>OY728143.1:951871764-961871764 GCA_963277665.1 Viscum album | reverse complement strand
ACCTGGGTCAAATATAATACTAGGAAGCGTGTTAGCAATAAGAATCGTATCTATAATAGTAGAAGGTCTATCCTCACAAACTTTTGGGTTAATCTGAAGTGCATGGAGATAAATTGTCCCTTTACCATGAGATTTATCCTAAGTACCCAGCACTATGTTGTGGTATTGATATGGTTGATCTCACCCATGAGTTACACATCCACTACCTCAACTAGTATGACCTATGGAGCTCAAACTGCCTAACTAATATAGGGAAACCAACCCCCTTCCTATACTCTTAATCTCCCGCTAACCTCTATTATTTCTATACAATCGTGGGTTCATGTTGAACCTCTAGACATTGCCTAGAATGTCACATTCTCAACACTTGATTGATGGGTGGGGACATATAGGTACCCTAACCTTTTATATATTAATTTACAGGATTTTATGTATAATTATACATCATATTACAAGCCAAGGATCGTAAAGTTTATGGTCTTGGAATACTAGGAACATAATCAGAAATTATAAAAAAAATCTTTTTATTTAAACTCCATAATGAGATTCTATGTACCATTGTGCTCGTACATCTGTAGAAAAAAACCTTAGGATAACGTCAACAAAGGGATGAGCTCAATGCCCACTAAGGGAATAACCATAAGAACAAAGCATTAACACATGAGATAGAAGGCATGACATGATGATGTAAAAATAAGGCATGTAACATATGAAATCATTACATACAAACATGGAGTCATATAAACATTGAGTAATATAAATGTGGAAAAAACAAAAAACATGAATTTTTTACGAGTGATGGATAACCGCCAATAACATTTACCATACTAGAACAAGCCAAGGCTAACCACCAAGACCGTTTAAAATAGTAGCACAAGCTAATGATAACCACCATGACCGTCACACATAACATCACATGAGACATAACATTACCCAATTCATTGGAATTTTATCTGGGCGTACCCTTCTTAAATTTCAATGAATATTTTTTCCACATAAGTAATCATACATATTAAATCATATATAAACACAAGGGTTACCAATGGAATGGATTGAACACTATAATCATGACATAAAGTATAACAAAAGGGTGTATCATAAAAGAGCCCATAAAGGAAAGTAACTAAAATATAAATAGACCTTAATAATGGAAAATAAGCATATATTATGGTATTTGATGTAAATTATAAGTAACAACATTAAAGAATAGTATTTATGGAATATTAGCAAAAAAACATTTTTGGGAGGTTTTAACGAAAATACTACATATCCATTAAAATATAAAGGAAAAAAATAATAATAAAATACCAGAAGTGAACCCAAAATTTTTTCATAATAAAATTTGTTTACTTTATAAATTTAATGTTAGCTTAAAATAGAATATAGTGTTCACTTGAATTTTGGTAAGAATTTATGATTTTCCCTTAAAAGATGGTTGCTTGTTAGGAAGTATCGACGATGGAATCCCTTAAAAACATGTATATAAAAAAAATGGAAGGGTCTTGAAAATTTTATTTTATACATATAAATAGAATTTATAATATTCAAATAAGGAGATAAGACAACTTTATTTAGGTAGAATGAATGATAAGGCCATCTGAATGAATAATGAATATTCAGGTAGAATTCATTACTGATTATCGGCATGGTATCAGGTGTACACAAGTGGGATTGATGAGAGATAAAGGGGATTATAATAATATATAAATAATGAGGAAATTATGGGTAGGTGTAAAATAATACCCCATAATTAAGGAAAACAAATAAAATGGAATAACATAGAGATAATTCTTCAATAAAAGTAAAATAGAGAGGATCCATACCTTAAATCCTGTGGTGATCATTGCTTGAAAATATTGAAATCAATAATCAAATTAGTTTAATTAATTAATAATTACTGAACCTATTATATATGTTAAATAATTATTATAATATTTTTATGTTCACTTATAATAATTTCTTTTGGTTTTGATGTTCAATTTGATTGTTCGGTTCCATTTGGTTTCTTTGTTTTTATTATCAGTTTAATTATTTTCATGAATGGATAATCATGTAAGTTGAATGTGGTTGTACAGAATATAAGTTATATGACATTAGATGTAATCTAATAGATTTCTTGATTTTAAAGTTAATTTTTTTTCATGGAACTAATCCCAATTATTATATAAAACTATTGTGACAACATTTTGGGTTAATTGGAGGTTTTTGACCACAGAGATCGAGTATTGTTTTATAAACCAAAACCATGTGAAAAAACGAATTCAAGAACAATAGATGAGGCATAATACATATATTATGGTATGTATTAACCAAGAAAATGGTTTCATTTAAATAATTGAATATGGAAACAAAAATTGAAAACCCATCGTCATTGAATGTGGTAATTTAACACATTTCAGATGGTGTATTTATTGCTAAAATAAAATATGGGTCAAAGGAGATTATAATAAATTATTCCATTATCGAAAAAAATTCCACTAAAATTAATTTACATGTGTTTTCATTACATTTCTATGAGTATATGTAAGGATTGAAAAGAAAACAAATGATCCTGAAAGGAAATAAAAGAATTGAAAAGGGGAATTTTCTTTTTGAATTTATATTCCTTGAAACCCCCTTAAAGGGGAGAGTATTCGGTATTTTACGTTGACCAAAAGCTGATGGAAATGGGTAAATATCTTAGTGAGTGATTTTGGATAAACATAGGCAGGTCACAAGGAATAATAGTGTTAAAGAGAGAGAGGTAAGAAGATGTGGTATTTATAGTGGAAGGGAGTAGTGTTTTTAATATATTTAATCTGTTAGTTTTTTATTCTCCCTCAAGACCGAAAATATTGATAATAAAATGAAAAAATAGTAATGTGTCCATGTGAGTTTGATATAATTTCTTACATTATCCATACATTAGATGATGAAATCATAATTCTTGTACTTATCTTTTTTATTAAATTATCATATTTTACTATTCATAAAAAATTCGTGTATATTAGAAAAATCCCAAAAAAATCACCCTAACTATTTCTCGATGTGTAGAATTAAAAAATGAATTCCATTATTTAAAAATAATTTCATAAATATGATTAATATAATATTTAATTGAAATCACAATTTACTCAAAAAATACCAATTGTAAAACATTTATTTTTTTATTCCCATATATAGGTATATCATACATCCACTTGAATATTATTTTATATATTATAATAGGTATGATTACTATTCTTAGAGTTTGTTAACATTCACAAGGGAAACATTACTATTCATAAGGGTGTGTTACTATTTGCCAAAAAAATATGTTGGTCATATTAGACTCCAAATATTATACTGATCGCAACCGTGAGTGTCACATTTTTGAAATTCAAATCACATAAGTGTCAAACTTATGTTTAAAGGTTATATAGTACTTATTATAACATTGTGTTGTCATTTGACATCTTTATATGAAATATTTATATGAATTTAATTTCCATTGAAAAACAACGGGTCATTACATTCTCCCCACTTTATGAAATTTCACACTTGAAATTTCATTTGGCATTCATGTAAATAAATAGATGCAGGTACTTTTCATTAATTGCTTCCTCTAGTTCCCATGTTGCCTCTTCTTACTTATGGTTCCACCATAGTACCTTGACCAAGTGAGTTGTTTTGATACGTAATAATTTATCTCTATGATCAAATATATTTAGTGGCTACTCATCATAAGAATGATCATCCTCCAACTGTACAACCTCTGAAGAGAGTAAATGTGAGGGGTCTGGAATTTACTTCCATAATAGGGATAAATTAGAGATATTGTGGAATTTTGACATGGTAGGATGAATTTCAAGTCTATAGGACACGTTTCCAATATAATCATGAATCTGGAAGGGGATGATATACCAAGGACTTAATAATATGGTCTTCCCAAACCCCACGACCTTCATTCCACGGATATATGTATAGAAATACCATGTTTCCAACTTTTATCAAAAGGTATAATCAATGATTGTCTTCATAACTCATCTTTCAACTATTTTCTACCTTGATGAGATTATGAATGGTTTTCACCTTCTCCACCATTTGTTTGACAATTTCAGGTACTAAGAACATACACTCATCGACATCATCTCAACACACTGGTGTTCTTCCCCTTTTCCCATAAAGGGATTAATATAGTTCATTTAGAAGGCTTGACATGAAACTATTTTTGTAGGAGAATTAAACAAGGGGAAGATGACGGTTCATTCTTCCTATGAATTCAATATGACATTTTGTAAACATGTCTTCTAATGTCTGAAAGCTTCAATCAGATTGACCATCAGTTTGAAGATGATAGGTTATACTAAAGTTTAATGAAGTGGTTATATAATATTAGAGACTTTTCCATAACATTGAGGAGAATCTAGGATCACGATTAGATTCAATATTTAGTGGTACTCCATGAATCATTACTGCATCATTTATGTAAATTTGTGCATGTTGTTCTAATTTAACAGTACTCTCGAATTGTAGTAATGTTATATGTCTTCATAAGGTGATCCATAATGACCCATCTATAATTGTTTCCACTAGATGTCATCATAAGTATATAGAAAATGTCCAGGGAATTGTTCTCCCACATCAATGATTTTATGGGTAGTGGTTTCATCAACCCCTTACACATTTTCTTCTTAGCCTTCACTTGCTGATATACCAGGAAATTTGATGTATGTTCAACAATCTC
Source organism: Viscum album (assembly GCA_963277665.1). NCBI lineage: Eukaryota > Viridiplantae > Streptophyta > Magnoliopsida > Santalales > Viscaceae > Viscum > Viscum album. The sequence goes on along the minus strand of OY728143.1, from coordinate 961,867,059 downwards.
ATTTTTCATTCTATACCTACTAATGTTCTCTCGAAGATCTTGATACACATTGCGCTCCCTGGGTGGATAGAGAAGGTTGTGCTTTGTGCATCATTTAGAATATCCTTCTTTATATCTAGATAAGATGGTACACATAATAATGATAAAAATCTAACATCCACATCAATCTTGAACACAAAGGATTTACCATTTCTGATAGCTTCCATACTTTTAAAAATTTCAACATAATTGTTTTGAGTATCCATTATTTTCTCTATAAGGTATAAATGATAAATCATTTGTGAAAGTAATGATGATGCTCTTATATTAATTATTCCTATATCCATCCCCACCAAATCATAGAATATCAGATCCTATTCAATTATTATCATTGAAAAGGATACATAATCCTTTCTACTTATAGCATGTGCTACCTTGTTTTCTTTATAGACATGGTAGTGTATTGAGCAGTCGTAATGCTTGATGATCATTATCCATCTTTACTGGAGCATATTAATCTATTTTTGTGGGAATATATATTTGAGACTTTTGTGGTTAGTATATATCTCATATGTCTCCCAATAGAGACAATTCTCATAGAATTTTTACCCAAAGTTCACAACTGTAAACTCCAGATCATAAGTGGGATAGTTTTTTTCATCGATTATCAGCTTTCTTAAGGAGTAGCTTATCACCTTTTCATTTTTCTTAAGAAAAAAAAATCCAATCCCTTCTATGAAGCATCACTGTACACCACAAATCGTTTTCCACTTTTGGGGGGTGTGAGTACTGGCCTAGCGTTTTTCCTCTTTTTCAACACCTTAAAATAGTCATCCCATTCTTTAGTCAATACAAACTCTACTCCCATCCATGTTTTCTTGGTCATTGGGTTTTATAATCATGAAAATATCTTAAAAAATCATTTAAAATACAAATCAAGACCGAAACATTTGTGGATCTCTATTAAAGATGTTGTCATGGGACACTCTTTAATTAGCTTTATCATAGAAGGGTCCGCTGATATCCAATTACTGGTGATAAAATTCCCCAAGAATGATACTTCCTCCATCCAGAATTGTCATTTACTATATATTGAATATATAATATCCTTTTTCAAAGACTTTAACACAGTATTCAAATACTCCTCATGTTACTCCTTTCTCTTTGAGTATATCAGAATATCATCAATAATGACTACAACAAATTTTATAGTGAAACATATAAATACTTTTTTCATTAAATCCGTGAAACTTTATGGAGAATTAGTGAGTCTGAGTGGAATAAATATGACCTCATAGTGTTCATACCATGATTGAAATGTAGTCTTTGTAATAGCTTCCCTCCTAACCATTAATTTGTGATATCCCGATTGAAGGTCATCCTTAGAGAAACAACTGGCCCCATGAAGCTGATGGAAGAAGTATTATATATTAGGTAGGTGATACTTGTTCCTTATGATAATTTATTTAGAAAATGATAATCAATGAAGAGGTGTATTGATCAATCCATCTTCTTGATGAAGAGGAATGGCTCACCCCATGGTGAAGTACTGAGGCGTATAAAACCCTTCTCCAGATTATCCAGTAAATATCACTTCAATATTTCCAACCCTAAAGTGGCCATTCTATAAGGATTCTTTGGTATATGTAGAGATTTTGGAATAATTAAAATTTAGAACTCAACCTATCGATCATGAGGAAGTCCAGACAACTCCTAAGGGAATAAATTCATGTAATCCCTCACGATGGACATTTCATCTAGCATGGTTTTCTCTTTTGTCTCAATAATTTGGGCTAGATATTATTTCTTATAAGGAATCAATATCCACACATGATATGATTATTATAATAGAGATTAAACTTTTTTTACACATATATAATTGGAGGATGCATCGAGATGTGAAGAGTGATCTCCCTTTCCTAATTGTTGATGTTATCTTGGTATAAAAATTACCAATCCATATCAAAGATAGTGTCAAACTCTACTAAAGGAAGTTGGAAGATATTTGATGGGAGTTTTAGTCCACAAAATTTAACCCTGGTAGTGTTATAAACCATGGACACAATAATTTCCTTATTCACTATTCTCATAGTTAATCCATCCTTTAAATTTTCTATTAGTGTTGGAATATTTCTACTAAACATGATACTTATAAAATAATGAGAAGAACCGGAATAAAATAGTACATTTACTATTCTTGAATGAATAACTAGAATAACTATGACCACATCATTATATGACACCACCTTAGTAGTAGTGATCTCATAAACCCATCCATGTTCCCTTGGAGGTTGTTGTTGATTCCCTCAAACAACCATTAGATTAGGGAAACTTTTTGCATAATTCCCATACGAAGTGCAGTTGTAACACTACACCACTAGTCTATTGTTGATATGATACATCCTTTAATCTTCCAAAATATCAGTATTTTTTATATCCCTTTAATAGTTCTTGTCAATATGTCCTAGATTTCCAAATTTGAAGCAATTCTTGATTCCCGTAAGACAGTTCCCAGGACGCTTCTTCCCATATCTTTTATAAGTGGAATATTCATGCTACTTTCCATAATGGGAATTTTTTTTTGAACCATCCACCTTGTTCTCCATTTTACACTTCTTATCAATGGGCTCAGAATACCACTGAGAGTCTCCAATATGCATTTCAAAGTTAAGTGTACAAAAGAAAATCTCTTTATAACTACCGAATTCCCTAATCACCAACTCTTTCTGTAGATACAACTTTAGTCCACAAAATAATTAATCCACCTTACATTCGGTGTTCATGATAAATGTAGAGGTGTACCTTGGAAGCCTTGTAATGTTTTATTCATACTCCCCAATGTACTCGTGTTCCATTTTATTGTGACTGAGGATTCCTATTTCCATCATGGGAAAGAGGGTTCTAGGAAAATATTTATTGAAAAACATCCTTTTGAATTCCTCCAAATCCATGGAATCAATTTTATCATGGGAATTTGTATTCATGAATAGTGTCCACCACTGATCAGTTTCCCCATATATATGATAGACCACTAGTAAATCATTCTCTTATTCCAAGCTCTGGGGGAAAAAGAATATCTTTTCAATGCTGTTAATCCATTATTCCACGAGTAGGCGATCATAAAATCTGTTAAACATGGGAGGAATTTTATCTATTAAGGATTCAAAGGAAAAAATATCTTTCCATATAGGAGGAGGGAATTACACATTAATCAAATTATTATTCATAAATTGAGCCAGCTGAGCATATATTTTCATGATGTTTTGACCACCCATTCCATTGATATTAGGCATATAATTAAAGAAATATTTGCATTTCCTATCGCATTGGTTTTTGGAACCTGTTATTCTATTTCCTTCCATTAAATATAAAAATGAATATACAATTAGAGGTCATTAATTAATATCTATTGAGCATAAAAAGGACAAATTTAACATCATAGGATAAACTTATAAAGAAGAAGTATATCATAACTTGTGATTCCCTATGATTCAATCTAGGTTATCTTTTTTATATTTTGTAAATTATATTCTTATGGGATTTTTTTATTCCCTTAATAATTTTTCGTATTATGTTTATGCACTTACCAATGCATAGCCTATAGTAGTGAAAAACTAAGAGTGTAGAAATTTCCATTATTGTATACCAAGATTCCTCTTGGCAGGCCCAAAATTACTTATTAGAGCTATCAGTCCTTGGTACACCTATTCTAGAGATGCCAATTACTTTTTGTATATATACATTGACTTATTTTCATGAAAAAACACTTTATTTATACTTATTGAAATTTAGGGAATTTTTCTCATACATTGTTTCATACATAAGTTTCTTACTTTAGATCTCTATTCATAATCTCTAAAAATAAAAAGACCATCCTCTAATACCAACAATAGTGACCCTACACTTTTAAAAATAACATTACATGATTTAAGACATAATTATATATTAGAGTATAATCCATGGATCGTAATGTCTAGGGTGTTGGATGACTAGATACATAATAAAACATTATAAAAACATCTTTTTATTTAAACTCAATAATGAGATCCTATCATCCATTTTTCCTATACATATTCATAGGATAACCATGGGATAACATGACCAAAGAGATGAGCTAAAATCCTCGTTTTGAAATACCCCAAAGAACAATTCATTAGCACATGAGATAAAAGACATGACATGATGATATAAAAACAAGGAAGGTATCATATGGAATAATAACAAATAAACAGGTAATCATACAAAAATGGAGTCATAGTAATGTGGAAGAAACAGATAAAATGAATTTAATACATTTCAAGGATTACTTACAAGAGCATTTCCCAAAGTAGCACAAGATAAGGATAAACACCAAGATTGTTTCACATAGTAGCACAAGTGAAGGCTTACTGCCAAGAGCATCGCACATAACATCTCATGAAACTAAATTTTACCCAATACATTGAAGTTCTATCTAGACGAACCAATATTAACATTACATGAATATTTTTTCCACATAATGAATCATACATAATAAATCATATATAAATATAATTTTTAGCCAAAAGATGGATTGGGTACCATAATCATGACATAAAGCATTACAAAAGGTGTATTGTTAATGTTTCCCAGAAAGATAGGAACTAAAGTATACATGGACATTCATAATTGAAAATAGGATTAAACCATGGCATCTTATGTCAATTATAAGTGAAAACATGTAATAAAAATTATTAATGAAATTTTAGCATTAAGACATCATTATGAGGTTTTGAGGAAAATACTATACAAACATTAAAATAGGAAGGGAACAACAATTTATAAAAAATGAGAAGTGAGTATATAATTTTTACATAATAGAGAGACTTATTTTTAAAATAAATTGGTTTCTTAAAATAGATGATAGAGTCCACATGATATTGGGTAAGAATTCAATAAATTCCCTTAAAATAGGTTACGTTATCCAGATGTATTGAGGGAGGAATCACATAAAAACGTGTTTATAAAAAATAGAATGATGGAAGGGTTAGGATAAATAATTTTTTTACATTTACACAGGATTAAGAATATTCACATAAATAGATAATACACCTTCATATTTTTTGAATTATATATGAGTCCAACTGACAGAATAAAGGACATTCGTGTAGAATTTATTATGGATTATCAACATGGTATCAGGTGTACTTAATTGGTATTAATGAAAGATAAAGAGGATTCTAATCACTTATACACCACTAGGGATGTATGGAAGAGGTGATAAATCATTCCCTATCATTTTTTAGTACAGAAAAAATTGAATAAGATGATATACATTCTTGAATAAAAATGAAATAGAGAGGATCCATTACCTTAAATGTAATGGTGATATTTTCATGAACCTAATAACCATAATAATAAAATTAGAATCATTAATTAATAATTAAACAACCTTTTATATATTTAAAATATTTATTATAATATTTTTATGTTCATTTATAAACATTTTGAATGGTTATGAGGTTTAATTTCATAGATTGTGTCCATTAGATTTCTTGGTTTTTATGATTGGTTGACTTGTTTTCATGAAAAAATAAAAATGAATGATAAATTTGGTAATATAGAATAAATTTATATGATATTAGTTAGCATCTAGTATATTACATGGTTGTAAATTTAATTTGGTAACTAGGAGTGATGTTGAATCATTATATATATCTTTAGTGAGATCCTTTTGTCTTAATTGGATGTTTTGACAAAAAAGAACAAGTTTTGTTTCCCAAACCAAAACCATGTGTACAAAAGGATTACATAACAATAGATGAGTAATAATACATATATTATAGTATGGTTCAACTATGAAAATGTTTTCATGAAAATAGTTAAATATGTTTATAGAAATTAAAAACCCATCATCCTTGAATGTGGTAATTTAACAAATCTCAGATAGTGACATTACAACTAAAATAAAATAAGGGTAAAATAAAGAAGATAACAAATTATTACACTATCATAAAAAAATTCATGTAAATATGTGGTACTAGATTTTTCATTATAATTGGATGATGATAGGTAAGGATATAATATAAAACAGTTGAATGTGAATGGAATGTTTAATAATTGAAAGGATAAATTTACCTCTTGAATCAATCTTTAGTGAGAGCCTCTTCAAGGGGAGATGATTTGGTCTTTAGAGGAGACAAAAGGCAGAAAGTTGTGGGGGAGGATCATGGGGAGTGATTTGGGCATAACATAGGAAAGTCACAAGGCATGATAGGTGTGAAGAGAAGAGATAAGAAGAGGTAAATTTTATAGTGGAGGGGAGGAGAGTTTTCATAATATTTAATTCCATAGTTTAATATTTTCCCTCAAGACCAGCAATAATGATGCTTCCACGAAAAAATAGTAATGTGTGCTAGTGAGTTTGAGATAATGGATTTATATCAGATATAAATTATCTAATAACATCATAATTCATGTATATAGAATTTATGGTAAATTATCATATTTTACTATTCATAAAAAATCTATTATTTTGGAAAAATCCCAAAAAATAACATGAACCATTTTTGCAATGTGCATAATCCAAAAATGAACTCCATTATTTAAAATAATTTTATTATTATTAATAATTTAATATTTATTTAAAATCACAATATACTCAAAAAACGACAATTTTAAAACTTTAATTTTATCATTCCCATATATAGGTATATCATACATCCACTTGAATATTATCTACATATTATCATAGGTATGGTTACAGGTAATTAGGATATTTCACCATTAATAAGGGTAACATTACTATTCAGAAGTGTATATTTGTATTAACTAATAATTTAGTTGGTCATATTAGACTCCAAATAACATAATAATTGCAACCATGAATCCCTAATTTTCGTAATTCAAATCACAGAAATCTCAAAATTGTGTTTATTGTTCATATAGTATTTATTAGTTCATTGTTTCCAAATTTCTCATGATTATATGACATATTTATAAGAAATAAATTTCCATTGAAAAACACTGGGGTGTTATAGTAAAGGAGTAATGCTTGTGGCATGGCCTTCCACACTGATAGAAGAAGACCTAGTCACCACCCTTACAAGATGGCCTCCTCTTTTGACTTCTCATTGTGCTACCACCCAGCTAAAAGATTCCAAAACATAACTTCCAACTATCAAAAGATTCACCACTTGCTCACCCACCTCGTGCCACATGTTCACTACCTGAATCTCCCTTTGGGTTCCCCTCCTAGATAAGGGCTTGATCCACCATGTAAAAAAACGTTTTTAGATGAAAGATACTCATCAGAGACCTAACCATGTGTCTCAGTCCATCCAGGAATAATTTTTACACAGCTACCTCCCCTCCTACCGATACTAGAAAAAAGCATCTCAAATCAGTGAAGTGACTATCATAGTCTATTAGAGACATTTTACCCTTGATTCAACCTTATAAAATCAACAACCTTACATTACATCAAGGATTATTGTTATAAGTGTTCAAAAAACTTCTCCTGAAAATAATTCCACATCATTATTTCTTTCTACTCCATCACAACCATGATGTCACACCAACACTTTTCATAACCACTCAGCACATAGGCCGGTAACTTGAATCGCTTCTCGAGAATAGACTATATATGGTCAAGAATAGTTTGGATGGACTATATCCAGAACAGTACTGCCTATGGCCCATCTACTCCAGTAATGATTATAGGGTACTGCAGATGAAACTCCGTAGATAGATCAATCATACTCGGTGCCTCCCTCATTGGGACACATTCCACCATTTTCATAGAAAAATAAATGCTATCATTAAAATTATCTACCCTATTCTCTTGGATCCCATCATTCTCTTTATCTACTATTTGAGGATTGTTCTTGGCAATATCCTCCTATCACCCAATAAATACATGTCTTCGAGGTGGAATTTCTCTACAAGGAAAAACATGAGCTTTAGAATGTAACCATAATTCTTTTTTGAAAAGGAAAAAGATATAGTTTGGATCATTACTTTCAGTGACCAATGTACTATGAATAAACTACCCAAACGAGCCTACTCAAAACCAAATCACTACCCTTGGACATATCTCTAATGGTGATGGATAACACGAGTATCTAACTTACCTAGTTACAAGCCTTATCATTTACACCAATTCATAACAAGTTCTATATCCCAATTTTCTCTTCCAAAAGGTTAATACAAATTTACATCACTATCAATAACCATTTTATAATTTTTACATGACATTTTAACTTCTCTTTTTAAACATAAATAAAATATTATTAGGTACATTTCATTACTTTTAAGAAAAAAATCCATCCTAACTATTATATTCCACACACTCATCCTAAGTGTGTTACTACCATGATTCATATCAAATTTTTACATAGGATCTTAGAGTTAATCATGAATTAAACAACAAATACCCTTCTGGCCATGATATAAATATGATAAAACATAAAAATGAAACAACAATATCATTAAATGATAGTTAAAATTCATCAAATATAACAACACACAACATGAACAAAATTCTCCTCAAATGGTGACATTGGTTTTCCCTCCTACATGGGATAGCTACTCCAAAGAACGATCTCTTCACCATGGCCTGACACTTTTCTATCCTCATGTCTACCATCCCCACATAGTAATAAAGGGAATGAAACCTCTGCTGAGATCACTTTGTAACGTCCCCATCCCAGAAGCCACAAATTCGGTGCCCCGAGCCGGGTCTCCAAATGACATCAAGAACACCTCCCCAAAATCCAGAGGATTCTAACTAGCAGTGAGGGTATATTTAAATACATGGGAATAATATACCCTATTTATAAGAGTAATACACATCAAAAATCAATTTAAATATCGAAAACAATAGGAAACAATCAATAACATGAATAAATAACTAACTCACAAACTGGGTGTAAACCTAATCAAACCATAAACATGTCATGTCATGCTATAGTGAAATTTAAAAAAAACCCAAAATAATGAAAAATATAGGACTCCTCAAAATATTCATGGATCTACCTCTTGAACCTCATATATGAACATTTTTGAAACCGGCCCACTTCCACAAGTATGGGAATGTTGCCCTTATTTGGACCGACAACCATGAATCTGCTCAGTTACCCAATGGCACTCTGACCAGGGTGTGACTATAACTTAGTTTTCCCCCAACCAATGGTGTTTATAAAATATCCACATAAATTATATAGTGTATAAAATTGATAAATATTGGCATGAAAATGTAAATAGTTCAATAAGTCATTATGGACTATGTTTTTTTTAAAATTATACAACTATTGAATCCAGCTTTAATAATATTGAATCCCATGGTTTAATATGCCTTTTTAATGGGTTAAAAGGTTAGGCATGTTAAATATTATTAGGAATATGGGAATATGATCAAGCCCTATCTCACTAGAAATCACGTTATAATAACCTCCTAATCCTCACCTCGAAGCATCAGTCAGCGAGGAATTGAACTATTAAGGGTATACAAACATCTCCCCTTCACTATCCCATGCATTTGGGGTGGAGTTACAACTTTGGTCAAACTCAATCCATTGGCATAGAACATCAAGTCTATACCCCCATCTACAAATCCATGTGCACATGATTATTTATCATTTACCCAATTTCACCACATCACAACAAGCATGGACAATATCATTTTCAACATCACATCAATATCAATAAATTAGAAATTAACATTATGCCTCAATCCTTTAACAAATTCATCATTTATATCACATAACCCATTAGCCCCGTTTCCCATTTCCCTTGACTATCTCACTATTCATTCTCAAGTGTAAACATATTTCATTATCATATTCACATTAATACCATTTAACCTATTTAAATTTCAACAATAAAAACCTATAATCTTTATCCACACTAGAAAAAAAATACACCATCCATTATAACTCATTACATAATTCAATTTACCTACTTTCTATGCCCCTACCACATTATACTTCAATATTACACCATTCATTTTTGATAACCTAATCGAGAGGTCCTAAACACCCCATGGGTGGCCCTAATTTGTTCATGTAATGTTCCATGCATCACGTGGGGATAATGATGGGTTCAATTAATAATTTAGACACTCAATACACCGCATCTTGTTAATTAAATCAAGAACACTTCATGATGAAAAATATGAATGAAATCCTACATACAAAATTCTATAAATAAAATATGGGATATAACATATAGACCACATAATTGAATATCATGGAGAACACATTCCTAATATAGGACTTAGATCACGATTCATCGACTCTTTAAATCCTCATCCTAAATCTTCCTAGAAAAGAATGGTTTTAGAAATTTTGATGGAGAGAAGGAAGAGATTGAAAACTAAAACCCAAAATAGAAGAAAGTGTGGAAATATCTATACTCGGATCTTCATTCCACAACCCACAACACAAAAAGAAGCTATATTATGAGGGATATTGATCCACGAAAGCTCTTGAAGAATTTGGGGCGTCACTAGGGTTCGAGGGATAAGAAATGTGGTAAATACTAAGTGAAACATTAATAATATAGTTGAACTTTTTTGTAAGTATCCAAATGTTAATGGGCTGAATGGTCTACCGACATGTTTTTACAAATCATGACCAAACATTATCGATGATAGTTTCTGGAAACAACCCTCTTGAATGGTTACTAGTGATTTGCACACGATTTTTACTAACCATGTGCAAACCATGCATCATGACCAAGAAAAACCCTTATTCAACCTCTATCATGTTCTAAACCTTAGAACACCCCTAGGTCTTCACATAAACTTGAATCGTACATATGTGTAAGCCATGATCACCACCAACCTCTTAGACCACATGACTCATGCTTTGTGTGAGAAACAAGAGGAGGTAGTGGACTTGAAGAGTGCATTTCCCACATAATCTACTGATATATGGCACTATATCCCAATCATAGTGTGATATAGAGAGAGTGATATTTGATCATGCCAATACTCCAATTTTTTCATACTTGGATAATTATATTAACCTATCATGGTATGCCTTGGGTGGATGGTAATAGGATCAATGAGGGATCCTCATATAATAAAAGGGAGGGAATTACCTCAGCAGGAGTTCCCTAAAATTGTTTTTGGGAATAGGATTAAATGTTTAATCTTTTTAATGGAAAAAAGCATGATATTCCTCTATTGTCATTAAATATCATAAAAGGTAATGACCAGTGAATACATTTGATCCCTAATTTGGGTATGATTATGTTTTTGAATATTTTGATATCATAAAACATCATGGTAACCTCATTGTAAGGCACATATGAATATCATAAAAAAGAAGATATTACAAGAAACAAAACATCAAAGAAATAGTTGTAGAAGGAACCATGGAAATCCTCTTTGTAGATTCTATAGAAAAAAACCTTTCCTTCTCCTTGGATGAGGCTTTGGCCTAATTTCATTGGAAAGCTCCACAATGGTACTATAAATTAGGTGTGGATAAATTCAAGGATATGACCGAATATGGAGAGTGGAACTTTATATTATACCTCATATTGTGAACTATTTCTTCATGCGGGAAGGGGACCTACTCATGTAGAATGTTTCAACATAGGAGGGACCATCCACATTCCATGATGGTACACGAACATGTATTTGGTTGGTGTATAATTTTTCTACGTGGGACTAGGTTCTAGTAGCGTGACATGATGTTATGTGGAAATGGATTATATTTTAGTAGCATGGTGATATGTGACACAGGGTTCCACCAACGTAGCCTCATGCTACGTGGGGTGCAGAAGTGAAGAAGTGGAATTGGTTCATTGACTTGTGGGAATTTTATATTGGGAGGGGATTAGGTTCATTCTCCTCATGTTATTGTTTTTTCTTATTTATTTTTCCTCTATGTTGTTTTTTTGTACCTGCGGGAATATTTTGGATGAGTTATTCTCCTCATTTATGATTCATTTCAGAAATCGCTCTCAAATTTCTATCCAATTGATTGAAATCTAGTCCTTTTCATATATTGCATCATGTTCATTTTGTATTCTCTTAGTGAATCTAGATCTAGTGATATCATGGAACATTTTATAGAATCGCATGGGGAGATCACCAAGCCCACAGACAACTCAGTAAACCAAGGCCCACGGTTCGGGGCTGTGGAAATCACTGGCTCAATCCTACAAATAAATACATATTGTTTATACGGAACTAATATCTTTCCATCAACTACACACCATTTATTTCATTAGGGTGTTATGTGGGATTAGTTTCCCCACCTCCAATTCACCAATGACACAGTTCGTATTTGGTATCATCCGTGGGGGGACATTCTCTACCTTGATTCTGCCAGCAAAATAGTTCAAGGAAAGCATTTATGGGTGTGTAATTATCGTCCACTATTCCTCCTAGGAAGAATTTTTTGGTTTTTGGAGTTGTTGTTTTCATTTTACATACTACTTGTTTCATAGGTGAGGACTTCAACAAACTATTACAGGAATTCATTATAATGATGAAATATTCCCCATTATATAATTTGGAAACATCAGAATTTTTCCCTAGATCCTTCATCCAGATTGTTTTATTTCCATTTATAAAATTATTTGATTATTTAATTGACCTTTATAGAATTTTCTAGACCCTATAAATTAACCCCCATTGGAATGGGTTATGATCTGGATGAAGATGAGGCTATTTTGATATATAAATGGATCCCCAACTAAACTGGTTTGCAGTTGAAAGGTAGACCCATAGATGGACAACACATATATATAGGGGGACCAATTAATTTTTCATTTATTAAGATTTTTCATCGAAATAACTCTTCAAGTTGATCTCATCTCTCCTTTCCCCTATGTACTCAATAGACTGCGTGAAATCCATCATCTAAAAACTGTGCATTGTATTCCACGAATCAAAAAAACATTACCGTAACCATCTTCTATGAACAGATTTTTCAATCCAAGAACAATACATTGATATCAAGATTGATCATTATGTAATTACACAATATTCTTTGGATAAACGCATAATATGGATCCGTGTGTGGCTCACCAAATTCAAAAAATGATTAGTTGGTTGGAAAATGCTTTTTTGGGAAACACCTCACACAGTTTCAGAGAACTATTGGTTCACGGCTTGTTCCATACGCATACAATTTTCAGAATTCATTACTCAGACCACATTGGGTCATTTTCGTAATTTTTGTAGATTGAACTTTTTGTATGTTCTTTTGATGCAGGAATTATAATGGATCCTCCATAGGCTAATACTAATCCTGATGTTGTTTATATTGGTGATGATGTTACTCCTCTCACATCTTCTAATGTATGGTAGGAGAATATGAAAGAGTCATTTGATGAAATGGTCCATTTCATCACATATCATCTATCCATAGTTATATTTCTTATCTTGGGTCCAAGGGATTATCTTATTCCAGACATGCTTACCATTTATGAATTTTTTTTACTATCCAATACAATGATTCTGACAATGTGTCGGGGCAACCAGCATAGTGCTTGAATATTTTATATCACCACTCTTACTGATCTTATTTTGAAAAAAAATGAATTTTCATATAGATGGATACTAATACTGGGTCCTCATAGAACTTCCCCCTTGATATCTGGATAGTCAATGATGAATGAAAATGAGAAGTCTCATCGCTACCATAGCATTTGATGGAGGGGCATAAAAAATGAGCATCAGGGTTCTTTATCGAAATGACAAATTCATTCTATAGGTTCGTTAGGTTTATATTTGGGCTAGCCTTTCTAGGTTCATCAGAGCTATGAAGAAATTTTTGTTTGAATTGCAGGCCATGGGGTTGTATAAAGCTGTTGGGTTTCTCATGCTTACATGATTTGAACTATCAACTTAATCTCATAGATTATGATTAGATGGTGTCTAGATACCAAAAATTTTCATCCAGTCAATAAGGATTTTCTAAATAATACTATGCGACATCTAGATTATTTTTGGGGTTCCTATTATCAGAGATATGTATGAATAAATTTTACCTCCCTTCATTTTCTGAGGACAATGAGGAGAGGAATCCATTGGCTAAAAGACTTATTGCCTAAGATTATACCCTTTCAAATTTTTCCAATCTTTTCCAAAGAAATATATATATTTAGATGAATAGATGAAGGGCTTGGATGTGTGAATCGGTCAATAGCTTTGTGTGTCTAGACCTAGGTCTTCTACCAGCATGTAATCCCAAAGGATGGAAGGTTCCAACTATCATGTCTTGGAGGAGGGATAGTTTTTCGAATGGGGATCGGAATATGTCCCTGATGTTGATCATTTTTTATATGGAAACATTCATGGGAATATTTTTAAGTAGCTAGTTTTTACCAGTATGATACTCTGGCCATGTGAGATTTACATCCTTTGTCAAGGAGGCTAACCTGGGCACTAGAAAATGCATCAAGATTGCCTGTCTAGAGTGTTCCAAGATCTACTGCTTACTAGGAAAATTTAGTGAGTGGAATCCACTTCACCAGGTGACTGGTCCCTTTCAAATCCTCTAAGGGTGGACAATATTCCACATAGGGGTGGATAATTTATCAATACCATACATATTCCATATGATATTCTTCGACCATATCATCAAAGTACCAATGGGGTTATGCTAGCAGGCTGGGCTGCAATAGATAAGCAGAAAGACCAAAATGAATGGAATGTATGATAATTATTGAATTGAATCAATTGTCATGACTTCATTAGTTATCATCTGTAAACGTACCCTACTAAAACCAGTGTGAATTATCAATGAAAATCCATTATTAAATGATGATACTTATTTTCATTAATTGATTGTATCATGGGTTATTGTATTGATGGAGAACATATCTGTGACGGATATTCTCCTTCCAGATTTAGTTGATAGTCTAATTGTGTCCATATGTTGTGTACCCAATCTCTCGATGGTGTGTTTCAGAAAAAAAAAATATGATAGCCTACCTATTGTGTCTAATGTTTACCTGAGATGATACATAGTGTAATATTAAGCTACTAAATCCCAAGGGTTATATAACCTTCTTAAAAAAGGATTATACTGATGTTTTGGATCAATAATATCTAGATGTCCTACTGTAATACCTAGCTACTATTATTATGAACACTCAGGAATCTAGATAAAAATGGATGAAAAATTAAACTATTGAGCATTCCAAAATACGAATTTTTTGTTAAAATCCACTCAGTTCTGAACCCCTTAGGAAGATATTGAGAGCCACGAGTGTGATATCACAAGCCATCAACGCTATGAGTGCCTCCATAAATAACTAAAAATTGATCCCTTCAGATGATTCTTTTCTGATATCCTTGAGGGAGTGGGTTATTCTATGGGGTCACCAATCATTTCAGCTTAATTCACCTTGGCCATTGTGGCACATTCTCTAGGAGAGAGAATTTTCTCTTACAAGAAAAAGATTTCTCGTTGCGTGTTATCCATGTCATGGTCTAAGGTCAATGGGGATAAATATGATTCTTCTAGAGGTGGTAAGCTTTACAATATTTTTTCTATGTAAATATCTAGGGAAAAACATCATCTGATCACTAGATCACGCTAGCATGCAACCCCTAGGGGTTTCCGGGGTTGTGGAGGTAGCTAGGATACATATGTAATTCATGGAACCTGCTTTACTTTATTGGTCTGATCATCTATCCATATTCATCCCTATTATGGATTTCATTCCAAGGAACTATATGGATTGGGATTAAATGTGGGAAAATGTTTCTTATGAAATAATTTGTGAGCTTCTCCAACCAGAATGCTTTGAAAATTTTGGTTTTGGAGCTGCCATTACTCCCTTTTGGTTTTCTTTTTAGGCATATACTAGTGTGGTAGCCAAATATATGATCAAAATGGAAATATTACTTCATTATTCAAATCAATATCTTTATTTGTCCGATTGAGTTATGGAAATGGTGATATACTCAGACTCAAATGATACAAAAGAATTAGTAACTATGTTTTCTAGCCTCAACTTTTATTTTCTGTTTTATAAGGATCCGCACTCTATTAATTAATCTTTTCAGAGTCCTAGGAGACCTAGGAGATGATACAATTTATAGTGCACACCCCCATATGAACTAGTATTGGGGAACATGTCCCATCCGACAAGGGGTCACTACAGAAGGTACTCATGGCACTGCGGAACATATTGAGGTAGTTATTGCGAATCCTTCACAGAAATTCCTTCCTCCATCTCCAATTTATATACATGTCAGTTTTCTATCCCCATAGAAATCTAACAATGCTTGATAGGTATATCAACCATTTCTACACATCACAATGGTGTTTACAAGTAACATCTAAATCAATTAATCTGGTTGCTAAAGAAAGTTAGATTATCTAGTTGACCAATTATTGCATGAATATTATGATTTAGAACAAATAAGTAATCCAGTGGGATTTTCCATGTTATCCACATATCTTATTCCTCCTTTGGTGAAGCATGTACCAACTTAATTTTTTTGGAAAATCTTGGAAGATAGGCTTGGAATATTGAAAAAGCTATGGGCATTCCCATCCCTCAGTGAGTACTTGTTCTAGGTTTAGTGACCTCTACTTGAGAGATGGGAGATCCTTTAAACGTCAAAACACTACCAGAGTGGTTCTATCCATTTATTGTAGAGAAATATTGGATGAAACTAATAACACCATTTGAACTGAGTAGATAGCCTTAATTACCAAAAGATGTTAGAAGGGTTCCATGTATTGAGGATTTGACAACCCCAATCTGGAGGGTGTTGGGACCAGGTTGAATGAAGATGAAAGTTTGAAGAGTTAGCTTTTGCAGAGTGTTGTATTTTGTTGTCAAAGGTGATAAATCAATTCACTTTGTAGAAGGATCATAAATCAGACGATGCTTTGCTGGTATGTATTTCACACAAATCATGAGTTAGGAGAACTTGTGATGCAAGCCTTATGAAGGAAAGGGGGAGAAATTATGATGTCAGTCATATAATGTTTTGATTGGAAGGAATGATGCTGCTGGAAGATAGGAAAGATTCAGTTCCCATTGCAACTCTGACGATGCTTAAGCTGATCTATCAAAGGATAAATATCACAATAGTGGGATTCCTGATAAGAGCAGAAGAATGGTTATGGGAAGCAGTAAAGAGACAAAATGGAAAAGAAATAGACAATCTGGGGATGGCAAAAAAGCACAGTTTAAGGTGGCACCGTTTTCCAGTGTTTGCCAAATTTTAGGGACTGAAAATCAGGAGATGAAGAAATGTGCTTGGCAATGGATGTTGCACATAAGATTGAAGATGGTTTATACGTGAAAAAGAGTTATTCAAGGTCAGAACGTTGAAAAATGACAAAGGAATGGAGTGCGCAGAAATTTAGGCATGTTTCGCGCAAAAATAAAGTGGTGCGCGAAATATCTGCGGGATGCGCGAAATAGTTGCGGGTTGCGCGAAAAATCTGCGGGATGCGTGAAATATTGGCATGGTGCACGAAATTGAGGAATGAAGTTTTCGTGAAAATGATGGTTAGAGATCAGAGGATCAAAAATTGGCAAAGGCATAAAATGCGCGAAATATTGGAGTAGTGCGCGAAATCTGATGTTGCAGGAAAGATTGGGTTTGCGCACAATATGGAACGCGGTGCGGAATTTTGCGCGCAATTGGTGCTTCATGCATAGAAGGATGAAAAATGGAAAAGGCATGAGGTGCGCGAAAACTTGAAGCATGGCGCGAAATATGAAGTTGCATAAAAGAGTTTTTACGCGCATGGAGGAGGTTTTACGTGCGGATTAGTGTTTTTCGCGCGGGTTCAAAAATGCCTATAAATATGAGGCTAATCCCTGTTAAATGTTAATGCTCGACAGTTAGAAGATATCCCGAGCTCTGGTGCGCGTAAATTATACGCTAAGTGAGTTGCGCGAAAAGAGGAAAAGTTGTGCGTAAAAGGAAAGTTGCACGAAAACGTTTTTCGCGCCAAAAGGGGTTTTTACGCGCAAGCCATTTGAATTGCGCGCAAGGCACCCTAAAGGCTGCGCGAAATATTTGGGGTCTTCGCACGTATTCAGTTGTGCACAAGAGAGTTCTTACCGGCTTCTGGGTAAGAAAGTGAAGATTTGTACTTCGGAGAATACATCTGTTTTATTGTAAAGAATCACTGAAACATTGTGTTATCATATTTGTGCTAAGAGGGAGCACACGCACTATTGGATTGTTTTCAAAGTGCTGCACGAGTGTAAGGGTATATCCTACTCGTTGTATTCCACATCAAAGGATTTTTTTCTAGTGGATTGTGTGGTACTGGATTATTTCCATACCATACCAAGGACGTAGCTACTCTTGTTGAGTAGTGAACCTTGTAAATCCTGTGTTCCTGTGGATGTGTGTGTTCAGCAGGGAAGAAACTCTTTAACAAGAGGTGAAGGTTGTTTCAAAAAGGGGAAACTTAAAAAGAAAAAGATATCACTGATTCACCCCCTCCCCCTCTCAGTGATACTTGGATCCTGATTGGGAACTTCAGAGGGAACCCTCACTTGTAGATGGATCATCCCCAATGTTTGATAACCTAATTGAGCCCGTTGATCCTGATCTCCCTGCAGTCATAACCATTAGATATGTCCGCTATCCTGGTTCCCAAAAATGTAAAATGTTCCATCATGGTTTTTAACATAACAACATTAGATGATGTGATTCTGGCTCCTATAAATGTAGATTTGGCCATTGTGCCTTTGTCTAAAGAGATTATCCATGATAGCCTCATTCTTATAAGTGATCATCTGGAAGACATTGGTCCAGTCAGGCATTTCACTAAGTCTTTGGTTCCTTTGGACAACCCTAAATCTCAAATGCAAATTAATGATGGATAACCATCATCATAGACTAGTGATTCTATAATGGAATTTGACTATATTAAAGCTCTGATATGTGGAGGTCAATTATCTACTCTTTCAACAATTTCAAGTATTTGTTTTTTTTTATAATCATGAGTTGAGAGTGTTCACTAATCCCACTCGTAACATATGGATCAGAATCATGAGTTATTTCTACTGCATTTGAAACCTCAGTCCCACCTTCTATCTACACTACCATAGATGTGGATTCTGTATGGTCATGTTGTACCGAAGTAATTGATTCAAGTCCTCTGACTGTGACATTTATTCCTTAATACATTTCATCATAATGGAGTTATTCTAAGACATATATAGAGGCCTTATCTAGCTTTCTCCATGGCTGCCAATGGGAATGGAAATTTTTTTGGAGATTGATATCTCAAAAACCACTCACAGTTATGTTGAAGAAACTACCCAAAAAACATTTTATTATCAATTAATTTTCTTACCATGCTAGAGAGTTCTATTTTTTTAGTGTAAACTCATGAAAAAAATTCCTTAGCAGAGCATCTAGGTCAGGAGGAGAGTAGAGAAATGTAGAATCATAAAATGGAAAGGTCCCATGTCATATCTATAGTTTATGAGGGGAAATGGATAGTGGTGGAAGGGTAGAAGTCTGGCCTTGACACATCACATTAGGCAGAGGCATTTTCGGATTGTGTGGAGGCTCATAATGAAAATTTAATAATTCTTCATCAGGATATTAAAGATTAAAATCAGGAATTGATACAACTCTCTAAGTCATCTAAAAATATTTTATAATGGTCATGTCTTTCCCATATTGAGAGGCTTCGGGTTGTAGATGCCCTCCATACCATTTATGTAAATGATTGAAATGATTTTTCTCTCATGTGATTCTCCATTATCTTTTCCTACAATATCCACCATTAATTATTTACCACATTTATAAATTATTATTAATCAGATGTAAATTAGAATTTCATTATGCGATAACTAAAATAATAAACTCTTTATCTAATTTTTTCTCCTGTCGAGCGGCTCAGTGAGTGTAGTTAAAGTATATCTAGTGTTGTATGAAGAAACCTACAAATTCTGTGTCTTTTTGGGTAATAACTTAATTTTTTCCTAATCCCATTATGAAATTGACATAGTGGGTATAAGATAACTTTTTCTAAGACCACCATTTTTGGTTTTTTGACCTAACATGCTTTGTGATTCTTGATTTTTGGATGCCAAACAATTTTTCCTAAACCGTACATCACATAGGATTAGTGAGTAGTGCTCAAATCTTATCAAGGATTCACTTTGACTATTTTTATCTAAGAAAGTGTTGTTTCCATCATGGGTATTTTGATGTCATGTTAAATAGACAATCATTACTGAAGTTTTTGGTTGAATAAAATTAACCATGATTTGTAGGCTGGGATCCCCATTTTAAGAATCATTAACCTAAAATCTCTCAGCAAATTTTGGACATTGATTAGAGATTATTCCTGACGATGACTTGTATTTTCAATAGAATGGTATATGAAATGTGGCATGGAATCCATAGTGCTTATGAAGAAATGATAAAACAATAATAATGAACAATTTTCCATTGGCTAGAATTCCTTTTTTGAGGTCCCATTTTTGAACAGCTACAATGGAATTTTCCATATAGTAGGGAAAAGTTGTTCGTAGAACACCGACCTTAAATATCAGATTTACATTTTTATAAAATTAATACTTTTTATGTATGTATGACCATAGTGGGAAGCCTATTTAAGGAAAATTTTATGAAATTAATTGAGGAATTTATATTGGTTATGGTCAAAAACTACTCCCACACCAATTTTTCTTGTGTAAAGGAGGGATGGAGCCTAATCCAGTTTAACGTTGTACAAATGGAACATTTGATAATTATGATTTGAAATCGTTTTACTCATACTAGGGGATAAATTATTTTCCAATATCAATGTTATTTGACCAAAAGTTTTCTATGACCTTCATGAAATAGACGAGGGAGAGGATGTAAATTTTAATCTAGGGGTTTTTGAAACCGGGGAATGAGTTGAGTCTATATTTCATAGCGTCATATAGAGGTCGAAAAATCCAATATTAAAGAATAATTTTCATATGGTTAATAGATAATTTTTTGGGAAACGTATATATATATATATATATATATTATAGGAAATTGTGTGAATAGTTAAACTAAGGTGTTCACAAGACACTAGTCATCAATTTTCGATGTCCATTGATTGGTAGGGGGATTCATACCATTCTGGACATAGTGTACTGTGTGTGAAGAGGAGTGCTTAAACATTAATAGGGGGAATTGTAGGCATTGGTCTACTAGGAATTTGTGAATACATTCCTTCCATATAAGTGTTATAAGGTTCCCATTACCAGTCTAACCCTTTGGCAGGATGTAATGAGAAATTTTTTTTCTATTTGCATCCAAAATATGAGACATAGGTGTCACTATATATCCTATGATGAAATAAATCATGCCGAATGTAGTTATTTTAATCTATATCCTTATACGTATCTAGTTCATTCCTATGAATGAGGGACCTATTTTTATTTTCTCACATGATTACAAAATAAAAATGGCCCCCGTTGAGATTTCATATGAAGATTCATCACATTCATAGGATCATGGGTGAAGACATTATTTTTCGTTTCGAGCAATGATAATGAACAATTTTTTTCACGAATCATGCATTTTTAATGTCATTCAATAAATAAATTGATGTTCATAACAAAATAATTGTACGATTTTCTAGCCAAGGCGTTCAAACATGTTCAAGACATTGATCGGGATGAAAGTGTATTCTTCAGAATCGAGGGATCTTGGATGAGGAGAGATAATATGGGTCCTAGAAGCCAAATGAGCATACATGAATAGTAAAAGTATCCCCTAAATAAAAATATTCCTATGGTTGATAGACCATTTTCGTGGTAAACATATTGAGATCCAGCATGGATTTTTTTTGATAGTAAATCAAATGATTCCAAAGGACACTAGCCTCTAATATCTATTGTCTGGGAATATATATGAGGACTTCAAATCAATCTAATAGAAGAGTTTGATGGATGAAAAATAAATGTCTATATATGATATAAATGTTTAGGTAGTGATCACCCATAGGGTTGGGAACTCTCCTACATAGATATATCTCACACATAGGGTAAGTCATTCTAATTCCCTTACTTGAGTGGGGTCTGATATTGAATATCTATGAGTCCCAATATTAGGTTCCATGTATAGGTTTTCTTGTGTACATGGATAAAGATATTTTAGCTAAATTTGGGTTACATTGTTGATTTATTACATACGGATGGAAATTTAGGTTTCCCAAGACATAGGTTAAAACTCTAATAGTCTTTTGATTTTCATTTCATTATGATAAGTCATTAGGGAATGATTTTTCCTAGATATTTGGGTAATCCATTACTAAATTTCCTCGGACCATGTATGATATGATCAGTGTGAGTAACATGTGGTGGAAAGGGACTCACTCCATCACCTAGATATTGTAGGATCAATTAAGGGATAATTTTTGGTCCATGATGTTTAACATCATTCGATCCAGACATTAGTGGCATGATGTGAACAAGATAGCTGTTGTTGGTCAATGTAGTTTTAAGTATTTGGAAAAAGGTTTTGAGAACAAATTTTATTATCATGTTGTAGGGATGAAGCATCAATATAATCCTACATAAATATGGTCTATCCAGGATGGGATATCCATGATAAACCTTGGAAGTGAGAGTTGTATGAATGTTTAAACAATTATTCTGAGAGCTCTCGAACCAATAGGGATGATGTGAGGCATAGGATTCAATGGGTGTACAAAATTAGAAAAATCCTCTCTTAGGGAGTAATTTGACATTGAATGGAAAGTAATTTGTTGGAAACATATGAAATTTTGTCGGGGCATTGTGTGAATATTTAAAAAAATGATTATACAATACACTAATCATCCATTTTTGATAATCAGGGATGATTATGGGGATTCAATATTTATGGAGTCATGGAGTTTGGTAGATTAAAAGATTATATATATGTACGTGAGAAATATCCAGACTTTTATTAGTTATGATGTATGAGATCCTCCACATATATCTAATTAGTACGTAACTAGTAATGATCTTTTAAATAATCTTTTTTTGGAATCAATGTATGGAATATTCTAGAAATATTTACATTATCTTAAATGAAATTGAGGCATTATTTCACATGGTAGGACCCAAGAAGGCCCATGAGTCCATATTTATCTTGACATACTGAGAATCACGACACAAACAGATCTTGTGATACCTTAAAGTTTACATTCATATGGATTGGAATTCATTGTCCATGAAGATCAATGTCGTGTAGTTAGGACTCATGAATTTACATATATAAGTTTGACCCATATAGATGGAAGGCAGTTTCTTCATGGCGGCTAGACCAGGATATAGGATCTGAGGATCACTGCATATCATATGAGGATAAGAATCAATCCACGCATAGATCATGTATCCAATGTAGTTTAACGTCAAATGTTAAGGATGAGAGTGATGTTACGTGAAAATGGTGAGGTTGGTCAAGTGTTAGAATTGAGACTCATAGAGGTTTTCAAAATATCCCTATTGCATGGGAATCTATGTATAAATAGTTATCACAACATGTTCCCTATACTGGTATGACCTGTGTAGAGGGAGGGGCATTTTATGAATGGTGGCAGGACTAGGATGAATAATTTTGGTGTCACTACATATCTCGAAATTAAAGTAATAATACATACATAGATTATGACGACACCATATGCCAGTATCACCTATGAATTGAGAGGGGGAATGTGTATCATGTAGTGGCTAGACCAAGACATAAGGTTCATGTTTCTCTACATATCCTGTGAGGGTAGGAACCAAGGAATATATAATTTTTGTGGTATCATGTAGTTTAATGTTGTACAGTTAGGACTCTTCATGGATTCCCCTATGCTAGTTTGACCATTATTTTATGAAATGGGCATTGATGGATTTATCTAGTGCATGGAATAGGATGTAAGATATTGTAATCACTACATATACCATTAATGAATTGGATTGAAGCTATACGTAGTTATGTGGTTCCATTTACAGGTCGAACACATGCATTTGGAGAGGGAATTTTAAGCCATTCTAACATAATTATGGGAAAATCATATACTTGTATTCTTTTTCAGTATGGGGATCCCTCAAAACATTCCTAAGATCATGTGAGTTATACTCAATGTGAGAAACAAGGATATACATGGATTTCCCCAGCCTTGTAGGGGAAACAGGGGATATAACAGTTGAATTTCATGTCATGTGATGGATGGACCAATATCTAGGTTCGAAGCATCACTATGTATCCCATTCAAGAATGGGAATGGAACCATACATAATTTTCTAAAATCCCTCACTAAATAGGCATCATCCATACCCAATTATGGTGAACAATTTCTATTTGGTGGGGGCTGGACATGGACGAAGAATCTCAGAACCACTACATAACATTTGAGGGAAATAATAATTTCCCATAAAGTTTTATAAAACATGCCTCATGTACTAGGTTGACCTTTGAAAAGGGAAGGGGAAATTATTTTATTAATGGTGGATAGACTAGGATTTAGGATTCATGAATCACAACATATCCCATTAATGAAGGGGAATAAAGAAACACATAGTTATAAGATACACTCCTTATTCCAGGCTGACCCATACACATGAAGAAGGGGGATTTTAATCATTCACTTTAATGAATTTCACTCATATGAGATGAATAACTATTCAGAGCATAATGACCTTAGTACATTTTTCTATCATTTGGTTTAGAAAATATGGAAATGATATTTAATTTCATGTGGTATGGATGATTTAATTTACAGTTTGACATCATGTATCATTAATGTGGGTGGAGCTATCTAATTTAACATTGTGCAGAAAAAATGAGCATTGTATAACTACACAATGTATTTATTCATGAACCTAGAATTAGTGGGAGTTATGGTGAGATCTCCATCCAATGAAATTAATGAATATTATCCATTGGATTAGTCCATGTGTATGACATATTGTTACTCAAATTTTGGGTCAAATTTCATAGGTTTCATTCTAATTTTTATCAGAGTAATGAGGATCTACACCAAGACTCCTTCCACAAAATATCTATGGTGAATCATTATTTGAAGTCTCAAATGATCTGATTGTGGTTAATAAGAAAATGGTGAAATGAATGCAATATTTTCTCCTCCAATCATTATAGCTCAACAAGCCTTTTTTTGGGACTGATCGTCTATAGATAGTTGATCATAGATGGACATAATGAGTGATGGGAATTGATCTTTCATGGGAATGACTTCTTATGTCCCATATACAAATGTATATGAGGATTATTATTTGGTGGTGTGGGATATGGTCCAATAATCCCACATATCATGTAGGATCTTATCCAACCATGATTTCATGAAATTTTCTATCATGTTTTAAAGTTTATTAGATAAGGTCATGTTGAAGGTCCTTATCTTACTGTTGGACACTTTCGGAATGATGGATGTGTTGTTAGATTTGATGCCATAGTTCTGATATAGATTTTATAATTCCATAAAGAAATATATTTCCCATTTTCCATTAGTGTTTTATGAGGGACACCAAATCTAGTCATGATAATGGATTTCACAATGATGACAATGATGCTTTCCCTGAAATCATTAGGTGGAACAGATTCTTCCCATTTGGAAAGTAATTCAATTACTGTGAGAATATATTACAATTTTCTGGCCATTTCGGGAGGGTATGGTCCCATGATGTCTATTCCCAATATAGAAAATGGTCACGAGTACGTGGATATGTGATGTAACTCTATAGGATGGTGGATAAAATCTTCATGAACTTGGAAGGAATGACACATCCTGGTGAATTTCAAAAAATCCATCATCATGGTTTGGAAATAGTACCCCACCCATTGAATGTTCTATGAGTGATTGGATGTTGATTGATGTACTCCACAAACACTAGAATTCACTTATTTGTTAATGATTGTGGTCTCTTTTACATCCATTGTCCTCATAACTATTCCATAAATTACTCATTAGTAGAGATCCTTTGGTTGTTTTATGCCATTATATAAGAGGATGCAGGTTTTCTGTCTCCAGATATGTTCTTTTCTTGAACTATCTTGTAGGAGCTATCCCCTTTCAATGTAATCTACAATGAGAGTTATCCAATAATAGGCAGGATAATATAGATCAGATATGGGTATTTTTTCATTTATTTGTTCCTTGTTGTATTCTATGAATCATATTACTATTTGATGGTGGGATATACTGATGACCATTTCATTCAGATCTGAGTTATCAAGAGTTAGGTCTTCATTTTCCAATGCATCATCTTGAGAATTTTGTGACTGCAGGACATAATAAAATTTTAGATATGATGGTAATTATTCTATTAGTTATAGAACATGATTTGTTAATGGGATAAACTCCTCTTTCGTGATAGAATAGTTACTATTGGCATTCTTCATGACCAATTATGAATTTCCATTTATCATTAGGTGTTCTAATTTCACCTGGAGTGGTATCTCTAAGCCTGCTATAAGGTCCTAGTATTCCACTTCATTGTTTTTGCACCCCTCTTAATGTAGTAAGTAATATTTCAGAACTACCTTTTATGGGGATAAGAGTATAAATCCTAGCCCCTATTTTTTTAGTATGGGTTATTCCATTATTTTTTCTAGTGGGCATCTGGAGGAACCGTCAATGTTCATTTCCAACATATGTGAGTTCTCTAGAATATAGAAAACTTCCACATTGGGTAGGTCAATATATATTGGGGCCTCCTTCGTTGTGGGATTCTCTTCTAGGAAATTATCTAATGCCTAGAAATTAATGGAATTCTACATTATGAACCACATATCGAACTGTTAAAGGATGAAATTCCACCATGATAGTTATCTGGTTGACATTGGAATGTGGACAATATACATGAGAATGTAACTATGTGAGACTAAAAGGAAATTGTGGTGCTACATGAATTGCATCATCTTATGGTCCACATATATTAATGAAAGTAATATCATCTTGATATTTGAATAAGAATTCTCAACATTGATCATGGTATGAATGATCTAACATATACTATTGTTTCTACTGCCATTATTCATCTCTGTGAGGAAGGCACGTATGGACCACTCTGAGGTGGTAACATATATAATTAGAAGTTTTCCATTGAAAATCATCATTAGCCCTGGTTGTGGTAAGATATATCATTGGATATT
Source organism: Viscum album (assembly GCA_963277665.1). Lineage (NCBI taxonomy): Eukaryota > Viridiplantae > Streptophyta > Magnoliopsida > Santalales > Viscaceae > Viscum > Viscum album. The sequence continues at coordinate 961,840,025 of OY728143.1, read as the reverse complement.
GTATAATGGTTCCTGATAATCATTAATCCATTGATATTCTACCGACTTTTCATTAAACCTGTGAAGGGAAATTTTTTGCCTCTATGGTTTTCTATAAAGTATTCAAAGGCGAACAAATGTATTTTATTTCCTCATTACTCAATAAGGTTTCATAAAGGTCAAATTCCAAGGATGTAATTTTACATCTCACTGTCTACATCGATACCACAATGGAGTATGACAATGATAAGGAATGTTAATGAAGTAACACCAAAATCACAATTTAGGGGGATCATTTTCAGACTGGCCTATCATAGTTTCTTAAAGTCTATTCCTAATCTTCCAATGGTCCAATCAATGTTGTGATTTAACCTCCATATCATCGACATATTATTCAATGAGCATTCCCAAAAAGGTTTTGATGATGTGATGCATGGAATTTGGATATGTGGTGACACCATTTTATAAACTAAAAAATTTACATTATATGAAAAAACTCCATAGGGAGCCCTGATGGTGGTGGATTGTTCATCTTAATGGTAAATTCATATTTTATTATATATTCAGTAGCTATGTATGAAAGGGAGAGCCTCATATCTAGTAGTTTCATCGATCAAACATTCTATGATCGGGACTGAGATGTCATATTTTTGGGAGTGCCAATTAATATCTCTGAAATAGATACGAACTCTAATATTCCCATTTTTTAAGGAAAATATTTCATACCAATATTGGGTATTGGACTACCCAGATAAAGTTATCTATGATGAGCTTGTATACATCTTCCTCTTTTTGTGCATCATGTGTCGGGTGTATCCTTCTGGCAGCTTGATTATAAATATGGTACTCTTCTGGAAACACCAGTTGGTGAGTGTCAACCTTTTGATAGTGACATGGCATTTTTTTATAATGATAATTGAAAAAAATTTGATTCTACTTCAGGAATGAGGTGTATACATTGTGATCTTCATAAAGGCATGTATCCCCTAATCATAGTGGGTCACAAGAACTCTTCCATATCCAATTTTATTTCCATGAGTTCATAAATGGTGGTATAGAATCCTTCCTCAAATGATAGAGGGTATTACCTTAGGTCTTCCTCTTCCTCTTTTACATCCTCGCCATCATCATATTCTTCTTCTGAGGTGAAAAAAATTCTTGATATTATTGTTTTATAGTTGTGGGAAGATTTAAAATTTGTTGAATGGGAGGTGGAGTTTCTCCTACAATGGACCGAAGGCCTTCATTTTTTATTGATTTTTTGATAAAAAACCTTTCAAGGGGAGAGGTGTAACCTTTAAAAGTCCTATAGGAATAACTATTACATGGAATGTGGGTCTTAGAGGAATTCAATGCCCATAAGCTTCAAACATTACATACAACCAGACTAATAGCACGGAACATCTCCTCCCCAGCATCTTCATCAAGAAATCAAAACACCACCATCGCATGGCTATTCGACTGTGCATTCCCTTGAATGCACATGCTAGTCTTAATGGTAGGTTCCATACACTCTCATTCGTCCAACCAGTTTAGCTTCTACTATATTAAAATCTCCTTAATCATCCTCCTTTTGAAGCTCGTTCCTTGTAGGTTTTCTATATTTCATATTCACTTAAGGTGGCCCGAAGGCCATGACATGGCCCAAAAGACTTACTAACTCGATGGACTGGGTGACAGAAGGCCTTAACGGACTCAGGGACCAAATTAGTGGCCTGAAGGCCCAAACGTAGGAATATTCTCTATTGAAACAGTTCAAAATAGTTCTTTCTACACTTCCCGCAATAGTACCTGCAACAGTACTGCACAGTTACTGCTACAGTACTACTACAAGACCTTCTACAGAGTCTACTATAGTACATACTACAGTACTAAGCAGTAATCCAGAAATTAGCCTCTTCCTGGATTTGATCCCATGTTTCGTTGATGCACTGAAGGAGTCCTCAGAAACTAGTCTAAGGCTCATGTGCATGGGAGGTGGAGCTGCATGTTCTACCTCAGACAATTGTAGGGGATTCTGAAAAAAAGATACATTGAGGGGCAGAAGAGTTTCATCATATTCTTTGAGTGATGATACACTACCTCCTACATCAGTGGGTGAAGAAGGATTTTTTTTTTGCATTTTGGTGATTTTTTTGGGAAATTATTATCTGAACCACCATTATTATCTTGGGAGTCAGTGATCATTTAGACATTATCAGGCTCAGCGTCCATGACTGAAATCATGAGGACTACTGAATACACATATGAATTTGGACTCATGTAGTAAATCTGATTTGTGGATATAATTTATTTTTCACCGATATGCTTAAAGAGATCTGTAGGAACCATTTATATACAATTTGGGGATATAATCAAATCAAAACCATCACCAATTAGTCGCTTCCCCTATGTATCGTAGCAAACTATATCAATATTTAGTGATATGAAGTGGTTGAATGGGGCCTTATCGACAGTCAGTGTCCCACTTTGTGAATTAATACTACATTTTAGGTACATTTGGTAATAGGGGGATATTGCGGCATGTGGATGCATCCAGGGCCTTCCTAGAAGGGTGGTGAAGGCCGTATTATTTTGGACCATCAGAAATTCTTGGTGATCCATGAGGTCACTGAATAGAGTATTGAGCATAATTTGGCCTAACAGGTTCTTGTATATTCTGTCATATCCCAAATGAGTCATGGTGTGGTGCATTACATAATCACAATCATATCCTGACCAAAAAAGTGTCCACATTAGGAGGAGATTGACCCCCGGGCCATTTTCAATGAATTATTTTCAGATATTGATACCATATATCCTTTTAGAAACATATAATGGTTTTATGTGTCCTTTCATGATGGAATCATCAACATGATCTATGATGGAGATAACTACTTGGAATTTTATAGGATTCGTCCATATTCGGTAGTCTTCAACGGCTGTTACCTCGACTTTAAAATCTTTTGGAATTATCAATTCTTTGAAGAGTGATTCCCTGTGATATATTGATAGATTCAATGCATCAATGATTGAAAACTGGGATGCTACAAAACCTAACTACTTACAAATACCATATTTTGTATCTATTGCCCGTGCTTACCTGTGTTGGGATTCTCTTTCGAAGGTACATTAGGGGATTGATCTTTTGATGATGATGCGTTTTCCCATTAGATCAGAACTGAGGGAGATTCCATCATTTGTGGATTTGTCCAAGTAGTAATTATCACACACCAAAGGAAATTAGTCACTAGATCATCCTCTGATAAATAATCCATAAATATTATACCATGTTGTCTTCTTATTGGGGTAAGATAATTTTCTTGTCTGTATAGGATTTACTGAAGGGTCCTCTCATGGGATTCTATAACACAAATGGTTTTAGTGGGGGTGAATCCATATGCCAGATTTTTTACATGGATATATCTCCCTTGATATCCCTATATTCTACATCTTCTCCCCCATCCTCCAAATTAGATTTTTGGAATTATGTTTGTAACCATATTCATTGTCGGAGAAGGGATCCATTATGTGGATGAAATTGATAGATTCAAAAATCAGTTTCTCTTGTGATATTGGATATGCCTCATCATCTGCCTCTGCTTGTGTCATATGGTATGTTCGTGCCCTTACACTCAGTTCTAATGGTATAAAATAAAATAGTTTCAAAGAAAATTTTTCATTTGTTTTATTTTCATCTTCCATCACATTCATTCAACCCTTCTGATTGAAATAATTTTTTGGCCATCAATTGTTGGAGGATTTTTGGGCCGAGGATTCCGGTGGGGTTGCATCAGGACCAATTTGATAAAAAAATTAGTTCCATTAACAATTGATGGAGGATACTATGGAATTAGTTTATTGTTTTTTGAGTCATAACAAAATCAATATTTTTATTTTATTGTTAACAATTCTTTTCCACTCCCATCCTTTATATAAGTCAATGGGGTAAACATATGCCTCTTATGCTGGCGGTTGTCCTAGCATGACTTTTCCGAAATATATAATTTGTTACAAGTGGTCCATAAAGGCAAATCAATCATGGATGTTTTACCCCAGTATCTTATTTAATGAAAATTAATTTGGATGGCCATCATGACCAACATCATCATCCATCTTCGACATAAGAAGACGGAGCATGTTGTAATTCAAGTAATCGATGAAGAAGCCATGGACTTATTCATCCTAAGATGAGTGAATTTTATTCTTCTATTTCACATATTTACTTTTCTTTGTTCATTGTCACTCATATTTATGAGTGGAGAGAGGCTTATAATGTCCATGGGTCCCCATGTTGTTTGGTGTGGGCCTGAGAGAAAAATCCAACACAGGGGTTTGCTTAATCATGATAGAAGATAATTCCATTCATACGCTGATTTTTTATAGTGATAAAGTGGATTCATGAGAATTTATATTACTCTATTGTAATAAATATTTTATCCATTTATTATTGGAGGATAAATACAAGAACCCATTTGTATTTTTCACAAAAAAATGGTGTTCTTATCTCATCATAGAGGTTTTCAATGCACATGGAAAACATATCATATTGGGGGAGTGGCCAGTTCAAGGATGAATTTATTCCCTTCTATCTCAAAAATGAGCATGAAACTATCTCATTATCTAACCTTTTATTGTTCATGATGTTGCAGACTATTGATTTTGGTAACGTTGAGCTGAATTGGAACAATAAATGTCATAGGAGATCCTCACATCTTGTTATTTAGTTAGTTTAAAAAATGGTGTACCACACATTGTCTAAACCTTGAAGAGTTCACAAAAATAATTTTAGATTCATAGATTATTAGAGCTCTGGGATCACATCACAGGTTAACAGTTAGAGAAGTAGTGTGTCTAGTGTTTCTCTAGGCCACCATAGCTATTGTAAACTGGGAACATGAGGTTCCCAAAATATTTTCGTGGTGGAATTTTTCTTATCAAGTATGAGTCGGTCTTCTATTCTAGTCGTATCAGAGCATGAAATCCTTACATGTATTCTAATCTAGTTATAAATGAAAAAATCATATTCATGATCCCATGATGAATGTCCTATTTAACTTAGGCATCAGCGATTGCAATAAGGAAAAATATTTGACATTCAATCAATACTGGAACAGGATGTAGCTACTCATCCAAGGTAATCCATTGTGGATTTTCATGACGGGTTTCTAGTTTCATCCCCAAAGAGGGAAGTCTTGATATCCCACCAGAACAAGATTTAGGTATACTAATTATCCGGACGCTTCCTTGAACGAGTATTCTAGACTTTATTCATCTATCGGGATGAGCCCTAGTGGTGGATGCACCTCTGATGGAAATGTGTCTTGATGCTCTACCATAAAAACATATCCATTGTGAAGGATCACCTATAGTATATCAGCATTTATTCTACTTATATCTTTCATTTCATCCTCATATTGATTGAATCCCTCCTCAATCATGAGGAAAAAATTCTCATAGGAAGGTGGTGGTGGGTTGTAGGTAACCATGTTCTTACTATTCTTTTTGTTGGGGAATCTAAAAAAAGTCAATGATGGATTATCATAGGGAGGGCCCAAATTTAAGGTATCTCTTTTGTTCCATGTTTTCACACATATATGATTAGTGTGGACCACCTATAGAAGGGAACAATCTTCTCATGCATCCTCATAATTTGGATTGTCATTTGTATTGTCTGTGGGATTGTCATTTATTAACTTCACTGATGCATACAACATTGAGGGTAGTGTTAGAGGTTCTTAATGTTAGTAGGGAATTGTGTCTCCCTTGTTTGATATTATCCTTCCATTATGGGTCCCTATTTGAGTTTCATGGAGATGAGTGACTAAATGGGATCCTTGAAGTGACCTAGGAGCAGGCCTCCACCCAATGAAACATGTGTTTTGTGACTAGATAAAATAAGTTACCTCTTTATTTATTGTCATCACCAGGTAGTAAAAGACTTACATCCATTGGATGGGTTGTTTAGGTTATAATTTCCTTATCCTTATGGGCAGTGGTTTCTCCCATTATCCCATTAATGTAACTCATCCAAAAAAATTCAATAAAATAGGGGAAATTTTTGTAAAATTTTACACCATCCATATGGAATGGGATTGCTTCTATAATATGGTGGTTGATGATATTATCATCATTTTCTCGATATTGTGGATTATAATGCAGGAATGTGATGAATATGGTACCCAATCTGCATGTAAATTATTTTATTCTGATGATATTATCATTTCATTATGGTTAACATCCCTTAGGTGATATGCCTTATGAATGTTCTCAGTGGCATGTTTGAAGAGTTTTTTTATTTCTTTCTCTATTTGATCCTGGATCTTCTGAGACTTACTCAAGGCTTGTTGTTGTTGAGTGGGGGAATTTTCTGGAATTTGTAATTAATTTGGCTTCTTTCTTGGGATAAAAATATTTCAATATGTCTATTATAATGGTTTATTCTCAATGAGACACATGTTTAATTATAGAACTTATTTTCCCCCACCATATAATATTAACACTAGAAATGGAGTCACCAATTAGGAAATGGAATTCGCTCAATGCATGGTGGTAATCCAATTCAAGGTTTTCCTTTTTCTATTCTGATTGTGGCTATCATATAGACCGAACGGCGTCTAGGTCACTTTTCTGGTGATGCTCCGCCAGTATATTGACATGGTATATTTACCAGTCATAGGGAAGCAATTTTATATACAACTGGTGGAGTGTTTATCTAACATTAAGGTGAATATAGTTAATACATTCTTCTATTAACTTTTATATAATTGTGACCATATAATTGTATATGGTCCATAACATAAATTTTTTTTATTTCTTGGAAATCATTTTTCTCACTAGAAACATATTATATTTTTCTTATTCTAGGGATTACTCTACTTATTGTTCCTTACATGTATGATTTGGGAGGATTTAATCCTTAGAATTAGGGTTAGTATGGATTTTATTGATGCATGAACAATTTGGGGTGGAGGCTCATAGGATGAGTGTGCCTCGTTTCATCTCTTAGATAAGACAAGGTGTCACCTATCAATATATATTATAGTATATCTAACCATATCCTCCTAAAAACCACATAATATTAGTTCATTCTCATATTTGGACTATTTTGGGTTGACCTTCATGCTTGTGTGAATTTGGGTTGTGGGAAGGACATTCCCGATTGAGGATGTGGTGTAGAGGACAATTATCACAACTGAGCATAAAAAATAGCGATATTTTTTGTGGTTTGTACCAGGGGGATGACCATTATGGTGGACCATAGAAATGGGAATAACATTTTCATATTTGTTGCCATTGTAGGGGGGAGCTATGAAATGACTACCATCATGGCGATGACCTTTATTACAAATTGATGTCTGGCTGTAGAGATAATTTATGTAGAAAAAATTTTGGGGAGGACCATCATGATGTACTATAATGATGGTAGGGAATTCTCATATCTTGATGTCAATTTGTGGAGGGACATCACCGTGACTATCATAATGACGGGGACTACCATCATAGATTGACATCCCACTATTGGTAAAATAATATTTACTACATATACCCTAAGCAAGACCATCCTTGTAGGAAAAAGGCGATGAACATCTTACTATTCGATATTCTAATAATGGAGATGAAAACCCTAACACAAATGAGAAGATAAGTCCTCATGATTGATCATTTATGGCCCAGTGAGTAATCCCCCTAGGGTTCTCTAAGGAGGACCATTAGAGATGCTTGAAGAAACATTGTGGGGATGACCTTCCCAAATGAAACATCCACATTAATTATTTGGTAATGGATCGAATATATCTCGATCATCTATTAATATATGTCTTATTGAATCAGGACCTAAAGCATCCAGAAGAGTAGAATCATGATTGAGCTCTTTGTTTTCCATCTTCATTTGCCTCCTTTCATTTTTGGGTGCTCTCTTGTAGGAAATTGGGGTCTCCTGCTATTGTTAATGACCCTCATATATGGTTACATGATTTATTGGTTCCCTTGATATTTCCATGATATGAAAACGATCATCTTGAGTTCTAGAATTGATATATTCCTTCCCTAAAGTAGCTTCCACATTGGACTAGTGTTCACCCAGGTAGGACAGGTGTTAGTTCCCAATCCACTTCTCCTTGTATCGTTGAATATATTTGTTGCCTCTCCTACAGTGGATCAATCACGTAAGGCTTCTCTAGAGTAACCATTTTATTTTGTTGATGAATCAACCTACCTAGGGAGATGTGATCCTGGGCCCAACTCCTTTATTTTTCTACAGATGTGATAGAAACATGACATGTTTATATGATATGGTGTAGAATCAATGTTTGATCCTCCATCATTTTCAAGATGTTCATAGATGTGTCTTTTGATTTAGTTGTTCTAAATTACCATTCTGATATCATAGAAATTTTTTTTTCTTTCTCAGGTCCTCCGTATGTTTCCATTGTGTACTGGTAGTTCTCCTATGCCGGGGTAGGTGAATGAGTTTTCCCCCTACGCATAACAGGGATACATTGGATACATTCTATATTTTATAATATATTTTTTTGGAGGGATTTAAATTTGTGAGAAGGAATTTTTTTCTTCTAATTTTTCATTATATTTTTCTGACAAAATTGATGTACATATATAGGAATTTTACTGTGCTTATATTTTCATCCCACCATATTTAACTGGTGGGCTTGATATTGGTAAGCAAGAATTTGCATCTAAATTTTTATTATGACAATATTTAAATGTGGGATTAACATAATTTAGATGTTTTTTATGACTATCAATAGTTCTCAAGCTAATTTAGATGGTGGTATTGGTATGTTCCAGTAGTAATTTTCACCTATGTGTAGCTGGTTTCCGCCATATTTGGATGCAGATCCTCTTGTGCATCGACATAGATTTTCATATAGGAAAAGATGTTACCCTGATAGTGTGGATGGACTATCAAATCATTGGTATAAATATGAATTATATCATAATTTACCAATAGTTTTCCATTTTGGGATTCTCAAGAGGGACTAGGGATATGAGTCCACTCTTAGGTTGTCAAATTATATTAATCGAGGGCTACAGAAATGGAAGCAGAGTTGTATTTATTCCCATGTTATTCCATCGTATTTTTGTGGCAATCATCCTAATCAAAAACGAGGTTAATGAACGTATACTAATTATACATTCTCCACCCTAGGTGGGAATCCATATGGTCCCAAGTCTATTAGACTTTACCAGGTTCCCTCGGCATTAGATCCTCCTCAGAGATAAGATATAATTTTATACGCGTCTGGTGGAGACATCCTACAGTATGATCTTCTGTGAATGGGTTCTTATGTATTGTGGAGGATTTCATTGGTGTCTAATTCATCTTCCTCCCAAATATAAGGGATGTAATAATTTTTCACTATATCAGGGAAGGCTCTATAAATGTTTTGTTATGGCCTGTGGGGTCATCTTGTGCTAGATTTTCAACTATGACTGAAGAGGCATTTGATGAGCTTTCAGTTATTGGAGGTCCTGCCTTCCAGCCTCTAAAATGGGTAGATAAGTATTATGGTTGTAATATTTGATAAGAGTGATTGAAACCCATCATTGAAGACATGGTGTTGGATAGGGAGTCATGTTCTTCATCTGCGACCCAGCTTCCTATGTGGTCAATGACACATGTGTTAGCGAAAATTTTTGGGATTCCATTTGATTGAAGGATTTTCAATGTAATTCCTATATTATATTGACATATAAAAAAACCCATTAATGTAGCATCTCATGATCATATATAAAATTGAAGATATTTCTCGGACCTCTTCCTTTTGAATGATAATGAGTCTTGATGTGAGGTAACCTACCACCTTTGTGATGGATTCACATGAAGTTCACCATTTTTTTGACATGAGGTTTGTGTGTGGGAATGAAAAAATTTCATGATGTATAAAAACTAATTCCATTTCAATTATAGAATGTTTTATGTCAGGATAAAATTTTTTGTTACATCCTGAGGTGGTTGTGGGGGGGGGAGTTTTGATGGATATAAACTAATTTCTTGACACTCTAGATGGTTTACATTGGTTTAACAATTTTTATTGGATATTTGGTGCATATGTGTGGGTGAAAAAAATGGTCTAATGAATAAAAACTAATTTCCTACTATAATAAAGAGTTTCACGTTTGGTTCACCATTTTTGTTTTGACTCGATTCATGTCAAATCCATTTTGGTGGGAGAGATAGTCACACCTAGACTGGGAAGTGTGTCCTTTTTTATGTTTCAATATGCTGTCATAGTAGAATATACTTCGAGGGTGATTGAATGCGGTTAATTATTTTTTGAAATAAACTCATATCAAGTAGGTTTTCCTAGAATGGTCTCATAAAAGTTTTTTCATAGAGCCAGAGACACCCAACGACCCATTTATCAATGATACATATACATACATTCCAATGGTAGGAGCTCGTTTGATGATGATTTTTAAAACAAAATATATAGGATCCATTGGTAGGGAGGCTGGGAGGTAATGTTCATCACACCCTTTTTGGATGATTTTCTATATATTATAAGACTCAGTTATAGATTTAATCAATGTTCATTTTTTCATGAATACTTGGTTCTTTCCCAGTCATGTGTCTATATATGGAACTAATGTTGTACGATGAATCCTAGTTACACTAAAATCTAGAACCATCTGTATGTATCTGAGGTTCCCCATTGATAATGAATCCTATATGTGTTTGGGGTTATTAATCAATGATACAATTTTGTGGATATATCCAGAATTACTTTATCTTTTACTAGACATCACGGGTTTAATCCATGTGATGAGTTGTTCAAGGATTTATTAGCTTCAAGGGAGGATATGAATTATTAGGATGTTTGGGCCATACCAATAAGATGATCTCCATACATATCCATATGAGAGGAATCAGAGCCCACATAGTTCAGTTTGAGTTGGGACTTACACCTTTGAGGCAACCCATTTGTGGGAACATGTTTGGAGCTTATATGCGAGAGTTTCTTTTTTAGAGAAATATCATAGGGATTACTCTTGGGAAAGAATATGTATAAAATTTGGGGGAATTTCATTGGGACTATATTATAAAGAAAATTTCCCTTGATGTCAGGTCATATGTAGGCTACCTATGTATCCTGAATAGAGATGAAATAAAAGTTCTCATAGTTCATTCTATCTATTTATTACACATTAGAGGAATCCAAATGAGAGAAACTTGAATTCCTTGGGGATTATACCATCATGGTGGCCCATAAATTGCAGTATGTGGGTGTAATGATCACCTCAAACCTCTTACCCCATTTGAGTCATGATATGTATGGGAAACAAGAGGATGCAGTGGATCTGAAGATTTCATGTCCCACAACATTTACTGATTGATAGTTACAGAGCCTAAAGAGAGAGAGAGAGCGATAGCATTGAACATTATAATACCCCAACCATTGTTTTCATACCTTGGATAATTATATTATCCTACCTAGGTATGCCCTAGGTAAATTAAAAGAGGATAACTATTGCATCATCCACAATGAAAATATAAGGGCTTACCTTAGTGGGAGTGAACTGAAAATGATATTGGGAATGGGGAGAAATGATGATTCATATCAAAGGAAAAATCAAACATGACTTCGCAATGATGTCATTGAATCTTATTGAAGGGAAATCATAGTGATTGGCCTTGTTCCCTATAAAAATAAGTCTTACATTACTATCCCAATGTTCGACCCAGGGATACCATGGAAATATAAATCTATGCACATTATTTGGGTCTGCACTATTGTAGGGATTACCCACACGACTTCACTTACCATGGGTATGTAAACTAAAAAAGGTGTGATGATTCACCCAGTGGTTTTTTCATATGTTTCTAGTGGATTTGGAAGGGGATTTGGCATAATTTTTCTCGATTTTTATACATAGGGACTATGAATAAGGTAGTGGAAATGGAAGGAGTTGATAGAACCTAGGGAGTGGAACATATAAGGATACACCATTCCATGTATGGTTTTTTTCAAATGGGATGGGGGACTCCCCATATAGCATTTTGTTGCGTTAGGGGAGGGACCATCCATGAAGATGTTGGTACACTAACATGTATACGGTCTGAGTATTGTTTTTCTATGTGGGACCAGGTTTTAGCCGCATAGCATGATGATACATAATGCCGAGTTCTGTCCGCGTAGCATGGTGCTACATAGCACATGGTTCCACCCACATATTCTTTTGCTATGTGTGGTGCTAGAGTGAAGATGGGGAATTAGATCAACACCTTGTAGAAATATCATAGGATAAATATATGCGGTTCTCCATCTACCAATTATTATGTTTCTGTCTATATTTTTTTCTATTTGGAGAGTTTATACCTACTGTAATTTTTCATAAGCAGTCCACGCCTCATTGATCGATCTCTTCATATATCCATCTCAAAAGTCTACCCAATTTTCTGAAATTTGTTCCCCTTCTAATCTCCCCTTGTGGTCCACTTATAGATTTGTAGGGAATATAGATTTATGGATATCAGGAAACATTTTACCAAATCTCAATGCGCGATCACCTCATATAAGAACAACTCAATCAATATAGGCTAATGATTCACAGTGGTGAAAATCAACACCTCAATATTCTGAATGACTTTTTTTTTATTATGGGTATTACAATATTTTGATCTCAAATTTATCATTTACTTCATAGGTACTACTAACGGGGGTATGTATTTGAACCACCATTATTAGTGACACTATTCACACCAGGTGTCGTATGTGGCGGTGACATTCTATAAAGTGATTTTTCCAATGACACGATTCACACCTAACATATGAAGGGGAAACACTTTCTACCCCTATTTCACCAATGATGCGGTTCACAGATGTCTACTCCATTGTCATCGTTCGACATTCTACTTTGTTCATAGGTGATGACTTCTGAAAACCGTTCGATAGATTTAGTACATTGATGAATTATCTTCCTTTTCCAAATTTTGATTCTTCAAAAATATTCTCTTAATACAACATCCAACTATTATTCGTTCCTTTTGAAAAATTTTGTGAGTATTTACGTTTCCTCTATAATTTTTTTAGTACCCCACATTCATGAATTAATGAAAATATTTATTATATTAATAGTCATATATATATTTCATAGATTGATCATTATTCTCAGTATCATCAATTTGTTCTGAATTATGGTTATTGAATAATGAGTATTTTCTTTCTAGTAATGCACAATTTTAGTTTTTATGGTATCCATTTTTATTTAATAATTTACCCACATTGTTTATTAATGTGAGATATAATTTAATGAATGATTATATTTATAATTTTTTGTTAATATTTTTGATGATATTATGAGACCCTATAAAATATATGATGAGCTTGAGAATTATTAAGGATTTCAAACCACGAGTTTAGTACTAATGTTAATTAACACCTTTGTTCCACCCTTGTCCATTGGTACAGTCAGGCTTATTTGGAAACCACAAGGACTTGGGACACATGAAAGACTTTGGGTCACAAAAAATTGTGTTTAAATATACCATGATGAATCTACGAGGAATAATCTCTAGATAAAGATTTAGAGCTGGAACATTTACCATTTCAGAGATAAAAAATTGAAAATAATGATAGGGAATATATATTTCCATTAGGAATAGCCTATGCATACATGGGATGTCCAGAAGAAAAACTATTCGAAATCTGAGTGCTAGCATCATGATGTATATACTTGGGAGGGGCAGTGTAATGTTGCTTTAGTCCGGATGTATTCCTCTAAGACCTTTGGGTCATGTAATGTTATGAAATATATGGTCCATGTAAGGATTCCCCATCAACCCATAAATAAGGGATTATATAAAATGTGTAAAAATAGAAGTCCTTTGATCCATATATAAATTTTGTAAAATATATTCTGACAATAATGAATATAACTGAGATACATAGTTTCTTTGGATCAGAATCTTACTATCATTGATTTATTTAAAATATAATCATATATATTAAACCCTTTAACAATTTTAACATTAAAAAAATTAAATTCACATGGGAATATAAATGTGATGAATGTTTTTAGAAAGAAATTAGATATTGGTAAATTAAATTTTTTTAACATTACTATCATTAAAGTATGGATTATCTAACTAAAATGTAAAATCATATATAGAGATGAATGTAAAAAATAAATAGTGTAACATATAAATATAGTGTCCAGTAGGATTTGTGGGGCCAGTAGTGATGAATTCAAAGAGTATTAGATCCTATTAAATAAAAACACTTATATGGGTGGGAGAACAAGCTAGAAAAAATATCATGGGGACTGCTCTGATTACTCATTGATGCATTGAATTCTGCAATATTGTGATTTTATATTATAGTTTGAATCAAGATAATTCATATAATGTTAATCCTATAGATTCAAGAGAGTCAGAAAATACAATATGGTGTAATATGAAATTCGATTTGATTGAATTTAGAATAATTTAGGATTCTGGTTCAATTTAATAATGAGTGATATTTTTTGAAATTCATAAGTCAAGTAAATGAAGAAGAGTATTTGATATAGAAATAATAGATTAATTAGGTCCATTGAAGCTACTGAATATGAAAACCATCTGGCCATTAATTTATTGGAAACACATCCCCATCAAATGAAACCATGATTACTTGATCTATAAATGTCAATCTTGAATCCACTGTTGGGTGGATTCCATCAAAACCATCCACCCTAGGTAGTCAACCTCTCAAATAATGGTGAAACCCTCATATAATATATTACCACCCCTATAGATGGGGTATTATAAATATATTTATAGATACTCATAGGTCTACTATAAGGTTCATGGAATGAATTTTCATCAGAAGACATGATCTCAGAATGTCCTCTAAATAGTGATTCTTTCTGGATCTCCATATGAACGAACTAATGAATTCCAGACAACATTTTCAAACTCACCATTATATAATGTATTCTAGTTCCCAACACATTAAAACATGTATTTATGTAATGAAAAACATGTGCACCAGTTATGTTATCTCATTGAAATTCATGATCCTTATCCACACTATCAATTATCACTCCCCTTCAAATAGTAAATTATAAATTGATTCATCATTAGGGTATTAATAGAATAATCACATTGATTCTAGAGAAATTAATTATCCTTTAAACACCTCATATATTAACATAGAAATCTTCCAGATATAGAAAAATAAGGAAATTAAAAATGATCATAATTCATATTAATTAGAGATAACCCCTTCCCCACTCTTCTAAATCAACACTCACAATTATGGTAATGTGGTAAAACATGAGAAAGGAGGATATCACTATGGAACATGTATAAAAGATTCTATATAGATCATGGGACATGTAGATTTTTTTGAAAATAATTCACCTATATTTATCAAATTTAGTATGATTGAACACTAGATATATGCTAGAATAAGAAAAGTTAATATAACGGGTATGATAACCTTAAAATCCAATAGCCTCACCTGACAATTTTTGTTTACATAATTTTATGACTTTGTATTCAAAAATACACGTAGACTATCATTGGGTATCAAATAGATTCCCAAGAAGAAAGATCCATATACTATAAAAATTCTGTTTCAGATCTTCGAATCCAGCCCCATACTTCTCCACAGTGAACCTACCATAGTGGGAATGAACATCTTGAACCATCCATTTCAACATGTAATGAATTCTATTTATGGATTCTACCACGTTTTTAATATAAATACCTCATGCCTCGATGGTTTTATCTCTTATGGATCTATAATCCTAGAAGAAACATTCATCCCCCAAAGCATTACAGATGAAGGATGTTGTTATTTTCATAATATTAATTATCCCATTTTCAAGAATGTTGGGAACCAAAAGAACATTTATTTAAATTTGTATTTGAAAGATCATAAAAAGTTTGATCCATCCACTAGTTTATAAGAAACCAATATTAAAAATATTGTTGTGTCATGTTATATTATCTAATAGGTTTTCATTGTGATGAATTTGAAACATTACCATGGTAATATGACTCCATAGATACTCTGAAGGTAATAGTTTTCCCATAATACATATAATATTTTCAATTATATTGGAATCATTACCAAAATATGAGATTGAATTTAAAATAACCCAATTTTCATGGTTGTTTCCGACACTTTCGTCGGGGTGCGCACATCCATCACGTAGAGGATGTGTAGCTGTTACCCCGCATTCCCGCATTCCAAAGGTGGGTGTCATATGATCCTTATTCAGGGATGTCTTCTGCTTCATCAAAATGGGATGATGGGATGTCTATAATTATTTCAGTGGATTCCTCTTCGGATCTCATCACCTAGTCCGGATCTCTCTTATAGACGTAAGACATTGTTCGTGAAACACTTCCTAGCTCCATGTCTTCATGGACACCAGTTAATTACACTGCTTCTGTTAGGAAATTCCAAGTGGGGCGGTCAGGGTAGAAACCTTCACATATTAGAGTAGTCACATTGGTTATCACTAACATTTCTAGACGCTGGGGGATTGGAATTCATGTCTTATGTCCCTTAGTATAGGGCTTCTCAAGGGTTCGAAAGCCCAAGGCCTCCCACATCGAATGATGGGAATCATATGACATGGGAATCTATCTGTGGTTTTCATCAACATCCCATGTTTGACACAGGTTATGCCGCAAGTTTAACATTTAGAGGAGAAGGATCAGAATGATCGTAACACTGATTATAGTGGATCTGATTGAGGAACCCTCTAAAGGGAACGCAGATATTTGGGTCCAAAATGTGGGTGGCATCCAGAATTCTGTCAATGGGAATGGGGAATGGGATGGCATGATTCCACTGAGATGTGGTGGCCCGAGTAAGAATTAGGATGGATGATGGCTTTGGGCATGAGCCTCGAAGAGACTTCTTATGTATCTACGTGGCGGAGAATCAAATTCCTTGTAGTTCGATGAAACGATGGGACACCTGAAGAGGCGACCTGTGAGAATGGACATATGGATGGGACACAGAGGAAGTGGAACCACCTGGTTAGTGAATGATCTTCCTGAGACTCATAGGCTCGAGGGAGTGGATAGGATAAGACACGAGTGATAGGGATTGAATCTTTTATAGGCTTCCTATGTACCTTAACATGGAAAGGATCAAAGACCACATAGTTCAGATGGCGAGTATAGTGTAACTTCATGTGGGATGGGGGTGAACCGATGTGAATGGTGTTAGAATGACCGGGTGGTGGGATTGAACCTCGTAGAGAATTCCTACATACCATGCCTTGACTTGAATCAAAGTCCAAGTAGTTCAGGGATGGGTGGGGTCAGTGAACCGAATGGATAGGGACACAGGTTCCAGGTTGATGTTGGACATGAAAAACATGGGGGCTTCCTACGTACCATGCCTTTACATGGACAGAAGTCCACATAGTTCAAGATGGATTGGGGCTTACACTATGAGGCCGCCCAAGGAGTTGGGGGTTGAACCTCATGGAGGCTTCCAGCATACCATGCCTTGACATGGATTAAAGTCCCCATAGTTCGGTATGTATTAGCGCATACACTCTGAGGTGGCCAATGTTGTTGGGTATTGAACCTCGTGGAGGCTTCATTTGTACCATGCCATGACATGGATCAAAGTCCCCATAATTCGGGATAGTTTAGGGCTTACACTCTAAGGTGGCCCAAGGTGTTGGGGCTTGAACCTCATGGAGATTCCTAGATACCATGCCTTGACATGGATCAACGTCCCCATAGTTTGGGATGGATTGGGGATTACACTCTGAGGAGGCCCAAGGTGCTGGGGATTGAACCTCATGGAGGCTTCCTACATTCCATTCCTTGACATTGATCAATGTTCCCGTAGGTTGGGATGGGTTGGGCCTTACACTCTGAGGCAGCCCAAAGTGTTGGGGCATGAACCATGGGTAGGAATCCTACGTTCCATGCCATGACATGGATCAAAGTCCTCATAGATCATGGTGGAATGGGTCTTACACTCTGAGGAAACCCAAGGTATTGGTGCTTTAACCTTGTAGAGGCTTCCAACGTACCAGGCCTTGACATGGATCAAAGTCCCTGTAGTTCGGGATGTGTTAGGGCTTACACTCTGAGGAAGCCTAAGGAGTTGGGGTGTGAAATTTGTAGATGATTCCTACGTACCATGCCTTGACGTGGATCAAAGTCCCCTTACTTTGGGATTAGTTTGTGCTTACACTTTGAGACGGCCCAGGGACATGGGGCATGAACCTCATGGAGGCTTCCTACGTACCATGATATTCCATGGATCAAAGTCCCCATAGATCAGGATGGGTTGGGGCTTACACTATGAGGAGATCCAAGGTGTTGGGGCTTGAACCATGTGGAGGCTTCCTACGAACTATTCCTTGGCATGGATCAAAGCCCCCGTAGATCGGGATGAATTGGGGCTTACACTCTGAGGTGGTCCATATTGTTGGGGTCTGAACCTCTTGGTTTCTTCCTACGTACCATGCCTTGACATGGATAAAAGTTCCCATAATTCGGGATGGATTGGGGCTTACAATCTGTGGTGGCCCATGGAGTTGGGGCATGAACCACGTGGAGGCTTTCTACATACCATGCCTTGAAAAGGATCAATTTTCCAATATTTTGGGATGGAATTGGGATTACACTCTGAGGCGGCCCAAGGTGTTGGGGCTTGAACCTCACAAAGGGTTCTTACATACCATGCCTTTACATGGATCAAAGTCTCCATAGTTCGGGATGGATTGGGGCTTACACACTGATGTGGCCCCAGGAGTTGGGGCTTGAACCTCATGGTGGCTTCCTACGTACTATGCCTTGACATGGATCAAACTACTCGTTGTTCAAGATGGAATGGGGCTTACACTTTGAGGTGGACCAAGGTGTTGGGGCTTGATCCTGGTGGAGGCTTCCTACGTACAATGCCATAACATGGATCAAATTCCCCTATAGTTTGGGATGTGTTGGGCATTAAACTCTGAGACTGCCCAAGGTGTTGGGGCTGGAACCTCATGGAGGCTTCCTACGTACCATGCCTTGACATGGATCAATGTCCCCGTAGTTCGAGATGGGATGGGGATTACACATTGAGGTGGCCCAAGTTGTTGGGGCATGAACCATGTGGAGGCTTACTACATACCATGCAATGACCTTGATCAAAGTCCCCATAGTTGGGATGGGTTGGTCGTTACACAGTGTGGTAGCCCATGGTGTTAGGTCTTGAACCTTGTGGAGGCTTCCAATGTACAATTCCTTCACATGGATCAAATTACCCATAGTTCGGTAAGGAATGGGGATTAAACTCTGAGGTGGCCCAAGGTGTTGGGGCTTGAACCTCGTGGAGGCTACCTACGTACAATGCCTTGACATGGATCACAGTTCCCTTAGTTCGGGATGGGTTGGGGATTACACTCTGAGGCGGACCAATGAGTTCGGGCTTGAACCTCATGGAGGCTTCCTACGTACCATGCCTTGACATGTATCAAAGTCCCTGTAGTTCAGGATGTGTTAGGGCTTACACATTGAGGTGGAACGAGTAGTTGGGGCTTCAACCTCATGAAGGCTTCCTACATACCATGCCTTGACATGGATCAACATCCCTGTAGTTCTGGATGGCTTGTGGCTTACAGTATGAGGCGGAAAAAGGTGTTGGGGATAGAACCTCATGGAGGCTACCTACGTACCATGCCTTGACATGGATCAAAGTCCCTATAGTTATGAATGAGTTGGGGCATAAACTCTAAGGTTGCCTAATGTGTTGGGTATTGAACCTTGGGGAGGCTTCCTATGTACCAGGATTTGACATGGATAAAAGTCCCCATAGTTTGAGGATGGGTTGGTTCTTACACTCTCAGGAGGACCAAGGAGTTGGGGCTTTAACCTCGTGGAGGCATCCTATGTATCATGCCTTGACATGGATCAAAGTCCTCATAGTTCACGATGGAATGGGGATTACACTCTGAGGAGGCCCAAGGAGTTTGGGTTTATACTTCATGGAGGCTTCCTATGTACCATCCCATGACATGGATCAATGTCCCCGTAGATTGGGATGGATTGGGGTTTACAATCAGAGGTGGCCCAATGTGTTGGTGCTCGAACCTCGTGCATGCTTCCCACATACCATGCCTTGACATGGATCAATGCCCCCGTAGTTCAGGATAGAATGGGGATTACCCTCTGAGGTGGCCCATGTTTTTGGGGTTTTGAACCTCATGGAGGCTTCTTACGTACCATGCCTTGACATGGTTTAGAGTCCCCATAGTTCAGGATTGGTTCAAGATTATACTCTGAGGTGGCCCAATGTGTTGGTGCATGATCCTCATGGAGGCTTCCTACGTACCATGCCTTGAAATGGATCAAAGTCCCCGTTGTTCGGGATGGGATGAGGCTTAATATCTGAGACAGCCCAAGGTGTTGGGGCTTGAGCCTTGTGGAGGCTTCCTACATACCATGCCTTGAAATGGATCAAAGTCCCCATAGTTCGGGACGGATTGGGGATTACACTCTGAGGTGGCCAAAGGTTTTTGGGCTTGAACCCTCAGGAGACTTCCTATGTACCATGCCTTGACATTGATCAAAGTCCTCATAGTTCTGGATGGATTGGGGCATACACTCTGAGGCGGCCCTTGGTGCTGGGGCTTAAACCTCGTGGAGACGTCCTACGTACCATGCCATGACATGGATCAAAGTCCCTGTAGTTCGTGATGGGTTGGTGCTTACACTCTGAGGTGGTCCAAGGTGTTGGGGCTTGAACCTCATGGAGGCTTCCTACGTACCATTCCTTGACATGGATCAAAGTCCTTATAGTTCGGGATGGGTTGGGGCTTGCACTCTAAGCTATCCCAAGGAGTTGGGGATTGAACCCGTGGAGGCTTCCAACATACCATGCCTTGACATGGATCGAAGTCCCTATAGTTCGGGATGGGTTTGGGTTACACTCTGAGGTGGCCCAAAGAGTTGGTGCTTACACTAGGATGGAGGTCCGAGGCGGCAATGAAAAGCGGGAGAGGGATTTGGAACCTAAAAAAGAGGCTCCCCTTCCCTATTATGCCCTATACTGGCCTTGGGGACCAAATATTAAAGGAGGAGCAACGATGCTGCCACCTGTATAGAAAGCTAGGGGCTTAAACCAAGGTGGATGCCCTTCCCCGCAGACAGATTCCACTCCGATTGGAGGATATCATCCCCTTTGTCGGGTGATCCAATCCACGTGGAGATGATCATCCATGGATAATGTCCAAGGTTGGGGAACCTAGCATGTGAGGCATGAGTCCAGGTCGTAGTTTAACGTCATGTGCTAAGGACGATGGTGCTTGGTAGTTTAACTTTCTACATCTCGGATAAGGCGGGTTTACTCCGCACCCATAGGACATACATAACCATTACCCTCTACTCCTTTTGAATGTTAAATCATTGGAAACGCTATATCTAAGGGGTGTCATGAAGCGAACCATCGAGGGGTCCATGTTAGCGTGGCCATGCGAAGAAGCAATAGCCATTTGCGTGCCTAAGTGACTTGAAGGAGTGGCAATAATGGATGTGTCATACGCATGGAAGCATCCCGTAATTTCTTCCTCATATCTGTCCATGAGGGAATCCCAACTCACTTGTGGGTTGAGGTACATAATTGGGTCAAACAACTATGCACAAGTGCACAAGTGGGATAACACCAAGGGGTATTAGAATCAGTCCGAACAAAGGGAGATGAAAAATGTGAATTACATGCCTGACATTCAAAATGCGGTGAGGGTGGCATGGCGATAGAGGATAATTGTCGACTGTGTTCAAAACACAGCATCCATATCACGTTAGATTGAAATGGGGACAAACAAATGAGGGTCGGCTACTGACTATGTTAAAAAAAATAGGACCTGACTCGAAGTGTTGTCTAATTTCTTATGGGGAAATTGGCCCAGGACGGTAGGTGAGCCGATGCGGCACAGAAACAGGCCATTAGGGGGACCCTTAAGACATGAAAGAGGATATGTATCTGAATGAAGGTCACAAAAAGCGTGAATTAGAGTGATAGAATGTTTGAATATATTTCAATGCTATTAAAGTTATTCCACCGTGATAATGGCATAATGCATCTTATACTTGGAGCATAAGGCATATATTGTTTGGAACCAGAGGCATCCTATGTTTGTAAGATAAGGATTAATATAGTTTAAAGTCACGTAGATAGGACAATTAGGCATAATGCACCTAACAAAGGATGGTGTTGGCACTTACGCAAGGGCATCCCTTTCTAGTTTGACCTGACATTTGAGTCAAGCGATGGGGTTTGGATGAGTTACATGAGGAATGGTTCGACTCAAGGTACTTAGGGAATTAATGATGAAAATCTCAACTCACGACATAGGAAATGAACCAAGAGGAATACATCAAATCAAGGTTTTCATGGTTTGCGGAGGAGTATCTAAAATATTGGTATTCTATAGGTTGAAGCTGGTTGTGCATAAGGGCGTAATGGAAAATTCCGACGTTCCAGCCCAAAAAGTTCGCAGTGTGACTATCCATTTTTTATGGGGGTTAGTGACGCCTGTGGTATGGACCAGTGGGCCTAGGAATGTATACTGTTGCATATAATAGGAGCGACATGTAGGAATGGATATGCGCAATCAAGGTTGTTTCACGAAAAACAACTGTTTGGCGCGAAATAGGGTAGTTGTGCGTGAAAAAGGGACAGTGGCACAAAAAAGGGCTTGGGCCGGCATGAAAAATGGATTGCACCCGTGATAAAGTTTAGGTCGACACGCAATTGAGAATTGGGAAAAAAATAGAGCAGGTCATTGCGCAAAAGGAATTACGTTCCCAAAACCTAATTTCATGCAATCAGAAAGAATTATTTGTGGTGGAAAGGTGTTCTAGGGGATTTGGACAAGGAATAATCCCATGTAGTCACGTGTAATGGTAGACCCCCAGGTGACCTAGTGTGAAATATTTATTACCTGATATCCATCTTCATTGAACATGCGAGAGAGGAATTTCACACCGGAGAGGCAGTTTCAATTCATCAGCCCTGCAGTGGAAGGAGGTCAGCTTCTATTTATAGGCATACATGGGTGCGAAATCCACGTCGGCATGAAATAATTGTGCGGTGGAGGCAGCAGTGCAAAATGTCGACGGCGTGGGGATGGACGTGAAATATTTCAAGACCACACCAATGAACTTTCATGAATCCCATGACATCCTGTATGGGGCATCATTTATTTGCGCACCTATGAATTTTTCTCATGTGACCCCTCCAGGGCCCCCAGACGAGGTCCCTGGCTCCAAATATGACTTCTCTTTTCCGTTTGTAAATGTTCTTCAGCCATTGAGTGATTTTTGGTGTCTACAACAGTTTATATGATTTATTATCCATTTATAATACTCTTCCATTAATTTGATAGTTCCTTGATATCACTAATTATGAAAATGAGGTCATTAGCACTGTGAAGGTGAGGGATTTCCTTAATGTGGATCTTCTGAAATGGAAGGATTCTCCAGCTATACAATCACATAGTCTGAAACTAATAATACAGTCCTTGGATAAAAAAAATGTTCATGGTTATATGATAACACATCCTTATTAAATAAATATATTTAAAAAAACAACACATGTTACCCATTAATTTAACAAATAACCATGGGGTGATAAAACATTTGAAGAGACAATCAGACGACAGGATAAAGAATCCCTTGTGAGATGAAACCACCCGGATGAATCCTTACTCGAGACTATTATACATCTTGTTCATATCAATTTTAATATCCATTTTATCATAGAGAAACATGGTTCCTCTTGCCACATTTCATAAGATACCTCCCTAAATAAGTCATTAATGGATTCTGCAAGCTATCTTGTGACTAGATCCTAAGAGGCCATATAAAAGGATCATGGGGACCCATAAACTCTAAGAGAGATCACTTGGTTGAGACTGTAAAAGTCAACCAATATTTAAATATCATATATAAATATCATATAAAACATATTAAGGAAGTATGAAACAAAATAATTAATGTAATCACATATATCTAAGTGACCTCTCAGGTATCCCTATTCAATTAATGGGTTAGTGATATAATGTAAAGTATTTATGTGATTTTCCACCAAACCACCCACAATATTGAGATCATTAGAAGAAAATAAATCCTATATGAGGATATTTGTATAGATACGCCATTTATTATTTTGGATACTTGAGTAAAAAATGTTTTTTGTGTCTATAATTTGATTAAGTTAATTATAATTGTTTATAATAATTTTAGACATGTCAAATAATATTAGTTGATAATTATATTTTGTTAAAAATACCATTGATCAAAAAACAATATTAAAAATTGTCACGTATATAATTCATCCATTCAATATGATGATTTAATATCTCAAAGCCCCTAAAATGATGAAGCTAGTTCCAAATCATGTTCTAATAACCCAACTCCAGATTCCTTAGTTTATAATCTATGTCTACCCATGAATTATCTAGAATGGTCTTACTCTAGAATGAGATAACCACATAATGGTATTCTCTATTATATGGTATTATTTTGGAGTATAAAAAGATACTACCAACATTCCATCATGGTGCTAGACTAGAATAAATAGAAGTGTGATTACTGATAGCCTAAACAAGATGCGAGATTGTAGTGTTATGATACATTGAAATGGAAAGGAGAATCTATGAGAAACAAATTTATTCAAATACATTTAAATGAATTTAGTTTTTTTTTCTTAGACCACATGATCACCTTTCCATTAAATCCCACATGCACATGACAATTTGGAGATAAAAAATTACATGTCATGTCTACCCTTCAAAGAAATATTCCCCACAATTATTCTCTGATGAGTTCCAGATTGTGTTGATGTTTCTAACATGTAATCAAGATATGGTAAATAGATTGAAATATTCATGGTCATTACTCAATTTTTATCTCACCCTAACATCACACTTGTATTACACTAAAGATTAGAAACACACAATGTTCCAAGAAACAAATATCTATAATATGCTATTTTGATACAACAACCCACTCCACAAAATTAATATTATTCTTTATGATCCAAATGTTGTTGTTCACGGGTTAAAAATTCATGAATTAGTGATAACCCATATTTTCATAAATGTCAACCATATTGGATGTAATGTTATAATGTACCTATACCACAAGATAAGGATCTATTTCTGGAATGATCATTAAATTGAAAATACATTTTAAATTTACTGGCAAGGCCAAAACCATTCTAAATAACGAATGTGATCATCTAAATAAGTTGAAACTATATTTTTCCCCAATATTCATATAGAATCATACTTGGGAAAAATTATATGATGAGAATCATTTGACATAAAACCAGGTGTAGATTCTATTAGAAAAATAATAAGGTGTTGGTGAATGAATGGGATTATATTAGAGTACTTGTGATAAAGCACTTAGAAATTAAATGTTTATAGGGGAGAGAATACATAATTAACTAGATCAATTGATTTCAGATAATGGTTCATGTATTCATTATTCTATGATAATGCATTGTCCTAGGTTAATGAAAATATATGAGATCTGGTAGAGGGACCTGGATTTCTTGAAGTGTAACATAGGGATAAGTATTAGGAAGGTAAAAATCCTTATCACATATCTTGAAACTTCATATACATTCCATTATGAATAGAAAACCACTAGATGTGGGAGTGGGAATCAACATAAAAATGTAAGTAACTAGGGACATAATCTGGATTATCTCATGAATGGATGAATTGAAAACACGTGAGTCCATTTTTGAATGGTTAAAAGAACCCTAATGGAAAGGGGTAGATGAGGAAAGGAAAACTCCATCTATTAATTACACCATTGCATCAAAATTTTATACATGGAGAATATGTTATTAATCAATATTGAAGAGACACCACATGACGTGGTATCTATCAAATATGGCCCTGTGATATTCATCATCATCTTTCTTGTAGATTAAAATAGAATGACTCTGGTGTGTAAAAGGCATACAAAAATGGGTGGTAATGGGGTATACAAATTATATCCCCCATTATAATATATCTATTGTCTGAAGGATAATTTTGAGTTTGGGAGCTCAAGGGATGTCTAGGGAGACATTTCTCATGGCCTCCTAAAGCAATAAGGTGTGGTCATCCATATAGAGTAATTTCACTAGAGGTTCACGAATCTATATAAAGAAGGATATGATTTTAAAAGGAAGTGGGAGCCCATGGATATTTGTCAAGACTACCAAATTAGAAGATTCTTGTCCATGATGAGCCTATATGTACAAGAAAATTATGGTGAATATATATTGACCAATAGATATAGGACTCCAGTATTGGGAATTTATTGTGTATTATCTATACGTGAAGAAAATTCCAATGTTATATCAATTGATCATAAACACACTAGAATGTGCTTCTAAACTATATGAGTCCGTGAAATATTAAATTAGAATTACTTAACACTAATTTGGAACAAAATATTTCCATGAGATACCACATATGAAGGGTCAATTCTTCCCTAATTGATGAATTAGGAATGAAAATCCCTGAATATCCCTCCAACTTGTAAGAGTGTAATGATAGGAAATAAAATACCCAAATCTATGAATTGAGTGGAATCCTGGGAGGGGTGGTGTGGAGGAGGATATCATTATGAAATAGTATATTTTGTGGAACTACACTATAAATTTAATGAACCATGTTTATAGAGGATTTAATGGAACCATAAAATTGAAGGAGTGAGGGGGAAATGATGGACTAACCACATATTTAGGAGGAGTGACCACTTTCACCTCCATCAGAGGAGGTGGCACCACCACCTAGGGGATGTAAAAGGAGAGTGTAACAAATGGGATAATTCAAAAATAAGGAGGCGTGTTCAGGGAATTCATTTTCATAAAAGGATACATTTATTATCTTAATTGGTATATGTATAGATTATTGACATATTATAATTTATATAATAAGGTACGAGGGTGCATATTTATGAAAAATAATGGGTGTCTTATTACCATTCGTTACAATTAATGACTAACAAACAAAACAAATAAACCCATTATCATGTGTAAGATGTTGTAATACTTTTCTTAAAAATAATGGGAATCTAACTCTATAGTAATATAAAAATTATATATTTATATAGAGAAATATCAATATTATAGAATGGAGATTGATGTTGCAACTCAATGGAAATGACATCTCGATACAGTTCCCCTATGAGAAGAAAACAATGATGGATAATGTACTGAGTATGAATGATAATGGTGACCTCTCTATTATTGAGATAGGTCCGGATATAGTATTAATTAATTTGGAAATGATTGATATTATATTTATATTTAATGAGTATACATAATTCAATATCAAGGTATTATAAAAATAATATTTTCTATAGATGAAAAATATTACCTAATTATATTATATATTTTTTCAAAAAATTATTAAATACTTGAATATTGGGAAACTAACAAAGCTTATCCATGATTATTGTGTATAAAATTTCAAATAGAGACATTGATTTCCAACATCTACTAATCTTATGAGAAACTTTCTGTGTGAACCGCATTGACTAAATTTCATTAAAATACCTAATATAACATTTTTGTATAGGGATTTAATATAAAAATTCATGTGGGATAACATGAAGTAATAAATTTATAAAGACGTGTAAATTATAATGTTGTAAGAAAAATTAAAATATGAGATAAATTACAATGGGGTTCATAAATCCCTTAAAAAATACCAATTTGTATATGGGATAATATTACAATGTACTTTGTTATAGTTCTTTTTAAGACACCTATGAAGAATATTAACATATGGATTATTATCGATGACTTAAAAATATTTTATATTTACATAAAATAAGGAATGATCATCAACTTGATAATTATACTAGGATCTACATTAATGATTTTTTAATGATTTTGGGTGCAACTCAATCAATTTAATATAATTATTACCTTCATTTTAAATCGAAATTCTAGAGTATTCATCAGAAGGCTCTTAAAATTGGGATATTCTTTTAAATAATTTATCATCCTAAAATTATTTGGTAGTTTGAAAGATCTGTGTAGAAACAAGAGGGTATGATAAAGACTTTATTAAATGAAAATAATGGTACATGGGTCTAGTATCGACCTTCTGTGGAATTTTGATACAGTAATAACATATGTTCATATATTAAAATACCACCTTAAAAATAAGTCTACTCTAAAATATTCCACCCTCCAACCATTTAGTATAAAACTGAATAATGGAATCTAGTTGGTCTAGAAATCATTGAAGATAAGGTTTAGAATACTTTATCAATCCAGAATAAATATCATGATTGGTTATAGAATATAGAAAATATATTATAAAAATTATTAAAAGAAGGATTTATAATTCCATGAAATGGATTTCGTCTACTTTAAGGTATCTTAATATACTATATTTATATTATTTGGTATAAAATAGAATGTATGTATATGGAACGTTGTGCTATTTATATTTTTAGATAAAAATGGATTTTTTTCATACCATTTATCTCTTCCACCCAATAATGCTAAATTTCATAGAATTTTTCTCCTCCCACAATTAAGGAAATATATGATAGACTACATGAATGCATAAACCATTGAAGAAATATACTCATGGATTGAATTTTCCTATATAAAATATCCAATACATTTTTTAAAACTAGATATATAGTATTTTATAATTATATAATCTAGATAATGATTGAAATTTAAAGGAATCACAAGTTATATGAATCAATGTGGGACTTTAAGGAAGAAATTATTAGTAATATGCACATTATTTTTTAAACAAAAATAAACCACACATTCCAATGATGAATTTATTTATGTGGGTATAAATATGATATGGAAATATACTATACTAAATAAACATTTCATAAAATAATCTATTTCGTAAGGAAAATCAAATTATTATTTCATAACATTGCGACACAAAATACAAAATTTCATTCATAATAATGTCCCCAACAATAGATATTGTTTACAAAACAATATTGGTTATCACCATAATATTGAAATCATTATGAGTGTTCTTTAAATTGAATTTAAAGTATACAAGATAAACAAATTCAATGAAGAAAAAATATAAAATTCAATATACATGGCACAAGAAATAATATAAAGAAATTATTTATTTTAAATATTAGAATAGAGTGTTTAAATAATGGCTAATTTGAATTATATAAGGGTAACGTGGATATTCAAATATTACCATCTATAATCTGTATATTGTAATAGTGACATCCCTAGATAACCATTATAATCAAAATAAAACCCTTATATATAAAAATATACAATTATATAAAAAATTAATATAAATACAAATTATAATTAAAAAAATTTCATCATTAATGAATAAAATATAATCTTTAAAAATATTCCATTGAATGGGGTTTTTAAATATTTAGTGCTAAATACATGATTTTGAAAGACATATTTTTTTGGTAATTAAATATCTCATGTATAATTTTCCATTTAAAAACAATGTTTAATTTGGAGTCATCACATTGATATTATCTAATAAATATTGTATTATAACATCATTATATATTTAAATTTATCAATAATTTTTCATTTGATATGAAAATACCATAACATTTATGGCCTATTTATGAATTTAAAATAATGTATTAAATATTATATTCAATGAAATGATACAATATGTTATTTTTTTTATAATATTTATTTTACTGAATTATCATCCGTATCATTGAATATTGTATACAATACAAAATTTAAATGGTAAAATAATATTTTTTAGAAATATTTTTGGGAAAATGGAATTTATCGTGGGAATGAATATTTATAAATGAAATTTAATTCCTAATATTCAAAAAGTAAAAAACTAGTCCATTAATGTTAAAAACAACGGTTTAAAAACATTATAAGGAAAATCATATACACTATTTTTCCCAGAAACTAAATGTTATGTATTATTCATAGATATTAAAAAAAATCCATCATCTTCTCTAAATATCTATGGATAATCATATTTCCTTCAACTACACAATTATTTTGCAAGGTTTTTACCTAATTATTCCTCTATATAATAAATGGGGTGATATATATGTTGATAAGAACATAGAACCCAATATATCATGACCCCCACCTTTTAAGAGTACCTATCCTTTGTCAACAATGAATGATGATAGATAATAATCCCCGATTCCCACCTAATGGTTGAATTGGGTTGCTGACTATCATAGATGGTATACCGAACATACAAATGGTAATAACATCCATCCAAAAGAACATGAAGAATGTATATATATATATATTATAGTTACACCAATAAACACCTACATCGATTGATAAAATAAATCCCATGTGTACATTTAATGTCATTAAAGACTAAAACAATTAGATAATACACTAAATGTACTAAAAGAAGATAATATTATACATGAAAAAAATCCCAAACATCTCCTAAAAATCTATGAGATAGTAATATTGAGCATGATCCCTATCATCAACCTACTGAAATGGAAAAAAGTTTATATATACATAGGTGGTATAATAATATACAGAATATGATCCTCCCTAGATCCTGACATACTTTGATAAAGAATGTATACTAAATACCTGTTAAAAAAAGTGAAACTAACTAATCATATAAATATTTATAATATGTTACTAACCAAAAAATGGAAATCTTTCAACAAGAGTAAAAAAGAGAGATTTCATATATTATAATAATAAAATGAAAGGGGTATCACTCTACATTATTTCCACTAGTTTTCTTTTATTCATGATCATCACAAGTATAAATCCATTTCTCTCTAAACAAATCTTTCTTATGGACACTTGGGTTCAGTATCACCACAAGAATCTTTTACATCACATCATCTCATCATCACATATCATTATATATATTAAAAAAGAAGTTTTTGTGAGCAACAAAATCTATTAATATCTATATCATGCATCGAATATTTTACCTCAATCCATCATAAGTTACACTCTGATTAATGTGGAACATGAAATCACAACCTATAGATATAAAATATATAAATATCATTTGGATTTTATATCCAGGTATACAAATGTGTGAAATATACACAATTCATTGCATACCTATATAGACTTATATTTTTAAAATATCCATTGCACACACAATCATATAATTCTGCTAATATAATAGAGTAAGGCTAGAGTGGGTAGTATCCTATCCATCCTCACCATTAATATGATTGGAAATAAAAACCTCCTAGACTAAACTAGGTGTCAGTATACATTATAAACATGGGTAAAGTAATGTGTGAAATCAAAAACATATATGAAATAATATATCTTATAATCACACTATGGACATATCATATTCCAAGACACAAATTCTGTTATCCTCTAAAAATAGTATAATTTAATCATCATTCATTCTATTAATATTTTTCTTTTTATATTTACATTTATTTTAATTACATAATTAATTATTAAGTGTAAATATTAGTAACCACATTGAAAAATCATAAACGTGAATTCCATTCCCTCTATGAATAATCCAACCATTACCTTGGTTTATCAATGTCGTTTATTTTTCATTTCGAAATAAAATACAGAATTGTGAAGGAATTTGTTAGAAATTTGTTTAACATTCCTTAATTTCAATACTCAATGAAAATAATCCTATGTTACCAAAATTAATATAAATATAAATGAAAATCAATCTTCTTAAGGAAATGGATAATTTGATGTAGATAAATTGAAACATGAGAAAGTAATCATTAAAAATATTCATTTCAAATGCAAGAATATCAGCTTCAATCTCATCAACGAGTAATCCCAATGTTATACCATCCTACCATCTCTTGTTTCATCCCAGACATTACTATGAATATCCACATGCATATATCCATCAAAATCATCAAATTATTCCTCAAAATTTTCCCTACCCAAACATATTTCAAAAAAAATCCCAGGATCATATTTTATCACATATAAATGTTAACATATAAATAATACAAAAGAAAGAAAATAAATAACATTTTAAATAGGATTAATGGAATTAAAAAAGAACATTATACATTACACAAAAGTTGGCTCACTCAAACCTAAAAACATGGTACATATCCATAAAATTAAAATATGCTCTTCCAAACTAGGAGTTTTTGTTCTATTTTTAACTAATCAATTTATTTTCATAGGTTCGATGTATATAATTACAGGGAATCAGATATAAATTTTCTTGAAATTAATTAAATATCACCCTAAAATTTTCCAACCCCACAAATATTTAAATGAAAAAAACCATTTACATGCATTTTAAATCTCATTATAATTAAAAATAATTTTATCATAAATTCATTTATCTAATTAAATTAATATGGGAAATCACACATTCAATTACAAAATCCTTTGATATAAATATACATTATCCTAAAATTATAAGAAATACTATATTTACATAATATGAATCTTAATTAATTTTGAAGAAAATTAAATATAATATGGATTTAAATTTATTATTAGGTTCCATCAGTTTCAAAATACTATTCCTAGCATAAATAAACATGAAAAAATGAATATCACTCACATAACACAATCAAGAAAATCAATAGGTAAATTGTTATAATAGTGTAAATAAACAAAATGCCATCACTTAAGATGAACATAAATAAATATTTATTGTGGATTAAATATTTAATATGTTAATTTATCTTCCAAAGAAAGGTATAAATAATTCTCAACATAAAATTCTAAATTAATTAATTAGATAATAAATGAATCCCCTACCTCAAGGATTAAATTTTCTTCTCATGAGAACAGATCAACACTAAGGATCATAGATCACCTCATATTTAATAAGAAGAATACATACCTCAATTGATACCATATAAAAATTTATCAAATAATGAAA
The DNA here is from genome assembly GCA_963277665.1 of Viscum album. NCBI lineage: Eukaryota > Viridiplantae > Streptophyta > Magnoliopsida > Santalales > Viscaceae > Viscum > Viscum album. The sequence goes on along the minus strand of OY728143.1, from coordinate 961,807,241 downwards.
ATAGATACTCCATGAAATCGATGGATATCAACAATCAAATAGTGGAAAGGTAGAATAGAAGTAATGTGATCAACTAGAAGAAACCATTAAAAAAGGATGTAGAAATTAAGTTGGATAAGAAAATATGGATCTATATATTCTATTTCTTTATTCCTTATAAAATTTGTATTAAAATAAATAAAGAACATATATAGAAAATATTTGTTTTGAGAAGATGATATGAGAGAAATTGAGTTTAGATGCAACATGTTTATTTATTGGAAAACTGATTTTTATTAGACCACGATGAAACCCATTAGATTTTTCCACAGAACACCCCCAGATATGGTGTAATAAAATTCATCCCAAGGTACCACACCATATCCCCTAGGTAAAATATCATTAGAGAAAATGAATTCCATTTTTGTAATACATATATTTAATCATGAGAGTCCTTATTGTGAAACTATAGCCACCACACTACAACACCTATTTTTCAATGAAATGGACATCACCACAAACTCCTTACGAAAAAAAAACTACCCTTATACTTTTATAGCCTCTAAAACCCTATTTTTTAACAAATAACTCACTAAAAATGTTCATGAACACCAAGTAAGGGACTAATATATATTCCACCTCCATGGTAAAACTATCCCTATTTAGGAAGTAACTAAGAACACCACATGTTACGATTTAACGACACAACCTAATCTCTCAAAACAATTTAATGGGTCAATTACCTTGAATAATTTCCTATAGTTTTTCCCATGGATATATACCATATTATTGTCTAAAATGTAATTAACAACCCCTTTCCCTTATTTACCTTCAAATCTCTAGGAAACAACCTCTAGGTTACTCCATCACCAAAAACACACAATGAAAAGAGAATGTATAATCTAGTAACATACATCATTCAACTCTCAAACCATTATAATACATTAGAATCCAAACCCAATCCTAGAGATAATGAACATGTGTTCAAATGAATTCCCACCCCATGAAATACCATTTAAGGATATCACCGTCATTAGAGATTAACTATGTCATTAACAATAAATAAGTGTAAAACCACTCACCAAAAACAACAATCTACTTACTCAATTGAGGGTGAGATAATTCTAAAAATATATAAAGTAAAAAATATGTAAACATATAAAAAATTGATAAATAGGAATGATTCAACATCCACAATGAGTATTACAATAATAGAATAGTTAAACAAAAATTATATCATAGTACATAGTAGCTATCTATGACTCAAATTTAATGGTATAGTATTCTCTTAAACCATGTTATAATATGCGATGAATTCTGTGGATATAATTACAATTAAATAACATTTACTTGTTATCCTCGATCTCTATAGGCTTCTCCCAAAATGCTTGATATTTTTCAATAACCATCTCTCATCAGTTAATGATATGATAGTTTTCATAAAGGTAATAGAATATTTACAACATATGAATAAAAAAAATATCTAACTCATATATGTGGGATGTTATATCCAATATCTCATGACTCTAAAATGATCCAACACCTCAAAAGGAAAATTAAAACACTGCAAAGAATGATCTCACAACCAAAAAATTATTTTCCATGATTAGGATAAACCAATGAAAATTTGATCTCCAACATTATGCTCAATTTTTATCCTCCTATGATCAGTATTGAGCTTATAATGGTCTTGTGCTACTATAGATACTTTCTTAATCACCAGATCCATATATTCATTATTCTACACTAGTTGTGGCATGAGAATTATAGAGTCTCTTACACAATTATAGAACAATGTAGAATGGTTTGATCACTTGTACAATGAATCAAAAAATTACAATGATATGGTGGTGTGAAAACTATTATAGTATGAATAGTCAACCAATGGAAGATGAATCATCCACAAAACATAAAAATATAAACAATAAGAACACAATATTTCATCATGAATTTTAATAGTTTGGACTATATGATCATATGTAAATGGATGGTGTGTAGTTATATGGAATAATTTAGATACAAATTTCAGGTGTAGACCTCTCCAAACATTAGATGTACAATGAGGATCACACATTGGGATGATCTTGCTTAGGGATCATTATAGTATCACCACCACCTCCTGATACTACATAATCACAGACTTTATTAATTATGACGTTTTTGAAATAATAATTTGGAATTATTTAATAAAATGATAAATGATTTCCCATAAAGCATAAAATACTCTCTTAGATCAAGGATAAAATGTAATAATTTCACTTGATATTTCCTTCCACATCTACATTGTAATATTGTACAGTTGGAGAAAACCGCCATGGGAAAAATTCTCTATCATCACATTCTAAAAGACCAAACATTGTGACACAATCTTAGTTACAAAAAAAATCAATACATGACCCCAAAACAAATGTATTTGAGCTTATTAAATCACTATAAGTCTTTAGAATATAACCATTAGTGATTAAGGTAACTCATGGAGAACCACTTCATACATGATCAATGGGACATACACCCTCCCGTTGAAAAACACTTGTTGTTGTTCATCCTTATACCATCCATTAGGGGAATCCCCAAAGGATATTTTGAACCTCGATATCTTTAACATAGTACCCCACATCTAGAAATCATACAATAAAAACACTAAAGATGAATATACTATCATCTGAAAAGGAAAACATATACCTCCACCCTTTCCAATGTCAATATTCATCAGGGAAATCTCTTCCATCACAGTCCAGGAAAGTCCAGATTCATATATGGAATCACTACATGACATCTTCCTCATCACACTAGGAAAAAAAATTATATTTACTTGTGTGTATTATATCTCAAATTTATAATCCTATAATAATTTCTCCTGCAATTGATTTTATAAGTTCAAGTAACAAAAGTAGATGACATTACTCAAGATCTTATGATCATAAAAATTTAAACAATTGCACTCTCATGTGGTAATTATAACAAAAATTCAAATAAATAATTAATTATTATCTCTTAAGATCATGGGAGTAATAATAATTCTCATGGAAGTTTAAATACACAGACCCATAAGAAACAGTTAATATCATGTTCATTTGAACACAATCTGAACCATGATATATACCATCATAGATAACCGCAAACTAAACTCTAGTTAATGAAAAAAACTACTTGAGAAATATCGAACTACTTTTTTAGGTACTCAAAATCTACATGATATTGGTATGTACATCAGAATTCCTAATAGTTACTGTTCATTTATTTCAAGGTATTCTCAAACCAAGTGAAATCATATACAAACCTTCTGTTCAATACCTCAATACCATGGAAACATCACACCTCATATATATTCAAGGGTTTTTCCCCAAATATTATCACCTATATCGTCAAATTATCTGAAAATAATCCTTTTTTGACATGACATGTCTATAGAAATGGTCTATAGTATCCCAAAAATTAAATATGAAAAACATGCATAATAGACACTCATGGAGTAGAACTCCGAAAATAGAATTAATATTATCTCCATTCTCCTCATCATAAATGAATTTCATAAGTACTTATCTGTTGAAAACCACCAATATATTATCCATGAACTATTAAACACTGAGTTAAATGAAATAAGTCATATTTCTAAATTGTTCATCACAATGAAAAAAATAAAAATGAATACATAATTCCCATGATTGCATCAGAGATAATCTTTCAAAATATCTTAAACCTTAACCTTATTATGATGATATCCTAACCGTAAAATGATCTTAAGGAATTGACATGCTCCCTTTAGTAGATTAAATAAATTAACAATCAAAGGAAGTGGATAAAGATTATTCACATTAACTAAATTGAAGTTATGATAATCAATATAGATAGATAATTCTTTTCATTTATCATGACAAAGAGGGGGACCTAATGGGGACACACTTTTATAAAAATACTTAAATGAATTGGATTTTTGATCTATAATAAATTCACTTACATCTCATATGAAACCATCTCTTACAGATACAATGATATAGGTAACAATAATTTCTATAGGTCGGTCCCAAATTCGATCTCCCATCAAGTGGGTAATGCCAAAAAATCGTAGAAAAAAACATTAAGATATTCTTCCACAACCCATGGAATCACTATCTTTTTTTATCATAAATAAACTAAAAATAATCTCACCAAAAAACTAATACAATGAGATAATATATATTATCTATATGAGGGTATTAATCACTAAATTATACTTCTCTATCTATATATACATTAAAAAAATTAACCTTTCATCTAATGAAATCCACAAAGGCATGCACCGAATAGAGCCATTCCATGATGAGGATGATGTTGTATGGATATATCTTTATGATAGAGTATCTCCCAAAGCATGGTTCTTCCCATGTACTATCCCACCGTCTCTCCATATATTATACAAATATTCATTTCCCCCAACTATGAAATTTGATTAAATGGGAACATTAATCCTCTCTATATCAATTCCCAGAGCATTGACTAGGTTACGTGATATGGCGGGTGTGTAGCTCACGAATCAAAGACTAAAATATCACATTTAGAAAAAAACAATGGGATACATTATATGATAGAAATCATGTCCAACACTTTCAATTATTGATTATTAATATGGCCATATATTCCCTATATCCTTTATAACCATAATAATAGTCATCAAAATTACCAAATGTTTCACTTTGATGACAATAATTATCTCTAGGATATATTCTACAAACCCTTTTCCCTATGTAACGATCCCATTATAGTGCATCCAATTAATATTATTTGAAATCAGAATTCCTCAAAAGAGGAACCAAAAGTGGAACACCTGGTGCAATCAACCTACTAAAAAATGTATAGAATTTTCACATCCTATGATCTTGGCTTCAATATAAAAAAATTTCTAATATCAGGGAATAAGACTAATATCCGCCACCCCTATAGAAAAAATAGGAAGAGGGTTGGTTCTACACTTAGTGATACAGAAATGATTATTTATAAGAGACTAGGAATCATATACTATAAAAAATTTTCACGAGGAATCATCATGAATCCCCTCACATGGAAATTCATTTCTTTTCATTTTCCTCTCAACAACATCTTCACTATCCGACTCCTTGTGATAATTAAAAAACATAAATGGGATATACATGGCTTGGATATCTATACACAAATCATCTTCAAAATTACTCTTTCTATCCTCATTATCGTATAATTGACAAGGATAATATGATAGAAGGGTCCAAAAATGGATCTTGAACTCTCACATGGTTGAAATCCCCGACCAATGGGTAAATCAGATCATATAGACTGGATGCATTTGAGGTTAATGAAATAATCCATGCTCAGTATTGGTCTCTAAACTTCACCCATGAGACCACTAACTCGTTAATATCCAGAAGGTATAAGATCTACAACATCCTGCTACTCCATACAACATCATCCCTACCAAAAAACCCATCAATACTTCCATGAATGGATAATTTTAATTGATATATCACCATTCTATAACTATTACATTGGGAATACATCTAAAATTGATCCCTAATAATTATGTTGACTTTGGTGATTACTCTTCATAGTGTACTCCTCTATGTGTCTTCATCATCACCCTCTACTCTATTGTTATATATCAACTCATCCTGCTAAATGTCTTAGGCATGAATATGTGGAGGACATTAACATGAATCCAATACTATAAGAGTAATAAATGTTTAGAAGCTCTTAAAACCGTAATATGGTATATTTAATAATAATAATATAAATATTTTACTTATTTTAGGTCCAACATAATCTCATGGTTTACCAATTTCAAACACAAGTGAATGGAACAAAAAAACATGATCCTTTACAATGTATCTAACTTGCAACTTGTATCAATTTGTTTAGTAGGTTAGATAAAAATAATTTTGAAGAAATAATAGGGTATCCTTAATACATATGCCTGTTTTAGTACCACCTTTTACATCACATACTAATCATTGTTAAGTTTTTTACATGACCAGCCCATGAAATCCTTACAAATGACTAACTCCAAAGTATGTTTAATATCTTACCTTGAAAATACTATACCACCTTTTTATGAATCACCCACAAGTATACCTGTAATGGGCTTATTTTGATTTATGAAATATAATAATCATATTTTCCCACCACATGTCATCACTGAGATAGTTACTAGTACCCGGGGTATAATTAACATAAAAAATCGGTGAATGAACCTATAAAAGAACACACTGAAGCGAGAGATAATATGATATAAAAATTTAAATACTAATAAAATAAATAAATTATATCCTATGTTCATATATTTATTTTCATAAAAGTCAATAGAAATTGTAAAGGAAAAATACTAGTGCCAAATAGAAGTAAATTTAGCAGTAATAACGAATCCCAAACATCTCCTCTAAAATCACAATCTAGGAGTATAAATCATGATATAAAACATAAACCTAATGAAGATATAATATTTTATATATATTTATGGTGAGAATAATAAAATTATAAATAAGATCCTCCCTAGATCCTCTTTTGAAAAATGAAAAGAAATAATACTAAATTCAAGTGAACAATGAGTGAAACTAACTCATCAACTAAATAAATATACAATATTTTTTAGCCTCCCCATTCTTATCTCAAAAACAATATCACATTAAATAGAAAATATATTTAAAAAAACAAAAGTGGAACCATGGTACTACATCCCTACCCATTCTCTACATTCCCTAAACATCTTACATCTTGATTCATATTTCTAGAAAAGAATCCAACTAAAAGACACATGGTCTATTTATTATAAAATGTGTCTCATGCATCCCATATCCTTAGCATCACATTTCACATCACTATATAGTAACTATCTAGTTTCTAGGATACCCCACAACTCGTATAACATGTATCATACTCTAGATGTTAATATTCATGTTAAAAGAGAACATTCCTTGATTATAGAACCTCAATAAATCATAGCCTCTACCATCTATACTAATAATAGCAATTCAGATACTATATACAACTATGTTTTTAAAAAAACCATAATCCAGTATACTCTTCTACATATAGATAAGTTAGATTATACTCTATGATTCTTAAAATACAATACTACCATGAAGGGAGAGTTGTAGGAGTGGCAGAATACATAAATCTATCCTCACAATCGAGATACTTTAAATGACAACCTCTTAGAGCCAACAATGTGTAAGTCTATCTAAATGAAATAGGTTGGGTTGTGTATGAAATCCCACAACATATAGAACACAATATACCTCACAAAAATATAATTGATATAATGTAGCCCTAAAATCAACTACATCTATCGTCACTGAAACAAACAACCATCATTTCTAAAGGCATGATATCTTATGAGAACCCAAGAATTTAATGTGAATTTATTATTTTAAAACGTTTTAATTGGATTTCATATGACTATAATTAAATAAATATTAATTAATTAATAGCATTCAAATTATCATTCATTAAACTAAAAGTAAATGTGCTTTACCTCTTACCCAAACTCATATATCTATGGTTTCTATATATCATTTCATTTTCATTATAGAAAATTAAACACCTTGGGATATGTAATTTGTTAAAAAAAATATTATCATCATTTAATTTAAGGTAGTCTAAAAAAACCTTGTTTTTGAAGAATAATTGACGCAAAATCAAGAACAATAAACTAACTATAGATTTCGGAATGGAAAAAATATAATCAATAGAAGGACCATATGACCATTAAACAAATTCCTTACAATGAAATCTTCCTAGATCCCATTACATCAATAGGTAATAACATGTTCAGCACATTATTTAATAACTAGTTCTATCCCTAACTCCATCATACATATACCCATTTATCTCACCAACACAAGCATCAATTTATGTAACAACATTAGGACTCAAAAACAATATCTAATCAGCAACATGGGGCTCACATAATAGTGCATGGAAAGTATCACATCTATAAAAAAATGAATAATGAAAAATATAATTGGTTTGAACATGGAAACTTGACCCCAAAAAAATCATTCAATGTTTTTATTTAATAGTGATTAGTCAGACCTAAACTTAAGGCACTCAGTCGTGATACGAAAACATGCTTAATCAGTTCAAAAAAATATTTTATAAACTAATACTTTTTGTTAGATATATATAAAATATATTCATTATTACTAAATCCTTCTATCAAAACATAAGTAATCATATATAGAAATATTTATAAATAATTAAACATTTTCTATATTTTCTATATTTATAATATTGAAAGGTGAAAAAATTCATTAATGTGACTATTTAATCTCATTATATTTAACATGAATTTATGTTTCATGTCAACTAACAAATTCTATTAAAACATAAAATTAATAATTCAATCAAACATGAATTCTTAATCATTTTTAATATCGATAAAATTTTAATAAAAAAATGATTTATTATACCTTCTCTATCTTTAATTCATGATACAATAAAAATAATTTTGGATATACATTATTTATCTACGTCCATAGTTATCAAAATTGTATTACTTTCATAAAAAACATTCTAATTAAATCATATAATATATTTTTTAAAATATAGAAAATAAAGTGGAAATACTTTATCATTGTAGAATGAAACAATATTCGATCACAAATTGTACACAAATTGCAATATTTAATATATTTTCAATAAATATTAATTTAATTTCACCACAATCCAAATCGATAAAACTCATAAAATATTTAATTTCATGTACATAAATCGAAGAATAATCAAATCAACTACCTCAATACTTTGAAGCTCATAAAATGAGAATGGATGTATGTTGTAGATATTCGATCACCTATACTATAAAAAAACTACATCCCTCCTCAAATGATGAAATATAACATCAAAAAAATCAAAAAAATAAACTCCATAACATCAATGAATATAAAGAACCATTAAATAAAAATAAGGAACAAGCGGAGATGGGATCAATAAGAGAAATACCATAAAAAAGTTGATAGATATTAACTTATATCTTAATATATTGATATCTAGATGTTGAGGTTTGGTCAATATCAAAAAAAATTGATTCATAGCATTAGAAAAGTTCTCATGGGTTCATGGGTTTTTAGTGGATGAGATGGGAAATATTTATTTTTAGAGGACTCATGAATATTTATACCTAAAAATATTTCTATAAGACCATAGTGAACCCCATAATACCACACCACTGACTTTGGCATCACAGGTTATTCTATGATAGATCATAACGGATATGTCTACTCTACAACATGGCCAATGAATTTCCATGATTTATTCCCCAATATATGATGTTGATCCTATTTATGTGGGGACAAAAAATGGCACAACCAGGTCCACTATTCCAAAATAACCATTTTCCATGGAAGGGGACTATACAAAAACCTCTATCCTATGGTGGATATACAATTAAATTTTAAGAGCCTCTAAAAAACTATATTACACAACCACCTCATTTCATTCAATAATTTTGAGATAATGAGGAGGTTTATATAGTATAATCTGCCACCATGGAACAAAAATATCTAGAATGAAAGAAACACAAATGACCCAATTCATTGGACACTTTGCCACAACCAAGACTTCCTTACTACAGCTAGTATACCAAACCACAGAAAACTAGCGTACAACATATCCCTTGTCTCTACAACTCATCCTATCATCAAATAGAATTGGAACCCACTTTTCCCAATTTATCATCCCAAATCCATTGAACATTTTCCATGTGCCTCCAATAACCAATACAAATAAAGGGATTGGACGCCTCGATCATATAAATTTCAATATATCTATTTCTCTATAAAATATATTCTGATGAGTTTTTATCAATATAAAAATTATCGTTAGGGTTACCAAAACCTTATATAAATCATGGCTTCATGATTCCAAATTATAACAATCTATGGAGTTTATATTAATTCATTAAAAATAAATATAAAAAGGTTATTTTATTCAAACTGTTATCTTAATTTTCCTTCTATATTAATTTTTAATTCCATTATATTACTTTACATAATGAAATTTGGGTTCATTAATTCAAATTTATTAATGTATTTTGAATAAGGAACTACACATTATTATTAATATACAACCATTATATTCCATTATAATGTCGTTCACCTTGATTTTTAAAATAGGGGATTTATCTACCACTGATTTGGTGTCTAGAAATTTTATTAAATGACTTATTCCAAATAATTCCCCAATATAATTAATTTATCCCACATAACACAACCATCATCACAGAATGATTACACTAAAATGTTAATATTATATTACTAACATTGATTTTGTGTATATTATCCATGTTATCAATTTAATTATATAAAAAATAATATTTTAAAAATCTATATACTCAATAATTATAACATGACATGTATAAATTAAAAATACCAATATAGTCACTTATTGCTTCACGAGATCCCATATGGGAATCCAGTAATGAGTATTTTCTTTACGTTTACCCCATTGTGTATGATGTCATAGAATAATTCATTTAACTAATTGATTTATATCACATTATTGTTTCTAGGATTGTATAATGAATATGTTTACATTATTCACTAAATAAAATTTAATTCATTTAATTTTTTTCATAAAATTACTTTTTAATTTATTATGTAATCTATATATATATATTTTTCACATTTTTCATATTTTTCACCAATTTGATTATTTTTCATATTTTTTTTGAGTTTTCATTATTTGATTTATCTTTATGTTACCCCTTACTGACTATATGATCTCAAAACTTTTTTATTTATTCTCATTTCTTTATTAAACTAAGAAGAGTAAATTTCATGATCTATGGAAAAGAATATAGGAATAATAAATTTTCCATAATTTTTATTGTTTTCTTTTATTTTTTTAATTGTAATTAATGATGGTCAATATATCTAGTCTCTTAAAACTACTAAACCTTAAGATCTTATGTTATGTGATCTCTTATATTAAATACCAATATAATAAAATGAATAATCACTCAATGTTATTGGATAATGGAATGTAATATATATTTTCATTACATTTCTAGGATTTCCAAAAAAGAATATTTATATCTCAAACTCTTGATGAAAACGTCTATACTTTTTATATTATATTAATAAATGGTGTATTTATATGTCTATAACCACTTATTGAACCATATACCTTTTCATTATAGAACCATTACAATTTACTAGTTTTCTCTGTTAAAAAAGCATCCTACAAACCATCCCATTGATATATATCTTCTTATGTATATTACTATTTATATAAATGAATGATTTATAATCCATATAATTTTAGGAATTATATGATTTATTATCCTTATGAAAAAATAACCATGAAGTTTTTATTTTTATTTAATAATATCTAATAAAATTTATATTTATCCCTCAATACCCTAAATCCACATAAAATAATAATCGGTATGAAACCCAATCCCAATCTAGTAAGATTATCATATGACTAGACTATATAAAATGTTGTTAGGTAGAAATGTTTTGATTTCAAATAATATCTAGGGAATGACTTGGGATGGATATAAAAATCATAATATATTGAATAATTTGATGTAATATATTCTTCCTATTATTTTGAACTTCATTCCACTATGGAAACCAAGGTGGAGTTATTTTTGAAACAATTAATCTATCTCACAAAATGAATATTAAATTTGTAAGAAAATTATTCTGAACCATGACATTAATATATAATATTAATTACTTATCCTATTTTATTTTATTCTTCATTTTTGAAAAATTTGAATATTAAAATGTTTTTATAAATTTATTTAAATGAAACACATATTCATATTGAATGTAATTTTTATTAAATGTTACAAAATACATAAAAAAGTCACATTATTGAGTAATTATTAGTCCATACAATCCACTATGTATTAGTCTTCATTATCCACTATCCAACTCAAGTTTTACATTAAAATGATCATTGGTATTTTTATATATTAATAATGACTCTCATCTTTAAAAAAATTCTCAATTAAATGTTTCCAGTGATCTGTAACAATGAATTATTTGTGTGTGTTTCCAATTTATAAACTTAATGTGTAATGATTAATATACGTGATGTTAGAAACAACTACATTGACATTATAATCATTGTTATTATAAAAATGATTATCTATATCTAAAATGTTTTAAACAAGCACCATATTTATAATTTCCTAAAAAATGGATTCTTTTATGTAGAAACAATTCTATTGTTGATCATTAATTAATATCCCTTTTAGTAAAAATATGATACAATATAATAATTTAAATTTATGGATATAACATTATAATAGTTTTAAATTTATAAAATTAATCACTTGGTAGAAATAGATCACTGGTTCTGAATTTTCATATTGAAACCTATTACATTTTTTTAAATAATAGATACACTTTTAATTTTATCAATTCACCCATATTTCTATGTTATTATTTACAACACATATTTATGACAAAAATAATGTTTGTGTATATAATATCACCTTATTATAACATAAACATTCATTACATTACACAAAACTGAGGATCTTTATGGTTTAGTGTCTTGGAAACCAGGAACATAATACATGAAAACAACATAAAACGTTCTTATTAAACACTTGAAAGGATTCTCCTTAAGATCATCCTAGGTTCATTACTACATCTCATAACCTGGGGACATACATAAAAATAAAGGGTGAGCAGAAGGCCCAGTAAGGGAAACAAGAGAAACATTTAACATGTGAACTTGAGATACATCAACTATGTCATGAAAAATAACTTTAAGGCATGAGAAAGAAATCATGTGGCATATCATAATAAAAATAACATTTTTCATAAAATTAAGATGTGGCTACATCATTTAACATAGATAATCATGAACATATCACCAAGGTCCATCCCAATGGTGTCATTTGAAAATTACCAAGGTTATTCACGAAGATATCGTGAAAATTGTAATCTCTAGTGGTTACATCATTACCCAATTCATTGGAGCGCTATCCGGGAGCACCCTTAAATTTTCCTTTATTATCATGTGAGCTACATATATCATCATAAATCATTTCATAAACAACCCATATAGCATAAAATAAATGGGTTTCATTTCATAATCATAACATTTTAAAAACTGCTTTAAAGACAAGATCTTTACGTCACATTAAACCCACGGAAGGGGAGAGCGGGTCTCATGTATGTAACTCCTAGAATTTGAAATAAAAATTTTTGGTATATATGTGAATACCCCTTTTGAAGAACGATCTTTTAGTAATCACTTAATAAAATAAAAGTACTTTAGAAAAAGAGAGAGACATTTTGAGACGGAAATTCTGCAGCATATCAGCTATGTTTCGGGGTTTTAGAAAACATTGAAAAGAGAGGGGACATGGGTAAAACACTCATAAATGACCCATAAAAAAGTAGAGGGACAGAATATAAATTATTTGAGAACATGTTAATGAAATTTGAAAGATATAACATATGAAATAAAGAACATGAAAGGAAGAAAAAAATAATATTTCTCTTATGAGAATTCGGCAGCCCAACATCATCACTTAAACTTCAACAAAAATGAATTGACGAGATCAAATAGGGTATCTCATCATATGAACATACAAGATCAGTATGATATATATATATATAGATCATACCCCAACATAATACAAAAGGAACTTTAAATACTTGACATGAAAATAGATCTTGAAAATGAGAAGGGTGAAAGAATCCCTTAAAAATTCGGCAGCCTAACGACGCCACTTAAAACTTCGAAATACCGAATTGGAGAGATCAAATGGGGTCTCTCATCATATGATCATAAATGATCAGTATGATAGATATAGAGATCATAACACAAAATAATAAAAAGGAACTTGAAAGACTTGACAAGAAAATATAACTTGAAAATGAGAAGGGTGAAAGAATCTATTACAAAAATTTCGGCAGCCTAACGGCACCACTTAAACTTCCATTAAATGAAAAGTTGAGAGTAAGAGGGGGTATCTCATCATATGAACATAAAAATTACAGTATAATGAATATAAAAGTACATCCTAAAACATAATAACATGGAGCATAAAAGGAATGAAATAAAAGAGATTAATTGAAAAGAAAGAGAGATGTCAGATCCCTTACCTTAAAGCGTAACTCTTAAAACTCAATGGTTTGGACCTTTAGGGCTTGGGGGCACCTTGGGAGGACTCCTTGGGAGGTAAGGAGACCAGAACTTCGTTGGGGGAGAGTTGGGAGTGAAAACTAAAGGAGGAAAGGGTGGGTATTTATAGGAAATGTGAGGGGACAAGGCATTAATGGCCAAGGGACACCTCACAAGTGCTTTTCTCAATACCATGTGCTCTCTCAAGGAATTTACCATGGAGTTAGGCCACATGGGGCCCCAAATACAATAATTCATCACCTTTGGCCGTCCAACCCTTAAAATATATCATTACATCATCATGACACAGTTATGATGTCATTAAACATACCGAAACTCTAAAACTGCATTTTTTCTATTCACGGAAAAATTCAACTTTCTCAGAAAAATACCAAAATTTCACATTAACCAAATATCAATGCTCTGATTTAAAAAATGAACTCCATTTTATAGAAATAATTTTCTAAATATTTTTAATTTAATTTTTAAATAAATACACTATTCACAGAAAATTCATTTTTTTTCAGAAAAAACCCCAAAAATTACCTTAACATAATATCGATGCTCTAAGTTCAAAAATGAAGTGCATTTTATAAAAATATTTTTATAAATATTTTTAATTTAATTTTTAATTAAAAAACACTATTCACCCGAAATAAACTAATAATTGGATAATAATTAATGAAACCGTTATTTAACCATTTTATTGAATAATATTACTTAATCAAGGTGCCTAGATTATTTTAATGCTTTATTTAAGTGAGATTACTAATCCCTTTGCACACATTACTAATCCTAATCATAATATCACTATTAATAATTTACGATTCATCAAAAATTAAGTTGATCTTATTAGACTCTAAATTTCGTACTGAACATAATTGTAGAAGATCATATTTTGAAAATCATTACACATTTTTATTTATTTAAGGTTTACATAAACATTTTTAAAATATCATTTCTCTAAAATTCATCAAAAATATGCATACTATATTTATCCGGACTTTTGAAAATTCATAAACTTCATCATAAGAAGAAATAAAAAAATTTATTTAAAACAAAGGTTTATACAAGGAAGTAATGGTCTCCTTACATAGCCCCTTATCACACCAGCATAGGACCTAAGTGTACGGTGTGCTATGGCGAGAGAATCTGAGGGAGGCTCGGCCAACATCACACGAGTAGCAATTTCTATCATTTTGAATTTCTCGCAAAGGCAATTCCGTTATAGCTTCACACGATGATGTTCGGCTTGGGTTTGGTCCATAGCAAAGCCTCATGGTTCTACCTCCTTCCCATGTTCTGTTAGATGGGATTCGATCGGTCCAAGACTAGTAGGTGAGGCCATCAAATCATCTTTAAACAAGATTACATGTATTTAAAGACAATAATCAAAACGTTTAGTTTCCAGAAATCATATTGACCAATGGTCATATAACAGTCAAAATCCAACGGTCTCATTTTAATTATACTCATGTTATCAAATGAAACAGTTTTGTTGAGTATAAAAAATAAAATAACTCACAAAATTAGGAAACAAGATTTATTCAAAATTTCAGGTCGTTACATTGTGATACCAATGATATTGAATAAGTTAAACTGAATTATGTTAAATAAATATCAATATTCTCAAATTGAATAATCATATGTATACATATGCACATTGGATATCAATATTTTATAAACATAATGAATCATATAATAGATAATAAAATTTTCTGCTTGAATAATGAAATAATATATAAAAATACATTTATTTTGTTGAGTATTGTTTTTTACCAACCAATGATGTTGTTTTATATAACATGATAATTATTAAAATGATGACCCAATACATTATTTTCAATTTGTATGAAATAATACATTTTCCCTAATCATTGAGTCACATTGTCTTTTATCAGAATATTTATCCATTTGGGTAGGCTATTATACCAATCAAATCACATATTCCACCTGAATATTCCAAGGATAAAAATTACAAACATATAACTTATAATGTCTAGTAACAAAATAACATTCAGATACTAATAATTTTACAATCACACATACTGAAAATATTATATAGATGATAATCCAAGGGAACACATATTTATCAGGATTTTCCAAAATGGATGATCATGGTATTTAATAATGTTCACTTTTGATAGAATATAAAACATAGTATTTTCAATGTATTCGTATAATCACTATTTACACATGTATAAAAGGAATATCCTAAACAAATATTATATCATAATTATGTTTTATTTCATATAATTATTTTTTTAATATTATTAATTCAATAAAATTAATATGTTTGAAACCTATTTATATATAAGAATATATAAAACTCATGATAACTAAATAATAAAAATACATTTTAAAAAATAAAAATATATCACATACATAAGTAATGTAAATCATTTTCATGTTTAGGAATTGGTTCATAAAGAATAAATATCCATATATTAGAATCTATAGATCATCTTGTGTTAATACCCTACATTTTATAACCAAAAAAACCCTTGGGCTATTGAAATTTATAAATGATTGTCGCATAATCTATATTTCATTAGTCAAGAGAGACTTCAAATATAATAATAAAACTCCCAGTTAAATAATCATTTCTAACAATTTTAACTAAAATAATTAATCATTATTAATTCTGGTTTAATGAAAACTAAATAATTTATGTCAAACCTATAATGAGACTCTTATATAAAGGGAGATAAAATAATTGGATTTCATTTAGAAAAAAAAAATTGAAATCTCTCTTAATATAATGAATTTACAAATATGATTATTGAAATATGTATTTTATAAATAAAAAAATTTAATCAATCAATAATAAAACAATATATATATGTACTTGAAACTATTACATTAATCATAAAAACAATTGATATTGTTTAATGTAATTAATGTTTCTTTTAATGATGGTTTTAGTGAAAATAATTGTCTTAAGAAATGCTAGGAACCTAAATATGTTTCCTCATCCTAGGACATAACTCGTTGAACATTTAGTGTAGGTCCAACCAAAAATGATTATATTATCTAAAGAAAAAATGTATTTTTTAGCTTCATACAATAAATATTTTCATTTTAACATTTTTCCATTTGACATTCATCCATTGAAATCTATCATCAGAAACCCACGATTTTTTTAGTTTGAAATAATCATGTAAATGTGTTGAATATATGATTAAAAATTTATGTAAAAGGAAATTATGTGGTTTTTAAAAACATATAATTAATTTATGTTATCAAAAAACATGGGTATTCCTCATAAAATAGTTCAAATCGTGGTGTGGTCTTATAAAAAAATTTATAGTTCTATGAAAAAACTATTTTAATTTTTCAATCATCATATTATATATTATTTATCCATACATTCTCATATAAAATTGATACTCATTTCGTGACATCTACATTAAAAAATGAAGTATAATAAAAACAAAAAAAAATGATGCACAAAATATACTGGATTGGATTCTTTAAATTGAAATAAAAAACATTAAAATTAGTAATACGTAATAATGAATACCAAATCCATCATAATAATGAGTATAACTGAGACTTGTTAATATAAATAAATAAGTGGATACCTCTAAATTATCCACTAGACACTTGATTCAATGAAAATAGTTTACAACCACTTTCACTTCCACAACCTCTTTGAAGGTAAATAATATTAAGATAAATAAAATGAAAATTTTCTTTTTATTGAATATTGTTATTGGTGTGTTATTATAAATTTGAAAATTTAATTTTATAAAATTTTTAATAAGAATTATAATCAATATAGAATATTTAACCAAATCATATAAAATATTGATCATTATATAAATTATGAGATGGAACTGGCTGAAAACAAATGACACAAATAAATGTGTTTTTACTCTCACCATGTTATGTTGTCTTTCTTAGTTCATATTTATCTTTAGTGAATACTTTTGTATTTTCATTAGTAATTATTTTCTATTGTTATTACTCTCTATATATGGATATATCATATGCAGAAGTAGAGTATTTTGTTATATAAAATAGGTATTTGAAATATATAATACAAAAGTTTCATTTGTTGATCTTAAATTTTATAATAGTTCTCCAAAATCACTATTTTTATTTTTTAATCAATTTTTTTACTTTTATATAAATTATTTTCCATTATAAATAATAAAATTTATGATATAAAATCATAATATTGATGTTAAATATAAAAAATGGAAATTTATTTATTATTCATCATAATGAAACTATAAAGTGATTAATTATCATTTCTGTGTATACATTAGACATGTTTGACACTATTATAGATATATTTTTTCTATTTATATTTGTAATTCCCATATTATTATAATCAATTAGTAATGTTTGTTAGATAGTTTCTCTAAGTGAATGTCAACATGCTATCTTCCATTTCCATCTAGACTCGCATGCTATTTTTAGAAATAAATGGTTCTTCAATTATGTGTGGTATATAAATATAAATTATAGAACAAATATCCTCTATATAGGAATATGAGAAAAATTTTAAATATTTTTTAATTATTAAATGATGTTTTAAAAAATCATTATATTTAATTAATTAAAAAAATAAAAAATTTGATCATTTATTGCCATATTCTAATATATTCTTGAAATATTCTTATTCTATTATGTATAACATTTTATAGCTCCTTCAGTATCTTTTAGTGAATAATGAATTGTTAATTTTTTAAAAAAATAAAAAACCTATAATTAAAATTATACTCATATTTATAATTTACATAATCAATACTTTGGGATTAATTTCATTATTTTATAGAAATTAAATATTATCATTCAAAATATTTTTCTATAAAATTTAGCATCTTATGATTTTAGGTTATAAATCATGTATTTAATATTTAGTGAAAATTTATCAAATCATAAATTATTTCAATTAATAATATGCATACTTTTACAATTTAGTTCTGGAGTGTTTTGAAAATATTCTTTTATCATATCATATCTTACATGATAATTGGAATACAAATTTTGCAATTGATAATGAATATTCTCAATTTATTTCTTTTCTTTAGTATATGTCTCAATATATAATGATTTTCATGAAAAAATTATATAAATACTTCAATAAATTATAATCCATCGGTTTATTAATTACAGATGAATAAATATACCTAATAGATGAAAATGATCTAATGAAATTTATGATCTTGGATTGAGGGATCATATTGTCCTGATATTAAAATTTAACTCCATGGGAAGATATTGATATTACCAAACCCATAAAGAGTTAGTACCTAGACATGAAATTCATCCATTTTACATTATTTTTATATGGGAAAATTTCATATCATAAAAAAATCACTCAATCCTAATAAAAGAAGATTTAGGTTGTTTAATTTCTAGATATATAAAAATTATTTTTTCAAACCTTCTGAAAATTTTCACTTAAATGATTACATTTTATACATTATACTAATATTCATATCCTCGTAAAATTAAATAAATAATGGAGTTATCACATATTCAGATTAAGGGTAAATATTCATTATAACAATCAAATGTCGCTAGCGAACATAAGATTACAATAATGGAATAATCATGATCATAAGGAAAATCATACCGAAAATATCATAGATCATAACTCATGGAATATTACATGGGAAAATAGAAGACATGAATCAAATTATTATGGAGTCACGATTCTATAAACACATGAAATGAGATCTTAACTCAATAATGAGAAGCAGTATAAAAATGAGAAATAAAATTAAAATTTGGAATAAAAACTAGTATGGGTTGCATTACATTAATGAGGAACACAATCATTGTTTATGTATATGAGTAACAAAAATATACTCATGAATATGTATCATAAGATATTTAAACAATAAAATATTTCAATATAGGTTGATACGAGACCCCACTATTAATAATCCATGATCATTATAGCCAAATGAAATAAAAAAATTAACACCTAATAAATAACCCATATAAATAATTTATTTTCATTCAAAACCTCATTAAAAATCTATAGAATGAAAATGGTCATCATACATATTCAGATAATAAAATCATTAACAATTACAATGATAATGATAACATTATTAAACAATTGAAAATGGGTATCGAATGAAATCCATTAATATTCTATGTAAACAATATTTAATAAAGTAAAAAAATTAGGTTTTTACATATTATTAATAATTTCTATATGGTTAGGATAATTATTTCTAAATGTTAATCGATGTGTGATATATATATATGAACAACATTTAATAAAATGAAGAAAAATCGGTTGTTATTAATGTGATGTTTTTTTTACAATGATAGAATAATAAATAATAGATGATTATGAAAAACAAAATCTTTAGTGGGTCATTCCTCTTAATTATAAGAATATTACAATAGTTGTATATAAAAACAATGTATATTGTTAAATTATTTGAATATCTAGGACTAGTCATAATTATTATAGGAGTTTGTATATATGAAAACGATATCTAAATTAATTATAAATAATCAGATTATAAATAATAAAAGTTATTTTCCGAATAAAAATAAAATAAAATATTATATTAATAGTGGAGAAAAATATATTCTCTTATAAAACAATTAAATATTAAAATGATGTTTCCTAAATGAAAAAATTGATATTAAAAAATGGTTCTGACTAGGAAATCATTAAAATCGATACATTTAATCTTTAATGAGAACACCCTTTATGGAAACTGTAAAAATAGTTCAATAAAACGTTTTACAGAAGATAAATTAGTGTAAAATTGCCATAATCAGTTATTTAGGCAGATATAAATATATTATTAAATTCATATGATCAATTAGACATTGATAAATGGAAGTTCCTAACCTGAAAAAATGTGATGTAGTCGGTTCCACACATACGAATCCCTTTGAGAATAGTGCGAGTCAATGGGAAATTACATAGTGAAGTAAAATATAAAAATAAATGAATATAACATTAAAATAATGATTTCTTTGATAAATAATGTAAATTATCTTGTTAAATATCTATTAAAAATTATTTCTACAACTATATATGTTTCAAAATAAAACCCATATGGTTTGAGTAACTTATTTATCGACACCACATTCAAGAAAAGGTATTTTTTATGATAATTTAATGAAAGATAAAATTATTTCAATTAAAAACACATGAATGTGGTAAAAGATATTCATTAGGTATTAATAAAACTAAATTAAATCACCATAGTGCACTATAAGAATAATATATTAAGAAAATAATTATGAAACAATGAACCCCTAATCAAATTTATCAACTAAGAAGAATTCAAAAAATGAGTACGTATAAAAAAAATAACAATTGTAAACAAATATTTCTAAAACAATTCAATATAAATAATCATTCTTATACATCAATTACACTTTTTCTCTAATTTAATATTAGTTTGTTTATACTTATCATTGATGTGGGGTGTGGGTAATATTTGTCATTCTAAACTAAATTTATAATTATGGTGTTGTTATTTCTTATTATGCAAAAGATCGTAATTATTTTTTCATTGATAATTTACTAATGTGTGACATATAATTATATATTAATTTTATATTCCGTTTTGTGATAACTATAGTTTTTACCCTAGAACATGAAATCATCTGCTTATATTTTCTATTTTTTAAAACCATGGATGGGAATTTTCAAAATCAATGATTAAAATATTGATGTATATTTTTATGAAAAATTAAAAATAATTATTAAAATATTTATAGATTATTGTAAATAAATTTATTGTTTTATAACCATCTTATATATAATTTAATAGAATTTTTTTAGTAGGTAGTCGATGTAACCAAAACATTAATATAACAAGAATAATCGATTATTATTATTTTATTTAATTGAAATATCATTACAATAGGAAAATAGTTTTATAATTTACTATTTATTAGTGTGATATATAATAATTATAAAGGTTTTATAAGAATATTTAATTGATATGAAAATATTTCATTAATTGAATTAATTGTTTTCCCAATAGTATGAATATTTTAAATTATTAAAATATATAGAACACTTATATCGATAATATTATTAATAGGTTATCTAATATTACCAAAAACCGATAATACTATCACTAAAATAGTTTTTATAAATTAAACCAAATTCCATTACAATAAATGTAAGGTGGTAATGTAAATAAAAATAGAAATCAATCATCCCAAGGATTTGGTTGTCCATATGTACCAATGGATGTAGATTTATTATTACATATAATGATAATTATATGAAAAACCTTTTAAAATTTAAAAATCTAAAAATATTATAAATACAAAAATTATTTATAATATTTTTAATATTAATGAAAAATTGGTATTTTTCAAATAAAATGAGGCATAGTTTGTAATGTAGCCTATAGTCTGGATATATAGAAATGTTAATTTCACAATTCATATTGAAATAAATTATGATTTGTTAAAACTTTTACAATTATTAAAATAAAATAATTATATAATAAGTATAATTTTTTATCATCTTTACATGTTAAGGATAACTTATAGAAATAATAAATTTCTATTAGGAGAATGAAATGTGAAATAGGGGATTGGAACATATAACCCAATTCATGGATTATCTCCATTATAAAAAAATTAAACATTTATAGGATTAACCTATGAGATGAAAAAAATACTTAAGGATTTTTAGAGTGTTCAAAATATGGGTTAGTCGTTTATTTATAGTGGTTTGGTTTGAGGGGATGTAAAGATCATAGAGACCATTTTTATGTTAAAAGGTGTATAATTTTTATAAATACCTAAACAAATTTATATAATAGAAGCTCACTCTCAAGAAAAAGTCTACAAAATGATGAAGTAATATATAATAGAATATATATTGTTTTGAAAGGACTAAAAATAAATTTAAAACCCCTATTTAACACGTTTTTCTCATTACCTATGAGGTTACTCATTTTTACTTTTTTAGTTATCACCACGACAATGAATTTTTAATTACATAATTTATACATTATTACAAAAAAATGAAATTCATAATATAATTTTGAAATAGAGCTTTAAATTTTAAAATCCACATTTATTCAAAATTTTAATGTGATAAATAATTATAATAAAATAAATAATTTTTAATGAATAAAAAAACTTTCAAAAATACAATGCATGAGTTTTAGATATCAATTATAGGTTCTTAAACTATAATGATTTTTTGAAATATAAAATTTCAATTTTAAAATATGAATTTCTACCAAAAAATATTTCCTAAATTTATAAGATATTGTTATATTAACAATGGAAAATAATTAGTCTCAATATAATATTATATTAAACATATAAAATAATAATAATATAAAAATTTAATGATAATATAGTTTGAAAATACAAATAAAAAATCTTCGTATATTTATGTAATTTAGATATAAAAAATTATAAATATTTTCTTTAAATGAAAAACTAAATGTAATGAGAAATTGAATTAATTGAAAAATGTCATTTTAAGTCATTCAGTGTTCAGTACATTATTCCATATACATTTATAATTTTTTGATGTTAATATATTATTTCTTATATAATTAATTTTTAAAAGTTATTAATTGAATTTATTTTGATAAAATATAATGAATTTAACAAAAAATAATTATTACATTTACATATTACACGGTTTCATAGGTAACATTAAAATTATTTATTTTTATTCTAAATTTTAATTTTCCTACATAATTTATATTAATATAATTGTTTGAATTATATATTTACATAATATCATATGTTAGTAATATTGTTATTTATATTTACAAGAAGTGAATATATATTTTTATATATATAATTTTGATATCACATTTTTATTCCATAGTGTCTTATATTATTTTAAATTTATTACTTACCAAAAAATGAATTCTGTATACTTATCATATATACAACCAAGGATCATATTTTTAGTTAGTATATTTGTAAAATTCATATATGGAATAACCATATTTTTAAGGACCATACATATAACTCCCATATATCATTCAAATATAAAATATTTCTAAATCATTCATTCAATTTGGTATCATTACAAAATACACTATTTTGCCTTATATTATAGATTTTTAATAATGATTTTTCCATTCAAAGTTGTCATCCTCATTATTTACATTTCTTCTATATTTATGAACCACAATATCGAATAAGATTCATAATATTTTATAGATTTTATTTTTAAAATATATAATAATCTATCAATTTATTCACATTTATCCAATGGGCATAATCTATAATGAGAAATAATTCATGGTGTGATGTACATAAGCTGTTGTTATTTTGGAGTAATGTTACTCCTATTAATGTACAATGTTTAATTACATTGGATTAAATATTTTAGGGATTATATAATAATCCATTTTAATACTTTTAAAATAAACGAAAAATGTTCTATAAAATTATAATCATAAATAATAATTATAATGGCCCTAAAATCATTGGGTGTGTGACATCCAAGATCGAGATGCCACGTAACCCATGACATGAACTCGGTTTTTGACCTTATATCTAGAGTATCTACCCATGAGTCATAGGATACCGACTAGAAATGAGGGTGTAGTGGTATTAAAATGGGGAGACAGTACCCTCATGTTATAATAGAACATCAGACACAATAAATAATAGTTAGTGACAAAATTATAATAAAAGAGATAGAAGTTGTAAAATAAAAAGTACAAAGTTAACAAAATAACTAATCAAAATTAGAAAAAAAATAAAATAAAACATTTTATTATTATATATATTACAAAAACCAAAAAAGAGTCTAATAAAATGATGCACGCCATAATAAGAATAAATTAATGAATGAGAATTTATAGGAAAGCTATACAATAGTTAAAATGTAATCAAAATTACAAACATTTTCTACATGATCATCTTGATCCGAAGCCCAATCCTCTAGTACGAATCTCCATCTATGTTGCACATGTCAACAACCAATTAAATGGAATTAACACTTACTAGATCATTCTTCAACATAATCTTATCGATTTCCAGGGGTGGCCGGAGTATCATGTGAGATAAATTTGAAATATTCTACCACCAACAATATCTAGGTGTAATATGAGTATATGATCTCATCGAAATAGTGTGGATGTATAAGTAGGAAAGTAACACAATGCTGAAAAAACAATAACATCCAACTCATGTTCCTAAGGGACACTTGGGGTGTCTTCATGTATTATCTCAAG
The DNA here is from genome assembly GCA_963277665.1 of Viscum album. Taxonomy (NCBI): domain Eukaryota; kingdom Viridiplantae; phylum Streptophyta; class Magnoliopsida; order Santalales; family Viscaceae; genus Viscum; species Viscum album. Next base: position 961,781,988 of record OY728143.1, on the reverse strand, counting down.
GATGGTACATCTAAACAAGTTAGTATATATATAGTATATATAGACACACACACACAAAGACATATATATATATATATATATTCTATTATAAAATGAGACAAAAAAATTATCACCCAACACCAGTCTACGGTCTGATACACACTACTAAAGGGGAAAAAATCCCTATAAACCAATAGTATGGGGGGTCTTCATGCCTGAAATATAGGATAGTGAGTTTGAATGCCATGAAATCAATCTAAATGGAAAATGGAACAAAAAAATATAATCACCCATTTTGATGAACTAAAGACATTCAACGTGACAAACCCTAATATTGAGAGAGCATTGGATATCATACCTCCCTTACGTCCCTATACATTGAAATCAGTCTTTATAAAGGTATATATTTTGTACAATATAAATGGGTCCTTACTTCTTATCCATAATCATTAATATAGTCCATTATATGAACTTGTTCACATTTAATAAGATGACCATATGGAATTACCACTTATGTCAATTCATGAGGACTTTTAAACAACCAAGTTATGATCATGTATATAACATGAAACCTAAGGAAAAACCTCCAATGTGTTCTTTTATACTTGTTAAATCCCTTTTAAAATATTTTATTTCAAATTAATCATTTCATGTTGAATAATTAAGGATAACGTTCATACCATCCAAATAGATCATTTAATTTTGAAATCCATTTGACAAATTTCATTAAAAGCATGCCATTTGGTGTTATCCATCTCATACAACATCATCTCCCTAAATTTTCCAAAACAAGGAAATAAAATTATGTGGCATATGTGTCATGAAAAGTGTTAGTGGAAACCAATCACATGCCCACATGGGTAATTCCTAGTCTAAAAGGACTAATAACCTATCCAAAACCTTAGTGTACATTAAATTCTCATGTATTGATGGAAATTACATTTAAATTTCAAGAATGATTCTATGTTTGGTTCGATAAATTTTAATCCATTTGTCCAGAAATAACCAATTTTAATGTGGCACACCAATGGGTGTCCACATAAGGTATGTGTGATTCCTAAACTAATAATAAAGAATAAATTGTCCTATATATTGTACCTAAGGTCATTTAGACCCAAATGAACCAACAAAATTTAGAATCATGGTTAAATACAAGATATTAAACAATGAAATAAATAAAAACATGACCCAAAAAAATTTATAACTAGGTGATCACCAAAAATAGTGTCATAGATGGTGTCTCACTTGATTTTGACCTCAGATTCAATGCAATTTAGAAGATATCAAAGTTTCATTCAAATTACATAAAAATTGGGTGAATGAGCCAACATCTAAATATCATAATAGATGTGGAGATTCACTGAGTATACAATGGTGCATGAAGTAATTCTTACATGGGAAATCCAACATCTTTTCTTGAATTGAAAAAAAAATTCTAATGAAGTATTATTATGAGTCTAAATCTTGTGGATGGTTTGACATCCATATGGGATAAAGAGGACTTGGTTTGGTCATTAGAGGTAGAATAATGAGAGAAAATTTAAAATAAAAAGTAAGGAAAATGAGTTATTTAAATAAAATAATTGGGGACAAACGGTTTGAAAACCATGGACAAAACTTTTGGTACAGTTCTTTCCAAAATCTACATCAGTCTCCAAGGCTATGCACTAACGCCTGTATGGTTGTAGAAAAATTATACAAACTTTTAGGTCACCCTTCCTAAATCTTAATGGGTGTCTACCCAAGGTTGGATAATTTAGAAAAACCATGTTGCTAAGTCACATAGGTCATTTTTATGAACTATGGGCTAAGAACTTTCCCTAGATGCTTCTGTGACCTCACCAACTTTATTAAGACTCATAATTAGGGACATTTAATTTTTTCAAAATTAAAAACCATGGATCCATGAATTTTTGGAAATGGGTTGTCTTTACAACCACGCATCCTTAAATAAATTCATCCCCGGGATGGCCTTATGAGGGTAATGATGTATAGTTAGAAAATAAATTTACTCAATTAGATCATATATTAACTTCCAAATCTATGTACATGTATTGTACACTACCATGTGTCCATATCACCCATACAATAGGAATAGAACCAGCTCATAGTGTCATCATGATCCAATCAATGTTTCAACCAAGATACTCCTTGAAGAAAGAATCTATTTCCAGTTGAACCTCATTAAGATGAAATAAGTGTGTAGGATTGGATAGTATTATTAATTATATATATGTGAAATAAATACGGCATATAATGATATATCATAGGATTCTACAAATCGTATGATAGAGGTCTGATCAGATTCATATTCTGTAATGGTATAAAGAACATTGGTGATAGATTACTATGAATCAAAATACCTCAATTCCCTAACATGGGTATGAATCAGATGAAAATGTGGTCTCAAACCTCAAACTAAAAAGGTCACTGCCATCTTTTGGCATATGATAGATCTATAGACTATGCTATCAATATGTGTTCTATGATAAATTGGACTTACATTGCAGTTTCTTACATAATAAGTGATTCACAAAAAACTACTTCTCCTAACTCTATCTAGAAAAAAGGGGAGAGATATTTCCTAACATAAAAGGATTCATAATTATCCATATCAATTGTAAATTAAATGATGTTGTTATAAAAAAACAATGTATGGGGTTGTTTCTACTAGAAACCCCCAATGATTGAAAAACAAGCACAGATCATGTCCTCGATGACCTAAATTTTTGGATATGTATGTCCATCTGTTTATGAGTGACCGTCTATACTCATAACTACCTACATTCCCAAGTCCTTATGAAACCAATGCTTGACCCATGATGTGAAATTATAATCTTTGTCAGAAATGTTGGAGTTAAGACCTCCATGAATATCTACTACCTATTTTTTATAGATCCTTTCTAGATCGTCTACCAAGAATGACTCTCTCATTAGTAGAAAACGTGAGACCTTCATCAAACTAACAATGATAACCCATACTATTTCATTTTCATGAGGTTATATGATTATTCTAGTCATGAATTCCATCGAAACATCACGCCATTTCCACATAGGATTAGAAAATGTATTAACAATCCCCACAAGATGATGATGTTTTTTCGTCACCTGCTAAAAGTATAAAAATTGGGTGCGGAAACCAGCTAACTCATATTTCTTACTAGGACTATAGTATTGGAATTGTAGATCATTGTATATTTTGGTAAATCATGGGTGATCCTCTCATTCTTAGGCATGGAAATATGTCATCAACTCCTCTCTATTGTTTTATAGTGAAATTAGTTTCCCATGGAATAATTGGGTACCGTCCATATAGACAGGTCAAATTGAATATGTATCCTCATTTAAGAAATTTTACACTAGGAAGAGGCACAAATGATAATGTATTTGTCTCAAACATACTCATTATAGGAGAGTAGATGTAACTACTATGGATTTGTGGATATTATGACCATGTCCCTCCTAAATCTCAACATGAATCTCTAAGAAAATTGCCATAATATTCCATTCATCACTAGATTCCTTAACCTCCTGTGTCTGAGCCTTTTAGCTTAGAGCATCGTATATTTAATTCCCCTTCCATGCAATGTAGGAAATCATGAAATTAAATGATTGTAGGTACTCGAAGTACCTACGATGATAGTGATTCATATCCAGCTAAGTGAATATTTTTTTGAAGCTTTTGTGGGTTTTTGAATACGACCCAATTATCTTCTATTAAATAGTGCCTCATATAATACAAGTCATGGAAAACTATAGAAATCACAAGGTCACGTTTCATGTAGTTACACTGATGATGCCTTAACTCATGAGAACCAAACACAATAACCCAATTTTCCTGCATCAGTTGAACTCCATGCATGACACATGATGCATCACAATAAATTTTATAATCCATTCCTAGATCTAGAAGAATTATTATCAGTGCCGAATTTTATCATCCCTCAACTCCTGATTTTTTTTCACATGATACAAATAATCCAAATTTCACATCATTTTCTTCATGCCCATAAGTAGTATGAAAAATAATGAGAAATCGTAAATGAATCTTCTATAATATATGGACATCGACAAGAAAATCTGAGTAGAAAATATGTTCTTGGGATAGTCCTAAGAAAAAAACATCTATCACATTTTATGGACCAAATGAAAATCATCACTCTAATATGATATGACTAAGAAAATGGAAATTTTCAATCTAGAATTGTCATTTACTATAAATATCATAGAGTTGATGCTTTCTCAATGTATTCATCACAATCTCAAAATGAGTGTCATGGTCTTGTCTAGATCCTGAATACATCAAGATATCATTAAAAAACAACCACAAATAAATCTAGATATAAGTTAATGACACAATTAAGAGTACCCTTTAAAACTTTAGGTGAATTTATGAGTTTTCATGGAATAACGACGCACTCATTGAGACAATAACTTCTTCTGAAATCTGTGTATGGTATGTCAAATGTTCTGACCCACACCAGATGATAGCATGAACATTGATCTATATTATAAAACACCTTCACTCATAATATTTGATTATATATTTCATATATTCAATTCACTATACACTGATTCTTGATACATAGCCAATTCAACCAAAAATAATCCACACAAATCCTAAGGGTACCATCTGGATTATTAGAAAATAGAACTAGTGAACCTTCTGGAGATATTCTATCATGTATAAATAATTATTCCTCTAGATCATATAACATATTATTATAAACAATATTCACGTTATGTTTAATCCTATTAGGAGAAATGTTCAATAGTGATTATATTGGCACCACCTCAATAGTAATATCTACATCACACAACATAGGTAGACCGGGGAAGTCATTGGGAATGATGTCTCTATAAATCACCACTATTGATTGAAAGTATATGAGTTGAAACCCAAAGTATTAAAGGTAAATTATTGTTAAAGGTGCTATAACACTACCTACACTCTGTTTCTCAGGTCCATCTAATGTCGCACTAACATCCAATTATCCCTTATGCACAAGCGTAACACACTCTGGTGATGTAAATATCACCCTTTGATGATAGAGTTCTATATAGGCCCTGTATAAAACTATTTAGTCATTTCCAATGATTACAAAAAAAATCCTAAAATGTCAAGGATGAAAATATTACATATGACTAGTTAACCACCTATCTCCCGGGTACAATTCTGAAAGCATAGAATTACATTTTAAATGATACTTAACAGTGTATCTAGGGTAATGACACCATTTGTGTATTTGATGTTGATTCCTATATTCATAGTGATTTCTTCTATCATAAATGAGTGAGACATTGTTGTATCAAACAGGGAATACACAAAATGGGAGGTTACTAGAATAATACCACATATAGAAGATTGTCTGACACTCTACTCCCAAAACATAGTCATGGCAACCAATAACTGGCATGTACTGCGACCCTAAGTCACTACATGACTACCCTGAGTATTCATGATCTAATTGCTCTAAAAATAATTTTTATGTTTGCCTCTGACATGATCACCACCTCAGCCATATCAACTAGTGGAATTACATCTACCCAAATGTAGACTTCCTACTTATACTACTTGTTAATATGGAGTAGGTTCAGATCCACACTCTCTAGGCACTGGAGTCAACATTCATCAAAAATGATGTAGATGAACCATCCAACCACAACCTCTAAACTCAATTTTTGTTCTCCAAAAACTACTTTCTGATTTTCCCTACTATTCCGCACTTTTCGCAGATAAGATAGATACCTATAAGGGGATCTTGACCACTACTGTCACCAAAATATACCTCAATGAATAGATTTTTCCAAAAAGAAGAACCAATGGAATCACTAAGTGATGATCCTCTATGGTTCACACCATTATCCTCCCCCAAATTCCATTTTTTAATTTGGTAATAGTCGAAAATCTTATTAATGGTCATCAACATGAATATATTAACCTATAATCAGATGGTGTATCCCATCTTATCCCAAATTCAACGTTCATTCATCGAATAATGAATAGCTAGAGAAGGAGATAAATGGTGTAGATTAGTGAAACAAGTAGAATATTGGATATCTAACATATTACCTTAATGATGATTCATGGATTCAATATCTATATCTTCCCTCAGATTTTTAGAAATTATTATGTTGTGGAAAATGGTATGAAAACCATCCCAAACAAACTCTCTATACTGATCAAGATGGATGGTGACATACCACCACCTCATAGTTGAATTCTGAAGCATATACGAATATATCGTCAACCATATTTTCTAGACACATATATTGTTGATAAAATTTATATTTTATTTCTTCAATAAAATACCACATAGAAATAGATCCACCATGGAATATGAATTTGGGAGTATGGTACTACTGAAACTCACAAGTCAACTCCTCCATATTCGGGGTAGGTCTCACTCTACCATACATCTTTTGAAAAATAATTATGAAACCCTATCAAATCTGGGAATCGATGCACATATTAATAAAAATATGAACCACCACAAGTGGTTCATCAAGATGAATGATTAGTCGCACATGGCGTACCAACATAAAAAAATGATCTTTGTAACCTTTTGGGTATAAATGATAGAAGATGTCCAGGCGGTATAATGATTCCATACCAAATTAAAGTCTAATAATTGATTCATGAAATTAAAATACAGAATCCAAGAAAATAGGATAGGTAGTAGGTAATTCTTATAATAATTAACATAATCATATCTGGTGGATAGGGTATCCTGAGTAGGGTGTGATATAACATTTCAGAAGGCCAGCACGAATGATTCCTACATATAATCAGTGTAGAATCGTGCAACTAAACAATTTGTATTTATTAGTGAAGGGAAAGCAATGTTAAAAAAAATCATAACCTCTAACATAGGTTTCTAAGGGACACCATATGGACATACCTCTTTTAGCTCCTGGCAGGAATGTATGATAATGTTTCTATATATATATTTTATAAAGATATATATATATATATATGTATATGTATTCTATAGAGGTTTGGGACGTAACATGCATGCATCCAACAACTGTCTATGAGATAATAAGCATTATTCAAGGTGTAGTAAGCCATACATTCTTATATAGTGGGGTATTTTCATGCTCGACACTCGGTATGGTGAGCATGCATTCCCAAGTATCACTCTCTATGGAATGTGTAACTCAAAATCCCATCACCCATATCAATGATCTGGGAGGGTCATGATGCCCAACACTAATGTAAGGGTTACCTGTGTTTTCATTCCCAATAAAGTCCCTTTCAATCATTATCAACTTCTATAAAGGAATATAATATGTATAACAGCCTTAGGAATTACCTCCCATCCAAAATCATTTATATATTCTATTATATAATCATGTTAATATTTAATAAGATGATCATAATGAATTACCTCTTATTTTAGGAAATACGACCTTCAAAATGACAAAATGATGATCAAATATGTAACATGACACATGAATAACGAAATCCCAGGTGTTCTTTAAACAATGGTCAATTAATTTAAAAAATTTGGATTTATAAAGAATCATTTGATAATGTATAATAATGGGCACGGTATTACCATCATAAGGGATAATTTATTTTTCAAATCATTTGATTCATTTCATTAAACAGATTCCATTGGGTGTGATCCATCCAATAAAAATTTCATGTCACACAATTTTCATAATCATAGAAAATAGACTTATAAGTAATAGGTTTCATGAAATGTGATAATTGAAATGTTTCACCTGACCACCTGTCTAATTATAAGTCTCAAATGAGACTTAATATATGAGTCACCTTGGGGTACATTAATTAATCATGTATCAATTGAAACTACTTATAAAAGTCAAGCTCGAAGCTAATTTTGGTTATATTCATTTTGATTCATCTATTAAAATTGTACAATTTAATGGTTGAACACCTACAGGTTTCCACATAACATACGTGTGATTCCAAAACCCATAAAAATTAACCAATTTTCCTATATCAAGGTTTTAGGGTCATTTGGGCATAACAAAACAAGCATAATTGAAATGATCAACAGAATCCTCTATTTGGAATTACCAAATAAATATAATATAACAAAAAATAAATTTGAAAACAATGTTAACACCTACGTTATGGAAATAAATGATTCCTTGATTTATATAGAGATCATATTCAAACATGGATAAAAGATATCTGAGATTTAGTCCAACAATATGAAAATAGGACGAATGATATTGCATCTAAATAGGGTAATAGATTATATTATTAACAAAGTGAATATGGGTGTGTGAGGGTGTCCATATATTTGGCTATCCAATAGCTTAGACAAAATTGAAAATGGATTTTAGATGTTGGAGTAGTATTAGATTTAATCTTGAGGATGGAATAAGATCAAGGGGAGTGAAATAGGTCTTGGATTTTACAATGGATGTAGGAGAAAATAAATAAAAAAATATTTTAAAAACAGAAGGTAATAGTTCCATTTTATCCTATAAATCGGTTTCACATTCTTTTTCTTCATGGGTTGAAAACTGTGCATAAATCATGCGGTATGGCTTTGTCCTAAATTTTTAGTTGTTCACTCAGTCGTGTCCCAAGGCTTGAATGGTTGTAACAAAATAATGCAGACTAATAAGTGCCCCATACTACATTTTTACATCTATGCATCCTAGGGCACATGGTTTAGAAAAACCATCTGTCCAAGTCACTTATCCCTTTTGCATGAACTTTGGGATTTGAAAGAGCCCTCAATGCTCTTCTGAATTCCATTACATGATTATGACTCGTAATTATTTACTATTAAGATATTAAAAATGAAAGTCAAATGATCCATACCTTTTATGAAAAATATGGTCATTATAGGATTTTATATTATCACACTAAAATAAATCATGACAACATAATATTATTTATCACATTCCATAAGAGATTTCAAAGGTAATATAAATTATAAATATGAATCAAGATATAATTTTTAGAATTGTTTCAATCATATAATATTGGGAAACATTAAACTCTCCTCAAAATAGGATTTCCAATAATATTGACAATTTCAAAAATTATTTGGGCCAATGTTATATCATTATATAGTTCTAAAATCGATAATGTAATATTTTTATATTTGGTCTATATTATTATCCATTCATATAAAATAACATTTTAGCATAAAATATATTCTCATAACCCAAGATAACTTTTTATTCCTGTAGAGGGAATAAATCGATCCTTAAAATCGCATTAGTTTTATATAATGGAAGGGTAATAATATCTCCAATTAGAATATTTGAATATACATAATCGTGGAATGAAATTTTTATATAACTAAAATATTAATTCAAGAATCGATTCATAGGAGTGGGGATTTAGTGATATTATAATAACTCTTATATATACTACAGTTACAAGAATCACAGATTATCAAGATATATTAATCTCCAGATTAGAGGGTGTGAGTACCTTAAATATCAATATCAACATTAGAACTAATACTAGATTATAAATTTTATTTTCCTATTTATCATGGGTTTGTGTGATTCTCATCACCATTGTTTATTACCTTTTTTAGGGAATTAATGTTAATAATTCCAAATTCACCCCTCCCAAATAAGAAACTCAATTATTAATGGTACCATAGGATGAACAATATTTCATTCAATCATGTTAAACAAATCTCTTAATTTATATAGAGTAGTATGATGCTTCAAACCATACTTTACCATAGGAAATGTACCATATTATTTCTTTGATGAAGTTACCTTAGTTATTTTCCCCTTATATTTGATATTTATAATGTTAAATATTCCTTCCATCATTATCCAAATTTTCTGAATTTTTATAAGACTCCTTTCACTTCATTAGTGTACTTTGGAGGAAGATAATGTTTATATTTTTAATCATTATTTTTTGATATATTGTATGGAATAACCATTATATTCATCACAATAAATCATATCATATTAGTTTTATCATTTAAAAAAATACCTAACTTGTACATGGAACCGATTTTTAATAGCATTCAATCATTCTTCAGGGAAGGTGATTCCCCAAGGTGCATTTGTGCCACAGCCGCATCATCAATCCAGTATCCAAGAAGTAATTTTTCCTAAAACACCAACTACTCAAATATTCAACAATATTTTAGGATACCATGAAATATATAAACTCACCTCTTGTGTATTAACTATTGATCACTAATCATTGTCACATGAAGAACTATACTAATCATAAAAAAACTATAACCTTTAGTAGAAAAAACTACACCAACCACAAATAAACATTCATTTATATTTTTAAATTCCCTTAAGGTATACATTACATCACCAAAATAATCACATAATAATAAGAACATAATGTATAGTGTATTTGAGCAATAATTACATAATAAAATAATTTTGTGGACCCCGTGATCATTCTCTATAATTGATACACCCATGATTTCATACTATACATAGTATATGTTATAATTGGAACATCCAAAAAACGGTTCTCACTCATGGGTGTGAAACATGTTTTCTACATGGCATCAAGCACATCTCCCCATATTCCAATGGATTCCTAATAGTAGTGGGGGTGTAAATTATATAGTGGAGAGACTATGCCATGTAGTAAAGAGTTTCAATGAATGAATCAAATAATATCATAATATAATAAGTATAGGTATCAACATGGATACATAACAATAAAACTAATCCTAATAAAGGACGAACATAATAGATCCAAATAATAATATAATAATTTAACAACACATTGAATGAAAATAAAGGACACATTGATGGTCATAAAACAAATATAATAACAATAATAAAATAGAGACTCCAAACAACCTAGTCCTAAACCCCATGTTGATATCGTAATGATGATGAAACCCATCAACCTATAAAAAAATAAACTACATTATCAATTTCCTTTTTACAAACATGCATCCACAGAATAGACTTAGGAACAAAATTGTGGGATGAATTGGGTGTGTCAAAAATCAACCAGTGGAAAACACTATGTTTAATCAAATATTATCTAAAAAAATAGTTAATGTAGTAATGTGATAAAATTTTCTATTTTATAATTCCTAAATTTATATATTACAACAATCAAATTAATTTGGAATCCTTTCAGCATGCATTTGTTCCTATTGCATAGCTTGGAAAACCGCAACCACAAAACGAAACAATATGATTCAGCACCATGACTGGATGTCTCTAAGAATCTAAGAAACCCATACTAACCAAAACTATATATGCATCTTAAAACATATCATTGATACAATAATGATATATAATACTCTCAACATGTTTCAGGGCCTAGACCGGTATATGATAATCACATCATGTGTCTAGGAATTGAAAAGTATATTAGCATCATAGTATGTGTCGAGGACTATACATGTATATAAGAATCACATGATATGTCAATAGTGTATATCAATAACATATGTATGTCACATGACCATTTATATAAAAATATAACCAAATAATACCCAATTTATTATTCTACTAATTACAATATGACTTCCAATTTACCAATTCTTTAAATTAATGAAATAATCTATTTTTTAATGTTATTCTATAATAAGAAATCACCTGAAACGCATGTCATGGTAAAATCATATATTATCATAAACATAATATTTTATTTAATTTATCCAATGTCATTATTACGAATCAGACTAGACCGAAAGAATTTCATTGTCCGTACCACCTATAGGGTGGCTGCTGGTGTCAATATTTATGCCTTTGAAACCAAAAATATCTAATAGCAGTTCAAAAAAGAAATAATATTTCAAATACATAATAAAATAAAATTTACTTTGTATACAACATTTTAGTACAATCTCACCAAATTGTTATACTATGTAAAATATACAAATAGGAATTAAATTTAGGGCACCCACCTTTATCCAGTGATTAAGAAACAATTCCAATCGAAATATCCAACATGAAATGTGTAGAGGTAGATAAAAACAAGAAACATAGATTAAACCAAAAAGATTAAAAATATACCATTCTATAGATCAAAAGGAAACACAAATTCAACATAAGAAATAAGAAAGGAGAAGAAAATCGAACATAAGGGACATATAAGGGATTAAACACCATACCACAATGCATGAATGTAATGAAATATTTTTACATTGACATTGAGTCACATATGAATCTAAAGGGGAGGATTCAAAAATGGTGGAATGTTAAAATATGCATAATATTGTACGTAAAATTACTTCTCACTATAATTACATGATGGACAATCTCTATAGACCCCATGTATTTATTCATAATGGGTAATACTTAAAAAACCATTTCGTCAAGTTAATTTTAACCCTTCTAAAACATTAATCATCATGAAATAGATTTACATTATGTATCTTCTTAACATACTGAACAAGGTTTATGAAATTAACATGTAAAATTTCTACAACATGAAACATGTACACGACATTTACATTCCGTATGGACTATTTGCATCCCAGGTTTCACAAAAGAGCATGAAGCACTTATAAAGCCTTCCAAACTCACATGGAAACCTCCTAATTCCATTTAACAAATTTATAAAGTGACTCCATTAATTTTAAAAAATATAAATCCTTGGGACGTGGTCATTTCCCCTATAAAATCCTCTTTGTCTCTAAACAATACTCTCCCAACAAGTTTTAAGAAAAATGAATACCTAATGAGTGATATTTTACAAAAAAAAAACATGGTAGAACATTCATATTGAGAGATAAGAAATTATAAACTCACAAACTTTTAATATCTCATTTTATAACATATCGATTAATAATTTTGGGTTATTATTAAATATGAATGTTCACCTTTCTCTCATATCAGAATCCCTCTCCTAGGTCTCCTAATGAACATGACCATACTTCCACATCTCTATAACTATAGGGCTAGTCATAACCCATTGATACATCTCACTATCTTCATAAATTTAAATAATATTCTCATAAAAGTATTCATCCACACAAATATCAATGTCTTCAACATATACAACATATGAAGGTACATGATAATATCTATTAATTTTGTCACCATTAGAGACATCATGTAAGGAATTATAGTATTAGGGATGTTCCAAACGCCTTGCCAAAGGAAGGATCATATCCACTATCTCAAATGGGAATAAACAAAGGCACTAGATTTCATTATATCATGAAATTTAATTTACACAAATAATGTTACTTCAAAAGAATAACATGATTTATATCCTCAAAATCAAGAGGTCATCTCGGGTGGTTAGTTTATGATTTTCACCTGCTCTGTTAATTTACCAATTGTCATTGGATTAGATGAACCCACTCAGATGTATCCTTAGTGAGACTATACCCAAAAATTGATAACTCACCATCCTCTAAATAGTAAAGATGATAATGAATTAGTCATCTATACAAATTTTTTAAAATGTTATTATTTATTGATTCCTAATATCAATTAATATATGAAAACTATATGATATCCAAATGTTTCTTCCATGAACCACTGAAATCCAAAAAATATTATTATTATATATCATCATGAACATTTATATTCCTCTATGGATTACCATCAGTCTATGGATGATTAGTTTTTCTCAAAAGAACCTATGATCCAAGTTCCTTATAATTTCCCTTCTAGATCTACAACATGATATAAGTATCTCTGTCTGAATAGATGCTAATATGAAGATCATTAAATTTATGTACCATGTGCACATAGACACTACCTAGAGCATTTACTTACCTAAAATGTAAATATTGGATAACATTATTAGTCCAACCATGATCACCCACATTGAACCGTTATTATGCGGTTTTTGGGAAATCCTATGAACAATTCAAATGTGACATCACCCCATTTCATATTTAGAATATTTTGACACTACAACATCCCAATATTCATTTGATGTTCAATATTAAACTACTTTAAAGTGAAACATCTTTTCATGAATACATCAACCTCCTTCTTTAATCCTGACCGCTAGTATGTTTCTATGGAGATCATGATACAACATTGATAAACCATGATGTACCACCCATCTAGAATCATGAAACTATATCATTATATCCTCATGAAATATCGTAATAATACAAACTAGAAAATCTAAATTATTAATATTATACCATAAAATACATACTATTAGTGGATCCCCAGAATATATGATGTTCATCAAAGATAATCCCTATAAAATAGATAACTACTACATCTTTATATGGTCAAGAAGCACAAGTATGATATATTCCGATGTGAGAGTCACTCATATCTGGAAATAAGAAACATAAATATTCATATATGAATAGATTTACTTCATCCTAAAATCATAATAATATTACCCTAATTCCACCATATACATATTATAACTCAAGGAATCAAAATTGATGTTGACTATTCTTAGTGTATAATATAGCTCGATGACAAAAAAATATAAGGAAATCAACCCCCCTCCATTAATAAAGGTTCAAGTCAATCATAGAAAAGTCATACTTGAGGATCTAGTGGTCCATTGAAATATTAGAAATCTCACATATACGAAACCGAATCCACCATCTAATGCAATATACCATAATTTCCAACTTCATATCTTTAGTAGGGTAATCCATTTCATGAGGTATCATGTCTTTAGAGAAATAACGAGCCAATCGATCCTCCTTCCTCAAAACATATCTAATTTCAAATAATGATGTATCATAGCACAAAACATATGTTTACCTGACAAAGGTAATCAGAGGATTGGTGATGAGATCAAACTACTCTTCATCTATGAAAACTCACTCTCACTAGTATCTGACCAAAAAAACTTCAAACATTCAGAGTAATCCTTGTTATCAGTGATGAAATATGGGAAAATTTCATGATAATTATAAATTAATAACCTTAAAAACCTAGATATATATGAATGCAGAATACATTCTTGATTCTCTTTCATTGTACCATGACTATAATATTTTATAGGTCCACTGAAATCTTTTTCTCTAAGATGAAAAAGACAATGATGTTCAATTTTTCAATACCAAATTAAGATTTGGATATCTTTTCATAAAGATGATGTTCTATCAGTGTGTTAAAGATGATGCGATGATTATGGGGATTATCATATGATGAATGGGGGTACAATAATATTTCATCAACAAACCGAACAAAAATCTCATCTAGGAAAGGATGAAATATATGATTCATCAAGTCCATGAATATGTCTAGTGAATTAATCAAAATAAATTAAATATAACTTACACATATAATCTCTATGTACTAATAAATGTATAATGGTATATGTATGATTATATCATTATCATTTGGTGTTATCCTAATATCTGGTATATCTCAGATAAAATTGTACAACCTCACAGCTGATCGATGTGATCATCGATTAAAGAATGGGGATACTAAATCTTTTCCATTATCTTGTTTAGTCTCCATTAATGAACACATATGTTCAAAGTCTGTTCAGTATTATTGGTGAAAGAAACATGAGAAACCCATGTAGATGTACTTGGATATATGAGACCCTTTTCTACTAAATTTTATAATTAAACATCAAACTCAAAAAGTTATACTAGTTTCATCATATTAGGTGGTATAGAAACATGATCTTCTCCTTGGACCAACATTTTTGTGAACTAAATCTCCCACATGAGTGGTAATATAGAATACTATCAAGGAAATATGAATAGTATATGTTCCACCATTAAAGGAAATGTATCCTATTATATACCTCTGTAATTTAGAATAAAAATTTACAATTGAACCATGATATAATTCAATCATCTCATAATTGGTGCTTCATAACCATACTTTTTATCCCAATCACCCTAGAGAGTATATATGACCAAATCTATAGATAGAAAGGTTACAGTCATTAGATAATATCAAATATGATCATGGTATAGAACTATCTAATCCATACTATGAATCAAATCTAACCATTTCTTTTCATTCACAAAAATATCCAAAAGTAAATAGTATCACCAAATATTAGTAGAACACTCTTTTCAATGAATGAATCCATTTAACTGCACTCCAAATGGTGCATAAAAATCAATGGCCACATATAT
The DNA here is from genome assembly GCA_963277665.1 of Viscum album. Lineage (NCBI taxonomy): Eukaryota > Viridiplantae > Streptophyta > Magnoliopsida > Santalales > Viscaceae > Viscum > Viscum album. The sequence goes on along the minus strand of OY728143.1, from coordinate 961,766,014 downwards.
TCTATACACAACCATAACCAATCCATTTTCAAAAATAGAATATATAATTGAATGTGATTCTATTGTATCAATAAAAATGATTGCTATGATAGTTAATTCAAGAATCGTACCTAATGTTAAATGGTTTTGAATCCAAATCGGACAAAGAATATGATATAGAATGTACATAGAATTCCCTTGTATAATGAGTTATATTTAAACTTCCCCATGTTTTTCAATATAATTGGTACATCCTCTCATGTACTAGCTTACCACATCCCCTTCCTTGGCCTGAATGAACATTTTAATTTCATTTACAATTTTCTGAGTGGTAATATACTTCCTTCCAAAAATAGGTGACTATCCTAATCCCCTTCCTTTACAATTCTTCACAGATATCCCACCAACTACTTAATATGACTTATCCTTCCTCAAGTATGAAAATCTAAATTATAGTATTTAAATTGGGGCCTCATGTGGGAATAAATTCCTTGGTGCTAGAACTATAATAGAAAAGTGAACTTAGATTTATTCACATTGACCTGACTATTATTACCATTGTTGAATTGGTGAAATCTTTCATAGAGGGTCTTCTTTATCGATAAAAATTAAATCTCAATTTTCCTAATTGAAATTCCCTAGCGCTTCTCAAGAGTTTTTTAATATCCCCTTCTGTGATGAGTGTAAAATTCATCACATCATTGATACTACACCAATTAAAAACATACACATGGTATTTAATCATATAGAGAAGCCCGACTAAAAAATGAATATAACTACAATCCTCTTTTTCTGTAAGAGTTGGAGGGAAGAACTATTAGTCAGTGAAATGTATGATGTATTCCATCACTAAAATTCCCTCTAGTGTTCGGTGCATGAACTCATGCGCCATCACATCCATCTACGTCAGGGGATAGAATTGGATAACAAAATTAATCTCAGATTACTTCCACAATAACTCCTTTTACATCCCATACATCTCCAAAATGTCCCTCTAACACTTATTAGTTCCATGAAGCATGTTAAACCTTCTATATGTGGTTTTATTGATGTTATTGAAGATCATATGAACTAGATTGATCCATAGCTCATCTACATACAGGTTTCCCTTCATAGTGAACAAAAGAAGACTTTATAGTGTATACTCTCTCATCAAGTCATAAATTGAGGTTATTGTTTGAATAATATCCCATTCAATGGATCACATGAACATCATGATGATCTCATGAATCTAAAAATCCATATGATCCTCATGAGATAAATGAAGCACTAGTTTTTCTATATTAGGATTACGTTAATTGACAATCTATTAATGCTCAACTTGAAGATGATGTGGTGTCATTTTACCTAAAATAAAACAGCACTCTTTATAACACTGGGTAATGAAATTATCAACCAAACCATATGACAAAAATAAATAAAACTACTTAATGTTCTCCATATACATGTTTAAATATGATATTTATCATGGAAAGTAAATAAATTTAATTCATTAATAAAATCTAATAGATGTGTTATTTCATTTTTTATATAGGAAACTATATCAAATGAAATATATATGTACCTCTAATGAATAATTTATGTCATTTAATTTCCATATGTTCATATAATGATATAGGCATACTCCTACAACGCCATACTTGGCCGTAATTATAAATTTGATGAAAAAAATAAAATCACTCAATATGTTAATCAACATAGGTTAAATACCATCAAACCATAACAAGAGAACATCATGTAGTAAAATTCCATCCCATGGAACTATTATTTATCCATGTACATAATTTATATACTCCCTTTAACAATTTAATTACCATGTTACAATATATCATAGTCTCTATTCCACATTCTGGAAATTGTAAAGAATTAAAAAGGAAACATTTGTCTTTTGACTCCACATTATAACATCCCTGATAGAGTTTTCCCTCAATAAAATGAAACATGATATATATGTGACCCAAGAATTTTACCCCATATGCTTGAGGTTTCTGACTAAAATCAAGGTAATTAAGAATATAATAGGTAGACTATAAATTAAGGTAAAGATAATTAATTAAAGTAGAAAATAATAGAAGAGTGGAAAATAAGTTGAAATAATAAGGATAAATAATCAGACAGCCAAAGCTAAAAATGGAAAAAATTTATAAATCCATACAATTAAATAATAATGTAATGAGAATCAGAATACGAATAAATTCCATTCAGAAGGATATATAAATAAAATATTTTTCAAGACTAAAATGAAAATTCCGGAGTCTCATGTCCTGAACTCCATATAGAAATCATATATAATCTCTAACCAATGAACTATGAAATAAATCAACTGTAATATTCTTTTCCTATTTCCTAACCCAATACCAAGTCATCAACTCAGGTGCCAAATGACGAATCGAATAGGTTGTGAGTAAAACTCGGTATGTTGACACCACAATCTCTAATATATTCCAGAATGATTAAAAAAGTGTATGAAATAATGATTTAAATTGGTGTAATAATTAATGAGAAAATTAATATAATACACCAACCATATTTTTTCTATACCCTTCCGAAGTATCAGAGAGCTTGTATCACATCAATTCCAACAACAATAATGAAACGAAACGACATTATTCAGCACCATTATATAATATCTCTAGGAATGTATCAAACCTCTGATAACAAAAACCATATAAAAATATATAACATATCACAAGATCAAGATCACTATATAAAAATCTCATCATGTGTCAATGACTATCTCGGTATATATTAAACACCACAATTATCAGGGCACAGACTAGTATATAAGCATCACAAGAAGTTTTTGGTCCTAGCTCGATATATAATAATTATAACATCTTTTAGGGCCTAGAACAATATATAAACATTGCGTCATGTGTCACATGTGAATATCATAAAAAACATATATCACAATAGAAATATTATCAATATATAACAACATAGTGTGAAATGGTTAATCGTTATAATTAAAATTTTCTATTAATTTATCCATTAATTCCAATAATAAAATCATACAATTCCTAAAGTTATTCTATTAAAATAAATCACTAACCATTTATGTCATTATAAAATCCTATTTAATCCAAAAACTAATTATATTTTTAGTTGATCATAAATATCCATTGTGAATAATAAAAATATGCTCCCGGTTCTTTATCTGGACACCAATGGGGAGTCCATAGGTATCTATCTCAATGTGTGTGGACCTAATAGGATCTAATGGTGGTTTAAAAAATGAAATACTATTTATCCAAAAATATATACTTAATTTCAATTAGTTCATGATGTTTTAATGTGATCAAAAATATTTTATATACTATTAAAAAAAAATTTAAAAAAGGGTTATATTTAGGACACCCACATTATCTATAGATTAGGAAATGTTTGAACTAGAATTCCAAAATAAAATAAGAATATGTAGATCAAAAAAAGGAATCCAAATCACATTAAAAACAAACAACACAATTCCATAAAAGAGATAAAAAGGATACATTAGTTCAATGGACGAATGAGTAATATACAATAATCCATATAAAAAGGACATACCAGGAATCGAACACTATATTTATGTGCCTGAAGTTGATTAAATAATTCTAGAATCTCCAAGAGTTACCATGTGCTCTAGATGAGTGTTTCTATACTTGTTGGAAAGATTAAAAATCTGTACATATACAAATATAATCATTTCACATGATAATTACATGGATTGTAATACATTTTCATGCTGTGTATTTCTTCATTATGGGTTATGATGGAAAACTCTTAGTCGCATGTTAGTTTTAACCACAATAAAAAATTACAAATCATGTGATGGATTCAAACCATATATTCAATTCATTTTAGGGCCATTTTTAATTGTTTATTCTTAGAAACAGATATACTCCATTTACCATGTACAAGAAGTGGAAATTCAATTCATATAGTTTATATCCAAGAATTCTCAAACGACCATGAACAATGTATGAGACCTTTTATAGTCATCTTAAACCCTCTAAATCCAATATAATACAATTGTACCTAAAGTATATTGATTTAAATAAAACTTCATCCCTAAAAACTAATTTCCTTTTACCCAATAAATGATCTCTAAGTATATACGTGACAGAGACACCAAAAATTAAGATAATGGGAAACCCAACAAAATAAATTTAATAAAAAATTCAAAAAGGGGAGAATCTGGATAAAGAAAAGAAGATACAATAATATTTTTAATTTCTTAGATAAATAGAATAATAATAATTTATTGTGCTCATGGGCTCAATATGGTCAAACTTAAGTGATATTATAAAAATATTACAAGTGATCATATCATGATCACAAGGGTATTATCACACCCATCATGAGATTGGATAAATTAAAAATTAAAATTTAATCATAATGAAACTAATATTATATCTAGTGGAATTAGTGTCTTATCACACAATGAACTAGGGTAGACCATGGGTCTAAAAAATTGATCAATTCTCCAAGAGACAATAAATTTAGTGGAAAATGTAAAGAAAGCAGAACATATCCTATGTTAGAATTAAGGGAGGTATGGTTCTAAGGTTGGATTGATAAAAAAGGTTATACTCAATTTTAGTGAAGTTTTGAGATTATAATCTACATGTTCATTCAATTCATGGATTTTTTATATGTTATTTTTATGGTATGACTGATTCTGTCTTACGAAACACAATTATTATATCTATTTTCTTCAAATACTAGGTTCAAAATTAAATATTACTAGAAATTAATGAATGAAGATCCCTAAATAAAATGTATATGGGATCCAATATTGATGGAATAATCTTATCGAGATTATATTGTTGTTATCTCACTATAGAATTATGGTTATAGAAATTAAACAAAATAAAAAATGTATTTTCAATCATAACACAATCCATATTCGATCACTTACTGAAATCCCAATAATGTGAAGAAATTAATGTAAAAACCATCATCAATTAGTAATATATATAAAATCATGAAAATATATATTTTTAAATCATATATATTTGGAATTTGATAGTGAAAATATCCACCTGTAAAATTAAACCCCATTTAAGATGAAGATCACTAAAAATTATATGGTATTGGAAAATATTCCGATAAATTCACCCCCATAAATAGTAGAAACATATTTTAGATTCTCCCCTAGAATTAGCTTTGGGATAGAAACGTCATACGAAATATTTTGAGTCCACTGTTGATTATTCAATGTTGTCTCCACCTAATTCCCCCCAATTCATGTCAAAATAGAGTTATAATGGTGGTTATGTTTTAGGTAAGGGATTCATGTTTAGTGGAATTGTTTCTAAAGTAACTAAAGGAATTTTTTCATTACTATAAGTATTTTTTAAGAAGACCTATTTGAGAATTATTTTGAAAAACTATAAAGCATTTTTACATCTCCATAAAACACATATTTTTATCTCCCACAGCTTACTAGGTGGCATCACATTGTTTTCAATCACATACCATCAAAAAGTGTTATATGTTTCTTGTAAAACATTATTTCTATTTTAACAACATCCATAAAGTCCAAATACTTCTAAATGAATCATTTATACATGATAAAGCACAAATTAGATATTATGTGATAAATGTTTACAAGAAAATCCAAAATACATTTGTACATACAATGGGTATACCAACTCTTATACACATGAAATTCTACTTTCTTCAAGATAACCGATATAATTATTCATTGGGGACCACAAAATAAATATTTATAAACATAAAAACTAATATTTACTTAATTAATATGATTCTGTTTGAAAAAACCTTAACTTTTCTACATTCAAATTACATAACTCTATAATTTCTATATAATATTAGAATCAATGATTGATGATATGTTTCACCATTTCATGTTCAATCATATTTTTAATTACGATATTCAAATAATTATTCTAATAAAAAGTCACCAACTTTATATTCATCATCTCATGCATCTGGGTAAGTTTAAAAAGTGTTAATTAATAAAAAAGTTCAAGTTACAAATTGTATAGGTCATATAATACCATTGACATAAAACATTAAATTAAGTTGAATAGTATTTTTCCTCAGGGGAATTAATTTTTTCCTACCTTTTTTATATATTTGTGGTAGTGTAAATCAATATTGGTACCCACATTTTTCCGATGACTAATATTGATGAATTATAAATTCAATTCAATATCTCATTAAATTGTGAACACATAATAACCACCTATGTGAAATAAAAAAATTCAATGAATAAACATCCAAATATTTCTAAGGATGACTTCCAATTCAAGAGTATCTATAATTTATTCTACTTCATTAAAACATAAAACTATATTTAAATGTTATAAGGAGAAATTTAAAAATATATTAAATGATGTTATATACTACAACTCAGTATGAATACCAGTTTATTAATACTGGAATATGAAAAAAAAACAAGAGGATTCTCATAAGATCACATATCATTAAAAATATATTATTTTTTATATTTATAATAGTTCATTAAATGTTTTATAAGAAAAACATATAATCATTGTTAATGGGTACATAATTTTTAATGGTTTCGTACATATGAGACATAATTAAAACAGAAAACATTGAAATATTTAAAATTTCTAATTTAATGGTGGGTATTCATATGGAACATATGATATATCATTTTATTCAATTGACTACAAAGATAGAAAAACATAAATAGATGAAAAATACACCCAAAATAGATTCTATTATCATATATCAATAACTATATTATTTTATATGCTCAGATCTATTATATTTTTGAGTTAAATTTCTGAAATTCAATATATAACATTCCAACACAAGACCATTTTCTATGATATTAAAAATGAATGAACACTTTTTTATTAAAAATCAACCCATGAGACATAAAATAGATTAATGTAAATATAGTATAATACAAATGAAATTTGAGAACCAGTATTGAGAATGTTATATTTTAATTATAGAGTAATGAAAAGTGAAATGAATAGATAAATTATAAAATTAATAATTTCATATTTATTTATACATCCCAAAGAAAACTGTGGTTTGTGGACATTAGCTCATCCATTTTTACCAAACTTAATCCATAGTCAATTAGAGGATGGGTAATCCACTTTGAAAACAATTTATTGTGATAATATATTACCCTTCTTGAAAAAGGATAACAATTTGTTAGCAGGATGGTGTGGTAGTTTGGGAGAAACCTTACAACACTAAAACAATGATTGATAGCGGATCGATGTTTCTTATTTCCTCTTAATTTCATCAACCTATCATTTTATATAAGATATAATCCATAATTTATTTTATGGATGTAGAGGTAAAATTTATTCTTTAAATATATTTTTCAAAAGTTCATCATATATATTAAGATAAAATTTATCAAAAAACGATTATAATTAATAGAAATTAAAGATGGTATATTTAAAATAAATGGATATTTAAATTCCGAATAACTACGCATAATAAATAACTTTTTTTAATTTTATCACATGTTGAATTAGTATCACAAAAATTAAATTATATAAGAGATATTTTCACGTCACATAAATATCCCTCAAATGATAAAATAATTCGATATTTATTTTAATAATTTAATTCCTTCCCACAAATATTTTCAAAATAAACACCTTCATAAAATTAATTGATGTGAATAAAAAAATCATTCAATAACTGTATTTATTTATATTATGTTTGTGTAAAAAACAATTATCATTCAACTATTAATTTACCCTATATTATAAATCAAAATCATGTTTTTCATTATTATTTACTATCTCTCGTAGCTTCGCAACCAAAACACTCAATATTTCTAACCGATTATATTTTTCTAACTAATATTTTTATATGAACCTATCATTGAAATAAATATTTCATAATTATAATTTTCAAGTGATATAGATGATTGATTTAGTTGTGAAAGTGGTGTAAATGAGTTTTTGTCAATGTAATCATTCTACAAATTTTATTTATAACAATAATGTGAAAACTGATTTGAAAAAAAATGTTCTAATGATTCATGAAATAAATTTTCTTACAAAAAACCATATGTTGAATAATCCTCCCACTATATGTGATTTGAAGTATATAAACCAAAAATTTGATCACAAATATTGTATGGATCTCCACATTCAAATCCCCCAATCATAATGTGATGTTTCACAAACGTGATAATTCACGATTCATTGGGGAAGTGGATACACTTTTTTGTTTTATTTAAAATAACAAGTAATAATAAATACTACAAATATAAAATTAAGTAGTAAAGGGGATTCCCATGTCTATAGAATATATCCCATAAAAAGGTTATATTATTTAGATATCCTATAATGAGATATTGAAAATTAAAATTCCCAAGTGTTCCATAATAAAACTAACAATGTAGCTAGTGGAAATAGTGATCAATCTGATAGAAAAAAATTAAATTTCATGGTTATATAGATTTTACCAATTATCATAGTTAAAAAATATTAGTAGGTAATTGAAATCAAAAATAACTTACACTATGTAACTGTTATGATATGTATGGTTTTGTGGTTGTATATAAATGAAAGAATCACTAAACATTAAGTGGTGCATGGGATCTTAATAAATACAATTGTTTCATTTCATGTATATTATATTTCATTTGATGGTATATAAGATTCATCATCTTAACACACACTCGATAAATTTTTTTTAATCAAATCATGGGTTTGGTATTGCAATTAAGAATAATTTTGGTATGGAAAATTACAAAAATCAATTTATAGTGGATCAAATCATAATGAAATAAACATATAAAAATTACATTGGAGTTGTCTAGATGTAAAAAAATCTGTATAAAAATTAACATTCATAAATAAAGTTTATTTTATTCACTACACAATCCTTACTCAATAAATTAATGAAAAACAACTTTGTGATCAAAATCATGTCCAAAAAACATCATCAATCAATCATAAAAAAATAAATAATGTAACATGTAATAAAATATTGATCTAGGGAGTTTTATTGAGAAATAATAAATATATATATTATAAATAATTTAATTAATATCCAATAGAATTAGTGGTCTGGGTTGATCCTCACATTAATGAAACTCTCGTACTCCATCAAATCATTCCATATATTATTATATTGGATTAAAATTTGTAGTACAACATACTATATACATTTTTGGTCCCATTTATAATCTGAAATTTTTTTTTTGAAAAATAATACCCACAAAACATTAAAAAATAACATAAAAATGGTATTAAGGGTATGTAAGGAATGAAAGGTTTTATGGAATGCTTTTCAAACCATTAAGTGGCAATTTTATCACTTTTGGAAGTTGGTTTTCAGGTGAAATTATTTAATTAGGGGTTTTAAAACTTACAGGGAATGTTTATAGACAATTAAACCCTTGAAATCACATTTCACATCTCCTTAGGTTGAGTCAAACTGCTTCCAAATATTATACCATGTAAAATTGAATGATTGTTTCTCAAAAACACCCAAAATATTAATTTTGTAATTTTTAACTTTAATGTCTTCCATGTGAAGATAAATGAAATATTGAGACCAAATAAAATAATAATTATATAGTATATGAAAATTTTTACAATTTAAATAATTTATTTTCACTTTTGGAATATTAGTAATAATAAAGATACAGATGATTATACTTATCCAACAATGAATAAATTATAAATCATGGAATACTAAATGGAATAACATAGTATATGGATAAAAATATTGTATAAACATGAATCAATATACATATTCTATTATAATTTAACATCATCTTGATTATATGACAATAATTTTGAAACATCATTAATCTTTGGAAAAAACATTAGTATATATAAATTTTATTTCACAATTTGCCCCATCAATTACCTATCACATCAGAAACTACATTATACCCAATAATACTTATTTAATGTGATATAAAAATTAATTAAATCCATCATATTGATATTTATTTCCCTTCCCTTAATCATCTATACTTATGATTTCATCATGAAATAAATCTCAAATCAAATCAAATGTTGCACTTAAAAATAAAATTGGTTTCATTCAACACATATTAATGAACCAATGGAATTAAAATGGGATTCATATTGTGTTATATAACATTATTATCATTATGTCCACAAATAATCCAATAATTATAAACAAATTGAAAATAAATGTGTATGTAATGATATCTAGAAGACATTTTGGTAAATAATGTTAATTTAAGAAAATAAAGAATAAAAAATATACAATATATATTTTAATTTTAATAATTTACTGAAATCAATCGATGTATGGAATCTAAGTGAAAAAAATTTTATCCTATTAATCAATATATTGTATTCAGAAATCATTAGAATTGGGGGGAAAGATAAGTTCATAGCTTGAGGGTGATTAAGAAAGATAAATGTAGTGATAGATTATTCCACTAAAATAGAAGTATATTACATAGTTAATAATGGGAATGTTGGTAGATAGTAAAATTTGAAAAATATTCACGATATAGTCTAATGTATGATAAAGGATGTAGATTTAGATAAAAACAACAATTTGGATCATTAATGAAAATTATATTAGAAATAATAATCATCTATGATTTTTTTGAAACAAAAATATTCAAATATTTTATTATCAAATTAGAATAAAAAATTATTTTATAAAACCATTAAATATTATAAAGTAGGTATCATAAAAAATATATATTCACAATGGAGTTATCATATGGAAACCAATAAATTAAATTTATTAATACATTATTGAAAAATACTGATATAGAAATCATTATAATTTTATTTAAAAAATTATTAAGAAGATAAATATGTACAAAATGACCTAAATAAAATATTTATGAACATATAATGACATTTTAATATTAATATATGAAATAGTTAATTGGAATAAGGGAGTGTCCTGACCAAAAAGAAGAGGTGAGGCTGGATCAAAATATAAGAAACACAGAGAGTAAAATATAATTCTAGAGGAAGTGACATATTGATGGGATATATAAAACCACATGAATATTCAATGAAAATTATGATACATTTTAAAATGAGGACAAATTACTATTATATATTATCATTGAAGAAAATATTGATTTGAAAAAAAGTATTTTTAATGAACCCCTTATGATTTGACATACATTTTGATCAAAACCACCTTTATGTTTGGGCTATTTATAATTGACATATATTTAAATATATTACCAGATATGTCTGTAAAAAATGAATATGGTATAATAAATTCATTATATAGTAATTACAGAATATTAATATAATCATATTGAAAAAAGGAATAAGTCAAAATAAGTAAAATATATCTAAGAACCATTTAAAATTTTTCCTTCATTATTTGAACACACTATAACATAGAGTTTAACAATCATAAATACCATTATCACATATTCTATAAAATGAAGGCGGTAGTATGTCTTTCAGGTGACGCTCGATGAAGGAACCCTAGTTCATGCTTGATGAAGAATTTCCCCCCCTTCCTGGCAGTGGGAAGGGGGTGGATGTTTCGAACTTCTAACCGCGGAAGCCCCGAATTCCATTTGTTCCATTCTCCAACCCTAATTTCCTCCCGGATTTCCCCACGATTTCTTTAACCCCGAAGGTTCCTGAACTTCATTTCGGTAATCCCCAGCTTCCGCTTACAGTTTCAGAGTTCTCTGAGGCATCGAGTCACCTTGGCCTAACTCTGGTGGCTCGTTTCATCCATCGAAGACCATCTGTTGATGAGTTCGACAAATTTGTGTTTGGAAAATGGGATCTGAATGATCATGAAATCGTTGGCCTTTTGGATAGTCGTCAATTCATGATTTGCTTCGCCTCCGAGGAAGACTTGGTATGCGTGTGGTCCAGCGCTCCCAGACGATGCAACGGTTGCATATTCTTCCACCTTCAGTAGACTTTTGATCTCTGCATGAACCGCGATCCATCCACCGCCCCGATTTGGGTAAGCCTTATGCATCTGCCTTTACCTTTTCAAAATCCTGCGGTTATACGTATGATTGGGAATATGCTAGGATGCTTTTTGTGTACTGATGCTCACACCTCTTTTGTGAGTCATCCTATAAATCCTTGGCTATGTGTTGAAGTGAATGTTGCGAAACCGCCGGTGGAATGGGTCTGGATTTCAGTGGGTGAGGAGTTTAGGTGGAAGCAGGCAGTGGTTTATGAGACCTGGACTGACTTCTGCACATCTTGTAGCAGTTTGGGGAATTCGGATTCCAGTTGTCGGATTGGGGTCATGCTTAAGAGTTCTGCAGCTATGGGGCAGGGCATTGGTAAGGCCCCTGAGAGGGAGAGGGCTCCCGCTGTTGATGTTGGAATTGGATCTGGTATTGCACCTGTTATGGAGTCCTGGGGTGATTCAGTTAGGATGAATTAGTCAGGGGCTCCTGTGAATCCCTTGGTTTCTCATGTGATGAACAAGCTGAGGCATGACTTGTGTAGGGGGGATGGTGCCTCGGGTCCTGCTTCACAGACTGCTCCTGCTGTTCGTGATTTGGCTTCAGGTGAAACTGCAGCAGCGGGAAAGAGCCAGAAGGATATTGTGGTCTCTGTTGTGTCGGAGAGGGCATGACAGGTCCTTCTCAACCAGCCAGATACCGGTGTGGTGAATCATTGCCAGGGAAGTTGCAGTGAGGATTTGGTTATGAGTATGCGGGGGCCTGATGCTATTGCAGAATCGGATAAAGGGCATGGGTCTGCTTCATCTGGGAAGAAATGGAAATCTGCTGGTCGCAAAGATAGAAGATTTTTGGGGCATGGTGGAAATTGAAGTGGCCAGAATACTGCTGATAAGGGTGTTCTAGACACTATAACTATGGAGAATCGGTTCCAAGAATTGAGCAGGTTAACTAGGGATGAGATGCCACCCTTAGGTGGAAGTGTTGATATGCAGAATGTGGGATAGGAGTCTGGTGCTTTTGATGCTGAACATACATTGGTGGAGCAGCCTCAATACTTGGCCATTGTTGACATGAACAATCAGCTTCAGCAGAACCAGCTTGTGAGATACCCAGAGGTGCAGTACCATGGAATTGGGGGGACCTCGATGACAGTGACAAGGAGATTTTTGAGAGCATGATATGATTGTCTTACAGTGAGATTGCTCAAGTGGGGAACAAGGTGCTGCCGTTGGCCCAAGACAAGGTGACTTCCCCTCCTCGCGGGAGGATGAGGAAGGACTTCTCTCACTTGCCGAAGTCGATGCCGACCAGATCTGCTGTCAAAAGTATGCAGTCCCCTAATGATTTTCCTGAGCTGGAGAAGCTAAATATGAGGAGGAAGTATGCCAAAGTGCTGAAGCATTATGAGAGTTCGGTGTGGGAAATAGCGACGGAGGAAGAGTCTGTCTATCATGGTGACGGTAAGGGGTGTGACTTTGAGGATTTGATGTGACTTTGTTTGGACTGTTTTACTTGTTACTGTCTTTTCCTTTATTTTAATAAATGGCCAGGGGCACTACCTCTGGCTACACATTCCTGTTAAAATTGTCACTATTAAGAACCTTTTATAAATTTAATATATATTTTATTCTCCAAATTTATATTTGATAGTTATTACATATATTTGATGTTGGGGGTGGGCAATTAGGGTCATTTGGAACTAGATTAACAAAATAAGTGATTTTATATTTCCTACAAAAATTTCATCATTACACATTCATAATAATTTCTATAATTGAATAGTTATAATGAAATGTGAATTTCAAATTTTCTTTATAATGTAAATTATTCGTTTTTTGAAAGGATGAAAGAATCAAGCATCATTTTTTATTGGGTGTTAACTGACTTAGGGGTTTTTAAAAATTAAAATTATTAAATATTGATATATTGTTATAAAAAAGAAAAAATAATAATTAATTACATATTTAAATCACATTATACAAGTAATTAAATTTTGAAATAATCAATGATATAATATTATTATATATTTCTACTCTTCCTTCAAACCAAACCACACCTGAACATACTATTATTAATAGATGATTATGATGCCATTTAGTTGACATATCATTACAAAATTAAAATAATTATATCATATGTTTTTTGATTTTTATGAAAAAAATAACTATAAAGGTATTACAAGTAAAAAAATCGTTATTAAAATTTTCCAAAATATAAATTAAATATGTTTTACTTTGTATGCTTATTTTAAAAGATTTGACTAAGGATATTCATTTGTTGATAATATCCTTAATTGGTTCTCAAATTTGTGTTCAAAAAACTTAATGAAATAAAAAAACATCCCATTTATCCATTAAATAAATTCCAATAAAGATTTACTTAGTGTTAATATGATAATAATAATGTAAATCAATAGTACCATGGAGGTAGAAGTACACACATACGCTTTGTTGATTATTTCATTTTCCATAAAAGGGGAGTAATGGAAAATATATTTTATCATTCAATAAAATAAAATATATTATAAATAATATAATATTTACTAAATTCAATATTAGTACCCTATACGTAAGGTTCTTTATGAGTACATGATATGAAATTTGTTGAGGTGGTAGTCTTCAAACAGACAAATGTCAATTTTTTTCTTTTCCTGGAGAAACAATGGAAGTGTAGTTAATTATTATACAACTATTATAATGATATAATAGTATAATATGGATTTAGATATTATCATTTGAAGATGTTGAAATTAAATTTGATAAATAAAAAATGAAACTAAGTATAATATTAAGTATAAATTGAAGTTGGAAACATAAACCCCACTTTTGGGATTATCATGTCTAAAAGGAAGGTAAAAATTTAAGGATGGTCTTTTGTGTGTTATATATTCCTTATAATTTTTTAGTAGTTTTAATTAGAAGGATGGGTATATTTAGTTTTAATTTTTTTTTTGTATTTTATTTGAGGGGATGTGAGGATAGGAGTGAAAATTTTTGAAGTGAAAAAGAGTGGACTTTTTTCCTATACAAAAAACATTTTAATAATAGAAATTATCCCTCATCTAAAATTTCTCTAATATTTATAAATAATTAAGATAAATATAGATATGGTTTATCCACACATCATCCATCAAATTAAATCAATTATAATATTTTTTTATTTTACCTATTAATTTATTAATTTCTATCAATTTGGGTTTCCCCAAAGTATTGATTATTTAAAAAGGTAATTTATCTTTACTTCCAATAAACAAATGAGTTATTTATTGTATAATGTTGAAAAAATTATTAAAAATTATAAATCAATTTTATTTCAATCAATTTTTAAATATAATCTAAAATAATTTTAATATAATAAATCTATAATTTATTATAAAACTATTTTAGAGAAATGTTAATTTTGTTTTTAAATATTATCACTATAGTTTAAAAACATATTAAACATATTAAATTTTAAAATTTCAATTTTAAGATAAATTTTTTGAAAAAAATATTGCATAAATATATTTGAGATAATTATATACTAACAATTACATAGATGCCACAATATTATTATATTGAAATATTCAACTAAAAATATATTTTTCATAAAATAAACTTTTCTATGTTAACATTGACATTACATATCCAAATATATATTTTTATTTATCAAATAAATATTATTAAAATTATAAATTTTGTTTTAATATTATTATAAATCGATAAAAATGACAAATTTTTTTGTAAAAAATTGTTTTCAATCACTATGTGTTATTATTATAATGTTATATCAACTCATAATTTAAAAGATGTTTATAATTTTAGTTCATTTATAATAAAAATGTAATAGTTTTTATTTTAATATCTTTGGAAAAAATATATTATTCATAAGAAAAATTCAATATTATATTTTTACGAAATAAGCTTTAAATTTAATATTAAAATTAATTATTTATATTCTATCATTATATTTTACTCCCTCATTTATATTAAAATAATATTTTATATTATATATATATCATATAAATATTTTAATAATAATAGTATTAATATTATTCTGTAATAGATAAATGTATATATATATATATAATATAATTTAATATTATATTTTAATATGATTAGGTGTTGTGTTGTTTTAAAATTTTACTTAACTATGAAAAATATCGGTATAATTTTTATATATATGATCAAGGACCAAATTTGAAATCAATAAATTTTCAATGACCATACCTTCAATGACCATATTTATTAGCACAATATTTAAAATGAAATGATTTAATTTACGTATAAATAATTACTAAATAATTTTCTTTGCTTCATTATCACTTTGTAAACAATATTTCATAGAATAATAATTTTAATTTTTATTTATATTTTCTCATTTCATTGTTTTATTCCCCATTAAATAGATTTCATCCATATTGGGTATCCTCGTAGTTGAAGATAATTCTAAAGAGTTTCTTGTCCTGAAGATTTTATTTTAAAAAATATATTATCCAATATCAATATATGAATTTTAATTAATATACATAATCCATGGTTATTAATAATATAATTTGATTAATAATAATCTTTTTTTATTCCTTTATAATCTCCCCTTAATAATGAATAAAGTGTATTTTTTTGGTTCATCTCTCATTGGTTATTATTTCTAATCATTTTTAATCCTTATGAATGTTTATAGAAGCATTTATTAAAATTATAAGCATATATAATAATTATAATAATAATAATAATCATCATCATCATCATAACATATCATAAAATATGGGTTGATATAATTATTTTTTATTTAGTGAAAGAGGAATGGTGTGAATATTTTTCACCATATTGGGTATAGTTTTAACATTATAGAGTGGCGTGTTTTGTTGATATGATTATTTTAATATATATTAATTGTTAAATTAATAATTTATTTTTATAAATAATTTTATAGGTATTGTGTTATGAGATTTAGGCTTGATCATTCATGGGATTATTCCAGTCTCTCTTGTTGGTTCTGAGTTCATGGATTAAGGATATTAATCTAGATATGTATTTCGTTATGATCTTTACTAAATAATAATATGTTTGTGTAGATATACATTTCATGTATGTGAATTTGGGTTTTGGTTCTAGGTATTTAGACACTATAAATTTTTTAGATATGTTTAAATATGTGTGCTAGGATAGGCTTAAGACATTATGTTACGATTTGAGTGTGTGAAGCACAATTTGGACATTAGAGAGATACCTAGTTGGGTTTACTCCTATTTAAGATATTTTTATAAATTAAAAAAATGAATAGTTTTAATATATTATGTAGAAATGTGTTAATAGTATAGGATTATTCTTATTGTGTAGATTATAATGTTATAAAGTGGTTACCACTAATTTTGGTATATTTATTGGCTTGACCATAGGGTTACGTATTGATGAGATTATGGACTAAAAAAAGATTATTATATGAGGCATTTAACTATAGATTCTTTATGAGGTGAATTTGATTGTGGATTACTATACATGGATTCTATGATGGGATGTGATATAGTACCATGTAAAATAGTTCATTGGATATATTTTTAGCTAGGTGAGAGTTAGATAATATGTAATGTTTACAAGTAATGTTTTCAATTATATCAAGTGATGTTGGGATTAGGGAATTCTTGTTTATCCATGGGAATTATCTTATGATCATTTTTTCAATTTAATGTGAGAGGTTTTCAATGTTTCATTCCTTGTGACATGCTTCTTCAACATCAGATTAGGCATAGTACAGAACCTGTGTTGGTGTTTTTTCTTATGAGATATTTTAATAATTGAGTTTCATTTTTATTTCTAAATTTTATGATTTTATATGTCTGTGTGGTTAGTAATGGAACCTCACCTATAAGAAAATCTCATCTTCCACATGCATGTAAAGTCAGATATATAGATTCCCTCCACAAAATACTTCATAGTTGAAACAATTTTTATGAGAAGTGACGATCATAAAATAACAATACATGATAGTTTAACCATTGAAATTATGTTTAATTGATATCCCATAATTAGATCGCATATTTTGTGATACTTATTATATTATGATGATATATTAGTAAGATATATATTTTAATAGTTTTTGACATAGAATGGAGGTTCAAGATTAATTAATTAATAAAAAATTATAAATTTTTTCATATATTTTTTATGTATTTACAAATGTATTTTACCTTATATTCATAAACCTTTATATGGTGTAATATATATGGGTTATATGGTGATACACCATAGATTTAAATGCTAACACCCTGACTAAGAACCCCCATTACATATGAGGACCTTTTGTGTGGATGTTGGTTGCTATGTTGTATGAGGTATATGTTTGGGTTTGAAGGATGGAGTAGGGATACAATTCTAGGGACGTACCTACATTTTATAGTTGCATACCCCATTTTTTAGTTTATCATTTACACTTTATTTTCTATGGGTGACCTATTTTATATGTATTTATGTTGATAATATGTACAATTTCTATTATAACATGTTTATATTTTTTGCAATTAAATTGTTTCCTTTACACATATTTCTTTCTTCATAAATTGATGATTTATAGAAAATATCTATTATTTATTCAACTTTTTGGACATATTAATGAGTGTATATTCACCACATAATTAATAAAGAATATTTTTTATAGTCAATATCCATTATCATATTATAAGTGACTCTAAATTGGTATTTCTGGGGGTGATAGTAGAACCACATTGATGGGGTCAATTCTTTGTAATCAATACCACAAACTACCCCTTTAAAAGTACACAATTTATTATTCCATTTTTTAATATATATAAAATCACATTTTGGGTTAAGTGATAACACATACAAACCAACTTACAGCTTCATATTCAAACATCCAAAGAACAAATCTGAATTGAAACCAGGAACCATAAATTAATATTTCAAAACACAATAACATTGTTGGGGCTCATATGGAAGGGATAGAAGAACCCCTTGATGAAATTCCAGCCTAACCATGCACCCCACACAACCTATGTCCATGATTCCTAAGGTGATCACTGAAACCATCGCTCACCATATCAGACTCCATTACTACCAAATAATCAATACACAACTAAAAAATCAACTCCCACTACAAAAATATTATTGTGATACACAAAAAAAATAATCTCTGAGAGCGTCTTCTATAAGAAAATCACACAATCAAAATCATATGAAAATAACACATTTTATCATCATCATGAAACCACTAAAATTCCATAGAGCCAAATGAACTTTTCACCACCATAGAGATAAGAAGGAAAAACAAAATCATGAGACTCGATGCCACCACAAACAAGTATGTCACCTCGAATTGACAAACACCGAAATAGAGGACCCATCACCATGTGAGTCAATCGGGAAAATCCCAATTAGCTATGATCTCTATTAGGATAGACCAGAGATGGTTTGTGGCACAATGATTCGGGTGGAAAGGGATGTCTATGAGCACATATGGAAGTAGTGAACTACAAACCATATGAGAAGAGATAATCTAAAGATACAAAACCTAGTGTGAGGGAAACTGAACCAGTTGTTGAAAAATGATCCTCGCAAATTCTAATCCCCACCTCTCTATCAATAGGATCATGAGATCATTGAATCAATTGTTCGTCATCATGTTCAAGTGGATTGTCCAACACCACTTTGTGGTGGACAGAGCACAAACTTGTCTTGAAGGAACCACTAGGGGTGACACATAGCACCGAGGCCACCACTCAACAAATACCTTCTGCTAGACCCTATTCTGTATGAGTCAGACATTTATACAAGTTTACAATATTCCACTAATCCTTGTGTCAGGAACAATTGTTTAACTATTTGATTCCACTTGTTTCTATAAAATAACACATCACATATGACCCATTATTTTTTTCCTAATGCATTAAACACATTAAAAACACCATTTTAAAACCATTACAACACAACCTAACTAGTTGTAACATAAGTTATATTATGTCATATTCTTTCTATTCTAACATCAGATTATCCTCTTAGGATTGCCTCTCACATAATATTAATTAATTGTGATAACATAATCTTCATCATGAAACCAATGAGTTAAAAGCATAATCTCTCTCAAGTGAGATGAAACCATTTCTATATTTGAATAACTTAAGAATACATTCCTCACACATTAGGTAATATTTTTCAAACATGGTATTTACTCAAAAATGATTCAACATAACTATATAATTCATTATATTATTTGGAATATAGAGAAGAACATAAATATGTACTTTAGTATGAATATCCATATAACATGATAGCGACTCTAACACATCCATGTGAATATTCCATATCAATACAATATACAATCATCTCAATACTATGAGTGAATTTCTTCATGAAACCATAAAATCATTCCATAAATAATGTGGTTTATTGAACAACCCCATGGGATAAAACCATGATTTAGATAGATATAAATCCCTTAGTTTATGATCAATTCATTATTGAATTTCTCTCAATTGAAACCCCTATATCATTCCAATGTTAGTTGGGTTATTCATATTTATTATCTCAAAGATATCTTAAATGTTTTCCATTATATTTATTTTTATCATAAAAATATAACAAACTGTATCTTCACAAATATTCAGCTATAAAAAACAACCAAAAATTAATTAAAAAGACTAATCACCACCTCTTCCACTTGATTATCAAATAAAAATTAAACTGGGATATCTCAAATATTTGTAGAATACATATATTTAGTACTCCCCCATGAATTAGAAAATAAAAATAAATTATATATTGAAAGAATCAATGAATGTATTAAAGGTAGTTTTTTGGAAAACCAATCTCATCTATTGGATGGAATACTTGATCATGTTAATTAGTAGTATATCAAAAAAATAAATTTTATTTAAATAATTATATTATTAAATCATTCACTGATCCTCATTATCCATTAATAACTATTACATGTAGTCAATATGATCCACCTTGAATATTTTTTCAAATTCATTATCATATTTATTACACATTAATTGTGACGAAAATTTAGAAAAGGGTATGAGACATCAAACCTAAAGTCATTAATATTAGATTACATCCATATCATATGAGTTGTCCATTTTTTCTTGGATCATACATATCATCCATTGAAATATGAATGAAATAATGTTACTTATTGGAGTTCTATACCAGACAAATTCTAATGATAATTTATGAACCACTATATGTTTTCTTTTAAAATGTAATATCGACTACCCAATCTATATAGGTAAATCCCTAAATGTGGAATGTCAAGTTAATTTCATACCATATTCTAAAAAGGTAACCTTCATATGGAACAATATCTTATTTTCTAATATTGTATTTCACTCTGATTACTTACTATGAAATCATACAATATGTATACCTACAAAATCATCATCTCATTATGTCACCATCGAATAGATAAGGCTGCCAATGAACTATTTAATTTATATTTGTTTCATATGTATTCGTTAATTAAAGAAGGAAATCATAGTATTAATCACTAAATGAGTGGAATAATCTATTGAATCCTCAATTATAAATCTATTTAATAACATAAAGTCATATATCTTATAATATATGTTGGTAAAATATAACACAATTACCACATATAGTGAGTAAACAATTTCATCTCACTTATAATTGATTTTTTATAAACTATTCTCATTTGTATAGTAAACATCACACAAGATTCACCTTTATTTCCATTATAGGATATATCTTCAAAATAAAAAATAAAAAACTATTGATTTTTTATCAGCTCCCTCATCATAAAGATTTTGATTCAATATTACATTTCTAATTTCACGTTATTTATTTATTTTATCTATATTTGAATACCCTAGACATGGAACATTTTATAGACAATATAATGTGTTCTTCAGTTGAAACACTAGAGAAACATCACTATAATTAATGAACAATTTATGTTGTTCAATTTCCACTTCATTATTGAGTTTTAAAATATTGAATAAAGATATCTCAAAAACATGGTAAATTTTTTAGTTCATTTATTAATAAATAAAAATAATGATATTAATTATTTATAACCTGGATACATGAACACAATCCTCATCATAACCAATATCCTTAATTCATAAAATACCACTTTTTTAAAACGTGATTTTTATTCCTTGTACAGTTTATTATGTCATTGAGATTGATCTGAATAACCAACATCAAGACTAGTAATTTTTTATCTTTGTTACATGGAATAAATTCATAGGTGGAATTGTTATAATTGTTTTTCTATCTTCTTCCATCTACAAAATCAAATGCTATAGATTTAAGTCCACAATAAAACACTTTGCGTCTACCTACGAATTCATGATGGATTGATTATAAATTATAATCAATCATGTAATTTTTATGATATATATTTTCTCTCAAATATTATGTATATGATCGACATGTTTTCTTTGTCATAGGAACCTAAAACATTTGATGATTATCTTTTATATTTTGTTTAAAATGTTTAGTAAGGTATTAAAATCAACTCGTATTACCAAAATATAGTCATATAGTTCTGTTCTCACATCAATGACTACATTAATTAGACAATATATATATAACATAATTTTGATGGTTTTTTATTTCCTCACACAATCCCATTTATGTAATTACAAATAATCCTCATAATATTTTTATAGAACTATTAACTCCTTCCACTTTTGGTGTACCAGATAAACAATCAATTTTTTTTTATAAGATCAATCATTACAACAATATTTACATTAATCTTGATGAATCATTATCTACTAATAAATTTATTTAATTAAATAATATATTCTTTTTTATCCCAAAATCATATGGTTTTCTGACCAAATTGGATGGGACTAAGAACTAATTCTTAATACTAACATCCATTTGTTGCATCTTTTTAGCAAAAAAAATTGTTGTCTTATTTTATGAAATTATTTCCCATTCTACATTCATCCTTATTTTATTATTTATATAACAAAATCTATTTTGTGGGTTTTATGGCCGTCAATATTAATATCACATTCCATACATATCAAGATATTCATCAAAAACGTTATTCTTTTATTTTGGATCTAGTGTCAAAATGATTTTTTTTGAAATATCATGATTGATTATAAAAAACTATTTCAGAGTGTTTAATTTGTTAATGATAATTAATATTATTAAATATAATATAAACATAATTCATATAAGATATCTCATTTAAAACATTAATATGATACATATCTCAATTATTTTACTTCAAGACCACTGGTCTAATTAAATCTGATTGTTCAAATTGATGAGGTTTCTTGGTATCAATATATATTTCCATTTGATTAATTCCTACAGTATTCTCATATTAGATGTGGGACATGTTTTTGGATTTTTTGTTAAAACATTTTAATATTGGTAAAACCATCAGGCTTGATATGTTTATTGGTAATTTTTAACTAGATTTCCATGTCTCGATTGACAAAGTCATTTTTCATCATTTATTCATTGAATCATAGGATTTAAAAATAGAAAATATTTAATGATTTTACATTATTTTTATATACCTGTATTATTTTTTCATCATTTACGATATTTATGACACAATCATTCTTTTAAAAAATTAGATAATTCGAGTTATCAAATTTTTAATAATAGTATAGAATTTTGTCCATAACCCATAGATAAAGTGAATGTAGTTGGATTTATACTACTTAATATTTTTATGTCTATATAATTTAACAATTAATGATAATTAAATAAAAAAAGTTAAAATTCCTTCCTCAAATATTAATATGTATTTTAAGGGATTTTTTTCCAATCATGTCTAATGAGAATCCGTTATTAAGGATCAATTAAATCCCATATTTTGAATGATTATATTTCACCTCAGATACTATCTAATATTCATTATTATTCCTCATTGTAAAATTTTTAGAATTATGTTTTTTAAGATTTTTCATTGTGGTATAGTAATAAACATATTTTTGGTATGTCCTGGTTGATGACAACTCCAATAATCCTCAAAAGAGAATCAAATTTGTTTCTCAATTTAGCAATATATTTTGGTAGTTTTTTGAATGGAAATTATTAATGTAATATATAACTTTTCATAAACTAAAAAACATAAATGTTCAAGGTTGTGGGAGAATATACAAGAACACCTGTGATTTTTGTTCGTAGACCCATAATTACAAAAAAAATATCTAATAAATTAAAAAATCCATAAATAAAAAATTAGATATGCATAATAATTTCATATAAAATTTCTAATATTTATGTAAGATTATAATTTTAAACCATTTTTAAATACATAAAATGTCATTTTCCACCACCTTCCCATTAAAAATTTTCTCAACATCTTTTCAATTCCATAATACTTTTCGTTTTCATATTCTAGCATGATCACTAGTTTTGTCAATCATCATACTATAATTTTTATGTGATTCAATAATGATAATTGTTCTATTATCACTCATATCGTAACATGATTTAAAATTCAATGTGTTACAAATTTTATTTAATAAATTTAATATTCATTGGGGATCCTATTAGTATTAGATTTTTTTTTCCAATTTTTGATCTTTATCCAACTTCATTTATTGTATTTTTTAATTTTGAAATTTTTCTTTATGGAATTTAAATCTTCTATTATATATTCTAAGGATATTTCACCTAATAAATCATTTTAATAATAATATTTTTCTTAATAAAAATAATATATATATATATAGTTAAGGATTTCATTGATATATCTAATATTTATTAGGTATTCATTATCAATTTCTATAATGTCATTAGATTTTATCTCATAAAATTATTACCTTAATAAATCATTCATAATTTTTAATACCATAACATATCATAAAAGATTTATATTTTATTTAAAATGAACCATGTTCTCTACAATATGTTGAAAATCGTTAATTTTTTCCTCATCAATTCTTTCATTATTATTCAACATTTTTTTATCACTGAAGGTATCATTAGGATAAATTTTTATAGATATGAATATTATTATCCATTAAAACTAAAATTATTCTTTTCAACTTTCCCATTTATCAAAAAAAATTAGGCTTTATGTTGTAAGGATATATTTTTTATCATTTAGGTTTTCTAATTTAAATTTCCATTGATGAATAATACACCACTGTGTCGACTAACATACATATTCATCTAATATAATAATTTATATCTATCATTCTCTATATCTTCATCTTTATTAATATAGAAACATGTTATAAGGTAGATAATTATTTCACATTTGAATCATTTAAATGTAATAAATAAAATATATTTACTATTAGTTCGTTGCATACAAGTTCACAATAATGAAATAAATTATTCAATTTCCATGAAATCATTCTCACCATTGGTTTCATAATTTTGACACATTTGTAGATAAATATGTTTTTCCTTCTATTTAATCTAATTTCCGCCCAATACATTTTTTCTATTTTTCCTTATGACTGGACCTTTTATCATTTCCTAGTTGATAAAATCAGAATTTCATTTTTCAATAGTTCACTCATAATATTCATGCTCTTTAAGTGTGTACATATTCATATTAATTTCATCCATTTATAATCTCATCATTATCACCATCATCATGATAATAGTATCATTATGATTTTAACATAGATTTCAATCTAGATTACAATATTTTTTACAAGATTAAATAATGCATCCACTAAGAATCCTTTTGATAATCAAATATCAAGAAATTAATATTTATATGTTTATAATCAAGTATATTTACACATATATAATCCTTTACATATATCATGATTTTTTTATTCTTATTCCATTTTCATTATTTATTCCTATAATTATTCTAAAATAATTTCCAAGGGTGATGAGAGTAACACATTCCATTCTCCACCATATGCTTCGTTATTAAACTTTTCAAATATTGAATATTCTATTCATCATTCATGATATCACTATTATTTATGGTGATATAAAAAAATATATTCTGAATAATAGAAAATATATAATGAGTGATAGATGTCAAGGAACTATCCCCTCTATCTATAGATGAAATCCATTTCATTCATACATTAAAAAATATTTTATATGATACTCATATACTCCATTGATCAATTTAATCAATTACATAAGAATTATTTATCTGAAATTGATATGAGGTAATCATGAATTATATCATTTATTGAATTATTTTATATTAATTAATAATGACAAGGAAGATTCTTCAGAAACTGAGACGTGGATATGATTTTTTCATAACCAATAAACCCAACACTTTCATTCAAACATCATTATTCTAATCAAGAAATCGCGACAAATGATCTCGACAGAGATGATGTGGTGAAAATAATATGAGTACGAATGAATAACCATGGAAAATCAATATTTTAATGATTATCTCAACTTAATTATGAGTCTTATACTTCTTTATAATAATTATTTATTATCATGATTCTCATGTTACATTTTATTATGAATGTAAATATTATCTATGAAATATTATTTTCCTGAACTCTATTTCTAATATGAATAAATAGTGACAATAATTATGATGTTAACATCTTCTAAATCTTCATATACCTATGTAATTCATAATATTTTCGAATCCATTCATTAATCATAAATCCTATTCATCCTTCTTTGAATTATCATGGATGTTGCATTGATATCATTTTTTCAACACACTCAGATATTCTGAGTTGGTTCCCTAATTATTTACATATATTTAATGTGATATAGGGTAGTTACCCAACATGTGGTGAGAACCTACAGTCTAAAAGATATGGACAAATAAATCCATGTTATCATCGAATATTTTATATGACCATTGGATATAATTTCAATGTGTCTTGTAGATTATGGAATGAAATAACTAAATCCTCTAAAAAAAATAATAATCATATCTTGTGAGATACATTATATCATGATTCATTAAATAAAATGTTGTATTATTCCAAAAAATTACCCCATGTTGTGTGAACCATGATCATATTGTTTGAGGACACATGCTTCTTAAAAAAATGTATATCATTTTCCATTACTATTTTAACCTAATGATGTAGGGAACACATCCAGAACTCCTTAGTTAGCCCATTTCAAAATAACCACACATGTTTTGCTGTTTGTATTATATATTCAAATTTATCAAATTATTAATTTATATTTAGAACACTGTACAACAAAACATATAATATTAAATAATTCAATATTATTTATTATCATTGAATAACCTCATATTTCATGGTGTGATCTCCATAATGTGAGATTAAAAAAATTCATAAAAATTATTCTGAAATTGTAACTTGTTATAATTGATAACATATTTTCAATGAAAAATTAACTGAAACACAATGTAGTAGAATAATCATTATCACACTGTGATTTAAAATCCCATCTAGAGTATCACTTCTTATATTCCAATGAATTTATACTCAACTCCAAAGTGATTTCTACTCTTTTTTCATATGTTTTCTAATAAATACAAAATAAAATCATAAATAACACATGAATTAATTTCAATTTGATACAATTCAATGACTAACTCTAATAAATAATTGCATATAAGGATCTCACAAACAACACCCAATTATGGGGTGTTTAAAATTCTATTTGTTTAACCTTAAGGGTGTATTAATAGGAATTACTTATGTATTCACCCACGAACGGTGATTTCAATCATGATATCACATAGGAAAAAAATGAATTAAAAATAACGAATTTGAATGACTAGGAAGCAATGGATGTGGATTGTGGAGATCACTTTACAGAAGAGTTACTGGCTTTTCGTTAACACCTCAATCTTCCACGGTACGCTTACCTTTGAATAATACAATAGCGTGTGTTGTACACAACCTTGAGTTCTAACACACACCACAACTAATAAAACTAGCTGTTATGAATAGTAATACCTACATTTTAAAATTTTATTCATTTATCTTTAAAAATGGAATTCATTTTTGGATTCGGAATATCGAAATTAGTCTATGGTGAAATTTTGGTAATTTTTGGATAACTTTTATATTTTGATGAATAGTGAAAATTACTAAATTTTCATTAAAAACAACTTTTATAAATAAAAATAATTAATAGTGATATATAATTAATTTTGAGTGGTTTTAAAGTATTTTTAGAATATATTTTTACCATTTATCCCAATGGTGTTCATTAGAATTAATTTCAATTTGAAATTGGACATAAACAAGTGTCAATCTTTTAAAAGATATTGTTTCTTAAAAACACGTTATTTGTTTAGCCAGCGGAATTTAATTATAAATTTAATTAATGCAACTTCTATTTTATGAATTTGGGGAAATGGAAATCATTTTTTAATTTCGAATATCAAATATATCTTGGGGAGAATTTTTGGTAATTTTCTATAAAACATCATTTTTTGATGAATATTGAAACCACTAAGTGGTGGTTAAAAAACTGAATTTTTCATAAAACTTAATTTTACCTCTTCTGTGAGTTTAATTTCAAAAATCCTAGAGACACGGTTGATACCAGTATGTAAAATTTAGTTCAATGAGATGAAAATAATTTTTGGTGAATAGTAACTTTTAACTTTTATTTACCACGGTTAAAAATAAATAGGGTAATTAATGGTAAAATGATATTTTTTTTACCCTGACACATGTCCTAATTCAAATGGATAAGCATAAATCTACCCAAAACAACCTAGGAATAAAATATGAACCTCTTTGGTCCACTTGGATTAGATTAGGACATTTATTATTATTTAATTCAAAAAAGAGTTAAATCAGTTAAAATCAATGTTTTATAATGAAAACATTTTTAATATTGGGTTATACATACGATAAATTCGATTATAAATTTTAATTAGAACTCTAAAAATATTTACTACATAATTATATTTTATTTATAATTTTTAGACATTAAATAAATTACTTTATTTATGACACAATGATGATGCAGTAATTACCTTAACAGTGAAATATTAAAATAATTGATATTAAAAACACCCTAATAAATGAAATTTGATACTTTTTATAAATTGAAATTATTTTATAGGTTAATATGACATGTTAGAATTGATTTAATTAACTTTTTTTGATGTAATGATTCTGTTATGATTTGCACAAAAATCAATTTCCAAATAGTGTCAAAATTGACATAAAGTGATTTTTAAAACAAATATTTTATAATTAATTGATATTAAATTCCTAAAAATATAAGTAACGGCCAAAGGACTTATATAATGATATTGGTATCATTAATGGATCACTTGGGGGTCGGTTGGATGTATATATTTTGTTTATTAACTATATAATATAAAAATTAAAAGTGACATATTAAATGTGAAACTATTTAACTAAGAGTAAAAAATAAAAGATATGGTTAATATAGTGACCCAAACCTGTCTAAAACCTATTGGTTGGGTGGTTTTCGACCCATAACCACCTTATATTATAAATAATTCACTTTAGATCCATTAAAACCCAAAAATGAATTTATTAAAAAATAATATTTTATGTTTTCCCTAAGGTGCCCCTCTCCCCTCTTATAAAAGGGAACTCCCACTTCTCTCAATCTCACACCTTAAAAGCCATTTGGCTCGGCCAAACCCTGCCCAAAAATCCTACCAACTTCCCTCACTTCAACCTAGTGGCCTTAATTTGGTCATAAAGAAAACCTATGGATCCCTTTTGATCAAATCAAAAGGAAGCACCCGAAGAAGAGATAATGATTTCACCACCCTCTTTCAAGTTCTTTTCTTCTTCAAATTCTTCTTTATTTGTTATTTCCATTCCAAAATAATAAATAAAGTATCTTCTATATACAATGATTTTATTATAAATATGTTAAATCCATATTCATTATTCTACCCATCCCTTGAATGACAAGTCACCATACGTGCGTA
Organism: Viscum album; assembly: GCA_963277665.1. NCBI lineage: Eukaryota > Viridiplantae > Streptophyta > Magnoliopsida > Santalales > Viscaceae > Viscum > Viscum album. The sequence goes on along the minus strand of OY728143.1, from coordinate 961,736,364 downwards.
CGTATGGCTTACCGTCTCCACGTCGTGGTGTAATTGTTATTCAATACATTATTATTCAGATGGGTATAGTAATGAGTATAACATTTGTAAATAATAAATATAACATGATTATTATTCTTCATATATGATATACCATCCAATTATATATTATTTTAATATCACTATAATGATATTGTTGCTCGTGCGTACGTACGGAATACCGTCTCCACGAACGCGATTAGATTCATTCCCCATCGTATCCATTCAAGAATAATTATCATTTTATGAATGAAAATAATGTTTAAGGACTTGATATAATTATTTATATGAATTAGATAAAACCTATCCATAAAAACATGGCTTACACAACAAAACAAATAAAGGAAAAAAGAAATAGTTAACACCCAAAACGACGATAACACCAAAAATGACGATAATACTAAGATATTATTAACAAAGAAATGTTAGAAGATCATATATGATATAATAATTATGTATATGGTTATTTTATAATTTATTAACAATTATTTAACCATTATAAATGAGGTTAACCTACCCACAACCAAGAAAAAGTACATGGTAAGGGGTTTTCATCTCACTCCTTATTCTCATGAGATTCATGCCATATTGCCACTATTACCTTTTGTGTGGTGTATGTACTGACCATAATTGTATTCTTTGTGTAATACACTTTAATTTATGTGTATTTACATATTAATTGTATGATACCTCTTTCATGGGGTGTATGTTTCATATGTTACCAAATTGGTAAGGGTTATTTCCTCAATCTCATTATTATCCGAGATTGTTCATTTATAAATATTTTACGGGACATACTTATTCTTGATGACCATATTTCATAAAAGTGTTTTAAAAAGGAATGTTTTATGTTTTAATGGGAGGTTCTATTTAACCAAATCATCATTTTAAATGTTTTAAATATTTATCTTTCTAACCCTTTTTAATTAATGTCAATATTTTCAAAATGATTTTAAGGGTTTATTTATATGTACATGAATGTTTTGAAATGATAATTATTTTCAAATGTTTCAAAGTGGTATGGGACACATTGATTCAAACATAAAATTTAAATGACTTCCTTTATAAATTTTTATACTTTTAAACGATTTCATGAAAAAGGGGTATTTCTCTCAAAAAAACTACTAATCATTTTCATATATGGCATCATCCTTTGATGGATTTTAAACTTATTTGAAGTTAATTTATTATGATAAAAATCTTCCAAATTTTATTGAATGTTTTGTGATATTTTTTACTATGTATGTGTTATTTCATACCAGTAATGTTTTATGGACCAATTATTGACATTTCGTATACTAGTTTTAATACGAATGTTTATGTTATGTTTAAACGTTTTCTTATAAGGAATGTATTGGACTTAGTACGTGACGGGTGGAGACCACTATAGCTCCTTGATGCATCGGTAGGTATCATGAGATAAAATAGTGTCTTGTCATGAGGCCTTGACAAAATATTATTTGTAGTTTTGGCACGAGGCCTTGGATACATGGTTATGATAGTCGGGGCGTTATGCATTCCATCATTATGAAAGTGGTTATTGATATTGCATGTGATTATTCGATTAGTGGAATATCCATGTGAAAAGGTAAATGACATTATTTCATTTTATCTTTTCCATATTATGTTGATGTTCAATTTTAAAAGTCTTTTGTTTTGATTATACACCTTCTTAAATGTTTATATATGCAAGTTTCCGCTAAATTATTTAACCTTACTGAGCATCTGAGCTCACCCTTTTCAATGTTTTATTTTTCTCGAGATCTCAAGAAGTGTTTTATGATTGAGATGCATGGTTAAGATAAGGGAACAATGGAATTCTCAAAGGATTATTTATGTCGTGTTCTATGTTATAAAGTGTAATGTAACATTCATGTATGTAATCTATTTTCCAATAATGCTAAACTGATCAGTTCTTCGGGACTTGATGCCTTGTAATCATACCAATTTATTAAAATAATGCACCGACTCTGGGCTTATGGAGTCCGGACATTACAGTTGGTATCAGAGGATGTTTAAAAACAACATTAGATACTAGATTTAGATAAAATCTGATTAAATAACATTACCATAAGATAGACTTTGAGGATTAGTATATAAGAATTTCCAAGAGTTTTAGTAATGTACAGATTTTTTGTTTTTTCAAAGAAATACATCCCTGTCTAGATACGAGCAGCTAGAGGTGGCTCTGGCACAGATGTACATAGGGGTAAAACCTGAAAACACCAAATTGAACTAGACTCGAATGGGAACTGGTGCATGACAACGGGCTTCGTTGTACTCTTGGTTACAACCCTCCTGTGGGATATACTTAGGATAATTCTCATTTTCTTTACAAACCATTATGATGGGTTTATATGTATATATATCCTCAAATAAAAAACTTTATATGATTATGGATTATATCCATAAACTATTCAATTGAAGTTAATTATTTTACAAGTTGGGATTAGGTAGTGTGATTCATAATACTAATCTAGTGTGCACCATTGTTTAGAAATGGCGCCCAGTATAAGGAATGTGAACTCCAGCAATACGCATGATGGAAAGAGTACAAAGGATCATATCTTTCATAATATTAATCCATCATTTATAAGGGATGTAGTCGCCCACGTATTATCATCATATGAAGAAATAATATCATGTGTTAATAAGATACGTAAAGAATTCTCTTAGTCCAATGGATTTGAAGGGAAGCAAGAAAAGAAAAGGATGGATGAGAGAAATATAGATATAGGGAAGAAGGGAAAGAAGGATTTTCCCATATGTGATAACTATGGAAGGAAACACCATGGAACATTCTTGAATGGAATTGGAATTTGTTATAAGTGTGGAGAAAAAGGACACCAAGTATGTGACTACAAGGGTAAGAAAACGGTTTCAAATATACAATGCTTCATCTGCATGGAGATGGGACACTACATGAATCAATGCCACAGTCATCAGAGTATTCCTCAAATGATGATATTGGATAATAATAAAGTTACAATACTACCACAGATGAAGAGAAATGAATATTGTTCTTATGTTGTTATCAAAGAGTTATGTCACTTCAGTGTTGTATTGATGATGTACTGGTTATATGAATTTTGGAAATAAATAAAGATTTTACTGCAGTACTATTTCATTAAGGATTTGAGATTATTGGGTACTATGAAAAGTGACTCGACAATAAGTTAAACTTTTTTTATGAAAATACATGGTTTGAGGAAAGATATACCTTAATATGGTTCTGATACCGTGGTTGTAATTTTTGAATAAGAGATGGTTGATATGGATAAATAATGTTGAATACTCTTGACTACCATGGAGTTGATTAATGGTTTTTTATTTCATCATTGTTGGAGATTAGAACATTTTTGGTTAGACGGAGTATATCTAGTATCTTATAATGAATAAGGGAGCATGAATGCAATAAATAATGTTTTATGGTAATTCAGGATGTTATAGTGTTTTAAAAAATACATGATGAAAGTGTTCACATGTTTTTGCGTTGCTAAAATGATCTTCATTGTCTTTATCTTCTTTATAAATTTTGGACTGTGAGTTTGAATATAAGTATTTAGGATTAGTCTAATGTTTGGAATGGATTATGTTTGAATGATTAATTTTGGATTTCCATAAAAGGACAACGTGGAGTTCGGGCGACAACCTGTCGCGTCCGGCAAGGCCGTGAGACTTGAACCCGCAACCGAAGGGCGACAAGGGTGTATCACCTACCATTGTCCCATGTGATATCATTGATTGAATAATGTAGTTTTTTTAAAAGGTCTGGTATAATTTTTAGAAATTCAATTTTTGAACCCAATACGATTAGGATAAATACAGTATTTTTGAGTTGTTTTATGTTTTGGAGTGAAAGATGAGTTTTTGGTAGAAATTTATTAGTGGATAAAACTATAATTATAATGTAAGTTTATATACTTATGATCTAATCCAATATCATAAATAAATTACTCGACATTATGAAAAGTTATTTAGAACAAAAATGTTGTCCTAGATAGTACCTTAGATCATCACAAATTTATGGCATTGTGATTGTTGGATTTTTCATAGCCAGGTTCTCTACCACTCTCCATCAGATATTGATGGTTATATTTCTCTTCCATAGCCATGTTTTCTTACATGGAACCCTATTATGTGTTATTTTCGGTAACATTCATACTTACCACTCATTATTTTAAATAGAGGCCTCATTTATCCATTTTTCGATGTTGGATTTCATCTATGATATTTTGAAATGTCAACACAATGTTTCTAATACCGAGCATAAATTGCGAGGACGGAATTTATTGAAGGAGGGGAGAATGTAACACCTCAATCTTCTATGGTAAACTAACCTTTGAATAATACAATAACGGGTTTGTACGCAACCTCAAGTTCTAACACACACCACAACTAATAAAAATAGCCGTTATGAATAGTAATACCTACATTTTGAAATTTTATAAATATTATCTTTAAAATTGGACTTCATTTTTGGATTTTCAATAACGAAATTATCCTAGGGTGATATTTTGGTAATTTTTGGATAAATTTTATATTTTGATGAATAGTGAAAATTACTAAATTTTAATTAAAAACAACTTTTTTAATTAAAATAATTAATAGTGATAAATTATGAATCTGAGTGGTTTTAATGAATATTTAGATTATATTTTTAACATTTATTCCAATGTTGGTTATTATAAATAATTTCACTTTGAAATTGGACATTAACAAGTGTCAATCTTTTGAATGATATTATTTCTTAAAAACACACAATTTGTTTTGACAGCGGGAATTAATTATAAAAATAATTAATCCAACTTATATGTTATTAATTTGGTTAAATGGATATCATTTTTGAATTTGGAATTTAAAATATAGCTTAGGGTTAATTTTCAGTAGTTTTCTAAAAAACATTATTTTTTGGTGAATAGTGAAACCACTAAGTGGTAGTTAAAAACCTGAATTTTTCATAAAACGCAATTTTACCACTTCTGGGAGTTGAATTTCATAAATCCGAGAGACATGGTTGATATCACTAAGTAAAATGTGGTTCAATGAGATTAAAATAATTTTTGGTGAATAGTAACTTTTTACTTTTATTTACCACGGTTAAAAGTAAATAGGGTAGTTAAAGGTAAAAATGATATTATTTTTTCCCTGAAACATGTCCTAATTCTATTGGGTATGTATAATTCGACCAAAAACAACCTAGGAATAAAATATTAACCTCATTGGTCCACTTGGATTAGATTAAGACATTTATTATTATTTAATTCAATGAAGAGTTAAAAGAGTTTAAATCAAAGTTTTATAACTAAAACATTTTTAATATAGGGTTATACATAAGGTAAATTCGATTATAAATATTCATTAGAAATATAAGATGATTTCCTACATAATGATATTTTATATATAATTTTTAGACATTAAATAAATGACTTTATTTATGAGACAATGATGATGTAGTAATTACCCTAATAGTGAAATATTAAAATAATTGATTTTAAAAAACACCCTAATAAATGTAATTGGAGACTTTCATTAATTCCACTTATTTTCCAGGTTAACAAGAAATGTTTGGATTGATTTAATTAACTTTGTTTGAAGTAATAATTCTGTTATAAGTTTCACAAAAATCAATTTCTAAATAGTGTCAAAAATGATAAAAAAATAATTTTTCAAACAAATATTATATTATTAATTGATATTCTATTCATAAAAATCTATGGATTGGCCAAAGGACATAAATAATTATATTTTTATCATTAATGGACCACTTGGGGGGTCGGTTGGATGTATATAGTAAGTTTATTAAATATATAATATAAAAATACAATGTTACATGTTAAAGGTGAAACTAATAAACTAAGTGTTAAAACTAAAAGATAAGGTTAATATAGTGACCCAAACCTGTCTAAAACTTATTGGTTGGGTGGATTTCGACCCATACCCACCTTATCCTAGAAATAATCCACATTGGAGCCATTATAAACAGAAAATAATTTTTTAATAAAATATTATTTTATGTTTTCCCTAAGGTGTCCCTCACCCCTCTTATAAAAGGGCACTCACCCTTCTCTCAATCTCACATTTTAAAAGCCATTTTTCTCGGCCTACACCTGCCCAAATATACTTTCAACATCACTCACTTCAACCTAGAGGCCTTAAATTGGTCAGAACGAAAAACTAAATGGCCCTTTTGATCAAATCAAACAGAAGAACCCGAAGAAGAGGTAATGATTTCACCACCCTCTTTCAAGATCTTTTCTTCTTCAACTTATTCTTTCTTTGTTATTTCCATTCTAAAAGAATATCTCCAGTAACATATATATTCTGTGATTTTATTATAATTATGTTACAACCATATTCATTATTCTATCCATCCTTTGAATGACATGTCACCATACGTGCGTACGTAAGGTTTACCGTTTCCACGTCGTTGTGTAATTGTTATTCAATACATTATTATTCGGATGGGTATAATAATGAGTATAAATTAGTTAAGTAATAAATATAACATGATTATGATTCTGTATATATGATATACCATCCAATTATATATTATTTTAATATCAACAGAATGATATTGTCACTCGTGCGTACGTACGGAATACCGTCTCCACGAATGCGACGAGAATCATTCGCCATCCTATCCATTCAAGAATAATTATCATTTGATGATTGTAAATAATGTTTAAGGACTTTATATCATTCTAGATATTAATAAGATACAACCTATCCATAACAAAAATGTCTTATATAACAAAGCATACCATGGAAAACGAAACAGTTAACACCCAAAAATGACGATAACACCCAAAACGACGATAATACTAAGATATTATTATCAAGGAAATGTTAGAAGATCATATATGATATCATAATTATGTATATGGTTATTTTATAATTTAATAGCAGTTATTCCACCATTATTCAGGAGGTTATACTACCCACAACCAATAAAAAGTACAAGGTAAGGGGTTTTCATCTCACTCCTTATTCCTGTGAGATTCATGCCATATTGCCACTATTACCTTTTGTGTGGTGTATGTACTGCCCATAATTGTATTCTTTGTGTAATACACTTTAATTTATGTGTATTTAAATATTAATTTTATGATACCTCTTTAATGGGGTGTATGTTTCGTAAGTTACCAAATTGGAATGGGTTATTTCCTCAATCTCATTATTATCCGAGATTGTTCATTTGTAAGTATTTTCTGGGACATACTTATCTTTGATGACCATATATCATAAAACATCTTTCAAATGGAATATTTTAAGTTTTTATGGGAGGGTCTATTTAACAAAATCATCATTTTATATGTTTTAAAGATTTATCTTTCTAAACCATTTTAATTAATGTCCATATTTTCAAAATGATTTTAAGGGTTTATTTATATGGATATGAATGTTATGAAATGATAATTCTTTTCAGAAGTTTCAAAGTTGTATGGGAAACTTTTATTAAAAAAACTATTTTAAATGAAATCCTTTATAAATTGTGATACTTTTAAATGATTTCATGGAAAAGGGATATTTCACTAAAAGAATTTTACAGATCATTTTCATCTATGTCAACATCCTTTGATGAATTATAAACTGGCTTGAAGTTGATTTATTATAATATATATCGTCCAAATTGTATTGAATGTTTTGGGATATGTTTGACTGTTGATTTGTTATTTCATACCATTCATGGTTTATGGATCAAGTATTGACATTTCTAATGATAGTTTTAATAGGAATGTTTATGTTATGTTTAAACCTTTTCATATGAAGAATGCATTGGACTTAGTAAGTGACGAGTGGAGCCCGCTATAGCTCCTTGATGAATCGGTAGGTCTATGGAGACAAACTAGTGTCTTGGCATGAGACCTTGACAAAATCTTATTTGTAGTCTTGGCACGAGGCCTTGGCTATGTGGTTATGATACTCTGTCATTATGCATTCCATCCTTATGAAAGTGGTTATTGATATTGAATGTGATTATTCGATTAGTAGAATATCCATTTGAAAAGGTAAATGGCATTATTTCAATTTATCTTTTCCATATTATATTCAAGTTCAAGTTTAAAAGGCTTTTTTTTTGTTATACACCGCCTTAAATGTTTATATATGCAAGTTTCCACTAATTTATTTACCCTTACTGAGCATCTGAGCTCACCCCTTTCAATGTTTTATTTTTACCAGGATCCCAAGAAGTGTTTTATGATTGAGATGCTGGGTAAATCTAAGGTAACAATGGAATTGTCAAAGGATTATTTATGTCATATTGTATGTTATAAAGTGTAATGTAACGTTCATGTATGCAATCTATTTTCTAAGACTGCTAAACTGATCGGTTCTTTGGGACTTTATGCCTTCTAATCATACCAATGTATTAGAATAAGGCACTTACTTTGGGCTTCTGGAGTCAGGGTGTTACATTTTCTGTATTAACTTTTATAATTATATCATAGATCATTTGAAAATTCATATGATATATCGAATATTTTTTAAAAAAATTTAATGAATTCAAAATAAAACATTTTTTCCACCCTTGATAAAAAATTGGTTGATAGTGATAATAATCCTTCCAGTTTGATTTTTTTATAATTTTATCCTTTTAATTGTGAAAGTCATATTTCATATCCCATAGATCACCTAGGAGATTAAAAATCATTAATTTATTATCAAAACATCTTTGATTATCTCACCATACATTCTTTATGTGTTCAATAATCCCAATACACTAAAATACTTGGAACAAGATCACGAAATCATTGTAGTAAAATACCTAAAAGAGGGGTAATAAAATTATTTAATCAAAGAAATTTAAAAATATTCATCATTGAAACAAAACATGATCTCATACCATTTAAATTTGTAATTAAAAATTTTAAAATAATTTAATAAATCAAATTGGATAAATAAATTTAATTGAAACTAATAATTCAGATTTACAATGGATCAAATCCACCTCAAAGAATCATTGAAATGATGTAACCGTCCATTAAAATGGTAATAAGAGATTCAAAAAAGTAAGAAAATGTAATATAAGTATCATGAAAATAAATCAGTAAAAATAGATCCCTTAAAGAAAAATCATGTTGTTTCCTCATTCATTTCTGGAACACCACACATTAGTTGGATTCCTACTCTATATATTTGGGTTGATGAAAAATCATTAGGTTTTGTGAAATCATCCATAGAATGTACACTACTAGAATATATTTAATTAAATGTGAATATTTAAAATTGGCGATTCTGAGGGTGAAAAGTTTTAATTACAATAAATGATTGGTTTCTTTAATATTCTCCCAAACGAAGTAGGATTTGGAGAAACCCTCTAATAATCATGTTTATGTTGTACATAAAGGGTGATGATTCCATGATAGCTATGTGTGAGGATTTGGAGTTATGTAATTTTCATAGTGAGAGTGTTTAAAGGATGTGGTTGCGAACATTAGACCACACCCGATATTCACATTTACCAATCATGAGATCTTCTTCATGAAGAACTATTTGTTGGGTCTTGGTGAAATGGAAATTTCAATTAGATAATGATTCCATAAAAACTTATATGTCTTTCATAGTGTCAAATTGAATCAATAGTTTCAAATAAAAATGATTTTATTTGGGGAAGATGAACCAATATCCAGAAGTAGTGGTGGATGTAGCCACACCCGTGTTGGACGATGAGGTAAAATAGATCTTTATAGGCTTTTATAGTGGATATCAATTGGTTTTCATTAAATGGAGGCAGATAGTGAATCTAGTGGTGTAAACCTCATAAAGGTGTAATCAATGTCACCATTGGCTCATCGGTGTCTCATAAATCACTATTGACTCACTGGGGATCATGATCCACCCTTGGTTCCAAATGCATCTCACAAGATAATGTTGGAAAAAAATAAAATTGTTGATTACAAGACACCATTATCTCAATGGTGACTCATGATTCATCGTAGAAAAGAATTTTAAATGGTTCCTTATGATCAACCATCATCTCAATAGTGTCTCGTGAGTCACAATTGGCTTCAACTGTGACTCATAGGGCTGCATTTTTCTATATAATGGCTTTGTAAAATTCAGTGGTGTTGAGAGATGATGCTATGCCTACCTATGTGGTTACTGAAGTGTGGAATATGAGTTGAAGATGATATTTCTTCTTATCCAACATTTATTAATGGTTTTATGACACATTAAACGTCTCATTAAGGTCCCCAAGGGTGCAAGAGATGATCCAGGGAACATGGGTACTACCTATGTTAAAGAGGGCATGAGTTCATGAAACGAGGTTTTAGAAATGATATATACTAATAAAGTTAGTTAAAGACAAGTAGGGAAGAGGTGGAAGAGGCAGAGTGTAACATCCCCAATAAATTAATAATAAGACATATTTCATATATATAAATATTTTTTAATAAAATATTAAATTTACTTTAATGAGGTTGCTATGTTCGATAGCGTACACAATACGCAACAACAAGTTTCTTTGAAATCGTATGTTGCACACTAATAATATAATATTATTATTTTAAATGGTAGTTAACTCCTAGAATTATTATTGGTGGGAATGAACAAATATAACAACCAAATTATTATAAATGATTGTTAACTTTATTTACATTTATCCAATAAAATGTTAGAGGCTTAAAATATGAATGAATCTAATTTTAAGCATAATTTACATTTAAAGTCTGATCTACCACCTTTTAATGGAGAACCCTTTTTACATCTAGATTTGGTAACATTAATAAATTCTATATGAACAAATAAATGGTTCTTTATAATGGGTACATCAAAATTTACTTTGTGTAATTTTTTGTAATTTTTCCGATAAAGTTCATTTTTTAAGGAATAGTGATAAATATTGTATTTTAATTCAAAAGTACCATTTAATCTAATTTATTTATATGGTTATATTATCTTTTTAGTTGGTTTTAAAGTGAAATTAAAATATATTTTTACCATTTAATCCAATTTTGTACATTGATATTAATTTCACTAAGAAATTAGACATAAACAAGTATCAATCTTTTGATAGTTATTGTTTCATAAAAACACGCTATTTATTTTGATAACGGGAAATAATTTTAAAATTAATTAATTCCACTTCTATGTTTTGAATTTTTAAAAATAGACATCATTTTTGAATTTTGAATATCAAATATAGCTTAGGATGAATTTTTTTTATTTTTCTGAAAAACATAAATTTTTGATGAATACTGAATCAACTTAGTGGTAATTAAAAAACTGACTTTTTCATTTAAATGAAAATTTTCCACTTCTGTGAATTGAATTTCAAAAATATGATATACATGGTTGTTATCAAGAAGTAAAATGTGGTTCAATGAGATGAAATTTTTTTTGGTGAATATTAACTTTTCAATTTTATTTACCGCATTTAAAGGTAAATAAGGTAATTCACAGTAAAAATAATATCATAATAATTGAAAATTACCTTAACACATGTCCAAATCTTATTGGTTGAGTTATTAAGGACCATGTTCATCTTTGGGTCGATTATGGAACCCCATTTAGCCACTTGGGAGTAAAAATGACAATTTAGATTAATTAATTTAATGTGGAGACAAAATTGACATTAACAAAAAGCTTTTGGTAATTAATTTTTATATGTCGTTATATAAGTATTATTTTCGACTGAATATAATCTATGTAAATATAATAATATTTACTATATCATGGTATTTTATTTGTAATTTTTAGAAATCGTATAAATTATATTATAAAAGACACAATAATGATGTAATAATTACCTCATTAATAAATGATTTAAATAAATAAGGTTATTATGATTGAATTATTATCCAAAACATTTCCGATTATAATTGGATGATTTTATTTCCAATATTAGTCATATTATATTCGACCTTAATTATTTTTGGACCATTTGAAACCAAATATCATTATATTATAAAATAATATTTTCACAATTTCTTAAAGAGCCCCTCCTCTCCCTTGTAAAAGGACACCACTTATAACCAATTACTCACACCTCTAAAGCCATTTGGATCATACAAACACTACCCAATTACACTCCCTACGTCCCAATCCTCATCTTAGAAGACTTACCTTAGGCAGAAGACACTTCAAAAAATCTTTTTGGTTCAACCCAAAGGGAGTTACCCAAATTAAAGGTAACAATTTCTCTTAAATTGTTATTTTATTTTACTTCTCCAACCCCTAAAATCTTTTTATTTCCTTTCATTTGTAACAAAAAAATTATCCTCAATATAATAGGATGTTTTTATAAGAATTATTCTAGCTTCACTTACACACACCTCCATCTAATGGACGAAGAACATAATGTTTCTGTGGATGGAAAACTAACGCCTCACGAAACGATGATTGTTTGGTTATCTCCTACCACCTCTCATGGTGGCTATTATGATGGAACTGTATTTATATATGATATATATTATGTTTATTATTTCCATATTCTTCTGTACTTCCCAATTATTCCATTCCATAATGGTCTCTATAGTTCTTAAATACGAAAATCTCATTAGAGGAAGTGCGGACTACCGCCCCCTCAAAGTGATGTGATTTGTTAATGCCTTATATGGGATGTATAAAGGATAGATTTAATGATATTATATTTTATAGTATAATGAAATTATTAATATACCTATGTATCATTATGTTTTAATTCTATTAAAATAAGAAAGATAAATGAATGTAGTGTTCATGCGTACGTACGACTTACCGTCTCCATGAACGGTGCATTTAATTTCATAACTACAAATGTTATGTACTATTATAAATACATGTATATAATGAATATATATGATATTTAATTAATTAATGTCACTCTGGATATAATGGACTATTTACCACATGAACAACTTTTAAAAATATGGTGTTCATTTTTTACTCAAGTACCAACTATCAACAAAATGAACGTTATTAACTTAAATGATTACATAATGCTTATAACATGGTAATAAGTTATATAAAAGGAATAATAAACTTTAAAAGGGTTTTTAATAAATTATAAATTAACTTTAGTTTATCATTAAAGAGATTAAAGAACGATCGAGTCAAGTCGGACACAAGGTAAGGGATAAGACCTCTCTCTTTCTTTTCATTTACTCTCTTTTATATCATTTCATTTATGCTCCATGTTCTTATATTGGAAGATGTTCTTTTATATTCACCATATATTAATTTTTATTTTAATATAATGATATACCCCCTCATACTCTCATCAATTCATTTTAATAATTTTTATGTGGCGATGTTAGGATGTCGAAATTTTGTAAGGGATTTTTTATCTAACTTTCAATTCTGTGAGATTTCCATTGTTCACCACTTATTTATTTCATGTGGGGTATTTTCTAAAAAATTTTGTGTATATTATCATGATTGTCATTATACTCATGGTATTTTGTGATTTATTTGGTGGTTATTAACTTTTGGTCATACGAATCGATTGATTACAACGTGGAAAGGGGTTTTCATATCACTTTTTATCCCCATGAGATTCAGGCTATATTTAACACTACTTTCTTTTGTGTGGTGTATGTACTAACCATGATTGTACTCTTTTTGTAATATAATTTCATTTATGACTATGTACATCTTCATTGTATGATCCTTCTTTCATGTGGCGTATGTTTTTTATGTTACCAAATCTGTAAGGGAACCTTTCACCCTTCTCTTTTTAAAAGACTTATTTTTGTTATGTCTTTTAATTCATATATTATTATGTTGGGATATGTTCTTATATTTCCTTATTTTAGTAAATTTTATTTCCATGTGATGTGATACGCTTTTATCTCTCATCAATTCAGTTTCTTAATTGTAATGTGACTTCGTTAGGTTGTCGAATTTTTGCAAGGGAGCTTCTTAACCCAATTTCAATTCTATGGGTTCAACTTGTACTTATTGAATATGTCATCCTATGAATATGTGTGAATGAACTATGATTGTTTTACACTAAATATCCACTTATATTGGGTGTATTTATATTTTTCACACATAATTATGAGATTGATTTATCCTTAATTTAAGCATACCAACTTTATAATGGATTTTATCTCAATTTACATTTCCATAGAGACTTCATTGTGGTTAGGCACCAATTACCTCTTATATGGTGAACTTACTGTCATTTGATATATTATATCATGAATCTATTTATTCTCATGATATTATAATGTTTTGATTAAATAATATTTCACAATTATTTGTATACAAGAGTATCTCATTTTGTTAAAAACACTTTAACAAAAATAACATTTTTAAATGTTTAAAAGATTTATTATTCTAAATAATTATTTTTAATGTCCATGATTTAAAAATGGTTTTGCTAATTTAATTATTTGGTCATTAATGTTTTAAAATTATAATTCCATTAGAAAGCATCAATGTGGTATGGGACACATTGATTAAAATATATATATTTAAATCGATTTTGAAAATGGATTGATTATTTGAATATCTTGAAATTAATTATTGTGATTGAAAATGAAATGTTATTTGTGAAATGTTTATATTTGCAATATTTTATGTGTTATAATGGTACTTGGAAATTTTATAGGTGGTTACGTGATAAACCATATGATTGATGGTGCCGTGAATACCAGGATGGGTGGTTACGTTATAACCTCCAATGCATTGGGTATGGAAGTCGGTCGTTTGGCTATTCCCTTTAGTGATATATGTGGAAGTTGACCGTATGGTTATTCTATTTAATCATGTATATGTCCTAAGTTTCCTTTATATGTTATGTGTTCTTTATATGGGGTTTATGGTAATATTTTGGTTACAAAAGGGTAAGTAATGATTTTTTATACAGTAAAGAGTATTTACTACTTCAGATAGGTGAAAAGTATTACTTATGTTAATGTAATCCTGGTTTACATGTTGTTTTGAAAAATTAACAGTTTTCCAACTTTCCATATCCCTTACTGTGATTTTAATGCTCACCCTAAGTTTTTTAAATGTTTTTCACATGATATAATGGGGAATCGGGTCAAGGATGGGATCAAGGAAAAGTCATGCTGTCTTAAATATGGAATTAGACATGACTCTTTTTATAAGAGTTCATGTTTTGTAAAAAAATGGATACTGGGTAGAAGTGTCTAATTTTTAATCTTTTGATATGTAATAGTTATGTCCTAATTCTCTAAAACCCTAAACCTAAAAAGATCCTCAATGTGAATTATTCATTTAATTCAATATTATGTAATGTATAAGGGTGGGTCCTTATTGTTGGTATCAGAGAGAGGTTTAGACAACTTTAGTGATTAGGAATATTCGTTAAACATATGGTTAGTACCTATCTATTATTTCAGTTAAATACTTGTTTTATAACTTTTCATATCAAGGAATGTCAGTTACAAATGGAAGGAGAAGGATCCCAAACGACATTCCTATCTTTTCCCGATGACATGCTTGCAATAATTATTGCAAAGTCATGTTCGGATGATTGTGAAACTATTTCTAGCTTACAAATCACTTTCAAGTAGCTGTTTGAGATATAAAACAATATCATTGTGGGTCATGGGTCGTATTTAGAAAAATCTTATTTTCACAATATTCTCAGATTTTCCAGAAATGTAAATATTATCAAAGAATTTTCAAATATGTTTGCTTATTAAAATATTTTGAAGCATATTATGATTTTAAAAAAGGTTCTGAAGAAGGATACCCTTGAGCAACCTATTTGTTTTTGATTTTAAAATATAGTCTCTCATCACATACTTATAGTATATTAAAAGGACCATTAATTGAATTTTTCAACTGAAATTTGGTTTCACCGTTTTAAAGAAATCATGTTTTATCAGATGTTTTGAATTTATATGTCATACATGATTATTTTCCAAAATCGTTTTTCTATGAACACCCATATGAACCATGTTGTACAAGGAGTATTTTTATGTAAGAAGAAAATGATTTTGAAGGATCTCTAAATCATTGTTTAAATGAATGGATCTTCTACCTACATGAACAAAATGACAATGAAACCAAATGGACACCATGATCAAGGTATGATGTTCTTTATTTTTGGGATTGTTTTATTTTATCATATGGTGGTAAAATAAGACTTCAAGAAATAAGATGTTGAGATCATAATGAATTTTGATGAAGATGAGAGGTATAAGGAAACCATTGAGGTTAAAACATGTTAGGTTTATTTTTGAGTTTTATAAAAATGACAACCTGTAGGATGGGCGAAAACCTGTCGCATCCGGTAAGGCTGCAGGAATCGAACACACAACCGAAAGGAGACAAGGGTGCATCGCCTACAATTATCCTACTTGAAGTCTTTTCTTAGTATGACTTATAATTATAGTAAATCGTATTTATAGAACAAGAATAAGTTTATTTATGGAACTTATGTTTTATAAAATGGATATACATAGTATGGAAAAATGATTTAGTGATTAAGTGATAAAAGGTTGTTGTGGAAGACGTTCTCTCTTTTGAGGAAACACTATATGCCTAAGGAAGATAGAATACTATGGGATTTCAATTGTAGAATAATGGTTGAAATTTTAGTTTGGAAGAATCTATATTGTTATTATGGAAACATAATTATTTGATTTATTTATGAAAATGATTAACCTATCATGGAGAATATGTGATTAGGTTAATTACTTTTTGATATGAGACATTATGAGAAACTGGTGTTACTTGGAGAAAAATGTTAAGATATATCTTGGAAGTCTATGTAATTAAATAATTATGAGATTTGGGTAACAATAAATGTTTGGATAAATTTTGAAGAATTTTATGGACAATTGTTTATTGAATGGCCTTTATTGGAATTTGGGTTTCGTTAAGACAAATTTTGGATATTAATAGTAGTTTCTCTTTATGTATAATTTTACCCTTTTTGGGGATTATCTAATCCTGTAATAAAGGTTTTGGTTTAATTTAATATCAAATGTCAAGGGAAATATATAGTTCATCTTTTTTGGATTATTTGATTCTCTCGATGTTTATTATAGCACTTTTAATGAAAACAAGTCATCCTGAATACTCATCGTATGGAGGAAATATGAGTTTGTGTTAGAAATTTAGTGAAGGATAAAAGCCTAAATGAAATGTAATTGTGTTTCCTTATGATTTTAGTTACGATCAAAAATAAATTCCTCAATGAAAATTAACTTAAAAAAAACCTATTCTCTTACCTTTTCCTACTGGGAAATCCAATACTGTTTAACCCATCACATGATTGTAATTTTCTAGTGGTTAACATTCTCCTAAACATGTTTTCTATCACTCTTCATCTGAACATGATGGTTTGTTTTCTCCTCCATATCCATGTTTTAATAGAATCCTAGAATCTGTTTTCTTGGGTAACCTTTTTACTTTTCTTCATTTATTTTAAACTGATCATTTTATTGACTCTTTTTCCGATGTTGGGATTTTAATGAAGTTTCCAAGCCCAGTTTTAAAATTACAAGGACGTAATTACCAAAAGGGGGGAAGGATGTAACATCCCAGATAAAAGAAGAATAAAACATATTTCATCATTATTAATATTTTTTAATTAATTATTAATTTTACTTTAAATATGTTCCTATGTTTGATAGTGTACCTGATATGCAACAACGAGTTTCTTTGAAATCGTACATTGCACACTAATAATATAATATTATTATTTTATGTGGTAGTTAAATCCTAGTTGTTTTATTGGACTGAATGAACAAAAGTAACTACAAAATGATTATACATGATTTTTAAATTTATTTACATTTATCTAATAAAATGTTAGAGGCTTAAAATATGAATGAATCTAATTTTATGAATAATTTACATTTAAGGGTCGATCTAACTCTTTTTAATGGAGAACGTTTTTAAATATATATTTCATCACTTTAATAAATTCTATATGAACAAAAAAAATCCTTATTTAGAATGGGGACATCAAAATTTACTTTGTATAAATTTTTGGAATTTTTCCGATAATGTTCATTTTTGTAATGAATAGTGAAAAATATTGTATTTTAATTCAAAAGTTCCATTTATTCTAATTTATTTATATTGTTAGATTATCATTTTAATTGATTTTAAATTGAAATTAAAATATATATTTACCATTTAATCCAATTTTTGTCATTGGAATTAATTTCACTATGAAATTGGACATAAACAAGTATCAATCTTTTAATAGTTATTATTTCTTAAAAACACGCTATTTGTTTTGATAATGGGAATTAATTTTAAAATAATTAATTCCACTTATATGATTTGAATTTGGAAAAATAGACATAATTTTTGAATTTGGAACATCAAATATAGCTTAGTCTGAATTTTAGGTATTTTTCTAGAAAACTTCAATTTTTGAGGAATAGTGAAACCACTTAGTGGTAGTTAAAAAACTGACTCATTCATTTAAATGAAATTTTACCACTTCTGTGAATTGAATTTTAAAAATCCGATATACATGGTTGTTATCAATATGTAAAATGTGGTTCAATAAACTGAAAATTATTTTTGGTAAATAGTAACTTTTGACATTTATTTACTGCGGTTATTGGTAAATCAGGTAATTTAAGGTAAAACTAATATCATAATATTTAGAAATTACCTTAACACTTGTCCAAAAGTTATTTTTTGAGTTTTTAACTACCATGGGCATCATGGGGTCGATTTAGGGACCCTATTGAGCCACATGGGAGTGAAAATGACAATTTAGAGTAATTAATTTCATGTGAGGACAAAATTTTCATTAACAAAAATCATTTAGTAATTAATATTTATATATTGTTATATAAGTCTTATTTTGGACAGAAAATATTATTTAGAAAGAAAAAATGGTTTCATACATCATGGTATTTTTTTTGTAATTTTTAGACATCATATAAATTAAATTATTTATGACACAATAATGATGCAGTATTTACCTCCTTAATAAATGATTTCAATAAATAAGGTTATATTTCTTAAATTATTATCTAAAACATTTCCAATTATGGTTGGATTATTTTATTTCTAATATTAGTCATCTTATCTTCGACCTTAATGATTTTTTGACCATTTTTATCCGAATATCATTATATTATAAAATAATATTTTCAAACTTTCGTTAAGAGCCCCTCCTCTTCCTTATAAAAGGAGACTACTTGTAACCAATTAATCACTCCTCTAAAGACATTTGGATCAACCAAACTCTTCTCAATTACACTCCCTATATACCTCTCCTCCTCCTAGAAGTGTTACCTTAGGCAAAAGGCACTTCAAAAAGTCATTTTGTTTCAATCCAAAGGGAGTTACCCAAATTAAATGTAATGATTTCTCTTAAATTGATTTCTTTTATTTTACTTATCCTACCACTAAACTCTTTTTATTTCCTCTCTTTTGTAACAATACTAGTATCCACAATATACTATGATGTTTTTATGATAATTATTCTAGTTACACTTACACACACCTCTATTTAATGGATGAAGAACATAATGTTTCTGTTGATGGAAATCTAACACCTCATGAAATGATGATTGTTCAATTATCTCCTACCACCTCTCATGGTGGCCATTATGATGGAAATGTATTTATATATGTTATATATTATGTTTATGATTTCCTTATGCTTCTGTACTTTCCAGTTATATCAAGCCTTTATTTATTCCATAGTGGGTAAATATGATAATCTCATTAGAGGAAGTGTGGACTACTGCCCCCTCAAAGTGATTTGATTTGTTAATGAATTATGTTTGATGTATACAGGATAGATTTAATGATATTATTTATGATATTATATTGGAATTATAATATACCTATGTATCATTATGTTTTAATTCCATTAAAATAATAAATTGAAATGAAAGTAGCATTCATGCATACTACGGCTATCCGTCTCCTTGAACGGTGCATTTCATTGCTTACCTCCAAATGTTATGTACTATTATAAATACATGTATATACTGAATATATATTATATATATATGATATTTAAATCATGAATAAAATTATGGATATAATGGAATATTTCCCACATGAACAACTTGTAAATATAAGGTGTACATTTTTTACTCAAGTACCAAATATCAAAAAAAAATGAATGTTGTTAACTTAAATGATTACATAATGTTTATAACATGGTAATATGTTATATAAAAGGAATAATTAAATTGAAAAAGGTTCTTAAGAAATTATAAATTTACTTTACTTTACTATTCAGGAGATTAAAGAACGATCGAGTCAAGTCGGACACGAGGTAAGGGATCCGTACTCTCTCTTTCTTTTCATGAACTCTCTTATATGTCATTTCATTTATGCTCCATGTTTTTTGTTAGAAGATGTTATTTTTTATTCACCATACTGTAATTTTTATTTTCATATGATGAGAGACCCCATCTTACTCTTATCAACTCATTTTAATAATTTTTAAGTGGGGTAGTAAGGTTGCCGAATTTTTGTAAGGGATTTCTTATCTCACTTTTAATTCTGTGAGATTCCAATTGTTCGCCACTTATTTATTGCATGTGATGTATTGTGTACTGAATTTTGATGTATATTATCATGATTCTCATTATATTCATGCTATTATGTTATTCATTTGGTAGTTATTAACTTTGGGTCATATGACTCGATTGATTACAACGTGGGAAGGGGTTTTCATCTCACTTTTTATCCCCATGAGATTCATGCTATATTTTCCATTACATTATTTTCTGTGGTGTTTGTACATCACATGATTGTACTCTTTTTATAATATACATTCATTTATGAGTATATAAATCATCATTTTATGATCTTTCTTTCACGTGGTGTATGTTTTTTATGTTACCAAATCGGTAAGGGAACCATTCACCCTCCGCTTTTTAAAATAATTCTTTTTGTTATGTATTTTAATTCACATATTATTATGTTGGGATATATTCATATATATATCCTTATTTCAGTAAATTTTATATCCATGTGATGGGATACCATTTTCTTCTCTCATCAATTCAGTTTCTGAATTGTAATGTGACGTCGTTAGGTTGTCAAATTTTTTCAAGGGAGCTTCTTAACACAATTTCAATTCTATGGGTTCAACTTGTACTTATTGAATATGTTGTCCTATGAATATGTGTGAATGAACTATGATTGTTTTACAGTAAATATAAACTTATATTGGGTGTATTTATATTTTTCAAAAAGATTTATGAGTTTTATTTATCATTAATTTAAGGATACCATCTTTATAATGGATTTCATCTCAATTTACATTTCCATTGATAATTCATTGTTGTTATGCACCAATTCACTCATATATGGTGTATATTCTGTCCTTTGACATATTATATCATGAATACCTTTATTATAATGTTATTATAAAGTTTTTATTAAATGATATTCCACAATTATATGCTTTCAAGAGTCTCTCATTTTGATAAAAAACTCTTTAACAAAAATAACATTTTTAAATGTTTTAAATATTTATTATTCAAAATCTTTATCTTTAATTTCCATGATTTATAAATGGTTTTGTGTATTTATTTATATGGACATCAATGTTTTAAAATTATAATTCATTTAAAATCTCAAAAGTCATATGAGACACTTTGATTCAAAAATATTCTTTAAATGCATTTTGAAAATGGATTGATTATTTCAATATCTTGAAATTACTTCTTATGATTGAAAATGAAATGTTATTACTGAAATGTTTATATTTGAAATATTTTAAGTGTTATAATGGAACTTGTAAATTTTATGGGTGGTTACGTGATAAACCATATGATGGGTGGTGATGTAAATACCAGGATGGGTGGTTACGTTATAACCTCCAATGAATTGGGTATGAAATTCTGCGGTATGGCTATTCTATTTAGTGATATGTGTGGAAGTCGACCATATGGTTATTTCAATTAAGTATGTTTATTTCCCACGTTACCTTTATATATTATGTGTTGTTTATATGGGTTTTATGGTAATATTTTTGTTACAAAAGGGTAAGGAATGATATTTTATTCAGTGAAGAGTATTTACTATTTCATAAAGGTGAAAAGTATTACTTATGTTAAAGTATTCATGGTTTACTTGTTGATTTGAAAAATTAACAGTTTTCCTTCTTTGTGTCTTCCATAATGATCATTTTATGCTCACCCATAGTTTTTGAAATGTTTTTGACATGAAATAATGTAGAATAGGGTCAAGGATGGGATCAACGAAAAGTCATGATGTCTTAAATATGGAACTGGACAAGAATCTTTTTCTAAGAGTTCATGTTTTGTAAAAAAATGCATACTGGATAGAAGTGTCTACATTGTAATCTTTTGATATGTAATTAGTTATGTCCTAATTCTCTAAAACTCTAAACCTGACAAGATCATAAATGTGAATTATTCATTTATTTCAATATTATGTAATGTATATGACTGGGTCCTTATACAGAGGATCATAGTGCTGAGGGATGTTTGAGATGGATAAAAGTTTAGATAGGGGGCACAAATATTTTCTTTAAAAATCAAGAATTGTACTGGAAGGTTTTATTTCCCATATCATTACAATAGTACATGTGATAAAAATTATTATAAAATATGTTTGAATACAAACACAATTAAATGTCATGTGATCAATATGACTACCTCCCTCCATTGTATTGTCCTCTGTGTTGGCGATGATCTCCCCAAGTCACTCCATGATATTCTCTATTACATGCCAAATATCTAAGTCTACAACACAACTATGATTTTCAATGAATTTTATCATTGTGGGTCCTACATGAGTATAATCCAGATATTCACCATTTCACTGAAATTGGACATCCTATGGTATTTGTGTTTGGGTTCCCTTTCCGAGCCTTCCTATGTGGCTTGTGTTCATTCGGTTGAGGGTTGGCCTCCAGTTGGCCTATTGTTTTTGGATCCTGGTGAAATTATAAAAATTTAAAAAAATTGAATAGAATTCCAAAATTCAATACCTAATTAATTTTTTATTTTTTCTATTTTAATTCCATATTTAAAATTACCCACCTTTTAATAAAACATTGAAATTGAGGGGTATTTTCATTAAAAAACATTGTAAAATAATTAAAAATTTTTTTCAAAAATATATATTAAATCTTAATTTTCCAAATACCCCCATAGAAAAACCATGAATTTCCTCTAAAATAAAATATAAAAATTAAATATCATAGAAAAAAATTATATAAAAATTCAAATCTAAATGAAATTAAATAGAATAATTTTCATCTATGAATAAAATTTAAAAATTCCATGTAAAATATCAATTCAATTTTAATATTTTAAAATAAATAAACTCAATAATTTTATATTTCACCTTTTCAAGATGTTTTATCTTATTCTTTCATCCATTCCTGATCCATAATTTATTATTATTAAACATTAAAAATAATAATTAACCTCATATTAATAGTTTCAATAACAATACTAGTTAAAATCCCATAGAAGTTATGATCATATCATCATAACATGTTAATTTATCCATATCTTATACAGGAACTACTTTCTAATATTTTAAAATGAAAAATACATATAAAATCATGATAAATTTTCATTAATGTTCAAAAAAATTTGAGGCTTTTGGATTCTTGGACTTAATGTTTTAATAATTATGGATCAATGTAAAGTATATGTATTAATAAATATATAATTATATAAAAAGTTAATGTGTCCTGAAATTATCCCAATCAAATTGAAAGAATTCCTATTTTTCCTAGAAATCAATATAAATGTGATGACAAATGTAAAAAATAATGTTCAGTTTTGTTCACCCTATTGAAATTTTCAATATTTGAGTAATTTTTTTCTATATCAATAAACCTATTTTTATTAAAATGTAATTATTATAATAAACCTCTCATCTTACATATATCCAAAATTCAAAGAAATATTAATTTGACTATTAATGGTTAGTTTTTGTTTTCCCAAATCACATTCCATTTTATATTTTGTTTTTTGTTTTTTTATGTTATCATCATGAATGAAAACAAATCCTTTGTTATCAGCCATATTTATCTCCCCCACAATGCCTTATTACAATATAAATCACCCCTTATACCTTTATAAACTTCACCCCCACAAATGAAAATTAAAATAACATGGAAATAATAATAGTATGGTATGATTTCATAAAATGGATTGAAACATGTATTATCCCTAAAAAGTTAACTAATGTTATCTATGGGTTAAAAAGGATACCGTAAAGGTGTTATTGAAGGAGAAGAGTTATCAAAATATTCCAATATCATTCTAAATGTTTTTTTCCCTATAATAGTTCTAAAATGTTCAAATTCATGTTCTAGTTGGGGACATGTCACAATATCATCTATGAAATACAATCAATAATATTATAAGAATTAATTATTCAATGAATCCTATTAAGAATCGAAATTTGATAAAGTAAAATCACCCATGACAAGATTAATAATAAAAAATCAATTCCAATGTAATTCTAAATATAATATTATGAAAAATGTTAGGGGAATTTAATTTACACGAATTATGTAATGCCTTCAAATAAAGAAACTTTATTTTAATATCCATGCTTGAAATTAATCATAAAATTTCCCATTTTCATCTTTTAATCTCATTATAATTAAAATTTTATACATGTAATCAAAATATTTCTAATAAAATCATATATTGAACATAATTCAGGTATAGAATTAAAGAAAATATGTTTATGAAATTTTTATTTTAACACAACTACTTGAAATTAATGTTTAAAATATATTTTTAGAAATAGTAATGTTTATGTAAATATGAAGAATGATAATATAAACTCTCAATTCACATGACACTTGAATCCACTTCATTCAAATTTCATTCTTAGTTCATGTGGTTATATTTTTACTTCTTTCCCTGTGGACCTATAAAAAAACTCATACAAGGGTAATATTGGAAGATGTAACCACGTCCTAAATCCATAGAAATCTGTATAACTTGAGTTCCATCCAAAAAACATTTACTAAATTTTTGGGTCTCAACCTATCCTCCTGGGTGGGAATCAGTAGTTGGGTTTAAGAATTCTATGCTCCTCCATACTTTTATTTAGGTATATTCTCATGGATCCTTTCATCCTTTTTCCATTTCAAGAGAATGATTTCCCTTCCACATCTCTCTTAATCGTAGTAGGACCAAATGGATGAGAATTAGTAACTATAAATGGTCTTCATACTTGGAATAAAAAATTCCATCCATTAAATTAAGTATATAATTGACTATAAGTAATTCGTCTCCATGTTCAATGGTCATTTTAATAATATGTTTTTCATGTTACACATTTTTCACCTCCTTATAAATTTATAAGTTTTTGAAATATTATCTTCTAATTTCCTCAAGTTACTAGATATGTATATTCTTATATTTACATCACTCAAAAAATCCAAATTCATCTAGTTTACATCCCAATAGGTTTAGTGCTACAGTTCCCTAGTAGATGAAAACATTTCCTATAAGTTATTTTATATGTTCTCATACACATATGAATAATTTAAGATATTTGGTATAGACATAAGTCATCATAACTCAACTGGATATAATATTTCTGTTTATTCATTACCATTTCCTGCAAAATCCCATTGATATCTTTATTGGAAACATCACTTTGACTCATTGATTGATGATTATTATTTTAATATTTCTTCTAGTGACACCATTGATTTTTAAATATAGTATTTATTTTTCTTTTGAAAAAGAGATTCCCTTGTTTACTGATGATCCCTCTTCACACTCTAAACCTAAAGAAATATGTTAGTTCTAAAAATATCACAGAAAACCATGGTATTATCACTTATTTGTGGCCTTAGATTCCACTTATTTAGAGATATGATACAAAATTAAAATTATAGAATTCCCAAAAGAAATGGGAAATGGTCCCACAAAATCAAATCACCATACATCAATTACTTCAAAAAATGGGGTTTTTTAATATTCTTTATTTTTCAAATATTTCTAGACTATTGAAAATTATCACATATTTTAAAAATATTCATGAGGAACATTAAAGATTTATTTACATTAAATTCCACATTATAACACGATTTCCTTAGTTATATGAGGTTCTATGTGGAATTCAATAGAACATTTATGAAAAAAAATGAAATATAGATTGAATTTAAAAGAATTGTAAGAATCTCTTCATGGTATGATAAAAAATTATTTTCTATGAGAAGGTATCTTCCAAAACATATAAACTATATTTATATTTATGTTTTTTCTTTTGATGATAGATAATTTGAGATTATACCAATTAGGTGGCCAAAAAATTAACTAAATCAGTATACCATTTAATTTGACCATCAACAATGTATAGTTTCTATCTAGATATGTGATCATTTAGTGGGATTAATTATGGAATGTCTTCTTAAGTATTGATTCATATTCAACTAATGTGATCCACTAATTAATTCCCAGTAAATATGATTAATATATTTCCAATGCAAATATACACCATGGACTTATTTATCAGTAGTTGTGTAATTGGGGAGAGTTTTAACCAATGTCCTCAGAGCATATGTTAAAACATTTTTCAACCTGTAAATTAATTGCGAGATGAATTATCCTAAATCATAGGATGGTACCACAAAAAACTACTCAAATGGGTTCCCACAGTCTAATTATTAGGTTATTAATATGGTACATATCTTTTCCTTCATATAAACAACTATATTATATAATCATCATTAAAAACAATGAGATAATATTTTTCTAGTAACATTAAAGGTGTTTGAGAAATAGTACTAATGTTTTAAATGAATATTTTGTAAAATGACACATTCCAAAAAAATTATCTAATATGTTTCACATAGGATGGATGTGGAAAATAATTTTTTAGAAATTATTTTGACTTATATACTTAAATTATATTTTTTGAAATGACAACAACCATAAAAATACATTTTATAAACATAAAGTAACATTTATGAAAGTTCAAAACATGATTCCTCTCTATATAGGTTATCAAAAAAAAATCGGTTCCCCTATTAATTAATAGTTTTGTATTCAAAAAAATAAATTTCATGAATTATTACCTCCATGATATCCTCCACGTGATCTGAGAAAATACATACCATTCACCACTAATATCAATTTGGTAATGTTATTTGAGATTAATGGAATTTTCTTATAAGAAGTGGTATGAAAATGGAAGGTGAATGTTTTATTGTCTTTTTATTTATGGTTAAATGGGTACCAAGAAATTACTAGATAATCCATCAAAGAAACAACAATGTTTTCTTTCTTTTCATCCTTTCATGATTTTGGTCTACAAATGGTATAAGAAAGTCATCTTTTAGGGTGATATAATGTAGTTATCAATAGTTAATACATACCCTAAATTTGTTTTGGACTCTCATAGGGATTAACTTATTATTCTAATTTGTCACAATTTTCAAACCAGACTTCTTGGGAACCAAATACTAGGGATGAACCATTGTGAGTCAAAAATTGTGTTTCATATATTTACTGGTAGCCATTTTTTAATATATATTTTTACAAACATCCATAATGTTTGTGTTAAGTCTCTCATATGGTTGCCTACCAATTCTAGAATATCTATCCATCAAAATTCTATGTGAGTAGAGCCTGGGGTTAATTCATGGAATTCCTCCAATCATACTTCCTATAGACTGAATGTTTATTTTTAAAATTTTAATCAAAATGTTCTCTTGGTATCAGGACATATTGTAAGAAATTATTACTAGCATTGTTTCTCCCCCAGAAGATACACATATTTTACGTCAAAAGGGATAATTTTGTGTTGTAAAATATGGAGTTGTTCTATAGATTAAATTTAATTTGAATTTTATACATCAAAGGCTTTAATTCCCATAGAAAAATTTATCTTATTAGGTTCATCTATAAAATTATTAGTAAAATATTATGTAATTTTTTTCGAGAGTATAACTTCCATATTTTAGATAAATCATTTATTCTTTGGCATTCTCATCAAAAAGGTAATCTAATAATTTTAAAATATATCGAAGATTACCATAGTCTTCTATGGGATAAATATATTATCAGGGGTCAAATGAAAATAGTAAATATTTGTTTAATGGGATCCAGAGTGAGTCAAGAACATTGAATTACACCAAATTATGTAACATATCTATTTTGAAGGTTCTATCATATAAATTAATTGTTTTCATGGCCATCATTTGTAATGGTCTTCTGCAATTAATGGTTAAATTCCCCCAATGCATTATCATCCTCCATTGTCATTCTAATGACTTCGACAATTAAAAATAAAATTCCCATTATTTATTTATTTAAATGTATTATTGTATTTTACTAATTAAGAAAACACAACATTGTATTTTGTTTTTTATTTCCAATTTAAAATGTCTTTAATCTATATTACCATTAACAATGTATCTGATTAATAGTGATCACATGATCTGCATAAATTTAGGGTTTAAAAAACATAGACAAGGAGGTGATGGCCTAGACCTGTGGGATTGTAACTTATAAATCATAGTCTTTTGGGTTTCTCAGGTAGTTATAATCCCTAGAATTTTTCATCCACCCATACCATGTTGTATCGAACAACATTAACATTTTTGATGTTGTCTATACGATACGTTTAATCGCATTATGATAATGTCCCAAACCGTGTATGTCGAACCGCAATAAGAAAGTCTCACAATCGCACACCATACTCTTGGGAGTTTTTTGGTGTATTAAAGGGATAGGTATCAAGACCATAACAATATGAATGTCAATATTTTAATTTATAATAGAATAATTTTCATATTTCCTTCTTATTATTACATTATAAATGATTTTTATTTGTATAAAATAAATCAAAAATGGTATTATTTTTTAGTATTCATTTTCAATTAAGTATTTTATTGTAGGGAATTAATGGATTTTTAATCAAGTATTAATTTTTTTAAATTGTACTCTGAAAATAATTTTTATCAAATATAAATGTCCATATTATTTTTATAATGTCAAATGTATTTTTTATACGGGTATAAAAATTGTTATTGTAATAAACCTGCAATTTTTCAATAAATGTCTATTATTATTTTAATTATAAATATTAAATAATTTAGGAAATTATATTAATAATATTAATATAATATTCGAAATTAGAAGATAAAAATTATCTAATGATATATATTTCATAATTTTCTAGGATAGTTTATTTTTCTTGTAATAATTAATTACTGTAAAAATATATGGTCTGTATTATGACGTCATAATGACCCAAATGTGATGCAATAAAAACTAAAAAAATCATATCCAAAATAAAATATATTTTTTATATTTAAAATAATTCTATTTTATGATTATATTTTTACTTTTATAAAGCCTGTGTGAATTCTTGAAACTGATTAATATATTTCTATTCTTTCAAATTATTTATTTAATATTATGACTCGTTGTTGATGTTCCTCTCGTCACAAAGTCTAACCACTGAAGAAAATAAATACCATGAGCTCAAAAGTGATTCAACCTTTGGACAAATATCAAAAATTGACAAAGGATGGAATACTAAGAACATTCTGCAAGGGTCATGCAAGTTCTACAATGGTCGCGCAAGTACACTTGCGCACCGTAATGGTCGCGCAAGTACACTTGCGCGCCCTAAGTGATAACCACCCGGGGTATTCTCCAGCCTATAAATACCCCTGGTGGGCCACCGAAAACTAATATGGTAATTATTTACCTAGAATGGAAGTTCTAAACAAGAGAAATAGGGTCTACGTGTTAGAATTCACTAACACTTGCACGCCTAAATTGTTTTACTCTTAAGGGAAATGAACATACTTGCGCGCCGCCCTACTTCCTCACCAAAACTTGAGCGGCTCTCTTCTTAAAGTACCTCAGGATAATTCTAAAGGCATTGGTCAAGGATCTCCCATGTATTACCATGATGGTTTACAAACATGCAAGTACCTATGTGTCAGGCAGGTATACCTGCACGACCAGGACTTGCGTGCCCACGCAGTACCTGCGCGCCTGCCAGGACTTGCGTGCCCCTGCCTTTTTGGGTTCCCTTCTTTCCCATTTCACCCCTCTAATTCCATTCCACCTCTCCAATTCAAGATTCAGTCTTCAAGACACTATTCAAAGCCATTTATGGCATGATTTCTAGATTTAACTTCCTTATCTGAAAGGAATTCAGTGGAATATCTCTCAAAACCTAGTGATTTACACATCGTTATGTCACTAAAGATTGATATTTCATTCATTCAACCTCATCCATTAAGATGAGAGAATCCATAACCTAGGCCTCCTTTTCAGGAGTAGGCCCAAGACATAATTCTCAAATTTGGGCATCCTCTTTAGGAATAATCCCCATGTCCTCTAATCTGGCCATCCTCCTTAGGAGTAAGCCCGAGATCCCCTAACTTGGGCCTCCTTTTTAGGAGTAATCCCAATACATAATTCCCCAAATTATGGTCATCCTCTTTAGGAGTAAGCCCCAAACCATAATTCCCTTAACCTAGGCCTCCATTTCAGGAGTAATCCCTAGTCTCAAATATGGGAATCCTCCTCAGGAGTAATCCCCAAACCATAATTCCCTTAACCTGGGCCTCCATTTCAGGAGTAATCCCTAGTCTCAAATATGGGAATCCTCCTCAGGAGTAAGCTCCAAACCTTAATTCTTGTAACTTGTGCATCTTTTTCAGGAGTACGCCCTAGTCCAAGTCCTCATTAATTTGAGAATCTTCTTTAGGAGTAAGTCCCAAGTCTCCTAATCTGGGCATCTTCCTTAGGTTTAATCCCCAGTCTTAAAGTCTCAAATATGGGCTTCCTTCTTTGGAGTAAGACCCAACCATAATTCCCTTAACCTGGGCCTCCTTTTCAAAATTATGCCCCAGTCTCAAATATGGAAATTATCCTTGTGAGTAAGCCCCAAGTCCCTTAATTTTCAAATCCCTTTAACCTGGGCCTCCTCCTTAGGAATAATCCCCAGTCTTAATTTCTATTAACCAGCCATAATTTACCTTTGATCTGGGATTCCCTCTCAGGAGTAAAACCCAATCATAATTCCTCTCCTAATTTGGGCCTCCTTTTTAGGAGTAAGCCCAAAGTTAGAGTATTCAAATCTCGATAAAGCACATATACATTTATGGACCTTGTTCCTGGATTTCTTCCCTGAAGTAAATCCTAATATTCATTTATCTGGGTAGTCATAAACACATAAGCCCCACATCATTGCATCTTTCGTGCCATAATTGTCCGATTTTACCAATACCTCTTTTTTCTCACACCGAGCATGACTCACGTGATCTTAGAGTGTAGAAGTAATCATGACTTCTTTCTTTGAGCCATCAATCATGCATAAGCATCATACTCCCTTACTCAAACTACGTGGGTTCTGATTTCTTTTCTAAACAATGGATACGTAGGTAGCCCATATGCGGGTTCGATCCCAACTCTGAAATAATCCATGTCCTTCTGAATGACAATAAACTTCATGTGCCCCACTGAGTGGCTTTAAAACCCGCATGGTCATCATAATGACCAAGAGACTTCTATATAAATGTGTCGAATGATACCATTGACCAAGAATCTCTAATAAATACAGATGATTCTCTATCGATGAAAAACCTCGAATACATATAAAAGATTATCTGAATTTCTTACACATCAATCATTGATTGTAAGACTAAAGGAAAGATCATTTTATACTTGGTAATGTATTAAGGATTCACAAACATAACTTCAATCCATAAAGAGGGTCCCAGAGTAGACAATAATTCCCCTCAAAAAGGTGTGATGAGTCCGACCTCCCATCCTCTCGACTAATGAAAATTCCTAAGCCTCGTCAATCCACAAACTAATGAGGGACTACCTTTGGAAAGTAGGTCCAAATGGATGTGGAATCATTGGATGTTTCAGGTTCTAAGAATAAACCCGTTAGAAGCTGACTGGAATGTTTGAACCTTCAATCAACGAGGTATTCCCCAAATTCTGAGGGAAACAAAAAATGATGAACACGACGTGAATCTTTATCCAAGTAAAAATGATGTTTTACCTATTTGTTAGGCCCCTATTTAAAACTCAATGAGAAGGAAAACAAAAACAATCATTGACATATGTGCTCATCCAAATGATTTAGTGGCTTATTTTATCTTGACTACGTCTGTTAAATCAAACAGAAATTCTTTTCCTAGATGTTCTTCATTTCCAGAATGGATGCTCTCAAGTTCACACCTGTGAATACTGCTGCTACAAATCCCACAGCTGCTACTCCTACTGGATCGTCATATTCTCTAAGGATGACATCGCCTACTCAGCATATTCAACGCTGGGTATCAAATGCACTGGTTAAGGAGTACCGTCAACACGGTACCATCCCAACTCTGGAGGTTTCCCGACAAGACCTCTAAGTTAACAAATCACACTGGTCATCCAAACAAAGACGACCAGTGATCAAGAAGAAGGCGGTGCTAGCCACCATCTCCAACTGTTTCAGGTCGTTATCCCTGGAATGCAATCACCATTCACTCCCATATTCTAGGGAGGTGAATGAGCAGGTCCCTCAGGGCCTTAATTCAAAGAAGCAGGAATCCTTCCTGAGGGATCTTATCAACAATCACTGCCAGACTTGTGAGGCAGTGCACCCTCAACATGATGAGGGTACCAACTCTAGGCGTTCGGCTCAGGTTCCTCGAACCCGAGCAGAAAAGACGAACCGCCAGAGGAGGAATCCGATCAACAGTGATCAGGTTCTAATCTCTACCATCTCCAGAGAAGTCCACCAACATAACTAGGTGGCAAGCAACGAGCGGGCACACACATTCCCGTTTTAATTCCGCTGTCCAGTAGTCTTGTCTGGAAGCATCACACCAATCCCGCCAGGAAATTCCGGCAGAGTACTATAGGCAAGAACATTCACCTGTTTATACATCATCATCTAGTCAGTAAGCTCGTCTGACTACATATGATGGAGCTCATCAACCATGTTCGGAGTAGTGAAATCAGCAGGAACATACACCTGCTAGTATAAATCAATCCTACCAACAATCTCTCTTGGTAGCATTCGGAGGAGTTAGTCATAAAGCACCAGCAACAAACAAGAGGCAGACTCAACTCTCTACCCCCACACTTGAGTACTGTCTGGATTTACTAATAGGAAAAGTAGGATAGGAGTAGGCACATACACCTACTCTAAGAACAGAATGAATGTATATCCATGTTCCGGCAGATGAAGTCACCATGAATATTCTATCAATGGTGAAAGAGCATAAGAAAATCCCTTCCCATATTCTGGATGCCTGTCAGGATAATATAACAGCCTCAGCAGCATCTCAGGGAAACACACATAAATCTATCCCTACCAGTGGAGTGACACATCAACAGTTCACTCCGGAACCGACACACACGTATGTTCCAGTCCAAGAGGGTTGTGGGGCATACTCCCCCATATCATTCGAACAACCAAGTCAGGCACATACATCTGATTTGAGTGGAGATCGTCAGCCTAACCTGGACATCTTTCCTGATCAGGCACATACACCTACTCAGAGCAGCCACATCCATCATGAAGTGGTTTCCAAGGCATGTAAGAAGGGGTCTAATAAAAAGACATTCCCAACACAGTCAGGATATCAAGAGCCAATTCATAATAAGGCCTTGATCGATGCTGGAGTTCTTGAAGCCCTCGGACATTTATCTGTTGGAATTAAAGATTCTACTACCTCATTTCCCAATAGTTTGAACATTAATTCCGAAGGACTTCAATAGACACTTCTTAATGAAGACTTGCTTCATGACAATTTGGTCTATTTTGAAGTTTCTTCTTCAGATGAGAGCCACATGAACCCTTTGTGTGGTCAGAAGACGAAAGAGCAAGATATCTCATCTTTTGTTGTAACCCACCATGGTGGTCCTCCCCATGATGATGAATTTTGCTGCAAAATTCCTCTCTGCAGTAGTGATGCACATTTCCCAGAAAATGCTCCAGTGGACAATGTAGTGCTGAGAAATCTCGCTTATCTTGAGGCACATGCAAATGCGAAACCATTCATGTCTGATGCTTCATAGCTAGCAGGTGAAATACTTTCTCAATCAAAAGATAGCCTAGGGTATAGGTCATTCTCTAAACCACCCCTAAGTCATGCATCTTCTAGTTTAATCAGTGATCTCTCTACCAATCTTGTTTAATCCGATGAAGTGACATGGAAGCACCAACTCTGTTCAAATTAGGTAGAAGAATCTTCATTTAATGATAAAGAGGAAATGTTGAACATGAGAAAACAACTGGAAAAAGGTGAAGTACCAATCATGTTTTGGCCTCTGGATGACTCTCAATATGAAATTCCAAAGATGTTGATGGAATATGGAATTCATGATATTCATCTAAACATATGGAAAACTCTTTGTCAGTTGAAGAAGAAAGTAGTATCTTATGATGAATATGAAAATCATCTTAAGATAATAGAAGAGTTACAACTTCATATTGATTTGGAATATCTATCAGTCTCTCGATATCTGAAGGCTGAAAAGCAGCAGAGAGCCCTTCAACGTTCATGCCTTGGTGCACTAGGAAGATTATGTCAGTTAATTGCCAATGCCCCATCTGGTATTCATGTCAGAGGATGGGGTGTTCAAGGAGAACTACATTTCACTGTGCTCTCCAGTTAGAAAAGACCGCTGAAAATGGTCTCATGAAATGTTATTGCCCAAGGCCGACCAAAGTCAATGGGCTTTGTTTGTAATCAAATGCTTTCCCAAGAACAGACTTCAACTAGTTCCCCACAAAATCAAGAATAAAGAGAACCAGTTTTTGAATTACTCCTGCATCAAGCAAATGAGAATATTGAACAGGCCTATCATATGGAGAAATCACATCATCAAGTGACAGAAGTGTCAGAAATCATCCAACGGTATTTTGAACCAGGTGATAAAAGTGGATATAGGTTAATGCATCCAACTAATTTTTGGACTAAGGTTCTCAAGATCAAGAGTGATTTTAAGAAAGTGTCAGACATAGCATGTCAAGAGACACCCCAGCTTTCCATACTGGGGACTCTTTTAAAACAACCCTCGGAATCAACACATAGGATTTGAGGAGTTGAGCGGGAACAGCAGGAACAGCCCTAGTCCACCAGAATGGGGACTTTTTCGAATCATCAATCCCCTCCTCAAAGAATGTCAATCTTTTCTCGATTGGGAAAGAAGCCTCAAGAGGAATGAAGAGCCAAATTATCAGAAGATTCCCTCCAAAATACGGTTCGTCAAGAAGTTCTTGAGGAATCGAATCAACAAAAGGCAATGTCTCATCAAATACATGGAAGAAGACAATATCACAGAAATGCTGATAGAAGGGATACGATGCGTTCTGCATCAATCAATGTCATCAATGCCATTAGTGCTGATCCACCAAATGAGGCTCACTCAGGGGACTCAGATGAAGAGGTTCCTACTCAAGAAGATGTATGCACCAATACAAATGAAGAAGGTGTGCATACAAGAAATCAAAGGATTACTCAGAACCTAGGTAATCCTTCAAGTAAACCACTTCCCCCTCTCCGAAAAGGATCCAAAAAAGGGAGGGGAATGAATCAGGTTACATATCCTTCCTCTAGAGAAGGCCAATCACTCTCACAAGAGCAGAGGTTTGCACAACAGGAGGAAGAAATGAAGGAATTAAGGAGATTGAATGTAGAACTACTTCAGGGTAGTCTTCTTCGTGAGCGTGATGTAGTTAGTCAGCAAAGGGAATTTGTTTCAGCTACTAATATGGATCAAGAATATCGTCCTCTATCAGTACACCCTCACAGGTTTAATCCTATGGGTCATGTGCAACAATAGTTGGCAGTGCTACCATCAGTTGCAGCACTATCAACCACATCTGTCCAAGCTCTAGTCATTGCACCTACCCAATTTCAAGTTTAACCGGATGTTTCTCAAAATTTAATAACTACCATTGAGTCATTAATAGCTCGGTTAGAAACTTTGTAAGGGAATCTTGTGCAGGTTCAACCAGAAAAGAAAGTTTACCCAGAATGGCTAGATTCAATCTCTCCTCCATCTAGTTTTTGAAACCCTGTATTCCCTATTTTCAATGGATCAGGCAACCCCGAATAGAATTTGACGCATTATGTGTCTTGTTGTGATCCTTTGATGGGAACTCTGGAGCAGCAAAAAGTAGTAAAACTCAGATGCTTCATACGAACCTTGCAATGACTAGCCTTTTCTGGTATATAAGATTGCAATCCCGGTCAATTACTGGATGGGAAGATCTCTATCAACAATTCCTTCTTCAGTTCAGCACAACTTTTCCAAAGACTACAGTTTTGAATCTTACAAACTATAAGAAAAGTGATAATGAAAGGGTCTCAGATTTCATTGCTAACTGGATGGTATTGACATATTCCCTAAGCATAACACTCCCTTAAGAGGAATTGTTCCCAATCTGTGTGGAATCACTATGTGATGAATTACGCATGCTATAACACCCCTAGATTTTATGAAAAATATTCTTTTAATTTCATTAATGTCTTGTGTTGTATTCTACACCAAGATTACCTTGCGCTATACGAAACGCCGTATTAGCTTGCAGTATACGCAACACTATTCTTGGATCGTGTTACACACAATTTTGATAATAGTTATTCTACGCAACATTGAGTATATATGAATATATATATATATATATTCAATGTATAAATGAAATATGGTTGGATTCAGTTATACGAAACAATGAAGGATTTTTTCACAACACGCAACCCTGACTTGTCTTGCATTACACGCAATCGCGACCTTCCTCAATAGCGTGTGTTGTACGCAATACCGAGTTTTAATAAACAATGTTATATTATTATAATATTGTCATAAACTAGACGTTATGAATAGTATTAACTAAATATTGAATTTTATAACATTATTATTCATCTTACACATTTCTAGAACATGGTATAAGAACAAAATAAATTTTTCAGGTAAAATAAGTATTTTTCAAAAAATGCAGTTTTTCCACCTTTTGATGGTGCACCCACATTAAATCTAATTTTTGACATGTTTATAAGTTCAATTTGATAAAATAAAATTCTTCTTTGGAATCAAGAAATAAAAATTTACTTTGGATAAATTTTTCATATTATTTTGGTAACTTTCACATTTTAATGAATAGTAAAAACACGCTATATTTTAATTAAAAACAACTTTTTTCATCGTAATATATTATGTGGTTAAATTATAATATTTAATGGTTTTAAAGTATAAATAGAATATATTTTTACCGTTTAGTGTAATGTATGTCATTAGCATTGATTTTACCTTGAATTCGTAGGTTAAATCAATTCAATCTTTTGCAATGTTTTAAATAAAAACCCGTCTTTATTCGACAACAGGATTAATTTTAATTTAATTTCTGCAACTTCTATGAATTGAATTTTAAAAAATGGATTCCATATTTGGAATCAGTGGGTACAAATTATGTTAATAGGCTACTTTTTGTTTTTTTGAATTATGAATAGTAACTACGGTAAATTTTATTTACCATAGTTAAAGGTAAATCTGGTAATTAAGGGTAAATATAATATTTTAAAATTACCCTAACAAATGTAAAAATCCTATTGGATGACTAAAAGTCGACCTATATCAACTAAGGGTCATATTAGATTCATTTAATTAAATTTTGTCAATGAAAATAATTTAATTATTATTAAAACCAAAGAATGTGACAACATGTCACTTTCTTAAATCTTATAAGTATAATAATTTTAATCTAGTGATAAACTTCATGAAACTTCAAACATGAATAGTCTACAGAAATATAATACAATTATCTAAATCATAGGAATTTATTTAGAATTTTTAAGGATTAAATAATTATCATTTATTATGACACATAGATGATGCAGTAATAGTCTTATTAATGAAATATTGATATAATTGATGTTATAAATGCCCAAATAAATGTGATTTGAGACTTTCTATGACTTAAACTAATTTTCTAGGTTAATATGACATGTTATTGTTGATTTAAATAACTTGGTTCGAACTTATCATTCTGTTATAAATTTCATAAAAATCATATACCAAATAGTGTCAAAATTGACATAAAATAGTTTTTAAAACAAATGTTATATTATTAATTGTTATTTTATTCCTAAAAATCTAAGATTCGGCCAAATTACTTAGATAAGATTTTATATATTAATAATAAAAAACTTGGGGTTCTTTTGGCTTTATATAGTAACTTTATTAACCATATAGTGCAAGAAAACAAAATGACACGGTAAAAGTTAAATTATTTAACTTAGAGTTAAATCTAATTGATAAGGGTAAAATAATAAACTAAACTTTTCTAAATCATATTGGATGAGAGTATTTCGACCCATCCCCAACTTAGCCTCGAAATAAATAAATTTGGATCTATTTAATACCGAACTTGTCTTCATAATAAAATAATATTTTTAGTTATTCCAAAGGTGCCCCTCTCCTCCCTTATAAAAGGGCACCTCCTCCCTCTCTTCCTCACACAACTTTCAGCCTTCATGATCGGCTAACCCCTTCCAAATTCTCTTCTAAACTTCCCTAGAAACATTCTAGAGGTTCTGGTCTTCCTCAAAGACCAATTTTAGTGCCCTAAGAGGAGGTCTCAAAGAGGCGCTTCAAAGAAGAGGTAATTTCCGTTACCAATTCTTTCACCTTTATTTCTTCTTCCACTTCTTCTTCTTAGGTTGTTTCATTATGAAGTAATAACATCAGTATCACTCATATACTTATATGTTATTATAAGTATGAAACAATCCTATTTCACCATCTATCCATCCTACGAAAAACAAAATCACCGTGCGTGTGTACGTACGGAATACCGTCTCCACGCCGTGGTGAAATCTATTTTCCACCACCACCTTACTTGGATGGGTAAAATGGTGTAAATAATAACTATATATGATTATTATAAAGTGATATTGATACTTAAATAGTATACGTACACTTCAACACAAGTTCACGAACATGAGAACGATATCATCGCTCGTGCGTACGTACGGACTACCGTCTCCACGACGCGATGAGATTCATTCTCCATGTTAATCATTTAAGAATGATTATAAAGTATATATAAGAAATAATAATGAAATATATGAAATTATAAAGCTACTGTATTTATGTATATATGTTTTTCATCTACTTACTTCCATTCAAGATAATAAGGAAATGAAAACAGTGTTCGTGCGTACGTACGGACTACCGTCTCCATGAACGGTGTGTTTCATTTCATTTATCTATCTATTATATATATATATATATTAAATATATATGATATATAAATCATTTTTTATATTCTGGACGTAATTTAATCTTGATATAAGTAATAATAATGTCAAGAACAACAAGTCCAAACACCTGCGATAAATGAAACGATTTTACCCAAAACGCTTCTTTAACATGGAATTTACAAAAGAACTGGTAATATAAAGTCATAAGTGAACCATATATGATATAATAACAATGAATATGATTCTCTAAAAAGTTAATGACATTATTTAAATCATTATACAGGAGTTTCGGATACGTACAAAGGATATCATACATAAGGTAAGGGAAATATCACAATCTCATTTTTATCCGAGATTGTTTATACTTTGAAATTTACTGGGGTGTATTTTATCATACACATCCATGTTTCCTGAATATGTAATATTATTTCAATCCACATAAAATTGTTTAAATCCATTTTTACCCTTTGGTGAGTTTATAGTAAAAGATATGAAAGGAATCGTTTTTCGTTTTTCGTACGAGGTACTTTTTGACTTTTCCGACAAAAGTACGAAGAATGTTTTTTTTAAAATTTTACGGCATGAATGGATTTTTAAAACATTATTTCCAAGAATATTCCTCTACAATTTTTCAAGTTTATTTTTAATCAACTTATTTTAGTTTAAAGTTGTATGACATGTTAAGAAAGGAAAAATGTTTTTGAAGAAGAAAAGATATTTTCCTCAAGAATGGAGTTCAAGTGTTTTATCAAAATTATTTTCCATCTAAGATAATAAAGGGTTTTTTTTTATCCGTATTATTACATTGATTTGATTATGTTGTGATGGAAATATTTTGATGAATTCCTTTATCTTATATGAATTGTTTTATGATTTCATGATGTTTAAGATTCCCATTTTTATTACATGGGTTATGAAATGATGTATGATTTATGATTTTGTGGCACACATAATAATGGTATCATTATGAGATGGGTGGGACCTATATCTCCCTCCAATGCATTGGGTAAATATTTTATATCTTATGAGATAGACATGGCTGGAATGGTAGGTTATACCGGTTCAGTGAAACAGGACTGAAACGAGGGTGACTCGGTTCAGAAAGGGACTTTGTCCACTAAGATAGTCTTGGAAATGAGTCTTGAATAACAAGAAATGATTCTCTATGATTATGTGTGTATGCCACAAAGTTTAATGTTTTAAGTTATGATTATTGTGATTACATTTCACTGCCATGAGTTATTCCAGGTTATAAAATTATGATCTCTTTTACAAGTTAGGATTTCCAAAAGTTATGTGCTTATGTATATGATGTGATTAATATTTATTTTGTTTACCCTTACTGAGCATTTGAGCTCACCCTTTCATGTTTTCTTTTCCCCAAGATATAAGGAATGGTTTTAGGTATAAAAAAAGGAAGATCTTTATGGGAGATGTTGAAGATCTTTCATCAGGATTAGAAGATTATATTCCGAGTTTCCAAAGACACTAAACTATTACGATCCTTGTGTGTGTGTTTTTGTTATGTACTAAATATTCTGCAAAAGTAATGTAATGTCCACGTACGTCAGGCTTCGGGACTCTACAGTTGGTATCAGAGGAAAGGTTTAGTCAACCTTTGGAAACTAGGATGTGATAAAGTTAGTGAGATCACTAGAGATATTTCTAAGGTATGACTTGGGATGTCCCTAAGGATAAGTATACGTATAGGTTATAGTCCTATAATTGCGCTAAAGATATGATAATTTAACCAAAGATGTTAGATATTGAAGTTACTCCCCCTTTATTATGATTTTTGCCTCTCACACTATTCTTTTTGGGTTTTAGAAAAGGGACGGAAACAAGATGATTCACGATAATGTAGGATATAATGGACAATGGAATGATATTATTCATGAGCAACCAAATGAAATGATATTTGGAGGACCAAACATCATTATTATGCCGAATCAGAAATCTCATAATATGATCAATAAAGTAAAATTTGGTAAGTTTCCTGACTCGACTAATAAGAGAAAGATGGAGTTTCATGATGATCATAGAGGAATGAAAGTTCAATTTCCCCTATGTAAATCATGTGGGAAGAGGCATCAAGGAGAATGTTTCAAAGGAACTGGAAGATTCTTTGGCTGTGGAAGAGAAGGACACAAAGCCAGTAAGTGCAAAGGAAAAGGTTCAGTTAACACCAGGGATGAGGATAATGGTATTTCTACGACATCAACAATGGTTAAATGTTTTAAATGTGGAATGTACGGGCATTATGAAAACCAATGCCATACGGGAAAGTCTCATGAAGAGAATCAGTATGGTCGTATGGGTAGTATTTATGTGGATGATGATGAAGAGACTACAAATGATATGTGAGATTAAATAATTGTTGAAGCTCAGTCAATGGTTTAAGAATGTGGTGGAATGATTACATGTTTATAATGTGTAATGTTGTATAAGTAATCTCATGGTACGATGGAATAAAGAGACATATAAGGATTGTTACACTGTTATCTTTCCTTGAGTTTTGAAA
This sequence comes from Viscum album, assembly GCA_963277665.1. Lineage (NCBI taxonomy): Eukaryota > Viridiplantae > Streptophyta > Magnoliopsida > Santalales > Viscaceae > Viscum > Viscum album. The sequence continues at coordinate 961,694,722 of OY728143.1, read as the reverse complement.
ATGTATGATTAATGTTATCAGTATCCATTAAAGGTTATTCAGATATTTTTGGAATGTAGATGATATGTGCATAATGAAGGGAAAATGAGAAAACGAAATGTTTAACAGTATTCATGAGCTCATGATAGATATAAAGACTAAGTGATATAATGGTTTGAGTATAAATAATTTTGAGGATTTTGGTTTATGGAAAGTGTTAACTTTTAACTACATTCATGTTTTCACTAAGGTTCAATGGGTATTCAAGAGAATATATGATTAAGGCCTTTGAATGTTTGGAATGTGACCAAAAAAACAAATCTTATGACATATGGGGATCAACGATGGTATTAAATCTTTGGTAATCGTTTTCACTATATTATGAGAGTGGACTGCAGTATTATGGATAAGCCTAAAGATTGGAATGGATTATGTTGGACATAAGTTAGTATTGTTTAAGGATAGAACTTTTGATATTATTTATGTAGTTTTAGAAAAAGGACAACCTGCAGGACGGGCGACAGCCCATCGCGTCGGACAAGGCCGTGGGAATCGAACCCACAACCGAAGTGCGACTGGCCTTTATCGCCTACCACTGCCCTACAGGAAGTCCCTGTTTAGTAGAAACTAGTTTTATTTTATTAAGCAGTATGACATATGAAGTATAAGTTATTTTTTTTTGAAACCATATACGATTAATCTAACCATAAGATGGACTTATAACTTTTTCTAACCTTTTGTTTGAAAGAGATGGAATGACCCATCATTCTATCACATGATCTGGTAACACATCACGAATAAAAAATTCAACTTCATTTCTTTAAGGGATGAAGTGGAAATTGTTCAATTCACGAACAACAGTGAGATTGCACCAAAATCATGCAAGTATTTCATTTAATTCATCAACTTTAGGGAAATGATCTTAAAAACCCAAAATGTTGTCCTAGTTCCCTTATATCCGATTAATCAGATGGTACCTTAGATCACCACAAATCAATAGCTTTGTGATTGTTGGATTTTTCATAGCCATGTTCTCTACCACTCTCCATCAGAACATGATGGTTAGATTTCTCTTCCATATAAATATTTTCACCTATGTGGAAACCCAGTGATTATTTTATTTTGGTAACCGTTAAGTTTCATACGTTTGTTTTTAAAGATTGGTTTTGGTATTCCTTTTTACGATGTGGGTTTCTATTAAAGAAACTTTCGATTAGTAAACCATTTATAACCCCGACGAATTTCGAGGGGGAAATTCATTTTAAGGGGGGTAGAATGTAACACCCCTAGATTTTATGAAAAGTATTCTTTTAATTTCATTAATGTCTTGTGTTGTATTCTACACCAAGATTACCTTGCGCTATACGCAACACCGTATTAGTTTGTAGTATACACAACACTATTCTTGGATCGTGTTACACACAATTTTGATAATAGTTATTCTACGCAACATTGAGTATATATATATATATATATATATATTCAATGTATAAATGAAATATGGTTGGATTCAGTTATACGAAACAACGAAGGATTCTTTCACAACACGCAACCCTGACTTGGCTTGCATTACACGCAATCACGACCTTCCTCGATAGCGTGTGTTGTACGCAATACCGGGTTTTAATAAACAATGTTATATTACTATAATATTGTCATGAACTAGCCATTATGAATAGTATTAACTAAATTTTGAATTTTATAACATTATTATTCATCTTACACATTTCTAGAACATGGTATAAGAACAAAATAAATTTTTCGGGTAAAATAAGTATTTTTTAAAAAAATGCAGTTTTGCCGCCTTTTGATGGCGCACCCACTTTAAATCTAGTTTTTGACATGTTTATAAGTTCAATTTGACTAAATAAAATTCTTTTTTGGAATCATGAAATAAAAATTTACTTTGGATATATTTTTCAAATTATTCTGGTAACTTTTACATTTTAATGAATAGTAAAAACATGCTATATTTTAATTAAAAACAACTTTTTTCATCATAATATCTTATGTGGTTAAATTATAATATTTAATGGTTTTAAAGTATAAATAGAATATATTTTTACCATTTAATATAATGTATGTCATTAGCATTGATTTTACCTTGAATTCGTAGGTTAAATCAATTCAATCTTTTGCAATGTTTTAAACAAAAACCCATTTTTATTCGACAACGGGATTAATTTTAATTTAATTTCTGCAACTTCTGTGTATTAAATTTTAAAAAATTGATTCCATATTTGGAATCAGTGGGTCCAAATTATGTTAATAGGCTACTTTTTATTTTTAGGAATTATGAATAGTAACTACGGTAAATTTTATTTACCATAGTTAAGGGTAAATCGGGTAACTAAGGGTAAATATAATATTTTAAAATTATCCTAACAAATGTCAAAATCCTATTGTATGACTAAAAGTCAACCCATATCACCTAAGGGTCGGATTAGATTCATTTAATTAAATTTTTTCAATGAAAATAATTTAATTATTATTAAAACCAAAGAATGTGACAACATGTCACTTTCTTAAATCTTATAAGTATAATAATTTTAATCTAGTCATAAACGTTATGAAACTTCGAACATGAATAGTCTCCATAAATACAATACAATTATCTACATAATAGGAATTTTTTTAGAATTTTTAGGGATTAAATAATTATCATTTACTATGACACATAGATGATGCGGTAATTGTCTTATTAATGAAATATTGACATAATTGATGTTATAAATGCCCAAATAAATGTGATTTGAGACTTTTTATGACATACACTAATTTTCTAGGTTAATATGACATGTTATTTTTTATTTAAGTAACTTGTTTGGAACTTATAATTCTTTTATGAATTTCATAGAAATCATATACCAAATAGTGTCAAAATTGACATAAAATAGTTTTTTTAAAAAATATTATATTAATAATTGTTATTTTATTCCTAAAAATCTATGTTTCGGCCAAATGACTTCGACAAGATTATATATATTAATAATAAACAACTTGGGGTTATTTTGGCTTGATATAGTAAGTTTATTAACCATATAGTGCAAGAAAACAAAATGACACGGTAAAAGTTAAATTATTTAACATAGAGTTAAATCTAATTGATAAGGGTAAAATAATAACCTAAACTTGTATAAATCCTATTGGATGAGAGGATTTAGACCCATCCCCACCTTAGCCTCGAAATAAATCAAATTGGATCTATTTAAAACCGAACTTGACTTTATAATAAAATAATATTTATAGTTATTCCAAAGGTGCCCCTCTCCTCCCTTATAAAAGGGCACCTCCTCCCTCTCTTCCTCACACAACTTTGATCCTTAAATCTCGGCCAAACCCTGACCAATTCTCTTCTCCACTTCCCTAGAAACATACTAGAGGTTTTGGTCTTCCTCAAAGACCAATTTTAGTGCCCTAAGAGGAGGTCTCAAAGAGGCGCTTCAATGAAGAGGTAATTTCCGTTAACGATTCTTTCACCTTTATTTATTCTTCCACTTCTTCTTATTAGGTTATTTCATTATGAAGTAATAACATCAGTATCACTCATATACTGATATGTTATTATAAGTATGAAACAATCCTATTTCACCATCTATCCATCCTACGGAAAACAAAATCACCGCGCGGGCGTACGTACGGAATACCGTCTCCACACCGTGGTGAAATCTATTTTCCACCACCACCTTACATGGATGGGTAAAATGGTGTAAATAATAACTATATATGATTATTATAAAGTGATATTGATTCTGAAATAGTATACATACACTTCAACACAAGTTCACGAACATAAGAACGATATCATCGCTCGTGCGTACGTACGGACTACCGTCTCCACGAAGCGATGAGATTCATTCTCCATGTTAACCATTTAAGAATTATTATAAAGTATATATAAGAAATAATAATGAAATATATGAAATTATAAAGCTACTGTATTTATGTATATATGTATGTCATCTACTTACTTCTATTCAAGATAATAAGGAAAGGAAAACAGCGTTCATGCGTACGTACGGACTACCGTCTCCATGAACGGTGTGTTTCATTTCATTTATCTATCTATTATATATATATACTGAATATATATGATATATAAATCATGTTTTATATCCTGGAAGTAAGTAAATCATGATATATGTAATAATAATTTCAAGAACAACAAGTCCAAACACCTACGACAAATGAAACGATTTTACCCAAAACGCTTCTTTAACATGGAATTTACAAAAGAACGGGTAATATAAAGTCATAAGTGAACCATATATGATATCATAACAATGAATATGATTCTGTAAAAAGTTAATTACATTATTTAAATCATTATACAAGATTTTAGGATACGTACAAAGCATATTAGACATAAGGTAAGGGAAATATCACAATCTCATTTTTATCTGAGATTGTTTATACTTTGAAATTTACTGGGGTGTATTTTATCATCCACATCCATGATTCCTCAATATGTAATATTATTTCCATCCACCTAAAATTGTTTAAATCCATTTTCACCCTTTGGTGAGTTTATAGTAAAAGATATGAAAGGAATCTTTTGTCGTTTTTCGTACGAGGTACTTTTTGACTTTTCCGACAAAATTACGAAGAATGTTTTTTTAAAATTATACGAAATGAATGGATTTTTAAAAAATTATTTCCAAGAAGCTTCCATTAAAAGTTTTCAAGTTTATTTTTAGTCAACTTCTTTTAGTTTAAAGTTGTATGACATGTTAAGAAAGGAAAAATGTTTTTGAATAAGAAAAGATATTTTCCTCAAGAATGGAGTTCAAGTGTTTTATCAAAATTATTTTCCATCTAAGATAATAAAGGGTTCTGTTTTTATCCCTATTATTACATTGATTTGATTATGTTGTGATGGAAAAAAATTTATGAATTCCTTTATCTTATATGAATTGTTTTATGACGTCACGATGTTTAAGATTTCCATTTTTGTTACATGGGTTATGAAATGATGTATGATTTATGATTTTGTGGCACACATAAGAATGGTATAATTATGAGATGGGTGGGACCTATATCTCCCTCCAATGCATTGGGTAAAGATTTTATATCTCATGAGATAGACCTCGCTGGAATGGTAGGTTATACCGGTTCAGTGAAACTGGACTGAAACGAGGGTGACTCAATTCAGAAAGGGACTTTGTCCACTAAGATAGTCTTGGCAACGAGTCTTGACTAACAAGAAATGATTCTCTATGATTATGTGTGTATGCCACAAAGTTTAATGTTTTATGTTATGATTATTGTGATTACATTTCACTACCATGAGTTATTCCAGGTTATGAAATTATGATCTCTTTTACAGGTTAAGATTTCCAAAAGTTACGTGCTTATGTATATGATGTGATTGATATTTCTTTTGTTTACCCTTACTGAGCATTTGACCTCACCCTTTCATGTTTTATTTTCCTCAGGAAATAAGGAATGGTTTTAGTTATAAAAAAAAGGAATATCTTTATGGGAGATGTTGAAGATATTTCACCAGGATTAGAAGATTATATTCCGAGTTTCCAAAGACACTAAACTTTTACTATCCTTGTGTGTGTGTTTTTGTTATGTACTAAATATTTCGCAAAAGTAATGTAATGTCCATGTACGTCAGGCTTCGGGACTCTACACACGTCGTTGATCCATGTGAAATACACAGGAGGGTTTCTAGACCTTACTTCAATTGCTCAGAAGATTGAAGATTCCCTTATATAGGCTAAGTCTAAATCTCATGTAATTCCATCATCTCCAGGAAGGAGAATGTGTAAAGCAGAAACTGCTACAGTTATTATTAAACAAGCACCTGTACCTATTTCTACTTCAAAACGTTCATCTTCTCGAAGGGATCCACCTCCTGAGAACCAACAACAAAGGTTGTTTTGTCCAGATGATGAAAGAGATCAAAGACAAAAATAATTTGAGGATCTGAGGAGAAAAACATACTCTCTCCAAAATTAACAAGTTCCTAGTTACTTCATTTCGGCTCTGGAAAATAATCGGGTTCAATTGCCAAGGCCTAAGAGGCCAAACAAGGAAGAGATGAAGACTATCCCAATTATTTCCCATTTCATCAAATGTTGGGGCATCCCATCCAGGATTGTTTTGTCTTCAAAGACATCCTGAAAAAGATGGTCGACTCGAGACATGTCAAACTGAAAGGTTCTTCATCTCAGGTAGCATGTGTTACTGCTAAAGTTCCAGAGGAGGGAGGCGAATGGTAAGAAGTAAAAATAAAAAATGCACAGAAGTATGTTCACTGGATGGTCAGAAATACAATCAACCGAAATCATGCTATTTTGCGAACTCAATTAACGAAACTGATTGTGTCTTCTTCCAAGAATGATGCTGTAAAAACCTCTGCATCAGAGGGAAAGTCCTCAAAGAAATGACACGATTCAAAGAAATAAAATGAATCAGAAGATGATGAGTATGTGTCAAAGCCTAAGTTGTCTTTGACTCTGGAAGACTTCATCCCATCTACTTCAAAGCCATGGGCACCTCCCCACCAAACGGCACAACCTAAATAGGCTAATCAGATAGAGTCTTCATTAGACGAAGAGTTAATCTTCGGTTCTATTAATATGCTTCAATTAACAGATCCATATGCCAGTCATAGTTTCGATTTCAATGAGCCTGAATTCCCTGTATCAAACAGGGGAATCAGAGGAATTTCTAGAGGCTCAGGATATAGGGGAAGATGTGGATCTTTCAGAAGCCATTATTCCAATTCTACCCCTGCTAGAACTATGTACGCAGTAGAAACTCGTGGTAGAGCCCTTCAGCGAGCTTAGCAAGAACAATCACGTTCTTCTACCAAAAGCAAATTTAGTCCTGGCACAGTTATTTTGGAAGAACGGTTGAAGGTTCCATTTTCTTTCTCTCAGCATGTAAAGGGATCTAATCGGTCTAATATTCCAAAACCGGGAATATTACCAACTCCTATCCCGGTACAAGATGCATCAAATTCTAAAGCATCAACATCCAAGGAATCTGTTAAACCACATGTTCCTGTTGGGAAACATAGACCTTCGAATCAAAAGTATGATGTATTGAAACACATGGCCCAAGTACCAGCCAAGTTATCAATTCTGGATGCTTTGAATCTGTCAAAAGAACTTGGGAAGCAGTCATTGAGGCTTTGCCAAGTGCTCAGGAGTTTGAAACTAAAATTGTTGCAGGTGAAGTCTATCACATAAAGAATAATCCTGCAGAATGACATGAAATAATATCTTTTACTGATGAAGATGATGATGATGTTTTACATGGGAATATTATACCTTTGTACTTATCTAGAAAGGTAAATGGAGTAGATGTTCGAAGAGCATTCATTGACAATGGTTCAAGAGTCAACCTCAGTCCCATCCGTACACTTCATCAACTGGGCCTCACATAATCTGATTTATCTCTTTCTACCATGATGTTACAAGGATATGATAAAAATGAACAAGAACCACGGGGTGAATTGCACTCAGAACTCAGTTTGGAGATCTTGTATCCAATTCGGATTTCATGGTTGTTGATCAAGACTCAGCTTTCAACATCTTGCTTGGAAGACCATGGCTACATCAACACGCGACTATCCCTTAATCATACCATCAATGTCACAAATATTGTTTCGATGGTCAGGTTGGGACATTGTATGGTGATAAGGCCCAATTCAAGACATGTGAGTCTCAATACATTCAGGCAGAATTCTATCACATGAAGGGAAGGGAGAAATCTACAACAAAGGAGATTACCAAAGTTAATGCTTCATATGGTTTGGAGAAGATACAGTAAATCCATTTACACATGTGATTATATATTATGTGTTTCCTATCAGTCAAATTGACAAGATAGACCCAAATCATAATACTCTTATGGAATGTTCCATAATGTCAATTACGGTAATCGAGCCAGACAACATGGGAGAAATTGGTATCCCACCAAGCAGTGATGAAAGCACAAATGGTGACGTCTTCATTTCATCTACGGAAATCCAACAAGTTTATACTTCTCCAATTAGGCCAGAAGAAGTTATAGCATCATTGGAGGTGAACAATGATGTCGATTCTCAATCCATCATCTCCTCTTTATTATACATATAAGATCCTTCATCATCAATCGATTCAGAAATGAAAGCTTCTTCTTCAAGATGTGAAAATTTAGACATCTCTTCTGATCATGAAAATTATGCTATATCATCTACTATGAAAGTAGAAACGGAAGAAATAACACATTATGAAGAAGAAGAAGAAGATCTCAAAGTTTCTCCTATAGAATTTGAAGAGGTTATCTCTACAACTACGGATGAACTCAGAGAAATAACTCTTAGTACAAATGAAGATCCACGCCCCAGATAAATCAGTGCGGCCATGACTCTTGAAGATCAAGAGATGTATATTTCGTTTCTAAAGCGAAATAGAGATATATTTTCTTGGAACTATACATAAATTCTCGAGAATGATCCTGATGTTTCTACTCATCATTTGGTTTTACCAAAAGAACATCGAGGATTTAAGAAAGTCGTGAGAAGAACACACACAACTTATTCTTCCAAAATTGAGGCTGAAGTGGATAAGATTATCAAATCCAACATCGTCAGAGAAGTTCAATATCTCAAGTGGTTGGATAATATTGTCTCTGTAAAGAAGAAGAACAGACAAATTAGAGTTTTCATCTATTTCACAGAACTTAATCGGCATTTTCCTAAGGATGATTTCCCTGTTCCGATTACAGAACTTTTAATTGATGCAACAACTGGCTATGAAGAACTTTTCATCATGGATGGATATTCCGGATATAATCAGTTCTGAATGGCCCCAGAAGATGAGGAATTCACAGCCTTCAGAGCCCCTCAGGGTGTGTTTTGCTACTGGGTAATGCCATTTGGCTTAAATAATGCAGGTGAAACATATCACAGTGCCATGCATCGTATCTTCAAAGACTTCTTAGGGATGTTTTTTGAATTCTATGCAGATGATTTGGTGGTTAAATCCAAACAACTTTCTAATCACTTGCCTGATTTTGAAGTCATATTCCGCAAGCTTCGACAACATAATTTGAAGATGAACCCCTTAAAATGTGCTTTTGGGGTATCCTCGGGAAAATTTCTCGGCTTTGTTTTACGCCATCGTGGTATTAAAGTCGATCCTGAGAAGACCAATTCAATCCTTGGTATCTAACATCCTTGAAATTTGAATTAATTAAGAGGACTTCAAGGACACTTAGCCAATATTCGGCGTTTCATCGCCAATTTGGAAGGCATATATTTACCCTTCACCAAATTGATAAAGAAGGGAGTCACTTACCAGTGGACTAAAGAATGAAAGGAATCATTCTATATTCTCAAGAAATACCTCTTGAGTTCACTGGTACTCATGCCACATTTTGAAGGAAGACCACTTATCCACTACGTGACATCTCTTGAGTGATCATTGGGTGATTTTCTTGTTCAAAAGAATGATTCTGACAATGAAAACAACATCTACTATCTTAGTCGAACTATGCTTCAAGAAGAAACCCGGTATTCAAGTATTGAGCAGTGCTGCATGGCATTAATCTTTTCAGTTCATAAGTTGAGACACTACTTGCAATATCACGAGGTCCAATTGGTATCATTCAATAACCCTCTCAAGTTCATCCTTATTCATCCAATGCTTATAAGAAGTCTGCCAAGGTGGGCAGTTATTTTGCAGCAATTCGACATTCAATATGTGTCTCAAAAGGCGATAAAGGGCCAAGCTCTGGCAGATTTCCTGGCTGATCACCCTTCCGTGGAAGACACATCTTCAGATATTGAACTCCCTGATGATGAAGTCTTCTCTATTCAATAATGTCCTCAGGCATGGGAAATGTATTTTGATGGTGCTCCCAGAAGTCTAATAGGGAGGAAAATAGAAAATCATAAATTCAACAATGTTGGCTTAGGAATTGTGCTCAATTCTCCAAAAAAAGGATGTGTTTCCTTATTCCTTCTTATTATGCGAAGGTGGTACCAATAATGAAGCAGAATACCAATCTCTAATTGCAGGCTAGGAATTAGAGCTTCAAGTACAAGTGAATCACTTAAAGGTGAATGGTGATTCATACCTGGTAATCAAACAAGTCAATGGGGATTATGCCATCAGAAAAGAAGAACAAATCCCTTTGTATGATTAAGTCAGAGAGTTAATGGCGGAATTCCCTTCAGAACTGACATTTTCTTATGTCCCAAGATCAAAAAATGCTCAAGCTGGTGCACTGGATAATATAGCCACAGCTCTGGTAGATCCAAATCGAAATGAGACAACCATCAGTATTTCCCACCGTCTTGCAATTTCACCGTATGTTTGAATCAGAAAAGAGGAAATTAATGAAATATGTCCCATTTTAGAACCGTATGGTCATACTACAGGATGGATGTCACCTATCAGGTAATACCTTCAAAATGGAACACTTCAACCTGATAGAGACGAGAAAGAACAAATCTAGCGACGTGTGGTCAATTTTACTCTTTATGATAGCCCAGATCACCTAGAGAAAATTCTCTACAAACGTGGTTTTGATGGAGATCTCTTCAGGTGCATTGATGGTGAAGAGACAATGGCTGTCATGAAAGAACTGCATGCAAGAGTCTGTGGTGCCCACCAGTCTGGACATAGACTGTCTGATCAGATTTGAAGGCTTGGATACTTTTGGCCTTCAATGATAAATGCTTGTGTTAATTTCACAAAGAAGTGTCATTCATGACAAGTACATTCCAACTTCATTCATCAACCTCCAGAGTTGCTTCACATAGCTAAATACTCATGGCAATTTTCCACATGGGGAATGGATGTGGTGGGACCTAACCCTTCGGCTACGACCAAGCAGTTTAAGTACATTCTTACTGCTACTGACTTCTATTGCAAATCGGCATAGGCTATACCTCTCAAAGAATTCAGTTCTAAATGTGTTGTTAGCTTCCTCAAGTCTAACATCATTACCATATTTGGTGTCCCTCATACCATATTGACGGACAATGGCACCAACTTCTATTCATCTGAGGTGAAGAATTTGTATCAATAATTCAACATCAAATCCAACCATTCATCTTGATATCATGCAGCGGCCAATGGACAGATAGAATCCTTCAACAAGACTCTTTCAAATATACTGCAAAAGATGGTGGATTAAGATAAGAGGTCATGGCCCGATAAACTCTTTCATGATTTATGGGATTATCGAACTACCACCCGCACTGCAACGTGGTCAACACCATATTCATTGGTATAGGGAATGATAGTACTCTTGCCCTTTGAAGTTTAAATACCCTCACTCAGAGTTTCCATTTGTGATCAATCATCCATAGATGAATAATCTCAAAATAGATTGAATGAATTGGATTGGTTATATGAGAAAAGATTGTGCACTTTGCAACACTTGAAAGTCTATCAGAATCGAATAGCACAAGCTTTTAACAAAAATTTTCATCTTCATTCATTCACTCCGGGAGAATTGGTATTAGTTCTCAGAACACCAATGATACCAGGAAATAAACCTCCCAAGATTGATCCAAAATGAGAAGGACCTTACTCAATACATAAGGTCTACTCCAATGGAGCTTATTCTTTAATATCAATGGATGGACAACTCATCACTACTCCAACAAATGACATATTTTTGAAGAAGTATTTTGTATAGACACAAAATATATTATCATGGTCCAGTATGACCTTAAACTGCACCACGGTCCAGTATGACCTTTAACTACACCATGGTCCGGTATGACCTTAAACTGAACCACCATCCGGCAAGATGTTAAACTGCATCATCAATGGTCCATGCATATGACTTTAAACTATTCACGCTTTCGTCCAACAGGATGTTAAATGGTGTACTATTTTTTGTCCAACATGATATTAAACTTTATTTTCCAACATGACATTAAACTGTATTGTCCCCATAGTCCTAACTACATGACGCTAAGCTTTACAAAAAATCATTTAATACGTCCTACATGACATTAAACTGTAATTTGTCCCTTCTACATGATATTAAATTGTGCATCACCAATAGTCCTAACTTCAAGACCATAAAACTGCATAGTCCCTTCATATGTCCTATATGACATTAAACTATGCATTGTTAGGGTTGTTTCTACCTCTTGTTTCTCACACTGAGTATGACTCACGTGATCTTAGAAAAAACTTCAACCACAATACCCTCTTTGGGCTGCTAACTATGCATAAGTCCGAACATCATTTTTTAGGTCATTGTCCCCAAGAACTACTTGATCATTAATTCATTCTTTAATTGAACTACATGGACTTTGATCCTTTCCTTCCAGGCTGGGTACATAGGCAACCTCCCAAGGTTCAAGTCCAAAACCAATCTCCTCACATCGGTTCCCCTCCATCTCATATGATGTTGATTCGTGACACCGCCCCTAGAATAAATTTATTTACATTGGTTCACTTTAGTCCTCGTTATAAGACGTTAAACTGTACAAAACCTCTTTCTAGTATGACAATAATCTATAATATTCTTTGATACCCTCACCTGAGAGGGAACCATTATTTACATTGATTTTTCAATCATGTTTCATTTTAAAGACTACGTGCATACATGGAAATGCCCAAACCTTTTATCTTGGGATAAACCATCATTTTACTAAAGTCCCCTTTCACCCATCACATGTACGAACCAAATTTTTACAGATGGTATTTCTAGAACTACGTGGTATTGATTCCCATCTTTACGGGATACGTAGGAACGTTCAAGTGTCCCTCGAATCCAGCCCCATGTCTTTTGGGCCTAACCCTAAATTCCACTCCCATTCCCTTGGCTGAAAAGTCCCCATGAAAATACACACTATGTATTTCTTACAATGGTCTAAGCTCTATAAACCTAAACTAAGATCTCTAATCCTTTTGTCTCACACAACTGTAAACTGTAGTTTAATAACTACATATGTCTTGATTCCCATCCTTATGGGATACGTAGTGAAGTCCAACATTTCCATTCAGGACCTAGCCACAACATGATTATGGATAACATTGATCTATGTACCGTTATATACATTGGAAAATAACCATATTTATGTGTCATAATTTTAACATTAAATATTTTCAAATCTTCATATCCCTTTTATTGACTTTTAGTCACAAAAATGTCAAATTTCTGAGAGTTTTTTTGCCTGACTATGCAGCATGTGCCCTTAGGCGGCCTTGCATAAACAGTCTACATAACAGACTTGTCAGCCAAAAGATATTATTATTTGACTATGTAGCCAATTCCCTTAGGCGGCCCTACATAATTCAACCCCATAACGGGTTTGTTAAATAATGGTAACTTCATTCTTGGGAAGAAAACCTATTTTTTCTTTATTGGTCTTAAATGAAAGTATGTAGGGATCCGAAAAAATAGTCATCCTTAACATATTTTTCCCATATCCTTTTTCATGATCTGAAAATATTCAAGTATGTGGTTTATATTCTCCTTCCCTACGTTTGGGTCAGACCTTCGTAGAATTGATATCCATCTAGTTCTTCGATAATCTTGTTCGGAAATATCTCCTCCATATTCAAGTACCTCTCTCCATACAACAAACTCTATTCTTTGGAAAATTTGAATCTCCATAAGGCTTCACTGGATTTTAGCAGTAGAAAGGTAAATTTCTGAGAGTTCTATTGCCTGACTATGAAGCACGCGCCCTTAGGTGGACTTGCATAAACATTCCACATAATAGACTTGTCATCCAAAAGATATTATTATTTGATTATGCATCCAATGCCCTTAGGTGGCCCTCAATAATTTAACCCCCTAACGGGTTTGTTAGATAATGGTAACTTCATTCTTGGGAGCTACTTCTTCTAATGACTTTTAGCTCATTTTCCTATCATTCCTCATATTCAACTATTCTTAAGACATAGTTTATATATTTTTTCCCTCATACTTCAGTATGGTAATATGTTTTCAGTTAAATTTTCAAATAATTGATTTAATTATAATTCATTCGGTCAAAGATATTTCGACTTTAAGCATTATCCTATTTATGTATAATGTGCATGACTTTAAACTTCCCACAAAAGACAAGGAAACTCTGAATAAAAGTCAAGTTACAGCTCACTAAACATACATTTTTTATGATTTAGGTAATATTGAGCAATTAAGAGTTTTAATGTTTGTAGGGTTATTTATATTAATATTATTACAAATAAAACTATGCTTACTAGGCCCATTGGCTTAGGTATAATTTAAAGCATGTAGAAAAAGAATGCATGTACAAATGATTGAAGTTGAAAGTGTTTTTCATTGATACACACAAGATAGAAGGACATCCATAGGCTGGAATATCTTCCCTTTTTCAGGAAATACAAAAGGCTTTCAACATAGCTCTTCATTTGATTTACGGCATCCCGAGCTTCATCAGCAACCACCTATAGTTCATTCATTCAATTGGATACAATAAGAGATGCTATGTTACCAGATCTTCTTGGAACAATTGTAAAAGGATGTTCTTGAGTGCGGTTTGAGAAAATTTTCTACTAATAAAATAGTGACTATGTTTCTGTCAAAGAGACTTGGAAGATGGATACATGGATTTTAGAATGGAGAATTGGTAGTAAAGATCCATTTGGAGAGATTACTCTTTTCATATATTGCTCTAATTCCATGTTTTCCTTCTCTCCACCAACCGGCAGTGGAAAACATTTCATCCCATGGGTTTTCCATTTTCATATCTGCAAGGAAATGGTATGAATGGAAAATTTGAAAGTTCACACCAATGTTGTTGCTCTTAATGCACAACATAACTGAAATAGAGGAATAGTAGTGCAACTACATTTTAGGCGTATAGTTTTTTGCATCCTGAACATTGACTCCTTGCAGATGACCATGACCATACAGAGACAGGTAGATTCTCTGTGGGAAATTAAGATGATATTTCTTCAAGTACATAGCCAAATCAGGGAGAGTGTTGTCGCATGTATCATAGTAATCATGGCCGAAAATTTTTATCATGTCATCAATCCTCTTGCTGTCAGCCGTTCCATTTCTCATGAGAGCCATTGAATCTGCACAAAAGTTGAATAAACTAACTCTTAAATGGGTTTATTTTTCATAAAATTTGTGAAAGAATTCAGAAAAATGGCTAAGGCATTAAGGCACGCAAGTCTCAAACTTGGCGTGAATGTATGGATGTGTCGTGCACGTATTTGGCACGCCAGTATCACCGCGTAGGCCCAGTTACCTTGACAGCAGCACGACATCAAGGAAATAGCAGGAAATAGAGAAACTTGCACGGAAAGTACAACTTCTGCGGTGAGAGCTTGAAAGTTTCAAATCCATATGCTTTGTACGGAATGAATCCCCTTATTTATAGATGCGGCCAGATCCCTGTGCGCTGTACCCTGCACGACTACAGGCCGTACCCCTTCGTGCAAGACCCTGCGCGCCCAAAGCTCATTTGGGAACCCAACCATGCACGCCCCAACATCCTTTTGATTCTCGATTTCCTCAGAGTCAAATCCTCATTTATTTTGGATCCCACTCTGAGGGGGGACTTTTATTGACGCTCCTTTCATCACAGAGTCTAAACACTGAAGAAAAGAAACAACATGAGCTCAAAAGTGATTCAACCTTTGGAAAAATATCAATAATTGACAAATGAAGGAATAAGACGAACATTCTACAGGGGTCGCGCAAGTTCTACAATGGTCATGCATGTACACTTGCGCGCCGCAATGGTTGCACAAGTACTATTGCGCGCCCTATGTGATAACTACCCGAGGTCATCTCCAGCCTATAAATACCCTCGGTGGGCCCCCCATTTGAGGAAAGGAATTTTTTTCCAGAATTCAAATTTATAACTCTGAACTCCCAAGTCTCTTATTCAGGTCTTTCGAACACTTCTAAGGTAATTTGTTTCCTAGAATAGAAGGTCAAAACAAGAGGAATATGGTTTAAGTGTTATAATTCACTAACACGTGTGCGACTAAAGTGTTTTAACCTTAAGGGAAATGAACATACTTGCGTTCCTCCCTACTTCCTCACCAAAACTTATGCACCTATATTCTGAAAGAACCTCAGGATAATTCTAAAGTCATTGGTCATGGATCACCCAAGTATTACCATTATGGTTTACAAACACGCAAGTACCCATGTGTCACGCAGGTATACCTGTGCGACTAAGACATGCGCACCCACGCAGTACCGGCGCGCCTTCCAGGACTCGCACGCCCCTGCCTTTTTGGGTGCCCTTCTTGCCCATTTCACCCCTCTTATGCCATTCCACCTTTCCTATTCAAGATTCAGTCTTCAAGACACTCTTCAAATACATTTATGGCATGATTTCATGATTTTACTTCCTTATCTGAAAGGAATTATGTGGAATATCTCTCAAAACCCAGTGATTTACACATATTTATGTCACTAAATATTGAGATTTCATTCATTCAACCTCATCCATTAAGATGAGAGAATCCATAAACTGGGCCTCCTTTTTAAGAGTATGCCCCAGTCATAATTCTCAAATTTTGGCATCCTCTTTAGGAGTAATCCCCAATTCCTCTAATCTTGCATCCTCCTTAGGAGTAAGCCCCAGATCCTCTAACTTGGGCCTCCTTTTCAGGAGTACGCCCCAGTCATCATTCCCCAAATTATGGGCATCCTCCTCAGGAGTAATCCCCAAACCATAATTCCCTTAACCTGGGCATCCTATTCAAGAGTAAGCCCCAGTCTCAAATATGGGCATCCTCATCAGGAGTAAGCCCCAATCCTTAATTCCATTAACCTGGGCCTCTTTTTCAGGAGTAAGCCCCAGTCCAAGTCCTCATTAATTTGAGAATCTTCTTTAGGAGTATGTCCCAAGTCCTCTAATATGTGCATCCTCCGTAGGAGTAAGACCCAGTCATAAAGTCTCAAATATGTTCTTCCTTCTCAGGAGTAAGCCCCATCCATAATTCCCTTAACCTGGGTCTCTTTTTCAATAGTAAGCCCCAGTCTCAAATATAGAAATTCTCCTTGGGAGTAAGCCCCATGTCCCTTAATTATCAAATCCCTTTAACCTAGGCCTCTTCCTTAGAAATAAGCCCCAGTCTTAATTTCTCTTAACTAGTCATAATTTACCTTTGATCTGGGATTCCTTCTCAGGATTAAACCCCAATCATAAGTCCTCTTCTAATTTGGGCCTCCTTTTCAGGAGTAACCCCAAGTAAGTGTATTCAAATATCCATAAAGCACATATACCTTTATGGACCATGTTCCTGGATTAATTCCTTGAAGTTAATCCTAATCTTCATTTATCTGGGCAGTCATAAAAACATAATCCCCACATCATTGCATCAATAGAGGCGCAATTGTCTGATTTCACCAATACCTCTTGTTTCTCAAACCGAGAATGACTCATGTGAGATTAGAGTGTATAATTAATCATGACTTCTTTCTTTAAGCCATCAATCATGCATAAGCATTATACTCCCTTACTCGAACTTCGTGGGTTCTGATTCCTTTTATAAACAAAGGATACGTGGGTAGCCCATCTGCGGGTTCGATCCCAACTATGAAATAATCCATGTCCTTATGAATGAAAATAAACTTCATGTGCCCCAATAAGTGGATTTAAAACCAGCATGGTCATCATAATGACCAAGATAATTCTATATAAATGTGTCGAAGGATAGCATTGACCAAGAATCTCTAATAAATATAGATGATTCTCTATTGATGAAGATCCTTGAATACATATAAAAGAATCTCTGAATTTTATACACATCAAACATTGATTGTCAGAATAAAGGATAGCTCATTTTATACTTGGTAATGTAACAAAGATTCACAAACATAACTTAAATCAATAAAGAGAGTCCCGGAGTAGACAATAATTCCCCTCAAAAAGGTGTGATGAATCCGAACTCCCATCTTTTCGACCAATGAAAATTACTAAACCTCATCAGTCCACAGACTAATGAGTTCCTACCTTTGGAAATTAGGTCCAAATGGATGTGGAATCATTGGATGTTTTCGGTTCTACGAATAAACCTATTAGAAACTGACTGGAATGTATGAACCTTCAATCAACGAGGTATTCCCCAAATTCTGAGGGAAACACTCACTTCCACATAAATATGTGTATTATTTTATTATTATCCACTCATGGCCATAAATTTAATTTATTCCCATTTCTATTTTGATTAATCCCTGTTAATTTACCATTGTATTGTTTTTTGTTTTGGTAACTTTATTATATAGAGTATAAAACCTATATTTGAGGAATGAAAAATAATTCCCCACTCATTTCATATATAAACCCACCGATGATCTGATTTAACTTAGGTAAAATATATGGAGAACATCCATAATCAAACATCCTTATATATATTCCTCCCAAGGTCCTCTCAAGCTCTTAAAAACTCCTCCAAATCATTTGGAGTCACTCTTTCATCATAAGAAATCCACATATTCACCACTTTATTAATGGATATTTATTATATTATTACATAAACTTCTAATTAATAATGTTTGGATATATATTTCCATGTTATTATTACTAAATATTTCATTTACAATTGATGGTAAATCTATTTCACTCATATCAACCCATTTTATGAATTTTTCTGTGATGTTGTTATGCTGATGAAATTTCTCTAAGATTTTACATGCCCACAATGTTATGTAGTGAATACCATACCATTTTAATATCAAGGGTGTTCACCATTATAAACATATACATTTTATACTAGGGAGTTACATATATATGTATTTTTCACACTATTATTATGGAATAAAATATGATGATTAATGAATCCATGTTTTAAGATCTATGTGGATCAATTAAAAAATGAATGAAATGAATGTGAATTGTTCACCAAGATATATATTGAGATCCAATGCATTGGGTAATGTTTATTATATTGAGACATAATTTTTTTGATATTTAGTGAACCGGATTCCATTATGAGTTTTTTCCATGAATTTGTTTTAAATGTATTCCCCGACCTATTTTTAGGATTAACTATTTTAACTAGTTTCCAATTTTCCCAGGTTTCCCTTATGATTATCATGTTATATCATGTCTTATTATTCATATTTATGATTCATATCTATTTTAGAACACATTGATATTCCTATTTTGTAAAAGGTGTTATTCCCTTTATTTAAACCCATTTTTATTCCCTTAATAGGATTTATATCTCACTCCTTTATTATGTATGTCCTCAGGTTATCCCATATAGTATTAAGAGAGAATTAATATTGTTAATATGTTAATGAGGATTTACATAAAGAAGATGTTCTACATGGGTTAATATTTTATTTAATGTACCAAATTCCCAACTACACTGGACATATCTATCATCACGGTTGTATTATGTGTACTTTTCTATAATAAATCATGAATTATTATGTAATAAATAAAAGGGTAATTATAGATGGTATCAAGGGAATATATTAGTTTTTTGGTTTTAGTATTAGAAAAATATAGTAAAATCTATTTGGTTAAGAATAAGTAAAATAAAACCTCCCTAAATTTTGGTAAGTATATATTAAGTGATTTATCTTGAAAATAAATCCCTAACTGGATACTAATAATTGATGTGTGTTTGAAAAGATTCACATTGGCGTAATACCCAAAAACATATTATTAAGACGCACCCAACTAGGAACTGGTGAAAGATAATGGCCCATACTTCACAACTAGTTTGAAAATGTTAGGGGATATGCTTTAGTAATTTCATAAGCGCTTTAGAAACCATTATAAATGGAATAAAAAATACCCATACATATATATGCCATCAAATTGATCATGGATATCATAGATCAATGCCTAAAGATTCATATTTAATGAAATAATTATATTTTATAATTCATACTTTTAATTTCATTGGATTTTAATTTTATTCTATCCAATGGACATACATTTTATGAATTAGTTAAGAAACCAAACACATGGTAAATGTGATGGCATCCCATAAAACATGATAATCCCAATGAAACAATGAATCAAAATCTTTAAAAAGAAAATATCTTAGTTGACTCGGGATTTGAATAAAATCCTAGATCAGGATGAGTTTTTAAATCCACCCAAGAAAGTAATGTTGTGATTGAGACCTTTATCTAACAAAGGCCTCTGACTTTAAATGGATCGTCTGATCCCTTAATCGTAGACCAATAATATCAACTCAAATGAGAAGATCATCTTTATCCTTAAATTCTCTGATAAAGGGAAGGTTCTAGTAGATATTTTTCATAAAAAGGGTGAAAATGATTGGTATTGTACATTGATCCATAATATGGATCCTCAGGTAGAGATCTAAGTGTCATTGTGGAAGGAATACATTAAAAAAAATTCATAAATATTTTCATCACACTCCTGGACTTAAAATGGGAATGAATTATCATACCCTCTTAAAAATAGAGTATGAATCTATTCTGGTTATAGGGGTAAAATCCCAAGACATTCATGATACGAATATGGATTTTTTGTTACACCGGAATTCAAGGTTTAATTATTGTTTTGTGGGATAAAAAGTAGTATATGAAAAACAATGACAATTTGAGACATCAATAGCTATGAAGATATTATCGAATGTGACCTTGTTGTCAAAATGTATGTTGGTGAATTTCAAAGGTATCATGGGGATAAGAAATTTATATTATATTTTTATTATGGAAGTATGATGGAGAAATATAATGGTTCCAAAAAAAATTCAACATATAACTTTTCCTTAGTGTGGAGAAAATTTCCCTTGAAATTACATAAGTTGAGATGAACTGATTTACCTACTGGATAGAAGGGAACACATCTAGGGATTCTTTACCCTTTAAACCAACCAATGTGATGTCGGAAATGAGTTCCCCAGTCTACCCGCATCCCATTGTTCATAGATTTGATAGCATATAAGCATGGACATTCTCAATCTAATTCATTATGCAAAGGGTTATTAGAGAAAACTATGAACCTCCAAGACCTAAGGTGGATCTCAACCATGATGTAGGGATATGTAATCTAGTTTTTCATCCATGATTAATGAACATAGATTTTTAATTTTGATACTACACATTACTTCATATCACAATAGTTTTGTATAAATATTTAAACAAAAATATAAATAATTGATGTAGAGTTTTTAGTAAAAATGGAAAATTGGTATATAATTGTATAATTAGTATATAACTCTTCCCCTATCAAAATTTATTTTTTGAACATTTAAAAAACATGTCATACACCATTTGGTGGAATTTTATGAATTTTTTGGTTTCGATTGTATTTCCCTACAAATACAACATGAATTTCTGTGGGTAGGAAATCACTCTTCATAACACGAATTTTACTCTAATTCTATACATGTGAAAAGATTATAGTGGATCTTCATTAGCACAAACAACTAATGAATTAACATTTTTTTCATAGGACATAGAATATATACAAAAAATGATGGTGTCTTTTGAAATAATCATCCTCACTGACATGCCTACTATGAGGGCATATGATGGTGTGTTTCTCAAAGAATTTCCATGTCTTCCTCATAGATAAGTGGGTTAATATTCAATAAATAATATACCTAGGTAATTCACATTATCTGAGACTCTATACAGAATGGATATTATTAATCTTGAAGAGATGAAGAAAAAACTAAAGGAGAATCTGTTTAAAGTGTTAATATGCCCAAGCCCATTACTATGGGGTGATTATATCATCTTAATCAATAAAAAGGATAGGTCAATGCACATTTTAATTGATTATGATGAGCTAAATATGATCATGACAAAGAACAAGTATACTCATCTAGGGATTGATGACATATTTGATATGCTACATGGGGAACAATACTTCACCATGGTGGATCTTCCATTGGGATATTACCATGTTAGGGTAAAAAATGAGGATATCCCCAAGACTTATTTCAAATAAATTTCTTCCACTACGAGTTCATAGTAATTATATTCAAGAATCCCTAATTATCTAGAAATCCTGAATGATTTAATTAATATATTATTTTGGGATTTCCTTGAAGAACATTTGGTAGAGTTTATAAATGAAATACTAATATAATAAAAATGTAAATTAAAGTATGAGGAGAACATGAGCACTGTGATAATGACCTTATGAAAGAATAATAAAAATGAAATGTTAAAAAAATGGGACTTCTAGTTGATGGAAGTCTCATTTAACGAAAATATCCTAAAATGAGATGGGATATCATTGGAACCTTCAAAAAAAGAAGAAATTAAATGATGGATGAGGCCAAAATCCATGAGAAATATCCATTGTTTCCTTAGATTGGTTGGGTACTATCATTGATTTGTGAGAAATTTCTCATGATTTTGAATATGTATAACCATGTTAAATCAGAAGGAATCATTTGCTCATGTAATGATGAATGTGAGGAGATAATCAATAAGTTGAAATGGAGGCTTCTCACTGCACCTATAATCACACTACCCACTGGTGGAGACCATTTTTTTTATTCAGTAAAACTTCAATGAAGTGATTGGGATGTCTGTGAATGAAAAATTACAGTTTGATTCCTTATTCGTAAAGGTAGTTGAATTATTATGAAAATAACATCCAAACATGAAAAATGGAGTTAGCTATAGTGATATTTTCCTTGAAAATATTTTAGGATTACCTATTTAGGGAGATGTGTCAGATATATAATTATTATAAAATCCTCAATAATATATTCACATTCAAAGTGATAAATATGTGCTAATGATTATGTATAGTGTTGATTAAGTGATATAATTTCTCAGTACACTACTATAATGGGAAATAAAATATTATGGAAGATTACATAAGAATAATGGATGTATCAATTTTAACAATGATGATAACTGGGAAGGAACTAATCTTCAAATACATAAAAATGATGGGCATGGGAATCATATTGTAAGTAAAATCCTTAATCCATTTACAAAGGATGTCTCAACCATCCTTTTTGAGAGGATATATGGTTCTCAATGTAATGATGCAGAAATTTATAAGAATGTGGAAACTTTATAAAAAGGTAAATAATTAGAGTTAAATTATAATAATGAAAGAGTTGTAGGATTTTGTTCAAAGCTTGGTATTCCATCAAATTCTAAAATAAGGGAGTTGTTGGATGATGCACGTAGTTTGACATTATCAATACATCTAAAAAGAAAAAATATTGATTGAGTTATCCGAAAGAAGTATTGGTGGGAGAATATTAATAAGGGGATTGATGAATATACAAAAATATGTCTTCTATGTCATAAAGTGAATGTATAATGATTCAAATCCACGGGGATTACGTAATCATTACGTTTACATACATTTAAGTGGGAAAACATCACAATGGAATATTTCAGTTGTATTCTAAAAAAATAAGAGGTAATAATGATATATGTGTTTTGGTTTATCATCATTCACATACATCAAACTTCATTGATATTCGAGAGGTCTCCTCAATCGATAAATATGAATGGTTATATATAATATATATAGTGAGGTATCATGGAACACTGTTATATATTATATTCACTGAGAACCTTGATTTACCTCAATGATATAGAATAGTCTCTAAAAATCAATAAATACCTTGTTGAAATTCATATTGGATTATAAACCCTAACATAATGGAAAATGTTATAAAATTATTTAGACACTAGAAGAAATTTTGAGAGCACATTATATTGACTTCAAAGGAGGATGGGATTAACGTCAGCCCCTGGTAAAGTTCATATACAAAAACAATTTCCACTAAAGAATCCAAATGGACCCCTATAAATGTTTTATTGGAATAGTTTTATAAATACTCTATAGTGGTATGAAGACGGGAAAAACTTCTATGTCTATAAATGGTCAATGAAATTGTGGAAAAGGTCATGACCATTCAGTATAACAGAAAGGATTCTCAGAGTTTATAAAGTATCTAAGGTGAATAAAGTCGTCAATACCTAGATTTAGATGTAGGAGACAATTTATTCCTCCACATATCCCTATTTAAAAAAGTGATGAGATTTGGGAAGAATATAAAACATAGACCAAGACAGATCATCCCCATCTAAATTCTTCCTCACATTGGAGTGATGTCATATCGACAAGAACTCACATCTGACCTATCTCAAGTATATGATATATTCCATATATCCCTCTCAAGGAATTAAATTTCGAACCCATCACATGAACTCAATATACTAGTGGTAACATTTGAGTATCATCATTCCTATGAAGAGAAACTATTAAAAATCATTGATAATGGAGTCAAAGTTATATTAAATAGAATAATGCACCTAGAAAAACTGTTTTAGACAAAAAAAATTAAAGAACCAACAAGGGAACTAGAGGAGTTGATGAAACAGATATTACCACATCTATTTTAATTCATGAAAGGGAAATTGTAAGAGTATAACTTATTGGGGGGGGATTATAACGACCCAAACTGTTTTAAATGAAATTCCCCAATTGTGATTTCCTAAAATATCTCATTATTTATTATGGTTATAGAAAACACATAATCTAAATTGGTATTATTAAATCTTATTTAAAATACAATTAAAATTTATTTTTTAATAATACATCCACTGAATTGTGATAACATCATTATTATAAATGTTGGGTTTAACAAATCTAAGTGACATAGATAAATAATGTGATGGCCTTAACTAGTAGGATCATACAATATGATTCCCATTTATCAGATCATACAAAGGATGTAGAATCTATGATATTTTCCCATGACCAATACCAAGCTGATATAAAAAAACATAAGAATGAGAGAATCTTTTTTGGGATAAGTTCAAACTCATCGAGATCATAACCCAATCCATATACACTAAACCACCCTCAAAATGTATCACCGTCACAAACCATTATCTTAGGGAATTTTCTGTTTTATTAATGGGTTGTGTATCAAGACCACAATAATATAAAAATTTATATTTTACTTTTTAATAGAATAATGTTCATATTTTCTTCATATAATTAGTTTATAGCTGATTTTTTTTAAATATATTAAAACCCAAATGGTATTTTTATTTAGTAATTAATTTCAATTAAGAATTATATTTTGATGATTAAATGTATATTTGAAATAAATAATATTTTACTAAAATAGTATTATTAAATATATTTTATCAAATATATATGATCATATAATTTTAATGAAGTAAAATGAAAATTTTATAAAGGTTCAAAAACTGTTACTATAAAAAAAAATCCCCAGAATTTCACAATAAATGCAAAATATAATTTTGAAAGTAAAAATGAAAATATTTATAAAATTATTATTGTAAAATGAAGATTATTTTTGGAATCAGAACATCTAAATTACCCTATGGTGATTTTTTCATAATTTTCTATGATTGTCAAATTTACAGTTAAAAATTAAATACCATATAAATATATAATGTGCACTTTGAAATCACAATGATGCAAAAGTTTTGTAATAAATACTATAATGGTTATACATGATCATATTATTTCATAATTTTATGATAATGTGATTTTATATTATTTTTAATAATTTTATATATCCTTTTTAAATTCTTCCAATCCATTAATATGTTTTAAAATACGAAAATCATTTTTTAAGAGCGTTGATCAATTACACCATAGAAAAGATATTATTTTATTATGTTCATTACATGGCCTTATAATATATTTAAACCCACTACCATTTGGATTAATCCATAATAAAAACCATTATACAATAATTTTTTTTGTTATTTTATTATAAAGAATCCAAAAACTATGTTTGAGAAATGATAATGAATTCACCACACATCTCATATAAAATCCCACCTAAGATACAATTTATCTCCAATTAAACTACTTGTATAATTTCCATAATATTCATACATATATATATAGTTCTCTAAAAGTTTCCTCACTCTCTCAAGTAACTCATCCAAATTATTTGGAGTCTCACTCTCAACATATGGTATCTTTCTATAAACCCTTATTAATGTTTATTTATTATCGTATATCTTCTATTTACAAGTCATAATGTTTTTAAATTACATAAAATGAAAATATTAATAACCAATTCATTTCAAGATTTTGTTATTCTCCTTTCACTATGATCATCAAATTTAATGAATATATAGGTGAAACTATTATGCTTTCTAGTTTTCACCATGATTTTCCATACCAAAACAATTGTGTAGTGTATACCGTAAAAATTTACTATCAATGGTTTTGAAATTTGACCAAATATACATCCTTGGATTTGTACATACATGTGTGTTTTATACACTAATTGCTTATGAAAAAATATTACTATCAGTGAATCCACGATGTGTGATCTATATGGAACACTTGATCATGAGAATGAAATGAATGTGATGGGTGCAACAGAAATTATATTCATCTCCAATGTAATAGGTAGTGATTAGTCCCATGAGTAATCGTTTTGGGATAGGGAGTCAAACTGATTCATATATGGGTATTTTTCCATTATGATTCATTATTAGATAGCTTTGTCGTGTTTTTCACCAATTTTTTATGTTGTTGACACAATTCCCATCATACCATTATTATTTACATTCTATATCATATATAATTGTTCACATTTATGATTTCTAATCCTTTTATGCCCCATTAATATTCCTATTATCAAAAATTTATTAATCCATTTAGGCAATGGAAATTTTATTCCCTTACTGGGCTTTATAGCTCACCGCTTATGTATATCCCCAACTTTTCCCACAGAGTGTCAAGTATGAAATAATATTATGAGCATGCTAAAGAGGTATTCAATAAATATGATGTATAAATTATATTGTGTTTTTTGTATTATTTATAATTCCGAAATATGTTCAACTTCATGATATTAAATGTAATATTTTTTGTACATTAATATAATAAATCACGATTAATGTTTAATAAAGTGTTGAAATGATATAGTTAGCACATAGTTCTATACTAGAAGGTCCAGTACTTCCACTCCTACTAGAACATCCTCCAAAACTATATTTTGGAATTCATTGGATCTATTTTCCATTTGGAAAACCACTCTAGTGGGAGTCAATTTACATATTGATAGGGATGAAAATATAGAGTCATATATGGCAGTAAAAGTATCACTAATATGAAAAAGATAATTAAAAAGTTTTAATGAACCATTTGTATTGGGAATATAGAATTTCGCATGATATAGAAATTTTTTGTGTAATGATGGTGTGATCATTGAAGGTACACTTATCTTGAGGTTTATTATTTCATTTATATCCAACCTATTTCCATTCATCTAGATACCCTTGATGAATTTAGAATATTTTTTAATTTTTTTGGCATCCAAGATTGGGTAATGTATATATAATCCTTTCAAAATTCCTCCTAGATTTATTTTTGATGTTTCTATACATCCACATTCATTGATTCAATAAATATGGAAGGGAATGGAATGGGTTTTCCTTCTTCTCCATTTTCTATATTTTCAATGGTGATTTTATTGTCATATTCCTAAATCTTTTCTATGTTTCCTCCATATAAATATTGTCCTCTTATGCTGTTTGGGGGATTTTTCTTTTAGAATCTATCAGGGATCTGCTAAATTTGTAGGTTCACATTATTGTGGTTCATTTTGGGATTCCTTTTGTTACGTTGGTCGTTTCTTCTTCACACTCATTATGATGATAATTCTAAGACTTTCTTTTAGTTTTGTTTTTGTTTATGTTTGGAGTTTTTTAGGTTATTTGGATATCAAATACATTAGTTCAGAAAATTAATTTACAAATTCATTGGTACATTTATATGATCCTTCATCCTTATTCAATTCTTTAATTATACATGTGTTTCTCTATATGAGGTATTTCCATAGGAGTTTAAATCAAAAGGGCGTTGTTGGATGGATTTTTCCAGTATTGATTCATGCATGGTTATTAAAAATTGATTGGATTCAGTAATTGTTATTACAATGGGGGTCTAGCCAAATTTTTTATCCCTATATCCCTACTTGTCATTCCCTTCCATCAGTGGATGGTTTTGTTGAATATTTCTTGGTTGGAAATCATGTGTATAGTTCTGCATACCTTGTACCTATATATAATTATCACTAAATGTATTCTATGTTGAAGATGAACCGAATACTATAGGTAGGGTTGGGTTTTCATTCACTTGTTCTACAACCCTTGACCTTATATGCCTCGTTAAATTTTCTAGTTGGTTTCCAAGAATGGTGATACGTAAGTTGAATTTACCTCATATATTCATCTTGTTATTGTACCTATTGTTCCAAATTATATTGAATTATGAGAAATGTTACTATATTAGGATCCTATATACCATGGTTGATTTATTAATCAAGGATATTATAGATGATCCAAATAATTGGTTTCTTTTATTCACAAACATCCCATGGAAGGAGAATACTTGGAAGTGATTATCTTTCATTGCGTGATGAGGGAATCTTGCAGAAAACATTTTTAATGTTTCCCAGTATTCATAGAGGGTCTCTCTAGTATCTTGTATTATGGAATAAATCTCTTTCATTGTTTTGGTACTTTGGGAGGCAAGGAATAATATCTACATGAATCTTATTTTGAGGTCGTACCATTCATAGATCCTTAATGGTTGCAGGATGTAGAAACATTATTTACCATATGCCTCTAGTGAAAGGGAAAAATAAACTCCACCTTATTTGTCCCTCCACCACTCCTATTGTCTTGAAGCATGAACAGAAATAGATGAAATACTATATGTGGTCTTTTGGGACTTCATCTGCAAGGCCAAGAAACATTTGAAATATATTAATCATATCAATATGAAATTATAACATATTTTTTCTTGTATATACATGGTTAATAGAATATTTATATTAGAAAATTGTGGGGCATGGTTGTCCCTTAGGGTCTGTTTTGGTTTAATTTCCTTCATTGTTAGATTAGGAAGAGTATATGAGGTTTGACTTGTATACTATAACCTTATTTTTTCAATGTGGTTCTCACGGTTAACATCCATATTAATACCCCACAAATTCCTCCCTATCTTGGGGTCAAGATCTATGATTTCTCATTTTGAGGTCCAAGTCCAAAATGTGTTATTTTTTACTAAAAATGAATCATTCTAAATGATGCAATGTTCTGACACCACTGAGTTATGGGATGTATAAATTTATATTTTACCCCCATGTGTGTAGTTGTAGGTATGATCAATTCTATCTCTCAAGGGTTGGGTTTATAATCAAGATGTCATAGATTAAAAAATTAATTTAAAAATATACAATGTTAATGACTAGGAATCAAGTTACATAGTTTGTGGAAGATATATTTAGAGAATCATGACTAGTTTCCATGTTTGGATTCCATTTTTTAATGATATCATAGCCCTTTTGAAATTTTATCATTTATTTTGATTAGTTAGTTTAACGAATGGATTAATAATCATTTTTCCTTTTTACCCATTAGTAAAAATTGTTTGATAGAAATAATATTCCTTCATTTGGAAGACTATTCTTCTTATTATTGTCAAATACATAATGGAACTCACCTAGGTCACCAAAGAAATTATAGATTATGAATTGAGTATCTTATGTTCTCATATTAAAAAACGGTTTCTTACCGAAGTGTTTAGTAACAACTATGATGTTCTATCATAGACACCAGATCACCCAATCTATATCATATATGACCCTTATTTTGGATAATAATATTTTTAATAAATTAAATTTTTGAAAATACATGATTGAAACAAGGTACAATCACATACCATTAAAATTATGAATTGAAAAATTGATACCCATTTAAAAAACCAAATTAGATAGAAGATCATTAATAAAACTAAGCTCGCAACATTTCAACTACTCACCACCCCATCATCCAATCAATAAAATGCTCTACCCATCCATTAAAAATGAAACATTATGTGTAGAAATGGAATGAATATTCATATTAAAATAATGAATATAAATGAAAATGAACGGATCTTCTATAGAAACATTAGGTGCTTTCTTCCTATGGGATCCAATCACCTCTCATCAATGGGATTTCACCAATTTTTAAAGGCATAAAGGAATGTTTTTTGTTTTATACAAATCTCCTGTAGATATTCCTCCCCACTAGCATATAATGATATAAATTTTAATCCTTAATTTAATTGTTGCTCGAGGTAAAAATTTTATATACTAGGAACAAATAGATGCTTTTAAATTTTCTCGGCCGACATGTGATTTGGTATGTCCCTCCACTCATGATGTTAATGGTTTGAAAAAAGGGTACTAATACCATGTTACTAGAGTTTGGGTCTTTTGAATCATAGATTGGGAAAGGTGTGAGTGGTTAAAGGATGTTGAAGCTAGAATTGGACCACATCTGGAATCCATAGTGGCCGAATGTGCGCATAAACATTTTGGATATCTAAAAATGGGATGCTAGTGGAACTGATTTGGTGAGTAGTTACTATTTCAGTTAAACCTCACTTATCCTTAACATTTGATGAATTATTAGTGTAGTTTATATAGGAAAAAGTGTGTTAGAGTATGTGATCCATTATTCATAAGAAACAGAAGATGAATGTACTCCAATAGGGGCGGGTGAGTTTGAAAAGAACACATAGGCCTTCTATAGTGACCGTCTGATGATTTTATCATGGTAGGGGTAGACACTACGATTGATGATGGAAACAACTCAATGGTAGATCATGTGTCATATTCATATAAATGGTAGATTAAGAGTGATTGTTGTTTCTATTGGTGGTTCACTATTAGTCATGGATAACAATTTCCAATAGTGGACGATGAATCACTATTGGCTCATTAATTTCTCCCAAGTTTCTATTGAGTTCAATGGATTCTCATGAGTCACCATTAGGAAAATATTAAAAATTTCCGCTTATGCGTTATTTTTTATCAAAGATGGATCCTGAGTCACTATTGCATATACTGGTAACTCACAAGGCACCCATGATCCCAATAGTTTCTCATGGGTTACCATTGCGAAAAACAAAAATGGTGGATCTATTGAACCCAGAAATGCTGACACTAATATTCTACATACTGGTTCTATGGTTAAAGTGTTGAAGATGTGAAACAACAACCCCTTAATCCCATATGGACTTTATTAGTATCAATATGATTCTTAAAATGGCTCATGGGAATCAAAGATTGTGAAAGAGATGATCCATGGCACCCAGGTATTTCAATACTGTATGAGGTATTGAGGTTTTTCATTGGGGTGATTGCAATGGATGTTCATGATTATGGAAGTGGAGGATCAGTGAGGAATAAGGTCATGCTGAAGGAGGATCATAGTGAAAACAGATGTTTGAGTAGCGGGAACATTGTTATCGGGTGAGAAAATAGTTTTTTTTAAATCATGAACTATACTAATAAATTTTTATCCCACCTAGAATCTATGGTGGAGGGAAACTATTTTTTGTAAGATAATATTCTTGAATCTCTCCACAATGAATTGTGTGGGAGATAGAGGAGACCAACAGACCACCATCCACTGCCTAGTGACGAAAACTCTCTCACATCATCACTTCTTGAGTTTTACCACCGTGGGACGACACACTAAGGTTGCTACCCTGTTACGATTTCCAATAGATTCCATCATTGATGACCCAAAGTGGGACTAATACCTTTTTATAGCATGCTTCTAAGTCTAGAACCCCATTGAAATTCATGGAGAGGATCCACTTATGAGACTTCTTATGTGTATTATGAGACATTCGTCGAGGGTTGGCCTCCATTTGGACTATATTGTAATAGATGAATGAAATAAAACAACTTAATAAATTATTAACAGTATTTCATAATTAAACTCCAAATTAATTTAATCTTTTTGAACAATTTTATTCCCATATATCAAATATTTTATATTCTTAAATAATATCTTAATATTAATTGATATTTATATTAAATTACAATAATAAATCATTAAAAATATTTTTTTAAAGTATAAATGATATTTTTATGTTTTACTCAATATATAATAGAATAGTGATTAATAGATAATACCATCCCAATATGTATGATAAATAGAATATTATGTGATTCCAATTGAGATAATTCATCTCCCTTATTGTTAATTGATCTTAATGAGGGTTATTTATGATTAAATCTTTAGAAGGGAACTTCATAGGGCTATCATAGGACATGAAATAAAAAAATATTATATTAATATCCTAATGAATAGTTTTTGTTCAATGTGGTCAGATCCTAAGAATATTTCCACAATTTTTAAGAAATCTATTAAATTTTTAAAATTTATTTTTAAACATTTTCAAAATATTTTAATGTGGGATTTTTTGTATTAATGGAATAAAATTAAGTGAATCTAAAACTATAAAATGGTTATCATTAACATGGAATAATAAGTGGATATCAATAGATTCAATTATTGTTTTATTTATTATTCATAAGTCCACTAAAATATAAAACTCAATAACATTCATTTACTACATTCCAACATAAATATTTCATGAATTAACCAAAATGAGAGATATGTAAGATATATCAAGTATCACATCCTCTATTATGAAAAGGTAATGTCATCTTCCGAAAATATTTCTCCTCTATATGTCCTTCAACCCTCACATAAACCCAAATACATTTCAGGCTGCTCATTCCTACTAAAGGGAGGTAGATGAGAATATAAATATGAGAGAGGATATCAATTCTATGACAAATGTGGTTGAAAAAAATAATTGCTTCCCCATGAGCACAATTTCCATATCAAAGAAGAATTAAAATTATGAATAATTATTTAAAATGAATATTGGAACACCCTAGGATCCCTAAAGATTTAGTCCCTTGGTATGAAAACATCTCTAAATGAGTTATAAATGCAAGGTTGGGAGAAAATGAAATTTGGGGTTTAAAAATGATAAATGAGATAATGTAAATGGTAGGAAATTACTATACATTATGAAGAAAAAAAATTATAGACAAAAATAAATCGTAAGAAACACCTTAGAATGGATGATTAGATAATCCAAGAACCCATTAAAGTGGTTTGGGTGAGAAATTTATAAAGTTAATAGTGATCTCATCAATGATCATGGAATATTAATAGTATTAGATTATTTATTAGGTTAATTCCATTTAATATTATTTCCTATTAATCACTATATACATGTTTATTCCACTATGATCATTCTCCCCTTCATTAAAAATGTGAAATAGGTAGGGAGTTTTCCATCACACCTTTACCAACATGTCTATGTATTATTATTTTAAAATTATTTTTGATAATGGGTCACATATATATATTTTATGTGTATTATTATGTGATTGATATTTTTTGTAAATTAAATTAATTATAAAAATTTTACAAAAATGAACGTGTATGTTTTTAAATGAAAAATTTGTCTCCTAGGGAGGTCAATAATAATATTTACTCATGTTTAATAAATCCACATAAAACAATTTATTTATATAAAAAAATAAAAAATGAGAAAAACTAAAAACAATGAAACAAGTTGCTATCAACCCCAGACAAAAAAATTATAAATATAACAAAACAATTATATCCCAAAAAAATAGAAATGGATGAATAAACTTTAGTATAATAGAGACATTAAACCAAGTTATTAATTTTATGGGCTTCGTGATATGATTCAACCTTTGAAATAAATTACATAACATAAAATAATAAAAATGAAATTATAATTTTTTTAATAAAATAAAATTAAGATGATAAATAGTAAGAGAAATATATTTTGAAAATAAATCATTATCCTCATGTAGTATGTTAGTTTATTCGATGTCTTATTGGGAAGTACTAATTCATTAACCCCAATACTCGGGTGGATGTTGTTTTTTGGATTTAATAACCATGTATTATATATCTGAATATATTTATGTTGAAACCAAAATTGGAAAACACCATATTAAATGAAAAAGTAACATGATATATTGAATATGCTCGAATATATATAATTTAATTTGATTTAGTGTATGAAAAATTAAAATGGGATCTTGAGAAAATGTAATTGTTTCCAACTCTATATGATTTTTTTATTACTGTTAATGTTTTAACCAGACCACCTTGGTATGATCAGCCTCTTAAAATTGAAACTATATATATTAATATATGGGGGATACATGTTCTAATTTTTATTTACTTACTAGGTAAAGGTATATAACGATTTATTATAAATTTAATTCTTTTATATAGTTATACCACAACCAAAATAATGAGAAATTCAAATATTTGATAAATAATAAAGTGATTACTCCCTTCTTTTATGTTTCATGATATTCATGTTCTCTATGTAATACCTCAATAGTGAATTATGATTATCTAGAAAAAAGATTCTCATATAGGGTTTCCATATACTCATTTTTTTCATTATAAATGGGAGGGAAAATATGTGGAACTAGTTGTATCATCATGAATTTGGGATAATATTATATGAAGAAGAAAATATCACAAATAATTATTATAATAGAGAATTGAAGTATTTTTTTATGTTTCATATTGAATGTGACACTTTTATATATTCATATAAACTCATTTAAAGTTTATAAATTTATATATTGTGTTCCATAGGTTTTTGGGAGTACTTTGATGTTAATATATACTTCTACAAAGTATTCATTATGGAGGGTAGAGATGATACTATATTATGGGTGGAAATTGTGTGGGAAAGATTCCAACATTATATGGTCATATGAGAAGGGTTTTTGGAGAAACAATCATATTTGTAATAGGTTCACTATGGATGTAAGTTGGGTCATGTGTCTCATGAATATTGTGGTGTGGAGTTGGAAACTACAACGTAGCTTACATAGGGTAGAATTAGGTAATTTTTTCCAAAATTTGTAAAACTTATCATATATTGATAATCATCACAATGGATAACATCTCATATTTCGAGGTTCTGTGATGTGATCTAATGCATAACACCAAATCCCTCCCAATATATATAGGATATGTATCTAGGATATCTGATGTGGTTTTGACTAGAACATTTTGGCATGGTCCAAGAGCTTGCGTTAGAGTATGGGATTCTTCTAAACCATTGGACCACAGTTTATGTGGCCTCAATATAGTGTAATATTTTGTAGACCAGCTATAATTAAATTGGAATTATATAAAAAAAATTATTTTTCTTCTTTTCTTTATATGATAGGTTATCACAACATGGTTAAATACCCTGAAAGGGAAGAGAGTAAATTAGGGTATTGAATATTAAAACAAATACCCCTCAGATAGTTTTTTCATCATTAAACAAAACACCCTTCACACCATCACATATAAATTTATGAACATAAATTAATGAATGAACAAGATACGCCAATTTTACATGGTTCAACCTCAGTGGGCATTGTCCTATGGGAATATAATTATAGTGTTTCAATTCACCTAATAAACCCAGTATAACTAAAAATAAAGGATTGATCTTGATCACATATATTACCAAGATAACTACCATTACAAAGATTGGAGTAGACTCACTATATCTCCTGGTTTATAACCACTCACAATTTTAATGATCAATTTTCTCTCAATTAATGTTTTCGCACTTCTCCATCAAAATAATCATCTTTTGATCATATTGATCAATATTTTTTACAAATTATTTATTAACTAATTATGTTCCTCATTCATCAACATAATAAAAACTGATATACAAAAAATAATCGGCAATCCATTTTGAACACATCCATGGTACCCACTCATTTTGAGAGGCTCTCATAGCCTTTGTGTAACTGCCCAATTCTTCAAAAGAATATCCTAAATTCACAAAGCCCACAACTATTTCAATGGTATCCACTTTCAAAAATCTATTATATCCTTCATGAAGAAACCTTATTTCAATAATATTAGTAGAATTTGTTAATCTCAACAATATTAGGAAGCTCACAACTTATGGTCAAAATATTACCTTCGTGAAATTCAATAAATTCATACTTCTTAATAATTTCAATTATCATACATAGCATTATGAAAGATCCTTTCTTTAATTTTATTTTATGAGAATAACCTTCATGAATCACCTCCACTAAATTAATGACTTTATTGTTTCATTATTGAGTTATATTTTGAAATGATGGGGTGTGGTGGAATATTTATAATCATTTCATACTATTCTAAAAACTTCCATCCTTTTCATCACCTGTTCATGAAGCTATTATAACTTTTTTAGGTAACCTATATGTATTCATGAAGAAAAAGGGAAAAATTTTATTTATGAATCTTATCATAGTCTTCAATATTTACTTAATTTGTATCGGGAATTCGTGATTCTATACAACATAATGAATCACATCCTTCACGACACTATATTCCTTTGAAAATCCCTATATAATCATGGAAATACAATCATTGTGAAACATATGAATTAACACTATTTTTATAAGGAATTTATGGATATCCATATTTTGTGATGCTTGATCCATCCTACAAATATTCGACCACACAATTTTGGTAATCACTGGAAAACATGACCACCTTATATACAATATTTTATATAGCGCCTCCTGTTCAGCCACACATTTTTCATGGATCTCTTTCAGCATTCCATAAAAAATTATATAATTACACTACTAACCTTGGTAAATCACATTATTAACACACACAATGAACCCAGAAATGTTAAAATGTTATCTTTAGGGTTTCTTTCCAAAAAAAATCTCTTTTAAATTGTTTGAAAACTATTCACATTTTGATACGTCAGTAAAAATTCTTCCATATTTTTCCAAAATAAACATCTTTAGATTCATATAAGGATCAATAATTTACTCAACATACACTATAGGAAAACATGTGCAATGTACAACATGAGAAATAAAATAAGAATTCAATGTTCATCAATAAATGACTTCATTCCCAAAACCACTCAACTTATTTCATTATGAACCACATCTTGTAATGGTATATAACCATTGTTCAATGATATTTTTAATTTTATGATTTAAAATTCCTCATAATTCATAGATCTCCCTATCATATTCTACCCTTTCAGTATAAATAAATTTTATTCTTCTTTTATAGATACATGTTCTCCCACTTTGTCTACAAACCCAAAGCTCACTATTCTGTGGACTGAGATAGGGTAAAAAAGATCAATACATTAGGGAAAACACATTATACATTAGTGTGAGGGGATCTCACATCCAAAATAGTTCTAGTTTAGGGGGTCAAAAAGACTCTAACATCCAATCTATGCCTCTCAAATTCCACTATAGGAAAGGCCATCAATAGAATATCAATAACCTATAGTTCATTAGGCACAAATTCCAACATCCCAAGGTCATGCTCCACCTTCTTCTTGATAAAATGTCACTTTCATTCAAATTTCATTTTCCATGAGTTATGGTATGTATTTTTTATAAGATTTATATAACATGAATTTTCACAATGAATTTTGATTGGAGACATCAATAAATCTTCTATATCATCAAGATTTTTCATCATCCACATTAACTGTGTGAAATCGAGAGTGGGCACAATATATATAGCTCTTATTGTTCTCAATGTAATTATATCAGATTTCATAAATAGCTAATACAAACACAATCAAGAATGATAGAATTCACCAATGGATGTTGATTTTATATCATCTCTTGATTTGTTATAATTTTCAACTACGTATCACAATAATAGTTTTTGGTATTTTTCATTATTGGAAAAACTAAAATCCACCATACCCTTGATATAAAAAAGTGTTTATTGAAAATTAAGAATTTTTTCCTTGGAATTTATTTTATATTGTGGTTCTTTGTATATGGGAAAACAATATCTATTCATGACTTAATTATGTACAACAAAAAACCAATGATTTTCCTATATTCTATAAACCTAACCACAAAGCCTTTATAATACCATAATGGTTTCATCCTAGTAGCTATTATAGTTGTAATCTCCCTAGAATTGTGCATTATAAATATTATCATAACATCTTTGGAATTATTAGATTGTGAAGTAATGTTACATTCCTTTATTATGTCACCTTTAAACCAAGAGAAAATGATAATTCAATAATAATCGTACCTTCAAACTCACTTTTAATGAATTTTGATAATCGTATGCTCTTTTCATCATCTAATCCACGAAAAAACATTCTTCTACATACACTTTGACTTCCATCCATTGATTATTGTCATTATTGACATAAGATTATAATCAAATCCACCACGCTAAAATCCAATATTCTTAAAAAACATATCCAATCTAGAATAACATGATCTCATTGAGTTCCTAAATACATATGGTGTCTTTATCAACTGAAAAAATATGTTTTAATATTTATCAATGATAAAAAATTTAGGATACGTGATAAACATTTCCAATTATAGTACCCCATTTTGAGATAATAACTGACTTCCATCTTGAAAACATTGATCTTTCTTTGTACTACTATGTCCAAGAATAATCTAATTTACTCTAGACTCAAAATAGGTGAATGGGTTTCATCAACATATGTACCCTCTGTTAGGTGTAACCTTTTTCCATAGATCATGTTTTATTTCAAATAACTATACCATATTTATTCGTTTTATTATGAAATATCTGCTTGAACCCAGTGAAATTATTTGTTATTAGTTTGGAAACAAGCAGCCATTTCTGATTGATCTCAATTTGGTCAACTCATCATTCACAGATTGAACCTTTTTCTCATATCCAGCAACTTCATCCAATCATTTAGGATCTATGTAATATTTGAAGTATTCTTGGTGTAATAAATTAAATTTTTATGTTTGAATTGGTATTCCAAGTTATGTAATGATTTATTTTATATCAATATTATCTTGACTCTCTTGTTTTTTGTAGATATAGTCTTAACTTCCTAGTTCTCATAATTAGTACCTTTTTATGATTAGAATTTTTGATTCCACCTCCCCTTGAGGTGCTTACCTCAATGTCACATTCATTTTGGTAGTGTTCACTGTGTTTTTGAATAATCTGTTCGTTCTCAAATATAGTGACATTATTATTTACCACTTCCATTAAAATACTATATTTGAAAAAATTATATTATTTTCCAATTAATGAATATCAAATAAATATCCCCTTATCTCTTCATGATTTAAATGTCTTATGTTTATCCTTATTGAAAAAATTAGTTCCAAAGATTCAATGTTATTTCAATTTTGTAACATTTACATTACACAACTCATAAGGATTCATTTCTTCCTTTCAAAATAATAGATATCTATTAGATTTGTAGGATCATATTGAGACAACATCGTTGAATGTTTTTGGTAAATGAATTTCAATAAGAATTTATACGGGCATGTTTTTTATGATATGATTTCTTATCCTAATGATTCCATTTTATTGAGTATTTCTCACTTATAAAACATGATCTCTAATCACATATTTCTTGCTATAAAATTATATTAGACTATTATTGAATTTTGTACTATTATCAGTTTGAAACATCAATTTGTTGTATGAAAATATCTTTTCATACTCCCTGTGATATTCTTTTATGCAATTTAAATCATTATACCTATTGGAAAATTAAAATGTATATTCTATAATACTAAAATTAACCATGAGAATAAAGTAATACCTCTTAGCAAATATTTATCTTTTTGTGATAGTTCGACATTCATCTACATACACCAATTCATGTAGTCTATTTGACATTTTCCATATTGTACATATTTCTGAGATTCATACCGTTCTGAAAAACATCTCACATATGAGTATGATCTAGTGATAGATTATGTGGATCTCAAAATGCACCACAATTCAATAGATATTCCCATGATGTAATTTTTATATATCCATGTAAATTATGTAACAACTTTTTTATCCTAATATGAATCAAAATCGCATATATTTTTCTGCAAATATAAGGATGAGATTCCACATCATTATTTTTATTTATACAACAACATTATCATATTTTCCCTTGATGATACAAATATTATTTGTAATTCTTATAGCATCCCCCTAGTCAAATAGTTAAATGACACTCATCATATTGCGACTGAGACCTTCAATAACTAATAAACCAAATCATCTCAATTATTTTCCAATAAATATGTTTTTCTGAAGCCAATAATCCTTAATCCTTCATCATTTGATAAATTGGGAGGACCATCCTTGTCATATTTTATACCTATAACAAGATTATAATTACATGTCTCATTGTATTTGAATCCACTATCATGTATCTGTGTCCAGAACAATCTAATGTTTTTAGGGAAATCTCCACAAACACTTCATTATTAGTTATTTTCTTTTTTATCCATATTTTTGACTTCATAACTTGTATTAATTTATTAACTAGTTATTCCTCAGTGTAAGATAGAAAATAATCATCTTCATAAATGATAATAGATTTTGAGTTTTTATTTCAGTTGATGATACATTATGGTTTTTATTATGACCTATTTAACTATGATTTTATGCATTTACCTGCATTGTGGATGAGAAATATCATTCCATGAGTCTGATTATCAAAAACATGAACCTATGACCATAAAATTATATACTTGATTATTAAGGACTTCATTGACACCTCTGATGGTATTGTTCCAGTCAGCACATAATGGCTATAGAACATACATTTTGTTAGTTTCCAATAATTCCCAAATAATAGCATCTAATGTAGGGTGATTTCATGTGTGTCACTATATCAGTAATAGTTTTCCCTTAGGACATCAGAATCATGAGGCTCTGATTTATACTCAAATAATTATTCAATATCATTATGGGATCTTATGGTATGACATTAATTATTAAATATTATATTTTAGATCAATATCCATACCATAAACATCATTAAAATATATCTTTTTCTTCTCCTTCAATTCAATTGACTGTTTAAATTAGAAATTGGACTCTACATTTCCATTTTCAACTGACTTTTTGACCTAATTTGGTAGAGTGAAAAGATTATCATCTTCTTAAATATTTTCAAATATAATTTCCTGATCATTCAAAATATTATTCAACCCATCCATAACCCTTTACTATTAATAAACTTTTAGGTTGTACTCCTTGATAGTTGTAGGGTTCCCAATAATTGAAGGCCTGTAATTTATAATTTCCACAATCTGTTCAAATTATATTCATTCTAATGATGCATACATTGCATTGAATCGTCATACACTTTGATAAATTTATATGTATTAGCTCTCAAAATATTTATTATAAAAATAGATACTTTTACCTTCACCTAAAGATAAAATCAACCTTCAATTTATTCTTTATCATTGTATCATTTTTAATTTTTTTGGTAGATACCTACAAATTCCAGCATAGAATTTTTTGTATGATATTTCCATTTTTCATTCACTTCAGCCTCATATTCTTCAACACATTCATTTTATTAGGGAAGAATATAACTTTTT
This sequence comes from Viscum album, assembly GCA_963277665.1. NCBI lineage: Eukaryota > Viridiplantae > Streptophyta > Magnoliopsida > Santalales > Viscaceae > Viscum > Viscum album. The sequence goes on along the minus strand of OY728143.1, from coordinate 961,653,569 downwards.
TGAAGAAATTTAACATTGAATATCTCATACTATAACACAAGCATTAGACTTATGCATTTTAATATCAACTTCATCCTCATCATCAAAATGAATCTTTTTGGTTCACCTTGTTGAAATATTTTCAAATTTTCCAAATCGAAACCATCCATGTTGAAAGTTTTCATTTGAAATTTCAATTTTCTATTTGTAATTTTATAATGGAATTTCCTATATTCATCTATATCTTCTTCTCCCTTCCCATATCAATAGTGGTCTTCTTTATGGAATTAAATTACACATATTTAGACATCCTTTTTCAACATTGACTCTCTATCATCAAATAATATTTTTATGAAACTAGAGTATTATGAAATCAATAAAATTTTAGATCATTTGGATCATTATATTTCAATACATAAAATTTTAGATTAAACCAAGGTGGAAGTATTCTCAAGATGCGGTTAACAATATTTACATATTAAATAATCTCATTCAAACCACACATGTATTCCAATGAATCATTCAGCCCATCAATGAATACCACAAATTACCAATTAGTATATATTATAATATCCCCATACATGTTCCATAAAACCTATAGCTTTGCATCTCTGACTTTTGATTCAACCTAATAAATATTTTACATAATTTCCCTCATGGAATATGATGAATTAAATGAAATCACCTTCATATTAATATTTCATTACACTGGTTCCACTAAATAGTACTAACACATTTTGCGTTATTATTAATTCCCATTGGTAAAATTTGAATAAATCACCTGTATCGATACAGGAAAAAGTACAATGCATTGCTGCTGAAAATAATGCATTCATAAAGATAAGATGAAGTGATTTATCATATTCTTCCATAATTGAAAATTGAATCCAAAGATGATCGAAATCCGTTTAGGATTTACAAACTCTAAAGAAATACCTTATAGATAAATACTAATAATTAATCTTTCCTGTAATAGTAATTGTTAGACCATCTAGGTTCAATACCCTGGGAGGCTGTAAATCGGGGTATGATAGGGTAAAATAACCTCCCCTTTATATATTCATTCATCATTAAAAAAACCATTTTCTATCTACTTCCCATAACAATGTATGAACATAAATTATATCATGGATTATGGAAAATAAATTAATTGGTTTACTTAAATTTCTCTATGTTAAAAAATTAAAAAAACATCACTTTTCTAATGCACTAAAATCCTTTATGGCTTGATTCGAAAATATTTTTTTTGGAAATATCACTTCAATACCCAGGATCATATCCATTATAAACATTGGAGAAAAACACTATCCCTCCCTATTTATAACCAATAATAATTTGAAACCTCACTAATATATCAACCTTTTTTACTCACTTCTTGTTACAAATAACCCACTTTTGATAAATGGATTGAATATTTTGAAGAAATCATTTATTGAATCATTAAGTCCCACTTTCATATACTTGATGAATACAAAATTCATGTAGATTTTAATAGGATTTATCTTTTCAACAATTTTACAATGCTCACTTCATTCAAGAAGATCACCAAACCATTAATAAAATAACAAATTAATCATAAGAATATCCTCTATTTATGAACACCAAAACATTCATGAAGCTCGCCTAGTTTGTGATTCTCGGTACTCCATCATGAATATCGTTACATTCAGGAAGCTTAATTAGTCTTAATGAATATAAACCATCATTATGTCATTATATTTATTCAAATATGATTAAAAAATACAAAGAAACAATGTTAAGGGGTGTCTAAAATAGTGGAGTCCAATGGCATCCCCATGAATTATTATGACCCCTTAGGCTTAAAGGAGGTGAAATTGAGAGGGAAGGTAAAATTAGATCTAGGTACTTACAGGGAGGCAAGGTTATCATGGATTTTTTCTCCCCATTCTCAAGGTGTGGTTGGAATGAATATTTCTATTGAGGAGAAGTTTACATTTACTGATGATGTATGTAACTAACAATGTAATAGAGTGTAATTCCTTGACCCTAGTTTCCTATATTCGGTGTATTATAACATAACATTGGCATGATACAAGAAATCATGTCCCAAAAGACCAATCAGTTAAGTATCCTTGGAAGTACAAGGTTCATTAATAGGTTTTACTATACATCATGAAAATAAAACATTAAAAAAAATTGTCCCCTTTTGAGCAAACATATACCCTTAGCATATCCCTGCATATCAACCATAAAATACTTCTTCACATTCTGGTTGAAATAAAACATCGAAAGGGGTGAGCTCGGATGGCCTGTAAGAATAAAACTATAGAAGAAACATTCATAAATAAGAATGAAAATTTAATGGAAAGTATAAGAATAATAGAAAATCCTTTTAATATTAAACTTCAGCATAATATGGAAAAGAAAAAATAAAATAATTCCATTTACTTATTCACATTCATATTCTACTTGTCGAATAATTACATGCAATATCAATATCCACATTCATAATGACGGAATGCATAATGCCAGACTTCATAACCCCAAAGTCAAAGCATTGTACCAAGGCTACAAATACGATTTTTTCAAGGCCTTGTGCCAAGTCAATATTTTATCTAATGATACATACTGATGCATCGAGGAGCTATAGTAGGCTCCACCGGTAGCTTTCTATGTCCAATGAAATCCTCATATGAAAATTTTTACGCATAATATAAACATTCATATAAAAAATAGCATATGAAATGTCAATACTTAATACATAAACCATTACTGCTGTAAAAATAACACATCTATAGTGAAACATATCCCAGAACCTTCAATATAATATGGAATATTTGTATCATAATAAATCAACTTCAAACAAGTTTACAATCCATCAAAGGATATTGACAAAGATGAAATGATAAATATTTGAAATAAAAATATCATTATATTTTGAAATCATTTAAAAGTAACTTGATTATAAAAGAATACTATTATTTTGAAAATATTATAATAAGATTGTATGGGATGCTTCGACAAGGATATAACAGCGGAAAATAGATACACACATTGTATAAGTAAAAAAACATTCTTACCGTAATTTCGTCGAAAAGGTCAAAAAGTGCCTTGTTTGGAAAATTAATGAAATATTCCTTTCAAAACATATATGGTCAAATGAGGTTTTAAGGACCTTTAACTCATAGTATTGTAAACAATAAAAAAATTTGAATTACATTTTTAGGAAAACACGGATGTGGATGAAAAAGAGGTCCCAGTAGGTACTTACTTATTAACAACCTCGTATAATTAAAGAGATTGTAGAACTAACACATACCTTGTACTTTTCCTCGGTAGAGGCTATATTAACCTCATGTATATTAGTTAAATCACTATTATTAAATTATTAAAGAACTATATACATAAATATGATATCATATATGACACTGTAATAATGATTTGTTAATAATATTTCAGTAGTATCATCGTTCCAGGTGCTAAAATGATTCATTTTCCTTTATATTATTGATTATGTAAGCCATGTTTGTTATAGATATGATATATATGAAAAATATAAATAATTATATTATGTTTGTAAAAATTATTTTTAATCATAAAATGAAAATTATTCTATAATGATTACAATGGGGAATGAATCTCGTCACTTTTGTGTTGACGGTAATCTGTACATACACACAAGGGACAATATTATTATATTTATAGTGAAATCATATATACAGAATAATTAACATGCTAAAATAATTATTTCCATCAGCTTTATTCATTATTATACCCCTAAAAAATAATGAAGTGTTATAATAACAAACTACACCACGACGTGGAGATGGTAAGCCGAATGTACGCACGTATTGTGACTTTATCATTTATATGATGGATAGAATAAAAAATATGGTTTTAATATATTTATAATAACCTCATATTTTATAGAATATACTAGAGTTATTATTTAATAATTGAAACAACAATTAATGAGGAAGTGGATGAAGAAAAGAACTTGAAATAGGTGATGAAATATATACCTCTTCTTCGAGTTCATCATTTTGATTTGATCTAAAGGGGTCCTTAAGTTTGATATATGACCAAAAGAAGGCCTATATAAGTGAGGAATGTTTGGAGGATATTTGTATAGGGGTTGGATGAGACAAATGTCTTTTAGGTGTGAATTTGAGAGAAGGGGGTGTTCCCTTTTATAAGAGGGGTGAGGGGCACCTTAGGAAATGATTGAAATATTATTTTATAATAAAATCATATTCAGATTCCAAAGGATAAAAAATCATTTATTTCTAGGATAAGGTGGGTTTGGGTCTAAATACTTTCCACCAATAGGTTTTATATTTTTTTAGGTAATCATATTAACCTTGTATTTTATTTTTAACTCTTAGTTAAATAGTTTGTCATTTACCTTGTCTCTTTGTATTTATATATTTTATGGTTAATAAACATACTATAAATAGTGAATATAACTCTATGTGGTTCATTAATAATATATATAACCTTATTTAAGACCTTTTTATGAACCTTGTATTTTTAGGACTCTTTTATCAATTAAAAATATAATATTTGTTTTGAAATCTTAATTATGTAAATTTTTGTACTATTTAGTATTTGGATTTTGTGAAAATCATAACAGAATGATTACTTTGAAAAATATTATTTAATAAATTCTAACATGTCATATTAACCTAGAAAATTATTGTAATTTATCATAAGTCTCAAATTAATTTTTTTAGATATTTATAATATCCATTATTTTAATCTTTCATTAATAAGGTAATTACAACATCATCATTGTGTCATAAATAAATTATATTATTTAGTGTCTAAAAAATATAAATAATCTAACATTATTTATAAAATCATTATATATTTCTAATGAATATATATAGTCGAATTTATATTTTGTGTAACCTTATATTAGAAATTTTTTATTTATTAAACATTGAATTTAATGCTTTAACTATTCTGTAAATAAAATAATAATAAATTTGATAATATAATCCTACTGGACCAAATGGGATCATATTTTGTTTTTCGTAAGGTTTTTTTTGGTTGAATTACAATTATAAAATAGAATTACGACATGCGTTATAGTAATTATGAAATCATTATTACCCTTAATTACCATATTTACTTTTAACCATGGTAATTAAAAATAAAATATTACTATTCACCAAAAATTATCTTAATCATATGGAAACAAATTTTACTTACTGATACTAACCACATCTCTCATATTTTTTAAATTTGAATCACCAATGTGGTGAAATTATGTTTTATGCGAATTTGCAAATACTCCTTAGAGGTGGGTAAAATATGATAAAATGTTAAATATAATTTTTATATACATAAACTTATTATAAAATGACTCCAATGAATTAAATTGAACATATATCAATATAATTTATCTATTTTTATCTTAAATAAATTTAAATGTAACATATATTATTTAAATAAAAAATTCTGTTTTAACCAATAATGCACTGTTTTTTACTACTAATCAAAATTTTAATGTTTTTGGAAAAATAACAAAACTCACCCTAAGATAATTTCGATATTCCGAATTCAAAAATGAAGTCCATTTTGAAAAATAAAAATTATTGAATTTCAGAATGTGTGTATTAATATTCATAACGGCTAGTTTGATTTGTCGAGGTGTGTTAAAATCTCGAAGTTGCATACAATGCAAGCTATTTAATTATTAAAAGGGAAACATACCATGGATGCTTGGGGTGTTGCATTCTCCCCTCCATAAAATTATTTCATCCACAAAATTTATAGAATATTAATGCAAAAACAATATTTGGGTGGTTCTTTATCATAAGTTCCTTTGGTTCCCAAGTTAAATCTTCCATCTTCTGATATCTCCATAGAACTTTTACAAGACGAGTCATTCGGTTTGTCAGAACTTGTTCTCTGGTATCAAGAATTTTGAAAAGCTCTTCACAATAAGACAGATCAGGTTCTAGTTCAATTTCCACATAGGTTAGTACATGGATTGGGTCAGGCATATATTTTCTCAAAAGTGATATGTAGAACACATCATTAACTTTGGAGAGACATGGAGGCATTGCCAAATGATACGCTATAACTCCAATTTGTTATGGAATTATCAAATATCTGATGTACCTGGGACTCATTGTACCCTTCTTACCAATATTTATAACTCCCTTCCATGGAGATACCTTCATGAAAACATGATCTCTTACCGGAAATTCCAAATCCTTCCTTCGGTTATCAACATAGCTCTTTTTCTAAATTTGGGATGCTTTGATGTGGGTTTGGATTAAATTAAACTTTTACACTATTTCCTTAACACGTTCTGGGACTACGAGATTTCTATCACCAACAAAATCCCAACAAGTTGTTGTGTGATATCACTTTCTATATAACGCTTCATATGGTGCCATCTGAATAATTTAATGGAAGCTATTGTTATAGGAAAATTCTAGAAGAGGTAAATATTGATCCCACATACCTTAAAAGTCATGTGATAAAGATATCAACATGTCTTATATGGTTTTAATAGTACATTGTAATTTTCCATCTTTTTTAGGGTGGTTGGTAGTGCTCAAATGAAGATCAGTATCCAGGTTTTCTAGAGACTTTTCCAGAATCTTGATGTAAAACAGGGATCACGGTCAGAGAAAATCGACATGGGTACTTCATGAATTCATACAAAGTCATAAATATATAGTCATTCCTGACATTCAAGTGTTAAATCTTCTTTTTATCGCAAGAAAAAATGCTGACTTTGAATGATGATCAATAATGACCAATATTGCATCATTCCTTCTAGTAGTCTTCGGTATCCCCATGACAAAGACCATCATAATATTATCCCATTTCTACCCAGGTATGGGAAGAGGTTGCATGAATCTTCATGGGTGTTTCCTTCCATCATTCACGTACTGGAAAACCATACATCCTGACACAAAATCAGTAATCTCCCTCTTCGTGTTGTCCTATAAAAAATGTTCCTTCAAATCACTATACATCTTGGTGCTCTAAAGGTGTATAGAGAAATTGGAGCTATGATCATCATACACCATTTCCATTTTTAGATCATCTATGTTATGAACATAATGTCTCTTCCCAAATTTATAAATTTCTTCTTTATATATTAAGCCACTCAATCTCCCATCATTCACAACTTTAATCTTCTTTTGAAGATCCTCCTCATCAATATATGAACTCTTTATCCTTTCTAGTAGTGATGGTTTTGAAACCATTTTAAAAATTATTGATGTTTCATCTTCCATGGTTATTTCCATAACTATCATTTCTAGATCCATCAAAATAAGATCCCTTTCAACTCTCATCTTGTTCAAATCTCCATGATCCTTTCTGCTCAAAACATCTTCCACATAATTTCCATTCCTCTGGTGGTAGTGTATTGTGCAATCTTAATACTTGAGTAGTTCAAGATATCATATTTTCCTCATGTTGAGTTCTTTTTGTGAGAAAATATATTTCAAACCCTTTTTATTAGTATAAATCTCCCTTTTATTACCATAGATATAGTCTATACATATTTTCAAAGCAATGATTGCAGCTGCTATCTCAAGATCATGAGTGGGTTAGTTTTTCTCATGAATTTTTAGTTAGCATGATGCATAGGAAATAACTCTATCAATATACATAAGGATACAAACAAGTCCATTCAATGAATCACCATTATAAATAACAAACCCATCGTTCCCTGATGGTAGAGTCACTATAGGAGTGTTGAATAATCATCTCTTCAGTTCTTGAAAACATTCTTCGTGTTCTTTTCTCCAAACAATTTTGACACATTTACATTTGAGATTGGTTAATGGGACTACCAATTGGGAAAAATTCTAGATGAAACATCGATAATAACATGATAAACCAATAAAACTACCTACAACAGTTATATTCAACGGTGCAGGCCATTCTTGGGTTTCCTTGGTCTTTGAAGGATAAAAAGATATTCTATCCCCAGAGAAAATATAGCCAAGAATAGATATCTCCTAAATAAATAATTCACACTTGCTAAACTTCATATATAATAAATTTCATCTAAGAGTCTTTAGAATAATGCACAAGTGATTTTCATGATCTTCATAAATTTTGTAGAATACCAAGACATCATCATTTAATACCACAAAAATGGCATCAAGATATTCCTTTAAAAAACTATTCCGTATATCCATGAAGGCCGAGGGTCCATTAGATAATTCAAAAGTAATTACATTAAACTCACAATGCTCATACCTCAATAGAAATGCAGTTTTCGGAATGTATTCCAATTTCACACACAACTGAAGATATCTAGATTTAATTTCAATCTTTGAATAATTTTGAGCTCCATGATGTTGTTGAGTAAATCATCAATGTGGGGTAAGGGATACATGTTCTTTATTGTTATAGCATCGATCTCATTGTATTCAATGAACAACCTCATAGATCCTTCATTCTTTGTAACAAAAATGATATGGGTTCCCCATAGAGAAACACTTGGGCGAATAAATCCTTTTTTACTCAATTCCTCTAGTTCTTTCTTTAGTTCCACAAATTCCACAGTGGACGTTCTATAAGGGGTCTTCGATATTGGCCTTTAACCAGGAAATAAATGAATGGAAATATAAATTTATCATTCTGGAGGATGTCCAGGAAAATCCTCTGGAAACACATCAACATATTCATGCATAATATGTGAATCCTCTATTCAATAATTCTTTTCCTCACCCAAAGTTATTTCATTATCTACTTCTCAAATAATGGAATTTAGTAGGGCTACTGGGGGTGTATCTTGATAACAATCGGGTGGTGATGTTTCCACTCTAATGATAAGGTACTCTATATCATCATCGGAAATTGTAACCTCCTTCTTCTTAGTATAAATTTGTGCATCATGTTCTGAAAGAAAATCCATTCCGAGGATTATATCAAATTCAATCATGGGAATGATGATGAGATCATTAGATAATGAACATTTATATTCCCTAATGTGAACTAATTCACAAAACATTATTGCAATGATACTTTCCTTAGGTGGTTTTACTGACAACTCCCTTGTTAAGTAAAATTTATAATATTAATTCTCCTAGAATACCTGGAAGATATGTAACTACGACAAAATCCAGAGTCAAATAAAGCATTGGGTAAACATGAAAAATCTATTAAATTACCAACCAACACATATTTCGGAGCCTTAACCTCAGCAGTAGTGATCGCATAAGCTTCTCATAGCTTCTGTGGCATTTTCTAAGGTAATTTCCATTCACCCTTAGGTCCTTCATTGGCATAATTCCCATTTTCTCAACAATTGTAGCATTTAACATTGACAGCCTAATTCTTCCCCTTGGAATCATGAGCTTGGTGGCCTTTTTCACTACATTTATAATAGACTCCCATTCCCTTCAGGAATGTACTAGGGTGATTCTTCCCACATTTACCATAGTATGGATATCCAAATTTTCCCTTATTCCCTATATTTCCATTTTAGTTTTTTAGCAGATCTCTTTTTCTCTTACATTGCTTTAATGTTGAAAAACATAGAGAATAACTTTTCTGTCTTGATAGTGCATGAGACTATATATTTTTATGATGAGAAGGATTGTTAAAATAATGGTCAATAGATAAATGGTTATAACTCGTCAAATAATCAATCAATATTACACATTGGGTAACGTATATAATCTATTTCATGCCTTTTAACCGTGTAATGTTATCCTCATACCTTGTAACATTCACATCCTCCTTTTGCCTTATACTCAAAAATTGACTTTACATATCTTCTCGATGGTCATAAGGAAAATTATTTTTCTAATAAAAACTCATTAAACTCCCTCCATTCCATGTTTGATAATTTTTCTTCTTCCATTGTGTTTTGTATTAATGACCACCATGGATCTGCATCTCCCATGAGTTGATAAACTGCCATGACAAATTTTTCTATTTCACTACTCTCGAATGCAAAAAATATTTTTTCTAAGGAATTTATCCATTGCTCAGCAACTAATGGAATTGTACTCTAATTGATTGAGGGTGGTTGTTTCCTCATAAAGTTTCCTAACATTGATCCTCTATGTTGTGAATTAGGGTGCTCCATATGGGTGAGGTTATTATTCATAACCTGGGTGAGTTGTCCCAGAATGGTGATAAACTGATCAGCACCAGTTGCATCACTAGCTCCTCTAAAATTATCTTGAGTAGGAGGAAAATCCCTACATTGATTACGTGCATTGATACGGTTTACATTCCTTCCACTAGGAACTATTTCTAAAAAATGGCATACATTATATTAGTATATGAACCGCAATACATAATTCAAAACTTGTAAACCAATTAACATAAATTGATTATTTTATGGATATAATCCATAAAAATGCTTTCATTGAGGAAGTATATACTCATAAAAATATCATAATGGACTGTATAGAAAAGGAGAATTATCCTATGCATATCCCCTGAGAGTTTCATAACCAAGAGTGCAGTAAGGCCAGTTGTCATGCACAAGTTCCCATTCGAATCTATCTCAAAGCAGTGTCTTCGGGATTTACCCCTAGGTACATTTGTGCCAGAGCTGGCTCAACCTGCTCGTATCCAGACAGAGATGTATTTCTTAGAAAACTCACAAAATCCTTATTGTACCAAAATTATAGGAAGTTCTTCGATACTAATCCTCAATGTCTATCATAGGGTAATGATCTCTAAATAGATTTTTTCTAAATAGAGATTCCATGAATTGTACTAAAATTCATCTAATACCAATTGTAATTCCTCGACCCCAATTAACCTATGTCGGTGCATTATTACATAACATTGGCTTGATATAAGGAATCATGTCCTGAATGACCCATCAGTTTAGTATCCTTTGAAGTACTAGATACATTCATTAGTTTTACATTACATCATGAAATAAAATCATCAACAACAATTTTTCTCCTTTTGAACACACTTATATCCTTATCCTATATTTCCAGGTCAATCATAAAATATTTCTTAACATCCTGGGAAAAATAAATCATAGAATGGGGTGAGCTCAGATGCTCAATAAGGATAACAATATAGCAGAAAAATTCATAAATATGCATAAATATTTAAGGCAATGTATAAGACTAAAACATAATCCTTTTAAACATAAACTTTAGCATAATATGGAAAATCTAAAATCAAATAATACCATTTAATTATTCACATTGATATTCTACTAGTCCAATAATCAAATGAAATACAAATAGCCACTTTCATAATGATAGAATGCATAATGCCAGACTTCATAACCACATAGTCACGACTTTGTGCCAAGACTAAAATTATGATTTTATCAAAGCCTTGTTCAAGGTCACTAGTTTTCCTCATTAGACCTAATGATGTATCAAGGAGCTATAGCGGGTTCCATCCTTCACTTACTAAGTCCATTGCATTCCTCATATGAAAAGGATTAAACATAACATAAAAATTCATATTAAAACTAGAATATGAAATGTCAATACTTAATCTATAAAACATGAATGGTGTAAAAATAACACATATATAGTAAAAAATATAACAAAATCTTCAATAAAATATTGAATATTTGTATCATAATTAATCAACATCAAACAAGTTTAAAATCCATCAAAGGATGTTGACATAGTTGAAATGAAAACTATTTGAAATAAAAAACTCTATCTATTTTAAAATCATTTAAAAGTCACATAATTATAAAAGAAAATAGTTATTTTTGAAAACATTCTTATAAGATTTTATGGTAATCTTCGACAATGATATAATATCATAAAATAGACACACCTTACGTATAAGTAAAGAACATTCTTACATTAATTTTGTCGAAAACTTCATAAAGTGACTTTTATGGAAAACGAATGAAATATTACTTTGAAAACATATATGTTCATATAAGGGTATAAATTAATTTAACCCATATTATAGTAAATAGTAAAAATGTTTTGAATTGTATGTTCAGGAAAATACAGATGTGGTTGATCAAGAGGTCCTAGTAGATAGTTACGAATTAACAACCTCAGATAAGTACAGAGATTGTAGGATTAACCCTTACCTTGTACTTTTACTTGGTCTAAGATATTTTAACCTCCTTTATGATGGATAAATCATTTTTATTAAATTATTTAATAACTATATACACTAATATGATATCATATATGACCCTTTTATATTGCTTTGTTAATAATATTTAAGTAGTATCATCGTTTCAGGTGTTAACTAATTAGTTATCCTTTATACGCATGGTTATGTAAGCCATGTTTGTTATAGATAGGATTTGTTATATTCACATATATAATTATATTATGTCCATAAATATTATATTTTATCATAAAATAAAAATTATTCTTGAATGATTATGATGGGGAATCAATCTCACATCTTTTGTATTGACGGTAATCCGTACGTACGCAGTAGTGACAATATTATTATATTAATTGTGAAATAATATATACAGAATAATTAATATGTTAAATTTATTATTTAAATTAGTAACATTCATTATTATATCCATCCAAAATAATGAAGTCTTTCAATAACAAACTAAACCACGACATGGAGTCGGTAAGTCGTACATACGCACGTATAGTGACTTTGTCATTTATATGATAGGTAGAATAAATAATATGGTTGTACCATATTTATAATAACATAATAGTGTATAGAATATACTGGATTAATTATTTTAGAATGTAAACAACAAAAAAAAGGGGAAGTGGAAGAAGAATATAAATTGAAAGAGGTGATGAAATATTTACCTCTTCTTCAGGTTCTTCCTTTTGATTTGATCAAAAGGGCTCATTAGGTTGGATTTAGGACCAATGGATGGCCTCTAAAAGGAAGGGATGAAATTTGGGAAGATATTTGGGTAGGGGGTGGCTGAGCCAAATGGATTTGGAGGTATGAATTTGAGATAAAGTGATGTGCCCTTTTATAAGAGGGGTGAAGGGCACGTTAGGAAAAGAATGAAGTATTATTTTATAATAAAACTATTTTCGGTTTTTAATGGCTCCAAAAATATTTATTTCGAGGATAAGTTGGGGATGTGTCGAAATACTCTCAACCAATAGGTTTTAGATTGGTTTAGGTCCCCATATTAATAATATCTTTTACATTTCACTCTTAGTTAAACAGTTTTTCATTTACCATGTATCTTTGTATTTTTATATTATATGGTTAATAAACATACAATAACAAGACAAGAGAACCTCTAGTGGTTTATTATTAATATATATAACATTATATATTACCTTTGGCAGAAAATTAGATTTTTAAGAATATTTTATAAATTAATAACACAATATTTTTTTTAAAAAGTCAAATATGTCAATTTTGACACTATTAAGTATTTAGTTTTTGTGAAAAGATTAAATGCATGATTACTTCAAAAAAAATTATTTAATCAATACTAACATGTCATATTAACCAATAAAAATAGTCTAATTCATTAAAAGTCCAAAGATAATTTTTTTGGATATTTATATAATCAATCATTTTAATCTTTCATTAATAAGTTAATTACTACATCATCATGGTGTCATAAATAAATTTAATTATTTAATGTCTAAAAATTATAAATAAACTACCATCATGTAGGAGTAGTTTTTAGATTTCTAATGAATATTTATAATATAATTTATATTGTGTGTTACCATATATTAAAAATGGTTTAGTTATTAAACATTGAATTTAACTCTTTTAACTCTTCTTTAAATAATATAATAATTAATGTCCTAATGTAATCTAAGTGGACCAAATGGGATCATATTTTATTCCTAAAGTTTATTTTTGTTGAATTACACTTATCCAATAGAATTTTTACATGTGTTAGGGTAATTATGATATAATTTTTACCCTTAATTAACATATTTATTTTAAACTGTGGTAAATAAAAGTCATAAATTACAATGCACCAAAAATTATTTTCATCTTATTTAACCACATTTTTCATACTGATATTATAGTTTTCTATTGAATATTGGAAATTCAACTCACAGATGCGGAAAAATTATGTTTTATGCAAATTTGAAGATGCTCCTTAGAGGTGGGTAAAAGACGGTAAAAAGTTCAATGAAATTTTAATATATTTAAACATATTATAAAATGACTAGAATGAATTAAATTGATCCTATATAAGTATTATTATTCTATTTTTACATAAAATAAATTTAAATAATATAAAAATTTATTTAAATAAAAAATTCTATTTTAACCACTAACGATGTGTTTTTCACTAATCATAAAAAATTGAATGTTTTCTAAAAAATAAAAAGAATTCACCCTAAGCTAATTTTGATATTCTATATTCAAAAATGAAGTACATTTTGAAAAATAATATTCATAAAATATCAAAATGTGGGTCTTACTATTCATAACAGCATGTTTGATTGGTCGTGGTGTTTTAGAATCTCGAATTTTCGTACAATGCAAGATATTGCACTATTCAAAGGGAAACGTATAATAGAATATTGGGGTGTTAAATTATCCCCACCATTAAATAATTTATTCCTCAAAATTATAGAATATTAATTCATTAAATGATTCATGTGGTTCTTCATCATATGTTTCTCAGGTTCATATGTTGCCTCTTCCATCTTATGATTTCTCAATAGAGCATTTACCAGATGAGTCATCCTACTTCTTAGCACTTGTTCTCTGGTATCAAGAATTTTGAAATGCTCTTACCATTAAGACAGATCAGGTTCCAGTTCAATTTTCTCATAGGTGAGTAAATGTGTTGGGTCAGGCATGAATTTTCTAAATATTAATATGTGGAACACATCAAGAACTTTGGATAGACTTGGAGGCATTACCAAACGATACATTACAACTCCAATTTGATGTAGAATTTTGAATGGTTAGATATACCTGGGAATATGTTAACACTTATTACCATAATGTATAACTCCCTTCCATGTAGATACCTTCATGAAAACATGATCTACTACCAGAAATTAAAAATCTTTCCTTCAGTTATCAACATAGCTCCTTTTCCTACTCTGGGTTGCATTGATGTGGGTTTGGATAACCTTAACCTTTTCCATTGTTTCCTGAACGTTTTCTTGTCCTATGAGTTTTCTTTCACCAACATCATCCCAAAAAGCTGGTGTGTGATATCTCTTTCCGTATAACGCTTCATATGGTGACATATGAATACTTTAATGGAAGATATTATTATAGGAAAATTATACTAGAGGTTAAAATTGATCTAAAATACATTGAAAGTTATGTGAGAAAGATATCAACGTGTATTCTAAGGATTGAATAGTATGATCTAATTTTCCATCAGTTTGAGGGTGGTATGCAGTGCTCAAACAAAGTTCAATATCCAAGGATTGGTGATGACTTTTCCAGAATCTTGATGTAAAATGGGGATCACGATTAGAAACAATCGATAGTGGCCCTCCATGATGTCTTGAAACATTATTAATATATAGTTTTTATAGACGATTAAGTGGTAATTCTCATTTATATCAAGAAAATGTACTGACTTGGTAAGACAGCCAACAATGACCCATATTACATCATTACTTCTAGGAGTATTTGGTATCCCCATGAAAAAATCCATCGTAATATTGTCCCATTTCAACTAAGGTTTGGGAATAGGTTCCATGACTTGTCCAGGATATTGCCTTCCAGCATTCACATGTAGAAAAACAATACACCTTGAAAAAATATTAGAATTGTCCCTCTGAATGTTTTCCCACAAAACAAATTCCATCAAATATCTATACATCTCTGTGATCCCAAGGTGTATAGAGAAATTGGAGCTATGAGAATCATCCAAAAATTCTCTTTTTAGATCAGGTATGTTTTGAACGCAATGTCTCTTCCCAAATTTTGAAACTCTATCTTCATATATGATGTCACTCAATCTGCCATCATTCACAGCTTTAATATTCTTTTGAAACTCCTCATCATCAGTATGAGAAAACTTTTTCTTTTCTAGTAAAGATGGTTTGGAAACCATTTTAAAATGTATTGATGTTTCACCTTCAATGGTTATTCCAATATCAATCTTTACAAGATCCATAAAAATAGGATCCCTTTTAACTATCATCTTGTTCAATACTCCATGATCCTTTCTGCTCAATGCATCTACAACCTTATTTTCCTTCCCCGGGTGGTAGTATATAGTGAAATAATAATCCTTGAGTAGTTAAATCCATCTTCTTTTCCACATGTATACTTATTTATGTGAGAAAATATATATCAAACTCTTCTGATCAGTATCAATCTCACATTTTTCACCATAGAGATATTGTCTCAATATTTTTAGAGAAATTATTACAACTGCTAACTCAATATCACGAGTGGGATAGTTTTTATTGTTAATTTTTAGTTTTCGTGGGGAATATGCAATAACTCTATCATTCTACAAAAGGACACAACTAAGACCGTTATTTGAAGGATCACTATAAAAAACTAACCCATCATTCCCAGATGGAAGATTCAAGATAAGAGAGTTGAGTAATGTTCTCTTCAATTATTCAAAACATTCTTCACATTATTTTGTGTCAAAAAATTTAACCCCCTTACATGTGATCTTAGTTAAAGGGTTTGCCAATATAGAAATATTCTGGAGGAAACGTTGATAATAATATACTAAACCAATAAAATGGTGTACCTCTGTTATACTCATTGGTGCTGGAATTTCATGGATTTCCATGGTCTTGGATGGTTGAACAAAGATTCCAACCTTAGAGACAATATGGCCAATAAAAGTAATCTCTTGAAGCCAGAATTCACACTTTATAAACATCCCATATAATTTATTCCTTCTAAGAGTCTTTAGAATAATTCAAAATTTATTTTCATGTTCTTCGAAAGATTTGTAGTATACCAAGATATCATCAATAAATAATACTACAAAGTCATCATGGTATTCCGTGCAAACACTATTCATTAGATCCATGAAGACTGAGGGTCCATTAGTCAATCCCAAAGGCATTAATGTAAACTCGCAATGTACATACCTAGTTTGAAATGTAGTTTTTAGAATGTATTCATTCTTCCCACACAACTGATTATATCAAGATCGAAGGTCATTCTTTGAAACATACTGAGCTCTATGAAGTTGGTCAAAAAATGATCAATGTGAGGTAGGGGATACTTATTAGTTATTGTTATAGGATTGATCTCCCTTTAATCAATGCATAACTTTACAGATCTGTCTTTCTTTTTATAAAAAAGTATAGGGGCTCCCCATAGAGAAACACTAGGGGGAATAAATGACTTATTACTCAATTCCTCTAGTTCATTATTTTGTTCCACTAATTCCACTATGGACATTCTATAAGGGGTCTTCGATATGGGCCTTGAACGAGGAATTGATTCAATGGAAAACACAATTTCTTATTCTGGAGGATGTCTAGGTAAATCCTCTAGAAACACATCAACATATTTAGGAACAATAGGTACATCTTCCATTCAAACATTATTTTCCTCACCCATAGTTATTTCATTCTCTTCTTCCCCAATAATTTAATTTAGTAGGGCTACTGGGGGTGTATCTAGATAAGAATCAGGTGGCGACGTTTATGCTATAATGATAAAGTACACATTATCATCATCGACTATTATAACATCCTTCTTCTCTAAATAAATTTTTGCATCATGGTCTGAAAGACAATCCATTCAAAGGATTATATCAAATTCAATCTTGGGTATGATGATGAGATCAGTAGATAAAGAATATTTATATACCCTTATGGGAAATGATTCACAAAACATTATTGTGATGATACTTCCCTTAGCTATTTTCACTGACAAATAACTTGTTAAGTAAAAGTAAAATCATCTTATTTTCTTATCAAACTAGAAAGATATGTAAGAATGTGATGATCCAATGTCTAATAAATCATTGTCTAAACTTCATGAAACCATTAAATTACCTACAACCATGACTTTTGGAGCTTCAACCTCAGTTTTAGTGATTGCATAATCTTGGTCTTTCTCCCTTGGACTTTTATGAGGTAAGATCCCTTGATTCTTAGGATATTTATTGTCATAATGCCTCTTTTCTCTAAAATTGTAGCATTAAACATTGGCAGCCTCGTTCTTCCCCTTGCAATCATGAAATTGGTGGCCTTTTTCACCACACTTGTAACAGACTACCATTCCATTAAAGCATGTATTGGGGTGTTTCTTCTCACAATTACCATAGTATGGATATTAAACATTTCCCTTCATCCCTTTATTTCCATTTCTATAGTTTTTTGTGTATCTCTTTTTTTCTTGCTTCTCTTTAAATTTGAAAGACTTAGAAATTTTTTTTTTCTTGATAGCGCATGAGACTATATATTCGTGTGATGAGAAGGATTTTGAGACTAATACTTAAAAGTGAAATGGTTTTAACCTATTAAATAATCAACCAATCATACTCCTTGGGTTACGTATATAATCTCATTCATGACTAGTTATCCTTATAATGTTTTCCTCATACTTTTTGACATTCTCATCCTCCTTTTGCCTTAGACTTCGAAATTGTCCGTCCATATCTACTCGATGGTCAAAGGAATGTATTTTTCAATGAAAAACTCATTAAACGGCCCCCATTCGATGTTCGATACTTAATCATCTTCATTTGCGTTTTGAATTAATTACCACCATTTATTTACTTCTCCCATGAGGTGATAAACTACCATGACAACTATTTCACTTTCGATACTCACCAATGCATGAAATATTTTCACTAAATAATTAATCCATATCCATGATACTGATGGATTTTTACTCTAATTGAATTTTGGTGATTGTTTCCTCATTAAGCGGTCTCACATTGATCCTCCATGTTGTGGCTCAGGGTGCTCTATACGTGTAAGGTTATTATTCCTAACATGATTGAGTTGCCCTAGTAAGGTGAAAAGATGATCAGAGTAAGTTGCTTCACCAGCTCCACTATAAATATATTGAGCAGGATTGAAAACCCTATATAGATTAAATACGTTGATATAATTTCCATTCCTTCTACTAGGTTCCATTTCTAAAAAATTAAATACAATAGATTAGTTTATGAACCACAATACATAATTCCAAACTTGTAAAATAGATTGCATAAATTGAATATTTTATGGATATAATCAATAAAAATATATTCTTTGTGAATGTATATACTCATAAACCCGTCATAATTTTTGTAAAAAAATCAGAAATATCCTAAGCATGTCCCCCTAGAGTGTTGTAACCAAGAGTGCATCAAGGCCCATTGTCTTTCACCAGTTCCCATTCGAGTCTAGATCAAAGCATTGTTTTTAGGTTTTAGCCCTAGGTAAATATGTGCAAGAGCTGCCTCTACCTGCTCGTATCTAGACAATGATGTATTGCTTGTAAAACAAAAAAAATTCTCTATAGTACCAAAATTCTAGGAAGTTATTATATATTAATCCTCTATATATTTCAGAGGGTAATGTTCTTTAATCAATTTTATTATGAATATAACTTCCAAGGTTTGTTCTAAACATCATCTGATACCTACTGTAATGACTTAAACCTAGTTACCCAGAGTCTGTGGATTGTTACATAACATTGACATGATATAAGGAATCATGTCCTGAAAGGCCGATCAGTTTAGTAGCCTTGGAAGCACAAGATACATTCATAAGTTTTACATTACATCATGAAATAAAAACATCAACAACATTTTTTTCACTTTTTAACACACTTATATCATTTTCCATTCCCTACATGTCAACCATAAAATACATCTTCACATCCTGGAAAAAATAAAACATAGAAAGAGTTGAGCTCAGATGCTCAGTAAGGATAAAAATATAGCGGAAAAATTCATAAATAAGAAAAAACATTTAAGGAAATGTATATGACTAAATAAAAATCCTTTTAAACATAAAATTTTGAAAAATATGGCAAAGATAAAATCAAATACTTCCATTTAAAAATTCACATCGATTTTTAATAGTCGAATAATCACATGCAATATCAATACCCACTTTCGTAATGATGGAATTCATAATGCCTGACTTAATAACCACATAGTAAAGGCCTTGTTCCAAGAATAAAAATAATATTTTTTGAAGGACTTGTACCAAGATGCTAGTTTGTCTCATGTGACTTACCAATGCTTCAAGGAGATATAGCGGGATCCAACCATCACTTACCAAGTCCAATGCATTCCTCATATGAAAAGGTTTAAATATAACATAAACATTCATTTTAAAACTAGCATACGAGATGTCAATACATTATCCATATACCATGATTGGTGTAAAAAATAACACATCCACAGTCAAACATATCAAAAAAACAACAGTATATTATAGAAGTTTAGTATCATAATAAATCAACTTCAAACAAGTTTAAAATTCATCAAAGGATGTTGACATAAATGAAATGAAAACTATTTGAAATAAAAACCTCTTTATGTTTTGAAATCATTTAAAAGTCACATAATT
Source organism: Viscum album (assembly GCA_963277665.1). NCBI lineage: Eukaryota > Viridiplantae > Streptophyta > Magnoliopsida > Santalales > Viscaceae > Viscum > Viscum album. Next base: position 961,633,242 of record OY728143.1, on the reverse strand, counting down.
ATAAAATAAAAGATTTATTTTGAAAATATTATTATTATCTTGTATAGGAATCTTACATGATGATATAACAGGGGAAAATAGGTGCACCCACTGTATAAATAAAAAAATATTCTTACCATAATTTTGTCAAAATGGTCATAAAGTGCCTTGTATGTAAAATGATAGAAAAATACCCTTCAAAAAATAAATGGTCAAATAAGGGTATAAATTACATTATCCCTTAGTATAGTAAATAATAAAAATGTTTTAAATTATATTTTTATGAAAACACGGATTTTGTTGATAAAGAGGTCCTAGTAGATACTTATGAATTAACAACCTCAGATAAGTAAAGAGATTGTAGAATTAACCCTTACCTTTTAAATTTTTCTTGGTCGTGGGTAAAATAACCAGTTATATAATTGTTAAATCATTTTTATTAAATTATACAAGAACTATATACATAAATATTATATCATATATTACCCTCTAATTTTTCATTGTTAATAATATTTTAGTACTATCATCGTTTCGGGTGTTAAATGATTGGTTTTCCTTTAAATGCTTGGTTACGTAAGCTATGTTTGTTATTTATAGGATATATTTGATTCATATAAAGAATTATATTATGTTAATAAGAATTATCTTTAATCATAAAATGAAAATTATTCTTGAATGGTTAATATAGGGAAATAATCTGATCGTGTTCGTGGATACGGTAATCCGTACGTACGCATGATAGACAATATCAATATATTTATTGTGAATCATATATATAGAATCATTGAGAAGTTATATTTATTATTTACATCAGTTATATTCATTAATATACCAATCCAAAATAATTAAGAGTTTCAACAACAAACTACACCACGACGTGGAGACGGTAAGCTCTACGTATGCACGTAACGTGACTTTTTCATTAATAGGATAGATAAAATAATGAATATGGTTGTACCATATTTATAATTACATAATAGTATATAGAATACACTCGATTTGTTATTTTATAATGGAAACAACAATGAAAGAAGGATTGAAGAAGAAAAGAACTTGAAAGAGGTGATGAAATATTTATCTCTTCTTCAGGTACTTCTTTTTGATATGCTCAAAAGGGCTCCATAAATGGATTTATGACCAAATGAAGGCCTATTGGATTATGGGAGGAACCTTGGGAGGATATTTAGGTAGGTTTGTGCCAAGACAGATGGATTTGAAGGTGTAACACCCCAGGTAAATAAAGAATATGAAATTTTCATATTTATCCATATATTCGAATAAAATATTAATATTACTTTATAGGGAACGCTATGCTCGATGGCGTACCCAATACACAACAACGAGTTTCTTTGAAATCTTATGTTGCACTCTAATAATAAAATAATATTTTTTTTAAATGGTAGTTAACGCCTATCCGTTGTAATAGAGATAATGAAAGGAAGTAACTAGAAAATGATTATATATGTTTGTAAAATATTTTTACTTTTATCCAATAAATGTTAGAGGCTTAAAATGCAAATGAATCCAATTTTAAGCATAAATCTTCTAATATTCTTTAAAAGGTCGATTAACCTCCTTTTGATGGAGAACACTTTTTTAATATAATTTTGACAATTTTATATGTTGTATTTGACAAAATAAAATCCTTCTTTAGAATCTGGACATCAAAATTTACTTTGTGTGAATTTTTGTTATTTTTCTGATAAAGATCATTTCTAGTGAAAATGTTGCATTTTAATTCAAAACCTCCTTTTAATATGATTTATTTATATAGATATATTATATTTTTAATTGAGATTAAAGTGTATTTAGAATATATTTTTATCATTTAATCCAATGGAGGTCATTGGAATTAATTTCACTTTGAAATTGGACTTAAACTAGTGACAATCATCTAATAGATATTGTTTCTCAAAAACACGCTATTTGTTTTGATAGTGGAAATTAATTATTCAATAAATTAATGAAACTTATATGTTTTGAATTTTGTAAAATAGACATCATTTTTTATTCAGAATATCAAATATAGCTTAGGGTGAATTTTAGGTATTTTTTTGAAAAACTTCAATTTTTGATGAATAGTGAAACCACTATGTGGTAGTTAAAGAAACTGATTTTTTGATTAAATGAAACGTTACCACTTCTGTGATTTTATTTTCAAAAATCTGACATAAATGGTTGTCATTAGGATTTAAAATGTGGTTCAATGAGATTAAAATAATTTTTTTCATGAATAGTAACTTTTAAGTTTTATTAATCACGATTATAGTTAATTAGTGTAATTTAAGGTAATGATAATGTTATAATAATATAAAATGACCTTTACACATGTCCTACCCTTATTGGATGAGTCATGGACGACCACTAAAATTCATGGGTCAACTTGGGGACACCATGGAACCACTTTGGTTGGAAAATGACATTAATAACTTTTTATTTATAGTTAAAATTAAAATGTGACGAACATGTATTGTTTTACTAAAACAATTTTTTCATGTGGTTATAAAAGTCATATTGTTTACTATAAATATTCATTATAAATCTAAAATTATTTCCTACATCATGATATTTTTTTTATAATTTTTAGACATTAAATAAATTAATTTATTTATGACGTCGTGATGATGCAGTGATTACCTCATAAATGAACGATTTAAATAAAATGAGAAGATATCATAAAATATAAGTCTTACACTTGTCCCAAACCTATTTGATTTGTGTATATCGAACCCTTATCACCTTTTCCTCGAAATATATTCTTTTGGGACCATTAAAATCTGGAAAAAATCATTTTATAATAATGTAATATTTTATAACTTTCCAAGAGCGCCCCTCCTCTTCTCTAATAAAAGGCCCCCAGATGTACCACCTTGCCCACTACTCTAAAGCCATTGGCTCGGAAAAACCCTGACCATTTATTCTCTCCATATCCCACTATTCATAAATGAAGCCTCACCTTTTGCATAATTCCCTTCAAGAAACCCTTTTGGTTCAAACCAAGAGGAGTTACCCGATTTAATGGTAATGTCTTCACTTGTGTTCTTTTGTTTTATTTTTCTTCTTCCAAACCCCTAAACTCTTTTTATTCCTTTATTTTGAAACAAAAATAGTATCTTAAATATACTATTATGTTTTTATGTGAAGGATTCGAGCTACACTTACACACACCTCCGTCTAATGGTTAATGAACATACTATTTCTGTGGATGGTGAATTACTGCCTCACGAAACGATGATTGTTCAATATTCTCCTAACACCTTTATGGTGGCCAATATGATGTCACTATATTTTATATAAGATATTTATGATATTTATGTTTTCCATATTCTTCTTTATTTTAAAATTAAAACATACCTTTATTCTTTTCATGTTGGGCAAATGTGATAATTTCATACGAGGAAGTGTTGACTACCACCCCCTCAAGTGATGTGACTCGTTCATGAAATACATGGAATATATAAAGAATGAAATTAATGAACTTATGTTACCTATAAAACATATATATTATACTGGAATTATAATATATATATCTTAATTATTTTTAATTCCATTAATATGACAAAGAAATGAAAGTACTGTTCATGCGTACGTACGACCTACCGTTTCCATGAATGGTAAATTTCATTTATTTATATCTCCAAATGTTATGGAATAGTATAAAATGAATATGTACTGGATATATATGATATTTAAATCATTAAATCTATTCAGGAGATGATTTACTTATAACTACATGGACAATCATTTTCAAACAAATTCATTTTTGACTCATGTACCAAACATTGACAAAAACGTCTGATATGAACTCACATTATTAACCAATTATTATAACATTATAATATGTGATATGAACTGAATAATAATTTTTAATTTATTACCTTAAGAAATTTTAAATTTTCCAATGTTTATTATTCAGGAATATAAATAAATGAACAAGACAAGTCGGACTTGAGGTATGGGATCCTACCTCTCTCTTACTTTTTAAGTACTCTCTTTTCGGTAATTTATTTTAAGCTCATATTTCTTATGTTTGGGGATGTTCTTTTATATTCCTAAATCTGTAAATTTTATGTTAATATTATGATATACCCTATTAGATCTAATAAATTCATTTTTGGAAGTTTTAAGTGGTGTCGTTAGGCTGCCGAATTTTCATAAGGGGATTTTCATCTCACTTTTTATTTTCATGAGCTTCATGCTACATTGGCCACTATTTCCTTTTAATGGTGTATGTACTTCACATTATTCTAGTATTTTTGTAATATAATTTCGTTTATGATTATTTAAATCAATGTTTTATAGTCCTTCTTTCATGGGGTGTACGTTTCGAAAGTTACCCAAATCGGTAAGGGAACCTTTCACCCCCCTCTTTTTAAAAGACTTATTTTTGTTAGGTCTTTTAATTTAAATCTTATTATGTTGGGATATTTTATTCTATATTAATATTGATGTAAAATTTATTTCTAAGTGATGAGATACCATTTTTGTCTCATCAACTCCTTTTCTGAATTTTAATGTGACATCGTTAGGCTGTCGAATTTTTACAAGGGAACTTCTTAACCCAATTTTGATTTCTTTGGGTTCAACTTGTAATTATAGAATATTTCATCCTATGAATATGTTTGAATTACCTCTGGTTATTTTAAACTTAATATCCAATTATATTGGGTGTATTTATATTTGTCACACATAATTATGAGATTGATTTGTCCTTAATTTAATGATACCTTCTTTATAAGGGATTTCATCTCATTTTACGTTTCTATTGAGACATCATTGTTATTATGCACCAATTCACTCTTATATGGTGTATATACTGTCCTTTGGCATATTATATCATGAATACCTTTATTCTCATGATATTATCAAGTTCAGATTAAATGTTATTCCCCAATTATTTTTATTCAAGTGTCCCTCATTTTGTTAAAAACTCTTTAACTAAAATATTGTTTTAAATGTTTTAATGATTTATTATTATAAATATTTCTCATAAATATCCATGTTTTCAAAATGGGTTTTAAGGATTTATTTATATGGATATTAGTGGTTTAAATTTTTAAAAGCTTTAAAGTGGTAAGGTATTTCGTCTCATTCTCCTTTCATTGAGGCATATTTTGTTTTATAGACAACATTATTTTATACGGTGTATAAACCCCTTTTACTTTTAATTTTATTCAAAATGAATATTTTTTATACGAATCATTTTACTAAATGAAAAAAGGGAATTTTTTTGTCAGACGTATGCGGCGACAATGACTTCTCCACCACCGTGTCCATTATTTGAGTTTCGGATTCCTCTACAAGCCATAACTATTTTTTAAATGAAAAATAGATACCATATTTTTCTTTTCCATTATTTTGATATTGAAAATCATTTTGATAATGTTTTTTATTATATTAATGTGTTATTGATATCTTGTGATTTAAATGTGGAAATGTTATGTTTTCTTTATGCATGTTTTATATGATACGATTATGCTACGGTTCTTGGGCATTGTTTATGAAGACGGGTGGTTCTGTGATAAACTAATGGTGGGTGAGCCCCATATAGCTCTCTAATTAATTGGGTAATGTGAAGGGGTTAAATGATACGGTTTATCCGAAGAGATATAGGGAATATAATGTGATGGGTATTCCAAACGTAACCATGAGTGTTACTCCCTACGTAAGAATGCTATGAATGACTCAAGTTACCTTTATGTCTTATTATTTCTATGAGTTATTTGTAAATCTTATGATTTAATGAGGTATGTTAAATTGATTATGTTTTATGAGTAAAGTATTATTTCATTTATTCTTATGTATAAACGGACTAATGTTTTGTTTATGTATTGTTATAACCCTTACTGAGCTTTTTATGCTCATCCCATGTTTTTTTTAAATGTTTTTCACTGGACATATAGTTGAATAGGGTCATGGATGGGATCAAGGAAATGTCAGGCTGTCTAAAACATGGAACTAGACATGATTCTTTTGTACAAGTGTTTTTATTTTGTGAAAAAAATGGAAGCTGAGTAAATGTGTCTACATTGCAATCTTTGAGATGTAATAGTTATATCATAATTATCTAAAACTATAAACCCGAAAAGATCCTCAATGTGAATTATTAATTTAATTCAATAATAAGTAATGTTATGGTCGGGTCCTTATAGATGGTATCAGAGGATGGATTAGATAACTTTACAGGTTAGGGTATTCATTAAGCATAAGTGACATTACCATAATGGATAGGATTTCAGAAAGAGTCATAGTTTTTAGATAAAGTGAATGATTACGTATATCTTAGTGTTTATATTCCTCATTAGTATATGATGATTTTGTTGATATACTCGCACTGACATTTTTGGTTTTAGTAAATGGATTGATCTAGCAGGCACCAAAGTGACAATGGGTTTGAAGGAAACTGTGGTGGTTCTCTGATTAAGAGACTAGATGAAATGGGGGATTCAATGAGAAATATCGTGGTTATTCTAAACCAACTATCATGAGTCATGATCAACCACTTGAACCTTGGTGAGTTCTCTAATGCATCATGTAAAAGAGAAGCAAATAAATGTGGATGTTCAGGTAATAATTATAAATATGACCATTAGGGTTTATATGATCCTTACTTTTGAGGTAATTATGGGTTAATATATGTTATGATGGAATATGAATGACATGAGATAAACTTGAGGTTAAATTATTTTATGGTTATTTTTGAATATTTTATCACTTTTTGGGGAATGTTATAAGAATTATGTAGTTTTGGGAAAAGGACAACACGTAGACCGTGTGAAAACCTGTCGCGTCTGACGAAGATACGAGAATCGAACCCACAACCAAAGTGCGACTGGTATTTATCACCTACCACTGGACTACGTGAAGTCCCTAGTTAGTTTGACTAATTATTTTTAGTTAGATGGTCTTATAAATCTAGAATAAGTTGATTTTGGGTTGTCTATTGAAATTATTAACCTATCATGGAGGATATGTTATTAGGATAATTACATTTCAGTATGAGACTTTAACAGTAACCGTTGTTATTTGGAGATAAATGTTATGGTTTATCTTGGAAGACTATGTGATTAAATCCTTCAGAGATTTGGGTTTCAGTCTTAGTTTTGATTACTTTGATGAATTTTATGGATAGATGTTTATTGAATGGTATTTATTTAACTTTAGGTATTTTTTGACAAATTTTGGTGATTAGGAATTGATTTTTTATAAAGGATTATCCTTTTTGGATATTATATGATCTCATACTAACACTTTTGGTTTTAGTTTTGGTTGAGATCTAAATACATGTGAATTATATAGTTCTATTTTTTGGATTAGGTGATTCTCTAGAAGTTGATTATAGCTCTCTTAATGAGAACAATTCATCCTAAATACTCGTCTTTTAGAGAAAATATCAGTTCGTGTAAGAAATATAGTAAAATTTGAAAGTCAACATGACAAGTAAGTATGTTTCCTTATGTTTTAGTTAATCTCATAAATAAATTACTCAATGAAAAGTATCATAAAACAAAAATGTTGTCTGTTAATTTTTCCTACCGGGGAATCAAATACCATTTAACCCATCAGTAGTTTGTAATTTTCTTGTGGTTAACTTTCTCCTAAACATGTTTTCTACCACTCTCCATAAGAACATGAAAATTTTTTTTCTCCACCATGTGCATGTTTTCCTACATGGAATCTTAGTATGGGTTAACTCAGGTGACCTTTGTAATTCTCTTTGTTTATTTTAAAGTGATAGTTTTACTGACTCTTGTTCCGATGTAGGATTTTTAATGAAGTTTCCAAGCCCAATTTTAAAATCGCGAGGACGCAATTCCCAAAAGTGGGGAAAGATGTAACAGCCTAGGTAAATAAAGAATATGAAATTTTCATATTTATCCATATTTTCGAATAAAATATTAATATTACTTTAAAGGGAACACTATGCTCAATGGTGTACCCAATACGCAACAACGAGTTTCTTTGAAATCTTACGTTGCACTCTAATAATAAAATAATATTATTTTAAATGGTAGTTAACACCTAGGCGTTGTAATGGAAATAATGAATGGAACTAACTAAAAATGATTATATATGTTTGTCAAATATTTTTACTTTTATCAAATAATTGTTAGAGGCTTAAAATGCAAATGAATCCAATTTTAAGCATAAATCTTCTAATATTCATTAAAAGGTCGATTGACAACCTTTTGATGGAGAACCCTTTTTAAATATTCTTTTGAAAATATTATATATTTTATTTGACAAAATAAAATCCTTCTTTAGAATCTGGACATCAAAATTTACTTTGTGTAAATTTTTGTTATTTTTCCGATAATGACCATTTTTAGTGAAAATATTTCATTTTAATTAAAAAACTCCTTTTAATCTGATTTATTTATATGGATAAATTATCTTTTTAATTTATATTATTTTTATTTTTAATATATTTTTATCATTTAATCCAATGGTGGTCATTTGAATTAATTTCACTTTGAAATTGGACTTAAACTAGTGTCAATCATTTAATATATATTGTTTCATAAAAACATGATATTTGTTTTGACGGTGGGAATTAATTATTAAATTAATTAATTCAACTTATATGTTTTGAATTTTTTAAAATAGACATCATTTTTGAATTCGGAATATCAAATATAGCTTAGGGTGAATTTTTGGTTTTTTTCTGAAAAACATCAATTTTTGATGAATTGTGAAACCACTAAGTGGTAGTTAAAGAAACTGATTTTTCATTTAAATGAAACTTTACCACTTCTGTGATTTGATTTTCAAAAATATTACATACATGGTTGTCATTAGGAATTAAAATATGGTTCAATGAGATTAAAATATTTTTTTCATGAATAGTAACTTTTAAGTTTTATTAATCGCGATTATAGGTAATTAGTGTAATTTAAGGTAAAGATAATGTTATAATAAAATGAAATGAATTTTACACATGTCCTACCCTTATTGGATGAGTCATGGCCGACCAATAAAATCCATGGGTCAACTTGGGGACCCCATGGAACCACTTTGGTTGGAAAATGACATTAATAACATTTTATTTAATGTTAAAATTAAAATGTGACGAACATGTATTGTTTTACAAAAAAGCATTTACATGTGGTTATACAAGTCGTATTTTTGACTATAAATATTCATTCGAAATCTAAAAACATTTCCTAAATCATGATAATTTTTTTATAATTTTTAGATATTAAATAAATTAATTTATTTATCACACCGTGATGATGTAGTGATTACCTCATAAATGACCGATTTAAATAAAATGAGATGATATGGTAAAATATAAGTCTTAATCTTGTCACAAACCTATTTGATGGGTGGATTTCAAAACCTTATCACCTTATCCTCAAAATATATCCTTTTGGGACCTTTAAAACCCGGAAAAAAACATTTTATAAGAAAGTTATATTTTATAACTTTCCAAGAGCGCTCCTCCTCTTCTCTTATAAATAGCCCGCAACTCTACCACCTTACCCACACCTATCAAGCCTTTGGATCAGCAATAACCTGCCCATTTCATCTCTCCAAATACCTATATACCTCATTGAATACTCACCTTTGTCAGAATGCTCTTCAAGAAACTCTTTTGGTTCAAACCAAGAGGAGTTACCCGATTTAAAGGTAATGTCTTCACTTGTGTTCTTTTGTTTTATTTTTCTTCTCCAAAACCCTAAAAACGTTTTATTTTTCTCTTTTGTTAGAACAAATGTATCTTAAATATACTAGGATGTTTTTCTGTGAAGTATTAGAGCTACACTTTCCGTCTAATAGTTAATGAACATACTGTTTATGTGGAAGGTGAATTACTGCCTCACGAAACGATTATTGTTCAATCTTCTCTTAACACCTTTCATGGGGTCAAATATGATGTCACTGTATTTTATATATGATATATATGGTATTTATTTTTTCCATATTCTACTTTATATTATATTTAAAACATACCATTATGCTTTTCATGTTGTGCAAATGCGATAATTTCATGCGAGGAAATGTGTACTATCGCCCCCTCAAGTGATGTGACTCATTCATGCAATACATGGAATGTCTAAAGAATGAAGTTAATTAACTTATGTGACCTATAAAACATATATATTATAATGGAATTATAATATATATATCTCAATTATTTTTAATTTCATTAATATGACAAAGAAATGAAAGTAGCATTCATGCGTACTTACGGCCTACAGTCTCCATGAACAGTGCATTTCATTTATTTTTATCTCCAACTGTTTTGAAATAGTATAAAATGAATATGTACTGGATATATATGATATTTAAATCATTAATAATATTCTAGAGATGATTTACTTATAACTACATGGACAATCATTTTCAAACAAGTTCATTTTTGACTCATGTACCAAACATCGAAAAAACGTCTGATATGAACTCAAATTTTTAACCAGTTATTATAACAATATAATATGTGATATGAACTGAATAATAATATTTAAAGGATAAACTTAAGAAATTATAAATTTAAATTTTTTTATTATTTAGTAATATAAATAAATGAACAAGACAAGTCGGACTTAAGGTAAGGGATCCTACATCTCTCATTCTTTTTAAGTACTCTCTTTTATGTAAATTATTTTAAGCTCGTATTTCTTATGTTTGGGGATGTTATTTTATATTCCTCATTCTGTAAATTTTATGTTAATATTATGAAAGACCCTATTTGATATCATAAATCCATTTTTGGATGTTTTAAGTGGCGCTGTTAGGCTGCCAAATTTTCATAACGGGATTTTCATCTCACTTTTTATTCCCCTGACATTCATGCTACATTGGAAACTATTTCCTTTGACTGGTATATGTACTGCCCATTATTCTACTATTTTTGTAATATAATTTCGCTTATGAGTATTTACATCAATGTGGTATAATCCTTCTTTCTTGGGGTGTACGTTTCGAAAGTTACCCATGTCGGTAAGAGAACCTTTCACCCTCCTCTTTTTAAAAGTATTCTTTTTGTTAGGTCTTTTAATTTACATCTTATTATGTTGGGATATGTTCTTATATATTCTTATTGATATAAAATTTATATCCAAGTGATGAGATACCCTTTTTGTCTCCTCAACTCATTTTCTGAATTTAAGTGTCGTCGTTAGGCTGTCGAATTTTTACAAGGGAACTTCTTAATCCAATTTGGATTTCTTTGGGATCAGCTTGTAATTATAGAATATTTCATCCTATGAATATGTGTGAATGACTTCTGGTTGTTTTACACATAACATGTCACGAACTGAATCTGGTCGCCATCAAACCGGCACCAAACCTGGCTCATGGCAAGACCCGAAGGGTGTTCCCCATCCAAACGGGCAGTAACAAGTGCCCGGGTATCATAAAAATTCATTTGGGAACGATTTACCCGAGTTTGGGTTCATAAGATAACCAAAAACAAACAACAAACCAAATCTGAAAAATTATGCCAAACAAGACTTAATAAAAATTCGGAACTTAGTATATGAGTTTAAACAAGACACAAGAGATCCAAAGGTTCATAAAAGTAGCAGAAAATATCCCATGAGACTCCACATGACAAGGGGTCATCACCCACAAGCCGTCTCCACAACACCACACCATCGAGAGAAACTAGCAACCCGAACCGCCATCGCCCAAGGCTTTTCCTTTTCCTGTGTCAAATATGATCAAGTCTACTTAAACCCAAAGGTGTAATTAGGGTGTGAGACTAAGCCCAATAGGATATCACCCAAGGATTTCAAGTGATAGTCATTGTAAAATAAAAGGAATGCAAGAGTTATAAATAGACAATAGTGGCATTTATTTCTAAAAGTGCAACTTTGAAAAGAAAATAAATTTCAATGGGGATAACTATAAAGAATGAGTGAAATTGAATAAAACATTCAAGCTGCTGGTTTTCATATCCCAAAATACCATAAAGAAAGTTTCAACCACGAGCACCAAGCGTAGGAACACCCCTAGGTACTAGTTTGTTGTGAGCCCCAAGTACCTCGTACCTCGGTGAATGTAACCATAACGAAATTCGTTCTCGTGCACGAGCCACTAGTATGGAGAATACCCATAACCTAGTGGTCTCCAATCATCTCCATTACTGTTTTGTTAGTGTTATCCATGTCAGACTTGCTAAGTGAACCATGGTCAAAACCCCTCCGCTCACTAGCGTACTAGTACACGTTAGCCCACCTAGATATCCAGGTTTCCTGTATTGTGCTCAAATAGTCACCACATGCTACCAAAATAAATATTCACATATAAATATCAGTTCTGGTCACACCCATTCAAAACAGTATCTACACCTTCTTTTCACCTTTTGTATAACTCAATAAACCATTTATAATTTCCATAAAACAATTTCATGAAAATTAATCAAATGTTGCACATTAAATTCATCTAAAATCCCATATTTAAAACCAAATGGAGACCAATATTATACCAAAACATAAATTTCAGCATCAAAAATTTTTTATAAATCCAATCCCTGAATTATAAAGCAACCCCAAGAGGCACAACATGGGTTGCACATGTAAAACACCCATTTTCACACAAGATTGGCACTTAAAAATCAACCACTTTTAAAATGCTACCCAAATCAATTTTTGAAATCAAAATACTGAATGATGAACATAATTGAAACATAAATACAGCAGTCCAACTCATTATACAATACCTACATATGAAATCACCTACCAAAAGAGTCAAAACCCCCAAATCCGTGTGCGTCACTTCAACCGCACCTCCACCGCACCACAAAGGAGTAAGATTGAACCTAAAACCAGAGGATTGGACCAAAAAACTCAAAACTAAAACCCTAGGTACGAAATCCCATCTTCTGGACATTTGGGGATTCAATAAAAAAAGAAGAAACTCTAAGAAGAAAGGAGGAATAAGGAAGAGAAACAACTTACTTGAGAAATCTGGACTTTTATTTTAGCTACAGAGGTTCGGCCCTAAATCTTAATCAATATGAGCTCCAAAGAGGCGAAAACGAAGATGGGGGTGTGGCTGGGTTCGATGGGAATGTGCGAGAGGTGGAATCACCGAAAAAGGATAAAAAATAAATATTTTATGAAATAATTACAAAACAATTCTAAAACTAGAAATGGGCTTTCGGGTTGGCCCAATACCTAATTTGATCACCCAAATCCCAGATTCTAATGAATTTTTAAGGGGCCCAAAATTATTTTGTGGTTTTAATATTTAAATGAAGGTTATTTTGGAAGTTGAATGGTTGAAAAATGTTGAAAAAGGAAGGAGTTATTAAAGAAACAAAATATACTTTCAAAACTGGAAATGGGCTCTCAGTTTGGCCCAAATTTGGGAAACCCACTATTTCCTTCAAAAATGCATGAAAAACCACCAAAACCAAGCAAGGATGTAAATTAAATGAAAAATACCTCTAAATATTTCATGTATGTGACAATTCTATCCCCCATGAATGACTTTCCACCCCGGAAAGTCAACATGAGGCTTGATTGGAAAACAAGAACCGGTACTCTTCCTCGACCCACGCCTTTCGCTCCCATGTCTCATGTGTATCATTTCCATGCTTCCATAGAACCTAGACTAATGGAATAGATTTCCCTCGAAGTATCTTCTCTTGGGAGTCCACTATTTTCACTGGCCTCTCAACAATAGACAAGTCAGGCTCTATCTCCAGTTCTTCCCAACTCAACACATGGGACGGATCCGGGTAGTATTTCTTCAACTAAGAAACATGGAAGACATCATGGATGGATGCCAACTGAGAAGGTAAGTCCAACCTGTATGCCACCTTTCCAATCCGTTCGATGATCTCAAATGGCCCGACATACCGCGGAGTCAGCTTACCTTGCTTCCCCAATCGACGATGGCCTAAACGAGGGGCCACCTTCAAGAATAATCTGTCACCCACAGAAAACTCTAGGTCTCGACGCCTCTGGTCAGTATATGATTTATGACGACTCTGAGTTGTCAATAAACATTGCGCTATTAATTTTACCTTCTCAGATGTCTCCTGCACCATACTCGGCCCCAGTAGTGAGGTCTCACCTACCTCATCCCAACAGAGGGGGGACCGACAAGGCCGACCATAGAGCGCCTCAAAAGGAGCGATTCGAATCGAGGATTGGTAACTGTTATTATAAGCAAACTCATCCAATCCCAAATGGGTATCCAAAGAACCTCCAAATTCTAGGGCACATGCACGAAGCATGTCCTCCAAAATCTGATTCGCCCGCTCTGTCTGATCATCCTTCTGTGGATGGTATGTTGTGCTCATCTTAATCTGGGACCCCAAGGCCTTCTGAAGGCCTTCCCAGAACCGAGATGTGAAACGAGGGTCTCTATCTGAGACAACTGCTAATGGCACACCATGGAGTCTAACCACCTCTTGAAGATACAAACGGCCCAACTCATCCACTTTAGATGTATCTCTAATCGGAATGAAGTGGGCTGATTTGGTTAGACGATCAATCACCACCCAAATAGAATTCTTACCTCGAGGTGTACGAGGTAATCCAACAATGATGTCCATGGAAACCTCATCCCACTTCCAGGTAGGAATGGGTAGTTGTTGGAGAAAACCGGAGGGCCTTTGGTGCTCTTCTTTCACCTGCTGGCATGTGTAGCATCTCGACACAAAGTTCGCTATGTTCCGTCTCATACCAGGCTACAAAAACTGCCGACAGACATCATAGTACATCTTAGTGGCACCCGGATGGAGAGCCCACTGAGACTGGTGGCTATCCTGCATCACCACCTTTTGTAGAGATAACGGCACTACCGAACGACCCTGGAAGCACAAGATGCCCTCGAGAGACGACGACCAATCAGAGGATGTCTCCCCACCATGAAGAAACTACATCAATCGCTGACAAAGCTCATCACTAGGTTGTTCCCACTGAATCAACTCCAACAGAGAAGGAGTCAACTGGATGCTTGCCAAGAATGCCCCTCCACTATGTTCCTTGGTCTTCACATGCATCTGAGAAAAGATCCCCATCAATGTTCACTCATCACTGGACTTCCTCAAAGCCTGCACTGGAACCCTTTTGCTCAAGGCTTCGTCCACTATATTACCCTTACCTGGGGTATAGACAATGTCAAAATCAAACCCCTGCAAGTACTCGATCCAGCGCAGCTGCCTCATGTTGAGGTCCTTTTGTGAGAAGATATAAGCCAATATTTTGTGATCGGAATAGACCACAATCTTCTCCCCAAAGAGGTAATGATGACACGTCTTCAAAGCATGCATCACTGCTACCAACTCCAAGTCATGGGTTGGGTAATTTTTTCATGTGGCTGGAGTTAGCGAGAGCCATACGCCACCACGTGATCATCCTGCATAAGCACACACCCAAGACCCATACCTGAGGCATCACAATAAACCACATATCCCTTTCCAGCCTCTGGTAAAATTTGCACGGGGGTAGTAGTCAATCGCCTCTTCAGCTCCTCAAACAATGCCTGGAATTCTGGACCCCATACCAACTTCACCCCTTTCCGAGTGAGGGTAGTCATCAGTGAAGCAAGCCGAGAGAAATCTCGAATGAATCGCCTATAATAACCAGCCAGGACAAGGAAACTCCTGATCTCGAACACATTCTTTGGCTGATCCCATGACATAACCGCACTAATCTTATCAGGGTCCACTGAAACTCCATTCTCTGAGATCACATGCCCGAGATATCTCACCTCCCTGATCCAGAAACTGCACTTTGACAACTTTGCATAGAGGCGGTGATTCCGTAATGTACCCAAAACGACCCTCAAGTGATGTTCGTGTTCCTCCTCAGAGATAGAGTATACCAGAATGTCATCCATGAACACCACAACAAAGGAATCGAGATATTGATGGAACAACCTATTAATAAGTGCCATAAATACTGTTGGAGCATTTGTCAATCCAAAGGGCATGACCAAATACTCAAAGTGGCCGTACCTGCTTCAAAAGGCTATCTTTGGGATATCTGACTCCTTCACCCTGAGTTGATGATACCCTGAACGTAGGTCTATCATTGAGAACCACTTTTCCCCCTTCAACTGATCAAACAAATCATCCATTCTGGGTAAAGGTTATTTGTTTTTAATTGTTACCTTATTCAGCTTTCAGTAGTCAATGCACAACCGGAGGGATCCATCAGCCTTTTTTACGAACAATACAGGAGCAGCCCAAGGAGAGACGCTCGGGCGAATGAATCCTTTGGATTCTAAGTCTTCCAGCTGTACCTTTAATTCCCTCAGCTCGGTGGGGGCCATGCGATAAGAGGGAAGAGATATCGGCTGTGTTCCCGGTGCCAGATCAATTGAAAACTCCACATCCCGCTCCGGGGGCAAGCTTGAAAAATCATCTGGGAATACCTCCGGAAACTCATTCACTACATGAGGTAGGGAACCTTCAGGGTAAAGACCATCCTCTAGAATAAGAGAAGATAACTGGAAGATAACACTTCCCAACTCTGGGAGTGGAGGCCCTGTGCGACCTGACCGAGGATCCCAATCTCCGTGAAAAACCTGACGACTCCCATCAGGTGCCGTGAAACTCACACGCCGTATGTAGAAATCGATGTGTTCCTGGAAGTGTACTATCCAATTAATCTCGAGTATGACATCAAAAAGGTTCATATCTAATACCAAGAGGTCCCACTCCATCTCAACCCCTGACACAGAAAGCGCACATGATTAGCACCTGAGACCCTGCTCCTTCTTCTTTCCCAGCGGTGTCACCAACTCCATTGCGAATGACATCAAATCAGTTGGCAAATTCAGAATGTCCACAAAACAGGAAGAAATTAATTAAAAAGAGGCACCATTATCAAAAAGAGTAGCAGCTATAGATGATGAAATCAAAACGGTACCTCGAACAGTTGACGGTCCCACCTATGATCCTGCTGGTGCCTGATCCACTGCATGGAGATGTCCAGTCTCTGCCTGAAGACGACCGCTAGTCTGTGGCTGTGACCTGAACTGGATCTGCCCATAAGATGTCCCAGCCCTACCACCACGGTTGCCAAATCGAGATCCCCCAGTCCTCGACGGCTCAGACTGTGTTGGCAATCCTCTGGGAGCCCTGGACCCTGCCCCACTTTGAAGTGGACATGCTATCACACAAAATCG
Source organism: Viscum album (assembly GCA_963277665.1). Taxonomy (NCBI): domain Eukaryota; kingdom Viridiplantae; phylum Streptophyta; class Magnoliopsida; order Santalales; family Viscaceae; genus Viscum; species Viscum album. Next base: position 961,616,169 of record OY728143.1, on the reverse strand, counting down.
TTGCACGTGTACCATACCTCCACACTGAAAATAGGTCTTCGGATGATGAGGGCATGCTGGAAGGATGTGCCCGGGCTTCCCACACTGGTGGCACACGACCGATCTCGCATCAGAAGCCGGTGATGAAAACTGCATGGAAGAGTTCCCTGAACTACCACCTCCTTTCTTCACATGATCCTCTCGCTTCCTTTTCTTCTCTAAGGAGTTTCCACATCCCACTGCTGATACAGAACCATAGAAACCAGATCTGCCTTTTCTATCAATCTCCTCCATGAACGCCCGATCAACGACCTCAGCATAGGTCCTCAACTTAAACAAGAACACCTGGGAGTATATCTCTGTTCTCAAGCCTTTCTCCAAACTCTAGGCCTTCACTTTCTCATTAGAGACAATTTCTGGAGCATACCGAACCAACTCAGTGAAACGGTTGGCATACTCCATCACAGATAGATTTCCCTGAACATGTTCCATGAACTCTCTAGACCTGGCATAAGCCAACACCTCAGGGTAGTACTGTTCATTGAAGACAGCCTTGAAATCTCCCCAGTGCATCTGCTCATTCTTCCCAGCCTGAAGCACTGACTCCCACCATTTACGGCTAGGACCCTCCAATAGGAAGGATGCACACTTCACCCTGAGCTCCTCGGGTGTTTCCAGGAACTCAAACATACGCTCGATCTTCTCGAGCCATTCTCTTCTTCTTGGGGTTTTGAGCTGCCTCGGAAGGTTGGAGGCTTATTTTTCAGGAACTCCTGGGCCTTATCCTTTCTAGGACCAGTCTCATCCTTTCTAATAGGAGCTGGAACTAGAGCTGGCCCATATCCTAGAGCCTGGATATCCCAAACCATGGCCTCGACTAGCCTCTGATCAATTGGTGCGGGAGAACTCTCTCCGGCTTCCTCCTGTGGGTGCGTGAGAGCTTTCCGGGGAGGCATGTTGCTACAAAATGTAACAGTCACAAAATAATAATCAATACCACAATTATGAAAAATTTAATCAAATACATCAAATATAAATAATCTAAACACATTTCAGTAATAAAATAAACAACTACAACACATCTGCATGATGTCCACCTGTGGTCTGCAGCCCACACGTCTCACCTAGAAGTGAAGTCAATCTTTAAATTCCAACATCCCATGGTGACTCAGGGTATGCCATGAGAGGTGCGGAGCAGACACCCTACTCACAACCAAAACCCCGATCCCCGACAGTCCTAGCTCTTGTCTATCTCGACTCATCCCAAAATAACAATATAACCCAAAAACATTAACCACCTCTGATACCATTTTGTCACGAACCAAATCTGGTCGTCATCAAACCGGCACCAAACCCGGCTCATGGAAAGACCCGAAGGGCGTTCCCTATCCCCACGGGCTGGCACAAGTGCCCAAGTATCATAAAAATTCATTTGGGAATGATTTACCCGAGTTTGGGTTCATAAGATAACCGAAAACAAACAACAAACCAAATATGAAAAATTATGACAAACGAGAATTAATAAAAATTCAGAACATAGTATATGAGTTTAAAAAAGACACAAGAGGTCCAAAGGTACATAAAAGTAGCAGCAAACATCCCATGAGACTCCACACGACAAGGGGTCATCACCCACAAACCTTCTCCACAACACCACACCATCGAGAGAAACTAGCAACCTGAACCGCCATCGCCCAAGGATTTTCCTTTTCCTGTGTCAAACATGATCAAGTCTACTTACACCCAAAGGTGTAATTAGGGTGTGAGACTAAGCCCAATACTCTATCACCCAAGGATTTCAAGTGATAGGCATTGTAAAATAAAAGGCTTGCAAGAGTTATACATAGACAATAGTGGCATTTATTTCTAAAAGTGCAACTTTGAAAAGAAAATAACTTTCAATGGAGATAACTATAAAGAATGAGTGAAATTGAATAAAACATTCAATCTTCTAGTTTTCACATCCCAAAATACCATAATGAAAGTTTAAATTCCAAAAAGGCCACGAGCACCAAGCGTAGGAACACCCCTAGGTACTAGTTTGTTGTGAGCCCCAAGTACCTCATACCTCTGTGAAAGTAACCATAACGAAATTCGTTCTCGTACACGAGCCACTAGTAGGGAGAATACCCATAACCTAGTGTTCTCCAATCATCTCCATTATAGTTTTGTTAGTGTTATCCATGTCAGACTTGCTATGTGAACCACGGTCAAAACCCCTCCGTTCACTAGCGTACTAGTACACGTTAGCCCACCTAGATACTCGGGTTTCCCGTATTGTGCTCAAATAGTCATCACATGCTACCAAAATAAATATTCACATATAAATATCAGTTCTGGTCACACACATTAAAAACATTATCTACACCTTCTTTTCACCTTTTGTATAACTCAATAAACAATTTATAATTTCCATAAAACAATTTCAAGAAAATTTATCAAATGTTGGACATTAAATTCATCTAAAATCCCATATTTAAAACCAAATGGAGACCAACATTATACCAAAACATAAATTTCAGCATCAAAACATTTTTATAAATCCAATCCCTGAATTATAAAACAACACCAAGAGGCACAACATGGGTTACACATGTAAAACACCCATTTTCACACAAGATTGGCACTTAAAAATCAACCACTTTTAAAATGCTACCCAAATCAATTTTTGAAATCTAAATACTGAATGATGAACATAATGGAAACATAAATACAGAAAGACAACTCATTATACAATACCTACATATGAAATCACCTACCAAAAGAGTCAAAACCCCCAAATCCTTATGCGTCACTTCAACCGCACCTCCGCCGCACCACAAAGGAGTAAGATTGAACCTAAAACCAATAAAACTCAAAACTAAAACCCTAGGTACGAAACCCCATCTTCTGGACATTTGGAGATTCAATAAAAAAAGAATAAACCGTAAGAAGAAGGGAGGAATAAGGAAGAGAAACAACTTACTTGAGAAATCTGGACGTTTTTTGGAGCTTCAGATGTTCGGCCCTAAATCGCGATCAATATGAGCTCCAAAGAGGGGAAAACGAAGATGGGGGCGTGACTGGGTTCTATGGGAATGTGTGAGAGGTGGAATCGCCAAAAAAGGATAAAAAATAAATATTTTATGAAACAATTACAAAACAATTTTAAAACTGGAAATGGGCTTTCGGGTTGGCCCAATACCTAATTTGATCACCCAAATCCAAGATTCTAATGAATTTTTAAGGGGCCCAAAATTATTTTTTGGTTTTAATATTTAAATGAAGGTCATTTTGGAAGTTGAATGGTTGAAAAATGTTGAAAAAAGAAGGAGTTATTAAAGAAACAAAATATACTTTCAAAACTGGAAATGGGCTCTCAGGTTGGCCCAAATTTTAGAAACCCACTATTTCCTTCAAAAATGCATGAAAACCCACCAAAACCAAGAAAGGATGTAAATTAAATGAAAAATACCTCTAAATATTTCATGTATGTGACATAATATCCACTTATAATGGCTGTATTTATATTTGTCACACATAATTATGATATAGATTTGTCCTTAATTTAAGGATACCATCTTTATAAGGGATTTAATCTCATTTTACATTTCTATTAAGACATCATTGTTGTTATGAACCAATTCACTCTTATATTGTGTATATACTGTCCTTTGATATATTATATCATGAATCCCTTTATTCTCATGATATTATCAAGTTCTGATTAAATGTTATACCTCAATTATTTTTATTCAAGTGTCCCTCATTTTGTTAAAAACTCTTTCACTAAAATATTGTTTTAAATGTTTTAATTATTTATTCTTATAAATATCTATCATAAATATCCATGTTTTCAAAATGGGTTTTAAGGATTTATTTATATGTATATTAATGGTTTAAAATGTTAAAATCTTTAAAGTGATAAGGTACTTCGTCTCAATCTCCTTTCATTGAGGCATATTCTATTTTATACACAACATTCTTTTATACGGTGTATAAACCCCTTTTACTTTTACTTTTTTTCAAAAGGAATCTTTTTTATACGAAGTGTTTTAATAAACGACAAAAGGGAAAAAAATTTCATACGTATGCGGCCAAAATGACTTCTCTTCCACCATGACCATTTTTTGAGATTCAGCTTCCTCTACAAGACATAACATTTTTTAAATGAAAAATAAATACCATGTTTTACTTTTCTTTTATTTTGGTATTGAAAATGGTTTTGATAATGTTTTTTATTATATCAATGTGTTATTGATATCTTTTTATTGAGATGTGGAAATTTTATGTTTCCTTTATGCATTTTTTATGTGATACGATTTTGTTATATTTATTGAGAATTTTTTTTGAAGACAGGTGGTTCTGTGATAATCTAAGGGCGGGTGAGCCCGATATAGCTCTCCAATGCATTGGGTAACGCGAAGGGGTTAAACGCTAAGGTTTCTCCGAAGAGATTTAGGTAATATACTGTGATGGGTATTCCAAACGTAACTATGAGGGTTACTCCCTATGTAAGAATGTTATGAATGCCTCAAGTTACCTTTATGTCTTATGATTTGTATGAGTTATTCTTAAATTTTATGATTTTGTGAGGTATGTTAAATTGCTTATGTTTTATGAGTAAAGTATGATTTCATTGATTCTTATGTATACACTGACTAATGTTTTCTTTCGTTATTCTTATAACCCTTCCTGAGCTTTTTATGCTCATCCCATGTTTTTTTTGAAATTTTTTTCACAGGACATAAAATTGAATAAGGTCATGGATGGGATCAAGGAAATTTCAGGCTATCTAAAACACAGAACTAGACATGATTTTTTTGTTCAAGTGTTTTTATTTTGTGAAAAAATTGTAGCTGAGTAGATGTGTCTACTTTGTAATCTTTGAGATGTAATAGTTATATCCTAATTCTCTAAAACTCTAAACCTAAAAAGATCCTCAATGTGAATTATTCGTTTAATTCAATAATAAGTAATGTTTAAGGTCAGGTCCTTATAGGAGGTGTGAATTTGTGAGAAAGAAAAGTTCCCTTTTATAAGAGATATATGTGGAACCTTAGGAAAATATTATAATATTATTTTATAAGAAAACCATTTTCGGTTACTAATGGATCTATAATTATTTATTTCGAGGATAAGGTGGGTATGAGTCGAAATCCTCTCAAACTACATGTTTTAGATAGGTTTAGGTCGCCATATTAACCTTATCTTTCAGATTTAACTCTTGGATAAATAGTTTGTCATTTACCATGTCTCTTTGTATTTTTATATTATATGGTCAATAAACATACTTTAACAAGCCAAGAGTACCCCATGTGGTTCATTATTAATATATATAACTTTATTTAAGTCTTTTGGCTGACCCATAGATTTTAATGAATATTATATCAATTAATAATAGAGTATTTTTTTTTAAAAACTCAATTAGGTCAATTTTGACACTATTTAGTTTATGGTTATTGTGAAAATCATAACAACATGATTACCTGAAAAAAATATTATTTAATCAACACAAACATGTCATATTAACCAATAAAATTACATCAATTCCTCAAATGTCTCAAATTATATTAATTTGGATATTTAGAATATCAATTATTTAAATCCTTCCTTAATGAGGTAATTATTGCATCATCATTTTGTCATAAATAAATTAAATTATTTAATGTCTAAAAATTATAAATAAACTACCATTATGTACGAAATATTTTTTCGTTCTAATCAATTTTTATAGATTAATTTATATTGTGTGTAACGCTATATTTAAAATGGTTTAGTTTTTAAACTTTAAATATAACAGTTATTTAAATAGAATAATAATAAATGTCCTAATCTAATAAAACTAAAACAAAGGGGATAATATTATATTAATAAGGTTTTTATTGGTATAATTAGTCTTATCCAATAGAATTAAATCATTTTTACGGTAATTATGATATCATTTTTTACCATAATTACCATATTTACTTTTAACTTTGGTAAATAAAAGTAAAAAATTAATATTCACCGAAAATAATTTTCATCTTATTGTACCAAATTTTACTTACTGATATTATCTATGTCTCTCGGATTTTTAAAATTAAACTCATAGAAGTAGTAAAATTGTGTTTTATGCAAATTTGAAAATTCTCCTATGAGGTGGGTAAAAGACGGTTAAAAGTTCAGTAAACTTTTTATATATCTAAACGTATTATAAAATGACTCCAATGAATTACATTGATCATATATAGGTATTATTTACCTATTTTTACCTAAAATAAATTTAAATAAAATAAAAAATTATTTAAATTAAAAATTTGTTTTTAACCAATAACGCAGTGTTTTTCACTATTCATAGAAAATTGAATGTTTTCAGAAAAATACAAAAAAATCATCCTAATTTAATTTCAATATTCCAAATTCAAAAATTAAGTCCATTTTGGAAAATAAAACTTATAAAATTTCAAAATGTGGGTATTACTATTTGTAACAGCTAGTTTGATTGGTCACGATGTGTTAGAATCTCGAAGTTGCATACAATGCAATCTATTTCATTATTCAAAGGGGAACATACCGCGGAATCTTGGGGTGTTACATGGTGAAACTACCCATCAGGGAGTCACAAATGACATTTGAGTCAATTTCAAGAATTGAGTCATGTGAGGACTGCATTGGCCTCCCCATGAAGATAATTACCACCCTCAATGTGAGTTGAAAAAGTAACAAAAACACTCCCATATAGTTTATATGAAACACCACCACCATTATTTCCACCCACTAAGTAGGGTCCATCAGTATTTAACATGAAGATAGATTTTAGGGAATCCATGACACCCTTGTACCAGACCTTCTGTCTTGGCATGCAACATCACAGGGGGGACTAACCTAAAGAATATAGAGGGTGGGGATTCATGATAGATATCAAAAAGGGAGACCAAATAAATCATTAAAAATTTAGTTTATATGATAATAGACCATACTAGGGATGAGATCCCTTCAAACCACACAATTTTTCATGCCTACCAAAGGAAAAAGCATCATACACTATGGATGACAGACCTCACCACCATTCCAGGGACTTTATAAAATGTCCCTTGAAACCACCTCCATAGAAATGTAAAATCCCAAGGGATGTAGGAATATATAGGTGTGAACTCTCTAGAGAACTTCAAAAACTCATGATCCATATCATCTTCAAGAAAAATATGATCAAGATTATTATCCCACTTGTTTGTGAAGCACTGTAACTAGGTGGCTTAATTAATGCCCATTATCTTGAACCCCTCGTTAAAAGGAATGACATAATTATGTATTCTCTAAACAAGTATGTTGTATTTGGATGGGATTTTTTTCCACCACACAATGTCATTCTAGACTACCTGATGCACATTGGGAGCAGAGATAAATCGATAGTCTCTTGTAGTGAACTTCTTAGAATGAGAGGGGTTGAACATACATTTATCCGATTCAGAGTTTATGAGGATAGATTCAAAAATGGAATGTCGGTTCTGGTCCTATACTGTCTTGATGAACTCCAGGAACCAGATAGCCACTTTGAAGGTGATCGTTGGGGATAGGAATCCTGGTAAACTAAGAATAAAACCCACCTATTTGTGCTTCCAGAATATAATATTGGCTTCTCATACAATCCATCGGGTGTGCTGATGGAGACCCATGATGAGGGTGGAAACTGATTACAAAAGTTGTGATCCCTAAACATTATCTATAGACACGTTATCATCATAGATGTGGGACATAATTCTCCCTAATAGAGTATAGTTATCCAATGTTTCCCAAGCATGTTTGGGGTTCATGTAATGCAACATGCCTCCTATTCTCCTAAAAATGATAACCCCATCATGACTTGGATGTTCCATCATGTCCCATGTCAGCCAATGTCTCTTCCCTTCGGAATGTTCATCCCAAAAAAAGCTGGCCAAAACCTTTTCAATTTCATTGATCCCTCACATTGGTATGTAAGTACATGTCAGAACATACACCATAATGGACTTTAGGATGTTTTTTACCAATGAAAAGCATTGAAAAAAGAGAGATTGATTCTTCAAGTTGAGTAGATGGCTTGTAATCCTGTTCACCACATGATCAAAGTCCCGAATATGCATTCTTTATAAGGAGATTAGGGTAGCAAGGTGTTCCATTGGGAAATGACTATGATTTAGGTTCATTCTATTTTATAAAAGAGTTTATAGTCTTGTCGAGAATTTGTTAGAGAAGAATTTTTTATTTTTGGAGTGGTTGTTCACCTGACCACTCAAGAAGCAATACTCATTGAAATTACACTTGATTCCTTTCATGGATCGCTTCCCGGTAATTGAGAATATTATCGTTTCATATGCATACATAAACTATGAAATGGAGGGGATGTTCCATTTCCTTCTATAGGGGATTATACATCAATTCAAGGTCCCTCTGTTCAAAAAGAAATATAAAGTGTCCGTCATTAAGATGAAAATAGATGGGGAGATCAGTTCACCTTGACACAAAGTTCAAAAATCCATTTTTCTCCATATAAATCCACATGGGATGATGCATGGCCATCGTTGATATGATTAAACTTATTATGATAATTGATGGGAATTTTTCATTACACATAGGGATGTAGTGGAGTCTGGAGGATGGATTCATCCCATTTGGATTGAGCACCAATGTTTTAACCCATGAAAATCGGGTAAGTATTCCTCCATGAAAAAAACCTTGAACCGCAGACACAATTTCAGTCTTAGCCACCTCTCACGAGGCTATGTAAAATGATTCAAGAAAACAGGCAGGTCCTTACTCACTGTCGGGATCATGATTCATCATGGGCATTTGAATCTTGGGATCCACTAGAACCACTTCAAAGATAGAAGTGTTCTAAGAGGAAACTCTTGTAGGGATGACATCCATGATATTAGAACTTCCACATGGGTACAAGTTGTCCATCGTTGTGTTGGACCTTCAAGAAGGTATTTAATGCAGGAGTAGGATATATTCCCACAAAAACATTGTCATCCTTATAGGTTCCATATTCACACATAATATTTGATTTGAAATGCCTTATTTTCTCCCTAATACATTCATGAAAATTATATATGTTCTTATCCCATTATTGTATCCATTTTTTCATTTCATTCTCCTGAACTATTTGTTCCTGTCTAAGGATTTTTTCCCCAGTCTGTTATTCTTAATAGAAAGATTAAAGAAGTTCTTTTCTTCCCAGTAGTCCTTTAGGTTTGCATCCATATGAACTATGTCCAATTGGGATCCTCCATCCCCTGATCAATGTGACGAAGATCCACTTCCCTAACCTATATCCCAAGTTTATGCCTCCTATGTTTCTTATATATCAATAAACTGGAATATCCATGCCACAATTACCCCTATGAATCCCTCACCATATGAATAAACTCTGGATTCCAAATTCATTAATAATATAATCTGATCATTCCTTGATAGACATGAATGAGTAACAGGGAAACAATCAACGATGATGTGTCAGAGATACCATAAACCAATTCGGTTACTGTGTCATTCATTAATATAGTGATGGAATTCATGTTTGTCTGGAATCTGTAAATCGAGATCCAGTAATGCATGATCCCTCTTAGGTTGTTTCTCCAAGTTAAATGGTCACCAATATTTCCCATATCTATTAGTCCATAACATTCCATGAACATAACAATATATATGCTTTCCCCCTATAGAAATGGTACCCGTCATTTTTTCACCTCTAGTTAGGTGATGATATTAAAGTCACCACGAACTATTCAAGGATCATCACCTAGATCAAATGTGTTATGATCCTTACATAGAGATTCCTTTCTACAATCGTCACCGATACCATAATCAAATGAAACCATGATATTCAAACAGTCATTTTTCACCCTCGTCGTGATGATCTACTCTCATGCCTACACCAGGTCCACAAAAATGTCCATATTCTAGAATATCCAAATATGAAAACTCACAGGATCCACTAGCATGGACACATCCATTTTGATGTTATATGTGATTTTATTGAACTAGGTTTTGTTTTGTTTATATTCCGAAACCATAGTTATGAGATCATTGTTTTTGTTAATATCTGAATCTATGAAGTTGGTTTTGACCCTCTCCCCAAGGCCATGAGAGTTCCATACGAACATGTGAATTATTAGGTAACCATGGGCTCTACTATGATTCCGGGCATATTGGCCTCAAGAGGGAGGTATGAGGAAGACTCCTAGTTCTATAACCATTTATTTTTGTACTTTACATAGGTTTAAACACACAAACAAAGGTCTAGTAGGATTGGAGGAGACAATTGTAGGATATAATGTATCTTGATTTTCATGCCTATTACATCACTAGGGGGACAATGTCGTAGTACATTCACCACTGTTGACAGATTTCTAAATAACCTGGTACACAAACCCAGTGAAGAGAGCCACATCAAGTCCATCATCACCATCAGACAGGTGAAATGGTTGTTCAAGATTACCACAATCCCCCCACGTTCTGACCATTACTGTTTCCACCTCCCATATAAGAGAAGGCAAGGAATTGGGATCCTGAATCTTTTTAGGAAGTATCACAATAAATTCTAGATGCCCATCCGTATATAGGAGCTAATGGGATCCATAACCAGGTCAACATGACTTACCATCCATATAGGGGGAGCTCATTGATGGGTGGGAACTAGGGCACCAAAATAGTCCTCCACACGCTCCAATCCTTAAAAGTAACCAAAGATACCTATGTGAGTCATATTCTTGGATGTTATGCCTTTAGATTTTCATAAAGGATTTTTCTATAGTAAATATGTGTGTAGTGGCCATTTTATATGTTTTTCCTCCCATTATATAACCTTTAATCCTCATTATCACTTGTTTTAAAAGATCTTAAAACATATTCATTTATCACCATGTCTCCTTGAAAAATATGAGGATGTTTATATTTTTGAACTTCTCATTGTAATGTATAATAAAATTCATTCCACCGTGTATTCTAAATTCATCGAACAATCACAAAACCCATCCTTAATGATATTGGGTTCCATCTATAAGCTGGATTTCATCACGAGACACAATTTGGGTGAAACTCTTACCTTTTTCATTTTATGTTGATGAATTTATATATATCTATCTTATGAAATTTTTGATCCATAATCAATATTTTGGACCCCAAAAATTTTTACAACACATCGAAACATCTCCACATTATATACACAATTTTCGGTACCACCTCATAATCATACATTATATTTTATTTGATCTTTGTTAATATTACTAATTTAGAACCATGAATGAATATCATAATTGTTCTTATATGCCATATTTTTTTAACAAACACAATCAACCCCAAAATATTTAATTGTTATCTTGAAGTGTTTTTTCTATCATATCATTAGGCTCTATAGAGAGTTCTTCAGATTCCCCGAAGACCCATTTTGATTGGGTTCAATCGATGGATTTGTGATATTAATTATTAGAGGTTCCTGTCTGTACATGATGACAATTTCCCTATAAAATAGTCATAATTAATTAATTACCTAATAATATTAAATTTTAATTTTGGGATTTATGATATATATATTTATTATAAAAGTTTGTTTGATACAAGATATTTATTTTTTGAAAATATTTTTTATTAAGAAGATCCTTGGGCATGAGTTGTGATAGAAAAATTACCCAATGGATAATTTTATTCAATGATTGGTATTCGAGGATGTAAGTGGAAATGCATATCAATGAAAATGTTCTATATTATTTTATCCTTGTATTAAAAACTTTTTTATAAGAAAATAATTTTTGGATCATTAGGTGTGCTAAAAAATGGCCTTGTTACTCTACGTTGAGTAACACCCCAAGTGGGATTTATGTTGATTGACTTTTATGGGAATCAATATCTATTAGATTCAATCTATTACAATATTAGAGAATTATTTTTTATCTATATTACATAAGACCATAGGTTTGATCCCAAAGTGTGTTCTTTTCCATTGATTCTTACAATTACACATGATTTTATATTTCTTGGATTCATTCCCACAAGTTTATTCCATGATGTAAAAATGGATGGTATTGTTTATGCTCACACAAATTCACTATTGTATATTACATATTCCTTGCTTATGAGTATATGTAATTTTTCATAAAAATTAAATGATAATTTAAAAAATGTGGTTATATAATGAAAACAAGTTATAAATAGAATTTATTTAAATTTTATAACATTATTTTTCATGATTGTATACTTTGGGTAAAATATTTAGTGAATTCCTACTAGAATATGTTCTCACTCCAAATATTTTACATGGTAAATTTTGATATTTTTTTGTGGAACACGTGTAATGAGATGTGAATCATGTAGTTTCATGACTACTCATGAGTGTCATTATTTTGTATTGGGATAGTGTGGTGGTAGAAAAAATGGTCATGTTGAATTTCTTATATTTCATGACTTGTTTTACATTCAGGTTTATCCATTTGTATTGAAAATGTTTGTCTTCGGGTTTTACTATTTCCTTTCATATTTTACTTGTATTTTTTCCGGTTTAATTATACATTTGACATGATTGGTTATTCTTCTTATGGTGGGATGGTTTGTGTGACTTATAAGGTAATCATGAGATGTCCTATTAAAAATTGTATAAAATCTATTTTCTATATTGATTCTTTATATCAAAACCTATTATTTTTTTAAGGTCGTTGTTATAAGGATCTAGGAGTTTTAGGTGGGTCCCTATCCAGGTCCCTTCTATATCTGAACTCGAGTGACGATGGGTGGTTTAGAATATTTACTAGACTTGAGATTTTTTTTATTGAGGTTATTTAATATAAATTCATATATGGTTTATTTAAATGGATCTGTTTATTTTTATGTTCTTTTATTTCATTTATAGAACCATTGTTTCTTAAAATTCAAATTTTAATGAAATAATTAGGGTTTCATGAATTTAGTGTTGTTAATTTGAAATATTCTCATAATATAATATGTTGTTTTCTTATGATTTTTAAATTGTACATTCTATTTGATAACATATGAATTTTAGAGAGGAATTGATGAGATAATATCTATGGGATAATCCTCTAATTGAATCTCATTTAGTAGAATCAATGTCCCAAACTATTTAGATTCTATGATAACGGTGTGTTTGTAACTAGGGTTGAGTGGGGGATCATATATTTAAATTTACTCTATAAAATCCACCCTCCATCCATGGTAACAAAATACCATAGGAATCTAATTAGTATCTTGAGAGGATCGAATTGATATTTCATTTAGTTGGAAGATACGTGTGATTCTATGGTGGGGTTTACCATGTATATTCATGAGGGCTAGTGTAGGTGATGGTGGGACTCTATAATGAATGATATGATGGTTAATGTCCTCACCTAGACCATAGTGACACTACTTAGGAATATAAAAAGTCTATGAAGATATCCCCAGATATTAAAAAATCCCAAGACGAGATTCGAATAATTAAAAGGAAATCCAAAGTCTCAAAATACATGAGATGTGTATCTACGCGGATGACCTATGCGGCATACCTATGGGGAAATATACATTCAATACACCTACGTAGCACACCTGCATGGGGGACCTACATGGAGGACCTGCACGGACAACTTCCCATTAACCATGCCCCCTGAATTCATTTAAATAGGACTCTTGGGTTCCCCATTTCTGGGATAGAAAAGGTTGAAGGACTTCCTAAAGAACTCGTTGCATATCTCTTTCCCTACATCCCCACAGTTGTCTCATGTGGATCTCTAAAAATATGAGAGAAGATATAATTATATCGGATAAGAATATTATGAAAATCATTCACTGTTTGAAGCTCACACAGGCTTGGTTCCCCTTTTTGAGGAACTTTTTAGTCATCATAATGGCCTACACGGTACACGTGTGCAGTATAACCAAGTGTCTTACCTATACGGAGTGTCAACATGGCATACCTACGTGGGGAAAATACATGATAGAGCTGTGTATAAGGCTTAGTTATTTGCTTATGTTCCCTATTTAAGGACAATCATGGTGGTGTATTTCCTTCATTGGTTCCCTTTTCTGAAAGGGACTAAGTTGAAGACACCACCCAAACCTCATGACTTATCAAACTGTTGGGAAAGGCACATCAATGTGTCTTTTATTTGGGATTGTATATCTCTAGTAATAGGTTTACCACATTTTTTTCATAATTTGGTTGGGATTCATGGAGTGTTTATGGGTTTGTATATCCACAGTCAAATAGACCATTCTCCCATGAACATTGTTGGGATGTTCCTAGTTTAGAGGATTAGGGTTTGGGTTTTTTCCTCCCCTTTTCGACACTATGATATGGAACATCATGTCTTTGGTAGTGAAGGAATGGTTCATTCTTATTTTTCCTTCCATTAAAAGGTTATGTCTCCCTCCCCTACTGAGATACACTAGGGAATCCATCCTAGTGTAATCCCCTAAACTCTCAAGTTGGAGGTTTTAGTCTGGCTTATCTATACTTTCTTCACCTTCAATCCATCCCTTCATTGGACCCTTTTCCAATTTAAATAGAATATATAGAGGGATTATTACCTCTACCTATTCCTAGGTCGCCTCTCCCCCATCCACCATCGCCGACATAGGAGCACCCTATTCCACCCGTAGAGGAGGAATCATGTGTGTGCATTTTTTAAATCGTTGATATCCACTTGTTTCTCAAAATGACCATGACTCATGTGGGAATAGATATTTTTCATGATTAAAACATTTTAAATACTTAATTAACTACGATAACTATTATTCCTATTCAAATCAGGAAACGTTGGAAGCCTTCTTTTGGCCCAAGAGCATTATATATCCTCTTCAAGATTCCAACCCCAATTCGCTTTATCTGGGAATCTTTTCAGGTTTAATCCCCAAATTAATCCCCCAAATCCCAAAGCATATTTTTCAGATAGTAAGACCAAACTCATTTCTGTCAAAGGACTAAACTCTATTATATGATTTACCAAACGATGTGGGCTCTCATTACCATCCAAATGGGATATGTAAGAAGTCTGCATAAGGTTCAAACATAACACTTCATGTAAACAATGTTCTATTTGGTCCATACTCTCAAATAGGTATAATCTTACTAGGATACCCATATCATTTCAATGTTCCATGGGATGCTTCAACATATGTCCCACAACAATCTTTGACATTGAATGTTTAACATAGACGTCCTTACCACAAGACATTGAACTATTCGTTTTGGTCTTTATCACATGACCATAAAAGGAATGATGTGTCCCATTAAGTGGAATTGAACTATGGGGGTTCTTATTCCTTTCAGAAGGATATGTAGGTATCCCATTTTATGGGTACTATACCAATATGAAAACAAACATTCATCTCACTATACGACAATAAATTCCAAAGTGCTCCACTGAGATGCTTAAAAACCAATATCACCATAAAATAATTAAAAGATATTCTAAATAGTATTTGAGAGGTTATAGTTGATGAAGAACCTCAAATACATATGAATATCACCATTAATGATGAACCTAGAATACATACATATAATTATAAATTTCATGTATGTTAATATGTGTTTGAAAATTACAAGGGAAACATATGTTATACTTGGTGAATTAAAATGTATTCATGAAAATATATTAAATTTATAAACAGATTATTGGAGTAGACAATTATTCCCCCCAAAAGGGTGTGATGACTATGACCTTCCATCCTCTTGACCAATGAGCGTTCCTATTTAACGTAAAGTTCATACATAATGAATTAATTCCATTGGAAAGGAGGTCCCTTTTGGATAATGAACTATGGGATGTTTCCTTTTCCATGAATAAATCTAATTGAAACTTCCTGGAAGAAATGATTTTTATAATTAGATCACACATTTCAAGGAACTACAAAACAGAAAAGGTGAACATGATGTGAATCGTTAACCAAGTTAGTAATGATACCCACCTGTTAGGCCCCTATAAATTGATAATGGATGTCCATAAAAAGGAACCAATCGTGCATTTTTCCATAAAAAAGATGTCACCTTAATGGAGTTTATTGTTGTTTTCATGTTATTTCTTAGAACTCCATTCACTCAAAAATGGTTTTCTTCAAGAAGACATTTGTGAACATCCAGACGGCAAATCATGTCGGATATTCATCCACAAGAAGGAAACCATCACATACATAGTGTCTTCAATGCTTTGACTCCAACGTGCTAGTAAGGGTGTACCATCTGCACAATACAATCCCAATATTTGATGCTGCCTGACAGTCTCTTGAGGTCAATAACAATCCTCGATCATCCGGCCAATGATGACCGATGATCATTAAGTAGACAGTGCCAACAACCACCTTCAATTGTTTCAGGTCCTTATCAATGTAACTCAATAACAAGTCCCTCCCATTCTACAGGGTGGACGATCAAGTGGTTACTAAGAACCTCAATTCATGTTTTCAGGGGTACTTCCTGAGGATTCCCACCAACAATCTCTGCTAGCAGAATCGTGCGGTAGTGAACCACCAACAAGATGTGGGTGTTGCCTACGGACAGTTGGATCGGGTCCATCAGACCCAGGAATGCGAGATGAACCACCAGGGACAATGTCTGGTCAATAGAGAGAAGGTTCTTACCTTCTTCCCCTCCAGATAATTCCATCAACCTATCTTGATGGAAACAAAGAGTGGACACATACACCTATTTGTCCTAATTCAACTGCCCAATAGACTCATCTAACAATGACTCTCCAATCCCACCTGGAAAATCCGATGGAGTACCATGAACAAGAACATACATGTGTATAAAAATTATCATCCAGTCAACTGGCTGTTCAAACTGCATTTAAGAAATCCCTCAAACAAATGTTGAGACAACATGTAAACATGAACATACACTTGCTTACTCTCAATAATTCTACTAGTAGTCTCGTCTTCTAGTATTTAAAGAAGCCAGTAAAAATACATGATGGAAAACAGCCAGTAGGCACATACACCGTCCAGTGTTCATCAAGCCTACCAACAGTCTCGTTTGGAAGAATGCGTAGAAGTCACTCGGAAAGCTCCGATGACAAATTTGTGTCAAACTCAACTATCTGCTCCCAGACACAAGTATTTCCAGTACCCAATGACAAGAAATAGAGGATAAGATGGCATATACACCTAATATCAATATATAATGGACATATATTCCTATTTTGTCCATTGATGTCACCAAACATATGATAGAAATTTTCAAAGGGAAAACACATATTCCTACCCATATTCTGGAATCATGTCAGAATATCATAAGAACAACATCATTAGTTCCAGGAGAACATACCCATAAATCTATTCCCACAATTGGGATGAGACATAGGCATGACATCATATAGCAGATACATACATCTGCTTCAGTCCTGGAGGGTTGTGGATCATACTCCCTCATATCAAGAGAGCAACCGGATCAGGAACATACACCCATTACAATTGGAGATAATTGGACTGTTATGATAATAACTTCGAGGAAGGAACATACACCTGCCTGTGATAAACACTTCTCTGATTAGTTGGCCCCAACTAACATAAAGAGAGCATCAATGATGAAATATCGACAAATAATGTTTGAAAATAAAGAGTCAAGATGCAATTTGAATCCTATTTATGTTGTAGTTCTTCAAAACCTCATACATTTATATCTTATTTTCCCAATATAATACCCTCTCATTAAAAAATTATGTGATTAATAGTAGTAATTATGATGTTCTCAGTTGGACATGTCATCTTAAAGTCTTTCTTCATGAATATTTATCCAAAACAGATACCCTATCTCTATATGAGTTCCATGAAAACCATCCATATATCAAAAAGACTAAGGAGCAAATGGATTTATCTCTTTTTATAATCCACCATGATGGTCCTTCTCATGATGGAATTCATTGTCAAATGCCCCTCTGCAGTTTTATTTCACAATGTTGATATAATTATATAATTTGAAATGTAGTAATGAAAATTCCTCTTATAATGAGGCACTATCAAACACAAGGACAATCATGTATGATTATTTTTCATTAACAGGTGAAATAATTTATCAACAATAAGATATCATGAGGGAATATTCATTCTCCGAACCTCCCTTGGGTCATTTTTCTTCTAATTTGTTAGGGGGAAAAATGACTGATTACACTATTTTAAATAAAATAATCAAGATGCATCCACTTTTGCAATAACAATTAGAGAAGCCTTTAGTGAATCATGATGAATATATGTTATACATGATCAAAAAATTGACTAAAGGAGATGTACCATTAAGGATATGGCCTTTAGAAAATTATGAATAAAAAATTCTAGAATTAATGGTAGAATATTGCATTCAGGGAGTCTCCTTCAACTTACGAAAGTCCCATCATCTTTTGAAAACTAAATAATTAAAATATAATGAATATAAAAATCATGTAAATGTAATTGAAGCGTTTCAAGGCCAAATTGACTTGGCATCTCTGTCAGTTTCCCAATATCCAATGGTTGGAAAAATTTTGGGAACCCTTCAGTGTACATGCCTCCATTATCAAAATAGGATATACCAGTTAATTTTTGACACCCAATCTTGTGTTTGTATCCAAGTATGGGGTCCACATGTAATATTTAATTTCATTGCACTCTAGAATCTGCAATGCCTGCCAAAAGTGGTCTCATGAAATATTATTGCACACATCTAGTTACAATCAATAGATTTTTTATGTAATAAAATGTACGCTCAAGAACACACCTCAATACCTCTCAACAGAGTCATTCCCCATGAAATTAATTTTTTCAGTTACATTTTAATCAAACATATGAGAATCTTCCGAAGGACTCCAACTTAGATGATGTTATCCATTAGATAATTCCAATGTCTAAAATATCACAAAGATCTTACAAAACATCAGATTTGAGTGGTTGTCGGATGATGCACCCAGATAATGACTGAACCAAAATTTTCCAAATCAGAAGAGCTACTTCATGAATATTAGCCATTTAATTTCAAGAGTCATTTTGACATGTAGGGCTAGGTACTGTTTAATTAAACTATTTATTTCTGTAATTAATGTTCCAAGGTTTAAATAATAAGAATAAATACAACTATAACCCACATAGATGGGGGATTCTTAATATCTAAAATCCCCTCCTCAACAAAAGTATGTTTCCCTATATAATGTTAATAATTAATGAATAACATAAATATATTAAATTTTCATTTGGGGTTTTATGATATATATATTTATTATAAAAGTTGATTTGATGCAAGACATCTATTTTTTAAAATTACTTTTCATTAAGAATAGCTTTGTGAATGTGTTTTGTTCGAAAAATTCCTCAAAGGATAATTTTATTCAATGATTGGTATTCAATGATGTATGTGTAAATGGATATCAATGAAAATTTATTATATTATTTTATCCTGGTATTACAATTTTTTTAATAATAAAATATTTTTTGGAACATTGGGTGCGTTGTAAAATGGACATGTTACTCTTCTTTGAGTAACACCCATAGAGGTTCTTATATTGATTGACATTTAAGGGAATCAATATCTATTGGATTCACTATATCACTATCATAATGACTTATTTTTAATGAATATTACGTACTCCCAAATGTTTGATACCAAAGTGTGTTCTTTTCTATTGATTCATATAATTATGCATGATTTTATATTTCATGGATTCATTCACAAAAGTTTATGTAATTATGAATAAATGGATGGTATTTTTTATGCTCACATACATTCACTATTGTATATTACATATTCCATGTTTAGGTGTATATGTAATTTTCATAAGGAATAAAATGATAATTTAAAAAATGCTTTTATATTATGAAAATTTGTTATAAATAGCATTTATTAAAATTTGATAACTATAATATTCATGAATTTAGACTTTGGTTAAACTTTTTAGTGAATCCCTACTAGTATATGTTCTCACGTATAGTATTTTACATGGTAAATATTATTATATTATTTTGTAGGATGTGTGTAATCGGATGTGAATCATTTAGTTTTATGACTACACTTGACTGTCATTATTTCTTATTGGGACAGTGTGGTTTTGTAAAATATGGTCATGTTGAATTCCTTATCTTTTATGAATTTTTTTACATTACGGTTTATCCATATGTATTGATAATGTATGTATTAGGGCTTTACTATTTCATTTCACATTGTACACTAATTATTTTATCCTTTCGATTATACATGTGACATGATTGGTTATTCTTCTTATGACGGGATGTTTTGTTTGACTAATCAGGTAAACATGTGTTGGCCTGTTAAAAAATTGTATTAAATCCATTTTCATGATTTATTCATTATAAGACAACTTAGTAATTTTTTGGGTCATTAGTTAAAGGATCTAAGAGTTTTGGATGGGTTCTTATCTAGATACCTTCTATATCGGATCTCGAGTGATGATGGGTGGTTTATAATTTTTACCAAACATGAAATTTTGTGTTTGATGTTATTTAAAATAAATTCATATATGGTTTATTTAAATGGATCTATAAATTTTTATATTGTTTTATTAAATTTATAGAACCACTTTTTATATAAATTCATATATATAATGGAATTAATATGGCTTCTAAAATTTATTATTATTATTTTAAAATATTCTCATAAGATAATTTTTTTGTTATGATTTTTATTTTGTACATTATATTATATAACATATGAAGTTGAGAGAGAAATTAGAGAGAGAAGATCGATAGGATAATCTTCTTGTGGAACCTTATTTGGTAGAATCAATGTCCCTAACTATTTAGATTCTATGATAAATATGTGTTAGGTAATAGGGTTGAGTGGGGAATCCTTCATATTAATTTACTATGTAAAATCCACCCACCATCCATGGTCATAAAGGACCAGGGGAATCCAATCAGTATCTTGAGAGGATCGAATAGATATTTAATTTTTTGGATGCTACACATGACTCTATGTCGAGTTTTACCATTTATATTAATGAGGGATGTGGGAGTATATGGTAGGACTGTATGATGCAAGATATGTTGGTCAAGGGCTTCACCTAGACCTTAGTGACACTACATAAGAATATAAAAATACTATGAAGATTGCTGTAGATATTTAAAAATCCCAAGAAAAGCTTAGAATAATTAAACAGAAAGCCAAAGATGAAAAATACATACATTGTAGATCTATGATAAAGACCTACGTGACATACCTATGGATAATTATACTTTCTATACACCTACGTTGCATACCTACATGGAGGACCTATACAGCTGACCTGAACGGACAAATTCCCTTCGTCCATTCCCCCTCCATGATTTTAAATAGGACTTTTGGGTGCCCCATTTCTATAACAACCCGAGATTTTATGAGAATTATTATTTTTAATTTCATTGATGTTTGGTGTTGTATGCTACAACAAAGGGATCATGCAATATATGCATCTCTGACTTGGCTTGAATTACATGCCATGGTGACCTTCCTTGATTCTGGGTGTTGTATGCAATATCAGGTTTCACTAAACAATTATATATTGTTATAATATTATTATAGACTAGACGTTATGAATATTATTAACTAAATTTTAAATTTTATAACATTATTATTCATCTAACACATTTTCTATAATATGGTATGAGAATAATATAAATTTTTCGGGTAAAATAAGTATTTTTAAAAAAATGCAGTTTAGTCGCCTTTTGATGGCGCACCCACTTTAAATATTGTTTTTTACATTATTATAAGACCAATTTGACAAAATAATATTCTTATTTGGAATCATGATATAAAAATTTACTTCAGATAAATTTTTCATATTATTCTGATATCTTTCATATTTGAATGAATAGTAAAAACACGTTATATTTTAATTAAAAACAACATTATTAATAGCAATAATTTATATGGATAAATTATAATAATTAATGGTTTTAAAGTATAAATATAATATTGTTTTACCATTTATTATAATTTATGTCATTCCCATTAATTATTCATTGAATTCTTAGGTTAAAACATTTCAATCTTTGGCAATATTTTAAATTTTAAAAGTCCTTTTCTTAACAATGGGATAAATTGTAATTTCATTATTGCAACTTCTGTGTTTTGAATTTTGAAAAATGGATTCCGTATTTGGATTTAGTGGGTCCAAATTATCTTAATAGGTTACTTTAATTTTTTTGATATTATGAATAGTAACTACTGTAATTTTTTTTACTCCAGTTAATGATAAATCGGGTAATTAAGGGTAAATCTAATATTATAAAATTACCCTATCATAGGCCAAAATTATAGTGGATTACTAAAAGTATACCCATATCAACTAAGGGTCTGATTAGATTCATTTTATGGACTTTTTACCATTAAAATAATTTAATTATTATTAAAACCAATAAAAGTGACAACATGTCACTCTCTTAAATCTTATAAGTATAATAATTTTAATTTATTGATAAACATCATGAAACATCAAACATGAATAGTCTCCAGAAATCCAATAAAATTTTTTACATCCTGTGAATTTATTTATAATTTTTAGGGATTAAATATTTATCATTAAACGTGACACAATAGTGATGTTGAAATTATTTTATTGATTGAAATATCAAATAAATGGTATTAAAAATATTAAAATAAATATTATATGATCTATTTTTTGTGGTTCCTTAATTTTATAGATAAATATTACATGTTATGAATCTATTAAAGCTTTTATTTAGAACATATTTTCTGTGAAGATTTTATTTCAATTCATATTAATGAATAGTGTCAAAATCGACACAATTGTTATTTTATAAATATAACATAATATAAAATTGTTTAAAATCACAAAAAAATTTAAAAATTATAAATTAAAATTTATATGGTATAAAATGTCGTTAATAATCCAATTATTGACAATTCACAACACATAAGTAATTATTTATAACAATTTAAAATTATAATATTATAACCACATATAAAATTAAATAGATTAAATAAGGATAAATCATGTTGATAATGCTTAAAATAAATAACCAAGATGTATAAATTTTATTGGTTGATGATATTATAACCCTATCTCAACTAATTTAGGATTTGGGTCATTTTGGATGTTTTTAAGTGGGGTTTGAATTTATTATAAAATAAATTTTTTGAGGTTTCTAAAAGTGCCCCTCTCATCCCTTATAAAAAGGGAACCCCTTCCCTCTTTTATTCACACCATTTTGAGGCTTGATTATAATCCAAAACCTACATATTAATCTTTTCAACCTCTATAGTTATATAATAGTTGTTCTGTTCTTCTAAAAAGGCAATCTCTAGTGCCCTAAGAATAAGTTTAAAGGAGGTCCATCGAGGAAGAGGTAATCTCTTCTACCGACTTTTTCAAGTATCTTTCTTCTTAAACATCCTCTTCTTTAGTTATTTAGTTATAAATAAATAACATCAGTATTAATTATATACTTATATGTTATTATAAATATGAAACAACCCTATTTCACAATCTATCCATCCTACGGAAAACAAAATCACCGCGCGTGCGTACCTACAAAATATTGTCTCCACACTGTGGTGTAATCAGTTTTTCCACCACCACCTTACATGGATGGGTATAATGGTGTAAAAAATAACTATATATGATTACTATAATATTATACTGATTATATGATATTATATCATCCACTCCAATTCCATTAAATAAACATGGGAACGATATCACCGCTCGTGCGTACGTACGGATTACCGTATCCACAACGCGGTGAGATTCATTTTCTATGTTAACAATTCAAGAATGATTATAAAATATATATAATATGTAATAATGAAATATAAGAAATAATAATGCTACTGGGATTATGTATATATATATATATGTATGTCATCTACTTAATTCCATTCAATTTAATAAGGAAACGAAAACATCGTTCATTGGTACGTACGGCCTACCGTCTCCATGAACGTGTGTATTTCATTCCATTTATAGATCTATTATATATATTTATATTCTGAATATAAAATATATTTAAATCATGTTTTATATTCTGGAATTATGTAATAATGATCTATGTAATCATATTAATAATTACAAGTCAAAACACAGACAATAAATGAAACAATTTTACCCAAAAGGCTGCTTTAACATGGAATTGACAAATGAATGAATAATATAAAGTCATAAGTGAATCATATATGATATCATAAATATTATTATGGTTCTGTTACAATTCAATCATATGTTTAAACCCACTATACCGGAGTCTTAGATACAAATGGAAGAAATTTGACATAAGCTATGGGATAATTATTCCAATCTTATTCTTATCCGTGATTGTTTATTCGTAAGTATTTAATGGGGTTATGTTTATTATCCATGTCCATATATTCTCAAATTGTTTTCATAAAATGTTTATATTTCATCCATGTATGGTTAATGTCATGTTTACCCTTTTTTTACTTTTACCACATCATATGGAAGGAATCTTTCTTTGGTTTACCATATGAGGTACTTTTTGACTTTTCTGGAAAAAGTATGAGAAGAATGTTTTTTTTAATTATACAGCATGAAAATATTTTTACAGTTTCATAACCCCATATTTTCATGAAGAATACTCTAATATATTTAATGACAATTTTCAAAAAAATCCATTTCTTTTAAAATATCATGGTATTTCTTGAAAAGGAAATGATTTTGAAGAAGAGAAGATATTTTTCTTAAGAATTCATTTCAAGTGTTTTATCAAAACCATTTTCCATATGAGATATAATTATTCCATATGTGAATTTTTCAAGAATAATTTCTATATGATTTACATGGTATCACTTTTATTATGATGAAATGATATCCATTTTTTGTATGGATTATGTTATGATGGGATAATTTTTATAAAACCCATTTTATACTTTGGGTAATGATGAAGGATTTATGTTCTTATTGTGGCACAAGTAAGAATGATTTTATTATGGGATGGGTGGGACCTATATCTCCCTCAAATTAATTGGTTAAATATTTATATCTAATGAGATAGAAATGGATGGAATGGAAAGTTAATCTGGTTCAGTGATATAGGACTGGAACAAGGAGTGAACTTGGTTCAGTAAGGGACATTGTCCACTAAGATGGTCTTGAAAGTAATTCCCTGTATACAATGGAAATCATATCATGTGCTTAATGTTTTTCCACAATTACATGTTTTATTTACAAGCTATTTTATCATTATTGATGTTCCATTATGATCTATGCCTTATGTACTGCCTTGTTTTATGTCATTGCTCATGATTTTGATGTTTAAACATTATGTTCATGTTTTTATGTTCAAATGTATATGGTTTGTTTTATTTTCTCCATGATTACCCTTACATAGCATTTAATCTCACTCTATATATGTTTTCTTTTTCCCATGATATAAAGAAAGGATTTAGGTAAGAAAACACAAGGGGAAAATCTTTATGGGAGATGTTGAAGATCATTCACCATTATTATGAGATTATGTTCTGGGTTTCAAACGACACTAAACTGTTACGATACATGAGTGTCGGTCATTGTTATATATTAGGTATTCCCCAAAAGTAATGTAATGTCTATGTATGTCAAGCTTTGGGTATCTACAGTTGGCATCAATGGAAAGGTTTAGTCAACCTTTGGAAACTAGGATGCGAGAACATTAGTGAGATCCCTAGTCATATTTCTAAGGTATGTCTAGGGATGTCCCTAAGGTTAATTATATTTATATGTAATAGTTCTAGAATTATAGTAACGATCATAGAAATAATCCTAAGATGTTATATATTGAAGGTACTCCCCATTTATTATGGGTTTTCCCTAGCATGATTTTTTCCTCTCACACTATTCTTTTTGGGTTTTAGAAGATGGCGGGAACCTGATGGAACCCTATTGATCAATGTAATGGAAAATGAAATGATTTTCCTTATAAACATACCAATGTTATGGGATATGGAGTGAAAAATCATATTTCTATACTTACAAAAGTTATGAATCTTTCTGGAATTCCGAATGAGAAGAGAAGGGGACAATATTCTATTGATTCCTTCAGGAGGCAATGTCCACCTTATTTCAGTGGGTCTTCTGATCCACTTGTTGATGAAAAATTGATCAATAGCATTGAAAAGATATTTTCCATACTTAACTGTTTAGAGCATGAAAAATTCATTTTGGCTATTTACCGTTTAGAAGGTGAAGCAGACCAGTGGTGGACTCTAATTAAGAATACAAGGCCCCAAGATGAAATTGAATCAATGATATGGGATGAGTTCAAGAAATTGTTTTTCAGTAAGTACTTCCCTCCTATTCTTCAAACAAAGATGGAAAAGGGTTTCCTTAATCTTAATTAGAAAGATGATGAATCTGTTAGTATATATGAAGAAAATTTTACAATACATGCAATGTATGCATATGGCTTTATCATCCAAACTAAAAGTAAAGTTGATCGATTCTTCTGTGGCTTAAAACCTAGTCATCGAAGGGAATTAGCTATAAGAGACTTTAGTGGATATGAAGAAATTTTGAATTATGCTATCAAGATAGAACTAGAAGTTGGTGTAACATATCCATCTCATGGTTTTGACAAGAAACGAATGATGGAGTTCAAGGAAAAACATCAGAATAATGGTGAAAAGAAGGGTAATGTTTCTTTATGCTCAAACTGTGGAAATAAGTATGGTGGAGACTGTATTAAAGGTACTAGAAAATGTTTTCAGTGTGGAAAAGAAGGTCATCAAGTAGCTGAGTGCCGATGTAATGGGAAAAAGGTTTCTAATGAAGTGAATAGATAAAGGACTACAGAGAACGCTCCACCAACACTTCAATGCTTTAAATGAAAGGAAATGGGGCATTATGCTGATCAATTCTCTAATCCAAGGGTTAATGATGATCGACGTGAGCAACCTCTTAAGGAAAAGGAAAAAAGGAAAGTCAAATGTGATCACTATTGGCGATGATGAAAATGAAAACGCTGTAGTGGAATGATTATGTGTTTATGTAACGGGATTCCAAAATAATATTGTGAAATCTAATTTATAGTACTGTGGAATATTGGAATATCTATGTATTGGTTTATTATGGTTTTCAATAATTATATGGTATCGTTAACCATGAAAAGTAATTCAAATATTTTGGAAAGTAGATGATATGCGCATAATGAAGGGATAAGGATAAAATAATATTAATGAGCTCATGACTGATATAAGGATAAAGTTATATCATGGTTTGTTTATATAGAAATTTTGGGATTTTGGTATGTGGAAAGAGTTACCTTTTGATAGAATTCATGTTTTCACTATGGTTCAATGGTAATTCATGTTGCAAGAGAATACAAGATTAAGGTATTCACATGTTGGGAATGAGATCAACAAGATATATCTTATGATATATGGGGGATAAATGATGGTATTCACATGCTTGGTTGATGAACATTCTAGTAATCATTCTCTTTATACTATGAGTTTGGAAAAAAGTATTTTGGATAAATCATATGGACAGACATGATTATATTGGGAATCAGAAAGTATTTTTTAAGGCTAGATCTTTTTTTGATATTATTGTAGAAATGTTATAATAATGTAGTTTTAGAAAAAGTGACAACCTGGCGGACATGCGACAACCCGTCGTGTTGGACAAGGCTTTGGGAATCGAACCCAAAACCAATGTGCGACATGCCATTATTTCCTACCACTGGCCTAAAAAAAGACTCTGGTTAGTATAAATTAGTTTTATTTTATTAATCGGTATGATAGATGAAGTATAAGTCCATTTTTGGAATCATATACGATTAACCTCACCATATATAGACTTACATATATCTGATAAATTTTTCTAAACTTTTGTTTGAGACATATGGAATGACCCATCATTCTATCACATGATCTGCTAACACTTCACTAATGTCAACTTCAACTTTTTGTCTTTTGGAGATGAAGTTAAAATTTATCAAGGCACGAACAACAGTGAGATTATAACAAAAAAAAATTAAGTATTTCTTCTAATTAAAATTCTTATAATTTAGGAAAATGATCATGAAAACAAAAAATTTTGTCTTAGTGCCCTTATATCTGATGAATCATATGCTACCATATATTCATCACAAATTTATGTCTTTGTGATTGTTGGATTTTTCATAGCCATGTTCTCTACCACTCTCTATCAGAACATGATGGTTAGTTTTCTCTTCCATGTCCATATTTTCAATTATGTTCTCTTATTTGGAAACCCAATGATTGGTTAATTTGGCTAACCACTATGTTTCATAATTCACTTTTTAAAATTACGTTTTAGTAATCTTTTTTATGATGTGGGTTTCTATGAAAGAATCTTTAAAGTAGTAAAACATTTAGAACACCGACGAATTTCGATGGCGAAATTCATTTTAATGGGCGTAGAATTTAACAACTCAAGATTTTATGAGAATTATTCTTTTTAATTTAATTGATTTCTTGTGTTGTATGCTACACCAAAGGGAGAATTCACTATACACATCTCTGACTTGGCTTGATTTACACTCCATCACGACCTTCCTCGATAGCGTGTGTTGTACGCAATACAGAGTTTCACTAAACAACGATATATTGTTATAATATTATTATGGACTAGTCGTTATGAATATTAATAACTATATTTTGAATTTTATGACATTATTATTCATCTTACACATTTTCTAGAACATGATATGATAACAAAATAAAATTTTCAGGTAAATTAAGTATTTTTAAAAAAATGCAGTTTTTATTCCTTTTGATGGCAGACCCACATTAAATCTAGTTTATGACATGATTATAAATTAAATTAGATCAAATGAAATTATTTTTTGGAATCAGGATATATAAATTTACTTTGGATAAATTTTCCATGTTATTCTGATAACTTTCATATTAGAATGAATAGTAAAAACACGCTATATTTTAATTAAAAACAACTTTTTTAATCGCAATAATTTATATGTTTAAGTTATAATATTTAATGGTTTTAAAGTATAAATAGAATATATTTTTATCATTTAATATAATGTTTGACATTACCATAAATTTTACATTGAATTCATAGGTAAAAACATTTCAATATTTGGTAATATTTTATCTTTTAAAACTCCTTTTATTAACAACAGGATAAATTTTAATTTCATTACTACAACATCGGTGTTTTATATTTTGAAAAATGGATTCCATATTTGGACTCATTGGGTATAAATTATGTTAATAGGTTACTTTCATTTTTTTTAATATGAATTGTAACTACAGTAATTTTTATTTACTTCAGTTAAAGATAAATAAGGTAATTAAGGGTAAATCTAAGATTGTAAAATTATCCTAACACGTGCCAAAAATATATTGGATGACTAAAAGTCGACCTATATCACCTAAGGGTAGTATTAGATTCATTTTATGGACTTTTTACAATGAAAATAATTTAATTATTATTAAAACCAAAGACAGTGACAACATGTCACTCTCTTAAATCCTATAAGTATAATAATTTTAATTTAGTGATAAACTTCATTAAACATCAAACATGAATAGTATAAAGAAATATAATAAAATTATATTCATCATGTAAATTTATTTAAGAATTTTAAGGAGAAAATAATTATCATTAAAGGTGAAACAATAGTGATGTTTAAATTATTTTATTGATTGAAATATCATATAAATATTATTAAAATTAATAAATAAATATTATGTGAACTATTTAATGTGATCCACTAATTTTATAGTTAAATATGACTTTTTATGAATCTATTGAAACTTTTATTTTGAACATATCTTCTGTGGGGAGTTTATTTAAATTCATATAAATGAATAGTGTCAAAATGGACACTATTGTTAATTTATAAAAATAACATAATATAAAATTGTTTAAAAATCACAAAAATATTTAAAAATTATAAATTAAAATTTATATGGTCTAACATGTAATAAATAATCCAATTATGTACCATTCAGAACACATATGTAATTATTTATAACAATTTTTAATTTAGAATCTTATAACCACAAATAAAATTACATAGATTAAATAAGGATAAATCAAGTTTATAATGTTTAAAATAAATTACAAACATATATAAATTTTATTGGTTGATGAGATTACAACCCTATATCTTCTATTTTCTGATTTGGGTCATTTTGGATGTTTTTATGTGGGGTTTGAATTTATTATAAATTAATATTTTTGAGGTTTCCAAAAGTTCCCC
This sequence comes from Viscum album, assembly GCA_963277665.1. NCBI lineage: Eukaryota > Viridiplantae > Streptophyta > Magnoliopsida > Santalales > Viscaceae > Viscum > Viscum album. The sequence continues at coordinate 961,586,100 of OY728143.1, read as the reverse complement.
TCTACTCCCTTATAAAAAGGGAACCCATTCCCTCTTCTCTTCACGCCATTTTGAGCCTTGAAGCCCAGCCAATCCCTAAAAATTCATCTTTTCAACCTCTCTAGTTATATCATAGTTGTTCTGTTCTTCTCAAAAGACCAACTCTTGTGCCCTAAGAAGAAGTTTAAAGTAGGTTCGTCGAGGAAGAGGTAATCTCTTCTACCGACACTTTCAAGTTTCTTTCTTCTTCTACTTCCTCTTCTTTAGTTTTTCCATTATAAAGTAATAACATATGTATTACTTATATAATTATATGTCATTAAAAATATGAAACAACCCTATTTCACATTATATCCATCCTACGAAATACGAAATCACCGCGCGTGCGTACGTATAAAATACCGTCTCCACACTGTGGTGTAATCAGCTTTTCCACCACCACTATACTTGGATGGGTATAATGGTGTAACGAATAAATATATATGATTATTATAACATCATAATAATTCTATGATATTATATCATCCACTCCAATTCTATTCAATAAATATGCGAATGATATCATTGCCCGTGCGTACGTACGGATTACCGTCTCCACGACACGATAAGATTCATTTTCCAAGTTAATAATTAGAGAATTATTATAAAGTATATATAATAAGTAAACATGAAATATATTAAATAATATTTCTACTAGATTTATGTATATATATGTGTTTCACTTACTTAATTCCATTCAATTCAATAAAGAAACGAAAATAGTGTTCATGAGTACGTACTACCTACCGTCTCCATAAACAGTGTATTTCATTCCATTTATCGATATATTATATATATTTATATGATGAATATATATTATATATAAATCATGTTTTATATTCTAGAATTATGTAATCATGATATAAGTAATCATATTAATAATTCCAAGTCAAAACACGGACGATAAATGTAACGATTTTACCCAAAACGCTGCTTTAACATGGAATTGACAAATGAACGGATAATATAAAGTCGTAAGTGAATAATATATGATATCATAAATATTATTATGGTTTTTTTACAAGTCAATAATATGTTTAAACCCACTATACAGGAGTCTCAGACACATACATAAGAAATTAGACATAAGGTAAGGGATAATTATTCCAATCTCATTCTTATCCGTGATTGTTTATTTGTATGTATTTACTGGGGTTATGTTTATTATCCATGTCCATATGTTCTCCAAATGTTTCAATAAAATGTTTAATATTCTCTCATGTATGTTAAAAGTCTTTTTTACCTTTTTTTTACTTTTACCACATAGTATGGAAGGAATCTTTCTTTTGTTTACCACACGAGGTACTTTTTGACTTTTTTAGAAAAAGTACGAGAATAATGTAATTTTTAATTTATATGGCATCAACAGATTGTTACAGTTTCATAACGCATTATTATCATGATTCTTAATCTACAATATTTAATGACTACTATCAAAAAAATCATTTTATTTTAAAATTTCATGGCATTTCATGAAAAGAAAATGAATTTGAAGAAGAAAGTATATTTTCCTCAAGAATTCATTTCAAGTGTTTTATCAAAACTATTTTCCATATAAGATGAAATTATTCCATATGTTAATGTTTCAATTATAATTTCTCTATGATTTACATGGTTTCAGTTTTTTATGATGAAATGATATCCATTTTTTTGTACGGATTATGTTATGATGGGATGATGTTTATGATACCCATTTTATACTTTGGGTAATGATGAATGATTTATGTTCATGTTGTGGCACATGTAATAAGGATTTCATTATAAGATTGTTGGGACCTATATCTCCCTCTAGTTCATTGGGTAATGATTTATATCTCATGATATTGACATGGTTGGATGGCATGTTAATCCGGTTTAGTGATACAGGACTAGAACGAGGAGTGAACTTGGTTCAGTAAGGGACTTTGTCCACTAAGATGGTCTTGGCAGAAATGCCCTGGCTACTATGGAAATAATGTCATGTTCTTAATGTTTTTCCACAATTACAAGTTTTATTTACAAGCTATTTTATCATGATTGATGTTCCATTATGATCTATTCCTTATGTATTTCCATGTTTTATGTTATTTCCCATAATTTTGATGTTTAAACACTTTGTTCATGTTTTTATGTTCAAATGTGTATGGTTTGTTTTATTTTCTCCATTATAACCCTTACCGATAATTTGAGCTCACCCTTTATATGTTTTATTTTCCCCAAGATATAAATAAGGGTTTTAGGTAAGAAAACAAAAGGGGAATATCTTTATGGGAGATGTTGAAGATCATTCATCATTATTAGAAGATTATGTTCCGAGTTTCCAAAGACACTAAATTATTACGATCCATGAGTGTTGGTTTTTGTTATGTATTAAGTATTTCTCAAAAGTAATGTAATGTCCATGTACGTCAAGCTTTGTGTATCTACAATTTCTAGGATAGAAAATGTTAAGTATAATCTTTGTGTTCTAATTGAATAGCCCTTTCGCCTGTGTCCCTCTAATTATATCCATTTACTCTCTAAAAACATGATAGAAGAGATAATATTATGGGATAAGAATAATATGAATTTCAATCATAATTTGAAGCTGATGAAGGATTCTTTCCCCTTTTGAGAAAATTATTATTCATCCTAGAGGCATATGTGACAAACTTGTGTGGTACAACCAAGTGGATTACCTATGTGGAGTGCCTACATGGAATACCTATGTGAAGTACCTACATTGTATAGTTGTGTATAAGGCCTAAATATTTTCATAAGTACCCTCTTTAAGTCCACTCATGATAGGGTATCTCCTTTCTTGGTTCCCATATCAGAAAGGGACTAAGTTGAAGCCTCCGCCAAAACCTCATGACTTTTGAATCCTTTGGTAAAGGAACATCAGGGTGTCTTCTATGTGGGTTTGTAAATCCATAGTCATAGGTTTACCGCATTTGTTTGACAATGGTGTTAGGATTCATGGAGTGTATGTCGTTTTGTATATCCATAGTCACAAGGACCATTATCCCATGAACATTGTTGGGATGTTCCTGGTTATGAGGATTATGGTTTGGGTTCTGTCCTCCCCTTTTCGACTCTATTATCTGGATCATCGTGTCTCTATTAGTGAATGAGCAGTTCATTCTTATGGTTCCTTCCAGGAAATGGAGATTTCTCCCTCCCCTACTGAGGTCCACTAGGGCAGTCATCCTGGTGTAATCATGTAACCATTCAAAAAGGAGGTTTTAGTTTTTCTCTTCTCTACTTTCTTCACCTTCAATCCTAATCATTGGACACATTTACAATGTAAATAAAATAGAGGGAGGGGTCGTCACCTCAACCTATTCCAGGGTCACCTCACCCTAATCCACCTTCGCCACAATAGTCATGCCCTCTTCCACCAACAGTGGAGGAAAATTGTGTTTGCCTTTGTTGAATCTTTTATATCCTCTTGTTTCTCAAACTTAGCATGAATCACATGGTCTTAGATATTTTTCAGGATATCATCATTTTCAAAAATTAATGAACTACGAGAAATATGATTCCTTTTTAAATAGTGTTACGTAGGAAGCCTTCTCAGGGCCCGAGCTAATTAGATATTCTCTTTAGGATTCCAACCATAATTACCTTTATTTGGGAATTTTTTAAGTGTATTCCCCAAATTATTCCCCCAAACCTCTATGGAATCCTTTTTTGGAAGTAAGCACAAACTCATTTCTCTAAAAGAACTAAACTCTCTTATGAGATTTATCAAACTATGCAGGCTTTGATTCTCATCAAAATGGGATATGTAAGAAGCTTCCTTGAAGTTCAAACCCAACACTTCAAATCAACAATGTTCCATTTGGTCCATATTCGTAACAAGTTATAATCTTACTAGGAAACCCATATCCTTTCAATGTTCCTTGGGATCCTTCGACATAAGTCCCACAACAATCTTTGACTAAGAACGTTTTTTATAGATGTCCTTACCAGATGATATTGAACAGTATGGGTAGGTCTTTATCACATGACCTTAAATTTTATGATGTGTCTCATTTAGTGTCATTGAACTATTAGTTTTATGATTCCCTTCACAAGGATATATAGGTATCCCATTTTATGGATACTCCCCCAATATGAAAATAAACATTCATTTCACTATATGACAATAAACTCTAGAGTGCTCCACTAAGAGGCTTGAAAAATCTATATCATAACAAAAACGATTAAAAATATTTTCTAAACACTTTTTTGGAGGATACTATTGATGGAGAACCTCAAATACATATGAATATCTCCATTAATGGTTAACCTCGAATATATACAAATAATTATTAATTTCACATATGTTATTAAGTGTTTGAAAATTCATGGGGAAACTTATGTCATACTTGGTGAATTAATAAGGAATCATGAAAATATCTTAAATTTATAAAGAGAGTCTTAGAGTAGGCAATAATTCCCCCCAAAATGGTGTGATGAGTCAAACCTCCCATCCTCTAGACCAATGCACATTCTTATGTATCCTAAAGTTCAATCATAACTAATGCATTCCCTTTGAAAGAAGGTCCCTTTTGGATAATGAACTATGGGATGTTTCTAGTTCAATGAATAAATCCAATGGAAACCACCTAGAAGCAAGGATTTTTAAAACTAGATCACACATTTCAAGGAACTACAAAACAAAAATGGTGGACACGACATGAATCCTTAATAATGTTATTAATTTTACGTTCTTGTCAGGCCTCTATCAATTGATAAAGGATGTTCGTACAAAAGAATAAATCATGAATTTTTTAGTCTAAAAGATGTAACATTAATGTATTTTATTGTTGTTTTCATTTTGTTTCTCAGCACTCCATTCATTCCAAAATAGCTTTCTTCAAGAATACATCTTTTAAATTTTTTATCACAGTTCATGTTGGATCCTCATCCACAGGAAGGAAACCATCACACACCTAGTGTCTTCAAAGATGGATCTCTAACATGCTGGTAAAGTCATACCATCAACATAGAAAAATAACAACCATAAAGGATTCCCTAAATTCTCTCTTGGTCAATAACAATCCTCAATCATCTAGATAATGATTATAGATGATCAAGAAGAAAATTGTGCCAAAAACTATCTTCAACTATTTCAGGTCCTTATCCCCAAAACGCGACAAATAGTCCCTACCATTCAATAGGGTGGGGGATCAAGAGGTACTCAAAACCATAATTCATTGTTTTAGGGGTCCTTCTTGAGGATTCCCACCAACAAGCACTGCCAATAGAATTGTGCGGTAGTGAACCCCCAACATGATGTGGGTGTTACCTCGAGACGTTTGGCCCAGGTTTATCATACCTGTACACATGAGATGAACCACCAAGGACAATGTCTAGTAAATAGGGAGAAGGTTCTTACATTATCCCCCTCCAAATAAGTCTATCATCCTATCTTGATGGAAACAAAATATGGGATACAAACACCTATTCATATTATTTCTGTTTCCCAATAGAATCATCTGCCAGTGACTCACCAATCCCTCCTGGAAAATCTGATTGAGTAAAATGAACAAGAACATACACCATTTTACAAATTATCAGCCAATCAGTATGCTCTTCAAACAAAATTTAATAAATCCCCCAATCAAATGTAGTTGAAATAAGTAAATAGGAATATACACTTTCTTACAATTATAATTTTCGCTAGTAGTATCGTCTTCTATTATTGAAAGAAGCCAGTCAACCATACTTGTGGGAAAATAGCCAGTAGGAACGTACACCATTCAGTGTTCATCCTGCCAGCCAGTAGTCTCGTTTTGCAGCACCCAGAGAAGTCATTCTGAAAAATCTGATGACAAATCTGGGGCAGACTCAACTCTCTCCCCCCTGACACAAGTACCGTTAGTATCCTTTGACAAGAAATTGAGGATATGAGAAGGCACATACACCTACACTAAATAAATTATGGTATTATATTAACATTCTAGCAATTGATGTCACCAAACATATCTTAGAAATGGAGAAAGGGAAAAACCTATTCCTACACATATTCTGGAAGCATTCCATAATATCAGAATAAAAAATTCAGCAGTACCAGGGGAACAAACACATAACTCTTTCCACACACCTGGGATATAAAAAAGGTATTCCATCCTTGAGTAGATACACACCTCTATTACTGTCCAGGGGGTTATGGGTCATACTCCCCCATATCATGGAACAACCATATCATGAATATACAACCATTCCAATTGGAAATTATCAGACAGTTCTATTGAAAACACCAAAGAAGGAACATACACCTTCTAGTGATAACCACTTCACCCATAAGGTGTCCCCAACTAAGTGGAATGGATCATAAAAAAAGAAATATGATCAAACACAGTTGGAAAATCAAGAGTCATGATTCAATTTGGAAACTATTAATGCTGGAGTTCTTCAACACCTCAGACATTTATCTTTTTTTAGCTTTAGATAATACTCTATCATTATAAAATTATGTGAGTAGTAGCAGAAATTATGATGTTCTCAATTGGACACATAATCATGAAGTCTTGCTTCATGAAAATTCATCTAATCTAGATTTCCTATCTCTGGATGAGAGCCACGATAACCATCCATGTGGCCAGAAGACCAAGGAAAAGTTTATTTATCTGTTGATGTAATCCAACAAGGTGGTCCTCCTCGTGATGGAATTCACAGTGAAATCTCCCTCCATATTCATATTTCACATTGTCAAGATAATTATATAATTGACAATGTAGTAATAAAAATCCATGTTATCTAAGGGCACTATCAAAAACAAGGACAATCATGTCTGATTATTTTTTATTAAAATATGAAATAATTTCTCAACCATAAGATATTTTAAGGGAATGGTCATTCTCTGATCCTCCCATGGGTTATTTTTCTTCTAATACACTAGAGGAAAAATGACGGATTCCATTGTTTTAGATAAAAAATCGAGAAGAATCCACTTTGGCCAGACGAATTGGATAAACCTCTAGTGAATGATGATGAATATATGTTAAACATGAGAAAACAATTGGTTACAGGACATGTAACAGTCATGTACTAGCCTTCAGAAAATTATCAATACTAAATTCTTGAATTGATGGATGATGTTTCATTCATGAAGTCTCTCTCAACTTATGGAAGACTCTTAATCTTTTGAAAACTAAAAAATTACAATATAATGAATATAAAAATAATGTGAAGTTAATATTATGGGTTTAACACCTAATTGACTTGACATCTCTCTTAGTTTCGAAAAATCCAACGATTGAAAAGTAGTACGGAACCATTCAGTGTACATGACTCAATTTTCTATAGAGGCTAAACCAGATAATTTTTTTACACCCAATTTTTAGTTCGTATTAGAGTATGGGGTTGACATGTATAATTTGATTTTATTGCACTCTAGAGTAAAAAAATCCCACCAAAAGTGGTCTCATGCAATTTTACTAGACACAACCAGCTACAATCAACAAATTTTATATGTAATAAAATGTATGCTCAAGAACATGCCTCAGTAGATCTAATCAGAGTCATGCCCAAAGAAAATAATTTTTTTGAGATACATTTTTATCTAGAATATGTGAATAATTAAGAGTCCTCCGACTTATAGGATGATATCCATTAGATAATGCTAATGTCTTAAATATCACTATGATCTTATGTAATAGCTGATTTGATTGGTTGTCAGATAATGCACCCAGCTAATGTCTAAACAAAACTTTTCAAAATCAGAAATTCCACATCATGAATATATTCCATAGTTGTTCAAGAGCCACCCATCATGTAGGGTTGGGGGATTGTTTGATTCAAACTTGGAATTCAGTAATCAATGTTCAAATGTTTAATGAATATAAATAATAACAACCCCAATCAACATTGTTGGGGGCTTTTTCACATCTAAAATCCCCTCGTCAACAAAAGTCAGTTTTCTCCCAATTATGGACGAAGCCTCCAATAGAGATCACAACTGAACTATCCCAGCATTACCTTTAGGTATGTGTCTGCCAAGATATTCTTGAGAATTCTTCGTATATGAGAGCATAATCTCCTGGAAGATACTAAAAGTAACTATTTTAAAAATATACCAATAGGATTTTATCAACACATTATGCATCTGTGAATGTTATTAACACCATTGTAGAATATCCACCACAAAATGAGTCTAGCTTAGGTGGATCTTAATATGATGTTCTCATCCATATCATTGTATAAACTAAAGAAAATTAAGGAGGTCTGCGTACTCGAAATCCGAGTCTTACCTAGAATCTAGGAATGACTTCAAATAATTAACTCCCAACCCTTCAAAAGATATCTAACAAGGGGAATGGAAATAATCAGATCACATCTCACTTTTCCATTGTAGAATATCAATATAATTTACATGAAGAAATATTTTCACATGAAGAATGATTTTCACAGCAAGACGAGGAAATTAAAGATTAGAAAAGACTCAATATAGAATTACTTCGAAGAAGCATTCTTGTTTGACATACTCCCATGAAATGTCCTCAAATTTAACATCCTATAAAATATCATCAGCAAAGAGGGGTTGTGATAACTAAAAATATAGAAAATTAATTCTACTCATTATGTACACATCTAGGGTTGGATCAAACACATCGTTATAGGCCTATTCTTGTGTGTTATCCAAGACAGATACCTAAACCACCAAAAAAAAAATTTCTTGTTTTTCCACTAGTTTATGCTCTAGGTACTATACCTATACATGTCCCATCTCATCCGAATATTCCCATGTACATTGAAAACAATTGAGGTATTAAAAAATTGATTGGAAGCTATGAGAGAATAATGTGCACTAGTTCCGTTGGAAAATAAATATCTCCCTGAGTGGGTGGATCTGATCCCTCCCCCACCAATTTTTTTGAATATCACATTCCCAATCCTTAATTGTTCGTGTGATCTAGAACAAAACACAGCGCATTTCATTTTTCATAGTGATCCCAAGATGGGAACTCTGTAACAACATAAAGCAATAATGCTTAGATGATTTGTGCAGTCATTACAGGGATTAACTTTTGTATGGTATATAATATTCCAATCTTGATCAATAACTAGATGGGAAGATCTATGTCAAAAATACATTCTTCTTTTCATCTCAACCCTACAGGAGACTACATTTTTTTGACTTAAAAATTAAAAATAAAGGAAAAATGAAAATGTTTCATATTTTATTGCTAGATTTTAAAAGATCAAATTATTCATTAAATATGGAACTCTTGAGGAATAATTTCATCCAATTTGTGTGGAAAATATACATGATTAGTTATCCCCACCACTGAACACATAGAAATACATAAGAGAGTTTAGAGACATTTTTTCAATTTCCCAATAGATAGAAGAGTCCATTATGAGAATTAAAAGAAACACAAATGTAATTCCATCAGCTCTGTGAAGGATAACACAAAATTTAGAGGCTTCTATAGTGACACTTAAGAAAGCATTTGTACCTACTTCCACTTCAAATATTTCATCATATCAAAGGGATCCTCCTCCTGAGAGTCCAAAGAAATGATCACCTCGTCAATATGATCAAATTGATCAATGGTGGAAACATTTTGAGGTGTTACAAGAAATGTTAATTCTTTATTGAATGAACAAGTTCCCGGTTTCTTCTTCTCAGCTCTGGAAAATAATTTCGTTCAGTTGCCAAGGCCGAAGAAAAAAACATAGCAGGAGATGATGATCTTCTGAATTATTTTCCCTTTCATCAGATTTTGGAGCATCTCGTCCACGAATTATTTGATTTCTATAAGATCCTTCCAAAAATGGAAGAATCTTGACATGTGAAACTAAAAAGTTCATCATCCCATGTAGCATGTGTTTCTTCTACTGATCTATAGGATGAAGGAGAATGGCTATAATTCAATGTCAAAAATGTACATAAACATGATGATTTTATTATTAGAAAAATGATCAACCAAAATCATGCCATTAACTGATCACAATTGAAACAACCAAATTTGTCTTTGGCTACTCCCTCCACACCAAAAACCCCTTCATCAAAATGTTAATCCTTAGATAAGTGACGTGATTAGTATGGTAAAGAGGAGTCCAAAGAAGACGAGCTCATGTCAAGACCAATGTTGTCGTTGAATCTAGAAGATTTCATTCCATCTATTTCAAAAGAATGGGAAATGCCCCACCGAAAGTAATAATCATAACTAATCTATTAATAAGAAACCTCATAAGATGAATAATTGATCTTTGGTTATGTTAATGATATCCACTTAATGGATCCCTATGCCAATGATGATTGTGGTTATAATGATCCTGAATTATTTATACCTAATTGGGTAACTAGAGGAGGAGGCCAATGATGAGAATTGAAGGGAATACATGGGTATTTTAAAAGACACTATTATAACTCTACCCCTTCTCGGACCGTATATAAGGAGGAATCTCATGGGATATCCTGTCAGCAGGCTAAAAAAGAATAAAGAGATTCTTCCATGCATGACAACATTATTTTGGAGGACTGGTTAGAGGTCACACCATATTTCTCTCAGAAAATATAGAGAAGTGGTTAGTCTCATCTACCAAATATAGGAATATTTCTAGTTTCAATACTAACACATGGTATATCTGTATCAGAAGAGTCAACATCCAATGCACCTATCAAACCAAATTTCAATTCTTGGAAACGTAGACCTCTAGACCAAAAGTATTATTATTTTAAATATATACCCCATGTACTGTCCATGTTGTTGATTTTGGATACTTTTCATATATCACAAGATCTTTGAGAAGCACTTATCGAGGATTTGTCAAGTCCTAAAAAGTTAAAAACTGATGTTTCTCCAGTTGAGTTTTACAGTATAGAGAATGATCCTGCTGAATGTCATGCAGTTATATCTTTTATGAATAAAGATTAAGATAATGTTGTACATGGACATATCATGACCTTTTATCTATCTGGATGGGACAATTATATAGGAATCTGATGGGCCTTTATTGAAAATATCTCAAGAGTCAACGTCATTCTAATTCGTAGACATCATCATTTGGGCCTCATCGAGTCTGATTTGTCTCCATCAAATTTATTGTTGCAAGGATATGACTAGATTGTGAAAGATCCTCTGGGAGAGAATACACAATCTACTCAGTTTCAGGATCTTTTATCTAATTCATATTATATGTTGGTTCATCATGACACATCCTTTAACAATATTCTTGGTAGGCCTCACCTACGTCATCATGCAACCAAACCTTCATCATACAACCAATGTCTCAAGTAATATTTCATTGGTAAAATTTGAAAATTTTATGGTGACAAGGCTCAATTCAAATTTTGTGAATCTCAATACATTAATGAAAAATTTTATCACAATAATTGAACAAGGTCTTTGAAAAAGGAGGTAACCAGAGTAAATTCCTCAAATGTGATGAAAATGATCCTAGAAACCCCATTAAAATAGTTAAGAATCAAATATGTGTTACATATCAATAAGATTCAATGGATAAACCCAAATTTGTATACTCATATGGTAACTTCCATAATGCCAACAATAACAATCAAGCCTGACTATATGGGAGAAATCATTGATTCACCATGTAGTGGTGAAATCTTAAATAGATATGTATTCATTTCATCCACTGAACTTCAGCTAGCCTCTCTTTAGTTAATCATATTATAATAATTTGTAGCAGTACTAGATGAGTAAAAGGAATTTTAGTCCCAGTCCATCCTCTCCTCATTATTGCCCGAGGAATACCCTTTATCATCAATAGGGTTAGAAAATTAAGCCTCTTCATTAGGATGTTCAAATACTAACTCGTATCGTATATGTAAATGTTATTCTTCATCACCTAATATGAATGTAGAAAAAGAATAAGTAACACATAAGGAAGAGGAAGAAGAATAAGATCTCAAGGATGCTCTACCAACATTTGAGGAAGGTGTCTCAAAAATTGTGGATGATCTCAATGAATTAAATCTGGGTACAAAAGGAGATCCACACCCCACTATAATTAGTACATCCATGACTTCTGAAGAGAAAGAGACATATACTTTCCTTCTAAATAAACAATGAGATACATTTTCTTTGAATTATATATATATGGTAGGTCATAATACTGATTTAGACACTCAACATCTGGGTTTGTGAGAAGAACATTTAGGATTCAAGAAGGTAGTAAGAAGAACACACCCAACTCAAGCCTCTAAAATTGAATCTGAAGTTGATAATCTTATCAAGGATAAAATTTTTATTGTTGGTTAAATATCCAAAATGTCTAGCCAACAATGTCCCAGTAAATAGAAATAAGGGGAGAATCATATTTTCCATTTATTTTAGAGATCTTAACTAGAATTTTCCTAAAGATGAATTTCTAGTTCTGATCACAGAGCTTTTAATTGATGCAATAGATGACAATGAAGCTCTTTCCATTATTGATGTATAATATGAGAATAAAAAAATCCACATGTAACAAGAATATGAATATTCTATGGCCTTCATAGTCACTAAAGGAGTATTTTTCAATCGGGTAATGCCACTTGGCTTAAAGAATACAGTGGCAATGTATCAACATGCCATACACAATATCATCAAACCCTTTTGAGAGAAATCTATCAAATTCGATATGGATAATTTGGTGGTCAAAAGAAAACAATATTCAGATCACTTGGAATATATGAAGATCATATTGAATAAACATTAGAAACACAATTTTATGATGAATCCCTTGAAATGTGATTTCAGGGTAACCTCGATAAAATTACTCGAGTTCATTGTATGCCATTATGGAATTGAAGTTGATCCTGAGAAAAAAAATTAATACATGGTGTGTCACCTCCTAGAAATATAAATAATTAAGAAGACTCAAAATACATTTGTCCTATATTTAGTGCTTTATCAAAAATATGGAAGGAAAATGTTAACCCTGCACTAGATTAATAGAGAAGGGAGTCACATATAAATGGACTAAAGACTACCAATATGCATTTGATATCCTCAAAAAATACATATTGAGTCCACCAGTATTAATGACTCATGTTGTAGAAATACCACTTATTCTTTATCTGAAATCTTTAGAGTCATCACCGGATTCCTTCCGTGCCCAAAAGAATGATGTTGGGAATAAAAATTGATTTTACTATCTCAGTCGAATAGTAATTAATTTAGAAACTTGATAATAATGCATTCAAAAGTGACTCCTGGCAATAATCATTGTTGTTTAGAAATTGAGTCACCACCTACAACATCATGGGGACCAATTGGTGTCTCAAAATTACCCGCTCAAATTCATGCTCAGTTGTCTTATGCTTATTGGGTGTCTTGAATGGTGAAGAGTTATTTTGAAACTCTTTGATATCCAGTTTGTTCCTTAGATGGAAATAAAAAGTCAAGAATCGGCCGACTTCCTTGCTGAACATACATCTGTAGAAGATACATCATTGAATACTAAACTTCCTGATGAATTGGTAGTCTCTATTCAAGATAGTTCCCAAACATTTGAAATATACTTTTATAGTGCCTCTATATGTCAAATCGGGAGGAGAATGGAAAACCCTAAACTCAACAATTTTGGGTTAGGAATTGCACTTGTCTCCCCAGAAAAGGCATCGTTGTCTTATTAATTTTGGAATTAAGAATTTGGTACCAATAATAAAGGAGAATATCATGCTCTCATCGTAGGATTGGAATTGGAACTTATGGTAAAATTGAATAAACTAAAAGTAATATGTGATTTGGAGTTGGTAATAAAACAATTCAATGGGGATTAATCTACTAGAAAAGGAGATTTTATCCCATTGAGTGAATACATGAAGGGGTTAATGAATGAATTTTCCGTAGAACTGACATTCTCTTATATCATGTGATCACAAATTTACCTTGCTGATGCACTGGAAAATGCATCTACAGCCATAGGAAATCCAAATCGGTATAAGACAATCAATAGTATAGCCCATCATCATGTGGTCACACCTTTCGTTCAAACTATAATGGAGGAAATTAATGAAATTATCCATATTTCTATGTCATATGGTTATACTACGGGATGGAGAACACCCATCATGGATTACATTCAAAATTCAGTAATTCCACCATATAGGGATGAAAAGGAATAGATCCCCCGATGAGCAGCCAAATATACTCTTTATGATTTTCGACATCTCTAGATGATCCTCTACAAATGATGATTGGATGGAAACCTCTTAATATGTATTGATGGAGATGAAACTAGAGTTGTCATGAAAGAAGTGCATTTAAGATCGTATGGTGCTCAGTAGTGTGGGCATATGATTTCTGTTCAAATCCGGCATCTTAGATACTTTTGGCCTTCAATGATGCAGGATTGCACATATTTTAACAGAAAATTCATTCCTGCCAAGTGCATTCCATCTTCATTCATCAACCCCCAGATATTATACATACTTATAAATACTCATTTCAATTTTCCACATGGAGAATGTATGCAATAGGGCTTTAATCCCCAACTACGGCTACACAATTTAAGTATATTATTTGTTCTACTGACTTCTTCTCTAAATGGGATGAGGCAATACATCACAATGAAATCAGAGAAAAAATCATTTTTTGTTTTGACAAAACTAAAATCATTACGAGATTTGGTGTCCCTCATACTATATTGACAGACAATGGCACCAATTTCTATTATGATGAGGTAAATATGTTATATCAGGAGCACAATATCCAATCTGGCCATTCATCTCACTGTCATGTAATGACCAAAGGATAGATTGAGGCTTTCAATAAAACCCTGTCAAACATACTCCAGAAGATAGTGGATAATGATAATAAATCATGGATAGATAAATTTTTTTCACTATTGATGGTCTCACCAGACTACTAGCCATACTACTACACAAGAAGCCACTTATTCATTAGTTTGACGGACATATGTAGTTTTTCCAATGGAATTTAAATTTCCATTACTCAGAGGTGAAATATATGATCTGTTTTCTACAGATGCAATGTATTAGAAATGGTTTAATGATCTATAATGATTAGATGAAAAAATTATTAATAATTTTCATCATTTATAAGTCTTTCATAACATAATATCTTGAGCCTTTAACAAAAAAGTTTTCCTTCATTTATTTCATCAAGGAGAACATGTATCGGTCCTTAGAACCCTAATGATACTAGGAAAGAAACCTCCAATGATCTATCCAATGTGGGAAGGACCTTATTCCATACATAAGGTCTACTCAAATTGATATTATTCCCTAATCTCAATGGATGGATAGATTATCACAACTCCAAAAAATGTGAATTTTTTTTAAAAATACTTTGTATAATTATACACAATGCCCTTGTTTCATGATGCTAAACTGCACAACAAAAGCTTCTAGTTACAAGACATTAAACTTCATAAAAATCATAAGTGTCCATAACGCATGACAATAAAATGCGTAGAATTTTTGTCCTTATTGCACGAGGATAAACTGCATGTCTTCATTTATCCATGTTACAAGACCTTAAACTGTATGGATAACATATTCTGTACTTAATGTTAGGAGCTTCCATATACATGCATCATTGAAATAGTTTCTCCTATTTAGTGGCACATGAGTTCCTTTCTTACAAACACCTGAGTCAGATCTGCATAGGGACCTCATTTCATGAACTATGTGTGGCTTTATTCTCATTCATATAAGATACATATAGATTTCAAGATCTCTAATCATGGGACCCAGCACACACCACAAAAAAAAATTTATATTGTTTTATCCTCCAGTATATGAATCTAATCTATAATGTGTGTTCCCTTTAGATACGTGGTTTGATCATTATACCAATTTGTGTCTTATTTTTAATCATTCTTCTAGAATTTATTTAAATCCACGATTTCCCACATCAAACTCAATTAGTGTGAGAATTTAATGTTTCAAGAAATATGTTTGACTTTATTCTCGTCTACATGAGATACGTAGAGATGTCTAGACCATCAGTCATGGGCCCATCCTCAATAAAAATGAACTCCATTATTTCTTATATGAAAATCATAACCTGCTTAGGGAATCTTAAAAAAATGAAATATGGCTTGAATCTTTCCCCCAAAAAGATATGTAGTGACACAAGTATTTTATTCCTTGGTCCAACTACAATATGTATTTCTTTTCATGTCAGTTCATCTTTTTCTTTATTGTATGATGTTAAACTATATGGAAATCCAAGAACTAAATTTTTCTTGATTCTTGCTCCAATGAGATAGGTAGTGACCCTGGGTCATATCCCCTGTCTTATCTATCACATTATCATAATATCACTATTCTTGATATGTTTCAACTTTGTGTTATAGAAGAATCATTTACTACAACTTCTTTCTCACACCAAGCATAGCTCACATTTTCATAGGAATTTGGTAAAAATAATTTATGTATAAATAAGGTGTCTCAATTTTGTATAGGGTTATCAATTTTATAAACTACATGACTAAAAACTAAATAGTAGAATTCCCTCGCATCATGACACTAAACCACACAAAATAAAATTAATTCATAGGAATCAAAGAAAGTCTCCATTTTTTCTTATGAGTTAGATTTATATAAAGGAGATCAAAATCATTACCAATAGTGATTTAAATATTTCATCATGTGCATTTATAATTTCCCCATTCAATATATCACACACATATTCATGAATATTTTTATATCATTATAATCATTCTAACAGTTGTTTTGTGGTAGATTTTTTGACATCTGATATCTATTTTTCTTAACTTTGTTGTACATGCCATTTTATGGCCTTGAATATGTTTCCTACATAACCGGCCTGTCAGTCAAAGGATACATGTATTTTCCTATGAAAAATATTCCATAGTTGGACCTGCATAATACATCCCCCCATAATAGTTTTTTCAAATAATAGTAATTTTTTAGTTAATTAACATTCCTTTTCCCCTTTAAACTTCGATAACAATATACAAGAATTTTTATTTTAAAGAAGCCATTATTGTTTATTTTCCCCACTACCATTCTCTCAATCTAAAAGTCTTCAAGACTATGATTCACACATTTACCTCTCCATGTGTTCAAAAAATGTGTAATAACATTGGATAAGTTGGCCACATATAATATATTGTTTCCATTTTTTGGTCATAGTCATAAGACATAAAAACTATAGACCCCGAACTTTTTATGTTTTCATCAGTCCTTCGTAAGAATCGTATAACTTTGATTCATTGGAAATCATGATTGAAAATTCACTCTCTATATTTAGGTACCTTTCATTATTAAACAAACTTTTTGCATTGGGAAATTTTAATCTCCATAAACATTCTTCAACTTTTTTCATTAGAATGTCAAACAGCTGAGAGCTTTTTTCCTGACTACGTTGTACGTGCCCCTATGTGTCCTTGCAAAAAAGTTTCATAAATAACAGGCATGTCAGTCAAAAGATTCAACTATTTGGAAATGCACAATATTCCCAAGTTGGTCCTTCATAACACAACCCCATAATGGGTTTTTCAAATAATGGTAACTTTGTACTTGGAAAAGGATTTCTCAAATAACTTTATCCCATTTTTCCGATATCATTAATCGAATTCAGAAACTCCTTAATCACTGTTTACATTACTTCCCTTCCATACCTGAATATGGTTGTATGTTCTCATACAAATTATCATGAAATTTGGGGAATATCATTCCATTGGTAAAAGATAATGGAAATAAATTAAAGCCATAAAATTTACTCACAACATGACTTAAAACTGCACAGAACAATGTCCTCACAACATGACTTAAAAATACACAGTACAATGTCCTCACTATATGAATTAAAACTACATAACATGATATCATAAATTCTTCTTTTTGGAATATTTTATCCATTCATCAAACACCAAATATGCGTAGGAGTAATTTCCCTATTTTGAAATATGTTGTCTTAGACAACCATTTATTTTTAAAATCCATTTCCATTGAAAAACCACACACTATGGTCTTGATCCATCCAAATATTAATTTCTCTTTTCCATAAAGAGTTAAATGTAAAATTCCTATGATCTCTTTTTCTTCAATACGTTATACACGCCCCAAAGGACATGCATAAAAGTTTCCCCCATAACAGGAATGTCAGTTATAAGAGGCCACTATTTGGATATGCAGCATTTACCCATGTGGGCCCCTTATAATACATCCCCCATAATGGGATTGTCAAATAATGGTAACTTTGATCTTTTTTAGAGAATTCATTTATATTTATATAAGTTTTTGATTTAGTGACAATAAAAATCATGACTCAAGATTCCCCTTGGAAATATTTAAAGAATATTAGAGAAATTCATTATCACTACGTTTTTTTGGGATCTAATTTCAAAATTTATGGTCAATGATATTCGACCATAAACACAGTCAATTTCTATTCCAACATACATAACTTTAAAATAACAATAATAAGAAACGTGGTACTCATCGGAATGGGAACCTATAATGGGAAATATGAACAAAATTTGAGTCCCATATCACTAGACATACATTTTTTATGATTTAGGTAATTCAAAAAAATAGGAATCCAAAAGATACAATGTTTATGGGGATTTCCATACAACCATATTAAAAATAGAAACATTCTCATTAGGCTCCTAAGATTAATAAGAATTGTCTTAGCACCCCATTATTTTAATTGTAATCATGATTATCTGCCAATATGGTTTGATGTTTCAAAAAAATAATCATCATCATTACCTTTAATATTGCAATAAAAAAAAGAATAAGATATATATGATTGAAGAAAAATTTTATTTCATTAACATGAAATCCGATAGACATCCACAAATGGAGCCTCTCTATCATGTTTTAAAATAAACTCTCAATATGGCTCCTCATTTTTCGAATGGACACATGATCCCAATCAACCACCTATTAGTGTTGAGATACATGAGAAACTATAGCCTACTTAGATTGATGAAGTTCTTCTTTAGCAGTTGAAATGGAAGTTATCCCCTCAAATTGGATTTCCAACAGTGTTTGGATCAATTTCTCAAGTTTGTTATGAATAGAAAGCAGGTGCGGTTGAAGATAAAACAAATCCTTCATTTATTATTTATTTTATTGTATGATTTTGATCGAATTTTTATTTTGATATGCCTCTTCCCCAGATACTACATCATAGAATCTCTAAATATTAATAATCCATTTAGACTTTTTAAAATCATTCCACAACTTTTATTCCTGCTTCTTTTGGTTAATGGTCTCTTTCATTGCATCATAGACTGGTTGATAATTAAATCCACAAAATCCCAATACATTGAATAAAGTAGGAAGTATGAAATTGGGAAATTAGCTCATCCAAAGTATTCTCAGCAATTATGCTCCATATTTTCTACCATTCCTTTTTAGGTTCCAATCCAAGAGAATATTGCATCTCTATGACTGAATCTGGGTCACTACCATGGGATAAAATGTACTGTGGAAACAGATCACATAAAGAGGTTCCTTATTCTACATATATCCGTACAGTTGTGGCTTCACCATCTTCTGATGGATGAGCCAAAATCGAATCTTCACCTTTTAATCTAACGGTGGGAGTTGATAACCCTAAATGATAAATCATGATCAATTTCAATTTCAGAAAAAATGGTAGTAACTGAGTATGATCTTGACAGACATTAACATTTTCCCAGTAATAAGTTATCCACTTGATTAGATTCATCCCCTGTATTCTAATCTTCAGTAATTTTGGAAGATGATTCTTGATAAGTTTCATTTTCCTCAATTTTACAAGTTGTAATAGTTGTAGTCTCTGTAGAGTCTCTTAATGAGGGTTCCATAGAATATATTACTACAACATCATTAGAAGAAGGGTATACAAGAATTCCCTATTCCTAAAGAGAATTTGCAACTTTTTCTACATATAATGCTGCATAAGGTGAACATTGATGTGAAGTATCATATAAAAGAACAATTTTTTATGTAAATCACATGAATAAGAACTTACATCCATTAAATTCTATATGAAAATCCCCAAACTCTAAAATGGATCCTAGAAGATTAATATTTGGTTTAAGGGCATCCATAATTTTAGTGTATGTGGCTTGGAATGTTATAGCACCCTTGCTATTCAAGGTATAAAAAAATGTTGGTTTATGAAAAAATTGGATCCATTGATATTTTGTTCCATTGGTCCTTAATTGATACAACTTCATTAAATCTTGTCAGGTTTGGGTCAAAATTAGGATATACATCATATTTCCCAAGATATTCCTTCCATCATCCCAGAGTAATAGGAATATCAATATTTATTGTTGTAGGATCAATTGGAAAAAGGAAAATATTTGAGATATGTTGAAAAGAAGAATATTTTATATTAATATAATATTCAAGTGACATGTAATTGATCTTACCTTGGATTTTTTCTCTCCCAATTTAGATAGGTGTGGGTACAGCTGATTATTTTGATGTGATATCTACTAAGGTAGCATATCCATCAACACGAACTTGAGTTTCTCATGGGGTTTCCTTCACTGGTCTTGAAGAATCATCTCATAGTCCCTTCAGGGAAGAGATAGATATAGATCCAAATTTTTTTTAAATGTGATAACGAGAGTATATCAAGAAAATTATAATTCCTTGAGGACAATATAAATCCATACTCCTTTGGAAACCACTTCAGACTAATACCATTCCTATTTTGATTTTATTTTTATAATATTGAGGATAAATTGAAACAATCCACTTGGAATGAGAATGTTAAGTTAATGGATGAGGATTATCTATCTTCATTACCCCATTTATGATTCTTTCACATGTAGACAGTTTTGTAGACTTGGGATGATAATTCTATGTGTCTATGGGGGAACCTATAGGCCCAAACATTTGTCATCCAAGAACTGGTCAGGAGTTTCCTTCCCTGCATTGAAGCTGCAAAAAATCATTTCATCATGATTAATGATGACGAATGGTAATGAATAATTGAGAAAAAAGAAAAAGAAAATATTTTCTTAGTATTTTCATAAATATCCCATTACTCATCAGGGTCAATAATTACCCCTTCATGTATTCCTATGTCAATCATATGGGATTTTTGTTTAGAGTCTCGGATGTGTTCATCAGTTTCATATATAAAACCCCCAACTTTGTAATATACTCATGTACTTCAACCAGGTTATTATCTAGATTTCAATCCGAATGTGCATTAATTTCACCCACATATGGTATTCAAATTCCATGTTAGAGGAAATCCCATGCATCCCTAAGTTCAAGGGTCATGATCACCCAATGGTGAATGGATTAAGGATGAATATAACTCGATCATGGTATGTTTGGTTATGGAGGAGATTCAATAACATCTGACTGGTGATCCTCTTCATGCCTCCCTTCTTCTTCAGTATGTATAATAGATTGAATAGTAATCTCTTTCTAATAGAGTTGGATGGATCACCATGGTATCAGAGGTATTTCTTCTTTATCCCTAGTCTTCCTGGTATACCTCATTTGATGATATTTTGAAGGCTCTAAAACAACTAAATCTTCTACATCATCTTTGTCCATGGACATCGTACCACTATTTCCATGCACAAAAGTCAATGTATCTTCTACCCAATATATTCCTTTTGTAAAATCCCATTGAGGATATGAAGAATCCCAATCATTGGTATATCTAGCTTCCAATCCAACTGATGCATCTGATTGAGGTAACATAATTGACGTATTGGATGTCTTTAAATCCATTGGAATCCAAACTTGTCTCGCTACCATTAGGTACTTCTCATGTATAACATACGTTGGTGGAAAAGTGTTTGATTGTTGAGGACATCTGAACTGACGAGAAAACCTATATGGGAAGTAAGCCTCACAGATAATTTCTCTATCAATTCTGATCGATAATACACTATCCATGAATTCTATCATATAAGACCCCAGCTCATAATTTTATTCTTTATCGTAATCAATAAAAGATCCAGTTTGTGGGTGACTTAAAAGAAACAATTTGAATTCTACTAAGACATTCAATGAAATTATCACTACATAATGTCTCAACTTGAGAGGCTGAATATAAGAAATGTTATGTAAAAATGGAGTGAATCGACCATTTGGGACACTAATTGAATTCAACATTGAGTATGATGATAATTGTGTCGCAATACAGCCCCACAATAGTTGTAATGGACCTTAAATTATTAATGGAGCCTTCCCATTGTATAAATTTAGCATATAAAAGTAAATTCTGGCCAACACAAGTGGTTCTAACACAATATACTTCCCCTCTACCATTGAGCTGTAATGAAAAATGATTCAGGACTTAAACCCCCTCTGGACTCATGAACTGAAAGCATGTAAATGCCTAGACCCAAGGAAAGGAAGGTGAAAAAATGTATCTATTCTTCAATATCAGATTTGTCTTTATTTCCCCTGTGTTTATAGTCACCTCTCTCCAATGTAGATCAATATGTTCCGGAACTACCCTGATTATATATAGAAGGAAAAATAGTAGGACGTCCATACGTGGAACTTTTCTCTATTATTGTTTCTAAAAAGGCTTTCATCCACACTCTTTCATGAATATATTTCATATATTTGGGGTTTTATCTATTTTTAATTGTTGATGATCCAACGGTTTTGTTATGGAAACATCACCTCATGTTGTATCCAGTAGTATAAATTCATTGAACATGTCCCCGAGAATGGGAACCCCAATTTTTTGGTAGATATATCACAAACTAATGCTAACTATACAATGAGTCAAATAGAAATAATTTGTTTTTGGACTCCATCGGGTATGTAATTCAAGAATTAAATTCTTTCTATAAACATATATTTGTCCCAAATAGACAGCTCCATAGATATAATCATCTGATAGCTCTTTCCTGAATTCTACAAAAGTCTGGGGCTCCCAAAATGCCCACATACATTTAGGTTTCACACCTCTTCTAGAACTAAGATACAAGTATTCCTTATAACCATTAGATTGATCTGTTTGAGAATCCCAAAAGGACGAATCATTGGAATGTATCCATGGCTCTACTACATGATCTTTCATATTAGGAGTAAAACAAATGTGATATAAGATGCAACCAATATGGACTACTCCCACATGAACTAACATATGCATCATGGTAATATTCAGGAAGTTAAAATTGGAATATTGAAAAAAAGCGAATTCATTATTATTTATTTCATAATAGATGGAATGTGGTCTTATTTTAAAAGCACATGCCTGTTCCGAGGTAGGTGAGGACTTTTTGGGTGTTCTCATTGATACGGAATTAAACATTTCCATATTATAGGAAGAGAAATCTCAACAATTCCATAATAATCTGGTGCAATGATCTTCATTATCTAATTTTTACGAGCCTTAGCTTCTTTAGTAGAGGTTACCAAATGATCAATTTTCCTAAAAACTTACCAGACTCCCCTTATTAGGATAAAATTTTGACTAAATAAAAATCAAATTTTAACTTAAATGAAATTTAAAATTTTGCAATGGGAACTCATTGCATAGGTCCTTCAATGAGGTCTGTCACGTAGGTCCTTAGAAAAGGGTCTTAGCGTAGTTCCTTAGACGAAGCCCTTCCACGTAACTCCATTTCTAAATTTATTTCACAAGGATAAAAAATCAAATAGAATACATGAGTGCAAAAAACATTGAGGCTGGAAGAAAGGGCTACGCAACGAGTACCAAAAACATTGGAAATGTGGTTGAATAAAATAAAAATGGATCAGACCAATTTATATCTATTTACAGGTCTCCGCGACATGAATATGTAAAAAAGATACACATAAATCCCACATTAAGTATCTCTATAACAACAATTCACATTTTATCAATCTATCTATAGTATTTTCTCCACGATTTCACCTTAGTAATAAACCCTCTTTATAATTTGATCCAATCCAGGGGGGTTTGACACTATATAAGAATACAAAAATTCTTTGATGATATCCCCATATATTTCAAAATCACTAGAAGAGGTTGGAAGATTTAAAAAGAAATCCAATGCCTCAAAATACATTCATGGTAGATCTAAGTGGAAGACCTACCCTGCATACCTATTGGGTAGTATACCATCTATACACCTTGCGACATACCTGCATGAAGGTCCAACAGAGAAGACCTATGGGGAAAAAATCACTTCT
Source organism: Viscum album (assembly GCA_963277665.1). NCBI lineage: Eukaryota > Viridiplantae > Streptophyta > Magnoliopsida > Santalales > Viscaceae > Viscum > Viscum album. Next base: position 961,562,075 of record OY728143.1, on the reverse strand, counting down.
ACAAGGTCCCCTCCATGCCTATAAATAAGAGGCTTGGGCTCCCCATTTCTGGGACTGATAATGTTGAAAGACATCTCAATGCTCCCATTGCATATCTATTTCTCCTATATCCCTCTTGTTGTCTCGTTAGCTCACTGAAAACATTAAAGAATATATAATTATATGGGACAAGCATGTATTGAATTTATTTCATAATTTGATGCTCATGTTGGCTTGGTTCCCCTATGTGAGGTACATTTTAGTCATAATAAAGGCCTATACGGCACACCTACACTATAAAACAATGTGACTTACCTACACGGAGTACCAATGTGGCATACCTATGTGGGGTAACAACACAGATGAGTTTTGTATAAGGTCTACATATTAGCTTACGTACCCTCTTTAAGGCCTCTCATAGTAGGTTATCTCCTTCCATGGTTCCCTTATCTGAAAGGGACTAAGTTAAAGTGTGAACAAAAACCTCATGACTTATCGCACCTTTGGGAAAGGCACATCAGTGTGTCTCCTCTTTTAGATTGTATATTTGTAGTCACAGGTTTTCCACATTTGATTCAAAATTGGTTAAGGATTCTTGGAGTGTCTCTAGGTTTGTATATCCACAGTCACATGGACATTTCTCCCAGAAACAGTGTTGGGAATTTCTTGGTTTAGTGGATTTGGGTTTGGGTTATGTCCTCCACTTTTCTTCTCCATGATCCAAATCCTCAGTTCCTTGCTAGGGAAGGTACGGTTCATGCGCACTTTTCCATGAAAACAAATGAGATGTATTCCTCCCCTATAGAAAACAACTAATGTAGCCATCATGGTGTAAGTACCCCTACATTCAAGTAGGACGTCGGATTCTTGCTCCTCTATAATTCCTTCACCTTTACTCCTTCCTTTCATTAGACCCTTGTCCAATGTAAAGAGAATAGAGGGTGGGCTCATCGACTCACTATCTCCCTGGGTTTCCTTTCCCCCGTCCACTACCGCCGCTATGGGTGCACCCTCTTCTACTAGAGATGGAGGAATAGTGTGGGTGCCTTTGAAGAATATTGGAATCCTCTTGATTCTCACACCAATCATGAATCACATGGTCCTAAATATTTTTCATGATCAATAAATTGCAAAACTAAAAGAATTATGGTAACTCTGATTCCTATTCAAACTAGGATATGTAGGAGGACTTCTTAGGGCTCAAGCTCATTTAATATCCTCTTTAAGAATCCTACACTAATTTCCATAATCTATAATCTTTCATAGAAGTAATCCCAAAATTAACCCCCAAATAACCAAGCATCCTTTTAAATAAGTAAGCCCGAATTCATTTCTCTCAAAGGACTACACTCTCCTATGATATTTATTGAACTATGTGGGCTTTGATTCCCATCCAAATGGGATACGAAGGAAGGGTGCTTGAGGGTCAAACCCAAAAAATCACATCAACCCTGATCTCCATGGTCCATATTCCAAATAGGTTCTAATCTTAATTCATGTCCCATATCCATCCCATGTTCATTGGGATGTTTCAGCATAAGTCCCACACCAAACATTGACTAAGAACAATTCACATAGATGTCTTTACCACATGAAATTAAACTATATGGTTAGGTACTTATCACCTGACATTAAAAGGTATAATTTGTTCCATTAAGCGGCACCGAACTATGGGGGTTATAATTCCATTCATAAGGATATGTAGTTAGCCCATTTTATTGTTACGATCCCAATATCAAAACAAACTTCCATCTCCTTGGATGACAAAAAATTTCTGAGTGCTCTACTGAGTGGATTAAAAACTAGTATCATCATAACAATGATTAAATGAATCTCTTAAATATATATATGAGGATAATATTGATGGAGAACCTCAAATACATATAGATATCTCCATTAATGATGAACCTCGAATACAAACGGATGGTTCTAAATTTCAGACATGTTAAAAAATTATTAAAAATTACAATGGAAAATTATGTTATACATGGAGAATTAATAAGTATTCATGAAAACATATTAAATTTACAATGAGTGTACTGGAATAGACAATAATCCCCCCCCCCCCAAGAGGCTGTGATGAGTATGACCTCCCATCCTCTCAACTAATGCACGTTCTTGTGTATCTTAATGTTCTAAGATAATGAATGCCAGCCTTTGGAATGCAGGTCCCTTTTGGATAAAGATTTGTTGGGTTTTTCTGGTTCGATGTATAAACTCATTGGACACTACCTAGAAGATGTGATTCTTAAAATTAGAACACATGTTTCCAGGAACTATGAAAAAAACCTCCTTACAAATGATTTTCTACAAAATATTTTTTAGTGAATCATTTTTGGTGGCTAACCACTATATTTTCATAACACAATGTAGAGGGAGCATATGGTTCTAGAATATTAAAAACATTTCACCTGTTGTTAAACCATGAACTATTGGTAATTACTAGCAACTGCCTCAAAGATGATAGGATCTTGAAGTGTTTGATGGATGATATTTTTACTATTATAATTCTATTGTTCCTTCCATCTTTTTTTATGTTTTTGATAACGATGACATTGATGATCCTAGTAGACTAGGGAAAAGGATATAAGGGGAGATTTTTTAGGTGTTGATGTTATCCAGTGTATATATTACACCCATAAAAAGATATGGCGGGATCCTGTAACAACCGAATATTTTTATAAAATATTATATTTAGTTAATTTTAATTATTTAATAGCCTACCCTACATGAAATCATTAGTTTAAACAAACTAAGAGATTCCATTGGGATAAAATGACCATTATAACCTAGCAGTTAGGTTAACATGAATATATATAAATAACTTATTAAAATGTGTGGTGAATTCATTGGCTTCTAATTATTCATGAAAAATAGAAATCAATTATACATTTTTTTGTACGATTAAATTAAGTGAATTATTTTTAGTGAATTGAATTGATTAAATATAAATTATATATAATTAATAAAATATTATTGATATTCAGTAAGTATATATTTTTTCATTGGTTATGAATAATCCATATTTTATGTATAAAAACCGATATTTTTAAAAAATGGTAATTTTACCGCCATTTAATGGGGAAATATACTTTGAGTAAAAATTTGAAAAATTAAAAAATTTTAAATCGAAAAATAAAAAACATATTTAGAAATTGGATATTCAAATCTAATGGGATGAATTCTTGATATTATATTATAAAATTAAGTTTTGGATGAATAATAAAAATATAATAAATTTTAATTGAAAATGAATTCTTCCTTCAATATTATTTATATGGTAAAATGACTTTATTGAATAGTTTAAAATTTATAAATAGAATATTATTAATTATTTAATCTAATTTAGTTTATTGGAATAAGTTTTACACTGAATTAAGATGTTTAGATTTTTCAATTTTAGAAATTTTATTACTTTTAAAACACGTTTTCTTTTTCTTACAATAAGATTAATTTTCAATTAGTTACTAAAAATTATTTATTTGGAATTATTCAAAATTAATCCCATATTTGAAATAATTTTTTCTAAATTATGTAAATATCTTGTTTTTAATTTTTTTTTAAATATTAATAGTAACATCAGTAATTTTTATTAACATGGTAAAAGGGAGATTCCAATAATTAAGGTCAGAACTAATATTATAAAATTACCCTAACACTTGTCCTAATATCATTTTGTGTGTGTGTTTAAACATAAATACTATTTTTTTTAAATGGTATCCATTGAAATCATCTTATAAAAGTTTAGGATATTTAATTAATTTTATTTAAAAAAACATAAAAATGTATCATAGAAAATATTAAAAAATAAAAAAAATTTAATATAATGGTATACAAAATATTAATTCAATTTTGAATACTAATTTTAAATATTTACTGTATTTATTTGTCATTTTAAATTATTCAGAATTTTTAAAAAACAATTATTACCTTATAGGCCTATAAATTATTAAATCAATAATTATTTAATTCATGAGAAATCAAAATAAAATTAACAAAATTAAAAAAAAATTAAAAGAAAGCAAAATTAGATTTTTTTCCTATGACTATACCATGACCATAAACATTAAATGGTCATGTTATTGACCATGGACATTCAATGGTCATGTTATTGAACATTTTGACCCATATGGAAAAAATATTCTGTCACTTATATTATTTTATATAAAATTATGTTATAGTTTCCACATTGATGTTATCATTAACATAACATTTTTAATGTGGGATTTTAATGAAGATATATTCAATTATAAGTATTCTCCAAAAATATATCTGTTTTATATTCATAATAAAATTTAATTTTTATTATTTTATTCATCAAATAAGTATGTTAAATAATTACACAAAACTAATGTAGTAATTATATTATTAATGGAGATAACATATAATTGTTATTAAAAATATTAAAATAAAAATAATTTTGGATTGTAAATATATCTAATGAATTTTATATAAGAAACTAACATATTAGTTTTAAAATTAAATATATTTGTTTAAGTTAACTTATTATGTTCATATTTTTAATAATCAATTAATTGAATATTGTCAAGTTTGACACTATTGTGTCTTTATCAAAATAATGTATTATTAAATTATTTAAAACTAATAATTTATTTTACAAATATATAATAATTTTTATATGGTGCAATTTTTTTTTGTTATTTATTAATGGTTTAATTGAAAAAAATATGTAAATATTTTACCATTTTAATTCTAAATATATGTTACTCTAGTAAATAATTAAAAGGAATAACTAAGTGTTTATTAAAATGATTAGAATTAAATTGATATAAATACATATCTAAAATTTAATTTCTGATGATATTACAACATTAACTCATATCATACTCTATTGTGGTAAATTTTAGATATTTTTTATTTGTTTTAATTATATTATAAATTAATATTATTTACGATTCTATAATTGGACCTTACCTCAATTGTAAAAGGTCACCTCTTCCCTCATTTATTCAAAAATCATTGACCCTTTAAGATAATATATCCCTACCATTATCAATTATATACATGTAAATTCACATTCTACATGTTCTGGTCATCTCCAAATAAGAAATCATATTATTTAAGAAATGATTTAGAGGGAGAATGTCGAAGAAGAGGTAATCTTGTCTACAGATTCATTCAAACATCCTTTTTATTCTACTTCATCATCATTATAATAAGACATTATAATGTAAATAAAGTAATAAATACTATAACACATATATACTGAGACATTAATAAGTAATAAATACTATATCACTTATATACTAAGACATTATTATGATTATGGAAAAACCATATTCCACCATCTATCCATCCTAGGAATAACAAAATCACCAGTTGTGTGTAGGTACAACTTATCCTCTCTACATCATGGTGTAATCAAGTTTTCATGCCCACCATACATTGATGGGTATAATTATAGAAATCATAACTATATTTGATTATTATAAGATGATATTGATTTTGAAAAAATTTATTTACCATTCACCCCCATACCATTTCAAAATTATGGGAATGATATCATCGATCATGTGTGTGTACGACCTACCATCTCCATGATGTGAATCATTTCACTGAATATGATATTAATTATAGAATGATATTAAATATGATATATACTATAATAATGTTATTTTTTAAATGATATAACTATATCCTAACAATATTAACAAAAACATATCAAAAAAATATGCATATGAAAATGATTATGTTAATACCTAATGGATGAGTAATAATTTTAAGAACCAAGAAATTCTAATAAGATCATATATGATATCATAAAAAAGACTCTGATTCCGGAATAAGTAAATAAAATTATTCCAATTATTATTAAGGTGGTTCTAATATAGACAAATGATAATGGAGCTAAGGTAACAGGTGATTTTGTAATCTAATTATTATATCTGATTGTTCATATATAAGTATTTATTGGGGAATATTTATAACCCACTTGCATGTATTCTAAATTTGTATTAAAAAATATTCATTCTATCCTTCTATATTTTTTTAACATCAATGTTACCCATTGGTGAATTTTTATTAAACTATATGCAAGGAATCATTTTTCTGTTTTCAGAATTATGTACTTTTTGACTTTCTACCAAAAGTAAGTGAATAATGTTTTCTTTTTTACTTATACGATAAGAACCAATTTTTATATTTTTATTATTATTTATTTACATGATGTTTTCATTAAAATATTTCAATTTTATTTACTAATAAATTATTTTCTACTAAAATTACATGACATTTTGAGAAAATAAATTGTTTTTTAAGAAAAATGTATATTTTCCTCAACAAATAATTTTAATTATTCTATCATTATTTTTCCCATCATTTTTGGAATAATTTAATAGGGTTATGGTTCATTTTTACTATCTTTTTTATTCATATGGTTAGATTATGTTTATTTTGGAAGGCTATTTATGTAGTCAATTTTTTTATAGAATATGTTATGATGTAATTATGTTTCAGATTCACATTTCATAACATGGGTTATGCTATGATGAATGATTTAATTTTCTATGGTACAAACAATAATTATATCATTATAAAATGTGTGGAAAAAATATACCCCTCTATTGGATGGGATAATGATTTATATATCATGATATAGAAAGGGATGGAATGTGAAATTATCTCGTTTTAGTAACATAGGGAAGGAATAAGTAGTGAAATTAGTTTATTAATGGACTTCTTCAGTTATGATGTTATTGGTTGTGATTCTTGTCTAATAGGAATTGATCTCCTATTTTTACGTGTATTCCAAAAATTCAAAGTCTTATGTTAGGAATTCTGGGAAATGTTTCATTGAATCATTACGAAATTTTATGATTTATCACTTTACATGATATCATGATCTTTTATATAGAGGATAATATTTTCAAATTTTATATTCATTATTCTTATGAGTATGATATGATTGATATCACTCTTTTATACCTTTATTATTAAAGATATATCACCACTTATTATTTTTCTTTTCCCTGGGTTGTGATGAATTGTATTAAATATGATATGTCAAAAGGGGTTATAGTTATGACCAAATATTCAGAAGGCAATGTAGATTTATTATGAACATGTTATTCGTTATTCTTATTTTTTGAAGATATATAACATTACGATCATGTCATGGATCTGCTATATTTTTAATGAATATTATTCAATTTTAAGGTAATATATATGTATATAATGTTTGGGGCATTATAGTTTGTATCAGATGGGAGTTATAGTTATCCTTTAGAAGCAAGGATGAGAAAACCCTAGTAAGAACAATATGTATATATCTAAGTTTATTTATCAGTCCTATTTTTTTATAATTGATCTTGAATAGCCTAGGATAATAACAAATGTTTTTAAAATTGTAATTTTATTCTTGATTATGTGGGTTTCCTACAATGAATAATGTTTCTCGTACTATGATTCTTCATTTTAGTCAATGGATATAACCTGTAGGAACCACATTATTGTTAGATGTGATGGGAAAGGCAATGATTGTCCTCCAAAGCAACCAAATCTTATTGGAGTTGGAATGCTATTTTTTAGCTATTATCACACAACTTTTTAAACAAATGAATCAAGAGGGAATTACAATTGAGAAAATAAGGGAACAACATTTTGTTGTGTCCTTCCTGAGGAAACATTCACCTGCGTTCTATGGGTTATCTAATCCATTATTGGTTGAACAATGGATCAGTACATCTAAAAATCTATTTTAACATGTCCAATTTTCATAAAATTATATTGTCTTCATAGAAGTATATCATTTTAAATTATAATCTATTAAATGGTGGATTCTTATTAATAAAATGAGAAAAATAATAATAAATTGAATCAATGGAATGGGATTAGTTCATGAACATATTTTTTGTTAAGTATATTCATCTTATTCTTCGTAAAAATATGGAGAAAGAGTTACATAAGATTATGAAAAATGATGATAATTATGTTTGTACATAAAATTAAAATTTTATAAGACATGATTGGTATGATTCTAGAATTATTATCCAACATAAGTGTAAAATATATTGATTCATTATAGGGTAAAAACTTACTCTCTACAGGGAATTATCTCTAAGGGACATAAATATCAATGAGGAAATTGGTCGATGGGGCCTCTGGGATTATATAGTTATTAGAGTAACCAATCAGTCCTATGGATTTTATAAGAAAATAAAATTGGAATTCATGTGAATATATAATGGCCACTCTAAAATTATCTTAAAGGGAATAGAAATTTTTTTATTTTTGTAAAAGAGTTTCATCAGGAATTTGAATGTCATCTTGATTTGAAATGATGTATAATGATCTGAATTGATAAAATCCTTTGTAGAGTGCTCCTCCTACACTTCAATGATAGATGTGAAAAAAGATATAGTAGTATTCCAATCAATTCCTTTATATAAATATTATTGATGATGATTGATGTCAGTAAATGTTCAAGGCCAAAGAAAAAGGAAACTCACATTGGATCACTATCGGTGACGTGGAGTATGATAAGGATGTTGTGAAAGGTACACAGACCATCCACTCTAATGTAGTTAAGGTTTTATTTGATTATGTATCCAACAATAATTTTATTTATGATGATTTTTCTAAGGGTATATCTATATGGAATTATCAATTTTATGTTGAGTTAACGGTGAAAAATCCTAATGGCACAATGGTCCCATAAAATGTTTATTATTCATCTCTAGTTGAATTTTGTGGGAATATTATTCATGAAAATATTGTGATCCTTCCTTTAATATAATTTTATGCACTTAATGTCATGTATTAGATTTCTATATATGGATCCCATATCAATTTCCATGGAAGGAAAGTCACATTTCATATTCTAGATCATTCTATGATCATATATCAATTCCACGATGAGTATGATCTTACAATGAAAATTTCATAAAACTTATTGGTCTTGATTCATATAAAATAAGGTTTTCTATATAAATTTTTTGAATAGAAACTCAGAATTAATAATAAACCCATTGTATGGTAGTTTGATGGTGTCTTTTGGGATGAATTTTTAGGTATTACACTATTTAATTAATTATAGTTTACAATTGAACTCTTTCTAGGTGATATGCCTGTTACAAAGATATCTTATTAAATAGATCCTATTGAGTTGAAGAAATTTAGGAAGAAGCTCCATTAGATTCATGGTAAGGGATTTATACACCCTAGTGCCTCACCTTAGGTGAGACAAATCTATTTGTTAAGAATATATATAAATCAATGATACTCTTCATTGATTATTGTGAACATAAAAAGATATCTATCAGGAATAAATATCCTGACCTCTATATATATGACATATTCGACCGACTACAAAGAGCTCAACACATTTCCAATATTCATCATCATTTAGGATGTCATCAATTAAGGGTCATGAAGGAGGATATACCAATGTTGGCATTCCGTACATGGTACGAACACTAGGAATTTATAGAGATTACATTTGGCCTTACTAATAACCATACTATATTCATGGATTTAATGAATAGATCCTTTATAGGAATTCTTGATTAGTCTATGTAGTATTTATAGATGATATTATTTTATAAATGAAGAGAATGTAATTGCAAGGATATCAATTGAGAATTGTACTAAAGACCCTGATCATGGAGAATCAATAAGAAAAATTTACCAAATATAAATATTTGCATCAAAATGATTTATTTTTGAGTCACACAATCTCAAGAGAGGGTATATGTTTGTATCAAAGAAAAAAATAAGATTCTAAAAGATAACTGAGACCAACAACGATAACTAAGATCATATTTTTTCTTGTTCTGAAATGATATTATCGACATTTTGTGAAATAAATTTCAGGATTATATGATACACTTGAAATGTAGAATAAGATTGCCGAATTTTTCATGTATATGGAGGAATTTGAATAGAACTTCAAATATCTAAAAAAGGATGTCTAATGCACCTGTGCTCACAATGCCTTGTAGTGATGTATGGTTTGTGATATACAGTGATGTATCCAATAATTTTTTTGGTTGTGTTCTCATGAAAAAAATAAATTTGATAACTTATGACATGGGAAAATTAATAACCCACTAGAAAAATATCCCAACATATTATTTCCAATAAGATACAATAATCATTTCCTTAAACATATTAAGGCATTATAATTTTGGTGAATTTTGTGAAATATATTCTATCAATAAAAATTTAATGTAAGTTTCCCAAAAAACTAGTTGAATATGTTCCAATGATTATGGTTAGAGGTGATTAAATACTATGACATCTCAATACATTACCACCTTGGGAAGGTGAATTGGTTGGAATATTCTTTGAGTCTAAATGACTATGCTAGCATATCAATGATGTAGATCACCAAATATCCAAAAAATATTGATTTGCGATGGATGGATCTTGATATTTTATTGTGTATAAATATTAAATTTTTTATATAAATGTTGAACAATTTATACAAGTGATGATTAATGAGGCACATAAGGTATTTGTTGATCTATAATTGAAGGTGTGAAATGTTCTTGAATTCAACATTAATTATGATGGAATAATAATGTTCTGGAACCAGGTTTGTATTCCTACTATACCATAATTAAAGAAGGGGTTGTTGGATGAGGTTCATAGTTCTTCATTCAATATTATTCATATAATAAATAAGATTTATAGGGACCTGAATGTGTATTTCTGATGGGATGGTATGAATCATGATGTTCCCAAATATGCCTCTTGGTGCATAGAGTGTTATCAAGTTAATGATGAGAGACTGATGTCTAATGGAATATTGAAACCATTACCCTTACCATAATGGAAATTGTAAACATCACTATAGAAATTGCCCCAATCATCCCAAAACTTTTAAAGGCCATAATTCAATATGGGTTGTTGTTGATAACCTTAAAAAGTCTACAAATATCATTTCTATTAGAGAGTATTTAAATAATGATCATATTTCAATGATGTATTCTAAGTAAGTGTTAATATGTAATGGACTATCAATTTCTATTATATTTGATTTGGATCTATGGTTTAAATCGATGTTCTCGAGAATTCATCAACAGGATATGGATACAGTGTTATGTTTCATCGCAACTTATCACACTCAGACAGACGGTCAGTCTGAGAGGACAATTAAAACTCTATAATATATGTTGGGATATTTATCAATAGATTTTAAATGAGTATTGTATCAACACCAACCATTGGTGTAATTATATTACAATAATATATTTCACTCTTGTATTAAGATGGATATTTTATAATCACTCTATGGAATGAAGTGATAAAATCCAACTTTCAGTGATGAAGTTGGTGAATGAAATCAATTAGGACCAGATCTATTTGATGAAATTGTAGAAAAGACCATATCTATTCAATAAAACATAATAGAAGCTCAGAGTTGAGAAAATCATTATTCTGAAACCAAAGAAAAGACCAAGAGTTTCATATGGGTGAAAACATGTTTCTACAAATATCTCAATGGAAGAGATCAATGAGATTCCAAAATAAGGGAAATTAGATCCATATATACATCATTCCTTTTGAGAATTATGGATTATGTTGAGAAGGTAGCTTACCGATTGTCACATCCACCAAATGTCTCTAAAGTTCATGACATGTACCATGAATATCTCAGGTAAATGTCAATACCTGACACATCATACGTCCAAATCTCAAAAGTCATATTACTGGAGAAAGATCATTCTTATGTAGACAAAAAAATAGTGATTCTAGGTCATAGTGAAAATCTTATGGAAAACAAGACCACAGACTTGGTTAATGTTTTATCCTAAAACAAACAATTTGTGGAATCTATGTGGGGACTTGAGGATGTTATTACATATATTTATCATCATCTATTTATATCAAAGTGATGAATTTTGATGGAGAAATTCAGTTTAAGGGGGGTATAATGTAACACCATGATGTTTTTATATAATATTTTCTATAAATAATTTTAATTAATTAACAACATTCATTACATGAAACAATGAGTTTAAAAAAAATTATGTATTCCTTTATTGTAACATTAATATTATAACATAGTAGTTAGGTTTTCAGGAATACATATAACGTTTGAAAATTTATGGTTTTTTCATTAGATACCAAATATTTATGAAAAATATAAATCAATTATATATTTTTATTTTCATATGAATAAATTGTGTTAATTACTATTAGTAAATAATATTAATGAAAAATATATTTTATATACTTAATGAAATATTTTATATATGCATCTAATAGATATGATTGTCACTAGGTATGAAAAAACACTATTTTATTTATAAAATAATATATTTTTCAAAAGGGAAATTATACCGCCTTCAAATAGGGAACCCATTTTAAAGTTAAATTTTGAAATATTAGTAATTTTTAAATGAATGAATATAAATATTAATTGAAGGAATAATAAAATATTTTACTTTGGATAATGTTTTAATATTTTTCATATAACATTCTTGTATTGATGAATTGGAAAATGAACTAAATGTTAATTGAAAACATGTTTTTTCATTGATATTATTTTCATGGTTAAATTATATTATTGATTAGTTCTAATATATTTATATTATTTTATTTTATTTTTTAATATAATGTAGTTCATTAAAATTAATTTTATATTGGATTCAGATTTAAACACATTTCAATCTTTTGTAGTGCTTTAATTTTTAAAACTCACTCTCTCTTTCTGAGAAAGGGATTAATTTAAATTAATTACTATAAATTATATACTTTGTATTTTGAGAAAACTATTTATTATTTGGTATCATTAGGTAAAAATATATAAATAGATTTCTTTTTTTCGGTAATTTTGAATAGTAACATCGGTTAATTTTATTAATATGGTAAAATGTTAAATAATGAAATTAAATATAATTTTTTTTATAAAATTACCATATCAGTTGTATTAATATAATTGGATGAGTGTGTTTAGGCATAATACTCTTTGGGTTGATGTGGTATCCTTTGGAATCCACTTAGATGAGATTAGAATATTTAATTTATTTAATTTAATGAAACGTTATATATGTCTCACTCAAATTTTAATGAAGAAATCATTTTTAATATATGGTTATATAGAATATAAATTCTATTATAAATTATCATTTTAAAGATTAATTTTTTTGACTAACATGAAAATTTAATTTTAATTCTTAGGAAATAAAAAATTAACTTAATGGATTATAAATTCATGATATATAAATTATTTAATTGATGAGAAATCAATAAAATAGCATTTACTAAAATGAAAATTACCATTAAAAACCAAAAGACTAGGAAAAAAATTATTTCTCAAGTAAATCACGACCATAATCAATCAATTTACATGTTATTAACTATTTGGTGCCTTATGGAAATGATTATGACACTTATAATATATTATTTAAAGTAATTTTAAAGGGTTCACATTCTTGTTTTAATTATTATAACATTTTTAATATTTGATTTTACAAGAGATATACATGATTATAAGTATTATACTAAAATATTGAGAATAAAACTTCATAATTGTTTTTTTAATTTATTATTTTATTCAAAAATAAGTATATTTATTAATTACACAAAGAAAATGTGGTAATTATTTTATTAAGGGAGATAAAAAATAAATGTTATTACAAATATAAAAAAAATATATAATTTGGGATGGTTAGTATATTCAATGAATTATCTAAATGATCATGAAATCATTTTATTATAATAAAATATATGGTTTGATGATAAATTTTTATCTTTATATTTTTAAAATTTAATGAATTGAATAGTGTCAAAATTTGAAATATTGAATCTTTATCAAAAAATTCTTATTAAATTATTTAAAAACCAAAAAACAATTTTAAAAAAAATTAAATAATTAATATATTGTCTAAAATGATATATGATAAATATTTATGGCCTAATTGGCATCAAATAATTAAATATTTCACCCTTTTAATATTGAAATATTTTTTACCCTAGTAAAAAATAAAAAGTAAAAACATAGAGTTAATGAAAATGATATGGTATATATTGACAAAAAAATGTGTCTAAAATTTATTCTATTATAATATTTATACCATATATCATCTCATATTATATATTTTGACACATTGGAGGCCTTTGGGATGTATTTTTATTTTATTATAAATAAATATTTTTAAAGAATTTATAATTTCCCCTCACCTTAATTATAAAAGGCACCTCCTCCCTCATTTCTTCACATATAAATAACACTTTATTAATGGATATCACCTATAATATTCCATTCTAAAAATTAGTGGTAAAATTATATTGGATCTTGTTTTCTCCAACGTCCAACTATAGTACCTTTAGAAGAGATTTAGAGGCAACATGTCAAAGTAGAGGTAATCATCACTAACAATTCATTCAAACATAATTCATCTTACAATTCTTCTTCATGAGTTGTTTTATTATTTGGTAATAAATTCCTTAACACACATATACCTATATGTATTTATTATTATATAACAACAATATTAGACTTTCTATCAATGCTACGAAATATAAAATCATCATGTGTGAGCATGTACGACATATCGTCTTCACATCGTGGAGTAATCTATTTTTCACCACCACCTTACATGGATGGGTATAATGTTGTAAATAATAACTAAACGTTATTACTAAAACATGAAATGTATTTTTTTAAATTATATATCATTCATATCTATACCATTTCACTATTATTGGAATGATATCGTCGCTCAAGAGAACGCACGTCCTACCGTATCCACGATGTGATGTGATTCCTTTTACATTATCTTCATTATAGATATAATATAAATTGGATATATATAATAATAATATAATTTTGTAAATTATATAACTATATCCTAGGAAATATAAATTATCTAACCAAACATGGGTAATAAATGATATTAGTTAATACCAGATGGACGAGATGTTACATGAGGATCAGATAACTATAAAGGATATGGGACCTAAGGTAAGGGGTAATTTTTTAATCTTATTATTATCTTGGATTATTTATACTATTGTATTTAGTAGAATATATTTATCATCCACCACCTTTTTTCCTAAATATGTATTCTAAAATATTTAATTTACCCTTCTATAATTGTTTAAATTCTATTTTACCCATTTGTGATATTATATTGAATGGTATGAATGGAAGATTTTTTCAATTTGAGTACAGTATACTATTGAACATTCCAATAAAAGTTCATCAATGTTTTCTTTTATCATATATTACATGAACTCATTTTTAAATTTTTATAATTCTTTATTCTATTTATTCTTCCTTTACTAGATTTCATTTATATTTTCAATTAAATTATTTTTATTTGAAATTGTGTAGCATTTTGAAAAAATAAATTTTTTTATGAAGATATGATGTATTCCTCTTGAATTAATTTCAATTGTTCTATCAAAATTATTTTCCATCTAAGATAGAAATCATAAAAAAAGTTTTGGTTTAATTATACTATCCCTATTATTAAAATGGTTGACTATGTTTATGTTTTAATTCTATTTATAAAATCATTATGTTTATATAGGTTATTTTATGATTGATTGAAGCTTAAGAACTCAATTTTTTCAATGGGGTTTCCTATGATGAATGATTTATGTTTTTTTGGAAATCATAAATAATGATTTTATTATGAGATTAGTGAGACCTATTTCTCCCTCCAATGAATAGGGTAATGATTTATATTTTATGAGATAGTTTTGCACTAGAACGAGAAATGATATCGGTTCAAGAAAATATGGCTGGTGTGGGGAGTGATCTTGATATAGTAATGGATTCATCCATTATGACAGTCTTAGTAACGTTCCATTAATAATATGAAATTATTTTTTATGTTTTTGTGTATTTGAAAAATTATTTTTCTTATGTTATAACATCTAGTAAATGATCATTTTTTCTTTTGGAACTTTTATGATTTATCCAATGATATGATATCATGATCTTTTATATGTAGGATATTATTTTCAAATGTTAGGTTCTTATTTCCTATGAATATGATATGATTGATATCTCTATTATTTAACCTTACTATGTAATTTATCTCACACTTCCTTATATTTATTTTCACTATGTTGTGAAGAAAATCGTTACGTAACATATTTCAAAAAGGGGTCTAGTTATGAAGGAATATGTGGGACATAATGTAAATTTCATAAGGACATGTTGTCTTTGATTCCAATTTTCTAAAGAAACTATACCTATAATGTACTGTCTTGGATTTATCAAAAAATTTCATGAATATTCTCTTATTTTGATATAATATATAAGTATGTAATGTATGGGCTATTTTAGCTTCACAATTTTGATCATGACTTTCTATGGGGTTTTAACAGTATAATATTTTGTTAATTTCTTTAGGAATACATAGTTATGCCCCGTTAAATTATACATAAGAACTCAATACATGGTATAATTTTGGAAATTATGTTAAATGAATGAATTTTTGGGTAAGGATATACGAATGAATTAATTATTGATCAAATCATATAAATGGTTTTTGGGTTCATTTGGATACTTCCAAGGGTGGTGGGTAATACCTTCATTCCATGGAAAATTTTTGTGTGGCTAAGAGGTCCTCGGTAGGAGATACGACCAAATGTCTTTCGATAATGGATTAATCACCATAGGAATCTATAGGATGTCCTTATACTTTTAGAGGTATGGTGTTTATGTCACACTCAATGATGTTATCCTAGTTTGATATAGTGGGTTCATATTATTTTATATAAGCAAATATAGGTGACATGTTGGGATCGTGGTCATATCTTATTCTATTCTTGTTAGATATTTTAAATCATTTTTAAGGGTGACCAAACATGGATTTAAATAACCCACCTATAAGGTGATGATAGTAACCATTCATGTGGTGTGGGATTTCAGAGATCATGTTCATTTTATCAGCGACATTATTATTATCAGGGGATGGATGCATACTAATAAAGCCATGATCAGTTGTTATCATGTTTCTATATCTAAATGGATTCACTCAAGTCATTTCATGTGAGTGGTTTTCTATAGAATGGGGAGTGGGACATATTATTCATTATTATGGAGTCATCTCATGCTACTTATCAGTGATGTCCCTTGATGTTTTTAAATTTCTCTTCAATATCCCACATCCTATAGTGATGAGTGTGTATAATGTGAGAATTCTTGATTGATTTTCTTGGTTACAATATAATAGAGGGGTCTAATTTACTATTTAACTAAACCATGTTATGATTCCCTTTTAAATGACATGTTATTTTATAGAACCTACTATGATGATGGAACATGAATTAATTATTTTGAAACATCATTCATGGGTATTTATTCATCCATGTATATCACAATAGGCTACACTAATTCCCTATTTTTAAGGTAGATTGAAGTCTCAAAATATTCATTGATTATAAAAATATAAATTAATTAACAATAAATAAAAATTATCTCGATCTAAGAAATGATAATCTATTTGACGAAAGCAGATGATATATTTGGATTACAAAGATTATCCTCTAGTCAATATATATTGAGTTAAGAGATTGATAATAGGAAATTACTAAGTTAGTGTTTTATAGATTTTATCTAAATTTCATGTTTCAATTTATATGTTTCATTATCACTAATAGTCTTATGTTATTTTTGGAATTCATGAACCTTTTATCTCATTTGTTTTTAGATTTTTTAATAGGCATTCTTTTGGATGGTATTTTGGTGTAATGGTGTTCAGAGGATGAGAATGAGGGTCACTTTGTTTTTATACCTAAAACCATGATTGAACAACACTTGTATGGTAAGATTTAAAAGTGTTAATTTTATAATTATAACATGATGTTTATATAAAATATCATAACTGAGAGAGGCATATTGATAGGTCTTGAAATGATATATGTGGTAGTGTCCTAGGAGTAACCTAGAAATGTGTTAGAGGTCAATTTGTTTGGGTTTGGATTGTTATTATAAGTGGGTTTTCCCTGAAATCGAAATGATTGTATATCCAATGTCATCAATGACTCATTAGGGTGTAATGTTTTAGTGGGATGAAAAATGTATAATATCTTTTTCGGAACTAATGGTATGTTTGAATTAATCTTCATCATCGACTCTATTAGAACCGTGTTTGGGAGTTTATTATTTCTGTGATGCTTCTTGAATGAGATTAGGGTGTCTCTAAATGAATGAAAATAAAGTGGTGGACTATGGAAATTTTATGTTTGTTCCCTCATGAGAAGATGTAACCTACCCAATATTTTTAGTTGGTAGAATTTATATATAAACTCAAAATGAGGCTTTAATATCTATTATGGGAGTGGTTTGCATAATTTTCATATCATAATAGCATGAATTATATTTTCACTCAGTTGGATCTCATCCTATTATAGAGACATTGGGTTGAGTGTCTCCAGAAATTTGGTTTTGATATTTCCTAAACTCCCAGAAAAGGGGAAGTGGTTTCTGAATAATTTTGTAGAATGTTAGTAACTCAAGACTTAATGGAATTAGTTTATAAGTGTTATGTAGTGGGTTTCATCACTAATATGAGTATTATAGTCGATAAAACATGTGGTAATGTTCTATTATCTTCTATAATGGATAACCTATAATTTTATGATTAAATTCCGAAAAAATAACATAGAAAAATTTATTGTGTATATGTAATATAATAAATTGACGTGAGAACTCGACTGGCTAGTCTCTGTCATCCAGGGTTAACTTTTTATTTTTGATTCATGTTTTTCATTCATATATTTATTAGGTGAGAGTTAATGGATAGTGGAAACCTATTTTGTTTTGGTTCGCACACCTAGGACTACCAAAAGGTATCATTATTTTAGATCACTGTATTGGTAGGTGGGGATTTGTGGTCAATTTTATATTTTATGTCATGATGACATACATATCATATGATTACGGAGAAACATTTGAGTCCTAATGATTTTTTGCAACAATTTAATACACTATAATATAATCGTGATGATATTTCTAGGGTTTTTATCATTAGTGTTCTATAGACACCTAGTGGGAGGGATGCTATTTGGGTGATCATTGATCAACTTATGATATTGTCTAATTTATTCCCTATAAAGGAGATGATCAAGGTTGAGTAGTTAGGGATATTTTATGTATTGGATGTTGTGTGATATCAATGTTTATCCTTTATATCTTTATTAATATGGACCCATGCTTCACATTCTACTTTTGGTAAGGATTTAAAGAGGTCATGGTCAACTAATTGATATTAATCAGGACATATAATTCACAAATGGATGTCCAAACAGATATGTCTATTTAGGTTCATGAGGATGTGCTCTGGTGATATGACTTTGATTTCTGTAATTCCACAGAAAATAATGTTCATTTAGTCAAATTTACATATAATAATACATTTCATGCTTCAATTAATATGGATTCCTTTGACGAAATATATGGGAATCCATGTAGATATACCTTCTATTGGGAAGTGATAGTAGAGATTTACATGGATGGATTGTGCCTTGTATATGAGAACACATTAAATAAGTAGTTGATCTGAAAGGGATGGAACACATAAAAGAGTCATTATAAATAAGATTTGGAATGTTTCCATCATCCAATGGAGTTATAGGTTGGTGATAATGTCATTTGTTGAGTTTCAACATGCTTTGGGAACCATCAGTTGGGTTTGATAGATATCATGGAACTGATGTTTTTTTAACATTTTTTATCATGGAATATCATTAAATATTCACATATGTGTTATAAATGTCATCTCATTTGACATAAATACCAATTTTCTTCCATGTTTCCCAAACGAGGTAGTATGAACCAGAAATATTCTATGTGTTTTGATGTGGGGATGTTGATCTTAAGTTTGAATAAACTGTGGTTCACAAACTACATCAAATTACTGATAACTAGAATATTGTATTGGGATGTAAATCAATACTATTTTATAGTGTATTTTTGAATAGTTTATGGGATATACATGAGAAATGAGATGTGAATATTAGTCAAAGCATTAGTGGAATTCTAATTTTGCGAGTCTAAAGTCACAAGAACATTATAGGGAGAGAAATAATTTATGGTGGTGAGAATTGTGACACCCTATCTGTATTGGTATACTCTATTTTAATTTCTAATGGTTGTTTCATGGAATTCCTAGGGTTTTAGGATGTACTATAGAGTTTACCTTTATTTATATAAGGGATGTTTTATGGTGGGAACCAATATTATCACAGTGGGAGTGGTAATGAAATGGGAAATATGGATGTGGAGTAGGGTCCCTAGTGGAATAAATATATAGCAATATTTATATTTGGAATGGTTTTATTGTGTATGTAGGAATCATTATATGTGTTTTCACTATTATAGTGTAGAGTGAGAAGTTGTGGTGTAGTTGCCTCGAGGTTGATATTGTTCATTTCTTGAAAATTATTCATCCATAAAACATGGATATAGCCTACACCATAGACCACTTATTGGGTAGTTTGGATCTCCAGTGTGATCCTTTGATCTACATTGTTTCCATAAATTTTTATATTGGATAGATACAAGTGTTCTGGGATGTAATTTTGATTAGATGTGTTTTAGTGTGACCACCCCTTATAGTGCAATTGTATAGGCTTCTTCTAGAACCATTTCATCATGGTTCTCAATGATTAACTTTGGTGTTTTAATTTATAGAGTGACTATAAATACCACCGACTCTCTTACAACTACTTAATTCTCCACTTCTCTTTCTAGAACTATTAGTTTCCTAGAGATGAATTGGAAGGCATAGATTTCTTTTTTGAGAAATTTAAACCCCAATATTTAATAGACTAATTCATGGTTGTTTAACACTATTTCTGAGGTAGGTACCTCTATGTATAGAATATAATTTCTTAATAAATATATTAGTACAATAAAATGGATTATATTAAAATTATGGATTTATTATAAAATTAGATTTACTGAGATATATCTATCATTTTATAGGTTATTCTCATTTAAACTATTTTGGGCCCATGATGTGTCTTATAAATTCCATAATTATGGATTTGATTGAAACAATTTTTTTCAATAATGTAAGGAATGGAAATTGACTTTTGAATTTTTTTAAATAATTGAATATTGTTTTTAATGGTTTTGAAAAGAAAAGGATATTGGGAACATTGGATACATCATGAAATGGTCACGTCACTTTAGTTTTATGTTCCACCACTATAGGTTCTAATATTGATTGACATTGATGGGACTGAATATCATTTTGATTCTCAATATTCAAAGTATATTACATTATTTTTATGTAATGTACATATTCCGAAATTCCAGATCACAAATTTTATGTGTTCCCATTAATGCTCTGTTTTAAAATTGAAGGTATATTAAATGGATTTTTTCTCACATGATTAACATATTGTGTATTGATGAATATTTTTTAATAATATCACATCATTCAAATAATCTATATGGAATATTCCGGTTTTACGAGGACATGGAATTATTTTATGAAACAAATTATTGGTTTAAAAATTGTTATTCCTTTTGAAAATATGTTATAAAGTGGATATTTTTAATGGGGGGAGAATTTTTTCATGATATTAGACATTTTATCAGATCCATGGTGAAATACTCTAGGGCTATGTTCCAGCCCTGATATTTTTTGAAATGTTTTTAGATATACTTTTTGTATGATATATGTTAAAGTAAGTTCTTAGTTAACTTTATTAGATTCTTATGAGGTTCATTAGGTTTGTAGTGACATGGTTTGGGGCATAATGATGAGAACATAGTGATTCAACTATGGATTACTTTTTTTCATTCAGATTTATTTGAATGGATTTACATTATAAGTCAATTTGTTTTTAATTTAAATCATCATAATTTTCACTGTTTCATAATCCTTTTTATAAATGTGACAAGGTTGGTTATTTATATTTTTGTGGTCTAGAATGAATGAATTGTCTATGTTACCAGGTTTTTGTTTTTACATTTATTTCACCTATGATTTTTTTGACAACCTTCTTGATGATGTTGAATTTATACACCACTTGATTCATACATGAAATTAATTGTATAGTTTTAATAATTTAATTTGTTATCATAGAAACTATAACATTATTATATTATAAAATTCAATTTAATAGAATCAAATTATGTATACAGTAAAAATAAATATAATATAACCATATTTGTTCCCTCTCAATAATTCTGGTGATTTAGAGTCTGTTGTAGAAAGAATAATTAATTAAATTTTCAGAGATCTATATGTAAAACATATAGACAATACAAGGCCATATCCCAATAATATTTTTCTAATTACTCCCTATTATACTCAATTATTTATGATTATATTTTTTTTAATTTTTTTTTTCAAATCAGAGATATTTTTATCTGTGAATTTATAAAAAATCATGGAATGAATTAAAAACTACATGTTTTGGAATAAAACTACAGTTATCCTCAGAATAGAATAAATTCAATTATTTTTTATATTTCATTTATAAATTTACTTACATAAAATATATATATAATTTATTGATTCTTCTCCATCCATATATGTTTTTTGGATTAGCATATGCATTAGATATCTCCTAAATTTATCATGTGTCACCTACTCTAAAATTAAAGGAATGTTCATAAGTTATTAATGAATGACCACCGTCCATGAATATTTATCCAATGTATATTGTTTTACCCTTCATAAGAATATACTTCATCATATTGAGGGATGAAAGGGAGAAATGATAGAGAAGAGAAGATATAGAGTATGAAATTATTAGATCTAGTCATAAATTACGACAATAATACTTGAACTTCGTCACCACATTACCACTACCCAATAAGACAACTAATAACATGAATGATGAAAGGTAAAACCCAAAAATAGTAAATTGATGAAATCTTCAATGATTAGGGAACATAGTATGTAATTACCTCATTGAATATTTATATTATCATAATTAGATAAGATATTTGACAAACTTGCTGAAGAGAAAGTTAGATAATTAATTGAAAAAAACTATTTCTAAAAAATTAAATGGATAATTATAGAGAAATTATGTATGATCCTATATTCCTCTCGGCATGTATCCCTATGATTTTTTTATTAAAATAAACCTATTTGTGTTTTCTTTATCTCAATTCGATGGTTCTTTTGTTTATATGATAGTTTTTCTATATATTTATATGAAAATAGTCTAAGATTGGAGGACACTTGAGGAAATTGAATAGGATCCATGTGGAGTACCATTGTTTGGGAAAATGAGTTATGTTCTAGGGTTGTATATTTTATTGAAGTAATAATGTCTGGGAACAAATAAGTAATGTTTTAAAAGAGTTTTTGGTATGATGATATGATTTAAATTTGGTTCAGGTCGATTAGAAATGTAAATTTGTGAAAAAAATTCTTTAGATCATTTACACAATGTCTAAATGGGTTACATGTCATGTAATATTCTTTTTTTAATTAATAATATGAGGTGATGAGTTTTTTTGTGTATCCCATCAAAAAAAATATTACACAATTTGTACCTATATTACACAAAGTGTAATTCCCTAAAATTTTATTTTAATGTAAATTGTGTTGATGAATTTTATTTCAATCTCATTGTAGCATTATAGTATTGATAATAGAGAACCTTCTATGAGATTTTAGAGTGCCACCCTCCCTTTTATATGTCTAGATAAGACATTTTATTCATAGTAAGTAGTTTTGGTTTAGTTTTCCACTCCCTCACTTATGTCTCTATGATGTTGTAGTGTCATATGTTGACCATGTGATTTTTTTAGTTCTAATCATGATAATTTTTGATATAGGATCTTTCTTTATATCATCCAAACTTTCTTCCTCATGGGAGTTTTAAATTCAATGCATTATCGGATCACCATATATCGTAAGGGGTCTAAACCACACCCTTATTGTTTGATAAATCTCATGTATGTGAAATATTACAAATATTTTAACAAATTATTCACTAATAAAATTTTATCAATGAATTTAATTATTCCTTGGTGTCCATTTGGATTCAATTTATTATTGACAGTAGTTGTGGTTTCCATTATATTGAGTGAAACCTAGAATAGATGAATTTTTTATGGATTAATGTGTGTTTATTATAGCATGAATTGTGGGGAAATTCCTGATATAAGGTCACCATATATTAAATTTTTTGTTAAGGTAACCAGAATGTAATTTGTTATAACCAATTGTTATATGAAATGTGTAAATGGATGTTAAATGTAATTTTCATAATTAACAATCGAGGAATAAAATAAAATATTTTGCCATCCTTGTTTCTTTGACTTGTGTTGTTATTAAATGATTACGTGACAATATAGGTGGTTCCAACCAATTAAAAAATATGGAATAATGTTATTGGTGGATTGGCCAAATTGTCCTGATGAAATTATTATACAAAATACTAGGCCAACTGACACATGAAAAAATGATGATATAGGTATCCTGGCAATGTTGAAATGGTGAACGACTTATATAGAGGGCGTAACATAGTGACACAAGCAGAAATGCTTATAAATAAGGTTTGAACAAGATTGTTTTTATTTAGACATTGGTTATACTGTTTTGGTTCTCATTGTTGTGATATGTTCTTAGATACAATTTAAAATGTATCCAAACATGGTTGCTTTGGTATTAAGTTAATTAATTCCATAATTAACACTCATTTTTATAACATTATTGTATACACATTTTATGAGAGTTGTTATATATATACATGGGGGTGAAAACAATACTGATTTTAACTCAAAATATATATGGGACACCATTTGGTACATGAGAATATTACAAGGATTCCAGATTGGAAAAGGGAAAAGGATGTTATTGTGGATTATTAACATACTCAATTGGATATTTTATATAGATGGGACCGACATGAGGCTCAGGATAGACAAATTTTGATTCTTTATTTGAGTCTATTGGCTATTTATGTTTATTACTTACATAATAACATTTGGATACATTCAAAACTGTTATTACATTATCCTTATTTATTTTTTAGATTATTTCGTTAGATTTTATTGATGTATTCTGTTGTAATGTGTCGATTCCATTATTTCTACACAATGATATATTTTTATTTAGATATTTTCCACAATATTGTACACATTGAATCCTTGTTGAATTGTCTGCCCAATGTATATATCACACCTCAAATTATATTTGGCTACCTCTTCTATTTGGGGAGGCATTCTTGAGGATTCATATAAAACCCTTTATTATCATGTGAGAGATTTGTGGTTCGGGGGATGTCCCAAAGTGGTATTAAAGGATCAGATTTTATTTTTTTATTTATTATTATTTTTAATTGATAAAATTAGACTATGATTTGTCATGGTTTGGTAATGAGATTCCGCATGTGAGTAGTTAACCCATGTATGTGGGAAACTCTATGTTCCTATGGGTGGATTTCTATCTATATTGTTTTCTGGTAATCGTAGATTTTATTTCACCTTGAGTTATTCACATTTCATGTGAGTTTATTGATATAATATTTTTCTGGTACATTATAATTATACTTATTGACTAGATTGGAATGAGATATGTATGCATGCATTATAATCAGAACATATGGACATATTAACATGCATTGTTAGTGATATGAGGATACAAATTTCCATGCGATACATATATTCATGTTGAACTGTTAAATGAGATATCTGTTATATTTGGGAAATGAAATAGATGAACTGTTGTGTAATACTAAACCATTTTTATACCATGTTTAGGGAGACCATTAGTAAATGGTTATCGACTATGCCACCTGTTGAGGTTGGAATTTTTTTTGCAAGTGTTTTAATGAGTGTATATGTTATGTAGAGAAAATGAATCCTTAATACATTTGAGTTTTGAACATGAGAGTGGATTTCAGAGCACTCCAACCATAGATGAAACTTATCTTCTTATATATCATAAGTATCAGATGGATTTTCAACTTCATGAGTTATTCTGGAGGGTCATATGATCTATGTAAAGTGAGACTATTTATATCATGACATTAATTTCAAATCTGATAGGGGAGTTTCAATAATAGAATCCACCTACATTCACAGAGATATGTGGTCCATGAATAGATATGTTATGTATTAGATTAGTCTCGATGATAATTAAACATCATGAGACACATTCATATTTGAGGTTGATGTTTTCTATGTATGGAGGGACATTAAAAAGATAGCTGGAGTGCATTATATAATGTATTATAAGGAAATTGTGATGATGTTCATGTTCCATTTCTATACAGAGACTTTAAGGTATAATAATGCTCGCATGTTCATTCACATGATGTGTTTGGGCATGTATGCGATGGACTTTGTGGAATGTGTCACTAACCTACAGTTCCTTACACCATCTATGGTAGCTGATTAGATCTATAGTGTGAGATATTTTCATTATGATCTTTTCTATGAGATCAGATTCCAGGTGAACGTGTTCCCTATGATTAGTTTTCCCAATGTGATAAGTTATACAATCATCTTAGAAGAAAATCATGGATAGGCCCCAAGAATCCTCCATGATATTTCAATAAAGTAAAAATTTTATCTCTTATTCTACATAGAGGAATAAACATTATGATATTTTTCTCTTTGAAAACATATTGTAATGTAGCTAGGGTTGTGGGATGTTATCCCAGGACTATGTTTCATTGAGTAATATCAGTGTGGAATGATCGGCCACACACTACCTCAATTTCAATATCCCAATTTAGAGGTTCGCATTAGTAGAATTTTAAAAAATTTAAAATGTTTTTGAGGGGAATACAAATGATGTTAAGTGGTAGGGGAATATGAAAGGTTAAATGTAATCATTGAAACTAATATAAATAAAATTCCCCATTCAATTTTTTCAAATGTATTATAATATATTATTTTTCTAGAAAACACATAATGTTATTTTGTTTTATTATATTTTATCAGATTGAAAAGACTGTTAAGAAACATTATCATTGATAAAATTATCTTTTAATAGTGATCCCAAGATTAGAACAAATATATGGTCAATGAAATTCAATTGTCAAAAACAATAGAAGTGATAACCTCAAATAGAATGATTATACCCTATAAATCTCATTTATCAATGCTTTCATGGGAGGTATAATCACTAGGAATTTCCCTTGAGTAATCTCGATATGAGATCCAACAACTTAATCATGAGAGAACATATCAATGGGAGACGCTCAAGCTCATCACGATCACAACTCAAACTATGTACGCCTAACTACCCCATGAAAGTCTCATAGTCTTGCACTATAGCCTTAATTAATTTTCTGGGGTATTAATGTTGTATTTGATAGGGCCATAATAATGTGAATATATGCATTTTTTTCAATAGTATAACTTTTCATATTTTATTCTTATCGATAGTTTATAAATTATTTTTTTATACAATTATATTTTTTAAGAATATTCAAATTTGATAAACGAATTCATTTTCATGAAATAATTGATTTTTGAAATAAATAATATTTTAATAAAATATTATTATTCAAAAATATTTATTAAATATAATTTAAAATATAATTTTTTTGAAGTCAAATGTAATTTTAATAACGGTATGAAAATTATAATTGTCATAAAAACACAACATTTCTTCATAAATGAAAATATCAATTTAAAATTGAAAATTCACTTATTAATATATTTTTTGGATGAAATTAATATTATTATTAGAATCCTAATGTCAAGAACATAGAAAGGTGAACTATTTATGATATTTATAGATAATATAATTAATTGGAGTAAATTAAATCTATTTAAAAATGTGATATTTATTAAAACATTATGATGACCCAAAACTGTTGTAATGAATACATTAATGGGTATATACGAAGAAATATATGTTCTAAATTTAAAATAAATGATTGTATGTTTATTGGATCAATTTTATATAGCCTTTATGAATCATAAAAAACCATTAATATAATTTTACATTTTAAAATCATTTCCTTAAGAGTATCTCCCACATTCACCTTAGAAACAATATTATTTTTTATGATGGTAACATGGAATTAATGAATATTTAAAACAACTCACATTTCTTAGAAACAATGGTAAAAACCATTTAATCTTTTTTTGTTTTGGTTATTTTATTATGTAGAGTCCTAAACATAAAATATACAAATGATAATGAATTCTACACACATTATCTATAAAAACAACTGCTATTATGAACATATAATTTTTTAAAATGTGACAGAAATTTATTTATTTTAAACTCCATGATCTTGGAAAAAAAATATTATGATGAATAAATCCATGTTCTTTGATCCCATTGGAATAGTAAAGAATGTGAATGAAATGAATGTGATGGGTGAGACTAAAATTATATAGTGCTCCAATACATTGAGTTGTGATTAGTCCTGTGAGACATTATGTCGGTATAGGGAGTGAATGAGATTCTTTAATGGGACATTTTCCATCAGTATGTCTTGGATATTATCTATGACCTATGATTATGATATAGTGTTTCTATTTGTTTCCATTTTTCTCATATGACTTTAGGAATATCAATTCATGTCATGTCTATTTGTTCATATTTATTATTCTCTCTCCATTTATACCCGATTGATATGTGTATTGACTATCATATGTTCAATATGTTATTCAATATAACCAATTAAAAAATAAAATAAACTTTTATATATTCCCTATTTTATTAAGTGTAATGTTTTTTAATAATTATTATATTACTATGTACAAAATAGAATAATTGTTATAGTTCATATCAAAGGACGTTTATAGTTATTTTTTATGGAAGGATTAGAAAAATTTATAGAAATTCATATGAATAATACTATGTATATTAAAAAACCCCTATATTATTGTAAAATTAGAGTTAGAGTTCTATCATGAAATAAATATTGTTCACGATACTACAAATGAATGTACTGTTGGCTTCAATGAATATATGGGTAAAACCTGAAAACATCGCGGTAAGATAGAATCGACCAGGAACTGGTGCATGAAAACTAGCCTTGCAGCTCACTTGGATTGAAGATCTATGGTGATAATATTTTTTAAATTCATAATCTCATTACAAACCATTATTAATGGAATCAAAAAATATACCCATAAGATAATATGATATGAAATATTTCAAAGATAATAATGATGAAAGGCACAAAAATCATAAGATAAAGAAATTTAAGTTATATATTACCTTTTTAATGAAATTGAATTCCCATTTATATGTTTACTCATTTTAAAATACTAATCACTAATTTTTCCTATATTCTCAGAAATGGTAGGAAATAGGACGGATCCTATAAACGATCAATGTGACATGGAATTTGATGACAAACCCAATGAGATTTTGAACACGATGAAAGTTATAATCATAAAATTTATGAGTATACTCTCTTAAAAGACTCATATTTTAAATATAAACCCAGATCAAGAGTAAATTTAAAATCCACTTATAAAAGAACAAGCTGCAGTTGAGTCCATTATGTGAAAATGTTCTCGGAAAATAAATAGATCAGCTGATCACCCAGTCCAGGAAAAATGTATCATCCCCATTGAGACCAACATATTCAACTTTAAATATTCTAATAATGATATGGTTATACTATATTTTTATCATATAGATAGAAAATATAATCAGTAGTGGACATTGATTGATAAAAAATATCATTAGAATGACATCGAAGCGATGATGTGGAAGTAATTCTGAAATTGGTTTTCAATAAATATATTCCTCACACTCCCCAAAGATTAAATATAAAGGGTTTTCCTAAAAATTTGGAAAAATGATTAAAAATATTGCAGAGTATGAGGGAAGCATCAAAATACATGCATGATACACATTTAAACTTTTATTACACATGTGTTCATGGTTGAGAACATTTTGGTGGGAAAAAATAAGTCTACAAAAAGACCTGGGGATCTGAGACATTGATATCTATGATGGAATTTTCTGAAGTTCGATCATTGATGAGATATTTGTCGGTGAATCTCAAGGGAATCATGGGGATAATAAGAATAAATTTGATTTTATCTCTGGTGGTTAGAAGGAAAAATCTAATGGTGCTATGAAATTTTATCACCCCACTTTTCAATTATAAGGAATGACTCATCCTGGAAACTGTATATGGGGGAAAGAGGAAATGATTTAGTTGTAATAAGGACATACATCTATCTAGCTATTTAAAATAGTAGAAACCCACCAATTATATGGATAAATTGAATTCAAAATATAACCATATATATAGTATTCATTCATTAAACATCACGGAACCATAGAACATTGAAAACTAATACAACCAGATAAGGGTTTTCAGAGAAAAGTAACAACCTCTAATGAAGATATAGTGATATTACCCATCACAACCAGTGAGGTGCATTTTTAAAACCAGGTTGTGATATGTACTCTATTTAGTTATTTAATAACAATGAATTTACATTTTAATGTTTTTTACACATTCTGTAATATCAATAATGATTACAAGAACTATTCAAAACCCATCACAAAAAATTGAAGTTATGATGTAAGTGATATTTAAAAATTGGCCAATTACTAAAACCAACGTAATTAATTCCTCCGCTATAAAAATTTGTTGAAAAAATTTCCAATGAAACATTTTCATACTTTTATTGGTATTATTTGATGAAATTGTTGTCATGAACTCTATTTCCATATATAAAGACAACAAATATTACTAATAGAATGAAACCACTCTCTTGATTTTAAAGCAAACCAAGATTCTACATAAGTGTGAGGAAGAGGATGAATATTCATTAGAACAAACATATTATGTATGGATATTATAACCATTTATGAGAGAATATATTTCTCAAACAATTTTATCAAAGTAAATTATCATCCTTGAATACATTCCCATTATGAAAGAATATGAAGATGTGTTTCTTGAAGAATTTCATTGTCATCCTCATATGCCAGAGGATTAATTTTAAATCAATAATATACAAAGGGAGTTACTATTATCCAAGACTCTTTCTTCAATGGTTAACTTTTAACATAATATCCAAAGAAAAAAATAATGGAGAATTAGAATTATGTGATTATATATCCATGTGCTTTACAATGGGTTGTACCAGTCCATTTTATCTTGAAGAAGCATTGGTGAATGATCACGTGCATTGATTATTATGATTTCGACAAGATCATGAAAATGAACAAGTATCAACTTCTATGAATTGATGAGTTAATTCATCAACTATGTGGAGCAGAATACTTCTCCAAAGTGGATTTCTGTATGATATATTATAATGTTAGTGTGATGAAAATGGAAATCCCAAATACATCATTGTATACATGATAAATTCAATTTGAGTTAATAGTAATACAATTCAGACTTGATAATTATCCAAAAATATTCATCTACATGATTAATAGTGTATTTAGGAATTACCTCGATTAAATTTTGTTATTTACATAAGAAATTTTCATAAAATACAATAAAAAATCGGTCATGAGGAGTATCTATGATTTGGTTTAAAGACCTTAATAAAGGAAAATTATTATGATATTAAAAAAAAATAATTTTAGTTGATGTAAGTCTCATTCCTATGGTATATAATAAAAAAATGGGATATTTATAGACCCTTCCAAGAAGGGAGATATAATATGATGGTCGAGACTGACATCTATTATAGATATTTGTAGTTTCCTTGGATTTGATGGGTACTATCATCGATTTTTGAGAACGTTCACATGATTATTAAACCACTAACCAAGAAAAATATTAAGGTATACTAGATTTCTTGGAATTATGAATGTGAAGTGTTTTTCAATGAGTAGAGAATGAGGCTTATGAATAAACATGTACTTGAACTACCCATATGTTATGAAATTTTTTTGGTACTCTCTGATGCTTCAAAGAAAGACATGGGAAATTTGCTAATACTTAATTTTAAATCCATAGCATAAGCTTCGTGTAATTTGAATGTTCATGAATAGAATTACCCAACACATGAATTGGGTATGGAGGTAGTGATATTATGGTTAAATTTATGGTTTCATTATTTCCTTGTGGATAAGTGTAAAATATATAAAAATCACAAAACCCACATGTATATATTCACATATAAAGAGCCCAGATGGCACCAATGAAGATGGTTAGATATTGTCAAGGATTATGGCTGGTAAATTCACTACCACCCTTTGAAAAATAATAATGTGTAAGACATACTAATTGGAATGGATCAATAAATTCTCTCATTCTGGATAATTGATAAAGATATGATATTATTATAATTAAAAAGGATGGAAATTGGAATCATAAAAGAGGAAAAACATAAATTATTTTACAAATGATTCTCTAGCCATGTCTGTGATGATTAAAATTGCTGCTCAATGTAATTATGTGAGAATTAAAAAGAAATTGAAAACTATAAGAAAATTGAAATCTTCAAAGATCAAAGTGAATGAAGGTGTCGTGTGATTTGGGTCATAGCTATGTATTCCATCAAATCCTGATCAAAATATGAAGTTGTTGGACGATGCACAATGTTTGACATTTTCCACCAACATAGGAATCTCAAATATGTATTAAGATCTCCAAGAGAACTATTGGTGGGACAATAAAGATATAGAGATCATGAAATATACAAAAATATTTATTATGTTTCAAAATTAAAAGGTTGAATGGAATAAATATAATGGGATGATGAAACCATTACACAAACCTACATGATGATTAGAAAGCATCACCATAGACATTGTCACTGATATTCAAAAGACATCAATAGGAAATAATTCAAAATGGGTTGTGTTGCGTCATCTTTGGAATATTGATCACATCATTTCGATTCGATGTAACTTATCACTCTATCAAAATTCATGGATATTCATTAGAAAAGTGGTGAGTTTTTAAGGAAAACCATTAACGATTGTATCCAATCAATATCTATTATTTTCCACTGAGTTATTAAATAAGGCACCAACATGATCTAAAAATGAGTTGAATTTCCCCATGGCTTACCACACAATAACTGATGGCCAATCTAAGAAGACTGTTTATAAATTCAAGGAAATGTTGAGAGAATAGCCAATTGACTTAAAATGAGAATGGGATCAAAATCATCCTCTGGTAATGTCATCATATAATAATAGTATCCACTCAAGCATCCAAATATTTTCTTATGAATATTTTTATGGGGAGAGGGGAAAATCACCATCATGTTGGGATGATGTTAGGGAAAAAATATAAATATAATCAAAATGATTTATTAGGAATCCCTTTATGTAAATTGGTGAAAAACACCTTAATGCTAGGATGATTTTGGGGGACACAATCATGTAGGTCTTGAAATGGTCACAGAAATTGTTGAAAATATTAAGAGCATTCTACAACCCATCAAGGGTGGTCAGAGAGCGAAAACGATCTATGATGAAATCATTGATGATAGCTAGAGATTTTTGTTGGATACTTGATTTTCCTCTACATGTCCAAATAAAATATTATGAGGAGATTTGGAAGATGTTAGAGCATAGTAAAAGCTAAATTTACCACATTGAGATCCTTGATTTCATTAGAGAGGTGTAATATTGAAAAAAACTCCCACCTACCCTATCTCAAGTACATGATGTATTCCATGAATCCCTCTTGATGATGTACATACAAGGCCCCTCACATGTACTCAATCTTGAGGTGGTACCATTGGAGAACATTCTTTCCTATGAAGAGTATCTAGTAAAAATAATATATTATAGATACAATGTTATATTAAATACAACAATGATACTTTTCAAAGTATTGTATTGAAACTAAAATATTTAATAAGAGATATTGAATATGAAGGTGGAGATGAAATAGAGTTACCCTCAACTATTTTAATGTGTGCAATTACAAATTTTTGGGGGAAATTTATGAATTGGAGCTGATTTTAATGACCCAAACTACATTAAATGAAATTACTCTTGAATTTAATCAATTTTCTTATTGAATGTTATTTTTATAAAAAAACACATACACCTAATATGTTTTAATATATCATATTGGTTTTAAAAACCATTAATAATTATTACCATTGATCATTTATAAATTGAACATTGATCACATGATAATTAAGAATATAGTATTTTAACAAATCCAAATGACATATAAAAATGACGTGATGGTCTCAACCAATATGATTATACCTTTTGAATCCCATTTTTAAAGATTCTATTTGGAATACCAACTCTTGTATTTTCCCTTGACTATTCCCAATCAACGATCTCACAAAGTAATCATTATAGAAACCATTTACTTGAGAGTTCTAATCTCATTGTGTTCACAGCCCATGCAATGTATACAGAACCACCACACGAAAGTCCCGCATCTAAGAATCGTACCATGTCGATGACTTATAGTGTATTGAATGTAAATTTATAGTGAAAATAGTAAAAAAATTTATATATACTGTATTTTCTATAGAATAATGTGCATATTTTTTTCTTATCGTTACTTTATAAATGATTCTTGGTATTTAAACCAATAATATTTTTTAGTAATTTCCAAATTCAATTAGGAAAATAATTTAATTAATTAATGTGTTTTTATGTAATGAATCATTTTTAAAAATATTCGTATTAAATAATTTTCATTATATATAAATTAGCATATAATATTTTATGAACCCAAAGGTATATTTTATAAGGGTTCAAAATTTGGTATTATAAAGTAACCCATCATTTATTAATAATGGTTGATATTATATTATGAGGGAAAATTCACACACATAGAAAATTATATGGACAAAATTAATATTATTTTTTGAATTATAATTTTGAAATTATTCAATTGTGATTTCTTCCTAATATTTTGATACAGTCAAATTTATTGTTAAATGTTAAATATTATACAAATATATGTTTTGTATTGTGATTTTGTAATGACAGAAAAGTTTTGTAATTAACAAAATAATGGGTTTCTACAATCAAATATAGGTTTTCCCATTAAAATAATTTCATTTTATGTTTTTTAGATTCATTATAAGATTCAATTATGAATATTCCAATACCATTAATATATTTCTAGCTTATAAAATCATTTATTTAGTTGTATGACTCACTTAAACATAATCAAGGGTGTTATTTCATTATATTCTCCCCTGGATTTATTAAATAATGAAAACCCCTCCATGTTGGATGAAAAAGTGCTAAAAAAAGATTGGTTTCTTTATTTGGTTATTT
This sequence comes from Viscum album, assembly GCA_963277665.1. Taxonomy (NCBI): domain Eukaryota; kingdom Viridiplantae; phylum Streptophyta; class Magnoliopsida; order Santalales; family Viscaceae; genus Viscum; species Viscum album. Next base: position 961,527,021 of record OY728143.1, on the reverse strand, counting down.
TATTATGGGGAGTCCAAAACCTATGATTCCAAAATGATAAAGAATTCCCCACTCATTTCATATATATTCCCACCCAGTCCCATCATTATAATCACTAAAAATCATTCTATAACATCAATAGTCTTCCCTAACTTCTATATAGTCATCCCATGGCACCCTCAATCAGTCAATAACTGACTCTTAAGAAAATGGATTCGCTAACATGGGTAAGAAATTCATTCCTTCTCTAATTTCTTCATATTTTATAATTATGTCGTGGAATCTATTTACAATTACTAATTATGGTACATTTAATTAAATTGAAATATTACTTCCTATTTTATGTCATATTTATGAAATACCCATTTTTATCTCATCAAATCATTTTATGAATTTTTATGCGATGTAGTTTTTAAACAAAAATTTCACCATGGTTTTCATTGAAAAAAACATGTATTTGTGATTATCATACCCATTACCTATCATCTATGTTAACATTTATAAACATATATTACATTAACATGCAGCATAAAAATATTTATTCCACAATATTTGATCATTGAATGTAATATGATGATGAATAAATCAATGTTATATGATTGGTTTGCGGAATATAATCATGAGAATGAAATGAATGTGACAGGTGCACTAGAAATTATATGGAACTCCAATTCATTTGGAATTTTTTTTGTCTAATCATACATTATGATATGAAAATTATTGAACCTGATTCCTTTATGGAACTTTCTTCCATCAATATTTCTTTTTAGTTAGCCTGGTCCTATGTTTATGATGTTAAGTTTTAGGTTATTTAAACAATTTCGATTTCTAATGTATGATTATCATGATATGTCGTGTCTCATTATCAATGTTTATTATTATGACTCATTTTATTCCCTGCTTATATCCCAATTTTCAATCATGTATTACCTTATTCCATCTTTATTCCCTTACTAGTCCAAATAGTTGACCCCTTTATCATATATGTAGTTTGGTTATCTCGTGTTGTTTTAATAGAGACAAAAATTTATATTCATGTTAATGAGTTTTGAAATAACGTTGTTTTATCCCATATTCAATATGATATGCTGTGTAACTAATTCATAAAGACATTATAAATATCTATATTTCTTTTAGTGTAATTTTTTTATTAAATTGTGTATTTATTATTAATAAAAGGAACGGTTTCCATATACCATAGTCTGGAAGGGAATATATTTACCTCATTAGATGCGTAGTTGAAGTACCATGAGATGTTCTAGTTATGGTTGTGGATGTGGTAACCTAGTTTAGTAATGTTAGTACATTGAATAGGGTATAACATAGGGGAGTCATGCTAGATCATAGGGGAAAAGGTATAAAAATTTTCATTTTATGTAGACAACTCTGGCTATGGTGGATGTGGGGAACTCCACAGTCAACATTATGATTCATATAAAAAATATATGAGATTGTTTTTTGATAAGTTATAATCACATTCCTTTAAATATTTCATTATTATTAGCACAACAGCTTTCCATGTGTGAATATTGGATGTCATTTTCACCATTGGCACACCATTGGGATTGTGATCAAGAAATATCAAATGTTGAACAATGAATTCTCTAGAGATTGGTGGATGCAATTTCCTTTAAAAACTATTTTTTTTTTGAAATGCTAGGTTTTTTAGTTTATTCTTAGAATAGAAATGTTAGTTTAAGAAAATTCAAATTTCCTCTTTTACTTAAGTAGGGTGAATATATTATGTTTATAAAGATGAAACAATTATCACAATGGTTAGTGGGATATTAATGATGGTCGTGTAAGACCAATTTAGATTAAATTGAATTGAATAAATGCTCAGATATCTAGACATTATCTAGAATACGGTGGAATGAGGAATGGTTCTTTTCCTACAGAATTAGAAATATGTTTGGATTTTTTCATTTAAAAGATCTATGGATTACAACAAGACTGAGAGATAATGTTCAAGATTGAGTTGGTTACGGGAGATGTTCCAGTTTCTATCCCCTTGTATAAGATATCATTAAAAATTATTTGTGAATTGAATTCATTATTGAGGATCAGGGATGTTAATTTTTCATATAGACTAGTACACTCTTTTGGGGTTATCAAGTTCTCTTATCTGAGAGGACTAATGTTTTTTGAGCTTATTTGTGGATTTTCGGAGATTGAACTAAATTGCATTTATGAAATGATATCCTTTTTTGGGTATAGATAATCTATTCGATTAGTTTATAGGTTCAAACATCTTCCTCATGTCACATCTAGCCACAAGATTTCCACTCATTGATCACTTGATTATAGGAGAACCTTTCCTCAATTTATCAGTCAAATTTCAACCATTATGTAGTCCAACAAAAATTATACCCAAGGGACCACGCTGTCATAGGGTTCCCAGTATAACAGATGATGCATCGATCGAACGCATGGTCTGTGAGGAATATACACTTTTGTAAAAAGAGTCATAGTTGGATGGAAGTCTTATCCATACTTGGCCACACGTTAAACTCTTTCAAAACTCACTTATAGTATCTCTAATGGACCACCTTACGAAAAGGGTCCTTATTCAATATACATCACATCAATCATACGTTCGGTCTGTTAGTTACACCACTGCCCGTGAAATGGGGTGTTCGTAGATTAGCTCATCCCTACTCAGTTAGGCCTATAAGAATATGCCAAAGTGACTGCTTCCCAAAAGGGGTCCCAACGCCACTGGCGGCGTGTTGAACGGACACCCGGTTCGTTTGTTATAGTTTTTTCTTTATTCAGGGGCCAGTTAGTTCTGTGTCCGGTATGACTCTGTCAGGCCGGCCCAACGTAATGTGTCCTAGGGTCTACCTGACCATGCCCATGTCCGGCATGTTAAGGGTTAGCCCGGTTCACTTGCTCTGGATCATCGGGGTCTATCCATATGTTTTACGAGCATGAACCATGGATGGCCCGGCCCGCTAGGTGGGTCTTGGCCCACCCGTGCTAGCCTTCTTGGCTACGGTTCCAACCCGATGGGCGGATCTTTCATTCTTGGTCAGCCTACATCCATCCCGGTACACTTGATGGGGGACTGCTTCTCCCACCAGGCCTCGGGGATGAAGGTTCATTTCGTCCAGCGTGATGCAGCAGGGCGCAGGGTCTGCGCTGCCCCCTCTGGTCGTGGTTTGCTGGAGGTGGCTGCTACAGCCGACGGTGCCTGCAGGCGACAGCTATCTCCCATGCGGCCAGCTCCGGGCTCCCATCTCCCGTGCGGCCTACTTGGGCCTCCCATCTCCCGTGTGGCTGGTATGGATCACCATCGGTTTTTTACAAGGACCACTGGAATTTTGTCGTCATTTCGCGGCCCTCAAATGGCTTGTTTCAACGTTCATTTCTCCATCATGAAGAACACACCAAGGAAAAGATTAGTAGATGGTTCGGGCCATGTTTTTTTCAGCTCTCACCCCCTTCTTTATCATTTTAATCATGATGAAAATTTTATAATAACAAAAATAAGAACAATCCCTGAAATTATAATACTGTAACAATCATCCTCATAATTATATGAGACGTGGATCAACCCTTTAATCGATTGGTCCGCATTCAATATATTTTTCAAGAGTGAGACGAGACGGAACATCAAAAGACATAGTCCCCCGACCTTTTATGATGTTCTTCACCAAACATTCATCCTCAAGGGTTTACAGCATCAATGTCGATTCCCAGTTCCGACCTTCAAAACTTTTTTTTATTTGTAGTTCTTCTCTAGGGTAGAACTATGTCAAAGATTCATCCAAGAATCCCCCAAATCATTTCTCATTTTTTCCCAACACATCGAATTATTTATATAACCACACTACATAATTTCCATGATTATATGACGTCGTGTCGTTACGATGATTTATTTATGAAACAATGTCACTATTTTACACCATCAAATGTATTGTTACATTTCAGAATATATGGGTCATCCATGTGTTTAATTTAATTTTCCCAATCACCACGTCATCTCTCTCCTTCAGCATCTCCATCTACCACATAATGGAGTGAAAAGAATAAAATAATTATTTTATTTATTTCACAATTTTTTTTTCGAAAAGTCCAAAAAAAATTCAGTTTTGTTCATCCCTTATTGGCTGATGTTATGTCGTTTCAAGGAGAATCCCAACCTTCTGGATTCAATGGTTCCCCCTGTTTTTTAATCTGAGCACCGGTTCAAATGATAGAAAATACTTCCTAGGCATTTACTGAACGTACCCAAAAAAGATCAGAAATTCATTCAGAGCACACCAGGGGTCAGAATCATGCACCGACAATTTTCATAGACTAGTAATAATCTGATATAATTTTAAAAACATTACATGGAATATTTGGGTTTTTACATTCTCCCTACCTTATGGATTTACTTCCCCGAAAGTCATATAAGTCAACAAAAACAAAGAGGGGTAATGGGCACGAATATGAAACTTTCACTACCATGTTCTCTCTTGGAGATTCCTGTGTTTCCACATAATGTGCACCAGATGTATTGACCACCGATGAAGTATATGTTTCTATCGATCCTCTATCTTCACTGGGTACTCTGAAAATTTTCCTCTTCATCAATCACCATCTCTCTATGGTCGATGACGTGAGATGATTCATGCACATATCTCATCAGCTGGGATATGTGGAAGACAAAATGCACTCTCTCTAACTATAGTGGCAGTTCCAAGAAGTATTCCACCTTTCCAACCCCCAAATTATCAGTAATGGTCTGATAAATGTTAGTGATTGTTTTCCACCTCGGCTAAATATCTATCGTCCCCATTGAGGTGAGACTCAAAATAATACGTTGTCTCCCTCATATAACTATTGTGGTCTCTATCGCCTATAACCAAAGGGCATCTATCGAATCTATGAAGTCTTCATCCACTCTCGGATGACATGTACCTCATCGTGGTAGCTTGTACCATCTATAGGCCCACGATTTCTAGCTCTCCTGGATCCATTCAGCACAAGGGAAATCTGCACGGTCATTCGTACAATGCCTCAAAAGGGTCCACATCAATGTTAGAGTGATAGATGTTGTTCTATGTGAACTTCACCAAGGATAGGTTGTCCTCCCAACTATGATCAAAATCTAGGACACATGCAACAAGCATTTTATCCATGGTCTAGATGGTCCACTCAGTTTGACCACCTTTATTTGGGTGAAATGTTGTTCTCAAGTGAAGCTGATCCTTGAAATCCTACTGAAATACAATCAATAATTGGGATGTGAAACATGTGTCACGGTATGATAGTGTCATCGAAGGCACCCTGTGAATTCGCATGATCTCCTAAATGTAGAGACATCAAAAGATCTCTATCGAACCCTTCTCTCGAATAACAAGATAGTGGGATAACTTGGTGTGTTGTTCAATGATCACCTAGGTGATATAGATCCCTCTTGACATACGTGGTAACATCTTTATGAAGTCCATAGATATCACTTCCCACTTTCACTCTGGTATCTTGAGGGGTTGGGTCAGGCCTACTTGTACCTACTTTTAGGCCTTCACATTCTTGCATGTGAGTAATCTAGAAACGAACTCCACCACAAATTCCTTCATCTCTAGACAACAGTACTAACTACGATGGTCCTGATACATCATTATCATGCTTTGATTTACTTCCAAGGTGATTTATGGAACTCCCTCAACACCTCCTCTCGTAGCACCATAGGTAAAAATGTACACCCTCAAAAAAGGATAACATGATCCCCACCTTTGGAATATATATCAGGGGCATGGAATGAGGACATCAGATCATGTGTAGTCTCACAACTATTGTCTCTGAGTTGTGCCTCCCTGACTCGCTGAAGGAGTGGTGGGGAAACTACCATCAACTGGAGTTAAATTGTCTCATCTCAATCTACATAGGATATATGGATCACGTGTATCTACATTGATCCCTCGTTCAGTAGCTTCGAACATGATATCCAGCTAAGTGCATATGCCACTATATTCCCCTTCACATGAGTATAGATGATCTCAAATCATTATCCCAAAGGAACTCTATCCAAAACCATTGTCTCATATTTAGATCTTTCAATGTGAGGATAAATATGGGACTCTTGTGGTCATAGAAATAATGAATCGCTAGATCATCAAGTAGTGTCGCCAAATCATCAGTGCGAATACTACTGCTTTGAACTCCAAGTCTTGAGTTGCATAATGTTTCTCATGAGGCCTCATCTGTCGTGAAGAATAAGAAATCACTGCACCATCATGCATTAGGACACAATCTAGTCTGGTCCCTGATGTATCACAGTAAACCACGTTGTCAGTACCCTCCTCCGGTAACCTAGGTATGGGAGCACTGGTCAAGCTCTACTTCAGCTTTTGAAAGCTCTGTTGGAATGTCTCCACCGAAATGAATGGTTTCCCCTTCTTCGTAAAGGATGTCATAGGTTTTCATACTCTAGATAATTTGGGTATGTACCTTTGATAGTAGACTTCTAATCCAAGGAAGCTCTGCACTTTAATAACACTCATCTGTGGCTCCCAAGCCTGTACTGCCTCGATCTACACTAGATCCACAATAACTCCAGTCTCAAAGATGATGTTTCCCAAGAATTGGACCTTCGGTATCTAGAACTCACACTTCGTGAGATTTCAAAATAATTGTTGCTCCTGGAGTGGGTCCAGAAATATTCTCAACAGTATAACATGCTCTTCCTCAGACGTTGATTACACCAAGATTTCATTGACGAAGACCACCACAAACCGATCAGTGTATGGATGAAATATCCAATTCATGAGCCCCGTGAACACTGCTAGAGTGTTGGTCAGGCTGAAAGGAATCACCAAGAACTCGTAAAAACCATACCAACATCTAAAGTTTGACTTCGAAAAGTCCTTGACATTTACCCAAAGATGATGATACCTTGATATGAGGACTATCTTCAAGAACCACATCGCTCCATTCAACTAATCTAACAAATCATCAATCCTCGGTAGAGCCTAATTTTTCTTCACGATCGCCTTGTTTAGGTGACAAAAGGCAATTCATAGCCTCAAACTTCTTTCTTCCTTCTTGGAAAACAACACCGGGTATTCCCATGGAGAAGCAATGAGCCTTATGAATCCCTTCCTCTATAATTCCTCCAACAGTACCCTGATCTCACAGAGATCCATAGGGGCTGCATTACATGATGGTGTATATATCAGTTTTTTTCCTAAGTACAAGTCAATACGAAAGTATACCTCTCTTAGAGTAGTTAGTCCAAGGACATATTCTAGAAATACATCAGCATACTATTCCACCATCATTAGGAACTGTGGACTCATCTTATCCAGGGGGTAGAAGGTCATTCATGCCAAATGATATGTAAACGACTACATCATCCTGATCACAAGTCCATCTCATGCTGCTCTGTTTTCCTTCTCACTAACAAAGGAAAACTGGCCTCCATATCTACACACGCATCACACTATATGTCTGAATCAGTGAATCTATGTGTGAACCGGTGATAGCCAGTCCATGCCTAGAATGACATCGGTGGGATTCAACACCGCAACTACAACAGCTATATGAAACTATCTCCTCTGATGGTAAGATCACACTGTCTGCACCAGTGTATGATGACTAAATATCCTACCATAAGAGTATCCAAATGCAATGGTCAGATTAAAAAATAAGTGGAATCTTAGTGTCCCAAACTATGTCCGCGGTATGGAAAGAATGGATACCACCCGTGTCAATAAACACTAATTCTAAATTATAGACGATACAGATCATACCTCGTATCATCTGAGGGACATAAGTATCCTCAGCCTTTACTGCCGGTAGCATGGCCTATCCCAATCCACCTACTCAATGAGATCATGGTATTCCACATGGTGGTTATGGTGGTAGTTCCTAGTGACCCATAACACCTCCCGAAGCACATCTTGCTCCCCCACCTCATTCGCCACATGGATAATGCTCATTCTCATGCCACTACCAAAGCCTCGATTGCACCACTATAATATGCCATCAATCAGTGTGGGGAGTTGGATAATTATGTGCTTGGTGAACCTGTATCTTATAATAAAAACATATCAGGATTCGTTGGTGGCTCCCTCAGCCTCTCGAACCTTTTATCTCTGACCCTACATCCAAGGGTCGCCCTCTGGAAGGCCTAGCCTACATGGTTTTCTACATCATCTGCCTACTACCATCTGTAGAAGACTCCGCCACCTTCCATCTGGTAGGGGATCTCAAATTCGGTGATTTCTCATAAAGGAATCTCTCAATCATCAATGATCACTCTAGTACCACACACATAGTCGGGATTCTTAGAGAAACTATCACATCTCTAATCTCTCATCGAAGAACTTGCTCAAGTGTCTAGTCCCTGATGTTAGGGTCTCGTACCGTGTCGGTGGAGTATAGGGAGTGGTTAGTAAATCTCACTGAGTACTGAGCCACTGTCTGGTTTCCCCACTTCAGACGAAGTATCTCTTGATTACGCACAAAGCATAGTGTCGCTGGCACAAACTCCACCCTAAAAAGGCTCTCAATGTCCTGCCTGGTGAGGGTTATCTCCTCATGCACCTTGAGTGTTGAGATCCACTATCGTCATGCTAATACTTGAAGAAGTATAACATCCATGATCACCATTTGCTCAGTGGGTGTCTCTACTAAGAGAAAGACACGTGAAACCACCTCAAGCAAGTCCTATAATGCTTGGGGGTCCCTCTCTCCCCAAAACCTCAAAGGCCTCTGTCTCTAGAACTAATGTTATGCGCACATTCAGTGTGCATGATCCACTAGTAGCAACTATTTATTAACAAGTGGTGTTGTTTCTTGTACACCGACCGAAGGTGCCATCACTGTGAGTGGTCCCTGTACCGACACAACATTGCTCGGTGGGACACTATTAAGATCAATAATTGGAATCTGGGATGGATGTCTTCTCGGAGGCATCCTATAGGAAACATATGTTCCATGATAAATAATTTATACCTATTGAGATTTGTCAAAAAACATCATGAAAAGTTTTCTAAACACAAGAAATATGTATTTTCATGTACCGAGTCGAAAAAAAATATTCAGGGTCCTTGTGTATGGATACGTCAGCCTCCCACCAACACTGGACTCCTCAAACTGAAAATCGAACTCAAGACACACAACACAATTGCCTCATTAAAATTAGAATCTTAGTTGTTCTAGTAGAACCGACCACCCTCTGATACCAATTTTTCACTACCCATCCCACAGGGCCCGAACGTGACTACCCAAAGCCCTCCTTCCATAGTCCAGGGGTTGGTGACAAACACCTGAAGTCTTTTCCCAAATAGGAAAGGAATTTTCTTATAGATATTTACAAATTCAAAAAGGGAAACTGAAGTAATAAAACAACAATAGAAATATACAGCAATGGGATTAAAGTACAACCACAAGTCCAACTATAAATTGAAAACAATGTGTTGGAATTCCAGAACTAGAAACTAATAGAAAGTAAAAAATTGTCATGTCTGCCCTAGAACTCTACCTGGAGAGTAGTAATTGTTTTTCTGATGACGAAGAAGAGGATCTTGACTGATCCTATCACACCAAGCTCCAAAAAGTCCAGAACCTCCAAATTCTTCCACAAAGCATTAGTAGTCAACACCAGACAAAAAAAGATGTGAGAAAAGCCCATAAAAGGGTGAGTATAACAATACCCAGTAGGGATTTAAAGACCCCTAAGGGGATCTCTATAACCCACAAAGGAAAACATCATAAGAAATACAACAATGTTAATATCACAAGCGTGATCTAAATCAAGATCCACAAGAAAAAAAGACAGCTCACTCTAATGGTATTACATCAAGCTTAATGGGATATGGATGACTAGTCGTAAAGCTAGATCATTGTATCTATAGAAATACTACTCCCAACTTGTATCGATCACAATATGATGACCCTTATTGGTCTCAAGATGTTGAACCGTATTGGTCCCTTGCACTGACATGTATTGTTCAATAGATGCTGACCCGTATTGGTCACTAGTGATGACTTTTATTGGTCCCTATTACAAACTTGGATTGGCCGCTGGTGCTAACCCGTCATGGTCACTGATACAGAGGTAGAGATTTTTAGTTTTACAACTAGATTATCCCACTCTGGAGTTTATAATATTTACCCACACTGGCCTCTCTTCTTTCTCATGTTAAAGCCATTAACTAGATTCACACTCATAGAAAGCATGATTTTGGTAGAACTTCTCCACAACCCATCGATTGTATTTCAACCGGTACAAAGATATGAAAACATTATACCCATGGAACTACCCTGTCAAAGGGGTCTCAATGTGATAGACAACATGTCGAATGGATGCTCAGTATGTAAGATATGTGAAGTTTTTTATAAAGGGCCTAGATGGATTCATGTCAGATCCAATGTAGGTCGCATGTATAACTCCTTCAAAACGCAGTTAGAGTATCTACAAATGACATACATGTCACATGGGTCCTAATTCCGTAGACAGTGTTTCAATCATATGCTCGGTATGTTTATTACACCCATTTCTATGAAATGGGGGTGTTTGTACCTCAGTCCATCTCGGCTGAGTTGGCCCTACCAAAATATGCCAAATGGACCACATCCAAAAAGGGATCCGAACACCACTAATTGCGTGTCAAATGGACACTCGATTCAACAGTTACATATATTTCTTTATTCGGGGGTCAGATGGGTCTACAACCAGTCCAACTCGGTCAGGCCACCCAGACGGAATGTATCCTGAGGTCTATCGGACCCCACTTGAGTTCAAAAGGTTATGGGTCAGCCAATTCCACTAGGTTCGGCCCGTTGCGGTCGGATTGTCTAGTCTGCAGGCAAGGGTCGCGGTTGGCCTGGCCCATCGGGTTGGGTTCGGCCCACCAGCGCTTTCCTGCTATGCCACAAGTTTGGATTATTCCTTCAGGTAGAACAGGTATCCCCGCTGGCCCCAAATATGTGATGCTATTTTGTCTAGTGTGACATGGCACAACTCAATGTACGTGCCAGTAGTCGCCACATCACACAATAGCACGCTATTATCCCACCTCCCATGGCTGATTGTCCTTGGTTGTCTCAAGCAACTGTTTTCATGGCACACCGGTGGTTATTTTAACAGACAACCAAAAAGCGGTCGATGTTTTTTGGCCCTCAAACCACTTGTAGTAGTATTCATTACTCTCCCAAGAAAATCAAACTAATGACATTATTATAAGATTTTCTAGGACTTGTTGGTTTCATCCTTCACCTTCCACATTATCATTTTAAACATGAGGGAAATTTTATAATAAAAAAACAAGAATAATCAATGTGTTTATGATCCCACAACAACCATTCACATGATTAGATGAGACATATATCATTTTTTTAATCAGTTGGTCTATGTTCATTATATTTTTCCAAAATGAGAAGAGAAGGAACATAAAAACACAAAAACCCCTACCTTTTATGATTTTCTATGTCAAATGTTCTTCCTCAATAGTTTACATCATTGATGATGCTTCCCGGTTCTGACGATAAAATGGTATTATTTGTCATTCATTATTCATTGTTGGTGTTGAAGTTCATCATATCATTGCTCAAGAATCCCTAAAATCCTTCCCCCAAATTTTTCTTGACACTTCAAATTATTTATAGAACCACGCCATAATGATGTGATGTCTCATCATTATATTGTTTCATTTATGAAATAGTGTTGCTATTTTTCAATATTAAATCCCCTGTTACATTCCAAAATACAGTTCATCCATGTGTTTCATTTAATGTGCCTCATCACCGCATCGTCGCTGCCCCGCAGTGTTGTCGTCTTCCATGCAACAGAGATAAAAGAATAAAATAATTCTTTTAAAATATTTTATTATTATTATTTTTTCAAAAAGATTAAAAAATATCGTTTCCATTTGGCCCTCACAGGATGTAGTTACATCATTTCATGGAGGATCTCAATATTATGGATTCAATTCTTCCCTCATACTTTTAATCTGATCACTGGTTAAAAATATAGAAAATGATGCCCTCGCATTTAGTAAATGTACCCAAAAAAAGTTCAGAAATTCATTCCTGTCACACCGGGCATCAAGATCACATTCTTTCAATTATAACATACTCATTATAATCTCAAATAATATAATAAAAATTTACCTAGAATTTTGGTTTCTTTACAATAAAAGCCTTGAGATGTTAGAGAAATTATTCCATAGGTTAGAGGTTTTATTATATACACGGACCATAAGATCCTCAAATACATCATTTCTCCTTTGGGAATGATACTTTAGTAGGAATTTTTGTTTGATTATCTACAATATATTAAAATCTAGATATATTATTAACATGGAATGAGAAATGTGGTTACCAATACATTGAGCTAAAAGAAGTAGGTGGAGGAAGTGCGGTAGTCTAGCGATGAGCGGAATATAATTCCTATTTTTTCAAACATGCAACAATATATTCAATAGTCTCATGTATGTGTAGATATTATTTCAACCTCTATGATAATAATTTTCTTAGAATGGATTAAGACAACTACGTTTTCTGATATTGAGGTATTAGTTCTGATAAATAGATTATATGATGTGAAGACACCATTAGGAAGATATTTTGGTAGTGGGAATTCTTTTTTTCACAAGTTCAAGTGTGGGTTCATACATTCTTCCATGAGGAGCTGACTAAAATTAACCATACTTATTGACATAAGTTACATCATGGTTTGACAAAGATTAATTGTAATATCTATTGAAATTACTAGTGGTTTTGAATGAATAAAGAGGTGTTAGACATTTTCTCAAGCTGTTTCCTTTTTCAGTAGGTGAAATATAAGAATCAGAGGGTATAAAGGATCTTGAATCATTTTACCATTCTTGAGTATAATTGGTATAATGGAAATATGGTTTTTTTGAAATTATTGCCTAGGAAAACATATAATAATGTTTCAGTATAGGTTATTGTTTATCAATGGGAGAAATTTGAGATCTTCTAACCTATCAGGGAGGCTATGTGAGTCGATTCTATGGTATGACATTGTGTGTGAAACTTTTTTTTAATTCATAATGCTAATATTATTATCTCTTCAGATAGATATCCTCATATTAGATCATTTTTTCAGAAGGGCCTTTTGATGTGTTTGGGATCACATGATTTTTTGTGTTCAACATATCATCAACAAACTGATGGTCAAAATTAGTTGACTATTCAGGTTCTAGAGGATATGTTCTAAATCAATGATTTGGATTTTGGATGGTTGTGGGAGAATCAAATTTTAATTTTGAAGTTTTTATACAATAATAGTTACTAGTAATCTAAAAAATGATACCTTTTAATGAATTTTTATGCAAGGACTTTCCATTTACCTCTTTACCCATTGGAGGATGGTGAGTTAGCAATTATTGGTAGAGATCATTTTTCGGACAAACCTATGCATATTTAGTCACGTAGATAGTGATTGGTGATCGCACACAGATAAATAAATCATATATTGACCATGATATAGAACTAGTAGATTATGAGGTTTTTCTTTTGGTTTCTACAACATTTTGGCAATGTCGTATCATTAAACTAGGAAATCTTATACCTAGGTTTTTTGGGTAATTTGAGATAATGTATAGGGTCAGTCTAGGGGCATACCATATATCCCTTCTATACTGCTATAGTTCAAGGAATTGTGTATTCTATGTCTCGCATATTTAGAGATACTATAAAACCCCTTTATCACATGATATATGTATCTGATATTGATATTAGTGCTGGTGAATCATTTATGAATTATAAAATATGGTTTGGGACCATAGATAAAAATATCTCCAGGGTTGGGTGATTCCTTTAGTTCAGGTCTTGTGGAAACATGAGTCAGATCAGGAGGAGACCTATGACAGGTAGTATGATATCAAATCACAGTGGATAAACATTTTCACCGATAAACCACAGTGATTCTTGTAGAATATCAGGGATGATGCTTTATATGGTTGGACGGTTGTGAGATCCTTAAATTTTTTAGGCGCATCTCTCTCTGATTTTTCAGTAAATATCTCTTGGGTTTTTTTGACATGTGTCTACCCCAAATTGGTTGTGATTTCCATATAATTGAATATATTTTTTAAGTAACATAGTTTTTTGTTATTAAGAATCATGGGGAAACCAAAGAGGATCCATGTGAACATCTTTTCATTGGGAAAATAACATTATGTTCAGGGATGTTTGTTCAATTGATGTAAAGGTGTCAGGATATGAATGTGTCAAGTGTTACCATGTGTCCTTGATGTGTAAGAAAGATTTAATGGGGGTTCAAGTTGTTTAATATGGAAAATTGGATGAAAATCCATCCAAATATCTATTACAAAACTCGTAAATAGATAACACATAATGTAATCTTCAGTTTTGTAAAATAATAATTATAATTGTTGGGTTTTTCAATGTATCCCATTAAAAATGGATTACAGGATGTGTAAATATATGACATGCCACTAAATTTTAATCCTGAGGTTTTAATGTGTGTTTTGTAGATCAATTTTATATATGTATCACTGTAGTCTTCTTCAATCAATCCTAGGAAACCTTTCATGCGATATTGGAGTTTTCACCTCCCTTTCGTACATCCCGATAACACATCGCATCCTTGAAATGTGGTGTTTTTACAGTTTTCCAGTATCTATTTTATTTCTATGATACATTTTATTTTAATCTATTTACCCTATAAATTTTTAGTTTTGAACATGATTAGTTTCAATCTAGGATGCTTCTGTTGATCATCATAACCTTCTTCCATATGATCATTTTTTATTGGAATACTTTTTTGATCTGATGTTAAATATATGTGTTCAAAAACATAACCATATGGTTTTATGTTTTTCAAGTATATAATATATTCTAAATGCTCTAACATATCATATATATAATAAATACAATTAATTAATTGAATTTTTTGTTGGAGTCCCTTTGGATCCAAATCATTATTAACCTGGCTTTTGGAAACCGTATGGGTTTCCAATCCCCAATATGAAAGGATTTTATTATAGATTAATGTATATGTAGAATAATATGGATTTTGTGTGACTTATTGATAAATATTCACCATGTATGGTAATTTTTATAAAGATAACTAGTATTTGATTAGTTATGACCAAATTATATTTGAAAATTGTAAATAAACTAAAATGAAAATTTTAATAATTAACCATTGATCCAAATGATGTGACATTGTGATAGCCTTCTTTTAATGGATTTTTTTGTGATTAAATGATAAAATTACTATATAGAAATATATTCCTATTGAAATAATATCAAATGATGATGTAGATGGATCATCCTAGTTTACATGATAAATGTATAATATAGCAAAATAGGCCTAGAGAAACATTTTGTAATGATGATATAGAGGTCTTGTCCCAATTTACATATTTAAATTATTTTACATTTTATTAGGACTAACGACACATGATGGAATTATTATATGGTGGTATTTAACATGATTATTATCATTCAATCATTGGATATACAATTATTTTTGGTATAATGGTAAGACATGCTCAGAAAAAAAATTTCAATATGATGAGGCATTTTATGTTATCCCTTGGTTATAAGGATATGATTTTCATGGTTTTGAGACATTCTTAAGGATATTAAAACATTTTCATGAAGATGAATGATGTGTTATTATGTTAATTTTTTTATTAATTAATAATATTTTTTTCAATATTGCATTATTCCATACACTTTTTAGGGGACTAATTATATTTACACATGGGGGAGTTGACCTACTAAGTTATACTCAGACCCAATTCTATTTTCAATTTTGTACTCTAAAAGATTACATGGAAGCGTGTTTTAATAATGTAAAAAAACTTCTCGTTGTTTTATGTTTACTAGATGGGATTGAGTTTTGACATGGGACCATCATTGGGTTTGAGACTGGGGGCTCTCGAGTAATTATTTTAGTCTTCTTGTATTTTAAATTTATTACCTCTTAAATGACATTTAGATGCATTATATCACATCATTACATTATTCCTTTATTATTTATTGTATTATTCATTCAGAGATTATTTTTTTATTACACTGTACTGTGTTATTTCCATTAATTATGTACTATGATATATTGTTTTTTTGATATTTCAACTATGTAAAAAAAATGTAAATACAGGCGGTATAGTCTCACTAATATTATTAAATATCACCTAATACTAGTCATGAGAATCTAAAATATGGGAAAGTGTGCTTGAGGTCCAATAGCAAACCATTTATTTCCACAATAATGTGTGTTGATATGGGGGGAATTACAAAGATATAATCATTTAATATATCATATGGATAAATGAAAGATCTTGGAAAACATTATAACAGGTGAGGACATAAATTTAAATATGAAATTGTGATATCCTGACGGCCCTAAATAATTTTAACACATCATCTTTTCTAAGAGAAGGATTTTATATAAAAGGGTGCTAGATTATTTTCAACCATAATGGTTTCTACTCTATGATCCATGTACCATAATTAAAATGGCTCAGAGACACATGGATTAATTTTATGATACTATACAAAATTAAACATATAGTAGGAGGGATGCTTGGATTTTCATTGGGATCCATTTACATTTTACATTTGTATTAATATGGCATTGAAAGATGTAGGGATTTTTTGGGTAATCTAATGCAAAGATGATGATCAGATTTTCATTATATGGGTTTTGTAACATGTTTTTGAGAATAAAATGTCCATTCATATTGTATTTTAAATAACATCACATTGAAATAATTTCTTATCCTACCAAAAGTAGCTTAATTGAGATGTGTGGTTTAACTCTGTGGAGGAAATACACTAGTGTTGTAGCTCAATATGTCATTGGTATGGCATGGATCACATCATTGAGGTATCCGAGATTCGCAAATAATAGATCATGGTAATTTTTATTCTGTAAATATTATAGAAAAATTGGAATTTGGCCTGATGATTTTGATTGCTCCCGACATAGAATCCTAATGAATCATGAGATGATGTTGAATTATAAATTTTGTTTTAGGGTCATCAAGGAGATGTTTTATGTAAGAAAATTCTCGATTGAGCATATTTATGACTTGTTATCCTCATGTTGATTCCATATAATATTATTACATGAAAATTCCATAACACAATTAATCCCCCTCATAGTTATTTATGTCACTATGTCTATGTATTAAGGGAAGTTGTCTCAGCCCACCTTTCTAAAAAATAATAAAAATTATATATTAAGTAATTATAGTAAATCCATTAAACATATTTATACTAAAATAAAAAATAATCCAAAATTTTCCATTTTATCATCCATCCAACGTTAAAATTTTTATTTATGAAGGGAAAGGGGAAAGGGCCGTGAAGGTCCATCTTACAAAACAACCCGTAGCAAGGAGGTCGGAAATAATGGAGCCCAAGGGCATCGCCCCATACAAGGTTCACCCCCTCCGGTTTCAAGCTGGACACATTGGTAAAACACGTCACCTGCGTACCCGGAACCACAATAGAATCCATATAGTCTGCCACTTTTTTCCCCTCACTATGTCAACAATACATTCAATAAAATTATAAAAAAAATATTTATAAAATTATAACATAGAATACATATTGTCAATACGAAAATAAATATTAGGGAATGAAAAATAACATTAATGAATACGGGTGGTTTTTTTTAGGTCTTTACAATCTCAAGCTGTGACGTTGACTAATAAATTTTAGTTATTATGATACAAAATAGTACCATAGCCTTGTTTTTTTAAAATACTATTTTTTTAGTTTTTTGTTGTATTTCACCAGAGAATGAGATAGAACTTATTATTGGGTATATATAAGACCAGTATTATGAATGTCCAATATTAGATATCTGGTATTGTTTGTTCATATATTAATTGTTATATATATATATATATAATTAAATGTGAATTTTTGCTTCTACTCATGGACCTAGTTAAAAAATAGGTGTGTGTCGAAACAACAATTTTTTAATTTAGTTTACCTAGATATGTGAATTCTTTTATATGAGTTTCTTTAAAATTATTGTTAATTTATTTAAAAAGTTGTTAAAATGAAATAAAGGATTTGAGAAAATGTTTTAGGAAATATGATCCAACAAATTAATGTTTCCAAAATAAGTTATTTTAAATTTTCAAAAAATAACTTATTGGTGGAACCATAAATAATTTAGATGAATATAAATATTTTAATATTTTAATTATTGATATTATGATAAATTAAGTTATTATGATGGTATAATCCAAACATTTAGTGGGTAATATGATCATGAGATTATTTATATTAGGTTCATGATATGATTGGTAGAAACATGTTTTTTTCTTTTTGATTGATATTTTTGATTAATAAAGATTATTATTTTTCACATTTTTAGTGTTTATTTTATAAATGGTGAGATGTGCCTCTTGATGGGGTGACCTCGTTTAGTGAAAGGGTAATTATGGTAGGTTGTTTGTTAAGAAGTTAGTTATAGTTGGTTGGTGGGGGTTAAAGTTTTAATGTTTTCATAAGGGACAGAGAAATGAGACATTGTTTTTAATATTTGTGAATGAGAGCATGTAAACTGGATTGATTGAATCATGATTAGATTATAATATTCGGAGTGACAGTTAAATGTAGTGTTTTATTGAGTGTTTTATTTTTTTTCAGTATAGTAATGTGTATATAGACATGAAATGCAACTAATTTTCCATTAGGGTCATAATGTCTTTTAATGTATTATTATGTTTATATTGTCCTTCGGTTTTAGTTGGGAAAATATATCATAGATTTAAATTTTGTTTGGAACATATAAATATAAAATGGCTTTAAAAATATAGAGGAGACAATATTTTCAAAAGGAGATGGTTGATGTAACAAGTTTTTTAAAAAATTTAATGTATATCCAATGATCTTTTTTGAGTGTTTGAGGATGAAAATGTTATTGGATGCGAATTGATGTGACATTCAAAGAATACAATTTTTTGAGTTTAAAAGCATTGTTTATTAATGATAAGTGGTAAAATGATTGTGAAATATCGTTTGGTTGGAGGAACATATCTAATATTAAATTCTTAGTGATGATAACCTATAAATTGGAATGTGGTGAATATTTAAAACTTATAGTGGATGGATTAGGATTATATTTAGGGTATGAATGTATGTAGTTACCATGAAATTCATGCAACAACCATAGTGTATTATGTAATTCCCATAAAAGATGTATGTAAATCTACTATCGGTATCATTTTTTTGGTAGAAACAAGTTAGTTGGAATGATTAATATAAAGGGGAAGAGAGAATTATATTTAGTTTTCTAACATATGTTTGGGATAAACTAATGTTAACATGTAAAATGGGTTGAGCTGGGACACTGGTGTACAATTACTATCTCTCCAAAGGTGAAATATGTATACTATTTTTAATGCTTCAAAAAATGTGAGAAATAAACTTACAGAAGTTTGGAAAAAATCATATTATTTTCAATGATAAATATGACAATCACTAAGAGAATGATATTTGTTAATAGATTGTTGAGTTAACCAAGGGTTGGATGAGTCATAAGAGAGTTGATTAGAAAACTTTTAAAATTTAAGGATCCGTGATTGTTTTTATTTGGTCAAGGTTTTCTGATTTTGATCATCATGGATCATAGGAGGATGTAATCATACGATGTTAGTGTTTTAGGTTGACTAGATTTGTAATTTTATTTTAGAGATAATCTAATGATAGGGAGTTCCATTCTAACATCTGGTGTGTTCCCTACACATTATGTGTGAGATTGTGGGTTTATAAGTTATTGAATATGTGACCATGATTATTTGGGTAAGTATTTATATATTTCTCTATGATAGATTTCATAATGGTATATATCTTGTTTTAAGATAAAACATTTTTTGGAAAACTTTTAATGGTGGTTTTTACAATTAGTTAGTCTAGCAACTAATGAGGTGTGTGTCTTGTTAAATGGGCTAGGTGGGGAATCATTATTCAATGATATAAGATTGAAATAATAATTATATTAAGGATCATGTAATATTTTAATATGGGTTGATTTTTATTTTGGTAAATGTCATGTGTGGGGGAGACAACATTAATTGATTATAATGAACATAGATTTTGTATCCTTTAAAATGAATATTATGATCGACATATATTGTAAAACACTGAAAAAATGTTGAACCCCCAAAACATATAAAGAATAAATTATCAATAACTCTATAATCAACAGTATGAAGTGAAGCCATTAATTTTTATACACATTAGATGGTAAATAATTAATAAGAGTAATCATTGGTAAGAGTATTATCAATAAAACTAATTTTATTTATAATTTAAAAATGATATTAAAAATATAAATTTTATAAATTTATAATTTAAATGTGATAATATTAAAGTCAGTTTTGAAATCCTAAATTTTAATTACTTCTAGATTTATTTTTATATTTTTCTAAAATAAATAATATTTTCATGAATATTAAAAAATAATGATTCTACTAATACTGGAACTTTTATATGACTTATCTGTTTTTGAAATATTTTTCACATAAAAAATATAAATTTATAAAATAAAATAATTCATTTCAAATATGTTTTTTTCAATTTATAAATCCAAAGAATATCATTTATAAAAAAGAAAAAAAAATTAGGAAATCAACTTTTTTACTAATTCCCAAATTAACTATATTCATTGGTATGTTATGTTTTGTATTAATTTAATATTACATAAATATCAATTATGTATTAAATTCTTCTTATTATCATTATAATGGGTATTATTGATATTTTAATTCTAGACAAAAGAACATCATTATTGAAATTTACTTCTCATAAAAAATAGGTATTTACATGATACATGTGACAACATAAAGATTAACTTATCAGCATATACAATTATCATTTGATAATATGTTTTATATATTTGAGAAAATAATATTTTATATATATATAAATCATCATTTTTTTGGTATAATATTTTTATTATTCAGATTAATACTAATTACCATGATAATTGTGAGACAATTGTTTCAAAATTTTACTTTTATTAATATCAATAATTAATTATCTAATAAATAAAATTAAAAAATAAATAAATTTTTTAATATAATTTTATGTAAAAGAAAAAAAGTAAATATATAAACAATCATTTATTTTTTAATAAATAATAAATAATATTATGAATCCTTAATCGGAAAAAATTGTATTTTTCTACTAAAACAAATTTTTTACACAGTATCAGTATTAAAATAAATGGTAATTTTTAATTTTTAAAAATTACGTTGGATAAAATAGGTGTTAAATTTTGTTCTATAACACCTATTATTATTTAATAATTCTTATTTTATATTTATAATGAAAAAAAATCACAACTCTAAAAACATGTTACCTTCTATGAAGTAAAATATTAAAATAAAAAATATAATGGTGAACCTCTATGCCATGTATAAAAAATGTATAGAAAATCTTTTTGATCATTAATTTACATGTAAATTCCAAAAAAAATTGTTAGAAAATTCGGATACATTTATCTTACACATGTTCCATTGAATAATTAAAACAGAAAGGCATTTTCCAAAAGTTCTGTATTCCTCTTTTATATGTGGAGATAAATTCCACCCTTTAAAAAAAATCTAAAATTTAGAATCAATACCAAGAAATATTAAATATTTATTTTTATAAAACCCTCTACCTTATAAACAATCCTTTATTTAATCATTTTTATACTCACATCAATTTCATGGGAAGTTCTATGTTAAAAATCAATTCTATAATATAATTATTGCATCTTTTGGTTTTCTTCATATTCATAATCATCCAAATATCTTATACATATAACAATATGGTGAATATATTAGTATTACTATACATATATTTTCTTATATTTAATGTAATCCCCTAATATAATCAACACCATACACATAGAAATAATTACAAATAAATTTTGTGTGTGTGCGGGAAACCATTGACACAAGGAACCACATTTATCAAATATTCCTCCCTTAATTCATTATTTTTACAAAAACATCAGAATATAGTCAACAATATTATTAAATAAATGTTATATAATTATATTTATCTTATAATGACATTATATCAAAATAATATAATCCTTAATAGTACTCACTAATCCAGATAATTTCTGTTCAAGATTTGGTTTGTTAATAATAAACATTAATAGAGATATAAAAATTATCATGGATTCTAATGGAATCATAAAAAAATTTAATTATTATATAATAAACATGTAATTATATTTATTCATTTAAAAAATAAAAATAGAAATAAAATAACAATTTTTAAGGATTCTTTTAAATTTGAAAAAAATAAAAAAAATAATCCAACATCGATTCCATTTTCACATGGTGAATGTAAAAAAATTATGGAATGATATAATATATATATATATGAATAAATATATATCTATATAACTATATTAATTTATCATATATTTAATATTATTTATAATCTGGGTTTTAATATAAGATTAATTATAAAAACAATATAAAACATGGGAAATTAATTGAGGTTATCAACATCCAATTGCGTCAATAAGTTATAACTAAAAAAATATACAAATTATAAGTAAATATAAATGAGGTTTATAAAAGGTAGTGTGTATGAAAATTTTTATTAATGATATAATTATGGGGGTTAGGTTTTTTTCATTTGAGAAAATAGTTTCACAAACTAATCGAGGAATGAAGGTGTGTGTTTTTCTCACAATATCCCTTTATTGTGATATTGTTCAAGTTTATACACAAATAATATTTAAATTTTATTTATAAGTATTATATCAAAAAAATCATAACATATAAATTATTCATGTTATTTTATGTTTAATTCTATACTCTCCCATTTATGGTAGTTTTTATTTAATTTTTACCCTACTCATAAGGGTTTTGTATCAAATCGTCATTTTATGAGGCACTTGTTATTTTAAGTAGAAATTTTAATTTTAATTATTTATATAGAAAAAATTAGATATTTAATTTCAATTTTTTTTTATTAGTGGTATCATAACAGCAACTTCATGATCACTATATTTCAATGGGTTTTATTATAATTATTATTAATTCGTTACAATTTTTCTGTCTCAATTACCCTTCATTGATACATGTTTCAATGTCATGCACTAATTACAAATTTCTATTTTTTATATAACTCAAAGAAATGTTTTTTATAATTATACATGACATAATTAACTTAATTTATATTAAAAATAAATTTCATTTTTCTTTTGACATTAATTTCAAAAATGACATGACAGGTAATTGTATCATTCTGTCAAATTTGAATCAATTGAGACAAGTTTATATTATTCACCATGTTTCCTATTAAAGGGGTACAAAAACTATATTTTAATTTTCTAACATGATTATATATTATTTCAGGATATAAATTATTGAATTTAATTTTAGAACTCTCTTGGGGATTTGATTTAAAAGATATATTGGATGTTTGGGGTATTCAAAACAAAAATCATTTTCTTCAATCATAATCCCTCTTCTATGACTATTATAATAATAATTGATATTTTGTAACTTATAGTGATGTTATTTTATATTTTTTCCATAATTATGGTGTAATAATTTTTCACACTAATTTATTATTCCTTTATTATTCTATTATTTTAGGAAAATGAATTTTGGTTAACAAAAATTCGAATTTATTTCAGGTGATTTTCATATATATCCATGTTTTTTATTTCTGATATGTGATCTCATTTAACTAATGGGAACTAATTTTTTACATTAATGATAAATTCTACCAATTATTTATTAAAATAAATCGTTAAATTTTTCATTTTAATGAAGTCAGTTTTTAACAATGGTATTTGAAAACATTCAAACATGTTTTCCATCCTTTAAAAATAAAAATAAATTCATTCATATCATAATTTCATATGATAAAAAAATTTAAAGGATTATTTATAAGTGATTATTTTTATATCTAAATTTCATCAATGTATATTAACTTCATATTTCAAAAATATTTATTTCTATTTCATGTATTCATTTTTATATATTCTTTCGAAAGTAAATGTTTTCATATTATTTTCATTTTTTTAAAATAATTATTAAATTTTAAGTATTTATTTTTAAATATTCATTAAAAATTAAATATTTTCAATGTAATATATTTTTTTAAATACATATATCAACATGAAGTCTCATGTTTTTTGAATTATTTAACAATTAATTTTCTCAAAGTATTTTAATTTCTAATTGTTGAAAATTCTATGACCTTTTTATGTCACTAATATTAAATATTATTTCAAAAGAAAAAATTTCCATTGTATTTCATCATACGAGATTTAAATCCATTTGTTACATAAAGGATATTTTTTTAGAAAACAATCTATTAAGTAATTTATGTGTTTTATCACCCCTACTCTTGAAATATGAACTCCATAAAGGTAATGGTAACTAAAAATACATTCTTTAAGTTACACGAACTCTTATCGAACATAGTTTTTTCAATATTTTTTATTTTGGTTTATATAATTCCATTATTTTTAGGGGAAATATTTTTTAATAGAATTAATTTTTAGGAATGTTATTCTTTTTTGGAAACAATATAGGTTTTTTAAAAAAGGGACTCATTATTATGACTGAAAAGTAGTTTCCAAAATTCTTCTCATGATTAGAATTTCATTATCATCAATTGATATATATCACATGAAGTTATATTTTGTTAATATTTTAAATTTTATTGTGATATTAATTCTTTTGTGAATGTGATTTCAATTTTATATTATTTATCATGCTCATGTTATTTGATATGTTTTCAAAATCCATTCGTTTTCATAGGGTATTTATGATATGATGATGATTTTCTTATTAATTGCAATAAAAATATATATTGATGATGATAGATGAGTATTATATCATCATGAAATTAATTATTTTATGTATATATCACATCAAATAGTCATGTATGGAAATGATGATTTTTTACACAAGCATGCCAATATTGGTGGTTTTCACATATTTAAACATGGAAATAATTTTTTTTCTCTGAACGTGTGTTAATAATGAGTTTACAAAAAGATATTTCTCTATAATTATGGTTCTAATACATTTACTTTTATATTATCGTGATATTCCATATGTTAATGTTCTCATCAATCCGTTCTAGTTTTCATTGAATATTTAATTTACATTATATTCTAGGTTTTCCTGATTACACCTTATTTTTAAACTATTCAACACATTTATATCATTATCACTTGTTATTTGATTATAAGGATGTTTTTTTATCACTGAAATATTTTTTTGGGATTACATAAATAAATTTATATATTCTTATTATTATATAATTTGTTTTATGTGTATCATTTAATGATGTATTAAATTTATTATGATACTTATATATTAATCATGATCCACTTCATGTTTATGATCTATTACAATATAATAATGCCTTCCCTTACTGGAAATATGAGGTCATCAATTTATTATGTTTCAAATCAAGGGGTTATGATGATGATTCTATATTTTAACATATCATTAAAATTGTATACGATAGAATGATCATAATATAATAATATAATCAATGTGAAGTGAGATTTTTATATAGCTAATAATAAAGACAACATGCCTTTATCTTCATGGGTTTTGAATCTTTTTTTTGAGATTTTATATTTAAATAATGTGATTAAGGTATTATTTAAGTATTGTTTTGTATGTGTTTTATCATTTGGAATCAGAGTAGGGTTTAGTTAGTTTTGGATATTATTAAATTAAATTTGGCAGTTTTTTATAGAACCATATTAAATATCATATAGTTGGAAATATAACTTAGGTGAAATCTAAAAAATCATTTAATTCCATGAGTATATAGTTTCCCTAGAAATATATCTCTGTATGGATATAAAAATTGGATGTGGTTTTCATACATTTATTTATGGGAAATAAACCAAAAACTGTTTGCATGATTATATCATAGTCATCAGTCTACTGTACAGTGAATGGGACCTTACTATGCACCTAGTTATAAACTCATCATAGAAATTAGTTGGTTGATCATATGATATTTATGAACCACTATTTAGTATTTATTTCATAGTATTATTAAAGGATTATTTTGTTAATGGTAGGAAAACATAAAAAAATTTAACAAAGTTCAATATATTATTCATATATGTGGAAATAAATGAATATTTGTCAACCATTGAAATTTAAATGAACAATTCGTTTAAAAATTTAATTACTATTAGGTATATGAAAAATTATCCCCTTATTATTATTTTCATATCACTAATTTCAACTCTATTGGTTTTTGTAATTGTTGAAACTAGATGGGGTGATGGGTGTGAGGTGATGTGGAATGATGAAGTCAATTAAAATAAAATCATAATTGGAGGTAGAATGTGAAATGACATGATTTTATTGAACAAAATATCATTGAATATGATTAATAATGTGAGAATAGTCAACATCCAAAACACTAAAAAGATGATAATGAAATAGTATCATGAAATATCAGGTAATCAATTTCATATTTTATATTTTTTAAAATTTATAAAAAACACCAAATTAATTGCATAATGGTGAATATAGAGGGTTTATCTTTTGTTTAGTATTCCATCTGTCAACAAACTATCGTAGGTAATTGATGAGTTCATTTCACCAAAGGGAAAAAAAGTTATAACTCATCAAATGGAACAACTAAAAACTATATATATATTGTGAATATAAATAAATAATTATACAATACAATACCCAATATCCAAATTTTTCTAATTATATTATGAATCAACATCCTTCAATACTCTTGGTGAAGGTAAGAACCAATGAAATTCCAATTGATAAAGAAGATATGGGTAATATAGTATCACATGCCTTCCACCCTGAATTTGTATATTAATTCATGTTATATAAACAATAATATATATTCGGTGTTTTCTATGAACATCATGTCACCACCCATAGTGATTTATATATTATTCTAAAGTCATTGTTGTTTTCTTATTATGACTAAACCAATTCGAAAAATCTAATATCCCCCCTCTAAAAGAATGAATATATTTTCGAAATTTAATGTATATATTCATATTTACCCGCACATAAATTTCTATAATTGGTTAAAAAAATCTATATCAACATTGTCTTTTATTACTATAGGGGTATATATAAAATAATTATGAATAAAATGAAATCATTCACATTGGGCCTTAATACAATGATATGAGATACATGATCTTCAAATTTATTTGGAAAATAAAATTTTTCTAGTATTTTCATTTATATTGATGATCATATCTCCTTATAAATTATATCATGCGAATTTACTGTATTTTCACAACCTTAGGATATTCCTAGAATAATATTATTATTAAAATATGTAGAACTATTTTTTAGAGGTGTATAATATAACGACTCGATATTTTAGATCCTTTAAAATGTATACTGTGTTATATAACATCAATCACACACTATACCCAATATAAAAAATCCACAACAAATTAATAAAATAATAATAATAATAGAACAAACAGTATTATGGTAAACCATTAATAATAATTATCTTTAAAAGATATGTAATTACTTTGAGTAATTATTTAATTGGATTTTTTTAATAAATATTGTTCCCATTATATTATATATTTTATAAAATATATAAATTTAAAAAATTTATAAAAACAATTTTATAAACAAAAATTCAATTATTTTAATTCCTCGTTTTTAATTTATAGTATGTTTTTTTTAAATTTCACTAATGTACGAGGTTTTTATGCTAATAGTGAAACATATAGACTTCAGCAATTCCTTCAATTTTATAAGGATTATAAATTTTTTATGCATTTCAAAAAAAATTAAATTAAAATAAATTATTTAAATTTATTATCTTCAATATAAAAAATGAAAAATATCATTTGATAAAATCATGGAAAAATTAATGAATAATAATTTTCAAAATTATCATTAATTATGTTCATATATTGAAAAATTAGGTTTATCTTTTATTTTAATGTCAGTAAACATGAAATTGAAGAATTATAAAAATATAAAAATAATTATAAGCAATAATATGATAATGATGTCCTATAAATAAAACCATATCCATAAAATTACAAATTTCCTAAAGAACTGGTTTTTACATGTTAAATAGACTAAAAATAAGATTATTTTCTCTTAACATATAATGTTAAATTTATAAAATGATTCTTATATCTGAGATATTAATTTTCATTTATATAATATTAATAATTTAATTTCTAGGTTATAAATATACATTATCTAGATTAATTCTAATTACCATGCTAATAGTGAAAAAAATATTTTAAAACAAATATTTTATTATTATCATATAATTTAAATCAAATAAATATAAATAATATTCTATAAATATTGAATCTAATATGATTTATAAACACATAAATAAAAATATAGAAATGGATTTAATTTTAATCAATATTAAATAATATTGTGAATATATAATGTTAAAAGAGACATTTTCTAAAAAATTTAAATAGGGAAAATGTTTTTCTACAAATAATATATTTTATTTTAGAAATTAATTTTATAATATTTTTAAATTTAATTGGATTAAATATATGTTAAGTTTTAATCCATAAAAAAATATGGTTATATAGGTTTATTTATATTTATAATATAATATAAAAAACATTGTTAAAATCTAATTACCAACTTTAAATGAGAAAGAGTAAAATGAATAAACAAAATTGTAAAAACTATATAACATATTCAAAAATTTGTGGAATAATATATTTGAGCCATTGTTGGGAAAAAATACCACACACACCATTATGTAAAATCATTGAATCCATTTTCCTTGGAATAGTGTCATGTAATTATTAAATTATTAATAGAGATTCAAATAGTGCAATACTCATCTCTTAAAAAAGGGGAACAATTACAACAATTCTGGAATACAACTAATATTCATATACCTCATATAAATTTTCCATTTAACACTAACTATATCGTTTTCCCACAAAATAATCTATTGGACACTCATAGTGATCCTAATCCCTTAAATTCCAATAATACGTCCTTGTAAAAAATAGTCTCTAATATAAAAATTATTTCCATCCTATATTTTTCATCACAATCATACTCATAAAAATAGTCTACATATGTAATAATATAATTAAGTACACATAATTAGTAAACTGAGATGTTTTTATTTTAATGGTACAACCATGATTTTTCCATTTCCATCTAGTTATAAAAACAAAGGATTCTTAATCACACATGAGGATGGGCTTCCACCTCCATGAGGATTTGTTTTATATAAATTCTTATAGTTAAAAATTTATTCTGAAAAAAAATTTACATATGGTTTAGAATAATAAATATATAATTATAATTTAATTATTATGCTATTATAATGAAATCATTTGAAAATAAAACATCCATAATGATACTTGCTAATTGACTTAATGTGTCAACTTGTTTTTTTTGATTTATCCACCTACATGAATGATTCCCTAAAAATCTATCTCGGATGACTATGAGAACATAAATATTTAAATTCTATTATTCTAATAAAAAATGGATATTGTAATAAAATTTTATAAATTATATTTTATGTATATAACATATTATTATTATAGTACCATTTTTATTTACAAAAATAACTGATATAAGGCTATGTTGTTTATATTTTAACCGGGCATAAAAAACAAGAATGAAAGGATTTAAGATAATTATAAATAAATATAAATATATATTTTATGTTAAATGATGTATAAATTATGATTTTTTTAAACAATGGATACTGACATCAACATTATAAATTATTCTAAAATTATTAAAGTCATCAAAACCAGGTGATCAATAGTAAGTAAAAAATAACTAATATAATCATAGTAAATAATTATAAATTATAGCCAAAAAATGTAATATATATCAATAAGGTTTTTGAATACTTTATTGTTGGCGCCAAAAATACGGCATGAAAGAAAGGAAGGAAAAAGACAGCTGGCGCGTTGCCTCGCGAAGCACCGCCGCGAAGCACCCACGCGAAGCGCCCCGACCATTGCGGCCCCGCGAAGCTCCTGAGGCGGTAATGCTCCGCGAACCCATTTGACGTTCGCGAGTCGCCGCGAAGCACCAAAGGCGGTAATCCTCCGCGAACCCATTTGACGTTCGTGAGCCGCCGCGAAGCTCCGAAGGCGGTAATGCTCCGCGGACGACGTTGACGTTCGCGAGCGCGCCGCGAAGCACCTGAGGCGGCGCGCGAGCCCTGCAACGCGGCGCCCCTTCCCTATAAATACTGGACTCCCCCTGAGTCCCAGGGATGGACAATCCGACCTTTCGGCTTCTCCTCTCCCGAATCGCGAAGCACTCTTTGCCACGAGAATCATGAGCTTCGCGAGGTATTTCTACTTCGCGAGACGACTCTGCTTTGCCTCGTTTTGAGCCCCTCTTCCGAGAGGGATGCCATTCGTGAAGCTCAAGGGCGTTCGCGAAGGAAGGGGATTTCCAAGGGAACCTGGGAAGCCGCGGAGCGTTTATGCTTCGTGAAACACCCAACCCATGCTAGTGATCCCTATGCTAAGGAAGAATCACTATACATCGCGAAGCACACTGCTTCGCAGGATCCTGCTTCGCGAGGCACCCCTTCCTCGCGAGGCAGTGCTCTGCGAACACTATTCCACTTCGTGAAGCACCTCCCACTCACACCTATGCCCCATGCTAAGGCCAAGGCACTCCACTTCGCAAAGCGCACCCCTTTGCTTAGCGATTCCTCTTCCCGTGCGACCCTCCAGGTTTGCACGATGTGATTTCAAAGTCCCATGGACAATGTCACACGTAGCGTTGCTTCGCCTAATGCTTCTTCGCATAGGCATGCTAACGGCTATTGCTTCTTCGCATAGCCACGCTAACGTGGACCCCTCGATGGTTCGTTCCACGACCCCCCTTAACCATGGCCTTACCGGTACCTTCCCTTCCCCAAGGACCAGAGGGTACCGGTTATGTAAGTCCTAGGGGTGTAGAGTGAACCCACCTCGTCCGAGCTGTAGGACGTTAAACTGCCAAGCACCACGTCCTCAACACATGAAGTTAAACTGTGATCCGACCTCGTGCCCCTCGCGAAGGGTCCCCCCAGCTCGAACATTTTTTACACCACTCGTCTCCACGGGGATGGAACTCTTCCTCACATGGAATGAGATCCTCCTTGTCGGAGTGGCGTATGTTCGTAAGAGAAGGGCGACCCTAGCCCCCTCAACGGATGGCTGCACCTCTGCATCTCTGTACTTCCCCACTACCAAGGTCAGTGGAGGGCGAGATAGGGAACGAGGCACCACCCATCGTCAGACCAAGGTCCATCTTTCCCGCGCTCTGTCGCGCCATGGGCCTCCATCCTGGAGTAAGCCCCAACACCATGGGCCGCTCAACGCGTAAGCCCCTCTTTGCTTCTCACGGATGCACCCTTCGCGACGTGATTGTCAGGTCCTTGCAACCTCTTGTTTCTCACACCGAGCATGACTCACGTAGGCTTAGAGTGAGCACCGAACCTGACCCCGAATCATCCCTTTTGAACTAAGAGGTCTTTGATCCATGTCAAGGAATGGTACGTAGGAAGCCTCTATGAGGTTCAAGCCCACCCGTCTTTCACGTCGGGTTTCACCTCGTCCAACACGACGTTAAACTACACTCTGGTCCAGTGGTAAGCCATTGCGACCCATCCCTTTTGAACTACGAGGTCTTTGATCCATGCCAAGGCATGGTACGTAGGAAGCCTTCACGATGTTCAAGCCCACCAATAGCGGACCCCGGGTCTACTTTCACATCGGTTCACCGACAAACCCATACTTTTGAACTACGAGGTCTTTGATCCATGTCAAGGCATGGTACGTAGGAAGCCTCTATGAGGTTCAAGCCCACCCGTCTTTCACGTCGGGTTTCACCCCGTCCAGCACGACGTTAAACTACACTTCGGTCCAGTGGTAAGCCATTGCGACTCATCCCTTTTGAACTACGAGGTCTTTGATCCATGTCAAGGCATGGTACGTAGGAATCCTTCACGAGGTTCAAGCCCACCAATAACGGACCCCCGGGTCTACTTTCACGTCGGTTCACCGACAAACCCATCCTTTTGAACTACGAGGTCTTTGATCCATGTCAAGGCATGGTACTTAGGAAGCCTCTATGAGGTTCAAGCCCACCCGTCTTTCACGTCGGGTTTCACCCCGTCCAACACGACGTTAAACTACACTCCGGTCCAGTGGTAAGCCATTGCGACCCATCCCATTTGAACTACGAGGTCTTTGATCCATGTCAAGGCATGGTACGTAGGAAGCCTCTATGAGGTTCAAGCCCACCCGTCATTTCACGTCGGGTCTCACCCCGGTCCAGCATGACGTTAAACTGCATTCTGGTCCAATGGTAAGTTGTTGCGACCCTTTCCCACCTGAACTACGAGGTCTCTGATCCATGTCAAGGCATGGTACTTAGGAAGCCTCCATGAGGTTCAAGCCACATCGCTCGGTCATTCATTCACGTCGAGTTTCTCCCTCGTCCAGCATGATGTTAAACTGCATGCCTCCTTTTGTCCTGCATGACTTTAAACTGTACACCTAATGCTAGTCTGACGGCAAGCCGTTGTGACTAACCCGAACTATGAGGTCATTGATCCATGTCAAGGCATGGTACGCAGGATGCCTTCCCAAGGTTCAAGCCCACCACCCATCGGACCAAGATCCACTTTCACGTCAGTTCACCGACAAAGCCTCATCTGAACTACGAGGACTTTGATCCTTGTCAAGTCATGGTACGTAGGAAACCTTCCCAAGGTTCAAGCCCACCACTAGTGGACCCACGGGTCTACTCTCACGTCGGTACTCTGACGATGCTCATCGGGCCAGGGTCCACCTTCACGTCAGTTCATCGACGTCATCCCGAACTACGTGTACTTTGATTCCCTGCCACGGGGATACATAGGAAGCCTCGTCAAGGCTCAAGCCCAACTTTACTGTCACCCCTGCGATGGTCCCACTTCACTCTCCTTCCACTCCATTCATCAACCTACCACCCGTTCCGATTCTCGCCCGGACCGTCTTATCCTTGTGAGACCATGTCGGTACGCTCTTCTTCACAGTCGCCCATGGGCTGGCCCCGGTATCGATATCCCTTCAAGGAGGATCCCTCAATCCGATCTATCCTAGCTAATCCTCTGGTTGGGTTGATCCGTCTCCTCTGGATGTTAAACTTGCGGCATACCCTGTGTTGAGCATGGGAAGCTGAGGAAAACCTCAGATATGTGTCTACGACATATAATTCCCCGCGCTCGATGTGGGATGCCTCGGGCTTCCACGCCCTCGAGAAGCCTTGTGGTCAAGGATAACAGACAGACATGCCAGGTACCCCAGCATCCAGGCACGCTACTGATGCCTCAACGTGACTACTCCCCTGACTGAAGGTTTCTGCCCTGACTGGACCCTTTGGAATGTCCCGACAGAAGCAGTGTAATTAACCGGCGTCCATGGAAACATGGCACTGGGAAGAGTTTCACGAACTACGTATTAAATCTATAAGGGAGACCCGGACTAGGTGATGAGTTCTGAGGAGGAATCCATAGGAGGAAGAACCTACATCCCATCATCCCGTTTTGATCAAGGAGCAGACGTCCCTGAATAAGGAGCGAATGCCGCCCGCCTTTGGAAAGCGGGAATGCGGGGCAACAGAAGCGCCGCACGTCCTCCCCCACGGACGGACGAGCGCGCGCCCCGGCGAAAGCGTCGGAAACAGAAATGGTGAACCCGACGTGAAATTCTTCTCCTCAATATGGAGATTAGTAGCATTCGAGACACCAGTAGATTGACGTGTCACCGGATCCAGATATCGGGTGCCTGGTCCCGCCAAGCAAATAGCGGGCCTGCCATGAAACTCACCGGAAGTCGGGGCAGTAGAACTTGGGGCACTCCGTTCTGCAGCGTATCGGCGTGGATCCTTCTCACAGACATGGAGAATGGAAGAACGCTGGGGCACCGGCTGTCAATCCTTTTCCACTCAGTACTGATGAGTTGATCCCTTCGTTTCTCAGGAACCAGGTTGCTTTTACAGAGACGCGATCACCGTCCGTTCCTCGCCCACGCAGAGGCAGGGGCAACACCACGATGGCCACCCCACGTAGCGCCGCTACCACCACGACGGCCTCCACATAGCGGAGTACGGGGCGCCCACGTCCCCTTTCCCCATCAGAGGTCATCCAGCGAAGGGTGATCAATAACCTCGTGCGCAGGTATGAGGAAGAAGGGGTCATCCCAACCCGGGATATGGCCCGCCTGGACCTGGAGGCCTCCAGGCCCCGCCGTCAACGCCGCCCTAACAGGCCGCGCAGGGAGCCTCTGCTCCCCACCCCAACATTCAACTGTTTCGGGAGCTTGTCTCCAGAACGCCTTGAAGACTCCTCGCCTTACGCTGAAGAGGCGGGCGCCGTCCGGCTTAGCCCGCTCAGGGTCCCGACCCGAGGGCTCCAGGCGAGAGCTCCCGCCCGGTCGCGTCAGCGCCGCCGTCCGGCCCTGCAGGAAGAGTAGGCAGGCTACGTCCCTACACCACCTGCGCCAGCCCGCCTGACCCGACGTCAGCGCCGGGCCCAGGCTGAGGACGCTCGCCTAGGCGCGTCAACGTCGACAGCTACAGTGGCCCGAGCCACCGCCGACGTGTATCGTGAAGCCCTAGCATACACTGAGCAGGGGCACTCCTTCACCAAACCAGGATTGAGACCCCAACCGCCCCACGGGCAGGCTGGGTTGACTCTCCGGGTTGCA
Organism: Viscum album; assembly: GCA_963277665.1. NCBI lineage: Eukaryota > Viridiplantae > Streptophyta > Magnoliopsida > Santalales > Viscaceae > Viscum > Viscum album. Next base: position 961,492,358 of record OY728143.1, on the reverse strand, counting down.
GGCCCAAGTGGTGATCGCCGCGAGCTAACCCGCGGTAATGTCACCTCGTATGGAGGTCCTCCTCGTACCACTACTCCACAGAGCGTCGGCCTTCCCCGCTCCGAGGTTCGTCATGGAGGCCTGCCTCGTGCTACCCCCATCCTGCAGGAAGACCTGCCCCGCGGAAATGACGCTCAGCGCGGAAACATTTCCCGCGCCCACTCTACAGGGTATGGAGTCCATCCTCCTGCCCCTGACCGCCAACCTGAAGGCACCGTCCATCCGGTCCCTCTCCAACGTCGGGGCCCTCCCTATGTCCTCTCCGCAACCGGCGAAGGTCCTCCTCGCCCCAGCAACTCGAGGAGTGAAGGTCAGCCTCGCTCCACCCGCAGTGACCATGGAGGTCCTCCCCATGCTCCTGCCAATTCCAACAGAGGCCCCGCCCACATGGGTACTGTTCATGGAGGTCCTCCCCATGTACCCTTTGACATTTGCCCCGGTGCCCCTCGCACCCCGGCTATCTCGAGTGGGGGCCCTCTCCGCCACGACACCAGCGCCGCCCTGAGGCTCCCTGATAGGGGTCAACCCTGTCCCGAAGAGCCACCCCGGGGCAGAAGAGCGGGTTGTCGCCTCCACAAGAAGAATCCTGGGAAGGCCCAGGTGGAGATCAAACCTGCCCGCTTCTCCGACTCGGAAGCGGAATGCGATTCAGCGATGGAACCTTCTCCTCGTTCCTCTGTATCAAGGACTGGGGCAGGAACCAGACGCGTTAGCCTCATTCTCCCAGAATTTGAGGTCCACCGGATTCCCGTCTCTCTCCGCAGGTACATCCAGGAGGAAGAAATCCTGGGAATTCCGCAGGTCTCGACCACTCAATCACCGCCTCTGTCATCAGAAGAGCCCTCTACCTCTACCAGAGATCACGTAGAGTTATTTTGGGGGCCAACGACGGTAGAGAGACGACACGACCTGTCGCCGGTAGCCGCGGCTCCTGTTCCGGAAGATGTGGTTATCAGCCTGTCGTATCGTGACATCGTGGCCAGGTCACCTCACTCTTCGGAGGATGGCCCGGAATTCGGCGGCCAGTCAGCTCGTTTGCCGTATTCTCCACCGCCGAGCTTATTATCCCAGAGGTCCGCCTCAGTACCACTACCGGTTCCTCAGCCACCCCCGGTTGACGAGTGGGCAACACAGGGCCAGACCCTGAGTCCGAGCCTAGGAGCTTCTGGAGTATCCTTGCAGTGGATTACTTCCCGGAGAAGTTCTGGCTGACGGCGGCACTGAATTTCCGCATACCAGAGTCTATTACCCCTGAAGACGTGGGGTGCTTTTGTCGAACCCTTTGGGCGACACACTTCCGCCTCTGTTATGAACGGGTGGTGTACCCCAGAAGTCGTGAGCACTTCGAGGAAATCGGCGAGCAGTGCCGCCTGATCGATGCAGCCGCACTTCTTGTGGCCCAGCACGCTGAGTCGCCAGGCCACCAGAGCGCCCTTCAACAAAAATGCATTCAGAGTCTTAAAACACTCCGCAGAATCGTCAGGGAAGCCACCCCCCATGTGCAAGTCCGTGGTTGGGGACACTATGTCGCTCTCCTCTTCGACCCTATCCGACGGCAGCCCGATTCGCTATGTGACATCGAGGATATGCCCCCAAGAGGGGTCGCAGTCCACATGGCCGACGTTGTGGATAAGGAAGATGAGCTTGAGTTCCTTGATGGAGACTTACCATACGAGGGCGTACCGCCGCTGCTCGACCCGTCAGGGAGAGTTACCCATCAACAGAGGAACCTGCTAGGTCTCCCCGTACCCACCGAGTCGCTGGTACTCGGTCGAAGCACTGGCAAGGGTAAGGAGCACGTCGGAACAGTCAAGCACTCCGACCCATCCGCCTCTGTGCAGAAAACGGACGAAGATCCCGAGAAGGTCACGTTACGCCAGCAGCTTGCTGAGCAGAAGAGGCTGGTTGACGAACTCTTGGCTGAACGCGCCGCAGAGCGACGACCCGACTATGGTAATCCCAGGCCGGGGCAGCAGGGGCAGGAACAATTTCCCCCCGGTGAGATGCCTCCGGGCCACCCTGATCATGCTACTTCCGCAGACAGGGCAGAAGCCAGAACATACGGCAAGAGGGCACGATACGTCTCGTGAAACCCCCCGAGCGACGGGGAAATATGAAGAATCCAACCCGGGTTCCCCCAGTCGCCTCGCAGGTCGTCCAGCCAGTTGACCCACGAGCGGCCGAAGCCGTCTACCGTGTTGAAGAACCTGGCAATGCACTTGTGGTTAGGGATCCCCATCAAGACAGGGACCCCCACCCGGAGGACCTTATTGCGGAACTCACAACCCGCCTCGAGGCGTTGGAAACGCGGCAGGTGGCGGTCCCACCGGATGGCAAGCCTTATCCCGCGTGGGTGGATGATATGCCCGCGCCTCTGGGTTTTTGGAACCCCACTTTCTTTCCCCTTAACGGGACAGGGGACCCGCCCCAGCACTTGGCTCATTTTTCTTCCATGTGTGGCCCCATGCTGGGGACCCCGGCTCAGCAAGAAGCCGCCAAGCTCCGATGTTTCATACAGACATTGGAAGGTCCGGCATTCGTCTGGTACAGCCAGCTCCCTATCGGATCGGTGACCGGTTGGGAGGATCTTCGCCGGCAGTTCTTATACCAGTTCAGCTCCACCACGCGAAAGACCAGCATTGCAGACCTCTTCAAGTGCAAGCAAAGGCCTGATGAGCGAGTCGCAGACTTCATCGCCCAGTGGAAGGGACTTACATACTCCCTCGATATGCCACTGAATCAGGAGAAATTACTGATGATGTGTGTGGGGAACGTCATGACAGAGCCGGTACCCTCCTTGATTACCTAGAACTACCATGGATGGTTCAGAGATTTCTCAGACAAGGCTCAACGCCTCGAGGAAGCCCTGCAACCGGCCAGTCAGGCACGTTTGTTGCCCCCTATGATCCCAGCCAGGAGAACCGCCAGGGCTGAACCCGCCGCGGTGGCTCAAATAGAAGCCTCGAGGCAGCTGGAATTGCTGCCGGCGGCACCACCCCCGCAACCCCGCAGAGGTCCTCCACCTCAAGCACAAGCTCCCGCCCAGCAGCGACCGCCTCAGAACCGATAGGTTCCCCCGCGCAACGCGCCACCACCACCTAGGCGAGACAATCAGGCGTCGCCTCCTCGGCAGGCCCCTCCGGCCCCTCATCAGGACCAGGCCCCCAGGGCCCCCTATCCGGAAAGAATGTACCAGACCTATTCGTTCAACGAAAATCAGGTCCCTGGCTACTTCCGAAGTGCTCTAGAGAAAGGGATTGTGCGTCTGCCTGAGTGCAGAAGGCCGGCAGAGGCGCATCTCACCGATCACCCCAACTACTGCCCTTATCATCGGATCCTGGGGCACACCCTCAAGCGATGTTATGTGTTTAAAGACTGGCTTCAGGACCAGGTCAACAACAACATAGTCAATTTGGGCCAGCACCAGCGCAAGTGGCAGGTGTCTTTGCAGGATCAGAGATCGGCAGCGATAGTGAAGGTGAGTGGCAGCAGGTCCCTAGCCGCGGATCCTAGAAGTATGATGACTGGATGGCTCGAAAAACCATCGTCCATGCCCAGGGTATCATCCGGGTGCTCCTGAAGCAGTCGGAACCTTCAGAAGAAGTACCCGGTGCCTCCGCATCGTCTTCACAGTTGACCTCTTCCCAAAAGGGCAAGCAGCGGCGACGCAAGAAGAAGCAACGTGCACGGCCAGTGCCGTCGTCATCCAGCACTCTCGGCGAATTTATGCCCCCTGAAATGGGGATCCCTCCCAAAATCTGCCCAGTGGTGGATGACTCCTCGAGCGAAAGCCAAGGGTATGCTTCGGTTAACACCGTGGAGCTGGTAAAGCCCTATATGACCCCCGACGAGGGGGAATGCCAGGCAGACCTCCCCAACGTTTCCAGCCGACGTCAACGTCAGCGGAATCGCAATCGCGCCGGTCATCGAGGCACATCAGCAGGCACCTATGGCCAAGCTGTGCACGCTACCGAGACCAGGCAGTAGGCTCATCGCAGATCTCAGCACGCGCAAACCCATCCAACACCCTCGGCTCTACCTCCACCGACGTTCGTGCTACTGGATCGGGGGGAGCTGCCTCGTTCGTATCACAGCTAGTCTTGCCCGGATACAGGCCAGCCTCTGCTGTCCGATCATAGCCCGGTGACTACTCTTCAGGCTTCTATTGGTAGGCAGCATGATGTACCCAGTACTAGTCACTCGCCGGTTCAGCCAGCCGGACCCGCTGTGCATCCAAATGCCGAACGACCTCCTGTAAGCAGAGGTTCGCGTTTGGCACAAAAGTACGATGTTCTGAAGCACCTGGCCAGCATCCCGGTGAGGCTCTCCATCCTTGAGGCCCTTCACCTATCATCTGAAATGCGTGAGGCACTTGTCGAGACCCTAAGGAGCCCCCTCCAGTTCGTGACGGAAGTAGCAGCTGCGGAAGCCTTCCATACCAAGATGATTGAAAACGCCGAATGTTAGGCGGTTATCTCATTCTCCGGTGAAGATGACGACCCTCCTATACAGGGGCACATTCGCCCACTGTATATCACTGGACACTTCAACGGTGTGGAAGTCCGCCGCTGCCTCGTTGACACAGGTTCTGGAATCAATCTAATTCCGACCCGGACGCTGCGAAAGCTGGGTCTGTCTGAAGGTGATTTAACCCCCTCTGACCTCAGGATCCAGGGGTATGACAGGACAGAGCAAACCCCAGTCGGCAAGATCCGCCTGAAGACTCAGTTCGGTGGCTTAATTTCCAGCACCGAGTTCATGGTTGTTTCTCAGGACACCGCCTACAACGCATTGATGGGTAGGCCATGGATCCATCTGCATGCAGCGGTCCCCTCGTCGTATCACCAGTGCCACAAGTACTCGCTCAACGGTCGAGTAGGCGTGCTCCAAGGAGACGCGTCCCCTTTCGCTTCTTGTGAGGCCCGCTATCTGGATGCGGGTTATTACAAAAGTAAGGACAAGAAAATCCTGGTAAGCGAGGATGAGCCCGCCCAGATCACAAGTGATCCCTGGGCAAGCATGGATGATGCCTACATCCTCCCGATCCACCGGTTGGAGGCCACGACCCCCGACATGGGACAATGTTTTGTTGTTTCGGGTACGCAAGGAAGGCATGTTCTCGTGTCCAAGCGACAACGGAAAATCACCTCGTACTCCTACATCAACCAGGCTCAAGTCATCCCGGAACCCCCTACCCTTGTACGGTATCGGGACGTCAAGCTCATGACAACGGCGGTGCGCCATACATGTCTCTTCCGCCGGGCTGGAATTAACCGACTCAGGCCGACACGTCACCACTGCTTTGATATCATCAAACGTGGACCTTTAGGCCGAAGGCCAGATGGGATAGGGTCGACTGCCTTCATTGCTATGGTCTCAATGGCATGCGAGTCTCCCGATGTGATGACCGCTGCTGCCCAAGCCGGGACCAGCTGCCCCTCGGATTTTGATAGCCCAAAAGCCCCCCCCCCCCCCATCGCGGGAAGTCCCCCCACGGGTGGGGAGGAAGACTTGGAGGATGCGCCCCCCCCCCACCCCCGCATTTGAAGAAGGCGTCTCTACCACGGTTGATGAACTGGTACAGGTGAACCTTGGTAGCGAGGCAGATCTGAGACCCACATTGATCAGTGCAGCCATGTCCCTCGAGGAGCGGCAGCAGTACGTAGACTTCCTCAAACAGCACCGTGATGTGTTTGCCTGGAGTTATGATGAGATGCCAGGGCTGGATCCCCAAGTGGTCGTCCACCGTCTGGGCCTCCCGAAAAAACATCGTGGGTTTAAGCAGCCTCCCAGGAAGATGCACCCTTCCCATGGTGCCATGGTTGAGGCCGAAGTTGATAAGCTAATCAAAGCCAACTTCGTTAAGGAGGTCCAGTACCCCAAGTGGCTTTCCAACATTGTGCCAGTCAGGAAGAAGAATGGGCAGATCAGAGTCTGTATCGACTTCCGCGATCTTAATCGCCACTGCCCAAAGGATGACTTCCCACTCCCAGTGACGGAGCTGTTGATTGAGGCCACGTCCGGGTTCCAAGCCCTCTCTTTCATGGATGGGTATTCCAGGTATAACCAGATCCGGATGGCCCCCGAGGATGAAGAGTCCACTGCCTTTAGGGCTCCCCAAGGTACCTTTTGCTACCAGTTAATGCCATTCGGTTTGAAAAATGCAGGTGCCACTTATCAGAGGGCCATGAATCGCATATTCAAACCGATTCTCGGGACATTGGTGGAGTGATACGTGGATGACCTCGTAGTCAAATCATGCCAGCGCCAGGACCATCTCAGAGACCTTGAGAAAGTGTTCAGTTTCCTCCGTTCTCATCACCTGAAGATGAACCCGCTGAAGTGTGCTTTTGGGGTCACCTCCGGGAAGTTTCTGGGCTTTGTTGTCAGATACTGAGGTATCGAGATCGACCCAGAGAAGATCAAGGCCATCACCCAAATGCCTCCCCTGAGCAACATTCGGGAGCTTCGAGGCCTTCAAGGCCACTTAGCCTATATACGCCGATTCATTGCGAATCTGTCTGGCAAGTGTAAGCCCTTTTCCCGGCTCATGAAGAAGGGCGCTGCCTACGAATGGGATGTGGAGTGTCGGACCGCCTTCGAGGAAATCAAGCAGTATCTGCTCCTACTTCCGGTCTTGATGCCACCCGTCTCCGAAAAGACGATGGTCCTTTACGTGACCGCCCTGGAGAGGTCCCTCGGTGCGCTACTTGCCCAGAAGAATAATGAGGGTACTGAGAATAGTCTCTACTATCTCATCCGCATGCTTCTCGATACGGAGGTCAGATACTCCCCAATTGAAAAGAGCTGCCTTGCGCTCGTCTTCGCCGTGCAGAAGTTACGACATTACCTGCAGCACCACGAGGTGCAATTGGTCTCCCGGGTAGACCCACTAAAGTACATCCTGAGCCGTCCCATGTTGACTGGCTGACTAGCACGGTGGGCGGTGATTCTCCAGCAGTTTGATATCAGGTTTGTACCTCAGAAGGCCATTAAGGGACAGGCATTGGAAAAAATTTTAGTTGCCCATCCAACCTCCGCAGATCAATCACTGGACCTGGATTTCCCTGATGAGACGATCCTCTCAGTCGATCATGTTGCCTCGTGTTGGAAAATGCATTTCGACGGCGCCTCCCGGAGCCCCACCGTTAGGAGGCTCAACGATCCCAAGCTCAATAGAGTGGGCCTGGGTGTTGTCTTCATTACCCCGGCGCAAGCCGTCCTGTCATACTCATTCCTGTTGTCAGAAGTTTGTACGAACAATGAGGCAGAGTACCAGGCTCTCATCACCGGCCTCGAGTTGGCCCTCGAGATCCATGTTCCCCACCTACATGTGAATGGAGATTCTGAGCTGGTAATCAAACAGGTTAATGGCGACTATGTCATCGGGAAGCCAGAGCTTGCACCATTGCTGGAGTACACCCTCCTCCTAATGGCCCAGTTCACTTCTCGACCAGAGGTTACCCATGTCCCACGGTCGTAGAACGGCCAAGCGGACGCCCTGGCTGGCTTAGCCGCGTCGCTCGCAGAACCCGAGCAAGATGATTTGGTCATACACGTGGCCCATCGGAGAGTCATTGCCCCTGTCACCCAAGAGGACGGTGATAGCCTGCGGGTAAGTCATCTCACCGCCGGACCCTCCATATCGGGAGTCCCGGGTTCGTCAGGCGCAGTGGTTGAAACCACCCCCGACTGGAGAGCACCTTTTGTCGAGTATCTCCAAAATGGTCAGCTCCCGGACGACCGGGCCGAACGCGAGCGAATCTGACGCCGCGCGCTGCAATTTACCCTTCGGAGCGGCCCCAGTCTTGAATAGATCCTTTATAAGCGGAGTTTCGATGGTGTCCTCCTCTGTTTCATCCAAGGAGGGGAGATACCTCAAGTTATGCAAGAGGTTCACGCCGGTTCCAGTGGCGCCCATCAAGATGGGCCGAAACTGTCCCATCAAATCTGGAGGTTGGGGTACTTTTGGCCCTCTATGATCCACGATTGTATTGGATAGGCCAAGAGATGCCACGCGTGCCAAGTACATGCCAACTTCTTGCATCGGCCGCCGGAGCCCCTCCACCCCACCAAGTACTCTTGGCCATTTGCGGTATGGGGACTTGATGTAGTGGGACCGTATCCACCGGCAACAGCCCGCCAGTGTAGGTTCATCCTGACTGCTACAGATTTCTTCTCCAAGTGGGCAGAAGCAGTTCTGCTCAAAGAGGTCAAGGCCCGTTCCATCGTTGACTTTGTGAGCTCCAACATTATCCACCGGTTTGGAGTCCATCACGCCATCCTCACCGATAACGGCACCAACTTCCGAGCAGCTGAATTGAAGAAATTGTACGCTAAGTACGACATCCGGTCGAACCATACCTCCCGCTACCACGCGCAGGCGAATGGACAGATCGAGGCGTTCAACAAGACCCTCTCTAACATTCTGCAGAAGATGGTTGGTCAGAACAAGAAGAGTTGTCCGGACAAGCTCCCCAACGCCCTATGGGCTTACCGAACGACGACTCGCAACTCTACCCAGGTGACCCCATATTCCCTGGTGTATGGAGTCGTGGCTGTCCTACCCATTGAGATCCAGCTGTCATCGCTACGCACTGCAGTTTATGATCACCAGACATCAGATGAGGTAGCCGAGATCCGTCTAGCTGAATTAGAGGCACTGGACGAGAATCGGCTTCGTGCCCTGCACAATCTGGAAAGGCATCAGGACAAGATAGCAAGAGCCTTTGACAAGAAAGTTCGTCTCCGCTCTTTTCTACAGGGTGACCTGGTACTGGCCCTTCGAGCGCCAATGATTCCCGGTAGGAAACCGCCCAAGTTAGAACCCAAATGGGAAGGGGCTTATATCATCCATAAGGTTTACCCCAATGGAGCATACTCCTTGGTGACCACGGATGGAGAGCGTATAACCCCTCCCACCAATGCCAAGTTCCTCAAGCGGTACTTTGCCTAGGGCAAAAAAGGTCCAGCACGACCCTAAACTGCGTGAAGGTCATGTACGACCTTAAACTGCAAAATGGTCCCGCACGACCTTAAACTGCATCTTTGTCCTGCAAGACGATAAACTATGAAACGGTCCTGCATGACCTTAAACTGGACACTATAGTCCAACATGACTCTAAACCGTAAAGTCCTGCACGACCATAAACTGCGTCTTCGTCCCACGGGATGTTAAACTGCAAGCCGGTCAGGCCTTCCTGACCGAGTCTCAGCCTCAGGCCCCTTGGCCTCCTTGGGCCCCTGGCCCCGTCTCCACCGCGGTTTGGCCACAGGCCCCCCTTGTTTTTTCCCCGACATACCCTCTTTTGGGATTGTATGGTATGGTGTAGGACTACGTCCTCATTCACATCGGATTACTTGTCGTACCGTACATATCCCCAAATGAGGTGCTTCTCATCGTCCCGCATGACGTTAAACTGCACTTCTAGAACTACGTGTGGCTTGATTCTCATTATTATGAGATACGTAGGAACGCTCGGACACCTAGTCTTGAGCCCAGCCCCAAGCTTTTCCCTTCCACTGTCCCCCATAGGAATAGTTTTCTTGGAGGATCTTTGTGTAGCAGGGAGTAGGCTTTCTTGGCCCCGCTTATGCAACCCCGCTCGTACAAAGATTGTAAGGGTCGCACTATGCTCCCACTCCCGTTCTTCTATCCTTCCACGTCCTCACCGCATGACGCTAAACTGCATGGCCTTCAAGAACTACGTATGGCTTGATTCTCATCCTTATGAGATACGTAGGAACGCCCGGACGCGTCGTCCGTTGGCCCATCCCAAAAGCCAAAATCTTCCCCTCGGGTCAAGACATGGTAGGGTGCACACTTTTGCCCCGACCCACATCGAGCAAGCCTCGACCCGGCTGCACATTCCCCCCCTGGAGGTGTTTGCCCCTTTCGTAGATGGATACAACTATGCTTCACCCACTCTTTGACTGGGATTCCGTTATTTTTCACACCCAGAGGGACCCCCAAGAACGGCCTGGATACAATGCCCAAGGGCTCTCCAACCGATACGGGCCAACGCCCCCGAGGGTTTTCAAGCAACAAGCCGATACAAGTCTCGCGTTGCGAATTTGGTCAGCGGTCGACGCTCATTTGTTTCCCCCATACGGGTCACCATAGGAACGCTGTGTTTCAAACATGGTCAACAGTGTCATGGATTTTCGGGTCCACCCCAAGATGTCCCAGGCATCAAGAACAATGATTCATTCTGCCCCATCCCGAGGTGACAAACTTCCCCCAGGTGGTGCTAGCGATCCGGGCCACGGCTCAGGATTCCTCATAAGGGTGTACGGTGTGATGTGGGACTATGTCCTCATTCACGTCGGGATCATGTACCATGCCTTATGCCCTCCCTTTACGAGGCCCAGCCTCAGGCCCCTTGGCCTTCTCGGGTCCCCGACCCTCGTCCTTATATAAGACGTTAAACTGCAGACCAGTCAGGCCTTTCTGACTGATAACCTTCCCTTTTCTCCAGGCCACGGCCCAGGATTCCTCATAAGGGTATACGGTGTGATGTGGGACTATGTCCTCATTCATGTCGGGATCATGGACCATGTCGTACGCCCTACCTTTACGAGGCCCAGCCTCAGGCCCCTTGGCCTTCTCGGGTCCCCGACCCTCGTCCTCATATAAGACGTTAAACTGCAAACCAGTCAGGCCTTCCTGACTGATGCCTGACCTTAGGCCTCTTGGCCTTTCCGGGCCACGGCCCAGGTCCCCTCTTACCCAGGGTGTATGGTGTGATGTGGGACTATGTCCTCATTCACGTCGGCTTCTTCGCCATACCGCACACCTCCCTTGTTTCGGGGAATATTGCTCCCCTTCTCGTCCAGTATGACATTAAACTACATATAGAGAACTACGTGTGGCTTGATTCCCACCCTCATGGGATACGTAGGACCACCTGAATGTCCAAAATTCGGGTCCAGTCCCATCTCTCGGGAATCCTCATCCCATCCTGGCCCCTTGGCCTATCCTTCATCCATGAGAGGATTATATGGTGTGGTGTGGGATTATGTCCTCATTCACGACGATCTCGTAATGACCACGCTATGCTCCCCCCCTACTGAGCTGTCTCGTCGATCCCTTTTTCGGCGGTTCACCAATGTGCTTAAGAGTACTCTGGTTTATTACCTGGAATGCCAAGCTTTACTAGGACACGTCCGCACCCGCTTTCCAGGCTTTGTGTATCCCCGCATCAGGGCTTTCATAATCTTTCACACCCGGAGGGACCCCCAAGAACGGCCTGGATACTACGCCCAAGGGCTCTCCTACCAATACGGGCCAACGCCCCCGAGGGTTTCGGACAACAAATCGATAAAATCCCGCATTGCGAATATGGTCAGCGTTCGATGCTCGTTTGTTGTTCCCACCTCAAGCTAACGCTATATGGACACTGTGTTTCCACCATGGTTAACAGTTTTCCTCTATCGCCACGCCAACCCATTAAGCCCAAAATGTCGGGTACATGATTCACACCCTTCATCACTTCATCATGTCCAAGTAGAATCTCATAACTCTTGGTACTTTTCCTCCGTGCACGTCTGCACATTGGGAGAACAAGCTTCATAAAAAGTGTCCTTCAGAACTCTATGCTGACTCCCCTTTGATGGACGCCCCAAGTATTGTGATGAGGATACCCCCCTTGTTTCCCACACCGAGTTTATCTCACGTGGGCTTAGGGATTGGGTTAACATCTGTGCTTGCTCGGGAGTTGTCACCCTCCACGGTCCGAGCTCTAAGACCATAAACTAAGATTCTCATCTGGAACTACGTTTGAGACCCCTTGTCTTTGGGTCCATCTTGAGTTCAGCAAGTTCACCTCTCCGGTCCTGCCTTCAGGACCCCGACCACGGGACCACGTGGCGTAGTGTAGGACCACGTCCTCATTCACGTTGGGTTTGCAATAGTTGCACCACACATACCCCGTTCTGAGAGTTAGCCCTCCTATTCCTTGTCCTGCATGACATTAAAAGGCATCCTTCAGAACTACGTGTGGCTTGATTCCCATCTTCATGGGATACGTAGGACCACCTGAATGTTTGAGATTCGGGTCCAGCCCCACCTCTTAGTGATCTCCTGATCTCCCGGTCACCTAGGCCACTTGGTCTATCCCTCTCCAGAAGGGGGATGTGTAGGTATGATACAAGGTTTTGGGCACCATGCCCCCTTCCCCCGGGAACCTGCCATCTCTCGATTACCCTCAAAGTTGAGTCCCTTGACTCCTTTCAGTGGTTTACCCATGTATTAAGAGCACTCTAGTCTAGGACCAAGAGTGTCAGATTCAACTTGATCAAGTTCCTTCCACTTGTCAAGCTTCGTGCTCCCCTCCATTCGGACTTCCATCACCTTTCACACCCAGAGGGACCCCCAAGAACGGCCTGGATACAATTCCCAAGGGCTCTCCTACCGATACGGGCCAACGCCCCCGAGGGTTTTGGACAAAAAATTGATAAAATCCCGCGTTGCGAATATGGTCAGCGGTCGATCCTCGTTTGTTAGACCTCATTTTAGGCTAACGCGACAGGATGCTGTGTTGCGAACATGGTCAGTAGTAATCCTCTGTCGTCACGCCAGCCCCTTCAGTCCTTGAATGTTGGTTGCATGATTCACATCATTTTCCACCCCATCATGTCCAGGTGGAATCTCGACACTTTTGGCGCTATCCCTCAGTGCACCTTTGCATTCTAGGGGGACAAAGCTGCAATCTGGCGTCCTTTGGGGCTCCCATGGTCCGAGCTCTAAGACCATAAACTAAGATCCATTCGGGACTACGTTCAACTTGATTCCCATCCTCATGGGATACGTAGGACAGCCGAGACGCCCTGTCTCTGGGTACAACCCATTCAGGAAACCAGTCTCTCTCCCCGTTTCACCTCTGTGTAGGCCCCTCGGCCTAAGGTTTCCCTCTCCGGATGGCGTATAATTTGATGTGGGATCATGTCTCTGTCAATTGTGTTTTATAACATTGCGCACATTTCCCGCCTAGCATCGTCTCTTCTACGTCTGCGCTGCATGACGATAAAATGCATGCTTGGTCCTACCATACGACCCTAAACTGTGACATTATCGTCCTGGCCGCACGACGAAAAACGGCACCGCATTGTGGTGACCTTGTTTTAGAGGGCATCACGTTGGGTATTGCTCATGTGCCATGCCATTTGTCAACGCCCATCACGACTTGATTCTTGTGGCGAAATCACGACCTACTGTTCTAGGCCTGCCGCTTCACAAAAAAAACCATTCACCTTAAAGAACAAACAAGATACATCAAATTCTGCTTCTTTTAGTGCAAGGGCCACGCCCGCAACTCCCCTTTTCCCCTGGCATTGGTATCCTACCATGTCACTTCCAGAACTACGTATGGCTTGATTCTCATCCTTATGAGATACGTAGGAGCGCTCGGGCACTTCCCCGCGGGCCCAGCCTAACCTTTGTGTTCGGTCCCTCGACTCGAGCGTTTCCCCAGAGAATGCATGGTAAGTAGGGCTTAGGTCCTCCTTCACGTCGGGTTCTGATGCCATGCGTCCCCTGCTCCCTTGACCTATTTATGGTCTAAGGTCCATCAAGAACTACGTAAGGCTTGATTCTCATCCCTATGAGATACGTAGGAGCGCCCGTGCACTTCCCCGCGGGCCCAGTCTAACTTTCATGGTCTGAATTATACGACCCTAAACTAAGATCTCCCAAAGGGAAAGGAATCTGCTCCCTCCCTCTAATACGTTTCATTGTCGTATTCAGATGTGTTTTGACAAAGAGCCCGAAGTGTGGGATTTTCACAGGGACATTCCCCTCATCCCACGACCAAGCTTTGTGAACTCGCTATTTGGATCCTCATCCTCTTCCACGTCCAGAAGGACCCCCGGGCGACATGGATACTTGGATTAAGGGCTCTCCATGAATGCTGGACCTAAGGGCCCTTCAATCGTTTCGGGCCGACGTCCCTACGGATATCTGACAACATTTGTGACATGGTACCGTGTTTCGAACATGTTCAAAGGTCGACCCTCATTTGTCTGTCCCCATTCTAGGCTAACGCGACAGGGTACTGCGTTGCGAATACGGTCAGCAGTTACCCTCTGTCGTCACACCGCCATCATTGTGATCTGAATCTCGAGCACCATGATTCACACATTTCCACTTCCCCATGTTCAAGTGGAATTCCATCATACTCGGCTCTTTCTCTTCGCGCATCTAGGTGCGCCACAAGATCGTGTTAGTGTCACTGGGTCGGGATTCACCGAGCATCCCTTTGCCCTAACTAGGCCCTCTCTATGTCGGGAAATTCCCACCACTACTGCTTGTTTCCCACACCGAGGACGACTCACGTGGGCTTAGTAGTTTTGGCAGGATGTGTACCAACACGGTCAGGCTTCTCCTCGTCCTGCATGACGTTAAAATGCGCTTTCAGAACTACGTATGGATTGATTCCCATCCTCATGGGGTACGTAGTAATGCACGGCCACTTTGCTTCGGGCCCAGCCCAATCCTCACTCTTGGTCCCTCAACCTGAAGAGTGTCCTCCGGGGGTATGTGGTGTGATTTGGACTCCAAGTCCTCATTCGCGTCGGTTTCATATCTACCGCGCCACACGCTTCCTTCCCTCTTACTCCACGTCCTATCGTATGAAGTTAAACTACAGGAGTCTATGTGTCCTCAACGCATGACAATAAACTGCGGTTCTGCCCTGAACAAGTTCAGGATGCCCCAAGATCCCACTGGGAAGTGACGGATCCCCTTGCCAGAGAGGCCCTGTCTAAAAGAAGGAATGATCCATGATCAAACCGATGCGCCTATTGGACGTACTCCCACCACGGTGGTGTAACTACCTAAGTGTTGGATTCTGTTCGGACAGAACATCACTCCATATTCCACGCTTTGTGTGCCCCTTATTCGGTCCCTCATCCTCTTTCGCGTCTAAAGGAACCCCCTGACGGCCTGGTCTCATGCCGCATCGGCTCACCTACAATCCTGGGCCAACGTTCCGGAAGACTGGTCATGTTTGGAGGGTCCCCCAATAACGGCCTGGATACTACGCCCAAGGGCTCTCCTACCATTACGGGCCAACGTCCCGAAGGATTGATCGACAACAAATTGATAAAATCCTGCGTTGCGAATATGGTCAGCGGTCGATGCTCATTTTTTGTCCCCATTTCGGGCTAACGCAGTAAGGGTACCGTTTCTCCTCCAAGGTTAACGGTTGTCCCTTATTGTCACGCCATCCCCACAGTGTTCCGAATCTTGGGTATCGTGATTCACACATCCCATTTTCATCTGTTTGGACCGATTTCAACACCCCTGGCGTTGCCCCGTTCGTGCATAAGATCACGTCGAAGAAACGGTAATTCGGCTATCCTGGAAGTTCCTCCTCCGATCAAGCCTTCCCCATCTTTCGGGAATCTGGACTGGCTTGGGGAATTGTCGTCAAACGTCCCGCAAACATTGTAGGGATGTGACAAGGAAATTCAACAGTGGAAATCGTGCGTGCTACGACATTCAAAACAAAGGTAAAATTTGGAAGCACGAAAGTACCAATAAAAGGGTTTGGGGTTTGTTACAATACTCGGGGGTTGACTTCCCCCATGGACGGGTTGACCCCGTCAAAATAGCGTTGCAGCTCCGCCACCCGTTGACTTGCGGCATCCAAGGCTTGCTGCCGCTGAACTAGCTCCCGCTCCTCCTCCGCAGCGGCGGGGCGCAGTTCGTCAGTCTTGCATTGGCTCTCTCCACATCAGCTTGAACGACAGCCATCTCTCCAGAGGTATGCCTCATATGCTCTTCTGCCTCCGCCAACTGGGCCTTCAACCGTGAGACCAGCTCAGTTTGTGCATCATGAGAGGCTGAAAGCTCGTCTTCCCGGGTCTGCATCCGTTGAACCTCGCCTTCAGCCTCCTGGAGCTTCGAGATACTGGTCGCCTTCCTCCGCTGCCAGCCCACACTGAGCCCACGATCTTGCTCCCGGAGCTTCTCAGGCATAAGATCTCGGATGAGTGCATGAGGACATTGGGCATCCACTCCCCCAGCGCACAGTTCGCGCAACCGCGAGCGAAGCCTATCCATTTCGGCCAGCCATTGTGCTTGGGGAGTGTCCTTGATAAAGAGTGCGATCAGCTTCCACGACCGGCGGCGAACTATGCTGCTGTCTTCCTCGTCGGAGGCCGTTTCGTCCCAGTCTGCGCGATTGGCAGGCTCATACGCGGGATACGCCCGCAGGAAATCCTCGGCAGGATCAACATCCGGTGTCGAATCCAGTGCGACACCTGGCGCCGAAGCAGGCACGACAGAGCTGAGACCGACCGGTTGATCCTCTTCCTCAGAGTCCACCTCAATGATTTCGGGTACGGCCCTGCTGGCGGACCCGCCAGTGATGATGTGTGTCGCAGCTTGAGGAGATGGAGGGACTATTGCCACCATCACCGGAATGCCCCTAGGAGGGACGCCACCAGACATCCCGATCAGCCTTGCCGCAGCACCCCACGCCAGTCGAAGGACTGCACGACAAAGAGAGACATAAACGTTAGTTGACATGGCCTACATGTGATAACGAGGAGACCGGTGGGGGAGACTTACGAAGATCGACCTCCGAGCGCTGCTCTTGAGCTGGTACTGATGGGACCCCGAGACGAGGCCCCCCGTATACTATTGGAAGGTCTGGGGATTCCAGAGGAGCCACCTCGGGCCCCCTGGTCCCACCAGACGCAGAACTGGACGCAGCCATAGGCACGGGTTCTGAAGGTCCCGCATCATCACCCGCCATGGAGCTAGAACGAGGCATGCGAACAAGTTCCTCCTGCATGGCTCAAACATTGGTGAGAAGTCCATAGGGATCCAAGAACATATCGTAAGGAGAGAAGTTCGGAATGCTACCTCGAGAGCCTCCGCGAAATCGTCGGATTCTGAGCCTCGGTCTCCGACCTCACCCTCCTCCAGCGGGCTCCCTCCTCCAGCCTCATCCTCCCGAGAGGAGTCCTCTGATTCCTCCGGCAAGGGGAAGCACTCCCTCAGATCGGCAGCCGATAACTGTGGGGGGACCGTCTCATTCAACAGTACCCTCACCCGGTCTGTCATTGGGCGAGGGACACCACTGGAGTGGACGTAATCCTCCAGCTCTTCCAGTTACTGTTCTGCCTCCGCCGGAGACGCCATGAATCCAGCCCGAACTGGGCCTATACCCGGTAATTCCATCCCGAGGCGATTCAGGTGGGCCCATATCTCGGATGGGCTGAGGAATTGCCGGTTGACATCCCAAATGTCCCAATATTCTGGGAAGACGGCGTCCTCTTCCATGTCAATGTGACGCAGGCACTTCCCCGGAGCCTGAGTGGATATCCTACGGAATCCCCTCGGTGGCCGCCCCTCCGGATGACCCTGCTCTCCCGGAATCACCGGATCCACCGCTGCTGCCATACCCTCGGCCGGTGTGGGTCTCACCGCCATGGCAGCCCCGCTACCGCGAGCGTCCCTAGCTACCCTCCGACCCCGACCTCGAGATAGAGGAGGCCCACCGTCACCAACCCGGATCGTTGGTTGCTTCATCATCTCCCCCGGATAAGCGGCCTCCCAACTAATGGCGTACTCCTTCACTAATCTGAAGGTGGCGGTGGATGGAGGCAATGCAATCCGCATCTTTCCATCTTCCCGTGTGAAGATGAGCCACAGCTGCCTCATCACACACGGGTGATCCTCGTGATGCACCTCCCAGTAGACCTGCAGGGTCAGCCGCTCGAGGCACCGAAACTGCCTCGCAAACCGATACGGAGTGTACGGTTCACAGAGCGGCTCACGATCTATTCGTGCCACCAAAACTCCACCTCGGAAGGCCAGGAGGTAAGCCTGATGTTCTTCCATTCCCTGCCCGTCATCAGTAAGCATCCCCGTCGGCAATGGGAAGGGATGAAAGTTGAACTCGTCCGCCCTCCACACCCTATTCAGCACCATCGGAACGGCCAGTTTGAACGGGAAGCTCCCGACCGCGTTCAGGATGGAGGGGAGAAAGTTTGATCCCGACGGAGAAATGGGGTTTGGATATTCGTAAATCCCCCTGATATGCGCTGCGTTCCACCCATACAGGAGGTGGAAGGGCCCGCATATCCTTGGCGGCTTCTTGCCCTCGCTAATATGCCGCAACATTCTGTACAGTTTGGTGACCATCGGGATCCCCAGGTTGATCCGCTGCCCCATGGCCAACATCGACGCCATGATAAACGAGCTGGGTCGTACCCCCTTGCTTTTATCTCTCACCGGCAGGATCCAGCCACAGATGAGAGCCGCGATGAACGCTGCCAGCCTGACTATCGGCTGTTGTTCAGTGCTGACACTGAAACCCCAAGTTTTCCATTTGTTGTCCTCCAAGACCCGCCAATACGAGTGCCCCTTGCCCCGTTGGGCCTCCCTCGGGCAAGTTCGAGGCCTCGGAGGGAACTCTCGATTCTCTGGGAGATTCAGGAAGCATTTGAACCACCTCCTGAAGTGGACGTCCCTCACTGCCTCCTTGTCCTCTCCAGGGACAAGTGCCATCAGCGCTGATGCCAATCGCGGCATTTTCTCCGCATCTCCCCACGCGCTGGCAACGGGGAGGAACTCGTCATACATGGCCCCCAAGATTGGGACCCCAGAAATCTGGTGGACATCCCACAGGCTGATGCCCACCTCCCCGTGATGCAGGTGAAAAGTGTTGGTCCTAGATGACCATCTACTCAGCAACTCCGGCATTAGCTGCTTCGGTTGGTAAATGTGGAATTGGGAGGCCCATGCCGCCTCATACAACCCCACTCCTCAACTCGGCCCCGAACTCCTCGCATGAGGCACCTACCCAGTAGGCCCAGGCCCAGTCATCAGTAAAGTTGCCGCCCTGGCGCAGGTCCCACTCATCGGACCATCCCTTCTTCGAATCCTGCAAGGCCGCCTTCAGCATGGTACGGTAGAGGGGAGGGGATGTCTCCGGCAGCAATGGCTTCCTATCGATGTCGTTCACATGGTTATAGAGACAGTCAGCGGTAACGGGTGTGAAGTCCTCCCGCGCGTGACCATCGGCCGCCCTGAACCATTGGTGCTGGCACGAAGTGCTCCTGAACCAGCAAGTTGGTTCATCCCTACTCGCCTCAGGGATGAAGACGTCGTCCCTCAGCCCGAAGCCGTACAACGGCAGTTTCTTGCTTTGTGGATAATCTTTCTGACCCTCCGAAAGCAGATCCGTCAAAGAAGTGTGGTCCGAGTGGCTCCGGATCATCTCCCCTTCGCCTGGACAGTTGGCCATCTCCTCTCGACGAGCAGCATCTACAAGGACCCCTATGAAAGCTTCTTGATGGGCCATTTTAACTCTGGCCCTCAGAAAAGGATTCTTTCGGATGGATCACGAAGCTCGACCGCGAAACTCGACCGCGAAGCCGGATCGCGAAGATCGGTCACGAGACCAAGCCGCGAAGTCTGGCCAAGGCCGAAAAACAGAGGTTCTCTTGGCGCGGACGCAGAGTCGGAGACCCGCGGTTCGCCGCGAAGCTCGATTCGCGAAGGGCTATCGCGGAGTACGTGGAGCTTCGCGAAGTCGAGAGCACAAAAAGACAAGGAAGGCACGTGAAGACAAAAGAGGGCGGACCCCTTATTTATAGGCGGCGACCCCGGAGCATCGCGGCGCGCCTCACCCGCGCGAAGCATCGCGGCGCGTCCGGATCCACGGCCCCGACGAGCATCGCGTGGCCCCTTCACGATGCTGCATCGCGAACCACCAACAATTTTGGCGATTTTCCCTCAGACTTCGACCCTGCGCCCTCCGCGGCTCCAAGTCTGAGGGGGGGGGGGGGGGGCATTTGTTGGTGCCAAAAATACAGCCCAAAATAAAGGAAGGAAAAAGACAGCTGGCGCGCTGCCTCGCGAAGCACCGCCGCGAAGCACCGCCACAAAGCACCCACGCGAAGCGCCCCGACCATTGCGGCCCCGCGAAGCTCCTGAGGCGGTAATGCTCCGCAAACCCATTTGACGTTCGCGAGCTGCCGCGAAGCACCAGAGGCGGTAATCCTCCGCGAACCCATTTGACGTTCGCGAGCCGCCGCGAAGCTCTGGAGGCAGTAATGCTCCGCGGACGACATTGACGTTCGCGAGCGCGCCGCAAAGCACCGGAGGCGGCGCGCGAGTCCTGCATCGCGGCGCCCCTTCCCTATAAATACTGGACTCCCCCTGAGTCCCAGGGACGGACAATTCGACCTTTCGGCTTCTCCTCTCCCAAATCGCGAAGCACTCTTTGCCCCGAGAATCATGATCTCCGCGAGGTATTTCTACTTCGCGAGACGACTCTGCTTTGTCTCGTTTTGAGCCCCTCTTCCGAGAGGGATGCCCTTCGCGAAGCTCAAGGGCATTCGCGAAGGAAGGGGATTCCCAAGGGAACCCGGGCAGCCGCGGAGCGTTTATGCTTCGCGAAACACCCAACCCATGCTAGTGATCCCTATTCCAAGGCAGGATCACTATACATCTCGAAGCACACTAATTCGCAGGATCCTCCTTCGCGAGGCACCCCTTCCTCGCGAGGTAGTGCTCCGCGAACATTGTTCCACTTCGCGAAGCACCTCCCACTCACACCTATGCCCCATGCTAAGGCCAAGGCACTCCACTTCGCGAAGCGCACCCCTTTGCTTAGCGATTCCTCTTCCCGTGCGACCCTCCAGGTTTGCATGATGTGATTTCAAAGTCCCATGGACAATGCCACCCGCAGCGTTGCTTCGCCTAATGCTCTTCGCATAGGCATGCTAACGACTATTGCTTCTTCGCATAGCCACGCTAACGTGGACCCCTCGATAGTTCGTTCCACGACCCCCCTTAACCATGGACTTACCGGTACCTTCCCTTCCCCAAGGACCAGAGGGTACCGGTTATGTAAGTCCTAGGGGTGTGGAGTGAACCCACCTCATCTGAGCTGCAGGACGTTAAACTGCCAAGCACCACGTCCTCAACACATGACGTGATCCGACCTTGTGCCCCTCACGAAGGGTCCCCCAGCTCGAACATTTTTTACACCACTCGTCTCCACGGGGATGGAACTCTTCCTCACATGGAATGAGATCCTCCTTGTCGGAGTGGCGTATGTTCGTAAGAGAAGGGAGACCCTAGCCCCCTCAACTGATGGTTGCACCTCTTCATCTCCGTACTTCCCCACTACCAAGGTCAGTGGAGGGCGTGATAGGGAAAGAGGCACCTCCCATCGTCAGACCAAGGTCCATCTTTCCCGCGCTCTGTCGCGCCATGGGCCTCCATCCTGGAGTAAGTCCCAACACCATGGGCCGCTCAACGCGTAAGCCCCTCTTTGCTTCTCACGGACGCACCCTTCGCGACGTGATCGTCAGGTCCTTGCAATCTCTTGTTTCTCACACCGAGCATGACTCACGTGGGCTTAGAGTGAGCACCGACCCTGACCCTGAATCATCCCTTTTGAACTACGAGGTCTTTGATCCATGTCAAGGCATGGTACGTAGGAAGCCTCTATGAGGTTCAAGCCCACCCGTCTTTCACGTTGGGTTTCACCCCGTCCAGCACGACGTTAAACTACACTCTGGTCCAGTGGTAAGCCATTGCGACCCATCCCTTTTGAACTACGAGGTCTTTGATCCATGTCAAGGCATGGTACGTAGGAATCCTTCACGAGGTTCCAGCCCACCAATAGCGGACCCCCGAGTCTACTTTCACGTCGGTTCACCGACAAACCCATCCTTTTGAACTACGAGGTCTTTGATCCATGTCAAGGCATGGTACGTAGGAAGCCTCTATGAGGTTCAAGCCCACCCGTCTTTCAAGTCGGGTTTCACCCCGTCCAGCACGACGTTAAACTACACTCCGGTCCAGTGGTAAGCCATTGCGACCCATCCCTTTTGAACTACGAGGTCTTTGATCCATGTCAAGGCATGGTACGTAGGAAGCCTTCACGAGGTTCAAGCCCACCAATAGCGGACCCCCGGGTCTACTTTCACGTCGGTTCACCGACAAACCCATCCTTTTGAACTACGAGGTCTTTGATCCATGTCAAGGCATGGTACGTAGGAAGCATCTATGAGGTTCAATCCCACCCGTCTTTCACGTCGGGTTTCACCTCGTCCAGCACGACGTTAAACTACACTCCGGTCCAGTGGTAAGCCATTGCGACCCATCCCATTTGAACTACGAGGTCTTTGATCCATGTCAAGGCATGGTACGTAGGAAACCTCTATGAGGTTCAATCCCACCCGTAATTTCACGTCGGGTCTCACCCCGGTCCATCATGACGTTAAACTGCATTCTGGTCCAATGGTAAGCTGTTGCGACCCTTTCCCACCTGAACTACGAGGTCTTTGATCCATGTCAAGGCATGGTACGTAGGAAGCCTCCATGAGGTTCAAGCCACATCGCTCGGTCGTTCATTCACGTTGAGTTTCTCCCTCGTCCAGCATGACATTAAACTGCATGCCTCCTTTTGTCCCGTATAACATTAAACTGTACACCCAATGCTAGTCCGACGGCAAGTCGTTGTGACTAACCCGAACTACGAGGTCTTTGATCCATGTCAAGGCATGGTACGTAGGAAGCCTTCCCAAGGTTCACGCCAACCACCCATCGGACCAAGGTCCACTTTCACGTCGGTTCACCGAAAAAGCCCCATCTGAACTACGAGGACTTTGATCCATGTCAAGGGATGGTACGTAGGAAACCTTCTCAAGGTTCAAGCCCACCACTAGTGGACCCACGGGTCTACTCTCACGTCGGTACTCTGACGATGCTCATCGGGCCAGGGTCCACCTTCACGTCAGTTCATCGACGTCATCCCAAACTACGCAGACTTTGATTCCCTACCACGGGGATACGTAGGAAGCCTCGTCAAGGCTCAAGCCCAACTCCACTGTCGCCCCTGCGATGGTCCCACTTCACTCTCCTTCCACTCCATTCATCAACCTACCACCCGTTCCGATTCTTGCCCGGACCGTCTTATCCTGGTGAGACCATGTCGGTACGCTCTTCTTCACGGTCGCCCTTGGGCTGGCCCCGGTATCGATATCCCTTCAAGGAGGATCCCTCAATCCAATCTATCCTAGCTAATGCTCTGGTTGGGTTGATCCGTCTCCGCTAGACGTTAAACTTGCGGCATACCCTGTGTTGAGCATGGGAAGCTGAGGAAAACCTTAGATATGTGTCTACGACATATAATTCCCTGCGCTCGATGTGGGATGCCTCGGACTTCCACGCCCTCGAGAAGTCTTGTGGTCAAGGATAACAGACATACATGTCAGGTACCCTAGCATCCAGACACGCTACTGATGCCTCAACGTGACTACTCCCCTGACTGAAGGTTGCTGCCCTGACTGGACCCTTTGAAATGTCCCGACAGAAGCAGTGTAATTAACCGGCGTCCATGGAAACATGGCACAGGGATGAGTTTCACGAACTACGTATTAAATCTATAAGGGAGACCCAGACTAGGTGACAAGTTCTGAGAAGGAATCCACATGAGGAAGAACCGACATCCCATCATCCCGTTTCGATCAAGGAGTAGACGTCCCTGAATAAGGAGCGAATGCCGCCCGCCTTTGGAAAGCGGGAATGCGGGGCAACAGAAGCGCCGCGCGTCCTCCCCCACGGACGGACGGGCGCGCGCCCCGGCGAAAGCGTCGGAAACAGTTATAAAGGTATTTATGTTTTTTTGTTGGATGATAGTGTCCTAAACTATACCGAGAAACAAGGTAAGGGATTTAGTCCCAATTTCCATTCATTGAGGCATAGTTCCCATTTATACACAAATTACTATTTAAGTGGTATGTATACTACCAATTTGATATAAAATAAATTGAAGTATCTTTTTTTAATTGTATTTTATTTTAAATTCCATGCTCTTCCTTTTAAGTGGCTATAATTGAATGTTTACCCATGTTGTACAATTTTCGCCTCAAAACATCCTTCTTGGTGAAACATGTTGTTTTATTAAAATAATTTATTTTAAACATTGTATATAATACCAGTTTGATATTTAATTTAATTTATTATTATTAATGGTATTAATAATAATAAAATAATCTCTATTTCAATCAAGTGTTTATTATTATAATTATTCATATGTTCTAAGGGTTTGTTAATCACTATTTTTCCTCATATACACATGTTTTAATTTTATAAATAAATTTAATATTCATTGATATAATACATGTTGTAAATTTTAAAAAATTCTTTATTCTATTCATTCTATTCTTACAACCAGATTAATTTAAATCATATAATTAATTTTAATTCAAATATTACTTAGTCATAGGGGTTTCATTATCTCAAATTTGATTCCCATGAGGCATATATATTATATACACCATATTTCATTTAAATGGTGTAAATAAATCTCTATTTGAATTATTTCATGCTCATAATATATTTAAATATATATAATGATCATTTTATATTTATTCCTCACATAGTGTTTTGGTTATTTTTTTCTAAGGTTGTTAGGGGTTTTATAGAGTTAATTCATCTTCATGATCGATAATCACTTTTCTATAACTAATATTTTTTATGATGGGTATATTACTACCCAAGATAATGTTATTTAATATCTAAACCTTCTCTAAATGGATAAAATGATTCACATGAACTAAATCCTACTTGCTAATTATATTTTTTCAGGAAAATTAATTTTTTAAGAATAATAAACGTTTCTTTAAATGGATTTCTTGTACATAAAATTTTTGTCAGTTCCAACCAATTTTCATATTTACCTAATGAAAACTATTTTTTTCTCTAATTATTCTTTTATTACATATTTTTAATTTAAATGTTAATTCCTTATTATCTTTTTAATTATTTTTTTCCTAAACAATTTTATTTATCAATGTTCAAAAGGTTATTATATCCTTTCAATATATAATGCTTTCTCATCAACAATAATTTTTTATAACATTTATTTATTTTTAGCTATACATTTTACAAAATTATTTGTACAATTAATAAATCTCAATGTAATTTGAATTAAATTTTATATAAAATTATATCTTTATAATGTATTCTATATAAAACATTATTTTAGTAGAATATTTGTTAAATGTATTCTCACTGACTGTTTATGAAATTATTATTAGTTTTATCATTTATCTATAAATAAAGATTCATTTAAATGTGAAACACCATAATTTATTTTTACTTCAATTTCTATTACATTATTCGTTTTATAAAAATCCATTATTAAAATATATTTTAAAATTAAAATTTTCAATGTATTTCAAAATATTAGTTAAACTAAATTTAATTTTCAAATCTCTATTTTTAACAATTGATTTAAAAGAAATCGTTATTTGAAGTGTTATCAATTATTCATTTAAAATTTCTTATGGTATTATTCATGTCCAATAAATAACCATTAAAAATTCACAAAGAATGAAATAAATGTATATGGGTATTATTTTCCCTGAAAAAGAAAAGGATGAGGTGGATGGATGAGACCTGCACATCGTGCGAGTCTTTGAGGGAATTTTTATCATGTGACCATTTCATGGCCATGAGAATGCTTCAACGAATGTTCTGTAACATGCATTAATACCAACAAATCCCCCTTTTATGAACCTTACCCTCTTGTGAAGGCTACCCAAACTTTTGATTTAGTTCCCCTTGAGAACATGGATTGGTCATTGGAATGTTCCTCAAAACCCACACAAAATAATTCAAAAATAAGGTGGGATTATATTAAATATCATAGACCCCCTGTAAACATGATGCCCATGGGCTGTATCATCATTGGGAGGAATAATTTACCTTTATTAAATCAACCAAAACATGCAAGACCTCTAATAATTTGTGGTATATAATAAGGGGGATAAAAATTCTAAGGGGAGAGGGGTTCCTGGTGACTTAAAGACAAACGACCCAAACCACTGGGCGATCTATGACCAACTGCAAGACCTTGGAATCTTATTGGGTTCTCCGCATGGATTACCTATTTCATATCATGATTTCACACATTATCCTTCTAGTATGTTTAGGAATCCCCCTTGGTACTCTAAGGTCAGATGAGTAGACATGTCAACTACATGATTGTGCTTACTCTATATGACCCATATTCCAATGTCGAGACATAACTGAAAAACCGGGTAAAACTCATAAAACATTCTCATGAAAACTCACATAATTCCTATCCTTTGTAAATTAAAAAATATGAGATGGAAAGGGAGGATGATAGAGGTTTTTAGTTAATTGATATACATAATATGAAACCCTAATGATCCTCAAGACACAACGAGTACTCAGCAACATGTTCCCCTCACCTCACGAGAGCCCTTGGGCTTATCATCATCACAATTCTATGTTCCCCAAGTAACTATACATATCACTAAGGATGAAAGGATATATTTATTCCTGTAATGGCTAAACCCCCCCCCCCCCCCCAACATGTGGCCCATATCGGTTATGTGATTCATCGGAAAAATAGAATAAATATCCGCGACAACACACACGAAATCTCGCATGACTCCTAAACATTGTCACATAAAACAAAGGGTATAAAAAGGGAGGATGTTGGAGGTATTAACAGTCTCTCAAAGTCATGGCGATGCACCCAGTACACTTGAAGTGCTAACCTGTGAGACCAGCAGACAAACCATCCTTGTCCCGTGAGACTCTAAAACAAGTCAACTGATGTCTGCTGAACGACATAATATAGGATCTTTGATGAGGAGGAGGACTATAGGAATATTAACATGAAATCATCATAGTACTTCGACATTCTACATGGTCAAATGAGTCCCCACGAATTTTATTTAATACAATAATTATAGATTTTATGGATGAGACTTGTGACAATTGAAAATCAAGAAACGCACTTAGTGAGGTCCACGATTGAGACCCACAAATTGCATAATGCTATATCCCATTGCTAACAGTAGCCTAAAAATGTACGAAATTTTCCTCCTAATTTACAAGACAACAGGGTCTCAAATTCCTTTTAAATACACACAGAAATATGAATAAAGGGTTGGACTCTGAGAATCTGGACACTTGGACTCTAGATGATTCAACTCTTAGCGTCAATGGAATTCCCATACCAACTATTCAAGTGACCAAACACTTTTCATAAGTTAATAAACCTGTATATAGTCTGAGACATCATATAACACACATAAGGTTCTTCACATGATCATTCATATATTTTGAAAGGGAATGCTTGAAATACATGCGAAGAATATACCACATGATGTTCAGATATTGAGAGAATCAAAGGAACTGGTACTGAATATACCTAAGGGCTTCTCAAATAAAGCTATAGAACTGAAATTAAAATTGGGAGACATAAGATAAATACACACTTTCTAGGGAACATGTGATCTGATTCAATAAACCAATGATTCCCATCAACACTAGTACATGTCGCCTAGATCTCATGACACTCCACCAACAATCCCTGTAGGACTTGCTACGCCCCAATACTTTTTGGTCAGGTATCATGATGTCTCCCAGAGGTGTCATCCATGATACACAGAACACCATGGACTATGCCATAATTAATCCACTGAAACCAACCATTTGTGACAATCTAGGTCAAGTTATGGCACCCAAAAAATGCAAACTAGATTATAAAATTCCATTGAGATAAAGAGGCAATGTCAAAAAGGAATTACATGATATAATGGAATTGTCTGTCCTTAGCATGTAATCCCCTTATACAAGGAAACCACAGTGTGTACTCCCTGACATAAAGGCAAGTACATCAACACTGATTCCTACCATATCAAGGATATATTGGATACTTGTCCCTGAGGTTCAATACCTATATTTATCATCCTGGGATATCCTTCCATCTATTTATATTATTAAAGGTAATGCAATGATAATTTTACATTCCTTTTTTCTCACACCATGAAATGATCATGTGAGAGTTTGGATCTACAATAATCATACCATGTTCCCTTTGTGACTATAAAATGACATGGGAAACATAATACATGAAAAATGTTATAAATTTGATTCTCTCTATACTCGGGATACATAAGACACCCTCTTAGTGGTTTAGAGATTAAATATTTGGTTCCTCCGAACCTAAACATATGTTCTAAGCACATTACATTAAACGGAAAAGGACATATGAACTACATGATTTTTTATTCCATCAATAATCAGGATATGTAGGATGCCTTATAATGGCACAATACCCTCCTTGGATATTAAATGCATCCTTTCATGGCGTAAGCCTCTAAACAACATGGTTATACTTATTTTTTAGATAAGAAAATGCTTCTTACTAAAAAAATGATGAATTGTCTCAAATACATATCAATGGATTCAGTAAAGAGATCCTAATCACTTACATATGAGATAGAATTATTCTACAGACATATGGTTAGGGTAACCAGTCTTGAAATAATATTAAGAAGAGTTTCATAAAAATATATTAAAACTTTAATAGATTCCAATAATAGTGAATAATTCATGAAAAAATGGTGTGTTGTGCCCGACCTCTAATCCTCTCGACCAAAGCGATTACCCAATAGTCAATGGGAATGAAAACCCAGATTACCAATGACCATTGTAAAGCATTTATATACCCAAATCTGGATGAATTAATCATTGGGAGTTTCTTGGGAATATGAAACAAATGGTAACTTTGATGTGTGCAATTGACTAGGTCCATAAATTATCCCTCAATCAAAAATTGAAGGGGAGTGCATCTCGTGTAGGCGTTGAAAACTAAAAAAAATGGTGAACACAACAAGAATCATTTTGAAAAAAAAAATTGATTGGGTTATAATCCATTGATATGTATTTCATTATAACTACGTACAAACAACACTGATAGGAACAAACTGAATCTATTGCAAAAAATTTCTTTTAAAACAATATATAAAAACAAATTAGTAAGACCATCATAAATTGGGATTATTGTAAGTCCATCCTCACCCTGAAATTTCCACATGAGAAGAATGGTAGGAAATGGAATACAAGATAATTGTGTAAACATTGAATATCTAATTGAACATTTTAATTCCCCTGAAATAGCACTGATCAGTGCCCATCATCATTATTGTATGTGTGATGGGAGAAACTACTCTCTTGAACATACTCCCCACGTGAAGAAATTTCATCATCTTCTGACATTCTCTCTAATAAAAATTCTTCTAATGTTACCCCATGGGGCACAATGAAATCTCACCTACATGAAAACTACAATTGCGGGTGGAAAATATAAGCATTTTGGAGTACCAAAGATATGGTAAAATCACGACCATGGTATTTTCCCAAGATATTCCTAAGAGAGCATGTAACTGAATCTACATCACCATAAATAAGATGATGCTAATCTAGTATACCTGATCTCTATGACCAACTACTTTGTGATATTATATTAAGATCATGAATACTAACAACTTCAATATCTAATAAATTTCGAACATGAATATGTATATGGATCTCTTTTGGTTCAGTTGCCACTGAGGAGGGTACCTACCAAACACGATCACCAGCACTATCCTACCAGTACCCATTATTTTCCTATATAGGGTTCCATCTGATACAAATAAGTATTTGAATACCATTTATGGGCAGTAAGGACGACTCATCAGTGGAGGAGGATATTGGATATCTAAGAGTGGGTTCATATCCACACTCTAACTAATGATGACTTTATATGTACTCCAACAGATACAAGAAAGAAGGATCCTACACATGTTATCTTGAAATAAGTCTACATGCATATTTCCACAACAAACATGGGTGAGTCTCATACTACCACCCCTTTGTACAAATTATATCATCATACATTAATGGCATAATGGGATAGAAGTGGTCACAGATCTCCACTTCGACCATTGATATCTATCAATAAATATTGCAGTCGAAGAATGTGTAGTCTTATATCCCTGCACAAAATTTTAAAAAATGAAAATATATTTTAGCAATATTTGACGATCTCCACTGAAATTTCCTTACGTTTTTATACATAAAGGGAAATTTTCATATTCTTATCCCTAAATCTAGGACAACATAACACGTTGTACATTGGAATAAATTCATTATACTAGAGAAATATCATATTTCTGCTCCCAACGAGGAGGATTATCAGTATATCCTGATAAATGGTGAGCCATATGACCAGGCTCATAGTAATGTTCCAAAAAGGGATCACCATTTGAGGGTGAAACATACCTTGGGAAAGGGTAAATTAACTATTTAAAAATTCTACCATCAAATTCCAATGACCCACGATCGGGCCCATACCCCCATTCTGGTCAGGTTTCACCACTTTTGAGGGGAACAAGCCTCACACCATGCTCATATCTCTATCAAAAAATTCTATTGGTGTGCTCCAAATGCCACGGATCAAGCATATATTACCATTATAAATGAGTATAACCGTGTGGTAATAGAACAAGCCTTGATAAATTTTCAGATTAATGTTAGTGAATCTTCCAAGAATACCCCAAAAGATCATAGAACTAAGATTCATATTACATCTTTTGTCGATTAATTACTGCACCAGCATCATTCTATGGAAATAAAAGATGCGGAACATATTTATTCACCCATTATGGATTCTTGTATGCATATTCTAATATGGAATGCATATTTTGACAAGGCTAATATTCTCGTTCAAATTGTGGCTCACCAGGTGATCGTGTGACACACAACGATGTAGGACCATAACCCTACCATGAAAGACTGTGAACATTTCCTGGATTCTCTAGATGAGGCTCATGCTCCTGCCTTTGTTGAGGAACACAATGTGAGAATCATATATTCATCTAAACATGGACATATATATATCGATAATGATATGACTTATTGGATTAATCATTTTCTTCTTAAAAATGGGCTAATATTCCTAGATCATCTGAATGTTACATAAATATTCTAGGAACTATCACATAATAGGATCACATCCCTTCAAAATCACATAAGGAAGGTTCGCATATTCCCACCACAATGTAAAACATGTTCATTGATCATAATAGGATCAATGTTTATCTCCATGGGGTTGTTCGAGACACATTCCTAACACCACAAGGGTATATAGATTCTTCGATCAATGTCAAAATGGATAGAATTGATTAACATGATAATCCTTCACCGGTTAGTGTGGATAGTTATTGCAGGGTCTCTTCTCTGGACATGCAATTTGGTCAAACATCCCATAAGTATATCTCCATATGAAAAAATACTCATGTTGTCCAAAACTCATTGAATAGTGAGGTGATCAAAACCATGACACCTCCGCAAAGTGTGGTGTTCATAACAATGGGGTCAAACATATATAGTTCTCCATCAACTTCTCAAAGCACTCCACTCCCTCTGGTAGGCAACAATCATAGCCATATTATATAATTTGATTGCATAAAGGTATATATATATTTTTAGGATGAGACTGAAATTGATATATGGAAAGAGTTATACAAAAGAAACCCCCATATCAAGTTCATTCCCCTCTTTACATTCATATATTATATCCATGATGAGGTTCAATAGATTTTCATTCCTTATTTGTTCCAAAATATGTGGGCTACTCATCAGTGACTGAATGATCAATATTTCCCTTATCTAGGATAATAGTGTCACGATCAGGCAATCAAGATAATCTTTTTTATATCTCGACCTAGATCTCAAGACCCAAACTAATGAGGTTCGAGTGGAAACTCTGTATTCCAGCCTATAATAGTCCAGGGGATGATAACGGGCACTGAGTCGGCTATCCCACACATGCGAGTCCTTAACCTATGTAACCTGTATGCATGAAGCCACATAAACCTCTATGAAAGAGTGAACATATATATAGATAAATTAGAAAATAAAATCATTTATACATTAATCCCAAACCACAGTTCCGTAGCTAAAAAAGTAGAAATATAAGTCCCACGAATTAAAATTTGAAAAAGAAACCAACCATCATAGATGGAGTGGATCGCTATCAAAATAATAGCCTCAATGGTCATTAAACTTGCTTCATTAAACTCTAGTTGATCTTGCTCACTATGCTCCATATGCTTTGGGTACTCCTGAGACTTCAATGAAAGGCATGTGGTCTGCACAAGACAAAAACCATGTGCTGGGAAATACCATGTAGTGGTGAATATAATGAAACCTAGTAAGCACCCAAAAACCCCCAATATAAATGGGGATACAAAATGGAATTATTCTTCTCATCCAAGCTAGAGGTAACACAAATGATAGTGAGAATCCAACTCTAGCCCATCATCTTCTAAACATGAATATTTTTCTAAAACCGTCAGGTGTATAAAAGAAGAAGTGTCAATACAAAAAGGGGAAACCAGAAAAATACACAAGATATACTCGTCTCAGGAACCAAGCCTCAGGGGGTCTTAACCTCCTTCTATGAAACATGTTATTTTGGAGGCTATACCAGTAACAAAACTCTAATAACAAATCTAGTGCCCAACCTAAGAGACCCCAAAATGATCAAATGTGCCCTATTAAGGTATAGAATAACTATGGAGAGTCAAGAACCTCACCACTTCCCAATAGTCAAGGGAGTAATAGCTCCTAACAAACACATGAAACCTTTATCGCTCCATTCGAGATGGGCCCATAAATCGGTCAATCAAGGGAGAACTAACTCTGAAGGGTTCAACATTCACCCAAGTATGATAAGGGAGTACCAACCTAAGAATCCCAATCCTATATCCCAACATTGTAAGGGAGCACCATTCCAGAAAATGTGAGCCCACACCCACGGTCGCAGAACACCACCTTGTAGGATGTCGGACGAATCCCACAATCGGGGAGCACCACTGTATGAAATGTGAGCTAGTACCCATAGTAAGGCTACACTAGTGAAAAGATAGAGGACCTGCTACCTAAAAATGAAAGGGAGTACTGACCCTACCATCCAATGAGACTGGAGATTCCATGCCATGTCACGGTAGGGGAGGAGTCCATCTAGAAAAACTTCATGGATAACCCACACCCTAGTCTATAAGGGGAAGAAAACCCCCATAAGTAACTCCCCAATGGTAAAAAACATGCACCCACATCATGTGGAGTCTCATATCTACCTAAGCATATATGTAATTGAATCTCATGCCCTGGGACCATATGGGAGTACACGAACCAACATCTCTATTCACAAACCACTGATCATAATAATAATCCCAACATCGCCCAAAATGTTTCATGCTTGACTCGAGACACCTCCTATCACGAATGCTGTAATGGTGTTGACTATCTCATTCTACGTGATAAAAAAACATATGTAAGGATATTAACTTTTCAAAACTGGTCAATGGATGAAATGTTAAAATTACACCGAAAACGCCCAAACTGAGACTTATGGGGTCCACGCCTCAATTCAAATTTTAGAACATAAAACATACTTGAAATGTCCTCACTTAAATATGGGTTGCAATGCCACTTCCAATGCATAAATTAGACATCAGACACATGCAATACATCTGATACTAGAAATCCCAAATAATCAAAATTATAGTATTATTATTAATGACTAGCATTTTTTCCACTAAGCCTCGATCCCGAGACATAAATTCCTCAAACCAATCTAATATGATCCTCCTCAATGATAAGAATGTGATTCTATAGACGTCATGATAACCGAGAACCCAATTTTAGATATACGATGGTATAAAACAACACGGCACATTCTTTACCATTACAGCTAGTCCGGGACGTGGACCAAGAGTGGCCTACCCCTATCCATAGCCCACACACCCAGCACACCACCACTCTGGTCCCCCTCATCCCCCGGTGCCATCACCTACCAGCAACCACTATCCTCCATGGCCTATGTCGCCTAGCCGCCACTGACATCACCGAACAAAGTGGCTCATCTAATGGCTGACCACCACACCACCGCCCTCCACCAGCATCCCACATTTCAACCTTCCAATAGAGATTCACCACACTATAATATCATCAGAGAAATACTAGAGATTCCACGGACTAACAAGAGCAGCCCTGGTGGATAAAAAATAAAGAACAAAGAACGATCTATGGAAGAATCGATGAAAAATGATTTCTAAAAATGGGGATCAGGAATAAAACTCAAACATCCAACCTCATGGAGAAATATCAATTCATTTTCTCCTATTCAACACTTTGAATCCACTACAGTATAATCCTATAGCTTCCACCATCAAAATCGTAGGCTGATAGTACTTATTTTCAATGATCTGGTCTTCAGATTTTATATGAGTGAAGATAAAGAGGGAGGGTGATCCTACCTCCCATTGTGCACACCAGGGGGGGAAAGAAGGGGGTTTATTTTTTTTAAAATATTATTCATTTAACAGCCAGACCCATGAAATTCCTCAGACCTAACACTTAGTGTAGCAGTTTTTATATCGTGCAAATGGTAACTAGAACATTTTACAATCAACCGAAATCTTTAAAATTTGATTTGAGACACTTCATGATAGTTATTTTTTTTAGAATAAAAAATAAATAAATGTAATTTGTTTATGGAAATTACCTCGATACCCTTATACACAAAAAAAAGAACCCTTAAAACATATACCTTGTATAGGGTAAAAACATGATTCAGACTAAACTATGGCCACAGATTCCTTTTTCATGCTACCAAAATCATACAAGACAAAGCTTCAGTAACTATATCCTCCCCACATTTTTTAATTTTTATCCCAAAAAACCCAAAACGCTAGGAATGAGGCAATGAATCTTATCTCTCAACATGGTCTCCCATTCCAGCGAGTTCATCAGATACAACATCAAAACCTCCATGTGTTATCACGCCACAACAGAACAAATAGTATATGAAATCCAAAGCCACAGCCATGTCCAAATCATCCCAGGTGGACATCGTGAAACTGGGTCCATGTCTCCACAACTACGATAGGTTAGAGAACACTAAGTGTCTGGTCTCTTATTGTCATATTGTCTAGTCATAAGCCACCTCTCTAACCTAATGGAGGGACTAAAAAAACCACTAAAAAAGTAAAAGTAACTCATCCACCACACCTCAGTCATATCCACATTTGGTGGAAATAAATCTCCCACATGGTTTTGGATCGCATCTCTATAACACTTTTTTTAGAAAGTATCCATTATTCTTGTGAGTTATATGCCATATCAAACTGTACCATGACCTCCCCAATAGACTCACGTACCAAGAGGATGCCAATCACATGAGAGAAAAAACAAAAATAAAAAATGTATGCCGAATGAACACTGGTTCTCACGTACCCTCAGTGGAAACTCCAATATAAAACCCACCGCCTCAAACACTCAAGCCGAACAAACTTGTACACATCACCTCAACACAATCCTCTTTAGACAGCACTAACTATCCCACACAGTTTTATTCATGCAACATAAACATATTTCAGTGTGGGAAGGATGCCTCTTCCCCCTGAATTTTAATCTATGTGTAATAGAACTTACATAGGGTCATAATGGTTCCCCGTATAACTCCAATTAATCATAAAGAAACAATTGGAAAGAAAAGAGTACTGACTAATAGTGTATATGAAAATTACTATAGAAATTATAAAGTAGATAGATTATACCTGTATACATTTTCAGAGCCTTTGGGCCAATGACCTATACATCCTGCAGTTGTCCTTCCCCCATCATCCATCCTTCTAAGTGTGGAATCGACCACTTGAGGGTGGTTGTTGGGGAAACTCATACCTCCTTCCACATCCAGCAGCTACACCCTATCCTCCAACACGTCTGCCACCATATGTACTCTCCTTATTGAAACAAAACCTATAACAAGGTTTTGAAACGACTTTCTCCCTCTCAATATCATAATGGGTAAAAAAATTTCTAGTTAGATGTCCCTTGTCGTCCCAGGCATAACATCACCTCTCCAGCTCTTGACTAGAACCACAGACTGGTTCTTTCCACTCCAACCCATGCGCCTAAGGTTGGGCTCGGTTATTCCTCATACACTTCGATCAGAACGCCTATTGTCTCCTAGCTATGAGAGACGTCTCAGCATCAAAAACACTACTGCAAGACAATTCCACCTTTTCCCCCCTGCATGAAGGTCCATCCCACTAGATCCTACTCTAGTACCATAGAATAGGTGGTAAGGCAGAATGAGACAAAAACTACTCAAACATCTCTACACAGGACCATATTAATGACTAACACCCTAAATAACAGATCTTAGAAAATGTCTATAGAGTAGCATGATAAGGCGGTGAACTTCATTGAGTACTCCTCCATAATCATGCTGCCATTTCATGGTGATTCTAACCTACCAATGTTGTAGAATCTCTTGGATATGAACTGACATTAGTGTGGCTAGATAAAAATCATCCATGAGGATTCTCTCAATCTCATCCCAGGGGAACATCTTCTCTTCGTGGGGCAGTATCACAAGTCTCCACCATCTCATAATCGAACAATGAAAATGGATCACCTAGAGGGCCACCATATGATCAAGAGGTTCCCTCACTAGGAAGAAAACATGTGTGGCTACATCAGGCTAGTCATGGGCTACCTGGGGTTCTGGGTCAACTTGGAAACTCAAATGTCACTGCCTTCATAAGTTGTACAACTCACTCAGCATAGGCGCATCCCCATCCTACACAATTGTAACAACCTGCTACTCAACATCTGATGGCACAATTGGAAAAGAATATGGAGGTCCACCCACAAAACATGTGCCCTTCTTCGAAGCTTCACCAAGTGGTAGATCATTATAAAAATCCCACCACAGAACCATATCTAATATCCATGGAATAGGAATCATGAAATAACAGCAAGACACACCATGATCAAAGAGTATATATGGGAAGATAACTCATGAATGACAAGGAAAATATAATTCTCAATTTTATATGATGCATGTACTATTAGTTACATGTGGCTAGATTCCTAATGTCCTGAGTCAAGACAAAATTATCAAAGTACCAGTGAATGGATATGTCAGCTGCCACATTTACACAGTAGTCTCTGGCCTGAAATATGAACTCAAATCATTCTAACAGTGTCTCTTTGAAACCAAAACCAAGATCACAACTATAGTCTCATTGTTGAGCATTGTATATTTGATACCACCCTATCATGACACAACCCAACTAGGTGCAAGCCACAACTCCAAAATTCGACCTCCAATAGGCCAAGGGGTGGTGACTAGTTCTGAATAGGATATCAGACAAATGGGAGGATTTATCCTGAGCTACCTGTATAGATGCACCCACTTACATCTCCATGAGTGCAGAGATATATATAAAAAACTGAAAAAAAAAGTATGCATACATCTATCCCAAACCATAGTATAATAGTAGCACAATAACGGAAAATACAGGTCCCACCAATATAAAACTCCAAAATACTCCAACATGCTCATATGGTGGGGATCATTGTGAAAACCACCATAAAAAATCTCATCATTAATGCTCAAGTGCACCTATGTCAGTCAAGATCATTAAGCTCCACCTACTTTGGTTCTTATTAGGACTCCGTCAAAAGGCATCCATTATAAAATTGATGTAAAACTTGTGCTGGAAAATCCTGATTAGGGGTGACTATAAATCTGCACGTAGGCACAACCAAAGCCCCTAAATGAAAAGGCGAAATTGAAAGGCATCAGTCAGCTCATCCCAACCAGAGGGTACCCTAACGAGAGGTTAAATCTATCCCGAGACCATCCTCGGCTAAAAAAATCTAGTCACCTTATATCGTTAGGTTTGATAATGAATAAGTGTCATAACCTCAAGGGAAACCAAGAAAAACACACATGATATGCTCATCCCAAGCACCAGGCCTCAAGATGTTAAAACCTCATCCCTAGTGATATGTTCTATTTGGGGATCTACCGGTAATAATATACTAATCCAAACTATGGTGCCCAACACAAGGGATCCCACAAATGATGACATGGTCCCTACACTTGGTCATAAGAACTACAGAGAGTCCCACACCTCTCTATTTCCCAACATTTATGGGAGTACTATATCTTTATCGAGCCTGCAAAAAATCTGTCACATATGTCGGGAGGGCCTCGCACCTCATTCCATTGATGGAGCAGTAACTCCTATGTGTGAACCTGTTCCCTTTATGTAAGGGGAGTACCACTATAAGAAACATTATCCGTCACCATAACATGGTAGGAGAGCGCTATTAATGAAAATGTGAGCTTTCACACGCAATAGGGGTGCACCACCTCATGAGATATGGGGACACGCACATGGTAGGGGAGAACGAATATGTCAAATGTTATCCCATAGCCATGGTAGGGGAGAACTACTACAAGGATATAAAACATATCCCTAGAAATTAATGGGAATATCGAGCCAACCATCCAATGATATTAGAGAGCATGTGCCATGTCACAGTAGGGGAGGAGTCCAACAGCCCAATCATCATAGGGATCTGACACCCTAGTACATAAGGGGAGTAACAACCATGGAGGGAACTTCCCAATGACAATGAACCGACACCCACATCATTGGGAGTACATTCTCTACAAATTTATAGAGGTAATGGGAACTTGTGCCTGGGTGCCACAAGAGAGTAAATGACACAACATCTCTCTTTAAGAATTGCCGATCACAAAAAATGACTCATCACCACTCCATAATATTCTTTCCCGATTCAACTCACCTAGTATAACTATATCCTTAAAAATGACACAAACTCATTCAACATGAAAAAACACATAGGATATGCTATTTACAAGCCAAAATCTAGAAACAAGTGAAAAGGTAACATATCACTGAAAATACAAAAACTGAGACTTGTGGTCCCCAATTATCAATTACAGTTTAAGAACCCAATATATATCATGAAAAAACCATGCAATATTCAGGGTAGCAATGCACCGATGGTGCATCAATCAGACATTAGACACAAGATATATGTCTGATACAAGATTCTCTAAACAATAGAAATTATATTATTAGTACAAAAAATCGATGTATCGTTCCAATGAGTCTCCATTATAAGAAATATAGTCCAGAAACTCATCTCAGAAGATCATCCTCAATGATAGAAATTTGTGGCCAGGGAAAACACGCAAATTAGACACCCAATTTGAGTTATATGAGTGCTTAAAACAACTCTATCATGTTCTGGTCCATTACAGTCAGACAGGCCCGCTTTGGCCGGTCTGGTCGAGATCATCGTTCCACAGTGAGCCCCATCTCTAAGTTCTATGCACCCAACCTTCTAACAATATGATTTTCCCCACTGATATACGCCAACACCAACCAAAATCCACCCATCCATAGTGGCCGACACTTCCCAACAACCAAAGGTGTCACCGACCACCATGTTGCCTCCAGCGGAAGACCATTGGGTTGCTTCCCTCCACCAGGAGCCTACCAAACCACCTTCATCAAGATCTATGCCTCACAAAAACACCATCAAAACACCGTCGGAGAATCCATGACCACTGGGAGCACACTGGTGGTAGGAAATACTCAATGAAGATATATCCTTGATCCTTGAATCCCAATCTACACAGATCTGGTGAATTATAGAAATAGTGCATGTTCAAGGGAATTGGGATAAAAACTCCAACCTCATAACTCATGGAAAAACATCAATGCTTCAAGGTAAATTTAGCACTTTGAATCCTCTACTTCCTGATTCATGATTGTATTTAATAAAAATCCTAGATCGACAATGCTTCGTGTCGATGATCGGTCCTTCAGATCATTCATCAACTAAGGTGGAGAGGGAGGCAATTGCTGCCTCCATCTGTGTGAACCAAGTGGTAGAAGGGGATCTAATTTTAATATTAAAATTTCTTCATTTAAATGACCGACCCCCCAACATGCATTTGACCCGACACTGGATGCGACTATGTATTTGTCACTCCTAGGGTAAACACAACATTCCATACTCAACTGCGATATAAAAAATTTGAACTGAGAAACTCTTCAAAATCTTTTTGATTGAATTTCCCAATTAAATTAAATTAAATTATTTATGGAGACACCCTCAATAACATTATCCATATAATGCCTTCTCCCAAAAAACATTATACCCCTTAAGGTAATCGACATAACCTGGACTCAATTGTGGCCTTGATTTTCTGATTTGAAGAACATTCTAAAAGATAACCCATTATCTATGTAGGCATTGTATATAAATACATAATATTTTTGTAAAATATATCCCAACTACAATGAGATTCAAAATTTCACACCATCTCTGTCACGAACCAACCCGAGTCAACCCTAAACCAGTCACCTGATCTGGTCCGAGGCATGGCCCGATGGGTGTTCCCGAGCCCCACGGGCTGGAAACTAATGTTGGGAATCAAAATAAACTAGTTGGGAATGATTTATCCCAAAAAATAGATGAGTAAACATAAAATAGACAAGAAGATAAATAATGGGAAAAAAACCGAGTAACATGGTAGTGGTAAAAGGAATAAATGATGTAACAAGACATACTTCAGGTGACCCTGTGGGTCACCCCGTAATGTAAAATACACTCTCTCCTAATAGATATCCATGACTGAAACCTACAAAATAAATGTAATGTATGAATGAAAAATAATAAGTTCAGTAGGAATAAAAAAATATAACCACGTTTTATGACCCTTCATTTAGTATGAAATCCAATAATTCCAGTTTGAAAATAAAATATAATCAGATAATGTTTTTCCTTCTTTTCAAATTTCTGTAACGAGTCTTCATTTTCATATAAAGAAATTCCCTCCCACTGTATTTTCAAAGTAGGTTACGAGAATTCATTAACATTTCTAAATGAAAAGAAACCAGTTTGTATGAAAATATGGTCTTCACATTTAAGACATAATGTATCAAACAACTAAAATGAATTTTACATCTCAAGAAACTTGTCGGATAAGAGAACCATGGGTAATCCTTATTGGTAGCTAGCACAAGTAGGACCCTAGAGACCATGAACCTCAGTGAAATGTGACTTAGAAACCATAACCCTTTGAAACCGTGTCTTAGAGGACCATGAACCTCAGAAAAAGTGTCTTAGAAGACCACAACCATCAAAATTCATATGTTTAGTTAGTGTTGTTGTGTCAATATTCCTAGAAGAACCAGGAAAAACACCTACCGTGTCATCCAGCATATTAGCCCGGGTCACCCACCTAGATACCCAGGTTTCCCATTGGGATCTATTTCAATGGTAGGTGAGGTTCTATCAATGTACTTGAGTGAACATTACATTTTCTTTATCCAAAATCCATTCATCCTCTCACCACCATTCTCCATCATTAAGTACATTCCCCTTTTTATGTCATATAACATGGCCTGAGACTTTTCATTAGTTATGTATCACAAATCACACATTTAACGTACACATAAGAATTCAAAAATAATGGGGTATGCCTTAATAGGGGGTTTTCACTTTCACACTTCTTTTTCAAGTTACCAAACGAGCCACATTACTCCACAAGAATGATTTTTCTTTAGAAGATATGTTCATCGAAAACCAATTTTGGAGATAATTTTGGAACTTCTTTTGAAATAAACGTGTCATTTCACTTTAACAACAATGTCGGATGAAAGACCTTGTGTCTTTGAAAATACCTGCTTTATGTTCAAAGCATTAAAGAAAACCCTTTTCACGAACCAAAATCATTTTCACACACACACACACATATATATAATTCAGATATATTTCATGTAGAAGAAGAAGATGTAATTTTAATAAATTGTTATGCAATTATAGAAATTCTAATTAAAGATCCAGGCATAGGTGACATACCTCCAACATGTCTCTATTTGTCGACGACCACTCGAACTGACCCTTGGCGCATACACACAACATCATTTATTCATATATATATATATACACCTAGATGCATTGCACATATTCCCCAATCCATGAATGAATATGTACCATGAGGGCATATATATATATATATGCCTTACCCTATGCAGGAACATATAGGATACCGCGATACCCACAACCTAAAACCATCTTAGCGAGGTCCAACATACTACACAAATAATTTAATAAAGCAATTCAACACTTAAAGAATCTATAAAACATTTCAACATAACACATCAAGGATTCTCACCAATGACATGACACATACATAACTCATAAAACCCGTTGAAAATATTAAAAGAAAATCACATAATCAATTTAACCATTTCCAAATGCCATTTCAAATCACAACATAAACCGAAACCAATTCCAAAACATGCATTTCATTGTTTAAACCATTTAAAATTTTCATTTAGAAATACAGGACAACTCAAGCATGCCAAATGATGCATTTCTCTTTAAAATCCTACACCCAAACCCATTTTCACTATATGTTCCATTGAAAACATGATTCTCACCACTTGATAAACTAAGTAAACCATTTTTACAATTTATAAAACACCAAAAAGAAACCCAAGAAGGTTGTTACATGAAAAGTGAACCCATTTTCACATTATGAAACCAATTACAACCCAAGAGCATATCAAAATCTTTCAAAAATATGTTTTTCACCGTTTATAAGATTTAATAAACCACTCAAAAATTTTATGAAACAACCCCAAGTAGTATTACCCACCACAGAACACAAACACCCAATAAGAATATCAGTTAAGGATAAACGCACACCAATAACATAATAAAACAAAATTCATAGCTCTTGTGTGACATAATAAACCATAAACAATGTTTATAAAACACAATGACATGTTCAACAAGGGTTTTCACAAAATAAAAACATTCATATCAAATAAACATGCTATTAAACATATTGAAATCAAATCAAACCTCATGTAAAACTATATTATCTTCTTGTAAATAAATAAATGAGTGTGACAAAATTAATAAATAAGAGAATTAATTGATCAAGCATCACTAATACGAGGAAACAGTTACCTTCGGCGTCTAAACATCCGCATTTCGGTGCAAAACATCAATTGCACTATATTCGCACAAAAAGGGACTAAAGATGAACCCTAAATAACAATAATAA
This sequence comes from Viscum album, assembly GCA_963277665.1. Taxonomy (NCBI): domain Eukaryota; kingdom Viridiplantae; phylum Streptophyta; class Magnoliopsida; order Santalales; family Viscaceae; genus Viscum; species Viscum album. The sequence continues at coordinate 961,449,489 of OY728143.1, read as the reverse complement.
ACCAAAAAGAGATCCCCTAAACACATTAGGGTTTGACCGAGATATGTGATCCCCATAAAATCAAACAAATCACCAAAATAGGTGAAGGGTAAGGGAGAAGAAGCTCACATAATGGGTCCTCACACAAAAGCAGAAGGAGAATCGATCATCGGAGGGGGGAGAACGACACGTTGAAGCTTCTCTCAGTAAACTAAGTCGCACGAACAAGAGATGGGAGGGAAGCCTGGTTTGCGCATGTGGGGGGGGGGGGGGGGCTGCCGCACGATGGAGAGAGGGATATTGAACGGTCTCTGTGCCGGAGGAAAGCGTAACGTGCGTCATCACGTCCTCGGCCAGTGGTGGGGGAGAGTAGCGCGAGCGGGATATAGTGGGGGGGATCTTTATGCGTGATGGGGGAAGAGGGGAGAGGAAGAGAGAGGGAGGGGAAAAATTGTGAAAAAATTAATAAAGGACTAAAAAAACAAAATTTAATGAATAATGATAATATTACCATTCTTAATAAATTTATAATAATTATAATAAACATGATAATAAAAATTTATTAACATTAAAAATATAGTATTATTATTAAATTTTTTTCCATTTATTCATTTTTATTTCTTTTTTATTATATTTTTATAAATTTTTAATCATTAAGAAACCAAAATACAAATAAGGGTAAATAAATAAATAAAAATAATTTGACCGCAAGATACCAGGTCGGGGTGTGACTGTCTCGACACCATGCTTGTGAAATATATGTATTATTATTATAATGTCTTACAATGCAATAATTGTGGTGCTACATTAATAATATAAAAAGAAAATGAGAACCAATATTGGAAAATGATAGTGCACATATTCAATATGATTACCACCATTTCATCATGACATTTCAACAGTTAATCTTCAATGCCACATCAGGCATCCATATTCAATTATACAAAAAATATAGTGTGTTACACAATGTTTATCTCCTAGTGCAGTAGATCCATTTAGATATGGAATCATTCAATGTTATATCCTCGGAAAAAATTAGGGGACCAGGTAATGATCTTCCTAGTTGGTAACTTCAGCAGAATGCCCCTACTCAATGGTTCCCATATACCATGGGTGGGAATAGAGTATATCTGACAGGACTGTGAATTTGTATCCTTATTATAATAAGGGGAAACTTCAATCATGGAAATCGATGTTGCGATCCTTTAGACTACTTCATACAAGGATTAATTATCACCATGGGATACCATCGCACCCGAACAGCTATGCTAAATCAATTAGACTGTCATAGAAGTTGACAGAGCAGCCACCCATGAAGGGAAAACCCCCCCCAATCCTAGGATAATATCTACCACTACCTCAACTGCTTGGGTCATGAATCTCAGAGAGGAAATATAACATACCATTAGTTGTCGCATGTGAACCCCAACCTACTGAGTTGGGGTGATTTACATCTTATTCATTATCACTGGAATCCTTGTCCCCTGAGAGAACCCTGTAGACTTTAGCGATGATTTTAGATCACCCCAAACACATATAGATGGGGGAATTTATATCTTCATGTCTATCCAAGTAATCATAAATTCTTTGACTGGAGGTATTGGATCATCATCAACAGGACTGATCGGTGTCAATGGTAGTTCTAAACGACCCCCACAGACCATGATTGGGAAATTTTTTTCATTATCATCACAATAGAGGGAATAAGATTTCTCCATGTTGGGAGGACGAAATCAATGGTTGGCATCCCACATATTCCTTCTATTTCAAATAAATCCACTATTAGTCAGGGTCTGCTCATCATTCACAACTAGAAACAACCATGATGTCACTAATCGTAGGATAATAAGGGGGAGAATATGAAAAAGAACATCAGACCTTTTTTTGTCTCAAGCCTAAAAATTATAAGAAGGTCATGGTTTTGAATAATATCCCTTATAGAAGATGTAAAGAATCAGCCAATTTCGCAGAAACCAATGGTAAAACCACCACTACCTGATATGCCTCCATGAATTTCATCACTATCAAAATGAAATATTTTGATCATGGAACAAATATAAAGTGATACATCATGGAATATGTACCTCAATATTAGGGTGACTTGGACACACTGAATAAGGTCATCTGCACTAAGAAAAAAAAGGATTCAATATTTTTCACGGCTAAACATTGAGGTTCCACCACTTTAGTGGAATAACAGAAAAGAAAAAGGAATGGTTGTGACTATATATCTATTTTAATCCAAAAAATAATGGTTTTAAAAGTATTAGAGTGAAATAAAATCTCTATATAAAATTATTCAGGATGAAATCTGGTTCAATATTCCCACTGTGTACCATACACATCTAGAGAAAAATATTCTCCCTCCCATTGTCGATCCAACAGTGAGAGGGGTTTCTGAGCAACAGAATAACTACAGATCTAGTTATTCAGTCATCATAAATGAGGAACCAAAAATCATCAGGACTTTTGTTTGTTGTGGAGAAAAAATCTCCCTTTCTAGGGTAGTAATTCCGTCAAAGAATAAATCAATGATTATTGTGTGATAAAATTGGGACCACATCATTGGTCACCACCCACTCTTTATGGAAGTGAGGTGGCTCAAATAGCAATTCCCTCGGAGTGAGAAACCTCAATTAGATCCATTTACACATGAATGTAACCTATGGAAGGGAGACACTCACGTGTACAACCTAAAAATAATACATACCTTGAATAAATAGACGATAATTCACCTGAATCCAACATTAGAAACCCTAACAAATTTATATTCAACGGTGCATGTGACCTTGAACAACATCTCACACACATTGTACCCTGATGCTTGCCAATACTGGGTCTTAGAGATCAGTTGGAGGAAAAAAATGAGGTGCATCGTACAATCTCTAATAGGGATAAATAATTTTTAGTATACTAGTATACCAACAGGATCTGTTTCAAAATGGGAATACCTTCATCCTTAGTTCCTTTATCAGTTTAGTTCATCACTAAGGAAAATGATGATCATCAACCTACGGAACAACAAGAAGTGTGATAATGCGATGGTTTTGGATTTCATATAATGTTGTAAAGGTTTAACCTATTCAATCAGAATCCCTCTCATATGTGTCACTTTTAGAACTCTATGATAAAAAACCCATTAATGAGATATAGACACCTCTAATCCCCATGAAATATCAAGGTGGTTTCAAATAGTTCTATGAAATGGAGAAACATCATGAATATGATATTTAGAGAACCTGATACAAGTCTCGACTCATGCCTATAGCATAGGGGTAGAATCCTGGTAGAGTTTAAGCCATAACTATCAATCTCAAACTCGAAGCGGTTCTCATCTAATCACCCAGAAAATCACTGAACCAACCAACTCCCCCTATTGTGTGACTAGCGCCATTGATTTTCCGTTATCAAGAATCATAGAGAAATAATTGTCGCTCGAGATTTGAAAAATGAATAAAAAAATTATACTCATTTCGAAATGAACATGTACCATGTTATTTCGTGGTAGCCATGGATATTAATATGGTCACACTACCATAACCAATGTGGAACGAGGATGTCTGCCTCACCTTATGTCCCGATTAATTCTCATTCCATATAAGGATGGTTCATAATATACAAAAATTTTATTAATTAAAGACATACTCGAGAATAGTATGACTCAGGATATGTGATGCAAAAAATTCATCCATGTATGTAGCATTCATAACGATCATTCAATCAGAAGAATATGATGGTTGGTAGAATGTTCTGGTCTGATGGGCACAAAATTTTTACAAATGGATGAATATGAAAATAGTTGATCGAACTCACAATGTTCTGAAACAAAAGTCTCATAAAATATTGATATCACCACCACCCATTAAGGATGCATCAGATGTGCTTCCCATGGGTGGGCATGACCACTAGAAGGAGAACGAGATAGAGGAGGATGAAACATATTATCCTCCAAATCAAAACATAACTCATCAAGATTACTTCCCTGTAATATCTATAGTACAAGAAAATCCCCATCAAATTGAATCCTAAACAGATTAGGATCACATTATTAGTTCTTTTAAAACAATACACATTAAATACCGCTTCTCTGATGATGAGTATGCACATAAATATGGTTTCCCTGTGTATAACCAGGGATGATGCGGTCGGAAGCGTCAGAGCCAAGGATAATGGGGACATTTCATGTGTGAAAAAACTCAATATTCACATTATATCCCAGTGAAGGATATATAGCAAGAAAATATTTGTTGGTAAATACTACACCAGGACTAACAGAGGAAAGGAGCATACATTCATCCCCCCAATAGTTTCCCTCATCTGATTTTCTTACATGACCTCTAAGCTGTTGTTCAATCCGATCATCCTAGAATAGGGGAAGGACAACGTGACTTGATCCACCAGCAAAATATATTCCCATAACCCCCATTAATGATTCATTTAAAACCCCCTCAGATAATACTCCACCTAAATCACATACCCAAGAGCCACCCCATGTTCTGAAAAGATGGACTATGTTAAACAATTATGATGTTTTGAAACATGTAGCTATTATCAGAGATATGCTATCAATCTCCAATGAAAATCATCTCTCAAAGGAACTCGTGGAGACACTTTTTTAATACCTCTAGAGCCTATATTAATTTGAGACATAAGTAGTGGTCGTCGAGTTCAATCGAGTGAATACCATGTCCTTAGGATTTCATGTTTCCAACTCATTCACAAATTAAGATCAAGATGATGCCATCCAAGCGAATATCACACCCCTATATGTTTAAGGAATAATCAATAATTTTAATTTAAAAAAGGTTATCAATGATAATGGACAATGAATAAATATCATAATAGGTAAGAAGCTCCGATGTTAGAGGTCATGTGAAGGAGAATTGTCCCCTAATAAACTGAAAATTCAAGGTTATGATATAAGTTAGAAAAGGAATCTCGGGAAGATCAATCTCAAGGCCCAATTTGGTGAAATCACATCTGATTCTATGTTCATGGTTATCCAGAAAGACACTAGACATAATTTCTTGCTCAGAAGGCCCTTTCTCCATAGTGACATCGCAGTACCATCGAAATTCCATTGATGTCTGAGTTAACCCATTAATGGAATGGTCATCATAATACATGGTGAAAAATCACCCTTCAAGATATGTGGACCCACATATTCCAAATAAGATTTTTACATGAAGGATAGTAAGAAACCATTGGAGGATGATGATATATACGTTGAACCTCTCAATGGATTAGTGAGTGCTCCTATGAATCCATGGAGTATGATCAATAGTGATTGTTTTATCCACATCATCATGGTAAATGTAGTAGATCTAATCTTATTATTTGAAATCTATCATATACATTGAAACAAAAAAATGTTCTATAATATCTCTATAATGACTTAGACATCAAGGTATGATGATGTCTCCAAAAATATCTTCCCTCACCTTGATACTGACATGGAGGCTCCCAGAATTCCATCTTAATATAAATATGTCTCCACATACTCAATAATGGTTGATGAATATCAGAAGAACTCCCTTAGTTCCTACATGGAAGGTTCCTCCCCTATCGTAGATGAGCTCATGTAGATAATTATAGGAAGAAAAGAAGTACCACAACCTACTATAATTAGTGTCACCATGCTACTTAAGGATAATAATATGTATATTTTAATGTTGAATTAACATTGATATGCGTTTTCCTGGAATTATACAGAAATTCATCAACTCTTTCCAAATTTGTCGACACATATGCCCAAACTATCTAATGAGCATCTATTCTTCGAGTATCCTGCTAGGAGAATGTACACCCCTCAAGCAACCAATATAGAGACATAAGTTTAAAATTTATCAAAGAAAACAATTAAAAATAGATAAAATAACCAAGGTGGATTTCCGACATTGTCTTCATCAAGAAGAAGATTGACCAAATTTGGGTCGACATTAACATCAGAAACCATAATCGACATTTTTTGAAAGATGACTTTCAATTTCCAATAGAAAAACTCTTCATCGATGAAAATTATAATTTCCAAGACCATTCCATTGTAGATATGTACTTTGAATAAATTTAGATCAATATGGACCCCGAGGATGAAGAGTGTGAAACCATCAGAGTGACTCAAGGGATATTATATTATGAGGTCATTCCCATTGGATAATAGAATGCAGACACCACGTACCAGCACAAAATACATTAAATATTTGATCCATTCATGGAGACGATAGGTGAGTGTTATGTGGATAACCAGGTTTTTAAATCCAAATAGTGATTTTATCACTTCATAAATCTAAAAAAATATTTTAAAAGTATATAAATCATATTATAGAGATATATATGTTGAAGTAATCTTTTGGGGAAACATCATGATTATTCCCTATCATTGTAGTATGCCACAGTTTCATTGAAGTTGACCTAGATAAGACCTGTGTAATTTTAGCGAGGTCACCCCCCTAAAATCTCAATGAAAAGAGGGGACTCCTAGGTCACCTCACCTATATTTGGATATTTATAACTCATATTACTGTAAAAGCATTCCCCTTTACTAGGATAATGTCGAATGGAGGTGCCTCCCAATTAAAAAATTATAGAATAAAATCCTTTTACTATTTTGAGAAATACATGATTCACCAACAGGTTCTGATGCCTCCAGTGTAAGAGGGGACACTCATCATATTTTTTTCTTCCATGGAATGCTCATTGGGTTCCCTCTTTTCATAGAAAAATGATCATGGAAGAGAAAATAGATTCTATTACCTCATCCAGACTATTCTAGGTAATATAACCCAATATAATTAAGTTGAGATGAACTTCTTTGTTCTCATCTTTATAATGGAAATGATATGGGCCTACATACCGCACCACGAAGTCCATCTGATTTCCCGTTTTGACCCTTTCATTTACATCATTGGTTTCCCCATATTGAATGTGCACTTAGATCAATGGGATATAATTCCACAACAATTTATCATTCAATTAATATTTTAGAAGTTAGTAAAATGGAATTCCCTTGTTGATTTCCTCACAGCGCATCCTATCCCAAAAAATATACTGAATGGCACCGAGCTCCCAAATGAATAGTTTTTCTAAGCCATGAATCTCCCCAAACATGGGAGATGTACTTTGATGTTGTCTCTCAGAGTCCTATTAGCACAACAATGGAAAACCCAAACCACATTTGGATTGGTCTAGATATTTTTTTGTCTATCTAGAAAAATATTTTTTTCCTTCTCTTTCTCACTATCTGAAGGCCGCATAAATAATTAGGTTGAGTACCAAGCCTTTGACGTTGAATTCGACCTAGCTCTAAAATAGCACGTAGCCTACATGAACATCAAATTGGAATCATAATAGGTGATAAATAAGATCAATGGTAAATATTCCTTTAAAAATCATGAATTGGATCCTCTCACTATCTTTGTTATGGGATTGATGGATGAGTTCCCCTTTGAACACACCTTGCATTATGTTCTTTGATCAAATAATTCCCATACCGATGCACTAGATAATTCATTCGCTGTCCTCAAAAACCAAGATCATGAGAAGAAACTATCTACATAACACATAAAATGAAGGTCTAATTGAACTTCATATATAATATGGATGAAATCAATCAGGTCAACACCACCCCAGATCATGAGGAACCAAGTACCATCCCTAGATAGGTGGATTATATAATCAGTCCTCTTCTATACAATACTCTCTTAATAGATCGTGTATTAATTGAATAGATTTTTTGTTTGGAATCAAATATTACACCGTTGGATGGCCTTAACGAGATAAAATTTCTCTACAATCGTGAATTTAACAGAATTCTCCTCAATTTCGGGACAAGAAGAGAATTTCTAACTTTTAAAGAAGATTTCCACACAGGCACTTATGGCTCCCATCAATATGGAACCATGCTCTCCCACTAAGTTAGGATACTGGGATACTACTGGAAAACCATGATACATGACTATGTATAATTCACCATGAAATTGCACATTTTTTAGATCCATGGAAAAACATCTATTAACCCCCGTAGTTACAACATACAGCTAAATGTCTGGCCATTGTAAATTTGGGGGATGGATGATGTGGGTCCATATCCTGTAGTAACCACTTAGTAGTTTATGTACAACATTGTTGCTACAAAATTATTTTCCAAATGGGATGATGCAATACTCTCCAAGGAGGTGAGGACGATGAATATAATTATGTTTGTGAAGTCTCATACCATCATGAGGTTTGGAGTACCTCACACAATAAAATTGGAAAATGAAACCAAACTATGATACATAGATTTTAAGAATCATTACCAAGAGTACAACATAGGTTCCAATCACTCATCCCACTTTCAGGCATCATCCAATGGACATATAGAGGCCATTAACATGACTCTATCATATATAAACTATATGATTGTGAAAAAAGATAATAATTTTTCTTCAGATATACTACTCCATTATTTTTGGGCCTACCATAACATCATACGTACTAAAACACAAGAAACTCCAAACTCATTGGAATATGGGAATGAGGTAATGTTACCAGTAGAGTTCCATCTACCCTCACTCTAAATATCCATTTTGGATAACTATCAGATGATTAAAATAAAAAAATATGCTAAATTAGATGGAATAGTTATATGATAAGTGTTTTCATGCATTACACATTCGGTAAATTCACAAGAATTAGATTGTATAAGACTTTAATAAGAAGGTACCCCTCCGTTCATATCATCATGGAGAACTATTGTTGGATCTCAAAAAACATATTATATTGTGATAGAAGCCACCAAAATTGAATCCAAATTGGAAGGAACTAACTTAATATACATGGTCTATCATAATAGAGCCTACACATTGGACACAATGGATAGGGAGTGACTCACATTGCCAAAAAAGGAAATATTTCACAATAAATTCAATGAATATTTGTCCCCATGGGGGCGTCCACTTCAGTGTAAGTCCCATCATTAATCCACGATACATGAAATTAAACTTTAAATGATCCTCCTGGAAATAAGACGTTAAATGTAAAGGCATGATTTATCCTGGCCATAGGATGTTAAACTGTATGGAGTTCATCCTACCAGAAGACCTTAAACTGCATGGTTTCTTATGAACTATGTGTGGTCGGATTCTAGTCACCATAGGATACATAGTGATGACCATACCTCAATTTATGGGTCCATCCAAAAGACTATATATGCCTCAAACAATCCATTAACAACAGTAGAAATGGCATAAATCAGATCTTTAAATGAAATAACTACACGAGTAATGTTAAAATCAATAGTCTTTTATCAGTTTTGAAAAAACACTTATATAGGGGTCCTTTAGAAATGATAAAAAAATTGATGATAAATTGGACATTTAATTGTGCATTTAACAAAACTGATAAAGGAAAAATTTATCTACAATTTAATTTAGAGTCGCAAAGGGAACCATTTATAAACATTGTAAAATAATTGATAGTGTGTATTTTATCAGCACTTATATTAGAGATGAAAATTTTTAACTTTATCCAAGCTTATAAAAGAGCATATAAAGTGTCATAATATAGTGTGTTGTGACATCATAGTTTAGCATCACTATAATGGGTTGTAACAGCACAAAACCAAACTAAAAACAAATCATATATCAATAAAAATATGTTCCAATATAGACTTTAAATGAAATGAAATTCAAGTCACAAACAATTGAAAAAAACTCTATATTTTAGACATTTAAATCATTTGATTATACAATTTCACAAATAACATTTATTACATACACTACAAAACATCAATGTTTTAATATGATGTAATCATTAATCGACTCATACAATTTCTAAAAAAACCACCCCTACTGATGCAATTGAATACACCTATATTTGGAAACAGTTATTATGTTAGGAAGAATATAAAGGAATAAATAAGTATGAACTCTTAATTTGACTAAAATTGATGTCAATTTTAAATAACAAGATATACAAACAGTCATTCATGTCACACTGTACATCATATTGGGGTGAAGATGATTCCAAAACATCTCAAATGTCATGTGAATCATTTTCCTAATATATCACAATAGAATAAATTTGTTTTCTTAGTTTTGAGTATTTCAGTTGTCTTCTTTACTATAATATTATTTTAAACTAGAAACACACACTTTTGACTTATTATGATGACATTATGTATCATTATTACATGAAACAAATTCTAACACATCCTAAATGCATAATGAATCATTTTTCTAAATTTCCAAAAAAAATTGACTTCCTTTGATCTGTTTTCTATGAGTGACTATTTTGGAACTAAAATGTCCATTTTAAAATGATAATGGATTCTGTGACATAGAACGATCACATTATGCATCATATTGAGTTACAAATGATTCCTACACATAAAAAATTACTTTTGGATCATTTTACTATTGCATTTAAACTACTTGAATATGTTTTTAGGTTAAGATATGTTCAGATGAACTTTTCAATAAAATTTATAATTTTAAATAAAAACATTGATTTGGAGTCATAGAGGTTATACAGTGAGTGGGATTGAGGTATGACTGATTCAAGCACATCTAAAATTAGTTAAATAGTTTTTTCGAAACTCTCAAAACAATATAAATGTGTTTTCTTAGTTTTCAGTACGTCACATGTCTCTTTTTACTGAAATGATATTTTAAAATTGAAACACAAACTATGACTTTAATAGACCACACTATGTATAATATTTCTTTTCAACTAATGTATACACATCATAATGGCATATTTATCTTTTCCCTAAAGTATTTAAACAATGGTAATGTTTTTTCTCAGTTATGAGTATGTCATATGGCCTTTTTACTAAAATTAATGTCAATTTTATATAAAAACATGCACATGAAGTCCTACAGCTCACACTGTATATCAAATTGAGGTGAGGCTAATTCATGTATGTCTCAAATATCTTATGTATCATTTTCCTAATGTATAAAAACTATATATATGTGTTTCATTAGTTTCGATTACACCGATGTTCTTATTTATTAAATGTCATTTTAAAATTGCACACACTCATTGAATCATACTAATAAAATTATGAATCTAATTGATGACTTTTTTATTCATAAACATCATGAATGAATTTTAGATAACTCTACAAATGTTTTTAAATAATTTGAATGTGTGTTCTCTGGTTTTATTAGTTATGTTGGAATTTTTACTAAAATTGATGTTAATTTTGATGAAAAAATGCACATGGAGTCATACTGGTCACACTGTGCATACGATTAAGGTGAGGCTTATTCATTCTCATATATAATGAATTATAGATCATTGAATTAATGTATATAAATAATCTAAATGTGTTTTCTTAGTATTGAGTATTTCACTTTTTATTTTTTCTAGAATGTTATTTTATAATTGAAACACAAAGTTTGAATCATACCGATCACATTGTGTATCAGATTTAGGAGTGGCTAATTCCAACATAAAAAAAATTACTTATGGATCTGTTTCTTAAAGTATTTACACAATGTGAAGGTATTTTCTCAGTTTTGGTTAGTCCAGTGGGACTTTTATTAAAAATGATGTTAATTTTAAATAAAAATAAGCACATATATCCACACTGGTCACACCATTTGTCAGATTGAGTTGAATATGATTCATGAACGTCTCAAAACACATATGGATCATGTTACTAAAATATCAAAACAATATGAATGTGTTATTTTATTTTTGAGTAGTATTTTTTATGAAAATTAATTTCAATATTAAAAAAATTCTCCCTAAAGTCATATTGATCTCACCATGCATTAGATTGACGTTCGGGTAATTCCTACATGTCCCAATGAATGGTTTATTGTTTTCTTAAAGTATCAAAACAATATGATATTGTTTTCTCCTTTTTGAGTACATTTGTTGACTTATTAACTAACATGTCATTTTAAACAAGATCAGGCACATTAACTCATAAGGATCACATATTGAATTTGTTTGAAGAGGGAAAAATTCATACACAACACAAATGATTTATGAATGGATTCCTAAATCTATCCAAAATAATTCAAGTGTGTTTCCTTTTTTTAGTGAGTATAAATTTTTAAATTAAAATATTGATTTTAAACTAATAAGGGAAACACCCAATGATATCAAGTACATCATGTATCATATTGAAGTGCAGCTCATTCTTACTTTTAACAAAGGTCTTACTGATCATTTTCATAAAGTATCAAAAAATATGAATATATATTCTCAGTTTTGAGAAATTCAGTTGTCTTATTTACAAATATTAATGTATATTTTAAATATTTTGAATTATTTGGAGTCATATCAGGCACATCGTGTGTCGATTGAGGTGTAGAGATTCCTAAACATCCCAAAGTCTCAATACAGTTATATAAATCAATGATACCATGATTTATATTGACATTAATTTTTGTACTACCAATACTGCATGAGCATCTTCGAATAGAAAACTTAAACTCAAAAAAAGAATCCTATTATATTATAAAATAATTATTATGAGAAATACTATAAAGAAAAAAATTAAATATAAATATGAACTAATATAATAATTCTGTGTATATTTAATTTAATATTAAAATATCAATATTACCTCTTCGATTTAACAGTAGAGGGATCATGAAGTGAATTGATAATTTTCAACACTATACGGGTGAATGGTTTTTAGGGTGAATAAGTATATGGAGGTTTTGGTGCAGAATGGAATGAAGGATGGATGGAACCACCAAAATAAAAAAAATCCAAATGTATATGAAAAAAATTATTATACGAGTAATACTAAAAAATAATAATAATAAATATAAAAAAATAAATTAATTATATAAACTATGATTTTCTATGAAAACATCATGATTACCTTTGTAATTGAGTAGATGCAGTGTCATTTCTCTTCATAAAAATGTAATGGAGGGAATATAAAATAATGTGATAAATGAATCACTATAGGGTTGAAATGTTTTGTGGGAGGTGTTTTTTTGTGGATGTTTTGGTGTGGAAAGGCATGATAGATGTACACGCCACCCAAACTCAAAAAAAATAATTCACCTGTATAAGAGAAAAATTATTATGTGAGTAATAATAAAATGAAATAAATTAAACCTAAATATCAAAAAATAAAATATTTATATAGAATTTTATTAATATAAAAATTATAATATTACCTCTGTAATTGAGATGAGGATGCATCATTTATCTTATTGCAAAGGTAGTGGAGGGAACATGAAGGAAAATGATAAATAATCTACTTTAGGGGTTTTTAGATTTGTTGGAAAAATATTATAAAATAAATTTTACATTATAGGAATGTTCCTTGGATACATGGTGAGAGACGTAAAATTCATGTATCTCCCTATACAAGCCATGATAATATACCAAATAATAGATAATTTAATTTAATTTACTATACTATATAAACCTGGTTGTTATGTTCTTATGTGAGGTCATTAAGTTGATTGGACATTCCATGTGATGGGTTATATATATATATATAATTAATTAATTAATTTAAGCCTATGTTTTAGATCTATATATCATTTTTGAGTCGTATTACATTTATTAATCTACTTGCATTCATGCTTAACAAGTGGCAGAAAAATCCTACATTCATTAAGATGACAGAACACATCAAGAATGTTTTTGAAAAATTATGTATTACACATGTTGAATGATTAAATATTATATGAGTACACTATAAGTTTTGTAGAATCGTATGGATAATCAATAACTTCTATACATTTTAAAAATAAACACCACGTTCAATAGTATTTATGATACACCACATAGAGCTTAAAACAACCAAATATTATTATTAAAAATGGCATTTTTAACTGAGCTGTTAGAATAAAATAAATGAAAAAGAATAACATAATTATGATTATATTGCTTACACATGTATGTATAATTAATTTATTGGTTCTCATTTAATTATATTTGAAAATTGAACATTCTTTAAAATAAAAATAAATTCTTTTCTTGGAAACAATATAAATTTAATCAAGCCTATTTTATAGAAATAAATAATAACATCATATTTCTTGTATTAAATTAAAGGAATGTATATTTAATATATTCAATATAATATTTCAATTTTACCTAATGTGTTTTCAAGACATGATATAAGATAAAAATCCAATTTTCAATATAAATTATGTAATTTTTAAAAATGTTAGTTTACTGCCTGTTGACGGAGCTATTTTTTAAATACATTTTTTTTGAAACATTTATAAATAATATTGGACAAGATAAACCAATTTTTTGATTTCATAGTATATAAATTTATTTTGACTGTATTTTTCCTATTTTGCTAATAAGATTCATTATTTGGATATTGAAATAAATACTGAATTGTTAATAGAAAAAATAGTTTTCATTGAAATAATTTATGTTTTTAAATTATATATTCTATTAGTTATAAAGAATAAATACATAATTTTTATCATTTAAATCAATTTATCTCATTAGAATCAATTTCACATATAATTATTATTTAAAAATATATTTAAATACTTTGAATGTTTTTACATTAATATCCATTTCCTCATTCAATGAACATGATTTTTTATCTAATTTCATTTAGTTATATATTAAAAAATTACAAATATATATACAATATTTGGAATCATATGGAAAAAATTATTTAAATGGGACCCTTTAATTATTGGAGAATATGAATGATTTTTTTTTTATTTTTATTATTAACAAAGTTTTATGAAAATCAGGGAATTAAGAAAAAAAATATTATTATAAAATTACCACACCACTTGTCTTAATTTCATATGATTAGTCCTTTTGGACCAAAATCGTTCTTGGTTAGATATTACGACATTTTTAATCCACTTGGATGATAGTATGAAATTATCAATAATATATTCCAATATAAAGTCAATTTTATCACACATTAGTTATTAATAAGTGAATTATTTATTATATTGGTTTATACATAGAGTCTCTTTGACAATTTATTGTATTCTCAATGGTAAAATGATTGTATTCATTATGATAGTTTATTTTATATCATTGTAAAATAAATAAATAAATTAACGGTTTTTACCATGATGCCGTAGAAATGAAATATCAAATAAATTACTTATAAATTACCAAAATAAATAAAATTTCATATAACTAATTTCATCCCCAAATTTGGTTGATTAATTTGAATAGGGTAGAAATATTTGGGAATTATTTTTTTTCTAAATTATCATTATTTTATTATATTTTTTAGAATTCATGTATTAAATTGTATAAAATCTGAAATTATTGATATTTTAAAATAAAAATAATTTAATTAAAAAATATATAATATACAAAAAAAAATTAATATTTCAGAAATAACATTTGGATAAATCATTAAATTTAATTATTTACTCTATATTGTTCGTTTGGTATGTTATCATAATTATATTATCCCTTAATGTATAAATTACATGATATCATTCTAAGAGTAAAAATTGTTAAAACCAAAACCCATGTATTAAAAAATTGACCACACATTTCTAGTTTTAATTGTATGATTTGATTTATACCCATAATAATCTTATTATTTACCAAAATAACTTTTTAACTATTTGTAATAAAAATTAAATTAATATTTTTTCAATATTTTTATACTTCCTATAGTTCCCATATTCTATCCTATAAAAGGGATCCCATTATTATCTATTCTTAATAGTTAATCCTATTTTTTGGTTATTATTTACCCCAATACTTTCCAAGATTCCATAGCCACATTCCAGAGGCCTTATTTTTGAGATAACAACATACTTATAGGTGTGATATTGTTATTCTAAGTAGGTCATTTGAAGTAGAGTTATCACTTTTAATTTAGAGTTTGTAATTTATGTCTTCTTCCAATTCCTTCAAAATTATGTCAAAAATGATGAAATAATAACTAATGTTTCCTAAATATACTGATATTTTATTATGTTAACATCATTAACTAAATACATATTCATTTACATCAAATTTTAAATGAACAAAATATTCTTCTATATATCAGACTACCACCTCGAGAACTTATACAATTTTTTTCCATCATAATCTCCCAGGAGTTGTTATAATGAGGTAAATAGTGTTTATATGTGATATTACTGAAATATTTATTATTATTAAATATTAATATAACATTAATATTCTTATGTTTACATGCACATAAAAATGATATTGTTATTCGTACGTACGTATGAATTATCACCTCTACGAAGTGATGCAATTCTTTTTTCATCATCAAATTACATTGAGGATATATATTAGTATATTGAAATTATTAATATGATAATTAAAATATAATTATTATTATTTATTGATAAAATAATTAATACCTTCTTTCTATAATGATCATTAAAATATAGAAAACATCACCCGTGTGTACCTACGATCTACTGTCTCCACTATTATAACATTGTTCATTTCATTCAAGAATACATAAATAGTTTTATATAAAATTATTGTATATTTAAAAATATTATTATTATATCTGGAATATTATTTTGGAGATTATGGAATAATGATAATTTTGACTATTTACGCCATAAAAAATACATTTTGGACTAAAGTATAGAATATCTTCAAAACATTTGATATTAACATATATATTTATGTAATTGTTAAAAGCTATTATTAAGTGTTATAAAATGAATAATAACCATTAAAATTGAATACATAAATTATATAATTAACTTAGGTTTATTATTCTAGAAGACAATGATTATACATGATGACTCTGATCAATGGTTATAGAAATTTTTTATAAACACTCTTAAAATGGACATTTTTCAAAAGTGATAGGGA
Organism: Viscum album; assembly: GCA_963277665.1. NCBI lineage: Eukaryota > Viridiplantae > Streptophyta > Magnoliopsida > Santalales > Viscaceae > Viscum > Viscum album. The sequence continues at coordinate 961,432,752 of OY728143.1, read as the reverse complement.
ATGTTTATTTCTCTTATAAATCATGAGTGGTTTATCCCAAAAAGGGATTATTTATTACATTAATGTTTTCATTTTATGTTTTAATTGTTATTTTCAAATAAAATGGTTTCATTTTTATGTGTGTGGTTTTTATATTTTAAAAGTAATTTTTAGAAGAAAGTGTATTTTGATATCTGATAGTTTTTTAACATGGAATTAAATAAAATTAGTGTTTTATTTGTGATATGTTCCTTGTATTTTTTAAGGTTTTATGTAACACCGCTTAAAATATATAGTGTTCCCCTTTTTTATAACTTTTTTTTCTTCGATAACTTATGAGCTTAACAAGTGATTTAAATATTATTACTTAAATATTATATTTATCCTCTAGACATTGGAAATTAATATAATTAATGATATTACATGATTTTGAAAATATATATTTCACATGTTTATAAAAATAATTAATTGGTTTAAAATTAATTAGGAATTAAAAAAAATTGAATATAAATATTTTTTAAAAAATATTATTTTTATACGCACCATGACAAATTATATTAATAAACTAATTTATTCAATATCACTTAAATATAATATTTAAATTTATATATTATATATTCTATAAAATATTTTTATATTTATCGAAATCATTTTTAGTGGCTTATGATTAGAATAAATTTAATTTCACACATCAACATGTTCTATTTTTCTAAATCTATTTTTATTATATTTTAATGGAGAGCATGTTATATATATATATATTAAAACTTTTAAAAATTATATATTAAAAAATATACATTATCATTTACCAATTAATATAAAATTTTACGTTGGTTAATTTTTGGTATTTTTTTGGTAAGTTTCTTTTTTGATGAATAGTATTCTGACTGTTGGAATAAAAATGTGAACTTTAGGAATAGAAAAATCGAAACTAAAACAGTTACATCACCAATTAATGTATAAATAAAATTTAGGCTTGTAATGGATGGTAATAGTTATTATTATATCATTGTATATGTAACATGATGTTTTTGAAATTATTAATGAAGTGTTGATATTTTCATAAAATAGAAATTTTTATTTTCAATTTTATAATTTATATAATGAATTAAAAGAAAATGTATATTCATAAAATATATTAATAAATTAATATTTTTAGTCATATGTTATAATATAATTTAATGACACCTTATGTAATTTTACCATGTTTTATAAAACGAGTAGTAATTTTAATGTTTTTATTTTACAAGTAAATGATTTTTTTAATTTAAAATAAAATATATAATATTTCAAAAATTATTTTCAAAAAAAGTTGTTTATTTTTTAATTATGAAAATCAAAAAATGGTCAGGGTTAGTTTTTTAATTTTTCTATAATAATTGATGTTTTTATTAATAGTAAAATACAACATTTTACTATATAAATACATTATAAGATAAATACACAATTGCATGATTAATTTATGATGTAATCACCAAAATATCTAATTATCAATAAATATTTTAATATATTTATTGATAATTCTCAAATATTTCATAGTATTGATGAAAAATAATAAACAAATCTATAATATAATCGGAAAACTACTAACTCCTCTAAATATAAATACAACACATCATCTCCTCTTCTCCTAACACCTTATAGGATTTGAGCCTTAAAAATTTTATGTTTAATAAATCACCAAATACCTCTCTCTCAGTTCCAATAAATGTTCTATCATTTCTCTTGGTTGTTTCATTTATTGTAAAGTCATGAAACCTAGATAGAAATATTCTAAAATAAATAAAATCAACTAGGAATAATGAAAATTAAATCAATGTTGCATTATATAATATTTCATTAAAGAAGAGAAATTATATCATAATAATAAATTTACATCATTACAAAGAGTTTCATTCATCATAGTTTTTTTATGATGGGGGATTAATATCATCATAATGTGTAGAATAATTTTTATTCCTGTTTTTTCACCTAGTTAATTTTTTATTTGTTAATGTATTAGAGAAAATATAATAATTTGAGTAAAAACATAATATATTAACATAATATTTACATTCTCATTGAAATGAATTTATATTTTTAATGGATTTAAATATTTTGTTACTCTATTGATAATCCAAATCCCCTCTTTGTGTTCCCCTATATCATGAAAGAAATTTTCTACATTGGAAATGAAATATACTGATTGTGATATCCCATTGAAAGGTACATTCTCAATTAAATTTTTATCTAACTCGACATTTTTTAGTCTTTAATAGGACAATTGAAAAATTCTTGTCTATTCGATCATAGACATAAAATAATTGCAATTATTGTGTTTCCATTATGAATTACTCATCATTTCCCCTTCCACATTGAAATTCACATTCACAAAGCCCATTTCATCAACATTCAAACCAATGATATTTTAAACACATTTGTAATGGAAAATAGTAACATGGAATGTTGTGTAATCCAACTCGTATATTTTTTTGATAATGAAAAAATAGTTCATATTTTTTAAAATTTGATTTATATCCTTGGAATGAAATATATGCATTGTCTTATCCACAAACATAACACCACTTTTTTACATCGTACTGACTTCATCTTGTTTTTTTATAAAAAATACATCCATTTATTACAAAACTGTTGTAATATATAACATTTTCATTTGTAGCTATGGCTAAACATTCAAGTTGTTCATAAATTTATTTCATATTTTCCAATATAACATTATAAATTTTATCTCTAAACCATTCTATAAACTATTGATTCTGTGTATTTTATTTCCATCATTTAGCCTTTAACATATTAAAATATCTATGAATTTATTTATGGGATTAAATTTATTAATGAACATATTCACTATTATGAAACATGTAATGGTTTTATTTATACCATATTGTAAAGGTAGTTCTAAAAAAATCAATTCTAGAAATTATTTTCTCCAGAAGGCGTTTGATGCATCAAGACATTAATAGACCGATTACGTCAACATATAATAGGTTATCGATATAGAATTTAATAGACTCTTGAACAATATATGATTATGAAATGAAATATTTTGGATGAATTAAATATTTGACATTTGCATTCAAATTAATCATATATCAATCATATTTTTACATCGACATGTAATGGAAAGGTCCTCATAGTTGAAACACTCTAAAAAAGTAAACCATCTGGTGGACCATTATTCCGATGAATGATAGTGGGAAAAACATATGAAATTAATATAATATGATTAAAATATATTTATTCATGATGATAAGCTATACTGGGTCTATAAAATTAAATTTTGTGGATTTGAAAAAGAAGAAAATTTTGGTTAATGTATGTCATACATTTTGAGGAAAAATCCAATTGAATGTAACCGACATTAAATATTGAATAAAAACATGACAGTCATGTGATTTTAGTCCTTGTAACATTAAATTAGTAATTAACACTATATTAATTATATTTTATGAATACCCTATTGTAACTTATTAAACATTAAGGAATAGAAAAAATTGATTTTTTTGACTGGATATAGTGAAAGCTGTTGGAGGATGAAAAGTACACCTTTTACCCTTCATAGATGCCAACTCATCCCGTATCCCCAACTCAATCAAGACCCAACTAGCCTTGATTCAATATTTCATTTTCCAAGGTTGATTTAGTAATGTTTCAATAAAATAAAAAAAATAATCTTTTTTCTAAATGTATGACATCAAGAAAGTGTTTGACATACAAAAAAAATCCAATTCAATAATTCAAATACAATTGATCTCTCGTTCAAACCATATTTTTTATGGTTTTTCACAAATGGTTTACCAAAAATATTCCCAATATTTTTTAAATTATTATACAATTTATTGCACATTATTGGAGATAGTTTTGTACCATGTTTAGTAATACCATTGAATGATGTCATCCGAGGTCAATATTTATGTCATTGATGTAAAAATTTATGATGTTCAAAAATCACAGTTTTTGAGGAATGTTTCTACCAAACTGAGTATTTGAATTTTAAAAAAATGAGATACCACAACATTTTTTGTAATTAATTATCCTAATAATTTTCTATAAGTTTGGAAGTAATTTATAGTTTCGTAAATTATTGACCTCTATGTGATTTTCTCACTTTTGGAGAATCATACATTGTAACACATGTATCCCACAAAAAATTTGATTATTTGGTTTATAGATCCAAAGACAAATCAATATTGTTACCATGTATCATTGGTCCATATATATGGATAGAATAAATAATGTATTCACACATCATGACTAACCGTGGAAGAAAGTTATATTTTTCAATCATGATAGGCCATGTACTGTGAGTTCTACTATATACACTAAAATGATTTATTCTATTTTTAGATAACACATGATGCAAGTTTCATGGACCATGTCAAAATTATGGAAACATGTAATAAATTTTCTTCCATTGAGAGTATATGGAAGTTGTTGTAGGTTCACATCATTAATTCATTTATATGAATTCTATGTTAATTGTATTGTGGTTTCATGACATTGATATGGAATTTAATCTGTGGAATGATATGAATATTACATACATATTTCGAAGGACATGATTCATTTTTTCTCGTATTGATCTGCTCCACACTAAGAGAATTTTATAACTGTTTCCTGTATTGATCTTCCCAGCCTCACCATGGGTAATATCACCTTTTATCTCAAATAAGATTATATAATATAATAAAGAATAAAAAGGGTACCCAACTACTACTTCCCCACTGGTTTTCCTCTTTTCCCCAACATCCCACATCCTAAGAATTTCTCTGCAAAAAGGCTCTACCACAGACACTTGGGCGATGCAGCACAACATGATACTCATGCAAAAAAAACCAACACTTCTACATAAGCAATGTAACCTGATAGTTTCAAGGAGACACCGCAGCTCATATAACGTCTTTCATACGTCGAGTATTAAACCTCCAACCATTATAGCTCATACACCGAGTTAGGATCCTCATGTCATCATAGCCAATAAATATTTCACCTATTTTGGGCCATAATAAACTATATCTAGAATATATTTTTGTGAATAACCACAATCCCTTACATCCCTCTACACACATATATGGGGGAAACTAACTGTTATTCCTACAAGAACAAGTATCTACCAAGAGAAGATAGCGGGGCCAAAGGGGGTAATCAGCCATCCATCCTCCCTCGAGAATGATGGGGAAAACATACCCGGGGTTCAGAATCCTCACGGTGTCTGTTTCCCTAACCGATGGGATGGACTAGCATATAGAAACACAAAAATTACAGAATAAACTATAGATCACAACCACACTATGGGCATAACGTAATCTTAGACACTAGTGCAGGTAACGTATCTCAGACTCCTAGCTGACACATCTATGACAAGGTATCCTATATGCACACAACCAATTAAAGAGATTTATTACATTAAATTATTCCCTTTTTATCTTTTACACTTTAGGTTAATTAATTCATTAAACATTAATTTACCATTAACAATTCCACATTAAATTTCACTAGCATCGCACCCAAAGTACATTGTCCTCAATATTGCATCCCAGCAAGCTCCATCCCCTTTGGTTAACATCATTTATTTAATTATTTATTTACATAATTACATTACCATATTCCAAGGCATTCTAGAAAAACATTCTATGCTACAAAACACATGGGGCTCAACTTGATTAGTAGATAAACTACCTGTAATGTCTTTTCCACCAATTGATATGGCATAGACTCATCCTTCCTCGAGAATATAAACACAAAAAGCACATTACATACCCAACATGGATTTTCCTGTATTGGTTCAAAGGGGAGAAAACCCACCTTCCTTGAATAGTGGGGAAGGTATTGCTGATAAACAACCAAAACGATCATCAAAAATACAAACATTCACATCCAACTCATTCCATCATCCCCGATGTCCTCCCTGACACCCACATGCATAAACTAATGCATCTCAGTAGTCTAGGTGTCAACTGCTGACACAACCAATAGGCCTCTATACCCCCACGTATCACAACATCCTTCCAGAATCGCATCACAACATAAGAAATAAGAAAAAAACCACCATATCAATTGGTTCATGGCCGTTAAAAAAGAAAGAGGGTAACACAGAACCCTACAAAGAATTATCTTTTAACAAACATCAAGTTCCTTAATCCATCTTGGATTAACTGTTTTATTATTCGTGGGTTCTAACTTGGGGAAACCTAAACTGTAATATATCATAATTAATTAATCATTCTTAACGCACCAATTTGATTAAAATAAATTACAACAACAAGAAGAAGATTCATTTACATGCCTCTTTATCATTATCCAAACAATTATCAATTAATTCTTTCTTTACGTTCTTTACAAATTTCCATCAAGAATGAAAACCTAAACAATGAAATCATTAATATCAAACTATCTAGAAAAACAAGAGGCATGAACATAAAATTAGTATCAATTTATTTATCCAGTTCAAATATTTATTATTACAATTCTATTTTGATCTAGTGGGTTAAAACATGAGAACTATAGAGTTGAACATAAAATAAAAGACATGCACTAGATCCGCTACCTCAAAATGATCTTGACGTTCTTTATTTGAGAATGATCCACACATTGGGTTATAATCTCCTCCTCAGTAAAAATTGTATCCACCAAAGGATACAGAGACACCACCACATCGACCAACACCCAAGAAAAACCCATTTTTAACATGGGGTTAATATTTCATAAAAGGGAATGTAGAAACAAAAGGAGATTAACCCAACCTAATGATGGTATAACATACCTTATATCAAATATTGAGCGATACTACTTGGTGACGTCAAAACAGAGTGGAACCTTTACAAGGAGGAAAGTTTGATTATGAAAATCCTACAGGATGGAATGAATGTGTTGATCATCTCACATCTGACAACAAGGAGGAAGAACTATGGATGAAGATATATTGACCCCTTAGAAAATGTAATGGAGTAGGGGTTTATGATATGCTGAATTTTACATTAAAAGAGGATCACATTGAAACACATGGGTTGATTAAGTAAAAGAATCCCAAGCCCTAGAAAAATTAATATAGGATTTATGGACTTTGAATTGTCCTTAGAGTTCTTAAAATGTGGATTTAAATGCTTTTTACGTGAAGGGAAATGTTAATGGGACGAAACTATAGGAAGTTGGAAACATTGTTCCCGAACTCGGAATTTGGAAAAGGAAAGACACTATTCATGAACTTCACTGTTGAAACCTCACCATTTGAACCTCACCATTCTGGAAACACTGTTCATAAAACTCACCGATGGAACCTCAACATTCTAGAAAAATTATTCATGGACCTCACAGTTGAAACCTCATGGTTTGAACCTCGCCAATTTAGAAACGCAATTCATGAACCTCCCTGTTGAAACCTCACCTTGGAAACATCACCGTTCTGGAAAAAACTGTTCATGAACCTCACTGTTGAATTCTCACTATTGGATGCTCACCATTCTGGAAACACTGTTCATGAACCTAACTGTTGGATCCTCACCGTTCTGGAAACATTTTTAATGTACATCACTATTGGAACCTCACCATTATGGAAACCCTATTTATGAACCTCATAGTTGAAACATCACCATTGAAACCTCACCATTTTGGGAAAACTGTTTATGAACCTCACCATTGAAACCTCACAATTGGAACCTCAATGTTCCGAAAACACTTTTCACGAACCTTGACATTGAAACCTCAATTTTGGAACCTCACCACTATGGAAACACTGTTCAATAAACAGATCGTTGAAACCACACCGTCGGAACCTCACTATTTAAGAAAAACTATTCATGAACTCAAAAATTGGAAAAGGAAATAGGATAGAATTAGATCCTCGCCATTCTAGAGACACTATTCACAAACATGAAATGTTTTATTAGAAAGAGGTTACCATTGGATCACACCAATGGAAATATTCACTTTGACCACACCAATTAAACTGTTCACCTCAACCTCCCCAATTGAACTGTTCACATAATCCTCACCTATTAAACCTTTCACATCAACCTCAATGATGGAACTGTTTACATCGACCTCATTAATGGGACTATTCACATCTACCTCACCGATGGAACTGTTCACATCGACCTCACTGATGGAACTGTTCACCTCAGCCTCTCCAATTGAACTGTTCACAACGACCTCACCGATGGAACTATTCACCTCATCCCCACTGATGGAACTATACACATAAGGGTACTGTAACACAGTTCATAGAATTTGAAACACCATTCATAGAACTGGAAATTTGGCCAAGTGTTGGGGATAAGTCACATTGACCTCCTAAAACACCTTAGACACTAGATTTTCCGAATGTAATGGACCATAGAGGTCTGGTCCATTACATCTAATATCTCTCAAAACATTCTCATTCTAGAGAATTCAAAACCATCCTCAAAGGAAACATAAAATAATCCGGAACAACCACCCACTGATATACCTCTCAAAAGAGGGAAAACAACAAGAAGAAACCAATGAAATCCATCTCATAAACACGAATGGTCTTCAACCACAAAGAAAACATTATTACATGAAAATAGTTAAACATCAATCAACTCTAGGTACATAGCACGTATATGTGACACACATTCTCAGGTACATTCTGCTATGCCACCATATCACAATAAGACACGATCAAAGGTGATTGAACACCTGCTCAACACCTTCTCTTTGTGGTCATGGATCTCCACGGGTCGCTCCTCAAAGGTCTCATCATCAATAACATTTATCTCTCCCCAATCGAGGACGTGAGAGTCATCATGAAGATAACAACAAAGCTATGACACTTGAAAAACATCATGTATATGGATCATCTATGGGGGAAGTTCTATATGATATCCCACTGCTCCAACACATGATAACACCTTGAAAGACCCATCAAATGGAGGAGAAATCTTACTCTGACGACCAAAATGTTCGTTCCCATAAAGGGTTGTAACCTTCAAAAATATGTTATCCCCAACATCAAACACTATGTGTCTATGACATTGATCGACATATGATTTCGGATGAACCTATGTTGCCTTCATCCTCTCATGAATCTCTTCAACCATCTCAGTTGTATACTGCACTTGTTATAGTATGAGAATTACTGACTCCTCCGACCCTAGTCCAGTATAACGGAGATCATAATGGTCGACCATTCTAGGCTTCAAATGGTTCCATACCGATGGTGGTGTGAAAACTGTTGTTTTTTGAGAACTCCACCAAGGGTAAGTGTTTCATTCATGAATCTCCAAAATCCAGGGCACAACTGCGTAACATTTCTTCAAGAGTCTGGATGGTCAACTTTATCTAACAATTCGTCTAAGGATGGAAATCTGTACTAAAGAACAACTGAGAAAAAAAGAATTATAGAGAACACTTTATACCCTATATATAAAATGAGGATCTTGATAGAAAATGATCATCCTTGGAACTCAATGAAGTCTCACCCCCTCCTCCAAATACTGCCATCACAAAACATCCTTTATGCTTGACTCGATGATTGTAATGAAGTGGGATGATTTTGGTAAATGATCCACTACCAACAAAATAGTGTCATCTCCTCCCTAAGATCGAGGTAAACCAATAAAATTTCAATTAAAATATCCTCCCACATCCATTTAGGAACATCTAACGGCTCAAGAATTCCACAAAGAACATGGTCTTAGTCAATCACCTTTTGGAAGACCAAACATCTTGATACAAACTCCACAACCACACACTTCAGCCTAGGCCACCAAAACTGCCTCCTCAATGCTTGGTACATATTTGTCATGCCAGGTTACACTACTAATGGAGAACTATGGAACACTATGGGAACTGTCTCATACATCTATAAAGGAACAAAAAGACTTCTATGATACGACACTCGATGTCGTTCAACCTCATACCAACCATCACATGCCTCACCAAAAACAATTCAGTCTCTCCATACCTCCACCTCTAGATCCCCCAACTAGGACTCTTCCACCTACGACACTAGAGATGAATACATTGTTATCTGAAAAAGGAAACCATTACCCCCAACATCTCCAGTATCAAGATGTAATACTTACAGTTCTTCCATTACACTCCACGAGTCACAATATTCACACACTGCATCACTACGTGAGTTACGACTCAGTACAACAGCTACAACATTCCCCTTTCCAGGAGTATAAGATAATTATAATTTGTATTATTGTAATAAATCCATCCAAATATGTTGTCATAAGTTCATGTCATGTTGGGATAAAGAATACCTCAAATTCTTATGATCCGTGAAAACTACAAAGTGCTAACCAATGAGGTAATGTCTCCACAACCGTAGAGAATACACCATGGTTACTAACCCAATATCATGGGTTTCATAGTTATGTTCATGGGAATGCAACTAATGAGAACAAAAAGAAACAAATGATCTCTGCTATATCATAACACAACCTAACCCCAAATTTGAAGGATCGTCGAAAACATCAAACAAAACTCTCTCATATGGAAGGTAATGAACTAGAAAACTTAGTAACTTTTCATTTAGATACTTGAATTCCACCTAACACTGATTATTTCATATTAACACCTGATTATTCTTGTTTAATGTTGTCAAATGAGTCGCAACTTGATGAATATCGGCTATGAACCCCCTATGGTAGCCTACGTAACCAAGTAAAATTCACACATATGACACTGTTTTGAGGGATTCACATGACAAAACTACTTCTATAATTGATGGATCTATATATAATCCATATTGGGAAACAACATTCCCTATAAAACGAGATTCTTAAGAAAAAAACACACACACGTCGACATCTTCCCAAATAGTTGATGTTGATGAAGAACTCCAAAAATGACGTGTAGATGCTCTCCATGCTCCTCCATAGACAAGGAGTACACAAGGGCGTTATAGATGAACACCACTATGAAATTATCTAGGAACTCACAGAATTCATCGTTCATCAATCCAATGATCACATATAGAGCATTTTTCATGCCGAACGATAATACAATGAACTCATAATTCCCATTACGACAACAGAAAGTCGTCTTAGGGATATCCTCATCCTTCACATGCATCTAATGATATCCTGACTGCAATTTGATCTTCCAGAACCAACATTCAAACTTCAGTTGATCGAATAAATAATTAATCTACAGAATAGGATAGTGATTATTCACTTCCACTTTGTTTAAGTGACAATAATCGACACACAACCACAAACTGTCGTCAGCCATCTTTGTGAACAAAACTGGGGCATCCCATGGTAACAAACATCGCTGAAAAAAACCACACTATAATAGACCATCAAGATGTATATGTATCTTTCATAGCACAGAAGGTTCCATCATATATAGAGACATAGATGTTGGATATTCTCCTGGTTCTAACTCGGTCCCATACTCGATCTCTCGTCGAGGGGGTAATGTTATAACCTCTTCTGGACAGACATCAGAGTACTCTTCTATAACCCTAGGAAAATCGAGCTACTGAACTTATGATGAACTCTACATAAGATTATCCATCATGTATGAAAAGCAATGAAACATGCCTCTGACACATTTGATGGTTTCGCTCGCCAATAAACACCACTGGCTCTCCATCCACATCGAAGATAAAAAGCTGCCTCTTGAAAAAATCCACAATATCCTACACCGAATAAAACCAATCCATGCTACAGATGACATCATATGGTTGTATTGGTAAATATAAGAAATCTCCCCAAGAGCGGTGCTTCCCCACCACTAGTTCACAATCTCAACATACTTCAAACAAGTCATCTCAACATCTAACTAGAATAGTCAACATCAAGGGAACTCGAATCCTCTCTACCTATATTCCCAACGCATGGAAAAGGGTAGGTGATATGAAGGAGTGTTTATTTACTATATTAAATAGGGAATACATCAAGGTAGTAACGAATAAAAGGGTACCTTGAATGACATCTGGTGCTCCTTGTGCTGAAAATTCTAAAGCATGATGTTGAACACGACCTCCTTCATTGCCTCTCTGACCAGGATAATGCCCACCACCACGGATTCACTCTAAACATATAGGACGAGGAGAATCACAAGGATTCCCTATGCCTAACCCATATACCCACTACTGATCTAAAGTTGTTGCAACCTCCTACAGCTGCCTCGGCTGGAACTGCCTCAACAGAGGAACCTATAGTGGAGAACCTGGTGCACGATGACTGCACTGAATGGTTGGGAACTTTTGTTGATGATGACCTCAACCACCACAAGAAAAACAAGTTCATGATACCCTATAATAGGCTTTAGAGACATCTCCCTAGTGGAAATGAGATGCTGAGGAATGTGACCTACCCCGGCCGATCAAAAAATCTTCTTCCCTAAAAATTGGGAACCCTAGACCATAGCTCTACTTCCTATGAAATCATGACGAATCTACTCTCATAATGATCCAGTTCTATCCAATGTCCTTTCATTGACCTCTACCCAGGCCAGCACCCCAAATATGTCTTCAGCATAAATGGGGTGACCTCGTGTTGGATCTCTGGATGCAAAGCCTCCTCGAAATGCCTCACCATGGTCTCTTCAATTGGAAACAGGTCCGAAGCATATCATAAAAGGATCATAAATTGGATTCCAATCACTCACACTCTGGTTCTCCCCTATCAAAGCGTAATATGCTCCTACAGATTGGATGTCTTCACAGTCGAGGAAAGAAACTTGACTCTACTTTTTTCTCGAAAATCCTCCCACGAGATCATTGAATCCTCGTGATCACCAAGGAATAATAACCACACCTACCTCGCAGCTCCACACAACATCGTCACATACATGGACACCTAGTGCCCCTCCATTAACTGATCGAACATTATCTTATCTCGAACTCCTCCAACTAGTCTTCTGTGACTCCTTCTAAAATGGGGCCCTCATACATCGATATACTCTGGCGATGAAATTCCCAGAGTGTCCTCATTCACGTGCCATCGTCATCAGCACCTATCCTATGATGATATATTGGTAGAACTTGCTGGTCATCATTTGTGTAAACCTACAAGGATGTCGACCTGGAGCCCTACCTATAAAATTACAAACCGTTAGAGCTCCTAAACATAGAATATGGAAGACTCACCATTTATTAATTAATTGTTTTCTTTTATTCATTCTAGGATATCCCATCCAATGTTCTACCCATTCATACACATGCACAAGGAAGAATGATGCATGATCCTTTCCTAGGTCTCTACCCTGCAACTAGTATAAACTCTTTTAGTAGACATTGTTATCTTAATGTTTCATACATGAGATCGTAGGGGGCCCAAAATGCCTATGTCTCAGTCGGTATCCGGTGTTTATGTCACTTTCAAATCATGACTGACACAGTTTCCCTACCAACTGATGCAACTTCACATATGCGTAAATCCAAACTCCGTACTATCCCACAACTAATCTTCTCATACCACTCTATCATGACCCCCTCCCCCACAAGGTGTACCTATCATGGGTCGATAACATTAGAATGGTGCGAATGAAGCCAAATTCCAGCCACTAGTAGGCCCCGGGTAGGCGACTAGCATCGAGGGAATATTAAAAACATAGATGGGAGGTATTAACCTCTAAGAGAACACATTCAAAAGAAAGTGATAAGATAGACAAAGAACAATATTCTTATCTCAAACAAAAATATAAATGATATCCCAGGTACACATATGTAATGTCATGAAAAACTAATGCAACTAAATGTGGATAACTGTAAGTACCCAAAAGAAGGTAAAAAAACAACAACCACGTAACCCAAACAGCAGCTGCAACCCCAAGATCGTAGAAACCAGCCTGATCTCCAACCTTCTCCATGTGACCTGAAAACAATTTATATATACATAGGGTGAGTATAAAAGTATACTCAGTAGCATCCTACCTATAGCCTCTCATGTAAAAGTAAAGAAAGCATGCTAAAGCACAGTTAACAACATGTGAAACTAAATCGTCACCAAAATAGGTATACTATGTTCCCAACCACACCATTGAATCTCTCACAAAGTAACACTTACAAGAGTATATAATATAACAAAGAACATAAAGGGTACCTCGCTACTACTTCCCCACTGGTTTTCCATATGGCCCGAATGTCGAACGTCCTAAACATCTCTCTCTAAAAATTCTTTCCCATATACACCTTGGTGAAGCACCACAACATGCAACTCATGCAACAAAAAAATCATATATAAGTAAGAAAATCAACCTAGTTGCTTTTGGGAACCATCACAGCTCGCATAATGTGTATTATACATCGTGTATAAACATCAAGCCATTATAGAACATACATCGAGTACATATCCTCTAGCCATCAAAATCTATACATGTTACAACTATTGTAGTCCATATTAATATATATCCAGAATATATGTGTGTGAATAACAACAATCCATTACAGCCCCCTACACACATATATGGAGAAACTAACCACTGTACCTACCAACACAAGTAACTACCAAGAGAAGGGAGCGGGGCTAAAGGGAGTAGTAATCCATCTATCCTCCCACCAGAATGTTAGGGAAAACACCCACAGGGGTCAAAATCCCTGGTGTGTCAGTTTCATTAACTGATGGGGTGGAGTAGCATATAGATACTCAAAAAGTATAGAATATAATATATCTCAAAACCACACTATGGGGATAACCTTTTCAAAGACACAACTGCATCTAACGTCTCTCAGCCTCCCAGCTTCCACTTCTAAGATTTTGTATGTTATAAGAACATAACAATTTAAAGATCTTTATTACATTAAATCATTCCCTTTTTTCAGTTTCAATTTAAGTTAATTCATTCATTAAGAATCAATTAATCATTAAAAATTTCACATTAAATTTCATTAGAATCACACTCATAGTCCATGGTCCTTTTTATTGAATCCCAACAAGCTCCAACCCCTTGGGTTAGCATCATTTATTCAATTATTTATGTACTGCATTACTTTCCCATATTCCTATGAATTCTATAAAAACATTCTATGTAACTAAACAAAAGGGGGATCAACTCAGTAGGTAGATGAACTACCCTTCATTTCATTACCACCTATTGAAATAGCATAGACCCATACTCCCTCACGAAGTTAACCATTTAAAGCAAATGGCACATCCTACTTTTCTTCACACCATTTTGGATGAAGGGTAAGAAAAAGCAGCTTCCTTGAGTAGTGGGGAATGAAAAGAAGATAAAAAATCAACAAGATCAGAATGCTTCCAACCATTCACATCCAACTCGTTCCAACATCCCAATTTTCCTCCCCGAAACCCCCATGCATAAAAAAATTCATCTTTCCACTCTAGGCATCAACTGCTGCAATAACAAATAGGCATCCCTGCTCCCAAATTTCATAACTACCGTCCTGGCTCACATCACAATACATGCAACAAGAAAACAACAATCATATCAATTAGGCTCTTGGCCCTTAAGAACGAAAAGGATAACTCAAAACACTACAAGGAATTATCATTCGTCAAACAACCAGTGCTTCATCCATCTTTGATTAACCTCTTTATTGTACATAGGTTCCAACATCGGGAAACCGAAATAATAATCTATCAAAAATAATTAATCATGCTTACAACACCAATATGATTAACATCAAATTAAAATAGAAAGAACAAGATTCATTTACATGACTATTTATCTTTATCCAAATAATTATCAATTTATTCTTGCTTTACATTCATTACCAATTCCCATCAATAAAAAAAATCTAAACAAAGAAAGCATATATATCACATTATCTAGAAAAACAAGAGGAAATAACATAAAATTAGTATCAATTTATTTGTCAAGTTTAAATATTTATTATTTCAAACCCATTGCGATCCAATGGGATAAAACATGGTAACTATATAGTTTCACATAAAATAATAGATAAGAAACGTCTCTCCTACTTCATATAGTACTTAGTGTTCTTTAAACACAAATGAGCCGCCAAATGGGTTACGATCTCCTCCCCTATGACAACTGTATCCACCCGAGGATGTAAAGACACCACCACATCGGCCAACACCCAAGAAAATCCCATTTGGAACATTGGGGTAAAATTCCAAAAAAGGTAAAGTAGAAATAGAAGGACATCAAAAAAAATTAATAATGATAGATCATACATTATATCAAATAATGATCGATACTGTTGGTTTGGTTAAAACAGAGTTGAAGCAATCCAAGAAGGGCTGTTTGATTATAATCCTCATACATGATTGAATGAAAGGTTCGAGCGTCTCATAGTCGAGAACAATGAGGATGAACTAGTGAATATGATATATCACCCCTTAAAATATTTAATAGAGAAGTGGTTTAAGATATGTTGGATTTTCCATTACAAGTGGATCACATTGAACCACAAGGTTTGACCATGTAAAAGAATCCTGATCCTTAAAGAAATTAATAAATGAGTTATGGCCATTGAATCGGCCTTGGAGTCTTTAAAATAAGTCTTTAAATGCATTTTACATCAAAGGAAACATTAAAGGGGCAAACTTTAGGCAGGTGAAAACAATGTTCATGAACTCAAATTTTACCAAAGGAAAAACACTATTCATGAACCTCACTGTTGAAACCTCACAGTTGGAACCTCATCACTATGGAAACACTATTCATGAATCTCAACTTTGGAACCACACCGTTATGGAAGCACTGTTCATGAACCTCACCCTTGAAACCTAACCATTGGAACCCCAACATTATAAAAACACTGTTTATGAACCTCATTGTTGAAACATCACCGTTGAAACCTCACCATTCCAGAAACACTTTTTATGAACCTCACAATTGAAACCTCACCATTTGAACTATACCATTCTGGAAACACTATTCATGAACATCACTGTTGAAGCCTCACCATTAGAACCTCACTGTTCTGGAAACAGGGTTCATGAATCTCACTTTTAGAACCTCACTATTAGAACCTCACTATTCTGGAAACATTATTCATGAACCGCACTGTTGAAACATCCTCATTGGATCCTCATCATTCTCTAATCATTAATCATGAACCTCACCATTTTGGAAACATTGTTCATGAACCTCAATGTTGAATCCTCGCCATTTGAACCTTGTCATTCTAGAAACATGGTTCATGAACCTCACCATTGAAAACTCACCATTAAAACCTCAATATTCTAGAAACACTATTCCTAAACCCCATCATTGAAACCTCATAATTGGATCCTCACCATTCTAGAAACACTATTCATGAACTCAAAATTTTGGAAAGGAATGAGGCTACCATTGGATCCTCACCATTATAGAAGCATTATTCAAAAACATGAAAATTTTCAAATGAAAGAGGTTACCATTGGACCTCACTGAGGGAACTGTTCACATCGACCTCTCGCATGGAACTGTTCACATCGACCTCACCGATGGAAATGATGACATAGTCCCCACATATAGAACTGTTCACATCATCCTAACCGATGGAACTGTTAACCTTGTCACAACCAATGGAACTCTTCACATCGCCCTCAATGATGAATATTTTCACATCAACCTCACCGATTGAACTTTTCACGTCGACCACACCGATGTAACTATTCATCATGACCTCACTAGTGGAACTGTTCACATCAACCTCACTAATGGAACAATTCACCTCAACCACACTGATGGAATTGTTCACATAAGGCTACAGTTGCACTATTCACAGAACTGAAAACACTATTAATAGAACTAGAAATTTGGAAATGTTTGGTGCGAAGTCTCCTTGACCTCCCGGAACACCTCAGACACCATATTTTAGAATTGGAATAATCCCTAGAGGTCCGGGCCGTTATAGGATAAAATGATAAATTTATCATTTAATTATTTATCACTGATAAGGATTCCATTAATCAGATATTTTTTAATGATGATAAATACCTACAGTGTTAAATATAGGTTTTTTAGTAATTTATTTTCCTCCCATGATGGTTGATATTATATCATTAATTAATGACATAAATCTTCATGGACCTATAACTCCCCCTACATGGAAGGTAGCCCAATGTACTCACCACATGACATAAAACAACATTGATCCATGATAACCATCCCCATTCAGGTCAATTCGCGTACATATTTACCACATGATGTTAATCTACATAGTTCTTCTAGAACTATGTATGACATGATTATCATTTAGGGATGGCTCAGACCTTTTCTTGGTTGATCCACTACAAAATAAAAATTACCATGTCTTAAATAGGGACCTTTCCTCTCTTGTTTCTCGCATTAAGGATGGATTAGGTTTTCAAAGGAATTAAAACAAAGTCATCCCGACACGAACAAGGGAAATTGGCCTCTATAGGCATAATTCCATATACAATGATGCTAAACATCATGGATGTCATGAACTATTTATACTTTGTTTATCAATTTAATGTCAAACCTAGTGACACCCAACCTCAATCCTTAATCCTATCCACAACATCTCTATATATACATGTATGTCCTCCTTCATCCTAACCACATAACATTAATCTACATGCATTTTTTCAGATCAATATACAGTTTGATTCTCATTCTCAAGAGATACATAGTGATTCTAAGGCATCTAAACATGGCCCCAAATGCAATGTTCACATAAATTCACGATGTCTCTCCCATTTCCTCAATACATGAATTTATAGTATATGTAGCATCAGGATCTAGTTGTATCATCATTATTCTCAGGATTGGATATGTAGTGACGTTGGGATCAGTAATACTGGGTTCATCTGCAACCATCAATTGAAATAAAGACCACCTCCCCATATGGCTTAGACCTACATAGAGTATTTCCCTTTCCAAGAAATATGTGTGTCTTGATTATCAATGAGGCACATTGTGATTCCCAATCACTATATTTGGGATTAGACACAACATTTCAACATTTCACATTAATACGCATCAGTTCCCACTATAAGACACTAAACTACATGACATTCCATAACTATGCATTGCTTGATTCTAATACCCATGAGATAGATTGTGATGCCCAACCATTCATAATTGGGTTGAGCCAAAACATTCCCACACATTCACATAGGTTTTAATTCCTTACCACATGACATTAAATTTAATCGTAGTATGTCTATACCACATGACATTAAACTACATGGAATTACATCATTATAAGATGATGTCATACTAAACAGAAGATTTAAATACCAGATAATGTTAAAATACATAGAAAAAAATCCCCACTACATGATAATAAACTATGAATACCATATACCATTTTTCATCAATCTCTAATGATCCACAAGAGACACACCTTTGTCAAACAGAGTACAGGGTTCTTCCACAATCGATTAAGAGATCCGCAATCCATATAGCACACTTCATGTTTTAAGCATCATAGGTATCCATAAACCATGAATGTCCCTAGGAAAGTATATCCATCATCCAAGACCATATGATTGACCATGGAAAAATTCCTATGGCTCTTGCATATGAACTTATGTCTATCAAAAAAAATTATTACTCTGAAAAAGGACAATTCAATACTCATGAGCCCCAGCACCACTAAAGACACAATCATTACCCCATCATGTCTAAACAACACCAAGTTTAATTTTCGTACATCATTACCCATGTTCTAGGAGATCACGAATAATGATTGACAAAATCTTCCCCCATTAGTGAGAAGAATTTGGAGTGCACTTAACCCTCAATATCCAAATTATGGTCTTCGACATCATCTTCCATATTAGGTCCACATTAGTCATGACATTAAACTGCCTACATTTTTTTTCAAAATTTTAAGACCATAATATCTAGCACATAATTGTCCAAATCCCAAGAACATAAACTAATAAATAATGATACACATAACTTGTCATGGTTTAAACCCCAGAAAGGTTGACCTGAGTAAATGTCAAGTCTTTGTACGCTAAAATAATCTTCCTCAGAGATTAAGAAAAAATTTGGGTGCAATCATAAAAGGAATAATGATAATATTCCCTACCTTATATGCATAGTAAATTCCAATCTATGACCAATTGACTTGCTTTTCTAGTAAAAAGTTAGAATAATGTTTTTCGCCTCTCCTCTATTAGAGACTATGTTCATTGTGTAGTTAAATAAATTTTATGGTACTCCTAACATCCTTGGATTTTACACTTTCAAAAAATAACACGTTATGAGTTTCTGTATCTCGAATCAAAATAAAAATCCTTGGCCATTGGAAATCTTCTCCGAATTCAATGACCCTTTTCTAGACTATTCATACATGCCAATGACTCATGAATATGTTCCTATGGACATCAACCAAATGTTTCACTCTTGAAAAGAAAATTACAATCCTCATGATCCCCGACATCATTAAAGTAGTAATCAACACCCTGCTGTGTCTGAACTACTCTTGGTATGACCTTCCCATATCTTTCTCCTGACTCAAGCACTCTAGATAATGATTTAAAATCCCATCACTAAACAATCCATGACAGGTTTATATCCTTATAATTATGTCAATTTGTTTCTTATTTTTTCGCAAGGATGGACTATGATACTTCATGTTTAACCTCTAATGTCTTACACACCATGATTAGAAACCAATGATCATAGGGATTGAGATTATCATTATGATCTAAACATCCCCAGGGTTCCAAAACACTTCATTGAAATATTTATTCCCATACACAACTTCATCATCTAAAAATTTGAGTCTACACAGATATTTTATAACACACTGAAAAAATTTGAGATCATCTTTATCATGGATATCTATTGACACATAAGGGCCATGACCCCCACACTAAAGGCATCTTATCCATTAACAAAAAGAGCTTCAATTTATGTGATCCATAGCTACACTTTATATGAAAATAAAATTCTAGAATGACATTTGACATATATACCATGTCTATACTATCTCATATTCATGGACTCAAACATCCAGGTTATGATTTATACCGTCCATGCTATAACTATCTAGGACGGCAAGGAATCCCTAATATTCCAACCAGAACCATATTAATTCCATAAATTTCCCATATCCATTAGAAAAGATACATCTCTTCAATGATTTTTTTGTAGCTATGAATACACAATTATGGATACTGCATATGTGCATATGGACCTCAACTAAATGTATCACTCTAGAAAAATTGAATTCTGAAAATTGCTATAATTTAAAAAAAACGACCAAACCTATCCCTTCAGTGTTCATTAGGAAATTCCTAGTATGACTTCAACATATCTCATGATTATATAGAAGGTTCATGATAAAATAACCTAAACTATAGGGACTTTAGGAATGAGATAAAATTCGCAAAACTAATTTGATATTTAGTCTTAGCTAAACAAAACAAAAAAAAGTTATATTAGATCCAAAAAAAACCTTTAAATAAAGACAAATTATGGTTGAGATAAAACAACATAAAATAATGTTATATTATGTTTGATTTAGAAGACCATAAACTAAAGAAATAGAAGACCAAGCTAAATGAAACTAAACAAATGTGATGTTATGTTTGAGATAAATTACCATAAATATATAATATATTACGACTGAGATAAGAAATTCTAATCTAATGTGATATTACGTACGAGTTAAAAGACATTAATCTATAGAAATATTAGGTATGATAAAAAAAACCCCAATGTAAATCACCACAACATTATAGTCTTCATGAGCTTGTATGGATATCCAAATAGCCTTAAAGACAACAATATATCCTTTTGTTATACTCGAAGATTTAGAACAATATAAATACTCCACCGTTCAGGACCTATCTTCGACCCAGGTCATCTAACTAAAGTTTCAATATTTTTTGAATACACTACTAATGTTGGATCTTGTGAGAGTGAGAAATCATGAGACATCCCTAACAAGGAATATTTTAGAGATTCAACATTCAATTATAGTCAATTTGTATTATTCAATACAATGAATGGGAAGGGTATCGATGGAGACATCCAGAAATAACAAAGTAAAGAGATTTCATACACATCATGGGAAAAGGGAAACTAGAAAATATCATATGAAGGTCAATAAAAATGTTCTCTATTACCATACATAAGCAGGGACATCCATATTCAAGAGACTCTCCTATAAATGTATGATATAAAACAAAATCGGATATTTTTTCCATCATTATAGAATACTCTCAAATGAGTCATTATGTTTATAAATAATTCACTTCAGTAAGTCTATAGATTGACATAGTTAGTCAACGCGTTTAATATATACATCTACAGCATGTTCCTCCTCATCCACTTTAGCAAAGACATCATGTCTATATTTCTCGACAACATCCAAGATTATTTTTTTCCTTTCATCCTTCATTGTGGTATTTTTAGTTGGATTACAAGTACTAAAGTCATATTGAATTTATGTTAGTGGCACATAAATGAAGAATATAGCATAAAATATTTTTAAAAAATAATTATTGTTACTATGGAATGATGTGTTTCACAGGAATTAGAAAATGGTTTGTGAATCCCATAACAAATTTGTATATTACTTGACCTCTTTGGACTCATTAGGCATATAAACCATGTAGGAAGTTGTGTGAACAACATTATCCACTAGAGGCATGATACAATGTGACTCGAACATGGTCATGTATGTAAAAAATGATCGAATGATGAGACATGTGAATTTACAAAATTCATTAAATAAAACCACATCTATAATTGAAATTGTCAAATATATTACCAATGGGTACATTATAATCATGTTAGATGAGTGCCGGAGCAGGATGTAGTATCATGAGAGATCATTGATGAAGAAGATTCATAGTAAATGCATGTGTATTGGGGTCACAATCAGAGATCACGATAGTGTCATGCAATCATGGTAAATGTGGGAGTGCATGGGGGAAGTAATGTCCATTGAATGGGTTACTCTCCTCCACATCCAACATATAGGATGTTTCATGGAAAACAAATCATCTCTGATAGACCAAATTCCACCTAAAACAATTGTTGGCTACATTGAAAAGGAATTTAGTGGGCATTAGCATTCCTATTAGCCATGTATGCATCCCCAAAGATGTCTCTCCTGAGGGGGTAATTTTTTGATATCCACCATATAATTAATGGAAAAATTAAAGAGGAAGAAATACCTAAATATGGGTATTATGCTACCCACAAACGAAAAGGAATAAGGGGATAAATATTACCTTTGGACAACATGAGACTCTTAGGGACTCAATATTGCATGAAAATATCGAGGTATCACGAAGGCATTAGAAAAACCGTACATAACAAGTAGACAGTACCATAGATCCCCCTTTGAAAAAACTTCTTTCTCTGGAGAAGGCTACGGAAACAACTTTATGAGTGCCCCCAGACTTTATGGGTTGTCATTTGATTATTCCTAAAAACCACCAAAAATTCCATAAAAATAATGAGGTATGACTTTCAAAAGCATAGAATAGGAATGGACATGAATCTCATGCACCAAATCATCATTGGGAAAAATTAAATCCAATGATGAAATCTAGGAAAACTCTAATTACCTCTAGAACATTATGGCATAATACAAGGGAGATAAAAAACAAGTGGTGAGACGTGTTCACAGTCAATGAATGACATGTGATAGATACCCATGGGCGATTTGTGAGATGTCACAAGATGTCTGATTCATGTCAGCCTCAACATAAGAATTCTAAATGGCTTGTCATATCCACCACATGGAAGCCCTCAGGTACGTTTAGGTAGTCCCATTGGTTTATGTAGTACAGACGAATAAACATGTCAATTACATTGTTTCACACACTCCATATGCCCCGTATTGGTTATGTGAGACATCACTAAAATAATCGAATAAAATCCCAAAACCTAGTAGCGAAAAATCACATAATCCTTGAACATTGAAAATTAATACAACGATGATAGAATGGGATGAGAAAAGTGGTGTCTGTAGTCACTAAAGGACATATGACATGACCCCGATGTTCAGTAAGACACAACGAGTCCCTAGGGACACATCCACCTCACATCATGAGAGACCTTTATATTTTCATCATCGCCATGAAATGTGCCCCATGTAACATTTCTGTGCTCTAAGGATGAACAATTATAGTTTTACATGAAATTATCATGACCCCAAGGGGTACATATAGGTCACACGACAGGTCACCAAAATAATGCAAGAATTACCCTTGACAACAAAAATGGAATCCCACATGAATCTAATCTTATGTCACATAAAAAAAAAGAATCATAAAAGATTAGGAAATAGGTGTTTATAGTAACTTAAAGTCAAAAGATGTTCCTTATGAACCAACAACACTCTCCTACATGACCCCTGCACAAACAATCCTTGTCACATAAGAATTCTAGAAAAGACACCCAATGGGTTGAGAACACCTTTGAAAAGTCACATAGATATTATGATGGAACTTTGGTATGTCAATGTGACAACATTGAAGTCCTTAGACATTACTGTATGATAAAATGAGTACCCATTGATTCGATATAATCCAATAATGGAATCCATGATGGATTAGATCTAACATCACTGAAAAGAAGGTGACACACTTGGAGAGGTCAAC
This sequence comes from Viscum album, assembly GCA_963277665.1. NCBI lineage: Eukaryota > Viridiplantae > Streptophyta > Magnoliopsida > Santalales > Viscaceae > Viscum > Viscum album. The sequence goes on along the minus strand of OY728143.1, from coordinate 961,408,333 downwards.
AATATAGACACCCGAAGATGCATATCGTTGGACCCCTTCAGCCAATCTAGCCAAAAAATCAGACTACAAATGAGAAATAAAGAACCAGACAATAGGGTTGGTGACACATTTAAATTTCCCAATAAAAAATGAATAAGGGGTCGGAATCGAAGACTCTAGATTACTGGATACTGGATGAATAAACTCTAAACCTCTGTTGAATTCTCAGAGACATTGATTATGCATCCAGAAATATTTTATTGGGTAATACATCGGTGGACTACCAGCCCAATCATATACCACCAATAATGTAGTTCACATTATCATTCATAGATCATGCAATGGACTTACAGAAAGACTTGCGATGAACATAGAATACCTCTTCCAGATCACGTGAGAATTAATGGAACTGGTACTGAATAAACCTAATGCCTTATTAATTTATGTTTTAGAGCTAATTTTAAAGGTGGAAGACATAAGTGAAAAATTTGTGGGTTGTCCCTCATCTGCTTTGTGCGAATCACACAAAGACACATGATAGCTCTAGGAATTGTCTCCTAGATCGGGAGAATCTCCACTAGCATACCCTTTGGTACTCACGGTGACATTTAGATGTGTCTACCTGGTCTCGCAATGTCTCACAATGGTTTTGGAAATGATATGTGGTTCCCCCAAGACTATTTGTAAGGATTCGACCCCAATTACATAGAGCATGTGCCTTATTGGTTACAAAGGAATACAAATAAAGATTAATCATCCCAATGGAAAAAATAGTTTAGAATTATTGGAAACAAGATACATACATAAGTTCATTATTAGAATATGAAATGAAAAACAACATAGAAACTCCATATACAACTTCTATAACTCTTAGGTTATTTCAGCATGTCATTCATAATCAAATTCTTCTTCCCCTGTGGAAATGAAACATAATAAAGGGGTGACCTCAAACGATCATTAAGGGTAATAAATACAGCGAAACGTAACATAATCATTAAACATGATGAATCATTGAAAACACATTTCTTTATTAATAATCATGAACAAAATATGGTAGAAATATGAGCTGAGTAAATATCTCCATAACATAACATAATCATGTGTATTCTACTAGTCGAATAATCACATGATCCATCAATACTGTATTCATAATGGGGGAATGCATAATTTAGGACAACATATCCATATCATCAAGGCCATGTTCCAAGACCATAAATAATCATATTGTCAAGGCCTTGTACCAATAAAATAGTTTGTCTCATGAGACCTACTGATTCACATAGAGGATATAGCGGGACCCACCAGACACTTACTATGTCCAATTAATTACTCATATGAATGGGGATAAACATAAACAACATACACATTAATATATTTAATGTAAATATATTTCCCCGAACATTAATCCAAAACACTAACAATTAAATGTAAACTAATGAATGGTCTTAAGATAGCACATCAGTAGCCAAAATAATCATAAAACATTACATGGAATATTGTAGATGATAATATGGAATACTAATACCTATAATACTTAATAATCAACAAGTGTGTTGTAATAAAGGAAGATACTCATATAAAATCTCTGAGTAAGTCATTAAATAAAAACTCTTTTACTTTGAAAAGAAGAGTTCTTTTGAAAAAATCATTGTATAAGACCAGAAGTGAAGTAAGATATTATTTTAATAAAAACATGAGTGATTTTATAGATATAATGGTTTTCAAAAACAGGTTAGATATTTCCCTTGAAAATAGGTATCATATTGAGATATTACCTTGACTCAGGCTTGTATTTCGGAAACAATTTGAAAGATCCTTTTAAAACATTAAACTAACCATAAAATAAAGAAGTATTATGGTTTGTTTACATATATAGAACACTCACACAAAAATTTATGATGACAATATAATAATAAATAAGAATTCCATTAAGCTAATTTAGACAATGAAAATAACCCGAATGGAAATAGAAGTTCAGGTGGAAAAACCCCTACCTTAAATCTGAATGTGTTCCCCTATTGAACTTAAGGTCCATGAATATGAAATTATAAATATCAATAACTTATTTTTGAACCTATTATAAATTTATTTAGTTTATCATAATTTTGTTTAGTACATTTATATTATTATTTATAAGTTATTATATTGAATTCTGTCATTCCAGAGTGATTGTTTTCTGGATTTTCATAATCGATCCACTTATTTTATGTAATTATGTTCATGTGGAGAGGTTGTAAATATCCAAAATTAATGTTTCATATTAATTATGAACATACAGAATTTTTAATGTTCATTTCCATCAATTTGTTACATGAAATGAGGATGAATAAATTGATGACAACCACATCAATTATTTGGCGGTATTTGGATTATTATGAACTAGTTTTGTCATATGATTTAATAATATGTACATACACTGGTTCATGAATATTAATTAGGTAATGATACATTTATTATAGTCTATTTCAACCATTAAAATGGTTTCATGACCTGAAATTAAGGAGAAATTATAGAACGAAACATAGTCATCAACAACGGTTATAAATTGGAACCTCATGGACATTGATTTTGTTTATAAAAATCAATGGGAGGGAGTAAGAATATTTATGATGGATCTTACATTCACATGATATTATTACAGTATATAGATGATACTAGAGTTTATCATAGACATTTGGATAGAATATGTGAGGATAGAAAAAAAAGTGATGATTGTGAAATTAAGAGAAAATGTTAGAGATCCCTTATGAAAATTCTTTAGCCTAACAATGTCGCTTAAAATTTCATAAAATGATATGATGAGAGTAAAAGGGACCCTCATCATATTAAAATAAAAATGATAGTATGTATAATACATAAAATAAAACCCCAACATATTAGAATGTAAATTGTAATAGATAACATAAAATAATTGTTGACTAAAAGAGGAGGGTGAAGTATTCCCTTACCTTGTTGAGTAACTCCTAGAACATGAATATTGGAAACTTGGGGGGAGGATTAAGGACACATTGGGAGGACTCCTATAGAGTTAAACCCACCAAATCTTTGAGGATGAGTAATTTTGAATTAATGAAAACGAATGTATTAGTGGGTATTAATATAAAAAAAGAAGGAGTTTTTTAATAAATTCAAAGGGAACCTCATTATTTTTTTTTTCAAACAATTGTCTTGCCCATGGTATTTTCCCATGGTTTTATCCACTTGGGACACTTAATTTTATATTTTGATATACAAAAGTCGAGCAGCATTTTATTTTTATTTTTATGTCTTTATAAAGACATTAAACTACTGAGAACTCCAAATTTTTTTACTATTCACAAAAATTCAAGTATTTTTGAAAAATCACAAAAATTCACCCCTAAAATCTTTCCACATGTGAAATTTAAAAATTAAATGCCTTTTTCAAAAATAGATTTCTAAATATTAGGAATTTAATTTCTAAATAAAATATTAGTTAATTAAAAAATAACAATTTAAAGGTATAATTAATTTTACATCACATTGAAAAGTCAATTAAGATCTCATTTTCATATTATCTTATGAAAATAAAATAATATCATTATTTACTATTCATAAGGGTCACATTACTACTCATATTACAATTAATAAGTTTATGTTACTATTCACTAAAAATAAAGTTTGTTCTAACAGACTCCGAATGATTTACTGGTCACAACTCTAGATGATTGTTATCCAAAATTCCAAAAACAATAGAGGCATATTTGTGTTTAGTAACTAGTTTATAAATTTAATTCGATATTTATTTTCAAAATGAAATTTCATTTTAAAATCTAGGACAAAAATAGGTGGGGGTAATTTTCCTTAATTGCTTCCTCTAGTTCACATGTTTCCTCTTTATACATATGTTGTTTCCATATTACATTGACCTGATGAGTAGTCTTGCTTCTTAGAACTTTGTCTCTAAGATCCAATATTCTCACTGGATATTCATCCTAGGATAGATCATCCTCCATCTTTACCACCTCTGATGAGAGTACATGTGATGGGTCTTGTATGTACTTCCTTAACGGGGATACATGAAATACATCATGTACTTATGAAATTATAGGTAGAAGTGCCAGTTGATAGGACACAGATCCGACTCGATCAAATTTATCAAAGGAGTTGATATAACTGGGACATAAATTTTCTTTCTTCCAAAACCTCATCAACTTCTTCCATGTAGATATGCGTTGAAAAACCAGGTCTCTAACATTGAATTCAAGTTTCTGTCAATGGTTATTCGCATAAATCTTCCCTCGACTATGGTTCGCCTTGATATGCTGCTGAATTGTTTTCACATTCTCCACCATTTCATTAACCATTTCAGGACCTAACACCTTGTGCTCAATGAATTCATCCCAACATGCTGGGGTACATAACATTTTTCAATATAGGGATTCATACAGTTCCATTCGGATGTTCGAGTGTAAACTGTTGCAGTAGGAGAATTCAACAAGTGGAAGATGTTGGTCTTACGCCACTTTTAATTCCATAGAACATGCTCTCAACATCTCTTCTAGTGTCTAAATAGTCCACTAAGATTGGCCAGAAGTTTGAGGATGATTGGATGTACTGATGTTCATTTCAGTGCTTAAATCACATTGGAGGCTTTCCCAAAACATTGAGGTGAATCTAGGATCCAAGTCAGATACAATAGATAGTTGTACTCCCTACAACCTTACTACTTCATTGATGTAAATCCTTACAATTTGATCTAATGATAAGTCCTCTATAATCAAGATGAAGTCATCTGTCTTTGTAAGATTATCCACAATGATCCATATAACATTGTTTCCTTTATATGTCCTTTGAAGTCATGTGACAATGTCTATGGTAATTTTCTTCCACTTCCATGTTTGTATGGGTAGTGGTTGCATTATCCCCGTAGACTTTTTCCTCTCATCCTTCACCTGTTGACAAACTAAGAACATTGATGTATATTCAACAAAATCCCTTTTCATATTGTCCCACCAAGTGTTTTCTCAGAGATCTTGATACATAATTATGCTACCATGGTTTATAGAGTAATTAGAGGTATGTGCATCATCCAAATGTTACCTCTTTAGCTCAAAAATTTAGGGAATATAAAGCCTCTTCCCAAATATTAAAATGCCACATTCACATACAAATTCAGTCAACATCATATCTTTTAAAATATTCATTTTCATTTTAAATTCCTCATCATCAGTCAGATTACTTTTTATCCTATCATGTAATGAAGGTTTGACAACTATATGAAAAATTAGTGATGTGTTACCTTCCTTGATGATTCCCATATCCATCTTTAATAGATCCATGAACAAAGGATCCCATTCAACTCTCATCATGTTCAGAACAATATGATTATTTGTACTCAATGAATATGATACCTTATATTCCTTCCCCAGGTGGTAGTTTATTATAAAATTATAGTATTTGAGTATCTCAATCCTTCTATTTTGTCTCATGTTGAGTTCTTTCTGTGAGAATATATATTTCAAACTCTTATGATCTGTATATATCTCATATTTTTCAACATAGAGGTAATGTCTCCAAATATTTAGAGAAATGATTACCGCTGCTAACCCAATATAATGAGGTAGATAGTTTTGTTAATGAATTTTTAAGTGTCTAGATGCATATTAAATCACTCGATCATTATGAATAATGACACAACATAGTCCTTTCATTGATGCATTGCTATAGATAAAAAACCATCATTCCATGATGTTAGGTCTAAGATCGGAGCATTCACTAACCTCCTCATAAATTCTTCAAAAGCTTCTTCATATTCCTATGTACATACGATCGTAACCACTTTTCGGGTGAGTATAGTCAATGGGATGGCTAAATTAGCAAGGTTCTGAACGAAACACCGATAATAGCCTTCTAAAACAATGAAACTGTGTACCTCATTTACGTTCTTTGTAGTTGGCCATTCTTGAAAAAGCATTGTCTCTATAGGATCTATGAATATTCCATCCTTAGATAAAATTTGGCCTAGAATGGAAACTAATTGGAGACCAAAATCATAATTTCTGAACAATCCCTATAATTTATTTATTCTAAGTGTCATCAAAATAGTGCTTTAGTTCTTTTCATGATCTACAATGATTTTAGAGTATACCAGGATATCATCAATAAAAACCACTACAAAGTCATCAATATATTCTTGAAAACTATGTTCATTATATCCCTGAAGACAAATGGAGCATTAGTTAGTCCAAAATGCATTATTTTAAACCCATAATGCCTGCACCTGTTTCGAAATGCTGTTTTAGAAAGTCTTTCTTCCTGACAAGAAACTGATGATATCCAGATCGAAGATCAATCTTTGAAAAATATTGAACTCCATTAAGATGATCTAATAAATCATTAATTCGTGTAAAATGATACTTATTCTTTATTGTAATAGCATTTATTTCCCAATAATCAATGAACAGCCTCATGGATCCATCTTTCTTCTTGACAAAGAGAATAGGGGCTCCCCATGGAGAAATGCTAGGGTGAAAAAATCCTTTATCACTCAATTCCTCTTGTTGTTTATTTGGATCCACTAACTTGACAATAGATATTCTATAAGGTGTCTTTGATATGGTCCTCGAACCAAGAATTAAGTCGATGGAATACTCAATTTCCCACTCTGGAGGATGTCCAGGTAAATCCTCTGGAAATATGTCAACATATTCTTTCACAATAGGTACATCCTCTATTTGTACATTATTCTCCTCACCTATATTTATTTTATTCCCTTCCTCATAAATAATTGAATTAAGTAGATATACTGGGGGTGGATCTAGATGAGAATTACATGGGGAGGTTTCTACTCTAAAAATAAGGGGTTCTACACCATTCTTGAAAATTGTAACATCCTTCTTTTTGAAAAAGGTCATTTCATCATAATTATATAGCCAATACTTACTGAGAATTATATCATTGTCAATAATTATTATGATGATAAAGTTAGAAACTAAAGCACAGTTATGTGTCACAAGGGAGACCAATTGAAAAACCTTTGTTACAATGATACATCCAGTATATGTTTTGACTGATAACTCCTTTATTAAAATAAAATTGGAAGTATCTAATTTTGTTGAAAAATAGGGAAGATCTAAATGAATGTGACGTTCCAAAATAAAATAATCCATTTCCCTATGTTGTATGAAATATTCAATGTAGATACCACCACTTATTTAGGAACATCAACTTCTGCTTTTATAACCATAGATGATTTCACTTTCTCCCTTGGCATTCTATGGGGAACATTTCATCGATGCTTAGGACATTCATGTGAATAGTATACCATATCCTTGAAATTGTAGTACATAACATTTGTAGATTCATTCTTCCCCTTACGATCCCTAGATAGGTGGCTTTTTTCTCTACACCTATAACAGACTCCCATTCCCTTCACGTAAGTACCACGGTGTTTCTTCCCACAATTACAGCATGATGGAAATTTAACTCTTCTCTTCTTCCACATTTCCTTATTTCCTTTCCCAGAGTTTTTAGCAGCCCAATTCTTCTCTTACATTACTTTAATGTCAAAAGACTTAGAGAATTCAGTCTCTGTCTTGATAGCACTTGAGAATATATCTTAATATGATTCAAATTGTTGGGATACGAGATCCCTTTAGAGGAATTGTTATAAACCATCAAAAAATTGATCAAATTTTATCCTTGGTTTACGTATGTAGTTCATAGCATGCCTTTCCAGCCTTATAATGTTTTCTTCATACATGGAAACATTTTTATCATCCTTCTTCCTTAGATTCAAGAATTTCCCTTTTATATCATCTCACTATTCACAAGGGAAATATTTTTCTAAATTATTTCGTTAAAATCCCTCCATTCTATCTCTTCTATTTCTTCATCCTCCATTGTGTTTTAGACTAAAGGCCACCAATGATCAACATCACTCGTTAGATGATAAAATACTAGGACAACCTTCTCTCTTTCATTACATCCCAATGTTAGAAATATCTTTTCAAGGTAACATATCCACTACTCTACTACAAATGTATAATTAGTCCAATTGAATGATGGAGGATATTGTCACATAAAGAGATCATACACAGCTTCTCCACGTGGTGCATCAGGATGCTCTATATGAGTAATGTTATTACTCATAACCTGGTTAAGTTTTCCCAGTATAGTTATGAGTTTCTCTGCACCAGATCCAACATCATTATCTTGTGTCAAAAGGGAAATCCCTACAGGGGTCACGTGTATTCATGCAATTTTCATTCCTTCCACTTGGTAACATCTCTTGATAATGGAATACACTAGTTTAGGTTATGAATCATAATGTATAATCTTAACATAAAAAAATACATAGCTAAAATTGATATTCTACTCATGGATAATACATTATTCAGAAAAATGGTTTCTTCAAAGAAAATTGTACATTTAAATCCTTCATTATGGATTGTAATGAAAATTTGAATTATCCTGAGCATATCCCCTTGGAGTTCTGAAATGAAGAGTACAGTACGGCCTGATACCGTGCAATCATTCCCATTTGAGTCTTTCTAAAAGTGGTGTTTTTAGTTTTACACCCAGATACATCTGTACTAGAGCTGCCTCGAACTCCTCGTATCTAGACAGGTATGTATTTCTTGAATGATCCACATAATGTATTCCTTACCCAAATACCAGGATGTTATTGTATGTATATCCTCAAAGACAAAATTAGGGTCTCTTCCATATTTTTACATTGTCAAAATCTAGTTTCCAAGTATTCGACGAAACTTCCTCAGATACCAACTGTAAGGACCCGACCGCAGTTACCCGAAGCCGGTGCCTTATTGGTTACATTGGCATACAGACAAGGATAAAGGATCCCAAAGGACCGAGTAGTTTAGTATTATTGGAAAAAAGATACATATATAAGTTCATTATTACAACAATATTTGAAAAACAACATAGAAACTCCATAGACAACTTATATAAATCCTAGGTTATTTTTTTCATGTCATTAATATTAGAATTATTCCTATCCTATAGAAATGAAACATAACAGATGGGTGAAATCCAATGCTCAGTAAGTGTATGAAATATAGTGGAAGATAACCTAAACATTTTACATGGTATATAATTGAAAACACATTCCTTTAGAAATAAACGAGAACAGAATATGGTAGAAATATGAGCTGAGTAAATATTTCCAAAACATAACATAATCATGGGTATTCTACTAGATGAATAACTACATGAACCATTAAAAATATATTCAAAATTAGGGAATTCATAAATCTGGACAACATGTCAATATCATCAAGGCCTTGTGCTATGACCATAAATAATCATTTCGTCAAGGGCTTATGCCAAGACCGTAGTTTGTCTCATTAGACCTACTGATGCACCGAGGGGATATAGCGGGCCCCACCCAAAACATAATATGTTCAATTCCTTCCTCATATGAATGGGGATAAACATAACCAACATACTCATTAATATATTAAATGTAAATAGATTTCCCCAAACATTAAGCCAAAACACTAACCATTCGAAGTAAACTGATGAATGGTTTAAAGATATCACATCGATATACAAAATAATAATAAACCATTAAATTGAATATGGTAGATGATACAATGTAAAAATAATCCCAATAATACTTAAGAATCAACTTGTGTGTTGAAATAGAGGAAGATACTCTAATAAAATCTTCAAGTAATTATTGAAATAAATACTCTTTTACTTTAAAAAGAAGTGTTCATTTGGAAAAAACTTTGTATAATACCAGAAGTGATGTAAGATATTATTTTCACAAAAAATGAGTTATGTTATGGATATAATTTTTTCCAAAAACATATTAGACATTTCCCTTGAAAATAGGTAAGAAATAGGGATATTCCCTAGAATCAGGCTTGTATTTCGGAAAAATTTGGATGATCCCTCTAAAACTTGTAACTAACCACAAAATAAAGAAGGATTATATTTTGCGTAAATATATAGAACACTAAAATAATATTTATTATGAGTATAAAATAATAAATTATAATTTCATTGAGGTAAATTTGACAATGAAAATAACAAGAATGGAAAAGGATGTTCGGGTGGAAAACCCCTTCCTTAAATCCGAATGTGTTCCCCTCTTGAAATTAAGGTCCTAGAAAATGAAATTATACATATGAATAAATTATTTAAGAACCTAATATACATGTATTTATATTATCATAATTATATTTAATTAATTTTTGTTATAATTTATAAGTAATTATATTTAATTCTGTCGTTCTGGAGTGTTTGTTTTCTTGATTTTCATAATTGGCTCACTTGTTTTTAATTAGTGAATTTGATGTGGAATAGTTGTAAATCTCCATAATTTAAGTTAAATATTATATATGAACATCCAAAATTGGTAATTTTCATTTCCATAATTTCATTACATTGAATGAGGATGAATCATTAGATGAAAACCACTTCGATTATTTTTCAATATTTGGATTATTATGAACTAGTTTTCCCATATGACTTAATAATATGTACATATAATGGTTCTTGAATGTTAATTATGTTATGATAAATGTATAATAGTCTATATCAACAATTAAAATGGTTTAATGACCAATAATGTAGGAGAAATTGATGAAAAAAATATCGTCATCCACGAATGTTATAAATTGGAACCTCATGGACGTCGATTTCATTTATAAAAATAAAAGGGAGGGAGTAAAAATATTGACAATGGTTCTTCCATTAACATGATATTATTCTACCATATAAATGATACTGGATTTTATCATGGTCATTTTTACAGAGTATGTGAGGAGAGAAAAAAAAAGAGATGAACTTGAAAATAATAGAAAAGGTGAGAGATCCCTAATGAAAAATCGACATCCTAACATCATCACTTAAAATTTCATAAAATTAAATTATGATAAAAAAAGGGTACCGCATAATATTTAAATAAAAATTATAGTAATAAAGAGTCATGAATTTATATCCAAACATATTATAATGGAAATTCAAAGAGATAACATAAAATAAGTGTCGATTAAAAGAGGAGGGTGGAGGATTCCATTACCTTGTAGAGTAACTCCTAGAACATGATGTTTAGGACCTTGGAGGATTAAATACACCTTATATGGACATATAGAGAGGTAAAACCACCATATCTTCTAGGATGAGGGATTTGGAATGAATGAAAACGAATGGATGATTGGGTATTTATAGAAAAAGAGAGGGAGTTTTTTAATAATTTCAAAGGGACACCTCATTAGTAGTTTTTTTCATGCTATGGGCTTGACCATGGTATTTTCCCATGGTTTTAGCCAAATGGGACACCTCAATTCATATGATATGTTACACAAGTTGACCATCCTTTTATTTTAATTATTATGTCATTATGATATCATTAAACAAATGAATACTCAAAACTATATTTTTTACTATTCACTGAAAAATCATGTATTTTAAAAAAATAAAAAAAAATTAACCCCTAACAATTTTCGACATGTAGAATTGAAAAATGAAATTAATTATTCAAAAATATTTTTCTAAATATTATTAATTTTATTGTTAAATAAAATAATAGTTAATTCAAAAAATAATAATTTTATGGTATAATTTGTTTTATATCACATTGAAAAATAAATTAAGATCTCATTATCTTATTTTATTAAGAAAATAAAATAATATCATTATTTAAAATTAATAAGGGTCGTATTTCTATTCATATTACTATTCATAAAGTTTTGTTACCATTCACCAAAAATCTAGTTTGTTATAACAGAATCCAAATGACTTATTGTTCACAACTCTAGATGATTGTTATTCAAAGTTTCAAACACAATATAGGGAATGTTGTGTTTAATGGCTAGATTATAAAATTCATTCAATATTTATTTTTAAAATCATGGTTTTTTACACTATTCCACAATTAGTCTCACTAAACCGTTCATTTTTTTCAATACATGTCTTGTGATAGTTCTAGGATATGCCATCTAGATCATACGACACCCTCAATATTAGAAGGCCACGTAAATTGGTCTTCCCCAAATAAGATGGAATTGTCTCTCCCTAGTGTGTAGGCCCTGAATATCGGGTAACCTCAGTGTGTGATCCTAGAAATAAAGGGAACTATGAAAACAATGATTCATATCATATATATGATACATAGGCTATCTCTCCTCGATGTTTGATCCCTATATCGATCATTTAGGGAAATACAAGCATCTATGTATGTTAATCCAGGAAATGAAATGATCATTTTCAATCCATTGTTTCTCATAGTAAGCATGGATCTCGTGAGCTTAGGGATTCATTATAATCATTTCATCTACATTATGAGTCTCTATAATGACACATGAAACACAAATACATGATAACTATGACAACTCTTATTCTCTATATACACAAGAATTCTAAGGCCCATCTTAGGGGTTCAAGATCAAATATTTGGAGCCTTAGTACCCGAACATATTCTCCCACCACATAACATTAAATTCCATAAGATGAACAAAATATGTGTTTCTTGATTATTTTAATAATGATGATAGGTAGGATCCCTATTAATAGTTTAATCCCCTCATAAAAATATTAGTCACATCCTTACACAAGGGCATTCTCCGAAGTACTTTTTTATAAAACTCGAATATATAAGAAAATTCATGTTACACAATAATGATGAGAAAAATCAGATACATACATATGGATTCACTAAAGAGATCCCTATGCTTTATACATGAAATATAATTAACCTATAGTAATTTTTATATATAAACAATTCTAGTAATGAGATTACGAAGATATTCGAAAATATATCATAAAAATCTTAGAGAGTCCTAGAGTAGGCAATAATTCCCTTAAAAAAATGGTGCCATGGGCTCAAAATCCCAACCAATCTACCATTAATATCCTTGATGATTCGATGGGCTTAAAAACCCATATGATAATTGGATATTGTAAAGGAGTTCCATACCCACAGATAGATGAGGGATGTATTGGATGTTTATAGGGAAGATAAAATTGATGGTAATCCCGATGTGTGTGATTGAATGAGGCCATACAATATCCTTCAATATAACCATCATGGGAGCCCATCCCGCATCAACCACAAATACTGAAAAAATAGTTATTTCAAAGATATTTTACTAAAAACATTCTACTGTAGTTTTAATATGACTTCCCTATCATTTTTATGATTTATTCCACCTATACCGGATTTGATAACTCAAAATCCCCTTACTGAGTTATACCAATTATTTATTAAATATTTATTCCATAATTTTCTATTTTCATTTATCTTACCTCTTTATTTTTGGGAAAAAAATAAATTTGGACGAAAAATTATTTTCTAGAAAGTTATTATTTTCATATTTAAAAAAATGGAGTCTTCTTCAAATTTGACCTATATATGTTAATATAAAGAGTTTTGAAAAACACATTTCATGATTTATATTTCATTTTTATCAAATGATATATCACAAGTGATGTGATAGTTTGATCATTAATCAAATGTTATTATGTTATGAATCATTTGGGAAAATGATATTTTTATATCACTTTATTTATCAGGTTCATGTATTGTGATATGATTAAGAAAACCATTATTTTTACATTGGTTATTTAATATCTAATGTTACCTTATTTTTCAAGAGGCACACAAATATATATGGATGATGAAGAATGGGTAATATTTCTCACTTCATTGAATTGGTTTATGTTTATATCTTATAAGATATTCATGAATGAAAATGACGAGTTTTTTAAATTATTATGAGATTGACGTGATTTATACTATTTCTAGGCATGGGCATAATGAATTTATCCACATAATGATGGGCATAGTGAATTTTCTTAGAATTGTTCTTATAAGATTATTTTTGAAACCATTTCAATATTCTATCAATATATACAATATTTACATGTTTAACATCAATAATTGATATATTTTCAAGAATCATTTCATTTCCTCTATGTGCAATTTTTTTTGTATTAAGCCTTATTTTATATATATTCCACACATTCAGTCCATGATCACTTAATATATTATTATTGAGATACATTTGGAAGAATATAAAATAATTTATGATTTCATAGAAATCATTTTATGATATTATATATCTTTAATTATTATTATTATTATCATATATAGTTATTTTATTATGATATTTCTATCATCCTCATATTATCCTCCAGGATTATGATCTATTATTTTATGACAATTTTACCTTATTTTCATTTATGATTCCCCCCTTATTATTAATCAAATAACTACATAATGATGATTATTTTTTCATGTAAAATACGTAGTAATGGTTTTAGAGGAGCATAATTCAAAAGAAATGGTTGATGTGAATTAAAATAAGATGACTTTTTAGCTAATATATAATATTATAAACCATTAGATCATTGTATTATGTGGAAATTCATATGATATAATATTTTAATAATGAGAATTTTTTATTAATTATGTTATTTTTTTCATCTGCTTTTTTTATTTGGGTAATTAGGCTTGAGAAATTTTATTTCACAAACAATAAATTTATTAAAAGATTATTGATGTGTGTGGGTTTATGGATATGTTTTTTACTTGTAAATGAATTTTTATGTTCTCTCCATGTGATTAATATACTTATGAAATTCAATATAGAGAAGGGATATTGAAAGATATTTATAATTTTTTTTTATTATTTGGGGATTATTCTAGATTATTATAAGATAACAAGACCTATTGTGGTATGTTGTAATAATGTAAATTTTAATTGGATATTGAGTTCATAGATATATGATATTTGATATCTTGAGTAATGAAAATTTAATAAGTAAAATTATAAATGGAATTCATGAGTTTATAAATATCAATGAAAATTTTATCATCAAATATTTTGTTTCCTAGGTTTAAAAAATATTTATATTGGTTTGGTTGATAAAGGGTTAGGAGAATAACATGTATATTAACCTATATATTTCACTAAGTACATAGTTAGAAGGTACAAAGTACTTCATAATTTTTGTAAAGTCTATAAAAAATAGTTAACCGAACCTGGTTCTCAATAGAGTGGATCCATCTATCTAATGTGAATCCACTGGGTTTTCTATTCAAAATGGCCCACTTTGTAAAATGTAGTGATTTACTCGGTAATTGTTATGATTAGGTCTATTTTAAAACCACATGATACCTTCTAATCCATGTTTAACCTCACATAATTTGGTTGTTTTGGAGCTCAAGAGAGGTCATTTAGCTTAACTCTCCTCCCTTTGTTCTCCCCCAAGAATATCCATTAGAGACATCATGATTATTGGTTGATTGGATCATGTTTTAGAATATAAGAAATATGAAATTCTTCCCCCATCATCTATTAGAGTCCCATTTATTTCTTCTCAAATTTCCATTCACCATATCTATGTATTTGATGAAAATTATATTAGAGTGTTGGGGCCAAAGGGGAGATTTTATTATTTCATTGAGGGTGGTGATATTGACATTTTCAATGAATTATATAAATTTAATATTTATTATTTTGTAGTTAAAAAATTAATTTAATGTAGTTGGAAAATAAGAATAAATATAAAATAAAATATTTATAGTGGTATGGATATAATGGATCGTTGAACACTCTTTACTCTATCAAAAACTAGATGAGCTAAGCCCACAATTACCACTATTATGGATTCCTACAATTACTTTTATTATAGAGTGTCACAACCCACATACAAAACCCTTTTCCCCTTCTATATTAATCCCAAACATACCTAACTCTTTAAATCTTTAGTAACTACCAGATCAAAATGTACATATCCAGTAATATGTATAACCCAATTTCTAACTTATTATGGGAGTAAAATCCCAAAATACCACCTTTTAATTTTTAGTAACGTGCTTCAAAATTATCCACAATAAAATAGAATTAGAAGAAGTAAAAATACATAGAACTATAAGTAATAATAAAATTTTTAGTGTTGATGTAGTAATAAACTCTAATGTATGAAAGGAAAAAATGATCTCAATTTAGATGAGAGCTGTTGTTGATCAAAAAGGAATATATAAATTATAATACATTATATAATCCTCATCCTTTTATCTATATCTTATATCCCCTATTTATACCATGTAAATGTATCTACTATTTCTATTTAAAGAAAATTATAATGTTAAATCAATTACATATATATTTTTCAAACAACATACTCTTGATATGTATATCCCATGTTCAATGATAGCCTTCCATTTATGAATATTTTAAAAATTAAGAAAAATATTTATAAATTTACTCCTCGTTATCCTATAAAAAACCGAAAACAATTTTTAGAACCCATTAGAATAATTAATAAAATATAAATTAATAATCAATAATATCATATAGAAATTCTATGAAAATATTTAGGACTGGATTTTAATATTAAATCTATTTTGATTTTTGATATATGACTTCCTAAAATTTCATCATGGAAAATAATTTATATAAATATCATAAAAGAATTATTTAAATTATCACATGAAAAGTTAATATATGTTCACTTGTATTCTAAACAAATAATATCTAATTATAGAGATACCAAAAAAAATAATTTCATTCAAAATTAACATTCAGTTTGTAGATATATAAAATAAAAAAATGTATAATTTAATGTTTTAGAACATCATAAATATTATATTAAAAAACAAAAATAAAATATTTTCTATTATGTCATACATACACACTCGATGTGGTTAACACATTTTACCCTAACAAAGATTACTAAACAACTGTAAGTATTCTTGGAATTGGATTACCGTTATATAGGACTAAGGTTACCCTTACATGAGTTTTTAAAATTTTGTAGTAACCTTACGTAAGTATTTGAAGCAAACTATTACACATACACATCGTTCCAGTTACCATTACACAAATATGTATTACCGATACATGAATATTGAAAAAATGATTCCACCCATATAGAAATATGTTTTACCATTATATATATAAAATTTACCGTAATGTGAGTAACAAAATAATTACATTTCTCAAATGAATGTTTCATGTTACCATTATGAAAGAATGTGAGAACCCTTACCCATCATTTTTTCCATTCCATGAGAAATAGATTACACTTACACAAGTTTATACACTTTTATTTAATTACTAATTTTTAATGGTTTCTATTACAAAAACAAATATAAAGTAGAACATATTATTATACAACTAACACGAACATGTGATTGTATTTACTCATCACATTGAAACATACAGTTAACATTACCTATATAATAAAAAAATTAATGTTACCATTGATCAACTTATAAATACATAAGGTTAAATTTATTAAAATTATATAAATTTTAGTTCACATTTAGAAAACTAATAGAATTTTATTCTCACCCATACATAACACATAAACACATATGGATACCCGTATATGAAATATTTTATCTCAATGTTATCTATACAGAAATCCATGAAAATCACTTATACCCTACTATAACACATTAAATACTATGATTATCTTCATTGAACACCATAAAAATATATAAAATATTTATGTGACTTATATATATATTGTTTGAACATTACAAATCTTTGTAAAAACTTGTTTAAATTATATTTATTGGTCTGGTTGATATTTGTATTCTGTGAAATCTCTTTGAATCATTTAGGACATATTGTAAAAAATTAAAACATAAAATATACTGATATTTTAAGAAAAATATAATAATATATGTCCACTGACAAGTATACTAATGATAACACTCAATAACGATGTGAAAATTTTAATTATTCATTCATTGGATATTTTAATTTATCAAAAAAACAATTTAATAAACATGACCTAAGGAGTCACTTCAACATTATCACCTATAAATTATAATTTAAATATCCCTCCCCATTTGATATTATAAAAAATATATAGTTTATAACAGAAAAATTAACTATTTTATATAATATCTTTTCTCCCCCACTTTATGTAACACAATGTTAAATAAAAAATTCTATCTAAAAAATGAATATAAACAATGAATTTATTTTATTTTAAAACATTCTTTAACCTTCATATTTCTCATAATATGACTATGATTAAAGGTATTACCATAAAAAAGAAAAATGTGAGAACATTTTGAAATTATTTTTTGTGAGAAATATTGAAATCCAATTTATTTTTATAATTATACACACTAAGAGATTAAAAAGTTTGATAACATAATTTTTCTAGTTTTTGGATGACATAAAAATTCAACTACTAAAAAATTGTTTTGTTATTTAAAATTAGTAATCTTAAAAAGTGATGATAGATTGTACAAATTTGATGAATATCTGAATGATAAAATATAAACACTCCCTATAATCATTCTATAAATAAATTAAATTTAAACACCCATCATAAAATGTTCAAAATTTATTTTATCAATAATATTAAAGTCTGAGGGAATAGAAAAGATACTAAGAAGTTGATTTTTAAAATATATATATATTTAAATATCTCCATAATATTTCCATTTTGAACATGATATCTAATATTAACTTTTACATTATTGATCTTAGTCCTAATGTGTTTTATGGAATTTTTGGAAATAGAAAAGACGATTCACTTTCATTAAAAATATCAATATTATTAAAATAAAATTTATAATAAGAATAAATTTACATAGTCCATATTGATCGAAGATATTAAGGCACAAAAAGTATATTGTGACTTACCATATATTGACATTGAAATCATATACATATTAATATTGGAAATATTAAATATGGCTTGAAGTAGTAATGTATAAAAAATATCAAATCATTACAACATATATTTTTATATCAACTAATATTCAATAATTATATTGAAATTATTTGCCTGTAATACTCATGGAATTATTTTTCCTCATAAACCAATATAAATAAATTATCTTATCTAACCCTTTCTCATACATAGAATTAATTATAAAAATAAAATAATTTTATTTAAATATTTTTAAAACACAGAATAATTTAAATTCCCCCAACATACTGACATCAAATATTGAATTCATCAACTCTATTAATAAATACAAATAATTTTTTAGTAATACCCGAAAACTATACCATAAACCTAATTTTTAACAATGATGATATCATTTCAATTTTCCAAAATAAAAGATTTAGGTTTATCCATTTTATTCTCGAATAATATTTAGAACAAAAACTCATTATCCCTTCCTATCTGACTAATGGAGAATGTCTCAAAAATTATATTTATTCTTACTGTTTATAAATAATATTATAATGATATATATTTTTATAAACAAGGGTTTTTCTTATATACACTTCTTCGGGTAGATAAACAATTAGAAATGTTGTATTAATATACATTAGAATTAATTTAATTTTATGAGAAGAATTAAAATCTGATAATAAATTAATTACATAAAATATTTAAATAAGTGAAAAAGATTAATCAAAATCAATACATTCTTATTGAGAACATCCTTGAGTAAATAATCTGGATCTAATTTAAACTATATCTCTTGACTCGACATATCATTTTATAATGATCATTCTTGTTTAAATAACATTTGAATCATTAATGTGATCTTCTGAAGTCCAAAAAATATCTACTGTAAACTGATTTAATTCAGTATTCATAGCCAATACTGAATTTGGATGATTTATTACATTATCAATATTATTATTTATGAAATCATAAATAAATGCATGATATGAAAATGTATTCATTATATAAATTCTAGTATGATTATGTTATTCAACATTGATAATCCATTATCTATTGGATGATATATATGAGTCTTCTATTACCATTCATGAGTATGTTTAGATTGGGAAAATATATTCTCCCCTATCTAATATGTGGATCTTTTTTTATAATTGTTTTATCTAGAGAATTAAAATCCATGAAATCGTCCTAATGTTGATCCATACCATATTTCCTTTTATTAAATAAATTTTCATCAAACATTAAATTAATTGATTATTAATTAACAATGGTTGTTTTATTCCATACTACGTATTTAATATTTTTATTTTATGATACAATGGAAAAATATTAATCAAATATTTCGTCACATTTATCTAAAAATAATTACTATTTACAATAAAAACATTACATCCAATGACACAGAAATAAAAAATTATATGTATTTTCAAATTAAATAATACATAATAATTCATTTTAAATAATATTATTATAATAATTCTATAACTAATAGATCAATACGTATTCCTTTTTTCTACACAAATATATTTAGGTTGATTAAAATATATTATCATGGTTTTATACATTTTTTAATTTAATATATTTTCTCTTTCTAATATACCATTTTGGTGTACTGTTCCACTAAATGTAAATTTATAAAATACAAAATTTGTTCAAAAAATTAATAAAATTCCAGATTTGTTAATATTCCAACATGACTTATTTTAATTTATTTAATTATGGTTTCGTTATTATTTTTAACCTATTTTGAAATAGTGATAGTTTAAATAATATTTCAAAATTCACTATATAAATGTAAACAAATATCTATCAAAAAATTTCATTTAAAAAAAATTATCACCACCTACCATTAAAATTTTATAAGAATAGCTAAATCCAAATGATTAAGATCATTAGAACCTATATTTTAGAATTAACTAATTGACTTGATTTTACTTATATTTTTTAACATTTCATTAAGGATTCAGAAACATGGTTTTTCCCACATTATGTTTTGGAAAATATAAAACTAATTAGATCATTCACATATTGTGCATAAAAATGAAATTATCTTGTCCTAACATCATATTCCACAATATAGTATTCAAATATTTGATATTATTGTCTATTAATTAAGTAAATCTAATTGATTGAATGTTCTATTTCAAATTTTTGTAACGAAAAATTGATTAATATTTTATTATGATGCATTTATCATTTTGGAATTTAAAAATATCCCATCACCACGTAGTTGGGAAATATATGATTAATTATTATTGAATCCATCAACATATATAAATAAAAAATAATAAGAAAATGGGAAATAAAATCCTCAACAAAACTATTTACAATTATATTCTATATGTCCTCAAATTTAAATATAATAAATTAAATTTATTTAATTATATATAATTTGATATTTCAAAATACAAATGTCTTCGTCATCAACCATGATTCTATAAAATTAATCTTTTTTCCACAATTACATTATTCCTAAAA
Organism: Viscum album; assembly: GCA_963277665.1. Classification (NCBI taxonomy): domain Eukaryota; kingdom Viridiplantae; phylum Streptophyta; class Magnoliopsida; order Santalales; family Viscaceae; genus Viscum; species Viscum album. The sequence goes on along the minus strand of OY728143.1, from coordinate 961,387,267 downwards.
AAATATTTTTTATAATAGATTGTCTACAAAGCTCATTTGCGTTAAATTGGAATTTAATGTGAATAAATAAGAATGCACATCTATTTTATAAAAATATATATAGGAAATATAAAGGTGAAATATTTTGAAATTAGACCTATATTATGTTTATGTGACTGTAAAAATTTAAATGAAAATTAATTTCATTAATGATATTTTATTTTACATCAAAAACATGTAGTCATGGATGTTATTAAATTAGTTCTATTACCAATAAAATTCATGTGTTTTTTTGGAAATAATTATAACAACTAAGACTATTTTAATTTTATTCTTCTAACTGAAAATCATAATTTCATCATATTTTCTCTTCACTGAAGAATGAATGATAGATTTGAAATTATTCATTCAATATAATTTATTAGTTGATAATTTCCCAAAAAACAATTATTATAATTTTGTATTCTTTAATCATAATACATTAACATGAAATAAAATTCCATTTTTTAATTTACCATTTCCAATAAGATATTTTTTAATAATTTAATGACTAATTTCATGATTTAAATGTGCATAATTTTTATCATCATTGAAATATTTGTTCCAATGTACATTTTTATAATAAAAATTGTGTAGGATTTTAAGGATCATGTAAACTCCAGTGACAATATATACATTATGATCAAATATTTCATTATTTTTAGATAATTCAACAAATGTGGGTTCATCAAAATATTTTTGAAATGAAGAATAATATTTTAATCACATAATTGATTTGATGTATCCATTATGAAAAATAATTTACATATATTTATTTAAATGAGATTCTTCATCATCCCATTAATCCTTAGTATAACTCTAACTAGATTCCATTAACTTCATTTCGAAAAAAAATCCATATTTTTAATTTTTTTCGATTAATCATTAGAAACCATGATTTTTCTCCCGAATTCCTACAGTCATACAATATTAAATCTTGTTCACCATTCGATAGAAAATAATCATTTATATTTTCTATTAAATCATCATTAGGATAGTATTTTCATGATATACATGAATAAAATTTAGTTTTTCAATATCCACCGTTTGTTTATATTTCGTTATCATTTATGTCACTTTTCAACAACTCATAATATGAATACTATGTGTATGAATTTTACTTAAAATAAGTAAAAGTATTACCTGAATTATTTTATTAGACATATTTTTAAATTTTTAACACATAATGTAGTAATTTTATAATAATTTTTTACTATTTTATTTCTTTATGTAATTACAATCATTTATTGAAACATGCCACTTATTATAAATAATTTTATGTAATCGTTCACATGAACAAGACTTTCCAGGTATTCTCTAAATGAACAAATTACATAACTTATTGAATTTTGGACTAACATTTTCTTCTTCGCCTATAATAAATTCATGATATTCAACACTTAAGAATATTATATGAGTTTTAATATGATTTTTTGGACCAAGATGTGTAACATAATAAATTTTAAATATTTAATTTGAAGTTAAAAAAAGAAACATGAAAATACATGCTTATGTATTTTATTTTCAATAAATAATATTCAGTACCATGTAATTGAAAATATAAATTGAAAAAAAATTCCAAACTAATAATTTATTATCATCATCCAAGAAACATGAAAATTATTTCAATCAGTCCAGTGATCAATTATATGTCTTTATAGGAATTATTTATTCAAATATTACCAATATCCTTAATTATTTCCATTAAAATGCAGACATCTTTTATGAATCCATACATCATTTGAGCTTTTTCATGCCATGTAAAAAAAATTAATTCCCCTTAAAGGTTATGTAAAGATGTTATTATCACAATTATAGAAAATATATATCATCATTTTGGTTATGTTATGATACAAATTTTTTGTTCCATAGGTATGATTGTAGTGTATCTAATAGGGGGTTATGAGGCATTTTAAAATGAATTAAATAATTTCAATGCATATTAAATTATTTTTATAAAATTATGTTAATGTCGTGGAATAATGAAAATAAATGGAAAAATATGATTTTATAGTACCTATGGTCAAAATGATTCTAGAACACTCTCCAACCCTATCATTAAATATGATAGATGTTACCAACTATAACCACTTTAATAGAATATTTTAATTACATTTTTTACATGAAGAAACATCCCATTTAAACATTATTTCCCCCATAAAAGGATAAACCAATAATAGTTATGAATATTTCTACCTTGAGATAATAACCCAACATATTTTTATTTCCACCTACATAAATGACCTAATTAATGACATTTGTATGGAAGTCACAAAAAAAAAATCTGGCCTCTTAATTGGTAGTGTTACCCATTAAAATTATTGTGATAGAAACATTATTAGAATAAATAAATAACCAAATAACCATATGAATGCATCTATGTATGAGAGTTGAGGAAGGATATAATTATCAATCTCTAAGGTAACTAAATATTTTCGTTTGATATAGATTATTTTATATTCACAATTTAAATAAACACTTGAACATATTAATAAATACTGCCAACTCTTATCTCTATCTCATCCATATTGGTTCTGTCAACTCTTTGTTTAAAGGGTCTCTTTTATTAACGAAAACTTTCAAATTTGAAATCTAATGCAGTATTATTTTTCTAATAAACTATTATATTTTTCTCCTTGATAGTGCACCATATAGTTTTCTATTTATAAATATTTTATATATGAAGAAACAATTCGTATATAATTCATCATATATTTCCTATAGAACACAATATAAACTATACAGTGGATTCCATTTGAAAAAATAGTACAGTAGTAAATAAAAAACATATACATCCAAGGATAAACCACAGAAAATATTCAAAAATAGTTATTCATTTTTTTGAAGATCAAAATTAAATATTTAAATTTCTAAACCTTCACTATGAAAAAAATACATATAAATCTCAATAACTAATTACTTACAATGTAATAAGAAATGATTATTAATTTTAAATAAATTTTAATAATTAAATAAGTTTTTTTATAGTAACCAAAAGGTAAATTAAATTACTAATAATATTTTACTAAGTTGAAATATGAAATAATATAAAAATAGAAAATAATATTGAGATTTAAAACATCATGTAGATCATTGGAAAAATAAGGAAATTGAGTTTCCCTTGTTGCGAATTATTAACACTGCATATGACTAACATATATTACCCCTACATAGCTTATTACAATTATGTGTGTATTAGAGAATCCAGAATTACATTATATTATATTATTGTTATCCTAACATGGTTTTTAAAAATTTGATAGTGGCCCTATGCATGTATTGTAAATACATTGGTACCCGAATTCTTGGTTTTTGTTACCCATATAAAAATATGCCGTACCCTTAATAATGATACATGTTTCCCTTAAATGTGATATAGTTTACTATTATACAAAGTAATAAAATTATAGTGTATCCATAAAAAGGTACATGTTACCCTTACATGAGATAGAGTGTACTATTATGTATAGAATTTTACTTTAAATGAGAAAAATAATACTCATACCTGATTATAGTTACATTTAAGAAAATAAAAAATTTTATTGGTAACCAATATCTAACAACTATAAAATAACACAAACCATTATTCCACTAATAATAACATATGGTTACCTATAAATAACTCATATAAACATAAGTATACCAATATAAAACTGATATACATTTAAGGATAAATTTATGATGATCGTATAAAAATAATGATTCCTTTAGAAAGCACATAATATCTAAAAGTTACCTTAACCAAATTAAGAAAAATTTGTTCTTTCCATTTCATAAACAATAATGAATCATATTTAACCTTATGTGACTAATATAAAATCAATGATACCATTACATAATTGCATAAAAATATTTATTAACCTTACATAACCCATTAAAATATCAGTTCAACATTACAAAAAAGTGTAAAATAACACTCACCCATACATAAAATATATGAATATAGTGTTAATGATATGAATCACATTAAAAATTGTATAAATGATATTTAATGGTATAAATTATTTTTTTATATCTGTGTACTAATTATGAAATATGTAAAACATATTTTATATAATTAAAACATACAATCTAAATATATTTTAGGTAATATATAATAAGATATATAAAAATCATGTATACTAAATAATTATACGAAAGATAACCCATTGTATTGATTTTAATATTATAATTAATCATTAATATGTTATTTTTATTTATAAAATATAATTAAATATGTTTTATCCAATAATCCAGTTAAACATATAGCATAATAGACATCTCATGGTACGAAGGATATTTAGGTTGTGGTTGGTTGAGGATGACCAAGTAAGAGGAATTCATATTGATTCATTCCTTTTATATAGTGGTATATCAATTGACATTTATTCATATATGTTTCAAAAAATTTGATTAAAAATGGATATCATAAAAATGGATGAATAATAAATTTTTTATGGGTGTAGTAGATAATGTGTGAATATTAATTATTTAATTGTATATAATTTTTATATTTATGTGATTTGTGGTTAGTTTCGAATGATTATACACAGGGGTATAAAATTATTAAATTTATTATTATTTTTTATAATTAATTCAATGAGTCTTGTGATATGAGATAGAGGGTTGAATATTGACATTCATGGTGTTTCTTAGAAAATGGTTTGATGGGTATTAATTAAAGATGATACCTTAGATATCAAAATAGTTACCCCCTTTAATAGTTAGAAATATGTTTATATACATGTGAATTGTTTGTTTATGATGCTCCCTAAAAATGTACCCATTGATCAAGTGCTAAATACATAGTTTACCCAATATCATAGACAACAATTTTAAATAATCTAACATATCGATCCATAATTATATGATGAATATAAAAACTTATATTAGGTACATACTAATGATCATTTTTTTAATAACTTTAGAGAATTGTTAATATATGTTACCAAGACAAATTCATAATTTACCCTATATTTTCATTTCCCACTAAATAGGATTTCTTATTTTTGAATAAGGATTCATCATTTACCTTGAACATATTTACATTTGATATACATATATACACAACATACATAATACTCTACATTATTTCATGTTGTAATGGAATCTTAAGAAATTCCTAACTCAAATACATGGTAAGGGGAAAAGGTGGATATTTATTCCAAGATCATATGTGGGAATATGATAAACATAATGATTTGTGAACAAATAAATGTTAATGGAAATATCATTACATAATCTATCTAATAAATAATATACTACATAAAATTATTCAATGATTAATTATTTATAATTACAAAAACCATTTGTATTTATAGTGTGACAATGTTAGTCAATAATCCACTTTTAGTAAATTATGTCATAGGAAAAAATATATGGCTTATATATATGTATATGAAATAATACTGTATACTAAGTCTCACTACCAATGCCATAATCAAATATTTCATATATTTCAATAATATATTGGTTTTTCTCCTAAATCACTGATAGGTTTCCTCATGAGATATAAGGGTGTTTCAATTTCAATAGAAGGTTGTATTTTTCTAATCCCACTTGTCACGTTGTGGATAGAGTCCTATAAGGATATTGGTTCAATCCTGATTACCAATAATTTCATTATATAAATCTTTACCAAATTCATTGAATAAATTCAAAGGACTCAACTATTATAAAAATATAAAATCTACATATATGATCCTCTTGAATATGGAAAAAATCATAATGTCAAATTATCATTATGATCCCATTTAAAAGAAATGGGCCTCATGATATCTTCTTTAATAAATGAACATAATCCATCTATAGAATAATTTTATATGAAATTATTCGACGAATCTGTATTGTAGCATATAAATATCAATGGATGAGAACATAGATGAGAAACACAATTATTACGCATTTGAAAATTACATTAAAAAATAATAACGAATTAACTTTATAATTTTTATATCATTTAATTAAGATGAAATAATTTATAAAAAATGAGATTTAATTTACTTTGGAAAACTATTACAATATAGTACAATATCTTAGAAAAAAACTACAAAATATGGGGGATAATATTCTTATAACAATTTACCCAAAATATTCATTTTGATCATTATAATGAATAGATTAAGGATATTAATCATTATGAAAATCAAAAAAAAATGATATTAATTTTTTAAAATTTAACATAACTAATAGATTATAAATATTTTTTTTATAAAATCCTTTAATTATAAATAAAGAATTTTATAGTCACTAAAATGAATATAAACATGAAGAAGAACATTCTCAAATAGTGAAAAAAGATATAGTTATCACGACATATATGAAATCCACTGGTTAAATTTTCAACAAAATAAATGTGAAATGATTTGATGATATGAAAACCCATGAAAATAATCATTGGATAAGAAAATAAATTGTTTTTAAAAAGATGGATAAAAATTTATATAATGCATATTTATAAATAGGAAATATTAAATTAATAGTGGGATTATAAAAGAGTCTCTTAAACATATTAAATATTTATGTAGTGAATCTATTAATGATAATATTATTTTAATGGAATATAAATCCACATAATAAAATTTGATATAAAAGATTAATAATTCAATGGTTATGATAAAAATAACTATAGAATAGCATAATAAATGAAGAAATAATATTACTGGATCAATGAAAATTGTGTTAATAATCCTCTAAATAGTTTTTAAATAATCCAATCAAATGGGAATAAATAAAAATGTTATGGATTTATAATTTCCATGAGTAAGATGAACTATATGATAAAATATAGTCATGGGGACGTACATACACCATATGATGAAAGAAGGCTATGAGTATATAATATCTTATGAAGAGAATACTTTTTTGAGAAACCCATAAATTTTTAGTTATATTTATTGTAAATGAAATTATATAATTAAATAAAATAAAAATAATTACATTTGAATAAAATTAATACATTGATTTAATTCAACAACCTGTGATTTTAGAAAAAATTTCTCTTCTAAAAATTTGATCTACACAATGCATAATGATGAATAAAACATTAAACATAAGTGGATAAATATTAATTAAAAAATAAAATGAAATATATATATTTATTCATAATTTATATAAGATGATTATAAATCTACATTCTAAACAAACTACACCATTACAATAAAATGAAATTTATTATTTTTAAATTAATTTAATATACAACTAAAATGATGTAACATTGTTTTATGAAATAGTGTTATCACATCAAAGGAATCCTGCTAGAGAGAAAAAATGTGAATAGTGTAAATCTATGATCATTTGGAATGTTTTAAAAATAATCATAAATCAATAACATTATGTTCAGTTAACAAAAAACCATATACAACATTTTTAATATAGGAATCATAAAAATAAAATGATGGAATATGAATTTAAAATTTTAATTCTTTTGAATGAAACATGAATGCTAATATGATAATTCAATTGGAATGTAAGGGCACTATATAGAATAATATTTTGAGAATGAAATGAAATAAGCATGAATGATGGAATATTAATATAAAATACCTAATTTAGATTCCCACATGGTAAGGCAGGATCTATGCACCTATATAATAAATTTTGGTTCATTACTCATCCATAAAAAATTTATACTTATTTAACATTATGATATTAATTGAAATATTTTACTGATTTATTAAAAATTGTTTTCTAAAATAAATATTCAGGTATCGACTGTTAATTTTATCTTATATTCTTTATTTAATTGATTTTTTTCATTGATATTGATCATTTTTTGAACACCTATATAATAATAACGATGATATAATATATATATTTGATGTTGTTCTTTAGTCCAAATTTTATTTCAAGGAATTTATACTAAAAAATTTCAAGGAATGTGAAAATGTGTCCTTTCCATTATTTATTGAATTGATAACATAATAAATTATATTAGTGAATGTACTTCCAAATAAGTCCAATATAAATTTTTTATAAAATCATAAATTAGTCATTTTTACAATATAAAAACATTATTTTAGTTTAAATGTTCATATATATTTTAAAAATTATTACATTGATCATGTAGGTGGTCAAAATGATCAAAATATTATATTATAATTATTGAATGAGTCAGAACATGTTATTTTATAATCATAATATCACTTTCATAAGAATATAAGTTGTATAATAAATATTAAATAAATAGAAAGAATTTTATTTATGAAGATGAAATGATTAGAGTTAATTAAATATAAAGATAATATGTAATTACATACTGAAAATAAATCATATATAATCATGTAAGGAATACAAGGGAAGAAAACAATATAGATTATCTAGAATAATCCAAAAATATTTTGTGTATTTTAAAGGGTGATTAAATTTTTGTTATAATTTATATGTGGTGTTATTTTTGTAAACACTTGTTTCTTAATTTGAATGTTAATTCATAATCAATTAACATGGATATAAAATTAACAATTATAGAAGATATGATCAAGGATGAAAATATACTCATAACCTCGTTTAGAGATATAGTTTTATCTTATTTTATGTCTTTTCAAAAAAATTTAATACACTGACTTTATGTTAGCTGTTACGGGGTCAAATAATCATTATATATGTAACATATTTTAATGAAAAATATGAAATCAAAAATACTATATACTTTTTACATAATGATTGTAAATGTGAAATCAATTTTATTTGATTTTGTTTATAAATGTGATATAAAATAATTATGAAATAATAAATGTACAATGTATACAAACATTTTTCTACAATACAATTGATTATGCTCAAATATTTATTTAATATTATTCAAAAAATAAATAAATGTCATTAAAAAATTGGTAATTTGTTTTGGATATATTTATATAAACAATTAATTTCATTAATCATGATATTTAAATTTTTTGATATTTTACATTTATATAAAAATATTTAACATATTCCATTTTCATAAAAACATATATATTTCCATGAATAATTAAATTAATATCATTTGAAGTTACAAAAAAATGTATTGAATGTTTTTAATTTGTTCTAATAACAACTCCATAAAATTTTCCAATAAATTTTACTAATTTATTTATTTTAATTGAAATATTTTATTCCAAAAAAATATTTTCTTTATAATAATTTCTATGTTAAAAAATGAAATAGGACCTCAAAAATTTATTTATTTTATTGAAATCATTTTTTAATAGAAAAATGTATATTTTTTAACATTTAAATTGATATTACATAAATTAACTACATACCTATAATTATATACATATAATACATTTGTTTGTATTATACCTAATGGTTTTATACAATTTCATAAATTTCATATAAAAACTATATTAAATTAGTTACATATAATAAATTTATAACATTATAATGTCATAGAAAAAATTTCTCACGCTTATAGTTTTAATATTTTTTAACAATAATATTTTTCCTTTAACAGTGTATTAAATAATTATAGTTTTATATTTACAAATTGTGATAATAATTGGTAAAGATAATATAAGGGTTTTACTATGTATGAATTTATTATTTTCTATTAATTGACTCATTTTATTTTGTTTACTATTATGATATCTTGTCACCAATGGTATATAACACATGTTTTGAGGAACTTTTGTTGTAAATCAAAACATCAATTGCGAAAAGTTTTATTTTTTTAATATTTTGATAGATATAATTCATACTCATGTTCAACACTTATAAACGAATCAAAATAAAATTAAGAACTATATACATATATTATTTGAAAGGAAAATAGGTTTGAAAACATTGTGTGGTATATTCTCACCACCACAAAAATTAATTACATATTATCAATTTTTTCTCTCAACAATTAATATATAAAAGGATATTCATAAAATAGTTATTAATTGAAATATAATATCTAATTATTTATTTATCTTTAAATATTTAATATAAAAATAACGCATCTCTTTTATCATACTAGGAAATATTTTTATTTTTATTTATCATAACCATTTCTTCAAAACGCGCCTTCATAATTAGTCATTGGTTATTCTTGAGACATGAATATTGAAACATCATTTACACGACCCACTACTAATCCAAAAACTAAAACAAAATCTATAAATATAATAATAAACAGTATTATTAAAAAGAAAAAAAATAATAGAATTATCATTTGCTTCATTTTTTAACAAAATATTGAATTTTTTTCTATGTAAAACTATATTTCATGTTTTCAAAGATTATTTTCTAATGTTTTACCCACATAATATCAATTTAATAATCCCTCAAAATCAGTAACCCAAAAATATCAAGAACATTCTTATTGTATTCCAAACCCAAAATCATTCGTACACATGCTTCCTAAAATCAATATTATCATCATCCTGTTAAAAAATTAAACATTAAAAATTAGATATATACAATACTAATATTCAATCCCATAAATACACTAATATGTTTCCCAAAATTCATTAATTTCATTGGATAATGTAAGATACTATCTTTAATGGTTTTCTACCCCTTAATAAAGAACTCTTCTTAAAACCTAATAAATGTCTAATATTATTAAATCAGTCACCTTTAAAAACAAACAACATAAGTGCTAAATATTTTATCTATGAATTCAATAATTGCATAAAATATAAATCATTATGTTATATAAGTCCATTAAATTATACCCAAAACAATACATAAAAACATCCAATGTTATATAAATACTTCTCTGATTCGAATAAAAGAACCCCATACATTCACTCCCATATCTGGTTATATTAAAATATTTTTTTAAATGTCATGGATACTATCTATGAATTATATAAATTCAATACACATATTTTTATATTATTTATAAATAATAGATTTAGTTATACACCTATGATCATATAGGTTTAGTGTTCCAGAGATTTAGGAAATAACATCATGGTAAACATTCCCTATCATTCCCAGAAAAATTTCATTATTATAACTAATCCATGAAATAAATATTTTGGAATAATTATTAAAAATGTTAAAAAATTATTAAGTAAATATTATATACTTCTATAAAAATATTACATAACACTCTACATCGTTACTGGAATTAATAGAAACAAAAGAAATGTTGAGCTGAAATTCTGAATAATGTTGATCATTAGAGATATTATTCAAATATAATAAGTGATAACAAGAAGAATATATGGTTATATGAAAATAATAAAAGACAATGAAAATATCATAATATAATTTTACATTTTAATAAAACATATATAAAACATTTTTCATGGAATATAGAATGAGAAAAAATTATAAATATGACTATTAGTAGTGTGAAACATTATTCCATTATCACTGGACATGAAATCATAACAAAGGAACAAGAATGCGTCTTATAAAATAAAATCTCAAAATCATTACAAATTTATAGGCTCACATCAAATATATGATCTCATAGTGGATAAAAATTGTTAATATATTTGGTTTTCCCCTCATTCTGAAACATGTTATCTCTTGATATATATTTTCTTAACCAATTGAATTTGGGGGATTCTTAATTTATGGCCCACTCATCAAATATTTTTAGAGTTACCATAGTTGTTTATGTTCTCTCAACATTACCGGAAATATAGAGGGATAATGAATTACCTGATTAATTATAGTGATATAATAGACCCACCTATTACATAAAAATAAACCACATATATATATATATGCTAAATGTATAAGGAACAACCATAATTCCATCATATATTTATTAAGACAAGTTATAACAATTGGTTTCTAAACAACACACATAATACATTTCATGAATCCATCTAGAAAAATCATGTTGAATTTGTATTTGGATAATTTCCCTCATGAACTATTAGAGGAAAAATTGATATTTATATTTATGATAAACACTTATATATTGAATTAGAATATTATTTTGAAAAATATGAACAAATTAACTTTTTATTTATATAGAATTTTTTACAAATGAAATAATTGATAAAATATGGGGAATATAATCAAAATTATAATACCCTAAAAATATTTAAACTCTTCTTCAGAAAGAACATTAAATAAGACGAATGAAAAATGTATTTGCATAGGAATTGTTAAAAATGATTTCATTATCACATTATACAAATTTCTATATAATATTACTTATAAAGAAAAAAAATTGATACATTTTAATCATTGAAGTAAAATAAAAAAATTCTTATAAAATGACCGTAATAAGTCATAAAATTATAGAGGGTTTCTTTTATAAACTATAAAAATAATATGAATATAGAGGAAACAATTCATGGCTGAAGAGATATGTTTGTATCCTCACATAATATGTTTTAATCTATTAAATAATGGAAGTTAGAATGATAATATGTTATAAAGACCATTAAAAATACATGTAATAGAAGGAAAGAGATAGTGTTTCAGAAATAATGAAAATCAAATTTCCTTATAATAATATAGTCACAAACAATATCAAATTAAATGCAAAAATTTAACATAAACCCTCAAAAATATATTAACAGTCGAGGAAATAATATTTTAAAAAATATAAAAGCTAATTTAAATGAATAGAAAATAAAAATAATTTCAAATTTAATATAAATGAATTATTATTTACAATTAATGTAATCTATATATTATAGAGTCAGTAAAGAAATAATATCACTAAATGAAATAAATTGGAAATAATAATAATCAAGTGATATTATTGTAACCGGAATCAAATGAAATTAAATGAAAAGATATATTATGTTTTTAAAAACCCCATTAGTTAAATAAAAAAATGAAATCATATTCAAGATTTAGTTTATGAACCATATAAAGAAAAAGATGCTGTAAAAGTATAGGTTATCTCAATGAGATAAAATTGAGAAGAGGAAACCCTTTTTAATTTTTATTTTATTTTTATATATTTCATATACAAATTCATATAGTATTTACATTGAAAAAACATGAATAAAATGAAAGGAAGGCATTTATTAAAACTAAAAAACATGGATGGAAATTTAGATCATTCCAAAAGAATATATAATAATCAGAACACTATTAAATAATGTTATGCTAACAATAACATAATAAAGATTTGTTAATAAATATTTCATAATAATTTGAATAGTGGATAATGTGTTTGAAATATAAATTTCATTATGTAAAATTGAATTATTACTATAGAATTCAATGTGATATTAAATACACCATATAAATAAAATTGGTCCATAATAAGAAGAAATCCATAATGAAAAGAGACTGAAATGGAAACACATAACCCATTTTTCTCTCTTAGTCTTATAGGATCCCAAAACAATTATAATAATTTTTTTATTCAACTGTATTTGAACAATGATTTAATTTAGTTACATCATGATATTCATTTAGAATTTTTATTACTCATCCAAAAACCATTATATATAAAAATAAATATATTGTTTGAACCCTTTTCTTTACCATGAATGCTTCAAATTTATTGTTATTATCCTTTCTACTTGATCATGGTTTTGTAACATACATAATGATGCTACTAATTTAATATATGTTTCTGATATAGTTCTATAGTCACTTTCTCGTTTCTTAAAAATGATGTATAATGTTTTAATGCAATGATAAAAATAATTTTTAAGGATTATTGATTTATAATATAAATCAATAAATTTGTGATATTTATTGTAATTTAAATAATAAATATATATATAAAAATAACAATTCATTTTTACATAATATTTCAAATATTGATGTTTCCTTTTTTATTCATCAACTAATTAGTATAAAATCATCTATGTAGGAGGAAAATTATAACCAATAAAGAACACGTTAAGAAAAAAAATGAGTATGGAAATGAATATTTTTGTGTTAACATAAGGTTTATTACATCTTATTTATTAAATAATCAGTTAATAAGTGTTAAATATGTTTTATGAAGAATTATATGAAAAAAGTATTAAAAATAATGATAAATAGTCAATATTTCCAAAGAATATTTTCATATTTTTTTAGAATACATTTTAATTAATTAAATATTGCATTTTATTACGTAAATTTGAGTGTTATATGCATCATAAAATGTGTGGCGGAGGATTCCACTTATATGTGAGAACAAATCGTATTTCAATAAATACTAATTAATTAATATAAAATAAATATCATTTTTATGAAATATTGGTCCAATACTTATAATAAACGATGATAATTGCATCTGATGTTGAGAAAACCATTATCCAAACATATATATATTTGATATTTTTTGACATTATCTATTCATATAACACTTTGGAAACATTAAACCTTTATAATAGTGAAAAATAAATCACCATTAAATTATTTTATTTTCAAAAAAAATTCAATTATCTTTATTACATAATTTATATATTCTTATTCCAAATAAATAATCAATTTAAATAGATTTAATTTCAAAAAGAGTTGAAAATTTATTTTATAATTTATAATTTTATAAAAAATAATAATTTTGAGGATAATTTTATTTTTATCCCAAAAATAGATTTATTCATATTCTATAAATATTATAATCCCTATGTTATTAAAAATTTGTAATACATATATATTAATAACTATTTCTAGTTAGAATCAAATTTTAAATATGATAAATTTAAATATTATATTAAAACAAATATATTATACATATTTAAAAAAATGTTATTTTTAATCAACTAATAAATATATTAACACTCTTCAAAGTAAACTAATTATTTAATTTATATTAAATATTTATTATTGTAATTATTATTTTCATTTCATTCTTGAATATTACTTAAATAATTGTTATTTTAATAATAACGTATTTGTAACATCATTTCTTTATATTCAAGGGTTCGATAATAAATGAATTATTAAATTATAAATATGTTTTATTCTAACAAATAAAATAATTATAAATGAGGTGTATGTATATTTTTTACATGTAAATATACAATTATCAACATAAAAATATAATATAAATTTTAAACCATTAACTTGTTTACTATTGTTTCACAAAATAGTTTTAAAGCCTTCAATAATGAGATTATAATGGCTATATTACCCCCCTTTAATCCTATAAATTCATTATATTCTAAAATAAGAAATAATGCATATTTGTTCTATAGTATTTATTTTATAAAACATGTCCATTATTTGTTTTTTTGTAATTATAGGTTAAGATCTACTAATTGAGATCTTTGAGGGTGTTGATTATTCAATGGATTTATTAATGGTAAAAATATTATTAGTTTTTTATTTGTTATCTCATTTGAATTTATGAACATGTAACTGATTTACCCATCCCATGTTTAAAGTACATTATTTCTCGTAATTTAATCATAACACACTATTATATGAGTAAAATGTTCTTACTCAGATTGATATCATATATAATAGAATTTCTACTCACACTAAACTCGCTTAAAATAATATAATAATATATTAATGATTTTCAGAAATATTATATATGAAATCATTTTATTACCATAATATATGGTGTTATAGTATGTAAAATGGGTTTCTAGTCCTAGGTATGGGATCTCTTTTTTGCAGTCTACGTGAATGCCAAGATGAAAGTAAGGATTGGGTTAAAAATTGTAGTTTTTATTAAATTGTGATAATAGGAGTTGTTGATTGGACATATGTATATTGGATATGTTTTTATGGGGTGTGTGTAATGAATTTCATAAAAGGACCTTGAGAGGATTTATTTAACAACATAATATTTCAATGGACTAAATTTAGTTGTAGTATGAAAATTCATGTTATCCTACATGTATATCCCTTTTTAAACTAGGGATTTTTTCAATGAGTCTTTAGAATTATATATTAAAATATTTTGTAATAACCATACAAACATGATTCTTTATGTGTGAGGTGAGTAGGAAGATGAAATATAGGCTTCTAATCCATAGTGATTCATTTGGACATAGTTGTATATTTGATTGGATTCCCTGAGAGTGTTATCACTATATTATAGTGTGGTTTATTGTATATATATTTAAGAAATTGTGAATTTTGGATCCCTTTAGTATGGTTCTCATTCGATATAGATATTGGAATGCGAGTTGTGTATATATCAACAGTGGGAAGGCGTGAGAGGGTTGGTTGTAGTAGATCCTGTAATTAATATTTGTAAAATTGAGTGAGCTTTTGGTCAGTATAAATATGTAATTATATTATGTATATTGTTATAAATGGCACCATTGTTTTTTTAAGAAACCTTTTGGTTTGAATGTGTACTAGTGGTAAATTAGAAATTGGGATATAACATTCAATGGGAGGATTATTATAATTGTAATAAAACATATATTGGATGTAATATGAGTATGACTTCAAGATCCTAGATTATTGTTGGTGTTACATTACTGTTGTTTTTGATTAAGGTCATTTTTTACTGTTATAGTTATTAGGGTATTATAAATAGTGACATGTTGTGTTATCCTCTTGTAGAGTGATAGGTATGGATTTTTGGGTATCTATGAGTTTGGATTTGACAAGTGTTTCCATTATTTCTATATCATAGTCATCACATGTTGTAATTCATTCAAGGTAATACATGGGTCCTACCCTAGTATGTTATGGTTAAAATAATGTGGGAAGTTTAAAATATTATTTTCTTTGGAGAGATAACTTTTTTTATTTGAGTTTATCAGTGGGATCTATCTAATATTAGTGGTTTCCTTTTTGGTGGATCTTATCTACAAGGATTATATCTATAGAGTATTTTTAATGATAAATGATTTATATGTGATAAACCATAAGGACTCACCTTAAAGGGTGATAATGGATCCAAATTTCTAGGTGGGTGGTGATAAAGGATTCATCATTAGCCTGTTTCTCATGTTGACTAGTGGATGTGAAATAGAGTAATGGGGTCAAACCCTAAGTGGATAGTTAAAATTGTGTGACATATTAGATATAGTGATACACTCCTCATATCAGTATATAGATGTTGGGAATGCTTTTCTAATGTTATATGACTGTGATGTGTATTACCGTAATTTATTTTTTATGCGGGGTTCATTATCATACAAAAATGTTAACCATACAATAACCTATCTTATTATTATTCACGGTATATATTAAAAATTATTTATTAATAAAAATATGAATTTTATATAGATGATTACATATGTAAGTGAAACATTTGTATACACTTATAAATTGTATTATCAAACTATGCATGTGCACCTTAGTGTGTGTGGGTAGAATATATGATTCGATTTTAAGATATTAATTGTAAGGGGAATCTATGAGTTGTATCTAAATAGTGACAATATAAATTTCCAATGAGAGACCTAGATTTTATAGTTTAGGCACTATAAATATATTTGTAGTTTATGTTGTATTAGTTCGTTCTATTAGGAGGACCATATTTTATGAATGCATGATGATCATGGGAAACATTTTTTATAGAATGTTGAAATTGTACATTATTTATGGTTCTAATTTATATTTAATTAATCATACATACTATAATGTTTAATATTATTATTCATTCAATTTCTGTTATCTTATGTCATGGTGTTGAGATTTATATCATCCCATATTGATTATAAACTCTTACTAATAGTCAAAAACGTTTGAAATATAGGGATGTTTTCATAATCAATTTAATTCATCCATCTCTAGTGTAATTTTTGAAATTCTATATAAGTAATTAATGTTTTATTGCTTAAATAACCAACCAACATAATATTGTAATACCATTAAGAGTTATGGGTCGCATTTATGGCCCTAGAATGATCCATGGATGAAAATTATATATTTTATAGGTTATGGGTTTTAGATAAATTGTTAAATATATTTTCCCTAATGTTATTGTATATGTTTTTAAAAACAATATTTCATGATTTATCCTTATTTTAATATCCATATTCCTCTTCTATTGTATATTATTCCATTCCATCATTCTCAAGTGACCTTACATCCCTTAGATTTACAATCCTTTATTAAGGATTAGAAATTGATTTCCATTTATAGATATCATGAATGTTCCTCATATCCTAATTTAGATTTATAGAATATTATTTACCAGTATAATAAATAAATAATTATTAATTTTATATTGAATTTTAAATTTTAAATTTAAATTTTTTTCTCCCTACAATATGTGAAAAAACATTGTTCTAGGTGACACAGACTAAAGGAAACATGTTTCTTGAATTAAGTTCTATTTTATAAATAGCATAACTGTTTAAACCACTCTTTTTATTTAATATAGTTTTTGAAAATGTTCCCTTTGTGATATAATTATTGATTACTTACCTAAGAGATCATGGATTATTATAGAACTGTTTCTACCGAGAACATGACCATTTATCAAATGGGTTAGGTTATATTCAATTATAAATTTATAAGTTACTTAAAATAAAAATATATAATAAGGATAAAGATATGTGTGTGTTTTGTTTAAGATTATGATTTTCGCCAAAAAAATATTCAACATCGTAATTTCTAACATCACATGGAATGGATATATATTTTATGGCCAATGAATAATACCAATAAACTAAATTAAATATATTGGTCATGAAGGTGTTGTTTTGAAACCACATTTTAAACCATTATGTATCGTATTTTAGGACATCTTAACATCTTTCTTATATAGAAACCCAGAATCTTACGGTTTATAAAAAATATAAATTAAGTGTATAAAAAATAATGGTTTATTGTTGTTAATGTTCTATTATACATTCTAAATTTAATAATTATTTTGTGAGTTTGTAAGGATACAAATAAATTAATTTTCAACATAAATTTTCCATTATAAATTTAATGGTTTCTTATTATCTATTGTTTAATACATTTTCTACATTTTCAACCCCAAAGATCAATGAATCAACTAATCATTTTAAGGATAATAAAAAATAGAGAAAGGGAAAACAAAATAATAAAAATCTATTCAATTCATGATAAAAAGGTGAAAATTAGTTAGAAAAAAATTCAAATAATATCATTTAACACAACCTAAAACAATATAAAAAATAAATATAATATTATACATAATGTATGAGAAAAATTAGGATCCCCTGTGATTATCTTATTCACTCATCCTCCTGATCATGTTTATGATATTCTAATGTATGAATGTCCACCATATGGATCAACCAAAACAAAACCTACTCCTAACCTCCCACATTATGTATATATTAACTGGTCAAAAATTTAATTAATCTAGTCCCAAAAAATCAAATAAATAAAATTATAGAAACATTATATGAGGATTATATTATCTTGATATTCATACATTTATTATGAAACTAATATCGTTATTTTTATGTTGCAATGAGATATTAAATAAAACCATTTAAATTCATAAAATAAATATTTTATTGTTATTAATGAGGTTGTTCAAATTCGAGATATTTATTTAACAATAACACATATCTATGAATGAATTATAAATAAATAAGTATTAATATTGAATTTTTAAAGTGTCATTATTTATATTTTTCATTAGAAAAATCTATATTTTAACATTTATTTGAAATTTAAAAATAATATATACCATAGAAAATTAATTATGAGATAAATATGTTTCATAAATAGAATATTTACTTTAACAAATGATTTAAAACGAAAAAAATATTACTATTGAGAATTATGAATATTAAAGTAAGAATAATGTTATGTATCCTAGCCATTTATAATATATTAGTTATAATGTAACTAAAATGACTAATTAGTATATAGGGGTAATGAATGGATTTATTTGGAGAATAATATAGAAATCATGGGATTGATAAGTAGGAACATCTTGTATGAGTCATGTACACCTGTGATTTAAATTGAGGTAACATAATAAGTTTTTTGCTTACACTATGATCACAAAGGCCTTAAAAATAGTTGTTTGTGTAAAAATATCTATAATTGAAATTAATATTATTTTAATCATCATTAGAGAAACATTGGCTAAACTGGGGCACTAATAGGCATCAATTGCACACATTACTGATAACTATTATAAAGATGTAATAATGGATTATATATTTAGAGGCTATGTTTTATTATTGTGAAAAAATAGTTAAAACATATTTTTTAATCATTATACATATGGAAATGTATATAATACTAATCTAAAATTCAATTTAAAAAAATATATTAATTTAGGTATCTATTTGGTATCTAGATATAAAAATCATACAACGGAATATTTTGTAATTTTTATGATATATTAAAATATTGTAAAAAAAATGGTTAAATTAGATAACATGCATCAAATATAGTATCATATATAGTCAATAAATATAATATTAGGAGTACATAAGTATCATGGAATCATTTAGGAACAACAAAATATATTTTAAAATTAATGGGTATAATTGGGAATTAATAGGGTAGTGGATCACTTTGATAATGGAAAACTAAAATATTGAATGATTTATTCAAAGTGGTGTGACTATCCATACCTAAAAACACTCAAAAATTATTCTCAATTTATAAATATAAATATTACTCTATATCTATATATTTAAATAATGGATTCATTCACCAATATCCCCATTTATTTAATATTCATTCTTATTGTTAAAAGGCATGACTCTAATCAAAGTAGCACATTTAATGGTAGGGTTTCCATTTCAATATATTTATTTTCTAAATATATTTCTTTGGTAATATATTATATACGTCATTAGAAAAGTAATTATATTTTTATAATCTGCAATATTTACTTAATCCTTTTATATTCTATAATAAAATATAAATTATCAATAATATTACCCTTTTGGATAACCCATTTCTATTATGTAGTATACATTCATAATAATATAATTTTCATCTATTTATATTTTTTTATTATAAAACAATATTAAACTACCTATTAATTATTTTCTATAATATTTATCTCTGTTATTATACCCTATTTATTCATTTATCCATGAGATATCAACCTCTCCCAATCATTATTCCATTATTCGAATATATACCATGTCAAAGTAAAATATTAATATTCACTTCTCATAGATTTTTTAATTTAAATATTATTCTATAAAAAAGTTTATACCATAAAATCCTGCGATTATATATATAGTATATTATTTAAAAAATAATAGATTTTATCAATGATTTATTACATATTTGTTCTGTTTATTCCCATCTTATATGCAGTTACACATGAAAATGTAATAACAAACCATGTTCCATTAACAATTTTCAAATATATTTATAAAGAATTTAAAATTAAATATATATAATGGAATTCATTCATCACAACCCTTTTTATCCATTCTTATTAATCATTCAGGATTATATATTTATTATATCCATTCCATTCAATGTACATTTATCATAAAAAATCATCTTCAAAAAAATATTCATGTGTCCATGAAAAAGAATGTCACAATCATATTGTTCAAAATGGTAATTCCATATAAGTGAGAAGGCTGATATACCAATTAGAATTACCATATAAATATCACAATACCAATAAATTTATTATAAGGAACATATTAGATTAATTTACCTGAAATTAAAAATTATAGTCATATATTTTTAAGATATATTGATTATACATTGGTGAAATCTATTAAAATAAATGATGTATAGGTTTCCAATAGAACATAACGACATGTATTAATACTCATTTCATTCATAAATTGATTTATGGGTATTCACATAAAAAATATTATCCTCTAGCTAGGTATTAATGAAGTTAAAAAATCATATTCCTTATTTATGGGTTAATATTGAATGTGGATATTCACTAAAATGTTCTATGGTTATACTCTCCTGAATATTTGATTTATGTTATGTAATTTTTAAGATATATTTTATAAAAAATATGTGATCTTGTCATTATACCTCAAAATAATTAGTTAATTTAATATCTCTATTTAAATAATTTAAATGGAATTACTATTTTTCTAATCCATTAGTGGAATCCATTCTTTTAGATACAAACAACTTAATATGGTATTCATTAGAATCCATTCCGTCAGTTTTATTTAGATTTTAGTTTTCTTATCCGGTATCATTTTCATAAGATTAATACAATTTACCATGGAATTGGAAGGTGTCTATGATGGAATATCAATTTTGTTACCATGAAATTGGTGGGTATTCTTATCCAAAAATGTCATTGACTACATTTTAATCATGTTCAAAATGAAATTATTTAGTTATTATTAATTTATCCATAAATATCAGGCTCTATATAAATTATTATGATTATAAAATATTTTTCATAATGTTATCATCATCAATTCTCAATCATAATTATAATTCAACTAAATGGGCATTTTATTTGATCCTTTTTCTATTTTTCCCAAATCTCATGATAATAATGAATCTTAGAAAAAATTAACGATCTCAATAATTTTTCATATATAACATTATGAGTCAATGTAATTATAGAATTATATATGATTTTACGGGTTTGTTGAATCTATTTTGGTATTTTTAAACTATCTAATATTAGAATTTTATACACATCCATTTAGTTTATTATCAATTTTTAATAAATTTCATTGAAAATTATATAATAGTAGTAGACTAATATAAATTCCTAATATATTGAGAATGATAAATCAACTAATTATCCCATTGGTCAATGAAAAATAAATTGTGGTAAATTTTTAACCATATTTGTTATATTAAGATAATGGATTTATTTTCACTTTATTAACCGTATCAATATCAAGAGGATTGATTTTTAATTATATAAAACCATTATAATTGATTAATTTGGAATTATTCCTTTTGATTTAATTGTTAAATTTTTTAAATACTATATTACTAATGGAAATGGTCCTTAAAAATTTCAAATCATAATATAGAATTTTCTAGGAATCAAAAATTTATTTTATTTTTTTATCATATTTATTGTGCTGATGGTCAATTTTGGAAATTATAACATAAAAAATTGAATAAATAATTTTTTAAAAAATTTATATGGGTTGATTTTAAGGGTAATTAACTAAAATTTTATGAATCTAGATGGAATTAAATTTCTATGATTTTAAGAAAAAAAATTAAATATTTATTGTTACATATGAAGAAAACATTAAATTGTACAAATTATATGATTTTTGATTTTTGATTTATTTAAAATTCATCATTTATAGATTTTATTATGGTTTAATGGAAATTATTTATAAATATATAGTAATCTAATACATTGATAGTTATGTTAAAATTTATCATTTTCATGAAAATTTGGAAATTAATTCCTTGAATTCTAATTTGTCTCATATATTTTTATAAAAATATTAATTATTATCCTTATATATGAATTTTATCTCATAAGAGGGTGAGAAGAGGATTGTTTATCATTATGTAAATTGAGACAACAATTAATTTTTTCATGATTTTCCTAAAAAAATAATATATGTGTTTTAAAATAAAAAATAATAATAAATAGTTATTTGAAATTTTTATAAAAAGGATAATCTAGTGAACTATTGTTTCATGAAAAATATATAAATTTTCATGATTTAATTTCATATTAGTTATGTATATATAACCACATCATAAGATTCCGAGTGATTCCAAGTGTATTGGGAAATGATAAATCATTATCCAGTGTTGTTATATCTAGTATTGAAAAATAAAAAATCATACTGTTGGAGATAGTTTCACCTAAATTTATAAATAGAGTGTTTTCATCATAGATCATAACGATTTTAATTGATAATGTAAAAGTAAATAAATTGATTTCATGGTTTTTTTCAATAACTGGTTTCTTTGACTACATACTATAAGTATAATTTCAATCAACATGGTTTTTCCAAGAGATACTGTTTTTATGTATTTCATTTCAATATTCATATTCATTTATATGTTATTATATTTTTTTGATCCTATATAGGTAAGATATTCATAGGAAGGAATATTGATCTTCGGAAAAACTATATAGATCAGATGATTATGTTCATACAAGACAATGTGTCTAGGGTAAATTCCCTACCACATTTCATTATTTCATTTATTGAGGGATACTAAGTATAGGAAGATAGTAAATTTTATATGTTTTTTAAAGACTCGAAATTATTATACATAAATATTACCACTTTATTATATAACATAACGTTTCGTGATTGAATCCTTTAGGTCTAGTGCCTTTGAAACATGGATACATAAAAAACTAGTTCTTAAGTGAACTACATAGCCTCATACAAAGTTTCTCATAACTAGAACAATTCAAATACATATCATAAAAATTTTATTCATTATTACATTAGGAAAGGAAACATAAAAAATGTTGATATTAGATGATCAATAAATGCATAAAAGGGAGATAACAACAAAACATGTGTACTGGGTTATGATAAAAATACAAGAACATTTGAAAACCATACCCATCATGTCATTGGTCACAATTAGAATTCAAACATTGTATTTCAGAAGTCATGAATAATAATTGAATAAATGAACATGATATAAGAGATCATAACATTATCATAAGACCTATATTCATTTAATACCCATAAGTATAATAAATAACATTTATATTAGTTAATTATCATTTCCATGAATATAATAGACCAAATCCCTCATAATAGTCATGGTTCACTACCATGATTATCTGTCAGACTTGGATTTTTATTGTCATTTTTTTATGAACAATATTTTGTTTATTAGTTTTTCTCTCATGTTTTGGATGTTATAGATTTAATTGTTTTTCTAGTGATCTTGATTTAAATATTGAGTCATGGCTGGTTTGGGTGGTATGTAGACCAAATCAGGATTAACAAGAATGTTATAAGAAGGTGGTGGCATGGAAATGAGTTTTTAACGCTCTTATTGGAGCATTTTTATTGGGTATGTCTGTTGTATGGTTTATCCCCATCAGTTATATTAGTTTTCTATTTAAAGAGTGATTTTTATGGACTTTTTCTATGTCTCAGAATTATGGTGCACAGTTAGATTTATCAATAATGTAACTATAAAAGGGTTTCCCAGTTTTCACACAGTTTATCATACCATGTGGAAAAATTGTGAATCCTATGAAGCACTAAACAGTTGAAAACTTCATGGTTTGCACACGGTTAGTTAAACAGTGTGAGCTAATCATGTAACACACATGATACCATGTATTTTGAGATTTTATCAATTTTTTAATTGTGGATTCTTCCCTTGGACACCCCACTAGAAGTTCCAAAACATAGACACCTCATATACAGAATTTTGGTCCCTCTTCCCCTATCCAATGTTATATTTTGGAATTTTCTTGGTTACTATTCACCGTATTTTAGTGGTTGGGGAACCCCACTCTTTCTCCATTGACTCTCATCCTCATTACCTTTATCCTCTAACCTTATTTTCCATTTTGAGACAATTTTGGTATATATGGTTGTTCAAAATTGGGTTTTTTTCCATCTTAGGGTTTCTTATAAATTTTATCACATCTAGGAACCAATTTGGAGTTCTTTCAAGTTGACATTATTGAAGATAATAAGAGTTGGGGTTGGTGTCCCTTTTCCATTGACATAAATTTCAATGATTATTCGTTTTTATTCTTCTCAAACCTTAATTATATGTTAAATATTGTTGTTTGATATTTCAAAAGTTTTTTCCTTGGAAAAGTAATTATTTTTTAGTTATTTTTTTGATAAATTACATTGTTTTTTTAATATTTCACACCAAGTGTTCGATGAAAATCTTGGATAAATTTTGTGGGAATTTTTTGAAATTTAAATATTGATTTTGAGTTTCTCATATAAGTTTATAAATATGTTTGGTTAATGATAATATAATAGAATTTGATAACAATATGTGGCATAATTTCCACTTCAATGAAAATGGGTTTAGATTGAATATTTTGTGCTAATACATGAATTACAATAGTAAAATGATTTTCGTAATGGAAAATTGTGTGTTTTAACCTTTTTAAAAATTTTATTTGGTTCTTTAACAAGTGGTGGTTTTTTCTAGGAGGAACTTGAGTCCTGATTCATTCTTTTGTAAAATTGGTGAAAAGGATTATTAAGAAAATTGTCCTTGGATAGTTCTCTTATCAACTGTATATGAATGGGAGGGATTTCCTATCGATGGATTTTTTGAGACCTATTTACTTAGAGATAAAAAAGACTTATTTGGTATGGAATACTTTATGATAGTAGAGTTTTAATGAAAATGATTGATCCTTGGGGTGATTTTGGTGATGCCTATTATGATAACTATTATATATGTGAATGTGATTTGATGCTTGGTTGGTAGTAGTTGGCTCACCATCATTATATATACTGACAAATAGAATCTGTCATAAATATTGAATTTTATAAGAAATATTGTTCCACAGGTCATGTAACATCACACCATCTCATCATGTTCTTGAGAAGGTTTAAGTATACTACATGATATTAAGATACATCCACAACCCAAAAATTTATGGAAATATATGAAAAAGTGTTTTAATAAATTTAAGGGATGATTTACCTTTTAATAATAATACCACTAATCCAATAAAACCTAAAACTATATGATTCATGATAAAAAGAATAAAAACTCGACCAATTCTTTTTTATCCAATCCAACCAATGTATAATATAGTGGTATTCAAAGTAATATCAATATAAATAACATAAACTAAATAATGAGACTCCAAGATGTCAACAAGACTCCATGCTCCACAACTCCATTATCCAACATCACTAAATCACCCATGTATCATGAGGCAGTGCTAATGATTTATTATAAATTAACTTTTTCCATGTCCGAGGATATGAGATCTACAAGAGAACCAATAATCCAAGTCATGTGATAGTATAAATATAAATATATTTTCCTTATTACTTTCCTACTCATTCCACTAAATTATAGATGATAGAAACATATATATAATAAATGTAAAAATTATTTTACAATAAAATTTAAAAAAACTCAAATGTGGTTTATAAATAAATAAAAACAAGTTCCTTGTCTCAAAATTGTCATGAAAAATATATTTTTCATGAATAAAATCAAATAATTCATTAAATCAATTTCTCACAAGCCGTTTTGGAAAATCCATTAAATTTCACCAATCAACACATCTAATTATTAATGTATCCAGGACCTCCCTATACTGATGAGTGGTGATTCATCCATTCACTAATCTGTCACCTAGTGAACTATTTTGATGGGGTAGAGTCCTAACTCTTATCCTTAACACTAATGATGGGGGTAGGACTCAATAGCCTTATCCTCCATGAATGCACATTAACACACAAAAACATTATTCAAAAAACCAATCACAAAAATAATGATTTTATTATTTTCAATCAATCCTTACTTTTATTGAAAAAATATAAAAAACTAATAAAAATCAACAATCCTCATTTAATATCAATAAAATAATAACTTTTATTAAAAAATACTATTAATCCATTGACCAAAATTCTATTAATGTCCTCAATTTTAAAATAAACATTTTAAAACCAAGTACCATTGAACTTTTGTAACAACAACCAAGTCTAATTTTTCTTCATTTGTCATAGAAATGGGTTCTGAAAATCATTAAATAGATAATTCACAATCTATTTCATAAAAAATAATAAATTTGAAATCAATTCGTGATGTTCTAGAAATAAGAGTCTAGAGTGAAGCCACTTATCTCGAGAGATTCTGTGAAAATGATAAATGGTAAGAAAAATAGATCAAAAAATTGGATAAATTTTATTTTAAAAACCCTTGATATCTTCCCCTATCATGATTCAATCTAAATATATTCATATTTTTAGTCTAAAAAAATAGATCTAACCAATGCAGGAATATATCTATGAAGATGAGAGGAAAAATGAAGTAGACCTATGAAACTAATCATGAACAAAGTACAATGAACATATACTTTGTGGAATAAGATACAAATAAACAAGAGAAGCCTTAAGATTGCCTCTAGATTTTAGGGAGAACCATTGTTTAAATATGGGGATGAAAAATCTTTGTTTACATCTAATTTTGGGGGGAAAAGTTGTTAAAACCTTAATCTGACTGTGGATAACTTTTTAAGAAATAAGTTTTATCTTGTGCACAGTTTAGTCGCATGCTCAAAAAAATCATGTGCTATCCTTGGGATAGCCACTACCATGAGGATGACCATTGCATGGTCACCTCACACAGTCTCTAAAAATATGTGTCGACCTTGCCCAACCCACTGCCTCATTTATTCCAAAATGATATTTCAAGGAACATAGTTACAACTAGGCCTCTATACAGTTTGAATATTCCATGATTAGCCTGTGTGCATTCCCTTTAGCATCTGTCATATTATGTGTGGTTCCCTGTATTTGTTGCACGGTTTCTACAATTTGTGTACCACCAATTGACCAATATAAAGTCCCTATAATCTCTTAAAAAGTTATCCATGCTTTCCCATCATTCACCCTTATACATTATATATATGAAATGAGAAATAAAGGGTTACATACAAAAAAATGGGGGTACTACATTCTACCCATGACTAGTCCTCCCATCCATAGAATGTAGAAAACCACTATAGAACTAAAATAGTTTTATCTATTTACCTTTTATTTTTTTCTCATGTTCCCATGTATATTTTTGAATCTTACCACATTACAATAAAAACCACACTAGACCGATGCTTTTTTCATTATAGACATTATCATTCCTATCTAAAATATACATAAGGATATGTACTCAAGAAGAATCCAGATCTAGGCCAAAATGATCCAGTATGATCACATGGTCAGGATTAGGATTGTACTTTTTCAACTAAGATATATGAAATACATTATTTACCAAACAGATCCATGGTGGCAATGCCGACAGATATGCCACCACTATAACCCATTCTAGTATCTCAAAGAGGAAATGTAAAAGGATATATCTTTCCAGGAATCTTAAAATGGAAATTTACAATTGGTAAAGATATCTTGATGAACACATCATCACACACAGCAAACGACAATGAATGTTGATGATGATCTATATATGATTTATGATAACATTTAGCAGTCTTCATCCCCTTCCTAATCATTTGAATCATCTCTATTTTTGTCATGTAAAAGGATCATAACAACTAGTGAAGTCTCACCTATTTTAACCTAACAATGAATACAATGAAAGTGATACACATAAAATGTTTCAAAAGGATACATATATATCAAGTCCTAGTGTTTGTTATTATATGAAAACACCACCAATGGAACATTTTATTCCTATAAGCCACCAAAATCTATTACACAATCCTGCATCATATCTTCCAACCATGTTATCATCCTTCAATAGTTCCCTTTTATATAAGGATGATATGACATACATGTAGATAAATGAATCCCAAGGTCCCTATATAATGATTTCTGGAAATGATACATGAACCTAAAATCTCTATCTGATGCTATTCCATTTATATTAACTACTTAATGGATATAAATTTTTCATAGATCATCCACCATATGAGTTTCAAAAATATTGATGAAATGAGCCGACTTGGTTTGCTTATTCACTATCACCCATATGTAATAGTATTTATAAACCATTATTCAGAGGCCTATAAATATCCATTTAGAATCTATTACTATTTCCATACTGGAATTGGTAGTGAGTACAATATACCTGCCAGTTGTTGATGTTCTTCCATAAATTACAGACATATTAAGAACTTTGAAACAATCTCAACAACCATCTTTTTCATACCTATCCACCAAAACTGTTCCATCAACACCTTATATATCATTTGTGCTCCAGGATGATAAACTCATCTTTAATGGTGGTAAGTAGGAACAAGTTGTTCTGGAACAACTATAGGTACAATTACATTATTTCTAAACCACAACACTGAACTTCTATCCACATTACTACACTTAATTGTCTCCCTTCCCTTGAGGTTTGAACTCATTACATCATGTTTTATTTCAAACATAATTTCCTTTTTTACCATCTTTTCCAAATTAGTATGAACGTAAAATAAAAACAAAATAGGAAGATCGCCATAGTATTCATAATATACATGCATGTTAGGTAGAAAAAAAAATCAACTACTACTTGTATGAAACTTCTTTTTTCCAACTGATCACAAAAAATTCTTCTTAATGCATCGACTACTGAATTTCCTTACCCTTGTGTATACATTAATTCAATACTAAATATATGGGGATACTCCATCCATATACTTTGGCTCATTTTCTAACCTCATTTTGAGAAAATATGTTTCAATCTATTAATATCTGTCAACACCATATATTTCTCACCAATTAGATAATGACACCCACAAGGCATAGACCATGTAAGCTAAATTCAATTTTTTAAGTCATTTTTCTCAAGAACTCTTAAAAGACATGATCCATAAAAATTTTGTTGTCACTTTATATGAGAGAAAATCCAAACCCTAGTATCAAATAAACATAATATACCACAAACCCTTATCATGATTAAAGAAAAATCATGAAAGCTTCTAATATAAGATGAACTTTCTGCTCCTGGAATGAATTATAGAATTTCATAGACCACTAAAATAAAATGTTCTTATTTTTTAAATAATTCATAAGTGATTCTAGTCATGGGAATTAACCAGTATTTTTTGATAATAATGAATGAAATTATGAAATATTTTTATTTCAAATATGTTCTTTAGTGGTTAAAATGAGATAAAAACTTCTATCTTATCAATATCCATTGAAAACCATCATTCAGAAATTAAATGGCAATGAAATCATACCTCTTGTATCCAAAAATCAATCTTTTATATTTTAGAATAAAAATTATGATCTCCCATGCATCCCAATATTGTTGATATGTGTCTCTAGTTCTAACCACTTTCTCATGAAATCGCCAATATATCATCAAAAAACACCAAAACAAAAGAATCTAGTTAATTGTAAACTATTTCATTCAAGAATTCTATATTGTCTTGTACTGCATTTTTAAGACTGAATGTCATTACCACATATTCATATTGGACATATCTACTTCAAAGAGATGTTTTCAAAATATTCTCCATTAGATCTCACAATTGATGATATCTGGATTGAATGTAGATTTTTTAGAACCATTACATTTAATTGATCAGACAGATTGCTAATGCATAGAAGTGGGCACATATTCATTAGTATAACATTGTTATCATACAATCAATGCAAAACCATAGAGTTCCAACAACTTTCTTCAAGAAAAAAACCTTTTCCCCCATGGAGATATACCTGGATGATTTAAACCCTTTCACTACATCTCAGCAAAATTTACTTTCATCTACCTTATTTATATTGGTGCCATCCTATAAGATGGGAGGTAAATACGACCGGTCCTCCAAAAAATTTCAATCATAAAATTCACATTCCATATAAGTGGTAACCCTAATATGTTCTTGGAGAAAAAATTATGAAATTGATTAATGAATTTTCAAAAACTATTATCCTCAATATCTTCCATCGATGCCTAGTCATCACAACCTACTAGTAAAAGATAGTTCCCACTTCTGGTGCCAACACACCCATTTCATTTGTCATTACAATCATTTCTCCTATAAAGATATGTTTGGCTCCATCCTGGGTTACAAAACAAATTGTTAGTCTATAACAGATTATGTGCGCCTTGAACATTTTCAAAAAATATAAACCTATGATTACATCATAATAATACATCTTCAACAAAGAGATAAAAAATTTAATCTCAAATCCATAAAAAGTTATATAACATGCACAACACATAAATTCTCATAATTCTATTTTACCAAGTAGTGTTTATTATTTAAACATAGATGGAATCATCCCAAGGATTATACATAAGAAATTGGTTGAATGAGAATAAATGAAAATTTTGATGAACTAGTATAAAAAAACACTTTCACAAGGGTATGATTCCAAAGTATCATAACTCTCACTATAGATGGTCCAGCCTGATTATCCCTAGTCACCTACTCAATTACATATAATAACTTCGTCATTTCACTATTCTCCTTGATTTTTTTCTATGATTTCCATTTATGCGAAGTAATTATATTCCTATAATCATCATAGATAACTATTCTCAGTCAATGAGACAAATTTTATTATCCTTTGCCCATCAAATAATATAATTCATGCAACACCTAAAATGTGTATCGAGCACCTAACCTCAGAACTTTTTGAAAATTCTACTGAAGATGTCCCATCTTGTAGCACTTGTGGCATGCATTATGGGATTTTGTACAATATCACTTCATGTGGTAAAATTAACTACATTGAAAACCTATTGGCTGACTATTTGGTTTTGGAAGAAGATTCACTGATCGAACTATTGGATTCTCATTGCCACCTCCACATTGGAAGTAGGTGTCCCCAATCTAATTTCCCTCAGCATTTGAGTTCACACCATTTCTCATATGTATATTAATACTTAATCCTTATATATCTCATGAAATGTATCATTCATCTATTGATACTCTATTCTTTATTTATGTATAATCCAAAATACAGTTCATGATAATCATCAAGAAAATATCCTACTTTAAACGGAATTAAAATTTGCATGTATTCAAGGCCACACTATCCATAACCTTGAGTGATAATCACACTAAATTCATGAATTTATCTTCATATTCATTGATAGGGTGATTTTCCTACTTCAGGATAAAGAATATTGTTATTCTTTGAATCAGGAATGTGTGAGTATAGAATTGTTTGTTGAAAATTCTTCAAAATCCTATCAACCACAGAAATTATCCATTTTAGATTATACTTCTAGTTTAAACCCCAATCATGCAATATCCATGAGAATTTTTTTCACTAGAACGGAAATTGGCTATACAAGTGTTCGAATGAATGCAAAGATATGATTCATCTTCATCAACCATTCTTATACCCTATTTGGTTCAATATCACCATAGATGATTGGTGAATTCAGTTTTTAGAATTTGATGGAATTATCTACTTATCTAATCTAATCTCTCTTGTTCTCGAGATCAATATACTGAACCACATGGATGATAATCTGAGCTATTTTTTGGTTCACATCATCTATAGGTGGATCCAAATTCTCCACATATTCTTCCAGTTGGTTTCTACATCACATATTGGGTGCCATTTTCTGAACATACAACAAAATCCATATGTACCGCTCTCTATCAACTGAAAGATTACAATTAAAAATTATATCACATCTGATATAACCTCATTTTTTAATTTTATTTCATCTTCCATGTTCATACATCATTGGAAAATATTCTACTAACTTTTAAAAATAAATCTATTTTTAAAATACCCAATCTATTACCCTTTTGATGAATTTATTTGAATAAAAAATGAAACATTGTAAAAAAATCTTCACAGTGATTCAAATAAGATATCCATACTAAAAATTATATTTTCAATCCTAGTATGAATTCATAACTCAAATTCGTGTCCTGATTATCTCATTAGATAACCCTAGGATAATTATTTTATTATAACTTATATGTTTCCTCAAAACATATTTATATCTAACTCTTTTGGAACATGATGATCAGTATAAAATGGGTAACTACATATTTTTATCATCAACATTTCATGTTCTGACAAATCCTATTTCTTAATATGATTACTACATAATGAATAGAAAATAATTAATTCAAATCTATCACCCAGAAAACTAATGAATAATGATGTCATTTATCTCAAATAATATTTTGTACAAAAAAAATTATATCATTTGAAATAAATCCAATAAGTTCTATGTATAACAGTCCAGAGTGAATAAACCTACCACAAGTGATTCATAGGAAAAAATAAACTAAATGAAAAACATCAATAAATGGGTTAAAATTTAATGAACCCACTATATATATTCCCCTACCTAGAACCAAGAAAAAACTAATCATATTTGGAATCAACAACATTAGATCTATACACAGTGGGGGTAGATCTAAGAAAATAAAAATAGAAACAAATTAGATCAAAAAAATTGGTCATGAACGAATAAAAAAATACAATTATATTGAAAAATGAACATTATATTGATGAAAAAATCCTTCGAATCACCTTCATATCAATTGGTGAACATTCATTGACATTTGGGTTTAAAAAATCCCGAAATAGAGTCATTATGGGGGAAAACCATGTTCTTAAAACCTTATACCGCCCCAAATTCATTGTTAAATTATATATGTTTGACCATGATCATAGATTATTCACACGATTAGACAAACTAGGACGTAACTACGCAGTATCCACTTCCTTGAAGTTTACATTCACATCCTCGGATCCAATTGTATCCAAACCCACATGTCATCCATGCCCAAGCCACTGCCTCATTTTTTTCCAAAGCTATCTTTCAAGGCACCCAGTTATTACTTGGTTTTCACATAGTTTCGACAAACCGTGAACATCTTGTGGGCATCCCTTTTATCATCTTTCATATTGTGCATGGTTTCTAGAAACTATTCCATGGTAACTACAAAACCACTTACCACCTATGCACCCGTAGAAAAGCCGAAAAAACAATAAAAAAGTTCTAAAACACTTCCATAAATCACCCATGTAATTTATATACATGAAAATCATAAATAAGGGTTAAATAAAACAAATAATGGGTGCTAAAGGAATGATTACTCACTATCTACTAGATGATATTGGGGATTTTTTGTTATTAATTATGTGGGACTAGGCCCCTCGATCAGGCCAGGTAAGGTGAGATTAATCATTTGGGAATTATTATGTCATCTAATAAGGAATCCCTTTAGGATGAGTCATAGGTATATTATGTTCTACAATATCCACAAGATCCTAGGTTTCTACCATGTCTTTTAAAACTTAGTTAACAATGATAGATGATTGAGATACTTGATTAATAATGTGTTTTTATTTATATTACTGTATTATGGGATTAATTTTGTTCTTTAATATATGGACTCTTTCAAGTAAATTGACGATTTGGATTACAAAATATTACATAAAAAATTTCAATGAAAATTTATTTATACTAATTTTTGACATTTTGAAATGAAAGAATCAATTTACCCATGAATATGTTACTATTTATATAAAGGTAAGGAATATCAATTCTTGGATGGAAAAGGGGAAACAAGACAAGATTTACATTAAAAACAAAAATGAATGAATATTCATGATTTTATATATTATATTTTAAAAAATGTGGATGATGATTATTTTATTTCAATGGATGTGTATTGAGAATAGATTCTGCTGTCGTGCCTACTGATTTTCAATACTCACACCTATATTCCATTCATGTTTATATAATATTGTTCATGTTCACCTTGGTATCGACCTCCATTAGAAAAAGTTCATGGTATGGGAGATTGGACCTTGGGTTACATGGGTATGTGAGTTCTCATAGTGTTGTTTCATTTTTTTTCTATTTATATTATATGCTAGTATTATATAATGATGTTCAATGTGGATATTATTTACTTATTATGATGTTTTCTTCCAATTTTTTCAATATTTTACTTATTATTTGGAGAAATCATTCCATTTTTTTAATCTATTAATTCATGACAATAGTTTTATCACATGTGTATCAAGAACTACATTTGGGCTAGGTTGTGGATTCGTTCACGTGTCCGGTTTAGGGATGGCCAAGGTTGGTTCGTGAAAAAATGGTATCAGAGCAGGTTAATCCTTGGAAGACCTTACTTCCGAAGCACCCAAAGATATTTTTTGATTTCATGGTAGATGGTGTAGGATATCTAGAGTCTCATGGTGTGGGTACGATGTAGTGTCTAGTGAACACATTTGATACCAAGCCTTCGGTTACCATGTGTGTTTGTGTTATGTATGGTTTCACTGGCTCTTATGGTTTCTTGGGTATTTGGAAATTGAAAAGGGACTTAGGATATTGGTCTTAAAGAGCCTGCATGGCCTATAAATACATGTGGAGGAAAGGACATGGTCCTAAAGGACTCCCTATGAATGTTTAATGATTATCATATGGCTTCCAACTATAACACCATGTCACCCATTGCCACTATTTTTCCTTTCGGAGTCATTTTGAGTACATCTTGAATCTTATTTTTTTAAATCCATGAATTAAAAAAGTGAAATTTTTTATTTTTTTGGTAATTGTTTGGGTATTTTAAATACAATAAATTTATTTCCATATTTTTTTTAGAAACGGGTTTTGAAATTAACTTTTTTAAGAATAATAAATTTGATAAAATTAGTCATAAAGAAATTATTTTTAATTGATTGAGTTTTTAGTCAAACAATTCTTTATGATATGATATTAGTTGAATTCATGAAAATGCATTAAATGAGTAAAATTTATTTTATTATGATTTAGGATTTTCCATCAGCTTCTATTTTGTGTTTCTTGTGATTTAGATCTACATTTTGTGTTTTGAGAACTTTTCACTTAGTGAAGAGTCAGTGCAAGGTTTGGGAACAAAATGCGGCTTGTAAAAAGTATATTTTCAAGCATTGCTTTTCTTCTAGTTGATGGGACACATCCAATGAATTATTGTTCAATCATTGTTTTATGCATGAGGGAATCCTTTATTTCAGGATAAAAACATTCTGCATAGTTGGTGCACATTTTTTAAACCATGCAGGTTAATGACACAATGTTCCCATGTTTCATGAAAAAATGAAAATACTAGGTTTAATGATCAATTTATAATGTGTTAAATGGATTATCATAATTATAATTGAAGAAGAATTCAGGGAAAAAATTGATTTTTGTGAAGTGACCAATGGGGTAAAATGAGTATATATATTTTTCGTTAAAATATCGATGTCATTAAAATATTTTTTTGGATATTTTAATTTATTTTAATGATTATTGGAATTTAATTCAATGGATGATGAATTGGTTTGAACCAAATTATATTTTATTTATGAAATGACACTTTTTGTGTGCTGTAAATATTTTAAAATGGGATGAATTGGATTTTTTTATGATGTAATGGAATTTTATTTTTAGAAATAATGAAGTGGATTTTGTGTGTGGAGTTTGAAAAATATTCGTTCGAATATCTAGTTCGGGATAATTTTTAAAATTATTGTAAATCTTGATATGACAACTAATGTTTGATTATCAACACTTGGGTGGAATGTTTTTTTCTTGAAAAGATGAGCTGTTTTTTGACCATTTCTATTTCTATAACAGATCACATGCACAAATAAGAGCATAAATTTTTATGAGTGATGGAAACAATAGATTACTACCCATATTATCATTAGTTATTTGGTTTCCTAGGGTGGAATGAGAATGTTAATGCATGTGGCTTCATGGAGATCAATTGTTGATTTTGAAATCAAATAAATGTTCTTATTTATAACATTTTTTAGTTGGAAATTTGATAAAATTTAGTAATTATTACTGGGTAGTGTATCTTTTGGTGTGATTGATATGTTTCTTAATGTGTGCCCACATAAATTTTCAATTAAAATTCATGATGCAGCTATGAGTCATTACCCGTTATCAAGAATCCCATTTAATCAACATAAGGATGTTTTTCTTTAGTATTAAAAGTTAAATCAACCTATATTTTGTGGTAAGAGATCCATGTTGAAAAGGAAAAGTGGATTTAGAAACATGAAAGGATATTATGTCACCTCTATTTAGTTCTTTATTAATGTTCCTTTTTGTTTTACATGTCCTTCAAATTGTAATAATTATTTCTATCATAGTTTTCGACCCAGTAGAGTTCTCTTTTCTTTGGGATGTTTGGGGACTTTGTAGAACTCATGATAACTAATTTTAATGAATTTTTTTCATTTAGAAATAATAAACATTTTATTTCATAATGGTTTGTTCTGATATTGTATCTTGACTATGGCACAATAGATGCATCAATCATCAGGGATTTATCCAAAGGTCATGGAGTGAATCATTTCACAATATATATAAAGCTAAGGGGATGTGGATAACCCTCGTTTTGATTATTTCTCCAATGTTGGGGTGAGTCAATATAAATTTTATTGTTGAACATCCCCTTATTACCTTAACCCACCCAATTATTGTGATAATACTTGTTTTTTAATAATAATGGTTTCCTGGAGGTTGTTTCATTTAGATATCAGTGTTTAACTATTTACTCTTGTGATGTTATCCATTTGGGGAAGTTCACTTTCTTTTCCCTTACCCTCCTCCCCTTGTAGTGGAGGGTTTATTCTCATTGTAGAAAGTTGAAATTTACATTTCATTTAATTTAGTGTTTTTTAATGGTGGGGAGACCCACCATGGATCTCATTGAGTTTTCTTCTAAATATGATCCATTCTAGTTAGTTTATAATATTGGGGTGTCCCTTTCGACCTCCCTTTGGGATGATAAAATTTCGTGATTTTATATTTGCTCGGTAGTGGGTTGTTCAAATGATGTTAGCTAATATTGAGTTCTATTTTTTGTTTGGGTAAATGTGTGATTTTTGTTTTATGTCCGGTGGTCTTATTTACAGAATTTTTATAATGGTTGTGGCTCATGTATTCCATCACTTGATGGAAAATTGTTTTGGTAGTATAATTTTTCGTCTATGAGGAATGAGTTCAGTTTTGTAGTAGGTTAGATGTTATTGGTTTAATATGTTGGATCTTGTGGATGTGGAAATCCTTATTCCTATATCAGTAAAATTGAATGTGTTTGTGGATTTATCTAGGGAAAAATCATAATGGTTGGGAGAATATTCACAACCTGATTTTCATTCTCATATTTTCTATTGAAATATATTTTGGTACTTCATTTTTCCCTATTGTTTTAGGTTTTTCAAATTGAAATTTTTTATAGTGTTCTTGATTTAGAATTTTAATCATTGAGGTTTTTGGGTGGTATTTAGAAATATTCTTAGTTAGTTCAAAATGTATAAAGTGGTGTTTTTTTTGAAAATGAGTTTGTAACACTCGTATTGGAACCTTTCTATGGGTTATGTTTGATGGATGGTTTACCCCATTGAGTTAGATGATTTTGTGGGTAAAAAAATTGATTTTGGGGGACTATTTCTAGGTAACATGGTTAAGGTGCACATTTAGTTTATTCAAATAGGTAATTGTAAAGGGGGAGTATTGTTTTCATGTGGTTTAACTAACAATAAATTCCATGTGATCATCTTGTGAATATTTAGACACCAGTGAATAACACGGTTTGTTAAACCATGTGAGATCACCATGTAATCGACTCAGGAAAGGGTATTTTGGGATTATATTCATATTTTTATGAGGGGTTTCTTCCCTTGAACACCCCTCTCAAAATCCTATGACTAGGTCACCTCCCATGAATCTTTTTAGATCGTTAAACATTCTTCAATGTAATGTTGTTTGGTTTTTTGGTGATTTTTCACTAAGAAGAAAATGTTAGGGCTCCCCTTTCGTTCCCATTTGATTTTTATCCTTTTTACCTTTATCATGAAAACCTAATGGCCATGATTCATTGATTTCAGTATCTTTGTTGGTGTGAAATTATATTTTTTTCTTAGGGTTTCTTATGGATGTAATCGATTCCTAGATCCTTTGTAGAGTTCATTCAGGTTGGGGTTGTTATACCGAAAATTTTCTGTCATAGGATTCCCTTTGAACTTTCCATTAAAATTTATGAATCATTGTTTTATTTATATTATAACCTCAATTATATGTTAATTAATATTGTGTGATAATGGAATAATTTTTTTGGTGTTTAGAGTGTTGATTTCACCATTATTTTGTGATAAATGAAATTTTTATGTAGTATTGCACACCAAGTGTTCAATAAAATTATAGGAGGGATTTTCTAGACATTTTTTAACATTTAAATGGGATTTTTGAGTTTCTGAATGAATTTATAATTTTTTTGGATAATTAAAATAGAATTAAATGTGTTAATGGTATGTGTCCTGATTTCTAATTTTCTTAAAATGTGCTTATCTTGAACATGTTGTGAGAGTACTTGAATGAAATATATAAAAAAAGTGTATGTAAAATGGTGTGTTCACATCTTATTAAAATGGTTATTTGGTTCTTTGAAATGTTATAGATCTCGTGAGAAGAACTAGATGCCTTTTTGTACTATTATATAAGTAGTGAAAATATTTATAATGAAAACTCCCCTTGGTTAATTCTCTTGGAGTGCTTATATGAATTGGTGGGATGTACTTTTTTCTGAATCCGTCAGAACTATTTACAAATTGTGAAAGAGGAAGATATTTGGTAAGCAATCAACTATGATCAATGAGTTTTATGGAATGGTATTGATCCTTGGGTGATATCTGGTGATTCATATTGTGTTATAGATTATATATATGTATGTGGTTTGATGGTTGATTGGCATTATTTTTTTAAAACTCTTTAAATATATTTACATGTAGAACATATAATAGATATTTTATTTTCTGAGAAAGAATGATTCAAAATTTAGATTAAAAACTATATAGTGTCCCATAACAGGGGTTATGTTATTATCAATGTAATGGGACCTAGACCTTCAGTCAGGTCAGGTAGGATGCGATCATGTGTTTGGGTGTTATGATGTCATCAGATAAGGAAGTCCTTCCGGATTAGTCACATGTATAGTATGTTATGGATTAATCACAACCTCTTAGGTTCCTCCATCTTCTATTAATACGTAGAAAACAATGATGGAAGGTTTAGAAGCATAGTTTATCTGATGTGTTTATTTCTTTTTCCCTTATTGTCTAATCATTCTAGTACTATCATCTTTGGTTTCTTTCTGGAATGTGATGTGTTGGCTTCATAAGGGTTTGGAAAAATGTTTTCAATGAAAAAGTGTTTTATACTCATTTAGGTATTTTTAAAATAAATCATGAATTTCTCATGGAAAATGGAAATGATTCATTAATTGAAATAAATATGTCTATTAGAATTGATTAAGGGAAATTGGAAATGATATACATTTAAAAGAAAAATGGTAGAAAATATCATACCATTATATATTTTATTTCAAACAAGAAGTAGAGGTGTATTTTATTTTTAAAGAAATGAATTTGGAATAGGATATTTAGGGAAAACTATTGTGTTTTAATAGTTACACCTATAGTTTTTTCTTATTTTATCTTATGGTGAAGGTTTATCATGGTATCAGATGTTGTTGGAAAATTTTCTTATTAGTATCTGATAGTGTCCCTCAGGGTCACATGTATATATGAAATCATATTGTATAGTTTGGTCTTATTTTTCAGTTATTAAATTTCCATATTTGTATAAAGATGTTTAAGGTTGATAATATTTATATATCAAGATGTTCAGTTTCTATTTCATTGTTTAGTTGTTTACTTATTATTTGGAGAAATTGTTAAATCTATTTACTAACTTTGTATCAATGTCTGTAATATTGGATTTTAAAATAGCATAACGACTTCTGTTAATTTTATTTTGAAAATGAAAATAAATGGTGGTAATTGGTATTATAATATTATTCAAATAATCATAAATTGGTTTTTTACCAAAAATATTAGTGAAAATGAATAAAATTAATTACAATGAGTTGGGTAAATTTAATCTAAATAACTATCTACACCATCGACATAAGTAAAACACGACCTATAAACTTGTTCAAAGGCCATTGGATAATA
The DNA here is from genome assembly GCA_963277665.1 of Viscum album. Lineage (NCBI taxonomy): Eukaryota > Viridiplantae > Streptophyta > Magnoliopsida > Santalales > Viscaceae > Viscum > Viscum album. Next base: position 961,346,006 of record OY728143.1, on the reverse strand, counting down.
GTATTCCAACCATATCACCAATTATTTTTAAATTTACAGGTAATTGTAAAAATATATAATGATAATTTCCTAAATGATAAGTAATGAGAGGAAAAATATGAAAAATATCTTCCCATACTTAAACATTTATAAAACATTAAGAAATGAAAATTATAAAATAATTTGTATTATAAATATTGTTTTTAAAGAAAAATATTTTAATTTTATCATAATAATTTAGCATTAATTTTTATATATTAATTAGATATATAAAATGATTTAGAAACACAGACGTATTTATTATTAAGTTAGTAATTAACCAAAATAAATTATACAATAAATATTAAATGGGAAACAAATTGATTGAATTTTTTTATTTAGTTATTCTTGTAGATGAATATATTATTTCAATCTTCGGGGAAATTAATATATTTTAATTAAAAAAAATTATATAATTAAAATAAAAATTTATTAAATAGTTTTTAAATTGAAATTAATCTTATTTAATATTAATGATATTTCATAAAATGATTTAAAATTAATAAAAATCATATATTCTGAAAAGTGATTTATATGTTGCAATAAATCTAAAATAAGGCATATTAATGTACCAATGTTCCAATTTACCGTTTATAATTAATCTATTGATCCATATATATTAAAACCAATATTAGAAAGGTCTGAATTAAAACATTGTTCTTGCGGATTATAGGTGCATGTTTCAAAATTAATTTACATCATATGAGAAATTTTTATGTTGTAAAATTTCAATAATATATAGAAAATATTGGATCTATATTCTCTAATAAATCTCACATTAATTTTTTCTTAATGTTAATATTTGTTAGGTTACAAATATAGATACATTAATATAAACCAAAATTATAATATTGGAGAATAATAAACGTTAAGGAAATAAATTTTTAAAATTCACTAATATCTATATGGTGGATTTTTTTATTGACCATTAATCTTATTTAATCAATTATTTTTCAATTTTGAAGGATGATTAAGTAATTTATACCTTCAAATAATCTATAATTTTTGGAATTTACAAGATTGAAACTCCTCCTAAAATATAAAAATGCATCCACTCCCCCCACTTCCTCACACCATTAAATCCACATTGGCTTTAGCGAGTGCTGAAAAAATATATCCTCAATATCCAAAACCACTACCTAGAGGCCTCATATTTTTCATAATGCCTTCCATGGAAGCCCGTATGTGAAATCCAAAAGGATATACCTGAATCTAAGGTAACACCCTTCCTCAAGCTCTGTGTTTTAATTTCTTTTTTCCACTGACTAAATTCTACAGGATTAATAATTTAATATAAAAAAATTATAACAGATGTAATGATATTTTTTATTTTAAAATTTTTACACAAATTTACACACACTAAAATCTAATGTGTAATGAACTTACCATTCTTGTGTATGGATAATTGTCCCCTCCCAAAATGATGTCCTTAATTTTTTACCAACTCTCATGGTATTGAATTATGTACGACACACTATTAATTTTTGATATATATATGAAAATATTCATATTATTGTGATTCTTTAATTTTTTATATAACACATACCCTTATTCTGTTTATGTTGTGTAAATACGATTACATTGTTTGTGGATGTGTTGACAACCACCCCCTTAATGAGATATGATTTGTTCAAAATATACATGGAACATATATATTATGGTATTAATAATACTAACAAAAATATATTATAGAAATATAATATAGTAATTATTATATATATATATACATCATTCACTTTTAATTCATTTAATATGGCAATGAAATTAAAGTAGTTTTCATGTGTAGATATGACCTACCGTCTCCATTAATAGTGTTGTTTCATTTCTCATATCCAAATATTATAGAACATTATGAAGACATATTGAATTAATAGATAAGATATTTATAACACTCTTTATATTCTAGTGATGATAAAACCTTGGTCTACATAAAAATTAAAACAAGTAACAACATAAAACATACTCGACAAACAAGACAACTAACACATGAAATAGTTAAAAGGATGAAACATTATTATAGAATAGTTGATAATATATTATAAAAATTTAACATATGATATTATAAACATTAATATAGTTCATTAATATTTTAGTATCACCCTTTAAACAATTATAAAAGTGTTTAATGTATTTTAACACAAAATAAAAATATAGGTAAGGGATTTCACCTCAATTTTCCTTCCACTAAGACTTATAGGTTATTATGACCCAGTTCACTTTTATCCAGTGTATATACTACCCATTGACATGTTATATCATGAATATGAATATTATTATGATATTATAAGTTTTATTTAATGTTATTTCATTATGGTTATGATGATTCAAATGTTGCGAAGTTGTATGTGATACTTTAGAATGTTTACTGATTAATTTCCTCAAGAATGTTTTTAATAATATTTAAATGGTATTTAAATACATCAACATACAAATATTTTTTTGTTAATTAACCTATACAATTGAATTATTTAAAAGTTTAAATAAATTATTTAAAAGAGGTATTTTATAATAACGAATATTGACTGTTAATTAAATTAATTAATGGATATATGAGTAATTATTTGGTCTAGAAGATAAATTCATTTCCTGATTATAGACATCAACTCGACGAATAATTATATTAATAATAAACCTAGTTGAAAATATTATAATGGTTTAAAATATATTGATAATAGATCTTGATTGTATAATGGTTCTTGTTCTAAAGTCAAGACATCCAATATTTAAATCATTTCCTTCATTCCAATTATCATTTTTATCATTGATATTTTTTTAATATATCTATGGACTCAATTCATTCTTAGTTTGTTGATTATGAGACACAATTTATAGTTTCTTACCTTCAGACATTGATTTATCCTTATTTATATATTTGAATTTCATGTATAATCAGTTATATAACTTAAAATGTTGTTTCATTTACATTGATTCATTAATATATCTTCTTTATATAACCTTACTACGAAATAGAGCTCACACATATTACGTTTTCTTTTACTGAGATATAATTATGTGGTCATTGAATAATATTTTTAGGATTATTTTTTTCATTTTATTATTTATTATATTTTATTTATTATTTCCTAATGTAATATGGGTATCACTTATAAAAAAAATTCTAAAAGATCTAAACTTATCCTTTCTTTGGTATTGGATGACTTGTTGTTATGCCAATATAATAATTTAATCCACATGATCTAGGATTTTCGGATCATTGTGTAACAATTTACCATTCCATATTGATAATTCATTATTTATTCATATCTTTTTTTAAACTCTTACCCTAACTGACGATATAAACTCAAAACATTAATATTATTTATCCTCTATGGGATAGCATGATGTGTTTTTTGATTAATAATTATTGATAATGTGTAAGAGATAATTATATTATCAATATTTAAAAATTTGTAATTTAATGCTTTCAATTTTAAAAATAATTTCAATAATATATATATTTTATGAATATTACTAAATTTTTGAATCATTTTTTATTAGATAACATGTATCTAGTAAAAATATGATAATGAAGGCACTATATCTAGGTGATAGGGGTTGGGTTGATACATTATTCCCCACCAGTGAAATAATGAAAATCATTACTATGTGTTAAACATGATCATAAAAGAATCATTATTTTAAAACCCATGAAAAAATATGGGTTTCATAAAAACATCATCATAGCATAACCCAATGAAATGTAATATGTTTTATAAACATTTCATCATTTAATAATTTAATAATTAGTTGAAAAATGAATATGTCTCAAAACAATCATATAAAATAAAAACAATGAAGTGAAATAATAAGGGTCGAATCATTGAGTCATTATTGAATTTATATTTTCTATCAAAAATGGATTTTAACTTATATCGAAAATGATTTTGAGATATCACATTTTTCTTTTCATGACGAAAATATCATTTCCAATATGAAATACTTGTTTTACATCTAATAATATCTAAAATTCATATTAAAAAATTATCCTCAAAATATAATTCTAAACATGTAAATGATGATTCATATAATTGATATTTCATGATGGAAGAATATTTTGATCATGTTATGAATGTTGAAACGAATATTCTTTTAAATTTTTCAGTAAAAATAAAAAAGTACATAATTTAGAAATCAATATGAATATTCCATTACAATAATTCAAATAATTCATACATGGCTAAAAGTATTCTTAAAAAACCATTATATAATATTTAAATAATTAATTATTATTTTGAAATCATGGGAATTTGAGAAAAATGATTTTTAAATAAAGATATAGATAATGTAATATATTGAAAAATATTAATCTTTTGAACTCCTGAGTACATAAAGTGGTATAAATGAAAGGTATGGTTTTATTTTCATTACATAAACCAAGTATAATAAAATTCACGTGTTTACTGTATTATAGTTCATAATATATGTTAATATAAAACATAATCATTGAAAATATTGATAAACAATAACATTGAAACATAGAATTCATTATCATGGTAATTTTTTATCATAATACCCATGAAGAAAATATATTTATATAGACATGTTGATATAATAATGTAATTAAAATAATAATAAAATTAAGTAATTTTTAGTATATAAATATTATGATGGAAACATGTGGTAAAAATGGTATGTGTCATATTGAAATAAACATAAGATGAATATACATTGTCTTAAATCATTAATTCCAATGCATATGTTCAAACATATTTTATAATAATTATAGAATTATTATAAATATGTTACAGAACCATACTAATATGTATAATATAATATATTATTTAACTCTAATGTTTTATTACCTTTTTTACAAATACATGTTAAAATCATGTTTTAGATAATTGTTTTTTACATTTCATGTATTTTTTAGTTAGGTATTTCTTGTCATTTTACATTGATCATAGTTCCATAATTTGATATAATGTTAACCATGATTTAAATATGATTTATATTCATTTATATGTATTTATATCAATCTTTAAATGTTAGATATATAATAAAAATGAAATCATTCATGGTGGTGTTAGGTTTTATGTAAATAGAGCACACCAATATTCAATGATTTTTTTTAATTAATAAAATATTTTTTATACTTTTCAATCATTACAACATAGAATATAAATTATGTTATATGAAATAACTATGTTTTTCTAGTGGATCATGAAATTCAATGTAAATAATAAATTCGAAACAATACTTACATAATCATGTGGTACATAGAACACTATTCTTTATTTGTGTTATACACAACATCATGTTCTTTTAAAATCTTGCATAACACGCAAGTTTTTGTTTAACTGAAATAAACTATTATATTATTATTTATATTAAAATGTTTTTTATATTCACCATCTATCCACTGAAATGGATGTCACAAATATGATTTAGTAAATTCATAATATATGACTTAAACATTTATATTAAATCAATCTCAATGTAATGAATTAGTATGAAATAACTGTAAGCAGTATTTGGGAATGAAAATTTTCATTATCTAAGAAAACTATTTTTCTATGTACAAAGTCTATTTAATATAAATAAAATGATAAAGAATGTTTGAATTATTTTTTTAAATATATATATATATATATATTGAATAATTTTTTTTGTCACCTGCTTATTTTATTTTGATAGGAATAACCTAATGATAAATATAATTTTATGAATAAAAATATGCATTTTTTAAAATCATAATTGTACATAAATTTTAATAAGAACCCATTTTAAATATAATATTTTAATCTCTTATACATTTTAAAGGAAAAAATTAAAATATTATTTTAAAGAGGTATATATAAAATTAATTTGGTATAATTCATATTATTTTTTAGATATGTTTTATATTTTAATGTACAGTGAAAAATACTGATTTATATTTAAAAAAATATGTCTAATTTAATTACATATATAAATTATATTTTGAATTTTTTTAAGAATTATTATATAATGTATAAATTATTGAATCCAAATATGTTCAATGGATCTAATTATACATTGATATTAGATATAAAAACAATTAGAATTGTTCACTTTAAAACCCCAACATCTCATCTTGTTTGTGGGATTGTTTTTAAATTAATTTCCACCACATATGTGATTATATTATTTAATAATAGATTAAAAATAATTGATAATAATAATTTATAATTACATGATAGGAAAATTAGTTTATGAAAAAAAAATTAGTGAAATTAATTAAAATTAACTACAATGTGTATGATAAATAGGTGTTCGCTTAATTTTCAAAATTCAATCATAAAAGGTATAACGACCTTGAAAATTTTATACGATCCATTAGATGGAAATATTTTGAACATGGACTTATTGACTCTAAAATAAATTTTTTTTTGGTACATTGTTTCATTGATACATCTCAATAGTGTTTTCCTTTTTATATTTACAATAATTCCACTCCACTATAATATTACATTCACCTTTCACTTCATCACAACACACATTACTCTTAAGATCACAAAAAAACTTCTTATATAATATTCCACTATACTTCATATCAACCTTGAAGCCATAATATATTCAAAGAAACCAACCAAGGAAACCATTTGATACTATCTAAATGGTGTTACCAAATGAAGAGGAAAAATCCTTCCATTTGTTCTTTTGTTTAACTATCATTATCAAACCCCTAAATTATTTTTATTCCATTATTATATAATAAATTAATTATCCAAGATATAATGAGGTTTTGTATGTTAATTTTTTTTACATACACTCACAAAAAACATCCATCAAATTGAATATTCAATCATCATTCACATGTACGGTAGACTCTCAGCTTTTTAAAACAATGTCGCTCATTCTTTATTTCCACCGTTATTGGTTTGGAATAAGTATGGAATTTATATTTATATATGATATATATTATTCTTATGATTCCACTATGCATTTGTGGTTATTATAAAAAAATAACTTCATGATTTCTATTTGTCTAAATACGATAACGTTGTTTAGGGATGTGTGGACTACCCCCACCTCAAAGTGATGTGATTCGTTCACATTTTAAATAGAATTTATTAAATACAAGATTAAAAAAATTATTTGACATATAATATAAAAGCATTCTAAATATATTATTATTATATATTTTAATATATTATATTTACTTACATTCTCTATGATAATTAAATGGTAGTAGTGTTCATGTCTGCGTTTGCCCTACTGACTCCATGAATAGTGTATTCCATTTTGTGTTTATATATTTTATTGATTATTGTAAAATTTTATATAAAAAATATATATGATATTTAAAAAATATTAATTATCTGGTAATAATTAAATAATGATCTATGTAAGATGATCAATAATAACATGTCAAAACTTAAATGAATAACAAAGATATTAACTGAAAAAAACAATTACATGAAATTATTTTTAAATGGGTAATATAAAGACAAAATAAAATAATATATGTTATGATATATAATAATATTTTTTTGAATATTTTTATTTTAATTATAATTTTTATATTGAATGTTTTAACATTTATATAGAATGTCAGGAAATCTGGTTAATGTTTTCTCTTCTCACTTTTATTTCTATGAGACTTATTTATTATTCACCACTAATTTTCTTATGTGGTGTTTATAATTACAAGGAATCTATTATTGAATTATTATAAAAAATTAATCGGAATTTATGTATCCATTTTTTTGAATGTTCTTTCTTTAGTTTTAGCATTCAAAAGTTTCAAAATTGGTAGTGTAATATCTCACTCAATTTTATTTTGTTGATATATATGTCTTGTTATGCCCATATATATTACTATGGTGTGTATATAGTTCCCTTTAAAATTTTATATAATGAATCTACATATTTCCATGATATTTTTAGCTTCGTGTAATGTTATTATTTCATGGATATTATGTTTTGACATTACCAAAATGGAAATAGATTACTGCAATAGTCTCATCATTTATCAATAATGATTAGGTGTTTTCAAATATTGATGAAATATTGTTATTAATAACTCAAAAACCATCATGAATTTTCTTTTTGTCAGATTATATATTATATATTAATATAAAGGTACCATTTTATACTCGTTTATATTGAAAATAATTATGAAAATGTTTTTAGGAAAATAAATATTTATTTCTCTTTTCAATTGGAAATCAATCTTGTTCTAAAACTGTGTTTAATAATATTATTTTGAAAATTATTTGTATTTGGTAAAATTTATTATCATATAGAACGTTTTATTAATGATTCCATGCTTCCTTGAAATGTTTTCAATGTTTTTTCAATGAAATTGTTTTCAAAATGATTAATGTTTGAAAATAAATTTTCAATGAAGAATGAGGATTTTAAATCAGAAAAGTTTTAAATGTTTTTAAAATCTAAATTTATTTGTTTTTAAAATATGTTTTCAATGAAATGGATTTTGAAATTTTTTAATGTTTTAAAAAGTAATTTTAAAGGAAATCATATTTTTTAATAGAAATTTTCATTACAATCTTTTTAATTCCATCCCCATTTACATTTAAATTCTTTGATATAATTTATTATTTTTTATGTATATGATACAAGGATACCATTCATATTCATTACATTAATGGATTATGATATGATGATAAGGTGTTTTTGAACCTGTTTCATTCCCATTGGTTATACAATGATAAAAAGATTATGAATGCCACTTCATTTCATGGGTTATTATATGATGAAATGATTCTGAAAACTGTATAATTTTCACAATATAGTATATGATCAAATTATTATAACACCAATTTAATTTCATTGGTTATGATATAATTTTCATTAAACCCATTAGTTGTTATTGGTTATGATATGATGAATGTTTTGTTAATTTATTGAACATGAATATTTGATATAATTATGTCATTTTGGGATCCTATAACTCCCTCAAATTACTTGTTCAAAGATAAATGATTTATAAGATCAAATGGAACAGATGAGGGAATCTCAAACTCAGAACAAGAAGGATCCCTAATCTTGAAAAAAGGGTACACAAGACAACATACCTAGATCATAATACGATGGTACATGTGAGGGAATACAACAATTGAAACATGCGAGAATATAAAGAACAAAAGAGTTGGGTACATGGGAGGGAATACCAAGATTGAAAAAACATGGTACATGGTAAGGAAAACAAAGCCCAGAAAAAGGGTACGCATAAGGGTATCCAAATTCTAAAAGTAGAGGTTACATGGGAGGGAATAAAATGCCTGTCTTAGGTAGAAGGTTTATAATCCAAATCCAAACATGTAATGAAGGTATTTGTCAGACGAATTATCATAGGATTTTTTATGATTTTATTTAGGACATAAATCCATGTTTTATTCCTGTACTATGATCTCATTGATTATAATCTTGATTTAATTATGGTTCTTGTCTTAGTAACATCCAATAATTATTCCATGACACGTAATTATAATCATTTATATTCATGGAATGATATTTCTAATGGTATGATCATGTTATCATACCTTTATTCTCAATTTAGGATTACACATATCCCTTTTTTACCTAGACTGATCATCAATTCTCAATCATTTCGTATGTTTTATTTTCACCGGTTCTAAATAATGGTTTTATACATGAGTACTAAAAGGGGATATATTTTATGGATATTTTGAAGTCCAATAAATAGGATGGAAGATTATGTTTCCAAATTTCCAAATACAGTAAATGATATTGTACTCAAGAATGTGTTTTCGTAATGTGATTAATATTCATCTAGAATCATGTAATATTAATGTATATTATGAATGTGTCTCTATAGTTGGTATCTAAAGAATGGTTTAGTTATCCATTGGAATGTTGGATGTGGAGTCATTAATGAGATTTCTAGGAATATTTATTATGATTTATCTAGATATTTCTATAGTGATAATCCTAATCTATCATAGATTTAAATTGTGGTGTATTTAGTTAATCATATTATAACTAATTTTTCATGATTTTGTGTTTTCCTGCTATAATATGTGTTTATCACAATATGCATTTTGGTTTTAGTCAATGTTATTAAACAGAAGAAACTGGGATAACAGAAAATCTGATAGAGAATTTGTTGATGAGAAGTTAAATGGGATGATCACTATAGTGAAGGTGTTGTGATTATTCCAAACAAATGTTCATGAAACATGATTAACAATGTGTACCTTATCCAACTCTTGGAATCACCAAAGAATATATGGAATGTGATTTCTGAGAGTTTGGGTTATAGAGACCATGGGGGAAATAATACCCACCCACCTTTGTGTATTTAATGTGGAAGAAACGAACATTATATATATCATAGAGGTGAATGATGGTGTTCTAATTGCGGAAAATATTAACAATGTGAAAGAAACTATTAAGGAAAATTGATCAGTTCTATTGTGAATATTGGCCTTCGTGGGATATCATCAATGTTCAAATGATGAAATTGGGAAAGGAATTGTAATTATTGAAATTGATGTCCCATGTGGGATTCTCATGAAGATAATCAATATGGTACTAATAGTAATTGTTATATTGCTTATGATGATGAAACAATTGGTGAAATGTGAAAGGAAAGTGTTGTTTAGTATTTAGAAGTGGTAACCTTATAAATGGAAAAAAGATGAAGTAGAATCATATAATAAAGTATGTAATTGTGATAATGAATTGTGTTATATAAATTTTGAAATATATAAGGATTTTTTAGCCTATTTTTTATGATATATTACAATATTATGAATGGTTATTATAGATTAGAAAATTGTTTTAGGGCATGGTTACTATTTTAATAATATAGGATAACCCTTAATATGTCCTTGAGGTTGAGAAAATGGTTTTTTTTATGAAGATATAAAGGGAACAAAGAAGTAAATTGGACAGTTATAATTATCCATAACTAATAAAGGATTTTTTAGAAATGTTTATTTGTGCAAACATTGATGGATTTTCCTACATTTTTTAGATTTAACGAATATATAAAATAAACATTGGAATAATAAAACATGAATTACTTAAATAAGTAATTTTGGTTACACATGTTATATGAATGTTTTAATAGATTATATAATGACAGATTTTCTATGATTGGTTTGTAAGAAAAGAATCTATATAATTTAAGGGAGGTAAATTTTAATCTAATTTTGATAAAATAAGTAAACTTATTTCTAATTTTTTGGATATTAAGATTTCATATGGGTGACATGGTTAATCATTTATGGAATGTGTATTTCAAAAATTGGATGTGGTTTGCAGATTAAATTAGCAACCAACTGTATCAAGATTTATTTATTTTACAGAACATATGGAATCCTTTTTATAGGATAAATATAGATTAAATGGAATATCATTCTATCTATAGAATCCATGATCTACTAATGTATTAAGAATGAAAAATTATCCTGAATTTATAGTAATAAGAGATTAAGTGTAAATTTATCAACAAACAATAATGGGATAGGTTTCTGTAAAATCATGTCTGTATATGTCATGACCCGTCCTCGGGGCCCGTGTCATGACTACCCCAAGCCCGCCTTCCATAGGCCAGGGGCTGGCGACTAGCGCCAAAGGTGTAAAATCCCGATAACTGGGAAGGCATTGCCTTTATAAAAGAAAACAAGCACCACAGAGTACAAGCGGAAGAAAAATACTAAGTACAAAAGAAATGTTGACAAGTAAATGGGCCAGAATACAAACCCAAAAGAAAGTACGACTACAACTAAACAAGGTACAACAACAAAAAGACAAACTGCTGGAAGAAGGAAGCAGCTCCTGGGTCGTCCTCCTCGGATCCTGCCTAAAGGGTAGGTACAGATAACGCAGCTCCTGGTCGTCCACCATGGATCCTACCTGAAGGGTAGGTACAGATAGCCTCCTCCACGCTCTCGTACGTCAACCTCCTCTGTGAGTTGTCACGTTGTGTAGTCCACCTCCGGGTACTGACTCGTCGTGTAGTCCACCTCCGGGTACCGTCCAGTCCTCGAACACTTGGCCTCCATCAGCACTGCCCATCGTCTGCAACCAACACAACGAGGTGCGGGCATAGCCCGTGCAGGGGTGAGTATAATGATACTCAGTAGGGACCCCGACACCCTCATGGTTTCACTAAAATCAACAAAGATAACCACAAAGAAGATCTCAACAGATAACCTCTACTTAGGTATATGCCAATACATATACCTAAGTTATCAAGTAACCCATCTCAATCATGAGGAAACACATGGATTGTGAAATCAACGGATAACCACTACCCAGGTATATGCCCATACATATACCTAAGTTATCATGTAATCCATCTCAATCATGAGGAAACACAAAGGTCAGAAGTCTCAGCTCAACCAGGATTTTCATTATCGAAACTGTAACTGCTGAAGAGCTCCGTTTCTGGAGTGTACAGTGGTCCTGTCACGACTCTGAGGTACTGCTCACTAAGATAAGACTTCTGAGGTACTCCTCCTGTCGAGTACCGCGGGCCTGTCACCTCACACAGTAGTGCTTCCCGCCGGGGGCTTCCACCCAACACAGTAGTGATCCCCCCTCATAGCCTACAGAGGTACTCCTCCTGTCGAGTACCGCGGGTCTTCCACCTCACATGGTAGTGCTCCTCTGCTATGGGTCTGCCACCTCACAAATTAGTGCTTCCCACTGGGCTACGTAAGTCACTCCGAATCGAATCGGACAAGCAGTCTTCAGGTCTCTGCCGGCTACACGGTCTCCGTACTCCGTACGCTCGTCTCTAGGAGGGTCCGCTCCACGAGCTACAATTCGATAGTCCAAGTATCTCAAAGTCCCATTAAGAAGTATCTCAAAGGACCGCCTCGTCATAGGGGTCTCAACACAACAGACGATGCGTCAATCGGACGCTCGGTCTGTGAGTTGCTAGCCTTTTCGTCCCAGGGGCCCTGTTGGTTTCGTGTGCGAACCAATCCGGCCGTAACTCAACTATACCTAGAACACTCATAGGGTATACTCATAGGGACCGTTTCTCAACGAGATCACCAACGCCACTGACGGTTCGTCAAACAGACGTCCGGTCAGAAAGATATCAACTTTTCCGTTTTAGGGGCCCGGTTGGATTTCGGGTACAGTCCAACCCGGTCGTATCTCAACTGCATCCAAAACATGGGAGAAGTATTCCAAAAGTTCCGTCTCAACAAGAGGAAAACAACGAGACAGACGGCGCGTCAATCGGACGCCCGGTCTGTGAGTTATTGGCTTTCTCGTTTCAGGGGCCCGATTGGTTTCGTGAGCGAACCAACCCCACCGCACTCCGACGACATCCAAACCTCGAGCGGAGTAAGCCAAAATATTCGTCTCACTAAGAGGAATCCAACAAAGTCGACGGAACGTCATTCGGACATCCGGAGCTAAAATTACGAGCGTTTCCGCTCCGATGGCCCGGTTGGTTCCATGTACGAACCAACCCGGCCGAACCCAAAGTTCTCAAAAAGCTTGAGTGCGATATATCGAAACGACCGTCTCGATCCAAGGATCGCGTTTCCGCTGACGACGAGTCGTTTGGAGGCCCGTATCTCAAGATACGGGCATTTGACCAAAATTGGTCTGAAAAAAGGGGTCTAGGACCGAACCGACCCGACCCGACCCCCCCTGGGTCGGCCCGAACCAGGTCGACCCAATCCGGGTCAACCCGACCTGGGTCCGACCCGGCTGGTCGCGGCTCGGCCAGCGCAGCCGAGTGGACACGCGGGCGGGGCACGCGGATCCCCCGCCCTTCGCCGCTGATTGAGGCCGGCGGTTCGCCGGCCGCCCCTTTTTCCGGCGGCGCGCCGCCGCCGTCGGTCATCGGCGCCGCCGCACCGGTGGGGCGCGCCGCCACCGCCTTCCGCGGACCACCGGACGTGCTCTGGTGGTCCGTTCTTCCTGCCGTCTTCGCCTATGGTCCCCCCAGGACCCCATCTTCACTGCGAAGGGATTCAAACACCCAAATGGCCTGCTTCGTCATTGCTCGTCAATCCGCATGTAAAAACGAAACGCGCCATCTTGGTGGTTCTCCGGCGCGGCGTGCTGGCGCCACGCCCCTTCGCCGTGGCTCCGCTCCGGCCGCGGCGCCTTCGACTTCCTTCGACGTGGCGTGACGGCGTCGCGTTCTTGTTCGACTTCTCGGCATGGCGCGACGGCGTCGCGTAATACTACTGAGCGATTCTCGCGTGGTGCGACAGCACCGCACCATCCCGTTCCATCCATATTAGAAACAATATCAATAAGGGAGGAGGGTCGGTCGTGTTTGTGCGTTTCGGCCCCCTCTCGTTAATCGATAACAACTGGTTGTAAAATCACGAAGGATGGCAAGAAAGAATTCACGAACTAAATAATTAAATAATAAACTTCAACATCAATCCGCATGAACGAACGATCCGCGGATCAACCTGGAATTGGTTGGTCCGCTATCATCATTCTTTTCTCAAAAGATAAGAGAACACCAAAAAAATAAATTCCCCTACCTCGTAATTGTCGTTCGTTGACGATCTTGGAAAAAGGGTGGATATCGATTCCTCGATTGTCGTGTTCGTCACACACTACCAATTCTCACGCTCATGCGTCAGAAATAAAGAAGGGTACTAGTCGTTGGAGTGAGCGTCATTGTTAATGGCCACGTTCCCCGCGGTGATGCCTCCTCCCTTGACGCGGAGAAAGAAGAAGAGAAGGCATGTCATTGGTTCCTTTGCGTTCTCCGTCGGAGGCTCGGTGTTCATCACATTCTTTGTCGAAGTCTCGACGTTCTTCAACGATGGTGAAGAAGTTCTTCAAAACTAAGAGATTCCTCTCTCAATATCCTCACATAACCAAGCAACCTAATAAAATAATCTCTCCCATTATATTATTAACACATGCCAAGATTTTCAAATTCCAAAATTCAAATAACTTAATTAAATAAGAAGTTGAACTCATTAATTAAAAAGTGTTGGCATGTACTTAAGAGGGGGAGAAGTTCAAGAGCTAAAGGGAGATTAAATGGGGGGTTAAAGGAGAGTTATAGGGATGTGAAAGGTTGGGGCTCGTGTGGGCCCCACATTTCAAGTATCCACTCATGGGAAGTTGGTTGGTCATGGGCTCCACCAAAAACTTCACATGGGAGAGAATAACTCCCAAAGACATAAAATAAAATTGTTCACACAATTTTATTTATTTTAAACTAAAACCCCAAAAACAAAAACTCAACCCGCTTAAAACGCAACTGTGGTAAAGGTCCCCTTAAGCAATTACCAGCGTAGCGAGTTCATCGGTGCCATCAGATTTCAATTCCGAGCACCGGTTCAAAAGATAGAAATTCCCGCTCACTCGTTCACTGAACGTACCCGAGCCAAACTTCGGAAGTTGATTCTGGGCACTCCAGGCCTCGGCATCAAGTGCTGTCAGAAAACGCGTTCTTGTAAAATTCCAAAGAAAATAAAGAAAAAATTTTCCTTGAAATTTCCAGGTCTTTACATTACTCCCACCTTAGGGATTTACGTCCCCATAAAGCTTCAACAGAAACTAGGGTCACAAAAGCGGTACAGAGCACGCATATGAGCCTTCCGCTCCCATGTGCTTATCTGGAGGTTTCCGTACTGCCAGAGAAAGTGCACCCGAGGAATCGATCGTCCTTGTAGGATCTGCTCCTGTCGATCCTCGATCCCCACTGGAAACTCTGTGAAAAACACCTCATCACCATCGTCCGACCCCTCATGGTCGATGATATGCGAAGGGTCGAGCACGTATCTCCTCAGTTGAGATACGTGTAAATCGTCGTGCACCTAGTGCAACTGCGGTGAATGGGTCAAGCGGTAAACCACCCCGCCTACCCAGCTGAGGACCTAAGAAGGTCTGCTGAACCTCGGAGACAACTTGCTGCCTTGGCCACATCTCCGTAAACCTAGTTGAGGTGAGACCCGTATAAGGACGTGATCGTCATCCTCGAACTTTAGAGGTCTCTATTTTCTGTTAGAACTGAAACTCAAAATGACTTCCCCTACGAGGGTAAGGTTGACCGAATCAAGAGTGATCGGTCGCACCCTTCTGTGAAAGAGTTTATCCTGTGCTGCCTGGGGTTTCCTTTTCGCCGACCAAGGAAACCCATCCCGACGTTTGCCTAAAACCGTCAATGTGATTATAAACAGTTATTGCCCATTCCATACTCAAACTAACGTCGTAAGGCCTCAACGCTGTCACCAAGAGATTCCAACCGAAACTCTCTCCTCTAGGGTCTGACCACACTTTCGGCGTAAGTGTGATTATCAAGTCTCCTCCAAAGGTATCTCCAGACGTGAGGGTCAAGTCCACGGCTTACCAGAAACTCTAGGTCTGGAACAAGATTTGTGAAAGCAAGGAATTATTCATATCGACGTCCGTTACTACAACAACTAGTAGTGGACACAGACTGTCCCTTGAATCATTTCGAGAGCCATTGGGTCACACTCCTTGACCGCATGCAGCCTCACTCTTACTCCTCCCTCCAGCTCCCTGAGCCTGGTGGGAAAAACTAAGGCGGGTGGTTGTACCATGTTAGAATGTACACCACCTCATGCTGCTCTCCTAGCTCTGCCTCCACGTCTGCTGCTTCGTAGACTCATCTCTCCTTTAAGCTTCCTCTTCTTTAACACGCCTGAGTCTCTAAGACTGGCACTAGTTTCCTGTTTCTTACTGCACTGTGTAGTCTTCATCCGCTCTTGGATGACCTGGACCTCTGCATCATCTGTCTACTGCCCACAGATGACTCGGATACTGATCGAAAAACACACGGAAAAGGCAGAAGCTCATGTACACGCTCGGGGTGTAGAGCTACTGGTACAAACTCCACCCTGAAGAAGGTCTTGAATTCTTCTCATGCGAAGTTCATCCCGTCGTAAAACTAAAACAAGTGGCTCCACCACCGGCCTGCTGCTGCCTGAAGGACGCTGGCAGCAAAGATCACCATGAAGTCTGTCGGTGTCCCCACTAGCCTGAAGACTCTCACCATAACCTCCAGCCAATCCTCAGCCGCCTGCGGGTCCGTCCCTCCCTGGAACCTGGGTGGCCTCTGGCATTGTAACTCGTGTAGTACGCTCAAGAGACATGCACCCTCTTCTGCTGGGACTGGTGGCATCGGTGGCCCAACGGGTAGTAGTACCGTTGGTGCCTCCGCTGGTGCCTCAACTGAAAAAGGGCCATGTACTGAGGCCACGTCGCTCGGCGGGCTGTCAGTACGAACTACTCTTGGGGCTCTAGCTGGTCGTCCGAGAAAAGTCATCCTGATAGAAACAACGTAACACGGTCAAACGATTATACCTGGTGAGCTGACCTGGTTTGAGCAGTTTTAAGGGAAAACCTTTGAAAACACACACACAATCAGTGTTTTTGTGCACAAAGTCGGAAATCAGTTGTCAGGGTCCTGGTGTATGGATACGTCAGCCACCCGCACCAACACTGGACTCCCTGAACTAAAGACCACACTTGGTACCCTTAACACTATTTCTTCATAGAAATAAAATATCATAGTTCTAAGTTCTGTGGTAGAACCGACTCCTTTGATACCAATTTGTCACGACCTGTCCTCGGGGCCCGTGCCGTGACTACCCCAAGCCCACCTTCCATAGGCCAGGGGCTGGTGACTAGCACCAAAGGCGTAAAATCCTGATAACTGGGAAGGCATTGCCTTTATAAAAGAAAACAAGAACCACATAGTAAATGCGGAAGCAAAACACTAAGTACAAAAGAAATGCTGAAAAGTAAATGGGTCAGAATACAAATCCAAAAGAAAGTACGACTACAACTGAACAAGGTACAACATCAAAAAGACAAACAGCTGGAAGAAGGAAGCAGCTCCTGGGTCGTCCTCCACGGATCCTACCAGAAGGGTAGGTACAGATAACGCAGCTCCTGGTCGTCCACCATGGATCCTACCTGAAGGGTAGGTACAGATAGCCTCCTCCACGCTCTCGTATGTCAACCTCCTCTGTTAGTCGTCACGTCGTGTAGTCCACCTCTGGGTACTGACTCGTCGTGTAGTCCACCTCCGGGTACCATCCAGTCCTCGAACACTCGACCTCCGTCAGCACTGCCCATCGTCTGCAACCAACACAATGATGTGCGGGCATAGCCCGTGCAGGGGTGAGTATAACGATACTCAGTAGGTACCCCGAGACCCTCAAGGTCTCACTAAAACCAACAAGGATAACCACAAAGAATATCTCAACAGATAACTTCTACTTAGGTATATGCCCATACATATACCTAAGTTATCAAGTAACCCATCTCAATCATGAGGAAACACATGGATTGTGAAATCAACGGATAACCACTACCCAGGTACATTCCCATACATATACATAAGTTATCATGTAACCCATCTCTATCATGAGGAAACACAAAGGTCAGAAGTCTCAGCTCAACCAGGATTTTCATTATCGGAACCGTAACTGCTGAAGAGCTCTGTCTCTGGAGTGTACAGTGGTCCTGTCACGACTCCGAGGTACTGCTCAGTAAGCTAAGACTGCTGAGGTACTCCTCCTGTCGAGTACCGCGGGCTTTCCACCTCACACAGTAGTGCTTCCCGCCGGGGTCTGCCACCCAACACAGTAGTTCTCCCCCCTCATAGCCTACAGAGGAACTCCTCCTGTAGAGTACCACGATACTTCCACCTCACATAGTAGTGCTCCTCCTCTATGGGTCTTCCACCTCACAAAGTAGTGCTCCCCACTGGGCTACGTAAGTCACTCCGAATCGAATCGGACAAGCAGTCTTCAGGTCTCTGCCGGCTACACGGTCTCCGTACTCCGTACGCTCGTTTATGGGAGGGTCCGCTCCACGAGCTACATGTCGATACTCCAAGTATCTCAATTTACCATGAAGAAGTATCTCAAAGGACCACCTCGTCATAGGGTTATCAACGCAACAGACGGCGCGTCAATCGGACGCCCGGTCTATGAGTTGCTAGCCTTTTCGTCCCAGGGGCCCGATTGGTTTCGTGTGCGAACCAATCCGGCCGTAACTCAACTATACCCTGAACACTCATAGGGTATACTCATAGGGACCGATTATCAATGAGATCACCAACGCCACTGACGGTTCGTCAAACGGACGTCCGGTCAGAAAGATATCAGCTTTTCCGTTTCAGGGGCCCGGTTGGATTTCGGGTACAGTCCAACCCGGCCGTATCTCAACTGCATCCAAAACTTGGGCGAAGTATTCCAAAAGTTCTGTCTCAACAAGAGGAAAACAACGAGACAGACAGCGCGTCAATCAGACGCCCGGTCTGTGAGTTATTGGCTTTCTCGTTCCAGGGGCCAGGTTGGTTTCGTGAGCGAACCAACCCGACCGCACTCCGACGGCATCCAAACCTCGAGAGGAGTAATCCAAAAGATCCGTCTCACTAAGAGGAATCCATCAAAGTCTACGGCACATCAATTGGACATCCAGAGCTCAAATTACGAGCTTTTCCGCTTCGAGGGCCCGGTTGGTTCCGTGTACGAACCAACCCGGCCGAACCCAAAGTTCTCCGAATCCTAGAGTGCAATATACCAAAACGACCGTCTTGATCCAGGGATCGCGTTGCCGCTGACAACGAGTCGTTTGGAGGCCCGTAGCTCATGTTATGGGCATTTGACTGAAAGTGGTCCGAAAATGGGGGTCTGGGCCCGGGCCGACCCGGGTCGACCCCCCCCCCCTGGGTCGGCCTGAACCGGGTCGACCGGATCCGGGTCGACCGGACCTGGGTCCGAACCGGCGAGGCCCGGCCCGACCTGGTCCTGTCCGGCGCGGTCTGGTTCGGTCCGGCCCGATCGGCCGGCCGCGGCTCGGCCAGCGCGACCGAGCAGACACTCGGGCGGGGTGCACGGATCCCCCGCCCTTCGCCGCTGATTGAGGTCGGCGTTTCGCCGGCCGCCCCTTTTTCCGGCGGCGCGCCGCCGCTGTCGGTCGTCGGCGCCACCGCGCCGGTGTGGCGCGCCACCGCCACCTTCCGCGGACCACCAGACGCGCTTCGGTGGTCCGTTCTTCCTGGTGTCTTCGCCTATGGTCCCCCCGGGACCCCATCTTCACTGCGAAGGGATTCAAACGCCCAAACAGCCTGCATCGTCGTCGCCCGTCAATCCGCATGTCAAAACGAAAAGCGCCGTCTTCGTGGTTCTCCGGCGCGGTGTGCTGGCACCGCGCCCCTTCGCTGTGGCTCCGCTCCGGCCGCGGCGCCTTCGACTTCCTTCGACGTGGCGCGACGGCGTCGCGTTCTTGTTCGACTTCTCGGCGTGGCGCGACGACATCGTGTAATACTACCAAGCGATTCTCGCGTGGTGCGACAACACCACGCCATTCTGTTCCATCCATATTAGAAACAATATCAATAATGGAGGAGGGTCGGCCGTGTTTGTGCGGTCCGGCCCCCTCTTGTTAATCGATAACAACTGGTTGTAAAATCACGAAGGATGACAAGATAGAATTCACGAACTAAATAATTAAATAATAAACTTCAACATCAATCCGCATGAACGAACGATCCGCGGATCAACCTGGAATTGGTTGGTCCACGCTCGTCGTTCTTTTCTCAAAAGATAAGAGAACACTAAAAAAATAAATTCCCCTACCTCATAATTGTCGTTCGTTGATGATCTCGGAAAAAGGGCGGATATCGATTCCTCGATTGTCGTGTTCGTCACACACTCCCAATTCTCATGCTCATGCATCGGAAATAAAGAAGGGTACTCGTCGTTGGAGTGAGCGTCATCGTCGATGGCGACGTTCCCCGCGGTGATGCCTCCTCCCTTGACGCGGAGAAAGAAGAAGAGAAGGCACGTCATTGGTTCCTTCGCGTTCTCCGTCGGAGGGTCGGTGTTCATCACATTCTTCGTCGAAGTCTCGAAATTCTTCAACGATGGTGAAGAAGTTCTTCAAAACTAAGAGATTCCTCTCTCAATATCCTCACTTAACCAAGCAACCTAATAAAATAATCTCTCCCATTATTTTATTAACACATGCCAAGCTTTTCAAATTCCAAAATTCAAATAATTTAATTAATTAAAAAGTTGAACTCATTAATTAAAAAGTGTTGGCATGTACTTAAGAGGGGGAGAAGTTCAATAGTTAAAGGGAGATTAAATGGGGGGTTAAAGGAGAGTTATAGGGATGTGAAAGGTTGGGGCTCGTGTGGGCCCTACCTTTAAAGTATCCACTCATGGGAAGTTGGTTGGTCATGGGCTCCACCAACAACTTCCCATGGGAGAGAAAAACTCCCAAAGACATAAAATAAAATTGTTCACACAATTTTATTTATTTTAAACTAAAACCCCAAAAACAAAAACTCAACCCGCTTAAAACGAAACTGTGGTAAAGGTCCCCTTAAGCAATTACTGGCGTTGCGAGTTCATCGGTGCCATCAGATTTCAATTCCGAGCACCGGTTCAAAAGATAGCAATTCCCGCTCGCTCGTTCACTGAACGTACCCGAGCCAAACTTCAGAAGTTGATTCCAGGAACTCCGGGCCTCGGAATCAAGTGCCGTCAGAAACCACGTTCTTGTAAAATTACAAAGAAAATTTTGAAAAAAATTTCCTTGAAATTTCCTGGTCTTTACAGTATATCTTCAGATGAAAATGATTCATCTTTAGGAAAAAGGGTCTTGAAATAAAATGTTTTCTAGTTATCATCATTTTTTATATCAATGAATTTTATCAATCCTCATTGGGTTATAGATCTATAATTTTTAACAATCTCTTAAATATATTATCTATCGCACTACATCAGAACTTGAAATTTATATTTTCCTTCTATGTCTATGTTTTCACACTCCACATATGTTCTTCTATGTGGAATCATTGTAAAGGGTTACTTTATTAATGAATGATTAAAAAATAATATTATAAATATAACAATAAATGTAAATTGAAATGTTAGATTAATTACATTAATTTTATAAGTTATTAGGACATGTTAGGGTTGATTTAATGTATTTTTTCTATGTAATCAAGTTTTTATGACTTTTCTAAAAACTAAAAACTAAATTGTTTCAAAATTGACATAAACTGGTTTTTAAAAACAAATACTATATTTTTAAATGATATAATATAATTAATAATCTATGGTTTGGAAAAGGAATTTTATAATAATAGATTTTTCATTAATGAACCACTTTAGGATCTATTATGATTTTATAGTATTTTTAATAACCATGTATTATAAAAATATATGAAGGCATGGTAAAAGATAAACTATTTATGTAAGAGTAAAATCTAAAAGATATGGTTGATATGGTGACCTAACCTTGTCTAAAACCTATTGGTTGAGAGTATTTTGAGACATACCCACCTTAGCCTTTAAATAAATCCATTTGGATCCATTATAAAACTAAAATGATTTTATAATAAAATAATATTTCAAGCTTTTCCTAATGTTCCATCACCTCTATTATAGATGGGTACCCCCCTTCTCTTAATTTCACATATACAAAGCCATTTGGATTGTCCATCACTAGCTCAAATATCCTACAAAATACCATCAGTTCGTCCTAGAGGTCTTAATTTTATCATAATTATAACCTATAGATCCCTTTTGATCAAATCAAAAGGAAGCACCTGAAGAAGATGTAATATTTTTCTTCACCTCTTTCAATGTTCTTTTTTCATTCCACTTCCAAATTATATGATTTCTACATATCAAAATAATAACTCCAGTACATTCTATATATTTAAATGTTTTTATAAATAGGGTAGAACCATATTCAGTATTCTATTCATCCTATTAATGACAATGTCACCATATGTGCATATGTACGTCTTACCATCTTCACGTCGTGGTGTAGTTTTTTATTCAAAACTTCAATATTTGGATGGATTAATTAATAAGTATAATTGAGTTAAATAATAAATATAACATGTTAATGATTCTGTATATATGATATACCATCTAAGTACATACCATATCACCATCAATAGAATGATATTGTCACTCGTCCATAGGTACAGATTACCGTATCCACAAACGTGATGAGATTCACTACATGTCGTAACCATATATGATTAATTATCATTTTATGATTAAAAATAATAATTAATAACATAATATAATTATGTATATGAATCAAATACATCCTATCCATAACAAACATGACTTACTTAACAAAACATATAAAGGAAAACGAATCATTTTACACCTGAAACAATGATACTACAGAAATATTATTAACAAAGATTTAATAGAATATCATATATGATATCATATTTATGTATGTGGTTTATGTATAACCTCCTAAAAATTATTTATCTATTATACATGAATGTACCCTTCACTATGGAAAGGTACCAGTTATGTTTTTATTTTACAATCTCTTTATTATCTGATATTGTTTATGTGTAAGCATCTTTTGGGAATAATTTATCATCCAAAACTGTGTATCTTAAAAATGTATTTCAAATTTTTTTACTATTTCCTTGAATATGGTTTAAAGTCATTTATACCCTTGTTTTAATTTTTTTCAAATATTATGAATGGAATATTTCGGCCATTTTCCAAACATGGTACTTTATGACCTCTTTGAAAAATTAAGGTAAGAATGTTTTTTTATCTTATATGACAAGTGCTGCTATTTTCCACCATTATAACACCATTGAATATTCCATTAAAATCATATTAGAGTACTTTCAAAATAAAGTTTTTCATTTATAATTACATGACTTTTAAATGATTTCAAAATAGAATGAGATATTTCACTAAAATACTTTTGATTTAACCTATTTCAACATCCTTTGATGGATTTTAGACCTTTTTGAAGTAGATTTATTATGATACAATATTCCAATATAATATTGATGGTTTTGTGATATTTTTGACTATGAATGATTTATCTTTATACTATACATGGTTTATAGTTAAATTATTAACATTTCTTATGCTAGTTATAATAGTAATGTTTATGTTATGTCTTAAACTATTCATATGAGAAATGAATTGGACATAGGAAGTGATGTGTGGAGCCTGCTATAGATCCTCGATGCATCAGTAAATCCCATTATACAAACTAGCATCCTGGAACAAGGCCTTGAGAAAATCTTATTTGTAGTATTTTCATGAAGACTTTACTATTTGGTTATGATGTCTGACATTATGCATTCCATAATTATAAAATTATCTATTGAAATTACATGTTATTTTTCGACTAGTAGAATATCGATGTGAATAATTAAATAGAAATATTTTACTTACCTTTGACACATTATGATTATGTTTAAGTTTAAAAGGCTTGTGATTTATTCTTATAAATTACCCTAAATTCCTATCCATATTTATTGTAGTTTCAACGACATTTTTATCTTTACTGGGAATCTGAGCTCACCCCTTTCTAATGTTTTCTTTTCCTAGGATGTGAAGATGTATTTTACCATTGTCCTATATGGATAAGAGAAGTGATATAGGTGTTTTCAAAGGGGAAACAATGTTTCTTTTTTATTTCAAGATATAATGTAAAACTTATATATGTCTCTAGTACTTCCATGGCTACAAAACTAATCGGTCATTCGAGACATGATCTCTTGTGATCATTACTATGTTGTATAATAAGGCACAAACTTTATGAAACTTGGGTTGGGGCATTATAGTTTGTATAATATGAAGTTTTATAAAAAAAACTTGTGAATTACATTTAGATAAAATTTTATTAGAGAACATTATCATAAGATATATTTCGAGGATTAGTATAGAAGAACATCAAAAAAATTTGGCAGTATAAATATAATGTGAGTTTTTGAAGAACATAAAACCCTGTCCAGATACAAACAGGTAGAGGATTCTTTGGAACAAATGTACCAAGATTGAAAACATTGACAAGGAGTTTTCGGCTTGACTCACGGTATCCTAGTACTCAAAAATGGGCCTTCATACACTCTAGGAATTGAAACTCATGGAATATATTCTTAGGATAATTCACATTTTTTTACAAACTATTATGAAGGATTTATGAGTAAATACATTCCCAAAGAAAACCTTATTATGATTATGGATTATTTTCATAAACATTTCAATTTAGGTTAGGTGTTTTATAAGTTTATAATTATGCATTGTGATTCATAAACTATCCAAGTTTATTCAATTGTTTAGAAGTGGTTCCTGTAGAAGGAATGGGAAATCCGACAATATGCATGATCCAAAGAGTAAGACGGATCAATTATTTCATTGTATTGAGCCAACATTTTGAAGGGAAATAGTCTCCGAAATATTCTCATCATATGGATAATTAGAATCATGTGTTAATAACATATGTAAAGAAATATCTAAGTCCTCTTGATATGAAGGGATGATAGAGAAGAAATGGATGATAAAGAGAAAGATAGATAATGGGACTAAGGGGATGAAGGATTTTCTCATATGTGATAATTTTGGTAAGAATCACATTGGTAAATTCATGAATGGAATTGGAGGACCATATAAGTGTGGAAAAAATGACATAATGTATGTGATTTCAAGGGTATGAAAAATGTTTCAAATGTACAATGCATCATTTGTAAGGGGTTGGGACACAATGAAAATCAATGTCACAATCATCAGATTATCCCCCAAATGATGATATTAGATAATAATCATGTTATGAGACTACCACAGATGAAGAAGAAAAATAATTGTTCTTATATTTTTATTGTTGAATAATTGTATTTTTATTGTTATATCAATGATGTACCAATTATATTAATTATTACAATAAATAATGATTGTACAAAAGTTCAATTTTATAGAGGATTTGAGACTATATGGTACTATAAAAAGTGTCTTAAAAAGATGTTAAACGTTTTGGAAAATACATATTTGAAGGAAAGATAACCCTTAATATGGTCTTGATACTGAGGTAGTGATTTTGGAATAAGAGATGGTTTATTTGTAAAAATAATATATGATATTATTGACTACCTTAGAACATATTAATGGTTTCTTTATTCACTCATTGTTTGAGTATTCAAATATTTGGGATATAGGGAATATATCTTGTATTTTATAAGGAATAATGGAGAATGAATATATTCAATATTGTTTTATGGTAATTCAGAGTGTTACCATGTTTTATGTGAATACATGATGAAGGTACTCACGTGTTAATATGTGGAAAAAAGAGATCTCAATTATGTAATTTTGGCCATATTTATAATTTTTTTGGACTATGAGTTTGTAAAAATGTATTTTGGATAAGTTAAAAGGATGGAATGGATTAAGTTGGATATTAGGTACTATTGTTTAAGGATAAAATATTTCTTCATATTTTTTTTGGATTTTTTATATAAAGGACAACCTTAAGGTCTGGAGACAACCCATCGTGTTCGGCAAGGCCGCAAGACATGAATTCAAAACCAATGGGAGACAAAGTTGAATCACCTACCACTGTCCTACGTAATGTCCTCATTTTTATAATGTTGTTTTTTTAAAATGATATGATAGATGAATTATAAATTAAATTTTTTTAAACCCTATATGATTACTAAAAAGAGAATATTTTGAGTTCTATTATCTTTTTGGGTGAAAGATGAGTTTGTGGTAGAAATTAGTTAAAAGGTGGAACATTACATGTCATGTGTTTTTTTTCTTCTTCTATGAAGAATTTAATTTTCAAACATTAGGGAATGGATCTTAAAACAAAAATTGTTTTATCCTAAAACCTTATGTTTTTATTGTCAAATAATATTTTAGGTCATCATAGATTTATGGCTTTATGGACATAAATCTTCTATTTATAGTTCACTTTTTTGTGATCGATGAACTCAATCAGTCCCTATAAATATTTATGTTTTCTCTCCAATTATGTGTCTCAAATTGAAACCAATTTTTTCTTATTAAAAATTCTAATTTGGTGGTGACTTTATCATTTCCGTTTCCCTTATATTCAGAATAAATTATATTAAACCTAATTCCAATGTGGGTTTTCCACAAAGGTATTTTATATTTTTAACCTTTTATTTTTGAAGAACATTTTCAATTAGAGAGGAATCGATTTATTGAAGGAGGGAAGAATGTGACACCCCCAGGATTTCATAGTACATTATCTCTTTAATGTAATTCAATAGTTCGCACTAAACACAACACTGAGTTCGAGCGCACCACGACTTACCAAAATAACTGTTCAAAAACTTTTTCTGTATAGAATAAACATAGTATTGAGTTCTATATACACAATATAATTTTAACATATATATTATTTTTTCCTGTTACATAATATAAGAATAAATTCCATTTTTTGGATAAAATAAGTATGTTTCAAAAAAATGAAATTTTACCACCTTTTAGTGGCGAAACCATTTTAAATACAATATTTGATACTTTTATATATTCAATTTGACAAAATAAAACTCTTCTTTAGAAGAGGTACATAAAAATTTATTTTGGGTAAATTTTTTGTGTTATTCTGATAACTTTTATATTTTGATGAATAGTGAAAGATATTAAATATTACTTGGAATAAATTTTTTTTATCGAAATAATTTATTCTTTGAAATTATAAATTTAAATGGTTTTGAGTATAAATTTATTATATTTTTGTCATTTCATCCAATATTGGTCATTGTGTGTACATTCACATTTAAATTGGACAAAAACATAAATCAATATTTTGATAGTTTTAACTTCTTCAAAACCTTCCTTCTGCTGTTCATAATGGGAATTAATTTCAAATTAATTAATGCAACTTATGTGTTTTTAATTTAATAAAATAGAAATAAATTTTGAAGTAAAAATATCAAAACTAACTTTTGGTTAATTTTTGGTATTTTTTTGAAAACATTCAATTTTTTATAAATAGTGAAAAACACTATGTTGTAGATAAAAACAGACATTTTCATTTTTATAATTGTTTTTTATAAAAATTAATTTTCAATAAAAATAGATACATAATAAATATATAATCCAATGTAATTCATAATAGACATTTTAAAATAATTTTAGACAAATAAAAATTTTTTGAACTTTTTAACATATTTTACCCACTTTCTAGGCACATTTGAAAATTTGCATAAAACATAAAATCATCGATTCTATAAATTGTATTTAAAAAATATATGATACATGATTTACATCAGTAAGTAAAATGTGGTTCAATATGCCAAAAAATAGTTTTTGGTGAATAGTTTCTATTGAATTTTATTTACCATGGTTAAAAATAAATAGGGTAATTAAAGGTAAAAATGGTATTATAATTATCCTAACACATGTCCTAATTCCATTGGATAAATGTATTTTGACCAAAATCGTTCATAGGAATAACATACAATAATTTTTTATTAACTTGGACAAGATTAGTAAATTTATTATTATTTTATTTATAGAATATTTAAAAGTGTTAAATTCAAATTTTAATAACTGAAAAAATTTTAATATTCGGTTATACATAAGATAATTTTTCCTACAAATATTTATTAGGAATTTTAAATTTTTTAATACATCCGGGTATTGTATTTATAATTTTTATACATGAAATAATTAAATTTATTTATGACACAATGATGATGTAGTGATTAACATATTAATGAATGATTAAAATTATTAATATTATAAATATAAAATTAAATGTAAATACAAAATTTTGATTCAATACACTAATTTTCTAACTTAGTATGAAATTTTAGGGTTGATTGAATCTGTTTTTTCTATGTAATCATGTTTTCATGTCTTTCACAAAAACCAAATAGTAAATATTTTCAAAATTGACTTAAATGAGTTTTTCAAACAAATACTATATTACAAAATTATATAATATTCTTAATAACCTATGGATCAAAAAAATGGATTATATAATGATATATGTTTCAATAATGAACAAATTTAGGTTCTCTTGGAATTTTATAGTATGTTTATTAACCATGTAATATAAAAATACAAGAAGACATGGTAAAAGCTAAACTATTTAACTAAGAGTTAAATCTAAATGATAAGTTTAATATGGTGACCTGATCCTGTCTAAAACCTATTATCTTATATGATTTTGACCCATGCCCACCATATCCTCGATATAAATCAACTTCAAGCCTTTAGAAACCGAAATTAATTTTATAATAATATAATATTTCGATCTTTTCTTGAAGTGCCCCTCACCTCTCTTATAAAACGGTAATTCCCATTACCTTAATTTCACACCACCAAAGTCTTTGTCTCGACCTAACCTTGCTCAAATATCCTCCCAAATACACTCATATAATCATAGAGGTCTTACTTTTATAAGAAATCCATCCTACGAAGATCCTTTGATCAAATCAAAAGCAAGCACCCGAAGAAGAGGAAATAATTTCATCACTTAATTCAATGTTTTTTTCTTCCACTTCCTATTAAATTATTGTTTCCAATAAAAAATAACAAATATAGTACATTATGCATTTTTTAATGTTATTATAAATATGGTACAATTGTATTAATTATTATATCCATCCTATGAATTACAAAGTCACCATGCGTGTGTACGCATGACTTACCATATCCACGTCATGGTGTAGTTTTTTTATTTTGTACATCAATATTTGAATGGGTATAATAATGAGTATAATTTATGTCAATAATAAATATAACATGTTAATTATTCTGTATATATGATATAGCATCAAATTACTTACGATTTCACCATCAATAGAATGATCTTGTTGTTCGTGCGTACGAACAGATTACTGTCTCCACGAACACGATGAAATTCATTCCCCATCGTAACCATTCAAAAATAATTTTAATTTTATGATAAAAAATTATTTTTAAGATATTATTATGATTATGTATATGAATCAAAAACATCTTATCTATAAAAAATAGGACTTACGTATCAAAAAATAAAAAGGAAATGAATTATTTAACATCCGAAACTATAATACTACTGAAATATTATTATCAAAGCAACATAAAAATTTTATATATGATTTCATATTTATGTATTTATTTCTTTAATAATTAATAACAATGATTTAACTCTTATATAAGATTTTAACATACCATCGACTATGGAAAAGTACATGTTAATGGTTAATTTTATAGCCTCTTTATTATATGATGTTCATTGTATGTAAGCATCCAATGGGAATTATTTTTCATCCACATACTTGTTTCATAATAATTTATTTCAAAAAAATTAATATTTAATAGAATAGGTGTTAATGTCATTTATACCCTTATTTGACTTATTATAAAATGTTTGTAATGGAATATTTTTTTCATTTTCAAAACAAGGTATTTTTTGACCTTTTCGACAAATTAATATAACAATGTTTTTATCTTATATGACAGGTGAAGCTATTTTCCTCCGTTATAATACCTTGAAATATTCCATTACTAAATTATAAGAATATTTTCAAAATATCTTTTTTCGTTTATAATTATGTTAATTTTAAATAATTTTAAAATATAAAGAGATATTTCTCCCAAATAGTTTTGATTTCATCAATGTAAAATCCTTTGATGTATTTTACACATATTTGAAGTTGATTTATTATGATACAATATTTCATATGGTATGGAAGGTTTTGTGATATGTTTGAATGTGGATGTTTTATTTTTATACCATACATGGTTTATGATAAAAGTATTAAGATTTTATATACCTGTTTTAATACAAATGTTTATGTTATGTTTTAAATATTGCATATGTGGAATGCATTGGACTTATTAAGTGACTAGTGTCGCCCACTATAGCTCATCGATGCATCGGTTGGTCTCACTAGAGAAAAATTTGTACAGGCACAATGATTTGATATAATCCTATTTTCAGTCTTGGAATGAGGCCTTGACTATGTGGTTATGATTTCCAACATTATGCATTCCCTCATTATGAAATTATCTATTGATACAACATATGAATAATCGACTTGTGGAATATCTATGTGAAGATGTAAATGGGATTATTTGATTTATCTTTTCTATATTATTATTAATTTTATGTTGAAAATGCTTTTTTTTTAGTCTTATACATTGACTTAAATGTTTATGCATATTTATGATAGTTTCTGCTATATTGTTATCCTTACTGAGAATCTGAGCTTAGCTCGTTCTAATGATATCTTATCCATTGATGTGAAGATATATATTATGACTGACTAGAATGGATAAGTAAAGGGATATATATGTGTTCAAATGGGACACATGGTTGTTTTTAATTACATTATGTAATGTAAATCTTATGTAACTATATATTACTTCTAAGGCTACTAAACAAATCTGTTTTTTGAGACCTAATCTCTTCTGATCATGCCCAAGTTATGTAATAATGCACAAAATCTGGGTAACTAGGGACGTAGAGTTACAAAATAGTGTTTTAAAAGCACAAAAAACATGTCTCCAAATTTCCATATTCTTATCCAATAACCCTCACATCGTTTAGAAATCTATCCATTTAATTTATTTCATGAAAACCAAAAGGATTTACCCAAAGAAGAGATAATATCATTCCACAAGCTATTTTGTATTTGATTCATTATCCATTCCCTCAATTATTATTATTAAATTATTATACTATAAACAAGTATCATAAATATAATAATATTTTTATATGTCAAGGGTTATGTCGACACTCACATAATCCTTCATAAAATGTGATATAGAATCATCATTTGTGTGTACAGATGACTACCACCTTGTAGACCGATGTTGCTCGTTCTTCCATTTCCATATTTTAAGGTGAGAAATAATAATGGAATTTTTTTTAATATGATATATATATATATATATTATTAATAATGTATTCATTCTTATTTAATTATCATATGAAACATACCTTTCTTCTTTTCAATTTCTTAAATATTATTACATTATTTATAGAAGTATGGACTACCACGTCCTCAAAAAAAAGTGATTGATCACACATTACATGGAATGTAATAAGGACTATTATTGTGAAATTATTTTATATTTTTCCGAAAATAATTATATTTTTATGATAATATATTTTTATACATATATTTCATTTACATTATTTCATTGGGATAATAAAACAGAAGTAACGTTCATCGATATGTACGGCCAACCATCTCCATTAATGGTGTATTCCATTCCATGTTTCTATTTTTTATATATTGTTATAAATATTTATATTCTAAATATATATAATATTTAAATCATGTTTTACATTTTGTAAATAATTAAAAAATTATCTGTGTAAGAGGATCAAGAACAGAAAGTAGAAATATATATTAAAAACAACAGTATTTCAGAAAACATAACATTATTATGAAATAGTTATTAAAAATGTAATATTAATTTAAAAATAATAATTGATTGTATTATATATATCAATCTGAAACTGTGGTAGACATATAATAATGATATAACTATTTAGTAAGGTTTTTGAACATGTAAAAAAAATTTCAAGACTTAATGTAAGAGTTTTCCCATCTAAATTTATGTATATAATAAATATTCTTCATTCACAACTCATTTCATTGTGTAGGGTATTTAATTACTGTGAATGTATTATATGATTAATATTACAATATTTATAGTTGTTTAAATATCAATTTTTATTATCTATCATTAACGATTTTGTGGTTCAACTGTAACCAAATCGGTAAAATAATGTTTTTCTAATTTTTTTTCTTTTAGATATATACCATTATAGGAACATAATTTTATCTATGGGGTGTATATAATGAAATTTTATATGTTATATAATGAATATACATCAGTTCATGATTTTTTATGATTCATGTATTGTTATTAATTCAAGGGGATTATGATTCAATGTTACTGAAAGGGTAATATTTTATTGCTACAATGTCATCGTTTATTGGGATAATTTATGAGTATGTTTCCATGAATAAAATAATATGATCCATATCTGAATATAAATCAACAATTTTCTTCTAATATGGTAATTTTTGGTATATATATTAAATTCTAATGTTATTACACTAATTTTTAATTATGATAATTTATAAAAGAATTATAATTTTTTTAAGTATTTATCCTTTCTATTGCAAATATGTCTTAAAAAATATATTTTATAAAAATGTTATCTTGTTTAATTATATATTTTAAAATTTAATTTCAAATAAAATATATTCAAAAACGATTTCTTGTATAGTTTCTATGATTTCAATAATTATTTTTCAATATAATTTTTTATAAATGATTTATGTTTTTAATATAAATTTTCATATAAGAAATAGTATTTTCCTCAAAATATTTTTTATAAATTTATAAAAAATTACATTTTTTCAAAGATGTTATAAATGAAATGTACTTAATAAAATTTTTCATGTTTTAGAATGTGAATTTTAATAAAATATTTTTTTTTATAAATTTTCCAAGTGATATCT
Source organism: Viscum album (assembly GCA_963277665.1). Taxonomy (NCBI): domain Eukaryota; kingdom Viridiplantae; phylum Streptophyta; class Magnoliopsida; order Santalales; family Viscaceae; genus Viscum; species Viscum album. Next base: position 961,312,813 of record OY728143.1, on the reverse strand, counting down.
CAAAACCCTTCACATATATATTGTAATCATTCTATAAAATTTATTACTGGATAGGTATATGATCCAAGGAAACCATTCATTTTATTTCATTGAATGTTTTTTCTAACAATGACATGATTTTCATGAATCTTTATTCTCTTCAATGGGTTATACCATGATAAAATGATTATGAATCATGCATCCATTCCTATGTTATTTTATAATGATATCATTATAAATCCAATATCTTTTAGAGATGATTGGATATGTTGAAATCTTTATAACACCTTTATAATTTCATACGTTATGATTTGAAATTTATTAAACCCATATCAATTTTTGTTTCATGATATAAAGAATGTTATCTGTCATGTGGAATATTCATGTCTGATTTAATTATGTTATTGGTGAGACATATAACTCCCTCTAATACATTTTTTAATAATAAATTATATATGAGCTCAAAGGGAACACGATTCAGAATCAGTAGCCCCCAAAAGTGGTCATACACAGACTAGAACAAAAGGTTACATGGTAGGTAATTCCAATCCCAAAACAATAGTGTAGATGAGAGGGTATCTGATTCGTGAAATAATAGGGTACCTGTAAGGTCATCGTCATCCCGAGACAATAGCTTTCATGTGAGGGAATAAAAATTCTATAAGAAGAGGATAAATGGGAAAACATCTTATTCCCCAAAAACTAATGTAAATGAGATTGAATCTGCTTTGTGAAGAAGGTTTGCAGGTGATTATCTTAAGACTAACATGTTATGATGGTCATTACATGTATAATTCACATAGTGTTTTATATACTTATGAGTATGCCATAATTCTTTATATTTATCCCCTGTTATGGTGTCATGTATTATGATCTTTATTATCTTATGATTTAGATAATGTACTTCATATGTTTTTTCCATGACTCATGATTATAATCATTGATATAAAGCGTAAGATATTATAATGAGTTGATCAAGTTCTTATACCCATATCAAAATATTATTCTTAATTATATCCCATTTTAAACCCTACTGAGCATCTAAGATCACCCCTTTCTTATGGTTCCTTTTCACATTTCATTAAGAATGGTTTTAAGTAGGTATACTAATAAGGATAATCATTAACATATATGTTGAAGAGAATCTACCAAGATATAAGATTATTTTTCCATATTTTGGAACACTATAAACTATTATGGTCCTCAGGCATGTATTTCTAAAATGTTCAGAGTCATCATCCATAATTATTAAATATCCATGTGTGTTATTCTTGGGATATATATTATACATTAATATAGTTTCCATCATTGTAATTTATATAATGAATGAATGGTAAATAATTTATTATCATCCAAAAATAATTTTAGTTTTATATATATCCCATGTTTTATTTCAAAAAATTGTAATTATCATCAATGTAATGCATATGCGAGAAACGAATCGCATCACTTTGAGAGAAGTAGTCAATCTTACACATGAGTGATGTTATTATATTTTCATGGAAAAAAATTTAAAATATATATATGGAATTATAATTTTAGAAATATAATTTTCTTATGAATATCGTATCTATTAATAAAAATACACATTATTTTTATAGGTGAGAGGTGGTGATGGAAAACTATTTAAATTCATTCACGAGGAGAGAGTCATTCATACAATGGACTGACATATTAATTTCCCATTTGATGAAAGAGGATACATAAATAGAGAAGTCCACTAATATAATAATAAAATAGTATTTTGAAGATAGTAATATTATAATATATTTAGTTTTATAAAATATTTTAAAGTCGTATTGGATAAAATTAAATGAAAACATAGATTTAAGGATTATACATATTTTTTGGAGAACACCCTTTAATTTTATATGTAATTCATTCATATAATGGTTTTCAAGAAAATGGACTCTAGTATATAGGGAGGTATGTAAAAATATATTTGGAAATGTATTGATTAAAAAATGGTTTTTGGATATGTGACATGGGGAGGATAGAGAGTGACAATTTATTAGAGGGATGAGGGATACAATATGTATTTTTTAAAAGAAAAATACATACTGTTGTTTTAAACACTACACAAAGATCCAAAATGGGTCATCATAATCCAATAATTTATATAAGGTTGAAATATGGCCATAAAATTATTTTTTAATATGACTTTAGTTTAATTTAATGCATTTCATGTTTTTCAGTACACTCGTAAAACAGTTTTGATGTAAACTTCTGTGATTTGTTTTTAATATTTTTATTAATCATTTGGACTAATTAATATGGTAAAATTTTTATATAATATAATTGATTTAGATCTACAATAATAAAATCATTTCATGAAATACCGTTTATTGATGTGGAGAAGATAAATTTATAATTATAATAAACTATTGGAGAAAAATATTTTCTTCAAAGGATAAATTATTATAAGTAGAGAATTTTGTAATATCAAATTTCAATATAAATTTAGATGTAATGAAAAATTTGTTTAATCACGGCCTTCATGAAAAAAAAATTACACCTAAAATTTTTGGAAACATCATGGATTTTTTTAATTCCGTTATATTAAATATAAATTTTTTAATATATTCTAGACATATAACTATTTTTTGAAAAAATGTTTTAAAAATCCATCATATATTACCCTAATATAGATTTAAATTTTTGAATTACAAAAATGTATATATTTCTCTAAATAAATTTCTTAATAATTATTTTATTATTTTATAAAAAAAATACAAATAATTTTTTTGAGAATTGTTTTATAACAATATAAATTCCTTACTAAAATGTAATTACTTATATTAAAATATATTTTATTGGTCATTAACCATAATAAAAAATTTAAAAAATTTGGTTATTTATATTCATAGAAAAATATTAGTGGATATGATACAATGGTTATGTTAAAATGATAACATTAATAGTATATCATGTTTCATTGATACATGGTTTTCCATGTAACAAATGATATCAATAAAAATAAATTTATTAAAAAAACTATTTCATAATATATTGGGTTATTATAGATTTTATGTTGAGGAAACCTTGGTTTATATTTAAAAATATTGTATACACGTCTTATAAAAATGGTGGTTTTGGTAACAATATTCATTTTTAGTTGATGTATTTTTATCCATACATCATGATTGGTTTAAACATGATTGTGTTTAATTTTTTTTTTCTATAATTTATAATATAAAATATAAAATTCCTATATATTTTATTTTCAATACATTTATACCATAGTTAATATTATATTATTGTTAATTAGGGGTTTATGTAATAAATATTTAAAAAATTTTGGTGGATAATTTTTTTTTATTTTTTTTAAACTAAATTTAGACACACATGAAGTATAACTATAAATAATTTATGAGAAAATATCCTAGTGTTAGATTAGTTTTCTCAATTTTAGACTAACCCTAGTAATTTATTTTTTTTCCATTAAATTATGATAAACAATCATTGTTTTATATATAATAATCAATTGTTATAGAAAATATTATTGGTCTCTTATATGGAAGGATTATTAATTGGTATAAATGTGAATTTCAATTCATTTAATCCACATATTTGTGATAGAGAAAATGATTATATTTATATATAAAATATGATTTTTTATCAATCATGACATTGCATGTTTTCTAATGATGATCTAATATTTAAAAAACTATGTAGAGGGTGATTTCTAATTTACGCCTGATGAGACAATTGCATATAAAGACTTTTTACTAATTATGAATTATTTTTTATGACATGAAATATATATAGACAAATATACAATATTTTGACCTCTAATTGAATTAACAATGCATATAAGATGCTTATTTTAAAACTAATTAGGTATTAGAATTTAGATGGATGATGTTATGTGGTGAAATCAATATTTGTCTTTTCTACCTAATGAAGTTTATGTGAAAATGTACTAATTTTAAATAAACATAGTATATTACTTACAACAATTTAATGATTTTTTTTACATGTGATCAACATAAAATAAATTTTATATATATTTTTTTAATAGACTATAAATGAATGTGAACAAAATCTGATGAAAAATTATTCAATGGGGTTGAGTCTTTATTATGTTCTGGGTAAAATGATATAATTTGAGAAAAAATTAAAGAGAGATGCTGAAAATGAGAAAAAAAAGAATGAAATTTATTTTGACTCAACATTTGAATCATTAACATTCATTTCCTATAATTATTAACTTAACCATGTATAAAGAATATATACAAATCTATCAAATGTTATAAATTTAGAGAATATTGATGAAGATCAATAATTATTGGTAATATGTATGAATAGAATCATTAGGAAAAAATAACAATCATTATAAAAAAAATACTTATAGAGAATAATTTTTTGGGAATAAGGATACAAATAAGTCTAATTTATATGTGTGTGAAAATCCAATAAAAAATTCTTAGATATAAAAAGGATGAGAGATAGAAATAGTGATAGAATTGAAATTAATAAATAAAGTAAATTTATTCATGTATCTAAGGATAAATTAAATGTCGGTGAGGATCCATCATAAAATAGAAATAGTGAATTTGGAAAAGATAATTGTGGAACAATTATGTTGTTTTATTATAGAAAATCTCTAAATAATATGATTAATGGGAAATGTATTTTTGGAATCATTCAGTGAAATGTATAATGTCTCTAATTATATTATTATCTCAAATAATTAAAATAGTACATATTAATCAGGAAATGATGAATATATTCTATATATTGATGAAATTGATATTAACATGGTTTGTATATAAGGTAAATAAATAATCATATAATTTTATATAACCTAACATAGATAAAGATGTGGTAGAAAATATCATTTTAAGAAAATTATAATGGTTAGATAGTAGGTTTACGATATTTTTTTTGTCTTGGAAAAAAATTATTTTAAATGATTTATACATATTAATATATAATCAAAACATCTTTAGTATAAGTTAATTATCTAATTAAGGGTAATTTTTCCATTTTGGGAATATTTTTTGTAATTTTAAAAGTATAAATGTATTATAGATTTTATCTTTCAATATAAATGATATTTTTTACGCTTCCAAATTATATAACCCATATAGTTAGGATATAAATTGTTTTTTATTTCAATTGAAGATTATTATTAAAGATGTCATATATGACTATGTCAATATTTCTTTTTGAACATGGAATTGATTTCATAGAATATAATAGATAAATAGTTACTAGAACATTTGTTTAATTTTACTTGAGTGGGTGATCAGTGTCAATCTGAAATTCAACCAAATTATTTATATAAAATTACTAGAGATGACTAAATTAAATGTTCAATATGATTGGAACACATATATTTTTTATTATTAGATTAACATTAATTATAGGATACTATAACTATATGTATGTTTTAGTTTATTGTTATAGTAGGTATGTTGGAATTTTTTTCTAATGTTTAATGATAATACACTTCATACATATTTTTTGGTACATTCATTAAAAACCTGATTAACCTACAATTTATTTATATATGTAGTGACATATGTTGACAAATTTTAAATGTGTATCTTAATATATTTTATAAACAACACAACATTACTCAAAATATTTATATGCCAAGAACATCTCAATAATATAGTAGATCAAGGAAATAAAATAAAACTATTCGAGAAAAATAAACATTCTATGTTAAATGAACGTTTAATGAATTTTGATTTTTGGGAAATCATTTAGCATACCGTGTTTCATTATAAATCATTTTTTTCTTTTCAGATAATTTATATTAAATCACTTCTGTATTTTGAATTGGTAGAATACCAAAATATCTTATTTCAATGTTTTTTGATATAAATTATTCATCGTAAATACAAAATATGATATCAATAAATGTGATAAAAAAGATAATGAAAAAATTTTCTTTTTTAATTACACATGTTCTGGGGCCTAAAATGTTTTTTAATATGGAATTACTAGACATAGAGTATTAGTAAATATTAGGTTTTTATATATTAATCATTATTTTTTCAAAGCATTTAGATGTTACACCACTGAAATATAATTAAAAATAATCCATTTATCTTAAAATTGATTTATATGAATGAATTTTAACATACTAGAAAATAAAAAAGTATAATTTAATCTTTATAATTTAAACTATAACTACTCATGTTTTCATGAATTTATTTTTAAAAATTATTTGGGAAACTTTTGAGACCAAGTGCGGAAATAATATTCAATTCTAAGGCTTGTTTTCCCTATAACAGCTTATTTAGAAATGAATTTTTTTTAATTGAAAATGCATTCAAATTTCCTGAAAAAATGTAATATATCATAAATGGGTTCATAGATAAAAACTATTATGGAACTATTGTGTTCATAGCATCTACTTTAACATAGTGAATGCCTAAGATCGGCCAGCGCGTGTGTGATGTGAATGACAGTTTTTGGATGTAATATTAAATAAAATAAGTAAAAAAAAATTATTTTAATTTAAAATCATAATAATTTCTTGAATAGATACACATATTGGAAATCAGAAACTACTATTGAGTTCGTAATGTGGTATTTTCTTTAGGTATGACTCTACTTTAGTCGACACAGGTCTTATATAGAATTTCTTAAAAAGGGCATAATAGTCATTAAATAATGTGAAGAAAAAGTATTTTTATGACATAGAAATGATTTAAATTAAAAAACATCGTCTGGTAATAATCATAGGGTTATCCACATAATTATGGGAAAGACATAGAGTCACTAGGGAGTACTTGGATGATTTTCCCTTAGCGAGTGATGACCAGATCATAGATTAATGATTGGCGCATGACGAAATCAAATGATACTGCAAACGTTCAGGACACAACATCATTCTTCATCCCCATTTGAATCCAATTATGTATTGTGGGTTTTTCACTTTAATTTAACCCATTAATTATTTCTATGACAAACATGTACTTTTCTACAAAAAATAGGCCACAGATCAATCGAATATTATAGGATGGATCTATTGCGGGGAAGCTGGATTCAATTTAATCATTTATCTAACCCAAATCCAATGGATCTAGATCATTTTCCAAAAATTCAGGGGATACGATGTTAAATATTTTCTATGTACATATTTCCCATTGTTATTTGTGTTCTAATCCGTTGGAACATTGTGGTTCTTATCTCGGTGTTGTTGGGGGGGTCTGAGAACGGACAACCCTCAAATTTGAGGAGAACTGATAGAAATTTCTGCATCATGGTGGATTGGGATACAATGAACCAAGACATATGATCACACTAAATTACAGGAATAATAGGTTCACTGGTGGTCCATGGATTGGAAAACTGACATGGGTCTTATGGGGTAGTGCGACGGGCCTGTTGAGGCGAGGCGACGACGGATGAAGGTAGTACCTGGAGGCAGGTGCTGGAGTGGCAGAGGCTACATTTGGATGTGCCATAAAGATAAGGTTTTGGAGGAGGAAATCATGAGACAATGTAGGAGAATGAGGTGGGGGAGGGACGCCGATATGGTGGTCGATAATGGAGGCAAAACACAGTCTGATGTGGCTGCGTAGGATCCCACTGCATGAATGAGGCCACCACAATGGCAAGCCCACATGTGGGTGGGGTGTGAAGGGAACACATGGAGGTAGTGGTTTCAATCCAGGATAAATGGGGTTACCATGACACCAGCAAGAGAAAACGGTTAGTGAGGACCATGTGTGGCAAGAAAAGCCAGCCTACATATGTCGGGATGGACCACGAGAGCAGGGTTGCTCCAGGTAGACCAGTGGGATAAAGCTAGTGGGAAAATGTGCTAAACCCAAAATGCTAGACCAGTTAGGTCCACACATGTCTCGGCTGGGTCAGGTAAGAAAAATATGGTCATGTCAGCTAGTGGGTTGGGTTGGGCCCAGCGGGTCAAATCATTCCCAGACCGAAGACCGTTCAGTCCTTTTTACAAAAACGTCAGTAAAATTCAAACCTTTTATCATTTGATGATCCATTTGCAGTATTGGTAACTTTTATAAGGGATGGATATTATAATATAATCTATCTGAGTTATTGTGGATTTTAAAATATTACACAATGTATTGAGAACTATGTTCTCCAAGAGATATTGTGTTATGATCAAAATCATCTTGATATCTTCGAACATTATATTAATGACTTATAGAGATTGTGTGTCTTGCTGAGACAATGTTTATTATTGATACAATCTGTCTCATAGAGACTATGTGTCTCGTCGAGACTAGGAGTCTTATCATGAATCATTCATTAGTCTCTTATCCTGTGAGGGTAGGGGTCCACTAGTCACTGACTGGTATATCGCTATAGAGTTTGGGTGTCAGTCGTCAACATTGAGTGTCATACTAGGATAACATGCTTTATCAAGACTTAAAGACTCATTGAGATAGGTTTTCTTTCCAAGAAGGTGTGTCTTATCATTTGAGAGGGGTTCCTCTATTGGAGATGTAGCTTATATTCAATTAGAAATAGTTTTATAGATTGAACCCATTCAGTTTTTGGGAATGATTCCAGGATAGGGGTTATATCTCCTTCAAAGGTTTGAGGAGTTGGACACTCTATTCTATATAGACAGAGGATCCATGGGATATTTAGTGGAAGTAATCCCTCAACTATAGGGCGGATTAATGGTGTGAGTCCCTCCACTCTCTAAATATAGATAGGATGCACATGTTGTACTGCTTATAACAGTTCTCCCTCAATTGTGTGTAGTGGTGATGGGGGGACCTATTCACTTGGTTTTTTATAGCTCGCATTGGATTTAAGGCGGTGATAAATAAACTGCTAGCATTGGGCACTAGATCTTCCATAGTAAAATGTTCAATATGGAGTGCTTCTCTTCCATGGGATCCATCTAAGATGGCTAATCTCATGGATAATGTCCTCTTCATTTTTTTATTATGATTCGAGGCAATGATGAGAATCATATTATTGGCGATGAGGTCAGAACAATATGATACGTAGTGTCTAAGATGAGTATGTCTAACTGTTCTTGATATATGTGTTGTAGACACATATATGTGGGGAGTTAACTGTACCATATGTATTTCAATAGTACTTACTTCCAATATTTCATTGTGGTTTAATTTCTGTATTTCTTAAGAGTACTCCTTGGTGGATTTGGGTGTCCAACTGAGTATTGTTTTACTCACCCCTACATGGGCATTACCCCCTTATGTTGTGTATTCTTAAGATGTTTGATATTGTGATAGAGTCTTAGGTGGACCCAATCCATGTGGTTCATATAGAGATCAAATAGATGAGGTGTGATCCTATTCCTTGAAATAGGTTCCCATGTTCCTATCATTTAGTTAGGGTTTTCTACGAATGAGTTTCTGCAACATCTCAGTTCACTTTTAGAGACTCTTACTATGGAAGGGCTTGTATTTTGGATCTTCTAACGTTTTAATTTTGTATATTCATATTTTTTTATTGTTATCAATATAGGTATGCATACTTGTTTACTTAACATATTATATTTCATCGTTTTGGGATTGGAGATGTTTGTGTGTGTACAAGTACGTAGGAAAATACCTCCCATTGTGGGATATGCTTACTGAGTTATAGTCTCCATCCTATGGGCTATAGGAAGATGGTTTTTTGTATTCATAGAATGTGAACAACTTGGATGGGTTGTGAAATAAATACAATGTATGACTATACAAATATATATGAAAAAATTATTATTTATTTCATAGATTTATATTTATATTAATGCATTGATACTAAATTTTTATTTAATAAAATTAAAAACAGATACAAGATATGATCAATGAGGGCTAAATCTATAGAGCCCTTCCAATAATTTAGAAATCAGACTTGTAGTAAGATAATTATTGATGTATCTAGAAGAATTAATGCTAATAATTATAAAAAAATTATTTTGAAAATAGTTAATTTGACCAAATCTAAAACCAAAAATGGGAGAAGATGAATTTCACATTGAATGATTGATAATTTATTTTCAAGCATAAAAAAATTGATTAGAGATGATAAATATTTGGACATTGGAAGATAAAACTAAGGACCATACAATTATATGACTGAAATAGAACATTAGAAATAAAATGGTGTTCTTGTCTATAATAAATAAATACTAGTGGCAAGATATATAATCAATAATTGTTTTTAGATTATGGTGAATAATTTTGATTGATAGTTGGAATTGAATCAATCCATATATTTTTAACCATTGCATCTTATTTTTATTCATATATTATTCAAGTGGATATAAAATTTTCCTTCAAAAAAGGATATATACATGATAGATTCTATGTAGACCAACAACATACTTTTGAAAATATACATTTTCTCTAAAATGTTTTAAAACTATTCAATGTGCTATAAAGAAATAAACCAGTCCCAAGGTTATGTTATGAATTCCTATCAAAAAAATTCATTCAAAGAAGGTTTTTAATGGATGGGATGATGTAGATTATTCTGTATATAATTTTTCCATGGAAATAACCACAGTCATATTTATGTTGATGATAATGTTAAGTCCTAGAAATTTCAAGGAATTTTTTTTAAGTTCTTTGGAATTTAAGATACTGTAGTTTCTGATGGCGCCTGATTCTAAAGCCTGGTGCGCCTGTAATAACTTTATGATGTTTTGTCCGAGTATGTTTAGTAAAAGTACATTCAGGTTTTTTGTTCTTTTGAACAGGTGTTTGGAATTGAAATCTGAGGGCACTATTGAAATCACATCATCAGTTTTAGCTTAAGATGACTTTCAGCTTGACGGCCGTTGATCAGGTCTAAGAGTTGGTTTTTGGGTAACACGTGGATTAATAAAATAAAATAAGTAACAACTTATTTTATTTTAGTTGAACCCACACCATGTTGTAATGTTAGTTAAAAGCTCCACATGGGGGTTGGTGGAGGGACCGCAATACCCTAAAATCCCATTGGGAGGATTATTGGGTTGGGGACTACTCGAGTAGCATAACCTCCCACAATAGGTTATGACATGGGGTCCACATGGGGCTTAACCCCCATTTAATGGAAGGGAGGAAACCTCTCAACTCTACCTCATTAATGAGGGAGATCCAATTGGTCTCTAACTCCTCTCTTAATTGATGAGAATAAAACCTCTAAAAAACCCCCAATTAATGGAAGGAATCCCCTTGACTCTCTTAATGATAATTAGGTGGGGACCACCTGGGCCTCTAACAACCTCAAAACTACCTTATTTAATTATTCAAATCTTGTGCAATTAATTTGGTGGATCCTCTCCACTTTTGAATTTAGAATATTTGTGCGAACATGAACTTAATTAAGTGGGGCCCACTTACTTAATTAACTCCATCAGACATTATAGATTAAAATCTATTATTTTGGAACGTTTGTTACCTCTTTAGTGGAGAGTTTGGGAGAGTATAATTCTCCAACGAGGAATGCAAAGATGCCTGCGACAACAAATTCTTCATCAGCTTCTTCCTCGAAACCCCCTTCCGACATGGTATCTCTTCGATGACCCTTCATCCTTCCTCTTCGTCATCAACGGCCCGACACATTTACTCAGAAGTGGAAGCGTACGGTGGATGAAGTCAACATCATATTTCCCCTCTACAAACGAGCACATGTTGATTAAAAAGTTAGGGGTGTGTTTGTCTTTCTTAACATTTTATCTTCTCATGTTGAATCAATTTCATGAGCCGCATGCTATCGTTCTAACATGGAGGGTTCGGACCAAATGAACACGGCCCAACCCCTCCGTAACTGTTGTAGTTTTATAACCTAGAGTCGATGTTGATGTAACGACGACTTGGAAACGAGGTGATGACGATGAAGACAACGAGAAAAGGTCGCACTAACCATGACGTCCATGAAATACGCCGCCCACGCGGTGCCTCTGTGCGCTACTCGTACCCTCACGCCATTCTTGTTCTACCCACACCCCTCGATGCACTGCCCAGTCAGCTTGGCACACTCCAGCACCCCTGCGGTGCCCTACTTGTGCTGTCAGCATCCCTCGACGCCCTCCCCGCGCTGCCCGACGCATCCCGGTGCACACAGCGGTGCCCTGACGCCCTGCCCGGCACCCCCCCCGGTGTGCTACCACACTCTCCAGCGCACCCCTGTGCTCTACCTGGCATGCCCCTATGCACTGTCCGACATCCGGCACCCTACCTGTCACCCACACGCCCTTTCTAGCGCACCAACGCCATGCTGGTTGCCCTCGCGGCCTGCCCAGAGTCGAGTCGGCCCGCCCGCGCCACGCGTGGCCGGCCCGCTAGCCTCCCTTCCATTGGCCTGCTGAACCGGCCTATGGTGCCATCGTTGTGCCACTATTCGAACTAGCCCGATCTCCCGGGTGAAGTTACCTTTCCGCCTACGTGGTGACTATCGGTCCAAACCGCCCTCACAATCTGTTGGGTAGGGCCCAGCAGACCGTGTCAAAACATAGCAGGATTAATCGCCCAATGGGCCAGGTTAAACCTAGCATGTCAGTCCTGGTTGACCCATACCATGTTGACTCAGACTGGGTTGGGCCGAGTCTTTCCAACTAGGTCGGACCGGACCCAGGCCAATACCATTTTCCTTACTTTAGTGTGCCATATATTTGGCATCGGACGCCCGTTTGACGAACCGTCACTGGCAGCGGTATACATGGAGCATTGCAGTCTCTTTGAGTATACCCCATTGGAGTTATGGGTATAGTGGTTTCACGGTCAGGATGGTTCCTACACGTAACTAATCGAACCCCGTTACTAAAATTCTAATAACTAACAGATCGGGCGTCCGATTGACGCACCGTATATTACATTGAGACACTTATGACAGGATGGACCTTTGAGATACTTTTTCATGGGACTTCGTGAAACATGGAGTATCGACTTGTAGCTCATGGAGAGGACCCTCCCAAGGGTGAGAAAATAGAGAACGGAGACCTAGAAGCTAGGTGAGACCTGATGACTGCTTGTCCGAATCGTTTCGAAGTGATTTGACTAGCCTAGTGGGTAGCGCTACTGTGTGAGGTGGCATTCCCATGGCAGAGAAGCGCTACTATGTGAGGTGGCAGACCCGCAGTACTCGACAAGAGGAGTACCTCTGTAGGCTATTAGGAAGAGAGCTACTGTGTGATGCGGCAGACCCATGGTGGGGAGAGCTACTGTGTGAGGCGGTAGACCCACGGTACATGATAGGAGGAGTACCTGAGCTGTCTAATGTTAGTGAGTAGCACCTTGAAGTCACGACATGACTATTTTAATTGATGGAGGAGGAGTTATCTAGCAACCGTGGTTTCCTTAATGAAAATCTTAGTTTCAGCTGAGACAATGACCTTTTTGTTTTCCACATGCTTGAGATGGGTTACTCTATAACGTAGGTATATGTATAGGCATTTACCTAAGTAATGGTTATCTGTTGAAATCATACTTTGTGGATTATCCTTGTTGTATTTTTGTGAGACCTCGAGGGTCTCGGGGTTCCTAATGAGTATCATTATACTCACCCCTACACGGGCTTTGCCCACACCACGTTGTGTTGGATGAAGATGTCGGACAGTGCTGACTGAGGCAGAGTGTACGAGGATAGAACAATACCTGGAGGTGGACCACACAACGAGTCAGTACCTAGAGGAGATGCACGAACGTGGAGCACTGAGGAGGCTATATATACCTACCCTCAGGTAGGATCCTTGGTGGATGATCCAGGAGGTACTTACCCCCATCCAGCTGTTTGTCTTTTTAGTGGTACATGTTTGTTTTTTCCTTGTACTTTACTATTGGGCTTGTATTTCTGACCCCTTTTCCGTTCCAGTACATCTTTTGTATTTAGTTTTTAATTAGTGTTTTCTTCCATTTGTGTACCCTGATTGTATGTGTTTACTTTTATAAAGGCAATTCCTTCCTAGCCTAGGTATTTGCGCCCTTGGTGCTAGTCACCAGCCCTTGGCCTATGGAAGGCGGGCATGGGGTAGTCACGGCACGAGGCCCGAGGATGGGTCGTGACAAATTGTTATCAGAGTACATTGGTTCTACTGCAGAACATCGTATTATGATATTCCTTTTATGTGAAGAAATAGTAATAAGGGTACTTGTTGATGCTCATTTTCTTTACAAAGTCTAATGAATGAAGGGGAATACCATAACATAAAGAGATTCATCCTTTGAAGATACAACAAAAATTGACAAAGACATGAAAAAAGATTCTTTTAAGTAAGGGCCTCACAAGTTTCATCATGGTCGCACAAGTATACATGGGCACCACATTTTGGGTGCACAGGTCACTTGCACGCGCAATTTTGTTTTTTCCCAAGGCCTTCAATAAATTATAAATTTCCCTTGTGGGCCCCCCATTTCGAGGGATGAAAAAAATCCAAAAGTCATATTTGAGATCCCGGCTCCCTAGTATCTTCTTTAAGTCTTCCAAACACTTCTAAGGTACTTTCTTACCTATAATGGATGATCTAATGAGAGGGAAAAGGCCTATGTTTTGAAATTCACCAACACTTACGTGCCTAAGTGTCTAACCCTTACGGGAAATGAAGACACTTGCGCGCCGCATTATCCCTTCAACATAACATGCATGCCACCCTTTTGGAAGCCCTTAGGGATAATGCTAAGGGCTTGATCCAAGCCTCGCTCAAGTATTACCCTTGGGTTGACTAGGGCGCACGTACCCAAGTGTCGTGCAGGTATACCTGCCAGACCAGAACTAGTGCACCCCCCACAGGAACTGCACGCCTACCTTTTCTTTTGGGTGCCCCTCCTACAAATTCAACTCATTTCATCAAATCCCCCTCTCCTCTTCATGGTTTAGCATTAAAAACCCTCTTCAAAGTTATTTATGTCCTGGTTCTTTTGTTTTCTTCTTTATCTGAAAGGAATTCTGTGGAACATCTATCAAAACCTAGTTATTTACATATCATTACATCACAAAGGTTAGAGATTTCATTCATTCAACAGCATCCTTTAAGATTAGAAGCGATTTAATTTGGGAATCCTTTTTAGTAGTAGGCCCCAAGTCCCCTAATTTGGGAATCCTCATTATGAATAAGCCCCATGTCCTAAATCTCCTTAAACATTGGTCATCCTCTTTCTCAAGAGTAAGTCCCAGTCCATGCTACCTTTTTACGGGCCTCCTCCTTAGGAGTAAGCCCCAAATTCCAAATTCCCTTAACCTGGGCCTCTTTCATAGGATTAAGCCCCAGTTCTCAAGTCCATTTAATCTGGTACTCCTTATCATGAGTATCCCCCAATTCTCAAGTCCCTTTAACATGGGCCTCCATCTTAGGAATAAGCCCCAGTCATAATTTCTCTCAACCAGTCTTATCTTCTTTTTATTTGGGATTCCTTCTCAGGAATAAAACCCAATTAGGAGTCCCCTCCTAATTTAGGAATCTTCCTTAGGAGTACACCCTATGATAGTGTATCTAAATCTCAATGAAGCATATATACTTTTATGGACTATGTTTCCATGATTATTCTCTAAAGTTAGTCTCAATCATTATCTATTTGGGACTTCATGTATACATAATCCCCACATCATTCCTTTTTATTGCATCTTTCATGGAATAATTGTTAGGTTTTACTGATACATCTTGTTTCTCACACCGAACATGACTCATGTGATCTTAGAGTGTAAAAGTAGTTATGATATATCTCTTCGAGACATTAATTATTCATAAACCTCACACTTATATCTCTAACTACATAGACTTTGATCTCTTCCTTAAAAGTATAGTATGTATGAATACTTTCTAAGGTTCAAGCCTATCACCCACAAATTCTCATATGTCCTATATGACGTTAAACTATAAATTAATTCCTGAACTCCATGGGTTCTTATTTCTTTTTCTAAACAATGATACGTAGGAAGACCATTTGTGGGTACGATCCCAACTCAGAAATTATCCATGTCCTTCTAAATGTAAATAAAAATCAAGTGCGCCACTGAGTTGCTTTAGAACTAGTATGGTTATCATAATGACCAAGAGATTTCTATATAATGTGATGAAGGAAACCATTGACTAAGAATATCTAACAAATAAAGATGATTCTATATCAATAATGAACCTCAAATACATATAATAGATTCTCCAAATATCTTCCATATCAATAATTGATTTTTAGATAAAAAAAGATCATTTTTATACATCGTAATTTATTAAGGATTCACGAACATTCCATAAATCTATAAAGAGAGTCCGATAGTATACAATAATTCACCCCAATAAGGTGTGATAAGTCTGACCTCCCATCTTCTCGACCAAAGAAAATTCTTAAGCCTCATCGATCCAGAACTATTGAGCACTGCCTTTGGAAAATAGGACTAAATGGATATAGTATAATTAGATTATTCAGGTTCTACAAATAATCCCTTTTTAAACCGATTGGAATTTTTTAACCCTAAACAAACAATGACATCCCCATTTCTAGATGAATCAAAAAATGGTGAACCCGATGTGAATCCTAAAAAAAGTTAAAATAATGTTTAACTTATTTTTTAGACCCCTATTTAAACTCAATGAGAGGGCCAACAAAACAATCAATACATATGTGCTCATCCAAAAGATATAGTGGCTGAACCTATCCTGATTATGTCTGTTATATCAAATAGGCCCCCTTTTCCATGTTCTTTTGTGTTACAAAAATGGCTTCTCTAAAGTTCACACATGTGAGTGCATCTTCCCCTACTCTTGCTGGATCCTCGTCCGCTCTAACAACAACATCACATACTCAGCATCTTCAATGCTAGGTATCACATGCACTGGTTAAGGAATACCATTGACATGGTACCATTCTGACTTTGGAGACGGTTCGACAATCCCTCCAAGTCAATAATTCACCCTGGTTGACTGGACAGTGACAACCAGTGATCAAAAAGCAGGGGGTACAAACCACCATCTCCAACTGTTTCGTATCACTATCCCCAGAACTCAATCACCAATCCCTCCCATACTATGAGGAGGTGAATGTGAAGGTCACTCAATGCCTTAATTCAAGGAGGCATGAGTTATTCCCGAGGGCTCCCATAAACAATTTCTACCATAATCGTGCTGCAGTGCACCATCAACAAGATGGGGGTATTGATTTTAGGGGTTCGACTCAGGTTCCATAAACCCGATCACACAAGACGAACCACCAGATGCGATATATGGTCAACAGGGAGCAGGTTCTTACTTGTACCTCTTGTGGAGAATTCCATCAAGCCAACTTTATGGAAATCAATGAGCAGGCACATACACCTGTATTTTCTAATTCTGCTATCTAGTAGATGCATCTGGAAGCAAACCACCAATTCCCCCTAGAAATTCTGGCAGTGTATTATAGGCTGGAATATACACATATTTATAACTAATCTTCTAGTCAGCATGCTCGTCTGACTACAACCAAAGAAAATCGCCAATCTGATATGGTGGCAGCTGATAAATAGGAACATACACCTATTTACAATCAACAATTCTATTAACAGTATCTCCTACCAGTATAGAAGGAAAATCATCAACCATACATGAAAAGTAATACACAGCAGGCACATACACCTGCCAATATTCCTCAATCCTGCCAACAATCTCGTTTGGTAGCATCTGGAGTAGTTAGTCAAAAATCTATAACGACAAATTTTGAGAAAACTCAGCTCTCTACCCTCATACATGAGTACTATCAGAATTCATTGATAGGAAAAAGAGGATATGAGTAAGAACACACACCTACTCCACGCACAGAATGGACGTATATTCCAATTTCGGTAGCTGAAGTCACCAAGCACATTCAGACGATGGTTAAAGAGCAGAAGCAATTCCCTGCTCATATTTTGGATGCCTGCAAGAATCTTATAACAGATTCAACAGTATAATAGTGAATGAAATGAACATCTATCACTACCAGTGGAGTGACACATAAACATATCACTCAAGAACATATACACACCAATGTTCAAGTCCAAGAGGGTTATGGGGCATACTCCCCCATATCATATGGATAATCAATTCAGAAACATATGTAATAACCTAGGTTTTGGGACTCTGAGACTTTGAAAAAAATTTAGATATCATTCCTGAGCAGGGCGTTCAGACGGCATGCAATTCTGAAGCCTAGTGTTCCCAGAATTAATTATATAAAAATGTTAAGTGTTTTTATATTATGCATGCGTGGTTAACTAAAGAAAATATTATATCTCTTATATGGTTGATCTAATTGGAAATACGAGACCACAGTTGGGTCTGAAAGGCGGTTTTTACCCTAGGTACGACTTAAAATTAGTCGGCACGGGACGTTCGGACCCCTCGCTCGTTAGCAATGTGTCAAATGGATAAATTAAAGGAAATTATTCATTTAATAGCTCAAACCCAAGTAAATACTAAACAGTTTCTCGGATGGGAAAACAGAGGGCACTGTTGAGTCCGGAGCGCGCCGTTTACCCTAGGAGGGGTGTAAATGATATGGGCATGGGCCTACTGCGAGAGATGTCACACAGGGGAAATATGGTTATTTTGAAATGACCACTTAGTGATTTTTAACACCAGCGTTCTATTTCGAATAACTTTCAAACGAAGCCTCGGAATGAAAATCTGAGACTTCCATTGAGTTTGAAATGGGGCGCATTACCTAGGTGCATTATAGAATAGGTGGGCATAGAGGTTGCGGAATCTGCGCCCGTTGAGAGAGCCTCAGTGAATTTATATAAATTATCTTGAGAGGAGACAACCCATTTCTCTCTCTCTCTCTCATGTTATTCGGCGTTCATCACCAATTTTTGTCGGATAATGGAGCGATCTCCCCCGTAGCCTTGTCGGATTGTAGCGGGAGCATCGTGGACGCGTCGCCAATGATGAACGGATCCAACGAGGTAGGATTTATTCTACTATTTAAGTTCGAATTTAATTTTTAAATTAAATATCCTTCATTTTCCATTTCTTTCATCTTTTATTTTATTATCGTCATCAATGGCCACGTGAACACGACCATAGATCTATGTTTGGAACCTCATTCTTGGTTCCGTTCTTTGCATACACCCGCGATTATTTTTGGATGCATCAACAGACTGTCGAATCCTAGATCAGAGGTAGGCGCTACGAAAGTCTCATCACAGGGATCACAAAAAATTCCTTGGTTTTGGAATCGGTCCACCAGAGTGGTGGTGACGACTGTCGGATGTCCCGGATCCGGCATGGCCGGTGGTCGGAGCTCGGGGGTGCAGCAGTGGAGCTGGCCGGTGGTGTCTGTTGCGGCGTGGTAGGCCAAGGCGGATCCCCGAGGGCCGGCGAGAGGTGGCAGGAGGACAAGAGGATACCGAAGGTGCGTCGGGCGTCAGGCGGGGCTCGGAGGGAGTCCGAGGGACGGTGGCCGTGGGGTGTCGAGAGGCCGGAGGCCGAGCCGGAGCAGAATAGTTGCTGGGGCGCAGCTTCGGCATGGTGCAGTAGGAGAGAGACCGGGCTTGAAGCAGGGCC
This sequence comes from Viscum album, assembly GCA_963277665.1. NCBI lineage: Eukaryota > Viridiplantae > Streptophyta > Magnoliopsida > Santalales > Viscaceae > Viscum > Viscum album. The sequence goes on along the minus strand of OY728143.1, from coordinate 961,293,438 downwards.
GATGGTGTGAGGCGGCGTCGGCATGAGGAACCCACAGTGGGTCATGCTGGAGCAGAGGAGGCGCTGGAGCGCGGAAGCCTCGAGGCAGCGGGGCGGCGAGGTGGAGTCCGGGAGCCGGCGGTGGGCGCAGTGTCGAGCAGCGGAGCCAAGCGGGGTGGGGGCTTCAACAGAGCAGGGAAGACTGCGGCCTGTCGCGGTCAGCAGTAGAGATCCGAGGCGGTCAGCGCCTCGTGCGGGCGGTGGGAGACAAGGACTCGCCTGATGCAGGTCCTGCTGGGCGTGCAACCAAGACCGGAATTTTGGCCGAACTTCTTTGGAGAGCCGGACCCGCGGCGGGTCCGGCGGTCTGAGGCGGGCCGCGGGCCGACGGTCCGGACCGGCCCATTTTGGGCCCCCTTACATTCAGGGGGCCGTATTTTCCAAAGGGCACGTCCGTTTGACACACCGTCTATAGCGGTGAGTTAATATCGTCGGGGCTGTTTGTTTGGAGTGAGTTTTGAGTATTTTGGGTTTCGTGATCAAAGGTAGGAGACCCAGAGCACTTCAATTTAATAATATTAAATTATTATTTAAGTTGCGACGGACGTGGTCTGCGAGCCTGACATCCGTTTGACGCGCCGTCGGAGGCGCGATGGCCCCGAAACTGAGATGATCATTACAATGTTGGTTCAGAACCTTTGCAGGTTGGTTTCCTTTCTCGGTGGCATGAAACACTAAATGTGAGTAATTAATTAATTAATTAATTAATTGTTGCTTCGAACCTAACTCCTGCTCGGGATGTCCGATTGACGCGCCGTCAGCAACAACATGATACCATTCCTCGTGCGGGATTTATGTGGTGCTTTATGATGTGTTTGGGTTGGATACATGGTGCGGGACCCACAGGGCCCAGTTCACACGCTTTTCGGTGAAACGTCACTTTTCCACCCAATATCCGTTTGGGGTGTTTGAGCACTCGTTTCTGAGTGTTTTTGCTTAGGGGATTGCAACGACACAATTTTACTGCCTAAATTCGAGCCTGATGTGTGGGCCCCACGAGGCCCCGTTTGCGTATAATGCGGGGAATTACAGATTCTACTTCTGGAGTCTGTTTTAGAGTGGTGTTGTGACCCTGGCATCGAGACGAGGTTGACCAGGGTGGTCTTAGGCGATGAAGCTTGAGTTGATGTTTGGGCCCCACGGCTTGTCCTTTGAGATGTGTGCTGTGTACTGCAACTTTTTCTTCAGGCATCCTCTTCGGGCGTATGAATAATTTTTTTGACTAGTTTTTCCGAGAGCAACACGATGGCGTGGTTCGCCCGACTTTTCTTTAGGATCGTGGTGTGGGTTCCACCCGGGCAGACTACGGTGAATAGTACCTTTTTCACCAAGTGTCTGTTTTTGGAGATTGAGTAGTCAATCCCATGTGTTTTTCTGAGGGGATCACAATGGTGTGATCTGTTTGTTCAGTTTCAAGATCTTGGTGTGGGCCGCACACGGGTTGGCTATAGTGAATAGTACCATATTCACCGGTTGACCGTTTCCGGTGAATAAATGGTCTGTCTTGTGTGTTTTTTCATGGGGATTGCCACAGTGTGATCCGTTTGGGCATGTGGATCCACATTTGAGATCTTATTAAATGTGGAAATATTAAAGGGTGTTGGATGGAGGTCCCTTTAAAGCACTCCAAACCATCGCATGGTAGCGATGTTGGTGACACCTGTGATATCAGTTGCAATGCTGAGTTATCGAACCCACATATGGGTCTATCCTCCAGCAGGGTTGGGAAGTGGCTTGATAGTCGACGTGTTCCGGTTCTACCCTCCAACAGGGATGGGCGGTGGGTCACATGTCGACGTGTTCTGGGTCTACCCTCCAGCAGGGCTGGGCAGTGGGTCGCATGTCGATGTGTTCCGGGTCTACCCTCTAGCAGGGTTGGGCAGTGGGTCACCTATTGACGTGTTCTGGTTCTACCATCCAGCAGGGCTGGGCAGTGGTTCGCCTGATGATGTATTAGGGTTTACCCTCCAATAGGGCTAGGCAGTTGGTCACCCGTTGGCATTTCAGACTCAGGCCCTCTTATGAGTCTAGTCGGTGACTTTTCTCCGTGACTACCAGAGTGGGAACCGTGGTTGTAGGGGTCAGTGTTGTGATATCTTTGATGTGACCTTAGGAAGTACGAGGATGAGGGTCACTTTTCCCACAGAGACGTGTCCTTGTGTCGCGACCTAAAATCCTGTGGGCGAGTCAGTGGCGCTCAAAGTTGATAGTATCGAGGTGCGGTGATTGAGCCCCTTTGACTTGTACCTCCTAGGTTGACATGCATAATGTTTAGGTTCCGTGATGGATGTCCTTTGAACTATTGGTGCCTCTTCTTGGGCTGAGTTTGGTGATAGAGATCCCCTTACATACTCATTTGGGTTTCTCGTTGATAATATATATATGCACATCCTATTTTTTTCCCACTCCTTGGGTTCGGTTACTCTTCTTCATGGAGGGGCGAAGATGCGTGGGGTATGCCACGTGATTTCCGTGTCTAGATCCTCTTGGTTGTACGAGTGTACTCCCCTGCGGTAGGCAGCGGAGTCTCAACGAGAATCTCTTCTTCTCACCATCTCTATCTCCTTGCATCTGGACAAGTCTGTTTCCTTTCTCTTGTTGGGTTGAGCTGCACTCTCTCCCTTTTTCACCCTTACACTGTTCTTTTCTCTGTCTACAGCTCATAATTTTAGCACCTCCCTTGTTTCTCCCTCAAGATTTCGGGGCATCCTACTGAGTATTTTTATACTCACCCCTACTTCGGCTTTTCCTACACTTGGTGTGCCCTTGCAGTCGACAAATAGGTCATTCGAGACTACGGAGGAGCGTAGAGGACACAAGAGCTTGTGATGCATTCAGTGGCCATAGAAGGACATTCTGGGTGTGAGACTCACTAACGGTTTACCTTTATTTTACTAGTTTTCGGGTTGTGGCACATTTCTGGTTGGGCATGTGTTTTCCCCTTTTATTATTCAGTTTACTTTTCATCACTTTTCTGGTACTGGTTAGATGTCAATGCATGTATGTTGGTTCCCCTTTTGTAGCAGTGTTGTATCTTTGTTCCTTTTCTCTGCAATTTTACATTGAGTTGCTGTGTGTGTGTACAGTTTCTTAGGCAAAGGACTCCACTAGTTTGTTGAGCTTTCAGCGCTAGTCGCCAGCCCATGTCCTATGAAATCAGGCTTGGGGTATGTGTGGCTCAAGCCCCGGTATGGGTCGGGTCGTGACAAAGTTGTATCATAGGTGGTTCGTTCCTTGGGGCGATGTTCGAGCGTCCCTAAAAAGGAATTGGTTGAGTTTTTGTGAAATAGTTCCAATGTGTCTTGAGAGCGGCTCTCAGGCTAGGGAGTCTAGTGATGGTGCGGTGGCCGACGTATCCATTCATGAGGACCTTGATAACCCACTTGTCGACTCAGCGTACTGAGATACTTGTTGCAGGGAATTTGATTCATGCATTGTATAGGATTGAGTCCTTGAATGTCCTTCTTGATTCAGATCCCCATCATTGTTGATATATATATATGCTCATTTGACTATGATGCACCTTGATCAGGTTCAGAATGTCTCCACGATGTTGTCCAACCAGGATACTAGCTTCGGTTCGTGATGACGATTCCGTAAGAGAAGAGGCCTCAGTTCTAGATCCATCATATGATTACCATTTCTCTAGGAGGACATGCAGTAGCACCTCCACCAATGGAGTAGCGGATAGTACCGGCAGCGAGGGATGATGATGAGCGCAGGATGGGTGCGTTACTTGAGTTACAGCAACATAGACCGTTGATGTTCTATAGTGAGCCATACCCTCAGATAGTGAAGGGTTGGCTAGAGTCGCTGGTCCACCTCTTTAGGATTGTTCGGACACTGACAGGTTAGATGGTGGCATTGACAGCCAGTCTTTTTCCACCACATGGTTTTTCATAGTAGATCCAGGGTTACTCAGATAAAAGATGAGTCGGTACTCTCATGGGATAACTTCTAGAAGCTGTTTTGTGAGGAGTACTACCCCTCCTACTTACATTATTGGGGTTTCAGGAGCTGCTAGAGCTTCAGTGGGGAGAAATGGAAGTGGCTGGGTATGCGACTGGGTTCACAGACAGTACTCGGTACTCTTTGGATGTGGACCTTGATGAAAACTTCTGAGCATAGAAGTTTGAACGAGATGTCTATGGAGGAGATTCAAGCCAGCATAGTGCCCTTGTGAATCCTCACCCATCTCAGGGTGCTGGAGCTGGCACTAGTGACAGAGAAATATTTGGCAGAGGGACTTCGATTGGCGGGGCCTCGACACCAGAGTTTTCACCTTTAATTAGACTCAGGCACATGCTCAGGGAAAACATAGAGCACCAAGATAGCCCAGGGAGGACTAGTTCTATGTCTGTGATGTGCGACATCAGGTGGCATGAGACTACTCGACCAAATGTGCTGAGTCTTCTAGATAGTTGGTAAATGAACTGCCACGACAGAGGCTGTTTCGTGATAAGAAAACTCCCAGGTGAGGATATGGTTGTCCTCTGGGAGGCAGTGTTGGCAGAAATAAGGAAGAGATGTGGTTGGCGGATGATGTTTTGAGGTCCTTCCACCACCAGTAGGCAGCCAATGTTAGGCTCAGGGAGCTGACGGACGGGGTCGCGGACGGCTCTGTGCTATGGTTGTTTACAATCATTCAACGCAAGAGATAATAAGAGATACACTATGTGTCTTTTTCAAATTTTCTCAATAGAGATTGTTAGACACTACATGAGGTACTCTTTTGTCTAACTCCTTGCTCGAGGGGTTACCGATGGTGATGAGGGGCATCGATATACCCTGTGTTGGTGCTGGTGGTGGTTGTTTTTTTCTAAGAATGTGGAGACACTACCATCAGGAAAAGCGCTTTGTTCTTTTCTCAGACAACTAGTTTCTCAGGTGAATCCCCACACAGATAGACTTGAACCGGAGATAACAGTGATGGTTGGTTTTTCTGCAATAGGGTACAACTTTTATGTAGTTGATAAAGCCGACTACTTCGCTGGTTTAGAGTGTAAGAGATTCTCAGTCGTGATGCACCGATTGTGAAAACATGTGTGACCGAATATCCTTGGTTGTTTCACAAGATGGGTATTCTGAAGGAGGGAATTATGAGATCATGGTCTAGGATAAAACCGTGATTTTGGTTGCGACAGTGAAAGTAGAGGTGCGGCCGGGAGAGACCACATAGTTTCTTTGGACCGTTTGGGAATTGTGAAAACGATTGGGAGGTTGCCTACCACCTTGCCCTATCCTTCCAATATTCGTGGTGGGCACATGGTGTCTTCCACGTGTCACAGCTGATGAGGTGCATGCATATTCCTATGAATGTCCTTGAGGGTAGCATACCTTATAACAACCATCCCTTTGGACTGCGTGTTGTGTTAGCATGGTGATGTGCAAGTTTTCTTAGGCGCGGGAGTGCTAGGAGTGAGATCCGTATCCCGAGTATTTTTCCTAGTTTTTCTTTTCAGGGATGAAATGCATGAAGGAGGGAATGATGTAAGAACCCTGGTTTTGGGACTCAGAGACTTTAAAATATTTCTAGATGTCATTCCTGAGTAGGGAGTTCAGACGGCGTGCAATTCTGAGGCCTGGTGTGCCCAAAATTTATTATATAAAAATGTTAAGTGTTTTTATATTAAGCACACATGGTTAACTAAATAATATGTGATATCTCTTATATGGTTGATCGGATCAGAAATCTGAGACAACGGTTGGGTCCGAAACGTGGTGTTTACCCTAGGCGCGACATAAAATAAGTCGGCGCGGGAGGTTTGGACCCCTTGCTCGTTAGTGGTGTGTCAAATGGATAAATTAAATTAAATTATTCATTTAATAGCTCAAACCAGAGTAAATCCTAACCATTTGGTTGGATGGGAAAACCGAGGGTACCGTTGGGTCCATAGCGTGTCGTTTACCCTAGGCGGGGTGTATATGTTTTGGGCGCGGGCTTGCTGCAAGAGATGTCAAACAAGGGAAAAATGGTCATTTCGAAATGACCACTTAGTGATTTTTACCACTGGAATTCCTTTTCGAATAACTTTAGAACAAAGCCTTGGAATAAAAATATGATACATCCATTGAGTTTAAAATGGGGCGCTTTACCTAATTGCGGTATAGAATAGGTGGGCGCAGAGGTTGCGGAATCTGCGCCCATTGAGAGAGCTTCAGTGAATTTCTATATATTCGCTTGAGAGGAGAAAAACCATTTCTCTCTCTCTCTCTCTCTCATGTTATTCGGCGTTCTTCACTGTTCATCGTCAGATCGAGGAGCGATCTCGCCCGGAGCCTTGGCGGATCAGAGCGGGAGCATCGTGGACGCATTTCCAATGATGAACCGATCCAACGAGGTAGGATTTCTTCTACTATTTAAGTTCCAATTTAATTTCTAAATTAAATAACCTTTTTTTGTCACTTTGTTTCATCTTTTATTTTATTATCATCATTGATGGCCCTGCAAACACGGCCATCGATCTATGTTTGGAACCCCATTCTTGGTTCCCTTCTTCGCAAACACCCGCGATAATTTTCATATGCATCAACCGACTACCAAATCCTCGATCAGAGCTAGGTTCTATGAAGGTCTCATCACATGGATCAAGAAAACACCCTCGATTTTGGAATCGGGCCACAAGAGTAGTGTCGACGGTCGTTGGAGGTGCCGACTCCGGCAAGGGTGGTGGCTGGAGCTTGGGGGTGTTGTAGTGGAGCTGGCCGGAGGCGTCCGTTGCGGCACGATAGGCCAAGTCGGAGCTCGGAGGGACGACGATTGGCGGATCAAGGACAAGAGGATACCAGAGGTGCATCGGGCGTTAGGATGGGCTTGGAGGGAGTTCGAGGGCCGGTGGATGCGCGTGGAGGATGCGGCGTCTCAAGCGGCTGGAGGTCGAGCCGAAGCGGAGGAGGCACTGGGGCACGGCTTCGGCATGGTGTAGCCTAAGAGAGACTGGGCTTCAAGTAGAGCCGACAGTGTGAGGCGGTGTCAGCAGGAGGAGACCGCTGCAAGTCGAGCTGGAGCAGAGGAGGCGCAGGAGCGCAGCATCCTCGAGGCAGTGCGATAGCGAGGTGGAGTCCAGGAGCTAGCGACGGGCGTGGGGTCGAGCGGCAGAGCCAAGCGGGGAGGGGGATTCAACGGAGCATGGCGAACCGCGACCTTTGCGGTAGGCAGGCGAGACCCGAGTTGGTCATCGCCTCAGGCGTGCGGCGGGAGATGAGGACTCGCCCGATGCGGGTCCTGCTGGGCCCGTGACAAAAACCGGCCTTTTGGCCGGTCTTATTTGGAGATTCAGACCTAATTTAGGTCCAGCGGTCTGAGCCAGGCCGCAATGGGTACGATCAGACCCGCGGCTAGGCCATGGGCCGGCGGTCCGGACTGGGTCGGCAGGCTGGACCAGCCAATTTTTGGCCCCCTTACATTCAGGGGGCCGTATTTTCAAAACGACGGGTCTGTTGGACGCTCCGTCTGCGGCGGTGAGTTCGTATCCGCGAGGCAGTTTGTTTGAAGTGAGTTTTGGAGATTTTGGGTTTTGTGCTCAAAGACAGGTGACCTGAAACACTTCAATTTAATAATATTAAATTATTATTTTAGTTGCGACGGATGTGGCCCGTGATCCGGAAGTCCGTTTGATGCGTCGTCGGAGGCGCGATGGACCCAGAGCTGAGAAGATCCTTACAAGGTTGGTTCAGAACATTTACGGGCTGTTTTCGTTGCTCGGTGGCTCGAAACGCTAAATTTTAGTTATTAATTAATTGATGCGTCAGACCTAACTCGTGGTCAGGATGTCCGATTGACGCGCTGTCAACGGTAGTGTGATCCCTGTCCTCGTTCGGACTTTATGCGGTGCTTTCCGAAGTGTTTGGGTTGGATACAAGGTGTGGGCCCCATAGGGAGGAGTTTGCACACTTTACGGTGAAATACCTCTTTTCCACCTGACATCAGTTTGGGGTGTTTGAGTACTCGTTTCTGAGTGTTTTTTCCGAATGGATTGCAATGGCACAATTCGCCCACCAAAATTCGAGCCCGAGGTGTGGGCCCCACAGCGGCCCTGTTTGTGTATAACGCAGCGAATTGCATCTTCTGCTTCCAGAGTCCATTTTATGTGCCGTCAGAGGCGTTGTGACCCTAGCATCGAGATAGGTTGACCAGGGTGGTTTCAGGCAATGAATCCGGAAGTGAAGCTTGTGCCCCACGGGCTTTCCTTTGAGCACTGTGCTGTGTACTGCAACTTTTTCTTCAGGAATCCACTTCGGGGGTATGAATAATCATTTTTAATTGTTATTATGAGAGCAACGCGATGGCTCAGTTCATCCAACTCTTCTTCAGGTTCGTGGTGTGGGTCTCACCCGGGCAGACTACGGTGAATAATACCTTTTTCACCAGGTGTCCTTTCTGGGTGATCGAGTAGTCAATCCCATGTGTTTTTCCAAGGGAATCACAGTGGTGTCATCTGTTTGTTCAGTTCCGAGATCTTGGTGTGGGACCCACACTGGCTGGATATAGTGAATAGTACCATATTCTCTGGTTGGCCGTTTCGGGAGAGTAAATGGTCTGTCTCAAGTGTTTTTCAACGGGGATTGCCACGGTGTGATCTCTTTGGGCATGTGGAGCCACGTTTGAGATCTTATTAAATGTTGAAACATGAAAGGGTGTTAGATGGAGGTCCATTTGATTCACTTCGAACCAATGCATGGTAGAAATATTGGTGACACCCGTGATGTATGTTGCAGTGCTGAGTTATCGAACCCACATCTGGGTCTACCCTCCAGCAGGGCTGGGCAGTGGGTCGCCTGTCGACGTGTTCCGGGTCTACCCTCTGGCAGGGCTGGGCAGTGGGTCACCTGTCGACGTGTTCTGGGTCAACCATCCAGCAGGGATGGGTAGTGGGTAGCATTTCGACATGTTTCAGGTCAACCCTCCAGCAGGGCCGGGCAGTGGGTCACCTGCCGACGTGTTCCGGTTCTACCCTCCAACAGGGCTGGGCAGTGGGTCACCCATTGGCATTTCAGACTCAGGCCTTCTTGTGAGGCTAGTCGGTGACTTTTCTCCATGACTACCGGAGAGGGACCCTTGGTTGTAAGGGTCAGTGTTGTGACAACTTTGATGTGACCTTAGGAAATACGAGGATGAGGGGTGCAACCTAAATTGGCTAATCAGGCATTGTCTTCATCAAAAGAAGTGTTGATATTTGGTTCTGTTAACATGATTTATTTAACAGATCCTTATTCCAGTCACATTTTCCATTCTTATGAGTTTGCATTCCCTATATCAAACAGAGGAATTAGAGGGAGTTATAGAGGTCTGGGATATAGAGGAAGGCATGGATATCCCAGAATCCAATATTCCAATCGTACCCCTTCCATGACTTTATATTTAGCAGAAACTCGTGGCAGAGCCCTTCAGCGGGATTAACAAGAATAAGAAAATTCTTCCACCAATAGCAGATTCAGTCCTGGCACATTTATTCTAGAGGATCAGTTATTGGTTCCACCTTCTTCCTCTCAATAAGTAAATATACCTATTCGGTCTAATATTTTAAATCAAGGGGTGTTTCAAACTCCTACCCCGATATAAGATGCATCTACTTCCAAAGCATCAACATCTAAGGCACCTGCGAAACCACATGTTCCTGTTGGAATACGCAGACCTTTGGACCAAAAATATGATGTCTTGAAACATTTGGCCCATGTATCAACCAATTTATCAATTTTAGATGCCTTGAATCTATCAATGGATCTTCAGGAGGCACTCATTGAGTCTTTTTCAAGTCCTCATGAATTCTAAACTTTAATTGATGCGGCAGAAGTCTACCATGTTGAGAATGGTCATGTCAAATGCCATGCATTGATATCTATTACAGATGAAGAAGATGATGATATTGTGCATGGAAATATTAGACCTTTGTATTTATCTTGAAATTTCAATGGTTTAGACATTCGAAGAGCTTTCATTGATAATGGTTCAATATTCAACGTCATCACCATTTGTAGACTTCTTCAATTGGGCCTCACAGAATATGATTTATCTCCTTCTACTTTGATGTTACAAGGATATTATAAAAATGAACAAGAACCACTGGGCAAGAATACACTCAGAACTCAGGTTGGAGACCTTGTATCTAATTCATATTTCATGGTTGTTGATCATGATAAAGCCTTCAAAGTTTTGCTTGGAAGACCATGGCTACATCAACATGCGACAATCCCTTCATCATACCGTCAATGCTTCAAATATTGTTTCAATGGTCAAATTTGGACATTTTATTGTGATAGGGACCCATTCAAAACATTTTAATCTCAGTACATTGAGGCAAAATTCTATCACATGGAGGGTAGGGTGAAATATACAATAAGGGATATTACCATGGTTAATGATCCGTATGGTTTGTAAAATATTCTAGTATACCCATTCATACATATGAGTATAGGTTATGTATTTCCTATTAGTAAACATGACATGATAGTCCCAAATCAAAGTACTCCTATGGAAACATCCATAATTTCAATTACATCAATTAAGCTAGAAAACATGGGAGAAACTGGTGATTCACCATGAAATGATGAAAGCTCCAATGGAGATGTCTTCATTTCATCTGTTGAAATCCAGCAAGTCTATACATCACCAAACATGCATGAAGATGTTATAGCAATGTCATAGGTGAACGATGATGTCGATTCTCAATCCATCATCTCCTCTTTATTACCCAAGGAAGACCCTTCATCATCAATATGGTCAGAAATGGATGCCTCTTCTTCAAGATGTTAAAATTTTAACATCTCTCTTTATCATAGTAATTCTGCTTTATCATCTACTATGCATGTAGAAACAGAAGGAGAAACATATTTTGAAGAAGAAGAGGAAGATCTCAGTGGTGCTCCTATAGTATTTGAAGAGGGTATCTCCACTACCGTGTATGAACATAGAGAAATAAATCTGGGTACAAAAGAAGATCCACGCCCCACTTTAATTAGTGTTTCCAAGACTCTTGAAGAGCAATAAATATATATTTCATTTTTAATGAAAAATAAAGATGTATTTTTTTGTAATTATACATAAATTACAGGGCTTGATACTAATGTTGCTAATCATCATTTGAGTTTTCCATAATATAACCGAGGATTCACACAAGGTGTAAGAATAACAATCCCAAATGGTTAGGATAATATTGTCCCTGTGAAAATAATAATGGATAAATTAGATCTTGCATTGATTTCAAATATCTTTATCGGCATTGTCCTAAGGATGATTTTACAGTTCTGATTACAGAACACTTATATTGATGCAACAACTGGCTATGATGTACTTTCCTTCAAGGATGGATATTCTGGATATAATCAAATCCAAATGTCTCCAAAAGATGAAGAATCTACAGCTTTCAGAGCCCCTCAGGGTGTGTTTTGCTATCGGGTAATGCCCTTTGGCCTGAAAATTGCAGGAGCAACATATCAACGTTCCGGGCACCATATCTTCAAACCCTTTTTAGGGAAATTTTTTGAATGTTATGTGGAAGATTTGGTGGTTAAATCCAGACAACATTCTAATCACATAGATTATTTGGAAGTCATATTCCACAATCTTTGGAAACATAATTTGAAGATGAACCCCTCAAAATGTTCTATTGGGGTAACCTCAAGATAATTTCTCTGCATTGATGTATGCCATCATGGTATCGAAGTCGATCTTGAGAAGAAAAAGTAAATCTTTGACATGTCACCTCCTATAAATTTGAATATATTGAGAGGACTTCAATGAAACTTGGAAAATATTCAGTGTTTCATCGCTAATTTGAAAGGAAAATGTTTACCCTTCCCCAAATTGGCAATGAAGGGAGTCACATAGCAGTGGACTGAATATTGTTAAGAAGCATTCAATATTCTCAAGAAATATCTCTTGATTCCAGCAGTATTAATGCCACCAGTTGAAGGAAGGCCAATTATTCTTTATGTAAAAGATTTAGAGCGATCATTGGGTTCCTTCCTTGCTCACAAGAATGATGGTGGGAATGAAAACAACCTTTACTATCTCTATCAGAATATTCATGAAGCAGAAAACTAATATTCAAGTGTTTAAAAGTTCTTCCTAGCATTAATATTTGCAGTTAAAAAGTTGATACACTACCTACAACATCATGAGGTCCAATTGGTTTCCTGCAATAACCCACTCAAATTCATCCTTAGTCGTCCAATGCTTACAGGAAGTCTAGTAAGGTGGGAAGTTATTTTGCAGCAATTTGATATCCAGTATGTGTCTCAAAAAGTAATAAAGGGCCATGCTCTGGCTGTTTTCCTTGCTGAACACCCTTCAGTAGAAGATACATCTTTAAATATTGAACTTCTTGATGAGGAATTCATCTCTATTTAAGATAGTCTTCAAACATGGTAAATGTTCATTGATGGTGCATTAAGAAGTCCAACAAGGAAGAAAATGGAAGATCCTAAATTCAACAAAGATGGGTTCGAAATTGTGATCATTACTCCAGAAAAAGTAGTGCTACCCTATTCCTTTTCATTGTTGGGAGGTGGGACAAATAATGAAGAATAATACCATGAACTCATCATAGGATTGGATTTATCACTTCAAGCATGAGTGAATCACATAAAGGTGAAAGGTGATTCAGACCTGGTAATCAAAAAATTCAATGGGGATTATGCCATCAGAAAAGATGAGTTATTCCATTTGTATGATTATGTCAGAGAGTTAATGGTGGAGTTTTCTTCGAAACCAAAATTTTCTCATGTCCCGCAATCACAAAATTCCCTAGCTGATGCACTGGCTAATATAGCCATATCTCTGGAAGATCCAAATCGGGACGAGATAATCATCGGTATTGCCCACCGTCGTACAATTTCACCTTATGTTCAATCTAGAACAGAGGAAATCAATGAAATTAATCCCATTTCTGAACCATATGGTCATTATACAAGACATATGACACCTATTAGGGAATTCCTTCAAAATGGAACACTTCCACCTGATAGATCCAGGAATGAAGTGCATGCAGGAGTCTGTGGTGGCCATCAGTCTGAACATAGAATTCTCTACAAAAGAGGTTTTGATGGAGTTCTCTTTATATGAATTGATGGTGAAGAGAAAATGGATTTCATGAATGAAGTGCATGCAGGAGTCTGTGGTGTCCATCAGTCTGAACATAGAATATCTGATCCAATTCGATGGCTTGGATACTTTTGGCAATCAATGTTACAAGATTCTGATGATTTCACAATGAAGTGTCATTCTTCCCAAGTACATGCCAACTTCATTCATCAACCCCCAGAGTTGCTTCATACAGATAAATACTCATTCCCATTTTCCACATGGGGAATTGATGTACTGGGACCTTACCCTTCAGCTACATCCAAGTAGTTTAAGTACATTCTTAATCCAAATGACTTCTTTTCGAAATGGGAAGAGGAAATACCTATCAAATAAGTTAGTTCATAATCCATTGTTAAATTCATCATGTATAACATCATTACCGGATTTGGTATCCCCCATACCATATTGACGGTCAATAGCACCAACTTCTATTCATCCGAGGTGTAGAAAGTGTATCGATAATACAACATCAAATCCAACCATTCCTCTTAGTAGCATGCAACGACCAATGGCCAGATAGAAGCCTTCAATATGACTCATTCAAACATACTGCAAAAGTTAGTGGATAAAGATAATAAATCGTGGCCTGATAAATGATTTCATGCTTTATGGGCTTATCAGACCACCACCCGCACTGCAACACGGTCAACTCCATATTAATTGGTATATTGAACAGAAGAAGTCTTTCACATTGAGGTTCAATTACCCTTACTCAGGGTAGCCAATTGTGATCAGTCATCTACAGATGAAAAATCTCATAAGTGATTGGATGAATTGGAATGATTAGATGAAAAAATATTGTGCACCTTTCACCACTTGGAAGACTATCAGAATTGAATAGAACAAGATTTAAACAAAGAAGTTCATCTTTGTTCTTTCGTTCATGGAGAATTGGTATTAGTTCTCAGAACTCTAATGATGCCAGGACTGAAAATCCCGATCTTGAGCCAAAAAGGGAAGGACCGTACTCAATACATATGTTCTACTCCAATGGAGGTTATTCTTTAATCTCAATGGATAGAGAACTCATCACGACTACACCCAATGCCAGATTTTTGAAGAAGTATTTTGAATAATACAAATACATAATACGGTCCAGGAATATGACCTTAAAATATTTGCACATACATCCAGCATGACATTAATCTGTGTCTTCCAACATGACGTTAAACTATGGAAAAGTCCCTAATATATCCAACAAGACGTTAAATTGCATAACCAACAACCTAGCTACATGACGCTAAACTGTGCAGTACTCATCCAACATGACGTTAATTTATGTCTTCCTCCCTATATGATGTTAAACTATACAACCCCTATTTTTTCCTTACTGCATGAAATTAAACTAAACAGTCCCCCTTTCATCCAACACGACTTTAAACAGTATTGTTCCCATCATCTTAGCTATAGGACGCTAAACTATACAACACCCTTAATGTCCAACATGATGCAAAAATGTGTTCACGTCCAACATTACGTTAAACGGTGTCCCTATATTTGTCCTACATGACGTTAAACAGTACTCCTCATTCTACCAAAATGATGTAAAACTGAAAAAAGTCCTTTAATACGCCTTATATGACATTAAACTGTATTTTGTCCCTGCTACATGACACTAAACTGCGCAGCACCAATAGTATTCACTGCATAGTTCCTTTATATGTCCTACATGACATTAAACTGTGCATCGTTAAGGTTGTTTCTACCTCTTGTTTCTCACACCAAGTATGACTCACATGAGTTTAGAGTAGACATCAACCATACAACCCTCCCTGGGCCGCTAACCATGTGTATGTCCCGACAACAATTTTTTAGGTTGTTGTCCTCAAGAACAAATTGATCACCAATTAATTCCTCAATTGAACTATGCAGACATTGATCCATTCCTTATAGGTTGGATACGTAGAAAACCTATTGAGGTTAAAGCCCAAAAACAATTTCTTCACATCAGTTCTCCTCCATATCATACGATGTTGATTAATTAAGCAACCCCTAGAACCAATATTGCTTACATTGGTTCACCATCGTCCTTGCTATATGACGTAAAACTATTCACACTTTTGTCCTGTATATATGGTAATGCTCGAATCCAATCTGTACAAATGGTATTTCCAGAACTACGTGAATACATGGTAATTCTCGAACCTTTAATCTTTGGTTAAACCATTACTGCAATAAATTCCCCTTTCACCCTTCACTTGTACGAATCAAATCTGTTCAAATGGTATTTCTAGAACTACGTATGGCTGGATTCCAATCCAGATGGGATACGTAGGAACGTCCGAGCATCCCTCGAATCCATCCCCAAGTCTTTGGGCCTAACCGCAAATTCCACTTTCATTCCCATATTTGAAATTTCCACCTATGAAAACATGAAAGTGGTATGAAAACCCTGGCCTTCATTTACATCAGGGTTATAAAACAAACAAAGTGTATTTCTTATTATGGTCTGAGCTCTACGACCCTAAACAAAGATCTCCTACACACTTGTCCCACATGAAGTTAAACTGCATTTCATGAACTGTGTATGGCTTGATTCCCATCCTTATGTGATACGTAGTGAAGTTCAACACCTCAATTAAGGACCTATCCACAACATGATTATGTTTAGCCTTGATTTGTGAATCTCTACATACATTGTACAATGCACTTTTTTGATGTTTTATACTCCTAAACATAAATACATTCAGATCTATATAACCCTTTTTCTAACTTCTGGTCACAAAATGATTGATACTCAAGAATTCTTTTGTTTGACTATGGAGTACGTGCCCTTAGGTGGCTTTGCATAAGTATTCTACATAATGGACATATCGGAAAAAAGATGCTATTATTTGACTATGCATCCATGCCCTTAGGTGGCCCTGCATAATTAAACCCCCTAACGGGTATGTCAAAAAATGGTAACTTCGTTCTTGTGTAGAAAACCTCCTTTTACCTTATTTTTCTTAACGACAATCTATAGGGATCCGCACAAAACAACCATCCTAAACATACTTTTCCCATATTATTTTTCATGATATGAAATTATTCATGTTTATGGTTTATATATCCTTTCCCTATGTTTGGTTCAGAATTTCATAGGAGTGACATTCATCAAATTATTTGATAATCCTGATTGGAAATATCCACACTATATTCAAGTACCTCTCTTCATACAACAGGCTTTGGGCTTTGGAAAATATGATTCTCCATAAACATTCACGAGCTTTTTAACAATAGAAAAGTAAAATTTCCGAGAGTTTTTTTTCCTGACTATGTAACACGTGCCCTTAGGTGGCCTTGCCTAAGTAGTCTACATAACAATCCTGTCATCTAAAAGATGCTATTATTTGACTATGCATTCAATGCCCTTAGGTGGCCTTGCATAATTCAACCCTCTAATGGGTTTGTTAAATAGTGGTAAATTTATTCTTGGGAAATATTTCTTCTATTTCCTTTTAGACCTTTTTCTCATATCATTCCCCAAATTTAAAATTTCATAAGTCAATGTTTATATATTTTCCCTCATACTTGAATATGGTAATATGTTTTTAGATAAATTATCAAGGAATTGAGTCAATTTTAATCCATTTTCAAAGCTATTTCGACCATAAACATTATCCTTATTATGTCTAACATTCATGACTTTAAACTACCCACAAAAGATAAGGTATCTTTGAACAAATGCCTAGTCCCAGCTCAGTAATCATGCATTTGGTATGATATAGGTAATATTAAGCAATTAAAAGATGTAAAGTTTGTGTGGTTGTTTTTTTATCACCCTAGAAAAAATCAAACTATGATTACTAGGACCATTGGCCTAGGTAAAAATATAATGAAATTAGCCAGATAATATAGACACAAATGATTGAAAATTAAAGTGTTTTTCATTGATGAAAAAAAAGTTAGATAGACATATATAGACTGGTGGCTCTTCTCTTTTCCAATAACTACAAGAGTCTGTCAACATAACTCTTCACATGATTCACAGCATCTCGAGATTCATCAGTAGACACATGATGTTCTTTCACTCGACCATCTTCACTCTTTTTAGCATGATGGAGTGATTTCATGGCTTCATCTACATCTTTCATACCATTTGTTTGAACTCCTTCCAGTGAATTATTTTGGTGGTCATGTTCCCCTGTAACAACATCTAACTGTTGTTGAAGGTGCATCTGATGGACAAATTTCTCCTTGATCTTATGCTTCAGTTCCATCATCTTGGAAAAATGATCAGCCTCAGCTCGGGACACTACAACTTCAAATTCGCTGACATTGGTTAATAGCCTCACCCTGGTCAAGTCATCACGGTACTTTTGCTCCTACTCCCTTATTAAGATGACTTGTTTCACCACGGCATGGATCTCTTGATATCAAAAACCGCCAAGTCCCAACATGACAAACAGGGATGACAGTCACACGATCATTGAAGATAGCTCCTCAAGAGGCACATAAGATATGATCTTCCATATGTTTTTTCTTGCCTTGCATCATGAAAATTGGAGCCCCTTTTGTACTTTCGGGTCTGACTCTGCATCACTGTCACAATGGGGGAATATAATCTGGGATTAATGCACTTAGAGAAGTTCCATGTTCTGCTACTTCCCCCCTGACCCTTGTTATTCCACTTTATATTCACATTGGGGTGGAGACTGAGGCATCACCTCTAGATCTAGCCACTGAAATTGACGGCCCTTCATAGTCAATTGAATGTTTTTGGTTAGTTTCAAAGGATGATACAAGTTGATAAAGTTGTATTTCATATTATGTACATCCAAAAATATAGATATCTCTTACCCAACAGTAGATCTGCAACATGATAAGGATCATCTCCATCATTCATATCTTAAAAAAGATTTTGAGGACCGGTTTCTGGAAGCTCTACCGGGTTAAGCTCCACATGAGATCATGTCTCTGCAATAGTAGGGTTGTTTATACCCCCTTCAGGCATTGGTAGTTTAGCATCATGATCAGATGGAACTGCACATTTGAACCAATCATGGTACGATATGTAAGAAGAAGTTATTCTAACAGGATGAAGGATAACACTCACGCCCAAAATATTCTAAATTACATGGTAATTTACCATGATCTAAAAAATATACAAAAGATTCACCAAGTTCCATCATTTAATCCAATGTTATCTCAGATTCCTGGTTAGTATCACCAGTGGTATTATTCGATATGTCTTCTTGGAGACCTTAATCCTACAGCCTCTGACCTAGTACATCTTCTTATGATAAAATTATGGCATCTGTTGCAATGGTCGCCGGATGTTCTCGTGCTGGTGTTGAACCTAAAGTATCACAGAATGGAAGTCAGTAGATGATTTCATTCAACATCTTATGAAGCATTTTATAATTAACAGAAGGAGGCGTTTCTCACCTTGCAGCAACAGAGGATGTGGTACAGGGAACATATGTTGGCTCTTCTCCAGGAGTAGCCAAGTCAGTATGAACATGTGATTGTTCACAAGCACCCTCTGTCGTCCGCAATGGAGGGTCACTCTTCTTCCTTAGAGTGGAAACTGAAGAAGACCCTGAAATCCCAAGAAGTATGAGCAATCTTCTCATATTAGCATTGATGTCTATCTGAAGGACTTACCACTACTAATGAAGCATTTAACTGTGGGCTTCTTCTTTCGATGCCTTTTCTTCTTTGGCTTCTTAGGAGTGTTGGCATCATCATCTCCAAATACAGGAATTGGAGAATGAAAAGCCATGTCCAAATCCTCCTCCATGGCTTGCTAGCATAAAGATACTTCACCCGGATCATGAGAAGATTCATTAGCCCCGATGGAAGTACCACCTGGGCTATACAATGGTGACGGTACCTAAGAAGTTCCTTTCTTTGCAAGCTGTAGGATGAAGAAAGTTATTTCCTTGAGTAACAAATCTTTAACTGCAATCAAGTTACAAAGAATATAAGGAAAGTGACTTACATCTTAAGTAGACACGTAATCATGCCACTCCTCATCTCCAGAAGCACCATTTGTAACACCCCAAGATTTCATAGTACATTATTTTTTCAAAGCAATTCAATAACATGCACTACACACAACACTGAGTACTAGCGCACTATGACTTACCAAACAAGTTGTTAAAAAGCTGTAATGAATTGTATTAACTGAATTTTTAACATTATATAATCCTTATAATTTTAGAATCCATATTATTATTTTCATAGAAATAATGTAAGAACAAATACATTTTTTCAAATAAAAGATGTTTTTTTAAAATGAAATTTTACTACCTTTTAATGGAGAATCCTTCTTTAATCCAATATTTGAAACTTTTATATATTCAATTTGACAAAATAAACTTCTTCTTTAGAATCAGTATATAAGAATTGAGTTTCAATAATGTTTTTGTGTTTTTCTGATAACTTTCATATTTGGGTGAATAGTGAATAATACTATATTTTAACTGAAAACCACTTTTTAAATCAAAATAATTTATATTGTTAAATTAAACAATTTAATGGTTTGAATGTATAAAAATATTATATTTTTACAATTTAGTCCAATTATGTTCATTGTAAGTACTTTCACTTTGAAATTGGACATAAACAAGTGTCAATCTTTTGATAGTTATTATTTCTTAAAAATACGCCTTTTGGATTTGACAGCGAGAATTAATTTTAAATTAATAAATTCAACTTCTATGATTTGAATTTGGTAAAATATACTTAATTATTGAATTTCGAATATCAAAATTAGTTTAGGGTAAATTTTTGTTATTTTTCAAAAAACTTTTAATTTTTGATGAATAGTGAAAAACACTAAGTTATAGTTTAAAACCAAATATTTATTTAAATAATTATTTATTTTATTTAAATTTATTTTATGTCAAAATTTATTAATAATACTTATATAAGTTCAATGTAATTCATTGAAGTCAGTTTATAATAATTTTAGATATATAAAATTTTTATTGACCTTTTCACCATCTTTTACCCACCTCCGGGGTGAATTTGCAAATTCAAAAAAAAACATAATTTTACCACATCTGTGAGTGGAATTTATAAAATCAAAGATACATAGTTAATATCAAGAAATATAATGTGGTTCAATAAGATAAAAATAATTTGTTGTTAATAGTAACTTTTAACTTTTATTTACCACGGTAAAAAGTTAATAGTGTAATTAAGGGTAAAAATGATATAATTATTATCCTAAAACATGTCCTAATTCTATTTACTATGTATAATTAAACCAAAAAACCACTTAGAAATAAAATATGAACCACTTTGATCCACTTGGATTACATTTGGTCATTTATTATTATTTAATTCAAAGAAGAGTTAAAAGAGTTAAAATCAATGTTTAATAACTAAAACATTTTTAATATAGGGTAATAAATAAAATAAATTCTATTATAAATATTCATTAGAAAGATAAAAATATTGATTACATAATGGTATTTTTATTATAATTTTTATATAATAAATAATGTAATTTATTTATTGCATAATGATGAAGCAGTAATTATCTTATTAGTGAAATATTAAATTAATTGATATTAGAAATACCCAAATAAATATAATTTCAGACTTTTAATGAATTCCTAGAATTTTATTAATTAATATGACATATTAGGATTTATTTAAATAATTTTTTTTGAAATTAATAAAGATATTAAGACTTTAAAAAAATCATTTATTAAATAGTGTCAAAATTGACATAAATGAGTTTTTAAAAAAAGTATTATATTATTAATTGATATAATATTCCTAAAAATATAAGGATTAGACAAAGGAATTATATGATGATAGGTATGTCATTAATGAACAACGTGGGGTTCTATTGGCAGTTTATAGTTTGTTTATTAACCATATAATATAAAACTACAAAGAGATATGGTAAATGGCAAATTATTTAACCTAGAGGTAAATCTAAATGATAAGGGTAAAATAGTGACCCAAATTTGTCTAAAATGTATTGATTGAGTGTTTTTCTACCCATACCAACCATAGACATTAAATAATTCATTTTGGAGCCACTAAAAATTGAATATGAATTTATTATAAAATAATACTTTAAATGTTTCCTAAAGACCCCTCCTCCCCCTTATAAAAGGACACCACTTATAACCAATTACTCACACCACTAAAGCCTTTTGACTCATCCAACTTCTTATCAATTAATCTCCATAAATCCCTATCCTCCTACTAGAAGCATTAGCATAGGTATAAGGAACTTCAAGAGTCCTTTTCGGTTCAAACCAATGGGAGTTACCCAAATTAAAGGTAACAATTTCTCTTAGATTTTTTTTACTTCTCCAACCCCTAAACTCTTCTTATTCATTTTTTTGTAACATAAAAAGTATCCTAAATATACTAGGATATTTTTATGAGAATTATTCTAACTAAAATTACACAAAACTCCATCTAATGGGTGAGGAAAATAATGTTTCAGTGGATGGAAACCAAATGCATCATGAATCGATGATTATTCAATTATCATCAACCGCCTATCATAGTGGCCATTATGATGGAACTATAATTAAATATGATATAAATGATATTTATTTTCTATATTAGATTATTTAATTCCATTTTTTTAGAATACCATTATTTGTTTCATGTTGTATTTATATACGATAATCTCATTTGAGGAAGTGCGGACTACCGCCCCCTCAAAGTGATATGACTCGTTCATAACATACGTCGAACATATAAAGGATGGAGTTAATGAACATAAGTAACAAATATAAGATATTATATTATAATGTAATAATAATATACCTATGTATAATTTGGTTTTTATTCATTTTAAATTGAAAAATAAAATTGAAGTTGCGTTCGTGGGTACATACGGACTCCCGTCTCCACGAACGTGATGAGATTAATTCCACATCGTATACATTCAAGTATTATTCTAATATTCTGATTAAAAATAATTTTTATGGTCATGATATCATTCTGGAAAAAAATAACATAAAACCTATCCATAAAAAACACAACTTATGTAACAAAACACATAAAATAAAATGAGAAAGTTAACACCTGAAACGACGGTAAGACAAAGATATTATTAACAAAGAAATGTTAAAAGATCATATATGATATAATATTGATGTATATGATTCATGTATAATTTAATAAAAATTATTTCACCATTATACAGGATGTTAAACTACCCTCATCCAAGGAAATGTACAAGGTATGGTTTTATTTCACAATCTCTTCATTATCCGACGTTGTTTATACGTGATTATCTACTGGGACTTCTTTATCATCCACATCCATGTTTCAGAAAAATGTATTTCGACTCATTCTTACTATTTTATAGACTATGGTTTAAAGTCATTTATAACATTTTTTACTTTTTATAATATTTTTATAAAGGATTCTTTCTGTCATTTCCAAACAAGGTCCTTTTTCAAATTTTCAACAGAATTAATGTAAGAATGCCATTTTAACTTATACGGTGTGTGCAGTATTTGCTGCCGTTATAAAATCTTCGAAGCTTACCATACAATATTATAAGGATATTTTCAAAGAAAATGTTTTATTTTATAATTATTTGTCTTTTAAAAAGATTTCAAAAAATGATATATTTCTCTCAAATAGATTTGATTTCATCTATGTCCTCATCTTTTGATAAATTTTGAGATTATTTGAAGTAGATTTATTATGATACAAAACTTCCATATTGTATTTATGGTTTTGTGATATATTTGACTGTGGATGTGTTATTTTTATACCATTCATGTTTTATGGAAAAAGTATTGACTTTTTGTATGCTAGTTTTAATATGAATGATTATGTTATGTTTAACCCTATTCATATGGGGAATGCATTGGACTTAATAAGTGACAGGTGGAGCCCGCTATAGCTCCTAGATGGATCGGTAGGTCTCATGAGACAAAATAGTGTCTTGGCACAAGGCCTTGAAAAAAAAACATATTTGTAGTCTTGGCACAAGGCCTTTAATATGTGGTTATGATAGTCTGGAATTATGTATTCCATCATTATGAAAGTGGTTATTGATATTACATGTGATAATTAGACTAGTAAAATATCTATGTCAATATGTAAATAGAATTATTTCATTTTATATTTTCAATATTATGATAAAGTTCAAGTTTAAAAATCTTTTTGTTAGTTATACATTTCCTTTAATGTTTATGCTTATTTATGAATGTTTCTGCTGCATTGTTATCCTAACTGAGCATCTGATCTCACCCCATTCTATGTTTTATTTTTCCCATGATGTAAAGAGATATTTTATGACTGACCTGTAGGGATAGTCTGAAGGTTATACGAGTGTGGACCATAAAGACTATATTATTGTATTTTTTCAATTTATGATGTAATGTAACATTTATGAATGTATCTAGTGATTACAAGGCTTCTAAACTAATTGGTCATTCGAGACTTGATCTTTTGTGATCATGCCAATGATACGTAATAATGCACCGACACTGGGTAAATGGGGTCAGGGCATTACAGTTGGAATCAGAGGAAGTTTAGTACAAACAATGGACACTATATTTGGATAAACACTGATTATATCACATAATCCTAATATGTACTTTAAAGATTAATATAGAATAACTTCCTAGAATTTTGGTATTGTCGAGATTGGGTGATTTTTCCGAGAAAAACATCCATGTCTAGATACGAGCAGGTAGAGGTGGCTCTGGCACAGATGTACCTAGGGTTAAAACCCGAAAAAACCGCTTTGAGCTAGACTCGAATGGGAACTGGTGCACGACAACGGGCCTTGCAACACACTTGGCTATGACACTCCCGAGGGATATTCCTAGTATAATTCTCATTTTCATTACAAATCATTATAAAGGGTTCATGATTATATAATTTCTCAATAAAAACAACTTTATGTTTATGAATTATATCAACAAACCATTCTATTTACATTATGTATTTTACATGTTTGGAATTATTCATTGCAATTCACAAACTGACCTAGTTTATGCTATTGTATAGAAATGGCGCCCAATAGAAGGAATTTGAACTCCAGTAATACGTATGATCCGAATAGTAATAAGGATCATATCTTTCACAGTATTAATCCAGCATTTAGAAGCGAAATAGTCTCGGCTGTATTCTCAACATATGGAGAAATAGTATCATCTGTTAATATGATAAGTAAATAATTCTACGAGACCTATGGATTTTAAGGGAATCAAGAGAAGAAATGGAAGAGAGAAAAATGGATAAAGGGAAGATGGAAAAAAAGAATTTTCCCATATGTAACAACTATGGGAAGAAACACACTGGAACATTCTTGAAGGTAATTGGAGTTTGTTATAAGTGTGGATAAAAAGGAAACCAAGTACGTGACTTCAAGGGTATGAAAAAGGTTCCAAATGAACAATGCTTCATTTTCAAGGAGTTGTGACACTACGTAAACCGATGACCAAATCATCAGAGTATTGAAAAAATCATGATGTTGGATAATAATCATGTTATGATACTACCACAGATGAGGAGGAATGATTAGAGTTCTTATATTGTTATTAGAGAATTATGTCATTTGAGTATTTTATCAACAATGTAATGGTTATAATAATTATGGAGTATATAAGGATTGTACTATAGTACTATTTCATTAAGGACTTGAGATTTTGTGGAACCAAGAGAAGTGACTCAATATCAGGTTAAATATTTGGAAAATATATGGTTAAGAGAAAGATAAATCATAATATGGTTTTGATACCGAGGTAGTGATTTTGGAATAATACACGATTGATTTGGATAAATTATATTGGATATTCTTGATCACCTTAAAACTGATTAATGATTTTTTATTCCATCATGGTTGGTTTTTACAAAAATTCTTGATAGAAGGATTATGTCCAGTATTCTATGTGGAATAAGGGATCATGAATGTAATCAATAAGGTTTTATGGTAATTCAGGATGTTGTAGTGTTTTAAAAGAATACATGATAATGGTGTTCACATGTTATTACATGGGAAAAAGGATCATCATTGTTTTTACCTTCCTTATAAATTTTGAACTGTGAGATTGGGTAGAAGTATTTTGGATAATTCTTGTTTGAGATTATTTTAGGATTTCCAAAAAAGGACAACCTGATGGTTGGGCAGCTACCCATCGCGTCCGAAAAGGCAGCGAGACATGAACCCGAAAATGAAGGGAGACAAGGATCCATCACCTACCACTAGCCCAAATGATGTCCTCAATTGAATAATGTAGTCTTTTTAAAAAACATCACGTAAATGAATTATAAATTCATTTTTTGAACCTTATACGAATAGGATAAATTGAATATTATTTTTATGTTCTGTTATCTTTTTGAGTGAAAGATGAGTTTGTGGTAGAAATTTGTTAAAGGATGGAACTCTACATGTCAAGTATATATTTTACTTCTTCTCATATTCTATCAATAAATTAAATATTTTACTTTAGCGAAAGTTTCATAAAACAAAAAATATGTTATCATAATACCATATGTTTTTCTAAACTGATGGTATTTTAAATCATCATAGATTGATGAATTTAAGGCCCTCAATTTTACACTTGTTTGTGATTGACGTCGTCACTCACTACCTATAAATATTTACGCTTTTCATCCACTTATTTGTCTCTAATTACCACGAAGGTTCTCCTAATAGAGATTATAATTTGGTGGTGACCCATTCATTTATCTTTTCCTCTTATTAAGACTAAATTTTATTCACCTAATTTCCAATGTGGGTTTTCCCAAAGGTATTTTCTATTTTCAACCATTTATTATTGAAAAATAATTTAAAATTGTGAGGATTCAATTAATTTATGGAGGGAAGAATGTAACACACCATGATTTCATAGAACATTATTTCTTCAAAGTAATTCAATAACATTCACTACACGCAACAATGAGTTCTAGCGCACCATGACTTACCAAACAAGCTATTCAAAATCGATTATGAATAGCATAACTTAATTTTGAACATTATATATTCCTTATAATTTTAGAATCCATATTATGAGTATCTTAGACATAATTCAAGAACAAATAAATTTTTTCAGATAAAAGATGTATTTTTCAAAAAATGCAATTTTACCACCTTTTAATGGAGACACCTTTTTAAATCCAATATTTGAAACTTTTAAATATTCAATTTTCCAAATAAACTTCTTCTTTATAATTGGGACATAATAATTTAGTTTCAATAATGTTTTGGTGTTTTTCTGCTAACTTTCATATTTCGGTGAATAGTGAAAAATATTATATTTTAACTAAAAAAAAATTTTAAAATAAAAATAATTTATATTGTTAAATTAAACCACTTAATGTTTTTAAGTATAAATATATTATATTTTACCATTTCATACAATGATATTAATTGTATGTAATTTCACATTGAAATTGGACATACACAATTTTCAATCTTTTGGTAGTAATTATTTATTAAAAATACGTCTTGTGGTTTTGATAGCGGGAATTAATTTTAAATTAATAAATGAAACTTATATGTTTATAATTTGGTAATATATTCTTCATTATTGAATTTGGAATATCAAAAATAGCTTAGGGTAATTTTTTGGTATTTTTATGAAAAATTTTAATTTATGATGAATAGTGAAAAACACTAAGTTATAGTTTAAAACTGAATTTTTATTTAAATTATTATTTATTTAATTTAAATTTAATTTATGTCAAAATAGATACATAATACCTATATATTTTCAATTTAATTCATTGAAGTCAGTTTATAATAATTTTAGATATATAAAATTTTTATTGAACTTTTCACCCTCTTTTACCCACCTCTTAGGACAATTTGCAAATTCACATAAAACATAAATTTACCACTTCTGTGAGTGGAATTTCAAAAATCCAAGATACATGGTAAATATAAAGTTATAAAATTTCTTTCAATAAGATAAAAATAATTTATGTTTAATTGTAACTTTTTACATTTATTTACCATGGTAAAAATTAAATAGGTTAATTAAGAGGAAAAATGATATTATTATTACTATAACACATGTCCTAATTATTTTGGATAAATATAATTCGACCAAAAAAAACCTTAGGAATAATATATGAACCTATTTTTTCCACTTGGATTAGATTAGGACATTTATTATTATTTAATTCAAAAAAGAGTTAAAAGAGTTTAAATCAATGTTTAATAACTAATTTTTTTTAATATAGGGTTATAAATAATATAAATTAGATTATAAATATTCATTAGAAATATAAAAAGCATTCCTAAATGATGATAATTTATTTATAATTTTTAGATATTATATAATTTAATTTATTTATGACACAATGATGATGTAGTAATTACCTTATTAGTGAAATATTAAACTAATTGATATTATAAATACCCAAATAAATAAAATTTTAGACTTTTAATGAATTACAAGAATTTTATTGGTCAAAATGACATGTTAGTATTGATTAAATTAATTTGGTTTTAATTATAATTTTATTAAGAATTTAATAAAAATCTATTATTAAATAGTGTCAAAAATTGACATAAATGAGTTTTTAAAACAAATATTATATTATCAATTGATATAATATTCCTAAAAATATAAGATTCAGAAAAAGGACTTATATGATGATAGGTATGTCATTAATAAACCACTTGGGGTTCTCTTGATAGTTTCTAGTGTGTTTATTAACCATATAATATAAAAATACAAAGAGACGCGGTAAATGTCAAACTATTTAACTAAGAGTTAAATCTAAAAGATAAGGGTAAAAGGACACCACTTCTATCCAATTCCTCACACCTCTCAATCCATTTGTTTCGTCCAAACTTTTCCAAATTAAGCTCCCTAAATCCCTCTCCTTCTCAAAGTGGCCTTAACATAGGCTGAATGTACTTCAAGTGTCCTTTTTGGTTCAAACCAAAGGGAGTTACCCAAATTAAAGGTAACCGTTTCTCTTAGCTTCTTGTCTTTTACTTTACATATCCAACCCCTAAACTCTTATTATTATTTTCTTTTGTAACTAAAATAGTATCCTAAAAAAACAAGGATATTTTTATGAGAATTATTCTAACTACACATACTCACACCTCCATCTAATGGGGGAAGAACATAATGTTTATGTGGATGGAAACAAAACACCTAATGAAATGATGATTGTTCAATTATCTCCTACCGCCTATCATTGTTTCCATTATGATGGAACTATAAATAAATTTTATATTAATGATATTTATTTTATATAATATCTTTTTGAATTGATTTTTATATCATTCAATTATTCGTTTCATGTTGTATATATATACGATAATCTAATTTGAGGACATGCAGACTACCACCCCCTCAATGGGATATGACTCATTCATACAATACATGGAACGTATAAAGTATGGTGTTAATGAACATAAGTAACAATTATAAGATATTATATTATAATGGAATAATAATATATTTATTTATCATATTGTTTTAATTCCTTTTAAAATGAAAAAGGAAATGGAAGTAGCGTTTGTGCGTACGTACGGACAACCGTATCCACGAAAGCAATGAGATTAATTCCCCATCGTATCCATTCAATACTAATTCTCATTTTATGATTAAAAATAATGTTTAAGGACATTATATTGTTCTAGATATAATTAATATACAACCTATCCATAACAAATGTGGCTTATGAAACAAAAAATATAAAATAAAACCAGTAAGTTAACACCTGAAATGACGAAATACTATGATATTATTAATAACGAAATTTTAAAAGATCATATATGGCTTCATATTAACGTATATGTTTCTTATATAATTTTATAAAAATTATTTCACCATTATACAAGAGGTTAAACTACCCTTAAATAATGAAAAGTACATGGTAATGGTTTATTTCCCAATCTCTTCATTATCTGAGATTGTTTATACGTGATTATCTACAGGGACATCTTTATCATCTGCATCCATGTTTCTGAAAAATGTATTTTGAATAATTATTAATGTTTTATATAATTTGTGTTAAAGTCATTTAAACCCTTTTTTACTTTTTATAAGTTTTTTATATGGGAATCTTTCCGTCATTTTCCAAACAAGGTCCTTTTTAACCTTTTTGACATATTAAGGTAAGAATGTCTTTTTAACTTTACGGTGTGTTCAATAATTTTATGCCATTATAAAATCTTTGAATCTTCCCTTACAAACATATAAGTATAATTTCAATGTAATGTTTTTATTTTAAAATTATGTGACTTTTAAATGATTTCAAAACAATAGATATTTCTCTCAAATAGTTTTGATTTCATCTATGTCAACATCCATTGATGGATTTTAAGATTATTTGAAGTTGATATATTATGATAAAAACATCCATATTTTATAGAAGGTTTTGTGATATGATTTACTATGGATGTGTTATTTTTATACCATTCATGGTTTATAGAGAAAGTATTGAAATTTCGTATGCTAGTTTTAATACAATTAATTATGTTATGTTTAAACCTGTTCATATGGGGAATGCATTGGACTTAATAAGTGATGGGTGTAGCTCGATATAGCTCCTAGATGCATTAGTATGTTTCATGAGACAAACTAATGTCTTGTCACAAAGCCTTGACAAAAACTTATTTTTAGTCTTGGAACAAGGCCTTGAGTATGTGGTTATGATAGTATGGAATTAGGAATTCTATCATTACGGAAGTGGTTATTGATATTACATGTAATTATTCGACTAGTAGAGTATCCATGTTAATATGTAAATGGGATTATTTAATTTTATTTTTTCAATATAATGTTTTAGTTCAAGTTTAAAAGGCTTTTGTTTTACATATACATTGCCTTAAATGTTTATTATTATTTATAAATGTTTTTCTATATTGTTATCCTTACTGAGAATCTGAGCTCATCCCTTTCTATGTTTTATTTTTCCTAAGATGTGAAGAAATATTTTATGACTGAACTGCATGGATAGTCTGATGGGGATAAGAGTGTTGAACATGGAGACTATATTATGGTAGTTTTTCACATTATGATGTAATGTATCATTTATGAACGTATCTAGTAATTCCAAGGACACTAAACTAATCGGTCTTTCGAGACTTGATCTTTAGTGATCATGACAATGATACGTAATAATGAACCAACTATAGGTAAATGTTGTCGAGGTGTTATAGTTGGTATTATAAGTAGTTTAGTACAATCCTTGGAAGATAGATTTAGATAAAATCTGATTAGAGAACACAAACATAATATGGACTTTGAGGATTAGTATAAATAAACTTCCTAGAATTTTGGTATTGAAGAGATTTGGTGACTTTTCCAAGCAACACATCTATGTCTCGAAACGAGCAAGTAGAGGAGGCTCTGGAACAGATGTACCTAGGGGTAAAACACGAAAACACCACTTTGAGATAGACTCAAAGGGGAACAGGTGCAGGACAACGGGTCTTGCTGCACTCTTGGTTACAACACTCCTGGGAGATATGCTTAGGATAATTCTCAATTTCCTTACAAATCAGTATGAAGGGTTAATGAGTATATAATTCCTCAATGAAATCATATTTATGACTTTGTATTACTTCCATAAACCAATCAATTTACATTAGGTAATTTACAAGATTGGAATTATTCATTACAATTCATAAATTGACCTAGTTTATGAAATTGTATAGAAATGGCGGCTAGTAGAAGGAATGTGAACTCCAGCACTACGTATGATCCAAAGAGTAAGATGGATCATATCTTTCACAGTATTAAGCCAACTTTTAGAAGAGAAATTGTCTCCCATGTATTCTCAACATATGAATAAATAGTATCATGTGTTAATAAGATATGTAAAGAATTCTACGATTCCTACGGATTTGAAGGGATGCAATAGAAGAAAAGGATGTAAGATAGAAAAATGTATAAATGGAAGAGGGAAAAGTAGAATTTTCCCATAAGTGATAACTATTGGAACAAACACCCTAGAACTTGCTTGAAGGGAATGTGAGTTTGTTATAAGTGAGGAGAAAAAGGACCCCAAGTACGTGAATGCATGGGTATGAAAAAGGATTTAAATTAACAATGATTCATTTGAATGGAGTTTGGAAACTATGCGAACCGATGTCCAAATCATCATAGTATTCACCAAATGAGGCTTTTAGATAATAATCAAGTTATGATACTACCACAGATGGGGAGGAATGATTAGAGTTCTTATGTAGTTGTTATAGAATTATGTCATTTGAGTGTTGTATCAACAATGTACTGGTTATAATAATTATGGAGTATATAAGGATTTTACTGTAGTATTCTTTCATTAAGGACTCGATTTTGTGTGGAACCGAGAAAAGTTACATAATAGCAGGTTAAATTTTTGGAAAATATATGGTTGAGATAAAGATAAAACATAATTTTTTTCGGATATAGAGGTAGTGACTTTGGAATAACACATGATTGATTTGGATAAATTATATTGGATATTCTTGATTACCTTGAAACTGATTAATGATTTCATTATTCTATTATTGTTGGAGTTTACGACATTTTGGGATAGAAAGAGTATATAAATTATTATATAAGGAATAAGGTTTCATGAATGTAATAAATATGATTTTATGGTAATTCATGATGTTTTAGTGTTGTAAAAGAATACATGATGAAGGTGTTCACATGTTATTATGTGGAAAAAAGGATCTTCATTGTGTGTACCTTCTTTATAAATTTTGGACTGTGAGTTTGGACAAAATTATTTTGGGTAATTCTAGTTTGAGATTATTTTTGTATTTCCATAAAAGGACAACCCGAAGGTCTGGCGGGAACCCGTCACGTACAGAAAGGCCGCGAGGCATAAACCCGTAAACAAAGGGCGACAAGCTTGTATCACTTACCATTGGCCCACGTGATGTCCTGGATTGAATAATGTAGATTTTTTTAAACAAATTCTGGTAGATGAAATATAAATTCATTTTTTTGAACCCTATACGAATAGGATAAATAGAATATTATTTTTAAGTTCTATTATATTTTAGAGTGAAAGATGGGTTTGTGATAGAAATTAGTTAAAGGATATGACTCTACTTATCAAGTATATATTTTTCTTCTTCACTATTTCTATGAATAAATTAATTCTTATACTTTAGGAAAGGGATCATAAAACAAAAAATGTGTTATCCTAATACCATATGTTTTGTTGAACCGATAGTATTTTAAATCATCATAGATTGATGAATTAAAGGCACTCAATTTTACACTTTCCAGTGATTGATGACCTAAATCACTACCTATAAATATTTATTATTTTCCTCCAGTTATATGTCTCTAATTTCCACCAATGTTCTCCTAATTGAGATCATAATTTGGTGGTAACCCATTCATTTCCCTTTTCCTCTTATTAAGACTAAATTTTATTAGCCTAATTTGTGATGTGGGTTTTCCTAAAGATATATTCTATTTTAAACCTTTTATTTTTGAAAAATAATTTCAAATTGCGAGGATGCAATTTATTGAAGGAGGGAAGAATGTAACACCCCTTGAATTCATAGTACGTTATTTCTTCAATGTAATTATACAACTTGCACTACACACAACAACGAGTTCTAGCGCACCATGACTTACCAAACAAGCCGTTCAAAAGCAGTTATGGATAGTATTAACTGAATTTTGTACATTATATAATACTTATAATTTTAGGATCCATATAATGAGTTTCTTAGACATAATGTACGAACAAATACATTTTTTCAGATAGAAGAAGTATTTTTCAAAAAATGCAATTTTACCGCCTATTAATGGATAAGAATTTTTAAATCCCATATTTGAAACATTTATATATTAAATTTGAGAAAATAATCTTCTTCTTTAAAATCAGGACATAAGAAATTACTTTCAATAATGTTTTGGTGTTTTTCTGATAACTTTCATATTTTGGGCGAATAATGAAAAATACTATATTTTAACTGAAAACAACTTTTTAAATCAAAATAATTTATACTGTTAAATTATACATTTTAATGTTTTGGAACTAGAAATATATTATATTTTTACAACTTAATCAAATTATGGTAATTGTAAGTAATTTCACTTTGAAATTGGACTTAAACAAGTGTCAAACTTTTGGGAGTTATTATTTTTAAAAAATATGCCTTTTGGTTTTGACAGTGGGAATTATGTTTAAATTAATAAATGAAACTTCTATGTTTTTAATTTGGTATAATATACTTAATTATTTAATTCATAATATCAAAATTATCATAGGGTAAATTTCTGGTATTTTTCTAAACACTTTTATTTATTGATGAATAGTGAAAACACTGAGTTATAGTTTAAAACAGAATTTTTATTTAAATAATTATTTATTTAATTTAAATTTAATATATGTCAATATAGTTTCATAATACCTATATATGTTCAATGTAATTTATTGGAGTAATTTTATAATAATCTTAGCTATATAAAAGTTTTATTAATCTATTCACCATCTTTTACCCACCTCCTAGGAAAATTTGAAAATTCACATAAAACATAATTTTACCGCTTCTGTGAGTAGAATTTCGAAAATAAAGAAGACATGGTTAATATGATGGAGTAAAATTTGGTTCAATAAGATAAAACTATTTTTTGGTGAATATCATATTTTTACTTTTATTAACCACGTTAAAAAGTAAATAGGGTAATTAAGGGTAAAAATGATAATATTATTATCCTGAAACACGTCGTATTTATACTGGATAAGTATAATTAGACCAAAAACAACCATAGGAATAAAATATGAACCACTTTTTTCCACTTGGATTAGATAAGATCATTTATTATTATTTAATTCAAAGAAGAGTTACAAGAGTTAAAATCAATATTTAATAACCAAAACAGTTTCAATATAGGTTTATTAATAAGATAAATTCGATTATAAATATTATTTTGAATTATAAAAATATTTCCTACATAATGGTATTTTATTTATAATTTTTAGACGTTCAATAATTTAATTTATTTATGACACAATGATGTTGCAGTAATTACATTATTAGTGAAATATTAAACAAATTGATATCATAAATACCCAAATAAATATAATTTCAGACATTTAATAAATTCCAAGAATTTTATTGGTTAATATGACAAGTTATAATTGATTAAATGAATTTTTTTCTAATTAATAATGTTATTAAGACTTTAACAAAAATCAATTATTAAATAGAGTCAAAATTGACATAAAGGAGTTTTTAAAACCAATATTATATTATTAATTGATATAATATTTCTTAAAATCTATGGATCAGAAAAAGGACATATATGATGATAGTTATGTCATTAATGAACCACTTTGGGATCCCATTGTAGTTTATAGTAGGTTTATTAACCATATAATATAAAAATACAAAGAGACATGGTGAATTTCAAACTATTTAACTAAGAGTTAAATCTAAATGATAATGGTAAAATAGTGACCCAAACTTGTCTAAAACCTATTGGTTGTGTGGTTTTTGACCCATACTAAACTTATACTTTAAATAATTATGTTTTGAGACATTATAAACAGAATAGGAATTTATTCTAAAATTATACTTTAAGTGTTTTCTAAAGAGCCCCTCCTCCCCCTTATAAAAGGACACCACTTCTATCCAATTCCTCACACCTCTCAAACTTTTTTTCTCATAAAAAATCTGACCAATTAAGATCCCTACATCCCTCCACTCCTTATTGATGCCTTAACTTAGGTAGAAGGTACTTTAAGAGTCCTTTTTGGTTCTGAACAAAGGGAGTTACTCAAATTAAAGGTAACGATTTCTCTTAGCTTCATTTCTTTTATTTTACTTCTCCGACCACTACACTCTTCTTATTCTGTTATTTTGTAAAAAAACCAGTATCCTAAATATACTAGAATATTTTTATTAGATTTATTCGAACTAAACATACACACACATCCATCTAATGGGTGAAGAACATAATGTTTCTGTGGATGGAAACCAAACGCCTCACGAAACGATGATTGTTCAATTATCTCCTACCGCCTATCATGGTAGAAATTATGATGGAAATATAACTAAATATGATATTAATGTTGTTTATTTTATATATATTCTTATCTAGTTCCATTTTATATCATACCATTATTCATTTAATGTTTTATTTATATACGATAATTTCATTTGAGGAAGTGCGGACTACCGCCCACTCAATGTGATATTACTCAGTCATACCGTACATGGAACGTATAAAGGATGGTGTTAATGAGCATAAGTAACACATATAAGATATTATATTATAGTATAATAATAATATACTTATGTATAATTTGGTTTTGATTCCTTTTAAAATGAAAAATGAAATGGAAGTAGCGTTCATTCGTATGTACGGACTACCGTCTCCACGAACACAATTAGATTAATTCCCCATCATATCCATTCAAGTATAATTCTCATTTTATGATTAAAAATAATTTTTAAGGACTTGATATAGTTCTGGATATGAATAAGATAAAACCTACCCATAAATAACACGGCTTATGTAACAAAACATATAAAATAAAACGAGTAAGTTAACACCCGAAACGACAATAATACTAAGATATTATTAACAACGAAATGTTAAAATATCATCTATGGTATCATATTAATGTACATGATTCTGGAATAATTTAATAACAATTATTTCACCATTATACTGTAGGTTAAACTACCCTCAACCAAGGAAAAGTACAAGGTAAGGGTTTATTTCACAATCTCTTCATTATCTAAGGTTGTTTATACGTGATTATCTACGGGGAAATCTTTATCATCCATATCCATGTTTCATAAAAATGTATTTCGAATCATTCTTAATATTTTAAATATTATTGGTTAATGTCAGTTATAACCTTTTTGACTTTTTATAAGATGTTTAAAAAAGGAATATTTCCGTCATTTTCCAAACAAGGTCCTTTTTAACCTTTTCGACAAAATTAAAGTAAGAATGTATTTTCAAATTATATGGTGTCTACGAATATTTTCTTCCATTATAAAATCATTAATTCTTCCCTTAAAATATTTTAAGGATATTTTTAAAGTAGATGTTTTATTTTATAATTATGTGACATTTAAATGATTAAAAAAAGAGATATTTCTCTCAAATAGTTTTGACTTCATCTATGTCAACATCATTTTGTCGATTTTAAGCTTTTTTGAAGTTGATTTATTATGATACAGAACTTCCATATTGTGTTGTAGTTTTTGTGATATGTTTGACTGTGGATGTTTTATTTTTATTCCAGTCATGGTTTATGGAGAAAGTATTGAAATTTCAAATGCTAGTTTTAATACGAATGGTTATGTTATGTTTAAAACTGTTTATATGGGGAATGTATTAGACATAATAAGTTAATGGTGGAGCCCGCTATAGCTCCTCGATGCATCGGTAGTTCTCATGATACAAACTAGTGTCTTTGCACAAGGCATTGACAAAAACTTATTTGTAGTTTGGCACATGGCCTTGACTATGTGTTTATGATAGTGTGGAATTATGAAATCAATCATTATGAAAGTGGTTATTGATATTGAATTTGATTATTAGACTAGTAGAATATCCATTTGAATAAGTAAATGTAATTATTTAATTTCATTTTTGAAATATTATGCCAATGTTCAAGTTCAACAGGATTTTTTAGTTATACATTTCCTTAAATGATTATTCTTATTTATGAATGTTTCCGCTATATTGTTATCCTTACTGAGTATCTGAGCTCACCCCTTTCTATGTTTTATTTTTCCCAAGATTTGATGAAATATTTTATGACTGACCTGTAGGGATAGTCTAAAGGGGATATGAGTGTGGACCCTGGAGACTATATTATTGTAGTTTTTCACTTTATGATGTATTGTAACATTTATGAATATATCTAGTGGTTCCAAGGATACTAAACTAATCGGTCTTTCGATACTTGATATTTTGTGATCATGAAAATTATTCGTAATAATGCCCTGACTCTGGGTAACTAGGGAAGGGGCATTACACCAGTCCCCTCAGTGGAGCCACGATCTATCATTTCCTTCACCCGCTTGGTGAAAATAATGGAATCATCAGTGTCATATATTAGCATCCAGCTCTCTGATATAATCTCGCACTTCATCGGTGTTATCCTTGAAATGGATACCGGTGGAGGCCTGAATATTCCCAATTTCAAGGATGTGTATCCCCTTGCACAGATCTAGCCAGGCAGTTTCAGTATCGCAATATAAACTCTGCCATGTCTAGACAGCCTCTAGTCATAGATATTCATCATGTGTACTATAAGGTTGCGAGGAGGGTTCTAAAATCTTAGACTTCATCTTCTTCTCAGCTCCTACAACTATAGATAAAGGATCATAAAATAAGACTTGTTTCTCTATAATGTAATGGTGATTTAATTCACCAATGAAGTAACTCACTAGGAGTCGATGGAGTGGGTCTCTTGATTTTGACAGGAGGATTATATCTGGCACGCGGTCACTTTGACACATGTTGTGCCTCATCATCCACATCTTGGGAATCCTGTGAGTCAGCCATGTGTGAGAAACTTGGTGAATTAGCTCCATGTGGGGAAGAGTCACCTTCCAGATGAAGGGCTTCTTTCTATACAGTTCTTTTCTTTTCCCCACCTTATGTAATAAATGATTTAGAACCCCTTCAAGGTATGATGCTATCCAGTTCTCATCATACCATATAGTCAAGTTAATCATTTCATTAGCAGCTGGTATATCAAACACTGCCCCAGACTTCTCCATAGATGTCAGCAACCATATTTGTCAGGAAACCATTGGATGCTACTATGACTTGAAATGCACAGGAAGAGATACAATAGTCTGATACAGACACATGAATTAGCGTGAAAATCTGTATGGATCATATTCATCGCATATAATCTCTCTTTCAATCCTATTGGCCAATACACCATCTCTGCAAGCCAGCATGAATGACTTCAATTCTAGGTCGGTTGTTCCATCATCAACAAACAACCCTGTTTTCTGGTTTCTATAAGTAAAGAAATTTAATTCCTTGAACATGCTCGGCCTCACCTTCATATCATAGGGGTTGAGGGCTAACAGAGAAACTCTAGAGAATGCCTGCACAGATGGCCTGAAAGAGCTTCTAGGACCTGCAATCCGTTCTGTACAGCATATGTCCAAAAATGAGTGGATATCCATCCCCAAAAAACTCGAAATGGTCCCAGTATTCTAAAATGAGACATACCCATAAAGTCATGGAGTAAACTCTTGTGAATATTTCCCAAAATAGGGGTTTCCAACCCATCAATTTTCTTCTCAGCCATCTTGACTGCCAAAACGAAGGTCCCTGGCTTGATGCCTCCCACCAAATCCATGATTGGAAGAAGATAAACACTGAACCACCATGCTAAAAAGCCTACTAGACAGATGATTGAAGGATAACAATGTGGTTTCAGCTCAGGCTTGCGAGGTTTCAGATCTGGGGCACATGGTATATGATTCATTATTTAGGCCTTCTCCACTATTCTAGTATTTACAAATGATCCTACCATTGAGACATTTTCTGAAGCAAAATTAGTGTAAGTCAAAAACAATGAATGCAGAAGATAATGCTTTGCCTCTAGAATGTTTACTTCTTGAAGTTGACCATGCCCATACAGAGGAAAGTAGATTCTATGTGGAAAATTACGATGATACTTCTTAAAGTACATTACCAGATCTGGAATAGTTCAATCACAGATATCATAATAATAAAGGCCAACAATGCTCATCAATTCATCAATTCGCTTTCTATCCAGTTCATCATCCATTCAAATTCTTCTAGGAGCCATAGAATCTACAGAAAGGTCAAATAATTAACTCTTAAGTGAGTTTATTTTTCATAAAATTTTTGAAGAAAAGTGAAAAAATGGCTAAGGAATTAAGGAGCGCAAGTCCAATATTGGCACGCAAGTGTAACTGTGTCGCACAGGTTTTGGCGTGTAGGTATCACCGCACAAGTCCAAATACCTCTTCAGAAGCGCGACATGAACAGAAGCAATGAAACCATGTAAAATATCTCACCTGAATGACTAGAGAAACCTATGCAACGAGAGCTCAAGAGCATTCAAATATGGGTGATTATCACGATAATGGGGTTCATGTTTATAGGCCAGGATGCACCCCTGTGCATCGTAGCCTGTGTGACTCTCACCTGCACGACTCTCACCTGCGCAACACTACCTGCACGCTCGAACCTTGTGTGCTGCCCATCCTTGGTTTTCTTCTTTACATTAGAGTCAAATCCTCCTTCCATTCAGATACAACTCTGAGGGGTGACTTTTGTTATTTCTCCTTTTTGTCACAAAGTCTAACGATTGAAGAAGGGGAATACCTTAGCATAAAGAGATTCATCATTTGAAGAAACACCCAAAATTGACAAAGGCATGATCAAAGATTCCATTAAGTAAGGGATGCGCAAGTTTCATCATGGTTGTGCAAGTATACTTGTGCGCCACATTTTGGGTGCACATGTGACTTTTGTGCGGTATTTGATTTTCTCCCAAGGTCTTCAGTAGCCTATAAATACCCCTTGTGGGCCCCCCATTTAGGGGGACAAAAAATTCAAAATGTCAGATTTGAGCTCCCGGTGACCTAGACTCTTCTTGAAATCTTCCGAACACTTATAAGGTAATTTCAAACCTATAATGGAAGATCTAAAGAGAGGGAATAAGACCTAAGTGTTGAAATTCACCAAAAATTGTGCGCCTAATTGTCTAACCCTTAAGGGAAATTAATACACTTGCACACTGAATTATCCCTTCAACATAACCTACACGCCACTTTTTGGAATCCCTAAAGGATGATACTAAGGTCTTTAGCCAATCCTCGCTCAAGTATAACCCTATTGGATGACCGGTGCACAAGTACACAAGTGTCGTGCAGGTATACATGCGCGACCAGGACCTACAGACCCCCACAGGACCTGCATGCCTACCTTTTCTTTTGGGTTCCCCTCTGGCCTATTAAACTCATTTCTACAAATCCACATCTCCTATTCAAGATTTAGCCTTCAGAACCCACTTCAAAGTTATATGTGGCATTGTTCCTTTATTGGATTTCTTAACTGAAAGTAATTCTATCAAACATCTCTCAAAACCTAGTGATTTATATATCATTACGTCCCTGAGGTTATAGATATCAGTCATTCAACGTCATCCTTTAAGCTGAGAAGATCATTAATTTGGGAATCCTTTTTAGGAGTAGGCCCCAAGTCCCCTAATTTGGGCATCCTCCTTAGAGATAAGAACAATTACTAAATCTCCTTAAACCTTGGGCATCCTCCATCTCAAGAGTAATCCTCAGTCCATGTTCCCTTAATATGGGCATCCTCCTTAAGAGTAAGCCCCAAATTCCAAATTCACATAACATGGGACTCCTTATTAGGAGTAAGACCCAGTT
The DNA here is from genome assembly GCA_963277665.1 of Viscum album. NCBI lineage: Eukaryota > Viridiplantae > Streptophyta > Magnoliopsida > Santalales > Viscaceae > Viscum > Viscum album. Next base: position 961,253,044 of record OY728143.1, on the reverse strand, counting down.
CTCAAGTCCCATTAAACTGGGTCTCCTTCTCATGAGTATTCCCCAGTTCTCAAGTCCCCTTAACCTAGGCCTCCTTCTCTGGAATATGCTGTAGTCATAATTTCTCATAACTAGTCTTAACTTCTTTTGATTTGGGATTCCTTCTCCGGAATAAAACCCAATCAAAATCCCCCTCCTAATTTAGGCATATTCTTCCGGAGTAATCCCTATGTTAGAGTATCCAAATCTCCATGATGCATATATTCATTAATGGACCATGTTCTCGTGCTACTTTTCTGAAGAAAGTATCAATCTTTATCTATTTGGGAAGTCATTTATACATAAGCCCCACATAATTCCTTATGATTGCATCTTTTGTGGCATAATCGTCATGTTTTTCTGATCCCTCTTGTTTCTCACACTGAGCATGTCTCAATTGATCTTAGAGTGTAAATGTAATTATGACATCTCTCAATTATCCATTAGGTGTGCATCAACCTCCCACTTCTATCTAGAACTACGTGGACTTTGATCTCTGCCTTAAAAGTAGAGTATTTAGGAAGCCTTTCTAAGGTTCAAGAATATCACCCATTAATTTTCATCTGTACCGTATGATGTTAAACTATATCTTAATTCCCAAAATATGTGGGTTCAGATTCCATTTTCTAAACAAGTATACATAGGTAGCCCTTCCGCAGGTACGATCTAAACTCTGAAATAATCCATGTCCTTTTGAATGACAATAAACTTCAAGTGCCCCACTGAGTGGATTAAAATCCAGTATGGTTATCATAATTACCAAGAGATTTCTATATCATTTTTTTAAGGAAACCATTGAATAAGAATCTCTAGCAAATACAGATGATTTTATATCGATGAAGAACCTCAAATACATATAAATGTTTCTCTAAATATCATAAATATCAATCAATGATTGTCAAATCTAAGAAAACCTCATTTTTATACATTGTAATTTAATAAGTATTCAAAAACATAACATAAATATATAATGAGAGTCCTGGAGTAGACATTAATTCCCCCCAAAAAGGTGTGATGAGTCCAAAATCAAATCCTCTCGACCAATGAGAATTTTTAAGCCTCATCAGTCCACAACTAATCAGCATCTGCCTTTGAAAAGTAGGTCCAAATGGATATAGAATCACTGGATGTTTCTAGATCTATGAATAAACCCGTTAGAAACCAATTGGAATGTTTGAACCTTAGACAAATAAGGTCAGAACAATGTCTAGAGGAAATAATACTAATTGTGCTTTTCAGTGCAGGGAGTCCAGGGTTGGTGCAGGCGGCCGGCGTATCCATACACCAGGACCCTGAATTCTAATTTCCGACTCATTGCACAAAAACACAGATTTCATGTGTGATTTTCAAAAGATTTCTTTATGTCAGATCAAAACCGGTAATCTCACCAAGTATAGTCTTTTGACCATGTTGCATCTGTTTACTTTCAGTATACCTCCCCGTAGATGACCAGCTAGAGCCCTAAGAGTTGCACGTACTGACAGCTCGCCAATTGACAAGGCCTTAGTATAGAGCCATCTCTTAGTTGATGCACCAGCAATGGAACCATCATTACTACACCCCGTTGGGCCACTGATGCCACCAGACCCAACAACAGAGGATGTATGCCGCTTGAGCACATTGCATGAGTTTCAGCATCATAGGCCTCCCAGGTTACTGGAGAGACGAACCCACAGACAGCTGAGGATTGACTGGAGGCCATGGTGAGAGTCTTCAGGCTAGTAGGGACACCCGCAGACTTTATGGTGATCCTTACTGCCATCCTCCTTCAGGAAGCAGCAAGAGATGGTGGAGCCATATGCTATAGGTCCAGGATGAGGCGACACTCCTCTGGGAAGACTCCGAGAGCCTATTCCGGGTGGATATTTCCCCAGTGACACTTCGAGCAGTGTGGATATATGAGCTACTATATCTACAGTAGGGTAGAATGACGGTGGCACAATACTCAATGTGGTTCACTGACCTCTCTCAATACTCCATAGATATGGTAAGAGACCCATTATTCAGGGACCATACCATTGAGAATGGACGTAGGCAAGAGATCAAAGCTTCAGTTATCTATCACAACATTACGACGCTGACAGGGGTGTTTGAGAGATCCCTCATAGTAGAGAGTTTCCTTGCTGAGCAGTCTCCATCAGCGAAACCCACCACTAGCTTACATGCAACGAAGTCTTCTGTAGCTGGCAGTAGACAGATGACATAGAGGTCCAAGAGGACTAGACCTATAGGTGGTCGACCGCACGACTCAGGATCGATAGTATAGGGAACCCAGAGTGGAGATAGATCTAGACCTATCAGGAAGTGTTACTCATGTCGTGGACTGAGTCACATGGCTTGTGACTATCTGACATGCCACACAAATGATCCACAGTCAGTTGAGGGACCTCCCAGGCAGTGGAAGAGGTTCGATCGAGGTGGTCCGTAGGGCAGAGATAGACTTGGCAGAGGAGCTGTCTGTGCAGCTGGAAGTGGACGACATTACAAGGTATTTCCACCACCACCACTAGGAGGTCCACCCCGACCACAGGGAGTAGATGGATAGGCTAGAGTACAACTTCAAGCACTTGAGGCCTATGATCACAACACTCCAATGATGATTCTAGGTACGATCTGTGTCTACTCCACCTTAGTTACAGTTATTATTGAAATAGGTTCTAGTCACTCTTTCATTTCCAATTCCCTAGTTCGAAGCTCCTAGATTCCTAAGGAGTCGTAAGTTTGATCCTTACGGCTAGAGACTCCTACGGGAGATGATTCGAATATTACACACTTGTTCAAGTAGTGTGAGCTTACTCTAGCAAGAAAGAGCTTTGGCGGGGATCTCCTAGTAGTGGCGTCGAGGCCTTATGATGTCATCTTAGGTATGGACATGTTATCTACCGTCCATGATCATATTGACTGTATTAGGCACAATGTGCAGTGTGTCCACATGGTTGGGACGAGGTTTACCTTCGCCTGTGAGAGGGGAAACCTTTGTAGTGCAGGATAGACATACTCGGAGGAGGATGCAGCCGATCACTCACAAGTTCTCCTGCCATGCCCTCGGAGCAGTTGATGTAGAGAGTCCGAGTTATCCTGTTGTGGTGGACCAGTACCCGAATGTTATCCCTGACAATGTTCCTGGACAACCTCTACGCAGAGTGGTAGACTTCTACATTGATATGTACCCCAGGACGACATCGATATCTACTCTAGCATATCGGATCTCTCCCGCTGAGCTTCATGAGCTGCGGTTACAGCTGGAGGACTTACAGTAGAAGGGATTAATGGACCCAGTGTTTCATCCTGGTCATGTTCGGTTGTGTTCGCCAAGAAGGTGGATGGGAGCTTGCGACTGTGTGTTTACTATCGTCACCTAAATTAGGTGACCGTGAAGAAAAAGTACCCATTATCGAGGATAGATGACCTATTTTATCATCTCAAGGTAGATCTATGGTTCTCAATGATAGACCTCAAATCCGGATATCAGTAGCTAAGAGGTCGAGATGAGAATGTGCAGAAGATGAACTTCAGGTGTCGGTACGACCACTATGATTTCTTTGTTATTCCCTTAGGTGTAACCAACGCTCCAGCAGTGTTCTTGAGTCTCATGAACATGATCTTCCAGCCATACCTTGATCGGTTTGTCGTAGTCTTCATCGAAGACATACTGATTTACTCGATAACATAAGACGAGCATGCCTAACATTTGATGGTGGTACTGGATACATTCCATGATCAATATCTTTATAGTAAACTCTTGAAGTTCCAGTTCTGTATTCAAAAGGTTCAATTCATGGGACACGTCATCTCGGAGTCTAGAGATGCAGTGGATCTAGTGAAGATTGGGGTAGTACTTTCATGGGAGACACCTAGGAGTGTGACGGAGGTGCAAAGTTTCTTGGTCTTGGCTGGGTACTATAGGAGATTCGTTCCAAACTTATCGAGAGTTTCAACGCCACTATAGGTCTTAAAGAATAAAGGGTAACCCTTCATAGGGTCGGAGAGGCTCCATAAAAGCTTTCAGAAGCTGAGGTAGAGGCTGATAAGTGCCCCCATCTTGAGTCTTCCAGAGGAAGGAGTAGGGTACCTAGTCTTCTACGATGCATTAGGGACCAGACTCGGGTGTTTCCTAATGCAGGAGTAAGCTGTGATCACATATTGTTCTCAGCAGCTGATAAAACATGAGAAAAACTATGCTACCCATGATTGGGAGTTAGCCGCAGTGGTCTTTTCCTTGATGATGTGGCAAAACAATCATATGGGAGAAAGTTTTACTGTGTACTCTGATCACTAGTGTCTCTGGTATATCTTCTCTCAGAACGACATGAACTGGAGACAGCGGTGGTGGCTTGAGTTCCTCCAGGACCATGACTTCGAGATAGTCTATACACAAGGGAAGGGGAACATAGTAGAAGATGTGCTCAGCAGGAGATCCGGAATTCAACAACTAGGAGATGAGACCCAGTAGCTGGCCGCGTTGCAAATATATTTTGTGGATAGGGATGGAGCAGCCTATCTATAGTCTCTTATAGTCACACCCCAACTTAATCAGCAAGTCAAAGAGACATAGCTTGGGGACACTGACTATGAGATGTGATGTGCTCAGATATCCACAGGGCATGCAACTGATGAATTTTTTGAAGATTTGGAGAACGTCATCCTCTTCAAAGGGCATACCATGGTACCAGTTTCAATTCAAGAGGAGGTGTTGAGGGAATTTCACACTTCCCCTCTCGTGGTACATACCGAAGTGGAGAAGATGTACTAGGACATTCGATGACATCATTGGTGGGAAGGTATGAGGAAGGAAGTAGCAGAGTTTGTCTCACGGTGCATCACTTGTCAGTAAGTTAAGGCAGAGCACCAGGTACCAGGAGGCTTTATTCATCCCTTACAGGTCCTAGAGTGGAAGTGGAATGGGATATACAAGGATTTCATGTCAGGACTTCCACATAAATCTATAGGACACGACTCTATCAGGTAGATCATAAAATGACTCACCAGGTTGGCCCACATCCTACTAATCAGAGAGGAGGGCTCATTTGAGAGATTGGGAAACCTCTATGTGCTGGAGATAGTGAGTTTTCATGGAGTACCTTCTTCTATTGTCTCTGACTGTGGCTCACTCTTTACATCCTGACTATGGAAGGGGTTTGAGTAAGCTTTTGAGACATAGATTCACCTGAGCACCGCTTTCCATCCTCAGACAGATGGTCAGACAAAGAGGACCATCCAGACCCTCGAGAACATGCTCCGTGCATGTGTAATAATCTTTGGTCATAGGTGGGAGGATCACTTAACCTTGGTGGAGTTTGCGTACCACAATAACTACCACTCCACCATCGGGATGGCCCCTTACGTGGCACTGTACAGACAACCGTGCACATTGACACTGTACTGGACAGATATATGGGAGTCAGCACAAGTGCGAGAAAAGATGGTATGAACTACCATGGAAAAGGAGCAGATCATCCGTGAACGGATGAAGACTACACTGAGTAGATAGAAGTCCTATGCTGATAGGAGATGGAGGCCACTGGAGTTCGAGGATGGTGACAACGTCTTCATACGGGTCTCATATCGACAAGTTCTACAGAGATGTGGAAGAGGTGGAAAGTTTTCTCCATGTTTCATCAGGCCATTCTAGGGCCTCAGCAGAGTAGGCGAGGTGGGTTACCGCCTGGCCCTTCCACCTCAGTTGCACCGGGTGCACGACGTCTTCCACGTATCTCAGCTGAGGAGATACGTGCATGACCCATCCCACATCATCATCCATAGAGAGGTGGACATCAGTGAAGGGGAGACTTTCATGGAGGTCCTAGTGGAGATTGAGGATCGACAGGAGAAGGTCCTGCGTAGATGGTTGATTTCTATGGTGCGCGTTCACTGGCAACACGAGAACCTCCAAGAGAGCATAGGGAGCAGGAGGCTTAGATGTGTGCTCAGTACAACCTTTTGATTCCCTAGTGTGTGTGTAGCTTTACGGGGATGTAAAGACCTGATGTAGGGCTAATGTAAAGACTCAGAAATTTCAATGATTTTTTTTATATTATTTGGAATTTTAAGAGTCCTCAGATTTTGACGATGCCTGATTCCGAGGCCCGGTGTTCCTGAAATAAATTTTTGACGTTTTGTTCGGGTACGTTCAATAAACATACATGTTCATTTTTCTATATTTTGAACGGGTGCTTGAAATTGATATCTGAGAGCACTGTTGAACTCGAAGAGACGGTATTCACTTAAGAAGGCTTTCACCTTGACGACAGTTAATCAGGTATGAGAGTTGGTTTTTGGTTTTCAGGTGGATTAATAAAATATAATAAGAAAAAACTTATTTTCTTTTAGTTTAACCCACCACATGTGGTAATGTTAGTTAAAATCTCCACATGGGGGTTGGTGGTGGGACCGCCACACCCTAACCTCCATTGGGATGATGAGTGGTGTGGGGACCACTCGATCAGCATAACTTCCTGTGAGAGGTTATGGTATGGGGTCCACATGGGGCTTAACCCCCCATTTAATGGGTGGGGAGGAAACCTCTCAACTCAACCTCATTAAGGAGGAAGAGCCTCATGGTCTCTAACTCCTCTCTTAATGGAGGACTATAAAACCTCCTCCAAAACTCCAATTAATGGAAGGACACACCTTGACCCTCTTCATGAGAATTAGGTGGGGACCACCCGGGCGTCTAACCCCATGAAAACTCCACAATTTAATTATGCCAATCTTGTGCAATTAATTTGGTGGAGCCTCTCCACTTTTTAATTACGAATATTTGTGCCAACGTGAACATCATTAAGTGGGGCCCACTTAATTAATTTACGCCATTAGACATAATAGATTAAATTCTATTATTTTGACACGTCTGTTCCCTCTTTATTGGAGAGCTTGGGAGAATAGAATTCTAAAATGATGAACAAAAAGACACCGGCAATGAAAGATTCTTCCTCGAATTCTTCCTCAAAACCCCATTCCGACATGGAATCTCTTTGATGACCCTTCATCCATCCACTTCGTTTTAAACAGCCCAACGCACAAACATGGAAGTGGAAGCATGTGACCGATGATGTCAACATCATCTTTCCCCATGAAAAACAAACCCCCATTGATTAAAAAGGTAGGGGTGCGTTTTAAGTTGTTTAAAGCTTTGTCTTCTCACATTGAATCACCTTCATAAGGCGCTTTATATCGTTCAAATGTAGAGGGTTCAGGCTAAGCCAACATGACCCGACCCCTCAGCAACCTATGTGGTTTCAAAACCTTCATTCGACGGAGATGTAACAATGGATTGGAAATGAGACGACAACGATGAAGGCGGTGAGAAAAGGCTGCTCTACCCATGACCTCCATGAACTACACCACCCCTGCGGTACCCCGGTGCACTACCTACACCCCACACCCCCGTGGAGCCCTACCCGTACGGCCGACGCCCCACGAAGCCTTGTCTGTGCTGCCCAGCACACCCCTCGATGCCCTGCCGCTCTTCCCGGTGCCCCTCCCCCTCCCATCCTCGGTGCCCTGCCGTGCTGCCCAGCGTGCCCCCACACACAACCAAGTGTGCCCCAGCACACTGCCCGACATCCAACACCCTGCCCGGCACCCACGCGCCCTGCCCGGTGCACCCACGTCCTACCGGGTGCACTCGTGGCCTGCTCGGAGTCCAACTGGCCAGCCCGTGCCCCACGTGGCCTACTGCTGGCCTCCCGACCATTGGCATGCTGAACTGGCCTGTGGTTCCCCTGTGGTGTCGCTAGTCGAACTGGCCAGGTCTCTCGGGCTGAGTTACCTAGCCGCCTAGGTGGCCTATATCAGGCTGAACCGCCCTCGAGGTCCGCTGGGTGGGGCCCAACGGACCTGGTCAAAACATAGCAGGCTAAATCACCCAAAAAACCGGGTCAGACCTTGCAAAGTTAGTTCGGGTCAACCTAGACTAGGTTGACCCCGACTAGGTTGGGCCGAGTCGGTCCTACTAGGTTGAACCAGACCCAGGCCCATACCATCTCCTTTACATTATTGGGCCATATCATTGGCACCGAATTTCCGTTTGACAAACCGTTAGTGGCGACAGTATACATGGAGCATAGAAATCCTTTTACGTATACCCCACTAGAGTTCAGGGTATAGTTGAGTCACAGTCAGGTTGGTTCATACACGAATCCAAACAGGCCCCCGTGACTAAAATGCTAATAACTAACATACCGGGCGTCTGATTGATGTGTTGTCTATTGCATTGAGACCCTTATTACAAGAAGTACCTTTGAGATACTTCTTGGGAATTCGTGACACTTGGAGTAACTGATTTTAGCTTGTGGAGCGGACCCTCCCGTATACAAGAAAGTAGAGTAAAAAGTCCTAGACGCGAGTTGAGACCTGATGACTGCTTGTCCCATTCATTTCAGAGTGAATTGACTAGCCCAGTGGGGAGCACTACTATGTGAGGTGGATGACCCATGGAGGAGGAGTGCTACTCTGTGAGGCAGCAGACCCGCTGTACTCGACAAGAGGAGTGCCTCTCTAGGAAATTAGGGGTAGCGCTACTGTGTGAGGTGGCAGAACCATTGCGGGGAGCGCTACAGTGGGGGGCGGCAGACCCATGATACTTGACATGCGGAGTACCTTAGTAGTATAAGGTTAGTGAGTAGCATCTTAGAGTCGGGATAGGACCACTGTACTCATCAGAGGAGGAGTTCTCTAGCATCCATGGTTTCGTTAATGAAAATCTTGGTTTGAGTTGAGTCAATGACCTTTGTGTTTTCCTCATGTTTCAGATGGGTTACACAATAACATAGGTATATGTATGGGAATATATCTATGTAATGGTTATCCATTAAAATCGTACATTGTGGTTTATCCTTGTTGGATTTTTGTGAGATCGTGAGCATCTCGGGGTCCCTACTGAGTATCGATTTACTCACCCCTACACAGGATTTTCCCGCACCATGTTGTATTGGATGCAGACGTCAGACAATTCTGACCGAGGTAGAGTGTACAAGGACAGGAAAATACCCATAGGTGGACCTCACGACGAGTTGGTACCTGGTGGAGATGATTGGATGTGGAGTGCTGAGGAGGCTATCTGTACATACCCTTCAAGTAGGATCCGTGAAGGATGAACCAGGAGCTGTCTATCCCCTTCTATATTTTTTTGTCATTTCTGTTGTACTTTTTTGTCTTTTCCTTGTAATTTACTGTTGGACTTGTATTTCCATCACCTTTTACTTTCCAATACATCTTTTGTATTCAGTTTTTACTTAGTGTTTTCTTCTAGTTGTGTACTATGATTGTCTGTGTTTACTTTTATAAAAGCAATGTCTTCCCAACCTAGGTATTTATGCCTTTGGTTCTAGTCTCCAGCCCTTGGCCTATGGAAGGCGGGCTTGGGGTAGTCACGACATGGGCCCCATGGACTGCTCGTTACAGATAACACATTTTTATTCTAAAAAAACTCATATCTAAATTTTATTATAAAATATAATGATTGAGTTTGAATTGATAATTAGGAGTTAACATATTTGTTTATTGGGTTTTCAGATTTATAAAAATATAATGAATCATTTTAATCATATTTTTAAAAAAAGACATATTAAAAAGACCATGTTTTCAAACTGTAAGATTACGACTATTTCATTAGTAAATTTTAGGCAATTTTTTTGGTACTTTTGATGTTTTTAAGTACCTATTTTTTTGGAGTAGTTACTTGGGGTGCATTTGGGTGAACATTTAAGTAAAACAATAGGGTAGTGGGTTGTGCATGGTTTGACAAACATTATGACCAAACCGTGCCAACCAAGCAGAACCAGACAAAGAGGTACATATTTTTTACACACGGTTTGATATACCGTGCGACTAAACCATGAGGGCCATGCAAATATTGACAGTGAGGTCCAAACAGATTGCTGACGGTTTGAAAAACTGTACTCCCCTGTCCAGGATACCATGTGCATGGTTTTTAATTAATAAAATCTTTTTTTAAAACCACCCAATCCCCGGGTTTTCCTTATTTTCTGACCTTGGCTCGAGCTTGCCAATATCTAGGTGTTTCAGAAGCCTATTTGATAGATTTCAAGGCGTTCAGAACACCTTTTATAAAGATTAAAGGCTCTGATTGAATATCTTCTCTCCTTCGGTAAGTGGATTTCATCCTATTGTTCTTCTGTTATTTCCATTAACATTCCTTGATATTTTCAGGGGAGATTTTCATCGTTTCCATGGATCTAAACCTATGAGATAAGGTATAGATCATGGATTTTGTATCTAGATCCTATTATTCAGGATCTTGATGCCTTTAATCTTATTTTGGTTTTAAGGATTTAGAACTAGAACCTGATCAATGACGTTGTTCCGCTTGGATATTGGGGTTTTTCATTGGGATAACATCAATCAATAAATTGAGGTAGGTGGTCTAAATCCAATCCCACAGTCTTATATTTTTAGGCTTATTCATATGTATAAATGTCATGGAATAAATATATAATTGGTGGTTTGGTTATGTGGTTCTTTGTAAATTGTGTATCTAGTTGAATATGGGTGAGAGTTATGATGGAGGGATAAAGATCATTAAACATTTGTATATAATTGTTTATGTGAATTGGATATTTGATTTGAAAAAGTGTTATAGGACATGGACTAATGCTCCAAACACCCATAGAGGTTCTAGACATGGCGTTCTTGAACCAATGACATGCATGAAAATGATATTTTATTTGAAAAAGACTGATGATCAAAATACCCATGGGGTTGTAAGATAGGTACTGATGATCCAAATACTCACATGGGTTCTAGACATGATGTTCAACATTATTTTATTTATTTTTTACTGTGGTTTAATTTGGATATTTCATAAACATAATATTGTGACATACTAATTATGAATTGAACAAGGGAAATGGTGTTGGCTTCTACACGGGATGAAGAACACATTATATTTTGGATGTTCTCGGGAACCTGTATGTTTAATTTTGTAAAGAATGGTTAATTGGATACATATAATTCTCTTAATTCCTGTCCTGATTTATTATTAATGCATCTACATACACTACTTATGACTATATTTGTTTTTGAAACTACTGGTGGTGATCTATTGAGTCGTACTCACACCCTACTCGGGCCACCTGAATGGTACCCGAATTGAATTTGTTGTTACAGGACAAGACAAGGAAATAACCCTGGTTAGAGTGCTATTTTAGGTTGGAGCATGGAAGTTGGAACTTGACTTGGTTCGGAACCCATTTGGAGACACTTTTTCTTTACATTCATCATCATTGAAGACACTTGGAGCTTTCATAGTCATACCATGTTTTACCATTCAATTGAGTATTGTATTTTCTACCTTGGTTATTCATGCTACTTTATACCGTTATAATCATATATGATTCCGCTATTGCTTGTTTACTTCTGCTGGTATTTTCATCTAATAATAGAGGTTATAGTCTCCCCAAGACTGACTTACTAGACCATCAGTGCTATTCGACACCCTCGGGCATAAGGGGAGGCGGACATGAGGGCTTGTGTCCAACCGGCTTGGAGCCCCATTCAGTGGCTCCCGGGTCGGGATGTTACAATGTTGTATCAGAGGGGGAAAAGGTAGAAATAAGATTATGTAATGCCGGGGCTTGATTATGAGCTCGAGCATTGGAGTTGCAAACCCATGTATGTGAGGAAAACTCAAGTACTCATGGTGGGATTACTGTTATTGATGTTTTTCATTATAGTTGAATATTATTTCACATTGGGTGACGCACGTGTTGTGTGATGTGATTATTATTTCTATAATTTATTGAGTATGGATTCGTATCCCAGAATGGCATGAGTATCTTGTCTACATACATCATTCTAGGCACTAAGGATTATTGTGACATGCATCATGTTAGGCTCACACGAGAAATGGATTATGGGTAGATTGTTGCACTCAAAATATTTCTTTTCCTTGCTTGAGAAATTTGAAATGAAATTGTTGTATAATTTTTTAATAGAATGGAATAATTGTGATGTTATATGGATAATTTGGTTGTGCGTAATTTTGATAACATTGTGAACTTTTTTCTATGATGCTTGTTTGGATTTGTAGAATTATGACTCTATAACGCTTGTCGGGAGGACGGGCGGGGGTAGAGCAAGAAATGGTCCTCCAATGGGTGAACCTGAGGCACCAATAGTACCAATAGAACAAGTGGGGGAAATTTTTTGAGAGATCCTCACCCATTTCATGCAAATTATGGAATGAGACCTAGGGCGGACTGTGAAAACTATGTCTGATTTTATGAGGGACTTTCAGTTATAACACCCACCATCTTTTACTAGAGAGGGTGGTCTAGAGACAGTTGAGTTCATGATTGAATCTACCCAGACAATACGTGACCACATGGAGACACCTATTGATAACATAGTCATGTTGGCATCTTACATGTTGTATGGCCAAGAAAAACGTTGGTGGGACATTCAGACTCTGAACGGGAAGTAGGAAGCTAGGGATTTGAAGGAATTTCAGGAGAAGTTCATTGAGAACTTCTTTCCAGAGACGCCTAGACAGGAGAAAGCGACTGAGTTAATGTGGATAACTCAAGGTAACATGTCTGTAATGGACTATTCTAGACTCTTTACAAACTTAAAATGTTTTTCTGATGCATTGGAAGAAGACAGGGCCACTTCACCAAGACAATTTTAGGATGTACTTAAATGTGAAATTACATCTCAATCAAATACTTACAGGCCGAAGAAGTTTTCAGAAGTGTTAAATCCATCTCTCATCTCTGTGGGGAACCTGAAGGAGCTTTTGAGTGGAGAACAAATGGTTTTAACTAGAAGGTCAGGTGGTGTAGCTTTTGAGATCAGGAAGTGACGTTATGAGAATTTCATCTAGGGAGGTGGGAGACAGTGTAACCTGGAAGAGGGGTCAGTTACACAAGACCTTACCCGAGTGTTTTCCAACAGTGTGGAAGGACAGGAATTTATCGTAATCAATGTCCCTGACCCCTTTTTGAATGCAGATCATGTGGTAGGATGGGATATCTCCAAATGTTCTGCAGGAAACCAAAGGGGTCAGGTGGTGATGGATTAGCTAAACAGAGTCAGAGTGTGGGACGGGGATCCTCTGCACCCTTTCCATCCCAAAATTGGAGTTCTAATGGCTGAGGTGGTAATTGTGACAGACTTAGTGCTTCTCGGAAACAACTTCCATAACAGCAATGTGGTACAAGTCAGGGGAGTCAAATGGAATCATTGGGAATAGGAACAAAATGGTTGCAAGTGGTACAACCTACACTTGTGGATAGCGAGGTTTGACCATCGACAATGAGAGGTACTATTCTTTTGGATTCTACCATAGCTTGTTCCTTATTCAGTTCTGGTTCCTCACATTCCTTCATATCTACAAAACATATTTATCATTCGAGTTTGATGGTGGAGTTTGTGAGTAGGGTTATGATGATAGATAAACCTTTTGGAGTGCGGTCTAGAGACATCTGTATGTGCAAGGGAAGCTCTCTTGAGATTAGGGAGTACCGTTTCCTATGGGATATTTATATACTTAACATGAAAAGCATCGACCTAATTCTATGTATGGACTGGTTAGTCACATACCAAGAATACATTGATTGTTATCGTCGGAAGGTTACATTTATGTCACCTGTGGGTGACCATTACATTCACCGTGGGGAGTGGGATATCCAAGAAGGCTGAACAGGGCCAATTACTCAGCAACTGGGAGAGCTCCCAAGCCATGTTTATAGTCTGTTATTGGATGATTAAGGTGTTAGGCAAGATGTCCATCCACCAGTGGTTGATTTGTTTCATGATGAATTCACAGAAGACTTCTCAGGGATTCCACTAATAAGAGTTGTCGAATTTACTATTCATCTCATGCTAAGAGCTGAGCTAGTATATATTCCACCATATATAATGGAACCAAAAGAGAATAATGAACTCAATGCTCATCTAGAAGACTTGAAGGATAAAGGATTTACCCATCCAAGTACGTCACCTTGGGGATTACCTGTGTTTTTTGCAAAAAAGGATGATGGGAGTTTATGTTTGTGTGTCGATTACCAAAGGTTAAACCAGATGACTGTGAAGAATCGATATCCTCTACCATGTATTGATGATCTGTTTGAGCAGTTGAAGGGTGATTGTGTTTTCTCAAAGATCGACTTAAGATTGGGGTATCATCAGTTGAGAATTAGGACTTCTGATATACTGGGGACTGATTTTTGGAGTAGGTATGTGGTTTATGTGTTTGTTGTAATGCCTTTTGGTTTAAAAAACATACCAGCAGTGTTTATGAACATGATGAATAAGATCTTCCATCTGTACCTGGATCTTTTTGTGGTGGTATTTGTGGATGACCTCTTGGTGTACTCCAAGACTCATGATGATCATGCCCAACATCTTGACATCTTCATGAGTACAGAAAGAGAGCATCAGCTATACACCAAGCTATCTAAGTGTCAATTTTTGATTGATCAGGTACACATCATGGTTTACATAATCTCAAGGAATTGTGTTTTAGTAGATCTAGAGAAGGTTCAGGTAGTGTCTTCTTGGGAGCATCCCAAGAATAGTTTCGATATCCAAAGATTTCTGAGGATAACTGGATATTACAGGAGATTCATCCAAGAATTTTCCCGTTTGGTAGCACCAATTTCGAGATTGTCCAAAAATTGAGTAATGTTTGAATGGTTTGAGGCTTATGGGAAATCTATTCATAAGTTAATGAAGCATTTGACGTATGCACCAATTTTGACTCTACCAGATTCAGGTGAAGAGTAAATGGTGTATTGTGATGCTTCTGGGATCGGACTCGAAGCTGTGTTTATGCAAAGAGATAAAGTTGCAGCATATGGGTCTCGACCGCTAAGGCCGTGTGAATGGAATTATCCAACACACGACCTTCAGTTGGCAGTGGTAGTTTATACATTGAAGTGTCAGTGAAACTACCTCATGAGTGAAAAGTTTAGATTTTATACTGATCACAATAGATTCAGGAAAAACCTTTCTTAGTGCAATTTGAATCTCTAACAGCAGAGATGGGTTTAGTACATTTAGTTTTTAGAGTTTTAGTTGGTGCATACACCTAGAAAAGTAAAAGATTTGGAAAATACTTTGTGTAGGAAGAATTAGGCTCAGATTGTTTAGGAATCTAGTGTCGATTAAAGGATGATGTCGTTGCTAGCTGAAATGCACTCTGTGATTCAGGAGAGATAGGTGTAAATAGAACTCATGTTGGTTGCAATGGAGTATACAATTTTGAGATGAATCAAGGACATGCAATATGAGGGCATAGAGTGCATGGCCTTGATGGAGAAAATTGATGGTGGAACGACTCCTTTGGACTGGAAGATAGATGAGGATGATATCATTTATATGAAGAATTGGGTTGTTGTTATTATGAGAAAGCGAGAGGATCTCATACCGTAATTTCATGCCTCAAGATGGGCAGTGCATTATGTTATGAAAAAAATGTACCGTGACATATGACGATAGTTTTGGTGTCCAGACATGAAGACAAAGATAACAGGGTTTGTAACACAATCTTTACCTGTCAGCAGGTGAAGGAAGAGCATCAACGACCTGGAGGTCTACTACGACCATTGTCCATTCCATAATGGATGTTGGATGACGTAACCATGGACATTGTGATAGGTCTTCCAAAAACACGTAGGAAGAATAATGTTATTTGGTTTATTGTAGATCGACTAACAAAGGTATCATATTTCATGCCTATAAGGGAAAATTTTACAGATGAGAAGTTAGGAGAGCTGTATTTACATATGATAGTTCGATTACATAGGGTGCCACGAACTATACATTCGGACTATGATTCACGATTTACATTGAATTTCTGTAAGGGTTTGCAAAAGGCTCTTGATATGCAGGTTTTATTGAGTATGACTTTCAATCCACAAACAGATGGACAGGCAGAGCATACTAAACAAGTGCTTGATGAAATGTTGAGGGAATGTGTTCATGAATTCGGTGGCTCATGGGAGAATCTCAAAGATTTATAGGAGTTTACATATAACTATAGTTATCAGGAAACTATACAGATGGACCCATAAGAGGCTCATTATGGTAGGCCTTGAAGATCACCACTATGCAAGATTGAAGTAGGTGAGTCAGAGTTATTGGGACCACGTATCGGGCAAGAGATGATATAGTATGTTCATATAATTCAGAAACATATAGCTACGACTCAGAGTAGATATAAGTCATACAATGACAGACGGAGATAACCCTTAGAATTTATATAGGGTGATCATGTTTTCCTTCGGGTGGCACCTAGGTTGGGTCACTGCAGGATATAAAGGCAGGAAAAGTTGGCACCTAGGTTTGTTGGAACTTTTGAGATCGTGACGAGAGTAGGGCTGGTAGCGTACCAATTGGCTCTTCCTCATAAATATAGTGATATGCATGATGTGTTCTATTAATCAAAACTACAACGTTATCACCCCAAACCTTCTCATATGATCGATGTGGATAATGTTGAGCTAGAGATAGATGCGTCCTTTAAGGAGCATCTGATACGTGTGTTGGATCGCAGTGAGAAGGTGTTGAGGGGAAAGACCGTACCGATAATTCATGTTTTATAGAATCATGGACTTGTGTATGAAATTCCATCGGAAAGGGAGGTAGATATATGGACTCAGTGGCCCGATCATTTTAGCTCAGAATCTCAGAGATGTTTGGGAGTACAGCTTAAGAAAGAGATATTATAAGGTGGGGAGAATGTAAGATCCCGACCTTTTCAAGAATCAATCTCATGAAAGTTTTCCGGTACTTTTGATGTTTTTAAGTACATCTTTTTTTGGAGTAGTGACTTGGGGTGAGTTTGGGTGAAATTTTAATTAAAAGAAAAGGGCAGTGGGTTGTACACAGTTTGCGCATGGTTTAACAAACCGTGCGACCAAACCATGCCAACCTAGCAGAACCAGAGAGAGTGGTACGCACAGTTTGTGCATGGTTTGATAAATTGTGCTACTAAACCGTGCAGACCATGAAAATCTGGACAATGAGGTCCGCACAGTTTTTGCACAGTTTAACAAACCGCGTACCCCTGTCTATGAAATAATGCATGCAGTTTTTAATTCTGAAAATCTTTTTTTAAAACCACTCAAACCCTGGGTTTTCCTTGTTTTATGACTTTGATCGGTCTTGGAAATTTCTATGTGTTTCCAAAGCCTCTTGGTGACATTCCAAGGTGATCATAACCCCTTTTCTCATGATTGAAGGCTTATATTGAAGATCCAATCCCCATCAGTAAGTAGATTTCATCCTGTTGTTCTTCCATTATTTCCTTTATATTTCATTGATATTTTCATGAGAGTTTTCCATCATTTCCATGGATCTAAACCTATGATTTAGGGTATAGATCTAGGACTGTGGATCTATATATAGTTTTGTAATATATTGATGCCTTTGATCTTATTTTGGTTTTATGCATTTTAGATCCAGAACATGATTGATGTCATTGTGCTGGTTGGATTATGGGGTTTTTCATTGGGCTAACTTAAACCAATAAAACTAGGTAGGTGGTATAAATCAAATCCCAAAGTCTCATCTTGTTAGGTGTATTTAGTTGTGTAAATTTCATGGGATAAATTATTCATTGGGAGTTTGGTTATGTGGTTCTTTTTGAATTGTGGATCTAGTTGAATATGGGTGAGAGATATAATGGAGGGATAAAGATGATTAAAAATTTGAATATGGTTGTATTTGTGAATTGGATATTTTATTTTAAAAAGGGTTGTGGGACACGGACTGACGCTCCAAATACCCACATTGGTTCTAGACATGGCGCTCTAGAACCAATGGAATGCATGAAATTGATATTTTTTGGGACAAGGACAGATGATCCAAATACTCACGGGGTTCTGAGACAGGGACAAATGCTCCAAATACTCACATGTGCGATAGGCATGACATCCTACACTCTTTCATTTATTTTGTACTATGGTTTCATTTAGCTATTTCATAAACATAATATTGTGACATAGTAATTATCAATTGAATAGGGGAAATGGGTTAGGCTTCTACACGGGCTGATGCATGATTTATATTTTGGGTGTTCTCGGGAAACTGGATGTTTATCATTTTAAAGAAATGATAATTGGATACAACTAATTTTCTTCCTTCCTGTCCTTACTTATTATTAATAAAGCTGTATATACTGATTATGACTGGATTAGTTTTTTATATTGTTGGTGGTGATCTACTGAGTCGTACTCACACCCTACTCGGGCCGCCTGGATGGTACAGAAATAGACTTTGTTTTTGCAGGACAAGACAAGGGCAAGAGCCCTGGTTAGAGTTCTATTTGGGGTTGGACCATGGAAGAGGGAACTAGACGTGGGTCGAGACACGTTTGGAGACAATGTGTATTTAATTTCACTTTAATTGCAGACACTTGTAACTTTCATAGTCATAGCATGTTTTACCTTTCAGTTGAGTATTGTATTTATTGTCTTGTTTATTCTTGATACTTTGTACCGTTATAATCATATATTCTTCCATTATATCTTGTTTACTTCCGCATGTATTTTATTCTGATAACAGAGGGTATAATATCCCCATGACTATCTTACTAGGCCTTCACTACTAGTCATCACGCTCTGGCATATGGGGAGGTGAGCTTGAGGGCTTCTAACCAACCGGCTCGGAGCACCATTCAGTTGCTCCGGGGTAACGACGTTATAGAAAATGATTCAATAATAATTTCACTAATTGGTAAACCAGATTAATTTTATCATGATGATTCTTGGAATATATTAATTCAATAACTATATTTAAGGATCTTCATAAGTAAAATATTCTTGATACTAAATCAATTTTACAATATGAATATCATTTTTAGAGAATGTTCTAGGATAATATAATTGAATAATGTTTGAATGTAGTCAAAATAATTTTTTACACATAATGGTTCATTATAACATAGATAATTTTTTTAATTTATAACTGAATTTTACATTAATGTTTATTTTGATAAAGACTTTGGTAAATGGTAAATAGTGCGGGATAGTACATCTAAGACGTGATATTTCATAAGTGAATCATTACTTTCTTAGTTTAGAATGAAACTAATCTCTATTACACATTCCACAACTATATCTAAATATGTGTCACTTATAAATTTATCTTCTATCGTATTGTTAAGATAGAACAAACTCAATTATTTTGGATTTCATATACACGAAGTACATTTCATTATGATAATAGTACAATAATATATCTTTCTATTACATTAATTTAAAACTCATAATAAAACACTTATTTATATGTTTTTAAGGATTATATTATTAAAAAATTTTCATTTATCCTTGAATTTCATAATTTTTTTATATTCTAAAATTTTCCCCAATACTAGTTCATTGATAATTATTCTTGGCATAGGATTTCAGTGTTATTTGTTATGATTATATAATCCTTATGATTAATTTGTGAATATAATAATAGTGGTAATGTTTTTAAAAAAAGTAAATTAATGATTTTTTTCAAGATTTGATGATTGAACTTATTTATAGTTGAAAAAAGGGTGTGTTTGAAAATGGGGATAATGTTGAATTTGTTTTTTTTTCATTAAATAATATCTTTTAAAGTAATTCATTTTCAGAATCATTTGATAAGGGGTTAAATGATTTGGAAGAATAAGGAATAATAAAATAATGGAAATGAATATAAAATTAGAAAATTAGGATGAAATTTGATTTTCAAGGATAGTAAGTTATTTTTTTGAGTGATTTTACATTAAAATTTCATTCAATGAATAATCAGTTATAAAAGGTTTATTTACTCAAAAAAATTGGATAATTTTGAGTCAATGAATAATTTTTTCATGGGATTTAAAAATTAAAATTCACCCACAAATGAGAATGACTTAATTTTAAATTTTTATTTATTTATTATTGTGCATATATAGAATTAGATTTTAATGAATTGATTATAAATTCCATATTAAATATTATCATATGATAGATCAAAATTTTGATGGGTATCATATGATCATTTGATGATCATATACAATGGAATATAATCCAAAACCTCAAATACCTATCTTTGAGAAACAACATGTAAATAATACTATAAAAAATGTATCTAGAATACTTTATTTGTCAAAGATTACATATATATCATTTATTAGACTGTTCTTCTTGGAGATACTAATGAATGGTAAATCAGAAAACAAAACCACTAAGGTTATATATAAGCCACTAGGATCCATGATCTTATCATGAGGATACCTAAATGTATAATGATTTTAGTGACATTCTAAAATGAGATCAACAAGGAATCAGGAGAAAACTAATTCAGAAAAGAACCATTCACATCACTCCACACACATATACACAATAGAAGAGGTTCTAAACATCTTATACAGGTGACGCCTGAGGCTCCTCCTACTCACAATGTATTGTATGGTTTTTTCTATTTTAGAGTATTTATTTGTTAAATTGATATTGATATATAAATGAAAAAATATTAGTACATTCACATATAATTTTAACTGATGTGAAATCCAATTGGGAGAAATAAATAATATTAATATATATATTATTGATGAATCTCATGCATGAAAATTATGTTATTCTAATAAATTTTTTAAATCTATAGTTGTATATAAAATATATAATTATATATATTTCATAATATTCAAGTGTAAATTTATCTTATCAATATATTTTATTATTCACATCTATCAATCTATCACTTAATAACATACCACATTGTCATTATGTAAAACATTAAAACACTCTCTGGATCCATCCAAAAACATTTTGATACGATTTTAATCAAACTATCTTCATTTTCATCAAAACAAACTCAAAAATATTCTTCTTATAGAATGGAATAAATATATGAAACTATGTGCTTTTGTATCATTGCAAATACTATAAAATAAAAATTTATTTTATATTAGAATTGGAAAACCACTAGGAATGAAACAGTTCAACACAAGCTACTATTGGGACTAGTGTGGTCTCTAACAAACATACTAATTTCTATAAATGGACATTAACACCCTAAAATAATGAATATTAATTGTATTTACACATATTTTATCTATCCTTTAAAATAATCAGTTGAATACTATATATAGAGTATATCAATTTAGTATAGACAACTCATGATTTCCATATTCATGAAAACAGTTTTACCATGACAATGAATATATCACATAAAAATCATCTAATGGTTTAGTAAATAACAGTGAAATTATCCATATAGATTAGTAAAATAAAATGTTAAACAATTATAAATTGAAAATAATTTAATTAGTCAAATTATATCATGAAGCTTCCACCATTATGTAGTCATATATGTGTAAAAATCCAATATTGTATGCACGCTAACCGATAACATGATCAGAATAAACATACCACTACCACGATAGCTATGTTAATAGTATAACATTCACATATTGGTTGTCTATGTATAATGGTACACATTCATGGTAAATCTCCAATGTAGATAAGAAGGATTTATGATAAGTAAGTTCCAATATGCATTTCTATAACTAAAATTTTATGACATATAAATTCACAGATCTGTCCATATAATACATCTCGACATAACACCTCAAGAATATATTCATTATATCTCATATAAAACACATTTTAAATGATATAAAAATTATTTTAATTGATCCGTTAAATATTAAAACAACCCATTACACTCTGTGATGATCATTAGTTAGGGAGAACTCAAGAGATAATACTCTGAGGGGATATTTCTAATTCAACTATTCATATAATGTAAATTTATTGAACATGTGAATGAATAAGAAATAGATATATACCTTTTTATAAACTCATGATATCTTTTTAATAATGACAACAAATATATTATGTGTTAAACATATATAGTATTAATAGGACCCTCATGTAGTTTTTTCAATAATGGAGTTTATAAAATGAATATTATTTCCATATGTAATTCAAGTCACATCACTATGTGTTCATGTGATTAAATAATATCACTAATAAAGAAGTTAATAAAATTTATAAAAAATTGATTGAATAATTCTATGAAATAGGAATCATATTTATTATATTAAAATCATTGAATATATTTTTAAATTCCTCAACATTATATTGTGAATTGATATAATGTTGTTTAATTTTTCAAATATATATCCCTTTCTATGTATGTCATCATCATCCCTAGAGCCATTTCCATCAAAGTATTTACTTGAAATAATTTTTAAAAAATGTAACCTATTATATTAGAAGTTTACTAACACATCCTAATAAATATCATGATAATCTAATATACCTTTTTTTATAGAAACAAAATTAACACATTATAAAATTATTTATCTTAATACCTCAACACGCCTATAAAAACAGGTCATATAGTTTTTATATTGGATCATACATTCACATATGAAATAGTGAGGTTCATTACCTTTGGTAAGAAAATAAAACACATTATATTTTAATATACCATTACATATCTATTAATTAGTTAGGATATTTTGTAAATAATCAACACTATCATAAAATTTTATAATCATCAAATTATAAGTGGTATTAATATTCTCACTATAACAAAATTATATTTTTTACATTTATAGTTATCACTATATATCATATATTTTTAGGATATAAACTAAACAATCACTTAAACTAAATGTTGTACAATTTATTATTTGATAACATTTGTCATAATAAATTTGTAACATACTCACATGGGTCTTTAGGAATAATATTCTCTTGATAATATCTTTATCTGAAAAAAATAATTCATTGTGTTTTATTAAATAACACTTATTATCTATTAGTTGGAATAAGTAACAAATTAATTTTTTCCAATAACTGACATCTAATTCTATGTGTTTATAGTATAGTTGGATAAAAACACTATCTTAAAAAAACACTTTCTTCCATATCTTCTTTTCAAAACATGTTTTAGAATCCAATGAACCATAAAACCAGTATATTAAATTAGTTATGTATTATTTTCTATAATTACTACCAGTTAATAAAGAATATCATATAAGATATGTTAGATTAGGATAAAAATATATTATATATATTTATCTGTAACTCAAAAAAATATTGAATTTAAAATTTATGATATATTGAATATTTATTTCAAAACATCAATGAACACATGTTGAAATTTCAATTATTTATTTGATTTTGTACAAATATATTTTTAAAATTATTGTAAACATACATGGTATTTCACATACCCTTAAAAATTGTAGGTAAAATTTCATTAAAATTAATACCTCACAGAGATATTCCAATGAGTTCCAAAACACCTATATGTACTATAAAAAATCCCCATCATAGGGAATAATTTCTCTTTATTGATAATACCCTTATGTTTCAAATAACATCAACTAAGATCCTAAATAAATAATATCGTAATTTCAAAATTTTACAGATTATGGTATAGAAATTATACATCCTTATAGTATATGTGTAATACGATAATGTATAATTCATAGTTCTCATTCATTAATTCTCAACAATATGATTATATCAAGTAAATGTTTTATTAGTGTATCCACAATAACATAATATTCCCATATATTATGTTAGAATTAATTAATTAACTATAATGATATATATATGCTATCTCTAGTATCTTAAATAATATTCAATCATATTGAAGATCATTGAAGTTCACAATCATATTGAATATATGGGTACAGTATAAAATTACAATGTTCATTTTTCATTAACTAATTTTGAATGGTTAAATTAATAATTTCATTCTTCCATAAGAATATAGATTCATATGTTGAACATTATCAACAATAGTTTACTCAGGATGAAATTCCTATAATGCATCATATTTCCCTTCCAAAAGATATTTTCTTCTGATAATCTTCATAAGATTTAATAACATTATGAAACTCATTTAAAAGATTAATTCCAATTTGAATTATGATTATAATGACACATTGATCATGAAAATAAATGTTTATCATATAAATATCATGTTTTTTGTCATTTCTTAATGACTTTTAGTGATAGTTCTTCTTATTAATTTTTTGACAGCATACATCAGATAAATTAATCTATTAATGATTTTTATTTGATAATTACTTATAAGTTTTATTATGTATGCCAGAAATAATTATTTATTTAATGAATAATCCCATTAAAAATAATTATGATTCTTTAATAGTTGAGATGATGTACCATTATCACAATACATCACATTGATTATCTCAACTCAATTAATATTTTATCCTTACCATTATAGAATGTAAGAAAGTGTAGCCTAATGATAATTCTCTAAAAAATTATTAAGGACTTTTATGGGATACATATGCTGAGATTGATAATTTCAAACATTAAAATATTTTGTTTCATATAGATTTCATTCCTTATATAAGATAATTCAATCATATCATTACTAATCTCTACAAGACCTAATTTTATTGTTAAGGTGTTGAAAGAGTTTCTTTGTAAGAAATCTCATACTAATAATTTATGAGAATTTATTTCAAATTATGAACAATTTAAAATAAATAATATTAAGATTCATTTCATAATTATTACATATGATTTAATAATTATGTTCCCATATT
Source organism: Viscum album (assembly GCA_963277665.1). NCBI lineage: Eukaryota > Viridiplantae > Streptophyta > Magnoliopsida > Santalales > Viscaceae > Viscum > Viscum album. Next base: position 961,228,503 of record OY728143.1, on the reverse strand, counting down.
TTTTACCTTCTGTGTATTCATTAATTAAAAATTTATTTATGGAATCATTTTTTAACGACTAAATTATAGTTTTAAATCAACATTAATGTCTAAATGTTACATAAAAACAAGTATATGTTACTCAAAAAATAATATAATCTAATAATGTTCATTTATAGATGAATGTACAACATAAATATGTTAGATGAATAATAAATATACATACATACATATATATGAGATTTAAATAATCCTTATTATAAAAACCATGGTGATAGATAGGCGACCACATTCAATTTCTTATTAAAGGAAATCCACAAAGAAATTTTCTGGCCCGGACCAAATATCATATAACTTATAAGAATTAACTAAAGAAAAAATTAAATTCAAGAATACTATAATAGAAAATATGCACAAACAATTTCAAAAAACTATTGTTATGAATGTAACTAGAACTATAATTATGCTTATTGTGTATATAGACTAAATAATATTATATCAAATACAACATTACATGAATTGATCTATTCTATATGTAATATACGATATTAAGGGTAATATGAAATATTCAAAATTCATAATCAATTTATTAAAGAATAATATAAAAAAGATACCCTTATTTATTGTTCAAAACATGTGATTTTTGATAAGTCCTAATAAATAAATTTCATTTAGGAAAATTATATAATTTATGAATAATATGAACATTTTATATTCATTTCAATAGGAAGACATTTATATTATATATTAAATTGAATTTATATTATATTTCATGAATCATAAACATTTAATAATTGAATAAAAATTATATAAAAATTTTATAAAATCTAAATATCATTTATATTTTAATTTATAAATAGTTTATAAACCAGGTGTTAAGATTTTGAATTAAACCATTAATTTTTTATCATATTGATTTTAATATAATATGTGAAATTGTATTATAAAATATCATCCATTAATATTTGGGAAACATTATTCATAATAATTTATTTATTTAATTATAAAAAAATAGATAATTATTTTTAAAAATCTCTATAAATTAAACACTTTCAAAATTCCTTTTATCATGATTTAAAAACATGTTATAAACCATAACAATATTACAGTATGTTAAAAAAATGTATTTAAATGTTTTTTCACCATTATATAGAACACATATTTTTTGTAAGGGTGCCCCCTTATTATCCCATTGAATATTCTATGAATAAGAGTCAATGATGTTTATAAGAAAATACATATACTTAATTATAAATTAATCATTTATAAAGATCAATTTTACTATTTAAATATAATAGGTATATTACCTTCTCGAAACACCCTTGAGTAATGGGTTTACCTTTTCAACACATCGTTAAAAATATGTATTCAAAAAAATTCTTCTGTTATGTAATGTTAAACATCTAGAAACCATAAGTTGCATCATAAATATGCTTACATGTATGGGTAATGTGAATAATACCTTTATGAAAAACATCATTTTTAAGGTTTCTACATTTACAAAACAAATGTTCATAATGTTGTTATAAATATTATGATTGTGAAATCCTTTTATGTAAGGGTAATACCATTAAAAATATGGATTATATAATGTAATATGATATTTAACCTTACACAACTCATGTAAAGGTCATTAATATTTTATCAGTTTCATGAATATGCTATATTTTACAAGCCTTATTAAAAATAGAAGATTCTAATTATAGAATCTATCCCAATAAAATTTAGAAATAAAAATTATTTAAGAATTTCAGAGGCTGGGCATATCACAAACATTGGTGTGTATATTATTATATACTCCATGATTAACTTACATAGTTATTATATGTTTATGAATTTGTCCAAACCTCTTATTCAAGACTAGTTACCATAATATATTGATCCTATTTTTTATCCTTGTACATGAATGGCGTAATTATATTAATGAAACTATATTTATGTATTATAGGTTTTCCATTATTATATCATTATTAATTTGTATTGATGGACATCTCGCCCATTGATGTTATATAACCATTCAATTCTATTTTTACTATTGTCCAGTAAGGTGATTTGTATTTTCTTTTGTTGTGATTGAACATACATGTCGAGTCTATAGTATTATATGTGAGGAGAAATAAAATTCCAAATATTTATTATGGTTATAGATCATAGACCTTAAGAATCCATCTTACAAATACTGTATATAATGGGAATTAGAGTCTGCATGGTGTAGTTGTTATACAAAGATAGATACCCATGTATGGGAGGAATTTTTAACATGTCATTGACATGATAATAAAAAAACTCTATGATATATGATTCATCATCGATGTGAGATAAAATAGATGAAAGATGATAATACATGTCATAATTGTTAAAATTTTGAATTTCTATGATTTTTACACACTTGTGTTTCCCATATTTAGAAATGGGGATTACAAATTGAGGTTTCATATGTATTATTGATTTTTAATTATTATTGTGGAATGATAATTAAAAAAATCTAAGAACACATGAATCCCTCATGGTTTATGAAAAAAGAGGAATAAAGAGATCAGAAACACATAATATTGGTGTGTGAAATGTGTGTTGAATCATCCATGATAGAATGTGTTTAGAATCCTTGAAAAGGATATGACCCTACAAGTGAAGGCATGTGATTAATGTTTTATATGGATTAGAAACTATATGAAATAATCTTATATATCTAATTTAATACATAAATTAGATTCCTCGAAGCTGACTAAATATTTTTATCTGCTGATGAGTGTGGAAATATGGTAGACACCTATGATGTAGGTCCTATAAGTAAGAGTAAATTCAATTTTAAGATACATCCACAATGTGGATACAAATTACACATATCTAGTTTTATCCTATAACTATAAAATGATAGAGGACCAACATAGGTTTTCTAGGTAAATTTAGATGGAATGAGGGCCCCATGGCATAAATAATGTTGCATGAGTGCATAAACATAGTCCATTATGAAAACTCACCATGAAATGTTACATATATAATTTTAATACATTGTTATATCTATCAGGGAAATCTGGTGATTGAAAATGGTTTGTAATGGTTCATGAGGCGTTAGTCCTATGAACACATGCTCAAATGTTTAATTTTTTATTTAATGGAATATTAGATAAAAATATATTTTGAAATTAAAATAGTGATGTTTATGTACATGGAATATAATTTTATTATTTTAACATGGTTTATGAATATTTTAAGGTGGTATAAGAATAAATATATTGAAATCAGATGGTCAGTAAATATAAATATTCCTTAGAAGAAATCTTTAAATTTAAAACTACGGCCTTAATATTATGGTTTTAGGGTTAAAAAATTGAATCTAGTTCATGGGTAGGGATAAAAGTAATTTTTTTGGTTTGGAAAAGCACAAAAATGTCTCTTGAGGAGTGATTCATAGATGTGATGGGGAGAAAATTTGTTATTGAGGTAAGTGGACTATATTTAAATTTTCAATGTATTCTAATAATTTTTCGTCACATAATTTGGAAAATGAATTTTAAGTAGACCGTTAACAGATTATTAATAGTATGAGGTCTAGATATGGCCAACAAATAGAAAATATTAATTTTTTTATGTAATTTTAAACAGTAGGATTTTAGTTTAACCCCTGATAATCCTATTTTAACCCAAACCACACTAATAGATATTTACTATCATTACTATTCCTTATGAAAAAAATTATGTTGATATTTTTAAATTTTATTAATTATTATTATTCAAAATATGGAATTAATTCTACAAAAAAATTCATCAATGCTGTTATTTTGAATTTTAAAATAATCTTTCTGAAGCATTAATAAATGATTTTGAAAAGAGAATGATTTCTTATGGAAAATCATATATTATTTAAACAAACAACATAAAATTTATTTGTACGTATGAAATTTGATTAATGATAATATAATTTAACCAATTTTACTTTTTAAACTATTTTAAAAAAGGTGAAAACCATTTAAATTCATTACATTGAATAAAAATTTAAATAAAATTCCTTACTTTTTTCTATTCATTGAAACATTTATATTTTAATAAAATTATTAAAAACTATTTGTAGTATAATTTTAAATGTTATATTAAAAAAATAATCTCATTTTTTAAATAATGTATTTAAAAGAGAAAAATTATATAAAATAAGGGCTAAACACACGATGAAAAAGTGGTTTATAAGGAAATGCATTGTTTAAGGAAAATATGATTTTACATTAACTATATGACTAATAATCATCTTTATTTGTATTTAAATGATTATAAATTAAAATATATTATATAAATATAATTTAAATAATTACTCATTAGTTGTTATTTTAATTATTTTATGATGTAAAAGATTGATAACTTAAATTCTATTTTCAGATAAATATGTTTTGGAGGATGGATATATATTTATAACAAAAACATGAAAATTTATAATTAAAATAAATTTATTTATATTATTATGTTTAGTAGGTATTATATGTATGTTTAATACCTAATTGAAAATATATTCAGCCTATAAATTATTTTTATCAATAAAAATAAATGAAATTATTACAAAAAATAAATATTATTCACTATTCAATAAAAAAGCAATCATATTAAAAAAATAGATCTATAATATAATTTTGAAATTATGATTTCAAAAATATAACCTTTTATAGAATACCAGTACTTATAGTAATGAAATTAATTAAATTATACGTCCAAAAAATAAATAAAAAACAATTTCGTGAAATGTATTTATGAATTATAATGTGTATTTACTAAAAGTAATATAATAATTTATTAATAATTAATCATTAAATATGTATTTTTTATGAACCTTATTTATAATTTTTTGATAATGCATTTATTCATTTTTATAACAACCAAGTCAGTGACAAAATTAGCATTTTCAAGTTTAAATAATATTTTTTGGGGTTGTTTAAGATCAGTTTGGCATGTAATGTTATTATTTTAGAATAATAATGTGTTATATTATTCCCTAAAAAGTTTTCATATTTCAATTATAGTTATCATATTTATATATAAATATGTGTGTAGTAAATTTTTATTTATGGGTTTGAAATGAATTTGATTTCATTATGTGATCCCTTTTTAAAAAAGTGCTTAAAGTGAGTTTTCAGGTTTGGAATGGGAAAATATTGTTCTACAAATGAAAAGTTTTTTTATTTTTTTTGTAGAAAATTTAATCAATATTTATAAATTACTATATTTATAATATCAAATGAAAAAAAGAAAAAATATCTATTTTAATGTTTATGCAATGGATATAGATTTTTCATAATTATAGAATATTTATGTACAATCTTATATAAACATTTCTAATGCTGGTTTGGTATATTCGGATGTCAAAATTTTGTGGAGATATTATTTTTATTTTTTATTGTTGTTGTTGTTCTTGATGGAGACTATGGGTCACATAGATATTTAGTTCAATGAATAGCTTTACAACTTACTATTGATATCACATATATTTTTTCATTTTGCGTAAATCATGTCTATAGAATTCCCATTTTTTATTTATTTATTTTATGACTAAGTATTAATGTTAATTTTTTATGACTTGTTTGTATTGGACAATTTTTTTTCTTATTTATTTATCATGGTCTTCCAACGTATTAATGGGCCATGATAGATTAATATTGACAATAGTGTAACTAATTCATTGACGTTTATAAATGAGAAATCATTAGCATGCGATTATATTTGTTTTAATGAATGTAGTTTCCATCACGAGGCTATCAAAAATTACCCTCATATATGACTTGAGATTTATTAATTAAATGGTCCATGGACCATCTCAATTTGTTCTCAGTTATTTATGTCTTAAATATATATTATTTTCATAAGGAAACATATATTATTTTTTTAGTATGGTTTATGGATATATTATTATTGTTATAGTATAAGTGGGTGTGGGAAGAGTTCAATTAGTTCATTGACATTTTATTTATCACGTTTCCATGGAAAGACAATTTTTTACTCTTTCAATTGTTATATTATATGATTTTCTGTTTATTTGATGGTATCTTAGATTAAACTGACATCATAATGATGATTGAATGGTTTTTGGATTTTAGTCTTAATCTTTTAGTTCAAAATGGGGAACATAGTGTGTTTACACAATATTGTAAACTAGGTGGAGCACAGATGGATGGTTCAATATAAATCTCATTGGTAGTTTTATGATTGTCACATGGCCTAGAAGACCTTTTAACCATGTTATATAAGGCCACTAATTCCTTAATTATTGGTCTTATGTTGCATGGTACAAATTTATTGTATTGTGTTAAATACAGGGAAAGGATATTTATTAATTTCCAAATTCTATTCCAGTGATGATTAATGATTTTAATGTATAAGGTGGTATGTTGGAGTGATTATTTACTGTGATATGGGTATTAAAATGATGAATTTTTCTGAATCATAATTTTTTTTATTAGTATATGTTTTATGGGTGTATATTACTAGAATATATTTTAATGAACTCTTTTTATGTAAAGTAACATAGTTTTAAAACATATAAAATAAAATAAATTAATGAATTAAAATGTTACGAATTTTGGAATGTTTTAAATATATTATGATTTATATTTCATAAAATTTTCAAAAAATATATATTATATTTTCAAAATAGACATATATTTTTTCAAATGAATTTGATTTATTATGAAAATTAATTTTTAAAATGATATTAAATTTACATTTAGGTTGGTATGTGGTTTTGAAAATAATTCATAGTTTCAAATAATATACGTTTATGTTTTTAAATTGATAAATTATATTCATTGATATTTTGAAAAATATTTATGAGGTATGACATATTAATAAATTTTAATGGCGAACCTTATATTTTAAATTTTTTTTTGGGAAAATCTAATTGTTTTAAAGGAAATATAAAATTATCCTTAAAATTGATTGGGTATTTTAATATATCATGTTTTTTATGGTTTTTTTAAATTTAATTCTCTAGAATTACCCATTTTTTGATGAGTTTATCTTTGATTTTTTTGTATCACATGTTGTTTTTAACTACAATACCCCTAGAATGTTTGAGTTAGTTATGGTAAAATTGACTATTTTGATATTATTGATTATTATTTATATAGTTTATGGAAATTTTATATTTTAGGTGTTCATACATTCCTATACTAATGGAAGAGTTATGAATCCAATTACCATTCCAATGGGATAATTTGCCATGATTTTTTTAGTGAGTGGATTTTGTTTTTTTCTTAGTGGGTAATGGTTTAAGGAATGTTAGAACATTGAATGATACATTTATTCAAACCCAATTCATGAATATTATAACATAGATATATTCATTCCATGATATTATCCATGGGTTCATGGAAATGAATTTTATTCCAATGACCCATCCCAAGATAGGTGGGTTCAGAACATATTTTATTTTTAGTGAATTTATTTTATCACATGGTGTAGATAATCCTTTATATACTCCAACTACAGTGCCTCATTAATAATTATTATTATCCTTATGTGTTTTATTTTAATATAGGATAATGGATATGTTGTTTCAAAATTCAATTTAATTTTGTGTTTTATATTTTTCAGTGCTCTTGATAATGTGTTTTCATGGATAATAAAATTAGAAGTTTGATGGAATATGAGATGTGCCATCATTTAATGTTTTCTTCTAATCTTCCTTCATTTTATGTATAATTATAGTTGTTGTATTTTCACAAAATTATTATATATTTATTTTAATTTTCTTCTTTAGTGTAATCTTATTGAATAAAAGACCTTTTATTGTTATAAATTCTTCATTGGATCATCCTTTGTTGATATTGTGTTTGTTTGATTATTTGTGATTATAATATATGAATTATTAATGTTTCTGGATTTGAAGCTATGTTCAAATTAATCTATTATTCTTCATTATATTTTTATATTAGAATTATTGAATTCCGTAGGTTTTGCTAAATGTCCCATTTTGGATGGGATCATTTCGATATTTTTTTTATTTTTGACCATTCCCCTTTTTCTATTAGTATTATTTTGCATGGCATGTCAAAACTCATTTACTTTCTTTTAGAAATGATTTGTTTTGGTATGAATACTTTACACACACTAACTAATAAGTTACATGTTATTTTGTTATATTAATAATTTGGGGAATTTTTACAATGTTTAGAGTCATTCCAAAAACATAGTTTGGATTTTTTTAGTTCTAATGATGGTCATATATTTGGAACATAGTTAGTAAATATCTTGAGGAAAACCATGCGATGACCTAAAATTATTAATAGATTTATATTTCATGGTTGGTTAATAATATTACAAATCATGAATCCAAACTATTTAGTTTTCCATTTTTGTCTATTGCGCCCCACAATATTATTATATGGCTTGTTAACTATGTCAAAAAACCATGTGATTTTCTTAATTTTTAATGTATTGGAAATTCATATATAATGTTTTGCCAAAGTAAATAAATAACTTTTCCCAATTATACCCCATTCAACTATAAATCATCAAGTAAAAAAATCTCACCTATCCCCCCAATTTTATTTACTTAAAGAGGGTTCGATGAATAATTATTCAGTGAATCAGTTTAAAAAGTTCCTTCTCCCTCACCCTTAAGATCATTCAACTTTCATTACATTGTTGTCTTTTTATTATTATACAACATTACAGTATGTCCTAGGCATGTGGGTGTTAGTTGGATCTTGTATCTATTGGTCTCTAGCCCTTATATATCTTGTATTGAGACCGATTATATTGGTTATCATCGATGGTAAAATGATTATAATCCGATAAATGAAGATTTCTACATTCATAATTATCTATATATATCAAAATAGAGTACATGGGGTTTATCACAAGTTGTTTTTATGTTTATGTCCCTTATAATATTTTTATAATATTTTTCCTAGAATGGGTCTATCACATAATGATTTAATGGTATTTAAATGTGGTTAAATATTTATTTGAGGTTAAAAAATTGTTTTTAATTTTTCATTTAATTATTATGTTTCATTAAATTCCTATGATAATCATGGAAATAATCTGCTAACAAATATTATTTTTTTTGGTTTTTAATATTGAAAAAATTCCTTTTGTAATATATTAATGATATTTAAGGTTATTCCTTCATTTAGAGGTCTCATGTCGGGAATAAAAAATTAAAAACCCAACTTTGGACTATCCCTTGGAATTTAATACCTCTATTATGACATGTGGGGATTAAAATGTAAACTTCCTTGGGAATGAATGATATTATTTGAGGGTTGTTTTATCCAATACATATGATTTATATGGTAAAATTTTCTTTATCCACCCAAATCCCATTTGTTTTTTAATCGTGGGAATAATGGAGTTTTTGTAATGGGATTTAGTATAAGTACGTATATCAAGGTCCATCACCCCTATACATTAGAAAATGAAACAAAACTTTTAAAAAACCTAAAGATATAAATGTAGTTACATCTAGAACTTTTTCTTCATATTTATTATTGAATAATGAATGATAAAAATTATATATGGTGCACTAATAGAATTTATGAGCTTACATGAATGCCCAATATATATTTCCAAGGGCCACTCACATAATAATTACCTACACACTATTAGATATAATTTTTTACCATTTTCAAAGGAAATTTTTAGGTACATCTCATTATTTTTTAATCATATTCAGTTATTTCATATGTAATTATATTTATTCATTTAATTTTTTCAATATTTTGTTCACATTTAAAAAACTTTTGTATGTATATTTAAAAGGTCAATGTCATTTTTTTCATTTAAAGTGTCGTTAGTATGAAAGGGATCTGGGGTTCGAAATTCATTCCCATTAATTCTATTACACTTAAAAAATATTCTAATCAGGGGTTAGTATTTTTAATGGTAAACTGTTGTTTTGAATTGAAAATTGATTTTTATGATGGTTATATGTGATTTTTATAGAATAAAATGGAAATCAAACATTGTTCATTAATTCAAAATATAATGAAAAGGATTTTATTTTTAAAAATTATATATATGTCATGGATTTAACATACCTAATTATAAATCTTGATATTGAATATATTAATCAAAAATATCAAATTCTTATATAAAATATAAGAAAACTACATTTAATAGAGTATATGACAAACAACATAGAGCCTAAAAGAAACATGATTATATATGAACATTATAATCACAGTATTAAATTGGAATGCATGAATAGTTTGAAATACTGTATGAAATATATATAATAGTAAAAATACATTAAATTTATTTATTAATGATGATTAAATAAGAAATTAACTATTAATTAAGTAATTTTATTGTTAAAAAGTATTTTTTTCATTAAAAATTCTCATACAACTTCATTAGAGAAAATATTACGAGTACTTTCATGGAATTTCATATATTATTTTATATCAAATTAAACTAATTTTTGAAATCATTATATGAACATTAAATTATGGTAAGGATTTTGTATTTTTTTAGTATGTTGAATTTTAAAGGGAAAAACAATAATTACTATTTTTTTAAAATAAAATCATTTTTTTCATTTAGTAATTTAATATAAAAGTATAAATGTTTTTTTATTTTGTTTTTAATGTTATATATGACCCATTTTATTTTATATTATGAAATTAATTTCATTATAATCAATAATATTAATGATTTTGGTAACTATTTATTATGTATAAATAAATAGTTTTTGCGTACTATTTTTACTTGAATAAATTAAACACGTTAATGAATTAAATTTTCACCGAAAAAATAAATATTTATATGAGTTTTATAAATTATATATCTAGTTATTTGAATTAAAATTCATAAAATTATGATTAGTTTTTATATTGTTAATGTACAAACATATAATGATTGAAAAAAAATCACTGAAAAACAATTTTACAACATGTTATGTAGGAATAATTTAAATAAAATTCTATAAATAATGTGAATGTAATTTGATAAAATAAATTCAATATTTTTCATCATAAAAATAATATTTTTAATAAGGTAAACATAATTTTTTGAATGATCGTTAATAAATAATTTATTTGGTTATACTTATAATGGGGTTTTGTGTGAGACTTTTACTTCTGTGAATATTATTTCTCCACATATATTGGATTATTATTATTTAATTGGAAATAATATTTAAAATTAGTGGGTCGAAATTATTTATTAATAAACATTTATTTATTTATTTAAATCAAAAAATTATTTTGGTAAATACTAGTTCTCATGGTGAAAAAATGGTAAAAACGATTATCCATGATGGTAGAGAAACTAAAATGAATAAAAAAAATTATCTTAAAATTTTGTGAGTGATGAAATTTTTATTTCCTTTAAGGATGTATTTTTAAATTTTTTGGTAATTTAATACAATGCTACTTCATATTATTGAATAATTTTTTGTTATTTATGAATACAATTGTTCTTCTAAATTAGAAAATGGAATCTTCTATCCACTTTACATGTTACATAAAAGTATATATTTTTATATCATTAATATCCCATGTACCTAATTAATTACTATCCCACATCATATAGGCCTTATTTGTATTCGAAAATCAACCTTGGAAGGGTTTTTGTGCAAAAATATAGAGGTTTTTCTAAAGAAGATATATCATTGTAAAATTAGATTATTGAATCAATTATTCTTCCACCCACATCAAATATTATTAAAAAAATATTGTATAATTACACCATTATATCCATTATACTATTATTTTTTTATTTTTTTATTTTAATTGAATATTATAGATGAATCTCATGTCCCATAAAATGGGAAATGAAACCATCATTCTCATGTAGGGAGGACTACATTCTCACAAACCTATATAAATCATCTTCCAAAAGTAAATTTTATGTATATATATAATGGTTTATTTAATGTATTTTTATTATGATCATGTAATATTTAACAGCTATAAATGTATTTATCTTATATTTTCATACATATAATTTCATAAACAATTAGAAACCTTTTCATGGTAATGTGTCGATTTCCACCTCCATGAGGGGATGTTATTATTATTTAATTACCACATCATATGGATGGTATATAATAGTATTTGAAGAAAATAAAAGATATTTATAATATTCAGATAATTTGGGAAGATAATTTAACACCTACCTTCTTTCCATCCTGATTTTTAAATATTATAAATACTAATGATTCATACATACAACCTACCATCTCAATTATTATAACATAGTTCATTTTACATAATTGTAATTCATTTTTGAATTTGAATGTATAATTGATTTTTGAATATGATTCTTATGTCAAGAATATTATTCTTTTGATGATGAAATAATTATATCATTGAACATAGTTGTGCTTATAATATGATTTTGTAAATATTAGTCTAATATCATAAACAATTATGATTGGAAGAAAAAAAATTAAGTAATTGAATTTAAAATAACAAAGAAATTAAATTTATTAAGTAAATTTTATATTTTTTTTAAAAAAGTAAATAATTACCATATTTTACAAAATCAAGAATATATATATCATAAACAATGATATAGACTCGATGGATGGGATCTCTATAAAACAACCTTTACATCTTGGTATACCCTTATCTCTGAAACAGACATTATATATCACTTTAATTTTCTTTAATGCTTAATTTTTTTTGAATATGTATCTAAAATATATGCGTATCTTATTATCCCTTATTCTGATGGGGTAATACATTCCTTATGTTCATTTTTCCAATGATTCCACTATGAAGTCTCCTTTAATTATGAACGAAGGAATTTTAATGCAACCCATTTTCCTTCCATGGGTATTTCTTATAATTATGCATTATGATTGACTTTCCTTTTTTATAAAAAAAAATCATAAACATGTTATTATGGGTTCTTGCAGATACGTCTCAAATTAATTCAGTAGAGCATTTTTCCCATAAGAAGTTATGTATGGGATTAGGGAGTAAACAATTTCTTTTATGGGAATTTGAAGAGTTTGAGATATTTTATGTTGAGTTTTCCTTGATTCATAATTATTCCATGTTATATAATGTTTCTTAATTTTATGTTTTTTAATAATATTATTAGACCATGATCTTTATGTTTTGATTCCTTGTGATTAATCATGATCATTCTCTTTTATGATATAATCTTATACCTTGGATTTATATTTTTTTCCTAATCAGGTTTATTCCATTACGAGAAATTTTAAGTCACACATTTCATGTATGTATTATACATATAATCCTATTCTATTTTGAGAGATAAAATGTTATTGAAATATCATTATTAAGAAGAAAATTGGGATTTCTTGTTTTTTGAATCATTTATATTTATTTTGAACAAATTCTTCCAAATATAATAGAATTCACATTAATATGATGTAATTAATGAATTAATTAGTCAGAAAGATATTATTAATATCTCTAACATGGATGGGTTTCTATAGTTTGTATTATAGTGTGGTTTTTTTCTGTGGATTATGAGAAAAAGAATATATTGATAACCCTATGGATAAGTCAATGAAGATGAAAACAATATGAGAATTCCATTAAATGGTAGAGCGTGTGGTTTCAAAAATATTACATCTACATATAGATATTACATGTCGATTTCGTTCAATAATTGGTCTACCTATGGTTAATAAATACAAAATGTGTTAATTGAGATATAAATTTATCATCACCTAGTGCATGGTGATGATCCATACAACACACTTGGTTTTAGAAACCTAGTTATTTTGTCCTGAATAGTCATATACTATTTATGTACGATTATGATGGACTTGAAACAAAATAAGTATAAAAACCCAAAATAGAAAATTGAACATGGATAAACTATATTTAATCATATAGAATCATATGTCAAGATATATATATCATTTATATGTTATCCCTCAACTCTTATAAGTTTCTATTTTTATATTAATGTATTATAATATTGTTATTTATATTATTTTATGCTAATGGAGAGAATCATGAGAATCTATGCCTATAAAAACATGATAATAAATGTGATGATTTCCCATTTATTTTTCTACACTAATAAGATTGGATGAAATAATCATTTTCACAGTCCTTGTTTAGTTTTCATACAATAATGAAAAAAACATAAATAATTTAGAACACCACCCCCACCCTTAAAAATATAATGTTACATTAGATTATTTTATGAATCGATGACCATCATAATTTTATAGGATATTATTATTCAATCTTAGCGATAAAATATATTATATCCATTAAGAGGAAATTCATGATATTTCAATTCACAAAGGAAGAGAAGGTTTCTATGACAATCTATTACATTGAGGGGGACGCATAATAGTAATCGAAAATGATAATAATCACATGTTATAAATATTATTTTTAATAAATTAAATGAGAAGTCATAATTAAATCATTTTTCAATAAATATTTTCCTAAAAATCTCTCTTGTATATAGGGGAGGGATTTACTTTGTCTGATTAAAATTGAAGATGATCCTATCAGGGTGTGTGAGGAAAATATATGAATTATTGCAAAGTATTCCTCATTATTTTCATAAAAACTAAATTTATGATGTACAATTTTTTTATTAGGTTAAATAGAAGTCCAAAATATGATTTGGTAATCCGATAAATTAATAGTTATAAAGATAATTTCTATGGTTCCATCATTATTTTGATGGAAATTGCAGACTCTCAATGGTCTCATGGGACAATAGAAAAAATTGATATGAATTTTTACTCAGGATTATAAAATGATAAATTTCATGAGGGAATGAAATATGAACATCCCACATGCCAATTTAATGGTAGGAAGCAACTTGGAAACTATCTTAACATAAACTAAATATGTATCAAATGTGGAAAATATGTGAATTATCATAATCAATTCCAATGGGAAATGAATAAAACCACTACTGTGGAATAAAATAATAATATTAATTAAAAAAACATCATGGTATATAGTTTTTCATATATAATAATTTTTTTTATTTAATACAATTCACTATGAAAAGTGTTTTCAGAGGCCATCATATACAATAACCACCGAGGATTTGATATCAAGAATGGACACTTGTTAACTCTACTACTAATATAGATCTTGACAATGATGTAATGATAAATACAATTGTTATTAATTTTATAGTATAAATATTAAATGTATATTCTAGTTCAATAATTTATTCTATGTCATTCAAGATTCTTATAATAATTCATTGGTGACCTCAAAACAAGTGGGTTGATTTATCTATAAAAACATCAAATGGAATGGTTTCATCAAAATAAAATAACACCTCCATTGTCTATGATTATATAAAAAATTTAAAAAAATATATAATATTAAAAAAATTTATATAATTATATGTTATAATGAGCATGAATTTGATATCCTTATATAAATACATCAATAACAATTGAGAGAGTGTGATCATTATCTACATCCCTATTTACCCTCTAATAATTTATATGTACAATGAGAAGGATGAATATACCTTGAAATATTCAATTTAATAATGTATATTGTTACCTTATCTGAAATAATATGTCAAACCTATCATAAATATTTTTAAGAGCACAATTATTGATTATATTCTCATTTTGGGAGATTACACAAATATATTCCTTGAATAGATACATGTTATTCTTCTGGATAATGAAGATTAAATCTTAATCAAATGTATACCTGGGACTCTACCATATCAATGAGTCAATATATAATGTCTACCATTGGGTCATTATAGATGAAAATGAAATTACCAGATAAGATTAAAAATGGGGTTATATATCAATGTTCTCCACATTGAAGTCTACCGGTCCACATAATCAAGATGAATGATGGGTCAATGCATCTTATTGTTGATTAATTTGAACTCAAAAAATCATGTTAAAGAACAATTATTCCTTCTCATGGATAAATTTATTATTCAATAAACTATATTTTGACCAACATTTCACTGTGATGGAAATTGTTTCATGATATCACCAATTAAAGGTGATGAAGGAAGATATTCCCAAAATAACATTTCAAACAATGTAGGGAAAAATTATTTTATAGTGATTCTTTTCAAACTCACTAATCATAAAAAACATTTATGGAGTCAATGAATATAATCTTCATATATTACCTCAAAATATTTATGGTAGTTTTGTTGATGATATAATGATACACACAAAAAGAAAATATGGGCATTTTGAGAATTTGAATATCGTGATAATGTATTTTTAAAAATAGAACCTCATTGAAATATATATTAAATATATGTTCTACAACATAGATTCTTATTTTCATTATAACAAGTAAATATTATAGATTATTTGAGGGAAACATA
This sequence comes from Viscum album, assembly GCA_963277665.1. NCBI lineage: Eukaryota > Viridiplantae > Streptophyta > Magnoliopsida > Santalales > Viscaceae > Viscum > Viscum album. The sequence goes on along the minus strand of OY728143.1, from coordinate 961,212,261 downwards.
TCATGGTTGTAAAAACCACTAAACAATATTTTAAAGAAGGGGAATTTTTATTCAGGAACAATGATTGTTAAGAGATATTAAAGGTGTCAATAATAAAATTAGAAAATACAGCACTTCTCAGACTGACCTATAGTGAGGAAATATTCCTGGTATATAGTGATTCATAAAATAACATATTAGGATGTATACTATGATATAATGATAATGTTATAGATTATACATCAGAGCAGTTTGTTTTTCAAGAACAAAACAATCCAAACCATGATCTAGAGTTAGATATAGTGAGATTTTCATTGAAAACATGGTGAGATTCTCTCAAAAGGGAGATGTGTGTAATTTTTATAGATAATAACCTCAAATATATATTCATAGAGAAAAACATTAATATGTGATATTGAAGATGGTTATATATTACCAAGGACTAATATTACTAAATCCCTTACCATCCTTAGAATGGAAATAATGTGGTTGATTAAATAATTTGAATTCATTCTTTATCCTTATTGCTGACAATAATTAAGATGGATCCAATGAACATATATATGGAATTCATGGACAATAGAATCATAATGAACGAAACATCATAATTTATCAATAAAATTAAAGATCCCATCATTATATGATAATGGATTATTAATGAGATGATGTGGAAATTTAGAAGAAGGTGCATGCTATATGAAAAGTGAACTCATATGGGTTATAAATTTATGAAGAAGGTGTTGTATGAATTGTTGTAAGACTATATATACAATAAAATATAGATTTTAACAAAGATATGTTGAATGAATATCATTAACTAACATTTCCTATCCACCCAGGGGTCAAAAAATGAAAAAAGATCCCCAATTGCTTTATTAGTGTGAAAAATATGAAGGATAAGATCCTTGAACACACATCAATGTACCCCGTATAAATGTAAGTGAATACTAACTAGAAAATGTCAATGGGATAATAAAATAATTACCCATACACTTATGTATATGGTAATATTTCCTCATGGAGATTTTTACCAGTCTTCTAAATACATCATGATGAAACAACATCATAACAGTTGTAGTGGATCATCAGACAATGAAATGTTACTTTATTTTAATTCTAATGACTTTTCACTGAATAAATATATAAGTATATACATAAAAAAATTTGCGATCATTCTTGGAAACAAAAAATTTATTGTATCTAACTGAGCTCCACAAATTTTATAAATGTTCTAGAAGATCCTCCAACAATCCCAAAATTTTGAGTTGAAAATTTGTTCATATATTCGCTACAAAAAAATTTCTAGTCTTATAAGACCGTTCAAACATTATATGGCATGATGATATTATTCATGATGTACTTAAAAGGAGGATGTGATAAACATATTCTTCTAGTCGAGTTCCCATGTAGTAATAACATTCCATCAAGAATCCATATAGAACATTATAATGAAATCTATAAAAAGACAGGTAAAAAAGATATGTTTTCAGATGTAGTTAGTGAAAACAATTTATTATGACCTAAAATGGTTGAGTAAATGATAAATATGGATTGTAAAATTTGTTAACATATCCATACTACTTAGATTAGATTAATGAACTATGATGTCATTCATCAATGAGACTTAGAGTCTGAGGTCAAGGATGAAGTGTTTCTCCACATATATCTATGGAGGAGAGTCATGAGAATTCAAAAGAATGAAATGTTATTCACTAGGTACATGTATCCCTTTTATATTATCAATTTCATTTGAGTTATGTATTATCGACTAGTGCTCCTAGAAACCCTTTCTCAAGAACACGACATATTAGATGTACACCTATCAAGGAAGTATATACTATATAACACTCATTTAATGAATTAATAATTTGTACAAATGTTAAATTATACCTCTTATTAGGAATCTATTTTCAATATCGTGGACTTTGGATATAATTTTCATTGAAATAAAAAAGAAAACTCACCAGGACAATGTAATACCAAATAACAATAAATTTAAAGATGAAACCTACAAAATAATGCAATATTTGATATATAACTGCAAATATTTATTTTTATGAGATTAGGTAATATAAAATATTAATGGAGAAATTATATAAGGAGGAATACTATAACAACCCATGTTTTTAATGAATGAACAGAACTACGTTATATATCATATACGACACACAACACAAAACCAAATGAAATAATGATTATTTATGCCAATTATAACCTATGAATTACATTAGAGTGTAATAATATTTATTAAACATTATGAAATATATATAATTTTCCTAATTAATATAAATTTATTGATAAAATCCCATGAACTAATCACTCAATTTTCTGGGAGGACATTTTATTAGTCAAAAAAATACATTTTCTACAAAACATTATTACAATATAAGAGAAAACATTATAATTATTTTCATGAATATTAAAAAATATTATTTGATAAAATGGTCATAATTTTTGAATTCAACAAATATAAATTTATTTACGGTTAATTTTATGGATATTCATAAAATGATGAATTATTTTTTGCATAGTAAAAATTATCAATTTCCCAAATACAATCAATTGATTTAATAATCAAATAATTTAAAAATAACATTTTATTTTGGATTTAGTATTAATGTGAAATATGAATAAATTATTTTTTAATAATATAATTAATTTTAATTGAATCCTTAATTTTCAATTTTTTGGTATATCATTATTATAATACTTAAAATGTTGTTTTCTAGAAACTATTTTATGTACAGAAAGTGTATCATTTTTAATAAAATTAAATTAACCCCTAATAAATAGAATTTTAATGAAATTTATATATTATATATTAATTTATATCAAATTAAATTCATATAATGATGATTAGTAGTCATATATTAATTGTAATATTATCATATTCATTAAAAATGGCTCATAAGAAATAACTTTTTTGAAATATTTTTCAGGATTATTTTTAGAATAAATTCATAAAATTTATGCAATTAATTTAATAAAATTAATGAATATTTTCAAATGAAAATACATAATATTATTTAATAATGGTTTCATTATTTTTTAGTCTTAATAATAAAGAACAATTAATTTTTGTAGATATGGTTAAACAGGGCTTTGGGTAATATATTCACTCAAATTATAATTTATTTATCACAAACATAGGATTAAAACTAGATAAATTTGATTTTTTTATTTGGAATAAATTTTCATAAATTATAACATAAGGTTTTTTTTTGATTTTTGGATATATCACCCTGTAAAAAGATATTATTCTAGTTTAAAACTAAAATGCTAAATCGAGGTAACAATGAATGTATTGAAAATAGAATATTAAAACGTTTTTCTACAATATTTTGGAGATTTTCATCAACCATAATTTTCATATAGTCATATATTTACCCATGTTTTTGAGAATTTTCTTGAAATTGAATTTCTATTATTTTATTGTATTGTATATTTAGAGAAATTCCACTCATTCACAATTATAAAAGGTAACCTTTTATAATATTTCCTTCACATAAGAAAATACTTTTGGTTTAACCGTTACATAAACTAATAAATTACATAAACCCATTCTATATTCATATATTCATTTTTTATTATAATAATATCATAAAAATAATTTCTGTGAAAACCCAATGAGTATGTCTGAACCAGTTGTATCATTCTTAAAAAAGTTTTTTGTGATATTTCTCCTCCACCTTCATCAATTATTATTCCCCCGTGATGTCATAATATAACATTTTGATTCCATATAATAATAATTATTACTTTACAATCAAAATTTATATCATTATCATATTCCATAATATTGAAAATGAATCTATCATTTGTGTGTGTGGAGGACTACCACCCCACATAATGATATAATTTATATTCTATAAGATAATATTCGGAGAGATTATGATGATGGATTAAATTTATATAAATGAAATTAATTACATATAAATTATTCTATAAAATTAATCTAGGATATATTTTCATTGCATTCCAATGATATAAAAATGATAATGGAATTCAAGTGTACATGGATATTACCACCTCTACAAAGCGATGTGATTCATTTTTTATTTTCGTATAACAGGGATGGTATATATATGTATAATTATAAAGAAATCATTATATTCTTGATATAGTTGTTTACATGTAGATTACCACCTTCTACAAAGCGATGTGATTTTTTTATTCCTACATAAAAAGGATGGTATATAGAAGTTTATTAAAAATAATAATGTTATATTTATGATATAATCATCAGTATTCAATGGAAAAATAACACTTAACATTTTATATCATGATCATTGAAAATTGGAAACATTACGCATGCATACATACATCATGTCATCTCCTTAACTGTAGTGTAGTTCATTTTTTGTAACTATAATTCATTTTTTAAAGTACAATAGATTGATAAATATGTTAACAATTTCTTGATTATTATTCTAAAAATTTAGAAATAAAAATATCATTGTGGTTAATCAAAATTTTAATGTTATATAGGAAATACATGCTTAACATCATCAAAAGTTTCAACATGAACAAAAATGACTATGTAAATTAATATAACATTATGAAAATTATAAGGAAATTAATAATAAAAATTATTGATGTTATTAAAAAATTAAATAATATATATATAATTATTATTCATGATGACAAATAATGTACATAACAAATCAGACATTAGTTAAGGGATCTCTAAAAATCACAATTTTCTTCAGGTCATGAGAATTATTGCTCCAAAAATTTTCTCTTTAACTATTTCTCTATATGTTGTTATGTAATGATTATATATTATTAATATATGCCTCAAAAATATTTATATAGATTATTATACGTTAATTATATAAGGTAGTATTTTTATTATGCACATTTCTCAATTTCCTTCATTACGAAATATCAATTAATTGTGATATGAGGAATGATTATATTACCAATTTTGAAATATATGGGTCATTATAATATTTATTCCTTATGATTGAGTTCCTTTATATATCACACATATATACTAAACATGATATGATGGGTGAACTCATATATTTTTACAATTCATGGGTTAAATATTTTTAGTAATGACATATTTTGTATGAGATTATAGAGTTATCTTAATCCATCAATGGATATTTTCAACCATATGTTATTGTATTAGAAGGTAGGAATGACTCATGTTTAGTCCATGTTATATTTTGTATCAACATTTACATTACTATAACTATTTTATGCAACCATTTTATTTATGGTATTCTCCCCTCTGATTACTCATTAGACTTCTATTTTATTATATCATGTAATTCCTTTAACATAAATGTTTTGTTTCCTCATCATGTTAACTCCCATCATATTATTTTTTATCCCACAAATTTAAATTTTATACTCTCCTAGTTATTATAATTTGTATTTGGATAGAATATAGATTATCTATATCATTATGGTGAATAAAGTATTTATGTAATGTCTTAGTTTCCTTTTGTCTTATTAGGGACCCAGTGTACAAATGAAAACATGTATTACAATCATTGACACATAATTAATGGATTTTCATTTTATATATGTTTTAACAATTTTTTTAAATGGACTGAGAATCTATTAGTAATATATATTTTTTTGAATGGCGATCATTGGGGAGCCCCATTTTGTGTAAATAATGGATCAGTTTTCTCTATGGGGGATTTTTTATTTATACCATGGGGAATATAAAGATTAAATTCAATGTTTACCTTCATGTATATCTTTTTTATTTTTCAATGATTTCATTTTAGGACTTTTATCATGAGATATTATAAAATTTGTTCTACATTATCTTAGGTAGGTATTGTATATGTTTATTTATGATAAATTTTTAATTTTTTCCATAAATTATTTATCATATATGTTTTCCCAGGTCATAAAATGTATTGATTGACCATTATATATTTATACTATGAATTGCACAAATTATTCACTATTTTTTATATCATGAAATCGTTACCATATTCCTATAATTGATTCGGTAGAATATTTTTACCGCTATGGATGATCGAGAACATTCCTCATCTCTATTTCTTCAAATTTTTGGTTCTTTGTTCTTTAGAAGACCACATTGGTCAGTAATAGGGGACTACTTCAGACAATGGAAAAAATAATATTTGAATTATTTACTCACTAGGAGACCACTAACTACACATATAAATAATAAACAAAAATATCCATTTCTAACCGAAATATATTTACTTCACTATTTTTATTTATTTAATGGAATCTCTCTCATATCTCAATAAGCATATCAATGATTACTTAGGGATCTTGGAAAGAAAAATTCTATGCCCAAATTCATTAGTATGGTAATGGTTCATATTATAGTCCCTTCCTTTTATTATTTATATTCTTTTGTTATGTTTTCTCTAAATTCAAAATATATATGATTCCATTATTATATTGTAATATATTATCATAAATTTTCTTTATTTTCAAGATCGATTATTCATCCAATATATTTTGAAACATTTACATTTGTTGATACCGTAATCAATATGGGTTCCTACTAAACTTATGTTAGATGATATTCTTTGGACAAAAATATTTTAAACTCATTTTTCATATGTTTTCATTATAATTATTCTATGAAATTATGAAAATGATGGAATCATTCATTAGAACCATCTACTATTTACTAGATGATTAAATGTAAATGTTTTTTTAGATAATGTTGGTCAGAGTGGACACTCAAGAGGGGGGGAATTGAGTTCCAATTTAAATTTTTGTAAAAAATATGTCCCTCAAAATATTTCTATTTAAAAAAAAGGTAAACTTTTTTGAATTTATACAAAGTTTAAATGTTCAATAAGATTCTAAAAGATTGATTAGGTCTCATCTAATTTAATATGAAGATTAAAATGAATTTTGAAACTAACTTACTAGTTTATATCAGTATAAACACTTTCTAATTTAACTATAAAAGTATCTTTAAAACAAATTATATTTCAAAGTAGTCAGAAGCAGAATATGAAATATATAGTATACTTATGACTTAAACCAAAATACACAGATGATGTAACCAAGAGGTTCAGTCTCAAGATGAGACATAGTCCTCTCAAACAATTTATATATATTTATCCACACCCTAGATCAGGGTAAAAAATAGTACAATAATGTCTATGTCTAAAGACCTCTACCACAGTTCTACATGGGAAAACACAGACAATAGCTCACAGCTATCCAGGTCGTACTCGACCACTACCACTATCCACAGTGGGATACAAGGGTGTTAATAATGTTTAGATAAGTATTTAAAAATCCTCCAGCTTAGCTCAAGAGATAGTGTGTGGGTAAAATAAACAAGGTACACACACTGCTCAAAATGTAAATGAAATAATCACTAAAGAAAGTGTGAAAGAGTATAGAAAACCATTAGTGATTGGAAGTGCAACTCTGGACTCGTTTGAATGATCAGAAAAGCTTATGTGTCCTTCTCTGGTTTTTGTTCTGAAAAATAGAGTATCGTTTTCTTCCTTGGTTCCAGGTTCATCTTATCAGCATGAGTGCGTGATTTGTTTGTTATAGATCTTCACTCAAGATGCAGCTTGTGTTCTCTAGAAAGAATTTATCCATGTATATGCAGTTTTCTTGGAGTATGGATGTAGCCTTGTGAGAAATCATGATATTTGAATGCTAGTGAGCCTTTTTGTTTTTCACCCTACGTGCGCCTTCATAGTTCCGTGATTCTCTCTCTTTCATTTGATCTATTCAATCTATTCTGCATGGTCAATTTCCTTCACTTTATTTCTTTCAGCTTCGGCAAAAAAGAAATTATTAGTTTTTTCATGGGGACTAGGTATGGTTCCCATACTTGTCAAAATACATCATTAAATAAAATTTACTGCATTAAAAACATCAAATTTAACCGTTATCTTAATAAATAAATAGTATTGAGAATATAGAGTATGACTGGTTGGTCAATCATTAGTAGCCTCCTGTTGGTAGATGTGTACGGTGGACTTTGTGTAACAGTGACCTTCCATCGGTATGTCTTTGATCTTGTATCAGTAGCTCTATGCATCGATATCTCTTTGTATCGATAACTCATGGTATCAGTAATTCCTGGTATCTGTAGCTTTTGGTACCGGTAACTCTATATATCAGTGACTTCATTCTATCAATATCTCTTGATCTATCAGTTGATCTTGATCTATCGGTAGCTCTTGATCTATCGGTAGCTCTTGATCTAATGGTAGCTCTTGATTTATAGGTAGCTCTTGATCTATTGGTAGCTCTTGATCTATCGGTAGCTCTTGATCTATCAGTAGCTCTATGTATTGGTGACTGTCTGTATAAGTAGCTTTCTAAGTTCCAGTGATTATATATATCAGTATACCTATGAATATTGGTAGCTTTAGGTTATTGGTGACTCTTTATATCGGTAGACTACGTACCAGTAGCTCTGCATTAGTAGCTATACGCAGATCAGTAACTAACACTTATCAGTTTTATTCAAAACATATCCTATTGGATTTTAATTACTTCAAATCTCATACAAACATGGGTAAACATTTATTAACATATTCCAAGACTATTTTAATATTATTATCATATTGATAATAGAATATCATAGATTGAGAAAATTTGAATATAGATAAAAATTAATTGGGATAATCACAGTATCTAAAAGCATAATTGGGATTATCAAAACAGGTGAGGTCAATAAATAATAATAAATTATTTATCACTTCTTGAATTTTATTCTCTATTGGATAGGATATGATAATTCCATATGTGTAATTGTTTCATTGAATGTTTATTGTAGTTAAAAAGTACTATGAAAGAAAAAAGTTCCATTGTATTATTAAATATATATTTTATAGTCAATGGATTTCATGTTTAGGGGTAAAAATTCTATAATATATCAGTGTTAGATACTTATATGAAATTGAGAAACCATCTCAGAACATTATCACTACGGAATTTTTAGAGCAAGATATTATGATAACACAACCTTCAAGAAGTAAATCAATATTAAAATGTGTATTTGAATGTTCCTATTTTTGAAAGTTTGTATTTATATATAGAATTTAATATTATGATTAATCTATATTATTTTTCACATATACTAGAGTATTTAGAAAAACTATAATATCATATATTTTCAATAATTTTTGATACGTTGAGTCCATCTTGAGAAGAATACCATTGAAAAAATAATTTGTGAAAGGATTGTAACATTATGTTTTTAATAGTATTTTATATATCAAGTATTTATTGGGAATTAAACCTCCATAATTAATCCATGAGAGAGGTGTTTAGTTGGAATTTTATTTTTTATAATTTCAAGGAATGAGGAATCAAGAACATATGTTGATGAGAACATAATGAAACTTGTTTGCTTAGAGATATCATGAAAAAGATACTACATAACATATTAACAATTTGTAAGAATATTTATATTATTGTGAGAATAACTTTTTTATACGGGTTCCTTGTCTTGTATTTTGATGAAAACCTTATACATTGAGTCGATCCAAATAATTAAACTAAGAAAATGGCCTAGAATGTCACACACATAGTATTATTAGATTACCATTAAAAAATAAAAAATATTTATTATTTATCATGTTGAATAAATAATTATCTCATATATAGTTTAATAAATACTCATTTTTTCTTGAATGTATATGTTCAGTCACAAGTTATTAAATATATTATTTGTGAGTATAATATATAATGGATATTGATTTTCTACTTAGTGAATAAAATATTTGTGTCATTATTGGGGTAAATTTAAATGACATTTCTTTTTAAAATCAATTGATGTAATTCATGTCCCAATATATTTTTTGGAGAGGTTTTGTACTGAGTTTAAAGGACTGGTGAGAGATAATATGTAATTAATATTATATTATTAAATGTTAAACTATTTTTAGAAGAAATTATATTTTATTAGTTATCTTCTTTCACATGTGTCTATAAATAATAATAATAATATAATTATTATAGAAATTTTGTTCCATACATATTATAAAAATTATAAGGGCAAATTGTTAATTTTTATTTACTGAATATATCCCTATTTTAACTCAAAAAATTATTTATAACCCTATTAGTAGACATTTTTCATATCTGTACAAAAAAATCCCTATAATTTAATAAAGAAATAGATATCTCTAATCCGAGATAACCCAATTGAATAAATTGAAATCATCATCCACCAACAATAACTACTATTGAGAGTTCGAGGATAGTTCGTATTTTAAGTGATTGTTTATGTGATAATAATGGAATGATGTAATCATTGGGTTCTTCTTTGATTGCAATTAGAGAACCCTAACGAGTCTCTTTCAGGTTTATAGATCACATATAGATCACTAAAGATTTAATCTATAAATGATTTTTGTGTGGAAATGAATATACATTTTAGTGGTTATGTTACATTCATCAATGAATAAATAATTTATCGCAAGTTAATTATTTTGATACATAAATTAATTATATATCATTATCTGATGATCTCTTATTTGGATTCAGAATTTCCATGATAAATAATAACTGATTCAATTTTTTTCCATAGATCATTATATATCATCTAAATCACTGATTATTTATAATTTATAAAATAATAGAACATTTTTTCATTTCTAATAGAAACATCCCTTGAAACTAAATAAAGTATGTTATTTAAGAGAGGCCGTATAATAATTTAAAGTATTTAATGATCATATATTTATTTAAGAATTCATCATTAGTTCTTCAATACTCTATAATCCTTAATTGAATACAAATTTTGTGATACCACCTTATACCACTTCATTCTTGAGAATATAATTTTAAAAAAAGATTAATTATGAATGGAAAAAATTGAATAAATTATCTAGAGGTTCAATGAAATATTGGTAAATAACATATCAATAATCATAATTCAGCTCATACGTACTCCTAGATTATATCATTTTATACACCATATATAAATTTGGTAGACCTTATTTAACCCAAAGGTACACCACATGTATCCCATCGCTACATGACATTTACATGTGTTCAATATGATATGAATTGGTTGATCATTTCTTACATTTATTTGAAATGGAGGGATATAAAAACATATTATGTGTTCATTAGTCCATCCTTATACATGGTTTTATATGCTACATGTCCTATAACATTATTAAACAATGTGTATTCTACTATTCATTGATCAGTTGTGTGTTTATTCAATGGAACATGTAACAAATTAGCATGCAATTCAAAGATCCCATTCCTCATATTCAAGGTTCATATCTTTTACTCCATTAATATTCATGGAAGTACAAAACAACCCTTCCATAGTCATGTTCCATAGATATATGAAAAGGAAATAATATTAATGTGTATGTACATATTACAATCCATGCATATTAAGAGATAAAATCGATTTAAAAAATAATTTTTTATACCTTATAATCCTTATCAACATGTGTTCCATGGGTCATTTATTTTACTCATACATTCCATGTGATGGATTATACATATGTTATCAAACCTGATTCTATGTAATACTATTAATTGTATTTAATTTATTAGTTTTAAAATAATTAAAACTTGATATAAATTAATACAAAACACAATTTGTAAAATAACATATATTATCATGTCATTTATTTTAACTTAAATTCCATGAGATTATGTGATAAGATATGTATTATATATACAATATATTTTAATAATATAAAAATATTTTACGCATTGGGTTGTCGAGTCAGGAACTCAACGTGTACAGACAAATAAAAATGTTTTGTACTTAATCTAATATATATATATATATATATATATATTAAATAAATTATTTAAACTAATGATAGATGAGAATATTAATAATAGTTGAATGATAATTATATTAATGATGGATTAGAATCTCAATAATTGACAAATGATGGATTATTTACTTAAATATGTTTTTAACTATGATGTTTAATTAATTGAAACACGATTTATCTTATATAATAGTGATTTTGAATGAAATACAATTGATTATATTAAATATTTTTCAATGTATATGGATGATCATTAGTATATGAAATACCATTTAAAATTACATATTCCATTTTAAATTATTAATAAACTATATTTATGACCAATGTCACATCCATGTTTTCATTATGAATGGACTTGTTTTTCCATGGTTTCTCTTCTTAAAACCACTAATCCAATGCTTCGGTTCCACTCAACTGTGTGTGAGTAAGATCATATGTAATGGATAGAGATCTATATTTCATAGAGGCTGTTCTATATTGTATCAACGGTATAAAAAGTTCAAGTGAAATGTGGGAGGATATGTAGAAATATGAAACATAGAACATGTACTAGTTTAGGTAGTGTTTCCCCTAGGTAGATTGTTAGTTTATCACATAAAATATTAAATATTTTTTTTTGAAAAACTCATTATCTTACAAAACATATTATTTTATTTCTATCATGTTTTATTATAAATGTACTTTTATATTTCATTAGCGATCAAAACAATAAACGAATTTACAATTATTCACTATATTACAAATCTAATTTTTATAATGAAAAAAATAATATATGGCATAGTTAATCATTTTAATAATTCAATGAAATTTTAACAAGAATATAATAATGATAAAATTGTAAATTTGGGAATAAAGTAAAATATACCATGATTATTTGTATAATGTAGGTATTCTCTTCCAAAAATTATGATAATTTCAATTGACAGTTCAAATTTCATGACTGACCATTGTCTGGGTGAATTCAATTATTAGGGAATTATAACATGATTTTTTGGTTGAAGTAACATTATCCACATCAAGGATTGACATCAAATATAGAAAATTGTGTAACTTTTTGTTTGGGTTTTGGGAAATAGAAATTGAGGATTTCATGATTGGGGTGTACAATCAATAGATCAAGGATCTATGATTTAATGTAGTTATAAAAATTTGGCATACATTAAACCCTTGTAATACTATTTTGAAATCTATCTAGGTTATGTGATGTGTAATATGGATCTATGCCACTATAATACCCATATAATAGTATATTCCTAAACTATTTTTAAGGGTTATTGTGTTCTCATAAAATATTAAGATTTTAATAAATTTAATGTATCTTATATAATCTTATTAATCAGATAAAGTACTAAATTATTCCATTCATAATAATAATAATAGGAACAAAGATGAAATAAACAATATTATTATTATCGATATGTGATAATGGAAAACTTATAACTAGAGTCTATTTCCACAGATAGAAAAAGAACATGTGTGTTATTCTACACCATTAAAGAAAATTCAATATGTCATCAAATTTTTTTAATAAATTATATTTCAGAATATATTAAAAAAAATTACATGTACAACAATCCCAAAATATTTTAAATCCTAGAGTATTTGGTAAATTAGAAACATATCACATAAACTTGAATCATTAATTAAAAAACATTATTGAAATTTTATTAACAAACTTTTAAAAAATCATTTATATTCAAAAACTATATGGGAATATGTGGGGACACAAAGAATTTTTTTTTTTTGAGGTATAAATCCCAATATGTTAATAAAAATTTAAATACATAAGGTAGAGTTGTACATTTTATAAATGAGAAATATAATGGTAACCTTCGAGGGGTGAAAATAAAAAGTTTTATAATAAAGAATTATTAAACATTTTACTATAAAAGAATCATGGGAATGTGGAAACAACATTAAACATGACATCATATGTTATGTATAACAATAAAGACATCATAACATTGTGATAAATGCCCCATAATGGGTTAAGTTTACATAATAATCCCATAAATTATGTCTCCTTATACCAAAACATTAATCAACATATTGGGTATATTATGGGTTCACCAATCATAACATGTATATGAATATGTGTGAAACTATGATCTTTCAACATAAGGTTATATTTTATCACAGTTAATCTCATTAATATAGATTGTGGGTCACATGTATAGAAATACCTAATAAATGAGTTATAGGAACACTTATGTGAATAAACATGTGTTAAAATGGGAATGATTATTCAAAAAATAAATGTTTTACATGAAAAATAGAGGATAATTTTTGGTAGAATAAATGGTGTAATCAATCATTTATGGGAGAAATTAATAAGATTTAAAGGGTTATATAATCACTTATACATAATTTTGGAATTAAGAGTTATATGTATGTTAAAAATGAAATAATAGAAAATGGTTAATAAAATAAATAATAAAATAATGGTGCTTGAAAATAGAGTGGAAGGAAGGGATCCTTTACCATGAAAGGGTGTTTCCAAAATCCTGGTAGGAGATTATTATGATAATTTGGAAAACATGGGTGGGATATCTAGAGCGAAAGTAAATGTAATTTAGTTATCTAATGGTTTTTAGTGGAGTGAAATTTTAGATTGGGTGGTTTTATATAGAAAAAGTGATAAGAGTTCATTATAAATTTAAAATATTTGTTTTTAGAATATATATTATAATGTAATGAAACCCACAAAACATGATATATATTTTCCAATAATTTCATCCAATGTGATGTGGTTTTCATTAATTTAAAAATTTTCATACCGAACATATTGTTATAAAAAAATTTGTTAGGTGAAAATTATTCATGTTTATAAAGAAGAAGTGTTAAAACCGTAAAATATAATGTAGGGTATGGAGTATTATTTATAGGTTTATAATATTAAAAAATAGCATAAAAATATATTATTTTGAAGTGAAAAACTATACTTTCCCTTCTATACCATTTATGATATATACTATGTCACTTTTGTGTCATTATGATGTCCTAATACATAATGTATATTTAAAAAATATATAAATTTGACCAAAATTTTTTATTATCTCCGATAATTATGAAAAAAATAACCAATGAATAATTTTGACATGTTGATTTCAAAAATAAAATATGTTTAATTGAAAAAATTCATTAATATTGATAATTTAGACATTTACATTAATGAAAAATATTTATATAAAAATACTTGTTTTTTGCAATAACATTTTAATGACACATATAAAAAATATTAATTATTTTGAAAATTATATTATCATTTTATTTTGAAAACATTATATAATTGTAATATTTTACTAGAATATAATTTATTTAAAAAGTAATGAATTATTTTAAATAGATGGTGTTTATTGAAACTATAGATTTAATAAAAAGTTGTTTCGACCTTTCAAAAGGTATCTTTTATCAAAATAATATATTATTAATTTTAAAAATAATATTAAAAGAAGTATTAATATAATAATTATTTTATTAAATGGATATATATAAATTCATACTGTAAAGGTGTTGATATATAGTCATTATTTATTACACTTGAGAAATTATTAACAAATAATTCTTTGATGGGAATGTTTTATTAGGGTGGTTTTTTATACATGGTTTGGGAGTATTTTTCAATGAGAATGACATATCATGTAAAAAGATTCATCCAGGATTTAGTTTCTTGAACAAATCTTCGGCTCAATCAATAAAATTGTATAATGGTTCTATCTACATCGAAATCTATGAAAATGGGATTAATAGGTTATAATTCTTTAAGATGCATCCATCACATGTTTCATTTAAATATATTTCAAATTTTAAAAACAAATAAAAATGTATTAATCATATTTTTATAGTAAAACTAGTATACAATAGATGATAATGATTTTTAATGGTCATTTGAATTTGGAATACCATAAAGATGTTCAAAAAATTAAATGTAGTGCAATTGTTTTCGATCACAATATTAAATGACATGGGTTACTAATTTAATATAACATGTAACTCTATTTACAAAATATTATTTTGTTAAAACCCCCCATAAATAATTTCCCCATATAATTTTTAATTTCTTAAACAGAATTAGATTATGGTACTTCTGTTTCATCAATTCATTTGGTTCCATAGTCACTACCTCAAACTTCTGGTTCATTCATAACTCTTTGACAGTGATAGTTTTCTTGTTTCCCATAATATTGTCTCGATGATCTAATATTGTCCCTAGAAGCTACTCTTTATAATGATTTTTTTCAACTGTGCCACCACAAGATATAGTAAATGGGAGGGGTTGATGTGTACTTTTTCAAGGAGGGATACCTGGAACGCATCATATATGTCTAATATGTTATGTGGTAGTGCTAGTAGATAATCTAAAACATTGATATGATCACGGATCTCAATGGGACCGGTGTATCCCGGACTAATATTTCTCATATTCACAATCCTTTGTCATTTTTTTCTTTGAATTAAAGAAAAAAATAGTTTATATATGAACTAATGCTCTGGATCACATTTAAGAAGTTTTTCATATATTTTCAATTTACATTTTTTAGGATTCATATAATGTTTAATGATTGTAACACTCTCTATAATTTTATTGATAACATAAGGTCCCACAAGCTTCCATTCTTCAATATCTTCCCATCATTATGGAGACTTTAATATCATCCCATAAATATTTTAAAAAGGTTATATTAGAATGTAATATTGGAAACTACATTTATATGAGAACCCCAATAGGAGAATGTGTTTATCCAAAAATCATTGAAATTCTACAAAACATGATTCCATAATGTCCTCAATTTTTTTATTCCAGATAGAACATCCTTATTAAGGTGAGATGAACAGTTTAAGCTCAATTTGGTAACTAATTATTTTTCATTTATTCTCCAAAACATCGAGGTAAACCATATATCTCAATTAGAAACAATTGGTATTTGAACTCAATAGAGTAAAAAAACATCCCTTTTTTATATCTCATCAAGGTGGTCAACCATAAAATATTCTATAAAGGAAATTAAATTCCCTAAATTGGTAACATGTTCTTCCACTACCTAGACGAAATTATTTAATTTACTTTTATTGGATAATCCAATGATGAAATCCATGGATTTATTTCCATATTTTCATACTGTTATGGGAAATGGTTTCCCCATAGTCCTAAACATCATTATATCTACATTGACATGTTGTAATATAATAAAAGTAAAATAATATTCATATTATCCCTCTTATTTTTATCCCTCATGAAATGTTTTTTCAGATAAATATAAATAATAATGATTCCATGATGAATATAAAAATATGAGAAATTTCTATAATCAAGATTCTCCATCAGAATTTATATTTTATATTGAACATATATCTAGGTTCCAAAACATATAACTCAATCATAATGAAATTTTAAAATCAGAAAATCCTTCTTATATACAACAACATTATAGTTTTTGGATACCTTGATCATTTAAAGAATTGATGGTTCAATAATTATATTAAAAATATAGTACAAATATTTTTTTAATATCCATTTCCATCCATTACTTGTTCATGAAGATCGGATCACTAGAAGACCTCATTGTTGAAATTTTTTATGGTTCCTTTCTATGCATATCACCTATAACATTGTTTTATTTCCAAGGATTATTAGTGATTAAACAATCATAATACTTGAGCGTCTATAACCAACTTCATTGGAATATAATTATCTCTTTTTTTGGATATTTACATATATCTTTCATGGTCCATATATATTTTTTATCGTCTCCCAATAGAGAAAATGTCAACATATCGTCAATATAAAGATCACTTCAGCTAATTATAAATCAATATATTTGTATATCTTTTCATAAAGCTTCAGTCTGTGGTATGTATGGTCTAACAATTTGACACATTTTAGTAGTATATATACCTAACACTATTTATATATATCGTTGTAGAACAGGAATCCTTCCCCAGGGGTTGGAAATGTAAACACATGTGCGGGGATTATAATATTATGAATCACTTTATAAATGTATCCAAATTCATTAACCCTAGGAAATATTACCCCCTTATGAGTTTTCATGGTTATTGGGGTTTAAAATCATTAGATGTTTCACACAAATAGTTTATAGTAAACATCTAAAATAAGGTACATTATATTATCTATCACAGAGGATGGTCTAGTCCTTCCTTCAATTTCCACTTTTTAATATGGGTCTAGAGACATACCACTGCTAGTGATAACTTACCACAATAAATTTAATTTCTCTATTAAAAACTCACAATTACTATATTTAAAAAATAATTTTCACGTTCCCAAAAACTTAAACATAAAATTAAAATTCTCCTCATACTCATCCAGGATTTTAATGTATATGATAAAAGTTCCTATAATGACTACCATAAATTTATCAAGGTAAACTCTATGTACTATATTCATCACTTTTATAATGTTTTTTGTAGTAGTTTTGTATCCAAATTTGATTTAGATGAAACTATATTTCCCATACCCTGTTTGAAAATTAATGTTTGGGATGCAATCCTTATACCACTTCACATTATAGTATCCCAAACACATAACCACTATAGAAAAACATTGGTCTCAATATAGCTTATTAAATAACTAATCATTCCTTTACATATGATACCTATTCAATATGGTGACATTTTTTATCTTGTGATAATAAATGTTGTAGAGAGTTGAACTCTCCATTTTCATGAAGAAGACCAGGGAAATCCATGAGAATGAAAATTGCCATATAAACCCTTTTTATATATATATATTATAATATAGTATATTCCTCAGATCATTATGTTCAATAAAAATAATTTAGTATGGATAATTATATTTTGGAAAATATATTCGAATAATCCTAATTTAAATCTGAACCACATAGTTAGGGTAATGAAAATTATTAATTTTGGTATCAACTAAATATATTCCATAAAAAGGAACTTTCATTAATGTGGAACTTTTTTAAATTCTCAATCATTTGTAAAATATATGGTTTATAAAAAGTAATCCTTACCCATCCATGAGATTTTGTATGTAAATAATATTTATCCTTCTTCATGCAATTGTGTAGAATAAGAGGGTGATTCATGATTCAATGGTGATTTTCTTTCTTATCGATTTATGTTTCTTATATAATAGTTATGTAAATAGACACACAAAATATCATTTAATCCCACTAAAAGAAGTATCATATGGTTATCTATGATGTTATTCTATCAAACATAGGCAACTAATAATAATTAATTGTTTTTCAATAATGTCCGCATTTTCCATTTATTAATAATAGCTTTAATTAAATGATCAGATAGCGATTTTTAATAATTATACAAAAAATGTTAAATATGATATAATTAATAAAATGGAAATCAATATGTATATTCTCTATCCATTAATGAGTAACTCATGTACCATCAACAATTCAATTTTGGGATCTACAATAGCAATTATGGTGGAATAAGCTGTCCCTCACCGCATTCGAAATTAATGGAGTTGGTTGTCTTAAAAAAGACATATCCTTGTGAATATAACTCAATAATATATGTGTTTGTGGAAATATAAACTATCTAATACATGAAAAGTTTTGATAATATGAATAATTTTTTCCATCAAATTGTTTTTTTAAATGTAATGAAAAATTATCTAGGTTCCCAATCCTACCCACACAAAATTCATTTATCCAATACTATTAGAATATTTTTGGGATGCTTCATTCCATTAGTTTTAAAATATTTACATTTATATTTTTTTCCGACCACAATATTTCTCCATTATACAATGATAATTAAAATACAATTTTTATTATTTGAAACCATTATATTTTCTGATCGTTATTTCTCCCATTCAGATACATCAGATAATTTTCTCATAGTATGGAAGTTAATAAATGGTTAAGTATTTTATTACAGATGGATTAGTATACCGAAAAAGAATCCGACATTAATTTCAATGGTATTGAAAAAGGTAGATATTTTATAATGAATGTCTTGGGATGTTTTCCTCATATTCCCTGTTAGATTCATCGTTATTTTTCCCGAGGCTATGGAAGTACCTATAAATTTTTAGTCATATACTGTGGATAAATATTTTTGGAAAATATTTTCATAAATTACTTCCACTAAATACATTAATATCTTCCACGGGATTCAAATTTTTATCCAATTTCAACCATTTATTATATTTTCTATCATATTATAGATATCCATCATGACCATATTTTTCTCAAGGCATGGAAGGTTAGAGAAAATATTCTCAATGGAGTTAATCAATTTTCCATGATAATGGATTCAAAATTTCCAATGAATGTTTGAGTAATTTGATTCATAATGTTATTAATTAAAACAAGGAAAATTTTATGGGGATTAGGGCGTTCCATCTGATTTACATATAAATTCAACCCCAGAGTTAACTAAAAATTATTATAATGAGTTCCTCACTAAATCTCAAATTAGTTTGGAAATTTCATTTGGGAAACCATTATATTTTTCATTAAGATGGTGGTTGAATTATTTTCATATATTTACATTCATTATTATAGAAGAAAATGAAATTTAGGGACGTCAGTTTTCAAACGACATGACATATATGTAGGAAAAAAAGAACATTAAATGTATAACTGATAAATGAAATATATTATTTAACCTATGAATTTTTATATGACAACTTATCATTTCCATGAACTACTTTCAACCATAAATTATTATGGGATTTTACATTTAAAAAAAATCATAAAGAGCTTGTGAATTTACTAAATGATTTCCCCTAGATTTTTCCAACTAGTTATGTAGTTTGAACATTTTCTTTCTCCAGGAAATGATCCAGTACATCTCAATTCACCCTTTTCATTGTTATTACGTTGACGTATATTTTTTCCATAACCATATCGATTTATATTATTTATAATGAGATATATTTTCATAGAAACATCTTAATATATACATTATATAAATTTAATGATATTTTCATATAGTCAATCTTATCCCAAACGATTTTATTATAGTTTTGTAATCCTAATTAAAACAATAACTCTAAATTCAATTGATAATAAAGACAACAACCCATATTTATAAAACAATATATTTCAGGATTTTATAAATAAGTAACAACATAAAAATTCAAATAAGATAATGAATCCTTATATATGTTGTAATTTACGTATATAGTACATCAACATGGAAAATGAATACTACAACATTTTTGAAAGCATTATTAACATTCTCTTTAAATTATATTTCCCTTTTAAAACTGTATTGGGTAACATGGGGGCATATATTAGAAACAAGTTATATATGTATCATAATAAAAGAATAAAAAAGAATATGAAAATTTAAAGTAGTAAATTTGACCCAAGATGCATATTAGGGTAAAATAAGAGATGTTTAAATGATCAGATTTAATTATAAGAAATTATATAACATGATACAATAAATTTTACATGAGAATGTGGAAAAAAAATATTAAACATGACATCATAATTTGTTTTCATGCATAATGAAAAATAAATAAAACTATTTTAAAAAATCCCATATTTTATTAGGTTTAATACCTAATACCATATAAGGTATCTCATGAGACTAAAACATTACCCAATGCATTTATGCAAAATCTAGGTTCACTAATCATAACATATACTTGCATATGTGTTCCATATAGATCATTTAACATAATTTCAAATATCATAAAATTATAATCCATAATATTATGATTGTGGTTTGAAGGCATGGAATTGTGAAATTAATTAATTATATGTAGATCTAGGAACATAACAATTAGGGGAAATTCGTATGAGTAATCACAAAACAAATGTGTGGAATGGAGAATTATTGGATAAATTATTTATCCTTACATAAGGGTACTCAATGATTCATGAAAGGGATTAATTAGAGAGAAATTGATATCTCAACACATGTAAATACTATGGAATATAAAAATGATATGTGAGAATGAAATCCAACATGATATATAAGACAAAGAAGGTTGTTGAATTAAGTTGAGATGAATATGATTCACTACCTTCAGAGGGTGTTTACAAAATAAATGTTTGATCTACTTGAGATAATGTGGATGCCATTTTGGGATATAGATAAGGGATTGTATACTAATTTCATGATATATTGTTTTTGGTGGAGCGAAATGGGTGTTTGGATGGGATTAAATTGGAAAATGGAATACATTACATTATAAATTTCCAAACAAATGCATTCAATCCTATAATAAAAATATAATATAATATATATCCCAACCACTGTTTCTCTAATTTTTTCTACTACAATAAAATGTAATTAAATATTTCCCATTTTTCAGAACCAATATCATTAAAATATTACCCATGGTGATGTTGAATTGAGTCATGCTGACAAATAATTGATTAAAATTCATTAAAATATAATATATGACTGGGGGTTTCATTAAGGGATAATAAATTTTATAAAAATAACAAATGAAAAATTATTATATTTGTGAAATATATATTTTATCATGGATAAATTTTATGGCATATGTTATATCAATTTGTTTCATTTTAATGTCATAATACTTGTCTTATATTTATACAATATTTAATTATGGAAAAAAATAATTTTATTATCTCCCAAAATTATGGAAAAATCCCATTAAATTATTTTTATTCTCAAAATAAAAAAATATTATATATATTATAATAATAATTTTATATGTATGATAATTTATTATAATAAATAATAAATAAATTAATATTGAAAAATACTAGTTTTTTTAAGTAACTATTTTCTAAAAAATATCACCATTATTTTCTACATCGAATAATTATATTATAATTTTTATTTGACAATATTTTATTGATATAATAAAATTTATTTATAATTTAGTGATATTATTATAATATTGTGTCTTCAATGAAAATATACAATTACCATAAAAATTTGTTTGCTTAAATAAGAAACCAATTTTTATTAAACATGATTTTATTCATTTAAATATATATATTAATAAGGGGAAAATTGTCAATTATTATTCAATGGGAATATAATAATGGATAATGTTATTGTGAAGATAAATTTCATATGTTTATAATAGATAAATTCCATAGGGTATGGGGTGGGAGAGTGATATTTTCTGGGAGTGGGTTGACTTACTTGTTTTATCTTATGATAATGATGAGCTTTTACAAACCCCTTAAACAGTTTTGATTCTAAATGAAATGTTGAATCTATTCATTTGATTGGTCAATGGAAAATACAAAGGATTTTATCGCCCTTAGAATCATTGATAAATTGGATTCATCAACAATGATCCAATTAGTCAATGTCATCAATTCATTTATCTTTATCATTTTGACTTCATTGTAACCCTTGAATATATAATAATTTAAAATCATTCTAGAATGAATATATTATCATTGGATGTTGTTAATTATTCTATTTTAACATTTAAAAACACTAAAAATATTATTGTTGGTCGGAGAAGATTACTCAAGTGGGGTAGGGTGAATTGAGTGACTATAAAGATTTCTATAAAAATATTCTTTAAAAAAACATCCCCTTAAAGTTAAATACAGAAATAAAATCAATTTAATACAACTATAAAGGTTTTACTGTTTAAATAAATTCATAGAAGATTGATCATTCCTCCGTAATCATAATGCTTATTAATATAATTTTTGAAAATATTTTACTAAGACAAAGCACTTATAAATTCCTTCCAAGATTAACTATCAAAGTGAATGTAGTTATTTATGAGTTATATAGATAATATTTAAAATAGAGAAAACTAAATTAAGAATCACAAAGGATATGAAGCAAGTGGTTTAGTATCAAGTCAAGACATAATCCAATCCATTTAGTGATCACCTGGCACCATGCATTTTATATAAATAAACATTTATCCACACCCTGGACTGGGGTTAAACAATAGCACAAAGGACTATCCAGGCCACACACAGACCTCTTCCATAGTTATTTTTGGGTAAAAACTACCAAGAAACACATAGACCTCTTACACACTTATCAGTGGGAATACATAAGAGTAAAAAATGTGTGAGTAATAATATCTTATATCCTACAGTTTAATGTGGGAGACAAAGTGTGTTGCGATACACATACACACTCTGCTAAAAATTTAAAAAATGATACACAATAGAGAATAAATATTATGATAGGTTTAAAAGTGCTTTGAGTGTTGGTCTTTGCAGCTCTGGACATATGAGATCAAGTAGATGCAGAATTTGACCCCTCATCTGGAAAAAAGAGTTTCTTAATTCAGACATATTAGCCATGTGTTCGTCATGATGTTTTATAGTGTGAAGATGTTCTTGGGATTCTAATATGCTTCATGTGTTCTTCAGAAGAATTGATTTGTATGTAATAATTATTTCATTAAAAATTTCTCTAAGTGTCTTCTTCATTTTCGTTCTCACACCCGCTTGGTTCTCTTCCATGCGTTATCTGCTATATATGTTTCTGGGCCGCAATACCAATTTATCTTGTAGTGCACGTGTTGGAGCCGACAGGTTGTATGTATTCTACACCTCATGACTCATACTGTCTGATGATATATCTACAAAGAAACGTTAATTAATTCAGTGTATTAAAATATTCAAATATTACCGTTAGATATTAAATTTTATGACGATAATATTTATTAGGAAATAATGTCACAGTATGTCATGGAATTAGTGTCTCCTTCACACGATGTTTGGAATGGTCACAGTGTCCTGCAGTCATGGTGTCTTATGGTCATGGTGTCTTGTTCATAGGGTCTTTTTCACAATGCCTTGATATCACGGTGTCTGCTTCACGGTGTTTGGATATCATGGTGTCTGCTTCACGATGTCTCGATATCATGGTGTCTACTTCACGGTGTCTACTTCAAAGTTTCTAAATACCATGGTGTCTACTTCATGGTGTTATAATGTTCACGATGTCTGCTTCACGGTGTCTTATTTTCATAGTGTCTGCTTGTCATGATTTCTAGTTTACTTTTCCTGAATGAAATAACAGGTGACAGACTCACGGTGTCTCAATCATTTCAAAATAACAGTATTCAGTCTTAGGAAATGGTGATAATAGAATGAATTTAACTTAATCATTTGTCAAATAAATAATTATAAAGGTAAATAAAGTATAGTATTAAGTAATTAAAATGAATATATAGAAATTAAGATATTTAATTTCTCTTTTTCAAGAATGAGAATACTTAAACAATAATACAAATCATTTGATATAATTTTCATGATTTTACTAGGTTGAATAAGATTTGCGATCATTAAAACATGTTTAGTACAATAGGAGTCCAAAAATTATAAATATCCAATGTATATTATGTGTTTTCTATAAACTCATTACATAATAGTGAATTAAAATTATCTAAAATAGGAAACTACATTTCTAAATGATCGTTTCTATAAGTTATATGTTCTTATGAAGACAATTCATATAGATCATGGATGATAGGATGGTGAGGAATAATTAACAATGTATAATAAACAATTTGATAATTTTATATAATTCTAATGATTCAGGATATAATATATATCAAATAATATTTGGATAAAACATGATTGTATAGATTATTATATAATAATTTCTGACATTTTTTTCTCTATCAAGAGAATGTGATACAACATAGATATGAGATATGAAATTCATTTATCACATTAATTTTTTTTATAATTTAAACCTAATAAAACACATTTAGTTTTGTTAGTTGGATTCATAGAGTACTTATACATCTTTTGAAGAAAATTTCCTTATTGGTTATTCAAATATATTTTCCATTCCAAACTGAATAAATAATTTACTAGTTTCACTGGGAATTACAAAATGATAATATTTGGGAAGTTCATTTTTTATATTATTACTGTAATCCCCTATTTTGTAAAGTACCTATATAATAAAAACCACATAGTCCTTATTAATAAAAAATAATAATGGAAAGGGTCCCAAGACTCACACTAGTTCTAAACCCCCGGAACACTGACATTTTGAAAAAATATATCTATTTTTAAGAATATGAAAAATATTTTTAAGGATTATCATATGAAAAGCAATGACACTATATTAAGAAAAAACCAAAAAATTAATTTGTGGCTAAAATATCCTCCATTATATATTTTAATCTTTCTATTCATAATCATTAGGTATTAGATAATCTTTTTGTTTCCCACATATGAACTCAAATTCTTGAATAAAATATATTTTGTTTAATTACAAGATGAGAGGTCAATCATTGAGCATGAAATGGATCATGAACTGTTACATTGGATATAGGATACAATAACATTCTCTTTCCATCATCAATGATTTTGGTTTCCAAGAACTATTGTTCCATACCATATATTACTAATATGGACATCTTAATTTCATTCCATGACATGACTGAATTTAATTTTATGTTCAGAAATAAAGAATTAAATTTTTACAGAAAACAACACATGTTTTTTTATATTGTAAATAAATATAGATATTTATGATTTAAATTATGAAAATTATATAGTAGAAATAGATATTAGACCATGTTATCACATGTCCAACAAAAAACTATTTACGAATCAATGTTTTGAAAAAAAAGAATAATTTGAAAATGAGCTAACAAGATAGTTATTTCGAATATTTTTAACAATGATGAAATTTATGTTTTCAAGATTTTTTGTATAGTAAATTGACCAAAATAGCATTTAGTGGTCTAGGTTAAAGGTAAATAAATTTTATAGAATTAGAAGTAATAAATTTTCATAGTGTATTTCAACTAAAATATAGATGTGGTTATTCATAATTAAAAATTTATTATTTACATGAGTAGATATGGTTTTGTATACTGTATATGGTATAAGTCTAAGACCTTTGAGGAATTCAAATAGTTAAAAATTTATATAGAGAAATCAACATAGTAAAAATTAAAAGAATAATTGATTTGATAGTGGTGGTAAATATATTAACCAAGAATTTTTCAGCATTCTATAATAGTTTGGGATTCTATATCATCTCAATAACCCATATAAACTATAGTTAAATGGTGATTTTAAATGAGGGACCATACCATTAATGACATGGTATTGTTGATGACGAGTAATGAGGATCATTCATTGACCTTTCAGGTATATTCCATAAAAACTATTACATAAACACATATTTGAATACAACTAAAGTGGTAAACATAATTAAAATTAACTTATGATTTGTTAGAATGCCTATTACTCACATATACATGCATGGGAATCTAAGGCCTTTGATAATTCCACCTCAATCAATATACTATAAACCTGATGCAAGATGTTTATATTTATAAGATATCCCAAATAAAAATTAAATAATCTATAAAAACAGAGGTAATAATGAAATTTCTGTATGAGAGTTCATCTTCAAAAACAAGGAGAATATCCTTAGTAAATATAGTTTGATAAATAGATACATCAATGTTGTTGATGCTCATGATAGAGAATACTTGGGAGAAGAACAAATTCCATATGTACAGTTGGAATTATTTTTTCTGGAAACATATTTATTAGGTTGGAGTATAAGATAGGTAATAAGATACCAATGATACAATTTTCTATACTCTGAAGATGGAAAATCATTATTAATTTAAATTAATGAACATATCTCATACTATGAGGAATTTTAGAGCTTAGAATATGTAATATGGAAATAAGACATGAATTTAGTGAATGATTCTATAAACTAAGTAGATTATTTTGGTTATAGTGGAACATATTTTTAATTTAAATCATATTGGGTGAAAAATTATATTACTGAAAATAATGAACTATGATTGAAAATTAAAAAGATATAATGATGAATAATGTATAATAAGTTTTAACAAAATTATATAATTGTTTATGGAAAGAAAATTCCACCTATTTCGTTTTATATTCATCAAAATAGTATATGTTATAGTAGCATAACATAGATGTAATATTTTAAATATGGACATCAATCCAAATTTTCATAAATGAACCATATTGAATTAATTCTATAAGATATAACCAAAAGGGGTTGTGACTCCAAAAAATACAAAAAAATGATTGAAATTTGTATAAATAAATATATGGATTAATATAGAAATATAGTTAATTGGACTCTTGGCTCAAAAATGATAAATTATAATTGACAAAACAGTCTTGTAGATAGTTATGAAGCATAAGAACAAGTTCTTATTTATTATAATATTAGGAGAAATATCCTACATTTTATGGATCAAGATCCTTCATGATTTATCTAAAAGGATATTTTGAATATGTAAAGGTACATACATTCACAATATACTTGTTAAATTAATATGGAATAATAATTTAGAGGAATTTTCATGAGTTTCATGCCTTTATAATTCTATGATAACGTGTCCTAAGACATAATAACAGAAAGGGAGAATGATTATGATATAAAATGTTTATGTGATAGTTTATGTCTTTTATTCCATTTTATGTACTCGGATAGATATTATATATTCCATGATCATATTAGGAAGATATTATTTAGATCCATGTGATCTGTAATTTTATTTTGTTCAGAGAATCATTATCTCTATGAGAAGAACTACTGATATATTCCCTATATATAGTGGATATGTGGAGGTAGTTATCCCAATTTATAACAATTATATCATTAAAAAAAATACTATATTGATGTATCAATATAGTCAAGGTATTTATTTATTACCAATGGGGGAAACATGAGCTAAAAGCGTTGAAAGAAAATAGTTATAATTGATTCCATAGTGGACTCCATGTATATAGATATTCTAAAACTTCCAAAGAAATTGTTTGTATATTAATGTCTTTCAAGAGAATGATATGGTCTCTATTATTAAATAGAGTATAACATTATATTTTTATACTAAAAAATTGTGGATCTTTTAAATGAGAAATGGTCACACCAATAGATATAGTATATATATTTTATGCATCACCTCTTGAAGAAACTATTTCATAGTGGTAATTCTTTAGTGAGTACATGTTCCATTGAGAGAATAGCTTTCTCCCATTGAATAAAGCCTTATTTATGTTAAATAATGTGGGTCTTGTGAGAGATTTAAGATCAAATATTAGTATCATCATGATCTATTAGATGTGGGATATTTTTATAGTATATTTAGAATATCCAAATTTGATGTAAAAAATGATTATAGGCATTTATTATTTTGAATATTAGTAAATACGTTATCAAATAATTATTTCTCTTCTTCCTGACTTTGTATTTGATATTTTCGTAAGAGTAACTATTATATTGTAATGAAAAAGTAGTTCCCCATTATTATGTGAACAAAATTTTTCTGTGACAATATTCATAAATATCTGATATATAACAAAATGACCTGACCCAACTCAACAGAAATGATAAAAGCTATAAAGGGTAGACACAAATAGGAAATTGAGTCACATTCTCATGTTTTAGACCCTTATAAATTTCATGATCAACATCTTATAATAAAATTACCACAAAAAGGGATTTTAGATTTATTAGTGAAATTGAATATTCATATCTAAAAATGTACATATTTATCCATAGAACACAGTATTATTATAAATATATATTATTATTCATGTACATGGATTAATTAGTGAAAACCATAGAGTAATATCTTTGTGGCATAGAAGGACATATTGTCCATGTAACGAGTGATATTCCATTAATTAATAATGAGAATAATTATTTTTCCCATATATTCTTTAAAATAATTTTATATCTCAGACTTTTTTTGGGAATTAATCTATCTAAATAAATTTATTTTCATAGTGTTTTGTGTGATAAATCATTTCCAAAAATTCAATGAAAAATATATCAACCACATAGATTGATTAAATTAACATGCAACCTACATGATTAGAAATATCATTATAAATGGATTACTTTAAATAAAAATAAGGGGTATGAGGTATTATTTCATTATAAAATTACCATTATTCTGGATCACTTCGTTTCAATTTCCCAAATGTTAGCCATGGATGTTTGGTGAATCCACATTATGTCACATAGCAAGAGGCCACGAGGTCCAAAAAATAACTATATCTAGAACCTCACCAAAATATATACAATTATTTATAATTTAAAATTTTGAATAAATGTTAATCTCACAGGTTGTTTATGATTTATTCATCTATTCTTCAAAATATAGATTCAGTCACATTTTATTAGAGGGAAAGTATGTGGGAATATATTTTAATAATTATTTATTTTTTATTTCAATATTATAAAAATAATTTATTTATTTTTGAATGATGAAATTATAAAATTTTTTTTATAAAAATTAAAATTTAAACACATGATAAATATTGTATAAGAATAGAATATCAAAATTAATTGTATTGTGATAAAAAATATATATTTAATACTACTTTACTAAATTTTAAACAATTCATCTATGAAATAGTAATTAATGATTTAACAATTTTTTCATTTGAATATATAATAATTTTATAGTCTTAAGTGTGAGGATCCTAAATGAATAAAGAAATAATGAGGGTGTAAGCAAATTTTTTTTACAGTATAACAATTTTAATAAAATTGTACGATTCCAACAGCTAATGTTATACCTTTGATGGTTCTGCATATTGATATCTAGAGAATCCTTTTAATTACCTAATGGATCTTTTCCAAGAATTCTTTTAATAACGAAGAGTAATACACATCCACTACCTATATTGAATATATAAAAATATAGGGAAGTACCTCATCAATGATATTTTCTAGGAGATCGTGGGTGAACATTATTATTTTTACGATCTTTTGTGGTACCACTATTATACTCCAATAGTATCACTAAGAGGTTCATGGTGTAAATTTATATCATTTTGGAGGAAATATACACTATATTTCCATTACACTACATTAGAATAATATATTTTCACTTTTATAATCAACATCAATAAAATATTTCATTTTATTTAAAGTTTATTAAATACATTAATTAATTATAAATCTTTATGTGGTGATCTTTTGTTTTGTTCCACTATCATCATTTAAATTAATATTTCAATAAATTTAATTTTTCATGATATTCATTATCATTCAAATCTATATTTAATCATTTATTATAATTTTTTTTGAGGACATATCAATACGTTAAATGTGCTCTAGTAATAAAATTACATTATTCTTAGATCCATTAGACAACAATCTATCCCCCACATATTACTATTTCAAATAACTGTTCCATGTAGAAGTAAAATATTATTATTCTTCTCTCTTTCAAGTCATATTACAATTATTTAGTTATAATAATTTTTAAAAAAAATCCATTATTATGATTATATAATAACATATATTGAATATTATAATCCATTTTATCTTTTATTAATGTTATATTACCCATTTTATCTAAATATTCCATCCCCCTAATAAACTAAAATGTTGAAATGCTCTAATCATCCAAGCGTCATCAACCATGTTCCTGTAAATATTTTCTTTTTGGGAAATGAAATCTATTTAACGAGGTTATTCAACCACTACATTATATGTTTCCTCCCTACCAAACATTCATTGATATGATTCTGTTTAAAATCATCGAACCTTTTTCATCTATCATAAGATATTGTTGTATCATTTGATTATTCATGTTCCACAGTGGATGAATGTTATAGAATTACTTTTTAATATAAATTCCAAGAAATTATGTGTTTAATTTTATAATTAATGATAATTTTCAAGCATAGATATTTTATATTATTAGATGAGTATTAATTACATATAATTATGATCCATAATAGAAACAGTAATGTTAATTTTCATTTGAAACATGAATGTATAAACTATTGGATCATAAAATATCTATAGCATCCCCACATTGTTCTTATAAACTAGTATCCTTATAAAAATAATAACAATTAAAACCATTCTTCATAACATGTGGAAAAAGTTGATGCCAGTAAGGTTAAATATGGGGGATATAGGTCAATAAAGGATAATATGATCAAAGTGATACAATAACATTTTAAAATTCACATCTTCAACATAATATAGACAGATAAAAAATCAATGATTTAATAAAAATATTCAATTCATATCTATAATAATGATCAGTGATGGTCTCAAATTTGTAACTAATATCCAATACTCTTTATATAAAGATTTAATATAATAATAATAAGAAATACTAATCTTGTGAAAAAAATCTAAAACAAATATTGTTAAAAAAGCTGCGAATACCTCTAAATCAATCAATATTATAGATCAAAGTGTGACCAATTTTATTCACAATTGAATATACACATTTTTTTTGAAAATATCTAGAAAAAACATAAAAATAGATCAATATGTGAAAAATTATATGTTAAATCATGTTCTTGTTTATCATAATCTTCTCATTACATATCAAAAAATGTTATCAAATATGTTAGAGGGTTATTGTAAACCCAACCATAATATAATCATAATTCATTCATATAAATGTCACAAGATAATATATCATTATTTATATCAACCATTAATAACTAATTATATTTTAATGATGTTCTTAAACCTATAATCATTACAAAAATAGACCATCTAGAAAAAGTGTCAAGATGGTATCATTGGATCATATCCATAGAAAAACATAACAAACATTATGCTTATTATCATTGATGAAAATTTTCGTTATAAGATATATGTAATTGTTTTTATATAAATATTCCTTTTTCAAATTTAAATCACAAATGTAAAATCAATAAAATATAAAATATAATGGAAGTTGTTTAATTAAAAATAACTATTTAAACATGTTAATTTTTATTTAATTCATTGTGCAGTCATGATGATTACAAATTATATTCACAATATTTATAATAAAATAATGATTTCGTTAACATTTTTTGTAAAAATCAAATGTACCTTATTTAGGAAATATTAAAAATGTTGATTTTAGAACATTTTTTAAAATTTAATTTGTATAGACCCAAAGCTAAATGTTTATAGACATTACATTAATTTTTTGCAATACTTAATACATCAAAAAAATAGACGCCCAAAGACCATATTAGTTTAGTGTCTTTGGAAACTCGGTACACAATCTTTTAATAATGTTGAGTGATCTTAAACATCACCCATAAATATCAACCCCTTTTTATTTCCTACCTAAAACCATTATCTATATCCTGGGGAAAATAAAACATAAAAATGGTGAGCTAAAATGCTCAGTAATGGTAAGAATGGAGAATATAAAAAAAACCATATACATTTGAACTTAAAAACATGAATAAAATGTCTAATCCCCAAAAACATGAGTGGTGAAATAAATCTTGGTAGAATTTAAGGCATAGATCATAAAGGAACATTAATCTTTAGAAAATAGCATGGGAATTAAACATGTAATTGTGGAAACCATTAAACACATGATTTTATTTCTATAGTAGCCAAGGCATTGCTTCCAAGACCATCATAGTGGATAATGTCCCATACTGAATCGAGTTCACTCATTGTTCTAGTCCTGTATCACTAAACCAGTTTAACTTTTCATTCCAGCCATGTCTATATCATGAGATATAAATCATTACCCAATTCATTGGCTGGAGATATAGGTCCCACGCATCTCATAATGAAAACATTATTTCATGTGCCATAACGTAAACATAAATCATTCATCATAACCCATAGAATAAAATGGATTTCGTAAACATCATATCATCATAACATAATATATATAAAACTAATTGATATCATTTCATCATAAGAAACATGAAACCACTTAAATCATAGATACATTATATATTAATCATACACATATGAAATTATTTCATATTAGATAGAAAATGGTTTTGATAAAACACTTAAAATGAATTATTGTGGAAAATATCCTTTCTTCTTCAAAATCATTTTATTTTCACAAAATAACATTCAAATTTAAAAGAAAATATAATTTGTTGAAAATTACCATGAAAACTTATAGAGTATGCTTCATGAAAATTAGGCGTTATGAAACTGTAAAAATCTGTTTATTCCGTATAAGTAAATAAAACATTATCCTCATACTTTTGTCAGAAAAGTCAAAAAGTTCCTCATATGGTAAATAAAAGAAATATTATTTCGTTAACACAATGTGAAAGTCAATGAGGGGTAAAAATGAATTTAAAAATACATGTAAGAATATAAAACACTTTATGAAAAACATTTATATAGACATTGATGAAAAATATAACCCCAGTAAATACTTACGTATAAGCAATCTCAGGTAAAAATGAGATTACATAATTATCCCTTACCTTAAGTCCAATTTTCTCTCTACAAGTTCGAATATCTAGTATAGTGGGTTTAAACATATTATTAACTTGTAACGTAACCATAATAATATTTAGGATATCATATATTATTTACTTATGACTTTATATTACCCGTTCTTTTGTAAATTCCATGTTAAAGCAGTGTTTTGGGTAAATTCGTTTCATTTATTATACGTGTTTGGACTTGTTGTTTCATGATATTATTATTACATATATCATGATTTAATTATTTATAGAATTTAAATCATGATTTATATATCATATAAATTCAATATATATATATATTTAATAGATATATAAATGAAATGAAGTACACCATTCATGGAGATGGTAGGCCGTACATACGGATGAACGCTGTTTTCCTTTCCTTATTGACTTGAATTGAAGTAAGTATATGATATATATATATATATACATAAATAAAGTATCATTTTTATTTCATCTATATCATTAATATTCATTATATATACTGTATAATTATTCTTGAATGGTTGACATGATGAATAAATCTCATCGCATCGTGGAGACGGTAATTTGTGTATACACACGAGCGATGATATCTTTCCCATAAATATTGAATGGAATTGTAGTTGATGATATAATATCTCATAACATGTATCACATTATAATAATCATATATTGTTATTATTTACACCATTAAACCCATCCAAGTAATGCAGTGGTAGAAAAACATTTTCCACCACGTCGTGGAGATGATATTCCGTACGTACGCACGCGCGGTGATTTTTTTTAGGATGGATAGAAGGTGAAATAAGGATGTTTTATATTTATAATAACATATCAATATTTATTTAATACTGATTTTATTACTTTATAATGAATTAATTAAATAAGGGGATGTAGAAGAAGAAAGAAACATGAAAGAATCGGTAGAAGAGAATACCTCTTCCTCGACGTGCCTCTTTTAAACTTTCTCTTAGGGAACTAAGGATTGTCTTTTGAGAAGACCAGAACATCTATGATGTAACTAGATATTTTTATAAGATAAATGGTTAGGTTTTTTCTGGAATTGAAGGCTCAAAATTGTGTGAAGAGGAGAGGGAGGAGGTGCCCTTTTATAAGAGGGGTGAGGGGCACCGTAGAAAAAACATAAAATATTATTTTATAATAAATTAATATTCGATTTATAATGGTTGAAAAATGACTTATTTCTAGGCTAGGGTGGGGATGGGTCGCAATCCTCTCAATAAATAGGTTTTAGACAAGTTTAGGTTACCATTTTACCCTTATCATTTGGATTTAACTCTAAGTTAAATAATTTAACTTTTCCTGTGTATTCGTGTATTCTTACACTATATGGTAAATAAACATAATATAAACTTCCAATAGAACTCCAATTGTTTCATTAATGTAATATATATTATTATAAAAGTCCTTTAGGAGAACCATATATTTTTAGGTCCATTATATCAATTATTAATATAATTTTTTAAAAAACACTTGTAGGTAAATTTTGACAGTCTTTGGTATTTTTTTTACTGAATTTATAAAAGCATTAATACATAGAAAAAAATTTATATAACAAACCCTAATATGATATGTTAAACTATAAAATTAGTTTAATTCATAAAAAGTCTAATATTACATTTATTTGGGTATTTATATTATCAATTATGTTAATATTTCATTAATAATATAATTACTGCATCATCATTGTGTCATAAATAAATTAAATTATTTAATGTAAAAAAATTATAAATAAAATAAAATAATGTAGGAAATCGTTTTATCTTTCTAATGAATATTTATAGTCAAATATATCTTATGTATAACCCAATATTGAAAACATCTTACTAATTAAACATTGATTTTAACTCTTTTAACTTTTCTTGGAATTAAATAATAATAAATGTCCTATTCTTATGGAAGTGGACATAAATGGTCATATTTTATAACTAAGAATGTTTTTGTTCTAATTAAACTTATCCAATATAATTAGGACTTTTTTATGGTAATAATAATATCATTTTTACCCTTAATTACCCTATTTACTTTTAACCGTTGTAAATAAAAGTAACAAAGTTACTATTCACCAAAAACTATTTTTATCTTATTGAACCACATTTTACTTAATGATATCAACTATGTCTCTCAATGATCTGAAATTTCACTCACAGAAGTGTTAAAATTATGTTTTATGAAAATTTGAAAATTCTCCTTGGAGGTGGGTAAAAGACGGTCAAAAGTTCAATAAAATTTATATATATATAAAATTATTATAAAATGACTCCAATTGATTATATTGAACTTATATAGGTATTATGTATCTATTTTGACCTAGAATAAATTTTAATAAAATAAATTATTATTTAAATAAAAATTCAGTTTTAACCAATAACATTAGTGTTTTCACTATTCATCAAAAATTGAATGTTTTCACAGAAATACCAAAAATTTACCCGAGGCTAATTTCGATATTCTGAATCAAAAAATGAAGTCTATTTTGAATGATAAAATTTATAAAATTTCAAAATGTGGGTATTACTATTCATAACCCCTCTTTTATATAATATTTTAATAACATATCATTGTTTTGTGAAACCCAGTATTGTGTACTACACACGCTATCAAAGAAAGTTGCAATTGCATGTAATGAAAGCCTAGTCAGGGTTGCGTATAGTGCAATCTCCCTTTGGTTTTTCTTATAACATAGTTAAAACTTATTTGATTTATACATTAATCAATATCTATACTTAATGTTTTATAAAATAATTTCCACAAAACGAACTTGAAATTGTGTGTAACACAAGCCAAGAATAGTGTTGCATATTCTACAAGCTAATACAGTGTTGAAAATAGTACAAGAAAATATTGGTGTATTTTACAATAGAATACATCAAGGAAATTAAAAATAATATATATCATAAAATCTCAGGGTGTTACATTCTACCCCCTTTAAAATGAATTTCACCCTCAAAATTCATCAGGGTTATAAATATTTTACTACTTGAAAGTTTCATTCATAGAAACCCACATCGTAAAAAGGACTGATAAAACATAATTTTAAAAAGTGAACTTTTAAATAATAACGGTTACCCAAATTAACTCATCATTGGGTTTCCACATAGGAGAACATAAGTGAAATATGGATATGGAAGAGAAATCTAACCATCATGTATGGATGAAGAGTGGTAGAGAACATGACTATGAAAAATCCAACAATCACTAAGCCATAAATTTGTGATAATATAAGGTAACATCTGATTCATCAGATATGAGGGCACTAGGAAAACATTCTTGGTTTTCATGATCATTTCTGTAATGTTGAAATTTTTTTGAATTAAAATAAATACTTACATGATTTTGGTACAATCTCATTGTTTTTTGTGCCTTGAAAAATTTCTACTTCATCCCTTAAAGAAATGAAGTTGAATTTTTCTTCTGTGAAGTGTTAGCAGATAATGCGATTGAATGATAGGTTATTCCACCTATCTCAAATATAACGTTACGAAAAGTTATATACATAAGTCCATATATTGTGAGATGAATCATATGTGGTTCCTAAAATGGAAATATACTTCATCTATCATACCTCATAATAAAATAAAACTAGTTTCTAACAACTAGGGACATAATATAGGCCAATGGTAGGTGATAAATGCATGTCGCACTTCGGATGTGGGTTCTATTCCCGCAACCTTATCTGACGTGATGGGTTGTCGCCCGTCCTGCATGTTGTCCTTTTTCTAAAACTACACTATTATAACATTCCAGAAATAATATCAAAAAAATAAGTTCTAGCCATAAAAAATAATATCTGATGTCCAATATAATCCCTTCCAATCATTAGGCTTATCCAAAATACATCTGTCCAATCTCATATTATAAAGAATACGATTACATGAAAGGTCAGACAACAAGCACTTGAATACCATCATTTATCCCCCATATATCATACGTTATATTTTGTTGATCGCATTCCAATGTTGTGAATACCTTAATATTGTATTCTTTTACAACATGAATTACCATAGAATCTTATTGAAAACATGATTTCTGTCAAAATTCAACTCTTTCAACATACAAAAATCACAAAATTTCAATATACTCAAACCATGAAATAACTTTTTCCTTATATGAGATCATTAATAATATCAAAAAATTTATTATCTCTTTATCCCATCATTATGCGCATATCATCTGCTTTCCAAAATCACTTTTCATGGTTACAGGTACCATTCATCATATATTTTCAATTACTCAAGGAAAGACAATAGTGTAATAATCCTTAGATTTTTCATCATTCTATAGTACCATACATTATTCATGCAATCATCATACTACCTTTTCAAAACATTGACCGAGATTCATCATTTTATTCCTCAACACTAGTTTCATATCATATATTATTTGTATTGTCTTCATCATCATCAACATAAATACTGCACAAGCAACTATGTTTATTATCTTCACGAGATTTTCCCATAGGTAATTGGTTTGCATAATTCCCATGCATTCCACATTTAAAACATTTAACCATTGTTGATGTCTTAGTAATACCATTATCCTTGACCATTGTGTTAACTGAAAATTTTCCTTTGTAATTACTAGCTTTGTGTCCTTCTTTTCCACACGCAAAGAATATTCATGTTCCTTTGAAACATTCTCATTGGTGCTCATCCCATATGACTTACATGATGGAAATTGATCTTTATTTCCTCTATGATCATCATGAAACTCCATATTTCTCTTATTAGCTGAGTTAGGAATCTTACCAAATTTGAGATTATTGATCACATTATGAGATTGCTGATTGGGCATAATAACTATGTTTCTCCTTCCAAATACCATTTCACTTGGTAGATAATGAAGAATATCATTCCATTGTCCGTTATATTCTCCATTAACATGAACCTTCCTATTTCCAGCCATTTTCTAAAACCCAACAAGAATAGTGTGAGTAGAAAAAATCATGCTAGGAAAACAATATAATGAAGGGGTACACATTAAATTTCTATGATAATAGGTTTAATTCAATGATCATTACCATAATTTTAGGACTATAACCTATTATTATATGTAATCTTAGGGAAATTCCTAGACATACCTTAGAAATATATCTAGGGATCTCACAAAAGTTTTCGCATCATAGTTTTCTCAGTAAAGTTTTCACATCCTAGTTTCCAAAGGTTAACTAAACCTTTTGTCTGATACCAACTGTAGAGACCCAAAGCATGACGTACATAGACATTAAATTAATTTTTCAGAATATATAATACATTACAAAAATAGATGCCCAAAGATCGTATTAGTTTAGTGTCTTCAAAAACTCGGAACATAATCTTCTAATCATGGTGAAATTTTATCAAAATATCTCATAAATATATTCCCTTTTTTGTATTCTTACATAAAACCTTTATTTATATCATGTGGAAAAGAAAAACTAAAAATAGTGAGCTCAAATGATCAGTAAGCGTATGCATGGAGAAAATAAAAAACCATATATATTTGAGCATAAAAACGTGAAAAAAATGTTTAAACGTCAAAAACATGAGTGGTGAAATAAATCTTGGTAGTATGTAAGTCATATATCATAAAGGAAAATTAATAACGATAAAGTAGAATGGGAATAAAACATGTAATTGTGGAAACCATTGAGCACATCATATGATTTCCATTGTATCCAAGGCCCTGTATCCAAGACCATCATAGTGGACAAAGTCCCTTACTGAATCGAGTTCACTCCTCATTCCAGTCCTGTATCACTGAACTGGATTAACATGTCATTTCAGCCATGTCTATCTCATGAGATATAAATCTTTACCCAATGAGTTGGAGAGAGATATAGGTCCCAACCCTCTCATAATAAAATCATTCTTACATGTTCCACAACATAAAAATAAATTATTCATCATTACCCAAAGAATAAAATGGGTTACATAAACATCAACCCATCATTACATAATCCATAAAAAACAAATGGATATCATTTCATCATAAGAAAATTGAATCCATTTAAATCATAGAGACATTATACTTGACACATACTCTTATGAAATAATTTCATCTTAGATGTAAAATGGTTTTGATAAAACACTTGAAATTAATTCTAGAGTAAAATATCCATTCTTTTTCAAAATCATTATCTTTTCCAAAAATACCATTCAATTTTAAAAGAAAAGGGATTTTTTTGGAAAAAAATAGAAAACATGCAGAGGCAGCTTCATGAAAATTAGGCGTTAAGAAACCGTTAAAATACATTCATGCCGTATAAGTTAAAAATAACATTCTCCTCATACTTTTGTCGGAAAAGTGAAAAATATCCTCAAATGGTAAACAAAAGAGTGATTCCTTCCATAACACAATGTGAAAGTCAAAGAGGGTTAAAAATGACTTTAAAAATACATGTAATAATATTAGAAACTTTATGAAAAACATTTTTACGGACATGGATGAAAAATATAACCCTAGTAAATACTTATATATAATCAATCTCGAATAAAAATGAGATTGCAAAATTATCCCTTACCTTAGGTCCAATTTCCCCCATATGTGTATGAAACTCCTGTATAGTGGGTTTAAACTTATTATTAGCTTGTAAAATAACCATAATAATATTTATGATTTCATATATGATTCACTTATGACTTTATATTACCTGTTATTTTATAAATTCCATGTTAAACTAGTGTTTGGGGTAAAATCGTTTCATTTATCATACGTGTTTGGACTTTTTGTTTCTTGATATTATTATTACATATATCATGATTTACTTAATTCTAGAAAGTAAATAATTATTTATATATCATATATATTTTTAATTATATAGATATAAATATATAATATATATTTAAATGAAATGAAATACACCATTCATGGAGACGGTAGGTCATACGTACGTATGAATGCTATTTTCCATTCCTTATTGACTTGAATGGTAGTAAGTAGATGACATATATATATATATATATATACATAAATCCATTATCTTTATTCTGTCATATATATCATTATTATTCATTATATATACTCTATAATTATTTTTGAATGGTTATCATGGAGAATGAATCTAATCGCGTCTTGGAGATGGTAATCTGTACGTATGCACGGGCAATGATATCATTCCCATAATTATTGAATGTAATTTAAGTGGATGATTTAATCTCTCATATATTTCATCATGGTTTAATAATCATATATAGTTATTATTTACACCATTATACCCATCCAGGTAAGGTGGTGGTAGAAAAACATATTACACCACGGTGTGGAGACGATATTCCGTACGTATGCTCGCGCATTGATTTTTTTTGTAGGATGGAGAGAAGGTAAAATATGGTTGTTTTATATTTATAATAGAATATCATTATATAATTAATACTTATGTTACTAATCTATAATGAAACAACTAATGAAGAGGATGTATAAGAAGAACGAAACTGGAAAGAATCGGTAGAAGAGAATAACTCTTCCTCGACGTGCCTCTTTAAAACGTCCTCTTAGGGCACTAGAGTTGATCCTTTGAGAAGACCAGAACCTATATCATTAACATGATATTTGGAGAAGTAAAATGGTCAGGGGTTGTCTAAGCATGAAGTCTAAAAATTGTGTGAAGTGGATATGGAGGAGGTGCCCTTTAATAATAGGGGTGAGGGGCACCTTAGAAAAAACATAAAATATTATTTTATAATAAATTCATATTCTATTTATAATGGCCGCAAAGTGACTTTTTTCGTGGTTAGGGAGGGTATTGGTCGCAATCCTCTCATATAATAGGTCTTAGAAAAGTTTAGGTTACCGTTTTAACCTTATCATTTAGATTTAACTCTATGTTAAATAATTTAACTTTTACCCTGTCTTCTTGTTTTCTTACACTATATGGTTAATAAACATACTATAGAATTCCAATAGAACCCCGATTGGTTAATAAATATCATATAAATTATTATACATATCTTTTGGATGATCATTAGATTTTTAGCACCATTATATCAATTAATAATTTAATACTTGTTTTAAAATCACTTTTATGTCAATTTTGACTCTATTAGGTATTATGTTTTTGCTAAGTTTATAACAACATTATTAATTCGAAAAAAAATTTATCTATTTAAAAATAGTATGATATATTAACCAAAAAAATTAGTGTAATTCATAAAAAGTCTCAAATTAAATTTACATGGATATTTATATTATCAATTATGTTACTATTTCAATAATAAATAATTATTGCATCATCATTGTGTCATAAATAAAATAAATTATTTAATGCCTCAAAATGTTAAATAAAATAAAATTATGTAGGAAATAATTTTATATTTCTAATTAATATTTATAAAATAATTTATCTAATGTATAATCTTATATTGAAAATGTTTTACTTATTAAACCTTGATTTTTAACTCTTTTAGCTTTTCATTGAATTAAATAATAATAAATGTTCTAATCTAATCCAAGTGGACCTAATTGGTCATATTTTATTCGTAAGGATTTTTTTGGTATAATTAATCTTATCCAATAGAATTAGGACATGTTTTCGGGTAATAATAATATCATTTTTACTCTTAATTACCCTATTTTCTTTTAACCGTGGTAAATAAAAGTATAAAGTTTATATTCACTAAAAATGATTTTTATCTCATTGAAACAGATTTTACTTACTGATATCAACCGTGTCACTTTGATATATGAAATTACAATCACAGAATTGGTAAATGTATGTTTTATGAATATTTACAAATTCTCCTAGGAGGTGGGTAAAGATAGTCAAAAGTTCAATAAAATATTTATATGTTTAAAATTATTATAAAATGACTCAAATGAATCACATTGAACTTATATAAGTATTATGTATCTATTTTGACCTAAAATAAATTTAAATAAAATACATTTTTATTAAAATAAAAAGTCAGTTTTAACTAATAACTCAGTGTTTTCACTATTCCTCAAAAATTGAATGTTTTCAGAAAAATAACAAAAAATAACACTAGGCCAATTTCAATATTCCGAATTCAAAAATGATATCTATTTTAAATGATAAAATTTATATAATTTAAAAAGGTGGGTATTATTATTCTTAACAGCTCTTGTATATAATATTTTAATAACATATCGTTGTTTAGTTAAACCCGGTATTGCACACTACACACGCTATCGAGGAAGGTCGTGATTGTGTGTAATGAAAGCCAAGCCATGGCTCAGTGTAGTGAAAGCTACCATTGGTGTTGTGTATAATATAATCAAAAATTATTTCATTTATACATTAAAAAAATCTATACTTAATGTTTTGTAGAAAAATTCCCACAAAATGAACTTGTAATTGTGTGTAACATGATCAAAGAATAATGTTGCGTATACTGCCAGCTAATACAATGTTGCATATAATAAAAGCTAATCTTGGTGTAGTGTACAATAGAAAACACCAAATAAAGTAAAATGAATATATCTCATAAAATAAAAGGGTGTTACATAAATCATTGGTAATAAAAAATTTTAAATAGTAATAATATTTTTAATAAATTTTCATCAAATATTTTTTATAAATAATCAACATGGACGAAAATTATTTTTTAAACAAATAGAAAAATAACGCCAGTTTTATATAAAAATGTCATTTTGTCATATGGAGTACATAAATTGAGTGATATTAAAGAAAAAATTTATTCTCTAAAAATAAATATATTTTAATAAATTTAATTTGAAAATTTTGACATCAATCATGTAATTTCTTCATCGAAAACATTTTTATAATGAATTATTGAAAATAAGGTGATTGTAACATTAAACCCATTTCGATTTATAACAATATTATTCATTAGAAACACGAAATAATAAAATAAAATTTAACATTAAATATCATTATTATAAGTATGTTCTAGATATTTCATTTATTTATGACTATATATTCACCTCATATAGGAATATAGTTGTAGAATATAACATATTTCCCAAATATGACCAATTGAGATGACAAACCATCACCTCATGTTCTACTTGAATATAATGTTCTTTACCACATTTATAACAAATTTGAATTTATTATACATATATTAATGATAAATTTACATATTTATAAGTTCATATATGACCCCTTATAACATTTCAACATGACTTTACTTAAAAATCCATGGTAAACCAACCATTTCTATGTGTTAAATTGTTTTTCTTTACATATAATTTTGATTCTGTTGTTAAAATACCTATACATTGATAAGGGTTTCACCATATCTAAATTATAAAAAATTATATAAATATATAATCTCTTTTTTAAAACAAAATTATAATATTTAGTAATATTTATAGATAGAAAAATTAATTAGCGTTTTAATCAAGATGTAATGCCACACATTTTCATAATTTTTTTTACTTTTCTCCTTATAGATTGAATGAAATTTAAGTAATAATTTAACACTATATAGTAATTTTTATATTTAATATATCATATATATTTATTAAATATTTCATTATTTCGATCAATATAAAAATACAAACGATAATATTAGTATCGCTTCATAGAGGTGGTAATCCAAAAGTTCACAGGAGAGACATAATCATTTTAAAATGGATTGGAGGGTAAGATGTTATATTTGATATTATATTTAAAAAAAAAATAAAAATTTCATAATTTTGAAATATCTAATTTCAACCAATAATAATTACCATCCATTGACGAACCTAATGGAAAATGAATTTTATCTATATGTGGTAGTGGTAGT
This sequence comes from Viscum album, assembly GCA_963277665.1. Lineage (NCBI taxonomy): Eukaryota > Viridiplantae > Streptophyta > Magnoliopsida > Santalales > Viscaceae > Viscum > Viscum album. Next base: position 961,167,714 of record OY728143.1, on the reverse strand, counting down.
CTACATGTATGAATGAGTGATTCTTCTATGTCTCATTTCATAGAATAGTGTGTGGATAATGGTGGTTTGATAAACATAAAAAATAAATACATTTAGGATACAAAATATATTATTTTTATAATGAAAACTTCATAATTAAATGAGGAATAAGAATAAATAAATTGAAGCAAATAAAAATTATAATGGTATAAGGTCAAACATTCGTATAAGAATCAAATTTAGATATTTTTGTATGTAATTTAAATAATTATATGTTTTTTATTAAAACCATGGATATCATATATTATTCTTAACAAAGGTAAATAATTTTTCTATATTAAAGGGTTATAATATTTTAATAACTTGAAAATAAGGTAATAAATGGAAAAGGGGGACATTTTGAATAATAAATTATCTAACATGTCCTCTTTTAATATCTTTATTATTTTTATATAATTTAATAAAATAAAATATTCATAAAATATAAATAATCTATATTTTGAAATTTTTCATTTACTTTGACTTTAATGTCCCCTTGTAAAATATTTAATTTGAATATAATCTTTCACACAAACCCGCAATTTCTTATTTATCTACAATATTATTAAAACACAATAATTCACAAAAATTGTATTACATTAATAATTTTTTAAATTGAATTTTATATTTTTCTATTAATTAAATAAATAATATGTTAGTGTTATGTTATCATTTTAGGTTATTATTCAATTAATAAAAATTATAAATAAATCATACAGATTAAAAATTTATTTTTTATTTTAAAAACATTAAGATAAAATATTATCCTTTTGTAACCCTTATGTTTGAATTTTATAGATGTTAAAGTAAAGAGAGGCCATTATTTATTTATTTATTATAAAATTAATATAAAAGTCATAATGAATTTAATATGGAATGATGGGATAATTTGTTTAAGACATGGAGAAAAATTGAAGAAATATGAACATTAATTAGATAATGGAATGTGTTATAGAAATTTAAAAGCAATATCCAAATGTGTTATCCCTAATTTAACCTTTTTAACCAAACCATGGCTGATAAAAACTTACAATTGTTACTATTTCTTTTGCTAAAAGGGGAATATTTTCCAATTTATATCATCCTCATTCCAAATTTTGAATAAATTTATCGAGATTCAATTTATATTATAGAGAGAAATAAATTTTTATAAAATTTGAAAAATTGAATTGAATTTTTTTGTAATTATTTTTCATTGTATAAAAATCTTCTTATATTAAAATCCTGAATATTAATGATTCATATTTAATCAAATGAATTATAATTAATCAAAATGATAAAATGAAAAATGAAGAAAAAAATTAAAAAATTAAAATGTTATTTTAATATCCTAATGTAGTAAAAATAATGTATACATTTTAAAAATATATTTGTTTCACTATTCACTAAAATACAAATAATATTTGGGAAAATTAAATATTTATAATTATGTTAAATTTATTATGTTAAATATAAAGTTATTTTAATTTTCTAAAATAATATTACAAATTTGGTTATAAATTAATTATTTTTTCCAATCACAATATTCCATAAAAACCATTTGTTTAATAAAACCCATATTAAAGCATAAAATGACTTCAATAATGAAAGTGTTTTTTATTAACAAGTGTTAATTAACATAAAGGTATTGAGTAAGTCCATTATAAAAGTATATAATAATTTTTTAGACATATTCATACCTACCAATTCAATAACTAAATTATAATAATATTTTCATAACATATCAAAATTTTCCTAATTTTCCGTGTTTCATGTTAAGAAATACTGTTATGAATTTATTTACTTTTTTATTTATTAGTCCCCCCACCAATGTAAAAATTTTTCCCTATAAATTTTTAATTTTTTATGCATAAAACATTAAAATACCTTCTTTAAAAAACCATATCTAACAGTGGGATACAAAATCCTTTTAAAAGGGGAATTATAACATGTACATATTAATAGAAATAACACATCATTGGAATTAAAAATATGGGGGAAATTGGTGGGATGTTTGAATATAGACATTGAAGTGAAACTAATACGAATGGACTAATTGAGCATGATAAAGAACATTTCCATGAAATAAATCTTGAATAAGAAAGAAGAAATAATTTGTTTGATAAATGACCATCGATTCATATGAAATTAAGGTAAAATAATAAAATTTTAGTTAAATATACTTTTCTTAAATTAGTGTGATTATTTATTATAAATATATATAATAATATAAAATATAGGTACATGTTTTCATTCAATATCATAATAAATATATCATCCTATCATTTTATGTTTAACAATTTCCACATCATCTTTTACTCTAAGAAATGAATATTAAAGGTTAATATTTTCAAACCATAGGAATGAAATTTCCTATTTAATATATCATAATATACTCAACAGTTGAAAATTCATTCATCATATATATAGATATTTACGAAAATTAAAATTATTATCAAAGGTTATCCAATATGATAAATAATAAATTTAAATTCAGAATTAATACCCACTATATAACAAAATTTATTACCAATGTAGTTAACCATATAAGAAATCAAAAAATAATTCTAACCAAATTTAAAATCAGAATCTATTTTTATTAAATGTTAATATATTTCATAAATTAACATAAAATTAATATCCCATTTAACATAAAGTTTCTCATAATTTTACATTACAAATATGTGAATAACTTGATCATATAGTCTCATGAAACATACTAATAACCTAAATAACCATAAACCATAATAAAAACATACATTCTTCCAATATTTTACTATATACCCCTATTATAAATTAGTGACACGATTATTAAATATATTAAATAAATCTAAAAAAATATCTTAAAATACAACAAATATAACATAAGATATTTTTTCATGAAAACGGTAATCAATTTCGGTGCTATCAACACTGTCCAATTTAAATTATTAATATCAATCATATATTTCTATCAATAACAAATTATTATCTCATAATGGAGCACTTTTTAGGTGTTATATTTCCGTCATCCAAGCCTTCCTCCACAAAATATCAACCTACTATTAATTCGCAATTCTTGGTCATGAATACCATTCAACATATTCTTAAAAATTCATGAAGAAAATCATTGGAAAAAAAATTATTTTAGGAATCTTAAAATCATAATTTCATTGGTATAATAATTTTATAATATAATGATTCAATTAAAATGTATAAACACTTCAATACATTTTCTATAAAAGTGACGTGACATTAATATTTACTTGTACATGATGATGACCCATAGATCATGGAACCAACTGTGATAATTATAATGAAACCCAAAAATACATTTAATATAATGTTACAAAATTTATTTTTATTTTTTTTAAATTTTATATGGATTTATTTTGCGACCATATGCTAATACTGTGTACGATTTTGAGGCCTGATGTTCCTGGAATAAATTTTTGAATAATATTAAAATATTAAATAACAAATGCTCACAATTTTTTAGAAATTGTGAAATAACAGCTAAAAAGGTGACCAGATCAGAATTACATTTGATGCATTGTGTTTAATACATCATATATACATTAGGCACAGAATATCATCAGTTGGCACAGGATGTAAACTAAATGTAGTTTCAAGTGTTTTAATGAATAAATTAATTGAAAATTTATTTCACTTTAGTTGTTTCATCAACGAATTAATGTGACGATACTTCTATTTTATAATGAGCCTTTATGCTGTGATACAGATTTAGGCTCAATAACTGGAATTTCCATGGAGTCTCCTAAGGTAACCCTATATGACCCTCTCAAGAAAATATAAATAGAATCAAAAATTGATGGTTGATGAAACCCATTCATGATAAAACTCGCCAATGATGGCGAGGTAGTGACCTCTCTTCATTAAATAGTGATCCAATTCAATTGTAGGATTTTTTATTTTTTTATTTCCCCATTCATAAATTTAACATCGAACACAGATGAACCAATTAATAAGATGATCCATAGTTCGGTCATTCCTTGGGGAATGGATTCTTCATTTTAGTATTATCAGGGAATTATCATTTGATAATTTTTTTCGTGGTCATTAATATGTGAATTAATAGAGGTTGGAATAAAAAATTATTTATGTTGGTTCCTCATGTTTGTTCCTTGTGTAATTATCTAACATGTTTATTCTATACATGTTCTTCATTCTTTGGGAGGTTATGACCGAATGATAATTACTCCTTTGATTCTTAGCCCAATGATCAGAAATTGTTGTTCCAACACCATGAAAAAAAGTGGATGTGTGACGGTAACGATGACGGGAGAATCGATGAGATTAAAGAGATATTGGTCATCAGGCGATTTTCATTGGATGGATTTTATTTTTTTAGGAGCTGATCAACGGATCAGAACCCCTAGATTTAATGATAGGGTTAATTTAAGACCCTTAATTTCTTCTGTTATTTGAACGTGGATCTACATTTGAACCCAGTAGATCGACCGACTCATGGGAGGAAGAACTTGGATTTCTGGAAATTCCATAACATACGACATGTAGTATGGGTTGCATGACATATGTTTATCATTGGAACACTAAGCATGTATCTCAGGTGATAATGGGACATGGGGTCAGTTACACTAGTTTCATACGTGGTGCACACCTCCCCACATGAAATGGACTTTCCCAATTTCACACAATACCCCATGTACTTTTACACAGGCATAGACACATGATTTTGACACCATATACTGGAACATGGACGGAATACCCAAGTGGACCCTGGATGGAAGTATAGGGCATGTGAATTATTTGACACGTTTAGTACCCATATTTCACATGATTTAGCTTGGAATGACATGGGTCATTGTACACAGGATGTACCTCATGTCAATGAACATGATATGTGACCCCACTATAGGTTGTTTATCACATTCTACATTGTTGGATTCTATTTTTCTCCATATCATGGTCATGTTTTTTAGGGTTTTTTCCCATGATCATTTCCATGATGATTGGTGAGAGATATTTAAAACTCATAGTATTATGATCCGTTCAGTAAAAATACACATATAGAGTTGTTATAATCCCCAAGGAGGCCGGGAGTAGGATCTTATATTTAGTCTTCATTACATTAGTAGAGGTATTGGTTTTGATGTGACCAACATCACTGGGAATCATTTCTCTACTAATAGTTTATATTAAATTGAATTGTTAGTATCACCCCATGGCCCAAGCTGTGAGCCCAAAAGGGGTAACATATTCTCTTCGGATCTATAATTTTAACTATCTCATTGTGGTTCCCAACAAGAATTACATATCTTAAAGACAATATCAATGCTATTAGGCTTAAAAAAGTTTTCTACCATATATGTTTTTTGTGGAATCTTTGAGCTAAATCCCTAGTGGTGGTATACTATGGGTTTGACATACCTCTATACTGCATGTCTTGGATTTACTATATCTGGATATTCGTATTATACGTGATGTAGACATATACTATGTAGATCTTGTTGTACCTTCCTTTTTTTATTTCATTGTAATTTTAGTTTATACTTATGTTTATTTTTCTACTCATCCCTACAAATTTTTTTCCCACACGTGTCATTTAGTGTGTAGAAGAGCATTGTTTTAAAAGCGTCCTATAAGAACTAGGACCAGACAAAGATTATGGAGATTAGGGAGGATGAGTTAAGTTCCTATTTCTATTGAGAACATTCCTAGTACAATTTTATATTGGATTGGCATGTGTTAGAAGACTTCATTATGGTGGGATTATATTCTTGCATGGTTCAATTTACATTCCTTTAAATTCAAATCATTATTTGGTAGGGATATTGTTGTATGCATGCATATATGTGGTTCTGGGTGGTTTTTAGCTTTTAGCATTTTGTGGCCTTGGAGTAGTGTGTATACATATATGTGTATAGGAAAATCATCCCATTTTAGTAATATGCCTACATGGATTTAGTCACTAGCCCTTGGACTATTGTATGTGGGCTTGGGGAGTCATGGCACCAGCCTCAATGGGAAAGGTCATGAAAGAGTGGTATTAGAGGTGGTCAGTTAATCCTTATGACCAGGGGTTTGTGAGATTGGTTTAGGGAAACATTGTTAAGTGTTTCATTTACGTCTTTCATGCTATGGAATCTAGTGTTTGTATGAAAGACATCGTTTCCATAACTATAACTCTAATGATAGGATGTTAGACATTAAACAAGGGAACATTGGTTGCAGAAAAAATAATGGTAATTGCATCATATAGGAATAGGTTCTTATTCCATGTACATCATGAGTAAGTTCTCTATATATACTCATCGATAGTGGTACATGTTTTTTTCAATACAAGTTGTCCTTGAGTTTTATAACAGCTATGATTTAACATCTTAATCCTGAGAATGACCCCCTCAGTGATGAGGCATCGATATAGGGACCTGTTCTCTAGGAGGTGCACCATCCATACCACAAAATGTGGAGCATTATGTGGTTATCATAGTACTAGAAGACGAGTATTGAAAGTTGACCATTGCCCATTAGTTTTAGATACAGTGACTATGTTGGTTCCGAGGAGAGAATAAACTTCATGTATTTGAGTACTAGCTTGATGTGGTGATCCATATTTTCCATCCTATTAGGACCCAAGTGAATCTAATTATGTTCTTGGAGGCGAGCCTTCTATAGGGTTCAATAGGGAGATGGTGGTGTTTTTCAATCTAATCACATAACGAGGTGACTCTTTCATGGATAAAGTTCAAGAAAATCTTGAGATATGTGTTATACCTAGTTATGATGAGAGATTTCTGTATATAAGAGATTCTTCAATAATAGAATTGTAGAAATAAATTTACTGATTTTTTTTTCACTGTTAAAAAACCGTTCTAGGTACTCAATGGATATGTTTAGAAATTAGAACATCAGGGTTCAGACATTCGAGAGAGGTTTGCGTAGAGACAACTTACCCATAGTTATCCCTCTATGCATTCCAACATATGTCAGGGATCTTTAGTGACAATTGGTATTTGAATGTTTCTTGGATGAGTAGATATAGCTAGTTGTACTTAGTTGTGGATGAGCAGGCATAGAGACCTCATCTTTAGAGAGTTGACATCAATACATATGATCAGTGCATGGGATACAATTCTGAAAGAGGTCCCATGACAATGTATATGTTGTTCAGGGCTCACAGGGTATATCAATTCATCATAGAGAGAGGTGGTTTTATTAATGTGATGGTGGGGGACATTTCTCTCGATAATATCCAACCCACCATATTACAAATTGGGAGATGATGGATGGACCATTAATTCAAATTCAGTTAAATGATCTGTGAGATCTGTAAGGTGATTGATATAGAAGAGGAGTTAGGAGGGAAGAGGGAGGTGCTGGATGTTTTGACATTCTTCCACCAACACCCCTAGGAGGCCCATTCCTGGATTAGGGAGCTAGAGGTTAGGGGTCAGGATAAACCCATCTAATCTTGGAATATGATTGAGGGGCTCTGGGAATGATTCAATGTATTATATTTTTATTCTCATCTTTAGTTGCAGTACTGATGGACACATGATCTAGTGATTTATTTAATTCCAGATATTGTGTTTGTGAGATAGATATTCCACTTGGATAATTATCTAGAACCTTACTCACAGAGACACCTATTAGAGAAGACTTAGTGACCAAAAATATGTGCAAACATTGTGACATTACCATTAGAGGTGAGATTTTTTGTTTTCATCTCTTGGTAGAAGTGTTAAGGCCTTATGACATCACGTTTTTTGATTGGTTATCCATATTCCATTCCCAGGTAGACTATGATATGAGTTATTTTAGGTTAATTAGAGTCATCACTCATGCACCCCGAATTGGTTTGAGCTACTACAATGATGTTGAAAATCATACATGAGTTGATGTAGACTATATAGAGCCATTAGAATTATTATGATGAAAGATACCAGAGGACTATGGAGTTTGATGAAAGAGAAAATTTATTCCATAATGTTTTATATTGATAGGGATTACATATATTTATTCTGGGTGGAAATTTATCTCTCCAGTTTATTTTCCCTTTTCAGATAATACATTGAGTTGGAGAGGTGGAGTACCTCTTACCTTTACATATGTAGTTAGATCAGTTACATTACCTCATCCACATGTCGCACCTTAAGAAGTAAGTGCATGACCCATCACATGTCCTAGAATAGGGTGAGCTAGACATCGATGATGGATATAATATTTTATAAACTCAATTTAGATTGAAGACTGGTAGGATATGATCCATTTTCAGTGATAGATTCTTTTATTCTGTGTCTAGTGGTAGCCTTAGAGTCGCTCTGAGATCAACTGGGAGTGGGAGGATCTGAAGCGTGCAATGTTTTATCATCATTTATAGTAGAATTTTTTTAGATTTTTGGTGATTTAAAGCCCCATGGTGGGAGGAATGTAATATGCATGATATTTTTTTGTATTATTTTTAAATTTCATATGGATAAATTGTGAGTCTAGAAAATGAGATAGCAAGTGATCTTGATCCCCGGTGTGCCTGCAATAAATGATTGAATAAATGTAAAATATTACATAGAATGTGCACATAGTATTCCTAAAAATGTAGAATAACATCTAAATAGGTTCCTTGATCAAAATTACAAGGGAAAAATTATATTGAGAGAAGAATAATAAAAATATGGGGTCCTAATGTCAGCCAATTTGGGTTGGCCATGAATAGTAGTTTTAGGAATTTTAAATATATAAAATAAATTTAACATCTATTTTATTTTATCTGTTTTGTTGATGAAGAAATGAATTGAGTTTTTGTTTAAAATGAGCCTTTAAGAAGGGATATATGGTTAGACTCATAACCCTAGAAATTTCCAAGAGGACCTAGAGAGATCCCTTAAGAAACCACTTAAGCGAACAAAAATGGAATCACATATCAACAATCAATTAATGCTATTCTGGATAGAATTCACCAATGATGGAAAAAAAGTGATTGATATTTATCATCAAGAGATCCAAATCAATGTAATGATGTAAATATTTTTAGTTAACTCTCAATTATTAAATTCATCAGAAAATTCCTAACAACAAATATGTTGACCACAGTTTTATTGTTACATGATGGATGGGTTATTCATTGTGTGGTTGTAATGGTTTGATCATTTGAGATTTTATTTGTTATTCTGATTATTCTAACTAGAATAGATTGATGTCGGAACAAGAAATGGTCTAGGTTCATTCCTTGGATTTGTGGATTTTGTAACTATCTACCTTACATAGTCTATGTGTGTTATTCATTCTTCAGGGTGATATGAATGAATGATTTTTTACCATTATTTCATGGAACAATAATACAAAATAGATGATCCATAACCAAGATGACCTAGCAGTGGTCCGATGGAATTGAATACAGAATAACTCAAAGGGATTTAGTATATATTGTTCTTTGGGTGGTTTTATAAAATGGATTTATGGTTGTTTTGGGTTCCAATTGAAGGCCTAAAACACCTCTATTTGGTGATAGGTTGATTGGATGACACCAAATTTTGAATTTCATGGAATGCAGTCAATAATAATGGAACCTGGAAGATTTTCCAATGCCTTTAAGGTAGATCATGGATTTTTTATAAATTCCAGAACACATTCTATGTAGTATAAGATAAATGGCATGTGTTCATCATTGGACCACTATATTTGTATATCGAGAGATAAAAAAACACGAGGAGTGGTACATGGGATGCCTACATGGAATGTACCCAACCAAATGACCTAACCTAGACCATGTACTGGCACATGGATAGAGTACACCAGTGGACCCTAGATGGAAGGACACAATGTGGGACTTCTTCTACATGCCATGTACCTATATTCTAAACAACACAGTTTTGAATGAAATGGACCATTGTACATGGGAAGTACCAAGGTTCAGTAAACAATACACATGACCCTTCTAAGTGTCATGTATCCATTTATTCATTGCTAAATTATTTTCTTCTACTTATATTGGACTTGTTTCATTAGGTTTTGTTCCATGGATCATTTACCTAGTGGTTTTGAGAATAATTTACTACTCATAAGAGTACGATCCCTTCCATATAAATTCCATGATAGGGTTTTCAGAATCCCTTGGGATTCCCATAGTTGGATTCTCTACTCATTATTCATTCCCATGGTTGAGTTTTTGCTATTGACTTGACCATCTTTTATGGGCTCCAATCCTCTACGTATGTGGTTAGTACACATGGAGTTGTTGGTATCACCCCATGGCACTAGATATGATTCTCAAATATGGAATAATAATCACTTCAGATCTATCATCATATCAATTTCATGGTAGCTCCCTAAAAATAGTATATCTTGGATAACCCTCATCAACACTATGAGACATTTTATTGTGTTCTCTCATGGGTGTCATTCGTGGAATCATGGAGCTGAATCCTTAGTGTTTGTATACAGTGGTCATTAATTACCTATATATTATGTGTCTTGGATTGAGTATATATAGATATTCTTGTCATATGTTATGCAGACATATATTATGTAGATATTAATGTACACTATTTTATGTATTTATTTTTGGTTTTAGGGTGTTCTAGTGAGTAATTTTATACTCTCTCCTACATGGTATTCTCTCGCATAAGTCATATCTTGTGATGATAAGGGTCCTCTTGATACTGTCCTAGGTGAAACATGGATGGAACTGTATTTTGAGACCAGGAAGGATGTGGTTTTTTCCAATGAATATAGACAGGAGTCCGAGTACCCTATCATATTAGTTGGAATTGTGGTTACATGCTTCTTTTTTGTGTGCTTGTATTCTATCCCAGTATACTTAACTACACATTACTTATTTTCACAATATGGTTGGTATTAATACAATTTGTACTAAGTTTTTTTTACAATTCAAAATTTCCTATGCATGGAAATGTGTATTTTCATACATGAACATAGGTAATGCCTCTAATGTTAGTGACAAGCCTACTCGGTGCTTGTCATCATCCCCTATCCTTGTGGATGCTATCTTAGAGTGTCATAAAACAGGCCCCAATAGGATGGTTCATGCCATTTTACTATAAAAGATACCATTGGATGAACCTCATATCCCTCCATAAAACTATTTACGTTTCTTCATTATTTACTATGTCTATTCCCATGATCCCTAAACATAAAACATCCTCACTTCTTTAGGACATTAACATGAGAGCTTCATCCCACATTCTTAATATAAATTATTTTGATCCTCTATTCCTCCACATTACTTACATGTCTTAATTTTTAACATCTTATATATGACCAGAAAATATTCATGTTGATATTGTTTGACACATAATATGATTGATGAATATAAATAATCACAAGGATTCTCATTGAATCCACCATTTCACATGGTTTTTGATGTGGAAAATTTCCATTGTATTTCACATTTAATTTTTACATAGTTCCTTCAGGTTCTATCTAATGACTAAAAATATAATCATAGTGTGACAAAGAATAATAATTTTCATAGATTTGGAAAAATAAGTTAGAAAATATGTAATATGTGATCCCTCATTTCCAATGTATAACAAGTCATGTTTGACCAAATCCATCTCTTGTTATCATCTATTGAAATCATTCAAAATTGTTCATATAAAATATATGAATTAACAAATGTATATCACATATGACTATAAAATTGGGATCATTGTAAGGGTACAACCCCTACGAACTAAAATGATAGATGATATATACTTGACCAAACATATTCTGGGATTTTAAACCTAGAATAATTTTATCCAAAATAGTTTCTGCTTTTAGTATCAAAATATGGATGTTTTTCTAAGAAAATATAACCCCTTTACATACCAAAAAAAGAGTATATTATCCTATACATAGGTCTACCCTAATGGTCATTACTAATTTTTAATTATTCAATTTACTAAAGTATAAATAAGTAATTCTCTGATATCAACTATAAAACCACTTATTTAACACAGATAGATATTTAATATTTATTGATAACTATAAATTTCATAAAATTACCATCCCTAATAGAACTATACAAGAACATGATATTTGAAAATGGTAATAAAATTTTATTTTTCAAAAATGAACAACATCATCTCCCCCATAGTACTTCATAACTATTAAAAATATTAGATGTATCATACATTAAATGTTTCATCATAACCTTTGGAAGGGAAATAGAATAATGAGAGATATCATTTACCTAGTTAGGATAAACATGGGACATATGAATCGTTTTAATGATAAGATAACCGTAAGGGTTTGATAATATATTTCAGTACATATCCATTACATAATTTGTCAGACATAATCAAAATATAAATAATAATATCAAAAATAAATTTATATCAAGATGAATGATCATTAAGGTTGGTAAATATATAGTTAGTATCTATGAGTCATAATATTTGTTGTGGAATCATATGAATAAAAAATTATAATATTAAAAAAAAGACTAATTAAATCATTTGTAAACATAATATGTTGATCATAGCTAGAAATAATTCTTATTCAAGTATCAAAACGTCCAAACAACTATTTATAACTATGTACAAAAAATATCCTACCCACATTTCTAGAAGAAATCCGTCTCACCCATCTGTATGTTAGCCAAACTATTGTAAATAGTGGCCACACATATCGTCATCATATCATGAGATATAATATATCATAACCAGTTCAATTGAGGTCTATAACCGACCCAACCATTACCAAAGGCTGTTAAAGACAACGTTAGTATCTTTGAGTCATAATATATCCATGTAGAATATTATGAATAAAAAAAACTAATTTTAAAAAATAGGTTAATTAAATATTTTTTAAACATAATATGTTTATCACACCCAGATATAATTCGCATTCATGTATCAAAATATCCCAACAACTATTCACAACTATGTCCAAAAAATATCCTACTAACATTTATAGAATAAATCCATCTCACCCATCAGTATGTGATCCAAACTACTTGAAATTGTGACCACACATATCATCATAATATCATGAGATATCAAATATCATAACTAGTTAGATTTGGGGATATAACTGACACATCCATTACCTAAATTAATTCATTCAAATAAATGTCACAATATCATAAAACATTCATGATATAACTTTTAAATTATCCAAGGAAAATAATGTTGGTTGGTAAATTTCTCCGCATAATAATTATAGAACATATAAATAATTAAAAGGATTGTATCATTGGATGATATCCTTAGTAATGTATATAAGCATGTAATATGTAATAATAGATGATTGTTTTAAAAAATATTTAATGATTTATTCCTATGAAATAACATTTTTAGTTTTAAATCATTGATTTAAATATAATATTTAAAAAATAGTGTCGAAAAAATATTCTTCAAAATAATCACAGAAACATATAATGATGGCTCAATGAATTTATGAATAATCATGGTGGTAAATTATATTGATTATATATATATTAGTAAGATTATTAATTTCATATTTTATATAAAATTAAAAAGTAACTCATTAAAAAAAATCAATCAAGATTCCTTTAAAAAATATTAAATTTAAATAATATTTAGTATTGACTTCTAAAAAAATCATAATATATGATTAAACAGTTCATGAAATCATTACTATGAAACATGGACATGGAATAATTATTATTATTGAATAAGGATGGAATTAAAGTATTATTTTATTAAAAAATTATTATTTAATGATAGGTAATTTTATTATATTGATTTCACTGGGTAATTTCTTTGTGAAAATATAGTGTTTATGGTGTTTTGGGGGGTGTCTATAACACATTCTGAGAGTTTTCACAAATGTAGTTTTGAACTGTCACTGTGTCGACATGTCAGTGTGTCTGGATATTAGTGCATCAGCATGTCAGTGCATTGGTGAGTTATGGGTGTCGTTTTCAAAAAGTCACGGGAGTATGTGTCGGTGACTCCGGGTGTCGGTAGGTCGCAACATCAGTAGGTTGGGCTATCATTTCTATATGTTTGTGTTAGGGTGTCGGTGTCGGGGAATCGGTAAGTCATGGTTTTGGTGTGTTTATGTGTCAGTAGATCAATGTCAATGTCTCAACATCGATTGGTTTAGTCGGTATGTCACTGATCATTGGCTCAGTGCCATTGACTCTCCCATAATTAACTCATTTCATGTATTTCAGTTTTTTCCAATTTTTCATAGTTTCACCCCTCGTACATCTTAATTGAGGTAAACTGAGTTTCAATCCATCCCTGGGAATTTTAAGGTCATTTCAAATGATTTATTTATATATTTAATAATATAACATCAATATGTATTTGAGATACTCAAACACCATGATATTGATAATGATACCACATTAAAAACTTTTTTAAACCCTTCGTCCTTTAATATAAGATCGGGCTCTTCAAATCCTTGATCTTCCCTTCCTAGTGGGTTTTTTGTTTTCCATTTTAGTTTCTAGATCCTTCAATCATAAAAATTTTGTGTGCCAGTTCTAGAGACCCTCATTCCTTATTATATTGGTGTTCCCTGCCGTTCACATGATTCCCTATATGTCATAAAGAGGAACTTCGATTCACTGATAATTCAAGTTTGGACTTCTTTTACCTATTGTTAAAATTCAAATATGTAGGGTGGGTGAGATAATAATTACATTTGAATTATTGGTGAATAACCATCTTAAAATTTCTAATAAAAAGAAAGGTATATGATAAAAGGATTACACATGTTAAAGAAATTACGACATGGGAACAGATTAATATTTGGTTGCCTATTTTATTTCTTATCATTTATTCTTTTATGGTTTTTTTATCATAGTATGACTTCTAAAAATCATGACCATTGGTGGTATTTTTCTATGTATGTGTGATGATTTATAACTTTTATTTCATAATTATAAAAAATTAGTGTAAATTCTAATATTACTTATCCTGCTTACCAGATTAAAATAAATGTATTTATAAGGATGAAAACCCTTATGTGATCACCCCTACTTATCATGTGGACTTAATGAATAGTTTTCCCAAATATAAATATATGATGTTTATTGGTGTGGCTAATTGTTGTCCTCTATTGAGATTTGTGACCTTGTATGAGTTTTGTGGTGCTATTGTTTGAAACAATGTTATGGGTACCTGGGTGGACGATGGAGTTGGTTCTGTGAGATTTGTGTAGGATGTGTGTGATACTAGACTACTATTTAATAGAATTTATTGTATGTCTGGTGTGTGTGTAGGAATGTGTGGTATGTGGGAGTCTTGGGTTGAGAGACTTATTGATTGTGGAATAGATGGACATGTAGGTAGTGGGATTTCCTTGGATTATGATGTGGTAATGGAGGGACGCTAGGAACTAGGACTACTATGTGGTTATGATCTTTTTATGCAGTGGGAATACATAGAGGAAATACTTGGGGAGTGGGGATTCATATATTTTTTGTGAGAGATGGATTGTGTGGTATAACAGTGATGAATGATAGTTGGTTATGGTTGAACAAGGGTTTTTTAGTGGGGCTATTTTTTTGGTTTTTTTTGTTATGAATATGGTTTGTAGTTTCAAGGTAGTTAGAGAATAAAAATAGATTAATATGTTTAATTAAATAAATGGAATGTATCTTAAAGGAAAGGGGTTGGGTTTATGCATGGAAATGGGTGTTTTGTGGTTGTGTATATAGGGGCATCAACAAAAGTGGTACTACTGGGATTAGTTGTCAGGTTAATTGAAACATGAAGGTAGGGAAAAATGTTAAATTACCTATATGTATAAATTTTGTTTACTTGTTATTTAAATACACACCCCACTTTTATCAACCACTATGTTCTGAACAACCCCATTTTATGGGGAGGGGGTCTTTCCCAACATCCCGATGAGCAGATGGATGGATGGTTACATATTATCTTCCTCACACCCCCTCCATGGTTCTTATGGATCGATAATATCTAGGATGGATGTAATTTATCAAGGCTTACCATAGTCCCAAATCATTTGGGATTGTTTTTTAATGATATTTCTATGTGTTTTCGAGATAAGATTAGATTCCCATGTGTCTTTGGGATGAGATAGAATTATCTTAGGGAGAGAGGAATGGTTATCGTAGCCCATCTATACACGAGTGGAATTGTGTCTATGTTAGGGCCCAGGTGTGTGCATATCAGTTATGGTAGTGGGACTACGTATGGGAAGAGTGGTAGAGTCATGAAAGTATCCATTATGGGTGATCAGTTAACAAATTAGAAAGTCGTGTAGTTTACCCAAATGTTAATTTGCTTAAACTACGACCATATTTGACATGCCTAATTTTGTTATTGTTCCTTGGTGAGGCTAGGCAGGTTAGTATTCCATGGATTTTTTTAGGTTCTACTATTTTCTCATAGGTACATTAGTATGTTACTCCACTTGTGGATGGGTAGCTGTACTTTCCCCAGAATTTATACTTGTAGGCTCATCCTTCGTATATAAAAATTGATTCAAGTTTCTAGGAGGACTTGTAGTACCTGTCAAAAATTAGTTGCTCGGGCGTGAGGATTAAATACTTTTTATACTTATTCTCTTTAATTTTTTATATTACATTATATTTTTTATACATTGTATCATTTTAACTTTATAACATTAATGTTGGAATGGATTTGGGTTTTACTTTTACTTTTAGTATCTGGAGTTTCTTGGGATATACCATCTTATATCCCAATCATGTTATTTAAAAATGGTAATTACTTCAATATTATAAGAGATATTATACCCTTACTTATAATCACCACTCTAAGGCATATTGATGGAGGAACTCAGGGGGTTATTATGTTTCTATATTCTTAATTAAGGAAGGGCTTCAAACTTTATTTTCCCTACCCTCATCTTGTAGAAATTAGATCATAACAAATTGGTATTAGTAGAATGTTGAGGGATATGATGGATTTTGAATTTAGGAACAACAAAAATTTCATTGGATGGTTGGGAAGTTCTGTCAGGTAACCTTGTTGTGTTGTATTGGATAGGGAAGGTCATCAATGACATGAGATTTTAGGACCTCCTATGATGCGATGCAAGGACTCTAGTCCTAGTGAACAACCAAGTGGGGATACACTGAATGCATGATAGATACCCTAGATTCATTAAATACATCATTATGAATTGTGGCCTTATTTTATTTTGAAATATCATGATATGAAATTAAAATTAAAATTTAAAAAGAATTAACAATATTATAAATTTCTATACTACTCGGGATAAAGAGTTCCATGTTTACCTATTTGAACTATGGAACCCAAACATCATCCACATGTGGTACTGGTAGTTAAGTACTACTAGGTTTAAGTGGTTGATTAGCATTGGGATGATTGAGAGGATGAGGATAACTAGTGTAAGAGTATGATTTGTACTATCCAGTGGAAGACTATGGGAATGTACGTGGGTAGCATCTCATACATGAATATGGAGGGTTGGCTCAAGGAGATTGTAATTTCTTTCATCCTAAAATGATCTCAAATGGAGTAATGGGTTCATTTGGAAATGAGATAGATATGATGAGTGAAACATAGTTTGTGGACTTTTCTCCTGAAGGAGAGGAAAGAGACTGATGTCTCATGGGAAGAGTTTGAGAAGGGGATCCGGGTAGAATTCCATTCTTCCATTATGAATGAAGAGAAGAGGTAGGATATTATCTCTCCACCATTATGGGATAATATCAGTGAAGGAACTATAGATCAATTAATGGATCTCAAATGATTTTCTCCAAATCTCTTTTTGGATGAGGAGTTGTGGGTGAGATTCTTGGAGGATGCACTGTGAACACCCTTCAGTATGTCATCACTCCTTTCACTCTATAGATGTATATGTAAGTTTAGAAGAAGGAAGAATTAGTGGATCATATGTACTCATAGATAGGTGTGTTAGATTTTGTGTCTTAGGACCAAATACTTTGTACTTTATCCATTATATAAATACATTATCACATATGGATTGTTCTTCTATGTGAAAATGTAGGTGAAAATGTTCTAAGGATGTATGTTGCATTAAAGGATCATAGTGGATCCCTACTATGATGAGAACCCAGAAATTCCATAACACTTTTCCTAAATATATTCTCTATAGCTGGATGATGTTATTTGATGGACACAAATAATATAGGTCTTTGGTTTAAGGACTCATAAAACATTGAGGAACCTTCTCAAGGTGTGCACCCATGGTAATATCCAGGAGGATATTATGAGAATGAGACCCATGAGTAGGAAATCCACATTTAATAGTGTAATTGGATGTTTCTATCTGCGGACTTGTGTATTGGTCTTTAGACTTTATGATTTTTTATGGGTATTACAACTCATGCTAGTAGATGTATTGATGAAAACTACAATGACACACTGTTCGCAGCGAGGTAGTATATGGTGGATGCATCCCGAGTGATACTGCAGTAATAGATAATGCGAGAAATGATTGGATACTTCTATTCTATAACAGATGTAGATATCCCAGGACCTTTTGTGGAATTAATATATCCTAAATAAATCCATGGCTATGTTGAGGAATGGGGATGTCCAATTACAGGATGTCAAAGAAAGAATAATCAAGCACATGGGTTGATGGCACTAGAATGCAACCCTATTGATATGAGATATCGAGACAAAGGGATTATATCACATGGTAAGAATTCGTAGGAGGTGACACATCATTGCAGCATTAACTTCTTCATCAATGGGAACCTTTGTGTGTTTCTAGATGCTATCCTTGGACTTTAGGTAGGCTCTGCCTAATGCCACTAAAAAAGAGGCCCAGATGGTCACACACTAAGATTTTCAATATATCCCAGTTAAATATTAATATAAAAAGTTAAATAAATATTATTCCCGATTGTGGTTTAATAATTATTTAAGGATGCCTGATCTCATTTATTTTGACCCTAGTTATTTGAAAAAAGACATTGAAGGAAAAATAATATATTTTTTAGAGAGTAATATAGTGACATTTATTTTAGAAATATATATCCATTATTCAAGGTCTAATAATTGTGATTGGATAAATACAGAAAAATGGAAAAATAAAAGTTCACACAATGTATTATTTCTGGGAATTTATAGGAAATAATATTATTTATATAATTAAATAATATTTCATGTAATTCAATGGGTGTGTGTCAAATAATAATAATTGTAAAATGTTATTATTAGACAAGATATATTACCAAAAAATAAAAGAAATGAATCAATGCTTTCGGGTAATTAAATTCATTTTATTATTCTATGTAATTAAAAATCCCAATTATATATTTCTCATTTTCATAGACATTATTTTTTGGTTGTGCATAATAGATTTGGAAAAGCTCTCAAGCCATGATATAATTCCATTTTCACTAAGAACTCTCTCCAGCTATGAGTGAGAGATCCCCCTCCACCAGATCTTGGCGATCGAAGGCAGACATCGCAAATAAATTCCCTTCCTTACTAAAACCCATAGGTCCCTTCCGTGATGTCTAGAGATAAGTGGATAACGTTTATATCACTTCTAGAGGAATCCTACACATGGATTCTACGACACAACAACAGATCACATCGGGTCGTGACAGGAAACGTCAACGATGAATGAATCCCATCAAGGTAACTCTTATCAATTAATTAAATTAATTATAACCAATATATAATGATACTTTTAATGTTTTTATTACCTCCCTTTTTATTTTTCATTCATCAATCTATTCTGAAGATTTGACATTTAATATAATGACATATTCAGATTGATCATTGATAACCCTAAAATTAATGTTGAGCACACCCACCAACGCTCTTTCGCTGCACTCGGAACCTACAAGGTGTACAACATGATGGGTTCAAGATGAGTTCTTCTAATGGGAAGTTAGTTTGTAGTAGGTATCTGGTGTTAGGGCCTTCTATGTTTTGGGTAGTGGGGAGTAAGCTTCGTCAATTACAATACTGATCTCTTGGTCCATTCCATTTTCCAATGGTCCTGGGACTGAATACATTATCTTTATAGTACACACATATCTTCAAAACATGTTCCCAGTTCGAGATCAGAATGGTGGTTGTGTGCAGTTTTTTCACCCACCTATGCAGCAAAAATTTCCAGTCTTGCATTTATAGATGTAGGGGTAGCGAGTTCCCGGTCCACTATGGTAGAGGCTACCAGAGGAGACCGACATTAGGTACTTCCTCAATGACCTAGACTATGGCATAATAGCATTGCTGGTCAACTACTGAGGGGCAGAGGAGAGGAATATGGGTAGTTTCATGCCGCAGCGGAAGAAATTCCAGAAGGAAAAGGGGTTGGTTGAGGTATGATCAGTTTGTTCAATACCCTTTCCTGTTATTGGTTTGATTCTAATGATTCTCACTCCTTTATTTCAAGAATTCTATCCCATTCTCTTAGAATAAAAATAGAGAGACATTCTGTGCCCCTGATTTTGCATACACCAGTTGGAGGTTAGACTATTTTGTTTGATTTTTGTTAAATATGTAGGTTGATGATGGGACCAAATCAGTTTAATGGGGATTTTTCTATATTAATGCAGACATACAATGTAATACTAGTCATCAACTGATTTTATTATTCCCATGCCATTATCAACCGCTTCCAGAGGATATTTGGGTTTACAAATATGGACTTCCAATGTGTTTTTTTCATTAACGAGCTGAGTTGTTAGTGGGAAGTCGGTGCGTGGAGCCTCTTCTCTCAGCTTCTGCTGAGCTATCATTGTAATCATCAAACATAGAGATTGTGGTTGTTCTGGGTGTTATCAGTGTGTTACAACATGTCTTACTTGAAGATATTGTGACCCTACCCCTTATGAAGATATAAAGTTTTAAATAGGATGGAAACATGGTGCTCATCCGATTTTTATGGCTCCCTATTTGATGATGCATTCTGAGTAGCAAGAGTTTCCTATTCAACATGATAACTTGATGAATAAGGGTTTTATCTGGCCAAGGGTGTCATTGTTGGGTTCACTGTCTTGTTTGCGAAGATGGTAGATGGTGGCCTATGATTGTGTATAGACTACTAGAGACTGAATTAGGTGATGGTCAAGAACCGTTACCCTCTCCCTGTGAATGATAATTTTTTCAACATGCTAAAGGGAGTAGGTTGGTTCTCTATGATCAATCTATGGTCTGGATTTGACTAGTTGAGGGTGAAGGAGGGTGACATCTCTAACACTGCATTATGATGCAGGTAATAGAATGTTGAGTTCATGGTGGTGCCTTTCAGTGTCACTAATACACCAGTAGTGTTCATGGACCTCATGAACACTATTCTCTACGAGTACCTATACCAGTCCGTCATCAGGTTCATCAATGACATCCTGATCTTCTGAAGGTCAGATGGGGAGCACATCGAGCATCACAAAATAGTCATGGAGGTTCTCATACCCCACTAGCTCTATGATATGTTGTCTAAGATCATGTTCAAGACATGAAAGGTGGACATAAATACGCAAGTGGTTTCCCATGGGAAATTAATGGACATGTCAATGGTCGAATCAGTTGATTCTATGTCAGCACCAAAGAATGTGGTGAAGGTTAATAGTTTATTGGGTATGGAAGGCTATTACCGATGGTTTGTACCCATCTTATCTCATGTTGCAGCTCTGTAGATATCATTAACTTGGATGGGTTAGGGATTCATATGGAATTATTTGGGATGGGATTCCTTAAGCTATCTAACGGGAAATATTGTAACTGCTCTAGTTCTTAGGTTTCTTGAGGAAGGGGAGTTGTTGGAGGAATTCTACGATTCATTCGGTCTAGGATTGGGGTGTGTGCTAAAGTAGTAGCATGGAGTGATAACTTATGTGTCTAAGTAGTTACATCTACATGAATGAAACTATTACACAAATGATTTACAAAATTTGGCAGTCATTTTTACACTGAATTTGTTGCATCATTACCTCCTAAGGGAGAACATTGTGGTCTTGAAAGATCACTATAGATTTACTTATATTTTTATCAAGTTAGATCTAAACATGAAAAAATGAACATGGATAGGGTTTCTCAAGGGCTAAAACATCCAGATCTCTTACACCCCACGAAGGGGGAATGTGGTTCCTGATACCTTAATCATGAAGTCCTAGAAGGAGTTAGTTTGGAAATCCTAAGATTCTTAGAATGAAATGGAGGACTTAAACTCGTTCTATATGGATGGGAGAGTTTATGGTGAAAGGGGATGTCTATTTCAGATTTTAATGAAGTTTCCTTTCATGTGTTAGGTGATGGATTTTTAGAGGGGAGGCTTAGAGACTAAATTTTTTCATGATGATTCTATACAGGGTGATGCCCTATAGGGATTTTTAAAGATAGTCTGAATCATATGTTATTCCATGAGAATATTTTTCTCCAAGTGTAAATGTTCTAGGTTGTTTTTTATTAGTTCCATAGATCTCACCTAGAGGTACATTTATGAGTTTCTAAAATTTACGAAGGCCTGATTGTATAGTTTTGGTGGCCCTAGCTGAAGCGAATAGTGGAAGAGTTGGTTGCTAGGTTCCTACTGTGTCAACAGGTGAAAGATGAGAATCATGTTTCTAATTCTCTATTTAATAACGTAAATTTTCTCATGTGTAAATGGAATGACATATCCATGGATTCCATCAAAGTATTACCCATGGAAAAGAGAGGATGTGATGATCTTTGGGTAGTAGTGGATCAGTTGACGAAATAGGCCCAATTTATAGAAATCAAGGAGTCGAGCACAATGGATACATTAGTGTAGATGTATGTGGATGATGTGCTGCAGCTACATGGTGTTTCAAGATCCATTTTATTGGATTGAAACACAAATTTTACATCACGAGTTTGGAAAAATTTACAATATTCATGGCCACCCATCTACAATTTATCGCTTCTTTCGTCCCTTAGATGGATGTGCAGACAAAGAGGAACAACCAGGCATGAGAGGATATGTTGTGAGAGTGGGTTTTGTACTACAAATGATCATGGGTATGACACTTTAATATTCTTAAATATGATTACAATAATATATATCAATATACCATTGGCATGGAATCATTCGATGCCTTGTATGTAATACTATTTAGTTCACCCATATAATGAAAAATGGTTGGGGAGGAAGGTGTTCTTGGACCAGAGGTAGTGTAGAGCATGAAAGAGAATGATTAGCTTCTGTGTGAGAGTATAATGGTGTCTTAGGACATACATATGTTTTATAATTATCATAGAAGTATGCATTTTGAGTGTGAGGTTAGAGACCACGTATTCTAGAAGGTTTCTCCTCCACATGGACAATATAGGTTTGGGAGACGAATAAAGATTTCTCATAGGTTCATCGTACCATTCCAGGGGTTGGGATGATATTTTGATGTGGAATATCAGATGGAATTTCCACTGTAGTTGGAGAGGATCCATGATATCTTCCATGTATCTCATCTCTATTGGTATCTACACATTGGTTCCCAAATCCTTGACCAAACAGAGCTGGATATCAAGGATGACACGACATTAATGGAGTGACCCATAATTATTGAGAATCATGATGAGAATGTTCATTGTAGGTAGACAATCAATTTGGTTCCTCTATATGGATGCATAGTGTCCTCAAGTTGAGTACTTGGGAGCAGGATGCATAGATACATGCCTAGAACCAAAAATTGTTCTGAGTTTCTCTATATTATTTTTCTTTGTGATCATCATATGATGTAATGTTTGAACCAATTTTTTGTAAGATATGTAGTTTCCATGTTCTCTGAATATGTGTGAAATGTCGGTCACTATGGGGAATGGAGGACATGATCACTAATAGAGATGCATGGATTTCGATGTAATTAAAAACATTTGGGTGAGTCTGTGTCTCCCAACGAAGATAGTATCTTGACATGGAGGAAGGATCTCCCTCATCCATGTGTCAAGAATCTGTGACCATTGTGTCTATAAGGATTTTTAGGTAGTTGAGACTTATTGTTTCTATTTTGATTAGTATATAGATGTTATTGAGGTTTTCATTGATGTTGGTGTTATCACTCCATCTTTCGAACAACACAATGTGGTTCATACTTGAGACTTATCTTACATGGTGGTTCTTTGGAACTATCTTATCACAAGTTTGGTTTTGAATTATCTGGGATGATAATAGATTGGTAGGTATGTGATGTAATGAAATGGATAATCATGGATTATTCATTTGTGAAAATATAGTGTTCTGGGTGATTAGGCGGCTGTCTGTGACTCATTTCAAGATTTTTCCAAAAACCAATTTTGAACAATCAGTGTGTCAGCTAGTCGGAGAATCAGAATGTCAGTACATCCATGATTTAGGGAAGTTGGAAACGTAATGTCATAGGGAATCAGTATTGGAGACTCGTGACATCGGTAGGTCGTAGCATTGGTAGGTTAGAGAGTTGTTAGGTCGGTGCATCAGTTCTAGGGTGTCAGTGTTAGGGCATTAGTTCTAGGGTTTCGGTGTTAGGGAATCAGTGAGTCATGAAATTTGTGAGTTGTTACGTCAGTATCTCAATATCTGTTGCTCTATATTGGTAGGTTTCATCGGTAACTCACCCATCGATGGATCATCATTGGTGACCCACCAATCGGCGATTCACCCATTCTCAACTCATTTCCAGTATTTCAATTTCCCCCCAATTTTAATGTCCTTGTGTCTTTTTTGATATAAACCAAGTTTCATGCCTTCCATGGAAATTTGTAATGGTGTTTTTTAGGATATTAATTATATCAATAATATATGAACATCCCAGGGGATTGGAGATACTCATACCTTGTGATCATGACCAAAATCCCATGTTAATAACTTTTGGAAACTAGTATTCCGTAGATTTTAGAAATGGATCATCAAAGTCGGGATATTCCCATTATGGTGTTCTCTCTATTTACGCTTGGTGCATCTAGAGCCTTCTTCCCATGTAGAGTCGTGCATCTATGATACAACCTATCGTAGTCAGTTTTTGTGGAGTTTCAGGCTACTGACACAATCCAATGTTCTTGTCACAAAGAGGAACATTGATCCTTTGATCATCCAAGTTGGGATTTATTCGTCCTATATTTAATTTTGAAACCTATGGGGTAGGTGTGATTATTATTACATGAGAATTAAGGGTGAATAATCGTCTTAAACAAATAATAAATAATATGGGAATATGATAAAAAGATAACACGGGTCAATGAGATAACCTGTTAGAATAGGATTGATGTTTTATTGCCATTTTTGTTTCTTATATTTGATTCTTTTATGGTTGTTGTGATAGTATGACTTCTGTAAATCCGGAAAATTTTGGTATTTATCTATTCATTAGTGACACTTTATAACTGTTATTGTTTCCTTATATATAATTGGTGTGAATACTAATCTGGCTAGTCATGCATACCTGATTAAATGAAATGGATGCCCCATGATAAAAACCATGGTGTGATCACCCCAGTTTATCAAGTTTACAACAAGAATAGATTTTACCAAATTTGAATATATCTTGTTGATATTTGTGGTTGAGTACTGTGTTTTGTTGGTATTGGTGACCTTGTGTGAGTTTTGCAGTTATGATGTTTCGAGCAATGTTATGGGTAAATTTGGGGACATAGGATTTGGTTTTGTGAGAATGTTATGGTATGTGTGTGCTGTGGGATTGCAGTTTACTATTAGTTGTTGTGGGATTGGTGTGTGGTGATGTACATGTGTTGTGTGGGAGTATCAATATTAGAGTTTGATTGATTCTGGAATATATGGACTTATAGGCAGTGGGACTGGATTTGTTTGTGATGTGGTCCCAGAGCGACGTTGGGGAGTGGGATGCGGTAAGGTTATGAACATTTTATGTAGTAGCACTACATCTAAAAATTTGTTGGTTTGTAGGGATGTAATTATGGGTTGTGAATGAAATATTTTTCATTATAAAATGTAAAAATGAATGCTGGAATTGGTTGAAAAATATTTTTCAGAGGGAATGCAAGTCTATTTTTGTAGATGTTTGGTATGGTTATAGTTTGTAGTTACCTGAGGGTGATGGAATAAATTCTGTTGAGTCCCCTTAAATAAATTAATGTAAATTTGTTAAATGAAATGTTATTGGTTATATTATTGGCAGTGGGTGTTGTGTGGTTGTGTATATAGGGGTAGTAAAAAAGTGGTATTATTGGACTCGGTTGTCTAGTTTTTCGAAACATATAGGTTTGTATGAATGTTTGTTTACATATATGTATAAATTGTAGTTCCTTATTATTTATATACGCATTCCACCCTTGTTATGAACTATGTTATGAACATCCCCATTTCATGGGGAAGGGTTCATTTCCCAACATACCCATGTGAAGATGGATTGCTAGTTATTGACTTTCTTCCATGCACCCTCTTACGAGTTATTACTTCTTGATATTATATAGGGTGGCAGTAATGACATAAGTCTTACCATAGCCACAGATCCTTCAGGAAGGATTGTTGTGGATAAGTGGATGAGTTATTTGTGGGACATGATTATTTTCCCATGTTTCTTTTGGATGAGGCTCGGGTTTCTTCATGCAAGAGGTGTTGATGTTGTACCCAAAGAGTCTATGAGTGAGATTGTGTGTGGTTTAGGGCCCAGGTGTGGGTAGGTGGGTTGTTCTAGTGGGAATGCATACGATAAGAGTGGCAACATTAAGACATTATCGATTAGGGATGAGTATTTAACCCGTTGTAATGTGGTTTGGGATACCCAAATGTCGATTTTCATATACTACTACCCTACTTGAATTGCATTATTTCGTGTTTGTGACATGGTGAGGGTCGGCGAATTATTATTCTATGTAGATTATTTGAGGTTATATTGTTTTCTCATAGGAATATTTGTGTGTTTCCAAATTTTTCATGAGTATCTTTAGTTTACCTATAGATTAAACTTGTAAGATCACCTTTTGTATATAAAAAATGTTTCATGTTTCTTGGAGGTCATTGAGGACCATGACTAGCATTACTAGCTCAGGCATCAGGATTAGTTACTATTACTGCTTTTCCTTTTTTTATAATTTATAATGTAATTTTGTTTTAAATTGTATCATCTTTAATTTTGGATATGCAATTGGGAATGGATTATGGATTTACATTTACATTTATCTTTTGGAGTTTCATGGGATTTTAGATCTTATGTTCCAAACATGTTCTATATAAAGATTATTGAAATCTATATTATGTTATATATTTTTGCCTTTGTGCTAGTCGTCGGTCTAGGGCCTATTGAAGGTTGGACTTGGGGGTCAATATATATCCTTCATCTTGAGGGAGGAGAAGTGTGGCACTTTGTAGACACTTACCCCATCTTGATGAAGGCGGGTTGTGACATGTAATTAATTGGAAGAATGTAAAAGAAGAATTTTTATTCGCTATAAATTAATAAATATTAATAAAACAAATTATATTTTTGATTGTTAGATCAGAATTTTTTCATCGGATTCATATTTATAAAAATCCAAATAAACTATGAGATATTATCATAAAACCACTACAACATGGGTAATTTTTGAATCATAATCACACTCATTGAATAACATTGAAATAACCATTGCATATATTTATATTTATTATATTCATGGTATTTATTATATAAAAAATAAAAAATTATATACATACGTATATGAACATGAATATGGAAGATAAGTTCACAATATAAACAACATCCCAAATTATACCATTTTAGATGATAATCCCTTTGTTTGAGTTCAACATGTTTCAAAAGTGATCTGGACTCCATTATAAAAAATATAAATTTATTTCACATATGTAACATAGTAATTAACATATTTATAATAACATTTACGATCCAATTATAACACCACCACATCAATTTATTATCAATTTATTATTAAACCCATATTTTAATTATTTTAACTATTTTATTTTTCATGAGAATTTTGATTAAGTATATCTTGTCCTTATAAATTAATAATTGTTACATAATTTGAAATAATGAAAAAACTGATATATATATATATCAAAATATATTAATTAGATTCATTTTTAGAATCATTTCTTAATTAAATATATGGAATAATAAATTACACTATTCAAGGCGACGATAAAATATATGTATGTGTGAAAAATGATTTCACATTTATAGGGTTATAAATTGA
This sequence comes from Viscum album, assembly GCA_963277665.1. Classification (NCBI taxonomy): domain Eukaryota; kingdom Viridiplantae; phylum Streptophyta; class Magnoliopsida; order Santalales; family Viscaceae; genus Viscum; species Viscum album. The sequence goes on along the minus strand of OY728143.1, from coordinate 961,139,725 downwards.
TAATGGTAAATAATAATGAATCTATAATGAATAAATATCATATCATATATATATTTCATATTCTTTAAATATATACTTATTACTATTTACATAAAAATAGAAAATGATTAACAAATAACATTGCTTGATTGAGGTGGTAATCAACACGTAGGCAAGTCTGTTGATGATAATATAAGAATAATATTAGCTTATATATAATATATAAACGTTAGTGTTATATATTCTTAAAAACATTTACATATATAAATTCTTCGAATATATTGATTCATTATTAATTCAATATAATTATAGGATGTATAAGATAAAAAAATTGGAAGAGGTTTGGTAGTATTATTACCTCTTATTTAGTTAGCCACTTGAAGAACATATCATATGGATACATGGAATAGTAATTTAAGCATACCATCACATAAAATTCATATTTGGGAATGTCAATATTTTAAAAAGGAACAATTTGGATGATATAGGTTTCTCATGAATGTGTAAAAATGTGTAAGAAGGTGTGCACTTTTTTAAGGGTGTGACACAATATTAATGTATTATTAAGTTATTCTTAGTATAAATGCTTCCAAGAGTTTAGATATTCAAATATAGTGATTATATGTTTTAAATAACATTATTAAATATTACATATAGTTTTTTGAGTCATTATTAACATAAAAAAATTTATTAATCCCTTGGAAAAAAATTTAATCTTTAGAATGGAAACAAATATTTTAATCGTAAAGGGTTGTAATTTAACTTTTAAGGAGAAAATTAGCTCTGAAAAGAAAATGTGATGACATTTTAAATGATAAATTTTCAAAATTGTAATATTTCATGATCTTTATTATTTTTTTTTAATTTTTTTAATATATATATTTTATTAATATATCAATATTGTTTGTTGGTAAATATAAATTAAATATGACTTCAAATATACCTAGGAAATGTTACATGTCAAGTATAATCTTTTTAATCACCACCAATAATCCATAGTTATCCAAAAATTTATGGAAGACAATTTTTATGTTTAATTCTATTAATTTTTATATTTTTAGAATCATTAAACTTTGTATATTATCTTAATAAATTTTGTGTCTCCATTTCATGGACATTTACTGTAATTATTCAAATAATAAAAATTTGAAAAGACATAGTAATAAAAATTTAATTAATATTTTAAAAAAAATTTTAAACCAAAATTAGCCTCATTTATTTTCATGACAACTTTTTAGATATATGAACGACAATAGATTAAGATGTCTATATTTAATCATTACATAAATTAATATAAATTTCATAATTAATGAAACAACTCGCCATGGACAATATATTCATGACATAGAATACATTTTATGAAATATTAAAATCTAATTGGATAATTTAACTATTTAGTGAATTTTTAAAACCTAAACCCAAATATTTCAACCTATTTCATAAGTTTACCCTTACCGTTGTGAGAAAAATTGTTATGGTTACTATTAATTTTATCTAATAAACAATGGTCCTTTATACCCAAATTATTCATCCAGATTCCCAATATTGAAAACATTTTTTAGGATTATGTTTTACTAATTTCTGTAAGTATTTTTTAATAAAAATTATAAAATTTACCAAAAAACAGTTTCAAAAATGAAAATTTAAGCATAAAACACAACTTACATTAAAATAATAAATATTACTTATTAAAATATAATAAATTGGAATATTTTAAATTAATTGGATCACATTTATAAATGGGACCAAATTTTCTATTGTATTTGGAATTTTATAATAACAGATTTAGTTGAATGAAATTATTGTTTTTTTACAAAAAATTGATCACTATTTACATAAATGTTAATAATTGAAAAAAATATTATACATTTACTTTTTATGGTAACATTGATATAATGAATTATATAAGAGAAAAATTCTATAAAATATAATTTATAAAATTTTGAGTAATTATTTTAATTTCCACACCAAAAGTGCAATAAAAACCATTCTAAATAACAATTTTGAACTATAAAATGACTCCAAAAGAAATTATGTTCATATTTTTAAATAATTAATAAATTAAATAATGTTTATTAGGACCATTATATATTTATATCATATTTTGTTTACCCATATTCGTACCCACCCATCCAATTTCTATGTTGTGAGATTATTTTTATAATATATCTGTATTTTGTTATAACATAGTGTTCTGTGTTAAATTTGTTATCCAACTTATTATTCATTTATCTAAATTTTTATGGTGTTACACATTTGAAAACTATTGTTTTCCAAAACAAATCTCATTTCGTATTTATTCTACACTAAATCCCTAATATAGTAAAATCCTTATATTATCATACTTTGGTGTTATAATTAATGTTATATTTAATATCCATTCGTTTAACTCTTCAATGGACTTGATGTTCATGTTAATACTATCTTATAAAATACATTATAAATACATCATACATCTATATTTTTATTTATGGTTATTAACCATAAAACCATAATAAAACTTTTACTATGAATTTATAATATTTGTACTCAAATTTCCAATTTTTAGTTTAATATTGAATTTATATATATATATATATATATTAAACAAATTTATGATTGTCAAATCAAGAATGTATGATTTATGTTATGTTAAATAAAAGGAAATTTGATATTATATGGTTGAGCTTGGTTATTTCTATATAATTTAGTTGTGATTGTTTAATACCTATAGAAACTATTTAAATGTAATGGTTAAGTTACCTTGGTATTTTCATGTAGCATTTTGGAAAGATCCAATAAATTTACCATGTTTTTGGAATGTTTCATGTTCATAAAATATTTATAGTTTACCATGGAATTGGTTAGTGTCCTAATAAAAATTAAATTATTTTTACCCTGATTATATAGTTTGTCATTTATATTTATTCCATTTAGTATCCATTAATTTGGTGGGTAACTAAATAACCCAATGTTCTCATAAGTAAGTAATAAATATTAATTGAATAACATAATGATCCATGTTAGAATAATTTACATGTAGTTTCATTTTAAACATAAATAAATAAACATATAGTTCATTGTTTATGTACATAATCTCACAATAAGTTCCTCATAACATAGAAAATTAATAATAATATCTTAAAAAATCATCCATTATGGGGAAATTAAACATATAAAAGCATGAGATCATATTTTTAGTGGGGGTAAACAATGGAGATATCAACATAAATTGAGATCAATGGTTTTATAACATCAAAATAACATTTAAAAACTATAACATGCTTATCAAAGATAATACACATTATTCATAGAATAAATCATGGATGTTCATAAGAAAAATAATAACAATGGAATCAATGAACATGAGTAATGGGAGAATTATACTGGAAATAAGAATAGATTTGGGACACAACCAAAAGAAATGAAAATATGATCCCAAATAGTCAAGGATCATTAAAAATACTATAATTGTGGAATGATTTCACTATCCAAATAATCATATTATTTATTAATTAAATTAAAGAATATCATTGTGGAAAAAGCCCCAAACAAAACTTGGTTCACACCATATTCTGCTTCTATTTATCTAATGATATATCAGTCTTTACTCAATGAATTGGAAGGAGAAACATATCCCAACCATAAAATAATGAAATACATTCATTCATATTCTATATGATCATAACAATTCAACATATAATAACTAATGAAATGAAATAGGTTTCATAATAATTTTATTATAGTTCAATCCATTGAATAGAAATGTGTTTAAAAAATAGTTCGATATTTAAATAAAAAATAACCTAGATTAAAATAATGGGTTCCATAATCATCTTTTACAAATAATCATAAAAAATAATGTGAAGTAATAAGTATTGTATCCTTTTTCCATATCCCAATTAATATTTATGTAACATATAATGATGTAACTTCAGGTAAAAAACTATTTTGAAAGGTCAATTGGAACATTTATTGTGGGAAATATCCTTCATATTTTGAAATATATTTTTTATTATCTTAAATAATTTAATTTTTTAGAAAAAAATATTTTGATATTTACAAAGAAACTCTTAAAAGAATCATAAAATAATCGATTGATCATGTTGGTGTAAAATTCTACTTATGCCTTGTACATTGAAATAAGTTTTCCTATTACATTGACATGAATATTTATAAAGTTACTCACTTTTAAAATAATTATTATATCCCATTAATTTTTATAAAAATGTTTTAAATGGGATAAAATAAATATAAAACAAATTTTAGTGATTTTAAATTATTTAGAAATTATTTTTTCTGAAAACATTCGAATGGAATAAAATGTATATTCCACCAGAGAGAGAAATAAATTCAACTTTTATTAAAAAATTATTTTCAACTTTTTAATAAAAATTTATATAAAAATTAATGTAAGACATTTACCTTATAAAAATAAACATATAAAAATATAACTCACAAATTTCATTAGAGATAGGTCATTGGATTATATAATTTGAATCCTAATCATACACATTCCAAATTAACAATGAGATTATTTTTTAAAACTCTTACCACATTTGTATATATTTAAATAAAATCAATATGAAATAAATATAATTATAACATTATCTTGAAATAATACCATCAGGAGAATAATCATTAAATACATTCATGGGTGTTATATACATCCCATAAAATAAGTGATTCATGAATTTGACAGTGTCCCACATAAATAATAGTGGGATAAAAATTCATTACATTATATCTTGATTTAATTCATACATATTCAAAACTCATATATAATTAATATATTTTTAGTATATATATATTAAAATTATATAATCAGTTTTTCCATATCTTTTATATTTAATACGTATCTTTTTATTACCTCTTTATTAGTAATTCTATGGTAAAATCTAATTTTGCTAAATAAAATTTTTCATGTATGTTTTACATTACTATTTTTTGAAATTTTATGTTGATCATTGATACATGACCACTATAATATTAATCATGGTATTAATATATTACTTAATTTTTATATATGAATTTATATTAATCTATAATAGATACATATTGAAATTGAATTACACTATTCAAGGTGACATTATGTCATACATATGCGTTATTTTATTATTTTTCTTTATTCATTATATAAAATATAAATAAAAAAACATTAAATAAAATGATTCATTTTTATTAAATATATATAATCTATTTTCATTAAATCTAGAATTATTTTATTTCATGAAAATAATATGTGAAAAATGAATCAAATCTCTTCGTGGTGAGTTACATTGTCATAAACAATAGTGATGATATCGTTTTCCCAAGTTATGTTAATTAAGAAGGTAATGAATTACATTAGTTCATGAGGTAGTAATCTTTAATACACATGATGAAAATTTTGATTTTCTATTTGATGGAAGAGGATATATATATATATAGGTTTAAAAATTGGCAGAATAAAATATTTTTATAATTGATATAATGTTATTATTATATTATAAGTATTGAGGAACATCTGAATTGGGAGGATGAAAAAATAAAATAAAAACACTTGAATAATCACAATACCACTTCTTTGACAACCTCTTTAGGATAAATCAGATGATTTCACATTGTGTTTTAATAATAAAAATAATGACAAAAATAAGTGGTTATGTAAGCAAGGAAAGTATTTGGGAATAAAAGAGTCTATAAATGTCTTTGGAATATTTAATAAAATATGATATGGGTTTTCCTTTTATCAGTGGTGAGAGTACATACATAGAAATTTATAAAATAAAAAAGATTATACAAAGTTTTAATCAATTAAAAAGCATAAAAATTGTTAATTATAAAAATAAATACATTATAAGGTAATAAATTTAATTTAACATATAAATTTAACTTTTTCTCGATATTTTGAACCCTTGTATGATTTGTTTAATGATATGTAGAATTTTATTTTCCTCAACTTATGAAATTATTTTTATATTATTTTTACAATACATTTTGATTGAAATTAATTTTTAACATTATATATAATAATAAATATGATGATTAAAATATATTATTATTTTTTATAAATACTTTTATCTTATATTTGATGATAAATTTATAATTAAACTCACAAACACGATGAAAAAACAGTTTTCCAAAGTGATTCAATTTGATATGTAGAGAAATTTTTAATATTAAAATAAGATATTAATTTGATTAAAATAACATGAGTTATTTTAATAATAACATTATTGATGTTATATTACAACTAAAATATTTTTAGAGGTTTTTTTAACATTTTAAATGTGGTAAATGAATGTTTATTTTAATTAAAATTATTATTTATTATTCTTCACCAAAAAATAATTAATTTTGGAAATTATCAAAAAAATTACACTAATATAATTTTTACAGTTTAATTCAAAAAATTATGTTACTTTGTATAAATAAATGTTATAAAATTTCCAAAAATTAATTTAATTTGTTTCAAAAAAATTATACAAATAATTTATTGAAAAAATAATATTTCTAAAGTATATAATGAATTTTATAAATATTATTTATTTATTTATAAATGTATTTTATTTATGAAATCAATGAAAAATAATTATGTAAATGAGGTTATTTATATTCAATACCTCAAAAATTTACTTCTATGTAATATGAGTGATGTTTAAATACTAACATTAAGAGCATATTGTGGTTTGTTGAAACTCGACATTTCATCTAACACATGCTATATATGAAATTAAAATATTAAAAAAAATATTTAGTAAAATAAATTGGGTGTCACATTATACACTCTATAAAATGAATTTTTTAATTTATATTTTATCACTATGTGAAGTTATACTGTTATGATATAATAAATAATTCCAAATGGGAAAATATTTTTGTGGAATAGTTTTCCATTATTTCCAAATGTCAGTATCATTGTCCATGGAGAGAGTTTTAAAAACATATGGCCTATAACTTCAAATTACTAATAACAGTGGTAACAGTCTACATAACATTTCGTCCCACATTGTACTACCCTAAGTGATTTTAAATAGATGTAATATTATCTTCTATTTATTCAGGTATCTAATTTACAAATATCATTCATTATCAATCATCATCATAAGACATTGATGTCCTACAAATATTTCAATATAGGGGATCCTAGGTAGAAATAAAAATTCTAGAGTGACACTTATTTTTGTAATAAATCACCACTAGAAGAAGGGGTTAACCCCAATATCCTTTTATATACATATAATATTGTATAATCATATAATATAGGGTATTAATGTTTATATAAATATGATCATCTATATCAGATGATATGGAATTATGAAACTCAAATGCATCATTATATTAATGAAGACATCACCGTTACATCAAAGTAAAATTTTGATCCATGGATTATACAATTAATTATAGTACTCAATAAAAACTTACCTCTTCCATAATATATATGATGATAAGAATGTTAATATAGAATAATTCACTAATAGTGATGAAGGGCAAAAAAAATTTAAATTGATCGACATAAAAAGATAAAACAATTTTCACATTAGTTCTTTTTGGTAGTCCAACAAAAATAACCATAATGATGTTTTACTATTTCTATTTTGTAATTGGTAATTGTTGTAACATCCCCTTATACTTTTTACTCTCATACATGACTTTTGGATATACCACAAAATATGTTTCAATCTATGAAATTTATCTCTTTATTCTATCCTACATGAAATACTATTTCAGATAAATATACATCATTGGACGTACATTATGAATAGAGATTGATGAAAAATGATCTTCACCTACAACATATTAAGTCAAATATGGTATGGGTGGAACAAATTCACCATTCATGAACTATATCATTCAATCATGATCTAGTTTAAACATATGAACATTTCTCACCATCATCTATAGCTCAACAACATCCATCAACACCTATTTTTTATCTCATCGATTGGTAGTTGAACTCTTATTTGAGATATATAATATGTTCCCCCTTATTTGATGATTTTATGATCGATTATTTTTAAATACATAATCTTAGAATCTTTAGTGATCCTTATCACAGATAATATAGTATTATCCCTCTGATAAAAAAATGATCCAATATGTTTTCTTTTCTGAGGTGGAAATGAATTGAGTATTCTTAATAATAAACCAATACCAACAATATTTTTGAAATATATTCAAATTATTCTATGTGAATGTATTGTTAAAATTATTTATCAATATATATATATAACAATTAATTTAGAATATAATTCCTCCAAATATTTAATGATATTTTTTACATTTAACTGCAAAAAATTAGAAGGTTTACTTTTCTTGTAATGCTCGGATATTAATTACCATGAGTTGGCACATTATTACCTAACATTGGCATGATCACGAGAGATCAAGTCTCAAATGAATGATTAGTTTAGTATATTTGGAAGTACTAGATACATACATATGTTTTACATTACATCATGAAACAAAAAACAACAACAACAACATTTTGTCCCCTATGACACACTCATATCCCTTAGCCTATCCCTATAGGTGAAATATAATATATTTTTAACATTCTAGGAAAAATAAAACATAAGAAATGGGGAGAGATCATATTTTTATTATGAATAACAATATAGTAGATACATTCATAAATAAGCATAAACATTTATGCCAATGTATAAGACTAAAACACAATCCTTTTAAACATAAACTTTTGTATAATATAGAAAATTTAAATCAAATAATTCGATTTACTAATTCACATGGATATTATTCTAGTAGAATTATCACATGTAATATCACTTGATAATCTCATAATGATGGAATTCATAATTTCTTAAATCATAACATCATAGTGAAGGCCTCGTGAAAAGACTAAAAAACGATTTTTCAAGGCCATATGCCGAGACACTAGTTTGTAAAATAAGTCCAACCAATGCATAGAGGTGTTATAGTGGGCTCCACCGATCACATACTAAGTCCATTGAATTCCTCATATGGAAATTTTGAAACATAATCTAAATAGTCATATTAAAACTAACATATGAAATGTCATTATTTTTACTACAAACTATGAATGGTATAAAAATAGCTAATCCATAGTAAAAAAAATCATTCAATACAATATTAATGATTTTATTATAATAAATCAACCTCAATCAATAATAATGAAAGATATTGACATAGATAAAAATATTTAGTAAAAACATTTGAGAGAAATATCATCTTTTACTCGAAAACATTTAAAAGGCTCACTATTTATCATGAAGCTGTTAAAAATAGAATTCTTAATCAAAGAGTCTCATAACACTTATTAATATTTTAAGAGAAATTTAAATTTTAAAATATTCATGCCCATATAAATAAATCCATAACACCATTTTTAAAACATGGACATTAAAGGGAATGATTTAGATAAATAAATCAGTAAAACATTTAAATTGATATTTTAGTTAGTGTTCCTAACCAAATGTGAGATGCTTGAATATAAATAATTGAGGTAAAAACATTATATAATTATGGAAACAATTTTATTCATTATATACTATGTCAACGTATAGCATGTACAACATATAAAATTGAATTGGCACATAACAACAAAAAAGTCTCAATTGAATGTAAATTGAGATGAAATCCCTTATAAAGACTGTATACATAGGTTAAGTATAAATTAATGAAATAATTATGTGTGAAAATTATATATAAACTCAATATGATTATATATTTGCTGTAAATTAATCATAGGAAATTCACACAAATTCTTGTATAAGCTACACCAATGACTTGGATGTTTAACTCAATGAATCAAAATTGAGTTAAGATTACTCTTATCATGATCATATCGATGAAATGAGAATGTATCAATGGAGTGATTTTGTGTATCATCATTATATCCAGTCAAAGGGGATTGTAAATTAATAAATAAATTAATTAATAGTTATTTCACACATAATCATGTAGTAAAATAATCAATGAAGTTTGCATAAAACCCAATGAGTTGACATCGAAATTACAAATTCAGTTACTAACTAGGTACCTTACAAAACATCGAACCCATGAAAAAAGGATCGTACAAGGAAGATTAGTATTCGAATAAATTAATTTATATTACAAAAAGAATAAAATTCGGGTCATTACATACCCAAGACAATTGGAAATAGTGACAATATAGCATGAATCTTATGGAAATAACACTTGAGATGAAAAGCACATACCTTGTACATTTTCATAGTATATGGTAGGTTAGCCTCCAGTATAATGATTAAATAGCTGTTATTAAATTATAAATGAACAAAATACATAAATATGATATTATATATGATCTTCTAATATTGACTTGTGAAGGATATTTCATTAGTATCATTGTTTTGGGAATTACCTGATTCGTTTTCCATTATATTTATTGTTACATTTATCATGTTTTTTTGTATTGGTTTCATATGATATGTATATAGAATTATATTATGTTTTTTTTTAAAAATTCCGATTTAATGAAAATTCTTATTGAATGATTATGATGGGGAATAAAGTCCCATTGTGTTGTGGAAATTGTAAGTCATACATAAGAACGTATGTCGAATTTTTCATGCATAATATGGATAGAATAATGATTATTGTTGTACCATATTTATAATAACATGAAAGTATATAGAAGGTACTAATGTTATTATTTTGGAATGGAAATAACAATGAAAGAGGAATTGGAATAAAAAAGAACTTTGAAATAGATGATTAAATTGGTACCTCTTAATCGAGTGCTTCATTTTTATTTGATCCAAAGGGCTCCATAGGTTGAATTTCTGAGTAATGTAAGGCCTCTAGGATGATGTGACGGTAGTTGGGATGGTATTTTAGCAGGTATTTATGTAGGAAACTGTAATTGGAGGTGTGATTTTTAGAGAAGGAGAAATACCCTTTTATTAGAGAGGTGAAGATCACTTAAGGAAAAGTTTAAAATATTATTTTTTCATAAAATCATCTTCAGTTTATACTGGCTAAAAATGAATTTATTTAGAGGATAATGCAGGGATGGGTATAAATCCTCTCATCCATTATGTTTTAGACATGTTTAGGTCACCATATTAACCATATCATTTAGATTTTATTCAAAGATAAATAGTTTAACATTAACCATGTCTTATTGTATTTTTATATTACATGGTTAATAAACATACTATAAAATTAGATGAAAAAATAAAATGGATCATTAATGACATATATATCATTATATAAGTCCTTTTACATATCATTATATATTTAGGAAAATTATATCATTTAATAATATAGTATTTGTTTGAAAAACTCATTTTTATCACTTTTGAAACTATTTATTATTTGGTTTTTGTGAAATTCAAAAAAACTTTATTATAGAAAAAAACATTAAATCAACCCTAAAATGTCATATTATCCTAAAAAATTCATTTAATGCATCAAATTTTTTAATTTACATTACTTTGATATTTATAATATCAATTATTTTAAACATTTATTAATAAGTTAATTACCGAATCATCCTTGTGTCATAAATAAATTTAATTATGTAATGTCTAAAATTTATAAATAAATTTCCATGATATATATAATATTTTCATCTTAATAATTACTATTTATATTCGAATTTATCTCATGTATAAACTCAAATTAAAAATGTTTTAGTCTCTAATCATTGAATTTAACACTTTTAACTCCTCTGCAAATAAAATAATAATAAATATACTAATCTAATAAAAGTGGATAAAAAGGTATAAACATTTATTCCTAAGGATTATTTTGGTCTAAATACACTTATCCAAAAGAATTAGTATATGTGTTGGGTTAATTATAATATCAATTTTATCTTTAATTATCCAAGTTATTTTTACCGTGGTATATAGAATTTAAAAGTAACTATTCACTAAAAATTATTTTCATTATATGGAACCAAAATTTATTTACTAATTTCAACCATGTCTTTTGGATTTTGTAAATTCAAGTCACAGAATAGTTTAAATTTTGTTTTATAAAAATTTGCAAATGTGCCTGGAAGGTGGGTAAAAGACGGTAACAAGTTTAATAAACTTTTATTTATCTAAATTTTTTATAAAAAAACGTCAATTAATTAAATTTAATAAGTATAGGTGTTATCTATATATTTTGTAATTAAAATAAATCTAAAATAAAAATAATTATTTAAATAAAAATATATCGTTAAATAATAATGTAGTGTTTTTCACTATTTGTCAAAAATTGAATTTTTTTTGATAAATACCAAAAAATCACTGAAACCTTATTTTGATATTCCAAATTTAAATATAATTTCTATTTTAAAAAATTCAAAACATAAAAAATGAATTAATTAATTTTAAAAAATATTCATTTTGTCAAAACCGGAAAGCTTGTTTTTGACAAGTAAAAACTATCAAAATACGGATATGTGTTTTTGTCCAATTTAAATGTACAATTACATACAATGTGAAACATTGGATTAAATGATAAAATTATAATGTAGTTATACTTCGAATCCATTCAAATCTATAATTTAAATCTATAAATGTTTATGATTAATAAATTTGTTTTCAATTAATATTTAGTATTTTTTACTATTCATCAAAATATGAATGTTATCAGAAAAGAAATGAAAATTTACCCAAACAAACATTTAATGTTCCTATTATAAAGAAGATGTTTATTTTGTCAAATTGGAAATATAAAATGGAAAAATATTTTATTTAAAAATGGTTTTTCATTAAATGGCGGTAAAATTGATATTTTAAAAAAATACTTCTTTTTTGTGAAAAATGGAATTTGTTCTTATATTATGTCTAAGAAACACATAATATGTATGTAAAACTTATATGGAGTATATAAAATTCAAATTTCAGTTAGTTCTATTCATTATTAAATTATGAACAACAAATAGGGTAAGTCATGGTGCGCTTGAACCCAGTGTTGCGTGTAGAACAAGCTATTTAATTAAATAAAATAAAATAACATACTATAAAATCATTGAAGGTTATAGTCTTCCCCCATTCAGGAAATTGTGTCCTCGCAAATTTTAAAATTGGGCTTCGGAACTTCATTGAATGTCCCAAATCATAATAAGAGTCAATAAAACTATCACATTAAATGAAAGAAAAATAAGTACAGTTTTCACCTGAGATAACACATAGTATGATACCATATAAGTAAAAATTGAAATGAAAGATAACATAAGTGTCCAGTTTTGATGGACAGTGATAAAAAACATGATTAGTAAAATGTTAACAACATGAAAACCCCAAACATGTTATGGGTTAAACAGTTATTAGTTTGACAGTTGGAAAAGTAAACATGAAACATTTTTTATTAAAGATCCATATCATAATGTTGAGGAATTTATTTCTGAGATTGGATAATAAAATAATGAAATATACATACATTTCAAGTATAGTTTCATCTTTTAATAAATTTCTACCATTAACTCATCTTTTCTCCAAACAATGAGTATTCAATTTGACTTGGTCCCACCTAAAGCGCCAGAATCAACTTTTAGAGAATCACCTAATCCACAAAGTATGAAATGTATATTTCTATCGTCTATAGAGATTAACCCAAAAAAATGGTTAGTATAATATCATATTATCCCCAAAATCGATAAACCATTATAAAAGGAAATAGTAATCTTAATTTCCCATATTAAACAAACAATACCCAATAATAAATAAAGACCATTTAATAAAAAAATTTCATTAAAACTCTTATATATAATCCAAACTGTGATTGAATCCAAAAACACAGAAGAATGTAATCACATTATCTTTAATAGAACATCTTAAAATTTATCTTCAAATAACAACAACTAATCATAATTTCATATATAGAAGTGTTATTAACCAAATCAAATATTCGATATGAAAGGTTAATCACTTCTATTAATAACCTGAATCTCTATAAAAAACATAGATTCTTCCAAAAAATCTACCGTTACTCCTCAAATGAAATCCAATATAATTATATTTTCTTTGGTATACAATGTTCCCAATAGAGCTAACGTCTTCCAAAATAACCTTTATCAAAAAATTGCCAACTGATTTTCCTATACTAAGTATATACATTGGATAAAACATATTATACCAAATCAAGTTATTATTGATCAATAAAATCATTTTACTAAATAGAATTAGTCACTCTAACCAGGGACTTCACATAGTCTAGTGGTAGGAAATAAATCCAAGTCTCACATTGGTTGTGGGTTCTATTCTCACAGCTTGGTCACACGTGACGGGATGCCATGCGGTCTGTGTGTTTTCCTTTTTCCAAAACTATTATTTATAAAAATACCAAATTGATATAAATTCCCAAAAATAACCATAACATAATTTAAAAAAAATGTTATCTCACACCTCACATATTAATCCCAAAAATTAATAACCTATAATTTCATTAAATTCAAAGATCATATAAAACCAAATGGTTATTTATAACTATATCCATAAAACAAAAGATAATTCTTCATCAAATACTATTTTCACATAAAAAATAGTAGGGTTACAAATACATGAGAAATTTCATCCAAAGTAATCCACTCAAAAACGATCATTAATACATTTAAACATTTCTTCATCCAATTTTTTCCACATATGTTCATCCTTAACATGTTGGTTATCCGATATAATGGGGCTTTGACTCAGGTATTTTGAAGTTCCTCTATATTTACAAAAAATGACTATAAATATATTCATTGGATCATTTTATTTTCTTCTACAGTACTCTTCAATTTTCTAGAAAATTATTTACATTATGTCGTTCTTTACCATAAATAATGCATTTATTTGTTCTATTGAGACACTTTCATGGGTTTCTCCTTCCACATTCCCTACATAATATAAATTGAGCTTTCGTTTCTCCATGGGCCCCACTGTTTGATCACTTATCATTCTCCACGTTTCTATTATTTTTTATTTTGGGAGTTGGTTAATGTATATATTGTTGATCATATTTTTGGAAACCTACTTCGGTATAAACACAATATCTTGTATTCCTGTAAACATTATAATTTATTCTCAATTCCACCATTTTTACCACCATATTCATCATGTTCAATTTTACTATGACTTACATGGAATCCACCTGTTGAATAAAATGAGAAAGAATATTGTGATTCATAAAATAATTTAGAGAATATCATGGAACCTTATTTTCAATGTAAAACACCTTAGTATAAACAAAGGTAATTTATTCTCATATTATATTAAAATCAATCAAATCATTTTTAACGAAAACATGAATTAACCTAACCATATCCTCCAAGATTGTCCTAACCATTTTTTAGCAAGGCATGTTGTTGTGCACCAGTTCCGGTTTGAGTCTAGCTCAAATTGGTGTTTTTTGGTTTTACCCCTAGGTACATCTGTGCCCGAGCCACCTCTACCTACTCGTATCCAGAAAAAGTTTTATTTCTTTTAAAACTCACATAATATTTACAATACCATTAATTTTGGATGTACTTCTATATTAATCCCCAAATTATATCTTAGGGTAGTGTTTTGTAATTTTTTTTTTCTAAATATAGCTTTGAAGGATTTTACTATACTTCCTCTGATACGAACTCTAATTCCCCAACACTAGTTAACCAAATCAATGAATTATTAAAAATAATTAACAAGCTCAGAAGAAATCAAGTTTCAAATAACCTATTATTTTCGTAGCCTTGGAAGTACTAGATACATAAATTTATTTTACATTACCTCATGAAAAAAAAACAAAAAAAAAACATTGTGTCCCTTTTGACACAGTCATATCCCTTAGTCTATCCATACATGTCAATCATAATATAATTTTTAAAATCCAAGGAGAAATAAATCATAAGAAAGTGGGTGATCTCATATGCTCAATAAAGATAACAATATAGGAGAAACATTCATAAATAATCACAAACATTTACGGTAATGTATAAGACTAAAACATAAGCCTTTTAAATATAAACATCGGTATAATATGGAAAATATAAATCAATTAATTCCATGTACTTATTCACATGTATATTATACTAATCAAATAATCACATGTAATATCGATATCTAATTTCAAAATGATGCAATGAATAATGCCAGACATCATAACCACGTAGTCCAGGCCTCATACCAAGACTACAAATAAGATTTTGTCACGACCTTAATCCATGACACTAGTTTGTATCATTAGATCTACTGATGCATCAAGGAGCTATACTAGGATCCACCCATTACTTAATAAGACTAATGAATTTCTCATATGATAATATTGAATCATAATCTAAATATTCGTTTTAAAAATAGCATACAAAATGTCAATATTTCAACCAAAAACCATTAATTGTATAAAAATAGCACATCTATAGTTAGACATAACCCATTCATTAGTATATGGAAGATTGTATAATAATAAATCAACAAAAATCAAGAATACTGATGTAAATTTACATATATGAAAATAATCAATAAAACTATTTGAGAGAAGTATCCAATTTTTTTGAAAACATTTAAAACTCTCACTATTTATCAAGAAGCTGTTAAAATAGATTTTTAAATCAAAGTGTCATATAACAAATTGAAAAATTTAAAATAAATTTTAATTTTAAAACATTCTTCTCTATATAGATAATTCTTTAGAATTTTTTTAACATGGTCATTAATGAGAATGATTTATAAAAATAAATCATTAATAAATTTAAAATGATATTTTAGTTTGAATTCCTAACCAAATATGAGATGCATGAATACAAATAATTTATTTAATAAAAAAATTATAATATCATGAGAATAAATTGATTCATGATATATTATGTAAAAGTACAGAATGGCAACATATAAAAGTGAATTTGTGCATAACAACAACAAAGCCTCAATGGAATGTAAATTGAGATAAATCCCTTATAAGAACATATAATTACATTAATCATAAATTAATGACATAATTATGTGTGAAAAATAAAAATACACTCAATATGATTGGATATTCAGTGTAAATAAATTTGAGTACATTCACACATATTATTGTAAAAACAACACCAATGACTTGGATGATTAACACAATGTATAGAAATTTAGATAAGATTACGCTTATCACGTTCATATCGATGACTTGAGAATTTTTTCATTGGAGTGATTATAAGTATCAAATGTATATCATGAAAAAAGGGAGTGGAAATTACTACCTAAAAAAATAGTGATTTCACACATAATAATGGAGTAAAATAATTAATGAATTTTGCATTAAACCCAGTGAGTGTAAAATAAAATTAGAAATTCCCATACCGACTTGGTATCCTACAAAACATACACCTCATTAAAGATGGATAATATAATTAAGATGAAAATAACAATAAATTAATTATTATTAAACAATTAATACAATCCGGGGTATTACATACACAACACAAAAGGAAATAATGGTAATATAGCATGAATCTCATAGGAATATGAAGTGAGATGAAAACACCTAACCCTTTATGTTTCCTTCGTATAGGGTAGATTAAACTTCAATATAATGGTGAAGTAATTTTTTAAATTATTCACGAACCACATACAAAAATATGATATAATATATCATCTTCTTATATTCCTTTATTAATTATATATCAATAGTATCATGGTTTTGGGTGTTTTCTGATACATTTTCCGTTATATGTTTTTTACATAATTCATGAATGGTATTGATATGATATATTGGATTCATATCCGGAATTTTATTATGTTCTTAAATATTATTTTTAATATTCAAATAAAAAATATTCTTGATGGTTATGATGGGGTATGAAATCTCATCGCATTGTGGAGACGGTAAGCCATACGTATGCTCATGTGGTGACATTGTCAGTTATAGGGTAAATATAATAATGAATACTATTGTACCATATTTATAATAACATCAATGAATGTATGAGGTAGTGGATTTATTATTTTTGTATGGAAACAACAATGAAATAGGAAGTGGAATAAGAAATGAACTATGAAAGATGTGATGAAATTATTAACTCTTCTTCAGTTTCTTTCTTTTGATTTGATCAAAAAGGACCCTTAGGATGAATTTATATTCAATTTAAGTCCTCTAGGTTCAATTGGTGGTAGTTTGGAGGTTATTTTAGTAGGATTTGTCCAACCCAAATGTATTTTGAGGTATGATTTTGAGATAAGGAGAAGTACCCTTTTATTAGAGATGCGAGGGTCCCTTTAGTAAAAGATTGAAATATTAGTTTATTATAAATTATTATTCTATTTAAAATTTATCAAAAAGGATTTATTTCTAGTATAATGTGGGGATGGGCCAAAATACCCTCAAAAAATAGTTTTATGAAATTTTTAGATCTCCATATTGACCCAATCATTTATATTTAATTCTTTAATAAATAGTTTAGCTTTTACCACATCTTATTGTATTTTTATATTACAGGGTTTATAAAAATACTATAAATTTCCAATATAACCTAATGTGGTTCATTAATGACACATATATCATTATATTAGTCCTTTGGACGAATATTATATTTTTATAAATATTATATCAATTAATAATATAGTATTTGTATTAAATTCTCATTTATGTGAATTTTGAAACTAAATAGTATTTGGATTTCCTAAATGTGAAAAAAATTTATAACTTCTAAAAAATAAATTAAATAAACCCTAAAATGTAATATTTTCCTATAAAATTAGTTTAAATCATGAAATGTATCAATTTACATTTACGTTGATATTTATTATATCAAATATTTTAATCAGTCATTAGGAAGGTTTTTACTACATTATCATTTTTTCATATATAAATTTAATTATTTAATGTATAAAATTTATAAATAAAATACCAGGATGTATGAAATATTTTTATATTTATAATGAATATTTATAGTCAAATTTATCTCTTGTATAACCCTATATTAAAAATGTTTTAGTTATCAAACATTTAATCTAAACATTTTAACAATTCTTTAAAATAATAATAGTAAAAGTCCTAATCTAATCCATGTGGACGAAAAATGATCATATATTATTCTTAAAGAATATTTGGTTCGAAATACACTTATCCAATATAATTAGAATATATGTTGGGGTAATTATAATATTATTTTTAACTTTAATTACCCTATGTACTTTTAATCGTGTTAAATAAAATGCAAAAGTTATTGTTAAAAAGAAATTATTTTAGTCATGTTGAATGAAATTTTACATACAACTATTAATCATTTCTCTATAATTTTTAAAATTCAATTAACAGAAGTTGTAAAATTATGTTTTATTCAAAAATTCCAAGGTCCATATATAGTGGGTAAAAACAATAAAATATTCAATAAAATATTATATAATTAATTTTATTATAAAATGAATTAAACTAATTAAATTGGAATAATATAGTTATTATGTATCTATTTTGACATTAAAATTATTCAAAATAGAAAATAAATATTTAAATAAAATGTTGACTTTAAACAATAACGTAATGTTTTCACTATTTATCAAAAATTGAATGTTTTTAGAAAAATACCAAAAATTCACCCAAAGCTAATATTGTTATTTCAAAAAGAAAAATAATGTCTATTTTAACAAATTCTAAACATAGAAATTGTATTAATGAAAAACATATTCATGTTGTCACAACCATAAAGTAGGTTTTTGTGAAGTTAAACTATCAAAAGATTGATATGTGTTTATGACCAATTTAAATGTAATATTACTTCCAGTGAACAATATTGGATTAAATGATCAAAATATAATATAATTATACTAAAAAAGATTCAAATTTATAATTTAACAATATATATTATTTTGATTAAATACGCTTTTTTCAATTAAAATTTAGTATTTTTTACTCTCCATCAAATTATTAATGTGATTAGAAAAAAACTGAAAATTTATCAAAAATATATTTTTATGTTTTGATAATAAAGAAGATGTTTAATATGTCAAATTGAATATATAAAAGTTTAAAACATTAGAATAAAAAAGTGTTCCCCTTTAAAAGGCTTTAAAATTGCAATTTTTGAAAAATATATCTTTTAATTAAAATTTTTAATTTTCTCTTATTTATATCTAGAAAACTCATAATAAGGATGTTAAAATTATATAAAGTATATAAAATTAAAAATATAGTTAATAATATTCATAATTTTTTTAACTGATAGTTTGTTAAGTTTTGATGGGCTCAAACTTGATGTTGCATGCAGCGAATGTTATTGTATTCAATTATATAAAATAACTTATTATGAAACATGGGGTGTTAAATTTCTCATGAACACTAATATATAATAAGGAATAATCTAAAACCTTATTATTCTGCATGATAACACATTCTAATACCTTTATGGATTCATCAGTGGATATAACATATTATTCTCAACTATGAGTAAATGTAAGAACCGGTGTACTAAATAATATTTTATTCAGTTCCATGAAATATTTTCCTCATTTATCTTCTAGGATGAACTAGGCCCTTTTTTAGCTAACATGGTTAGATATTTATATTTTACTATAAACAACATCACAAATTGTCTACAATACCCAATTATATAAAGAAAAATAATTTATCTACAAAACCATGGTTATTATAGACGAACATTAAATAGAACTGGTCATTTATTTATCCATTGATTTACCGTTGATTAATATTATATTACCTTTAAATAAAATCATTTAATACAAAAATTACACACATTGTGAATGGTTTAATCTGTCACTCATTATATAGTATCTTCATAATAATTACCTAGTGATATCTATGATTTTATATTCAATTTTAATATATAAGAATATCATCTGATGATACTACCACAAAATAATATGCGGAATCTATAAAGACATGATTAAATAAATACAATAATACAGTGGGGGAATTATTAATAACATACAACATAACTATATAATCATATAATCCATAAATTTTTAGCAATGTTTCTGTGGGTGTATCATCATTCATGACAGTAAGTATAGTATTTCCATAATGATGTTCAATCATAAAAATTTACTTATCTACATATAGAGGATCGTAGAAGTCATCATTATTGGGTAGATGATACTTTTTTCATGGTTTTTTATTCTTCAGTTCATAATAATTAATCAAATGTCCCATATGTCCATATCTCTAAATAAAAAACTAGAACTTCTGTAACTAATCGTGACAACCATATTGAATGAATTCATTTTCAGGGTTCTCCAAGAGTTTCTTAAGAAATTTAAACAACTCAATTAGGCACATTCTATAGTGAGTCATTATAATCATAGTGGAACTAGATATGAGTTCTATTGGAACAAAACAATGTGATTTGGTGTATTATTAGGATAATATTCAATAAATACAACATAATCCCCCAAATAATACAAATATATTAGAATTTGACTTTATCCCCAACAATCTATGATAAAAAATTTCAACATTAGTGGTCATGTCGATAACATCACAAACCACATAACTACATCATGGAGATCTCAGTAACCCTATCATGAAATACATCACGACATCATTCCCCTCCCACTTGGGAATGGGAGTTGCTATTAATGTACCTCTATTCACCGATGCTTCATCTTCACCTGCTAATAGGTGGGAAATCTCATAACAAAACTATCAACATCCCTATTTATACTCATCCACCAGTACTGATGGTGAAAATCTTGATACATCTTGGTGACGCCAATATTAACATCCCATGGTGAGGAATGATAATTCCACATTAGCTCCTCACATATGTCTGTTGATTCCCATACACATCCAGGAATGTTCATGATCTCATCCTCTCTTATGGTCCATACCTGTGTAGAGTCCTTTCCTGACAAACTTTAACATAGGACTAGGCCTTCAGAATCTGATAGTGTCTCATTTTCACACAATGTAGAAGAGTAGAGGAAATAATAAAAGAATAGAAATATTTCTTGCCTTATATTTCATAAACCACAAAATGCATATCAGTGAATATATCCATATGCGTCCATTCAATGTTGTCTCTTGGATAGCCTATCATTGAGTCCTCTTGATTAACACGTCAGCCATTGTGTAGCCTTTCCCAAGCATGTAGGTGAGCTCATAGTCAAAATACTGATGGTACTCAACCCACCGTGACTGTCTCAAATTTAGATCACACTGGGTAAACATATACATGAGACTTTTTTGGGTAGAGAACAACACAAAATGCTCATCCAAAATATAATGTCTCCAACATTATAAAGCATGCAAATGATTATGAAAGCTTTTACTGTTCTTACTATTTCTCTATATGATTCATGTTTTTGGTGGTAATATATTTATGATGATAATAATTTTATGAAAAAAAAATTCTTCCAAGGGTTATAAAATGATAAATTCCTTATGAAACCCACATAATTTCCATTGTTTATTCACTGATGAAATGATGAAATGATTATAAAACCTTTTTTGTATCCATTGGTTATGTTATTCAGAAATGGATATGAAAAAAATTTAATTTCATGGGTTATAATATGATGATTGTTTTATCATATTATGGTACACATATATATTATTTTTATTA
Source organism: Viscum album (assembly GCA_963277665.1). NCBI lineage: Eukaryota > Viridiplantae > Streptophyta > Magnoliopsida > Santalales > Viscaceae > Viscum > Viscum album. The sequence continues at coordinate 961,117,332 of OY728143.1, read as the reverse complement.
TATAACGGGGGTTATATAATAAACAATGATGGTTGTTATGTTATAACCATGTATGTTGGTTATGATATAATAAAGGATTGTCATAACATTAACAAAAATGATTTGTGGGACATATATATCCCTCTAATTCATTACTTAGTGATTTACCTGTCCAGATATAGATAGGAATGTAATAAGGGGTAAAATCAGTTCAATATGGGACCTTGTATGATATAATGGTATTGGGAGTGATCCATAACAAGAATGTTGTACTGGATAGTGATCCTAATCAACTATGAGGAAATTATTTCTACTAGGGATGTTGTTGTGTCGTATCCATAAGGTGTATCTACACAAGGAATTATTAATAATTATTATAATTATCCTTCACTAGCATGGAATTTATTTTTTATGATTATGTGGTTTTCATAATTTCAGGTTTTATTCCAATTTTATGCTCTCATGGATCATGATATTTGATTTATTTATGATTCATGTATTATTAAAATATATTTATTATTCAATTGAGATTGAACATTGATCATTAATATGCATGATATGGTATTAAAATGTTATGAACCTATTATCATTCCCTAATGGTCATGTTATTCTTATATGTATACCTTTTTTAACATTAATAAGAATATGAAATCTGTCTTTCTTATATTCATTTCCACATGTTATAAATAAAGGTCTAATATAGGGTGTGTTTGTGAATATTTATATAAGAGGATATTTATTTTAAATGTTTAAGATCACCTATCAAATTATAATAATGTGTACATAGTCTCCAATGTTACTAAACTATTATGGTCCACAATAGTGTGTTGTGTAATATAATGAATATATGTCAAAAAAATATTTAATATCCATTCATGTGAATCATGGATCAGTTTAACTAGCTTCATTCATTCACATTCAAATTTTCAATCCTTTTTAATATATTTGTCCATACAGGAAAATTAACCCCATGGATCGTATCTCCCCTGATAACCCTATACTGAACATCGGTCATAGTATTGTAGTGCATGGTGTGAGGGTAGAATCTAAAATCATCCAGTAATGAAATATTATTTTTAATGAAGAACCAAACCATTTTCTTCAAATTTCGTTCAATTAATTTATTGTTATTCAACATTACTTGAAACTACATGAATAAAAATCCTTCATGATGTTCACTTTGGTACTGATATTATTTATCTTGGAAACTATCACATGTGATAGACTAATCCCACCTATACATGTCTCCAATATTGATATAACATCAAGACATCCATCATCATGGTTACTTCATTAATCAGAGGTATATTCTATATGTGTTCACATATTTCTTTATATTATAATTTAAGAAGGTATTAATAAATTATTTTTTCTTATCCACTAAAAGATCCACTAGAGGAAACATGGATTTATTTATCTATGGTAAATCATTATATAAAATTTCAAATATTTATTTCTTTATATTATTATCTTCTTTCGTCATTGTGTTTATTATTTTTCACATTCACTATAATAATTACTATAAATATTGAACAAATAGTCTATGAAATTCCATATATTTTGTTATATCATCACTTTAATTCAACATAATGAATCTATTTATTAGGTTTATATAATTTTATTCTATCTATTTTTGAGTTCCCCCTGAGACATGAATGTGGGATTTATTTTTGAAATTGAAATTTGCACTCATGTTTCAATTACTAGCCATATATCCATGGTTATATATATATATATATAATCATTATAAAATAATAAAACATATATTCAAACATATATAGATATGGTACACTATATTTGATTCCACTATTTATCAAGTTATTTTATTTAAACATCAATTTTCACATAACTCTAGAGAAATAATCCCGCAATCCTACTTTTAACCATTGGAATTCATATCTGAGTATGGTAAGGGGCTTCTTTTTCTCTCATTAATTCTATATTCTATTTAGATATAATGAAGATATAATAGGTTTGAAATAAGATAATATACATGAATAGTAACTGAATATCACAATAAGACCCAATAGATAATTTATAGGATTAATGTCTCTAAATAATATATACATAACCGACTAATTTTATAAAACAATCAAAATTTATATATTGTCTCAATACAGTATTATTCCTTATATAAATATCATATATTATCATCATATTCATTCCCTAGGGTATATAATGATATGAATATATGGAGATCTGATGATCAGTAAGGGTGAATATAATAGATTAAAATTCAATGACCCAAGAAATCATCTGATGAAAAATTTAGTATAGGAAATTATTCATTATTCATGAATATAATATAATAAAAAATAAGTAATAAAATTTATATCATTAAACATTATTCATTAAAAATTTCATTAGTAAAATTAAATAAAAGTAGTCAAAGGAGTGTTTAGACGAGAATAAATAACCTGGAGTCATGATCACATAACATTGGTTTAAATAATAGCCTAATGTTTTAGTAAAAACATTATAATAATTATAATAACATATTTTCATTTTCTCTAAGGCATTAATATAATAATTGATGAGGTTAAAAATATATATAATATTATTGATTATCGATAATGAACCAATTTTGGATGTAAAATTGAACTATATAAATTATGTGTATATTGATTAAAGTTATTTTTTATCATGTGAATCCTTATGTATGTACCCAATATTATGTTAATAATTACATTATATAGATTCATATGATTCAACCCAATGGTTTTATCATCTAACACCTCCTTCCCACAAGGTTTTTATTTATTAGATTAATGGTTATTCATACATTCAATGAATGAGTTCAATGAACTCATCAATAAGACATAATTCAAGGGTTTAATTAAATGAATAATTAAATTCCCAATATATTATTAATTCATTTGATAACATAAAAAGAATAATAATTTTAATGGTTCTTCTCTCAATACATTTTTTATTAATAATGCGAGCATAATTGGTGATTGTGAAAATTATTTTTATTCCAGATTTTCTAAAAACCTATTAAAACCATATATTAATCAATAAGATAGAAAAAATGTTGTTAGAGTGTGTTCAATGTTGAATATATTTTACATCCATAATAAAAACTAAATAGGTATGAATATTTCCCAAAAAAAGGCACTGTACAACTTCTGTTACTTCAAGAGGGCACTTGTTCATTGCACTCATTTAACTATTATTTACAATTATCAAATATTAGTGCCACTCTATTCTATAAGTCTACTATTTCCTCCCATGTAGTGGTTCACAAACTACCTAGATCCCATGGTATTCTTATTTAACATTTCCCATGAAGTCCTCCACATCCTCTATTGCTCATAGAAAACTATCTATTATTCTCTATCAGTAATAATTATAGAAAAGTATTTATTAGAATGTCTAGGTAAGTATTTTTCATATTTTTGATAAATTGATTATAAATTAAAAATTTTAATTATTTGAAAATACATTATTATTTATAATTCAAATTTAAAAGATAATTATATTGTTTGTAAATTGAAATATAATATACTTTGTTATAAATATTTAAATTGATATTTTTTCATATTAATGTTATATATAATTGTTAATTAAGTTGTATTAAATATGTATAATTTTTTATATATTATAAATAATGTGAGTTCCTTTATTTTGAAAATATTTTCATTCATGGAAATAATGTACTTTATTTCATTCTATGTGACACTCAATAATATTGTTTTACATTTTAATTATCCATATCTTTTTATTTTTGTTATGTGATTAAAAATAAATTTTAAATATAAATATTCATGTTAGATTATATATGTATTATATTACAAACTCTCCATTTTGTAATATATCTCACGAAAGGGGTCATAGTGTCAGATTATATAATAAATAATAGGGATATGCCATATTTTATAAATGTGAAGGGGTCAGCTAACTATCACTCTCGAATTAGTCATGTTGAGATTTGTTTACCACATATAACTCTATGACATTACATGAATAATTTTATATACATAATATATGGGTTGAATTCATATAAGTATTAATATACATGGTCAATTTGATTAGTTTAATATGAAATAATTATGTGTTTTTAATGGGTTATATTGTCATTTCGCATGAACACATAAATTTAATATATGGAATGGTGATTAAAAATTAATACATTAAAATCATTGATTTAAAATGAAAAAAATGATAAGATCACGATTTAATAAGATATTACAGATTTTAATTTAATATGAATATTGGTTATACATTCAAAAGTAAAACCCCCTCTAATACTAATTGTTTGATTCCTTCCAATGTGGCTCTTCCCATATAATTGACCATCCAATCATGTTAGTCATGGAAAAAAATTGGTTCACATTGAATATAATATATATGTAATTAATTTCATATGTGGCACGAACACATCCATCGGTAGGTAATTCCAATATTCAAATATCTTTATATTTATGATAATTAGCATTTTCATGCAGTTTATTCTTTTTTACAGTTACTAGGGAAACCATTGATATGGATACTAGATGATTAGAGTTTGGATGATACATAGTATACATTAGATGAGTGGACACTTTCCAAACTATCCACATATCGTAATGGTAATGTTTTTTATGATTCCCCACATAAATATCTAAATTAGAGGATAAATACTAAATAACGCACAATGCTTAGTGAAAATAGTCTTTATATCCCCAAAGTGGTATGATGATTGGGGTCATCATTTTTAGTGGGTTTGCATTCAATAAAAATCATTAACTAAAAAATATAAAACATGGTACTCCTAAAATTATATTTCTTCATTATAGGATATGATTAACATCCTGATAATCATACTGGGATCACTTATTGGTTTGACCTATATAACACATAATGATGAGTCTCTAGGGATGAGACGTTATCTCAATTGAAAAAAATTTAAATAATATGAATGGGAATGTTATAAAGAACAATTATATTTACTATCTCTCTTGTATATCGTAAACCATTTTTCATCATGAATTTCACCTAGAAAACATATACATATAGATAAGATGGAATTGATAATGGGATAAGTAGATCATCATGTTAGTAATTTAGCTGAAGTTGCTGCACTTTAATTCATCACTTATCTTATAAATTTACATAGTAAATTAGGCCAAAAATTATATTACTATTATTATTCACATTCCATAAATAGAAAGTTTATTATTTATATTTTTTATTGATGAATATTTTTTAATTGTAAATTATTTAAATTTTTTCTTTATATATAAAAATGAAATTTTCTACCAAATTAAAAATATATTAAATGGATTATGCATTGAATATTTCGATATTATAATTTTTAAAATTCTGCATAACTATTTAAGGGATAATTTTTAATACCTCTATCTTTGTTTTCTGTCATCATACATATAAATGAGAAGAAATACCAATAAATCACAAATGATAGATTATCAGAACAATTAAAATATTAATTTTTTATACATTGTTTATTTTTCTTATTTAGGAAAATATCCCAATAACCTATTTCATGAACAGGTGATTGAAATATTTTACTCTATTTTGTCATCTAAAATAAAATATTTTGAAGAATAGGAACTCAATATGATTAGGTTCTAGGTACTATGCTACCTTCAATGATATCCTAAATGACATAAATTTGTTTTTTGAATGATACTAATTAATACATTATTTAAAATTAATAAATAGTATAAAAAATAACACAATCAAATATGTTGAATTATTATGATTATATGATAGTATACTGGTGGTTAATAGTTGAGTCCATAATTAGATGGTCATATTATATATTGAGGAATGGTTTCCCAAAAAGTTCATCTTAAAAAATACAATGTTACACCATAGAGGATGAATTATAACATATTAGATATGAATTGATAAATAGAGATTCAACATTACCATCCTATTTCATTCTTGGGATATTCTCTATATACATCTATAGTTTTAAAAAAATTCATTCCACCTAAATTATCCTTAGATACACTTTATGATATATGGAATTGTAAGTTGAATGTTATGTTTTTTATTAATAAATGTGGACTTAATGAAGTTATACAATGATTATCATATAATTAGATTTATTTTAAATTGTTAAAATGATTATTTCCTAGTTATCTTAAGCAAATTGATGGGTATAATTTATGTATTCCAATTGACAAATGTTTCTGGGGATTAAAATAGTGTGTTCATTTAAAAAGAAAAAATTTACATGAGATTTAGTTAGTGAAAAATTCAATATCCCAAAGTTCAAACAAATCAAATAGGATGTGTTTCTAAGGATGTGGTTGATATGGTTCAATAATGAGTTATGGTATCTGAACAACCTCAAAATAAAAAAGAACCTAAATGGTCTTGAAATATTCATTCAGATTTCATTATATATGGATTTCAATTAGAAAATAATGACGAGGAAATGTTGATAAGAGATAATCCTACCACAAACATGGTGTCTATAGATATTTTTTATTCAAAAAAATTGTTAAAAATATAATGATTATTAAATAGAGTTTATGTACAATTAACATGTTTATTAAATTATATATTCACTTATTTGGAAGATATACATCCAGAGAATGTGGGGATTTTACTTGAACTATGACATTGACAGTTGTGTGTAAATTAATAATAAATTCCACATTAAAAAAGGCTAAAACCAAATTCTAGATAAATAATATGAATACAAATTTTCACTTATAGCAATAAAAATTACCAATAACATATTTCTGGATTTATCATATCAATTTGATTTTGAGATAAAGTAAATTAAAATAAAAACCACATTCATTAAATGGAATTTATTCAAAAATGTATATATAATACAAATAAAATGCTCTTAAATATCAAATACGACCATAACATTATTCAGTTTTAATGGGTATATTATGATGAAAGTTAATCTTCATATTTTTTGAGTATTTATTTTTATTATGAAATAAAAACTTTTATTTTTTTAATTATAGAGATGAATTATAATTATAAAATTATATTATTTTGATTGTAGTTGTATTTATGAAATTGTGAACTAATTCCACACCACTTCATGGAAATTATATACCTCCCCTAACTATATGATGATTTCAATGAAGAAGTGTTTCTCAATGACATAAAATTGTGAATTCAGCTATATATTTTTGTATGAAGATCTATTGATATTGATATAAAAGGAAATTATGAGTTGGTCAATATATTTAAAAATGTATACTACAAAAGAGGTATATCATATAAGACTCAATGAATTGGTATTTACCAACATTGGTATTCATGTATCATAGGAATATTTTAGATCACTCTAACTAGTTTACAAGGATATATAAAATTAATTAAATGTATTTCATAGGTTTAACCATGAATTCAACATTTTACTATTTAAATGATATAAACTATAATCATAGAAGCTTTTTGAGATACTAAAATATTCTGAGTGAATGCTAGGGGATTTGTTGTAGAACATTATGAGTTATCAGAGAAGGATTAAGGATACATTCATGATCACTAGAAGAGATGATGAGAATATTATAAATAGACATAATGATTCTATATTAAATTATGATTATAATACAAGAGATATTATTTTCTTTTTTTATTCCCAATGTAATGAGATATTATCTTGATTAATTCAAAAAAATCCACTAAAATAATCTATGATATGGTCAATGTACATTGAATCATCAAATTTTGTCTCGTGTGATCTTTTGATCATGAAGGTCATTATTGAACATAATGTGGTTCCATGTATTGGAGGAAAAATAAATAATTACCATGATAAAAATAGTGTTTTTTTCTTATGCTACAAAACCCTAGTCTCACCAATGGGCCAAACACATTCATGATAAGTACAATCTCAAACATGATATTATTGGGAGGATCAATTTATGTATATACTAGGTGGATAAAAACAATGATGTTGGAGAACTATTAATTAAATAGTTGTCATAGAAATAGAATTAGTATAATTTAATGTATCATGGTATACAATAAAAAATATATTAATATAATAGTTTTATAATGTATCATTTTTTCTAATAAATGAAATATATACATTCCATTCATTCATCTGATCGATAATTTTAAATCTAATGACCTCTGGATTGATAAGATCTCGTAAAGGCATGAAATAGATTTATCTGTTATCAATAATCATAAAATATATTTATGGGATTTGATTAAATGATAAAGTAGAATGAGTACAGTCATACACTAATTTAAAATAGTAGTATTTAATATATGAAGAAAAAATTCTCAAGAAAAAAAAGAGACTTATTACCTGGACCGACATGGAAATGAATATCCAATTCAAGTTCATACACTCATAAATATATATAGAGGATTATTCTTATTTTTAATCCTTCTCACTTAATGTTAGAATGATATTTTTCAATGATACTATACATAAATTTTATGAATATCTTATGTAAGACAATGTGACTTATCTAATACGTTGTTGTTTGGGTATATCTTTTATCTAGTCAGTAGTAGGAGTTTATCTATGATGTTACTTACCCACTTCTATTATTAGTAAATACATCTAGATCATTATTTATACAAGAAGATGAAATAAATGTACATAATTAGATGAGGCCCATATATTATTATCTACTACTTAAAAGAGGTACGTGTGATATTCACATTTTTTTGATGAATGAAATGAGATTTATTCATCATCCTGCTATGTCATCTTGGAAAATCAATAAAATATGAGATGGGTTGTATTATATTTACAATGTTCTGTGTATGGTGGTCACTAGATATTTTTGAAAAAGTTATTTCTTGGGAAAAATATGACATACATGATACTTATATTTGGATAAAATGACCTTATTATTATATGAGTTTGTTTGATATAGATCACACCATACCACATAATATTTTGAGTAGAACTGATTTTTTTATAGAGGCCAATATTTTAATATGTATCATAAATTTTTATTTCATATTTTTTTCAATGACACTATGCAATATAAGTCCATAATGTTATACATGTGGAAAATTATTTTTCTTTGAAAAATGTTTTTTTCTAAAAATAAATGTTCATTTTGAATCATAATCTACAGGGTGTTTTTGAGGGATCTACAGAGCATTTTGCAATTTTGAAAATTTTATTTTTTGAATTTACTGAAAGTGATATATTGTTTGTAGTTCACTATAAATATATACACATTATTTATATATATTTTATATTTGTTTTATCTCAAAAAACTTATTCATGTTCCTATGGTAATGTTGATGCCTACATAGCCTAGTAAGAAGAAATACAACCCAATGCTACATTAATCCAGCACATACCTCACACATAGTTTTCAATAAATAGATTATTGTATTTTCATAAATTCATTGAATTTCAGAGAAACATTAATAAATATTAAATAATGGTTTAATTTTATTACACATGATTCATGTAATGTGTTTTCATTCATAGAGGAATGTCATTAATTACCTATTTAATGGTTGTTCCCTTATTGGTTTCTGATTAATCATGTTAGAATTAGAGGTTATTCAGATAATATATTTTGCATAATTATTTTTAAAAAATAGACGTCCATATAATCCTATCATGAAATATAATGAAGAATCATCCACCCATCTCAATGCACGGGAATACTCATGATGCGATAATTGATCATTCAACTGATGGATCTCCTACCAAGGTAGGAAACATATTTTTGTTTCTGCAGTCCTAATTATCAGGTATTCCCCATAAGAGGTCATGATTGATTTTATTACAGTAGCATTCCTAGTATGCAAATTTTTTATTTTTCCTCATTTCATGTAAATTTTATCCATTCAAGAGTGGATTTCTCAATAACCATCTAATCTAAGGTAAAATATCATTCCCCTTCAAGATATCAAGTGATATAAAAATTTACCAAATTAATTTGTGGGTTTTGATGGACCAATTAATGAAATAATGATAAACCATATATGTCTATTCCATATCAACTTAAAAAACATTCGTAATCTCATAATATCTTAATAAAATAGTTTAAGAGAATTTAGCTTAAGGAAAACATCCATATTACATTAACGTAAGTTAGTAATGGAAATAATGGCAATTGTATTATTAGATAATATCACCAATAAAGCAAAATAAATATTATTGTATATTGACATCAATGAAAATAACCTATTTATATAATTAGAACAATAACTTGATAAATTAGAAGTAATAAACTGTAATTTTTTAATAAAGTTTATTTAAAAGGAAATTATTTATAAAAAATGAAAATATAAATTAAAATATGAAAAAATGAAAACATAGAAAAAATAATTTTTATAGGAAATTAGAATATAAAGCCCGAAAATGAATTCATATGAAATCACTATAAAATATTATTATTGCACTTTGTAATAAAATTACTTATAAATTTATTTTTATAGAAAACTATTAAAATGTATATTTTTCACACTTTTAATAAAATTATGAATCCATATAAAATGATCCCAATATATCATAAATATATATATATATATATATATATTGAAATATCATTAATCATATAAAGAATATAGATATGGAGGAAAATGATACTCATAAAAAAGATGATATAAGTTTTTCCACAATCACAAGAATCGTATCCATTGAGTGGGGGACCTTGAATGTTTAAAAGATATAAATACATGTAACACCTAGAAATATGTAGATTTGAATAGAATAAATGTAGGATTCCTGATAAACAAAATAAAATTTACCATCATTAAAAAAATATAATATTTGATAATTATAAATTCCAATAGAGATATGTAAAAACATTGATGCCTTTTGTAATTTTCGAGTCAAACCCCGTGAAAGTGGAAACAATATAAGAATTTTAAAATTCTATAAATTTAATTATATTTATAAAAAAAAATAAATGCTAATTATATAGACAATAAAAATTAAAACATGCAGTGGATAAAAATTAAATCCTAATAAAGGGAAATTGTGATGAAAAAACAATTTCTCAAGTCTTTATATAATTAAATGTACACTGACTACATTTATAATAATTTTTTTATATATATTATATATCAAATAATCATATTTATTTATTGTACATTATTCATTGCATTTCATATTTCTTATTAATCATTATTCATTCATTCATTGATAAAATTAATATTCAGGTGTTAATTATCTCATTTTCTCTTTTATAGTATTTGTATAATTGTTCAAGTTCTTTCTACATCATCTTGATTTCATAACCATAAGAATTATTTTCAATTATTTATATGTAATTGATAAAATTCATGAGTATAATTATAATTTAATTAATGTTATGTTGAAAATTCATAATAGCTATTAAAATTTAATGTTTTTTTTATATCAATTTAAAAAAATGATTTTATTTATGATATAAAAAAATATTTCGTCCAAAAAAATCTGCAAAATATCATATATTAATTGACATAATATAATATTATCAATTTTTATTCTATATTTTTCTTTCATCATGTAAATATATAAACAATGATAATGTGGGTGGAAAACCCAGTATATAGTATAACAATTTATTATAACAAATTAATAAGTAGGAAAATTGAGTTATATAATAATAAATTTTTTTTATAAAATCATAAGTAATTTAGTTTTATATAATTATATTGGATAATGGTATTTTGGAGAAGATATGATAATGTATTTGAAAGTAAGGAAGAAAAATTGGTTACTTACATAGATAAAATTCCTTCATCTTGTAATTTCTTCCCCCACAATAAATCCCATAATATTCCTTATTGTTGGAACATATATAAAGTGTGGTTGAGGAATATATGATAAGAAAGTTTTCATGTATTTGAAATGAAAATTAAAGATATATTTGTTGGACTGGGTCAAGGGAAACTCCTTTTATAGGTAAAATTTATGAATATTTTTTAGAAAATTTAATCTATTTTAGGGGAAAATGTAGAATAAATTGAAGATTATTTGAGTTTTGAAAGGATCATTAAGTGAAATATTTTGGATTGAATATAAAAAGAAATTAATTTAATAATATATATAGATATATAGTTAGTTAAACAAAATATGAGCTATTTTAATTTACCTCATTTACCCCATTCAATTTTCTTAAATATTTATAAATGTATGTTGTTTTTATAAATATATAACATGACACATATTTCTTAATTTTTAACTGATAACTTCATATTTTGAATCAATTTAATCAAATTTTAATTTTATATTTTTTAAATTTTATTTTTAACTAAAAACAATTTATATATGGTGATTTTATTTTAGAACAAAAAATTATACATTATGTTTTATTATTAATATATCATATCTATTGAAAATATTAATCTTATGGATAAAATTTTTTTAGAATAATACAAAAATATTTTCCTTAAATTTATCAATAAATACACCTCTAAATATTTTGTCTATATAAATTTAAAAATATCCTAAAAATTATTACAAAAAAATCATTACAAATTTAAATCACTTATTTTGAAAAATCTTACCTATTAATAATCATTACGTGAAGTTATTCATATCATTCTATATATAAATATACAATTTTATGAAAATTTTTCATAGAAATATTATACATTTTTCATTTATATATATAAAAAATATAACAAGTTAAAAAAAATGTTCTTAAAAAAATGAATATATTTAAACATGAAAAATTAAATTTGAATTACATATAGATGTATAAATTTTATTTTATTTTATTTTATTTATTTAACTAATCAGTACATTAATTTTGGATATAATTTTTTAATATCATTTTTTAAGTAAATAATTTTAAAATCATTAAGTAATTTATCATGTATATTTCCATAGAATCAATGATATCATCCTTGGTAAATTAGTAAAATAGATATATATTATAAAATTATTTACATTATTTGAAATTAAATATTTATAATGAATAAATAGTGAAATTTGACATCAAAATAAAATTTTAATAGATCCACTGTATAAGATAAATGAAAAATTAAATCATATTTAATTGTTTTAGACCCAATAGTTTTGTACCCTTTAATAATGGTTATATAGTTACTATATTTCCAACATTTAGTCATATAAATTCAAAAAAATTAACTACACAAATTGAACCACCAATTATATATATAATTTTTATGTTTTATTTTTTCATTCTCCTTTCAAGATAATCATTATCTTCATTGGTCTACCTTCACTAACAGTAATTATCATGGTTTATATTGATTGAGGGAATTTCATGGTTGAAAGTTTTATTTTCACTTCCATTTATTACCACATTCAATTTTAGTTATTATTAATGTATGTAATCGTCAATGGTATGAAAATATCTATGTTTTGATATAATTAGAATAATTTAATTGTTCTATAATATTACATTATGATTGAATAAATTGTTTTTATTTTAATTTATCTCTTGTCATATTTTTTTCTAGTCTTGTTTAGATTCAGTATAATAAATATCCATTTAACATAAGGAAACAAAATATGTATCATAAAACTAGGATGTTTCGTTCCCCCAAAATAAATTAAATGTATCCCTATAATTATATTTTTTATCAATGATGAAAATAGATTAGTTTATTATTAAAATATACAAAAATCAATATATAATTTGTAATAAATTTCTACATCACTCCCATCGGTATGAATAATAAAATATTATTTTCTTTCATAATACTTATATGTTTATATTTCCATTTTCAAGAACCATTTTTACAAATATTTAATCATATAATCAATTCATGTATAACCAATGCGAGCTTTAGATCATGATCATGTAATTTCCCCTATAAAAACCTATTGATGTGAGGAATGATATAAAATATTATAATTTTAAATACACCCACATCGTAATCCCATTACTGATGTATTTTTGTATATCAAAACTCATTATATAGTCTATGTTAGTGTCAGTACAGGTATAATAACCAACCTTCTCTTAATTTCCATGAAATTTCATTCACATTCATCTTTCTAAAGAATTTGACTCACTTTCATTTTATGCTGGTTTTATTATTTGAATGTTATGGAAAATTAATCCAAACATCATCATTATCGATCCATTCTAATAAAACTAATCGTAACAATTATTTTTAGTCTGATCCATTATCCAATTACCTTTTTATTTGATTGATCCTCAAATATACCATCTATTTTTAGTATTTGACCAAAAAATGATACTTTATATTTCCCAAATAAAAATTTTCAAAATTATTCTTAAATAATCTACTAATATATTATCTCAAAGAATACATAAATTATTTTTTTCTCAAATTTTATCATCAAATTTATGAGAATATTATATATAATCAACATAAAAAATTGATCAATGTAATAAAAAAACATTATTACTATGATCCACCAGTATAGTGAGTGTGGGGGGGTTTTATGAATGAATAGAGTCCTAATGAATTAATAGTATCCTTATATTCTATGGAAGGTGGTAATGGGAATAACATACCTTTATAACTTATATTTATGATATCCATGTTGAAGTACACTCATGGAGTTGTTATGGTACCCTCATGATCAAAAATGGTAATCTCTGATGCTTTAAAACATTTAAATATGTTAATATAATTTAATTATAATATTTTTGGTTTCATAAAATCATCCAAATTCTTACAAATGCATAATAATTCATCATGAATGTACAAATCCAAGGGAACCACACATAAACTAGATTCATATTTACTATTATTGTCAATAATGTCAAGTCCATTACATCAGATCATATGGGGGAATATATTGACATCTCCAAATTGTTCTTCCTATATACGTAACTGGATAATTTTTTATGATAATATAATTCCACTCTCCCATGTGGTCCGCACCAATTCCCCAATCCAGTCTATTTTAAAACTATTTCCAAAAGTTATGATACAACACAATAACAACCTATACCCTTTGATAACCCTCCTATATGGGAAGCAAATATAAATATGTGCCACAATGAATGCATCCAATATCGCATTAGTCTGTGATTAGCACTGATGTTTATAAAAACACATATGGGAGTTCATACTCACTAAATCCCACTAAAAAAAAGAAAAACCACTCGTTAAATACCTCTTATATAAGATAAAAATCTTTTAATAGTGCATACCAATTTTTTAAATAAGAACATAAAATGAAATACCAAAATAGAACACCTACATAAAATCAGTAATTTGAACTCCAATATAAAATCTTGTAATGTACATACAGGAATATAAATACCTCTTATTGACCATTATAACAAACTAACACACACAAACAAACACACGCACACATAGATATATATATATATAGTTTACCATTCAAGAATATTATGTATGATCCTTCCTAAAAATTTTCATAAAAATTTGGGGAAGTTTCATATTCATACTACTAAAATAGGAGAAGCCAACACACATCTATTCATGGCCAATTATCTCCCAACAAAAAAAACATCACTTACACAATATCACATAAAAGTATATTAATATGGTATGAAAATAATATATTGAAATAATGTACCTCACATAAGTATCCTATATAATTTAGTCACTCTCTTTCCCAAATAGAATATGTTTTATTCTTAAACCACATTCATATAACCACAAAAACAAATGATAACATAAACAAACACACACACACAGCAATATGTAAATCCAAAATTATACATATAATATACATAACATGAAACCCATATCAAATAAAAACTAAAAATTATTCCTCCATTTCATTAAATTATTCGAAAAAAAGGGAAAAATATTGTTCCCTCCTTATACAACTCAAAAACCCCAACATAAATCCACAAATCAATCATATCTAATTAATCTTACATGTATAATACAATAAATATACATTAATTATTTATATGTATATATACATAGGTCCTTGATGCATCAGATCAAATGTCAGATTTAAAGGAGTCAAATGTATGATTGAGTATTAAACAACTAATTTCCTCTAAAAATATGGTTTTTATGAAAGACACATAGAACCTAGGTCACCATATAGTCATCGATCATGTAACCTAACTCATTATATCATTCGTTTGAAAAAATAATAAAAAATATATGTAATTTAGTAATAACACAGTCATTGAAATCCAAAGGGGTTTTACTCAATGAAATACCAGAACATCCCACAGGACCCTAATATCCATCAGTATCTCCAACTAATGAGTTCTTATATAGGAAAAAACCATCCATATTTATTTAAAAAAATTACTACATCTATATTCATGATATTCCATTTTGATTTTCACTGATAAACTAAAAATTTAGATTAGCATCATCCTAAAATTTGATTAACGATAGTGATGATCAAACCATTCATTATACAACATAAAACGTCATTAAATTTATAAATCATTATTGAAATTTAATTCATCCTTTAACAGTAAATTTACCATATTTATCTCAATAATTATTATTTCTCATTTTCATTATTTATCAACTGAATCCTACCATACGATACCATTTAAATTAATTTGATTCACATTCCATTACAATAGAAAACTATAATATTACTATATAATAAAAAATGTTCCTCATAAACAATACACCCAAAAAGAATCCAACAAACACCCTAAAAACCTTGAATCCACTTTATTTCATAAAAAATATCCATACCACCACTAAAAATCACAAAAACACCAATCCATCACAAACAAATATAGAACTATACCACATACTTTAAAAAATGACAACATATATCAACTTGTATTCAATTAAGCAGAAAAATTAAACAATATTTGGAATACAATAAGAAAAAATATAGTAACAACACACATTTATGAAATCCTCATTAATCATAATTCATATTAAAGATGAATTATAGATACAAACACAAATAATTTTTTTATATAATTTCTTACAACCATTTAAAAATTATGTGATTTACTCATTATGAAATTTTATTCAAATGGATAAATATAAAAAATATATTTCATTCATAGTATGAAAAATTAATCACCCTCGATACTCATCAAAAGGATATTCAATATATAACCACTATCATGGAGTACCATAAAATATAAGCCAAATTATCTATTAACATAAATTACCTGTAGTATAACTCATTACCCTACTATGGTTATATGTACGATTAATCTAATGAACTAAATATATTGATAATACATAAAAGTAAACCTGAATAAACACAAAGAAGTCTCAAATTCCATTCATTAGAAGATACGTTGGTAATTTCAACCTGAAAAAATGAGACTACACCATCCATATATCACCCAATATAATAGGAGTAAACATAATATCAATGAGAACCAATTAAATATTAAATACAAAAGCCACTAAAATTAATTCAATAGTAATATCAAACTCTCTCAATAAATAATTACAATAAAATAATTGAGAAGCCGATAAGGGGAATTCGTGACGAATGTTAAATAATTTGGTCACTAAAATGCAATAGAAGAATGTATAAATGTAATTCAAAGGATATCTGGGTATTATATAGTAGACCACTTTGTGTCATAATATTTTATGTAGATATGACATAATTATTGAAAATTCCAAAATTTATAACCATTATTTCAAATTAATGAATCATGGTGTGTTAGGGGTCACCTTCGTATAAAAAACTCTAATATGAAAACCATGATCCAATATCCCATAAATATCTATGGAAAACACATTATAGTTGACACATTATTATAGAACATAATGAAACTAATTATACCGTGTCATAAAAATAAAACTCTTAAGAATTGTGACATGATAAAAAACACCCTCCTAAAACTCAATAAAGCCTAAACAAAACCAGGGGAAATTAATTATTCAATAGTGATCTAATCCTAATATAGATAATGTTATAAAATTAACAACATAGGGCTATAAAAAATAATGATGATTGTTTATCATATACACTCCTGATGAAATAATAAAACAATTATCACATATGATAAACCTCAAATGACCCACCTTATAAAAAACAACGAAAATTGAATCTTCAAAAACATAAATACTACAAATAAATATCCCAAAAAACATTGAGAAACCAACCTTGTGTAGGATAAACTCTAAGGGATCAAATGATATTAACATAATGAATTCTTTTTGTATGCGTAAGATGATAACAATAACACTGCATCCATATCCCTTCATGTGACAACAAATATTCCACCACAAAAAATAATTTAAGAAATTTTATAGTACATAGAAACCATTCCTTCCAAGATGAAACACTGTAATATCTAAAAAATTATTGAGAAAAACACCAGATTATATAATAACCCTATCATTTAGAAATGTTTTCCTAATATAACTTATCAATCCATGTCGCGATGCTTCCCTTAGGCTAAACATTCATTATCTACCCTTTATTCATTACCTTATCCATTATTATAAATTAATAATACTTGAAAAAATACAAGTAATAGTATAAGGGATGAATTTATTCCTCACACATGGTGATATAATGATAGAAGGTTGTAGTACATTATATGGTCATTTGAGATCGATTACTCCCACCAAGAGTCAAGGCATGATCCCACATCTATGGTGTCCTAAGTACATTGAATGTTAAATTGTGTTCCTCCATAGTAGATAAGTACTTTATAAATCAGTATGAATATACCTAAATGTTTTAAATTCACCTTATAAAATTAATTACCTTGAATTAAATTTATTATGTTGGGTAGTTTGAATAATTTTTGATTTTTAAGACTCTTAATGTTTCCATGTTTTCAATTTATGTTCAAAATAATGTTATGGATTGGGATGTTTGATAAAAAAATTTCATAACAATGGTTGTAAATACATTATAGATATTTTGGATCAATCATAGATCCCCTATTTACCCACTATCTAGGGGTTTGACAATTTCCTTATTTACATCCTTTATTTATGTTTTTGGGGTGTTAAGTTAGGTTTTTTAATCATCACCCATTCACAGGAATTAGTTCCCATATGTATAATGTCTTTGAAGAATAATAATATATTTTAGTATACATAAGTGTCTGTAGAACTTATTGAGTAATTCCATAAATATACATAATGATGATTACTTTTGTTGATGGACCCACCTAAAGCAACAATAATATTGAAGACTTTACCCTTTTTCATATGTATGAAATACTTGATAATACGTTCCCATTTAATTTAATTTTCAATTGAGTTTTAAAATATAGAATTAATCTTGTTACTCAGTGACTCACATAATTAAATCAAAGTAAACATTTATTGATTATTTATGTAATTTTTAGTATAATATTTAATTTTAATTTTTAGATATATGTGGGTTTCAATAAGAATTATTAGGCTAAAGCCTATCATAAGGGTGATATAAAATTATGGGGATACCACCCAGCATATGGTATATAAAAATATGGTTTGGGTTGATACACTCATCTTAAATATACGATTCATGTAGTTTTATATATGTTGTGTATTTTCCAACCATATGCATATAAGTGATTTTTTTCTATATTTCACAATTGAGTAAGTACACACATGATCCTATTGATGTAATATTTATTTGATGATAAAATGGAAGATTGTTATTGTTTCAATGTTAAAATAGCATTTATATCATTGATAAAATTGAAAATTAATAGTGGGCGGTGGTTTTAACACCCTTAGTTTTTTATTAATATTTTAATAATTTAATTTCATTGATATGATATGTTACATGCAACACTGAGCCTTAATGATGCTAGATATAATATAAATATTATAATTTAAACATGATTATTAATAAAAATATTTTATAATTGGAATTATCAAAACAAATAAACACAATTATAAATTTATATTCAATTATATATGTTAAATAAAATATATTTATAAATAAGCTGACTTTTTTATGCTTTAAAAATACATTTTTCTCAAAAATTGGTTTCTATTTCATTTTATGAAATTATTGAAAATTAATATTCTAAAACTTTAAGAAAATGAATTTGAAAAATTAAAATCATTTTTGGAATCAACATATAATAATTATCTTCAGGTAATGATTTTATAATTTTCTGAAATTAGTATTATTTCGATGAATAGTGGAAAAAAATTTATTAAGGAAAGATCATTCATATAAAAAATATAATGTTTAATAAATTTAAAATATTATTTAAATGAAAATTTAGTTCAATTATTTTGTTATTAAACCATTTTGGGTTATAGATATTAAATTAATATTTACTTTTGATATTAAAACATTCTCTAAATAGCAAAAGATTTACTTTGAAAACCCATATTAGTTGGGTCTACAAATAAAAAATTAAATAAATATTTTCCACTTCACTGATATGAATTTGACTAAATTGATGAAATATTATTATAATAATAAATATTATATAAAAATGTAAACATTGTTTTTCATAAATATGAATAGTGAAAATATTGAAAATTTATTATCATGGTTAATATTAAAACCGGGTTACCTAGATAAAAACTAAAAATATAAAGGTCAAAATGGAATATAAACTTCTTTAATATAATATTTAGTTCCATATATTGACCTTGTGTAAATTATGGTCATATAATTAAACAATTTGGAGAAATTTATAATGTTTTAATCATGGGTACACCATTTTATTTTAAAAAAATACCAAGTTTGTCCTATCCCACAAATATAAACAGGAACCCACTCTCCTCTAATGTCCAGTTTTCATAAAACACTTAGTTTAGAAAATAATTAGACAAACCATTCCTAAAATAAATCCCCATTTCCTAGAGTCCTTATAAATGTAATGAAATCCACATAATAAGCGTTTTGGTGCTAATATAAGGTGGTTTATTGAAGAAGTGTTATAGTGCTTAACAATGAATTTTCATTATATTTCTTCATATAACCCATTAAAATATTCTATAACCATGGTTATATAATAATATTAATATATAGAATATCCTAATATATTATCATGTTATCATAATGATCAAAATATATCTATTCCATATTTATGTGGGAAATTCATCTATTAATCATGTGTATGATATACTACAACCTCAGAAACCGATGTAATTAATTTTCCATCACAACCTCTCAAACCTAGTAATGATTATGTATTAATCATATTTATAATATATTTTTTGAAATAATTATATTTATGGAACCATCATATCACATATTGGGTTTTAAATCCCATTCCATTTATATATGATAATTTCTCTCATATGTATGGATGACTACCACCTCACTATGCAATGTAATTCATTTTTAAAAGACTGTGTAAATATAATCTAAAAATATTAAATTTATCAAATATATGTTATATATAAGACATAATAATGACTATATAATTTTTATATATTTTTTAACTTCCATTTATTGCATTATTAAATAAAATGGTAACAAGAATCATGAATATGTAGAGCCTACTATCTATATGAATAGTTAAATTGATTTTTTATCTCTATATTTTATGTTTAATATATATATATAACTAATATATATGATAATTATATGCTATATTAAATATTTAGATGATATAACCATGATTAATGTAAATTAACTGAGAAAACCAAACAAATCAATCATTAAAATTGATTTAGTATTTACCCATAACCTTATTTAAAAAAGTAAAAAATTTATAAATGAGGAATAAACTTTTATAGTCAAATATTAAATAGTGTGATATATTTGATTATGGTTGAAAACATTTATATCAATATTCTATTTATTATATAGTATTTCTTAACATCTATGATTGAATTCGATACATAAGGTAATAGATTTTCATCTCACTTCTATCATTGTAGAACACATGCCATAGTCACCACTTGTTTCATTAATGTTTTATTTATACTACAGATGATCTTATTTCATGATGATTCTACAGAATTTATCATTTATATATATCTATATGATTTTATTTAATTCATTGGATCTTATAATTCAAAATATACCAAAGGGAAAAATATTTTATGTTGTAATATCATTGATTTTCAGGAATCTTAAGGATTACCTTAATGATTATGAAATATTATGACATACCTCTAATACACTCCAAAAGTTTCTTATTCATTTCTTATGTCATGAAAATTCATGTGCTGCATTAAGTTTCTTCTCTTTTTGTACTTATTATTTCAGAAGAATATTTTAATGAAAAATTTAATTTTTTTTGTTAGATCAATAATTATATTTCTTTTGTGTCCATGTTTTCAATTAAATTAAAAAATAAAATTTTTACTATTATTAAATGATTAATTATATAAATTTTTACCAATTATTAATTTTAAAAACAAACTTTTATGGAATATTTTAGCCATTTTCTAAAGGAGGAACTTTTAAAATTTTATTGAAAATGTCAACAGAATCATTAATTTAGAAGACATGGAATGAACATATTTCATACACATTATTTCCACTCAGTTAGTTAAATAATACTTAATAATAATAATATTTTTTCAACTAATTTTTTTTCAATAAAATTTATAAAATTATATGATGTTAAATATTTTAATTCAAAATTAAAATTATATTTTCTTTATGAAATATTCAAAGTGATCATTCAAAATCATTTTTCCTTTATTATGACATCTATTGATGTTAAATAATATTTTTTCAAGATATGAAATAATTTAACCAAGATTATAATTTTTATATATGGTTTATGTTTATAATGATATTAGATATATGTTTAATTAAAATTTTCCTTTTCGACAAGATATGATATGATGAATTGATGAAAAATTTGTGAAACCGGTTTATTTTCAATGGGTTATTCCTTCATGAAATAATTATGAAAACCAATTAATTTTAATTGTTTTGATGTAATGAATGTGTTATGATGCTATGAAACCCATATGTGACATTTATGTAAAGGGTGGGTCCTATGTCTTCATCTAATGAATTGGTTAGATATTCGTATATTATTAAATTAAAATCTATGGAATTGGTAGTTAACTCAATTCAACAATATAATTTGTTCACTATAAAATTATTGTGCGTGAAAAATGACTACTCTGATATATTGGAGATTAAAACCATTCCACGGGGATTGTATCATCAATGGGACATGAGTAATGAGGAAATTGGTTTTTAAGATTTTGTTTTTTCCATGAATCTATGTCTTATTAAAATTATATGCACTCATAGATCATATGCTTTGATTACATTATTATTTAAATATTTTTACCTAGCAATATTTATTACATGACTCATGTTTATAATCTATTATATGGTGTTTTTATATTAAATGTTTTTCTCATGTTCTCATACACAAATTATAAAGTTATATAGATATATACCGTGTGTACCTCTACTTGTCATCTAATATAACACTCTATTATTTTAATATTAACCTATTAAAAATTAATTATTCTTATTATCATATTTTAATGAATGATTAATGTTATGAGGATCATATAGGGGAATAACATAGTTTACATATAAATAAATTCTTCATGAATCCATATAGTTAGAAGCACTAATCCAAAATTAATATTGAAGAGATCCTTATGATTTTTAATGGAGATGTAATATTTATGTATGAGAAGTTTGGTATTTAAATTTTGTATCAGAAAATTATTATATAATCATTTGTATATTGAGATGAGAACAATTTAGTGCAACCCTTATGAATATTCCTATGTTGAGGAAAATAAAATTGAGTTTTTTGAATGACATTCGTTGTGGTTTTTTAGAAATTAAATGTATTTTTGGATTCAACAAATGCATCTGTCTCAATAACATTTGTACCTTTCCAAATTAACACAAAAATGTGAAGATTTATATGGAATCAATCACAACATGGTTCATTACAATAGTCTTTATTGTACACCTGGAATCATACTCAGGGTGGATAAGTTCTTATAAATTACAAATTTAATTATGATTCATTATGAAGGATTTTAAAAATTACCATAAATGACCAAGGCTATGCCTACGGTTTCAGAGACTGAAATGTAGGTGACATATTCCTGAAATAATATTATTGATTTTTCATAATTGTGTTATTCTCTATAGTAATTATTATTGATCACACTTGTATTTTTTATTTTTATCAATGGATACTACCCAAACAAACCATGTTAAATCTCAATTATACATCCAATGAAAAGATTTCAATCTCGAAAAAAAATTATGAAATATGAAATGAAAAACTTTATTCCTATAAAATTATTAAATTCTTGAGATATATATCAAGATGTAAATGAAAATATTTAATTGAGGGGATTAATATCTATTAATTATTTCATGAGGCAGTGTCAAACTTCTTTTTGTAGTTTCAAAAATCTAATAGTTGGTGAGAAATTGATCTGTTCCATTGAAAATATTTATTCTATTATCTAGTGTTTGGAGAATGAATAATTGAATTTGGATGTCAATTTATTTGAAGAAGATATGGATCATTTGTGGATTGTTATAAAAAAATATGATTATTTAAAAATGAAATTTACACCATGGAATGGGTTGAGTTTATGAACATATTTTTCCTTAATTAATTTTCTCGTGTTAAATTTTTATGAAAATGGATATGCAATTCGATGATTTAAATTTTAAGGATGATGAATATATTGTATCAATTGTGGATAAATTTAAACTAATATTGAGTTATGTTTCATGTATTATCATCTAATTTGAATATAAGGTCATTCGTTTCATCATTAGCCTAAAAATATTATCCCTATATAATTATACATATTTTACTATAATAGATATGAATAAATCATTGGAAATTATATCAATGGGAAAATGGGGATTGGAATGGTCCATTAATTTCATTAGATTTCTATGAAAAGAAATATTAATTTTACAGAAAATATAAAAACCATTTAGAATAAAAGAGGTGCATCCATTCATGAATAGAATGTGGATTTAATCTTGGAGAAAATTATCTTCATTGGAGATGGTAAATGTTTTATGCATGGGAACCATGGTAATCGTGAAATTGATTCCCAAAGTGATGGGAAGAAGTTAATTGATGATGTTATTAGTGGGAAAACTCAAAAAAATAGACAACCCACATTCAAGTATTTCAAATGATATTAGTGTTGAAATTATATAATCAAGTACCCAAATATTATTGTTGATGATGATTATGATAATCAATAACCTCTTAATCTATGAGATAAATGGATATATCAAGAAATCATTATTTATAATGAGGGGTGTGATAACCATGTCATGAAATTTAAACTGACCATCACCTCTATAAATGAATATTTCTTATTTGGATCTATATATACAACCAATTTTATATCTAATTTTATTATGGGTTCTGAATTGAAATCCCAAAAATTATATGTTGGATTATCTATGAAAAAGACTAATTGTGTGATTATTGAATCCAACATATATGATTAATCTCTAGAGGAATTTTTATGAAATGTGCTTCCTTCAAACCTCCATATTCTCCCTTTAGTTCAATTTCATGATATCATAGATATCGAATTTATTTATCTATATAAATCACACATAAATTTCTTATCAAGTGAAGTCAAATATCATATTACAGAAAAACATATAATCAAAGAATAGTGTGATGATGTGTATGAACTTATAATTATTTTCTCATCCATTTCAGGGTATTTGTTCAAATTAAAAAGAGATTTTCATATCATGTTGTTAGGGGGAAACTCTAAAACATGGACATTCATATTGTAAGGTATAATGATAATCACTTTCCAAATTATATTCCTAGTTTTCCATTAAATGAATAATTTTATTACTCAATAGTAATAATACATAGTGCCAATCCTACTTCAAAGACTCTATGTATAATGGACAGATTATGTTGAAGTAATTGAAGAAGAGACTATGGGAGAACATTGAAAATGGGATATTTTATTCATGTATATTACCAAGGGGTGAAACTATTATTTTTTAAAATAATAAATATTAATTAGTGAAATTTAACAATCAGTGTCATGAACTGAAATAGATCACAATCAAGAAAAATTTCCATATGCCTTTATTGATGATTTATTTTATCAACATCGCAAATCACAATAATTTAACAAAATTTACATTGACTCATGATATCATCGTTTTATCATATAGATGGGAGAGATACCTATAATAACATTGCATATAACGTAAGTACATAATGAGAATATAGTGATGCCATTAGGTTTTTGTAATTTTTCCACTTTCATAATGGATTTAATTAATTGATTCTACAGATATTTCCTATACCATTTTTAAAATACTTTATAGATTAAATTATTTAATATTTAAATATAATGTAAGATTACTTATATCACTTTATAATTAATCTATAAAGACGAAGGAAGGAGAAAATGTATGAAAAAATTTTTGGATATGAATTTTTCCTAAAAACGATATCTTTTCTTATTATATATTAATTCCAAAATGGTGTATATCATTGTATCCATAAATGAAATATTTTATTTAAAGTTGCCCTGGAATAATAATGATAGAAGAGATCCAATGTTTTCATGGTTTAGAAAGCTATTATTGAGATTTTTTTATGAATTTATCAAGAATATAAATTCCACTAAAAATGTTAAATTGGTATGGAGACAAGATCCTCTGGATGGATGAATGTGTATAAATTTGGAGTAAGTAAAGAGATGATTAGAGAGATAACATGTTCATATATTACCTTTTAATCAAAAATGGGTTGTAATCTATAGTGATGAATCCATGAAGTGATTTTAATTATTTCTCTTAAATAATTTCATTCGTATATAGAATACCTCACAAAATTTGATGACTCATATGAAAAGAAAAAACTTTAATGATTTGTAGTTAGATAATGTAATTTTTCAGAAATTTTATTGACAAATTATAATTATAGGGAAATGATTTATATTTTAATGATCATAAATATTGAAATTATATATTCTCAATGGAGGAGTTTAATATGAACCATTGAAGATTGTTGGTGATGATTATTTATTACAGCTTCTCAATACATTACCAACATAGGAATGAAAATAAAGTGGCCAATTATTTGAGTCAAAAGGATCATAGTATCTTATCTATGATAATTAGCACAAAAGAAACTATATTAAGGGATTTTGAAATTATGGATATTTAAATTATGTAGATGGGGAGAATTATTATATTTCTAACATTAGTGTACAACTGTCCTTTGAGGTGGGGAAAAAGAGGTACAAAAAAATGATTTGGTTCTATAGAAGTATGAGATAAATGTTCATTAGTTTATACATCATAATGATTGAATAATTATTTTTTGGAATAGTTTATTTCTACCATAGAAGCCATATTTTAATATTTTTATGGTAGTAATGTCCCTTAGTTCATTAATCTCTTTTCATCTGAAACAATATTTTAGAGATATGGGAGAGTAATTTGAGTGGTATAGAATTAAGAAAAATATTATAGATATTCTATATTAGTTCTTGGTATGTAAAAAAATCAAAATAAATAGAATAAATTATAATGGTATATTACAACGATTACATATACCAGAATGCGAAACCGAAAATCACTATAGAAATTATAGCTAGAATCCCTAAAACATTAAAAAGGCATGATGTTATAATCGTTGAAGTCAACCTCTATGAAAATTTAACACACTTTATAACTATCCGAAAATATTTCTCCATTTATCATATTCCTAGAAAATAAATTTAATTATGTAGTAAGGTTTAATGGTGTTTTAGATTTAGTTATATCTCCTCATGACATGGGGATAACCTTGATGTTATGGAAATTTCATCAATAATAACATGATCCGTAGTTGATTTTATGTATTGCATATCATCCCTTGATATTTAATTAGTTTTCAGAGAACAATTAA
Organism: Viscum album; assembly: GCA_963277665.1. Taxonomy (NCBI): domain Eukaryota; kingdom Viridiplantae; phylum Streptophyta; class Magnoliopsida; order Santalales; family Viscaceae; genus Viscum; species Viscum album. The sequence continues at coordinate 961,089,799 of OY728143.1, read as the reverse complement.
AACTCTAATATTTTTACTAATAACCAAATTTTTGAACTAGTATTTTTAGTGTATGAAAAATATATTTTATGAAGATCTCCATTGAAGAAGGTACTAATATTATAAATGAAGGGAAAATCATAATTATTATTAGTCCCATTGATATTATTGATATTATATGGAAAATATAATATCATTTCGAACATAAATGAAACCTCGGTCAAGTTCATGATGTGTTCCATGTACCTCCTCTATGGAAGTACATATCTGAATCATCACATTTTTTAATCACAGATTTTGTAATAGTGGATCAGGATCATTATTATAAGGAATAAACAGTGGATATTAAATATAGTACATAAAATTTTCAATTATACTATACCTCTCAACTAGTAAATGAAATATGGATAAACCAATAACCCGAGGAAGTTGTGTGGAAACCTAATCATGTAATGAGGCAGAAGTATCCTCATATATTTTTTCAAAAGGACATAATATCATGAAGCACTGAGAATATAGAAACCCAAAACAATTTTATACATTATTAAAATGGAATAAGATACCAGGAATCACATCCTAAAGGATATAATATTATTATAGTCTAGGAAAACTTTTTACATACTTGAAAATTTTAATATTATTCCGAACATGAAAAACATAAAGTATTTTCATTGAGAAATTCAATAATCATCATAGTGGATCCCTATATATCAATCACAAAACACTTCTTGGTATTATGGGAAAAATAAATAATCAGAAATTGGTGAGTTTATATTCTCATCAAGGGTATGAATATAAAGGTAGCTATTAATAAAGAAGGAATAATAAATACAACTAGGTAAATAACATAAAAACATTCCATTTAATCAATAACATGATAATAATATGGAAAATATATATGAGGATTATATAATTCCATATAAATATTCTCATAAGAATTGAATGACAACCATGGATACTCTAACAAGTTAAATAAAAAAATGATATATAAATATATTAAATCATAATAGAGGAATGCACAATGCTAGAAATCTAAAACATGCAATTGATACCTTGTATTTATACATCTAAAACCATTATGTCTTTGTTCCATGAAATCTATATAATATGGATTTTACACATCTAAAATATAAATCATGTTTTTCTCATAAGACATAATGAATATTTGAGGGGCTATACCAGGCCCATACCATCACATACTAAGTCAAATTCATTTCACATTTGAAAGCGGTATAAAATAATCAAAAATGACTTTCCTATTTAAAAACTAACATATATAATAATTATTAAAAACCTAATCAATAATTATACACATGGACTATCTGGAGTAAAATGGTGAATGCTAACAATGTTCTACATACACATTAAAAAGATCATAAACATTTTGTAAAATTATTAATGGTTGTGTGAATACAATATATGCTTAGTAGATCATATGTAAAATTTATGGTTGATGTCTTTGATTAATATAAAAACCATAAAATGACCCTTTAATTATTTTTGTAGGAAAATAACAATTTAATTTCAAGAGGAAACATTATGAAATGTTCCAAAAACCATTTTGTAAAAAATAATTAAAAATATCCATTAAATTTTTGAAAAAAGTTTTATTACTTTAATATTTCATCACTCTATATAATTATGATCAAGAGGTATATTTTAAAAAAAGACTTCTTTTACATTTTTTGGTAATAGTAAAGAGATAATTATATTGAAAATGACATGCATATTCGCTTAAAAATATTTCATAAAAATTCAAAATATTTTAAATTTATTTAAAAAAAATTATAAAAAGGTATAACCATTTTTGAAAACATTTTTATAAATCATTCATTTTAATGAAAGTGTAGTTTTTACTAAAGAGGGAAATAAAGTTAAAATTTTATGAAAATTTTTTAACAATTAAATTATGTTTTTTATAGTATAAAATTGGTTCTATAACATAAAAAATATCAGGAATTAAATATTTTTATTAAAATATATAAAATAAAATATATTATAATTCCCTTAAGGGTTACATAAATGAAAACATTCCCAAATAAAAATGAGATTGTTAAATATACGTTTCCTCCTTGTTAACATTTTAATTATAATCCCTATAATATATGCAACATTCAATTGAACATTAAATATAATGGTGAAAAATTTATTCATTATAAAAATTAAGTAAAGTTGTAAATATACACCATAAAAGTCAATGAAATAGTGAATATGGTGTTGGTGTCCTAGAAGTAATTATGAGACAAGTAGCCCTTACCTAGAGTATGAATCGTCACACACATTCCTTATATTAATATATAATAAACTTATTATTATTATTTAATTTCATAAGAACATTTATCATATGTATTATTTCTTTTATTTGAAATTTTACAATCATATATTTGATTACTCAAATAATTAATTTTACGTTATACATTTCGATGATATTTAGTATATGTGCCAAAAATGACTTTGGTAGGATGGGAACATGTAAAGAGACTATTATTTAAAAATGTAGAAAATAATATTCCAAAAAATATATAAATTTTTTACACAAATTATAAATTTCATCCTAATAATGCTATATGGTTATGAAAAATGATATATGTTAGAATAATTGAAACGGTAGGCCATATGTACACATTTGTAATGTTTCCATTTTTAAATTATCATTACAGAAAGAAGGTATGTTATATTTTGTCAGTGTATAGTGGAAATAATAACACACATACCATATCAATTCCTTAAAAATATTTAAATTTAGATATAATTTATTTGGTATTTTGATGAAATGGTAGTCACCTCACTACATCATGGTGGTAGTCTACTAGTACATGAAGGACATTATCTATTTTTAGTGTAAGAAGGAAATTGATATATTATTTCTAAAAATGAAAAATTATCATTAAAATGATAATTATTTATTTATATTACATATATTTATATACATTTCAATTAATACATTTCACATAAATATTTATTGAAAGACGATTTACATTCCATCGTGAGGCGGTTGTCCACTGTATCCATGAAAGACATTATTGTATACCATACAGTTTTGAAATTTAAAAAGGTATATATGATATAATAAATCTATAAATATAAATATTTTATAAATATCATATATATAAATAATATTTATCATATTAAACCACGATGATTGGTTGTAATGGAAGAACGAATAACATCGATTCAAGAGGCGGTAGACTTTTGTACACACGAACAATGATATTAAAAGAAATTTTATAAATGTTGAGATTATTTGTGGTAATGAAGTTAACATGAAAAAATTATTATGAGAATTATGCATAAGTTGTTATATCATCCTGGTTTAATAAGTATTTATGTGGTAGAGTATGAAATAGATTAAAATCACTCATTGAAGGACATTACCTATATTTTTGTATCATAGGTTCTCACCAAGACATTATAGGATGGATTTATGCTCCAAAATAATTATATATTGATTAATGGTGGGATGATGTGAATTTATTTGGGTAATTATTTTCTGATCAAAATCTTTTTATGGTGTAAAAAATATATGATTTGGTGTGTCCTTTTATATTTTAGGTGAGTATCGCACTTGTAATTTTTTTTAAAAAATATGTAACATATTTATTCACATTCCAAATGGGTTTGAAATGATTTTTTAAAAATAATTAGAAATTATAATTTATTTCCATATAATTTATTTTAGACATGTAATTATTTCAATTTATCAATTATGATTTTAGTTTAATCCCCGATAAACCCATTTTTACCTTAATAGTTGTAAATAATTTCAAATTATTACACATTTTATTATGGTTAAAAATTAAAGTGAACATATTTAAAATTATATAATACTCTTCTTCAAAATATGGAATTCATTTTACTAAATTCAATTTACTGAATTCAGAAAATATAATTTAAAATTATTTACGTAGATAAAATGAAAAAGCGAGTTTTGAAAGTGAAAATATTAAAAAATTCACAATTATTTTATATAAAAATTCCATATAATAGTTCTTCCAATTATATAAATTGGATTAAATAATAAATAATTAGACTAATTAAACATTAAAAAATTTAAAATACTATTTTTTAACAAATAATTCGAAGGAAAAGTCAATTTTCATATAAAATTCGGTATTTTTTAATATTAAGAAAATGAATCATTCAAAAATTATTAAATAAATTAACCCCAATAAATTTTTTATAATATAATTTTAAAATTTAAATTATTTTAATCAAATAAAATTTAAATTTATGGTAAATTTCATTTTTATATTATGTTGATGAAATTCCACTAATATATCTTATAAAAAATTACAAATTTTCAAAAAACAATCATTTTTTTTCTAATTGACCATTATTTTATTTATTATAAATATATAATTTTTTTAAAATTTATAAACACGATAATATTAAAATTATTGTTATAACTATTCATACACTCCAATTTTATGGCTATTTATGAAAATATAATATATTATTGTTTATTTAGATTGGTTGTTACATGTTCCTCAAATGATAATGAATGAATTTTTATTTTTAGAATGTTAGGTGTTAAATTATCTAACCATAAAAAATATTTATCGTCATGATTTTATAGTGCATTCATATATAATTTATTTTATAATAATGTGTTCCTTTTTTGAAACCCCACATCGTATGAAAAAATAATATAATATATATTCTAAATAAGAGAGGCAGGGAAATACAAATGTGATATTGAATAATACACGACATGTTTTCTATGTAGTTGTCCATTTGTAGAATGTAATTATTTTTACAATGATGAAAATAATATTTAATTATTATTATTGAATAATATCATTGATCCCAACCAGTTAAGTGATCAATGAAATGATACTTACTTCATAACCAATAAGTACCTCATTACCATAAATTTATTATAAATTAAATTACTATGTGATTAAATAGATATGATTATAATATGTTAGAATTTTTCATTCAATATAATTTTCATAATATTGAATAATTTTTTTACTATTTATGAATATATGTTAATATACATATTTTAAATTTTTTAATTTCATATTATCAATTTTATCCTCCGTTCATTCTTTGATCAATATCTGAATTATCACTTACTATAAGAAACGAATCTCTCAAAATTTATTTGTTATACGTATAGCACTAAAATTAAATTTTAATGGATTTTAAGAAATATAATTGAATGAAATTTCATAACATCTGTATGATGTTATTATTAAAACAATATAGTTAGTATAGGTTATAAAAAAGGCATAAATCTTCATATAGTGAAGTAACACATTAATATCAACAAACTTTTCAAATGATGAACTCATACAATTTCATAAACAATTATCCATCTAACCATCCCAATATATTTATATCCAAATCAATCGAAATATGGTCAGTAAATTTCTAAAATTATATTATAAATAATCCCAAAAAAATACAACATAACTCATAATAATCAAAAACCGAACATATGAATAATATCATCATGTATTCTATTAAAACATTATAATTAACTAAATAACTAAAAATCCTTTTTAAAAAATTCGATTCTTCATCATTCCTATAATAAAACATATATAATTAGAAATTTTCAATAAATCAACAAATTATCTTAGATCCATCAATGATTTCATAAACGACTTTTCCATAATAAATCATTAATCAGTTATAAGTTAGTTAGTAAAATTCTATTTACATTATCCCTATCAATAATCCCATTATCCCAACATCATTATCTCAACATCGTGAATTTATTATGTTTTATCATTCCCTGAGTTACTTGTTTTCCCATAGGTTCAACATTCTATATATTCATTTTTATTATTTATTGTTAATGTTAAACATATGCTGCCAATTCCCAAATGGAGAACGAATACTGTAAAATACTTATATATTTTATAATTGTCTTATCCTGAATATAATTGAAATGTATTCAAATTAAATAATTACAAATTCAAAGCAAAGGAACATTAATCATTCCACTATAAATTTGGTCATAAAATAACATTCACCACAATAACTTACTTATTTTTGAGGTATATTCATCTTACACTTGAGGAATTCATATGTCTATTTCCACATTTAGATATCGTTGAAGCTTTGAAAATTGATCACCTATTTTATTCCATTTAAATCACTATCATGATGGAATTTGACTCTATACATGTAAAAAAGATATCATTCCCTTTAAGTAGTTACCATTGCGTTTCTTTCCATAATTATCACTTGTTAGAAAATCCTTCTTTCCCTTTTCCAATTATCCATATTTTTATCTTACATCTTCATCTTCTATTTCATCTATTCGAAGCCATAATCTATAGAACACTCCTTAAATTAATTGTTAGAAAATAATAATATGTCTTAAAGCGATATATTTTTTTGGGGATACTAGTAACCATCCAAGGATTGGATTGATATCAGAAGATAAATTGTCATCCATATTCATAGAATTTTGTGCATTAATGGGGTTTCATTTCTTCAAACTATTCTCCACTTATAAATAATGATTTATAATATATTATACATATAATTATGAAATATAATTTATAATCTAAAATCTAAATAAATAATTATCATAAATTAATAAATTTATTCACAGATAATCTAATAGTCATAAACAAGGTTTCTATGATGATATATTAATATTCAAATAATATATATTGGTTTTTAAAGAAAATTGTCAATATCTTAACCATATCCCCAGTGGGTATAAAACCAGGTATATAGTCAGGATCATTTTAAGGAACTAGGTGATGATTAGGTGAATCTTAACGTTCTTTTTTGAGGTAAACCCAAATGTTGATCTATTCAAAAACTACATCAAGGTTTTGTGTCCAAAAAACTAAATATTTATATAAATTCCCACATACTCTATTTATGAAAAATAAATTAGGTTTCCCATTTATACATATCATCAGTTTTAATTCTTGGGTTATGTTCCAACATATATGTTTTCCTGAGATTATTTACCAAATTGACTATAAAAATTCATATGATACTGATTGTCGCACCTAGATCCCAGTAGCACAGAGATAACATGTATTGTAATGACCCTTGGCCCAATATCCTATAGTTATAACATTACTTTGATACATTAGAAATGATATAATATATAAATTCTGAAATAATGACCCACTTATTCGATTTTGAAACAAGATAACTGACCTGCGTCATAAATTATAAATTAAAATGTAAAATATAACACAGTGATTCGTTTAAGAAAACCATTATTATCTGATTTTATCCATTTGTGTTAATAATAATATACATCAAGGAATCATATTAAAATGAAAAAATTATAAGAAATGGGTGAGGACGGATGCTCAGTAAGGTTATTAAATATAGAAGAATCCATCATATATAAACATAAATAGTAAGGTACAATGAATAACTAATAATTCATGCTATTAAAACAAAAAATTAACCATATTATAAAAGTAATAAGAAGTAAAAAAATAAATCTATATAACTAATCACATGAGAATGGAACATAATAATGGATATTTTAATAGTAAAATAATAACATTGAAGATCAATAACTAATCTCATGACGGGGGAATGCATATTGTGGGACTTCATAAACATTCCAGAAGGTGTTCACACCATGAATCTACATGAATCGATAAGGATTTGGTCATAATATGGTACAGTTTCTCTCATGAAAGCTATTGACGCATCAAAGGACAATTACAGGCCCTTCCCAACATTTACTTTTTCATATGCATTCCTTATATGAGAGTGGTGATACATAATCCACATATAAATTCCTATTGAAACTATTGTGTAAAATTTAAATAATTTCACCAATTTTTAAATATAATCATATACTATTCTGAGTAATGTGGAGAATGGAATAAAAATAGTACATCCCCAATCGATGTGATCATAATCCATTCAACAAATTATGACAGATTATTACATAATATATCAATATCAATTAATAATAATATTCAATAAAGGGTTTTTTAAATAAATGAAAATACTCTAAAAAATCATTGAGAAATTATTGAGGCAAATAATATTTTTTACATCGGAAATAATATTTAGTTTGTAAAATCCATTTTATTTTTAAGAAAATAATATTGGGATCTTATATATCATTTAAATGAAAAGGGAATATAATATTAAATTATGTTTGATGAATATTCATATTTTTTTTCATGAAACCCATATGATCTAATGATAAGTGTTCAGTATATGAATCCCCTTAGAATGTTATAATTAATAAAACCATATACCACTGATAATATATAGTTATAAATTAAAATGTTTCAATCTGTAAAGATAATGGGATTCATGAAATTATATATCAAATGTAATAAATCATAAACCACAAAATATTTATAATATCTGAATAAAGAATATCTCACAGAAATAAAATTTAGTTGATAAAAACCATTACATTAGGTTTGAAATTCTCCAAACATGTATGATCCTCATCTTCTTCGATGGACCTCAATTATAAATCTTTTCCAGGGATATAGTGTTGGTTTTTTAGATAAATTGTAAGTCCAAAAAAATTCAATGAATGTTAGGAGGACACAGATATAGATTTCATTTGTTATAAAAGGTTAATGGTTGTGTAATTAAATAAATGAAAAAGTTCCCTTTTGTGCTATTCATAGAATGGGCTTTGGGCCAAAAAATTGGTCCTCTGGGCCATGTAATGGGTTAAATTCCCACAGGGACTTCGAGCTATATAATGGGTCTCCCTCTACCCGATTAAAGAGGTCTTTTCTTTGATTTAATAAATGAGGCTTCAGCCCATACCTTTTAAAAAACATTAAACCATAAAATTTTGAAAGACATTAATAAACAAAATTTAATTTTATCTTTTCTAAAAAAATTAACACTAAAAGGTGGTAATATTTAATTAGAAAATAAATATTGAACAATAAATGAATCATTTTTGATATTTTTTACCAAATCACATTCATATTTTATTTTTAAATATATTTTAATGATTTGAAAATATTTAATAAATTATTATATTGATAAAATATCATTAGTATCAATTATGATACTATTAATCACATTACCCAGAAGGAAAAAATGATATTATAATGACATAAAAAATTTAATAAATCTCTAATATGCCAAAAATATCAGGAAAAATTATGTTGCAAAAATATTATTTAAAATTATATTTATTTTAATATTATTTATACCATTTATTTGATTTACATATTAGTAAACTAATATTTGTATCATCATTTTATAAATTTTTTAAGGTAATTATATATTCCCTAAATGAAAAAAAATTCCTTAATGTTGGTAAATATGTTATCTTTCCAAATAATGTTCATATTCTAGATTAGTTTATAAATAAAAACATTATAAAAATAATATTGTTAATAAAATATGAATGTGAAATTTTTTTTCCTGAAATAAAATATTATAAATACCATAACCTAAACCAAATGATTACCAAATATCAAAAAAAATTATATTGGCAATCTACGATTATTATGTTCAAAATAAAATCATATCTTCATTAACATCCTACCTTTTTAACCTTTTTGACACATAATATACAAATAATACAATGAATGTTAACTTTGTAATAATTGATTAATTTAAATAATATAAAATCCATACTCATGAAATATTATATATCAATTAATAAAATTAAAACCATAGTTATTATGGTTTAAATTTAAATGATCAAAATTATTTTAAGGATTTATGGTAATTTTATAATCCTTATCATTTCATTTTTATCTAAGTTAACTAATTTTCACTTCATCTTGATGACAAAAATTAATAATTTTACTATTCATATTGGTCAAAAATAAAAGATGAATATTTTAATTTTTTTGAAATTATGATTACAAATATGATTTCAATTTTTGAATATTCAAAAATGATATACTCTGACTATAATTTAAAATTAAACTAACAAAAAACTACTAAAAATAATTTTCTTTGTAAATGAATTATCATGATCAAAATTGTAATTATATCAAAATAATGTAATATGAGGAGAAACATTGTATTATTTATAAATTAATATTGTTTATGTATCATTGAGATGAAACTAAAATTATAAATAGACATTTAATCTATCAAATTATTTTGTTTTACAAAAATTATTATTTTTTTGTTCACTAAAAGAAAATATATTCCAAAAAATACAAAAAAATCACCCTTCCATAATTTGGACATTAAAATTTAAAAAATAATATTAATTTGAAAAAATTTGTTTATTAAAGTGTCCAAAAATTGTTTCAGAAGTATTACTATTTTAAAATGTGATAAAACGGGATTTTGAAAATTTATATCCTTTTATATATAAAATTTTATTTATTATCATATTATGCATATTAAAATTAATTTGATTAATATGAAAAAAAATTGATGGAATATATAATATATATAAATTTAATAATGTGGGTATTGCTATTCATTCAAGACAATTTTATGTCTTTGTTATAATCGCCAAATTTTAAATTGTCTAATATGGATTTGAACATGTTGTTGCATACAATATAAGCTCTAGAAGATGTTAAATAAAGAAGATATGTACAATAAATTATCAAAGTGTTATATAATCCCCTCATGGAATAATGTATACCTCACAATTTAATCATGTTATTAGTAATCATGGAGTTGTCATTTTAAAATACCCTTATATAAATCCCAAATTTGAAAAAGTCCTTGTAAAACATTATCCAAAATTGAGGGAATTGAAAATATGATGGTCACCAGAAAACAATATTTCCCTATAAGAGATATGTAGTGGGAATTGAGAACATGGGCATGACATAAAAATTTAACCATCATGTTCTAATGGATAGTGATAGATTGCATTGCCAATAGAACTTATACCATAAATAATCATTAACTTTTTTGTTCGTTAAAAGGCCTTTGATTACATAGTTAAAAAAGTAAACAGGTAATGTTTTTGTTCCAAAATTATTTTTATATAGTAGATGAATTTTATTAATATATATATAATTAGTTAATAATATAAAATTACTTGATTATTCACAATTCAAAATTAAAATATAATCCATTGGTTATACATCGATCTATTTCTACTTAATTTCATACATTAAACGATGGATGTTCATGGCGATATTATCATATATGAATCACTTTTAACGAATTATATGGACCTCAATTCATTATTTTTATCTATATATAATTATCAAAACAAAATGGTTACACAATTTTATCTAATATGATAAACCATTCATTATGATAAAAAAATCATATCCATCATTCAACATAATCTATTCCATATCTAGTTACCATGTGACTTGTCCAAACTTTTTTGGTGGAATTTCAACAAAATTATAATATTACATGGAATGGAACTATATTTACAAATTAAAAATGACATAATAATTCCCAAAAAATATAATAAATATCTTTATTTCACATAAAAAATATATATTAATATATTACTCTCCTTATAACCTTAATGAAAAGATGCATGAATGGGAGTGAAAATCTCATATTGTTGAATAATATCCAAAAACCCAAACATCTTATAATACTAATAATGATTATATAAAAAATAAAATATATAACAACCATTATAGTCCCCAAAACTATAAACTTCTTTTTCATTATTAAATCGGCATCAAGCCTAGATTAAGGGTAATCTTTTGTCAATCACGTGTTTTCCGAAAGATCAACTTTCCACTGAATCTCTTTTCGTTGGACCATTCAACACACTATTTCAAATACATAATTAAAAATTATTGTAGTACATTTTATATATATTTAATAATTTATAGAACTATAATATCATTTATTAAAATAATTATTCATTCCAAATATATGAAAATTAATCATTCAAATTTATGATTAATAATAACATAACCATGAATTTCATCCCTTAGTTTCTCCTATGTAATATTACTTGGATCTTATTGATTTTAATTTAATGTTTCCCATATCATTATTTTTAATGTATTGAAAACTATAAAAATTTTTATTTCCCCTACTATCATGATAATGGTGTCCATTTTCACGACACTTAATGAAAACTAATTTTCCATTTTTGAATCTATTGGGGTGTTTCCATTCAGGATTATCACATGTGAGAAAATACATCATTACCTTATTCACTATATCTGCATTTTTTGAATCCATCATATTATTCCCTTTCTTCGTTTATAATCCATATGATTTTATGAATTCTTTATTTGTTTTTATATAACATGATACTATATCCTAATATGATGATAATGTTTTCCATGTTAGTGACCTTTGAAGTATTGGATGAATTCCCTTTGAAGAAATAGAAAATATTCTTCATTTGGTTACATATATAGTCTGATGCATGATATGATAGTAATGTAAAAATGAATTAATATTTGAAAATATTTTCACTTCCTTATATCTCAATCTCAAGAATATTATATCCATATTTACCAAATGTTCACAAGGGAAATATTTTTCTAATAATTTTTATTAAAATCATATAACTCATTAATTTCAATTTCTTTATCCTCTTTAGTATTTTGAATAAATGCCCAACATTGATCCTTAGATACATCGAGAAGATAACCATCTTTGAAAACCATCTCTCTTTATGTTCTTTCTAGAGAATGAAATATATTTTATAAGGGAATAATGTATTGTTCATCTATAATTGGATTTGTAGTCCCATTGAATGTTGGAGGTTGATGATACATAAAATGGTCTAGAATTGTTACACCACATTGTGTATTATTAGGATAATATATACAGATATGTTTATTTCTAATATCCATAGAAAAAAGGCCAAATATTATTATAATTTTTTTAGCTCTGTCTGCTGAACTAACTCTTGAATCATTTCCTTGCATAGGATATAAATCCATAAAAGGAATATGTGATTTGTTATAGTTTTGTCCCATCCTCTAGACAATATTTCTAAATATTTTTATAATATATATTTGATCATAACATTATGAAAAATAATGTATAATCTCAACTCTAGAATTTATTATAATCCTAAATTGAAAAACTACATATAAATACACTCTAAATCATAAAATTCAGTTCATTCAGAATATTTCAAAATTATAGCATAGTGATTCATTGTATAATCTATGACTTAATAAATCTATTCAAAATGTGTTTTTATTAATAAATAAGTGTTATGGAAATGTGGGAAACTCATTGAGTACATAAAGATAATCAATCAACCTGATAGGTCATAGCCGAATATAAAATTTTAATTTAATCCTGTTATAGATTGTACCATTATGAAGTATCCATTGAAGAAAGGTTTCCTTATCATCTAAAACCTATTATGGTAGGTTTTCCAAATTGTATACCATTATGTACCACATATGAATGAAATATTCTATATATATCTTCTCCCCTTTGAATCGACGAGACAAAAATCCAAGCTATTTTGGGAATAGTCATGGTACTCCTCAGCCCGGTTTCCCAGAAGACACCTCCCAACTAGCCTATCACACCCCTCATTAAATGTGATAACTTGTAATATTTTAAAATAGAACTCTTCCTGGCCATCAGTGCATGTTTCCAACTGATCACACTCTATCATTTCTCCCTCGTTTGGGTAAATACTGGATTCAATATTCTCTTTTCGATCATGCATCAGGTAAATAAAAGATGATTCCCATGCTGGTGGGTCCAGATCCATAGTAGGCTTTCCCTCTACATGCATGAGAACCTTCAGAGTAAGCATTATCTATCTTGAGGATCTAGTAATGATATGTCTTGTTAAGGAAGAATGGTCTTTCCTCCACTACGGCCTCAGAGTGTCCTTTAGAAGCCCATCTAAATCCATGATAGTGTCATTTACCATAATTGAAGTGGATCTAATATAGTCCTCTGCTATCTCCGATTTGATGGAGTCAACAATGGTGTCCAAATCCTATTATTTATCCTCTATAGAAGTCACCATATCATCACTTCCTTATGTGCATAAAACTCATATCCCAGCACTACCAATCGATTTTAAGATTGAATAAACATTCATATGGACTTCATTGTGTCATCATATGATGGTATTGTCAGCTGGTCTATCTCAGACGAATCTAAAACTCTGGAATGAAAAAATCCACATCCCATAAATTGGGGTTACTTGTTAGTGTCATCCCAAGACAAAAACATCTGATATACACCATCACCTAGTGCAATGCAAACTTCCATGGATTCCACATCTTCATTAGTTGGAATGGATAAATCCAGATGCATTATCGAATCTGCATTAAAGGGAGGGATTCTCACAGGATGTCCCTCGTATGCATTTGAAGGGGAGGTCAACTTTTAGAACTCACATTCCTTCAATGTCTCTCATACGTTACTTGACAAGGATATTACTCCCAGATCATGCCTCAAACGAGAAAAATAATCTACAAGACTTAGCTCTGGAACCTTAGGTTTTGTGAGTTTCACCATGCCTGATGAATTCCCCATCACTAACCCCAATTGATTCTACACAGGTGGATGTGAGATCTATGTGAACTGATCCTCACTCGAATATTTAGTTGCCTCCCAATTGAAAACATACTTTTTGGTTCACTATGCATCCACCTCAATGGATTTACATGGAATGGCTTCATCCAAGGGGGAATTTCTATTCATCCCCATAGCCTGTAGAGAAAGGCCCTCACCATATAAACCAAAAATGGGGACCCCTCAGGGATCCCCAATAAAACGTCACCTGCAACAGTACACAATGTTTCAGAGATGACTAATAGATGAGAAATAGAAACCCCAATATTCAAAGAGGGAATTTTGGTACCACTGAAAATCACCACGAATCTCAATAAATTTTTTTTCCAATGGTTCCATAGAAATGTCAACATACACATAGATCTGTAGGGAAATCATATGATAGAGGGTGAGAGTACACTAGTCCAAGCAAAGGAAACGACCCACTATGTTTCGAATCAATCCGTGAATCGATAGACTCTGAAACGGTAGGTTAAGACCAAGAAACGTGGTCCATATTGCCAAAATGGGGGGATCTCTCTTCAAGTGGAAATCGGACAACCACTGAAAGAGGAAAACCTGGAAACCATACATCACATGGGGAGCATTCTCCAAGGCATGGATAAGATATTATTCTGTCCGAAAATGAAGTACCAGGTCTCTCCAATCCAAAATCCCTATAGTGGCATGGGTTTGAAGCTTCCACATGATGAAGAAAAATCTATCTAAGACAGTGTCTGAGGGACACCGTTTAACCAAAATGAGCCACTAGTGAATGGTCCATCAAGGAAGATGCCTTCATGAACATTAGGGGGAAATTAGAACCATATGAACTATATCCGTAAAGGATTGAACATCAGGGATAATGTAAATGTATGGGAAATCAGGGAGGTTAAGAGGATCTATTAATATGTTGAATGATACAGGGACATAATATGCTGGTAAAAGAGAATAATTTTACTCCCCCCCAGGGATGGGAGACACCAGGGGGTTGTGATGGGATTGTCATCTCGGTCATCCTGTTAGAGGAGAGAAGGATGTGACAACAAGAGTACAACACCCCCATTTTCTAAATCTAGTTTACAATGTTTCTTCTAAATTATTGATGATACAGACTATAATGACAAATACCCTAGTATCCTAGTGTCGGTTCCTTACTTTATTACTCTAGAGTAGATAAAAATTTTTAATCTCAAGGGACTAATTACATTCAAAATTATGGAAACTAGATTATATAAAATAATATTACATTAAGAATTAAAATGTATAAGAAAACATAGTGAATAATTTTAGAAACCCATTATTATCCTATATAATAATTTCTTGTCAATATTTACATAAATCTCAGAAACCTGGGGAAGAGATAAAACATTAGAAAGGGGTGGGATCGAATTCAAATTATGTGTAAGAAATAAAGCTGAAGCTATAATATAAAACATAAAAACAGTGGATGTGTAAGATATAAAAACATATTCCATTAACACATAAACCTATGAACAATAAAGAATGATAATGGATGATCAAATAGTTCTATATTAATAATTCACATGATAATGATACTTAATAATGGATATTCTAAATGTAAAATAATCAAATAAAATATCTATATCTAATATAATAATGAGGGAATGGATAATGTGAGAAATCATTAACTTATGATCATGTCTCCATGCTAGGAATATATTTAAATGTGTATGACCTCAGCCAAAACACTATCATGTTTTCCTCATTTGACATAACAAAGCATCAAGGGGATATATTGGGATCCTCCTAACACATAATATGTACAAAATATTCCTCATATGAATGGGGTGAAACATAATCAAAATAAACATTCATATTGAAAATAACATATGAAATGTAAATAATTTCCCCAATTAGAAAAAAAATCAAAATGATATCCATATTAATATGGAGAATGGGATTAAGATATTTCATCCATAGTCAAAATAATCATAAAAAATTCATTAAAATATGGTATATTGTAACATAAGTGGTCAGTCCAAATTATGAATAAAATAATATAAATTTATATAAATATAAAAAACATTAATAAAATTATAGGAAAATTCTATATATAAATACCATTTATACTATTTAATGTGGTCTTCATTTATAAAATCCTTTACTAATTGTCATAAAATCAGCCTAGGAACAAATATATCAACAAAAATAAAATTTAATAAAATTGAAACAATGTTTTATGAAAGTTAAAATAACATCCAATCCAACATTATGAATGAATGTATCATCCAATGAAAGGGAGTCCAATTCGAGAATCACCTTACCTATTTATAATTAGATGGATTATATAACTCTTATAGGTAATCATAATCATATCAAACCGTGAATACCATGATGATAAGTTGATCATGATATGATATATCAAAGGGTAGAATAAAAACACCACAAAAAGGGTAATTGGTGAATAATCCATATCTTATAGAAATAAATGTGGGATGATAAAAATTCTTAACATTTGTTTGAAATTCTTCAAACGTGTTTGAAAATCATATTCGTTCATGGAATTCCTTTATATATCTTTTAAATGGATCTAGATATGTTGTTTTTTTAATTCTAGGAGAAATAGAACAATTATATGGATGTTAAGAGGATAAATTGATAGAGTTTTTCTTAAGATAAAAGTCTCATGTGGTGACCTATACTGATGTAAGGACATCCCTTTTATAGTTGAGTTGAGGGGCACCCATGGAAATCCAAAATATATTAAATTATAATAAATTTATTTTCTATAAATTTATAACAAAATGGAAAAGGATTAGATTAATAGATTAAATATTGTTGTAATTTCCTTAAGTAATAATATTTTTTCATAATTTTATTTTACTTTCAACGATACCATTTTTATTGACTATAGTTAACATAATTTAATTTTATTAAAGGTAAAAATTTATTTAGTACTAAAATATTTTTATTTTTAATTATAAAATGTTTGTGGTCCCTTAAATGAATAACTTATAACACTTTTAACCAATTCATATTAAATTTTTATTTTTTAATGTTTTTTAACCATTATTAAATAATATAATAAAATATCATTACTGGCAATTTTGAAACTAATCATTACAATGTCACTAAGGAAAAAAAGAAATTCGTATAACATCGAAAAAAAATTTAATACATCATTAATATGTCATAACCATCCAAAAAAATATTTTATCAATATAGTTGATATTAATTATATTTATCTTAATATTTTTAATATAATTTATTTTATTTTTCCATTAATAATATAATTACATCATCATTGTATTATTATTTAAGGTAATTAATTATTCATTGAAAAATAAAAATAAAATACTATTATCTGGACCAGTATTTTATATTTCCATATAATATCTATAATATATGGTATTTTATAAATAACACAACAGAAGGAAATTATTGTTATTAAATTATGAATGTGACATTTATTTCCTTAAATATAAAAATATAAATACCATAAAATCAACCAAATAGATCCCAAGAATCATAAATATGTTTATACAATGAATTTATATTTTTTATGATCAAAACTGAATCTTATATTTGTTGAAAACAAACATTTTTCCTAATGTTTACATAAAATAGATATATAACACAAAGAGAGTTATATTTGTGATTTTCTTTAATTTAAATTATACTAATGTCATTTTCATGGAAAAGTGTCCATTAAATAAATCCAATTCAAATATTTGGTGTTAAGGGTCGAATAAAAATCATCCAATAAATTTTTTTAATTTTTAATAGAAATTTTATAATCATTATCATTTTATTTGTAATCTAAATTACATAATTTAACTTTAACAGTTGTAAAAAACATAAAATGTTAAAAATAATAATATTTAAAAATAAAATAATAATATTTAATAAAATTGTAAATTATCATTAGAAATTTTTAGTCTTTTTATCAATATTCCAAGAATAGACGCTGTAGTAATTAATTTAAAATGAAACTGATAATAGTCACAGAAAAATAGTTTTTTAAAAATGTTTTAATATGCCAAAAAATGATATTATGCCAAAATAAGGTAGAATGTTATTATATATTAGGTAATTTATAAATACACAGTATTTATGTTAATTTTAGTTGAAAATAAAATAATAAAAAAACAATTAATATATCAAAATTCATTGTTTTACAAAAATCGTTTTTATTAACTATTCACATGAAAAAAAGCATTTGAAGAAAAATTTAAAAAATTATTCCTATACTAATTTTTAAATAATGAATTTAAAAATGATGTTTTTTAAATATATATTATAAATGTGTGAAAATTTAGTTTCAAAATAAGTGTTCCATTAAAGGGCGGTAAAATTGCCTTTAGAAAAATTATATACCTCTATGTGTAATTTTTTTTATTCTTATCACCATCCTAATAAAATTATTTGGATCAATGTAAAAATAATTTATTGAATATAAAATGTATTAAAATTTTTTAATGTAGTTAACAGTTTTAATTTACTCTAGTTTAAATATTATTATATAACCATTAAAATTTAAATAGTATATTTTTCTTTTGAACATTGTGTTGTGTGAAATAAAAGCTATTGAAGATGATAGATTTAGAGTGACGTGAAATAAAATATTTTTTTGTTAAATATAAATTGAAAAATTGGAATAATTTATAAGGAATCACATCCTAATGGGGAAAATAATTTAGTAGGTTTTGTGACAATGATAAATATTTTAAATTATTATTACAATTAAAATCATAAAATACAAAAAATATTTATATTTGGAATTACCTTATTTAATTTTGTGTGCCTCTGCATATAAATCATATAATACTTCCTGGCATCCAATTGAAAATATAACATTATAAAGTGGTGAGAATTGATGCCCAATGGGGAAAGCGTATAATAGAAGATATAAATAAATACGGAATAAAAAATTTGATAAGGTAAATAAAGGAAACACATTCCATTTAATCAATAAATTTTTCATAATATGAAAATTATAAATGATGATCAAATAATTTCCTATAAATAATCAGATGAGCTTGAAAATTTGACCATGGATATTTTAACATATCAAATAATCACATGGAAGATCAATAAAATAATTAATAATAATAGAATGATGATTTCAATAGATCTTGAACATATCTGAGAGGTCATGTAGAGATACATCATATAATATGGAGGCCTTATTAAAATAAATCGATATAAATGGTTATATCCTCATCCAAAAACCAATCTTGTTTGTTTCATTAGACCTGATGATTCATCAAGGGGATATATAAATATCTCTAACCATGTACAATGTCATATGAATTCCCCATATGATAGGAGTTAATCATAATAATAATTATCATTAATATTTGAAATATATCCAATATAATGTTAATACATTCCACTATCAATTAATTTAATCATAAACTATATACAATAAAACATTTAATGGTATATAATTCACATAACAATTCAAGGGGATCATAATACTTCTGATGAAATTATAAGGATGTTATTAATGTAATATATGGACATTGAACTATAATTAAAATTACAGTTTTATATCATTCATGGATACAAGAACCATAAAAATAATTAGAAAACTTTATTCTTAAAAAATTATTTCATTTGAAAAAGAATATATTAAAAAAATATTCTACAAACCATTTAAAAAATTATTCAAAAAAAACATTAAATATTGTGAAATAAATTTGAGAACCATTAGTTGTCATGATGTTGTAGATTTATTTTTATACCACACATATAAAAAATAATGATTCCATTATCATTTTCAGTAAAATCATAACAATAATTGTTTTGAAAAAGTAATAATAACATTCCTTTAAAAACTTCTTATGAAAAAAAACAAGCAAAAATATAATTACTAAAATAATTTTTAAATATCTGAAACATTATTTAATACATTTTTATTAAAAACTAGTTTTGATGAAATAGTATTTTCTACCTAGGAGGAAAATAAATTCAAATTTTATGAAACAAAAATCACAATAATATTATGTACAAAAAAGTGGGAAACCCATGAAATGACTTTCAAATGGCCATGAATAACCCTTGTAAAAGAATATAAATTTACTTTTATAGATAAATATAAAATATTTACCTCAATGGTGACAAAAAACCAAAACAATCTTGAATAATAATATGATTGTGAAATAAACTCTTAACACATTGGTAACTATAGAATCATTATCCCCATGAATGAAATAAAATTACAAAGAAAATTTAATTAAGGATAATAAAGTACTATTTTAATATGAGAAAAATGTATGTATATACCCCACGTAAAAGAAATTAGTGTTCAATATGGTTTCTGATTCATGGAACTAAAAGTGATATGAAAAAACCTTACTTTGAGTCTGAATCATCACATACAATATTTATTTTAGTGAATAATAGATTTACTATATTTATTTAGTTTATTTTTAAATATTTAAATGTTTATCATTTAGTATATTTCACTTAATATAAAGCTATATATAATTACATAATAAAATATTTTTTGATTCTTTTTTCAATGATATTTGGATTATTAGTCAAATATTACACTGGTAGTTTAATTATGATAATATAGTTCATTATTAAAATCATTTATAATAATAAAGACTTAATTGTCATATTTATATATTAATTTTACCTTTAAAACCAATCATGAATGATGGATTTTTTTAAATTAAAAAAATTATAATTATGTTGATGATCAACCGTACATACAGATTAGTAATGTGTACATTTTTCAATGATCACTATGGAAGGAATGTATATAATATTTACCATTACAGTGAAATAATAATATATTATATAAAAAATTACTTCTTTATATATACATATATATAATCATTGTTTTGTGGGGGAGAAAATAGTGTCACATCGCTTTGTGGAAGATGTGATCCACACATACATGAATGATGTTATTAATATTCAGCGTAATAAATCAATTGATATATTATATTTCCAAAATTATATAATATTTAATTAATAGACTAATTATGTCATTTATATGATATATAGTCATTTAAAATATATCTTTATTACCTATAATGTAAAAAGGTAGTGCATGGAAAATCTCTTTTAATTTCAAAGCAGTATCCTACCATACAAACAAGCAATATTATGATATCCCTATGAAAGATGGTGTAAAAGGTATATTGAATATAATTCATCAACATGAATATTGTTGTTATAAATATCAGATATATTGATATATATATATATATATATCCATCATCATTCCTATTCTTGGGGCTAGAAATGTAGAAATAAATGACATAGATATATTATGATTTATTGTAACATACACACAAATAATGAATTCAAAACCCATGTGATTAAATTGTATATAGTTTTAGTATATTAAAATAACCTAAAATAGTATATTTATAATTATGATACATAATTTTTATATATTTATTGTTAATTTGAACTGTTGTTGGTGGAGGAGGAAATAAAATAGAAATTATTTTGGAAGAAAATTTCCTCTTCCACATGTATCCTCCTTATTCATGCACCACAATAATTCATTTGTTGAAATTTTCACGCAAAATATGGATTCTAGGATTTGGTAAAAAAAATTGGTAAGTGATTTTTTATATAATTTTTTGATCCAAAATTTTGTTTATGTTTAAATTAGAGACTAGAGGGGGTGACCACTTATAAGTGAGGTGAGCTGCACAATTGAAATTTTAAGAAATAAATATGTGTACACACATTTTTCACAAGAAACTATTTTCAAAATTGAATTATTAACAAGTATTAAATATTATTTGTTCTCAATATAGTCCTAAAATAGATATTAGATACTTTTTCATTAATTTTACACCTAATAACATTATTCCAACCACCTATTAACTCATTTTTACATTAATAATGTAAATTAATTTTTTACTATTTTCAATGGAAACAACTGTAAACATTAATTTGAACATGTTAGAAAAATTATAATATTATTATTTTAAATATGTAATCTATGTTTCCAAATAAAATTAAATTCGACGAAAGATTTTATTATAAAATTTTTCCCCTATACCATATGATAATGTTGGGTTTCAAAGTCAAAATGTAGTAATGTTTAAAATGTTATTGTATCAAAAGTCACTATGAAATTCATTTCAATAACTAAAATTTAACTAGTAGATATATAATTTAATAAATTTTTCATTCAAAACCATATTAAAATATAATTTATCTTTATAATTAATTTTAATGGAAAGATAATTTTCAATTTTAATATCATTATATTTCACTATTCACCAAACAGTAAAACAGTTTAGAAAATTCATAATATTTTACCCTATAATTAAATTGATTCTTTAATTTTTATTAAAAAAATCAATTAATAACGTAAAATTTTAAAATTATTAATATTAAATTTTATATTATGTGTATGAGGTGTGACAAAACTATCTTTATGAAAAAATATATTTTTTCATAAAAAAATTATTATTTTAATTGATTGCTTTTTAATTAATAATGAATAGATATAAAATAATGACCATTTAAGATTAAAGAAATAATTCTCATAAATTTTTTATTAATTTACATATCCAACTATTTATCAACTATTATATTACAACATACTCTATTACGATTCATATAGACTCGTGGTTGTGTTTTTTTTCACACACTATCCAATAAAATGTTTTTAATTTAATATTTCATGGTGTTACATTAAATGGTAAAAAAATATCAATATTGGTAGAATATAACATAAATATTTTTTACCAAATTATTTTGAATAATTTTATATCTTTTAGTCTCTCATACAGACAACACTTATTTGTAAAAAACCATAATATACTATTTCTATTATTATATAAACATGAAATTTATAGACCATAAATTAAATTTTCATGACTGAATAGGAATGAAATTATAATGAAAATTATATTTTAATGTTTTCTGAAAAAAATATAAATATGTATATTATTTTTATTAATTTTTTTATATTCATCAAAAATAATTATTTCCATGAAAAATTGATTTTTGTATCTTTTTGAGAGAATTTTTTTTTCAAAAATATTTGAAATTTATTTAAAATTTATTTTTAAAATATTTCATTTAAATTTTAGAATTATCTAAAGGTGATATTTTGATAAGTTTCTAAAAATAATTATTTTTAATGAATAGTGCACAATATAGATTTTAAAAAATATATATTTTTGATTAATGAAATTAAAAATTTTCATCTTTATTGATTGTTTTTTAAAGTAAAATTAATTATTTTTTTATTATTAATCCAATATATTAAATAATAATAAGATTCATATTTATTTTTTCTATTAAACTGTTCCCCAATAATAAAAAATTTCTATTTGAAATTTTTTTTTTCTATCATGTTCACCACGTTAATTTTAAAATTTAAATTTCCACTTATGGGAATTATATTCGGAAATATTTATTCCATAACTTCTACTAATATTATTTAAATTATATAACATGTACCACATTCTTTTAGTTCTAACATATTTTTAAAAATAGAAAAAATTATTTACTGGGGTTTCTGTTAAAACAGGTTTATCGGGGTTTAAATTAAAATGATAATTATTAAAATGAAATAAATCCATGAATAATTAAACTTTTATTTATATATTTACACCATATATAATATATTATTTAATAACGATTTTTTTCACCATCATTCATGATTAGAATGTTGGTTAATTTTTCGCTTTAAAAAATAGTAATATTGTGTCCTCTACCATAATTAATAAACGTAACCACCTCTCCAAATGTATTTACAATTATAAAATCATTTTTCTTCAAATATATATCCAAAAATATATTAATTTGATAATCAATTTTATAGACATTATTCTTATATGGAAACCCTCTTAATAAGGCATTAGGTGTAACATCTCTGGTAAATTAAAAATATGAGATTTTTATATCTATTAATATTTTTTACTAAAATATTAAATTTACATTATAGGGGGTTCTATGTTCAATGACGTACCCATCACGCAACAATGGGTATATTTGAAATCTTATATTTCACTCAACGTTGAGTTATACCGACAAATAATAAAATAGAACTATTATTTTAAACGATAGTTAACTCATAGCCATTGTATTGGAAGGATTAAACATAACTAACTACAATATGATTGTACTTGTTTTTTAAATGATTCTAAATTTATAAAATACAATTTATAAACATAAAATGTGAATAAATCCAATATTAAAAACAAACACATGAATATTTTTTAGAATTTTGACATACCGCTTCTTGATGTAGAACCATTTTTAAATATAGTTTTTTTTCACTTTTATAAGTTAAATTTGACAAAATAAAATTCTTTTTTACAATCAGGACATCAAATTTTATTTTGTCTAAATTTTTGGTATTTTTTTGATCATGAAAATATTTAATGAATAATAAAAAAATAAATCATTTTAATTCAAAACATCCATTTCATCAACTAATATATATGGTTATATTATTGTTTTAATTGGTTTTAAAGTGTAATATGATTTTTTTTCCAATTTATCCAACTTTGGTCTTTGAAAAACAACTAAATAAAAGGGTGATGTAATAGATGAAAGGTAAGAACTCTTCAAAACTGTCAAATGGTATTAAACATTAGATTTAGGTTTGTGAAAATTGTTGTAAAAATCCCATTGGGGAATGTCTTTTGAATTCTTGTAAGTGCTAAAGATGTGTTAAAATGGGGCATCAGGCTCATAATTTCTCTATGAAAGATCAAGATAATGGTAAGAAAAATCATATTTATAGTTAGTAAAATGTTTTCAGTTCAATGAAATGGTTCATTATGAAAATGAGTGTCCAATGATGAACTCAACATAAGAAAAGAAGTCATACTACATGCAGAAAGGGGTGTTAAAATCCATTGAAAATACTTCAGATGATGTGGGTCCATCGAATGAAGTAGTATTAGGTACACTATTTTTTTATTCATATTACGCCCAAGTTTCGTTTGATTCAAGGTCTACACACTCTTTCATATATGTGATGATTCTAGGAAATTGTGAATTTTATCTCAAGATATAAATCCTGAACTTATAGTAAAAACACAGAGATGAAATTTTGAGACAAAAATAAATTATAAGAACCTCGGTGTGCATGATTGCAAAAAGAATCTACCGGAAAACATTATTTTTTTCCTCTAGTATAGTTTGATTTTATTTTGGATATGGATTGGATTTCCATTTATCATGCTATGATTGATAGTAGAGCTAAGGTGGATTATTCTCCAAAATAATTTTATTTTTTGTACGAGAATAAACCCCAAATTTTGATAACACATTAAGAAGTTAATAAACTGGGAAAAGATGAAAATGAATGTTACCTTGAAGATATTGTTGAAAATATAGAAACAGTTTAGATTAATGATGTGCCTGTGGTAAATTAGTATCTTGATGTGTTTTCTAATGAGTTTCCAGGTATCATACCTGATCAAGAAGTTGAATTTTTTATTTAATTATTTCTTGATGATATGCCAATTTCAAAAACCCTAAATTGAATAGCTCAAATTAATCTTTTAGAGTTAATGAAATTATTGCGGGAATTATTAGTGAAGGTTTCATTCGACTTATCACATCACCATGGGGTGATCTTGTCTTGTTTGTTAAAATGAAATATGGTTCAATGATACTTTTCATTGATTATAGATAATAACATCACTATTATGAGCAAGTATCCTTTTACTTAGATCGAGGATTTATTTGATCAGCTCTAGGGAGATGAGTATTTTTCGATGCTTGACATGTGGTCAAGGTACCATCAGTTAATGTGAAAACTCGCATTCCGAAGACCACATATTGTACTAGATATGGACATTATGAATTTTTAGTTATGCCTTTTGGTTAACCAATGCACCTTCATCATTCACAGATCTTATGAATAGAATTTTTCGTGAGATCCTAGATAAATTTGTTGTCGTTTTCATTGATGAAATATTGGTTTGTTCCAAATGTAAATAGGAACATGAATGAAATTTATGGATATTATTGAAATCCTTAAAATATGGTATGGGAAATATAGAAAGTCTGCATTACGGTTAAAACAAAATTCATTCCTCGGTCACATTGTTTTAAAAAATGGCATCTGTGTTGATCCTGAAAAAACAAATGTTGTGTAAAAATGTCAAAGACCCAAAAATATAACTAAGATCCATAGTGTTATGGCTTTATAAGGTTGTTATCATAGGTTTTTTGAATAGTTTCCACTGTTATCTAGACCACTGACTGAGTTAACTCGAAAATGTGTTAAGATAATTTGAAAAAAATGATTTGATAGTTTTTAGGAATTGAAATGAAGATTAGTGAATGATCTAGTTTAGGAACCACCTTCCAGAAATGGAGAATTTTTTATTTGTAGTGATTAATTGTTGAAAGGAATGGGTTTTTTACTAATGATGAATGATAGGGTAATTATGTATGCATCACGTCAGTTTAAACCACATTAGTTAAATTACCCTACACATGATTTGGAATTTGATGCTGTTGTTTTTTTAAAAAAAATTTGGAGACATCATCTTTATGGTGTAAAATGTGAAATATA
The DNA here is from genome assembly GCA_963277665.1 of Viscum album. Lineage (NCBI taxonomy): Eukaryota > Viridiplantae > Streptophyta > Magnoliopsida > Santalales > Viscaceae > Viscum > Viscum album. Next base: position 961,062,948 of record OY728143.1, on the reverse strand, counting down.
TACTAACAAAATATGTTTGATGTATATATTTAATATAAATGAATAGAACATGAGACAGAGGTGGTGTCTGGAATTAATCAAGGATTATGATTGCATGATTTATTGACTTATAGGAAAAGAAAATAAAGTGGTTGATATATTGAGATGAAAAATTAATGCTACATTAACCATTTTATGTTTGGAAGAAGACAATTAGATTAATTATTTGATTAACTTTGGCATAGAAGTTTTTGGTTCAAAAAATTAATCTATTTCGTTTCATGTGTTAGTGAAATCATCCTTGGAAGACAGAATTAAGAATGCGTAGAAAAAGACAACGAGTTATATAAAGTGGTATATTTGGTTCAGAAGTATAAGTTACTGAAATTTGACATTGATAAATACTGTTTTTTGAGGTTTGAGAAGAGATAATTTTTTGCTTCTGAGTCATAGTTGAAAAAATAGTTCTTATGTGAACCCCATAGTTCTCCGATTTTAGTTAAACCTCATAGTACTAAAATGTATAGAGATCTGCGAGAGTATTACTGTAGGTATGGAATGAAAAGAGACATAGTTGACTTTACATTGATGTGTTTGACCTATCAATACGTTACGGAAGACTGACCATTACCGAAAGGGATGCTTCAGACTTTACCAGTGCTAGAGTGGAAATTAGAAAATATATCCATCGATTTTTTGTGGTATTACCGATTTCATCTCGAGGTAATAATGAAATCTGAGATATTATTGATTGATTGACTAAATCTTCTCATTTCTTTCCTATTCGAGATAATTTGTCTCTATATCATATTTCTTGGATTTATGTTTAATAGATTATCATGTTTTCTATAGTTCCCATATCTATTGTATCTAATTAAAATCCAAGGTTTACATATAACTTTTGGAAAGGCTTTCTGATGTCATTTGGTACTGAATTAACATTAAGTACAGCTTTTCAACCTCTATAATATGGGTAGTTTGAATGAAAAATAAAGACATTGGAAGATATGTTACAGGTTTGTTCACTAGATCGCTAGAAAAGTTGGGACCAACATATTTCTTTGGTTGAACATTCATATAATAACTATTTTCATTCTAGTGTACAATTGTTTCCATTTGAGACATTTTATGGAAAGGATGTCGAACTATAGATTTTTTGAATGAAGTTGGTGAATGGAAACTAATGGGATCTGAATTCATAGAAGAGATAGAAGAGAATGATCATTTGATTAAGACGAACATGAGAATAGCTCATAGCATGAAGAAAATTTATACAAATAACCGGAGGAAGGATTATTTATTCGCTGTAGGTGATCATGTCCTTATCAATGATTCTCATTGGAAAAGTGTGATGTATTTTCAATAAAAGGGGAAGATGAATATGAGGTTCATTAGACCCAATGAAATCATTAAGAATGATATATCAAGTACCGAAAGAGTGGAGTTTCATCCATGTTTATCCCAGGTACTGAATTTTTTTCATGTTTTAATGTTGAAAATGTATATTTTCAATTCATCTCATGTTTGAGTCCAGAGGTAGTGCAGTTGGAAACGAATCTTTCATATGAGGAAAACATGTCTAGATTCTTGACCGTATAGAGTATAAGTTGTGGAATAATGTAATTCATCAAGTAAATGTTTTTTGGAAAACCCATATGGTTGATGTGGCAACATGGGAATATGAAAATTCAATGAGTGATAATTACCAAAACATATTTGATATGTGAATAGAATGGCAGGGACACAATTCTTAAAAGGGGGAAAGGATGTAACATCCCAAGTAAATAAAGAATATTAAATTTTCAGATTTATTAATATTTTTGAATTAAATATTAAGTTTAGTTTATTGAAAATGTTATTCTATATTTCGGACCCAACAAATAGAAACATGTTTCTTTGAAAACTTGCATTTCACACAACATTGACTTATACTGTAAAAAAATATAATAATATTAATATTTTAAATGGAAGTTAAGTCATAGCCACTTTATTTGTATAAATGAACATAACCATCTACAAAATTATATTATATATTTTTAAATGTTTTAATATTTATCAAATAAAAGTTATAATCTTAAAATGTGAATGAATCTAATTTGAAGCATAAAAACTCAAGTATTCTTTAAAATATCGATTAACTGCCTTTTGATGGATAACACCTATTAAATTTGGGGTTTTATCTTTTATATATTTTATTTGACAAAATAAAATTCTTCTTTAGAATCCGGACATTAAAATTATCATTGGGAAATTTTTTGGTATTTTTTGATAATGTTAATTTTTTGATGAATAGTAAAAAATATCACATTTTATTTCAAAGCTGCCTTTCCATGTACTTGATATAGAAGGATAGATTATATTTTTACCAGATTTGATGTGTAATTTGATTATATTTTACCAATTATTCCAATTTTAGTCATTACAAGTAACATTACATTGAAATTGGACATAAACAAGTGTTAATATTTTGATAGTTATTATTTCATTAAAACACGCTTTTGGTTTTGATAGTGGTAATTAATTTTAAATTAATTTCCCCCACTTCTATGTTTTGAATTTCAAAAAATTGATTCCGTATTAGGAATTATTATGTCCAAATTTTGTAAATAGGTATCATTTGTTTCATTATAAATATTTACATCAGAAAATATTTTACTTACCTTGGTTAATGGGTAAATCTGGAAAAGAAGGGTGAAAAATCATATTATAATAACATTAAATTATTCATATACTTATCCTAACCATATTAGATGATACAGGTCCGACCATTGTCATCCTTGAGTCAATTTGGGAACCCATTATACCACTTTCTATTGATAATGATACTTTATATTAATTAATTTAAAGTAAGGATAAGAATAACATAAACATGTATCTTTTTACTAGGAAATTTTCATATGGGGATATATAAGTTATCTATTCATCTAGAACTTATATTTTAAAATATAAAAATATTTCCTACAACATCGTATTTTATTTATAATTTCTAGAAATCAAATAAATTATATTATTTTATGACCCAAGGATAAGGCAGTGATTTATTTATTAATGAATTATTTAAATAAATGAGATTATAAAATTTAAAAAAATATCCAATACCTGTCCAATTAATTTTTGATTATTTTATTTGAAACAATATTAATCTTATCTTATAATTTAATTAGTTTTGGAACTGTTGAAATGGAGAATAATTTCGTAATAAAATAATACTTTCAAACATTCCTAAAGAGCCCCTCCTACGCCTTATAAAAGGAAATCATCTCTAACCCCTTACAAAAACCTCTGAAGTCTTTGGGTAGTACAAATTCTACTCTAATAATATTCCAAAATCCCTCTATTCCTACTAGAAACCTTACCTTAGGCAGAAAGAACATCAAGAAATCCTTTTGGTCAAACTAAAGGGTGTTACACGATTTAAAGATAACATCTTCCTCATGTTCTCTTCTTTAATTTTACTTCTTCACTTTATATGCTCTAATTATTCTTTTTTTATATAAAAAACCATTATAATAAATATAATATTTTGTTTTTATGATAAAAATTCAATCTAGACTTACACACACCTCCATTTAATGGATACGAACATACAGTTGCAGTGTACAGTGAACTGCTGCCTCACAAAATGATAATTGTTCGACTATCTTGTACCACATCTCATGGTGTCCATTATGATAAAAGTATATTTATATATGTTATATATTATATTTATATTGTCTCTATTCTTATGTATTTTTCATTTATACCATACCATTATTGTTTTCATAATGGGTAAATATGGTGATTTCATTTAAGGAAGTGCAGACTACCACCCCTTCAAAGTGATACGAATCATTCATTCCATTCATGGAATGTAATAAAAGATGGAGTTAATGAAATTATATATTATATTATAGTGGAATTATAATATACCTATGTATCATTAAATTTTCATTCTATTTAATATAAAAAAGAAATTAATGTAGTGCTAATGCGTACGTACGACTTACCACCTCCATGAACAGTACATTTCATTTCTTATCTCCAAATGTTATGCATTGTTATAAATACATATATATACCAAATATATATGAAATAGATGATATCTAAATCATGGATATCATTCTATAGATAATATAATTTGGACCACAGTTACAACATGTAATAATAATAAGTTCATTTTTGACTAAAGTACCAAATATTGACAAAACGACCGTTATTAACATAAATGATTATGTAATCATAAAAAAATTAATTAGATATTTAAAAGGAATAATATTCATTAAAATGTTCTTAATAAAGTATAAATTAAGTTTATATAATTATTCAAGAGATTATAGAATGTATAATTCATGTCGGACATGATGTAAGGGACTTCGTCTCAATATCCTTTCATTGAGGTTTCTTTTGATTTATACACTACTTTATATTATTCGGTATATAAACACCATTGATTTTTAATATCATTAAAAGGGATTATTTTCCCTAAAAACATTTTACTAAAAAACAAAAATAATGTTTCTTTTTAACATACGTAATGGCAATGACCTTTTAGTCACCACAAGTGTTATTTGATATTTGGATTCCTTAACAAAATGTCAAGTTTTTTTATTGAAACATAAATACCATATAATCTTTTATGTATTTTTATATTAAAAATGTTTTGATAATGAATTGGTTATGTAAATATATTTAAATGATATATTGTTATTGAAATATAGAATTGTTATTATCCTTTATGTTTGTTTTATGTGTTATGAATATGTTATGGTTCTTGGGAATTGATGATGTATACGGGTGGTTCTGTGATATACCTTGGGCGGGTGAGCCCAATATTGCTCTCCAAAGCATTGGGTAACTTGATGGAGATAAACATAACTGTTTCTTCTAAGAGACTTAGGAAATATACTGTAATGTGTATTCTAAAATGTGACTCCCTACATAGCTATGAATGATACAACATAAGTATGTTATAGATGCCCCAAGTTACCTTTATGATTTATGATTTCCATTTTTTATTTATAAATCTTATGATCTAGTGTGTTACATTAAAGATTGGAAAGTATGATTTCATTGACTAGTATGTGTTGATGGACAAATGTTTTCATTCATTAGTTTATAATCCTTATTGATCATTTTATGATCATCCCATGTTTTATTGTAATGTTTTTCAAAGAATGTAAAGATGAATATGGTCATGGAAGGGATCATGGAAAATCCATGTGGTCTAAAATATGGAACTAGACATGACTCTTTGTTTAGGAGTTATTATTTTAGTAATAAATGGATACTGAGTAGGATTGTCTACATTGTAATATTTGAGATGTAATGTAGTAGTTATAGCCTAATTCTATAAAACTATAAACCTAAAAACACCAAAAATTTATGTTATTAACATAATTAATGAATATGTAATGTTTAATGTCGGGTACTTATATTAGTTGTAAATCTAATGGGTTTTCTAAAGCGGGTTCGTAGTCCATATCCATGCATTTTTGTCTTTTTTGTTCCACTAAAACCATTATATATAATAAATAAATTATGATATAATAAAATATATATCTTCCATATAATTTTATGATGTAATGTTAAATTAATTATATACATCAATGTCCTCTTCCTTTATCTGTAAAATGATGTTGTCAATCATGTCTACGGAGGATTACTGCCTTATGAACTGATGAAATTATTTTTCCATCACAACCACTCTTGGATGGTTTTAATGATAGATTATAAATATTTATAATATAATTAGTAAATAATTATACTTTTTTAATTATAATATAACCTATAAATTTTTTATTCTTTATTCTATGGGAATATATTAATGCCCCTTGTTTGAATGGCGGGCTACAACCTCACTAATAGATTTGAACCATTTTTCACTAAGGAATTACATTGGAGGTAAAAAGGGTAAATTTATTAAATATATTTTATATATATATTAAATTATAATTAATATAATAATTTGATATATAATTTAACTTCCTTTGCTTCCATTAATTTTCAATAATTGAATCAACATTTATCAATACGTACAACATACCATTTTAGTGAATGGTTTAATTCATTTTCTATAAATAAAATTCACCAATATATATATATATATTATGGCTATTATATCATGTTTGAAATTATAAAAATGGTGGAACAATTCTCAAAAATAATTAATGACAGTAGAAAACTAAAATATATATTAAACAATAATCAGTTTTCATAGGAATCATGAATTTAAGAGTAAACTATTAATTAATTAATAATTGATTGCTATAGGTAAACATGTTATAATATAATACGTACTATTTTAGATTAATAATATATTTATAAAAATAATATACTTTTTATAAATGAGTTTTGATCATGTATTAAGTAACTCAAAACATATGGTCTGGTGTTTTCGTATTAGATTTATTTTAATGGGGGGACATGATTTATCCACCTCCCATTTCATTGGTATTGTTTAAAAACACCCCAATAATGTATTTAATGATTAATATAATGAAATTATTTTTATAAATATCTATTTAATGATCATTCATTCAGAGGATTATTATTTCAAATATTCCAACATGGTAAATTTTTTATGATAAAGTCTTATTTTTTCGGTATTATTTATGATTATATTTATAATTATGAAATATTATAACCTTTATTTCAAAATAACATGAAATTCATTATACTATCGTTTTTCCATTAAAATAATTTTTTTCAGTTAATTTTTTTCTCTTTATATAATCATTAGTTCAAATTCAAATTTTTATGAAAATTAAAATATATTTCTCTCTTTATTAGAAAACCTTTTTCTACCATGTCTATTTTTCAGGAAAAATTCATGAATTTTTTTACTATTATTCATTTATTGTTTAAAATTATATTTATCCATGTTTTAATTTATAAAATTTTTTTATTTAAAATCTTTCTTTTTTGTTTGGATGAGGTCATTTTGGTATTTTACAAAAAAATAAAATTGACTCATGGTTTTGACCTACAAAAAATGAACCAATTCCACTATCATGACCAATTAATTATTGAATGTTTCATTTAATATATTCCATGGTAATTTTAATGGATGTTTTATGTTTCTAATTAACATGAAAATATTTTTACAACTCCTATTCATTTACCATGAGTCATGATAAGAGTAATTGATAGAATTTATATGAAACCAATTTATTTTTTTTGCAGAATTCCCTGGTGAAGAATTTATGAAACCCAATTTTTATAGATTCCACAATGATTAATTTCATAAAATTATACATAGATTTATTTAAGGATAATTTTATGGGATAATTTATATATATTTATAATATTTAATTGGTAAATGTTGGCATCAAAGGACATAAAATAGCCATGAATGAGTAGAAAACTTACTATAATATGTGACTTTTTCCACTACAATAGTTTTGTTAGTGATCCTAGACAACTACAATGGTCTGAAGGGTGTTGTAATTTAACTATGACATATTAGGAAGTGATCCTTTACTATGGAGGAAATTATTTTATACGATTATGTGTATCCTATAAATCAATATCATATTCCAATGTTTTGGTCACATGGATCTGGTTATTTGATTATAGTATTGGTTATGCATGATTAACTACAATGATTTATTTCATGACTCATCTTAATGATCTATTATATGGAGGGTTTAGTTTAGAAATCTTTTATATGTATATTAGTTACCCTTGGGCTCAATTTATGTTCACAAAACCATTATTTTCCCTTAATGAGAACCTCATGTCATCATTTCTTATGTATCAATTCCATTGTTTATGAATAATGATATATTGTATGATATGTATATTATGAGTGATAATAATGATGAACTTACTTAGAGATGACATAATTCACCTATAAACTAGGGGTTTATGTATCTTTGTTTCTAAATATAGTAGAGAAATGTGATTTTAGAATAGATCATTATGTTATGTGATTTACATTTTTTTAATGAGAAATATAAGGCATTCAAAGGTTATTCATCTAGATGTAATTATATAGATGAAAAATAAACAATATAAAGTGAAATAATAGTTGAAATCTAAAATGATTTCTTAGTGAGTCAGTTTACAAATTCAATTAAACTATTGGTGAATCTCAATGATTATAATCCAAATATCAAGGAGTTTGTAGTAATCTTAATCTAAAATAAAAATAATTTTCTTCATTTTAATCATTATATTTTACTAATAATAATATTTTAGGACTGATTAACATTGTATGAAATGGATAATGTGTTAGAAGAAGATAAAATATTAGGAGGTAGGGATGGACTTTTTTTGGATGGTAGTATAGTCCCAATGGATTAACACATGGAGTGTGGTATGATATTTAATTGAAAAAGAATCCTGTCTAAATCCCCCTATTGATTTGGTGGGTTCATGGGTATTTTTTTAATTAAAATAATAATATTATTTGTCCAATTTTGAATAAGTATTTTTAAATTGATTAATATTAAAATTTCCACTAATTATTCATTTCATATCCCTCCACCATAACCTAATTTAATTGGTCTCCCAAATATTTTGTTGTTCGTATTTAAATAATAATTTAATTATTCATCATGTTTTCATAATGGATTTCCACTGGTAGATATCTAGTAGGTTTTCCAAATACTATTATATATTTTAAAAATATGATACTATTATAAAAACTCTCAAATAATTTATTTGGTTCAATATTTTACAAACAGATTGGAAATGATTTTCTTGGTGTATTAAACGTATGATTGTTTTTGTTGCGTAATGATTTTTATTTTCAATATAGGAATTTAACCTTTGACCCTATTCAAATATAGTGTAAAGACCCTAAAATCCCGTGGATGTTTTTAATACATGGGAATTTTCAGAGTCCGTGAAAAACAACGGCGCATGATTCCAAGGCCCGGTGTTCCCAGAATCAATTTTTGATGATTTTTTCTGGTACGTTTAGTAAATGTACAAGTGGGTTTTTATAACTTTTGAACTGTTTCTCAGAACTGAAATCTGAGGGAATAGTTGAACTTGCAGTACTGATATTTTTTTTAGAAGACATTCACCTCGACGGCAGTTGGTTGAGAATAAATCTTAGATTTTGTGTTTTTAAAAAATAATAATAAAATAAAGTGAGCTATAATTTATTTTATTTCGGTCATCATTTGGGAGACTGGTAATTGAAACCATCTCCTGGAAGTTGGATGTGGGGCCACCACACCTTATCCTCCCATGAGTGGTTATGGTGGTAGGGCTCAGACGAACATAACCTCCTCTAAGATATTTATGTAGTTTGGACAACCAAGGATTTTAACCCCTTGAAACTCCCCATTAATGTGTAGAAACCCTCATGCTCCAATTAATATAAGGGAGCCTATTCACCTCCACTAATTAATACTTTTTTCTAACTCTCATCGATTAATTAAGAGTATCATCATAATTAATTCTCCATATTTTAATTTTGTGCCAACACCTAAAATAATAGATCTATTATTATTTTTGGGTTGGCATTGTTCATTATGGTTGAACCCTTGGGTGTTTTGAGGTTAGGATTATTGGGAGAAGTCTCCAATGAAGAAAAATCCTCCCAAAGATAAATGATGAATTCCAATGGTCCCCTTCGATCTTCTTCCTCGGCCACCTAACGATGTGGAACCACTTCCACAACCATCATGCGAATTCATGAGTGGAAGAGTATGGTGGACACGATGAGCGACAACTCCGTCTACTACCCGTGACTTCACCATTGACGACCGACGACTAAAGGTAGCATATTTACTTTTGTGTTTTATACCTTTTCTCTTTATCTTTTTCGGATAGAAATAATTCTTGGAAAGATTGTAAAAGAATTGTTGTTCATCATACTACTTTGATGAAGCAATTAATACCACCCTAAACATGGAGGGTGTGGGCCAAACCAACATGGCCTGAACCCTCCGCTGATCTTGTTAGGATGAACATTCAGTGATGAAGTGGCAACGAGGAGACATAGGAGACAACGAAAAATGTCTCTCTAACTGCGGCCTCTGAAAATCATGCCACCCCACGACGCATCAGTTCTCCCATCCAAACATCGTAGGCCCACGCCGGCCCGAGCTTCGCTGAACCGACCAGCCCTGCCGCCATCTGGCCACCGGCCCTCCTACCCGTGGCCTACCTGCGCCCCACAGGGCCTGCCTGCTACCTGCCTGACTTTCTGTCGACCTGCCCGCTCCCCACGTGGCATGCCCACGGCCTACCCGAGACATGTGCGCACCCTTCCGCGCCAAACCCGGCTGCACGCAGGCCCTCCTCGTGCCTTGCCCAGCTGCCACCAGCCTCCCGACCTCCCTAGCCTGCCCACGACATCCGATGAGGCGTCACTGGCCGAACATGCTCATCCCTCTGGACCATGCTGCTTGAGCTGCGCCCTGCGCGGTGCTGGAAGAACTGACCCCAGCCCCGGCCTCTGGACCAAGATGCCTAGGCGGCAACCTCCAGGCTAATCCACCCATCCGGCCTATTAGGCTAGGGCCAGTGGGCTTGGCTGAACAAAAGAGGCTGGCCCAGCCAATGTCCCAGGTCAGACCAAACAGGTCTATCTAGGTAGACCCAGACCAGGTCGGCCCAGACTAAGACGTGTCGATTCAGTCCAACCTAGTCGGACCAGACTTAGTCCCACTACCGAAATTTACTTTATTTGGTCATATCTTTGACACCGGATGGCCTTTTGAAAAACTGTCAACAACGCTAGTTTTCTAGGAGTACGATGGTCCCTTTGAGTAAAAATCATATAACTCATAGATTGGGTGTCTGATTAGCACACCGTCTATTGTGTTGAGACCCCTATGATGAGGTGGAACTTTTCAATACATCTAAATGGGACTTCTTGGCAGTTGTAGTATCGACTAGTAGCTTGTGGAGTGGATCTTCCAGATAAGAGAAAGAATTTGTGCAGAAACCTAGTAGATGGCTGAAACATGATGACTCCATATCAAGCGACTCGGAGTGACTCGTATGGCCTAGTGGGAAGTTCCTGGTTGTGGTGGTAGACGCAGGGTGTATGAGGAGCTGGTTGGGGCAGCATAGCCATGGTACTCGACAGGAGGTGTACCTCCACTGGCTATGAGGGGAAGCACCTTATTGTGGTGGCAGACCTATGGTGGGGAGCGCCTTTGTGTGAGAAAGACAAACCCATGGTACTCAATAGGAGGAGTAGCTCAGAAGTCCAAGTTAGTGGGAAGTGCCACTGTGTGAGCACGATAGGCCCACTGTTCTTGATAGAGAATGAGTTGTCCAACAGCCGAGGGTTCAGATTAATACTGTCCCTAGAATAAAATCCTGGTTGAGTTGAGTCAGTAACTTTGGTTTTTCTATTCTAATTGATATGGATTACTTTGTAACTTAGGAATGTGTATTAACATATACCTATGTTTGGTTATCTGATGATTTCATACTTTGTGGTTTATCCTTGTTTTATTTTTTTGAGACCTTGACGGTATCAGGGTCCTTACTGAGTATTGTTATCCTCACCTCTTCACGGGCTATTCACGCACCTCGTTGTTTTTCATGTAGACGACAAACAATACTATTTGAGAATTAGAATTGGGGGACTGGACGGTATCCATAGGTGGCCCTTATGACCAGTCGGTACACGGAGTAGACTGATTGGTGTGGAGTGATGAGGAGGCTATCTATACCTACCCTTAAGATAGGAATCCCTAGAGGATGACCCAATAGCTGCTTTACCGTATCTTTAGTTGTACTTTTTTTTAAGTTGTACATGTACTTTCCTGTTGCGCATCAATTTCTGGACCCTTTTATTTTTCATCACACCATTGTAGACAGTTTTGTTTACTTTTTTACTTCCATCTCATACTCTCTTGTGTGTGTTTACACCTTATAATAGAAATTCCTTCCCAGTTTTATGGATTTACGCCTTTGGGGTTAGTCGCCAGCACCAGGAATTTGGAAGGTGGGATTGGGGTAGTCATGACTCGGGCCTCGGGGGATGGGACTTGAAAAATTGTTATAATAGAGGTCAACTCTACTATAGAACATAAGACTATACTCTTTCATTTCAGTGATGCAATAATGTTATGGGTACTGAGTGTGGTTTTCAGTTCAGGGAGTCCAGTGTTGGTGCAGAGGCTGATGTATCCATACACCAGGACCCTGACTGCTGATTTCCGACTCAGTGCATGAAAACATTGAGTTCATGTGTCTTTTAAAAAGTTTTTCTTTATGTTAGATCAACCAAGTCTTCTCACCAGGTATAACTTTTGACCCTATCGCATCTGTTCAGGACTCCTCCCTGCAGATAACCATTTAGAGTTCCAAGAGAGTACACGATGATGGCACACCGAGTGATGAGGCTCCATTGCAGATCCCTCTTTCTATGTTGGAACATTCAGGTGGTGTACCAACAGCACCCCAACCCGTTGGTCAGTATATGCCACCAGCCGCACTAGCGGACGGGGCATTCCAACAGAGTGAATTGAAAACGTTCCAATGGCAGAGGCCTCCGAGGTTACGAGGCGAGACTGATTACCAAGAAGCATAAGATAGGATAGAGGTGATTTCTAAAGTTCTCAGCCTAGTTGAGACACCCATACATCATATACTGATCTTATCTACTAGTTTTTTCTAGTGAGTGACCATGAGGTTGGTCCACATAGTAATGATTCTTTGATATTTTGATTGTTCCCCGAGATTGTACCTTCAGGTTGTGTGTCAGCAATATCACTACTTGTTGGTCAACAGTTAAAACTCGTGGTACCTATAGATGACCCATGTCGACTTATTGCATTATAAATGTTTCAGAAACTGATACCCCTCAGGTACCGAGGTGAGCCTCACTCACAGGAATATGCAGACTGACCTGAGGAGGTGGCTGAGAGTTCTTTAACGCTTGTAATGCTTCTTCAGGATGACATGTCGGTAGGTGATAATTCCTCGAATTGTACCAACCATTCCAGGTACTCGATTCATATGATATGATCTGTGCTTTAGTGCTCGGACTACCAAGAGAGGTGTGTTTCAGACATCTGAGCCAACACCTTTTATCTAGACACCATAGAGGAACATTGTGGATTGAATGTTCTTTGGCTGAGAAGATACAACCAGTGAATGTTAGTAGTGGGAAAGCATGAAACTGACACCAGTCTCAGAGACTTGATCATGTAAAATTTATCAATAGGATGAAGTGTTATGGACAGATGAATCTGCAGGGAAGCAGACGTGGATGCTAAGCTAGGATTGTAGCATGAGGTGGTTTACAATTCGACATGTTACAACCACCCGCCTTTGTAATCCCCACCAGGCTCAGGGAGCTGGAGGGTAGGGGAAGAGAGTAGCTGCATGCAGTCAAGTAGTGTAACCCAAGGGCACTTGGAATGATTCAATGTATGGATTGTGTCTACTACTAGCTATAGTATCAATAGACATAGGTACCAATCACTTATTACTTCCACAAATATTATCCCAGAGCTAGAGTTTCCAGTTAAACCATTGACATGACCATCATGTATAGAGATACCTTTGGGAGGAGACTCGATAATCACACATACGCTGGCGGTGTGATCTAACCCTTGAAGTTAGAGTTTCAGTTGGAACCTCATTGTGGTAGCATTGAGGCCTTACAACTTTAGTTTGGGTATGGACTGGGTAGCCACAGTTCATACACAGATGGACTATGTAAGGAAATAAGGTTGTGGTTTATGTACAACATTGGGATGTGGTTTTCCCTAGTCAGTGAAAAGGAAATCCCAAGTTGCACATGGTAAACTCATGCATAGGAGGGTGAAACCGATCACCCTTGAGTCGGCCAGCCATACCCTCATGGAAGAATGTTTTTTGAGTTTTCAATTCCAAAAAAGAGTGATATAACATGTGGAAATATTTTCAAATATTTTTACAGGATTCCCCCCCCCCCCCATAGGGAGGGGGACATCTGCTTTGGTTGGATACTACTGGAGTTTCGTTCCAGAATTCTCTAGAGTGTCAGCACCACTATCAGCCTTGACAAAGAAGGTTAAACCCTTCGTGTGGTCGGAGAGATGCTAGTAGAGATTTCAATAGGTGAGTCAAAGGATGACTAGTGACCTCATCTTGTGGCTTCCAGAGGAAGGCGTAGGGTACGTAGTCTACTGCATCACATCAGGGACCAGACTCGGGTGTGTCCTGATGTAAGAGGAAGCAGTGATTGCGTATGGTTCCCGGCAGCTGAGACAACATGAACAGAATTGTGATACCCTTGACCTATATTTAGCAGTAGTGGTCTTCTCCTTGAAGATATTGTGGCGCTATCTTATGGGAGAACGTTTTATTGTATACACTGATCACAAGAGTCTCTGGTATATCTTCTATACAATGGACCTGAACCTGAGATATCGACAATGGATTGAGTTCCTCTAGGACTATGACTTCAATATAGTCAATACTCCCAGGAAGGGGAACGTTTTTGCAGATACACATAGTAGGAGGTCTAGTATACAGTTTCTAGGTGAGGCGACAAAGAAGTTGGCTGATTTACAGATATCCTTTGTGGAAAGAGTTCGAGAAGTCTTTCTTCAGTCCCTTACAGTCACCCCTTAACTTCTTCAATGATTTAGGGAGGCACAGTATTGAGATGATGACTGCGAGACATGAGGTGCTCAGATATCCACAGGGAAGGTACCAGATGGATTTTCTAAAGGCGGGGAGCACATAATCCTCTTCATGGAAGATTCATTGGTACCAGTGTAACTTCAGGAAGAAGTGTTTAGGGAGATCCCCAAATCCCCTCTAGTGGTACATCCAGAAGTGGCGAAGAAGTAACATGACCTTCAACGACAACACTATTGGCCTTGTATGAAGAAGTTGGTTATAGAATTTTTCTCTTGATGTCTCAATTTTTAGCAAGTGAAGGATGAGAACCAGGTACTAGCAGGCCTAGTTAATCCTTTAGATGTCCTAGAGTGGAAGTGGGATGGGATATCCATGGACTTTCTGATAGGTCTTCTACGTACGTCCATGGGACTTGACTCTATCTGGGTGATCGTCGAATGACTCACCATGTCATCCCAATTCTTACCTATCAAAGATAAGGGTTCAGTAGAGAGCATGGGATGACTCTATGTGCAAGAGATTGTGACTCTACAAGGAGTACCTTATTCTATTGTCTCTGATTGTGATTCAAGTATTACCTCCCGACAATGGTAGGGGTTGCAGGAGAATTTAAGAATGCAGCTTCCTCTATGCTTTGCCTTCCATCCTCACAAGGATGGTCAGACTGAGCGTACCATTTAGACCCTCAACGACATGATACGTGCTTGTGTCCTCATATTTGGTCACAGCTGGGAATATCACTTACCTTTGATGAATATTTCCTACAACAACTATCACTCCATCATCGAGATGTCACCTTTCAAGGTGTTATACGGATGACCTTTCAGATCGCCATTGTGCTGGACTAACCTATGGGAGTCAACACTCATGGGACCAAAGATGGTACGACCTACCATAGGTAATGTGCAGATCATCCAGGAGTGGATGAAAACGTCACAGAGTAGGCATAAGTCAAATGTTGAGAAGAGACAGATGCCTATGGAGTTCAAGGATGGTGACCATGTCTTCATACAGGTATCACCTTGACGTGGTGTATAGAGATTTGGCTGAGGCAGCAAGTTATCTCCGTGATTATTCATACCTTTTTAGGTCCTTAGCAGATTTGGTGAGGTGGCTTACTGCTTATATCTTCCACCTCGGATGCACTATTAGTATGACGTCCTCCACGAATCCCACCTGAGGAGTTACGTGCATGACCCTTCTAACATCATCGAACATTGAGAGCTGGATGTCAATGATGGGGAACTATCACAGAGTTTCTAGTGGAGATTGAGGATCTACAAGAGCGGGTCCTATGTGGATGGTCGATACCTCTGGTGCGCATGCATTGGAAGCACGAGAACCTCCAAGAGAGCACATGGGAGTGGGAGGCATAGATGCATGCTCAGTACCCCCACTGTTTCCATAGTTCGAGTTGTAGCTTACATGGATATAAAGCTCTGAGGTGGGGAGAATGTAAAGACCCGAAAATACGGTGAATTTGTTTTAATAAATGAGAATATTCTGAGTCCGCGAAAAACTACAGCTCATGATTCCAAAGAACGATGTTCTCGGAATCTATTTCATAAGTTTTGTTCGGGTATGTTTAGTAAACGTATGAGTGGGTTTTTATAACATTTCAACTAGTGCTCAGATCTGAAATCTGAGGGCACCGTTGAACTCGTAGCACTAGTATTCTCATAAGAATACTTTCACCTCGAAGGCAGTTGGTCGAGAATAAAAGATAGTTTTTGGGTTTTCAAAAGAAAAAAATAAAGTGAGATGCACTTTATTTTATTTGAGTTATCATGTGGTGGACTGGTAGTTGAAACTTCTTCTTGGATGTGGTAGGTGAGACTGCCACACCATAACCTCCCATGAGAGGTTATGGTGGTGGGGCTCACCGGAACAAAACCTCCTATGAGAGGATTAATGTGGTGGGGTCCACCTGGGCATTCAACCCCTTGAAACTCCCCATTAAAGTGGAGAAACCCTCATGATCCAATTAATATTGGGTAGCATCTTCACCTCCCCTAATTAATTATTTTGTGCCAACACCTAAAATAATAGATCTATTATAATTTTTTGGATGGAAATGTTCATCATGGTGGAATCCTTGGGTGTTTTGAGAAGAGGATTATTAGAAGAAGGCTCCAATAAAGAACGATCCTCCCAATGATAAATGGAGAATGCCAATGGTCCCCTTTGATCTTATTCCCCGGGCCCCAACCGATGTGGAACCACATCCACAAAAACCATGCAAATTCAGGAGTTGAAGAGTGTGGTGGATGTGACAAGTGACAACTCCGTCTTCTTCCTGCGACTTCACCATCGAGGACCGACAAATAAAGGTAGGGGATTTAAATCTGTGTTTTATACATTTACTCTTTATTTTCATGGAATAGAAAGAATTATAGAAGAGTTTCTATAAGAATTTTTGTTCATCATACTACTTTGATGAGCCAATTGATACCACTCTAAACGTGGAGGTTGTGGGTTAAACAAACATAGATTGACCCCTCCGCCGATCTTGTTATGTTGAACATTCGGCGATGAAGATCCAATGAGGCGACGAAGGTGGCAATGAAAAAGATCTCACTACCCATGACCTCCACAAATCGCACCACCCCCATGGTGCTCCGGTGCTCTCTGTCGAAAACCGTTGGCCCATGATGGCCTATGCCACACCAAACAGGTCGTCTTGGCTATTGGCCCAGTGGTCGGTAGCCTACCCGCAACCTAATCGCCTTGCCCTCGGCCTGCACGGTGCCATGCCATCCTGCCCGACGCCCTTCCGGCCTACCTGCACCTCGTGAAGCCTGTCCGTGTCCTGCCCGGTTCTCTGCCGGCTTGCCCGCACTCTATGCGGTATGCCCTACCTGGTTGCCCACCGGCCCGCCTAGTGCCTTTCCTGGCTTTGGCAGACCTCCCGGCCTCCCGAACCGACCCACGGTGTCCCAAAAGGTGTCACTGGATGAACTGGCTCAGCTCTCTGGACCGAGATGCCTGAGCCACGCCCCGCATGGTGCTGCCCGAGCTGGCCATGGCCCCGGCCTCCGAACCGAGACGCCTACGCGGAGACCTCCGAACTGAACTGCCCTCACTGCCTGCTAGGCCGGGCCTAATGGGCTGGTCTGAACCTAACAGGCCGACCCACATAATGGGCCGGGCCAGACCCAATAGGTCTGATTGGGTCGTCCCAAACCAGGTTGGCCCGGACTAAGATGGGCTGAGTCGGTCTGACCGGGTCGGACCAAACCCGTGGCCACTACCGACCATTACTTTCTTTGTCCAGATGTTTGACATCAGATGACTATTTGATGAACCGTCAATGGCACTGGTTTTCTTGGAGCATGATGGTCCCTTTGATTATACCCAAACTAGAGATTGATTTAATGTTGAGATACGATCAGGTTGGATAGTACATGAATCCAACCAATCCCCTGGGACTAAAAAGCTTCCAACTCACAGACAGGGTGTCTGATTGGTGCGCTATCTATTGCGTTGAGACCCCTATGACGAAGTGGAACTTTTCAATACTTTTATATGAGACTTAGTGGTTGTTGGACTATCGACTAGTAGCTTCTAAAGGAGAACATCCAGAGACAGGGAACCATTTTTTCAGAAACCTAGTAGTTGGTTAAGAGTGGATGACTGTTGATCGAGTGACTTGGAGTGACTTATATGGCTCAGTGGGGAGCGCCTAGTTGTTGTGGCTGACCCACGACGAAGGCGCACCTGGTAGAGGCGGTAGACCCATGATACATGACATGAGGAGTTTCTATGCAGCCTATATGGGGGAGTGCCTTATTGTGGTGGCAGACCTATGGTGGGAAGCGTCCTTATGTGAGCACGGTAGACACACGATACATGATAGGATGAGTACCTAAATAGTTGAAGTTAATGGGAAGCGCCTCGGTAGAATTGCCGCATACCACTGTACTCGATTGAGTAGGGGTTCTCCAGCAGCTGAGGGTTTATATTGATACTGTCTCTAAAATAAAATCCTGCTTGAGTTGAGTCAGCAACTTTTGTGTTTACCTCCTGATTGAGATGGATTACTTGGTAACTTAGGTATATGTATGGACATATAGCTATATAAGGTTATCTATTAATTTCATACTTTGTGGTTTATCCTTGTTGGATTTTTGTGAGACCTTGAGGGGTTGGGGTATCTACTGAGTATCACTATACTCACCTCTACATGGTCTATTACCTCACCTTGTTTTTTTGGTTGTAGATGATAGACAGTGCTAACTAAGGATCAGAATATCGGGACTAGATGGTTCCTGGATGTGGGCCTTATGAAAAGTCGGTACAAGGAGGAGACTGATGGATGTGGAGTGCTGAGGAGGCTATCCAGAATCATAAAATTGAAAAAAGGAAAAATAATATCTAATAAATTTTATTTATATAAATTTTATTTATATTTATATTAATAATATTCCAAATTATTTCTATTCTTCAAGTTTTTTATTTTGATACATTTTAAATCTATCAATCTAATCATATTTTAATAGTATTTAACACCAAGATTATCATGAAGAATATTTGTAACTATTTCAAGGATGAATTTATAATATATAATAACACATAATGTTCTAATGATAATGTATATATGGTATATAATTTAGGAAAATCCTTGGATAATTATTTGGGAAAAAGGATAAACTATAATTTATCATGAGAAAATAAATATATGATTTTCCTAATTTTACTAATAAAATACTGGAAATTAGAGAAAATATAATTTTTTTATATTATTAAAATTAATAATTCCAAAATATTATATCCTTCATCATTTAATGTTTCATAATGCACTCCACATATTAATCGACCATCACCTCCACAAAATGTAAAAGAACCATCGTTTCAAAAAATCCATCACCAAAGAAAAGAAACCGAAAAATGTTGCAATGTTACCTTCATGTATTTTTCCCAAAAATTACCCCCTATGTGTCAATTGAGAACTCATCTCAGAATGATTTTCTTCACTTCAATACCAATCTGAGTCTACTTCCACCATCTTCCATCCATCATCTCTTACGATTCAGATTGTGACCAAAGATTCACTCACGACATACTATAATCCCACTTGATCAATGATCAGTGTGAGAAACAAGAGTATTATGAAAATTTCAACAATGAATCACTTCATTACAGACAAAAATCATTGATACCATACTAATACCAATTGATGATTGTTGGAATACTTTTAACACGATTATAATGCCATGATTTTCTTTTTATCACGATCTGTATTTGTCTTGATATCTATTCATTGATCGATCACTTATCGCATCATCAGCTTTTAAAATTTCCCCTATCTCACTTCTTCACCTGTCATCTTCTCTCCATGTCTTAGAGTAATACATTCTCTCCATTATCCACAGTTTCTCCCCTATAAGGATTCACTATTTTCCTACTTTTTTAAGGAACCGAAAGGAAATTCCTCTGTGTTCTAAGATATGGGATAGAAAACATATTAGGACATTAAAAATACACAATAACTTGGGGATAGGGGAATCCATCATCAACACATTTTCAAGTGCGGGGAGGTGACTGAACTCCCAGAGCTAGTTGATGCCTCTTAAAATCATCCTTGGGTAACGCCTGTGTCAAAATGTCTTCCACTTGTAGTTCTGTAGGCACATAATCCAAATTCATGATTCCATGATCAACCATATCCTTGATAAAATGATAATTTATCTCAATGTACCTTTTCCATGAGTCATAGAAGCGATTTTTGATTATATTTATAGAACATGAGTTATAGCATTGGATTCTGATCAGAGACTTCACATCCACTCCCATACCATCATGCTACTACTTCATCCATAATAACATAATGCATTTTTGTGGGGAAATAATAAACTCAGATTCTGTAATGCTCAATGAAATGAAATCTTGCTTCTTACTTATCCATGAATGACACAATCCACCACGATAGAAAGCACCTCATGATTTTGATTTTATATCATCTGTTGAACCGACCCAATCAGCATATGTATTTCCCAACAACTCTCGCTGATATTTTTCATTATACATCATGTTGAAATCCACAGTTCCTCTGACTTACTGAAGTATTATTTTGACTATAGGAATGTGGAATTACATGGTATTGGTTTGATATTGTGCTGCTTGGCACATGGTGTAAACAAAATTAAGTCTTTTCACTGTCATTTATAGAAAACAACCATTTTTTGATATTAACCACCTTTTCATTATCATATTTATAAACTTTCATCCACGTAGAAACTAGAGTGTTTATCACTTTGGAATTATCCCGTCCAAATCATTTTAGAACCTCTTTGGAATATTTATATTGAGAAATGAATGAATCATTCCTTCCTTGTGACACATATAAACTAAGGAAAATTGTCATCTCTCTAATCATTGACATTTCAAACTCAATTTTTATGAATTCAGAAAACTATTTCCATTGAGATTTATCTGAACCGCCAAATATTATGTCGTCGACATGAACCAAATCCATCCTCCTTTGATTACTATTGTTTTTATAATAGTAATTATAATAAAATCCTCAACGTTGGAAAACATGATTCTTGAAGTACTGATCAAGCCTTGACTACCATGCTCTCGGTGGTAATTTCATCCCATAAAATGCCTTATTATGTCAATTTTTTTTCTCATCCTCATGAATGAAAAAAAAAAATTGGCTTCTCGGTAAACTGTTCTCCCTCTAAAACTCCATCCATGAATATAGATTTGATGTCCATATGGAACAAATTGAACTGCTACTTCACAAAAATGGCTAAGAATAATATGATCGTGTCTAGCCTTGAAACTGGTGAAAATATCTTATAGAAATCTATAAAACCTATCTTGGAGTATCCTTTTCACCCTATTAATTCATTTTTTCGAATAACAATGCCATATTCAATCATCTTGTTGTGATAGACCCATTTAGTCCTAATAAAAAAATTTATAAGATGGCCTCAAATAAATCTCCCATGACCGATTCTTATAAATATGATCTATCTCTTAATTCATAGACTCAACAAATTTTTCATCTTTAACTACATCATCAAAGCATTTAGGATATACCTGAGATAAGAAATATGTCTGCGGTAATGATTTCTTTCTTCTTGTCTAAACTGGATTTTACTGATTACCAATGACATTTTGCATATCAATTTCATACTGACTCCTAGGATTCTGTGTAGATATAGATTTTTCTCCTTCATACTCAACATTGATATCTTTTTCTGAGTCAGCATTATCCACTTCTGATCCACCTAATTTGCTTTCATTATCATCTATTTCATCAACAAATTGTTGACTGTGTTGCTGAATATTCTTATCATTTTACACAACAATGACATCATTTCTCTCAACTACATTTCCATGAATTTTATTAAAGAATTAATATGGTTTTCTTTTTTCTATGTATCCAAGAAATATTCCCTCATCTCCGTGTGACTCAAATTTTATGTTTGTTTCTTTATAGAGTACAAATAACATACTTAGAAATATACGAATGTACTTAACCCTTGGATTATTCTCATTCAACATCTCATATGGAGTCATTCCTTCAATCAGACAAAATAAATCCTTGTTAGAAATGTAGACTGATGACAATACTTTCCTTCCAATATTTCTTGGGTAGGTTATTTCCTATAAGCATTATTCTAGAAATATTGTTGATGATCCAATTTCTCCTTTCACCCTCTCCATTCTATGGGTAGGTGGTTCTTCCTGATGAAACATGATGCCTTATCCCGTGTTTCTCATGATAGTCTTCACTTGAATGTTTGTGAATTCATTACGATTTATAGTATGAATATTTATAATTTTATGTCCAAGAATCCCTTAAAACTCCCTCTGGATCTGTTTTAAGTAGCTAAACACATCATAATTTTGGAAAATAAAAAATACACATTCCATTATTCTATAGTGATCAATTAAAAAAACATAGTACTTGTTTCTATCAATTTCTCTTTTCCAGAAAGACCCACAAACTTTATAATGAAACAATTAAATCTCTCTTATTGTCTTATTTTCCATTTCCTTATAGTTCATTCCGATGAGTTTCCCTTTTTTATGAATTGGACATGTGAGTATGATAACGTGATATATTTGGGAGGTCTCCTGCTCCATCACATTTAACCAGATATTCACGTGATGGTTGGAATTGATGAAAAATCCATTTATGCTACAGATTTTTTTCTTCCTCTCTTGACAGAAAGCACATATATTCCTCTCTACATACTAGATAGATACTTCCTCTTTTATTTGTAAAACCATTTCCTCATATCTTCAATTGACAATGCACATCTTCTTATTAAACCATATAGAATATCATGATTCACATAGTTTTCTGATGCGATGCAAATTATGACTGAGGCCTTCTACTACTAAAACATCTGCATGTATCATATCTTTCCCCCAAACACGGCCTTTCATACGAAAGTAATCTTTTGGCCTTCATCGTTTCCAAACATGGGAACTTCTTCTATGTCATATTTTATGTTAGTAACACGATCCTTTTTAATTTTCATTTGAGATGTGAAACCACTGTTAAAGATCCACACACTATAACAGTCTGATGCTTTAAGGGAAATTTTTACCACCACTTCATTCTCATCCTTTTTATTATTGTTCCATAATTTTTCCTTCACAGTCGACATATATTGAGACTTATGATCTTTATCCAAGTATAATGGGTCATATTCATCATGAAAAGCTACAAATATATTTTTCATATACAATTCACAAGTTGGTTCATTAATATGCTGCTTGCGAACATATTGAATTTGATTTGGCATAATCCTCTATATAGTCGATGTACATTATGTAGCCATGTTACCAAATACTCCCAACCAATAATAGTGTCCTTTGAAATATGTTTTAGATAACTGTTCTTTGTTTGGCTGCCACCAATATTCTTGTACCATTCGATATCTCTTGGATATGTAACACACATACTGTGAATGTGTCATCCTTCTGAAATAATAACACCTGATATAAGGTGTATTATTTGTTGTCTCTTTTGAACTACTAGTTTCCCATTGGGATCTGAGAATATTCTAATCTTTTTATACCCAAATCATCCTTCAATCTTGGAATGGGTTCTTACTACATGACTTCAATGTTTATAGCTTGTTATTTTCAATCATTCCCCCATCAGCCTTAGAAACTAAACATAATTAATGCTTCTTTTCTGCTAAACAACTATGCTCCACTTTTATATCCTCGGTTTTCTAAGTGATCTTCTTTCTTAATCTCCCAGCAAGATTCAAGAGGTTTTCTTGATCTTTTACAATTTTATGAAAACTAACAACATCTATTCTATGTACTTCAATATTCTTTAATTGATCTTTCCTTATGTTATTCAATCCATCGATCACCCTTTTTCTATTCTTTAACCATGAGTTTATATGCATCAAACTTTTCTGAGTACTCTATCCTAGAATACACAATGTTTTCAATTTCTTTTATCATATCATACTTCTCCTCTTCCTGTTGTTGCATGTAACGTTTGGAATCATGTACCACCTTGTTATATTTCGTTGTTTTGGATCTCAAAAAATCCATCTCTTCAAGAGCTTCTTCTAATTAAGCTTCCATGTTAACTCTTACTTAAATTTCTTATCCTTCTTCATCAGTGTCAGTTAATTCCTTTTTCTGAGAGCTACCGACATCTTCCACCATAACGTTCATTCCTCGATCTATGCAATTCTCTATCTCTTCAACCTCTTCAACCTCAGACTAATCTGAACTACCACATTCATTTTATAGATGATTTTTTATTAATGAAATTTCTCTTGAACTTTTTGTTACTTTTCACATAAGATGACGTTTTCTTCATGGGAATTTTGATTTCATGCTCTTCAACATCTTGAAACATCACGGGGAAACCTACGGCATGGTTACCATATTTTTCAAATCTAAAGTAAGCAAGCAGATATTTCCCTTTGAACATACCATTTGCCCATTTGATATTTTAGGAAAAGAATGACACCACCTCATCTGTCTCTTCTTCTTCCTGAGAAACTTCAATGGTGAGATTTATCATGGACTTGAATTCCAATCTTTTGATTTCCCCCTTTCTACAGCTTCTTTATGATCATTTCTTATTTCATATACAATACAGGTGTTGTGCAGGTTATCCAATGTCATCTATTTTGTGTCCTTATCTTCGAAAACTAAAACATTCATATTGAACAGAGTAGGAAGATTCTTCAATATGTGATACACAATCATTAAGTCTTCAATAACATCTCCAATACCTCGCATGTCTTCCACTACAACTTTTATTCTATCAAATAATGCATCAGCAGACTCATTGGGTACATTCTCAGATAATCATACTTTTTCCTCAACACTTGGAGATTTTCAACAATGAAATTTTAATCTCCTTCATATATGGTCTATATATTTTCTCACCTAGAAGGTTATGTTTTCATTAAATAACCTTCATATAGATAGAATTGTATACGGCTCCCCTAAAGCAATGAATCCCATGATATCAACATCTAATTCTCTTTTCTCAGCTTCCAATAATGCACCACTCTTATAATTGGAAGTTATTCCATTCATTGTTGTTGTAAATACATCCATTCCCAATGAATTTTTTTCCATTCGATTATTCCATAACATAATATTCTTCCCATCAAATATCAAAATCCATTTGTGATTGGGGACCTCCATTTAATAGAGAATCACTGATATCAACCTTTCTCTTTGATACCAATTGTTAGATCCAATGAGCAAGACACCCATAGAGGGGGGGGGGATTATGTTTTGACCTATTAAAATTACCACCCTTTTGATAATGATTTCTTGTTTGAAAACCCCATCATCTCTCTCATTCTAATTGTAGAGTATGAAAAAAAACATAAAGATGTCATATGACACCTGAATTTTTACTTGGTTCACCGTCACTAGGCTACGTCCAAGGAGCATACCCAAACGGTTTTCCGATGTATGAAATTCACTAAAATGTGCACTGCTATTTACAAGTTTGAAGTAGACATACTGTCCCTCCTGGTTTACACCTATTCAAAATTTTAGAACTCACTACTCTTGCAACTGAAGTGAGCCCACTTCTTTTCAGATGATCCACTCACAGTTTATAGACATGTAGGTCTCTTCATTATCACTGTGGAATGCATCCACCACTATATATATATTTTTATTGAAGTCCAAATTTCATGCACCGATGAATACACCTTTTCCAATGAACAATAAGAAACACCTTTTGGAATGACCTCCGTAGAGTACTGTACATCATGAAGATCCCAATTTTACAATGCTAAAAAAAGCCTCTGTGGAGTCCATGCCACTTTGTGAAGCACACACCTTCGCAGATCTCACTGGCTCATAGAGCACACTTCTTCACAGAGCATTATCCTTCGCAAATACAAATACTTCACAAATAATATCCCACCACAGAGCTCAATACGTTGCTAAAGGACTTCCATTGCGATGCTCACTGAGCCAATGTGGGACACACCTCTTTCAAGGTGCTTGATTATCCACCACGAACCTCATTCTTTTGCGAAGTAAATAGACTTCGCGAACCGATTTCACGATTCGAGTGCAAAAAAAATTCTACGGAAAAATATATTCTTCTCTCGAGGGGGTCGAGGACTATTTATAGGCAAATACACCAACCCTCGAACCTTCTTGAACGTAGTTAGTTCCATGTCCTCTCAAATTGAAAAGCACCAAAATTTCAGCAGAAAATATTTTTATATCACTAATCATAATGGAAATTTTCTTATCATGGAGCTCATCATAATCATGGAATGTTCCATCAATTCATTTATACCACCACCATAAATCTCCCCACTCAATACCCTCCATTTCCACAATGCTATTCAACATTGTTTTTTACAAAGCTCATTGTAATCTCGAAGAACACTGTCAACTTTCTTCATGACTTTATGGAATCCACATCATGATCCCCATCTTTACGAAACTCATTCCTTTCACATATTTTTGTGATACCTTCAAGGAAATCCAAATTTCGTAATGCTGATAAAATTTCAATGTTTGGGCCCCAATAATTTGGAAAACTCTGGAAAACAATGCCACCTCATATTTGTTCTTTTGTACCACCTCCAGATCATATGTTCCTTTTCATGGTTCCATGTCAACATAGATTGTCAACAACTCATCTAGAAATTTAAAATTCAGCATGGAAGACATGAATTGTAAAAAACACAAGAAACCCAAAAATGCTACAATGTTATCTTCATAGATTTTTTCCAACAGAAACTATCATTTTCCAATGGCCTAAAATGTATAAAAGTGGATGATATATTAAATATCTAGAATTATTATTATTTAGTTATTATAATACATACTCATTACATACATTATTATGAAAATCTTGGTATAATGGTTATTCGAAAACAAATTTGTTCAATTAGTGGTTATTTATCAAACATATGTTTTTATTTCCATTTGATAGAGAATAATATGGATAAATAGGATGACATGAAAATAATAAAATCATTTTTGAGGGATAATTATTTTAATATTTTAATTTCTATATCATGACATATGGATGTAATATAAGAAGTAAAAAAAGAAACACAATGGTTATGATGATTATATTATCCTAATGAAATCTAATGGATATCATCATAACGATCATTAGATTGGTTGAGAAATATTGATCTATAGGTGTAATAAAATAAAAGGAAACTAATCCCATTTATATTTTAGGGGAGGTAATATTTTAGAAATACATGATGTATTATAATATAATGTGTTTCTAACTCCATTCTTGTGGATGAAAAATAACATGGATTCTAAAATAATAATTTAATGGTATTAATATAACCATAGAGACAAATTTATATATATTTATATATCATTTTAAATTTCAAAATTTAGATTAACTCTTCCAGTATACATTTTTGAACATAAACCTATGGATAACCTTTCCCATTTGTAGTGATATTATTTTATATATGGGGTAAAAATTTGACAATAAATATCGAAATAATGAAATTCATGACCCTTTATAATAATTCATATCATCAATACATATTTATATGATTATTAAAAAAAATTAATAAAATATTTTTACCAAAAAATATAATCAATTACATTTTTGAAACTATTGAATTAATTTCACATTAATGACACAAATATTTTAATATAATTTATAAATTATTTTACACAATATGAGTAAGATATACTTATCCTAAAAAGTTTAGAATACATAATAATTCATATAATTGGTATTATTTTTAATGTTTTAAAATCAATTAATTTATTTTCCAAATGCTTAAAAAGAACTATGTTGGTATTGCATAAGTATGTAATGTATTTATTAAGAAATAAAAGTATAAGATAAATTAAAATCATATATACAATTAATTCATCATTAAAATAACTATTTAAAATAAAAAATAAACTCATTTCATTCCAAGGACAACACATTTGATATATTCTGGGAATATAATTAATAATTTATATTTATTTTGTATATAAAATAATAATGAGCCCATAGTAAATGATAAATTGTAACACAATAATTAATTTTACATGTTTGGATAAGGTTTATGGAATATACACATCTAATGAAATTTATTCTAGGGTTTGAATAAATTTGAAGCCTTATCACATTATTTTGAACCCTAATCTTCAAATTTTATATATAGTTATGTAAAACAATCTATTGTCCTTAATATTTATAATGACCAAAATTAACATGAACATGTTTTAAAAAATTGATTATCTTGATTAAAAATATGGAATATATATTAACTAATTCAATTCCTAAAATTTACGTAAAATACATAAATAAAACCACACAAAATTCGATGAAATGATGTTCCTTGGGAAAATGAATTTTTATGAATAGTTTTTTTATCATAACAAAGAATAATATCATTTCAAATGTTATTAATTGAATTATATATATTAATAGGAATATAATTAAATTCCAAATCCAATTCAAAACTAAATTCCACTTTTTAAATAAATAATATAGTTAAAAAACAATATTTTTCTTTATTCACTAAAATAAAAATAAATTTAAAAAAATCAAAAACGTATACCCTATGTTAGTTTTAATATGATGATGTAAAAATTTTAATTCTATTTATGGAATAATATTTATAAATATAGAAAAAATAAATTATAATATTTATTCACAAATTGAAATAAAAAGTTTTTTTGAAGAAAACATAATTTATATTCATAAAATGAAATTATTAGAATTATGTACTTACATATCATGAATAAAAAATAAAAAATTATCTTATTTATAGAAGTATATATATTTATATTCAAGAAAAGTTATTTCTATTCCTACCTTCCATTTTATTGATATGGTCATAATGATCATATTTAATTTACATTATTTTATTATTAGTGTAGTCCCAATGTTGAGTGTGCTACATGATATAGAACATATTAATTTTTAAAAAACAAAATATAAATTAAAATAATTTTGTACTACATTCTCCCCTATTTATAAAAATTTCAACCTCAAATAATTTTTGTGTGTTCTTTAAATAGAATATCACATTGGAAAAAAATTATATATAAATTTTATCATGATAATAAGTTTAATTGTTTCTAATATGAAACCAATTATGAATGTGTCTCCATAAAACATATATATAAAAATGAATTTAGGAAAACCTACATAGGTATTTTATTATTACTTTTATAGTTATACTCTATAGCTTGAAATCAATTTTATATAGTTTGAGAAATTCATTTACCATTAGGATTGAAAATAAGATAAAATTTACATGCACTATTTCTTCCCAATTTATATGAAAAATTTCATCCATATATGTTTATCATCATTAAAGGGGTAAATTAGTCATTAAAGAAGAACTAAAATCTATGGTTTGTTGACTACAATATAAAAAAAAAATTTATTATCTATAACTAAGACTGAATTGATTTCTAATCAAAATAAACAAACCATCATATGATTAAATACTACATTAATCAATCATTCCTCAACAATGTGACAAAAATTAGATCATAAATCATTAAATAAGTCACAAATAATGAAACCCATCATAAAATATTCCTACCTATGTGGAAAACCATAAAATCCAGATGATTTAATGACATAGTATTATTATATTAATTTAACATTTATCTAAAAAAAATTTATCACTCATTATTTCATATACAATGATTTTGTATTCCCATTAATTTAATCTCAAATATATGATAATATTTCACATAAATATCCTAAGTTACCATAAAACCACAATAAAATAATATAGGATTCCATGACATAACTCAACCCATGTTCATCAAATAAAATCAAATGGTTATATCTATGAATAAAATTATATCGCTGTAATTAAAATAATTTTTTAATTTTTTAAAAAAATAAAATCCATTATCATATTAAACATAAATTTTATCAATACATTTAAAACAATGTTTGTAAACTATCATATCATTCAACCTAAAATTAATATTCCACAAAAATACATATATAAAGAAATGGATTTATAAAAAGAAATGTATTCAAAAATATACCTAATAAACATATACTCCGAAAATATAAATCCTCATGATGGGTATTTATTCCATAAATGTTTTAATCTGTATCAGAATTATCATCTCCTGAAACATTATTTATTTCCAATATTTCTATGTCATATTTTAGTTTTATATAGGCTTTATCCTCTCATTCATCATAACCGTTGGTAAATAAAAGATTACATTGCCAAAGAAAATCAACAATGAGTGTCAAATTATTCAATAAGTATGGAAAAATTCATTATGTGGTAGATAAATCTTTGAGATAGTGTCATCAACAAAATTTAAGGATATTACCCCATGATGATTTTTTGAAAAACCCACCAATTATTTTATTATTGAGACATGGATTTATTTGAGGGAAAGTCATATAATCTATGACAACCCAAATAATTTGTGATATTTTTTTATACCAAAACTCTTATAAATATGACTTTATATTTTTATAGGTAATTTTTATTTTTATATTATATCTTTTATGATTTTTATATTGTGTGTGATGGGGTGAAATTTTGAATCATTTTTAAGGGTTTTGGGAAGTGCATGGTTTTCCCAAACTGTGTTCTGTACCACAACGAGCCATAAATCCCCAAAAAAAGAGAGATTTCACGAATGTAACATGGTTTTTCAAAACATGATCTCGTTTATCAGTTACTACATCCCCCCCCCCCTCAATAAGTGGCACCTAGTTTAGCCTCGTGGTTTGGAAAATAGTGTACCCCTACCCATGAAACTGTGAAAATGAGTTTACTTTTCTTGATAATTTGTTTCAAAAATTAATCGACCCCAAAACATAATCCAATTTCAATATCTCTAAACCCAACTCATTAGTATCATTTTTGGAGGCTTCCCTATGAATTTTTATGTCTCTTGAATACCGATCATGACGAATCGAAATTTAGAATGATGGATCATCACCTCTCCAAGTATGTGGTTTCATCTTGATTAGGTTTCTCTATATCCTATTTCACAATCCATATAAAATGGTGATGGTATTTCTCTTATGGTTGTTATTTTGGATTAGGGTTTGATGGACCTCTAATATTTTTAATTTTAATCTAGGTTTTGGATTTGGATCTAATTTTTTGTCATGATCATTGTTTCTCTGAATCAATTGGGGATTTTTGTTTAAAGGAATCTATATAAAGTATTGAGGTAGGTTGTCTAAATTTAGTTCCCATACTATTGAATTCATATTTCATATATGTATTGTGGAATTTAAATTAGAGAAATTTAAAAGTAAAACATTAATTGAATAAATTTATTTATTAATATATATATAGAATTATAGAATTGATTCATTGATTTTCGAAATGATTATTATATAATTTGATCTCTAGAAAATATTTTTGTTGTAATTTTGATTATGGAATTGGTTTAGTTTTCATAACTAATTTGATAATTAATTAATGGAATGTAGAGTTTGTAGAATTAATGGGAATGCTGGGTTTTTTTTCAACTAATATTATTATCCATTAATTGACCATGGAAATTATTAGTTGGATGACATGACCATAAGGGTTTAATAGATTCTATGATTTTAATACATAAAAATTGTTTAGTGGAAAAATTACCATACTAATCAATCAGTTCAAATTATTTAACTATGATTTTTTGATAGTGTAGATGGTATATAATGATTTGAAATGAAACAATATGGTTACTGATGACTAACATTGATTGATGTGATATATGTGATATGAGTGATATTTGTGATATATGATATTCAGATACAGACTACATCTCCAAATACCCATATATGATATACAAGTTTGATATAGGGATTATGGGGTTAATACCCATATGTGATATACAATTTTCAGACATGGGCTAAGGAACCAAATAAATAATTATGATATTTATATGTGGGTTAGAGACAGAGGATCCAAGTACCCATGGGGTGTTATACACAATTGTCTATGACCATTAGATTGAAAATGAACAATATTCACAAAATACCATGACCTGAGATGGAATGAAATGAATAAAAAACTGATGTGTTATCATTAATATTGGTGTTTCAATGTGATATGGTTCATATTCCATCGTGACAAAAATTGGTATTGAGTGTCCAGGAGACCAAGGGATCATTTATTTTTATGTGGTTCAATAAAGAATAATTTAATATGTATATTTTTTCTTTTTTGTACAATATTATTTATACAACAGTATACACTGTTATGGACATGATATTATTTTAGATGTCATTGCTCATAGCCAACTATGTTTTACTCACCCCCTACTCATGTTTTTGGATCATTACCAGAAATGACATAATGTGTGTGGTGTAGGATAATAGAAATAGACAATTGTTATATGGGTATGTCTAGATGAATCTTGGTTTATGGAACAAGACATTGTTCTTGGATCCTTTTGGGAGTTTCACTGGGTCATTATTTTTGTTTTGGATTTGACAAATGACATGTACATGTCATGACATGTCTTATATTCTGGCTTAGGTATTCTATTAAATTTTTATTCATAATGTGATACTGGATTATCTTGATATTGGTTATATTATTTTTTTATTCTTTTTATAATTAAATTTTTATGTTACATTGATAATGAAGGTACTGCCTCAACATGTTTTATATTAGAACATTGTTGCTAGTCGACAACCTCTACTATACGATGAGTCATACCTGAGGTCATGTGAGAAAATGAATCTGGGAAATGGTGCATAGAACATGGGTCAAGATGATACAATGTGGTTTCATATGATGTTTCTTTTATTTTATATTTTATTAGAATTTGGTAAAGGAATACAAGAGAGTAGGATGAGTCAGTCCTTGTGTAAGAGTTCATTCCTAAGAGTAGCTAACCCATGTACATGGAAAACACCAATTTCCTATGGTGGGATTATTGTTATTGATTAGTGTCATCACATTTGAATGGTATTTCACCTCGAGTGATGGACTTGTTCTTTAATGGAATTTTTGATATTTTTAATATATTTGACTCATAGCCCATAATAGAGTGGTTATTGATTATTTATACATCAATCTAGGAACTAATTCTTTATTATGACATGCATAATTATTAGGAATTCCCAAAAAAAACATGTTCTGGGAAATTTGATGAAATTGAAATGTTTTTACTCGCTTCTAATGATGAACTATAGATTAATCCATATATAGACATGAAAATCATAAAATGATGAAAAAAAATAAATTGCATGTATAATGATAAAATTGAATAATGAGAATGATTTTACACTTTTTTAACCATGAAAAAGATGTCATCGGGTTATGGGTAATGTTAGTGTCTCATTTATAACCATGTAGATGGTTTTTGCAGAATTATTTGTTATGGCTTATTGTGAATCCATCATACCTTAATATGTTAATTATTTTTCATGTATCCTGAGAAACATGTTTGTAATTATAAATATTTTAAACCATGGTGATGTTTTCAGATTGAATGAAAAGTTTATATTGTTGTATTTGTTCTTTCAGAAGTGGAACATAAGGTAGTGATAGTGACATGTAATGAAGCTGAAGAGTAGTTTCGTGAAAAATTATCCCTCTTCATGTAGTTTATTGATAGAGAGCCAGATGGGATTTGAAATAGTATTTTTGTTTTGAAACAATCATTTCAATTATATAACACTACGAATTACATAGGAGAGTCTAGGATGGGGGATGCATGGTTATAGATTGAGTCCATCCAGGCTATACATAACCCTTTAGAGACCCCTAGTGAAAATAGAGTCAAGATAGATTCATACATGTTATGAGGATCAACAAATTGGTTGTGCTATGTTTAGGCTCGAACATGAAAAAATAATATAATGAAACGGAATGACTTTTTCAAACAGTTACTAGAACACTTTTATCATGATACATTGAGATAGGAGAGGAAGCTAAGTTCATGTGATTAGATTAGGGTAGTATGTCCATGATGTACTATGTTGGTCTCATTACATACATTTAGTGATTTTCTCCATTTGTATCGTAGGATTATGCATATATGGTATGGAAACCATGGGATGGGATTAATTTTGAGATTAATCCCACATTAATATCTTTTGGATTAAAAGGTATTATAAAGTGGTAGATGAGGCTCTCATATTTGAGGGGAACCTGAAAGAAACTTCCGTTGGAGGTATTGTTTTTTCTAATATACTATGAAGAGGTATGTCTTTTGAGGGTAAGTATAATTTCAATGAGAATTATTTCAAGATATTTGGAAAGAATATAGGATAGGGGAATGGATCCATGGATCATGATCTTTCCTAAGGGCTTTTCAACTTGTACTCTAGGCCATGTAACTTTTGTTGGAATTTTTCCAGACCATTGGTATCGTTCTAATCTTAGGGTAGGATGGGACATCTTCAGTGGTTCATTCGAAACCCATGAAAAACTGGTAATGATGGGTGTGATAAGAAGAAACATTGTACAAGAAGCTTATATTATAAATCATATCAGTATGTAAGCTAGACTTATACTGGTTATGGGGGATAAGGTATTGGGAATGGTTCTTCTTTGTGGGAGAGCCCATATCAATAGAGTGACTCAAATTTGAGGACTCAAGGTGAATCATATGGAAGAGGGTATGGTATGTTTATTCTAGTTCAGCCTACACATGTGGATAGCATGGAAGGACTATCTATAGTTGGAGGTACAATTCTATTAGCTTCCTAACATGTTAGTACATTTTTTGATATAGGTACATCTATTTATTTTATACTAGGAAAACATGTTAGTGGATGAAGTCTATATGTTTTGTATTTGATTCGAGTTATGATTATAGATAAACCTTTTAGAGTATTATGGGGTGAGATATATTAGTATTAAATTTGTTTATTCAATGTTTGGAGTATTATTTCCTTTGGTATAGTTGCATTTATGATATGAAAAGATTCAACCTAATTAATCGTACGAATTGGATAGTAGTATATCGATCCCAGATAGATTTTTAATGAATGATATTGATTCTTACATCTCATATTAGTGATGTATATATTCAATGTTATGATCGGGATATCATGGAAGATCATGTAGGGATAATTCGTTAGCAACTGGGGGAGCTCACCACCCAAGATTCAAGTCTCTCGGTGGATGTTGTGGGTTAAATGAATTATGTATTTCAACCCATTGTTGATAGGTTATAAGACCAGTTTCTATGGTAATTATGGGTGACTCCACCAATAGGATATGTGGAGTTTAAAATTGAGCTAATTCATGGAGCTAATACTATTTCTATTAGAAATCACATTATCAAATCAGTGTAGCATCATTATCTTAATAATGAACTAGAAGATATTATGGATAAGGTGTATACATATCCATGTATGCCTATTTGAGTTTCTCTTGTATTGTTTTTTATATATAAAGATGAAAATCTACACTTATCTGCTGATTACCATATGCTGAATCAAGTGAATGTTAACTACCTGTGTCACCTTTAGGGTTTCAAATACATTTTTAATCATTGAGGGGAGATTTCATTTTTTCCATGTTCAAATTGAGATCAGAGTACAGTCTAATGGTAGTCAGAATTTCTCATATATTGAGTGCTTCATTCAGAAGAGGGTATAGTCGTTATATTTTTTTCATGATGCTATTTAGGTTGATGAATTCGCCATAATTGTTTATGATATTGATGAATAGAATCTTCAACCAGTTCCTAGAGAAGTTAGTGTTATTTTTATGGACTCTACATCTGTAACTAAATGACTCATGTTAATCATTCCAAGTATCATTTTATCATTATGAGTACACTGAGAGAGAATTTTTTTTATACCAATATGTTTATGTGTTAGTTTATGATTGATTAGGTACACATATTATTTCAAAACATATTGGAAGAAGGTTTTTAAATTGACCCATAGGATGTCCATGAAGTGTATTATTTATAGAATGAGAATAATTTTATCAAGATATGTATCATTTTGGTGTTAATGGATTATTATAACTGGATCATTCGGTAATTTACACAGTTGAGAACACCACATTTGTCTTAGAAAAAGAAGGGATTTAAATGAGAATGGTCATTATCATGTGATAATTCGTTCTTCAAATTAAACAAGTTCATTTCTAGGATAGAAAATTTGACCCTACAAGATAAAAGGGAACAATATAGAGTGGTTTTAAAAACATTATAGGTTATAATTGATGTAGTTTTGATGTATGGAGATAGATTTGTGGCATTTGTTTCTTGTAATTTCAGGAGATATGACGAAAAAACCCTAATAATGACATTGAATTGGATATATTGGTTTATGACATGATGTATTATAGTCACTATCTATAAGGAGAGAACTTTATTGTGTATATAGATCAAAATTTAATAAAGTATATATTTTCATAGAGATACATGAATCTATGGAAGTGGGAATGGATTGAGTATATCTATTCATTTAATTTTGATCTAGAATATAATCATGGGATGAGAAAAATACTTATGACACTATAAGTATAAAAACCTAGTCTCAAGATGTTCATGACTTTAGGAATGAGTGGAAAATGAGGAATATACTAACTAAGAATAATATTTTCGTTCAAGAGGGACATTTGTAGATTAATCTCATATTTTCTTCCTTATAGTATACACTTAATATCTTGAATAGATAAATGTAATATGAGGATCTGGGGGATTTTTCCCTGAAGGAAAGCCATTAAGGTGGGTATTCATCTTAACATTGGACCATGGATGATAATGAGATCATCTGTGTCATAAATTAGGTTTATGTGCCTTCAAGTATGAGATATTATCCGATTCATGAATTCTATGCATTAATGTTTTTAAAGCATCCATGTGTGACAAAACTTTATCTTTACCAACATTGAAAGAACTTATCGACATAGATGAAAAATTATATAGTATGGTTCCTGAAACGATACTACACCTGTTAATAGGTTAATATCGAGCATAAATTCTATAGTGGTGTTATTCATCCATTGACCATTCTATAAAATAATTTGTATTACATTTTAATGTATTATTTGAGGGTATCTTGTGGATTCCTCATAACAATGATTCTGTTTGCATGGTCATGGAATTATATAAAAAAGTTAGAGAATTTCTTTACTATATGGGTGACATTCTATGTTTACCTATTGGTGATATGTAGGTTGGGGATATATTAATTGTATAACTGTTTCAATGGAGTTTTGTTTCATACCACAACTCACACATTACTTCATACATCTAGAAAGGATTTTAGAATGAACATGGTAAACATGTTTAATTGGTTATATATTTCCACCCATTGAAAGTTGGGTAGTCATAGAGTACTATAGTTATTCATGAGGATATGGTACAAGAATGTGTTCTTGAATCTATTTGGTCTTAGGAGAATTATTTACCACTCGTTGTGTTTTACTATAACAATATATATCATAAAACTATATAGATTGAACCATATGGTTCTCTTTATGATTGAATATTCATATCACCACTCTATTGGATAGAGGTAGGTGATTTATTGAAGTTGGGACTGAGTCTCATGTTGGATATATAGAAAAAGGATCATTTTCATTTGGAAGTGTATGGATACCACTATGTTTAGAATTATTTTTTATTTTCATATATGTTGGTGATCGATAGATTTTACAGATGTTGATCGGTTAATCCTTCAGGTTTATCTAAGATTGGGTCACTATACGATTCATAGTCCTGGCATGTGGGAACATAGGTTTTTTTACTATTTGTGGATGTGGAGTGAATCCGGTTGGTGAAATTTTGATTTGGTCCTCTACAATGGAATAGTCTTATGAAAAAAAATTCATGGTTCCCAAGAAGCAGTTGTACCCCCGGACACTTCACATGTGATCGATGATAATGATGTTGATCTTGATATTAATGGGTCATTTGAAAATAATTTGATACATGTTTTAGATAAAATTGGGGTGGTTTTGAGAGGAAGGACCATTCAAATAGTATATGTGTTGTGGAATCATTGGAATTGTTAGGATATAATGTGGGTGAGACAAGAATATATGTGGTCTTAATTGAAAATTCATTTTGGCGAGGAAACATTAGATACAAGGGAGTACAATACAAGGACGAGTAGTTTTATAGTGGATATATTTTAAGATCATACCTTTTTGATATATTTTGATCTTATTATAGTTATTTTTTTATTTATTTTTAGTATATATAGTTGTATTATTCTTTAACTATGTTTTGGAAAAATTTGTATGATGTTGGAGGGGTTTTTGGTAGCAGCATTGGCTCAGGGAATGCACAAACTATGAACCCTACCCTAAAAACCCATGAAACCCGAGACATATAGGGATTTTATAGTTTCCACAATGTTTTTCATATCATTCACCTTCTTGTGATTAATCGTGCCCCCCCAAGATGAGATTTATGGATTAGGATCGTGGTTCGTAACACTTTATGGCTCTTCCCAAGAAAATTGTTTGTGAGGTTTTCTTATTCCATAAATTGTTTTTAAAATCCCCAAACCTACATGACAACAGAAGTAAAACAAACCCAACCCTATCACATTCCTCTAATTTGGGATGCATTTGAATGAATTTCTACTTCTATCCATAATGTTTTTCATGATTCTAGGTCCATATTTATGGTAATGAAACTCTTTGGGTATGTGGTTTCTTCCATATTAGGTTTTTTCCTCTCATCCACTCTAACCTGTCTTTCCCTTTGGATGAAAAGAGGATAGTTTTCATCTGATTGTGTAGGGTTTTAATCATTGCTGGATAGATATTTATTATCTATATAATGGATCTAGATATTAGATTTTGTTCTTGTTAATCATCAAGATATTTATTGTTCTGTATAAATTGTGGAATTCTATTAGTGATTGTTCAAAAAATATCTTGAGGAATGTCATATAAATTCAAATATCATAGCCTTTAATTCAAATTGTGTGTATGTATTTTGTAATTTAAATTAGAATATTTGATAATTGAGTCTTTAATTAAATAAATAAATTTTTGAATTAGTTTATGGGATTATGGAATTGATTAATTGTGTTTCTATATAAGTATATGATGAGTTGACCATGGGAGTAATGAATTTAGTAATTCTGATTCTGAAATTTTTATAATTGGATTAATAAAATGGTTCATTAATTAATGGAATGATGAGATTACGGAATTTAGGGGAAACTATGATTGTGCAATAGTTCATGATGGGTATTATGAAATAAGTGAAAATGGTAATTATGATATGGATGAATTGAACATAATAAGATAATGGGATGTCTGATTTGAATATTTAAAAAAATTATTTCTAATTTTTTCGTATTAGTCATGTGATTACATTATTGAACTATGATATTTATTTATATTGGATTAGGTATAAAATGATATGAATTCTGATAATAGGGTATATGTTGATTAGCTTTTATTGATGTAAAATATGTGATATGTGTGCGATATGTTATATAGGGTGTGGTATATGGATTGAGTCTCTAAATAATCTTATGGGATATATGAGTGTGGGAGAGAGACTGAGGCTCCAAATACCCATATGCGATAAATGTGATTGGGATAAGGGATTCGTCACTAACTACCTTTATTTGACATTATGGTGTGGGATATGGACATTGGATCCATGTACCCATTGGGTGATGGAAATGATGTTCTACGTGCTGGGAATATGAGTTCAATGAGGGTTCTAAATGATCGTGATCTGAAATTGAATGAAATCGATAATGAAATCCCCTAAATTAATTTTGAAATACCAATGTTAATTGGTTCAGAATCCGGCATGGGCCTATGTAGGTATTGAAGGTATGGTCGTCTTAGGGGACCTATGGGTTTATGTGGTTAAATAGAGAATAATAGAATATGATATCAATTTAAATTATTTATTGTACATTAGTATTTATTAAACTACATACACTCTTACTTATTTTTATTGATTTACATTTTATTGGTGGTGGCTAACTATGTTTTACTCACACCAATCATGGGATTCTTTATCATTACCCAAACAGACATCATTTCTTTAACTGATGATAAGGGAAACAGAACTATGATATATATATTATCCTAGATAGTCCATGGATGAGGCAACCAAACAAGGTTTTGGAAAAGTTTGGCATCGTAAGTGTGACTTTATTTAAATTTTTCATTTGATATATGACTGGTACATGGTAAGAAATATTTACTATTATTTTGGAATTGCATTAATGTTTCACTCAACATTTGATTTTAGTTTTTATGGTTATTGGTTATATCATTTGGTTAATATATTTTTTATTTATAGTGTTCTGATACTTTGATAATGAGTGTATTTCCTCCCTATGTTCTATATTAGAACCTCCCTACTAGTCAGTAATCTCTAGAAAGGAAGGGGGCTCTAGAGGTCCTATGACAACATTTCTCTATGCTCTGATTCATAGCACATGGGGTAGGATGATAAATTATATGATCCTATAATATGTCATATATTTTATGATTTTTAGAGTGTTACATTCCTTAATATATGTTTTCATAATTCACGTTCACAATGATCCTATCAAAAATCCACTGATTCCAACTTTATTAACTCCAACTAAATTAATCTAAATGAGATGCCTAATTTATTCAATTCGAATATAATAAAATTAACTTCATCCAGAATGACTATTTGACTAGTAATATTGAAGAATATAAAATAAACATTTGTCCTATTTTATATTGGAAATTAAATATAAACATAGTTAATGTAAGTATTATACAACTTTTGTCTCATTCAAATATTCCTTCATCATATCATGTGAAAATGAAAAAAATAATGAGAAGAAAAAAAATCCATTAATAACTACGTGAAAATGAATGAATAATGAGTAAATAAGGGTCAATCAATATGGAATTTTAAATAAAAAAACACCAATCATTCAATCAAGAACATGTTCATGAAAAGCATCTATTTAATATAAAAATGTAATTATATAATGGGTAATTAATTAAATCTTCACAATAATAAACTATGGATAATATAAATGTAATTATATTATGGATGACAATAATAAAATTCTAAATTTAGAAAATAAATAATTTAGGTCTTCATGATCTCATATATCATAATATCATTATCTTCAGGGCCTTTCAATATGAAAGTTCAAATTATGTCTAGGAATACGCCAAAAACCCATTAATTATGGCCAGCCAACTGATTTATCTCATTACACCAAATGATTCATCTAAGATATATATAATTATTCTCCCCAACAATCACTACATTTCTAATACATTGTTCATATAATGAATAATCAATTTAATTTGTAAGCCTCATGTCTTATCCATAAATATATGTTTTGAGTAATGAATATGTAATATCAGGATTTCCCTGTTTATTAATTAAGATCCCAAACAATAGCCTATATGTAGAAACTTTATATTATTTAGAAAATAGGAATATCCATGATATAAAGAATATATATGTATATGAAAACTATAAATTTTAAATAAATATGGTCATAAAAATAATTTTTTTATGATAGATATATTTACCAACAAATTAACAATAAATTTTATATGATCATCTTCTCAGCAAAAATAAAGTTTTTTCAATAAAATACACAGTTTTAATGAATATAATAAAAATCCAGTGAATCATATAAATTTTATTTCATGACAAAGTTTTAATTTCAAAACCATTGAAATATAATATAAGAATATAAATATAATAAAATGGCAACGATAGTAGTAAAGTCGAATAATGTCATATATGTTAAAATGAAACATTCATTTTGAGTATTGGTAAAAC
Organism: Viscum album; assembly: GCA_963277665.1. Taxonomy (NCBI): domain Eukaryota; kingdom Viridiplantae; phylum Streptophyta; class Magnoliopsida; order Santalales; family Viscaceae; genus Viscum; species Viscum album. The sequence goes on along the minus strand of OY728143.1, from coordinate 961,021,287 downwards.
AAATTAATGTTTTTCCATAAAAAATAAATTATATATATTCATTTATAACTTTTTAAATATCCATGAATAACAAAATATTTCATTATTATATCATCTAAATAAATTAAAATATCTTTTTTTAAACTATTTTGAAAGATATTTGTATAGAAGAATAATTTATCCTATCAAAATAGGTATAATACCATATTTTATTCTTTTTTTTCTTTCTTGTTTCATATACCAATAAAATTATACAAGAAAATAAGGAAAATTACTTAATATATATAAGAATATGAAATATCATAATATTATAAAGAATATATATTAAATTTCATCATTTTTGTTTTTGAAAAGAAGGATAGATAACACTAATTACTAAGATCAGTAGCCATACATAAGCGAGCCATGAAGGGAAATTGTCCAGCCAGAGCATGTTGTCCTCAAAGGGGCCTGAGGCCACCAACTGATGGGACTCATTGTTTCCTTCCATTTTGGTAAAGTAGAATGATCATTTAGGGAATCCATGGAGAAGCAAGCAAATTCTCTTAATGATGAAGCCGAATGACTGGAGACTATCATCGTTGTGGTCAATAACATCCATCATGGTAAGGCGGTCAGAATCAATGATGATATCAACCCATCCACATTCCACAGCGAGCTTCATACATGCAAGGATGGAAGCGTCCTCAGCAACTACAGGTTCCCAAAAGGCATGATTTGATTCATATTTTGCCACAATTATTTTCCCAAAATGAATTTCGGACATGAGACTGAGTGCAACAATCCCATCCTTGGGGAGAGATGCATCCACGTTAAGCTTACTAATCCCTTCTATTGGGGGTTCCAATTAGGGGGACATGAAGGGGTAACACCAGGTATAAAGTGTCCTTTGTGGTCCTTGTAGCCCTCAATCCATGAAATGGACCATTAAATCAAGAATTCAAGAGGTTGATGAATGTGTTGAAAAATTGAATCATTACGCTGAACCCAAATGATCTAGGCCAGGGTGCAAATAGAGCCTGCATTAATCGTTGAAAGAGAGAAAAACCAACACATCATAAGATCGGGGAGGTCATAGGCAATTTCTTGTGAAGCATCTATATTCGGTCCCCATTTATTCCAAATTTCTATAGCTCCCAGGAAGTGAAAGATGGCGTGCCAAAGTGTTTCTTGAATATTCAGTTAGAATGGGTAGGACTCAACACTTTTCATATGTCAGTAAAAGAGAAGGATCAAGGGAGGGAGGGTGCACATGCACACCTGCCACAAAAATTGGTGTATTTGTGGGGGTACGTTGAGCTTGCAAAGCATTTCCCATGGTTCCCCGTCACGATCGACAGAGTGGATGCCAAGAGCCAGTCTGTACCCGGATCTCACCGTGTATTCCTTTGAAATATCATTGGTCAAAAAAATATGGTCGGGGCCTGCATCTGGGGCCTAGGGGGTACTCAGGATAAATCATTGGTCTATTTAATTAAACCACTCAAGGATCTTTTCCACACACCACCCTGGGCCCTAGTCTGAAAATAGGCCGTTGACAGTGGTGTCTTCAATACCTGGTTGGAAGGGGGATGTGGCGTGCATAACATCCTTATCGACTAGTCAGGGATCAGTCCAGATGTTGACAGATGAGTCATTCCCAATCCTCCAGCCCAACCCTTTTTCCAGTATATTTCAGCCCCCCCAAATGATTATCTAGAGGAAGCTAGGTCTGGGGCCGAGAGAGGAAACATGGAAGTTTGTGTTGGGAAAGTACCTGGCTCGGAATACCCACACACAGAGATTTGGTGGAAGGTTAATAATGTGCCATCCTTTCTAGTGAAACAGTGCTTCATTGAATATAAGATGATTCTGGAATCCCTTACCTCCCTCCAACTTGGGTTTGCAGAGCTTCATTCAGGCCATCTAGTGGGGTCTATTAATTCCATCATTCTCCCCCCCCAGAATTTGGTTGTATGTGAATGGATCAGATTGACGATGGCTACCGAATGTTTAAATAGTGACATAATGTAGCTGGGGAAAGAATGAATGAAACCTTTTCTAAGGGTTCTTTGCATGATTTGGAGATTCTTTTTGGGATCCGGGATTGAATTTTTTTCTCAATCCTATCCACCAAAGATGCAATGATTTCTTTTTTGGACCGGCCAATCACCATGGGAAGCCTGAGATACATCTGGTGGTTATTGGAAATGTGGATTCCTGTAGATGAAAAAAATTACTCTCTCACGGAAAGAGGCGCCCCTACACGGAAGGAGATTTCCGATTTGTAGTGATTGATAGACTTTCCACATGCCCACTCATATTGCTGGATCACATGGCTGATCACCTGGTATTCATTTATAATTGCTATGGAGAAATGGTGGAATTTGTCAGTGACAAATAGATGCGACACTTGTGGGCTTTCATGACAGACCTTTTCAACATGAATAGACTTAGAGGATGCAACTCTAGAAATAAGGTTAGAAAAAACATCAACCGCCAAGATGAAGATATATGGGGGAGGGGATCTCCCTAGCGCATGCCTAGGGTTGGGAAAAATTTTCAGTTGAGCTCTCCATGGACATTGATTCTGAAGGAGACAGTCGAGATGTAGTGCAAGACAATATCTGTCCATTTAGTGCAAAATCCAATTTTCAGCATCACAGCTCATAGGAACATCCATTACACTTTATCATAGGCTTATTTCATAACATGTTTCAAGGCCATGGTTCCACTTTTCAAGGTAGTTCACATTTTTTAGAGTGGAACACTTCATGGGACACAATTTCATTATCAGTAATCAATCTCTTGGCCATGAAGGCACTCTGGTTTTTGGAGATAATATCAGGAAGCCAAGGATGGAGCCAATTGACATGGATTTTTTACAAGATCTTGTAAGAGACATTGCAGAGGCTGATAGCTCTAAAATCAGGGATCATCTGAGGTTTCTTGATTTTGGGAATGAGGACAATGAAAATTTCGTTAATGGAGGAAATTATTGTATTCCCAACCTAGATATTTTTTTATCATTTTGCAGATGTCAGGCCGATGATGTGTCCATACTGTTTAAAAAAAGGGTGTGGAATCCATCCAGCCTCGGGGCCTTTGTGAGGTGGATATGTTTCAAAGCCAGGTGTATCTTGCCATTCATCACATATTTTGTAATCTTCTAATTGATCATGTCGGTGATAACATGTCTGATACATTTTTCCACTTCTGCAGACATTAAAGGAGTTCCTGTAAAGAATAGGTTCTAGAAATAGCATATTTATTCTTTGGGAATACTACTGGTGTTAGAAACATTGCTTCCATCAGGTTGTGATATAATCATGATAGATTTTTTCCAATGCCTAGATGATGCTTTCAGGATAAAATACCTTTCATTGGTCTTGCCTTCTTTAATACGGATGTCCTGCACCTGCATAGCCAAGATACTTTCCTTAATGCGCAGGGCCCCATCCTACTCACTTTGAGTGGCACCAATCCTGGAGAGGTTTCCATCAGATGGGGGTTTCCTAAAGAAGTTTCACAACATCATTTCACTGACATCACAATTCCTATTGGGGTGGTTTAATTTCATGTTTCTCTATGATCTCAGACCGGATGCAATCAGTTGGAGATTGAGGCCAACATCATCGTGAGAAATCTTCCAACATGATTGGAAATGAGAATTAATCAATGAAGTTTTTATTAAAAAAATATCCTAAAATACAGTTTTATATAAACCATAATACAATCACTACTCATTTCAAACATAATCATGGTATAACATAATCAATGATATAAAATTATTACCTAATGAATGTAAATTGTCTTATGAACCCCCTTTCCTCATGCTTAAAATAGGTATAACATTAATTAATATCCTTTATAATAAATTTAAATTTGTCTGAAACCAATACCCAAAATATATTCATATATATTATCATATTTAATCCAAATTTAACATATTATCAAAAGTTCGTTTACAATAATATATTATTATCAATGATTCAGTTTTTAATATCTTTAGTTTCTATTTTATGTTTCATCATAGAAGTTTCAGTTCATTTGAAAATACTATATATTGGTGTACTCAAATTTATAATAATGTTATTAATTTCATATCAATTCATTAGATTTATTTTTAGAATAATTCATGAAATATAGACAAGGAATATTAACAACACATCTTTGAGGAGGTGGTAGGCCATAATTATAAACTAGTGATGTTGACATTTTTAAATTATACAAATTTTCTGTAATAATATGACATAATGATTTTTCAGAATATTAATTCTTTCATAAGAATCATATATTCATTAGATTCATCATTATATACTAATATGAAAGGTGTTTATGGATAAAAATTTAAATCAGTTCTCAATGTGGTTATCTCCCGAACCAACGAACGATGATTTTACATACCATTTCATGAATAATGAGAGGGATACATATTATTACATCAAAATAATAAATTCTCTATTATGGGAGACATTTGTTTTATTATGTTGTATTATTTAGGACACAAATTATTGTAAAAAATTAAGAATTAAAAAATGTAATATCATGTTTAAGATTATTATTTATCATGTAGAAACAACATCTAAATATCATTATAATGACCCATTGGGTGGTAAAGATAAATTTCCCAACAGGTGTGACGAATTGATAAGGGGTTGTGCACTTTTCCATGTGAGGGGAAATTCATGAAATACATGATATTTTATAATATATTATTCTTCAAAATCATTTTTAAAATTATTAAAAATGATATTGATTTTGAGAAAAATATGACCTGGTAATAATAAAATCATCAAATTAAATTTTAATCAGTTTAAATATGATTTTAAACTATATATTTTGGATTGACCAATTAATTAATATGTTTTTTAATTAAGAAAATTAAAACCCAATTGAAATTATAGGGTCATAAAATTACATATATGATATAAAATGGATTATAATTATCCTAGGAATGAATTTCTTGTTAATTTATTATCCTAGTTGTCCAATTTAATAATTTTTGTTATTTAAAATAATTTAATAAAATATTCAAATCCATAAAATATGATTAATGTCATTTTATCATATATTCCTTTAATTTTACATTAAGGACAAGATGGTTTTATTTCAATTCGAATATAAAATATTTAAAAATTAATAATGTGAAATATTTATATAAATAATTCATATAAAATAATAATTCCTCCAAATTAATGAATTTTTTAAAAAATATCATTTACATTAATTTTCTATGGAGTTTCGTAAGTATTTAAGGTAATCATATTATCAAATTAAATTTAATATAATATTATATTATAAAAATAATTTAATTTAATTTAAAATTATAATTTAAAATTGACAATTAACCCGTTTTATTCTAATAAAAACATATTAGAGATATTAATGTAATGAAATTGTTATTTTATATTTATTCCTTACATAAAATAATGTAATGTTCACAATAGAAAATAATTTTCAAATTAAAGGTAAGATATTATATTTTTTGATAATTATAAATGATGTAAAAAACTCTAATAAAATAAAGGCCACTTTTTGAATGAATTGTATATTGTATCACATTAGTTTTAACCAATATTACTCTATTTTTCATTTATTTTTGTAACCCATATTTATTATTCTTACAGGTCACAATGAAAAAAATAAGAGGGGTATATTTACCAAATATGTTCATCCTTATTTCAAATATGGGATTGATTTTCTTAAAATAAACGCCTACAATTTTCCAAAACTAATTTAAAAATAAACTATATAAAGTGTGTTGAAAAATTGTTCTTTGGAAAAATGGTTTAATCAATATAAAAATGGTTTTTTAGAAAAATATTAATAATTTCGATCCCAATGAAATTAATTATATTATTTTAAATCAAATTTTACTAATTAAATATTTTAAAAAAAATTCAATCACTTACTATAGTTTGAAAATTAATAAAAACGAAACGATGGGTTTCTATATAATTTTTATTTTCAGTCATTAACATAAAAATAATTCCATTCTATTAAAGAACATAATGTAACCCTTATATAATATTGATATGGTTATTTCTAAGATGAAATTAAAGTTTTGAGACACTATTTTTAAATATTGAATAAATTATTTAAAATATATATGAAAAAAATCAATAAAAACAATTTATGAAGAAAACCAATTTTTATATCATAATATAAGATTAATAGAATTTCAATAATTAATTAATATGAATTAATGATTATATTATCATTATTAAAAATTTAAATATGTATTTATCATAATGTAGATATTATTATTCATACAGCCTAATTCGACATTTAGGTTATCCTAGTCATATTTAAATAATATTATTTTGTAATTTGTTTAAGCTGAGTATAAAATGTTTTATACCATGTATGACATAATGTTCCTCTTTTTGTATAATATCATCTAAATTATTGTGTTATTAATTTAAATATGACATTTACTTGTTTTTTCATCTATTATCATCCAAAAATCTCATTATGTATAGCTTTTAAAGATGGATTCATACATAATTATGATGATTTATTCTCCCCTCTAATGATAGGGGATGTTGTATCTTGATCACAAATCATAATTTCCATCTCTTAAAAAAATCATAGAAATTTTATAGCCAATACCTAAAATATAATTATATATAATTCAACCATATTTATGAAATTTACGGTTGAAAATAGGGTAATTATATGTGTCATAATGGGAACTAACTGAAACATTACTTTTTTGATAATATTTCTCATATGAAACTTGATTTTCAACTCCCTTCTTTGGGTTTTATGAGAGATAATTATTTTCTGGGGTGACACGTGCAATATAAATGACTGTAAACATCTAAATTCAAATAAATAAAAGGTTGAATTCTAGTTAATGATCAATGTACCTACTAAAACATATTTGGGAACAACATCCTATACTGTAGTAATCAAAAAAATAATATCCTTATCCATTTAGTCACATTAATAAGAACTAATGTGATTCTTATGACATTGGTAATTTATTCCCCATTTTGTTATAGAAAAATCATTATATAAAACTTATTTCTATCATTTAAATTCCTAAAAGATCATTATTCTATATCTATCTTTATTTAATGACAAAAATATATTCCCATTAAGAATGTACTTGGATTTTTTTCCCAAAATTATCACTTGGTGGAAATATAATCCTCCCTTAATAATAATTGTACACAAGAATTTATTATTTTTTCCTCATGGGAATTCTTCATTTCATGACGTCCATTTATGATTTATAATGTTGAAACTTAATTCTCTTTCTAGATGGTGCATAATACTATAAAAATATATGATGAAAAAAATATAGAAACCATTTTCCTTCATAGAGAGATTAAGAACATGTTTGAAATGTAAAATAATTATTTTTTTATTATTTTCAGAGGACAAAAAAATTTCATTTATATTCATCATATATTATTCTCATAATATAAAAACATTATTCTTACTAATCTTATAAATGTAGATACATCCAATCAATTTTAGATCATTATTTTAAAGAAAATTATTTCTCAGTGAATATGACATTAATTTTATTCTTTCCATACATACTATTTCATATATTTCTTATGTTATTTTGTTCATCAACTAATACTGTACAAAATCACCCTTAAAAAACAAAACCATTATAAATTATTCCCTTTAATTATATTCCAGGTCCAGAAATATATTTCTTATTGACATCACCCACTATTCTACCACCAATGGATTAGTAATTTCCATAAAAGAAATAGGTTACAATTTTATGAATTCATACAACATATGTTCACCACGCAATGAAAAAAATCTATTTATGTATATGAGTTTTTTTATTTATCATAGCCTCAGTCAATATCCATAATATAAACTAGTCTACTTATATCCAATATAATAATTATTAGATTTCTCACTAAATAAATCTATACATTTTTTACTATTGTTTTTCCCTATCCAATTTAATATACAATCTCTAACTAATCTAATACACCATATAATCCCATATTTATCATGAATTATTGTTGATAAAAACATATAATGATATGTTTCCTCATATAAGATAATTGGAAATCATAATTCTCAGGTTGTCCATGTGATTTTAAAATACAATTCTCATGGTTTCTATAAAAATTCCATTAATAACAAACATAATATCCCACCTACCTAAAAGTATAGATGATTCAGACATTATAACATTATTTCAAGATAAATGTGATTTCAACACATATGATTTAAAAAATTAGCAACCTTAGTAAAATAGAACCTATATGATTACTATATTACATTTTAAATAAAAAATCATATCATATAAAGAATTGTTTCATTCCTAAGAATTTTAAAATATTTCAATATTTATACAAATGAAAAATGAAAAAAATTGAACACTTATTCACAATTAGTGTATGTAAAAATTAATATATCATGAGTAAATAAAGAATAATCAATAATGTAGAGTGCATAATTAGAAAAATTCCATTCAATCACAAATATTTGTGAAATGAACATCTATATCCAATATAAACATATTAATTACCATGGATAATGAAAAAAAACTTAAGAAGTGAAAATCATTATTTGGACATTATTAATCAACGAACCTCACCCAAGATATCATGAATATTACTAATAAGGCCTCTCAACCAATGAATCCTTATTAATAAATTCAATTATGTAATCCAAATACACATACAATATGGATTGCATGTTTTTTTATTGTGATTCTTGAAGATACATCAATTGGATAATTAAAAATTGGGCGCCTACTATAATATAAAAATTCTTCAAATTCTTTCTTTTTTGTATTATAAATACAATTAATTTTCAAAATATATTACTGGTCAATAATTATCTATATAGATTCATCAATACATAACATAATTTTCCTAAATGTAAATAAAAATATTTATTTAATAAAAATTATTCCACTGATATTGTATAAAAACATCGTCAATATTTTATAATATATTCTAAATTCATCAATTATTTTATAGCTATATACATTAACAAAAAAAATAATTCCCAATTAATAAAAGAGAGTGATTGGGAAAATCATCACAAGAATTTGAATAACCACAAAATTAGTTATAATCCTATATTAGTAAATGATGAAAGAAGACCATTTATTTATCTGATGTGAAGGGTTTTTAGTAAAACTAATCATTAAGAAAATAAAATACAAGAAATTAATTTTAAAAAATTATTTTTAAAAAATAAATATAAATCACTTTTAAAAATAGCTTTTTATACATTTAAAAAATAATAACAATTTTTAGGGGTATTTTTTATAAAATCACACATAATACTGAGAATGAAAATTTTCATAGAATATGTACTTAGAAACATGTAATATAATAAGAAATAAAATTATTTTTCCTGCTAGTGAGAAAATTTGTTCGTGTGGTGTACATTAAAACTGAGATTACATTAACACCTTTTCAAAAATTACCCCATTCGTTAAATGAAAAATATATATTTTTAAAAAATTATATAAAATCGTAATGTTAAAAATAATATTAAAAAATAATGGGATAATATTAAATCAATTCATGAAATAATTTTAATGAAAATAATAACAATTAATAAGAATAGTTGGACTGAAAACAATAAAAATTGATTATTAAAATAATCTCCATTAAATGTATCATACTTATAGATTTTAAATCCAATAAGAGACAACTCGATAAAAAAAATTTATATACCATTCATAACTATAGTAAAATAATTCAAATAGTATTTAATATATTTTGATCTTATAATTTCTGTAAATGAAAACTAAATATAAATAATAATGAATGAAAGTCAAATTGTAAAATAAAACCCTTAGCATGTTTCTATAGATAATAATACATGTTTCATACTCTTTTATATTTAATTAATTTTTTTACATTAAATATTAACAATTTTTTAAAAATATATTCCTTTTTTCAATAAAATTTTATAATTATTTTAACTCTATTCCTATTCATTCATAGACCAATAAATGTGTTTCTCTTAATTTATCAAAAATTAATTCAGTTTATTTTTCATTGATAAATGTGACGTTATAATAGTTCCATAATAAACATAATTTTAAAATTTTCTAAAATATATTTTCCTAAATATATATATATATTATAATAATCCAAGAAAATTTGTAATATAAAATAAATTTTTATCACTTCATGTTTTTTCCAGTCATCACATACACACAAGTCATGTATTCATTTCTTACAGATATAATGGTTAGAATAAAATTTACATATAAAACTGAAAAAGTAATAATTATTTATTGAAAATCATATGTATTTCTTCAATTCATACTTTAAAACAAATAAACAAATATTTGTTTGAAAAACTACTTACACTATTTCTTGGATATAGTTAGAAGTATGTATGCATTAGTGAATGTTTTATTTTCCAAAGGATGCAGGTTGGAAAAAGGTTTTACATTAAATATAATAAAAATTAATTTTATATTTTACTCGATAGAAACAACTTCATTATGTTTAAAATATATTTACATGTACTATATGATAAATTAAATGTTGAATGTGTTGGGAAAGATGACCACCTCTTCAATGGGAGACCTACATTCGATTATACCATAAGGAATCATATGATAAATAACGGATGGGATATAGAGTGGAAGAAATAATAGAATAGATCATGGATGGTTTTCATGGATAGACTAGTCTAAAGGGATTAATGTGTATTAATAGGGGTGTGGAAGACGACCATTTTTATAGCTGATGGGAGAGACACATATGTAATTACTTAAATGTTTTTAGTATGATAATGTCATTTTCACTTGTAAGTGTCTCCAAATGTTCATATATTTTTAAATTATAAGTTTAATTTGATGTAAAATACTCCAAATAGTTATAACATTATGATTTTTTTATCATTAATCTGAATCCCTTTATTTTTAACCCATTAACCCATTTAGACCTTATCCGAGGTAATAGATATTTACTATTTTTTTATTCAATTTGAAAACAACATTGTTATAGATATTAAATAATATTAATTATGATTATTCCAAATATAGAATCCATTTTAAATGGTTCAAATCCAATAAATGTTAGGAATTTCAATTAATATATATTATCAAAATTCAATGGAACCCGTATTTTAAAATATGAATATATTAATCAATAAAATAATTTTATAGAAATAATAATGAAAAAATTTATTTCAAATATATTAAATCAAATTTTGACCTATTTTAAATTCATACCAAATAGAAACCAATAGTCCCTATTAAAAACAATGTCAAAATAAAATATCAATAACCATTTTTTATTTACAAAAAACATTACTTTCAATTAGAAAATATTTAGAGACATTTTCCATATTCAATATTATAATTTGGTATGAACAATATTTGATTAATTAATATATATTTAATTTACCAATATTATTTCATAATTCTTAATGTTTTTATTATATGATTTTAATTTCATAAATGTTTCAATTTTTTAAAATTATTTTTTTAATATTCACTATAAAATCCACTTTTTATAAACATTTTAAAAACACATCCTTTGTTAAATTTTTTATTATAAATTAAAAATTACATAAATTTCATTAAAAAAAATTATTATTATTTGGAAATTCTGGTTTAAATTGAAATTTATATAATTATATTGGTATGATTTATAGTTTATATAGAATGAAAAACTGAATAACTATAATTAAATCAATATCATTGTAGGATGAATAAAGCTCAATTGCCTTCAGTTATAGTGAGGAATATCCTCTGGTCCTTTTAAAGACTCCGTCCAATTATAATTGTAATTGTTGAATCTAGTGGATATATCGGTGTATTTTATGTCGAATCAAAGGTAAAGAGTTTTATATCTCCTTTAGTCCTAATTTTTTCTCACCATTCATAATTATTTATCCATTATTCTAGGTATGTAGATTAAATTTCACATATTCAAATTAAAATTAACTAAAAAACATTTAGATAATTCCTATATTTCATGAAAAAGGATCATATATGTTTGTTTTAGACCATTCATATTTTTTTGGATGATTATTATTGATTAATGATTTAGGTTAGTAGTTTATAGGGTCAGAGGGGTGGTTATCATTTTTAAATGTTCCACAATGATTTAGGGCACTATAAATTTTAGAGAATTTATGATTTTGACCTCATTATTTTTCCTTTTGAAATTCGCTATTTTTTATAATGGTAGTTATATCATTGGTTCCAATAGTTAGATAATTGTGATTTATTTTTTTTGAGGCCTTTGACAATTGGTGGGGTTCATATATCTCTCCTAAATTAATTTTTTGGGGTCATTACATGGGTTACCAAATTAAATTTTTTAATGTCACATCTTATCAAAAAATAAAACTTTTATGAATGATTTTTAAAATGGTTTATTGAACCCATATTATTATAAAAAAATATTTCATTAAAAATTACTTTCCCATGATAATAGATTATTCCATTCCCAAATTATCCGTATTCATACATTCCATTTTTATTATTTTGGAAGCACATTTATTCATGAACAATTTGTCTAGAACAACTGTGGTGAAATAGTGGTATTCTGGAAATCATTATGTTATGGTAAATCATTCCTTAGTCAGTAGTTTTTTGTCACAACTCACTGCATGATTTTCAAAACATGAATATTCCACACATTCCACTATTTATCTGTAATTAATTATATAACATCTCTATATTTTTATGATATACATGAATTATTCAAATGATTATTTATAAAAATGTGTTAAATGTTTTATATGTTACTTTTTTGTAACATCATTTTGTTTCAAATACCCAAAAATTATTTTTACGTTATTAATTCCATATAAACCTACACTCCCATTATTGAGTCTTACGGGGCATGTGAGTACTATAACCCATAATAATTATCTGTAATTTAGAAATATTCAACCTATTTATTATTCACTATCCTTGATATTTTGTTGTGTTAAAAGTGAAAAATCAATGTTGTGTAATTTGAGTCATGCTACCCCTTGGATAGTTTATGTATTGAGGTGTTATTATTAGTATTGTTGTTAAAAGGGCCATGTATCATTTATACTAGGTAGAAGAAAAAAATAGAATTCAAATTCTCGAAACCCCATTCTTGATCAAAAAAAAATTAATAGTATAAAATCAAAACAAATTTTGTACCTTATATAAAATAAAATGTGATGAGATATTTGCTATCATAATATTGATGATGAAAAAATGGGATATGTGTGAGTAAAATCAGTCTTCGATTCATATCATTGGGTTACACAAAATCTCTCATTGATCGACTTGGATCTACTCACCACCCATGGAATTTCAATTCATTGTGACTCTAATGGTAGAAAATGAAGGGAGATTTGAGTTAAATGATGTTTCTTAAAATAATTTATAATAAATATTAAACCATCAGTTGGTATTATGATACTTTCTATAACTTTTCACTCTCCTAATAACATTAGGCATTCACTCATTCTTTAATAACCACATAAGTAAGGCCTCATCCAATATACATTCATCAAAGGAATATGAATACTAGGTAATAAATATTATAAATGGATTATATAATGATAACTAACGAGGGAAATTCATATTATTAACATTATATACATAAAACAACCTTTAAAATAAATAATAAACCAATGTTGTGATTTCGTTACATATTATATCATTATACTAGCATAATTATTTTATTAATTAACAAATTACTTCACTATGTCTAAATATACATACACATTCCTCATATACATTATATTTACATCAAAATATCATATTAAGGCACCCAATTGCGATTTTTAGTAAAACAAACATAAATCCTTATTGGATGAATATTTATCAAATAAAAAATCAATACCTTATACCACATTATGTTCCTTTGGAGTATTTCACTAAGAAGAATATAATTCATTAAAAAATAAAAATTATAGTAATAAAATATCATTTATATATATTTTAACTAACATGTAGATTAACAAAATTTTGTTTGTAAAAATATTTTTATTTGAGTTCATTTTTTAATGAAAATTATAGAAAATTGTAAATTATTAAAACTTTATATTAATCCAATTATTTTTAGTCATAAAAATAGTTTGTTAACAAAACACATCTCTTTTCTTAAAAGTATATATTATAATGATGAAAATATTTTATCTAGATTCGTCTTTCAATGATATATATTCATTAATAGGAAACAAAATTATGTAAACACTTTACATAATAATTTGACCAAAAACTTCATAATATATCATCTATGAATTCAATTTTAAAAATTTTATATTTATAAAAATATAATAGAATATCTATCGTATTATATACCATTTTATCCCATATAATTGATTTATATAACAATGGAACAAGACATGTAAACACCATGAATATCACAAATCCATTTATTTTTAATATAAAACTATATCTTTCTAAATCGTTGCCTATGTCTCAAAATAACTCATTGACACACTGATATTTTACTAGGTACTTGATGAATTATTGTTGTTATTCTAACTATATTTAATTATTATGCTTCATACATTTAACCACTAATACTGTCAAATTACCATAGAAACAGGGAATAATATGAATATTTCATTATCATAAACACTTTAATAATAATAGGGAAATAATTTAATTAAAAGATTTACTTTTTTAGAAAATTTCTTTTTTATGTGAACATGATGAATTCTTAGAATATAAAAATACATAAGGATATGATTAGTTTCAACAATTCATTTACATACCTTGACATATTTAGTATATTAGAAGAGACATAATTTCATTATTTTATTTTATTACTGATGAATTCAAAAACTAATGTAATTAAATTTAATCACCTCATAATAATAATGATTCATATATAAAATAAATAAATAAATTTATTAAATAAGAATTTAATTTTATTAACTATAATTGTTTTAAATTCCAATGAAAAAATCATATTCTTATACTAATATTAGAAATTTCTTAAATTAAAATCCTATATTTTTGGGTCTAATATCAGTGATATTCTTGATAACGATGAAGTTATTCATCTTCAATAAAATCATTCATTATATATGTATAATTTTCTTATAATAATTTATATGTGATTAAATTAAATTTGATCGCACTAAAATTTTTAATCTATTTAAACAAATAATTTTCATTATTTTTCCATGATTCATATTTCACAAACAAGCATGTTATATATTGTTTTCATCTTCACACTTTTTATTTTAAGTAGGAAATCATCCCAATCCTAAAATATGAGATTCATGGATAGTTAAAAAGAAAACACATTTCCCAATCTATTATATTCAGGAAAACAAAACTAGTTTTCTATTAATATAATAATATTAGGTTCCCCCAGATAACTATAACCAAAATATTATGTGAACTACTAGTCACATAATGAAAGGGGATACATTTTTATTTCCCCCCAATAAAATATAATTCAGGATAATGATTATTTTTAATGAATGTAAATATTTATTTAATGATTTTCATGCAAATTTCTTCATTAAAATTAAATTTCAATATTGTATTTATTAAGAAGATTTAATCCCACTAGCTTATATCAAGATATTTATTTCATATATTCAAATGAAAATATTTATTTTTGAAAACAATTTCATCCCCCTAAATCAATATGATCAAACAATAATGGGGTGTAACTCCATACACAACCCATTTCATTGTTTTATAACCATAATTAATAGTCAACAATAATTTTATAAATGAAAATAGCTCCCTTGAAAATTTTAAATAAAACCATTTTCTAGAAGGCTTATAGTTATATAAAATGGAAATTATATAAAAGAGTATGAATTGTTTTTCAGATGTTTAACCGTCAATTTTCTATGACATCGAATTGAATTCTTGGAAATAGATAATAATGATACAAAGTCCCTCTATTTAGTGATACATTACACTTGATTGATATAAATTATATAGTAATTATAAAACAAAATGTATTCGCATAATTATTTGAATTGGAATTTCCTTTTTCATTATAGGGTATTTGGTGGATTTATATTTTATTCATACATTATTTGGAAAATACACTTTAAAATAGATTATTATTTTTTAAATAGGATTCAATTATTTTAGAATAAATCAATCTATTAGAAGAAAATATTGGTTTATATCTTTTATTACATAGAAGATTCAGTAAAGCGAATTAAAATTTTGTGTAAATCATAATCTACCCTTATATATAACTATTTTAACCCGCATAATTTAATTTTCATCAGGTTTTAATGTTAGTTTCAAACATCAAATATGGGTAATCTATTTATAGGTAACATGAATGTTTGCACATTATTTTATGAAATTGTAAAATCAACCCTTGAATGTGGGAAGTTCTATTTTGTGTAAGTTATATATATCCCATGTATGTTTAGTTATATTGTATTACAGTCCCTTATGTTGGCTACACATATCTCATCTATTGGTTCCTTAATAAATGAAATAATGTTACCAATATAATATTAGATTGACAAAAATTTTTGAGAAATTTTTTTAAATGATATTTCATTTACTATTCGTCATTATGTCTGGATCACATAATGAATTATTCAACATAATGTTATGATTAATCATGTTCCATTTAAAATACCAAAATTAGAATCTCCATCTGAATGTTCATTCATAATTTTAGCTCGATACTGACTCATAGACTTCAAAACCACATGGGTACAACCAATATCAAAATCATTAGAAATATTGGATCTCCCAGTTAAATAGAGATCATGAAAAAACCCAAGAATTATATCAGGGATATCCATCTCGTTACCCACTTCACGTCCTGTAGGATTTTGTAACCTTGATATGGAGTTCTTATAGTTCATATAATATTCCTTATAATGTAAAAATGTTTTCATGTCTATATATTTTACATGGTAGTTAAACTCCGACATAAACCACAAACATCCTATAATTATAATAGTTTCTTACATAAATACTTAAAGAGATACTTTTTTATCTTTAGTGAGATCTATTATTTTATTATATGATGTATTATTCACCAATTCGTCAATTAATTCAATTATTTATTAAATTATTCAAAAATTAAATTCTCATTAAATCTTGAAATTAAAATCCACAAACCCAATAAAAAATTGAAATTAGTGTTATGAGAATCAAAATGTGACTGAACCATTTCCTGAAACTCATTGTCATTAATCAACATACATTCAGACCTGAAAATCATTTCACTACATCAGTTGAAAGTTATGGACTCTATATAATTTATTATTGATTAATGATCTCATGACTCTAAGAAGAGATGTGAGATCCGAATGTTTCAAATAATTTAAATCTATTAAAAATCCCAAAAATTTTCCAAAGGTTTTGAAATTATAGAATGATAATTATTTCATTGAAAACATTAGAATGGTTTATTATGAAATAAAAATATAGAAAGGCCTACCATAAAAACCACATCATGTAACTCATCAATAATAATAGGATAATTGTATACTCTTCCTTCATTCTCTTGATGAATCAGAATCTCATTAAAATAACTACAGATCAAACGGGTCTAGGATATATTGATTTTAGAGACAAAAAATGATCCCAACACCACTACTTATCCACCTAGGTAGGTTAATGATAAATTCCCACAAATTAAAAAATTTTAATGCTCGACTAATGAATAGAATTATGAAAATGATTATTATAATAGTAAAGAAATTTAATATTGTGTTCCTCTTTCCAAATTAATCAATTTCCACCTACAATGACCTATTTAAAAACACTCTACCACAATGGGTACCCTATTATTGTTTGATAATGATTTAACAGAGATATGGATCATCGAGTACTGCCTCTTATTGGCCCAAAGATGGAAACTACCACTAATGGTATAATAGAAACACCAATGGGAGGAATTTTCCTTTAAGATAACACATGAAAAATTGAGAGATAAGACATAGAAAAACCAACTCTAACCCAAACCATATTATAAATGAAATCAATTTACACATATGTAATTTCTTGTAATAAATACTAAAACTAAAATATAAAATTGTATGTACCAAATAAAGTAAAAATGTCGTTAACCATGAATCCCAGATAGCTCTTGCAAAACACTTAATCTAATAGTAACCAATGTGATCTCCAAAAAACTCCATGTTACATAAAAACATAGATTACATAACATAGGTTGAGTATAATAATATACTCAATAGTATCCACCCCAATGCCTCTCGGGAAAATGTAATGAAATATTTATAAATAATATTGAACAACATGTGAAACTAACTAGTCACATAAAAAGTTATAATATGTTCATGACCTCACCATGGATACTCTAACCAAGTATCTCATATAAGAGTATATAATATAAAAGTGAATATCAGGGGTACCCCGTTACCACTTCCAATGGGTTTTCCACTTTTCCCCAACTTCTCACATTAGAAGCACATCTCTCAAAAAGGAATGCCCACATACACCTGAACAAAGCACCACAACATGCACCTTATGCAACAAAACCACCAAAGCCACATATCCAATGTATCCAGGTAGTTTCTAGGATCCACTACATCTCACATAACATGTATCATAAGTAAGGGATTATACCTCAACCCATTAAAACCCATATACTAACTATGTATCCTTAAGCCATCATAGCATATACACTTTACACCTATATTTTTCCATATAAATGTATACCCAGAATATATGCTTGTGAATAACCACAAACCATTATAGCCCACTACAGACATATATGGGTAAAACTAACTGTTTTTTCTACCAGCACAAGTTACTACCAAGAGAATAATGTATGATCAAATGGGGTAGTCATCAATCCATCCTCCTGTTAGGATGTTGGGAAAACACCCCATATGGCTCAGAATCCCTGGGGTGCATTATTTCTCACCGATAGTGTGGGGTAGAAAATATAAACATAAAATGAAAAAGATATAATATGTCTCGTAACAAAACTAGGGGAAAACCTATTATTAGACACAACTACAACTAACATAGCTCAGACTCCCTACTTCCACCGCTAAGACTACAAATCCTATATGCACACAATCATTTAATGATCTAAAATAAGATACTTTATCCCATTTCATAAATTTTAATTTACATTAATTAATTAATTAAATATTAAATTAATATTAAAAATTTCCACAATACTTTTCAATATTAACAAAACATAGTTCTATTCCCATTATGAATAATCGAACCAAGTCCATGGTTCCTTAGAATCACAACCTCAACATTGCATCCCAAAAACCTCCAATGCCATGGGTTAAAATCATTTATTCCATCATTTATTATTATAATTATTACATCTCACAATTCTAGTCATTATAGAATATGATTTTAATCTACCAAACAACAAGGGGATCAACACGTTGAGTAGATGAACTACTAGTCGAGACATTACCAGCTATTACAGGAGATTAGACCCAAGAATCCTTGAGAATTTAGACACACAAATCTAGTGGAAGACACTATATGTCATCATATTTTTTTAAGTATGGTATGCAAGAACAACTACCTAAAGTGGTGGGGAGTGTAAATTAGATAAACACATAAATGATTTACTATGTAACCATTCTCAATACAATGGGTAAGCTAAAATTCAACCAATTCCATCAACCCAGGTTTCCTCCCCAACACCCACGTGCATAAACCAATGCATTTATCCACTCTGGGTTTCAACTTCTCCATAGAAAACCTTTGGTTCCCAACCTCACATATAAAAATAGCCTCCAAGACTCATTCATCCCCATATGACATAAAACGCATGAGGAAAAAACAATACAATTGGGCTCTTATCCCCATGAAACACATACACCCTTCACAAATAATGAGAACTCACACCAACAAGCATATGTACCTTGGCCTTTATAAGTAATAGTGTAACATATAACCCTACCGGACATTATTTTTTACTTTAAAATAATTAATGAATGATGGATATATTTTGGTAATGAAACATAACTGAAATATATAGTTAAACACTATACATATTCATTGGTCAAATCACATTACATGACACATTATTACCTCAAAAGTTAGTAGTCTTCCAAAAAAAGTAATATAGAATAAAAAATTGTATAATTGAATGTCATTAGTGTAGGTATTTTTTGAACCAAAATGATTTCTATGAGTAATAAAATGAGAATATATTATTCCCTTTTGTAATAGATAAGAGAGGCACTCTTGGAATTAAAAAAAATATTAATTATTATATAGTAATTTTCATTTCAAAATATCTCAAATGTGAGTTTTTCCCAATAAAATATGATTATGAGTCAAAATAAACTCATGAAATAATAAAATATATAAATATTTCTATATTTCTTCTTATATTATTTGGTTTTAACAATTAATTATTCCCTCTTTCCTTTTAAAAATGAAATATGGATTTTTTCCCTTTTGGGTTTATATTTTAACTAAAAAAATGAAAACTAAATGTAACATGTATGATATTTTAAACCTTAAAATAATATCATGTAATAAATCATTATTTTTTTAATTTTTATTTCATTTAAAAAATTATTATTTACTATAATATATATATAATGTCAATTTTTAGCATTATTCATTACATCGACATTTAATAATATCATGATAAAACTAATAATTAGAAAAATTTATTATAAAACATATGATATTTTTATATACATCTATATAACTCGTGGATCACATTAATTTTCTAAAATTATATTTCTTTTAATATTTTTAATTTAATTTTATTTATTTTTCAATTAATTAAATAATTTCTATATCCGTGTTGTTAATGTAATTATGTTAATTATTTCATCCCATAAAACTAAAAATAAATTAGCAAGAAAAAAAAAATTTATAATAAAAAACAATTTTTATATTCAAACATATACATTGGATAAAACCATATTAAAAATATTACACTTATTAACATCATGATGTGATATTTTTGAAATTTCATTACATAAAATACTATTATGTTCATAATATCATCCATGTGCCCCCAAATGGTCATAAATTCTACAAATGGATGATTAGAGTTGTGATATAGTCATATAATAAAATTTGTTAATGTTTTGGTGTAATTTAGATATTATTATCATTTTATTTTTGACATAAATTACTCAATTTACTTGTCAATGTGATATTAAAAAAATACTAAGGCTACTATAAATATTGACCAAAAATAAAATATACCAATTTAATAAACCTTGACCCACTAAATTGAAATACTTAATATATTATTATAAATATATAATAGATAATATGTAGAAAAAAAATTAAATATTAAATTAGAAAATCACATTGAAAACAATTCTTGAAAAAGTTCAATTTAAAATATAATTTATTTTAATACTAAATTATTTTATATAGTAGATTTAAAAAAATAATTGAACTATTTTAAATGAAAATGAACTCATGGAAATTTAAAATTATCTAATAAATAATACCAAGAAAATCTAGAGACAGGAAAAAAATCATGCTCCATCAAAATAAATTAAAATTAAAAAGCAAGAGGATAGGAATGTTTAGGAAGGTTCTTTACAAAGATGTGTATAAACATCACCACGTAAATCAACTTGAAAAAAGCTGTCACAAAAAGAAGGCGTAATAAAGGACCAACTTGACCCTACCTCCATAATCGCTCGTTTGGAGAGAACATCTGCAACCTGGTTTGTTTCACGATAGACATGAAAAACATCTACAGAAATAGAGTCCACAAGCTAAAGGAACTCCACCCATGCCGAGAGAATCCTCCATGGAGATTTTCTGGATTGCTCTTGAAGAATTTGCATAGTAGTGGATGAATTTTATTCAATCCAAATATCATGCCATCCATGTAAGACAACATACCTGATAGCTTTAATGATCGCCCATAGTTCTACTTCAATAGAAAATGCATTTCCAATGTAATGATAAAAACATCCATTAACTAACCCCCATGTGTGCAGAATACTCCTCCACAGCCATCCGGGCCGGGTACCCCAGATGTTGCACCGTCAACTTTCACTTTTAGCCAGCATAAAACTCGAGGGATCCATCTGACATGCGTCATCATTCAAGGATTTTTCTCCATGCCGTTAACACCAAGAGCTCTAACTAGTGTAAAATCATCAGAATCATTTTTCATAGCCCCTATTTGGATACAGTTAGCAGTCTGAACAACAGAATGAATGGCCAAAATTTCAGTATGCAAATAAGCGACATGACTATTAAAAACTATTCTAGTCCTGGATTTCAAGATAAAACAAACCTGCCCAACAATCGCTGCATATAGCAGTGATGTAATCTTCTCACTGCATTATAAATTGCGCAGTGAGATGATTAAATCATCAAAAAAGTTGTTTCTAACCTACATATTAAAATCTCCTGCAAATACTTTCATATTTTGATAGAAAAATTGAATGTGAAGAAAATATGCAAATTAGATACAACCTCTTTTAAGCAGAAAAAAAACAGGGGCAAGTTGGATTCAAACTTTCTGCAAAGCAGGTTGAAGGGAAGCCGCCTTCTCTATATCCTCCACAAGAACAGTGAAGAAGAAGGAGGAATAAAAGGCTTATGAAAAGATATAACCCAAGATGGTGGCTGCATGGAATGCCCATGAAGACTACTATAACAATTTTTGGTAGTGAAGGTTCCATTCAAATTAGACATCCAGATCAGTAAAACATTATCATGTAAAGGTTATCTTTCAAATTCATAAGCATCCTGACTCGGGAGAGTGCAAACAATGATATTATTTTGATAATCAATAATAGTCAGATCCTTTAAATGGTGAGGGATAGAAACAAGATCAGATATCTACCTCAATAACCAGTGAGTATTCCAGAAATTTAGAGCAATATTTTTCGAAACAAACCATTTCAAAGATAACATCATTTCTAAATAAGACTACTTAATTTCAATACAAATGGTTTAACATAAATAATTTGAATACCCTTTAAACAGTTTGTCAACAAATCTTCTCTAAAAAAATTCCATAGAGACACTAGAAGATACAATTAGGTTCCAGGTAAACTTGTTTATCAATGTATCATTGAAAAGAATAATATCATTGACTCCCATTCCTCCCATTTGAATAGGCTTGATGCAGTTTTTACAGGCCGAAGTGATCAGCTTCCTCTCGTGTATCGATCCAGTCCAGATAAAATTTCTGATCTTACTGGAAATATCTTTAATTAGAGCTCTTGGCCAATGGTAAACTTAGAAGGAGTACATAAACATCGAAGTTATCACAGTATTGACTAAGCATATTATTCCTTCTTGAGACAGGTTTTTCCCTTTCCAATTGAAAAGTTGATGCATAATTTTCAACGTTATATTCTCAAGAAACCCTCTCCTGATTCTGCCCCAAAACAGTGGTACACCAAGATAAATAAAAGGGAAAACACCCTTCTTAACCCCAAGCTGTCGAGCCACCCTAGATTTCTTTGAAGCAGAGATTACATTACCAAACACGACAGAGGATTTTTTCCAGTTAATTTCTTCACCCGAGACCTTTTCATAATGAGAGAAAATTCCATTAATACAAGAGATAGTTCATTTATCCGCTCTTCCAAAAAGGATAATATCATCAGCATAAAACAAATGTGAAAGATAAAGCAAGACACATTGAACTTTCATTCTCTAAAACCACCCATAATTTAAGTAGTCCATGAGACACCAGCTAAGATAATCTTTTGAAAAGGAAAAGAGTAATCCAGAAAGGGGTTCACCCTTACTGATAACTCTTTAGAATTGAATGAATCCCCTGGGGGATCCATTAACAATTATGGATAGTCTATCACTATCAAGAATGGTGTTAACAAGGCCAATTTTTTTTTGAGATAATCCATGCATTCGAAGGATATAGAAAAGGAATATCCATCTAATACTGTCAAAGGCTTTTGAAATATCATTTTTCAAAGCCATGTTACCATCCTTGAATTTCATTCTCATCACATTAACACACTCTAAATAATTACATAAACAATTCTGAATGTTCCTCTCAGGGAAAAATCCAAACTGATTGCTTGATATAGTCTCCCTGGTGATATTACCCAACCAATGAGTAATAATCTTACTAAATAGCTTTGGAACAGTATTCCTAATCTCCACTGGTCTGAAATATTTGATGTCAATAGCATTATCCTTTTTGGGAATCTGAGAAATGAAGCATGAGTTCATATCAAAAGGTATATAGGTAGATATAAAAAAATCTAACACAGCATTGGACACCTCACCTTGAAGGATGTCCATGTAAAACCTGAAAAAAATTATTGGTGAAGCCATTAGGTCCTTCCACACTATCAATATTTAGGGAGAATAAAGCATCATGATTCTCCTTAGTACTAGGGGTATCAACCAGCACTTTGTTCCACTCATTATCAATATAGGGTTCAAAACATTGGATAATCATGACTGAAACTTCCTCCTCAGATTCAGATTACAATGGTTCAAAATAGTTAATAGTTTCATTAGCAATATCCATTTAAGAAGAAAACAGTTTTCCTTCAATCGTGAGTGATTTCATTGATCTCTTCGTACGCTTTTCCCTATTCATACAGTGAATCAACTTGGAGTTTCTATCTCAATCTTTCAACGACCTAATGTTAAACTGATTCTGATCCAACTTCTCATTATGATCAATCTGCTTATCCAGATTGGCAGTAGCTTTAACTTCATATTGTGTTGGCATGTCCTGATCAAAGGACTCTTGCTGACAATTTAAGAGAGTTGTTTCAGCCTCATCAATATTCGAGTTAATGGATATGAAATTATCCTTACTCCATTCATATCTATATAATCCAACATTTTATCAAACACATAACCATTTTTGGAAATACATAGTTATTTGATATTATATCATTCAAATTACTCGTGGGAATCGAAGATAATGAAATTAATTTCTTGAGAGTTTCATTAAAATAGTAAAGAATAATTTTCCCCAATATATTTATATTTATATGAAACAATAGAAAAATTTCCAGAAACCTTTATGAGTTTTGGTTGGACATGATTTGAATTTATATACTCAATGATTAGTTTGTTTACACGTGGGTATATGAAAATATGATCTAAATTTAAACCTTAACTAATTTTTAATTTCCACATCAATATATATATATATATATATATATTATTTTTTTTAATATAAAATATTTTCATTACTAATTGAATCTTATTACATTATATTTGAATTAAAACTAGAGTAAATTAATTATCATGGGGTTATAAAAATGATCCTCTGGATAAAGATTCAATTTTTCCTACCACTAAACAAATAATAAAAAATGGAGTATGGTTTCAATCTATTTCCTTCTGATATATTTGTACATTAATGTCCCTCTTATATTAATAAACATTTATTTTAGTCTTTTGTTTATTATCTAACATTTAGTCACTGATAAAATATAATTTTATAGAAATAACTACATTTTCCATATATGGTGGAATATTATGATATGAATAGCTTGTGGGAACACATAATACAATGATCGTATCCTTTATGGGTTTGGACTTCATTCTTGGGATATTATAAATATTATCTTTATAATTTTTTTAATTGAACCAAAAATGAGATTAAAATATTTTTATCATCACAGAATGATGTTTTTTGAAACAAATAATTCCCCTCACCACATTTCCTTCTAAATTCACTATCCCTCCACAAATGTCATAAAAACAAAAGTGTAAATAGAAAAAAATATATATATATATAATATATCATAATGTTGGATTCCTCCAATATCATGAATGTTCCCCACTTAAGAGGATTACATATATCCTTCATTATCCTAATTTTTAAATATGTCCCAAATGGATTGGATTTTAAAAATAATAATCTATAAAATCATAAAATCAGTTTCCAAGAAACAAATTATATACTCAGAACACCAATGTAAATGTATACACATTATGTATACCTATAATGCGATATTTCTGAAACTAAATACTCTACACCTCCCCCAAACCATTGATATCCTAAAAATAGAGATATTTTTCTATGGACTATGGTATTCCTCTGTAACAACATTAATTTTTATTATTTTTAAAAAATACATCAATTAAAATACCATTATCAAATTATAAAATCACAACACTATCATTAATCCTCCTCCAAAATTACATTATATTCTATAGGGAACTCATGTTGAATTAAATATTAGAAGTTAAAATTAAAAAAAGTGAGGAGTGAAATTTATTTCACAATGAATTCATAATTTTCCATTTTTAATAACAAATGATTTCACACATTATGTTATAGATAATACATCCCATAGATCCATTAATATATTATTAAATTTAGTAGAGTAAGAGGAATAAGGAGAAGGATCAATATTACTCATCAACGTTATATTGAATATGCATCTAACCTAAAGCACAGAAAACCGACGAATCCCCAGGAAGAAAATATATTATGTACAAACCCTATGATATATCTTCACAAACATGTATACATACGCACACATATATAAATATATATTGTTTCAATTTTTAAAAATTATAATTGAGAACATTAGTTGAAAATGGATCGGTAATTTTTTTTTAAAAAAATTAGATGGTTGTACTAGGTAAATATGATTTGGAATGGGTAGTGAACCCAAAACATAAAGAATGTTTTCTATCAAGAAGGGTAGATACAATATAGCCATCAATGTTACATCATACATTATCGTTTTCTTTTTTATTAAGGTGAGACATTTATCTAAATATTTGTTAAATTATTTTTAAATATGAAATTGATTTCTGTATTATAATGATTATTATCATTTTTTTAAGGCGTTTTATTGTTTTTATTCATTGTTTTTTTAAAGAAAATTTGTTTCTATATTTTAATGTTATTTTAAAAAATTATCTACATTCATAAAATTTATTTTTTTTTGAAAATTAAATATTATTTTTTAAGAAATTTTATTTAGTAATTAATGATTTATTTACTAGGCCTTTTTCTTCAATTTATGAGATCTTTTTCAATAAATATATTTTAATTATTTTAAAAAAGGGAAATTTAAAACCCCCTTACCTAGAAATTTTATCATTTTATATATTAAAATGGATTTTACTTGGGGTTTTTAGTGGAGTATTATTCATTCTAGATATATTTATTGATTACATGGATATTAAAAAAATTAAATCCACATATATCATAAAAATATTTTAGAATAAAAAAAATTATTCTATTGATATTGTTTTTATTATGGTTTTACATAATTATAAAAAACAATAGTCCCAAAAACTATCTATAAATATATGTATTATATATATTTCATTGATTAAATATATTTTATTTATAAAAAATCTATAATATTTTTAGCACTATATAAAAAAGGATGGGTCTGTTGAATCTCAAGGGAAGACTAAACTCTTTCTTAAATGATAGAGGCTTGAATTCCTTTATATTATGTCTTTATTTTCACTGTTTTGTATGTTGTAAATATTTTTCATACATATGTAAATTATCTAGGATATTAGATAAATGTTATGACTTCTTTTGAAACTATGATATTCAGTAAATTAAAAAAAATCTTAATGGATTCCTGGGAATATTTTTTTATGAATCTACTAATTGATGGATTATTTATTTTATTTTAAATTGTATTAGTGATGACACAAATATGGTAAGAATGAATTGGGAGTACAAATTATTTGAGTGGTTTTCACATAGATATTATTTTAAATTTATTATTGTTCACACAGTAATTATGATATTCTTTAACTATGGAACATATATTTATTCAATGTATTAAAAGTGGTTTTTTTGGTCACATAGAATTACTTCTATAGTCCATTGAAATTATGAAACATAAATGATTTAATAGGAAAAAGTGGATGAATCTTCATTATTATAGATAATGATAAGATAAATTACAATAATAATTGAGTTATTATGCTGAATGGTCGTGGATTAGAATATTAAATTATTAAATATATTATTGAATATGTTATAATATAAAAAATTAATTGGTAATTATGAATTAATATTAAATATTAATTCTCGTACACATGTTGTATATATACTCATTTGTAGTGTAATTTGTGAATATTCGGTAAACATGGATATAGGTGAGTCTAAGGGTATATAATTTCTACTAGTATCATTTTCAAGAACATTATTTTATATTTTCATTTTATTCACCACCCATAATGGTTGGGAAACCAACATCAAAATTATTTAGGGGTTTTTAATCTAGTTTTTAGGATATATATGGAACATATTTATGAAATATGAATCACCCATACCATTCATTAGTTCATATTTTATGTGTGGGTAATGTCGGGTTGTGATGGATCAAGTTGTATGTTTTGAACTCAAACATGTTCTGATTGATCAATATTTTACTATTCATTGTTTTGAAGGATATAAGGACTTGAACATATAGCGCATACCTATATATGAACATGGTGTCCATGATTTCCCATGGTTTTATGTGAATGGGTTGAGTTTCTATGAGTTATATTTAATTTTCCTTGTTAGTATTGACTTATAGTCATACCCATAGTTATATATGAAATTGCGAGGTGGTTGTGTCAAGATTCATTGGATGTATAATAGTTATGATACATTTTAATGGTATTTATGCTTACATATAGAAGTGATAATAATATTGGGTGAATTATTGGTGCTTTTGAGTGATAAACATATAGTGAAGATGAATAAGGGAACCATCACTTTACAGTTATGTGATACATGATAGAGGATCACTAATTATTTTTAGAAATAACATAACATGTTAATATGATAAGTTTGTATAATATGTTAATTCATTAGGATTTTTTATGATTTATTTAAATTTTAAGGTATATGTTTAAATGAGGATTCTATTATAATTAAATTTTCTTATCACATTATAAATGTAATATATTTTAGGTTCACATGATCTTGTTGCTGATAGATCTAGGATTTTTTTTATTGAGGAGTTGTTTAAGAGATATTTAATATTCAGAATAACTTCTGAGTATACCTCATGGTACAATTTGGTGTTGATGTTTCATATAATACTACATAATAGATTAGAATATTTTCTCTATTTGGGATTTTTTTGGATCGTGGTTGTTAATATTATCTCTTACCCATTAAAATTATATAATTAGGGTAACACCACTAATTAAATAGATTATATTCCCTCGGTGATGGTTTTCATCTCATGGCCTATTAATGGTGGGATTTTGGTATAATTCTCTCCATTTTTTTCAAAATGGTACAAGTGGGGTATAGTTGGAATGAGGGGTCATAATTCAGAATATGTAAAAAACATAATATTATATATAGTATAAGCCGATAAAATATTACGAACCAAGTTTATGGTAATTTAATACAAAACCGATTATCATACATAGAACATAACTCCATATATTTTTTGTAAAAATCCATATAATTAGTTTAACAATTTTAGCTAAAGAGCAGATAATCCTAGATAAAAAGTATATCAATTAATAAAGGAGTCAATATATATTAAATAGATAAACAATTCACATATTTAACTATGAGATAAACATTTATGAACAAATCATAATTATATATAACAATTCACATTATAAATTTTATATTCTAATCTAAATTAAAAAATTAGGAATATTATATCATGACATTTATTCTAATATAAACTTGTTCATAATTTAAATTGAATTTAATTAAAAAATAATATATTAAATGAAATATAAAAATTTTATATTCCAAATCTATTATGTAAGAAATTTATATATTTTAGTGTCCTTATCATTTTGTAAATAAATTTGTGATCAAATCATTAATTAAAACTAAATATTCGGTTTGAAAAATTCATCAAATACATCTTTTATTTTGAATTATTAATATTGCATATTTTGAAAAAAAATAAAAAAATAAATTAAAAAATATGTTTAATTTTAAAATATTTTTTTAATTTTAGAAACATTTTATATATCAGTCTAAGGATTTATAAAATAACTATTTACTCTATATCATTTGGATACCTTATAATTAAAATGGTAATACAAATATAATCAGATAATTTTTTAAAAAAATTCACTTGTAAATGGTTTTAAAAAAATTATTTTTTAAATATATATGAATTATAATTAATTAATTTATAAATTGATTCTTAATTTATGAAATTTTAAAAAATTCCATTTATTATTATTTGTTAAATAAAATAATATATTTAATTAAATTCATTATTTAATTTTATGAAAACAAATCTAACATTTTTTACAATATACCAATAATCATAAATCATGATTCAGGTGGTTGTAGTTATGAAATAATTAATGCTATATTGGATATATTTTATGAGTAACATACATATCTATGTGTTTGATAAGTTGTGTTCACTATTACCAAAAATTCAAAAAAACATTAATTACATTGTTTCTCTACTATTAGATAGTTTAGACCCTTATATATTGACTTTTCATATCAATAGAAAAGGTAGTGACCCATATGTATATAATCAACTATAACTAAGAGAATCTATTATGGAAATAAAATTTTAATTCTCTGACCCCAGTTACCCAACGTCGGTGCATTATTACATAACATTGGAATGATACAACGAATCATGTCCCAAAAGACTGATATGTTTAGTAGCCTTGTAAGTAATAGACACATTCATAAGTTTTCCATTAAATCATGAAATAAAAACATCAACAAAATTTTTTTCCCATTTTTAAACATACTTATATCCTTATCCTATCTCAGGAGGTCAACCCTAAAATACTTCATCACATCCTGGAAACAATAAGACATAGAAATGGGTGATCTCATATGGTTAGTAAGGATAACAATATATTAGAAACTTTCATAAACACGAATAAACATTTAAGGAAATTTATAAGAATAAAACCAAAGCCTTTTAAATATAAACTTCATTATAATATGGAAATCATAATATCAAATAATTCCATTTAATTATTCAGATGGATATTTTACTAGTCGAATAATCATATACAATATCAATAGCCAATTTCATAATGATGTAATGAATAATGCCATCCTTCACAACCACATAGTCAAGTCCCTATGCCAATCCTAGAAATATGATTTTGTCAAAGCCTTGTTTCAAGAATCTATATTGTCTCATTTGTCCTATAGATTCATCGAGGAGATATAGCGGGCTCCACCCGTCACTTACTATGTCCAATGCATTCCTCATATGAAAATATTTCATCATTACATAAACATTCGTATTAAAACTAGTATATGAAATGTCAATAAATTGTCCATAAACCTTGAATTGTATAAAAATAACACATCCACAGTCAATCATATCCCAAAACCTTCAATACAGTATGGAAAATGTGTATCATAATAAATCAACCTTGATCATGAATAATATTCTGTAATTTATGTAGACATAGTTGAAAATGATCAGTAAAAATCATTGAGGGAAATATCCAATTTTCATGGAAACATTTAAATGTCTCACTATTTATCAACAAGTTGATTAAAATAGATTTTTTCATCAAAGTGTCACTTAACACTTTTAAACTTTTAAAATTAATTTCAATTTTAAAACATTAATTTCCATATAAATAAAACCCGAAAACCTTTTTTAAAATATGGAAATTAATGAAAATGATTTAGAAAAATATATTTTAAAAACATTTAAAATGATATTTTAGTTATAGTTCCAAAACAAATTAGAGATGCTTGTATACAAATAATTGTTGTAATCAAAACATTATAATATCATGAGAATAAATCGATTCATGATATACAATGTCAATGTAAAGTATATACACCAAATAAAAGTTAATTGTCGCATAACAAAAATGAAGTCTCAATGGAATGTAAGTTGAGATGATTTAATTTATCAATACAATATCCATTGGTTGAGGATAAATCAATTAAACAATTATGGGTGACAAATAAACTCAATATGATTTTATGTTCAGTGTAAATCAATCAGAGGACATTCACACATATTCTTTTAAAAACAACGCCAATGACCTGGATGTTTAACTCAATAAATGTAAATTGAGGTAAAATTATTCTTATCATGTTTATATCGATGACTTGAGAATTTATCAATGGAGTGATTATGTGTATCAATAGTATATCCACAAAAAAGGGAGTGGAAATTGGGACATAAGTAAATAAATTGTACAAGTCCCCAACCTTAAACCTTACTTAATCTTGAGTTATTACAAGATTACACATTGAGGATATTTTCAGGTTTAGAGTTTTAGAGAATTAGATCATGAAACTTTCATTACATTCCACATTTAGACAAAGTGGTTACATAAAAGACAGTATTCATTCTTCCCATCAACGGAAACATATTTAAAATAAAACATGGATTCTTTCTTGTCACATCCTTGACACTGTCATCACATCATGTACCCTTCCCTTGACCTATGAAAAACATTTCAAAAACTTGGGATGAGCATAAAAAGATCAGTAAAGGATATAAAAATATGGAAAGGAATCATGAGTACATGTACACATAAGAATGAAATCATACTTTACCCATAAAACATAAGCACTTTAACATGCCTCATAAAATCATAGAAATCATATGACATAAAGGTAACTTGAGGCATTCATAAAATCCTTACGTAGAGAGTAACCCTCATGGTTACGTTGGAATACCCATCATAGTATATTCCCTAAATCTCTTCGGAGAAACCTTATCGTTTCACTCCTTCGTGTTACCCAATTCATTGGAGAGCTATATTGGGCTCACCTGCCCTTAGTTTATCATAGAACCACCCGTCTTCATAATAATGCCCAAGATACTCAACATAATCGTATCACATAAAACATGCATAAAGGAATCATAAAATTTCCAACATTCAATCAAAAGATATCAATACAACACATTGATATAAAAACATTATGAAAACTATTTTCAACACCAAAACAAATGAAAAGTAAAACATGGTATTTATTTTTCTTTTAAATAAGAGGTATGTCTTGTAGAGGAAGCCGAAACTCAAATAATGGTCACGGCGACAGAGAAGTCGTTGTCGCCGCATACGCACGACAAAAGCATTCCCTTTTGTCATTTAGTAAACGCTTCGTATAAAAAAATATTCCTTTAGAATAAACGTAAAAGTGAAAGGGTTTTATACACCGTATAAAAGAAGGTTGTGTATAAAACAAAATATGCCTCAATGAAAGGAGATTGAGACGAAGTCCCATACAAAAACGATATCCTTGGTTTAAGGACAAATCAATTACATAATTATGTGTGACAAACGAATACACAAAATATAAGTGGATATTAAGTGTAAAATAATCAATGTTCATTCACACATATTCAAAGGATGACATATTCAATAACTACATATTGAACCCAAAGAAATCGAAATTGGGTTAAGAAGTTCCCTTGACAGCCTAAAGGCATCACATCAAAATGAGTTGATGAGAGATAAAAAAAGGGTCTCTTCATCACATGGATGTAAAATTTACATCAATAAGGATATATGAGAACATATCCCAACATAACAATATGTAAATTAAAAGTCCCAACAAAATAAGTCTTTTAAAATGAGGAGGGTGAAAGGTTCCCTTACCGACTTGGGTATCTTTCGAAACATACACCACATGAAAAAAGGACAATACATCATTGATGTAAATACTCATAAAAAAATTATATTACAAAAAGAGTAGAATAATGGGAAGTACATACACCACTCAAAGGAAATTGTGGCAAATGTAGAATAAATCTCACGGGAATAAAAGTGAGATGAAAAATCACTTACGAAAACTCGGCAGCCTAATGGCACCACTTAAAACTTCCAAAAATGGATTCATGAGATCAAATAGGGTATCTAATCACATTACAAAAAAATGTAAAGAAAGAGGAATATGAAAGAACATCCCTCATCATAACAAATATGAGCTTAAAATAAGTGACACAAAGGGGAGTACTTAAAGAGAAAGAGAGAGGTTAGATCTCTTACGAAAATTCAGCAGCCTAACGGCGCCACTCGAAACATCCAAAATGGATTGATGAGAGAGAATAGGGTCTCTCATCATATGAACATAAAAATTACAGTAAGATTAATTTAAAAGAACATCCAAATAACAAGAAAGATGAGCTTAGAAGGAATGACATAAAAGAGTGTACTTAAAAAGAAAGAGAGGAGTAGGATCCCTTACCTCGGGTCCGACTTGACTCGATCGTTCTTTAATCTCCTGAATAATAAACTTGAGTTAATTTATACTTGATTAAGAACCTTTTAAATCTTATTATTCCTTCTATATCACTTATTTCTATGTTATAAACATTACATAATCATTAAGTTAATAATGATTGTTTTGCCGATATTTGGTTCTTAAGTCGAAAGTGGACTTCTTACAATTACATGTTGTTCGTGTGGTCAAAGGTTCTTTATATATAGAATGAAATTCCTTATTTGGATATCATATATATCATATATATCTATAATATACATGTATTTATAATATCACATAATCATTTAGAGGAAGGAAATGAAATGCACCGTTCATGGAGACGGTAAGCCGTACGTACGCATGAACGCTACTTTCATTTATATGTCGTATTAATGGAATTAAAACTATATGAGAGGTATGTATATTTTATTTCCAGAATTATATTAATCATTTAGATGTATCTTACATCATATATATCCATTATATATATATATGTTCTTATAATAGTACATAATATTTTGAGATAAGAAATGAAATGTACCGTTCATGGAGACGGTAAGCCGTGCGTACGCATGAACGCTACTTCCATTTCTATTTTGTATTTTCTGGAATGGAATAATAATGATATAAGAGTATATTATAATTTCAGTATCATAACATATATAATATCATTAACTTTATCCTTTACACATCCCACATATGGTATTAACGAATCAAATCACTTTCAGGGGGCGGTAGTCCGCAGTTCCTAAAATGAAGATATCGTGTTTCCATAATGGAAACAATAATGGTATACCATAAATGAAAAATACAGAAGCTTAAGGAAATATTAAACATATTATATATCATATATGAAAATAGTGACATCATAATGGCAACCTTTGAAGGTGTTAAATGAGTATTGAACAATCATCGTTTCGGGAGGCAGAATTTCTCCATCCACGGAAACCGTATGTTCTTTAACCATTTGATGTAGTTGTGTGAGAGTTTAGGTCGACTAAAACTTATAACAACATCCTAGTATATTGAAGATACTGGTTTTGTTACAAAAGATGTAAATAAAAATAGTTTAGGGGGTTGGAGAAGCAAAATAAAACAAATGAACATGAGAGAATGAATTACCTTTAAAAGTGTAACTCCTTTTGATTTGAGCCTAAAGGCTTCCTTTGAAAGGATTATGCCCAAAGGGAATCCTATAGGATGAGGAGATGGATTTGTAGAGAGTAAATGGGCAGGGTATGGCCGAGCCCAAGGCTTGAGGAGTGTGTGAAATGAGGTAGAGGTGGGGGCCTTTTATAAGAGGAGAGGAGGGGCACTTTTAGAAATCATGAAACTATTATTTTATTTTCAAAAGTGTTTCAAATTTTTAAGGTCCCACATTGATTTATTTCTAGGATAAGATGATAAGGCTTATAAATATTCCCATCCAATTGTTTTTGGACATGTGTTGGTCTTAGATTTTATATTATCGTTTCATTTTATTTAAACTGTTCATTAATGAGGTCATCGTTGCATCATCATGATGTCATAATTAAATTAATTTATTTAATGTCTAAAAATTATAACAAAAATATCATGATGTAGGAAATATTTTTATATTTATAAATAGTATTTATAGACAAATATATGATTAGTATAACCCCTTCTAAAAATTGTTTTAGTAAAAAAATTTATGTTAGTGTCATTTTCACCTTTATTTAAAAAAAAGGCATTAAAGTCATTATCTCACCCAAGAGGCTCCACAGGGTCCCCTAAATAGACCCATGGGTTGTCTTGGTCTGCCATGACTCATCCAATAGGGTTAGGACAAGTGTCATGGCGTTTCCATATTTTTATAATATCATTTTTACCTTAAATTACACTAATTACCTCTAATCGTAATTAATGAAAAAAAGTTACTATTCACCAAAAAATTATTTTCATCCCATTGAACCAAATTTTACATACTAATGACATCCATGTATGTCAGATTTTCAAAATTAAATACACATTAGTGGTAAACTTTCATTTAACTGAAAAATCAGTTTTCTTGATTACCACATAGTGGTTTCACTATTCATAAAAAATTGGAGTTTTTCAGAAAATTACCAAAAATTCACTCTAAGCTATATTTGATATTCCGAATTCAAAAATTATGTTTATATTACCTAATTAAAAGAATATAAGTAGAATTAATTAATTTAATAATTAACTCTCGCTGTCAAAACAAATAGCGTGTTTTTAAGAAAAACAATATATATCAAAAGATTG
Organism: Viscum album; assembly: GCA_963277665.1. Taxonomy (NCBI): domain Eukaryota; kingdom Viridiplantae; phylum Streptophyta; class Magnoliopsida; order Santalales; family Viscaceae; genus Viscum; species Viscum album. Next base: position 960,985,102 of record OY728143.1, on the reverse strand, counting down.
ATATTTGTTTATGTTGAATTTCAAAGTGAAATTAATTCCAAAGTCCACCATTGAATCAAATGGTAAAAATATATTCTAATTTCACTTTAGAACCAATTCAAAAGATAATTTAATCATATAAATAGATTAGATTAAAAAGTGGTTTTGAATTAAAATACAACATTTTACACTATTCATTAAAAAAATGAACTTTATCAGAAAGATACCAAAAATTTACACAAAGTAAATTTTGATGTCCCAATTCTTAAGAAGAGTTTTATTTGGTCCAAAAGGATGTATAAGAGTGAAAAAAGTATATTTAATGACAGTTCTCCATCAAAAGGCAATAAGTGAACCTTTAGTGAAAACTAGGGCATATACGCCTAAAATTGAATTCTTTCTGTATTTTAAGCCTTTATCTTTTATTGGATAAATGTAAAAACATTTAAAAACATATATAATCATATTTTAGTTATTTCTATCCATTCCCTCCAATACAATGACTACATGTTAACTACCATTTAAAATAATATTATTTTATTATTAGAGTGCAACGTAAGATTCCCAAGAAACTCGTTGTTGCGTGTTGGGTACGCCATCGAGCATAGCGTCCCCTTTAAAGTCATATTAATATTTTATTCACAAATATGGATAAATAAGAAAATTTCATATTCTTTATTTACCTGGGGTGTTACATCCTTCCCCCCTTTTGGGAATTGCGTCCTCGCAATTTTAAAATTGCGCTTGGAAACATCCTTGAAAGTCCCTCATCGGAACAAGAGTCGGTAAAACAATCACTTTAAAATAAAGAAAGATAACTACAAAGGTCACCCGAGTTAACCCATACTAGGATTCCAAGTATGAAAATATGGACATGGAGGAAAAAAAAGGGTCATGTTCTGATGGAGAGTGATAGAAAACATGTTTAGGAGAGAGGTAACCACGAGAAAATCACAAACTTGTGATGGGTTAAACGGTATTCGATTCCCCAGTAGGAAAAGTTAATAGACAAAATTTTTGTTTTAAGTTACTTTTTATTGAGGAATTTATTCATAAGGAAACATAATCACTTATCATGTTGACATTCAACTTTTACTATATTCCTTAATCAAACTCATATTTTTTTCCAAAAGACGAGTATTTATGGAGACTTATTCGCATTATGATTACTATAATCAACTTCTAGAGAATCACCTAATCCACCAAAGAGAACTATATACATCCCATGTATTTAGGCTTTAACCAAAACCAAAACCAAAAAGGTTAGTACAATGTCAGATAATCCAGAATAAGATAACCCTTTATAAAAAGAAAATCTATTCTTAACCTCCAAAATTTGTCCAACAAAACCCAAAGTTCAACGAGGACCATTAGATAAACAATTTGTCCATAAAAATTCATCAACGTAAACCAAAATAAGGTTGAAACCCAAGTATTTGAAGGATTTAGTCACATAGTATTCCAAGTTAAATCGTAACATTTATCTCCAAACAACATCAGTTGCTCCTAATGTCTCGTATTGAAAAGTAATTAACCTAATCACATATCCTCCATGATAGGTTAATCATTTTCATAAATAACCCAAAATCAACTTACTCTTAATTCATAAAATCATATAACTAGAATGAATCAGTTAAACTAACCCAGGACTTCACGTAGTCCAGTGGTAGGTGATAAATACCAGTCACACTTTGGTTGTGGGTTCGATTCCCGCAGCTTTTTCCGACGCGATGGGTTGTCACACGACCTGCGTGTTGTCCTTTTTCCAAAACTATATAATTCTTAAAACATCCCCCAAAACGAGATAATATCTTCAAAAATGATCATAAATTATTTTAACCTCATGTTTATATCATTACTTTCATTTTCCATCATATCATAGAGTAACCCATAATTACCTAAAAAGTAAGGATCATATAAACCCTAATGGTTACCTTAATAATTATTACCTGAATTTCCACATCGAGTTGGCCATCTCGTACATGATGCATTAGAGAAATCTCCAAGGTTTAAATGGTGATCATGAATCCTTGATAGTTGGTTTAGAACAACCATGAGATTCCTCATGGAATCCCCCATCTCATCCAGTCTCTTAATCAGAGAACCACCATAGTTTCCTTCAAACCCATTGTCAATTTGGTGCCTGCTAGATCCAACCATTTACTAAAACCAAAAAGGTCAGTGTGAGTATATAAACATAACCATCATGTACTAATGAGGAAGATAAAGACTAAGATATACTTACCTATTCACTTTATCTAAAACTAGGACTCTTTCTGAAATCCAAACCATTATAGTAATGTCACTTATGCTTAAAGAATACCCTAACCTATAAAGATATCTAAACCGACCGTTGATACCAACTATAAGGATCCAGCCTTAAACCTTATTTAATCTTGAGTTATTACAAGATTACACATTGAGGATCTTTTAAGGTTTAGAGTTTTAGAGAATTAGATCATGAAACATGCATTACATTCCACATTTAGACAAAGTGGTTACATAAAAGACAGTATTCATTCTTCCCATCAATATAAACATATTTAAAATAAAACATGGGTTCTTTCTTGACACATCCTTGACACTATCATCACATCATGTACCCTTCCCTTGACCTGTGAAAAACATTTCAAAAACTTGGGATGATCATAAAAAGCTCAGTAAGGGATATAAAAATTTGGAAAGGAATCATGAGTACATGTATACATAAGAATGAAATCATACTTTACCCATAAAACATAGGCACTTTAACATACCTCATAAAATCATAGAAATCATATGACATAAAGGTAACTTGAGGCATTCATAACATCCTTACGTAGGGAGGAACCCTCTTGGTTACGTTGGAATACCCATCATAGAATATTCCCTAAATCTCTTCGGAGAAACATTAACATTTCACTCCTTCGCGTTACCCAATGCATTGGAGATCTATATCGGGCTCACCCGCCCTTAGTTTATCATGGAACCACCCGTCATCATAATAATTCCCAAGAACCTCAACATAATCGTATCACATAAAACATTCATAAAGGAATCATAACATTTCCACCATTCAATAAAAAGATATCAATACAAAAAATTGATATAAAAACATTATGAAAACCATTTTCAATACCAAAACAAAAGAAAAGTAAAACATGGTATTTATTTTTATTTTAAAAAAGAGGTATGGCTTTTAGAGGAAGTCTAAACTCAAATAATGGTCACGACGGTGGAGAAGTCGTTGTCGCCGCATACGTACGACAAAAACATTCCCTTTTGTCATTTAGTAAACGCTTCGTATAAAAAATATTCCTTTAGAATAAATGTAAAAGTCAAAGGGGTTTATACACCGTATAAAATAAGGTTGTGTATAAAACAAAATATGCCTCAATGAAAGGAGATTGAGACGAAGTCCCATACAAAGACAGTATCCTTGGTTTAAGGATAAATCAATTACATAATTATGTGTGAAAAACGAATACACCAAATATAAGTATATATTAAGTGTAAAATAATGAAAGTTCATTCACACATATTCAAAGGACGACATATTCAATAACTACATGTTGAACCCAAAGAAATCGAAATTGGGTTAAGAAGATCCCTTGACAGCCTAACGACGTCACATCAAAATGAGTTGATGAGAGATAAAAAAAGGGTCTCTTCATCACTTGGACGTAAAATTTACATCAATAAGGATATATGAGAACATATCCCAACATAAAAATATGTAAATTAAAAGACCCAAAAAAAGAAGTCTTTTAAAAAGTGGAGGGTGAAAGGTTCCCTTACCGACTTGGGTATGTTTCGAAACATACACCCCATGAAAGAAGGACAATACATCATTGATGTAAATAATCATAAACAAAAGTATATCACACGAAGAGTAGAATAATGGGAAGTACATACACCACTCAAAGGAAATTGTGGCAAATGTAGGATAAATCTCACGGGAATAAAAGTGAGATGAAAAATCACTTACGAAAACTCGGCAGCCTAACAGCGCCACTTAAAACATCCAAAAATGGATTGATGAGATCAAATATTGTATCTAATCACATTACAACAAAATGTACAGAAAGAGTAATATGAAAGAACATCCTTCATCATAACAAATAGTATCTTAAAAGAAGTGACACAAAGGGGAGTACTTAAAGAGAAAGAGAGAGGTTAGATCTCTTACGAAAATTCGGCAGCCTAACAGCGCCACTCAAAACTTCCAAAATGGATTGATGAGAGAGAATAGGGTCTCTCATCATATGAAAATAAAAATTACAGTAAGATTAATATAAAATAACATCCCAATAACAAGAAAGATGATCTTAGAAGGAATGACATACAAGAGTGTACTTAAAAAGATAGACAGGAGTAGGATCCTTTACCTCGGGTCCGACTTGACTCGATCGTTCTTTAATCTCATGAATAGTAAACTTGAGTTAATTTATACTTGATTAAGAACATTTTTAAAGCTTATTATTTCTTTTATATCACGTATTTCCATGTTATAAACATTATGTAATCATTAAGTTAATAATGATTGTTTTGTCGATATTTGGTTCTTAAGTCGAAAGTGGACTTCTTACAATTACATGTTGTTCATGTGGTCAAAGGTTCTTTTTATCCAGAATGACATTCCTAATTTGGATATGATATATATCATATATATCCAGCATATAAATGTATTTATAATATCACATAATCATTTAGAGGAAAGAAATGAAATGCACCGTTCATGGAGACGGTAAGCCGTACGTACGCATGAACGCTACTTTCATTTCTATGTCGTATTAATGGAATTAAAACTATATGAGAGGTATGTATATTTTAATTCCAGAATTCTATTAATCATTTAGATGTATCATACATAATATATATCCATTATATATATATGTACTTATAATAGTACATAATATTTTGAGATAAGATATGAAATGTACCGTTCATGGAGACGGTAAGACGTACGTACGCATGAACGCTACTTCCATTTCTATTTCATATTTTCTGTAATGGAATCATAATGATATAAGATTATATTATAATTTCATTATAATAACATATATAATATCATTTAAGTTATCCATTACATATCCCACATATGGTATTAACGAATCAAATCACTTTCAGGGGGCGGTAGTCCGCACTTCCTAAAATGAAGATATCGTGTTTACCCATAATGGAAACAATAATGGTATACCATAAATGAAAAATACATAAGATTAAGGAAAGAGTAAACATATTATATATCATATATAAAAATAGTGACATCATAATGGCCACCTTTGAAGGTGTTAAATGAGTATTGAACAATCATCGTTTCAGGAGGCAGAATTTCGCCATCCACGGAAACCGTATGTTCTTTAACAATTTGATGTAGTTGTGTGAGAGTGTAGCTCGAATAAATATTATAAAAACATCTTAGTATATTGAAGATACTGTTGTTGTTACAAAATAAGTAAATAAAAAGAGTTTAGGGGGTTGGAGAATCAAAATAAAACAAATGAACATGAGAGAATGAATTACCTTTAAAAGTGTAACTCCTTTTGATTTGAGCCTAAAGGATTCCTTTGAAAGGATTATGCCCAAAGGTAATCCTCTAGGATGAGTAGAGGTATGTGGAGAGATTAAATGGGCAGGGTATGACCGATCCAAAGGCTTGAGGAGTGTGTGAAATGAGGTAGAGGTGGGGGCCTTTTATAAGAGGAGAGGAGGGGCACTTTTGGAAATCATGAAACTATTATTTTATTTTCAAATGTGTTTCTAATTTCTAAGGTCCCACATTGATTTATTTCTAAGATAAGATGATAAGGCTTCGAAATATTCCCATCCATCAGTTTTTGGACATGTTTAGGTCTTATATTTTATATTATCATTTCATTTTATTAAAACTGTTCATTAATGAGGTAATCGTTGCAGCATCATGATGTCATAATTAAATTAATTTATTTAATTTCTAAAAATTATAACAAAAATATCCTGATGTATGAAATCTTCTTATCTTTCCAAATAGTATTTATATATAGATATATGATTAGTATAACCCCTTCTAAAAATTGTTTCAGTAAAACAATTTATGTTAGTGTCATTTTCACCTTTATTTAAAAATAGGCATTAAAGTCATTATCTCACCCAAGAGGCTCCATATGGTCCCCTAAATCGACCCATGGGTTGTATTGGTAGGCCATGACTCATCCAATAGGGGTATGACAAGTTTCATGGTGTTTCCATATTTTTATAAGATCATTTTTACCTTAAATTACACTAATTACCTGTAATCGCGATTAATGAAAAAAAGTTACTATTCACCAAAAAATTATTTTCATCCCATTGAACCAAATTTTTCATACTAATGAAAACCATGTATGTCGGATTTTCAAAATTCAATACAAATTAGTGGTAAACTTTCATTTAACTGAAAAATCAGTTTGCTTGATTACCACTTAGTGGTTTCACTATTAATCAAAAATTGGAGTTTTTCAGAAAATTACCGAAAATTCACTCTAAGCTATATTTGATATTACGAATTCAAAAATGATTTTTAGATTACCTAATTCAAAGAATATAAGTAGAATTAATTAATTTAATAATAAACCCCACTGTCAAAACAAATAGCGTGTTTTTAAGAAACAATATATATCAAAAGATTGATATTTGTTTATGTCGAATTTCAAAGTGAAATTAATTCCAAAGTCCACCATTGAATCAAATGGTTAAAATATATTCTAATTTAACTTTAAAACCAATTCAAAAGATAATTTAATCATATAAATAAATTAGATCAAAAAGAGGTTTTGAATTAAAATACAACATTTTACACTATTCATTAAAAAATGAACTTTATCAGAAAGATACCAAAAATTTAACATAGTAAATTTTGATGTCCCAATTCTTAAGAAGAGTTTTATTTGTTCCAAAAGGATGTATAAGAGTGAACAAAACTATATTTAATGACAATTCTCCATCAAAAGGTAATAAGTGAACCTTTAGTGAAAATTAGGGCATATACGCCTAAAATTTAATTCTTTCCGTATTTTAAGCCTTTATCTTTTATTGGATAAATGTAAAAACATTTAAAAACATATATAATCATATTTTAGTTATTTCTATCCATTCCCGCCAATACAATGGCTACATGTTAACTACCATTTAAAATAATATTATTTTATTATTAGAGTGCAACGTAAGATTCCCAAGAAACTCGTTGTTGCGTGTTGGGTTCGCCATCGAGCATAGCGTCCCCTTTAAAGACATATTAATTTTTTATTCATAAATATGGATAAATAAGAAAATTTCATATTCTTTATTTACCTGGGGTGTTACAAATTGTGATTTCACACATAATCTTGGAGTAATGTAAACAACAATGTTAGCATAAAACCGATTGAGTGGAAATTGAAATTTCAAATTCCCTTACTGATTTGGTAACATATAAAACATACGCCCCATGAAATAAGGATCAACTGATGATGATGCAAATACCCATAAATTAATGTGTATTACCCATACAATATAATCATGGGCAGTATTCACACCACACTAAAGGTAGTAGTGGCAAATATACCAGGAATCTCACAGGAATAAATGTGAGATAAAAACCCTTTACCTTGTACATTTCCTTGGTTGAGGGTATGTTAAACTGTAGTATAATAGTTAAAACATTTTTATAAAATTATACAAGAACTATATACAAAAATATGACATCATATATGATATTATTATATTGATTTGTTAATAATATTTCAGTACTATCATCGTTTCATGTGTTAACTTATTTGTTTTCATTTATATGATTTGTTACGTTAGCCATGATTGATACAGATAGGATGTATTTGAATCATATAGATAATTATATTTTTTTCATAATTTTTTTTTGTAATCATAAAATGAAGATTATTCTTGACTGATTACGATGGGGAATGAATCTCATTGCGTCTGTGGAGATGGTAACCCGTACATATGCATGAGCGACAATATCATTATATTGATTAGATATTGTATGTAATTGGATGGTATATCATAAATAAATAATCATTAACAAATTATATTTATTATTTTCATAAGTTATACTCATTATTATACCAATCCAAATAATGAAGTGTTTGAATAAAAAACTACACCACGACGTGGAGACGGTCATCCGTACGTACTCCCATATGGTGACTTTGTCATTTATAGGATGGATATAATAATGAATATGATTGAATAATTGTTCTCATAATATCACATTTTATATTAGATAATGGAGATATTATTTTAGAATGGAAACAACTATTAAAGAGGAAGTGTAAGAAGAAAATATCTTGAAAGAAGTGATGAAATATTTACTCACTTCTTACGGTTCTTCATTTTGATTTGATCAAAAGGGATCCATAGGTTCTCTTTCTAACCCAAGGAAGGTCTCTAGGATTAATGGAGTAAAGTAGGGATGGTATTTGGTTTTTTTTGGATGAGGAAAAATGCTTTGGAGGTGTGAAATTAAGAGAAGGGGACGTGCCCTTTTATAAGAGAGGTGAGGGTCACTTTTAGAAAATCTTGAAATATTATTTTATTATAAAACCATTTTTGGTTTCTAATGGCTCCAAAAATATATTATTTAAATGAAAAGGTGGGGGTGGGTCGAAAAATTCTCAACCAATAAGTTTTATAAATGTTAATTCATCATATTAACCATACCATTTATATTTAACTTTTAGTAAAATAGGTTGATATTTACCATGTCTCTTTGTATTTTTATATTATATGGTTAATAATGATTCGATAACAAGAAAAGATATCCCTATATTGTTCATTATTAATATATATAACATTATATATGTCTTTTTGTAGGACTTTATATTTTTAAATATATTATATCAATTAATAAAATAGTATTTGTTTTAAAAACTCAATTATGTCAATTTTGACTCTATTTAGTATTTCATTTATTTGAAATCCATAAAAACATTTTCAGTTATAATAAAATTAATTTAAACAATAATAACATGTCATATTGACATAAAAATTATTTGAATTAATCTGATGTATCAATTTACATTTATTGGGGTATTTGTAATGACAATTATTTTAATATTTTATTAATAAGGTAATTATTGAATCATCATTGTGTCGAAAATAAATTAAATTATATAATGTATAAAAATTATAAATAAAGACCATAATTTAGAAAAAAAATCATATTTATAATGAATATTTATAGTCGAATTTGTATTGTGTATAACATTATATTAAAAATGGTTTAGATATTAAACATTGAATTTAACTCATTTAACTCTAATTTAAATAAAATAATAATAATTGTCCTAACATTATCCATTTAGACCAAAGAAGTACATATTTTATTCAAAATGTTTTTTGTGGTCGAAATAACTAATCCAATAGTATTAGGACATGTTTTTGGGTAATTATGATACCATTTTTACCCTAAATACCATATTTACTTTTAACCGTGGTAAATAAAATTCAAAAGTTACAATTCACCAAAAATTAGTTTCATCATATTGAATGAAATTTTATATAATTATAGTAACCATGCCTCCCAGATTTTTGATATTCAACTCACAAAAGTGGGAAAATTATGTTTTATGCAAATTTGCAAATGCTCCTAGGAGGTGGGTAAAAGATGGTAAAAAGTTCGATAAAATTTTATACATCTAATTTTATTATAAAATGACTCTTATGAATTACATTGAACATATATAGGTATTATATATATAGTATTACTTATAATATTTTTATATAGAAAATATAATTATTTAAATCAAAAACAGGTTTTAAACTATAATGCTGTGTTTTTCACTATTCATCAAAAATTTAATGGCTTCAAAAAAATCCAAAAATTTACACTAATCTAATTTTGATATTCCAAATTCAAAAATGAATTCTATTTTACCAAATTCAAAACATATAAGTTGAATTAATTATTTTAAAATGAATTATCTTTGTCAAAAAGGAAAAGCAGTTTAAAAAAAAACTATCACAAGATTGACATGTGTTTATGAAATATTTAAATATGAAATTATATATAAGGTCTTATATTGTATTAAATGATAATAATATAGTATAATTATACTTCCAAACCCTTAAAATACACAATTTATCTCTATAAATTATTTATATTAAAAAAATTCAATTAAAATTTATTATTTATCATTATTCATCAATATATAAATGTTATATGAAAATTACCAAAAATTAATTCAAAATAAATTTTTATGTCCCGATTCTAAAAAAAATTAATTTCATTAAATTGAATATATAAAAGTGTAATATATTGGTTTAAAAAATGGGATTTCCATTAAAAGTTTCTAAAATTGCATTTTTTTGAAAAATACTTCTTTTATATGAAATAATTAATTTGTTCTTATATTATATCTAAGAAACACACAATATGGATTCTATATTATATGTATTATGTAATATTCAAAATTCAAATACTATTATTCATAACTTCTTTTGAACTGCTAATTTGGTATGTCATGGTGTGCTCGAACTCGGTGTTGCGTATAGTGAATGATATTAAATTACATTAAATAAAATAACTTAATATGAAATCATGTGGTGTTACATTCTTCCACCCTTTTAAAAATTGTGTCCTTGAAATTTTAAAATTGTAATTGGGAACATCATTTCATGTTCCACATCAGAAAAAGTGTCAATAAATCAATCTCTTTAATAGAATGAAAGATAAGTACAATGGTCACCAAAGATAACTCATACTAGGGTTCTTTTTTGGAAATCATGGATATGGAATATTAACTATGTGTCATGTTTTTGTGCAGGGTGATAAAAAAATTGATCAGGAGAAAGTTAAGAACAAGAAAAACACAATCTTCTGATGGGATAAATAGTCATTAGTTTCCTAGTATGAAAAGTAAACGGATAAAGTTTTTTCTTTTATGTTCCATTTTATAAAGTTGAGGAATTTATTTATGATACTGACTAAGAACATAAAGAGATTTACTTATATTTTAAGTATATTTTCATCCTTTGATAAATTTCAACCACTATGTTGACTTTTGTTCAAATGATGAGTATTCAAGATGACTTCATCACACCAGAAGCCATAGAATCAACTTCTAGAGAATCACTTAATCCACAAAGGATAAACTATATACATATTTACCTTGTATTTGGAGATTAACCAAAACAAAAATGGTTAGAACCAGATCAAATGATCCCCAAAAAAGATAATACTTTATAGAAATAAATAGTAATCATAATTTCTTAAAATAAACCAACAATACCCAAAGTTCAATAAATTCCATTCAATAAACAATTGTCCTGAAAATCCATCAATATATTCCAAAGTAATATTGAAACACAAAACAAAGAACAATTTGATTACTTATTCTTCCACATCAAATTCCATCTCCAAATAACATTGATTTATATTAAAGTCACATACATAAAAGTAATTAACCTAATCACATATTATTTATTATAGGTTAATAACTTCCATAAATAAACCAAATTGATATAAATTCATAATAAACCCATAGATAAAAATCCACGATTACTTTTCAAATGAAATCCCATAGTATTCTATTTTCTTTAGTCATATAGTGTTCCCAACAGAATAAACATCTTCCAAAATATAATTTATCACTTAATACCCAAATCATTTTCCTATACGAAGGATATCCATTTGATTAGACATAATATCCAAAATAATCTTATTATTGATCAATAAAATCATTTAACTAAAAAGAATTAGCCACACTAACCAGGGACCTCATGTATTCTATTGGAATATGATAAATCCCAATTGCACACTGGTTGTGGGTTTGATTCTCACAGATTTTTCTGACGCGATGGGTTGTCACACAATCTGCGTGTTTTCCTTTTTCAAAAACAATATATTATAACATTACCAAAAAGAGATAAATTCCTCCAAATAACGATAAAATAATTTCACCACATATGTTATCTCATACCTCGCATTTTTTTCCAACATTTAATAACATGTAATTTCCTTAAATTTAATGATTATATAAACCTAAATAGTTATTTATAGCTATATTAATGATAGAAAAGACGATTATTCCTAATATAGCATTTTCATATAACAAACTGCATGGTTACACATACCAGCGAAAAGTCTTCCAAAGTAATCCCATCAATAAAGAGTACTAATACTTTTATAAATTTCACCATCCATTTAATTCCAAATATTTTCTTCCATGACAAAGTGGTTATCCTATAGAATAGGGTATTCACTTGGGTAAATCATAGGTCCCCTATATTTTTTACAAAGGACAATAAATTGATTCTTGGGTTCATTTTTATTTTCTTATATAGTAATCTTCATTTTTCCTAAAAAATTCTTTAATTTATGTCTTTCTTAACCATAAATAAATCATTTATTTGTTCTGATGATTCAATTCCCTTGGGGTATCCTTCCACATTTCCTGCATGATTGAAATTGAGCTTTATTTTTTCCATGGTCTCCACTAATGGAGATCTTGTCATTCATAGCCTTTCTCATCTTTGTTGAGTCTAAGAGGTGGTAAATATATATACTGTTGATCATATTTTTGGAAAAATGATTCGGCATGAATGTGATATATTTTACACCTATCAACATTCCATTTCATTGCTCATTTCCACCATCGTACCCAACTTGTACATCATGTTCAATGTTACTATGACTTCCTTGGAATCCAGCCATTGACTAACACAAGAAAGCATAGTGTGAGTCATAAAATCATTTAGATAATATCATAACAAATTATTTTAAATCTAAAACAACATTATATTAACCAAGGTTATTTATTATCATCTTATATTAAAATCCTTAAAATTGTTTTGTAAAGAAAATTTGAATAATCTAAAGCATATCCCCCGGGAGTATCGTAAACATGAGTGAAGCGAGGACCATTGTCGTGTACCAAGATACCACGGGTCAAGCCTGAAACACCTTGTCAGAGTTTTAAATTCATGGTATATTTGTGCTAGTTCCACCTCTACCTGCTCGTATCCAGATAGAGATGTATTGCATGGAAAACCCGCATAATATTTACATTACCAATGTTTTTGGATGTTCTTCTATACTATTCCTCAATGCCTATCTTAGGTTATTGTTTTCTAATCAGAGTGTTTCTAAATCTAGATTTCAAGGTTTGTACTAAACTCCCTCTGATACCAACTATAACACCCTGACCCAAGTCACTCTGTGTTGGTGCATTATTAAAAAACATTTTCATGATATAATGAATCATGTCCTGAAATACAAATTAGTTTTTTAGCCTAGGCATTATTCGATACATTCATAAGTTTTACATTAGAACATTATCTAGAAACATCAACAACATTTTTTCCCTTTTTAAACACACTTATATATTTATCAAATCCCTTTAGGTCAACCAAAAAATACTTCTTCACATCCTGGGAAAAAGAAAACATATAATGGGGTGAGATCATATGCTTAGTAAGGATAACAATATAGTGGAAACATTCAGAAATAAGCACAAACATTTAAGTCAATGTATAAGACTAAAACAAAATCTCTTTAAACATAAACTTTAGCATAATATGGAAAACATAATATCAAAAAACTCCATTTACATATTCACATGGATATTATACTAGTAAAATAATCACATTCAATATCAATAGCAACTTTCATAATGATGGAATGCATAATTCCAAGCTTTATAACCACATTGTCATGGACTTGGGAAAAGACTACAAATATGATTATTTCAAATCCTTGTGCTGAGACACTAGTTTGTCTCATGAGACCTACCTATTCATCGAGGAGATATAGGGGGATCCACCCATCACTTACAAAGTCCTATTCATTCCTCATATTAAAAAGATTATACATAACATCAACATTCGTATTAAAACTAGCATTTGAAATCTCAATACTTAATCCATAAGCCATGAATGGTATAAAAATGACACATACACAGTCAAACATATCACAAAACCATCAATAAAGTATGGAAGATTTGTATCATAATAAATCTACTTCGGTCAATAATAATATAAGGTTATGGATTTTGACATAGTTGAAAATGATTAGTAAATATCGTTGAAAGAAATATCAATTTTTCATGAAAACATTTAAAATCACCACTATTTATCAAGTACTTTTTTTAAATAGATTTTCGAATCAAAGTGTCCCATACCAATTTGAAAATTTTGAAAGGATTTTCAATTTTAAAAAATTAATGATCATATAAATAAAAACATAAAATGATTTTTAGAATATAGTCATTAACGAGAAATATTTAAGAGAATATATTTTTAAAACATTTAAATTGATATTTTAGTTAGAGTTCTTAACCAAATTAGAGATGATTGAATACAATTTTTTGAGGTTATCACAACATTTTAATATCATTTGAATAACAGGATTCAAGATATACAATGTTAAACTAGAGTATATGCACCAAATAAAAGTTAATTGACGCATAACTACAAAGATTTCTCAATGAAATGTAAGTTGATATGATTTACTTTATAAAGACTGTATCCTTAGGTTAAGGATAAATCAATGACCCAATTAGGTGTGAAAAATACACTCAATGTGATTTAATATTTAGTGTAAATCAATCAGAAGGAAATTCACACTTATTCTTGTAAAAAACACCAATGACCATGATGTTTATCTCAATGAATATAAACTAAGTTAGAATTGAACTTATCATGTTTATATCAATGAATTTAAAATTTATCAACGAAGTGATTATGTGAATCAAAAGTATATCCTCATAAAGTGGAGTGTAAATTACAACAAATATAAATAAATAGTTATTTCACACATAATCATGGAGTAATGTAATCAATGATGTCACGACCCCCTCCACACAATGTGTACCCCTTCTGGGTTGGCAATGTGAGAAGGGAGATAATGACCCCCCGAGTCTCGCATCCAGTAGGCCTCAGGTTTGCGACTAGCACTGAGGGTATAGTAAACAAACAAATGGGAGGCATTACCCTCTAAGAGAACACATGCAGAATAGAGAGATAAGATAGACACCAACCAAATCCAACTCAGAACTGAAATATAAAAGAAACCCATTTAGATATATAAAATTCCACGCTAAATTACAAAAATTTAAAGGGAAAACTACAAGTACACAAAAGATAGTAAAACGGAAGCGATCGCAAGCCCAAAAAGCTCCTCTAACCACCAGCTAGTGGTAACCATCTTGATCTCAGACCTACTTTAAGTGACCTATAAAACAGTTTATATATACGTACGGTGAGTATAACTGTATACAGAGTAAGAACCTCCCCAAATCCTCACATGCAAAATTAGTGAAAGCAAGCTAAATCACAGTGAACAACAGTGAAACTAACTCATCCCCTAAGCAGGTACACTATGTTCCCAACCTCACCATTTCTAATCTCACCAAGTAATGCATAAAAGAATATATCATATAGAAAAGGATATCAAGGGTACCCCGCTACTACTTCCCCACTGGTTTTCCACTTTTCCCCAACGACATGCATCCTGGGCAACTCTCTCCAATGGCTCGCCTGTATAAACTAGGGCCAAGCTCCACAATCTGCACCTCGTGCACCACAAAGGTTTTCTCACAGATACCTTGGCTATGCTCCACACCATCCTCGAAACCAAAAGTATCCAGGTAGGTTCTTAGAGCCACCACAACCTGCATAATGTGTATCATACATTGGGTATTGTACCTCAAGCCATTACAGCCCATACACCGCATGAGGATCCTCAAGCCATTAAAGCCTATATATGTTACACCTATAGTAGTCCATATGATACTACATTTGGAATATATTTGTGCAAATAACCACAATACATTTTATCCCTCTACACACATATATGGGGAAAACTATCCAATGTTCCAATGATGCTACTATCTACTTGAAGAGAGCGGTGTCAAAGGGGGTAGTCATCCATTCACCCTCCCATCGGAATGTTGGGGTAAACACCCCCAGGGCTCAGAATCCCCATGGTGTTAGTTTCCCTTACTGATAAGGTGGAGTATCATATAGAAACACAAAAGTACAGAATGTATATAACTCACAGCCACATTATAGGAATAACCTAGTCTTAGCCTCAACTACTACTAATGTCTATTCGACTCCGGGCTGGTATTTCTAAGACTAGGCATCCTATAAGCACACAACCAGTTAAATAACGTCATTAGGTTACTTCATTCCCTTTTTACTCAATTCCACTTTACGTTAATTAATTATATTCACGTTAATTAACCATGGAAAAACCGCATTAATCTTTATTGGCATCAAAATCAATATCAACCGTTCCTTTAAAAGTTACAACATCACTATTAAATTCCAGTATCTCCATCCCTGTGGATTATCACCATTTAATCAAACATTCATTTAAGAATTACTTTCCCATATTCCAAGGCATTCTAGGAAAGCATCTTATGCTACTAAACATAAGGGTGATCAACACGGTCAGTAGATATACTACCCGTTGAGTATTTGAAGCCTATAGAAAGAGCGTAGACCCATTCTCCCTCGAGAAGCTAACAATGGAAAGCAAGTGGCATACCCCGCATGTCTTCACCTCCTTCAGAAGAAGGGTAAGCAAGACCATCTTCCTTGAGCAGTGGGGAAAATTAAAATAGGTAAATAACCAATTAAACCACCAACCATATAGCCATCAAATCCATCCCATTCCAACATCCCTAGGGTCCTCCCCAACATCCACATGCATTAATAGATGCATCTCACCACTGTAGGCGTCATCTTCTTCCACAACCACAAGGCCTCCCTACCTCCATATATCACAACACAGGAAATCACAACACCCCTCTAGGGTCACAACATAGCACAAGCAACATGAATAACAAACATCACATCAAATGGGCTCTTTTACCTTTAACAAGGCATCCAACCTTCATAAATAATGAGGAATAATGGATCCAAACCAAAAGGCACTCGCCCTTACGAACAAGAGGGCTACTAAAAACACTACCAGGCATTTTCATTTATCAACCAACCAGTTCTTTAGTCCCTCTTGAATTAACAGATTCAGTTTGTGGGTTCCAATTCCAGGAAACCTATTCATAAATCTATCTTAGCTATCACAATTTAATTAAACAAATAACATGACATGACATTAAACAAAAAACACAGACAACAACAACCTGATTCATTCACATGCATCTTTATCTTTAGACAATTAATTATCAATTAGTTATGGCTTTTTGTTCTTTATCAATTCTTTAAGAACAACATGCTGACAAGAAATACATCGATATCACACTATCTAGAAAGTCAAGAGGCAAATCGTTATCACAGTAAAAATAAACCCATGGGACAATACAATTTATTTTAATCTGGTTCAAGTATTTAATTAGGTCAATTCCATTGTGATCCAAAGGACTAAATCATTCTAACTCTAGGATTGCACATAAAGAATTTGTGAAGCCACGAATCCCCTACCTCAAAGGTTTATGAGGGAAACCACAACAGTCGATGAGCGGCCAATAAACTGGCCAACTCTCCAAAAATCCTACTTAGATATCCTCTCCTAACACAACCACTATTAAAGCTCACCATAAACGACATCCACACACTTAGACCTACCAATAATGTGTGTAGATCTAAGATCATGAGATAAGAGGAGGAGTAGATCTACGTGGATCTAAGAAACCAACCAAAAGGATCAATTAACTTGAGAAACTGGCTTCTATTCGTGATGATAAGCCTCTGGATCGCATTCAAAATGCATGGGAGAGGTTATTCTACCTCCAAGGAATGGTAATACCGAGTTAGGGCCGATTAGGGGCTTAAACGAGGTGATTAAAAAACGAGTCAGATCCACAATTTTAGGATCTAACATTAAGTGACCGCATGGTTAGTCCACACGATTTAAAAAAATGTGAGCTAACCGTGCATCAGCTTCTGCCTCAAAAATCACTCCTCGCACTGTTAGTCCGCACAGTTAGGCAAACCATGCAGTAACTGTGCATTAGCCACTGCCATCAAGACCAGCCTTGCACGGTTTGGCCGCACGGTTTAGGCAAACCATGCGCCTCCCATGTGAAGTCCATAACCCTCTATATTTCCTTAAAAGTCCACCCAAATGCACCCCCAAGTCACCATGACCTCTTGGAACACCTCTATCACCATAGTTTCACAAATTAATGGACCTGAGAGGTCTGGGCAATTACATCAGATACAATCCAATACATTCTCATCCTCATGAATCAAGAACCCACCTAAGAGAAAACGAAACAGGGTCTGAACAACCACCCAACTAGATACCTCTCAAAAGAAATCAAGCCACCAAATCAACAAATGATGCCATCTCATAAACATGAATGTTACACAACCACATAAGTTACAAAGATACACAAAAAGAGTTTAACATCAAACAACTTTGGGTACTGATCACGTATCTGTGACCCACGTTCTTATGTACTCTCCTCCATGACACTGTGTCACCACAAGACACGAACTAAAAGAATAGAACATCCGCACAACACCTTCTCCTTGCGGTCTTAGATCTCCACATGTCGCTTCTCAATGGTGGCATCATCATCGACATCAATCTCTCCCCAATCGATGATGGGGGAGTCGTCATGAAGATAATGATGTAGCTGTGATACATTGAAAACATCATGTATCCGAATCATCTGAGGGGGAGGTGCTACTCAATATGCCATAACACCAACATGAGATGACACCTCTAAAGATCAAAAAAAGCGGGGAGAAAGCTTACTCCCACGACCAAACCTTTGATGTCCACGACGGGGAGTCACCTTCAGAAACACATGATCCCCAATATTAAACTTCAAGGGTCTCCTCCATTGATCAGCATATCATTTCTGATGTTCTTTCACTATCTTCATCCTCTCATGAATCACTTGAACCATCTCTATTGTGTTCTGCACTAGTTTCGGTCCTAACATTGCTGACTCTCTGAACCCAGTCCCGCACAACGTAGAACGGCAAGGCCGGCCATACAAGGCTTCAAACGGCGCCATACTGATGGTGGAGTGAAAACTATTATTGTAAGAAAATTTCACCAAGGGTAAGGTCCTCATCCATGAACCTCCAAAATCTTGAACCCAAGAGTGCAACATGTCTTCGAGATTCTGGATGGATTTCTCTATCTGACCATCCGTTTGAGGATGAAAAGAAGTGGTAAGGCAAAATTGAGAACCGAAAGCATGTTGGAGACCCCTCCACACCCTAGAGATAAAATGAGGATATAAATCCGAAATGATCATCCATGGGACTCTATGAAGTCTCACCACCTCCTCTAGATACTGCCTCAACAAAACATCAACTGATCTCGACTCCTTGATCGCTATGAAGTGGGTAATTTTGTTAAACGATCCACTACCACCCAAATAGTATCATGTCCTCCCGGAACACGTGATAAACATGTAACAAAGACCATTGAGATATCCTCCCACTTCCACCGAGGAATCTCTAATGGATGGAGAAAACCATCAGGAACACGGTGTTCGTCCTTCACCTTATGGAAGACTAAACATTGATATATAAACTCCGCAACCACACGCTTCATCCCAAGCCACCAAAACTGACACCTCAAGGATGTGTACATCTTCATCACGCCAGGATGTACTGCTAAGGGAAAACTATAGAACTCTCTGAGAACAGTCTCATGTATCACCAAGGGAACAAAAAATCCTTCTATGTTACAACACTCGGTGTTGTTCATCTTCAAACCATCCATCAGGGGCCTCACCACAAACAACTCGGTCTTTCGAGACCTCCACCTCCAGATCCCACAACTAGGACTCTTCCACCTTCTGTATCAGGGACGACTGATCCATCATCTTTAAAAGACAACTTATCCCCCAACATCTCAAATATCAATATTCAAAGCTGAAATTTCCTCCATTACTCTCTAGGAATCACCATATTCATGCACAGCATCACTACGTGACTTTCGGCTCAGCACATTAGCTAGAAAATTCCCTTTTCCAGGTGTATATGATATTTCAAAGTTGTATTCCTATAAGAGATACATGCACTAACGCTTCCGCAAGTTCAAGTCACGCTGGGAGAAAAAATACCTAACACTCTTATGATTGGTTAAAACCACAAAGCATTCACCAATGAGGTAATGTATCCACATCATCAGAGAAAACATCACGGCTTCCAACTCAAGATCGTGGGTGGCATAGTTTCATTCATGGGGATGTAACTGCCGAGACCCATAAGAAACAACTAACCTCCACTGCATGAGAGCACTACCTAACCATAGATGTGAAGCATCGCAGAAAAAATCAAACTGAACTCCCTCACCTAGAAGACAATGGACTGGACCACTTACTAACTTCTCCTTTAGATACTCGAAGGCTTCCTGGCACTGATCAGTTCATATGAAGGCCTGATCCTTCCTAGTCAAAGCTGTTAGAGGAGTCACAACCCGTGAGAAATTGGATACGAACCTCATGTAGTAGCTTACGAGACTAAGTAAACTTCACACATATGAAACTGTCTTGGGGGATTTCCAAGACACAACTCCTTATATCTTCGATGGATCCAAAACAAATCCATGTTGGGATACACATGACCCAGGAAACAGACTTCTCGATCCCAAAACTCACACTTCGACAACTTCCCGAATAGCTGATGTCGACGAAGAACTCCCAAAATGGCTCATAGATGCTCTGCATGCTCCTCTTCAGATGTGGAGTACACAAGGATTTCATCGATGAAGACTACCACGAACTTTTCCAAGAACTAACGAAACACAGAATTTATCAATCCTATGAACACATTTATAGCATTCGTCACGCTGAATAAAATTAAAACGAACTCAAAATTCCCATGACAACAACAGAAATCAGTCTTCAGAATTTCCTCATCCATCACATGAATCTGACGACATCCTGACCGCAAGTCGATCTTTGAGAACAAACATGCACCCTTCAGTTGATCGAATAATTCATAAATCCATAGAAGAGGATAACGGTTATTTATTATCAATTATTTAAGTGACAATAATCGACACACAACCACAAACTGTCTTCAGCCTTCGTCACGAATAGAACAGGTGCACCCCATGGTGACACACATGGTTAAACAAAACCGCACTACAATAGACCATCAAGCTGTATACAAAGCTCTTGTAACTTAGAAGGGGCCATCCTATACGGAGACATAGAGATAAGAGATGCTTCTGGCTATAGCTCGATCCTGAAATCGATCTCTCATCGATGGGGTAATTCTACAAACCTCTTCTGGAAAGACGTCAGGGTACTCTTCTACGACCCTTAAAAACGACAACTGCTGAACCGTTGAAGAACCCAACATCAACTCGCCCATCATTGATGATATGGATGGAATGCGCCTATGACCCATCTAAGGATATCGTTGACCAACAAAAACCACCTTCTCTCTATCAGCACCAAGGAAAATGACCTTCTTCCTGAAGCAATACACGATAGCCCGCACCGAATACAACCAATTCATTCCAAGGATGACATCATATGGTTGTATTTGTAAACATAGGAAATCTCCCCAAGAGCATTTTTTCAAAACACTAGCTCACAGTCTCTACATACTTCCAAAAAGTTAGCTCGGCCTCCAATTAGCGTAGTCAACGCAAAGGGCACTTGAAGCCTCTCTACCTCAAGTCCCAAGGAATGGAAAAGTGTAGGTGATATGAAGGATTGTGTCACTCCTGAATCAAACAAGGCATACACCATGGTAGAAAACAAGTAAAGGGTACATCGAACGACATATGGCTTGTCTGGTGCTGGCAATGCTAGAGCAATAAGCTTACCACAATCTTCTCCACAGCCTCTCTGACCATGATGACAACCACCACAATGGTCACACTCTACTCTCTCAGGATGGGGAGCGTTATGGGGCTGTCCTCTGCCCACCCCATATACCCTCTGCTGATCGAATGCTAGTGCAAACTGCTGGTGTTGCCTCACCTGGAACTATCTCAAATGAGGAACCTGGAGCGGAGTGGCTGGTACACGTTGACTACTCTGAATGGTTGTGCACTCCCGCTGCTGATGGCCATGAACACCATAAGAAAAACAAGTGCTTGATCCCATGGCATAGGCCTAAGTGTTGCTGCCTCCGGAGAAATGAGATGTGAAGGGCTGGGACCTACCCCCAGCTGAACGGAAACCCTTTTGTCCTAAAAACCGGGAACCATGGACCACAACTCTGCTCTGTGAGGAATCGTGTTGATTCCCCTTGTGTGACTATCCGGTCCTGGACAACGTCCTCTCAACAACCTCTTCCCTTGCCAACACCTCAAGATATGTCTTCAGTATAAATGGGGTGACCTGGCAGTGGATATCTGGACACAAAACCTCATCAAAATGAATCACCCTGGCCTCCTCATCTGGTAACAGGTCCAAATCATATCGTAGAAGGTTCCTGAAATGGATTCCAATGTCACAAACAATAGATCTCCCCTTCTGAAGGTAAGAAGCTTCTGACGACTGGATGCCTTCACAGTCAAAGAAAGGAACTCAACTCTAAACTTATCTCGGAACTCCTCCATTGATATCGCTGACTCCTCATGATCCCTATGGAACAAGAGACACCACTACCTCATTGCTCCATGCAGCATCATAACAACGAAGGACACCCAGTGCTCCATCCGAGCACGGATTGAACTAAAGAAATTCTCAACCACATCTAACCAGTCTTTCATGAATACATCTGAAATGGAGCCCTCATACTTCGTCAATCTCTGGTGCTGAAAATATCGCAGTGTCCTCCTCCAAGTGTCGTCATCGTCAACCTCCACCCTATGGCGATCTGCTGGGATAGCCTGCTGGAAATCTTCTATGAAAACATGACGAGGACGTCGACCTGGAGGCATACCTATAAAATAACAAACTGTTAGAGCTCCTAAGCCTGGAATATGGAAGACTCAACATTAATAAATTAATTGTTTTCTTTCATTTGTTTTAGGTTAACCTATCCCAAGGTCTACTCACTAAAACACAGGCACAAAGAAGAATGATAAATGATTATTTCCTAGCTCTCTACCCTGTAAATAGTATTACCTTGTTTAGTAGCCATTGTAAACTTAATGGTCCATAAATCAGATCATATGGGGCCCTAAATGCCTATGTCTCAGGCAGTATCTAGTGTTTACCTCACTTGCTAAACATGAATGACACCGTTTCCCTACCAACCCATGCAACCTCACATGTGCCTAACTCCAAACTCCATCATATCCCTCAACCAGACCTCTGATACCACTCTGTCATAACCCCATAACCACAAAGTGTACCCCTCCTGGGCCGACAATGTGAGAAGGGAGATAATGACCCCCGAATCTCGCCTCCAGTAGGCCCCAGGTTGGCGAGTAGCTCTGAGGGTATAGTAAACACTCAAATGGGAGGCATTACCCTCTAAGAGAACACATGCAGAAGAGAGAGATAAGATAGAAACCAACCAACTCCAACTCAGAACTAAAATATAAATGAAACCCATGTACATATATGAAATGCCACACAAAAATTACAACAACTAAAAGGGAAAACCACAATTACCAAATAGAAAGTAAAATGGCAGCGACCGCAAACCTGAACAGCTCCTCCAACCAGAAGCTAGTGGTAACCAGCCTGATCTCCAACATGCTCCAAGTGACCAAAAAATAGTTTATATATACGTAGGGTGAGTATAATAGTGTAATCAGTTTGATACTCCCTAAAGCCTCTCGTGAAAAATTAATGAAAGCATCCTATAGAACAGTGAACAATAGTGAAACTAACTCATCCCCTAAGTAGGTATACTATGTTCCCAACCTCACCATGGATACTCTCACCAAGTAACACATACAAGATTATATCATATTGAAAAGGATATCAAGGGTACCCCGCTACTACTTCCCCACTGGTTTTCCACTTTTCCCCAATGACATACTTCTTATGTATCTCTCTCCAAAGGCTCGCTCGTATAAACATGGTCCAAGCTCCACAATATGCACCTACTGCACCACAAAGGCTTGACAAAGACACCTGGTCTAATCTCTACACCATCCTCACAACCAAAAGTAACCAGGTAGGTTCTGGGAGCCACCACATCCTGCATAACGTGTATCATACCTCAGGTATTATACCTCAATCCATTACATCCCATACACCGCGTAAGGATCCTCAATCCATCACAGCCTATACACGTTACATCTATAGTAGTCCATATGATACTACATCTGGAATATATGTGTGGAAATAAACACAGGACATTACATCCCTCTACACACATATATGGGGAAAACTAATCGTTGTGCCAACGACACTAATATATACCAATAGAAGAGAGAGGGGTCAAAGGGGGTAGTAAGCCATTCACCCTCCCATCGGAATGTTGGGGAAAACGCCCCACCCCCAGGGCTCAGAATCCCCAGGGTGTCAGTTTCCCTTACTGACAGGGTGGATTAGCGTATAGAAACACAAAAAGTACAGAATGTATATAACTCACAATCACACTATGGGCATAACCTAGTCTTAGCCTCAACTGCAACTAACGTCTCTTGGACACCAAGCTGTTATTTCTAAGACTAGGCATCCTATAAGCACACAACCAATAAATAAATTCATTAGGATACATCATTACCTTTGCCTCAATTCCACTTTATGTTAATTAATTCTTTTCACATTAATTAACCATGAAAAAAAACACATTAAACTTCGTTGGAATCACATTCAATATCAACTGTTCCATTAAAAGTTCTAATAACATCATTAAATTCCAGCATCTCCATTCTCGTGGATTATCACCATTTAATCAATCTTTCATTTTATAATTACATTCGCATATTCCCAAGAATTCTAGAAATAATCCTATGATACTAAACACAAGGGGTCTCAACACGGTGAGTAGATATACTACCCGTCGAGTCTTTGCCTTCTATAGCAAGAGCGTAGGCCAATTCTCCCCTGAGAAGCTAAACATAGAAAGCACGTGGCATACCCCTCGCATCTTCACCTCCTACGGAAGAAGGGTAACAAGACCATATTTCTTGAGAAGTGAGGAAAATTAAAATAGGTAAATAACTAATTAAACCAAAAAACTTCTAGCAATCACATCCATCCAATTCCATCTTCCTGGGTGTCCTCCCTAACACCCTCATGTATATACTGATGCATCTCACCACTCTAGGAGTCATCCGCTGCCACAACCACAATGCCACCCTGCCTCCACATATCACAACAAAAGATATCACAACACCCCCCAGGGTCGCAGGACAACATAAGCAGCAAAAATTAAAACATCCCATCAAATGGGATCTTGGACCTTTAACAAGGCATCCAGCCTTCATAGATAATGAGCACTCATGGATCCAAACCACACATCACTCGGCCTTACGAACAAGAGGGTGAGTAGAAACCCTACCAGGTGTTTTCCTTTATTGACCAACCAGTTATTTAGTCCCTCTTGAATTTATAGATTCGGTTCGTAGGTTCCAATTCTGAGAAACTTATTCAAAAATCTGTCATATGTATCACAATTTAATTAAACAAATTAATTTTCATTCCTTTAAACAACAAGAACCAACAAAAACAACCATATTCATTGAAATGCCTCTTTATCATTATCCAATTAATTATAAATTAATTCTGGATTTACGTTCTTTATCAATTCATCAAGAACAAATGCTAACAAGATAGACATAGATATCCCACTGTCTAGGAAATCAAGAAGAAAATCGTAATCATGGTATAAAGAAACAGATGTGATCAAACCCATTCTTTTAATCTAGTTCAAATATTAAATTAGGTCAATTCCATTGTGATCCAAAGGACTAAATCATGTTAACCCAACTATTGCACATAATCAATTTGAGAGGCCATGAATCCCCTACCTCAAGGGAATTTTAGGGAAACCACAACGGTCGATATGCGCCCATGAAACTGGGTCAATTATCCATGAGTCCTCCTTATATCTCCTCTCCTAACACAACCATTACAAATTCTCACCATAAACGACATCCACACACTTATTCCTACCCATAACGGGAATATATCTAAGATCCCGAGAGAAGAGGAGGAGTATATCTAGGTAGATCTAAGAAACCAAACAAAAAGGATCACTTACCTCGAGAAACTGGCTTTGATTCACGATGAGAAGCCACCAGATCACCACCAAAATGCTTGGGAGAGTTTTTTCTACCTCCAATGAAAGGTAATCCTGAGTTATGGATGATTAGGGGCTTAAATGAGGCGATTAATGGAAAAATGAGTTAGATCCACAATTTTATGATCTAACTTTAAGTGCCCGCAAGGTTAGTCCGCACGGTTTAACAAACCGTGCGCTAACCGTGTGCCAGCTTCTACCTCGACAAACACTACTCACACAGTTAGTCCACATGGTTAGGCAAACCTTTACCTAACCATTTTTTAGCCACTGCCCTCATGACCATCCCTGCACGGTTTGGCCACACGGTTTAGGAAAACTGTGCGCCTCCCTTGCGAATTCCATAACCCTTTAGATTTCATTAAAAGTCCACCCAAATGCAACCCCAAGTCACCTTGACCTCTCAAAACACATCTAGCACCACATTTTCACAATGCAATGGACCGGAGTGGTCCAGGAAATAAAAAATGAAGTTTTTATAAAAACAAAAGAGTGGAAATTGAATTTGAAATTCCCTTACCGATTTGGTAACTTACAAAACATACACCCCATGAAAGTTGGACCATCCAATGATTAGGTAAATATCCATAAATTAATTTAAATTACTCAAACAATACAATTATGGGCATTACATACACTACACAAAAGGTAGTGGTGGAAAATAGGGCATGAATCCCATGGGAATAAAAGTGAGAATAAAAACCCTTACCTTGACCTTTTACATCAGTGAGGGTACATTAAACTTGTTTATAATAGCTAAAACATTGTTATTAAATTATAAAAGAAATATATACATAAATGCGATATTATATATGATCTTATAATATTGATTTGTTAATAATATTTTAGTAGTATCATCATTTTGGGTGTTAACTGATTTGTTTTCCTTTATTATTTTGGTTACATAAGCCATGTTTGTTATTGGTAGGATGTGTTTTCCTCCTATGAAGAATGATATTTGGTAAATTAAAATTATTATTAAACATAAAATGAAAATTATTCTTGAATGATTATGATGGGGAATGAATCTAATCGCGTTTGTGGGTACAGTAACCGGTATGTGCGCAAGAGAGACAATATCATTATATTGATAGAGAAATTGTATGTAATTGGATGGTATATCATATATAAATAATCATTAACATGTTATATTTATTATTTACATCAGTTAAAATCATTATTATACCCATCTAAATAATGAAGATTTTGAATAACATACTACACAATGACGGCGAGACGGTAATCTCAACAAACGCACGTATTTTTACTTTTTCGTTTATAGGATAGTTAGAATAATGAATATGGTAGTAACATTTTTATCATAATATCACATTATTTAGGAGATACTCGAGTTATTAATTTATATTGGAAACAAAAAAGAAAGAGGATGTGGAGGAAGAAAACATCTTGAAAGAGGTGACAAAATATTTATCACTTCTTCGAGTTCTTTCTTTGGATTTCATAAAAAGAGCTTTGTAGTTTGGTTTTATGACCAAATGAAGGTCTATTTTTTGAAGGGATGAATTTTGGGAGAATATTTCTGTAGGGTTTGGCAGTGAAAAAAAATGCTTTTTAGGTGTGAAATTATGAGAAGGGTATGTGCCCTTTTATAAGAGAGGTGAGGGTCTCTTTTGGAAAATCTTGAAATGTTATTTTATAATAAATTCATTTCAGGTCTATAATGGCTCCAAAATTAATTATTTAAAAGATAAGGTGGGTATGAGTTGCGAAAAAATCTTCAAATAGGTTTTAGACAGGTTTAGGTCAACATAATAACCTTATCTTTTAGATTTAACTCTTAGTTTAATAATTTGACATTTACCATGTATTTTTGAATTGTTATATTATATTGTTAAAAAATACTATAACATGACACAATACCCCCATGTGGTTAATTATTAATATATATAACATTATCTAAGTTCTTTGGCCGATCCATATATTTTTAGTAATATTATATCTATTAATAATATAATATTAGTTTTAAAAACACAATTATGACAATTTTGAAACTATTTAGTATTTGATTTTTTTTGAAAGCCATAAAATCTTTATCACTTCGAATAAAATTTATTTAACACACCATAACATTTCATATTATGCTAAAAAATAAGTGTAATTCTTTAGAAGTCTCAATTTACATTTATTTAGATATTTTTAATGTCAATTATTTTAATATTTCATTAAAAATATTATTACTACATCGTCATTTTGTCATAAATAAATTAAATTATATAATTTCTATAAATTATAAATAAAATAAAATTATGTAGGAAAAATTTTTATATTTATAATGAATATTTATAGTCAAATTTATATTTTGTGAAACTCTATATTAAAAATAGTATAGTTATTAAGCTTTGAAATTTACACTTTTAACACTTCATTAAATAAAGTAATAATAAATGTCCTAATCATATACATGTGGACCAAAGGTGTTCATATTATATTCCTAAGGATATATTTGGAATAATTTTACTTATCCAATAGAATTACAACATGTGTTCGGGTAATTATGATATCATTTTTACCCTTAATTACACTATTTATTTTTAACTGTGGTAAATAAAAAGAAAAAATTACTATTCACCAAAAATTATTTTCAACTTATTGGAAAAAATTTTACTTACTATTACTAACCGTGTCTCTAATTTTTTTTAAATTGAACTCACAGAAATGGTAAAATTTTGTTTTATTAAAATTTGCAAATGCTCATAGTAGGTGTGTAAAAGACTGTAAAATGTTCAATAAAATTTTATAAATATAATTTTGTTATAAAATGACTCGAATGTATTAAATTGAACTTATATAGGTATTATGTATCTATTTTGACTAAAAATATATTTAAATAAAATAAATAATTATATAAATAAAAAGTTGGTTTTAAATTATAACATTGTGTTTTTCACTATTCATCAAAAATTGAATGTTTTCATAAAAATACCCAAAATTTACCCTAAGATAATTTTGATATTCAGAATTAGAAAAGGAATTATATTTTCCCAAATTAAAAACATTGACGTTTCATTATTTAATTTAAAATTAATTCCCATTGTCAAAACAAAATTGCATGTTTTTTAAAAAGTAAAAACTATCAAAAGATTGATATGGGTTTAGAGCAAAATTTAAAAATGAAATTACTTATAATTACCTAAATTGTCTTAAATGATTAAAATATAATCTATTTATACATCCAAACCATTCATATACATAATTTTACAGTATAAATTATTTTTAATAAAATTATTTTTTAATTAAAATTTAGTATTTTTCAGTATCGCTCAAAATATTAAAGTTATCATAAAAGTACCAAAAATTTATCAAAAATAAATTTTTATGTCCCGATTCTAAATTTGAATATAATTTCATTAAATTGAATATTTAAAAGTGAAAAATCATGGTTTAGAAATGTGTTCTCTATTAAAATTTGGTAAAATAAATTTTCTTAAAAATTATTCTTTTATATGAACAAATGATTTTTTTATTATATTATGTCTAAAAACACTTAATATTGATTCTTAAATTATATAGAGTATATAAAATTCAATATTCAGTTAATACTATTCATAACTGCTTTTGAATGGATAGTTTGGTAAGTCGTGGGGCTCTCTAACTCGGTGTTGTGTGTAGCGCATGCTATTGAATTACATTACAGAAAATAAATTCATATGAAATCGTGTGGTGTTACAAACATAACATGGAAGTGTAAAATTGTGAACCTTATTTATTTTTTTATTAAACATTTATATTAAATGAACACAAATTAATCATGAAGTTTTAAGCTATTATACATTAGGAAATCGAATCATATCTACCTAATAACCTTTATATTTTAACATGTTTTATTTAAAGGTATATGTTATATCATTATTATGATATTTTGAAATGTTTCTAAACCACCATTATTTCATTCATTTCATATCAAATAACTTATATTATAGCATACAACATAATACAATATTATCAGTTTTCCTGTATTATACACTATGATATAAACCAGTCATTACTTAGGACTAAAGAACCGACATTACATTACCCTATGTCATAAATTGAATATGGGAAAATACACATTATTATATCTCATATCATAATTCTAACAAATGATTGAATATTTTGTTATCTAATTTCATAATTTTGACCATATATAATCATGTTAAATAATTTATTTCAAATATCTAAAGCCATGAAATTATTCCGATACCATTTTCAGGGTTCATTGGATCATATATAATTTATATTATGAAGTGGGAATATGTATCCCTAGACATGAATGTGATTTATTTAGTAAATGGGGATATTATTGGGATAATAATTTTCTTCCTGCAAATGTTTTTTTTCAAGAGTATGAAAATATGAGGCCTTAATGTGAGTATGTTTATTTCCTTTTCTTGTCAATGTATAAATCATACTAAAACTCATATAAAAATAATTATTAATATTTAGGTGAATGATTTATGAATTCATGGAATATTTTTGATGTAGTTCAATTATGTTTTTTATTTAAATCATTGATTCTATGTATATTCATAGACTTCATGTGCTCATATTTGTTGAATTTGGAAGTGTCATTTTATGAAATCAAAATATTAAATGCAATGTTAATAATTGATATCTTGATGTTCAAAAGGTTATAAATTAACATCAAATGACGAAATTTAGCATATCATATAGTCTTCATAGAATTTGGAGAGGTAAAATCCTACTATAGAAGAGTCACAAACAGATGTATTGTGTGACAGGTACATGGTGAATCTTAAACGGTTGAAGATTGGAATATTAGATAAACATTTCATAAATATTTTAAAGATTGATTTATTTTAGTGGATGATGTATATTATCATATATGGATTAATCATTACAAAAAATCATATTTAATCTATACAAAAGTATTAGAATATTTTTATAAAAATGAATATTGTTGATATGAATGGGGGAAGATTTTTTATTCAATAAATTCATATTCATGTTTTACACAGTTTTTTCACCTCACAAGTCACCAAGAGTAGAATTCAAAAAGATGAATATGTGCGAAAATGGAAGAAGATGATGTTGACCATAGTAACCCAAAATTATATATAATAATTGTAAATTATAAATTTAAATTTTACAATGAAAATAATGATATATTGAAAGTTGTTTCATTTTCAGTATTATGACAAATAGTTTTTAATTATTAAAAATTTAGAGAATATAAATTGAATAATGAATATTTTAGAAATATCCCGAAAATTAGATGAATATTATTATTTGTAATAGAGTTTATTGAAGGAGAATGATGTTCCATCATGTGAATAATATAAGAAAT
This sequence comes from Viscum album, assembly GCA_963277665.1. Taxonomy (NCBI): domain Eukaryota; kingdom Viridiplantae; phylum Streptophyta; class Magnoliopsida; order Santalales; family Viscaceae; genus Viscum; species Viscum album. The sequence goes on along the minus strand of OY728143.1, from coordinate 960,953,778 downwards.
ATCTCAATGTAGGGAAATAGCATGAAGAATGAATAATTATATCATAGTGACAACATGAATCCAGACTTATTAAGAAAAAGTGAATTCTATTTTTCAAACCATTGTATATTATATTATATGGGATGGAATAACATTATTAATGTTGGAAGGGTTGTTTTTTAATAACTACATGGGTATTAATTTATTTTCATATATCACATGTTAATACTAATTTGTTGTATGGTCCCAATGAGATATATATAATTCCTTGATTTATTATTCTCATAAGAGAGACTTCCTTAATTCTATCATCTATTTCTATGTGTACTGGAGAGTGTGGGCATGTAATTTCAAAACATGGACTTCAAGAATTACTCGAATATAAGATTTCTACATAACACATTGTTATCCTTCCCATAGACTATTGGATTATTAATAGATGATATATAATAAAACAATCATAGGAAAACTATTCCCTCAAAATTAGTCATGATGGTTATTATCAGATCAACCATAAATTCAAAATAACACATGCTTAAAATAAATGATTATATTTCCCAGATTGGATTCATCCACTCGTTTATATTTAGGAGGTTAACTTGTATCCCAAAAACTTCACGCACATCTACACATATGTGTGTGTTAATATAGATACATGTGTAACCCACTAATAATTCTATTTTGGACTCCCTATATTACAAAAAATAAATCATGATTTCAATAACTTTTATATCTCATATTATAATCTCTTGGATAAAAGAAGGTATTTATAGTCTGTAAGATCCATGTACTGGTAGTTGTTGATAATATTTAGTATTTATTTTTGATATGTTTTTTTTTCTTATATTATTTGTCTATGAATATAAAAATTTGTTTTATTTTATATTATTGTAAATAAGTACAAAAGTCAAAAATAAAATATTATAGAACTATTTTTGAGAGACACTAATTATGGTTTCTTGCAATGAATTTTATGAAAATTCTACACAAAAACACCTTGTCGGATATATGAACTCCCCTTTAATATATTTTAGTCACATATAGATGCACTGGTGGAGGATAGATAAATCAAGATTCATTTCTCATGCATTCTATAAAAGTGGGATGGTATCCAAATTTATATTTGGAGGTTGTTGGGCGTTATATTTGGTTAATCACATTTTCCTTCATAGGTTTTCCCAAAATAAGGCACAATAATCATTTAGAATATTTTTTCTGTTTTTTTTTAAAGTAGATTGTATAATGTTTTTACAAGTATTAATTCATTTTGAGAATGTTTTGTATCATATAAACTCATTTTTATTCTTATATGATTAATTTGTATTCATAAATATTCTTGATTTATTTTGTAATGTATGATATATTTTCATCTCAATGTTATATTTATGATAGAATATTTATATGACTACTTTTTTATCAAAGAAAATTAATGGTTCCCAAAAATCATATTAGAATATGCAACACTAGACTCTATTCCATGTGGAAGGAAGAGTGTAAGTTGGGTAGTTTGACATGTGATTTGGTCTTTATATCAGTTCATAGGTCATTAAAATATATTAGACATTTGATAAAAATAATGTTTCTAACATAATTTCATAATGGTTTTCATGAATTCATTCATATTCCATTTTTTTAATCCTAATGACAATTTTAAAATAATTTATTGATAGTAATGACTGAATTAAATTACATGATTAACCATCATACTCATTATTCATGGTATCAATTCTATCATCGTATTATTTTCCAAATTAGTAAAAACCCATCTATAAAAAAATAATGAATTTCCAAACTAATATCTAATAGTTATAAGAACATCATGTCCTCCCAAATAGTAAATTTAAATAAATTAAATATCAGAGCATCATTATTATTTATTGAATTAAAATTTTTAGTTATGTTTATAATTTTTTTAAATAAGTCGACATCGAAAAATACGACATTTATCACATCTAATCATAAATTTTATTTTCATAATTTACAGGAATTTATAATATTGGTCATATAAAAGTATATTTGGAAACTAAGATACAAATTGTTATTAGGGTCATCATTGTTTCAGTAAGAAGGGGTTAAATAATGAATGTTTTTATTTTAAGGTATTCATCTATATATCCATTAAAAACAATTAAATTTAATTAAATTATTGTTATTTATGATTTATTACTACTTCATGATTTCCAAAAATAATAGGAATGGTGAATTTTCTAGTATCACTGATCAATATAAATAGAAATATACATAGTATCATAAGATATAATAAATATCATATAATCCAATAATCATCACGAGCTATAAATAGAAATATACATTCCATAAACTCATGATATATAAAAATGTATCATGATATATATGAAATTTCCCATAACATTTATGAAAAATAATATTCAATTTTATAATAACAAGAATATTCAACCTCTAATATATATTGTTTGATACATTATATTACATAAACCATCACAATTTTTATTATAAAAAGAAATTGTGCTCAAATAATGAATAAAATAATTCTTTGACAACCCAAAATAATCCTTACTTCATCACCTTTTTATCACAATGAATGAACCAGTCTGTCATCACAGATAAAAATTTGTAGCCACAAAACATTATTTGAGAATCCATTTCCGACATTTTTCACTAACTAAGAAGTACTTTTATCGCATTCCATATATTTCAATTTAACTAATTTAATTAATGATGATTCTATGAAAAAACATTTGTATCGACTTCAATCTTATCCCCATACTTTGTACAACAACCCTTATCATACTTATTCTTATTCACCTCCATTTCACATTCATAATTAATTTTATATTGAAATTTAATTGTATATGATAACTTCTATTATAAAAATTTAAATCTTATATTAAATCCCATAAATCAATCAAGATATTCTTATAACTTATATTGTGTTTTTGAAATTATATTCTGTACATTGAAGTCACATAAAAGATATTTATGAAACCAGGTCATCAACACATTGAAAATAATAATATTTTATGAATAAATTAATGAATATGTATTTTTTGTTAGATGATACCCATATTGTTGTGACTATATACATAACCTTACTGATCATGAAATTTTCCAGACTACCCCGAAAATTAGTTATAAACCTCCATGAGTCATGCAGACTAATGATCCAATTTATAGTGTGATATGTTTCAGATACCATCCATAGAATAACTATAATTTCAATACTACATATATTTTGGATTGATATGGTGCACCATAGTGTGCAAAATTCCCTAAAAAACTCATATTTCCTTCACTAAATAGTGTGGACATTAAAATTCATAGCATACCTATTTCAACATGATATTCATATTTTCAAGGATATTCTCAATCATCATCACATTCTAGAAATAAATCATTGAATTTTTACCTACATTTCACTATAGAGTATTTAATATTAAACTAAATGATAATATTATATATCCACATCGTAGTATGATAATTAAAATTAAATTGTGGTCATTTCAATATTTACCAAAACTTCTTTTAATTTCTATTTTTAAACAAAGAACTGTATTTTAAACCTCACTATGATCCATATTATTATTAGATATAATCTAAAAGAAAAATTTATAATATGTTTCATTGATTTTATATTTCTCTCTATTTATTTTCTATATATGGAAATAACATCACTATACTAAAATTTACTTCACATAAACATCACTTTTAACTACTTTGATAACAACCATATATTGTGCTAATCATTTTACTCAAACAATTTCAGGGCCATAATGATCTATATGATTAACATAAGTAAAAATCCTCTTGATTGATCAATTTTAAATATATTTTCATCCCTATATTTAGATTATATGATCTTCTAAACAAATTAATTTAACTATTACACTCTATAAAAACTCCACAATAGAAAAAATAAACAAGTTCAGAATAAGAGTATTATATAATTACATATATTTATAGTCTATTATAATCTTCAAAAAGATAGATTTGATTAGTATAATTACATATATAACAATAATACAATTACAAAACGAGATACATTAAGAATTATATGTTATAAAAATTTAATCTCCGTGTGAACATTAATTTTCCAATAATTATATAATCTTTCTATATTTTTATAAAAAAAATATAATACTCTTTAACTTCCATGATATTTCTTCAGCTGTAAGGATTGGTTAATTTTCTCTACGTGCTTAGGGATTAGGTAATCTTTTACATGTATTTATTTGTAACTACAATCTTCCAAATTGAGGTATAAAATATTCATCACTCCATGACAAAATTATAGTTTAATAAAATTATATTAACGATCACCATGACATAAAATTCCCTAAACATTTTCTAGTTGTATCAACTCATCAACACATATTCTCTAACCCTATCAATTAAATAACAGTATCCTAATAATTTTGAGAATTTATTGTATCTTTTATCTATATGTCAACACACAATGGTTTACTTCACTCAAAAATAAAAAAATTATTTTTTCTCATATAAAATTCCTTCAGTATAATAATTATCCCCCAATATCATGTGATGTTACGAGAGTTAAATCTTACACTATCAATGCATGAACATCACCAACACACCATTTTATCCAACCATAAACTCTTTATAGGGTATATATACGTAATATATGTATTGTATGTTATCACATGTGATGTATAAGTCATGATAGAAACAATATGTGAAGAATATATTGATTTGTTATGTTTAGATTGTGGTTGGACTATTAATCATTAATTTAATAAAATAAATAAATTTTTTATTCCATGAATTAATATCATTGAAACAAGTAAATATTTTTTTAATAATATATACTTTAAAATAATTATAATATATTAATAATTTATATAATGAAAATTAATATAGAATAACATCATCATTCCACTTAATATAAATAATATAATGTAAAAGTAAATTACTTAGTTTATGGATTACTGTATATGTATTCATTGTTACTTTTGATGTTGATATTTTTTAACATGATCCATGATTTCATTTTATACATCAACCGCCAATAATATAATTTTTTTAAATATCATTATAGTTTAAAAATTCAAAGTCTTAGAGGTAATGTTATTCACTATCACAAGATAAATATCCTACATCATCACTCATATTATATGAATCTATTTTATTCATGTGTATAACTAAAATACACACTATATTTACTAAATCATTCACATCATATATAATTTATTATATGATGGGAACATATATGGATAATGTTGTTCATAGTAAATATTTTTCATGATTATTGAGAAGTTTGAAAAAGTGGATTGAAAGGAATATATTTTAATACTGTTGGTAATATTTATTGACAATTATTATATAAAGGAATAAAATAATTTCTATTTTTTATTAATTAGGGAATATATCCCAATATTCTATAATTTCCCAGTTTAATGAATGAAAATATACAAGTATTTTATTTCTTAAATCCATCTTCCATGCGAGATATAAAAAACTTGATGTCATTCAAATTAGATGAATTAATATTCTTTGATATTTCAGGGCGACCCATGGAAAGAACATAAAATAATCTAATAAATTTCTTTTTATATCAATATTAATGATCTAAAAAATTAATATAACATATTATGTTTATAGAAAATATATTTCTACCTAATATATATGTGTCTGTTTTTCTGTTTTTGTGTTTTAGCATTTTTAATCATAAATGAAAACAAAATCCTTAAATTTGTTATGTATTTTTATCAATATTTCTTCTATAATTTGATATAAAATTTCTTTATTTAGTATCATATGTCCCTATGCCTGAAATAATTCCATTAATTTTGGTGTAATATTCCGAGTCCACAAACCACATAATCGAATAGATAGAAACGTTATTAATTGATAATTTATTTTAGATTTACATGGAATTTCATAAATATATATGAATTAATTGAATAGTATCTTCATTAAATCTATAAACCTATGAGAAAACATAATACATACTAAAAATAATAATTTTTTTAAATTGATCCTTATGTTTATGCATTATCATTCACACATGACATGTAATCCTCAATTAGTACATAAGAATACATGAATGAGACATAATTAGTAATAAATTTATCAAATCAAATATGATGAATAACTTATTATGAAAAATATATAAAGATTTATGTATTAATTGGGTGCATCCTTTAATAATATACATATCTTAAGAATAAAGTTTAATAAAAAAACTTCATAATAAAATAAATGATTATAATAAAAATTAATTAGGGAATTATAATATATATATATCAAAATATAAGTAGCATTCATAATAAATTATTTTCATTAGATATTGTCTATTTATTTTTCTAAAAAAAATATCTCATTTATATGGATAATGTTTTTAGAAATACCATTTTATTGAAGTCCAGGAATTATTATCCTACTATTAAAATAATCCCAATTTCTATCTTGGTTGGGGGTACCGTTACTATTACTAATGGTTTAGATTTACATAGGGATTTGATGATTGCATTCCCAAAGACCGATATACATGATTTCCATGTAACAAGTGTAAAAAATAAACACATTAGAAGTGCCCCTCCACTACTTTCCCACCACCTTGTTCAAACATGTTTCCCCAATTTTCTGTTCATTTTTTAACCTCCACCAATCATTGTTGTGATTATTAGTAGTGAGATCATCTTATAAAAATATAGGCTTATCAATCTAACTGTATATATCAATGACTACTTCTACACTGTATTTTAATAAACCAGTATTGAATATGAAGCAGTATAATTTTCATTATTCCACCTAGGGAGAGCCTAACATTTAGTGGCATGATGGCCACATTAAAATTAACCAAATATCAATTTTTAATAATACTATCATTATTACAATCATCCACAATAAAATATTCTATATCACTATAAATGTAATAGAAAGCACAATATCATGTTATCCAATTACATCAGTGTTTCTGAAGGCAATGGTTCGTAGAAGACTCCTATAGTTGTTTTTAGGTGTTTTGATTACTGTAAGATGGTGTAAAATCGATTTATGACATGGATGGTTTTTTCATGTTGTGAAATAGTGGATTTTGCAATGTTTGGGGTTTGGTTTATAGTTTGAATAAAATAATAATCTTTAGTTTGTGTTGGATCACAGGTTATATTCATTATGATTATATAAATAATTATGTGAATGGAATATATTTTTAACAAAAAAAAATATACATAAAAAAATGTAATTTTAAATATGAAATTATGAACATGAATTTATGGATTGTGGAGTGGTTGGAGGATACATTTAATAGATGGTATCGAAAATACAATAAATTTTGTATGTGAATGTCAAATTCACAACATGAATCTCCATTGGGCAGTGCGACTATAATGCCTAAAGCTCTATTGGCTATATAAAACACTTACATTTATTCCTGATGCTTCATTTTTATAGAATAATTATCTATTTTAATTTTGAAATCCCATTTATTGGGATTAATCTTTTAATTATTCTATTCTATTTTTTGTGATTTTAGGTTATTTTTTCCAATGGTTCATGTGTTTTCGTCTATTATTGATCTTGAATCATTCCATCGAGATGATTTAATCGAGATCCAAATTAACTATCCATTCTAATTAGATGAATGTTGAATCCTAGATCTATGAGATTAATTTTTTCTCCTTATTTGTTACATGGAATAGGAAAAATTTAATTTTATATCCCCTTGGATGAATTGAAAATTACCCTAACTAATTATTAAAATAAAATAATGAATTATGGGTTTTATGGTTTTGGAGATGACATCTTGTTTTCTACTATGATAATGGGTTGCCTCATCTTTTTTATTAAAAATCATGTATTTATTTTTATTCAATTTTTCGAATGATGTTATGATTGGTATCATTGTGAGAATTTGATGAAAATTTATTAATGAATGTAGATCTACACATTTTTTGTTTGATATATAAGAAATATTTTTTAATGCTAATAAATTCTTAGATTCATGTAATTTTTTTGAAATATGATTTTTTATTAATGCAAGTTTAATTGTATTATTAAAAAAATGTGATAATGGAAAAGAATATAGAACATAAAACTGTCAATCCCATTAAGATAAAAAAAAATTTAAATTGAAATATTGTCCTAACAGTCTAATGAAACTAGAATAGATACTAAATTGGATTTTTAAAATAATTTATATCTTTTAGTATCCAATTCATTATGATTCATGTAGTCACAACCTAGGTTAAATAAATAATTTAATTCAAGATGAAATATACCATGTTGTTTGATAAAGAAAAATTTTTGGGGTTGAGAAAGTGGGTCAAATAATAAAATTTTAAAGCCAACTGTTTTTGGATGATTGATTTCATTATTATTTAAACTTTAATGCATTATTCTTTATGCCTATATTTCTAAATGAACAATGTAGTTTTTTTCATCACTATATGTTGCCCTAGATTTGAACCATTCTATGATATGTTATGTGATCCTGATAAGGCTAGAGGATAATGATATAATGATGGGGAATCCTTTTTTTGTAGTAGTTCATTTTTATGAAGATTATATGATGGTGATATAAATGATTGTGTAAGGGATGGAAATTAGTTTTATATAATTGGTTTAATATAGACCTTTTTTCTTCTTTGAAAAGGTAGTTTCTTATAGTCATCAAATAAATTAATTTTTTTGTCGAATGAGTATTTAATATATCATTAATCATCCTCACTTTTGATGTCATTGGACGTTATTTATTTTTTATAACTCACTTAGAGATTTGTATGATTCATATAGTAGATTAATATATTAATTTATATTAATGTTCAGATAATATTATAACCCATGTGGTTAGAACATGATGAAAATCAAATAATATTAATTTGGAGGAATCACATACTCAACTGGATTATTCCTGGAGTGCATTTACTTCACCTAGATTTTTAATTATTATTAAAATAGAATAAATTTTATTAATTCATAATAAATAAATTAACCTAATTTTAATTTTTTTAAAGTAAATAATTTATTTAATGAAAATATCGTTCATTTTATATTTTATTTTATGATATCTAGTTCTTAGAGGTCTCAACCAAGTGTTCAAGTGAATATAGTTACAATTGACCGTAATAATAGTTTCATACCTATTTATTATGAATGAGAAATATAATATCTTTTACATTTTTTAATTTTATATTCTACATCCGCCAAGATGGTTGGTAGAATTACCCTGAGTGGTCTCTTGGAGGGTTTTTTCCCAATCATCTGCATTATGGAGTTTTTGATGGCTAACTAACCTATCTGTATCTACTCTCTTATCTATGTATTATTATATACTGGTAGGCGTACTTCTCATTTTCGCCATATATGTGTGTTTAGGGATTCAATTTATAGTTTTTTTCAAACAAATGTTACATGAATATTGTATCAAAATGGTTATTATAGTTACAACATGTATCAACTATAATGACTTAAAATACATAGTTGGTGCACTGGTTAGGATGTATTTAGGTAAAATATGTGATTTATTATGGATTGAATGTTGTGTTATATCTTAAAAACTAAATAATTATTATATGGATACATATCCCTAGATGATGTGATGATTTGATAGATGAGATGCATGCTACGGTATATTGCCCAAGTGAAATTGTGCTGAAATCTTTAGGAGAGAATCAATTTATGATATATAAAATTTGGGTAGATTTTCGGTTTTTTGAACATTTAATTATGTATTGATAATTTTGTATACTATTACCATCAATTGGATACTATTGTCTTCTTACATGTATGGGATATATATAATAGCATTATGATATTCCGTCTGTCTTCGTTTATATATATCCCATGTGTGTGATTGTGTTTGGGGAAATCGTTCTCTTTGTTTTGTTGCTCGATTCCTAGGTTCTTGTCACCAAACTTTGGGGATCCGGAACACCGTTTGAGTATGTGAAAAAAAAGTTAATGTGACATGTTGGAGGTTATCCTAAGATGGGTTATTAAAATTAATATTCTTGTTTTCCAATTATGAATGTTTTTTGACTATATATTACCTTAATAATAAGAGGAACTAATTTGACAATGTATGTGACAATAAAATTCTTATATATCATCCTGACATATCATAAGTCTCATGACATAATATAGATTAGGTTTCGATCGAGGAATTATAAATTTAAATATTTTTCTTGTCACATTTCATTTGTATTATTTTAGATATCTTGGAAGAAACCCTCTATAAGATGTTTTAAATATCAGTAATTTTACATTCAATCATTATAATATCAGTTATTTTTATAAATGTTATTGTATTATTTTTCATAGTATTTGTGGAATACATTGTAGCTAATGATAATATTTATGTTGAATTATATGATCATCAAATATTCCATCCATATTAATATTAATGTCAAATATAATTCTTAAATGAATTTGTTTCAGTTATTCAACATGCTATATAGAATATTTCTTATGATTTAATGATCAATTCTGCAGTTCAGAAACCATTACTGTGCACTAGACCTCATCCCATTTTTATATTTCCTTTCCATAGGATTTTAGTAAATGTTTTATAAATAATATACTATGCCATGCGGTTTGGAAAAACATGATGCCAACGAAAATACATTTTTTGTATTTTATATTTTCAAATGACTGTGAAATTAATGTATAAATATATTTAACTAATATTAATAAACCATTTTGTAATTTTGGATGTAATCATTTATATATGGTGAAATTTAAATATTTTATCCACAAACTCATGGAAACTAGGTTTATAGTCTTTATCAGAATGGGGAGGTGATGATATGGTGTGCAGTTGGGGAGGAGGTAATACTGAAAATGTTGATGTGTCGTGGTTGGGATGTCTGAGAGGAATTAATATATAAGAAGGTTATAGGAAGGTGTAATAATGATAATGAAATATAAAAATTAATCTAGGGTAGAATATTTAATCGAAAAATGGTAAATTTTGATTTGAAACTTTAACATGAAATAATTCTATTTATTGAGACTATTGATTCGAATAATGTAAAAATTTTAGATCGACTATGTATTTTAAAAACATTAAGTAAAATAATATAAAAAAATAATCAAAAAATCATGCCAGACTCCCCATGGAAGGGTAAAGGAAAATATCCAATTCACCACATAATCTGAACCCATTATAACAGATTTCCCCTTCAAATATCGTTTGGGTATTGAAAGCATGTTGTATGAGGGGTAGACATGAATGAGACACTCCAATGGGGAATATGATAACATCTATTTAAGTTACTCATCATTTCATAGAAAAACACATTTCTCAATGATTGATGGACTGAAAATAAAATATTGATGGATTGATCACTAAGTGTTTGGGAATCTTGGTTTTATTCAGGGGAAGAGAAGAAGTTAATCGTAATTTATTAAATTAAATATGTAGTTTTTGTTATATAATTATTGTTGTTAAATAAAAATTAATTTTTTATTTTGGTTTATTAAACATCCTATAAACAACCTTCATTAAATAATGAAATATTTTACTATATTTTAAAATGTGGTGGAATTTATTTTATTCATTTTGGAGTTTATTATTTTTGGAATTTGAAATATTTGTTTTGTGGTATAATTTATATCATTTTACTTTATGATTTAGGTTGTGATAAAGAATTAATTAAAAATTTATTGTAAAAATTATTGTTCAAAAACATATTTTTAAAGATTTCCAATTGAAAAATGAGTATTAGATTTGGATTATTTAATTAAAACATCTAAAAAATTAAAATATTGGTTTATTGAATAGGATATTCATAGACTATTCATTTAAATAAAATATATTTTTTTATAGAAAAATTATTATAAATATATTGAGTATTTGAACCATAAATGAACTATACATCAAACCAAATGTGTATGTTGGATAGGTATTCTAGTAACCTATATATATATAATCCATAACTGATAGTGGTTTGTAATGTGTATCAAGTAATATTTCATATTAATTATATATTATAATAATGACTTCAATAACTATAATAAAAGTATTCTATTTAATTAATTTTCAAATTTAATGGTATGGATCCATATATACCTTCTGATTTATTTATAAGATGGTGTTGAAGAGCATACACCACTAGTCAGGTCACAAAAATAACTATTAGATAGAAAACACAATAAATTAGTACTATATATAATTTAACTAATATTTCATGTGGAATAAAAGGTTAATTTATTCCAGAATTAGCTTACATAAGAGTTTCAAAACCATCATCAATATCTCTCATAGGGTTGGCATCTTTTACAATAAATGAAATTCAATTTTTTATATTATTTAAACAATGATTTAAAAAATTGAGACCCCATCATACTAAAGAGTGTTTCTAGTAGCATAAATTTCACATGCCCTAGGTAAGAATATATTGGAATTAATATAACTCGAAGGTTGTGCTGAATGGTTTTCCTAAAACAACATCGATGCTCATTTATTTGGGTCGGTTTTTCCAAAGAAAGAAAAATTATTGAAGTATCAAACTTTTATTACACTAATGGATTATGATATAAATTTCATGGAGTAACGTTATTTTTATTTTATAATTGAATGATATAAAAATTATGGGATAATGAATCTTTATTAGGCTTATGACATTGTATATTAATCTAATTAAATATACTTTGTTTGGAATCTCATTTAATTTTTTGAACTAGTTCTCGTTCACTATGATGAATCAGATCTGGGGTGATATGCACAGATAATTGTTTTCTATTATTAGTTCTTTGATAGAATACTCATATGCTTTCATGAAATTATTTTTATTCTCAAATGGGTAATGATATATAGAGTAGTTGGGTTCATGGTTAATCTAATTACCTATAATTTATGAAAACAATAAAATGGTACCTATATAGATTGAAATGGAATATTTGACCATACTATGATTGATCACTGATAGAGTTCCATTTTAATAGGTAGGATAAACACATGTATATGGTATATTTGTTTACACAAAATATAAGTGGAGTCTGTGTAACAATCCATACTTTTGAAATTTGATAAATTTACTTCTATAAATATAGGAATCATTTTTATATATATTTTATAAAAAATTCTGTTTCATGATTTAATAAAACCAGAAACAATTTATTTACATAAAAATAAAATATAACATAAAATTTGTGAATAAGATCCAAAAAATTGACTGTAGTATGATATTGAAAAAACGTGATCAAATTACATTACATGAATATGAAATTATCTTATATTGTGGTCTCTTGGAAAAATTCAACACATGAATAAAACTATAAATTAAAAACACTATAAAAATTGCTTTTAATTTTTGTTTACGATTTAGAATAAAAATTGATGAATATCGAAGTTATTAATAATAAATAAAATATTGGTATTAGTGGGAATTATAATAATGAACAAACAATTATAATAGTAATTTCTTAATACAAATATTAATAATTCATTAAAATATTTACCACACCAACATGACTAGTGATATCTATGAACCCCTGACACCTGGGATATATGGATTTCCTTATAGTATTAATTATCATGAAAATTATAGGAGAAATATTGACACCCTTGAAAATTACGAATGTATGTCATAGTCTTATTTCATGAACTACTATATTATTCGAGTTAACGTCATATAGTGTTGTTTCATATATACTAGGGACTGAATGGATGATTCATACATCAGCCAAACATGTGTCTAAACATGGAAGTATAATTAATATAAATAAATTTTGGAATATACAATTGTACAACTGATAAATTAAAATTCATAAACCCCTCATTACTATATTCTTTCTCGAGCATCTTAATTAAGAAATCCCATTTATCCATCTCAAAAATATCTTTAAGGTTTTAATTTATTTATAATGATGCTTAATGTTTCATTTTATTTTTTAAAAATATAGAGGAAAATCTATTAGTCTATTTTTACATGTCCACTACTTCTTTGTAATTTTGGCGAGATCACACTATTATGATGTATTTGAAGTTATTCTATATTCTTTCATGAAATAATAAATTTGATCTTGAATGAATGGAAAGTACTTTATGTGTAGATATCTTTGATCATAATGTAGTTGGTTTGTATGAAATAAATTAACAGTGACATTTTTTTATTATGTGTGTAATTTTTGATCATCAAAACAAACCATCTGCTTGACCAAAAAATATAAATTAATATTTAGTTACATTAATTCAAGAAATTTAACCATTATACATGCCATAGTTTACTCATTTGTGAGTAATTTATAATAATATAGACCGATGGTAGGTTTTTGGCTTGTAAAACTAATATATAAATAAAATGTGTCACCATAGTTATGATAGAGAATGAATAATTATTATTTTTGAATGATTTGGGATGTATGGGGCATACCATAGGATCTGTGGTACATAATTGATATATGAAAAATGTAGAATATTTATATTGATAATTTTTAATGTAATTTGATATGTTTTTAATTTCATATTAATTATTTGGAATGCCTTACTAAACCCCCCCATGGATTGATGATGATAGTTGTTTTTGAATTCTGTGTGGAAACAAAAATTAGACATGTGATGAAAATTATTCAGAATACATTTGATAGAATTATATTAAGTTCATGGAATCACATAGTTGGAGATTCCATGGGTTTAACCCCTATAGATTTATGATGACACCTGGATTGGAATAATTCTATATCAAAACCCCCCTTGAATTCATGGTGATACATGGTTTTGAATTTCGTGAGAAATCCCACATTGAATACAAAATGACAATTATTTATTAAGACTTTTTGTAAACCCACTAGATACATGATAATAATAGGTTTGGAATTTCATGGACATACTACATAGATTCATTTTTTTCTAAATGAGATATTATGGATGTAATCACCAATCATATTCCAAAGTAGGTATGGTAAATTTAGGTTGTTAGTTTGAAATGAGTAACTGCATTGGAATATTTATTATTATTTCCATTATTTATTACACACATCAGTATTGACTTGTTTTATAGACTAGATATGTTCATTGATATAATTTTTGATATCTTACATAGTGACACTAACACCAAGCTTGGTCCACTATGTTGTATATGAGGAATCTTCATGGTCACTAGTCTTGACAATGGAGTGTATGTTATAAAATATGTTTAATTTGGGAAGAAAGGATGTAACATGGGATATTTGTCAAATTTCATTGATTGAAAACCATTTTGGTGGTCTATCTATGTCTTTAGATCTGTTTTATTCTTTTATTTTTTTCTATGTAAAATGTCATATATTTATGACATTCGGGACATATTTATAGTTCATTTTAGTATAGCATGGGATATGGTTATTTATTAACAAAATAAATGATATATCTTTAATAATTTCCTTGGATATATATGATTATATTTATTTAGGTGGTTTTTTCACTCTTATATAAGGGTATCATCCCACACCCATAACAGATTATACTATAAAATCTATAAAATATCCTCTAGTGTAAGATTAGGTTTACTAAAGAGTTAATGGTGCATAGGATTTAGGGATCTGTTCTAAACTAATTACTCATAGTAACTAACCCATGTACGATTGAATGGGCATGTTTCTAGGCTTGATATTGTTTTGAATATTTTAACTTTTACAATTGAAAATTGCCTAATTTTATAACACACATGATTTTGGAATTTTTTGTGGAATGTTTACTCTTTTTTGTAATAGAATGAATATAGGGTTCATAAAATTATTTAGGAATAAGGGGTGCATTTTTTCCCGTTTCTATGGATTTGAATGATTTTTAATGAAAATTATGTGTCAATAAATGTATTACCAGAAATTTATATAGTTTTATATATATTAATTAATGGTTGATTCATATATAAACAATATTTTTCATTTTTAACAAAATAATACATCATCAAATATCATGATTATTATTTGGTATCATATAAATAAAATAAAATAAAAACCTAAAATTAATTTTCCTTTATATAATATATATGAAATTTCATTTTACTATGAAAAGATTTTGAAAATTATGAATATTGTAATGTATGAAAAATTGGGATATGAATCTTATCTAGGTAATATAGACCTTGTGTGTGTATAATTTTGACCATGTGTGTGGGTAGATGGTGTTAGTCAATGGGTCCAAGATATATTATTAATGTGACGTATGATATAGAAAATAATTAGTGTTATTCCTATTATATATATATATTTATATTTATATTGGGATATCATGATTTTTAATAGAAATTGTTAATGATTTATGAATAATTTTTACATTAAATTATCTTGAAAATGAGTAAATATGGATAGAACAAATTTCTAAATTATTATAAATTCAGGATGTGGGATTTATTACATGGTGGGATTAAATACCCCATGAAACATTATTTTGATATGTGACTTTGAGAACAAAGATATTTCATGATTGAATGTGATAGATGTGGGTTCAAGTGTATCTTGAGAGTGGGAATCATAGACTAGACTGAAGTTTATATTTTAGAAAATCATGTTAACTGTAATTTGTGCTTTAGCTAGACCTATTTGGATTTTACTATTTTCTGAGATTTTGTATTAATGTTAGTAGAAGGAAAAATTTTATTAGATAATTATATTGAAAATTATATTCCTGATACGTAAATATAATAGAACCCTAGTGACGATGTATTAAACTCTATGTTTACTTCTGTTGTTCAGATGAGGGTCTTGATATTGGTGAGTTGAGAATTTCGATTGAGTAATGGGATATTATCCTAATATATGGGTAGATTAATGGTAATGATTGAGATTTCTCATATAGAGGGGTTAATAAATTTCTATGACATCCTTATGAGGAGATAGGTATGATCATATCAATTTTTAGTCATTAAATAATAGTATTGTGGAAATATGAATTGATATAGTCATACCATACTCTATAGAATGGTAAGACAAATGTGGATATGTGATTGGTATAGCGGGTTATTAATAATATCTAAAAATAATCATTGTGGACATCAACCATGGAAAATCCATTTTTATAAGATAAAATTGTGTTATTTGTTTGTAACCTAAACCATTGGAGGGTTATTACATCCTATTATTTATTCATGGGAGGATAACATGGTATTTTTATTAGTTTAGATGGAATTAGATGAAATGTGATATTTATTGATGTCCACTTTTAAAAAATAAATTGGATATTATGATTTAGTTTGATATGTTATATTACTATTGATGTCATTACGTGATAATATATAGAAATACGTGATTGTTGGAGTTCATTAACCCTAGTGTGATTGTATTCCACACCAAATAATATAGGTTTTGTAACTAGATACAAATTAGGTTTATGAATGTACAAGCATTAAACATGTAATAGTTTGGTCTATAACTCCTTATTTATCCCAAATAATCTGATGTGAGGTCATGCATGATCAATTAGATATGTGGATGATCATATTTTAGGTGATTGTGGAATAGTATGAATTTCATTTTTTGATGGGGTATTATGAATAGGGTGTAGTCACCATATATTGTATCGTATAGAGGATAGTGTAGGATTGAAATTATGGTATTATCAAGGTAGTTTCTCCTACTAGGTGGTTCAATCAATGTGACATTGATGAGTAAGATTGGTTCATTTAAAGAGATGATGACGTATCTATGGATTCGAACAATTGTTGAAAATTGATTTGATTGTTATATCATATAAAAGATGAGTTCCAAACTTCTATGGACAATGTGAACTATAGTGGGATGACTGTAATGCCCTATGAAATTATCATCAAAAGATTAGAATGAA
This sequence comes from Viscum album, assembly GCA_963277665.1. Lineage (NCBI taxonomy): Eukaryota > Viridiplantae > Streptophyta > Magnoliopsida > Santalales > Viscaceae > Viscum > Viscum album. The sequence goes on along the minus strand of OY728143.1, from coordinate 960,936,095 downwards.
ATGGTGGTTAGAGAATTAGTAAACCACTGAATAATAGTAAATTGCTAATTTATGTAGCATTTTGATACTTATAGGACAAAGAAATACATATATAATTATATAACATGAGAGTAATTTGTTAGAGATTTTGTTTTTAAACTCGACTTATGTCTATCAAGACCAAGTGTAAATTATAGTATTTTCAATATAATTAGAATTTAGATTCTCCAGGAACCATTATATTAATAGATTCTAACATAGGGATTTAGATGAGGACATGTTCAAGAAACATGATTTGGGATTTACAATACTTGATTTTCGATTATAGTGGATATGAGGCCAGATGAATATGATATATTGATAATAATGATATATTACAGAGTAAGTAACATCATGAATTTATTGGTAATATGGAACTCTATTTTTTATAGTTTCTAGTAACTGTTGAATGTTGAATGTTGATGAAACCAACTTAGAGGTTGTTGTCGTTTTTCTAAAACTTCATCGATATAATAGGTATTAATAAGGGTAAAAATGATAGGTACATAATATTATGTTTCAAATGATGATAATTAAGTGTAATTAATATTACTGATATTGATAATATTTTGATGTGGGTTACCAAAATCGGGACTTTATTAGGATTAAAAAATTCAAACACTATTGGTGGGGTTAAAATTTCTATGATTACTTGGTGACATCAATGAGGTTTTAAGGCCTTGTTTTATAATTATTATATAGATTGATAACATCAAATACAACAAAAATATTCATGGAATATTAAATTTTATAGACAAGTGATATCATCTAATGTGGTGTGACATTTGTAATTTTTTGGAATTTATGAACCCCACATGAAGTAAGGAATCATGGTGGAGTTGTTTTTAAATAATATATATAGTGATGTGGGGGAAATGTGTTTTATAGTAGTAAATATGAATGATATTCATTTCTAGATCAACCATATCCGGGGGAATGAAATATTTTGGTTAATGCATTTGGGATCAGTGAGCATTATGTATCATGAATGATATATTGGGATACATAATAAGTATTGTAGAATAAATGGGTTCATAGGTGTAACTTATAACATAATATAGTCCCCGTATAAATGGTCAGTATGGGAATACTATTAATATTAAGGAGGATATGAAGAGAAAATTCAACCTAGATTTGGGTTTTCCCTGCCAGAACCTCTTGGTTTTAGTTGAGTTTTCCTATAATAAAAATTAACTTGAATTTATACTAGTTTAACCTAATGAGGATTTATATGGTATGTATTTCCATTTAATAATGTTTTTGGTGAGGATAATGAATCATTATTTATCAAGTGAATTCTTATTCATGAAACCTCATATTATAGTTAATTTACACAATATTTTCTCCTGATAAAGAGTTGAAAACGGTAGTATATAGAATATCATTTCATACCTATTGAGTTTTATGTGGGGGGACATGTGTTCGTTTTGGATTCACTAGTGAAAGGGAATCATTATGGTTGGATTATAAGATTGAAAAAACAAAGGAATATATGGATTTATCATATAGTGGAGAGGTTAAATTTAGTGACATACATATTGTAACGTTAGTAGATTTTCATTGTGAGTAATGATGTTTTCAAAGTATCATTGTTGATGTAATATTATCTAGATTCATTCCACTTGATCTGGAGTGATGGTATTAATAATGATATTGATGTGTCCATTGAGGATCATCTTGTTTGTGTGTTATGTTATATTGAGAATAGTATATATTAGAAGATTGTTCCTTTAGTATGGCTGTGGTGTTAGAATATTTGTATCTATCAAGAGAGAATGGATTTAAAGATGGATATATACAATTTATCGCTTACTTTTTTTTACTATTTTTTATAGTTTATTTCTAATAGTACTTTATGTAATTCTATCACCCAACTATAGCGGTTATATATGAAATCCTGAACAATAACACAATTCACAAATTAAAGAGAAATTATTCAATATTATATTAAAAAAATTTATTTTTTAATTTATGTAATTTGTTATAATAAATAAAATAAAATATTTAAATTTTCACAATGAAATTGTTTTCGGATGATTTTGTTGTATTTTGATAAAAATCATTATTCTTTGTTGATAAGTTCGAATGTTATTGTTAAAACATCTACTTTTAGGAAATTTATCAGATTTAGGAATATATTAAAATTCACACTACAATTCTATTTAATAAATATTTGTTTTACATGTAATATTATTAATTTTTAAATTATTGTATTAATTTATAATCCTATATTTGATATTTTAAAATTGAACATGTATTTTTTACTAAAACTATATCAATGAATCATAATTTTACTTCATTAATATTAACATAACTAAAATAATAAATTATATCATGTTAGATCTTTTTAAAAGTTCAAATAAGAATTTACATATAATGTAAAGAGGACCACATTATTTTTATCAATTATATATAAATTAATATGGTAAATACTAGTTACCATAGTAAAAGATAATATGGTAGGAGTAATAATTGATGGAGTAAATTGATTGACATAATGTATAAAAATAAATAAATTATATTATGAGGTGTTGATTGATTTTATCTCCTCCCCAAATAGTTATTTCCCAATTTGGGAGACACTTTCCTATAATGTGACTTCCCATTTTTGAGATTTATTGGGTATTTATATATTTCAAAAACATTTCATTTTAAAATGGAAAACCTCATTCCTAAATTTCCCTAATACTAAAACCATAATAGTTCATCTAATTATCTACCCAATAAACTCAAAAATATTTATATCCACTTTTTAGTTCTTTTTTCATCTCAAAATATCTTCCCTCATATACATAGATCTTGTTGCAAAGGGTATAATTCTTGATCTGAGGTATAAATTTTAAACTATTCCTTTGTAATTTCAATTTATTTATGTGAACCTATTGTTTGAAAAATCCAAATAAAACGATCATAAAATTATATAATAAACATTATTAATATAATAATATTAAATTGAATTTATGGTATAATCATTAAACAACTTTCCCCTTTCCCTTATGAAAAATTAAATGGTTAGTCATGTGTTGTATAGATTATCATTTGAATTATGAAATGAGATTTATCCTCTTTTATTTCAATTCATGTCCAATTATAATTCATAATTAAATATATGTATATATATATATATTATTTAAGATATGTTTTGTATTATGAAATAATAAAACATAATAATTTATCCTCCCTGTGTATGTAAAGACTACCAGCTATATGGAAAATTATATTCTATATTTAAATAAACAATTATATAGATATATCATTGTATGTGATTTAAAAATAAATATGGATTCTATGATATGAATAAGGATATAGTATATTTAATTTTAGAACCTATAAATGATATGATTAACATATGATCATTGTTTATTCAGTCATTTAAATCTATCGTACTAAGTGGAAACTTTTATATTATTTCAATAGAATGAAATTATATTAATATAATTATAATTAATTTAATTTAATATAATGAAAATAACACTATTAAATACTATATATGATCATTATTATTTGGGTTTAATTATATAATACCAAAAAAAGCTCATAACCACGAACAAACCATGGTAGGTTCATTTTTTGGACATTATAAAAATATACATGATCAATGGTTTTAATTTATATCATGGATGAATATGAAAATTTTTCTACACATATAATATCATATAAATTTGTAAAGGATTATTATTTAGTGAAAAATTATATTAGTATATAATTAATTATTTTTGGAAAAAACATTGACTGTCAAATTTACAAAAGTATGATTCTGCTTCATTTATAATTTATAAATAAAGATAAAAACAATCGTGGATGGAATTAAAAACAGTATATATTTTTATAAATAATTAATAATATTATCTATAATATCTAAATAATTATTATATATATTGGATGAAGAAATAAAAATATATATATTATGAAACAGTTATGAAAGATATGAACTATAGACTCGCAATTTTGAAAATTGGTAGAAATCGTATATATAATTATTATTTAATAACTATATATATTAAAATTCATATGATTATGTTTAAAAATTATGTTGTTAAGATATATATTTTAGAGATAAAGGAGGATAATTTACATTTATGGAAGTTGGGATAAGAGTTAAGGTTTTTCCAACTCAAATTCCTTTTTTTCATTACATGTTTATTATTACAAATCCAATATCCATTATCTATTGTATATAACTAATATTTTGGAATTATTATTAGGAAATGAATTAATAAATTTTATTTTACGATTTATTTTATGAAATATTTTACATGATATTTTTATTTAAATATAACCCATTTAATAACCATTTTTTTAATATTCATTCAATTGTGTATCAAGATATATTCACCAAATATTTTGTTTTTTTGTGGTGTATAAATCACCATATAAGATATCTTTTCATATAAATACTAAAATAAAATGGATTAAATGGTCATTATAGTTAACACTTCCAATTACTATTTCGATTCAACAGTTTCTAAATAGGTGTAATATGTAATCCTTTCCATGATCGAATGACCATACTATCTTTTGATAGATCAAACATGTGTTTACTTTACTAGGAAACAAATACATTTATCTATATTTACCTGTGAATATAGATTTTTAAAAAATTTCTTTATGAGTAATAACCTTAAGAATGTGTTTTGATCATTGAATTAATAATTATCCTCATTCTTGATGAGTATTCCAAATATGACACACCTAGAAGGAAAATACCAAACGATACACTTAGGTATATTAAAATTATCCTTTTGAACAATGGTGAAGGATTTTCCAGTAATATCGTATGACTAATAACATTGTAAAATTTTGAAAAACACCAATATTACCTAGATAAACAATCACACTGAATATACCTTTACCACTATATTTATTTGATAAGGGTGCATCATATTACGTTGAAGATATCCTGCAATAGATGTGTTGGATATTGGATATTCTCCTAGACATACTAATTATTCAATTAAATGAGGTTATAAATGTGATTTATATTTCAAATTTTATCAATATTTATTCTTTTCATTATCTATAGGTTCTTTATGGAACATTATGAAAACACATGTTGAATCATATATTGATTCCATGGAATTAATCATGTGGTTAGTGGGGCATAAAATTATATAGCCCCTTGATGAAATTATGGATATCACGAGACAAACATTAGTTGGTTTTTGTTTATACCTATACCCATTTTATTAAAGTATCTTGTGAAAATATGATGACAAAGTTTTTTTATTTCAATAATTATACACATCATCAGTATGTAATCAATTATTATATTTATCTATGATTATATTTATTTTCATTGATATAACATTCCCAATATTTCAATTGATTATAGTTTCATGTTGATAATTTATTATAGAAACACCTATTATTCCATTTTTATGATAAGATATTTTTTAATGTATGATAGTTATTACTGGGAATCTCAATAAACCCTTAATGTTTCTCATATACCAAGAAAATTTATAAGATAACTATGCCTAATTATTAAGGTTATAATAGAAGGGATAATAATTTTTCAAAATATATTATTATATTTATTTTATTTTCTACATTAATATATTTATGAATCTATTATTCCATGTATACTACTATGTTTGATATTATGGGTAAAATAGAATTTTGAATCAAGAATATAATATAACTACCATATTTTGTTTTTGTAATATAGATGTTATAGTTGGCGTAATATAATTTTTATCATGAACCATGGGGATTATAGGTAATAAAACGACACTAGATAGAACAATTACTATGAAAAAATATTTATATTTAAATTGAACACTTTAGAAAAAATAATTGGAATTATATTATAACAGTTAATGTCATAAGATAATTATTTTTATTCAATGTTTAATATTTTTTAAATGGGGATAATTGGAACTATATTAACAACGAAATTAATTGTCATGATGTTTCCATTATGTGATCCAATGAATCCATATTTAATATTTTTCTAGCCATAACCTTATTATTGATGTATAATTATGTTATGACCTAAATTATCAGTATCTTAGAGTGACAATATAATCTAGAACATCATATAACTATTTCGAACAACATTATATGACAGGAACCACAAATGATTAGTGGATCAATTAATTAAATGGATTTAAAACAATGTATAATTTCCTAAAAAGTAACAATCTTACATTGGGATGTATTTAAAATGGAAAGGTCATCTTGGAAGTATTTCATCTAAAGGGATATATCAACCATATTTTGATTAAATTTCAATTCACTGTAGATTAAGATTAATAATGGTGTTTAGATATGGAATATATATTATGAATATATGATGTATCAATAGTAAATAAATTAATAGATTCATCCTAGAAGAATTACTTAGTCAACCATCTAAGAATTATGTGGAGTAATATATTAAAATCAATAAAAATTCAACAAGAATATCTGAAACTCCAAATAGAATGAAACTAGTAGAGTTTATAGGGTTTAAGAAATATTTTTAGGATTTTTATAATAATATATGTATATTGTGAAGAGATTCACTATGTGGAGTCACAATTTCATTCAAGAAAAATATAGATGAGTTTATGTGATTATGAATTAATAATATGGAATCCAATTCAATTACTATAAATAATATGTGTTATTTACCCTTCATTGATGACATGTCTTATTACGTTCAAGGAGGACAATATTTTTCAAATAAAAACCATTGATCATTTTATCATTAGCTATGAATGAAGAATAATGTAAAACAAAAGGCATTATTTCAACCTAATTATGTACATTAAGAGTTTATGGAAATTTCATATGGATGAAGTAATTCAATATTATAATTTATAGATATCATGAATATAATATTAAAGAATTATATTGATAACATCGTGGTGGTATTCCTTGAAGATGTCATAATATACTATATGGGCTAAGAAGAATATGGCATCCATTTCATGAAAATATAGGACACCCTTTGAAAAGATGATTTAAATGGGAAATATAACATGTGTGAAATTTAGTTCAATAATGAATCATTTCTTAAATATATTTTATCCAAGGATGAAAATTTAATTTTCAATTTGAAGACAATGTTCCACGATTTTCCTAAACCAATGAACATAACTATGATTTGATGGTTCATGGGTTTAGCAGGTAACTATATATAGTTTTTTAATTATTTCAATAGATTAGAAAACCCTAAATCCCTTAATATTCATAATGGGGTTAGATTAAAATTATTATGGAAGTGCGAGGAATATTTATATATCAAAAGAGTATAATGATTAATCCATCATTATTTTCATTAAAATCAAGTAATGAACAAATTTTTCTTGAAAATTGAGCATCAAATAATGTAAATGCGTGCCTCCTTACATAGAATGAATATGAGATTTTATATATATTAATGAAATTGAATATCAGATTCAAACTATCTAACTCATATACCTGATATGGCCACTGTAATATTCTACATGAAAATATTGAGAAACAACATCAACTGTGACTGATCTCATATATATATATATATATATATATAGACCATAAGAATTTTAAATATGTATTATCTCATTATCAATTCCAAATGTGGTAAAGGAGATAGATTGAATTACAAAATCAAAATGATTTCATGATACACTACCCTATAGGAAGGAAAAAAGATGCTTGATGCATTGAATAATAGGAACCATTAAATTATGATCACTATATGGATTGACACGAATCCTATATATATAAACTTACTAATGATGGATAAGTTATTTTTTAGGTAAGTGGAAGAAATTAATTTTATAAAAATTTTATAAACCATCATAACAAAAAAATTATTGTGAAGTCTTACTATGATGATGGGGCCTATAAGAGGATGATTAATACAAAACAAAATTGGTACATTTATGAAATAATCTATAGAAATGGAATGATAATGTTGTTAAAGAGTTAATTTGTTCCATTCATACAATATTTGAAGAGGTAAATCGTATTTCGAGAACATAGATCAAATTTATCTGTATATCCTACTAGTAATATTTTATATAATGATTTATGTGAATATTTCAACAAAAATGGTATAGAGAATGAAATTTTAGAAAATGTATTAAGATGGTTTCAATGATAAAATATAAAGACTCAAATAAAATTTTCTATGAGATTCATGAAACCCCTATTTATACATTAGTGAACCTAGTCTTTTACACATGTCAGTCAATTATTTTAAATATAATTTTTCATAAAATTACAATCCAACGATCCCAAAACCTAGTGTCTTGGAACACATGGTACAATGAACACTAAACATGAGACCAAATAAAACATTTTTTTTATTTACCCTCCATTATGAACTCCTAAATTCTTTTGATGCCTTACATATTTTTAGGATAACCTAGGGATAATATGAAAAAATGGAGGATCTTAAAAGACAGATAGGGGAATAAAAATTAAATAAAGCCTTGTAAATGAGTTTGAAGGCATATCATATTGATATAAAAATGAATGGAACATGTTAAAACACAATGAATCATAAAAAGAGATGATTAAGATGGGATTAATAGCAATGTGGAAGAAATATAAAACATTATTTTAGTATGATTCATGTATTGTTGCACATATAGGTTCATGATTTGTATCTCTCTGCACATCGAGGTACATGATTCAAGGCATGACACACATAAATGAGAACAAGTAATTGCTAACCACAAAGATCATTGCATATAACATATCATGTTACTAATTATTACCCAACATATTGGAGCACTATCTAGTTTCACCTATCATAACACGTTCAAGAATATTCTATCAACGTAAATAATCATACACATGTAATCCTACAAAAACAATTAGGTTACCCATGGAAAAAATTGTTTATCAACATTTTTTCAAACGCATAATAAAAGGGAGTATCAATAAATTTTACTTGAATATTATGAATTAAATAATATATGGGAATTAATAATGAAATATATTCATGTATAATTATATGTTTTGTGAAACTGATGTGAAAAGAGTTTTCAATAAACCTCAGAAATAAAACATTTTAGTACTGTTTAAGGGAAAACATTCAGGAATCTTCTAAATGTAAAAGGAAAAATCAATTGTATAATAAAATAATTTAACCAAAGAAATCTCCATGATAAAATGAGTGATTATATAAAAATAAGGGCGAGATTATACATATTATGGGGAACAATTGAAAATGGGTATGAATTCGGGATGTTTTTTTTAAATCGGGCTGACTTATAGGGATGAATTGAGTAGGGAAACTTTTAAAAAATGAATATCTGTGAAATAAGGTTGAAATTTTCTTGAAAAAAATGATTTTAACATAAAAAAATCATTAAATTATTTATATTAAAATGAAATAGAATATCATTTGGGTATAAAGGGAAGAAGTGTAACCTAATGGAAGAATGGTGGTTTGGGAAGAATATCTTACTTTATGCTAGAAATGATTCTACACATGATCTTAATGTCTTCAAAAATAAAATTTGGTTCATTAAATAAACATTATCGAAACATTTATAAATTAATTTTATTTATTATTACTTTATTATGTTCATTTTCTTCATTTTTGATGGGTTAAGAGATTCGATTTTATCATTTGGGATTGTTGATTTCCATAGTTTTCATGATCAGTTTACTTGTATAAGTGTATACAAAATCATGTATACCGTGGATAGTTGCCTAGAAGTGAACATATATGTTATTAATCACCTTATATAATATTAAAATACCATTTTCCAAAAATTTAGTATAAATAATTAGATAAATCATTAATGATAATTTTTTCGATTAAATTATCATTTTTTTCACTACAAATTCATTTTGATTTAAAATTTATTATATTGCGTAAAATGTTATTTGAGGTCATAAAATATGATATAATACAGATATAATAATCTTATTTAACCTTATAAATTTTTTAATGACCAGCCCAGGATTAATATTTTTAATATTAAATCACGTCAAACATGAAGGATGTAAATCACCAACATGTGGATGAAGATTTCATTCATAAATTAAAATAGAAGGAAGAATTTATTTCATGAATAAATATTCCATCCAAATGATTAAATTCTCGAATATTTAAGATACTATAGTTATAATTCCTTTTTTCTGAGGGCTTGTGAGGATAGAAATAGAAAAGAATGGAAGTTGAAATGAAAATGAAAGAAAACTGAATTGGTTATTCATCTTGATTCCATCTTCATGAGAACATTCATAGGGAATTTTATATGGATTTTTACTAATATAAAACAATTTTATACATGAGGAGGAGGATTTTTAATACTATTGGGATAAATTTGGATGAGTCTTAAGTTTTGAGAGGTTTGAGGAAAAGTGGCGGTCAGGGGTGGTATTAATATAGTAGGATAATGGTGTTCTCATAATAATTTAATGATTAGTTTTTTATTTTAGCTCAATCCTATGAATAGATTAAGAATTAACACAAAAATATTAAAATAATGAATTATATTTCGAGATAATGGGCATAAATCATCCATACATATTCTATAAAAACAGAAATATTGTATTTAGAATTTTGGTAAATAATCAAATATTACTATTCACCAAAAATTCATGTTTATAAGGAAAATCCCAAAAAATTCACCCTAACAATTTATATAATTGTTCAATATAAAAATTAAATCTATTTTATAAAAAAATAAATATTTGAGATATTTTGTTTAAATTAAAATCATCATTTGTATGGAAATACATATTTTAAAATTATAATAGCTTTTAAAATACATTGAAAAATTTACTATGGTCTAATAAAATTATCTTATAATAATAATACATAAAAATACTAATTTATGAGTTATTTTTCATTTAAATTTTAAATTTTATTAAAAAAATTAATTAAATATTTATGACCAATAAAATTTGAAACATATAATTAGTAGTTTTTAAATTATTTATTTAAATATAAAATGATATAATTATATCGTATTTTCACTTATAAGATGATTAAATTTTATTAATAATTTCATATGTGAGGTTACTATTACATTGTTCTATTTTCTATATGAAATGGTCATGTTACTATTCTAATTTTAGAGGCAGTATTCCTTCAGTATATGTTCCATAAGTTCTATAATTTTCCTTTATTATATTAATTTTCATTTAAAATTTTGAATAATGTTCATAATGTGATTTTATTTGATCATAAAATATTAAAAAAATATAATAAGAGGATTATAATGGTTAATTATTTGGTTCATTACATAATCATCACCATATTCAATATAGCCCTTGATATTTTTTTTCAGTCTAAGTTGTAAATATGTGTGGTTATATTTACTTCATCACTTCTTTCGGTTCTAATGTTTCATCTACAAACTTAAGGTTCTACAAATGTACATTGACCAAGTGAGTAGTCTTGCTTCATAGAAAATTATCTCTACAATCAAAATCTTTACTATATTCTCCTTGTATGAAAGACAATTCTCTAACTCTACCACCTCTAATGTCAGTACATGTGAATGATCTGTCTTGTACTTTTTTATGGGGGATACATAGTTAAAATTGTGTACATGAGACATGGTTGATGGAAGTGTTAGTCGATAGGCCACAGATCTGTAATGATTGTGGTTCATGAAGGTGTCAATGTTCAGGGCTCTCTAATTCCCATTATTATTGAATCGCTCGATCCTCATTCATAGAGATATTCAGAGGAATATCATGTCCTAAAACATTAACTTAGTTCTGATCGATGATTGACTACATAACTCTTTTGACGACTTTGGGCTCCCTTGATGTGTTGTTGAATTATTTTCACATTTTTCACCATTTCATTCCCCATTTATGGTACTTTAATCTTACATTAAATGATTTCATCGCAAAATTCTAGTGTTCTAAACCTTTTCCCATGTCAGGATTCATATATAGCCATTTGGATGGTGTAGTGGAATCTATTGTTTTAGGAAAATTTGACCATTGGAAGATGTTAGTCTCGTCCTATTTTTATTTCCATAGAACATTCTCTCAATATGTATTCAAGTGTCTATATAGTATTCTAAGATAAGCCATTATTTTGACGATGATACGCCATACTGATGTTCATCTCAGTTCATAGATCATATTGGATACATTTCCCTAACATGGATATGAATCATGTATATCGGTCAGATACAATATGTAGTGGTACTCCATGCTGCCTTACCACTCCTTTGATGTGTATCGATGCATGTTTATCATGTAAGATGTTCTCTTTAATATAAATAATGTTAGATATATTTATAAGATGATCCATAATAACCCATACAGAATTGTTTCCTCTGGATGTTTTTGGATTTCTAGTGACAAAGTCCATTGTGATGTTGTCCCATTTCCATGTTGTTATAGGTAATGGTTGATCAAACAATAATAATTTCACATTTAATCCTTCACACTATAACATACCAGGATTTTGATTAATATTCAGTGATATCCTTTTTCATGTTGTCCCACAAAAAGTTCTCATGTAGATCTCGAAACATATTTTTACACCCATGGTGAATAGAGATAGCTGAGTTATGTGCATAATTTATACGTTATTTATTTCTCTATTTAATAGATAATAGACATATTTGTGACCCAAATATTATGACTCCAACCTCATCAAACTTTAACACAAATGATTTCCCATTTTCGATAGATTCTACCTTTTCTTGAATTTCCACATCCTTTCTTTGAGAATACATTATTTTAACCATAAGGGGTGGTTCATAAAAGAATTTACAATGGATTGATGAAGTTTCTCACTTATGTATTCCCATTTCCATCATTTGTATGATTATGAAGATGTTATCCTTCTAAATTATAATCATTGATAAATATGGTCTATCCTTTCTACATAGGGAATCTTCTAACTTTTATTCCTTATATGTGTGGTCGTGGATTGAGTAGTATAGATCCTTGAAGAGTTCTATCCATATTAACTATTGTATATTAATATCCTCTTATTTGAATATATATTTGAGACTCTTTTCATTAGTACATATTGCACACTTCTCCCCGTAGATATAATTCTGTTAGATTTTCAATGCAAGGAACACAACTTCAAACTCCAAAAAATGTGACGGTTATTTCAACTCGTGATATTTTTACTACCTTGATGTTCTGACTATGAATTAATCAATTTTTTCATCAGTACACTCCTAATCCATCCTTGGAAGCATCACTTTAAACCATAATGATTACTCCACATTTTTTGTGTGTGAGTAATGGCATAGTGAAAATCCTATTTTTGATATCCTTAATGTTTTCCTCACATTATTGTCTCCATAAAAACATCACTCCCTTCCATGATATCTTAGTTTTTGGGTTTTACAGTCATGATATGTTATTATCAAATCATGGGTAATACCCGAATAGACCATGAATGTTGTAGATCTCCAACACATATGATGGACATGGCCAAACTTCAATTTTTTATGGCTTTGAAGGGTCCCCAGACCTCCCATTCTAGGAAATTTCATTCCCCGTGAATGATAATTACTCCTTCCATAACTCATATTTACTATACATTTCATAGTGTTTATCCATTCAAAAATTCTACAACATATTATTGAAATTCTCTTCTTTTTCCACCTTGATGTTTGATTATTTTAGAATGTCATTGATATAGACTACTGAGTATTTGTTAAGGTAATCTCTAAATACTACATAAATTAAATCAATGAAAATTTATTGGGTTTAAATGATTCTCATGGGAGAGACTTTGAACACATAGTTTTTATACATCGCTACAAATGTCAGCTTGAGAATAACTTTTTTTTTTTGAATTATAAATGTTGAAATCCCAAATAATGGCCAACCTTAGAGAAATAACTGGCCCGACATTTCTAATCCAACAAGTCATCTATATGTGGGAGAGGATGATTTTTGATTACCATGTTATTATTTAGGTCATGATAATCGATGTAGAGGTGCATTGATCCATCCTTCATCTTGATGAAGAGGGATGGTTCACCCCATGGTGAAGCACATGGGACTATAAAACCCTTTTTGATATTCATATATAATAGTTTTATTAGTTATTACAACTCAATAATTTATATTCAATAAGATTTCTTTTATATATCCAATGATCAAGTAAATAATTCAATTAAGAAGTCAACATCTCAGTTAGGAGGAAGAACATAAAATTCTTCAGGAAAATACATCATTTTAACCCCTCGTGATGTGCATGTCTTTGAGCATGATAATCTCCTTTTTCTTAATAGTTTTATAAAGATATGATTTCTCATAAAGATATAATTTCCACACATGACATTATGATTCTGAAATATATTCATATGCCTCTTTACATTGTTAATGAATTGGAGGATGCATCAGGATGTGAAGAGTGATATCCATTCACTTGTAAAGAATGCATAGAACAAGAATCAAATAGTATTTTCTCAATTTTTGAATGAATAAATAGAGTACATGTCACCACATGCTTGTCAGGATCCACCTTAGAAGTAGTGATTCCATAAACCATTCTATGTGGCCTTGGAGGTTTTTATTCATTTCCTCTAATAGCCCTCAGTTTAAGGAATTGGTTTGAGAAATGCCCAAATTGCATGCAGTTGAAAAACTGAACTACTAACAAAGAATTGATAACCTTTCTTCCTTCTTCCACCATTAGTGGATTCTTCATATCCCATTGGTATCCAGATGTCCCATTATTTCACATTTGAATCATTTATGGGTTCTATTTATATAATTCAATGGATTATTCTTCCTAAAACTTTGACACCTAGACTATTCAGTATTTTCTCCATCATGGATCACATTTTCTGATCGACCCTTTTTAAATTCCATTTTACATTTTATTCACTAGGCCCAGAAGACCATTGAGAGTCTTTGATTACTATTTCGTATTGGGTGAAAAAATAAACAATATCTTCATAAATGTCAAGGTATCTAATCACTAATTCTTTTCATAAACTCATCTTTAGTATGCAAAATAATCGATGCACCTTAATTTCAGTGTTCATGGAAATGTCAGAGGAATATATTACAATCATTGCAATGTTTTCTTCATAAACCCTAGTAGACTCATCATCATTTTTCTAATGTCTGAGGAATGCTATTTCAATATTGATATGGATGTTTGGGGGGAAATAATTATTAAAGAACAATTTTTTGAATTCCTCCTTATACATAGAATCAATTTCCTTCATGGATTTTGTATTTTTTTTTATCATTTTTCACTACTGATCATCTTCCCCATCAAATTGACAGACTACCAGCACAAATTGCTCTTATTCAAAGTACTAGAGGTAAGAGAATTAATTTTCAATAGAGTTAATCCACTTTTCTCGGAGGAGGGGAACATTGGATACCCTAAACATGGGTTTATTTTTCTATATGAATAATTATATGGAAACATAACCCTTCCTTCCAGAAGTATTGTGTTGCACAATAATCAAGGTATTATTCATAACATGAGCTAGCTGACCAAGTTTAATCCTAATGTATATAGAACTAATTCTATTCATATTTGGAATTTTATTAGGGAAATTATGACATTAACAATCACATTGATATTTCAAATGTGTTCTTCTATTTCCCACCACTAACTAAGAAATAGAACGTGAAATTATGGTTCTTGAATACTTATTTGATAAGAATAAAAAAGAAACTTTATAAATAAATAGATAAACTCTTAATGAAAAATTATATAATAAATTTGATTCCATATGTTTCAATATAGTTTATACATGATTCAATTACTATCATAAACTCTAATTGGAATTTGTTTTATTCCCTTAATTATGTTTTCTAATGTGATTATGAATTTTCCAAATCATATTCCCTAAGAGTGTCAAACCATGTGTGTAGTATTGTCCGTTGTCATGTACCCTGTTACTCTAAGTTAGGCTTGGAACACCTTATCATAGTTGTTATAGATAGGTCCATATATGCCTAAACCATTTCCATTTTTATTATATATATTGGGATTTATTTTCTTGTTAGACCACTTAGAATATTCATAACAAAATATAATAACTTATTTGTAGTCTTAGTCTTATCCCTCAATTTCTAACTAATGTTTTATATTCCTAATCACCAAAAAGAAATAAAAATTTCTTTTCATAACTACTATAGTGACCGTAGTATTTTACATATATCATTACAATATTGTCGGAATATTTTTACACAATATTACATTTTAAGGATCATAATGTCTAGTGTCTTAGAAGACTACATATGTAAAACTGAAAACTTGGAACTATATAATTTTTTTATTTATCATCCATTTTGATATCCAAACATGATTTTATCCATTATTAAATCATAGGATAACCTAGGGATAACATGAAAAAAGTTATTATCTAAAAATCCCAGTAATGGAATAATCATTAAAATAAAGCTTACCACATGGGTTAGAAGGAAGAACATAAGGATATAAAAATACATGGGATATAAATAAACAAAAGGAATCATATCGTGGGATAATATAACAATTGATTAATAATAATGAGGAAGAAAAAAATTACATTAGAACAAGTAGAGGATTTTTTCACATAAAAACTCATGAGTCATGGATTGATGCACCTATAAGAGCACGATTTAAGGCTCATTGAACATAGATAAGCATGAGTCACGCATAATCCCCATATATATTTCACATAACATCTCATTAGACTAAACATTACCAAATTAAATTAGTTATATATAGGAGTAGCCGTGATAAATAATCACTAGTATTTATTACACATTAAGAGTCATTCATAAGTAGTCAAACATAAACATTAGGGTAACTAATGGAATGAAATGGGTATCATATTCCTACCATAATAATATTAAATGGGATTTTCATAATAGATTACATGAAATAAGTAAATAAAATAATAAATTAACATTATGAAATTAATAAATTAAACTATAATAATATTTTATGTAAAACTGAATTGAAAATAGTGTTTAAGAAAATTGAGAAATTAAAAAATTTAGTATGGTTTAAGATAAATCATTCATGACTCTTTAAAATGTAAAATGATTAATTGTTTTTATAAAACCTTAATTGAACCAAGAAGTCATTCATGATTAAATGAGTGATATTATAAAAATAATGGTGTCTTAAAAATAATTCTGTAACACACGTGAAAGTGAGTACGAATTTGGGAAGATCCCTCAAACTGACATGGCTATCAAGACGAATTTAGAAGCGAACCTTTTAAAAACATGTATATCCCTGAAAAAAATTATGAATGGATTATGATACATGATTTTTAACAAATAAAAATATTTATAATAAGTACCTAAAATAAAAGATAATTTTATTTGGGTAAAAATAGAGGAAGTGTAACCCAAAGAAATAATGGTCGTTCAGGTTGGTTCCCTTTCCTTATGTTTGAAATGATTATGCTATTTATATAAATTTCATGTATAATAAAATTATATTCATTAGTTAATAATTATTGATTCAATAATATATGTATTTTATTTATTAAAACTTTATTATGTTCATTTATGGCCTTTTGTATGGGTTATGTGATTCAATTTCATTGATTGGGAAAGTTGATTTCCTTAGTTTTCATAAGTATTTACTAGTATAGGTTTAAGTAAAATCATCAATAATTAAGATAATTGTATAAATCATAAAATATATATTATTAATTAAATTATATAATATTAAAATTCCATTTTGTTTCCATAATTTAGGATTATTATTTTGAAAAACCATTAATGAAAATCATTTAGATGAATTTAGTATTTCTTTTATCTCAACGAACTCAATTTGTTTAATTAAATAATACAGCATGTAAAAAATTACTCCAAAACAATAAATAAGATAAAATACATTTATTATAATGAGTTTCAACCATAAAAATAGTTTCAAGACCAACCTTGATGATTTAATTGATAGATGAAAGCATGTTGTCCATGAAGGTTGTAAATAGGCACCTCACAGACGATGTTTTCATTCTTAAATTAAAAGAGTTCAGAGATGAGATTTTATGAATAATTCTTCCATAAACATGATAATATCAAAATATATTTAAGATACTAGTTTTTTGTTACCATTTGGAGGAGGTGAGTTGTGTTGAGAAAAAGAGAACAAAGGAACATGAAAAGGTATGGAAATAAAATATAAGAGTGCTTTACCTCTTGATTCCTTCTTCTTGAGAACCTCATTAGGGAATCAATATTGGATTTTTCTTTAAAAAATACCATGCACTTGGGTAAGAGGATAGGGAAGAGGGTTGAGAAGAATTTAGAGAAGTATAAGGGCTTGATAGGTGTGGGAAAAATAGTTGGTGAGTGGTGGTGAATATAGTGGAGGAGATGCGTGTTCTCTTAATATTTTAATCAATAGATCTTTATTTTTTGATTAGTACAATGAATATATTGTGAATTTTAAACCATAAAATAAAAATATTGAAATTTATTTCTATATTACTATCTTACATCATCTATACATCATCTCTGACAACATAAATATTGTATTTAAAATTCATTGTAAATTATAAAATTATATTATTCAAAAAAATTCATATATTTATGAAAAATCCAAAAAAAACACCGAAATCATTTTTTGTATCACCCCAATCTTCCACGATATGATTCTCTTTCAATAAAACAATAGCATCTGTTGTACAAAAATTATAGTCCTAAAACACCACAATAAATCAAACTAGCTGTTATAAATTTTAAAACCCACTTTTTGAAATTTTATAAATTTTATCTTTCAAAATGGACTTCATTTTTGGATTTGAAATGTCAAAATTATCTTAGGGTGAATTTTTGGTATTTTTATGAAAACATTTAATTTTTGATGAGTATTGAAAAACACTAATTTATAGTTTAAAACCAAATTTCTATTTAAATAATTAAATATTTTATTTAAATTTTTTAATGTAAAAACAGTTACATAATACCTATATAAGATCAATGTAATTTGTTGGAGTAAGATTATAACAATTTTAGATATATAAAAATTTTATTGAACATTTTACCATATTTTACCCACCACCTTGGAGCTTTTGAAAATTAACATAAAGCAAAATTTTACCACTTATGTGAGTGGAATTTCAAAGATCCCAGAGACGTGGTTGATATCATTAGGTAAAATGTGATTCAATAATAAGAAAATAATTTTTGGTGAATAATAACTATTTACTTTTATTTACCATGGTTAAAAGTAAATAGGTTAATTAAGCGGAAGATGATATTATTATAACCTTTACACAAGTCCGAATGATATCGGATAAGTAAAAATAGACCCAAAAAAGCATTATTAATAAAATATCAACCTCTTTTGTCCAATTGGATTAGATTAGAACATTTATTACTATTTAATTCAAAGAAGAGTAAAAATAGTTAAAATCAACGTTTAATAACTAAATCATTTTTTATATATGTTTAAACACAAGGAAAATTCGACTATAAATATTCATCAGAAATATAAAATTATTTCCCAAATATTGTTATTTTATTTATATTTTTTATACATTGCATAATTTAATTTATAAATGACACAATGATGATGCAGTAATTACCAAATTAATGAAAGTTTAAAATAATTGATATTATAAATATAAAAATAAATGTAATATGAGAAATCATATGAATTCCACTAATTTTATAGGTTAATATGTAATATTAGGTTTGTTTAGATGAATTTTTTTCGAAGAAATAATTCTTTTATTAATTTAGGAAAAACAAAATACAAAATTGTGTCAAAATTTACATAAAAGTGTTTGTAAAACAAATATTATATTATTAATTGATATTATGTTCCTATAAATCTAAGGATCGGAAAAAATACTTATATAATTATAGGTTCATAATTAATTAACCACTTGGGGTTCACATGGAAGTATATAGTATGTTTATTAATCATATAATATAAAAATACAAAGAGACATGGTAAATGTCAAACTATTTAACTAACAGTTAAATATAAAAGATAAAGATAATATAGTGACCCAAACCTGTCTAAAACCTATTGGTTAAGTGGTTTTCGACCCATCCCCACCTTATCCTTTATGTAATCCATTTTTAAGCCATTAAAAACCGAAATTATTTTATTATAAAATAATATTTCTAACTTTTCCAAAGGTGAATGTGACCCCTATTATAAAAGGGCACTCCCCCTTCCCTCAAATACACACCTTCAAAGCCATTTGGATCGGCCAACCACTTCCCAAAAACCCTATCAACTATCCTCCCTTAATCCTAGAGGCCTTAATTAGTCAAAAATCCATCCTAATGATCCCTCTTGATCAAATCTAAAGGAAGAACCCGAAGAAGAGGTAAATATTTCATCACCTCTTTCAAGTTCCTTTCTTCTTCCCCTTCATATTTCACTATTGTTTCCATTATAAAATAATAACTCCAGTATCTTCTATAAACTTTTATGTTATTATAAATATGTTACAACCATATTCATTATTCTACCCATCCTTTGAATGACATTTCACCATACATGCATACGTATGACTTACCGTATCCACGTCGCGATGTAATTGTTATTCAATACATTATTATTTGGATGGGTATAATAATGATGTTTAATTGATTTCAATAATAAATATAACATGATAAGTATTCTTTATATATGATATACTATCCAATTATATATTATTTTAATACCAAATAATGATATTGTCGCTCGTGCGTACATACGAATTGTCGTCTCCACGAACGTGATGAGATTCATTCCCCATGGTAATCTATTAAAGACTAACATTCATTAGATGATTTAATATAATTTTTAAATAAATAATATAATTTTGAATATTAATAATATACATACTATCCATAACATACATTACTTATGTAACTTAGCATATAACGGAAAACGAATCAGTTAACACCTGAAACGATGATAATAAAAAAATATTATTAACAAAGAAATATTAAAATATCATATATGATATCATATTAATGTATATGATTCATGTATATTTTAATAACAATTATTTCACCATGATACAGGAGGTTAACCTACCCTCAACGAAGTGAAAGTACAAGGTAAGGGTTAATTTCACAAACTCTTTTATTATCTGAGGTTATTTTTACGTAAGTATCAACTGGGACATCTTTATAATCCACATCCATGTTTCTTAAAAATGTATTTTAAAAAATATTTTATATTTACAAAACTATTGTATAAATTCATTTATACCCTTATTTTACTTTTCAAAAAATGGTTATAATAGAATCATTCTTTCATTTTCCAAATAAGCTACAATATGACATTTTCGATACAATTAAGGTAAAAATGTTTTTTTTTAACTTATATAGTGGGTGCAGCTATTTTCTGCCATTATAACAACATCGAAGCTTCCCTTGCAATATTATAATAACATTTTCAATTATAAATGTTTTCTTTTTTAATTACATGACGTTAAAATGATTTCAAAATATAAAGGGATATTTCTCTAAAGAGGTTTTTATTTCATCTATGTCAAATTCCATTGATTGATTTCAATATTATTTGATGTTGATTTATTATGATACAAAACATCCATATTGTATAGAAGGATTTGTGATATGTTTGACTGTGGATGTGTTATTTTTATACCATTCATGGTTTATGGATAATGTATTGACATTTTGTATGCTAGTTTTAATATTAATGTTTATGTAATGTTTAAAATTTTTCATATGTGGAATGCATTGGACATAGTAAGTGACGGTTGGATCCCACAATAGTGCCTCAATGCATCGGTAGGTCTTATGAGACCAACTAGTTTCTTGGAACAAGGCTTTAACAAAATTTTATTGGTAGTCTTGGTACAAGGTCTTGACAATGGGGTTATGAAAGTCGGGCATTATGCATTCCATCATTATGAAAGTGGCTATTGATATTGCATGTGATTATTAGAATAGTAGAATATCCTTGTGAATAATTAAATTTCATTATTTTATTTTTATCTTTTCCATATTATGTTGATGTTAACATTTAAAAGGATTTTGTTTTAGTCATATACATTTCCATAAATGTTTATGCTTATTTATGAATGTTTCCAGTATATTGTTTTCCATAATGAGAATATGAGCTCACCGGTTTCTATTTTTTATTTTTCTTAAGTTGTGAAGAAGTATATTATGACTGACCTACAGGGATAGTATATGGGATCTCAGTGTTTTCTATGGAAAAAATGTTGTTGTAGTTATTAATTTTATGATTTAATGTAAACCTTATGAATGTATCTAGTACTTCCAAGGCTACTAAAATAATCAGTCTTTCGAGACATGATATTTTTTATCATGTCAATGTAATGTAGTAATGCACCGAATCTGGGTAACTGGGTTTGGGGCATTACAGTTGGTATCAGAGGTTGTTTAGTACAATACTTGGAATCTATATTTATTAAATCTCTTACAAGAGCACATTACCCTAAGATAGAATTTGAGGGTCAGTATAGAAGAACATCCTCGAATTTTGGTATTGTAGAGATTTTGTGAGTTTTCCATGCAATACATCCCTATCTAGATACAAGAAGGTAGAGGATGCTCTTGCACAGATGTACCTGGTGGTAAACCCTGAAAACACTACTTTGAGATAGATTTGAACTAGAACTTGTGCATGACAACGGGCCTTGTAGAAGTCTTGGTTACGACACACCCAGTGGATATTCATAGGATAATTTTAATTTTCATTACAAAACATTATGAAGGGTTTATGAGTATATATTTCCTCAATGAAAACAATTTTTATCAGTATTGATTATATCCCTAAACTGTTCAGTTTATGTTAAGTGTTTTAAAAGTTTGGATTTATTTATTTAGATTCATAAACTAATCTAGTTTTTCCATTGTTTAGAAATGGGCCCTAGTAAAAGGAATGGAAACCGTATCAATGCAAAAACTCCATGTAGTGATTTCCCTCCTGCTCAAGATAAATATAGTGGAGCTGGGGATACAACTAGTGCTGATTAGCTTATCACCATACTGGGAAAACTCACACTGGTTATTAAAAATAACTTTACCCGTATAGAGCACCATGATCAACAATACATGGATCAATGTTAGACATCTTCATGAGTAAACAACCACCAACATTCAATGAGGGTAAAAATACATTATTAGATGATCAGTGGATAAATTATTTAAAGAAAATATTCCACTCCTTTGGGAGTAGTGAAAGGGAAAAATTTTCCTTGGCAGTTTACCGCCTCATTAGAGATGCTGATCATTGGAGGTCATTTATTCAAAACATAAAGGATGATGATGAAGTAGCGAATATGGAATGGAGGGAGTTTAATGAAATGTTAATAGAAAAATAATTTCCTCATGACCATCGAGCAGATTTGGAAAGACAATTTCTGAGTCTGAGGAAAAAGGAAGTTGAGAATGTCGCAAATATGAAGCTAACATCACAGGGTTATCGAGGCATGATGCACATTATATACATAACCCAAGAAGTAATATTGACTATTTCATTGATGGGTTAAAACCATTTCCTTATCGACAATTATTATAACAATCCTTCTAATTATATGAAGATATTATCTCATGTGCTATCAAGACAAAAAAAGAATTATCAATGTATTACGACTATAAGCAATGCAAGCGAAGAAGAGATCTACCGAACACTATGGAAATTGAAATAAGGGGATGTAGGGAATAGTTTAATATCCATCCCACATTAAATGTGGGATGAAACACCCCGACACTTTCTCAATGAATATTGGAGTCTATTACA
This sequence comes from Viscum album, assembly GCA_963277665.1. Taxonomy (NCBI): domain Eukaryota; kingdom Viridiplantae; phylum Streptophyta; class Magnoliopsida; order Santalales; family Viscaceae; genus Viscum; species Viscum album. The sequence continues at coordinate 960,912,487 of OY728143.1, read as the reverse complement.
AGGGTGGTGAAAAAGGCCACCAAGCTCATGATTGAAAGGGGAAGAAAGAGGATGTCGATGTTGAATGATACAATTGTAGAAAATGGTGGAATTAAGTGAATAAGTGTGCTATGCGTCAAGGGAACATTCCCCATTAAAGGATAATGGATCAAGGAAAAGCTTAATCTATCACTACTGCTGAGGTTGAAGCTCTGAATGACATGGTGTCAGGTAATTTATTGTTTTCCTCATGTTTTGAAAATTCATTATTTGATTCTTGATCATTGAATTGTTTCATATCTTCCCAGTTTTCTAAGAAAATTAGATATTTCCCATTTGATTTAACAAGGGATTTTTCAGTAAATACTATTAAGGAAAGTAACATTGCAATAATGTTTTGTGAATCAGTCCCCATTAGAGAACATAAATGTTCTTTATCTACTGATCTCATCATCATACCCATGACTGAATTTGATATAATCCTCAGTATGGATTGGATTTTTAACAATGATGTTAAAATTTATTGTAAGAAGAAGGAGTTTACTATTTTTGTTGTTGATGATAAAGAGAAGATAATCTTTAGAGCCATATAATCACCACCTGATTCTTACCTAGATCCACCCCCAGTAGCTCAACAAAATTCAACTATTTGGTAGGAAGAGAATGAAATAATTGTTGGTGAGGAAAGGAATGTTCATATATAGGATGTGCCTATTATGAATGAATATGTTGATGTGTTTCCAGATGATTTACCTGTACATCCTCCATAATGGGAAATTGAGTTTTCCATTGATTTAATGTCTGGTTCAAGGCCCAGATCGAAGTCCCCTTATAGAATGGCCACTGTGGAATTAGTGTAACTAAAGAAATAACTAGAGGAATTGAGTAATAATGGATTTATTCACCCTATTGTTTCTCCCTGGGGAGCCCCTTTCCTTTTTGTTAGGAAGAAAGATGAATCTATGAGGGTTTTCATTGACTGCTGGTATATCAATGTTATTACAATAAAGAACAAGTATCCCCTACCTCGCATTGAGGATTTATTCGACCAACTTCATGGAGGTAAATACTTTTCAAATATTGACCTTCAATATGGATATCATCAGTTGTGCATGAAGAAGGAAGACATTCTAGAGACAACATTTCAAACTAGGTACGTCCATTTTGAGATTACAGTAATGCCTTTGGGGAAGAATAATTCATCCTCTATCTTCATTGATCTAATGAATAGATATTTCAAGGAATATCTTGATGACATTGTTTTGGTATTTATTGATGATATCATGGTATATTCCAAAAGATATTAAGATCATGAAAATCACTTGCGCATTATATTAAAGACTCTTAGAAGACATGAATTATATTGGAAGCTTATAAAATGTGAATTATGGCTTCAAGAAATTTGTTTTCATGGCCATATCATCTCTATGGATGGAATATCTGTTGATCCTTCTAAGACAAGAGCAATCCAGGAATGGCTGGCATCTACAAGTATAAATGAGGTACACAGTTTTATTGGATTAACATGTTATTATAGGCATTTTATCCAGAATTTTTCCATAATTGGCTAAACCGTTAACGAAGTTCAAATGTAAAGGGGTTATTTTTTTTTGGAAAAAATAGAATGAAGAATGATATGAATAATTAAAAATAAGATTATTCAATGCTCCTATCATGACTCTACCATCAATAAATGATGGATTTGTTATTTATAGCGATGATTCAAAAAAGACTTGGTTGTGTCCTTATGCAGAATGATAGGTTTATTTACTATGCATCACGACAGTTAAAAATTCATGAGAATAACTTTCATACTCACGATCTTGAGATAGAAGCTGTAATATTTTCTTTGAAGATTTGTAGACACTATCTCTATGGTGAAAAAATGTGAGATATATACCGATCACAAGAGTTTAAATTATATTTTCACATAGAAAGATCTCAACATGAGGCAAAGGGGATGGATTGGACAACGTAGGATTATGATTTCACTATACAGTACCACCTGGGGAAGGCAAATAAGGTGGAAGATGATTTTAGTAGAAAGGATTATGGTGTTTTGAAAATTATGAGATTTGAAAAGGATAATATATACATGTATCTAGTAAAGATTGATATGGGAATAACCATATAATGTGACACATCAATACTTTTTCAAATGGTTTCCAAACCATCTTTACCAAAATGGATAAAGTTTTCTCAGACCGGTGATGATGAGTATCAAAAATATATTAAAGCTGTGAATGATGAGAGATTGAGTGACACTGTGTAAGAAGATGGATTTTTGAAATTTGGGAAGAGACATTTTTTTCCCGATATACATGATCTAAAAAGGTAATTATTGGATGATTCTCATAGCTCCAATTTCTCTATACACCCTGGGAGCACCACAGTGTATAGAGATTTCAAGGAACATTTTTGGTGGGATAACATGAAGGGTTGATTTCTGATTTTGTGTCAAGATGTATGGTTTGTCAACAAGTGAATGTTGTAAGGCAATAACCTAGAAAAGTCATGCAACCTCTTCCCATACCTGAGTATAAATGAGATAATATTACGATGTTCCTTGTCATGGGACTACAAAAGACTCCTAGAAAGAACGATGCAATGTGGGTCATTGTTGATTCATTTACCAAGTCAGCACATTTTATTGCTATAATAAAATATTTACCCCTTGAACAATTAGAAAGACTATATATTAATGATGTTATAAGACATCATGGAATACCACTATAGATTGTTTCTGATCGTGATCTCCATTTTACATCAAGATTTTGGAAAAGTATTTAGAAATACCTGGATATTAAACTTCGTTTGAGCACTGTCGACCACCTCCAAACTGATGTACAATCATAATGAACTATTCAAACCTGCGAAGACATGTTGAGATAATGATCACTTGACTTTCAAGGTATTTGTGATCAATATTTACCTCTTGTAAGTTTTCCTATAACAGTTGATTCCATTCAAGTATTGATATGGCACCATATAATGCCTTATACCGATAGAGATGTCGCACACCAACCTGTTTGGATGATGTTGGTGAAATAAAATTCATAGGCCTATAACTTGTGGAGGAAATGATGGAAAAGGTGCAGGTAATCCTAAACAACATCAAGGAATCATAAAGTAGATAGAAGAGCTATGCTGATAACCAAATGAAGAATTAGGAATTTTAGGTAGGGGATAATGTTTTCTTGAAGGTATCTCCATGGAAGGGTGTAATATGTTTCGATAAAAAGGGAAACTTATTTCCCATGTTCATCAAACCATTCGAAATTATATATTGAATTGGGGTTGTAGCTTACCATTTGGAAATGCCGCCATTCTCTCCAAAGTTCACGATGTGTTACACATATCACTATTGAGAACATACACTCCTGACCCAACACATGTACTCGTCTACGAGAAATTAGAACTAGAACCTTATCGTTCTTATTTGGAAGACCATATCATGGTTCTTGATACAAGAGAACAAGTGTTGGGAAATCAGACGGCTTGTCTGGAAAAATTTCCATGGAGAAACCATAAGATGGAAGATGCAATGTGGGAACCAGAGGAACTTATGATGAATAACCACCCAAGCCTTTTTATGCTGTAATATTCTATAATTTTCAAGGATGAAAATATATGAAAGATGGGAGAATTTAACACCCCAAGCTTCCGCATTACGTTTCTCTTTGAATAATACAATAGCTTTTGTTGTACGCAACTTCGAGTTCTAACACGTCACAACCAATCGAACTAGTAGTTATGAATAGTAATACCACTTTTTGAAATTTTATAAATTTTATCCTTCAAAATAGACTTCATTTTTGGATTCGGAATATCAGAATTATCTTAGGGTGAATTTTTTGTATTTTTATGAAAACATTTAATTTTTGATGAATACTGAAGAACACTAAGTTATAGTTTAAAACCAAATTTAAATTTAAATTTTTTTGGTCAAAATAGATACATAAAACCTATATATATTCAATATAATTCCATGGAATTAGTTTATAATAATTTTAGATATATAGAAATTTTAATAATCTTTTACCATATTTTTTCCACCTCCTAGGAGCATTTGCAAATTTACATAAAACATAATTTTACTACTTCTGTGAGTTTAATATCAAAAATCCAAGAGTCATGGTTGATATCATTAAGTAAAATTTTATTCAATAAGATGATAATAATTTTCAGTGAATAGTGAATTTTTACATTTATATGCCACGATTAAAAGTAAATAGGGTATTTATGGGTAAAAATGATATTATTATTACCCTAACACGTGTCCTAATTCTATTGGATAAGTATAATTCGACCAAAAAAACCTTAGAAATAAATTATGAACCTATTTTGTCTACTTGGATTAGATTACGACATTAATTATTATTTAATTCAACGATGAGTTAAAAGTGTTAAAATCAAATATTAATAAATATATCATTTTTAATATATTGTTACACATAAGATAAATTCTACTATAAATATTCATTATAAATCTAAAAATATTTCCTACAAAATTGTCTTTTTATATTTTTATACATTAAATAGGTTAATTTATTTATGACACAATGATGATGCAGTAATTACCTAATTAATAAAAGATAAAAATAATTGATATTATAAATACCCAAATAAATGTAATAAGAGACTTTTTATGAATGAAACTAATTTTATAGGTTAATATGACATATTATGGTTGGTTAGAAGAATTATTTCTGAAGTAATAATGCAGTTATTAATTTAGAAAAAACCAAATACCAAATAGTGTCAAAATAGACATAAAAGTGTTTTTAAAAAAAATTATATTTTCAATTGTTATTATAATACTAAATTTAATGCCCCGACCTCTAGTTACCCAGAGTCGGTGCATTATTGTGTAACATTGGCATGATCACAAAAGATCAAGTCTCGAAAGGCCGATTAGTGTAGTAACCTTGCAAACACTAGATACATTCATAGTTCTTACATTACATCATAAAGTAAAACAAAACTAAAAAAACATCATGTCTTCATATCCCCAAATACTATCCCTGCAGGTCATTCATAATATACTTCATCAAGTCCTGTAAAAATTAAATCATTGAAAGGTGTGAGCTTAGATGCTCTGTAAGGATAAAAATATAGCAGAAGATTTTGTAAATAAACATAAACATTTAAGGAAATGTATAATTAAAACAAAAGCATTTTCAACTTGAACATTAGCATAATATGGAAAAAGTAAAATGAAATAATGCCATTTACTTATTCACATGGATATTTTACTGGTCGAATAATCACATGAAATATCAATAACCACATCCATAATGATGGAATGCATAATGCATGACTATCATAACTACGTAGCCAAGGCCTCGTGCCAAAACTACAAATAATATTTTGTCAAGGTCTTGTGCCAAGACACTAGTTTGTCTCATGAGACCTGCCGATGTATTGAGGAGCTATAGCGGGATCCACTGGTCACTTATTATGTCTAATTCATTCCTTAAATGAAAAGGTTTAAACCTATCATAAACCATAACATAATCGTATCACATAAAACATGCATAATGGAAACAAAATATTTCCACATTTCAATCACAAGATATCTATATAACACATTGATATAATAAAACCATTTTCAGAACCAAAGTAAATGAAAAGTAAAACTTGGTATTTATTTTTCATTTTAAAAAATGTTATGGCTTGTAGAGGAAGCCGAAACACAAATATTGGTCACGGCGGTGGAGAAGTCATTGTCACCGTATACATAAGACAAAAACATTCCTTTTTTCATTTAGTAAAATTCTTCATACTAAAAGATTCATTTTGAGTAAAAGTCAAAGGGGTTTATACAACGTATAAAAGAAAGTTGTGTATAAAACAAAATATGCCTCAATGAAACAAGATTGAGATGAAGTCCCTTACAAAGAATTTTTTTTAGACAAAATAGATCTATTATTTGTATTCACTATAAGTTCACACAATGAAAGTACAAATACAAAATAGGATATAATAATATCATGACATAATTTTAAAGGAGGAGATTAACCCAAATAACAAAAATTTGGTTAATAAGTTCCCTCACCTCGTTTCCGTCTTGACTCAACCGTTCTTTATCCTCCTGAATAATAAACAAGATTTAATTTATAATTTCTTAAGAACCTTTTTCAAGTTTATTATTCTTTTTATATAACTTATTACCATGTTATGAACATTATGTAATTATTTATGTTAATAACGGTCGTTTTGTCGATCTTCGGTACATGGGTCAAAAATAATCTTCTTATAATTACAAGTTGTTCATGTGTAAAATATCCATTAAATCTACATTTATATCATGATGTAGATATCATATATATCATATATATATAGTATATACTTTAATTTATAATATTACAAAACATTTAGAGGTAAGAAATGAAATGCACCGTTCATGGAGACGGTTAGCCGTACGTACTCATGAACGCTACTTTCATTTCTATTTCGTCTTATATGGAATCAAATCATAATGATATAAAGGTGTATTATAATTCCAGTATAATATAATATTTAATATCATTTAATCCATCCTTTATAGATCCCACATATGGAATTAACAATTCAAATGACTTTGAGGGGGCCGTAGTCCGCACTTCCTAAAAATAAATTATCACGTTTACCCATAATGGAAATCATAAAGGTATGCTATAAATAAATAATACAGAATCATAAGGAAAAAACATAATATATATCATATTTAAAAATAGTTTCATCATAATTTCCACCATGAGAGGTGTTAAAAGAGGACTGAACAATCATCGTTTTGTGAGGCAGTAATTCGCCACCCACAGAAACAGTATGTTCGTTAACAATTAGATGAATGTGTGTGTAAGTGTAAATAAAATCCTTATCATAAAAAAATAATAGTATATTGAAGATACTGGAGTTGTTACAAACGATATAAATAAAAAGAGTTTAGGGGGTTGTAGAAGCAAAATAAAACAAAAGAACAAAAGTGAAGACATTACCTTTAAATCGGGTAACTCTTTTTGATTTGAGCCAAAAGCTTCCTCGGGAAAACTTCTGCCCAAGGTGAGGCTTATATGAGTAGAAGAGGAAATTTTAGAGAGTATTTGGGTAGAGTTTGGCTGAGCCAAATGTCATGGAATATGTGAATAAGTTGGTAGAGGTGGGGGCCTTTTATAAGAGGAGAGGAGGGGAACTCTTGGAAATATTGAAATGTTACATTATTATGAAATGATTTTCGGATTCTAAAGGTCCCAAAATGATATATTTATAGGCTAACGTGATAAGGGTTCTAAATATTCTCATACAATAGGTTTTTGACAAGTTTAATCCTTATATTTTACATTATATTTTCATTTTATTTAAATCGTTAATTAATGAGGTAATCATTGTATCATCATTGTGTCATGAAACATTTAATTTATTTAATGCCTAAAAATTATAAAAAAACTACCATGATCTAGGAAATATTTATATCTTTCAAAATGAATATTTATAGTAAAAATTTTAACTTCTAAAACCCCATGTAAAAATTGTTTTATTAAAACCACACATGTTTGTGACAATTTTATTTTAACTTTAAATAAAAAGTTTTTAATGTCATTTTCTTACCCAAGTGGCTCCATGGGGTCCCCAAGTTGACCCATGGTTTTTTGGGTTGTCCATGACTCATCCAATAAGGTTAGGAAAATTGTAAGGGTATTTTCATATTTTTATAATATCATTTTTACCTTAAATTTCACTAATTATCTCTAATCACGATTAATTAAACTTAAAAGATACTATTCACTAAAAAATTATTTTAATACCATTGAACCACATTTTACGTCCTAATGATAACCATATATGTCGGATTTTTTAAAATCAAATCATGGAAGTGCTGATGTTTCGTTTAAATGAAAAATCAGTTTTTTAACTACCATATAGTGGTTTCACTATTTATCAAAAATTGATGTTTTTCAGAACAATGCCAAAATTTCACTCTAAGATATAATTGATATTCCAAATTCAAAAATTATGTCTATTTTAAAATATTCAAAACATATAAGTTTCCTTAATTAATTTTATAATTAATTCCCACTGTCACAACAAATAGCGTGTTTTTATGAAACAATATATATCAAAATATTGACAATTGTTTATGTCCAATTTCAAAGTGAAATTAATTCTAATGACCACCATTGGATAAAATGGTAAAGATATATTCAAATTATACTTTAAAACCACTCAATATTATAATTGATCACTATAAATTATTTTGATTAAAAAAGTTGTTTTTAAGTGTTTTTCACTATTCATAAAAAATTGGAAGTTCTCAAGAAAAATACCAAAAATAGGCTAATTTTGATATTATGAATCCAATAATGAAGTCCATTTTGAAATATAATATATATATATAATTTCAAAAAGTGGGTATTACTATTCATAATGGCTATTTTGATTGGTCGCGGTGTGTTAAAATCTCGAACTTGCGTACAATTCAAGCTATTGCATTATTGAAAGAGAAGTGTATCGTGGAAGCTCGGGGTGTTACATTCTCCCCTCCTTCAATAAATTGCGTCCTCGCAATTTAAAATTTTTCTTTGAAAATAAAATGTTGAAAATAGAAAATACCTTAGGGGAAAATCCACATCAAAAATAAGGTTAATAAAATTTAGCCTTAATAAGAGGGAAAGGGAAATGAAAAAGTCACCACCAAACTATGATCACGATAAGGAGATAATTGGTGGAAATTAAGGACATATAATTGGAGGGAAAACATAAATATTTGAAGGGAGTGATTGAGGTCATGAATCACAAAAAGTGTAAAATTGGGGGCCTCAAAGCCTTCAATCTATGTTGATTTAAAATATTATCAGTTCAACAAGACATAAGGTATTAGGATAACAAATTTTTTGTTTTAATATCCCTATACTAAAGTTTAATAATTAATTTATTCATAGAATAAGAGATAGTTATATATATATATATGCTTGACAATTAGAGTTTCAACCTTCAACTAATTTCTACCACAAACTCATCTTTCACCCAAAAAGATAATAGAAATCAAAAATATTATATTTATCCTAATCGTACAAGGTTCAAAATATTAACACATACCATTTAGATTAGGAATACTATTTTGTAATAACCAAGGAAATCCTGTATGATAGTGGTAGGTAATAAATTCTTGTCGCACTATGGTTGTGGGTTCGATTCCTACAGCTTTGTCTGACGCGATGGGTTATCCCCCGACCTACAAGTTGTCCTTTTCCTAAAACTAAAGTATTATAATATTCCAAAAATAATATTCAGAAATGTTTTAACCTTAAACAATACTATCCAAGGTTCAACTTAATCCATTCCAACCTTTATAGTTATCCAAAATACTTTTTTCCAACTCACAGTCCAAATTTTATAAGGAAGGTAAACATAATGCAGATCCTTTTTTCCGTGTAACAACATGTGAACACCATCATCATGTATTCTTTTAGAACACTACAACATCCTAAATTACCATAAATCCTTATTGATTACATTCATGATCCCATATTCCTTATTGAATACTAGATATACTCCTTCTATCAAAAAATGTATACAAATCATTAATCAGTTTCATGGAATTTAAGAATATCTAATATAATTTATCCAAATCAATAATGTATTATTCCAAAATCTCTATCTCGGTATCAGAACCATATTATGGTTTATCATTATATCAACCATATATTTTCCAAAAATTTAACCTGATGTGGAGTCACTTTTCTTGGTTCCACACAATCTCAAGACCTTGATGACATTGTACTGCAGTACAATCCTTATATACCCCATAATTATTATAACTAGTACATCATTGATACAATAGTCAAATGACAAAATACTTTAATAAGAACATAATAAATCTAATCATTCCTCCTCATATGTGGAAGTATCATAACTTGATTATTATCCAATAACATCATTTGAGGCATACTATGATGATTTGGACATTGGTTTTCATAGTGTCTGCACTCCTTACAGATGAAGCATTGTACATTTGAAACTTTTTTCTTACCCTTGCAGTCACGAACATGGTGTCCTTTTTATCCACACTTATAACAAACTCCCATTCCCTTCAGGAATGTTCCAAGGTGTTTCTTCCCACAGTTATCACATATTGGAAAATTCTTCTTTTCCCTGGTCCTTTTATCCATCATTCTCTCTTCAATCATTTTCTTCTCTTTCATCTCTTCAAAGCAATATGATTCAGAGAATTATTTACTTATCTTATTAACACATGATACTATTTCTTCATATGTTGATAGAAAAAGGGAGAATATTTCCCTTATAAATGATGGATTAATTCCAGGAAAGATATGATCCTTCTTACTCTTTGGATCATACGTATTGATGGAGTTCATATTCCTTCTACTGGGCACCATTTCTATAGAATGGCATAAACTAGGATAGTTTATGAATTGCAATGAATAATTCCAAACGTGTAAATTACTTAATGTAAATTGAATGGTTTATGGATATAATCCATAATCATAAAAAAAATTCCTTGAGGAAGTATATACTCATAAACCCTTCATAATGGTTTGTAAATAATGAGAATTATCCTAAGAATATCCCCCGGGAGTGTCGTAACCTACAGTGCAGCAATTCCTGTTATTGTGCACCAGTTCCCATTCGAGTCTAGCTCAAAGCGGTGTTTTCGGGTTTTACCCCTAGGAACATCTGTGTCAGAGCCGCCTCTACCTGCTCGTATCCAGACAGAGATGTATTCCTGGGAAGACTCACAAAATCTCTATAATACTAAAATTCTAGGAAGTTCTTCTATACTAATCCTCAAAGTCTATCTTTGGGCTATGTTCCTTAATCATAGTTTATCTAAATCTAGCTTCCAAGGTTACTACTAAACTTCCTATGATACCATCTATAACGCCCCGACCCCAGTTACCCAAAGGCGGTGCATTATTGAGTAACATTGGCATGATCACAAAAGATCAAGTCTCAAAAGTCCTATTAGTTTAGTAGCCTTGGAAACACTAGATACATTCATAGGTCTTACATTACATCATAAATAAAACAAAACTAAAAAAAACCATGTCTTTATATCCCCTCATACTATCCCTGCAGGTCATTCATAATATACTTCATCACATCCTGGAAAAATTAAAACATTGAAAGGGGTGAGCTCAGATGCTTAGTAAGGATAAAAATATAGCGAAAGATTTCATAAATAAACATAATCATTTAAGGAAATGTATAACTAAATAAAAAGCCTTTTAAACTTGAACATTAGCATAATATGGAAAAAGTAAAATGAAATAAGGCCATTTACTTATTCACATGGATATTCTACTGGTTGAATAATCACATGCAATATCAATAACCACTTTCATAATGATGGAATTCATAATTCTAGACTATCATAACCACCCACCCAAGGCCTTGCGCCAAGACTAAAAATAATATTTTGCCAAGGCCTTGTGCCAAGAAACTAGTTTCTCTCATGAGACCTGCCGATGCATCGAGGAGCTATAGTGGGCTCCACCCGTCACTTATTAAGTCCAATGCATTCCTTATATGAAAATTTTTAAACATATCATCAACCATAACATAATTATATAACATAAAACATGCATAAAGGAAAAATAATATTTCCACATTTCAATCACCAGATATCAATACAACACATTAATATAATAAAACCATTTTCAAAACCAAAATAAAAGTAAAGTAAAACTTGGTATTTATTTTTCATTTTAAAAAATGATATGGCTTGTAGAGTAAGTCGAAACACAAATAATGGTCATGGAGGTGGAGAAGTCATTGTCGTCATATATGTAAGACAAAAACATTCCTTTTTCGTTTAGTAAAACACTTCGTACAAAAAAGATTCCTTTTGAGTAAAAGTCAAAGGGGTTTATGCACCGTATAAAAGAAAGTTGTGTATAAAACAAAATATGCCTCAATGAAATGAGATTGAGATAAAGTCCCTTACAAAGAAATTTTTTTACATAAAATAGATCTATTGTGTGTATTCACTATAAGTAAACACAAATAAATTACAAATAAAAAGTAGGATATCATAATATCGTGACATAATTTGAATGTTAGAGATTAACCCAAAGAACGAAAATTGGGTTAAGAAGTTCCCTTTATCTTCATCAATTTTTCAGGGAGGCACAATAGAGAAATTCTAGATAGGCTATGAATGATACAATGAAAACTCCTATTGATTTATCTTGGTCCTTAAATTTCTAATGGCATAGTTAAAAATTCCATCTTCGATGAAATCATGAATCGAACAGTGGGTATGATTTTCAATTGGAAGTGTAAACTTTTATCCATTGGAAAGAATATATTAATTATTAATAGTGTCTTTACATCTATTAAAATGCATGTGCTTTACATTATCAAACCTCCCAAATGAAAGATCAAGAAATTAAAGAAATTCATGAATGGATTCTTATGGTATTATTTCTATGAAATATGTAGTGATTGGGAATTCTATAAAATCCATTCCAAATATATAAGGTCAGTGGTATCATGGTAGGGTGTTTATTTGAAACCATAGAGGCTATGAAAACAATATTGTCTTGGGATGTGATTGAAGGGAACTCATTATGGGAAAATTTTGCACACCAAAACATATTCCTCATGTAATAATAATATTATGGTTTTATTCTATTTAATTTTCATGATAACCATACAAAACATTGAAATAAACACAAGGAATTCTTATTAAACACTGAGTTGAATACATTACATCAAACTGAATAGTATTAAACAAACCAAAAATACATACCAAAAGCATTATCAGAGCCACTGGAAGGCCTCCAAATGAAACAATGAGACTCGGTAAATAGAGAAGATCCTGCAGGTCAGTTAGAACATTAAACATCATGGCCAGACCCACATCAACTGTACTGAGCATCAGTGGTATGGAGAGCACCATTTTATAAAAGAATATTTGAATACATAACACCCTAATACACATTTATATAAGTTCTCAATTCGAATGTTTCCCCTAAGGTGACCATTGTTTTCTTTTGTGATCATCTGTGTTCAAAACCAGGTTACCATTAGCATTTTATCCAACTAATATACTTATAATTTAATATTTTTAATTAAAGATTCATGTAGTATAATTGTTAAAAATTTATGTTGATTATTTTAGATGAACAATTTAAAATTACAATTTTTATTAAACAGAATTATTTCTAATCAAATAATTATTTAATAGAATATTTTAAATAATAATTTTAAAAATATAAAAATTTGTTGTTCTTCATCCAAAATGTGAAATATATAAATATGTGTATATTGGATTTGAATTATATGAAAATACTATAATAAATTTATAATTTTATCTTGTGTTTATACATGACATTGAATGTTTTAAAATATTTTAATGACTTTATTTTGAATTATTTTAAATATATGGATAGTTATTTGAACTATTATATGAATAATTATATGGGATTAAATATTTTCCAAAATATGACTATTATTAGATTATAAATTGGATTAACGTTTCATAACATAATTAACATTTTGAATTTTTTAAATAAAATTCTTTATATATATATTTTTTAACTATTATAATAGAATGATTTAAATTGTACATATATGAATTAGATTCTTACAAAAAAATATTATAACTATGAATCATGTATATCTATATATCCTATTAACAATTGTTATAAAAGTTTAAAAGTAAAAATATTTTTAACAAATTATTATAATTATTATTTTGATAATAAATTTTCAATTTTCAATTGTTGATTTAAATTATAACATTTTAAGTATTTAATATAAAACATATAAATATATGTTTTATAAAAAATATTATTAATAATGACTTTTACTTTAAAAAAAATTATTGATAAATAAAATATTTTTTGATAATTTTAGTGGATCATTAGTTTAATATATATAACTATTAACTTCATTAAATGTTATGATAACAATTCAGATATAATAATAATAATAAATTATTTAAATAACAAAAAAAGGAATCCCGTAATTGTATTTGAGGGTCCTTCATGAGGGTGTCGTGCCACAACGATGTCTTGATTCATGGAATTATTTTGTAGAGTTTTGGGGTGCATCGTGCTTGAGGGAGGTTCAAGTAGGTCTGATGTTGGGGGTATAGAGTGTGGTCGAGGCTAAGGCTTGGTGTCGCATGGGAGTTGCATGCCTCATCCGTTATATTCCATTTTTTCGGCTGTGTTCATTGGAGTTGAAGTATTTGTTGTATTCTGGGAGTCAAGATGTCAATAAGAGTGATGGGGAGTGTTTAATCAAACCTGAGGTAGAAGGTTAGGTCAGGGCGGTGATTCGTCAACGATTCCAATTGGTTAGGGTTTCAAATTTCCCAAAGCTAAATCGAATTATTCATTTGTTCCAGTGGTAGGATTTTTACCAACGTGAGTTTTTAGATCATTTTGATTTCCATGTCTTAATATTTATCTATGTGGTGCTATGAACTGTTTTACTTTTGACTTTTAAATCATTTTGAAATGTTGATGGTTCGCAAGTAGGTTCACTATCAATATTTATGACTTTGTTTTGAGGTTCGTTGTTCTTCATACTTGTGTTGATTCATTGATATGTGAATCCATTGTTCATTTTTTAAATATAATATCATTGATATGTGATCTTATCTATTCTACTTTAGTCAAATTATTCATCCTTTTGATTAATTTGTCTTTGATTACTAAATTGGCTATCAATTTTTTTTTGTTCTGGATTTTTCATCATTTGATCCTATTATATAAATTCTATATTATTTATGTATATTGTATTTGGTTTTTATTATTTTTATGGAGGATGTGCAATTGAGATTTCACAGTAAGCTTTTATTGTGCCACTATTTATACAGAAGTGATTTTGGTTATAAAAACCATTAATTGAATGTACACATGTGAGTTGTACCCCCATAACCTATAGGGTTTTATTCCTCTTCTCAAGACTCCTACAACAATTTCGCAAGACTCTCTTATTCCTCCAAACATATAAGGGTTCAATAAACATTTCCTTACTTTTGAAAACTTGAATATAGACATTATATTTTCTAGTAAATTTTTTATATTTACATTCATATAGTTTTAATCCACCCGGTTTAAAATCTTATAAGTGTTGAATTTCAATAATGTTGTAAAAGGTAAGGGTGGAAATTATATTTCCAATAACGACATATGATTTTCAAACTAGTAATTAGCTGGGAATTATCAAATTTTTCTTAAACCATAAGGATTTATATTAATTTTTAGAAATCATGTTTTATTTAAGGTTGTGTAATGGATTGTTTGATTTTATCCCTTATAAAGATTACTTTCAATGTAAAATTGTAAGGGTCTATTTTTATTAAGTTTCAATTCAAAATTAGATTGATGCAATAAGTTTTGAAATTGTCTGATATAAAATTGTTTTAGTTTTAAAATACCACAATTTGTAAGGAATAAATTTATATATAATTATTATTTGTGTTTTGTTAATCTGTTGTAAGGGAAGATTGTAAAATTTTAAATATTTATTTATTTTATTTATGTAATTGAAATGGTTTTCTCCATTTTTTCCTAAAGAAAATGACTTAAGAAGATTATATATTTTATTAAACCGTTTTTTATTGTGTAAGTGTTCAGAAAAACGTTTTAAATTTAATTATGCAATATAAGCTTATTTTGTTATTCTATTTATATTTGGTATTTTCTGGTTCTTCATATAAGGAAAATCATTTATTTTCATTCATATTTTTTTGAGATGTTATTTTTTTTATAATTAATCAATTATGTTTGTCAAATTTAAATACATGACAAATATATATATGTACATGAATATAAGTATGTGTTCACTAAACTTTCTTCACTATACAAATATATTTATATATGTATTTGATTATAAACTCAATGACTATTTTCTTCAAAGCTATGTAAGTGGGAGCGATATATACATATTTTTCATATTATATATATGGTTATATGTATATGCCTATGAGTTTTAACCATAACCTGAAGTAAATTTTTCATAAAACAATCTTTGGAGATTAAATTAAGTTATTAATATGTTTAATTTAATATTTATGCTTGTATTCATTACATAAAACAACTAATGCCCTGCAATTCAATTGGCTTCTACAAATGTTTCCAATATTATATTAGACAAGGCCATTTATCAGCGTATGGTATGTGTACAAATGACATCTATCTTAACAAAAAATTATGCATTTTTAAATTTAAAATGACTATTTCCATTAAATACGAATTTTAAAATTTAAGGGTTATCTTTTTATGCGACAATATATATATAACCTTCTACATTATTATTATCACTTGTATTACACTATGCATACAATAATTGTCATTTGTTGATTTCAATAACTATAAACTTGTTAGTATTGATGATTTCAAGTAATGAATGATACACTAAATATGTATATAAACGATACAGAAATTAATCAAACTCAAATGGAATTTTATGGAATTAAGAAATTAAATTATTCACGGTGTTATGAGACACATTGAATAATAATAAATAAGTACCCAAGTAATATGTGACACATGAAATGATAAGTGATAAGTAATTTAATAAATCAAAGTGGTTTGTGCACTTTTATTTAGAGATACTAGGAATGGATTAGACTTATTATGTGATGGGTAGGGCCCGCTATAACCCCTCGATGCATCGGTGGGTCTCATGACACAACTAGACGTGGAATTTTCTGAGGCCATTATCAATTATGATTTATGGATTTGGTTCGAGGCCTTAATCATTAGAAATCTTGGCCAAGGACTTGAAACATTCAATCATATGCACTTTCCTCATTATGAATATTTAATTTAATTAAACAAGAGAATATTTGACTAGTAGAATATTTTTGGGAAAATAGTTTATTTTTATTAGAATCAATAGAAGTAAAAGTTATGGATTATTATTTATACAGTACTCATAGAATTATTATCTAGTGTATGTTTCATAGTTAGTAAAGGATGAAATTGATGTCATTATTTTTACGTGCAACTCTAATAATGAAATACATTTAGTTTTAAATTATGTACTTTCATTTTCACATGTCATTCCTGTTAATGATAGAATGACTCTACTTATAAATTCAGTATGATAATTCTAATAATTAGAACATGTTTCTTTGTAATTTTAATATTGTTCTATGAAATGTGCTATTTTAATTCTTGGGCAAATGTTTTTGTTACGATACATGTGTTACATCATTCATAATGAGAATGTTTTATGAATAATTTTCAAAGGAATGTTTTTCAAAAGTTTTTATTTTGTATTTTATATTATTTTAAAAAACATTTCAAGGAATTCGTATGGTCACCCTACATTTTCAATCTATTTCCTTTTACAGTTTTATTAGATTTAAGTCACATTGTCTGGTGGCAGCATTGTGGAGTTTCATTGTCAGCTATCTTTGAAAGAAATGTGAAATTTAAATAGGTTTATTTAGGACCTAAACTAAAATGAATCTCTCTAGTGGAACATTTGTGTGTGACTTCATTTCTTCTTTTAACAAATATTTTTACACCCCATGTTTTATTCAAACACTGCACCGGCATCGGGCTGCCCAGGATCGTGACCTGACTATTGGTATTATATGATTGGTTTAGAAAACCATGGGAAATTATAACAATATTAAAAATACATGTTTCTATCTTACCAAGTTGTAGATTTCTTAAACTTTAAAATGGCTGACGAATCACGCCTTTAATCCCTTCATATAGAATGATTAGAATCCATAGTGGCTAGGGCATGTTTAGAGGGATATAAAAAATTTGAGAACCTTCTTTTATCTTGTGAAATTCTCTATCATGTGTCCAATTCTTAATGTGTTCTATAAATTCAGTGAGGTTCTAGCTTTGATTACTTTCCAATGATGCTTGCCTAAATTCCCTTTTATGCATGTATGGGAAGGTATTATAAAGGTATATTCTGATACTTCACCTTGGATGACAACTTCTTTTCTCTAATGAACTTCTAGGTTTTTGCATAAGAGGGTGACCTCTAGTCAGAATACCTCTATCAAATTGCTACGAATGGTTTTTGAGGTTTGGTCATCAACTTTGAAATTATCAAGAACAAATCTACCAGTTTTCGTTATAGACAGTAAGTTCAAGAAAATGCTGCCTAACTACATAACCTCCATCTTTTCCTTTGCTAGAACTTTAGATTCCCAAATCCAATAAATCTGGATTTCCCATGCTGTATCTGGACCTAGAAGATTGAGGAGTTTGGAACCACTTTTAGAATTCATTTGACTGGGAATTGGGGAAATCACCAATAGTAGTGAATCTGATGATGATCCTTCTTGGAGGACGTTATTAAATGCATACTTGTGTTGTTAATGTGAGAGTGTAGTTATGTAATACCATGGGATTATGAATATTGTATAACTGAATAATGTTATGTGTGTTTTTACTTAATCATGATTTCATAAATAATATATATTTTTGTTATGTTTATGTCTCGGCTGAATAAAACATACCTTTTTAAATTTTAGATATATGACACTAGTTCATGAACCAATCTTCTCTCACTTCCTACTGAACTGTTAGAGATCATAATTATCAGCACATGCTCTGAAGAATACCATCCCAATGCCAACATACATCTTACTTGTAATCAACATCCTCATGTGTCGAACCATCCAAACATTTTCCATCATTAGCAAGGAAGCATTCTGGTCTATTACTATATAGAAATTTCACAATATGAAGCATATAGGAAAAGAGGAAAGTATCATGAATCGCATTCTCTATGTTTCACTTTGGCTGATAACTACTGAGTAGTTGATATGATTCTAGAAGCTTAATTGGATGGTGACCATCGAGGGACCTACCTATTACAGGTCCTAAGTTTTAGTATGTATAGATACTTCTATGACATTAATATTATCAAGAACGATGTGGTGTGAGAGAATTATAGGGATTTAGTCCACTCTAAAATCTATAACCTCCACGGTTATTATGCCTCTCTATTGAATGTCGACTGCTTTAAGCATTTTTTTGATCATAGAAATTCATTCTGTGTCTGGGCCATGTAGATCGAGTAGCTGAATACATCCATAGGAATTCACCTGAGGTGATTAGAAACATACCATCAGTTGTGTTCATAGAAAAGGGACCTCAGGATTGATGTGTGTCTAGTGTTGTTGTGGTTGTGTATGAAAATTTTATAATGGCAAGGACTTTATTCATTGTAGGGGGAATAATGTGGTTCCCTAAAACTTATTTCTCATGTAATAATAATATTATGGTTTTATTCTATTTATTTATCATTCTATCTGAACAACACTTGGAAATAATCACCAGAAATTCCTATTAAATACTGAGTTCAATACATTACTTAAGAACAAAGAGAATTCAACTAACCAATAATTCCTACTAAAAGCCCCATCAGAGCCACTGGGAGGCCACCTAATGCCACGACGAGACCCGATAAATAGAGATGATCCTTTGGGTCTGTTAGAACAAAAATGATCCTGACCAGAACCACAATAGTTGTACTGAGCATCAATGTTATGGTGAGCACCATTTTTACCAAAACAATTTCAATATGTAACACCCTAATACATGTTTAAATAAGGTCTCAATTGGACCGTTGCCCCTCAGTTGACCATTGATTTCTTTTTATGAACATGGATGTTTAAAATTAGGTTACTAATACCATTTTATCAAAATGTTATATTTTTAATTTAAATTTTTATAAGGACTATTTTCTGTAGTATAATGATTAGAAATTTATATTGTTTATTTTAGATATATAGTTTAAAATTACTATTTTTATCAAACAGAATTACTTCTTATCAAATAATTATTTAATATTATATTTTAAATAATAAATAAACTAATATAACTATTTTTTTCTTCCAAAATTTGAAATATATAAATATAAGCATATTAAATTTTAATTATATGAAAATACTATTATAAAATTATAATTTTATATTATGGAAATACATGACATTGAAAATTGTTATTTTAAAATATTTGAATGACTTTATTTTGCTCGATATTAACTGTGTGGGTAGTTATTTAAACTATAATATGAATAATTATATGTGTTTTATATATTTTAAAAAAAATGACATTTATTGAATTATAAATTGGATTAATGTTTCATAATATTATTAACATTTTAAATTTTGTTTCATAAAATTATAAATATATAATTTATCTATTTTAATAGAATGATTTAAATTGTATATATATGAATTGTCTTTTAATAAGAAAATATTTTAAATTTGAATAATATATATTTATATATCAAATTAACATTAGTTTTAATAGTTTTAAAGATACTAATATTTTGAACAAATTGTGATAATTATGATTTTGATAATATATTTTAAATTATCATTTATTAATTTAATTTATAACATTTTAAGTAAATAATATAAAATATAAAAATATATGTTTTATAAAAATGTTTAGTAATAATGACATTTAATTTAAATAAATAATTGATAATAATTGATATATAATATTAATAATAAATTATTAAAATATCAAAAAATTGAAGGAATCTCGTAATGGAGTTTGAGGGTCTGTGATGAGGGTGTCATGCCGCTAGGGGGTCCTGTTTTTGGATTTATGGTGTAGGGTTTCAGGGTACGTCGTGCTTGAGGGAGGCATCAAGCATGTCTGGAATTAGGGATATTGAGTGTGGTTGAGGCCGAGGATTGGTGTCTCTTGGGAGTCACACATCGCGGCTATCAGAGTGCAGTTGTCCAGCTGTGTTCGTTGGTGTCTCTAGAAACTGTTGTTCTTTTGGCTTTTGATCCATTTCGAACTGCTGATTGCTTTCATATAGGTTCTCGATCAATATTTATGATTTTTTTTCGAGGTCTGTTGTTCAACATACATTTTTTTATTCGTCCATATGAGAATTCATGGTTCATTTTTTATATAATTCCATTTATAAACGATGTTTTCCATTATTCTCTGGTAAAATTATTCCTCAATTTGATTAATATGTCTTTGATTAATAAATTGTCTTTCTATTTTTTTTATTCGGAGTTTTCATGGGTTTTTCTTATTATATAAATTATATATTATTTGTGTCCATTTTATTTTGTTTCTATTTTTTTGATGGTGGAAGTGAATTTGAGCTTGCACAGTAATCTTGTATTGTGCCACAATTTATACAGTAGTGATTTTTGTAATAAAACCCTTTAATTGTATGTGCAAGTGCGAGCATTAAAACCATTACCTCTCAGTTTTTCTTTCTCTTCTCAAGCCTTCTTTGACGAATTCCCAAGCCTTTTCTCTTCCTCAAAACATGTAAGGGATCAATACGCATTTCCTTCCTTTTTTAGACTTGATTTTTCACATTATATTTTCTAGTATATATTTATATATACAATCATATTGTTTTAATCTAGCTAGTTTTATATATAGTAGGTGGTGATTGGAAATTCTGTTTTAAAATTTAAGGGGGAAAATTATATATTCAATTACGATATTTTATTTTCAAATTGGTAATGACCTGGGAATTGTCAAATTTGAATTCATACGTTTGAATTTATTTTATGTTTTCCAAGTCATGTTTTATTTATGGTTCTATAAGGTTTTTTTTTATTTTATCCTCTCCGATGTTTAGTTTCAAAGTTAAATTTTAAGGGTCTTATTTTCTTATGATTCTATTCTCAGTTTGTTTGATGAAATAAAATTTGAATGCGTGTGATATATAATTGTATGTGTTCAGAAATACAAAATTTTGTAAGGAATAAATTTATTTGTAATTATGATTTGTGTTTTTAGAATTTTTTGTATGGGAAGACTGTTAAATTTTAAATATTTATTTATTTTATTTACGTAATTGAAATGGTTATCTCCATTTTTTCCTACCACAAATCAATTAATAAGATTATATGTTTTTGTAAACAGCTTTTTATTGATCAAGGGTGCACAAAAAGTATTTAGATTATATTGTGCAAGAGAAGTTTAATTATTTAATATAATTATATTCTCTATTTTTTAGATCATCATATGAGGAGAATCATTTATTTTTCAATCATGTATTTTTTTCTGATTTTATTTAGGATATAATTAATCAATTTTTGTTTATAGAATTTAAATTCATGACAAATATATATATATATATGTACATAAATATTAGCATGCAGTCATAATATTTTCTTCACCATAAAATGATATTTATATATTTATTTTATTGTAAACTCAATGACTATTTTTTTCAAATTGATTTAAGTGGGTGCGACATATACATATTTTTCATATTAGTTATATATATATAGTTATATGTAGACAGCAATGACTTTTTACCATAACCTGAATAAAATAGTCAAAAAACAAACTTTGGGGATTAAAGTATGTTTTTAATATGATTAATTAACATTTTAAGCTTGTATGCATTACATAAAATGACTTTTGCGCTATAATTAAATTGGATACTATAAATGTTTCCATAAGTATATTAAACATTGAAATTTATCATTGCATGAAATTTGTACAAATGGAATCTATCTTAATTCAAAGTTAAGAATTTTAAAATTTAAAATTATTATTTCAATGAATTAAGAATTTTGTAATTTAAGGGTTATCTTTTTATGAGTAAAAAAATTAATAACCTTCTACTTTATTATTATAACATGTATTGCTATATTCCTACAGTACTTGTCATTTATTAATTTCCATAACTATAAAATTGTTATTTTTGATGAGGCTATTTAATTCATTATACAATAAATATATGTAATTGCTAAAGAATGTAATCAAACTCAAATGGCCTTTTATAGAATTATGAAATTAAATTATTCAAGGTGGTATGAGACACTTTGAATTATAATAAATAAGTAACCAAGTAATATGTGACACTTGGAACGATAAGTGGCGAGTTATTTAATAAATCAACGTGGTATGTGCACATTGATTTAGAGAGATGTGGATTGCATTGGACTTATTATGTGATGGATGGGGCTCACTATAGCCCCTCGATGCATTTGGGGGTCTCATGAGAATACTAGACCTGGATTGGCCAAGACCATTCCCAATTATGAGTTATAGATTTTGGAAGAGGCCTTAATTGAAGTCTTGGTCGAGGCCATGGCACATTCCCTCGTATGCACTTTCCCTATTATAACTATGAAATTTAGTTAACCAATATAATATTCAACTAGTAGAATATTATTAGCTAAATAGGTTATGTTTATCAGAATCAGAAGAAGTAAATGTTATGGAATATTATTTATGTAGAACTCCAAGAATTATTGACTTGTTTAAGTTCCACAGTTAGTAAATGATGAAATTGAATTTATTATATTTACTCGCAACTATAATCTTGTAATACTCCTAGATTTATATTATGTACTTGATTTTTCCCATTTAATACCCATTAAAGATAGAATTTTTATAATTATTAATTCATTACGATAATTCATATAATTGGAAAATGTTTCTCTGAATTTTTTTTTCTGTTTTATGAGATGTGCTCTATTAATTATTATAAAAAATGTTATGTTATGTTAAATGTGTTAAATCATTCCAAAGGAAAATGTTTTATGATAATGTTTAAAAAAATTTAAAAAAATTTATTTGGTATTTTATACTATTTTAGAAACTCTTACTTGAAATTCGTATTCTAACACTACATTTTCAATTTGTTTTCCTTTACAGGTTTAGTAGATTTATGTAACTTTTATTAGTGGAAGATTTATAGTGTTTCTTTGTATTATAGTTCTAAATGAAATGTAATAATTGTATTTGTTTCTCTAGCACCTAATCCAATATTGTCCTCTATAGTGGGACATGTGTGTGAGTGATTTCAGGTTCTCTTTTAACAGAAATTTTCACACACCATGTTTTATTCGAACATAGAAATGGATTTAGGGTTTCATGGGGTTGGATTTTGACAACCATGTTTATAAAAATGTATATGGGAGTACTGGAGAAGAAGGAAATTTTTCAATACCAGACATTCATGTCGTGTCTATTGCATGAAAAAACACCTAGATGTATTGCAAGAGCATGTGTTATTGATAATTTGACTTGCTGAGATCAACCTAGGGACACACAAAAAGGTAGGGAATATTTTGTTCTTTCTAGGATAACCAGATATTTTCATTTCGCTGAAAGAGTCTAGTATGAACCCATAAATAATGAATTATATTTGGAATCCCATGTTAATGAGTGTATAAAAATCCATCAGGTCAGTTGAGGAACCTAACCATTGATTTTTTTCAGGCTAAATCTCTTGACGATTTTGTGGTTTGGACATCATGAGTCTGATCCATGCTCAAGAAAGATGTGATGAATGTGTGAGTAAAATTTGTGGTAATGGAATTCCTGAAAGAATTTGTTTTTCTTGTAGGGATACTAGAGAATTAGGCCCATTCGATGGTAGAGCATATCATGAAAAGGTTGTTTTGATGGAATCGTGTTTCTATTACTGCATTGATCATCAATGTGAATCAGCATGACACATTTTTCCTAGGGATATTGGGTGAGAGTAATCAAGGGATTCCTAAGGTAGAAGTTAAATATTAGTGGGGAATTGAATTCAATCTGTATGATTCTTGAAGACTGGTCTATAGAAATTTTTCATATGGGGGAAAAGATTATGGTTTGCTGAACAGCTTTCATGGCTGTTTGGTTGACCCTATGGGTGGCAGGCATCATGTCTATATCATGTATCAAATTATATCATTTCTCCTTAATTGTGTGTCTTTGGTCCTTGTTGGAGGAGATTATTATTCATATTAATGGGGTTATAGTTTTAATGACTATTAGGAGGATCATTACAGTGGCATGCATGAATAGGGAAATCACATATGGTCATCCGAGATGGGGGGTCTACTGGAAGGCAGACTGATCTGAGATTAAATTGAATGTAGATGGGTGTTGTAAAGATGGAGTGATGATATATGGAAAACTAAAAAGTGAAAATCAGGGTTTTGTAATTATTTTCTTTAGTGCCTTTTATGGTTAGGACACATCAATAGGAGCATAAGCAAGATCCTTGGACACCATATTATGCTTTACTAGAATTTAATATTCAGATTGATACTGTTGAGTCAAAATAAAAATACATTGTTGGGTACTAAAGAAAATATGGTACTATCACATGGGAATTAATTTATTCTATTTGGAACTATAGGCCCTTCTCTAGAAATTCATTTCTATTATTTACACATTGAGGGATAGGAATAGAACAACTTATGCTCTAACCAATAAAGCAATTCCATGTTAGAGATTGACCTTGTACACGTGTATGGTATCTTTACCAAGTTATTGTAATCTTATTGATAGATTTTAAACTCTTGGTCTTCACCATATTCAACCCCTTTGGGAACTTTTCCATTGTAAATTCCATTGCACTTCAACAAGAAATATACTTTATATCATAAGTGGTTATTTTTTATTAGTAATTTTTCTTTGGTGTTCATGTTGTACTCACCACCGATTTCCTATTTTTCTATGAATAAATTTACATGGAATATTTTGAACATTTTAATAATTATTTATAAGTGATATAATTTTATATACCATTATCATCCCATATAAAATTTTTATTAAGTATTTTTCAAAACTGCTAAAAAACTCAATCCTTAACATAGTGGAAGAACCATCATATTTTTTGTTATGTAAACGTGTGTGTATTATACTAATATAATATTCATATAAGTAAATTAAAATATTGATGAAAGTATAAAATATATATAACTAGTGTTTATCACACAAAAGGGTTTGTTGAGTATTGTGTATATCATCACTATGATTCACACTGAATGGGCCTATGACTACACAACTAGCATGACACTCTTGAGGGATATTTATTTGATTATTTACATTCTATGTATGAAATGTGATGACTGATTATTTCTTATAATTTTATTTGAATCATATGATTTCATGTTAGTTAATGGATGTTATCTAAAACACCTAAATTATTCTACTAGATGAAGAGTTATTTATTTTTAATATTTCTCATCAAAATAAACAATGAATTTATTAAGAATTGGGATCCTTATATAATGGTATGAAAGATAATATTTACTATTAATGTGATTGTACTGTAAATAACTATCTGAAAGGTGGGGGATGGAATTATATAGATCCTGGATGGATTAACACATCTCATGAGATAAAAGAACCTACGTTTTGGTGTATACATCTCACCATATCGACATTTTCCTTATGAACTAGTACTTTTATATATTTTTTATATCCCAAAATGTAAATTACATCAATATAATATCTATTGGAATTTGTAACCATTATTTCATACATTTTCATTGATATACTAAATCCCATGTTTTAGTTTATTTTGAATTCATGTTGCCAATTTATACTTACCATTACACTTATAACAATTTATTATGATAGATTCTATTTTTTTGTTACTCCTCATTGAGAATATAAGATGAACCATATTTTCCTCTTTACCCCGATAAAATAAAAGATAACTATGTGAAATTTTCGAGGTTATACTAGAATTGAATATAATGCTGTCAAAATATTTTCCTGTTTTATTATATTTTTTTCAAATCAAATTATTGTATTTATATGGCCATTGAATTATACTAAGCTGTTTTATATTTTGGTATCTCTTGAATTATGTACCAATAATGTCATATATCATGCATCTATAGTTTTTTAGATTATAATATGTTACATAAATCACAGAATAATAGCTATATAATGATGAGGTATTATGACCCAAATACCATTTCATGTGTGTTTATTTTTAAATGATTCTCTATTTTCAATTCTTCTATTGGGTTTTTACATGAATGAGTTTATGGTGATTTGTAATGGATATGAGATAATTTGATGGTTTAGAGTCTTGAAAATAGGAAATAATATATTTATTTCCTATAGTGGATAGTTTGAACTAAAAATGAACATAAACCATATATGGTTTATTTTAGACACATGGATTTATAACTTGTGGAAAAACAATTGGTACCCTTGTGAAACCTCAATTTCATTATAGTTGTAGTTCGTGTGGTTTCCATATCTTTTACCAAACCAGGAAATGATATTCATTATGGTGTAGTTGCATAGGAATTGATGACTAAACTATTGGGGTAAGTTTTGACCCAAAATGGGATCAATGAATTCCTCCTGTTTAAAGTAATAATATGTTAGAATTTAAAATTATAACCCTCATTAATTAAAATTATTATAACCCTTGTTTTATCCAAGTGTTTGACAATAATACTTAGAATCACAAACTCTTAATCTGTATTTCGTTCATTTTTAATTTATCCTTCAATTACTCAATATTTAATGTTTCATTTTTATCATTTTTATAATATAGGTAAATTTATAAGAAAATTATCTTCTCATTATTTTTTACATCAAATTTTTCTAAGATCAAAATGTGATTGCATTTTTAGAGGTATTTTTTAAGTATTTTAATTCTTTGAAATTAAGGTACAATAAATCAATAAGTCTCCATGTGTAGCCATCTATAAAAACATGTTTTTTTAATATATAACATAAAGAGATCTTTTTTTTATTTGTGTGACGTTTTTTCATGCCTATATACCTTTCTATTGACATAAAAATCATAAATACATGTTTTTTGTTTTCAATATATAAAATTTACCCTCTCCATAGGTGATAAATACCATGTTGGTAAAAATTATGGAAAATTATGCACCCATTAGGAATGTGTGGGATGGAAAAGTTATTTGAAAATAGAATATATTACACTATATGTTCCTAATAATGAATAATTTTCTTTGACTATGAATTTGTGGATTCATATATAATTCTATAATATTTAGAGTTTTTTATCATAAAATTCTATTTGAATGTGATTTTAATTAATATTTAATTGAATTTATTAGGAATATTATTTATTATTAATGGGTTTAAAGTCTTTATGGAATCAATACATTTATTTTTGATAAAACATTGTTTTGGAATCACTTGGTGAAATTATAGGGGATTTTTTATAACATATGGATTGGAATTCCTTGCAGAAACCCTAAATATATTTTTGATGAATCATCAGTTAGAAATATTTATTTCAACCCCGACCCCCCCCCCCCATTAGATTCATAATGAATCTAGTTTTGGATTTCTTTGGTGAAACCCCGCTTGGATTTCGGATAACACACTGTTTGGATTTACTTATGGACCCCACCCAATGACACGTAGATTGTAATTCATTGGGGAGATCCCCTTGGATTTTTTATGAGACATAGTATAGAATGTTGCGGGGAAACCCCCATTTTATTCATGATGACACATGAATTGGAACTACATAGTGGAACCTAACTAGATTCAGCATGACACTTAACATGGAGACCATGAGTAGATTCCATGGATTCATATAGGACTACATAAAATTATGGAAATTTGCATACATTGTAGGATGAAGTTGATATTGTTGATTTAGAGTGTCATGTGGTCCCTGGAAATAATGGTGGGTTATTTTTTAGGATTTTAATTATTAATTATAAATATCAACATGAAATTATTTATTGAATGTGATACTCTTCTAGATTCAGTTATTATTCGTTGACCATGTCATAATAATATAATTATTTGGCCTTAGTTTTTTACCTATTAATTAATCTATTTTTTATGTCAAGATAACGGAGAGTACCCTATAAAAATGTCTGTTTTGATTAATTAGGATGGTTCGTGGTATATTCAAATAAGGCTATGAAATGGGACAATCTTAGTGGGGGTTATCATTTTTTTCATATATTCATTTTTGTATTTTAATGTGTGTGAATATCCCAGTATATTTGACATGAATTATATATATAGTTCCTTGACATATGGCTTGGGTTGTAATGATTTATTAAAATATTCCTTAATTTGAATTTAATACATTATATAAAAGGATATTATTGTTATTATATTCATTATTGTTTCCTTTATCTAGGTGATAATAGTCCCCCCACAATATTAGAACCATGATGTTAGTCATCAGCCTTTGACATATGGAATGTTATGCATGTGCTCTAGTGTTAATTCCTTTCGTTTGGAAACCATTTCATTGATAAAAAATGGAGGAGGGTTGTCATAATAAACAAAGACTCAAAAAATTACGAGAGGGGTAGATGTTCTATTATCTTCCACTAGAAACAAAGTGAATCAAACCAATTTAAATAAGTACAACATGTAGTGAGAAGAAATTAATTAAATTAAATTCATTAAAAAAATCATAAATAATGAAATTGATGTGAAACAAACAAAATCTGAGCAACCCAACCAAATTTTAATTTAATGAAATCAACCTCAATCAAAATTGATTTATGAAATCTTAAATATCAAACCTTGTTCATATAAAACAAATCTAAACTACCCAAAATAGATGAAAATTTAATAAATATAAATAAAATAAAATTTATTAAAATTCATGTGATTTGAGAAAAACATTTTGAATTAAAACACGTTATCTTATATATGTTCAAACATAGAATTATAAAATAAAATATGAATAGTATTCATGTTGAAAAAATTTAAAAAGATAGAATCATAATGACATGAACCACAAAATAACATTTTTTTAATTATTGATGTATTTTTATCCTACTATACATTCAAAAGATATATGGTTCTCCTGATATTTTTTATTATAAAATACTATGTTGATATTATTAATTATACTTATTTTTATAGAATAAAATATGTATTATGTATGACACTAACTAGATATCAACAAAATATTAAATTCATAATGATAGTTTTTATATTTGGAATTTAATAATGTATTATATGGAGGTATTATATACATAAGTAGTTATAGTTAATTTTGAAGACCATTATTAAGCTGGGAAAATGAAATATCTGATATAAATATTGTTGATTTTTAGACATACTATTATTTTTGGTATCAAAATGGTAATAAGAGGAATTTATTTTCTGCTCTTGATCATTGTAAAAAGTGTTTCCAATATAAATGGATATTTGATCATTTTCTACACATTCATCATCATGAGAGATAAAGTGTTATAATTTAATAATATAATGAAAAGTGTAAACTAGATGAATATAATGAATATTATAGTGTTTAGAGATTGCAAATTGATAAGTGATTCCTTGACTTTTATATATTGGGTCAGTGGTAAAATAAAAAAATAATTATTATTTAATGAGAGCGTATCATGAGAAATCTATTATGAAATTCATGTTATTATAGTTAATTATATTATTTAATTTTTTAATATATACTTTTCCATTAAATAATTTTTATCTAAAATTAATATATGGATTGAAAATATATTAAACGGGTAGGGTTTTTTTCTTATAAAATTCGTTATTACCTAAAAAATTGGTACATAATATATAAGGATCCTCAGGTCCTGGATGATTTTAATGAATGTGGAATATGTCAATAAATTCCAAATATAGATGTAACACCATCTCATGTACCTCAATATGTAATCTAGACATATCTATAGAGTGTTATTAAAAAAATATTTTCACTAATGATGAAATATCAGGAAATATATGATCGAATGATACTATGATAAATAAGTATATTAAAAAAAAATTTCTAGAAAATTTATTAAAATGATGGATATTTTACGTATGGTTCCCTGATTAATTATTTGTGTGGCCTAATATTTTATTATTTCTATCATGTGACAAATTGAATATATTGGTTAAATGATTAATTGTAACATATGTGTCTATTTTTCATTAACATTTATAACCTTCATCCATGGATGTGTTTGAGAAATAAATTAACATTCATGAGAATACTCATCTAAGGACCCCCATATCCTTTTAATTAAATATGTGTGTACATTAATCCATTAATAATTTTTGGAAGAATCATTATAATTTGGGTGTGAATATATGCGATTCTTCTTTGAAATTCATATTTTAGATGAATGTGGGGATTATGTGTACAGTAAAAGAATTTAATTCTTATGAGATGATATATGTATGGATAATGAAGTGACAAATATTTTTTCCAATTCATATCAATAAAACACCCTATATAATAAATAAATATCATTATTTTTTTATTTTTATTATACCTCAATGATTTTGGAAAATGTTTTCTCTATAGTGGGATACACAATGAAGTTTTGAAAATATCATTTAGATAGATAAAAAATTCATCATTTGTATAAATTTGGTGTTATTTTAGAATTAAATTTTTTATTTTACTTAGCCATTAAATTTTATATGAATTTTATAAATATAATTAATGTTCCCACTAAATCCAACTAAAATTGAAAAAATAAAATTGTCATGCTTGAGTGGCCTTATTTTTCAAAATATTTTCTACATCATTGCTTAAACATAAATAACATTGTTCAAAATATTTTTAAATTGATACATAAAATTATTCTAAATGTAAAAGATAAACGAAAACAATATTTATATTCTCTGAGTAATATAGTGAATTTGGGTATGACACTAGTAATTCATTTTTTGTTTATTATTGGAAGTAAATTAAATATTACATATTATTATTATATAATGATGCCATTAAAAAATGAAAATTTCTAACTGGTGACTCTTGTTTGTTTTGATATATATTCCTGAAATACACAATACCATGTCATTATAATAGAAGAAAAAAATAAAATCCCTAAAAACAAATGGCTATCAAATCATTCTTTATGAATGGATTATAATAAATAACAATCATTTACTATGAAATATTGTATTGGGGAGACTGATTTGATTGATCTATATTTTTTGAAATGTTTTCCCTAAAATAATTTCCAATATGTTATTGATAAATTTGTTTGAAGGTGCACCATTAATTTTGTGTGAAATAGAAAAAAATATTCATCATTTTTTCACATTAATGATGAATCTAATTGACTATCTTATAAATAAAATATATTTTTTCAAGAAATATTTGTTCCCATTAGTCATATCGAAATAAGTAAAATATGTACATAATGATGTCTTAAATTTGGAATAATAATAATATGAAAGGATCAATTTTTATTGGTTACATTGATCGAGAATGTATGTATTTAGTTCCAATGTATTTTTCCGATTTGATCCCAAGATGTAATGGAACAATAATAATTATGATGTTTTCTTGGACCACTTTGTAATCTCCTTAAAAGACCTTCTATGAGCATCATAACCGATATAATTCTTTTTGAGATCATCCTCGCGCTTGATGAATTTTTACATGAGCATGCATACAGATTCTATCTTATGATTAAAGAAGTGTTGAAGAAACTGTGACCTTGAGTCAGTACTCAAAAACAAGGGAATGGTGTCTATTAATTTTTTGAAACACTGTACAACAAAGTCATGACCCATAGAAGATGATTTCGAATATGATTCCATTATAGGTGAGGATTCATTTTCAATATTTTACATCCATCCTCATGGATGATCCACCAACATCCTTCTTGACTAAGATCGTTTTATAAGGTGTATCAACTATCATCTGTTTTCCTATGTCAACTCTGGAAATTCCCTTCACAACATTTAGATATTCAGATCCACTATCTAAAATTTAAATGATTTTATCTTCATCAACCATTTCCTTTTCAACATCTTCCTTATGATCATCACGGGGAATGAATTCATGATTGGTTCTTTCATCATCTGATGGATTATTAACCTCTTCATAACCCTCATCCTATTATCCTTGAGAAAAATATTGGTTTATTCATCCTATGAAGTCCGGATTGAATTCATTAAATAAGTAATTTCCTTCTCATGATATTCTTCAACTTGTATAATCACATCATCACTCTCATCTCGTTCTTCTTCTTCTTATTCTACTTCTTCTTCCTATACTATATCTTCCTCTCCTTCAAGATCCATAATTATGATCTTATTTCATGGAATCTCCACTGGTACTGATAGTTTCAGAATTGATTCTAGTACCTAAATCTATTTAATGGATTTATCAGTATCCTTGAGATGTGCATGAACAATCTTAGTATCAGATATTTTCTTATTTTACTTCTTCTATTTTTCTTGCCTTTCTTATTCTTCAGCAGCCTTAATTTTCGATGCCTTTTCCTCAATAGGATCTAGGCCAAATCTAGGATCTTTTTCCTTCTTATTTTTCTTCTCCTACCTCTACTTTGAAAAAACATCATGAGGGTAGGTTTCTTGATTATTTGAAATTGGGGGTTCTTATTTGGTTTCATGAATTGTAGGTTTTTCTATAACCTCTGGTTCCATCTACTTTCTATTTTTCTGTTCATTCAGAGAAGTCTCTTCAACTTCCTCTTTCTTACAAAATCCTTGAGTCTCACTTTCTGATATTTCATAAAAATATCTAGACATTATATTGAATCCAACAATCATCCTCTTCAATGTATCATCAATCAGTAGTAAAATCATGAAAATTCATGGTTTAGAAATATAGGGTATTTTTAAAGACTCTATTATAGGACTATGATCATGGATCTAATTTCTGGCCTCATGATAATTATATTTTTTAGGGTCTCATTTTTTATGTTGTTAATCTCAGCAAGGTAAAATTTAATAGGTTTATCTTCCTCAAGTGAACGTGAAAATCCAAAACAATAGAGGTCACTTTTTTTTCATGGAGTCTTTGTCTTCTTTTCACAGAATTGGAAAACTATGTACCTATAACTCTACTATCTAAAAATTTGTTGGGAGATTTTTTTCCTTTTGTGTTTTTAATTATATGAGTCTATCACACTGTATTGAAATCGCTTTCTCAAAGCATTTTTTTTGGTCTAGTAGCCTGTGGGTGAAAAATATGGCTTCTATTTCATACAGAATTACAATAATGCTTGCAATTTTTTTTAAGGAAATAGAATAGGGTTTCCCATTACACTAGAATTAAAAACTATCTATCCAACCTTCATTAAAAAACTCATAGTCTTAAAAAAATTCTAGATAAATTGGGTCCTATCTTTTTGGTTTGGCTACACACAAGCTTTCACATCCATTCAGTATTATATTTTTTTAATGAGAGAATTATACATCGTAAAGAACCTCATATCTACAAACCATTCTCTTTAAATTTTCTATTTTATGATTTCTTTAACGGGATACATTTTTTTGAAGAGAGGCTTCCAGCAACATCTGTAGTCTAAGAAAACTAAAAAATGGGGAATGATCCTTTTTAAGAGAGGTATAGCTTTTGGGATGAAAGCTGTGAAAACAGTCATGTGAGGAGAAATAGGGGGCTTTATATTGGTGTTGAAGAAATAGTTCATATTAATGAATTTAACCAATAGTTGAATGAATTACGATATAATCTGAAGGTTGAGATAAATTTCAATAATGGATTTGGTAGATTCTGATCATATGATGTTTTTATTGATAAAATTCATATTCTAGGAAATTGATTCTGAAATATTTTCTTAAAAAAGATAAAAAAAAATAATAAGTAAAAAATTCAATTATGAAAACCCATGTAAGGAGGCATACCTTCATGATTTTCTAATAAAATTGTTAGTAATGAAGACAAATATTCTTGATGAACTTCAAATTCTGGAAATTATTATTAAAGAAAGTTTTTGGATTCCAAAATTTTGATTCCAAAATTGGTATAGAAAAAAATTTATAACACAATTTTAATATTAAACTATTGATTATGGAAAACAAATTTGAAACTGGAAATTTTTTATGTAATGGAAAATTTTAGTTCGGAAATTTGAGTACCAGAAAATGTTTATTACAAAAAAATATGATAAAAATTGGTTAAGAAAATTTTTTTTAAGAAAAAATCGATAAAAAATTGTTAATCATAAAAATGTACTACACCTATAAAAAAGTGTTTCTAAATGTATGTATATAGGTTTTTCAGTATCCTTACTATTCAAAGCCTTTACCTCAGTACGATCTAGGCTAAATCTATGATCCTCATACTTCTTATTTTTTTCTCTTCCCTCCACTGTGCAACAACTTCATCAAGTCTTTTTTTGATTCATTCATTTTGGGGGTGCTAAATGAGTTTCTTGAATTCAAGGCCTTTCTATAACTTATGTTTCATTATTCATTCCCTTCCTTGGTTATTTTTTGGTATTCCCAGCTAATTCTTCTTTCATATCTACATGAGAATAGGTTTCTTCATAGTTTATTCTTTATCGTTGATTATAGACTTTAGAAACTAATCTAGCTTCACATCATTCTATGATTCCATTTTCATCACAATTTTTTTCTAAAGACCCATTTTATTCCAATTACATATGTTTATTTCAGTCTTTCTACCATGTTCTAGCCATTATTCATTTCAAATTAATTTATCTCATCTTTCAAGGATTTAATCCAATCATCATCAACTAAATCTTAATCAGTTGTTGTTGATTCTAACGGGGAACATAATTATAGATATTATAATTCAATCCTAATGGAAGCTATAGTCCAAACAGTTGGATTTACATTTCCAATGATACTATCAAAAAGATTATTCTTGAGAAGCAACTGATTTGGGTTTCGTAAAACCATTTCACCAATATATTGTAGGAAATCAAATAGGGTTAATTCTTTAGAAATATTTTCTTGAAAATTGTCTTTATTAGAAGGATATTATATCAGAGATTGATCCTCGGTTTTTAATAACTCGTCCGAAGATGATGCTTTGGGTTGTTTAATATCAATAAGATCAATTTCATTAAATTTAACATATACTGTTTATTTAACAATACATGTATTTTTATTAAAAAAATTGTAAGCCTTAGAACTAGTAGAGTAGCCTAGTCCTTCATTAGATTTGGGTAAAAATTTATTTAATCTATATTTAGTATTCTGGATGAATACTTTGCAATAAAATACTTTAATGTAGAAAACTCTAGGTTTTGTACTTGCCACAATTCATAAGTTTTTTTCTTAAGAAAATTTCTTATTAAAACATGATTTATAGTATAAAAAGTAGTACTAGAAGCTTCATCATGATATTTTTGAGCCATATAATCTTCACTCAATATGGTTTTGGTTATTTCGTGAAATATTTCATTTCTTATTTAAACAACAACATTTTGTTGAGGAGTTCTAGGAGGTGAGAATTTATGAGTAATGTCATTTTACTACAAAAAAGTATCAAAATCTGAATTTTTAAATTCACTTCCATGATCACTATAAATATTTTTCAATGGATATTATTTTTCAATTTTAACTCAGGATCTAAAATATTTAAAATAAAAAAAGATTCAGATTTTTTTGTTAGAAAATAGACCCATGTAAATCAAGTGTAATCATCAACTAAGAAAAATACATACTAATTGCCTCCAATTCTTCCAGTTTTTATTGGTCCAAAAAGATCCACATGCACCAATGTTAATGAATCACCAGATAAATCTTCACTGATTGATTTAATCCTTCATTTATGTTTCTTTCTATATTTGCATGGATCAAAAAAATTTGAAGGATCAAATATATGCTCCAGTATATCATTAACATGTCTTTTCTGTTTGACTTTTGGTAGGATCATTATGTTACATTGTCCTATCCATCTTATTCCATAACCATGATTGATCATCCATTTCACTAGATAAGGTAGATCTTGGATCCTATGGTCTTCTTTGATTTTTGTGTATACATTCTAAGCTTTTGGGAAGAAATAACATACTCTTCCTTGGAATTTTTTACTAATCATTTCTCATTTATAAAATTCACAAGGCAGATATCATCACATAATTGGGTTATGATAATGAGATTTTTCGTAAAACCACTGAAAAATAAAACATTTGAAATTAATATTTTTCCATGAAGAATAATATTACTTATTCCTACAATTTGTCCCTGGGCATTATCTCTGAAAGTTACCTTTTCTCCTTTTATCATCATAAAATTGTCAATGATACTTGTGTTACTAATCATATGTTGGGAACATCCATTATCCATGCACCATGTATTTTTGTTGGTATATTATTTATTTTCATGAAAATAAATGTGTTAAAATTTTAGAATTGAATATTTCTTGGATACATAATATTTTTGTAGTAAAATTTTAAGAATCCACAATTTTTTAGAAAAATAAGCTTTATGAAAACCTATAGAATTTGTTTTGTTTAAATAAAAAAATTTCTCCCATTTTCTACAAATCTTCCATTTATTACAAAATGGATCACTTTGGGGGAAAATATTAATTACTAAAAACTTGTTTAGAACGATTATAACCAAATACAGAACGAATCCTTAAAAAAATTGGGAATACATCTTGTCGAT
Source organism: Viscum album (assembly GCA_963277665.1). NCBI lineage: Eukaryota > Viridiplantae > Streptophyta > Magnoliopsida > Santalales > Viscaceae > Viscum > Viscum album. The sequence goes on along the minus strand of OY728143.1, from coordinate 960,875,468 downwards.
GTTTTCCTTAACAAAGGTAATGTCTGATAGGAATTTCTTTATGTAAAATTATTCTGATTTTAGTTTAACAACCAGGTACTTATCCTCAATGTTATTAGGTTTAGAGCTATACTTTAGATCTAAAATATATTTCGTGGAAATTACATCATCATGATCCTTAGAAATTTTATCCTACTCAAGATTTATCTTCCATATGGTTTTTAGAAATACTTTCAGAATCAAAAAAATTCTTATTAAGATGTTTATAAATATTTCATTCTTCTTTTGTTAAAAACAAAAATTCTTGATTTTTCTTTCTCTAACTTCTTATTAATCGTACAATTTTTATTCAAAAGAAGTTTAGTAAATCTAGAAGCATCTCAATAATATGGTAATGTTTTATCTTTATTAGAAAATATACTTCATATGAAGTATTATAATATTTATCATCAGTATAATTTGCTTTCAATGATACATTACTAAAATGTTCTGCATTGTGTACCTTGTCCATTAGGTAATGATTTCCAATTGGTAGTCTGGCTAGTAGACCAATATTCTTTTGACCGTAAGATTTATACTTTTAGGATTCATTAGATTAATCACCACCACTAGCACTCCATGTTTCATATGCATCAATACTTTCATAGCCATTGACTTGTAAAACATATTTCTATTTATCTCAAAATGATATTCTTCATTATCTTTTCTCTAAATCATGTTTCAATTTGGCCTGATGTGTCCAGATCTTTTACATTTATAACTAGTGAACTCCGAATCATTTTTATTCTTTCATTATTTCTTCATATATCTTTACTGAAAATATATCTTTCCCACTATATTGATCATCTTTAACGAATGATTAGCTAACTAATTCTCTAAATGCTCACTTTTACTTCACTCAGATAGAACAATGACATTCTTATACTTAGATCTTATAACCGTTTCTGGAATCTTGACTTTGGTTGTAGGAATGGGTACCATTCTATTTGCATTCTTATTATTGTTTATATCATAAACTCATTGAATTCATGTCCCATGATGAATAAGAGTTCTTAAATGATCATAAATAGTAATATTGGAATCACTCATGTTCTCATCAATAGTTGTCCTTTTTGTTTCCCACTCATTTGGATTGATGTCAATTATTTTTTCCACAATTGCTTCATCATCAATACCATTCACTCTAATATATTGAAGACTGTTTACAATGGTCATCAATATTTGTTGATGATTTCACACATGATTTCCATAATGAAATTGAAATCCATGATATTCTACTCTCAAAATAGATCTTATAGTTTCAATCACATTCGATGTAAAAAAATGTGTATCCTCAAGTTTTAAATGTATGTAGTTGGCAGCTTCACAAGAAGATATTTTCTCTATATATTTTCCTGGACATAGAACAAATCAACGTATTTTATACCATGTAGTTTAGCTGATATTCTAATTTTTCATGGTTGGTGAAGGTTTTGACTTATTTTTCTAGATTTTTATACTATCTAGTAATCATAACAAAATTATATACTCCATTTTTTCTAGAAAATTTATTCATTCTATCTATCCATTACTCATAATAATTACCATAAAAAATAGGTGGTCTAGTAGGATTTAAATTTTCAATTGAACTAATATTTATTCCTTCCATTCAATAAAAAAATAATTTTCCACATTACTTTTTTGTAGTAAAAGATTTTAAACATAGATAAAAATCCTTAAGAAAAACATGCATAAGAATAGATCAGCACAAAAATAAAGCTTGAGTATGAAAACATATACAAGAGTATATGTATTTAATATATCTACTATGATACCAATTTTAGGATCAAAATAGTGTATATAGATGATCAATTAAAAGAGGGGGGGTGAATTGTATGTTTAAAAAAAATTCCTTTTTAACATTACAAAAAACTATGTTTAACAAAGATAAACAAGGTAAATTCACAAAACAAATAATAATTATATATAACAAACATGCATAGGTTACGAAAATTTGGTTCCAGAAATGAATCATAATAAAAGTTTACATAAGAAAATATTCTACCCTTAAGCATATAGAATCTTATTTATCTGTATAAATAAAATAATAATACATTATAAGAAAGATAAAATTTCTTTCTTTATCAAAATACAATGAAATTAAACCTGAAATAACACAAGTAACACATAGAAAAACATTTAACCCAAAGTGTTGGGTATCTAAAAAAATTGGATAAAGGTCCCTAGATTTATAATTTAAACAAATTTTTTCTTACCGACACTAGGGTAAGCCCTCGATTAGAATAGAAGAATATGTCTTGTTATCCCCAAAATAGCTCAACCATTAAGGTATTCAGAACCTCTATCTTCCAATCCCTAGATGTCCTTGAACATTAATGTGGTCAACTACTCTATCTTTTATCCCTAGAATCCAAAAATTGTACTCAGCAACAATCGGAGACGCACACAGCATGATGAACAAGGTGTTTAGAACGCATAAAACGTGAGCATTTCTCTCTCTAAAAATCACTTCATAGAATATAATATCTATATTGGTGGAACAGTTCTGATCTCATTCAAATGAGATCCTATTTATATACACAAATCCAATTGCTGGCTCCATCCTCCATATGTCATATTTTTCATGAATCTCGGAGGTACCTGTACACATGTCACTAAACCAACAGTTAGTTGGAAACAGATTTCACGACATTGTTTCATAATAATAACATGTGTAAGGAAAATATATTACTTTAACCAAATATAATTATCTAGAGTCTATAGAAATAAATGTTTGGAGTCTAATAATATAAATAATTTGATATTATACACCATTTATATTCAAATTCTATTAAACATGGATATTTGGATTCTATAAAACAATGAGTTCAGATTCTAAATTATATAAATTCTGATGTCTGAATTCCAATGAATACAGAATCCAAAAACCAAGGACTTCATATTCTAAATTATGAGGAATTTAGACTCTATATTATTAGGAATTTTGAATCCAAATTCCGAGGAATTAAAATTTTTGAGGAATTAAAATTCTTAATATTGAGTAATTCAGACTCTGAATTTTAAGGAATTCGCAATCTGAATTCTGAAGAATTTGGAATCTGATTTCTGATCAATTCATAATATGAATTTTGAGGAATTCAGGAAATGAATTATAAGGAATTTGGAATCTGAATTCTAAAGAATTCAGAGTGGTAATTTTTAGGAATTCATATTTCGAATTATGAGAAAAATGGAATTTGAATTATAAGGAATTTGGAGTTGAAATCCAGTGGAATTGAAGGTCTATATTTTTGAGAATTAAGAGTCTGAATTTTAGAGAATTTGGAGTCTAAATTTCAGAGAATTTGGTGTCTATATTTCAAAGAATTCTGTATCCTATGAATTATAATATTATGATGTTTTAGATTCAAATCTGAATTTTTGACTTATAAAAATAATGAGTTTTATTTAGAGAGATTATAAATTGATAATATAAAAAAAATGTAAGAATATAAATTTCCTATAAGAATGAAAATTTTCCTTTAGAAAATAATCCATAATAAAATATTATTTTCCATAAGATAAGGTGGAAGTGATTTTCAAAACACAGAGGAATAGAAAATTTACAAGGAAACCTTATTGACTGAATATATTGATCATATTTATTTTAAAAATTATGTTTACATTTCTAATATATATCTCAAAAAATAAAGTAACATGATTTTGGCCAAAATTGTTTCTTTTTATAATGAAAATCACAAGTGATAAATAGGTTTAAATTATTTATAAATTATCAAGAACTGAATGTTAAAACACAACATGATGGTGTTATGTTAATTGAAAGTATACAATAATTTTTTATACATTGTTTTATTGGCATCAATATGAAATTACGTCTTATAATTGAGTTATTGAAAGAATAATAATATTTTTATTACAGTTTTGGTTAATTCATTATGATGTAATATAAGTGGTTTGATTCAATGAAATGAAATTAAAAATTTGTTAATGAATATAGATTTAGAGTTATTTACCTGTAAAACATCATGGATATTGATTCTCCATATATTAATTCATTAATAGTGAAACATCTATTTAATGTGAAACAAAATTGAAGACATGAATTTTATTTCGGTGTGGATGTAATCCCATGACATATTTTTTTGATGCTTCAGATGAAATTTATAATTTATCTACACACCACAGTCTCAATAAAAATATTACATATGATGATTCAAATAATACAATTATCAGTGTTTATATTTAAATGGAAGTAGTGATGGGTAATTTATATATGTAATAATATGTGTTATCAATTGATTAATTTTAACATAAAATATGTATTTCAAGTATGTACCCTTCAATTTTCATTAAATAGGTTTTATTTTATAATTTTAATTATTGTATTATCATTTTTTTGGGTTGAAATTAATTATATTTATTTAAATTGAATAAAAAATATTCTTTCCAAAAATAAAATTAAATAGATAAATTTATTTTAAGCATGGATTCATAAATTTAATTCATGTAGAACCAGTTCCAAAAAAATATTAAATGAAATTAGAATTTTATTAAAATAAATAATTTACCTTCACATGTTATCAGTTCATGTAGTATAATTGTAAATTATTTATTGTTTATAGGTATACATAATGTTATGGTATCTTATTGTGTATCTTTTTCATTAAATGTATTATGTTTTAGTTCAAACATGTCATCTATTTTTCGTTGAATTTTATTAAAAATAGAATTCCTTAATAAATTCATTCCACCTTCTATGCCATATTCAACATTCACGTTAGTATTAACATTAAAAAAATTGTAAATTTCATTCTAATAAAGAAGATAAATGATATTGATGAAATATAAAAGTGAATATTTTAAAAAATTGATAGATGAATGTGAGAGATGGGGATTCCTCATTTGGTACCCCTAAAAATTATAATAATTTTTTTATTTATCAAAATAATTAATTAAATTCCATATAATTATTTTTATGAAAATTTAATTTAGTTAAAATCATTTAGTAATAAGCTGGTCTCTAGAAAAACAATAACAATGGGGATCTTCATTTTTAATTGAGTGGGGGTGAAACTATATGTACTCATAGAACCCATCAAACCCATTCACACCCATACCCTCCAATAGATATCCCATCTACAACACTCTCTCATGTTACATTCCCACATGAGGCACTAAGGATGTTCCCATATAGGCATTAATCATTTTTTCCAGCACGATTTACTTATTATATATCCCTTACATGTCCAATAATATCCCATAATTCCTACTATACATTTTCGATAAACATTTATACCATCTCCGTTACACAATACTATCGATCCACATTTTCATGATTATTATCAAACATATTCTACACCATATAATAAGACAACAATCAACACAAATTGTTATATGATCACCCATTATATACTTCCAATCAATTACACACGACATACCCATCTGAAATTAATTATCATCCTAGATCTAGTATATGTTTACATGTTCATCAAGTTATATAAATATATTTATAATTATATTTTAATATGTATGAGCTATATATTTAATATAATCATTTTTTAATAGTGTATTCAAATAAGTCACATGTTTATAAACATATACTTGAAATATGGAATAGAAATACATAAAACATGTCACGTTATATAGAATATATTAATATAATTTCTAAAAATGAAATAAAATATAAAGGATTTATCATGTCATATTCTATGTTTAGAAACATCATTCAAATTCAACTAATCCAAGTATGAAATATCGGTTATCAAATATTGGAAGGTGTATGAAATGTGACATGGGTTAGGAAGTGATTTAAATTTATATCTAAATATTTATTTTATTTACATGACCTAAAATCATTCTTACTGTTTAACATTAACAATACCAAGTCACATGATATGACAGAACAATTTATTTTGAATCAGTGGAACTATAATAATAATAAATATATGATTTATATTTTTGTTATATTTTTTTACATGGAATCGTGTTAGACTATGTACCAACCAACATTGATTTTGAGTAACACAACACTACATAATAATCATTTATTGGAAGAGTAATGTGTTTTTTTATAATTGAAATGTTACAGTTTTTTCAATAAAACATAAATAACTGTTATTTTTATTAAAACATGGTATTATATTATGTAATTTTATTATTATAGATATAAGAACAAATAAAACAATGGTTTTATGATTTACATGCTCTCTCTTAGTTTTACAATGATTAATGTAAATAAGAGAAACATGGTTGTTTTTATTTCCAACTGAGTTTATTTTTCTTACAACAGAATTATTAAAAAATAAATCAATCCTATAACATTGGATATAAATCTACATGAATAAAATAAAATTGAATTGAATTGAACTAAACATAATAGAAACTAAACAAATAAAACAATGATCAACTAAATGTACCAATTAAAAATTGACACACCACTAATAAAACATATATAACTCATCAAAACCAAAATAACATACATTGAGTAATCCAAATATATATAGGGATTATTATTTCTTATTTCTGATATGAATATCAATAAATAAATGTTAAATTAAATATTTCCAACCTGTATAATTTTCTCGAGGTCTCTCAATAGAATCTTTATTTTCTCCAACTAATTTAGTTGATATGAATTTATTGAAACATCATTCTAAATAAATTTCAGTTACCATCAACCATTAATATTATATTGAATTAATTTATTTCATATTTTAAATAATTAATTTTTCCTCTTCTACAGTGTATTCATATGATTCCTACAATATGGGTCACATTAAATTGAATTTTAATAATTTTAAAACTGTTTTCAATAAATTCCATCATATTTTAATTATTATTAATCCATGAAATTATGTTCTAAATTGCCTAGATAATCTTCAGCTTATGTAATTGAGAATGTTTCCAACTAATATGGTTGATTTTCAATGTTACAATAGTATTAATGAATCATTTTGATATGGTAGAAACTCTAAATTATTGTAGATAAACTAATTAATATTATTGTAACACGTAAAGATTATCCCTTAGTGTATAATTGTAGAATGATTTATGAATACTTACTTTGGATATCTTTAGGTCTCTTGTTTTTTGAGAATCATGGTCAATATTCTTCATGTGCAACCTATGTAGCTAACAATGAATTATTTAATTCAATGTGTTAGGATATTATGGTTTTATCTTGATGATTCTCATGTGTTCTATAATTTATCTGATATATATCCTCAATAATTTTACAAATCTGGGCCCCTATTTGGGTGAAATTGAACACAAAATCACCTAAAATATATATAAATTCAGATTTCCTTGAATGAATTCCTATTATTATAAATTGAAAATAGTTAATATGTTCATTAGTATATACTCCAAGCCTTAATCATTATGTAATATTGTGTTTTAGTCCAGGAAATAATTCCAATCACATTGAGGTTCTTTTTAGGATTAGTGTTTTAAAGAATTAGGTCATAATTCATACATAACATTTCTCATTCAAAAAAATTGGATACAACTAAAATTGTATCCATTTTATCCAAAATATGAATCATTTAAAACACAAAACGATTTCATTTTCATGAAAACTATTCATAACATTCAACATGACTTCCCCATTTCACTTACCCAAATTTATACCTAATGAAATACTTTGAAAACATTTTATGAGCACAAAAAACACTGTAAGGTACATAAAATATGGAAATAGATCATTAGTTTATGAATACAATAAACCCATGAAAACATTTTCACATAGTTGAACTTTTTTCCCATAAAACATAATCTTCGTATATTACCTCATTAAATTCAAGTATTATTACAAAACACCTAAGAAAGTAAAACATAAATATAATAAGTGGCAACAATTTCTTTTCACACTTACAATATCTTTCATGATTATATAGTGAGTAAAATTCTTGGTTATATTTGGAATACCCACTTCAGTATATTCTGTTAATCTATTTATGAAAAACCTAAAAATTAAATCCATCTTTGTCACCAAATGCATTGTATAGCTATCATTGGGTCACCCAACATAATTTTATAACTAAAACATCCATATTCATAAAAAATTCCATGAACCATAATAGAATCACAATGCATTAATCATTCATAAAATAAAGTAACTTTTCTACTTTGAAATCATTTTTAAGAATCCACACACTAAAATAAAGAAAACGAATTAGAAAATAATATTGTACACATGTAAAGGAAGCATAAAACTTTTCTACCAATGTTAAACTATGAAAATATGTTTATTCAATATAAGTTAATAAAATATATATTTGAATTTTTTAAAAATAGTTGAATGATTAACCTTTAAAGAGTGTTTTGAATAAAATTCTTGTACATGGAGTAAAACTATTCATATTTAATATTTATATTCCTGAATTTTAAACATATGTTAATTATCTACTTGTTTTACAATGTTTATATTGTTTATTAATACTTTATATTACTTTTTATGAGGTAAAAACAATCACTTATTTATTTATGACCACATCCCATGCTTTGTTGATATTCCATACTGAAGTCCAAAATTAATTTGAAATGATGTATTTACTCTAAATGAACATAATTTCAAAATTTCTTAAATATTTTTCATAGATTTATAATAAAATTAATTATTAAATTAATCTTTTAAATCATTGAATTTTTGTATGGTGATGTAAAATGAACAATGTTATAATCATGAAGATAGAAAGACATATGTATGTGTGACTAATGTTTCAATTTTTCTATTATCAATAATGAAAAAAGGTAATTAAATTTTTTTCATTATTTAAGGATAATAGTTTTATTAATATAATATTAATAATATAAATATACTTATATATATCATTCATGTTATGTGGTTAAGAAAAAACGAAACACATCGCTTCATGGAGTTAATAGTTAACACATACACACGAACGATGCTATCATTTTTAGGTGTATAGAAGGGTAAGAAGATATTTGAAATATTATTATTTTAAAATTATAAATATTCCATGAATATCTAGGGATCCCGCTATATTATTACATAACTTTTCCTTACATTTTACTTACAAAGGTTCTTCAAAGTCTATTGTCCTGGATATTAGGAACTTAAAGCATGAAGAAAACATAAAAAATTCTTTTGATACACTATTAAGGCCTCATCATAGGTTCATACTAATTACCATGACTACATCTCATAACCTGGATACATACATCAATGGAAAGGGTGAGTAGAAGGCCCAGAAATGGAAAACAATGGAATTAGATTACTTGTGCTATCAATAAAAAATTGATAAAAAGAAAACCTAAAGTGGTAAGAAATGGAAGTATAAAAATATCACAATGAAAATAACTTGAATTTGTTGCTACAACATTACATTAATAAATTCTTGAAAATATCACCGTGGTTCATTACCAAGGTGTCATAAAAAATACGAAGGTTATTCACTAAGGTATCGTGAAACTTGTCATCTCTATAGATTAAATTCTTTACCCAATGCATCAGGGAGCTATCAGGGTGAACCATTAATATGCGTTTGATTTAATGTGATCGACATATATAATAATAAAACATTTCATAAATAACCTTAATAAAGTAAATAGATGAGTTTCATTTCAAAATAAGGACGTCTTAAAAGTGCTTAAAATAAGATCATTGTGTAATTTATAACCCATGGAAAGGGAGTGAAGGTTATATGTATGTCAATTATAGAATAAAATATATCATTTTTTTGTATTTATTAACAACAATAGAAATGAAATATTTATGGGTATTCACATAAATAAAAATATAATTTCAGGTGAGAAAGACAGTGAAATTTGAAGACGAAATGTTTCCACCATAACGGGTATATAACATGGTTTTAGAAAACATTGAAAAGATGGGGGAGAAGATTCACATGTTAATAAATAACTCATAATACTATATGTGCATATAATAAAAATAAATAATATAATGGTATGTATATTGGAAGGAAATAAATAAATGAAAATTAAATATGAAGGAAAAGAGAAGATTTGATTTCGTTTATGAAAATTTGGCATCCTAACGACGCCACTTAAAAATTATGAAAATCCTTTTGATGAGGGAAAAAAGGATCCATAATAAATTTATCATGAAATGGATAGTATTAATGATATTTAATAACATAATCCCACATAATAAAATGAAAACTAGAAGACATAACAAAAAGGAAGTCATGAATTAAAAGTGGAGGGTGAAAGGTTCCCTTACCTTGAAGAGTAACTTCGAAAGCATGAATGTCATGACCTTCAGAGGCTTGAGGGAACCATGGGAGGAATCCTTGGGAGGTAAAAATACTTGAACATAGTGTAGAAGGATTTTTGAATGAAATGAATGAGGGAATGGCTTGGTATTTATTGCAAAATGAGTGAATATTTAAATAATTTTAAAGGAACACCTCAATAGTGGTATTTGCAAAACCATGGGTTTCCTGTGGTTTTTTCACATGGTATTGGCCACTTGGGACACCTAACAACCTATATAACTAATAAAAAGTTGACTAGATTTATTAGATCATGATTACATCATTAATGATGTCATTAAACACCTGAAACTCAAAACTGTATTTTTTATATTCACTGAAAAATCAATTGTTTCTAAAAAATCCCAAAAAATTACTCTAACATAATATCGATGCTCTGAATTAAAAATTGAACTACATTATATGAAAATAATTTCTTAATATATTTAAATAAATTTTTAAATAAAATTAGTATATATTCAAAAAATACAACTTTAAAACTATATCTCATCTTGTAACACCATAAGAATGTAATCAATGTCACATTACATTGTCGTATAATCATAAAAAAATAAAGTAATAATATGTGATCAAATTTTATAAATATACATTTCCATTTTACATTATTTAATTAATTATAAAATTATAAATAAAATATATGTGATACGAAAATACTAAAACTTATACTATGATTGTTCTTCAACTTTTATGATGTCTAAAATGTATTTATACATTCATTGGTGAAGTTTCTATTTTTTTGGTTGATGTACTATTCATTACTATTCATACATTTTTGTTACTATACATAAATTAATATTCAAAAATAATTAAGTGGATCATATTAGACACTAAATATATTACTTATGAAACCTATAGAATACCATTTTTTAAAAATCACTTCACATTATTAGTTATTTAATGGATAAGAAAATATTTTAATATACCCCTTTTCCAAAATTCATAAATAATATAGAACATATATAAATTCATACTATATTTATCTGGAAATTTTAAATTCACAAATTTTACCACAATAAGAAGTAAAAAAAATTATTTATACAAAAGAATTAATGAAAGTAACTAAGGCTACGCAACATATCCCCTTATAACACCTATATAGGACCTAAGTTTATGGTGTGATACGGCGATAAAATCATGGGATGGCTTGAACAACATTTCAAGAGTGGTGATTTCTATCAGCTTGAGTGTCTCCTTTATGCGATTTTGTAAAAGCTTCACATCAAGAATTTCGGCTTGGTCTTGGTCGAGAGAAAAGACCAGTGATGCTACCTCCTTCCCAAGTTCCGACCGATGGGCTTAAAATGGCCCGAGTCTACTGGATGAGGCCATCAACTATTCATTCTGTATTAATTAAAAAATATCATTTGAATTTATGAATAATAAATTTAACGTTAAGAGTTAGTTTTCAAATGTCATATTAACCAACAATCATATAATTGTCTAAGCCCAATGGTCTCATTTAATTATACTCACTAAATTAACTAATGGATATAATTTTCTCGAGTATGAAATAATATAACACAAAAAATTAAGAAATAAATATTATTCAATAGTTTGGGTCATTACATTCTTCCCCCCCCCCCCTAGTAAGAAGATTCATCCCAGAAATTTTAAATCATAAACTAATAAGAGAAAACATGTGGGTAATTCTACCTAATAGACTCTTATAGTTCCCACATGGCATCTTCGCATTTGTGGTTCCTCTATAACACATTAAAAAGGTGGGTAGTCTTGCTGTGTAGAACCTTTTTCTCTATAATCCAAGATCTCCACTAGATTCTCCTCGTACGTTATGTCATGTTCTAGTTTTACAACCTTTGGATATAGTACATGTGAAGGGTCATGTATAAACTTCCTCAAGAGGGAAACATGGAAGAAATCATGAACATGTGATAGAGTTGGAGGAAGTGAAAGCCGATTGGCCACTGGTCCCACGTGATCAAGGAATTTATAGGGGCCAATGTACCTAGGGATAAGATTCCCTTTCATCCCAATCCTCATGACTTTCTTCCAAGGTAAAATCTGAAGAATGAAATTTTCACCAACACCAAACTCAATGTCTCTTCTATGGTTGTCGTCATATCTCTTTTTCAACACAAAGCATCCATAATGTGTTGCTGGATGGCGTGGAATTTTTCTATCATCTCTTTCACAAGATAATCCCCAAGAATCTTTCTCTCGGTAGCTTCATCCCAACAAGAAGGTGTTCTACATCACTTCCCATATAGATCTTCCTAGGGTTCTATATGAATGCTCGATTGGAAACTGTTCTTGTAAGTTAACTAACCTAAAGGGGGATGTTGACCCCATCCAAATTTAAATTCCATTGATCATGTTTTAGAATGTCCTCGAGTGTTTGAATAGTTAATTTGGATCAGCCATCAGTTTGGGGGTGATTAGCCATAAAGAAATTCAGTTGAGTGCTCAGATCATGGTGAAGACTTCTCCATAATTTTGATGTGAACCTTGGATCATGATCAGATATGATTGAAAGTGGAACTCCATTCACCATACCACTTCCTTCAATTAAATCATGGAATGTTCATCAAGAGATAAGTCTTCCTGAATGGAGATAAAATGGGAAGTCTTAGTTAGAAAATCGATAATAACCCATATCACATTGTTCCCATTGGAAGCTCTCAGGAGACCAGTGACGATTTCCATAGTTATATTACCCCACTTCCATACTTGTATGGGTAGTGGTTGAAATACCCATTTAGGAAGTTGATGCTCTACCTTCACTTGCTGACAAACCAGGCACCTTGAAGTGTAGTATGCAATCTACCTTTTCATATTATCCCACCAATAATGATCATGATGCACCCTATACATTTTTGTGCTTCCAGGATGTATAGAGAAAGTATAGCTATGAGCTTCATCAATCAGCTCCTTCTTTATATAAAGTATAGATAGAACACATAGTCTTTTTTGAAATTTTAGTACACCTTCTTGATCAATATTTAACTCAGGATGCTCTCCATCCTCCACTACCTCAATCTTCTTCTATAACAAAGGATATTTTTTCTGAGATTTATTTATCGTCGCTAGTAATGATGGTTGAGAATCATTTGGGTTAGGGTTGAGGATGTCCCTTCCCTTATAATTCAATTGTCTTGATTTACTAGGTAATTGATCAGAGGATCTCTTGGAATCCTTATCATGGAATGAACAACTGGGTCATTATTGTTTAATGGACAAGTGACTTTGTTTACTCTATTAGGATGATAATGAATTGAAAAGTCATAGTCTTTTTTAAGATCCAACCATCGCTGTTGTGCCATGTTTAATTCCTTTTGTGAGATAATATACTTCAAACATTGATGGTCTATGTATATATCACATTTCACCCCATAAATATAGTACTTTCGTATCTTCAGAGAAAAATTGACCACAAGCAGCTCCTAATAATGCATAGGATAGTTCATCTCATGAGTCTTCAACTATCGAGATGCATAAGCAATCACATTGTCATTTTAAAAGAGGAAAAAACCAATTCATTTCAGGGATGCATCTCTAAAAATAATGAATCCTTCTCTACATGAGGTCAGTGTTAACATTGGTGTAGTAATAAATCTCTTCTTCATCTCTTGGAAACTTTCCTCACACTCCATTGTCCAGATGAACTTGAACACTTTTTCAGTAAACTTGGTTGATGTATTAGAATGTCAGGAATGGTTTTTCACAAACCTCCTATAATATCCAGCTATTCCAATGATACTATGAATCTCAATTATTGTTGTAGGCTGAGCCACTCCACTACAACTTTTTTCATTGTTGGTTCAATTATGATTCCTTTATTGGTAACAATGTGCCCTCGAAAAAAATATTTTGTAACCAGAATTCATATTTTCTTAACTTCTGAAAAATCCTTTCCTTCCGTAGAGTTTTCAAAATAATCCCTAGATGATCCTCATTATCCTCAAGGATTTTGGAATATATCATAATATCATCCATAAAAAATACAACAAAGTTATCCAGGTAGTTTTTAAAGACTCTATTTATCAAATCCATAGAAATAGCAGGTGCATTAGTCAGTCCGAAGGGAATAACAACAAACTCACAATTCCCATATCATGATTGGAAGGGTTTTTTGGAATATATCTTTTTTCACCATCAATTGATGATAAACAGGATGAAGATAAATATTTGAGAAGAATTGAGACCCCTGAAGTTGTTCAAATAAGTCATCAATTCTCAGACGAGGGTATTTTTTCTTTACTGTGTTCCTATTAAGATCTCTATAATAATTGCATAGCTGCATTAATTCATCCACTTTCTTCACAATGAGAAGTGGTGATCACCAAGGAGACACACTATGTCAGATAAACACCTTCTCCAAAAGATCTTGGAGTTGTTTATTTAATTCCTCCTGCTCCATATTTTCCATTATATACAGGGTCTTTGATATCGAAGGAGATCCAGGTACGAGTTCAATGGATAACTCCACCTCTCTTTATAGGGGAGGTCCAAGAAACACCTAAAAAATACATCAAAATATTCCTAGATGATGGGGACATTTTATATCCTCAAACTCTCATTTACTTCTTCTTCTTCACCCATAAACTGCATAAAGATGGATATAGGTGGTTCTTATAGACAAATATCAGGTTGAGATATCTTTCAATGGAAGATAAATGTTGGTTTTCTATTCAAGACTATTGAGAATTCATTCCTTATAAATTTCATATTAGAATTATACTTTCAGAGCCATTCCATCCCTAGTTTAATGTCGAATTCTAGTATGGGAATGAATTCAAGATTTACGATAAGATTGTTCTCACTAAAAAAAATACAAGAGTTTATAAAGATAGATGATTCTTGGATAATCCCATCAAGAGTCTTGACTTATAATTCCACTTTTAGCAAATCAGGGGTTGATTCAAAATTCATTGTAAACATGGTGGAAATAATGTAATGCATAGAACCAGAATAAAAAATTACTTGATAGCTTTTAGAGACCAACAAGAGTACCTACCACCACATCATTTGGAGAATCAACTTAAGATGTTGTGATATCAAAAGCACAAACTTATTCCCTTATCCTTTGCTGAGGCTGATAGTGGTTCCCCTCTATTGCCCTCATATTTGGACAGTGATTGGAAAAGTGTCAAAGTAGTCCATACTTAAATAATTGGACATCATGTAGGGTCTTCACCATCTTCCCCTTGGCGTTAGTGTTTAGAAGTTGAGGTTTCACCTCACCATGACAAGTCATCGCAATATGGCCATATTTTCCTCACTTGTAGCATTTCCCTCTCCCGAGCGGGCAGTTCCCAGAATGCTTCATCCCACATTTATTACACATGGTACGTTGTACATGTTTTACTCCTCTTCCCTAATAAAAGGTCTTACCTATGTAGGGATCCATCGATCTCTTCTTTTCATTGGATTTATGAGACCACTACGTCTCATGAAAATCCCATTTGACTTTTGTCACACTCCACATGATCTCCTCAATGCTATCATAGTCTCAGGTGGCTTGATTCTTCTGGAGATGAAGTCTCAATCCACCAAAGAATCTATCAACCTTACCATTTGGATACATGACAATTCTAGAGGTGTAACGCGAACGCTTTGAGAAGTTCAATTTGTAACATCCCACAGAATCATTCTCCTTCTTCTTCATCTCATGAAACTCTTTCTCCATTTTTATTCTCATTGAATGAGGGAAATACGTAATGAAGAAGATCCCTCATAACTCTTCCAAATCCAAAGCTTCAGCCTCCACTCTTTGCCTCATGTTTTTAATTATTTCCCACTAGTGATAAGCTTCTCCTTCAAAGAGATAGATATCCAGTGTGACCTTCTCTTTCTCTGAATGGTAGAGCATAGAAAAGATCTTCTCAATAGAGTGGATCCACTACTCAACAATTAGTGGGTCAGTCGATCCACTGATGGTTAGTGATCATTGACACATAAAGGACTCAATAGAATGTTGTTCCCTTCATGTTGATATTTTTATCTTAGTTTGAGTCAAGTTATTTCCCATAACATGAGTCAGTTGGTTCATCATTCACATGAAAGATTCCATTCCGGCTTCCATTGGAGGGCCATCAGTGCATGGTCCATTGAGGTCACCATTTGCATGTTTCCTCCAATTTAGAAAAAGTTTTTAAAATAATAAAACCTTATTGCGAAGATTATTTCATTTATGAATCATTTACTATAATTGATTTTATTTATTAAAACATCATTCATTAAACAATTTCATTTTCTCTATAAATATTCCTAATTATTCATAATAATGTTATGATTAACCAAACATATCCCCCAATAGTGTCGTAACCAAGAGTGTATCAAGGCCCATTTTCATTTACTAGTATACCCCAGGTCATTCCCAAAACTCCTTGTTAGAGTTTCCACTCCTAGGTGTATATGGTCCAGAGCTTCCTCTACCGACTCGTATCGAGACAGAGATGTATTTGCATGATAAACCACTTACTCAATACTCATCAATATATGATGAAGTATTACTATATTTAAAAATTTCAAGAGGTTTCTTACTAAGTATTCATAGAAAAATATCCACAAATAACGATACTTTATTTTGATACCAACTATGGCATCCCACCACTTTATTACATAACTTTTCATTACATTTTGCATACAGAGGAAATTTAAAGACAACTGTCTTGGAAATCAAGTACACAAAAGATGATAACAACATTAAAAAATTTTCTAATAAACTTGTAAGGATTTATCATTACTTCATCCAAAGTACAATTACTGTATCTCATAACCTAGTGACATAAATCAAAGGACAGGGTGAGCAGAAGGCCCAGAGGGGAAAACAAGGGAATTAGTTTACTTGGGATATCAATAAAAACATCGTAAAAAGAAAACACAATGATGTGAGAAATGGAAGTATAAAAATATCATAATTAAATGAACATAAATCATAACATGGATATGTGTCTACAATATTCTATTTATACATTCTTGAACATATAACCAAGGTTCATCCCCAAGGTAGCATAAAAATTATCAAGGTTATTCACCAAGGTATCGTGAAACTTATTATCTCTAGAGATTAAATTATTTACCGAATGCATTGATGTGCTATCTAATATCACCCTTAATATGTCTTAAATTTTGTGTGATCCACATAGATAACAATCAAACATTTCATAAATAACCCATAGAGAATAAAATAATTGTGTTTCATTACAAAATTGTGTCGTATTAAAAGTTCTTAAAAATAAGATCATTATATCATTAATAACCCGTGGAATGGGAGTCAGGGATTAATGTATGTAAATTCCATAATCAAATAGATCAATTTTATTTATTTATGAACACCCATATAAATGAAATAATTATTTTTATTCACATAAACAAACATGATATTTTCTTGAGAGAAAGAGAGAGAAATTTTCAGACGAAAATTCTGCAACATAATGACTATATAACATTGTTTTAGAAAACATTGAAAATAAAGGGTACAAGGGTACCCAAATCATAAATAACTAATAATAAATTATAGGTTAATAATATAAAGAAATAATATAATGGGATGAATATTTTAATGAAATATCATATGAATATGAAACTAGAAGGAAAATAGAATATGGGATTTCTTTTACAAAAATTCTGCATCCTAATGACGTCACTTAAAAATTCAGAAAATCATTATTGAGAGTGAAAAGGGTCCTTAATAAATTGAACATGAAATGGAAATTATTAATGATATAGAAGAACATAAACCCGCATAATAAAATTAATATTAGAAGACATAACATAAAATAAGTCATGACTTAAAAGAGGAGGGTGAAGGGTTCCCTTACCTTAAAGAGTAACATCCAAAGAATGGAGGTAGGGACCTTGGGAGGCTTGAGGGTACCTTGGGAGGACTCCATGGTGGTTAAAAGACTAGAACATAATTGAGGAGTATTTTGGAATGGAATTAATCAAGGAATGGCTTGGTATTTATAGAAAAAAAAAGATGGAATATTTAATTAATTTCCAAGGGACACCTCATCGGTGGTATTTGCAAAACCATGGTCTTTCCCATGGTATTTTACCATGGTATTGGACACTTGGGACAACTCATAAGTTATTTTACTCTTAAATAGTCAAAAAGATTTATTACATCATTATTACATCATCAATGATGTCATCAAACACCCAAAATTCAAAACTGTATTTTTACAAATCACCAAACAATCAACTGTTTAAGAAAAATCCCAAATAAATCACTCTAACTTAATATCGATCCTATTAGTTAAAAAATGAACTCCAATTTTGAAAAATAATTTTATAAATAATTTTAATTTATTTTTTAAATTAAATCATTATTTACTCAAAACATCCAACTTTAATACTATAACTCATTTTGTAACACCTTTAAATAGTAATCAAGGTCCCATAAAATTATAGTATAACTATATGAAAATAATGTAACAATCTATAATTACACTTTATAATAATAATTTTCAATTTTAAATTATAAATTTAATTATAAAATTTCATATGAAATATTTATTTCATAAAAAACTACCAAAACGTATCCTATGATCGTTGTTCCACTATTAAGATGACTAAAATATTTTATTACATTCATTGGAGAAGTTTATTTTTTTCAATTCACTATTCATATATTTTCATACTAGTATTTTACTATTCATACATTAATATTAAATAAAAATTAATTTAAACTAATTAGACTCTAAATTTATTTATTAAAAAAACTGTAGAAGACCATTTTTTTGAAAATAAATTCACATTATTAATTTTTTAAAGAATATAAAAATATTTTAAAATAACCCTTTTCCCATAATTCATCAATAATTTGGAACTTCTATAAATTTATCCTATATTTATCTAGACATTTGAAATCCCAAAACATTACCATAATAAAATGTAAAAAATTTATTTATAAAAAAATATTATAGAATGTAACTAAGGATTTGTAACATATCCCCTTGTAACACCTACATTGGTCCTAAGTGTAAGGTGTGATGTGTTGATAGAATCTAGGGGTTTCGCAGAATACAATATCTGAGTGGTGATTTCTAGCATCTTAATCTTATTCCTTAGGAGATTCCATTCAAGTATCACATGATGATTATTGGCTTGGGCTTGGTCCAGAGCAAAGCCCAGTGATGTTACCTCCTTCCCAAGCTCTGACAGATGGGTTTCATATGGCTTGAGTCTACTGGATGAGACCATCGACTCTTCTTTCTATAATAATTAACCAATATTATTCAATTTATAAACAATAATTGTAATATTAATATTTTTGTTTCCAACGATCATATTGACCAACGATCATATAAAAGTCAAAACCCAATGGTCTCATTTAATTATACTCACTATATTATTAAAATGATATAGTTTTCTTAAGTATAAAAAAATAACACAAAAAATTTGGAAACAAGTATTATTCAAAAGTTCGGGTCATTACAATATCAAATATAATATTTACTTTCATCATTATAACTAGTATTGAGAGGTCATGATAGAAAACGAATTATATCTATTCACGAGGTTGTAGTCCTTTATACCCACAAACGAATAATTCATCTCCAATTTGATGGAATTATATTCGTTATTTAGTGATTATATTAATATAAAAATATTTCATAATATTTGGGATACTATAGTTATTATTTAAACATGGTTGAATAATATTCTAAGGAAGTGGAAGAAGAATGAAAAAAACACTTAAAAATGATTCATTTCCTTCTAGAAATCTATTTTGATTAACACCTTGACACCTTAATGGTGAGTGTTCTACATAAAATAAAAGATCTAAATTATAGGGAGGTATTATAGTAATGTATTTTGGAATGAAATGGCCACACCATATAATTTTTGAGCTATAAAGAAACATGATAAATAGGTTTCATTTTATAGGAATGGGGAGGGGCACTCATGGAATTTTTCAAACTATTATATATATATATATATATATATATTTAATACAAATAATTCAATATATATATATATATAATATGATTATTATTTGTATAAATAAATTCATCCAATGAAAAATGTACAATTATTATGATGAATATTATAATTTTATAAATCAAATTCCATTTAATACAATATTATATATTATAAAATAACATTAGTGTAAATTTTAACACTATACTTTTCGTAACTTTTTAAAAATATCATAAAAAACAGTTTTTTTTAAAAAACCCTTACATAACCCATATAATTAAAAATAATCAATAAAATTTTTTTATTACAAAAATTATATCCTATTATATTTATCATAGTATTTATAAGGACACTTATTAGATTATTCCATTAAATAAGAAATAAATTCATAATAATTGTGTTGTATATTTATATAATTATTTATTTCCAAAAATTAATAATTTAATTAACATGATTTAGGTAAAATAACATATTTATAAAGGAAATTTATTGTTGAAAATATCCATTACATAGCCCCATATTAAAATTATTTTACTTGTTTAAAATATTTGTGTGACAGAATTGAATTTTCATTGAATAGAAATTTATAAATGTCAGAAAGTCATTCAAGTGGCTCCATGTGGACAAAAAAACATTCCCAGCATATTTTTTTCATCAATAACTCACCCAATAAAATTTGGACCTGCGTTAGGATAATTTTATATTATTATTTTTACCCATAATTACTTAACTTACACTTATCCCTGGTTATTAAAAATATTACTATTTTCACTATTAATAATGTCTAAAAAAATAAATGGGATACATTTACATAATTTTAAACTATTGACTCTTAATATGGAATTGATTTTTTCAAATTCATAATATATGGAATAAATTAATTAATAATTAATATCATTGATTGAATGAGAAAATGTATTTTTAACAAAAAAATGTTCAAATGTTCATAATGTTTTTATATCCATTTTGAAATTAATTATAATTAACATAACATAAATTTTATTAATTCATAAAAATATTATTTATTTATAATTTAAAACAAATTTAAAAAATTATATTATCTATAAATATAAATTGGTTGAAAAAGTGTTTTTGGACTTGTAATTTGTATTATTCAACATTTAACAAATATGAATTATCTCATAAAAAACTAAATTGTGAACCAAGTAAATATTTATATTCCACATTTAATTAATAGGTATCTTTTTTCAAATATGATTTATAATAGAGAAAAAATTGATATAAAAATATATTCTATTGAAAAGAGGAATATTTACCTTTTTAGAGAAATATTGTTTTCAACCACAAATATATATTTATCATATAAATTATTTAACATCGTGTCTGTTTTTATTACTACATTCATAGAAAATTAATTATTATGAAAAAGAAATATTCTATAATTAACTATTTTGACATATTTAAACAATTTAAAAATGAATAAAAAAGAAAATTAAAAATCTAACATTTTATAAAATAATATTTTTTACATATTAATACCTTGTATATATTTATTTATAAATAGTTTATATTTTTACATGTTATTATATCATACAATCCTAGTATAGTCATTTTTTATATTCTCACTGGGTATTTTATTATTTTTGTGGAGGCACATAAAAATCAATAGTTACTAAACAGACATACGAATTCAATCAAAGAAAAAAACTATAGAATCCTACATCAAAACACCAAAAATTGGAACATTGATTTATATTTTAAAAAATATATCAAATTTCCATATGTCAATTTTGTGAACCCTCTTTAAATGTTGTGAAAGATACACTCCCCTAAACTAAATCTGATATAATCAAGAGCCAACACAAAACAATTATAATCAAAATGACACCAATATCGTCAATTGAAAAAACAAAAGAAAATTAATTATTTACTAAATTAGGATGCAGCATGAAAATCAATTTTAGGATATCATATATTTAATTAATAATAGGATCGTGGACATTTCCTTAAAATGAACCATTCTATATATGTAAGTCCATCAATCAAATAACAATGGACACCATACAATGCAATACCAAATATGAATGAAACCCTTTCCCTAAAAATGGCACAAGATAATGATTATTTTTAAAATAAAAAATATATTTAAGCACAAATATGAACATAAAACCATTCATATACAAGGAATGAAATGATAAAATCTTTTAAATAAAAAACTAATTTAATATAATGTATAATATATTATCATATAAATAATAAAATTATATAAATTATATAATATAATCATTAACAATTTAAATTTATACAGTATAAACAATGTAAATTATATTAAAAAAGAAAGAATGGGAATAGTTTCATGTAATAATAACATAATAAAATTAAAATTTAAATATTTATTAACTTGATAGCATATAAACAATCTCATGTAAAAATTATGAATATTTAATATATAAACAAGTGAAATTATTATATTAATATTAACATATCAACATGTAAATAGAATAATGTAATATGAATATGGAAACATGTGTCCTTTAAAATCTACCTAATTTCATGGGAATATATTGAAACTTGAACAAATAGTAATAACTTTATATAAAAGATTGAATAAAAAATATTAAATACCAATTTTATCTAATGGCGAAAAAAATTCACAATTGGACATAAACCAACAATACCGGGATAAAAATAATTTAAATGAAACCAAATATGGTTAATTTATAACAGAACACAATATTAAAAGCATGTAAAACTCATTCAAAATCACATTGTTGTTAATTGAACTACACAAAATGAAATAGAATTTATTTAAAGAAAAATGATTATAAATGAACTGAAATAATACAAATTTAATTTATACATTATTTAAAAACATGAATTGATTTAAACAATATAAAACAATTATACACTAAACCAAACCAAAATAATCAGATCAAAAATGATCAATAATAGATAATCCAAAACTAAAAAACTCATACTGATGAAATCTGAAACAAAATGATGATTTAAATTTAAATAAAATATAATTTAATTTGATCTAGAAGTTAAAAATTAACAAAAAATTTCATATATAAAATGAACACATATAACCCTAGTTGGCCAATAATTATTATTAAAAAGGAATATAAAAAATTGAATTAATCCCACCCAACTAAACATAAAATAATAATAATAAAACCAATATGAATATACCTTGACAAAAAGAACCAATATTGTTTAATTTTTGATTGATTTATATTACTTTCACCCTATAAGGAGAAATGATTCAATTTTTTTGAACTTTAATTAGTTTATTTTGGCAGTGTTGAAAAAAATATATCTTATTATTTTTCAAATATGTTCATTATTACAATATTATAGAATAATATTTTTATCAATTGAACTTCATTTGCAGTGAGTGGTATTGAAACTCAAATTACATGTGTCTCAATAAAAATTATTTTCATTGAGTAGTGATAATAATGATTACAGATATGTTAATGATAAGAAACATGAAAAAATTATATATTTTATTATACTAATTTAAAATTTTAAAAACAATTTCATAACACAACATATCATTTATTTAATAAACAACATTCTTTGGAGGCCCCTGATTTTCTACAAGATGAAAATTTCTATAAAAATGGTCCTTTTTACAAGAATTAGGTGATGAGAACTAGGGGTGATTTCACATTAAATAGTGTAATATAATTATCCCATTTATGTATTATCCAATTGGGGTACCTCTAGTAGCTATATTTTAACCAATTTTCATGTCACTTATGCGTATGTATAAGAGGAAAAAATATCCATGATGGATTTTGAAATAAGTATAAAAGTAATAAGGATATTTATTATAGTTATTATTGTTTTATTTCTACAAAATATAAGAGAATACACTATAGTGTTTCATACATTCGTATAGATAAATTTTTCTCTGTATGATTTGAGAGGAAATAGAGATGATGGGTAAAGTGGTGATTATGATGATGATGTTCCTGGTGTTGAAGGTGAAAATGATATTGATAGCGATTATGTTAGTGAATAAATTCATTATGGGGGTGATGATATCGATGAACATGATAAATTAGAAGGTGAACGTGGACATATTGATCCCCTATATTATTTTAATGCTATTTATAAAACCATCTGTTGGATTGTGTTTGATAATTGGAACTGATTATATATATATATATATATATTCTTTTAATCTAATAATAAATAGTAAAAAATATTATATACATTTTGTTGGAAAATAATATTGTTTTTGTTTGAATAACTAATTTTATTGATTATTTTTATATGTTGTCTACATAGAAATTCATTGTAGAGGAGGTTTAATGTGGGAATTGTTACATCATATAGGGGTAATAAATAAATGGTTCTAGAAATTATTGATATAGAATGAAATTATGAATTTTTTTAGAATCATCTGTATTAAAGACCCAAAATCACATACACCAACAACTAGAAAATAACCATTAGTATATGAGAATCATGATTCCTGAAAAACTAATTAATTTTTCAACCATGAAAATATTGTATACATACAATAACTAGATCCTATAGAAATTGTATAAAATTTATTTTAATGGTACAAAATCTAGTGGTGAATGAGTTCCCCTAATAATAGTCTATTTATATTATTTATTTCCAATAAATATGATACCAATTTTCTTGTTATAATATTTTATCCCCTTGATAATGATTGTCCTTATAATGCGGTTAATGGTGAAATATCCCATCACTCATATTACTCATCATTGCCTACCCATATCCAGTATTTGGCCAACATAACGTCCCAAATATCCTCTTTTTTTTATTCAATGATTTATTAACATAGGATCAATATTCATATATGTTTTAATCATTAACTCCTCAGAACTTCACTTAAGTCACTTACATGATCATGCCTATGTTGTAAGTGAATGTTTAATCCCCATATGTTTCATTCCTACTCCAAATTAAGGCTACGACATCCTACATGATTTGATCCCCAATATTTTATAACATAAACCAACTCCCTTGCCATGTTCTGAATCTATGGAATTCATTTTCATATCCCAACACATGTCCTTTATATACTAAACCATGAGTAGGGACATCATTATGATGTAACCCCCAACTACCCCTATATGGGTCCATATTACAAATCAAACTAGTCATCCTTGGTATTAATATTAGCAATGTACATTATATGTATATATTGGCCTCTATGATACCCATTATTATACCAAAAATACATATAAAAGGGATATATTTATGAAATGTTACCATCCTAAAATTATCATATTCCATGTGATACCTTCTTATTCAATGGAAAAATATTTTTTATGTGGCTGATCATATACTATAATATTTTTACCAATAAATATTATAATTAAAAATGGGAAAAAAATTGATTCCCACAAAAATGATTTCTATGTTCCCTTTCATATTAGTCCTTACCACTGGATGTTAATCTCCATTGACTGGTCTAGTCACATGACCATCAACTAAACAATATGAACTATATATGACTTCATTACTGTTAAATATGATATATAGAATGAATCTATAATGTTTAATACCAATATATATAGGTCATGTATACATAAAAATAAAATATACATGAGAATATATTCATATCATTAAATTTTACCATATTAGTCTTTATCATATGACTATAAAAAGTATGAAATATATTATTCAACAACATAAAATTATATGGTATTTGATTCCCTTCTAAGAGATAAATATAAACCCCAATCTCATGATCCAAATCCCAACTCAGTAATTCCTACTTCCCCAATATGTGATGATTAATTCCTTGATCTCTAGTTTAGGTGTATATATACAAAAATAAAATACACCACCAAAATAAATATAGATAATCTATGATACATATAAACATTCACATTAATGATTTTTTTATCACTCATGGGTAAAAATTTACCTTTAGTAACAATATTACATGGATTTTTTACAAAAAATGGTTCTAATATAAATGAGTGTTTAATATTATGAAATAATTCCACCCAAAAGTGTGTAATTTTCCAAACCACCCATCACCCCAACTAATGTAGAAGATAAAGAATTAATAAAATGGTCCCAATGATCAACTGCCTTTTGAAATAATTTCTGAATCCTCCCAAAATTCATGACTATGGAACAAAGTTAGAAATAGAATTTGAAACCAAATGTGAATCAATTATGAGGGAAAATAATCAATTTATGATTATAGTACATTAGATGTTGTACGGATGGGTTTCATTTTTGTTGGATTTCATCCCGGTATGAAAATAAATAAAACTATTACATCTTATTTCAATAAATTTTTTCATTTCAAACAATATATCAAACAATGAATGTTTTATTGTATTAACACAATCTCATTTTCTAAAGAAGATTGTTTCCATATAACACTATAGGGAACTATTGCTAAACTAGCACCACCAATTCCAACAGGTAATGAAAATGATATTAGAGTGACATATCAATAGATACCATTTAACCTTACATGTGGATCATAATGGAATATAGGGTATGAAGACTCAATTTTTTCTTACCATTGATGGGCTATAAATATGCAGGTTTCACCAACAGACATTTACAACTACTTTGGAATATTATCCATGTATTATGATATTTCACATCCCCATTAACTATATGAAGATGGTTAGGATATGAATTTCATTTTCATTACAAATATGCACCTTTCCAAAAGGTATTCTACAATCCATAGGAAAAATTAATACTATATGAGTGAAACCCCCCAATAAAACACTATGGAGGCCTCTAAAGATTTATAATCCCATATTACTAAATGAAGGATTACAATGAGGACATCTCACTAAGTGAAATAACAAACTAAATGAATATACCTTGAATATAATCTTTCCCTCCCAGTCAGTAATCTTATTTGAATACATTTTACTCTGATAGAATACTGTTTGAATATTCATCCTCCTTCCTACTAAGATCACTAGCATAACTTGGACGTAATGGACCAAAATTGTCAATATATTCAAATAGATATTGAAAATAAGGTTTATATCTCTTTACATTACCAGGTAACTTTTAAATATACATTCATGATGAAGAAATATTAGGGGTAGACTCAAAATATCATTAATAACGGAGAATGATAGTGTGCCCCGATGGTAGTTATTGTTCAAGATCACACTTTGGATCCTATAATGTGAGTCGATGACATATCCGGGTGGTGGGATAGTGTTAGGATGAAATATTATCCTGAACAAATTGATACACTCAAAATAACATGGAGTTACATGATATTAAGGAACAAATCCCTAAAACAACCTTGATTTCAATCAGTATATTCTAGAAGAGTCATAGAAGAATTATAATATGTATTCCCCCATACATGAGGATCTTTGACATATTTATATGAGATAAAATTAGTGGTCTCATATCCTGGATCCAATCTATAAGATTCATTAAAATAATGCAGTATAATAAATTAGTATTATTATATTATTTCTCACCTTAATATTCTTAATGAATTTCATCATATTCCACAAGTAACCATGTATCAACATTATATAGATTCTCAAATAAACAAGATATATTGTAATATACTGATAATAAATTACTATCTCCTCGGTACTATAGCCACTCATGAATATTTCCGCACTCATTTCCTAAACTTAATCATGAAATTGGTTAGGAACCTAGTCTTCTAAAAGAGACTATGTATATGTAATTCTCATCTAGAGAAATATATATCGTTGTGTTGGGAATATATCCATGTCCAAATCATTGCTTAGTGTGATAGAATTGTCCCTACAAGGCCATTCTATTATCTTTCCATTATGCATGTAGGTGTCCAGGTTGATTTCATAGGTGTAATGGAAGATATATAGGATTTATTTCAATATTAATGATATGAACACAATAGCAGTGGGTGTAGTTATTGATATTTATAATTTTTTAATGGGATTTATTTTTTATATATGTAGTGTTTGGCACACTATGGTGAGTAAAATATATTGGGTGACTATTTCACTTGGTGTTTCAGCTATCATTTTCACATAGTTTAATTTGAGAAGGTAAATTTGCTAGGAATTGTGTGTGTATCTATGTGATGGGGTATTGAGGCTGAGTATGAGATAAATAGATGAGATGATTAGTAGGAGATATCTATGCCTTATTCATCAACATGATGGGTCAATATAGTGAGTTTCATATACCTACACCATGGTGAAAGCCATATATGTGGTCATGTGTGGTTTCTAAAGAAGTGTGATAGAAAATTAGAGTCACATGGGGGTTTTAGATTTTTTATAATTACTTATGCAGAGGTATTTCAAAAACCCACTATTATGTGTTGGTAATATTTGTGTCTTTCAATAAGGTAAAGTAGTTTTTTAAAAAAATCACACGATGGAAATATTTTTATCCATCTAAGGTTCTTTTCAATTTTATATTCTTTCACGAAGGACATTCATATATTATATCAGGAATATTTTAACCTAACATTTATTTAATGACACTTTTCCATTTCCCATGTATTTATAAACAAATTATAATGTAGTGTATGGGTATTCCTTCTCTCATGTATAGGTCGATCATTATTTTCATAGGGGAAGACCAATCATATCCTTGTAAGGGTAAATCAAATCTACCATGACACAGTGGTCCCTTCCCCCATAAGGGTATCACATTAATTCTCATATTCTATTTTTCCTTTTGATATCAATTATAATACATTCAGAACTAAAAATAATAATAAATAATGAATGAAAAATAATATTTTAATCATTTTTATGAAATGGTTCAAATAAATTCATTGATATTATTATATAAATATGGAAATATTGAGGCATGAGATGCTAGAAAAAATTGATAATAATGTCAATTATAATGGAATCAATATTATATATTGGTTCATCTGAGATGGCTCATTTGTGACGGGATCCAGACACAAATACCTTTTTTCTGCCGGGGACCCTTCATAAATGCCCCATTACAAAATAGTCTGTTGCAAATAATTTTTTTGGCGAGTGTCCGTCTCAAAATGAAACTATTTGCGATGAAATTAAGATCTATCACAAATAGACTCTTCATTTTTTTAAAATACTTTATTGCTCTGGTCCGTCATAAATAGTATTTTTGATGGGATGGTGGACCCATTGCGAAACATTCATGCTATTGTTTTAAAACCACTTTTTATGATGGGTCATCGCAAATAATATTTGTTATGGGACCCATCACAAAAAAGTGTAAAAAATTGAAAAAATTAATAATAATAAAAGTAATATTAATAAAATATTAATATTAATCAAATAATAATATTAATATTATTAAAATGAAATAAATTATTAAATAATAAAATAACATTCCTATAATAATAATAAAAATAATACTTATAATATAATAATATGATTATTGTTATTAGTCAAATAATATTATTAATATTACTAATATAATAAAAAATTATAAAATAATGAAAATCACAATATTCATGAAAACTATAAAAAATTAATAAAATCAAAATAATCGAAAATAATAATTAATAAAATAATAAATTTAATAAATAAATAAATTTAATAATAAAAAATTTAATATTCTCCAAAATATAAAAATTGAAATATATCGAAATTTATATAGTTAATATTACAAAAAAATCATTAAAATGTTTTATCATAAAAATAAATGGATCATTGAGGGGGTGTGTCGTCTGGAGGAGATGGTGGAGGGAACTCCATTCGTAAACCACAAGTCAGAAATCACATGTACTCTATCTGCCACTACTCCAGCTGCTACCACCATCAATGAATCTCTTCCTGTATATGTAGCTACTTATGTGTTCGTAAGGGTTCTTCCGGGTGTTGCTTCTTTAATTGATGCACATGCTCCTGCTCCATATTCATACTCTCTATAACCTCACTCTATGATTGAAATTGTTCCAGATACTGTGTGAAAGATTATGATGACTCTACATGAGCTTCTATCATACTGGATGCCTCCATCGCATCAATTCCATAATAATCCACATACTTTTATCGAGAGTTGATAAAAACAACTCAACCTTTTTCGAAGGCATTATGGGTCTCCGACATCCATGTTGTCTCATCAAATCGGTTGTCACATGTCTGAGTATCAGTCTCTCCCAAAAATTCATTCTTTGTCTAAGACATTATGTCCTCATATGACTTCATTAAATTCAATGTAAAATTAAAATAAGTATAATATTATTTGAAGATTAATTTTCAACTCAAAATGAAAATATACTATCCACAATCTGATGCTGGTGAGGACATATAATATCTCCAGTTGTTAGATCACTGTATATCCTCCAATAGACATCAAAATCCATAATATAAGGCATTATTTCAACCTATATCAATCTAAAATAAACCTTTTAAATATTATATTATATAAAATATTTTTTAAAAAACTACTTCCTATATTCTCTCAATACGTACTAAATATACGACTACCGACTCGATGTGTCACCTCTTATCTCTTCTGAGTTCATTAATCTGTTGATGATCTACAATAAAAATTACCTCCCAACAAATATGAATATAATCCATCCCAAACCTTATATGAAATGAAATCTAGTTGGTAGGTGTGACATGAATCATCAAACTCTGTCTCTCATGCATTCTCCATTAATTTCCTTCTCAAATTATGCCAAAAATGACTACAACATTATTGCATAGTGCCCAAACATGCCTTCTAGATAGCAACATTCATGATATCAGCAATGGGATACCGTAAACCCTAAAAATAATTTATAATATTATGTTTTTAATTATATTAATTTGAATATATATATTATTTATTTATTTACGGGCCAATGATCAAACATGTGGTGTTGCACATGAACGTGAATCTAGTCCCATGAGACCCATGCTTCTGAAAAATAATTTTGCAATATATTTCTTACCAATCCATTAGCGATATGCATAAAACGTTGAAAAAATAATCAATCAATTAATATATAAATAATGTATTGAAAATTAACTAAAATACATAGGTAAGCATGACTCTGCACAAATGGATCAAATCCATGATATAGACTTCACTTAGGGATGGGGTCAAGAGTCATCAGTCATTCAAGACTACCCCCACCCCCACCCCCTCGAGTCCCCTTTAAACTACAAGTAGTATGAGGGTAAGATTATCCCAAATCCTGGTCATATAAAGGCAGATCATTTCCTATAACATAAGATATAGATACTCATTCATCTAAAACATTTAATGACTATTGTTAGAAAAAAGTTCAGAAAAATTATTATATATAGAAAAATATTATCCATGGTTATAACCATCATTTTATTACCAGGAAAGCTCAGTTAGAGGAAAACCTTTGAACATTTATTTAATTAAAATAAAAGTATATCAACAAAAGTAATGAACACCGAAAAGACAGCTACATATCATAAAAATATTCCCCATCACCATATTCATCCGTAGTAGCTCATTCCCACTCTGAGCATTCATAGTGACTCAAGATTTTAGTATGTTTCCTTCTCAGATTCAACTTATCCAATGAGAGAAACTCCTTAGAATATTTTAATTCCTTTTTCAACCCATTGAAAGTCCAAGTAAAACACTCCCTCTTGGAGGATGATCTAATAAACACTGGACTATAAAGGAAATAATAATCCTTTTTCATCTTTCTTCTTGGAGGAGCAGTCTTACAAACTTCACTTATAGGCAATTTATTTTATCCACCTTGAACCACATCACTGTAAGATAGTCTAGCAGAATCACTTGAATTTTCTTTGTCACTATCCAAAACATTTCCCCACTTTCCATTGATGTGAACAGAATCAACTGCTTGGACTCCATCAGTCCCTCCAAACAGTATTCCCTTTGATTCAGTCAGACATTCACCTCTTGCTGAGTGCAATTGTATGTTATCATCAATCGGCATGAGGCATTGTAGGGGAAACTCAATGCCATGACCATTATGAGGCTTCATTCCGGATGTAGCGTTAGTCACGGTAAGAAAATCAGAGGAAACACGTTCTATATTAGCAGAGTCAGTCCTTTGAAGGCCATCCTCACAAGGAGAAATTTTCTCAGTCTCTATAACCTCGAGCTAGCTGCTAATGGAAAGATTAGACAACTGCAGGGGGACACTGCTAGTATCATCTGATAAAGGCTGCTACCAGCCACCAAGATCAGCTTTCAGATGATCAAAAACATGCTCCATAGAAGGATTCAACGAAGGTTACACCTCCTTCAGAATAGCTGTAGCCACAGTAGCCCCTCCAAGTTCTTTTTGTACACCCTCATATGTCGTAGCAGGACGCAGATGGTCATCCTCTCCCATGTCATGCTCTGAAGAATCCTCCTTTCCACATTTTCACAACCTTTTAAGGGAAAACATTTCCTTCTTTTGCACAAAAATAAGATCGCACAGGAAGAGAGTTACCAGGCTATATCTTCACCAGCGACGACACCCTATCAGCAACTCTAGGGCCACCATTGCCAAATTTCACTGCCTGGGAATACTAGACCAATTTCTTGTTTCGACATACCAACTCATGATAACCTAACTTCCGACATATTGTACACTAACTCATCCAGGACTCGAAGTTGACCTCCTGCTTCCATCAGAATTCTTCCCCATCCGTGATCCAGACCCAATTAATAGGTGGTCTCACAACATCTAATTCAACACATATTCATGGAAAAACTGGATGATAGAGGACTTCTGTTCTCTGATCAAAACAAAGGTATCTTCCGATCATATTCCCAATAACCCACAAGATAGATGGATTTTGGAAAGATAGAGGGAGACCTGGGAGTCTAACCCAAATTGTGATAGTTCATGGGTTGCGCAACATGTGGAAATCAAAACTCTTTCGAAAGAGGAAGAAGGAATCTCTGTTTCATCTTCGGGTTGCCCTAGACCAAGCGTCAGCAAGATCCTCCTCAAAAGAAAACTGAATCATAAAATGGTGTCCGTCGAGCAGCCCAACCACTGCACACACCTATAGCTTCTAGGAACCGAATACGAAGTGATTAAATTCATCAACTGATGGATGATGATGTCGAAATCTCACAACCAGCCTGAGTTTACAGAGGTCTATGGTGAAAGTGAGCTCCTCTAAAGATAAAGGGAGCTGAGGCACATCCTGAAATAGATCGAGGAATTTCGGGGACAATGAGACCTTTGGGAAGAGTGGAACGGTATCAGGCTTTGAGAATGGCACGAAGGATTCCCCCTTCTTGAGTAGCTACGAATGTGAGCCCCCCCCCCCCCCGCCTCCAATCGGGAGGAGGGAGCAGAACCACAAGGCATTAGGGTTACTCCCTGGCCGCGAGAGATATTGGGAGAACCACCGTCTTCCACCCTTAAACATCATTTAATTATGTTAATGATCATCTTTATCTTAATATTCATATCTAACAATGTCAATTTATTATTATTCATCCTCAACATCATCAATTTCCTTATGATTTTCAGTTTCATCATCTCCTGTCATTTCAAATTCATATGTAACATCCATAATATCATCATCACCATCGAACCTTAAATTTGGGGGTGTCATCATCTATATTCCTGTCACTTCATGAAAAATATTTATTTGGAGCATTCACTTGAAAAATTTCAATTACATTCAATTCAGTAGAACCACATTCACCTTGATTATTATGATTTTACATATAGTTAATTTTTATTATTCCTTGCCAATAGCTCTACTGTCATTATATAGCACAATATTTTGA
Source organism: Viscum album (assembly GCA_963277665.1). Lineage (NCBI taxonomy): Eukaryota > Viridiplantae > Streptophyta > Magnoliopsida > Santalales > Viscaceae > Viscum > Viscum album. The sequence continues at coordinate 960,841,707 of OY728143.1, read as the reverse complement.
ATAATAAATTTTATGTTCTTGATGAGACAATTAAAATTCTTCATTTACTGCCAAAAGATATTTATATTTTATATCAATAATTCTGTGTGATGGATGAATACACAAGACCCTCTCAATAACCAACCATTGAAATTTAAACAACATTATCTAATACTCTCCTAGATAACATAGTTTAATAATTTCTTCCAAAATTCCATAAAGGTTAGCATCAATTTCTCTATGATGAAAACTTCACAAGAAAACAACATAATTCAATGTTTTTTTGATTCCCCAAATGAATGTGTATGAAATACAAAAACATTAACCACATATTCATTACATGATTGAATAATTTTTTATGGTGGGTTACTCAATAAAGACAATAGATTATCAATTTTCTTATCTTGTTGAGATACATGAAAATTTACAAATTAGAAATCAATATAACAGATGATAAATAGATTTTATATGTTAAACAAAAAATATTTTATGTTACCAGTTTCTGAACCCCATAGGTAATGTTTTTTTCGACACTCTTCAAGGGAAGATTCTTAAATTTGTGGATGATGATTTTTGATATGATTATCATATAACATATAAAAAAGATAATATTTATTTATTAAAAAAATATATAATAAGTGATAGGATCACAAACTGTACAAATGGTATCATCTATTTACTGTTTAGAAGAACATATATATTACCTCTCTGATGATCATATTCTGAATTCCACCATTCATGGACTCCACATAATCCAAGTTCATGTTGATTGAAAAATAATAACTGATTTTTGATTTCATCATCACCAATTTACTATTTACATCCCAAATGTTTTGTTTTGAGGTGTATTCATATTGAATGTAATGGAAGAATGAAATAATAATTTCCTCTTGCAAATAAGATTCTACAATTGAACCTTCAACTTATGATTTATTATGTAATTTTTCATTAATTTCCGCATGCATCTCTCGAATCGGTATATTAATTGGAAATGTACTAGACATCCACATTTTTCATCATGCATGTACTATAATATAAAATTTTCCATTTATTTAAACAAATATGGTAGGAATATTTTTTCCATTTTACATAAAATTAAAATAATGTCTTCTTGTGTTCTGTTTAATACGTTGTAGTCACTTTTCTCCACTCAAATGTCTCACAAAAATATGATGTGTCTACTATCACATACCAAATCATATAATTAAATAATTATCTTAATCCAATCATTATATTGTTTTCCTTATTACATGACATTTAGGACATTTTAATCCTGTAAAATGACCATTTCTGACACATCTTCCCAAATTGGATCAATAACCATATGTATGTCTCAAATCTGTAATCCAATAAAAAAACTAATATTTCTTCTTTTTGGAGTGTGTATAATCTTCGTTCGGATTCATTATCATCTAGCATCTGACATTTTAAAACAGTTCATCTTCTAGTCACCTATAAATTTGGAATGATATAGTCATGTGTTTACATTATCATTGGTCTTGCTGGGTGTATCCTAAAATGCATGAAATAAATAATAAAAATAGTTCTTCATAATATTCATGACATACCACATGTAATAGACCAAAAAATAAGATCAATGTCGTTGATCCAGAAAAATTATTTGTTTTATCCTTTTTTTTTCCTCCAAATCCATCAATTTTTTGTTGGTTTATTTTTGGTCCCGATGTGATTGGTGGTAATGAAGAGATAATTACTTTTTTACTCTATACATTAGATCATTGTTTGTGGTCCATATTTTCTGATTTTGATTTCTCAAAAAAGATTTTTTTTCCCTTCAATTAGGATTATTATTTGGATGGAATCTATAATAACATTAAAAAAAAAGTTTTTTTCATTGAAGAGAATAAATGCTTGGATGTCACAAATATAGTACAGACATGATTCGAGATAATGTGTACTCATTCCAAAAGACATGATATATAATAGGAAGTCACTAATTGTCGATATCAATGTAGCTTTAAGAAAAATTGTTTCAGAGAAACATAAAATATACTGGCACCATTACTCCATAATGAATTTAACTCATCAATCAATGGTTTGAAATAAAAATAAATTTTATTTTTCGGATGTTTTGGAATTAATTAGGTTAAAATTATATATGCTTCCTTCATCAATATACAATAAGGTAAATTGTAAATAGTTTTAAAGGTTTTCTATCATTAATATTGACTACAATAAGAACTAAATGGACATAAACCATTAGTAGAAAGACCCTATAACACATTTCAGTCTTCTATTGATAAAGAGAGCTGCACTTGCTCAAAATGATTCCATTGATCTCCATTATATTGATGATTTCTATTTTTACAGGTTGAAATATTGGTTTTGTTCCATTAAATCAATGTTGATGGGTTAAAATATATAAATAAATTCTCTAATATAGATGTAAGATGGAAATATCTCAATTTTTTTACAAGAATCAATCCATACATCCCTGTTTGAGGCTCTTTACACATTGATTTTCCACATGTTGGACACTATTCAAGGACTCATTTTCATAATAATATAAGATAGATTCATTTTAACATAAATGACTACTATGATAACAATGACCCATATTACGAACCACCTCTTCCACTAATAGAAATACACAGCTAACAAATTTCATTCAATTAGTAGTGTTTTTTCAAAGATAATATCTAATCAATAAAGCTATTTGACTATCCATTTCCTGATTTAATGTCCATAAATATTTATACTGCTTCAAATTTACTTATCTTGAAACTAGGATATAAGGAATCCTATGAAATCCTCAAAAACTCCTAAATATGATCTAGTTCCATTTCCACAGTTAAATTTATATTATCCCATGTTTCAACTTGTTGAAAATATGGACTTGCCACAACATGTTCATAATTTCAAAACCATTCTAAATCTTGAACCAAATTATTAGTAACTTCTCTCAACTTTTTTTCACCAGGATGATACCATAAAAGAGAAAATTGTTGAAAACCCATATGCAATAAATAACACCTAATGTTTTCAAATGTGTCAAATGTCCATTGTACACTTTTTTTACAAGCACATATATTTTTCCCTTCTGAGACAAATTATGGTTTTGATGGTTCAAATAATAAGAAAGCTTCATCTCTAACAATATATACAAGATTTAAACTAGAACAGTTTGGATTTATGCATTGACATATCCAAGAGTGATCAGATAATAATTATTATTTTGGACTTCCCTTTTCAATAATTCTAAAAAATATATAAAATATTTAGTTTTTTTATAATTAGGTATAACAAAAACTGTAACTAAATTTCATTACACATTTAAATTAATTTTTTAATAATATTATAATATTTCATATTATTTTTTACTTATTTATAGTATTTTATAAATATTTTATACTAATATAAACTAACATATAATAATTTATTCTAATTACAATTAATTATTATTATTCATATATAATTTGTACTAATAATTGTTAATTGTCGACGACATAATTTCCAGTGGATTGGAGAAAACTATTTTTTCAAGGAATATTCTCTAATCTCTATGAATAAAATAACTATGAAAAATCTAATCTTTTGTAAGGATATTTATTTTATTATTCATAATGATTGGGAGCAGGAGGCCTTTTTCTCATGACATGAGCCATAACGAGGCTCGATCTGTAACCACCCCACCCCTGACTCAATAGGCCAATGGCTGGTGATCATCAACTATGTTATAACTAACATGGGGAGGACATTGATTATGTTTTTTTACACACAAATGCGGCCAAATCAATGAAAATTTTTAGATGGAAAAGAAAAAATGATTCATCACTAATATATATATAATCCAAAAATATGCAACGACCTTTAAAAAGTACATGTACATAAAAGCTAACTGATAGGGAATGGGAAAAAAATTCCCAACCAAACTAGTTCCACAACCCAGCAACTGGTGGAAGAGAAGAACAATAGAGAGGTCCCTTCTCCTAGATCCCAAGCTACGACCACCACACATTATCCAATCACCTTGTATCCCTATGCTCCTATGTTATCCAGATCATCATGTCCGTTGTTTGCAAGGAACACCAACTAGGAGAAAATCCCAAGTAGTGGTTAGTATAAAATTACCCTGTAGGATGCCTCAATGGCTCAAGGGAGAAGTAATAGAGTTACTGAAGAGGGAAGCAGTAGTTATAACACTGTACAGAAAAATTGTACACCTCAACCAAAAAAAGATTTAAGTATGCTCATCCAAACTTGAGGAGATAGAAATGTTGAGAATATGAACATATAAGCAAGACATCACTACCTATTGTAGTAGAGTAGATTAATCCAACAACAAGAACCTAGACATGGAAAGCACTCAGCATAACCTACGCATATTTTTCCACTCCTGGAAGGAGAGTATCTAATGTCCAAGGAGTGTATACTAGAATTATACATATATATATATACCCAAAACAAGAGGCCCAAAAGTTATACTATGTGGATCACCATCTTAATTAATCATCCTCAGAAAATTTTCAACAAAAGTTGTAGATGTAAACACTAATGATGCTCAACATCCCACATGTACGCCCTGAACTGCATATTGAAGGGGCTCAATTTGTAGGATCAAAATGATGATGTAGATTCTCAATATACAAGAGTGGGAGGGTTGAATTGTATATTTTAAAAAAATTACCAAAACCACTTAGTTCTACAAACATGCTTGATTCCAGAAATGTGGTTCAATAAATGAATCATATGAATAGATTACAATGAAAATATTATACCTTATAGCGTATAGAATCTTACTAATCAGAGTACAAGTATAAGAAAGTATAAGATGGTTATACATTCCATAACAATCAAAATGTATAGGAAAACATGAAACAATTCAACTAACAAGGAGTAAAACTTTTAACTCAAATAAAAGGGTATACAACAACCTTGGATGAAAGTACCTTGATTTATAATTTCAAAAAATTCGTTCTTACACACACAAGGGTAAGCCTTTGATATGAATATGGGAGTCTGTCTTGCTATCATTGGATGCCCTAAACTTCAAGGTAGTTGGCACATCTATCTTTTTATCCCCAGAATCCCTCAAATGTACATAGCAACATTCAGAGTCGTATGATGAAATAATAAACATGATGTTTAGTACACAAAAATCAATAATTTTTCTCTATCTAGAAATCTCTTCCGCATCATGTAATCTATAGATCAATCAACAGTGTAATTGAGCTGATTCAAATGAGATTAAATTTATAAGAACATATTAAATGGCCAGATCCCTCCTCCAACAATCATATTTTTCTTTGAATTTCTGAGGGAGATGTTCACATTTCACTCAGAAAATAGTTGGTTTTAAACAGAATGAATTACATCATTTTATAACTATAACAAGAGTAGGAATAAATTGTTTCCTAGAAAATTTAATTTTTTTCAGAGTGTATGGGAAAAAAATAAAAGGTTGGAATCTAACAAAAAACCATTCGGTGTCTATAATACATGAATATTTGGAATCTATCTTCAAATGAATTCGTAACCAGAGTTCTATAGAATTTTGGAATCTGAATTTCAAGGAAATTCAGTGTCTGGATTTATAAGAATTTGTAGTATGAATTAAGAAATTTCGAATTCAGAATTAAGAGAAATCAATGTCTAAAATATGAATGTTCGGAGTCTGAATTTAGAGAATTCAGAACCTGAATTCTGATTATGAAAATTGAATACTCTATATCTAAGTATTTATAAGATTCCAATGATTTAGATATGAAACCAAATTGTATACGTAGAAAGATAATTATTTAGATTATGATATGAAAAATGAAAACATGATAAGGATTAATTTCCATTGGGAAGGAAAATTTTCCACATGAATAAAAATATATAGAGGAAAGGAAATTTTCCTTAAGATGATGTGTTTGTCATTTTCAAAACAATAAGGAATAGAGAATTAATAAGGAAGCCTTTTCATCTCAACAATCTCCCCCTTTTTGAAAAGAAAAAACATCCTTATGAAAGAGAATATGAGGACATATAAAATATTTTTTTGGACATTGGAAAAAAACATATCTCCCTTAACACATGAGAAAATAGGAAAACAAGTAACTCCCCCATAGTATTTAGAGACACTAAGGATAATATTCTTGATTTTCGGATTGAGATTTAGCATTTTATTGCATACAATAATATTATTGGATAAGAACTCCCTATTAGATGATCTACCCCTTACTTTGGGAAATTTATCCTTTTACATTGTATTCGTTTTTAACATCCCATTCTCCCCATTTGGTATTTTCAAAATGGATTAAAGGGAGTATAAAAGATAATATGATACCTAAAACAATAAGACTAAACAAAAAAAAAGACGACAAACCAAAATTTTCAGTAGGATCGGAAAAATTTATACAAGTAATAAATACAACAAAAGATCAGAATTGAACAATATAATGCTTCCTTATCCTTTGGAATTAACTTCTTTACTATGGATTTGAGCTTCCTGAGCTTTTTGTGATCTTCTTATGCACCTTTAAGAAGCTGATTCGAATCTATTGTATTCTTATCTAAGGAATTTATTTTTTCATCCTGGGCTTTAAGAGATTCTCCTTGTCCCTTTAGAACTTCTTATTGCTTAGAAATTTTTTCCTCACGTTCGATTCTTTGATCTCTTTCCCTCTTCCAACTCTATGAAACTGAATATAATTTACCATTAAGATATTTCACTTCTTTCTTTTGAGTATTTATTTCAAGAGATATATTTTCCTCAGAACTATTTGTGATGTCCTTGATCATCACATATTCGGTGTCAAAATGCATCCATGACACTTAATTGGAATTCATCAATAATTCTCATTTCTTCTATAGATTTCGTTGACCAGCTAGTCATTTTCTTTCATGATCTGTTGTGGGATTTGTAGTTTGTGAAAAAGGTTTCGAAATGGGAATGATGGTTGATGCACTTATCCATAACCATGGACAATGAATCTGATTTTTGATTTATGGTGTGTTGATGTATCTGGCATCTCGAGTCTATACTGGGGAATATTGGAATTGTCCCAATAAGCTTCTTCAAAAACTGGACTACAAAATACTTTCTAAGAGAGGATGATTCTGAATCAGATATTTTTCTTGTTGTGAATTCATTTTCTGTATGACAAAATTTCCTCAATGATGAAGCACCCACTTCTTTCTTCTTCACCACATATCTGCTAGGTGTATCAAAAACCACTATTTCTCCATTATAATTTTTCAGAATTACATGTTCTTGATAGGGTGATTCGAGTTCTCAATCAGATAGTTGTACAATTTTATCTTCATCTTCCTCTTCATTCTGAGATCCAACCTCTCCATCTTCTGGCTGAATAAAATCATGGTTACTACTATTCTCTTCAGAGAACTTGTTCACTTCTTACTTTAAATTCTCATATATTCCTTGTGTAGATAGTTTTTAAGACTTAGCTTTAGAGTTTTAGAATGATAATTTGTCATAAGGGATTTCTTTATAATAAGAAACCTCTACTTTATTTATAATGTATTTGGTATCACCACTGCCTTATTCTTCTCCTTCTTCTACTTCATTTTCTTGGAAGTTTTTCTGAGTTACAAACATATTTCCTAGAGGCTTGTGTAAAGGTTCTATTAGGAAGGATTCGGGTACCATAATACTATTGGATTCTTTCTCAACAGCCTTCGGAATTGATTAGAATATCTTTACCATAGACAACTTTTTATTCTTCTTCTTCTCTTTCTATTGCTTCTCAAGATCTTCAGCTACCATTTCCTTCAAATATTTTTCCTTAGAAAGATTGAAGCCAAACATATGCTCCCCTTCTTTCTGATTTTTCTCGTCTTCCCTCCACATAGCCAAAACCTCATCAGGATATGCTTTTTGTTTCATTGGCTTCGGTGGTGCTGACTAACTTTCCTATAATATTTGGGATTTCCTTTATCTTCCACTTCCTTTTCCTTCCCCTTCCTTCCACACTTTTTAGAGGTTTCATCCATGTCTTGTTACATTGAAAGAGATTCAACATCCTCTTTAGGAAAATCAATGAATTCTTCGGATTCTTTGGAAAAACAAACATTCATCCTTCTGAATGGGGAATCACTAAGCAACATGACATTCTATTTTTTTGACTTAGATTTGAAAGGAATTTTGGAGGATTCTAAACACTAAACAATTATCTTTAACAGAATGGATGGAAACATAATAATCTAAGCCTTCATATTTCAATTCATTATATATTCAATCATAACCAATATATTCTTACACGTGTTTATCTTTCTTATGTTTACCAAAAAATCCAAAATATAGATGTCACTCTTCTTTAATGTATCCTTACCACCTTCTCTCGGAATAATGAATCCCTGAACCCACAATTCCAGAATCTGAAAAAAAAATTGAAAGGTGAAGATTCTTAAGAGTATTTACCTCGGAAATTCGGTGACAAACCATGGATTTTTCATTAATATAACTTCTATGAATATCAGGCAGCTTATGTGAGCAGAACAATACTTCTCCTTCATAAGGAATACCAACCAAACTAGCAACCATGGTGTAGGAAAGTTAATTTGTCTCCCCATAAAACTTAAAAGAAAACATGCTTCTACATTTTTCCTTTAAAAAAGTAATTGTCTTGTAGAATTAAATGAGCGAATCTAGATACACCAGATCCTATGCTTTCAGTTTTGAAATGAAAACACTCTCCCACTCATTTAGCATTATATTCTTAGAAATAATGGTATCATTGTTAGTGAAAAAATTAGGATGAACCAACCTTTCTTTATAGACCATCCATTCATAGATTTCCTTTATAGAGACATTTTTTGAGAGGAAGCTTCAACAGACATTCGGAGATGAGGAAACCATGAAGATCCGAAATGATCTTATGTAGGAGGGCCAGTGCTTCATCATGCAAAGGCTTGAGTTTTAATGTGGGACAACCATCAAGGATCCTTTATAATGTCATTTGAGGTGATGGTTCTTAATTAATACTCAATCCAACAGTTGAAAAACCTTTTAAATAGGAATGAAGGCTTAAACAATGAATGTAGAATAACTTTTATGGATTCGATCTTCTGTGGTTTTTAACAAAATCATTCAGATTCAAGAAAAATACAATACGAAAATATTAAATAAATATGAAAATTCCTAAAATTAAATTATGATTATGAAAATTAAATAAAGGGAACATACCTTTCGGATTTCTAAGAAGATTAACCATAATGAGGAAAACTCTTCTTGAAGAAATTCAATTTTCAAAAATATTAATTACGTAATATTTCACTACAAAAATCTATTTTTCATATATTTTAAGTACAAAAATATTTATTATGAAAATTTTATGTACAAAATTCATCATTACGAAAATTTTATGTACAAATATCTTCATTATGAAAATTTTATATATGAAAATCATCATTATGAAAATTTTTAATAAAAAAATTGACATTGAAATTTTTTTTAGAGTAATAAATTTTTAGAATACAAAAGAATAATTTTTGACTTTGAAAAATTTTAGACTACGAAAAATATTTAGAATATGAAAAATTTTCGACTATCAAAAAAATTTAGAATATGATACATTTTTTAATACAAAAAAGTTTTAGATAATAAAAAATTTTATACTATAAGAAATTTTAGACTATGAAAATTTTTAGGAATCTTTCAAAAAAATGTACTCCCCCTATGAGAAGGAGTCCCTTACTATAAAAATATTGGTTTCAACTAAAATTATCATGGTAGATTACCTTACTGTTATCATTCCTAACTTCTATTTAATGTATTCAAATCTATCGGAGGGTATAGATTTTGTGAAAATATCCGATTGTTGATCCCATGTTCCAATAAATTGAAGAATGATATCTCCTATTTGTGTGTGATCCCTAAGAATGTTATGCTTTATATCTATGTGTTTTGAACGAGAGTGATGTGTAGGGTTTTTACATAAGTAAATAGAACTAGTATTATCACACAATATTTGATTTTGTTACAACTCATGCCATAATCTGTGAGTGTGTGTTGTATCCATAACACTTAAGCACAACAACCTTCAACTACTACATATTCAGCTTCAACGGTGGAATGTGCTACTTATTGTTGTATTTTGGATGACCAAGTAACTAATGAATCTCCTAAGAAATGGAATGTTCTAGATGTACAATTCTTATCCATTCTACATCCACCAAAGTTAGAATGTGATAAACTTTTTAAAACAAAATCATTTTCAGAAGTGTAAAAGTGTCCTAGATTTATGGATAAATTTAAGTAGATAAAAAATCCTTTTCACTACCTTAAAATGAGATTCATTAGTATTGAATTGATATCTTGCACATAAGCATACTGAAAACATTATGTCTAGATGACTGGTTATCAAGTAATGTAGACTTCCTATCATGCCCCTAAAAGATGTTTGATCTACTGGTTTCCCAACATCATCATTATCAAGGGAATTTGAGGTACCAATGAGAGTACATATATTCTAAGTGTTGTCTTATCCATACTTTTTCAGAAGTTCTTTTATATACTTATTTTGGGATATATAGATTCCTTCTGGTTTTGAGAAACTAGAAAACCAATGAAAATTATTAACTCACCCGTCATAATTTTTTCAAACTCAAATTCAATAGATCTTCAAATAAATTACCTAAAGATTACTGAGTTGAACCAAATATAATGTCATCAACATAAATATGAACAATCAATACATTTTTCATATCTTTTGTTTTAAAATAGATTGTATCATCATTTTTCTTAATGTAATTATTTTGAAGAAAAAATTATGTAAGTCTATCATACCACGCTCAATGTGCTTTCTTAAGTCCATACAAAGCATTGGTAAGTTTGTAAATATGTTCAAGATATTATGAATCTTCAAATCTAGGAGGTTGTTCAAAAAAACATCCTCTTGTTCAAAACCATTAAGAAAAGAACATTTAACATCCATTTAACAAATTTTGAAATTGAAGAATGCTACAATGGTAAGTAAAATATGAATATATTCAAGTCTAGCTACTAGAGCATAGGTTTTTTCATAGTCTATTCCTTCTTGTTGATTAGAGCCTTTAGCAACAAATCTCACATTATTTATTTATATGATTCCATTTTCATCACATTTATTTCTAAAGACCCATTTTACTCCAATAACAGAAGTCTCCTTAGGTCTTTCAACCATGGTCAAGACTTTATTCCTTTCAAATTCATTTATCTCATCATGATTGGATTTTATCCAATCATTATCACCTAAAGATTTATCAGTTCTATTTGTTTCTAATTGGAAAAGGAATGATAGATGTTCTACTTCATTTAATAAGGAACTTCTAGTCCTTATAGGTTTATTTATATCACCAATGATACTATCACTGGGATGATTTTTTTGAAACAAATGATTTAGGTTTTCTAAAACCTGTTCATCGACATAGTGTAGGAAAACTTCTGTGGTAAATGTTTCAAAATTACCTTCTTCAACATTTTCATTATCAATAGGATCTTCTAACAATGGTTTATAATCAGTTTTTGAAAACATATCCGAAGATGTAGATTGAAGTTGTTTAAAAGCAAAAGGATCTATTTCATAAAATTGACATGTACTATTTCTTCAATAGTACATGTATTTTTGTTGAATACACTATAAGCCTTAGAATTTTGGGAGAAGCCTAAGAAAATTCCTTCATCATATTTTGGTGCCAATTTCGGTAGATTATCTTTAGTATTTATAATTAATACCTTACAACAAAAATCCATGAAGTAGGACTTTCTAGGTTTTCTACCGTTCCAAAACACATTAAAAGATTCATTAAGAAAAGGTCTAATCAAACCACAATTTATAAAATTTCAAGTAGTACTTACAGCATCATCCCAAAAATGGTTGGCTGTTGAATATTCAGACAAAAAAGTTATTGTTATCTCATAAAGAATTCTATTTCTTATTTCAACAACACCATTTTTTTGGGGTGTTCTTGGTGCTGAGAAGTTATGAGTAATTCCTTTTCCACTAAAAAAGATTCAAAATCAGAATATTGAAGTTCTCCAACATGATCACTATGAATCGTTATCAATGTAAGGATTTTTTTCATTTTTAACTTGGGCTCTAAAACTATTGAAATAAGAAAAAACATCAAATTTCTTTGCTAGAAATTAGACCCACGTAAATCTTGTGAAATCATCAACTAGGAAAAATAAAAAATATTTATCTCCAATGCATGCAGTTTGTGTTGGAAGAAAAGTATCCATATACATTAACTATAATGCATCAGTAGATGATACTTCAAAAACTAATTTAAAACTGGATTTATGTTTCTTTCCATATTGACAAAGATCACAAACTATTGAAGAAATAAATATATTCTCTATTAGATCATTGAATAGTCTTTTCATAGAGAGTTTTCATTGGTTCCTAAGGATATTGTGTCCTAAACATCTATTCCACAACCATGAATTATTTTCTATTCCACTATTTCAAGGTAGATCTTGGATTATAAGGACTTTTATGTTTAGTGAATATACATTCTTTTTCCTATTGGAAAAATAAATAAACACTTCCTTGGAATTTTGTACTAAGCACGGGTCATTCCTATAATTCACTAGGTAACCATCATTGCATAACTGAGTTAGGCTAATGTGGTTTTGCATAATACCATTAACAAATAAAACATTTGAAATCAATGTTTTTCCAAGAAGAACAATGTTATATATAGCACTATAATTTCTCCCTTATCATTATCTCCAACAGTTACTTTTCTACCATTGGTCTTGATAATATTTTCATAGAAATTTTTGTTACCAGTCATATACCGGGAACATACAATATCCATGTACCATGTATTTTTGTTGGTACCTTCTTTATATTCCTAAAAATAAGTGAGTTATATTTTCATGAACCCAATCATTATTTGATCCGGAAATCTCAGAATGAAAAATTTTAGGTATCCAAATTTTCTTTGAGAAATAATCTTTATGAAAACCTAAAGGCTGAGATTTTTTCTAAGGAACAATTTTTTTCCCAATGCCAACAACACTGACACTATGTACATAATGTATCACTTTTAGGAATAAACTAATTATTACTGAAAATCTGTTTTGAACATGTATAACCAAAACCAAAATTATTCCTTTGAAGTCGAATTTGGGAATACATCTTATCAAATTTGTCCTTTCCAAAGGTAAAATTTATCAAACACAACCTCAATAAAAATATTTCTAACTTTTGTCAAATAACTAGGTTCTTATAGTGTAAAACTTCTGTTTTAGTACTAGAGTTCGGCTTGAAATCATTTTTCATAGAATTTAAATTTTCTAGACCATTAAAATGTTTATCCTTCTCAGAATTAACATCATCGTGGTTTTTTGAAATACTTTCAAAATCAAGGGGTTTCTTATCAATATATTTATAATGATCTAATATTTCCTTAGTAAGAATAGAAATTATTTAATTTTCTTTATCAAGATTTTTCTTGACATTAGAATTTTCATTATCTAGGAGCTTAGCAAACCTTGAAACTTTTTCATAGGTTGGTAACATATTATCTTCATCAGAAGAAGATTCTTCATTTGAGGATTCAAATTATTTACTATAACTATAATTATTATCCAAGGATACATTGGTTATAGATACAACATTGTGTACCTTATCCATTAAACAATGATTTTCAATAGGTAATTCAGTTATTTAACCACGATTCTTCTGTCCATAAGAATTGTAATGTGAAGATTAATCAGAAGAGTCTCCACCACTGGCACTACATGTGTCATTAGATTTCAAAACATTCTCACCTTTATCATTGTAGTACATATTTATATTAATCTCAGAATTCATTTTATTTCTATATTTTCTATTAATCATTGAAAAATCTAGCCTTATATGTCTAGTTATTCTTTTCATTACATGTGCCTTCAGAGTTCTTATTATCCTTTATTTCTTTCTTCTTGTTTCTATACTAAAATTACTTCATCCCAACTATCTTGTTCATTTTTCGAGCAAGAATAGCTGGTTTATTCTCAAAATGATCACATTCACTTGATTTAGATAAAACAGGGACCTTCATAGATTTATATCATGAAAATCTCTCAGGAGTCTTGGCTTTCATATGATTTGAAATAGTTGTAAAGCAACACTTCCACTTGCATTATTCTTCTTAATATTATTTGCATCTATCTTAATTATAGTATCATGTTGAAGAAGGGTTCCATAAATCTCATCATGTTAAATCTGTGAGACTTTCTGATTCCCATCTATAGCTGTTCTCTTGGATTCCAAATCATTAGGCATGATGTCTATAATCTTTTCTACAAGTGCCTCATTATCAAAACAATTTTCACCCATGGATTGTAAGAAATTAACAATAGTCATAAATATATGTTATACCTTACATATAGGTTCTCCATAAGGGAAGAAAAAACCATGGCACTCAGCTTTAAGCATAGCTCTTCTAGTTTCAATAACATTGGAAGTTACAAAATGAGTTAATTCAATATTCTTCCAAATAAAATATCCAACTTCACAAGAAGAAGTATGGATATATATATTCCTGGTCATGGAACACAACAAAGTATTTCATACACTGTAGTTTATATGATACTCTGACTTCTATAGATTAGTAAATGTTTTAACTTCCTTATCAGTAATATTGTAATCTCTAGTAAGCATAACTAACTTGTCCACTCTATTGTAATTAACAAAAGTTTTCATACGATCTCTCAAATATTTTTATTCATTACCATCATAAATTGGTGGTCTATTAGGATTATAATTTTCAATTGAACCATCATTCATTCTTGCAATCTCAAATAAAATGCCTTTCTACAAAAACTTGTTAGTAATAAAAGATTGTAACCGAGGATAAAAATATCCGAAGTATGGAAAATATAGAACAATGAAAAACATGAGAATGAAAACTTATATGTGTATATAATAATTTAAGAGTCCTCATCTAATACCAATTGTATGATCAAAATGATTATGTGGATTCTCAATATATAAGAGTGGGTTGAATTTTATACTTTAAAAATATCATAAAACCTCTTAGTTTGACAAACATGCTCGATTTTTCAAATGTGATTCCGGAAATGAAATGTAAGAAATGCTTACAAAGATAAGATTCTACCTTATATAATATAGAATCTTACTAATCATAGTACATGTATAAAAAATTATAAGATAATTATACTTTCCCAAACCACCTAAATGCAGTGGAAAACTTGATACAATACAAGTAACAAGTAATAAATCTGTAAACCAAAAGAGAGGGGTATCCAACAACCTTGGTTAAATTTCCCTTGATTTATACTTTCATGAAATTATGTCTTACCCACACCATGGTAATCCCTCGATATGAATATTATAGTCTGTCTTGTTATCCCTGCAAGCCCTCATCATCAAGGTAGTCGACGCCTCTGTCTTCCAATCCCTGGAAGCCCTCAAATGTACTCAACATCATTCGGAGTCACACGAAGCAATTAAAAATAATATGATCAGTACGCGCAAAGTAATAAAGTCTCTCTCACTATAAATCACTTCAGAAAATTGTATTCTCTAGATTGATCAATAGTGTTATTGATCTCGTTCCAATGAACTCCTATTTATAGGCACATCTTCAATGCTCAGCTCACTCCTCCAACGGTTATATTTTTCCTGGAATTTCAGAGCGACCTTTACATGTGTCACTCAGACAATGGTTGTTTAGAAATAGAAATCATGACACAATTTTATAACTATATCAAGAGTAGGAAAAAAAAATTTCTTATCCAATTTCAATTTTTCCGAGTGTATAGAAAAAATAAATGTTCAAAGTCTAACCAAAAACCATTTGGTGTCTATAATACATGAATAATAAGATTATTTTTTATAAAGAATTCATAACCAGAATTATATAGAATTTTGAAGTCTAAATTTCAAGGAAATTCAGTGTCCAAAATTATAAGAATTCGAAGTCTGGATTCAAATTTTTCATATTTGGAATTCAGAGAATTCGGAGTCTGAACATAGAATGTTTGGAGTCTAAATTCAGAGAATTCAGAACCTGAATTCAGATTCTGAAAATTGAATGCTCTATATCTAAGTATTTATATGATTATGACGTTTTAGATAGGATACCTAATTTTATACTTATAATGAAAATGAGTTATATTATGATATGTCCAATGAAAACAGGATAAGGATAAGATTCCTTGTTAAAGGAAAATATTC
The DNA here is from genome assembly GCA_963277665.1 of Viscum album. NCBI lineage: Eukaryota > Viridiplantae > Streptophyta > Magnoliopsida > Santalales > Viscaceae > Viscum > Viscum album. The sequence goes on along the minus strand of OY728143.1, from coordinate 960,825,589 downwards.
CTTATGAATAAAAAAAATATAGGGAAAACATTGCTTTAATATTGAGTGTTTTTGATTTTCAAAACAATAAGGAATGGAAAAGTCATAAGGATTCCTTATTGGCTCAACACATTCAGTGTACCGTGATATTATCATCTTTTGGTGGGTCTTCCATGCCTGAACGATTTTAGGTCCCGCTACATGGATGTGTCATGATGGTAAAACCACCACTCTTTCTTTAGAGTCCAAATCCATTTCAATATCATCTCATTTCTATGACACACAGTTGAGACAGTGTGTCATAATATCGTGAACCTACTACCCAGCTCTATTAGAGTGTATGTTCAGAAGTGTTATCTATGAACCCACTACCCATCCCATCTAGAGGGTAATCCCCAAGGAGTGAACGAAGAACCTTAAATCCCATCCCCAGTGGTGGGTATGTCTTGAAATAGTAATCATAGAACTTCACTACCCATTCACACTGGAGTAATCCCAGAAGAGAGAACAATGAACCTCACTGCAAAGCCCTACTAGATGGTAATTCTAGATGAGTAAAAGAAGAACCTCACTACCGTTACCTGATGTAGTCTATGCCCTAAAGATATAATGGTGAACCTCAATACACCAACCAAGAGGAGTTTAAACGATTATTTCTCTTGTGATTCTTAAAACATCACTTCAACGACTGTCATCAATGAGTGTCGCCTTGAAAGGGTGTCGCACACAAAACATCGAGTGTCACCTTAGATAGGAATCACATAAGGAACATCTCACATACTGTCTCAAAATACACTACAAATGGCTCTATCTCCATCTATAAGAATAAAACTCTGGTAGGCTACTCGCATTGCAAAATCCGAGTTCAGAAGAAAGAGATATAAGAGGTAGAAGATTCATAAAGTCATACAAAATAGGTGTGGGGAACACATGACGTGTGACTGTACCTCCACAGATGGCTCTTTTCCTAACCATTCTCAGGTACTAAACTATGATCAATTTTCCACAATTTGTGCTACTTTACTCCAAAAGTACATGGAACCTCTATCGAAATGGCTGACGTGCACATGTTGATCGTTTCCGATTCAAAAGGTGAAAACGTAACACTATAGATATGCATCTAGAAAAAAGCCTTAGTTAACAAGATGAATCACAGAATCATGATCCATATGAAAGTACCCATAGGATCGACTATTCATTCACATGAATCAATCCCTGGTGAAAAATTGCATTCCACCGCGCTGTGAAAAAATAGTGCCATGTGGGGCCTACACCTCAATCACGTAATGCATAACACAGGTTGTGACATTGTGATCCCATAAAAAACACATGATATCAGATGTTCAGTCATCCAAATAAGGAAACTGGTGAAATGGGTGCATTTCACCACAAATTCCCCATCGGTGCTTGATTAATACAGATTCTGAAAAAGCTACACACATCCAAATGGATCACATCATTGCGATCCATTCCAAAAGAAACGCAAGGTATACTATTCAATTTCCCCAAATGGACTTCGGATGTACAAATCGTAAAATGTTTCACTAAACACAAATAGGAAACCCATGGGGCCCATGCCTTGGCCCCAAATTTAGTCAGGCAGATCATACCATTGAGAGACTTACATAAAGAAACACATGATTGACTACTCGATCATCCAAAATGGCTACCCATTGAAAGATTTACATTTCACCAAAAATTCGTGAAATGGTACTCATGGGTCATGCACCATTGTTTCAGTTTAAGCACATGAAATCATCATTTAAATGATCGCATCAACTCCAGGGCTGCAACACATCGTATGAAATGTCAATCAGATGTTTGGCGTAGAAGTTATATTTGGTACCAGAACCATAAAATAATAATTATTATATTATTATTATTAAAAATGAATCTTTTCTATAACTGAGCTAAGCTTGTGAGAGAAAATATATATCAAAATGGTTTAAAAAATTCCCCAACGAAACAAACATCCCATGCCTACAAACGACACCTAAAACAAATATCCCATGAAAAAGATACATGGGGTTTAAAGAACCCTAGGACACAAAAAAGACCGAACTGGATGGAACCTGTTGTTCCACCCTAGCATGGGCTGACCTACTCTGGCCGCCCCATCCCTTGTTGGGCCATCGTCAAAATAATTGTACCAGCATTGAGCAGGGGTGATCCTCTCCTTCCCGCAGCGCCGTTGTGCTAGAGTCACACTGGTCGGACATCCGCAGACTATCAGGATCACCCTGGATGTCCGTTTTGCGATCTAAGACAAGATCTAGGATCCTCAATACACTCTCTTGACTATGACGGCCTCTGTTCAATGGATTTCCATCATTTTGACATACCCAATGTTGGAAAATCTTGTCCTCACCGCAATATATCCTTCAATGACCGACACTCAATCCCGAGCATAGATTGAGATCCCTCGGTCAAAGGATTCACAGATATGGGTCTAAATTCATGATCAATGTTTGTTTGGACAATAAAAAAGTTAATAAATGAAGCACATCAAGAATGGTGAAGAAAGGGTGATGGAAAATTAAAACAAATGATGGATGTTGTTTTTTCGACCATCATCAAAGGATTATAAGGTAGTGAAAATAAACTGATAGGATTTTTGATGAAATAATTTCAATTGGGGAACTTTAGAATCAAAATTAGAAATCCTACCCCAAATCTAGATCCACCATTATGTTCTATGAGCTCTGATTTATCAGCTTCTAATGTTACATCACGATCTGATTCCATTCGGATATCGAATTACCTCCATCCCGAGATTCTCCATAGAGAAAAAAATGAGACACCCTTGGTTTATTCCTCTAACCTCCTATTTATAAAAAACTATTGATGAATTTGAAATCTGAATCTCTCGTTCCCTAACAATTGAGTTCACCCCTAGGTTAAAAACCATGCAACAAACTCAATGAATGTATTGGATTTCCAATATGAGTCCCTATTTGGATGTTATTCAATGTTGTGTTTAAAATAATAAAAAATTTAATTATTTTATTTATATATTTTACCTCTAGGAATATTCTCAAAAGGCATGCATAGACAAATCTAATACCCATCCTAGGGTAATCGGCACCCCCCCATGCTCAACCATTACCTTGGAATTCTGATACATGTTACCGTTTGAGTGTTATTTGTGTTTGAAATATTAAATGTATGAATTAATAAATTATTTCAACCATCTAGCATAAAACTTATGTGTTATGGGTCAAAAAATCCAGAAAAAATATATAATGTCAAGCCTATGGTAAACACTACATTCCAGAACTAAATGTTGTCTCATATTTTTGATCTAATTAACCAGTTAAGTGATATCATAATTTTATTTTGTGAATAGTAAAAAACACAAAATATTTCACTATAATTTATTACAGGCACACTGGCCCTCAAAATTGAATTTTTTCTTAGTGCTTGGATCCAAAAATATATGTAGAAATACTACAAAGTCTTTCATGGAAAAAACTAGTTCTCAACATCATTCCTTCCTTCAATATTTTTGTCTCTAAAAACCAAAACTATGCAAAGAAACTCACGATACTCATCTCATACCTAGCTCTCCCACATCCCAGAAAACCTACACATCACCATACTTGCACAAAAAATGAACCAAAGGGATAGTTTGTACTCAAAAGATATACTCCATTCGATGATTTCCATTAAAACATGCACATATCTCTTCAGCTGCCACACATGGAAGATGTTGTGCACCCACTCCAGCTACTGGAGTATAAGGAGGTTGGAAATCCCTCCATCTATTAAATGATTCTGAATGGCCCGAAGAAGCTAGGGGGACCATTTAATTCCCTGGCCGAACCTCTAAATTCCATGTCATTACTTTAATCACAATTTGTCCCACGAACAAGTTCTCCTAATTCCCACTATTATATTATCTACATGGAAAAACACCCAACAATATCTGGTTACACAAGATTTTGTAGTAGATGTTTGACAAATGAGTCTCTATAACAAGCTCGATAAGAGAATGAGTTAACACCATCAACTAAAGAAAAGTTGTTCCATCCTTATCCAACACTATTTGCAGCAGGGAAGCTAACTGCTATGAAACTTCTTGCAGTAGGAGATCTAGAGACTTCCTGCTATGGTTATTTCCTACAACACTGCCACATTTCTGAGTATAGTCTACCTCAAAGTCATAGTCCTACAGAAATTTCAACCAGAACTGTCATCTCAGGTTCCTGTATCTCTAGGGGAAGACACACCTGACACTCTGGTGGTCTATGTAAATAAGAAAGAAATCTCTCAAGAGGTAGCATCTCTACATTCTCAAGGAAATGGCTACCGTGTTTGGCACCACATTGTGAGTTGTGTAGTTCTATATTTGGGGTTTCCATAACATGTAGCTTTAATTAATTATCATGATTTAAATTCAGAATGCAAGGTACCAATGAAAATTTAATGTGAGAAAACTCATCCAACCACAAGAGGATAGGCATGAAAGGCACATGGAATACCTAATGTGTCTTTTCCCCCCATGGATTGAGTGTGATACCCAAAAGAAGCACACATCAAAACCCGCTGGAGGCACCTCAATAAAAGGGATTCCATGTAACAAGAATCTACTGGAATATTCATGACCTTTTCCAGCACTCCTCGGTACCACCATGACATGAATACACATGGAATAAGTATTTATCCACCACAGATCGATACTATCCGCTTTGGAGGAAACTGACACACTCTCACTATTTTACTCGCGTCACAAAAATGCATCTTAGTGGGGTAATAAATCCTATTTCTCATGGATTCAATGCTACGTCGAACAAAACCAACACATCAATACACGGATGCCCTGCATCACCTTCATTAACTGATTGTGCAAGGTGTTTGAAGAAATAAGTACCTCACACAGTGTCTAACAAGTTCTAATAAAAAATTTAGAAAATTAACAAAGCATACCTATTATCATCTCACATGTTGCAGGATTGTATACATCTATAAAAAGAGCTTCCCATGGCCCTGTCCTCCAGCTCCCTCATCTTGATATGGGCTGTCAAGTGTTAGTGGATGGACTTCACAACATTTTCCACAAACCATAGTTCTTTCTTATCTTCTTCCAACACCACCTCCCTGGGTACCACCCTTTTTTTGGGTGATCCCGGATAATGAAACTACCTCTACCACAGCGGTGCATCTACTAACTATTTGGAAAGCTCAATACATATGGTTGGGTAGTCACACACCACGTGACCTCACTCATAAAAAGAATTGAAATATACCTCCCTAGGTTTTCTTGGTGCTATATGTTGTCCCCAACCATATTCCTGATATTTATCTAGTGCATGACTCCAACATCGAGGTTCTGCCACTTATAGACTGCTAGCTGTGCACACGTCCACAATCTACAGTGTCAGCTGCCAAAATAGGCCAACCTTCACCCCTCTCAAAGAAATATATCTTCCCCCATTTCCTCCACTAACACCCTGAGATAGGTGGGTATTTATAAGGTAACTAATCTTGTGTGGATATATTCTATAGAGACCCAACTAAATCTTTTGTGCACAAAAGTTTCTATCATGGATCTTTTCCAAAGAGTAGCATTTGAGGTCTTTGAACCCAGTCATGTACTCATTAACCATTATCCCACCTTGATGAAGCTCTAGAAACTATAGAATCTGGATGGATATTAAGAAGGAGTGGTAGTGTTCCTCACTAAATAGCTGTTGGAAGTCATCCCAAAAGAGTACCGACTCATCATGCATCTAAGTAACCCTGTTCTACCAATGACAAGATACTACATGAAAAAATAATGACGGTCAATGTATCCATATAACTAGTCAGTGTTTCAAGAATATATAAGGGGGTAACCACTGACTCTAGAAACCCCTTCACAACATTAGGGTCTTGCTTAATGCATATCCTCAGTGGTCTCTGACATTAGAACTCAAAAATTGCTCTCAACTGGTGCACTTCATCAGCCGGCTCTACTAGAACTAACTTATGCTCCAATGGTGGAGGTGCTAATACCTGCCCTCTTTTAGATAGGGGAAGTGAATGATAGATATTAAACTGAAGCTGCGTTAGTCACGGATTCATCAATAAAAATTTGATCTAGTATCCTAGATGTATTTCATTATAGAGGCATCCTAGATATGATTAAGGTGTACCATGGTCAGTTGGGAATATATATATATATATATATATATCAACAATTTCAGGGAACTAACTCGTTAATGACAATCAAAGATTAAATATTATATGATACATGTTCTGTTGTTCCCTGAAACAAGTGTCTTAGCACGATGAGTCAAGAATAGGGTAATGAAGGTCTGGGTGGATGGCTATGTTAGCTGCCAAACTATCACTAAACTCCAAATCCTGAGAGCCACTCTTGAGACACATTGACAATATTTTCCAAATACCCAACCAATTACTATTTTGGGATTGTCTGAAAATATTCCCAAGGAATGTACCACCTCTGATACCACGTTGTCACAACCCAACCCATACCGGGGCTCAAGCCACAACTACCCCAAGCCTATCTCTATAGTCCCAGGGAAAGAGACCGATTTTGAAGGAATAACAAACACATGGATTCCTTTTCATATGTACATGTACACACACACATAGTAAACTCAATGATGAAAAGTTAATGGGGAAACGAAATCAAGATACAACACAGCAATATTTATATAAACCACAAAAATGAATCGACCTCTAAATTGTGAAATTATAGAAAATTATAATAAATTGGAAAGGGAAAAGATACACACCCATCTATAATAGTGCCAAAACCCAACAATAGGTGGAAAAATAAAACATCTTGGAGAGCCCCAATTTTTTATCTCAAGCTATGACAACTACATGCGGTCCAAGAACCTCATATCCCTATGGTCCTTTGAAGTCACTAACAATTTTTCTATCACCTTCAAGGGCACACCAAGTGTGGGAAAACCCCAAGAAGTGGAGGGTATAAAAATACATAGAATTATGCCCAGAAGGCTCAAGGGAGTAGAAAGAGAGGTACTGAAGAGTGAAGTAGTTGATAGAACAATGTAAATAAATAAAGAGTACAACTAAACCCATCAAAGGGGTGAGGTAAGTATGTCCAAACATGATGTGCTATAAATAGTGGGAATATAAAATTCTCATTGAGTCTTAACTACCTATAGTAGAATATTATAGTCATCGAACCACAATAAGCTAGAAACGGAGAGCTCGTGTCATACCTCGCTTGTCTTCAGCTATCTTGGAAGGTGTGTAACTAAAGACCAAGGAGTGGGTATTGCAATAAGATATATATATATATATATATATATTCTCATCAAAAAATCCAAAAATAGATAGTAAGGGTGTCTCCATCTCACTATATTAGCCCAATAAAATTGTATCTAGCAGTTATATAAGTAAACACCATCGTTTGTTGGCTTCCCACACATATTCCTAGAACAATAATTCAAAGGTGTTCAATCACTATACCTTGACACTATCCACTTTTGGCAGCTCAATTTCACCTGCAAAATTTTAGGTCACGTCACAAGGACACACGTTATGAGGAAAATTCCGCCTTTCTTTAGATTCTAATGTCACATCAAGCATGTCTCATTATTATGCCACATAGTTGAGTGATCATTTCACAATGTTTTGATAACACTACCCAACCCCAGTAGAGAGTGTGGTCATAAGAGTCATCAAAAAACCCACTTCCCATCCAAGATGGAGGGTAATCTAGAAATAGTGAAAGACAAACCTCACTGCCTGACCCCACTGTGAAGGACCGCGGGACACCGTGAGAGGGGAGGGGTGAATCAGGGTCACAACTTTTTCTTTTAATGTGATGGATCTTGTTCCCACATTAGTAGGAACTTGTTTCACATGTATGATGAATATTATTATAAAGAAAACATTCACATGCATAGAGAAGACACGACACTTTTTACATGGTTCAACACTAAGGGTTATGTCTAAGGAGAATACATCGACAAGTTTTCGATGGTACCAAATTCCACGAATCTTCACTAGCTGTGGATTACAAAGGTTCCGGAACAACCACTCTCTCCCAGGCACACTACCTTTACAAAGGTTCTGGGATAGCTGACTGCTTCCCTCGGATCACTCCCGTTGACTCCCCCTAGCTCACTGCCCTTGGTGAAGTCACACTCAGTTTATAGATGTGAAATTATTCTTCATCATTTCATAGGAATGAATCCTCTTTTGTATGTAGATGTTCTTTTGAAGTACAAACCTCACCAGAAGATGAATCTCACTTTTCACTAAGGGTATCGGGCGATCTTCCAGCTTTTGTGCATCTTCAAAAAGGGACAGATGTACTTTAATAACCCTGGCGCACTTCTCCAAGCCCTTTGCGCAAGTTTCAATCCTGGCGCGCAAGTCAAATGTGCGGTACAAATTTGGCGCGTAGGTGACGCCAAACCACTTGCGCGACACTGCCTCCTTCAACTCCAAACATGCGCGACATTGCGCCTTTAACTCCCTAATGACCTTGATCGCGCAGCCAACTACCAGCGTGCAACCTCTACTTGCGCGACCCAACAACCACTTCCGTGACTCAAAAACTTCCGTGATGAGAGCTAGAAAAATCTCTAATTCTTGAACATTGTTCCAAATGAGGTGGGGGTCCACTATTTATTGACAAAATATACCCCTATGTGGTGGCACACAAGTCTTCCCTCGGCGCGTAGGTTCTGACATGCAGCTCATCCTCCATAGCCTCTATCGCGGTACTCACTTGCGCGACCACACAAATACTTGCATGACCTTCTTTCCATTGACATATTTTGATGTTATGATCTATAAAAACAATAGACGTGCAAGTTTCCAATCCTCCTAGGCATCATCGCGCAAGTCTCTTCACGGCGCGCAGGTCACTTTCTCAACCACCAGAAAAATTTTGCGGCCCTTATCCCATTTCCATTTTTCCATGTTCTGATCTTGAAAAACATATGGCATGGAAGTTTCTTGTCCTTCAAGTACACGGCACACAAGTCTCTTTTCCAAAAACACTTTTATCCATTTGTCGATTTTCAGGCCCAAAATGTTGTCAAATACTGGGAAACAACACCACCTTCAATATTGTTGTCTGCTTGAACTGTATGATCTCATTGCTGGTACACATGCTGAACTTCTATTGATGATTGACAAAAATTGAAAACCATATTCCAAATCATGCATAGAAGACCATGGTTCCAACAATCTCCCCCTTTGGTATTGTTGGAAATCTGAAAATAAATTCAATAGATCTCCTTCCAGGTGGAAACCAAAAATGCAAGAATCAACTCAGCCAACACTTTATGTCTACATGAGTAATGCTTGGTGTAGAAAACAAGAGATGAATCTTGAATTGGGTTTCCATGTTTTGGAATTCTCAATGATACCCAAGAAGCATTACATGACCAATGTATACCAATGCTTTCCTTATCATTCTAATGTTTTCCTTCTCATTATTCTCATCACAGAAGCATTACTTGCCTGAATTTATTCATTTCTCCCCCATTGACAATAAATCCAAAGACCGATAATTTGTTCAACATTTAGAACAAACCATACTCTCCCTGGATAGTATCTCCCCCATAAACCTACATCACATCTATAAATAGATAAAAACAGTTATCAAAAATGAGGAGAGGAGATTTTTGTAACCTCCTTATGCACTGAGAGGTGGCTGAACACCGAGGTTCAATCGATTCTTCTCAAACATTGCCGCTGACAGTGGCTTGGTTAGGATATCATCCACTTGCTCAGCAGTTCCTACATTGTCCATTCTAAAAACTCATTGCTCAACTTTTTCGTTGATAAAGTGATACCTGATTTCAATATATTTTGTACGAGAATGCTGAATAGGATTCTTCGTAAGATCAATTTCCCTCTTGTTATCAAAGTATATTAACATTGGTTGATTCACCTCATCACCAACATCTATAAGTTATTTCTTTATCCATTGTAGTTGAGTGCATGCCTTTGTGGAAGATATATACTCAGCTTCAGCAGTACTAAGATAAGTACATTCTTGTTTCTTTCTTAATCATCCAACAAAATTCTGCCCAATATAGAAGGCTCCACCACTAGTGGACTTTCTGTCAACTACATCACCAGTAAAGTCAGCATCAAAAATGCTGATAATTCATTGTAACTGCATGCAGCAAAAAAAACCCAAAGATATGTGTACCTTGAATGTACCTCATTATTTGTTTTACTACCACCATATGTTCCTCCTTTGGATTACTCTAAAATCGGGTCGCAAGACATGTGGCAAAGACAATATCTGGTAGTGTCGCTGTCAGGTACAGTAGGATCCCAATGATTCTCCTATACATGGTGGGATCTACATATGCCCCATATTCATGCTTTCCATGTTTAGTTCCAACTACAATTGGAGTTGACATTGGTTTGGAGTGTTGCATATTAAACTTCTTCAGCAGCTCTCTTGCATACTTTTCCTGAGAAATGAAAGTGTATTCCTTCTTTTGAACCACCAGGAGCCCCAAGAAATATGTTTGCTCCCCAATCATAGACATTTCAAATTATGATTTCATGTGATTGTCAAATTCTTCCACTGATTTCTGCATGCTGCCACCAAATATGATATCATTGACGTAGACTAGAGCCATGAATTGATCTTTTGGAGAATTATTCACATTGAGATTGTGATCTACTCCTCCACTTTTGAATTCCATCTTCTTGAGACATGAATCCAGCCACGAGTTCCATGCCCATGGTGCCTGCTTCAAACCATATATATCTTTCTTCAGTTTTCAGACCTTTGTTTCATCAATACCTAAAAGAAAGACCACTGGTTGTTCAATGTAGACTTCTTCAACGAGTACACCATTCAAGAATGATGTATGGACATATATTTGATATACTTTATATCATCTTTGGAGATCCATGGAAAGGAAATGCCTGATTGACCCCAGTCTTGCCACGGGAGCAAAGGTTTTCTTCATCATCAATGCCTTCAATCTGGGAGTATCCTTTACATACCAGTCGTACCTTGTTTCTAATGACACTTCCATGCTCATCAACCGTATTTTTGAAGAACCATTTGGTACCAATCACATTGTGACCTTCGGGTCTCTGGACAAGATCCCATGTCTGATTCTTTTCAATCTGATCTAATTCATCATTCATGGATTTCACCCATGATTCATCAATTTCAGCTACTTCAAATGATGATGTCTCTACAACTGACAGAAATGCATATTTTGTGTTATTCCTCATCCTTCTTATCTGAGTGGGTGCACTTGTTAGGTCCACTAGGCTGGATACCCTGAGAGGGGGGGTGAATCAGGGTATGACTAATTAAAAATTAATGCCCGTTCTGATCTTGTTTCGCTGTTAAGCAAAACACTCTTCTCTCTTTTCCCTGTTGCACGATATAAACAGAATGTAAAGCAAGCACAGGACACAGCAATTTTACTTGGTTCACCGCTAAGGGCTACGTCCAAGGAGCATACGCCGACAGGTTGCCGGTCGTACCAAATTCCACTAATCTTCACTAGCTGTGGATTACAAGATTCGGGCTAGATCACTTCTATGCCCAGGCTCACTGCCTTTACAATGTTTAGGGTCAGCTCACTGCTCTCCCAAGGGTCACTCCCTGTTTCTCTCTCTCTGGCTCACTGCCGGTGGAGAGGATCACCTTCTTCCTCTTCCTGAGCTCACTGCTCTTGGATGGAATCCACTCACAGTTTATAGACCTGTAGGTCTCTTCATTTTACTGAAGGAATGCATCTTCTCTTGTATGTAGATGCTCTGTTGAAGTTTAACTTTCACCCGTTGATGAATATCTCTTTGCACCGAAGGTATCGGGCAAACTTCCAGCTTCCACACAGTCTGAAAAACACTGCGGGAATAAAACCTTACTTGGCGCGCAAGTCAACCTCGGCGCGCAAGTCAACCTCGGCGCGCAAGTATCGGCGCGCAAGTCACAACGGGCGCGCAAGTCCTCCTCTGACACTTGCGCGACACAAGCTTCCTCAACTCCAAACTTGCGCGACTCTCTTCCCTTTACGCCCAAACCACCATTGGTGCGCAACTGCAAACCGGCGCGCAACTTCTAACACTGGCGCACTACTTCAACCACTGGCGCGCAAGTCCCACCTGCGCGACCACACACACCACTTGCGCGACCACCACACCTGCGCGACGGGAGCTCTCGTCTTGAACTCCGGTAAGAAATGAGGAGGGGTGGTCCGGTATTTATAGGCAATCTGACCACCCTGCGCGACGGCGCGCAAGTCACCTGCGCGACCCAATTTCGGCGCGCAAGTCTCCTCTCCTTTAGACACTTGCGCGACCAACTCCCAAACTTGCGCGAACCTATTTCCTTAGCCATATTTTGATCTTCTGATCTTGAAAAACATGTGGCGCGCAAGTTTCCTATACTCCAAGTCCACGGCGCGCAAGTCCCTTTGCCAAAAACACTTTTCTTCATTTGCCGATTTTCAGGCCCAAAAATTTGGCAAACACTGGAAAACGGCGTCACCTTGTATCTGTTCTTTTGTACCGCCTCCAGATCTTCCATTCCTTTTATCGACGTTCTTGAATCAAACATGGATCGTTGACCTCAGCTCTTGAACTCGACACTCCACCATGAAATCCTCTTTGTCAACAAATTTGTATGTCATTGTTTTGCTTTGTCAACAATCACAACTCAGATGTCTGCTTTGTCAACAAACACAATCACCTCAAAAATGCTTCAATGATACCTTGAGGGATTTTTGCCCAACAATCTCCCCCTTTGGGTTTGTTGACAACTCTTACAAAACAAAGATACGTCGTTGATTCTTCAGCCTCCATTCGCCTCTTGCGATTCGGATAGCGATCAAGGATTTACTCAACACATACTCTAAGCCCACATGAGCAATGCTCGGCGTGAGAAACAAGAGTAAATGAAAAGTTCATCAATGAATCACTTTATCTCTGACATCCACTGATGACACCATACACTGTCCAACACCACTCTTCTGCTTTTATCACGATCCTCAGTTGTCGTGATATCTATTCCTTGATCGATCACTTCTAGCATCGTCAGATTTAATACGCTCCCCCTTTCTGCTCACAACTTCAACACCTCTTTAGCCATATTTCCTGTGTTGTCCAAGCTAAGCTCTGGCTAAGCACGTTCAACTAGCTTCAACTCCCCCTATCTGGCTGCTCCACCTGTCAGCTTCTCCCCATATCATTCATGATTTATCAAATCTCCGCACTGTCTCCCCCTTGAACAACCACTATTTTCTCCCCCTTTTTCAACGAACCCAAAGGTCACACCTTTGTAGTCTGTAACATAGTAGAGAACAGATTAGCACAGTAGGGAAAACACAGCATACCTCGGGGAGAGGGGGAGGGTCCCGCGTCCACACTATTTCAAGTGCGGGAAATCGACTGAACTCCCAGAGCTAGTCGATGCCTCTCAAAAGCTTCCTTGGGTAAGGCCTTTGTCAGAATGTCTGCAACCTGTAGCTCTGTAGGCACATACTCCAACTTCACGATGCCCTGCTCAACCTTCTCCTTGATGAAATGATACTTGATCTCAATGTGCTTTGTCCTGGAATGATGGACAGGATTTTTGCTAAGATTTATAGCACTTGAGTTGTCACATTGGATTCCGATCGGAGACTTCACTTCAACTCCCATATCTTCAAGCTGCTGCTTCATCCACAATAACTGTGTGCATGCTTGAGTGGCCGCTATATACTCAGCTTCTGCGGTGCTCAATGAAATGCAATCTTGTTTCTTGCTTAGCCAAGAAATACACAATCCACCAAGATAGAATGCACCACCTGACGTTGATTTTCTATCATCTGCTGAACCGGCCCAGTCTGCATCAGTATATCCCAATAACTCTGTCTGAGATTTGTCGTTGTATGTCAAACCGAAGTCCACCGTGCCCTTGATATACCGAAGTATTCTTTTCACTGCAAGCATGTGACTTTCCTTGGGATTACATTGATATCTCGCTGCTTGGCATGTGGCGAAAACAATATCAGGCCTTGTTGCGGTTAAGTACAACAGACTTCCAATGATTTGCCTGTATTCTGTGATATTAACTGCCTTTCCATCCTCATCTTTTGATAATTTCATCCGGGTAGCAACCGGAGTCTTCATTTCCTTGGAATTATCCATTCCAAACCTTCTTAGAACTTCCTTGGCATATTTGGATTGAGAAATGAAAGTTCCATTCCTTCCTTGTGTCACCTGAAGACCAAGGAAAAACGTTAGCTCTCCAATCATTGACATTTCAAACTCATTTTTCATGAATTCAAAAAATTGTCTGCACTGAGCTTCATCTGATCCGCCAAAAATTATGTCATCGACATACACTAGCACCATCATCCTTTGATTACTGTCATTGCTGAAATAGAGATTGTAATCAACTCCTCCACGCTGAAAACCAAGCTTCTTCAAGTACTGATCAAGCCTTGAGTACTATGCCCTTGGTGCTTGTTTCAGCCCATACAATGCCTTCTTTAGCCTGCAAACTTTGTTCTCATCCTCATGAATGAGAAAACCATCTGGCTGCTCAATATACACCTCCTCTTCCAGAACCCCATTTAAGAATGCGGATTTGACATCCATCTGGAACACTTTGAACTTCCTTTGCACTGCGATGGCTAGGAATAATCTTATTGTCTCCAGCCTTGTAACCGGTGCAAATGTCTCATCAACATCAATTCCCTCGATTTGGGAGTACCCCTTGCACACTAGACGTGCTTTGTTCCGAATCACTGTGCCATCTTCATTCATCTTGTTGCGATAGACCCATTTGGTCCCAATGACATTCTTGTCCGCTGGCCTCGAAACAATCTCCCATGTCTGGTTCTTCTCAATCTGATCAAGCTCTTCGTTCATGGCCTGAACCCAGTTTTCATCTTCAGCTGCATCAGAAAAACATTTCGGCTCCACTTGAGACAAAAACGATGCTTGCTGTGATGATTTCATTCTTCGAGTCTGAACTGGAGCTGTTTGATCACCAATGATATTCTGCCTATCAATCTCAGCTCGACTCTTTGGCTTCCTCGCAGACACCGACTTGACACTTTCCTCTTCATCATCAGTATCTTCTTCTGAGTCAGCTTCTGCCACTTCTGCTCCCCCTGGGTTACTTATCTCATCATCACTTTCATCCAGGAACTGTTCACTGGGTCGTTGAGCAGTCTGTTCATTTTCGACTATAGTGACATCATTACTCTCAACAATTTTTCTCAGCCTCTTGTTGAAGCATTTATATGCTTTGCTTTTCCCTGAATAGCCGAGGAATATCCCTTCATCTCCTCGTGCCTCAAACTTCCTATGATGTTCTTTGTTGAGAATGAAACACTTACTTCCAAAGATTCGAAAGTATTTCAACGTTGGCTTCTTTCCGTACCACAGTTCATACGGAGTCTTCCCTTGCTTCGGACATAACAGGGACCTGTTTGAAACATAGACCGATGTCAAAACTGCTTCCTTCCAAAATTTCTCTGGTAGGTCCTTATCAATAAGCATTGTTCTGGCCATGTTGTTAATGATCCGATTCCTCCTTTCTACTACTCCATTCTGTTGGGGAGTTCTCACTGATGAAACTTGATGCCTTATCCCATGTTTCTCGAGATAGTTTTCAACCTGACTATTTGTAAATTCCGTACCGTTATCAGTACGAAACTTCAGAATTTTCTGCCCAAGCATCTTCTCTGATTCCCTCCTGTACTGCTTCATGCAACTAAACACCTGTGTCTTGTGGGTTATGATGAATACCCAGGCCATTCTGCTATAGTCATCAATGAAAAGAACATAGTACCTTTGCCCATTTATAGCTCGTGGTGAGATAGGTCCACATACATCAGCATGCACCAATTCGAGCACTCTAGTTGATTTCTGTTCCTTTGGCCTATATGCCTTTCTGATGATTTTCCCTTGTTGACAAGCATCACACGTATGAGTGCGATCACGTGATAGTTTGGGAAGGTCTCTAGCAGCATCACATTTAACGAGATCCTCCATAGATGGTTGGCATAGATGACCAAGTCGCTTATGCCACAGCTGGTTTTCTTCCTCTCTGGATAAAAGACAAGTATCTTCTTCCCCACATACAAGATAGAGATTTCCCTTTGACCTTTTTCCCTGCAGAACAGCTGCTCCATCTTTTCCTTTCACAACACACATCTTCTTGGTAAATTGGATAGAGTGCCCAGAGTCACATAGTTGACTGACACTGAGAAGATTATGACTGAGACCCTCTACTACCAAGACATCAGCACGTCTCATCTCTTTGCCCCCAAACTTGGCTTTCCCTGAGCCAACAATCTTCAGGCCTTCATCATTTCCAAATTTGACAACTCCTTCTTTGTCATATTTGATGCCTGTAACAAGATCCTTATTACCCGTCATGTGGGATGTGCAACCACTATCAAGGATCCAAACACCAGATCGATCTGATGCTTTAAGGGCAATCTCCGCCACCACAGCCTTCTCATTTTTCTTCTTCTTGGTCCATACTTTTTCTTTCACACTCGGCATGGATTGAGGCTTCTGTTCTTTCTCAGAGCATGATGGACCACCCTCATCTTGCAGAGCTGCAAATCTGTTCTGAACTTTTAACTCACTTGTTGGTTTATTGATCTGATGCTTGCGAACATTTTGATTATTCTTTGACACATTTCTCTGAATGATTGATGTGCAATACCTAGCCATGTGTCCAAATCCTCCGCACCAAAAACAGTGTCCTTCAAAATGTGTTCTGGAAAACCGTTCTCTGTTTGGCTGCCGTCTCTGCTCATGTTCCCTTCTGTATCTCTTGGCTATGGAACACACAAACTGTGAATGTCCCATTTTCCCACAGCAATAACACCTGATATAGGATGCATTCCCTCGTGATATTTCAGCACCGTGATTTCCCCTTTGGGATCTTTGAATACTCTGATTCTGTTTTGTTCCCAAATCAACCTTCACTTTCGGGATGAGTGCTTGCGGTCTGACTGCAATTGTCGCCAATTTTTGTTCTTGACTAAGCCCAGAAATGACCTTAACATCTGAGCTCAATTGCTGTTTCTTTCCTACTGAACTGCTAGGCTCCGCTTTCATCTTCTCTGTCTTCTGAATAGCCTGCTTTTCAGATATCACATTGGGGGTCAAGAGTTTATCTTGATCCTTGAGTTTTTGTCGCAGACTGACCACTTCTTCTTCAAGCTCTTTGATACATCTAACCTTCTCCTTTCCTGTGTTTGTCAGACAATCAATTTCCTTCTTTTGTTCCTCAATTTTAAGCTTATAATCAACAATATTTTCTGAGCTCTCTGGTGTTGAGGATTTTAGTCTTTCAATTTCTTCTAACAGCTCAGACTTTTCTTCATCCTGTTGTTGCATGTAGAGTTTGGCATCACGAACCACTTTATTGGCTTTCTTCGTTTTGGCTCTCCAAACATCTATCTCCTCAAGAGCTGCTTCCAATTCGGCTTCCATATCAATTCTCCCTTCAATTTCTTCTTCTTCTTTAGCATCAGCTTCTTCTCCCTTTTGAGAACTACCAACAATTGCCACCAAGGCATTTACTCCACGATCTCTGCAATTTTCTATTTACTCAACTTCTTCATCCTCAGACTCATCTGAACTTTCAAATTCTTGTGAGAGAAGATTCTTTTTCTTGAAGAAATTTCTCTTGAATTGTTTCTTCCCTTTCACAAAAGCTGAAGACTTCTTTTTGGGAATTTCAGCGTCATCATCATCATCATCATCTTGAAACTTCTTGGGGCATCTTGCCGCAAGATGACCAACCTTTCCACATCTAAAGCATGCTAGTGGAAGTTTACCTTTAAACTTTCCTCTTCCTCTTTGTAGATTCGAAGAAAGGAATGACATCACCTCATCTGTCTCTTCTTCTTCATTAGAATCTTCAATGGTGAGCTTCTTCATGGCCTTAAATGCCACCTCTTTAGACTTCCCTTTTTCCACAGCCTCATTATCATCGTTCCTCATTTCATATGCAACCAAGGTACTGTGCAAATTGTCCAATGTCAGCTCTTTTGGATCTTTATCTTCTAGTACTGAAACTTTCGGATTGAACCGAGGTGGAAGTTTCCTCAAGATGCGCTTTACAATCTTTATGTCTTCAATGACTTCTCCAAGACCTCGCATATCTTCCACAACAATGTTTACCCTATCAAAGAATGCGTCAACAGACTCATTCGGGTTCATTTTCAGATCTTCATATTTGTTCCACAACACCTGCAGCTTTGCCTCTCTGACTTTTGTGTCCCCTTCATATATATTCAAAAGCTTTTCCCACATGGAATGTGACGTTTTGCATGACATCACCTTTGTGTAGATGGGATTGGAAAGGGCTCCCCCTAAGGCATTGATTGCTTTGGAATCAGCATCCAACTCTCTATGCTCAGCTTCTGATAAGGCACCACTATTAATATCAGCTGTGATACCATGCATAGCTGCTGAAAACACATCCATTCCCAAGGATCGGAAATAGTGTTGCATCCGATTCTTCCATATCTGAAAATTATATCCGTCGAAGATCGGAATCCCTTTATGATTGGTTACCTCCATTGAGAGAAGAACAACTTTCAACCTTTCCCTCTGATACCACTTGTTAGGTCCACTAGGCTGGATACCCTGAGAGGGGGGGTGAATCAGGGTATGACTAATTAAAAATTAATGCCCGTTCTGATCTTGTTTCGCTGTTAAGCAAAACACTCTTCTCTCTTTTCCCTGTTGCACGATATAAACAGAATGTAAAGCAAGCACAGGACACAGCAATTTTACTTGGTTCACTGCTAAGGGCTACGTCCAAGGAGCATACGCCGACAGGTTGCCGGTCGTACCAAATTCCACTAATCTTCACTAGCTGTGGATTACAAGATTCGGGCTAGATCACTTCTATGCCCAGGCTCACTGCCTTTACAATGTTTAGGGTCAGCTCACTGCTCTCCCAAGGGTCACTCCCTGTTTCTCTCTCTCTGGCTCACTGCCGGTGGAGAGGATCACCTTCTTCCTCTTCCTGAGCTCACTGCTCTTGGATGGAATCCACTCACAGTTTATAGACCTGTAGGTCTCTTCATTTTACTGAAAGAATGCATCTTCTCTTGTATGTAGATGCTCTGTTGAAGTTTAACTTTCACCCGTTGATGAATATCTCTTTGCACCGAAGGTATCGGGCAAACTTCCAGCTTCCACACAGTCTGAAAAACACTGCGGGAATAAAACCTTACTTGGCGCGCAAGTCAACCTCGGCGCGCAAGTCAACCTCGGCACGCAAGTATCGGCGCGCAAGTCACAACGGGCGCGCAAGTCCTCCTCTGACACTTGCGCGACACAAGCTTCCTCAACTCCAAACTTGCGCGACTCTCTTCCCTTTACGCCCAAACCACCATTGGTGCGCAACTGCAAACCGGCGCGCAACTTCTAACACTGGCGCACTACTTCAACCACTGGCGCGCAAGTCCCACCTGCGCGACCACACACACCACTTGCGCGACCACCACACCTGCGCGACGGGAGCTCTCGTCTTGAACTCCGGTAAGAAATGAGGAGGGGTGGTCCGGTATTTATAGGCAATCTGACCACCCTGCGCGACGGCGCGCAAGTCACCTGCGCGACCCAATTTCGGCGCGCAAGTCTCCTCTCCTTTAGACACTTGCGCGACCAACTCCCAAACTTGCGCGAACCTATTTCCTTAGCCATATTTTGATCTTCTGATCTTGAAAAACATGTGGCGCGCAAGTTTCCTATACTCCAAGTCCACGGCGCGCAAGTCCCTTTGCCAAAAACACTTTTCTTCATTTGCCGATTTTCAGGCCCAAAAATTTGGCAAACAATGGAAAACGGCGTCACCTTGTATCTGTTCTTTTGTACCGCCTCCAGATCTTCCATTCCTTTTATCGACGTTCTTGAATCAAACATGGATCGTTGACCTCAGCTCTTGAACTCGACACTCCACCATGAAATCCTCTTTGTCAACAAATTTGTATGTCATTGTTTTGCTTTGTCAACAATCACAACTCAGATGTCTGCTTTGTCAACAAACACAATCACCTCAAAAATGCTTCAATGATACCTTGAGGGATTTTTTCCCAACAGCACTCTTGTCCCCAATTATGTTGGATGGATCAATCTTAGCTCTTCGATTTCTCTTATGAGGTTCAGTTGCATTTTCTTCAGCCACAGTTTCTTCATTAGATTTTTCTTCTGAGTGAACATCATGATGTGACTGCTGAGTGTTCTGTACAACTTCATCTATTTCTGCATTTTTATTTTCCTCATGTTCACTTTCTTCCTGATTTTCTATCACATAAGCATATGAATTCCTTGAATCATTTGTGGTTTTCTCTTCAATTATCTTAACATCACTTCTTTCTACAATACATCTTAAACGCCTGTTAAAACATTTGCAGGCTTTGTTGTTCGTTGAGTAACCGAGGAAAATTCCTTCATATGCATTGTCGCCATACATCCCTTGATTTCCTTCTTTGTTCCTGATGAAGAATTTACTTCCAAAGACAAAATATTATTATAAAGAGGGCTTTCGTCCATTACACAATTCTTATGATGTCTTCGTCTCACACATATAATGTCATGTTCAATTATGAATGTACACTGCAGTTTGAAAAACCTCTTTCCAGTAATGTCGTGGAATAGGACTCTCAATCAGCATAGTTCGTGCCATGTTGTTCACCTGTTGATTCCTATGTTCAAAAAATCCATATTTTTGTGGAGTTCTCACAGCAGCTGCCTCATGTCATATCCCATGCTTTTCCAGATAATTCTCAAATTCAATGGATGTGTATTCTCCTCCATTGTCAGATTGAAACACCTTGGTAGTTCGTCCAGTATCATTCTCAGTGATTCACCGATATGTTTTCATGCAGTCAAGGAATTTTCGTTTCTTTTGGATGACCATCACACATGTCATTCTACTTTAATCATCTATGAAAAGGAAAAAGTGCCTTTCTCCATGAGTTTCAACAACATTTATCGGCCCACATACACTTGAATGAATCAGATCAAGAAGGTGAGATGCCCTTTTCTTCATTGGCCGATATGAACTGCAGACCTGCTTCCCACGAATGCAAGCATTACATGATTTTTCACACTCACACTTCGGGTTGGGAATGTCCAAGACAATTCTCAATTTTGATATTTTTTCCCTGTCTTGTTGATTGATGTGTCCCAATATTTGATGCCACAAATTTTTTTCTTCTTCAACAGTCATGTAACACATATTTCCTTCACTATCAACGTGATACATGTTGCCTTCTATTCTGCATCCCTTCATAAGTGAATTACCTATCCTTCCCTTGATAGTGTAGCCATTCTGATTAAAAGTAACTATAAGTCCCGAGTCACAGAGTTGAATCACACTGGGGAGAATATGATGTAGGTCATCTACGTAACTGACTTTAGTCTTCTTTAGTTATACATTAGCTAATTCAGTATTTCCACTCCCTTTGATTTTCAGATATCCATCATTACCAAATCATACTGCACCATCAAACTTACATTTGATATCCGTTAACAGGCCGACATTACCTATCATATGAGATGAGCAACTACTATCCAAAATCCATGTACTGTTGTTCATTGTAGCTTTGAGGGCCACCTCTGTAAGGATGGATTTCTCAATTTTCTTCCTTTCCTTCAAAGAGACATTGGATTGAGTATATAGTACTGATGGTCTTTCAATTATCTCTTCGGCATACCGTGGTTTTTCATAGTCGAAATCTTCTTTGATGGGATAAAACCTGTTTGAAATGGTAACACTGTATTGTTGACAAGACTTGAATTGTTGAGATTCTATATCTTATCCATTCAGATAGATTCTTGCCTCTTCGCAATAAGACATGGTATGGCACAGATAGCCACAGAACTGACACTTCATGAGAGGAAATATCTTCTCACTTGAATTTCTCCTCATACATTCTTCCTTGGGAGAATAGTTAGATTATATGTCACTTATGAATGTTTGAGGATAATTTTCAGTTATCTTTTTACATTGGATTGTGGGTTCCTTTTTCAGCACTTTAAGAAACATTTAAACATGTTCAAATTTCATCATATATTTCTTTTGGATATTTTCACTTCCAGCATTTGATGTCTCATATTCACAACCAATTATACACTTTCCCATGCAAGAGGGTCTTTGATCACTCAATATGTTTACAACCCCATCTGAACCACACTTGGCTCTTGCCAGTAATTCTGCATCTAAGAATCTTCCAAACAGTATTTTATTCCTCGATTCATTTGGAATTGATTCAGTCTCATGTTTACTCCTTAGAGTAAAAAATTCCTTCTCAAGATCCTCAGCAGTCTTGGAATTTTCATATAGTCTATAGGTGAGGTCATTGATGACCTTTTCTTGATCTTCAATTCTCAGCTTCAGATCCACTACATCATCGTTTCTTTCAATCTTTTTAGACGGCACCTTCAGAAATTCCTCCAGTCATTCAATTTCAGCTTCATGTTGATCAACGTATTTATTTGATTCTTGTACAATTTATTTCCATTTATTGCAACTCTTATATTTAATCATAATCTTACTTACCGCATCCTTAAGTTGCATCTAGAGATCTACACAAGTTATCAGTTGTTTTTCGTCACCAGTATCATCTGAATTTTCAATATTGGCCATCATGGAAACATGGTTCCCAGTTTTGAATTATGGTTCTTCTTCATCATAGAAATAATTATCATCTTCTTCCAATTCACAGACAAAAATCTTCCTTTGCATTTTATTTCCAGATTTGAAGTCTTCCTTTTTGAAGAACCTATTATGAGGCTTTTCAATGCATTCATATACACTATCATCATCATTGATCTTTCTTAAGAACTGAGAGGAAATGTGCCCAACATTTCCACAACAAAAACAAGTGAGAGGTAAATTCCCTTTGAATTTCCCTTTTCCCTTCTGGAACATCTTTCCAATGATAGAATGAATTTATTTTTCTTCTTTATCTTCATCGCTACTATATTTGAGATTTTCATTTCATCCATGGCCTTGATTGCAATTTCCTAACTCACACGAGTGGTATAATCTTCTGGTTTGACTCTCATTTCATATGCTACCAGGCTGCTCAGTAGATCATCCAGAGAAAGTTTTGAAAGGTCTCTTTCTTCAAGGGATGACACCTTTGAATTGTACATAGGTGGAAGTCTTCTTAATATTTTCTTTACAATATCAATGTCTTTGAATTCTTCACCTAGACCCCGAATTTCTCCAAACACTTCAGTAATTCTATTTGAATAACGAGTTTGCATTATCTTCTGGATGCATCTTCAGATCATCAAACCAATTGTGCAGAACTTGTAGTTTCTCCTCCTTCACTTTTCTATCTCCTTCATAAATATTCTCGAGTTTATCCCACATGGATTTTTGATGAGGTGAAATTCATTACCTTTAGATAGATCTGACCAGAAAGGGATGCAATGAGTGTATTTTGTGCTTTAATATATGCATCAAGAATTTTCCTGTCTGTTTCAGTCATAGCCAGGCCTATTGAGTCAGTGAATTGTATTCCTTGCATAGTATAAAAAATAACTCCCATTCCAAGAGACCTTAGATGAGATCTCTTTCTATTATTCCGGATCTGGAAATTACTTTAATCGAAGTGAGGAACTCCCCTAACATTGACTGCATTCTCCATGAAGATAATGGAAAGATTCAACACCAGCAACCTTTACGCTTTGATACCACTTGAAGGACCCCCGGACACCCTGAGTGAGGAGGGGTGAATCATGGTGACAACATTTTCTTTTAATGTGATGGATCTTGTTCCCACGTTGGTAGGAACTTGTTGAACCTTTATGATGAATATGATTAGAACGAAAACATTCACATGCACAGAGAAGACACAAACACTTTTTACATGGATCACCACTAAGGGCTATGTCCAAGGAGCATAAGCCAACAAGTTTTCAATCGTACCAAATTCCACTAATCTTCACTATCATTGGATTACAAGGGTTTGGGAACATCCACAGTATCTCAGGAACACTACCATTAAAATGGTTTAGGGATATCTAAATTCTTCCCTCGGGTCACTCCCGTTGACTCCCCCTGGTTCATGGCCCTTGGTGATGTCACACTCAGTTTATAGATGTGAAGCTCTTCTTCATAATTGCATTGGAATGCATCCAATATTGTATGTAGATACTCTGTTGAAGTCCAACCCTCACCAGAAGATGAATCTCACTTTGCGCTGAGCGTACCGGGCGATCTTCCAGATTTTGTGCAGCCTCAAAAAGGGATAGATATACTTTAACAACCCTGGCCCGCTTCTCCAAGCCCAGCGCGCATGTTTTAATCCTGGTGTGCAAGTCACTTGAACTGTACAAATTTGGTGCACAAGGGATGCCAAACCACTTGCGCGACACTACCTCATTCAACTTCAAACTTGCGCAATGTTGTGTCTGTAACTCCCCAACTGCCTTGATCGTGTAGCCAACTACCGGCGCGCAGCCTCTACATGCGTGACCCAACAACCACTTGCGCGACTCAACCACTTGTGTGGTGAGATCTCGAAAAATCAATAAGTATTGAAATGAATTCCAAATGAGGAGGGGTCCTCTATTTATAGACAAACTGGACCACCTGTGTGATGTCACGCAAGTCATCCCTCGGTGTGCAGGTTCTAATGCGCAGCTCATCCTCCCTACCCTCTATCGCGCAACTCACTTGCGCGACCACACTAATACTTGTGCGAACTTCTTTCCTTTTAGATATTTTTAAGTTATGATCTTGAAAAACAATAGACGCACATGTTTCCAATCCTCCTAGGAATCAGTGCGATAGTCTCTTCATAGCGCGCATGTCACTTGCGCGACCACACCACAACATGTGCAGCCCTTATCCCATTGCCATTTTTCATTTTTCTGATCTTGAAAAAAAATATGGCATGCAATTTTCCTCTCCGTCATGTACATGGCTCGCAAGTCTCTTTTCCGAAAAAGCTTTTCTCTATTTGTTGATATTCAGGCCCAAAAAGATTTCAAACACTGGGAAACGACACCACCTTCAATACTGTTGTCTGCTTGAACTGTATGATATCATTGCTGGTACATATGGTGAACATCCACTGAGGATTGAAAACAAACACATACCATACTCCAAATCACGCATAGAAGACCATGGGTCCAAAAATATCCCCCTTTGTGTTTGTTGGCAATCAGAAAATAAATTCAATAGATCTCCATCCTTGTGAAAACCAAAAATGCAAGAATCAACTCAGCCAATACTCTAAGTCTACGTGAGCAATGATCAGTGTAGAAAAAAAGAGAGGAAGCAGGAATTGGGTTCCCATGTTTCGGAATTCTCAATGACTCCCAAGAAGCATCACATGACCAATTTATACCAATGTATTCCTTCTCATTCTAATGTTTTCCTTCTCATTCTTCTCATCACAGAAGCATTAATTGCCTGAATTTATTTCTTTCTCCTCCATTGACAATAAATTTGAAGACCAGTAATTTGTTTAATGTTCATCTCAAACCATACTCCCCTTGGATAGTATTTCCCCAATAAACCTGTATCACATCCATAAACAAATAAAAAAGTTATCACAAACGAGGAGAGTGGATTTTTGTAACCTCCTTATGCACTGGGAGGTGGCCAAACACCGATGTTCAACTGATGCATCTCAAACACTGCCACTGACAGTGGTTTGGTCAGTATATCAACCACTTGCTCATTGGTTCCCACATGGTCCATTCTAATCACTCCTTGCTCAAATTTTTATTTGATAAATTGATACCTGATTTCAATATGTTTTTTACGAGAATTTTAAAAAGGATTATTCGTAAGATCAATTGCACTCTTGTTATCATAGTAAATTTCCATTGGTTGATTCACCTCATCACCAATATCTGTAAGTTGTTTCTTTATCCATAGAAGATGAGTGCATGCCTTTGTGGCGGATATATACTCAGCGTCAGCAGTACTAAGAGAAGTACTTTCTTGTTTCTTGCTTAACCATCCAACACATTTCTACCCAATATAGAAGGCTCCACCACTAGTGTACTTTCTATCTTTTGCATCACCAACCCAGTCAGCTTCAGAAAATGCTGATAATTCACTGTCCCTGTCTGCCGCCAAAAATAACCCAAAGATATGTGTACCTTGAAAGGTCATCATGATTTTTTTACTGTAGTAATATATTCCTCATTTGGATTACTCTAAATGTGGTCCACAAGACATGTGGAAAAAGATAATATATGTCCATGTCACTATCAAGTACAGTAGGCTGCCAATGGTTCTCCTGTATATGGTGGGATCTACAAATACCCCATCTTTATGCTTTCCATGTTTAGTTCCAAGTGAAATCGGAGTTGACATTGGTTTGGAGTCTTACATATTAAAATTATTCAGTAGCTATCTTGAAAAATCTTCCTGAGAAATGAAAGTGTATTCTTTCTTTTGAATCACCTGCAGCCCCAAGAAATATGTGAGCTCCCCAATCATAGAAATTTCAAATTCTAATTTCATGTGATTATCAAATTCATCCACTGATTTCTGCCTGCTGCCACCAAATATGATATCATCAACGTAGACTAGAACCATGAATTGATCTTTTGGAGAATTATTCACATAGAGATTGTGATCTAGTCCTCCACTTTTGAATTCCATCTTCTTGAGATATGAATCCAGCCACGAGTACCATGCCGATGGTGCCTTCTTAAAACCATATAGAGCATTATTTAGTTTTCGGACCTTTGTTTCATCAGTACCTAAAACAAAGACCACTAGTTGTTCAATGTAGACTTCTTCTTTGAGTACACCATTAAATAATGATGTCTTGACATCCATTTGATATATTTTATATCCTCTTTGGTGTGCCATGGAATGGAAAATACTGATTGACTCCAATCTAGCCACTGGAGAAAAGGTTTCTTCAACATCAATGCCTTCAATATGGGAGTATTCTTTACATACCAGTCATGCCTTTTTTCTGATGACACTTCCATGCTCATCAAACTTATTTTTGAAGATCTATTTGGTACCAATCACAATGTGAAGTCCGGGTCATTGGACAAGATCCCATGTCTGATTCTTGTCAATCTGATCTAATTCATCATTCATGTCTTTCACCCAAGATTCATCATTTTTAGCTTCTTCGAATGAGGATGGATCTAAAACTAACAGAAATGCAGATTGCATGTTATTCCTCATCCTTTTTTTTGAGTGGGTGCACTCCCGTCCCCAATTAAGTTGGATGGATCAATATCAGATCTTCAATTTCTCCTACGATGTTCAGTTTCATTTTCTTCAGCCACTGTTTCTTCTTCAAATTCTTCTTCTGAGTCAACATCATGATGTGACTGCTTAGTGTTTTGTACAACTTCCTCTATTTCTGTATTTGTATTTTCTTCACCTTCACTTTTTTCCTGACTTTCTATCACATCATCATATGAGGTCCTTGAATCATTTGTGATTTTCTATTAAATTATCTTAACATCACTGCTTTCAACAATCCTTCCTAAATTCTTTTTGAAACATTTTTTTGGCTTTGTTGATCATTGAGTAACCGA
Organism: Viscum album; assembly: GCA_963277665.1. Taxonomy (NCBI): domain Eukaryota; kingdom Viridiplantae; phylum Streptophyta; class Magnoliopsida; order Santalales; family Viscaceae; genus Viscum; species Viscum album. Next base: position 960,798,115 of record OY728143.1, on the reverse strand, counting down.
GAAAAATTCCTTCATCTGCACTGTCACCATACTTCCCTTGATTTCCTTCTTTTTTTCCTGATGAACCATTTACTTCCAAGGACACGAAATTATTTAAAATAGGGCTTCCATCCATGCCACAATTCATATGGTGTCTTCATATCACACATATAAAGTTTTGTTCAATATTGAATGTAAACTGCATCTTGAACATCCTCTTTCGAGTAATGTTGTGGAATACGACTCTCAATCAGCATAGTTCATGCCATCTTGTTCACCTTTCAAATCCTTCATTCATCACCTCCATTTTGTTGTAGAGTTCTCACAACAGCTACATCATGTCGTATACCATGATTCTATAGATAATTTTCAAATTCAATGGATGTGTATTCTCCTCCACTGTCAGATCGCAACACTTTGATTGTTCGTCCAGTATCATTCTCGGCGATTCGCTGATATGTTTTCATGCAGTCAAGGACTTTTCGTTTCTTTTGGATGACCATCTCAAATGCCATTCTACTATAATCATATATGAAAAGGAAAATGTACCTTTCTCCATGAGTTCCGACAACATATATCGGGCCACATACATTTGTATGAATCAGATCAAAAAGGTGAGATGCTATTTTCATCTTGGGCCAATATGAACTGCAGACCAGCTTCCCACGAATTCAAGAATCACATGATTATTCACGCTCACTCTTCTAGTTGGGAATATCCATTTCAATTCTCAATGTTGATATTTTTTACAAGTCTTGTTGATTGATGTGTCCCAATATCTGATGCCACAAATTTTTTTCTTCTTCAACAGTCATGTAACACACATTTTCATCACTATCAACCTAATACAAGTTGCCTTATGTTCTGGATCCCTTCATAAGTGAATTTCCTGTATTTCCCTTGATAGTGCAGCCTTTCTGATTAAAAGTAACTATAAGTCCCAAGTCACAAAGTTGACTCATGCTGAGGAGATTATGGTGTAGTCCATCTACGTAAAGGACATCAGTCTTCTTTAGTTCTCCACTAGCTAATTCCGTATTTCCAATCCCTTTGATTTTTAGAGCTCCATCATTACCAAATCATATAGTAACATCAACCTTACTTTTGATATCTGTTAACAGGACAACATTACCTATCATATTAGATGAACAACCGCTATCCAAGATCTAGGTACTGTTGTTCTTTGTAGCTTTGAGGGCCACATCTGCAAGGTTGGATTTCTCAATATTCTTCCTTTCCTTCGATGAGATATTGGATTGAGTACATAGTACTGATGGACTTTCAATTATCTCTTCCACATACCCAGGTTCATCATAGTCTAAATATTCGTTGAGAGGAGAAAACATGGTTGAATGGGTAACACCCTCATGCTGACGAGACTTGACTTGTCTTAAACTTTGGTATGAGGTGTCCATGTCCCTTCTCTGCCTACAATTAGCAGACTTATGAACAATGTTTGAACAATGATAACAATATCAATAGAAATTGTTTCTTCTATTAGAATTAGGATATGAATTTGTTCTCCTTTATTGATATTCTATATCTTCTCCTTTCAGATAGGTTCTTGCCTCTTCGCAACAAGACATGGTATGGCCCAAATAGCCACATAACTGATACTTCATGAGAGGAATTGTCTTCTCACTTGAATTTCTCCTCATACCTTATTGCTTGTGAGAATAGTTATATTGTCTGTCATTTATGAATGTTTGAGGATAATTTTCAGTTCTCCTTTTAGTTTGGATTGAGGGTTCCTTTTTCAAAACTTTAGGCAACGCTTCAACATGTTCAACATTCATCTTATATTTATTTTGGATATTTTCACTTCCAGCAGTTGATGTCTCAGCTTCACAGCTAATTCCACTCTTTCCCATACAAGTGGGTCTTTGATCACTCAAGATATTTCCAACCCCATCTAAACCACACTTACCTCTTGCTAGTAATTCTGCATCAGAGAATCTTCCAAACTATATTTTCTTCCTCGATTATTTTGGAATTTATTCAGTCTCATGTTTACTCCTTAGAGTAACAACTTCCTCCTCATGACCCTCAGCAGTCTTGGATTTTTCATCTAGTCTGGAGGTGAGGTCATTAATGACCTTTTCCTTGATAAACACCTTAAAGAATCACGATTTAGTAACCTTATTTCACGTTATTGTCACCCCATAGACACCTAAAACACTTGTTTCATGTTCCCTGGTGTGAAGCTCCAACCCCAGAACATCCTCAGCATGATCCCCATCCTAGTGGATTAACTTCTCCTTGAATAAGAAAATAATTTCATCCTAGGATACCTTCTCTATCGATTCATGATTGACCATACATGAAATTCATACAACCCAAAGGAGTGCTCCCAATGTAAAGGAATCTTGCAATTATTATAGGGTCATTGTTGACTCAAATATACATATACATCATATAGTCATTACCCAACTTCAGGAATCAATTCTACTCACAAAAACATAGAATTATTTTACTTCATATTGTAGAGTATAACCTCAGTATGGTTTTCTCACATGTTAGGAGAGTTCTAATGGAGGATCCAATTGATTATACAATTTAGTATCACTATCAATAAATATATTCCAATTTTTGGTTTTTTAGAGATTTAGGGATAGAGTATGAACATTATAACTTGTATTGTATTTTTTTCTAAGATCTCCAAACTAATATTTATTGGGATTTTATTTAATATTTTTATTTAGTGTAAAATGAGATGAATTTAGGAATTATATTGTAGAAGATCCTAGCTTATTTAAAGGGCATGGTGTTGACTAGTGTTTACAGTTTTTCTAATTTCAATTTCATATATTTTGAGTTAAATTATTAAAAGTTTGAGTTTCTTATTCTTGTAACTAATCACTATCATGTGGCCTATTGGAGTCAGTTTTCAAGGGTAACTCCTATTTATTACAAACTTAGGATCGGTGTCTGAGGAAGTAGAATTAGGACACTAGTATTCTTGGTGGTATTTTATTTATCTTGAAAATATATCAAGAATTCCATCATTTATAGAGAACATGAAATTCTATATATTTATATGATGTTCCTAAAAATGATTCTATTATTATCTTGATTAGTTGTACTTCAAATAGAAAATTCCACAAACGTCCTCCCTTTTTTCAGGTGAAGACAAGTCATGAAGCTACATCAACTTATTCTAATAGTAGTGGTTCTCCCTATAGTGTGTTGTTTTATTGATAGGTATTTCCCTCCCCAAACATATTTATAAACATTCAATAATCACAGATGTCCTGTCAAAAAATCATAAGAAATTACTATTGAGGTCTTCCTATTAATGACCATCACTAAGGTCCTCCAAGTAATGAAATCTATTTGTATCATTAAATTCATCTATGTATAAAAATAGTATGACGTTGACCTCGTATTTAAAGGCACATTATAATTTTAGGCCCGCTACATTATGTTTCACATCATCAATTAGTAGTGGACCATGCCTATAAATATGTTTCTTTTGGAATTAATCATCATATGTGACTCCCCCAAACTATAGATCCCTTGTAACAATCATGAACATTCTACATTTCACTTCTAAATTGAAAAATGTTATAGAGAACAAGCCTCTATGGCCATATTAGGATTAGTAAGACATATTTGAAGTTGAGTGAATCTCAATAACTATGGGTAACATGTTTTCTAGAGGTATAATAAGTAGGATCGAAATAGTGATGTAGATGCTCAATATACAAGAGGGGGGGGGGGTGAATTGTATACTTTAAAAATTCCTTTAGAAAATTTAATGTTAGTTAAAAATATCTATGTTTTCCTTGAGTAAAGGAAAGGGCTAATTTTAACAAAGTTAAACTTAAGAAAATTCACAACACCTCTAATACCAAATGAAAACTTGGAATGAGATTCCAGAAGTAGGCTCCGGAAATAAAGTTCTGGAAATTGAAACTTAAAAAAAGATTACAATATGATATTCTACCTTAAAGCGTATAGAATCTAAATGAGATAGAGTACAAGTAAGTAAGTATAAGAAATTTATATTTCCTTATAATACAAAATGCAGTGGAAATAAACTAGTAGAACTACAAGTAAAAATATATAAGTCTTTTAACCCAAAGAGAAGGGTATCCAACAAACTTGGATAAAGGTCCCTTGATTTATACTTTCAAGCAAGTCTGTCTTTCCCACACCAGGGTAAGCTCTTGATACGAAGATCGGGGTGTCTCTGTCTTGCTATCCCCGCAAGACCTCAACTTCAAGGTAGTTGGCAACCTCTGTCTTCCTCAGCAAGGAAGCCCTCGAACTTCAAGGTAGTTGGCAGCTCTGTCTTCCTATCCCCGGAAGTCCTCGAATGTAATCACCATCATTCGGAGTCGGACAAAGCTTTGAGAGTTAATAAGAGCCTCTCTCTCTAGAAATCACTTCAACAGCATGTATGAACAATAACCAAGTTGTTCATCCATCAGTTATGAGCTCTTTCAAATGAGCTCCTATTTATAGGTAAGGTTGGGCTCCTTCCCAACAGTCATATTTTTCTTAAAAATTGGAGGGACCTGTACATGTGTCACTTAGTCAACGGTTAGTTTATATCAAAATAGAAAACATCGTTTTATAACAAAACAAGTGTAACAGAATGTACGACACCGTTTTAAAATATAACTCAAAAGATTCGGAGTGAAGGTTCGGAGTGAAAGTTCGGAGTGTAAGGAAAATAATAAAGAGTAGTCAAAATATAAAGGCATAAGAAAAATGAAAGTTCGGAGTGAAGATTCGGAGTCTGAATAAATTCAGAGTGTACAAAACAGAGATGATCAGATTCTGTTTAATAGATGAATTCGGAATGAGAATTCATCATCAGAATTCGTAATGAGAATTCATCATCAGAATTCGTAATGAGAATTCACTGTCGAACTTCATAAGGATTCGCATCCTGAATCTGATGTAGAACTTAATTAGAGGTCGTATTTGGAGTTTGGAATGAAACTTTATTACAGTTCTAATCTGGATTTCGGAGTGAAACTTTATTACATTTCTTGTCCAGAATTCGGATACTAAAAACAGAATACCTCATATCAATGTTTCAAACAATTCTAAGAATATAGAAATGAATCCGAATCTTACACTTAAGAAAAATATGGTTGAAAATATGATAAGGATAATTTTTCTTACAAAAGTGATTTTCCTTATAAAAGAAATTTTCCTTATAAAAGAAATTTTCCTTATAAAAGCAATTTTCCTTATAAAAGCAAATTTCATTATAAAATCAAATTTCCTTATAAAAGAAAATTTTCTTAAAGATAAGGTGTTTGTGACTTTCAAAACAAGAAGGAATGGAAAAGTCATAAGGAAAACCTTATTGACTCAACATAATACACATCTTGTTCGAGATCAATACCATTCCATGGTATATAATTGAAAACATATTAAAAGTGGAATGTAAAAACTATTCATATCATAATTTATGTTAAATTCTATAACATATAATGTTTAGGAATCAGTATTCTTAGATGTAAACCAAAAATCATGATATTTTAAAGAAATGGTTTTTCATTGTTTACTTTATAACCTTTGTAGATTCATTGAAATTAATTCTGATAATCAATGTGAATGCCTACAAAATTATTTCCTCAGCATCATAATGTTTCTCAACCTAACAATAACCAATTATTGAATTGTGGTGAACATAATATTATATGAAATTATAGTAAGCTAAACTGTAACCTACTGACAAGAAATCAAGGAAATACGGGAAATAGGTATGAAGCATAATTTATATGGTGCATGTATCAAACCTCATATATATAATATAAAGATGTTTTTCCAGTAAAAACATTATATTTCATTGATAAATAATCATCATAATCACTAGGATATACCCACAGATATACTATTTCATCCATATGATATTCATTTCAAACATCCACCTTATTTAAGGCATCTAAATACTATGACATTAAATCATCTATTGTTGGTGATAAAGTCAATTCTAGTTATGTGATGCATCTGAAATGTTCCTAAAACGAGGCTAAAAAATAAGTTATATATGTGATAAAAATTTCCAAAGCTATATTACAGGGACAACACCATCCCATAGTGATGGATGCATTTCAACATCTACAAGTACCACTAATATAATTAAATTCATAACAGATCCAAAATATGATTATGATGGAACGAATAAAATACCACCCCATAGGGATGGGGAATCATTACCCGTCATCCATCCAGAAAATTTATCTCCTCCATATTGGTATTGAAATCATTCGAATTGTCTCTTTAATTTCATTAACTATATGATAAATCATATGCATTAGGATGTGTTCATAGAATTTAATTTGGGAATTCTTATGGATTATACACTACAAATATCTTACATGGGAGAATCAAGGATAAAATGTGAATAATATTTTTGTTCATAAGTCACAGAGGATATCTATTAATGAACTTGAGGAGGAGGATTATTAGTTTTCACATGGTGTATATTTAGAGGGTGAAAACCCATTTATAATTGGTAATCATATTTTTAAATTACCCCCTCTGTACATGTTTCGTTAGTAAATATATATGAAAAAAATGCAATAATTATTGTGGATAATGAGACCATTATTGAGGGAATGTTGAGGAGTCATCAATTTGAATCATATTTTTCCACGAAATCTGAGAACCTGGTGTTCCCACTATTCCAGAGATAAAAACTCAATATCTAGTACATCTCAAAATATTATGCTTAAAATACATAGATAATAGTTTCCACAAAAAATGGTAAGGTTGCCACTATATCTACATCACACCTACCACATGAATAATGTTTTTTTGCGATGAGAGGTAAGTTCAAAATATTCAATGATGCTGATAATGATGTGATTCAATGATTATTTATAGAGAAGGAATATTACTACTATGTAAAAGACAAAGAAGATTAAAATTTCACTCCAATAGTATATATCTCACAAGAAGAATACAAAAATGTCCTACCAGATAATGTTTTGTGACTACCTCCTCACAGAGAGGTGGACATCTACATCGACCTGTACCTAAGTGATACATCGATATCTACAAGAGCATATCATATTGTTACTATGGAGGTTTGTGAGTTACTAGTACAGTAGGAGGAATTTCATAGAAAGGGGTTCATAAGGCCTAGTGTTGCTCCACAGGCAGCCCCGATTTTGTTCGCCAAGAAGGCATATTAGTGTTTGAGGATTTCTGTGGATTATCGGTGCCTGAAACAGCGGACCATGAAGAATAAGTATTCACATTCAATGATAGATGATCTATTCGATCAGTTGATGGGATCTTGTTGGTTTTCAAAGATGTACCTCATATTAGGCTACCATCATCTAAGGGTACAAGTTGGGGATGTACAGAAGATGACCTTTAGATGTTGGTATAGACTCTTTGAGTTCTTGGTCATTCCATTCGGCATGACCAATGCCCCTGTAGTATTACTGGGACTCAAGAACATGATCTTCTAGACATACATCGATCGCATTATGGTGGTCCTCATCAATGAAATATTCATGTACTCAGCGATGGAGGAGGAGCTTGACCATCATCTGTAGATAGTACTAGATATTCTACATGAGAACCGTCTTTATGATAAACTATCGATGTTATAGTTCTGGATATGTTAGGTCCACTTTATGGGACACCTTATCTCAAAGGTTAGAGTAGTAGTGTATTTGGAGAAGATAGAGGTTTTTCTAGCTTGGTAGCCACCCTAGAGTGTGACTGAGTTTTGGAGTTTCCTAAGGTTTGCTGGGTACTACAAGAGATTTGTACCTGACTTTTCCAAAGTTGTGGAACCCTTGTCAGCATTGATGAAGAAGGGAATACCCCTTGCTGGGATGGAGATATTCCATTATATTTTTCAAGGGCTGATCTAGAGACTGAAGAGTGCCCCAATCTTGAGGCTATCTGAAGAGGGTTTTGGGTATCAAGTCTATTATGGCACATCAAGGACTAGACTTGAATGTGTCCTTATTCTATAGAAAGAATTTATCGCTTATGGTTCATTATAGAGATGAGAAAATGAGAATAACTACACTACCCATTAACTAGAGTTTCTAGTTGTGGTATCTCCATTGAAGATGTGGTGACACTAATTGATGGGTGAACATTTTACAGTCTAATCTAATCACAAGAGTCTAAGGTATATCTTCTCACAAAAGGACCAGAAGCTGATACCATGATGATGATAAGAATTGCTACAGGAATATGACATTGAGATAGTCTATACTCATGTGAAGGGGAGCGTAGTAGCAGACACACTCAGCAGGACGTCTAGTATACTGTTGCTGATTGAGGTGATGGAGTAGTTATCCACGTTACAGATATCCATTGTGGATATAGATAGTGTAGATTACCTCTAGTCTATGACTGTCACTCCCCCACTTCTTAAGTGGGTTCGATAGTCTCATCTTGGGGAAATTGACTTCAAGTCTCTATGTTCATAGATATCCTCAGGACACGCACCTGATAAGTTTTTTTTAAGGTGGGGTTCTTGTCATCCTCTTCAGAGGACGCACCATGGTACCAATGGCTCTACATGAGGAGGTGTTGAGGGAGTTTTATAACATTATTCTACAGTACATCCAAGTGTGGAGAAGATGTAATTGGACCTCCGGTGTCCACACTAGTGGCTATAGATAATGAAAGTAGGGGTAGAGTTTGATTCACAATGCCTCACTTGTAAGTGAGTGATGGCCGAGAATCAGGTTATAGTAGGCTTAGCGCAACCAATTGAGCTACCAGAGTGGAAGCAATATTATATACCCATGGAATTCATGATGGGGCTACAACAGATGTCCATGGGACATGATTCTATTTGGTTGATTGTTGACTGACTCGCTATGTCGGCCCACATCCTACCCATTTGACAGAAGGGATCAGTAGAGGTCTTAGGATGCCTTTATGTATAAGATATTTTACTACTTCATGGGGTACCATCGAAGATCATATTTGACTATGAATATGATTTTAAATCACATTTGTGGAAGGGATTACATGAGGCGTTTCAGGACACAGCTACATTTCAAAACCACCATTCATCCTCAGATGGATGGTCAGAAGGAGCAGACCATACAGAAACTCAAGGACATTCTTCAGGCTTGCGTCCTATATTTGTTCTTCATTTGGGAGGATCATGTACCCTTGGTGGAGTTCTCCTACAAAAAAACTATCACTCCACCATTGGTATGTCACCGTTTGAGTCCTTGTATAGTCGACCATGAAGATCACCTCTATAATGAATAGACCAAGGGGATTCAGCACATATGGATCCACAGTAGGAATGGGATTCAACTAAGAAGGTGATGATAATCCAGTAACGAATGAAGATTTCACGGAGAAAAAATTATGTCTTATACTGACAGGAGATGGAGTCCTTTTGAGTTCAAGGAGGGAGGCCATGTCTTAATACGGGTCTCACCTTGATGACGTTTCATGTGATTAGGCTAGTGTGGTAAGCTATCTCTGAGGTTCATCAGACACTTTTGGGTTCTCAGTAGAGTAGGGGAGGTTACATTTCACCTAGATCTTCCCCCACAGTTGCATTGGGTGCATGACGTTTTCCATGTATTGTAGCTGAGGGTATATATGCATGATCTATCACACTTTATTGACTAGGGTGAGTTAGGAATTGATGATGGGGTGAATTTTAAATAGTTTTTAGTGGAGATTGAGGATCGATAGGAGTGGGCCCTTCGTAGATGATTGATACCTCTAGTGCGCATTTGCTTGTAGCACGAGGTCATCCAGGAGAGCACATGGTAGCATGAGGCTCATATTCGTGCTCAGTCCCCTCATTTATTTCCTTATTCTATGTTGTGTATTTCGGATATGAAAAGCCCTATGGTGGGGAGAAAGTAAAGGCCTGAATTTTTCCATTTAAAATTCTTTATTAATTATATGGAATTATTACAAGTCTGTAAAAAGTTGATAGCACGTTATTCTGGGGCCTGGGGTGACCATAATTGATTTATTAACTTTTTTATGGTACATTCAGTAAACATGTGAGAAACGTTTTATATCTTTTGAATCAGTGCTCAGATTAAAATTATGGGGGCATCATTGAATCTGAAGTGATGGGATTCACTTATGGGAGGTTTCACAATGACCGTAGAAGGTCAGGAGACAAATTTAGTTTTTAGAAATTTAATAGAATAATAAAATAATAAAGTTATCTTATTTTTCTTTTTCATTTACTCCAATATATGAGCATCGGTGGCGGGACCAATTACATATCAATCCACTAAATGGCATGACTCCCATTTATTGTTGTAACTACACTATTGGAATTAGGATGGTTTCTTAATTGATTGAACCCCATTAATCCCGCATGTGTTACTCATCCTCCCCCTCTCCTATTTATATTGAGCATGTGGAGGAGTATTGGAATGGCTTCACCAAGTGACGAAACTCTTGCAAAGTACCACGACGCCAACCACCACTAGTTTTAGCGAGTGGTGATGAGCACCACAAAATCAAAATTCAACGGCAATGGAAAAGAAGGTTCTGTCGATCATTGGAAGTGGACATATAATCCAGATAGGGGGTTTATTTTGAAGTTGTGTTTGATAAATTATATTTCTCTCCATCTTGTTACAATGTAATGCGGAGGGCGCAGGCCAAAGGAACAATTTCTTGAACCTTTGCTGCTTTGTTATTGATGTGAACCTTGGGGAACAATTTCCAACTTGATGGAAACATGAAATAGTAGGAAACCCTATGACGGTGGTATCCTTGATGAACCATAAGCGAAGAGGACATAAAATATTGAAAACTAGAGCACATCCCTTGACCCATAGAAGAAATTATTGGCGCACCATGTCAGTGGTGACTGGTGGTGACAGGAGAACACCAACGTCAACCAGCCATGGGTGGTGGAAAGTGGCCAGAGATGGCGTTTCATGGTGGCTGAAAGAGGCTTGCTCGATCCAGCAACATGGGAGTAGGGTGACACCCACAAGAACCAACGACGGAAATCGTTGCGGCACGATGGACGTGGGAAGATGGAGCGGCCTGGCCCAGGCCACGCCGCGTTGGTGAAACCCAGTCAATGAAAGGCCCATCCATAAATATGGTTCTGTAGCACCCCAGCGGCTGGTGAACCACCCTGAAAGCGTGGGGACAGTAGACGGAATGGCCCGCCTTCGGTCAGACTGAGCTGGACCCACCTAGTGGGCCAAACCCACCACCTAGCCCAACCAGACCTTCTATTGGGCTAGGTTGGACCCAAGGCCTGGTGGGCCAGGGCAGGTGGGATGATCCCCACCCTTCGGGTCGGTCCAACCATGGTCCAGGCTAGCTAACCATAGTGTGCTAACCCCGAAATCCCACACCCATTAAACTGGGCTGACCCATAATGGTCCAAACCATGTCGAAGTTAGATAGACATCGAGACCCATTGCATTGGGCCTGTCTAACCGAGTCGGACCGGGACATGACCCAATCGGTCCCGAATAAATAAACACATGTTACTGATAATCAAGGTATCTGTTTAACACACCATCCGTGGAATTTTGATCCCATTAGGTAAGTAGTCCCTTTTTTTATTCCTGCAGACCCGACCATGTTGGGCCGTATCGAGGTGCGATCTCCCCATATTTTACAGAAAGGGATGTAACTAACTGACTAGCCATCCGATTGAAGCACCGTCTAAAGAATAAAATCCCTAGTGAGAAGGTGGTCCTTTTTTAAATACTTCATTAGTGTTTTGTAGAATGTTGTAGTATGTCTGGGTTGGATCAACTCCAAAAACAATCAGGTCCTTGCCACTAAAATTCCAATAACATACAGACCGGGCGTCTGGTTGACGCACAGTATTTTTCATTGGGACCCTTATGACATGACGGATCATCCATTTAGTAATTCATGGGACTTCATTCCGGTTGAAATACGACCAATGGATTGAGGAGCGGTTCCCCCAGAATCAAGTGAGATATATGCGGGAATCCAGTGGCTGGCGGGGAGGCGGAGGTTGGAGAAAAATCATATAGAGGTTAGTACCGAGCGATCCTGTGTGGTCAGCACACAGAAATTATATGTGGCTCAGAACCTAGGAATCCTATGTGGATCAGCACCTATCGACCCTATGTGGAACAGTATTCTAGTGACCCTATGGGGATCAGTATACCAGAGACCCTGTGTAGATTAGTAGTGTGCGACCCGATGAGGACCATCCTTATAGCGGCCCATCGTTGATCATCAACATGTTGATCCAATGTGGGTTAGATCTGGTGTGGGTATTTCAGGGGTTAGTACCTATCAATCCTATGAGGATCAGGTCCGGTGTGGGTCTTGCGGGGGTTAGTACCTATCAATCCTGGGAGTATCAAATCAAGTGTGGGTCTTTCGGTGGTTATTAACAATCGATAATGTGTGGGTTAGACTCCGTATGGTCTGCACCAGTGCCTCTCGATAGAATAAGATGATCTAGTTTTTCGAAAAATAATTTTACTTCTATGCATTAAATATTTTTAGTTTGATATGTGTCTATTTCATTGTGCTCTGTGATTGAGGGTTTTCCGTTGTGGAATTCTGTGAGACCATCTGGGGTCTCGGGGTCCTTACTGAGTATTGTTATACTCATCCCTACACGGGCTTCACCCGCACCTTGTTGTATCTTGTGTAGATGTCGAGCAGCTAGGCTGAGACTTGAGAGAGTAAGGACTAGGTGGTACATGGAGGAGATGGGATGACATGGAGTGTTGTGGAGACGATGTGTACCTACCCTTCAGGTAGGATCCTCAATGAGCGATTCAAAAGATGTTTTCTCTTTTCATTTTTACTTTTACTTTTTAGTGGGGATTTTATTCATTGCCCATATAAATTTAGTACACTTTATTTACTATAAAATATTACTTCATTGTTGCTTCTAGTTTTGTTCTGGTTGTGTGTTTTCACTAATTTAAAGGAAATGCCTTCTAGTTAAAGGGAATCACCTTTTTACTACTACTTTCTAACCACTGCCCTATGGAAGGAAAGATTTGGGTAGTCATGGCACGGGCCCCGAGGGATGGTTCATGAAAATATAGGTGGCTCTCAACCTTTACAATCTATATGCTTGAATCATAATGGGGTTCACAATTGCTTATATAATTCTTCAATCATAATTTATTTAGATACCATGTTTGGACACTACTATTGATATTGAGTCCTGTAATATTTCAATTGGTTCAATCCATTCCTTCAGATTGTGTGTTAAATTCAATTAGCATGAATTCTTTTATTCAAGTCAATTGGATCAATCCATTCCTTTCACTAGTGTGACAAATCTATGTAGCATGCATCCTTTTAATCATGTAATTTGTTTCAATCACTTCAATTGATTACAGTGACATGGTAATGTAGCATGAAACCATTCATTTAATCTATTTAAACATATTTTGTACACAAGGATCATTCTTATACATTGCATTAATGTGGTAATGGGTGATATAAATATGAAACAAACAATTCATTTTCCTTTAAGGCCAAGTATTATAATTAGTATTCATTCCTATTCACATTTCACAATTTATTGTAAAATTAAATAAGATAACATAGGTAGGTCAAGTGGATATAATATATGGTACATACCATTATTAAATTCTAATTATAAAAATCCATTTCATATGGAAATAGTTACACTTAGGGTGGTAAAGCCAAGGATCACCGGAATGGTGGCTCAAACGTACCAAAAACACAAAAATAAAAATTATGTCATAACATCCTACATTGGAGGAATGGAGTGATTACTATAATCTCAAATAATTGATAACATATATGAAAATTTCATAACCATATGGTTCTATAGAGTATAATCGTGGAATATAAATTCTATAAACAACAGCCAATCAAAAAAGTGGGCCCACATTAAAACTCCAAAAATCAACGAACTTGAGGGATGAGTTATAGAGCACCCACCATAGGATTTTATTTCTATAATCTATTAATATTGGATCTTGATTTGGCTACGAAAAAAGTAGATCTAAAAAATGAGTAAAAATTCTCACACCTTGATAACATGGTTATGAGAATAAGAGAATAGTAAAGGCATAAACATACTTCAGTTCATATAATCACACATCTATCATGTCAAATGAATTTTTGATTGGATTCTAGATGAAGTCGATTTTTTGATTCTTATTATAGTTCATCAAAATTCTCCAAAATGAGAGTAAAAAATGATAATCTCACCTTTTCTTATATTAGGTAATGGAGGGATCTAAATAATAATTAACGGAAATATTTTAAAACTACATTGAAAATTAGAATGTGCATGGTTTTTTTTGAATTATTACATAGGTAGAATGGAAACACAAATGGGTTGGCCACACAGCCGTGTGCCAACCATGTGATGTGGCTCTATCCAGAAAATCACAATCTAAATTTTTATTAAAACCATGAACCAACTGTGTGCCAACCATGGGACTTGCCAATTTCTCCCAAGAAGATGTGTTTTAGGATAGAAAAAACATGAACACCCTTGGGAACATTAACAATTAAACTGGTATCCAAAAAAAGTCCAAGATAAGTAAATAGGCCAATATTGAATGGATCCATACCTATGTTAAAAATCGGGTTCTTACAGTCTCCCCACATTAAAAGAACTCCCAACAGATTTCACCACCCAAGGGTGGAGAAAAACAATATGAGAAAAACTCTATCCATTATGCACATATGATATCCTCTCACTCCCATGTCTCATCCTATAACCGGCCATGCTATAATAGAACGTGTTCAAAAGGGATTGAGTTGCCTCGGAAAACCATTGTGTTCTGGTCGATGAAATGTACTAAATACTCATCAAAGCTATACACATCATCTAATAAATATTCATCAGGATCAAAGGTATGAGATATGTCATCATGATATTGGTGAAGCTGTGAAACATGAAATACATCGCACATGGAATGATACCTCTGAGGTAGTAGTAAACGATTAACATCCAACCTGACTCTCTAAAAAATTTCAAAATTCCCTATATCACGAGGATCCAGCTTTCTGTACATTCTTAACCATATATTCCCTATAATGGGTGACACCTGAAGGAAATAATGATCTTCAACCTCGAACTATATAGGTCATCAATGGAGATCAACATAAGATTTTTCTCAATATTGGGAAATAGTCATACTCTTTATGATCATATGAACCTACTTCAAAGTATTATGAATGATATGAAGACCTAGTACGGCTGATTAACCTACTCTAGACATCATATGGGTGAACATAACAACCTACTATATAAGGTCTCAAGAGGATCTATCTGAAATATCCCCTGAAAGATGTTATTATAGGAGAACTCTGTTATAGGAATATGATCCACCCAGAAACCCCGAAAATTGAGGACACGTTATTATAGAATATCCTCTCAAACCATTACTATCCATTTTGATTGTCTGTCTATACGAGGGTGAAAATACGTACATAGAAGAACATGTGTTCTAATAGCATTTTTGTAATCGCTTCCAAAAATGTGATATAAAATGAGAATCCATATTTAAATGATAGTATGAGGGACCCCTTGGAGTCATATAATATCACGAACATATAATTTTCCCATGTCATCAATTGATAATGTATCTTGAATAGGATTGAAGTTGGATACATTCATCGGTCTGTCAATGAAATCCCATACAACATTAACAACTCTAGGTGACCCAGTTAATCCAACAATATAATTCATGGAAACATCTTCCCATTTCTATTCCGGGACAAGAAGATATTGTAATAATCTAGAAGGCCACTTGTTCTCGACCTTCTCTAGATGATAGATAGAACACCTACGGAAAAATCATGATATCAGATGGTTCATCCTGGGCCCCCAATACTAGTGTCGCATGTCTCGATACATCTTAGAGATTCTTGGATGATCATATAACTAAGAGTATTGGAAATATTTCATCAACTCATTTCACTTATATATATGGAACCAAATACATGCACATAGATGCAGTATGTCATCATTGCACACACACAAATCTATAGGTAGGTTATGTCCAGATATACTGTCATTGAGAACCAACCATTAAGGATATGAAAATTGTATACTCTTCACATTCTCATGGAGGTAAGAGTACACTTCCGAAGATTAAAGATAATACTGCTCATGAATGCCATGAATCCCTAGATGAATCTCTTTAAAGAGGTCCATTAAATTCCATTCATCACTTCCATCCCATACATCATGTGCCTATGTTTTCAGAATCAGTTCATTTGAAACTAAATTTCCTGTCCCAGCCATATAGGCATGCATAAAATCATAGGATTTATGATATTCAACCCATCTCCATTGTTTGAGGTTCAAGTAATAATGTGTAATGAAATATTTGAGGCCCTTGTGGATTTTGTACACCATACTATTCCCACAAAATAGATAGTGTCTCCAGGAAAAAGTCATGGAAAAATGATACTAGAACAAGGTCATGTGTTAGGAAATTACTCATATGCTGCCTCAATTGTTGAGATTGATATGCAATGAACTTATCTTACTACATCAGCACTACCCCAAGGTCAATGCCTGATGTGTCACAGAAGATGGAATAACCAACACCCTGCTCAGGAATACCATGAATAGGTGCCAATAAAAGCCTACCTTTTAACTCCTAAAAGGATTTATAACATTCTTCTAACCATATGAAAATGAAACAATTTGTTTTTAGACCTTTAAGAGGTGAAGAAATATGTGAGAAGAATTTTATGAAATACCTGTAATATCCAAACAACCCCACGAATCTCCTCATATCAAAAACAATCTTGGGCTTCTCTGTGGAAACTACAACACTAACAATTATAGGGTAAATAGATAATCATTATTTATATATTATATGACAAAAGAAATGAACTTTTATGATCCCGAAGTGGGACATTGAAGGCTTAGATTAGTGTTGATTATATATAAATTTACAATAAATCATATCAAGATGTTCGGAATAGTCAATAAGAGTTTGAGAATACACTACGATTTCGTCCAAAAAGACTACGATAAATGAATCCAAATAAGAGGGTAACAACATATTCATCATATCCATGAAAATTTAGGGTGAATTCTTATGCAAAAATAGCATTACAAGGTACTCATATAGACCATAACTTCTACATAATGTTGTATGAGGTAACTTTTATGGTAAAACTCAAACCCAATGATAAAATGATCTCAGGTCGATATTAGAGAAGACTATTTATCCATAGAGAATATCAAAGATATCATCTATACAGTGAATTGGGTACTAATACTTGAATATAATCTCATTGAACGATCTTTATTCCACACATATACATAAGGATATATCCACCTTCTGGGATAAAAGCACTAGACAAACCCAAGAGGATTTACTGGTCCTTAGAATGTTTTTTTCCACTAAATCATCTAGCTGCCAATTATGCTCCTGAATCCCTATAGGATCCATCATGGATGGAGGAATGAACACTAAATATACTATTTGAAAAGAACCATTTTAAACTCTACCTATTTCTTAGGAGGTAATCCATAAAAATAGTAAGGAAATGATTCCCTGAAAAAATCCACTACTAGGGGGAAATAAGATTGACTTTATCCCTGGTCCACTATGAAGATATTGTGAATATGGGAAATCACTCAACCTATCATAAGATTACCTTTTCTTGCACAACCTGCTGGGACATCCGACTCACCCTTATCTAGATAACTGCAACCCTCTCCTCTGGTGATGTAAACGATACAATGCAGTGATAGTAGTCTACAAAAGCATGATATTGAACCAACCTATCATTCATTCAGAATAATGTCATAAATTCCCATCATCTCAATAATAATTTGGTTCCCTAATAAATTGTAATTTCATACATCTAGGGGGAAGCCCCAACACTAGTGTATGTTCTCTTTTCATATGCCTAACAATGTAACTAGTGTCATTACACCATAGTGATATTTTATCTGTATTCTGAGACTCTCCACGATAGATATAGTGATAAAATATTTTTAAGAACATGTATCAAATTATGAAAATACTATAGTAGATTCCCTATTAAATGTGTCTCATACAATATATGGTCTCATAGCCTGATCCACTGGTATTGGTTGTAGATCATGAAACATACATGATCCATGACCATGTGCAACATATGGACTACCATGATTATAAATACACCAATGGAACTGGTGGTTAACGATTTTATGGCTTACATGGCCATGACCTCCTCCACTTAAAGAGATAATGGTGTTATTCTAAATCCCTTCCTCACACGACATAAAATAACTCTCTTCAGAACATGGACCTGGAACAGATCCTTTTCAACTCTAAGCTGGTGGAAAGGTAGTATAGAAATGTTGAAGAAATCCAATATGGCCATAATCCCAACACTCCATTGGGTCTATATCACACTGAGTCTTCTAATTACCCCATCATCCAAACTTATGACACTCTTGAGAGATATAGATTCAATCACTCTGGTTGTCACATCCATGAAGTGAAACATCGAGGGAAAGTTTCCTACCACTGGAAGAACTACTGGTATGTTGTGGAACAAATCCTCTATTCATTGTTTTATTTTCATCACTTAGGTTGTGATCGGTGATAAGTTCTTGATTGAATGTCTCATAAATATTATGAAGGAGAAAGACATTCACCTACATATAGATGGTGTACTAGAGCCTATCCTAAAATCATCTAGTACGAAAAAAGTCATCACCCTCTAGAGGCTGTGCAAAGCACTTCCATTCTATGAAACATGATAAATATTCGATAAATAAAATTGAACCCTACACTTTATGCATGAAATATTTGGCTCTATTGGCATTCAATATCTGAGAAAAAAAGATCATTTAAGTACATCGGAAAAACAAACCATGAGATGCCATGACATCGACCGTCCAAGGAAGTCACATCCCACCAACACATGGTGGATTCCCCAATCAGGTATATAAAAACCATTATAATCTTCTCTATAGGAATTTTATAATTTTAAAAGATATATAGGGTGGATTCTAGCCACGATTCAGTAGCTTGTGGACCACCATCCGTTGAGAATGTAGGAGGATGCTATTACTGGAACTCTAGAGTCAGATTTTCCATTGTGGGTGCAAGGTGTGAAGCACCATGCATGGACTCCATATGACATAGAAAACTATCATGAAAAAGATAATTAGTTCCTAGATCTGGAACAATAGGGGGTGCCTCATGTGGCACTATTTGAGGTAAGAGTGGGGGATCAGGGCCCACAACATATGGATCATAGTCATCAACATCCTCCTGTTATTTGATATGAGGGCATCATGGTGAATTTGTCTACAAATCCAATTTACACACATCAAATCAAGATTAATAAAAATGATAACATCACTAGTGGAAGAAAAATATAATAAAACTCAATACCCATGGCATACAACCCAAACTACCCTCTTAGACGACTATGTATCAGTATGTTCTCTAGTATATGTCTCATTTTATTTTTCTTATAAATACCATGTTCACTCCTTTAACATTAATAAACATTACAATGAGAGATAAGTATGTGCAACCAATTCATTTCAGATTTCATAATTCACTTTATAATGGATATCCATTTCCAGTGAATTAGTGCCCATACACCTATCAATAGAAACAAAATGCATTTATTTATATCATAATTGATTGACATGATAAATTACTCATCCCAACCCACAAGGGCCCATACACATAATAAATTAAGATAGGAAATCACTTAATCAACACAGTAGTAATACCTATCATAGTATCACTCAACAATTACATAAATCTCAAATGATGAAAAGTAGTGAAATGCACCTACATGGATGGGTAACATGCATGACATGTGAAATCTAGGTGCCTATAATGATGCATGTGAGAATGATACTTTCCCTCATATCATCGATCCAAGGATGATATAATATCCAAAAATAACGTAATAATAAAAAACAACACAAAGCATGTTTGTCCCCCAATTCTGAAATAATATCAATTGTAATTGGGAAAAGAAGAAAAATAATTAAAAATTTTGAAACATGGTTTTTAACTTGAATATTGGTTTGAAATGCACATGAACGACTTATGAAAAAGTCCAAAGAATTTCTAATATATAATATATTATCTCCAAATAGTAAAGAATTAAAGGAAACTAACTTAATTGTATTTTATGATGTCCCACACCCAGATGCCACATAATGGGTGTCACGAGATAGGTGGGCCAGATGGCCTCAAGCTCATATCCCTGAACGGCAGAGGATGACAACTATAAGTGGGGGATTATGGTGGGTATATGGGGATATTATTCCATCATTTAAAAAGTTTTCTCATAGTGGATGAATGTAAATTGAGTTAAATAGAAGAAGAAATATAAGTATATAGAAGGCATAGTGGAAAATAGAGACAACAATAATAATAAATGAAAGAACTTGAATAGAATTTTGCGACTAATTATTTATTATATCACTAGAAAAGTAGAAAACATGGATAAAGGATAGTAAGAATAACATGGTTCACTAATGTATAATGGAATTTAAAATATTTTCCTAGGAATATCTAACTCTGTCTTGGTCATCTACTATAAAGATCCACCCAAAACAACAAGAAATCAAGTGTTTGAAGTCGTATGCTTCCATTTGTCAACACCTGCAACTATGTAATCTACTCGATGTAAAAAAATGATTCCATGTGCAGGTGTGAGATAAATCATAGTGTGAAACAACCAATAGTGACTACAAAATCCAGCCTATGTGATGGATTTGTAATAGTGTTCAATCATGCATGTGCAAGGTAAAACAGTACAATGTAATTAAATACCCAAGTACATGCTTCAACGCTCAGCTAGTGTCTCAAAATTTATCCAATTAATTATTTTGTTGTTACCATTATATGAAATATCACATGTTCATAATAGTTATGGATACAAGTGATGACAAGAAAACCTGTAATGATATTTAATAGTGAAGTTCCTAGCTAAAAATGGTGATGTAGACCTTAAGAGTCACCAAATCAGTAATAATTGTATCCTAGAATGATGTATGAGTTTAATAAAAGGATAATTTTCCTATTAATTACACAATGAGATGAAAACCAATAATAATGATTTCATCCAAGGTAAAAAAATGCTAAGCTATGATTTGACTTGATGGGCTTTTACCATACCACCTACTTGTCAATGTTGGATCTAAGGAGTGTATTTAAGGCATCCAATAATGACATATAAGTGACCCTAAAATGTCATATAGGGAATCTAGTGAATATAAAAGGATCAGGATATATGTGGGTATCAACTTATACATGTTGTGTCGTAGAATAGGAATTGTGTTCCTGAGGGATCAGGGCATTTTCTGATCAGAATCCAAGGCGGGCCTCAGTCAGGCCACTCCTATTTGATGTTGAGTCATGTTATATTTAACTTGGTTCAATACTTTACTTCAATTAGTGTTACAAGGTAAAGTAGAATGAAACATTTTAATCATATTATTTGGATCAAGCCTTTCCTTTCATTAGTGTGATAAGGCCATGTAGCATGTAACTTTTTAATCAAGTCATTTGGTTCAAGCATTTACATTCATTAGACTGACAGAGATTTGTAGCATGAAACATTCATTTAATCCACATAAATCATATTCCGTATTAAAGTTTGATTCTGCTACATTCCATTAATGTGGTAAGTGGTTCAATGGATATGAATCCTACTATTCATTTACATTTAAGGCCATGTCATATACTTTGTATACTTTCCATTTCACATTTCACATTTAATTTTCAATTGAAATCACTTAACATAGGCTGGTTTAGTAGTGATAATACATGTAAATTTCCATTATACTATTCTAATTATGAAAAATACATTTAATATATAAACTCTTACCCTTAGGTAGGTAAACCATAGACACAGCAGAATGGTGGCACAAACCTGTCAGAACAATGAAGTGAAAATCATTTAATAATATTATACATGGGATGGATATAGGTAGGGTTGTAACCACAAAACATTAATCACATCCATTAAAAGTTCATATCCATATGTTTCAAGTGAGTATATTCATGGAATATAAAATCTATAAATGGAAATCGATGAAATCAGTGGGACATATAATATAATTCGAAAATTAATGAAATTGAGGAATGAGTAATAGACCACCCACCTTAGGATGTTAATACAATCCTAATCTAGTATTCACCCATTATTTGACTCAAATATGATTACATCTCAAAAAAGTGGAAAATCTTAGATACATCAATAACTAGGTCAAGATAACGAGATAAGAGTAAAGGCTTAAATAAACTAGAGTACTTACCCTTGAGCATCCAATGCGATGAACACAAGATCTACCCAATCCTAAATGAATGTCATCTCTTGATTCCAACTACATGCCTTATACATCAACCAAAATTATATAAAAAATGACAATCCCAATAGTTATTATGTTAGAAAAAAAGGGATGAATATAATAGATCATTAAGGAAAATTTTGTAATATTACCCAATAAATTATCCTTTGAATGGTTTGTCTACACGGTTACCTAGTTAGAAGGGAAAAATTCCCAGTTAGGATGCATGGTGATGTGCCAACCCGACAAGGTGGATCTATCCAGAAAAACATCATCTCAATGGTTAGGCAACCATGTCCCAACCATGCGACTTAGCCAGTTTCTCCAAAAAGATGTGTTTCAGGCTCCGAACATTCCCCATAACCCCTTGGTTCCTATACCAACAAAAAACGGCATCCAAAAATGGTCAAAGATAATTAATTATAACTATATTTAATTTGTCCATACTTGAGTGAAAATTAGGGTTCTTACATAGTTCCACCATCATACCATCATTGTTTAAAATAATAAATCAGTGGACAAGATATGGTATATTATAGTGATATTTCCCCCCTTTGAGTCCTATGAATATCAATATATAGATTTGGATTTCTAAAAAATGAGATAAATTTTCTAATGGTAGATAATTCCATCTGAATAAATTCCCCTAACATATTGAATCTATCCCTTATAATCCATGAAATAAACAAGATTAGTGCTACATGTTTCTAAACAACTAAATTTAAAAAATACTAATCAATCTCGGTATTAATTTTTCTTGGAATCATCAATTTTAAAATAATGAAATATAACGAATCGTTTTTATATGGTGGATTGGTGGAACATTATTTTTATTAATATATACCATGAAAGGAAAAAATATTATCCCCAGTCAATAGAATAAACCATTCACCTGATATTTTTTACCATAGTGTAGTTATGTACAATAACTAGGTGGCCCATCAATGTCTCTATGATTAATGAGATATGAATCACATAAGAAGAAGGGTTGCATGGGGTTATGAAACATATAATCATGTTCACAAGGTATGAGTTTAAAGATAAAAAATAGATTAATCCAAATGGTGTGTGATAAAAATAAAGATATATTATCGCTATTTAATCATCCTCATGTAAAAATTAACATTTATTTTATTCTCTCAAGACAATGTAAAATGAAAATATGAAGATATCATATATTCCCCTTATTCTTTTGTTGAGGGTTTCATGATCATTATTGATGACCACCTGAAGAGTAATCTATGAATGAAGGGAGATTCATAACCAACATTGATCATCAGTGTCGTTACCCCTGAGGGGAATTTGAAAGGCATCCAATTTTTTTGTCTCATCGAGAACTATTTACATGGAACTGAACTAAAATTATATTGTTTGCTCCTAATGAGTAACCATTAATTAGTGTTTTTTGTATTTAATCCATTTTTTCACACTAGATGAAATGACAATGAACCTATCCCATTCCTCAAAAGAAGAATTCATCTTTGGAAAACAACTGAAATCTTACTTTATACTAGATTTACAATTAAAAAATTGTTCACCAACATTAAAAAATATTAATGATAAAATTATATTTATATCATTTTAATGGATCCTAAATTTTTTTTATAATTAATTATTTTTTATTACAAATAATATTATAAATTATTGATACAAATATTTAATTTAAATTCCCTTCATTTGAATAAATATATGTGTTCTATAAAAAAATATGAATAGACCCCAAAGTTGAGGAGGCTACGAAACTTCATTCAACTTTAAGGGGTAATGGTTTATCATGTGATTCAATTTTTCTTGAAGAATATTGGAACCAATTATTATATAATATCATCAACCATCGAATCTTTAAGTTAGTGGTTAATTAGTTACATTGGCACAAATACATGTAGTCAAATACCAGTAGACTGATCAGTTGAGTCATTTCAGAAAACTATATACACACTTGAAAAGAATTTGACATTTGGGAAAATACAACAAACAATGTAATGAAAAACATTCAACATTATCGAACCCATTCAATGAATTTTTTGTTATATACTGGAAAATTGAAATAGAATATGGGTGAGAGAAAACTATATTTCACAGTAACATACACTAGAATATATAATGAACTAATAATTCATAATATATATGGAAATTCAAATAACTAAAAAACATTTTATTTAATCAATAAATTTTTAATCATGGTAAAATATGGAATAATGACTATGAAAATGTAAATAAATGGAAAAAAGTAATTTATCAACAACATTGCATAATATAAATTCATGGATAATTCATGGAGAACATATCATGGACAATAAATACTAAATTTGGAAAAGAGGTAAATTCAAAATATTTGATTCCATGATCTAAAACATTATGATATCTACACTCTCAAGACACCTCAAAAGATCTCATAATCAGAATATATAAAAACAAATTCAATTTTGTTTTCTAATTTGTTCGTTAGACCAATTGATGGATCTATTGGCTATATAATTCTGAGACTCACCCATTATTGTTGGTCCAACACATTCCTCAACTATCAAAATGATTGAATAAAATCATGAATCCATATACATTAAAAAATATATATGTCCTGAGTAATGAATGTTTATTTATCAATATTACCCTTATTAATCAAATTATTTTAAAATGTAACATTTTATATAGAAAATTTATACTCATTAGTCAATAATCATATTCATGATACATGTATATGGATAGTTATTTTAAATGAAATATCCAATTATCATATGTAAATAAATGATTTAATGGATTAAATAATATACCACATTGAGAATAGGTGAACCAAAGGGTTTTTGACATTTATGAAATAATATACCACAAGAATGTAATTTTTTTAGGAAAATTATATTTTTCATAATGATATTGTACTTCAAAAATATTTCGAAAATATGTAAGAAACCATTTTCATTGAAAAAAACATGAAAACTATAAATTGAATCTTTAAATAATTAAATCAATATGATTATTGGAAGAGATTCAATTCAATATATAGAAAAAAAATTCACTTCTCATTTATTCATAAAATATAAAATGTACCTCGTTTGGAAAATTACGAGAAAATTTCATTTTAAATATTATATAAAAATTCATTCATGATTTTAAATGAATTGAAACTATTATATAATATTATGAAGAGCTAGTTCGAAGCAATTTTTAGAAAACATGGTCATTAAAGAGAAATATACAACAATAGAGAATTTGGAATAAAGAATCCTAAATAATGAATATATATTAAAATAAAAAAATAAATTATTGGCAACATTCATATCAGTTTTTTGAGGCAGAAACTCATGAGGGGATTAGGGATCAATTAAAACAACATTTGAAATCACACTAACTCAGAAAACTATATTTCATAATCTAAAATATTATATGAACAAAAATTTATAGTAACTACAAATTTATATTATTTTAATACAAATTAAATAATAATTTTAGAATTAGATTTCAAATAAGAAAATAATAAATAAAAAAACGAATAAAAATAGGGATTAAGTATCAAGCCAATAATTTGTCCCCTCCAATTCTCTATCACACATTTCCATTAATTTTAAGAAATAATAATGATGATTTTCATCTTAGTGTAAGGTTTAAAATCAATATCACAATGTCATTATAGGATCAATGCATCTTCCATTTTAATATGTACAAAGAAAAACAATAAATAGGTCAGAAAAGACATCTTCCATAGTTTTCATTTGTATAAAAAAAATATTTTTGAGAGTGTGTGTCCAATACAATTTAGTATATAATAGGAGACAGTTTGTATAGATAAATAAAGTAAATAAACACATAGGTCAAATGTAAATAATAAATAAAAAGAAAAAAATATTAGATAATGAAATATGTGGTCCTAGTATGTTTGAATAGCTTATGATATTCAGAGGTCCTCTAATTTGACTTTATAAGAAACTTAAACAGGTTTTTCAAATATGTTTAGGAAAATGGAGTTTGATAGAGTCAGGAGAAATAATTATGTTTTATGTATATAGATCTTCTAAAAATTATCTACACATGTGAGTGACTTTTTTTCCTCTATACAATGTATACATGTTCTAATTTATTTATATTCTACACTTCTAAGCCCACTTGTATGTATACCATCCACAATGAGTATCTTATTAATATTTATCTATAAAGTTAAAAAATTATCCGTTGAAGGATAATATTAAGGATAACCTAAATCCTAGTAGTATGCACTTAATCAGGAATCTCTAACATTTTCTTTAGTACATATGTTGAGTATTTCAGGAATAATTATTAATAAATCCAAGAGCTTCTTTGAAACATTAACTCCCATAAACATTCTGTTCAAGAAATTAAATTCAAATGAGAGTAAAAATATCTACAATTTCATACTAGATTTAGATCATATTTTATTATATTATAGAATAATCAAATATTACACTAATAGTAGAACAACCCAGCGGTAGATTTTTTAGTGATAGATAATCTGAACAATAATTAAATATATTCATTTATAGATCTAGATTGATAGTATATATAGTCTGATGGGAGATGTCGTGTGGCTGTAGATTTGGTCTGATGGAGGATCTGGTCATATAGTGAATCTAGTATGATGGAGGATCTTGTGTGATGGTTTCACAAATCTAGAATTGGAGTTTGATAATATATCAATATGTGGAAAATTTTATGATTGTCGATACAGTCCACCGATAAATCATATTAAATTAACGGTAGATCTTCACTACCAACAATGCATATATTTGAAATAATGGTATATCTTCTTAACTAACATTATATCTTCATAAAAAATTTTAGATGTTAACACAATAACATTTTCCTATAAAATGATATAATATCATATAATATTAATCATTTTATAAATATAAAGGGCATTATTTGTTAATATAAAAATAAATAGGTTCTAATACTCACCCCCTTTTGATAATCACAAATAATGGAATTTGATAACCATGTAAAAAGAAATAAAAACAGAAAAGTTAAAAATAATATATGATGTTATTAAAATTTGAATTGGGAAAATCAATATAATCAATGATTTTATAAAAAATCATTAACATCCCTCCCCAAATAATCCCCATATTGGATTATCAAAAATATACTACTATAAGAGGAATGACAAATAAAATATTATGAAGAATCACCATTCTCATCCTAGATATTTTAATTTTGATCATCATATCTTCCACCAATATTATTAAAATATTCATTCTCATCATCATAAAAAATAACTAAACTTAATTATCTAGAAGATAAATATTTTTAATCATATTATTTTTTTGAGACAATAGTCTCCAAAATTTATCTAATTCTTTTAAGATACATTTTCTATTTGTAACTTAATGAGGTGGAATTGGATATCCATAAGATATATTAGGAATATTTATAATATAATGAACTCTTCATTTTTCAATAGATATATGAAAGTATTGTTAAAATTATTCATATTTTTCTTCTTCTACTATATTATCATTTGAATAAGAAAAAAAACTCATCTTGACCCATGCAATGGTTAACCATGTTTTAGCGTGTAACAGGGTGATCTAGAGGCATAAAGTCATAATATAACATATCATCTTCTAAAAAAATTTATTCATAAATGGATTCTATTTCAGCTTCAGTATTATATATTTATACACTCCCAAATAAAAACCACCACATGTTAATTCTTCATAATTATTTTCTGGTATTAAACCCTTATTCTCATGCATTGCTGAGATCATCATAGGATTGTTTAATCCATTTATTCTAGTATAATATGTACTCAAATACATCATATTTAGCATTATATATCTTTATTTATTTATTTTATATCCTCTTTTTTAAAGTAATAAAAGGAATCCATATTTCCAACTCATCATAATAATGTCCATATTCAAGGGTCATATCTTGAGATAGAAGAATTTAAATGTGGTAATACCCTCACAAAAAAGATATATAGTAGAAGATATTTGCGTTGTACAATTTATAGATAACATCATAATTGAATCCTCATAAATGAAATGATAATTATCATTTAGATAAGAACATTGATATTCATTTTAAATACATTTGTTTCTATACTGATGATTGTGGACCACTAATTTCATGAAAATATAACATTTATAGCATCAACTATACATTAATCAAATCATTATTCCCCTCAAATCAATAATCTTCATAAAGGCAAAATTATAGAACCAACCTATGAATGAATATTATATCATTCATTGAAAACCATTTAATCCATCCATGATCAAGAATGACCTTCACCACTAAATAATTACTCAAAATTATCCAATTATCATATATCCTATTCTATCCAATAACTACACATGTAAAAATATGAGGATTCATTGGTTTAACTAAACTAGCGTGTCTGGATTCTCCTTGATATATGTTAATAGGATTTGATCCTTTATGAGATAAAACCAGGGTTCTCATCAATCTCACCATTCTACCGAATCAAAATGTGCAGGTTGAGTGCAAGGAATGTTGAATGTCAAGGAATAAGGTATATCATATGGATCAAAATTAGGGTACAAGAAAGTTTTATTCAAAAATAATATATAATTATTGATTTTATCATTTTGGGATTTTAAATTATAAAATATTATAAAATATTTATAATTAAATAAAATAGAAAATTAATCATAGAAAATTGGACTGATTGAAAACAAAACAAATAATTGGCCCTTAGATCACCAATGGTGTGTTTCCCATTGTTGGAGCACCCAATGATGGAACACCAACTGTGGATCTCCAATGGTGTATCCCCAATAATGGATCTCAATGGTTGGATCACAAATGGTGGAATACCAACTATGGGTCACCAATGGTGGATCTCCCAATGGTGGATCTCCCCTCGATTGATCATCTGACGGTGGATCACCAATGGTGGTAATAAATGGTGGATTACTAATTATGGCTCAAAAAAAGTGTATCACAAATAGTGGGTCACCCAATGGCGGATCACTAATGGTCGATCACCTTATTGTGGATCACCAATTGATGATAACAAAACATTAGATCTTCAAATAGTAGAGTAATGAATATAATGGAATTAAAAAAATTATCATTCAATGTTCACGATATAGTTATATTAATCTCCCATAATTAAAATGATTTTAAAAGATGACAAAAATTTATTTTTATGTCCATATTAATCAATATATTTTTCATCTTTTGAGAAATCAACTCTCAAAAATTGATGTCCTTCAACAGTATTCTTTTTCCAAGTTGGAGATAAAATATTAGTTGAAATATTTATCCCACTTGAGTCCTTACAATTTATGGGGAGAGGAAAAAGTTTATATCCATACTGTATTAATGAATTTTTCATCAACATATTATATTCAAAATAGCATTACACAAAAATACAAATATCCTAATTTTCTGATAGTGTATCAATTATATTTACTACTCCATGATATTAGTGATGCTCCCAATAGTTATATTTTGGATGTTCTTGTTATATCCCACCTATAACCACCAAAATATTCATCTATATAACTAAATAAATAAAAAAATTATTGGCATCTAATATTCCTAATTTTTTTTTCTAAATGACGTTTTTGAATATTCATTATACCAAAATTAAAAGAAATTCATTAATATATTCCGTAAAATGAGGACACATACACACACTAAACATAATACATGTTCACATAGAATATTTGTATAAAAATAATCCAATCATTCATTAATAAAAGGTTTGATCTAGTGAAATTCCATTTTTATAAAGATCGATCTTACATGTTGTACTCATGGACATGTCAGAAATTTTTCTTCCATACAAAAAATATCATTTAGTTGTTTTTTTTATATACATTGAATTAAAATATTTACATCTTTATTTTTATTTTTTAAAAGAAATAAATATTTTATTTTCTCCCATTAAACACATTTTCAATTCACATTGCATCATTTTCAAAAAACCAGTACTTGATCATTTTGTAGAATATCCATAAAATATTATCAACATAAAATGTATCTACTAATGGATCCTTTATAATTCATTTATAAATATTATAAGATAAACCATGCCTTTTTAAATCATTTATAAATCAGTAAATCGATATCCATGTAACATTGTGAATCATAATATTCTATAAAACCATATCAATCATTACTATAATTAAGAAATGATTTGGAAAATTATGATTTTGAAATCCAGTTGGTTTCCAAAAAACTAGAATCCTCTATAATATAACAATTTATAAATTTTATCTACAAAGACATTTGATAGAGTCTGATATCCAAATCTGTTTCATGGGAAATAATCATTCTAAAGAGCTCACATTTAGGAAATAGTGAAATGGTTTCCTCATAGTCAATTCCCTCATTCAATATTCATTTTCCTTAAACAAATTTAGCTGTAATTATTAAGGTAGTTCCTAAATAGTCAACTTTCATTAGAAATATACATATATTAACAATTCCCATATTGTATTTAGGTCAATATAATTTTTCTGAAACTCTATTTATTTCAAAATGATTATGTTATTATTTCTTTCCCATCACCCAATATTCTTTAAATATGACACCATTAATTTTCTTAGGTTCATGATGTGACATGAAAGGCCGATGTTCAAAATAATTTCTAAGATAATATCAAATTTATATCTCTATAAATATGTATCTAATTGAAACATATATGTGAATGTATCCATTAATTATAATATTTCTAAATAATAATTATATTGATGTTTAATTATCATATAAAGGGTCAGGTTTAAGTTAAATCTCGAAATTGGATTATTTTTATATTTGATTCATAAATGTTTCATAAGGATTGGAATTGATATTCATTTTAGATATATAGAACACAAGGTTGTCTTTAGGGGTCATAATCACATGAAAACCAGTTTCATCGAAATCGATAAGAACAAATTCATTAATAATTTTTTCTCTTTTATTAGACACCATATATGATTTACTAAATGTTGAATATTAATTGAAAATTACTCCATCACATTTTGATGAATATTTTTCATTATTGTCCTTAGTATTAAGAATATTGAATTCAAAACCAATAATCCAATAGTAATTAACCTTTATTTTTATAGTATTCTTTAAAATAATAGTATTTTTCAATAAGAGATGTTTTATAAGAAATAAATTATTTTTGTGACCAGATATATTCAAAGATTCATTCCCAAAATTATCTTGTATATAATTCTCACTGAACAAGTTCCATGAAATTTATAGAACGGTTCTATTTATTATTTCAACTACACCATTCAGTTGTGGGGCCCACATAGTAGACAAAATTTTATTATTACCATTTTGCGAGAATAATTAATAAAAATATACTTTTTTTCACATACCCTTGATCACTTTTTATTTTTTTAAATATAATTACACTAATACAATCTAAATATTTAGCATAGATGGAAAAATTGGAAAAATACTACACTTTTGTGAGCTAAATAGAGTAAAACTGTATATCAGGAAAATTAATCTATAAGAACACAAACATAGTGATCCCCATTAAATATATAAACTATATAATATCCAAAAATGTCAATGGGAACAGAATTTCTAGGTTGAAATGTTGAAAATAACTAAATTTTATTTGAATGATGTTTTTCAATGTTTCATTTTTTCTGGGGTTATAGTCATTATCGTTTGGATATTCTTGTTTAGTTAGATCCTCGACTAACACTTTCCTAGTAATCTTTTTTATGGGAATGAATATTCTATTTTCCTGGAATCGTTTTCCAAACACATGATTATACTTTATTTTAACTTATATAGTAAATGTTTTTTGAAAACACTATATCTATGTTAACCACATATACATTATCATTAGTTAATGAATTAAAAACTATATCATTTTTAGAAAAAAAAACATTATAGAATTATTCTCAAATTTATCATTAATCCAATAATCACATTACAGTGTGATGTAAAAAAATATTATTCATTAATAGAGCTATAAATGAAACATTATAATTCAAAACAATGTTAGAGTTATTGATTTGACCAATACTAATAATTCTTCCATTGATATTGTCACCAAAAGTGACAAGCACACCATCATCCTTAGTATGGTTCTTGCATCATGAGTAGTGTCCAGTCATGTTTTTGGAATAACCACTATCTAAATACCATAAATTCATACTGTATAATTTCAATAATATTTCCTCTGAAAAACATCTAAACAAAAAATGACTTTGGTAGCATAATAGTTGTGGGTCTATAAATTTTATTAAACATAAAATTAAGAATCCATAAAGACTTAATAAGATAAAAGAAATATTATTATTGAATTTTAAAAAATATTTTCTTAGGTCTAGAAGAATACTAAATAGTAAAATAATATCTATATTTAAAATTTTTAATATCATTATTTTTAATAATCATTCTCTATTATACTAGATACCCTATGGCAGAAGATTATTAAGTACTATAAATATTTCAAAACATCAGAATCAAGGTATTTCATTCATTCAATAATATTTCAAAAAAAATTGTAAATATCTTATATTATAACATTGACTCATAGTTATCATTTATTAATTCATAATATTTACTCGTTTATATAGTAATATCAAATTAAAAACTAGCAGTCCGATCATTTTTCATATTTAAACAGCCAAATTTGTCTTTATGTTCATAGAAATTATGATCCAACATATTAAAATATACTAAAATTTCTTTATTGGACCTATTATACTAATTATTTTCAAATCCATTTATTTTAGACATTTAAAAAAGTTATTTCATAAAAACATTAGATATATCGTATAGGTTTTATATAAGAGAAATATTGGTTTTATCATGGTTTCCTTCACAACATAAATTAGATTCACTTGTGTTTTCCTGTAAAGATCTATAATTTTATTTTATATAATTTCTATAGCTATTATTCTTATCATAATATTTACTGATAAATTGAATCCTTGTAAAATCATATTCGAAATAAACATTTTATTTTCATTGGTAGAATAATATCTCATTTCTAGTATCACCCATTGTTCTGTCTTTTCTCCAATTACCTCTATTTTCATACATTACATTGTCAATGTGACTTCTAAAAAAAGTTTGTTCTAAAAAAATTCATGGATCTTCAAAATTAGGGTTCCATTTATTCATCACTTTCTACAGGTGAATCTTCATCACATGATCTATCATCATTGATCGTTTCATTTTATCAAAAGGAAGTAGTTTTAAAAGCTATAGATTTCCCCATTTTTCATCCTTATCTTCTCTATTTACATGGAGTAACTCTTAAAATATAATTATCATTCTAATTATATATTTAATAGAAAAATAATTAACATAACTCTTAGATTTAACTGAATATACTCTCAATCTCTCTTATAAAAAATCTCAATATGGGCATTACAAGACAGTTTTCAGGAATATGTTTCCCTAATGAATGGAGTTTGTTTTAAATATTATTAATCCTAATATATGTATCTAAAATAGCTTCACCAAATTTCATGTTAAATGTATTATTTTTAATTGTATAATTATTCAAATTGAAATTTTTACATTTTATGTTGTTTCATTAGAAACATGTAAAGTATCACAAATTTCAAATTCAATAGTACCTAATGAAATTATATTAAATTTTTATTCTTTTAAAGAACATTATAACGTATTCTTAGATTTATAGTAATTATTAAATGTTTTTTTAGTAGGATCACTCCACTTTAGTCTTTCATTTTTTGTTATTTCAAATTTTTCTTCAAGGATAGTCCAAATTTAAAAACCTATTCTTTCAAAATGTATCATCATTATAATATTCATTTGACCATTATTTATTTCATTAAAATAAGGATGCCTCAACGTAGAATGTCCAACTTTTCAATTATTTCAACAAATGAAATATATATTGAAAGAAAATATTAGATATCATTAATATAAAAATAAATCATAGTTGAAAAGATATTTGAAATTTTTCCTCAGATAACAAATGATTGTAAAAGAGAGTAAATCAAAAGGGGGAAAATCGAGTTCCCAATAATTATTTTTGTAAATAATATTTCATACTAAATCATACTAATTGACTAAAAATAATGTGTCAATCAGAACATTAAAATTATAAATGTTTGATCGTAAAAATAATTTCACAAAGTAGGATTAAGGATATTTTAAAATTATATTTGAAATATCATTAAATTTTGAAACTAAATTTAATAAAATAAATAAATAATTTTAAAAAGTTAATTATAGCTACAAATGTAGGGTTTTGGTTAAAAATTGAAATAAAATTATAGTTTTAAAATCAAAAGGAAAAAACCAATAAACTATTCGGTAGAATAAAACAAGTGTTGAGTTACAAGATGTATCTTATTCAACCATATATAGAAGTCACCTACTTCCATGTAGTTTATTAAATATTTATCTTTATCCATAACATGTTTCGTGTTTTACAATCAGAATAAAAAATTCCATCTAGTATCAATATGTCTTCTATATTTATAGATGGGAATGAAATTAATAATTATGCCATAAAAATCCTCTTATATTGTATTCATGGGTATAAAAATAAAAAAATATGGGAGAGTGTGTCAAGAGAAATTTATATTGATTCACTATAAAGTGTGTATAAATAAAATGAGTAATGAAAGAGAGAGAAAAAAGTTATATAATAGATAGATATAAAAAATTACAAGGGTTTTAATTTAGTGATGCTTCACATTGGGAATAACATCAAATGTTAAAAGATACTTGTATTTTTCTTTATGAGGTGCTAAAAAATGCTATTCATAATGTGTGGGAAAATTGAGTATCAAAGATTCTAAAAAATAATTTTTTTCTATCTGTAGTTGTGCGAAGAATAATTCACATAGGTGAGTATAAAATGATCCACTATATAGCACACAAGGGTTAATATTATTTTTAAATATTGCTGTAATATATATCTATTTATTTGTAATTTTTTTAATATTTTATGGAATTATTTCGAGACCACGTTCTCTAACAACACCTAATTATCTAGCCCGATGTGCCTAAAATAGAGTTTTTAATCATTTTTAGGTTTAGTTAAGTAAAAGATTGTGCGGTTTTTCCTAACTAGTAAACAAGTGCTCAAATAAATAATTTGATGGCACTATTGAACTTATAATGCTGAGATTATCCAAGAAAATACTTATCTTTGGATGATAATGTTCGACCGAATAATATATTTTTTTGAATAATCAGAAAAAAATAAAATAACTTATAATGTTATTTTATTTTTTTCAAAACCATTGAGAGGCAAACGGTGGCACTGCAGTGTGTTGATGAGGTGCATTAAATGAACCTCAGTAATGGCTCAATTTTTTACAGCATAACAACACATTAAAATATTCCTACAAACGCAACATCACTACATAACAGAAACACTATGAAATGTTTTCTTTTAATGGGTTAACACATTAGAGAGTTGGGAATGAAATAGTGGAAATTCCACAGAAAAACTGATAGTGATAACTCTCTCCAATGGAGAACGAGAATTTCAGAAGATTGTTAACAACATCAAGGCATCTTGAAGAGTGATACCAGTGATTGCTGAACATCTTGTACCCCTTGATTCATAGCGGCCAGACCACTTCATCATCTAAATTGTTCGAGGTATGAGTGTAACTATTTTAAGTTTTCCCCATACGTATTCCAAAACAACAAATTCTGATCAAAACATGATCATGTTGATCTACAAGTCATGTGTTCTTGATGAAGAGTGTTTCATTAGGTTTAATTCATAAGGATTTTCAGTTATCTTATATAACTTTGATCCCAAGGCTCCCCTATTACAAAGTTCAAACGCATTAGTCATTGTCCGACACAAATAAGGACCAAGCCCCTCAACCTTTTCAATTCATCATGGATGTGAATTAAAAATAGTGGTAAATAAATTTTGAGGCTATTACAGGGAAAAGGGAATCCCCCAGAAGACATAGTGGAATAAGGTGAGAACAATGGACCACCGAAGTGGACCCGGGGGTCGATGGATTAAACTAGCGGTGGTGGCCTATAGAGGTATCCACGAGCCGGTGGAAACATGCCTGATTGATTGTAGAGGCTAGATCGAGATGCGACTGTGTGCAAGAGCCACAGAAATCTATGCCACTGGCTGGCGGTGGGAGGATGTGGCCACCCGCTTGTGTCAGTGCACCATGTCTCTCACGGTAGGCTGCAGTCAACCAACCGTGGTGAAGGAACTAGCCCGGTGGATGACTGGCATGGCAGAGGGAGGTGAACGTGGATTCTAGCCACATCCCGGTAAGGAAGAACTGGTTTTCCTAAGGTGTACAAGCTTGTGCATAGGATGGACCCGCGACCCAACTGACCCACTGCCCAATGGGCCATACTATGTCTATTCTGGGTCAGTTCAGGTGGGTTTCACCTATTCGGGGTGGACCTCGACCCAACCGGCCTATTTTTGAAGAAATGATAGTGTCTTTCAAACCAAACATCTAATTGATGAGTCATTTAGGGATTTGGAACCCTCGTGATGAGGAGGGTGTTTTTTCATAATCTATAGAGACAATCACGGATGTTTAAATTAAACGAATGGAATGAAGATCTATTCTCTCATAATTAATCACACTACATGCAGAAACACGGTGGTTGGTTGAGACCTAATGAATGCTAACAAGGGACCCTCAGTGGAACATCTATAATAGTCCTGTGGAAATTTTCATATCTGTGACATTGAATGTCAATGGTTGGGGCTACTCTATGTGACCCTACTGAACCATGGTACTCGATATGAGAAGTATCTCAGTATGGTCAAGGTGTGAATCAGCTTCTCTGTCACCCAGAATGCCTCTCTGGGGAGTGGGTTTTTTATGACCTATCAAAATCATGTTACTCATCATGATGTGTACCGAAACAGTCAATGGTTAGTGGGAAGTGTCTTATGTGTGACCTAGCAGGCATACTAGGCCCGTTGAGGTGGAGTTTTCCAACATCCCAAGGATTTCGATGATGTGAATAATGCTCTTACTTTCATACATTAAATTATACCTAGTGTGAGCTATCTTGTGTCATGATCATGATTCTTGATCATGTGTCATGGTTTCCTCTATTGATTTCTTTGTGGTTTTTGCATTATATTTTGGGGTCCCTTCATAGTATATTATTACTCACCCCTAGATAAGCTTCACCTACATGTGTTGTGTGTGGTGCAGATGAATGCTGCCTTGATGGAGGACATGGTTTCCTAAGACCCGGTGGTGCCCAGTGAGACTAGGCAGGCGGGGCGTACTTCTACAGCTTCCACCAGATACTTTTTACTTACCCATCATATGAGGTTTCTAGTTGACGACATTATGTTTTTACTTTTACTCTGTGGTTATTTAGTTACATGAATGTTTATTTTTCCAGCTTTGGGGTGTGGTTGTGTGTGTGTGGGTATAGGTACTCAGGAAATTTCATCCTACTTACAGGTTTATGCATTCGATGCTAGTATCCAACCCATGGCCTTTAGGAGGCGGGCATGGATTATGTCATGGAATGGGCCCCAAGGGACTAGTAATTATGAAGTTGTTTCGGAATGGGTCTATTCAACCTCCAAGACTGAGTGTATGTTTCTTATGTGTTTGGGAAATAGTGTTTAATGTTTTTAGTTTGAATTTAAGATTTGGCGAGTCTAGTGTTGGTGTAGCCGTCGACATATCCATTCCCCAAGACCATGAATTATGATTTTCTACTCTATACATAAAAACACAGGCTGTAGGCATTATATAGGAATTGAGTGTTTCCTAATGTTCATATTGAAAATGAGTCAGCTCAACAAGAAGAATCTTTTAACCATAGGAAATCATGATCTGTATTAGGATGGAACTACAAAGAAGACTAGCTCTGATTCTAATGTGTTCCCTAGAGGATAACATGCCTAGCGATGAGGCATCAGTTTAGGGACCAGTGCAAGAGATGGCCCTACCGAGTGGTACACCAGCATTACCACGACTCGTTTATAGGTAGTTACTATTGGAGTTACCTATTCAAGATGAAAATATTCTCAGTGCCTTGAATGTTTTCTAAAGATAGAGAACTCCCAGGTTTAGGGGAGAGATAGATCCTCAGGCTGCTGAGGTCTGGCTAGAGGTGGTGATGTGCGTCATCCAGTTAGTGAGAACGCCACTCAACCCGATGGATATATTTGTTGTGATCCTTCTTCATGCATCATCCATCTTATTTTGGTGTTTGAATATTAAGACTCGTGATTAGGTGAATCCCTCTTTGATTTTATACGAGCGACTTTTCCTAGAGGAGTTCATCCCCGATACCTTGAACCCAGTGCACATACATGAGATTCTTCACCTAAAACATGGAAGTATATCAATGGTGGAGTACTCTATGAAGTTTACATATCTCTACTTCTACTACACAAACATGGTGTGTGAATCTTTCTTCAGGGCCCAAAAAAATTGATTTGGGACCTAGATGAGTGATCAGGGCATTCATGGTGTCTCTTAGAATCCCCACTCAGGCTGTAGTGTTGGAGTTATCCCTTCTTGTAGAGAGATTCATGGTAGATTAGGCACCGATAAGCTATGTAACCAGAAGACATCAGATGGTAGAGTCTTCAATGGTGAGGTGTAAGATACAATCTAGGGGACTAATTCTGATCATATCTTTCAAGAGATAAACCTATGATTCGGGGGTTGTAGTGTAGGGCTCTTTGAGTAGAGGGAGTCAGCAGGGAATCAATATCATCTTCACGTGCGGTGAGTAGGGAGACATGGGTCATGATGGCCCAACCCACCGTACTGATGATTAGAAGATAGTTTAGGGACTTCCATGGTAGAGGCATATGTTTGAGCAAGGTGGTCCATATGGAAGCGAATGTGGCATGGGATCAGGATGACCAGTGGGTGGTGGGTGACTGTTTGAGGTTCTCCCACCACCACCCCTAGGTTTTCCACTACATGCTCTAGGAGACAGTAGACAGTGGTGAGGCCAGCATCAGGAGATAGAGTCCTTGAATGACGGCACTCCAGATATGATTATAGGTATTATCATTATATTATCAACCATATATATAGTTCTTATAGACATAGGTTCTAATCAATCTTTCTTTTACAAGGACCAAGTTTGAGGCTTGGATATTTCAGTGGAGTTGTTGGATTGATATTTATGATTATATATTCATATGGGAGGGGATTTGATGATGACACACTAGTTTTGGAAGTGTGATATTTATTTAAGAGGATAGATACTTGGACGAGATCTCCTCGTAGAGGCATAGAGGACTTACGATGTCATCTTCGGAATGGACTAGTTATCTACAGTCCATGATTAGATCGACTGTATTGGTTGAAAAGTGTGTTGTGTCAGCAAGGATGGGATCATTTTTTTCCCCACTAGTGAGAAGTGGTATTTTGTAGCATAGTAAAAACATTCTCAATGTAGGGTGCATTCGATCACTCACCAATTGTCTAGCCTCACCCTTGCTGCGGTGGATGTGAGGTGTCCAAGATTTCATATAGTGGTGGATGCATGCGAGGATGTATTTATTGAGACTATTCAGGGACTACCTCCTCATAGGGTGGTATAATTATTCATCAACCAATACCCATGGATGACATTTAAATCCACAAAAGAATTTATATGGCTCCCTCAGATATTCATGAATTTAGGGTACAGTTAGGGGACTTGTAGGAGAATGGATTTGTGAGGCCCATCATTTCACTTTGGGTAACCCCAATGTCAATTTCCTAGAAGGAAGATGAGATCATGAGGCTATGTGTGGACTTATGGAGACTAAAACCGATGACCATGAATAACAAGTGTCCACTACTGATAATTAATGACAAATTCAATCAACTAAAGGGAGTTAGGTGATTATCGAAGATACACCTATGATCAGGCTATCATGAGCTTCGGATGCGGGATGAGGATGTACTGAAGACAACATTTAGATACCACTATGTCGACAATGAGTTCTTGTAAATTCCCTTTATCATGACCAATGCTCACATAGTGGTCATGGGACACATGAACAAGATCTTCCTGCCATACCTCGATCTCTTCATGGTGGTCTTTATTGATGACATATAGGTGTACTCAACGTCGGTGGAAGAGCATGCCAAACACCAGTGGATAGTCCTGGAAATACTCTAATAACACTCTCATTATGGTAAGCTCTCAATGTGATAGTATTGGATTAGAGAGGTCGACATTCTAGGACACGTCATCTCGGAGGATAGAGTTACAATGTATCCGTCAAATATTAAGGCAATGCTTGCTTCGGAATGAAACATGAGCGTGATGGAGGAACGGAATTTTGTGGGATTGGTCAGGTACTACCAAAGGATCGTGATTAACTATTCTAGAGTACCATCACCAATTTAAACTTTGAAAAAGAAGAGACTTCCCCTCAGATGGACGGAGAAGTGCCATCTGAGTTTCCAGGTGCTGAGGCAGAGACAGATGACTGCCCCGATATTGAGACTACTAGAAGAGGGAAATGTGTATATAGTCTTCTACGAAGAATTAGGGAACAGACTGGGATTTTACTAATTAATTAGTGGGAATTTATTTCCTAGGGATTGTGGAAGTTGAGGCATCCTGAGAAGAACTATGCGACCCATGACATGGAGTTAGAAACCGTGGACTTTTCCGTGAAGATGTGGATGAACTGCTTAATGGGTGAATGGTTTACCGTCTACTCTGAACACAAGAGTATCAGGTATTTCATATAATAGAAGGAAATGAACATGAGATAGTGGTGATGTTTGCAGTTCCTCCAGGACTATGACATTGAGATTGTCAATAATATTTTGAAGGGGAACGTGGTGGGAGACACACTCATTCGGAGGTATGGCCGACAACTTCTGAGTGAGGCAACATGGTAGATAGCCATGATATATATTTCCTATGTCTATGTGAATGGAGAATATTACCTTCAGTAGATGATTTTAACTCCTCTACTCTTATAATGAGTCGGGGAGGCACAACTTGTGGTTGATGACTATGAGACCCGACATGCTCAGTTATCCTCAAGAAAAGCTCCTATTTAATTTTCAATAGGTGGAGAGCACATCATTCTTTTCATAGGAGGCACCATAGTACAATTGATGTTATGGGAGGTGATCTTGACAGAGTTCCACACGTACCATTTGGTGGTATATCATAGTGAGGCGATGATGTAGACGGACTAATGATGTAAGTACTAGTGTTCAGGGATGAAGAAAGTTGTGTAAGGGTTCATTTAAACATGCCTCTCTTGTTAGCACATGATGGATGAGAATCATGATCCTGAAGTCTTCAAACAACCACTACAATTAACAATGTAGAAATGTGATGGTATCTCTTTCCACATCATGAGGGGATTACAATGCACATCTATGGTCCATGATTATATCTGTGTTTTCATTGAATGACTCACCAAGTTGGCTCACTTCCAACACATCCTGGAGCAGGAAACAATATATGTCTTGGGATGCCACTATGTCTAGGAGATATTTCAGCTTTACGGTGTTCCTTCGAATAACGTCTTAGACAATGATGCATTACTTATAACCTGATTGTGGAAGATATTTCATGAGGAATTTGATACCCAATAATTCTTGAGCCCAGCTTTTCAACCTCAGTCAAATGGTCAGACGGAGCAGACCATACATACCATGGAAGACATTCTTCATGCTTGCATCCTTGATTTTGGTCGTAGTTTGGAGGACAACCTTCGCATGGTGGAGTTCTTATAAAACAACAGTTATCACTCCACCATTGGAATCAATCTGTTTGAGGAATTGTAGATGTGGTCAAGTAGGTCATCTCTAAACAGGACTGACCTAGGAGAGTCAGCATTAATTTGTCTAAAGTCGGTATGGGCTACCACTGAGAAGGTTCAGATCATATAGGAGTGTATATAGACTTCACAAAGTAGACAAAAATTGCACGATGACATGAGATAGAGATCCTCGGAGTTCGGGATGGGAGACCATGTGTTATTTCATGTATCACCAAAGACAGGGTTTGTAGATATTGGTCGGGGTGGCATGTATTCTCTGAGGTTAATTTAACCATTCTATATTAATACTAGAGTCGGTGAGGTGGAATACGTCCTAGCTCTTCCCACAAAGATGTATCAGGTGCATAATGTCTTTCATGTGTCACAAATAAGGAGGTACATTCAAGACCCATCTCTTTTCATAGACTGGGGAGAGCTGGACATTGACGATGGGATGACATTTTTAGAGTTTCTAGTAGACATATTGGATTGACTTGTGTGTGTACATAATCGACAGTTGATTCCTCTACTGCATGTTCGGTGGCAGCAAAGAAATTTCTTGAAGATAACAATGGATTTGGAGGATCATAATAATTCTCAGTACCCCCATTTGATTGTTCAGACTTATTTTGGATTTTGAGGGTGTGAAGCCCAAAAAATGGGGAGTATTGTATTGTACTGTAAATTTTGTGTAATATTTTTAAATTATATGGAATTATTTCGAGACCACATGCTATACCAGCACCACATTCCATGTCGCGGTGTGCCCAGAGTAGAATTTTGAACTTTTTTTAAGTTCAATTATTTAAAGTGTAAGTGGGGTTTTCAAACAATTAATCTGGTGATCAGATCAAAAATAAGAGCAAACCATTGAACTAAAAATGCCTAGATTTCCTTATACATGATCTAACTTTAGTCGTCATGGTTCGATCAGTAAAGATACTATTCAGACTTTTCATAAAAATATATAATTTCATATAATTTTTTTTTCAAAACTATTAAGAGATGGATGACAGTGATATAGTGCGGCAACAAGTCGCATTAAATGATTCTCATTAATTGGAAATTTTTGTGTGTACAATGATGCTTTAAATGAAGAATAATGATTCAATGTTGGGGTGTAACTAAAACACTACTCCTTATTTTATTTTAATGGGTTAACATGTTTGAGATTTGGGAATAAAAGGGTGGAAATTCCTCTAACAAACTAGAGTCAAGATATCTCTCCAATGATGAATGAAGAGCACAAGTATATAGTTAATGTCTTCGACACATCTCAATTAATGAGATCGGTGAGTGAAAATTTCCTTCAACCAATTGAATCATTGTGAGCGGACAGCTTCAATGCCGAATAGTTTTGATTTATGGTTTTATTTGTTTTATTTTTTCACAAATCATATTCTAAAATAATGAATTTGAATCAACCCATGAAATGGTTGATCTTCGGATCATGTGTTCTTGAGGGATACTATTTACTTTGGGGTTTTTGAATCTGGATTAATGATTGTCTGATATAACTGTGAATCGAAGCCTCCCCTGTTTTTATATATTAGAGGCATAGGGTGCGGGATGACATGAACAAGGATTGAGGGCCTCCACCTTTTG
The DNA here is from genome assembly GCA_963277665.1 of Viscum album. Taxonomy (NCBI): domain Eukaryota; kingdom Viridiplantae; phylum Streptophyta; class Magnoliopsida; order Santalales; family Viscaceae; genus Viscum; species Viscum album. The sequence continues at coordinate 960,754,646 of OY728143.1, read as the reverse complement.
TGTTATTCATGCCTGAGAATTCAATATGGTGGAATGGAATATTTGAGGCCATCTAAGGGAAGAGAAAATCCCCTGGAGGCAATAGGCGTAGGGAGTGTGAAGAACAGACCAACGGGGGGGACTTGGTGGTCTGTTGAAGAACCCATTAGGATGCTAGCACCGGCTGTCACCAGTGGGAGCTCGTAGCAGCGACCCCATGTGGGTGGTGTTGTGACATTACATCGCATCGGATGGAGTGCCACGACTCGCATGGGATGTAGTGTTGTGGCTTGTGCCATAAACCTCTGTACTGGTGGCTGGTAGTGGGAAAGCATAGCCACCCAGCAACGTCGGTGCACCATTGATGTGGCATTGCATCGTGTCGCTTGTGGCAGGCCACAATCAACTATCTACGACTGAGGTGCTGGCCTCATAGATAGCCTATGGGGAAGAGAGTGTCGGATGAGTCGTCAAGATGCATCCCAACCCGGCAAATATGGCATGGAGCAAACCAGACCCACGACCTAATAGGCCCACTGTCACAACCCGTCCCAGTGGGTCCTGAGCCACAACTCCCCATGCCCACCTCCAATAGGCCAGGGGCTGGCGACTAGCACTGAATAGGCATGTTACTAACATGGGAGGCATTTCTTATAAACCTGTACACACACACACACATCTCCAAGCCCAAAAAGTTGAAAATTAAAAACTACTAAAAATGGAAATGCATGCATACATTAAAAATCCCAAACCAAAGAGTATGACAGGAAAGTAAATTACAGCAATTGTAAGACCCTGGGCCAAAAGTACAAGCCCACCCAAAAGAGAGTTTGTAACAAAGTACAACCTGTAAAGAAATGTGATTGGACTATAGTCTGTAGCTGTAGGAACACACCTTGACCCGCCTGATCTCATTGAGTATCGTCCAGTCCTGGTCCGCCAAGAATCCTGTCAAAGGATCGCTCGTCTTCACATGGCACGACACGTGCGGGCAAAGCCCGTGCAGGGGTGAGTATAAAAATACCGAGTAGGACACCCTGAAACCATAAAGGAAATACAACAAGGGAAATACCACAAAGGAATGATATAGTCAGCTTCACACAGTATATGTCTACAGAACATATAACAGGAAAATCCAGATATACTCATACACAAAAGACCTTCGCGATATCGCCACTAGGATCCAGCTCGAAGATTCCACAAAGCATGTAAAAAGGAGAACACACTCCATGGTCTAAGGAGAGAGAGATACGAAGTACTTATTCTAGGAGAACACACTCCACAAGTACCCTGTGAACATGATGCTCAGATGAGGATCACATCCAAGTCATGGGGTGATTCCGAAAACTCAGTCTGAGCTAAACCGCTATGCTAGGGATCGGTGCCCGGGTAAAGTTGGTAAAGTCAATACCAAGTACTCTACATAGGGTTACAGTAATGAATAGAGGATCCGGATCCATGTATAACAGAGAGGATTCAAACAACTATAATCAAGAAGTCCTGCTGAAGGGATTATACTCCTATAAGCAGGAAATGATACCGGAAACCTTCAGGATAAGGACTAAGGGGAAAAACTCTAATGAAACTAGACCAAGTCACAGAAGGCAACTGGATCAATCCTGGAAGAATTTATTACACAACATATAGTATGGTTACACTCCATGTTTCTTGACCTCGGGTACTGCTCGTGTAAATGGCCCGTGTCATCCATTCAAGATGTGTAAAACTCAACTACACGGCGTGTAGAAAAGTACACACCGTGTTCCTGACTCCAGGTACTGCCCGTGTAAATGGCCCATGTCATTTTTATTATCAGATAGATAGAAACTAAATGGTGTGTAGAAGAATCACATTCCATGACCGAGCACCTGGTGCTCGCTCTGTGTACGCTGGACATGTGCCCATACACGGCCTCTGTCCCTGTCTGTGTCTCCTGCCCATGTACCCGTACACGGGGTATCCCGTGTATCTGTCCGGGTCTGGCCGGGGAGGGGTATACACGACATGTCCTTGTCTGTGTACCCTACTCGTGTCCGTTTACTCCAAGAGTACACTCGATATAATCCTGCCGACAAACACACGCCATGTATCCCATACTACACGACGTGTAGTTGGGAAATTTCCAGAAACGCCGTCTTCATCCTCGCGCCTCGTCCAATTCTCCAGATCACGTTTCTCTAGTCCGTTTTCCACGAAACTCAAGATCATGCGTCGCTTCTTCATAGTGATGCTGAATCCGTTGGTTTTGGGCTGTAGATCAGCTCTGAAATCTGATTCCGGTCACCCATGTGGAAATCATTCGAAGAACGATATCTTCCAATCCACTTCGATCCATCCGTCTCCACTGCTATCCCACCTCCGTAGGGTTGTACAGACGCCATATTTTCAATTTGGGTTTGTTGCATCGCACAACGTGTGTGCAATGATCCATCATTCATATACCTGCGAAGAACGTGTAGAATTCAGTGAAGAAAATGAGAATTTGGGGAATAAGAACACAAAAAATTGAGAGGGATGAACCTTGATCGATGTTCGTGTCGATCTGGTTCCTTCACTATTAGGAGGTTGAATGAAAACAAAATAATTTCAAGAATAAAATCCCTATGATTCCCACAAAGTCACATCCTGTAAGAACGATCGATCCGCGGGAAAATATATTCGTGGATTAGTCCTCGTTCATCAAGGAAATAAAAAACAGGGAAGAAATCATTAAACATCGTACCTAGATTTTACGACGTTCGCTGGAGAAGATCCGGTCACCGCGTCGACGTCGCTGGCGGAGCTCATCAAGAACAATATTTCCATGTTGTGATGTTTTTTTCCAGAGCTCTCTAAGGAGATTCAAGGTTATGAGAAAATTAAATCTGATCCCCTGTGGAATCTCTTTTTAAAAAAGAAAATAGATATTTCGCTGCAACATAAATAAAATATTTTAATAAAATATTTTATTACGTTTGCGTCCAAAAACAAGATTTCACCACTGACCTACGCCGGCCGATGTTATGTCTCTTCTAGGGTAAACCCAGTGCTCTGAACGCAATGGCACAATCATATTTTTTATCCAATCACCCATTCGGGTGTAATTACACATTTTCAGGAAACCCTCACGTGCGCATTATTTAATTATTGAATTAAACTAAAACATTTGTTCCGGGTCACTAGGCCTCGGAACTACACGCTGTCTCAGATCCTGGTCTCGTATTAATTCCTATATAATATTAATATAATACATGGAAAAATATGGGACATTACATCACACACACCTTAGGGATTTTATGTCCTCGAAAATCCAAAACAAAGTCTACTAAAAATGATGTGGGTACTGCACGAAAATATGAGCCTCCCTCTCCCACATGCTCTCCTGGAGATTCCCGTACTGCCACTAGACACACACTAAGGGAATATATCGCCCACGAATTATCTTCTCCTACTGATGCCTGATCTCCATTGGGTACTCAGCAAAGGTCTCTCCATCATTGATGTCCAGCTCACCCTAGTCGATAACGTGCGATGGATCATGCACATACCTCCGTAGCTGCGACACATGGAAGACGTTGTGTACCTGGTCCATCTGAGTAGGTAGAGCCAAGAGATATGCCACCTCACCAACTCTACTCATAATTTGGATAGGGACGACGAACCTTGGAGATAACTTGCCACCTCGGCCAAATCTCTGCAATCCCCGTCGAGGTGAGACCCGAAGGAACACATGGTCTCCCTCCTCGAACTCCAAGGGCCTCCGACTCCTATTGGCATAAGACTTTTTTAAAATATGTGCAGTCTTCATCCACTCCTAGATGACCTGCAACATCTCTATAGTAGCTCTCACAATCTTTGGGCCCATAAGTGCTGACTCTCTTGGGTCAGTCCAGCAATGCGGGGACCTACAAGGTCGCCCGTATAGAGCATCGAATGGTGCCATATTAATTGTGGAATGATAACTGTTGTTATAAGAAAACTCTACTAGTGGTAGGTGATCCTCCCAGCTATGACTGAAGTCAAGTATGCATGCTCAAAGCATATCCTCCAGGACCTGGATGGTATGCTCTGTCTGACCATCAGTCTGGGGATGAAACACTGTGCTCAAGCATAACTGAGTCCCAAAAACATCCTGCAATCCCTTCCACAACTGGGATGTGAAATGAGCATCACGATCTGAGATGATCGTGGATAGAACTCCATGAAGTCGAACTATCTCCCGCACGTAGAGGCATCCCAAGATCTCTAACGAACTCTGCTCCCATATGTCTAGGATGTGGGCCGACTTGGTGAGTCGATCAAAGATCACCCAGATGGCATCGTGTCCCCTGGACGTACGTGGTAAACCCATCACGAAGTCCATGAATATCCCATCCCACTTCCACTCTGGCACCTCAAGGGGATGAGTCAATCTTGCTGGCACCTGTTGCTTAGTCTTTACTTGCTGACATGTAAGGCACCGAGAAACAATCACTACCACAAAATTCTTCATTTATGTCCACCAGAACTGGCGTCGGAGGTCCCGATACATATTTTCCACACCTAGATGCACCTCTAATGGAGATGTATGGATCTCCCTTAGAACCTCCTCCCGCAAATTCACTGGTACTACTGTGCGACCTCTGAAAAGTACAATGTGCTCCCCACCTTCTAAATATCCATTAGTTGCAACACATGTGGATATCTAAGCACATAGAGTCTCAAATCTAGCACCCTCCTGATGTTCTTCCCGGACTCACTGTAAGAGTGTAGGGGTAACAACCATCTAATGAATGTAAGCACTCTCATCTACATCCACAAAGGATAACTGTAACGAGTCTAACTGCCTCATCGCCTCATCCAGCAAATGCAAAATGGATTTCCTGCTGAGACCATCTTCCACTACGTTCCCCTTACCAGGAGTATAAACAATATCAAAGTCATAATACGAGAAGAACTCAAGCCACCACCTCAGCCTCAAATTCAGATCATTCTGAGTAAAGATATTTCTGAGACTCCTGTGATCAGAGTAGACGGTAAACCGCTCGCCCATCAGCTAGTGCCGCCACATATTCAACACGAAGACTACCACTGCAAACTCAACATCATGGGTCTTCTAGTTCTGCTCATGTGGCCTCAACATACATGAGCCATAGGCAATCACCTCTTGCCTCTACATCAGGACACAACCAAGCCCGGTTCCTCATGCCTCACAGAACACTACGTACTCGACACCCTCCTCTTGTAATCTCAATATCGGGGCGCTCGTTAGAATCTGTCTCAATAGCTGGAAATCCTACTGGAATCTCTTGGTGCACACAAATGGCTGCCCCATTTGGCTCAAAGCTTTCATAGGTGCTCCAATCCTGGAGAAATCAAGGATGAAAATCCGATAGTAGTCTTTTAACCCAAGGAAACTCCGCACCTCCGTCACGCTCCGTGTTGGCTCCCATGCCAGCACTACCTCTACCTTGGCCGAGTCCACTACTACATAATCTGCTAAGATAACGTGTCCTAGAATGTGGACCTCCTGTAACCAGAACTGACACTATGAGAGTTTCTTGTACAACTGGTGCTATTGGAGTGTGTCCAGAACCATCCTTATGTGTCTCGCATGCTCCTCCTAGGACATAGAGTAAACAAGGATATAATCGATGAAGAGCACAACGAACGGATCTAGATATGGATGAAAGATCCAGTTCATGAGTCCCATGATCACTGCCGGGGAATTCATTACACTGAAGGGCATCACCAAGTACACATAGTGACTGTAGCGACAACTGAAAGACATCTTCGGTACATCCTTGTCCCATACTCACAATTGGTGATAGACTGATCGTAGATCAACCTTCGACAACCATCTTACCCCTATCAATTGGTTGAAGAGGTCAGCGATCCTTGGAAGTGGATACCGGTTCTTCACGGTCACCTGATTCAAGCGCCGGTAATCCACACATAGTCGCAATCTCCTGTCTGCCTTCTTGGAAAACATCACTGAGGCCACCCAGGGTGAAACACCGGGTCTCACAAAGCCCTTGATCTACAAGTCATCCAGCTGCACCCTCATCTTACGAAGCTCTGTAGGATCCATCTGATATGATGATGCTGATATCAGTGTCATCCCAAGTTGCAACTCAACGTGGAAATATGTCTCCCGACCGGGAGGTAGCTCGAGGAAATCCTCCGGAATGACGTCCTCATACTCAGCCACTACTGCTGGAAACCAGAAAATCCTAACATCTACTGCGCAAAGGCCTAGGCTAGCCAAGTAATTGGATATCAGTTGTGCCTTCATATGAATGAGTCCATCCTGCACTTCCTGGGTCTCTCTTTCACCGAAAAAAGTGAACCTCATTCCATCACTGCGGACACACCACACCCTTAGCCTAAAGTCGTCGATCTGGCCATGAACTGTGGATAGCCAATCCATACCAAGAATGACATCGTAAGGCCTCGATGCTAGAAAAAAGGGGTTCAAACTGAAAATCACACCTCCAAGGGTCAGGTCACACTGTCTACACAGGTGTGTGGTCTCTGAATCTTCTCCAGTAGGTGTTTTTATGCTTAAGGGTCGAGTCAATGGCTATACTGGAATCTCAAGGTCTCAAAAAAGATATCTTCTAGAAAGGAATGGCTAAAACATATGTCTATAAATATGGAAGCCAAAGTATAAAAGACCCATATAGTACCTCTAATCATTCCAGGAGTACCTGGTTCATAATCCTCTGCCGCCTACAGCTATCCCTGCCTCTGTCCACCAACTCCCTAAGCCTGGGGTGGACCTTCTGGGGGTGGTGGTGGTAAAGGGTAAAAATTTCAACCACCTCCAACTGCTCTCCAAGATCCTATACCGCGTCCTCCACCTCACGGATATGTCTGCTCCACATGTTGTCTCTACCTCGGTGGTCCATGCACTGCTTCCATGTCAGTTGTATGGCGATTCGGACAATCTCGAGTGAGATGTCCCCTTTCATCACATGAGTAGCATCGCCTCTCTCGAGGCTAGATGGATGTGCCCTACGAACCATGTATGACAGATCCCCAAACCTGGGATCTCCTCTAGAAATGTCTCCAACGCCTGGGTCCCTGATGTCGGCTCCCTACTGCCGAGGACTCTTCTCCATCATGCCCACTACTGACAACTGTCGGATGTCTCTGCTCTGCCAAGAAGCTCTCAAAAACCAAAGCCCACTTGAGATCCCCATCATAAGTAGAAATTATCATAGGGATGATTCTAGCTCAAATATCTATGCGCACTCCCTACTCAAAAGTCCGAGATCAGAAGTACTGATCTCTGACCATATCCATCGAGTACTGCGAGAGGTCGTTAAACCTCGATGAATAGTCATCCACCATCATGGTTCCTTGCTGAATATGAAGAAGCTCTTGTATACGTACTGCTCTTAGGGTAACCGGTGAAAACTCTTCTTTGAAGAGACTCTCAAACTCCGACCATGCTTGTGTCTCCTCGTCGTGGGTATGGATAACCAAACTCCACCATCGTCCTGCCGAGCGCTGTAGAAGGCTCACTGCCAGGATCACCATCTTGTCTACTCATATCTTGAGCAAATGAAAGACTATGGGGACTGCATCAAGCCAGTCCTATGCTGCCTGAGGGTCAGGCTCATCTCGAAACCTAAGGGGTCTCTGTCTCTGAAATTCATGGAGTGCGCTCAGTCTGCGCTCCTCCTCCACTGGTACAAAAGTCACTAAACACTACTCCACAGGTGGTGGGATAACCGACATACCACCCGATGGTATAACTAGGGGACGTGGTCCTTGTATCAAAGCTTAATCATAGAGGGGGTCATCCTTATGATCGAGCTACTGGATCGAAGAGGGTATGCGTCACAGAGGAATCCTGTAAAGAAACAATATGTATCTTAGTCCGTGAGTATATCTAGATAGCTGACTCAAGAAGGGCTTGGAAACCACAACCCATTCCTATAGGATGCATGTAATATTATTTTCCCCTGCATCTAGTGTTCTCATGTTCCCAGTCAAAAAGAATGTTATCAGAGTCCTGGTGTATGGATACATCGGCCGCCCGCACCAACACCGGGATCCCTGGCCTAAAATCCGATCTCGAAACACTTAACATTGTTTCCCCAAATCAACTCACAGATATACGGACATACGGTAGAACCGACCAGCTCTGATACCACTCGGTCACGACCCGTCCTAGTGGGCCCCGAGCTGCAAATCCCCACGCCCACCTCCAATAGGCCAGGGGCTGGTGAGTAGCACTGAATAGACATGTTACTAACATGGGAGGCATTTCCTATAAACCTATACACACACACACCTCCAAGCCCACAATGTTGAAATGTAAAAACTACTAAAAATGGAAATGCATGCATACAATAAAAATCCCAAACAACAGAGTACGATTGGAAAGTAAATTAATGCAAGTGTAAAACCCTGGGCCAAAAGTACAAGCCCAACCAAAAGAGAGTCTGCAACAAAGTCTAACCTGAAAAGAAAGGTGGTGGGACTATAGTCTGTAGCCGTATGAACACACCTCGGCCTGCCTGGTCTCACTGAGTATCGTCCGGTCCTGGTCCGCCAACGATCTTGTCAAAGGCTTTCTCGTCTGCACAAGACACGACATGTGTGAGAAAAGCCCGTGTAGGGTTGAGTATAACAATACCTAGTGGGACACCCCGAAAACACCAAGGAAATATGATAATGGAAATACCACAATGAGAAGATATAGTCAAATCCACATAGTATTTGTCTACAGAACATATAACAAGAAAATCCAGATATACTCATACACAAATGACCATCGCGATACAGCCACTAGGATCCAGCTCCAAGATTCCACTAAGCATGTAATGAAGAGAACAAACTCCTAGGTCTGAGGAGAGAGAGATACAAAGTACTCATTCCAGGAGAATACACTCCACAAGTACTCTGAGAAAATAATGCTTAGATAAGGATCACAACCAAGTCTTGGGGTGATTCTGACAACTCAGTCTGAGCTAATCCTCTAAACAATGGATCATCCCTCGGGTAATGTTGGCCAGGTAGATACCAAGAACTCTACCTAGGTTTCATGGAATGAATAGAGGATCTGGATCCATGTCTAACAGAGGGGATTCAAACAACTCTATTCAAAAAGACCTTCTGAAGGGATCATACTCCTATAGGTAGGAAATGATTCCAGAATCCTTCAGGAGAAGGACAAGGGGATGAACCCTAAGGAAACTAGCACAAGTCACAGAAGTCAACTCGCTCAAGCCATGAAGAATTTATTACACGGCGTGTAGTATGGTTACACGCCGTGTTCCTTGACCCCGGGTACTGCCCGTGTAAATGGCCCATGTCATCCATTCAAGTTGTGTAAAACTAAACTACACAGAGTGTATAAAAGTACACGCCGTGTTCCTGACTCCGGGTACTGCCCGTGTAAACGACCAATGTCATTTGGTCTGTTAGATAGAATGTAACTACATGGAGTTCAGTAGAATCAGACGCCATGTCCAAGAACCTGGGGCTCGTTCTGTGTACGCTGGCCATGTGTCCGTACACGGCCTATGTCCGTGTCCGTGTCGCCTGCCCATGTACCCGTACACAGGGTATCCAGTGTATCTGGCCCGGTCTGGCTGGGGAGGGGTATACACAGCGTGTCCATGGCCATGTACCATGCCCGTGTCCGTGTCCTCCTTCAGTACATGCCATATAATCATTTCGATGAGCACACGCCATGTATCCCATACTACACAGTGTGTAGTCATGAAATTTCCAGAAACACCGTCTTCTTCTTCTCGCCTCAGACGATTCTCCGAACCACATTTATCTAGTCCGTTTGCCATGAAACTCAAGATCATGGGTCTCTTCATCATCGTGATGCCAAATCCTTGGGTTTCAGGTCCTCGATCGGCTCTGAAATACAATTCCGGTCACCCATGTGGAAATCGTTCGAAGAATGATATCTTCCAGTCCGCTTCGATCAATCCGTTGCCACCGCGGCCGCACCTCTGTTGGGTTGTACTAATGCCAGATCGTCAATTTGGGATCGTTGCATCACACAATTGGTGCGCAACCATCCGTCAAACATATCCCTACAATGAACGCATAGAACGCAGCGAAGAAAACAAGAATTTGGGGAAGAAGAACACAAAAAATTGAGAGGGACGAACCTCGATCGATGTTCATGTCGATCATGGTCCATCACCATTAGGAGTTTGAACGAAACCATAATAATTTCAAGAATTAAATACCCACGATTCCCGTAAAGTCCCATCCCGCAAGAATGATCGATCCGCGAGCTAATCTATTCATGTATTAGTCAGCATTCATCATGGAAATCAAAACAGGGGAAGAAATCATCAAACATCCTAACTGGATTCTGCGGCGTTCGTTGGTGAAGATCCGGTCTCCGCGTCGTCATCGCCGGCAAAGCTCGTCAAGAACACCGTCGCCACTTTGGGAGGTTTTCTACAGAGCTCTCCAGGGAGATTCAGGGTTATGAGATAAGTAACCCTGATCCCCTACGAAATAACTTTTTAAAAAGTAAAAGTGATATTTTGTTGCCACAAAAATATTCTATTTTAACTAAATATTTTATTACGGCTGCGTCCAAAAACTAGATTTCAACACCAACATGCGCCGACCGATGTTAGGTCTCTTCTAGGGTAAACCCGCTGCTCCGAACGCAATGGTGCCATCATATTTTTGATCCGAGCACCCGTTCGGGTGTTATTATAATTTTTTAGGAAAACCACACACACGAATTATTTAATTATTAAATTAAACTAAAACATTTGTTTCAGGCTCACCGGGCCTTAGAACTGCACACCGTCTCAGAGCATGGTCTTGAATTAATTCTCATATGATATTAAAATAATACATGAAAATATCCAGGACATTACACCCATGAGCCAACGACCAAGACTATTCTCGAACCAGGTGGGGCTGGGTCAGGTCGGGTTGGTCTGATAGGGTCGGACCAGACCCAACCAAACCTTTTTTATATAAACACGAATATATTACAGACTGTGTGCCTGATTGACACGCTCTTTTCTTCTTTGGAAACCTCTTGTAGATTTGGATTATTTGGAGTACTCTGTGGAGACATTAATGGATGGTGAGATTCGCTGAATGGATTGAGGAGTGGTTCTCCATAAATCAAGCGCAATATGTGTGGAAAAACTACAGTTTGATGAATACTATTAAATAATAATAAGACACCCTATGTGGCTCAGCTACTATGGCACTGCCAGAAGTGGATTCTATGTGACATGGTAGGACCACTTTAGGGACTGGCTCTATTTGACCTGTCAGACCCATGGTACTCAACAGGATGAGTACCTATGTATGGCCTAGCATAGAAGTGGTTTTTCTGTGACCCGACATGCCCACAGTAGGAAGTGACATCTATTTGACCCATCATACCCATAATACTCATCATGGATTAGTTCTACAATAATACAATGTTAGTGGCATGCAGATTTTTTGTGACATGATTGGCCCATTGTACACATTGAGGAGGAGTTCCCCACTAGTCCATGGTGTTTGATGTTTTGACTAATGGTAATAATTTCTAACACTATATTACTCCAAGTGTGATATGTATTTTGTTATGATCATGCATCATGATCATGTTTTTTTTTGTTTTATATGTGGTTTGCTTTGTGGTAATTACATTGTGTATTGGGGTCGAAATTGTGTATATTGTTACTCACCTAGGCATATGCTTTTTTACCCATCTTGTGTCTTCTATAGATGAATGCCACCTATATGGAGGGCTTGTTGGCCCAGGACTTGGTGGTTCCTAGTGAGAAAGGGAAGGTGGGGATTAATTGTACAACTTCCTGTAGCTACTCTATACTTACCCATCTAGTGGTATTTCCAATATATAGCTTTTCGAGTTTCCTTTTACATTCCTTTTTTAGTTTATCATTTTTAGGTTTTATATTCAAGTAATTTCTACATTTACTATATGGGTTTTTAGTGGAATGCATGATAGCTTTTATAGATTTAAGATATGGTTGTGTGTGTGTCCATACCCGTACTCAGAAAAATTCCTCCCTATAATGACCCTAACTTTTTATTAATATTTATTCCCTAATTTTGTGTATTTTTCATACTCAAAAAAACTACATTCTTTAATTAATTAAGTGAGTATAATTAAATGAGATAGTTGGGTTTCGACTGTTGTATGACCATTGGTCCATATGACCGTTGGTAGGTAAACTCTTAATGTTGTTTATTTATAAATACAAGTGATATTGGTATATTAATAAAGAAATAAGATTTCATGGCCTCATCCAGTAGACTCGTGCCATTCGAATCCCATCTAACAGAACATGGGAAGGAGGTATCACCACAGATCTTTTCTCTGGACCAAGCCAAGGCCGAACTTCATCATTTGAAGCTTGAACAAAATCACCAATGGGAAAAGTTCAAGATGATAGAGGTCACCAATCGGGCAATGTTGGTCAATCCGCCACAAGATTCTATCACCTTATCACTCATTACACTTAGGCCCTATTCTAGTTTTAAAAGGGGATATGTAACGATACCTTAGCTGCATTGTGTAGTCCTTTCATATAAAGAAAATTGTTATTTCTTTTTACGGTAAAGTTGGTAAATTTCAAATGTCTGGATAAATATAGAAATTATATTATTGATGAATGTTTTTGAAAAAAAAAATTATATTTTAAAATATTTATGTAAACCTTAAATAACTAATAATACGTAATGATTTTCAAAAAATGGTCTTCTACAGTTGTGTTCAGTAGGAAATTTAGAGTCTAAAAAGATCAGTATAATTTTTGGTGAATAATAACTTATGAATATTAATTTTAGTCTTATGAATATTAATGTGACAAAATGGAATATTAATCTCACTTAATAAGGTATTATTATAATTTTGGAACCCCGATTAGATATTGTGATTCAATAAAAAAAGTAAATAATTGTTTCATAAATTATTAGTTATGTATTAGTTTTTCTCAGGTAAATAGTGCTCTTACATAAAAATTAAATTAAAATTATTTAGATAATTATTTTCATAAAATGGATGTATTTTTTGAATTAATATCATTGATATTAGTTTATGGTGAATTTGTGGGATTTTTCAGAAAAAGTTGAATTTTCGGTGAATAGCCATAATACAGTTTTGAGTTTCTAGCGTTTAATGACATCATTAAGAATGTAATAATTATGTAATCATTCTGGTAGACTTATTAAGAGTATGATATTATATGAGGTGTCCCAAGTGGCCAATACCATGGGAAAATACCACATGTATGCCCATGGTTTTTCCAAAACCACTGATGAGGTGTCCCTTGGAAATTAATTATTTGTTCCTTCACTCCTTCAATAAATACCAAGACATTACCTCATCTATTTCATTAAAAAATCCTCCAAAATGAATATTTGGTCTCTTTAACTCCCAAGGTGTCCTCCCATGGTTCCCAAATTCATCCAAAGGTCCCGACCATCAAGCAATCGAAGTTACTTTTCATGGTATGGGATACTTTCACCCACCTCTTTTAAGTCATGACTTACTTTATGTTATATCTTATAGTTCCATTTTATTTTGTGGGGTATTTTTCTTCTATATCATTACTAATGTGAATTTCATTTCCATATTATGAAATACCATTTTCACTATCATCAATTTATTTTTCTGAATTTTTAAGTGACGCCGTTAGGCTGTAGAATTTTGGTAAAAGAAATAAAGCTTTCTCTTTATTTTTATGTTTCCTTTTCATGTGGTGTGTCATTAAAATATCCACACCTTGATCTAAATTGTTTTTATTATATCCCTATACTTCAAAATGATCTATTTATGTATGGGTTACCTATTTCCCCTCTCTTTTATTATTTTATAAAACCAAGTTATATAGCTGTTATGCTGCAGAATTTCATCACAAAATTTATCCCTCTTTGTTTTTTGAAATGATATTATTTTTTATATGTGAATACCCATACCTATTTTGTTTATATGGGTGTTTATTATTATATAAAATGATATATTTAATTCTGGAATTAACATACATGTAACCCTCACTCCCTTTCCATGGGTTATAAATGACAGAGCAATCTTATGTTTAAAAACTTTTAAAAAGTCACGATTTTGAAATAAACCAATTTATTTTATAATCTATGGGTTATTTATAAGATGTTTAATTATTATATATGTGGATCACCTGAAATTAATGACATATTAATTGTGTGCCCTGATATCACACCAATTCATTGGGTAAATAATTAATCTCTGGAGATGACAAATTCCATGATACCTTGGGAAATAACCTTGTAAATATTTATGAAACCTTGAGGATAGACCTTGGTGATATGTTCATGAATGTCTAATTAAAATGTTTTATACAAATATTAATTATATTATTCGAGTTATTTTTACCAGTATATTCATATTCTTCGATTTCTCTTGTATTTATGATTTTTATAATGTTCTTATTATTATTGTTCAAGACCACATGTCAACTGTTTCACTTGTTTCCCTTACCGAGCCTTCTTCTCACCCTTTCCTCAAATTTATGCCTCCATGATATGAGATATATTAATTTTAAATATGATTAACTTATGATGATTCCTTACTATTTTATTAAAATAATGATTTATGTTATTTTAAATTTTTTTTGTTCCGGATTTCCAAGACAGTAGACTTTAATGATACTCTGTTTGTAAAATGAATTGAAAACTTTTGTATTAAAAAGGCGTGATGACATAGTTGGTATCAAAGGATATTTTAGATATTTATGGAAAATAAGATATGAAAACTTTTGGATGAACCCTATAGAAATGTTTATAAATAGAAAAAAATCTTCGTATTTTTGTGAGTATTGAGTATGCTGTTTATCAAACAAATACATCCATGTCTAGATACGAGTAGGTTGAGGCGGCTCTTGAATAGATGTACATTGGGGTAAAACTCGAAAAACACTTCTTTGAGCTATTTTCAAATGGGGACTGGTACATGTTAACGGGATTTGTTTCACTCTTGGTTACGACACTCCCGGTGGATCTGTTTGATTAATCACAATATTTTTATGTATCATTATGAAGGAATTATAGAGAAATGAAATTGTCTAAGCATGACGTTTTAAGACCTTAAATCCTTTATAGTTAAAAGATTCATAAATGAAATAATTTTTTCACTATGATTTTATTCTTTTGTAAAATAGAGGGCAATAGGAGGATCTGTGAAAATAGTGATCGCAATGGACCATGCATAGACGACCCTTCGATGGAAGCCGGAATGTAAACATTAATGCGAATGATGAACCAACTAACTCATGTTATGGGAAATAACTTGAATCAAGCTAATTGACTTGTCTCACCACAAAGGAAACAACATTTTGTTGAGTCCTTTATGTGTCATTTACCCCCAATCTTCAATTTGTCGACATACCCATCGGTTGATGAAAAGTGGACCAGCTCTATCAAAAAGATCAATTTTTTGCACCGTTGTCCATAGCAAGAGAAGGAAACCCTGGATATCAATCGCTTAGAAGGAGAACCTGATCAGTGGTGGGAACTGATTAAAAAAACGAGTGAAAGAGTGGTTGTTGAAGCTATGAAGTGGGAAGAGTTCAAAGTGATCTTCTTCAGTAAGTATATACCTTGTTCCATGAGAACAAGAATGGAGAAGGAGTTTATCGAGGTGAAGCCAAAGGAGAATGAATCCATGGGATTTTATGAGATGAACTTCACAAGGATTTCACATTACAACTCTAGTTTTTTCATAGTTCCATGTGGTAAGGTTGAAAGATTCTTTTGTGGAATGATATCTCATTTGTGAAAGAATCTAGAAAATCAATACACTGATATCTATGTGGAGATCGTGCAGAGTGTGATGAAATTCAAGAAAGAGTTTGGTGAGATTCAATGGTCTCATACATCAAACGATAAGAATATATTGATGGATCCCATCTTAGTAAGGTCCATTGATTAGGGAAGAGGAGGCAATAAATTAAAATATACCATGTGTAATAAATGTGGAAAGAAGCATTCTGGGAAATGTGTTCACAGGAGCTGAAAATGCTACAAGTGTGGAAGAGATGGCCATATGAAGAGAAATTGATGTATTGAGGAGAAACCTAAACATCATAACAAAAAAGGCAAGTGCAAGATGGTGCAGGCCCTACCAGATGTACATTGTTTTAAGTGTGGGAAACTTGGGAATTTTTTCAATCACTATCCAAATCTAAGGGCAGTAGAGGGGAACCCCTATCAGCCTCAAAAAAGGACATGGGAGCAAGGTCATGCTTTTTCTATCACGAAAGATGAAGTGGAAGCTCCGAATGATGTGGTAGAAGGTACCCTTTTTGTTCTCTCAAATCTAGAATATACTTTGGCTGATTATGGTTCTACGCATTCCTTTATTTCCTCTATGTTTATAAAGAATTTAGAATCTATCCCCGATTTGATAAATGTAGAGTCATCATTCAATACTCTTGGTTGGATTATCCAAGAATCCTCAGTGTTTAGATACTCTAGTATTTAATTACTTGAGAACACTCTTATCGCAAATATAGTAGTCATTCCATGATGGAATTCAACATTATACAAGGGATGGAATGGATCTCAAAGTACAACTCTATGATCAAATGTAGATGCAAGGAAATATTGGTATTCTTGAATGTAAAACAAATATTGATCTTCCAAGGATAGATATCTCATCTTGATATTTTTCTAGAAGAACCCCCAATTTAATTCTTTATAGAGTGGATCAGTGAAGAAGAAAACAGAGATGAGAGTTTAAGGATAGAAACAATCCCCATGATCCAGAAATACGTTGACATATTTCATGAGGAGTTTCTCGGACCTCCCCCGAAAATATAGGCAGAGTTCTCTATTAAACTATTACCAGGATCTCATCAGATAACAAATACCCCCCACTATATTATAGAAAATGTGGAGTTATAGGAATTAAAGAAACAAAACCAAGATCTTTTGTAGAAGGGTTTTATCAGACTGAGTGTGTCTCATTGGGGAGCACCTGTTCTCGTTGTGAAGAAGAAGGATGGATCGATGCGACTGTTTATTTAATACTGAGAACTGAATGGGGTCAGAGTAAAGAATGAATACCCTCTTCCATGAATTGATGAATTATTTGACCAACTTCGTGGGGCTCAATTATTCTCTATGATTCATCTTCGATATGGTTATCACCAATTGAGGGTGAAGAAAAAAGATATTCCAAAAACTAAATTCTTATCATGATATCAGCATTATGATTTTGTTGTTATGCCTTTTGTACTGACTAATGAACCTGTTATTTTTATGGATTTTATGAATAGAGTCTTTAAGTACTACCTTGATAACATTGTGGATGTTTTTATTGATTATATTCTGATATATTCCAAATGTCGTGGGGAGAATGAGGATTATCTAAGGGCTATTTTACAAACTCGATGGAAGGAGAAAATTTTGGGAAGGTTTAAAATTTTTTAATTCTGGTTAGAACAAGTTGCTTTCTTGGAGCACATTATAATCAATGAAAGAATCAGAGTTAACCCTGAAAAGACAGAATTTGTAGAGTGGCCTTAGCCTACTACAATAACTGAGATTCAAAGTTTCCCTGGATTAGAATGATATTATAGGAGGTATTTAAAAATAATTCACAACATTCTAATCCATTATCCAAGTAAAATCTAAAAGGGGTCATGTACATTTGGACTAAGGAGTGTGAGTAATTCTTCCATGAGATAAAGAAGAGGTTGGTTGCTGCACCAGTGTTAACTCTTCCCTCATGTGGAGAAGAATTTGTTATTTTCAGCGATGCATATCTAAAAGGGATAGGGTGCATCCCCATGATTATGGACAAAGTCATTGCTTATGCATCTTGATAGTTTGTGGATCATGGGAAAAATTATCCTACGCATGATCTAGAGCAAGCTGTAGTTCTTTTTTCTCTGAAGATATGGAGGCACTATCTTTATGGGGAGAATTGTGATATATACATAGACCACCAAAGTTTGAAGTATATTTTCACCCAAATGAAATTTAACATGAGATAATGGATATTGATGGAATTTCTGAAAGACTATGATTTTTCAATTCATTATCATCCTGGAAGAGAAAACAAAGCTGCTGATGCATTAAGTAGGAAAGGCCTAGTTTCTCATTACATGATAACAATTCAAAGAGATCCATTGATCAATGACCTAATAATGTTTGACATGTGAATTATAATGGATGGTATATCATCAACCCAAAACCAAATGATTTCTCAACCATCATAACTAGAGAAGATCAAGAATGCTCAAAAATAAGATCCTTTGTTAAAGAAGATGTTTGAGGTTGTGAAGGATGGGATGTTTTCTATGTTCAATACTGATCAATAATGTGTACTGAAATTTTATAAAAGAATATGTGTTCCATATATTCTGGGAATAAATAAGAAGCTGATGGATGAAGCTCATAGATCTAATTTTTTTATACATCATGGAACAAAAAAAATCTATAGGGACCTTCATCATAATTATTGGTGAGACAATATGAAAAAGTAAATTGCTGACTACACTTCAAGGGGCCTAGTTTGTTATCAAGTGAAAGTACAGTGACAACTTCCTAAAATGGTAATGTAACCACTACCCATATCAGCATGGAAGTGGTACAATATCTCTATGGACGTTGTCACCGGACTCTTGAAAACGTTTAAAGGATATAATGTGATATGGTTTATTGTGGACCAACTCACCAAGACTTCCCATTTTATATCCATTTAGAAAGATTTATCTGTTGATAAACTTTCCAGGATTTACATGAGTTAAGTGGTGAGGATATATGGAGTTCCACTTTATGTTGCATCTGATATTGATCCAAGGTTCACATCCAAATTCTAGAGAAGCCCTCAACAATATCTGAGCACTGAATTGAATTTCAGTAAATCCTATCACCCCCAAATAGATTTTCAATCAAAAAAGTCTATTCAAACACTCTAGGATAGGCTGAGAACATGATCAATAAAATTTAAAGTTTGATGGGATCAACACCTCCCATTAGTTGAGTTCTCTTACAACAACAGTTTCCACTTGAGCATTCAAATGGAACCCTATGAAGCTCTATAGGGGAAGAGATGTAGATCTCCTACTTGTTGGGAAAATCTAGTGAGAGAAAGCGTCTTTGTCCTGATCTTGTGCAAGAGATGACAGAAAAGGTCCATTGCATCCAACAACACATTAAGGCTACTCAGAGTCGACAAAAGATCTATGTTGAAAACCATCCAAGGGACTTCAAGTATTATGTTGGTGACAAATTCATTCTTTATATTTCACATTGGATGATTTACATGAGGTTTGGAAAAAAAGGTAAGTTCATCCCTAGGTACATTGGCACCTATGAAATCATGGATCCTGTCGGATATGGGGCCTATCGGCTTGCACATCCTCCAAATATAGCACAAGTTCATGATGTCTTCCATTTATCCTTCTTGAGGAAGTATGTTATTTACCCTTCACATGTACTAAATCCAGTGGTGGTACAACTAAAGCATGAACTCTACTATAAAGACTAGCTGGTGGAGATCTTGGATCACAGAGATAAGGTTATAGGAAAAAAGACTACCGACCTTTTAAGGTGTTTTGGTGGAACCACAAATGCGAAGAAGCCAATTGGGAACCAGAGTAGTCTATGAGGATGAAGTACCCACATATTTTCTCTTCAGCGGGTACAAGTTAAAATTTCTTGGATGAAATTTCTTAAATGGGGAATAATGTAAAGAACAAACCTTTTTATTAATATTTGTTTCCTAATTTTGTGTGTTTTTTATACTCAACAAAACTATATTCTTTTATTAATGAAGTGGGTATAATTAAATGAGACGGTTGGTCAAAATTACCTTTCGAAGATATACTATTAACGTTACAATTATTGTTTATAAATACATGTGATATTGTTTAATTAATAAAGAATATAAGATGTGATGGCTTCATCCAGTAGACTCGGGCCACTAGAAGCCCATCTGACGGAACTTGGGAAGGAGGTAGAACCACTAGGCTTCGCTCTGGACCAAGGACAAGCCGAAATTCATCATATGAAGCTTGAAAAAAATCACCTACGGGAGAAGTTCAAACAGATAGAGGTCACCTCTTGGGAAATGTTGGCCATGCTGCCCCAAGATTATATCACTTTAGCACACCTTACACATAGGTCATGTGCTGGTATTATAAGGGGATATATAACGAGACCATAGAAACTTTTTGTGATCCATTGATATAAATAAATTTGTTATTTCATTTTATTGTAATTTTTGTAAATGTAAAATGTCCGGATAAATATAAGATGAATATTGTTAAGGAATATTTTGGAAAAACTAGATATTTTAAAATATTTATGTAAACCATACATAATTAATAATGTGTAATGATTTTCAAAAAATGTTCTTCTAAATTTGTGTGCAGCATGAAATTTAGAGTATAATATGTTCAACATAATTTTTGGGGAATAATAAATTATGAAAAGTAAATTTATTCTTATAAATAGTAATGTGACCAAATGTAATTTTAATCTCACTTAAGAATGTGTTATTATAATTTAGACACCATCATTAGGTAATGTGATTCTATAAAATAAGTAAATAACTGTTTCAGAAATTATTAGTTATGTATTAGTTTTTTTACAGGCGAATAGAGTTTTTCTATAAAAATTAAATTAAAAATATTTAAAAAAATTATTATCATAAAATTTAGTTCATTCTTGAATTCGTAGCATCGATATTATATTAAGGTGAATTTTTGGGTTTTTTTCTAAAACAATTGAATTTTCAGTGAATAATGATAATCCAGTTTTGAGTTTCAGGTGTTTAATGACATCATTAAAGATATAATAATTACATAATCATTCTGATAGAATTATGAATATTAATATATTATTTGAGGTGTCCCATGTGGCCAATACCACGGGAAAATACAATGGGAAATCCCATGGTTTTTCCAATTCCACTGATGAGGTGTCCCCTTGTAATTAATGATTTATTCCCTCAATCATCCTATAAATACTATGACATTCCCTCACATATTTCATTCATAAATCCTACTCAATTAATCACTAGTCCCTTTACCTCTGAAGGAGTCCTCTCAAGGTCCCAACCTTCATGCATTTTAAGTTTCTTTTCTTGGTATGGGAAACTTTCACCCTCCTCTTTTAAGTCATGACTTAATTTGTGTTATGTCTTATAGTTCCATTTCATTATGTGGGGTATTGTTATTCAATATCATTACTACTATTCATTTCATTTCCAAATTATGAGAGACCCTTTTCTCTCTCATCAATATATTTTTCTGAATTTTTAAGTGACGTCGTTAGGATTCCAACTTTTCATATAATAAATCGTGCTTTCTCTTTCATTTCAAGATTCATTTTCATGTGGTATGTAATTCAAATATCCACACCAATATATTATTTCATTGTATTTTGTCCCTATGATGAAAAAAGATCCATTTATGGATGGGATACACTTTTCCCCACTCTTTTATTATTTTCTAAAACCATGTTGTATATCCATTATGCTACAAAAATTTCATCTCAAAATTTCTCTCTCATTCTTTAAAGAAAATAACTTATTTTATATATGTGAATACCCATAACAATTTCGTTTCTATGGGTGTTCATAGTTATAATAAGATTATATATTTGACTCCGTAATTGATAGACATGTAACCCTCACTCCCTTTCCATGGTTTATTAATTACATTATGATATTATGTTTAAATTTTTTTAAAATGTAACGATTTTGAAATGAACCCATTTCTTTTATTATCAATGGGTTATTTATAAATTTTTTGATTATGATCTATGTGGATAAAATGAAATAAAATACATATTAAGGGTGCACCTTGATATCTCTCTGATGCATTGGCTAACAAATTAATCTCTAGAGATGAAACATTTCACGATACCTTGGGGAATAACCTTGGTAATTTTTATGACACATGGAGGATGAACCTTGGTGATATGTTCAAGAATGTATCAATGAAATTTTGTAGCTACATATTCAAGTTATGATTCATGTTCTTTTTATGGTGATATTCCATTTTTTCTATTTCTCATGTCTTTATGATTTTTATCATGTTCTTATTATTATTGCTCAAGACCACATGTCAAATGTTTCACTTGTTTTCCTTACTGAGGCTTCTGCACACCCTTTCCTTTGATGTATGCCTCTAGGTTATGAGATGATGTAATTGAACATAGTATGAACTTTTTATGAATCCATACAAGGTGATTAGATGAATGTTTTATGTTTTTTTCAATTCTTATTTTTCCTGATTTCCAAGTAACTAGACTTTAAAGATCCTCTATTTTTAAAATTTAATGAAAAGTTATGTATTGAAAAAAGAGGGAATCCATACCCCCACTTGCAGGATGATGCCTTCAGTGCATGTTTCCAAACCCTAACCTTCTAGAGGTAGGCTTGGGGTATGTCATGTCATGGGCCACATGGGAAGGGACTTGACAGTCAATCTTCCACTCTTATATATATATATATATCATGTATGTGGAAGTTACCCAGAATATATATATCTACAGGTCCAAATAATATATTTTATAATGTTAACAAGTATATATTGGATCCTCATACTGGGAACTAATTCTGGATACTATTACTTTTTTCCCATTAAATGCATAGATATCTTTAGGAAAAAATAATTAATACATCCATTTATTTCTTGAATTCATTAACCCCTAAAAACTACCCATTGGTGGAATTTAATTTATATGAGAGTTAGAACATAAACTGTAATGTACTTGAGGAATATAATCTATGATGGTATAATATACAAATGGAGAGTTATTCTTATGGAATATAGGTTTAGTGGTAGATCTATCAACCGTATATCAGTAGTACTTCTGTTAGATCTAATCAGTGGTATATTTAGTATGATAATATATATTGTCTAGAATTAGACATAATCTGTTGGTATATCTATTATAATGGTATATTTAGTCTAATGGTCGATTTGGTATGAATTTGGAAAAGATCTAGTAGTAGAGTATGATGGTAGATTATTCAGTGATATATTCTCTGATGGTAGATGTAGTCTAGTAGTAGATCAAATTAAACAAACAATATTTCATTACTAATAAGATTGATCTAATGCTAGATATCTACTTATCCATTTTTATTCACAAAAAAAATTATATTATCATAAAACATTAATCTTATTGAAAATATAAGAAAAATTATGATCATTAATATAAGAAGATGGAAATAGTATCATAAGACCCGTGAAATTATAAAATTAAATAGAAAATTACAAATCATAAATATAAGAGTTTTCATGATATAACATGAGAAAGGGATGTATATACACCAGAAAAATGAGCGGTAATTATGGTATAAGGATCCCAAAAATAAAATTCAGTCAAAAAATCTCTTACCATGTGCTTTCTATTATATGTACAGACATTAAACTCATGTATAATGTTTTATGTAATGTCAATAATTTTTACCAAAACCATATGAATATTAAATATATCATATAAAATCATTTTATAACTTCTTAGCAAAAACATGTTAATAATATATCATTATTACAAATTTTTCATCTATTAACTACTTCATTTTTTCATTTATAATTATTATGACATGTTTTCATTCATGTGAGTTCGATATATATTCATAATATATAAAATTTTATTACGAGTTAAAATAACTTAAATTAATATTTAAGACATTTTATAAACTTTATTTAATGTTTTATATATAAAATGAGTCACATCGCTTCATTTAGACTGTGGGTCATACATATGCATGAGCGATGATATCATTCCATTAAAGTTAAATGTGTAAAGAAATGGATGGTATATTAATTTCTTGAATCAATATAATTTCATAATTCTAAAATATATCCATTATTTCCTTCATAATTTACATTATTTTATGATTGTGAGGAATAAAAGTACACTGCTATGTGGATAGGGTAAGTCACACATAAGCATGCACGATGCTTTCATTTTTCATGGGGTGGATAAAAAGTATAATTTTTTTGTATAATAATGATAATATAATTTCCATATATTTATTATAATGCATTTATATGTTTTAGGTTATAACATATTATGGGGAGGTAGAAGATGAATGAAATTTGAATGATTCAGTAATGATGATATCATATTCAATGAAGGAGCTCATTTATAACATAACTTAATGGACATAGGGTAGGTGTTTGGGATGTTCCAAAACCTAAATTACAAAAATAATGATGTTTATAAGTGTTAATTTTTTTGGTTTCATAAATCTAGATGGATCATAGTGATATAAATAGTTGAGTTAGGAATCTATCTTCAATAATTGAAGTTAGATGCACTTTTGGAATTTTTCAAAATATAATAATATAATATAAATATTTTAGAGGAAAATGATTATAATTGGGAAATAAAATCATAGGGTATGGTATTAAAATCATATGTAACCATATTTGTTCTTATTTATTTTCTATAATTTTAAAAAAAAAATTAAAAAATAAGAATCCTATAAAATATCATTATTTTCAATTTTGGTACATCGTATTATTTTGATATTAAAAACATCAAGAAAATAATAGAAATTATAAAAACTATTTTATTATATACTAAAATTTTCTGAGGGAATCTATATAATTATTTTAACATATTAAATAAAAAAATTATTTTAAAATTATTTTTTCTAATTTCATTTATTTGAATTTGCCTATTTATTAAATTATTATTGTATGAACATTGGATAAGCATAAATGTTGATAATATTATTTTTTAAAATAATAAATACTCTTATATCATTAAAATAAGTTTATCATGATCTAAATTTCTAATTATATTCATTAAATATTTATTTTTGCTGACATATCTATCATTAAAACAGATTTGATGTGAAATGTTTACTTTTATGCCCTTGCACAAGCATTGTCTAATCATTTTGATAAAACAATGGTGTTCTAATTCTAAAATTAATGTATAAAAATAAAAAATTAATACCTTATATTTAAATTTCTTCTTTGTAAATAACTTATATCATCACTACTATCATTTTTGGGCTACCAAATTTGACATATCCAGTGTTATGCAGGCTATAACTCAGAACTAGAAATGATTTTTATAGTTATTGGGGAATAAAATCTAAACAATATGGTTTAAGTTATTTTATAATTTTATTTATATTATTTTATCATAAATTATTTATCAAATCAGTTATATAAAATTTTATAAAATTTCTAATTTTTAGCGAGGTTGTAAAATATATCGTTTTTGAGAAAAAAAATATTTTTTAATATTCACAAAATTAAAATTCCAAAGTAAAATGTAATAAAAACTCATATTGTGCAAAATTTAGCAATATTAATACAAAAAAACCCCATTTTATGAAAATTAATTCTTATATTTTATATATATTATTTTTAAAATAATGTTACAAAACGAAATGAAAATGTCATTTTTAAAAAATACGATTTTTTTAAAAATAATCAATTTATATAGAAAAATGGTTTCATAAAAAAATAAATTATAAAAGATATTTTATTAAACATAATTTAATTTTTGAATAATATTATATAACTTTTTTTACTATCAAACACATTTTAAATTAAAATAGAACAGCGCAAATGGTTGAAAAAAATACATTTTTAAATTAAAATCAAAATTTTTTACATTATTCATTTGAAGGTCAATCTTTTGAAAAAAAATAAAATACCAGCCAAATATAATTATGGTATTATTTTCTAAAAAATATATAATTTTTATAATTATTTATAAATATAAATTTAATAAAATTATCATATTATTTACTCCCAAAAAATATCAATCAATTTTTGGAGAAAAGTTATTTCTAAAGCATAAAATGACATTACTAAAAATTGAGAACAAAATTAATAAAAAATAATAATATAATTTTATCATAGTTTTTAATTTAAACATACATCATGATTTTTTTAATACTACTTATACCATCCAATTTAAGGGATATGTTATAATTGTCATATTTGAATTATAATATTTTATGATTCTTTTAAGCTTAGTGTTTTGTGTTGTATACGTTATCGAACATAGTATTTTTTAAAAAAATATGAGAGAGTAACATTATTCCCTAATAAAAAAAAATTCACCATCTAAATTTATTCTTATGACTCATAGTCAATGGATTACAATTTAACATTTCTATTTTAGAAATCCCACATCATTTTAATGGTTAGAATAATAAAATATTAAAAAGAGAAAAAATAAATGTGAATGTCACTATAAAAATAAGATTCCCAATAGGAGAACTTTAGCAGTTGGTGAAAACATGAATTTTGTAAAAAAACAAATTCTTATGGATTATTAGATATTTTTATAGAACTTGGTCATAATAACGCATCTTTCAAAATACTATAAATATGTGATGGATTAAAAAGACAATTATTCCATAGTAATAAAAAAATAACTTTTTTATTTAATTTTCATTTAGCTAATGTCAAGTAGTAGTTATACAATCGAGAAAAATTAATCAACAATATAAAATTGAATATTTATTTCATGTTCATAATAATTATATTGTCCATTGCCTATTCTTTGATATATTCTTATACAAGCCCTCGGCCTTAAACCTTACTTAATATTTAATTAAATGAATAATTCACAGTGAGGATCTTTTCAGGTTTAGAGTTTTAGAGAATTAGGACATAACTATTACATCTCAAAAGATTACAATGTAGAAACTTCTACTAAGTTACCATAAAAATAACAACTCTAAAAAAAATGTCTAGTTCCTCATTTTATATAGCATGACTTTACCTTGATCCCATTCTTGACCCTACTCCACATTTTGTCCTGTGAAAAACATTTCAAAAAAACATGGGGTGTGAATTAAATGATCAGTAAGGGATACACAAGGAATGAAAACTATTAGTTTTTTTCAAAACCACAAGTAAACCATGTATACATTATCAAAGTAATACATTTCACCATTAAGAAGTAGTAAAAACTCGTCACTGAATAAAAGATCATTACTTACCCTTCTGCAACCAAAATATTACCATAAAACCCATATAAAGAACACATAACATATAAAGGTAACTTGGGACATAAACATACATAAATTGAAGAACCATACGGTCGACCTCCACACATATCACTTAATGGAATAGCCATACGGCCGACTCCCATACCCAATGCATTGGAGGTTATAACGTAACCACCCATCCTAGTATTCACGGAACCACCCGTCATATGGTTTATCACGTAACCACCCGTCAAATTCCCAAGTACCATTATAAAATCATAACAATTATAAAGAAAATAAAACATTTACATATTTCAACCAAAATATATCACTTAAATATATTGACATAAAAAAAATACATTATAAAAAAACTTTTCAATACCAAAATACATAAAGAGTATATGGTATTTATTTCATTTTAAAAACATTATGGCTTGTTGAGGAAGCCAAATACCAAATAATACTAATGACATCGGAAAAGGTCGTTGTCACCGCATACGTTAAAATAAACATTACTTTTTTTTAGTTTTGTAAAACACTTCATAGAAAAATATTCCTTTTGTATAAAATTAAAAGTCAAAGAGGTTTATACACCATATAAAATAAAGCCTTGTATTGAATAAAATATGCCTCAATGAAAGGAGATTGAGACGAAGTCCCTTACCTCATGTCCGACGTGACTCGATTTCTCTTTAATCTCTTGAATAATAAACTAATGTTAATTTCTACTTGTTTAATAGCCTTTTTAAAGATTATTATTACTTTTATGTCACTTATTTCCATGTTATAAACATTATGTAATCATTTAAGTTAAAAAAGGCTTGTTTTGTCGATATTGGGTTTTTAAGTCGAAAGTGGACTTCTTACAATTACATGTTGTTTATGTGGTCAAAGGTTCATTATATCCAGAATGATATTCATTATTTTGATATCATATATATCATATATATCCATCATATACATGTATTTATAATAGTACATAACTTTTAGAGGCAAGAAATGAAATGCACCGTTCATGGAGATGGTAAGCCGTATGTACGCATGAACGCTACATTAATTTCTATTTCGTATTTAATGGAGTTAAATCATAATGATATAAGGTTATATTTTAATTCTAGTATGAAATAATATATAATAACATTAACTCCATCCTTTATACATCCCACATATGGCATTAATGAATAAAATCACTTTGAGGGGGTGGTAGTCCGCACTTCCTAAAAGGAAATCATCGTGTTTACACAGAATGGAAACCATAAAGGTATACCACAAATGAAAAATACATAGGAATAAGGAAAACATAAACATAATATATATCATATATAAATAGAGTGACATCTTAATGGCCACCATTAAAGGTGTTAATAGATGATTGAACAATCATCGTTTCGTGAGGCAGAAATTCGCCTACCATAGAAATAGTATGTTCTTTAAACATTTGAAGGAGGTGTGTGTAGGTGTAGCTCAAATAATTCTCATAACGACATCCTAGAATATTGAAGATACTTGTGTTGTTACAAAATAAAGGAATAAAAATAGTTTAGAGGGTTGGAGAATCAAAATTAAACAAAAGAACACAACTGAAGACATTACCTTAAAATTGGGTAACTCTTCTTGGTTTGAACCAAAAGGTTTCCTTGAAGAGCTTTCTACCCAAGGTAAGTCTTATAGGATTAGTAGAGGGATGTGGAGAGATAAAATTAGTAGGGTTTGGCCGAGCCAAAGGGTTGAGAGGTGAGGCTAATGTGGTAGAGGTGTGGGCCTTTTATAAGATGAGAGAAGGGGCACTCTTGGAAGGTTATAAAAGTTTACTTTATTAGAAAATGATTTTCGAATTTTAAAGGTCCCACATTGATGTATTTAGATTATAAGGTGATAAGTGTTCGAAATCCACCCATCTAATAGGTTATTGACTTCTGCAGGTCTAGAGTTTACATCATCTTTTAATTTTATTTTAATCTTTAAATAATGAGGGAATCACTGCATCATCATGATGTCATAAATAATTTAATTTATTTAATATATAAAAATTATTAAAAAAAATACCATGATGTAGTAAATATTTTTATGTTTTCAATTAATTTTATAGTCAAAAATATGACTTTTATAACCCCATTTAAATATTTTTTTAGTAAAACAACTCGTGTTTGTGACATTTTTATTTTAACATTAAATAAAAAGTTACTATTGTCATTTTCCTACCAAAGTGGCTCCATGGGGTCCCCAAGTTGACCCATGGATTTTCATGGTCGGCCATGACACATCCAATAAGGGTAGGACATGTGTCAATGTCATTTCATATTATTAAAACATTATTTTTACCTTAAACTACACAAATTACCTCTAATCACGATTAAAAACATAAAAGTTAATATTCACCAAAAAATTATTTTAATCCTAATGAACCACATTTTACTTCTTAATGAAAAACATGTATGTCGGATTTTTGAAATTCAAAACACAGAGGTGGTAAATTTCATTTAAACGAAAAAAAAACAGTTTTTTAAGTACCACTTAGTGGTTTCACTATTCATCAAAAATTGAAGTTTTTCAGAAAAATAACCAAAATTCAGCCTAAGATATATTTGATCTTCCAAATTCAAAAATTATGTATATTTTAAAAAATTCAAAACATATAAGTTTCATTAATTAATTTAATAATTAATTTCCACTATCAAAACAAATAGCGTGTTTTTATGAAACAAAATGTATCAAAAGATTGACACTAATTTAAGTCTGATTTCAAAGTGAAATTAATTCCAACGACCAATAGTTAATTAAATGATAAAAATATACTCTAATTTCACTTTAAAACCAATTAAAAATTTAATCGAATCATTTTAATAAATTAGATTATAATGAGGGTTTGAATTAAAATACGACATTTTTCATTATTCATTAAAAAATGATATTTATCGGAAAATACCAAAAAGTTGCACAAAGTAAATTTTGATGTCCCGATTCTAAAAAAAAGTTTTATTTGTTCTAAAAGAATGTATAAGAGTGACCAAAACTATATTTAAATAGGGATCTCCATCAAAAGGCGATAGTTCGACCTTTTAGTGAATATTAGAGTATCTCTGCCTAAAATTGAATTCTTTTCTTATTTTAAGCCTTTATCATTTATTGGATAAATGTAAAAACATTTAAAAAAAATATATAATCATATTTTAGTTATTTATATTCTTTCCCGCCAATACAACAACTATGTGTTAACTACCATTTAAAATTATATTATTATATTACTAGTGTGCAACGTATGATTTCAAAGACACTCATTATTGCGTATCGGGTACGCTATCGAACATAGCAACCGCTTTAAAGTAAAATTAATATTTAATTTTCAAATATTAATAAATATGAAAATGATTTATTCTTTATTTACCTGGGATTTTTCATCCTTCCCCCCTTTTTGGGAATTGCGTCCTCGCAATTTTATTCCCTTATCAAAATAAGTGAGGTATTTATCCCTCATAGCATTTTCAGATTCCCACGTTGCCTCTTCAACAATATGGTTTTTCCACAAAACCTTTACCTAGTGAATTGACTTATTTCGCAACACTTTCTCTCTACTATTAAGAATCTGGACTTGTTGTTCTTCATAAGAGAGATTCTCTTCAACCTGAACTACCTCTAGGATCAAAACATGAGATGGATCTGACATATACTTTCTCAACATCAAAACATGAAAAAAATTGGGTACCTGAGATAAACTCAGATGTAAAGCCACTCGATAAGAAAATGATCCGACTTTCTCCAGAATTTCCTATGGTCCAATGAACCTTGTACTCATCTTTCCTTTTTTACCAAATCGCATCACACTTTTCCATGGTGAAACTTTGAGAAAAACATGATCACCTACCTTGAAAGATAGATCCTTCCTCCGGTTATCCACATAACCCTTCTGCCTGCTCTGAGATGTTCTCATGTGTTTCTGAATCAACTAAACTTTTCTGCCATATCGTCTACCAATTCTAGTCCCATCAGCTTCCATTCACCCACTTCATCCCAAAAAGATGGAGTTCAACACCACTTCCCATATAATGCCTCAAATGGTGCCATCTGTATACTAGAATGAAAACTGTTATTATATGAAAACTCAACCATAAAATGATATTGGTCCCAAAATCCCTGATAATCCACAGAGCAAGCACGTAGCATATCCTCCAAGGTGTGAATTGTTCGTTCTGACTGCCCATTTGATTGCGGATGAAAATCAGTACTAAAACTTAATTCAGTACCCAACGACTTTTGAAGGAATTTCCGAATGTTAGAAGTAAACCTGGGATCACGATCAGATACGATGGAGAGGGGAACTCCATGCAACCTGACTATCTCTTTCAGATACAACTGAGCAAGTTGATCTAAAGAAAAATTATCTCTAATAGGAAGGAAATGAGTAGATTTAGTCAATCGATCAACAATGATCCAGATTGCATTATTACCTCGAGATTTCCTTGGTAATCCCACAAAAAAGTCCATGGATATATTTTCCATTTCCACTCTGCCACCGGTAATGACTGAAGCATCCCTTTCGGTAACTTCCGCTCTGCTTTAACCTACTGACAAGTCAAACACTTCACAGTAAAATCAACAATATCTCTTTTCATTACATCTAACCAGTAATACTCTCGAAAATCTCTATACATCTTAGTACTGCCAGGATGAACTGAAAACGGGGAACTATGATCCTCACATAACAACTCAACCTTCAACTATGAATCACAAGGCACACATAATCTCTTCCCAAACCTCAAAACACCATCATTATCATTGTTAAACTCAGGCAACTTACCCTTCTGAACCAGCTCTACCTTTTTCTGCAATCCACTGTCATTCCTCTGCGCCTGCTTAATTCTGTCTGAAAGGGATGATCTCACTGACACCTGAAACAAAACATAAGAACTTCCTGCACCAAAAACTTCTATGCCAAAGTTCATCAAATCAAAAACCAAAGGATCTTGTTCCAAACGTAGTATGGTTAATGAAGCATTCCTTTTTAACTCGAAGCATCAGCCACTTTATTTTCTTTTCCCGGATAGTAATGAATTGTAAAATCATAATCCTTGATTAATTCTAGCCATCTCCTTTGTCTCGTGTTCAATTCGTTTTTAGTGAATATATACTTTAAACTTTTGTGATCAGTATTTATTTCACACTTTACTCCATACAAATGGTGCCTCCAAATTTTTAGAGAAAAAACAATAGAAGCTAATTCCAAATCATGTGTGGGGTAATTTACCTCATGAGTTTTCAACTAACGTGAAGCATAAGCAATTACCTGATCATTCTACATTAGGACGCAACCAAGTCCTTTCAATGAAGCATCATTGTAGATAACAAATTCACCATTCCTGGAAGGAAGTGCCAAAACTGTAGCATTCACCAATCTTCTTCTCAGCTCCTAAAAACAACCATCAAATTCTTTTGTCCAGATAAACTTAACACCCTTCCGAGTTAGCTTAGTCCTTGGACTAGATAACCATGAAAAAATTTCAACAAACCATCGTTAGTAACCTTACAAACCAAGAAAACTACAGATCTAGATTACATTTGTGGGTCTTGGCCATTCTTCAACAACTTTTGTTTTAGCAGGATCAACAGTTATACCATTTTTTGAAACAATGTGACCAAGGAAAGAAATTTGTTGCAACCAAAACTAAAACATTCTGAATTTTCCATATAGTTTTTTAAGGTTTGCAATATAACCCTTAAATGACTTCCTTTATTCCCTTTACTTTTAGAAAACACCAAAATATCATTGATGAAAACAACCGCAAACTTATCCAAAAACTCATAGAAAATCATATTCATAAGGTCCATGAATATAGCAGATGCATTAGTTAACCCAAAAGGCATACCTACAAATTCATAATGGCCATATCTAGTACGAAAGACAGTCTTCAGAACGTCTGCTTCTTTTACTTTCAACTGATGGTACCCCGACCTCAAGTCAATCTTCAAAAAATACTGAGCTCCCTAGAGCTGATCAAACAAATCATCGATATGAGGCAAATGATACTTGTTCTTAACAGTGATATTATTCAAGGCTTTATAATCAATGAAAACTCTCATTGAACCATCATTCTTTCTAACAAACAAGATAGGATCAACATATGGTGATGTGCTAGGTCGAATAAAACCTATATCTAATTAATCCTGTAATTTTTCCTTAACTCTAAAAGTTCAACCTGATCCATTCGATAAGGTGGTTTTAAAAATGGTTTAGAATCAGGAACTAAGTCAACAAAAAATTCATCTTCCCGATCATGAATAATACCAGGAAACTCATCAGAAAAAACATCAAGTTAATCACTTACGACTAGAACATCATGAATTTGAACAATTCCTTTATTTTCAATAATATGTTCAAGATAACATTCATTTCCATCTTTTACTAGTTTCTCAACTTCATGATATGTTATCAAAATCACGGGTTCATTCTTGTACCCAAACTGTAAATCTTTCTGAAAAGAAACCATTTTAGCTCTGCAGTCAATCTTAGCATGATAAACAGAAAGCCAATCCATGCCCAAAATAACATCAAACTCTACCAGAGGCAAAAAAATATGGTTTGCTGGTAGATTCTTTCCACACACAAGGATAGGAAGGTTATTATAATAACTTTTTTGTCTCAATGTTTCCTCCGGGTGTATTTACCATAAGTTCAGGATTCATATCTTCAGATGGAATTTCCAATTTACTAGAAAACTTCTCCGAAATTAAAGAATGTGTAGACCCTGAATCAAACAACACATTGGCATAATCCGAACAAACAAACAGTGTACCTGATACTGATTCATTCAATGGCCCAACAACTAATGAAGTAGTTGCAAAGGATTTCACCACCCCTTTCTTCTTGTAGTCTGGCTGCTTTCCCCTAGTTGAGTTCTTTGTTAGACACTCATTTGCATAATGACCCATTTTATTACACATAAAACATCTTACCGCTAAATTTTCATTGCCTGCTCGATCATCTTCCTTACAGTTACGAGAAATATGATCAAACTTACCACACCGAAAGGACTTTCCAGACTTGGATAAACATTCTCCATGATGCATTTTAGCACACTTCTCAGAGGATGGATATTTTTTTTCTTACCTCCTTGCTTCTTTGATAAATTCTTCCCTTTTTCCTGCCAACTGGACCTCTTATTCTGTTGTTTGTCAATGAACACCTAATCATCGACAAACTCCATTTCCACCTTTTCCGCACATCAAACAAGATTTTCATAACTTTTGAACTCACGAGAAGCTAAATCCCTTCGATACCTTGGCTTTAACCCTAAGTAAAAACGGTTGATTTTAATATCAAGATCTCGTATGAAGTTTGGAGCATACCTTTCCAGTCAAGGGAACTTTTCTTCATAAGCAGCCACTGAGTCATCCTCCTGCATCAATTTTAGGAATTGTTTTTCCATCCTAAGACGAACCACCTTAGGAAAATATTTCTCAAGAAAAATACCTTTGAATTCATCCCAGTGAAGATCATAAATCTCATCACTATCCCTGATATTTTTCATCATCGACCACCACTTATCCTATTCACCTTCAAAATGGTAAACAACAAGACTAACCTTTTGATGTTCTGAACACCCCATGACATCAAAAATATTCTCCAGTTCTTTAATCCACCCATCAGCTAGCACAGGGTCAGATGATCCTCTGAATGATGGCGGATGTTGCCTCATAAAATGTTCCACCACTGACATGTTCCATTGTGGTTGATCTGGCTGATATCGTGCATGGATACCACCACCATTTATAGCATGAGTCAATTGTGCCATCACAGCAAAAAACTATTCAGTTCCAATTCCGACCATCTTAGGATGCTGATTTGGAAGGTTGTCTTCCTCCTGATGTCGTTCTAACATAGCTTCCTTGTTTCCTCTGCGGAAAACCATTTTGAAAACAGAAATATCTTAGGCGAAGCAACATGGTAATCTATAAATGCTATATCATTTCAGTCATACCATAAATTAACTTATAATTTAACAATTTTATAACTCCTAAAGTTGTCTAAACTGACCTTTTATACCAACTATAAGGCCCCAGCCTTATACCTTACTTAATATTGAATTAAAAAAATAATTCACATTGATGATCTTTTCAGGTTTAGAGTTTTAGAGAATTAGGACATAACTTTTACATCTCAAAAGATTACAATGTAGACACTTCAACTAAGATTACAAAAAAATAACAACTCTTAAAAAGAAACATGTCTAGTTCCATGTTTTATATAGCATGACTTTCCCTTGATCCCATCCTTGACCCTAATCCACATTATGTCCTGTGAAAAACAATTTAAAAAAACTTTGGGTGAGCATAAAAGTCTCAGTAAGGCATACACAAGGAATGAAAACTGTTATTTTTTTTTCAAAACCACAAAAAACCATGTATACTTTATCAAAGTAATACTTTTCACCTTTATGAAGTAGTAAAAACTCTTCATTGAATAAAATATCATTACTTACCCATTTGTAACAAAAATATTACCATAAAACCCATATAAAGAACACATAACATATAAAGGTAACTTGGGACATAAACATACTTAAATGGAATAACCATACTGTCGACTTCCACACAAATCACTTAATGGAATATCCATACGTCCGTCTTCCATACCCAATGCATAGGAGGTTAAAACATAACCACCCGTCCTGGTATTCACGGCACCACTCGTCATATGGTTTATCATGTAACCACCCATCAAATGTCCAAGTACCATTATTAAATCATATAAATTATAAAGGAAATAAAACATTTCCACATTTCAATCACAATATATCACATAAATATATTAACATAAAAAAAATCCATTATAAAAACCCTTTTCAATAACAAAATACACAAAAGAGATAATATGGTATTTATTTCATTTTAAAAACATTATGGCTTGTTGAGGAATCAAAGACCAAATAATACTCACGGCGGTGGAAAATTTTGTTGTCACCACGTACGTTAAAAGAAACATTCCTTTTTTTCATTTTGTAAAACGCTTCATAGAAAAAGATTCATTTTGTATAAAAATAAAATTAAAAGGGGTTTATACACTATATAAAAGAATGTATTGTATTGGAACAAAATATGCCTCAATGAATGGAGATTGAGACGAAGTCCCTTACCTCGTTTCCGACGTGACTCAATTGCTCTTTAATCTCCTGAATAATTAACTGAAGTTAATTTCTACTTGCATAATAACCTTTTTCAATCTTATTATTCCTTTTCTGTCACTTATTTCCATGTTATAAACATTATGTAATCATTTAAGTAAAAAAATGTTTGTTTGGTCAATATTTGGTTCTTAAGTCGAAAGTGGACTTCTTACAATGACATGTTGTTTATGTGGTCAAAGGTTCATTATATCCAGAATGTTATTCATGATTTTGATATCATATATATCATATATATCCATAATATACATGTATTTATCATAATACATAACATTTAGAGGTAAGAAATTAAATGCACCGTTCATGGAGACGGTAAGCCGTTCATACGCATGAACGCTACTTTCATTTCTATTTCATATTTAATGGAGTGTAATCATAATGATATAAGGGTATATTATAATACCATTATAGAATAATATATAATAACATGAACTCCATCTTTTATACGTCCCACATATGGCATTAACAAATCAAATCACTTTGAGGGGGCGGTAGTCCGCACATTCTAAAATGAAATTATTGTGTTTACCCATAATGGAAACCATAAAGGTATACCACAAATGAAAAATACAGAAGCATAAGGAAAACATAAACATAATATATATCATATATAAAATAGTGAAATCCTAATGGCCACCATTAAAGGTGTTAAAAGAAAATTGAACAATCATCGTTTCGTGAGGCATATATTCACCAACCACAGAAACAGTATGTTATTTAACCATTAGACGGAGGTGTGTGTAGGTGTAGCTCGAATACTTCTCATAAAAACATCCTAGTATATTAAAGATACTGGTGTTGTTACAAAATAAAGGAATAAATAGAGTTTAGAGGGTTGGGGAAGCAAAATAAAACAAAATAACACAAGTGAAGACATTACCTTAAAATTGGGTAACTCTTATTGGTTTGAACCAAAAGGGTTCCTTGAAGAACATTCTGCCCAAGGTAAGGCTTCTAGGATGAGGAGAGGGAAGTGCATAGATATATTGAGTAGGTTTTGGTCGAGCCAAAGGGTTGGGAGGTGTGGGTAAGGTGGTAGAGGTGGGGGCCTTTTATAAGCGGAGAGGAGGGGCACTCTTGGAAAGTTATAATCGTTTACTTTATTATAAAAAGATTTTCAGATTTTAAAGGTCCCACATTGATGTATTTCGAGGATAAGGTGATAATAGTTCTAAATCCACCCATACAATAGGTTTTGGACTTGTGTAGGTCTTTTATTTTATATAATCTTTTCATTTTATTTAAATCGTTAAATAATGAGGTAATCGCTGCATCATCATGATGTCATAAATAATTTAATTTATTTAATGTATAAAATTTTTAAAAAATATAATTATGTAGGAAATATTTTTATGTTTCTAATTAATAGTTATAGTAAAAAATATTACTTGTATAACACCATTTAAATTTTTTTTTAGTAAAACAACTCATTTTTTGAAATTTTTATTTTAACTTTAAATGTAAAGTTATTAATGTCATTTTCCTACCAAAGTGGCTCCATGGGGTCCCCAATTTGACCCATGGATTGTCTTGGTCGGCCATGACACATAAAATAAGGTTATGAAATGTTTCAAGGTCATTTTATATTATTAAAACATTATTTTTACCTTAAACTACATTAATTACCTCTAATCACGATTAAAATATTAAAAGATACTATTCACCAAAAAATTATTTTAATCCCAATGAACCGCATTTTACTTATGTATGAAAACCATGTATGTCAGATTTTTGAAATTAAAAACACATAGGTGGTAAAAGTTCATTTAAATGAAAAAAAATCAGTTTTTGAAGTACCACTTAGTGGTTTCACTATTCATCAAAAATTGAAGTTTTTCAGAAAAATACCAAAATTTCACCCTAAGCTATATTTGATATTCTGAATTCAAAAATGATATCTATTTAAAAAATTCAAAAAATATAAGTTTCATTAATTAATTTAATCATTAATTTCCGCTGTCAAAACAAATAGCGTGTTTTTATGAAACAAAATGTATCAAATGATTGACACTAGTTTAAGTCCGATTTCAAATGGAAATTAATTCCAATGACCACTATTGGATTAAATGGTAAAAATATACTCTAATTTCACTTTAAAAACAATTCAAAATATAATCTAATAATATTAATAAATTATATTAAAAGGAGGTTTTGAATTAAAATATGACATTTTTTACTATTTATTAAAAATGATATTTATCGGAAAAATACCAAAAATTTACACAAAGTAAATTTTGATGTCCCGATTCTAAAGAAGAGTTTTATTTGGTCCAAAAAAATTTATAAGAGTGACTAAAACTATATTTAAATATGGTACTCCATTAAAAGGTGATAGTTTGACCTTTTAATGAATATTAGAGTATCTATGCCTAAATTTGAATTCTTTTCTTATTTTAAGCCTTTATCTTTTATTGCGTAAATTTAAAAACATTTAAAAAACATATATAATCATATTTTAGTTATTTATATTCTTTCCCGCCAATACAACGGCTACGTGTTAACTACCATTTAAAATAATATTGTTATATTAGTAGTGTGCAACGTAAAATTTCAAAGAAACTCACTGTTGCGTATCGGGTATGCTATCGAACATAGAAACCCCTTTAAAGTAAAATTAATATTTAATTTACATAAGGCTCTTTTAAAAATTCATAAAATCCATAAGTCAAATCAGCAGCCTCTAAATATATAGTAAAAAATGGTTAAGAAATGTTATCCAATATCATAAGTCATAAATTATCATAAAAAATTAATATACAAAGATCAACCTAATACATATGATAAGTAATCAATATTTAGGCTCATCTAAATTATTCCAAAGTAAATTATAAACCCCTAACTCTATGAATTATGTAATAAAATTTCCAATATCAACTTATCATTAATCCCCCAAACATTATTATCTAGATCTTAATGTCACATTCCAAATATATGAGTATATCTATCACATTAAAACATTTATTAAATAAATGAATGCATCAAAAAATAAAATATCAAGCTCTTGAATATATTCCTTAAATAAATACATGTAGTAAACTATAGAAAATATAACATTAATCCTAAAATAACACAATGAATTCATTGTCATAGAAACTATACCATAAAAAAAATTATCATTATTTTTTTGAATAGAAATAATATTAAGGATTTTCATCCCTCTATAATTTTCCCCAAAAATAAGAATGTTCCACTGAATTAGTTTCCCCGTCATCAGTACCATTCAACAAATTCCCCAAAATCCTTAATAAATAGTAATATAGTATAGTCAATTGACATTAGATAATTCATTTAACTATAATTTCATTAATAAATTACATAGATAGAATGATTCTTGAATACAAATAGAAAAATTAATATTTCAAATTCATTTTTAAACTATTATGTATCATCTTAATCATTAATACATCCATGATTTCATATTTATTTTTTAATAACTTCATCATAAAAAATAAAACCATTACTCGTACAACCATGATGGATCTTATCATGAAATTTCCCCCTAGGGAGTGAGTTTTTTTAATTCCCATACATTCCAGATTTAAAAAATTTAACCATCTATAAAAATGTTGGAATAAAATTATTATCATCAATCACATTAACCAACCATTTCATTTTCCCTAGGAAAACACAGGTTTTTTACATTATATAAATAGATTATACAATTTCATATTCTATTGAGACACTCATATGGTTTTACAAATTCACATTTTATAATAAAAAAATTGAGTTTCCTTTCCTCTATCGTCTCATCTATTAACGATCTTAGTGTAAACCAAAATTATATTCATTGGTGAGTTTGAGAGTTTGTTAAGGGTGTATTTTTAATAAGATATTATAATAATTTATTAGTCATAATCTCAATTTATATCACCACTATAATTATTTGATTTGTTTTTTCATAAAAGCATTGCTTACCTAATTAAACATTAACTTAGTTCCTTCTGGTTCCATCCATTGTCTAAAATGAAAAATAATAGTATGATTAGTAATAACAATAGTGGGAAACATCTTGAACCATATATTAAAAAAATTAGGTTGTTATCATGGACATAGAATTATCCACAAAGTTAGTCAATGGGTTATGTTATCTAATCTGTGTTATCTGAAATATAGTTATCTAGGTATATATTAAAAATCCACTAAAACCAATTATAATAACACCTACTTGAAATTTCCGGAATCGGTTTTCAATTTATTACATTGGAACAAATTCTAATATTGAAATCTCAAAGGATCAATCTTTTTAAATGTATTGGAAATCCAAATAAAAACGTGAAACCCATTTTACATCAATGATTGAGCATGAAACAAAGTATTGGAATGAAATTAAACATCTTTAATGTAATTCAAATGACTCTCCTTCACACCCAGGTGAAGGGAAAAAATATAAGGATAATATTAATTACATAATAAGGGTTACATATAATGAAAACTATCTTGAATAAATAATGTAAAATAAATATTTAAAGTAAAATAATTGAACACACATTAAATTAAATCAATAAATTTTGTATCATGATAAATTATGGCATAATCATAATGCAAATGTTACTAATTTTATCAAAATAAATTTAATTTGTAACATGTGAAGAATTTGAATCTATGTATAATATCTTAGTGAAAATATAATGTAATATAGTACAGTTTTTAGTGGGTGAAATCATTAATAATAGATTCCATGATCTCATGAATCATGGTACCAATACATTCACAACCTTTCACAAGAAAGTTTAATTATTATTTATAATGATATATTTAGTTTGTTTGACTGATTTTTCGCCTAATATCTAACAACTCCTCCATGGGCAATATAAATCTAGGCCTCACCCATCATTATTGTTACAATTCATTTGTTCAATATCTAACCGATTGATTAAATTCATGAATAAATATTATATATCTAAATTTATATTTTTCGAGTAAATAATATGGATTTATCAATAACTCCCCTTGCTCTCTATTGTATTCAAAACTCATCACCATATATATAAATTGATTACATAATATGAAATTATCATATCCATGAATCATGAATATGGATACATAATATACATGAAATATTGAAAGACCATATGAAATTTAATTATTCAATGTATTAAAACCTATAACAAATGCTAAATAAAAAAAATGGGTTATTGTCATTGATAAATAAAATCATCGTAAATGAATAGAAAATATTTTTGTTGAAAATATCTTATACTCTTTAGAATTAACATAAATTTAAAAAGAAATAACAATATATGTTTATATTTTGAAAAAAGGTAAATAATTTTTGAATATCTAAATAAATGAAACTAATTTTTTACTGAAAAAATATTCCATACTATATATGCTAAAACAATTCATATTGTAATTTTTTTAGAAAAGTCACAAGGTAACACATTTGGAAAATGTAATGATTATTACTCCTAATTTTTTTTTCAAAAGTAAATTATTGTTAAAATTAATTTCAAAAAAATATTATAATTGTATGAATAATTTTTAATACATTATTAGAGAACATGGTTATCAATGAGAAAAATTATCTAGTAGGGTGTTAAACAAAAAATCATTAATAACGATGTGATTGTGAAATAAACCCATAAAATTTTAATAAGATTCATAACATCACCACAATGAAAACATACCATTTAAATGAAAATTAAATATCATTAATATAAGTTTTTCAATGATATATAATGTTAAAGGGGATTATATACACCGAAAATAGAAACATGTGTCGCATATGGCATAAGTCTCCCAGAAAAAAAGTGGGGCTAAAATCACTTTCCTTGCACTTTATATTAGATGATCGCACATCAAAATCATTTATAAATATTTTTTATGTTATTATTAATATGTTTAAGAACCATAATAATATTTATTATAAAAAAACCCTCATCTAAAATCTTACTGACTTCTCATTAATAATTTATAATTATTACAATTTTTTACGGGGGTAACAGATTCTATTTTCTGTGCATTTCTTTCGATAGATCTGGTTAATGTGTATGGAATATATATTCATCATCTATATAATTTTATTACTAATATATGTATAAAATTAAATAATTTAATAAATTCATATAACCATAATTAAAGTTTTAGTATAAAAAATTATTTTCATTGGATTGTGGAAAAGGTGGGTCATATGAACATTTGAGTGATAATATCATTCTTTAAATAGTGGATAGGTAAGTAAATATAAAATATATTAATTTTATAGAATCATTATTTTGTAATAAGTATCATATATATCCATTATATCAATCTTTTTAAAAATATATATAAAGTGGTTATCATAAATAATTGCATTGCTGTGTGGTGGCAATAAGTCCTACATAAACACCTGTAGTTATTTCAATTATCAAAGGATGGATAAAACATAGAATATGGATATATAATAATCAAAATATATATATACTAAATTCTATTTTTTATTTTAAGATGGGTTTAAAAAACTAAGATGAGTTAGAAGAAGAATGAAATTTGAATGTGTTGGGAAAGATGATTACCACTCTATGAATGAGATGCTTTAGAAAATCTCTTAAGGGACATAGGATATGTATTTTAGAAGGACCTGAAGCTGAATAAAATAATTAATGATGTAGATAAGTGTAAAGGTATAGGATTAGTCTATATATATCGTTCAATTTTATGTATATAAGTTATGATGGAGGTTACCTTTATAATTGATGTGTGGGGAACTTATAGAATTTCTCAAAATATAAAAATTAAATAAGACTATTTTAGAGAAAAAAGTAACTTAATTACATATAAATGAATTAGTTATGATATAGAAGATAATTTTTTTCTTGTTTATTCTTATTTAATTTTTTATTATTTAAATACAATTCAATAAAATATTATTCCCATAAAATATCTATATAGTCAATCTTAGGAACCATTCATTACTTTGAAATTAAAAGAATAATTGAATCATGTAAATTAATATATATATATATATATATATAAATTGGTAATTTTTTATATATAATTAATTTATCTACATAAAATTTTCAAATTATATTAATATTAACATATTTTTAAATTTACTTGGTTATCCTCTTAATTCAAATAATACTGTATTAGTATTGCACAATAAGATAAGGTAACTGTAGAATTTTTAAATATTATATTAAAGTTTATATAATTAAATTAAGTTTATTATTCTTATTATATCAATTTATATTAATTATATATTTATTTTATCTCACATGTTTATCATGGAAACACATTTAATGTGTTTGTTTTATTTTCATGGCCTTACGTGAGGATTACACAAGAATTTGGATGAACTCCTTTATATATAACGATAAATCTTATTTATTAAAATAAAAATACTATAAGAACCATAATATTTAGTATTAATATCTATAAAGGACTTATATCATCCTTATAATTATTTCTAGGATTCCATATTTTACTTTTCATCTGATGTAAATGCTCGGTGTCAACACTGAAATTGATTATCTATTTGATTATGGAACAAATAAAAATTACGATTATTATAATTACATTAGGATGATATTTATATTATTTTTTCATAAAATTTACATTCCATATGTTTAAAAAATTTATATTATATTTATGTCTGGGAAATATCTTACAAGATACTATATATCATAAAAATAATTTTTTACGATTTACAATAAATTTATCTACGTCAAAAAAATATAAAAAACACTTATCCTATAATAAATTTGTAATAATTAATAAAAAATATATTATATTTCATGAAATAAAATTTATATAATTTATAATTAAATTTGAAACTCATTATTCAAAGCATGAGGAAATCTTATTTTTATAATAAAAAAATATTACTTGAAAACACACATTTTATTGAGAAATTATTTTATAGAAAATTAAATAGTAAATTTGATTACAATTAAAATAATTTAGTTATTAATAAAATTTTATTTCTAATTTTATTTTGAAAAAAATTAAAATCAAATTGAACTTTTCAAATAGTTGAAAAACAGTATAGCTACTATTCGAAATTTGAATTTTTCACTAATCTTTGGAAAAAATATATTGCTTGAAAAATAAGACAATTTGAACTTATGATAATTTTTGTAT
This sequence comes from Viscum album, assembly GCA_963277665.1. NCBI lineage: Eukaryota > Viridiplantae > Streptophyta > Magnoliopsida > Santalales > Viscaceae > Viscum > Viscum album. Next base: position 960,710,531 of record OY728143.1, on the reverse strand, counting down.
TATAGATTCAAAAAAAATATTATTTTAATAATATTTAATATATATAAATTCCATAAATTTTTTATAATATTTTCTTACAAAAAAATGAAAATTAATTTTGCAGAAAACATATCTTAGTAGAATAAAATTAATTTTTTTAATTTTGATTATATATTTTATATAAGTTTATAAATGAATTCTTATTGATTAGATCCTTTATATATATATATATTTGTGTGTGTGTGTGTGTTTCATAAATTTTTAATATTATTCACAACTTCGAATTTAATGACTAGGTTATAATGGTCATATTTTAAAAATAATATTTCATGATATGTTTAAGATCAGTGATGCATGTCGTACACCCTATAAAAAATAGTGTTCATTTTAAAATGTTTGGGTGTTATATATAATCATGACATTCAACATATCACTATTTTGTTTTGTGGGACGACCATAAAGTTTTATGTAGATGACCTGGTGGAAAATTCATAATAGGACAATGATCATCTTTCAAATGATGATGCATTATTTAAAAAACAATGTCATCGCAATTTGAAGGTGAATCCTATAAGGTTTCATTCAACATAACATCAAATAAATTTCACACCATTATGTTACACCAATACATTATCAATATTGAACGTGAAATAATCAAGGTGTTATTATATTACCCTCCTTTTCAAAACCTCACATAGTTAATCAAACTCCACTGACATATTTCTTATATCAGGATCATCATAGGCAACCACATAGAAAAATATTTACCCTTCATAATGATAATGAACAAATGTGTTATTTATAAATGGTTAAAAAATTTCTTGTAATAATTTGATGATCTCAAGTTATAAATATTACATTATTTAGTCCTTATGAAAAAACATTTAGGGAATCCTATCATCCCTTTTTATGTAACCATAGGGGGGATCCCATGGAACACTTCATTATCAAAAAAATAATACAAGTAAGGAAAGTGTCTTTATTATCATTGTAGTTAAATTTTATAAATGGAGACCTAATTTTCATATATTATGAATATCATCCTTCTATAAATCTTTATATATTGAATATAATATAGTATATATAGAAAAATGATGTACATTTAGTCTATTGTGTTCATTCAATCAAAAATTCCCTCAGTTGGTCTATTCTAAGATTCATTATATAAAGTTGGTTGTTCATTCTATAGTATTATGATTTCTGGAATGAATCACATTAGATGATTAAATGAAACACATTAATATATATTTCCATAGTTTAACCAGAAAAAATGAAGTCTCCTTTAGTCATATATTTACCTAAATTGCAGTTTTTTATCCAAAAATGTAACTTCCGTGAATTTGGTGATATTCATTGATAGTGGTTCTAGGATCCTAAAAAATTGGTTGAAGACCCATATTATGATGGGTCAACCTTGTGATGGAAGTATTCTCCATAATTAAAATTTATCTACTATATTCCATCAAACAATCAATAGAAGACACCAACAATGATGAAAAATATCATCTTTATTTACAGGATTGGTGTTGGCCCTCAAAATACAAGAAGCTAGATTGAATAGTAAGGGTAATTTTTAGTTGATAATATTGAATCAAAATTTTTAATATTTCACCAATAATGAAATGATAAATATGAATCATGATTATATATGAGTGTTTATAAATTAATTCCCCTCATAGTTATTATTATCTCAGAACTTACACTAATGAAATTCCCAAGTATATTAATTGGATAATATTGTTGTCTCCAAGATCAAGTCAAGCCCAAAAAGGGTTCATTAACATTAAACATCACAGTTTTGTAATAACTCATATTTTTTAATATTTTTTTAGAATTAATTTTTGAAAAAATATGATAGAACACATTTAGGTGACGTGCGATTCTAAGGCCCGATATGCCCAAAATGGTTTGATGAAAATTGATATTTCTTTAATAGTTCATGTTATTAATTTTCTAGAAAAGTAAAATAACATATAAATGGTTTCACAAAAAATAAATCTTATGGAACTATTGAGCACATAACATTGGCTTTACCCATGGCACGACTTAACTTTAGTCGATGTGGGACTCCTGTGGGATAACCCAAATATGGAATAACCATAAATAAAATAATTAAATAAAGTTATTTTATTTTAAAAATTCTAATAACTCATAAACTGAAAATCAGATTGGAAATTTGATACAACTATTGAGTTTATAAGGTGTTGTTTTTCTTATGTGTGGCCTAAACTCTGCCGGTGCAAGATAGATGTGAAAGGTAGTTTTTTTATTAGAACATCATTAAAATATTTAAATAAAAATATGATATTTAATGTTGTGTGATGATGTAGCATAATATTCCCTTTTTAATATGCATTTTTAAAAATCTATGTTTATCTCCATAACCTAGGAGTATCTCGATGGCAAGGAAAAGGATTCCCTCATGCCGACGATGATAGATTGGAAGTCGGAAATTGAATCATGAATCAACGAATGATTATAATGAAAATTCAATCTAGGTTATTGACTGATAAAATCCCAATGTAGGGAGTGTGTTTTAAATTTATTTTTTTCATGTTCTTACAGAAACATTGTTAATGAGGATCAACCGACGATTAGGTTCACCCGTGGTTTTCTCGTTCTTTCTGGAGGGATTATGTGTAGGGATTATATTGGGGATGATTTGAATTATTATTATTTATCTGTATCATTATTATAGAACCTATGAAAGACAGAGTGACCAAACAAGTGATGTTCATTTATGAAGTGGCTATTTGTGCTTTTATCCCCCAATCATTCTTTACATTATTCATGGTCTTCATGGGAATATGAAAAAAAAATCATTTCATGTCTATTTTATTGCTCAATATTTTGAAATCTAAGATCCCGCATCATGATGACCAAGAAGAGGTGCACTGATGATGGTGGAAAATAGATTGACGAGTTTCAATAGTAACATCACATTGAGAGTTTTTTGGTGGAGGTCACACCGGCCCATCAAGGAGGTAGGTGGTGGTACTGGCATGATGAGATGGCCCGTGGCGGAAAAGGCTGAAGGTGAAGACATGATGAGGTCACCAGCGGTGATGGGACGTGGTCTAACCAGACCGTGGTGGTAGAGGGACCATAGAAATGGAAGCCATGGGCATCAACTGGGACACGTTGGCCACTGGGATGTAGTGGAGGCCATAGAACAAGGTGGCCTTCTAGGTGCATCCCATGGCTTTGTGGTAGGAAACTCGAGTGGAGTCAGGGTGTGCCGTCTGCTGAACACATAGGAAACACTGACCGGCCATTTCACATGAAGGGACCGCTTGTGGGAGAAGGTCCATACTAGTAATATGGGCCGTGTTGGAGAAATTGAGACACAATGGTCAGTACAGTAGACTGGACCACTCGACCTAGTGGTTCATGATCTAGTGGCCCATCAGGCTTGGCCGGGTTGGGCCATTTCAGACCGACCACGTCATGTATGGTCGACGAAACTGGCCAGGTTAGACCCCAACCAGTTCGTCCTCATTTACACTAAATTGGTTGTAACATTCAAATTTATGGATCGTGAGATGATATGTCGATAGAATTGGCATCTATGTGATGAGAAGGTCCTTTTGAGGTGTCTTTATGGGTTTTTAGTATGGACCACTATAGGTGCGATTTTTACCTTGTTTCATTCCTTTAGTATTTACTGTGGAATTGCATTTACATCACTAGACAATAATCCCCTCTAGAGGCTGAGGTCCAGTTAGATTTTTGGAACCCCTCAATAGGACAAGAGTGATCCTCTATAGTCAGTAATGTGGGTTTTTGGGAATTGATGTCACCTCGGAGAATAAACTGTTAATCCTCCATCCAATGGTCTAAATTGGTTGGGTTCTCGTTATTTTTGATGGAGAGTCCAATACACTATGTGAAGCATCAGTAGGGATGTTAGTATTCTCTGAGAATAGTTCAATAAATTGGGGGTTAATATAGATTGGGTTGTCAATATTCCATGGGATGAACCCCCTCTCTGTATAGCATGCCATTGACCATTGCATTATCTTTGGGAAAGGCCCAGATTATTTATACCTCTTGGTAAGAGTCTCTGATGATATCAAGGTTTGAGAACTGAGTTCTCTTGAAATGTGGGTGTCTTTAGTAGATTCATGTGGATAATGTTTTGTTTTGAAAACTAGACTCGGTGTTTTCGTGATATCAAATGGGTATGGGAATCATCGTGACATATCAAGACTATTTTCTCTCTTGGATACTATTATTAGACATGTAATACATTCATACTATCATATGGGTCGACAATTGTGTTCTCCTAGAATGATATTGCTATAGGTGGAACCATATGGATGGAAGTAGATGAGACCTTCATTCTTGGAATCCATTACGAGTATTCTTGTATGTTCTTATTATATATGTTGCAAACATATATATGTGTTGAGCTAACTATATCTTTTTTGTGATGTTCCCTTTTTGGTCTTTTACCTTGTGTTTCAAGGTGTCATTTTTAGTATTGTTTTCTCAACCCCACATGGGATTTTCTCACACATGTTGTTTCTTGTAAAGATGATTGGAATTTTGATGTTTTCCTTGGGGTATTGAGCACATGTCATTCCAAGAATGACCCATCAGATGAGGTGTGCTTTTTTATCGTCAAAAAACTCTTAGTGTACATAGCCTTTAGGTAGGGGTTTCTATGGAGGAGTTCCAAGGACTGGTGCATTTACATTTCCTCTTTCGCACATGTATTCTAGACCAATTTACATTCCGTTTTTTATTATTGTACATTGTGTTTCTATCTTAGAGGTTTGCTAGTTATTTACTTAGGGTTTTTAGGTACAAAAATTTTGACTCAGAGATCTGTGTTTGTACAATTACAAAAACAAATTCATCCAATGTTATGGATATTCCTACTCAGGGTTAGTTGTTATCCCCGACCTATGAGAGACATTCTTGGGATAGTCATTGCATGGGCCCCTCTAGGATGACTTTGAAAAAGTGGTATCAATGGAGGACACTTAAACCTTAATGACCAAGAGTCTGTGTGTTTTGGTTTGGGGAAATAATGTTAAATGTTTTTATTTTGGATTTTAGTCTAGGAAATCTAGTGTTGGTGCAGAATCCATCTTATCCATACACTGAAAAGCTGAATACTATAATTGGACTCAGTAAATGAAAAAAAAGGTTGTAATGATAAAACATATGTTACATGAATCATATAGGAATGGGTTGTTTTTTCATGTATTTATTGAATAATCTCACCAGGTATACTCTATTGACTGTAATAAATTTTGTTTTTTTAAATATTATTCTACCTAAAAATAAATCCAGGTTTCAACTACACGATCATGAGGATTATCGATAGGGTAATGAGATATCCCCACATAGATTAATACCAAAGACAACATCTCTGATTGGTGTACCATATATACCACCACCTGTAGAGCACCAAATTGTGCCTATAGTAATCAAGAAAGAGAGGTGTAGGTGGCGTTTAGTTCAAAAGTATTTGTGAAAGAGACCCATAAGGTTCTTATTTGATCGAGAATCATTGGTGAATGAAGAATGGATTGTGTTGGTGATCGAGTTTTATTTCTTGTTAGGGAACTAGCTGATAAGATGGTGGTCCTGGCGACAAGCCTTCTATATTGCTCAGTAGGGAGATGGTGGGGTTTCAATTACCTTATCTTATGATTATATGAATGTTATGTAGATAGAGTTTGAGAAACTTTTTCATAGAAGGATTTACCACTATAGAATCTAATGGATCTGTGTGTCGATGATCTTCTATATCTTTGGACAGGAGAAATGTCAGTATCTGATTATCCTTTAAGGCATACTAATCTTTCTAGGTACTTTATGAATACGATACACTACAAGTGAATCATGGCTCGGACATTCTAGTGATATTTTTTTAGGGACATCTGGGTCCTCATTATTCATCTTTGAATTCTTAATTATGCTAGTGTTGTAGAGAAAACCATTGTGGTATAACTTCCCTTAGCTGAGTGGATAAAACCGTTAAATGTTAGTAGTGGGAAGGCTATGGTAACGACCTCAGGGTAATGAAGTAGACATCAGTCTCAGATACTGAACGAGTGAGGTATCCCTAGACATGGGATATAAAACACATGACTTATAGGGTGAGTTGTGTAATCCTAGAGAGAGGAAATTCTTTTCATGTAAAGGATGATGACATCTAACTCTAGATTGTACAATATCGTCCTACTTTTATAATGGAAATGGTGGATGGGCCATGGAGGTAGGGATAGTGACATGAACAAGTTGATCTGCATGGAGGAAAATGTGGCATTTGAGTTGGGAGAGGTGTAGGAGGTGGTATACATTTTGACATGTTACCACTATCACCTCCATGTGATCAAAACTAGGACCAGGGAGTGAGAGTAAAATGGAGGGATCAACTGCACCTGGTCAAAAAATATGATCCAAAGGATTTTTGAATGATTTTAGATATGGTCTATGTCTTCTCTATGTTGTCTTATTAATATAAAAAGATTATAATCATTTTTTCAAGTTACAAATGTGTTTTGAGAACAAGAATTTCTTGTAAAAACGTTGACTATACCCTTATCTATTGGGATACCTATGGGAGAGTAATTGATAATCACCCTTATGTCGATTGTGTGATCTACCCTTCAGGTTAGAGTTTCATTAGTAGCATCATGGTTGTAGAATATAATCCTTATGATTTCATTCTCAGTATGGATTAGCTTTCGAAAATCAATGGACAAGTTTAATGTTATCGGAAAAGGGGTGTGGTATTTCTGTGGAGATCAAATTGGGTTTTTCTTGTTAAGTAAAAAAGGAAAACTAAGAAGCATGAGATGGATTCATGAATTTGAGGTTATAGTTGATCACTCATGAGTCATGTATCCCTTCACTTGGAGTAGTATATATTGTGAGTATTACTTTCAAATTAGTAATGGTAGAGTATGGGGATGCATTTACAAAAAATGATTCTAGTATTAACTATCCACATGGAGATCGATTTCCACATTTTTGACACCTCGGGTACATATCAAATTGATTTCACAAAGATTCGTGAGTTGAGGGTGTAGATAAAGGACATGAAGAGGAAGGGTTTAGTAAGACCTAGTGTTTAAGGTTATATGTGTATTTACTGCTTTATCCAAGTGACTAGGGAGAATGAGTATCCGCAACCAAAGGATCTATGAACATTTTGATCAATTGAATGGGATATAGTGATTCTCGATGATTGAATTTTGATAAATCTATCAACAGTTTCTTGTACGTGATGGGAATATACCGAAGAAGGAGCTCATATGCCTCTATGTTCACTATGAGTACCTGGTTCTTACCTTCAACATTAATAATTCCAAATAGGTGTTCATCAAACTCATTAACCAGATCATTAATCCTTCACTTGTAAGGGGTATCATTTTGAGTGGATAGATAGGATATAGAATCATTTTCAGTAGCTCAGATAGGGACTGATGACACCACGATCTTGATATTTGTAGATGAGGGAGTCGAGTATGTAGTGTTATGTGATGCATTAGGGACCGAACATTGTTGTCTCATGATGTAGAGTCAATCAATGATTTCCTGGGGATGTGCTAGATGATTCCATACGAGTATTGCTACGCTACCCATGATCATAACAAGGTAACAGTAGTATTCAATTTGAATATGTGGTGACACTACCTGATGGGATAACTATTTAACTTTTACACTAACCACAAGTGTCTCATGTATATCTTTTCTCAAAAGGACCAGAACATGATATAGAGTAAATGGTTAGTGTTTCTATTGGACTATGAATTTAATATTGTCTATAATTCTAGGATGTGGAATGTGGTGGCGAACACTCTCAGAAAGAGATCTAGTTCTTAGTATCTGAATGTGGCCTTAGAGTAGTTTGCCCCGTTATAGTTATCCTTGTTGGATAATGTTGAGGTATCATACCTCTAGTTGATGGCTCTTACTCCTACACCCTTATAGTGAGTTATGGAGGCACAAATCGGTGATACTGAATGTAAGTCTTTATATTATTGGATATCCATAGAAAATACCACTGATAGATATTCAGATTGTGGGGAGCACATTGTTCTTTTCATAGGAAAGATAATAGTACCAGTTGCATTGAAGGTTGTGTTTTGAGGGAGTTTCATAAATTCCCCTTATTAGCCGTGGTATTCCCAATTCTCATGACAACAGTGGAATCCTAGAGTGGTGAGATGCATTGGGATAAGAATGTGGGTGAAAATATGGACATTTGGGATGACAAAAGATGATGAATCTAGGCATACATGTTGATATGAAAGCTATGTTTTTGTTTGAATAAATTCCATGGAGAATAAACTCATCATGTCGAGCACCATATGCTTGAAAGTGGTTTCGCCATTTCATTACTGGTGTGACATGAATGAAGTGGGAAAGGATATTTATGGACTTTGTGATGGGTTCACCACAAACCTCCAGGAGACACGATACCTTACATGTGATCTTTGACCGACACACCATGTTTTCCAATTCTTTTATTTTTAGGAGAAATGTTTAGATGAGAGATTGAGATGCATGTATATGTAGGATATAGTTCGACTCCATTGAATCCCATCAATGATAGTTTCTAAAAAAGATGCTCAATTTTCATCTTGGTCATGAATATCAAGGGTTAGAATGAGAAAATCCTACATGGGATGTAAATTCCCATACCGTTTGCGTGGAGGAAGCTTAAGAATCTATGTGAGAGAACATATGAGTGGGATGTATAAATTTTGGCTTAGTACCCTCATCTATTTTGGTGTCCATTAGTTTGGCATTTAGGGACATAATTCAGAGACCTAGTTTTCAACTCCTAAATCTTTTGAATATTTATACATATATTTGTAGAGACAGGAACATAGACAAATTGGGATTCTAAGTCCATGTGTCTCCTGAAAATTTTATACAAAAATATTATGTTTTTTTGGTAATATGCTGTTGATATAATCGATATAACCCATAAATGGTTGCTCGGATCAAAACTCTAAGGCCACAATTGAGACCAAAATGTGGCGTTTACCATAGCCATGGAATTACTTTTTTTAACATGGGGCTTCAATGAAAAAAGTCACATTGGGGAATATTATAAATAAAATAATTAAATTCAATTATTTTATCTCAAACTCCAAGACAAATAACATTTTATAGAATAATAATATTGGAAATTTTAGATACTATTGAGTTCGGAACATTGTGGTTTTCCTAAGTAAAACATAAAATGAGGGAGCTCAGGAATTTTAGATTCTACACCAAGAGAGAATTCTATAAATAAGAGTTTGGGTAATTATAATTTGGTTTATCCCTAATTATCTCTCTATATTTCTATCTTTACATGGCCTCTGTATCTTTCTAGTGTTCTTTATCTATTTTTCATCGGATAAAATAATGTAATTTGCCGAAACCTCGGCAGATCAAAGCGGCAGCATCGAGAACGCATTACCTAATATGAATGGCTGGATCATGGTAGGATATCTTGTAACATTGAGTTCTGATTCATGTTTTGAAATTGAATATTTTTAATTCAGGCTATTTTTCTTCATTTTAATTGTCTTCTTCGATGGACACACTAACACAAAAATCAATTTTTGAATTGGAACCCTATTATTCATCCTTTCTTTAATGAGACTCACTATCAATTTTTGAACGCATCAACCGAATGTTGGATCATCAATTGGGGGATTTATATGTGAAGGTCTCATATAAGGGATCACAATTCTGCCCTCAGATCTAGAATCAGACATCTAGAAGTGTCTTGGTGGTACGGGGAAGGGACCATCGGAGAATCACCGATGAAACAGTTAGTTAAAATGACATTAGGTGAAAGTGGTCCATGCAGATGAGTTAGCCAATGGAGTCATCCGATTTATGGTGATGCGGTTTGGTTCTATAGAAGAATTATGAATTTCATGGGGGGATATGGTGGCTAGTGTGCGACGTGGGGGATGCCAGAGTGATGCACTTGCAAGCTGGGGTAGACTACAAACTGGGGGAACTACATCAGATGGCATGCCAATGTTTTTATGGAGGATGATTGAACTAGGTGGCGATATAGATCCAGGAACCGAGGGGAACAGGTTGGCTATTGATGCAGGGTGTGACTAGGGGTCCCCAAGGTAGAGTTCCAGCTAGTGCAACCAGTCAGATGGGGTGGCAGGCCAGGGGTTAGTCGTGGGATGGGACGTGGAGCATTGAGAGGGCTGCGACGAATCGAGATGAGCCAGCCCAGATTGGCCAGCCCACGCCTAGCGGTCTGACCAAATTGGGTTGGGATGGTTCTTTTTGTGTTGTAACGCATTAAAATATCAAATAACCTAAATGGTGTGTCCAATTGATGTGTTACCCATAGAAACATGATCCATGAGTCAGGAAAGACAATTTTAGGTGGTTTTAAGTATTATTGTACATAACTCTCAAAGGAAGTGGAGTGAAACACTTTCCATATTTATAATAATTTAATTATTATTAATCGTGGTTCCTTCTTCTCAAAATAGAGTCTGTATCTGAAGTCCATTTGAGGCACTGTCTGGGGACACATGTCCCTCTTATTGAGGCATGTCATTTTATACTGGTTCAAGACATTTAGGACTTGGTTTTTATCTTGGTTTCATGAAGAGTTAAGTAAATAATATTGAAATATTTAATGTTATTCTAGAATCTTACATCAGACCTATCCTGTAAACAAGGTGTATGTTTGATGTTACGACACATGTGGCATGACTGTGGTCCTTGTGCATAATTTTCAAGACTATTTTCTAGTGTTTAATTTAATTTTGGGTGTGTGGGAACTATGAGGACTAGTTTGCACGATTTGGGGGGAAAAGAAATTTTTTCAGTAGGTATCAATTTTTAACAAATGAGTAGTACATACCCTGTGTTTTACTTTGGGGATCGCAATGATGTGATCTATATTATTTGTTTTGTGATCGAGGTGTGGGAACCCCAAGAGGTCATTCAATTGATGTATAGTGACTCATGAATTTTCCATAGGTTATCTGTGTTTGGAAAATAAATAGTCGATATTGAATGTTTTTCTACAAGGACCGCAACAATGTTAATTTACAGGATATACAGAGCCATGTTCGTGATCTCATTAAATGTGAAAAAATGAATGGAAAATCAGTGGAAGATCCTTATCTGGTGTTCTAAGAAAACCCTCTACATAGATCAGCTATGACTCTTGTGAGAGTGTATAAGATGTATGAAGAGAAGATGCTGAATGTTTTGGGCCATTTGAGGAGGCATGTTAGTGAATGTATGTTTTCCCCCTTCAGGTTTAACAACGAGCATAATGCTCTTGTTGATCCTTTTGACTAGGTGTTTCAATTACTATGGGAGTAAGATGGCATGAATGTAGCTAATCCCGATTGCTTTTTCCTATATAATGTGATGGTGCCCTTCACAGTGGCTTACTAGTTAATATGTTAGATGTACTAGGTGTGATTCCTATTTGGGGTGGCAGTCGATGAATGCAATAACGTTCTTCTCTAGAGGTACCAAACAGAAGGGATAGTTATAGTTTCTAGAATATTTTATGATAGGTATCATCCATCATGGATGGATCACGGGTAGATTATGAGACTTCTATTAGAGTGGAATCCCCCTGAAAAGTTGTGGTGTGGGTAGCATGTGTGGCATCTATCAGAGTAGAATCCCCTTGATGCATCAGGGTGTGGGTAGCCTCTACGACTACTATCGGAGTAGAATCCCCCTAATTCAACATGGAATGGGTATCCTCTATGAATACTATAAGAGTGTAATCGACATGATGCACAAGGATGTGGGTATCCTCTACATTGGCATTACACATTGGTTGTGTGGCAGAACAATGATATGTGATTGGTGTACCTTTGGAATCTCAAGAAAGAGTGATGTGTTTCCCACAAAGACAGGTCCTTGGGATGCAACCTAAAACTGTGATGGTGTGACAGTGTTTTCCAAAGTGAGTAGTATCATGGTGTAGTGATTAATACCCTTTTACTTAATGTTTAGAGCTGATGTGTGGGATGCTAGGAATTGATAGTTACATCAAGAACTATTGGATACTCCATTCTAGGGATGAGTTTGTGAGATAGAGATCCCATTACTATATCATATGGATTTCCTTGACAGAATATATATATATATATATATATATTCTATTTCTAGTACCCACTCCTTGGGTTTTGGATACTCTTGTTCTTGTAGAGGCAATGACATGCGGGATATGTCATATAGTTTCTGTGTCTAGAATCTTGTGGTTGGATGAGTCTACTCTCCTACTATAGGTAGAGATGACTCAATGTTATGTTTATCTTCCCACTGATTCTATTTCTTATGATTGTACAAGTTTTCATCACTCTCTTATTTCGTTGAGCTACACTCCTCTTACTACACCTTCTTCTATCAAATGATCCGGTATTTAGGATATCATTTTTTCTGTTCCCTTAAGCCTTTGGGGAATCATACTATGTATCATTATACACACCTCCACATGCAGTTTTCCCACACATGTTCTTCACTTAAAAGAGACGAACAAGTTGATTGCGAATTCAGGGGATCCTAGGGATACAAAAATTCAGATTGTGTGTGGTGGTCGTATATTTGGATTTAGGAGTGAGACACTCCAAATTATTTTACTTTTCACATGTTTTAATTTTTTTAACTTTTCCTGTCGGTCTATTATTTTCCCCATTTCCATTTCAATTTACTTTACTATACTTGTACTATTTAGAGACAGATTCATGTTGGTGGTTATATATTGAATTATTGAATCTTTTTTTCATTTTACCTCTGTAATTTTTAATCTATTTGGATTTTTGTGTGTGTAAAAGTTCATAGAAAAATGCCTCAATGAGATCATTATGCCTTTATCACTAGTTTCCACCCCTATCCCATGGAGGCGGGATTAGTGTAGTTTCGGCTTGAGGCCCGACAAGGGTCGGGACATTACAAAGTTGTATCATAGGTGGTTCGTCCTCCAGGATATTGTTCTTATGATTCCATAAAAAGATCTTAGTTGGGTTTAGGGAAACATTTTAAAATATTAAGACTGTTAGATTTTTGGTCTAGGATTCCATGGAAGGTACGGGCATCTGACATATCCATCAACAAAAACCCTAATTACCCACTTGTCGATTTAGCACCATGAGACACTTATTATAGGGAAAAAATATTACATTCATCATATAAGATTGATACATTGATTGTCCTTCTATATTTAGATCCCCATAATTGTTGATATATATATATATTATCACCTAACTTCATTACCCTAGTACTACATTCAAGATTTTTCCACGATGACAACCTGCTATGATACATGCTCTGGTTCATGAGGACAACCCTGTGATCAATGTGGCCGTAGTTCATGACCCATCATTCAATCCCCTTCCTATAAGTGGGTAGGTTATATCAGCTCCACCAATTGACCAGCATAAATACCCAACAAAGTGGATTGAGTATATATATAGGTTTAGGATATGCACAGGCTGACCACACTATGTGATTTTTAGCAACAATGACAAGTGAGGTTCTGAAGTGAGCCATACAATCAGGAAGAAGGGGCTTGGTTAGATATAGTGGTGGGCCTCTTCATTCTTTCCCAAACAAAGATAGAAAAAATTTGGGATTTGGAATCCATACTTTCCCATGGACCATTTGTATGTCGGTGGAGCTTGGTTACTCAGATGCACGATGAGTCATAACTCCCATGGGACGACTTACAATTTTTGTTTCGTGACGATTACATCCCCACCTAATTTCACTCTAAACGACATTAGGAGATCCTCAAGTTGTATTAGGGACGTATGATGGTGTAATAGTACTCGACTAGGATAAAAGACCTTCCATGATACTCTTTATATATGTTATGTGATGACTACTTACGAGCACAAAATTTTTCAGAACGAATCCATTGAGAGATTTGGGCTATCAAAGTCTCTTTGTTTATCCAAACCTACATCGAGGTTATTTATTCGGCACTATTGGTAGAGAGGTTTATGTTAGTGGTGTTCTATATAGCTAGTTGTTACAATGAGTACAATATAGACGAGATCTCTACAACAACTAGTGGGCGTCAGTTGATGAGATACCGAATTAGGAGGCCTCTCCATAATAGATCTCATGATCATAATCATATTAGTATGAGGTATTTTAGAGTAAAAGGATATCATGGGGAGGGATTTTGTTATTATTGTGACGGTCAAGGTCACATGGCATGAGCCTTCCTAACCAGATGTGCTGAGAACACAAGGAAGGTAAAAGGTGGACCACTATGGCAGAGACAACACCATGATCAGGGTGATACCTTGGGAGGTGGTTCTAGAAAAAGACTATGATAGTTTAGAGGTATGGAATGAAATTATGAGGTATTTAAACTACCACATGGCAGACCATGTCAGGTTCTAGAAGAATGAAGATGGGGCCACCGACAGTAGAATGCTTTGGATGTCTACAGTTCCATGCTTTGTATCACACAATCCCCCAATATTGAAACTTTTATTTTGATCATTTATTAAAGAATAGTAATGTTGTCTTTATGAACATTCATTATAAACAGGATGAAATCCATGAAGTTGGATCTGAAATTTGAAATAAATTAATAAAACAAAAGTTTCACTCTATAAGATATTAAATACTAATTATAGTGGATAGATAGTACATCACTCAAGTCACCATGAAATTATTTCTAATAAATAAATATAATTTTACCATGTTGGTTATATAATTTTACTATACATGACTATATATTATTGGATGGATTTCACTTTTTTGAACTAAAATTTCATGTTATCTAAATCCTAACCACACTAATCTATATAGAATAACATGTGGCCCTTATTACATTATTTTTGAATACAAGATATATAAAATATTCTACATGAATTTAAAATATTCGTAGTCCATCGCACACAACTATACACTTATTTTAAAGGGGTTTCCATATGAAAAAGCATAATAATAACCCCATATAAAAGATACAACTCTATAAATATGTCATTTTTTATTAATAGGGGTCTTAATGGTTTTGGTTGTTCTACAAAACCCACAAATAAACTTTCATTTAACAAATGAATATATTTCCAACCGATAAAAACTGCAATTTGGTTTACTTTTTATAAGATAGGTTATATAGTGATTCATAGATATCACATCATGCTCTTTTCCATTGATTAATTTTCCATTCGTTAATTACCCCAAGGATGATATAATTATAATTTCTCATTTGGTGTAATTATTCCATATCTAATAATGGAACCCATACATTCCACCCATATTCTATCATGCATTAGCAAGATTAGTGAATATGACTTTTAGGAACTAATATTTTTATTATTCATATATCCACATGATATGTAGTGACTATCAAATAACATATGAAACTATAAAAAGGTTATATAGTTTTAAAAATGACATTGAATGTTATTAAATAACTTATATAAATGTATTTATCATAAAACACAACTTTTCGGGGAATATGATTCATTGTTTGATGATGTAAACAATAATAAAGGTTCCACCCTATATAGTCTTAAACATATTATTGAGTTCTATATTATATAATATAATTTTATAAAATGAGTACCAAATCCATATATGTTTTATTGATATATGGTTCACATATAATAATTTATGATATATTAGCATTCCCACATTCCTAATGAAAATTCAGATTACCAATTATCAGTACATTTCATAGATATTTTATGTATTCCAATGAAACACATGTGTGAAAACAACCACATTTCTAAATGTGATCTTCATCAATATAGGGATGATTTATTTCAATGGATTTATGTCCCATTATTTTTATTCCTTCAGGATAAATGGTAATTTCATGATTATTTATCTTGGCCTATGTCAAAAGTTCTATTTCCATCAAACCACTTCCATGTGACTGAACCTCAGCATTCACAACTAGTCATTCTAAAATATGGTATATACTTTTATACATAAATATAAGAACTCGTTTTTCCAATAATCATGTCTTAATTTTGTGAATAGTGACACCTAAACACAATATTTTTGTGTCTATATGAAAAATATTTTACCTTTTCTACCGGTGATCAAGAACATTAAATTCATGAAGTGTTTCTCATAACCCCTTTAAAAAATTTTCAAGAAACCTAATATTAAATTAAAAATAAATATATCTATTTAGAGTCCTTATAAGAACTATGTTGTTCAATATTATTCTTCTTTTGAGATATTTAAGGATATATAAATAGAATATTTTAGACCTAATTTTACATCATCATCAATGTACACTATTTTTCACTGCTCTATAATAACCCAACATCTGTAATTTTGGGACAAGAATATTCCCATCACCATATGAATATCCCATTTCCAAAAACAAAATATTAAACCATTAGAATTTGGAATCATTATAAATTATTCAGTTACAACATTTACGTGCAATTTCAAAACTATGTAATACATCAACATAGTACCGGTCATTATATCACAAAATTTAGATACCCTAGATAGAGATAAATTTTATCCTGAAGATAATTTATATTAAATCATTGTTCTATTGGAAACACCATCTTGGAATCCATACATAAAATATGAAGGAATATTCTTCCTTTCCCTTCTATTCCCATGTCTCACATCCCAATACAATTAAATGATGTTATATTTTACATCATTTTCATTCCTTCTTCAAAATAATTTGATAACTCTTAGATATTTATCCTAATATGGTTTATCATTTCACATCCCTATATTTGTTTCTAGAATTGTAATTTAAACAATATCCACCCCATTCTGAGTTGGTATAGATTAAAATTGACAATATATAATTTTCCGCTCATTTACTTTCCCTTTACATATATATTTGTATATATATTTATTTATACTTTGATCCCATATGTGTGATCGATTTTTGGTCCATTTCTAAAAAATTAACCATTATCATCTCTCTAGGAGGTAGTATAAACTTTTATTGGGTTCTCCATTAATGTAACATTTTCTTGTCCCCATATAAATTGAAAATAAAACCCTCTGGTTTATGTTTTTTGTCCTTAAAAAACAAAAACTCATTGTATAAGAAGTATGACATTAAACATTATCCCTAAATGGATGAAATAATAATAAAATTAATCAGAAAATATTATTCCTAATTGGAACCCTATAAAGGTATACCTTTTAAAAATTATTTTATTATTACCATAAGCCTCCCATGTGTGGGACATGAGAGAAATTCAGCACTAGATATGAATATTGAACATTAATAATGAGTCAAAATATAGGCCCTCAAAAAATAATATTTTTTACCCAAAGGACAATAAATATGTTTTTGATGATAATCTGCCTCATATCCTACACATTTGTTCTTGAGATTTGATGTTATGTCACTTCACACCAATTATCTTTCCAATACATGGTGGTGTAACATTTAGACCTCTAAAAAATTTATTAAAAATGGTTTTCTCTATAATTATATAATGTTCTTTATGAATATAAATTTACACGATCCATTCATTGGTTACAATAATGTTGGATTTTTCTCCATGTGACACATATGATGGGTAATGATTTTAATACCACTCTATTTTGTGTTACTAACTAGAGTAATTATTTGATATTAATTAGATGATCCAATAATTATGAAAGGGTTCAAAAAATTATAATTGAACCGATCATTCACATTTCATCAAAGGCAATTTACCATTTACTTGATCTAACCCATCTCTTCACAATTAAAATATCTCAAGTTATGATTTACACATAACATTACTCATATATCCATGTGGATTAAAATACCCTCTATTTTATAAATTTTAGAATCATATTTATTTTCATGAAGAAATATGATATCCTAAAATTGAGACTTTTTTATCATTATAAAATAACTCTAAAATAGATTATATAATTGTTTAATTTCTTTGAACTTTGGTTATGTGAAACATTAAATGAGATCATCTAAAACAGAATTAGTATCACCATTAATTTACTATTATCTGTCTCATTCTTGATACACTACTCACAATTTGTGGTCAATGATGCCTAAATTTAAATAAAAGAAACCTACATTCAATGAACTGTGGCCTTAAACAACATGAGTCATTCTTCAAGACTATCATTATTATTAATATTAGAATTTAATTAACATATGATTTTCATATCAAATATAGAAATTATGGCGGCCTCATTTTTTACCTAATTCTCCCTAACCATAAATACCAACTATGTCAGTATAAAAAACTTATAAAAATAACCAATGATAGAGTAAAAGTACATGAAAGGCCAAAAACTAACAAAGGGTGGCCTGGGAAAAATACATGTCTCTACTCAAAGTAAAAATTGTAACATCCCAAGTATGTAATGAATAATAGATATTTTTATCATTGTCTATTAATGAACTAGATAGTGTTTTAGAGGCTTAAAATGAAAATAAATCCAATCTTAAGCATGAAATACACTAATATTTTTAAAAGATTGTTTTATTGCCTTTTGATGGAAAACCATTTTTAAATCTATCTTTTGACAATTTTATAAGATATTTTTTGTCAAAATAAACTTATTCTATATGATTGGGACATAAAAATTTATTTGTGTGAATTTTTGGTATTTTTCTGACAATGTTCATTTTTTAATGAATAGTGAAAAATACTGCATTTTACATCAAAACTGCTCCTTAATCTAATTTATTTATATGATTAGATTATCTTTTGAATTGGTCTTAATGTGTAATCTTAATATATTTTAACCATTTAATCCAATAGTGGTCATTGGAATAAATTTCACTTTAAATTTAGACTTAAACTGGTGTCAATCTTTTGATACTTATTGTTTCATAAAAACACGCTATTTGTCATGACAGCGGGAATTAATTATTAAATTAATTAATGTGACTTATATGTTTTTAATTTTGTAAAATAGACTTCATTTTTGAATTAGGAACATCAAATATAGCTTAGGGTGAATTTTTGGTAATTTTCTGAAAAACATCAATTTTTGATGAATAGTGAAACCACTAAGTGGAACTTATAAAAACTGATTTTTCCGTTTCAATGAAATTATGTCATCATTGTGTTTTGAATTTAAAAACTCCGACATACATGGTTGTAATTAATAAGTAAAATGTGGTTCAAGGGGATTATAATAATTTTTTGGTAAATAGTAACTTATTAAGTTCTTAATCGCGATTAGAGGTAATTAGTGTAGTTTAAGGTAAAAATAATGCTTTAATAAAATGATATGAGCTTGAAACATGTCCTACCCTCATTGGTTTTGTCATGGCCAACCAAGAAAAGCCATGGGTAAACTTGGGGACCCCATTGATCCCCATTGGTTGGGAAATGACATAAATAACTTTTTATTTAATGTTAAAGTAAAAATGACACAAACATGAGTTATGTTACTAAAACAATTTTTATATGGGATTATACAAGTCCGATGTTTGACTATAAATATTCATTAGAAAGATAAAAATATTTCCCACATCATAGTATTTTTTTTTATTAATTTTTAGACATTAAATAAATTAAATTATTTATGACATCATGATGATGCAGCGATGACCTCAGTATTTAACGATTTAAATAAAATGGAAAGATAATGTAATATCTAAGACCTAAACATGTCCAAAACCTATTGGATGAGTGTATTTAGAACCCTTATCATCTTATACTTGAAGTATATCAATGTGGGACCTTTTGAATCCGAAACGCATTTTAAAATAAAGTAACTTATCTTTACATTCCAAGAGTGCCCCTCCTCTCCTCTTATAAAAGGCCCCCACCTATACCTCCTTACCCACACTCCCAAAGCCTTTGGCTCGGCCAAACCCTGCCCATTTTGTCTCTCCACTTCCCTATATTACTTCTTGAAGCCTCACTTTGGGCAGAAGTCTTCCCAAGGAAGCCTTTGATCTCAAACCAAAGGGAGTTACCCGATTTTAAGGTAATGTCTTCTTTTGAGTCCTTTTGTTTTATTTTGCTTCTCCAACCCCATAAACTCTTCTTGTTTTTTCTTTTGTAACAACTAAAGTATCCTAAATATACTAGGATGTTGTTATAATAAGGATTCTAGCTACACTTACACACACCTACATCTAAGGTTTAACGAACATACTGTTTCCGTGGATGGTGAATTTATGCCTCCCAAAACGATGATTGTTCATCATTCTTTTAACACCTTCAAAGGTGGCCATTAAGATGTCACTATATTTATATATGATATATAATATTTTTATGTTTTCCTTAAGCTTCGGTATTTTCCTTTTTGGTCATACCTTTATGGTTTCCATTATGGGTAAACGCGATATCTTCATTTAAGGAAGTGCGGACTACCGCCCCCTCAAAGTGATTTGATTCATTAAATACCATGTGTGGGACGTATAAAAGATGGAACTATGATATTATATATGATATAATACTAGAATTATAATATACCTTTATATCATTATGATTCCATTCTATAAAATACGAAATAGAAACGAAAGTAGCGTTCATGCGTACGTACGGCTTACCATCTCCATGAACGGTGCATTTCATTTCTTACCTCTAAATGATTATGTAATATTATAAATTCATGCATTTACGGGATATATATGACATATATGATATCTATATCATGAATACCATTCTGGATATAATGGATACATGAACAACTTGTAATTATAATGGGTTTATTTTTGACTCAAGTACCAATGATCGTTAAAATGACCGTTATTAACTTAAATAATTACATAGTGTTCATGAAATGGTAATAAGTGATATAAAAGGAATAATGAACTTGAAAAAGGTTCTTAAGAAAGTAGAAATTAACTCAAGTTTATTATTCAGGACATTAAAAAACGATTGAGTCAAGTCGGACCCGAGGTATGGGACTTCGTCTCAATCTCCTTTCATTGAGGCGTATTTTATTTTATACAGAACATTATTTTATACAGTGTATAAACCCCTTTTACTTTTACATTTATTCAAAAGGAATATTTTTATACGAAGTATTTACTAAACAACAAAATGGAATGTTTTTGTCGTACGTATGCGGCGACAACGACTTCTCCACCGTCGTGACCGTTATTTGAGTTTCGGCTTCCTCTACAAGACATACTTTTTTTTAAAGAAAAATAAATACCATGTTTTACTTTTATTTTATTTTGGTATTGAAAATGGTTTTCATAATGTTTTTATATTAATGTGTTGTATTGATATCTTGTGATTGAAAGGTGGAAATGCTATGTTTCCTTTATGCATGTTTTATGTGATATGATTATGTTGAGGTTCTTGGGAATTATTATGAAGACAGGTGGTTCCGTGATAAACTAATGGCGGGTGAGCCCGATATAGCTCTCCAATGCATTGGGTAACATGAAGGAGTGAAATGTTAAGGTTTCTACAAAGTGATTTAGGGAATATACTGTGATGGGTATTACAAACGTAACAAAGAGGGTTACTCCCTACGTAAGGATGTTATGAATGCCTCAAGTTACCTTTATGTTTTATGATTTCAATGATTTATTAATGATTTGATGAGGTATGTTAATGTGCATATGTTTTATGGGTAAAGTATGATTTCACTCTTATGTATATATGTACCCATGTTTCCTTTCCATATTTTTATATCTCTTACTGAGCTTTTTATGCTCATCCCAAGTTTTTTGAAATGTTTTTCACAGGTCAAGGGAAAGGTACATGATATGATGATATTGTCAAGGAAGTGTCAAGAAATAATCCACGTTTTATTTTAAATGTGTTTCCATTGATGGGAATTAATAATACTATATTTATGTAACCACTTTGTTTATATGTGGAATGTAATGCATGTTTTATGATCTAATTCTCTAAAACTCTAATCCCGAAAAGATCCTCAATGTGTAATCTTGTAATAAATCAAGATTAAGTAAGTTTTAAGGTCGGGGCCTTATAGTGGGTATCAGAGTTTGGTTTAGAGAACTTTAGGAGTTAGAATTCTATTAAATGATTATCCGAAAATATTTTTTTTAAATGATATATCATTTAAAGATTAACATGTTTCTTCGTCTAAGACATGTTTATTCAGAATGGTTTTCCGCAGAGGAAGCAGGGAAGCAGTGCTAGGAAGGCATACAGAAGGAAATAACCGTCCGAATCAGCATCCTGAGATGGTCAGAATTGGAACTGAACAGTTTTTTGCAGTAATGGCGCAGTTGACTCAAGAGATAAATGGCGGTGGTATCCGTACACGAGATTAGCCAGATCAACCGTAGAGGAACACGTCAGTGGTGGAACATTTCATGAGGCAACATCCCCCATCATTCAGAGGATCATCTGACCCTGTGCTAGCTGAAGGGTGGATTAAAGCACTGGAGATGATTTTTGATGTCATGGGGTGTTCAGAAAATAAGAAGTTTATTCTTGCTATTTATCGTTTGGAGGGTGAGGCAGATCAGTGGTGGTCTATGGTTAAAAATATCAGGGACACCGATGAGATTGATGCTCTTTACTGGGATGAATTCCAAGGTATGTTTCTTGAGAAGTATTTTTCGAAGGCTGTTCGACTTAGGATGGAAAATAAATTCTTGGAATTGTGGAAAGAGGAAGACCCAGTGGATACCTATGAAGAAAGGTTCGCTCGATTGGCAAGGTATGCTCCAAATTTCATCCGAAACCTTGATAGTAAAATCATTCGTTTTTACTCAGGATTAAAGCCAAAATATCGAAGGGAATTATCTTCTCGTGAGTTTAAAAGTTATGAAAAGCTTGTTCGATGTGCTGAGAAGGTGGAAGTGGAGTTTTCTGATGATCAAGTGTTCTATAACAACCAATAGAAGAAGAGACCGAGGTGGCAGGAGAAAGGTAAGAATTCTTCAAAAAAGTCTGATGGTAAGAAATCTAAGTTTCCAGTTTGTGATAAATATGGAAAAAGGCATGCTGGGGAATGTCTTCTGAATTTTGGAAAGTGCTACCGATGTGGTAATATGGGACATAAGGCTCGTGATTGCACTGAAAAGGATCAATGTTAGGGTGAGACCAAATTTGATTTACAGTTAGTGAAATGTTATAAGTGCAATGAGATGAGTCACTATGCAAACAAGTGTCCAACAAAGAGCTTGAGTGATGGGAAGCAGTTAGAATACAAGCATAAAGGGGTGGTGAAATCCTTTGCAACTACTTCAGCAGATGTCGGGCCATCAAATGAAGTTGTATCAGCTCTAGGGAGCTCATTATTTTTCAAATATTGACTTGAGATCGAGGTACCATCAGCTGAAGGTAAAGGAAGCAGACGTTTCGAAGACTGTGTTTCGTACAAGATATGGCCATTATGAATTTGTAGTAATGCCTTTTGGGATAACCAATTCACCTACTGTATTCATGGACTTAATGAATAGAATATTCCATGAGTTCTTGGATAAGTTTGTGGTGGTTTTCATTGATGATATTTTGGTGTTTTCTAAAAGTAAAGAGGAACATCAAAGACATTTAAGGGTTATCTTGCACACCTTAAAAGAAAAAAATTGAATGGGAAATTCAGAAAGTGTGAGTTTTGTTTGCAACAAATTTCATTCTTTGGTCACATTGTTTCTAAAGATGGGATAACTGTTGATCCTGCAAAAACAAAGTTTGTTGAAGAATGGCGAAGACCCACAAATGTAACAGAGATTCGTAGTTTCCTTGGTTTGACAGGATATTACCGAAGGTTTGTTAGAAAATTTTCACGGTTATCTAGTCCAATGACTAAACTAACTCGGAAGGGTTTTATGTTTATCTGGACAAAATAATGTGATGATTGTTTTCAGGAATTGAAAATAAGATTGGTGAATTCTTCAGTTTTGGCACTACCTTCCAGGAATGGTGAGTTTGTTATCTACAGTGATGCTTCATTGAAAGGACTTGGTTGCGTCCTAATGAATAATGATCAGGTAATTGCTTATGCTTCACGACAGTTGAAAACTCATGAGGTAAGTTACCCTACACATGATTTGGAATTAGCTGCTGTTGTTTTTGCTTAAAAAATTTGGAGGCATCATTTGTATGGAGTAAAGTGTGAAATATATACTGATCACAAAAGTTTAAAGTATATATTCACTCAGAAATAATTGAACATGAGACAAAGGAGATGGCTAAAATTAATCAAGGATTATGATTGTACAATTCATTACCATCCGGGAAAAGCAAATAAAGTGGCTGATGCTTTGAGTCGAAAAATTAATGATTCATTAGCAATGTTGCGTTTGGAACATGATCCTTTGGTTAAGGATTTGATGAAATTTGGCATAGAAGTTGTGGGTGCAGGAAGTTCTTCTGTTTTGTTTCAGGTATCAGTGAGATCATCTCTATCAGATAGAATCAAGAAAGCACAAGAGCAAGACAATGAGTTGCAGAAAAAGGTAGAGCTGGTTCAGAAATGTAAGTTGTCTGAATTCAACATTGATAATGATTGCGTCTTAATATTTGGGAAGAGATTGTGTGTGCCTTGTGATTCACAGTTGAAGAGAGAGTTGTTGTGTGAAGCTCATAGTTCTCCGTTTTCAGTTCATCCTAGCAGTACTAAGATGTATAGAGATCTGCGAGACTATTACTGGTGGGATGGAATAAAATGAGATATTGATGATTTTACTGTGAAGTGTTTGACATGTCAACAGGTTAAAGCAGAGTGGCATTACCGAAAGGGATGCTTCAGCCTTTACCAGTGCCATACTGGAAATGGGAGAATATATCCATGGACTTTGTTGTGGGATTATCGAAGACATCTCGAGATAATAATGCAATCTGGGTTATTGTTGATCGCTTGACTAAATCTGCTCATTTCCTTGCTATATGAGATACTTTTTCCCTAGATCAACTTTCCCGTTTGTATTTTAAAGAGATAGTCAGGTTACATGGAGTTCCCCTCTCCATTTTATCTGATCGTGATCCCAGGTTGACTTCTATCTTTTGGAAGGGCCTTCGAAGTCGTTGGGTACTGAATTATATTTTAGATCAGCTTTTCATCCTCAATCAGATGGGCAGTCAGAACGAACAATTCATACCTTGAAAGATATGCTACGAGCTTGTTCTATAGATTATCAAGGAAGTTGGGACCAATATATTTCTTTGGTTGAATTTTGATATAATAACAGTTTTCATTCCAGTATACAGATGGCACCATTTGAGGCGTTATATGGGAAGCGGTGTCGAACTCCAGATTTCTGGGATGAAGTGGGTGAAAGGAAGTTTATGGGACCAGAATTGGTAGAAGAGATGGAAGAAAAAGTTCAGCTAATTCAGAAGCACATGAGAACAGCTCAGAGCAGGCAGAAGAGTTATGCAGACAACAGGAGGAAGGATCTCTCTTTTGAGGTAGGTGATCATGTTTTTCTCAATGTTTCTCCTTTGAAAAGTGTGATGAGATTTGGTAAGAAAGGAAAGATGATTCCAAGTTTTATTGGACCATATGAAATTCTAGAGAGAGTTGGATCAGTTGCATATCGGGTGGCTTTACCTCCGAGTTTATCTCAGGTACACAATGTTTTTCACGTTTCGATGTTGAGAAAGTATATGCCAGATCCATCTCATGTTTTGAGTCCAGAGGTAGTTCAGCTGGAAGAGAACCTATATTATGAGAAAAAACGGTCTAGATTCTTGACCACAAGGAGCAAGTGTTACGGAATAAGGTGATTAAGCAGGTAAAGGTTTTGTGAAAAAACCACATGATGGAAGAGGCAACATGGGAATCTGAAAATGCAATGAGGGATAAGTACCCCCATTTATTCGATAAGTAAATAAATTGCGGGGAAGAAATTTTCTAAAGGGGGGAAGGATTTAACATCCCAAGTAAGTAATGAATAATAGATATTTTTATCTATGTCTATTAATGAACTAGATAGTGTTTTAGAGGCTTAAAATGAAAATAAATCCAATCTTAAGTATGGAATACACTAATATTTTTAAAAGATTGTTTTACTGCCTTTTGATGGAAATCCATTTTTAAATCTATCTTTTGAAAATTTTATATGCTATTTTTGTCAAAATAAACTTATTCTTTATGATTGGGACATCAAAATTTACTTTGTGTGAATTTTTGGTATTTTTCTAACAATATTCATTTTTAATGAATAGTGAAAAATACTGCATTTTACATCAAAACTGGTTCTTAATCTAATTTATTTATATGATTAGATTATCTTTTGAATTGGTCTTAATGTATAATCTGAATATATTTTTACCATTTAATCCAATGGTGGTCATTGGAATCAATTTCACTTTGAAATTAGACTTAAACTGGTGTCAATCGTTTGATACTTATTGTTTCATAAAAACACGTTATTTGTCATGATAGAAGAAAATAATTATTAAATTAATTAATGTGACTTATATGTTTTGAATTTTGTAAAATAGACTTCATTTTTGAATTCGGAACATCAAATATAGCTTAGGGTGAATTTTTGGTAATTTTCTGAAAAACTTCAATTTTTGATGAATAGTGAAACCACTAAGTGGTACTTATAAAAACTGATTTTTCCGTTTCAATGAAATTCTGCCATCATTGTGTTTTGAATTTCAAAACTCCGACATACATGGTTGTCATTAAGAAGTAAAATGTTGTTCAACGGGATTATAATAATTTTTTGGTGAATAGTAACTTATTATGTTCTTAATCGCGATTAGAGGTAATTAGTGTAGTTTAAGGTAAAAATAATGCTTTAATAAAATGATATGAGCTTGACACATGTCCTACCATCATTGGTTGTGTCATGGCCGACCAAGACAAGACATTAGTCAACTTGGAGACCCCATGGATCCACTTTGGTTGGGAAATGACATAAATAACTTTTTATTTAATGTTAAAGTTAAAATGACACAAACATGAGTTATGTTACTAAAACAATTTTTATATGGGGTTATACAAGTCAGATTTTTGACTATAAATATTAATTAGAAAGATAAAAATATTTCCTACATCATAGTAGTTTTTTTATAATTTTTACACATTAAATAAATTAAATTATTTATGACATGATGATGATGCAGCGATGACCTCAGTATTTAACGATTTAAATAAAATGGAAAGATAATGTAATATCTAAGCCCTAAACATGTCCAAAACCTATTGAATGAGTTTATTTAGAACCATTATCACCTTATCCTTGAATGATATCAATGTGGGACCTTTTGAATACGAAACTCATTTTAAAATAATGTAACTTATCTTTACTTTCCAAGAGTTCCCCTTCTCTCCTCTTATAAAAGGCCCCCACCTCTACCTCCTTTCCCACACTCCCAATGACTTTGGCTCGGCCAAAACCTACCCATTTTGTCTCTCCACTTCCCTATGTTACTCCTTGAAGAATCACATTGGGCAGAAGTCTTCCTAAGTAAGCCTTTGATCTCAAACCAAAGGGAGTTACCCGATTTTAAGGTAATGTCTTCTTTTGAGTCCTTTTGTTTTATTTTGCTTCTCCAACCCCCTAAACTCTTCTTATTTTTTCTTTTGAAACAACTCCAGTATCCTCAATATACTAGGATGTTGTTATAATAAGTATTCGAGCTACACTTACACAAACCTACATCTAATGGTTAACGAACATACTGTTTCCGTGGATGGTGAATTTATGCCTCCCGAAACGATGATTGTTCAACATTCTTTTAACACCTTAAAAGGTGGCCATTAAGATGTCACAATATTTATATATGATATATAATATGTTTATGTTTACCTTAAGCTTCTGTATTTTCCTTTTTGGTCAAACCTTTATGGTTTCCATTATGGGTAAACGTGATATCTTCATTTAAGAAAGTGCGGACTACCGCCCCCTCAAAGTGATTTGATTCATTAAATACCATATGTGGGACGTATAAAAGTTGGATCTATGATATTATATATGATATTATACTAGAATTATAATGTACCTTTATATAATTATGATTCCATTCTATAAAATATGAAATATAAATGAAAGTAGCGTTCATGCGTACGTACGGCTTACCGTCTCCATGAACGGTGCATTTCATTTCTTACCTCTAAATGATTATGTAATATTATAAATGCATGCATGTACTGGATATATATGAAATATATGATATCTATATCATGAATACCATTCTTGATATAATGGATACATGAACAACTTGTAATTATAAAGGGTTTATTTTTTACTCAAGTACCAATGATTGTTAAAATGACCGTTATTAACATAAATAATTACATAGTGTTCATGTCATGGTAATAAGTGATATAAAAGGAATAATGAACTTGAAAAAGGTTCTTAAGCAAGTATAAATTAACTCAAGTTTATTATTCAAGACATTAAAGAACGATCGAGTCAAGTCGGACCCGAGGTATGGGACTTCGTCTCAATCTCCTTTTATTGAGGCATATTTTATTTTATACACAACTTTCTTTTATACGGTGTATAAACCCCTTTGACTTTTACGTTTATTCAAAAGGAATCTTTTTATACGAATCGTTTACTAAACGAAAAAAGGGAATGTTTTTGTCGTACGTATGCGGCGACAACGACTTCTCCGCCGTCGTGACCGTTATTTGAGTTTCGGCTTCCTCTACAAGCCATTATTTTTTTAAAAGAAAAATAAATACCAGGTTTTACTTTTCTTTTATTTTGGAATTGAAAATGGTTTTCATAATGTTTTTATATCAATGTGTTGTATTGATATATTGTGATTGAAAGGTGGAAATGTTATGTTTCCTTTTTGCATGTTTTATGTGATATGATTATGTTGGGGTTCTTGGGCATTATTATGAAGACGGGTGGTTCCGTGATAAACTAAGGGCGGGTGAGCCCGATATAGCTCTCCAATGCATTGGGTAACGCGAAGGAGTGAAACGTTAAGGTGTCTCTGAAGATATTTAGGGAATATACTGTGATGGGTATTCCAAACATAACCAAGAGGGTTACTCCCTACGTAAGGATGTTATGAATGCCTCAAGTTACCTTTATGTTTTATGATTTCTGTGATTTATTCATGATTTTATGACGTATGTTAAAGTGCATATGTTTTATGGGTAAAGTATGATTTCATTATTATGTATATATGTACCCATGTTTCCTTTCCATATTTTTATATCCCTTACTGAGCTTTTTATGCTCATCCCAAGTTTTTTGAAATGTTTTTCAGTGGTCAAGGGAAAGGTACATGATATGATGATAATGTCAAGGAAGTGTCAAGAAATAATCCATGTTTTATTTTAAATGTGTTTCCATTGATGGGAATGAAGAATAATATCTTTATGTAACCACTTTGTTTATATATGGAATGTAATGCAAGTTTTATGATCTAATTCTCTAAAACTCTAATCCCGAAAAGATCCTCAATGTGTAATCTTGTATTAACTCAAGATTATGTAAGGTTTAAGGCTAGGGCCTTATAAAAATACCTTAAATAACCAACACAAAAATGAAATTTAAATAAGAAGAAACATAAAAAATCAGGTTGATACCTCAAAATAGGAATCCATGGAATAAATGGTATCCATACAATCTTAGACCCACTATCTATGGATTGGGAGAAATTAAGGGATAAATATTTGAAAATATTCAATTTTTATGTGGACTAATATCTAATTCTAAAAAAAAGTGATGTAAGACATGATATGATCCCGAACCCAGTGGAACAATAGATAAAAAATGATATTATATAATATATTTTTTGATGATTCATGTGAAATGTTTTATGGTGTAGTTTCAATGATCATTATAATTTTTTACATTTGAATCTTCAATACCAAATCGCCCATCATGATTTTCATCGTTTTATATGATTAGAATCTACAATATCTGAAGTGACTAATATTATCTTATAGCGATGATACATTTATTTCAATGTCTATCCCATTAATAAATATATAAAATGATATTTCTAAAAGGAAACCATGCTTGAAATATTAGTGGAATAACATTATCATATGGTGATGGTACATGATCCAGTCTATTCAGCCACCAATACCTATCTAAGTGAAAAAATAAAGAAGGAAACCATATATCATATTGAAATAGAATAAAATAAGTATATGTTGATGGTATATTTTCACCATATCCATAATACCCATAATCATCTAAGAGAATATGTAAAATAGAAAAACATATCACATATCATAGTGAACTAATATTGGATCATATTGATGGTATATATTCCACTTTATCTATTTTATTGATTTTTATATGAGGGAACATCTCATAGATGTATTTGGTTTATCCCTAATTAATATTTTCTTTAATATTAATGTTGAGATACAATTTTTCATCTTCATAAATATTCATGATGGATTTAGTTATCATTGTATCACTCTTTCTTAGTTCTATATATTATCATAGATTAAATGTAAAAAAAAACAAAGATGTCCAACATTTAAATCAGTTTGAAATATTATATATTTTTTATTCGCTAATAAAAATAGATTCAATTACCCACATTATAGAGTCTCTAAAATTATATTAAAATTTATCTTTAGTATAAATTATTTTATATACTTTGAAAAATAATATATTGATGTTGGTTCATTATTTACCCTGATTCATTCATAGATTAGCGAATCTTAGATAACATTGAAGCTCTAATTCCCTTGGTTTTAAGTTCAGTTGTCATCATAATCTTCATAAAAAGTTTTACAGTGAATATATATTTTTTTCAAAAATATTTAAACACGAATAAAAAATAAACTATAATATATGAATGAAACTAGATCGTACTATATTGATTCATATTAAAGACACTACAAATAAACCTAATACTATGTAATACTCACCCATGATTATTACATACCATGGATAAAGTACATTAAGTAAAAAGAATTGGGAAAATATATATAGAATAATTAAATATTAATGACAATAAAATAACTTATACCAAATTAATACACGAGCATCACCAGTAAGAAATAAAAAAATATATTGAGTTAGAGTAACTTGAAAGTACAATTACTTCTTAAAAGTCTATAATATGAAATAATAATTGTTCATTGTGAATTGAGAGGGAAATTAATGAATTATTTAGTAAATATATATATAAATGAATTCTATAAATTAAAAATATAGACATCACAATTCTTATCATTATAAAATTTTTCATTTTTAATATAGTTATTAAAATTGTTTTTGTTGGCCTTATATAAAGTAGTTATAATCAAGTTTTGTATTGGACTATTGTTAATATAAAATAATTCAACTCACATTGAATGAAAAATATGATATTAAAATATGATATATATATATATATATATCTTTCTGTTATAGGTAAATGAAAAATATAATATTATAAAATTATGACAAGATGTATATATAATATTCAAATAATAATTTTAATACAAATGTAGTGGTAATATTAAATTTTTAGTCTATAAATATATATTTTTATTTTTATTTTTCAATGTATATTTAGTATAAAAATAATATTTTTTTTGTAAATTATTGTATATGTTATCCTATTGGATAAAAATGAAATCATGGGAATAGATTTTATAGGAACAAACATATTAAAATATATTAAATTATAAATTGATATGAAATAAATTTTAAAATATTTAATGAATATTTATGTCATATTTTAATAAAAGAAATTTTTATATTGATATTTATTTTCATTTAAAAACAAATTTAATAATAATTAAAATTTTAATCACAGAAAACCTATTTCAATTTTTTATTTTTAATATCAAAATTTTCTTAGTATATTTTTTTTAATTTTATTTAAAAAGTTTATTTTTATATGAATAGTGAAATATACCAATAGTGTGACTTTAATTCCATTATTAGTAAATAAGTAGGAAAAATAAATTGATGAAAAAATATCATGAAAAAAATTTACTTTATAATTGAAATTATAAATTTTATATTGATTATCATAGTTTACATTCTTTTGTATGATATTTTAAAACTGAAGTAATTTGTTTTCGTAAATTATTTTAATACAGTATGGAATAATTATCATTAAAGTACTTATTATAACTTCAATAACTGGAAGAAAACATTTTATTCCTAATTTATATTCCTTAGGATGAAAGTATGTAATAAGGACATTTTTATTTTTCATCATAATGGATAAAATACCGAGGTAAAAATATGTTACCATACTGAGAACTAATCTTGTAAAATATGTTAACATATGATTTCAAGGGGAAAAAATGTTAATAAAAAATTATTTGAGAGGATGATGTGTTTATAAAATGTATATGTTATATTATTTATTATTTTTCAGGTATTTTTTATTTTCACTAAGAATGAATTCCCTTTATTTAAATTTTATGCGCAATAACTAAAATTCTATTCATATTAACTAACAAAAGTAGTTGTTCCCTATAACATCACCTCACATTATAAAACCCCTTAGTTTGGCCCAAGATATTCCAATTCATATCCTAAGCATTCTATAATATTTAAATGTTTTATTTTCTTTACAAGTTAACATACATCAATGATTATATACCTTTGTAGAGGGAAACCATGAAGTGTGGTATAAGTTCCAACCTAGTTTTCTCTTATATTATTTCATTATGTGAAATTTTTAATTATAAATAGTTTTTTAAAAATGAAAATTATATCATTATTTTACATATTATACTAGTATTTTTTAAAACATATGTTATAATATTTTATAAACCCTCTCTATTATCCTATGAAAATTTAAAATGACATTTGTGTGTTCACGAACTACCACTTCAACAAAACATCATGAATCATTTTCCATAACCCCCATACATGAATAATAATTTATTTTAATATAATGAGTAATTATTAAATATATAAAATATTTTATAGAATTTAATGATAAAGCATATTATAAATTTCACATATCCAGTTGAAAAAGAAATCTCCCATCAAGAATACATGTGGAATAATACCTCCCTCATTTGATTGTTTTTTTTTTGCATTCATGAGAACCATAAATGGATAGTAATGATAGAGATTATATGGATAATTGTTATAATTATGATATTGTTTTTGTTCAAAAATGAAAAATTAGAGATCCTATTAACTATGCGATCAATAAATTATTATCTTCAATAAAATCATTAGAAACAAGGATTCCACGAGGAAAATCATTAATTCATATTATGATATATTTTCATATCGATTATATCAACTTCAAATTCATTTATAATCCTATTATATAACACTCATAAATGCTTAATGTCCCCATTATGATATTTTTTTAATGATATTTAGATTAAATAACCTCATAATCATCTATTAATCATGTTATGTCAATGTTGTGGTCGGTTTGACAACTTACATGATGAATTCTATGAAATTATATCATGTTATATTATAAATAATAGTTTTTAGGTAAAATATTATTTAAATATTGAAATAATTACTTTTTATGAAAACGATACCTCAATATTGAACTTATTAATTAGTAAAAAAATTTATAATAAGTTAAAATTAACTAAAACAGGTTTTTTATGATTTCATATTATGGGTTATAGACTAAAGTAATCATGAAATGAAATTATAAACACAAAAATACATATAATATATCCATTATAGTAACATTAATGAAATAGTAAAGATGAAATTTTGGTGAATAATGAATAACAATGCATCTATTATGAAACCTGTTCAAGACAACCATGATTACCCTCACCTGACATCCATGATAGCTAATACATAACCATCAAAGCTTAAAGAAATTACAATAAATATAATTTATACATTTTTTAGAATATGGAAGAAATTATAAAATAGGTTATTAATATAATAATTATTGTTATGTAGGCTCTTAGAGTGGATTTGAAAAAACAGTGCAAATGGTATGAGATTTTTTGAATTATATTAAATTTCATTAGACTTGTTCCGTAATGTGAAACATAATAGGTGTAATATTGTTTTTATTGGTGATTGAATTTATTTTAATATATTCCATTGGTTTTAATATGCTTAAAATTTATTATTTTAAATTTTCATTGATTTAATGGATACCCAATCTGAATGTGGATTGGATCAAAATATTACCAAAATTTGAAGCATTTAGTTGCCAAAAAATGTATTATCACTATTTTTTTAAAATATATATTATATAGGGAATTAATATTAATTATAAAACATCTCATAATTTTCATTTTATATTCACATAGATATATATATTCCATCAATATTCTATTTACCATTGACAAATATTTTTTTTTGAATTTATTTTTATAAGTGGAACTGAGCCCGTCTGTAATATCCAATCTCAAACCTCAATTTTTCAATATCCTAATTAATTATAAGATTCTAAAAATTTCCTTATCTACCTATAAATAATTTATTAAGGTCATTATATTCTATACAATATATTTCAGAAAAATTTTCATAAAAGTTTAACATCTTATGTATAATATTTTATTATCAAAGTGTAAAAGAATATCCTTTATCTATTTATATGTGAACTCCAATTTTTTTACATATTTTTCATTTTTTTAATTAAATTATATAATTTAATGATGTTAAAAATAAAATTCTATTCCACATTAATTATAAAATATATATTTTGAAAAAATTAGAAAATATCATTATTGTTTGTTATTTCAAATAGAATTTATTGTATTGATCCTAAAATGGTTTACACCTAAATCCATATCTTTTGACTTAAATTATGGTTGATCAGGGATAATATTATAATATAATAAACTATATTACTTATCTTAATGAACTATGGGATATCTTCATCTTTTAGAATAATGATATGTTACTCTGATTATCTTGCATAATCAACCCCAATGTAGGTTAAAAAAATCACCAAATGAATTTCTTTTTTGAATACCATATTTTGATTATTTTTACTAAAGGGAATACTCTTAAATGATAAAAAATTATTGATTTCATGAAATTATTAACATATATTTATACCATTTTTCAATACATTGTATATAAAAAGTGCTTCATTTTCATGATTGAATGGTATTTATCAATAAATATACATGATTTCATTGGATACCAATATATTTTACAGGGGTTTATACCTTTATCGTTATTGATGGAATAATTAATGATATCATTATGTTAATCATTATCAACCCAATTTTATATCAATGGGATCTTTAAGATGATTGGAATGAAAACTATTTTACTTCTATGGGTTACTAATATTGTGATAAGCGTTGGATGTTTTTTTCAACTCGTAATTATGGATGATAATGGGTGAGGTCATATATATCCCTCCAATGGAATATTTTAAATCATATATCCCATGAGATAATTATTCATTAGTTCATTTTTGTTTATCATAAGCATGTTCAATGATGTTGTGGATATTGAATGCAATATTCCCTATAGTAATGTGTGTTCCAAATGTAAAATAAGATTCTTAGATTTATAATTATACTCTTCATTGTTTTAATATATTGTGGAAAATGTTTATTTATTAATAATTTCATAGTCTTTTGATTCATGTCTTATCATATGTGAAAACATATTCCATGATTTTTGATATATTATTTTGTAGCTATGAATTTTATAATATTTCATAATTATACTCAAATACTAATCCAATGTCACATAAGATATTTGACTGTTATATCTTATTATTTTCCACATTGAGAGTATGTGCACAGTAAGGTTCTTATGAAGATCGTGAAAATTACACTAAACCATCCATTTAATGTATTTTTTGTCTATTTAGGATTTATAATTTTTACATTATGAAAATTATATTGAATAAAATAATTTATTTCTAGAGACACTATATTTTTTATCATAGTATTTATTTTTTTTATTTTTTATGATAAGTTCATTTATTATAGTGGTTATTATTATATAACCATAATTTAACCTGAAGAGGAATGTCTATATGTAGGATAATATCGTGGAATATTCTTAGAGTTTTAATTAGGTTCTTCGGGTAGAAAACATTCCTTTCAAGGACACTATTAATTGAATATGAATGCATCACAAACACACCATGGGGTAATAATCTAAAAAATGGATGGATTAACATTGACATAATATTCACTTAGAGGCATGTTGAGTGGGATGAAGACTTCACACATCACCAATGAATCTCATGTGATGTGGTTGGGTTGATAAATTTCTATTTAAAAGAAATTATGATGAATATGTTATGTTATGGAATTATTTAAATATGGTCTATAGAATATAACTCAAATAAAAAATATTAAACTAAGAGTGAAATAGGTTGAACTAAATTCCAGTTCAATGATATGTATTCTTAGGATTTAATATTTCATGTAATAATTTATCAATAAATCACTCTTGATTATATTAAATCATGATAAACCTTTTTTTTAGAAATGTTCGAATCCTAAAGGATCTTATTTAATAATGGATTCCATTATCAATGTAAATAATATCCCCATGGGAAATATTACAAGATAAGATATATAATGAGGAATCATCTACTTATTTAAAACCAGCGATCATGAAATATAAATAACAAAACATAACTTTATTGGACTAAAAAACAATCCAATGAAGAAAATGATATATTATTTAAAAAATAGATAAATGATATAATAGTGTAATAAATAATAAAAAAATTAAATGTAATATATATGAATAATCACTATGTGAAATTACTCAATGGAATAAGATTATTATGTATTTTTGTAATAGGGGGAAAAAATTATATAATTTCTAAGAAAATGAAGACATTAGTTAACATGATTAGAAGTTATATAGTTCATCCAAAGGTACCAATAATAATTTAATGTCATATGTGTTGTGAAATTCAAAATCCTTCAAGTCAATACCATAATACAAGGACTATACATGATTACAAGAATCATCAACATAAAATACCAAATGGATAATTGTATGCCTATTCAAGAACTACTATCAAATTAGATAATGATATTTAAGGCACACACACCATATAATAAATAGAAATAAACTTATTTTGCGAACATGAAACAAGGAACTCTAATATATATATATGAATTTTAGTAATATCATTAAATAACCACATTGATGACATGATTGTTGAATAAATAATATAGTTGTTTAATTATTGAATTCCATTTTGAATAAAATAAGAATTTTCCCAATGGAAATATTATTATCCTTCATTTGTATGAATAAATCATAATTTTAGTTATTAATTGGAACCTAAAACTTAAAGGAAAAAATTTATCAAGTAGTGGTTTGACTCCCCAACCCTAGAATCTCAACGCTACTGTATTATAATATTACAATGGAATGTTTCCAGGAGTAAAAAACCAAAGGATATATATTTTTATCAGTTTTGGAAAACCTTATTACATACATAATACCCATATTACATTGGGAAATATAAAATAAAGCATGATACATAAAAAGGATTGATAAATTGAATACATGAAACTAAATCCAAGCGTTCATCTTCATATATTATGGAATGGAAACAAATAAGGGTTAGATAAATATCTTAGTAAGATTAAGTATAATAGAATAAATAATGAATCAATGATCCTAATCATAAATAAAATTAAATATCTGACCACACATTCTATATAAATATCTATCTAAGGAAAACTCAATATGGCATGGTTGATAACTACAACTAAAAAAAATTAATCAATAAAATTATATTTTAATGAATCCACATATATACAATAAAATTATCTAGGATAATAATAATAATAGAATTATAAATGAACGTAATTCTTAATTAATTGATGTCATTTTTTCCAAGAACATGGTATATATACCATCAATATTTATTCTCAATAAATATTTAACATGTGTGTAAAACACCCATGAATTATTCTAAAAAGAAAAATGGACGTTTTTATCATATAATATTTTTATATCATGAGACTACTTATGCATAGAGGGAATTATTTCATATGGCCCCAAACCAATGTAGTGCATGACCAAAAAAATCCATCCTATATCGACTAGTCAATTTATTTAATGAACCTTATGCCTGATCAAATTTCTATATTTTGTAAATAATATTGATATGTCATTATTTTAGATAGTTTTAAAATTTAACACAATATCTAAAAATGTTATACAGTTTAGAAAATATTAATATTCAATTAATGATAATATTGATATTTATCTTAAAAATAACATACTAAAAAATTATCAAAAGGAATGTATTTTTCTATTGGAAAGTAAACAATCACAAAACTAAGTGATATTTCAAAGATAAATTTTACAACTTGGTAATAATCATGTAAAAAACATTTTATGTGAAAGTTCAATTTAAAATGATATATACCATGAATATAAAAGGTTTGTTGAGGTGGTAGTCTGTCATACACAAAATAAATGATTGTATATCCCATTTTTATGGATGTGTGTGAATGTGTAGGCAGAAATATTATCATTACTACATATAAAGATATATATATAATAATAAGATTATTATATAAGAATTAAATTAAAAATTTGATGGTTGAAGAAGTAAATGAAATCAATGTGATCTTGAATAACATTTACTCCTATTCATGTATCTCCTTTTTGGTTTATACCAATAAACTATATTAGTTGGGTTTCAACACAAATTAAGTATCATTAAAAGAGGGGATATATTATAGGGGATTATTTAGACCTATTATTGGAGATAAAATTAGCTTTAGTGGTGTGAATTAATGGTACGGGTGAGTTCTTTTTATAGTGTAGTAGTGACATTTTTATAAATATAAAGAATATAAACACTATTGAGAGTCTTCCATTATATATTGTGCCTACAATAATATCACATATTATTTAAAAGTTTGTTTATGAACTATATATGTCCATATAATTTTTTGGGACAAGTTTCTATATCATATTAGACATTATTTTTAAGGCTTAGTCCCTTGTGAAGTCATTTTTTCCCTAAATCACTGGGAGAGATTTTAACCAAATTCACACAGATTTATGGTATAAAACTATGTTTAGATAATTTTATATTATAAATTAATCTACCTAAAAATAAGAAAATTTTTTCTGCAAATTTTAGTAATATAAGTGGATGAATTTATTCTGAAATTTATCTCTTAAATTAGAGAATAAGACTTATTTTTTAAATGGACATGTTCAAATATTTGTCAAGGTCTAACATTCAATTTTAATGTAAAATTTATTCGAGTGACCTAAATTGGAAATAATGATATAAAAGTTTCTCCAATAATACAAAAAAAACCAAATAAAAAAATAATTTTACTGTATTTATAATATATGCAGATGTGTATCCTTTTATTAAAATTATACGTTTTTCAAGTATTCACCAAAAAATGAAACATCTCAAAAAATTACCAGAAACTCACCATAACCTGACATTAAAATTTCCATTTATAAAATAAATTTTATTTTGAAAAATAAAATAAAAATAACTTTTAAAACATATATTTAATATAGGTGTTCAATTAAAATGTGGAAAACCACCCTTCTAAAAATATGGATTTTTTATTTGAAATATAGAGTTTTTTCTTATAAAATGTCAACTAAAAATATTGGATGAATTTAAAACATATATTATTTAATATATAATATTTAAAAATAATTATTTTTACCCACTAATAGTAATTAATTTAAATTTTTTAAGATAAGATACCTTTTTCACATAAAATATGTCTTAATGAGAACATTTCTTTTATATTCATTTTGGTTCTATACACATTTATAACTAATTGGAAAACAATGAATAAAAAATTCTTTTTTCTATGTTTGTCATTTTTACTTATAATAAACTTGTTAATGTATTGGTTATATGATATTATATTAAATAATAATATTCAAATAATATATTATGGTATGGTGAAAATCGGTCTTGCATGTAACACAAAATTTTAATAAAAGTTGTTCTTGGGTTTAACATAGTCTTACTAAATGTTGCATTCATTACAAGCTATGAAATATATTTAATTGAAATATTAATTATACCATATTTTATTATTTTATAATATTATGTTATATGATTTTTATTGTGGGTCACACAAAATATTTAATACAATATTATCACTTTATAATTTTGGGGTGTTACATTATCCACACATCAATTAAAAATAATTATCACAATTTAAAATTGATCCCATAAATCAAGGGACAAATATTTGAAAATATTTTTCTTGAAATCCCCACATTGTAAAAAGTGTTAAAAACCCAACATATTAATAAGAGGGGAATGAAAATGTTAAGGTCACCACAAAAAAAGGATTTAAAATTGGAGAAATTTATTTAAAAAATGGATATCGAAGATAAATGTAACTATCATATTCAAATAGAGAGTGATAGGGAACATGTTCATGATAATTTTTTCAAACACAAAACCATTAACCATAGCTATTAATAAATAACATTAATATCATAAAAAATTGAAAATAGGACAATATTGTTATTTCAGCACCATTTTTATTAGATTTCATAAATTCATTAATTTTCTATGAATATATATAAAACAAATTCTAGATATGTTTCTAGATGAACAATCATATCCATTGGGAATTCCCTGAACTATTTCTATATATTTTCTTATAACATGTTCTATCATATGTTGAATTAATACCACAATATATTAATCCTCATCCAATGTTAAATACAACCCATTTAATAAATGGTTAACCATATGACCCTTCTAAGTATTGTGATCTAAAAAATTAGAATTAGATCTTCAGTAGTTAGTCATATTGAATTTTCTTTATCCATAAAAATCATCTCTTTATCCAACATCATTTCTTCAGTATTAAAAACATATTAAGGGTTCTCATTTCCTTAACTATGTGTTTTTTCAAATTTAATAACATTCTACTGACTCACTTTTATTACTAAGATTCACCACATGATCTCTAATATTTATTGAATAAGTTTCGTATTATAATAACTATATATTTTATAAGACACTTGATTTGACCATCATCAATAAAATAATTTTACAAGATATTTTATAGTGCCAAAAAATGAAGTGCATCAATCATTCCACTTCATTTGTGTCAAAAGAATATGCATGACCATATCTCAATACTTTTTTCAAGGTATATTCCCTTGAATATTGGGGAATTTATTTTGAAAGTGCCCCATCTCATTATAGTTTTAACATTTAATAACTCTTTTTTCTTAAATTAATTTTCATTTTTTCCATGTGACAATTTTCCCCATAATTATATTAGACTCCCAGTTCCTTCATACATTTCTCAATACGAATTATTCATCTATTATCACATGTAAAAAACTAATTATTTACATGCTTTTAAAATTATTTATTCTAATTTTCATGTTGATTATAATAAAACTTCTTCTCATGGATTCCATTTGAAATATATGATCTTAAGAATTACATAGCTTTTTTAATGGAAGATAAAACTATATATTCATATTATGAAAGTTTTTGAGAATCAATAACACTTCAGAGACTTGTCTTAGTGCCTTCAATGAAGTGGTAAATCGTGCAATATTTTTTGCATATGTTATATGTAGAATACCAAGATATTCTTTTAAATCATTCTTCATAATTTTCAGCACTCTATTCATCCTTTTAATTTATACCATTGTACACTAGCCTCATATCATTTTTTGATCATGAGGGAAATATTTTTCAATGAGGGTGTCTGAAAATAAAATTAATACCATGAGTTTTATTTTCTCTTTCTTTATAGAATTATGGATAAAGTACTACCAATGATCATCATCTCCATTGAGAAAAATACACTAAATGTGTAACATTATCATTTTCAACACATCACAATGTAATATATATCTTCTCCCTATACATAATCCATTTATCAACAATCATTTATTCAATAGATCCACCTAATGACGTGGTTCTCTTTCTCATAAAGTCATCCTACATTAGATAATCTCATTATGTAAAAGTTTTGTCCATTTAGGAATGGTTATGTGTCCAAAACTGATTATGATTCCAAAATATTTCAATAACTTTCTCTGTTCTAATACCATCTATATTATCTTCTCAAGTTAGTAAAACTCAATTTTTCTATAGGTATTGATATTATTCTTCCTTATTGGTTCCGTTATAAACAATGTAACACTCTATATTTGATCACCAAGTTATGAAACATAATGTATAATCCCAAAAATAGTTAAATACATGAAATATATTTAATATTTTATGTCTATATAATCTCATAATAATAAACATGTTTTCTTTCGGTATATCATTAATTTTAAATCATTCATAATGGGTTTTAATGAAATATTAATTATCCTAAGAATATCCTCAAACATTTTAAAAATATTTGGAAAATAAGTCACATTGTCATATTCCAGGTTATTCTTGAGCGAGGTTAGACATTCCTCTTTAGTGTTGTTACCACTATGTATATTTTTTTATAACCACAACCACAACTACTATCTATATAATAATTTATTTTTTATAAGACCCACATATTATATTCCTTAAAAAATTTGAGAATGTTCTTATATATTTATCCGAAAATTATAAATTAGTGTTATGTACTGTAAACTATGTTTTTTAATTCTCATTTATATTGTTTGTACTAAACGTCATATGATACCTACTGTAATTCCTCAACTATATAATCCTAGATATGGTTTATTACTTTTTTACATTGGTGTTATTACAATTAATAAATTCTCGAATATTATGCATTTTAGTTGTTTGAAAAACCATAAACCATAAAATATTTCAATATTACATTGGGATATATAAAATAAAACATAATATATAATAAGGACTAATAAACTAGATCCACAATACTCATTCCAAGAATTCATCTTTATATATTCTGTAAATGAAAAAAATAAGGGTGAGAATAAATTCTCAGTAAGGGTAACTACAATGAAATAAAAAATGAATAAATGAGTATAATCATCATGGATAGATAAATTACTATACACAAATTCCATATAAATATCTCAATAAATCATAATAAATATAGAATTATTCA
This sequence comes from Viscum album, assembly GCA_963277665.1. Taxonomy (NCBI): domain Eukaryota; kingdom Viridiplantae; phylum Streptophyta; class Magnoliopsida; order Santalales; family Viscaceae; genus Viscum; species Viscum album. The sequence continues at coordinate 960,667,877 of OY728143.1, read as the reverse complement.
TAAATAAAACACTTTCAAGTTAATCAACAAACATAGAATAAAATGCATCTATAGATATTTCGAAGAAAAAATATCACGGATATTAAAAATAATTAAATTTCCATTAAATTAAATTATTAATTATTGGACATCATGTTTTATAGAAAAATTATACCTTTTAAATCAAGATAGTTTTTTAAGATAGATTAAATATGTGTGTATTAATCTATCTAATCTTCTTGGAATGAAACATGATGGTTTTTTATCCAAATGATTTCATCTCAAGAGACTACATATGTAACATGGGGATTATTTAAAATGGTATGCAACCATTTTTTTCATGTAAATAGAATTTATCATATATATATATTAGTCAATTTAATTAATGAACATTGTATCTTATCAAATATCTATATTGGGTAAATAATAACTCTTTATAAATATTTAAAATAATTTCGAAGTTAAAACCATATGTAAAAATTATATTTGGGTTTGGAAATAACAATATCCATTTAATGAGAATATTTATAGTTATGATAAAAGTAATTTAATATAATCATGGTCATGAATATGTGATTCTTCCAATAGAAATTTGAAAATAAAAAATAATATTATAATTAAATAACAACTTTTACCAATTAATAATTTTCATGTCAAAACCCCTTGGATGGGATAGATCAAAGAAAAACCATAAATACCATGATGATAATGATATTAATGATATTATATATCAATAGGGTTCATATATACACCACATAAAAAAATTAAGTCATGAATAAGATATTTATCACACATTTGTAAAAAAAAGATGAAAATCTCGTACAACTTGGTAAATTTTTAATTATAATCCCCATGAATGTTATAATTTCAAATTTAACTCTCATACAATGGATATAAATTTAATCTTATTATAAAATAAAATATTTTCATTATATAAACCCTAAAAAAATAAATATGTTCTGAAAATGGCGTATAGCTCATGACAAGAAAAGATAGTTAAGAATCCCTTACCATGCCTTTATTTTTCGATTAAAATAATTTTACCTCCCATGTAATAGTTTTAATCTTGTCATTAACTTATTCTATAACCATATTCATATTTATAACATCATATATTATCCTATTATAATATCTTATTATTATTTTGGTGATAATTAGTAATTATTTTCAGAATATCGAGTGTTAATTGGCTTCTTTTTTAGAATGTTTTAACTTTTTGTTTTTTATATTCTTATATTGATAATGATTTCATAATATCTTGTATTTAACACATGATTTTAAAACCATATATATTTAGTAAATATTTATTAATAATAATTCAAATATTTTGTATAATGGAAATGAAATGAACAATTTATGGATATGATAGGTTGTATGTACCCATGAATGCTGAATCCATTTAATTTTCATATATAAAAGGAAAAAAAAGAAATGGTATATATAAATTATAATTCTGGTAACATATTTATTTCATTTTTTCACATTTTTTTTATTAAAACCGTATTTTATACATTCCATGAATAGAGTTATCACATCACATAACTTTGAGGAGGTAGTAGTCTATATGTCCACAAATGTTATTAACATATTTCCAAAAAATAGAATGCATTATGGTAGGTGTACTATAAAAAATTCTTGAACTATATCAGAATTATAAACTATATATATATCATATAAAATCTATAAATACTTCATTATTTCTGAACATGGAAAGTGGTTAAAGTAAGAACGAGTGACATCGATTAGTGAAGAATTTGTTCTCCCAAAACACGAATAATGATTATACATCCCATTTTGATGGGTGTGTGTGAATGAGAAGGTATAAGTCTCAGAAAAAATATAATTATATTAAATATACTATTATTATTATAAAATCGTGATATAAAATGAATTGAATGGGTGGAGATGAAAATGAAACAAAAGTGGTCATTGAAGAACGTAATCTCTTATTTGTGTCATGTATTTTAGTGTATTGAAAAAGGTATTCTTGGTGGAATTAATAAAAAAAATTAGAATTTTATGAGTATTTGACGGATTTTGATGTTTATTTGGGAAGCTTTTTTATGAGGGAAACCACTAGAGAGGTGTGGATAAATGAGATGGGTGAGTTCCTTTTTATAGTGTAGGAGTGGCATTCTTTTAAATATAAAAAGGTAAACACTATTGAGAGGGTTCCGTCACATAATTAACCTCAAATAATGGAACATATTAAATAAAATTTAGGATATAGTCTACATATGGTTATCCAGTGTCTTTTGAAGATGATTTGGGTCACTTTTTCTCTTAGGTTTAATGATTAGTTCACTATTAAGGTAATTTTTTTCTTAATCTATATAATTAGTTTTAATGAAATTCACTAATATATTTTGTAAATACATAGTTAATATTATATTTAATTATAAATTATTTTCATTCCTAATATTTAATACTTTTTTATAAAATCACAGATGTGGGAGAAATTAAATAAAATTAATCCCACATACGAGATAACATAGAATCTTTTATGTGAATATGTTTCAATTATTTCCATGATATCATATACAATTTCAATTTAAAATTCATTCTAGTGAAAGAAGATGGTTTAAATGATATAAAATATATCTATTTACATTTTAAAACCAAATTAAAAAAATTGTTATCTATATAAATAAACAATAATAATATGCAGATTTTAATTCAAATCTATTATTTATCACAATTGACAGAAAAAATCCATTAAAATAGAAAAAAATCACACTAATAAGATTTTACATTCATATTTTAAAAAATATTGTTTAATTTTAAATAAAAAATTAATAAAGTGGAAACTTTTAGTATTAACATAGAAGATCTATTAAATGTGGAAAAAGTGCCTTTATAATAATATTTATTTTTATGTACAATATATAGTTTATTCATTTCTTACCCCTATAAAAAATATTTTGTTAAGGTAAAAAGATATTTCATATATAATATATAAATTTAACTAAAATCATTCACTATTAGTACATTATTTAATTTTATTAGGATAAACGGTATTCTGAAAACAAATGTTATAAAAAAATCACTTATATTCAATTTGGTTCTAGACATGTTTATAACTAATTAGTAAAAAGTGAATTTAACCATATATTTTCATATTTATTTAATCCTATTAATTATTACCACATTAATGGCTATTTTATATTATTATATTAAATAATAAAATTTTAATTATTTATTTTAGTTTGTTAATAATCAGTATTGCGTATAATGGAAACAGTCGAAAAAAGTCATTATTGTATTAAAAATAAGGTAACTCAATACATAATTAATTAAATGATATAGAATAGGTTTATTTATAATATTAAATATATTATAATGTCTCAGAATCTTGTTTTCCTTTCTACACATGCTATTCATGTCACACACTCAATTAAACACAATTTTCCTAATTTAGAATTTCAAGTAGTAACATTATCCCCAGATTAATTAAATTGTGTCCATGAAATTTAAACATGACCTTGATAATCAATGGATTGTTATTCAAAATTAACAACTCTTTAAAAAACACACATTTTAAATATTTTTAATAACACATATTCTTAATAAGATGTAAATGGAAATGTGAAGGACACCACAAAAATAGGCTTTCAAATAAAATAATGTTAGTGAAAACATAAATATAGAAGAGAAATATTAGAATAATTTTCAAAAGGAGAGTGATAGAGAACATATTCATGAGAATGTTATTGAAAAAAATCATAAATAATTGGTGTATATTAATTTCATCAATATTGGAAATTATGATGGTAATAGGAAAACACATTTTCCTCAAGGCCAATTTTTTCTCTAGCTTATGACATATTTCTCTCTCTATTAATATTAAGTAAATAAAAATTATTTATAATTTATATTACAAAAATCTTATCATGTTGTTATTACATGAACAATTTCACCTTCTTTTCATAGAACAGGTTCCACCATATGGTGATTTAGTACAATAATCTCAAAAACCATGTGTAAAAATTAAATGAAACCATTTAATACATAGTTAAACTTATGACCCTTACATGTATTATGATCCAAAACATTTTAATTAATACCATAGTATTTAGTAGTATTCAATTTAATTTATACTTAGAAATCATATCCTTATCCATGCATCATTTTTTAATATCATTAATATATTAAGAATTACCATTCCATAAACAATGTGTTTTATAGAAATATCTAACTCTATAATGAATAAATTTTGTCAGTTCTATTCAATATATGATCTCAAATCCTTATTGAAAATGTATTATTGTATAATCCTTATATATTTCATAATTCACATTATGAAAATATCATCAATCAAAATTTTTTACACTATATATCTTAGTTATAAATACAATATCAAATAAATAATCCCACTTCGGTAGTTTCAATAAATTATGTTGGCCATTGACCCTCGAGATTATTTTGATAAATATTTCCTACACTCTTTTATAAACTGTTTTTGTAGTATCCTATATTATTTCAGTTGTAACATTTAATAGAAGCACTTTCTTTCTTTCTTTTTCATTATAATTCTTCATGACACATTTCCACACAATTATATCAAACTATCAATCCGTTATAACATTTACTGTGGTGATTCTTCGTATTTTTATCACATGTGAAAAAATACATCATTCCCTTATTATTATTTGTATCATTCCGATTTTAATGGTTTTCAGATGACCTAATCTTCATTTTGAATCCATTGAATATATATGATTCTGATAGCTCTTTCTTAGTTTTTATGGAACATAAAACTATCTCATATATTGAAGAAAAAATCTGAGAAACCAGTACCCTTCATAGATTCGGATTAAGATGTTCAAATTAGTGGTTAATCATGGACTCCATGACGTGTGTGTAATCTATAGCATACCTAGATATAAATGTTAAGGTAGATTAAAATCCACAACATTCTCATCTTCATATTTCTTTAAAAAATGTATATTTATCTTCATATTAGTTTTCTAGTCATATTGGAAATATTTTTCAAATAATGTGTCCTTAAAAAATTATATTCCATGTGATATGTTTCCTATTTCTTTCTATTATTATAGATAAATTTCCACCATTTATCATCATATATATTAATAAAATACTCTAGAAGTGTAACCTTTTAGTTTTCATCAAATCCAAATTCCATGAATATCATCTTGATAGAGTTAATACATTTCTCTTACAATATTGGGTGTGTAGTTACACTAAATAATTGGGTCCCATATCATATAAAGTCATCCAACATTAGATAATATCATTAAATAATAGGTTTATCCATCTAGTCTAGGTTATTATTCTAAACCTGGATAAGAATCCCTAATATATCCATAAATTTCTCACATATAATACCATCTATATGAGATTTCTTCGTAGGGAAACCTATTTATGTTTCAATAGTACTGTTACCATTCGTATTTCTAGGTTCCAATTCTAAAAGGAGGCATATAATTGATTAGATCATATAATTATGTAACATAATATATATTCCCAAAACTAATGAAATGAATAACATAAATTGAAAAAATTATATATCTAATATAATAATCATAAACCTTTTTTATCTGGGGATATATTAATAATAAAATATTTCAAATCGTTTTGTAATGAAATATTAATTTTTTAGTGTATCATCCAAAAGTGTCATATTCGATTCCTAGTATGGCTAGTTTTTGTGTTCTAGGTTTTTCTTGAGTTAGGGTTGGAGAATTTTTTATGAGTTGTTAACCATAGTTATATTTGTGATAGAACCAGTTGCACTTGTAGTATCCATGTTGGGATTTATTTTATATTAGATAAATATAATATCCACAATAAAATATTATATTACATTATCCTATAGATATATTCAAAGGATATCTCCGAGTTTTGTTACCTAATATATTTTTCAAAAAATTTCTTTCAATGGTTTATAGTAATCATTCATTGATGAAAAATGTAATTCCCTGATCCTAGATTCCAAGAGCTAGTACATTACATTATTGCATGGGAAGGATTATACGAAATCCAATGCCAAAGGACCAACAAGTTTATCAGTTTTAAAAAATTATTACATATATGATACACATATTAAATTGGAAAATAGAAAATAAAATATAATACATAACAAGGATTAAAAAATTAGATTTTTGAAACTCATTCTGAGAATTCAACTTCATATACCATGGAGAAGGATAAAATATGGATGCGATAAAATTTCATATAAGGGTATGTATAAAATAATAAATAAGGAATCAATCATCATAATCATCATGGATAAGTGAATAACTGGTGACCCATTCTATATAAATATCCCAAAAAAGAATAATCTATATTGATGTTAGATAACAGAAACAAATTCCATTTAATCAAGAAACTGAAAATGAAATGAATCCATAATAATTACAAAGATAAAATAACATTAATAATAATAAAAATAATTATCAATAATGTAAATGTTTAATTATTGGGAATCAGGTTTTTGATTCCAATGATACAATTCCTATCATGATCTATTCTCAAGACACTTTAAATTTGTTGGGATAGAACAATATATTATTCATAGAAAAAAAGGTGAAGGGGTTTTTCACTAATAGATTTTATCTCAAGAGACATATGATGCCTCAAATGGTTTATTTATAATGGTCACCAATATGCGTAGTGAATCTCCAAGTATGTCCTTATATATCTATTAATTAATTTATTTTGTAATGTGTAAATATTAAAAATTTATCAATATTAAAAATAATTTTCACATAAAACACCACATGTAAATATGGTATACAGGTTAGAAAGTAATAATATCCATTTTTTATAATATGTATATTTAATAAATTTATAAGGGGGGTTACAACTACTGAATGGTATATCACAGACACTACAAAGAAAACAAACTACAAATAAACCAGCACGAGGGTTCAACCATGTTGTTGTCTCTAAAAAACCCACCTACCTATGCCACCCTCGTTTCCTGTGGGGGAATGTTTGTGATTTAAATTTAATCAATAATAAAAATTTTATAAAGAAGTTTTGTTCTAAGAGAAAGTTAACAATTAAAAAGAATGTGATATTACAAAGATAACTTTTACCGCATAGTAATAAATAAGTGAGAACCCCTTGGATGATATAGTTCATAGTAAAACCATAAATTCAAGGAAGATAAAATGATTAATGATATATAATATCAAAATTGTTAGTAGATACCCCAAAAATAATGAATTAAAAGGTGAACGTGACATTTATCTCACACATTTATCAAGTGAGATGAAAGTAAATCACTTGTTGATAAATTTTGAATTATAATTCCCATAAAATAAATAATTTTATTTGAAAATCTAAATACATGGAAATATATTTATTCATGATATAAAATAAAATTGGGGTAGCATAAACACCACATAAATGAAATAAGTACAAAAAATGGTGTATGCCACATGTAATGAAAATTGAGATAAGAATCCCTTACCTTATGTTTCCTTTTCGTTGAACTTTATTTTTACTCTTGTATAATATATTTAAGAATGTTATTAAATTTTTATATCAAATTAATATTATTTATATTATAATATTTAAAATTTATACAATATCTTATTACCCTTTTTTTTAATAATCTATCATTATTTGCACTATTTTGTGTGTTATTAGACTAGTTTCTCGAGTATGTTATAACTCGTTATCTTTTGTACTTATTACATAGATCATATTTTAATCATCCTAGGGATATTATTATATATTTATATATCATAAATATTTAGTATAGTTGTATTTATAACAATAAAAAAAATTGTATAAAGGATATTAAAGGAACTATTCATGGAGATTGTAGGTTCTACGTATGCATGAACAGTACATACATTTCATTGTCGTATTTAATTTATTGAAAAGTATATAATATATATATATGTGTGTGTATTATAATTATAGAATAATATTTGTGTCATATATTTCACATGTTTTTAATAAAACCATATTTTATACATTCTCTATATATGGTGATCGAATCACATCACTTTGAGGAGGCGTACTCCACACGTCCAGAAACAATGTTATCAAATTCCAAAAAATTGGAATCCATGAATGTATCTGTTATATATAAAATCTATAAAACCTAATTAAATTATAAATACTAAATATATGATGTATAAAATATAAATATATCTTTATTTTCAACCTTGAAATGTAGTAAATTGAAGAATTAATGACATCGTTTTGGGAGTCGGTAGTCCACTATACACCAAAACCATGATTGAGTATTCCATTTTTATATATGTTAGTTAATGTGTTGGTCAAACTCTAATAAAAAACATATCAAAATATTTATGATATTGAGGTTATTATATAGGATGTATATAAAAATAATTTAATGGATCGATATTTAAATGAAACAAAATTTATCATTGAAGAATGTTACCTCTTATTCAGGTAACTCATTTTATCTTTAAACTAAAATAAATTATTGGTTGGATTTCATCCCAATGTCAGGCTTCCAGGAGTTGGGGTGGGATTTTGGGGGATTATTTGGGTGTAGTATATATGATACAAAGGGTGTTAGAGGTGTGAATAAATGATATGGGAGAGTGCTTTACTATAGAGGAGGATGAGGGGAATTCTAAAAATATATAATGGTCAACAATATTGAGAGGTATTCCTTACATAATGTTCCAACATTAATTTTAAAAATTTTATAAAATAGAGTATATACTATAATTTGGTAATAAAATGGATTTTTTAAAACATTCCAAGACATTATTTCCTTTATGATTATTTGTTAATCCCCTATTATGTTAAGTTTTCTATTAATTATTGTAAATGATTATTATCACATCCACTATTATTTTTTGTCATAAACTCATTTTTACTTATTATAAATTATAAATTCATAATATTGAAAATATGGAATTATTTTTTAAATATCCCAATCATAGGAGTGGATGAAAATATTTTAAAATTAATCCCACAGATTGATTACCAAATAATATTTTAAAGGGAATTTCTACAGATGTTTTATAGTTTATTATATAAATTTTAAATTTTAAATTGATTAAAATGACCTATATTTTTTAAATGATATAAAATTTATTTAATTATACTTTATGAAAAATAAAAACATAATTTATCATTAAAAATAAATGCGCAAAAAAAGTTTTAAATGAAAATCCAATTTACTATTCATCAAAAAATGAAAATTTTAAGAAAAATAATGATAGTTCCCCCTATCCTAATATTGAAAATAATATTTTAAAAATTAATTTCATTTTGATATATAAAATTAATAAATTATTAAAAATTTATATTTAAAAAATATACACAATTAAAAGGTAATCGAACTGCCTTTATAATAATATATCTTTTTATGTATAATATTGGTTTTATTATTATATTATGTCTATAAATTATATTTTATTCATGTAAAAATTATTAAATTGAATATATAATATATAAATTACATGAAATTAAAAAACTAAAAATTATTAATTTATTTTTATTTTGATAAAATAAATTCTCCACCGAAATAAATTTATAAAAAGTTTTCATTATAATCAATTGGGTTATATATTCACTTGAAATTTTTTTTAACCGATGAATATCAGAGTATATTTTTATATTATAGTTAACATTATTAATAACTATAACTTAACAGATTTTAGTTGTTTTATTTTTAGATATTATATGAATTATTTTTTAGACCAGTCACCTAGGGAGACTGAGATTCTGAGGCCCGGTGTTCCCAGTATTAATTTTTTAAAATAATAAAATTTTAAATTGAAATTATGAATGATTTTCCTGAAATGTTGAATAACTCCTAAAAATATTCTAAGATCAGAAATTTGAGGGAATCATTGAGTTTAGAATGGTTTTATTTTCCGAGGCACGACCTAACAATGGTTGGCATGGGTCTTCTGTGATAATGTTATCAGGGGCACGAAACTGATAAAATAAATTAAAAGAAAAATTTATTTTTATTTTTCATTATCCCAATGACCTTCTTCCCCTATAATTTCACAACAATGAGTTTTTTTCAATGTATTGACCCCTAAACCGTGGGGACCATGAAGATGTTTGGGGTGAGTATTCATGGAGGACAACAACATATCCAGATCAGATCCTGGATCATCACACCAGCAATGTTTTTGAAAATCTACAACGATAATAACATAACTGTTCTTAATAAATAATCAATCCAAACTCTATTTAGGGTGTATCGTTTTTTGAATTTCTTCCTTTTATTAATCGTAGATGAATTTTGGTCAATTAAATAAACAATAATTTATATTTCATTGTCTCTAGATTTAAATTTGATAGAATTTTAATATTCTTGTTCATTGGTTTCCTTTATTTGATTATTATTTTCATCAAAATGAATCGAGACCATATGAATAATGGAAGGGGTTCATTCTCCGATCAAGTGGATTTTTTATTCATCCCAGTATTCTTCGTGAGACCATCATTTCCTATCCCTTGTACAATGCTTTGATAAATACCAATCTTTGTATCGTTGCACTACCCTTTTTCTGCACGATGATTCAAAACCGCATGTATGCATCACGATGTTGTTTTTGGATCTGGGATTCAATAGGGATGATGGAAAAATTGGGATATAATTAGAATGGAATTAGAGTTTTACACACCTCCCAAGCTATTTTCGGGGAAAATCAACATTGGAGGTTTGTTATCGAGGCGTTTTGTGGTGAGATTCCAGTGATCATTTTGTGAAAATGATCAGTTTAAATAGATACGAGATCTATGGAGTATATTAAGGTGGATATAGAGGAATAAAGGATGTGCAAGGAATAATATAAGAATAACTCAGGATCAGGAAAATCCTGAGCATTAAATAATTTAGCTCATTACTACATGTTGTGAGTGGCCCCAAGTTGTGGTTCAAGGGTTCAGTAAAAGTTAAAGATCACATGAAATGTTACCCCTATCACATGGCAGGTGACCACCCATGGTATTATTTGTGTTTACATCAAAATTAAACAGACACAATTTGAATTTCATGTGAGAAAACACATTGTAATCTCCCACAAGGACACATCTGGACATACATGGACCTGTACACAGACACGTATTCCATAAATAGACACACCCCTAAAACACGTGGAGGAAACCATGTGTTTCGATATGCCGCATTCATATCAATTATTTCATGTGTATGAATATTACATTCCATTTTAGTTTCTTCCACATGGTAAGGACTTGGGAAAGATGGATACAACATGTACCCCAGGGGACATGCCTCATACTCCCATAAAGAGTGCTTGAGGATTTTCTATTACATAGTTTTGTAATGTGTAGGTTTAGTATGTTCCCCTGGTCCATTTCTCAAGGGTACAGTGAAACATTTCATCCACATCACTGGATTGTAATCCTCATTTTAGGTTGAGTCTCAAATAGTGTTGTGTTTTCACTCTATGAGACTAGAGTGAGATACTTTCTCATCCCAAGGGGAGTTTGTGGAATTTAAACGACCTCCTTATGTAGGGAGTTGATCCTCCATATAGAATGATTCATCAGTAGGGTTTATAGAAGCATTTATATTTGATCCCATAAATATTAGGTTGATCCCGATTGGGTTTGTGGTGTCCCCAAGCAGTTTGGGGAATGGACCCCCCTTTGTGTATCATGTAATTATGTGGCCATTTAATTCTTTTTGTAAGGGGATCAAATGAATTATACTTCTTCATCGAGTGTCTCAGAAGATTATATTTCTCATGGAGTTAGTTCAATTGGAATGAGCGTTTAACTTAGTAGAATAAAATGGGTGGAAGATGGTTAGGTCCACTAGATAGTGTGATGTATTTCCATTGTATATATAGGTTTTTCTAATACACACATATATATATATATATGATATATTGGTACATCTTGTATTGATCCGACTATACCTATTTCTTCATGTTTAGTATTTTTGAAGTATCCTAATGGGTATTGTTATACACAGCCCAAAACGGACTTTGGATGCATATTGGGCAGATTATGGACCTTTAGAGTGTTTCCTAGGAGGAAAAGGTGTAGGTCAAGAATAGTTAGAGTTTGTAATAAAAAGGTGTTCATCAGGAGCATACCTATGACATATCCCTACCCAATAGAGTATGTTGGACAACTACAAGTTCAGTTAGACTTGTGATACACATTTTTGTGTTATTCTTGTATTTGGTCTTGTTTACATTTCCATTACTTCCTATCATTATTGGGTTATGGGATCTTAGTTGTAACCATGCATTATTTCAATTGGTTTACATATCCGAATTGTGTTTATCGGGTATGGGTTCATGTTTATAGGTACTTTTGGATAAATCATCCCATTTATGGGACATTCCTAATTGGTTCTAGTCACCAATCCTGGACCTATTGGATGTAGGATTGGGGTAGTCACAGAATCTTCTGATCATGGATGGGTCATGATAGAGTGGTATCATAAGAGGTTGGTTCTACTTTAGGATTGGGATTATATGAGGTTGGTTTGGGGAAATAGTGTTAATTGTTTCTAGTTCTTCTTTTAGGACTTGGTCTCCAGTATTGGTGATGCGGCCGTAGAATCCATACACCAGGACTCTAATAACAGATTTCTCAACTCTGTACATTAGAAAATTGGTTATAGGAGAGAAAATGGTACAAGAATCACATATGAATTGTTGTGTTCTTCCATTTCATTCTTGAGTCATCCCCCTAGTTATACCTTATTTACCAATGTACATATTTTTTTATTTTAGGATTCCCTTAAATAGAAAGATAGTTGGGATTCCACCACATGATCACAAGGATGATCCGCCTAGGGACGAGGCAGTAGTACATGGGCTTGAATTAGAGACAGTACCACCATGTGGTTTACCATCTATTCCCCCACCAATTTAACAACATCAAGTACCAACACTACCAGATGAGGTAGTAACCAATGTTTTTGTCCATGTAAGTATGCATGTTAACCATATGTCAGTCCTTTCAATGAGTATTCATTAGGTATCTATAAGGAGATGGTGGTGCTTGGTGACAAAGTCAAAAGATGAGACATATCTCTCCTAGAAACATTAAGAGTGTCTCTTTAGGGTAGATTTATATCAATCTATGTTGGGATTGGTATGCATACCCGATATCTTGAATCTACAGTAGGGCAGTATGACTGTGAAAAATTATTCTATGAATTTATATATCTCTCCTACTACTTGATGGATATGATGCAATACCATTACTTTAGGGCTCATTCCATATAGGATGGATTTCACTTGGAAATCATTTAATTAGATGTATACAATAGAATTTATACATATTATGGGGTACTTGGTAGACCCCTATTGGTTGAAATATTTTTGTAATAGTAGACTATAATCCATGAAGATAAAACATGGTACCTGTTTTTTGAGATCTCAGTAGTAGGTATCCAATGGATAAAAAATGATAATAGTGGTTCAAGAACTTCAAGAGGTGATCCTAGGACTTAGGGACGATGCTGCAGGGCTCTTAGGGTGGCTTGAATCAGCAAAGATACATTCTTGGTCTCCCTTCCAATGGTTGGGGACATCGTGAATGATCTTTTCAAACCCATTGTATAGCTGATCTGGAGAAGATCAGGGGATATACAAGACTGAGAGACAAATAGAGAGAGATAAGATAAGGGTTGTGTCCAGGGTAGAAGACATGGAAGATATAATGACTCATACATTACATACATTATTATTATATCAGAATTGAATCATACTTATTACAACATAAAAAAATATGGATAGGAACGTATAGGTATATTGTCTATAAAAACTGGGAAACATAAACCACTGGTTCATTAAGAATCTACATTGTATCTCATTTATTTCATCATATCTAGTGTCCCTTTTGAGATCAAATGATAACTATGGGTATTTAATGGAAATATTAGTCATATCATTTTCGAAAAAACATAACATTTTGAAAATATTGACCTGCAAAAGAGATCATAATATCATAACAAGGGATAAATCATAGTAGTGAAATGTAATCCCAATAATCATAACATCAAACATAAAACTTTCTGGCATACACAGATAATCATAGATATTAATTTCATATTAGTCAAGACTCATTTCCAAGACTATCATAGCAGCCAAAGTCCATTTTTGAAACGAGTTCACTGCTCATTCCAGTCTTGTATCACTGAAACAGATTAACTATTCATTCCATCCACGTCTATATCATGAGATATAAATCTTTACCCAATTCATTAGAGGGAAATATAGGTCCCACCCATCTCATAATGAAACCATTCTTATGTGTTCCAAAAAATCAAAAATAATATTTCATAGCATAACCCTTGTAATAAAAATATGATTCTTAAACATCATGCCTTCATAACATAATCTATATAAGATAAAAGGACATAATAAAAATAATTCCATCATAACATAATAAAATAAATGTAAAAATAGGAATAGAAACATAACCCTATATTATCTTATATGGAAAGTAATTTTCATAAACCACATGAAATCCATTCTTTAAGAAAATATCCTTTCTACTTCAAAAACATTTTTCCGTTCTTACCATCTCATACAATTTTAAACTAAAATATTTTAATTACAAATAAACATGAAAACCTATAAAGGAAGCTTCATGGAAATAATGTTCTATGAAATCATAAAAATCCACTCATGTAATATAATTTAAAGAAACATTCTTCTCATACTTTGGTTGGAAAAGTCAAAAAGTATCTCGTACTGAAAAAAACAAAATATTCCTTTCATATCTTTTACTAAAATTCACCAATATGTAAAATTGTATTTAAAAAATTATAGGAGGATATATATTATATTAAATATTTACGACGCATGGATGTGGATGATAAATATTCCCTAGTAAATACCGAAGTATAAACAATCTCGGATAAAAATTGAGATTGTGAGATTTCCCCTTACCTTAGGTCCGATATGCTTCGTACGTATCCAAACCTTCTATATACTAATTTAATTAAAAACATTGTCTTAATACAGAATCATATTCATTGTTATGATATTATATATGGTCATATTCTTATCTTCATATTATTAATATTTCATTACTACTTGTTATTCGGGTGTTCATTGCTTTATGTTCTTATGCATGTTTTGTAGAATAATTTCTTATTCCTATTTTTAGGTTATAGATACTTCATTTATAGAATGGTATTAGAGTAATTTATATAATATTTATTCATTCAATTCATTTATATAATCATTATTCAATGATGATCATGTAGAACGAGTAGCATCACATTGTGGAGATGGTAAGACGTACGTACACACAAGCGATGATATAATTCCATTGATTGTCGAATTGTATTGATGTGGATGATATAATATCTCAGAATTAGTATCTCGTCATAATAAACATATATAGTTATTCATTACACCATTATACCCATCCAAGTAAGGTGGGGTGGAAAAACAGATTACACCACGGTGTGGAGATGGTATTCCGTACGTACGCACAGGCGGTGATTTCATTTTCCGTAGGATGAATAATAGGTGAAAAAGGGTTTTTAATTTTTATAAAAAAATATCAGTATATGAATGATACTGATGTTATTATTTTATAATGAATCAAATAATGAATATTAAGTATAAGAAGAAATAAATGTGAAATAATCAGTAAAGCATACTACCTCTTCATTGACACGCCTCTTCTAAACCTCCTCTTAGGACACTAAAGATGGTCTTCGAAGAAGACCAGAACCTCTAGTATGTTTGTTGATAAGTGGAGAAGGGAAATGGATAGTTTTTGGCCAAACATGAAGGCTCAAAATGTTGTAAAGTTGAGAGGGAAGAGGTGCACATTTATAAGGGAGGAGAGAGGCACCATAGGAAGAACATAAAAATATTATTTTATAATTAAGTCATATTCAGTTTATAATGGCTAAAAAGTGACTTATTTAAAATCTAGTGTAGGTATGGGGTGAAATCCACTCAACCTATTGGTTTTAGATAAGTTTAGGTTACCATTTTAAGC
The DNA here is from genome assembly GCA_963277665.1 of Viscum album. Lineage (NCBI taxonomy): Eukaryota > Viridiplantae > Streptophyta > Magnoliopsida > Santalales > Viscaceae > Viscum > Viscum album. The sequence continues at coordinate 960,651,971 of OY728143.1, read as the reverse complement.
AAATAATTTATATTTAACTCTAAGTTAAATAATTTAACTTTTACCGTGTCTTCTTGTATTCTTACATTATATGGTTAATAATCTTACAATAAGCTTCCAATCAAACCCCAATTGGTTCTATAATGTCGTATATATTATTATATAAGTCTTTTGGAAAAATCATATATTTTTAGAAATAGAATAATAATTAATAATATAATATTTGTTTTAAAAACTATTTTATGTCAATTTTGACTCTATTTGGTTTTTTTAATTCATTACAGCATTATTACATCGAAAACATTTCATCTATATAACCCTAATATGTTATATTAACCGATAAAATTATTGTAATTCATAAAAGTATCAAATTACATTTATTTGGGTATTTATAACATCAATTATGTTAATATTTCATTAATAAGGTTATTACTGCATCATCATTGTGTCATAAATAAAATAAGATATATAAAGTCTAATAACTATTAATAAAATATCATTATGTAGGAAATATTTTTAACTTTCTAATTGATTTTTATAGTTGAATTTATCTTATGTTTTACCCTATATTAAAAATAATTAGTTATTATACATTGATTTTAACTCTTTAAACTCGTCTGTGAATTAAATAATAATAAATGTCCTAATCTAATCCAAGTGGACCTAAAGGGTGATATTTTATTCCTAAGGTTGTTTTTTGTCGAATGAAACTTATTCAATAGAATAAGGTCATGTGTTAGGGTAATAATAATATCATTTTTACCCTTAATTACCCTATTTACTTTTAACTATGGTAAATAAAAGTTAAAAGTTACTATTCACCAAAAATTATTTTTATCTTATTGAACCATATTTTACACCTTGATAATAACCGTGTCTCTTGGATTTTTGAAATTCAACTCACAAAAGTGGTAAAATTATGGTTTATGAAAATTTGCAAATGCTCCTAGGAGGTTGGAAAAAGATGGTAAAAAGTTCAATAAAATTTTTATATATATGAAATTATTATAAAATGACTCAAATGTATTAAATTAAACTTATATATGTATTATAAATCTATTTTTACCTAAATTAAATTTAAATAAAATAAATACTTATTTAAATAAAAGTTCGGTTTTAATCTATAACTCATTGTTTCTCACTATTCATCAAAAATTGAATGTTTTCAGAAAAATACAAAAAATTCACCCAAAGCTAATTTCAATATTCCGAATCCCAAAACCAAGTCCATTTTGAATGTTAAAATTTAAAAAAAATCAAAAAGTGTGTATTACTATTCATAATGGCTAGTTTATGTAATATTTTAATAACATATCATTGTTTAGTGAAACTTTATATTTCATACAATGCAAGCTATCGAGGAATGTTGCTCTTACGTCTAATGCAAACCATGATAGGGTTCTGTGTAGTGAAAGATTCCTTTGGTGTTGCGTATAAAATAATACATAAAAATCTATTTCTCATAAAATCTATGGGTGTTCCATTCTACCCCCATTAAATGGAATTTTTCCCTTAAAATTTGTCACATCGTAACAAACATATGAGGATACCTATCCCTCATAATGCCCTCAAGTTACCATGTAGCTCATTATAATTGGTGGTTCCTCCATTAAACATTAACTAAGCTAGTGTTCTTGTTTCATAGAAATTTTTCGCTACGATCCAAAATCTCTATCGGCTGTTCTTTGTAAGAAATATCTTGCTCCAGCAGTACAATTTCCGAGCTTAGTACATGTGAAGGATGAGGTATATACTTTCTCAGGAGAGATACATGGAACACATCAGGAAAATTAAAGAGATTCAGTGGAAGTGTCAATCGGTAAGATACCTTCCCAACACAATCCAGTATTTCAAAAGGACTAATATACCTATTGATCAGCTTGCCCTTCTTTCCAAATCTCATTACTCTCCTCTAGGGAGATATTCGTAAGAACACATTATCACCCACTTCAAAATCTAGGATTTTTCTTCAGTTATTAGGATAACTATTTTATCGACTCTGAGATTCTCTTATGTTTGTTGAATAGATATGACCTTTTCTGCCATCACATCAACAAGATCAGGTCCTAATATCTTTCTTTCCCCCAACAACATCCCAGCATGTTGGAGCTCTGGTTTTTTTCCATAGAGAGCATCATATGGATCCATTTGAATAATGGATTTAAAGATAATATTATAAGAAAATTCCACCAAATGTAGGTGTTGATCCCAAACACCTCTGAAATCCATTGAGAAAGCTCTCAAAAAGTCTTCTATAGTTTGAATTGTCTTATTAGACTGATTGTCTTTCTGAGGATTATAAGTAGTGCTAAAACTCAACTCTGTGTCTAGAGTATGCTGAAGACATCGCCAAAACGTTGAGGTAACCCTCAAATAATGATAAGATATAATCGAAAGTTGTACTCCATGTAATCTTACCCCTTCCTTCACATATATCATGGAAATATGATCAAGAGAGAAATATTCTCTATTATATATGAAATGTGCCAACTTCATAAGACAATTAACTATAACCAAGATAGCATTATTGCCTTTGGATGTTTTAGGAAGTCTAGTGACAAAGTCCATAGTGATGTTTTCCCATTTCCATTATAGTATGGGAAATGGTTGTAGCATCACCTTAGACATCTGTCTCTCAACTTTATCTTTCCCACAAATCAAGCATCGATAGACATATTCAGCAACATCTCTTTTCATGCCATCCCACCAAAAGTACTCCTTCATGTTCCTATACATCTTTGTGCTTCCAGGGTGAATTGATAATGAAGAATTGTGGGCTTCATTAAAAATTTCCTTTTGTAATTATGGGATGGGAGGAACCCAAACCTGATTACTGAACCTTATTACTTCATCACAATCAATGTGGAATTTATGAGCATTTCTCACCTTCTTTTGCAACTCAAAATATTCTTTCTGTGCCTCTTTAATTATAAAATGTATATATAATTGAAAATTTATATGAGAAAGATAAGATTTTCCCCTTCCATTATTATTACAAGATCCATCTTTTGTCAATCCATAAACATTTTATCTTTTTTCATCATCATCATGGATAAGCTTGCATTGTCTTGTCGACTTAATGTGTCTGTCACCTTGATTTCTTTCACAGGGTCATAATGAATTGAGTAGTTGTATTCCTTAATCAACTCCAAACATCATCTGTTGCACACAGTCAGCTCATTTTGTGTGAAAAGATACTTTAAACATTTATGATCACTATAAATATCACATCATTCACTATAAAGATAATGCCTCCAAATCATTAATTCAAAGATTACTACAGCTAATTCAAAATCATGAGTTGTGTAATTTTGATCATGCATTTTCAACTTTCATGAGGCATAAGCTATCACCATATCGTTTTTCATGAGAACACACCCTAATCCCTTCTTGGATGCATCATTTTAGATCACCAAGCTTTCTCCACTACAAGTCATTCTGAGCACAGGTTCACTGGATAAAATTCTTTTTAACTCCATGATATTCTCTTTAAACTCCTCCGTCTAAACGAAGTTAACTCCTTTTCGAGTCAACCTAGTGATTTAATTAGATAATCATGAGAAATATTTAACAAAATTTTGATAATATCTATCCAAACCCAGAAAACATCAGATCTCAGTTACTATTGTTGGTCTCAACCATCTTTCGATAACCTTTGTTTTTGATGGATCCACATATATCCCCTCTTTTGAGATTATGTGACACAAAAATGAAACGTTTTTAACCCAAAATTCACATTGGGTAAATATGGAATAAAGCTTCTCCTTTGTTAGGGTCTTTAATATAATTCTCAATTGATCTTTTGGGTTTTCCTTTCTCTTTGAATATACAGAAATATAGTCTATAAAGACTACCACAAACTGATCAAGGTAGTCTATAAATACTATATTCATTATATCCAGGAAGAAATCAAGGGAATTAGTAAGGCCAAATGGCATCACTATAAATGCATAGTTTCTATACCTTATACGGAAAGAAGTATTTGGTATATCCTCCCGTTGGATCCTTAATTGTTGATACCCTGAACGAAGATCAATCTTGGAAAAGTATTGAGCTCTGCATAGTTGGTCAAATAAGTCATCAATGCATGGGATTGTATATTTATTCTTTATATTGATCTTGTTATGTTCTCGATAATCAATGTAGAGTCTCATTGATCCATCTTTCTTCTTACAAATAGAACATGTGCTCCCCAAGGTGATGTAATAGGGCATATGAATCACTTAACAAGATTCTCTTTGAGTTACCTCTTCAATTCCTGCATCTCAATTGGGGGCATTCTATAATGTGTCTTTGAAATGGGCGTAGCACCCTATATGAGTTCTATTGAAAAATCCACATCCCGATTTGGTGGTTGACCAGGCAATTCCTCTGGAAATACATCGTAAAACTCCCTTACAATGGGCATTTTCTTAATCGTGAGTTTCTCTCCAACCATTTGAGATAAATAGCCTTCATTTATTGGAATCGAGACACACAAGATGGATGAAATTTCCACATGAAGGTTATATTCATCCTTGTATCTATTGATGATCATAGATTGATCTGGAATATGAAATGTCACTTCCTTTATATGTAAATCGATATGAGCTCCATATAAGGAATGCCAAGCCATGCTAAGAATCAAATCAAATTCCACTATAGGAAGGATCAAAAGAATTTCAGGAAGTACATTCCCACAAACTTCAATTGGAGAAGAATTATACACTTTTGATGCAACTGTTGTTCCATTAAGAGTTTTCACAACAAACTCAACATCTAATTGTTGAGGTAGTATGGTGATACCCTTAGAAAATTCTTCAAAAATAAAAGAGTGGGTGGATCTAGAATCAAATAAGAGTTTTACTACTTTAGATTAGATGGTAAATGCACCTTTCACCACTTTGTTATCGTACTCCACATCTCCCATAGAAATTTGATGTGACTTTCCATTATCTTTATCCTTAAGAGTTATTTGACTTCGATAATCATCAACAACCCTTGGATTAGGACATTGATTAGCATAATACCCCATTTATTTTCACGTGTAACATTGAAGTGTTGGTGGTGCATTTTGTTTTGCCTTTTCGTTGTTTTCATCACTAGACTTCATTTTCCCATCATTGTGGAATCCAAATTCCTGATGACCTTCATTTCTACATTTGAAACATTTACTTATCCCTTTAAGAAAATTTTGTCCATGTTTCTTTCCACACATTGAGAATAAGGGAAAACTCATCTTCTTTTCAGTGTGGTCTTTAGATTTCTATTTGAATTAAATTTTCCACTTCTAATCAAACCCATATGATTGATGGGTTACTACAATCTCTATCTCAACCATGAGATCACATCAAAAAATTTACTCGTAGCTATTGAAGTCCCTTATGGATAATTCCCTTCGAAGAATTGGTTTTAAGCCACTAATGAATCGATCGATCTTTCTCTCATGTTGGATAATAATAAATCCAAAAGCATACATTTCAAGTCTTATTAAATTTTCTTCTTAGGTACCAAAATATTCATCATCCTTTTGATTTAGTTCAGGAAACTCCTTCTCCATCTTTGTATGAAGAATACGAGGGAAGTACATATTGAAAAATCAGTTCTTGAACTCGTCCCATTCCATGGACTCAATTTTGTTTCTTGCCTCATATTTTTTATAAGATTACACAATTGATCAGCTTAACATTACAAAAGATATACTATTAAGATGACATTATCATGTTCAGAACATTGATGAACTGAAAATATCTTTTTAGTGGTACTGATCCATTTTGCAGCCACTAATGGATCAGTAGACCCGCTGAATGAGGGTAGACGCTGCCTCATGAAGGAATTAACAAAATGCTTATCCTTCCATTGCTCGTTTGGAATTCCTGCATGATTCATATATTGAGAATGTTGTGTGAGCATGGATACAAGATTTTTCATTCCATCTCCGACAACGTTTGGTTTCTCAGGGGGAAAATCATTGCATTGCCCGTTGCATTCAGCATTAACACGCTTCCTTTGTGTTCCATCCATTGACTAAAATGAATAAACATAGTGTGAGAAACACTAATCATAATAGACAAATCACATAATAAAGATTAATATTTCACACTTTAGGTCTTATCATAGGTTATTCATGGCCATTTCTAAAATTATAATATTGTGTTCTATGCTTAGACATATCATTAGGGTTCTTACTAAGGCTTTCACAACCTAGTTTCCAAAGGATGACTATTACCTCCCTTTGATACCAACTATAATGCCCCATACTTTACATACATTGTTATTACCTCATAATTGAAGCATAATTATTACTAAATATGACAAAACAATTATAGGACCGTATAGGTAATGTTTTTTTAGAAACTGGGAAACATAAAAAAATTATTCCTAAAGCATCCTCATTGTCTCCTATTTATTTCATCATATCTAGATTCACTTTTGGAATAACCTACTAAATACCCTTATTCCTGACCTAGTGAAAATAAAACTTATAAAAGGGTGAGGTAAAATTCTCTATAATGGTAAACAAAAGAAATATCAATCAAATCATATTCATAAGAACAATACATTTTGAAAATCATAACATGGAAAAGAGATCATAATATCATTACATGGGATAAATCATATTAGTGAAATGTAATCCCAATAATCATGACATAAAACATGAAACTTTTTGGAATAAACACATAATCATAGAAAATCATTTCATATTAGTCAAGACTCATTTCCAGGACTATCCTAGCAGACAACGACCATTTCTGATCTGAGTTCAATCCCTGTTCCACTATTGTATCACTGAACCGGTTTAACTTTCAGTTCTAGACATGTATATCTCATGAGATATAAATAATTACACAATGTATTGGAGGGAGATATAGGTCCCACCCATATCATAATGAATCCATTCTTATCTGTTCCACAAAATGATAAATCACATATCATAGCATAACCCATGTAATAAAAATGGGATTCTTAAACATCATGCCATCATAACATAATCCATATTATATAAAAGGACATCATAAATATAATATCATCATAAAATAATCAAATCAATGTAAAAATATGGATATAAAAATAACCCTATATTATCTTAGATGGAAAATAATTTTGATAAAACCCTTGAACTCCATTATCGAGGAAAATATCTTTTCTACTTCCAAAACATTTTTTATTTTCCTAACATGTAATACAATTTTACAGTAACAGAATTTAATCAAAAATAAACTTGAAAAAATTTAAATGATTCTTCATGGAAATAATGTTCTATGAAATCATAAAAATCCAATAATTCTATATAAGATAAAAAAACATTCTTCACGTACATTGGCAAGAAAGGTCAAAAAGTATCTCGTACTGTAAACGACCAAAGATTCTGTTCACATCTTTTACTAAAATTCACAAATAGGTAAAATTTGATTTAAAAAAATTGTAGGAGGATAGAAATAATATTAAATATTGGGTAATCATGGATGTGGATGACAAATATGACCCAGTAAATACCTATGTATAAACAATCTCAGATAAGAATTGAGATTGTGAGTGTTTCCCTAACCTTAGGTCTGATATGCTTCGTATATATCCAATCCTCCTGTATAATGATTTAAATAATTTCATTGACTTATTAAATAATTATATTCATTTTTAAAATATCATATATGGTCATATTCTTATCTTATTATTAGTAATATTTCAATGCTACTTGTTATTCGGGTGTTCATTGCTTTATGTTCTTATGCATGTTTTGCCGAATAAATTCTTATTCCTATTTTTAGGTTATAGATAATTAATTTACAGAATTCTATTAGTGTAATATATATCATATTTATTCATTAAATTAATTTATATAATCATTATTCAATGATGATCATGTATAACAACTCGCATCACATCTTGGAGACAGTATGTCGTACGTACACACGAGCGATGATATCATTTCAAAGATTGTGAAATTGTATTTTAGTGGATGATATAATATCTCAAAATTAGTATCATGTCATAATAAGCCTACACAATTATTCTTTACACCATTATACCCATCCAAGTAAGGCGGTGGTGGAAAAACAGATTACACCACGGCGTGTAGACGATATTTCATCTGTACGCACGCGCGGTGATTTCGTTTTCGGTTGGATGGATTGAAGGGGAAATAGGGTTGTATCATTTTTATAATAATATATCAGTGAATGAGTGATACTGATGTTATTACTTTATAATGAAACCAATAAATAAGAGGATGTAGAAGAAGAAATAAATGTGAAATAATCAAAAAAGGATATTACCTCTTCTTCGACGCCCCTCTTATAAACCTCCTCTTAGGACTGTATAGTTGGTCTGTGAAGAATACCAAAACCTCTAGTATGTTTCTAGAGAAGTGTAGAAGGGAAATGGATAGTTTTATTCCGAGCATGAAGGCTCAAAATGTTGTAAAGGTGAGAGGGAAGAGGTTCCCTTTTATAAGGGAGGAGAGGGGCACCTTAAGAAAAACAAAAATATTTTATTTTATAATATAGTAATATTCGGTTTATAATGGCTCCACTGTGACTTATTTCGAAGCTAGGGTAGGGATGGGTCGAAATAAACTCAACCAATAGGTTTTAGACAAGTTTATGTTACCATTTTAACCTTATCATTTAGATTTAACTCTAAGTTAAATAATTTAACATTTACCGTGTCTTATTTTATTCTTACACTATATGGTTAATAAACATACAATAAACATCCAATAGAACCCCAATTGGTTCATTAATGTAAAATAAATTATTATATAAGTATTTTTGACGATTCTTAGATTTTTAGGAATAGAATAACAATTAATAATATATTATGTTTTTTAAAAACTCTTCTATGTCAATTTTGACTCCATTTGGTATTTAGTTTTTGTTAAATTCACAACTACATTATTACTTCAAAAACAATTCTTCTATCTAACCCTAATTTTTTATATTAACCTAGAAAATTACTGTAATTAATAAAAAGTCTCTAATTACATTTATTTGGGTATTTATAACAGCAATTATGTTAATATTTCATTAATAAGGTAATTACTACATCATCATTGTGTCAATGATAAGTTAAATTATTTAATGTATAAAAATTATAAATAAAATATAATTAGGTATTAAATATTTTTATCTTTCTAATGAATATTTATAGTCGAATTTATCTTATGGTTAACCCTATATTAAAAATGGTTTATTTATTAGACTTTTATTTTTAGTCTATTAACTCTTCTTTCAATTAAATAATAATAAATGTCCTAATCTAATCCAAGTGGAACAAAAGGGTCATATTTTATTCCAAAGGTTGTTTTTGGTCGAAATAAACTTATCCAATAGAATTAGGACATGTGTTTGGATAATAATAATATCATTTTTACCCTTAATTACCCTATTTACTTTTAACCGTGGTAAATAAAACTTTAAAGTTACTATTCACCAAAAAAATATTTTTCTCTTATTGAAACACATTTTACTCATTAATATTAACCGTGTATCTCAGATTTATTTAATTCAACTCACAAATTATTTAAAATTGTGTTTTATGTAAATTTGAAAATTCTCCTAATATGTGGGTAAAAGATGGTAAAAAGTTCAATAAAATTTTTATATATCTCAATTTATTATAAATGAATTAAATGAATTACATTGAACTTATATAGGTATTATGTATCTATTCTGACCTAAAATAAATTTAAATAAATAAATAATTATTTAAATAAAAATTAGGTTTTAAACTATAGCTTAGTGTTTTTCACTATTCACCAAAAATTTGATAGTTTTCAGAAAATACCTAAAATTCACCCTAAGCTAATTTCGATATTCCGAATCCAAAAAAGAAGTCCATATTGAAATTTAAAATTTAAAAAATTTCAAAAAGTGCATAATACCATTCATAACGTCTTGTTTATAAATTATTTTAATAACATATATTTGTTTAGTAAAACTTAGTGTTGCATACAATGCAAGCTATCGCGGATGGTTTCTCTTGTGTGTAATGCAAGCCAAGACAGTTTTGTGTGTAGTGAATGATTACTTTGGTGCTGTGTATAACATAATACATAAAAACAAAATATTTCTTATAAAATCACAGGGTGTTATAGAAGAGGTGCAAGGAGTGTAAGAGTGGGTGGTCCAAAGATCATTCAATTAACCCCACCACCCTCAGGTGGTCCACACTAGTCTTAGGGAGGTGGTGGGGGAAGAAAATAGGCTATCTACAGGTTATGGAGTCCTATTACACTAAGCCTTAATTGAAGATATAAGTTATGATATGTGTCTTTTCCACCTTAGAATTAGTTTTGACAAACCAAGGTTTTAGTCATTATTTTTTTATGAATCTTTTTTCAAATAGGTATATTCATGATAAACCAATGAATCGACCTTTATTCTGGGAGAATCATACTTGAGGAGACTTAGTGATCATCAAATGGTCCCAAAATCATGAAATAACTCTTGGAGTTGACAGTTTCAGTAGGAATCTCTTTGATGTAGTGTTGATTCCTTATCATTTCAATCATGGTATGGAATGGTTATCCATAGTACATGATAAAAATGGAAATTTTAAGTGAAGGGTGCAGTGTGTCCATAGTGATTGAAACTATTTTCCCATTTTCGTTGAAAAATTATATCTAGAATATATAGTATGGAATCAGACATATGAGGGTGCATGTGATTACACATTAGTTGGCCATCTTGACCCTTGGGGAGTTTATTTTATAAGTCAACAATATAATATATTTATGGTGGAGTATGAGGTTGTATATAATGAATATGTTACAGGGTTACATCCCAATTGGGATATAAGATTCAACATAGATCAAAAAAATGGTATGACACAAATATCTACTACTGTATATTAAATGGATCTCCTAGAGATTTGGGATTTGAGGTTATATTTGGGGGACATATAGATGAAGGGCAACATGGGACCCTGTTTTTCAACCATGGAAGCCCTAGTTTTTTCCCAAGAAGTTATATGGGATCTTGAGGATATTTTTGAATTTAATATGGTCAATCCAAGTGATTATGAAGAACAAGTATACACTATAATGGATGGATGACCTCTTCAATCAGTTGAAAGGGGTGTCATGGTTCCAGAATATTTTCATCAGATTAGGATATCATCAGTTGTGAGTATTAGATTAGGAGATAGAAAATATGGCCTTCAGATGACTTTGTAGTCCCCATGAGTAAATACTGATGTTTTTTGGCAAGGAGAATGCCCCAGAAGATTCCAAAGGGCACCAGAACCAGATCGTTCAATATTTCATTGACCAGTTCATGGTAGTCTACATCAATTAAATCATAGTGTATTCACCCTCTGAGGAGGAGCACATGAGACACTTGATGATGGTCCTGAACATAACCTGAGAAAAATAAGTTTTCGGTATACTCTTTATATGATAGTTATTTATTTGAGTGATCAATTTTATAGTTATAGTCATCTCAGAGGGATGAGTTTCTGTAGTTATAGTAAAGGTTTAGGCAATGCTTCCTTGGGAACTGCCCGAGTGTTATCAAGGTTAAGAGTCTCCTTGGACCGGAAAGGTATAATTGAAACTTTTTACCCAACGTCACTGGTTTGGAAGAACATATGACATCATTGACAAAGAAAAGGAAACCTTTCATGTTGATAGAAAAGTGGAAGAATTGCTTCTGAGGCCTGAGGAAGAGGTTAATGAGAGCACCCATTATGAGGTTAATAGGGGAATGTGTCTAGTATGTGGTTTTCTATGATGTGTCAGGAACTGGTCATGGTTTTCTCCGTATGCATTACTATACAACCCATGATCTTGAGTTAGCAGCTGTTGTTTTTTCAATGAACATGTGGTGACTCAACGTGATGGGTGAGTAGTTTTTCATCAAATGTGACCACAATATCCTCATTTATATCTTCCCTTATAAGGATATGAATCTTATAAATAAGATATGGCAAGAGTTCCTCTTGGAATATGACATTGTGATTGTCTATACACCTGGGAATGGGAACATGGTTGTATAATATCTCAGTAGGATATCTATTTCACCATTTTTTGAATGAGGTGTCGAAGAAGATGGCCTCATTGAAGTTATACTTCACGAATAGAGATTAAAAAACATTCCTCCAGTCGATGGTTATCACCCCTAAAATCTCACATTGATTCAAGGAGGCAATGCTTTGGAATTCTGACTGTGCGATTCTACCAGCTCAAATATCCCCAAGTCATTCTCATGATGGATAAATAAAATGATAGGATCACATAATTATTTTCAAAGGATACCTACAAGTACCAGTGACGTTGAATGTGGATGTCTTTAGGGAGTTCTATAAATCATCTCTAGCAGTACATCTAGGTATGGTGAAGATGTTCCAAGACCCCTAGAATCATTTTCTGGGGCCATGTGTAAAGAAATGAGTTTCAGAGTTTGATTCTCAATGCCTTACATGTTAGCAAGTGTAAGATGGGAACTAGGTTCTAGCGAGTTTAGCTGATCCCCATGTGTAGACATAATAGATTTGGGGTAAGATATCTGTATACTTAGTGATAAGATTACCATGTACGTCTAGTGTCCTGATTCAATATAGGTGATTGTTGTCTGACTCACCAAGTCATCCCACTTATCATCAATCTAAAAAGAAGATTTCATTAGAGATATTAGGATTACTCCAGGATCAAGAGATAGTTTGAATCCATGGAGTTACATTGATGAATATTTCTATTCATGATTCTCTATTTAAACCCCTCTTACTAAATGGGTTATAGGATATCTGTGAGACCTAGTTACTCTAGAGCACCGTGTTTCAACCACAAATGGATGGACTGACTAAGTGGACCATTTTGGTTTTTGTGGACATGATGTGAACATGTTTGTCAAGATTTGGCTAAGTTTTAGAGGATCACCTACCACTGATGGAGTTTCAAACAACAATAGCTACCATTACACCATTGGTATGGCAACATTTGTGGATTTGTATGGGTGACCCTAAAAGTCACCACTTTGTTGGAAAGACCTAGGAGCGTCGGAACTCATAGGCCATGACTTGGTGTGAACTACTACAGAGAAGGTGAAGATCATCTAGGGGAAGGATAATGTATAAATCTGTTATAATTCTTATACTGACATGTGATGGAGGCCTTTGGAGTTCTAGGAAAGAGTCCATGTGTTCCTTCGTGATTCATCATGACTTGGATTGTAGAGATTTATTCGGGGAAAAAAGAAATATCAATGGTTCAGAGAACCTTTCCAAATACTATGTAGAGTTGTAGAGGTGGAATACCACATGGATCTATGTCCACAATTCGATCAATTACATGATGTATACTATGTGCCATAGATGAAGAGATATATGGATGACCCGTCACACATCATCGACTTGGGAAGTTGGACATCAAGGATTGGTTTGACATTTATAGTGTTTCTGGTAGAGATAGAGGATCGGCATGAGAGCATAATCCATGGGCAATAAATTCCACTATTTATATTCTCGTGGTGTGACAATAATATACAGCAAAGAAAATGGATTGGGAGGCTCAGATTCAAGCTTAGTACCCAAATAAATTTTAGTAGCCCTAGTTTTGGATTTTGAGTGACATAAATCACCATAGTGGTGATAATGTATTATCTTGGATTTTCAAAGTATTTTTTAAAATATTATACGGTTTATTTTTGAGACTAGGTGATGAGGAGGCATGGGATTCCAAGACTAAGAGATCCGAAAACAAATATATGGAAAGTATGAAAAACCAAATAGCATGTGCACCTGATTTTACTGAAAATGTGTATTAAATAAAAAACTAATGCCCAAATCATAAATTTTAGGTCACCATGGAGATCAGAATTCACATTTTAGTCTTTCACTGACCTAATATTTGTCAGCATCGATCTTCCATGAATTATTTATCAGTGGCATGAAATTGATAAACTAAAATAAATTTTTAATTTTTAATTTTTTTTCATCCGTGAATCAACCTTGTCCTCCAATGATTTCATAGATACACCATTTGTCGCAAGATTTTACCCCAATCCTTGGAGATCTATTATCTGTATTTGGAGTGAGTTCATGGAAGAAAAAATAGATCTGAATTATATTTAGGATTATTATGCCAGTGGAGATAGATAATCTCATCAACGATGATGATGTAACTTTTCTTCATCAACGATCAATCCAAACTCTAGGTAGGGTGTTTTTGTGTGTGAATTTATTCCTTTTTCTATCCCCATACGAACATGGGTAAATTCAATGAAGAAGAATTTATCCAGGCATCATTAGTAAATTTCAATTAGACATATTTGATAAATTATTCTTAATTGGATTCCCCTCTTCAAATATCATTCATAAGGAAATAAATCGAGGCCACTGAACAATGCAAATGGTTCACTACTCACTCATATGGTTTATTAATTTATAACCTTTTACATTGAATCTTCAATGATGTAAATCCCTCGACCAATGATTCGACAGATACCCATTTTGGAATCATTTTGAAATCATTCTTCGGCACAACTGATCAAATCCTCAGACATGAATCATGATGGTTATTATAGATCATGAATTTTTTGTTCATGATGGTAATGTCGGGGAATACGGAAAATCAATTTATGGTTATACACTATTCAAGGGTGCTACATATTGTTAAATAATATCATAGGAGAGTTACTGATTCATTTTGAGGTTAGATTCTGACCAACTACTAGAGGTAAGGTTTGATCGACATAGATCCATGATATATGGACCAATTTTAGGAGGAGATTGGTGTGGATTCAGAGTGAATAATATAATTGATGAAGAACTCTAGATCTAGAAATTATTTAGAAACATAGTGTGTATCATTGTATTATAGACCTTTTGGGGCCCCTAGCTACGATTCTAGGGTTGGGCCAGAGTTATGGATCACACAGCATGTGACCCTTGTGAGACATCATGTGACCCTACCCAGTTTTCATGGTTTGGCTTATGAAATACACATACATTGGATGAAGTACATTGGTATGGACACACTGTGTACTCCCACATAGACATGTCTTATTATATAAATAATAGTACCCAGAAATGGCTTCATTAATCATAAAGGGTTAGGAAACACAATAATGAAACCACGTGTTTCTAAAAATCATGTACTAATCCTACGTTTTTTGTGTATTGTGACTACTTGTCGTGTGAGGTTATTCCACACATGCAACAAATGGGACAAATGAAAAAAACGTGTGCCCCCTGGGATATGTCATGTACTCCCATCAAGAGTTCTTGAGGATTTGATTTTACCTAGTTTGGAGCACTGTATGTTGACTGTGTTACATTTTTATTTTCCTCAAGGGTATAATTTTGTATTACCACCATATCATTGAATTTTAATCCCATGTAGAAGAAGAGTCTCAAATTGAGTTGTGGTGACCCTCTGTGAGACCGGAGTGTGATCCTCTATAATACCTGGTAATGATTTTGGAATAGGCCAGAACTCTTTGATCAGTTAGATGGTCCTTTACCTAGTATGTAGTATCAGTAGGGTTTGTGAAATCATATTCATATGATCACCCTTGTAAAGGGTTGATCCAAATTTGTATTGTGGTTTCCCTTAGCAGTTTAAGTTGTGACCCACTCTCTGTGTATCAATGCATTATTTGAAAAATTCATTATCTTTGGGAAGGTTCAAGATGAGCTAGACCTCTTGATCGAATGTCATTGATGAAAACATGGAACTTGGAGTGAGTTATCCCACAACCGGTGTTGATTCCAATAGAATCATGTGGATCGAAGTAGGTTTTGACCACCTGATGGCATGGTGTAGTTCTTGTGTATATCTGGGTTTTTGTACTAATTATATATGTGATACATTGTAACATCTTGTATTGATCCTAATACACATGATTATTTCTATATAGTATTTTTTGGGTATCCCACTAATTATTTTTATACTCAACCCTCCATAGGCTTTCCTTGCATGTGTCATGTCTTTTGATGATGATGTCCCTTTTGACGGTTTCCTTGCAGCACTAGGAGTGGGTGGTGCATTATTAGAGTTGGGCATACCGATGTGTTTAATGGGAGTGTACCATTTACATAGATCTCATCCATGGAGTAGGTTGGACTTTTACAGTTTCAATTGGACTTGGGGTACATGCTCTTTATAGTGGGTGTGTATTTGAACCTATTTATCTGTCCTAAATTTCTTGTCACACTCTACTTTTAGGATTATAGTTATATGCATCCATTCTTTAAGTAGTATCACATTTCAACATTATGTTCCATGGAGATTTGTACATTTTTATATTTACATTAGTCTAATGCCTCAAATTTTTGGGATATCCCAACTCGGTGCTAGTCACTAGTTCATGGACTATAGGAGGCGAGATTAGGGTAGTCAATGTATGGGCCCCTCAGTGATGGGTGATGACCATAACCACCGATGTAACAACATGGTTATATATTATTATATGAAATAACACAATTTTAATAATATATTATTTTATAGTAAATCTTAGTGTAGCATATATTGAAAATTAACAATGAAAGGAGTTGTTGCATGTAACACAAGTTAACTCGGTGTTGCAAATGTTAAAATATATAGAATAGATATCATTGATTTTTTAATATATTGTAATATCTCCTTCCATTATATTCATTTCTAATCTCGGTGTTTTATGTCACATATTTTATTAAATACAATACTATAACATTATAATTTCTTGGTGTTACAAAGGAAACCTTATTTCATGTTATCCTATGATATTTTATAAAAGCAAAATAATGAACCCAATCTAGATAAAATTAATATAATTAGGGCCATGATACCAAATAATGTTCAAATCAAAGACAAAATAGATGGTGAAAATATGAATATTTTGGATAATCTAATTATAATAATGGAGATACATTTCCCATGTCATTAATTTTGATATATTTATATAAATTATATCTCATTTTGTTTCTATAATTTGAATTCTATTATTTATTTTAGATTTTCTTTGATAATTAAAAATTTGAGGGAAAAATTAATTTAGGAGGATAGAATGTAACACCTTGTGTTTTTAGATCCATTAGTAATAATAATAGTAACAATAAAAATATATTATAATAATTATTTACAATTATAATTTTATGGAAAATTGTTTTCGTTAAATGATATTCAAATAACAATAAAAATGTTCTTTATGGGATAATATCCAAACTAATAAATATTTTTTTCATTTAAAAGTGGGAGATTAAAATAAATGATCATAAATCTAATTAATATAGAAAATGGATTATTAATAATATTTGATGATGTAATTCCAATAAAAGTTCATAAATCCATAGTTAATAATAAATATAAAATAATAAAATCTTAATGACTAGGTTGTCTATTGTTCCATCTTCAACCATAAGGACTAACAATATCCATTAAAATCATATAATGGGTAAGGGAAACATGAAAGTAAAAAGTGTTATGTGAAATCAATAATATGATATAAGAATTTACCCTTGAAATGATAGAGTGGAATGATGAAATTATTTAGTATGTATATAAATAGTAATGAAATATAGTTGTTATAAATAAGATAATTTTAAATATTGTAATGGAAAATATGGTGCTTGTATGTAGGATCATTGATAATATATCGAATGAGATTAATGAAGTTTTTTATTTTTATGTAATAAATTTAAAAAAATATATAATTCAAAATGAAATCAACATATGATACTAAAATTATATATATATAACTTATAAATATAAATATTATTTTTTTAAAAAAAATTATAATATGTATATATAGAAATAAAACAAATATTTTACTGTGAATGGAGTAAGGAAATTTAATTTCCAAATATATGTAATAAATTTTTACTTTATTTATTAAAGATTATTAAGTTTAATAAAAAAAAGAATTTTGTGTTGTGTATTGTGTATTTCATTGTAATTGATTAAATTGAACTCTTCAAAATATTAATATATATTATATATCATATTAACGTCTTTTATATTATGGTTTAATATCCAATACTATTGAGGTCACATAATATTTAAAACCACCTTTTTGAATAAAATATGATTTTAATTCTATTTATATTCTAAATTAATAATAAATTTATTTATTTGGAATTTTAATAAGATAAAACTAATAACTTTTTTGGTATTTATAATGTTAAAGTTATTTTATTCTAGTTTTTTATAATTCTTCTAAAAATTTTATTTTTCCTTGAATATTATAATAAACTATTATTGAGAATTTTATACCAATTCTGTTATATAGGTATCACATACTATTTTTTAATATCATTTTATTGAAAATATATCTATATATAAATATATATTATTTATTTAACATTATTTATTTTTGTTTGAAAATCATGGAAATATATTTAAAAACACAAATAATATTGTTCTATTTTTTTAGTTCATTATTCATTTATTATTAAATATCTAATTTTTAGAATTATTATAAATTGAATAAAAAATTAAAGTAAAACTTTTAGTAATTAGTTCCAAATTATATAACATGTAAAACATTTTTTTCAAAATAAATGATAATTTATCCTGGTAAAATGGTATCACCATGTTGAAACCAATAATTGAAAAAATGAGTAACCAAATATATAAATATACAAATATGTTAAAAAAACTTAAATGAAGAATTTTATGTGTTTATTGCCCTTATATAATTATCTATCTCAATTATTTATTCTTTTGGAGCCATTTTTATTGACTGTTAAATTCCATTATTGATTTTGTTTTGGTATTGGAAAAATTGAAATTCATATTCACTTATAAAAAAGTATCTCCTCTCATAATTTAACATCACACGAAATCCCATTTAACACGGAAAAATATATGTCAAACAATTTACTAATAACATTTAGACACCTTATATATATATTTGTGTTCTAAAAAAACCATACATCAATGGTTTTTGAACCATTCATAAATAAGATAAACGAAGTTGTGAAGTATTGATTTATAACTAGTTCTTCATCTATTGATTTTTCAATATGTTACATTCAAAAATCAAAAAATTATATTCCCCATTTATAAAATATAGAATTGTTATCCTAATTATTTTTTTATGTAACTAAAATTATATTATAATTTAAAACCCCCATTGAATTTTTTTCTAACAAACGAAAATATTTTGTGTGTGTGTGTTGAGTGCCGCCTCCCAAAAGGATCAGGTTTCTTTTTCCATAATCACAATAAATGAAAAGTATTAATAAATAATTTCTTAAATAAATATGATATTTATAAAATATATTATATTAGTAATCTTTAAAACAGTTTATGCATTTATCACAGTTGTTGGGAAATGAAAACATCGACCATGTGTACGTGTGGACTACCTACTCTATATGACAATAGATTTCTGTTTTTAATATCAACCCTTATATATATGGCTAGTCATGATAATAGTTTTAATGGATAAATATGTTGTTTTTTATATCACTATAGTCCTCATCTTAGTAATTAGATAACAAATTAATGATATTTTCAATGAATGATTATTGTTAGATTAATTATTTATGAAATTGTACTATGTGGGAAATATTTAATTAAAATTTTTTATATTTTCATATCAATAACATATTATTATAAATCTATTTTATCTATTATATATTAAACTAATATATTATAAATGATATACTTATGCTTTTGGTGTAATGTTATTCAAAATAGATCACCTCATAATCATCCATTAATCATGACCTTTTCATATTTGGGTCGGCATGACCACCTACATGAACAATGATATGAAAATATATCATGGATGATTATAAAATATTATTTATATGTATATTAAGATATAAATATTTAAACAATTATTTTATTTTTGTTTTGATAATATAAATTAATATTTTTTTTATTAATAATGACAACACCCTTTATAAGTTGAAAGTCCCTATTAAATGATCACTGTAGATTTCATCTTCAACGATAAACACTAAATTATTCTTGAATTGAAATATTAAATTGATATATAATTATATTTCATATAATAATGTATAATTTTTTAACATTGAATGTTTAACTTTAGGGGTGAAAAGAATTACATCACCACTATTACAAAACAATTACAAAACAGCCAAGATTACCCTCACCTGACATCATAGATAATAATTACAAAAAAATTAAAATATAAAGTATTATTAAAAATGAAGTTTATGAATTGTTATGGATGTGAAAATGGGTCTGAAATATGTGATTAGGATATTTATTTTTCTACACAGGATCTTAGTGTATGTTTGTATATGTGGAGAAAAAAGTTAAGTTGTTATTAGCATCGAAATTTAATTTATTGAGACTTATTTGGTGATGTGAACCACGATACCTATAACATGGTGTGATTAGAACCTAATGTATTTTTTAAAATATTTAATGGGTTTTAAGAGCTATATCTTGTACATTATATTATTTTCATTAAATTTAAATGACACAAAAGAATATTTGTTTAATTAAAATGATACCAAAACCGTAAGTGTTTGGATTCGAAGTCTTATTGTAAATCAATATATTTTGAAACATAAAATTCATAAAAAAAATATTATGGAATAAAAAATCCTAAAAATTTTAATTATATATTAATGGAGATTTACATGTAGCTTAAAATTTTCAATTAATATTGAATCATATATTACCCAAAGTCATTAATTTAAATGTAACATACCATATGTAAAATTCATAGTTAGGAACCTCACACTTATATATACATAATAATTGGATTATTTTAAATATTTCCTTATCAATGTTTAAATTATTTGATATGGTAGTTTTTTACTACATTACATTTTTTAAAATTATTAATTAAATATTAATATTGGTTATGGATTTTTACATTAAAATATTAAATACATACTTTTAAAAGTACACTTGCTAATATTTCATTCTACACCCTTTTTCAATTTATATCATTATTTGTGACATTGTTTTCATGGATTCTAGTGAAATAATTTTATCATCTATTTATAAAATATTTCATTTATTATGTGTGCAATAGTATTTTTAAATTTCATTATGTTTTTATAAGAAATATAAAAGGTGATTGTAAACTAAGTCATTTTTATTTGGTATATCCTATGCATGATCAAGTGTATATTTCATATTATACCATCAACCTTCTTTCTCCTGATGAATTATGAAATTTTATTTTTTCTTATGTAAATGATACACCTTTTCCGATTTTATTCCTAATCATTGGTGGATTATAATTTTAATTCTTCATCATTTCCTTCCCTTTATGAATACCGTGTTTTATATTCCATTAATTGTTTTGTATTAAACTTGTATCTATAGATATATTAATTTATGAAATTATAATCTACATCGTATACCCATTAACTATATGGATTTAGTAGAAAATTATAATTTTTTTAATTAATTATTAATTACCTATAATGTTACTAAATATATTTGTAGTCTATTATTTGATATGGGTTTAAATTATAACTACATAATTGTTTTTATAATTTTTAAATTTATTTCAGAACAGTTTTTTTCAATTGGGTTCCAATTAAGTGTTGATTGTATGCCAATTTCATTCCATTTGATCTATATAACGGGAAAGGTCTATGATTTTCAATTTATTGTTTTATAAAACTCACTATATTTACATATACTCTTTATAATGTGATATGTGATTGATATTAATATGGAACTTTTCATTATGATAGAATGGTTGGTCAGGTCCTATATCTCCCTGTAATTGTCTGGTTAAAATCATATATCTTATGTGATAAGTATTCAAGTGTACATTTTTTTATCTTGTAATCATGGAAACTAAAGGTGTGGATAATGAAAATTGTGATCATAATAACAATGTTTGGTCCAATGTTTAATGACTATTCATATATTTGGTCTTATTATAATGAATGTGTTATTCTCTAAGGGAACTTGTTTTTTACTCTTGTTTCTGGACACTTTTGATTAATGCCTTATATAATTCCATGTCTTATTCCATGATTATGATATCTTTTTTTCATAAAAAAATTTTATTATGTCACTTGATGTTTTCCATATTATCATCTCATGGAAACATATAATATTCAATTATTATCCTTATGTTTTTTCATTATTGGGAATATATGGCCACCCCTTTTTTATATTTTAATTTATCCTACTTTTTAAAATGAGTATAATATATATAAATTACATGAGTAAGCCTTAGTGTTTCTCATTTATTGATAATTGTTCATAAGGGCTATGAAAAAATATGTAATGAAGACTGTACTAATATACAATAAAAATTCCATTTTTACGATTGTGTAATTATATATCTTCTATAATGTTTAATTTATAGAAATGTAATAAAATTAAGGCATGTATAACCCAAGATTTAATTTGATGCATCAATTTATAAATCTAACTCCAGCGTCACTATCCTCATGGTAAAATTAATTCATTCCATTTTGGAATCCTCCACTAAGGGTTCCTTCTACTATGTTACATTTTCAGTAGTATACAATTATTGATGGATATAGTCATACTCATGATTTATTTGATACACATGGGACACTCTACCTTAGATCATTTGTTACTCCGACACTTCCACCATGTGTATAGAATAATTAATAAGTACAAAAATAATATTACTAATAGAATAGGTCACATATTATACAATAGGGAGCTATTTGTGGTGCACAGTAATTCACTTATGATTAGTTGTAAAATTCTTCTAATAGGAATGGAATGCAGGGTAATAATACCACACAATGTCCCAAGTGAAATTCATATGTAAACTTGTTGTATCTTGACCTAAAGGTATCCAAGAGGAGTCTCGCATGACAATATTGTGATTTGACACTATATCCATTGACAAATATAATATTTTATAAATGTTTAATTTTGTTCTAAATCAGATTCTATCTTACTGATTGTCATGTAATATGTGAGGAAGTCTTCAAATAAAAGAACATATTCAACACCATCTCAGGGAATACAAGTTAATATAGTCTATGATTTTATATCATTTTTTAGTTGATACCGTGAAGTGGTGAACAATTATATTTATATTTAATGGGTGTGGATGTTGAAAGTACCTCTATAATATGTTTTATAGATGATATGTGAAGATATTAGATAACACGATGCAAGGATACTCACAATTATTGACATGAAAATCGACATCTACAACTTTTTCCATCCTATTAGATAGATACATTTTGATAGTGTTCTCACAAGGATTCTTGTTCTGCGATATTGAATTCATGGTCTGTATTTGATTCAACTATAACTTATCCTGTGACTATAGTTTCTTAGGGAATCAGTATCACATCCATTCACTAATCTGTATCATTGAGAGAAAAATTTGTGAAACAACAATGCATAACTAAAAGGTGAATGGAAGTACAAGTATTATGATAACTCACCTCCATACCCATATACACCAAATAAGGTATGACATGATTAGAAATAGTTGGTTAGATTCATAACCTCTATATAGACAAATAATGTCCATTGATCTTTTAGTATGTTGGATGATTCATTCAGTTCAATGCATGGTTATGTTCTCCGTTGTACATCACTAGTTAAGTCCCCTATATGGGCAGCTTATAGAAGAAAACAATGTATGTTTTCATGGGTAATTACTAATCTCGGCCATGTGAGGTATGGGATAGAATATAAATGAACTAATTAATTAGTCAGAGGTTATAAAATAAATTTGGATATGAATATTAAATTATTCCATGAATGATTTGGGGTTAAATGGATTATTTGCAACATCACCCAATTAATTTATTAATTTACATTAAATTTTGATTAATCATATAATTATTTAGTAGAGACACTAAAAATATCTAATATCTGAAGAGTAAAATTCAATTATTTTTATCACTAGTGTAGGAGATCCTTCTTCCTTAACCCTATCATCCATGATGGTGTTCATGTCAATCATCATTCATCAACCAAATACCCCAGGAATATGATGGATGACTAATTCCATTCTAAATCCTACGAATTTTATAGTGAAATAGTAACTATGGAATCCTAATAAACACTATAGTGTTAGTTTAAATGTATCATACCATATTATATGATAATACTTTGTCAACCACATCATCCCTAGTTGTGCCCAACCCCCACATTATCAGATCACTCATTGTAACCTTACTCTACATGGATTTTTCTGGGCATAAATAGATCATGAAACCTATATATATCATTTTTAAAAACATTATATAGTGTATTATTAACTCAAGAACCCTTATATTGATTTTGACATCATGAGATTGAACAAATAAATATCTTTTTGTTGGTGCATTAAAATTATGAAATAATTTATAGACATTTTATTCCACTCAATGATCCTCCCAAAACTCATTTAAATGAATGACTATTCTCTAATATTATTAATATGAGTATTCCTCTAGATATATTAAATCATAATGCATCTATGGTAGAATTAATTCCCCACTCATTAGGGGTGTATAAAAAAACATTCATTCTTGTTTACTGGGAATCTAGGATATTATTGGCTTCCCTGATGAATGCTACTTATGAGGATACTTGGTAACTATAGGTGTATACAACTATTATTTTCAATGAGTTTTCAGTAGACACGTAAATTAATAAACTCTATCAATTGTCTTCTATTTCATGTACAACTGAATTCATGTCTTCTCATATTCAGTTTCCATATTAATGCGAAAAAAAATTAGTCGGGTATTGACTTGTATTCCCATATCCTTACACATAATATATTGATAGAGGCATTATTCCCCCATGGGGTGTATTTTTTCATTATCTTTATAAGGTGATGTGGTTAAATTATCTTAACCACAACAAAATTTTCACATCAATCTTGTTGGGACATACTCAGAAAATATATCATCTCCAATAATCAAGGATATTAGTTAACAATGTCTAAAAGATATGAACGATAAGAATTGATATGGTATATAATTATCATTCTTAGTTATTTCCTTATTTGTGGATTTGAATAACAGGAGGCTGAACACATTGTTGTTGTTAATAAAATATCCCATATCTCTGTCATCGAGTAGGTGGGGGCTAAATATACTAATGCATTCAGGAAATTTCTACATCCAATTATAAGGTATTTGATGATTGTCAAAAAAATGTAAACATATATAGACTATGAACCAAATATATAGAACTTATAAGGGTATCAATATCCAAAATGGGGCCTTCTCCTTTATATTGGTCCACCATGATGATATAGATTTTCTAATTACAAAATAACATGATTGTTATGTCAGTTATTTTCTAGTTTGTTTGTGGTGAATAATTTTCAAATTATTACCTTTTTGTTTGAATCATGCACTTGATAGAGGTACAATATAATGTTAATTTCATCAAACATAATCTAAATGATCAATAGATGAATAAAGGGTGACATTCTATCCACATTTAGTTTACTGACCTTCCCCTATTTTTGGGAAATAAAATTCTAGAAGCTCAGAAGTCATATTATTTAATTATGTTATATTCCTTTTATAAACACTAATCATTTCCTGTTATAATTATGAATATCTCATCCCAATGACCCATGGTAATATATATTTATATGTGATTATTCATTCCCATGAATCTATCTTAATTCATAGTAAATTATTTTCAATTATGGAGATTTAATATGAATCATTTGATTCAATGGATGTGGGAATGACCTCTCCATAAATATCTCCCAATATTAGAGAATAGTTAATCATTTATATTTTATAATGGCTTATCACAACTTCCATTACACTACATGGAATGTATTAATTTTTATATCATTGTTGTAGATATGTTCTTTATGATTTTATTATGATAGTGGGATATATATTATGATACCCAAATCACATCAAACAACACAACTATATCATGATATATTTTCATATATATAGATAATTTTTATATCCTGAAGGGATAGCCCCGGTTTATACCAAAGTCTCTGCTTGGGTGAAGGTCTCAGAATGACTCCATAAAAATGAAATAGTTAACATTGTACATCATTAGAATATATCAATAACATTATACAATTTACTCTATTATAAAATTACTTTCATATTGGTATATATTATATACACTCTAAAGTATATATATCAATGGTTAACCTCTCTATATAAATTATGTAATGATGAAATGTAATCCAGAAATTTCTCTGAGTAATGGTTTATATAATTCCTTATTTGGTTTCACAATCTTGGTGTGGGAATATACGTGTCACATAGTAGTCCCATTACATATATATAAAATACATCAAATTATGGGTATAAATTGATCACCTCTTCTATGAGACTATACACAAATTAATTTCTCAGGAGAAAATGTTTTTATTTTTTTTCGGAATAGTGTTTTTCTTAAATTCTCACCTCATGGTTGTCACTCAAAAATTATCTTCTAGATTAATGTATTCCACGAAACATAATATCTAGATATAAAGAGAAAATAAACTATAAGATTAAAATGTATTATTTTCCATGTGGAACATATTTGCATAGTTGTATCACCTCTGTTTTAAGGTATGTGACCATTTTTCTACATTTTTATGCATATGATGGGGTTGGGGGAGGTTTAGGAGAGTTTGTTAGAGTTTGGA
The DNA here is from genome assembly GCA_963277665.1 of Viscum album. Classification (NCBI taxonomy): domain Eukaryota; kingdom Viridiplantae; phylum Streptophyta; class Magnoliopsida; order Santalales; family Viscaceae; genus Viscum; species Viscum album. The sequence goes on along the minus strand of OY728143.1, from coordinate 960,625,530 downwards.
ATAGTTTTGGAAATGTTTTGAGGCTTTTCAAAGTGGCATTGTTTGAGAACAGTTAGTGGATACTATCTGAGAATCCCAGGAAATAGTGTGATATGCCACTGTTCGGATAGTAGTATCCACATTGTTAGCACACGGTTTGTGAAACTATGATAGCTAACCATGATGCCTATTAAAATGGTTTTTTAAATGGTGTTAGTAGTGATTTATCCTAACTCATGCATTTCATCTCCCATATGTACCATATTCATGATTTATTCTTCTCATGGGAATGTGTTACATTCCAACTCGTTTTGGAAGGGATTTGATTGTTTTTCAAGGTGATTTGATGATGGTTCATTTCAGGTAATTATTTTAATTATTTATTTATTTGGGTTTCCTCTAGATCATCTCTCTTCCATCACTTGGTTTACTAGATCAACATTCATTTCATATATATCAAGGGTTTCATTTCTTTAGTTGATTATTTTAGGTCCTGTTGATGATAAGAAAGGATATCTAGATGGGTTTTAGTGGAGTGTTTTTATGGATTGGTGGTGAGATTTCTTGTGGTTGAATTTATCTAGAACCTTAAAGGTTGGTGTCTTATATCTCGACTCCACATTATTAGAACATTATGCATTGAATGAAATAAATTTTTTCCCTTGAAATTAATTTTGAATATGTGGTTAAAACCTTATTGGTAAACCATTGGGTGATCAATTGATTATTTTTGGTGAAATGAGATATTGTTGGAAAATGGACATGTTGTGTGATTTTATAATGTATTTGTTTAAGATTTTTTATTGGTATTTTTGTTGTTGTAATGGTTAGAGAAAATTGATTTCAATTGAATTTTAGTTTGGCATGAAAATGGTTGAAGGGTTTTTTCAATAAATGGGTGATTTATTGATGAGATTTCCTTCTGTTGGAAATGGCTGTTTGCATAATGGGTGGCCTAGTTGTTCTTTTAGGATTTTTGGTTGGTAAAGTATTATGGATTGTGTTGAATTTGTTTGAAGTGGGTGGGATGTATCATTGTAAAGGATAATAGATAGTGGATGGAAGGGCCACTATTATGGATAAGTGGTTGGGATTTACAACTAGTCTGTAAAATTATTAATTGTGTTTGGACGAGATGTTCCTCTTTTTTGGTTTCCTTGTTGTGTGTTTCTATGGATAATGAATATTTTTTCCAAATTCGAAATGGAGAAATGGATAATGGAATGTTTATTTGGATTTCCTTTGGATTTCATGGTTTGGGTATGGGGTCCTTGTAATATTGAGTTTGTCTTTTCAATAATTTTTTACCTATTTGATAATTTATATAAACTTATTTATATAAATGTACTAATTGTTCTATCCTGATGATGTGTGTAGGGAATTAATTTGGGGGAATCCTTCTGAATATTGTTACACACCCCTACTTTGGAACTTTGGTTAATTGGAAGCTGTTGTAATCTATGACTTAAGAGATAGTAAGGAATCTCTTTTTTTCACAGTCCCTCATGATTCTTGGGTGGTTCAATGGTGCATGATGTGTGGAGCTTGTTGTGGAGTAGTAGATAGTTCCTTGGTTCACTTTGGATCTCTTATAGAGTCTTACACATAGCGCTCTTATTTTGGATTGGAATGGTTTGGTTTTATTAGTTTTTGGGAATTTTTATGGATTGGTATGGTTTCCTTTTGGTACTATATGGTTCAGATTTATTTATTAACATGTCACAAGTAGTTTTTTGGTAATGTATTCTTTGATTGTATAGTTTATCTCATGGGAAAATCCATCCCCAATTTATTCATGATTCCCTTAGCATTTATTTCTAGACATGAAATCTTGGGAACATATCTTATGGCCAAGTAGGAACACGCCGCCAAACCAAGACAACGATGAAGGGGAAGACAGTTACAAGTGGTGTGATTTTGTTCAGTCCTTTTGCATTAATTGTTGGTCTGGTGTCGAAATTTTTTCATGGTCCATTCATTGTGTTGGGATAGTAGGAAGGTGTAAGATTATCAATACATGTAATGTATAACATAAAAGTACATATCAAACCCTTTTATTCTAAAGTTCATATTACATGGGAGTAGCAAACATTAGTGTTTTAGAGACACTTAGAGGAGTTGGATATCTCATCACCGTCTCTGTATCCAATGAGATGACCATGGCACGCATGTTTAAAATGGATTCCCTCTAGGATTAATATTCCATCTGGTATAAGGAATTATTATATTGTATAAATATATGGATGGGTGGAAAATATACAAATAATTTTAAATATGCATAATGGAAATGTTAATGGTTGTGGTATTTTGAAATTGGATCGATTTTCAAAATATTAAGGATTTTCAGAATAGTGCATCATGGGAAATGTGAACCTGTGGAAAGCCATGTTCGGGTATTTGTTATGTAATTGAATTTTAATTATTATCTTCTTATTTCTATGGGAGTTGGACTTATGGTTGTATTTTGTTGATAGAAATTGCATCAGGTAGGCATCATAGAGACCAAAGGGAAAAGTCTGCTGAAAATATGGTTTTACCTGAGCCACAAGTGAACTAGTTTCTCATGTGGAGTATAGTTCATGATTTCCAAACCATGGAAAGTGGGAATAAAAAGTATGAACCAAAGAATGTGGATCTTGTGTTTTAGTTTCAGAAGAATAATACACCAATTTTTAGGGGTTATTCAGAGCCAGAAATGGTGATGCATGGATGAAAAAAATGAATAGGAAATTTGAATTCTTGGGATCCCCAACAAGAGCTAAAAGGGGAGATAGATATGTACATGTTGGATGATATTTCCCGTCAGTGGTGGATGTTGGTGGTCTAAGCTGGGATGGACAAAGGAATGACATGGGGGGTTTTGAGGAATTTTTTAAGAATAAATTCTACCTTAATACCTTCCTAATTCAACAAATAATGGATATCATACGTTTGAAGTAGGATAACCATTCGGTAATGGAATATGAAGCTATGTTTATGTAAGTAGTTAATTTTTCACCTGAGGTATCATGTATCATGTAGTTAATGTAATGATTTTTTATGTTGGGTTATAGTAGGATATTCGTTTCCAGATAGCGATGATATGTATAAATGATTAACTAGAATTAGTGAATTGTGAAATGGTAGTAGAACGAGATCTTTTGGGGGATACTAGTAGGGAAAGTTTTTTGTTACCCATGAGAGATAGTGGGTACTCCAATGATAGGTTTAATATGAAGAGGGAAACTTATTTCAAGCGAAGGAATGGGTCTCATAATATGATGGTAGGATAAGTGAATCTTTCTCTGAATCCTTATAGTAAGCCAAGATGATTTCAATGTGGCTCTATGTGACACATCATATAAGATTGTATGGAGAAACCTCGAGAATGTAATAACTATAACAAGATGGGGAATATTTTTTGGATTTTTCATAATGATCTGAGGTCGGGAGTTCAGGACACTCCAAAGGGTTCGCATGCATCCTATGCCATGATAGGATGGGGACATCGGTATACTCCTTTTCAATACAGCTGAGTTAGTCATGGTGATTCTGTAAAGACCGTGACACCTTATTAGGGTAATAATGCAGATTGTGTGGAAATCAAGAAGTAGTTCGGAGATAAAAAAGTTGTGATGGATGATCATTCGAGTCCAACCACAGTGCGAGGTATAGTTTTTTTAATTTCCTTGTTAATTTATTTTTTGTTTGGTACAGTTGATTCCCACTTTTTTATTTATTCTTGAGTTATTAGTATGATGGGTCTAACTATAGAAATGATGCCATCTATTTTAATACATCAAACTCCTCTGGGTCAATTTTAATGTCAGGACTTCCAATGAAGACAGTGTTGCTTAGTTCTGGATGGGATTGAATTTAAGTGGTATTTCACAATTTTTGAGATGGATACTAATGATATAATCATTTGAATCGATTTCTTGGAAATGATTAAGGCCCACATTAATTACTATGTGTGTACAACTAGTTTTATGATGGAGGATGGTGTTGAACTCCTCTTAAAATTGAAGAATAATGAAAAGAAGGGTGCAATAAGATTTTTGACCCAAACTGTTGGCATGATCTCATATCCTTTAATGACGTTATCGTTGGAATTAGCGGAATAAGTTGAAAAATATGTTTTTATAGTTTTTTTTGATCAGTTTATGGATGTATTTCATGAATATTTCCCAAGGTCACAACCCATGAGATAAATGTATTTTACCATTTATCCCATTCCACGGCAAAATCCTATCTCACATCCATATTACTGAATGGAAACAACATAGCAGTGGGAATTCAATGTGTAGTTTTAAGAGTTAGGAAACAAAGGCATCACCAAGGATATCATGTCTCTGAGGGGGAACCAGTTTTGTTTGTTAAAAAAATGATGGAAATATACCTCTCTTTAAGGATTATTGTAGACTTCATCTAGTTGCAATAAATAACTGATATCCACTTACATGAATTGATGATTTGTTTGACTATTTGAGGGATATTATGTGGTTCTACAAGATTAACATGAAGTTAAGATATAATCAATTGTGGGTGTGGAATGAGGATATTCCTAAAACTACTTTTAGTAGTAGATATGGCCATAATGAGTGTGTTGTTATTCCCATTGGTCTATAGAATTTTTGAACAGTGTTCCTAGAATTGATGAATTAGATATTTTGGAGACAAGGATTTTTTTTGGATATATTTTTTTAATGATATAATGTATTATTCGAGAACAAGGTTAGAGCATTAGCAGCACTTAGTTATAGTACTTGGGATCTTGAGAGAACATTGATTGTATTATAAATTGTGAAACATTGACATTGGATACAAGAGGCCCATTTCCTTGGAAATGCTATTTCCATGAAGGGTGATTCAATTGATATGAAAATGACAGAGGCTGTTATATCATGGAAACCACCAATGAACATTTTTGATATACAAATACTTGTTCGTATTGATGGCTATTATCAATGTTTGGTTCATGATGTCCCATGATTTTCCCTACCGATGATAGTATATACAAGGAATAATGTTCCATTTCAATGGGACGAGATGTGTTAGAAATGTATTGATGATATTAAGGGTCACATTACATCAACACCAATCTTTGTTATTCCAGAACTCGAGAAAGTGTACGTGGTGTATTGTGACACATCATGATCAGGTATGTTGTTTGTTCTCATGAAGAGTGATTACGTGATTGCATATGTCCCATGAAAGTTGGTTATCCAAGAGAAGAAAAACACATCACAATATTTGGAGTTAGCAGTAGTGGTTCTTTTTTATAAATATACTGTCATTAAATCTCTTTGGTAATAAATTCTTAGTTATTATAAATCACAAGAGTACAATGTATTTTTGTTCAAAATAATATATGAACTTGAGGATAATGTTTTGGAAAACACATCTCTAGATTATTGATTTTAACATAATGCACACACCAGTTAATGGAGTTTTAGTGGAAATTGCATTAAGTAGAAAATCACATGCTCAGGTGGTGAAACAAGAATCAGATAAATGTAAGTTGATTTCAGTCCTCACCGACATGCAGTTGGAATGTGAGGACTGGGGTAAAATATCAGTGTTATTTCCAATATTGTTGGTCTATAACATGGATGGTTTTGTGAAAGAGGAACATGAATCTGATTCTGATTGTATGGTGATGAGGTTGAATCGAGATGGTGGGGAGATGAATGAGGGATGAGAAATAAAAGGGAATTCAGTTTTTTGTTTTCAGAATCATATGGTAGTACCAATGTATTATCAAGAGGAACATCTTAGGTATTATCATCATTCCAGGTAGTCTATCCAGCCTGAAATTCATCAGATGTATAAGGTGTTAAATGTGGCATTTTGGAGGATAGTATGAAAAGGGAAGTGGAAAAGTTTCTTTCAATAAGCATGAAATGTCATCATGTCAATTAATATCCTCAGCATCTTGTAATAATGGTGAAATATTTTCGTATTCTATTGTGGAAGTGGGAACAAATAGCGATGTATTTTTTTACAGGTCACTTGAGAATGTTCTGGAAACATGATACCATATGGGTGATTGTGTATTGGATCACAAATTTATCTTATTTCATCTGGATTCATGAATCTCATATGGTGTGGGATCTATTAAAAATCTATAACTGGGAAGTGCTTAAGAGGAATGGTGTTTCAGTTTTGGATATATCAGATATTGATCTAAGGTAAAAATATTGTTTTTTGAAATCATTGCAGCAATCCCTTGGGAAACAGTTGATAATGAGCACAACATATCATCATTAGATGAATGGTCTGTATGAGAGGAATATAAAAATATTAGAGGATATTCTAAGGGTTTTTGTGGATGATTTTTGAAGATCATATGAGGATAAATTATCATATGTGCAGTTCTCCTATAATAACATCAATAATGATTCAATAAATATGTACCATTAGAGGCATTGTATCACAATCTGTGTCGTTCTCCAATATGTCGGATGGAAAAGGGTGATAATTTGATTATTTGACTGAGCCTTGTATAAGAGACAATGTATAAGATCATGTTGCCAAAATAAAGATGGAGGCATCTCAGAGTCCTCATAAATCATATATCGACCATCATCGAAGACTGTTGTTTTATGAGGTGGGTGATTAGGTTCTTTTTAAAATATCCCATAGATTTGGAAATCATTGGTTTAGAAATAATGGTATGCTATCTTTGATGTATATTGGGACTTTTGAGAAACTTGAGAAGATTTGAGAGGTGTATTATCAGTTTTATTTTCCACTGTGTTTTATTTCGGTACACAATGTGTTTCATATCAGATAGTTGAAGAAGTATCAGCTAGATCATGACCATGTGTTTTGATGGATTCATGTTCAGATGAATCCATATGCTTCTTTGGTGCACAAGGCGGTGTGGATTGTATAATGGTATGATAATTTCTTACATGGGAAGAGCATCATTTTAGTTTGGTTTTTTTGGTATCATGGTCAGATTCTGGAGGAGACTTGGGAGTGGAAGAAATACATGGGAAATCAATGGACTGAGCTCATTCCTTTAAAGAGATGGTTCTCTATATTCTAAGGACTTAAATCCCAATGTTAGGGATAATGTATCACCCATAGATTGATTTATGTTACTATTTTATACCTTTTCATGCATATGGAGTGTTTCAGAATTGATTGTGAGAGTTTGGGAGAGTTTGGAAAAGTTTGGAGTCATTTTTAGTCAGCACAGTTTGAGAACTATTAAAAGAAATAATGGGAGAATCCCAGTTAATCGTGTGAAATGCCACTGTTTAGATAGTAGCATCCACAGAGTAAGTGCACGGTTTTTAGAACTGTGTGAGCTAACCATTTTTCGAATTAGAAATGTTTTTAAGTGGGAGTAGTCTAGATTTTCCATTATTAACCCATTTTATCTCCCATATGATCCATAAGAATAATTTCTTCTCTTCATTTTTTATGGGTTCTCTCTCAATCATTTAGGTTTGGAGTTGATGGTTTTTAATTGTGTTTTGAAGGTGATTCATCTCAGGTAAGACTTCATTTTTCTTTTGATTATGGTTTCTTCTAGGTATTCTCTCTTCCTCTCTCTTGGTTTTCTATATATACATCCTTTTAATGTTAATTTAGGGATTTCTTTACAACCATGATTATTTTAGGGCTTTATTATGATAGTAAAGGATATGTAGAGTGGTTTTGGTGGAGTATTCATCTGGATTGGTGGAGTAGTTTCTTCGAGTTTGATTTCACCAGAACCTTCAAGGAAGATGACATCACTCTAGACTCAACTTTTCGAGAACTTTAAGACTTGTTTTCAATTAAGTTTTTTGTTTTAATTAATTGTTAATATGATTTGAAAATCATGGTAGAAACCCATTGGGTGATGATTAGGGGATTTTGGGGGAATATGATATTGTTTCCAAAAGGGGCTAGTATTGTTATTATAAAATGTTGACATGTAAATTTGTTGGTTTATGAAAATTGGTTCGAAAAATTATATTAAATTGAAATGTAGTTTTTCATGGAAATGGTTAAATGGCGTTTTCAATAAATGGGTTATTTATTTAATTGATTGGATAGCATTAGAAATGGTTGTATACGTAATGTGTGGCCTTGGTGTGATTAAAGCTAATTAGTTAGTCAAGTATTATGACTTTTGATGATTTATTTTAAGTTTGGTGAAATTTATAACTATAAAAGTTCATGGATAGTTGATGTTAGGACCAACATTATGGATAAGTGGTTGGGAAGTTCCACTAGTCTGGAAATGTAGTAAACGGGTTTGGATGGGAAGTTACACCATCGTTGTTTTCCTTGTTTTTTGTTGCTATTCAATATGAATATTGTAGTGCTAATTTGAAATTGAGAAATGGATTGATTCATGGTTTATTTTCATTCTATTTGGTTTCATGGTTGTGTTGTGGTGGCTACATAAGGGTGTGTTTTGATTATCAGTAATTGTTGAACTATTTTATGATGTATTTAATCATTCTCATATAAATGTGCTAAAGGTTTTATCCTAGTGGTGTTTGTAGGGAATCAATTTGGGGAAATTGTATTGAGTATTATTACACAACCCTACATGGAAACTATGGCACATTTGTAGGTGTTGTATTCTAGAACACATGTAAGACTATGGAAGCTCATTTTTCTTGCATTTCCTTGTGCTGATTGGATGGTTTGGTGGTGATTGGAGCATGGATCTGATTGTGGAGAAGTGGACGGTTCCTTGGATCAATTTCAATATTACCTCTAGTATTCCTATTAGCACTTTGATTTTGGTTTGTTATGGTTTGGTTGTAATTTTTTTTTGGAAATTGTAATGGATGAGTTATGTTTTTTTGGTACAATATGGTCCATCTTTCAATGATAATTTGTGTAATGTAGTTCTTTTAGTAATGTATCAATTTTTTATATGGTTCGTATCAAGGTAAATCTGTGCCACAATTTATTCTTTAAGGACATGGAAATTATTACTAGCCTTTTTTGCATTGGGAACCTCAGATAAGGACTAGTAGAACCGCACCACTTTCTCAAACCAATGAGGAAGGGGAGATGAGTTACAATATTGCATCGTATATTCACTATGTCAGTAGTTTTTCTCATAATAAAACATTTCAAAAAGTTATGCTTTGTGTAATCATTTTGTGATTATCTATGTTACTTATGTGGAAGGGTGTTGTTTGAGAAGCATTGTGTGTTTATTAGTGTAGTTTTTCAATTCTGAATTATATTATCCATGATAAAATATTCTACCAAAATTGCTACACATGGTATGTAAATGGTCTACTTACGAAATTATAAATAGCGGAGGGACTCAAATAAATTATATAAAGAAGTTATGTTCAATTCCATTCCCAATATTTACTATTTATCATGTCAATCATTCATTTTTTAAGTTAGTAGATTTATGGATTCCAATGGAAACCTGGAAATGAATTTGAATATGAATTTTGAAGTAATGTGGAAAATTGTGAAGTGAAAATAAAACCACAAAATGATTTTTCAGGATGTATGGGGAGTTGTTTCAATGAATATAAAATATCCATTTGTAGTCCAATAGTCCCTCTATGATTGTATTTCATTTGAAAAAATTGAAAAATATCCATTCAATGAAATATATTTTGGTTATGATGGAAAATATATTTTGGTTAGAACATTAAATAACTTTTTTCCATCATGATCTTTCATGAGTATAAGTTTTTTTGTAGATTATTAACATTAATCCATTTTAATCACCTACCCTTCATTGGTTTAATGGATTATATGTGGTCGTAATTAATATGGATATTGTTTTATATAACCAAAAATAAATTAAATTGACATATTTTTATAAGGAAATTTTTTTCAATTTAATGAAACAGATTTACTTTCTGAAAAAGAATGTCATTATATCATTGATCACATAGTTCAAACATTATTAACATTGTGAAAATTTCCAATGGCTGAAAATTACTTTTTTATTATAAAACACTTTTAAGGGAAATGTGAGAAACCACATACAACCAAAGAAAACTATCGGACCACCCCAACCCAGCAAGTAAACCAAAAATAGGCCTTCATCGACACAAGGTCCCTTGGGAAGCTGTTCCATGTAGAAGCACGGGCACGAAACCGATGGTGGAGCCATACCACCTCAAACATCCAATTCCAAGAGGCATGCATCCAATGGAATCCCTCATTTTATAACAAGTAAAACCTAATAAGGAAAAATAAAATGTGTAACATGAGTGAGAATTTATTATGATCCCCTTACTATATATAATCTCTATAGAAATCTACATATAAAAAACATTTTTCATTACATCCACGATTTACCTTAAAAAACATATTTTTCAACAATATTCATTGAGGTACATTTAAATAAATCCATTCCCAATCACATAGACCTAAATTCAATGAATTTAATAGATGATATGCATTTATATAATACAATAATTATATGAAAAAATTATTGTCCCAAATATATATTTTAGTAAATTTCAAATGGTTATAAGAGTTGAAATATTTGTCTTATTATAGGAAATAATTGGATTAAACACTCATAAATGATTTAAATATTTCTTTATATCATTTCATTTTAAATGTTCATATACTAGGTGAAAATCATCTTAAATGATGATATTGGACTTCTTTCACAAATTTAATTTTACTGAAAATCCAATTACGACATGGTATCCTCCATATCCTCTTGATATGCAAGAATGGGATACAAATATCTTTATAGTTTATTTCTGATCATATAATTCTTAGATAATATTCTTTCCAAGGTTTACATCTCACAATGATCAAAACAAAAATGTAATTAAAACAATAAAGTCTATGATAACGAGGGTCTATATCATGATCATAATGATGAATTTTTAAATGGACAATGAGTACCATCATAGTTGACTAATATAGAGAATTCTCTCAAAATGAGATAAAAAAATTCCTATTTATTCAAATAAAGTATCCCTAAATTTAGTAATGAGATTCATACTAGTTGTAAGAACCAAATATTCTTACATATAGCAATGCCACCATACATTTCATGAATCTCAAGTAAAAATATACATATTCCCTATACATAAACAACATTCAATTAAGTAAGTATATGGTATCATATTCGGTGTCATCTTCCACTCCCTTCCCAAAACATAATTCATCTAATAGGTCAACTATCATTAGAAATCAATTTTATAATCCCCACATGCATACGTCCTAGTCCTATGAATGGATATGGCCTCAAATATATTTTAACCACCAACTCCCTCAAAATTGGGACATATTTATCATTAGATCAGTCATACTTCCCTATCCTAATACCAAGATATGGTAGATATATGTTTATACTTATGGTATTTTAGAGCATAAAACAAAACTTATTTGTTAATGATACTTATTATCTATAGAAAAACATTATAAATATTCCATAATCCTTGAAATACCATATATTATACTAGGTCGTATTCCCAATCATGTGTTGTTAATATATAATCATATGACCACAAATGGTTGATCAATGAGGAAGACCCACAACAACATTTTTTGAGAACCTGTTACCAATTAAATATGACAATAAAAAATAAAACTCAATGATTTAGTAAATTTTTATGAAATTATTAAATATAGTAAAAACTATACAATATTTAATTTATATTAACTATTATATGTAAGAACCATACTGGATGCTCAATCCCAATATTCGTAGAACATAAAGGAATGACCATAAAAGTAACATCACTAGGTTAGGGAAGCATGACCATAAAAGGATTTACATTCATCCTAGTCATAATATTCTAAAATGTATGAAGTACCTTATTAAGAATAAAAAAAATAAATTAGTTCTAATTTCCATCATTGGGATATGCATGATTCCATTTTTCATGACCCAATTCCAAATCCATAAAATTCACACCTCCACGGATGGAGATAAATTCTAGGTCTATATTTTGGGTTGCTTTAAAAAATATCATGATCAGAAATTACAAGGTATATTGAGAATATATGATAATTATAGTTGTTTATAGAGATGTTTTGATTTGATCACTCACTAAAATTATATTAACATGTAGTAATAAAATTACCAGTATGGATTTATTAATATATCATAAATTATTATGAGTGACATGAAGTGAAAAATAATTATCCCCCTTAATGTTAAAATATTCAAAAACACCTAAAATCTCATCCAATGTGAACCCTAATGATAATCTAGTAATGTAACATTATGTGTTTTTTTGAATTTACTTTTAAAAAAAATTAAATTCATATGGTAGCATTTATTACATGTAACACTATTTTTTTCTTTTGTTACATGTGACATTGTGTTTCATTAAAATCAATATATAAGTAATATTATAATTTAAAATTTGAAGCTATAACCTATCCATTAAAAATAGATATATGAATTGTTATAAATAATATTTAAATATTATGTATAATGATTCTATATAATTAAAAAATATTGATAGAAATTTTTTAATTTTTTTATAAATTTGTTATATGTTTCAAAAATATTATTTTTTCATATAACATGTTTTCTTATTTCTTTATATAAAAAATACTAAATTCAAATTTTGAATCTCATAGATAATTAATTTGAGTAAATAACAATAATTTTTCAATTCATAATTTCGAAAGTATAATATGAAAATTTTTTGGGTTTTCTTTAATATTAATTGTTCACTGAATAGTGAAAAATAATTGGTTTTCTTGAAAACTACCTTATCCATTTATGAATTTATAAGTTCCATTTTGTGGTAAAATGGTGTTAAATTAATATTTATTCATCTATAAATTAATTAAAAAAATAAGTCTTTGGAATCAATTTCATATCTAATTTCTATATGAATATTGTTTAACATCATATACAGATTATCCTTCAAAAACATATTTCTCACTATGTTTATGCATTTAATTTTAATGGAAAATTTTACAGTTATATTAATAATCATTCAAAAAAATGATTCCTAATTTGGATTGATAATTATATTTATTTTATATGAATTTTAAATTATTTTTTCAATTATGAACTATAAAAAACTATAAAAACGATTTCTCTACAGTTAGGGTGAAATGGGTTTACTAGGGGATTAATCTAAAAATGTAATGTGATAAAATTTACAAAAGATATTTTCTAATACCCATTTTATTTTTATATTTCTACCCTACATACACTATGTTAGCAAAATATCATCTTTTCAATCCTTATTAAATATTAATAACATGGGTACACATTTTATACCTATAAAAATTACATTTGTTCCACTCACCTCACTTATTTTCGGCCAAACCAATCATTAGAACATCACACATCGAAATCTATTTGATTTATCTGAGACCTAACCAAATATGTCATGAACCAATCCAGGTCTTCATTCAACTTGGCACCCGACCCAGTCTACAGCAATGCTTGAAGGGTGTTCTCGATCCCTACAGGCTAAAAACTGGTGTCGGGAACCAATGTAAAATAGTTGGGAATGATTTGGGAACCGAAATAAAAGACAAATGAATAAAAATAAACTGAACAAAATAAAAAACACTTACAGTGGGAAATTAGAAATAAGTGTCTTGACATACCTCCCAATGACCTCATGGGTCACCCACAAATATCGAAACACACTGGTTGCATGAGAAATCCAAAATTAAAACATGAAATTATAAAGATAATGTATGAATGACCACCAAGATATTCATAAAGAATGCCAAAATACAACAAAGTCTTATTCCCATTCCTTTAAAAATAAATACAACAATTATAGTTAGAAAAGAAGACATAAAAATGTAATCATTTTCATTATTTTAAAATACAATTCACATGTTTAATTTTTTTTAATGGAATGCGTTTTTGTTCCACTATATATTCAAAATAGATTCCATGTATGCATTATAATATCTAAATGGATAGAAATTAATTTATATTGAAATATGTTTTTTCCAAAATAAGACATCAACTATGAATCCAATGATATGAAAATCACATCACAAACATCATGTTATAGATGATCACCAAGGGTAATCCCTATTGGAAACTACCACACTTGGGTTCCTAGAGACCTCGTATCTCATTGAAAAATTGTATAGCAACCACAACCAACTATGTTTTCATACACAATCCACTAGGGGGAATCACATCCCAAGGCCAAGTGGTATCTAATAAAATCACAAAAATGAGGTATAGAAACCTTGATCATCGGAATTATCATGTGTAATCCACTAGAAGGATATCTTATCCCATGGCCCAATGGTCTTCGATCAAATCACATGTTTCGCTATTATTGTAGAGTCAATCCAGTGAGATGAAACTTGGACAAACCACTTTAGAATCATTTCGAGCAATAGTTCTAGTCTGACCTCTTAGTTACCCGGGGATACCCATGTGCTCAATTTCAAATGGTGGTGAGATTTTATCAAGTGAACATAAATGAATAGAACACATTCATCCTTGAAATTAGTTCATCCTCGCACCACCATTCTACCTCCTTAATCACATTCTCTCTCTTTTACATCACACAATGCAATAGTCTCAATAATAGGCATATAACAAAAATCACATATTAACAATTACATCACATTTCTCAAACATGGGGAGGATTGCTCAAGACGGGTTTACCACTTTCACAAACTATTAATCAAATTTCCAAATGGTCCCCATAACATTACAAAAAAAATATTGTCATTTTTAAGAAACATAAACATCTAACACATTCCAAAACCCGCTAAAATCCTAGTTAAATAACCAAGATACCCAACCTTTCAAAACTACCATGAATCAATGAATTAAAAAAATGAAATTTTAAAAAATAAAACATTCCAAATAAATTCGAATTCAAACCAAAATGCATGAATTTTTCCAAAGAAACCAAAACATGATGTTTCCCCATATTAAATTGTGCACTAACTCGTCTTCATTCAATCCACCTTTCCCAATTATTATACACTCACCAATTATCATTGTAACTACTTATCACATTCTAAATAAATTATGAGACCACTTTTAAAGAGTTAAAATATAAATCAATTTGGGAAGTAGAAATGTATTTCATTTTACAAAAAAAGTTAACAGAATATATCGACAAGAAAAACACATGTTGGAAACATAGATAAATTATGAAAAACAAAATAAAAAGAATTTCTAATAGTAACAAATAGATTTCAAGTATTATACTCATTCTACATAAATATATTCATTTTTTTAATAAAATAATTATATTTTGAAATTCAAATTAAAGAGTTAGGCATATGAGACCTATGTCAATCATGTATCTCCATGATAACTACTACCCTATCCTACCATTCACACTTACTTTCACATGCATATATATATATATATATATATATATATATATCCCAAGATGCATTAAAATTATTTTCCATGATATGATAGAATATTTACCAAGACCATATATATATATATTACTTCCCTATGCATATACATATAGGTGTTCTTGATACACATAGCCGATAACCACATCAATGGAACCCAACACACTATGGAGAAATTTACCAAAAACTCAAAGGAGAAAAAAATGCCCCCACATCACCAAAAAACACTCTATTTCATGATTCTCATCAATTAAATAATTTAATGAAACATTTCTATGTAGAACATCAAGGGTTTTCATATAAAAAATAATAATTTTAACATCAAAAGACACATTAAATATTAGGACACAGCCTTAGACATTACTTAATCTTGAATTAAGTTAATAATTAGAATGAGTATCTTTTCAGGTTTAAATATTTATGGATTTAGGCAATAACTATTACATTAAATATCAATTGTTACAGTGTAGACACTTATCCTTAGTATCCTTTTTTATCATGAAATAAAAAATCTTAAAAGAAAACAACAGTTATTTTCTTGATAAAAATCTTCATGAATTCTTCCTCTCTCATACCCTTCTTTATATACTATGTAAAACATTTCAAAAACATGGGATGTGTTTAAAAAATATGTAAGGGTTATAAAATAATGAAAGATAACAATATTCCATCAATACATACAAATCAATTAAATCATACATTTCAATATTTAACATACCACAATAAATATAGATATTTATGAAATAAAAATGAAAAACATAAATCATAAAGGTATCATATGTAATAAATAACATACTTACATTGTAGCTTTCAAAGCTGCATAGTGAGTTACCTATGAAATACCAATCATAGTATATTCCCTAAATCTCTTAGGAGAATAATTAACATTTACCTCAATGATGTTACACAATGATTTAGATAGCTATCTTGGGCTCACCCGCCCTTGGTTTATCATGGAAGCCCCAGTTTGTTTAAAAAATTACCCAGGACAATTACATATTCTTAACATATAAAACAAATTTAATGTAAAGATAAAATTTTCACATTTCAATCACAATATATCATTTAAGGATATATAAATAATCAATTCTTTCTGAAAACCATTTTCAATACCAAAATAAGTATAAAAGGTATATGGTATCAATTTTCATTAAAAAACACTATGGATCATTGAGGAATCCAAAGATCAAATCAAACTCATGGTTGGGGAAAGGTTGTTGCCACCACGTACATTAACAAGAAAAATTCATTTTTTCGTTTAGTAAAACAATTCATAGATCAGGATTCCCGTTGAATGAAATGAATGGATAAAGGCCTATATACACATTATAATACAATGTCGTGTAGTAATCCAAATGTGCCTTAATGAGATGAGATTGAGATGAAATTCCTTAAAAATATCATATCATTACATTATGGATAAATTAATGACATAATTATGTATGAAAAAAATACACCCAATATAAGTGTATATTAAGTGTAAAACAATCATAGTCTATTCACACATATTTATAGCACCACATAATCAAGAAGTATATGTTTAACCCAATTAATATAAGTTGGGTTAAGAAGTTCTCTTACCTCATGTCTGATATGTCTCATTCGTTCATTAATCTATTAAATAATAAACTAATGATAAAATATACATTATTAAGATCATTTTTCATGTTTTTTATTCATTTTATACTACCTATTAAAATTTTATAAATATTAAATAATCATTTATGTTAATAACAGTTGTTTTGCCAATATTTGGTACTTGAGTCAAAAATGGAAGTCTGATAATTAAAATTTTTCCATGTGGTCAAAATTACATTATTTAAAAAAATATATTCATGATTTAGATATCATATATATCATATGTATCCACTATATATGTATTTATAAAAGTAATTAACATTTGGAAAGAAGAAATGAAATGCACTGTTAATGGAGATGGTAAGTCGTACGTACACATGCACGCTACTTTCAATTATATTTCATATTTAATGGAATGAAAACATAATGATACATAGCTATATTATAATTCCAATATAATATCATATATAATTTCATTAAATCCATTTTTTACATGTTTTCCATATGTCATGAACGAGTCATATCTCTTTGAGGGGGCGGTAGTCTAAACTTCTTCAAATGAAATTATTGTATGTATCCATTATGGAAACCATAAAGTTATGATATAAATAAAAGAGAAATAATAATATAAGAAATATAAATAAAATATATATCACATATAAATATTGTTATATCATAATGGAGACCATGATAGGGCGTAGGAGATAATCGAACAATCATCCTTTTTGAGGTAGTAGTTCTCTGTACGCAGATACAGTGTATTCGAATTCATTGGATGGAGGTGTGTGTAAGTGTAGTTTGAATCCATCTCCTAAAAACAACCTGTTATATTGAGGATACTAGTTTTTGTATGTAAACAAATACTAAACAAAGAATAGAGAGTGAATAAGTAAATAAAAGAAGAGAACTTGAGGGAAGATGTTACCTTTAAATTAGGTAACTCCCTTTGGTTTGAACCAAAAAGATTTCTTGAAGTTCTTTATTCCAAAGGTAAGTATCTTATGATGAAGAAAGGGATATTTAGAGATTATTTGGTTAGAGGTTGGACAAGCCATGTGGGATTTATATGTGTGATTAAGGGTTTGAGGTGATGGCATTTTATAAGGAGGGGGAGGGGATCATTAACAATGCTTGAATATTGTATTTTATTATATAACGATTTTTGGTTTCTGGAGGTCCAAAATTTAATTAAATCATACACAAGGTTTATATAAGACCAAACAAAATCATCCAATAATAAATTTATAGGTTTTTTTATATATTTAAATCCGTATATTATATTTTTAACCCTTTATTAACTGATTTACCTTTTACCATGTCCTCTTATATATTAAAACTATATTGTTAATATGTTCACTATTAAATTAAATACGATCCAAAATGGATAATTAATTACATTTTGAAAATCATATATATCATTTGGATAAATATTATATTTTTAGTACTATTTTATCATGTAATAAAATATTGATAGATTTAAAAACTCTTATATGCAAATTTTAATAATATTCATATCAACATTTTCTTAGAAAATACAAAAAAAATGATTATTTCAAAAAAAACATTAATACAAAGACAACTAGACATCCTAATCAATAAAATTATTTTATGGAATAATAAGGTTAAAAATAAATTTATTTTAATTTTTCTAATATCATTTATCTGAATCCTTTATTATGGAAGAAACTACTGCATCACAATTGTGTCAAAGATAAGATTATTTATGTAATGTCTAAAAATTATAAATAAAATACCATGATGTAAGAAATATTTTTATCTATCAAAATTATATTTATTGTAGAGGATATAACATAAATAACCCTATATAAAATTTGATTTAGTAAAAAGATTCATATTTATGTTATTTTTTTTCTTACCTTAAATTAATTAATATAAAGTGTCATTATCATTCTCATGTGTCTCCATGGGGTCCCAAAATCGACAAAAGGATTTATACGGTCGGACATGAATCATGAAATAGGGTTAAGATATGTGTATTGTAATTCCCCGACCCTAGTTACCCATAGTCGGTGCATTATTATATAACATTGGCATGATCACATGGGATCAAATCCCAAAATACCAATCTGTATAGTAGCCTTGGAATTAATAGATACATTCATAAGTTTTATATTAAATTAAAAAATGATAAAAAACAACAACATTGTCACCATTTACCACATTAATATCTCTTATACTATCCCAATAGGTCAATCATAATATACTTCTTCACATCCTGGAAAAAATAAAACATAGATAGGGGTTAGCTCAGATTCTCAGTTAGGATAACAATATAGTGACGTCTTTCATAAATAAGCATAAACATTTAAGACAATGTATAAAACTAAAACATACTCCTTTAAATTATAAAATTCTCCATAACATGGCCAATATAAATCAAATAATTACATTTACATATTTACATGGATATTCTACTAGTTGAAAAATAACATGCAATATCAATAGCCATCTTCATAATGATGGAATCAATAATGAAAAACTCCATAACCACATAGTCAAGTCCATGTGACTATACTACAATTAATATTTTTCCAGGGCCTTTTCCCAACAAACTAATTTGTCTCATGAGACATCGTGATGCATCGAGGAGTTATAGCGGGTTCCATCTGTCACATACTAAGTCCAATGCATTCCTCTTATTTAAAGGTCTAAACATAACATAAGCATTTGTATTAAAACTATCAAACGAAATGTTAATTATTTAACCATAAACCATGAATGGTATAAAAATCACACATCCAAAGTCAATATTATCACAAAACCTTCAATACAATATCAAAGTTTTGTATCATAACAAATCAACTTCATACAAGATTAAAATCCATAAAGGTGGTTTACTTATATGAAATCAAAAAAATAGAGAAATTCTTCTTTCTATATTGAAATAATTAAAATGCCATATAATTATAATAGAAAACATTTATTTTGAAAATATTATTATAATCTTAAATGGGAAGCCTCAAAGATGTTAAAATGGTGGAAAATTGCCACAGCCACCATATATGTTAAAAAAAGACATTCTTACATTATTTCTGTCAAAAAAGTCATAATGTTGCTTGTTAGGAAAATGACTGAAAGATTACTTTAAAAACATATATGGTTAAATAAGGATATAAATTACTTTAAACCATACTCTAGTAAATAGTAAAAATGTTTTGAAATACATTTTAAAAAAAACATGGATGTGATTGATAATGAAGTCCCAGTAGATACTTATGTAAAAACAATCTCGAATAATAATGAGATTCCGAACTTCTCCCATACTTTGTACTTTTCCTTAGTCGATGAAATTTTAACCTCATGTATAATAGTTAAATAATTGTTATATAATTATACAAGAACACAATACAAAATTTTTATATCATATATGATCCTCCAATATTTCATTATTAATAATATATCAGAAGTATCATCATTTTGGGTCTTAACTGATTTTTTTTTCTTTATATACTTGGTTATGTATGCCATGATTGTTATGGATATAATGTATTTGATTCATATTCATAATGATATTATGTTTATAAAAAATTAATTTTAATCATAAAATTATAATTATTCTTGAATGATTACAATGGGGAAGAAATCTCATCGCGTTCATGGAGACAGTAATTCGTACGTATGCACAAGCGACAATATAAGTATATTGATGGTGAACTCGTATGAAATTGGATGGTATATCGAATATACAGAATAATTAACATGTTATATATATTATTTACAACATTTATACCCATTATTACACCCATCTAAACAATGAAGTGTTTGAATAACAAACTACACCACGACGTGGAGACGTAAAGACATATGTACGCATATATGGATACTTTTTCATTTATAAGATGTATATAATAATGAATATGATTGTACTATTTTTATAAAAACATCACAAGCTAGAAATATTATTTTAGATTAAAATCATTTTCAGTTTATAATGGCTCCAAAATGATTTATTTTGAGGCTATGGTGGGGATGGGTCCAATAACTCTCAACCAATAGGTTTTAGAAAGGAATCGGTCACCATATTAACCTTATCATCTATATTTAAGTCTTAGTTAAATAGTTTGACATTTACCATGTCTTATTTTACTTTTATATTTTATGGTTAATAAAAATACTATAAGATGCAAATCGAACCCCAATTGGTTCATTATTAATATATATAACCTTATCTATGTTTTTTTGCCAATCCTTATAATTTTTGGAATATTATATCAATTTATAATGTAGTATTAGTTATAAAAACTCAATTACGTAAATTTTGGACACTATTTCGTATTTGATTCTTTTAAAAGCCATGAAAACATTATCACTTAGAATAAAATTTATCTAGTCAACCGTAATATGTCATATTAACCAATAAAATTAGTGGAATTCATCAAAAGACTCAATTTACATTTATTTTGATATTTATAATATAAATTATTTTACTAGTTTATTAATAAGGTAACTACCGCATCATCATTGTGTCATAAATAAATTAAATTATTTAATATCTACAATTTATAAATAAAATACGATTATGTACGAAATCGTTTTATTTTATAATTATAAATAATAGTCTAATTTATTTTTTTGTGTAAACCTATATTAAAAATGGTGTTTTTATTAAACATTGAATTTAACCCTTTTAAATATTCTTTAAATGAAATAATAATAAATGTCTTAATCGAATCCATGTGGACCAAAATGATCATATTTTATTTATAAGGTTTCTTTCTGTGCAATTACACATATCCAACAGAATTAGGACATGTGTTAGTGCAATTATAATATCTTACCTTTAATTACCCTATTTACTTTTAACTGTGGAAAATAAAAGGCAAAATCTACTATTAACCAAAAAATATTTTTCTCTTATTGAACAACATTTTACTTAATGAAATTAATAGTGTATCTCCTATTTTTTAAATTCAACTCACAGAATTAGTAAAATTATGTTTTAAGAAAATTTTCTAATTCTCCTAGAAGGTGGGTAAAAGACGGTAAATAGTTCAATAAAATATTATATATCTAATCTTAATATAGAATGACTCCAATGAATTACATTGAACATATATAGATATTATGTATTTTTTTTTCTTAAAATAAAATAAATTTAAATAACTAATTATTTATATAACAAGTCAGTTTTAAACAATAACACAGTGCTTTTCACTATTCATCAAAAATTGAATGTTTTCAGATAAAATTTAAAAAATTCACCCTATGATAATTTTGATATTCTGATTCCAAGAAGGAAGTCCAATTTGAAAAATAAAATATATAAAATTTCAAAAAATGTGTATTATTATTCCTAACGGTTAGTTTGATTGGCCGTGGTGTGTTAAAACTCCAAGTTGCGTACAATGCAAGCTACTACATTTTTCAAAGGAAAATGTACCATGGAAGCTTGGGGTGTTACAATACCCCCTAATTAGAATAATTTCTTTCTTGAGATTTCACGAATAATACAACTTAAAAAGATTCGGGTGGTTCTTCATCATAAGTTCTTCTGTTTCCCATATTGCATATTCCATATTATTATTTCTCAATAGAACTTTTACCCAATGAGTCATCAGGTTTATTAGCTCTTGTTCTCTGGTATCCAAAATATTGACAGGCTCTTCAAAATAAGACAGATTGGGTTCTAGTTCAATTTCATCATAGATGAGTACATGTGTTGGTTGAGGTATGTATTTTCTCAACAGTAAAATGTGGAACACATAATTAACATTGGAGAGACTTGGAGTCATTTCCAAATGATAATCTACAACTCCTATTTGTTCTAGAATTTTGAAAGGTCCCATGTACCTAGGACTCAAAATACCCTTCTTATCGAAACGTATAACACCCTTCCATAGAGATACCTTTAAGAAAACATGGTCTCCTACATGAAATTCAGAATCCTTCATTCGATAATCGGAATAGCTATTTTTCCAACTTTGGTCTACATTGATATGCGTTTATATAATCTTAACCATTTCCATTGTTTCCTCAATAAGTTCTAGGCCAACAAGTGTTCTTTCACCAACATCATTTCAACAAGTTGGTTTGTGACATCTCTTTCCATATAATTCTTAATATGGTTCCATCAGAATACTTGAATGGAATCTATTGATATAAGAAAATTCTACCAGAGGTAAATATTTATCCCTCATACCTAGAAAGTCATGTGATCAATATCTCGACATGCCTTACGAGGTTTTAATAGTCCGTTCTTATTTTCCATCAGTTTGAGGGTGGTATGCAGTGCTCAAACGAAGTTCAGTATCCAAGGCCTTCTAATTAATTTTCCAGAATCTTGATGTAAAACAGGGATCACAACTAGAAACAATTGATAGTGATACAACATGGAGTCTTACAAAGTCATTAACATATAGTATATCTAGACGTTCAAGTGGTAAATCTTCTCTTATTGCATGAAAATGTGATGAATTGATAAGATGATCAACAATGACCCATATTGAATCATTCCTTTAAGGAGTCTTTGGTAGAACCATGAAAAAATCCAGCATAATATTATCCTATATCCACTAAGTTATTGGAAGGGGTTTCATGACTCCTCCAGTTTGTTTCCTTCCAGCTATCAATTGTTGAAAAACGATACATCATGACACAAAATCAGAAATCTCCCTCGTCATGTTGTCCCACCAAAAATGATCCTTCAAATCTATATACATCTTTTTCCCCCTTTGGTGTATAATGAAATTGGATCTATGTGAATCATCCAACAATTACCTTTATAGAGTAGGTATTTAAGGGACACAATGTCTCATCCAAAATTTCAAAATTCCATCCTCCTAAATGAAGTCAATCAATCTCCCATCATTCATAGATTTAATATTCTTCTGAAACTCCTAATGATCAATCTGAGAACTCTTTATCCTTTCTAGTAATGAAAGATTCGCAACCATTTGAAAAAGTATTGAAGTTTCACCTTCCATGGTTATTCCCATATCCATATTTACTTTATCCATGGAAATAGTTTCCCTTTCATCTCTCATCTTGTTCAAAACTCCAGGATCCTTTCTAATAAAATCATATACCACCGTATTTTCCTTCCCTGGGTGGTAGTATATAGTGCAATCATATTCCTTGAGTAGTTCAAGCCATCGTCTTTGCCTCGTGTTGAGTTATTTCTGTGAGAAAATATACTTTAAACTCTTGTAATTAGTATAAATCTCACATTTTTCACTATAGAGATAATGTCTTATTATTTTTATAGCAAAGATTACTGCTCCTAACACTAGATCATGTGGAGGATTGTTTTTCTCATGAATTTTTTGTTTTCGTGATGCATTGGCAATAACTCTATCATTGTACATAAGGACACAACCAAGTACTTTTTTGAATCATCAATATAAATAATAAACCCATTGTTCCCTGATTGTAGATTCAGGATATGAGCATTGAATAATCATCTATTCATTTCATCAAAAAAATATTCACACTCTATTGTCTAAACAAATTTAACCCATTTATGTGTGATTATGGTTAATGGGTTAGCCATCTGGGAAAAATTCTGGACGAAACGTCGATAATAACTTGCTAAACAAACAAAACGGTGTACCTCAGTTATACTTTTCGGTGGTGGAAATTCTTGTATTACTGTGGTATTTGAAGGATCAACAGAGATTCCATACTTAGAGACAATGTGGCAAAGAAAATAAATGTCATGAAGTAATAATTCACACTTTATAAACATCCAATATAATTTATTTCTTCTGAGGGTTTTCAGAATAGTGTGCAAGTGATTTTCATGATATTTATAGATTTTTGACAGTACCAAGATATAATCAGTAAATACCACTACAAATTTATCAGGATACTCCTTGAAAATATATATTCATTATATCCATGAAGATAAAGGGTGCATTAGTAAATCTGAAACGCATTACGGTAAACTCGTAATGCTCGTACCTGGTTCGAAGTGTTATTTTCAGAATTTCTTCCTTCTTCACACAAAACAGATGATATCCAGATTGAAGGTCAATCATTGAAAAATATTGAGCTCCATGAAGTTGGTCAAATATATCATCAATGTGAGGTATTGGATACTTGTTCTTTATTTTTATAGAATTCATCTCCCTGAAGTCAATGCACAACCTAATATATCTATATTTCTTACTAACAAAAAGGAAAGGGTATCCCCATGGATAAACACTTGGGTGAATAAATCCCTTGTTACTCAATTCCCCTTGTTTTTTCTTCAGTTCAATGAATTCCACTATGTCTATTCTGTAAGGGGTCTACGATATATACCTTGAACTAGGAATTAAATTAATGGAAAACACAATTTCTCATTATATAGGATGTCTAGGTAAATCATTTGGAAACACATCAACATATTCTTACATAATAGGTATGTCCTCTATTCGAACTTTCTTTTCCTAACCCATAGTTATTTCATTCTCTTATTACCTAATAATTGAATTTATTAGAGATACTAGGGGTGGATCTAGAAAAGAATCTAGTGGTGATGTTTCTACTCTAAAGACAATGTTCTCCTTATCATCTTTGAAAATTGTAACCTCGTTCTACTTAAAATTAATTTTTGCATCTTGGTACAAAATCCAATACATTCCAATGATAATATCAAATTAAATCGTGGTTATGATGATGATATCAGTAGATAAAGAACATTTATATAACCTAATGGGAACTGATTCCCAAAAAAAAATTTTGTTTGATACTTCCCTTAAGTGTTTTGTCTAAAAAATCCCTTATTATGTCAAATTGAAAATATATACTTTTCTAATCAACCTAGGAAGATATGAAACAATGAAATGTTCTATAATAAAATAAAAAATTATCTAACCTTTTGGAAAACATTAAATTACTTTCCACCACCTCTTTCAGAGCATCAACCTTAGTAGTAGGGATCACATTATCTTGGATTATATACCTTTTCCTTTTGTTAGGTATGCTCCCAGGGCTCTTTGGAAATTAATTTTCATAATTCCCCTTTTCTATACAATTGCAGCATTCAACATTGAAAACCACTTTCTTCCCCTTTAAATCACGAGATTAGAGGCCATTTTCACCACACTTGTAATAGACTCTCATTCCCTTTAGGAAAGTACATGGGTGTTTATTCCCACATTTACTGTCACGACCCGCCTTCACCAAAAGAAGGGAAGGGTCAGCAGATTGTCAGGCCCTTCCTTCTTCATGTTGAAGGAGAGATAATGACCCCTGAAACCCTCCTTCAATAGGTCCCGGAGTTGCGACTAGCACCAAGGGTGTATAATTTCTCACTAAATGGAAGGCATTACCCTTTTTCCTTTTTTAGGATCGTGAGATAAGATGGTAAATCCCAACAACACCAAAAGCGGAAAGTAAAACTAAATCCAAGAACCATTCCCAATGCATGTTACAAAAGTAAATAACTCAGTGTATAAAATGACTACAAAGGTAAGGTACCATGGAAAGAAAAAAAAAATGTAACTGCCCGAAAGGTCCGAGCAAGTGTGGTCATGTGCGATCCCCGAAGTCATCCTAGAAACCTGAAAGTAGTTTTATATACGTAGGGTGAGCATACGAGTATAATCACTAGGGAAAACCAAAGACTCTCGTGCACATGTGGGGGAACGTACTAAAGTCCCATGAGAGAAAGAGTAAACCAAAAACCTAACAAAGAAAACTATCCACCCAAGCCTCACCAAGGAACACTCCCCTAATAACTCAAGTAATGTAATGTATAATAATAGTACATCGATGTTTGGGTCCCCCGCGCCACTTTCCCATAGGTTGTTGAATACATCCTACATATCGAACCAATCCCGCCATTATCACTGCAGTCCCACTGCCACACCCTGCCCGCACACACCTAGGCCACAACCTCACACAATCCCACTGCCAAACCCCACCAGCAAACACCTGGGCCACAACTGTCACATGTAACGATGCCTGAAAACACCTAGGCTAGAGCAACCACCACCACGCCCAATGACACCTGGGCTAGAAGATCCACTGCCTTGCCCGAAGACACCTGGACCTCATCCCAATGACACTTGGGAAAACCACCTGCCCACACATACCTGGGCCGTAACCACCACACTAACCCTCCCAAAGGATCTTGGTCTAATAATGGACCTCAGGCCATCACAGCCTGCCTGAAGATACTAGGGCTATTTGGGAAAAGGAGCAGAAAAAGTGCTAATAACCAGCCACTAATGGAAGTGTTGGAAGAAACACCCTCTTCTATATAATGGGGGTGTTCAGCACTAAGTGCTCAACATGGGTGGGGCGCGTATACGTAACACAAAACTACAAGTATAAGTATTGGTAACAATCACTCTCCCAAATTTTAGGTTTTTCATCAGCCTGCCTAACGAATTCAAACTGTACCATGTCCAAGTCACAACTCACATCAAACCAAAGCACATTTTTCCCATCCTCATTACATGTTCAACAATAATGTTTAAATAAGTTTCTGCACCTACTTGTGAAAATAGT
Source organism: Viscum album (assembly GCA_963277665.1). Lineage (NCBI taxonomy): Eukaryota > Viridiplantae > Streptophyta > Magnoliopsida > Santalales > Viscaceae > Viscum > Viscum album. The sequence continues at coordinate 960,598,251 of OY728143.1, read as the reverse complement.
AGTCATAAGAACAAGTCAAGGGAAAGAGAATAGTCAAGTATCAACCAAAACCCCACACTTGGTTCTCTTGTAAAGCCACCACAACTAATGAAAACCCCAAGATACAGTCCCATGTCCAATATCTAGGAGCCAAGAAGGTTTCTCAACAACAGAGGATTCCACCCCAATTTGTGATATAATAGAGGATCCCATCCTCAATTCGCAACCACAATGAGTTTAATAACAGGGGATCCCATCCCCACCCACATCACCCAGCAATCGTCCCGTGAGTGAAAAGAAAAGGGAAACCCATTACCATTAAAAAATGTAGGCCCAAGCCGGTATTTTCATATTTATATGATTTAACACACTCCATGATTTTCAAATTCGTTGTACTTTAACCGAGGTTATCACAGAAATGAGTTGATCCTGGTGATTTCAATTTTTTTAGCAGAATATAAGTAATTGACCAATTTTCTTTTCAAAGTCAGGGTTCACAAACAGAAAACAATCCATTAAACATCACTAGAGGCAAGGGTTCGTTAGTGCACACCGAACGACCACCAACGACCATGATTTTCAAAAGGCGTAAGCCCGCCCAATTCAGGAATCATAAATCATGGATGATCATAAATCAAAGCATCATCGATCACAACCCACCCCCCCCCCCACCACCCTCATTCATTAGAGTTCATTCATTATATTCCTTAAGGTTTGGGTTTATCCAATTCTACAGAATCCAAAGCATGCCCAACCCGCATGATACACAACAAGAGAGACGAAGTAGAAATTCCCTACTTGTTATCAACGATCGATGCTATGCCTAGGAATGGAACTTCACAGATAGTGATGCGGCTCGTCTGAATGAAAAGCTTCTCATCTAAACGAAGGGTACTCCTAGCATAGGGTGATCGAGAAAATAAACCTAGGGAGAGCGTTTTAGTTTATAAAGGCCAGGGACGGTTGATATTAGAATGCCAAACCGCATAAGGAGAGGGGTCATGGGATTACCACGCGGTTGAGACACCCCACACATCATTGATGGGTCCCCGTGGTTTAAAGTGACGCACACACAAGGTTAACTCATTAAATATTTAATTAAAAGACATTTATGGGCGTTACTGGGCTTAAAAACAAGCTTAAAGGGTTCTAAATAGGGTTTGAAACCCAATTTGCACAAAAGAGAGCCAATACTAGAAAAACCCGTGGAGGTAGGCTGGAGCTAAAGGTAGGTCGGGCTATCAGTAGGCTTTGACTACTGGTAGACCGAGCTACTGGTAGGCTGCGACTGGCGGTAGACCGAGCTACTGGTAGACAGATCTACCGGTAGGCTTCGGCCACCGATAGATTGAGCTATAGGTACGCATTCTACCAGTAGGCTAAGGCTACCGGTTGGCCTACCATTAGAGGTCAAACTTCACCGAGATTCCTAGGCTACCCAGAATACCCAATTTCATATTTTCACAAAGTAATTGACCCCAAAACCCAGGCCATTACATCAGATACCCCTTAGAATATTGTCGCCCTCGAGAATATAAGAGCAAACCAGAAAGGAGAAGATACTTCTCAGGGGAAAACCCCTCTGTTCGAAAGTTGGAACAGATCCCCCCTTACATCTAGGAACACATACACAGTCCAACGCATGAGTTAAGAAGTCCTCTCCTACATGTTAGGATATTATCCACTTTGGGCGGCACTGACTCGCCCGTACAGGTTCAATCGAATCCAAATTAATGCATCTTGATTATCAGTCATGTTTCCCAACATACACATTCATGAACACACACACAAAACAGGGAATAAAGCACAATAATTCCATATATATATATATATTAAATCACAAATTACAACACCACAAGGGTCATAACAAAACATAAAGTCAAAACAGCTCCTGGTACTGAACGCATAACTAGGACTCTCGCTCCCATGTGCTCTCTTCGAGTCCACCATGTATCCACAACACATGAACCAGGGGGATGGTTCTTCCACGAATCACATTCTCCTTAGGATCCTCAATCCATATTGGTCGTTCTATGAAGGTCACATCATCTACGATATCTATCTATCCCCAATCAATGACGTGTGAGTTGTCATGTAGATATCGACGATGCATGGACACAAGGAATACATCGTGTATCCTCAGTAATGGAAGTTGTAGCGCTAGTTGATAAGCCACTTCACTGTCCAATCGCAGCACTTCAAAGGTTCCAATGAACCTCAGAGAAAGCTTACTCCCCTTTCAAAACCTCTGTTGTCTACGCCAAGGGGAGACCATCAAGAACATGTGGTCTCCAACCTCAAACTCCTAAGGCCTCATCCTGGTATCATCATACGACTTCATGGTGGTCCTAATCCACCTTCATCCTCTCTCATATAAACTGAACCTTCATTGTGATGCTCTACACCACATCCGGGCCAAGAACACATGCTTCCCCAACCTTAGTCCAGCACACTGGTGAGCAACACGGCCTTCCATATAGGTCTTCGAACAAATCCATGGAAATGGTAGAGTGATGTCTATTATTTTAGGAGAACTCTACCAGAGGCAAGTGTTGTACCTATGATCCCCCAAAGCCTAGAATGCATGCCCGCAGTATATCCTGCAACGTATCGATGGTGCGCTCTGTCTGCCCATCTGTATGGGGGTGGAAAGTAGTTCTAAGGCGTACCTGGGTCCCAAAAGCATGCTGAAAACCCCTCCAGAATCGTTAGGTAAAACATGCATCCCTGTCCGAGACTATGGAACTCGTGACTCCATGAAACCACACTACCTCATCCATATACTTCTGTGCCAGAGAGTCCACTGCACTCGACTCCTTAATCAAAAATAAGTGAGCTGACTTTGTCAACCGGTCCACTAATACCCAGATGGAATCACATCCCCCTTGAACCATCGGTAGTCCTGTGAAAAAGTCCATCGAGAAGTCCTCCCATTTCCACTCGGGGACATCCAAAGACTGCAGTAGGACACCTGGAACACGGTGTTCAGCCTTCACCTGCTAACACACTAGGCACTTAGCTACAAAATCTGCCACAGCTCGCTTTACTCCGGGCCATCATAAGTGTAGTCAATGCCGAATTCATAATTCTGGAGGAACTCAATCCACCTCCGCTGCCACAGGTTTAGGTCTTGCTGGGAGAAGATATACCTCAAACTTTTGTGATATGTGAAGACCACAAAGTGTTACCTGATGAGGAAATACTGCCATCATTTTAGAGCAAAAATAACTGCTGCAAGATCTAGGTCGTGGGGGGCATAATTACGCTCATGAGGGTGTTTCTTCCTAGAACCATAAGAGATCACTCCTTGCTGCTGCATCAACTCACATCTGAGGCCTTGCCCTGAAGCATCACAGAACACCTCATACGTCGCCCCTTCTTCTGGTATCCTCAGCACTAGGTCACTAACCAACTTCTCCTTCAGATAGCTGAAGGCTTCCTCGCACTGCTCACTCTACACGAAAACCTGATCCTTCTTGGTAAATGCCATTAAAGGGGCTGTAACTAGGGAGAAGTTGGGTACAAAACTCGGATAGTAACCTGTTAGCCCGACGAAACTGTTAACCTCTGCCAAATTCTAAGGTGATTCCCAAGAAACAACTGCCTCAACCTTTGATGGGTCCACCACTACCCCTTTCTTGTACATTAGGTGCCCAAGGAAGTTAACTTCTCGCATCCAAAACATGCATTTCGACAACATACCATAGAGATGGTGCTGTTGGAAGACATACAGAACCATCCTCAGGTGATCTACGTGATCCTCATCCAATCATGAATAGATCAGGATACCATCGATGATCATGACTACAAACCGATCCAGGTACTCCCGGATGATGGAGTTCATAAGCCCCATGAACACAGATGGGGCGTTCGTACCACCGAAAGGCACGACTACGAACTCTAAGTGTCCCTATCTGCACCTGAATGTTATATTCGAGATGTCACTCTCCCTCACCCTCAACTGGTGATACCCAGACCGCAAGTCGATCTTCGATAACCACCCTGCACCTTTTAGCTAGTCGAAATGGTCGTCTATCCTTGGAAGAGGGTAGAGATTCTTGACCGTTACCTGATTCAGCCTCCTATAGTCTATACACAACCTCATACCACCATCTGCCTCTTTGGTGAACAAGACTGGAGCACCCCACGGTGACGCACTTGGTTGAACATAACCCCACTTCATCAGATCTTCAATCTGAATCCGCAAATCCCATAGCTCTGAAGCTTCCATCTGGTAAGGAGCCATCGAAATCAGACGAGCACCAGGCGGCAGGACTATCCCGAACTCGATATCACGTCGAGGGGGTAGATTCGTCACCTCCTCAAGGATGATGTCCATAAACTCGCTAACGATTCCTGGCACCTCTACCATCTCAGCATCCACTGACTCCATTGACAGCTCGGCTAACAATGGGAGGAGGGGTTCCTCTTGCCTGCTGCCCTTCTGACTACTCTGCTCGTTGGTGAAAGTAACATGTCGGCCACCCATGTCTAAGAACACAACCCTTCCTAAAAGCAGTCGATGACGACACACACAGAGAGCAGCCATTCGATTCCTAGGGTGACATTGTACGGCTGTATCTGTAGCAGAAGAAGATCCCTGACCGACTGATTTGGCCCTATCATCAGTCTGCATCCTCGACAAACACATAACAAGTCGGTCTGACCTCCGACTGGTGCTTTCAACACCAGGGGCACTGGAAGTTTCTCGGAATCTAGGCCCAATGCACGGGCTATATTGTGTGCAACAAAGGAGTGCGAAGCTCCGTTATCAAACAAGGCATAAACTAGAGTGCTAAACAAACCGATCATACTTCGAATGACCTCTGACCCTGCTGGAACTACTACCTCCACGGTGTGTAACTTCCCATGCCCATATCCTCATCCCCTTGGATTTCATCCACCTCCCTGACAACACCCTGGTCAAGGTCCCTGAGGAGTGACCTGAGGTCGGCCTCCTCCTACAACATATACCCGATGGAGGGGCAGGATCTCGCTGCCCCTGCTGCTACTGCTGGAAAGGCCTAGCTGGAAGCTGTTGCTGGGGCGGGTTCTGGGGCTGTCCGTCACCACCGTACTATACTCGGTCTGGGAACTGGCTTGAGAGATGTCCATAGCTCCCACAGATGAAGCACCGCGGTCCTGGGCCCAAAGGAAAAGGGCGAGGACCAGGGGACCGGAACTGAAACTGCTGCTGCCTGCTCCCTGCTGGCCGAAACCTGGAGGGTCCTGATGCTGGAGGCCTAGTGCTGGTGACCTTCTCCTTCGATTATCCTAGCTAGATCCCCTCTCGCGTCACACATCCTAGAGTATGCATTCTCTCCACCACTTCGGCCTTCTTCCAGACCTCCATGTATGTCGGCAGGGTAAAGGGGGTAACAACATTCTGTAGGGAGGGCCAGAGCGCCTACTCTAAACATCGTGCCCTGAGACACCTCGTCTGTAAAGATGGCCAGAGAAAAATGTAGGAGGTCCTCGAACATGATTCCCAGCTCCCTTATAGACATACTCTCCTACTGGAGGGAGAGTAGCTCCTACCTCTTTTCTGCCATCATCGTAGAAGAGAGGAATTCCGCCCGGAACTCCTTCTCAAAATCATCCCATGCCACCTTAGCCTATCTCCTCCCCCCCAGGTAAAGCGTCCACCACTGACGCGCCACTCCCACATCTGTCTGATGGCCAGAGGAACCTAGTACTCGTTCAGGGCCCGGATTAGGCTGAAGGCTATCACCAGCTCCTATAGCCAGCTCTTTGTCTTCATGTCAGAGGTGTCACCCTCATACTTCTCGAGGGTCTATCGCTGGATGGCCCGACGAGTCCTCTACCACTGGTCGTCCTCCTCCTCTCGATCAGCTCTCTGCCGATCAGCCAAGGTAGTCTCCGGGGCCTCGATCGCCTGCACCAAACATGGTCGCCTCCCAGGTTCCATAGTTGCAAGGTAAACATGGAGTGCCTAAGCCCAAGTAGTGCAGAATAATGTTCTTAAAATTTCATAAAATTATTATTTATTTAAATCCACAAAACTGCCATAAAACACGAGAACACAAGTCATTATGATGAATGTACCTTTCCTAGGGTCTCTCTACCCTATAATCAGCGTGGACTTACATGGTCGTTCGTTAGGTCCAAAGTCCTTGCATCGGATCACGGGGGGCCCTAAAATCTCATGTCATATCTGGTCTTCCCTGGCCTAATTCACACACCAGGGTCACCCAACACATTTTCCCTATCATCCCATGGAATCCTCACTATGCCTCACTCCAGACTCCATCCTATCTCTCAACCATCGCCTTTGATACCATTCTGTTAGGACCCGCCTTCACCAAAAGGAGGGAAGGGTTAGCAGATTGTCAGGCCCTTCCTTCTTCAATTTAAAGGAGAGATAATGACCCCCAAAACCCGCATTCAATAGGTCCCGGAGTGGATACCGGAACCAAGGGTGTGGAATTTCTCACTAAATGGAAATCATTGCCCTTTTTCTTTAAATAGGATCGGGAGATAAGATGGTAAATCCCAACAACACCAAAAGAGAAAAGTAAAAGTAAAGCCAAGAACCATTCCCAATGCATGATACAAAAGGAAATACCCTAAAGTACAAAGTGACTACAAAGGTAAGGTACCAAGGAAAGAAAAAAAACTACTGTAACTGCCCCAAAGGTCCGAGCTAGTGTGGTCCCACGCGATCCCTGATGTCCTCCTAGAAACCTGAAAGCAGTTTTATATACATAGGGTGTGCATACAAGTATACTCGGTAGGGAAAACCAAAGACGCTCTTGCGTATGTGGGGGAACGTACTAAAGTCTCGTGATAGAATGAGTAAACCAAACACCTAAAAAGGAAAACTATCCACCCAAGCCTCACCAAGACCCACTCCACAAATAACGCAAGACAAGTAATGTATAATAATAGCACATCGATGTTTGGGTACCCTATGCCACATTCCCACTTGTTGTTGAAGACATCCTATGAATCCAACCAATCCTGCCATTCTCACTGCAGTCCCACTGCCACACCCCACCGGAACACACCTGGGCCACAACCTCACACAATCCCACTGCCAAACCCCTCCCACAAATACCTAGGCCACAACTGTCACATGTAACCACACCTACAAACACCTAGGCTAGAGCAACCACCACAATGCCCGAAGACACATGGGCTAGAAGATCCACAGTCACACCTGAAGACATCAGGGCCTCATCCTGAAGACACTTGAGAAAACCACCTGACCTCACACACCTAGGTCATAACCACCACACTACCCCACCCGAAGGTTCTTGGGCTAAAAATGGACCTCAGGGCATCGCAGCCTGCCCGAAGATACTTGGGCTATATGGGAAAGGGAGCAGAAAAATAGCTAATAACCAGCCACTAATGGAAGTGTTTGGAGAAACACCCTCCCCCATGAAATGGTGGTGTTCGGCACTAAGTACTCAACTTGGGTGGGGCGCGAATAAGAAACACAAAACTACAAGTATAACTATAGGTAAAAAGAACTCACCCAATGATTATGTTTTTCTTCAGACTGCCTAAAGAACACAAAAAGTACCATGACCAAGTCACAACTCACTTCAATCCAAATACCATTTGTCCCATCCTGGTTACATGTTCAATAATAATGTTTAAATAAGTTTCTGCACCTACTTGGGCAACTAGTAGTCATAATAACAAGTCAAGGGAAAGCAAACAGTCAAGCATCAACCATAACACCCACACCCGGTTTTCTTGTAAAGCCACAACAACCAAAGAAAACCCCAAGATACAGTCCCTTGTCCAATATCCAAGAGCCAAGAAGGTTTCTCAACAACAAAGGATTCCACCCTAATTCGTGATATAATAGAGGGCCTCATCCTCAATTCGCAACCACTAAGAGTATAATAACAGGGGATACCATCCTCACCCACATCACCTAGAAATTGGCCCGTGAGTGAAATGAAAAGGGAAACCCACTACCATCAACACCAAGTAGTCCCAAGCCAGTATTTTCATATTTATAAGATTTAACACACTCCATGATTTTCTAATTCATTGTACATTAACCGGGCTTATCACAGAAAGGAGTGGATCCTGGTGATTTCAGTTTTATTAGAAAAATATAAGTAATTAACCGATTTACTTTTCACAGTATGGGTTCACAACCACAAAACAATCCATTAAACATCACCAGAGGCAAGGGTTCGTTAGTGCACACAGAAAGACCACCAACTACCATGATTTTCATATGGCGTAAGCCCGCACAATGTGGATGATATCTTGGACGGGAGAGCACTTTTGGAAACACTTGAATGGCCTTCCCTCCTTCTCGATTTGAAGCAAGTCAAAGCTAGAAAGGATGATCATTGATTTAAGTACGTGGAATTGTTTTGGATGGCTCTATTTATAGCTTGGGTATTCTTGAGTCTTTATTTTTGTACCCTGGTTAAATCCCTGCTGGTGTAAGATCATTGCACCACGTGTTTGTAATGCAATCTTCCTGATTTTAAAAAATCCTCTTAGGGGCATGAATTGGGAAACCATTTCATGTCACCAATTTTCAAAAGAAAATTCAGGAATCATAAATCATGGAAGATCATAAATCAAAGCATCATCGATCACATCCCCCCTCATTCATTAGAGTTCATTCATTGTCCTCATTATGGGTTGGGTTTATCCAATTATACAGTTTCAAAACCATTCCCACCCCACATGATACCCAAAAAGAGAGACGAAGGATAAATTCCCTACTTGTTATCAATGATCGACGCTAAGCCCGGGCGTGGAACTTCACGGATAGCGATGCAGCTTGTCCGAATGAAAAGCTGCTTGTCTGAACGAAGGGTACTCTTAGCACAAGGTGATTGGGAAAAGAAACCTAGAGAGAAACTTTTAGTTAATAAAGGCTAGGGACAGTTGAGATTAGAACGCCAAACCGCATAAGGAGCAGGGTTGTGGGTTGACCACGCGGTTGAGACACTCCACACGTCATTGATGGGTCCCCGTGGTTTAAACTAACACACACACCAGGTTAACTCATTAATTATTTATTTAAACGATGTTTATGGGCGTTACAAGGCTTAAAAACAATCATAAAGAGGACTAAATAGGGTTTGAAACCCAATTTGTGCAAAAGGGAGGCGCTACTGGAAAAACCCATGGTGGTAGGCTGAAGCTACCGGTAGCTAAGAACTACCGGTGGCGGAAAACTACCAGTAGTCGCGCTATCGGTAGGTCGGGCTACCGATAGGTTGGGCTACCGGTAGGCTGTGGCTACGGGTAGACCGCGCTACCGGTAGGCTGCAGCTACCGGTAGACCGAGATACCGGTAGGCCTACTACTGGCAGGCTAAGGCTAACGGTAGGCCTACCATTAGAGGTCAAACTTCACTGAGATTCCCAGGCTACCCAGAACACCCAACATCATATTTTCACAAAGGAATGGACCCCATAACTCGGGCCACTACATCTACCATAGGATATATACTCAAATATTTCTTTCTTCCCATTATTTTAATTTCTAGAGTGTTCAAAATATCTCTTTTTCTCTATATTAACTTTAAAGTCATAAGACTTGGAGAATTCATTTTCTGTCTTCATAGCACACGAGACAATATCTCTGTACGATGAGAAGGATAGTGAGACTAATGCTTGATGGAGAAATGGTTTTTACCCATTAAAGAATCAATCAATTTTACTCCTTAGGATGCATATATAATTTGGTGTATTCCTTGTTAACCATGTAAATTCAGCCACATACTTTGTGACATTCTCATCCTCCTATTTCTAGAGACTCAAGGATTTCCATTATATATCCACTATATGGTCATGAGAAATGTATTTTTATAAGAAAAAATATTTAAACTACCTCATTTCCATGTTTGATACTTCTTCAACTGCCATTATGTTTTAAATTAATGAGCACCATTGATTTGTATCTATTGTGAGTTGATAAAATGCCATGAATAATTTTCCCCTTTCGCTTCTCCCAAAAGAATGAAATATTTTATATAAGGAATTTATCCATTGTAAATCTAGTAGTGGATTTTTACTCCCATTGAAATTTTGTGGTTGTTTCCTCATGAACCATTCTAACATTGATCCTTCACATTGTGGATCAGGGTGCACCATATGGGTAAGGTTATTATTCATAACCTGAGTGAGTTGTCCTAGTATGATGATAAGATGATCATCACTAGTTTCATCACTAGCTCAAATATATTTATCTTGAGTAGGTGTGAAATAAAAAAAAAGATTATTTACATTTATATGGTTGACATTCCTTCCACTAGGAGCCATTTCTAAACAATGGCATACAATAGATTAGTTTATGAATCACAATACATAATTCCAAACATGTAAAACACCTAACATAAATTGTTAAGTTTATAAATATAACCCATTATCATAAAAATGTTTTTTTGAGGAGGTATATATAATCATAAATCCTTCATAATGGTTTTTAATTTAAATGTGAATTATACTAATCATATCCCCCGGGAGTGTCGTAACCAAGAGTGTAGCAAGGCCTGTTGTCGTGCACCAGTTCCCGTTCAAGTTTTTCTCAAGGAGGTGTTTCTTTTTTTAACCCCTAGGTACATCTATGATAGATCTGCCTCTACCTGCTCATATCCAGACATGGATTTTTTTCTTGTAAAACTCATAAAATCTCTACATTACCAAATTTCTAGAATGTTCTTCTATATTAATTCTCAATTTCTATATTAGGGAAGTGTTCTCAAATCATATTTTTTTTTCTAAATCTAGCTTCCAAGGATTGTAGTAAAATTCCTCTGATACCAACTGTAATGCCCCAAACATTGTTACCCAAAGTCAGTGTATTATTACATAACATTGGCATGATCACAATGGATCAATTCCCAAAATACCGATCCATTTAGTAGCCTTGTAAGTAGTAGATACATTCATAAGTTTGACATTACATTATATAATGAAAAAAAACAACAACATTTTCTCCATTGAAAACATTCATATCCCTTATACAATCCCTGTAGGTCAGTCATAATATACTTCTTTGCATCCTAGGAAAAATAAATCTTAGAAAGGGGTGAACTGATATGCTCATTAATAATAACAATATAGCAGAAACATTGATTAATAAGCATAAACATATAATGAAATATATAACACTAAAACAAAAGCATTTTAGACATAAACTTCTACTTTTTATTGCCAATATAAATCAAATAATTCACATGGATATTCTATATGACTATTAGTCACATTTAATTTCAATAACCAATTTCATAATGATGGAATGAATTATGCCAGACTTCATAACAAAATTGACAAGGACTTATGCCATAACAACAAATCATATTTTGTCATGGCCTTGTGCCAAAAACTATTTTGTCTCATGAGACATACAGATGCATCAAGGGGCTACAGCGTGCTCCACCCTTCACTTACTAAGTCCAATTAATTCCTCATATAAAAATTTTAAACATAACATAAACATTTGTATTAAAACTATCATAAGAAATGTTAATACTTTAACCATCAACCATGAATTGTATGAAAATAGCACATCCACAGTCAAGAATATCACAAAAACGTAAATTCAATATGGATATTTTGTATCATAATAAATCAACTTCAAACAATCTTAAAATCCATAAAAGGATATTGACATAGATGAAATCAAATAAAAATAGAGTAATGTTTATTTCTATTTTGAAATATTTTAAATGTCATATAATTATAAAAGAAAACATTCATTTTGAAAATATTTTTATAATATTCCATAGTATGATTCAATGATGTTATAATGTCGGAAAATAGTTGCACCCACCGTATATGTGAAATAATACATTTTTACCTTACTTTTGTTGAAAAGGTCATTTAGTACCTTGTTTCTAAAATAATGGAAAGATTCCATTCAAAACATATATGGTCAAATAAGGGTATAAAGGAATTTAACCCATCGTCTATTAAATAGTATAAATGTTTTGAATTACATATTAAGAAAACATCGATGTGTATGATAATGAAGTCCTAGTAGATACTTATGTATTAACAACCTCAGATAAGTAATGGGATTGTAGAATTAACCTTTACCTTGTACTTTACCTTAGTAAATGGTATGTCAACCTAATGAATAATAGTTAAACCATTTTAATTAAATTATACAAGAACTATATACATAAATATGATCTCATATATGATCCTCCAATATTTCTTTGATAATAATACTTTAGTAGTATCGTCGTTTCAGGTGTTAACTGATTGGTTTTCTTTTATATGCTTGGTTACGTAAGCCATGTTTGTTATAGATAGGATGTATTTGATTCATATATATAATGATAGTATGTTCATAAACATTATTTTTAATCAGAAAATTATAATCACTCTTGAAAGATTATGATTGGGAATGAATCTCATCGCATTCGTGGAGACGTTAATCCGTACGTACACACGAGCAACAATATCATTATATTGATGGTGAAATAGTATGTAATTGTATGGTATATCATATATACAGAATCATTAAAAGTTTTGTTATGGATATTATGTATTTCATTCATATATATAATGATATTATGTTCATAAAGATTAGTTTTAATCATAAAATGATAATTACTCTTGAATGATTACGATAGGGAATGAATCTCATCGCATTCGTGGAGATGTTAATCCGTATGTACACACGAGAAACAATATCATTATATAGATGATGAAATAGTATTTAATTGTATATTATATCATATATACAGAATCATTAACATGTTATATTTATTTTTTATATTATTTATACTCATTATTATACCGATCTAAATAATGAAGTCTTTGAATAACAAACAACACCACGACGTGGAGACGGTAAGCCGTACGTACGCACGTATGGTGAAATTGTCATTTATAGGATATCTAGAATAATGAATATGGTTGTACCATTTTTATAATAAAATTAATGTATGTAGATGTTAATGGATTTATTATTTTGGTATCGAAACAACAAAGACAGAGGAAGTGGAAGAGGAAAAGAAACTGAAAGAGGGTGGTGAAATTATTACCTCTTCTTCAGGTGTTTCCTTTTGAGATAACCAAAATGTCTCCATAGGTTGTGTTTATGATCAAATTAAGCATTATAGGTTGATATTATGGAATTTTTGTAGGATATTTGGGTAGGGGTTGTCCATGAAAAAGGGAATTGGATGTGTGAAATTATGAGAAGGGGAAGTACCCTTTTATAATAGAGGTGTGGGTTACTTCAGGAAAAGCTTGAAATATTATTTAAAATATAAGTTGGGTATGGGTCAAAAACCACTTGATCATTATGTTTCAGATAGGTTTTTGTCTCCAAGTTAACCTTGTCTTTTAGATTTAACTCTTAGTTAAATAGTTTGACATTTACCAGGTCTCTATTAATTTTTGTGTTATATGGTTAATAAACTTACTATAAACAACCAAGAGAATCCCATGTGGTTCGTTAATAATATATATACGTATCATAGTCATTTGGATAAAAATTTTATTTTTTGAAATATTATATCAATTAATAATATAGTATTTGTTTTAAAGACTCAATTATGCCAATTTTGACACTATTTAGTATTTGATATTTTTGAAAGCCATAAATACAATATCACATCAAATAAAATTTATCTAACCAAACCTAACATTTCATATTAACCTATAAAATTATTTTAATACATCCAAAGACTCAATTTATATATATTTGAATATTAATAATATCAATTATTTTAATATTTCAATAATAATGTAATTACCGCCTCATCATTGTGTAATAAATAAATTAAATTATTTAATGTATAAAAATTATAAATAAATTAAAATTATGTAGTAAAATATTTTATATTTATAATTAATATTTATAGTCTAATTTATATTTTTTTAACCATATATTAAAAATGGTTTAGTTATTAAACATTGAATTTAACACATTTAACTCTTCTTTAAATATAATAATAATAAATATCATAATCTAATAAAAGTGGGCCAAAACAATGATTTTTTATTCTTAAATTTGTTTTTTGTCTAATTATACTTATCTGATAGAATAAAGACATGTGTTAGTGTAATTATAATATCATTTTTACCCTTAATTACCCTATTTACTTTAAAAGTGGTAAATAAAAGTAAAATTTTATTATTCACCAAAAATTATTTTCATATTATTGAACAAAATTTTACTTACTAATAACAACCATGTCTCTTGGATATTTGAAATTCATCTCACAAAATCGGAAAAATTATGTTTTCTGCAAATTTTGAAATTCTCCTAGAAGGTGGGTAAAATACGATAAAATGTTCAATACAATTTTATATATCATAATTTTTTAAAAAATGACTCCAATGAATTAAATTGAACATATATTGGGATTATGTATATATTTAGGTGTAAAATAAAATAAAACAATATAATTAATTATTTAAATAAAATTTAGTTTTAAACAATAACGTAGTGTTTTTCACTATTCATAAAAAATTGAAATTTTTCAGAAAAATACCAAAAGTTCTCCCTAATATAATTTTGAAATATGGAATCCAAAAATGAAATCCAATTTGAAAAAAATAAAATTTTTGAAATTTAAAATAGTTTGTATAACTATTCTTAATGGTTAGTTTGATTGGTCGCGGTGTGTTAAAACTCCAAGTTGTGTACAAAACAAGATAAATCATTATTCAAAGGGAAACATATCATTGATGCATGGGGTGTTAAATTTATGGGTAAATTAATATTATTAAAATATTATTTTTACCCTTATTTTCCATATTCACCCTTGAATCATGGTAGAAAAAATATTTACTGATGTAAGTATTCATAATGTTTAAAAATTAATGTTTCTTATTTACACAATTTGGACCCATAGAATCCAAATATTGAACCCATTTTTCCAAATTAAAAACATATAAGTGGATGAAATAATTTTAAAATTAATTCCCGTCGTTAAATCAAAAAGAGTGTTTTTAATAAATAATAGCTATCAAAAGATTTACCTTTGTTTATGCCCAAATTAAGGGGAAAATTACATCCAATTACCAAATTGGATTCAATTGTAAAAATATAATCCAATTACACATTAAAAACAATTAAAAAAAATTAAATAGAGTATTAAATTTGATTAAAAGGAAATTTTGAATTAAAATGAAGTATTTTTCACCATTTATTAAAAACTATACATTATCCGTAAAATATCAAAATTTCATCCAATGAAAATTTTGATGTTCTGATTTTAAATAATAATATTATTTTGTCAAATTAAACATAAAAAAGTGAAAAAACTATATTTAAAAAGGGTTCTCCCTCAAATGGTGGTAAATAGATCTTTTAAAGAATATTATAGTGTTTATTCATAAATTTGGATTCATTCACATTTTAAGCTTCTATCTTTTATTGGATAAATGTAAAAACACTTAATAAACATGTGAAATCTTTTTTTAACTAGTTATATTCATTCCCACCAATAAAATAACTATGCATTAACTACCATTTAGAATAATATTATTATTTTATTATTTTCTGGTATAACTCAAGGTTGTGTGCAATGTAAGATTTCAAAGAAACCTGTTGATGTGTATCAGGTATGATATCAAACATAGAATCCCCTTTAAATTAACATTAATAGTTAATTAATAAATATTAATAAATATGAAAATGTCATATTTATTAATTACCTGGTATGTAACATCCTTCCCCGCTTTGGAAATTGCATCCTCATAATATTAAAATTTGGAATGGAAATTTCATTAAAAGTACCACATCGGAAAAATAATCAATAAAAATATCACATAAAATGAAAGAATAAAAAGTAAAAAGGTTACAAAAGATAAACTATACTAGAATTATATAAAAACATGGATATGTAAGAGAAAACTAACAATCAAGTTCTGATAGAGAGTGATTGAAAACATGATCAGGAGAAAGTTAACAACAAGAAAACCACAATGTTTTAGTGGGGTTAAATGGTCATTGGTTTCCCAGTAGGAAAAGTAAACAGAGAACTTTTTTGTTTTAATTTCAATTTCATAATTTTTTAGAAATTATTTATGATATTGAATAAGGACATAAGGAAATGGACATACATTTCATGTAGTGTTTCTTCTGTTAGTAAGTTTCTTCCAAAAAACTAATCTTTTCTCCCAATGATGTGTTTTCAAGATGACTTGGTCACAACTGATGTGCTAGAATGAACTTATAGAGAATCATAAAATACCCAAAATAAGAACCATATATTTCCACTATCTGTAGATAATAACCATAACCGAAATTATTAGAATAAGATCAGATAATCTCCAAAAAGGATAATCTTTTATAAAAAATAAATACTACTCTTAATCTCCAAAATTGAATAAACAATATCCTTATCACAAAAACAACCTTTCAATCCACATATGTCCTTATTATTCATTAATATAATCCAAAATAAGTTCAAAACCCATAATTTAGATAGATTTGATCACATAGTCTTCTATAGTAAATCTTATCATTTATCTCCAAATAACATTGACTACTCTTAAAGTCTCATACTGATGTGTAATTAAACAAATCATATATTCATTAGGATTGGTTAATAATTTCCATAAATAACCCAAATATCCATATGTCTATAACCAAAACATTGATTCTTCCAACATTAAAGTCCCCCATTACTCCTGAATTGAAATCCAAATGCATTCTAATTTCCATAGGGATTTTGCTTCCCAAAAAGAGAAAACATCTTCAAAAATAATTTTTATCACTTAATCCCCCAAATAATTTTCTTATATTAAGGATATCTATTTGATAAAACAAAATATCCCAAATAAACATATTCTTGACCAATAAAATCATTTAACTAAATAGAATAAATCATACTAACTGTGGACATCACGTAGTCCAATGGTATGTGATAAATCCAAATCAATCTTCTGGGATTGATTCCCCCAGCTTTGTCTGACAAGACAGGTTGTCACACGGTCTACATGTATTCCTTTTTAAAAAACTATACAATTTTATATCATTTCCAAAAATGATATAAATTCTTCAAAAATAACCATAACATGATTGAACCTCAATGGTTGTCTTATGACTCTAATTTTCAACCCAACTCATAATGACCTCAATATCATAATTCATGATTTCTTATATATATTGACAAATTTTTACCTTTATAAAATAACACTATTCCAAAATAAAGAACAACAAACCTTGATCATGGTTTCCACCTGGTTTCATCATCATCTATTTCATGTCGATAGATGGTTCATGCATTGCAACAACGATTTAATGATCCTTCAAAATAATCTGCTTCCTTTATCAAAATACACCTCATACAACTTGGGTCATATAGGTGACCACATAAATATAGTATTAGAAAATAATCATGTATGACCTATAATTTCAAAACCTCTAAGAAATCATTTGTTCTATAAAATTATCTGACCAAGTTTGAGTTAAAACATCCACTCAATTGTACTTTTAAAATACCATAAGTATGTACTGAAAGTCTATATTTAAAAATAAATTATAAATAGTTTTTGCAAGGGACTCCTTCTTCATCACCTTTTTCAAAATCGTAATATGCTTCAAAATCTTGTGATAAGGTAATTTTTTTTAAATCTCTAGATAATATTTACCTTCCTTGGAAATATGAGAATACTGAGAAAAAAAGATTTGATTAAATACAACACATGATCCATGATGGTATCGAGGTATAGAGGAGGGTTTTGATATCTCAAACAATTTGTTGTAAGTTATTTTATGTTTAAAAATGTTTTAGAGTCATCTATTCATGACTTTACAATAATTATTGTAGTAAAGTCATCAGGAATAGATAAGAATATCATTTGAGATCCTCTTCCATCAATTTGTAACAAATATTTCATGATCTGAAAAGTTACAAAATAATGATTTAACTTAAAGAATATAGATAGAGACTCACCATGTGTCAAACAAAAACACCTAATTGCAAATGTTTTCTAAGTCGACCTCTAATAACAACTTTAAGGTCTCATCCTTAAACATTATGTAATCTTAAATTATGTTAATAATTAACATTGAGGATATTTTTAGGATTTGTAATTTAAAGAATTGGGACACAACTATTACATTACATATCAATTGATACAAAGTAGACACTTCCACTTAGTATCCATTTTTTCATTAAATTAAAACTCTTGAAAGAAAAAAACAGTTCATTTTGTGATAAAAATCATATTGAATTCTTTATTTCTCTTACCCTTCCTTATATGATGTGAAAAAAAATTCAAAAACATGAGATGAGAATAAAATTCTCAGTAAGGGTTATAAAATAAGGAATGTAAACATTAGTCAATAAATTCATACAAATCAATGAAAACATACTTTTCAATCATTAAAATACCACACAAAATCATGTGATTTATGAATAACAAATTGAAATCATAAATCATAAAGGTATCTTGTGGCACACATAACATACTTACATTATAGAATTCATAGCTACATAGGGTGTTAAGTTTTGAATACCAATCATAGTATATTCACTAAATCTATTAGGATAAACATTAACCTTTACCTCTGTCGTGCTACCCAATGCATTAGAGATCTATCTCGGGCTTACCCTCCATTGTTTTTTCACGGAACCACCGGTATACATAAATAATACCCAATAACCATAACTTATTCATTACACATAAAGAGCATAAAGGAAATATTATATTTCTACATTTCAATCACAATATATCATTTAAAGATATTGAAATAATAAATTGTTTCTAAAATAGTTTTCAATTCCAAAATATGTAAAAAGGATATACAATATATATTTTCCTTTTAAAAACACTATAGCTTGTTAAGGAAGCTGAATATCTAATAAAACTTGAAGAAGATAATAGGATATTATTACCACATACAATAAAAATAATCATTCCTTTTTTTATTTTAGTAAAAAAATTTGTAGAACAATATTCCCTTTCAATGAAATGAATAGTCAATGCTGTTTATACACCGTATAAATGGTATAAATCAAAATATTTCTCTAGGAATGGGGACTGAAACAAAGTTATTCAAAAAGATTATACAATTACGTTAAGGATAAATTAATTACATAATTATGTGTGAAAGAAAATACATACAACCAATATACGAGTATTTTAAGTGTAAAAAAATCAGATGTCATCCACACATATTCATAGCACCTCATAATCAAGAAGTTGAAGTTTAACCTAATGAATGGAAATTTAGTTAAGAAGATCCCATACCTCATGTCCGAATTGACTAGTTCGTTATTTAATCTCTTGAATAATAAACTAATGTCAATTTATATGTGTTTAAGAACATTTTTCTATTTTTTTATTCCTTTTGTATTACTTATTACCATGTTATAAACATTACGTAATCATTTATGTTAATAACGGTCATTTTGTCGATATTTGGTACTTTGGTCTAAAATGAACTTCCTATAATTAAAAGTTTTACATGTTGTCTAAATTCCATTATCTAAAGAAAGATACTAATGATTTAGATATCGTATATATAATATATATCAATTTTATATAGGTATTTATAATAGTATATAACATTTGAGATTTGAAATGAAATGCAATGTTCATGGAGACGGAAGTCATACGTACGCATGAATACTATTTTAATTTCTATCTCATATTTAATTAAATGAAAACATAATGATACATTAGAATATTATAATTAAAATATAATATCATATATAATATCAGTAACACCATCCTTTACACATTTCATATATGGCATGAATGAGTCATATCCCTTTGAGTGGGCTGTAGTCCGCATTTCCTCAAATGAAATTATCGTATTTAACAATTTTGGAAACCTTAAAGGTATGATATAAATGAAATAATATAGAATCATATAGACAATATAAATATAATATATATCATAAATAAATATAGTACCATCATAATGTCCACCATGAGATGCGGTAGGAGATAATCAAATAATCATCATTTCGTTAGGCCACAGTTCGCCGTACACAGAAAGAGTATGTTCGTATCCATTAGATAGAGGTGTGTGTAAGTGTAGATTGAATACATCCCATTAAATAAACCTAGTATATTGAGAATTTTGGTGTTTTTATTTAAACAAATTATAAGAAAATCATTGGGAGTGAAGAAGTAAAATAAAATCAGAGAACTTGAGAGAAGACGTTACCTTTAAATCGGGTAAATCCCTTTGGTTTAAAACAAATGGATTTCTTGAAGTGATTTATGAAAAATGTAAGGATTTTAGGATGAATAAAGGTATCTTAAGAGCATATTTAAGTATATTTTGGTCAATCATAGGGTGATTTAGAGGTATGAGTAAGGGTTAGAGGTGATGGCTTTCTATAATGGGAGGAGGGGCTCTTTATAAATGTTTAACATTGTTATATTATTATATAATGATTTTATATTTATAAAAGTCCAATTCATATTAAATTAGTATATAAGGTGTATATAAGTAGAAATAAAATCATCCAATAAGAATTGGATAGGTTTTGGATATTTTTTAATCCTTGTAAATTTTTTATTTAACCCTATGTTAACTTACTTATCGTTTACCTTTTCCTCTTTTATAATCATACTATATGTTTAATATTTTTACAATAAAATAATAAGCATCCAAAAAAAAAATTTATTTAAATTTTCAACATCATATATTTCATTTGGCTGAACCTTATATTTTTAAGACTATTTTTTCATTTAATAAAATTTTGCTTGATTTCAAAACTCTTTTGTGTCAATTTTAATAATATTTATATCATCACATTTTTTAGAAACCCAATTAAACATAATACATTCAATAAAATTTAATTAAATCAAATATAACATGTTATTATAATCACTAAAATTATTTTATAACAAAAAAAGGTTCAAATTTAATTTATATTAATATTTAGAATATCATTTATTTGAATCCTTTATTAATGAAGCAACTATTTCATCACAATTGTGTCATAAATAAGTTTATTTATTTATTTTCTAAAAATAAATACTAAACTACCAAGATGTATGAATTATTTGTATCTTAAAAATTAATATTTATAGTTGAATAAATAACATATATAACCCAATATAAATTAATTTATTAAAAAGATTCATGTTTATGTTAATTTTGTCCTTACATTAAATTAATTAATATAATGTGTCATTATCACTCCCATGTGGCTCATTGGGTTCCCAGAATCCACCCAAGGATTAAAATGGTTGGAAAAATATCATCCAATCTGTTTATGATAAGTTTAAGGGTAATTTATAATTATTATAAAATTAATTTTAACCCTTATTTACCAGATATATCCTTCTACCAAGGTAAATAAAATATTTACAGAAGTAAATATTCATATTGTTTAAAAATTAAAGCTACATATTTAAATAAGATAACCCACAGAATCCATATATTAAATATATATTTTTTAAATTCAAAAAACAAAATAGGTGGTAATTAATTTAAAATTAATTTTTGTTCTCGAAACAAAATGTCTTTTTTTAAGAATTAATAACTTTCAAAAGATTTACCATTGATTATGTCCACATTAATAGTGAAATTACTTTCAATAACCAAAATTGGATTAAATAGTAAAAATATAATCTAAATAATCTTTAGATAATATTATAAGAACAATATAACTATATAAATAAATTTGATTAAAAGGTATATTTGAATTAAAATGTAGTATTTTCAACTATTAATTTAAAATGAACATTATCAAAAAAATACCAAAATTTAAACCAAAGTAAAATTTGATGTCCAAATTCTAACTAGGAATATTATATTTTCAAATAGAATATATATATGTGAAAAAAATAGATTTGAAATGGGGTCACCATCAAAAGGTGGTAAATAGACCTTTTATAGAATATTAGAGTGTTTATGCTTAAAATTTGATTCATTCACACTTTAAGCTTCTCTATTTTATTGGATAAATGTAAAAAAATTTATAAACATGTGTAATCATTTTATAGTTAGTTATTTTAATTCCCTCCAATACAACAACTATGTGTTTCCCAGAATTTAAAATAAAAAAATTCTATTATTAATATTTAGTATAACTCAATGTTGTGTGAAACGTATGATTTCAATGAAACTTGCTATTGTGTATCAGGTACGCCATCAAACATAATATCACCTTTAATGTAAAAATAATATTTAATTCAAAAATATTAATAAATATGAAAACTTCATATTCTATATTTACTTAGTATGTTACATTAAAAGTTAACCCATGTTTAACACAATCAAACAACACTTTTTCACATCAAAATTAATTAAATAAATCCAATTAATAAGTTTTTAAAAAACATAAAATCTACACATGTGAGTTTACACTAAAATAACACCTAGATTCATATAAATACGCCACTTTAATACCCAATCTACAACATAACCATGCCATAATTTGTTTCATGTTACTCAAAAAAATTCAAATTAAATTAAATGATATAAAACAATCATAACATGCCATTGGTACACACATTATGTTATAAATACAATTTCAAACACATTAACACATTATAATTAAATCATAAATCATGAAAATAATATCAAATAGACATATAAAATTTATATAATCATGTAAGCGAAAGGAACTACCATCCTCATGTGGAGGAAAAACTGGAAACTGATGTGGAACCACAACCACATCACATGTGATCAACAGAAAACACTAACAAGGAATGATTTAACTCAACTGATCAAAAAACATCCTAAAAATATAAATGTTCAGCCAGATAAAACCAAAACCCAAAATAAGAGTAAGAAAATCTCTTACCCATAGAAGAAGTGAGTGACTGGGGTGGCGATGGCCACCAAAGGAGGGGGTTTACGAAGGGGAGTCATGCTGGAGAAGAGAAGCAGGGTGTCTGAAATTTCCTAGTAGTGGGTGCATGCTAAAGGGGAGATACAAGTGGGTTATGTGTTTCATCAATGATGGGTCATTATGGGGGTGGCGACGTGAGAGTGATAGGGGTGGAGATAGGGATGTTAGGAAACATGAGGGCAGTCGTCCAACTCGAGGTTCGCAAGGAAGGAGGCTGAACAGGGTAAAAACAAACAAGGGGGGAGGGAGCAGTGTGTACAGAGGGGAATAATGAGATGAGAGAGTGGAGGAGAAGGAGGGAAGAGGGATGGAAAATATAGACAAGAATAAATGAAACATCAAAAAGTTAATGAAACCCTAATAATATGTATAATAAAAAAAATAATAATACCAATATCAATAATTTAATAATAATAATAATAGTAATACATAATAATATTAGTATTAACAACAATAAAAATAATAATAATAATCTTTAATGATATTATTATTATTTTTATTACAATTGTTAATGTCATTTTAATTTTCTTATTTTATTTTTTACTCTCTTAATAATTCATTTTTTATATTAATTAAGTATCTAAATTTTTTTTTAACACTGATCTAGATGCATGATGACCTGGAGAAGGTGCATAGCTTGGACCATTACCCAATCAGGTGTTGGATGAAATCATGCCCAAAATACTCAGGTATCAGTAAAACAGAGATAATTCAATCATACTCTGTCTGTACCATGAAAACATATCTAAAAAACAGATAAAATAATAAAATGAAAGAATTCAAGAATCATAGTACGATAATTCACCACAACATAATGATTTTATTCACCAAGAAATCCATACTTAGGTTGATTTGAATGAATGAGCCAGTTATCCCTTACAATATAAGGATATTACCAAACAAATGTCAAACGAAAATATGAGAAGAACACTACCAGCTAGAAAAGAGGTTTATGAGTCGAACTCGGGAAGTCGAAATGGACTCCCCTATTTGATCCAGCCTCCCCCAAGAGTTGAAAAAAATCGAGTTTATTAATCAAATAAATGGAAACTTTCACAACATGTAGTCTACCCTATTAAGCCAAAACAACCCATGACATCACCAAATGATACCTACAACACTTGTCTAAAACAACAAAAAAATGTCAACCTCATCCCATGAATACTCCCATAATATTAATTTAACGAAACCATTGGGAACACTCCAATATCAACGTTTAATTAGAAGAGGATCTTGGGATTAAGATGGATTTGAACAAGACTAACCACTTCCAAAAAAATCACCCAAAATGAAACCAAATAACTAACATGGGGAGACCCAAGTGGACTACCAATTATATGATAAAATTTAATCATTGGGATAGAACTATAAATCCGAATGGGGTGGCCAAAATGGGCTCCCCACCACGAGGGATAGTATAACATCATTTCACTAAAGAGGAATTCTAGTAAGACCCACATTGGGTCTCCACACCATTAGAACCAACTTATCCTCCAAACATGTAGAGTCCAGCATTGGAGCCTAACATGGGCCTACTTGAGAACATCCAAACCACCAAATATCTCATGACAAGGGACACGATTAATGAAATTAAAAACAGACTAGAAGAAACTACACAATTCCCCACTTCCATAGGCCTTACCAATTACATATGATCCAAACAAAAAAACAAATCAAAATGGACTTAGAAGGTTGTTCATACATAGAAAAACACACAAACATTCAAGCCCATGGGGGGATAAGCATTATGGTTGATGAAAATTAATCAACTATGCCTCCTTTTAACAAAGGAGGAAATCTTCCACCTACATGGATTGTAGTAATGAGGACCAATGTCCCCATGTCCCTTTCCATTACATGGGGAAACATGAAATACAACTAACATGTCGAATTCATAGATTGTCTCCATTTCCATCACTGAAGATATAAATTACACTCGGATACCATACACTCATGCGGTTAGTGGCTATGTTCCACCTTCCCTCCAGGGACTAAGGATGGATCTCTATTGATTCATGAATATCTGGTCTCATAGTAAAACATTGAAACCCTTAAATGAAACATCCCTTCATGGTGCCACAAGCTTCCACACTGTGACCTCGACAACACAACCATGCATAGTACATCCTGCAACATACTTACCCTGACAAGGAACCTTCACTAATACATGGACTTAAAATATTAGGATTCACACTCCTTTTCAATCCAAACAAGAATCAGTTGAAGAAAGAACACATAGAACGTACCTTCACTCGAAATAGTGAAATTTATAGTTTTAAAAAGGAAAACACCCTTCTTGTAAAAATAGAGTTTCTCAGAGATCCCATTACATTAACCATTGTAGTCGATCTGCAAAGTGTCACCAAACATGGCCCTTGTAACTTATTGCAGCATTATTAGGAGTGGGAACATGAACCATGCACTTAACAGCATGAGATTACTGAATGTATCCATAACAACCCCTAATAACAAGATTCACCACATGAGAGGCTTAACACGACCTCTTAATTTGATGAATCCAACCAAAACCCAATGTCACTTTTAATAAAATCACCATCACCGACAACACTGGACTTATTCCACCTTTCCGCACTTGAATTTCCTTCACCGCTTCTATACATGAAACATAGACATTAAGATTCCTGACTTCACCTCTAGAAATCATATGACTCATAAAGATTAAAGATTTATCTAACTTATCTCGCATCTTCCCTTCAATTACAATAGGATTCTCATGACTGAAAAAGGTGAGGATGATTATACTATAAAAAATAAGTAGGAAATACTTACATTAATCAACTAGATTATCTACCAATAAAAAATTACCAATGGTCTCACTTTTGTAATTTATTAACTCTTTATGAGGGCGTACAATAAGTATTGTGGAATTTTTAAAAGTACACAATAAAATAGACATGTTGGCCAAAACACTCCACAAACCAAAATTAAACACACAAGGTGAGTCACCATGAAGGCTTCCAGAAACACTTCTAAAAAAAGACCAGAAACCATTTTTTCAAACCCACATATCTATGATACACATCTAAAAACAACATACATACAAAGGGTTTTCAATCACAATACACCCCTCAATGACATTCTCCGGAATAAATGAAGACACATGACGATGCAAAAGAAAATTAGTGTTGGTGGGTGACTCTGACATATGTTCTACAGCCATACACCAATCACACCACCTCAAAAGAGATTTTATTACGACAACACCCCCAGATCCTCATGTCTTCTTGGGCACTTTGATCTCACTGAGACAAGTGATCTAAATCGTTTTTCATTTTCCAACCATTGAACAACCACAAGGACCAAGAGACTCAGATAAAACCAAACATCTCTCGGTAACTTGTGTCATGTCAGGTGGTATACTGGTCAGGTTCCCTACTCATAATTGGAATGTCATGTCTTGGAAATCATTGTTTATGACTAACTAGAATCATACCAAAGGAACATGACCCAATCAAACATGACTTGTTCTAATACCAATTGTTCATGAACCAGGTCAGGTCTGCATCCAACCTTGCACTCAACCAAATCTACGGAACAACCGTAAAAGAATTCCAGATCCCCATAGGCTAGAATCTATTTCAAGTAACCAACATAAATTTTTTTGGAACTATTAAGGCCCATGAAGAAAACCCAAAAGAATAAACATAAACTGAACCAAATAATGAATCACAAATAGAATAAAAATATATATTATTAGGTTTCTTGGAATACCTCTAAATGACCTCATGGGTCAATACAAAATATGGAAACAAACTCGCTACAATAGTGATCTAAAACAAGATCCAAAATCTAAAATGATAAAGTATGCTTGGGCCCTAGGGTGTTCAGTAGGAATGCGAAAATACAACAACACCCTATTTAATTTACTTTAAAATAAAATCCAATCATGATAGTTTGAAAATAAGATGTAATAATGAAAATTTTTTAATTCAATTCAAATTATCATCAAGATTTTACTTTTTTAAATGGAATTTTTTTTTGTCCAACTATAATCTCAAAATAGTTTTCAATAATTAATCAACATTTCTAAATGGAAAGAAATTAGTTTATATTGAAAGATGTTTTTTCATACATGAGACTTTATGTACGAAATAACTGAAATGAAAATAACAGCACAAGCATTATTTTGTAGACAAGAAACATGGGAAATCCCTAGAGGTAACTTGCACAAGAAGGACCCTTGATACCTCATACATCATTGAGACTTGTTATAGAAACCACAACCAATTGTGTTCTCATGCAGAGCCACTAGGGGGAATCACATCCCAAGGCCTAGTGGTCTCCAATCAAATCACAAAAATGTGGTAGAGATACCATGACCGTCAGTGTTCTTGTACACAAGATACTAGGGAGTATCATTTCTTGATTCCAAGTGGCCTCAAATCATATAAAATGTGTAGTTTGTGTTATAGTGTCAATATAGTAAGATGAAACTGGGATAAACCACTTTAGAATCATCTAGCATACTAGTACTAGTCCACCCACCAAGATTCCATGTTTCACCCATGTTACCTATTTAAAATGGTGGTAAGGTTTTATCAAGAATACATAAATGAAACAAAAATAATTCAATTAAAAATCTATTCATCATCTCACCACAATTCACCATCATTAATTGAATTCCCTACCATTTACGTCACATAATGAAGAAGCCTCACAACTGGGCACATATAAAAATCACATATTAATAAATACATAACATTTCTCAAACTAGGAGGAGTCCTCAAAAGGGGTTTTCTTATTTTTGAAAGTATTTCTCAAGGTTCCAAATGGGCCCCATTACATTACCATAAATATTGTCATTTTAGAGAAAAACATAAGCATCCAACACTTTCAAAACACTTTTAAGAGCCCAGTTACCAAATTAAGATACAACCCATTTAATAACTAGATTGAATCCTTACTTAAAACATAGATAACATTTTAAGAAAATAAAATCACTAAATAAGCTCAATTTCATACGAAAACCCATGTATTTCTCCAAACAAAACAATACAAGATGTTTCCCCTCAATATGAATGCACTATACCCATCTTCCTTCAATCCACCTCTCACAACAATTATATTTTCACGAATTACCATTAGAAATACATATCAAATTCTAAAAAATATTTAGGAGACCACATTTAATGAGTTAGCATCTAAAACAAATTTAGCATTACAAATGTATTACATTTTCCAAAAAAAATTGAGAGCATATATCAATAAGAAAAATACAATGTGGAAGCATATATCAATTATGAAAAACAAATGTTCAAAAATTTCTAACATTCACTGTAACATCCCAGGAAAATAAAGTATATGAAATTTTCGTATTTATTTTTATTGGTGAATTAAACATTAATTTTACTTTAAATGGGTTTCTATGTTCGATAGCTTACCTGATACGCAACAGTGAGTTTCGTTGAAATCTTACGTTGCACACTAATAATATAATAATATTATTTTAAATGGTCGTTAACTCCTAGCCATTGTATTGGTGGGAATGAACAAACCTAAATACAATATTATTATAAATGTTTGTTAATTTTAATTACTTTTTCCCAATAGATGTTAGAGGCTTAAAATGTGAATAAATATAATATTAAGCATTATTTACATTAAAAGGTCAATTTACCGCCTTTTAATGGTGAACCTTTTTTAAATCTACTTTTGGTCAATTTAATACATTCTATATGACCAAATATAATTCTACATTAGAATAGGGACATCAAAATTTACTTTGTGTAAATTTTTTGAATTTTGCAGATAAAGTTCATTATTTTAATGAATAGTGAAAATATTGTATTTTAATTCAAAATTTACTTTTAATATAATTTATTTATATATTTAGATTATATTTTTAATTAGTTTTAAATTAAAATTAAAATATATTTTTACCATTTGATCCAATTTTGGTCATTGGAAGTAATTTCACTTTGAAATTGGACATAAATAAGTATCAATATTTTGATAGTTATTGTTTCTTAAAAACACGCTATTTGTTTTAACAACAGGAATTAATTTTTAAATTATTTAATTCTACTTCTATGTTTTGAATTTGGAAAAATATTCATCAATTTTGAATAGGGAATATCAAATAATTCTTAGGCTGAATTTTTCATATTTTTCTGAAAAACATCAATTTTTTATGAATATTGACACCACTTAGTGGTAGTTAAAAAATCATACATTTTCATTTAAATGAAATTTTACCACATACATTTATCAAGATGTAAAATGTGGTTCATTAAGAGGAAAATAATATTTTGTGAATAGTAACTTTTGATTTTTATTTACCGCGGATAAAGGTATATAAGGTAATCCAAGGTTAAAAGAATATTATAATAATTCAAAAATACCTTAACACTTGTCCAAACCTTATTAGTTGAGTCATTAACTACCATAGGCATATTTGGGTCGATTTTGGGACCCCTTTTAGCCACTTGGTAGTAATATTGACAATTTAGACTAATTAATTAAATGTAAAGGCAAAATAGACATAAACAAAAATCTTTTTGTAATTATAGTTTATATGGGGTTATATAAGGATTATTTTTGACTCTAAATAATCATTAGAAATATAAAGATATTTCCTACATCATGGTATTTTGTTTATAATTTTTATACAACAAATATATTAAATTATTTATGACATAATAATGATGCAGTGTTTACCACATTAATAAATTATTTAAATAAATAAGATTATAATGCTTAAAATATTATCCAAAACATGTCAAATTCGGATTGGATGATTTTATTGAGACCAGGAATCATCTTATCATTGACGATAATGATTTTTAGTCTATTAGTAACCGAATATCATTATATTATAAAATAATATATTCACGCATTCCTAAAGAGTGCATCCCCTCCCTTATAAAAGGAGACCACTTATAATCAATTACTCACACGTATCAAGCCATTTGGATCATCAAAACTCTTCCCAATTAAGCTATTAACATCCCACTTCTCCTCTTAGAATACTTAACTTTGGCATAAGGCACTTTAAGAAGTCCTTTGGTTCAAACCAAAGGTAGTTACACAAATTAATGGTAACAGTTTCTCTTAAATTATTTTCATTTATATTACTTCTCCAACCCCTAAACTCTTTTTATTTCTTTTATTTTGTAATAATAATAGTATCCTCAATATTATAGTATGTTGTTATGAGAAGTATTCAAACTATAATTACACACACCTCCATCTAATGGATGAAGAACATAATGTTTCTTTGGATGGAAAACTAACGCCACACGAAAGAATGATTGTTAAATTATATCTTACCACCTCTCATGGTGGCCATTAAGATGGAATTTTATTTATATATGATATATTTTATGTTTATGATTTTTTATGCTTTTGTACTTTCCATTTATATCATGCCTTTATGGTTTCCATAGTGGGTAAATACGATAATTTCATTTGAGGAAGTGCGGACTACTGCCCCCTCAAGGTGATTTGATTCGTTAATTCCTTATGTGGGATGTATAAATGATGGAGTTAAAGATATTATATATGATATTATACTGGAATTATAATATACATTGGTATAATTATGTTTTATTTCCATTAAAATAAGAAATATAAATTAAAGTATCATTCATGCGTACATACGGCTTACCGTCTCCATGAACGGTGCATTTCATTTATTACCTCTAAATGTTATGTAATATTATAAATACATGTATATACAAGATATATATAATATATATGATATATAAATCTTTAATATAATTCTGGATATAATGAACCTTTGACCACATGAACAACATGTTATTATAAGAAGTCCATTTTTGACTCAAGTACCAAATATCAACAAAACGAACATTATTAACATAAATGATTAAATAATGATTATAAAATGCTAATAAGTGATATAAAAGGAATAATAAAATTTAAAAAGGTTATTAAGAAAGTATAAAATAACTTTAGTTTTTTATTCAGGATATTAATGAACGATCGAGTCAAGTCGGACACGAGGTAAGGGATTCGACCTCTCTCTTTCTTTTCAAGTACTCTCTTTTATGTCATTTCATTTATGCTCCATGTTCTTATGTTAGAGGATGTTCTTTTATATTAAACATACTGTAATTTGTATTTTCATCTGATTATAGAACCTATCTTACTCTCCTCAATTCATTTTATGAATTTTTAAGAGGCGTCATTAGGCTGCCGAATTTTTGAAAGGGATTTTCTTATCTCACTTTTAATTCCATGATATTTCAATTTTTCACCACTTATTTATTGTATGTTGTGTATTTTGTACTTAATTTTGATATATATAATCATTATATTCATTATATTCATGGTATTATGTGATTCATTTGGTGGTTATTAACTTTGTGTCATACGACTCAATTGATTAAAATGTGGTAAGGGGTTTTCATATCACTTTTTATCCCCATGAGATACATGCTATATTTGCCACTACATTATATTGTGTGTTATATGTAATGCCCATGATTGAACTCTTTGTGTAATATAATTTCATATATGAGTACATACATCTTCATTGTATGATCCTTCATTCATGTGGAAAATGTTTTGTAAGTTACCAAATCATTAAGGGAACCATTCACCCTTCTCTTTTTAAAAGTATTCTTTTTGTTATATCTTTTAATTTACATATTATTATGTTGGAATATGTTCTTATATATCCTTATGGATGTAAATTGTATTTCCATGTGATTATATACCCTTTTTATCTCACAAACTCATTTTCTGAATTATAAAGTGACGCTGTTATGCTGTCGAATTTTTCTAAAGGGACATCTTAACCCAATTTCAATTCTTTGGGATAATCTTGTACATGTTGATTATGTCGTTCTATAAATATGTGTGAATGACCTATGATTGTTTAACACTTAATATCCACTTATATTGGGTATATTTATATTTTTCAAACATAAAAAATGTCATTGATTTATCCTTAATCTAAGGATATCGTATTTATAAGGGATTGTGTCTCAATTTACATTCAATTGGGACTTCATTATTTTTATGCAACAATTCACTCTTATACGGTGTATATACTGTAATTTGACATATTATATCAGGAATAATTCTATTCTCATGATATTATAAAGTTATGATTGTATTTTATTCCTCAATTATTTGTATTCAAGCGTCTCTCATTTTGTTAATAAATCTATAACTAAAATATCGTTTTAAATGTTTTAAAAATTTATTCTACTAAATATTTATCATTAATGACCATGTTTTCAAATTGGGTTTTAAGATTTATTTATATGGACATTAATTTTTTCAAATGATAATTCATTTAAAATATTCAAAGTGGTATGGGACACTTTGATTCAAAAATCTCTTTTTAAATGGTTTTGAAAATGATTTGATAAAAAATTGAGTATTTAAATATCTTGATTTGATATATTGGATTATGGGAATTTTATCATTCCTTTATACATGTGTTATATGTTATGATTATGTTATGGTTATTAGGAATTGTTTTTGTATATGGGTGGTTCCGTGATAAACCTAGGGTGGGTGAGCCCGAGATAGCTCTCCAATGCATTGGGTAACGTGACGGAAGTAAACATGAATGTTTCTCCTAATAGATTTATGGAATATACTATGATGGGTATTCCAAATGTTACTCCCTATGTAGCTGTGATAGCTATAATGTAAGTATGTTATGAATTCCATAAGTAACCGTTATGATTTATGATTTCTATGTGTTATTCATAAATCATATGATTTTGTAAGTTATGTTATTATTCAAATGTTTTGGTTTCATTGATTTGTAATTATTGATGGGATAATGTTTTCTTTCCTTATTTTATAACCCTTACTAATTTTTTTATACTCATCCCAAATTTTTGAAATGTTTTTTAGAGGAATTAAAGATGAATAGGGTCAAGGAATGGATCAAGGAAAAGTCATGATGTCTAAAACATGGAACTAGATGGGTTTCTTTTAAACAGTTTTTATTTTATGATAAAATGGATACTAAGTAGTATTGTCTACATGTAATATTCATGTTTAATGTATTATTTATGGCCTAATTCTCTAAAACTCAAAACCTGAAAAGATCCTCAATCTGAATTATTAGTTTAATTTATGATTATGTAATGATTTAAGGCTGGGTCCTTATAGTTGGTATCAGTGGTCAGTTTAGATAAATTTTGAGGTTAGGATAAAAATTTATGCATAAGTGACATTACCATAATGGTTAGGATTTTAGAAAAATTCGTAGTTATTTTTATAAAGTGAATGATATTAAGATAACATGAATACGTATATTATAGTGTTTACCCTTTTCATAAGATATTATATGATGATTTTAATGATATAATCACACTAAAATTTTTGGTTATAATAAATGGCAGGACATAATAGACACCAATGTAACCGTTGATGTGAAGAAAACTATGACAGTTTTCTGAACGAGCAGCTGAATGATATGGGAGCTACAACGAGAACTCTTTTGGTTATTCTCAACCAACTATCTAGAGTTGTAACACCCCAAGCTTTCATGATACGCTTCTCTTTCAATAATGCAATAGCTTGCAATGTACGCAAGTTCGAGATTCTAACACACCGCGGCCAATCAAAGTAGCAGTTATGAATAGTAATAACCACTTTTTTAAATTATATAAATTTTATATTTCAAAATGGACTTCATTTTTGTATTTTGAATATCGAAATTATCCTAAGTTGAATTTTTTGTAATTTTCTGAGAACATCTAATTTTCTATGAATAGAGAAAATACTTAAAACCAACTTCTGTAATAAAAATAATTTATAGTTATAAATTATACTATTTAGTGGTTTTAAAGTATAATTAGAATATATTTTTACCATTTTATCCAATGTTGGTCATTATAATTAATTTCAATTTGAAATTGGACATAAACAATTGTCAATCTTTTGATATATATTGTTTCTTAAAAACACGCTATATGTTGTGAAAGCGGGAATTAATTATAAAATTAATTAATTCAAATTATATGTTTGGAATTTTGTAAAATAGACATAATTTTTTAATTTGAAATATCAATTATTTCTTAGGGTGAATTTTTGGCATTGTTATGAAAAACGTGAATTTTTTTATGTATAGTGAAACCACTAAGTGATAGTTAAAAAACTAATTTTTCGTTTAAATGAAACATTACCACATCTGTGATTTGATTTTCAAAAATCTGACATACATGGTTTTTATTAGGAAGTAAATTTGGTTCCATGGGATTAAAATAATTTTTTGGTGAATAGTAACTTTTATGTTTAATTAATCGCGATTATAGATAATTAGTGAAATTTAAGGTAAAACTGATATTATAAAAATATTAAAATAACCTTAAACTTGTCCTACCCTTATTGGATGAGTCATTTACATCCACTAAAATCCATGGGTCAACTTGGTGACCCCATGGAGCCACTTGGGTAAGAAAATGACATTACTAACTTTTTATTTAAAGTAAAAGTAAAATTGTCACAAACATGTGTTGTTTTACAAAAACAATTATTAAATGGGGTTATATAAGTTAACATTTACTATATATATATATTAATTAGAATGATAAAAATATTTCCTACATCATGATTATTTTTTTATAATTTTTAGACATTATATAATATAAATTATTTATGACACTATAATGATGTTGCGATTACCTCATGAATTAACGATTTAAATAAAATAAAAAGACAATGTAAATATTAAGACTTACACTTGTCAAAAACCTATTTGATGAGTATATTTTTAACCCTTATCACCTTATCCTCGAAATATATATGTTTGGGACCTTTAAAATCCGAAACTCATTATATTATAAAGTAACATTTCATGACTTTCCAAGAGTGCCCCTCCTCTCCTCTTATAAAAGGCCCCCACCTCTACCAAATTATTCACACCTTCCAAGCCATTTGGCTCGGCCAAACTCTGCCCAAATACTCTCCCAACTTTCCTCTATTACTCCTAGAAGCCTCACTTTGGGCATAATTCTTCCCAAGGAAGCCTTTTCCTCAAATCAAAAAGAGTTCCCCGATTTTAAGGTAATGTCTTCTCTTATGTTATTTTGTTTTATTTTTCTTCTCCAACCCCTTAAACTATTTTTATTCATTTATTTAATAACAAAAACAATATAAAAAATATACTAGGATGTTTTTATGATAAGGATTTGATTTACACATACACACACCTTCGTCTAATGGTTAAAGAACATATTGTTTCTGTGGGTGGCGAAATACTGCCTCACGAAACGATGATTGTTAAATATTCTTTTAGCACCTCTAATGCTGGCCATTTTGAAGACACAATTTTTATATATGATATATATTATGTTTTTTTCCTTATAATTTTTTATTTTTCATTTATGGGGTTCCTTTATGATTTCTATTATGGGTAAACACGATAATTTCATTTTAGGTAGCGCGGACAACCGCCCCCTCAAAATGATTTGAATTGTTAATGCCATATGTGGAATGTATA
Source organism: Viscum album (assembly GCA_963277665.1). Taxonomy (NCBI): domain Eukaryota; kingdom Viridiplantae; phylum Streptophyta; class Magnoliopsida; order Santalales; family Viscaceae; genus Viscum; species Viscum album. The sequence continues at coordinate 960,563,068 of OY728143.1, read as the reverse complement.
AAGGATGGAGTAAATGGTATTGTACATTATATTATACTAGAATTATAGTATACCTTTATATAATTATAATTTCATTCCATTAAATATGAAATAGAAATGAAAGTAGAGTTCATGCGTATGTACGGCTTACCGTCTCCATGAACGGTGCATTTCATTTCTTACCTCTAAATGTCATGTAATATTATTAATTCATGTATATATTGGATATATATGATATATAAGATATATACATAATGAATATAATTATGGATATAATGGATATTTCACCACATGAACAACTTGTAATTATAAGAAGTTTATTTTTGACTCAAGTACCAAAGATCGACAAAAATGACCGTTATTAACTTAAATAATTACATAATGTTCATAACATGGTAATAAGTGATATAAAAGGAATAATGAACATGAAAAAGGGTTTTAAGCAAATAGAAATTAACTCTAGTTTATTATTCAGGAGATTAAATAACGATCGAGTCAAGTCGGACAAGAGGTAAGGGAATTTCTTAACCCAATTTCCATTCTTTAGGTTAATCTACTACTTTTAAATTATGTCATGATATTATTATATACTATCTTGTATTTTTACTTTCTTTATGTGTAATTATAGTAAATACGCATAATAGATCTATTTTATTTTAAAAATTATCTTTGTAAGGACTTCGTCTCAATCATTTTTCATTGAGGAATATTTGGTTTTATACACAACTTTCATTTATACTGTGTATAAACCCCTTTGACTTTGACTTTTATTCAAAATTAATCTTTTTATAAGAACTGTTTTTACTAAATGAAAAAAGGAATGTTTTTTTCATACTTATGCGGCGACAATGACTTCTCCACCGCCATGACTATTATTTGAGTTTCGTCTTCCTCAACAAGCCATAACTTTTTTTAAATAATAATAATAATAAATACAAAGTTTTAGTTTTCTTTTATTTTGGTAGTGCAAATGGTTTCAAAAGTTATTTTTATTATATCAATGTGTTGTATTGATATCTTGTGATTGAAATGTGGAATTTTTATGTTTCCATTATGCATGTTTTATGTGATATGATTATGTTATGGTTTATGATATGTTTAAACCTATTCATATGAGGAATGAATTGGACTTAATAAGTGACGGGTGGAGCCTGCTATAGCTCCTTGATGCATTGGTAGGTCTCATGAGATAAACTAGTTTCATGGCACGAGGCCTTGAAAAAATATTATTTGTAGTCTTGGCACGAGGCCTTGGCTACATGGTTATGATAGTCTGGCATTATGTATTCCGTCATTATGAAAGTGGTTATTGATATTGCATGTGATTATTCGACCAGTAGAATATCCATGTGAATAAGTAAATGGAATTATCTCATTTTACTTTTGCCATATTATGTTGAAGTTCAAGTTTAAAAGGATTTTGTTTTAGTTATACATTGCCTTAAATGTTTATATTTATTTATGAAAGCTTTCGCTATATTTTTATCCTTACTGAGCATCTGAGATCACCCATTTAAATGTTTTAATATTTTCCAGGATGTGAAGAAGTATTTTATGAATGACCTACAGGGATAGTCAGAAGAGGATATGAGTATAGACTATGGAGACTTTGTTATTGTAGTTTTTCACTTTATGATGTAATGTAACATTTATGAATGTATATAGTGTTTCCAAGGCTACTAAACTAATCGGTCTTTCGAGACATGATATTTTGTGATCATGCCAATGTTAGGTAATAATGCACCGACTCTGGGGAACTGGGGTTGGGGAATTACAGTTGGTATCAGAGGCAGTTTAGTACTAACCTTGGAAGAAAGATTTAGATAAACTCTTATTAGAGAACATATCCCAAAGATAGGCTTTGAGGATTAGTATAGAAGAACTTCCTAGAATTTTTGTATTATAGAGATTTTGTGAGTTTTCCGAGCAATACATCCCTGTCTAGATACGAGATGGTAGAGGCGGCTCTGGCACAAATGTACCTAGGGGTAAACCCGAAAAAACCACTTTGAACTAGACTTGAACGAGAACTAGTGCACGACAATGAGCCTTGCTGCACTCTTAGTTATGACACTCTCGGGGAATGTGCTTAGGATAATTCTCATTTTCATTACAAACCACTATGAAGGGTTATGAGTATATACTTCCTCAAAGAATTTTTTTTATGATTATGGATTATATGAATAAATATTTCAATTTTAGTTATGTATTTTACAAGTATGGAATTATGTATTTTGATTCATAAACTGATCTAGTTTATGTCATTGTTTAGAAACGGTGCCTAGTAGAAGGAATGGAAACCATATCAATGCACCCACTCAGTGTGGGGATTTCCATCCTTCTCAAGATAATTATTGTGGATTTGGAGATACAACTGGTGTTGATCAACTTATTACCATACTGGGACAACTCACTCAGGTTATTAATAATAATCTTACTTGTATGGATCATCCTGATCCACAACGAGTAGGATCAATGTTAGACCACTTTATGAGGAAACAACCACCAATATTTAATGGGGGTACAAATCCATTAGTTGCTGACTAATGGATAAACTCCTTAGAGATAATATTCAACGCCTTGGGGAGTAGTGAAAGGGAGAAGGTTTTCATGGCTGTTTACTGCCTCACTAGAGATACTGATCAATGGTGGTCATTGATTCAAAACACAAAGGAAGATGACGAGATATCAAATATGGAATATAGGGAGTTCAAAGAGCTTTTCCTAGTAAAATACTATCCTCGTGACCATTGAACAGATATGGAAAGACAATTTTTGAGTCTGAGACAAAAGGAGGATGAGAATGTCGCAAAGTATGAGGCCAACTTTACAAGGTAAGTGAGGCATGATGTAGATTATATACATAACCCAAGAATTAAGATTGATCGTTTCTTTGTTGGGTTAAAAACATTTCTCTGTCGAGCTTTAGAATCAGAATCCTTCGCATCGTACGAAGATATTGTCTCATGTGCTATCAAGACAGAAAATGAATTCTCTATGTATTATGACAATAAAATAAAGAAAGAGAAGAAGAGAACGGTGGAACAAGAGACAGATAAAGGGAAAAAGGGAAAGAAGGATTTTACATTATGTGATAATTGTGGGAAGAATCACCCCGGTGCTTGCCTAAAACGAATGGGAGTTTTTTATAAATGTGGAGAACAAGGTCACTAGGCTTGTGATTGAAAGGTAAAGAAAGAGGCTATCAATGTTTAATGCTACAATTGTAGGGAAATGGGGAATTATGAAAATGAATGTCCTATGCATCAGGAAAACTTACCTCAGAAAAGGACAAGTGATCAAGGACAATCTTATGCTGTTACTACAATTGAAATGGAATAATTAATGTATTGGTGCTTTTGGACTCAAGGATTATATTCTGGTTATAAGGATAATGTGATATATATATATATATATATATAAGTATTGTACTACAATACTTGTTGTTTTCATTAAGGATTTAATATGAATAATGTAATTATATTTTTAGTATGTGACAATAAGAAAAACATTACTTTGTTTGGGGAATTTGATGTTACAATTGATTTTGGAATTTGGAGACCTTTTGGATAAAGTCTGGACAGAGGTATTTTGGATAAATATAAAGGTTGTAATGGATTATATTTTACATTGAATACTATTGTTAAGGTTATTTTTGGATATTTATAAAAAGGACAGCATGAAGCCCATGTGACAACCCATCGCATCAGAGAAAGTTGTGGGAATCGAACCCACAACCATAGTGTGATTGGGATTTATCGCCTACCACTGGACTACGTGAAGTCCATGGTTTGTACAAAAATATTTTTCCTAATCTAAATGGTATGTTTTAATATTTTTAACCTTGTACAATAATGATAAATGTAATATTTTTGAGTTCTATAATCTTCTTGAGTGAAGGATGAGTTTGTGGTAGAAATTAATTGATGGTTGAAATTCTAATTATCAAGAATATATATATATATATATAACTATCTATTATTATATGAATAAATTAATTCTTAAACTTTAGGAAAGGGATATTAAAAAAAATGCGTTGTCCTAATACCTTATCTTTTGTTCAACTGATGATATTTTAAATCAACATAGATTGAAGGCTTTGAGGCCCTCAATTTAACACTTGTTTGTGATTGATGACCTCAATAACTCCCTACAAATATTTACGTTTTGCTCCAATTATATGTCTCTAATTGCCACCAATTTTCTCCTTATCGAGATCATAATTTGGTGGTGGCTTTTTCATTTCCCTCTTATTAAGGCTAAATTTTATTAACCCTATTTCTGATGTGGGTTTTCCACAAAGGTATTTTCTATTTTCAACCATTTATTTTCGAAGAACATTTTCAAATTGCGAGAACGCAATTTATGGAAGGAGAGAAGAATGTAACACCCAAAGCTTTCATGATACGCTTCTCTTTCAATAATGCAATAACTTGCATTGTACGCAAGTTCGAGATTCTAACACACCACTGCCAATCAAAGTAGCAGTTATAAATAGTAATACCCAATTTCTGAAATTATATAAATTTTATATATCAAAATGGACTTCATTTTTGTATTTGGAATATCAAAATTATCCTAAGATGAGTTTTTTGTAATTTTCTAGGAACTTCCAATTTTCTATGAATAGAGAAAATACTTAAAACCAACTTCTTTAATAAAAATAATTTATAGTGATAAATTATACTATTGAGTGGTTTTAATGTATAATTAGAATATATTTTTACCATTTTGTCACAACCCACCTTCACCAAAAGGAGGGAAGGGTCAGCAGATTTCCAGGCCCTTCCTTATTTAAGTTGAAGGAGAGATAATGACCCCCGAAACCCGCCTTCAATAGGTCCCGGAGTGGCGACTAGCACCAAGGGTATGTAAATTTCACACAAATGGAAGGCATTACCCTTTTTATTTTATAGGATCTAGAGATAAGAAGAAGAAAAACCAACAACACCATGGTAAAAAAGAAAAGTAAATCCAACAGTAAACCATTCCCACATGCATGTTTCAAAAGTAAAAGCCACAAGGTGCAAAAGTTGTCTACAAGGGTAAGTACCAAAGAAAGAAAAAATAACAACTGCAACTGCTCCAAGGATCCGAGTTAGAATGGTCCCGCACGATCCCCGATGTCCTCCTGGAAACCTGAAAGCAATTTTATATACGTAGGGTGAGCATACAAGTACACTCAGTAGGGAAAACCAAAGACTCTTATGCACAAGTGGGGGAACGTACTAAAGTCCCGTGAGAAAAAGAGTAAACCAAACACATAACAGGGTAAACTATCCACCCAAGCCTCACCAAGGTACACTCCCCAAATAACGAAAATCAAGTAATATATATATTAAGAGAACATCGATGTTTGGGTACCCCTCACCACTTTCCCACTGGTTATTGAGACATCCTATGCATCGGACTAATCCCACCATTCTCACCGTAGTCCCACTGCCACACCCGCCCGCACACACCTGGGCCACAACCACATGCAGTCCCACTGCCGAATCCAGCCCGCACACACCTGGGCCACAACTATCACATGTAACCATGTCTGTAAACACCTAGGCCAGAACAACCACCACCATGCCCGAAGACACCTGGGCTAAAGGATCCACTTCCATGCCCGAAGACACCTGGGCCTCATCCCGAAGACACTTGGGAAACCACCTGCCCCACACACCTGGACAACCACCAAACCACCCCGCCCGAAGGTTCTTGGGTTAATAATGGACCTCAGGCCATCACAGCCTGCCCGAAGATACTTGGGCTATCCGGGAAAGGGAGCAGAAAAGGAGTTAATAACCAGCCACTAAGAATATTGTTGGGAAAAACACCCTCCCCCATGAAATGGGGGTGTTCGGCACTAAGTGCTCAACTTGGGTGGGGCGCGAATAAGAAACAAAAAGCTACAAGTATATGTATATAGGTAACAAGTACTCACCCAAAGCTAGGTTTTTCTTCAGACAACCTACAGATCACAACAACACTCAAGTCCGAGTCACGACTCACGTTAACCACCCATTTGTCCCCATTCTTATTTCACATTCAGTAATAATGTTTATGTTTAAGCACTACTGGGAAACTAGTAGGCATTGTAATAAGTCCAGGAAGGTAAAAAATCAAGCAACAACCATAACACCTATACCCGGTTCTCAACAACAGAGGATTCCATCCCAATTCGTGATATAAACAAGTATCCACCCGGTCTTAAAACTCACAACCACTGAATACATACCAATATGGGATCCCATACCCAGTTTCATAACCACCGAAAGCACAAAAGAACAGGGGATTCCATCCCCTCCCACATATCCAGCAATCGACTCGTAAAAGAAAACCACCAAAACACTACCACCAACACTAAGCAATGCCAGGCCTGTATTTTCAGATTTGAAATATTTTACATGTTCCATGATTTCAATTCCATTTTTACTGGGCTTAGCACAAAAGGGATTTGTCCTGGTGATTTCAATTTAATCAGCCATATGTACGTGATTAACCAATTTCACAGCAGAAGTTCACATTTACAACAATCCATTTAAAACATCAGCAAGGTTCATTAGTGCACAAACAACGACCACCAACGGCCTCGATTTTCAGGAGGCATAAGCCAGCACAACTCAACAAGATGATCCTAAATGAAACAACATCAGAATATAAGACAACATCAACAATCACAACCCCCCTCTATTCCTTATAGAATTCGTTCATTATCTTTATTTAGGTCTGGTTTATCCAATTATACTGAACAAAATCACGCCCACCCCGCATTATACACCAAAAGAGAGAGACGAAGGAGAAATTCCCTACTTGTTGGATCAACGATCTATGCTGAGGCCGGGGGAGGAAGTTCACGGATAGCGATTCGGCTCACCTGAACGAAAATCGCTCCGTCTATCAATGATTAGGCTGGGCAGGGAACTTTATGGATAACGATGCGCCCGATGCACCAGAAGCTGTTTGTGAAAATCCACGATCGAGGAAAGGAGAAACCACGGCTAACCCTTAGTTTATAAGAGCCGCGGATGGTTGCGCGTAACCAGGTGAGGCGCGGGGGGTCGTGGGTTGACCACGCGGCTGGGGCAGTTACACACCGAGGTCTCTCGAGATTTTTAGGAATTAATTATGGGATTTTAATAGTTTTAAATGGAGTAAAAGAATTAATTTAAGTCAACACTTACGTTGCGGGAGCGGAAAATTCAGGTACTGGAAGGAGAATGAAAGGCTCGGAGAGGGGACACGGTGTTACCCTCACGGTGCCACCGTTTTGGTAGAACCTTACTTTTGTAAATGTAATGGTCCAGGAAGGTCCAGACCATTACATTACATACCTCTTAAACCATTCTTTTTCACGAGAATCAAAAAAAACCAAGAAGGAAAGAGAGGGTCCGAACAACCATCTTGAAAGATACCTCTTAGAAGTGAACCCATGCTAACCAAAAACACTTCTCTATCACGAGCCAAGAAACATACCATGTCAAACTACCCAGGCATGTGGGTTGGGGAGTCTCCTCCCCCATGTCAAGATATTATCCGCTTTGGGCGGCCCTGACTCGCCCGTACGGGTTTAATCGCATCCACCTTAATGCGTCTTGATTAGGGTTCGGGCTGTCTCCTCCCTCATAGCCAGGGCATTTCACACAGATCCAAAGGATGAAAAACCAGTACATTTCATAGACAAAAGACAAAATGTTCTATCACAATAGGTACAACATGGAAAAAAACTTAAAACAACTCTGGGTACTGGGTACGCATCTGTACTTCCCTCTCCCACGTACTCTCCTCAAGCCCATCATGTCTCCACAACACGCGAACCAAGGGAACGGTTCACCCAAGAAGAACCTTGTCTTTGCAATCCTCGATCATCACTGGTCTCTCCTCAAAGGTCACATCATCCTAGATGTCCAGCTCAGCCCAATCAAGGACGTGTGAATCATCGTGTAGATACCGACGGAGCTGGGACACATGGAAGACACCATGTATCCTTAGTAGCTGTGGTGGAAACACTAGCCGGTAAGCCACCTCGCCGACCCGCCACAATACTTTGAAGGGTCCGATGAACCTAGTGGAAAGATTACTCCCATTGTCGAACCTTCGCTGCCCACGCCGAGGGGAGACCTTTAAGAACACATGGTCCCCAACCTCAAACTCCACGGGCCTCCTCCTGGTATCAGCATACGACTTCTGTCGGTCCTGGGCCACCTTCATCTTTTCCCGTATGAGCTGAACCTTCTCTGTTGTGTTCTGCACCACCTCCGGGCCGAGGATGCATGCCTCTCCTACTTCGGCCCAACACATAGGTGAACGACATGTCCTCCCATACAGGGCTTCAAATGAGACCATTCCAATGGTAGAGTTATAGCTATTATTGTAAGCGAACTCAACTAGGGGCAGTTTTCGCACCCATGATCCTCCTGAGTCCAGAACACATGCCCGTAGCATATCATCCAAGGTCAGGATGGTGCGCTCTGTTTGTCCATCTTTCTAGGGATGGAAAGCAGTGATAGGGCATAACTGGTTGCCAAACGCATTCTGCAATCCTCTCCAGACTCGCGAGGTAAACCATGCATCCCTATCCGAGACTATAGACCTCGGAACTCCATGAAACCTCACCACCTCATCCACGTACTTTCGTGCCAAAGAGTCCACAATACTCGACTCCCTGATCGCCAGAAAGTGAGCCGATTTCGTCAACCTGTCCACTACCACCCAGATGGCGTCGCACCCTCCTTGGACCTTGTGTAGTACCGTGACGATATTCATCGAGATGTCATCCCAATTTCACTTGGGGGCATCTAGAGGCTGCAGTAGGCCGCCCAGATCTCGGTGTTCAGCCTTCACTTGCTGACACACTAATCACATGGCCACAAACTCTGCCACCGATCGCTTAACTACGGGCCACCAGAACTGCGTCTTTAGACCCTGGTACATCTTGGAATCTCCTGGGTGTACCGCCAGGGGTGAGTTGTGGAACTCGCAGAGAACCTTTCCGCGCATCACCTCCGGGACAAACAACATTTTCTGGAAAAGAATCCAGTTCTGACCATCCTCTGTCCATCCTTCTGGAGCATTGCCCTGGTCAACCCGGTCACACATCACTTCGCACTCTGGGTCTCCCCACTGAGACTCCACCACCTGTCGAAACAAGGATGACTGCACTATCATCTGATATAGGAATCCATTGCTGGTATCCATCCTCGCATCCAGGTGTAAGGCATCCAACTCTTCCATTGCCTTCCAGGTGTCCGCCAACTCTCGGACTGCATCCTTCTGCGTCCTTCTGCTCAAGGCATAGGCCACCACATTTCCCTTTGCCTCAATATAAGAGATCTCGAAGTTGTAATCCTAGATGAACTCCACCCATCTCTGCTGTCGCAAGTTTATGTCCCGCTGGGAGAAGATATACCATAAGATTTTGTGATCCATGAAGACCACAAAGAGTTCCCCGATGAGGTAGTGCCTCCATAACTTTAGTGCAAAAACAACCGCTACAAGCTCCAGGTCATGGGTGGCGTAATTATGCTCATGGTGGCATAGCTGTTGGGACCCATAAGAGATCACCCCTTGTCGCTGCATCAAAATGCATCCCAGGCCCTGTCCCGAAGCATCACAGAACACCTCATAAGCTACCCCTTCTTCTGGTAATCTTAGCACTGGGGAACTAACCAACTTCTCATTCAGATAGCTGAAGGATGACTGGCACTGCTCACTCCATACGAAAGCCTGTTCCTTCTTGGTCAGAGCCGTCAAAGGGGCCGCAACTCGGGAGAAGTTGGGTACGAATATCTGGTAGTAACCTGCCAGCCCAAGGAAACTACGGACCTCTGCCACATTCTTGGGTGCTTCCCAAGAAACAACTGCCTCAACTTTTGACGGGTCCACCGCTACCCCCTTCTCGGACAACACATGCTCGTGGAAGTGCACTTCTCGTGTCCAAAACTTGCATTCTGACAACTTCCCATAGATCTGGTGCTGTCAGAGGACCTCCAAAACTATCCTCAGGTGCTCTGCGTGGTCCTCCTCTGATCTAGAGTAGACCAGGATGTCGTCGATGAACACAACCACGAACTAATCCAGGTATTCCCGGAAGATGGAGTTCATAAGCCCCATAAACACAGCCGGGGTGTTCGTAACGCCGAAGGGCATGACTACAAACTTGAAGTGTCCATACCTGCACTTGAACGCAATCTTCGGGATGTCGCTCTCTTTCACCCTCAGCTGGTGGTACCCAGAACGCAGGTCGATCTTTGAGAACCATCCTTCCCCTTTCAGATGGTCGAAAAGATCATCTATCCTTGGAAGAGGGTAGCGATTCTTAATCGTCACCTGATTCAGCCTCATGTATTCTATGCACAACCTAAGACCACCATTTTCCTTCTTTGCAAACAACAACGAAGCACCCCACAGTGACACACTCGGACAAACATAACCCCACTTCATCAGATCTTCAATCTTTATCCACAACTCCCGTAGCTCTGAAGGTGTCATCCGGTAAGGAGCCATCGAGATTGGACGAGTGACGGGCTGCAGGTCTATCTTGAACTCAATATAACGTCGAGGGGGTAGAGTCGTAACCTCCTCAGGAAAGATTTCCATAAACTCACGGACGATCTCTGGAACTTCCACCATTTCAGCATCTACTAATTCCACTGTCAGCTCGGTCAACAAGGAGAGGAGAGGTTCCTCTCTCCTGTTTCCCCTCGGACTACTCTGCTCGCCGGTGAAGGTAACACGCTGGCTGTCCAAGTCTGAGAACATAACCCTTCTTCGAAAATAGTCGATGACGGCGCATACAGAAAACAACCAGTCGATGCCTAGAATGACATCGTATGGATGAATTTGTAGCAGAATAAGATCTCAAACTGACTGATGCGGCCTTAACATCAGTCTACATCCCTGACAAATGAACAACATGTCAGTTTGACCTCCGACTGGTGTGCTCAACACCAGGGGGCTGGAATTCTCTTGACATCTAGACCCAAGGCACAGGCTATACTAGGTGAATCAAAGGAGTGCGAAGCTCCGGTATCGAACAATGCATAAGGAAGAGTGCTAAATAGACTGATCGTACCTCGAACAACCTCTGGCCCTATTAGAACTACTTCCTCTATGGCGTGCAACTTTCCACGCCTAGCTCCCCTGCCCCTCGGTTGTCGGCCACCCCCAACCCCTCGACCACACCCTGGTCGAGGTCCCTGTGGAGCGCCCTGAGGTCGGCCTCCTCCTCTTACGTCTGACCTCGGAAGAGCGGGAGCTCGCTGTCCCTGCTGCTGCTGCTGGAAAGGTTTGGCTGGAAGCTGTTGCTGGGGCAGGTGCTGGGGATGACTGCCACTGCTGTACTACACCTGGTCGGGGCACTGACATTGGAGATTCCCAGGGCTCCCACAGATGAATCCCCGTGGTCCCGGGCCCGTAGGAAAAGGGCGAGAGCCGGTGGATCGAAACTGAAACTGATGTGGCCTGCTCCCTACGGGTCGGAACCTAGATGGTCCTGACGCTGGAGGCCTGGTGCTGACGGCCTTCCCCTTTGATGGTCCCAGCTGGATCCCCTCTCGCGACACTCCTCATAGAGAATGCATCCTCTCCACCACTTCGGCCTTCTTCTGGACCTCCATGTACGTCGGCAGGGTAAATGGGGTAACAACATACTGGAGGGAGGGTCAGAGTGCCTCCTCTATACCTCTTTCTGGAGACTCCTCGTCGGGAAAGTGGTCCGGAGGAAAATGTAGGAGGTCCTTTCACTTGATCCCTAGCTCCCTCACGGACATACTTCCCTGCTGGAGGGTGAGTAGTTCCTACCTCTTTTCTGCCATCATCATCGAGGAGAGGAATTCTGCCCAGAACTCCCTCTCGAAATCCACCCAAGCCACCTCAGACTCTCTCCTCTCCCCCAGGTAAAGCATCCACCACTGACATTCCGCTACCCGCATCTGGCTAACGGCCAGAAGAACCCAGTACTCAGTCAGTTCCCAAATCAGGCCGAAGGCTATAACTAACTCCTCTATCCAGCCTTCCATCTTCATATCAGAGGTGTTTCCCTCATACTTCTTGAGGGCCTGTCGCTGGAAGGCTCGAAGAGTCATCTTCCACTGGTCCTCCTCATCCTCTCGATCAGCTCTCTTTCGATCGGCCAAAGTAGTCTCCAGGGCCTCGATCGCCTATACCACACGTGGTCGCCTCCCAGGTGCCATAGCTTCAAGATAAACAAGGAATGCCTAAGCCCAAGTAGTGTAGAATATTGCTCTTAAAAATTCTTAAAATTTAATTTATTCTTAATCCCCAATACATCCCAGAAACACAAGAATACAGGTCATTTATGATGCATGTACCTTTCCTAGGGTCTCTAACCTGCAATCAGTGTGGCCTCACATGGTCGTTCGGTAGGTCTAGAGTCCTTGCATCGGATCACGGGGGGCCCTAAAATCTTGTGTCCTAGCCGGTCTTCCCTGGCCTAATTCACGCACCAAGGTCACCCAACACTGTTGCCTTACCATCCCATGCAATCCTTACTATGCCTAACTCCAGACTCCATCCTATCACTCAACCATCTCCTCTGATACCATTTTGTCACGACCCACCTTCACCAAAAGGAGGGAAGGGTCAGCAGATTTCCAGGGCCTTCCTACTTTAAGTTGAAGGAGAGATAATGACCCCCGAAACCCGCCTTCAATAGGTCCCGGAGTGGCGACTAGCACCAAGGGTATGGAAATTTCATACATATGGAAGGCATTACCCTTTAAATTTTATAGGATCGAGAGATAAGAAGAAGATAACCCAACAACACCAAGGTAAAAAAGAAAAGTAAAGCCAACAGTAAACGATTCCCACATGCATGTTTCAAAAGTAAAAGCCACAAGGTGAAAAAGGAGTCTCCAGGGGTAAGTACCAAAGAAAGAAAAAATGACAACTGCAAATGCTCCAAGGATATGAGCTAGTATGGTCCCGCACGATCCCCGAAGTCCTCCTCGAAACCTGAAAGCAATTTTATATAAGTAGGGTGAGCATACAAGTACACTCAGTAGGGAAAACCAATGACTCTCGTGCACAAGTGGGGGAACGTACTAAAGTCCCGTGAGAAAAACAGTAAACCAAACACCTAACAGGGTAAACTATCCACCCAAGCCTCACCAAGTTACACTCCCCATATAACGCAAGTCAAGTAATATATATATTAATAGCACATTGATGTTTGGGTACCCCACGCCACTTTCTCAATGGGTATTGAGACATCCTACGCATCGGACCAATCCCACCATTCTCACCACAGTCCCACGGCCACACCCGCACGCACACACCTGGGCCACAACCACACACAGTCCCACTGCCGAATCCCGCCCGCACACACCTCAGCCACAACTATCACATGTAACCATGGCTACAAACACCTAGGCCAAAACAACCACCACCACGCCCGAAGACACCTGGGCTAAAGGATCCACTGCCACGACCGAAGACACCTGGGCCTTATCCCGATGAAAATTGGGAAACCACCTGCCGCACACACCTGGACAACCACCACACCACCCCGCCCGAAGGTTATTGGGCTAATAATGGACCTCAGGACATCACAGCCTGCCCGAAGATACTTGGGCTATCCGGGAAAGGGAGCAAATATGGAGCTAATAACCATCTACTAAGAATAGTGTTGGGAAAAACACCCCCCCATGAAATGGGGGTGTTCGGAACTAAGTGCTCAACTTGGGTGGGGAGCGAATAAGAAACACAAAGCTAAAAGTGTATTTATATAGGTAACAACCACTCACCCACGCTAGGATTTTCTTCAGACAGCCTACAGATCACAACAGAACTCAAGTCCGAGTCACGACTCACGCTAACAACCCATTTGTCCCCTTTTTTATTTCACGTTCAGTAATAATGTTTATGTTTAAGTACTACTGGGCAACTAATAGGCATAGTCATAAGTCTAGGAAGGTAAAAAATCAGGCAACAACCATAACGCCTACACCTAGTTCTCAACAACAGAGGATTCCACCCCAATTCGTGATATAAACAAGTATCCACCCGATCATAAAACTCACAACCACTGAATCCATACCAACAGGGGATCCCATCCCCGGTTTCATAACCACTGAAAGCATAAAATAACATGGGATCCCATCCCATCCCACATCTTCAGCAATCGACTCATAAAAGAAAACCACCAAAACAATGCCACCAACGCTAAGCAAGGCCAAGCCTCTATTTTCAGATTTAAATGTTTTTACACGTTCCATGATTTCAATTCCATTTTGACCGGGGTTAGCACATAAGGGATTGATCCTGGTGCTTTCAATTTATTCAGCCGTATGTACGTGATTATCCAATTTCACAGCAGAAGTTCACATTTACAACAATCCATTTAAAACATCAGCAGGGTTCATTAGTGGACAAACAACGACCACCAACAGCCTCGATTTTCAGGAGGCATAAGTCAGCACAACTCAACAAGATTATCATAAAAGAAAAAACATCAAAATATAAGACAACATCAATGATCACAGCCCCCCCCCCCTCTTTTCTATATAGAATTTGGTCATTATCTTTAATTAGGTCTGGTTTATCCAATTCTACAGAACAAAAGCACGCCTACCACGCATGATACACCAAAAGAGAGAGACGAAGGAGAAATTCCCTACTTGTTGGATCAACGATCAACACTGAGGCCGGGGGAGGAAGTTCACAGATAGCGATTCGGCTCTCCTGAACGAAAATCGCTTCGTCTATCAATGATTAGGCCGGGCGCGGAACTTTATGGATAACGATGTGCCCGATGCACCAGAAGCTGTTTGTGAAATGCCACGATCGAGGAAAGGAGAAACCACAGCTAACCATTAGTTTATAAGAGCCGCAGACGGTTGTGCGGAACTGCATGAGGCGAGGGGGTCATGGGTTTACCACGCGGCTGGGGAAGTTACAGACGGAGGTCTCTCGGGATTTTTAGGAATTAATTATGGGTTTTAATTGTGTTAAAAGGAGTAAAATAATTAATTTACGGCGAAACCAACGTTGCAAAAAGTAGAAAAGTTAGGTACTGGAAGGAGAACGAAAGGCTCGCCGAGGGGACACGGTGTCACCCTCGTGGTGCCACCGTCATGGTGCACCCTCACGGTGCTACCGTCATGGTGCCACCCTCACGGTGCCACCGTCACGGTGCCACCCTCACGGTGCCACCGTATTGGTGGAACCTTACTTTTGGCAAAGTAATGGGCCAGGAGCGTCCGGTCCATTACACATTTTATCCAATGTAGGTCATTATAATTAATTTCACTTTGAAATTGGACATAAACAATTTTTAATCTATTGATATATATTGTTTCTTAAAAACACTCTATTTGTTGTGACAACATGAATTAATTGTTAAATTAATTAATGAAAATTATATGTTTGGAATTTTTTAAAATAGACATCATTTTTGAATTCGGAATATCAATTATAGCATAGGGTGGAATTTTGGTATTGTTCTGAAAAACATCAATTTTTTATGAATAGTGAAACCACTAAGTTGTAGTTAAAAAACTGATTTTTCGTTTAAATGAAAAATTAACACTTCTGTGATTTGATTTCCAAAAATCTGACATACATGGTTGTCATTAAGAATTAAAATGTGGTTTAATGGGATTAAAATAATTTTTTAGGTGAATAGCAACTTTTAAGTTTAATTAATCATGATTAAAGATAATTAGTGAAATTTAAGGTAAAAATAATATTATATAAATATTAAAATACCCTAACACTTGTCCTAAACATATTTTTATGTGTCATGTCCGACAAAGAAAATCCATGGGTCAACTTGGGGACCCCATTGAGCCACTTGGGTAAGAAAATGACATTAATAACTTTCTATTTAAAGTAAAAGTAAAATTGTCACAAACATGTGTTGTTTTACAAAAACAATTATAACACGGGGTTATATAAGTTAACATTTATACTATAAATATTCATTAGAAAGCTAAAAATATTTCCTACATCATGATTATTTCTTTATAATTTTTAGACATTATATAATTTAAATTATTTATGACACCATAATGATGCAGCGATTACCTCAATAATTAACCATTTAAATAAAATAAAAAGATAATGTAAAATCCAAGACTTACACTTGTCAAAAACATATTGGATGAGTATATTTCGAACCCTTATCACCTTATACTCTAAATATATAAGTTTGGGACCTTTAAAATCCGAATCTCATTATATAATAAAGTAACATTTCATGACTTTCCAAGAGTGCCCCTCCTCTCCTCTTATAAATGGCCCCCACCTCTACCACATTATTCACACCTTCTAGGCCATTTGGATCGGCCAAACTCTGCCCAAATACTCTCCCAACATCCCTCTCTTACTCCTAGAAGCCTCACATTGGGTATAATTATTCTCAAGTAAGCCTTTTCCTCAAATCAAAAAGAGTTTCCCGATTTTAAAGTTATGTCTTCTCTTCTGTTATTTTGTTTTATTTTGCTTCTCCAACCCCTTAAACTATTTTTATTCATTTATTTTATAACAACACCAGTATCTACAATATAATAGTATTTTTTTATGATAAGGATTTGATTTACACATACACACACCTTCATCTAATGGTTAAAGAACATACTATTTCTGTGGGTGGTGAAATACTGCCTCACGAAACGATGATTGTTCAATATTCTTTTAACACCTATAATGGTGGCCATTTTGATGAAACAATTTTTATATATGATATATATTATGTTTTTTTCTTATGATTCTGTATTTTTCATTTATGGCGTACCTTTATGATTTCTATTATGGGTAAACGCGATAATTTCATTTTAGGAAGCACGGACTACCGCCCCCTCAAAATGATTTGAATCATTAATGCGATATGTGGGATGTATAAAGGATGGAGTAAATGTTATTATACATTATATTATACTGGTATTATAGTATACCTTTATATAATTATAATTTCATTCCATTAAATACGAAATAGAAATGAAAGTAGCGTTCATGCGTACGTACGGCTTACCGTCTCCATGAATGGTGCATTTCATTTCTTACCTCTAAATGTTATGTAATATTATTAATTCTTATATATACTGGATCTATATGATATATATGATATCTAAATCATGAATATAATTTTGTATATAATGGATATTTCACCACACGAGAAACTTGTAATTATAAGATGTTTATTTTTGACTCAAGTACCAAAGATCGACAAAACTGACCGTTATTAACTTAAATAATTACATAATGTTCATAACATGGTAATAAGTGATATAAAAGGAATAATGAACATGAAAAAGGTTCTTAAGCAAATAGAAATTAACTGTAGTTTATTATTCGGGAGATTAAAGACCGATCGAGTCAAGTCGGACACGAGGTAAGAGAATTTCTTAACCCAATTTCCATTCTTTGGGTTAATCTCCTAATTTCAAAATATGTCATGATATTATTATGTCATATCTTGTATTTGTACTTTCTTTATGTGTACTTATAGTAAATACACATAATAGATCTATTTTATTTTTAAAATGATCTTTGTAAGGACTTCGTCTCAATCTCCTTTCATTGAGGCATATTTGGTTTTATACACAACTTTCATTTATACGGTGTATAAACCCCTTTGACTTTTACTTTTATTCAAAAGTAATCTTTTTATACGATGTGTTTTTACTAAATGACAAAAGGAATTTTTTTTCTTACTTATGCGGCGACAACGACTTCTCCACCGCCGTGACTATTATTTGAGTTTTGTCTTCCTCAACAAGCCATAACTTTTTTTTAAATAAAAATAATAATAAATACAAAGTTTTAGTTTCCTTTTATTTTGGTAGTGAAAATGGTTTCAAAAGTGATTTTTCTTATATCAATGTGTTTTATTGATATCTTGTGATTGAAATTTGGAAATTTTATGTTTCCTTTATGCATGTTTTATGTGATATGATTATGTTATGGTTTATGATATGTTTAAACCTATTCATATGAGGAATGAATTGGAATTAATAAGTGACGGGTGGATCCCGCTATAGCTCCTTGATGCATTGGCAGGTCTCATGAGACAAACTAGTTTCATGGCACGAGGCCTTGACAAAATCTTATTTGTAGTCTTGGCACGAGGCCTTGGATACGTGGTTATGATAGTCTGGCATTATGTATTCCATCATTATGAAAGTGGTTATTGATATTGCATGTGATTATTCGACCAGTAGAATATCCATTAGAATAAATAAATGGCATTATCTCATTTTACTTTTTCCATATTATGTTGAAGTTCAAGTTTAAAAGGATTTTGTTTTAGTTATACATTGCCTTAAATGATTATTTTTATTTATGAAAGATTCCTCTATATTTTTATCATTATTGAGCATCTGAGCTCACCCATTTCAATGTTTTAATATTTTCCAGGATGTGATGAAGTATTTTATGAATGACCTGTAGGGATAGTCAAAAGAGGATATGAGTGTAGAATATGGAGACTTTGTTATTGTAGTTTTTCACTTTATGAAGTAATGTAACATTTATGAATGTATCTAGTGTTTCCAAGGCTACAATACTAATCGGTCTTTCGAGACTTGATCTTTTTTGATCATGCCAATGTCACGTTATAATGCACCGACTCTGGTTAACTGGGGTCGGGGCGTTACAGTTGGTATCAGAGGCAGTTTAGTACTAACCTTGGAAGCTATATTTAGATAAACTCCGATTAGAGCAAATATCCCATAGATAGACTTTGAGGATTAGTATAGAATAACTTCCTAGAATTTTTGTATTATAGAGATTTTGTGAGTTTTCTGAGAAATACATCCATGTATGGATACAAGAAGGTAGAGGCGGCTCTAGCACAGATGTACCTAGGGTTAAAACCCAAAAACACCGCATTGAACTAGACTCGAACGGGAACTGGTGCACGACAACGGCCCTTGATGCACTCTTGGTTACAACACTCTCAGGGGATATGCTTAGGATAATTCTCATTTTCTTTACAAACACCTATGAAGGGTTATGAGTATATACTTCCTCAAATAATTTTTTTTATGATTATGGGTTATAGCCATATATTGTTCAATTTATGTTAAGTATTTTACAAGTATGGAATTATGTATTTTGATTCATAAACTAATATATTTTATGCCACTGTTTAGATATGGCGCCTAGTGGAAGGAATGGAAACCGTATCAATGCATGCACTCAGTGTAGGGATTTCCCTCCTGCTCAAGATAATTATTGTGGATCTGGAGATACAACTGGTGCTGATAAACTTATTACCATACTGGGACAACTCACTCAGGTTATGAATAATAACCTTACTTGTATGGATCACCCTGATCCACAACGAGGAGGATCAATGTTAGAACACTTCATGAGGAAACATCCACAAATATTTAATGGGGGTAAAAATCCATTAGTAGTTGATCAATGGATAAACTCCTTTGAGATAATATTCCACACCTTGGGGAGTAGTAAAAGGGAGATGGTTGTCATGGCAGTTTACCGCCTCACTATAGATACTGATCATTGGTGGTCATTGATTCAAAACACACAGGAATATGATGAAGTATCAAATATGGAATATAGGGATTTAAAAGAGATTTTCCTAGAAAAATACTATCCTCATGTCCATCGAACAGATATGGAACGACAATTTCTGAGTCTGAGACAAAAGGAGGATGATAATGTCGCAAAGTATGAGGCCAACATTACAAGGTAAGAGTGACATGCTGCATATTATATACGTAACCCAAGAAGTAAGATTTATCATTTCTTGGATGGGTTAAAACCATTTCTCCGTCGATCTTTAGTATCACAATCCTTCTCATCGTACGGAGATATTGTCTCGTGTGCTATCAAGACAGAAAAGGAATTATCTAAGGATTATGACAACAAAATAAAGAAAGAGAAGAAGAGAACGATGGAACAAGAGATAGATGAAGGGAAAAAGGGAAAGAATGATTTTCCATTATGTGATAATTGTGGGAATAATCACCTCGGTGCTTTCCTAAATAGAATGAGAGTTTGTTATAAATGTAGAGAAAAAGGTCACCAGGCTCGTGATTGAACAAGAATGAAAGAGGCTATGAAAGTTGAATGCTATAATTGTAGAGAAATGGGGCATTATGAAAATGAATTTCCTATGCGTCATGGAATCTTACCTTAGAAAAGGCCAAGGGATCAAGGACAATCTTATGCTGTTACTACAGTTGAAATGGAATAATTAATGTATTGGTGCTTTTGGACTCAAGGATTATATTCTGGTTATAATGATAATGTGATATATATATATAAGGATTGTATTGCAGTACTTGTTGTTTTCATTAAGGATTTAATATGAATAATTTAATCATATTTTTAGTATGTGACAATAAGAGAAACATTAATTTGGTTGGGGAATTTGATGTTACAATTGATTTTGAAAATTAGAGACCTTTTGGATAAAGTCTGGACAGAGGTATTTTGGATAAATATAAAGGTTGGAATGGATTATATTTTACATTGGATACTATTGTTAATGTTATTTTTGGATATTTATAAAAAGGACAGCATGCAGACCATGTGACAACCCGTCGCGTCAGACAAATATTTGGGAAATCGAACCCACAAACATAGTGCGTTAGGGATTTATCACCTACCACTAGACTACGTGAAGTACCTGATTTGTAAAAAAATAGTTTTCCTAATCTAAATGGTATGTGTTAATATTTTAAACCTTGTATTATTATGATAAATGTAATATTTTTGAGTTCTATAATCTTTTTGAGTGAAGGATGAGTTTGTGGTAGAAATTAATTGATGGTTGAAACTCTACTTATCAACCAGATATATATATATACCTATCTATTATTATATGAATAAATTAATTATTAAACTTTAAGAAAGGGATATTAAAACAAAAATAATTTGTTATCATAATACCTTATGTTTTTTTGAACTGATGATATTTTAAATCAACATAGATTGAAGGCTTTGAGGCCCTAAATTTTACACTTGTTTGTGATTGATGACCTCAATCACCCCCTACAAATATTTACTTTTTTCCTCCAATTATATGTCTCTAATTGCCACCAATGTTCTCTTTATTGAGATCATAATTTTTTGTTACTTTTTCATTTCCCTCTTATTATGGATAAATTTTATTAACCCTATTTCCGATATGGGTTTTCCACAAAGGTATTTTCTATTTTCAACCTTCTATTTTTGAAGAACATTTTCAAATTAAGAGGACGCAATTTATGGAATGAGGGGATAATGGAACACCCCAAGCTTTCACGATACACTTCTCTTTCAATAATGCAATAACTTGCATTGTACGCAAGTTCGAGATTCTAACACACCGCGACCAATCAAAGTAGTAGTTATAAATAGAAATACACAATTTTTAAAATTATATAAATTTTATATATCACAATGGACTTCATTTTTGTATTCGGAATATCAAAATTATCCTAAGTTGAATTTTTTGTAATTTTCTGGGAACTTCCAATTTTCTATGAATATAGAAAATACTTAAAAACAACTTCTTTAATAAAAATAATTTTTAGTGATAAATTATACTATTGAGTGGTTTTAAAGTATAATTAGAATATATTTTTACCATTTTATCCAGTGTAGGTCATTAGAATTAATTTCACTTTGAAATTGGACATAAACAATTGTCAATCTTTTGATATATATTGTTTGTTAAAAACACGCTATCTGTTGTGACAGCAGGAATTAATTATAAAATTAATTAATTCAAATTATATGTTTGAAAATTTTTAAAATAGACAAAATTTTTGAATTCGTAATATCAATTATAGCTTAGGGTGAAATTTTGGCATTGTTCTGAAAAACTTCAATTTTTTATGAATACGGAAACCACTAAGTGGTAGTTAAAAAACTGATTTTCATTTAAATTAAACATTACCACTTCTGTGATTTGATTTTAAAAAATCTAACATACATGGTTGTCATTAGGAAGTAAAATGTGGTTTAATGGGATTAAAATAATTTTTCAGTGAATAGTAACTTTTAAGTTTAATTAATCGTGATTAAAGATATTTAGTGAAATTTAAGGTAAAAATGATATTATAAATATATTAAAATACCCTTACACTTGTCATACCCTTATGTTATGAGTCATGGACGACCCATAAAATCCATGGGTCAACTTGGGGACCCCATGGAGCCACTTGTGTAAGAATATGACATTAATTACTTTTTATTTAAAGTAAAAGTAAAATTGTCACAAACATGTGTTATTTTACAAATACAATTATTACATGGGTTTATATAGATTAACATTTAGACAATAAATATTCATTATAAAGATAAATATATTTCCTAAATCGTGATTATTTTTTTATAATTTTTAGACATTAAATAAATTAAATTATTTATGACACCATAATGATGCAGTGATTACCTCATTAAATAACGATTTAAATAAAATAAAAAGATAATGTAAAATCTAAGACTTAAACTTGTAAAAAATCTATTGTATGATTATATTTCGAACCATGATCACCTTTTCCTCGAAATAGATACGTGTGGGACCTTTAAAATCCGATACTCATTATATAATAATGTAACATTTCATGACTTTCCAAGAGTGCCCCTCCTCTCTTCTTATAAAAGGCCCCCACCTCTACCACTTTATTCACACCTTCCAAGCCATTTGGCTCAGCCAACCTCTTCCAAATACTCTCCCAACTTCCCTATATTACGTATAGAAGCCTCACTTTGGGCAGAAGTCTTCTCAAGGAATCCTTTCGCTCAAATCAAGAAGAGTTACCCGATTTTAAGGTAATGTCTTCTCTTACGTTATTTTGTTTTATTTTGCTTCTCCAACCCCTTAAACTCCTTTTATTCCTTTATTAGATAAAAACACAAGTATCTATAATATATACTAGGATGTTTTTATAATATGTATTTGATTTACACTTACGCACACCTTCGCCTAATGGTTAAAGAACATATGGTTTCTCTGGGTGGTGAAATACTACCTCAAGAAACGATGATTGTTCAATATTCTTTTAACACCTCTAATGGTGGCCATTTTGATGACAGTAATTTTATATGTGATATATATTATGTTTTTTCCATATTATTCTGCATTTTTCATTTATGGCATACCTTTATGATTTCCATTATGGGTAAATGCGATAATTTCATTTTAAGAAGCGCAGACTACCGCCCCCTCAAAGTGATTTGAATCGTTAATGCCATATGTGAGATTTATAAAGGATGGAGTAAATGGTATTAAACATTATATTATACTGGAATTATAGTATACCTTTATATAATTATAATTTAATTCCATTAAATATGAAATAGAAATGAAAGTAGCGTTCATGCGTACGTACGGCTTACCGTCTCCATGAACGGTGCATTTCATTTCTTACCTATAAATGTTATGTAATATTATTAATTCATGTATATACTGGATATAATGGATATTTCACCACATTAACAACATTTAATTATAAGAAGTTTATTTTTGACTCAAGTACCAATGATCGACAAAAATTACCGTTATTAACTTAAATAATTTCATAATGTTCATAACAGGGTAATAAGTGATAAAAAAAATAATGAACATAAAAAAGTTTCTTAAGAAAATAAAAATTAACTCTAGTTTATTATTAAGGAGATTAAAGAATGATCGAGTCAAGTCGGACACAAGGTAAGGGAATTTCTTAACCCAATTTCCATTCTTTGGGTTAATCTTCTACTTTCAAATTATGTCAGGATAGTATTATGTCCTATCTTGTATTTTCACTTTCTTTATGTGTACATATAGTAAATAAACAAAATAGATCTCTTTTATTTTAAAAATGATTTTGTATGGACTTCATCTCAATCTCATTTCATTGAGGCATACTTGGTTTTATACACAACTTTCATTTATACGGTGTATAAACCCCTTTGACTTTTACTTTTATTCAAAAGGAATATTTTTATACGAAGCATTTTTACTAAACATCAAGAGTAATGTTTTTTCTTAGGTATGCGGCGACAACGACTTCTCCACTGCCGTGACTATTATTTGAGTTTCAGCTTCCACTACAAGACATAACTTTTTTTAAAATAAAAATAATAATAATTACAATGTTTTAATTTTCTTTTATTTTGGTAGTGAAAATGGCTTCGAAAGTGGTTTTTATTATATCAATGTGTTGTATTGATATCTTGTGATTGAAATGTGGAAATGTTATGTTTCCTTTATGTGTGTTTTATGTGATACGATTATGTTATGGTTTATGATATGTTTAAAACTATTCATATGAGGAATGCATTGGACTTAATAAGTGATGGGTGGAGCCCGCTATAGCTCCTTGATGCATCAGCAGGTCTCATGAGACAAACTAGTGTCTTGGCACGAGGCCTTGACAAAATCGTATTTTTAGTCTTGGTACGAGGCCTTGGCTATGTGGTTACGATAGTCTGGCATTATGCATTCCATCATTATGAAAGTGGTTATTGATATTTCATGTGATTATTCGACGAGTAGAATATCTATGTGAATAAGTAAATGGAATTATCTCATTTTACTTTTTCCATATTATGTTGAAGTTCAAGTTTAAAAGGTTTTTGTTTTAGTTATACATTGCCTTACCTGTTTATGTTTATTTATGAAAGCATTAGCTATATTTTTATCCTTAATGAGCATCTGATCTCACCCCTTTCAATGTTTTAATATTTTCCAGGATGTGAAGAAGTATTTTAGGAATGACCTGCAGGGATAGTCAGAAGAGGATATGAGTGTAGACTATGGAGACTTTGTTATTTTTTTCACTTTATGATGTAATGTAAAATTTATGAATGTATCTAGTGTTTCCAAGGCTACTAAACTAATCGGTCTTTAGAGTCTTGATCTTTTGTGATCATACCAATGTTACGCAATAATTTACCGACTCTGGGTAACTGGGGTCGGGGCGTTACAGGAGTCATGATTAACCACATGACTATAGTAATTTCTATAAGACATCATATATGCGAGAAACAAGTCCCTATGGTTGTTCAGGTAATAATCATAAAGGTAGGTGTATTCAAAAACCATAGTGTCGAGGATGTGGAACGAAACCCCTAGGAAAATTCTTCAAAGGGATGAGATAATGCTATAGATGTGGAAATGAAGGTGATAAAGAAAGAATCTTCCATGGAAAAAGGAAGCATCTAGTTGACTCTTGGAAAGGGAAGGAAGTCCTTTCCAAGGGATCAATTGAATGTTTTAAATGTGGTGTGCATGGTCATTATGCAAACACATGTCCTACAATGATGTTTTGGGAATGGTATCACCATGAGCATAAAAATATTCATTTACCAATACATAATGACATTCCGAATGAGGATGAAGAAACTGACAATGACCAATGAAAGGTATGGATTATTTCATAACATATGTTTTTTTATTATAGAAATCTTGGGATATGATTCATGATTTTTTTTGTTTCAAATAAGTATTTTAGAATAAGTTGGAATGGAATGGTTAATGGATCATGAAGAATGTTTATTGAGTAAGAAGTCAATATATAAGGGACTCAAAAGTTATGGTAGAATTTAGGATGGTGAAATACTTAAAACTAATAAGGCTCTTCTTATGATGGTATTACATTAGAAGAATTTTTATAGAATGTGTAACCCTAATGTTTGATATATGAAAATTTCTATTCAAGGAATAATTATCTTCTCTTTTGTGGATATAGTTATAAATAACCATTTGGGTTTTTATGATCCTTGAATTTGAGTCAATTAGCGATTAATACATTTTGATATGAAAAATGAATGTTATTAGATAACCTTTGATGTTAAAATATTTTAGGGTGATTTTTTATGAATTTATCTCCTTTTGGAATGTTTTAAAATTAAGTATTTTTTTACAAAGGACAACACTCAAACCATGTGAAAACCCGTCACGTTGGGCGAAGCTGTGGGAATCGAACCCACAACCAATGTGAGACAGATATTTATCGCTTACCACTGTACTACGTGAGGTCCCTGGTTAGTTTGACTAATTTTTTTAGTTATATGATTTTATGAATCAATAATAAGATTATTTTGGGTTATCAATGGAAATTATTAACCTATCATGGAGAATATTTTATTAGGATAATTTCATTTCAATATGAGATTTTATGAGTAACTAATATTATTTGGAGATAAATGTTAAGATTTATCTTGGAAGACTATATGATTAAATCCTAATGAGATTTGTTTTACAATCATAGTTTGGATTACATTTGAAGAATTTTAGGGAAAATTGTTTATTGAATGGTCTTGGTTGAACATTGGGTTTTGTTAGAAAATATTTGGAGATTAAATGTAGTTTTTCTTTAGGTAAACGTTTATCCTTTTTGGGGATTATCTGATCTTATATTAAACATTTTGGTTTTAGATAATATATAAAGACATGGGAAATATATAGTTCATCTTTTATAGATTATGTGACACTCTAAAAGTTGATTATAGCGCTCTTATTTTGAAAAAACATAATCCTAAATACTCATCGTTCGGAGATAAAAATGAGTTTGTGTTAGAAATATAGTAAAAGATGAATGTCTACATGACAAGTAAGTATATTTCTTTATGTTTTAGTTTAATCTCATAAATAAAATCCTCAATAAAAAGTATCTTTAAAAAAACCGAGCCTGTTAACTTTTCCTACTAAGGAAACAAATAATGTTTAACCCATCATATGTTTGTGATTTTCTGGTGGTTAACTTTCTCCTAAACATTGTTTCTATCACCATCCCTCAGAATATGATGGTTTTTTCTCCTCCATATCCATGTTTTCATGGAATCCTAGTATTTTTTGTCTCGGGTAAACTTTTTACTTCTCTTACATTATTTTAAAGTGATAATTTTACTGACTTTTTTTCGATGTGGGGCTTTCAATGAAGTTCTCTAGCCCAATTTTTAAAATTGCGAGGACGCAATTCCCAAAAGGGGGGAAGGATGTAACATCCCAGGAAAATAAAGAATATGATATTTTCATATTTATTAGTATTTGTGATTTAAATTATAATTTTACTTTAAATGTGTTTCTATGTTCGATAGCGTACCTGATACACAACAAAGGGTTTCTTTGAAATCTTACGTTCCACACTAATAATATAATAATAATATTTTAAATGGTCGTTAACTCCTAGCCATATTATTGGTGGGAATGAAAAAAACAAAATACAATATGGTTATAAGTGTTTGTTAATAGTAATTACTTTTATCTAATAAATTTTAGAGGCTTAAAATGTTAATAAATCTAATTTTAAGCATAATTTACATTAAAAGGTCGATTTATCACCTTTTAATGGTGAACCTTTTTTAAATATAGTTTTTTTCACTTTAATAAATTATATATGACCAAATAGAATCCTTCATTAGAATGGCGACATCAAAAATTACTTTGTGTAAATTTTTGGAATTTTTCGGATAAAGTTCATTTCTTAATGAATAGTGAAATAAATTGTATTTTAATTCAAAAGTGCCTTTTAATATAATTTATTTCTATGGTTATATTATCTTTTTAATTAGTTTTAAAGTCAATTTAAAATATATTTTTATAGTTTGATCCAATTTTGGTAATTTAAAGTAATTTTACATTGAAATTGGTCATAACCAAGTATCAATCTTTTGATAGTTATTGTTTCTTAAAAACATTCTATTTGTTTTAACAACGGGAAGTAATATTTAAATTAATTAATTCCACTTATATGTTTTGAATTTGGAAAAATAAACATCAATTTTGACTTCGGAATATCAAATAATTCTTAGGCTGAATTTTTGGAATATTCTGAAAAACAAAAATTTTTGATGAATAGTGACTACACATAGTAGTAGTTAAAAAACTGACTTTTTCATTTAAATGAAATTTTACCACTTTTGTGAATTGAATTTAAAAAATCAGACATACATGGTTGTTATTAAGAAGTAAAATGTGGTTCATTAAGATGAAAATATTTTTTGGTGAATAGTAACTTTTGACTTTTATTTACTGCAGTTAAAGGTAAATCAGGTAATTAAAGGATAAAAGAATATTATAATAATTTAAAATAACCTTAACACATGTCCAAACCTTATTGGTTGAGTCATTAACGGCCATGAGAATCTTTGGGTCGACATTGGGACCCTGTTGAGCCACATTGTAGTGATAATGACAATTTAGAATAATTAATTTAATATAAAGGCAAAATAGACAAAAACAACAATCTTTTAGTAATTAATTTTATATGGGGTTTTATAAGGAATATATTTGACTATAAATATTAATTGGAAATCTAAAACGATTTCCTACATCATGGTATTTTTTTTAAATTTTTATACAACAAAGAAATTAAATTATTTATGACATAATAATGATGCAGTGTTTACCTCATTAATAAATGATTTAAAGAAATAAGATTATAATGCTTAAAATATTATCCAAAACATGTCAAATTCTTGTTGGATGATTTTATTTTGACAATTACTCATATTTTCTTTGACTATAAAGATTTTTGGACCATTAGAAACCGAATATTATTATTTTATAAAATAATATCTTCACACTATCCTAAAGAGCCCCTCCTCTCCCTTATCAAATGAGACCACTTCTAACCAATTCCTCACACCTCTATATACATTTGGATTATCCAACATATGCCCAGTTAAGCTCTCAACAAACCTATACTCCTCTTAGAAGCCTTAACATAGGCAGAAGGCATTTCAAAAAGTCCTTTGGTTCTAACCAAATGGAGTTACCCAAATTAAAGGTAACAATTTCTCTTAAATTGTTTTCTTTTATTTTACCTCTCCAACCACTAAACTCTTTTTATTGATTTTCATTTGTAACAACACCAGTATCCTCAATATACTAGGATTTTTTTACGATAATAATTCTAACTACACTTACACACACCTCCATATAATGGATGCGGAACATAATGTTTTTGTGGATGGCAAACTAACGCCTCACGAAACGATTATTGTTCAATTACATCTTACCGCCTCTCATGGTGTCCATTATGATGGAACTATATTTATATATGATATATATTATGTTTATGATTTCCTTATGCTTCTTTACTTACAATTTATATCATGCCTTTATGGTTTCCATAGTGGGTAAATATGATAATCTCATTGGAGAAAGTGGGAACTACCGCCCCCTCCAAGTGATATGATTCGTTAATGCCTTATGTGGGATGTATAAAGGATGGAGTTAAAAATATAATATATTATATTATAATGGAGTTAAAATATACCTATTTATAATTATGTTTTATTTCCATTAAAATAAGAAATAGAAATGAAAGTAGCGTTCATGCGTACGTACGGCTTACCATCTCCATGAATGGTGCATTTCATTTCTTACCGGTAAATGTTATGTACTATTATAAATATATGTATATACATAATATATATAATATATATGATATATAAATCATGAATATCATTATGGATATAATTATCCTTTGACCACATGAACAACATATAATTATAAGAAGTCTATTTTTGACTCAAGTACCAAATATCGACAAAACGAACATTACTAACTTAAAAAATTACATAATTTTTATAAAATGTTAATAAGTGATATAAAAGGAATAATAAAATTTAAAAATTTTATTAAGCAATTATAAATTAACTTTAGTTTATTATTCAGGATATTAATGAACGATCGAGTCAAGTCGGACATGAGGTAAGGGATCTGACCTCTCTTTTTTTCAAGTACTATCTTTTATGTCATTTCTTTTATGCTCCATGTTATTATGTTGGAGGATGTTATTTTATATTCACCATACTTTAATTTGTATTTTCATATTATTAGAGACCATCTCTTAATCTCCTAAATTCATTTTAAGAATTTTTATGAGGCGTCGTTAGGCTGTCGAATTTTTGTAAGGGATTTTCTTATCTCACTTTTAATTCTGTGATATTTCCATTGTTTGAAACTTATTTATTGCAGGTGGTGTATTGTGAACTGACTTTTGATATATATTATCATGAATATCATTATATTCATGGTATTTTTTTATTCATTTTTTTCTTATTAACTTTGGTTTATACGACTCGATTGATTACAATGTGGTAAGGGGTTTTCATCTCACTTTTTATCCCCATGAGATACATGCTATATTTTACACTACATTATTTTGAGTTATATAATTTCATTTATGAGTATATAAATCTTCATTTTATGATCCTTATTTCCTATGGAATATGTTTTGTAGGTTACCAAATCGGTAAGGGCACCTTTCACCCTCCTCTTTTTAAAATAGTTCTTTTTGTTATGTCTTTTAATTTAAATCTTCTTATGTTGGTATATGTTCATATATATCCTTATTGATTTTAATTTTTTTTCCATGTGATGAGATACCATTTTTGTCACATAAACTCATTTTCTGAATTTTAAGGTGACGCCATTAGGCTGTCGAATTTTTGTAAAGGGACTTCTTAACACAATTTCAATTCATTCTGTTAAACTTATACTTGTCAATTATGCAGTGTTATAAATATGTGTGAATGACCTATGATTGTATTAAGCATTATATCCACTTATATTGGGTTCATTTATAGTTGTCACACATAAATTATGTCATTGATTTATCCTTAATCTAAGGATACCGTCTTTATAGGGGATTGTGTCTCAATTTACATTCTATTGGGACTTCATTATTTTTATGCACCAATTCACTCTTATATGGTTTATATACTGTACATTGACCTATAATATCATGAATCCTGTTATTCTCATGATATTATAAATTTATGATTGAATTTTATTCCTCAATTATTTGTATTCAAGCGTCTCTCATTTTGTTAAGAAATCTTTAACTAAAATATCGTTTTAAATGTTTTAATGATTTATTCTCCTAAATATTTAAAATTAATTACCATGTTTTAAAAATGAGTTTTAGGATTTATTTATATGTAAATTAATGTTTTCAAATGATAATTCATTTAAGAATATTCAAAGTGGTATGGGACACTTTGATTGAAAACCCTCTTTTTAAATGGTTTTGAAAATGATTTGATAAAACATTATTTATTTAAATATATTGATTTGATATATTGGAATGTGGATATGTTATATTTCCTTTATATATGTGTTATATGTTATGATTATGTTGTGGTTATTGGGAATTGTTTTCGTATAAGGGTGGTTCCGTGATAAACCTAGGGCGGGTGAGACCGATATAGCTCTCCAATGCATTGTGTAATGTGACGGAGGTAAACATGAATGTTTCTCCTAAGACATTTAGGGAATATACTATTATGGGTATTTCAAATGTGACTCCCAATGTATTTGAGATAGATAAAATGTAAGTATGTTATGAATTCCATAAGTTACCTTTATGATTTATTATTTCTATGTGTTATTCATAAATCTTATGAATTTGTAAGGAATGTTATGATTAAAAAGTATTGGTTCCATTGATTTGTAATTATTGATGGGATAATGTTTTATTTCCTTATTTTATAACCCTTACTGAGATTTTTATGCTCATCCCATGTTTTTGAAATATTTTTCACAGGACTTAAAGATGAATAGGGTCAAGGAATGGATGAAGGAAAAGTCATGCTGTCTAAAACATGGAACTAGACGTGTTTATTTTCAATAGTTTTTATTTTATGATTAAATGGATACTGAGTAGTATTGTCTACATGTAATATTCATGTTTTATATATTAGTTATGGCTTAATTCTCTAAAACTCTAAACCTGAAAAGATCCTCAATTTGAATTATTCATTTAATTCAAGATTATGTAATGTTTTAAGGTCAGGTCCTTATATTCACAACTAGATTTCATAGATTATACTTATACTACATAAATGTAACCATATATTTAAAAACATAAAGAAATTATGAAATTAAAATTCAAGGTCCAGTCATTGTGGACCAACCTCAAATGTGTATCTCCTTCATGACGACCACCCAAACCAACACTTCACAAATAGACTCACTTGAATTTATATATATATATAAATTCCCCTAGCTCCATTACACCAATTCCCTACTCCATAATGGAATATGTAAAAAGATGGAGTATATATATATATATACATTCCTTACCTATGCATGTATATATAAGTGTTCTTGATACCCACAACCTGAAACTACATCAAAGGAACCCAACAAACACTGTAAACTTTTAACAAAATTTCAAAACACAATAGTAAACACCCACGCATCACCTAAATATAGTCTATTTTATGAATCACACCACTTATATAATTTAATATAAAATTTATAAGTTGCAAATAAAGTGTATACACATGAAGAAATGATGAATTTTCACATAAAATGACACTTTAAAAGTTAAAAAATGTTTAACCTTATCAAATAACACTTTTTCACAGAACATTTAATTAAATATATTAAAATAAATAGGTTCTAGAACACATAAAATTATCACATGAGAGTTTAAACCAAAAACACATTTGATTTCATATAAAAACACCATCCGAAAACCGAATTCACATCATAACCATACGAAAATATTTTTTTCATTACTCAAACTATTTGAAAATCATATTCAATGGTGCACAACATGATTACGATTTCATAGAAACACCATATTATTTATGAATCACATTTCTAACACATTTGCATCAAACTATTAAATCATAAAACACAATTATAAATTTATATAAATGTAGTAAATTCATCTAATAATGTGTGGGAATGGAACCAAAGACCTATTGTGGAGAAACATCCAAAAATTGTTGTAGAATTTAAACTTCACATCAAGTTATCAACAAAAAAAATACATCCATTAGATATTGAACTCAACAGATCAATACTTAATCCTAAAATATGAAACCCTACCCACATAAGAACCCAAACCCCTAAAAAAGAGGAATAAAATCCCATAACTGGAGAGGACGCGAGTGTCTGAGTTTGTGTTGGCCACGTAAGGAGGGGGTTTATAGAGGGGATCTATACTGGATATGTGGAGAGGGGAACCATAAATAACATTAGTAAGGGGTTCATTCCAAATTTGAGATGTGTCTATGTTGTTTGAGCGTGCAAGGATGGGTTGTGATGGGAGGTGGAACAAGGGTGATCTGTGATGAGTGAGGACATTCGGGCGATAATAGAGAGGATGGTGGGCATGAGGCTCCAAAGGAAATAGGTTTTCTAGGGTTTTATTGGACAACGGGGGAGGGAGCAGTGTGCACACAGGGGCATGAAAGGATGAGAGGAGGACGAGAGGGACAAAAGAGGGAAGGAAAAACAAGAAAATTGAAAAATAAAACCTAGAAAAGTTAGTGTGACACTAATAATTATATTATCCATAATTTAATAATAATAATAATAATTTAAAATAATATTATAATTAACCATAATAATAAAAATAACAATATTAAATTATATTTACATCATTATTATTATTATTAAAATTCTTCATTTTATTTTATTTTTATTAATTTTTTCTCACATAGTCACTAGTATTGTCAATTAACTAATTAATTATATCTTTTTGAACACCATGTAGACCACTCAATGACCTAGTGATGCTACATGGATTCGACCACGCCCTTCCATGTTTCTAGATGCTGTCATAAGAAAAAAGCTATAGTATCATTAGAAACACACAAAAAGTCAATCAGGCTCACCCCGTACCTTGATAATATATCAAGAAAATTGATAAAATAATAAAATAAAAGTAGTTCCAGAATTGGGGTGTGACAAAATAACTAATTACATTTCCTCCTCCCATCCAGGTTTTCTGATTTTTGTCATAAATCCATCTTATTTAACTTTTATGTGAAGACTAAAAGATGTTTCCCAATGAAGAGGTAACACTCGTAACTAAATGTTTTATTTATTTTCATCCTACACATCCTTAAATTTTTATTAGTATAGTTTTATAAAATCACGTTTGTATCATCCATATTATTATATATTTTTATGTGTTTTGATTGAAAAAAAAACAACTCCTCTTCTGTCATATGGAATAAAAAATCCTAATTTTTGTGTACTGTAGACTACCGCCTCAAGAATAAATGATACTGATTTTTTACACCACCCATAGAAGATGTGTATAATTATGTATTAAATTATTATATATATATATTATATATCTATTATATTAGTATACTTTTTGAATTATTATTTCTCATATATATCTATACCAATTATTCATTGGGTATATTGTTATATCACTCATGTGTACGATAGACTTCTGCCACATGAAGCGATGTGATACGTTCACGCATTACATGAAGGTTAAAAGGATATATTAAATATAAATATGTAATATATACAAAATATTAATGATATAATATTATTTACCTTAATTTATTTCAATCTATTGACAAACTATAAACATCAATCATGCATACATATGGATTACTGTATATATCAATGTTGATTTCATTTTCTACATCAGAATATTATAGAATTATATATATATATATATATACTGAATATATAATAGATATTTTTTCTGGAATTTTTATTTGAAATTATAGAACCATTACCAGTTTATGAGGAAAAAACATAAATAATCAAATCATATAAGGAAAAAAATGTTGGTGTTTCTATAGACATGACATTAACATTGAATTTTTATTAAACTTGTGGAAAAATGTTATTGTAAAATCATATATAAAAGTACATATTATTATATTTATATATTAGAATAATTAGAATAATTTATATTTTATATTAGGTTTGAATGTGTACAACATAAGTCAATACTCAATGTAAGGTATTTTCTGCACACTTTTTACATCTATGAGACACATTCCATAATTAACCCCTATTTATTTTACGTGGAGTACATAATTCACCTGAATGTATTATATTATTATTATTCTAATAATTATTGTTATTTATATTTATATATTAGGAATACTGTTTCATGGGTATTAAAATTCAATGTTACTAATATAGATTTTTTTTAAAATCACATAATTTATCAGAATATGTTATGATTATAGTCTTGATGATAAAATTTTATGTCACATACCTCAAGAAACTCATGGTTTTTATTCTCCACTTGATTATTTATGTTAAAAAAAATTTCTCATTATTTTCCAATATTTATAAAATCAATTATTTCAAATCGTTTTTTAATAAAAAAATTATTTATTTCTCTCATTAGTCGAAATAATGTTTTTCTTCTAAAATTATTATTTCTATAAAAATTAATTTTTTTAGAAAATATATTAAATAATTTATTAAAATAATTTTACCCAAAATGGATTTTTTATAAAAATTGTAATAAATTTTCATGTTGTTTTCCAAAGAATTCCAATTTTTATTTTATTAAAAATGTAAAAGGAATAATCATTATAACATGTAAAAAATTAAAATAATTCTCTACCACCACGAACAAAAAATAATTATGAATAACATTTTTTAATTATTTATATTTATTTTAACATAATTTTATTTCCAAATTATTTTGTGAATTTTATTTAATAAGTGATATTCAATGAACAATTTATTCCACAAGAAATGTTCTAATATATATTTCATAATAATTTTCTATCTAATATGAAATAATTTTATGCATCAAATGTTTTACTATGGATGTGCATCCTAGAATACCATTCTTATTCATTATTTGGATGATTTTTGTTATTGATGAAAATATGTTTTTGAACCCCATTTGTGTTCCATAGGATAAACCATGATAACATACTTTTAAAAACCACATCTTTTTCCATGGGGTTTTCTTTGATAAAATAATGAAATGATTATGAAACCCATTTCATTCCCATGGATTGTGATATGATTGGGTTTTAATGAAACACATTTCTTTTCATGTTTCATTATGTGTTTAATTGTTTATGATTTTTGGGAAGACATATGTATGGTTTTCATTATTTGATGGGTGTGACCTATATCTCAATACAATTCATTGGTTAATGGAATATTTCTCAAGATAGATTTAGGTATTTAATGGAGAGATAAACCAAATTCAACAAGGGATTTTTCCCTCAATGATGTCCTTGGGATTGATCCTTGACTACTATGATAGTTTGGGGAGTGAACCCCTTCATGTTTGTTTTCTCTAAAAATGAGCATGTAATTCTATTAATATTAATTTCCTTTCCTATTTTATTCTATAATTCTATATATTACGAAAATTTTATGATCCAATAATCATATTCTTTGATATACTTACTATTTATTAATTATAAACATCCAACCCTTATACCATGAATCTAGATTATGATCACTGATATGATGGTTACATTTTTCAAAAATAAATTCCATGTTCTCATACCCCTCATGTTTATGTTATTATGACATATATCAATTTTCAACACCTATTTAGCAACTAATATCACCCACTCTTAGGATTCCATTCCCTAGGTTATGATAAAATTTATTATATATGAGTTTTCAATTAAGAGTTCCAAATATGATAAATATAGCGGTATATTATGCAGTTCACCTAGGAACTCGTTCTTTACTCTTTCATGTTTCTAAAGGCACTATGCCATTATGATACCTAGGACAATGTAATGTAATTAATATTAATTTAAAATATATAATATATATATAATAACATCCAAGGTTTATATTTAGTTGGATATTATATTTTATTTAACCTTTGGAAACTAGGATAAGATAGCATTAATGATAAATTTAAGGATATTTTTGATGGGATGTATATAGATGAATAAATTTATAGGAAATTTACCTAAATTTTTTCTATAGGATAGAGATAATGATCTGGGTGATATTATAACCTGAACTAGATACTAAGAGTTATTTTGGAATATAGAGGTACGTACATATGGATAATAACTCTTAAAAGGGAATATTTATTTGGCCTCTACCACTTCCATGTTCATGAATGTGGTCCATTTCGGACAAATGGTTTGAGACTCCCATAGGATATTCATTATAAATTAACAAAATATGTACATAAAATATGAACTGTTTAAATAGTGGAGTATTTTTATAGACCTTGGATAAACCTAATGTGTCACATATTGAAATTATAGTGTCATGCATTAGATATACTATAAGTTATTTTTCATGATTATGTGGTTTCCCACTATGATATCTGTTCCTTAACCAATGCATTATGTTTTGTTCAACAATAATAACCTTATGAAAACTGTTTGATACTAAAATTGAAATTTTATCCTACTAATAATCCAAATTTTTAATGATATAGATTGAAAAATAGTTTTTATATGATAATGATATATTTACACTGAATTAATTATTATTAACATCCAAATAATCAATAGAGGGACTAATATTCTATTGATTCCATTGTGTGGAAATGTACACCATCCTTCAGTGGATCTTGAAATCTTATTTTTTTCTGAGAAATCTAGAATAAACACTTCATATATATCATACATTATGTAGTGTTCATTATATGAAAAATTCATTTATGTTTTCTATCGTTTAAAAGGAAAATAAGATCATTAGTGGACACTAATCTTTAATACAAGGGTAAATGATGAAATTGAATCCATGGATTGGGATGAGTTCAAGGAAATATTTTTCAATATATACATTCCTTGTATTATTCATAAGAGGATAGACAATGTATTTATTTGAGATAATAAAAAATTTGGATGAATTTATTGGTATATATAAGTAAAATTTTAAAGGACATAGTGGTATTCTTCGGGTATGATCATCCAACCAGAATGTAAGGATGATTAATTCAATTTTTGATAAAAAAATCCCAAAATGGTGTTATCTTTAAGATTATTCAGTATCTATTAAGATATTTTTTATTTTTTATCAATATAGAAATGCAAATGTAATATATGTATCAATATCAATTTTTTAATACGATGATTAATATGGAATTCAAAGAAAATTATTAAAATATTGAGAGATGATTCCATGATTTCTATAATGATCAATCTTTTGGAAGAATCATTGAAGAAATATTCAAAAGGTGACTAGTAAATGAATCATGCGTAGTAGGGAATGTCAATTGGAAATCAAATGAGAACATTATGAGAGAAAAGTATAAAATAATGAATATAGAGAGAAATCTCTACAAAATGCACCACAGACACTATTTTTAAAAAAATAAGAGCCATATCTATTATGTTAACTGGTGCCCATGGATGATGTTTAATGATGATGATTGATGTTAAAAACCTATTAATATAAGATAAAAAGGGAAATATCCTATGATCACCATTTCTAATGATGTGTATAATAAATAAATATGGAAATTTACACATACCATATAATAGATAACTACTGTTGTCTTATTTTACTTTGTATCTAAACATTCATTCCTATCTATATAATTTTTAATGCGTATAAGTAATACACAGAAAATATTAGATATATAATTAATATTGAAAACATAAAATGGTAAAATTATACCTTATACTATATATATTATTCTTTGAATTATTGTTGTTAAAGTGTGCTTATTGTAAATATTATCATCATTCCTCTAGTGAAATTTAGTTGAATCCTAGACATGGAATGTATATCTCTATAAAAGTACATAATCAATTTCTGAATAAGGTAATTCATGATTGATATTACAAAAAACCTATGACTATCTATTAGTTCCATTATAAATATAAACATCAAACATAAATCATATCAATCGTATAGGTTTTGATTAATTTTCAAGAGTGTCATTTGTCATTTAATGATTGGGAGAAGTAGTCATCGATGATATTCCTATTGTGATGGAGTTTTTTTAAGAATTTATAAAAGAGTTATATATCCTCCAAAAATATACGATGTATATTTATCAATATCACTCATAAATAACACCACTACCATTTTTAAACAATCCATATAAAATAGCCCCGATTAGGTGAAAGAATTGAAAAAGTGACAACATGAGAATATTCACTAGGTATTCATTCAGCCAAGTGCTTAACCTTATGGTGAACTTATTATTTTATTCAATGAAAAATATGAGTCGATGTGACTTTTCATTTATACATTGGATCTGAATAAGATCACAGTCAAGAAAAATATTCTTGTACCCTGTATGAATGACTTATTTTATCAACTGTGTAGAGCTCAATAGTTATCCAAGACTGAACTTCATTATAGATATCATCAATAGAGAGTAAAAAATAATGATATACCCATGAAATAAGTCTATATAAGGTAAGGATTATATGAATATATGGTGATTCAATTGAGTATTTTTTATTCCCCCAATATTTTCCAAGATTTAATTAGTATAATGTTTATATATGAACATTAACATCGTGTTATTTTTTATTGATGATATTATTATATATTCAAAGATAAATGAAGAGGATTATGATAAAATCTTAATTATACTATTGACCCTATGTAGAGATAAATTATCTGAAAATATTACAATCTGTTAATTTGGGTTTGAAGTGGATTAATTTATGGATCATATAATCTAAAAGAGGTTATATTAGTATATCAATATATAATGGAGGATATTTTTTGTTGTCCAAGACTAACCTATTATATCACCATCATATAGTGTATAAGGTTTTTTATTGTATATTTACTCATCAAAGAAGTGTGTGTGTCTTATTGTCAAAGAAAATGCCTTTGATATATAATATGTCTCACACTGATGGATAGTCGATGAGAAAAATTACCCAACATATTGCTTTGAGTTATCTACTGTATGATTTTAATTAATTATATATAAGAACAATATTTATGAATAAATGTGTGATATATATACATATAAACTATTTTTTAAGTATATATATTCACACAAAATTATGTTAACATGTTCTAGAGATAATCCTTATATCTGAATAATGTTTATAAATTCTCAATTTATTACCACCCATGAGAAAGAGAACAAGTTGAAAGATGAATTTATTTGAAACTATAATGATATGTTATCCAAATTAAGGATAAATAATTATACAATACTTTTTGTATTTTTAAAGGATTTATTTGGTAATGTTTAAGTAGGGATGTAATATTATCTTTCTCAATTTAATTTTCAATAATCTATCTATTTATTGATTAACCATACATAGAAGGAACATGTATACATACAAAAAATCCTATAAATGTTCCAGATTGTAACCATTTTAATGTTAGAGTGATACAATTTATGAACTGTTTGTGTGTTTATTTAATATCATATTGAAGATGGAGTTGTTAGAGGGAGCTCATAGTTCATCATTCACTTTTTATCGTATATATATAAATATGATTAGTGATTTAAAGGTAAATTTATTGTGGAATGGAAAAAAGTGTGATATAGAACAGTTTATCATGGCAATATGCATGATAAAAATGAGTATGAGAGTTAGTAGTCTATGGAGATGTTACATCCATTACCAATAAAAAATCAATATAGGAAAAAACCACATTGATTTTTTCATCGGTCACCCCAAACTATCAGTAGTGAATAATTTTTTATGGGTTGTAGTGGATTAAATTGAAAATGTATCACAATTAAATGTTATTTTATAATACTTATCTCCATATAATATTCCTAGAATATTCACTAATGTGTTGTAAAGGTTTCATGGAGTACAACATACAATTTTATCTGATTGCAACCAAAGGTTTACAACTATGATTTGATGAAGTATTCATATATATCTTCATACATAATTTAATTTCATAAATATTTATCATACATAGATAGATATATAGTTTATAGAATAATTCAAAAACCATTAGTATATATTTAGATGTTGTTCTCAATATTTTAATGTTGTTTAGTATGAACAACTTCATTTGGGTTATTTTCTGTAAAACAATATCTTTCACTAGATAATTCAGATGAATCCTTATGAGTTTTTCTATGTAATGAAAAGTAGAGCTACAATGTGATGGAATGATATTCGTGAAATAAATCTATTATGACCTATGATATTTGAAGAAATGTAATAGAAGGTTAGAGAAATTTTTTAACCCATGAAGGAAACTCCATGTCAGTAAAAATCATTCATGAGAATCACCGGCATGATCTAGAACACAATGATTTTAACAAGATGTTTCAAATAATTTCTCCATGGAATATAGTTAGGATGTTCTTGAAGATGGGGAATCTATGACTTAGGTATAGTAGTTAATATGAAATTATTGATCCTATGGAGATGGTAGAAAATTGGATGGTTATTCTACCAAACCGCCCTTATGTTTATGATGTCTTCTATGAATCTATAAAGAGGAATTACATACCTGATCAGTAACATGTACTGAATATAGAATCCATACCAATGGATTAGGATCATTATTATGTGGGATTTCTACTAATGATTCTAGATCACATAGAGAATATCAATGAAATAAAAGAACTCATCAGGTTGAATTTGTAGAGCGAAACCACTATTTTTAAGAAGCTATGGGGGAACCCAACTAAATGATGATAAATAATTATCCTCATTAATTTGTATCTTGGTGATAAATTTCAGAATATAAATTAATTTTAAAAGGGGTAGAATATAAAAACATGAGTTTTTTAAAATTATAATTTTAATAAATTATGCTTATTTATATATTGTTTGGAATGAA
This sequence comes from Viscum album, assembly GCA_963277665.1. Taxonomy (NCBI): domain Eukaryota; kingdom Viridiplantae; phylum Streptophyta; class Magnoliopsida; order Santalales; family Viscaceae; genus Viscum; species Viscum album. Next base: position 960,521,724 of record OY728143.1, on the reverse strand, counting down.
AACCCCATATTACCCTGTGATACACTGGAAAATGAGTTTTAACAAACCAAAATATATTTGTAATATTATTATTTAATTGTTATAATTATATCATATCTATCAAGAATATTAATATTATTTTTAATATCTTCTTTTGAAATTTTATTTACAATTAATTTATATAAATAAAAATTATCAACAAAAAATGTAATTAATATTTAGGAAAAAAATATATATGATTTAAAAATACAGTTTTCATAGATGCATGTTTTTTATTTCATTTTATGAAGAATAATACAATTAAATTATAACACATTAAGATGATTGAATTTATAAAATTGTATTTATTATTGAAATATTCATGTCAAAATTTATCTTAGGGTAAATTTTTGGAATTTTTTCTAAAAATATTAAATTTTCATTAAAAAGCTAATAATAATAGTTTTTATTTATAAAATTATCACTCATTTAATGAATTTATATGGATACATTAAAATAATGGTCTAAACGTGTCATTACTTATATAAAATTTTATTTTATAAAATTTAGGTCATTGGAATTGTTTCGTATTGAATTATGATATAAATTGTTATTAACCTTTTGAACAACTTTTTTTCAGAAAAACTATTTATCATTGCCTCTCACGGATTTATTTTAAATTTAAATTTTATAATTATTTGAAAGTAATTTCGAAAAATATATTCCATATTTAGAATAAAATGGTAATATTTTCTATTAATGCTAACTTTTATTTGTAACGTATTGATTATAAAGATACCTTAAAAAATTCCCACATTTTAGTGAAAATTGTTTTAAAATAGGCTAAAACGAAAATTAAAAGTGTTAAAAATGAACCATAACGTTTCCAAAAACAAATGGTTGAACTATTTTCAACCATGTATCTTATATTATAAAGAATTGACCATTTTAATCCTTGTGACATTTGAATAGCATTGGTATACCTTTTACTTTTCAAATATTACAAGGGTGTCACCCACCTCACATATAACATGTCCACAAATATACTCTTATCATCAAACTTATAAAAATCATTGGGTCATTTGAGACCTAAAAAAAATATATTAAAAAATTCCTTCTTCCCATCCCTAAATCATTATATTTTCCATGAAACCATATGAGGATTTCTTTATGGTTCAAACTAAAAGAATTTTTATGAAGAATAGGTAACACTACTAACCAAGAGTTTTATTATATTTATTCCCACACCTTGTTCAATTCATATTAAATATAAATGATAAAATAAAACCAATATCTTCTAAATAATGAAATATTTTTATATTACGGTCATGAACTATATCCATCTCATCTTTAATATCATCTGATATGAAATAATTAATCATGTGTACAATGAACTACCTCCCCACGAACCGATGTTGTGTGTTTTCCATCACTATCTCTCGTGGCTAGATTTAATTATGAATTAAATATATATATATATATATGATATTTTTATATATTTATAATTTGGATTTATTATATCACATATACCATTATAATTTTAATTATTTTAAAATAGGATAATTTCGCTCATGTGTATGTCATACTACCGCCTCAGGAAGCGATGCGATTCATTCACACATTATATAAAATGTAAATGTTTTTGGTTTAATGAATATATTTTATATATATTAAATAAAAATTATTATAGAATATTAATATACTAGTAATCTTTAATATTTCAATACATAGAGAAAATGGAAATATTTTTCATGTGTTTGAATGTATTATCATATGCATGAATGGTGTAATCAATTTTCAATCTCTATCTATTATGGATTAAAAAACATATATAATGAATATATATGATATTTATATAATTTATAAAATTATTTAGATAACTTATCCATGAAAAATGTATGTAAAAAACATATAAAAAATAAAATACTGAGTAAAAAATAACGAATTTATTTCCAGAAACATCAAATTAACATATAATTAAGAAAAATAACCATTCATTGAGAATATTTTTTTTAAATAATTTTATTAAAAAATATTATAAAAATCATTTTTTTTTAAAATAAACATGTAAAATTATAATTTTATCATCAATTAAAATTATTTTTATGATGATATAATTGTTTTGATGTGTTTTTAAAACATGAAATAAAACCGGCCTTCAACAAATTGATAAAAAATCAATAATTACATCATTTCAAAAATTTAAAAAATATTAATTTTGAATTATTTTTAAAAAATAAAATATCGAAACGAGTGTTATTTATATATCATTTTTGTAATGTAAAAATATTTTTAAAATTTTTCAGAAACCTTTGATATGATTGATAATGGGTTTTCTACCAAAGGGAGAAGAAAAAAAAATTCCTAAAAAAATTCTTTTTAACTCTTCAATACATAAAGAGAAAAAACTTATGGGAAAATTTATTCTATTAACATAAATCAGTATATTAAAATTCAATTTTTTATTTATATATGTTTTATAATATTTCAACATTTAAAGCATAAACATAAAAACTACAGATAAACTATGAGAAAATATAATAAAACTATAACCACTATGGTAAGAGTGACCTAAAATCCATATTAAATAAATAAATTAAATGAAATAAAAAATATCATGAGGTTAAATATTTTTATTATGTTACATGTAAATTAGGATTTATATAAACATAAAAAAATTGAACTGTAACAAGACCTATGCCTCAACGAAAGTGAAATTTAGACAAAAATCACTTACCATAAGTATGAATTCCTTCATACGTTCCAAACCCACGTGTATAATAAACATTTATTTTTTAGAAGTATTCTATAGAACTATAAAAAAATATATCATATTATTTTTTATTTTATTTTTTCCTTTTATCCCTATTTAATTAACAATTCATTGAAAATATCACTATTTCTGGTGATAATATCTTTTTTCCATGTACATTTTGGTTCTATAATTTTAGTACTTTTAATTTGATCAGTGTTCTATCATAAACATAATTTAAAATATTATAAAATATAAAATTTATATTTATATTATATTTATTTGTTGTAATATATAAAAAATATATATGAAAAATGGATTAGAATATTCTTGGAGATGATGGTACGTATGTACAAATGAATGGTGTTTCCATTTTCTTGATGGATAGAAATAGAGGAAAATAAATATTAATTCACCATCCTAGAATAATTAATATGTTATATATATTTTTTATAATTATTACATACATACTTATTACAATCCCTGTAATAATTAATTGAGAAACATTTCACATAACTACGTAGAGGTGGTAGTCCACAAGTATGCACACATTTATTTTTAATATATATTTGATGTAATAAAGTTATATGTAATATTATGTTTCTAGAATCATTTTCCTCTCATGAAACTGACACACACACACACACGTATATTTAATTATCCATAATACCTCCCATTTAAGGCATTCGTGACAAATTAATCACATCACCATGTGATGTAGTAGTCTATCGTAAACCCAAGTGATCTTATTAAATCCCACATGGAAGGAAAAGTATGAAGGTATATGTGATATCATGATTACTAAAGTATTATAATGTAATAAATACAAAATTAATATGTTTAATATATCATTATATATATCCTTGATTTATTTTGGAATGAAAATTTCATTGGTTCGTGAGTCAGTTGTCTATTGTACACATAATGGACAATTTAATTTCCCATTTCATGGATGATGATATGGATACTTGTATTTCCCATAAAAAAAATTAAATATAAGTATATGTAAGGTACAATTTTTGTAATATTTTCATATATTATGATTATTATTTGGGGATATAAAAAGAATTAAAATGAAAATGCATAGTTAAAAAAAGTACCACTAATTCTGGAAACCACTTTCTGTTTATCCTAAATGCTTCATTGAAATGATTTGTGATGTATATTAGAATCAATTTTTTTTATGAAATTAACTAATATATTTGGTTGTTTCATTTCCATTAATGTTTTTTATGTTTACATATGTGATATGAGGTGGTTGGATTATATAGGTGGGGGAGAGGACACACTTGAAATTTTTAAAAGATAATTGGATACAGACAGTTTTCTTAAGAAAAAAACCTCCAATATGGGTTATTATAGACACATATAGGTTATAATTTATATATATATGTCCCTTTAATGGGACTTTTATAGGTTTTAAGAAATTTTTATAATGTAACATTTTAGTTTAAAACCCCAATAATCACTTTTTTACCATAACCAAAATAAATAATATTAACAATTATCCATATTATTTGTGGTAAAAATTTATGTTTTCATTATAATATAATATAAATTATTATTATTAAATATATAGAAATGATTTTTTTCAAATTAAATTCACATATGTGGGAAAATAATATTTTAAATTCAACTCACAGGTGCGAAGAAAATATTGTTCATCCAATGACATACATTAAAAGTTTTAATAAATTTTATATATTTAATTCAATAAGTAATTTAATACCATCAAATGTTTTAGATGAAATTTAATATAATTTCACTAATTTCAATCTTAATCCAATTAAAAATTTTACATAACTTCGTAACTAATTTAATTTAAATGGATATTTGCATTAAATGTTAGTAATTTTAAATATTCATATTCTATGAACCTGGTCCTTCTCATTGAGGTATGGGCTTCTTCTTTCTCATTTCCTTAAGAGTTTTTAATAAAATATGGAAAATGGGGAAAACTCCTAAATTTTTGAACTACACGCCATGTATTGTTTCCACACGTAGTGTACATCTGGCCATGTTGGGATGAGTACACAGGGCATGTAGCCATGTCCGCGACAAAGGGTGTAGGAACTGACTACACACCGTGTAGTGGTTCTTTACACATCGTGTAGTCAGTCGGCAGGCCAAAATAGTATGGTTGTGGAGCAACCGCCAGCTGGGCGGCAGTACATGTCGTGTACTCAAGAGTACATGCCGTGTACTCTTGTCGGCAGGAGAACAGTGCCACACTGGTGGGAAGCCTCCAGAGGAACAGTTAAATGAAGGGAGTACACTTCATATACTTTGATGTACATGTCGTGTACTTTGTTTTTTCGGCTTAAAACAGGTAGTACCATCCTCATTTGGCAGATGAGGCATTTGAGCTGTTTTGGAGCCAAAAGAGGAGGCCAGACCTATGAAGATCTGCTGAGTGTTCGTCTGGAATCCGATTCTGCTTCGGACGATCATGTTGGAACCACACGGGTAAGGCCTCTCTTCTCCTGGAGTGTTTCTTACCAATTCTTATCCTAATGTATGTTATTTACATTTGAGCAGGTTTCACTCTTCATCAGATCTACGCCATTATTGGGCGTCTCTGGAGTCAGCGTACGGGTATAACGCTCGTTGGAGTATAAGATAGGTGGCTTGGTGATTATTTTTTTTCCAACTGTCGTGTGTTTTTTGCATTTTTGTGCCACGAACCCATGTTGGGGTGTCGTGTGGCTGAGGTCGTGGCTATATTAACTACCTAGAACTGTAAAGGTAATTGAAAAATTTGTAAAATTGCTGTTTGGGATCGTTGCTTGGATATGGAACCACCGCGGGGTGTGTTACACTGTTTTCCCATTTGGCCGGGATACCCGAGGGTATGCCTTTAAGTAATAATGGTAGAATTTCCTTGAGATGGAAGGCTTGTTACTGCTTGTTTACCTGTTGGCCATAGCCTGGTTACCTGTTTTTCCTGAGGGCGTTGTTGTGATTAGCCTGCAGGTACTGTACTATATTTGCCTGAGGGGGTGACTGTATTAGCCTAAGGGGGATATTCTATTTCACCTGAGGGGAACCTTTCATGCCCGAGTTCTTGACTTTTTTGCATGAGGGCGACACTTCCTTTTCCTGAGGGAAATTTCTGTTATGCCTGAGGGCAATACCTGCGAGTTGGATTCTGTATAGCGTGAGGGCATGGTTCCCTATATTATCCTAAGGGAATGATACTGGTTGGCTTGTGGGATTGGTGGTATTGAGCACAAAATGATACTAAATTAAATCGGTTAAATAAATAATTAAATGGAAATATAACTTGTAAGTTAGTTACTTTTGAGTACTACTTGTTTTGTTGCATTTTACTGTTGCACACTATTGTTGCATGCTTACACGCAGTTGGGCACGGGCCATTGGTGGGTGCCTACTGAGATATATTTCTCACACCCTATTTGGGTAATGCTTTTCAGCCCAAATAGATTACATTGCTCTAGGTGTAGATAGGGTCAAGAGTCCTTACACAGGTACATGATTTCTGGTGAGGAGTAGGAGGGCATGGGACCGAGTCTATGCTCGCGATGCCGCTACCAGCTGATTTAATTCGTTTTGTTGTACTCTACCTTTTGTTGTACTGTATTGATATATACCTTGTTCTGGATGTTTTCTTAGAACTTGAGACATGTAGCATCATCATTTATATATTATTGGTTATATCCACTGTTTTTGTTTATATCAGTTGTGTATGTTATACTGCTTCCGCTGCTCGTTGTATGTTTTATTTATTTCCGTTGCGCTACAATTTGAAAAATGAGGGCATAGTTTCCACACTATCAGACCTGGTCCCTTTCTGCTAGTCGGCAGCCTCTGGCGTTTGGGGAAATGCGCTTGAGGTCACGTGGAAAACTGAGTTCAGGGCACCCGTTGAGTGGCACCCGGAGCCGTGACGTTACAAAGTGGTATCAAAGTGGTTTCTTTTCTCTTGAATTACTATTTGGAGCCTTAGTCAGGGATAGGATGATCGGTAGTTGTTATTATGTTGTGCCTGGGCGTAGCTAACACGCGTATAGGGAAAAGCCAGTCTACCTCATTTTTTTCAATTTTCTTGATTTTGAAAACTTTAAAGTTGATATGATTTCACCGTTGGGTGACACACTTGTATTGTGATGTTTATATTTTATCAGTGGGTTCTATTTAGTTGCAACTCGATGAGATGAGGGTATGCCATCAGATGCATCATTTAGGAACATGCTACAATCACATTCCATGCATAGTTTCCATCCATGTAGGAGTATTAGAAAACTTCATGTTGTTGTGATAGTTGTTGTGCTAGAAAATCATGCTGTTGTGATATCTGCACAGATAAAATACCTGATATTTGATAGGGTAATTTTTGTGTGATTTTTTCATAGAATGGATGCCAAACTTTATTTTTTGGGGAGTATAGGACCACTTTGACCGGAATTTGGTGGAACTTTGACTGTGTATTTTTTTATAACACATATATGATGTCAAACTTTGATTAGTGGGAAGTATGGGCCCTCACGGGTCATAATTTGACACTTAGGTATTGTTTTTCATTGTTTTCTATGTTCCGGGGAAGTTTCAGAGGCATACTATCTGGAAACCTAGTGTACACGTCATGTAGTATTTTTACAGACTCCGTGTATGGCATTCTGTTCGGGAAGAAAAAATGAACTTTTTAACTACACGCCTTGTACTCTGAGTACACGCCGTGTAGTCTCTTCCCATGTCACAAACCGTGTGGGTGGTGACACGGGGTAGGGAAGAGCTTGGGTAAAACACATCATGTACCGGATATACATGCCGTGTAGTATTGACTCGGAGTCTGGTCGTGTCACTAACAACACGGGTTGGTGAACTCCTTTACAGAACACGTCGTGTCAATTATGAACACGCCGTGTAGTGTGACCTGGGGACTCGACCGTGTAACTAACAACACGGGTTGATGTCACCTTACTAGAACACATCGTGTACCTTTGGGGACACGACGTGTAGTCTTGTCCGAGGACAGACCGTGTGGCCTTGGCCATGTGGCTGGGATACGGGGTGGTGTACACGCCGTGTATGGTTGTAACACGCCGTGTAGTTTCAAGCTGGGTAGTCGGCCGTGTCACAAGAGACATGGGCATTTGGAAAATAACACCATACACGCCGTGAGATTATATACACGCCGTGTAGTTTGGTTTAACGGGAGCCGTGTGGATAAGCCCTGTCGAAGGACCCGTGCATAGGGAGGGAAGTCATGTACACGCCGTGTAGTTAGTATACACAATGTGTAGTCTTGTTTTGTAAATTTTGAGATTCCTTCTTCCTCTTGTTCCCTTTGTGGTTTCTTCATTTCAGCCTTAATAATCTTGAATCTAAGGCATGATTTTAACCTTGTAGTTTCATTCCACCTAGACGACCACACGTTGTTCTCCAGGAGAGCGGTGGAGAATTTACACCAGAGATGGTGGACCATGGGCTACCAGTTGATCCTCGGGTAGAGACAGATGTGGCACCAGCTGCTATCCCAGACATAGCCGTGGAGGCACAGTTATGTGAAGGCTTATTACGATTCATGCAGAACTTTCAGACAGCACCGCAGGCTGCCATATATATGGCCGAGCTGACTCGTATCTTCCAGTAGTAGAATCTGCCTATGTTTTCAGGTGATGGCAGACCACAGGCTGCGAAGACTTGGCTGGGGTCAATGTAGACTATTTACGAGCATCTTGATATTCCTCTAGGGTGGAGGATCAGGCTCGTGACATACATGTTGCGTGATTCTGTCAAGAGGAGGTGGGATGTTACCACCCAGTCAGAGCATCACAAGAATAATGCCGTGGAAATCCTTTCAAGAAGTCTTCAATGACATTTCTTCCCGGATACACCAAGTGCAGATAGAGCTCGAGAGTTCATGAATCTGCAGTAGGGCGCTATGTTAGTGATGGACTATTCTTCTCGTTTTAAAGAGCTTCAGCGCTTTGCACCCATGATGGTGGGTGATGAGACCATGAGAGCCAGACATTTTGAGGATGGTCTTCAGTATGACATATGAGTGCTGGGGAATGTATCCAGGTTGCCTACTGTACATGTTATTGTAAATCAATCGCTGATTACAGAGAGGAACCTACGAGAATCTAGTGGTATGGGCCAGGGAGGTTCAGTGCCAGTTACTAGTACTATTTCAACTTGCAAGAGGAAGAGACAGGTGGACATCTCTCAGGGAGGTAGTACCAGCCAGACAGTTTCTTCAGGTGCCCCGATCAGGTGCTACCAGTGTGGTAGAGAGGGACACAAGAGACCATAGTGTTCACGAGACCCAGTGCAGTGCCGAGATTGCTGAAATATGGGTCATCCGCAATGCTTCTGTAGGGTGTATCCACCAGTGGCTAGTGATAGGGGTTCTGTGTAGACTCCGCGTGGGGGATCATGACCAGTGGCTTCATACCAGTTAAGGAAATGAAATGCATCAGGGAGTGTAGGTAGAGATGGTGGTCGTGGCCATGGTAGATAGACACCAGGATCTCAGAGGCAGTAGGGCGGGACAGCTCAGGGTATCCAGGTTGTGTCGCAGGGACGTAGCACTGGGCAGACATATATAGTGCAACAGACCCAGCTGGAGCAGTATCTCAGACCTTCTACAATCATAGGTACTATTTTAGTAGCTTCTGTCTTATCTTCAGTACTTTTCGATACGGGTGCTATGCATAGTTTTGTATCTGTACCCTTTGTGGAGATACATGGGTTCTGTGATTCTACTTATTCGGATATTATGACACAAGACACTCCGTTGGGGACTAGAACGGCTGGTGTGCGTTAGTGCAAGGAGTGACCCCTTGAGGTTGGTGGGTGTCACTTCCTTTGGGACCTCTATGTCCTAGAGATGAGGAGCTATGATGTCATTCATGGGATGGATTGGTTGCTTCCCATTGGAGCCTTTGTGGATTGCTATCGTCGTAGGGTGAGTTTCAGGTCACCAGAGGGCGGAGAGTTTCTATACAAGGGAGAATGGAATGTTTAGGTGAGTCGAGTTAGACCAGAGCATCGTGGGAGAGGTGGAGTCATAGCACAGATTGCGAGCATATATCTGGATGATCAAGGGACTTGTCAGATGGATTTCCCTCTAGTGGTTGATCGTTTCATGAATGTCTTCCCTGATGACTTTTCATGTCAACCTCCAGAGTGAGAGGTGGATTTCTCCATTGATTTTATGCCAGGAGTAACACCGATTTCCATTCCATCTTATAGGATGGCTACACCTGAGCTGCAAGAGATCAAGAGGCAGTTAGAGGAGTTACAGGAAAAGGAATTTATGCAACCCAGTACTTCTATGTGGGGATCTCCGGTCCTTTTTGTGAAGAAGGCGGACGGTACCCTCAGAATTTGTGTGGATTATCAGAAGCTTAACTAGTTGACGGTTAAGTACCGATATCCCTTACTGAGGATTGATGATATTTTTCATCAGCATCGTGGAGAATTAGTGTCCTCGAAGATTGACCTGAGATCAGGATATCATCAGCTGCGCGTGAGACCATCTGATATACATCTCACGACTTTCTGGTGTAGGTATGGTCTATATGTGTATATAGTTATGCCATTCGGACTCACGAACGCGCTAGCAGTTATTATGGATCGGAATAATCGTGTGTTCCATCCGTATCTTGATTCCTTTGTGGTAGTATTCATGGAAGATATCTTGGTGTACTCTCACACTCGACATGACCATGACACCCATCGTGAGATCGTATTGAGTACACTGAGAGAGCATCAGATATATTCTAAGCTCTCAAATTGCCACTTTTGGATGGACCAGATTCACTTCATGGGTCATATCATCTCAAAGGCATGAGTTTTAGTAGACCCAAAGAAGGTGAGAGAAGTAGTTTCTTGGGAGCATCCTAAGAACGTTTTTGAGATACAGAGTTTCTTAGGGCTGACTGGTTACTACAAGAGATTTATACAGGACTTATCCGGCTTAGCAGCGCTGCTGACGGGTCTGACTAAGAAGGGTGTGAATTTCGTATGGTCGGAAGCTTGCGAGACAACTTTTCAGGACCTTAAGGGAAGGTTGGAATCAGAATTGATCCTGATACTACCAGATCAGGTGAAGAGCTATACAGTTTACTGTGATGCATCCGGTATTGTGGTGGGAGCAGTGTTGATGCAGGGCGACCGAGTTGTGGCGTATGGGTCTCAGAAGTTGAGGCCATATGGGAAACATTACCCGACCCATGATCTCGAGTTAGCTGTAGTTGTACATGCGTTGCACTGTTGGAGACATTATCTATTGGGGGAGAATTTTGTGGTTTTCACCAACCACAAAAGCCTCAATTATATCTTTACTCAGCGTGTATTGAAATTGAGGCAGTGAAGGTGAGTTGAATACCTTCAGTCCTTCAATTTTGAGCTTGCCTATACACCTGATAAAGGTAATGCATTTTCTAATGCACTGAGCAGGAAGACTCTGATACAGGCAGTGTAGGAGACCAGGGGTGAGTGGGAGCTCATGGCTTTGTTCATTAAGATTCATTTGGAGTTGCACGACAATCAAGGGCAGACTTATCTTTCTTCTTTAGTTGTGACTTCTAACCTCCTGGATAGAGTGAGGATGAGACAACTAACTGATTCTGAAGGCCTAGTTCTACGGGAGTCGGTGGAAAGTGGGGACCCTTCTCCTGGTTAGACGATAGGTGACTATGAGGTTTTGCGTTTCTATGGACGAGTGTGGGTTCCATGGGATATACGTGATGAGATGATGCGAGAGTTTCATTCTTCAGGTTGGGAAGGTCATCCCGAGATTCCCTAGATGTACCGTGACTTGAGAAGTCAGTACTGGTGGCCGGGTATGAAGAGAGATGTAGCTGGTTTTGTTACGAGGTGTTCCACCTGTCAGTAGGTGAAGATGGAGCATCAGAGACCAACTGGGCTGTTACAACAGTAACCCATTCCGGAGTGGAAATGGGACGATGTTGCGATGGATTTCATTACTGGTTTGTCGAGGTCACCTCGTGGCGATGATGTCATGTGGGTTGTTGTGGACAGACTCATGAAGGTAGCTCACTTTTTGCTGATTAAGGAGACCTTCAGTGTTGATGAGCTCGGAAGGCTGTATATCAGAGAGATCGTATGTCTTCATGGGGTCCCTCGTTATATCATTTATGATAGGGATGCCCGCTTCACGTCTTGTTTCTGGCTGAGTTTTCAGAGGGCAATGGGTATACAGGTGCTTCTGAGCACAGCATACCACCCTCAGACCGATGGTCAGTCAGAGTGTACGATATAGGTGCTAGAGGACATACTGCATGCATGCGTCCTAGTCTTTGGGGGCTTTTTGGAGAAACATAAACCATTAGTCGAGTTTACTTATAACAATAGATTACATGCGACTATTGATATGGCACCATTCGAGGCATTATATGATAGGTTGTGTCGATCACCTTTTGTGCTGGTTAGAGGCAGGTGAGGCAGCTTTGTTGGGACATTGTCTCGTACAAGAGACTTCTGAGCAGGTCCAGTTGATACAGAAGCGGATGGCTACCGCGAAGTCTCGTTAGAAGTCATATTCTAATCACCGCAGATGACCATTGGATTTTGTGGTCAGGGATCGGGTTTTTCTACATGTTTCTCCGAGGCTGGGACACAAGAGGATCAGCAGATAGGGTAAACTTTCACCGAGGTATGTGGGGCCATTTGAGTTCTTGGAGAGGGTCGGTCTGGTTTCTTATTGGTTACAGTTACCGCAACAGTACCGATCCATGCATGGTGTCTTCCACGTATCTCAGTTGCATTGCTATCATTCAGTCCCATCTCACGTCTTTCAGCAAGAGGAGGTTGAGCTGGAAGCAGATGCGTCTTTTGAAAAGCATCTGATTCGTATCATTGATAGGAGCTCGATGGTTCTCCTAGGTCGTTCAGTTCCTCTCATATAGGTGCTATGGCAGCATGGCTGGGTGAAGGATGAGACCTGGGAGCGAGAGGTCGATGTACATGCTCAGTGGCCGGAGTTGTTCATGGTTATATCTTCTCCACCCTTGGAAGGGCAATTCGCAGACAAATTTCTATAATGGGGGAAGTTTGTAAGAACCATGTTCTTTTCTTTGTGGTACGGGCTTCTTCTTTTCTCTTTTCCTTAAGATTTTTTAATAAAATATGGAAAATGGGGAAAAATCCTAAATTTTGGAACTAGACACTGTGTACTTTTACCATACGCCATGTACTTCTGGCCGTGTTGGGATGAGTACACAGGGCGTGTAACCATGTCGGTGACAAAGGGTGTAAGAATCAACTACATGTCGTGTAGTGGTCCTTTACACGCCGTGTAGTCAGTCGGTAAGCCAATATAGTAAGGCGGTGGAGTAGCCTCCAGCTGGGTGGCAGTACACAACATGTACTTAGGAGTACATGTCGTGTACTCTTATCGGCAGGAGAACAGTGTCGCGCTGGCGGAAAGCCGCCAGAGGAACAGTTAAATGAAGGGAGTACAAGCAGTGTACTTGGAAGGACACGCCGTGTACTTTGTTTTTTCAGCGTAAAACAAGAAGTAGACTCCTCATTTGGTAGAGGAGGCATTTGATCAATTTTGGAGCCAAAGGAGGAGGCCTGACCTTTGATCATCCGCCGAGTGTTCGTCTGGAATCTGATTTCGCTTCGGACGATCACGTTGGAACCGCACGGGTAAGCCCTATCTTCTCCTAGATTGTTTCTTACCAATTATTCTCCTAACATATGTGATTTACATATGAGAGTGTTTCGTTCTTCGTCTGATCTATGCCGTTATTGGTCATTTCTAGAGTCGGCGTCTGGGTATAACGCTAGTTAGCGTATAAGGTAGGTGTCTTGGTGTTTATTTTTTCCAACTGTCATGTTATTTGGGTGTTTTTGTCCATGAACCCATGTTGGGGTGTCATGTGGCTGAGGCAGTGGCTATATTAACTACCTAGAACTATAATGGTAATTGAATAATTTGTAAAACTACTGTTTGGGATCGTTGCTTGTATCTGAAACCACCCCGGGGTTGTGTTCCACTGTTTTGAAGTTTGGTTGGGATACTCATGGGTATGCCTTTAAGTGGTGATTATAGAATTTCCTTGAGAGGGATTTCTTGTTACTTCTTGTTTACCTATTGGTCATGGTCCGGTTATCTGTTTAGCCAGAGGGCATTGTTGTGATTAGCCTGCGGGCACTTACTATATCAGCCTGAGGGCGTGACTATATTATCCTAAGGGCGACGTCCTATTTTTCCTAAGGGCAACCTTTCGTGCCTAAGGGCTTGACTTCTGTGCCTAAGGGAGACACATCCTACGACTGAGGGAAATTGTTGTTACGTCTGAGGGAAATACCTATGGGTTGGATTTTGTATAGCCTAAGAGCATGGTTCAATATATTAACATGGCGACATGATACTGATTGGCCTGAGGGATTGGTGCTGTTGAGCACAAAATGATAATAAATTAAATGGATTAAATAAATAATTTAATGGAAATATAACTGGTAAGTTAGTTACTTTTGAGTACTGCTCAGTTTATTGAATTTTACTGTTGGACATTGTGGTTTCATGCTTACATGCAGTTGGGCACGGGCCTTTGGTGGGTGCCTACTGAGATATATTTCTCACAAACTATTTGGGTCACGCTTTTCGGCCCAAACAGATTACGTTTCTTCAGGTGTAGATAGGGGAAAATTCCCTATATAGGTACATGATTGATGCTGAGGAGTAGGAGGGCATGGGACCGAGCCTAGGCTCATGATGCCGCTGCCAGCTAATTTACTATATTTTGCTGTACTCTTCCTTTTGTTTGAATGTATTGATGTATAACATGTTCTGGCTGTTTTGGTAGAACATGAGACATGTAGAATAATTATTTATATACTGTTGGTTGTATCCACTATTGTTGTTTATTTCAATTGTGTATGTTATACAGCTTCTGTTGTTCGTTGTATGTTTTATTTCATTCTGCTGCATTACACTTTGACAAATGAGGGCATATTTTCCCCACTATCTGACCTGGGCCCTCGCTGCTAGTTGGCAGCCTCTGGCATTTGGGGAAATGCTCTTGATGTCACGTGGCGAACCTGGTTCAGGGCACCCGTTGAGTGGCACCCGAAACCGGGACGTTACACATAGAAAATATAACCATTCTAAAAATTCTAAAAATTACTCCAATGATATATTTGACATGTATATTTCAAAATTTTATTTTACTTGGTCAAATAAATATTAAAATATTTCTAAAAACATATATTAATATATAAATTAAATGCATGAATAAACTCCCCTTTAGAAAAAACATTTTTTCTAAAAAATATATCTTTATTTTAAAAATAGTTATTCTTTAATTTATAATCAATAGATAAGCATTTAATTTATTTTATAAATGGGTAAAAAATATATGTTTTATAATTAATTAAATCATATTCCTACCCACAAACATAATTTTATTGTTATAAGAAAAAACAGTAATATATTAATAGAGTCTAACATTTCATTTAAAATCCATTTTTCATACATCACATGATATTGAAGGAAATGGTTTTATTTTAAAGTAAATATATTGAAATATATAGGAGTGTTATATAGTATTATAATCAGGTTATTTTAGGTTATATATATGATATATAACATCAGGATCCTCTTTCAAAATCACAGGGCCAAATATGTTACCACCTTCTAAAAATTACTTCATTGTAATTTATTATTGATCTTGGTAAAAAATGGGTTGAAATTTGAAAATAAATTTGTTTGAAACCGATTCTTTAGTTTTTATAATTAATCATCATGTTTATATGATTTAATGTGATGCGTTATGTTCATATAGAATAACACATTCCTATATTTTATGGTATTAATGAATTGTTGGGATGTGAAGATATAGACTTGGATGAAACCCATAAATAATTATTGAGAGTAATATAGATCATTGATCACAATAAAGTGAAATATCTATTAAATTATTCTACCTAAAAATAAATATTAAATGAGTTAAAAGAAAATTTGATTAATTTAAAATGAAGTCACTTGGATTTTTTTTTCAATATCAATTTCCATGTATTGAGGAATTTATTTACTATATATACTAATAACATAATAAAATATAATTACATGATATATCTCAATATCATATGCATATCGTCCTCTTTTGGTTGTTATTTTTAAATTTCCACTTCATTACATACTCCAAAAAATTAATATCCAATATGATTTTTTTATATCAAAAGAACTAAAATTAATTTATAATCGATCACAAGATAAATAAATGAGTGAAAAATCAATCCATATATTTCAAAATATTTACTAAAACAAATATCATTTGACAAATTAATATAATACATTAATCTATAAACCATAATTGTAACACCATTGTATTAATATAAATATTTACCAACCAAATAATTTAATACAAAATAATGACATATTAAACATAAAATCACAAAGTGTTGTGGTAGGATCAACACCATTGAAACATATATTCTGTGTTATCCTTTTCCTATATTACATTGAATCACTTTTTGGGCCATCAATACCATTAAACATAGTCTCTAAAATCACAAAATAAAAATTAATAGCGTAAAATTTATATACATTTAATAATTCATATAACTAAAATATTTCTCATAAATTACATCTATAACATAATTCGTTAAACAAAAACATTAAAATTTAATATTCCACTTTATATTTACTGATATAAATTTTTTGACCTTGACCCCGTAGATTAATTTGATGTATATTCCCTTTATGTATAAAAAATTTATTATTATAGTGACCCATATCCTTAAATATGAATAATTTAACATTGGTAAATAGCTTTTCCCATTTGACCATGATCATGGTTTCCTTTTTATCCACACTTGAAGAAACATCATATTCACTTCAAAAAGGAAATAAATATTTTATGTCGACAATAATATTGTGGGGTAAAATATTTCTTTCCCTCCTACCATTTATCTATCATTTTCCATTCTATACTCCACTTGTCTTACTTCCCTTAAAAGTCATAACATTTAGAAAATTATTTTTCTATCTTTTTAACACATGATATCCTGGCCTCGTATGTATAGAAAATGTGGTAGTCAAGTTCATTTTGAGAAGAATTAGCTTAATCTCAACAATATAATGATAAATATACCCAATTGGAATATGTATATAGTTTATATCATGACATGTAATACATTTAAATTTTGATACAGTATTAACAACAGATTCTTCTTACTATTATCTTGCACATAGTAATTTTCATTCCATCACTTCATGCTTTTTAGGACGAATTGTTTTCCTAGATGTGTATCTTTAATTCCATCAATTACATATTTGATATTTCTTCCTCATACATATTTTTTTGAATCAATTAACACCATTTATCTTTATTCCCTAATAGATAATAACATTTTATGACAAACAATCACACTTTCATTGCATCTAAATGATATAAATATATTCTATAAGAAACATATCCAATATTATATTACAAATGTAATTTTAGTCCCATTTAATGATATAGGTTACTAAAGAATAATGTGGATTTACATTGTTACAACACATAGTGGAAAACAGGATGATCATTATTATAATAGTTAATAATCTAAACTGGAGTCTGGATCCCTAATAGGGTTAAAATTTGATAATATAAAAGTACTCTTCCTTCTCTAATATTATTATCATTCATAGTAATGACATCCTTATATGGGGTATGTTAATTAACATATTTCTCATTACTTCCTCTAGGTGTTATATTTAAACAATGACTTATGATAGATTAGATCATTATAATAAAAAAATTATAATATCAAAATTAGTGAAACGGCTAAAAATTGTTTATTATATACATTATTAATCACATAGTCATAAATAATGTATCATTACCATCATTTTAAAATAGTAAAAAATTTAAAACCCATTAAAATGGATTCAAATGAAAATTTGAATTTACCAAAACATACCCCTAATTGTGTCAAACCATGTGTTATGTAATAACAATTGATATGTACCAGGTAATTCTCATGTCAATCTCCATGTTCCTTTTTCAGGGTTATTACCAATATTTTCATCTTAGAAAGAACCATATCCACATGTAATATCATGACATGAATTATTTCATGGAAAATAAATATAATATAATACTAACCAAAAGATTAGGATAGTATTCTATACGTATCCTCAAACTCTATATTAATTTCATCTTCCATAATCTATCATTTCCAAAGATTAGTTCTAATGGTTTCTTCTAAACATCCTCTAAAAACAAATATAATTTCCCTAACCCTAGTATCCTTAATCAGTGGATACAACATTACATTGTTATAATATTAAATTAATCACATCCTAATGGAATGAATATTTTAGTATTCTTAGTAACCAAATACATACATGAATCTCATTTTACAAATGAACACATAATGTGAAAAAATAATTTATATTCAAGGGAAAAATTATTTCATCTATAATAACCCTTCATATCCATCATAATTCACATCTTGGAATTCTTCAAAAAATAAACATAATAAATGGGTGATCTATAATTGTTAATAATGGTCAGTGTATGGTGAATTATTTGAATAAATAAATAATTATAAATATTAAAATGTGCATAACTAAAATAGATACAATTTAATCAGTAAATTGAGCATAATATGGAATGAATAAATAATGATCATATAATACCAGATAAAAAAAATGAGTTTTAATGTTATATTGTATTTTAATAAATTTATAAATCACAATAAAAAAAATGAAGAATCTCTTAATGATGAAATTTATAAATCTTAACATCAGAACAACATCATCATGTCCTATGTCGAAAATACAATTTAGATTGTCTCATGAGACATACTAAGGTATATATGAGATATATCATGACCTTGTCATCACATAATAATTCCAATGAATTCCCAATATTAATTGGTGAAACATAATCATCATAAAAATATATATTGAAATAACAAGAGTATAAAAAATTAATATATTCCCCAATAAATAGTCATAACCATAAACTATTGAATGTAACGTGGAGAATGGAACTCGAATATTATATCCCCAGTAAAATAAATCATAAAATATATGGATAAATAATTCATCTAGTATAATTATATTGTTTCATGATTAATTATTATGTAACATCTATGAATATCAATTATATTTAATATTATTTTTAAAAAGCACATGGCACATTTTTTGATGAAAATATATTTTCTTGGAATGTCAATTAATTTTTTAAATATTAAAATTCATAAAATATTTTTTAATTATATTTAATTAAAAATAGTCTCTTAATGAAATAAATTAATCATAGAAGAAAATTATTTTCATGATAGTGTAAAATCCATTTCATATTGCCAAAGTTAAAAGAAAACATTCCCTTCAAACTATAGAAAAAATTCAATAATTAATTCATACAGAATATAGAAAGAAGATTGCTTCTAAATACTTTTTTCAAAATAATTAAAGGATAAAATTTTCAAAAATAAATCATTTATTAATGATATATCATTTTTGAAAACATTTTTATAAAACAATAATATTGAGGAAACTAGGATTCCAACCAAAGAGTGAAATAAATGTTATATTTTAGTAAAAAAATTATTTTGAACTATTTTGTACATAATGTGAGAAAAATGAAATAAAAACACGAATTCTCATTAAAAATCATCAAAATAAATAAAATATTAATTTCATTATTAATTAATCATGTGCTACATCGTCAAAAAATAAAACATAAATAATCTTGATAAAAGAAGAAATTATTTCATAGAACTGTTTCCAACTAAGTTACATTGAATCACAAGACCCATTATAGAATAAGTTTAAATAAAATTTAAAATATAAATATAAAAATTAGTTCATTATGTTAAATTTCTTTGGGGATGTATATACAGATCATAAAATAAGATAAGTACAAACCAACATATCTTCCTCAATGAAATAAAATTAAAACAAAAATCCACTAAAATTTTTCAAACATCCATTATACATGTTTGAACATCATGTTTAATAAATATTGGTTTATTATAAATATATTAAATAATAATACATAAATAAATAATACCTTATATTATATACTTATAGTTTTTTTTCAATATTTTATTAATAATTTATTGATAACAACACTTCGTATGGGTGATAGTTGATTTATGGTTCATATAAGATTTGGTTATGTTACATTGATCCTTATACTTTGATCATGATACCATCATATAAATTAAATAATCCATGATGTAAATATTATATATAATAATTATATATGTATTTATTGTAATCTATAAAGTCATGATTTAAGACATAGATTACACTATTCATGGGGATGACATGTTGTTCGTACACATAAACGTTATTTCCATTTTTGTGAAGTATAAAAAGAAAAGACAATAATTATTAATTAAACTTTATAGATTAATAATATAAATATATGTAATTTATATACTTTAAATCTATCCTTAATACCATCCATGTAATAATTAAATTAAAAAATTACATCGTTGGGTGGATGCATCAGTCCACACATACATCTGTCTGAGGTTGATTGTTTTCATATGGATTATAAGCATTGATTATAGACATGAAATTATACTCATATAAGTATTTTTATTTCATAAATATCTCATATATTTCTTTAATTTTAACCTTAATACCTTTCATGTAATGCATAATAGAAAAACGAATCATATTGATTTGCGAGATAGGAGTCTTACATACACGCGAGGGACATTATCATATCAACCATATAATTGAAAGTGGTTGTATTTTTGATATAATACTTATAGATGTATAATAATTTCATAAATAGTATATAAATATGATAAATAAATCATTATATCCATCATTGAGAGGTGGTTATTGAAACAAAATTACATGATTTTGTAAGTTGGTAGTGCACCATGCAAATGATCATCACTTTAATTTCCCTTTTGATAGAAGAGTATTTGGATATATTATATAACATACCACCACTCCTAATTTTCATGATATTGTTTAATGATATTACTTTTCATTATGAAACATGTCCAAGGTGAAAATGGTTGAAATAAATTACATGTGATTCAATATAATTAGAGGATTCTTTCCCATTTAAAAATAAAACAAATGTAAGCAAGTAAACAACAACCAAAGAAACACTATGTGATGCATGATAAAAAAAATTATAAAACACAATGTAAAACCAAAATATAAGAATTCCAAAATAAACAATAACATATATTATCTTATAAAGTAGAAGCTAATAACCACAAACTTAGAGACTATAAAACACTAACTTCGTAGCTCCCATCATGATTCTACCAACAATTTCACAATCCATGGTTAGTGGATCATAATGAATTACTAATGAAATGTGATTCCTTTCCTATATATGTTCCTCAATAATATACATATGAAAAAGAACCATAGTACCAGATTAGGCTATGATTAGTGAAACATAGTCGGTTTTTACCCAAATAACATCCTTACTCAAGCTAGTAGGCTTTACATTATATTCACCTCTAAAGTGACGCTCACCTCCATCATCATCCAAAAAACATACCATTATGTTATAAAAAACGATGTGAGACTTGATCATATTCAACCAATGCATAAATAATATTATTTCTTATATATCCATCTTGAGTACATATAAATCCCATATTAGCTCAGATCTATCAACAGTTATTGATCATTATCTACACAGAATGGCTCTACATTCCCTTTAAAAAAGAGGGCATTGTAGTTTAAAAATAGAATGCATCATCTAACAATGAAAAACCATAAAATTAATGGATTATATATAATAAATGAATGAAATTCTCCCATTCAAATGGAAAATCATTCATAATAGAATAATTCGATTGAATCTTACCTCTTAGCATCAATGGTATAGATTGATCATCAATAATCGCCTATTCAGCTCCATACAACTTATTACTCCCTAAACATTGTTATTTGCTTCCCTAATTAAATTGAAATTTCTAAGGAGTCATGGTATTACTATAATCACCATGTCTAACTCATTTCTACCAAAAAGAGTTATGCTGCATGTCTTCCCCAACAAATCATACGACATTTACAAAAAATGAGATGTGTCCCAAAAACTCAACCATGGAGCATTATGAAAACAGCACTGAAGATTCCCCATCTAGTTTCAGTTGTGTTATTCTATATGTGGTTTCATACACTCTTGATTAATGTGGTCTAATAAACCACATTGAAAACATCCTATCAGGATATTATGTTTTGGAGTAATAATCAATGATCCATCCATATGAGTCTAAGCAATCATAGTCTTTAGGAAATAAATATCCATATTCTGCATATTGTTAGCATTTGACTTCACACTCTTTCTCATAGGTATCAACATCATACCTCAACCCATAGCTCAAGATATTTTCCTTATTCCCACCCTCGATCTGTTAAACATATTCATAAAATCCATTTTACAAATTATGGAAATCTTCGACTAAATTTCATAACACATTACAGATTAAAAAATATGTGCCTTCAAGGATTCAGTAGTATAAAAATAGTGTAAAATTGGAATAAATTCATTAAAATATCCATATAATAAATCCCTGATTTTTTCTCATCCACCAAGATGAAAGATAATGTATTTATTTTAATCCTAAGCATATGAGCATATAATTTGTGTTGAATAATTATAAAAAAAATCATCTTAGGAATTTCATTAGACTAATTTATCATAAACTATAATGTCCCTCCACTAGAAAGACTGATCCACTAATAAATATGTCAAGAAAATGGCATTCATCTATACTAATGTGAAATGATGAATGACTATTATATTCAGCATATTCATCCACACCTCTTCCTTATCTAGTTCCAAATCACCCAGAAATATTTGTGGATTCTATTATTGATACAGAACGGAATGAAACTCTTTCTGTGGTTCATTATTCATGTTCACTCTATTCATAGCTTAAAAGAGATAGACTAAACTGTGAAGTATATTTTGGATTTCCTATGGATCAGGTGTATCCCCTTGTTCCACAACCTCTTCTGATTGGTTTCTATGATGCCTACATAGTTCCATTTTATATATTCACAAAAAATTTAATATGTGTCTATCTCTAGAAGATGAAGCATTAACAATATCAAATTATACTACATCACAATAAGGTAATACAAAAATTACACACATTCTATTGTTAACCTATATTTGATTAAGTTCTCGTTCTTTTGAAAAGTGTATCATTTTCGAAATAAAAGAATCATGCTATTTTCAAAATCTCTTATTTGAAAAAAAATTCTTGAAGAGTTTTAAAAAATCAACATTTTTAAACAAATAAAAAATCATAACTCAAAATTTAACATGTACTCCTTTGCAATTTTGTAACATCATGTGTCTTGAACTGAATAAAAAAGAGGATGGAATTAACATTTTCCATTATCGGGGCATACCAATTTTAAAACTATGTATTAGAACCTTTCTCTTTCCCACGGTTGACACTATGATGTTTCTTTTAATAAAATTGAACAAAATTAATTAAATTACAATATAATATAGAAATAAAATTAATTTAAGGGTAAAAACGATCACTACCACTTTGAAATATTCTTGGAAATATATTGCGAGTTAAATGATGAGTCAACACGAGATTCTAAGACCAATAGACCCTCTACATTGAAAGAATAAAAATATAAAATATTTTTTTATAGGTACATGTTTTTCATATCAATGGAATGATATGTATCAAAAATGTTACATCATATAAGAAATCTGAGACAACTATAAGGTCCAAAACACTGAGTTTAACCTAGGTAGGGTTAAAAATTGATGCGCATCGGGTTTTGGAAACAACACATGTAATAATACTCTCTTTATTTTTAATTAATTTATTATTCCATTTATTATATTAGAAATAATTATTTTCTCACAAATGGTTTATCGTATGAGAAATTTCAAACCACCTTTCTGTCTAGAACAATGGGTTTACCAAAGGAGGTGTTTAACCATTATGACTGTAAGATGTTTGATTAGATCACACCTGAAGATAATTTAATTGGTTTATAAATATTTTATTGGATATTAGAAATATTATTATTTTTTATTAATAATATTATTTTTATTTAATTAAAAAATGAAAATGTACATCCACAATTAATAAGTTGTGTTGCGGTGTATATAATAATGGTACAATGTAATAATTTTTATATTATTAGTTGAGAAAAATCAATGTAAATGTTCAATAATTATTAATTTATAAGGTGTTATTTAATTATAATGGTCGTTATTGTTGAAATACTAATGGTCTCAATGATGGGTTGTATTAAATAATAATTATTTTAATTATTATTATTACTATTTGATTGGACAAAAACAATTGAGGGTATATATAAATCATATATAAATATATCTATGTGTGTTTCTATGTGGATTAAATATGTATATATACATATGTGGTTGTATATGTTTATATATATATATGTCTGTAAATATATATATATAACATTTATACATATAGGTGGATAATTATTTATGGGTTAGAAAAAACATTATTAATTTCCCATATAAATGATTGTAATGTATCAACATGATCAAAGGTATAAAACAATATATTGTTTTAATACAAAACTATAAACCTACCAAGGATTCATGCTTTCTTACCCTGTTACGGGTCCCAATAAACTATTAAAATTATTAAAATAATTCTATAGGTTTTATGAAAAATATTACACCATTCCCAAGGATGAACCCGTGGTTAATGGAAATTAAACAAAAGTAAAAATGGGATGAAAAAGTTTTCAAATTAAAATAATATTTGGGATATGAGAAAATTAAAATTAATTAAAATGATCATTATCACAATTTTTATATTTTAATTCCCTTTTGTTTCCATCCCTTTCAATTTATTTTAATCATATTTATTTCCTTTTTCTAATTTTTATTATTTATTTTTATTATTTTTCCTTTTTCATTTCTTGTATTTTATTTATTTTATCCTCCCTCAACCTTATTGTGGTGCCCCACCTATACCACACCACATGTGGTGCGACTCCTCCTCCTCTCCACCATTAGAATCCAATTGTTATTCCATTTCTCAATTTCTTCTACATCGTCAGGTGGATTGTAATTATCTAAATTAGAGAAAAATTATGCACAATGTATCGTATGATCTCATCCACTATCCATTTCTTAGTCTTCTGTGGAAGTATTTACCAAGAATTTCATTTTTTTCTAAAATGATCTGATTTCAACCATTTTAGTCTAAATAAATTATCACTACAGATTGTAGGATCTACAATCAATATGAGGTTGGGTATCTACTCTCTTTCATCTCACATCATTCCTACTTTGAGATCATATGTTGTGTCAATCGTTGGTTCCTACCAATGATATTTAAATTTACATTTAATTAATTAAACTACCTTGCATAACGATTCTACCCTTGTTTGAAATAATCCAATCTGTCTAAAAAAATTTCAAAATCATTGAATACCCCTTTGAGTGTGCCTATGTTCTTGGTCTGCTTTCTATTATCCCTAAATAATTAAATTCATTAAATTCTTGTGTTGTTTGATCCGCTTTTATTATGTTTTAATTAAATAAATTATTTAGGATAATTATGAACCCTGAACCTTGAGTTTAGTTGGATTATTTCTGTCTACTGATTTTTCTTCCATTTTATGTTTGTATCCTATCGTGACATTATAAAATGGATATTTTCATTTTAATATTTACACTGATAAATTTTTTTGGGTTGTAACTTCTTAAATATAATGATCATTAGTGTTTATTTTTGAGTTTCTTATATTATTTTGTTTCAATTATAATACATACCATGGGATATTTTCTCACAAGAAATGTAATTAAGTTCATGGTTGTGAGAAAATGTGATTTTTGTTTTATGGACTACCCATGGACTCTCTATTCCTGACTATTTACACAATACGCTAGGGATGAAATGTATTCGGATTTTCCAGATGAGGGATTCCATAATTTCTAAATACTCATGAGTGATACTAGTTCCGAAAGGGACATTAAAGGAAGGACTCTTTTGTAATATGTCTATTCCATGCCTCAGGTGATACTTGACCCATTTTCTGTTATACCGGAATGGAATCATGATAATGCCAGGTCTCGAGTGATACATGGTTTTGCAGAAGATTAATTTGGATGGGATTTGTGGTATTGTATAAATTGAAATATATACTATAGACATACCTTTATGATGGGCTTATAATCTAACTCTCAACATGAATATAAAAATAATTACAGTTCTTGGATGGTTATTATTGATACTGAATGTGTTCTGTATGAATTGTGATTTCATTTGGTGCTTCGAAGAACCCATTTTTGACACATAAATTAGACCCCATGATAAATAAAAATCTTAGGGGTATGTTACTTCTATTAGACTTCTCCTTTTTATAGCTTTATATATATATATACATTTTTATTATCACAGGTACCATATTCAGATTATTGACTTAGGCTGAATTAGGTGTTATGAGATGGGTGTTGTTGAGAACGTGGACCAAGTTATATTTATTCTATTATGTTTATTTAATTTCTTATATTTATCATACATTGGAACAATAATTTTTTTACATATGGAAATGGAAAGACATGGACACTATGGGTGCTATCCTATTGAGAATATATCTCACTTCCTATTCAGGCATCATTTGGTACATGAGTTGTCTTTATACTCGTAGATATTGATCATGGGAAGCATGTTCCATCCATTGTGTGACTGTTTCATGATAATTATGATAGATATTTGAAGGAGAGGACCGAGTCTTTGCTTGAGATGTAGTTGTTTCTTTCTATCATTTTTATTTCATCATTTATTGGATGATTGTATTCATGATTTTTAAACCATTACATTAGCACATAACTCATAACATGATTTTTTGTATCATGTTATATTAATCAGCTTCCACAATTATTATTTAATCCATTGGGATAATTTATTTCTAATTTTTTTAGTTTTCTTATTTATATTCTTCTGTTATTCATTATCAATTGTTGTTTCTTCTACTGTGTATTACCTTCTACCAATGATGGAATAATATTCCCCATGGATATGTTAGAAAGGACCTCTCTTCTAGTTGGAAGCCTCTGTTATTCAGGGAGATGTGCTTCTGGTCATGTGGAAAACATGGCTTGAAGAACCCTTCAGCTGGATCCCAAGTCAGGGATGTTACAAAGTGGTTTCATACATAGAGATTTTCTAATGTCATACTATTTTGGGTTGGTATACAAGATAATATGAATGTGTTGGTGTTGGGTTAATAGCCATTACTATGACTCATCTCCTCACATATAGTAAATTATCATGTTTCTAGGGTTGGGAATTGATGTTCCTGACCTTCGATATGACAATATATATGATTTCACCTCAAGTGATTGGTGTAATTTCCACTATTTATTTATTTATGGAGTTTTACTTTTTCATGTTAAGGAAAAGATGATGTATTACATGCATCCTAATAGGAACATATGGATTCACATGTCATGTATCTTCCATGTCCTGTAGCTACATTAATATTTTTCCAAATGATATAATTAATTTCTTCGACATCCATGCCATATATTGTATTTATTTTTCATTCCTGTTTAAATAGATGTTTTTTGGTGATATATTTAGCATGACAGACTATTTCCATGTTTCCTTTTTTCAATAATATTTTATTATTATCATACATATGTGTATATTAGAAAGTATCTATTATTAAAATGTCAAGCTTCTATGATTACATCATGTTTCTCTCTGTTATCTTCTTATAGTGACTTGCTCAGATGTTCGATATGTAATTTGTTGCTTTTGCTAAAATTTATTTCATGAAATTCAAAGGGTTCCAAATTCAACAAATAAAGTGTGTGGGAGATTTAGGGATTGGTAAATGGATTTCCATATAACCGGATTGTCGAACATAGAAATGTTGTATTAATAAATGGGTATAAATGTAAAGGTCTTGGAAATGAACACTAAAAGGGATTCCCTTATTTAAGACCCCTTTGTAAGGGTAGATAATGCTTCCTTGAGTTGTAATGTTATGGAAGAATGATAATTTTCATATGTTATCATTATTTTTACAATCCCTTTAATGATCTTATATTGAACCTTGTGACTTCTTTTATCATAACCCGGAGTTAGGGACAATTATTTTTCATTGTTAGGGGATAAACCATGGTAGGTAGAACACTTAGGACAAAAGATCATTGATAATGCCTTGAGTTTTTAAACTTTTTCATGTCATCCATATGAAATTGTCTTTAGTCAGAACCATTTCATAATGTGACTCCCTTATTCATATGGGAGGTCCTGTTTTTTTTGTCATTTGTTTTGGGCCTGAGAATCTGGTAATTCTCCTTTTAAGCAGGTTAGAAATTCCTTGGGAATTCTCAGCTTCTTTATAAGGCATTCAACTCTCTCTTATACACAATGATGGATCACATGGTACATATCTATCCTGGTAAAAAGTCATCTTTCTTTTGTATCATGTTAGGGTAGTATGAATTCACGTACTTGGAATTGTTGAGTGTTTAATGTTGTAATGAAATGGACAAGTTCAGTGTAACCGTCTTGCAATTCACTGTTAAATACATTTCAGTTCATCTTCATTGTAAAATGACATGTGTGTTCATGAAATCAAGTCCATCCCAATTCTAGAGAAAACTTCTAGAGATTTGGGTGTTTTACATACTGGCCAATATGTTTTTTTCATGCTAGTGGTTTAAATTTTTGTGCTTATGACAGTTCGACCAAGCATTGTTTTGAGTGGCCAGTCTAGAATTTTCTTTTTATAAGTTACAAAACTACTGGGGTTGGAAGTTTCATGTCAGCTGTTAAATGTCTATCCTTTTGAGTAGAAGAAACCAAACCAAATAAGTTAATTATAGGATGTTTCGTGTTACCTAAAACTCTATGAGGATTTTGAACTTCAAATCATGTTGGTGCTTCCTTGAAAACATTATATCAGTGTCGTTGGAGATGTATGAAACCATTGAGTAATGTTGTTGGTATTGGGTGTTCTATGAAGGTTATGCATTATTGATCATTTGATTCCTCGGGTGGTAAAGTCTTGTTTATTAATTAATGATGGCACCTCGAAAGGTGTCTCTGAGATTCTCATAATGTATCAACCAATGGTTGTTAAAATAATCTTCTTGGTAATCTTCTAATCCTCATAGTGTACTCATCCTTAACCAATGCACATTTCACCAATATTTCCATTTTCCTTGATGCACGAAGAGAGCATCAACCTAATTCTACACTAAATAATTAAAATATGTCTGGAAGGATTATTGTCTCCTAGTGTTGCATGCTAAAGTTGTGTTTGTTATAAAATATTGGTTTGTCTGAGTGACCCTTGGATTCCTATGAATTTATTCTTTAGAGGAACTCTTGAACATGAGTTGTTTCAACTAATTTTACCGACACGATAATTCTTCTCCAGTCTTAGTCATTGTTCTGACATGGGCATCATTCTTTTATACCAATTTCTCACTAACAAACATTCATAATAGACTACCTTATGTTAGTCGCTTTCACTCGGGTTGTTTAAATAGATTAGGTGCTTCTTAGATAATCAATTTTTTGAATGTGCATTAGGAATTTGGAGACGTAACATGATATTTTGAATGATACTTCATGACCCTGTATATCAAGTGATAGTAACGTTGTCCTTGAAGTATTCTCAAGGATGACAAGTTATATGGTGGTAAAGTTGTGAAGCCCCGTCTTTTGAACCAAACGAAAAAGTAACAAAAATTAAATTTTTCTATTATGTGGGCATGACTGTTTTCAAACCATGTGTGAAACTTTTTCTTTTAGATAGATAAAACTACAATGTGTCTTTTAAATAAATGTAATTAAATTTATTAGATTAAAATATAAAATTGAAATAAATTAAATGAGGGGTAAAATCATTCTATAGATCATTAATGAATTATATGAAATATTTTTAGAGTCAGAAGCATAGTGAGCCTGGGATTTTGAGACCAATAGACCCTTTTCATTGATAGAATAAAAATATAAAATATATTTATTCATATTCTGGTGTTTTTCTTTTCAAAAAAATGAATTTATTCTCAAACGGTGCAATATATGACGAATATGAGAAAACCATTAAGTCCGGAATGCCTGGTTTACCCTTTGAAGGGTATAACATTGCTGCATGTCAGGTGTTTTTCAAACTCACATATAATAATACTTTGATTATTTTTAATTAATATATTATTAAATTTTTATATAATAAATATTTAATTACTCCCAAATTGTGCAACGTATGATAGATATGAGACCACTATTAGGTTTGGAATGTTGTGTTCACACTAGGTGGGTTATAACCATTGTGGGCGTCAGATGTTTGGAAATATCACACTCAAAGATAATTTAATTGGTTTAAAAATGTTAAATTATATATCATGAATAATAATAATTATTTTATATTTAATATTATTATTTTTGATGAAGAAATAAATGAAAATGTACTTCTATAATTTATAAATTCTGCCACTGTGTAAATAATAAGTGTAGAATGTAATAATTGTGATATTATTAATGGTGAAAATTAAATGTAAATGTGAAATAAATATTAATTAATTAGGATTTATATATTCTTAATGGTCTTTTTCATTAAAATACTAATGGTTTCAATGATGGGATGTATTAAATAATAAATATTTTAATTATTGTTAATGTTATTAGATTGGGAAAAAAATTGGTTTATATATATAATGCATATATGTGTGTGTGTGTGTGAGCGTGTGTTCGAATAATATATTTATATTTGTGTGTTTGTGTGTCTTTATTTGTGTCTATGTGTGGGTGTATATATATGTATATAAATATGGTTATATATATATCATGTATATATATATATGGATGGATAATTATTTTTTGGATAGATAAAACATTATTCTTTTCCCAAATAAATTCATGTAACATCATGTTTTAATCAAAGGTATAGACAATTTAAATTTTTTAATACTGAACATTAATGTAACATAGGTTGTGCGCCTGCACACCCTATTTTTGGTCCGAGTAAAATATTAAAATTATTTAAATAATTATATTTGTTTTTTGTAATATATTACACTATGCCCTAGCAGAACGTTGGGATTAAAGAAAAATAAAAGATATTAAATTCTAATAAAATGAATTTTTAAAATAAAATAACAAGGGTGTTGCAAGAAAAGTAGAAAAATAATTAAAATGGGCATTAACCCATCTTTATTTTTTCATTAATTTTCATTCCTTCCATTTTATTTTATCTTATACTTATTTATTCCTTTTTCAATTCTAAATTTTTTAATCTTCTATTTTTTATTTTCATTATATTCTTTAATTTTGCTTTATTTCTCTACTCCCTCTCCCTTGGTTTGTCACCCCTCCTGTATCACCCCCATGTGGTGCACCTCCTCATCCTCTCCACTATCAGAGGACTATTGTTACTTTGTTTCTAATATATTTTCATCATTGTCAGGTGTGAATTAAAGCTCTTGGTAGGGATATCATTACTCATCATGTATCGTAGGATCTTATGCACTATCCATCATGCAGTCTTTTGAGTAATTTTTGTTCTCGATTTTAGGTTTTTTTATAATATATTCATATTTCTCTATTTTAGGTCAAATAAATGATCATCATGAAGCGTAATATCTACTTTGAGTATGATTTTGGGTGTCTACTATCTTTCACTTCACTGCATTTTGTCTTTGAGATCGCTTTTTTTGTGGATCGTTGGTGCTTACAAGAAATATTTAATATTACATTTTCTAAATTAATTAAACTACAATACTTTAACATTGCACCTCCCTTTGAAATAATCCCATCTATCTAAATTTTTTGAAACATAATCATATACCCCATTGTCTGTGAACACTTTCATGGTCTATTTTTATTTATCCCCAAATACATATCTTCTTTATTTTCCTATGTTGTGTGATCCATTTTTGCTGAATTTTATTTAACTAGATTATTTAGGGTAATTATGAATCATGAACCTTTTCTTTTGATGGATTATTTATTCTTAATTATTATTCCCTTGTTAACATATTATCCAATTGCGCCATTATAATATTTATATTTTTTTCATTCATTGATAAATTTCTTTGGGTTGTAACTACATAACTAGAATTATCATTATTATGTGGATTTTAGTTTCATATATTATTTTGTTTTAATTATAAATACATACCCTGTGAAATTGTCTTCCTTCATATATAATTAAATTCAATGTTGTGAGACAACATGAGTTTTGTATTACGGACTACACATGGACTCTCCGTTCATGATTGATTACACAATATGCCAGGGTGAATATGTAACAGGCTTTCCCAAACGTGCTGTTCCCTAGGTTTCAAAATCCTGACGAGTGATACTAGTTCCCAAAGGGACATTAAAGGACGGACCCATTGGGTATGTGGCTACGAAGTTCCTTGGGTGATATATGACCCCTTATGTGTGATATCGGGATAGAATCATGATAAAGACAAGCCTTGAGTGATACATGGTCTTTTGGAAGATTTCCATTTATGGGCTCGGTGATATTGGATAAATTGAAGGATGTGTGGTAGCGATACCTTCGAGATTGGAACATACTCCAACTATCAACTTGAACATAATGTTAATTATAATGATTGGAAGGTTATTATTGATATTTATTGAGTTCCGTGTGATTTATTATATCTTCTGGTGCTTTGAAGCACACATTTTTGTCACATTAATTAGACCCTAGGCTAATGCGATATCATTGGGGTATGTTCCTTTTGTTTACCTTTTTTTCTATCATGATATATATATATATATATATATATTATTCTTATCATAGGTACCTTATTCAGATTCCTGGGATTGACATATGTAGTTGATATGGGATGGGTGTCATTGAGAACCGGAAAAATGATATATTAATTTTATTATTTGTATTTAATTGCTTAAATTTACCAAACATTGTAACACTTCTTTTTTATAGCATGAAATCTAATGTCCTAGATACAGTTGGTGTTAGTCTACTAATATTATTTCTAACTCCCTTATTGGGAACCATAAGGTATCCAAGTAGACATTATATTGATTGGTATGGATAGTGGGAAGCATACTGCTTCTGATGTTTGGGTGTTTCTTTCTACATAGAATGGATAGAGGGGGTATAGGAATGAGTCTTTTCTCGAGATTTAGTTTTTTCCTTATGTTTTTTCCCTCAAATAATTGATTTCATTCTTGTATTCCATTTTTTCAAACCATTACATTAGTACATACAACATAGCATGCTATATTTTTTTGTATCACGTTAGATTTATCTGCTTCCACATTTATTATTTTTTCAGGTGGGATTATTTTTTCCCTCTACTATAGATTTTTTATTTATATGCTTCTACTATTTGTTATAAAATGTTGTTTCTTCCTTTTTTAATTCACCATTACTAATTAGGTCATTTTATCCCCCATAAAAATGTTAAAAAGGCCCTCTATTCTATTTGGATGCCTCCTTCATTCGGGGATATACGATAGAGGTTAGGTGGAAAACCTGACTCGAAGCACACTTATGGTTTCTCCCGACTCGGGGACGATACAAAAATGATTTCTATATATACATATCATGATATTTTCATTGTATAAACCAATGAAAATTATATTACAACTTCCATATGTGTATAAAACGTATTTACCAAACTCCCTTGAAACATGAAGTTAAACATATATAATATAGCTACATATTTTTATTCTCTGAATTTTATATCCTAAAAATCATAATAATTTCTACCATGCGAACTCAATCACCAGGAAGAATTAATTTTCAACTCCATGATGGACATGACTAAAACCATTTGAAATACAAGAACAAAAAAAATGATACCATTTCCCCCAAAAAAATCGACAGACCAAGAAACATATAATTTTAACATTCCACCCCACCTAATTTTTTTTAGAAGGTGGGAGGATATTAATTATCCATAAGAAATGTCCCCAATGCATAAAAGACTATAAATAAATACCAAGGGATTAAAAAATTTTTTAGGGTGATCTTTCATCTGAAAATAAAACAACTATAACCTTGCATAACACAACCAAAAGGCCATTATGTGATCCATGATAAAAAATGTATTACATCAAATAGTAATACCAGAATGAAAAATTACTGAACTTCCTCATAACTAATATCAGAATATGAAGGGTATGATAAAGCGATAAAACTTGGAGACCCTATATATTGTAACTCTATAAACCAAAATATTCCAAACTCCACCCTTAAGATACATATAGAAATTATAATGATGAATCAATAAATGAAATGTGATAAAAAATTTACCTTCTTTAAAAATAATATTCAAAAGCTCAAAATTCCAAATGAAGGGGGTAAATAATCTAACTTAATAGGTTTTTCTATAAATTACTTACCTACTCATTACAGTAGTGTTGAACATTCTATCATGTATATATAAACCAATTTTTATAAAATGATTCAAAAATATTTCTTAGAGAAGATAAATAATTTCTTTGTAAAATGATTTCATACCAAAACCATTTTCCAACCAAAAGACATTTTTAAGAAAATAAACCAAAAAAATAATTAACAAATTTTCAATTTCATTTTCCATAAACCATTGAATTTCACAAATCTACACACCCACACATAATAAACCACAGAATCAACGGGTTTATTACTTATGGTGGAACTTCACATTCATATTATCTTCCTTTGATGGTTGTAATTCATGACCATTATCTATCACATTCATCTCACGCAGAACCATTAAATCCAACTACCATGATAACATAATACATTCATAATCATTTCAATAAAACCATACATTTTTTGAAAAATATTTCATATTCATTATAACCCAATAACGATTTTAAAATCATTATTTTGAAATCATGTTTCCAATTTCACATTCCACCAAAACACAAAATCATTAAAATTCCTTAAAATGTCATAGAAGAGTGTCTCCATAAAATATTGAACAATAATTTAACAATGTATTTGTAGGAATAAAATATATTTCAAATCAAGGAATCATGTTCTAATAATAGGTTTTGATACTGAATCTACCTACCTCGGAAATTATGGCCAAAACGATGAACTACATGAATTATTTATCAAAATGAAGATGAATATCCAAAACCTAGCTTAGCTCTCATTAGGTATCAACAACACAACCAAAAAACATCCTGATTGGAATCCACTATCAATGATATATTCTTAGTAGACAAGATCATTGAATCTAATAGAGGTAATAAGAATATATCTAAAAAAACCCACCAAAGAAAAAATACATATGAAGGAATATAGAATTCAAGGAATCAATATTTTCTAATGGATCACTCCCATGAATAAGGTGAATGTATCAAATTATTTTTGGAGGAGGTAAAATAGTTAGGGTCAACAAGGCAGAAAATATTTTTGTTTGGGTGAATTTTTTTAAGAACCAATTTTTTGATCATATTTTTAACTATGAATGGTTGGGTCATAATTTAAAGAAAATTGTGCACTAGAAAGTACCTTCATACACTATTCACATGGTTTTCTTGAATGGTTAAACAAAGAATCAGGTAATCTAGTTTTAATATTTGTCCCACATTGGATGATTACTCCATGGGTGGTCACACAGTTTGGACAAACTGTGTTCATACTCATAGCCCACTATCTACCTTTTCAGGGTTCCCTTTGGTAGTTTCATGGTTTCTACTAACTATGATCAAATCATGAACTTCCATAAAATCCAGAAAAACTATAAAATCCTCAAAACCCTCACAAACATCACCCAAACCCTTTATATACATAAACAACATAAATAATGTGTTACATACTTGACAAAATGGGTCTTTCTTAGTTAATTAAAATTTAATAATAACATATAAAAATAAGGGAGAGACTAGTGTTATTATATTATAATATATTTAAAATACGATAAGTATTTTCTATAATAATGAAAATGAAAATGAAATCTAAATAATTAACTCTTCCTCGAGAAATCTTTTTGGTTTAAGGTGAAGGAATCACATATTAGTTTTATGATATAACCAAGGCATTTAGGATGTGAGTAGGTAAATAATGAATATATATGTCTAGGTATTTAATTAAAAATGGATTTTTTTTGTGGGAATAAGTGTGTAGAGGGTTAGACTTCTATATGTGGGGGGATAGGCCAGACATTGAATTGTTGGATAGATAATAGGATGCCACCATTTTTCTCATGATATATGACTTTAAAATGTGTCATTACATACCCTTAGAGGTTAAAAGTTATAAATAATTATATTAAATTGGTTTGGGACATTTTTAACATCAATTGTATCCCATATATTAGGTGTTTATCCTCCCATAAAACCCATGTTTTTATTTACTATTATAATTAATTTTTACTCTTTCACTATTAATTAGGGTACAAAAATGTGGATTAACATATTAGTTAAAAAATTTATTATTATTATAAATATTTAATTCTTTTTTCAGATTTTAGTTCACATATGTGGAGGAATTAAATTTAATATTAAGCCTATAGATTTGTCAAAAAAAAATTCCAATGAAAACATTTCCAAAGAGTGAAACCTTTTTCCTATCATAATTATACAAGTAAATAGAATGAACTATAATTATATATAATATACCTTAATTTAACTAATAATAATTGAAAATAAATTTTAAAAATAATTTTACATGTTATATAAATTTAACGAAAATATTATTTTCAAAAGAATGAGTTTATCACTATTCATAAAAAAAATAATCATTTCATAAAATTTATAAAACATAAACAAAAGTTAATTTTTTAATATAGATTTAAAAATTATGTTTATACATTTGAATAAATTTTCAAAAACTGGTAAAAATTATTCAAAAATATGACATCAATGTCGAACTAAACTATATTTCAGAAAAAAATATTATTTTTCATAAAACATTTCTTTTTCATTCAAATGTATCATATTATAATTAAAATACATTTATAACAATTGAATTTATTTTATAATGGTGTAAATTATATAAATTTCAAAATTTAGTTTCTTCTATTCATTCCCACCTACATAATTTCTATGTTATAATCTTCACATTTATAAATTTTTATTAAATTATCACCATTCATTTATAGAAGGTGTAGTGTGAATCACAAGCTATGGAAGAGAATTGATTTATTTAAAAGGAAATATATTTTCAATTATTAGGGTGTTATAGTTTCTTATAATAAATGTTTTTGAAGTAATAACTCCTTTCAAACATGGTGTTCCTATTTTAAAGTCTTAGGATGTAACATCAATCATAATAAATCATTGAATAAATATTTATATATTTATTACATGTATTACATTTTCAACATGATTTTTTCATTCTTATTATTTAGGAATGTTATTTATTATGTGAAAAAAATATTATAAATGTATTATTATATTATTTTTTGGAACATAATTATATATCCCTATAATGAAATGGATAATTCATTATATATCATTACCTGATTATGCATGGTTTAGATGTCCTTCGTTATTTCTATAATGTTATCCATGGGTTACTGGTCATTATCCATTTAAAAAGTGCTTGGATTTTATGAAAGTAATATTTGACCAATATTTATGAAATTATTTATGATGACTAAGATACATTATATTATTACCTTGATAATGTTTCTCTTATATCATGCAATCATATCAAAATTTATAGTATTTTTCTCGTATATTTTTTGTAAATATTTTTACAGTTATAAAATAGTAAACCATGATAACCATATTATAAGCCCTTTATAGATTTATGAATTTATATTTTCTTTATATATATCACCATGATATCAAATGTATTGATAAGAGTTCAACTGAATTTAGGAGATTGATTAGAAGATGGAAATAAAAGATTATATAACTAATATTAAACAATAGATTTATGTCATTGATTTTATAAATAAATTATTTCTATAGATTTATTGTTTTGTTATAAGTATATTTCTTAAAAAATTAAATAATATTATGTATAATATATTTATTTAGTTATAGTTTTTATCAAAGCATGGTCTATATATTTTTTATTATAAGGATAAATATTATAATATAGTAGCTTAGAAAACTAGAATGGAAAATATAAATTTACATAGAATGTATCATACGTTGGAATGAATGACTTATTTTTTAAGAAATAATATGTTTGATTTTCAATTTTCGAAAAATAATATACATTGAAATTATTATTATTTTCTTGATTGTTACTCATACGAACCATTTTTTATTTTTAAATGATTGGAAAAAAAATTTCATCTAGTTATGCATAATGGTGTCATCCATTAATGAACATTAGATATCTTTTTTCATTATAGGTATAAAAATTCATCCAAATTATAAATGATCTATAATAAAATTCAATAACCAACTCAAAACATTGAGTTTGGTATATTATTAAATATTCCATTTTGTTAAATCATTACATCTCATGTATATAAGTCTTCATCAGTTATCATTTGTGAGGATAATCCTACAGAGAATCTTAGTTTTATATTTTTTGTAGAATTTAGTTTCATTTTAAGGATAAATTGGTTTCCCATTATAGGTAAAATACCAATTATATAAAGATGGAAATTACATTCAATATCAAAAATCCCCCTAATCATGAACATATGAATTTAAATTTTTGAATCTATTTTGAAAACTCGTGATTAATAATGGATATTTTCTACATTTAAGAAATAACATCTACTCAATTGATTTATTTAATTTAAAGGAATATATTAAAATAATTTCCCATTATAAACTAATTCTTTATTTAATTCCCCCATGAGTTTCATAGTATTCTTCATGATTTAGAGGTTGATTTATTTACAAAACTCTTAACAGAATATTTATCCTTCAAAATGATTCCATAATAACTATCCCCATTGAAATTAAATGGCCTATGTAGAAATTATAATGAATATTAAAGTAGTATTTTATATGAATTAGTAATTTTATATGTGTTATATATTTCTATTTAATCATATGAATGATGCTTTGATATGATTTTCAATTAATTGTCGTGATACTAGAAATATTTCTAAAAATAAAAAGTATCCCCTTAAAAAGAAGGATGAATTTATTGATTGACTACATGGGGATCAGTATATTTCTAATGTATATCCTTGAAAATGATATAATATAGTAATGTTAATTAATATTATAAACCAAATAATACTTTTTCTAAAATATATACTCAATATGAGTTCATAGTATTTCTATTTAGACTGGAAAATACTCACTTAATATTTATTGAAATGAGGAACTAATAATTTAGGGGTCACCAAAAAAATGTTTAGATCATCATAAATGAGGTGAGAATTCATTAAAAATACATGGTAGAAAATAGGTATCATTTTTTACTATTTTTATTATTACCATGCATCATGATGATATCACAATATTCATTTACTGTCCAAAAGAGGTCTTCATACTTAGGATGGTTTCATCTCCCTCCAAGGTGTGCATCCACACATTCTTAATTTCTAATGTTAGTCAACCTCTATCACCATAATAAATTGCTTTATCTCTTTAATTAGAATGGTGAGAGGGGATGTTGTCTCTAACTTTCAATCACCCATCCTTGATGTTTTTTCCCGTAGAATAGGTATCCTTATAAGATTGAAGGCATGATCACGAACATCATTATTGACATAAAATCTAGAAGGATACTAGTGAAATATATTGACTTATATTAAAAAATATAAGATACATTTAGTATGGAGTTTACGGTGATATTGTGAATCATGAGAATATAGAAAATCTATAAATTTCATCATCATTTGAATTTGAGTGGATCCCATATGAGAGGTATCTTGGTTAGGTAACCAAAGGTATCCTATATATTATACAGGGAATATTATGATATGAATATATGTCATTAAAAGTTCAATTCTTCCTTTATTCAATATAAAATCAAAGGAGTAGGGGTTCTTATGTATTTTTTATGATTGATATAATGTTTACCCCATTTTTGGGATAGATATGTGACATGACCATCATATTATGATGGCATTTTGGTGGTGTTGAGTTTTCTCTGTAGAGGGGAATGATAATACATATTGATTGTGCAATGTAAGGGGAAGAGTGGAATGTTGATGAGGGTTTTGATTAATCTGAATGGAACATCATAGAAGAACCTTAAGAGATTTGGAGTTTTAGAATAGGGAGGACTTTATCATTCCATGTTAGGAGAAAGTAACCAAAATCCATGTAGATTGAATTCACATTTTAGGTTCATAACGTTTGACAGGTAAATTTAGTTTAATGACATGGTTTATCGATACTCCTATAACCAAATATCTGAAAATAAGGGACGCTATGGAGATTATATTAATTGCCTCCACAGTGGTATAGTATTTTATACCCTTGTGGTTTATAGATTCATACCTCATATCGGGTATTCATTCCTTTTGTTTGGGTTTCATCCCTTGTGTTGGGTTTTCATCCCATGGTGGAGTTTGTGGTGTCATGTGATTCCATTCATTCCTTAGGTGTCCTTTTATCACCACAGAGTGTAAGGATATAGTTTAGTTTCAAGTGTTATGTATGAGTTTATACAGTTTCAATTTATATGACTAGTATTTTAGTATGTGATGTTTAACGTCAGGCATCTTCAATGTCAATGGGATTACACCCAAGGAGAATATTTTAAGGAATGTAAAAATGATCTAGAATTATTCTTAATTAATGGGAAATATAGGTTGATTCCTTTGACACTACTACCCCTGAGTAGCTATTGGAGGTCCTATATTTAATAATCCAATGATTATATGAAATATGTGATGATATTTCCCACCCCAAGGCTAGAAAAAAGGGCCTCAGAAAGAGGTTTGATTATTACTGTCATATTGATGATTAAATCAAAAGGATTCCATATTTTTGAATTTATAAGACCCATAAAGACTGAAAAATCAATAAATAATGTCCAACTAATAGTGTAATAAGGTGTGGTACCAATAAAAGAGTATCACATAGGTCTTGAGTATCACAAAGTATGAAGGGATTATTATGGTAAGGGAATCATTAAATAGGGACGCCCTAATTTTAGAGAATGCCATAATTCGCCTAGTCTGGATTATGAATGATAGGTATCTCTAAAACATCATGCAATGTAAATGGTCTCCCTATATCATGATGTGGATCGTGACTCATGAAATAAAACACCATATTTAGTTTTCTTAATAAGGGTTTCATGATATTACATCCATGAAGAATGGGTAACTATAAAAATTCATTTCTCATTTTTTAGTTGAAGTTCAATGTTTTATATTGTACAGATTCCTTTTCATGTCCAATGGGTGTGTTTTTTTAAGAGATGTGTATTGGGAGTTTTGTAAAGGTTTTTTAACATCGATAAGTTCCTATATATGAAATTTAGTTTCTAGCAGGTATGTTTCATAGATGATTGATAACTCTATTGACATATATATATATATATATATATATATATATCAGGTTGGTTACATCTATTCACCTGAGTCATTACATGGTTCCTAACAAAGATTCACAGAGCATCATGGAATACACCAAAAATTAATTTTTATAATTAGTATAAATGTTATCTTATAATTACATTATTATTATAATAACATAAAAATAATTTAACATTTCAAAACAACTTTACAAATAGTGGACATGTCCAACTATGAGGATTAATGGGATTAGTTAATTATTAAATCAAGATTTTAAAATTGTTTGGACACTATATACTTATACTATTCACAATGTGTTTTATGATTATATTATATGTTTTATGTAAAAGTTATTTTATTTAAATTATCTCATAAAACACTTTTTTCAATGACAATATATTTCAATGATTTCCAAAATATTTTTTATAAATGTCAAAATATTAAATTTTCGATATAAATGAGTATTTTTTATAAGAAAGGTATTTTTAATGGACAAATAAAAATATCATACAATGATAAATATATTTAAAAAATATATTTCATTTTTTCAATTAGAACATCAATGTTAATTTAGGGTTAATTTTGGCTAAATTTCTTACAAATATGAATTTTTAGTGAAACGTTAAAATTGTTTCATTATAAAGAACATCGATTATATGAACTAATTATTATGTCCAAATAACTAAAAAATTAATAAACAGTTTGTAAATTAAAATATAATTTAATACATATAAAAATTATTTTTGCAAAAATACTTTTAATTTAAAAATATATATCATACATTATAGAGTCAAACATTGAAATTTTGTGATAAATATTATTTTTTGATTCTTCATATTAATTTTGTTGAAATGAGGGTACGATTCAAATTAGAAATAATTTTAACATCCAAAAACACACTCTCACTATCTTATAATCTTGAATAATTTTTATAATGTGTTGAACTAACAAGAGGTTGGCATATATAATAAAATTGGAAATATTTTAACACTTATGTTAAACAGTACACTAGTTTAAATACCCCCATTAACACCTCCCATTCCACACCAATTCCATAGAGAATAATTTAACTCTCAATATCCTTATAATGAGTCACTCTTTGATTTATTCAATGTTCTGACAAGTACCTCTCATGAATTATGAGGTATCAATCCACGGTAAGGGATCCTTTCATCAACTTATTGTGATTCTATTTCATTTATGTTTAATCTATTGATTATAAATTTCATTTTTTGATACCTAATTTTAAATACCCTCATTATTGTAAATATGATTTCTCCTAAATTATATTAGTCATTTCTATCCCATTATAGCATTTTTCCTCTGTTGGTTCTTTTAAAAAATAAGGGTTCCTAACAACTTTTTCAGGACTACATTTTCCATAATTTTATAATTCATTCTCATTTCAATATGAAAATTTTTTAGGTTTCATTATTCAAATTTTATTATAATTTTCTCATTAAGAGACCATTATTCACACAAAATTTTATACAATCCTAATCTATTATAAATTTTATGCTTTACTGTATCTATAAAAGAAACCTATATTTTTTAAAGAAATGTGTGTACGGTTTTCAAATAAATTACAAGACTATTTAGATACTACTACTGGATGTGGTCATAGTACTGTTTTAATTATAGGGAATAACCCTAAAAATGACGAATTGGTATTTGAACAGATCCCCACCTTGATCAGAAAAATGGACCTTTTTGAACACATGGTTTGACACTCCTAGTGGAATTTCATTAGATTATTCTCACAAATCGTAGAATGCATAATAAAGTATCAGAATATATTGGTTTACATTTACTTTAAATTATCACCATGATAAAATTAATTTACCCTTAAAAACATATATTTACTAGTCCATCAATTTGGGAACCACCTTTTCAATGTAAATAAACTATAATTTCTATGTTAATGGTTAGATATTCACCAGGATAAATCCATAAATCCAATGAAAGGGTTTCATTATTGTCTGAGCAATAACTAATGATCATGTTTTTTTTACTCGCTATATTTCCCATGGATTTTTTCTTCCATCTTCAATTATATGTCTCATTGTATACATTTTATCGTAGAATTATTCTCTCAATATAGAATGGTCCATAACATCCATTGTCTTTTCCTATCATCATCCATGTGTATTCAAATTATATTATTACAATTTTATTATATATGGAGAGCCTTTCACGATTCATATGATTAAAAGTTACTTACTATGATTCAAAAACATCAATTGAATAAGGAAATTATTCAATAAAATTTATACCATTTATCTATATGGTTTATATTAAAATTTTATTTATGGGAATTTACCTACAATTTTATCATATTGTTTAGACACTCCTTTAAATTACAATAGTTTTATCGTGCTATTATTATTTTATATTTGTTTTCCATAAAACTAATACAAGAATAAACACATATCAACGATCCACCCTTATATTGATCTAATTCAATATGTACTTAATTAATCAATAGATATAAAATTTTCCCGATACCTTGTATATATGCCTTCATAATGTTTTATGATAACATGGTGAATGAAATTAGAAATATATTTTATTTTACCATGTTTCTAAACCTTGATAATATTTTAATGAATGTATGATATTCATATTGTTTCAATATTTTTTTATTATACCTCAGGAACATATGTTCGTGTTATGCCTCATGTATATATTATTATGTTATAACTCATGTACATATAATAATGTAAGGAATAATGTTATATTGACCATGTGATTCCTATTTTACTCATGATCAAGTTATACATTTTATCATCATGTTCATGTTATTATATCATGCCTCATTTCATTCCCATGTTTTTATTTAATGATCTATATTCATTATATTTTCATTAAGTGGTGTTAATGAAAAACATTTTCATATTTTTTCCCCACTTCCTCATCAATTAGAAAGTATGAGATATGTATTAGGGAATTAAATGTGTAGAGAGTTTTTAATGAATGTTGTGGTTTTTAGAATGTGTTTAGATTTAAATATACCTATTCCTAAAGGCATTGAACATTATTTCTTGGGATTCATTTCAGATTCTTGAGATAAAATATAAATTATACATCTTTATAACTATATCTAGAAGTGAGGGTGTATGTATTTTCATTTCATATAATAGTATAGTTTGGTTATTTTATGAAATAAGGATTTTAAATATTAGGGTATAGGCCCTTAGATATACAATAAAATACAATAGTATAATTGGTTATGTTAATTATGATTACATAGGATTCAAATCACCTATGTTTCTATAATGGATCCATTCAACAATTGTCATTTAAGATATCATTTGGGTTTATTGAATGTTATTTAATGTGTAAAATTGTTATGACACAATTTCTTTAACGGAGAAGAAAATAAAGCCCAAAAAATACATTAATGTTTTTTATATAAATATTATTATTTAATTAATGATATAATATTAGAAAATAAAAGTCCTCTTACATTCTATACTATGTTTAAGAATCATGGATAACTATAACTAAGAATTTTAAAGTTATTGTTTAATGATAAAATATAATTGTATTATTTATTATAGACAATAAAAAATTATGTTATAAATGTGTTTCATGTTAAATTAATATGTCATAGATAAAAATTATTTTCAGGAAATATTCTAATAATTTTTTCAAAGTGATAATATATTTTAACTAATTTCGGAATAATTTGTATACATGTTATAATGTTTCATTTTCTATTAAATTGAATACTGTTATTGAATAAGTTTTATTATTTAAATTACAAAATTTCATTACTTATATA
This sequence comes from Viscum album, assembly GCA_963277665.1. Lineage (NCBI taxonomy): Eukaryota > Viridiplantae > Streptophyta > Magnoliopsida > Santalales > Viscaceae > Viscum > Viscum album. Next base: position 960,476,939 of record OY728143.1, on the reverse strand, counting down.
CTTTTTTATGAAATAATTTTTTGTTGACTCATCACATGAAAATATTCTTAGTATGATTTGTTTTTCAATTTTCTAACAATGTTTATTTTATAGTGAAAAAGTGAAAAATATGACATTACAAAGGATAGTGATTTTATGAAATCACATTTTCAATACCATAGCTAAAAGTATTTGAATAATTATGATTAATAAAAATTGATCTTAAAAATAATATAAATTCATTTATAAATAGTAATTTTAAATTTTAGATTCACAATATATACATTAGAACCAATATTGGAATTCTATGATAATGTTATTGCTACACATTAATTGGGTTTTATAGAGGGTATGTTTCAAATTTTGCAGCCATTGAGCATCTAACAATTCATTTTCACTCATTAATAAGATATAATAATTTTTTAACTGATTTCAACCAGAGGTGTTTAGCTTATATTAAAAATATATAATAATTTAACACATAACACAACCCATACTCAAATATTAATACCATCAGTTCCGTAATCGCATTCGATAGTAAATAATCTGATCAAGACTTCTCTATAAATATCCATATAAATATTCCCTCATTTTTTCCTATACTAATCTAAGGTGCCTATATCTATACTTTTAAAGCATCTGACTAGGTTTAGCGATTTTTTTCTTTCACTTATTTGAATTCAATTACGTCATTTATATAAGACTTTTATAGTAAATTTATTATGTTTTAAATTGATTTTAAATTCCCCCATTACAACTCATATGATGTATTCATAATGAGATACTCCATTTTTCTCAAATTATTGATTTTATTATGTTGTTACTCCACTCAAATAAGGTCTCCTCGCTCCTCTTTTACGTGTACAATTTAAAATAATTTTAAATTGATTCTCATTTTAATGTAAAATATTATTATGTGTCCTTGTCATTATTTCCATTCAATTTTCTTAGTTATTGATCATTATTCCCACTAAATTTTTATACTATATAATATTTTATATTTATAAAACATTCCCGTATATAGAAAAGCATCCAATGTTTTTGTCAAAAATATGTTTGTGGTTTTTAATTAAATTACAACCTAGTTTGGATACTAATTGTGTTTGTGGATCTAAATTTTTTTTCCAAAATGTAATAACCAATTAAAGGGATCATTTTGATTTCAATCGATCGTTACCCAGTTCATATAGATGGTCCTTTTGAAACAACATGTTTGAATTTCCGAGGGTATTTTCATTGAATTATGAACTTGAAATTTATATGTAATATTAAATGATGAGAATATATGGGATGAGATTTAAATTTATTTTCTATACCAATGCCATGAATTTATATATATATTATTCTTTCCAAAATTTCCTCTATTAATGTACTACCTTTTTCAATTTGAATATTCTATTGTTTTTTTGTTTATTGATGTCTAGTCCAAGAAACAACAACATTAATCCAATGAATTTGTTTATATACCTACTAATTTGGTACCAATGAAAATTATCTATTTCTTTTAATATATTTCATAATGAATTTATGTTCGCCATACATATCAATTTCCAAATGTATATTTTATATAGTGGAATTATGTTATATAATGATAATGATACATAACATCCTTTTTCTTTACTTATCATCACCAATGCATAATAATTTTATTAATTTCAATGCCTTTACATTTTAATACCCTTATATAATTATTCTGTTTTATATTTATTAAGATAGAAACTCACACATCAATTTTAAAGGAAATTATTGACTAAATGTACACACTTTATCTGTATGGTGTAAAAAAATTAATCATCATAATGGCGATGAAGATGTATTTACATAGAATGTTATCAAATTTCATTGGATTCACTTTTAATTTGTAATGGGTTTAACATTATATGATTATTTTAAGTATTTGATCTTATGATGAAAATATGATTTTATAAATATTAATTGTCCACCCTGATTTTTATCCAATTAACTTGTTAAATAATTATTCTCTAGTGAAGAAAAAATCATAATACATTTTTTCATTCCATGTTAATGTTTTATGATATTGTGGGGAACAAGCATAGTAATATGTTTTTTTAATTATTTTTTATGAAACTTCGTGACATTATTATGTATTTATCATGTTAATATTGTATCCCCATTTTTATGATATTCCTAAGTTATTTGTGATATTTTTACACCTTATATTCGTCTACTTACGTTATGCATCGTGTACTTATGACCATGTTATGAAGCTTTTACATAGTAAATTGGTATTACTTCTATACCATGGATCATATTATTCAACTTTGCAACACCTCAGGACTTTAGCATGTATATTATTATTTTAATAATTAACATTCGTGATAAGATTTCCCTTTTGATGATAGTTCTAATATGACACAAAAATCACAAGATAATGAAATTTACCAAATGATACATCTACAAGACATTTAATAGTGTAGTGGTCTTGAAGATATCCAATGATGGTGTTGAATAAATGGTAGATAATTAATGGGTTATATTTGGAATCATTTTGATTTGAAAATTATTTTGAATGTTTTAGATTATGACATAGAAGAGTAATTGTTTATAGATGTACCAAATGAATATAATCCATGATGAAAAATATGTTTTATGGTTTAGTACTATAGGATACATTCATCATCCCTAGTTCGGATAGTGACAACACCACTTATTGGAATAGAAGTTCGCTTGGGATATACAAGCGGCGGGCTACCACTAATCATTATAGGGGTACCATCCTCGACATAAAATTTCATTGACTCCCATTCTAATTGATTTTAATTTTGTGGAATTTATGTATTATCATTGATTATATAAATTTTAATTGCCTATGACTATATTGTTTTTAATGACCTTAAGCATCAACAGATGTGGCTCCCATGATTGGGATTTAACAAATTAAGACAATGATAGAGATGTTGGATCCCACTACTTATGTGATGGTGACTAAAGGCACAGCATAAATAGATGATGTTGGGTATTCTATGTAATCTAACAATTATCTTGAGTATCTTCACGAGGAATCCAATATTGTTTTGGTAGTTGAATCACCATATTATGAATCACATTCTGAGGAATGTGTTTCCACTAAGATGACATCCATAGTAAAGCCCTCTACTATTTTAGCACCTCAATTGGCCCTCTTTATGACCTTGACCATTGAGGAGGTCTTCACTATTGTAATACAATATATGGATGTGTTGGATAAGGTTGAAATCCAAATATTTTTGTAAATTTTCACATCTGATTTAATGTATGACATTGATCCTGATGTGGAATTACTTATATTCATCCACAAGTATAATAATAACATCATTCCCCCCATGAGGGATTAAAAAAATAAATTGGATGTGGCCAAGGAGTACAAAGTCATTCAGAAACTGGTGTTGATAATTATCTAGGGTTTCATCAACCATGCCTCATTTGTTGATTAGTCATGTCCAGTGAGATCCCAAAACCACTGGATGGTATGTCTAGTGTCCAATGAGGGGGGAGGGTACTCTCTCTGGTCTATGTATTGACACATCTTCACTATTTATTATAATTATATGAGAAAATAGTTAGAGGTATCCAAATATTCAATAAAATATAAAGTGACCAAGTAACTTTATAGTGATAGAGAATTGCTTCACCTAATAGAAGTGGAGGCTCAGTGGAATGAGGATGTCATCACTGTATTTCTCAATATGAAAAGCTTTATAAAAGAAAAACTATTGGTTTCTATGTCTTATGTAGTGGATGTATTGTCCATGGAATTAAAGAGTAAAGAGAAAAAAGATCAACTATTGATATGAGTTGATAATCATAGTATTATGACTAATGATTGGGAAATTAAGCTAACTAGTTGTTAGCATCCCCTATATGCTCCCTATAAAATGTTGGTTAATATGGAGAAATCATTTACCATAGTTGAGCCCTAGGGGATCCCCCCCTTTTTCATTTATAGATTTTTTTAATTAGTTGGATTATCTAGATTATGGAAAAATCCTATCATGGATAATAATTTTTGATATCACTTCATTACTATATATCATCAAAATTATCTAACATATATAACTTATATGATGATCATATTAATCATAAAACCATAAGAAAACATATAAAACCATGTGATTAAATATTTTTGTGAAAATAATTATGCTAATATAGTAATAATTATTCTCATGAATGATCTAACCATGTGTGTAGTTTGTTTAGGGCCAAAAAAATTGATAAATCAACTTTAATACCCTAAATTAAATGGTGCAATATGTTTTAATCTATTGTGGACTCAAATGCCTCATCTTTTTCCAGGAATACAAGAGTGTAACATCAAGGGTGATAGAGTTTGACATGAGTGTGAGAATAAAGGATATATGAAAATCATAACATAGATGGTTCAAATACTGGGGTTTAAGAATGTTTGTTAAGGAATACTGTAAAATGTGGTTGAAACATTGATTCGACAACCACATTATCGAGGGTGTCTCCTCAAAGATTTTTTCCAAGGATAGAGGAAGGCCTATTTTTTCATGCACCATCATCATAGGGGGTATGTTTATATATGATTGAAGTGAATCATCTAGTTTGTTCACCCCTATGAGGGGAGGTATTATTTTTCTTATATTCTTTTAGGGTCATGAAAATTCCACAAAGGGTAGGAAATACCCCCCATAATCTCTTTTAAGTAGGAAGAAAGTACGTCAACATGTCTAGAATGGGGAAAGTACTCAAATTGAATTGAAATATTTAGAATAAACATGAAAGATTTCATGTTTTCAAATCATTTCAAGTGGCTCAAGAACCATCATCAAGATTAGTATATGGACAAGCTTGATCGCAAACCAATAGGTATGTGGAACAATCAGTGAACCTCTAGCCCGTGAGGTGATGACCAGTGATCAAGGAAAACTGTGAACTGTGTTGCTGAAGAAATTGTGCCCATGATGTCAATCTGCATACCATTCTTATGAGATCATCAGTCCGTGAAATAAGCTCTGGGTTATACAGACAATTATTGAAAACTTAATCCTCCGCAAACCCCGGTTGACCATGTCTTCTGTGGGTCAAGATATCTGCATTGTCCTCTGCAAATGGTGTCATGTTCCAAATAGATACAATTTTCATGAATCTATATAAAATGAATCACTGTATAAGGATGAGAGGCTGATGAAGAAGGCTTGAAGGGGACTCAGATGTTTGAGGAAAGAGTTCTGAGATAACTCCAACTTCAATCTTGATTCATTGACAAAGCCTGATTCACAAACCACTCACTTCGCAGGTACAGGTAGTCACAAACCATAAAATGGGGGAATTGAATAATAATAATAGAACCGCAAACCTAACCTGTGAACTGCGAAATATATTTTACATGCTGATGAATTCCACACGAACGATAATCCCCCAGACCCTCTTTAAAATGGTTCTCCCTGTAGTGCACCACTACGCAGACTAATCTCGGTACCGTGTACCGCATCGGCACACGGATGGAATCCAAAGTCGCATGATGATCCATATAACACCACACTAAATAGTTGTATATAACCCTTCCCATGTACCACATTAGTATGGGGACATCCCCTATGCTAGTATACCACAACTGTATGAGGAGCATCCCACATTATGCATAAGAAACCAATACATGGAATGGGGTGTTTTCGAGTATTATTTCCTTCGGTTCCAAGCTATCCCTTCCATTAATTTTTAGTCTTCCATGATCCCTCAACGTACCAGTCCTTCAGTATCAAGTCAATATCTACTCCAAATCAACCAGACTCATGTGATCAGACTATCAGGCACACCAGAGCACCCCTTTGAGTCTACATTCCCATTGTATGTGGAGCCGTGATGGCTCTCCCTACAACAGTTCTGGCTTCATGAATTCACGTGGGTCTACTTTCCCATGGTAACCCGTAGTTCAACCTTGTGATGCCGATGTGAACCTCCTAGTACTAGGGATAATGGGTGATCACATGCTTTCTGATTCAATTAGGAATAGTGAATAGTTTTATGGGTTATGTTCGCTCCCCCATTTGACGAGGATGAAACTTCTCCGATTCAAATAAAATATTTTGAGGCCTTCCCATTGAGGTATGTACCCAATATTCCGAGGTAGGGTTGTGTGACCATAAATTTTATTTCACATTAAAGGGTTCAATGCTCTGTACCCTCACCCACAGTCACCCCATCCTCTTCCGCCGCAGGCTCCCCTTCCGCCACCAATAGGGAAGGAGGAATGTGCATTGTTGATTCTTTCCCATCTTCTTGTTTCCAACACAGATCATGACTCACATGGGCTTAGAGGTTTTTGAGTATTACAACATCCAAAGACTATGAACATAAATAAATATGATTCACAATCAAATAAGGATATGTACGATGCCTACCAGAAGGACCGAGCTAAAAAATGTGCCCTTCCAAGAGCATCCACCCAACCATGACTGATCGAAAGATAATTTAACGAACCAAACATTAATTAATAAAAATTACTTGTTATCATATTAAATTTCTTATTATAGTTAAATAAAATGTGAACATCAATGGTTTTATGTTTCTGGATTTTAAAATAATGTTATGAAATTTGACCATAGCTAATATAGCCATTGAACTGCGATCACATGATTAGTATAAATATAGGGCTTTAACAAATCCAATTTACTCAAGAAGAGGAAGTGAGGACCTCATCCAGTAGACTTTCCCCATTCAAATCCCATTTTTCAGTTCATGTAAAGGAGGTGGCATCATTGGGCTTCACTCTTGACCAAGCCCAAGATGAGCTTGAATACGTTAAGGTCAAGCAGAACCGCCTACGAGAGAAGTTGATGTTTAAATAGATTGCCACTCAAGAATTGTTATCTGAGCCACACCAAGAGACTATCTCCATCCGACACCTTACCCTATGGTCTTATGTGGGTGTTATAAGGGGTTATGTAATAAGGCCCTAGCACTATTACTATTTTCATTATTTTGGTATAAAGAATGTGGATTTTTTTAATATTTATTCTTTGTAAATATTTTTTAATGAAGAAATAGTATTTTTTTAGTTAATTTCATCTAAGATATATATTTTGACTAATTAATGGAATTTTGAATTAAATATTATTTTAATTAAATATTATTAATAAATTAATTTTCAATATATACAAATGATCGTACAATATTTAATGAATACAGTTGTTATTTTTATTAAGGTTTGAAGGTTGTTTTTGTCAAAACCCATGAATTTTTTATAAATGTAAATTTTTATTTTAAATGCAAAATATCACAAATATAGAATATTATTTAGATAAAATGAATATTATTTTCAGAATCAAGACATATAAATTATCCAATGGTGAATTTTCCATTATATTCTATGAAAGTTGAATTTTTGTGATAAAATTAAATACTTTTTAAATATATAATGTATTTTATGACAGAATAACGTCCCAATAGTGATGTAATAAAATACTATAAACATAATGTTCATAAAATATATGTTTTACCAATAAAAAAATTTATTTTATATTTGTTCAATTTATTTTACAATGCTTCAGTGGACCCTTTAAGACTTCTAAAACATTTTGTCTTTTTAATTGGTTTTCCTTGAGAGTGTGACTGACCTTTACATAAGCAAACCTATTATTTTAAAAAGTTCAAACATTAACCTCAAAAAATATTTTTTTTCCACTACCCTTTGGAAAAGACCATGGTCAAAAACCATTGTCTGGTTTGTGGTTTTTATAAAATTAATGTGTGGTTTCCAGACCAAAATAATAAAGAATTTCCAATCCATTCCTATATAAACTCACCCAATCTCCCACTTCATCTTCAATAGAAGCCTTTGGAGTTCGTCCATAATCTTCCTTCCTCTATATATAATCCTTCGAAGGCACCCCATGCTCCCAATAATCCTCTCTCAAGCCTCTCCCAAGCCTTTTAAGCACTCTTCTTAGTAAGGGATTCATACCTTTCTCTTTTTATCTAAGCTTCTTAATATTTTTATGACCTATTCTTTACAATTATAAAATTTTGGGTATGATTTTGAACCTCCCCCATACTTCCTCCTTTATGATTGAATGATTAAAGACCAATTTACCTCTCATTAAATGCCTCCCATGTACAGATGTTACTATGCCGAAATTCCAAAATGGATTTCTCTCTCCTCATTTACATTCAATTAATTATTTTGTATCATGAATCTAAATTCCATTACAATTGATGGTACATCTATCTATATTACCGACCATACTTTACATTTCATGTAAATAATATGAGACACCATTTTTCTCTCATCAACCATTTGTTTTTAAGAATTCTTATGTCACGCCTTATGTTGTTGAAATTTCACCACATTTTTCCAAGCCAATGTTATGGTGTAGTGAATTACATGTCCATTTATTTATCAAGGATATTAAAATTTATGCACATTTACATACTGATTATATATATTCATTTATCACTTATACATTCATTTATCATGGAATAAATGATGATGTTTAATGAATCCATGTTTTGCGACCCATGTAGCACATATATACATGAAATGAAATGTTTAAGAAATGGTGTGCCTTGACAGCACTCCAAGGATTTGCGAAAAGTATAGTAACATGATACATAATGTGAAATGGGTGATGACTCATGCTAATTCAAGTGAAATGATAGTTTACTCGTGCTTCATGTTCAATGCGGTTTTACTCATGATCAATGTGCAATGAGCCTTGGCTCATGATAATTCCATGTTAAGTGTTGTTGTTACATTTACATGTTATGATTATCATGCATTATCATGCCTTTATGTTCATTTTCCTCTTTTGATCCATTTATATGCCTATTGACTAACATGTATTGTATTCCTAATGTTATTCCATGTTTATTCCCTTATTGGGCATTATAGCTCACCCTTTTCTTATACATGTTCTCAGGTTATACCATGCATTGCTAAGTATGTGGGAATGTAGTGGTCTTGTTAAGGAATTATTTTAATAAGATGTTGTATTAAATGTTTTATGTTGTTATGTAATGTTCCAAAGAACCAAATAAACTAGACCTCTCGATCATCCATGTTGTATCAAGTGAAGAGTTTATGTAATAAACCGTGTTTATGTGTGTAATAAAGAGTAGGGTTTCCGTAGTTGGTATCAGAAGATAGGTTTAGTTATTTTTTGGGATTAGGATTAGAAAACCATTGTAAATACTTAAATAGTACACTATGTATATTAAAAAACATTCCTAGTTTTTGGTCGGTATTGAGTAAGTGGTTTATCAAGGAATTACATCCCTATCTGGATACGAGAAGGTAGAGCCGGCTCTGGCACAAAAGTACCTAAGAGTGAAAACTCCGACCAGGAGTTTCGGGCATGACCTGGGGTATCCTGGTACTCAACAATGGGCCTTTATACACTCCTGGTTACAAAACTCTAGGGAGATATGAGTTAGTAAATTAACAAGCATAGTATGAACCATTATTAAGGGAATAATAAAATCCCTTAAGAATATATGTTAGAAATTAGATCATGGATAAAATATATTGAAGCCTAAAAATTCATAATTTTATATAATAAAAGATATTTAGAATTCATCTATTTTAGGATTACCCTTTATGTGTTAACCCTAACTTTTCTTTTATTCCATCCTATGGATGGTAATAAGAGGCCTCGAGATAAAAGCCGATGTGAAGACCAATGTTACGATTATTCTAAGGAGATGCCCAATGTGATGGGAGAAAAAATAACCTACTTTATCAAAATTATCTCTCAGTTAACTCATGTATTGAATAGAAACATAGGTCAATAATAATGTTCAACCCCCCCCCCCCCACCCCATGAAAGAACATGTCGCTCTCGAGAGCTTCGTGAGACAAAGGCCTCATACTTTTAATGGATCATCTGATCCCTCAATTGCGGAATAATGGATCAACTCCATGGAATATATCTTCTTTGTCCTTCAACATTCCAAACAAAAGAATTTTATCCTATATGATTATGATATGGAGGGTTAGGCTGATCAATGGTACAAATTGATCAAAAATGGGAATCCTAAAGAGGAGATCGAGGTGTTGTAATAGAAGTATTTCCATAAGATTTTTGTTGATAAATATTTTCCACTCACCCATCAGCTTAAGATGGAAAGGGAAATCCATTGCCTCAAGATAAAAGATGATGAATCTATCATAGAATATGAGGAAAAATTCACAAGTCTTGCATTATATGCTTTTGGCTTTGTCGTTACCCATAAATTCAAGGTTGACCACTTATTTGGTGGGCTGAAACCTAGCCTACAAAAATCCTTGGCGATTCATGACATCGCCAGATTTAAGGACATTTTGTAATGTAGCCTCAAGGTTGAATTGGAGATTGGTGAACCATAGAGGTATCATGAAGATAAGAATCATAAGGTGGACTTCTATTATGGCGGTCCAATGGATAAATCCAACAGTCCTAAGAAAATTCAGTAACACACATTCCAAAGGTGTAGAAAGAAGCACCTCAGAAATTGCCTGAAGGGGAAGAGGAAATGATTTTGGTGTGGTAGAAAAGGGTACCTAGACATTAACTGCTAGCTAGAAAAATCCTACAGCTGCGAAAGAGGAGAGGAACACTACATTCGACTCTCAACACGTTGTTGATTGCTTCAACTGTAATGAATCAGGGCATCTTGCAAATCAGTGACCTAAGACAAGGGTGTTTTGAGGCAACCAATAACCTCCAAGAGCATGGGTGAGATTTTTCAATCACTACTGCTAAAATGAACCCCTACAAAGAAGTACTAAAAGGTACACTTGTTATTCATTCATGAATAGAGAACACACTTTTTGATTCAGGTTCTGCTCATTCTTTTATATCCCAAATGTTTAGTACAACAATCCCAAAACCACAACAAATCATTGAACTAAATACGTCAGTGATTACGGAAAATGAGGAAATCATTCCATCCCATGAATATAACTCCTCCCATGTCTTAATCAATGGATTAAACATCCTAGCGATCCTTTTCATACACCCTATGTTGTAATTTGACACAATTCTAGTCATGGATTGGCCTTTCTTTTATAAAGACAACATACATTTACGTGAGAGGGAAATCACTCTCCATGTAGAGAATCGATCCCCGATTCAGTACAAGTGCAAGGAGAAGATGTATCTTCTTTATCTCCATCATCTCAAGGGTGGATATTGTTGTCTTATGAGAATGCATAACATTCTTAGATGATTGGGTCCAAGAAGGCAACCATCTTGGAAGACATGAATATTGTGAGGTAATTCACTGAAGTGTTCCCCGAGTAATTCCCTAGTCTTCCTCCTAGAAGAGATGTTGAATTCTCAATTGACCTTATACCTAGGGTGTTTCCAATATCAAAGACTCCATATAGAATAGTTTTTGTGGAACATAAGGAGTTGAAGGATCAACTACAAGAGAATATGGAAAAAGTTTTTATATGACCAAGTGCTTCACCGTGGGGTGCACTAATCCTCTTTTTCATGATTAAAAATGGGTCAATGCACCTTTTTATTTATTATCACGAGCTTAACAAAATCACGGTAAAAAAAAGGAATCCCTTCCCATGAATTGATGACTTATTGGATTAGCTATACATGCCACAATACGTCTCCACGGAAGATTTTGGGTTGGGATATTATCATGTATGGTTAAAGAAGGATGATATCCCAAATACTACTTTTTGTACTAGATACGGGCATAATGAATTCATAGTAATGCCTTTTGGACTCACTAATTCTCTATCAATCTTCATGGACATGATAAATATACTCTTTAGAGAATAACTAGAAAATTATTTTGTTTCTTTAAAGATGATATTATAATATACTCCAAAACTGTGGAGGATCATGATGATTATCTATGAACTATACTAAAGTCCTTGTGAAAGTAGAAGCTCTATGAAAAGTACAAACACTGTGAATTATTGTTGAAGGATATCTCATTATTGGGAAATATAATCACAAATAATGGGAAATCAGTGGACCCCTACAAGAAATCTACAATAGAGGTATGATCGAGGCCAACATTGGTAGCATATATATGTATCTTCCTGGGGATAGCTGGATATTATCGAAACTTTTTGAGAAATTTCTCACGATTTTCCATCACTCTTACTAAGCTAACATAGTAGGGAGTAATGTTTTATAGGAGTAATGAATGTGAAGTAATCATCAAGGAGGTAAAAAGGAGGCTTACCACTCTGACCATTCTCACATTACCCACTAGTGGAGATCTTTTTGAGGTATTCAGTGTTGCTTTAATGAAGTACATGGGTTGTTTGTTGTTGGAAAATGACTATTTCATTTCCTATGCTTCAAAGTAATTGAATGTTTATGAGATTAATTATCCAAAAAATGACATGGACATGGCTGCGGTGATCTTATATTTGAGAATTTGGTGGCATTATCTGTATGGGGATACGTGTGAAATATATAGAGACCACAAAATCCTCTAGTATAAATTCAGACAAAAACAGTTGAACATGTGCCAATCCAGATGGATAGAGATGATCAAATACTATGAATGATCAATCCATTACCACCCTAGGAAGGGGAACAAGGTGAAATATGCTCTATGTAGAAAGGTACCAGTGATTCAATCAATGATGAGAATTGAAAAGGATCCACTCGTCATAGATTTGATGAAGAATGACATGAAAATAATAAAGAATGGAACTTAATCAATCATTTCAAAAATGAATGTTAAACCATCTCTTTTGGAATGGATAATGAATTCTCAAGAGGATGATGTGGGATTTCAGAATAAGGTGGAAGATATCAGAAAAGGTAAATCCTTGGAGTATAATGTTAATGAATAAGAAATTCTATGTTTTGGGAAAAGATTATCTATTCCATAAATTTTAGAGATGATGACGGAATTTTTGGATGATGAATATAGTTAAAATTTATCTATTCACCTAGGAAACACATTGATGAATTGAGATATCTTAAGGCATTATTGGTGGGATAATATGAGCATGGATATCACTGAGTATACATCAAAGTTCTTGGTGTGTCAGCATGTTAAGGCAGAGAGGTAGAAGTCTAAGGGGAGGATGCAACCATTTCACATATCAACATTGAAATGGGAGAACATCACCATGGACTTTGTCACCAGACCTCCAAGGAAATCCAAATGTAACAATACAATTTGGTTTATTGTGGATCATCTTACAATGTCTTCACACATCATAGATATTCGGGATGATTTATCATTGGATCAACTAGCACAGATATATATCAGGGAAGTGGTAAGGCTGCATGGAGTACCACTATCTATTGTATCAGATTGAGATCCATGATTCACCTCTCTGTCTTGGAAGAGTCTTCCAAATTCTCTACATAATGAGATGAACATCAGTACAACGTATAATCCTCAAACTGATGGCCAATCCGAGTGGACTATATAAGCACTTGAGGACATGATGTGAGCATTCTCAGTGGACCTAAATGGATTATGCGATCAATATCCACCTCTAGTTGATATTTCATATAATAAAATTTTCCACTCGAGCATATGAATGGAACCTTATAAATTTCTGTATGGGAAGAGGTGAAAAACACCGACATGTTGGGATGAAATTAGTGAGAAGAAGATGCAAGGACATGAAATGGTCGATGAAATGGTGGAGAATGTGAAAACCATTCAGCAGCATATCAACACTTCCTAGAGTGGATAGAAGAGTAATGCAGATAATCATCTACAAGACCTTGAGTTTAAAGTTAGAGACATTGTATTTCTACTCATATCTCCATGGAAGAAGCTCACACGGTTTGAAAAGAATGGAAAGTTAAGTCCTAGGTACATCGACCACTTTTAGATTCATTATCATGTTAGGGTAGTGGCCTATTGACAAGTAATTTCACCTACCATGGCCAAAGTGCATGATGTCTTTCATGTATATCTCTCAAAGAATACATACCAGACCCTTCACATGTTCTCTCTTCAGAGAGAATACAGTTATAGTATTATCATTCTTATGAGGAGAAAGTAGCGGGGATCATAGATTGTAGATAAAATTTTCTAGAAATAAAACAATTCCCCACATCATGGTGTTGTTCCTAAACAACATTTTTGAAGAAGTGACTTGAGAATCAGAGGAAGTGATGAAGCAAATTTACCCACATCTGTTATAGTACAGCGAAAGGAAATTTTGAGGGAAAAATTTCTTATGGGAGGAAGATTGTAATGACCCAAACATTCATTAAAGAAAATTCATATTTATCTAATTAAATGTCATATTATGGTAATATAAAATTTGAACATCATTGGTTTTATGTTTCTGGATTTTAAATTATGGTTAAGAATTGTGACTGTTGCTAATGTAGTCATTGAATAGTGATCACCTGATTAGTATAAATATAGGGCTTTAACAAATCCAATTTACCCAGACAAAGGAAGTGATGACCTCATCCAGTAGACATTCCCCATACGATACCCATTTTTTTGTGCTCAGAAAGGAGGTGGTGTCATTAGGCTTCTCTCATTACCAAGCCCATGAAGATCTACAATATGTTACGTTCGACCGGAACCGCCAACAAGAGAAGTGGAAGTTGATAGACATTACCACTCGAGTAATGTTATCTGAGACAACCTAAGAGTCTTTCACCATCGCGCACCATAACCTATGGTCTTAGGAGGGTGTTATAAGGGGTAATGTAACATGACCCTAGCACAATAACAATGTATATTATTTTTTTTATAAAGAATGTTCTTTTATTTTATTATTGATACATTGTATATAGTTTCTAGAGCCCAAATAGAATTTTTTAGTTAATTTAAACTAAGAAATATATTTTGTTGAATTAATGGATTATTCAATTAAATATTATTTTATTCAAATATTATTAATAAAATTATTTTTATTAAATATAAATTATGGTACAATTTTTTATGAATACAATTTTAATTTTCATTATGGTTTGAATGTTGTTTTTTTCAAAACCCATGAATTTTCGATAAATGTCAATTTTTATATTAAAAGTATATTTTTTCATATTTAGAGAATTATTTAGATAAAATGAATATTATTTTTGGAATCAGGATGTTGAACTTATCCAATGGTTAATTTTTCATTATTTTCTAAGACAGCCCAATTTTGGGTAGAAATTAAATACAATTTAAATATATAATGTGTTTTATGACATCATAATGACACAATAGTGATGTAATAAAATAATATGAACATTATTTCCAGCCAATATATTTTTTTTCCATTAATATAATGGGATTTTATATTTTTTTGATTTATTTTACAAAGCATTAGTGGACCCTCCAAGGCTTATAAAACATTTTGTCATTTTAAATTGTTTTCCATGAGTGTGTCACTCACCGATACAAAAAACCCTAATATTATAAGAAGTTATTCCATTTGAATCAAAAAATATTGTTTTCAACTCCCCATTTGTGATAACCATGTGCAATAACCATTGGCTATTTTATGGTATTGAATACTTAAATTTGTGGTGTCCCAAACATAAATAATAAAGAATTCCTTATCTTTTTATATATAAACACACCCATGCTCCCAAATCCTATTCACTCAAAGCTTTTGTAGGTCGTCCAACCTCTGTCCTCCTCTTTCAAGAATCCCCAAAGTTTCCCTAAGCTCCCATGAAGCCTCTCTTAAGCCTCTTCCAAGCCTTTGAAGAACACTTCCAAGTAAAAGATTTCTACCTTTCTCTTCTTATCCATGTTTCTTCATATTGTTATTCCCTTTTACATTAAATTATATATTTTGTGGTATGATTTATTACATCACCCATACTTCCTTCATTAATTTTGAATTATGATAGACCCATTTCTCTCTCATTAAAGTCCTCCCATGTACACGCGTCACTATGAATAAATTTTAAAAGGAATTTCTCTCTCCTCATTTACATTCAATCAATTTTTGGTATCATGAATCTAAATTCAATTTCAATTGATGGAAAATTAATCTTTATGTACTCCATTAATTTACATTTCATTTAAATATGTTGAGACGCCCCTTTCTTTGTCATCAACCATTTTTTTAAATAATTTTTATGTCACGACGATATGCTCTCGAAATTGCACCACGTTTTTTCCAAGACAAATTCATTGTGTAGTGAATACCATACCCATTTCACTATCAAGGGTATTTACCTTTATTCACATTTACTTATTGATTATAGAGTTTGATGTATGAATTCTACATTCTTTTATCAAGGAATAAATGATGATGTCTAATGTATCCATGTTTTATGATCCATGTGGCACACTTATGCATGAAATGAAATATTTAAGAAAGGGTGAAACCTTATAGCACTCCAATGCATTGGGTAATGTATTGTATCATGATACGTCATGCACAATGGGTGTTGACTCGTTCTAATTCAATTGCAATGAGAGTTTACTCATGCTTCATGTGAAATAAGGCTTTAGTCAAGCTCCATGTGCAATTAGTCTTGGCTCATACTAATTCCATGATAAGTCGTGTTGTCACATTTCCATGTTATGATTATCATTATTTATCATTCCTTTATGTTCATGTTTCTCTTGTGATCCATTTATATGATTGCTGACTGACATGTATTGTATTCCTCATGTAATTCCATGTGTATTCCATTACAAGGCTTTATGGGTCACCCTTTTCTTATGCATGTCCTTAGGTTATCCCATGAAATACTAAGTATGAGGGAATGTAGTTTTCATATAAAGTATGTTTTCAATAAGATATTGGGTTCTATGTTTTAAGTTTGTCATTTACTGTTCCTAATCCCCAAAGACACTAAACCATTCAATCTTTCATGTTGTTTCAAGTGAATATTTTATGTAATAAATCTAGTTTATGTGTGTAATAAAGTGTTGGGTTGTCATAGGAACCACTAATGGGTAATCCCCACACCATCTGGACTATGAGAACTCTTCTTCCTAATCAAATATGGATATGTATAATGCCTACTAGAAGGCTCGAGGTAAAAAGTTTTAACATACAAGGGTTCCAAACAATCATGTATCTCTCAAATGGATAGCTCCAAGGCATAAGCACAACACCATCTAAACTAAAAGAACTCTGATTTCTGATCAAATCCGGATATGTATGATGCCTACCACAAGTCCCGAGCTCAAAGAGGGTGCCCGTCCAAAATGGTTCACAGAATATTGATTCCTCAAATGGGCGGCTTCCACGCATAAGCCCCCACTAATTTGAACTATGTTGGTTCTGATTCCTCTCTCGAGGATACATAGGAAGCCCTTATTATGGGCCTAATACCAACATCAACTCACCTTCCATCCCCCCTGGATGATCATTAACTCAAGATAACCTTATTATATGGCTCAAGTAAGCATCAACTCCATAGAATAAAATATATGCAAGCCTATGATTATTCTGTATACCAAGGTAACACCATAGACACACTCATTGAAAATGAACCATGGATTCAAGAAAATGTGAATACGACTTAAATCTATAATCGAGTCCCTGAAAAAGAAACAATCCTCCCTCAGAAGGGTGAGGGGAGACTTACCTCACAACCTCTTAACCAATAGAGTCCTTAAGTGTTGTTGGTTGAATCATTAATCAACAAAAGCCTATCGTTGGAATAGTGGTCCCTGAATCATGGATACTAGGGATGTTGGGCGGTCTTGGCTCCACGGATAAACCTGTTGAAGACCATTCAGGGATGTTATATCCGAGACGGACCGATTTCACAAGTGCTTGATCCCCACAAAATCACCCGCTTGACAAACAGTTCCCTCAAGGTTAATCCACCCTTCATTAAAGGACATGATAATGAATGGGTTGAAACAATAGAAATGGGTAATTCGATGAGAACCCATATCTATAGAAAAAGGGATGGGTAATGATCTTCGTCGTGCCATTTCCACACCACCTAAAAATGCACAACCTCCGAGGAGGAACAAAAATGTTGAACTCGACATAAATCCTTAACTGAGGTTGTAGTTCTACCCCAATGATAAAAACAAAACGATATAGTAAGTATGCCCATTTTTTCGCCCTAGTAGGCCCAAAACATGAAACCTCATATATGGAACAAAAATGGTGAACCTGACATGAATCATTAACCAAGGTGGTAGTTCTACCCCAATGATAAAAGTAAAAATGATACTACACATCGGGAAATTTTTTTCACCCTGGAAAACACAGAATGCACCACCTTAGAGGATGAACAAAAATGGTGTACCCAACGTCAATACTAAACCATGGTGGTAGTCTTAACTAACCTAATCCCCTTCGCCACACCATGAAAGAAAAGGGGAAGGGGCCATGCTTAATCACCAAATATTAATATGTTTAATAGTAAGATACGTGGATAGGGTTTTGTGGTCTGTATGTAATATATGTATATTTAAAGTTCCCACAGGGCTACCTTCGATCCAAATTACTTCCCCATGACCCATGAAGACATGAACATCAGCAGTCTTGTAGGCAGTTGGGGCCCCAACGAAGACCAGGACCCCTCACCTAACCAACATCTTTAACATTTTGTATCCAAAACACTGATCAAAGTGTACCACTGAAATGGTACTCCCCCCACGTTGGAAGCCTCATAGCAAGACCTCTAGTCTATTATGGTCCACAAGGAACCTCTTAATATGCTACCGAAAACCAGTACAAGGCGCCCCCAGTGGTCTCCTAAAACCATTTCGAGAGCCTTCCCCATAATGTGACAACGAGTTCCTCCCTTATCTTTGGGAGGCAGATGAAGTCAATGTTGAAACATCATATAAACTACACATGGTTCTTACTCACATGACCCCACTAAAGCGAATCATCTCCGACACTGGACATCTAGGCCTCCTTCCACCGAATAGGTCCTCGTGTCGATGGAACCATCCAATGTCCAGGAGACTCGGGCCCCTTGGGCTACCCTAAAATGGCAGAAAATATATAATAAGGTACATGCTACCACACTGGTTATTGAGAATTACTTCTTCCATAATAACATGGAAGCGTTCAACAAAAATACACATGACTCAGCCCACTCCACCCAAGGAAAGCACAAAAATAAGGTGGCACAATACGATCACATGAATGTTCCTACTAATGCTCACTAGTCCCGCCATGTAGATAGTGTATAAAACTAATTTTAGATGTAGATATATTTTAGTACACAATAATACTGTCAACCAAATAGGGTGGAACTCAGCTACCCACAGGCACAAATACCTATTTTTTCACTATAATACTTCCATCCAAATGAGGCAGCAGCCAACTATACATAGGCACAAACACCTACTCACACATTTCATGACCGCCATTTAAATAGGATGGAAACCAAATATGAGAAGATTCAAATTTATGCCGATGTATACAAAGTCTGTGAGAAAAATACAGTGGAATGAAAATGGATGAAAATACCCGCTCATGAATATCAAGACCACCACTCAAATAAAGTGTAAATCGGATAAGAAAAATGACGACAGACTCATTCCATTGTCCTGAAATAGTAGATGTTCCAATATCTACTGGCAACTCATGGAGGACCGGATCAGGCACAAATTCGTCTTCCGATATCAGAATGTGCCTTCATACCTATTCCATCCAAGTTTTTTTCTCATCACATCCTAGAAATGATAGAAGATCAAATGTTGATTCTAGACCATATCCTCCTAACATGACAATATATCATATCATTGGGGAAAAAGGTTAGAAATTGGGCCCACAATCTAGTTTCTTTGAATGGGATGACTTACTTTCAAAATGATCTAGTCACTCTGGAGTAGTTATGCATCCCTACTCAAATCCATGAGGGTTGATGGGAATATCCCACAACACACGGACAACCGGATTGGGGAAACATACACATTCCAACTGAGGGACACTGGTCCAATGTGGTGTCCACTCCATGGTAGGCATATATCCCTCCCAAAACACTATATTATTGTTCACATATCCTGATGAAATCACAGGACCCAAAAAGATAGGGACTCATATATAATGGCCATTTCCAACATCATATGGCCCCAGATACCCATAAGAGAGTGCTCAAAGATAAAATTCCAAAAAGTGAACACAAAAATTAAGGGCACATATATGATCCTACTCTAC
This sequence comes from Viscum album, assembly GCA_963277665.1. NCBI lineage: Eukaryota > Viridiplantae > Streptophyta > Magnoliopsida > Santalales > Viscaceae > Viscum > Viscum album. The sequence continues at coordinate 960,456,964 of OY728143.1, read as the reverse complement.
TAGAATATGGGGTTCATGATGTCTCAAACATATATCAAAAAACCTTAAAAATCGTTTCATTCCATTGTAAAATAATTTAAGTGAAAGTAGTAGTTACGAAGGTCCTCCCCACAATCTATCTACCAGCAGCTCTAATAGAAAGTCTTTGAGAACCAAAGGGGGATCACTACAGGGGACAAGTATGGTCAATTAAGAGAATGTATCTCCTGATCCGTTTTGGGGTATTTGTCCCATCGACATGAAGATCAGGCAGAAAGATTGTCCTCCCCTTACTATCGTCCACCCTGATGGTCTTCCTGACGGTATACACTACTGATATGATTCTACAAATAGTTAGACATCATGAAATGATGGTATACCTAACCATGATGAAAAACATTGTAAAGTACCTCTCTAAGATGTACACTATAGAAAAATGATCCATACAGCTAGGTATCATGTCATGATTTTAGTCTTCTCCATGATGACGATCATTAGAATGACCCTCCCCACAATGACAGCTGTTGGGGAGGTCCTCCCCTTAGTAACATCAAGCAGTAAGAAGGTCCAACCCTTGCTATATCCCACCCAAAGGGTCCTCCCTAAGGTATACATCAAAAATAAATTTCTCGCGGTCAGGCAACAAGTTGTAATAGAATCCCATTCCATTCCAGCTTCAATTGCGAATGTCCACACTAAAATCAAAATTCATAATGGCAAGAAGGTCTACCACTTTCCAGAACAAATGTGATAAATTCATCACATGCTGAGGCACATATAAAGGAGTCATACAAATTTGGAACTCTTTCTATAATTGGTTTTATTCTTTCTCAATCAAAGGATGGACCAGGGCCATGCTCATATTTTGAGCCACCCCCATAGTGTCTGCAAATCAATAAAGCTCCCACCAGCCTGGTATCATTGAAGGAAATTATTAAGAAGTAGTTTGGATATGAATATAAAGTAGAGAATCCTACTAAACAACAACAACATGATATGTTTCTTGTTATAATACAACTAGTTAGGGATAATATCCTAGTGATGTATTGGACCACGACCACTTCTCACATTGAAATACCTGGACAGTTTTACAGGGAATGCATGCATGCATGTAATTTTCATTAACATATAGAAGAATCTTATTCATCTGAAAGAAATATTCCAACCATGTGAAGGGTATGCAATCCACATCAGTGAGATTGGGGGGCTTCATCATCTAATCGACAAAGAATCCCTCCCATCCGCATGGCATCCACAATAAAAAAGGTGAACGAAAAACCTTTAAATGGAATGCCTATATGCACTGCATAATATAGGTCAACTCATTGGAAATTCTATAACTAGAGTTCACATATAGTGATGGGTAGAACATGGAGCTCTACACTTCCCCACATGTCCCATTTAGCAGATCCCATTGGAAATGAAATCCAGCAATATCATCACCTAGGGAAATCGATCAAGTAAAACCCCTACTCAGGAATGATAGGATACTCAAAAAAGGTAGGCCCGAAGTAAGTCTCAAAAGAATCAAGGCCGAAGTGATCTAGCTATCAAAAAATTTCTAATTCCGAAAATTAGGAACATCCAACAGTCTTTTCTCCTACAAAAATAAAAACAGTTAGTAATTCTCATGTATTCAAAATACCATAGACTCCAAGCAATTTCAATGCCATATTCAGCTCAAAACTGTGCGAGAGTATGGGAAATTGAAAAGGAGGAAATAGTGTTGGATGGTGCCATAATATGGGAACAACCATAGCCCATAGGGATGGGAGAATTCTAAAATCAAAATTTTCACATAAGACCAAAAAATACAGTTCATAATTCATTAATAAATGAATGGGGAAAACCCTAACCCATAGGGCTCGGGGAATTTTTACAACAAATCCCCACATAGTGGAAGTATATCATCCCCCATATAGGAAGAATGATGGATATAGGATTCACTTATTCCACACCTTATTGCGGTTCTTACCCTCTGAGGCAATGCATATTATGAGGATAGACCTGGGCACCATTTCAGTCAATCTTTTCCAAGTAACCCGATGAATACCATAGAATCAAAGGAGAAATTCCAATAAAAGGTGTAGGAAGAATTCCTACAATTTATCACTTTTTACACCACCTCTAATGCGGTATTCCTCGGTGAATGTGGAAAAAATAAACCACAAATATCTCACAAGATATTAAATGGGGGGAGTGGATGAAAAGGAAGACAGTTCCCTCCAATAGTCCTCCCACATGTAGACTGATGGTGTACATACTCAGAACAAGAGAGCAGTCTTAAATATGGGCGCCCCTAAGAAAATTCTTCGTTACCTCTACTTTGAAACTCCAAAAACAAGTCAAAATAGATCCAAGGTCATCTATGACCCGCCAAATCCTCCAACGTAGAATGTGTCCATCACCCTTGAGGAAAGGTTCTCCATGAATGAGGAAGAAATGAAAGAGCTCAGGTGAATTAATTCTTATCTACGTCGAGTGAGCTTTATTTTCAGATGTGTTAACCATGTGGAACATTAGTAGGTGCTCCCATACGATGTGCCCATACCACAGAAAATCATATCATTGAATGAATCCTTGCTCAGAGGACCATTCAACCTGGCCCTGGAAGGACTTCAAGACATCCCCCTATTGGGAAGGAAACTGGAATATGTTTAGGGAAACCCAAAATTGATACCCCTGGTTGGGTATCCACCCCAAATTATAGTAGCACCAGCACACCCAGTCTTGGACACTAGAACACCAGCTCACGTTCAAGCCTGACCAGATTTGTATCAACGACACTTTATCACTATCAAAAATCTAAAAGCTCGACTAGAAGCATTGGAAGGGCTGCGCGCTATGATACAAATAGAGCGTAAAACCTACCCTATGTGGGTGAGTGATGTTCTTCCGCAACAAAACATCAAGAAGCTTTTATTCCCTGTATTCAATGGCACAGGGGTCCCATTAAAGTATTTAATGCACTATAACTCTTATTGTGACCCCATGATGGGCACTCTAGAGCAGTAAGAAGTAGTAAAACTCAAATTCTTCATACGAACCATGAATGGCTAGCCCTTCCTATGGTATACATACCTTCAGTCCAATACCATCCTAGGCTGGGATGATCTTCAGTGGTAGTTCTTATTCATGCTTAGTTCAACTTTTCCAAATACTATGGTCAGGGACCTCTTGAACCTTATATAGTGAGAGAAAGATAGAGTCTCAGACATCATTGGAAGATGGAAAGGAATGACATATTCCATGAACCAACCGCTCCCCCATGATGAGATGCTTCCCATGTGCATCGATAACCATTGGGATGAATTGAAAATGCATCTCATCCCTATGAAGTACTCATGTGGGTTTGGATACTTCTCTTCTATTGTCCAAAGGATAGAAAACTCATTGAAAAAAACAAATCTTATGTCCCGAGTGTCCTGATCAGACCCTGGAAAATTAACAAGAAAAGAGGAAGAAACTTCTATCACGCTTAAGCCACCATAGCACCAGAAAATGTTTTGATCCCACCCCCCCCCCCCACCAAAACATGTGGGGCCCCTGGATGCCAACAACCACACCACCTAGATATGACGAGTGATAGGGTGGTAAAAATCAGTTTGAAGAACAATGAAATAGAGAATACTCATTTCAAGATGACTAGGTATGTGGCTATTTCATAGCCGCTATGAATTTCCCAAAGCCCAAGAAAGATGATGAATTGTGTCTTAAAGACTCTGAAAATATTTGTCCCTATCACTAAATACTAGGACACAACATCATGGAATTCTACATTTTCAATATTCTCCTACAAAATATGGTGGATTCTAGGAAACTCAAGTTGGGCCCTAAACTAGCACAAGTGGTGTATGCTTCCACCTAATAAGAATAAAAAGAATAAGATTGGAAAATAGTCACCAGTAAGAAGTATCAAAATTTCAAAAACTGGATGACATAGAAGATTGTCCTCCGAGTCCATGACATACTCCAAGCATAGTTGAAAAAACCAAATATTCCCCCAAAATCTCCCAATACAAAATGGCCATCATCTTCGTCCTCGTGTTCCACTAAAGGCTATAAGGGGATAAAGAAAGGGAAATAACATGAGATTATTCCAAATTTGAATTCATTGTTGAACCATTCAGACTTCATTACAACAGAAATAGTTCAATAGACACCACCCTGCAAATGGTACAACAGGCACCGTCCTGCCAAACAACACCTTCATAATTAGACAGTCAGACCGAAATAGTGTCATATCAAGAACATATCTATGGATCCATTAATTCCATTCACTTAATGGAACTCTTATTGTATGATGAATATGGATACGAAAAAAATCCCAATAGCCAATTGGAGAGCTAGAGGAAGTGGCTATAAAGTCTAAAGGTTTCCTAAAAGGCATGATCATGGAACGAGTCAAATCCCCGGTCACACCACCAGTCAAACTATTAACAACACAGAAACTCGTGGAGGATACTCTGATAGACACAACAAGAACCAGAATTCTCCTCCACCACTATTGGAAGAAATCCAAGCCCAATTATCTTGAAATATCAATTAGGGGATGAACAAATACCAAATCGTCCACAACATACACGCGGACCAGTTCAACCAAATGTGGAAAGGACCACATCACCACCAGAACCTATTACAAAAACTGAACCATGTATGTACAATACTCAAACCCATAATGTGTGTATGAAATAGAATCGATGAGCTTGGATGCATCAAACATTAGAGTGGAAGTATGATATTCAAAATTAGCAAGCTTCAGTACAAGCAATGTTATCAATCTTAGATTTGTTGATCATGTCCTCAAATATTAGGGAGGCACTAATTGAAGCCTTGCTAATTCACCATGAAGTCTAGGCAGAAGTATAAGTAACTAAACTCTACAGAATGGGGAACCATATTGAATAATGTCACATCATCATGAAATTTATAGACAAGGATTAATACACTATCAGGAAAGTTCACATTAAACCATTATATGTGTTTGCCAAGATAAATGGAATTGAAATCCTTATTATCTTCATTGAAAATTGCTCTAGATTTATCATCATCCCACTGTGAATTCTTCATCGATAGAGATATGATGAATACAGATTATCACCATATACTAAAACTCTTTTGGGATATGATAAGAGTTACCAAAAACTGTTGGTTCAAATCAATCATAAATCGTGGCTATAAAATCTAATGTTAGATTTTGAGTTCTTGGTAGTGCTAAAAAGTATGGCCTCTAACGTCATGTTTGGGAGCCCTGGGATGCATCATCACACTACAATCCTGTCCTCATACCATCAGTGCATCAAATATTGCACTAACGGGAAAAAAGGGACGTTCCATGATGACAAATCCCCATATGAGTACAGTGAGTTACCTTATATCGACACATGGTTCAATGAATTAGATGAAAAACATATTTTTAATGAATACATTGATTGGATCAATTCCCCGAATGGATTGGATATGACTCCCGCTAACCCCCTCTAGAAACTTGTAGGAGAGTACGTACTACCCATTAACCATGAAGAATTTCATAAGTGCATGTCCAGATGTAGAACTAATTGTTTTCATGATCTCCACTATGGACACCAAGCCAAATGAAAAAGAAGGGGGAGCTAACACCCATAATGATAGGAAAATCCCTACAAATGATGGTCTTGGCCTGTATTCGGGACCTCAAACTACCCCTTCCAGACACACTAATTCAATGACGATTTATCTCCCAACATTGGATAGTTAGTCTCCAAAATACATTCTCCATTAGAATATGGAGAAGATAAAGATGATGGCGAAGAAGAAGATGAACTGGATGAATACATCAAAGACGCACCTACTTCATTCGTTGAAGGTGTCTCCACCCCAATTGATGAAATTATGGAGATAAATTTGGGCACTAAAAACGACATATAGCCCACTCTGATTAGAGTGGCAATTCTAGTTGTAGAACATGAGGCATATACCTCCTTCCTAAATAAGAATCAAGATGTGTTTTCCTGGAATTACACAGTAATTCGAGGCCTCTATAGTGAGGTCACCAATTCTTATAAGGGATTACCAGAAGAATAGGGTGGCTATAAAATAGAATCCAAAAGGATCCACCCTATGCATGGTGCCAAAATAGAGGCTGGTGTAGAAAAGAAATCATAGAAAACTTCATACAGGAGGTCCAATATCCTGTCTATCTGGAAAATATAGTGCTAGTTAATAACTAGATTGGATAGATTATAATCTGTATTGACTTTAGGGATATTAATCGGCATTTCCAAAAGACGGCTTCCCAATCCTGGTCATAAGATTATTGATCGATTCAATAGCTGGGTATAAAGCACTCTCATTCTTGGATGGCTATTCTAGATACAATCAAAAATGAGTGGACCAAGGAGATGATGAAGCTACCACATTTAGGGCCTCAATGGGGTTGTTCTATTATAAAGTGATTCTTTTTTCCAATATAGAGTATAGGTGTAACATATCATCATGTCATTCACGACATTTTCAAGACCTTCTTATGAGAATTCATCGAGTGTTATATCGATGATCTGGTGGTTAAATAATGAAATCTCTAGAACCACATAGCTGATCTAGAAACTATCTTCAACAAATTGTGACAACAAAATTTAATGAAGAATCCACTAATGTGTGCATTTGGCATTACCTTCAGAAAATTCATCAACTCCATCTTATGCCATCACAGTCTAGATGTCGACCTCAAGAAGACAAAAGACATTCTTGAAATGTCCTCACCTTACAACCTCACCGATTTGAGAGGTCTCCAGGGGCACTCAACCAAATTCAGTGCTTTATAGCCTTTTTAGAAGGTAAATTTTTACCTTTAACCAGTCTCATGAAGAAAGGTCTTATGTTTGTGTGGGATAATGATTTACATAAAGTTTTCGAAAATAACAAAAGATACCTCTTATGCCTGCCAGTGATGATCCCACCAGTTGAGGGGTGGCCACAAATTGTTTAGGTAACTGCCATGGAATGGTCATTAGGAACATTCCTCTTACATAAGAATGATGAATGATGGATAAACAACCTCTATTATCACCTTAAAAAAAATATAGATGTCTATACTCAGTAATCAAAAATATAAAAGAAATGCCTTTCCCTGATCATTGTAGTTCAGAAACACTGGCATTACCTACAGCACCATCAATTCCACCTATTTTCCTGCTGCAACCCACTTATATGTAGCATAATCTATCCCATGAAAAATGGTTACCTATCACAATGGTAATTAATCCTACAAATGTTTAAAATATGGTATGTTCCCCAAAAGGACATCAAATTCCAGGATTAGGAGACTACCAGGATGAGCACCCCTCAGAAGAGATAACACCATTGGATGCCAAACATCTAGGGTAAGAAGTGTTTTCCATTCAGGAGGACCCCTAGATATGGGAAATGTACATAGATGGTGCTTCGTGATGCCTGACAGGGAAAAGGATGAAGATCCCAAGCTCAAAAAAGTGGTCTTGGGATTTATACCTGTATCCCATGAAAAGGTAATATTTCCTTATTCTTTCCTAATTTCAGAAGGGTGTAGAAATAATGTCGCAGAATATCATGCCCTCATTGCAAGCCTAGAACTGGCACTTTGTGTGCAAGCTAAACACCTAAAAATGAAGGGTGATTCAGAGCTAGTTATAAAACTGGTCAATGTAGAAGACACCATCATGAATGAGGTATTGGTCCCCTTTATGAACCATTTTTGAGCATTGATTGCATAATTTCAATTAGAACCAATAGTGTCCTATGTTCCCCAGTCACAAAATTTTTAACTCAACGCTTTGGTAAATGCAGACACAACTATGGACGATCGAGACCGGGATGAAATAGTCATTATCATTGCTCACCACCAGATGGTCTTCCCATTTGTATATAGAAATACAAAGAAAATCAATGAAATTAGTCATGTCTCTGAATGTTATGGTCATACCACAAGTTGGATTATGTCCATTAAAAAGTTTCTTTTGAATAGTGAGATCCCACGAGATAGTGCTGGAAAGGAGCAGGTCCAAAGATGGGAATTTCATTTTACTCTGTACAATGGGTTAAACCAAGAAAAAGATCTCTACAAATGAGTCTTTGAATGAGTCCCTCTCATATTCTGTGATGGAGAAGAGATAGTAGATATCCTGAAAGAATTGCGTGCTAGAGCTTGTGGGGTGCATCAATCAGAGACCAAGCTCTCTCATCAAATCCAACGGCTTGGGTATTATTGGCACACTATGATACAAGATTGTTCCAAATTCACTAAGATATGCCATTCCTTCCTTGTCCATACTAATTTCATACACTACCCTGAAGTTACTTCAAACATCCAAGTAATCCTGGTCATTCACTACCTAGGGGATGGATATTGTTGGACCATATCCTCTCGCCATAGCTAGACAATTCATGTTCTTAATCATATAAATTGACTTCTTTTCAAGATTTTCTGACTTCCTACACCATAAAGGCGTTGGGGAAAAGCCATTATCTATTTTGTGAAGGCCAAAATCGTCACAAGATTTGGTGTCACTCATATAATACTGATGATCAATGGCAACATCTTATGAACTGCTGAGTTGGACATGTTATAACAGGAGTATAGAATTAAATCCAAATGTTTGCACCACTACCACTTGGTGGAGAACGGTCAAATAGAGGCTTTCAACAAGAACTATTACAATATAATTCAAAATATGGTTTATAAGGACACGAAATATTATCCAGAAAAGATCATTTAAGCTTTATCGGCCTACCAGACAACGATCTGCACTGCCACTCTGGAAAACCCGCAGTCACTGGTAGATGGGGTAAAAGCGGTGTTACCTATCAAAATCCAAGTGTTATAACATTATGTGGACATTTTTAATCAATTTTCTATAGAAGAGAAATCCTAGAGACAGTTTGATGAATTGGAGCAGCTGGATGAAAAAAATCATGCACAGTTTACACAGTTTAGTAATCTACCAAAATAGGATTGCATGAGCCTTCAATAAAAAGGTCTTCCTTCGATCATTCCTAGAAGAAGAAATGGTTTCAGTCCTTAGAACCCTTATGATACTCAGGAAGAAGCCTACAATGATTGAACAAATGTTGGAAGGACCATATATCATACAAAGGGTCTATTCAAATGTTGCATACACCCTGATATCAATGGACTGAAAGCTCATTTCATCTCCCACAAATGATAATTTCGTGAAGAAATACATCATGTAATAGAATCTTTGTCATGATCCAAGCTCTATGACCTTAAACAATGATTAATATCCCCCATATTCTGGTACAAAGGCTATGACCCTAAACTATGAGTTATTTTTCGGACCACATGACATTAAACTGTATGATATTTGTCTATGAAACATGACACTGAATCTTGAACCCATGTTCCATGCTCTATGACCCTGAACTATGAATTATAATATTGATAAACCAATAGTCCATGCTCCAAGACTATAACTATGAGTTATAAAACCCCCATTGTTTTGGGAAAAACTCTAAGACACTAAAATATGACTCTTTTCCCGTCCACGTGACATTAAACTTTAAAGAACTCAACTCCGAAACAAGAAATTAAATTATAAATCATGTCCTTACATTAAGACGTTAAACAACATGACACAAAATGTCCTAATCACATGAAAATAAACTGCATGATCTCTCACATAACTATGTATAGCTTGATTTTTTCCCTTATAGGATACATGGTGACTCCATGATCCTCAATCATGGCCCAACCCCTACCATAAAAAATTCCTTCATCATGCCCCTATATACCCATATTCATAAGGGAAACCCTTATCGCTCTCTTTTTATTTCACTAATTATAACTCACATGAGTTTAGAATCAGTAGTATGGGTTCTCTTACGAATTCAAACTATAGAGTAACATGGAAGACCTGGAAACCATGATCAATAGAACAAAAATTAACTTACCCCTAAACTGAGCTAGATTGGTACATGGAACATTCAGAACTATGTATATATTTATTCTTGCCCTTGCAGGATACATAGTGACCCTCGGATTTGGAAACCTGGACCATCCATCATCAGAAAAATATTCCAACATATGTCTGTACAGATGAACTGAACCGAATCGGTACAGGACACATTATTTACAACTTGATTCATGAACTTGTTGGATACATAGTGACACCTTATTCCTCATTCATGGCCCATACCCACCTAGAAAGAAAAAGAAAATGCCCCATCATATCTTCTACCTCCCAAAACCGGTGATGGGAAATGTTGTGTCCACTCCTTGTTTCTCACAATTATTTTGGTTCATGTAAGAATAGGATCATTTTTAAGGATTCTCATACACAAATAATTTATAGAGAATTATGGTGGTCCTAACACCCCTAATAATTGAATCATAAATTCCCCTACTTATGGGCTGAGTTAGATTGGAATAGGGAACGTTAAGAACTACATGAGGCTTGATTCCCACCCTTACGGGACACATAGTGACACCTATATTTGGCATCATGGCCCATCCATTCACCATCATAAAAAAAAACCCTCATATGTCCCTACAGATTGAGAAATCATATTTAGGGAATTCTATGAACTACGCGTGGCACGATTCATGCCCTCACATGATATCTAGTCAAGCCCAGATTTGGAATCATGGACCAGCCACCTTTGGAATACTAAATTCTTCTTTCCCCCATACATTGGTCAGACTTATACCGGGAGCCCATGAAAGGTCCTAATCGTATGAAAATAAATTGATAATTTCATTGAGAGTTTTGAGTGGTTAAGTCCTCGGTGTTACAAAATTCCAAACATGCCCACCACTCATGAGAAGTCGAAAGTTCATTCTCCCCTCTCTACTTACGCTTTTTTTTCAAACTCCATACTACAAGAAAACATGGATCCCCATAATCATTCATGGCCATCTGGGATGGAAGGATACTATCATGCAGACACCATTGTTTGAATATTAACATCATTCCCCTATGGCTCTATATATGTTTCCCAAAAAAAACAGTCGTCAATCAAATGAATTTTTTTCCCTAGTTGAGTCCTCTCCTATCTCTATATGCCCAATGGCTTCCAAGAACCATGTTGTATACAATGATACATGTTACCCCTAGTACTATGGTTTTAATATTTTATCATCTTTTCAACCATGGGTGAGTCAGAGAATCCTGATTAGGATGAAAAAAAAACTTTTAAGGATCTTTATGATAGTATAATCGCCCTCAATGCACGACTCTTTAGTGTATGATGTCATGTCCTCACCACATGACATAAAATGTGAGGCCAAAATCATCATCGTTGTATGAAATTAAACAACATAGTAATGGTTTAAGACTAATGTGTCCTTGCTGTTGATTTTTCTATTCTTAAAAAATTCAACGGAATCCTCATAATCCCCTGTTTCTCACACTGAGAATAGCTCACGTCAGATTAGGGATCATTGCAAGAGATACACTATGACATTGTAGAAAAATGAACAAGGAATTTGGTCATGGTAGCACGAACCTAAAATGAATTTCATGGTTTCCTCCCCCAAGGGGAACCCCACGTCCTAGCCATGTGTCACTACAAGAACTGGTATACAAAAAATGGAATGAATGCTTCACCCTGAATACAAGTCAGATCTACCTAAGAGACACTTGATTCCAAAAGTAAATTTCAGCCAAATGTCTCTAATATGTATGAAAACACTCATGTCATTATAAAATTCCTTTCATAGAGTAATCTTGAATCCCCAAAATCATTCATTGATATATGAAATGGATGGATAGTGTCCTAGAGACCTCTTTTTTTACTATTCACAGCATTCCCCCATGGTTCTCCAAATGTTTCCAACAAAAATGGAAGTCAACAAAAGGAAAGATAATAAAATGATATTCCACTCATTCCATAGTAAGACAAATGGCTTCAAAGACTCATTCCATCCCTCCTATTTCATGGGACCCCAATGTCCTAGTTTACACTTTCCTCCTTATACACATCCTGGATATATCAGAACATACAACCATGTTTCATCTCTGGTCTCTTTTGAGGTTTCTAATGATACCCCATTAGTATGTGTGATGTTTATCCTCATACAAAAGAAGAGTTCCCCATTTCTTTCACGAGTTTCCACATAACTAGTTTAGTTAAAATGCACATTTCGTGTTCAGGTGTACCCATTGAAAAAAAGTCACATAATGTATTCATTGAGTTCCCAATCTGCATAATCCTCAATGGTCATCGGAGATGGGAGGCCAGTGTTTTGCAGACACCTTTTTTTGATAATGAAAATCATTCTTCAGAGTCTTTGAATATGTTTCCCAACAAAATGGTATCGATAAAAAGAAAATCCGTCTTCAGGAGAGTACCTTCCTACTTTCATACACTCAAATGAAAATCCTGATTTGTCACAATCCCAGATTTGGAAATATTCTAGATAAAGGATTGCATACCCATTTCATTCCAAGTATGCCTAACATAGAAATGAATCCTAACTGAACTGACCATTCACCAGCTCTCCCTCATCACATAAGGGCCGTGTGGGAATAGTTTCCCCCTTAGAGCTGACATGAATGTCCTTAATGTTTTCAGACACCACTACTCAAGACATACACCCTCTCTGGCTCCTGACATAAAAATAAAATAAATATGGTTCCAATCCCACCCAACAATCAATATTTAAGGCTGAAGTCCTAAAGAAACCTTTTCTTGACTTTTCACATCATGCCCCAGTGGGTCTGCATATGTTTCCAAAAAATGGTAGTCGATCAAAGGGAAATTCATCCCCAAGAGAGTCCTCTTTTACTTACGTACTCCTAGAATGGCGCCCAAGCCTCTTAAATCTTAAAAAATCACAAGTTGATGGGAAATAAAAATACATAATACATGTATGAATGATATTAGAACATTTCTAGATGATGGTATTGGATTGGATCCCTTTCCCCGTTACATTTTTACAAATCTTACTGACCTAAAACACTAGTTATATGTTTTATTGGAAGGACTGTGGACAACCAGCGAAAAAGATACCACAAGTTCCAGAGGGAAAATACGTATAGTTAACCTCTAGGAAAAATTCAAGTATCGGTTCATTAAAAAAACAATGAAATCATCGAGCCATCCGAAATGTCTTAAATCTTGTTAGGACAAGAAGATACCATGGTTGGACAATGAAAAATAAAATTTATACCGGATAAGCCCATACAAAGCAGGGTTAGGCCAAAATATGTCTAATAATAAAATATGATATAAAATTTTGTGGGGTTTCCTATGAATCAACAACAATTGCCGAACTATTCTCATTGAGACCCATGACTTAGGAAAAAATGGACCATAATTTGATTATATCGGTTTATCGATTTCAAGTCATGGTTTAAAATTATACCTGAATGAAATGATGTTGATAGGAGGTGATAAGGAAGAGATGTTAAAAGACAAAATAGTTTCATTGAGGTCAGGAAAAATGGAAAAAATTTCCAATTCGGTGTCTCTCTAGATTTTAAAAAGAGTAAATATCATGATTTGAAATGGGCAAATAGTAATGATCAGTTTTCATTTTCAATAAGAATTTCAAGTGATTATCATAGGTTGTCAACAATCAAATCCAATGAACCTATCTCCTCCATTTCGACCTAGACCGTCAGACACAACAACTCCAGAACAACATTTAGGTCCCCCCCTTTCATTTGGATAGATTCATAGTATACATTTTAGGAGGCCAATTGATCTCTCAAAATTCATGCTTGGGCTTTGAAACTCCCACAACTCTTCCATTTGAGTTTTGAAAAAGTGATGGGCCTTCACCAACTCGGCCATCTGATTGTAAAATTCATCAGAATCATCTCAGATGGTCACCACCTAGTGATGGGAAGAAATCATCTTGGACAAAATTCCCACACAATAAGAAAGGTATTCCCAAGAAATGATGATTTGGTAAATAAGGAGGTGTAATTGTAGATAACCATCATCATTAGAACCCAACTCAGTAAATAACTGCTGAAAACTACAACCCTCCTCTGTAAAATTTGACATGGGTGTCTCCGCGGCAAGAGCACATAACTAGTGCCATTCCCCTTTTTTCCACAGCCTAGTGCCTTAACATAACACCATTACCTTGATCCTCCCATGCATCCATTCATTTATAAATAGGAATCCCCATAATAGGAGTGGAGAGGGACCTATGATAGGTCACCCATAATGGGATAATCTCTTTTCTTTCTGAGGGCCCAGGCACTGGAGACAGATGCAGATGACTAACTTCAGATTCCAAGATGGTTGATGATAATATACCAATACTAGCCTCATTAATATAATGTGAAATATCTGTATAAGGAGATTAGTCCAAATCCCTCCCCACTGAAATGGGTTATAATAATGAAAACCATCCTAGAAGCATTTAATGATGGACCCAACACATTCTTACCTCAATGTTAGGAGCATGAGGTGTATCCATCATGGCTACTACATGGATGGAAGTAGAAGACATATCTATTTCACTATTCATAATAGAAGGAATGTGTAGCATTGTTGTGGAGTTGAGGTCATGGAATGAAATGGTCAAGGGTATATGCACCCACTGGACTGGTTATTTTATCATCCTGTCGAGGTGAAAATATTCCTATATTTGAGAATATTCTAGTGGCAGAATGGTGGGACCCATTTTATTAGGAATGATAACCTCCCTAACAACACCTTCATGCATCATTTGAAGCCACAAATGGTGGAGGACTGCTGGATGAGATTATCCCCTTAATTAAACAACCATAAGTAGTGTATTATTTTGAAGGAATCAAAATTTCCTGGAAAAATAGTATGGGATGTATGGCTAACAATTGTCTACTCAATCAATATGAGCAGCGATAATCCCATCTCGAAGGTTGATGAGTTATGAGTATACCTCTAAGGAACCTCCCTAGTCACCTCTCAAAGATCCGTGAGGAGTAGAATGCGGTGAAAATGAGAAAACAGAGGCATCGTTCAACAACCAAACTACATCAATAATTCTTATATTACTGGGATGAGCAATTGAAATATTTTGAAGAAAACTATTATAGTTACAATGGCGAAACATTATGGTAAGCCAATATTAATAAAATGGGAAGTCTTCTGCCAACCACACGTACAAAAATTGGAATGGTACGCTGATACTGTAACACCGGAGATTTTTATGAGAAATATTTTGTTGTCATCAAAGGATTCTTTCAATACACACAACACTAGCTTGGTTTTCTTTACATGCAATCATGACCTTACTCATAGCTTATGTTGAACGCAATACCGAGTTTCACTAAACAACAACATGCTATTAAAATATTATTAAAACAAGCTTATATGAATAGTAATACTCACTTTTTGAAATTTTATAAATTTTACCATTCAAAATGGACTTCATTTTTGGATTCAGAATATCGAAATTATCCTAGGGTGAATTTTTGGTATTTTTTCTGAAAGCATTCAATTTTTGATGAATAGTTAAAACACTGAGATAGTATTTAAAAACCGACTTTTTATGTAAATAATTATTTATTTTATTTAAATTTATTTTAGGTAAAAATTGATACATAATACATATATAAGTTCAATGTAATTCAGTGGAGTCATTTTATAAAAATTTTAGATATAAAAAAATTATTGATCTTTTCACAGTCTTTTACCTACCTCCTAGGAGAGTTTGAAAATTTACATAAAACATAATTTTACCACTTATGTGAGTGGAATTTCTAAAATCTGAGATACATGGTTAATATCAAGGAGTAAAATCTGGTTCAATAAGATAAAAATAATTTTTGGTGAATGATAACTTTTTACTTTTTTTTACCACGGTTAGAAGTAAATGGGGTATTTAAGGGTAAAAATGATATTATTATTACACTAAAACATGTCCTAATTCTATTGGATAGGTTTACTTCGACCAAAAACAACCTTATGAATAAAATATGACCATTTAGGTCCACTATGAATAGATTTGGACATTTATTATTATTTTATTTGAAGAATAGTTAAAATAGTTAAAATCAATGTTTAATAACTAAAATATTTTTAATATGTGGTTATACATAAGATATATTTGACTATAAATATTCATTTTAAAGCTAAAATGATTTCCTATGTAATGGTTGTTTATTTAAAATATTTTTACTTTAAATAATTTAATTTATTTATGACACAATGATGATGCAGTAATTACCATATTAATGAAATATTAACATAATTGATATTATAAATACCCAAATAAATTTAATTTGAGACTTTTTATAAATTAAACTAATTTTATAGGTTAATATGATATGTTAGTATTGTTTTAGGTAACATTTTATGAACTAATCATGCTGTTATAATTTTAAAAAAATCAACTACCAAATAGTATCAAAATTGACATAAAATAGTTTTTAAAACAAATATCATATTAATAATTGTTATTTTATTCCTAAAAATATAATGCTCGGACAAAGGACTTATATAAGGTTATATATATTAATAATTAACAACATGGTGTTTGTTTGGCTTGTAATTGTAGGTTTATTAACAATATATTCCAAGAAAACAAGAAGACACTGTAAAAGTAAAATTATTTAACTTAAAGTAAAATCTAAATGATAAGGTTAAAAAAGTAACCTAAACTTAGCTAAAATCTATTGGTTGAGAGGAGTTCTACCCATACCTACCTTATATTAGAAATAAATAAATTTAATGCTATTAAAAACCGGATATGACTTTATAATAAACTAATATATTAAGTTTTCCCTAAAGTGCCCCTCTCCTCCATTATAAAAGGCCACATCCTCCCTCTTCTCCTCACACCACATTGAGCCTTAATGTTCAGACAAACCCTGAAAATTTCTCTTCTCCACTTCCCTAGAAACATCCTAGAGGTACTGGTCTTCTTCAAAGACCATATTTAGTTCCCTAAGAGGAGGTTAAGAAGAGGCACTTCAAAGAAAAGGTAATGTCTGTTACCGATTCTTTCAACATTATTTCTTCTTCTAATTCCTCTTGTTTAGTTGTTTCATTATGAAGTAATAAAATAAGTATCACCCATATACTGATATGTTATTATAAATATAAAACAACCATATTTCACCTTATATCCATCCTACGGAAAATGAAATCACCATGTGTGCGTACGTACGGAATACGGTCCCCACACCGTGGTGTAAACTGTTTTCCACCACTACCTTACTTGGATCGATATAATGGTGTATAGAATTACTATATATTATTATTTTAAAGTGATATTGATTCTGAAATAGTATAAATACACTTCAATACAATTCCACAATAATGGTAAGGATATCATCACTCTTGTGTACGTACAACCTACCGTCTCCACGATGTGATGCGACTCGTTCTAGATGATATTCAATGCATAATGAATATATAAATGAATTGAATGAATAAATATGATATATAATACTCTGATACCATTCTTAAAATGAGTTATTTATAACCTAAAAATAATAATATGAATTTATTTGACAAAACACGCATAAGAACAAAAGGCAATAAACACCCAAATAACAAGAAGAAAAGAAATATTACTAATATGAAGCTAAAAATATGACCATATATGATATAATAAAAATGATTATGATTCTTCAATAAGTCAATAAAATTATTTAAATCATTATACAGGAGGTTCGGACATGTACGAATCAAATGAGACCTAAGGTAATGGAAAATATCGCAATCTCAATTTTTATCCGAGATTGTTTATACTTCGATATTTACTGGGGAATATTTATCATCCACATACATGTTTACTCAATATGTAATATTATTTATATCCTCCTAAAATTTTTTAAATCCAATTTTACTTATTGGTGGATTTATAGTAAAAGATATGGAAGGAATCTTTTGTCGTTTTAAGTACGAGAAACTTTTTGAATTTTTTCGGCCAATGTACGAGAAGAACGCTTTTTAACTTATATGGCATGAATGAATTTTATGATTTCATAAAAAATTATTTACATGAATATTACTTTACAAGTTTTCATTTTTTTAATCATCTTCTTTTAGTTTAAAATTTTATGACATGTTATGAAAGGAAAAATGTTTTTGAAGTAGAAAGGATATTTTCATCAAGAATGGAGTTCAAGCATTTTATCAAAATTATTTCCCATATAAGATAATATAGGGTTATATTTATATCCCTCTTTTTAAATTGATGTGACTATGTTATGATGGAATTATTTTTATTATGTCCTTTTTTCTTATATGGTCTATGTTATTATGGCATGACGTTTATGAATCCCATTTTTATTACATGGGTTACGCTATGATATATGATTTATGATTTTGTAGAAGACATAAGAATGGTATCATTATGAGATGGGTGGGACCTATATCTCCATCAATGCATTGGGTAAAGATTTATATCTCATGAGATAGACATGGCTGGAACGGAAGGTTAATCTGGTTCAATGATATATGAATGAAACAATGAGTGAACTCGGTTGAGAAATAGACTTTGTCTGCTAAGATATTCTTGGAAATAAGTCTTGAGTACTATGAAATGATTCTCTATGATTATGTGTGTATTCCACAATGTTTCATGTTTTATGTTATGATTTTTGGGATTACATTTCACTACTATGATTTATCCTATGTTATGAAATTATGATCTCTTTTGCAGGTTATGATTTCCAAAATGATATGTTCTTATGAATATGATGTGATTGATATTTATTTTGTTTACCCTTACTGGGCATATGAGCTCAACATTTTGTATGTTTTCTTTTCTCCTGGTTAGGAAGAAGTTTATTAAGTAAGATATGCCAGAAGGGACTATAGATATGATAAAATAAAAGGGAGACAGTGTAGATGATTTATGAACCAGCTGTTTATGTTTCCCAGTTTCTAAAGAAACTATACCAATAAGGTCCTTTCATGGTTTTTCTATACATTGTAATAAGTGTGATTCAATTATTAAGGTATAAAAATTTATGTAAAGTACGGGTCATTATAGTTGGTATTAGAGGAAACGTGCAGTCAACCATTGGAAACTAGGATGTGAAAGCATTAGCAAGAACCATAAGGATAAGTTTAATCATAGAACACAATAATAGTGTTTTAGAAATGGCCATTAATAACCTATGATAAGACTTTAAGTGTGAAATTTTATTCTCTATTATGTGGTTTTACTATTATAATTAGTGTTTTTCACACTATTTTTCTTGATTTTAGTCAATGGCTAGAACTTGAAGGAACCGTGTTAATGTGGAATGCGACGTGCAGTGCAATGATTGTCCCCCTGAGCAACCAAACGTTATGGGAGCTAGAATGAAAAATCATGTAGCCATGTTCACACAACTTTCTCAAGCTATGAATCATTCATGACTTCCAAACGAGCAAAGGAAGGAGAAACATTCTACTGAATCTTTCATGAGGCAGCTTCCACCTTCATTCAGTGGGTCTACTGATCCATTAGTGGCTGAACAATGGATCAGTACCACGGAAAAGATACTTTCAGTTCTTCAATTTTATGAACATGATAATGTCATATTAGCAGTATATCATTTGGAAGGTGAAGCTGATAAATGGTGGAATCTTATCAAGAATGCGAGCCCAAGAGGCGAAATTGAGTCCATGTAATGGGACGAGTTCAAGAACTTATTTTTCAAAAAGTACTTCCCTTGTATTCTTTGAACAATGATGGAGAAGGAGTTTCTTGAACTGAAGCAAAAGGATGATGAATATGTTGGTACCTACAGAGAATGTTTTACAAGACTTGCAAGCTATGCTTCTAGGATTATTATCCAAACAGATAGTAAGTTCGATAGATTAATTAGTGGCTTAAAACCAAGTCTTCGAAGGGAGTTATCCATAATGAACTTCAATAGCTATGAGGAAATCGTTTTATGTGCACTGAAGGTTGATATGGAGATTTGAGTAACACATCAGTCATATGGGTTTGATAAGAAGAGGAAAATGGAATTCAAAGGGAAATATAAAGAGCACACTGAAAAGAATATGAGTTTTCCCTTATGCACAAAGTGTGGAAAGAAACATGGAGGGGGTTGTCTTAAAGGGACAAGTAAATGTTTCAAATGTGGAAAGGAAGGTCATCAGGCATTTGAATGCTGAAATGATGGGAAGAAGATGTCTAATGATGTGAACAAAGAAAATGCTACACAGAGTGCACCTCCTACACTTCAATGTTACAAGTGCAAGGAAATGGGGCATTATGCCAATCAATTCCATAATCCAAGGGTTGTTGATGATGATCGACGTCAACAAACTCTTAAAGATAATTACAAAGGAATGTCACATGCAATTTCTCTCAGTGATGTGGAGTATGATAACGAAGTGTTGAAAGGTACACTTACCATCCACTCTAAAGTAGAAAATGAATTATTTGATTCTAAATCCACCCAATCTTTTATTTATGAATAATTTTCTAAGGGTATCACCATATTACCTCAGTAGTTAGATGTTTAGTTAGCTGTCACAACCCCTAATGGAGGAACAATCACATCAAAAGTTTATAATTCTTCTCCAATTGAAGTTTGTAGGAAAGTGCTTCCTACAAATCTTGTGATCCTTCCTATAGTGGAATTTTATGTGATTATTGGCCTGGATTGGATTTCATTATATGGAGCTCATATCAATTACTAAATTAGGGAAGTCACATTTCATATTCCAGATCAATCTATGATCTTATATCAATGCAAGGATGAACATAACCTTCCAGTGGAAATTTCTTCCATCTTATGGGTCATGATTCCACTAATTGAAGGTTATTTATCTCAAATGGTTTGTCAGAGACTCAAAATTAAGAATAATCCCATTTTATGGGAGTTTGATGATGTCTTTCTAGAGGAATTTCCCGGTCTTCCAACAAATCATGAAGTTGAGTTTTCAATAGAACTCGTACCAGGTGCTTTATCTATTTCAAAGACACCTTATAGAATGGACCAAATTGAGTTGTAGGAATTTAAGAAGCAACTCCAAAAGATTCTTGATAAGGGATTCATACACCCTAGTGCGTCACCATGGGGAGAACCTGTTCTGTTTGTTATGAAGAAAGATGGATCAATGAGACTTTGTATTGATTATCGGGAACATGACAAGATCAATATCAAGAAAAAATATCCTCTCCCATGCATTGATGAATTATTTGACCAACTAAGAGGAGCTCAATACTTATCCAAGATTGATCTTCATTTAGGGTATCATCAATTAAGGGTCAAAAGGAAGGATATATCAAAGACGACATTCCATACAAGGTATGGACACTATGAATTTATAGTGATTCCATTTGGTCTTACAAATACCCATGATATCTTTATGGATCTAATGAATAGAGTCTTTAGAGACTATGTTGATCGGATTGCAGTAGTATTTATAGACGATATTCTTTTCTATTCTAATATCAAGGAAGAACATGATGATCACTTGAGAATTGTATTGAAGACCCTGAGAAAGGTGAAGCTTTATACCAAATTTATGAAGTGTGAATTTTGGCTTCATAAAGGTACATTTTTGGGTCACATAATCTCAAAAGAGGGGATATCTATGGATCCAGCAAAAAGATATGTTATCGAAAGATGGTCGAGACCAACAATAGTAATTGAGATCCAAAGTTTTCTTGGTTTGGCAGGAGATTATCAACGTTTTGTGAATGATTTTTCACAATTATCTAATCCACTAACCAGGTTGACTCGAAAAGGAGTTAAGTTCGTGTGGACAGAGGAATGTGAAGAGAATTTCAAGTAGTTGAAAAGAAGGTTATTTAGTGCACCTGTGCTCACACTGCCTTGTTGTGGAGAAAGGTTTATGATCTACAGTGATGTATCCAAGATGGGATTGGGGTGTGTTCTCATGGAAAATGATATGGTGATAGTTTATGCATCACGACAGTTGAAAATCCATTAGAAAAATTACCCAACTCATGATTTAGAGATAGCTGTGGTAATCATTGCATTAAATATTTGGAGGCATTATCTTTATAGTGAAAGGTATGATATTTATACTGATCATAAAAGTTTAAAGTATATTTTCAGACAAAAGGATCTGAATATGCGTCAAATAAGATGGTTGGGGCTAATTAAGGATTACAACCGCTCAATTCATTACCACCCTGGGAAAGAAAAAAAGGTGGTAGATGCATTAAGTCGACAAGACCATGCTAGCTTATCCACGATGAGAATCACAAAAGATCCAATATTTATGGATTTACAAAGGATGGATCTTGTGATTATAATGGAAGGGGAAAAATATTATATTTCTCAATTGAATGTTCAACCATCTATACATGTGAAGATTAAAGATGCACAAAAAGAATATGTAGAGTTACAAAAGAAGGTGATAAATGTTCCTGAATTCAACCTTGATTGTGATGGGATAATAAGGTTCAGGAATTGGGTTTGTGTTCCTCCCATCCCAGAATTAAAGAAGGAGCTGCTGGATGAGGCTCATGGGTATTCATTCTCTATTCATCCTAGAAGCACAATGATGTATAGGGACCTCAAATAGTACTCCTGCTGGGATGGCATGAAAATAGATTTTGTTGAATATGTCTCTCAATACATGGTTTGTGAGCAAGTTATATCGGAGAGATGGATGTCTAAGGGGATGTTACAACCATTAACCATACCCGAATAGAAATGGGAAAACATAAATATGGACATGGTCACAGGACTTCCTAAAACATCCAATGGAAATAATGATATCTAGGTCATAGCTGATTGTATTAAAAAATCAGAACACTTCATTGTATTAGAGAGGATTTATCTCTTGATCAGTTTGCTAGGATATATGTGATGGAATTGGTAAGATTGCATGGAGTACCACTTTCCATTATATCTGATCAGGGTCCGAGGTTTACCTCGAAGTTTGGGAAATGTCTTCAGCATAATCTGGATACAGAGTTGAGTTTCAACACTATTTATCATCCTCAAACAGATTTTCAGTCTGAGAGAACAATTGAAACTCTATAAGATATGTTTAGAGCTTTCTCTATGGATTTAAAAGGAGGTTGGGATCAACACCTACCTTTGGTTGAATTTTCTTATAATAATATCTTTCACTCCAGTATTCAAATGGATCCTTATGAAGCTCTCTATGGAAATAAATGATGAACTCCAACTTGCTAGGATGAGGTTGGGGAAAGAAAGCTATTAGGACCTGATCTTGTTGATGAGATGGTTGAAAAGGTCTGATCTATTCAACAATAGATAAGAGCAGCTTAGAGTCGACAAAATAGTTATGCTGATAACCGAAGAAAAGTCTTAGAGTTTGAAGTGGGTGATAATGTGTTCTTAAGAATATATCTTTGGAAGAGCGTAATAGAATTTGGAAAGAAGGGAAATCTGAGCCCTAGGTATATCGGTCCTTTTGAAATACTGGATCATGTTGGGAAGGTAGCCTACCGATTGGTGCTTCCACTAAATATCTCTCAAATTCATGATGTGTACCATGTATCTCTCCTGAGAAAGTGCATACCTGATCCTTCACATGTACTCAGCTCAGAAGTTGTACCGTTTGAGAAAGATCTTTTTATTGAAGAACAACCGATAGTGATTCGGGATCATAGTGAAAATGTTTTATAGAAAAAGACCTCTCGCTTGGTGAAAGATTTATGGAGGAACCACCAATTAGAAGAAGCTACATGGGATCTTGAGGATATGATGAGGGAGAGGTACCCTCATATTTTTGTTACAAAGTGATGCATTTCGAGGACAAAATTCATTTTAAGGGGGGTAGAATGTTACCCCTGAGATTTTTTTGAGAAATATTTTTTTATCATCAAAGAAATCATTCACTAAACACAAAACAATCTTGGATTTCTTTACACCCAATTGTGACCTTCCTCGATAGCTTGCGTTGTACGCAATACCGAGTTTCAGTAAACAACGATATGCTAATAAAATATTATTAAAACTAGCTGTTATGAATATTAATACACAATTTTTGAAATTTCATAAATTTTATCTTTCAAAATGGACTTCATTTTTGGATTCAAAATATCAAAATTAGCCAAGGGTGAATTTTTGGTATTTTTTCGGAAAACATTCAATTTTTGATGAATAGTGAAAACACTAGGTTACTATTCAAAAACCGACTTTTTTATTTAAATAATTATATATTTTATTTTAATTTATTTTAGGTAAAAATTGATACATAATAGAAATATAAGTTAAAAGTTATTCATTGAAGTCATTTTTTAATAATTTTAGATATATAAAAATTTTATTGAACTTTTCACCATCTTTTACCCACCTCTTAGGAGAGTTTGAAAATTTTCATAAAACATATTTTTACTGCTTCTGAGAGTGGAATTTCGACAATCCGAGACACACGGTTAATATCAAGGAGTAAAATGTGGTTCAATAAGATAAAAATAATTTTTGGTGAATAGTAAATTTTTACTTTTTTACCATGGTTAAAAGTAAATAGGGTAATTAAGGGTAAAAATGATATTATTATTACCATAAAACATGTCCTAATTCTATTGGATAAATTTAATTCCACCAAAAACAACCTTAGGAATAAAATACGACCATTTAGGTCCACTCGGAATAGATTAGGACATTTATTATTATTTTATTTAATGAATAGTTAAAATAGTTAAAATCAATGTTTAATAACTAAATCATTTTCAATATTGGGTTATACATATGATAAATTCGACTATAAATATTCATTAGAAATATAATAATATTTCATACATAATGGTAATTTTTTTATAATTTTTGGACTTTAAATATATTAATTTATTTATGACACAATGATTATGCAGTAATAACCTTATTAAGGAAATATTAACATAATTGATATTATAAATACCCAAATAAATGTAATTTAGACTTTGTAGGAATTCCAATAATTTTATAAGATAATATGATATGTTATTATTTATTTATGTAACTTTATTCGAACTAATCATTCTGTTAATAGTTTCACAATAATCAATTACCAAATAGTGTCAAAATTGATAAAAAATTAGTTTTTAAAACAAATATTATATTATTAATTGTTATTTTATTCCTAAAAATCTAATTTTCGGCAACATGACTTATATAAGGTTATATATATTAATAATGAACAACTTCGTGTTCGTTTGGCTTGTTATTTGATGTTTATTAACCATATAGTGTAAAAAAACACGAAGACACGGTAAAAGTAAAATTATTTAACATAAAGATAAATCAAATGATAAGGTTAAAATAGAAACCTAAATATGTCTAAAATATATTTGTTGAGAGGATTTCGACCCATACCCACCTTATATTAGAAATAAATCAATTTGGATCTATAAAAACCCGAATATTACTTTATAATAAAATAATGTTGTAAGTTTTTCCCAAGGTGCCCCTCTCCTCCCTTATAAAAGGGAACCTCCTACCTCTCCTCCTCACTCTACATTTAGCCTTCATGCTCGGCCAAACCATACGTATTTCTCTTCTACACTTCCCTAGAAACATCCTAGAGGTACTTTTCATCTTCAAAGACCATATTTAGTTCCATAATAGGAGGTTAAGAAGAGGCGCTTCAAAGAAGAGGTAATGTCTGTTACCGATTCTTTCCACATTATTTATTCTTCTAATTCATCTTATTTAGTTGTATCATTATGAAGTAATAACATCAGTATTACTCATATACATATATGTTATTATAAATATGAAACTACCCTATTTCACCTTCTATCCGTCCTACGGAAAACGAAATCACCGCGCGTGCGTACGTAAGGAATAATATCTCCACGCCGTGGTGTAATCTTTTTTCCACCACCACAATACATGGATGGGTAAAATGGTGTAAATAATAACCATATATTATATAATAACAATGATTATGATTTAGGAATAAGTCAATAACATTATTCAAATCATTATATAGGAGGTTCAGACACGTACGAAGCAAATCGGACCTATGGTAATGGAAAATATCGCAATCTCAATTTTTATCCGAGATTGTTTATACTTCGGTATATACTAGGGCATATTTATCATCCAAATACATGTTTACTCAATATGTAATACTATTTATATCCTAATAAAATTTTTTAAAACCAATTATACCTATTGGTGGATTTTTAGTAAAAGATATTAAAGGATTCTTTTTTCGTTTTATGTACGAGATACTTTTTGACTTTTTCGGCCAAAGTATGAGAAGAATGTTTTTTTAACTTATACGACATGAATGGATTTTATGAATTCATAAAACATTATTTCCATTAAGCTTGCTTTAAATGTTTACATGTTTATTTTTAATCAAATTCTTTTAGTTTAAAATTTTATGACATGTTAAGAAAGGGAAAATGTTTTTGAAGTAGAAAGGATATTTTCCTCAAGAATGGAGTTTAAGAATTTTATCAAAAAAAATTTCCATATAAGATAATATTGGGTTCTATTTCTATCCCTATTTTTACATTGATTTGATTACGTTATGATGGTATTATTTTTATGATGTTCTTTTATCTTATATGGATTATTTGATGATGGCATGATGTTTATGAATCCCATTTTTATTACATGGGTTATGCTATGATATATGATTTATGATTTTGTGGAACAAATAAGAATTGTATCATTATGAGATTGGTGGGACCTATATCTCCCTCCAATGGATTGGGTAAATATTTATATCTCATGAGATAGACATGGCTGTAACGGCAGGTTAATCTGGTTCAGTGATACAGGACTGAAACGAGGAGTGAACACGGTTCAGAAATGGACTTTGTCTGCTAAGATAGTATTGTAAATGAGTCATAACTACTAAGAAATTATTCTCTATGATTATGGGTGTATGCCAAAAAGTTTCATGTTTTATGTTATGATTTTTGGAAATAAATTTCACTACTATGATTTATCCCATGTTATGAAATTATAATCTCTTTTGTAGGTTATGATTTCCAAAATGATATTTTCTTATGAATATGATGTGATTGATATGTTTTTAAAATCATACTGAGAATTTGAGCCCACCCTTTTGTATTTTTTCTTTTCCCCATGTTAGGAAGAAGGGTATTAAGTTGGATATGCCAAAAGGGACTCAAGATACGATAAAATAAAAGGGTGACAATGTAGATGATTTATGAATCAGTTGTTTATGTTTCCCAGTTTCTAAAGGAACTACACCTACACAGTCCTTTCATGGTTTTGTTATATGTTGTAATAAGTGTGCTTCAATTAATATGTAATAACAATGTATGTAAATTATGGGTCATTATAAATACGATGTGGATGTCGACCTTCTATATCTATTCCAGAAATTAATAAATCCAATACAGTGTGGGGAAGGATGAATTATTGGGTCGAACCTCTTCATGCATGGACACCACCTACAATTTATCGACAAGTACACCAGTATATATATTATGGGATAGAAACATCCACCTGTTCAAAAACACAGGGAAGAAACCAGCTAGTCTAAGAACATGTTATACATCTAGGAAAAGCTAATATCCAAATGTGGTATATCATCCCACTTCAAAGGTAGCAAACTATGACCCCAAGATTATGGCAGGATTGATGCGTTTGTTGAGTCTAACTATGGAGGGCCCTATTAATGGGTCAATTCAGTTGTAAGAATAATCTTATCCATGCCTCAAATGGGATAAGAGACCGATCCTCAATGGGATGATCAAGTAAGACCACTTCCATGTCTAGTAGATTCCTTATCAATGGGGCCATGTGGTCAGTGTCATTCCATGAAGTGGCTGATATGAGAAACTAATCATACATCTCCCCAAGGATAGGGATTCTTTGAAGGTTGTATATATCCCATAGGCTGATTCCCACCTCCCCAGGAAATATTTGGAAGGTGTTGGTTCTTGAAAACTAGTGGCTTAGCAATTCAAGAAGGATTTATCATAGGGAGAAGATTTTAAACTACGATACCTAGGTCTCTTGATACAAGCGCTCCACCACCAACTGGGCAGGGGGCTCCAAATAGGTATGATGCACCAGAATGACCATGCCCACTCATCGGAGAGCCACCATCCAGCCCATAGATCCTACTCGGTGCTCAACCCAGCATTGAGATTTTCAATGGAGTTACTGATAAAGGATGGTTACTCTCGAGCATCATATATTGGGATGTCATCATGACACACATAGTTTTCTTGGGTCCTTTCCAAGCCTCGTAGTATGAATATGTTCTTCAAAACCCGAATGTTGATGAATTCTCCTATTGGGGAAATTTTAGCACGTTCATGAAATTGTGGTGCCTCCAAGAGGATTAAAGAGATATCTGGGGTCATATAATGGTAGTGGTATTTAGTTAGGGATACCAAAGCCGTAAATATGTAAATGTATAGATAACAGAAAGTATAGAAGCCATGGAATTAAAAATACCTTAAGAACCTATCATGAGGAATGATGAGGGCTCGAAGATGATCCCTGCTATTCTCCACCATGGTTTCCCTTGTCTTCATCTACATTATAACAACCTATGAATCAACCATTGTAGCCTACATTGGATGATCCAGAAGATGATGAAAAGTCAGTCCAATAATAAATTGTTGGATAGAGGCTATAAAATAATGTCTAAAGGACTAAAAATATGTCTGAATAAAGCTCCGCATATGGATTCCTGGAAACGGTTTGTGGTAGCCGCATCCCACATACTGTATTGTGTGCCGAGGGACCAATATTCATAAAAGACAATACACAGAGGAAACCATTCCTAAAACTAGGGTATGTGAATGTCTCTCACCTTGTACAACCACAGTACGTGAACCATCCAAAAGGCATTGGCTCGTGGATCATTGCATAGTGAAAAGAATGTTTCAAGGAAAATGGATATTGCAAACCTCGGCCTTGATTATGTTCATATTCATAAATTCTAGATTAATGTTATTGTTCATATTTTAGGTTCTTATAGTTAGGTTCGGTAATCCTAGTTTGGTATGCGCACAAGCCAACCTTATAGCATCATACTACGTGGAATCTATATTTTAATTCTTAAAATTCCACAAAACTGTTCCTAGAAACCAATATATGGTACACAGATGTAGAAATGGAGAGATGATTGGTTTGAGGATTGTACGAAGAGGTTCAGGAGAATGATTTTCACAAGGAGAATGGTACGTGAGAGCAAAAAAAGTTGGGGAAATTGAGGGCACTTTTCCCCACAAAATACGATAAAAGAAAAATGACACGGGCACATATATATCTGTGTGGTCCCCTACTACCATGTACATATGTTCTACCATGAACCATTATAGTCCAGGACTGGTTTTCAATTGGAATAGTCCCCTTTTTGTTTCAAAAGGACCCCAATCTGATGGAGGGAATTTGTGGGGTCCTAAAAATTCTGCTATGGGAGGAAAATACTATGAATGGCTGCTTTGTGGAAAGAATAATGCACATATGAAATTATAACAAGGTTAATGGACTTATATTGAGTTTCAATCTTATAAAGAAACATGAAGGAATTCATGTTTTCAAATAATTTCAAGTGTCATGTCTACCATCGAAGAGAAATGTATGGGGACCAGCTGGATCGTGAACCAACAATAATGTGGAATAATCCGTGAACCGCTGGCTTGTGAGTTGATGGCCAACGAGTGAGGAAGAATGAGAACCGTGTCACTAAATAAATTGTGAGCATGAAGTTAATCAGTGTACTATACCTTGAGTGCATGAGTTTGTATATTAAGTGAACCAGCTAGTTTCCACCAACCATTATCTTGAACCAAAGCCTCTACAAACCTTGTTTGGCTGAGTCTTCTGCGGGTCAGGATATCTACATGGGCCTCCGCAAATGGTGTTGTGTGCCTAATGGATACAGGTTTCCCAATTATTTTTAAAAAGAAGCATATTATATATACAAGAGAAGGAAGAATAATGAATAAATGGGACACAGAGGTGAAAATAAATTGTTCAGAAAAGACTCTGGATTTTGTCTAGATTCATCAGTTAAACACAAATTTTGAACCACTCTCTCCACAGGTACAACCAGCTGTGATCCATAAATGGTGAAATTTAATAATAATAACAAATTCATGAACCAAACTGGAGAACCGTGAACCATGTAATTATTTTGGATTAATTCCCTACGAATGATAATCCCACATACCCTCTTTCAATATGGTTTTCCACATAGTGCACCACTACGCGGACTAAACTGAGCACCGCATACTGCATCAATACATTGATAAAATCTAAAGTAGAATGATAAGAAGCGTACCACTATGGTACATGGTTTTCTGTATACATGTGTAGGTACTACCTCAATACATGGACGACCCATATGCATGCATACCATTGTTGTATATGGAGCATCCCCCATTCCACATAAAGAACTAGTATGCAGAATGCGGTGTTTTTGGGAAATATTTCCTTTGGTTCCAACCTCACCCTTGCATTACCATCTAGTCCTCCATGATCCCTCCATTAACCAGTCCTTCAGTATCAGGACAAAACCTCTTCAAAAGCCACTAGACCCATGTGATTAGACCATCGGGTGCACTAGAATGCCCCTTTAAGTCTACATACCCATGGTAAGCAGTGTCATGAAGGATCTCTTCACATCTGTTTGGGTTTCAGTAAATCATGTGGGTATACATTCCCATTGTAACCTAGAGATGAACTTTGGGATGTCAACATGAACCTCCCCTTTCTATGGATTATGGGTAATCTCTTTAATTCCATTAACTAAGGAATAGTGATCAGTTGAATGTGTTATGTTTTCTCCCCCCTTTGATAAGGAATAATCACCTCCCCTTGCCAGAACAAATTATCGGGCCTCACATTGAGCTATGTCCATAATCATCTGACGAAGAAACATGTGTCCTTCAAATTAATTTCAAATTGTTGGGTTCATTGCTCTGTACCCCCACTCATGGTCTCTCCAGCCGCTTCAACTGTAGGATCTATGTTCCCCACCAACAGGGGAGGAGCAATGTGCATTTTGGAATCATTCACATCCTCTATTGTATCATAACGAGCATGAAAAATTGTTACTAGAGGATTTTGGGGATTATATGATCCATGCAATGTGAACTATGAGAACCCTAATTGTGATCAAATCGGGATACATAGGACGCCTACAAGAAGGGATGAGCTGAAAAGGGTTCCCATCCAAGAGGGTCAACCCAACCATTATAAATCAAATGGGAAACTCTAATCTATATTCCCCACGCCATCTAAAATATGATAACTCAAATTCCTATTCAAATTGGGATACATAGGAAGCCAACGCTAAGGCCCGATCTCAAAAGTGTTCCCTTCCAAGAGGGTCCACC
The DNA here is from genome assembly GCA_963277665.1 of Viscum album. NCBI lineage: Eukaryota > Viridiplantae > Streptophyta > Magnoliopsida > Santalales > Viscaceae > Viscum > Viscum album. The sequence continues at coordinate 960,425,838 of OY728143.1, read as the reverse complement.
AAATCATGTTTCCCTAAACTAGAATGCTCACACGCGTAATCCCCACACAATCTGAACTATGAGAAATCTGATTCCTAGAAAAATCATTATTCATAGGATGTCTACCTGAAGTCCCAAGATCAAATTTGGTTCCCATCCAAGAGGGTCCACCCAATCATGTTTTCATAAATGGGAATCCTTCATGCGTAATCCCCAACTCATCCAAATTGTGTGGGTTTGGATTCCTCTCCTGAGGATACGTACGAAGCCATTCTTATGGACCCGATCCCAACATCAAGTCCCATTTTCCCCCCTATAAGATGATAAACTCTAAATAACATGATTTTATGTCTCAAGTTAATATCACCTCTATAGAATTAATTATATGCATGCCTATAATGATACTAAAAACCATGTGTAGCTTGTGGGAACACCATTCAGGAATGATATATGGATTCAAGAACATATGAACACAACAAAAATCTATAAGAGAGTCGCAAAACATGATACAAATTTCCCCCTGAAGGCTACAGTGAGCCCGAACTCCCTTCTTCTCGACTGATGGAGTCCCTAAGTGTCATTTTATGAATCATCAATCAACAAGTACATGCCTTTAGAATGCAGGTCCAAGAATCATGGATACCAGGGCTGTTAGGTATTCCTGGCTCCATAAATAAACCCTTTGGATACCATATTATAATGTTACATCTATGAAGGACCGATTCCTCATGTGCTAGACCCCCACACAATTTCCCACAGGGACCAACAGTCCATGCTAGGTTAATCCATCCTTCTTTGAAGGATAATGATGTTGAACTGTCAACAAAAAGAATGATGAATTTAGTGAGAACCCATCTCTATAGAAAAAGGGATGGATTATCATCATCATATTGTGGTCCAATACCACCCAATAATGTTCCACCTTAGAGGCAGAACAATTTCATAACATTTGGGGGTGGGTGGGGAGCCGTTTGGAAATGAGGAGTATATTTTGATCCAAATTTAGAGGGGAAAAAGTGTGTTAATGGGGTGGAATGGTGAAAAAGCTAAAGTTAAAAAACTCATGATACTATACTATCATGTGTAATTTATATGAACGTGATCATGACAAATCAATGGAATGTTCATGAAATAGTTGGTATAGTCTGAGAATCTACCAATCGGGTCCCATGGAGGAATCCAATAGTTCTTCATTTCATATATATTATGGTCATATATCATTTTCTAAGATGTTTTTTTCAACAATCTAGGACCATGTTTCTTAATTTATCCTCATAGTGATACACCCTTAGAGATATTAGGATTAAGGCCACAAACATTAGAATATGAATAATATTTTAAGGTAATATAGAGTGTACCATGATTAACCATTATTTTATGGGTTTTTATTTTAAAATAGAGTGAAATAATATTGTGAATAGGTTTTAAAGGGATTATAAAGAACAAAAACATCCCTAAATCAGGATGCAAATAGGATAAAGCCATTATTTGTGAAAAAAAAGATATTTCTTGGCCATGTGCGGTAATTCATATAATGTTTCTTAATCCCATGTGAGCAATTTTAGGAGGGAAAATCGAGGAAGGGTAGGGATACTTCCTAGTCACATGGGAGTGATCCCTGGTGGTGAAGAGAGGGCCAAGTTAATAGTCCCACCAATATTGAAATTTTAGTAAATGAGAATTAATTCATGAGGGGATAAACGAGGGGTGTCAAAATTCCACAATAAAATTGAGTGATGGAGAATTCAGGGGGTGACAGCATGGGTGTCAAAATTCTAGTAGATAAATGGAAGGTTAATAGGAAATGAGATTGAATCACTATATATAAATCACATGAGGGGGAGAATAGTGGGTGGGAAAGACTATTGAAAATATTCAAAACATAGATCCCAAAAAAAACATCAATAATGGATATGAACAATTAATAATTAAATGACCTTAAACAAGTTTGAATCATGATGCGATCTATTTTTCATGGAGAACCCTCCATGTTATAGTTTCTAGGATGGTGGGTTAGCCAGAAAGGTCATGAACAATTACCATTATGGGATCCCATCTAAGTCTCATGTATGATGAGGATCCAAATCAAGAGTTGATTCTATGTATGAATATGAGAAAGAGAAATATTATTGTAAAATATAAAAAACCATAAAATTACACCAAAAATCATATTAATTCACAAAGGGTGGATTTAATGACTGATTGATGAAATGGATATTTTCTGTGAAGATTATAAGGTAGGTCAATGGCTATGATGGTCCAAGTATGTTGGATATATGAAACTTAACATATTACATTAAATGAAATTCGAATAAATCCTTATGTATTTATTCATTGTAACATGGTATCTTACAGAAACCAATGGGATAGGTCCTTGTGGGTTTTAGAAAATGGTAACATACCATTTTCTGTTATGAAATAAAGACATTAACCATGATGGTTGACATCATGTGATGTTTCCATTGTACACACAATTTAAGGACACATTGTAAGGATGGGTTTTTTATTGTTTGATTTCATAAATATTTGAAATATATTTCATATAGTTTATCATCCTAACACTAGGACATGGTGCTTTCATTTTATGGTCATGTAACGTCCTATGATGGGGATTATGTGCCCATTCCAGCCATGGAGGACCTAAACCAATTGAAAATTCGGGCTAGGACATAAAAAGGTTAATATTATTATTCTTGAATCAAAATGTTTATCATACTAGATTTTTTTATATAAAATAAAAGAAGTGAACTGAAATGAAATGGGATTAGACTGACCCATAACCCAACATAACATATCAGTCATTTTTCATACAGATTATGGGAAAATACATGGACCATAGAGGGAGAAAATTCCATTTACGGAAAAATTTTGTTTCAACTGTTCTTGGTGGAAGGTTTCACCAATACTTCTTAGCCCACGTGATCCATTATCATTCTTCAAAATGAGGAATATATGGTACATTAAATAAATATAATGTAGATAATTAGAATAGGAAAATAAATATGACTTTTGAATGATACAATTTTTCATATTTTCATGGTCTCCATGCATAAATGTGTCACTGAATAATAACAAGGTTGTTGAAACTTCATCAAACCCTTAAAATTGGTAGAGGATAGTATATAAAGACTTCTAATATATATAAATCATATGTTGTATTACTTATTAGTATGAGATGTGTTCTTAACACATTCATTACTCATTTCTCACAAAAACATCATTCAATGACAGGGATAACAGATATGTGATTGACTAATGTCCTTCATTGAAACAAAGGAACGATCATTCGATACAAAGTGGTCATTTGTGGCATGAACCCTGGTTGCAGGAGAGTATATTATAGAAATATTCAATAACTGTAGGTATCCCATTCAATCAAGATAAGATAATGGGAATCCATATAAAGGAATAGTTGAGGTAAGAAAGTGATGATGAGGATGTATTGTGGGGGGTGTTAAAAATCTATGATCAAACATACATAGTGTTGAAACACAAAATATTATAATATCAGAAAAAATGTGTCAGAGATGACCCAAAGGGAAAATATCCATGAAATAGATCAATTTTAGGATGGGCCAAAGGCATAATGTCTATGTTTATATATATATAATTTCATACGAGGAATCAAATTGTATGTAGTACAATGAGTAAGAGTTTTTGAACATTAAAATCATGAGGGGTTACTCTCTCAAGTGAGGATTAATGGAATTATGGAGTTTCACACCATGAAATAGGGTTGTGACCAACATAAATTTATTTCATGTGGAATTGAAAATGGACATGATGATTAACATTATATGGTAATGATGAGATTTCTATAGTTTAATAGCATACAACATTGAACAATATGTCATGAAATTTCACATCATGTGACTAGGATACTATAAGGTAGTTTTACATCATGTGACGATGTCGTTAGGAATAATATTATAGTTTTTTATAGATTGGAATACTATGTTCATGTAAAATACTACTTCAGTATATTGACATTGGTCGATGGTGTAAAATACATCCCGTATATTGTAGTGAATAACTATGAATCATTGAAATATACCTTATGAATGAGGAAATTTCCATCTAATTTGGGTTCCAGATATGGTAGTTTCTTCTATAGTATCACAAATTTCATTAGGTCTAATACCTTTTTAAACAATCAAAATTAGAGGTCAAATTTATTATTGAATTATCTTTCTAGTTATATTTATTTCCATTTCATTTTTTGAAATTCATCAATATTGTCTTCTATGATGGAATATTACACAACCCAATGGCTAATGTCTCCCTTTTCTAGTATTTATTGATCATATATGGTCATTTGAATCAATGGTATCAAATTATATATTTGTAAAACATTCACTATTTTGTACACCATGGACTATTGGGTTCCTTGGTGAAATTGGGTGTTATTGGAGAATATGATAATAAGGAAATAAGAACATTATCATGCTAGGTCTTATTATTCAACCCTATCATCTCTTTAATTATATTATATATGGTTTTGATTAATACCTCAATCTACCTTTTTTCAAAAAAAAATATAGCTGGAGGAATGGTAGGACTGGAATTTGTATTTATCATACATCATTTTCATCGTTGTAGAAAAAAATTGTTGTTATCTATGATGGTGGTGTGAGGAATAAAAAATATAGAGATGATTTGAGACATTACTATGCCAATAAATGAATATGTATTGACCTATCTTATGTGGATGCATTCATTCCATTTCTTAAATACTTTAGTTGATATCAGAATAAACCTGTATTATTCATATATTTCTTGAACATATAGAAATATAACATCAAGTCCCCACATTATGATGTTCCAAGAGTAAATTGTAGTATGTAGAAGTAGTTGAGGCTGATTCATGATGTTGGAATGGTTCTGGAATGAATTAGAAATTATGATGAACTTGATGTGGTAATGGAATGTGGTCAGCCCTATGTTTCATAATCATCACATCTAGTTGGAGAGAATTAATACCACTTGAGGGGCCTTACATGAACTGACATGGACTAATAGTCAATCCCGATGAATCATATATATTTGGATGCTATGGAGACTGATTTCATCAAATCCATTCCATTAAATAGTTTTCTCTATGTTGGGTCCATCCCAAATTGTATACATCAAAACACATTGACATATTCATTCTCAGTAAAATTGTTCTATTGGGAGGGTCCCATGTTAGATATAATCTATTGAGGTATTAATTTATTCAATTAATACATTGAATTTTGAGGAATTTAAGGGCCTTGATTCATATTTTCTAGTTAATATTTGGTTCACCTATTGTCAATATTAATCAGGGGTGATAGTGGAAATAAATCCTTAATGGTCCATATGGATGACCAAATCAAAATGACGCACTTTGTGAGTAAATATTCTAGACTAACTAGAAAACCTTCTCAGTCATTCTAGGACTAGGGAATGTCGGTCCCCATTGACTAGGATGGGAACTGGGCATTTAGCTCATGGGACCACTAATGTAAGTTGGCACGTTCATGTATTCTGATGAAGTAGTCACAATTGATTTTCATGATTACTAGTAATGAGTATCCCATTTTATGTAGTTAGGGCACATCAACCTCATGATCCATCATGAGATAACTGATAATCTCTTGTTAATTGACCTCGTTATTTGAACAACCATCAAATAATTGGATTGGTTATGTCAATAAAACCTATGTAGACATGTTGAAGAAAATTACTAGACCCACCATATTGAGTATTTGGTTATTATGTATTCTCCCTCTGACATGTTGGAGGAACCATTGATGTTAATTTTCCAACATGGTGTTTCTAGATCAACATAGATAATGGAAACATCCATTAAGTCAACATCCATCTTTGATTCCTCGGGTGTCAGGTGGGTTTCCAAAAAACCCTTGATTTATTAAATGTGGACAATCTTCTAGTAGAAAACCTAATATTAAATCATTATAGGATAAATCCAATTAAAATATATATGTGAGCATGGGGTGATATATTGTGTCATTCGGAAGAATAACACGAGAAAGAAGTATTATTTCATGGTGCTACACGTATTGTCAAAATTATAAACCATGAAGTACAAGGCTAGATAACTCTTATCAATAGAAGAAGGGCTTGACTCAATGTCTAGAAAAATGAAGAAATTTTAATAAAGGATATTTCTCTATTCCTCATTATTATATTTTGCAATTATTGAACTGATAGATTTCTCCATTATTGTAACATAATAGTCTAGACTCTTTCCAATGATTGGTGGCATCAAGACTAGAGGATAGAAAAGGTAATTTTTTATGAACACATTTTCTATACAGAACACTTCATCCTAATGGTTAATGGATACTTTCATAATGACCATAGATTCGGGTTTTTAATTTACCATACAAATTAGCGATGAATCGCATGATATAGGCCAGATGTACCTGGGGGCCTCACAATTCACATAGGATGTACGGAGGAAGGACCTAGATGTAAAATATAAGCTTTTCATGTTCAATTTTGATGCCTCTATATGTGGAGACAAATTTTAGGAACATCCCATAGAGTTCCTTGAATTCCCACTATAAGGGGTTCATTTTTAGGATATAATATTGCATAATGTTGATACTTTTTCCAATATCATTTTAATTTCCTTGAATTTATAGGTATTTTACCAAAAATTCATCCACATAAAAATCAAAGAGATTCTAATGTATAATCTTAAATATATAGTGTTTTTATTGATTATATGTAGTACACAAATATTACAAACAAAAAAGAATCAATAATATGAAAAATATTCAATAAGATTTTAAGAAGAATGTGGATTATTAAAAATTGACTTCCACCTGTATTTGATTATACCCAGAATAACCATCCATGAATGATTTTTTTATTCATGTAGTTTCATTTATCACTATATCTTTCATCCAATGTGGGAAGTCATACTTCAAAAAACTGTGTTTGGGGTTCTACATTATGATAAAAACTATGTTATATATATTCATATTATTGAATAATTCAGTGATTTGCATCCTAATTGAGTAATAGACACCCATGATGAATATTTCCTTGATCATATTTTCAACTTTGGGCATGAAAATGGAATAGTGTGAAGGGTGAATCATCATTGGAGGTTATTTATATCCCATATGACACATTGAGTGTCCAATGTAGTGACCAACCACAAAGTTTCTGAGGACTGGTACTTTATTATATATCCAACAAATTACATAACATTTATTATTCATGAAATACATATGATTTTGATGCTATTTATAGGTCATTACTATACTAATCAATGTCATTCATATGTCTCCCTCTATGCAATGATTATCCAATGTTAATTCATTGCTGGTTTTGTAGATTCTATCCTAAAATATAATATGTGATTCACCAATGTAATCATAATAATTTGGATTTGGGAGTTCTATGGAGAGGAATAACAACTCTAGTAATGATGAATGAAGATATATAATACATTATATCATTGTAGAGATATTATCCTTTAAGGGGGATTCCTGTATAGTTGAGATCATGATAATGAATGTTGGTGAGCTTAGCCCATGTGTTTTTCAATGGATGGGTCCCTCTCCAATGCCAATATAATGATGATAACTAGAATTACACTGAGTCATCCATGTTATTAGGAACATTTTGTGTTGTTGTGGGATGATTTCCAAGGGTAGGACCTCTCATTTCATAATATGAGTAAGATTTTATGGATACACTGATTCCTTTGTGATGTAGAAATATGAGGAAATCTGTGAGTGGTACATAATTCAAGGGTGAAGAAATAGTTTATGAAATTAGGGGTTGTTGGCTCTAACTAGTTGATTTTCAGGATAACTTTTTATTCCAAATCCAACTAATGATTTGTTAAAATAGATGTAAGTTTATTTGGGGCATTGATTCATTTTCACCTATTAGACTAAGGCTACATTACCTCCTTCTAGTAACTGTTGGTGTCTATGTAGAGGTATTCATAGGAGTTTATGGGAGAATAAGTTATAAATAGAATCCATACTAGTGAGTTGAATTATTACTTGAAGAACTAATAAATTATGTGGGGAAAAATACAAGTAGGTATTTCTAGGTAATTCCCAATTGGTAATTATAGGTGGTTTCTTTCAAAAACCACTAACTTAGTGATTTCATCCATGAAAAAAAACATGGTATCAATCCATATATTTCTAAATTGAATATGATAACTCTTATCACGCACCCAAAGCATCATGTTGACAGTGGTCTAATCAGCCTCCCTAAGAAGAAATTTTTGTTGTGTGTGGGTTGAAATTATATTGATCCTAGAATTAATGTCCTCCACAAAACATCAAATTCACATTTCTTTAAACAATATTGTGAACTATATTTTTTAAATTTTCCCATGGATAATGAGAACATTATAAAATTTATAAATGAGTAAGATCCTATGTAAATCCTCTTATACATTCTCATCTAAATGATATGCCTCAGTGGTGACTACCAAATTCTTAAACAATAGAGGGATTTTTAGGGCCATGATGGGTGACTCATTACTATCCTATGTCATGTGGATCTTATCAATAATAGATTGTATATGTGGTATTCTAGATATATTCTTCATTACATAATATTTTCAATATATGAGAATATTTATTATTTTTATATGTTAGAATTCAGGTGGGAGCGTTGTTGGAATAGTTAGATGAGGTTTTGGATCCTGATTGTTGATCACCATGTCTTCCCTTTTTTCTATTGTCTTAGGTTATGTGCATAATGTGAGGGTTAAAGACTTGTCCAGTTGTGACTGTTCTTTGGGATACTGTGATGGAGCTTCAAGTCCACTAATATAGATGATTATATGGGTGTAATTGATCATTTAGATGGTGAGGGATATGTCTATTGGGCATTAGGCGGGGCCAACTATTTTTTTATTAGTTACATTCACTTTCATTTATGGGTTTTCATTATGGGAAATCTATTTCATATAATGATTTTAACCCGCCCCCACCCCCACATTGATTATAGTGTCTATATGTTACTGATGGGGCTGCATGGATCTCTTTTTCACCAAGAATTTTATAATGATCTACCAGTATGACTTCATTAACCAATGAATATGAATTTTTTCAAATAAATATTCCAAATATAGAAAATTTATATGGATTCTTCCAATTTTTTAGGATTTATTTCATTCAGTGTTGAAGATAAATTGGGATCCATTTGGTTGATTTTGTTGTCTCAGTTTAACTAATGTCTATTCCATTGAGATATCATATTCAATGCTAAAAATGAGATGGAAAAAGTGGTTATATATCCCACATGAGGATCTAGATTATTCTAGAGGGAAAATATAATTCCATGGCAATGGTTGACCATCTTATGGACTAGATATTCTTTTAACATAAATATACCTTTGTTGGGACTTAATTTAAATTACCATGCCATTTTTTACCAAGTCAAAGACCCAACAATTTATTAATAAACACTCTTTTATGTTTTTTATTTGATTCCAATGATACAAGAAGTAGTCAGAATGATCATTCAGGGTGGCACCAAGAGACCTCGTGCATTTAGGAAATTTCACGATGTTATCCGCATCCACAATGATGAAGTTCCCAACATCCTAACATCCTTGATTGAATATACCATGTTATCTACTATAAATAGGACTCTATGGGTGAGTAGCCTATTTTTGTGTATTGTGAATCACCCATGTGGTGAGGCTATGCATAATGAGGCTTATCTAGTAAAGGTTCTTGATGATTTAATGGCTCTTGGGATTGAGGTATTATAGAGGATGACATCTATACCTGAATAGTTTTATATTATGTGGATGGAAGATGTAATGGGTTTAAATGTTGGTCAGTATACTACTATGAATCATCCAAATGATGATCCCATTATATATGTTCCCACAATCCACTATGATACCTCAAGGTGATTGGAGTTGAAATGATGTTATCTGAGACATTATTCCCACAAAAAATCGATTGATAATTCTCAAAAAATATATATATTGATGGTGTGAATGATCCTTTTACATTAAAATATAAATTCATAAACTCACTCATAATTCCTATACATGCATTTGAATAGGTAAATGATTTTATTTTCTTGCATGGTGGAGAAAACCGCATAGTGAAAATATTTGTGAATATATTAATAGATGGATAAATAAAATACTAGTAGCTAATAGTAAAAGGTAATAGTAAGTACCTCTGATGTAGGGAAAATGTGTAAAAGTTCATCCATTAATGTTTCCCATCATCAGACAAATCCATGTGGAAAAGTTAGAAAGACATTGTAATGGATCACTAGCCTCAATAAGAGAGAGGAATCTTATATTGTATAATTATAGGGGTTGGTGCATCTTATCCACCCATGAAAGATATGGAATCCCTTTTAGTATTATATTTTTCTTGTTTCATCTCCAAATCTTCCAGAATATAGGTGAGGGTGTTTGTCACATTATCCTTGTTAGGATGGTTAGTATCATGTTCTCTCTCCTGCACGAGGGTACATGAGGTGATAGAATCATGGTATAGAAGATAGAAATATCACTTTTCATGTGCTATGGGAGATTCATACAATGGATTCTTATCATTTCCACTCACATCCATCCTTACCATATGTGAAGTGTCTCCTAACTGAAATTTATGGTCATATCCAAGGAGAACCATCTTCGTGACCATAGTGGGTGGATTATCATTGGGATTTTCCCCATTTGGGGTAATGATATGTGAGGAGTTTAGAGTAAATCATCTTTTATCCATAAAGATATTGTTTCAAGGAATAAATCAACGTATGTAACACTATTTGGATCACAATTGTGTAGGTTAAAATGGTGTTTTCAATCCCCTTTTCCTTATTGATATGTTATCGGGTAGGTTGTAGTGGGTCCTTAGTGGGATTGTCGAAGAATAATGTTGATCTATGTCGATGGGTTTCAGAACCCACTAAACTCTCCTCCTAATGATGTATTACAGTTCAAGGAATTTATTTTTCCTTCCCTTTATATTCATATCTATATATCCTATCACCAAGAGTATAAATTTAAATAAAATACCCAGTGGTTATGATAGATGGGCCTAATATATCAATATGTTGGCTATCTTGATGATTCTGTTGTCCCTAGTATTTGTTCTACACATTGTATGAATATTTATGAATGAATCCCCAAAATAGGGAGACGATCTTAATGAAGTAATGTTGGAGGGTCTATATGATTCCATAAAAAAGATTTTATAGAGATATTAGGTGTTATATAATTTGTGTCAGTCATCACACATGATGTAGGGCCTCAAGGATATATTATCTCTGATGAAAGGTATGCTTCTGATTCTAGAGGTGGTTGGATGTCATATTGATATAATGGAAGATAAATTCTATACATTCCACTATTAGGGTCTATGTGATCAAAAACTGCTTCTATGTGGCTAGACATAAAATACTTGAAGTTGTACATTAAATAGAATATCCCACAACAATTTCTCAACTTTATCATCATTTGGAGTTCATCACCCTATTTTTCACACTATGATCTAATTGTTCATGGAAAAAAATTATGAAGATACAAAGCTATATAATTTTCCTGACACTATGGAAGTGGTATAAATACATGGACTGGTTGTCAATAGATTGATAGAATATCATCATAAGGAGGTCCATATTCATGAACATATTCATATTGTAACTAGTGTATGAAACCTCTATATAATTGGTAGGGACATCAAATATGTATTCCATGAAATGTAACAAATGATTTCCTTAAAACAATTGTGCTGATCTAAACCCATAAATCTCTGAAGTATTAATGGTGGAAGCAGATCATAAGGAATTTCCAAATGGAATGGATGGATTCATATAGATCCCATGAAAGGGATCCATGAACTCATCTACCTAAAATCATTCATGGAGGGATTTGGGGACCATATGGGTATATAACCATCTTAGATCCCATGAAAGGGATCCATGGCCTCATCTACCTAAAATCATTCATGGAGGGATTTGGGGACCTTATGGGTATATAACCCTATTATTTTTAACCAAAAACTAATTTCATTTTTCATAAATTTCATACATCAGATGAGGAGGTTCTTACATAGAGTCATTAATCATACTAGACTCCATGAGGTCGATGTCAATGTAAATTTTCTCCCACCCTGACCTTTATCCCTGTGAGAATACAATATATCTGAGCCCCTCTAGGCCACTAGGGTAAAATCATTACGTTCCAAAGTAATTTACACAAGCACAAAATCGATTTTAGTTGTCTAAATTTCTTCTTTGGAACGCATTTTTAGGGTAGGAGAAATATTTGTCATCTGGAGGGCCTTGGTGTGAGTTATGTTATCATGGGGAGGACCTATGTTCCAAAATTATTCATAATGGTGTGGCTCATTATGAGTGATGTTACCTGAAAAACTACAGAGTGTAAACTCAAATATCCTATTATGTGGTTAGGGTATTAATCCCATCCTAGTGAGAAATTCACCCCACACGCATGTCATAATGGTTGGAGGTACACAAGTGATGGTAGGGGACACTAGAGCTGACACAAGGGACCTATGTGGGTCAAGGTTAGTTATCCTCCCCAATAAATCTCAACATGTATTTTATGACATGGCTGGTAGAGTGGGGGTGATGTTTTACTACTCATTAAACTACAGTGTCTATCAACATTTGAGATGGAACTAGGATGTATGGTCCCTTCTGGACATCCCCTGATTGAATGTTGTGGTATGTGAGACTAGTACATCCGCTACCACTTCAGAATAGAGGAGGTTTTTTTCATTGTGTTCTAGTGAAATCCTACATAAATAGTTTTCTATGGTTAGGGGGTAGATTTCCCCATGTTCATCAATTGGGGGTGTCAACAATGTAATCAAATTGATTATATGTGGGGACTATTTGCCTTTTTCCTTAGTTATTATTGTCCCGTTATTATTTATTAGTGGATGAGATAATTTATTTATCTATGATTAATTATCTTAAAGGTAGGGATAGGGAGTGTTCATACATGAGATTCAGGGGTAGTTTTCACTATTATAAAAGTATAAACATGCTGGATTGTTGCACCATGAAATATTCTACCCCATACCCATTGGTGGTATTGGATTGTCAACAATTTTATACATCATGAGTCATATTGCATATATGAGGATAATAATTAGTACATGTATACATATGGTGATGCCAAACATTCCCAGTACGGAACATCCTCTCTCAATGAAGGATAAAGGATTCAATCCAATGATTTATTAGAAATCGTGATTCCCAATTTTCATCATATAAACTAGTTGTAGAATGATTTATTCATGTTGGGTTCAAAATTTTATTTTTCAATTATTTTCTTTAGGGACATGCATCAAGATGATTTCACTATATTCTATTCAACTATAATAGTGAATCAAATCTATGTAATGGTGATGCCTCCCTCTAAGGTTTCTATCCCCACATTGAATTATTCTATAATAGTTCAGACACTATTATGATAACATTTGACATTATCACATAGATCAAAACTAGTTAATGGGATATTTGATTACTCCCCCACTGATTCCCCATTGGATATCTTCACCAAGCATGGGTAACACAAAATTATTTAATATTTTTTTAATCTAATTTTCAATGACACTTAGATATGGATTCATATTAATTATAATATTCTTGATCAAAATATATTATATATCTTCTATATAGAGAAAATAATGATGGAGGGAATCCTAGTATGTTTGACATCTATATATGTCTTCCTAATTCAATTTTGAGGAAATATAATATATGATTTATTTTTATTTAAAATCATGATTCACCTGATGTTTAAAATAAAGTAACTTATGTTATGAACAAAGTAATTCAATGCTCAATGCCTCTTGTATCCCATGTACATTGTGTAGGGTATAGGTTCTTATATATTTGGTAGGGTTGATTTGTGGTTTAATGTATTTTATGGATAATTAATTCACATTTTTAATGACTTGTATTTAAATTTAGGTGGAATTGGGTATTACATATGGAGTTTATTGATTAAAATTGTGTTTTCTAACTTAATTGTAAAAGACATGGGATTTTAACGGTGATGTTGAAGAATTGGGACCGATCCTTAGGGATGTATCCCAGGTGTTTGAGATTTAGGAATTAGGGATTCAGTCTATATACCATATTAGTAAACTAGGAAGAAAACATCATAGTTTTGGAAAAAAAATTTGGTCTTGTGTTAGGAACATTCTATAAATTTTAGCATTGTGTTGTAATTTATGATCATTTCATGAAAGTTGTGATAACAATGGAACGTGTGGGGATTTCTAATAGAATAGTGGTGATTCATGGTTGTTTCCAATGGAGGTTCGGGGATTAATACATGCTGATGGGGGGGTTTCCTTATTGTTGGAGTTCCTTCGCTGATAGTGGGGATTCATCTGACGGCGGAAGAGACGGATTCATCCCCTGGAATTTAATCATGGGGCATCCAGTTCTCACTACAAATGTTATGGATACATTTCAACATCATGTGAAGAGGACATAGTGGTATTTTTTAACAATGTATCACAATGATTTTAGGTTATTTATGTTAACATATTATCATTTAGACATCAATTGGTTGACACCTAGTTATATAATTTCTTGGAAAGAGAGAAATATCTAGAATTAGGACCATCAATGGGAATAGAAATCCATTTCAAATGATGATGCGACCATTTGGGTTTCATGTGGGGGTCCAAATATTATGATCAATATTCATAGGATCATTAGAGTAATATTTATACTATATGTTTATTAGAAAAATTGTTAATGTACAAGGGTTTATTATTCTAGTCATGCTAATGATATAATATTGAATAGAATAGGTCTTGGATGGCATAAAACCCATAGGTAGTTGACATTCATGAAAGAATGCTTAATTAACTGAGGTATCATGTGGAATCCATGTAGGAGTTTTTTATCAAATATTTATAGTATCACGATGTATGACAGAATTGATAAGGTACATTCTTCATGGAGAAGGATGGGCCCAACTTTTTATAAAGATGTTGTGTCCTTTATGATGGTTTCCGGAAGAATATGTGTCCCATAATAATACAATAAGTGTGAAGGATTTATCTCTATAATTATGGGTGTAGTATTTAAAAAAACCTATCTATGAAGTGTGTACCCTAAAGTACTCATGCACGGTCATTTGTGATGGATGGGAACATATATAAATCCATTTACCTTTATCATCACTATGTTTTGTGTTTCAAGAATATAGTTCTTCTGTTTTAAGTCTGATGGGAAAATTTTTTATATTATTTTTTGAGGTAGGTATTTATAAGAGTTATGTTGTCTATAATTTTTAGTATTGAAATTTGTCCCTTAGGTTGTGTGGTTTCATGAAATCAGTGAGTTTCCATAATAGACATATTTTGTACAATGGAAACCATAATTCACATGATTTTTTTCCATTGGTTCCTTGAAGAGTTTAGTAGAAAATTTTCAATTTAAAAAATTTCATCACCTTGTGAATCCATTCAATTTTTCATATTTTGATTACATTTTGACCCATATATTCCAAAAAAATCATTGAACTCATCGACATAGATCATAATATATTTTCACTGGATTAAAAAAACGACCAATAATTTGGGTAAATAAATAAAAAAATGAAATGTTTTAAATAAAATATATTAAATGAAAAATATTTCTAGAAGAAATCACATTCATAGGTTATGTTATCCATAAAACATTATGAAGATTTATAAATTTCCCCCATATAAAAAAATGAAAAATATAAATATTTTCCATGAACTAGTTGGGTATTAAATATGTTTTGTGAAGAATTATCAAGATTGTTGAACCCACTGACCAATAAAAATATAAAAGGACTAATGTTTTTATTGACCATCGATGAAAACAGTGCTTTTAGATAAAATAGAAACTTTTAGTCAGAACACCTATACTCATTCAACCCTAATGCATGGAAGGATTATTGATTTATAAAATTATTCAAATAAATTATTGGGTTTCATTCCATGAAAAATTAAAATTTTATAGTGTAGACCTCATGAAAATTGTTGTTTCATGTGAAAAATTTCACAACCCATGATACAACGTTGGAAAAAATAATCACTTCATGGATGATTTATTGGAAATATTTCTTCAATTGAAAGTGTGACATATAAATTGATCATAAAGGTATAATATAACACATACATATCTAAACACCACCAATTAATAATGTTCAATATTACCAAAGACTATGGCAAATAAATCACTAACTATCCTGGAAAACATGTAGTAAAATATTCTATTTAGAAATAAATCTATATCACTAACCATTATAGGATTTAATGTAAACCAATATTATTATATATATAACAAATAGAAATGGGAATCATACTGGAATGCATCATATCGTACCATTAAAATATTAGTTCACAACAATCTATGTTATATAATTTTGAGGTGAAAAAAAGGGAATATATAGACATAAAAACAATGTTAAAGATATGGAAAAAAATTGTATTTCATCAATGATAATTATGGTTTTGTAATATATAAAACATGATTATGTAGTCCATTAGAGACAAAGTTAAAATTATATATTTGATAATTCTCTTTGGTCACTATTCTCTATCCACCGAGAAATCATAAATTTGATAGTATTTCTAATAGAGAACTAATGGGGGGTATAATATTATGAAATATATTTTTAATATAAATATTAGTGTTTTTTATACCAAAACATTATAGAACTTGGGACTTCTTCCACGGGGATGATATATCTAACACCCATACAATATTGAATGGGTATGACATCACTATGACCTTTATCATTGGTTTTACAAATCCTTATATGTGAAATACATTGATATAGGATACAGTTGATTTCATAAAAACAACCCAATTTATTTTAATCTTGGATGAATTATTTATCGATCTACATACTATGAAATATATAATTGAAGACCCAAGACTACATAGAACATCACAATTTATTTTTACAAATACATATTTAATGTTCATATAAATGATATGTTAGAGACTTAAAATAAAATAAAATAAAAGATTACAAATTTATATTACATAAAAATATCAAACACATGTTTAATAAGATGTTTAAATTAAATCTATAAATTATATTCCATAGCATCCCTTGTAGACATTAATTGATATTGCAAACAACATCACCCTCGTGTCATATTCTTACAAAATAATATATTTCACAAAATAATTCAGTAGAAACATTATTCAAACATCTATAGAAATAATTTTATAACTCATAGTTAAAGTATAATGATTTTGAATGATAGATATTAGTATCAGAACTAATAAGAGTTGTAATTGAGAATGTATAATTTTGTCAAAAAAACACTACAATCTCAAAGTTGATATAAGGCTTGCCTACAAAATTATCGACTGTACATTTTTATTTATTTCAGGGTGAGTTAATTCATATAAATATAATCATTCAAAATTGTTACCTGTTTCTATATGATGGGAATTAAAGGAAATACATATATATGCTTCATAGAGATTCATGACTTTTTTAACATTGTTATTTATACTTACCCTTAAAAGAACCATTTCTTAGGTGCGTAATGTTTTATATCTATATCTAGTAATAAATTACAAACCAGACCCTTAAAATGAATTAATTCAAGAATTTTTAAATTTATATAATGATCTATATTTTTATGAGTGGATTTTAAATATTTTTAATCATATAAATAAAGTCTTATGAAATAAGACCACTCATATCTTCAATTAAATATTCCAAAATGTTATGTATGAGGAGGAACCATGGGAAGAAGAGGATACAATGAAAAATATTCTCATCGATTTAATCATTAGGTATTTTAATAAAATTTTGAGGGAAGAATTTATGATTGGGAATAATATAATAAACTTTTTTTCATATATTTTACATTTCTTTCTATATATTTGTATGTCTCAATTTTTCCTATAATAAACAATGTGAATCAAAATAACATCATTAAAAACATTATAATATATTATTTCAACAATATAAATATTATTATATGATATATTAATATATAATTAAAAATTTATAATTACAAAATATAGATTCAATTTTTTTTAAAAAATATAAAATTATTTGAAATTTATATTTTGGAGATTCTAGGTCTTCTATAATTTTCTCGATCACAAAAAATAAAAAATATACTGAATTAAATATATATACTACTATTAAAAATTAAATATAAATAACTATTATAAAATTGAGCTAATAGAATACAAAGTAAATAAGAATTATTTTTAGGAATTATATTAATTAACGGACTATTGAAATAGTAACTAGCCATTTGAAAAAATAATGTATCAATAAATATCAATCATACTAATTAGATTTTTATAATTAAAAAATGAATATTTACATGAAGTAAATGATATATATCACAACTCAATAATATAATTTTTCAAATTTTATATCATAAATGAATACTAATTATAAATTTTAACAAGGTTTTCTTTATCTTATTAAGTAAAATCATTATTTATGTAATAAAATTTAAAAATTAGGATCACCTTATTTTGAAACATATCATACAATAATATATATTAAAATATATTAATATTTACATAATTATGAACAAATAATATCATATATATATTAAATCTTTCATACCAAAAAATATAATCTTTTATAAATATAATTCTATTCTATTTGTGACATGATTTTATATATTATAAATTTATAACATTTCTATTATGAATTTTATAAAATTTATATGATTTTCTACTCTCAATTTCAAAATCATTTTATAATTTTTATTTTATTTTATAGAAAAGTATTATTTTTTGGAGAATACTAAAATATTGAACTTTAAAAGATATCATAACTTTAATGATATCAAAATGAAATAAATTTTACTTTAGATTAAATAAAAAATCATCTATATACTTATTTAATTAAGAAACTATTTCTTTGAAAAATAAAATAACATATTATTTAAAATAATAAAACTATATTCAAAGACCCTATTATATTTTACTCTATAAAAAAACTATATTTGGATCATTACATTGTATATAATATATCTATAAATTATTTTTGTTGTGGTTTTAAAATGTTATATTTAAAATTAATCTTCTAAATCAAAATATAATTAAATACATAAGAATAAATATTATTTTTTTCTATAAATAATAAAATTATCTATATAGTATTCTAAAATACCTCTCCCCATTTTATATATAAACACCAATCATAATCAGTCTCTCCAATATTAAAAAATCATTTATTTTCTAAATATATACAAAAATACCACTCTAATTACACTTATTAATTTCCATAATCTCTTGATTTGAAATAAAATCCCTTCCTATAAAGTCTTCAGGCTTAATCCAATGGAATTGACTCAAGGTTTGAGGTTAGGGATTTAAAAACCAATACCTAAATTAAATTTCCCACATACCAATTACAAAAAAATAAGTAATAAAAATTAAA
This sequence comes from Viscum album, assembly GCA_963277665.1. Classification (NCBI taxonomy): domain Eukaryota; kingdom Viridiplantae; phylum Streptophyta; class Magnoliopsida; order Santalales; family Viscaceae; genus Viscum; species Viscum album. The sequence goes on along the minus strand of OY728143.1, from coordinate 960,406,457 downwards.
TTGTAAATATAATATATAATATATATATATTAATTATAATAATTTTAATATATAAACGTTTACATATTCATTTTATAACTCTTTAAAACTTTATTTCAACCATGATAGTTTTACACTACCAATGGGATTGATGATGATTTACTTTCACTTATTTCTTAATTGGATATTCTCAAAAAAATAATTCATTAATGAAGAAAAAATAATATAATAATATAATAATTTCGACTATTCTATATTTATATAATATGACTTTTAATATTAAATTTAAATATAAATAAACATTGATATTTTTTATAATAAAAACAAGCTTATTGTTGTTAAATAATAAAATTTATAATAATATAATGTTATATCAAACTCCATAAATCATAGAATTATATAACCATATTCCATAACACTATTAGATATAGTCAAAACATTTTTCCTAGTATTTGTACCATTACCATTTCATGTACCAAAATTTTGAAAAATAAACCAGAAAAACTCAAAAAGTATGATGCAAACAATATTAATTTAATAAATAAAAATATTATCATCAACAATTTATAGTTATTAAAAAATATTATTGTTTCTTAATAATTTAATCATTTAATTTAACAATACTATTCTAGAGTTTAATGAAACATTATAAGAACTCATTGAATCAAGGTAATGTTCCATTCCTTCCTTTTAACATTATTGATTTTATATTATCTATCAATCTTGAACTATCTACATCTTGTTTAACCGTTATCAATAAAATTACATTCCCTTAAGTGTTTTTATAGGAATTTATTTGATGTATAATATTTAATTCTATATATTTTTTATTTCAATTTTAATATCATGCTATATTCTCTTTGTAGTTTGTCTCTATATTTTTCACATAAAGGGGAACAACTGACACTTATTAAATTTTTTTTTTTGATTAGAAATAATTAATTTTCATTATTTTATCACCAATATTGATACTAATTTTAAAAAAAAAATATTTTTTTATTTAAAATATTTTTAATAATTTATTCTCATATCTCTTTTAATTATTTCTTTACATTCCTTAAAAATTCAATATTAATGATTATTTTTGTAACTTATTCTTCAACATTTCATTGGATTTTTTTCCAATTTGGTAAATAATTTATGAAAATTTCCCTTGGATTGATAATTACTTTCCAATATATCATAATTATTTTTTAATTTAGATATTATATTATACCTTGATTAATAATAATTTTTATATTTATTTTTAACATGTTTATTCCAAGTGGTTTTATATTAGTTTTTTGTTATTAGTGTTATTATATATATATAACACTTACGAATACTTTATTAAGATCAGATGAGTGGGCCATGAATTATATGTCCCTCTAAATTATTGGGAAGTTCTTTTTATCTTATTATATCATTATGTGCGGCCTAGAAGTTGTGATTCATTTTCACAATGTTTTTCATAATCCATTTGTGGTTACCCTTGTCTAAAATTATAGATGTCTTCAAAGTGATACATGAATATTATTTACATTAGAATGAGGTATCATTGATATATATATATAATTATTTTTTATGATATGTTTTTACTAATTCTATTAATTAATTAAAGTGATTATGATATATTTCATTTCAGATTCCTTGACTGGATTTGTGACACTTATGATTTTGTATCCCATTAAAATAAAATATTATACTGATACTATGTTATAATGATCAGAATTTCTTTTTTATAAGATCATAGGATATACCTCATAGTTATTATAATTTATTGTTATTTTTGATAACGTTATGATAGTGCAAACAAAATATTGAATAGTTCCTTACAAAGTGCTGAATTATCATCCAAATTAAATGATGAAATATATATAATTAATTTTATGATTTTTTATAATTATTATTCAAATTATTTTTTATTATGTGAAATATATTTTTTTAATTATAGGTTGAGGTGTTGGTAAGGTCTGTGGGTCTAGATATTTGTCAAGGGAATTGAAAAATAGTAGTTTATAGGTATTTGTTAGTAATGGTAGTCAAATATATTCTTTGACCTTAATATTTAATATAACATGTGAACCACATGGTAATATGATATCAAGGGGATAATAATTAGGTATATGCTTCTTCAAGAATTTAATTATTCAGAAAAATCTAATATTTTCAGTTGAGGGACCATAAAAAATTCATGGTTTGATCATAGTATTATCTACTTGTGAATCATTTTATTCCATTAACATGTTAGGAATTAATTCATTTTTTCAATGTTTTTTAGTTATATTTACTATGTAATAGAGTTTAAAATGGTTAATTCTTCCATAAATATACATTTAGGGATGTGATTTGATTTAATTTAGTGATTTTGATGATGTTACTTAGTAGTTAGAAGGAAAAAGTGTTAACAATATTTTCTTGTGATTTAAGTTCATAAATTCATTGGGGTCATGGTAATTAACTAGATGAATAATTATAGGTAATTATTCAATTTATTTAAATAATATTTGTTTTTAAATTCTCAAATATTTGATTATTAAACATCCACACCAGGGTAGGATTTTGAAAACAATTTTCGATGGGAATGTCCATCAATATTTTTTAATAATCACAAAGTAGATTATGAGTTTGATTAGGGTGGAGGAGGATTAGAAAATGGAGTTGGTCTTTCCCAATTTTATGGGTCAGTATAATGTTAGTATTCATAATAATTTATCATGTTTTTTAGAGAGAATAATTTACTTCATTATATATATTGTTATAGAAATAGAAAAAATACTCATAACACCATAAAAGAAGAAACTAAAAGATTAGAGAGTGTTGAAGTTATGGTTAGAAGATATATATTCCAGGGTTCTAATTCATTTAATCAATTACAATTGTTGTTATACCACTACATTACCCATAATTTATTTTGGAAGTTTAATTTTTTTTATAAATTATTAAATATTAAAATATATGATGATAAATCAAAAAGTACAAACCTCCTCATATTTAATAACAATTTGATTAGATATGTGGAGGAAATTCCATCTACACAATTTATTTCAAGTTAGGTTTTGACCATCATAGAATAATATAAGTTCATATTTTATATAATTTATTTCGGATTGGGTTTACTATTCATGAGTCTCATGTGATATCATTATTTCTGAAAAAAACACAATACTATTTATCTACATCATTTTTTCCAAGGTATTACTAGTGGGTAAAATAATAGAGAGGGAAGAAATATCTTTTAAAGGAAAGCATTGAAATTACTCATCCATAAAAAGTATTAAAATTATCGAAAATTACAACATAAAATATACACATAACATAAAATAATAATGATAATAGTATAGAGTAAATTTAATTTGATTGATTTTAAAAAACATCAGAAAAAAGAAATATAATAATTGAAATTAAAATGAAACATACAATTTTTAAAACAATTAATAGAGTAATGAAAAATATCTTAAATCTCAAAAAGGGTATTATTACAAAAAAACACAAATTTAATTTAAATTTTATGGATGATCTATAAAGCCAAAATTCGGAATCCTCATTCCATATAAACACTCTTGGAAATAAAACAAACATTAGATATTTTTTTCTTATTAAACATTATATGTCATAGACTATAACCAATTGGATCATATTTGTGTCTTCCACACCAAGAATTTATTAATAATCATAATTGGAAAAAGATATTTCTTCCATACATAGGACCTTTATCGAATTATTTGACACACATTTGGATTCCTTATAAAAGAACTTAATATATACTTATTGACATAATATCATTTTTGAAAATTATATTCTACTCCACACTATGATAAAAAAAGTTTTTATTTTAGAAAAACATGTTAAGAACATTAAATTTCAATCAAAAAAATTTTACTCGAATATAAAATATAGAGAAACGACATATGATAAAAATAAAATAAAAATAAATAATATGTTTATTTCATCAAGTGATTGATATCTAGAAAAGTTATATATATATATAAAAATATTATACCAATTAATGAATACATCAAATTTATATATGTTGATGTAACCAATCAAATTCTATGTTCTTTGGGAAGAGTTATAAACTAAACATATTTTGATGATCTCAACAACATTCTGAATGTTATCATGGCATTCATCCAACATTCATCTAATTCCATTTCAACCACTAAAATCTAATCCTTTAAGGATTATCATTTCATTGAATTTTATATGTTGACATCAAAAAAGATTACCTATCATCACATAAACTCATAAAAATTTCACATAAGAGTATACTGTGATTTTCAAAACAATAGGTAAAATTAATCATTAACTAAAATATGCATTCATTATTCGGTAATCATTCTTTTTAAATATGAATATAATGTCTAAATTATAATTACAAGAATAATAACTGTTAAATTTTAAAACTCTGTCTCAAAAAAAAATCATATCATTTGAAATAATTTTTTTATTTATTATGTATTATATATTATGTTTTAAATGATATTTATGAGTGAAATGTTTATAATTTAAATATTTTATGTGTTATGATTTTATAATCTTAAATGGACATTTAACCGTTTGTTTCTTGATAAACCAATGATGGATGTTTTTGTGATAAACTAATGATAGGTGGTTAAGTTATAAAAAAAGATGGGTGGTTAAGTTATAAAAAAATATTGGTGGTTATGTGATAAACTGAGGAAAGGTGGTTATGTTATAACCTCCAATTTCTTGGGTATGGAAGTCAGACGTATGACTATTACATTTACTGATATGTATGGAAGTCGACCATATGATTATTCCTTTTATGTATTATTATGTCTTGTGTTACCTTTATATGTTATATGTTTCTTTCTATGGGTTTATGGTAATCTTTTGGATCCAAAAGATGAATTCAATGAACTAAAATTTAGTGAAGTTTATTTTAAATATTCTTAAGGGTGGAATATATTACGTTATGATAAATTATTCATGGATTAAATGTTTTCAAATTACAAATAGTTCCCACTCTTTATGCATCTCTTAATGAGATTTTTATTTCCATCCCATGTTTTGAATTTTTTCACATGTTTTAAAGAAGAATTGTGTTATAGATGGTATCAAGGAAAAAAAATAATTTAAGATGAATGAGAAACATGTTTCATAATAAAATTTTATGTTTTATTGATGAAATGGATACTGTTGGTCAACATTTTATTTATATTGTTTTTTTATTTCTTAGTTATATACAAATTCTATATTTATTTAATCTTAAAGACTGTCAATGTTAATTAAAGTCAACTTATTGAATTATCTCAATATTAAATAATCATTAAAGCTGGGGACTTATAGCTGGTATTAGAGGATGGTGTAGAATACTATGGAGATTATGATATATTATAAAGAGTAAAGGATATCATTTTGAGTTTAATATTTTCTGGTTGATCACACGATCAATATCATTGATACCCCTTTCGATGCTTTTTTATCTGAAATATTAAGGTGACTAATGCTATTTTGAAAAAAAAATTCTGTTATTAATTTTTGGGATACAAAATGAAAGTCGGGAAATATAATTTGATGTTTTAAAATTTATATTGATATTTTTGAAGACTATATAGTTTTTTTTGGAATATAATATGAATTATAATGTCTTATGAAAATTGAAACTCATAGGATGGGTGACAACGCATCACATGTGACATTTTTGGAGGAATCGAACCAACAACAGAAGGTCTACAAGGGTGCATCACCTACCACTCTCCTACGTGAAGACCACGGTTTGTATGGCTTATTATTTTTACTTAAATGATTTTATGGATTAATAATAATTTTATTTCATAGATATATATTTTATTAAATAGATATTTTTTAGAATGGGAAATTGATTTTGAGAATATGAGATAAATTTTATTTGGGAAGACATTAACTATTTTGAAAACATTATATGATTAAGATAAATAGAATATTGCGAGATTTTATTGAGGAGTAATGGTTGAATTATATTATTAAATAAAATATTATTTTAATTGAGGATTTATGGTAATTAAATTGTTTATGGAAATTAATAACCTATCATATTTAATATTTGATTTGGTTAAGTACTTTTCATTATAATACATTAAGTGTGATCAATTTTTTTAGAGATACATGTCAAAATTTATCTTGTAATACTATATGATCAAATTCCTCAGAGTGTTGGGTTTCAATAATAGTTTTATTATTTTGAGAAATTATAAGGATCATTATTTTTTGAATGGTCGATGATGAATTTTGGGTATTACTATTGAATTTTGGAGATTAAAATTAGTTTATCACCTAATAAAGGATAATAAATTTTGGGATAATTATATGCTATTTCACTAACGATATTGGTTGGGTTAATGTTTTTTGTTATAAGGAATGTATAGTTTGTCTTTTTTGGATTATGTGATTCTATAAAAGCTAATTTATCTTGAATAATCATCGCTTGGAGAAAAACATGAGTTTATTGGGGAAATTGATAAAATGATGAAACACTACCTGTCATGTATGTATATTTACAAAAAAATATTTTCTACGTAATTATTAAATTCATCAACTCAATGAATCTTATCATAATGAAAAAAAGTTATATGAATGATTTTATCAAAACACATTCACACAACACCAAAATTAAGGTATTGTGATGTTTATAATTATGTGGTCAAGTTCTCTATCACACTCTATTAGTCAATAAGAGTTAGTTTTTATTCCATATCCATTGTTTCTCCCATGCAACCTCAGGTAAACATTGTCCATCACATTCTTAAATTTAATGTCGAGGTATTATTTAATCTTTTTGTGATGTTTTATTTCAATGAAGTTACTTAGCAGAATAAAAAAAATTTGAGGATGTAATTTCCAAAAGGGGGAAGGATATAACATCCTTGGTAATTATTGTAAGAATTTTTTATATTTATTAATATTTATAAATAAGATATAAATTTAATGTTAAATTTGTATCTATTTCCAATAGAATACTCGACCTGTAACAACGGGTTTCTAAGAAATCTTACGTAGCACACAACATTAATTTATACTGAAAAATAGTACAATAATAATAATATTATTTCATATGGTAGTTATCACATAGACCACTTTTTGTAAGGAATGAGAAGAACTAACTACAATATGATTACACATGTTTTTTAAAAAAATTTAAATTTATACATCTAATTTTAGAATCTTGAAATGAAAATTAATCCAATTTTAAGTATAAAATATTCCAATACACTAAAAAGATCATTTCACTTAATTTTTATGGAAAACCATTTTTAAAAATATTTTTACCACATTTAGATGTTCTATTTGACAAAATAAACTTCTTATTTGAAATCGGAACATCAAAATTTAATTTGTTGAATTTTTTTTTATTTTTCTCACAAAATTCATATTTTAATGAATAGTTAAAATACTGAATTTAATTTAAAACTGCATTTTCTCTAATTTAATTTTCATGTTGTATAATAGTTTGAATAAAATTTAAAAAAAATTATTATGTCTTTATCATTTCATATAATTTTGGATATTATATGTAATTTCACATTGAAATATAATATAATCACATGTCAATCTTTTGATGGGATTTACTTTTAAAAAATGATGTTCTTTTATTTTGAAAATGATAAATAATATTAAATTAATTACTATAAGATATATGTTTTGAATATTGGAAAATGGATTCCATATTTGTAATTATATGGTTCAAACATTGTAAATAGGACCCTTTTATTTTTTGACATTATGAATAGTTACTATCAATTATTTATTTACAATGATTAATGGGTAAATCAGGTAAATAATGGTAAAAATTACATTATTGAAACATAAAACTATGCCTAAACATGTCCTGATCATATTTTATGAGATATAGAAAACCAATAAAACCATTGGGATGATAATCTGGCCATTGGAAGTCACATGGTTGTGATAAAAACACTTATATCATTTAATGTAATTTAATGAAAAATATGTTATAAACATAAAACGTTGTAATAAAAAAATATTAATATTGTTTATATAAGTTATATATTAAAATATAAATATTAATTATTTTTATATAACTATATTCTATATCATTGTTATTTATTTATAACTTTTAGACATTAAATAATTTAATTTAATTATGACACAATGACGACACAATGATTGTTTATTAAATAATAAACCAAATAAAAGATATTATAAATATTAAAATAAATATTATTTGACATAATATATGTCATAAACGTTTTTATAGGTGAATGGGACATGAAATAAGACTATTAAATTCTTTTGGTCGAATTTATTTCTCGAGTTTTATTTTATTTAAATTCAATAAACTGAATAGTGTAAAAATTGATATATTTGATATTTTATAAAAAAAATAAAATTTTATAAATTATTTACAAATACATATAATATTTGAAAATCTGAAAGTGACTATGATAAGATCTCCAATTATATAAAATATAATATTATGGAAAATTTACCCTATATATTTAAAATTTATAGCCTCTTATTTATTAAAATGTTATTAGCACAATTTAAATTAAAAGTGAATAATTATGGGAAAACTGAAATATACATTTTAAAATATAATCAATAAGTGTCTAAAAATTATTGGATGAGATTATTTAAACTAATAATCATATTATCTTAGACATATATCATGTTGGATCTTTTTTTATTATAAAACTAATTTATATTAATTTAATATTTTATGAGTTTCCAATGGTGCCCCTTTCCTGCCATATAAGGTACCCTCTCCTATATAATATTTACACATCCCGAACTATTTTTTTTACCAATACCTACCCTAAAATCATCATTGAAACACTCCCATCACTCTTGAAACCTCACTTATGGAATAAGTTTTCCCAATGAATCATTTGTTTATAAACCAAATGTAGTTACTCGATTAAGAGGTAACACCTTCTCTCATGGTTTTTAGTTTCATTTCAATTCTCAAATGCCTTGACTCATATAATTCTATGATTATATAACAACACCATTATCCTACATATTATATAATTTTATTATGCTATGTTTCTTATCTACACATACACAAAGCTCAATTTATTGGGTAAAGAATATATTGTTTCTCTGTATGGTGAACTACAGCCTCACAAAAGATGATTGTACAATTTTTCCCAACCACCTATCAACGTGTCCATTATAGGGAAAACTATTTTACATAATATATATATATATATATATATATATTAAATTTATTATTTTCTCTATGATTATATATTTTTTATTTAGAAAATACCTTTAAGTTATCTATGTTTTGTAAATATGTTAATATTGTTTGAGAAAGTGTGGACTATCTCCCCCTCCGAGTGATATGAATCGTTCCTGAAATACATTGAATGCATTAAATTTGGTTTTAATAATTATATGATAAAAAATTACATAAATATAAAAATTTTATTATAATACACATACCATTTTCATATTATTTGTTTAATATGAAAATGAAATAGAAGTAGAGTCCATGTGTACATAATAACTACCGTCTCAATGAATAGTGAATTTCATTAATTATATCCAAATAATATTGATATTATAATTACAAATATAACTGATATATATAATCTATAAATCATTAATTATATTCTGGAGATGATATAATTTGGATAACATGGACAATTTACTAAAAAACAATTACATTTTCCACTCAAGTCTCAAATATCAACAAAATGTCTGATATGATCCAAAATAACTATGTAATTTTTATAACATGGAAATGTTTGATATAAAAGGAATAATATATTTGAAAATTTTTCTCAATAAAAAATAAATTTACATCACCTATAAGGTGTATATAAAATTATTTTGACGTTTTATATAATTAATTAGTTTATTCTCATTATATTTAATGTTTTTTTAAATCCTATTCCTTAATGATTTTTAATCATGTGCTTCTCCAGTGTAAAGGGAATCCTTAACTAAAATATTGTTTTAAATGTTTTAATGATTTATTATTCTATATCTTTCTAATTAAAGCCCATTTTTTCTAAATGGTTTTAAGTATTTTATTATATTTACATTAACATTTTAAAATTTAAATTTATTTCAAAAGTTTCAAACCCGTATGATATACAATGATTCAATATTATTTATATAAAATGTTTTAAATTATTTTTCTTATGAATTGAATATTTCAATATCTTGAAAGTATTTTTTTTAAATTTTATGAGTGAAATGTTGATAAGAACAATATATTATGTTTTATTATTATATAATGGTACTTTTACATTTGATGGGTTGTTATGTGATAATCCAATGATGGGTGGTTATGTGATAAACTAATGATGGGTTGTTACGTGATAAATAAAAGACCAGTGGTTCGTTGATAAACCACAGACGAGTGGTTATGTCATAACCTATAATTCAATGGGTATGGATGTTAACTTTATGGCTATTACATTTAGTGATAGTTGTGGAAGTCAACCATATTGTTATTCAATTTAAGTATAATTATTTCCCATGTTACCTTTATATGTTATATGTTTCTTTATATGGGTTTATAGTATTATTTTAGTTACAAAAAGGGTAAACGATGAACATATATTTAGTGAATTGTATTTTACTGCAAATTAATGGTGAAAGTTAATACTTTATGGTAAAGTATTAATGGTTTGCATGTTTTTTAAGGGATACCATTTTTTCTTCTATATGTATCCATTAATGAGTGTTCATTATCATCCCATTGTTTTCAATGTTTTTATAGGTTTTAAAGAATAATGGTGTCAATGATGGATCACGTAAATGTAATGATTTTACATACCAAGAAACTACATTTCATGTAAATTTTTTTTTGACGAAGAAATGGATACTGTTGGAAGTTTCCACATTTACTTCAATTATTTTTTTATTTATGAGAAATGTCCCAATTCATGATATATCTAAACCTAAAAATATCCTTGATGTGAAATAATGTCAAATTATTGACTTATCACAAGATAATTTAATTTTTCTGTTAGGATACTTTATTACATGGTCATGCCAGTGTACATTGGAAGTTCCCATGTAACTATCCATTTCCATGTCCATGTACTATGGGGTGAACTCCTTGTATCTAGTTACATGTCACACAATACATTGTGGATCCAATAATACATGTGATAATTTAGTTCCCCAAAATCCAAGATGTGGTAGCATGGCTCCAAAAATTATCTGTTCATCCAAAATACATTCAATAATACAATAGACATCCAAAAAATATCTCATATTATTAATTTATTACTCCTATGCCACCTCCACCAATGATTTTTCACTAAAGCCCATTGGGTAACTCAAATTTATAGTATAACACACCCAATCCATCACAAAATCCCATATTATAGCCACTTGATTATGTCACGAATACTCTATGTCACATCCCACTACCATATGTTGATTCCCACAAATGAAGAACACCTAATCCATATTTACCCATTCTTGATCTCAATATGCACTGAATCATTCTTCAATAATGAGGCCACCCAAAAATCCAAACCCCTAGAAATGATTTACTATTCCAATAATTAATTTCAAAATGATCGGTTTCCATGATTTTATCAAAAAACCAAAAAAAGTAATTTCTAGTGAAAATTATATGATGGAAATGGGGAAAATTACATGAACCATCAAAGTGAGCAATGAATTATGGCCACAACATTATATGGATTACACTTTTTGGAGATTAAATTCATGATCTCACAAAATAATTAATAATACATAACTAAAAATCACAATGATAAATATTCAACATCCATAAATCAAAATTATACTAGTGAATCAATTTTATATAAGAATTTATTCATGTACGATATAGAATAAAAAATTACATTATTAACTGCATCACTGAAAATTCACCAACTTTTGTTTCAATTAATCACTAACCATGAATGATTCTATGCCATTTTCATTGGTGTGATATGTGAAGTGACCGACTCCTCGTGACTGATTGGAAATCCATTAACTGGCTTTTTTACTACAAATATCTACTTTATTATCTCTCTATATCCCTAGGGATAAGTATCTTACCCTATCATTTTTGGATAAAAACAATTAAATAAAATGAGTTAGTTTATGGATATTAAATAATTTAAAAAAATATTTAAATATTTTTCATTTCCCCAATGATAAATTTTAACCCAAACACCTAATTATTTCATGGGTTATGTCACTCGTAGAATAAAACCTACATTACATACTTAATGGAGGTCTCAAATTTCCCATCCATGTCTCAATGTCAATATTTTTTTATTTTTTAATAAAACAATTTCATTTTTTAATATATTTAATACTTTCACACTATCAATATCGAGCTTCTATGATCTTGAGAATCCAACAATGACTGTAACCATGTTTTTGAAATCATTCATTTAAATATTAAAATTTTATAAAATAAAAAACTGTGTCATTAAATTCTCCCAAAATCAACGAATTTTATATTTATACTCTAACAACCTACTTAAAATGATTAGTGTGTTGAGATCTCATCTAGCCCTCCTACTCTTAGTTTTTTTCTTGAATATTCTCATAGTACCGATAGACACACCCAATGTGAATCACTCACTATTAAAATATCTTTTAATGTTAATTATAAATCTATAAATAATACACGACAAATTTATATCATTATTCGATTTAATGTTCACCCCAGTTGATAACATTTGCCGTGTCATGAACATACCTCATTAACTGAGAAACATAGATAAAATTCTGTACATTTTCTAACTATCTGTGTATGTTATAGTGTTTCACCACCTCAAAAAACTATTTTGTATTTGGAATAGTCTAATGAGTCTCATAAATGAATTTATTCTTTGAATAAACTAATATAATATTCACCAATGTGAGACCTTTAGGAAGACATCATTTCCTTCATCAAACCCTGAAGGAATCTGATGTTGATCTATATATAAATTATAATGGAAATTATAATTCTTCATCCACTTATGTATGATCTAAAATTAAACATTAATTGATCACAAATAACATAGTCTCATGATTGGTGACTCTCCAAGATTAGTCTATCATGGTGGTGGAATGCATGGTGTCCCATTCAAGGCCTTGAATTTCACCATACTGGTGGTATATTGATATCCATTATTATACATGATATATGAAAAAGGTAGTTTATCCTCTAGACTATGGACTATGTATAACATGTAATACTAAGTAATTTTTCCAAGATCATAAATGATCTGCTCAATTTTGTCAACTATTAGGGGGTTCCAATTCTTTTATCAACTGAAAATGGGCCCCAAAGGCATTCTCCTATTCTCAATATATTTAGGGTGTGAAACAATATTCATAGGCATTCATTTTTATAAATTGAAATCCATGAAGATGTATTATCTCCTTCATTTAAATAAAACAAAATCACTCTACTCAACACTTCTCTCAGATGGCTAGGACGTGGGACAACATGGTGAGTCTTTCTATGATCACCCAGATATCAACATTCCCTCATGAAGTTTTTGGAACCACATCATGATCTATATAGTAATATAATGCCACTTTTACTCAAAAAAATTAATGGGTTGATACAAACTCAATTGATCATGGTTATCTTCCTTCTCCTGGTGATAAGTGTTACATTGAGTGGGCAATGATGTTCACACATCATATCATTGTCCACAAAAACTGACACAAACTATTACTATTACTTTTATCCACACACATATACTATAATAAGGTGGCTTTATGAATCAACCATAGTATATCCTCTCATAAACTCATGGTTACCATTGGCATCCCTCACAAAGACATAGATTTCTCCACAATATCATTAAATATTCCAAGAGTATTACTATTGGATAATATAACTGGAATGGTCTCATTGTCAATTTTCAAAAGATGGTCCACTATAATATGATGAAGAAGAAGAGGGTCAAGAACCAATAATTATTTGTAAGATTCACTATCCTCATTCAATATGGATAACATCATTGAGGCCAACTGATCATATATATTAGTCAACAACTTCAAAAAATATTATTGAACACATCATCAACCATGTTTCCCTTCACATGAATAAAAAATATCTCATATTCAATATCCTAGAAAAACACTAACCAATTAATATATATATATATTTATGTGAAAAGATATACTCATGACTTTTGTGGTTAGAATAATTTATGATGTTCCAACCCTTATGTTATTTTCCCAACATAATCATAGCGAATTCCACTTATATAATATCTAGATCATAGGTCTCATATATCTACTAAATGGATATACACTATTAGGATCCATAGGATATGATTAAATTCATTTATATTTTAAAAAAATTCTTGCAAAATTCACAAGAAATCACAGAACTCCACATACTCAAGACCATCATCAGGAAGTCTCAATATGGGAGTGCACGTCAATCACTACTGCAACTCCTGAAATAATTGATGGAACCACCATATCAACATGAAAGGATACATGTTTTCGGTCAATTAAGACATGTAATCCTATATACTAGATATTTTAGGAATGAATATATGATATTATACTAACAAACCATGTAATATTCTCACCCCATACCTACTCCTGGCAGGCTTCCATGTTTACACTAGCACAAAAATTACTAGTTTCAATGCAACTTCTACTGATGAGATGACATGCAATAATAATTTCACCTCTAGAATATATAATTGACACAATTATAGCATCGCTAAACTTATATCTCCATGTGTTATTCTATAACCATAAAAAATATTGCATGATTTCCACCTTTTACACTGAATATACTAAAATATCATTAGTGAATGCTACTATGAATTGATCTAACAAGGGTTTAAATATCTGGTTCATGAGTAACAAGAACATTTATTTTTAGTCATTCATGCATAATGGGATCTCAAAAAACCCTTATTGACTATAGATAAATTAAAATTTCTTCCATTTTACATAGTCATGACAAACTCGTAGTAGGTGATAGCCTGACAAAGAGTAAATATTCAAGAACCATAGTTCCCATTTAAATGGGTATAATATGATGTCAAATATTGATATAAGATACTTACTAAATATTGAGAAATTATTTATAAACTGTTAATCCACACATAACCTCATGCTCGTGTCCTCCATCATGGAGAACAAAACTGGTTCCACTTAGGGTGACACATTGCATGTAACAAATCCATTATTATTTAATTGTTTTTACCACAAACTCATCTCTAAAATCACTATGAGATCCATATGATATATTGTCATTGAAATTGAGGTATTTCATAGGTTAAATTAAATAAATAAGTTGGTATGTCGATGGGGATATAATCCTAGAATATCCTCTGAGAAGTTGTCTTCATACTCTACCACCACTAAACGAGGTTAAAAATTCATAACATAAACTATCTAATTGTAATAATACCCAAAAATAGAGTAATTAGTTATATCCTTCTATTTCTGAGTTTATATCCCTCGAACTATTTTTTCTTTCACCCATGATTGAAAACCCTATAACATTATTACAGAATCACCACATAATCTACCTAAAATAGTCATTACGTGTATGAATTGGGGATATTTAGTCAATCCTAGATTGAAATAATGAGGTCTCATCACTATTATGAAATTATAAAATCATAAATTTTTTCCTCCATGAGTAAAATCATAATCTCAGTAAACTATTTTGATCATTTTATCTCCTATTTTTGTAGTATCCATGTGCAACAGTTGATCTACATTCTCAATGGTAAATATAATAATTGCAAAAAAAAGGATGTCAAAGGAAAATATTGGTTCAATATTATTTTTTATCAGTACATTAGTTAATGAATTAAATCTCATATCATACCTATCATAATTCCTTGAGACTCTGTGTTATAGGCCTCTAGTACCTAGAGTTGTACTCGTCCCTAGACTATAGATCCAAGATCCTAGATTGGAATTCATATGATAGGTGTTGGAAACAAGTCAAATTATTGTCCACTGCCTACAACTCTCATATATATTCTTTCACATATATCTCACTATTGACCTCCCTACTATCTCATTTTTTCCTTTATAGTTGTTTCATAGACCATTTATGATATAGATTCATGGTGGATGAACAATATAGAATATTAGGGAATTGTTCATCATAAGAGAAACATAACCTCCCCATTTGGTGTTTAGATACAACCTGAGAGATATAAACTAATGACCCATTAGCCTACGACTATAACATGATGTTTATAGAATTCATTGAACCCTGATTTTTATGTAATCTTCTATCCTTTGATGTCTCATATCAAGTTGATCACTGCAATCACCAACAATAGTAACATCTCTTCTACGAATCCATCTACCACCAAGGTTCACTTGAGCTCCATATAACAAGTAGGAATGCAAATATATAACACTCCATACCCAATAACATGTCAATGACCATTTCCCATTATCAATGATCAATTTAATTCATCTCAAATAATATGCATCGATTATCATATGAAAATAGTTAACATTCAATAATATAACATACCATCATGACATAACACAAAAATGGTAGCGAGACCGGTGAGTCTCAGGGCCACAAGAGCATCTCCCAATATAATAGAGGCTGATAACTAATAGTTGTGGTATAAATAATTGAATGTGGGGATACTATACCCACATGTAAGAGTATCATAGTTCTTTATCAAATAATAAATAGTAAGAAAGCAAGGTTGTAGTATAATGGATGGATAATACCTCAGAAGATTAATGTAATGTCAACTAAATATTAATAATGTCCAATACCTATTTATAAATAGCATTCATAACCATTGATGATAAATAATTAAAAAAATATATGTTCATAAAGCTATAAGTTAAACAAATTAATGAAATAAATAAAATTCCAACACCTAGCTCCAGGAGAATCTTGAGTTCCAGGTCAATCATCTACTCCATACACCCATGTAAAAAATATAAAAATAAAAGTTCCATACCAATGAAAAAATGAAGGTCTACATGGGTAAAATTTTATTAGAGTAGGATGTGAGATAAAATAATAGTAGGATGACACCCATAATATCTATATCAATCCATATAATGCAATATAAATTAATTCAGTCTACAGTTAAATAAATAAGTAGTAAATTAATATAAAGAAGCCCATGTAATATAAAATACTAAACCAACGACACTAAAAGATACACTCAGGGACCCTTCACACGATGTTCAAGAACTTATAACGAGGTAGCTACAAATAATGAACAAATAAAAAACACAGCCTTGTCATTCATCCAAACATGTCATAAAACAATGACATTTCCATGTATCCCAAGTTCTATATCAGTTCCAACATTAACATATAAATAGAAGAGTCATACATTCATGGTCAAGCCATATTATCACAAATGTCGTAATTTACATTATCCATGATGAATAAACAATGGAGTTAGAAAAATCAAGACTGGGTCATAGTATCACACATGACACAATTTACCACATCCATGCCATATAACCAAATGTATCATATACCTCATGGAAATTTCTTGTGTCAAATAGTCAGATGATGAAGGGTAAAATACATGATTTCAATGTACAAGGAATCCTCATCACGTCCTAGGATCCTGTCAAAGGATACTTGGTTAGGCACTAGTTTGTCTCCAAAAATCATGTCATACCATACATGTCCTAAGAGAGTATAAGAAAGATGGATCCAAGGGATAGTAAGGCTTATGTTATTAAACAGAATCAATACACAAGGAGTGTCTCTATCCAATCATCCACTGCCACATTACATATCCAAGGAACGTGTCCAAGGAATATATACAATTAAAATATCAGACCATTTACCTATTCATACAATATGAGTCTCCTAACTCATATATCAAATTCACATTCAATTCCATATCGTGAGTATACCCAATCATGTATCATAAATAAAATTGAAATTAATCCATTTTGAATACCCACTCATTGTTCACAATTTATATTTAAAGATAAAAAAGTGTTTACCCACTCATTTCCACATTTTCCAATTAAACCATTATGAAATTCAAGTTCAATAAAACCTGTTAACCTAAGATAATCAAGATGAATGGGAATAGATAAATTTGTAAACCAATTCCATTTAGATATTAATAAGATTCTACTAACTAGGTATGAAAATGATCACACCCCTTGAGTGGTTCAAGAATGGGAAATTAAAATGAAATGGGACAATATAAAACATAGAAGGTGCAATGGTTACATAAAATTATATAAAGGAAAAATAATTTCATGAACCACATTAACCAAGATGAGGAATGGGATGGAAAACTACTAGACATGTTCATATTCAAGTAGAAGGATATATAATGACCCCCGAGTCCAACTATTAATTGGCCTCATAGTTGCGACTAGCACAAAGGTTATAGAATCTCACCTAATATGGAATACATTACCCTTTCGATAGATAAGTATTGGGAGATAATATGGTAATACCCGAACAACTCCAAAAACCATTATTAATAGAAGAGTCAAAAATCCATTCCCACATGCATGATCAATGTAATTTTATACAAAATACAAGAAAACTCCATGGGAAAACTCCAAAAGAAAAAATCTTCAAGGAAAACTCCTGAAGATCGAGCTAGTAAGGTCTAGAATGGTCCTTAATGTCCTCCTGGAAACCAAAATGCAGTTTTATATATATAGGGAAAGTATATATGTATACAAGGTAGGGAAAACCAAAATTTATCGTGAACAAGTGTGGAGGAATTATAATTCCCTATAAGAAATAGAGACAACCCAAGAAACATGCAAGGAAACTATCCGGCCAGGCTCACCAGGGCACACACCCCGAATAACATAAATCATGTAATGTAATATTATTAGAACACCGATATTTAGGTACACCACATCACTTTCCCACTGGTTATTTAGGACATCATATGCATCCGACCACCGGCATAAGACTCACTATTGTCCCTCTAACGCCCCAAAAAATCATATGATCCATCTCAACCACACGCCCTGCACGCAGACAACTGTGCCATCACAACTACACATAACCATGCCTGAAGACACCTAGGCCACAACAACAACCACTAAGCTTGAAAAAAGCTGGGCCAGAACAACCACTACCATGCCCAAAAACAACTGTGCCTCATCCCAAAGTCACATGGGAAACATACCTTCCTATAATCTCCAGGGAGAACCACCACAACACACCCTGACCAAAGAGTCGTGGGTTATAATGTACCTTAGGCTGTCATATCCTGCCAAAAGAATCACGGGATACTTGAGAGAGGTAGTAAAAATGAGCTAAAACATTACATTCTTAAGAATGTTGGGAAAACCAACACCCCCCTTGAAATGGGGGTGTTCTGCATGAAGTGTTCAACATGAGTGGGTTTAGTATAAGAAACATAAGAACAAAATATTATACATATAGTAAATAAAACACTCATCCAAACCAAAGGGTTTTGAAAAAAACCATCCCATACACAAAAACTCTCACTGTTATCCGTACATTCACAAACACACAACAGCCACAAACAGAGCAAAACCCATTTCTGGAAAACAATCCCCCATTGTACCCATTTTCGTAATCATTTTCAACTGATTTTCATTTAAAATAATTCCTCACTATTAGAAAACTAATCAAGAATAACCACAATCCAAAAACAACAAATAATACAAAATATCCAAGCATAATTTTAAGCATCCACACCCAGTTATCTCATAAAATCACCAAAAAATGGATCTCTAAGATCCCACAAATTACTGGAACCAAACCAAGCCCCAACATATCTCTCTATATAGCCGTAGATTCACAAACCAAAAACCTTCAAATAGAGGTTCCATTCCCATAAACTTTACCCCACACAACAACAAATAGAGCCACCACATATATCACCAGAATAGAGAGAGGATGTTTTTCAGATCAAACCACACCATTCATTAAGTTTATTCATTCTGTTAGTTTAACTAGGGTGATCATAGAATGATTCTACTTCATTGGGCATACATTTAATCACCCGTGTTTATATGATTAACCTATTTCCATGTTACAACAATTCAATCACAGGATTAACCATAAAAATAAAGGATCATTAGTTCCCAAGTAAGGACCACCAACAACCATAATTTTCAATGGAAAAAGGACCTTATAATTTATAACATATCAACAAAGGTAAAACACAAAAACATTACCATCATTACCATACCTTAAATATTTAAAATCAATTCATTATATTCATTAAATTTGATTTCATACACGTCCCGGGGGGATCATCATTATACCCACCCTTCATGATACACAATAAAGGGGGACGAAGGAAGAACCCCTACTTTGATGATCACAGATTGATGTTTTTCTACTCATACCATGAAATTGGAATGCATGACTGGTGGAAGAAAAACACCAAGCACTACAATAATGAACTGGAAAGCCTACAACATGGGTGTATGATTCTACTCCAAATGAGTGACTCCAAACACACCAATGAGAGGAAAGAGACAAGGGAAGAATAAGATATTTTTTTATAAATGTAATGATCCTAGAGTTATGAGATGGGAAATATCAAAGTAATTAAATTTAAGATCATGGTTTTACCACTCAGTTGGTAGGTTTCACACATTTAATTTTTTTGGGAATTAAAAATTATCCCAAGAGATAGTAGAGATAATGGCTATGAGATAATATATTTCAACTAAATATAGAAAACTACATAGTAAGGGAGAAACTAGAAGACACAAGAAGTTGTAAAATGTAGAAAAAAAGATTGACATACCAAATATTTTGGTAACTCAAGGGTATTCCCATTATTAGTTGATTTAAAACAACATTAATGGGCTTAAATGGCCTTAAAACACATTAAAACGATCAGAAGACTTAAAAGAGGTGTTATGAGAAAACTGGGGAATGAAACCCTGACACCCCTAAGGGGGCATGAATAAGTGATAATAATCCATGAATCTAATCTATGACACACCAATCGGTGAGACCGATCAGTGAAATCGATTAGTCATGTTGATCGGGTGAACCAGGTCGGGTGAAGTGGATCAGGTGAAACTCGGTGGGTGAAGCTAATCGGGTGGAGCTGATCAGTGGAGCTAATCGGGTGAAGCTGATTGGGTGAAGATCAGTTAAACGGATCAGTGGAGTTGATCTGGTGAATCGAATCAGGTGAAGCAGATCTGGTGAAGGTGATCAGTGAAATGGATTGGTGGAACTGATCGGGTGAAGCAGATTAGTTTAATCTGATCAGTGAAACTGATCGGTGGAGAATATAAGGTGAAGCGAATTAGTGAAACAGATTTGTGGAACTGATCTGGAGAAGCTGATTGGTTGAATCCGGTTAGGTGACGTCGATCATTGATAACGATTGTTGGAGCTTATTGGGTGAAGGTGATCGGGTGAAGCTAATCAGTGAAATGGATTGGGGGAGCTGATCAGGTGAATCTGATTGGGAGAAGCTGGTCGGGTGAAGCTGAATAATGAAACTAACCAGTGGATCTAATTAGGTGATGTTTATTGGGAAAATCTGGTAGGGTGTGGCTGATTGTGTGAAGCTAATAATTGAAACTCAACGGTGGAGGTGATCAGGTGAAGTGGATTGGGAGAAGCTGATCAGTGAAGATGATCGATAGAGAAGATTTTGTGAAGCTGATCTGGTGAAGTCAATCGAGTGAATATGATCAGTGAAACTGGTAGGTGAATCTGATCGGTTTAAGTGGATTAATGAAACAGATCGGTAGAGATGATTGGGAGAATCTGATCAGGTGAAGTTGATCGAGTGAGGATGATCAATGAAACTAATCAAAGCAGCTGATTGGGTGAAGCTGATCAGGTAAAGATGATTTGTCATGATGATCGGTTGAAGTAGATTGGGTGATGTTGATATGTGAAACTAATCAGGTGGAGATGATTGGTGAGACCTATTAGTGGAGCAAATCAGGTTAAGCTGATCGGTGAGACCGATGGGTGGAACCAATCAACGAGACTGATCGATGTTATCGATAGGTGACACCATGTTGACACATTTTCTTCAACACTAATATCCACCTGACTCACTGATGGTGCCCAAGACACCCCAAAACATAGAAATCTGACAAACTAATGTATTAAGAGGGTTTGTGCCATTAAATCATATACCACTCAAACTATTCTCAACCTCAAGAATTCAATATTAACCCGAATAAAAAATAAGGGTCTGAACAACCACATCAGAAGATAACTTTCGGGGACAATCCATCCCAAGAAAGTCATATGATTCGAAGGATCACGTTTTCCCAACACACACATCAGGGAGTTCTTTCCTCCATGTCAAGATACTATCCTCTTTCCACAATATCGAATAAGGCTCGGAACAGTAACCCAAAACAGCTCTTGATACTAGTCACGCATATGAGCTTATCTCCCCCAAGTACTCTCCTCGAGGCCACCATGCATCCACAACACATGAACCAAAGGGATGTCCCCTCGACAAAGCACCTTCTCTTTTCAATCCTTAATCCTTACTTTTCACTCAATGAACGCATCATCATCCCCAATATTTGACTCTCCCCTATCAATGAAATTGGAATCATAATGTAGATATCAATTAAGCTAGGAGACATGTAAAATATGGTGGATCCTTTTTAACTGAGGTGGCATCACCACCTCATATGCCTCTTCATCGACTCTCCCTAACACTTCTAAAGGCATGATGAACCTAGGAGAGACCTTTCTCCTCTTGTCGAAACATTTCTACCCATACTAAGGGAAAACCATCAAGAACACATGGTCACAAACCTCTAACTCCTAGGGCCTCATCCTACGATTGAAATAGCTATTCTTCCAGTCCAAGTCTACTGTCATCCTCTAACGCAAAAAGATGAACCTTCTCTATTGTTCTCTTCACTAACTCTTAGCCAAGAACACTAGCCTTCCAATCCTTTGTCCAACACATGAGAAACTGACATGACTACCCGTAAATGGCTTCAAACGGAACCCTTCCCATAGTATATTGATAGATATTATTGTTAGAAAACAATACTAAGTAAAAATTGTGTACCCATGATCCCATGAAGTCCAAAACCAAATCTTGTAGCATATCCTCTACAATCTGGATGGTCTGCTCTATCTTCCCATCTGTTTGGTGGTGGAAAGTGGTTCTAAGGCGTATTTGGGTGCCAAAAGCATGCTAAAATCCCCTCCAAAATTGTGAGGTAATCTGTATATCTAGATCCAAGGCTATGGACCTCAGAACTCCATGAAACAACACCACCTCATACATATATCCCCATTTTAAGGAATCCACAACACTCGACTCCTTGATTGCTTGTACGTGAGCCGATTTCGTCAGTAGGTCTACCACTACCTAGATAGCATCACAGCCACCTTGAACACTAGGTAGTCCTCTAATGAAATCCATCAATATGTTATCCCACTTCCACGCAGGGACATCTAAAGGCTGAAATAAACCTACTGGGACATTGATTTCAACATTATCCTGCTGACACACTAGACACCTTGCCACAAACACTACCACTTCTCATTTCCCCACATTCCACTAAAACTATTCTATCAAGCCTCATTACATCTTGGAAACTCATGGGTGTACTGCTAGGGGTGAATTATGAAACTAAAGGTGTACTCCCTCATGATTTGTCGCTAGGAAAAACAACTTCTTATGGAAAAGCATCAGTTTCTAACCATCCTCCACCACATTTCCAGAGCAGTGACCTAGCCAACCCAATCACGCATTAGTTCAATCTCTGTGTCTCCCCATTGAGACTCATGATCCTGCCGAAATTGGGAGGAATTAACTATGATCTGAGATTAATAGCCTCTACCTCTATCCATCCATGTATACATGTGTAAGGAGACCGACTCCTCCATCACCTTCTATGATTCCCCTGACTATAGAACTTAATCCTTCAATGAATTCCTACTAAAGGTATAGGTCACCACATTCACCTTACGTTTAGTGTACAAGATCTCGATGCCTTAGTACTAAAGAAACTCCTCCAACCTTTCCTATCACATGTTCAGGTCTTTCTGGGTAAATATATACCCATATCCTTGTGATCTATGAAGACCAAAATGTTATACTCAATAAGGTTATTCTTCCACAATTCCAATGCGAACACTACTGTTAAATTATCTAGGTCATGGGTGGAATAATTATGCTCATGGGGACATAAGTACCTAGACCCATAAGAGATCACTCCCCACTGTGACATTATCACACATCCCCATCCAAGTCCAGAAGCATCCCAAAACACCTCAAAAAAACCCTTCCTCTAGAAACATGAGCACTGGATCACTGACCGGCTATTCCTTCAGATACCTGAAATCTACCTCGCACTACTCACTACACATGAAGTTCTGGTACTTTCTGGTCAAATATATCAATGTAGATGAAAATTGGTAGAAATAAATTATGAACCTCTAGTAATAGCCTTCTGAACCTAGGAAACTATGAACATCTATCACATTCTTGGGTCCTTCCCTGGAAATGATCGCTTCAACTTTTGATGGATCTAATAATACCCCTTTCTGAGAAACAATGTGTCAAAAAAATTTCACTTCTCTTGTTAATAACTTCCACTTGGAGAACTTTTCATAGAGATGGTGGTTTCAAAGGATCTATAAGATCATCCTGAGGTGCTCAGTGTGCTCCTCCTCTGATCTTGAGTATATTAGGATGTCGTCAATGAACAAAATGACAAACTGGTCCTGGAAGTCATGGGAAAAAGAGTTCAAGAGCCCCATGAACAATACAGGTTCATTTTTAACACTGAACGACATGAATACTAACTTGAATATACCATTCCAGTACTTGAATGTAGTCTTTGGGATATCAAAATATTTCACCCTTAACTGGTGATACACATAACCTAGATCAATCTTAGAGAAACAACCTGCTCCCCATTGCTGGTCAAAGAGATCTTCTATCCTTGGGAGAGGGTAACAATTCTTGGTTATTACCTTATTCAGAATTTGGTAGTCTATGAATAGCCTGAGACCACCATCTTACTTCTTTTCATTGCAAAACTGAGCACCCCACGATGACACACTTCTTCAGACAAAACCCTTCTTCATCAGATCTTCAATATAAATCCACAACGTAGAAGTAGACATCTAGTAAGGATTCATTGAAATGGAATGGGAACTGAGTTTTATGTATATCATGAAATCAATGTCATGTCGAGGTGGTAGAGTCACTACCTCCTCAAGAATTACATCCATGAACTCTCTGAAAACTACTATATCTTCTACCATATCTACATTGGTTGACTCCACTAATAGCTCAGTTAACAAATAATGGTGGGCCTCCACTTGCTGGATTCCCTCACGGCAAACCCACTCTTCAACGAAAGCTACAAAATGGCTGCCCATATTTGTAAAAATGCCTCATCTCCAGAATAATTTGATAACAACATGTTTGGGAAATATCTATTTGATTCCAATGATGATAACATATGGCTGCATTTGCAGCAGAAGGAGATCCCCACTAGACTGATGCGGCCCCAACATCTGTTTGCATCCTTGAAAAAAATCAAACAGGCTTGTTTAACCCCCAAAAGGCGTAGTTAGCACCCGGGGAATAGAGATTATATCAATGACTTGGCCCAATGAATGGGATGTATTGTGTGTAAAAAAAGAGTGTGAGTCTCTTGAATCAAATAAGGCTCATGAAAGAACATTAAACAAGATGATCGTACCTTGAACTACCTCCAGATCTGGTGGATCTTCTACCTCAACAGCATGAAACATACCATGACAGATCCTATATCTATTGTTTGTTGTCTGCCTCCCCAACCATGACTTGGATGAGGTCCCTAGTGAGCACCCTGAGGTCGGCCTCCTCTGGCACCATCTACCCTTGGAGGATCAAGAGCTCAATATCCCAGGTGCAGCTGTTGAAAGGGTCTGGCAGACAAGTGGTGCTGCTGAGGGGGACCTTGATCCTTCCCAGCCCCATCATACTACAATCAATATGGGAACTTGTTTTAAAGGTTCCCACGACATCCATATGTAAAAAATCTCAGTCTTAGACCTGTTTAGAATGTTTGAGGACCGGGAGATAAAAACTGGAACTACTAAGGTCTTCTCCCCATTGGCTAAAACCTTGAAGGCCCTAATGCTAGAGGCCTTAATTTGATAGACTTCACTTTTGATCAACCAAATTGGATCCCCTCTCCCGGAACAGCTCCCAGTTAGTGCATCATCTCCACAATATCATCTTTCTTATAGACCTCCATGTGCGTCAATAGAGTGAAGAGATTAACAACATACTGAAGGGAAGGACAGTTTTTCGCTTCTAAACATCTAACCTAAGAATCCTTCTTTGGAAAGAGGTATGGATAAAAATGAAGGAGATCCTTGACCTTGTTCCCCAACTCCCTCACTGACATACTCCTCTGATGGAGAGAGAGTAACTCCTACCACTTCTCAGACTTCATAATGTAAGATTATAATTCCTCCCAGAAATCCAAATAGAAGTCAGCCCACAAAACCTCTGTCGCCATCCTCTCTAAAAAGGTAAGTCATCCACCACTAACATTCTGCTCCTTTCATCTGATTGGATACCAATAGAACCTATTACATTCTTAAAACATAGATTACGGTAATGGTGATCACCAGCTCTTCAGTCTAGTGTTTTGTCTCTATGTGGGAAACACTACCCTCTTACTTCTTGAGGGTCTGTTGCTAGAATGAAGGTAGAGTATCCTTCCAAATTTCATCCTCTTCCTGTTGGAAAAGCCTTCGTTGATCTACCGGAGTATCCTCATGGGCCTCGATTTCCTGTACTACCCGTGGACGTCATCTGGGTGCCATTGGTGCTAGGTAAACAAGGAATTCCTAAGCCTGAATAGGGTATAAGATTCCTTTTAAGTTTTGATTAAATTTTTTATTTATTTTAAATTATCAAAACACCAATCTCACATAAGAACCCAAGTCATTATGATGTATGTACCTTTCTTAGGGTCTCTACCCTACAATCAGTATAGCCTCCCAAAGTTGTTATTTAGGCCTAGTTTCCTTGCATCAGATCACATGGGGATAAAAATCCCATATCCCAGCCAGTGTTCCCTAGCCTATTTTATGAACTAAGATTGAATAACATTGTTTCCCTACCATCCCATGAAATCTTTACTATGCCTAACCATAGTCTATATCCAATCTCTCAACCATCACTTATGATACCATTCTATCATGACCCACCTTTTTGAGGAATGTGTCAGACCTTACTTGCTCATGATTCAAGAGTTGTTGTTGCTAGTTTTATTTCCTTTTCTATGTTCCCATTGAGTATTATTTTATTTTTCAGCACCTTACTTTGCACATGCATGTGCGAATGGATGTTTGGATTTACACTTACTTTCTGTTTCGGGGTTGTTTGATTATTAATTTCTTATCTCCTGATCTTTTTCTATAAAAGCGTATTTCCTTCCATTTTACATTAAATTCTATATCCATGTTGATAGTTACACTCTGGGGCCTATTGAAAGTAGAGATTAGGGGTAATGACATCTTATTTAACTTTATGAAGGAAGGTTTCGGTAGTATGTTGTCCCTTTCCACATATTGGTGAAGGCGGGACATGAAAAATACATTTTCTATTTCCATTTGAGGTCATGTACTTAAAATGATTTATAATACACTATGTCATTAAATAATAGGGAAAAAAATATTTTTTAACCTAATCTTGTATTAAACGACTAATCAACACATTCAGATTATAAGGTAGTGCAACACATCCAATGGGTTTTGTTATAAAATCATTAAATTGTTTCCCAAAAAAATCATTTATCACCTTAAATATTTTATTCCATAATTCATATTTCAAATTATCATAGAACCACTAAAATCATTCTTAAAATTAAATGGGTAAAAGTAAATAGAGCATACCTCAAAGAGAATAGTACCATGTAGAACGGTTTGGATCTCTCCTCTTTCATTGATGACCACTTAAAGCTACTACCACCATCTCCGATAATATGAACCTTCACATATGCATAAAGACACTTGGACCCAATGATTGTATTCTCAAGTCCATGAATTTTTAAAATGGGATCCTTAGGTGTTTTTTATATTGATATACCCATTTTCGACAAACACCAATATATATTTTAATATTATAACTATATTCACATAGCCATATATATATATATATATATTCATATACATTTACGTGGGTGAATATACATATAATGGGGAAACATACATTTAAATATTCCTGCCTTTGAAAATGTGGTGTGTCACCTTGGACCCTGGTGACTTGTAATCACTTAAAGGGTGATCAAAACTCATTACCTATAATATTAGAAATTTAAACTCAAAGAAAAGAACAAAAAAATATTGTTCGACTGTAGGTAGTTTGAGTATAAATTACCTCATGTCTTGATAGAAAACAAAAAATTGTTCTAAGTACATTGCCTTATGTGTTGTAAAAAAACACTAGAATACCTGAGGGGCCTTTCACATGTCGTATTATTCGAAGAAAGACCAATGATCTAGTAATCAATAAACCTATGGTTCATCCAAACATCTTTAGGAAATGGAGAGGGGGGAAATCAGCCATCAAAAATGAATATGGATAGCTATGGGTATTAACTCTTTGAATCATTGAGAAATTGTAAAGAATCATAGTGGAACCCACATATGAAGAGGATTCATGAGGGGGGAGGGGTCAAATTATGATGGAGGGTATATGGTGGAGGGGAGTCACATGAATCAGGAGGGGTATAAGTGTGTTTATGTTTCTTTTTTATTATATTTTAATTTCAATTTAAATAACGAAATTATCTTTAAAACAACACACCATAAATTTTGGATCAATAGATTTGCCAAACTGGGCACCAACCGTGGGTCACCCCTGCATATGAAATTACCTCACATAGTTTATCTTGATGGACTATCCAAAAAATGCAGTGAATAGTTTATGTGAACATTATAAGAGGTTGCTTCCATGTAGGCTAGATGGATAGTTTGGAAAACTATGTCTAGGATGTGCGGACCACCTTTATCCGCCTAACATATGTCTCATTGTTTGTTACTAATGGCCACACAGTTTCAGACATGTCGTGCACCCTATTCAGAGCACCAAATCCTTGAATTTTTGGAGCCTAGTTCTTCAGAAACACATTAAAACTTTCAAGTGACTTATTAGTCAATCAACAAAGTTCATTCAAAAACACCATGATGTGTTTGAACTATTATAATTTCATTCAGAAGTTTGGTTTTTAAAATGGACCATTCATTAATCACCAATAGTCATATTCCCCTATAATTTCATTAGGCTAGAAAACATGGATATTACAGTATCCCCACCACTGAAATTATCTTCCCTAAGAATCATTAGGGATGTAATGAAAAAATCACTCAACCTACAAGGTCTGTGAAGACTCATTCAAATTGTCGAGTTTCATTTACATGGAAACTCATACCTCATATTATTTATTATGTACATCCAACTTATGCTGTCAAAACTCGAGACAATGCGCTATTTCCAATTGAAACATTATAATAGATCTTACCCAATTACACAATGAAAGAGAAAAAAAATTACATTTTCATCTTCATAATCCATTGGAAAGTAGTCCCCCCCCTGAGGCTTTATCATTAGAAAGTGGAGTGTTCCTAAACAATGTTTTCCAAACAATTAGAATTCATTAACAAGGCACATACCTAATAATATTAAAGATGCACCATAAGTTTTTCCCAACTGAGATAACATAGAAACATATAGGTTCATATTATGGATCTCACTTTTATGGGACTATTGAATCCTCATATACATACATGAATTTTGTTGCACTAGTTTTCTAAAAAGACACTATAGATATTAAAACCACATACTCATAATCATGAAAATTTTATTTAAAATAGTTCATACCTAGCAACATATGTTGTACAAGAATAAAAGAATTATATCCAATCTGGCTGACTATTCTCAAAGGCACAACATAGATGGCTGGTGTATATCAAAAACAAAAGAAAACATGATTCCGTTAATGTCTAAGATACTCTACTCGGGATATGAGTTGAGACCACACACAATAACTTGGGGTTAAATAATTTAATGGAACTCATCTAGTACATTTCAATATTTTGAAACTCAATGTGTACCACATAAAATGACACATACTCCCTCATGATTTAGATGTAAGGAGGCACACAATTGATATTTTCTACAGGCTTTATAACCTATTCATTCATGTATTGAGTTGTTTACAAAGGAAACTAGCTCAGGTTGCATCATAGCATGACCAAACCACAAATGACGAAATACTGAGTATCCAAATGAATGAAACAAGGATCCATGACGTACTAATAGATAGACCATGCTCGAGGCATGTATAACTTTATAAAATAAAGCATCAGTTGATGCTCGTTCCCATAACAATAGATAAACAAGAAACGAACAAACATCCAAACAAGGGTGTCAATTACGAGATAGTCATCCCACAAGGGAAAATGACACTAGAATGGAACATATTGTCTAAATCCTTACTGTATTAGCATGGTATTTATTCTATTACAGTTATACAATCCATGAGCTAACCCAATATAGTGAATAACCACTAAGCATATCACTAGGTCACATAAAATATATTACACAAGGCTCATGATAATTTATTTTAAGAAATATGTAAATAGAATCTACCTACAAATAAACACTCAAGTCTCTATTCCAAGGCATTCTATAAGAAATATTTAAAATCCACTTACATGATGGTTTAAACAAAGGAAACCCCTATAAGATCCAACGTATAGATCATTACATTGATTTACATTGAAATCTTTAAACATATAAAATACTTAATTCAAAAAATAATGTACCAATTTTAAAAAAACAAGGCACATCATTTGAAACAACTCAATAATTGAAAAAAAGAATGGTATATAAAAATTCCTTTTGAGACTTTAAAAAGTTCTTAACATCCCATCATAATTATTCAATCCATCATAAAAACTTTTTTTAACATATAAGGAGACCCATAGGGATGAAAATAAATTAACCTAGGTTCATTAAAAAGAAACCCAATAGAATTTGATTAACTATTGTATGCATAAAACCCCACAGTAGTTCATATCCTAAATCATTCACCAACTTACCTATTTGTGTCAAATTGTTCATTTTGAAAGTAAAAAATTTCATTTGAGTTTAAAATGATATATATTTTAAATATATAACCACCTACAAATATACCAGGATTATATAATGGATCATTCATATGTGTGTCCATCTAAAAATCCAAAAATCACACATACACATTCCCGGTTAGTATTCAGATCCCATTAAATCAACATAAATTATCATTAAATTTTAAAATATAGAAGGCTTTACATTTAAACAACGTTATTTAATCTTGTGTAAATCATGAATGATGGTTCCAATTTATGGGTAACCTATTTTAAATAATAAGGTTCCTATAAAAATTATAATTGTAAACTAGCTTCTATCGTAATTAAAAAAAAGTTGATTTATCCATTGCACCAACTTTATAACATCATAACATGGCATGTAATAATAAAGAGTAAACATAAAGAAGAATGCTACTAAGAACTGAAGCATTTCATATAATCAAGGAATTCTAAATTAATAAGATAATGTGGAACATAATTATGGAATCCGATCACCAAGATAATTAAAATCCCAAGCATTTATTTAAACATCCAAGTGAAATAATTACCAAAATAAGTTCAAATATAAGAATGTAATAGAATTCAAGGCACACAATCATACACAATAGAAAAACTTCTAATGCGACTGAATTTCCTAGAATATTCATAGACTGTTGTGTAAACTATTCCTATAATATGATGTATTCGATGTTCTATCCTTTTAATACCAAGAAATTGGGGGAAATAACACAAATACCATAAAAAATTATGCAGAAAAAAATACACCAACTAATCGAGTTTAAGTAATGTCAAATAAATAATAAAGAAACAATTATATCCCTATCCACTGGGTTATATTCCCATGGGTTGGGTGATCTGAACTAGACACAACATTTTTCCAAGCGTATACACATTTTGTGCCTCCTATCTATCTGCCAAAAATAGGAAGACAATAGAAATATAAAAAATCTCATACAATATTGTATCATCTTAGATAGAAATAGCACTAAATTGCTAGACTTATTGGTGAGTCACATGGACATAACAACATCTCCCTATATTCTAGAGGATTCTGACTATCAATGATGGTCAAATGAGATGATAGTGAGTAGTCTATAACCTCGTATTATTAATGTACACCATTTTATCAATAATAAATAGAAAGCAATAAGGATTAAGTATAATGAAAGGATAAGGAAATAGAAGATATAAATAATATGAATTGAGTATAAAATATGTCCAATCCTATTTTATATGAAGCATGCATGTCTACTAAGTGATCAATAATTTTAACAATACGAATAAACCAAGATAAATGATATAGGGAAGTGTGAAAATAAATAATAGAATGGAAATCCAAAAAACAATCTCTATGAGCATCTTTATAGCTAGCTCGATCATGTGTCCTAACTCCTAGGTAAAAGAAAAGAAACCCAATAAAATTTCTATATCCTTGCAAACAAGAAGGTCTACATAGGTACCAATGATACCCAAGAAATGTGAGATATAAAATCATGTTAGGCCAGCACCCATAGTGACTATTCCAATCCATTAAGTTTTATATAAACTAATGTACTGAGAAGTAAAATTGATAAGCAATTATTAAAATTAAATATTCACATCAGTTGTAAAATACTAAACTAATGACACTAAAATGGACCCTCAAGGACCCTTGAACATGATGGAAGAGATCATATAACAAGGAAGAAACTAATAATTCACAAATAAACCACACAAACTATCTGTTCATCCAGAAATATCATTCCACAATTACCATTAGCTATATCCCTAGTTCCATATCAATCTTTGTATTGTTGAGAAACCAAAAGAGTCATAACATTTATGGCTGATCCATATGATCACAAATGACAAAATTTAACATGGACATTCCCTATTCCCAAAAGAGTCAGAATCTTCAATGCAGGTCTATATGATTACACATGTGACAATTTACCCAGATAAATCAAAATAACCAAATATATCATATTCCTCATGAAAATATTTTTTGTAGTAGAGTCAAACCGCAAAGGGTGAGATCCAAGGTGTTGAAGACCAAGGCATCCTCATCGATTCCTAGGGGCATCATGATGGAAACAAGGTTATGCACGTCTTGGATAACTATGAGAATTTAACACAATTTATATCCTACACAAGTCCAAGAAAGCAAGATCAAAATGTTCATAAGGCCCATTACATCACACGAAATCAATATCCAAGGTGAATCACAATCCAAGTCATCAACTACTATATTCCAATTATAATGAATATGTCATAGGTATCCATACAATCACAATTTCATAAAATATAGGTTTTCATACAAGATGATTCCATCCCCACATATAACCAATTCATGTTCTATTCCACCTCATGATTATAACCACATATGTATCACTATTCATATTAAAATACAGCCAATGATCATACCCTCTCACTATTAACAATTTTTATTTAAATATAACACAATAGTATAACACTCATTTCTATATTTTCAAATTAAAAAATTATATAATTCATGTTCCATATAACAATTTAACCTAAGATTATCAACATTAAAAGTGAGAAAATACATCTTCAAACTATGTAAAACAATTCCCCATAGTTATAATTAATCTTAATCTATCATGGAATGCATAGGAACACATCCATTTGGTTATTTACGAATGGTAAATTCAATTAAAATGCGGCAATATTTAGCTTATAAGATAAAATGGTTCTATAAATTATTATAATGGGAAAACCCATTTTCTAATTCATTAAGAGTCCATGTACTAAACATGGTTTATATCACCCCATTTCTTCAAAGCAAATGTAAACATACAAATAATTAATCCAAGAATGTATTATAAGAATAATCAATATATTCAATTTAGATTATGATTCACCTCATCCAAGAGGTTTTATAACAAAAATTGTTACATAGTTTCTCAAAACATTCATTTAACGTCATAAAAAGTTCATTTATAGATACAAATTTTAATTTATCAAATATTTAATAAAATATTTATTAAATTTAAAGGGAAATGGATAGGGATACCTATTACATAGGGAGAGAACCAATCCAAACACATTTATTATTTACGCATTAATCGGGGGCCACTAGAATCTACTTCTACCCACCTCCAAGAATATGCACCTCCATAGATACATAAAGATACCTAGTCCCAAAATTCATGTTTTCATTGAAATGAGTATTTAAAAAATTCTCCATAAATATAACTTATATGAATATACATGTATCCTCTTATACCTATATGCATATTTATATTATACATTGCACAATTAGTCCCATTTATATATATATTTTTCGATCAATCATTATAATTATTTCATGGGAACATACATATAAATATTCTAACTTCTACATATGTGGTATTCTCATTTGACTCCAGCGACACGAACCTTCCTCAGGGGTGATCAAAATACAGAAATGATAAAACTAGGAAGTCAAAATCATTTAAAAGACACAAATAATATTGTGCTAGATTAAGTAGTGGGAGAATAAGTTACATCCTATGGAGAAGGAAAATTAAAAATGGATTAAATGGAATCTATTTTGATAGAGAACATTGAAGAATACCTATGATTATCGGAGGGGCCATTCATATTTCCTATCATTAGAAAAAAAAATTAGATCATGTTAGACCTTACCCAAGGGTTTAGTTGAACATCACTAGTAACGAATAGAGACAAAATTGTTTTTCCAGAACAATAATAAGGGTGGTAGGGGTAATTCCTTGATGAGTCGATGATAAATCATGATGAAATATCGTTGAACCATCATGCAAAGTGGAAGCATGATGGGGGAATCACACATTGTTGGAGATGCCAGTGGAGGAGGGTTGTTGCATGTTTTAGAAGGGTTATAAGGGTGTTTAGGTTGTTTTTATTATATTTTAATTTTTTATATAATTTATTTAATTTCATTAAAAAACACCCATCACTATTTGGTTCACACATTTATCCAAAACATGTTCCAACCATGGGGAACACCCTACCTTGGAAACAACCTAGAATGGCTTTTCCCACATAGTTATCCAAATTCTGTGCAAACCCTATGGAGAATAGTTTCTAGGTACTGACTAATTGGAACTTCCCTTATAGTCTTGGCACACATAATTGAAAACCATGTGTTTACTATGTGAACCACCTCTTCTAACATATTTTATTTCACCTAGTTTGATGCCATGGGAAACACCATTTCATTGAAATTGTGGGCCCTGTTCATAGCACAAAACCCTTAATTTATTCGAGCTCAAAGAACCTGAATGTCAAATAAACCTCTTATGGACATATCATCCCATAACCACTGTTCCAAAACAACTCATTTTTGTTTTCCACCTCTAGGAATATCATTCCAACGCTCAGGTAGTAATAAAACTCATCAAGTAATAACAAAAAATCAAATTCCTTTATATTGTTGTCTAATAAAAAAACCCCAGACTCTTTAATGAATACTCTTACACTATCATGATTACATAAGTAATATCTTCAATATCCAGATGCATGCAGATAAAATATGTTTAAAAATAATCCATAAATAGATTATTAATAAATTTACAAGAAGTAATATTATCATCATACAAAATATTAATTATACTATATCATCCGCATATGGATCCATGTGGAAGGCTCACACCTAAAACAACTATATTCTTGATAGAGATCAAAAAAAGGTAAAAAAATCACACAAATATGGAATTATACTCTACTAATTTGTATGGTTATGAATCATATTAGATCTAGATGGGTTGCTACCTAAATAATGCATAACATTTTAACATCCAACTCATGTATTATGGTGTTACTTCTATATCAACATTCTGCCTTGTGTTTGGATATATGCCTATAACAGTAGTAGAGGTTCCACCACCTACCTATATCTATATATTAAGACATCATAATAGGAAGATCACCCTTGTTATAAGACTGCAGAATCATAACAGGTTCTTACTATAGAGGAATTGTTAAAAGTATATATGTATACTGGTCACAGAGCATCACTAGGGGGATACCTCCCCAAGGACATGGAAAACACAACCCATTCATATAAGATACATGTATCAAAAAATTTTCTAATACATTTTTACATGTATAAATTCAACATGATGATTATCAATTTCTTGGGGAAATTATTTATCAGCCACCACACAAACACAAGAGTTCATGTCCTGAGAGATGGATGTGACAAAAATTAACACTCTTTCCCTAGTTCCAAAAAAACCACACAGTTGTACAATATCCACAATATGGTCCTATTATGAAACATCTCTAATAAAATTTTATCTCAAACCAACCAATTTGATCATGTTTAGCTCTTAATAAGATGGTGGTGAAACCCCAAACATGCGTCTAGTAGGTCAGGGCATAGAATTTTGCAATGATTTTTCATATCAAAGACATGGGAGGCCATACCCTATGGTACCTATACACAAGCACACACCTCCCACCACAAACGTCATGATGAAAGATATAAATACATAAAATAAATAGGATAAAAGATTAAATAATTATCCAACATTATAGTTTGAAAAAATGACGAGAAATATAAAAATTCTAAATACACTCCCACTCAACCTATAAAAGTTTAAATCCTTCTAATATAGAATGAATGCTCAAATGAAAACCTTGAAACAAAATGTGGTCATTCTAAATCAACTATTATCATCATTATACTGGTCCACCTAAGATACGTAAAACAGGATGTCATCTGTATAATACACGAAATGTTCTCTAACTTTACATGCAAGGTTGAGTATTTACATAACTAGTTGGGCGCCTCAAAATCATTGACCATAAATAATAGAGAGTGAGATGTCATCTCATCATCATTATATTATTTCAATATTAATATGGTAAATAAATACAATTACAACCAAAAACATAATCCATATAGACCCAAAATCAAATTGGAAATCTCCAATCATATGTATAGCCTTGGTTTCTTCTCAATGCTTCAAGGTAACAGTCATCTAGGATTAATCAACCCATTAGTCTGATAACATTTTTGGAGCTTATTCTAGAGGTTTTCATCACTGTGGTTTCATTGAATCAGTTCCCACTTAATCTCAAACAATCTTGATACATAGACAGTGGATAACACCCTAATCCTTTAGGGTATACCCAACCCTATCTGTAATAGAAAGCTAATACGGTTGTCAATAACCCAAGTTTGTTTTCAAGTGATTATTGATCCTACATATGGAAGAATAAATGTTATAGTATCACTCTATGAGCTGCACTAAGTGATACCTAACTACATTGAATACTAATCCCATAAATGGGACTATGTATTATTATTATCAAGTTTTTCTCATGGTATTGTCACGTGGATGGTGAACGAGAACACACACTAAATATACTAGTCTATACTGATTGAATTCAGGGACTCAAATTTAACTATAAACAGTAAATTATATGTAATTATAGTGCACAACATGTCTCACTATGTCTCGACCTACTCATGAAAGTTACCACGGTCCCTAGTAAATGAATCTTTACTGTGATTGTTCCAATATACACTTGAGAATCCCACGAACATGGTCATGTCTTGATAACCTAGGATTGTATGAGTACATGGACATCCTAATATACTCTATCAATGCCAATGTATATAGAATGTCCAATACTATATACTTTGGGGAATCATGATGAGATTACATTAATGGGTAACACTAAGTATCATTGGTTTAACATGGAATTTGATTTTTTAAACCCCAGAAACAACAAAAAGTGTTCACCGATTTTGTGTGAAACCAAACTATACTCTATATAATATGGTATTTTACACATAATCTGATTGGATTAATATATTTTTCCCACATAACATCTTTTACGGATTCCAAAGTAAATAATACAATGTATCACAAATCTATGGCTGATGGTGATTTATTTATAACTTGTGGTAAGATTATGACAACCTAATCTTCTCTGGAACACTTCTTATTATGTCTCCCCACTATATGAAAAAATTTATGAATAATGAAGACATGATCTATCATTGATCCAATCCAAGTCTCTAATATCACTTCATTGTGCCATCATTTCTTAATACGAACTAATGATAATTATCTAAAACAAGAATTTACAGTTTTTTTATTATCAGTTATACCATGTTTTTGAACACATGCCTAATACAAGACGAATGATGATTATATTAAGAATGTGGTGAATAATGCATGAATCATCAATGTGGGAAACATATAAATATTCATTTTTATATATATATTTCTTTTTTTAAGTTATTAGTGATCACTTGGGATAATATATAATAAATAAATAATAATGGTAGTGATAAAAATTCATTAATATTATATAAAGCTTCCACTGGTGAATCAAATTGTATGTTTGACATGGAGTAAACCATTATTTTTATATACCAATCAAAAAATATTTATACCTCATGTTTTTATTGATGAATAACATATAATGGTTCAATTTAAATTATGTTTATGAGATCAAAGAAATATGGAGGAAATGAAAAAATCCTTAGTACTGATCGTTGATCCATGATCTGGTTGTCATCCTCTAAATCCATCATTCACACAAACTCCAATTCCTTATGTTCATGAATCTACCACTATGATTTTCCCATAAATTGATTTAAATATATGGGTTCATGTTCATTGAAATTATATAATTAATTAATTAAGTAATTTATATATCATTCCAAACCTGACTACAGTTGAACAGAACCCCGGATGTACGTATTTATTGTATTGTTCCTTAGCTAAATCTCTCATTATTTATTTAATAGGTGGACTATATTTCCCATCAGAGTACCTATTTTGGATTTATTCCATTTTTTTAGAAAAACATTGATAATTTGATATAATATAATAAATATTTTGACTACATCAGTATCGACCAGATCTAGGCCCCAAAATCTTATGATGAATCAATGAATGGGTCAAAAATTATTCAGTAAAATATTTAATTCCATAAAAGGGAAAAATGAAGTAATTAAATATAATTAGAATATATTTAGTTATCATTATAAAATCACAAAACATGTTCCGATTCAATTTTTTGAGTCATATTTCATTGAACTGATTTAAAATTTATCACTAAAGAATTCATCGAAAGTTATAGTTTCTAGATATGATAAACAATATATACATTCAAAATAATTTATCAAAAACAATATTGATTTCAAACAATCTGAGAAATATATGAAATCATATTTTCACTAGGATGATTTATTAAGATCGATAGATTTCTTGGTAAAAATGTTTCCACTCTAATATCATTTATTTGAATTAAATTAGACAACTACCAAGAGATTATCATTCATTATTATAATTTCCTCTATATCAATATCAGATTGTTGAAGAATATATCTTTTCAGTATAATTTTTTCTAAAACACATTTTATATGATAATATTCTGATTATATTTCTAAAAAATTATCAATTTCATAAAATTTATGA
Organism: Viscum album; assembly: GCA_963277665.1. NCBI lineage: Eukaryota > Viridiplantae > Streptophyta > Magnoliopsida > Santalales > Viscaceae > Viscum > Viscum album. The sequence continues at coordinate 960,367,097 of OY728143.1, read as the reverse complement.
AATTTAATATTATTTATGAGAATTATGTATCTTATTTGAAATAATTAAATGCCTACTATTAATGAAATTACATTAAATTATCATTTTTAGTATTTTATAAAAATTATTAAAATGATTTTTAGTAACCTAATAGAATACATTAAAACGACAAAAATATATACTATAAAATTATATGATTCATTATAGTAAAACATTTATAAGCGGTTTACTTAAAATAGTTATAAGTAATACTTGATTTTTAATTATTATGTTCTATTAAATATATATACCCAAATATTTGTAGCCATTTAATATTCATTCATCATAGAAAATTTAATTTCAAAAGGTCCTTTTATTATTCATTCAACAAATCCTATATATTAAACTGTTCTTATCAGAAAAAAATATTTTAATAATGAATAGTTTATTACAAAAAGATTGAAAATCATAATTTACATTTTTCTATATTTATAAAATCAGATAGTAATAATAAGTTGGGTTTACATGTTTTTAATTGATGAAAAAATAAAAAAAAATGTATAAATTACATTACATATTAATTTTAGAAAATAATTATGTGTTGTTCAACTAAAATTGTTTACAAAATTTCAAACATAGTGTTTTCTCCCACATTTTCATTTTTTAGGAATAAAAATAATAACTTGTACTAATTGTAAAGATCACAATTTTAATACTTTATTAGTTTAATGTTATCTAGAGTTGTGTTTCATTTCATTTTGACAGGGATTTTATACACTTATTAAATTGAAAAATATGTTTTGTTAACTCCCTCGATAGTGACTTCTTAGAAATATAAGTCATGGTATTGAAGTCAATGACTTATTTATCTATGGAAAATCCATATAGACTCTTTAATAAAACTCAAAAAACAATGTATTTGTAATAACTATATCATATGATTATGGTGTTGGGATTATCATTATAATTAGATGCTAAAATTTGACCACAAACTATTTTTTTTTCACAAAACGCAAATAAAAATAATTTTACCTTAATTAACATATAATGATGTGATAACCCTTATTTTTTTAGACATTAATAATATTTAAAAAAAATTTACAATAAAATATCCAACATTTTTACCAAATATAGACATTGTTTGATCTCTCCAAAAGTGATTCCATCACCATTCATATTTTGTAATTTCCACAAATCAAATAATGGTCTAGTCAACGTTTTAGAACATCAAATATCCACATACAATATATTTTTAAATATTATTATCTATTTCAAATCCATGAAATGTTTATTACAATGTGTTCGGTACCCACATTTTTTTGGGTAATATAAATCTAAGCAATAATATCATTTGGAAAACACATTTTTAATCTTTTTATTTTTTTTGTAAATATTTTCATAAAATATAATATTAATGAAATAAAAATGATTCTTATTTATTTAAAGAACTAAATATCCTCTAATGAATTCTTCCTAATTTTTATATAGATGTTTATTTTTTAAAAAGTAATTTCAATGAAAATATTATTTATTAGGATTTAGAACTACTTTGGATGATGTTCTATTTGGTTTTAAGTATATAATAATTTGGTCAAAGATATCCTTATGGTGAGTAAAAATTTAAATGTTTATCTCAGACTAGAAATTTTATTAATATTCTAAATTATCTAATTCAAATAAGCATTATTCATGATTGAACAAAATTTATCACTCATCTAGAAATTTATGTTTTTCAATTTGGATGTATACCTATATATTCTCTCATTATATTTAACTATATTATATTTACCAATCTCATATTCACCTTCCAACTATATTTTCTATTTATGAATTGAAATATACTAGATTATAACATCACCTAATTGATTTTATTTACCATATTCCATTATAAATGAAAAATTTGTATCACCGAATTTAGAATTAAAATCATTATCGTGATATGTTTCATGAATAATTTTTTAATATACCATTAGATTTAAGAATTTATAATTCTATGAAACTAGATAATTAAAAATGAAAATCATTAAACAATCATCATAATTAAATTCAATTTACTATCAAAGGATGTATCATTTCTTTTAGTCCAAGTATCATTGGTTATAAGAAGTAATTTCTTTCCTCATTTTTAATTATCCATATCTATTATGAAATATTAGTCATTTTATGTCCGGTCTTCTATGTTCTTGGATTCTATACCCATTAGAAATTCTCCTTTACTATATTTATTCTCAATTATTACTTTTCTATAATTCCATCATTCAAAAAGGAGGTTCTATTTTAAATTGACATTATTCATAGATATTAAAATATTTAATAGCTCACCTTCACTATTCTCTAAATTACAAACATATATATAATGTTTACAAGATCTCTTTTTATTTATGGATTTTTCAATTTGAAACCATATGTTAATGTACTATAAGACGGAGTGAAATAATATTTCTTTTCTATTTTCTCATTATTAACAACTCTCTTCAATTGGTTAACATACATCATTAGAGTACGAATGAGATCATCAAATAATATAATACATTATTAATTTCTACACTCATTTCAGTCCTCAATTACCATTCCATCTAATTAATGTGTTTAGTTTTTTCTACCAGTTGATCATACCTTAATAATTTATCATCCTGATATTATAATTAGTTGTCTATGCTGAATAACCCATAATGAACATACCCTACAACATAAACATGTATGAAATAAAAATCCGAATAAGTATATCTAAATATATAACTTTTTATTTTCAATCACCTTATAAGTTCATAAATGAGTAACTCATATATTATTCAAATTTCTTTTGTTGTTTATAAATAAGATATCTGAACAATGATATTTATAGTCATCTAATACAGGAAATTATTTTGAATCTATGTTTTTTAGATATTTTAATTTATCTCTTTGAGTAAAATTATTGACCTCATTATGTGGACATAATATCCTACATTAACATTATGTATCCTAGTGGGATTCTAATTCAATTATTTTTAAGATGATATATTGAAATATAGAATACATAGAAACATTTCTCCACTACATGGTTCGTGAAATTAAATTTCATTACTTCAAATGAACTAAAAAAATTAAAAATAGATCTTGCATGGTCTGAAATATAAAGATATTATTGGCAATCAAAAAATTTCTCATGTATTTCTATTAATATATAATAATCGAACACGGTTAAAATGTAGTTTAAAAACAAAAAAAATTATCATGAACCTAATGTACTTAAGAAATCATAATTTTAATGTAATGATAAATAAATATATTAGAGTAATAGAAAAATTAAATTAATTCCAATTAAATATGTATAAACTTTAATATCATATACAATAATAAATAGAACCCAAAAAAAAGTCAACACAAATGTTTAAATTGAAATTAATAATGTTATGAAGAAATACATAAAATCTAAAAAAAATTCTTACCAAAATAACACTTTAAATACAATGTTCATGAAGGATCAATAAAATCCATCCATGTTATCCCCATTCCAATATAGAACAACATTTAGTATCTTTATGTTTATATCCCCTCAATACCCTAGTCTATAACATTGGAAAACATATATATTACTTGCATAAAAATAATCCCTTTATGTACCTGATCATAAATATATTTATCTTCCTTATAAAATCCCTCAATAAAATTATTGGATACATGTATATATTTTTATGGACTCCCACAATCACTATTTGTAACACTGCAAGGTTTTGAAAAAAATATTGAATCCATGAAAAAATGATACCCCACATAAAAACACATTTTTAATCTATTTGTTAAACCCAACTTTTCCCCTTTTATGATTTTAATTTCAAAATATTGTCATCTAGAGTTGTGATCAATAAGTCATTTTGAGTTTGGTAGAAAAAACATTATTTTTTGTGAATAGTAAAATACCACTATGAATAGTAATATGACCATTATATATAGTAACTAATGATATTATTTTATTTTTTAACATAATAAAATTATTAGATCATAATTAATTTTTCACTATTATATAAAACTAATTATACATTTAGAATTATTATTTTTCTAATTAACTATGATTTTATTTTGAAATTAAATTACTATTATTTAGAAAATTATTTTTGAATAATGGATTTCAGTTTTTAATTTTACACATCAAAAAATTGTTGGGGTGAATTTATTTCATTTTTCTAAAATACTAGATTTTTTGTTCAATAGTGAAACACTGTAAAATAATGTATATACAAATTATCAGTTAAATATAATATTTATTACATAATGAGTGATTCAGGGCCACATGGTTCTTACTCACATGATGTTATTACTGTTAGTGTCACCAGAAACAACAATATTGGTCATCATGAGGGAAATAATAAAATAATGAGAAAAATATTTGAAACTTACTCCTCTCCTTCACAATAAAAAACACACCATCACTCCCTCTTATATTCACTTTTCATAGCCTTGAATATCCTTAACAATCTATCAAAATACTATTCCCTAGTCACTCCTCATATCCAAGAAGCTCATGGGCTTTCCAAAAGACCAAAACCTCTTCACTTAAAGAGGTTCTCAAGGGGGTTATTTCAAGAGGTAAAACAACCTCCTTTTTCATTTAGTTTCATTTCAATTTATCTTCTTTTGTTATCCTCTACAAACCTACTCTTTTAAAATGACCATGATAATTCATGTATCATCTATTTACTCGAATTATATCATGTGAATGGAATAACCATCATCAATATTCTTACTCTCTCCCTTTTATTTTATAAATGAAATCAACGTCCATGAGGTTCAAATTTATATCTTTCATAGATGAAAAAGTTTCTTCCTTCAATTTCTCTTTCATTAAATTTTTTGAAACCCTATTTATGTTGAAATTGAATATAATATTTGTATTATAAATTATTTTATATTCAGTAAATATAATTCAAACATATTATTAAATTATATGACTAATCTAGTTCCTATTAATCAAAATACTTCTAAAATAATCTATGTGAATGTCATTTATAATTCCTCTAATGATTCAACCTATTTTTATATAACCAAATGATATAAATGATCATTAACAATTCTGGACGATCATAAATAATATTTAATTTCAATTTTTGATATTAAAATCTGTTACACATGAACTCAATTACATAAAGACAAGTGAACCAATTATGAATATCATGAAAATGAACACACCAGAATGACGAAATTCAATATAATAATTAACAATAATGACATGAATGAACTAAAAAGTGTTATGATAAACTAAATAAATTTATAAGAGGATATGAAATATTTTATTAATATGTCTAATTTCAAATTCCAGGACCTTAAATTCTAGATCGGAACACAATCAGAGTTATGATAAAGGTTTCTCCACTTGAACCTCAATTTTCAATCAGTTTATTATTAAAATTTTATAACATCCTTATTGAAATTCATGTGTCTTTTTATTTCCCCATCATAAATTATGTGTGGTTTTTCTAGATATGTTTACCAAAAATAATCCTTCATTTATTTAATGAGAGTTATGTGCTGTAAATGAATCTTTTAAAAATTATTTCTAAAATACAATCCTAATTCAATGAAAAATTCTCAAATTTTAACTTATTTTAAAGGAGATAATATATTTTTGGAAACAATTATATTTATAAAATCACTCATTATTTTTTTTAAATATTACCTTACATCACTTCTGGAATTATTCAAATATTTTTTCCAAAAAAAAAACTCTCCTCCTCAAAGTAAAAGGGTATTTATCTCGAGAATTACTCATAGATTTTATAAGAGTATATTCATATATTTCATCACTCATATTGATTATTATGTATTATTGGGATTAATATTTCATGTTATCATCTACCATATTTAAATTAATGCTTGATGATTATTTTGGCGGAGGTTGTTCTATCATAAAACCAATAAACAATTTAATTCGAATGGTTAGTCATTATGCATAATGTTCAGGGAAAGTTATTAACATTTCATATATTAGATTCAATATAAATGTGTATGTAGTATATACAAATCCATGTTCATATGAGTAATTCATTGGACATAGAATGTGTTGGGTGGGGCCCGCTATAGCCCCTCGGTGCTTCAGTAGGTCTCATGAGACAAACTACTGTCATGGTAGAAGGCCTTTACAAAATGATTATTTATTGTCTTGTAACGAGGCCTTGATGTTTTGGTGATGATGTACTGCATTATGAATTTTTCATTATGAAAATAGTATTGATGGTTCATGTGGTTATTCGAAATGTAGAATACCCATGATTATGTTTTATTATGGAATTACTTAATTAGCTCTTATTCCTCCCATAATGTGTTCATGTTATTGTTAAAGGGATATTCATTTAGTTAGTCAACATTACTAATGCCTATATATATTGCACTATATTACTTACCCTTTCTTATCATTTGAGCTCACTCTTTCTTATGTTTTATTTTCATAGGTCATGAACAATTTTATTGTGAATGACATGCTGAAATAACCTATGAGTTATGGATTATGTCTAAGGAGTTTCTATGTTGTATTTATTTTCATGTTGTAGTTTTGAACATATGTATGTATCTTGATTCCAATAATACTATACTAATCAATCCATCAGGATTCATATTCCTTGGTTATATTCCAATGTAATCCAATAATGCACTAGCTTCAAGAAACGGGGGTCAGGTCCTTATAGTTGGTATCAAAGGAAGTTTAGTAGAGAACATGTAATCTAATTTAGATTAGTGAAAAATTTCCTATGATAGTATTTTAGGAATAGAATATAATGGAATCCTGGTATTTTGGTAAGGAATAGATTATGGTGATATTTCTAGAAAACACATCACTATTTAGATACTACAAGTTGACATGGATTTGCCATAGATGTACATAAGAGTAAAAATTATTACACGATGTTTCGCACTTGACCTGAGGTATCCTGGTACACAACAATGGGAAATATGGTTCACCTGGTTTGAAAATATTGGAGGATATGCATAGGATAATTCGCATTTTCATTACAATCCATTATGAATGATTTAGATGTAAATTTTTCCTCAAAGAAACCATGTTAATGATTAATAGATTATCTATATATTGAATTTCAATTTATGCTAAGTATTTTTCTACATTGCGATTATACATTAGGATTCATAACCTAATCTATGTTGTGTAAAAAGTTTTCCATTGACTCCTATATCTTGTTTTAGAAGTCACAAATGTCTTTTATCATGCTGATCGTACTATCCATGCTGATCGTACTGATCATACTAATCGTACTGACCATGCTTATCGTACTGACCATGCTGATCGTACTGGCCATGCTGATCGTACTGACCATGTTGATCATTCTGACCATGTTGATCGTACTGACCATGCTGGTCATACGGACAATAATTTGTTTTCATACCGACTCTGTCAATCATATCGTACTAACTCTGTCAATTGTTCTCACTTTTGTGTATCTTAAATTGAATCATATCAATACATTTCACTTTGTAATACATATAGTACTAATACTTCTATCACATGCATGCTTTTATTATTTTATCAAAAGATTTGTCTTAGATCAATCGTACTCTTGATTATCATGTTCATATATATTTGTTTTAACCAATACGGTGTGGTTGAGTTAGTTACAAACTAATCACACCGATGTCAGGCTTTCTATTTCAAATGACCATTATAATGCCAGGTGTCCAAGTCCCTCCAAGTTTTTAAGAGAAATATGACCGTTTGAGGAAATGTGACCGTTGGATCCTAAGGCCTATAGATACGAGGTCATTTAAATACAAGAATGGATATCTGTGTTACTCTTATTCTATCAAGTTCTACAGAGAGATGTTGTGACTTCTCTCATGCTTTGTGCTTTGTGGGAAAAATCATTGTATCGAAGACTTTCAAGTGATTGAAAGAAAGATGTTCCAAATACCTACAAATTCAAGGGCTGCCGGGGATAGGCAGACAGACGAACCGATCATCGTATCGAGGGCTGCTGGGGATAGGCATACAGACGAACTGATCCTCGTATCAAGGGATACTGGGGATAGGCAGACAGGCGTTTCGATCATCGTATCGATGGCTTACCAAGGTGGTGGTCAGACAGACCTCTTATCCTTGGTGAAAGGATAACCCTTCTCTTTGGGTCAAAATAATTGTAATACTTTTAAATTTTATCTACTGTTTGTATTAGAAATGAATTTGTATTGTTTCCTTTCTTCATTACACTTTCAATTGTAATTGTTTCAATTACAATTATTCCATTACATTTTGTATTAATAGATTCTATGTGCTTTATGGTAGAATCCCTCAAACTTGTATTAATCTGATTATTGTATTCATATTGGATACAATTAATTTACTTTTCTAATAGTATAACATTAAATCATACCTTTATATTCAATACAGTTGTGGTTGTTTGAATTGTATTAGTTAAAGATCTTTTAAACTAATCTCAAAGTTTTTAAACACAATGATTTTAAACCTACAATTCAACCCCCCCTCTTGTATTGTTCCATCTAATATACATCTACATCTACATATTCTATCCAAAAATTGGTATCAGAGCATGTTTCAATTTATTTGTATTACATTATCTATTTCATTCAATCTTTCATTTCAATTATTTACTACACTAACGTGTGGAGTGGAAAAGATTTTTCCTCATTTGGTGGAAGGAATGAATATTAGGTCTATTGACAAACTAAATCCTTATAGACCGCCTATCTTTTGTGGGAATGATTATGAGTATTGGAGAGATTGTATGAAGACATTTGTGATCAATATTGGTGTACACAATTTTATTATTCTTACTAGATGTTACAAAATTCCGGACAAAGAAGTGAGTACTTTCACTAACCAAGACAAGCAAGAATATCAACTAAATTACAAGGTATGAAATACTTTATTATGTTATATAACCAGGAATATATACATCCAGATATCTTCTTGTGAAGCAGCCAACTGTATTTGGATGAAACTAGAAGTCACAAATTTTGGTACATCTAAGGTTATAGAAACAAAAAGAGAACTGTTTCGAGCAGAGTATCATGGATTTATTTTTCCTTATGGAGAGTTAGTATGTTAAGTGAAAAAATATTTATGACAATTGTAAATAGTTGACAATCTATGGGTGATAATGGACTTGATGATGAAGCTCTTGTAGATACGATTACTGATATAATTCCAAATGAATCAGAGTAAAAAAGGACATTTATTGATGAAAATAGAAAAGATTCCCATATTACTCTTGATGAACTATTTGGAACTCTTTTACAGCATGAGGCAAGAATGAAAATATATGTTGATTACAATAAAAAGAAAAATGGGAATGGAAGTGTAGCCTTTACATATAAAGCTAAAACACCTAAAAGGATTACAAGATCCAAAGCCAAGAAAGTTGTTACATCAGAATCAAGTGATAGGGATCACTCGGATAATGAGTTAGCCACTATTGATCGAAGGATGAACAAGATTGTGGAAAATAAAAACATCCACTACAGATTTAAAATGAACGATAGGAAGGATAAGAAAGATTTAGAGGTGACCTGTTACGAATGTAAGAATGTAGGTCATATAAGGCCTGATTGTCCTTTACTGAAGAGAAAAGACAGAAAGGAAAAAATTATGAAAGAAATTATAAAAAGTACTATAAGACAAAGAATGTCTTGAAGGAAAATGATACATGGAGTGAAAGTGGTAGCAATTATTTAGATAATTTTTAAGAATATGAGTCCTCCGGACAGAGAAATATTGGACTTATAGCCAGATTACGAATTGAAGATCATTGTCTTATGGCTAAGGTACACAATGCTGAAGCTATTAAAAATGTCTCTTTAAATGAAAATTATAATGATAATAAATATTATGAATCTTCAAATGATGATTATTCATCATCAGATGATGATACAGTACCTTCTTTTTAAGAAGTATCTAGATTTCCTAAATTACTTGAAAATGAAAATTCTAAACATAAGAAAAAGCATGATAAAGAAAATTCCAGAATTACAATTTTATCTAAAGAAGTTTTAAGTCTTTTTAATGATCTTGATATGAAAACTTATGATTTTGAAAGTATATTAATAACCCTTGAGAAAGTCAAATCTGATAAGGATAAACTTTCTAAGGATCTAGAAAATGTTATTACTAAGAAAAGTGTATTAGAGCCTAACTCTAGTTCAAAATCAAATGTTTTGGATGATAAAAATTTAGTTTTAAAACAAAATTCAGAAATCATTTCTTTGAAAAAATGTTTATCAAACATTACTTATGGAATGTAGAACATTACAAAAATGTATTCCCAAATCTAGCCCTTGAGAAATCATTCTGGAAATGGTTATACTAATTCCAAACCAGTTTTCAGTAATAACTATTTTGGTCCAAAAAATACCCCTTTTTGGTCTAAGTGTCAATGTGGTGGACACTGGAAAATAGAGTACTCTCTTAATAGAACTCAGTCTTTAGGAATTCATAAAGCACATTTTGCAAAACAAATGTGGAAACCTAAAATTCTGTTATCTAACCATTCGGGATCCAAACAAGTTTTGATTCCGAAAAACTAATTATTTCTTTTTCAGGAAAATGAGAAGTGTACCAACAAGAATATATGGTACATGTATAGTGGTTGTTCTCGACACATGACCGGAAACAAATATTACATTGAAAAGATCATCAAAACAAAACGAGTAAAGGATAACTTTTGAAATTTTTATCGTGATATTTTTAATGAAGAATTTCTTAATATACCATTAGATTTAAGAATTGATAATTCTATGAAACTATATAATTAAAAATGAAAATCATTAAACAATGATCATAATTAAATTCAATTTACTATCAAAGGATGTATCCTTTCTTTTAGTCCAAGTATCATTGGTTATAAGAAGTAATTTCTTTCCTCATTTTTAATTATCCATATCTATTATGAAATATTAGTCATTTTATTTCCGGTATTATATGTTCTTGGATTCTATACCCATTAGAAATTCTCCTTTACTATATTTATTCTCAATTATTACTTTTCTATAATTCCATAATTCAAAAAGGAGGTTCTATTTTATATTGACATTATTCATAGATATTAAAATATTTAATAGCTCACCTTCACTATTCTCTAAATTACAAACATATATAAAATGTTTACAAGATCTCTTTTTTATTTATGGATTTTTCAATTTGAAACCATATGTTAATGTACTATAAGATGGAGTGAAATAATATTTCTTTTCTATTTTCTCATTATTAAAAACTCTCTTCAATTGGATAACATACATCATTAGAGTACAAATGAGATCATTAAATAATATAATACTTTATTAATTTCTACACTCATTTCAGTCCTCAATTACCATTCCATCTAATTAATGTGTTTAGTTTTTTCTACCAGTTGATCATACCTTAATAATTTATCATCCTAATATTATAATTAGTTATCTATGGTGAATAACCCATAATGAACATACCCTACAACATAAACATTTATGAAATAAAAATCCTAATAAGTATATCTAAATATATTCCTTTTTATTTTCAATCACCTTATAAGTTCATAAATGAGTATCTCATATATTTTTCAAATTAATTTTGTTGTTTGTAAATAATATATCTGAACAATGATATTTATAGTCATCTAATACAGGAAATTATTTTCAATCTATGTTTTTTAGATATTTTAATTTCTCTCTTTGAGTAAAATTATTGACCTCATTATGTAGACATAATCTCCTACATTAACATTATGTATCCTAGTGGGATTCTAATTCAATTCTTTTTAAGATGATATATTGAAATATAGAATACATAGAAACATTTCTCCACTACATGGTTCGTGAAATTAAATTTCATTACTTCAAATGAACTGAAAAATTAAAAATAGATCTTGCATGGTCTGAAATATAAAGATATTATTGGAAATCAAAAAATTTCTCATGTATTTCTATTAATATATAATAATCAAACACGGTTAAAATGTAGTTTAAAAACAAAAAAAATTATCATGAACCTAATGTACTTAAGAAATCATAATTTTAATGTAATGATAAATAAATATATTAGTGTAATAGAAAAATTAAAGTAATTCCAATTAAATATGTAATAACTTTAATATCATATACAATAATAAATAGAACCCAAAAAAAATTCAACACAAATGTTTTCATTGAAATTAATAATGTTATGAAAAAATACATAAAATCTAAAAAAAATTCTTACCAGAATAACACTTTAAATACAATGTTCATGAAGGATCAATAAAATCCATCCATGTTATCCCCATTCCAATATATAACATCATTTAGTATCTTTATGTTTATATCCCCTCAATACCCTAGTCTATAACATTGGAAGACATATATATTACTTGCATAAAAATAATCCCTTTATGTACCTGATCATAAATATATTTATCTTCCTTATAAAATCCCTCTATAAAATTATTGGATACATGTATATATTTTTATGGACTCCCACAATCACTATTTGTAACACTGCAAGGTTTTGAAAAAAATATTGAATCCATGAAAAAATGATACCCCACATAAAAACACATTTTTAATCTATTTGTTAAACCCAACTTTTCCTCTTTTATGATTTTAATTTCAAAATATTGTCATCTAGAGTTGTGATCAATAAGTCATTTTGAGTTTGGTAGAAAAAACATTATTTTTTTTGTGAATAGTAAAATACCACTGTGAATAGTAATATGACCATTATATATAGTAACTAATTATATTATTTTATTTTTTAACATAATAAAATTATTAGATCATAATTAATTTTTCACTATTATATAAAACTAATTATACATTTAGAATTATTATTTTTCTAATTAACTATGATTTTATTTAGAAATTAAATTAATATTATTTAGAAAATTATTTTTGAATAGTGGATTTCAGTTTTTAATTTTACACATCAAAAAATTGTTTGGGTGAATTTATTTGATTTTTCTAAAATACTAGATTTTTTGTTGAATAGTGAAACACTATAAAATGATGTATATACAAATTATCAGTTAAATATACTATTTTTTACATAATGAGTGATTCAGGGCCACTTGGTTCTTACTCACATGATGTTATTACTGTTAGTGTCACCTGAAACAACACTATTGGTCATCTTGAGGGAAATAATAAAATAATGAAAAAAATATTTGAAACATACTCCTCTCCTTCACAATAAAAAACACCCCATCACTCCCTCTTATCTTCACTTTTCATATCCTTGAATCTCCTTAACAATCTATCCAAATACTATTCCCTAGTCCCTCCTCACATCCAAGAAGCTCATGGGCTTTCCAAAAGACCAAAACCTCTTCACTTAAAGAGGTTCTCAAGGGGGTTATTTCAAGAGGTAAAACAACCTCCTTTTTCATTTAGTTTCATTTCAATTTATCTTCTTTTGTTATCCTCTACACACCTACTCTTTTAAAATGACCATGATAATTCCTGTATCATCTATTAACTCGAATTATATCATGTGAATGGAATAACCATCATCAATATTCTTACTCTCTCCCTTTTATTTTATAAACGAAATCAACGTCCATGAGGTTCAAATTTATATCCTTCGTAGATGAAAATGTTTCTTCCTTAAATATCTCTTTCATTACATTTTTTGAAACCCTATTTATGTTGAAATAGAATATAATATTTGTATTATAAAGTATTTTATATTCAGTAAATATAATTCATACATATTATTAAATTATATGACTAATCTAGTTCCAATTAATCAAAATACTTCTAAAATAATCTATGTGAATGTCATTTATAATTCCACTAATGATTCAACCTATTTTCATATAACCAAATGATATAAATGATCATTAACAATTCTGGATGTTCATAAATAATATTTAATTTCAATTTTGGATATTAAAATCTGTTACACATGAACTCTATTACATAAAGACAAGTGAACCAATTATGAAAATCATGAAAATGAACACACCAGAATGACGAAATTCAATATAATAAATTAACAATAACGACATGAACGAACTAAAAATTGTTATGATAAACTAAATAAATTTATAATAGGATATGAAATATTTTATTAATATGTCTAATTTCAAATTCCAGGACCTTAAATTCTAGATTGGAACACAATCAGAGTTATGATAAGGGTTTCTCCGCTTGAACCTCAATTTTCAATCAGTTTATTATTATAATTTTATAACTTCCTTACTGAAATTCATTTGTATTTTTATTTACCCATCATAAATTATGTGTGGTTTTTCTAGATATGTTTACCAAAAATAATCCTTCATTCATTTAATGAGAGTTATGTGCTGTAAATGAATCTTTTAAAAATTATTTCTAAAATACAATCCTGATTCAATGAAAAATTCTCAAATTTTAACTTATTTTAAAGGAGATAATATATTTTTGGAAACAATTATATTTATAAAATCACTCATTATTTTTTTAAAATATTACCTTATATCACTTCTGGAATTATTCAAATATTTTTTCCAAAAAAAACTCTCCTCCTCAAAGTAAAAGGGTATTTATCTCGAGAATTACTCATAGATTTTATAAGATTATATTCATATATTTCATCACTCAAATTGATTATTATGTATTATTGGGTTTAATATTTCATGTTATCATCTACCATATTTAATTTAATGCTTGATGATTATTTTGGCTGAGGTTGTTCTATCATAAAACCAATAAACAATTTAATTCGAATGGTTAGTCATTATGCATAATGTTTAGGGAAAGTTATTAACATTTCATATATTAGTTTCAATATAAATGTGTATGTAGTAAATACAAATCCATGTTCATATGAGTAATTCATTGGACATAGAATGTGTTGGGTGGGGCCCGCTATAGCCCCTCGGTGCTTCAGTAGGTCTCATGAGACAAACTACTATCATGGTAGAATTCCTTTACAAAATGATTATTTATTGTCTTGGAACGAGGCCTTGATGTTTTGGTGATGATGTACTGCATTATGAATTTTTCATTATGAAAATAGTATTGATGGTTCATGTGGTTATTCGAAATGTAGAATACCCATGATTATGTTTTATTATGGCATTACTTAATTAGCTCTTATTCCTCCCATAATGTGTTCATGTTATTGTTGAAGGGATATTCATTTAGTTAGTCAACATTCCTAATGCCTATATATATTTCACTATATTACTTACCCTTTCTTATCATTTGAGCTCACTCTTTCTTATGTTTTATTTTCATAGGACATGAAAAATTTTATTGTGAATGACATGCTGAAATAACCTATGAGTTATGGATTATGTCTAAGGAGTTTCTATGTTGTATTTATTTTCATGTTGTAGTTTTGAACATATGTATGTATCTTGTTTCCAATAATACTGTACTACTCAATCCATCAGGATTCATATTCCTTGTTTATATTCCAATGTAATCCAATAATGCACTAGCTTCAAGAAACTGGGGTCAGGTCCTTATAGTTGGTATCAAAAGAAGTTTAGTAGAGAACATGTAATCTAATTTAGATTAGTGAAAAATTTCCTATGATAGTATTTTTGGAATAGAATATAATGGAATCCTGGTATTTTGGTAAGGAATAGATTATGGCGATATTTCTAGAAAACACATCACTATTTAGATACTACAAGTTGACAAGGATTTTCCATAGATGTACATAAGAGTAAAAATTATTACACGATGTTTCGGGCTTGACCTGAGGTATCCAGGTACACAACAATGGGAAATATGGTTCACCTGGTTTGAAAATCTTGGAGGATATGCATAGGATAATTCACATTTTCATTACAATCCATTATGAATGATTTAGATGTAAATTTTTCCTCAAAGAAACCATGTTAATGATTAATAGATTATCTATATATTGAATTTCAATTTATGCTAAGTATTTTTCTACATTGAGATTATACATTAGGATTCATACCCTAATCTATGTTGACTCAAAAGTTTTCCATTGACTCCTATATCTTGTTTTAGAAATCACAAATGTCTTTTATCATGCTGATCGTACTAACCATGCTGGTCGTACTGATCATGCTAATCGTACTGACCATGCTGATCGTACTGACCATGCTGATCGTACTGGCCATGCTGATCGTACTGACCATGTTGATCATACTGACCATGTTGATCGTACTGACCATGCTGGTCATACGGAAATAATTTTTTTTCGTACCGACTCTGTCAATCATATCGTATTGACTCTGTCAATTGTTCTCACTTTTGTGTATCTTACATTGAATCGTATCAATACATTACACTTTGTAATACTTATAGTACTCATACTTCTATCACATGCATGCTTTTATTATTTTATCAAAAGATTTGTCTTAGATCAATCGTACTCTTGATTGTCATGTTCATATATATTTGTTTTAACCAATACGATGTGGTTGAGTTAGTTACAAACTAATCAAACTGATGTCAGGCTTTCTATTTCAAATGACCATTATAATGCCAGGTGTCCAAGTACCTCCATGTTTTTCAGAGAAATATGACCGTTTGAGGAAATGTGACCATTGGATCCTAAGGCCTATAAATACGAGGTCATTTAAATCCAAGAATGGATATATGTGTTACTCTTCTTCTATCAAGTTATACAGAGAGATGTTGTGACTTCTCTCATGCTTTGTGCTTTGTGGGACAAATCATTGTATCGAAGACTTTCAAGTGATTGAAAGAAAGAGGTGCCCAATACCTACAAAATCAAGTGCTGCCAGGGATCGGCAGACAAACGAACCGATCATCGTATCGAGGGGTGCTGGGGATAGGCATACAGACGAACTGATCCTTTTATCAAGGGCTACTGGGGATAGGGAGACATGCATTTTGATCATCGTATCGATGGCTTACCAAGGTGGTGGTCAGAAAGACCTCTTATCCTTGGTGAAAGGATAACCCTTCTCTTTGGGTCAAAATAATTGTAATACTTTTACATTTTCTCTACTGTTTTTATTAGAAAGGAATTTGTATTGATTCCTTTGTTCATTACACTTTCAATTGTAATTTTTTCAATTACAATTATTCCATTACATTTCGTATTAATAGATTCTATGCGCTTTATGGTAGAATCCCTCAAAATTGTATTACTCTGATTATTGTATTCATATTGGATACAATTACTTTACTTTTCTAATTGTATTACATTACATCATTCATTTATATTCAATACAGTTGTGGTTGTTTGAATTTTATTAGTTTAAGATATTTTAAACTAATCTCTAAGTGTTTAAACTCAATGTTTTTAAACCTAAAATTCACCCCCCTCTTGTATTGTTCCATCTAATATACATCTACATCTATATATTCTATCCAACAATTGGTATCAGAGAATGTTTCCATTTATTTGTATTACATTCTATATTTCATTCAATATTTCATTTCAATTATTTACTACACTAACGTGTGGAGTGGAAAAGATTTTTCCTCATTTGATGGAAGGAATGAATATTAGGTCTATTGAAAAACTAAATCCTTATAGACCGCCTATCTTTTGTGGGAATGATTATGAGTATTGGAGAGATCGTATGAAGACATTCATGATCAATATTGGTGTAGAAAATTTTATTATGCTTACTGGAAGTTACAAAATTCCTGACAAAGAAGTGAGTACTTTCACTCACCAAGACAAGAAAGAATATCAACTAAATTACAAGGTATGAAATACATTATTATGTTATATAACCAGAAATATATACAGCCAGATATCTTCTTGTGAAGCAGCCAACTGTATTTGGATGAAACTAGAAGTCACATATTTTGGTACATCTAAGGTTATAGAAACAAGAAGAGAAATGCTTCGAGCAGAGTATCATGGATTTATTTTTCCTTATGGAGAGTTAGTATGTAAAGTGGAAAAAAGATTTATGACAATTGTAAATAGTTTACAATCTATGGGTGAAAATGGACTTGATGATGAAGCTCTTGTAGATACGATTATTGATATAATTCCAAATGAATCAGAGTAAAAAAGGACAACTATTGATGAAAATAGAAAAGTTTCCCATATTACTCTTGATGAACTATTTGGAACTCTTTTACAGCATGAGGCAAGAATGAAAAGAGATGCTGATTACAATAAAAAGATAAATGGGAATGGAAGTGTAGCCTTTACATTTAAAGCTAAAACACCTAAAAGGATTACAAGATCCAAATCCAAGAAAGTTGTTATATCAGAATCAAGTGATAGTAATCACTCGGATAATGAGTTAGCCACTATTGATCGAAGGATGAACAAGATTGTGGAAAATAAAAACATCCAATAAAGATTTAAAAAGAAAGATCGGAAGGATAAGAAAGATTTAGAGGTGACTTGTTACCAATGTAAGAAAGTAGGTCATATAAGGCCTGATTTTCCTTTACTGAAGAGAAAAGACAGAAAGTAAAAAAATTATGAAAGAAATAAGAAAAAGTAATATAAGACAAAGAATGTCTTGAAGGAAAATGATACATGGAGTGCAAGTGGTAGCAATTCTTTAGATAATTTTTAAGAATATGAGTCCTCCGGACAGAGAAATATTGGACTTATAGCCACATTACCAATTAAAGATCATTGTCTTATGGATAAGGTACACAATGCTGAAGCTATTAAAAATGTCTCTTTAAATGAAAATTATAATGATAATAAATATTATGAATCTTCCTATGATGATTATTCATCATCAGAAGATGATACATTACCTTCTTTTGAAGAAGTATCTAGATTTCCTAAATTACTTGAAAATGAAAATTCTAAACATAAGAAAAAGCCTGATAAAGAAAATTCCAGAATTACAGTTTTATCTAAAGAAGTATTAAGTCTTTCTAATGATCTTGATATGAAAACTTCTGATTTTGAAAGTATATTAATAACCCTTGAGAAATTCAAATCTGATAAGGATAAACTTTCTAAGGATCTAGAAAATGTTATTACTAAGAAAAGTGTATTAGAGCCTCACTCTAGTTCAAAATCAAATGTTTTGGAGGATAAAATTTTAGTTTTAAAACAAAATTCAGAAATAATTTCTTTGAAAAAATGTTTATCAAACATTACATATGGAAAGGATAACTTTACAAAAATGTATTCTCAAATCCAGCCCTTGAGAAATCATTCTGGAATTGGTTATACTAATTCCAAACTGGTTTTCAATAATAACTATTTTGTTCCAATAAATACTCCTTTTTGTTCTAAGTGTCAATGTGGTGGACATTGGAAAATAGAGTACTCTCTTAATAGAATTCAGTCTTTAGGAATTCATAAAGCATATTTTGAAAAACAAATGTGGAATCCTAAAATTCTGTTATCTAACCATTCTAGATCCAAACAAGTTTGGATTCCGAAAAACTAATTGTTTCTTTTTCAGGAAAACGAGAAGTGTACTAACAAGAATATTTGGTACATATATAGTGGTTGTTCTCGACACATGACCGGAAACAAAGATTTCATTGAAAAGATCATCAAAACAAAAAGAGTAAAGGTTACCTTTTGAGATAATTCTCAAGGAAATATTTTTGGTATAAGTAATATTGTTTTTCTTGGAAAAGTTATTATCTCAAATGTTTTGTTTGTTAAATTTCTTAGGCACAATCTCATCTTCATAAGTCAATTATGTGATGAATTTTACCTTGTGAATTTCAGAAATGATAGGTGTATAGTTTACAATTCCAAGGATGAGTTAATTCTATCTGCCCATAGGCAAGAGAATGTATACACTATTAGCATAGAAGACCTTAGGAGCCAAAACATACCCTGCTTAAGTGCAATAGAAGACCAATCATGGTTATGGAATAGAAGACTAGGACACTGCAACCTATGAAACCTTTGTAAACTTTCAATGAAAAGACTTGTTAAGGGATTACCGGATCTTAGATATGATTCTTCTAAATTCTGTGATCCTTTTCAATTTGGCAAGAAACATGAAACTAGCATTAAATCAATTAATGAAGTTTCAACTTCTAATACATTACAGCTAGTGCATATGGATCTTTTCGGTCCTTCACAAACTAGAATCATTGGAAGAAAATACTATTTATTTGTTTTAGTTGATGACTTCACTAGATTCACATGGGTCTATTTTCTAACAACGAAATATGATGCCTTTTCCTATTTCAAAACTTTTAGAGCCCATGTTTAAAATGAGAAAAACCTATCATTGATGACTATTTATAGTGATCATGGTGGTGAATTTCAAAATTCTGATTTTGATACTTTTTGTAGTAAGAAAGGTATTACTCAAAATTTCTCAGCTCCAAGAACTCCTCATCAAAATGGTGTTGTTGAAAGAAGAAATTGTATTCTTCAGGAAATGACTAGAACCATGTTGAGTGAATACTCTATTGCTAAGCACATTTAGGCTGATGCTGTTAGTACTGCTTGTTATATTAAAAATATTTTTTTAACAAGACCATTTCATAATAAAATGACATATGAGTTATGGACTGGCCGAAAGCCTAAAGTTTCATAATTCAATGTTTTTGGGTGAAAATTATTCATTCTGAACACTAATGATAATCTACACAAATTCGCACCATAATATGATGAAGGAATATTTCTAGGATATTCTACAACTTCTAAGGCTTATAGATTTTTTAATAAAAACACTTATACTGTTGAAGAAATAGTACATGTAAAATTTAATGAAACATATCCTTTTGTTTTTAAACCATCGCAACCTACATCCTCAGATGTTTTTTCAAAAACTAATTATCATCCTTTGTTAGAAAAATATTCTGATAAGGAAAATGTTCGAGAAAAAAATTCTGAAACATTTTCCATAGAAGAATTTCTACCATATGTTGATGAACAGTTTTTACTAAACCCAAATCGATTTTTCTTAAGAATCACCCCATTGATAACATCATTGGTGATGTAAATCAACCTGTAAAGACTAGAAATTCCTTACAAAATGAAATATAATATCATACTTTGCTTTCCCAATTTGAACCTAAAAGTCCAAGTGAGGCCTTGGGTGATGAAGAATGGATCATAGCAATTCCATATGAACTAAATGAATTTGAGAGGAATCAAGTCTAGAATTTAGTCTAATGACATAAATAAACAACTATAATTGGAGTAAAATGGGTTTTCAGAAACAAATGTGATGAAAATGGAATCATTGTACGAAATAAAGCAAGACTTGTTACTAAGGGCTATAATCAACAAGAGGGAATATACTATAAAGAAACATATGCTCCGGTAGCTATAGTTGAATCTATTCGTATTCTACTAGACTTTGCAGCATACATTAATTTCAAACTATTTCAAATGGATGTTAAATGTGCTTTTCTAAATGGTTTTGTTCAAGAAGATGTTTTTGTCAAACAACCTCCTGGTTTTCTAGACCCAAAACATCCTAATCATGTTTTTAACATAAAAAATACATATATGGTCTTAAACAAGCCCCTAGATCATGGTATAATAAACATACATGATTTCTTTAACAAAACAAGTATACAAAATGTACATCAAATCCAACAATTTTTAAAAAAATGGAAGACATAAATGTTTTCATTGTTCAAATTTATGTTGATGACAATTATTAGGTTTTCAAATTTCTCAAAAACCTGAAGGAACATATATATCTCAACATAAGTATATTAAATATCTACTCAAAAATTATGGTTACGACAATACTAAACGTATTATCACACCAATTGGTTCCTCAATTACACTTGATCTTAATGAAACTGGGAAACCAGTAGGTCAAACAATTTTTAGAGGTATGATAGGAAGTTTACTATACTAGACAGCAAGTCGACCAGACATAATGTTTTCTGTATGCTTATGTAAAAGATACCAATATAATGGAAAAGTGTTTCATTTAAACTTCATAAAGAGAATCTTTCAGTATTTAAAAGGCACTATGGATTTAGGACTTTTTTACACTTCTGGAAATGATTTTGTTTTAAAAAGTTTTTCAGATGCTGACTTTGGTGGTTGTAGAATGGATAGAAAAAGTATATCTAGAACATGTTATTTCTTAGGTGATTCTCTGGTTTCTTGGTCCAACAAGAAACAACACTCAGTAGCACTTTCCACTGCTGAAGCTGAATATGTAGCAGCTGGATGTTGTTGTGCTCAAGTGTGGTGGATGCAACACACACTCACTGACTATGGATTATGTTTTTCAAAAACTCAAATTCTGTTTGATAATACTAGTACCATAGATCTTAGTAAAAACCCAACACATCACTCTCATGCAAAACCCATCGATGTTAGGCATCACTTTCATAGAGATCACAGGTAAAAAAGGAGATATTATTTTACAATTCACCAGAATGCAAGAACAACTTGCTGAAATTTTTACAAAACCATTACATTCTGATAGATTTGAGTTTATAAAACAGAAGCAATGAATGATTACATTAAAATAATAATTCATATCTACTTCTTGTTTTACAATTCTCCTTACATTAAAAAAATCCTCTTAGAAAGGGGGAGAACATTTCCTAATGTTTTTTTTCTTATCTTATGATCTTTATTTATTTATTCTCCTGATATGAGTTTTCCCATTCTGTTTATCGTATTGACAGTTTTATCGTATTATTTACCTTTCTGTTTATTGTATTGACAGTTTTATCTTATTATTTACCTATCTATTTATCATATTGACAGTTTTATTGTATTATTTACCTATCTTCTTATCGTATCATCCGATCATGGTAATGAATTTCTTTTCTATCAGCTCATCGGATAATGGTAATGATTTTCTTTTCCATTGGCTCTTTCGATCATGGTAATGAATTTCTTTTCCATCGGCTCATCTGATAATGGTAATGATTTTCTTTTCCATCGGCTCGTCCAATCATGGTAATGAATTTATTTTCCATAGGCTCATCCGATAATGTTAATGATTATCTTTTCCAATGGCTCGTCCGATCATGGTAATGATTTTATTTTCCATCAGCTCATCCGATCATGGTAATGATTTTCTTTTCCATCTGCTCATCCAATCATGGTAATAAATTTCTTTTCCATTGACTCATCAGTTTGTGGTACCAAGATTTTTTTCCATCGGCATGTCAGTTCATGGTAACAACTTTTTTTCCATCAGCATGATAGTTGATTGTATTCTTTTACTTCGTACGCTTGTGTTTTTCTTTCACTATTAATTCTATCTAAACCCACAATTACCTTACGATCTCCGGCATGTACGTATTTTTATTTTTTTTTCTTTTTAATCTTAATAGTGGATTTCTTATCTTCTAATCTCAACCGTAGAAGATCAACTGTCACCCTTTTGCTTCCTATAAATAGACCCCCTCCCGCAATCCCATACCGATTTTTCAGGATTTGTGGCAAAGCTCTGCTCCACCGATTTAAGTCATCGTACGATCTTTCAGCATGTTTCAACTATATGTCTCAGTCCTCTGCCAATACTCCTACAGAAATGCCATTAAAGATCTTTTCAGAGAAATATTTTTTCAGAGAAAGGTTAGTTTCTCAGGACTTTTTGATTTGTATGATTCTACAATCAAAAGAATCATTTGTTTCAAGTCTGGGAGCATTTGTGTGTTGAAAAACCAGTATCCCAAGATCCGGTTCTTATTGATGAGGTCAGTCATTTTTACAAAACTGTATCGTTTGATAAGAACATGACTATGAACATTGTTGTGTATGATAGAAAGATTTCTATGTATGTGAATCAAGCAGCTCATTTTCTGAATGTTTCGATGGAAGGCGATTCCTTCTGTCCATCTCATAAACTACCATAGGAAGTTTGTACGTTTAACAATGAAAATTCTGAAAAGTCTATGTTTATTATAAATGAAGAGAAGAGGAAAGTGGCTCATCTTTCACCAGATAACAGATTTCTTTCTCTATGGATTCATGGTTTTCTTATCCCAAGGAAAGGGGATGGAGACACTTTGAAGGTTTCTTATATCTTCATGTTGGACTATCTTGTCAACATGAGAAAAGTAAATCTTATAGGATACATCATTGAAACGATTAATAATGTTATGTCAAGAGAAATCAAATCCCATTTGATTATGTATCCATCTATCCTTACAAAGTTTATTCTCAAGAGTATGAAGATTTGTAATATTCCGTTAAAAGGAAATCTGATAGATCTGAAGCCATCATGGATTAGTAAGAGTACTTTGAAGAAGTTTAATGTTTGTTTTGATAAGAATTCAAAACAATTTGTAAAATATTTAGAAGTTGAATTGGCTCAGATTCAATCGGAACCTATGCCAGTCAAAGACAATCCTTCTATTGGTTCTCCTCAAATGTCATATCTGGAAACCAGTTCAAAGCCAAAGAACAAACCAAAATACAGTAAGGAGGTTGTGGCCAAGCGGAGAAAAGATAAGGAACTGAGAAAGGAATGTGACCCAATGTTTGGACTTGATCCAGCTGAAGCCTTTGCTGAGAGAATAAGGGTAGAGGAAACCCTTAAAGATGAAATGAAAAAGAAATATATTTTGAAAAGAAAGGATCAAGACTTTGATATCTCTAAAGTACTGAAAATGGTTGGGGATACTAGTACTCAACTAACGGAAGAAATACATCAAGAAACTATCGTACAAAGTGTTCCAGTGAAAGAAAAATAGAAACAGATGTTGGAAGAGATAGAAGAAGTTGAAGAAGAGGAAACTGATTTTCTTTTAGAATTCCTTCAAAGATCGGAAAAGAGTAGAGAGGAATCTTAACAAAAGTATAGTGAAGGTATTCAATAAGTTCCTTATGGAGATCAAACACCGGTAGAATCTTTTGAAACTCTAGATAAAACATATTCTCAAGAAAAGAAAGGTTCTCAATATTCTGCTACAGATAATGTTATTTTCATCAGTGATAATGTGGAGGAATAAAGAAAAGATAATGAAAAAAATGAAAACAGTTGGTTGTAGACTCAAGCCGGTCAAATGAACTGCATTCGTACAATGAAGATACTAATTCGGAACAAACAATCTCTCTCAAGAGGAGTGATTACATTGTTCATGTTTTATGGAGGGTTGAAAATACTATTTCATACTTTCCCAGGCTTGAGGGAAAAAATTATTTCATTACTGACAATCAGAAAAAGAAATTTGGTTCTGTAAGAGAATTAAGAAAGAATGTTTTATCAGTTGAAGTTGATTTGAAAGTTCTATCTGAAACTTTAGCTGCTCATAAGAAGGCTTTCAATAGGATGACCAAGTGGTCATATAAAACAGAAAGCTTAGTGAATGACCATGAGATAGAAATTGAAGATATGAGGTGGTTGTCAAATGATCTTGCTATTTATTTCAATAATCTTGACAAAGAAACTGTTGAAAGACTGAATCAGGTAACTCATGGAGCCGATATTCCTTCAGTGAAAGAGTTTAAAGAAAAAATGAATGCCTTTCAGTCTGAATTCTCGAAGGTTTCATCATTCAATGATGAAATAGTTTTGTTGAAGAAACAAAATTATGTGTTATCCAAAGATAACAATAATTTGCAAAACAGAATTGATACTCTTGAGTAAGTAATCAGAGTCTAGGAGGAGACCATCAAGAATCAAGATCAGCTTTTTGCCGACCAACAAGAGCTTCTCAGAACTCAGGGTGAATCAATTTCTGAAGACATGAAAGAAATCAAAACAATGAATGTTGTTCTTCATGAGCTGATAAAGAAGGAAAAGGAATGTGAAAAAAATGACTGTTGACTTTATTTCCCTTTCGTATGAAACATGTCTGTTTTGTAAGGCCATTTATGATACTCCTTTTGTCTGGTTTTTCCTTTCCCTAACTATTTCAGGCATCTCAAGGCTACCCCATTCTTTTTTTAAATCACAAAGGGGGATAATTTTTTATAAAGGGGGAGAATGTTTTATAAAGGGGGAGAATGTTTTTCAAAGGGAGAATGTTTTAATCAAATACTTCGAAACCAAGGAAAATCTATGAATACTATCCTTAGGAAAGTATATACCTAATGGGGAGTTAGTTTTATTCAAATTCATATTAGAAGATTTTCCAATAAATCATTGGGAGATATGTTTTTCTTGTTGTATTTACTCTGTGTTTTGTGCATTCCAAAAAGGGGGAGATTGTTGAGTCAAAATTTTTCCTTTGACTCCTATATATTGTTTTGGGAATAACAGATGTATTTTATCATGCTGATCGTACTAACAATGATGATCGTACTGATCATGCTAATCATACTGACCATACTGATCATACTGACCATGCTGATCGTACTCACAATACTGATCGTACTGACTATGCTGATCATACTGATCATGCTGATCGTACTAACCATGCTGATCGTACGGACTATTATTTTTTTCGTACCGACTCATTCAATTGTATTGTACTGACTCTGTCAATTATTCTCACTTTTTTCTGTCTTACTTTGTATCATATCAATACATTACACTTTTTAATACTTATAGTACCCATACTTCTATCACATGCATGCTTTTATTATTTTATCATAAGACTTGTTTTAGATCAATCGTAGTCTTGATTATCATTTTCATATATATTTGTTTTAACCAATACGATGTCGTTGATTTAGTTACAAATTAATCAAAATGATGTCACATTTTCTATTTCAAATGACTATTATAATGCCAGGTGTCCAAGTCCCTCCGAGTTTTTCAGAGAAATATGTTTGTTGGAGGAAATGTGACCATTGGCACCTGAGGCCTATAAATAGGAGGTCATTTGAAGCCAAGAATGGATAACTGTGATACTTTTCTTCTATCATGTTATAGAGAGAGACATTGTGACCTCTATCGTGCTTTTTTCTTTGTGGGAACGATCTTTGTATCGAGAATTTTCAAGTGATTGAAAGACAGAGGTGTCGATTACCTACAAAATCGAGGGTTGTTGGGTATAGGCAGACAGGTGAACTGATCATCGTATCGAGTGCTACTGGTGATAGGCATATAGATGAACTGATCATTGTATCGAGGGCTGCTGGGGATAGGCAAACAGACATTCCGATCTTCGTATCGAGGGATTACCGATGTGGTGGTAAAACAGACCTCTAATCCATGTTGAAAGGATAACCCTTCTATTTGGGTCAAAATAATTGTAATACTTTTACATTTATGCTTCTGTTTGTATTAGAAAGGAATTTTTATTATTTCATATCTTTATTACAATTTCAATTGTAATTTTTTCAATTACAATTATTCCATTACATTTTGTATTAATAGATTCTATACACTTTATGGTAGAATCCCTCACACTTGTATTACTATGATTATTGGATTCATCTTGAATACAATTACATTACTTTTCTAATATTATTACATTACATCATACCTTTATATTCAATACAATTGTGGTTTTTTTAATTGTATTAGTTTAAGATCTTTTAAACTAATCTCTAAGTGTTTAAACACAACATTTTTAAACCTACAATTCCCCCCCCCCTTCTATTGTTCCATCTAATATACATCTACATCTACATATTCGATCAAACAATCTAGTGTATGCCATTATTTAGAAATAAAGCATAGTGGAAGGAATCGAAACAACATGAATGCACATGTACCATGTATGGATTTCCGATCGATTCAAGAAAATAATTTTGGCTATGGTACTGTGACTAGTGTGGAACAACTTATAACTTTACTGGGACAACTTACTCAGGTTATGATCAACATCCTAAACCGTATGGATCATTCAGATCCACCACATGGAGGTTATATGTTAGATTTCTTTATGAAACAACTTCCTCTATCATTCAATGGGACTACAAACTTATTTGTTGCAAAGAAGTGGATATATTCCCTAGAGATGATATTTCTTGCATTGGGATGTAATTCAAGGGAGAAGGTTTTCATGGTAGTGTATATTCTATTGGGAGATGCGGATCAGTGGTAGTTATTAATACAAAACAAAAAAGTGGAGGAATAAATATATGATATGGAATGAAGTGGTTTTAAGGAAATCATCAATGAAAAATATTTCCCCCATGAACAATGACTATATATGGAGAGGAAATTACTAAATATATGGTAGAAGTAGGATGAAAATATAGCCATGTATTAAGCTATCTTTACAAGGATGGAAAGGCATGATTTGGACTACATAAATAATCCAAGGAGAAAAATTGATCAATTATTTGATGGTTTAAAACAATTCAACTAAAGGGATCAAGTATCTGAAATTTTATCTTCATATGATGATATAGTCTGATATAATATCAAGATAGAAAATGAATTTTCTCTCTCATATGACATTAATGGAAACCAATAGAAGAAATGGGATTCTAAAAACACTTGGAAAAGAAATATGGAAATGGGGAAGAAGGAAAAATTTGAAAATATATCTTGTAGTAATTACGGGAAGAAACAATATTGCACCTGAATGAAGGGAATGTGAGTCGGCAACGTGTGTAGAGAAAAAGTCCACCTATCATGGGATTGTAACAGGAATAATGAAGCTACCAAATTTCAGTGCTACAATTTCAGGGATATGGGACATTATGTACATGAGTTTCTTAGGTGTTTGGTAAACATTACCCTAAGAAGGACACGTGAGCAAGGCCATAATTATGTGGTGAAAACTATAGAGGTTATATATCTTAATGATGCGGTGGTTGATACAGTAGTGCAGAAAACAATATTTACGTCACCATTTTTTATATCGGTTATATATAACTGACGTGATAATCTGTGAAACCTGGTTCTTTACGTCGGCTATATTATAACCGGCGTAAAAAATGCGGTGAGTAAATTTTTAACGTCGGTTATTTTAATAACCGATGATACAAATCACGCGTGTTCATTTTTTACGTCGGCTATAAATTAACCAATGTAAAAAACCAAATCACGGGGTTTTTTATGTCAGTTATTTGATAACCGGCATAAAAAATTAGAGATCTACGAGTTTATTACATCATTTATTCTCTAACCGACGTAATAAACACAGATTTTGAGGCCTTTTTGACATCAGTTATTTGAAAACGGATGTAACAAAAGAACCTGTATAAGTTTTTTAAGTCGTTTATACAATAACCGACGTAAAAAAACATTGATTTAGGATGTATTTTTTTACTTTGGTTATTCTATAACCGATGTAAAAAACCAACATGCAGATTTTTTTAAGTCGGTTATAAAATAACTGACGTAAAAAAAGCTGTATCTGATACATTTTAATGTTGGTTATTATAATAATTGACGTTATAAAACATTTAATAAATTAACAAGCCACCTGGATTGTCATTAATGATTTTTCGATCGACAGTCCGATGGATCGTCTATCTCACGTGGTAATCCCTTATCAGCTCGTCGATCTCACTGCGTTAAACTCATTTTTCTATCATCATTTATCATCTTTACTCACATTGGATCTATCATTTCAACTCGCAAAACTCAAGTAACCCTTCCACGAATTTATTTCGTTCTTTTTTTCAGATAGTCTATATTTATGTTTTGCGATTTTTTTGTTTAAACTAGGTAAGATTCTTCCGTTTCAAACCCCATTACATATTTTTTCCATCATAATCTTATTTATCATCCCCATATCTATTAGATCGACTTGCAATATTCATGTAAGCCTCAAATACTTCTATTTAGTTTGTTTTTGTTTCGAGAATGCCGAACATTGATAGTAATTTTTGTTTTGATTGACAACTAATGATCTCATTCACCTATATTACTAAATAGAATGGTTATTGAATAAATGTATGAATTCAGAAATGATATTTTATGTGTTGTTGTTTCTTATGATTATCCACTTTTATATGAGAATCTATTATACATATAATGTATTGGTTGTTGACCTCTATGGACCTTCGATGCATCGCTATGTCTCATGATTCCAAATAAAAATGGATTCTGTAGAGGGGTTACCCTAGTATTTTTTGAGGCCTTTGCCAAGGCCTTGACAATATGTTTAAGATTTCTAGAATTATCCATTACCTCATTATCATATTAGTTATTGAGAAAAATTGTGATCATTTGACTAGTTGAATATCATTTGTTATTTTTAATTATCATACGATCATTTAAGTAGCCATATTTAATAATATTTAATTTCATCTATTTCATGCTGAAGTATATATTAAATGCACATGTTTTTAGTTATTCACCATTCCTAGTTTTTATATGTAATCCATTGTTTAGGGGGTTGTATGGGAGGGTGGGGGGCGTTTCAGAGGGTTGGGGGTGTCCAGGGGGTGTCGAAGGGGGTGGGTGGGGGGGGGGGCTGTCCAAGGGGGTGGAGCCTATCCAGAGGGTTTTGGGGGTCGTCCGGGGGGTGGGGGGCTATCCAGAGGGTTGGGGGTGTCCAGGGTGGTGTCCAAGGGGGTCGGTGGTGGTGGGTGGTGTCCATGAGTGGTGGGGGGTGCTGTCTGGAGGGGTGGGGTGTTGTCCTGGGGGTGGGGGGCTGTCCAAAGGGTTGAGCGGTGTCCTACGGGGTGTCCAAGGGGTTATGGGGTGGGGGTGGTGTCCAGGAGTGGTGGGGGTGCTGTCTAGAGGGGTGGGGGCTGTCCAGGGGGTCGGGGTCTGTCCATAAGGTTGGGGGTGTCCAGGGGATGTCCAGGGGGGTGTCCAAGGGGGTGGGTGGGTGTGGGGGATGTCCAAGGGGGCGGGGGAATGTCTAGAGGGTTTTGGGGATTGTCTGGGGGGTGGGGGGTGGGGGCTGTCCAGAGGGTTTGGGGGTGTCCAGGGGTGTCCAAGGGGGTAGGCCAGGGGGTGTCCAAGAGGGTGGGGGTGGTGTCCAAGAGGGGAGGGGGTACTATCTGGAAGGGTGGGGGCTTTCCATGGGGTGGGGGGTTGTCCAGAGGGTTGGGGGTGTCCGGGGGGGGGGGGGGGTGTCCATGGGGGTGGGTGGGTGTGGGTGGGTGTCCAAGGGGGTGGGAGCCTATCCAGAGAATTTTGGGGGTTGTCCGAGGGGGTGGGGGGATGTCCAAAGGGTTGGGGGTGTCCAGGGGGTGTCCAAGGGGGTGGAGATTGGGTGGTGGTGTCCAGGAGGGGTGGGGTGCTCTCTAGAGGGGGGTGGGGCTGTCCAGGGGAAGGGGGATGCCCAGAGGGTTGGGGGGGTGTCCAAGGGGGGGGGTCTAATGGGGTGGGTGGTTGTGGGGGGATGTCCAAGGGGGTGGGGCCTGTCTAGAGGGTTTTGGGGGTTGTCCGGGGGGTGGGGGTGATTCTCAGGTTTATTCCATTTTCTCCAAATTTCTATCAACCATGTAAGTGCCATGGTTTTCCTAGATTCATTAGAATTTAAAACTGTTATATCTAACTATATTTTGTTTTAAAAATAATATTCAAGCAAATTTTTTTAAATACCCATAGATTTTTTTTTATATTTCAAAATTGTTTTACATTCAAAATATGATTTTTTCATATAAACATATATTTTTCTTATCTTAAAAATATATATTTTTTAATATTTGTAATAGTTAATAATGAGTCGATGTAGGATTACGACACATCGAAAGATGGTAACTCCAATGGAATTGAAGAAATGATGCACAATATTGTAGCAGAACAAACTGAGAAAGAACCGAAAGTTGCCCATCTATATAGTGATGCTGAAAAACTATTATATCCTGGTTGTATATATTTTACGGTTTTTTCAGTAGTGTTATGATTGATTAACCTGAAGGTGAAACATGGATGGAGTGATAGAAGTTTTACAGAGCTGCTAGAGTTGATGAAAGACACTCTTCTAAAAGATAAGGATATTTCAGATTCACATTACAAGGCCAAGAAAATATTATTCCCGATGGGATTGGGATACAAGAAAATACTTATCTGTGATTGTTTGATTGGAACATTATTAGATATTAAAGGAAAGACAAAAGATGGGTTTAATTCAAGATTAGACTTACTATCAATGGGAATACGTTTGGAGTTTTCTCCCACTCCTAAAGGAAGATGAACATTTCTTTCACCGGCTGGTCATACATTATCAAAAAGGGAGAAAATTATCTTTTGTCAGTGTCTTCATGATATCAAAGTGCCTCAAGGTTATTCTTAAAATGTATAAAATTTTGTCTCATTAAAGGACTTGATTTTGATAGGTATGAAATCACCTGATTGTCATGTCATGATGAAACAAATTCTACCAGTTGCATTGCGTGGAATATTCCCCATTCGTGTTAGAAAGACTATAATGATGTTGTGATATTTTTTAAATTCAATTTGTAATAAGGCGATTGATGTGAATACTATGATTATTTTGTAAAATGATGCAATTTTTATATTTTTTTAATTTGAAATGTATTTTCCTCCAACTTTTTTTGATATAATGGTGCATTTAATGATACATCTGGTTCGAGAAATAATGCTTTATGGACCTGTATATCTTCGTTGGATGTATCCCTTTGAAAGGTATATGAAAATATTAAAGGGGTATGTTAAAAATACATATCCAATAGAAGCCTCCATTATTGAAAAGTATATTTCTGAGGAGGTAGCATAGTTTTGAATGAGCTACTTGGCTGTAGCGCAACACATAGGCTTGCCTTCATCTTCACATGAACGAGTTAATAATGAGAGAAATGGGATTTGTGGCTTGAAAGGCAAATCATTGTCAGCTAAAGATATCAAGAATTTAGAATCATACATCTTGAATAACATATATGATGCTCAAACATATATCACATTGCATATTAATGAGTTGAAAAAAGGTCATCCAAAGATTAAAGAAATGTAGATTTTGAGTGAGCGCAATAAATTTTTTTTGTCATTGATTAAAAAGTCTTTTCATGGTAGATCAGATGTATCAGAGACATTAAAATGGATAGTGGGTGGTCCATGTTTAAATGTGATAACATGGTCCGGTTATGACATTAATGGCTATAAATTTCATATGAAATCTATGGACAAAAGAAGTGCAGTTCGGAATAGTGGTGTATTGGTGTTTGCAGAAGCAATGCATTTTTTGAGTGAAAAAGACAAAAACCCAATTTCTACATCAAGTATATATTATGGAGTGAATGAAGACATATGGGAGGTTGATTACTTTAAAATTAAAGTTCCTATTTTTAACTATAAATGGATTACCAGTAACAATAGTGTCAGACACGATGAATTTGGAATGACACTTGTTAATATGAATAGATTGGAAGACACATCTGATTGTTTTATAATGGAAACACATGAAAGACAAATTTTCTATGTAGTAGATCAATCAGATATGTATTGTGTTGTTGTTTTACAAGGGAAAAAAATATGTTGGTGAGGATGAACATGATGACAATGCTGATTTATGTGAGATCCCTACTTCCATGGAATGATTAACAGAACATAATAATGAGCAGGTTGAAGACATGGTTTGTGCCATAAGGAACTATCACGACGAAGGAATTTGGGAAAACAATCCATTTGTACATTCCTAAAATTACAGGTAACATATTTTTATTTCTTGTTTACATTTATTTTTTTCATAAATGTTAGATATTGTATGTTTTTTATTTTTAAAACATGTTTTAAAACAAAATAAGTATAAGTTTTTGTTTGTTTTAAGTTTGTTTAGTTTACTTTATCATGTTTATAGTTACATGAATTATATATCTATTATTTTTTATAGTGAAAATTACTTTACAATTTTTACCAGGTCTACCATGTTTACCACGTTTACCATCTTGACCATCATTACTATCTTTACCATCTTTACCATTGTTTAACATGCTTTATATATTAACAATGTTTACTATTATGTAACTTAGTACACTTTTCTATTTTCTGATTACAGTAGTATTAAAATATTTTAATTTTTATATTTGTGAACTAACGTTTGTTTTTTTTGATTTGAAGGATAATGACATATCATTCAGTTGATCAACCACATGATTCTGGAGATGAGCATATTGGTCATACCTCTGGGGAGGTACATTCACATGCTCCTATTACGACAAAGATTTCGAAGGTTGGTAAATGTGGGTGCACAAGATTACCAAAATTATCACTTGGACATACATTGGATCAAAGGATAGTCATTGAGTTTGATGATGATGATATTCCTAGAGGTCCAAATGCAAAATATTTTAAGAGTTTTGTAGAAACTCATGATAAGAGAAAAGTAAGAATTCTGTATGATGACTAGAGAAGTGTGGATAAAGCGATAATCTCTCAGTTGTGGGAGACAATTTTGGTATGATCTTTTGTTATTGTTTGACTATTATTTTAATGTTTCTTTTATATATAATATGTTTAAACTCTTCTTTATCAGATGACATTTGATATTCCTGACACTGGAGGAGTCAGGAAGAAATTCTTATCATTGGCTGCTAGGAGATGGAGGGATTTCAAATCAACCCTCTCATCTGATTTCATTTATGGTCATAGGAGTAATGACAATCCATGTCATATATATCCTTTTATAGATTAAGACACATGGAGAATGTTTTTTGGATTTAGAAGAAAAGAGTCATTTTTGGTAAGGGCAATGTAAAGTTTTATATGAATTCTTATACAAATGAGCTTATTAATGTTTTGTTAATGATTTATTATTCTTAATTTATAGAAACCAAGGAAATATCAGCAAGAGATCCCATCTATAAATGTATACCCTCATTGTTTATCTTGGGGAGGGTATGCATTTTTGGAAGAACAAATGATGGTGGAAAAATTTCAACCACTAAGAGCTGTGTCTTCAAGCTCTGGAGAGGTGGCCCCTCTATCCCCTCCAACTAGACATGAAAAATGGAAGAGAGCTCGGAAGGGAAAAAAAGGGCAATATCTTTCGGAAGAATCGGGCATCTTAGCTGAGAGGATTGTAAGATATCTATTTTATTTATTTATGTTAACAAATTTCTTCATATAAAGTCAATCATTACTGAAATGTTCAATTAATTAATACCGGAATCTCTTGAGGAGCAGAGTTCACAGTGGATATTTACAGCTATTGGGAGGGAAGATATTTTATATGTAGCATTGGGAAGGCCCGGACATCGTAGTCGTGTAAGAGGATATCAAGCAGGTGTATTGGTAAGAAAAGTGTTTCCACATTCTTGAACTTCTAACGTTGAGGGGATTTATAAAAAATATTGAATCCGTGGAGTCTGAAGTTTATAATATTAATGTGATGATAGAGGAAAAAATTATAGCTTTGGTGCAGTCTTTGTTTGCAGACATGAAAAGACAATTTCAGACTGCAGCTCCCACTCCTCCACCTCCCCCTACAGACCCCATTATTTATCCTCCACCTCCGTCAGTAGCTCCCACTCCCCCACCTCAGCCTGTGAACCACATTTTTTATCCAACTCGTCTGTCGTAGATTCCTACATATTGCAAGTTGTATGTTGATGATTTTCAACATCATATAGTAGCATACGGGTTGGTATATTGTATATGAGATACAGTTCATCATCAACAATTAGAGTTTGAGAATCAGAGGGTCACTATACAAGATATTATAGATAGATCAGCTCGGGTACCATTACCAACAGAAGAGGTGGCGACAGTTGGACATTGTATCAGCCATTTTTTAATTTGGCCATCCAGACTTCTTCGACTCATTACCATAGATGTATTAATGTTATATATTTTATTTTATTTTTTTTATTAATGTTGTTTTATCATTTGAAAACTAATATATTTTTTATTTATTTTTACAGGAATACTTCAAAGGTAAATAAATACTGTATAGACAACAACAAAGACAAATGGCTATGACATCAGATACAAATTCTAGTAGTCTTGACAGATTGTCAGGATATTCAAATTTTTTGGTGGGTCATTATGAGTTTCCAATGGAAGATCATGTTTGTGGACGTGAAATATGTTTGTGGATTATGAAAAATGATATCATGGAGCTTGTTAATGGAGATAAGTTGGGTATCAACGTGGTGAATTTTTTTTCCATGTAAGTCTTAACACCTTTTCCCTACGTTATATTTATTAAAAATGTATACTTATGTCTGTTTTGTATTAGGTATCATTATAAAATTTGTGAGAGTAATGATTTGACAGATGTATATGGATTCATGGACCCACAATTGATTTCCCCTGATGCATGTGCATTGGATGAGGAATAAAGAATGCTTTATATTGCTGAAAGACTTGAAAAGAATATAGTCTCACATTGTTGGATGATGCCTTTTTTGAGAGGTATGAAACACATCTCTCTCAAAGAGTTAATTATATTTTAACATAAAAACCACTAACTTTAAATTTACTTTTATCAGTGATCATTGGATGTTAGGTGTTTTTCCCCTAGGGATAAAGTACCTTATTGGATATGCTCTGTCCATGATGATGTGTGAGAAAGTTTTAATAATATATTGGAAAAGTGAGTTTAAATTTCTAAATGGTTTTATATGTTATAATGAATATTAAATTTACCCCATTCGTATTATTTTCTAATAGGGCATGGGCCTACTTTCGAAAAAACACAAATAAAAGGAGTGCAAATATCAAATATGTAAATGCGAAGGTAAATATCCATTTATAATTTGTAATTTTTGATTTATTACATAAAA
The DNA here is from genome assembly GCA_963277665.1 of Viscum album. Lineage (NCBI taxonomy): Eukaryota > Viridiplantae > Streptophyta > Magnoliopsida > Santalales > Viscaceae > Viscum > Viscum album. Next base: position 960,330,865 of record OY728143.1, on the reverse strand, counting down.
ATAATATATAGAATTTACACTAATTAAAATAGAATTTTCATGAACAACAAGGCTTCATTGAATACGGATATTATATGTTAAGATTTATGTATGAAATAATAAAAATTGGGACAATTGTGAATTTTTACCTGGTAAGATTTCCTCTTAAACATTACCATAATATTTCAATTTGATTTATTCATTATAAAAGTTAACTAATATCCTTATAATTGGTAGCTTTTTGATGACCCTCAAACCTATAATGCTGAAGACATAAAACACTTACAAGTGGAGTGGTCAAATTATTTTACAGGTTTGATTGATTATTAGTTGTTTGTAATGTAAAATGTAATTTTGAATATTGTTAGTGTAATTGTGTATTTAGTAGTCGTTTAGGTTGGATTTAGTTTTTTTTAAGTTTACAGTGTATGATTTGAATGTTAAATATGTGAATGTTTAATTTTCATATACATATTGTTTTGGTATACTTAGGAGGGGTTTTCTGGTATGGATTCCGGTCTGGGGGGAGGGGTTCCAAGGGTGTGGGGGGTGTTCCGTGGGGTTGGGGGTGACCAGGGGTTTGGGAGGGCTGTCCGATGGGGTGGGGGGGTAGTCCAGGGGTGGTAGGGTCATCCAGAAGTGTGGGAGGGTTGTCTAGGGGTGTGGAAGTGCTGTCCAGGGGGTGGGGGTATACATGACGGTGGGGGTGTCCATGGGTGTTTGGGGCTGTCCATGGGGTTGAGGCAGTCAAGGGGTGTGGTGGCGGCTCCAATGGGGTGGGGGAGGGCTGTACAGGGTGTGGGGGGTATACATGAGGGTGGGGGTTGTCCCAGGGTGATTGGAACTATCCAGTGGGATGGGGGAAGTCCAGGGGTGTGGTGGGGGCTGTCAAGTGGGGTGAGGGGGTGAGGGGGTGCTGTTCCGGGGGGTGGGAGGGCTGTCCAGGGGTTGGGAGGACTGTCCAGGTGTGTGGAAGGGCTGTCCAGGGTGTGGGGGGGGGGGATAAATGAGGGGAGGGGGGTTGTCCCGGGGTGTTTGGAGATGTCCAGGGGGTCGGGGGCGGGGGTGTCTAGGTGTGTGGTGGGGGCTGTCAAGTGGGGTGAGGGGGTGAGGGGGTGCTGTTCAGGAGGGTGGGGGTGGGGGGTTGTCGAGGGGTGTTTGGGGCTTTCCAGTGGGTTGGGGATAGTCCAGGGGTTTGGTAGGGGCTCCAATAGGGTGGGGGTTGTCAAGTGTGGTGAGGGGGTGTTGTTCAAGAGGGTGGGGGGGTGGCGAGGGGTGTTTTGGGATGTCTAGGGGGTTGGGGGTAGTCCAGGGGTGTGGTGGGGGCTCAAATGGGGTAGCGGAGGGCTGTCTAGGGGGTATACATGAGGGTGGGGGCTGTCAAGTGGGGTAAGTCATATATGTTATCAATATAAATGCATAAATTTTCTTTAGTTCTTGTTTTGATCTCCTTCTGTTTTTGTGGTACAAATTCTTGATTTGGTTTCTGGTTGATTTTGGGGTAGAGTAGAGGACTGCATTCGATTTTTTTAAAAAATATTTTGGCTTCCATGTATGTTATTTTATAACCGACGTGATAAAGAAATTAGGAAGGGTTTATCACGTTGGTTTTGTTAATAACTGGCGTGATAAACACCTGTGGCATGGTTTATCATGTCGGTTATTTAATAACATACGCGATAAAAGACCTGGGAAATGGTTTATCAAGTCGGTTATTAAATAACCAACATGATAAAACCCCACCCGGACCGGTTTATCACGTCGGTTATTATGTAACCGCCGTGATAAACCATCTCCCAAGAGTTTATCACGTCGGTCAATTAATAACCGATGTGATAAACCGAGGGGGGAGGGGTTTATATGGTCGGTTATTATATAACCGACGTGATAAACCCCCCCCCCCAAGTTTTTTCAGGTCGGTTATTAGTTAACCGACGTGATAAACACCGCGATGTTATGTTTTTTATGTCGGTTTTTAAATAACAGATGTAAAAATGTTATTTATAATGTTGTCTGTATTAACGTCGGCTAAAAACCAACATAAAAGATGAAAAATAACCGAGGAAAAAAATGTTTTCTGCACTAGTGATACATTAATAGTTTCATATAACTCAGCCAATGATTATTTGTTTCCAGGTTGTCACATTCATTCATATCTTACCATTTTTCCAGGAAAATAAGATATTTCCAATTTGATTTAATAAGGGAGATGTTAGTTAAAACCCCAAATGTAAGTATCATTGTAACAAATTTGTGTTAGGTATTCCCCATTATGGAATACAAACATGCTTTATCTGCATATTTTATTATCATTCCCACGATTGACTTTCATATAATAACTAGTATGGATTGGGTTTTGAACCATTATGTGAACATTTATCACAACTAGAAGTAGGTTGAAATTTTTGAGAATGATGTGGAATACCTTATCATTATGGAAGAAACATCACTGTCTGATTCTATTTTATATCTACCCCCATTAGCTCTAATAAATTCAATTATTGGAGAAAAAGAGAATGAAATATCTATGGATGTGGGAAAAATATTCAAATTGAAGATGTGCATTTAGTGCAGGAATGCATTGATGTATTTCCAGAGAATTTACGTGGACATCCTCTAAGGTGAGAATTTGAGTTCTCCATTATAAGGCCCCAACCCCAGTTGCCCAGAGTTGGTAAATTATTTTAATACAATGGCTTGATTATAATGAATCAAGTCACGAATGACCAATCAGTTTATTAGACTTGGAAAATATAAAAAATACATGAATGATAAATTACATTACAAAATAAAAAACAACTACATTGTCTTCATTGACCACATTTATGTCCCTTAGACTATCCTTATATGTTAGTCGTAAAATAATTCTTCATGTCCTGGGAAAAATAAAACATAAAAAGGGGTGAGATCAGATGCTCAGTAAGGATAAAAATATAGCGGAAACTTTAAAAAATAAGCATAAACATTTAAGGAAATGTATAAGACTAAAACAAAAGATATTTAAATATAAAAATCAGCATAATATTCCAAAGATAAAATGAAATAATGTCATTTAAATTATCACATGGATATTATACTAGTCGAACAATCACGTGCAGTATCGATTACCTCATTCATAACGATGGAATGCATAATGGCAGACTTCATAACCACACTGTCAAATCCTTCTACCAAGACTACAAATAAGATTTCATCAAGTCCTTTTTCCAAGACACTTTTTTTTTCTCATGTCACCTACTGATGCATTGAGGAGTTAGTGGGATCCACCAATCACTTACTAGGTCTAGTGAAATCCTTATATGAAAAGGTTTAAATAAAACAAAAACATTCTAAATAGACTATCATATTAAATGACCATAAATTATCCATAATACATGAATGGTAAAAATAAAACATCCATATTCAATCATATCACAAAATCTTCAATAAAATATGGAATATTTTTATCATAATAAATCCACTTCAAACATGTTTAAAATCTCTCAAAGGATGTTTACATAGAAGAAATGAAAACTATATGAAATAAATTCCTCTTTCCATTTTGATATAATTTAAAATTCACATAATTATAAAATAAAATATTTATTTTGAAAATATTCTTAAAAGATTTTATAAGATGTTTTGGTGATGCTATAATGGTGGAAAATATCCACACCTGCTGTATAAGTAATATTAATACATTCTTACATTATTTTTTAAAAAATGTCATAAAGTACCTTATTTGCAAAACGATAGAAAGATTCCATTAAAACCATGTTATAAAAAGTAAAACATGGGAATAAATGAATTTAACCCATAGTCTAGTAAATAGTAAATATGTTTTGAGATAGATATTTAATAAACATTTATATGGATGATAAAGAGGTCGCAGTAGATACATACGTAAAAAAAATCTTGGATAATAATGAGATTATGAAATTAACTGTTACCTTCTACTTTTCCATATTCTATGGTATTTTAACTTCTTGTATAATAGTTAAAACATTTTTATTAAATTATACCAGAAAAATATACATAATTATGATATCATATATGATCCCATAATATTTCTTTGTAAATAATATTTCGGTAGTATCATCATTTCCACTGTGAACTGATTCATTTTTCTTTATATACTTGGTTACGTAAGACATGTTTGTTAGGGATAGGATGTATTTTATTCATATACATAATTATATTATGTTAATAAAAATTATTTTTAATCAAAAAAAGAAAAATATTCTTCAATGATTATGATGGGGAATGATTCTCATCGCGTTTGTGGAGACAGTAATCCGTACGTATGCACAAGCGACTATATCATTATAATAATTATGAAATCATATGAAATTTGATGTTATATCATATATAAGGAATAATTAACATGTTATATTTATTATTTACATCGGTTATACTAATTATTATTCCCATCCAAATAATGAAGAGTTTGAATAAAAAACTACACGACAACATGGAGACGGTAAGTTGTACGTATGCACGTATGGTGACTTTGTCATTCATATGATAGATATAATAATGAATATGTTTGTAACATTTTTATAATAACATCACATTATATAGAACATAATGTAGTTATTATTTTTGAATGTGAAAAACAAATAAAGAGGAAGTGGAAGAAGAAAAAAACTTGGAAGAGACGATAAAATATTTACCTCTTCTTCGATTTTTTTTATTTTGATTTGAACAAATCGGCTCTTTAGGTTTCATATATGACCAAATTAATGCATTATGATGAATGGAGGAAAGGTGGAAGGATATTTGGGTAGGGGGGTGGCGAGCCAAATTGCATTGGAGGTGTCAAATTAAGAGAATGGGAAGTGCCCTTTTATAAGATGGGTGAGTGTCACTTTAGGAAAAGCATGAAATATTATTTTATAATAAAATAATTTTCAGTATATAATGGATCCAATACAATTTATTTAGAGTATAAGGTAGGTATGTGTAGAAAAACATTGAATCAATAGGTTTTATACATTTTAGTTCATCATATTAACCTTATCTTTTAGATTTTACTCTTAGTAAAATAGTTTGTCATTTACTATGTCTCTTGATATTTTTATATTAGATGATTAATAAACATACTAAAAAAATCTAGGAAAAACCCATGTGGTTTTTTATTAATATATATACCCTTATATATTTACTTTGGCCAAACCGTAGTTTTTAAGAATATTATATCAATTAATAATATAGTATTTTTTTAAAAAATAAATTATGTCAATTTTGACACAATTTAGTATTTGGTTTTTGAGAAAGTCATCAAAACTTTATTACTTCAAAAAATACATTGAATCAACCCTAACAAGTCCTATGCACCTATAAAATTCTTGGATGTCATAAAAACATTGATATTATATTTATTTTAATATTTATAATACCATTTATTTGATTCTTTCATTAATAAGTTAATTAATCTATCATCATTATGTCATAAATAAATTTAATTATTTAATGTATAAATATTAAAAATAAAATACCATGATGTAGTAAATATTTTTATCCATCTAATTAATATTTATAGTCGAATTTATCTTAACTATAACCATATATTAAATATGATTTACTTAAAAAATGTTGAATTTATCACTTTTAACTCCAATTTAAATAATATAATATTAAATGTCCTCATATAATCCAAGTTGACCAAAAAAGATCATATTTTATTATTTATGATTTTTTTTGGTGAAATTACATTACCCAATAGAATTAGGACATGTGTTAGGATATTTATAAAAAAAAAATTACCCTTAATTACCCTATTTACTTTCAACCGTGGTAAATATAAGTCAAAAGATACTATTCACAAAATATTATTTTCAACTTATTGAATCAAATTCTACATAATGATTTCAACCGCATATCTCATATTTCTAAAATTAAACTCACAAAAGTGTAAAATTATGTATTATGTAAATTTCCTAACGTGCCAAGAAGGTGGGTAAAAGAGGTTAAAAAGTTCAATAAAATAATATACATTTAAATTTATAATAAAATGAATCTAATGAATTAAATTAAAATTATATAGTTTTTATATATCTATTATTACTTAAAATAATTTTAAATAAAATAAAATCTTATTTAAATTAAAAATTGGTTTTAAACAATAACACATTGTTTTTTAATTATACAAAAAAATTGAATGTTTTCAGAAAAATGCCAAAACTTCACCCTCATCTAATTTTGATATTACTAATTAAAAACTAAATTTTATTTTAACAAATTAATAACATAGATGTTTAATTTATTAATTGAAAATTAATTCTTGTTGTGAAAACCAAAAAGAGGGTTTTTAAAAAGTAAAAACTATCAAAAGATTGTAATGTGTTAATGTCAAATTTAAATGTGAAATTAGGTATAATGACCTAAATTGTATTAAATGATAGACATAAAATCTAATTATACATCAAACCCATTGAAATGAATAATTTAACACTATAAATTATTTAGATTAAAAAAGATGATTTCAATTAAAACATAGTATTTTTCACTATTCATCAAAATATGAAAGTTATCAAAAAAGTACCAAAACCTTATCGAAACTAAATTTTTATGTCCCAATTATAAATAAAATTTTACTTTCATTAAATTGATTATATTAATGTGTCAAATATTGGTTTTAAAAAGGGTTCTCCATTAAAAGGTGGTAAAATATCATTTTTTTTAAAATTTCTTCTTTTATGTGAAAATAATGAATTTGTTCATATTTTATGTCTAAGAAACAGATAATATGAATGTTAAAATTATATAGAGTATATAATATTCAAAATAAAGTTAATATTATTTATAACCGCTTTTTCAACGGCAAGTTTGGTAAGTTATCGTCTCCTAAATCACAGTGTTGCATATTGTGCAAGCTATTAAATTACATTAATGAGATAACGTACTATGAAATCATGGGGTTTTACAGTATCCTATTCTTCAATTAATTGTGTTCTCGCAATTTTTAATTGTCCTTTAGAAATAAATGGTTAAAAATATAAAAATACCTTTGTGGAAAACCCACAGCAGAAATTGGGTTAATAAAATGTAGTATTAATAAGAGGAAAGGGGAATGAAAAGGTCACCCCAAAATTATGATCTCGATTAGGAGAACATTGGTGGAAATTAGAGACACATAATTTGAGGAAAAATGTAAATATTTATAGGGAGTGACATAGGACATCAATCACAGACAAGTGTAAAATTTAGTGCATCAAATAAATCAAGCTATGATAATTAAAATTATCATTAGTTCAAAAAAACATAAGTTATTAGGGAAAACAATTTCCTTTTATGATCCCTTCATTAATGTTTAAGAAATAATATATTTATAAAATAAGAGGGGAAAATATATTTGACAAGTATAGTTTCATCCTTCAACTAATTTCTACCAGAAACTCATCTTTCACTCCAAAAGATAATAGATTTATAAATTATTCTATTTATCCTAATCATATTGGGTTGAAAAAATTATGAATATTTAATTCATTTATCTGTCTATTATACAAACTAGGACATCATGTATTCCAGTGGTAGTTGATCAACCCTTGTCTCCCTTTGGTTGTGGGTTCAAGTCTCGTGGCCTTGCCAGACACGATGGGTTGTTGCCTGACCACTGAGTTTCCATTTTTAGGAAAATCCTAAAATAATATCTAGAAATTATTTAACCATAAAAATAGCTTCCAATGTCTAACTTAATCGATTACAACCATTATACTTATCCATAATATATTTGACTAACTCACAGTCCAAAATTTATAATTAAGGTAAACACAATGAAAATATTTTTTCCAATGTAGTAACATGTGAATAACTTCATTAAGTATTCTTTTAAATCACTATGACACCCATAATTACCAAAAAAATGTATTGATTACATTCATGCTCCCTTATTCCTTATGGAATATTGGATATACTTCATATATCCAAAAATGCTGTAAAATCCAATAATGATGGAATATACAAATCATTAATAAGTTTCAAGGTAGTCAGGAATATCGAATATAATTTATCCAAATCAATCACATATTATTTGAAAATCACTACATTAGTATCAAAACCATATTATGGTTTATCTTTCACTCAACCATATATTTTCCAAAATAATTAACCTTCTATTAGGTAACTTTTCTTGGATCCACACAATCTCATGTCCTTAATGAAATAGTACTACAGTACAATCCTTTTATACTCTATAATTATTATAACAAATTCATCATTAATATAATACTCAAATAACACAATACATTAATAAAGACATTTGAAATATTATCATTCATATTCATCTTCGGTAGTGTTGTAATTTCATTATTATCCAATATCATCATTTTGGGTATACTCTCATGATTTGGACATTGCTTCGCATAGTGTACCAACTCTATACAGATGAAGCATTGTACATTTGAAAACTTTTTCTTACACTTGCAATCACATACTTGGTGTCCTTTTTCTCCACACTTATAACAAACTCTAATTCCATTCATGCATTTACCAAGTGTATTCTTTCTACATTTACCACATATTGGAAAATATTTATTTCCCCTCTTCCCTTTATCCATCATTCTCTCTTCCATTCTTTTCTTCTATTGAATCCTTTCAAATCCATAGGACTCAAATAATTATTTTCTTATCTTATTAACACATGATATAATTTCCTCATATGATGAGAATACATGGGAGACTATTTCACTTTTAAATATTTGGTCAATACCATGAAAGATATGATCAACCTTAATCTTTCGATCATGCATATTGTTGGAATTCTCATTACTTCTACTAGGAACCATTTCAAAACAATGGCATACACTATGTTAGTTAATGAATCTAAATTCATAATTCCAAAATCGTAAAATACCGAACATAAATTGAAATAATTATGCATATAATCAATAATCATAAAATATTTTCATTAAGGATGTATTTACTCTTAAATCCTTCATAATTTCTTGTAATGAAAATGTGAATTGTCCTAAGCATATCCCCTGGGAGTGTTGTATCCAAGACTGAAGCAAGGCCCGTTGTCATGTACCAGGATACCCTGAGTCAAGCCCCAATATCCTTGTATGAGTTTTCACTCCTAGGTACATCTGTGTCAGAGCCTTCTCTACCTACTCATATCTAGACAAGGATGTATTTCATGGAAAATAAATAAACTTCTACATTACCAAAATTCTAGGAAGTTCTTATATGATAATCCTCAATGTCTATCTTAGGGTAATGTTATCTAATCATAGTTTATCTAAATCTATTTCCATGTTTGTTTCCAAACTTCTTCTGATACCAACTGTAGCCCCCCGACCACAGTTTCCCAGAGTCGATGCATTATTTTAATTCATTGGCATGATTACATGGAATAATGTCCCGAAGGACGGATCAGTTTAAAAGTCACGGAAAATAGATTACAAACATGAATATTACATTACATTATAATATGAAAAAACAACAACAACACTACCTCCATTGAAAACATTCATATCCCTTATACTATACCTACAGGTCAATCATAAAATAATTCTTCACATTCTGGTAAAAATAAAACAATGAAAGGTGTGATCTCAGATGCTGAGTAATGATTACTATATAGTGGAAACTTTCATAATTAATAATAAAAATTTAAGGAAATGTATAAGAATAAAACAAAAGCCTTTAAAAATTAAAAATAATAATAATATGGAAAATATAAAATTAAATAATTTCATTTACTTATTTACATAGATATTTTACTAGTAAAATAATTACACGCAAAATCAAAACACTTGAGGAAAAAATGTTTAACATGTCGACATTTTTCATATCGGTTCTATATAACCGATGTGAAATTCTTTAATAATTGATATATCACGTCGGTTATTTTATAACCAAGGTGATATATCGATCAGGATCCATTTTTTACATTGGTTATTTTATAAACGATGTAAAATATATAGAGATTAGATTTTTTACGTCCGTTATTGTATAATCGACCTGAAAATCGAATCTGGCATGCTTTATCACGTCAGTTATAAAATAACTGATGTTATAAAGGAATGCTCTGCACTTTATCACATCAGTTATAAAAAACCAATATGATAAAGCTATTCTCACCAATTAATCATGTCAGTTATCAAAATAACCAACATGATAAAGCGACATTTATCACATCGGTTATTTAAAAAACGACGAGATAAATTGTTTTATACATCTGTAAACAAATAATAGACATTATAAACATTAAAAAAATAGTTTAACATACCGGTTATTATATAACTAACATAATAAATCTTTTAAATGATCTATCGCACCATGTATTTAGTCATTCTGTTTTCTTTGATCGGGCTACTTGTGACTCATCTCTCTCGCGTGGAAAACCTAGAAAATATTCTTCGAATTTATGTCCTCCATCTTTGTTTTTCCAACATCATTCTTCATATTTATTATCATCAGATCTATCCTCTTGACTCACAACACTCGAGTAAGCCTCACACAACTCGTTTTCAGTTTTTATTTTTTGCGATGCTCGAAACTAATTTTTAGAGAATTTATTTTTCATTGTTCTTGCTATCATGGTATGTTTCATAGTGTTCATTTATACCATGATAAATTATTTTCTGGTAAAATAAACATATGGAAGTGATATCATACAAGTTTATGATTTTCATGTGTTCTATCATGTGTGTGTGCATGTATAGGGGGTTTCTAAGGGGGTGGGGGTGTCCAGGGTGTTGGGTGGGCTATCCAGTGGGGTGGGGGTGTCCAGGGGGTGTCAAAGGGGGTGGGGGTGTGTCTAGGGGGTGTGGGGGATGTCCAAGGGGGTGTAGTGGATGTCATAGGGGGTGGGAGTGATGTCCAGGGGGTGTGGGGGATGTACAAGGGGTTTGGGGTGTCCAAGGGGGTGGGGGTTGGTGTCTAGGGGGTGAGGGGGCTAAGTGGGTTGTTCAAGGGGGATAGGGGGTTGTCTAGGGGGGTGTAGGTGGTGTCCAGGGATGTGAGTGGGTTTTCCAAGGGGGGGTAGGGGTGTCTTGGGGGTGGGGTCTGTCCTGAGGGGTGAAGGATGTCTAGGAGTGGGGTGTGTCTAGAGGGGTGGGGGCAGTCCACTAGGGGGATGTCCAGAGGGTTGGGGTTATATAGGGTGTTCATGGATGTGGGGGGAGGGGGTAGTCCAGGGGTGTGGGGGGGGGGGGGGGTGGTCCAATGGGGTGGGGTGTCAAAGGGCATGGGGCCTTTCTAAGGGGGGGTGGGGGAAATCCAATTTGGTTGGGGCATATCCAGAGTGATTCGGGTGTTGTTCGGGGGGGGGGGGGGGGGGGTTGTACAGAGGGTTGGGGGTGTCCAAGGGGTAGTGGGTGGGGGTGGGGTCCAGGAGGGGTGGGGGTGGTGTGCAGGAGGGGGTGGTGGTGTCCAAGGGGGTGGGGGATGTCTAGAGGGGTGGGGGCTGTCCAGGGGTGGGGGCTGTCTAGTGGGGTTGGGGGGTGTCTAAGGGGGTGGTGGTGTCCAGTGGGGTGTCCAAGGGGTGGGGGTGGTTTCCAGGGGGTAGGGGTTGTCTAAGGTGTGGTGGTGTATATGGGGTGTCCAAGGGGGTGGGGGGTGGTGTCTAAGGGGGTGGGGGGTGTCCATGGGGGGTCATAGGGGGTCAGGGTGGTGTCCAGGGGGGTGAGGGGGCTATCCAAGGCAGTTGGGGGTGTCCAAGGGGGTGTGGGGGATGTCAAAGGGGGTGGGGTGGTGACCGGGGGGAGGGGGGTGCTGTCAAAGGGGGTTGGGGTGTCTAAGGGGTGGTGGTGGTGGTGTCCAAGGGGTGTGGGGGTAGTCTAATGGGATAGGGGTGTCCATAGGGGTGGTGGTGGTGTCTAGGGAGGTAAGTGGGCTTCCCAACGGGAAGGGGGTGTCCAGGGGGTGGGGGATTTCTAATGGGGTGGGGGATGACCATGGGTTGGGTGTGGTGTCCAGGGGGTGGGGGGTGGTGTACAAGGGGGTGGGGGGTGGTGTCCAAGGGTTGGGGGTAGTGGTGTCCAGGGGGTGGGGTGGTTACCATGGGGGTGGGGGGTGTTGTCCAGAGGGTGGGGGCTGTCTTGAGGGGGTGGGGGATATCGATAGGTTTCAAATCATTAGGATATGTGTAATTTTTAGTAGTGAATGTATGAATATTTTTATATTTTTACATCATATTTCTTTTTTACGGAAGGGTGAATTTGGTTTCCAATTGCACCAGGATGTATTCTTTGTGAACCTTAAGAATAAAGGATCCAAGATTAATTTTAAACTATTATATCTAACTATATGTTCTTTTTAAAATCATTTTCAAGCATATTTTTTTTAAATATGCATATATTTGTTTTATATTTCAAAATTGTTATACTTTATAATTATGTTATTTTTATATAAAAATATATTTTTCTTATTTAAAAAGATGTATAATTTTGATATTTGTTATATGAAATAATGAGTCAAAGTTGGATTATGGAACATCAAATCAGTAATGAATATGAGGAAGGTGGTGATTAATTTTTGGAATTTTCAAAAAGAAATGTTATAAGATGTGACAGTTTTTTCTATCCATGCCTAAAATGTTTGAATATAAAAAAGATTAAAATTATAGAGATAAAAGATCATCTAATTTGTCATGGTTTTAATCCGAGTTACATCCCTTGGATTTGGAATGGTGAAACTGGACGGAATGTTATATCTATTGATGATGATGATTTGCAAGATGGTAACTCTGATGGAATTGAAGAAATGATTCACGATAATGTAGTAGAACAAATTGAGATAGAACCGACAGTTTGAGCGTCTATATGGTGATGTTGAAAAACCATTGTATCCTGGTTGTAATTATTTTACAATTTTTTCAGGGGTGTTAAGATTGATTATCCTGAAGGCAAAACATGGATGGAGTGATATAATTTTAACAAAGCTTCTATAATTGATGAAAGGAATTCTTCCGAAAGATAAAGATCTCAATATTCACATTATAAGTCCAAGAAACTATTATGCCCAATGGGATTGGGATACAAGAAAATACATGCTTTTCCAAATGACATTATGATATATTGGAAGGAATATGAATTTTTTTCAGAGTGTCCTAAATGTGGGACACCATGGTTATAAGGTGAATTAAAAATCACAGGCTAATGTAGAGATTAAAAGGATCCCTTCCAATGTATTTCGGTATCTTCCTATAATTCTTCATTTCAAAAAATTATTTTCTAATTTACATGATGCAAAAGTTAAAATGTCTTGCTGATTATTAGATATGTGATGGAAAAATAAGTTATCCACATGATTGTCCACAATGGTAGAAAATTGATGAGCAATATCCTACATTTGGAAATGAAATTAGAAATATCAAACTATAGAAGACTAAAAAGGGCATTCAATGGCTCATAAGATTTTGATATTGCACCAAAAACATTATCCTCTCATCTTCATTTTGAGACGGTGGAAAACATTGATATGACATTGGGAAAGAAACAAAAATATGGTAAAGATAGACATATTTGGAAGAAAAGGTCATTATTTTTTGAGATACCATATTAAATATATCATAAAGTTAAAATAATATTGATGTCATGCACATAGAGAAGAATATCTGTGATAGTTTTATTGAAACATTATTAGATATTAAAGGAAAGAAAAAATATGTGTATAATTCAAGATTAGACTTACTATAATTGGATATACGTTTGGAGATAGATCCCCACTCTTAAAGGAAGATGAACATTTCTTCCCCCGACTTATCATAAATTATATGAGAGGGAGAAAAATTATCTTTTGTCGTCACCTTCATGATATCAAAGTGCCTCAATGTTATTTTTAAAATGTAAAAATTTTGTCTCATTGAAGGACTTGTAATTGATAGGTATGAAATCTCATGATTATCACGTCATGATGCAACAACTTCTAACAGTTGCATTGCATGGAATATTTCACATCCATGTTAGAATGACTATAATGAATTTGTGTTATTTTTTTAATTCAATTTGTAATATGGTGATTATGTGAATGATTTGAACATATTCGAAATGAATTCAATTTTTATACATTGTCTATTGTAAATGTATTTTCCTCCATCTTTTTTTTTGATATAATGGTGCATTTAATGATTCATCTGGTTCGAGAAGTAATGATTTTTGGACCTGTATATCTTTATTGGATGTATCCTTTTTAAAGGTATATGAAAATATTGAAGGGGTGTGTTAAGAATCCATATCGACCTGAAGCCTCAATTATTGAAAATTATATTTCTAAAGAGGTTACAGTGTTCTGTACGAGATACTTGGTTGCGACGCAACACATAGCTTGCCTCCGTCTACCCATGAGAGAGTTAATAATGAGGTAAATGGGATTTGTGGATTGAAAGTCAAATAGTTGTTTGCTGAATAAATGAAGAAGTTATAATTATAAATCTTGAATAACATAGCTGATTCTCAACCATATATCACATTTCATATTAATGAGTTGAAATAATGTCATCTAAATAAGAACGAAATGTGAATTTTGAATGATCCCAACAAAACATTTTTTTCATGGTTTAAAAAGACCTCGCCTTTTAGATCGGATATATCAGGGACATTAAAATGGGTAGTGGTTTGTCCTTGTTTAAATGTGATAACAAGGTCTGGTTATGACATTAAAGGCAATACATTTCAAATGAAATCTCAGGACAACAAAATTATAGTTCAGAATAGTGGTGTGTTGGTTTTTGAAGAAGAAATGCATTTTTTGAGTGAAAAAGACAAAAAACACCTATTTCTGTATCAAGTGAATATTATGGAGTGATTGAAGAAATATGGGAGGTTGATTACTTTAAAATTAAGGTTCGTGTTTTTTACTGTAAATGGTTTATCAGTAACAACAGTGTCAGACACGATGAATTTGGAATGACAGTTGTTAATCTAAATAAATTGGAAGACACGACTAATTTTTTTATAATGGAAATACATTCAAAACATGTTTTATATGTAGTAGATCAATCATATATGCAGTGGACTATTATTTTCCAAGGGAAAAAACAATATGTTGTTATGGATGAACTTGATGAAGATTCTGATTTATGTGAGATCCCTTCATCCATGTAATGATTAATAGAACATAATGATGAGCATGTTGAAGACAGGGTTTTTCCCATAAGGAATGATCACAATTATGTAATTTGGGAAAAAATCCATTTTTATATTCCCAAAATTACAGGTAAAATTTGTTTATTTCTTGTTAACATTTATTATTTTCATTAAATTATAGATATTTTATGTTTTT
The DNA here is from genome assembly GCA_963277665.1 of Viscum album. Taxonomy (NCBI): domain Eukaryota; kingdom Viridiplantae; phylum Streptophyta; class Magnoliopsida; order Santalales; family Viscaceae; genus Viscum; species Viscum album. The sequence continues at coordinate 960,315,679 of OY728143.1, read as the reverse complement.
TCTTTATTAAAACATGTATTAAAATAAATAAGTATGTGTTTTTTTGTTATAATTTTGTTTGGTTTAAATTATCAAGTTTACCATTACATAAATTTTATATCTATTATTTTTGATCAATGAAAATTACAGTACCATGTTTACTATGTTTACATTGTTTACCATATTTACTATATTTACCATCTTATCCATTGTTTAACATGATTAAAATATTAACCATGTTTACTATTATGTAACTTAGTACAATTTTCTATTGTATGTTTACATTAGTATTGTAATATTTTAATTTTTTTATCTGTGAACTAATGATTGTTTTTTTGATTTTAAGGGTAATGATTAATTAATTATTTGATCAACCAAATGATTCTGTAAATGCTCATATTGGTCACACCTATGGGGAGGAACATTCACATGCTCCTCTTGATGTTCCCCAATCTTCCTCTTGTGCTCGCATTACAACAAAGAGTTCAAGATTTGGTAAATGTGGGTGCACACATTTACCAAAAGAATTACTTTCTCATATGCAGGTTCAGAGGATTCTCATTGTGTTTGATGAGGATGAAATTACTATAGGTTCTTATGCAATATATTTTAAGATTTTTGTATCAAAACTAGGTATGAGAATAGTAAGCATCGTGTATGATGACTGGAGAAGTGTGGACAAAGCGATAATCTCTTAGTTGTGGGAGTCGATTTTGGTAAGATATTTGGCTATTGTTTTCCTATTATTTAAATGTTTCTAGTATATATAATATGTTTAAGAACTTATTTATTAGATGAACTTTGATATTCTTGACACTGGAGGAGTCAGGAATAAATTCTTATCAATGGCTTCCAGGAGATGGAGGGATTTCAAATCAACTCGCTCGTCTGATTTTATTTATGTTCATATGAGTCGGGATAATCCGTGTCATATATATCATTTCATAGATGAAGACACATTTAGAATGTTTGTTGAAAGTAGAAGAAAAGATTAATTTTTTCTAAGGGAAATGTAAACTTTTATAAGCTTTCAAATATAAAGGATATTTTTAATGTTTTATTAATTATTTTTTATTATTAATTTATAGAAAACTAGAAAATCACATCAAGAGATCCAATCTAAAAATATATACCCATATAGTTTATCTTGGGGTGGGTATATGCATTTGGAAGAACAAATTATGGTAGAAAATTTACAAAAACTAAGAGTCGAGTCTTCAAGATCTTGAGAGGTGGCCCCTCCAAACCCTCCATCTAGGCATGAAAAATGGAAGAGAGCTCAGATGGGAAAAAAAGGAAATGTCATTCTGATGATTTGAGAATTGTAGCGGAGATGATTATAAGATATCTATTATATTTATTTAATTTCTCTATATTCATTATATACTTTTAATCATTACATAAATGTTAAATTAATTTATACATGATTCTTTTGAGTAGTAGAGTTCATAAGAGGTATTTACACCTGTTGGGAGGTAAGATATTTTATCAACAGCATTGGAAAACCCGGAAAATCTTGGTCATGTACAATGATATCCGACAGGTGTATTGGTAAGAAAAGTGTTTCCATGTTCTTAAATGTCTTACGTTTAGGGTGTTTATAAAAAAATCCTTGGAGGCTGAAGTTCATAATATTAATAAGGAAATGGAGGAAAAGATTAGAGCGTCAGTACTGTCTATGTTTGCAGACATGCAAAGAAAATTTGAGACTGCAGCTTCCACTCTTCCACCTCCCTCTACAGACCCCATTATTTATCCTCCACTTCCTCCAGTAGCTACCACTCCCCCACCATAGCCTAGAGACCCCATTTTTTATCCTACTTCTCCTTCACAGCTTCCTACTTATTGTGAGTTGTATGTTGATGATCCTCAACATCATATTGCTACATATGGGCTTGTATATTTTATAAGAGATATAGTTCATCATCTAAAATTATAGGTAGAGAACCATAGGGTCACTATACATGATATTTTAGATAGATCATCTCAAGTACCATACCCTACATATGGGGTGATGAAAGTTGGACATTGTATTGGCCAATTTTTTATTATCCTATCCATACTTCTACGACTAATTACCATAGACATATGTATGTTATATCTTCTATTTTATTTTTTTATTATAGTTTTTTTATCATTTAAAAACTAATATATTTTTCTATTTATTTTAAAAAAAATACTTCAATAGTAATAAAATACTGTATAGAAAACAAAAAATACAAATGGATATAAAATTAGATATAGATTCTATTAGTCTTGAAATATTGTGAAGATATTCGAATTTTTTGGAATATCATTATGAGTTTCCAATAGAAGGACATGTTTATAGATGTGCAATAACTGTGGGGATTGTGGAAACTGATATCATGGAACTTGTTACTGGAGATAAGTTTGGCATTAACGTGGTGCAAATTCTTTTCATGTAAGTCTTAACACCTTTTCCCTGCGTTATTTTTATTAAAAATGTCTACATATGTCTACTTACTTATTAGGTATCTTTATAAAATTTGGGAGAAGAATTAGTGGATAGATGTATATGGATTCATGGACCTGCATTTGATTTCCCCTAAAGCTTGTGCATTGGATGAGTTACAAATGAAGCTTTATATTGCTGAAAGACTTGAAAAAAATATAGTAACACAATGTTGGATGATTCCTTTTTTGTGAGAGGTATGAAACACATATCTCTAGTATAGTTCATTATATATTAACATAAAACACCACTAACCGTAAATTTTCTTTTATCAGTGATCATTGGATGTTAGGTGTTTTTTTTCCAAGGGAGAAAACACTTTATTGGATATGCTCTGTCCGTGGAGATGTGTTGGAAGGTTTTAAGAAAATGGTGGAAAATCAAGTTTGAATTTCTCAGTTGTTTTATATATTATGTGGAATTCTAAATTTATCCCATTCATAATATTTTCTAACAGGGGATGGGTTTACTTTCTAAAAAACACAATGAAAAAGAGTTTGAAGATCAAATATTTAATTGTAAATGTAAATATCCATTTATAATTTTTTCTTTTGGATTTATTAGATAAAAATATTATATTTAATTTACACTCATTCAAACAAAATTTTCATGAACAACAAGGTGTCATCAAATTCGGATATTATATGTTAAGATTTATGTATGAAATAATAACAACTGGAACAGTTTTCAACTTTGACATCGTAATATTTCCTTTTAAACATTGCCATAATATTTAATTTTCTTTATTTATTATACAACTTAACTACTATCATTTTAATTTGAATTTATGTTATGACCTTCAACCCTATAGTGCTCAAGACACTAAACAAAAACAAGTGGAATGGTCAAATTATATTACAAGTTTGATTGAATTTTAGTTGTTTTTAGTGTAAAAGGTAATTTTGAATATTGTCATTGTAATTGTGTATTTGGTAGTCGTTTAGGTTGGATATTGTTTTTTATGTTGAAATTTTATGTTTTGAATGTTATATAAGTGAATGTTTAGTTTTTCTCTACTTCTTGTTTTGGTCTAATTATGATGGTTTTTCTGGTATGGATTCTATTCTTGGGTGGGATGGGATCCAAGGGTGTGGGGGGGGGTGTCCAGTGTGGTGGGGGTATCTAGGGGTGTGGGAGGGTTGTCCGGTGCGGTGGGGGTGTCCTAGGTGTCCATGAGAGAGGGGGCATTCCAGGAGGTGCGAGCATTTCAAAGAGGGTGGGAGGGTTGTCCAGGGGTGTGGGGGCTGTCCAGGGGGTGTCCAGGGGTGTGGGGGTGTTCTGTGGGGTGAGGGGGGTTTCTAGGGGTGTGGGAGGGCTATCCATTGGTATTTGCAGGGGTGTGGGGGTGTGTCTAGTGGGGTGGGGGTATCCAGGGGTGTGGGAGGGCTGTCCGGTGGGGTGGGGGTTTCTTGGGTGTCCAAGAGAGTGGGGTGAAGTTCAGGGGGGTGGGAGCATTTTCAAGAGGGTGGTAGGGTTGTCCTGGGAATTTAGTGTCTATTCAAGGGGTGTCTAGTGGTGTGTGGTTAACCTGTAGGGTGAGGGGGGTTTATAGGGGTGTGGGAGCGTTTTCTAGTGGGGTGGGGGTGTCCAGGGTGTCCATCGGGCTATGGGGTAGTCTAGGTTTGTGGGAGAGGAGGCATCACCATCCCTCGGGGGGGGGGGGGGGGCTGAAAGCCGCTTGGAGGTACTCATCACTCTCATATGCGATGCTTGAGCCCTCAAAATGTTTCCCCAATGCTTTCATCCCCTGTAAAAATCATTCATTCTATTACATAGATGCCATTATAACCAGGGGAAATGCTTTCATGTGTGACTAAAATACCTGGATCTTGGTGGTGGCAATCTCCCAGATCTTGTGGCACTAGAAATGATGCTCCCAAGGCTGCCATGAGATTCTTGAAATGACGTTAACAAAAATACTGACGGTGGGAAGAGGGCTCCAGTTCAGATGTTGGATAAGGACATGGAGAAGACGACTACGATGATCCAAAATATACCCAATAGGTACACATAAGTTACTACTTAGTTTTTCAAATTAGAAGATTGAACAAATATAGGGCTGTTTGTGTGTTTTTTTTGGTCTCCTCCTTGAAATGTCGGTCTAGGAACATTACTAGCATATCCTTCCTATCACTAAAAAACACCCAAACTACCCTATATTAGTTCAATCATATAATTTGGGAAAATAAACAGTCACTTATGTGTGCTTGTTGGTAAATTTCGGATTATCGCAGTCGTATTCTCCACATCCCTCTCCACCAACTGAACTAGCACCCTCTTCCCACTTCCATGATTTTGGTTAAAGTCATTTCATGAATCTCACAGGAAGCCTTGGGAGTATCATTTCTAGTCCTGCAAGATCTGTGAGATTTTCCCAACCAAGATACAGGTATTTTAGTCACACATGACAGCATTTTTACCTGGTTATACTTTCATTAAAGTGATATAATGAATTATTTTAACAGGGGAAGAAATCATTGGTGAAACATTTTTAGAGCTCAAGCTTCACATGTGAGAGTGATGAGTACCTTCTAGCAGTGTTCAGTCCCCTAGGAGATGGAAGCACCTCCTCTCCCAACACCATCTGTTTAGCAGGTGGTGATAGTCCACAGGTGTGGGGGGGTCCAGGGGTGTGTTGGGGTATGTCGAGTGGTGTGGGGGGGGGGGGGTTCTAGTCCAGTATTGGCTGGGTTTTGGTATTTTTTTGTCCGGGGGTGTCCACTGAGGTGGGGGTGTCCACAGGTGTGGTGGGGCAATCCAATGGGGTGGGAGGATGGGAGGGTGTCCAAGTGGATGGGATGGATGTCCAGGCGAGTGGGGGGATGTCCAATGGGTGTCCATGGGTGCGAGGTCAGTCCGGTGGGGTGGGGGTTTCTTGGGGTGTGGGAGGGATGTCCAAGTGAGTTCTTTCTAGTGTGGTGGGGTTTTCTAGGAGGGTGGGGGTTTCTATAGGTGTGGAAGGGATGTCCAGGGATGTGGGAGTGTTGTCTAGGGGGTGGGGGTGTCTAGGAGGGTGGGGGTTGTCCAGAGGTGTGGGGGGCTGTCCATGGGGCGGGGGTAGTCCTGGGGTGTGGGGTGTCTAGGGGTGTGGTGGGGGCTATCCTGTGGGGTGGGGGTTATGGTCTATTTTTTGTTGGGTTTTGGTCTATTTTTGGTCAGTTTTTGGTATGGGGGTGTCTAGTGAGGTGGGGGTCCAGGGTGTGGTGGGGGTTTTCTAGTGGGGTGAGAGGGTTGAAGGGATATTCAGGTGATTGGGGGATGTACAGGGGGTTTCCAAGGATGTGGGGGTTAGTCCAGTGGGGTGCCGGTTTTCTAGGGGTGTGGGGAGGGATGTTGAGGGTAGTGTTGTCCAGTGGGGTGGGGGTGTCCAGGATGGTGGGGGTTCAAGGGGTGTGGGAGGGTTGTCCAACGGGTGGGGTGTGTCTAGAAGAGTGGGGGTGTTGTCCAAGGGTGTGGGGGATGTCCAGGGTGTGGGGAGAAGTCCAGGGGTGTGGGGGTGTCCCGGGGTGTGGTGGGTACTGTCCAGTTGGGTGGGGGTTTTCAAGGGGTGTGGGAGGGTTGTCTAGGGGCGTGGGCGTTTTTTCTAGGGGGTTGGGGTGTCCAAGAGGGTGGGGTTTTTCTAGGGGTGTGGGGGCTGTCCTGGGGGTGTGGGCAGTTCAGTGGTGTGGGGGTTTTCAGGAGTGTGGTGGGGGATATCCTTTGGGGTGGAGAGTTATAGGGGTCTGGGAGGGATGTCTAGGGGTGTGGGAATGCTATCCATGGGGTGGAGGTTGTCCCGAGTTGTGGGGGCTGTCTAGGGGGTGGGGGCAGTCCAGGGGTGTGGGGGTGTCCTGGGTGTGGTGGGGGTTGTCCAGTGGGGTGGGGGCGAGGGGGGTTCCCATCATGTTTTGGTCTGTTTTTTGGTCTGGGGATTTCTAGTGGGGTGGGGGTGTCCAGGGGTGTGGTGGGGGCTATACACTGGGGGGTGGGGGGGTTCTGGCTTGTTTTTTGTCAGGTTTTGGTCCATTTTTGGTATGTTTTTTGGTCTGTTTCAGGTCTTTTGGTATGGAATAGTAGTGGTTGATCAGTGGTGGGGGCTGTCCATTGGGGTGGGGTGGTTCTGGATTGTTTTTGGTATTTTTTTGTTCTATTCCAGGTCTTTTTGCAGGGCATAGCAGTGGTTGATCGTTTTTATTTAATAAAATTAGTTTTAACGTCGGTTATTTTGAAAACGATGTAATAAATCCATGGTAAATGGTTGTTACATTGGTTATTTCATAACCACCATAGTAGATATGTATTCACATCGGTTATTATTTAACCTAAATTTGAAACTTCTTGGAAGACAATTTTATCACGTAGGTTATGAAAATAACTGATGTGATAAATGCTTCAGAGGAGTGAATTATGACATCAGTTATATAATAACCAATGTGGAAGAGTATGTAACATGTCTGTTATTAAATAACCAACATAATAAACCATGACCCTGAAGCCTTTTCCATGTCTGGTTTTATTCAACTGACGTGAAAAATGGGTTGGATTTGTGTTTTTTATGTCGGTTGTAAAAAAACAACATAAAAAAAGATTATAATGTCTATTGTAATAACGTTTCCCAAAATCTAACATAAAAAATAAAAAATAACCTTCGTAAAAACATTTTATATAATAGTGATAGCAACATTAAAAATGGTGGAATGCATAATCCAGACATCATAACCACATAGTCAAGTCCTTGTGCCAAGACTACAAATATGATTTTGTCAAGGACATATGCCAAGATAATAGTTTGTCTCATGTGACCCACCAATGCATAGAGGAGATATTGTGGGTCCACCCACCACATACTAAGTCCAATTAATTCCTTATATGAAATGGTTTTAACATAACATAATAATTCCTATTAAAAATAGCATACGAAATGTCAATACATTATCCATAAACCATGAATGGTATAAATAACACATCCACAATCAAACATATCACAAAACATTAAATACAATATGGAATATTTGTATCATAATAAAACAACTACAAACATGTTCCAAATCCATCAAAGGGTGTTGACATAGATGAAATGAATACTATTTGAAATAAATACCTCTTACTATTTTGAAATCATTTAAAAGTCACATAATTATAAAAGAAAATATTTTAAAAAAAAAAATTTCTTATAATATTTTATGGTAAGAATCTAAGATGATATAATGATGGAAAATATCCACAGTCGTTGTATAAGTTAAAAACATACATTCTTACTTTTTTTTGTCGAAAAGGTCATAATGTACCTTGTTTGGAAAACAACAGAAAGATTACGTTAAAACCATTTTATAAAAAGTCCAATAGGGGTGTAAATAAATTTAACACGTAGTCTCGTAAATAGAAAAAAAATTCTAGAATACATTTTTATAAAACGTGGATGTGGATGATAAAAAGGCCCCAGTATACATTTCAGTAAAAACAACCTCGGATAATAATGAGATTGTGAAATTAACCCTTGTCTTGTAATTTTCCCTATTTGATGGTATTTTAACCTCTTGTATAATATTTAAAACATTTTAATTAAATTATATATGAACTACATACATAAAAATGATATCATATATGATTTTCTGATATTGCTTTGTTAAAAATATTTTAGTAGTATCATCATTTCAGGTGTTAACTGATTCGTTTTCCTTCATATTCTTGGTCACACAATCCACGTTTATTATGGATAGGATGTATCTAATTAATATACATAATTATATTATGTTCATAAACATTTTTATAATCAAATAAATGAAAATTATTCAATAATGATTATGATGGGGAAAGAATCTCATCGCGTTCAAGGATACGATAATTCATACGTACGCACGGGTGACAATATTATTATATTGATGGTGAAATAATATGTAAATAGATGGTATATCATATATACATAATCATTAACATTTTATATTTATGATTTAGATCAGTTATACTATTTATTATACCCATCCAAATAATTATGTGTTTGAATAGAAAACTACACCACGACGTGGAGATGGTAAGCTGTACGTACAAATGTATGGTGACTTTGTCATTCATATGATTGATAGAATAATGAATATGGTTGTACTATTTTAATAAGGAAATAATTTTATATAGAATATAATGGAGTTATTATTTTATAATGGGATAAACAAATAAATAGAAAGTGGAATAAGAAAAAAACTTCAAAGAGGTGATAAAAATATACCTCTTCTTCGGGTTCTTCCTCTTAATTTGATCAAAATGGCTCCATAGGTTGGTTCTCTGACCAACAAAAGGCCTCCAAAATGAAGTAAATAAAGTTGGGAGGCTATTAGGTTAGGGGTTGGAAGATCCAAATTACATTGTTGGGGTGAAATTAAGATATGGGGAAGTTCCATTTTATTGGAAAGGTGAGTGTCACTTTAGGAAAAGATTGAAATATTATTATATAATAAACTAATTTTCAGCTTATAATGGCTAATAAATGAATTATATTGGGGATAATGTGGGTATGGGTGAAAAAAATCTCAACCAATAGTTTTTAGACAAGTTTAGGTCATCATATTAACCTTATCTTTTAGATTTACTCTTAGTTAATTAGTTTGAAATTTACCATGCCTCTTTGTATTTTTATATTACATTGTTAATAAACTTACTATAACAAGACAATAGAACACTATGTGGTTTTTTATTAATATATATTACCTTATCTATGTACTTTGGCAATACCGTGGAGTTTTTTTAATATAATATCAATTAGTAATATAGTATTTGTTTTAAAAACTCAATTATGTCAATTTTGACACTATGTAGTATTTGGTTTTTGTGAAAGTCATAAAAACGTGATTACATCGATCCAAATACATTGAATAAACCAAAACATGACATAATCACCTAGAAAATTTGTGGATGTCAAAAAACATTGAAATTATATTTATTTTAACATTCATAATACCATTTATTTGATTCCTTCATTATTAAGGTAATTATTGCATCATCATTTTGTCATAAATAAGTTTATATATTTAATGTATAAAAATTATAAATAAACTACCATGATGTAGGAAATAATTTTATCATTCTAGTTAATATTTATAGTCGAATTTATCTCATGAATAACCAAATATTAAAAAATTTTTAGTTATTAAACATTGAATTTATCACTTTTAACTCCACATTAAATAAAATAATAATAAATGTCCTAATCTAATACATGTGGACCAAAGAGGATCATATTTTATTTTTTAGGTTGTTTTTTTCTAATTACACTTGTCCAATAGAATTAGTACATGTCCTAGGATAATTATAATATCATTTTTACACTTAATTACCCTATTTACTTTTAACCGTGGTAAATAAGTCAAAAGTTACTATTCACCCAAATTTATTTTCATCTTATTGAATTAAATAATACATTATGATTTCAACTATTACTCTTGGATTTTTCAAATTCAACTCACATAAGAGGTAAAATTCAGTATTACGAAAATTTGCTAACGTGCCTAGAAGGTGGGTAAAAGAGGCTAAAAAGTTCCATAAACATTGATACATCTAATTTTATTATAAAATAACTCCAATAAATTACCTTGAACATATATAGGTATTATATATGTATTTATACTTAAAATAAAATTATATAAAATAATTAATTATTTAAATAAAAAATCAATTATAAATGATAATACATAGTTGTTTTACGATTCACAAAAAATTGAATGTTTTCTGAAAAATAACTAAAATTAACCATATGATAATTTTGATATTCCAAATTCAAAAATAAAGTCTATTTTACCAAATTAAAAACATCAATGTTTCATTTATTAATTTAAAATTAATTCATGTTGTCAAAACCAAATAGTGGGTTTTTAAAAATTAAATACTATCAAAAAATTGTCATGGGTTTATGTCAAAGTTAAATGTGAAATTACGTATAATGAAATAAATTGTATTAAATAAAAAATATAAAATAAATTTATACTTCAAAACCATTACAATAAATAATCTATCACTATAAGTTATTTAGATTAAAAATGTTTTTTTCAATTAAAACAATGTATTATTGACTATTCGTCAAAATATGAAAGTTATCAGAAAAGTAAAATTAATTTATCCAAACTAAATTTTTATATCCCACTTCAAAATAATAAGTTAATTTCATTAAATTTAATATATAAAAGTGTCGAATATTTGTTTTAGAAAGGGTTCTCCATTAAAAGGTGGTAAAAATTCATTTTTTTTAAATTTCTTCTTTTATCTAAATAAAATGAATTTGTCATTATTTTATGTCTAAGAGACACATAATATAAACGTTAAAATTATATAGAGTATATAAGATTCATAATGCAGTTAATATTATTCATAACAACTTTTTTAACTGCTAGTTTTGTATGTTCTATTGCGCTCAAATTCGGTTTTTCATATAGTGTGAACTATTAAATTACATTAATGAGAAAATGAACTTTGAAATCTTGGTGTGTTACATCTATTGATATAATTATTTATGAAAGTCTTATATTAAATACTACCTATAGAATGTACACTGTGGAATTATTGGAGCTAAAGAAACAACTAGAATAATTGAGTGAAAAGGTATTTATTCGACCTAGTGTTTCTCCATGGGGATCTCCAGTCCTCCTTTTCAAGAATAAAGGTGTAATCATGAGGATGTTAATTGATTATATGTAAATAAATGATATTAAAATAATGAATAAGTATCATCTACCACGAATTAATGATTTTATTTGATCAACTTCATAGAGAACAATATTTTTCGAAGGATGATCTTCAATATAGGTATAAAAAGTTTCTTGTGAGGAAAGAAGAAATTCCAAAAAATAGCATTTTGAACCATGTATGTGCGTTACGAGTTTACCGTAATTCAATTTGGACTAAATAATTCACCATCAGTTTTCATGGATCTAATGAATTGAGTTTTCAAAGATTATCTTGATGAATGTTTTGTGGTGTTTATTGATGATATCTTTTTATACTCTAAAATCTATGATGATCATGAAAATCAATTGCGCACTATTCTAAATACTCATAAAAGAAATTAATTATATGGGAAGTTCATTAAGTGTGAATATTAGCTTCAATAAGTTTACTTCCATGGCCACATTTTATCTAATGAAGGAATATCCATTGATCCTTTGAAGTCAAAGGATGTTCAAGAATGGAATACATCAATGGTCATAACTAAGGTACATAGTTTTATTGGTTTATCAGGTTATTATCTTCATTTATAACAGAACTTTTCCCGTTTATCCAAGCCAATAACCTAGTTAACCCAAATAGGGGGTAAGTTTGTATGGGAAAATTAATGTGAATAATTTTTTAAAGAATTGAAGATAATATTAGTGAATTATTCATTCATGATTCTACAATAAAGTAATGATGTATTTTTGATCTATAGTGATGCATCAAATATAGGACATGGTTGTGTCGTTATGTGCAATAATAGAATGATTGGCTATGCATCTATGAATTTAAAAATTCATTAACAAAACAATCCAACTCATGATCTACAGTTAGATGATGTAATATTTTCTCTAATGATTTGGAGATGTTACATCTACGGAGAATAATGTGAGATATATAAATATCATAAGGTCAATCATTAATGGTTAAAATGACTATGTCCCATTGGGTTGGTGGGTAAATGATTTAAAAATTATATGCTAGAAAGAGGTGTTTTGACTCATTAGTATAATGCATGACTAATCAAGTGAAAACACAGAAAATTACTCACTCAATTATCCTTGAGAATGTGAAACAAAACACCACAACCATTTTTTAAAGCATTGAACATGATCCAATCAATTATTACAATGAATGATATCATCCTTGTTCTCCCCTTTTTTTGTAATGCTCCAGAAAAGAACAACATTATTTTCCTTTTTTTAAGATCTAGAACGGAACAACTATTTTTTTTAAGGAGAATCGAATGAAACAAATAATGAATTATGAAATTGTGATTCATGCCCAATTATTTCATTCTTTATTTTCCAAAATGTTGAAGCACACCTCGCAACACCCATAAATGAATCACATCCCAATGAACACACACGAAAGGCCCTTCCCCCGTACTCAAACGTGAATTATCCATGAAAAAATTACAAGAGTATGGGTAGGTAAGGAAAAATAAGTTTGTAATTTGGATTAAACATATAAGTAAATTCATTCCATCTAAAGGATAATGAAGGATAAAGGTAAAGGTAGATCTCAAGATAATATGTGGCTAGCCTAAGTAGTGCCTTAGTCATATTAAAAACGTTCAATGAAATCCAATGCTTCAATAGAAAAAAAATCACAAATTCCGGTTCTCACACAAAAACCATGTTTCCCTCAATAATGTGTGTGTATTATAAAACATTTGTAAAAGTGGTTTAAAATACCTCATAGGATAGGAAAAATAATTTGATTTAGTGTTTCATGGGCATGGATTTCAAAAATCAGTTAAACTCATTAAAATGATAGAAAATCCAATTCAAAGAAAAAGGTTTTCAAATCAACAATCATTTAAAATTCATTTTTTCCAAAATCATTATAATTTTTTCAAAATAATTTTATGTGTGAAAATTTATAATAATATTAATTAAATATTAATTTACATTTAAATGAAATTAAAAGGAACACACAAAAATAAATAAGAAGGTTGAATCTATCCCCGAAATTAAGCATCACTACCCTTCATTTCATCTTGACAAAATATAAATAATGACATAAAAATAAACAGTAGGAATGACACAAACTGTCATTATTTTTCTGCAACAACATTGAGTTAAGCTCCTAGTTTCAACCACTTCTTCCTAAAAAGTAATAAATAATGAAATGCATTAGAAAATAAAAAAAGGTAAAGGGGATTGATAAAGCGTGGTTTGACCCCCAAGCATGTGCTAGGTTTTTACTGCCCCTAGTCAGGCAGTTTCAGCAGGGTAACACCAATCCGAAGGTGGATAGGGTTTCATTATTAGAAACCACCACAAATAATTTCTACCAAAATCCATCAGTGGATTCCATAAGTGAGAACCACCAAATAATAGAAAAATATCCCTAACCCCAAAAAGAGATCAAAGAAAGAATTCGAGATTATGAGGGGGAGGGAATAAAATGTTGCCCCCCCCTGTTTTGTTAATTTGAAGGAGTGGTGTGCATCAGTGGAATAGGTAGTTAAAAAAGAATTTTCTTCTATTCTAGTTTAGTATCTTAAATTTATTCTTTATTAATTTACTATATTATTCCATCATCCTCATTTTCACCAGTGTATAGCTCAACATGTACCTTCCTTCTATCCTCAACAGGACGACCTTATTCTTCTTCATTCAGAGGCTACAATAGTGTTTTTGAATCAAAAAATTCAAAATAGGTGATATTATATTTAATTTCATAATTAATGACATATGAATGAAATTAATGCTCAAAAATTTAATCTTCATCCTAAATTTCACCATTAGAATCCTTTTCCACAAGTAAGGCAGTTGGGAACTCATTTATTGGAGAAGAAAGTGGGGCCTCAAGTTTTTCTTCATACTCATCAACATATTCATTAAATGTATGTGAAAAAAACTTTTCTTTCTCCTAAAAATTGCTTTTTTTTAGTTTTACCTATAAGTCTTTAACATCTTCAACTTAGGAAGCTAGTGATGCCACCATCATGGTTTCTTTTTCCAGCATTCTAAAATTATCTTGAATTATCAAAGAATTTTCTTATAATAATGAAGATAATATTTTCACATATTTTATACTTTAATTAAAATTTTAGGATCCCACCATAGTGTTATTTATTAGAAAATTGTTACATAATTAGGTTTTCTTGTTAATTTGAGCCAAAAAGCAAAAATTGCATAACTGTGCAATTTTAACTGATTTTTATCATAGGGGTATTTGGTCATTTATCAGAAAATATATTTCCAAATTCTTTGATTTGAAATTTTTTATAACCTATACTGTATTTCCTTAAAAAAAATTCATGGACCATGGACTGATTCATGCATCTAAAGGCTTCAACAAATCAATAAAGTTGATGATTTTTTCAGGCAGACTTTGTGGACCATGCCTTAGTAACAGTTACCCAATTAGGTATACACTTCTTCAAATTATTTAATTCCACTTGGAGATGCACGAGTAATAAATGGCGTGTTCAAACATTTAATTTCATGGATTTTGGAAGCTATTCCATGGGTCTAAGTTGGATTTTTGTTTCTATAATGATTCATTTTATTTATAATATATTTTAGTATATCTTTCTTCTTTTTCCATTCATTTCTACATTCCTTCAAACTCTATTATTTTATTGGATTCTCCCACTGTGATTCTTTCTAACTACATGCTTGTGTCGACCTAACCTTAAATATTTTTCTAGGTGGGGGGAGTGGTGGTATTTGAGTTTTTTGTGCTATATTGATTTGTCATGTTTTGTTCTAATTATTACGTCGTGGTTAAAGGATTGTGTTGAGAGGTCACCCACTTTCTCTACTATTGTCTTATTCCTCCTCATTTAATAATTTCATTTCCCATAAATATCTAATTCATTCAAACAGTGGTGTTTGGATTGTGTATTAATGTGGAATAAAATACTCTTACATGTTAAGGACTCAGTGTAGGGTAATACCATTCAAATGAGAGGGTGTGGAGTGACAGGTGTTAATCTCCACATTGAATAACGCATTGATATATATTTTTAATAACAATGATATTTCCACCATAAAAGCACATGAACAATGTTTTTATTCTATTAACGTCATTGTTTCTTTTATTTTTTTGTTCTATTTTATATTTTTGATATATTTATATTGTATATATATTTTATGCATTTCTGTTCCTTCCCCCCCCATTTACATAAGTATTATATTTTTATATTAGTTATTTTATATGTGAAAATAGAATGATAGTGTGTAGAAGTGGCCACTTTTTGATCGACCCTAGGGTGTGCCACTGTGGCGCAGTAATAGGATAATAAGAAATTAATTGAAAAGATGTTCACGCCAAACCGCTGTCATCAGTTTTAGCGCTGTTTTTGGGGAGGCCAAGAGCGTGTACACGCTGTTTTTAATAAAAAAATCAAAATTAAAAAAAAATCATAACATATTATTATTTATGTCATATATTATTCTAGTAATTGTTCATATGCATGGCCAATTATTGACATGTATAGTATGGTGTGCCGTTATGGTGCATTATTATGTTAATAAGAATTTAATTTAATTGGGTGAAGTGACTACAATCCCTAACATTAATTTGGCACTGTTTTGGGGGTGCCAAAATGATGATAGCGGTTTGTCGTGAACCGCTATTCAATTAATTTCTTTTTATCCTATTATTGTACCATAGTGGCACACCCTACGGTCCATCAGAAGGAGGCCACATCCACAAAAAATCTTTCTATTTTCACTATTATAAAATTACTAATATTAAAATATAATACATATGTAAATGGGGGGTGGAAATAATTTAAATGCATAAAATATAAATATAAGATAAATACATCCAAAATATAAAACACAATGAAAAAAATAAGAAAAGACACAATTATGTTAGCATAAGAAAACCATTATTCTCGGGGTTTCATAGTGGAATTATAATTGTTATTAAAAATATAAATCAATGTGTTATTCAACATAGAGATCGTGACCAGTCACTCCACACCCTCTCATTTGAATGGTAATACCCTACACTGAGACCTCTGCATCTAAGAGTGATCTATTCCACATCAGTACCCAATCCAAACTCCACTCTTTGAATGAATTCGATATTTGTGAGAATGAAAATTATTAAACTAGGAGAAAAAAGACAATAGTAGTGAAATTGGGGTGACCGCTCACTACAATCATTTAACAGTGACTTAATCCATACAACAAAACATGATAAATCAATAAAGAACACAAAACTCAAATACCACCACTTCCCCCTTAAAACATAGTGAGGGTTGGCTATCCACAAGAATAGAGTTAGAATGAAGAATAGTGGGAGAAACAAATAAAATAAAAGAGAGGGAATAAAATTATAAATTAAAGGAAGTAGAAGAATGATATACTAATATATATTATAAATATGATGAAAAATTATAGAAACAAAACACCACCATATCCCCTTGAATGGATTCAAAATGCCCTGAAATTTAATGTGTGAACGTTCCATTGAGTTCTTATGCATATCTATATATAATTACATCATTTGGATGTGTGTATTCCTAATTGCTTTTATGTTACTGAGGCGGGGTCTATGTAGCTCACCTGAAAATATCTTTAACTTCATTGATTTGTTTTGGCCTCTAGATGCATGAATCAGACCCTGGTTCTGATGAAAAATTTGAAGGAAATAAAATTACGGTTCTAAAAAAATCGATCCAGAATGTTTGCAAATATTTTTTACGGTAAATGACCAAAATACCCCTATCATAAAAATCTGTTAAAATTGTAGAGTTAGGCCATTTTTTAATTTAGGCTAAAAATAAGACAAAAACATAAATATGTTACAATGTACTATTTAATAACACAATGGTGGGTTCATAAACATTTATTTAATGTATAAAATATGAGAAAATATTAGCTTCATCACAATTCTTATTTGGAATTGGGATGATATTACGATGGACTTTGTCATGGGGCTATGAAAGACTCCAAGAAAGAATGATGTGATATGGGTCATTATTGATCGTCTAAAAAATTCATCAAATATTCTAGAAAAAATGGATGATTTACCACATGAACGTTTATTAAGTCTATATATTAATGAAGTTGAAATAAATCATGGTGTACCCTTATCAATTTTTTCTGATTGTGATCCATATTTTACATCACAATTATAGAAAAGTCATGAGAAGGCTCTAGATATTGATCTTCATTTCAAAACTTACTTCCACACAAAAATTGATGGACAATCAGAACAGAATATTCAAACATTGGTAAACATGTTGAGGCCTTGTTCACATGTCTTTCAAGGTATATGGGATCAATATTTAACTCTTGTAGAATTTTTCCATTACAATTTCTTCCATTGAAGTATTCAAACGACACCATATGAAGCGTTACATGGAAAGAGATTTCATACTCCAACATATTGTCATGATGTTGGTGAAAGAAAGCTTGTAATCCTAGAACATGTTGAGGAAACAATAGAAAAGCTAAATATTATCCAAACCCATATCAAAACAGCTGAAAGAAGAAATATGAGCTATGATAATAATCGATGGAAGATCTAAAATTTCATGTGGGAGATCACATTTTCATGAATGTATCTCTATAGAATGGTGTTTTAATATTTTGAAAGAAACAGAAACTAAGACCTATGTATATTTGGAATTTTGAAACTTTGGAGAGAATTGGAGTTGTAGAATGTCATTTGGTTATGATGCTAAGCCTATCCGGAGTACAAAATGTGTTCTATGTCTCATTGCTGATAAAGTACACAATAGACCCAATACATGTCCTAACTCTTGATGGTATAAAGTTTTAAAATAACTTATCTTACTGGGAATAGACTATCCGGATTCTAGACATTATAGAACAAGTGCTGAGGAATCAGACAACTCTTCTGGTAAAAATACTTTGGAGGAATCATAAAATCAAAGAGGCAACATGGGAACCAGATGACATTATGATGAAAACCTATCCAAATATTTTTGTGAGGTAACATTCTGTTAATTTTGAGGATGAAATTTTTGTGAGGATAGAATTAAAATCCCCAACATTTTAGAATGAAATATTGAATTCCTGAAACAATGATACTCTATAAAATATTCATTTTTAAATCTATTCATTAAACATAACCTTGACTCTTCTATGTTTTGAATTTCAAAAAACGGTCCCCTAGAATTGTGATCAGTAAGTCATTTGGAGTCTGATACAATAATCATATCTTTTAGTGTATAGTAAATTACTAGTAAATAATGATATTATTTTATTTTCATAAGTTAATATGATAATGAGATAATTATAAATTTTTCAATGTGTTATAAAACTAATATCAATATTAGAATTGTTATTTTCCGAATTAACTATGATTTTTTTAAAAATTAAATGAAAAATATTTAAAAAATTATATTTGGAAAATGATTTTTTTAATTCTACACATTGAAATTTTTTTGAGGTGGAATTTTTGGATTTTTCATAAATTCTTGAATTTTTGATGAATAATGAAATATCGTAAAATACAGTATATAAAAATTTTCAATTAAATAAACTATTTATGAAATAAAGAGTGATGCAAGTACATATGGTTTGAACTCAAATTCACTTATAACAGTTAGATGTCACATGAAACAACACTATTGGTTTTCTTGAGGGAATTAAAAAAATAATGAATAAAATTTTCAAAACATAGTCCTCTCATCCACTATAAAACTACCCATCACTCCCTTTTCTATTCACTTCTCGAAGACTTGGTGCTCTCTGACAATTTTCCCAAATAACCATCCATAGTCACTCCCCACGTCCAAGATGATCTTGTTCTTTCCAAATGACCAAAACCCTTTCCCTTAAGGTTGTTCTCATGGGGGTTATTTCAAGAGGTAAATCACCATTCTTTTTCATTTAGATTCATTTAAATTTATCTTTTTTTATCCTCTCCTCACATTATTTATAAAAATGACCACGATAATTCTGGTGTAATATATATATTGTAATTATAACATTTAAATAGAAAAATAATCATCAATATTCTTACTCTCTCCTTTTTTATAAACAAAATCAAAATCCATGAGGTTAAAATTTGTTACCTTTGTGGACGACAATGTTTTGTTCTTCAATTTCTCATTCCAGAATAGTCATGAAACCATTTTTATGGTATAAACAGAATATAATATATATATTATAATCTAATTAATACACAAGAACCAATATATGAACATATTATAATATAATATGATCAAACTACTTCATAATAATCAAAATTCTGCTCAAATAATCTATGTGAATGTCATTAATAATCCATTTATTGATTCATCCTATTTCCATGTAAACAAATGATATAAAGGACCATTAACACCTATGTATGTTCATATATAATATTTAATTTCAATTATAATGATTTTCATACATTCCAAATTTACTCCATTAATTAAAAACAAGTGAACCGATTATGAAATTCAAGAAAAGTAACACTCTAGAACGACAAAAATCAATATAATAACTTATCCATAAAGACATAAATGAACAAAATAGAATTTTGATAAATTAAATACATGTCTAATATGTTCTGAAATAAATTATTAATAAGTATAATTTCACATACCAGGACTTCATGTTCAATAGTGTAACACATTCACACTTAAGGTATGGGTTTCTCCACCCAAACCTCTATTTTTATTCAAGTTTTTTTCATTATAGTCTAATTACATCAAAGAAATTATTTTTTATTATTATTTTCTCTCTATATATTGTTTTTTATTTGTCTATATTTTTTTACAAATAATAATCCTACTTTCATTTAATTGGATTTATTTTTTCTAAAATATCTTTTAATAATTCCTACCGAAATACAAGCCCGATTCAAGAGAATATCTCAAATTATTAGCTATTTTCAAGGTCACCCTATAATCTATTTTTTTTATAAAACATTTTACATATAAAATAAATAATTTTATTAGGAAAATATTAACTTACTTCACTTATGGTTTTATCCAAATATGTTTTCAATAGAACTCTTCTTTTCAAAGTAAAATGGTATTTGTCCCAAGAATGACTCGAAGATTTTATAAGATTATCACATCTATTTCAACACTCTTGTGGATTCATATGTATTATTGGGATTATTATTTCATGGAATAATCTAACATATATTATTTAATGGTTTATGATTATTTTTTCTGTGGATTTTCTATCTTAAAACCATTCACCAATTTAATCTAAATTATTAGTGTTTATTCTTATGGTTCAGGGAGTGTTATTTACATTTCATATGTTATTTTCAATATGAATGTATGTGTTGTTTATAATTATTCCCATTTATTTGATAAATTCATTGGATATAGAAATTGTTGGGTGGGGCCTTCTATAGCCCATCAGTTCTTCAGTAGGTCTAATGAGAAAAACTACGGTCTTGGCACAAGGCCTTTACAAAATGATTATTTACTGTCTTCGCATGAGGCCTTGACAGTATGGTGATGATTTACCAAATTATGAATTACCTGATTATGAAAATAGTATTTATGGTTTCGGTGGTTATTTGACTATTATAATACCCATGATTATATTTTAATATTGAATTATTTACTCAGCTCTTATTTCTTCCATAATGTGTTAATGTTTTTGTTAAATACATATGTTTTTCGTTATTCAACTTTACTAATGTCTACATATCTTCTACTGTATTAATTATCCCAACTAATCATTTCATTACACCCATTTCTTATGTTTCATTTTCTTAGTATATGAATAATTTTATTAAGAATTACATGCTGAAATAACCTAGGAGTTATGCATATTGTCTAAGGAGTTTATGTGTTGTGTTTCTTTTCATGTTGTAATTTTCAGCTTATGTATGTACCTTGTTTCCAAAAATACTAAACTACTCGTCCTTTGATATTCATATTCCATGTTTATATTCAAATGTAATTAAATAAGGAACCGACTCCAAGAAACTATGATTAGGTCCTTAAACTACTAAATATAAATATCACAACTTTATAAACAGGAACATCATCAATAAAAAAATTATAAACTCAGAAAAATATAATATGAAGTAAAAAAGATTTTAAAGATATACCAAATTATCCAATACCTTTAAAAACACTCATAAATAATTTTTTTTGAATGAAATGTGAAATACCCAATCTATTAAATACATCATGAGATTACATGGTCTCATTTTTTACTATATATCATATTGTTATTCCACAATACTAGTATCATATTTATATATATAAAGGTAACACACTCAAAATTTAAAAATCAATATTCTTCTTGATCAGTTTTAACTTCATAATATGTATATTCATCATCATTTGAATAAAATATTGTCACTATGTAAATTTTAATCATGTTACACAAGAACCACTATGATGACCTTAAATCCATTAAAAATAAATCCTAATGAAACATCAGTTCAATGAATTTATAATATTTACAATCACTAAAATATAAAACAACATTTAACGGTAAAAAAACTTCATACATGATTTTATTATGACTTTTGAACCGTGGGATAAAATGTTCGTTTGACTCATCACTTAGTGAAAAATATCTTCAATGAATATATATATATATTCCCTAATCACTGTTTTAGTAGTGATATACAAATATACTCTGAGGAACATGAAGACCATTTTTTATATTGATGAAATAATATAGAATATTTTGATATCTCATTATGTTTATATAAAGATTTCAATGTTTTATTTTTTTTGTCTTATTGTACCTTGTATTATAGATCGTGATATCTGTGTTAGGTATATAAATATACCCTATGAATATCAATGTTGCGGTTTCTTGGTAGAATACAATGAAATATTTTCATCATTTAATATTTATTATTATTAGTAATATATTATATAGAGTTAATTTTTTATTTACCTAAATTATAAATTTCAGTAATATGATAGATCATGAAAGGGGATTTTTGAGTGGAATGATCAATTTGAGTGGGCCTTCAAGAAATTTAAAGACGATTGATGAGTAGTTTAATATTAAAAATTCCAACATTATATAGGGACTATATATTGTATTTATATTCATAAGATGTTGTCCTTATTGAACTATTGAGTCAATAGAGTTTAATTGTTTCATTTGGGTCAAGGTATCCAATGATTCAATATTATACCAATTTCACACATGATCTAGACTTGAATATTAATGTTCTTCCACTACGGTGATTTCACAATTATCCAATTTATCAGAAATTTTCATTTATATAGACCATATGATAATTTAAAATGATTTTTATATTAATCTAAATCTTTTAAAAATTTGGTTGAATGAGTAATTATATCCCTTGAATAATGATATGATGTAAAACCCTAGAAATGGTAATGCTTTGATAACAAGATTTTATTGTTAAAGGTGGTGTGCAAGGATAGAGGGGAGTGGAACTAAGGGGACTCTATTTTAACATTATCTTGATATCAATTATTATAAAGGGATGTTCATAAATGTAACAACCCAAAATAATTAAAATTATAATTTACATTATGTTAAAATTAAATGTATTATTAAGTAATGAATTTATAAAAATACATGAAATTAATTTTTTTTGGAATATATTATCCTAATAAAGATAAAATATCATTAAGAATCATAACCAATGAAAATATATACACTGATTTCTGATCTAATTATTATTAATTATTAATGGTTATAAAAAATACAATTTACAAAGACAAAGGATGTGATGTACTCGAATAGTAGTATTGTAAACTACAAAGAAAATTTTTCTGAGAAGTAGAGGGCGACTGATTTAAGGGGTTCTTACATTGAAAATTATCAAGATAAGATTCAATAACTACAAAATAGGAGATACTTTATATTGGATATTTTCAAGATCATCTATATCAAGTCCAAAACAATGTTCGGTGAACCTCCACAATAAATTCATACAATAATAGTTCTATAACCTAGTGAGTTATCTGGTGTAATAATGGGAGATGTATCTCAACACAAAAATAATGAATATTTACATTTTATTTTATATTAAAAAAATATTCTGTTTATTTATTATTTATTTTACAGTATCAATGATTTAAAAATGAGTTTATTTATAATTATATATCAATATGGAAAAATTAAAATTGTCTTTTTTTGTAATAAGAAATTTAAATTATGACATTCCATTTGAGTAATTCAATAATTTTAAAAATAACTGATAATTTGAAAAGTTATTTTTACTAAGTAATATATATTCATTGATGTTTATAGTAAAACATAAAAAAGTCGAATATTGTTTCTATAAGGTTCCAATAAAAGTTTTTGTAAAAAAATGTATTTATTAATAAATAATGATGTTTGATTTAAAAATATAATTTTACCTATTTTGTGATTTATTTTAATTAAAAAAATATTTTTTCATTCATAACATTGAAATTATCCTAATGTCAAATTTTCATCATTTTCCTATAAATTATAATTTTCAGGTAAAATTTAAATACCATGTGTATTATGACATCATAGTTACCAAAAATAGAATTCATATCTTATATATAATGTATAGATGATAAAACAAAAGTTACCGCATTATAATAGTATTTTTTTTGTTATTTTATTTTTTAAAAAATCCTATTATGAATCATCAATAACCAAAATTATATATTTTGTTTTAAAAAATCATTATAATATTGATTCACATCAATATAACCAATAGTATTATATTAATGTTATATTTTTTGGACTTATAGAATAAGTTAAAATGATTCTAATTTTGGGAACCATGTTAATAACTAGGGTAATTTTTTAATTTTAATTACATTATTATATATCTTTGGAACACTATGTTACAGAAATTATAAAGAAATCGCCTATTTTTTCATCATAAACCAAACCAAGAACCCATTTATTTATAATAAAAAACATTAGAGAACATCCTTAACCATCCATTTCGTCTCTATATCCCCACCAAGGAACCCTAAATATCTCAAGAATATCATCCTAATATTTTGAGAACACACTCTTAATATATGGGATAATCTCCTTCTCCTATTTATTAAACTGCATTATTTTCCATTTTACATGCAGTTCTTATTTATGGGATATGATTTCACACATCCCAAAAACATCCCCTATGATTTTCATGTGATCATATATCCCATTATCTCTCATGAATTCATCCCATTAATCTTTATGTGAGATCATTATGCTAACTAATGTTTTCTAATATTTTCCATGATTTTTTTACTAAAATACCCTTTTCCTATAATTCCTATTAATTATAAATTATTTATGTTAGATATTTATCTTAAATATTAACTATGATGAAAAATTTATGATAGACACTTTTTGATCTGATCAATCCCTCCCATGAGCTGTTATGTTCTCCTATTATTCTACCAATATTGTCATGTTATTTTCCATCCCAATCATTTTTAATGTGTATAACCATGCCCATTTCCCCTCAAGGGTTTTAAAATAATGTTCCATATACATAATTTATTTTCAAAATACATGTATGTATCCAAAAATCCATACATTTGGGATTAAATTTAATGTTATATGTTCTTATTTTATATCATCTATGTCGAACACTTATGCATATAAATGATATGGTTGTGTTTAATGAACCCTAATAGCACTAAAATGAATTTTCAAATGTCTTTGTCTCATTATATTACACTTATGGTTCACGGTAGTTAATCCTAAGAACATAATGATTTTATTTATATATTTTTAATAAATTATTTATTCTTATGATTTCAGTTTTTTTGATTTTTCCTAATTCCTTTGTTGCCTTTATGCTATCATGTGAAACATTGCCTCTTCGTTCATGATTATGATTCTAACCAAATAAGTTTAATATTTATTCCTATTGTATCAAATTTATTTCATTAATATATTTAATTTTTTATTTTTCTTATTGGGATTTATAGAACAACATGTGCTTATGTATTTTTGTACACTTTCATATTCAGTTTTATAATAGATTGGGCCACTTGATCATCTATGAGGTATTATGTGTGTTTTTATGAAATAAATAATGAATTATTTTCTGTTAAAGAATGTGTTTTCCTATTTTTCATCATGTTAATTATTAGGTATTTATTGAATTATGAATAGAAAACTCTTTTAAAATCATTAATGATACGACTGGACATAGGAATATATAACTAATTTTTTGTTAAATTATGGAGTACATTTTTGTGAAACAAAAACATCACTATATGGTTATATAATGATGATGTGGCATGGTAACATATCTATGTAGGGATAAAAAAACCCAAAAACACCATATTTATCTAGACTCAATTGAGAAGAGGTACATGATGATGGGCCTTGCTACACACCTAGTTTGACACTCCCATGAGATATTAATGTGTAAAATCACAAGATCATTGAAAACATTTATTATGGAATAAATGAATATAATAATATATAATAATAAATGGATAGTGGATAAATTATATTTAATACTACAAATTCCTTAGATAAAGAATATAAGTCATTTACAAGTCATTCCATAAATTTTAATCGTTTTTATATTTTGGGTTCAAAGGTTTAAATTAAAGGATATGTATTTTTTTCTTTATTCTATTATATATCTTGAAATAGATGAATACAAATGAACAACCAATGTGAGGGTCAACATGATTACTATAGAAAAAGGATTCCAAACATGATGGGATCTTAATTAAGATATCCTATGATTTTTTCAAACAAGCTAAAATAAATCTGGATGAACAACTAAAACATTGTTTAATGTCTTGAAATTCCGACAAATACTAAAATTGAGTCTTGATTAATTTAATTTTATATAGGAGAAATAGTGATTACATAAATATAGAATCAATAGGGGAAATATCAAAAAAACCAGGATATGTTTTTTTCATAGAAATATAAGGAATAATTTAACAATATTACATGGAAAAATAAATTTCATGATTGAGGTTAAAATATTTAAATATTATTTATCATATAATGTTCTATGTAATAATTATGTATAAATTAGGAATTATCCAAGACAATGGTCTATTCAAAGAGCTAAAAATCTAGAAGTGAACCGAATATATAAATGAACTAGCTAATAATTTATATCTTATTCAATGATTAAACAAGATTAGTAGTGTGCAAAAATACTCTACTACATTGTTTTCTATTTCCCTTTTTAATTCAGTTCATTTCATATTAAGCATATCTTATAAATATTAATGAAAATTGAGTCACCAAGAAAAATGACTAAATTACTTAATAATAAACATTTTCAATTATTTTATCACATGTTCATGTTATAGTAAATGAGAATTTTGAAATTATTATCATTCCCCTTTAGTGTAATTTGATGATATCTTAGTTGATTAATGGTTTTACATTTAAAAATCTAACAAAAATTTTCAAGTGAAGGGAATCACCAATGTATCAGGAATATCCATATGATTCTATATAATTACAAGTAGTTGGATGAATCTTCTTTAGTACATACATATCAAGAAGTGATAGTATTACCCTACAAAAAAGTGTATATTTCTCAAATGATTGAGATAAATAAAAAGGTCTTCAATGGAGACATGTAAATCATCTTAGAATATAATAATATGTTTATACAATAATTTTATAGTCTTCCTCCATGTTTAGAGGTTTAATTTTCAATTGATCATATACACAAATATTTTACAATATCCAAAACTACATATGAAATGTCCATTTTTGAACTAGAGGATATGAAAAAAACAGTATGAGAATATGGATAAAAGAATTATATCCCTTCATGCTTTACTATAGGGCACAACCGTCATATTAATCAAGAATAAGGATTTATGAATTTGATATTTCACTGATTATTGTGAGCTCTAAAAGATTATGATATCGAAAAAGTATCATTTTATACGGGATGAATAACATTTTTATCATTTATGGGGATGCCAATATTTTGTTAAGATAGATTGATGGTATTGATATTATCAAATAAAGGTGAATAAGGTAGATATCCCCAAGTCTTCCCTTCATATAATGTCGGGTACTCTGAGTAATTAGTGATTCTATTCAAACTCAAGAATTCTCGACAATCACCACGGATCATATGAATAATGTCATTATGGAAAACCATGAAATATATTCTGTAGTATTTATTGATTGTATTTTAATCTACTACAAACGAATGGACGAACTTGAGGAGCATTTTAATATTTTATTGAGAACCAGGATAAATGAAAATATTTAGGAAAAGTATAGAAATTTTTTAGTTCTGCTTAGTTTAAGTAACATTCCTAAGGAATTTCTTCACTAGAAAAGGGATATCCATCTATCCTTCAAAAATAGATACGTTTAAAGGGGGTAAAAGTCCAGTTTATGTGAAAATAAAGGTAGTTACCTTGGATTAGTTGCATAAAAGTTTTAAATTGTGAGGTATATATCATTATTTTCAGTCATTATATGAATAAAAACATGGAATGGAGCCAATTTTTTTAGATTAATAAATGATTAGTGATTTATATTGCATAAGAAGATATTAATAACCCCGCATTCACTCACATTATCTACCAGTGGGGATTGATATATGATTTATATAAATTCATAAAATTATATTTAATTGTATACTCATGAAAAATAACAAAGTGATAGACTATTCCTCCTCCCAAAAAAGATCCATGAGAATAAATAGCCAACTCATGATCTAGAATTGTAAATAGTTATCTTTATGTTAATGATTTTACAGAATTATCACGATGGGAAGAACTGTGATATATATAATGAAGATAAAATACTAAAGTATATATTCACACAAAGAGATATTAATATGATCCATTGGATGATTTAATATATGATGATGGATTATGATTTTTCTATCATTTTCCATCCTTAGAAATAAAGAAAAGTGGTAGATGCTCTGAGGTGTAAGGATCATGACACTCTATAAATTATGTACAATAAAGTAGATCCAATCATCCTAGACATGAAAACAATGAATATAATAATTAAAATGGATATTAATCATAAACTTATCACGTAACAACTAAGACATCAATTTTTAAGATAATGATGAAGTAACACAATGATTACAAGTTTCTATAAAATAGGGAAAAATAATTCCCAAGTTCAACTTTTCAGGAGATGGAGTTATATTGTTTGTAACCTGTATATATGTCCAATAAAATACATAAATGAAGTGGGATATTTTATAATATATATATATATCCCTTATCCTTCTCTACTAATATATAAAGTAGTTATTTTTTATGTTTTGATGAAAAACATTTGTTGATTATCATGGAGATGTAATTTGGGAGTTTTTGTCTCAATGCATTGTTTTACAGAATTTCATGTTTAATTGATATATGTATTAGTGTATGATGATAAAATTTACCATTCCAATATATAATTTGGAATAAAAAACTATTTTCTTTATAGGATTATAGATGACAAATAATAGAATAACACCATCTATGTGCCAGTTTATCACCGTATATAATAATTATTTTTTATTTCCATCAAGGAAGATAACAATCTTGAAAAAAAATCAGAGTATACATAAAGGAATTTTTAATACTATATAGTGAAACATTCTATATTGTATCCTATCTATATATAATGTTTACCATGATATTTTGTAAAAGCCTTAACCATTGTTTGAATATAGAAATGATCCTCAACACAACTTCTTGAGACTCATGTAAATGTTCTATCTGAATGGACCATTCAATCTCAAGAATATATGATAAGATCAATTTCAATGGATTTAAAATGATTTTGGATCAATACCTTCCCCTATTGGAGCTCTCAAATTTCAGTCATTTTCATTCAACCAATAATATGGAAACATAATAGGCTATGTTTGGGAATTTCTGTCAGACTCTAACAAGTTATGATGAAGTTAGAGATTAGAAGATGATGGGACTGTTTCTTATCTTCAATATGTCATTGAATATTAAAATCATTATGCTTTATATGGAAACCATAGAAATTTGATAGAAAATATATGAAAAAATCTATGATATTTCATAGAGTTCGATGCTAGTGATAATGTTTTCCTTCATATATCGCAATGAAAGAATGTTGGGAGGTTTGTGATGAATGGAATTATTAGTCCACACTATATTCTCCCAATTGAGATCCTTAATTACGTCATAACTATGGAATATCTAAAATAAAATCAAGCTAAACAGTTTCACTAACATGATTTGTTCCATGTATCTATCTTGAGAAATTACATACATGGCCCCTTCTATTTTTTAATTTAAAATTATTTCCATTATAAAATTATTATTCATATGGGAATAAATTGGTTATGATTATATATTTTAGAGAATGAGTTTTATGAAATAAGAGATATCACATGGTCAAGGTGATGTTCTAGAACCTCATGTTTATGGTATTAATGTAGGAAGAAGAAGTGCTGATGTGATATAAATTCCCTCGTATAGTATAGTGTATGAAATAAAAATTTCTTGTGAATAATATTTGAAGGGATAAATAATGTAACGACCCGGTATATTATAAATAAAATCCCATTGTGATAAAATTTAATAACTTATTAAATAATAATGATATCAAAAAGAATTTAAGTTCATTGGTTTTATGGGAATATTATATCCCATTGAACATAGAACACTATTAATTATAGTAAATTTGGATAAATTATTCATTTAACACTTATATAATGATTATTATATATTTAGAGTTATGAAAAATGTTATTGACATAGACAACATAAGTGATGGCCTAAACCAGTCAGAGAGTATCCTATGGAGACCATTTATCAATTATTTTGAGTGACATAAAATCTCTTGTATTTTCCCTTGAAAAATAATAATCAATGATTCACTAAAAAATCATGAGATAAAATTTTTAAGGGTTAAATTTCATGTTTATTGAGTCCCTCATCCACACCATGTTCACCAAACCATCTCTAATAAAATTTCACCATCTCACGCCATACCCTTACAATGTTTTCTAGTAAAATAAAGTGTTCTGTATCTCAACCATAATATATCGAATTTCTATATTTTATTATATATTAAATATTTATTACAATATATACATATTTATTTTAATTTATAAATTACTAAATATTGAGTTTGATTAAAATAATATTTTTACATGAAAAAAATGAATTTTATTTTTGTGTAATAATAAATTTAAAATTGTAAATTCTTTTTGAATAATTCATTAATTTAAAAAAATATTGTAATTTAATATTATTTTAAAATATTATTTATTATTTATATAGTATAGTGTAATTTTATGAAGTAAAAATAAATTTAATATGTGAATGAATAATATTATTGTAAAAATAATAGTAATTTTAAATAAACATTAATTTTAATTTAAATACACTATTAATAAAATTTATATATTAAAATTAATAAATTAAATAATATTTTTGGATTATCATGATTAAATTATCCAATGGTGAATTCCTAAAAAATTTATGTGAGATTCAAATTTTCAGTTAAGAAATAGTTGTAAATGTAATGTGTATATAATGGCATCAGAAGACCTAAAAATTAATTTAATATGTTTCATAAATGATATTCACAAAAAAATATATTTTAGCAATTTAATATAAGTTTTCATTGATTTTAATTTGTTTATTTTATAATCCACATATGAATCCTCGAAAAAATAATATTTAAATGTTTTAAGATCAATTCTCTATAAACATGGATCACATAGACATCAAGAAGGTTATTATTTTAATGTTCATTTTTCATTGGCATATCTAATAATGGAATCAAATCCAAATTGGAATAATCCATTGTCCAAACCTTGGGATAGTTTGAGAATTTTAATTGCATTATTTCCCAGAGTCCAAATCTAATGTTTAGTCAACAATAGAGAAATCCACCATCTTTTTCAATATATATAAAAACCAAATCTCTCATTTATCTTCAATAAAATATATAGAGAACATCCATGAAAAACAATCATACTATATAGAAATATCATGGTTCTTCTAAGCTATAATTAATCTTTTATCGTGATTTTGGGGACACCCTCTCAAGGTAGAGGATCCTCTCATTTTCATGTTAATTCCTAAACCTTGTTTTTTTAATGTAGTTTTTCATCCAATTATTATTGATGTGATATAATATTACAGATCCATATCTCATTACTAATGATTTCTATGTGATTATATACCTATTTCAATATTATTAATCCCTACCCTGAATTTTTCCCCCGTTATGCTGTAAACAAATATCATTGGATTTTCCATGAGAAAATGTTATTTAATAACCCTTTCTGGTATTATGACTTTTAATTTTGTTGACACTCCTTTCGTCACAGAATCTAAATATCGGAAATGGGGAATATCTGAGCTCAAAGTGATTCAACCCTTATACAAACATCAAAAATTGAAAAATGTATGAAAAAGGCTTCAAATGGACAAGGGTCACGCAAGTTCCACCACTTTCGCGCATGTATACTTGCGCGACACCTAATAGTCGCACAAGTGACTTGCACGCCCTAAAGGATAACTTCCCGGGGTCTTTTCTAGCCTATAAATACCCCTGGTGTGCCCCCCATTTCGGGAGGAATTTTTCCAGAATTCACAAACATAGCTCTAAACGCCCAAGTCTCCACTTTAGGTCTTCTAAACACTTATATGGTAATTCATTACCTATAATGGATGGTCTAAACAAGAGGATTATGGTCTAATTGATAGAATTAACTAACCCTTTCAAGCCTAAGTTGTTTTACCCTTAAAGGAAATGGACACACTTGCGTGATGCCCTACTTCTTCACCAGAACGTGCGTGCCATCTTCTGGAAAGACTATAAAGATAATACCAAGGGATTGAGCCAAGTATCGCCCATGTATTTACCTAAGGGATTAAAATTACGCACATACACATGTCTCGCGCAGGTATACCTACGTGCCCACGCAGTACTTGCGTGCCTTCCAGGACTTACACACCCCTCTTTTTTTGGGTGCCTTTCCACCCACTTCACCCCTCTTATGCCATTCCACTTCTCCTATTCAAGATTCAGTCTTCAAGACATTCTTCATATCCATTTATGACATGATTTCATGATTTGGATTCCTTATATGAAAGGAACTCCGTGAAACATCTCTCAAAATCTTGTGATTTACAGATCATTATGTCACTAAAGATTGAGATTTCATTCATTCAACCTCATCCTGTAAGATGAGAGAATCCTTAACCTGGGCCTCCTTTTCAGGAGTAAGCCCCAATCTCAAATTTGGGCCTTCTTTTCAGGAGTAAACCCCCATCCAAATTCTCATTAACCTGGGCCTCCTTTTCAGGAGTTAGTCACAGTCTCAAATCGGGGCATCCTCCTTAGAAGTAATCCCGAATCCAAATTCTCATTAATATGGGCATCCTCCTTATGAGTAATCCCCAAGTCCTATTTAATCTGGGCCTCTATTACAGGAGTAAGCCCCAATCTTAAAAGTCTCAAATATGGGCATCCTCCTCAGGAGTAAGCCCCAACCATAATTCTCGTATCCTGGGATTCTTTTTCAGGAGTAAACCCCAGTCTTAATTTCTCTTAACCAGTCCTAATTTACGTTTGATTTGGGGATTCTTTCTCAGGATTAAAACCCAATCATAAGTCCCATCCACACTTGGTTATCTTCCTTAGGAGTAAGCCCCAAGATTAGAGTATCCAAATCTCCATGAAGCACATATACCTTTATGGACCCTGTTCCTAGATTTCTTCCCAGAAGTAAATTTTACTCCGCATCTGTTTGGGCAGTCATAAACACATAAGTCCCACATCATTGCATCGTTCGTGGCACAATTGTCTGGATTCACCAATACATATTGTTTCTCACACCGAGAATGACTCACGTGATCTTAGAGTGTAAAAGTAATCATGAATTCTTTCTTTGATCCATCAATCATGCATAAGCATCATACTCCCTTACTCGAACTATGTGGGTTCTGATTCATTTTACAAAACAAAGGATATGTAGGTAGCCCATCTACGGGTACGATCCAAACTTTGAAATAATCTATTTCCTTCTGAATGACAATAAACTTCAAGTGCCCCACTGAGTGGCTTTAAAACCAGTATGGTCATCATAATGACCAAGAGACTTTTATGTATGGAAGGATACCATTGGTTATGAATCTTTAAACAAATACAGATGATTCTCTATCGATGAAGAACCTCAAATACATATAAAAGATTCTCTAAAATTCCAACATATAAATCATTGATTGTCATATCTAAAGGAAAGCTCATTTTATACTTGGTAATTTAATAAGGATTCACGAAAATAACTTAAATCTATAAAGAGAGTCCCGAAGTAGACAATAATTCCCCTCAAAAAGGTGTGATGAGTCCGACCTCCCATCCTCTCGACCAATGCAAATTCCTAAGCCACATTAGCCCAAAACTAATGAGAGTCTACCTTTGGAAAGTAGGTCCAAATTGATATGGAATCATTGGATGTTTTCGGTTCTACGAACAAACTCGTTAGAAACCAATTGGAATGTTTGAACCTTCAATCAATGAGGCCATTCCCCCATTCCAAAGGGAAACAAAAAATGTTTTACCCAACGTGAATCCTTAACCAAGTTAAAAATATGTTTTACTTATTTGTTAGGCCCCTATTTAAAACTCAATGAGAGGTACAACAAAAAAAATCATTGACATATGTACTCATCCAAAAGATGAAGTGGCTGAATTTATCTTGATTACGTCTGTTATATCAAACATGCACCCTTTTCCAAGATCTTCTATATTTCTAGAATGGCTGCTCTCAAGTTCACACCTGTGAATACCACTGTTGTGAATATCACTACTACAAATGCCACTACTGCTACTCCTATTGGATCATCATTCGCTCTGAGAATGACATCACCTACTCAGCGTCTTCAACACTGGGTATCAAACGCACTGGTTAAAGAGTACTGTCAAACCGGTACTATTACATCTCTGGAGGCTTCTCTACAAGCCCTCGAAGTGAACAATTCGCCCTGGTCTTCCGGACAGCGACGACCAGTGATCAAGAAGCAGGAAGTGCTAACCACTGTCACCAACCATTTCAGGTCGTTATCCCTGGAATGCAATCACCATTCACTCCCATATTCTGGGAAGGCGAATGAGCAGGTCCCTCAGGGATTTAATTAACATAAGGAGGAGTCCTTCTTGAGGGCTCCTATCAGCAATCACCACCAGAATCGGGCGGCAGTACGCCATCAACATGATGAGGGTAACGGTTCCAGGCGTTCGACTTAGGTTCCTCGAACGCAAGAAGGCAAGACGAACCGCCGGAGGCATAATCCGGTCAACAGTGAGCAGGTTCTCATCTCTTCCATCTCCAGAGAACTCCACCATCCTAACATGGTTGCATGAAACGAGCGGGCACATACACCTGTCAGTTTTAATTCCGTTGTCCAGCAGACTCGTCTGGCAGCATCACGTCAATTCTGTCAGGCAATTTCAGTTGAGTACTATAGGCAGGTACATACACATGTTTATACATCATTAGCTAGTTAGCAGGCTCGTCTGACTACATATGATGGATCTCATCAACCACATTCGGCGAAGTGCAATCAGCAGGCATGTACACCTGCTAGTATTAATCAAGCCTACCAATAGTCTCTCTTGGTAGAACACGAAGATGTCAGTCGGAAAGCTCCGGCGACAAACAGGAGGCATACTCTACTCTTTTCCCCCACACTTCAGTACTGTCATGATTCACTGAAGGAAAAGGAGGACAGAAGCAGGCACATACACCTACTCCAAGCACGGAATGGACGTATATCCCCATTCTGGTAGCTGAAGTCACCAAGCATATTTTATCAATGGTGAAATAGTAGAAGAAATCCCTTCCCATATTCTAGATTCTTTCTAGGATATTATAACAGCTTCAGCAGCATCTCAGGGAAAGACACATTAATCTATCCCTACCAATGGAGTAACACATCATCAGTTCACTCCGAAACAGACACACACATATGTTCCAGTCAAAAAGGGTTGTGGGGCATACTCCCCCATATCATACGAACATCCAAGTTAGGAACATACACCTTATTTGAGTATAGATCATCATCCTAACCTAGACATCTCTCCTGATCAGGCACATACACCTGCTCAGAGTAGACACTTTCATCAAAAAGTGGTTTCTAAGGCGAGTAAGAAGGCGTCTAAGAAGAAGACCCACCCAGCACAGTCAGGAGATCAAGAGCCAATCTGTAACAAGGCCTTGCTTGATGCTGGAGTTATTGAAGCCCTCAGACAGTTATCTATTGGATTTCAAGATTCTACTCCCTCATTTCCCAATAGTGGGAACATTAATTCCAAAGGTCTTCAACAAACACTTCCTCATGAAGGCTTGCTTCATGACAATTCGGTCGATCTCAAAGTTTCATCTTCAGATGAAAGCCACAGGAACCCTATGTGTGTTTAGAAGACCAAGAAACAATAGATCTCATCTTTTGATGTAATAAATCATGGTGGACCTCCCCATGATGATGAATTTTTCTGCGAAAGTCCTCTCCGTAGTAGTGATGTACATTTCTCGGAAAATGCACCAGTGGACAATGTAGTTCCGAGAAATCCCTCTTATCTTGAGGCACTTGCAAATGAGAAAAAAGTCATTTCTGGTGCTTCATCTCTAGCAGGTGAAATACTTTCTCAATCAGATGATAGCCCAAGGTATAAGTCATTCTCCGAACCACCCCTAAGTCATTCATCTTCTAGTTTGATCAGTGATATTCTACCAATATTGTTGAATCCGATGAAGCAACAAGGATGCACCAGCTCTGGTCAAATCAGGTAGAAGTGTCTTTATTAAATGATAAAGATGAAATTCTAAACTTGAGAAAACAACTGGAGAATGGTGAAGTGCCAGTAATGTTTTGGCCTCTGGATGACTCTCAGTATGAAATTCCAGAGATTTTGATGTAATATGGAATTCATGATATTCGTCTCAACATATAGAAAACACTTTGTCAATTTAAAAAGAAAGTATTATCTTTGGATGAATATGAAAATCCTCTTATGATAATAGAAGGGTTACAACTTCAGATTGATTTGGCATCTCTATCAGTCTCTCGATATCCGAAGGCTGTAGAGAGCCCTTCAAAATTCATGCCTTGGCGCACTATGAAGATTGTGCTAGTTAATTTCCAATGCCCTATCAGGTATTCATGTCAGAGGATGGGGTGTTCATGGAGCACTACATTTCACTGTGTTATCCAGTCAGCAAAGCCCATTGAAAATGGTCACATGCAATGTTATTTCCCATGGCCAGCCACAATCAATTGGTTGTGTTTGTAATCAAAAGATTTCCCATGAATAGGCCTCAACTAGTTCCTCTCAAAATCAAGAATAAAGAGAACATGTTGTTGAATTACACCTACATCAAGAAAATGAGAATATTGAACAGGCCTCTCGTATGGAGCAAGCACATCATGAAGTGACAGATGTGTCAGAAATTATCCAATGGTCTTTCGAGCCGGGTGATAAAAGTGGATACAGGTTGATGCATCCAGCTAATTTCCGGACTAAGGCCCGCAAGATTAGGAGAGATTTTAAGAAAGACTTAGACATAGCATGTCAAGAGCCACCACAGCTTGCCAGACTGGGGACTCTTTTAACCCAACCCTCGGAATCAACAAATAGGATTCGTGGAGTTGAGCAAAGACAGAAGGAACAACCCCAGTCCACCAGACTGGGGACTTTTTCAAATCATCAATCCCCTCCTCAAAGAAAGTCGGTATTTTCTCGATTGGAAAAAAATCCTCAAGTGGAACGATGATCCAAATTATCAGGAGATTCTCTCCAAATAACGATTCACCAAGAAGTTCCTGAGGGATCGAATCAACAAAAGGCAATGTCTCATCAAAGACATGGAAGAAGACAATATCACAGAAATGTTTATTGAAGGGATGGGATGCGTTATGCATCAATCAATGTCATCAATTCCGTTGTTGTTGATCCTCCAGAACATGAGGTTTACTCAGGGGACTCGGATGAAGAGGTTCCTACTCAAGAAGTTGTACGCATAGACACAAATGAAGAAGGTGTGCATACACAAAATCAAAGGTTTACCCAGAATCTGGGTGTTCCTTAAAATAACCCACTTCCCTCTCTCTGAAAGGGATCAAACAAGGTTAAGGGAAGGAATCAGGTTACATATCCTTCCTCTGGAAAAGGCCAATCTCTCTCACTAGAGAAAATATTTGCGCAACAAGAGGAAGAAATGAAATAATCGAGGAGGTTGATCATAGAACTACTTCAAGTTAGTATTCTTCCTAAACGTGCTAGAGTCAGTCAGCCAAGGGGGCTTATTGTAGCTACTGAGATGGATCAAGAATATCATCCTTTATTAGTACACCCTCACAGGTCTAATATTACAGGTCAAGTGTAACAACAATTGGCAGTGCTGCCATCGGTGGCAGTACCAGTCACCACATCTGTCCAAGCTCCAGTCGTTGCACCTACTCAAGTCCAAGTTCAACTGGAAGTTTCTCAAAAGTTAATAACTAATATTGAGTCATTAACAGCTCGGTTAGAAGCTATGGAGGGAAAGTGTGTGCATGTTCAACCAGAAAAGAATGATTACCATAAATGGGTAGATTCAATCGCTCCCCCATCAACTTTTGGGAATCCTGTATTCCTTGTTTTCAATGGATCAGGCGATCCTGAACAGAATTTGACACATTACGTGTCTTGTTTCGATCCTATGATGGGAACTCTGGAGCAGCAAGAAGCAGTGAAACTCAGATTCTTCGTGCGAACCTTGCAAGGACTACCTTTTGTCTGGTTTACAAGCATGAAATCCTGGTCAATTACCGGATGGGAAGATCTTTGTGAACAATTTCTTCTTCAATTCAGATCGAAATTGCGAACGAAAATAACTTTTGATCTTACAAACTGTATGAAAAGGGAGAATGAAAGAGTCTCTGATTTCATTTCTCATTGGAAGGGATTAACAAATTCCCTATTCATAGCACTCCCTCAAGAGGAACTGTTTCCAATTTGTGTGGAAAATTTGCATGACGAATTACGCACGCCGTTGATCTCTGTGAAATACAGAGGAGGGTTTTGAGACCTTACTTCAATCTCTCAACAGATTGAAGATTACCTTATACAGATTAAGGCTAAATCTCATGTTATTCCATCAGCTGTAGGAAGGAGAATGGGTAAAGACGAAACTGCTATAGTTATGCTTCAACAAGCACCTGTACCTTCTTCTACCTCAAAACCTTCATCTTATCGAAGGGATCCACCTCCAGAGTGTCAACAAAAAAGGCCGTTTCATCAAGATGATCAAAGAGATCAAAGACGAAAACAATTTGAGGATCTAAAGTGAAAAACATACTCTTTATGAAATGAAAAAGTTCATGGTTACTTCATTTCAGCTCTGGAGAATAGTTTGGTTCAGTATCCAATGCCCAAGAGGGCAAACAAGGAAGGAGATGAAGACTGTCCCAATTATTCCCCCTTTCATCAAATGTTGGGACATCTCATCCAGGAGTGTTTTGTCTTTAAATACCTCATGCAGGAGATGGATGACTCGGGACATGTCAAACCGAAAGGCTTTTCAGCCTAGGTAGCCTATGTTTTTGCTATAGTTCCAAAGGAGGGTGGAAAGTGGGAAGAATTCAAAAGAAAAAATGCACAAAAATATGATGATTGGATGGTCAGAAAGACGATCAACTGAACTCATGAAATTTTGTGATCACAATTGAGGAAACCAATTGTACCTTCTGCCATGAATACCTCAGCAAAATCCTCTTCAGAGGGAAAATCCTCAAAAGGGAGGCATAATTCCATGAAAGAGAAAGAATCAGAAGATGATGAGATTGTGTCAAAGCTTACATTTTCTTTGACTCTGGAAGACATCATGCCATCTACTTCGAAGTAACGTGCATCACCCCCACTAAACGGCACATCCTAAATTGGCTAGTCAGGTAGAATCCACATCAGATGAAGAGTTGGTTTTCATTTCTTTTAATCTGATTCAATTATCAGAACCATATGCCAGTCGCAGTTTCAATTTAGATGAGCCCGAATTCGCTGTATCAAATAGTGGAATAAGAGGAAGTTTCAGAGGATCAGGATACATGGGAAGACGTGGATCTTTCAGAAGCTACTATTCCAATTCTACCCCTTCTAGAACTATGTACACAGCAGAAACTTGTGGTAGAGCCTTTCAGAGAGCTCATCAAGAACAAGAAAGTTCTTATACCAATAAAAAATTCAGTCCTGGAACAGCTATTTTGGAGGATCAGTTGGGGGTTCCACTTTCATCCTCTCAATAAGTATATAGATCTAATCGGTCTAATCTTCCAAAACCATGAATATTTCTAACTCTGATCCCAATACAAGATTCATCAACTTCCAAAGCATTTTCTTCCAAGGCACCTACTAAACATCATGTTCCTGTTGGGAATCGTAGACCTCTAGATCAAAAGTATGATGTATTGAAACACATGGTCCAAGTACCAGACAAGTTATCAATTCTGGATGCTTTGAATCTGTCAAAAGATCTTCAGGAGGCACTAATCGAGGCTTTGTCAAGTCCTCATGAGTTTGAAACTAAAATTGAAGTAGCTGAAGTCTATCACATAGAGAATAATCCTGCAGAATTCCATGCAATAATATCTTTTACTGATGAAGATGAAGATGATGTCATGCACAGACATATTAGACGTTTGTACTTATCTTGCAAGGTCAATGGCGTAGACGTCCGAAGAGCTTTCATTGACAATGGTTCAAGAGTCAACCTCATTCCCATTCGTACACTTCGTCGATTGGGCCTCACGGTATCAGATTTATCTCCTTCTACCATGATGTTACAAGGATATGATAAAAATGAACAAGAACCAGTGGGCAAAGTTACATTCAGAACTCAGTTTGTAGATCTTGTATCCAATTCAGATTTCATGTTTGTTGATCAAGATTCAGCCTTCAACATCTTTCTTGGGAGACCCTGGCTACATCAACATGTGGTTATCCATTCCTCATACCATCAATGTATCAAATATTGTTTCGATGGTCAAGTTGGGACATTATATGATGATAAGGCCACATTCTAGAAATGTGAATCTCAATACAATGAGGAAGAATTATATCACATGAAGGGAAGGGAGAAATCCACAACAAAGGAGATTACCAAAGTTAATGCTCCGTATTTTTTGGAAAAGATTCCAGTAAATCCATATGTGCATGTGAGTACAGATTATGTATTTCCTATCAGTCAAATATACAAGATATAACCAAATCAAAATACTCTTATGGAAAGATCCATAATGTCAATTATGGAAATCGAGCCAGACAACATGGGAGAAATTGGTAATCCTCCAAGCAGTGATGAAAACCCAAATTGTGACATCTTCATTTCATCTGCTGAAATCCAACAAGTCTATACATCGCCAATCAGGTCATAAGAAGTTATAGAAACATCGGAAGTGAACAATGATGTCGATTCTCAATCCATCTGCTCCTCTTTATTTCCAAAGGAAGACCCTTCATCATCAATCAGGTCGGAAATGGAGGCTTCTTCTTCACGATGTGCAAATTTTGACATCTCTTATGATCATGAAAATTATGCTTCATCATATACTATGAAAGTACAAATGGAAGAAATAACACATGTTGAAGTATAAGAGGAAGATCTCTGAGATGCTCCTCCAGAATTTGAAGAGGGTATCTCTACCACCGTGGATGAACTCAGAGAAATAAATCTGGGTACAAAAGAAGATCCACGCACCACATTAATCAGCATGGCCATGACTCTTGAAGAAAAAGAGATGTATATTTCCTTTTTAAAGATAAATCGAGACATATTTTCTTGAAACTATACAGAGATGCCCGAGATTGATCCTGATGTTGCTACCCATCATCTGGGCTTACCAGAAGAACATCGAGGATTTAAGCAAGCCGCAAGAAGAACACACCCAACATATTCTTCCCAAATTGAAGCTGAAGTGGATAATCTTATCAAATCTAACATCATCAGAGAAGTTAAATATCGCAAGTGGTTGGCTAATATTGTCCCTGTAAAGAAGAAGAACAGACAAATTAGAGTTTGCATCGATTTCAGAGATCATAATCGGCATTGTACTAAGGATGATTTCCCATTTCTCATTATAGAACATTTAATTGATGCATCATATAGCTATAAAGCACTTTCATTCATGGATGGATATTCTGGATATAAAAAAATCCAAATGGCCCTAGAAGATGAGGAATCCACAGCCTTCAGAGCCCTTGAGGGTGTGTTTTGCTACCAAGTAATGCCCTTTGGCTTAAAGAATGAAGGTGAAACATATCAGTGTTCCATGCATTATATCTTCAAACCCTTTTTAAAGAATTTTGTTGAATTCCATGTAGATGATTTGGTGGTTAATTACAAACAATGTTATAATCACTTGGCTGATTTGGAAGACATATTCCGCAAGCTTTGACAACATAATTTTAAGATGAACCCCTTAAAATGCACTTTTGGGGTAACCTCGGGAAATTTACTCATCTTTTTTGTACGCCAACGTGGTATTGAAGTCGATCCTAAGAAGAAAAATTCAATCCTTGGTATGTCACCTCCTCAAATATTGAGAGAATTAAGAGGACTTCAAGGACACTTAGCCTATATTCAGCTTTTCATAGCCAATTTGGCGGGCAAAAGTTTACCCTTCACCAAATTGATGAAGACAGGAGTCACTTATCAGTGGACTGAAGAATGTCAAGAAGCATTCGATATTCTCAAGAAATACCTCTTGATTACATCGGTACTCATGCCACCTGTTGAAGGAAGATCACTTATCCTCTATGTGACAGTGCTAGAGCGATCATTGGATGCCTTTCTTACTCAGAAGAATGACACTGGGAATGAAAACAGCCTATACTACCTCAGTCGGACTATGGTTCAAGTAGAAACCCGGTATTCAAGTATTGAGAAGTGCTTCCTGACATTAATCTTTGCAGTTCAGAAATTGATACACTACCTGCAAAATCACGAGGTCCAATTGGTATCTCGCAATAACCCGCTCAAATTCATCCTTAGTCGTCCAATGCTTATAAGACGTCTCTCAATGTGGGCAGTTATTTTGTAGCAATTCGACATTCATTATGTGTCTCAAAAGGCAATAAAGGGCCATGCTCTGGCTGATTTCCTAGCTGAACACCCATCAGTGGAAGACAAATCTTCATATATTGAACTCCCTAATGAGGAAGTCTTCTCTATTCACGAAAGTCCTCGTGCATGGGAAATGTATTTCGACGGTGCTTCTAGAAGTCCAACAGGATGGAAAATGGAAAATCCTCAATTCAAAAATGTTGGCTTGGGAATTGTGCTCATTTCTCCAAAAAAGGCAGTATTACCTTATTCCTTCTTATTGTGGGAAAGTGGTAACAATAATGAAGCAGAATACCAAGCTCCCATCGCAGGCTTGGAATTGGCGATTCAAGCATAAGTGAATCACTTAAAGGTGAAAGGTGATTTAGACCTGGTGATCAACCAAGTAAATGGGGATTATGCCATCAGAAAAGAAGAACTAATCCCTTTGCATGATTAAATCATAGATTTAATGGCGGAATTCCATTAGGAACCGACCTTTTCTTATGTCCCGTGATCACAAAATGCTCAAGCTGATGCACTAGCTAATATAGCCACAGCTATGGCAGATCCAAATTGGGACGAGACAACCATCAGTATTTCCCACCGTCGTGAAATTTCACCTTATGTTCAAATCAGAATAGAGGAAATTAATGATTTTAGTCCCATTAATGAACCGTATAGTCATACTACAGGATGTATTTCACCTATCAGGGAATAAGTTCAAAATGGAACACTTCCACCTGATAGAGCCACGGAAGAACAAACCGGAGACATGTGGTAAATTTTACTCTTTATGATAGCCCAGATCACCTAGATAAAATTCTGTACAAATGTTGTTTTGATGGAGTTCTCTTCAGATGCATTGATGGTGAAGAGACAATGGCTATCATGAAAAAGTGCATGCAGGAGTCTGTGGTGCCCACAAGTCTGGAAATAGACTGTCTGATCAGATTCGATGGCTTGGATACTTTTGGCCTTCAATGATAAAAGATTGTGTTGATTTCAAAATGAAGTGTCGTTCATGCCAA
Source organism: Viscum album (assembly GCA_963277665.1). Lineage (NCBI taxonomy): Eukaryota > Viridiplantae > Streptophyta > Magnoliopsida > Santalales > Viscaceae > Viscum > Viscum album. The sequence goes on along the minus strand of OY728143.1, from coordinate 960,272,609 downwards.
GTACTTGACAACTTCATTCATCAACCTCCAGAGTTGCTACATATAGCTAAATAGTCATGGCCATTTGCCACATGGGGAATGGATGTGGTGGGACCTTACCCTTCAGCTACGGCCAAGCAGTTTAAGTATATTCTTACTTCTACTGATTTTTTTCCAAATGGGAAGAGGCAATACCTTTCAAGGAAGTGAGTTCTAAATGAATTGTTTGCTTCATCAAGTCTAACATTATTACCAGATTTGGTGTCCCTCATACCATATTGATGGAAAATGGCAGCAAATTCTGTTCATCCGAGGTGAAGAATTTGTATCAAGAATACAACATCAAATCCAACCATTCATCTTGGTATCATGCAGCGGCCAATGGAAAAATAGAAGCTTTCAATAATACTCTTTCAAATATACTGCAAAAGATGGTGGATAAAGATAGGAATTCGTGGCCTGATAAACAATTCCATGCTTTATGGGCTTATCGGACTACCACCCGCCCTGCAACGCGGTCAACTCCATATTCATTGGTATGTGGAATAGTAGCAGTCATGCCAATTGAAGTTCAACTAACCTCGCTAAAAGTTTCCATTTGTGATTAGTCATCTACAGATGAACAATCTCAAAAGAGATTGAATGAATAGGAACTGTTGGATGAGAAAAGATTGTGCACTTTTCACCACTTGGAAGTCTATCAGAATCGAATAGCATGAGATATTAACAAAAAAGTTCTTCTCCATTCATTAACTCATGGAGAATTGGTATTATTCCTCATAACTCCAATGATACCAGGAAATAAACCTCCCAAGCTTGAGCCAAAATGGGAAGGACATTACTCAATACATAGGGTCTACTCCAATGGAGCTTATTCATTAATATCGATGGATGGAGAACTCATCACTAATCCAACCAATGCCAGATTTTTTAAGAAGTATTTTGTATAAACACAAAATATATCATCATGGTCCGGTTTAACCTTAAACTCACCACCATCCAGCAAGACATTAAACTGCATAACCAACGGTCCATGCATATGACCCTCAACTATTTGAAAGTCCCTTACATCCTGCGAGACATTAAACTGCATCATCAATGGTCCATACATATGACCTTAAACTATCTGTACTTTCATCCAATATGACGCTAAACTGTGAAAAAGTTCCCTAATTCATTCAACAAGACGTTAAATGGTGTACTCTTTTTTCTTCACTGCATGACATTAAACTGCACAGTCCCCCTTTCGTCCAACATGACGTTAAACTATATTGTCCCCATCATCCTAACTGCATGATGATAAACTGTACAGAATGTCCTTGATACGTCCTACATGACATTAAACTGTACATTGTCCCTGCTACATTACATTAAACTGTGCAGCACCAATAGTCCTAACTGCAAGACTATAAACTGCATAGTCCCTTTATATGTCCTACATGACATTAAACTGTGCATCGTTAATGTTGGTGTTACCTCTTGTTTCTCACACCGAGTATGACTCACGTGAGCATAGAGAAAACCTCAACCATAACACTCTCTCTGGGCTACTAAGTGTAAGTCCCAACAATATCATTTTTTAGGTCGTTTTCCCCAAGAACAACATGATAATTAATTCACTCATTAATTGAAGTTCGCGGATTTTGATCCTTGCCTTCTGGGCCGGGTACGTAGGCAACCTCCCAAGGTTCAAGGCCAAAATCAATCTCTTCACATCGGTTCACCTCCATCTCATACGATTTTTATTCGTGAAACTACCACTAGAATTAATACCTTTACATTGGTTCACTTTCGTCCTTGATATACGACATTATACTATACAAAACTTTTGTCCAGTATGACAATAAACTACAATATTATTTGATAACATCACCTAAGAGGGAACCATTATTTACATTGATTTTTTCAATCATCTTTCATTCCATAGACTACGTGCATACATGGAAATTCCCGAACCTTTTATCTGGGGTTAAACCATCATTGCCCTAAAGTCCCCTTTCACCCTTCACTTGTAGGAATAAAATTTGTAAATAGGGTAGTTATAGAACTACGTGGGCTTGATTCCCATCTTTATGGGATACGTAGGAACGTTCGAGTGTCCCTCAAATCTAGTCCAATGTCTTTTGGGCCAAACCCCAAATTCCTCTTTCAGTCCCCTAGCTGAAAAGTCCCCATAAAAACACACACTGTGTATTTCTTATAATGATCCAAGCTCTATGACCCTAAACTATGATACTCAATCCTTTTGTCCCACACGACGTTAAAATGTAGTTCAAGAACTACGTGGGATTGATTCCCATCCTTATGGGATACATAGTGATGTCCAACATTTCTATTCAGGACCCAGCCACAACATGATTATGGTTAGCATTGATCCAGGTATCTCTGTATACATTTGACAATACCTATATTTATGTGTCATAATCCTATCCTTAAATATTTTCAGATCTTCATAACTCTTTTCTTGACTTTTAGTCACAAAAATGTCAAATTTCTGAGAGTTCTTTTACCTGACTATGAAGTACGTTCCCTTAGGTGGCCTTGCATAAACAGTCTCCATAACAGATTTTTCAGCCAAAATATACTATTATATGACTATGCAGCCAATTCCCTTAGGTGGTCCTGTTTAATTCAACACCCTAATTGGTTTTTCGGATACTGGTAACTTCATTATTTGGAAGAAAGACTCTTTTTTCCTTATTGGTCTTAAATGACAGTATGTAGGGATCCGTAAAAAAATAGTCATTGTTAACATATTTGTCCCTTATGCTTTTTCATGATCTGAATGTATTCAAATCTGTGGTTTATGTTCCCCTTCCCTACGTTTGGGTCAGAACTTCATAGGAGTGATATCCATCCAGTTCTATGATAATCTTGTATGGAAATATCTTCTCCATATTCAAGTACCTCTTTCCATACAACAAACTCTATACTTTGGAAATTTTGAATCTCCATACTCATTAACAGGCTTTTTATCACTAGGAACGTAAATTTCTGAGAGTTCTTTTTCCTTACTATGCTACACATTCCCTTAGGCGGCCTTGCATAAATAGACTACATAACAGGCTTGTTAGCCAAAAGATGCTATTTATTTGACTATGCAGCCAATGCCCTTAGGTGGCCCTACATAATTCAACCCCCCTAATGGGTTTGTTAAATAATAGTAACATCATTCTCAGAAACTACTACTTCTAATTACTTTTATCTCTTTTCATATCATTCCTCAGATTCAAATATTCTTAATCCATAGTTTACATATTTTCCCTCATACTTGAGTGTGGAAATGTGTTTTCAAATAAATTTTCAAAGAATTGAGTCAATTCTAATTCATTCGGTCAATGCTATTTTGACCTTAAACATTAGCCCTTGTATGTTTGATGTTCATGACTTTAAATTTCCCACAAAATACAAAGGAACATTGAATAAAATTCATGTTCTAGCTCACTAAACATACATTTTGTATGATTTAGGTAATATTGAGAAAATTAAAAGATTCAAAGTTTGTAGGGTTATTTATAATAATCCTAGTAAAAATAAAAGTATGCATACTAGGCCCACGGTCTTAGGTAATATTTAAAGCATGTAGGAAAATAATTCTGGTACAAATGATTGAATATGAAAGTGTTTTTCATTGATACACAGGAGATAGAAGGATATCCACAGACTGGAGTCTCTTCTCTTTTTCAAGAATTACAAGTGGCTTTCAACATAACATTTCATTTGATTTACGGCATCCTGAGCATCATCAGCAACCACATAGAATTCATTCATTCAACTGGATACAATAAGAGATGCTGTGATACCAGCTCTTCTTGGAACAATTGTAAAAGGATGTTCTTGAGTGCGGTTTGAGAAAATTTTCTGTTGATCAAACAGTGACTTAGTTTCTGTCCAAGAGACATGGAAGATGGATAAATGGATTTGGTAATGGAGCATTGGAAGTAAAGATCCATTTAGAGAGAGTAATCTTTTCAGATATTGCACTAATGTCATGTTTTTCTTCTCTCAACCAAACGGCAGTGAAAAACATTTCAGCCCATGGGTTTTCCATTTTCATATCTTCAAGGAAATGGCATGGAGGAAAAATTTTAATGTTCACACCAATGTTGTTTCTCTTAATGCACAACATAACCTAAATAGAGGAGTAGTGGTGTAGCTGCATCTCAAGAATATAGTTCTTTTCATCTGGAACATTGACTCCTTACAGATGACCATGACCATACAGAGGTAGGTAGATGCTCTGTGTGAAATTAAGATGATATTTCTTCAAGTACTTATCCAAATATTGGAAAGTGTTGTCGCAGATATCATAGTAATCATGGAAAATAATGTTCATCATGTCATCAATCCTCTTTCTAGCCAATTCATCAGCCATTCTGATTCTGTTGGGAGCCATTGAATCTGTACAATAATTGAATAATTAACTCTTAAAGTATGTTAAATTTTCATAAAAAATTTGAAGGATTTGAAGAAATTGGCTAAGTCAATAAGGTGCGCAAGTCCCATAGTTGGTGCGCAAGTCTTTTATGGTCGCACAATTATTAGTCACGAAAGTATCACCAATAAAGTCCAAATACCTTAATAGAAGCATGACACAAGAAACAAGAAGCGCAAAATAGCGGAATCACTTGCGCGGACGAGCAAAAGCCGAGAGCCAAGCTGCGCGCCGAGAGCAAGAAATCCATGAGAGCCAAGTGCATTGTGTGGAATGAATCCCCATATTTATAGACGCGTCCATGACCCTACACATTGTATCATGCACGACTAATGGTTGTATCCCTACGTGCCAGACCCTACGCGCCCGAAGCTCATTTGCGCACCCAACCATATGCGCCCCAATTTCCTTTTGATTCTCGATTTCCATAGAGTCAAATCCTCATTTCTTTTGGATCCAACTCTGAGGGGGGAATTATGTTGACGCTCCTTTCATCACAGAATCTACAGATTGGAAGAGGGGAATATTTGAGCTCAATGTGATTTAACCTTTAGACAAACATCATAAATAGACAAAGTCATGAACAAGGATTCAAATGCACAAGGGTCCCGCAATTTCCATCACTGTCGCACAAGTATTCTTGCGAAACACCTAATAGTCATGCAAGTGACTTGCATGCCCTAAAGGATAACTGATCTGGGTCTTCTCCAGCCTATAAATACCCTTGTTGGGCCCACCATTTCAGGAGTAATTTTTCCAGAATTCACAGACAGAGCTCCGAACACCCAAGTCACCTCTTCAGGTATTCCAAACACTTCTAAGGAAATTATTTACCAATAATGGAAGGTCTAAACAAGAGGAGTAAGGTCTAAGTGTTAGAATTCAGTAACACTCTCGAGCCTAAGTGGTTTTACCCTTAATGGAAATGGACACAGTTGTGTGCCGCCCTACTTCTTCACCAGAACATGCACGCCATCTTCTGGAAAGCCTCTAATGATTATACCAAGGTATTGAGCCAATTATATCCCAAGTATTACCCTAAGGGATGAAAATTATATAAGTAACATGTGTTTCGCAGGTATACCTGCACGACCAGGACTTGCGCGCCCACGCAGTACCTGCGCGCCTGCCAGGACATGTGCGCCCCTCCTTTGGGTGCCTTTCCTGCCCACTTCACCCCTATTATGCCATTCCACTTCTCTTATTCAACATTCAGTCTTCAAGAAATTATTCAAAGACATTTATGACATGATTTCTTGATTTGTCCTCCTTATCTAAAACGAACTCTGTTGAACATCTTTCAAAATCTAGTGATTTACACCTCATTATGTCAATAAATATTGAGATTTCATTCATTGAACCTCATCCTTTAAGATGAGAGAATCCTTATCTAGGGCCTCTTGTTCAGGAGTAAGCCCCAGTCTCAAATCTGGGCCTCCTTTTCAGGCTTAATCCCTAATCGAAATTCTCATTAACCTGGTCCTCCTTTTCAGGAGTATGTCCCAGTCTCAACTCTGGGCATCCTCTTTAAGAGTAAGCATTAATCCAAATTCTTATTAATATGGACATCCTCCTTATGGGTAAGCCCCAAGTATTATTTTATCTGGGCCTCCTTTACAGGAGTAAGACCCAACATTAAAAGTCTCAAATATGGGCATCCTCCTCAGGAGAAATCCCCAACCATAATTATCTTAACCTGGGAATCCTTTTCAGGAGTAAACCCCAGTCTTAATTTCCCTTAACCAGTCCTAATTTATGTTTGATTTGGGGCTTCTTTCTTAGGAGTAAAACCCAATCATAAGTCCCCTCTTAACTTGGGCATCTTAATTAGGAGTAAGCCCCAAGATTAGAGTATCCAAATCTCTATGAAGCACATATAACTTTATGGACCATGTTCCTAGATTTCCTCCCAGAAGATAATCATAATCCTCATCTATTTGGGAAGTCAAAAACACATAAGCCCCACATCATTTCATATTTTGTGGCACAATTGTTTGGAATCACCAATACCTATTGTTTCTCACACCGATCATGACTCACGTGAGATTAGAGTGTAAAAGTAATCATGACTTCTATCTTTGATCCATCAATCATGCATAAGAATCATACTCCCTTACTCCAACTATGTGGGTTCTGATTCATTTTCCTAATCAAAGGATACGTAGGTAGCCCATCTACGGGTACGATCCCAACTTTGAAATAATCTATTTCCTTCTGAATGACAAAAAACTTCAAGTGCCCCACTGAGTGACTTTAAAACCAGTATGGTCATCATAATGACCAAGAGACTTTTATGTAGGGAGGGATACCATTGGCTATGAATCTCTAAACAAATACAGATGATTCTCTATCGATGAAGAACCTCAAATACATATAAAATATTCTCTAAAATTCCTACATATAAATCATTGATTGTCATATCTAAAGGAAAGCTCATTTTATACTTGGTAATGTAATATGGATTCACGAACATAACTTAAATCTATAAAGAGAGTCCAGAATTAGACAATAATTCCCCTCAAAAAGGTGTGATGAGTCCGACCTCCCATCATCTCGACCAACGCAAATTCATAAGCCTCATCAGTCCACAACTAATGAGCGCCTACCTTTGTAAAGTAGGTCCAAATGGATATGGAATCATTGGATGTTTCCAGTTCTACGAACAAACCCGTTAGAAACCGATTGTATTGTTTGAACCTTCAATCAATGAGGTCATTCCCCCATTCCAGAGGGAAACAAATTCCTAATTTTTTTAATATATTATATTATTTCTTACACCTCTTACATACCTTATTTTTTAAATGTAGTTATGGTACCTTATAACACTCATTAATCCCTCTCGTGAACCATAATATGCCACCGTCATGTTGAAAAAATTGTACTATGATTTATCATTCCAATTATTTGGGAAGTCTAAGAATATACCCATATCCTCCCAATAGAATTATCCTATATTTACCATTACATCATTTATTATAAATAATCCATGAATGTAACCCAAAATCCATAATCATTTTAATAAATGTGGTGAATTTTTTTGTATTATATATGATCTTTGTGAAACATTATTGAATGTGCATGATATAAGTATGATGGGTTCACCAACATTGTGATCCAATGCATTATGTAACTTTTAATTCTAATGAGTTTCAATTTTTGGTTAAATTTGGTTATCCTAATCACATTATTTTATGATGCATTGGTGGAAAACCTGGAAATTCCGTATGATTTTATGTTTTATGTTGGTTCTAAATTTACATATTACGTTTATATTATCTTTCCTTGTCAGAACTAATTATTCATGAGTTTGATTATCAGATCTTATCTTTCAATTTCATTTCCCTTAGATATAATTTATTTATTTAACACATTAGATGGTTTTATATTCCCTTTCTATGATTTTTAGCTCAACCCTTTATTATGTATATCACATGGTTATACTGTTCCATTTTAGAAGTGTATTGAAAATTTATGATCATGTTAAAGAGGTTTTCAATAATGGGTTTGTATACTAGTTTTATGATGTCATGTTATGTAATTAATCTCACAAAGGCACTATGAAACTAAATAATTTGGGTTATATTAGGTGTCTTTTTTTGTTTTAAATCATCAATTAATGTTTTTGGAGATTGGGGTTGTCATAATAATTAATACTCTAAAAATCCCCTAATCTGATTTAGATAGTGTAATATTGAGAAAAATGGATGTCCCTAACTACTGGGTGATCAGGGATTGTATATATTTTAAGGATCCACATCTATATTAGACATGGGATAATGATAGTGTTTTATATATAAATAGATGTTTTTTTCTTTATTATTATCAAGAATGAGTTGATATTTAAGACACAAGCCAAAAAATGGGTGATACACCCTAGATTGAATAAAATTGACTATTAAATATACTAATAGTTAGACTCTTCTTAGACAATGCGAGATATAACATGATTTCTATCATCATTCTAGTTGATGAGGATTTGGTTGTGTTACCATTTTCAATAATTTATTAATCTATGTAGGTAATATAGAACACGACCAAGGATCAATTTCTATAGGATTCATCTCATAAGTCACCATCTACTTATTGTAAGTATTCTGATTAACTAGTATAAAACTAAAAAAAATAATATAAATGGGGGTGTTTTAAAATTCATGAAATATAAAAAAATAAATATATAAAAAACAGTGATGAAATGAATATATATATATAATGAATGAAAGGAAATGTTCTTATGAGGTCATGGTAATTGAAATAATTGTTTTTATGGGATCTCAATATTCACCTAAAGGAGGTGATCTTGACCTATCACACCGAACCATATCAATTGAATTTTTATCACCCGAAACTGATGACGATCAACACATGTTGATTGTATTCTAAAAATATGGTGTGAGAACTTTTCCCTATCCATAAATATATATGTTATTATCAAATATTTTCATGAAAAAAATATTGATGGGAAGTATGATTGATATTTGAGAAAAATAATTATGATAATATTGAAAAATAGTAGACCACACACTATAATCAATTCAATAATCATCTAAATTCCTAAAATTGAATAAATGGAAGTAATTAATTCACTTGAATCTCAATAAAACCATTATTCCCATACTTTATCAAATGTGTATATTAGTTCTAAATTTTATTGTATTTGAGAAGGGAATACTACAGGAGAAGAAATAAAATAAAATAAATAGAAGGAAGAGGTATGAATAATATGACAAATATATTAAATGTACAAAAATTTAAAAGTATTTAATTTAAGAAAATTATTCTAGAAATGGCATACAATCCCCCCTCATGTTTTGAACCCTTGAAATGAAGAAGGGAATCATTTTTATTGATAGATGGGGTGATTATTATTTCTATGATTATTGCATCTGAATATTTTCATTTAGTAATCATAATAAATTATTAAATATAAAAATTTCTTATAGAATAATGTTTTTTAGAAATTTCATTCTTGTTCCATGGTACAATTGAAAATTAATTTGAAAAAATTGAATGCATAATGGATAGTTTATTATCAATTTATAATATTTCTATGTGACTATTTTAGTTCAAAAACAATACATTCACATTCCATTATAACATTGATGGAGGATGAACCACGTGGGGACACAAATATGAAAGTTGTTCACTAAAAAATTCATATCCAAAAGATAAAATTTAGATTAATTTGGCCACTTAATTATCAAATATATACCATATTAAAATTTATCAAAATATATTCATATATATTGGGAGAAAAATTGTGAGTTATTTTTGGGCACCAAAATAGGGAATTTTTCTTTAGGTATAGTTAAATAAAAGTAATCCCATGATTTATAAATAATATTAATAATTTAATATTTTCATTTATTTTTAGGAATCTTATGTATTAAATAATGAAAAAAATTAAAATAATTTAAATCTAAAATAATGAAAATTAACAATTAATATTTAAATAATGAAAATAAAAAAAATTCTATAAAATAACACTTTGGTGGGATTAGTAACATTATATGATAGTAAAATATGTATAAAAATATTATATTCAATTGTAAAACCCCTAGATTCTAGTAAGTTAACCTTTATTTATGATTTTATGTTGAAAAAATTAATTGGATGATGTTTAGAAGTGTTTTCAGAATGTAAAATTTGTTTTTTATATCTAAAGGGAAGTTTCACGGGTGGTGCATGATATTTCCAAAACGTGCTACAGCCATGGAGAAACCATGATCTTTGAAAATAGTTTAGGTAGATTTACGCAGTGGGTTGGGTACTGTTAGAACATGGTTTTATAGATTGTTCAATGAGACCATGTGAAGGGTCATATTTAGTAATGTGGATAACACATAGTTAGAACATGGTTAGTCCAACTGTTCCACTAAACAATGTGTAGGTCCGAACCACCTCCTAAAAAATTATATCTTTTGATTTTTTTCCTTTAAGTTTCTTTTATTCTCTCTTATGTCACTGTAGATTGAGATTTTTCTTCACCAAAAGAATTAATGGTTTCTCCCATCAATCTAGAGGTGATCTAAATGCTTTACACGGAGATGAAATGTTGATTCCTCACAATCAGTTTTCTTTCTTCATTTTTCCTAACGTTTCTTCATAGATCTACTACATCCCTCATATTGTTTCATCATATCAATTCCCATTGTGGGTAGATATATGGTTATGGAGTCCAAATGTTATTGGACTTTGTCTTGATTATTATATGGGAAGATATCTATGACAATTTTGTTAAGATTTAAGCAGTTTTCGTTGGCTTTCTCCATCTGTTTATACTTTTTTTCCAAAAACATCAAGGTTGGTGGCTACAAATTTGACACCTCTTTATAGAATTTATTTAATTTGTTTCAAAGTTAAGTAATTTATAAAAATATATTGTGAAATCTTGGTGCAAGAATTTAATAAATCCTCTTTAGTGATGATTAATGGTTTTGGTGGGATTGTGAAATTTTGGTGAATTTTTGGGTAATGTGATTTCGTTTCTTGATTCAAAAATAGATATTTTAAAATATAGATTTTTAATATTTTTATAATCTCTTTGTCGTAAAAGTGTTTAAATATAATGATTGTTTTATTGAAATTTTTTGGGAATTTTGGTTTTTGTATGGTTTTTAGCATACATGGTGTGTGTGTTCATATTGAAATTACGGGGTTTGGTGAAATATTATTTTGTATATGAGGAATGAAATTATTTTTCTAATGAAACTTCTAAAATGGATTTAAATCATGATTTAGTTGTTTCCATGGACTATAGAATTTTATGGAAAATTAATTTATGTGACACTTGAATATATTTAGTTATAAATTGTTTATAAAGGTTGTTTATATGTAGTTTTAACTGTTTTGTAATTTTGTTGTATATAAAACTTTTTATATAAATGTGGATATTTAATCTATCATAGTAGTGTGTTTGGGGAAGTAAATAGGTAAGTCCTACTAATTTTTAGTACTCGTCCCTACATTGAAAATTTTGATCATTTGCAGATGTCATCTATCATTACATGAGAAATGTTAACATATGGCATGCCTTTATCACTACCACATGATACTTATGTTGTTTGTGATGTTGGAACATGGTGTTTATGGAGCATTGAATCTTGTTGTTTCCTTAGAGTGTTATTAGTTATATTCCTCTATTTAAATTAATGTTAGTTTTAATTTTGTTGTAGTACAATTTGGTTTGTTTTGTTATTAATGAAATGGGTGAGTTGCCATTATTTTAATCATGCATCATATAGTGGATTTTTTGGTTTTTTTATATTGGATTAGTAATTTTATTCATAAAGGTTAAATCATCCCCAACATTAATTCAAACCCTTCAAGATTTATTATCGACCTTTGGAATATTTGGGATGACTCTTATAGACATGTAGAATCATCCCACCCTCTCAATCCAATAGGGATATGGAAGGATGTTATAAATGGTATCAGTAATTTAGGTCTAAAATATTGATTGAGATATAAGGTTGCTACTTTCTGTTTCCTTGAGGAACAATTAGTCATCTATTTTCTGGGTTTTCATGTTGAATTCATTCTTGTGTATTACTTTGGTTGTGATCATTTGAAGAAGTAGGATTGTAGGGAAATGAAATTTAATTAAAAATGATATAGCTATAATTTATATAATAAAATTCATGTTACCAAGGAGTTGAGTACATAAGTTTTTTTAGAAAACACATATGATATTAGAATCTCATTATCATGGGTATAGCCACAGAGAAGTGCATCACATTCATTAGAGGAATTAATTTCCACTAATATTTCATATTCTATTTCTTAGTAATGATATATGATATTATGTACTATGTTGATATTTGAAAAATGATGAATTTTTTCAAATAACAGACATTGAAAATATCATTTCTTTTGAAAATGGTTTGATTTTTAAAAGTGAGTAGAATTTGTTTTCCAACGATGGTTGAACATGGAAATGGTTTATTTTGGAACGAAATTTTGGGATAATTGATGAGATAGAATTCAAAATGATAGGCATTCAGTTATAAGATAGTGACACTAATGGAGTTTCTTTTTTTTCAAAATGGAACTTGGTAGGCGTCGTAGAAAAAAACTAGAATACATTTCAGAAAATGTGGTTCCACCTGAGAAATATTTTAATGGAAAATTGGTTTAGATTATTGTCCAAGCATTTCAGGCTATGGACACAGGGAACAAGTGGGATAAACCAAGACAAATGGATCTTTATATCTAATTCCAAAAAACAAAATCCACCAATCATTATGTATGAATCTAAACATGAATAGGTAGAGGAGTGGATGACTAGGATGAATAGAATCATCAATTTCATTGTCACACCAATGGATTTGAAAATCAATCTAGAAAAGTATATTCTAGAATATCTTTCACAATAATGGTTGGATATAACGGTACATGATAAAGTAGATCAAGGAATTAATTTGGAGTATTTAAATTAATTTTTAAACAAACAATTCCATCATTGCATGTTTAACATTAAAAGGATGTAATAATTCTTCATCCATAAGTAGGAACATCTCTATATCGTCGAATATGAAACTAAATTCATGAATTTAGTGAACCCTTCACCTGAGGATAATTTTACTGAATCCATAAAGGCACGAATCATTTAATAATTTATATGTAACATCCAAAGTATGTAATAAATAATATATATTTTTATCTATGTCTATTAATGATTAATATAGTGTTTTAGAGGCTTAAAATGAAAATAAATACAATCTTATGCATGGAATACACTAATATTCTTAAAAGTTTGTTTTACGGCCTTTTGATGGAAAACCATTTTTAAATAAAACTTTTGACAATTTTATAATCTATATTTGTCAAAATAAACATATTAATTATGATTGGGACATTGAAATTTACATTGGATAAATTTTTGATATTTTTCTGACAATGGTCATTTTTTAATGAATAGTGAAAAAATACTGCATTTTACATCAAAACTTCTTTTTCATTTAATTTAATTATATGGTTAGATTATCCTTTTAGTTGGTCTTAAAGTGTAATATGAATATATTTTTACCATTTAATCTAATGGTGGTCATTAGGATTAATTTCACTTTGGAATTGGTCATAAACTAATGCCAAACATTTCATAGATATTCTTTCAAAAAACCCCCTATTTGTTCTGACAACGAGAATTATTTTTAAATCAATTATTTCAATTTAGGTGTTTGTAATTTTGTAAAATGGATTACATATTTGGAATCAAATGGTACAAATTATGTAATTAAGACTCTTTTATTCTTGGACATTAAGAATAGTAACGATGGTAATTATCATTAATTATCTTGATTAATGAGTAATCAGGTAGTTAAAGATAATAAAATGATATCATAATAATACAAAAAGACCACAGAATGTGTCCTAAGGCTACTGGTTGTCTCATGGTAGACCATGGAATTCCTTGTTCCAATCTTGGGGGGTCCATAGAATCACTTTTGTGGAAAGTGACTTGTTATCTTTTTATTTTGTTTAAAGAAAGTAAATATAACAAGAATGTATCACCTGATTAAAACATTTTTGGTTTTGTCTAAATAGATGATATTTTAGACTATAAATATTCATTGGAAATCTAAAACTATTTCCTACATCATAGTATTATTTTCATAATTTTTATACTTTAAATAAATTAAATTATTTATGACATCATGATGATGCAGCAATTACCTCCGTAATAAAGGATTTAAATAAAATGAAATGATAATGTAAAATATAAGACCTAAACATGTCTAAAACCTATTGTATGGGTAGATTTCGAACCCTTATCACCTTACCCTCGAATTATATCAATGAGGGACCTTTTAAATCCGAAAATAATTTTCAAATAAAGTAACATTTCTTTACTTTCCAAGAGTGCCCCTCCTCTCCTCTTATAAAAGGCCCCCACCTCTACCTCCTTACCCACACATCCAAAGACTTTGCTCGGCAAAAACCAGCCCATCTTGTCTCTCCACTTCCCTCTCTTACTCCTTAAAGCCTCACTTTGGGCAGAAGTCTTCCCAAGGAAGCCTTTGAGCTCAAACCAAAGGTAGTTACCCGATTTTAAGGTAATGTCTTCACTTGAGTCCTTTTGTTTTATTTTGCTTCTCCAACCCCCTAAACTCTTTTTATTAATTTCTTTTGTAACAAATACAGAATCATAAATATACAAGGATGTTTTTATAATAATTATTTGAGCTACACTAACACACACCTACATCTAATGGTTAAAAAACATACTGTTTCTGTGGATGGTAAATTTATGCCTCCCGAAACGATGATTGTTCAACATTATTTTAACACCTTAAAAGGTGGCCATTAAGATGACACTATATATATATATATATGATATATAATATGTTTATGTTTCCCTTAAGCTTCTGTATTTTCATTTTGGGCATACCTTTATGGTTTCCATTATGGGTAAACGCGATATCTTCATTTAAGGAAGTGCAGACTGCTGCCCCCTCAAAGTGATTTGATTCGTTAAATACCATATGTCGGACGTATAAAAGATGGAACTATGATATTATATATGATATTATACCGGAATTATAATATAACTTTATATCATTATGATTCCATTCTATAAAATACTAAATATAAATGAAGGTAGCGTTCATTCGTACGTACGGCTTACTGTCTCCATGAACGGTGCATTTCATTTCTTACCTCTAATTGATTAGGTAATATTATAAATGCATGAATGTACTGGATATATATGACATATATGATATCTACATCATTAATACCATTCTGGATGTAATGGATACATGAACAACTTGTAATTTTAAAGATCATATTTTGACTCAAGTACCAATGATCGTCAAAATGACCGGTATTAACTAAAATAATTACATAGTGTTCATGACATGGTAATAAGTGATATAAAAGGAATAATGAACTTGAAAAAGGTTCTTAAGCAAGTAGAAATTAACTCAAGTTTATTATTCAGGACAATAAATAATGATCAAGTCAAGTCGGACCCGAGGTATGGGACTTCGTCTCAATCTCCTTTCATTGAGGCATATTTTGTTTTATACACAACCTTCTTTTATACGGTGTATAAACCCCTTTGACTTTTACGTTTACTCAAAAGGAATATTTTTTTATACAAATCGTTTACTAAACTACAAAATGGAATGTTTTTTTCATACGTATGCGGTGAAAACGACTTCTCCACCGCCGTGGCCTTTATTTGAGTTTCGGATTCCTCTACAAGCCATACATTTTTTTAAAAAGAAAAATAAATACCATGTTTTACTTTTCCTTTATTTTGGAATTGAAAATGGTTTTCATAATGTTTTTATATCAATGTGTTGTATTGATATCGTGTGATTGAAAAGTGGAAATGTTATGTTTTCTTTTATGCATGTTTTATGTGATACGATTATGTTGAGGTTCTTGGGCATTATTATGAAGACGGGTGGTTCCGTGATAAACTAAGGGCGGGTGATCCCGATATAGCTCTCCAATGCATTGGGTAACGTGAAGGAGTGAAACGTTAAGATTTCTACGAAGAGATTTAGGGAATATACTATGATGGGTATTCCAAATGTAACCAAGAGGGTTACTCCCTATGTAAGAATGTTATGAATGCCTCAAGTTACCTTTATGTATTATGATTTATATGATTTATTCATGATTTGATGAGGTATGTTAAAGTGCTTAAGTTTTATGGGTAAAGTATGATTTCATTATTATGTATATATGAACCCATGTTTCCTTTCAAAATTTTTATATCCCTTACTGATCTTTTTATGCTCATCCGATGTTTTTTTGAAATGTTTTTCATAGGTCAAGGTAAAGGTTCATGATATGAGGATAGTGTCAATGACGTGTCAAGAAAGAATACATGTTTTATTTTAAATATGTTTCCATTGATGGGAAAGAATAATACTATCTTTATGTAACCACTTTGTTTATATGTGGAATGTAATGAATGTTTTATGATCTAATTCTCTAAAACTCTAAACCCAAAAAGATCCTCAATGTGTAATCTTGTAATAACTCAAGATTAAGTAAGGTTTAAGGCTGGGGCCTTATAGTTGGTATCAGAGGTCGGTTTAGATAACTTTAGGAGTTAGAATTCTATTAAATTATTATCTAAAAATATTTTTTTTAAATGATATAGCATTTGAAGATTACCATGTTGCTTCATATAAGACATGTTTGTTCAGAATGGTTTTCCGCAGAGGAAACAGGGAAGCTGTGCTAGTAAGGCATACAGAAGGAAATAACCTTCCGAATCAGCATCCTCAGATGGTCGGAATTGGAACTAAACAGTTTGTTGCAGTAATGGCTCAGTTGACTCAAGCGATAAATGGCGGCGGTATCCATACACGAGATCAGCCAGATCAACCGCCGAGGAACATGTCAGTGGTGGAACATTACATGAGGCAACATCCCACATCATTCAGAGGATCATCTGACCATGTGCTAGCTGAAGGGTGGATTAAAGCATTGGAGAAGATTTTCAATGTCATGGGGTGTTCAGACAATCAAATGGTTAGTCTTTCTATTTACCGTTTGGAGGGTGAAGCAGATCAGTGGTGGTCGATGGTTAAAACTATCAGGGATGCTGATGAAATTGATGCTCTCGACTGGGATGAATTCAAAGGTATTTTTCTTGAGAAGTATTTTCCTAAGGCTGTTCGACATAGGATGGAAAATCAATTCTTGGAATTGAGGCAAGAGGAAGACTCAGTGGCTACCTATGAAGATAGGTTCACTCGATTGTCAAGGTATGCTCCAAATTTTATCTGAGACCTCGATAGTAAAATCAATCATTTTTTACTCAGGATTAAATCCAAAATATCGAAGGGAATTAGCTTCTCATGAGTTTAAAAGTTATGAAAAGCTTGTTCGATGTGCTGAGAAGGTGTAAATGGTGTTTTCCAATGATCAATTGTTCTGTAACAACTAGTAGAAGAAGAGACCAAGGTGGCAGGCGAAAGGGAATAATTCTTCAAAAAAGTCTGATGGTAATAAATCTATGTTTCCAGTTTGTGATAAATGTGGAAAAAGGCATGCTGTGGAATGTCTTCTGAATTCTGGAAAGTGCTACCGATGTGGTAATATGGGACATAAGGCTCATGATTTCACTGAAAAAGATCAAGGTGATGGTAAGACCAAATTTGATTTACAGTTAGTGAAATTTTTTAAGTTAAATGAGATGGGTCACTATGCAAATGAGTGTCCGACTAAGAGCTTGAGTGATGGGAATCCGTTAGACTACAAGCAGAAAGGTGTGGTGAAATCCTTTGGAACTAATTTAGCAGATGTCAGGCCATCAAATGAAGTTGTATTAGCTACTTTGTTTGTCTTTTCAGATTATGACAGTGTGTTGTTTGATTCGGGGTCTACACATTCATTCATCTCTGAAAAATTTTCTAGTAAAATGGGAATACCATCTCAAGAAATGACTCCTGAACTTTTGGTAAAAACACCTAGGGGAAATGTTGAGGCAAAAAGAATTTATAAGAATCTTCTTATCCTTATCTGTGGAAAGAACGTACTTGCAAACCTTATTGTTCTACCACTAGTAGAGTTTGATGTTATCCTGGGTATGGATTGGCTCTCTATTTACCATGCTAATATTGACTATAGAGCTAAAGAAGTTTATTTTCAAAATGACTTTTAGTTTGTGTTCAAGAATGAACCCTTACTGTTGATAACATATCAAGAGGCCAAGAAACTTGTAAAATATGGAAATGAATGTTACCTTGCACACATCATTGAAAATAAAGGAACTGTTCAGATTAATGATGTGCCAGTGGTAAATGAGTATCCTGATGTTTTTCCTAATGAGTTTCCTGGAATAATACCAGATCGGAAAGTTGAGTTTACTGTTTACTTAGTTCCTGATGATAAGCCAATTTATAAACCCCCTTACCGAATGGCTCAAATTGAACTTTTAGAGTTGAAGGAGCAATTGCAAGATTTATTAGAGAAAGGTTTCATTCGACCTAGCACATCTCCATGGGGTGCTCATGTTTTATTTGTTAAAAAGAAAGATGGTTCAATGAGACTTTGCATTGATTATAGAGCCTTGAATAACATCACTATTAAGAACAAATATCCTTTGCCTCATATCGATGATTTGTTTGATCAGCTCTAGGGAGCTCAGTATTTTTCAATGATTGACTTGAGATCGGGGTACCATCAGCTAAAGGTAAAGGAAGCAGATGTTCCGAAGACCGCGTTCCGTACAATATATGGCCATTATGAATTTTTAGTAATGCCTTTTGGGATAACCAATGCACCTACTGTATTCATGGACTTAATGAATAGAATTTTCTATGAGCTCTTGGATAAGTTTGTGGTGGTTTTCATTGATGATATTTTGGTGTTTTCTATAAGTAAAGAGGAGCATGAAAGACATTTAAGGGTTATTTTTCAAAACTTAAAAGAAAATAAATTGAATGGGAAATTCAGAAAGTGTGAGTTTTGGTTGCAAAAAATTTCTTTCCTTGGTCATATTGTTTCTAAAGATGGGATAACTATTGATCCTGCAAAAACAAAGGTTGTTGAAGAATGGCAAAGACCCACAAATGTAACTGAGATTCGTAGATTCCTTGGTTTGGAAGGCTATTACCGGAGGTTTGTTAGGAATGTTTCATGGTTATCTAGTCCAATGACTATGATAACTCAGAAGGGTGTTAATTTTATCTGGACAAAAGAATGTGACGATTGTTTTCATGAATTGAAATGAAGATTGGTGAATGCTCCATTTTTGGCACTACCTTCCAGGAATGGTGATTTTGTTATATATAGTGATGCTTCATTGAAAGGACTTGGTTGCATCCTAATGCAGAGTGATCAGGTAATTGCTTATGCTTCACGACAGTTGAAAACTCAAGAGGTAAATTTCCCTACACAAGATTTGGAATTAGCTCTTGCTGTTTTCGATTTAAAAATTTGGAGGCATCATTTGTATGGAGTAAAGTGTGAAATATATACTGATAACAAAATTTTAAAGTATATATTAACTCAAAAATAGTTAAACATGAGACAGAGGAGATGGCTGAAATTAATCATGGTTTATGATTGTAAATTTCATTACCATCCGGGAAAAGCAAATGAAGTGGATGACGCTTTGAGTTGAAAAATTAATGATTCATTAGAAATGTTGCATTTGGAACGTGATCCTTTGGTTAAGGATTTGATGAACTTTGGCATAGAAGTTGTTGGTGAACGAAGTTCTTCTGTTTTGTTTCAGGTATCAGTGAGATCATCTCTATCAGATAGAATCAAGCAAGCATAGAAGCAAGACAGTGAGTTGCAGAAAAAGGTAGAGCTAGTTCAGAAAGGTAAGTTTCCTGAATTCAACATTGATAATGATTGCGTTTTGAGATTTGGGAAGAGATTGTGTGTGCCTTGTGATTCACAGTTGAAGAGAGAGTTGTTATGTGAAGCTCATAGTTCTCCATTTTCAGTTCATCCTGGTAGTACTAAGATGTAGAAAGATCTGCGGGAGTATTACTGGTGGGATGGAATGAAAAGAGATATTGTTGATTTTACTGTGAAGTGTTTGACTTGTCAGCAGGTTAAAACAGAGCGATAGTTACCAAAAGGGATGCTTCAGCCTTTACCAGTTCCAGAGTGGAAATGAGAGAATATATCCATGGACTTTGTTGTGGGATTACCGAAGACATCTCGGGGTAATAATGCAATCTGAGTTATTGTTGATCACTTGACTAAATCTGCTCATTTCATTGCTATACGAGATACTTTTTCCCTAGATCAACTTTCCCGTTTGCATCTTAAAGAGATAGTCAGGTCACATGGAGTTCCCCTCTCCATTGTATCTGATCGTGATCCCAGGTTCACTTCTAACTTTTGGAAAGGCCTTCAGAAGTCGTTGGGTACTGAATTAAATTTTAGTACATCATTTCATCCTCAATCAGATGGGCAGTCAGAACGAAAAATTCAGACTGTGAAGGATATGCTACGAGCTTGTTCGATGGATTATCAGGGAAGTTGGGACAAACATATTTCTTTTGTTGAATTTTCATATAATAATAGTTTTCATTCCAGTATACAGATGGAACCATTTGAGGCGTTATATGGGAAGCGATGTCGAACTCCAGCTTTCTGGGATGAAGTGGGTGAAAGGAAGTTGATGGGACCAGAATTGGTAGAAGAGATGGCAGAAAAAGTTTAGCTAATTAAAAAACACTTGAGAACAGCTCAGAGTAGGCAAAAGAGTTATACAGACAACAGGAGGAAGGATCTAACTTTTGAGGTAGGTGATCATGTTTTTCTCAAAGTCTCACCATGGAAAACTGTGATGCGATTTGGTAAGAATGGAAAACTGATTCCAAGGTTCATTGGACCATATGAAATTCTGGAGAGAGTTGGATCAGTTGCATACCAGGTGGCTTTACCTCCGAGTTTATCTCAGGTACACAATTTTTTACATGTTTCAATGTTGAGAAAGTATATGCCAGATCCATCTCATGCTTTGTGTCCAGAGGTAGTTCAGCTGGAAGAGAACCTATCTTATGAGGAACAACTGGTCCCGATTCTTGACCACATGGAGCAAGTTTTACGAAATAAGGTGATTAATCAGGTAAAGGTTTTGCTGAAAAACTACATGATGGAAGAGGCAACATGGGAGTATGAAAATGCAATGAGGGATAAGTACCCCCATTTATTCAATAAGTAAATAAATTGCGGGGACACAATTTTCTAAAGGGAGAAGGATGTAACATCCCAAGTAAGTAATGAATAATATATATTTTTATCTATGTCTATTAATGATTAATATAGTGTTTTAGAGGATTAAAATGAAAATAAATACAATCTTATGCATGGAATACACTGATATTCATAAAAGATTGTTTTACTTCCTTTTGATGGAAAACCATTTTTAAATCAAACTTTTGACAATTTTATAATCTATATTTGTCAAAATAATCATATTCATTATCATTGGGGCATTTAAATTTACATTGGATAAATTTTTGGTATTTTTCTGTCAATGTTCATTTTTAATGAATAGTGAAAAAATACTACATTTTACATCAAAACTGATTTATCATTTAATTTAATTATATGATTAGATTATCCTTTTAATTGGTCTTAAAGTGTAATAAGAATATATTTTGACCATTTAATCCAATGGTGGTCATTAGGATTAATTTCACTTTGGAATTGGTCGTAAACTAATGCCAATTGTTTTCATAGATATTGTTTCAAAAAAACCCGCTATTTGTTTTGACAACGGGAATTATTTTTAAATTAATTATTGCAATTTATGTGTTTGGAATTTGGTAAAATGGATTAAATATTTGGAATCAGAATTTCCAAATTATTTAATTAAGACTCTTTTATTTTTGGACATTATGAATAGTAACGATGGTAATTATCATTAATTATCTTGATTAATGAGTAATCAGGTAGTTAAAGATAATAAAATGATATCATAATAATACAAAAAGATCACAACATGTGTCCTAAGGCTACTTGTTGTCTAATTTCCGACCATGGTATGCCTTGTTCCAATCTTGGGTGCCCCATGGAGTCACTTTTGTGGAAAGTGACTTGTTAAATTTTTATTTTTTTAAATAAAGTAAATATAACAATAATGTATTTCTTGATTAAAACATTTTTAATTTTGTCTACATAGATGATATTTTAGACTATAAATATTAATTGGAAAGCTACAAATATTTCCTACATCATAGTATTTTTTTCATAATTTTTAGAATTTAAATAAATTAAATTATTTATGACATCATGATGATGCAGCGATTACCTCATTAATAAAGGATTTAAATAAAATGAAATGATAATGTAAAATATATGACCTAAACATGTAAAAAACCTATTGGATGGGTGGATTTAGAACCCTTATCCCCTTACCCTCTAATTATATCAATTCGGGAGCTTTTTAATCCAAAAATCATTTTCAAATAATGTATCACTTCTTTACTTTCAAAGAGTGCCCCTCCTCTCCTCTTATAAAAGGCCCCCACCTCTACCTCCTTACCCACACTTCCAAAGCCTTTGGATCGGCCAAACCCTGCCCATTTTGTCTCTCCACTTTCCTCTCTTACTCTTTAAAGCCTCACTTTGGGCAGAAGTCTTCCCAAGGATGCCTTTGAGCTCAAACCAAAGGGAGTTACCCGATTTTTCGGTAATGTCTTCACTTGAGTCCTTTTGTTTTATTTTTCTTCTCCAACCCCATTAACTCTTTTTAATCATTTCATTTGTATCAAATCAAGTATCTTCTATATACTAGGATGTTTTTATAAGTAGGATTCGAGCTACACTAACACACACCTAAATCTAATGGTTAAAAAACCTAATATTTCCGTGGATGGTAAATTTATGCCTCCCGAAACGATGATTGTTCAACATTATTTTAACACCATCAAAGGTGGACATTAAGATGACACTATATTTATATATGATATATAATATTTTTATGTTTCCCTAAAGCTTCTTTATTTTTCATTTTGGGCATACCTTTATGGTTTCCATTATGGGTAAACGCGATATCTTCATTTAAGGAAGTGCGGACTACCACCCCCTCAAAGAGATTTGATTCGTTAAATAACATATGTGGGATGTATAAAGGATGGAACTATGATATTATTTATGATATTATACTAGAATTATAATATACCTTTAAATCATTAATATTCCATTCTATAAAATACGAAATAGAAATGAAAGTAGCGTTCATGCGTGCGTACGACTTACCGTCTCCATGGACGGTGCATTTCATTTCGTACCTCTAAATGATTATGTAATATTATAAATGCATGCATGTACTGGATATATATTACATATATGATATCTACATCATGAATACCATTCTGGATATAATGGATACATGATAAACTTGTAATTATAAAGAGCATATTTTGACTCAAGTACCAAAGATCGTCAAAACGACCGTTTTTAACTAAAATAATTACATAGTGTTCATGACATGGTAATAAGTGATATAAAAGGAATAATGAACTTGAAAAATGTTCTTAAGCAAGTAGAAATTAACTACAGTTTATTATTCAGGACATTAAAGAACGATCAAGTCAAGTCGGACCTGAGGTATGGGACTTCGTCTCAATCTCCTTTCATTGAGGCATATTTTGTTTCATACACAACCTTCTTTTATACGGTGTATAAGTCCCTTTGACTTTTACGTTTATTCAAAAGGAATATTTTTTTTATACGAAGCGTTTACTAAATTACAAAAGGGAATGTTTTTGTCATACGTATGTGGCGACAATGACTTCTCCGCTGCCGTGACCTTTATTTGTGTTTCGGCTTCCTCTACAAGCCATACCTTTTTTGAAAAAGAAAAATTGATACCATGTTTTTCTTTTCTTTTATTTTGGTATTGAAAATGGTTTTCATAATGTTTTTATATCAATGTGTTGTATTGATATCTTTTGATTGAAAGGTGGAAATGTTATGTTTCCTTCATGCATGTTTTATGTGATACGATTATGTTGAGGTTCTTGGGCATTATTATGAAGACAAATGGTTCCGTGATAAACTAAGGGCGGGTGAGCCCGATATAGCTCTCCAATGCATTGGGTAACGCGAATGAGTGAAACATTAAGGTTTCTCCGAAGATATTTAGGGAATATACTGTGATGGGTATTCCAAACGTAACCAAGAGGGTTACTACCTACGTAAGAATGTTATGAATGCCTCATGTTACCTTTATGTCTTATGATTTCTATGATTTATTCATGATTTGATGAGGTATGTTAAATTGATTATGTTTTATGGGTAAAGTATGATTTCATTCTTATGTATATATTTACCCATGTTCCCTTTCCATATTTTTATATCCCATACTGATATTTTTATGCTCATCCCCTGTTTTTTTGAAATGCCTTTCACAGGTCAAGGGAAAGGTACATGATATGAGGATAGTGTCAAGGAAGTGTCAAGAAAGAATCCATGTTTTATTTAAAATATGTTTCCAGTGATGTGAAAGATGAATAATATCTGTATGTAACCACTTTGTTTATATGTGGAATGTAATGCAAGTTTTATGATCTAATTCTCTAAAACTCTAAACCCGAAATTATCCTCAATGTGTAATCTTGTAATAACTCAAGATTATGTAAGGTTTAAGGTTGGGGCCTTATAGTATAAGAATGTAGATTCACTCAAAGATTGTTGTTCCCTATATTATGGACTATACAAAGATGATGAATAATGAAATTGTGGGTGAATGAGACATCTGAGGATATATGAGAGTAGGAAGTATAATGATACATACGAGAAATGGTGGAAACTCTAATGCTAAAACTAAGTGGAAGAGGGTCACCTATTTCCACATAGGGAGGAAAATAAGATACAAATGAGTGAATTGGTGAACCTTCCTCCATAACCAATGATAAAATACGGATGTTCCAAATGTGGTTATATTGACCATGTGAAGCGATAGTAGATAGAACCACCAAGATCATTCCATAATCACAACATGCTGGGAAATCATAAGATCTATTATTATAGTGCTCCAAAAATAGGGTCTCAAGACATATCTCATATGTCATGGGAATCATACGCTATGACCGGGTGGGGGAAAATAAATTTCATCATTAGAGAAGGTCTAGCATTGATTATTCTCAAAATACCACGACACCTTGGAAAGGTAAATATCTAAAACATGAAAAATATAAGAGTAATGTGATGAATAAATTATATAGATCAGATCAAATGATTGTAGATTTCCGTGATGGACCGTCTAAAGTGACATGTATATTTCTTTTTAATTCAACCCTTATGAAAGTCTTATTTTACACTCATGAATCTCATTATTTCACTACGTCTTTTGAACTTGATTTTTTATGTTTAAAACATTAGATAGTGTATTCTATGATAAAACATTAAACTAGTATTGTTTTAAGATAATTTAAAGACTTTTTCTATTGAAAATTATCTATAATTGATGATAGATATATGATGAAGTGGGTATTATCGGTGTTGGAGATGGATGATTGTGATAAATCCTTGGTATCGATAGATTGAAAATGTTCCTTGGTCAAATCAGTTATTTTAACAGAATAGATATTTTCATGAATTGGGATGGAATTTAACATCTATTCAGAGGGGAAGGGGTTGTAATTAATGGTGAACTATGGTTTTTGGCACTAATAGTGGGAATTATCTCTTATCAGTTGGAAGAATTAACATTGGCGTGGATGGTGGAGATTGAGGTTAACAATTTTTTAGTATTCATGGATCAATATCTAGATGTTTTTCAGAATAATTTCTACTGGTTTTCCACCTATATGGGAAGTGGATTTTACAATTGATCTCCTTTCAGGGAACTGTTTCATTTATCATCCATCTTATTGGATGGAACCAATAGAAATAATTCGGATGGAAATTATTATTGAATAGATAAACAACATGATATTCATTAGACCATGAACATCTATGGGAATCACTAGTATTTATCATGAAAAAATAACAAAGAACTCTATTTTTTAAATTTTTTTATCATATTCATAACCAAGTCAAGATAAAGAATAAATATACAATTCCAATCATTGAAGATCAATTTGATCAATTGAGGGGAGATCGGTGGTTCCTTAAATTGAAATGAGATTAGGATATCACCAATTGAGACTTAAGGAGGAGGGTGTTCCAAAAATTTAATTTAGAAGTAGATATGGACATTATGAATATTTCTTAATTACTCAATGTCTTACAAATTCACCAAGAGTCTTTATGGAGCCAATGAATTTTATGTTTCTGAGATATATAGACTCCATTGTTGATGATGTTTTCGGATGACATATTTGTGTACTATAAGAATAGGGTTGAATAATTGAAAAACATGGAGATAGTGTTGGGAATATTGAAATATAATTATTTGTATGCCAAATTGTCAATGTGTGATTTTCGAACATAAGAGTTACACATTAATGTCCATTTAGTTTCTGAAAGAGGTGTTTTAGTTGATCTAGAAATGATAGAAGTTGTTATCTCTTGGAAAAAAATGAATGACTTCGAGAAACGATGTTTTCTTGGTGTCACCTATTATTATCGATGATTTTCTCATGACATCCCATGATTATCATTTCTTATCACAGGTTGGATAAATATTATCATTCTGTTCCCATGGACTGTGGAATTTTAGAAGTCTTTTCAAGCGAAAAATGTTCTCCTTACATCCACAGAAATATTGATTTTCTACGAATCAAGTGATGGGTATATGGTGTATTGTGATTCATTGGGATCTGGATTGTGTTTCTTACTCTTTCAAGAAGATCATGTTGTGGATTTTGGGTCAAGGTAGTTATGTTATCTTTAAAATAATTAACCAACACATGATTTGGATTTAGCTATAGTTCTCTATTCTTGGATAACATTTAATCATTAATTTATTTAGAATTATAATGTGTTCACATATCATAAAATATTGAAACATATGTTCTCACTGTGGGATATGAATCTGTGGAAATGAGAATGGATGTATTATATCAATATGTTCTACTTTGACTTGATGTACATATCTGGTAGGAGAAATACAGTGGCAGATGCATTATGCAGTAAGTCATATGATCAGTTGAAAAAATAATCTTGATGAGTGGCAGTTGATGTTTGTCCTATCTAATATTAATGTGGAATGTGATCATTGAGGTAATTTTGTTGTTTTCATTTCAATTTCAATTGTTCATTATTTGGTAAATATGGTCAATGAGGCACAAAAATTTGATGCATAATGAATGGATATGAGGTCAAAATGCCATGGTGGGTAGACCATTGAGGGATGGTGGTAGATGAGAGTTAACTGTTGTGGTCCAAGAATTGGATGATTGTGCCTATGGATTTTTAGAGAATATTATTCATAATTTCCACCATTAGATATGGGATGTTCATCCAAGATTACAGAATATTTATAAGGTTTTGAAGGAATTGTTTTGTTGTGTCTGTATGAAACGAAAGGTGGTTGATCTTGTTTTATTATGTTTAACATGTCATAATGTTAAAGTAGAGCATCAATGATAACTTGTTATGTTGTAGAATTTACTTATTCCTATTAGGAAAAGATATTACATAGTAATGTATTTTTTACAGGTCTCCCATTAATGGTTCAGAAGCATGATACCATATGGTTGATTGGGGATCAACTTACAAAGTTGAATCATTTCATTCGGAATTGGTGAATCTCATACAATGGAGGACTTGTCAAAAAACTATTATCATGAAGTAATAAAGAGACCTATAATACCAATTATCATTGAATGAGATAGGTATCTAAGTATTTCCTACCATTTCTAGAAAACCATAAAAATCAATTGTAACTTAGATGACTATGAGTACGATGTATCGTTCATAGATGGTGGACAATTTAAAAAGATTATAAAAACAATCAACGTTACCTTGTGAGATTGAGTAATGTATTTGGGTGACCTATGGGAATATATCATACCACTAAGGGAGTTCCCATATAATAACATATATCTTTCCTTGATACATATGGCTATGTTTGAACCATTTTATAGGATTCCTTTTTTTTCTCCACTTTGTAGGCTGGAAACTACTGATACATCACTAGTTGGGTCGATCCTTGTCTAATAAATATCATAGAATATTCTATTGATCATGAAGAAAATTGATATGGTACATATTCGTTATACATCAAACGAAAATCATCCTCAATGGCCATTTTCATTCACAATGAGTGACCATGTATTCTTAAGGATCTCTCTAAGGATTGGATATTTACATTTTGGGAAGAAGATAATGTTTTCTCTTTGATACATATAACCTTTTGAGATACTAAAATGGGTTAGAGAGGTGGAATATTAGATGGCCTTACTACCAAAGTTCATTGTGGTGGATAATATTTTTCATGTTTTATCAATTGAAATGGTATTTGGCCGATCCTGACCATGTGGTCGGATGGGATCACATTGACCCATACTTGGAACCATTGTTTCTATATATCACGATGATGATTTTGGATAAAAAAGATAATGTCATGTTGGGAAAAAATTTTAGTCTAGTATGGGGTTTTTTTTGGAAACAATTTCATGTTATAGAAAAGACTTTGGAAGGTGATAAGGTAATTAATCATCAATGGATTAAACATCATCTAGGAAGCAGTGGTTTTCTAGTTTCCGAGGAAGGGAAAAATGATTAGAAGAATGTATCCCCCCTTGGAATTTTGTAATTAACCCTTTCGTTGTGATGTTTTGTAAAATAAGTTTAAGGATAAGTTTAGAATAGTTTGGAATTCTTCAAATGTGGTTTTGGAGCTAACGAGAGGGTTCACAGGAGGATCACAATTTGTCAAAACTGTGTGATAGCCAATGAGAAACCGTGTGCACTAAAAATGGTTTGGGTGGTTTAAGAAGGTGACTTCAGCATGGATGGAACATGGTTTTAGAGACATTGTAAGGAGACCATGTGGATGGTCATCATAATGGAAGTGGTTAACACATTTTTAGGGCATGGTTTGTCTAAGTGTGTGACTAAATTGTGTCATGGTCTAAAACACCTCCTTAAAAAGTGTATCTAACACAATTTTTTTCCTTTATATGTTTCATTTTCCCTCTCATGCAGCCGTGACATGATATTTTGTTTCCCCAATGGTCATGTTTGTTTCTCCTATCGATCTAAATGTGATATGAAGGCTTCACATGGTGAGTAGAACTAGATTCTTAATGGCATGTGTTTGTTCTACATCATTCTTTAAATTTATCTAAGATCTACTTCACTGCTTTTATTGGTTTCTCATATTTATTCCCTTTGTGGGTATATCATATGTTTTGGTTTCCAAATATTATTCCTTTTGGACATGATGATGATAGGGGTAGATATCTAAGGTGGGTTAGTGATGATTTTACCAGGTATCCTTGGTGTTCCTTATCCATTTATCATTTTCACCAAAACTCTCGAGGTAGGTGGCTCCACTTTCCACTTCTCTTTCAGGAATTTGTTATATTAGTTTCCAATTGATTTAATTGACTAATATTTAATGTGCAATCTTGGGTCAAGCCTGAAATAAATCCTCTTTACTGATGATTTATGGTTTTTGGTGGATTTGAGGAATTTTGATTAATAATTGTGAAAAGTGATTTAATTTCATGATTTAAAAATAGTAATTTCCAAAATGACATTGCTATATTTTTTTAATGGATATTCAAAAATGTTTCCCAAGAAAAAAAATCTATTTTCATTAAAAGGGTTTTGTCGTGTTTGTGTTGGTATTGTTTTTTATCTTAATTTGTGTGTGTGTGTGTTCATATTGAATTTATGGGGCTTGGTTGAAATATGACATTGTGATTGGTAACATGTTACGTCTCTGTTTCAGAGGCCGCCTAGAGGTGCACCATACTCGGTTGGTCACATGGACTAATGTGCATTTCCCCGAATGCCAAAGGTTGCAGACTAGTAGCTAGGGCCTTAAGTGTGGTAGTGGGGAAACTATACCCTCATTGGAATAGTAACACAACGGATGTAAAACAATTATACAATAGCGAAAGCAGTAATAATATCATAAAACCGTAAACAGCGGAAGACTAATAGTTTGAAAAACTGGAGCACATATATAAATGATGTATGATACATATGTCTTGGAAAACATCCAAACAAGTCACAATGCTGGAATGAAATACTAAACCATGTACAGATGAAAAAAAATCAACTCCTTTGCATCGCAAGTCTCAGCATGGTCCCAGGCTCTCCAGCTCTAAAGAATTCAAGTACATGATGTAGAGGGGTGCCTTCCCTTATCAATACCTGCATCAATTTAATCTTTTTGGGCCCAAAATCATCCCCCTAACAGGGTGTGAGACTAATTCAATTAGGAACCCCCCAAAATATCTGTTCCTAACAGTCAGTGAATATATATAATAGACAATAAGTAAAAGGAAGCAGTAAACAAGGATGTACTCAGCAGTAAACATTCCTACAGTTCAAAGCATTCAAACCCCACATATCAAGTAAACAGATAATCACAAATAGGTAACCCTCTAGAATTTTATCTCATCCTAATCCCCTCCAGTCCTACCTATCAAACACAAGAAACCATCTTAGATGTACACATAGTCTAACCCTTCTGGATCAGCTTTACCACATACTATCTGAGGAAGCACTCACCATCAATTCTCCCTATAGTATCATATCATAAACTAAAAGGCACTTTGGGGAAGTAATTACATCACATTTCCCCTGTGGCCCACATTGTGGAACTACAGACACTTTGGGGATTCACTTACGTCAATTCACCCTAAGGTATCACATCGTAATAGTAAAAACTGACACTCTAGATAAGAATATACATCCATTATCCCTTTGGTCTACTACACCAGGTTCTCACGCTCCTTTGTATGTTAAACGAGCAGAGAAATGAAATTCGTCCATATTAAACCTCATGAAATACTTGACTAATAGTCTACAGCATAACATCATATCAGGTAAACGAACACTTCAACCTATAGTACTAGGAATGGGAATCAACAAGGCATCCTAATAGGCTATGCCAGACCAAACAGTCATAAACAAAACATGCATGGGGAAACACTTCCAAATAATAGCAATTTACCCTATTCACATTCAATTAACCTCTATTCAAGAATAAAAGCATAGAAGACAACTAACAGGGTTAAAACAGTAAACAAGTAATACCCAGTTCAAGGGTATTGGGAAATTTTGAAAATATAACTCAACTACATTATACAGAAAGACACAAACCACCTACCATGGTGTTGTAGGATCATTATACATGAACCTCAAGCCTTGAATCACCCAAAAACACTGTATAAATACAAAAACATCTAAAACGACCAACTATTACTCTTGAAATGGGTGGAATCAGGAAACAACGCTCTAAAAGAAGGAAGAGATTACCATGGTGATCCCAGCATAATCGATGATGGTCAATTCAGAGAACCTACAGTTGATTGGGGTCTTGGTGATGATCTGCATCATACGGACGTTCTCAGTCAAGTTTGGAAGAGAAGAAGACGTTTATATCGATTAGACTAGACCTTGGTCCGTTTAATTAAAGAAAATGAAAGTACATGGTGTGTACTTTTGAGACACATAGCATGTACTTTCCCTTACCGAACCCTTCTTTAGGTGGCCTCCAGGTCACCACATACGGCTGTGTGCTCTATCGTTACATCTCTAGCACATGGCTACATGTGGCAACAGAGTACATTGTATATACATATAAGTACACGACGTGTACTTCAAAAATTTCCAACAACTTTTATTTTTCTCAAAATAAACAGAAAAAAAATGCATACCTGAAAAGAAGATCTAGGTCCTTAAAAACTTCAACCCTTAAGAAATTCGTCCCCTAATTTCCCTATAAGGGTGGTGTAGAAGAAGAAACCTCAAAAAGCTCCAGACACTATGATCGTACATCAGCCTCCCTCTCCCAAGTCTTGTTCTGTACTCGCCCGTGCTGCCATAACACTAGTACCAGAGGAACAGACCGACCCCAAAGAACCTTTTCACTTCGAACAACAATCTAGATAGGATGTTCGTCAAAAGATGCATGAACACCTAGTTCAAATTCCTTTGTTTTTAAAGTACAGGACAGGTAAGAGATGTAACGTCGAAGATGAGAAACATAGAAGACGCCATGCATTGCCTAGTACATTTTTGGTAATTTCAACTGATAGGAAACCAGCCCAACTCTCCTCAACACTTCCAATGGCCCAAAATACCTCAGTGAACGCTTCCCTGCCTTCTAATCCTCTTATGTCCCAACATCGTTGTGACAGGTAGAAACATCTGATCTATGACTTCGAACTCCAGAGGTGGTCTCTGTTGATCAGCATAAGACTTTTGTCATGACTGTGCAGTGTACATTTTTTTCCAAATTAACTGGATCTACTCCGTGGTCTCCTGGACAAGATGAGGTCCCAATATAGTTTTTTCTCTTACATCCAACCAACATATGGGTGATCAGCATGACCTACCGTACAAAGCCTTAGAAGGTGCCATCTGAATAGTTTCATGAAATCTATTATTGTAGGAAAAATCTACAAGAGGTATGTGCTTCTCCCAAGAACCTCCAAAATCTTGGATACATGCTCTAGGCATTTCCTAAAGAACCATAATCATATTGTCAGACTGGAAATCAGTCTGGGGATGGTAAGCTGTACTCAAATACACCTGTGTACCAAAATCCTTTTGAAGCCCCTACCAGACCCGAGAAGTAAAAATGGTGTCCCTATCTGAGACAATGGAGTGTGGAACCCCATGTAAACATACAATTTCTCAGATGTAAAACATTCCCATATCATCAAAACTAAAGGAATATTTTATTGGGAAGAAGTGAGAATCCTTCATGAATCTGTCAATGATAACCCATAAAACATCATTTCCTCGAGGCGGCCTTGGAAAACCTCTCACATAATTCATCGTGACATCGTTCCATTTCCACTCATGAATGGGTAACTACTGCCAAATCCCTACTGGTCAATGATACTCTGCCTTCACCAGATGATAGATAGAACACCTCATGAAGATACTAGCAGCATCTTTATTCATACCTGGCCACCAAAATTAATGGTGTAGATCACATTACATTTTCCTGACACCAGGATGTACTTCTCAAATTGTGGAATGAATGTCCTGCATCAGATCCACGCGTATGTATGCTGGAACCTATACGCGAACATGAAAACCCATGATCTCATCCTCACCAAATATCTATCTAGAAATAGGGTCCTCTCCTGACACACTCTTCTGTTGGACTAGGCATTCAGAATCTGATAGTTGTATCATTCTCACTCGATAAAGAAGAGTAGATGTAACAAAAAAGAAAATAATGAACCGCCTACCTCTATTAGTCGTGCACCTCCAAATGCATCCCATAGAATAAATCCATAAGATTCCACTCACTACTGGCCTCCTGAACTACATGTATCTAAGTCTTCATGCTCGTAGCATCACCCGCTACATTGCATTTCCCAAGTGTATAGGCAAGCTCAATGTCAAAGGAATGAAGGCACTCAATCCACCTTCACTACATCAAATTTAGATCATGATATGTGAAGATGTACTTGAGACTTTTTTGGTCGGTGAAAACCACGAAATGCTCTACCATAAGATAATGTCTTGAACAACATAAATCAAGAACAACTATAGAAAATTCGATATCGTGTGTCTGGTAATTTATCTCAAGTGGCCTCAACTACTGAGATCTGTACGCAATGACTCCCTATCCTTGAATAATCACATATTCTAGCCTGAAACCTGATGCATCACAATACACAGTATAACTCTTACCATGCTCTAGAAATACTAGTATTGAAGCTGAAGTCAACCTCGCTTTCGGCTCTAGAAAGGCTGACTTATAAGTGTCTAACCAAAAGAACTTTTCACCATCATTATTCATGCCCATTAATATAGATTCTAAGCATTAAAATTAATTTATGAAACATCTGTAGTATCCAGATGATGTGGCTCTATTTTTACATATTTTTCAACATTTTTTTGCTTAGTTTTTAAAGAATCAGTTAATTATTTAATCACTCTATACTAAATATTTGTACTTTTGAATTTTAATAATTAAATTTGTTAATTAATAAATTTTTATAATTAATTATGTATCTTTAGTCTTTAAATTAATAGTTTTAATATTATTCTACGTTTTTAATATAATTACTTCTGAATTAGTTTGGTTAATTTAAATCTGCTTGACTTTTTAAAAATATACCATTTTTTATAAACAATTATTTAATCATCATAATTGTATTTAATAAACATAGTATTTATTTTAACATTTTATCCTTTTTTTAGTTTCAATATAATAGGTTAATAATGTTAAATAATATTTCTAATCATCTTTCTAACTAATTAAGTAAAGATTTTTAGTTTTAAATTAAATAAATAGTTCTATTTTAATTTTATGTATTCAAATAGTTGTTTAACTAATTAAATATGTGTTTTAAAGCATTAACTAATTTATATTAAGTATGTAGTTAGATTATTTATTCATTTTCTATTTATTTTAGTCTAACGGTCGGGTAGGAAAGGGCCATAAGTGACCTATTTTGGCACTGATGCCACCATTTTCATTTACCCACTGTCTACTCTGCAATTAATTTATATTGTAATTTTAATTTAAGCCTTATATCCTTTTAGTTTATTAATAATTCAGTTTTTAATTTATGTTTTGACAATAATAAATTTTAAATTCTATTTTTTAATATAAATCATGTTTTAACTATATGGTTTTTAGATTCTTTTAATTAATTATTTTCATTATTTTTATTTAGTTTACTTAAGTTTTAATTTTATCTTCAATTTATGAGTTTAAATTTTTGAACGTCATTGTTAGTTATTATTTTTTGTTCTAACGGTGAGCCTTTTCTTAATGGGCAATAATGACTATTATGTCTACCGGTGACCATTTTTCATCGGTGACCAATCTATTTAATCTTCACCAGCGAACTTGTTGTCCCCAAATGTGATCACTGTTTTGTGCCTTTGGTAACTTTAATTTTAAAGTATCAGTGACCTTTAAATTCAGCCTTCCAGTGAAATTTAATAATTATCATCAATGAATTATAAAATATTTCCCAATGGTGAGATTTTAATTTTTGTACCGGTGACTTTGTTTTTTTATCTACAATAGTTAACCACAGGTACCCAGCCCATCGGTGAAGTCTTTATTTTTTTTAACGAACAGTGACCATTGAATTAATTTATTTAACCGACTATGACCTTTTATTTTAATCCTAACGGTCACCATTGAACTCCTCTATCTCACCCTTACTCCATTGCACCTCACTGTTGCACCCCTGCACCTCACTGTTAGTCACCATTTTCTTCCATTGTATCCTCTATCACCACATCTTCTTTCTTCCGCTGCCACCAGTACTTCCACCCTAATTATCTTCCATTGAAATACCACACGCCAGACCAGAATAAAACTCAAACTAAATCAAAATCAAACCCCATATTGGATTGCACCATTCAGTTCCGTTCTCACAATGGTTCCTTCACAACAAGCATCCCATACCCAAACTACTTATAGCCACACTATCGTTAGTAGGGAAACCTACGGATCAGAACACTGCCACTGTTGTGATATAGGATCGGAGTTCCACCACTATGTTTTGAGAGGAGGTGTAATCTTGGTAAAAGGTGATGTTGGAGAAGGGGAGTCCACTATCATCTATTAAAGAGGAGGTTATTTGAATAGAGGGGTTGGACCAACCTGTTGCTGCTGATTCCGCTATGAGGAGGAGAAGCCAGTTTGCTGATGCGAAATGAGGCTAACCATCACTACAACCTGCTAAATTGTTGCCGTAGGGAGAGGAGTTTCCTCCTTTCTGTACCGTTCATGTGATGTTGATTTGCTCATCGCCTTGTATGCCACTGCAATTCAAAGGTTCCGCTGTCACGTCTGAAACGAGACTGGAAAACAAAGGATAATCTAAGGCTGTGCAGCTTGAGGATAACAATCTACCTTAATGAGTTCCACTGGTGAAAAGGAAGAGAACTGCACCTCCGCTGTTGTGTAAGGAGGTTGAGAGAGGCCGCTGGTCGGCGCTAGTTCTTTGGGAGAATGTTGGGGGGCCACCGTGGGATTTCACTAGAGAAGCCGAACCCTACCCTCATGTTGTACCCATTTTTGGGGGAAAGATAAGAAGAAATAAAAAAATGAAAAATATATAATAATATAGATAATCAAATAAAAGAAATAGAAAACCTAAATTTTAAATATAACTAAACTAATTATTATTATATTTTAATAATTGTAAAATATATAATACATAAAATATAAATAATTTTAAAAAAATTATTATTTAAATAGAACTTTTAATTAAACATAATTAATTAATATTAACTACTTAATTTAAATAAATAAAATATTAATTTAATGTCGCACATTAAATATTTATAATAATTTAATTTTAAAAATTCAATAAAATAAATATTATTTTGTAAATAAAATTAGAATAGACAATTTTAATTAACATAAATTAGTAATTTATTTAATTTATAAATATTAATAAACTTTTTAATTAAAATTAATTAAAAAATAATCAATAAATTAAAAAATAATAACAATATTAAATAATTTATGTTTTTGGAAAAAAAATAATGACTTTAAAATATTTATTTCCTTCTCGTTTGTAATTTTCTATGTGGTCTTCTTACACAGGTTCATTCAAGAGTCAAAAACAAGTTTGAGTGCTTCTAGCCAACTCATCTGTTGTTAATTACAATGGAAAATCTTGTGTGACTTACCAGTGAAAAAAACCAGCACAAAATGGGCGGTGCACAATTAAGGAACTTTTGATGTTGGTGGAAGTGTATGATGACAAACAGTAGATGACAATGGGATTAATATAAAAGAAGAAAATGAATTTGGGGGGACTCCCATTCTGATTCGACGAACACACCATTGGAGAGCAGATCCAAGGATGCTCATTCTCATACCACGCCATAATTTTTGAGAGCGAAGACTCCCGAGAGATGATAGAGTAGACATGGAGGGAAAAGATACTAAGAACAAACCATCACTAAGGGAGTTATTTTCCCATCTTGTACTTAATTTCACAGTACTCTATAATCGGCTGTCTTTTATTGCTTTAATCAAGATTATTAAAGGATAAATTTTCATAGCTTCATAATTCTATTCTGCGGGTTAATCATTCAGACTACTTCATTTACTTTGCATTTTTCAGAATCATAATCAATCAGCGAGGTTGATTAATGATTATCTGTTTAGTTGCTTCACACCTCAATTGTTTTCTATATTCATAAATTCAAGATCAACTGGAAAGGCTGTTCTTGAATACATCATCTTCAAAGAATTGGTGTCTTAAACATTGGAAATTTATGGCGAGTTAATTTCCAAATGATATCATTTTATAATTTTCAAGAAGTTATACTAAATTCAGAGTGGTGAACTCATAAAATAAGTTTACTGTGTGTTGATATTCTGGGAGAGGGAGAATTTGTCAGCATTTTCTTGAGGTATGATCCAATAGACTGGAGTGGGGAAGTTATATTTTAAACAAGTAGTCTGGAATTCTTGAGTATTACATTTGATCTTCTCCTTCAATCTTGCTGATTTTTATTAGTATTTTGTTTTCTTATGTTAGGTTTACTATTGTTCTTAGTTTATCATCATACTAGTAAATGGTTTAGTTTATTTTCAACAGTTTTTATATTTACTTCTTAATAAAATAAAATAAAAAAAAACATTTTAAACAAAAAACAATTAAATAGATGCACACTCACTTCACTACTGAATACATTGTTGATTTAATAAAAATAAACCCTTAGAAAACTCACGTACATTCCATTGGGTTCAAACCATCAGTACTAAACTAATGTTGGTTTATAAATAAAATTTTGTAAAGTAAAAACAATTAAATAGGCACACTCACTTCACTACTGAAAACAGTGGGGTTTTAAAAAAAAATAAACCCTTAGAAAACTCACCCACCTTCCTTCAGGTTCCACCCTTCACTACTAAACTACTGTATGTTTATAAAAAACATTCAGTAGAGCTACTAAGCATTAAAAGTCCAGTAAAAAAATTTGTAGTATAAAGCCATCCCATGAAAACTCTATACCTCAATGACGTTCTTCAGCTGCTCCCAAGAAACAACTTCTCTCACATTATCTGGGGTCTACTGATACATATGTCTATCAGATAACAAGACCCTAGAAGTGAGTATGGTCTATCCAAAAGTGGCATTTTGAGAGCTTAGCATATAACTGATGCTCTCTCACTGTACTCAAAATTATTTCAAGACGGGAATCATGGTCATGTCGAGTGTGAGAATACACTAAGATATTATCCATGAAGACTACCAAAATAGAATCCATGTATAGATGGAACACTCAACTAATCAGTTCCATTAGAACTGCATGTGTATTCGTGAGAATGAATGGCATAACATACCCATAAAGACAATAACTGCTCCTAAAGGCTGTAAGAGGTATATCTGATGGTCTAACGCGCAACTAATGGTAGCCAGATCTCAATTCAATCTTCGAAAACACTTGGGCTCCTCGAATCGGATCAAAGAGATCATCAATAATTGGCAAGGGATATCTATTTTGACCATCAACTGGTTCAACATCCAATAATCCACACAATGTCTGAGGGTAATTTCTGCCTTCATTGAAAATAGGATAGGAGAACACCAAAGAGATATATTGGGTCAGATGAAACCCTTTCCCTGCAACTCCTCCAACTGCTTCTTAAGCTCCTGAAACTCTAGTGTATCAATCCTATAAATAGGAAAGGACAACAGGGAGACTCTTGGCACAATCTATATAGAAAATCCCACCTCTCCCTCTGGAGTAAAAACTAAATGGTATTCTGGAAAGAAATCCACAAAATATTCCACCACAAGAAGAATGTCCATCTGTGAAGTCCCCTGATAATCCAGATATATTCTAGAAATCTAGGCTATAACACCTCTAACCCATGATGCTCGGGTCTTGCTCTACTTACCTAGACATCCAATTATCCCTTATGAAGAAATGATCTTCACTCAGGTTTCGTCAAACTCACCCTACAATGATAGCAGTCAACAATATCCTATAATGGAACTAACCAGTCTATTCTAAGAATTATGTCATAGATTGTCATCCTTACGACATAATTGCCCCATAGGTAGTGAAACCCACTAATCTCTTGAGGGAACTCCTTTCATTGACGTACACTAGTCGTTCTAGTTCCCAGTGGAGTGTCAAGCGTCAAGATATCAACAAAAGAAAGGATACAAATCCCATGTCTCTCCACAATAGCAACATATATAATGCTATGGGGAGCCCACATATCTAAACGAGATGAAGTTAAAACTGAGGAAACAATAATTTTACCTCTAATAGTAGAGGTTCTGGGATCTTTCCCCTACTGGGTCTACTCCACTGCAATGGTCTGGACTGTACAGCAGCCCTGCGACACTGCCTGACCACTCTGAGCTGATCAACCCTACTTTCACTGAAATCTAGGAGACTGGAAGCCACGACCATGACCTCTACCTTAGCCTGAATGGCTAGAACAAGTCGAGTTCCTATTATGATGAGAAACTGGTTGTGCTACTCCATAACGAGGAGTCATAGAAGACCCCCTGTCACTAGCTGCTAGTGAGAATAACTGATAGAAGCGCTGAAGATGACTCATCTTGCCGCAAGATCGGCACTCTACTAGGTATCTCAGGAAATGTGGCCTCATATTTCAGCTCCTCCCGCACTGGTAGCACACCACATGGCTACCAGAAGAAGTGTCCCACCTCTTTGGATCACAGTGCGAAGACCCTTTGTGGGGATTCCTACTGTAATTAGGAGGGATACTAAATCCAGATGTTGAGCCGCCCAAGCTCAAAAATCTTGAATCCCTCATATTTCACTCTATGATTCACTCCGGGTTGAATATAGAAGTAATGGAAGTCAACCTGAAGATGTTCACCTGCAATCCAATGTTGTGCCTGAGACCATTCTCAAATTTCCTTTCCATGAAAAAATCATCACCTCCTAGAATATTCATGAACCACCGTAGCTCTGTGAAGGAAGAAGAAAAATCCATAACAGAAAGAGTGTCATGCTCCAAACTCATGAACTCTGAGGCTCAATCGGCCCTCAATATCTCCGAATATATGTAGTCGTATAAGGTACAATGGAACTCATCCCACACCATAAATTTCTAGCGTCTAGCCTGTGAGATCACATCCCACCATCTCATGGTGGAATCATGATGCATGTACTGAGAGAACATGACCCTCCTCTCTGGAGGTGACTCTAGATGCTCGAAGATGGAAAGCATGGCTTCCAACTCTGACTCTACAGCCTGAGGTAATCCTTCCTCTATGATAGTGGGAGGATGTTGCTATTGAAAACACCACGCCAGCTCTACCATAGATGGGCCATGATGCAGTAATCCACGAAAGGATTGCGTGAAAATTATAAATCCCTATCAGAACATTACGTGATCACCTATAACCAGAATGATAGCTTTTTCCAAGACTGGAATAATTGGAGGATCTGTTGGTAGTCCTGGACCATCCATGTCTGGTGTCCGATCATTGCCTTGTAACTGGCGTACAACCAGAGGTCATCAAGGTGGCATTACACTGCAACATCAAGCGCACACCATAGATCAAGATTAATAGAGACTAAAACATAGATTTATAAGAAGGGAGCATGAGAAAGAATGCATTTATGTTTTTTAAAACATGGATAAAAGGTATGTATAATGCCTAAATGACATGTTTCTTTAAGCATTTCATGTGGGCGTGTACTTATGCCATCCGAGGTCATGTAACACCCCATACACACAACTTGTTGTCCAAACACATGGCGTGTACTTGAATACTCTTTCACTGCTGAGTACTTCTACATGAAAGATCCATAAGGTTCTCGTAGAACGAGGCTACATGGATTGTTCTTTCCAGACACGGTGTGTACTAGATCAGCTTCACCGACCTGTGTTGTTAGTGACACGGCTGGTTACACAACATAGTCTACATTGAGTGTCTGTACCAGAAACGGAATGTATTAGAAGATTTCACCATCCCGTGTTGTTCGTGACATAGCCTGATATACGGCTCACAATACACGGCATGTTCCAGATGGACCCGACATGTACTAGGAAGACTCTACCTACCTGGGTTGTTAGTGACACAACCGGTTACACAGTTCTACAAAACGACGTGTACATCCGGTACACGACATGTCCTACCAAAGATTCCAAACCCCATATCTGTGCCCACATAGTCTGAGACACTGTTAGCGTCTACACGGAGTGTACATACAGTAAACAACATGTTCTTAAAAAAATACATTCTTCCCAAATAGAAGAACACAAGGCGTGTATTCATCATTACGCGCCATGTATTCGGTGTTTTTCGGGACACTAAGCCTCAGAAACTACTCTGTAACCCATAAAAACACTGAAACAAACATTAATGTTCCATATTAAGATCATTGAGTGCCAATTCTCTTCAATAATCAAAGCTTGGCATCATATAAATGTCTTATACTAGCATAACAGATTAATAATCCACAAAATTTCAATCCATGAGGGCCCATAACACCTCAAGAACCATAGTTTTTAATTCATTAAAACCAAACCATACACAATTTAATACCCTATCAAAATAAATTATTCTATCAAGGCATTTATCCCAACAACATGCATATATAGCACAACATCTATCACTACATCATGAAATTGCAAAGGCACCCTAAAAGGCATGGTAGGAATCCATGAAATGTGATTTCTATCTAGTGCCTATATGATTAATGAGATGGAATACCCTCATATCATCAAGTTACAATATAAATGGAAACTAAATAACAACTAAAATAATTGAAAAAAACATGTTAATCACTAAAAAGTGAAAATCAAATCATATATAAAATTAAAAAAGAAAAAGAAAAATTGCAGTAACGAGGTAGATTGGCTTTTCCCTCTACACGGGTTAGCTAATCCCGGCATGGTTTATTACCATGTACCAATTTCATCATATCCCTAACTATAGGCTCCAAACAGTATGTCAAGAAGAAAATAATTCCTCTTATACCACTTTGTAACTCCCGGTTCTGGAAGCTGCCTAGAGGCGCCCCGTACTCGGTTGGTCACATGGCCTCAAAGGCATATCCCAGAATTCAAGAGACAACCGACTAGCAGCACGGGCCGTGGGTGTGATATTGGGGATACTATACCTTCATTGGCAGAGTAACACAACAGAATTAAAACAAAGATACAATATTGTTGCAGTAATAATGTCATACAATAGTAAGAAGCAGAAGGCCAAAAGTAAGAACTAGAGCACATATATAAATGGTGCATGATATATTGGTCGATGAAAATAGAAAAACAACTAACAATGATGGAATGAATTACTAAACCAAGCAAAAAATAAAAAAAGAATCAAATCCTTTGCATCGCAATCCTCAACTAGGTCCCTTGCTCTCCATATCTAGAGAAGTCAAGTACCTAAAGTAGAAAGGTGTATGACCTTATCTATACCTGTAACAATATAATATATTTTGGCCCAAAATCAGGACCCAAACAGGGTGTGAGACTAATCCTAATAGGAAACATAAAAAATATCTATGCCTAAATGTCAGTGAATATATATGGAAGGAAATAAGTTACAGGAAGCCGTAAACAAGGAAGTACATTGTAGTAAACATTTTTATAGTTAAAAGAATTAAAATACCACATATCAAGTATGCATATAATCACAAATAGGTAACCCTACGAGATTTTCTCATAACCTAATATCCTCTGGTCTTACCTAGCAAACACAAGCAACCCTCTAGGATGTACACATAGTCTAACCCCTCTGGTTCAACTTTAGCACATACCCTCTAAGGAAGCACTCACTGTCAATTACCCCTATAGTCTTGTATCAATAACTAAAAGATTATCTAGGAAATAAATTATGTCACATTCCCCTTGTGGCACATGTCGAGGAACTGCAGACACTCGGA
The DNA here is from genome assembly GCA_963277665.1 of Viscum album. NCBI lineage: Eukaryota > Viridiplantae > Streptophyta > Magnoliopsida > Santalales > Viscaceae > Viscum > Viscum album. The sequence goes on along the minus strand of OY728143.1, from coordinate 960,229,783 downwards.
GGAAGAACTTACATCTATTCCCCTTATTGAATCACATTTTAATAGTAAAAAAAATAGTTTGGAGATTCCCTTACGTCCATTCTCCCTATGGTATTCTACACCCAGTTCATATAGTCCTATGTAAGTAAAACGAACACAACAACACAATTCGGCCAATGTAAACCTCAAGAACTACTTGGATAATAGTGTACATAATAACATCACGTCAGATAAACGACCAATTCATCCTCCAGTATTAGGCATGGGAATCAACAAGGCATCCTAGCAGGCTAAGCCAGACCTACTGGTCATAAACACAACATTCATGGTCAAACAATTTCAAAGCATATAAATTAACTCTATTCACATTCAATTAACATTTATTCAACCATACAAGAATAACAAGCAACTAACAAGGCTAAAAAGGTAAACACGTAATACCCCGTTCAAGGGTATTGGGAAATTTTCTACATATACCTCAAATACATTCTACATAAAGGCACAAAACACCTACCTCAGTGTTGTATGATCATTATATGTGAACCTCAAGACTTGAATCCCCCAATAAAACCATATATCTACAAAAAATCTAAAATGTTCAACCGATGATAACTCTTGCAAGAGGTAGAATCAAGAAATGATGCTCTAGAAGAAGAAAGATAATATTGTGGTGATCCCAACACAATCAATGGCTGTCGATTCAGAGAAAAGACGCTCGATCATGAGCTCGGTGAAGATCCTAGCTATACGGACGCTCTCGGTTGAGTTCGGCGGAGAAGAGGATGTTTATTTCAATTAGACGTGACCCCGGTCCATTTAGTGAAAACACAGTAAATAACATGTACCTTTGAGGTACACAACGCGTAATTTCCCTTATCGATACCCACTTTAGGAAGCCACCAGGTCACCACACATTTCCATGTGTTCAACCGTTACATGGACAACACAGGGCAACATGTGAAAACTGAGTACACGGCATGTACATATTAGTACACTGCATGTACTTTAAAAATTTCAATAAACTACTCTTTTTCTCAAAAAAACCAGAAAAGAGAATACATACCTGAAAATATGATTTTGGTTCTTACATAACAAAGGAGTAATAGAACATGGTACCTAATTACCTTGTGAAGACGTGGTAGATCTACAAGAGACTGCTCACGAGCATGGAACTATCATAACAAAACATGCATGTTTTGTATTGTTGATATATGTCGTAAAAGGATTACGCTAATAAAACATGGGAAATAGCTTTAAGGCTTGATATGGTTGTTTCCTTTGAATATAGCATTTTCTGGATATTTATTTTTCTGAAAATAATTTTTATTTTTAGTTATACAGTTGTTTAAAAATTATTTTATATATTGTTGTAAGATTTTATCAAAATATTTCTATATAAATTTTTGCTAATAAATGTCGATTAATATTCATTCATAGTGGTGTGAGTAGGGAATTTATTGGGGAAAAGTGTATATAAATTTATTATTAACCCCTTATTTGGAACTATGGTTTTTCTTAGGTGTCATCTACCATGACATGGGAAAAGGTATGTTATCACATGTCATTATAACTACCTCATGATACATGGTATTTTTGGTGATATTAGAGAATATAACTTTTAGAGCATGGAGTCTTGTGGTCATATTGGAGTTATATTAGTCATCTTCTACTTCTTACATTGATTTTAATTTGTCTTACATGGTAGAAATAATTTGATGGGTTTGATATATAATAAATGGTTATGTTTTTGTTCTATTATCAAGAATCATATAGTGGCATGTTTGGTATGGTTATATTAGATACTTTTTTTTATTCTTAAAGGGTATATCATCACCCACAATTATTGAAACCCTTAAGAATTTATTTCAATTCGTTGGTGTCTTGGGATATCACATAATGCCATGAATAATCCTCCCACCTTCTCAATATAATTAGGATAAGTAGTGATGTTACCAAAATTTAACACCCCTGGTTTTATGTAAGTAACACTTTCATGATGATTTTATATATATAATGTATATGGGTGAATTTTGGATGATTTTTTAGAACATTAATTGTGTTTTTGGACTAATGTAATGGTGAATGGGTGTGTCTTGGGTTTTCCAAGTCGTGCGACAGCCTATGAGAAACCGACAACATTGAAAATGTTTTGGGTAGTTTGAGGCAATGGCATCAACAAGGTTCGTAAGACCCCACGTTTTTATGGAGTTATTTTTTTGAATAAATAAAAATTTTCATTTTAATCATGAAATAAAATAATTTAATTATCACTTTTACATGAAGTAATTAATTTAATTACATTACACACAACACCATCTTGTCGTATGATACAAGCAACACAGAGTTGGCGTATGATACCTTCAATAATGGGTTTGTACGAAATATATCATTTTATATTTTATGTTAATTAAATAAGATAATTATAACATATCCAATAAAAATATTTATATTAATAGTATTAAATACATTTCAAATATTTTCATAGTTTGTTTATATAAATAAAACATAATGATTATAAAAGATAGAATTTTTGGTAAATTCCTTAAATATCAAAAAACAGTTTTTCAGTACACCTATAATAAAATATATTTTAGACACATTTATAAATATTATTTTAAAAAATAAACCAAATTTTTTAATTTATAATATAAAAATTATTTTAGGGGAAAATTTTGGGGTGTTTCTGAGAAACAACATTATTCGATAAATAGTGAAGAATACTGGTTTTTAATTAAAAGTTACATTTTCAATAAATTTTTTATAACAGAAAATATATTTTAATTTTATGTAAAATTGTAATTATATCTTATTAATATCTTCAATCCAATTCTGGTCATTGGAACAATTTCCATATTTAAAATGGACATAATGACTTAACAAACTTTTGATGCTTTTTCGTATACAAATCCACAATGACATCCTAATAGCATGAATATTTTTAAATAAACTTCATCTTCTTATGTGATATTAATTTTTCAAAAGAGAATCCATGTTTTGAATCAAAATAATTTATAATGAACAATAGGGTCATTTTTTACATAAAATATTTCTAAAAGTGATTAAAATTACTCACATCGATTAAGGTCTAATTTTGCTTATTTAGAGAAAAAGGATAAACATTAGGGGCCCAAATGACCTAAAAACATGTCCAAAACCCATTGAATAGGATTATTTAGAACTATAATTCATATTTATGTCATTAATACCCCCATTTAATCCTTTTGGAACAAACTAAAATGAGATACATGATTTAGAGGTAACGTCTTCTCCCAAACTATTTTCCTTTATTTTCATTCTCCACCACTACACATTTTTTCCATTATTGTGTTAAAAACAATTATTATCAATATAATATATTGAATTTATGTAATGGTTTCTACCTAAACATACACAAACATCCATCTAATGGATTTCAAACATTTTCTTTCTATGTATGGGGAATTACTACCTCATGAAACAATGATTTCTCATTATTCATTTACCACCTATCATGTTGACCATTATGATGGAAAATATGTTTATATGTGTCATATATTGTATTTATTATGTATTTAATATTATATATTCATTTTAAAACGTATATATCATTAAATGAATTTTTCTGAAAAAAGGATAATCGTGTGAGAGGAAGTGTGGACTACAGCCCCTATAAAGTGATGTGATTCATTCACACATCACATGGAATGTATTAATGTTGGGTATAGATAACTTTTATAGATTATTTTATATATTTATGAAAATATAATTATTAAAAATAGATAAATATATACATATGTAATTGAATTACATTATTTCATTATGATAATAAAGATAGAAACAATGTTCAGGAAGACAAACGATTTACCGTCTCCATGAATGCAGTATTAAAATTAAAACTTATTTTTGATATAAATTATTATAATATACATTTATTGTATATAAGTTATATTTATACTATATTATTCATTATTTAATCTGGATATAAGTATAAGGACCAATTAAATAACAAATTAAGAGACATGCGAAAAGAAAGAGATTATTACCCGAAATGAAAACATAATATAGGATCGTTAAGAAGCGGGTAATATAAGATCATAATAATACCATATATGGTAATATATATAAGAATAGGATTATGTTAAATTTTTATAACACACTTATTTACTATACATGAATCTTTTATGAGTATGGAGCGAGTCAAGACAAAAGGTAAGGGGATTTCATTTCACTTTTAAGTTCAGTGAGATACAAGACATGTTAACCCCTAAATACTTTTGTGTGGTGTATGTACTGAACCTGAAATTATTTAATTTTTATTGTTGTTAAATATATTGTTACTCATATTCCCATTTTATTATCCTTCATTCATGGGGAATAAATTTCAAAAGTTTTCAAATTGGTAGTAAATTTTTGTCTCAATTTTCCTTCTTTGAGATTCATGTTTTGTTCTGAATCTAAACACATTATTTGATGGGAATATACTTCCACATTACTTAATATATATTGAATATAATTATTTTCATGATGTTTTATTCCGCATGTTATTTCCATTCCTTACTTGTATAGTATGATCCCATGTTACCATGTTATATGAGTATATTGAGTCAATATGGTCACATTTTTCAATATTTTTATGTTTTTGAAACTTTTGATGAAATATTTGGATCCATATCTATAGAATATTCATTATTTTAATTATCCTATATTTATTCATGATATCATTTATTTTCAGTTTCATTTCCCCACTCTTTGGTAATTAATATAATGTTTTTATTTAAAATCTAACAGTCTATCTCTTTGGTCGAAAATGTAATGCATTCAAAAACCATGTTTCCAAAATTGATTTCAAAATTTTATTTAAAATATTTTTCAAGGAAAAAATATTTTGAAAATGTTTTATTATTTTCAAATATTCGTTTAAAAGTATATTTTCAATGAAAAATGTTTTTAAATGGTTTTATGTTTTAAAAATGAATTAAAAAGAAGGATATTTTCATCAAGAAATGTATTTTAAAGATATAAAAAATTTATTTCCCAACTAAGATAACATTCACTGGTGTTACTAATGGCTTTATGTGGAAATTATGTAATGCTGTCAATCATAGTATCTCAATGAATGTATTATGTTTTGATGGATTTATTTTTATGAATAACATTTCTCATTCATTGGGTATATAATTTTAAATCTCACTTAATTTCATGGGTTATGTTTATGATGAAATGAATATTAAACCCGAAACATTGTACATGTTATAATATTTTTAGATGTTTATGATTCCCATTTAATTTAATGGGTTATGATATTTTTTTTGATCTTGAAGAAAATTTATGTATGATTTATTTATGTGATGGTTTGGAAATATATATCCCCCCATTGTATTGGATAATGATTTATATATCATGAGATAAATATGGCAGGAATGATGGTTACTCATCTCAGTAATAAAGTTCAGGAATGAGGGTTCACCTGATTTAGTAATATAGGGCGGGAATGTGGGTTATCCCAATTTAGTAATGGACACTGTCCACTAAAATGGTCCTCACAATAATGCCTTAGCTACTATAGCAATAATTATATTATTATTTTCATTCCATTATCCCATGTGTTATTTCTATGTTATGCTTTCATGGATGATACCCTCTATTTTATTATTATTCATTTTTTTTACCATCCAATAATTATTCTATGATATATGTTATGATATTTTACATGTAGGTTATGATCTTTGATCTTCACGACCATATTATTATACCCTTACACTTATGATTTTCTTACCTAACTCCCTTTTATACCCTTGTTGAGAATTTGACCCAAATCACTTTTATTTTTCCATACTCAGGGTATGAAGATATGTATTATAGTTGATGTGACTTAGAAGGGTTCTAGTAATTAAAAACCTAGTGGGAGATAATGTAGCCCATTTCTATACCAGTTTTTATGTTTCCATGTATCCAATGGCACTAGACTAGTATGGTATTCTTGAATATATTGGTATATTGTTTTTTTTCAAAAGGATGTATTCTTTTAATGTTTTAAAATCAAGGGTCAATATAGTTGGTGTTAGGGGAAACATTAATTTAATATTTGGAAACTAGTATGAGAAAACCATGGAAATAACCATAAGGTCATGTATATGGATAAGTATAGTGATGATTAAATGTATAATAAAATATACAAAAAGTTTGGTAAATTATAGAGTGAGTGGTTTCATTGAAATACATAATTTTATGGACACTACAAGTAGATGTGTCTTTGGTACATATGTAAATAGGGGTAAAAACATTAAGAAGATGTTATGGGCTTCACTATGTGTAATCTGGTACACGACTATAGGCCTAGTTGCACACATGGTTTGACAATCATGGGGGATATGGTTTTGGAAATCACAATTTTTTCAAGAACCATTATTATCTATTTAATCATATGGTGACTATGAATAACTGATATAAAACATAAGGTCTCAATGATCAAGGGGGTGTCTTATTTTAGACATACTATGAATTATTTTTCATGATTATGTGGTTCCTTATCATGATAACTATTCCTCACTCAATAATTTTTGTTTTAGTCAATGGTTGGAACCCAAAGGAACCATGATAATGATGTTTTTGATGGGTAATGAAATGATTTTCCTCGTGAGTAACCTAATTATAGGGTATATGGAATGATATATCTTATTTCTATGCACACACAAATTTATATATCTATTATTCATAGTGGAATTATAAATTAGAAATGAAGGGAATAAAATTTTGTAGATTCATTCATTATAAAATGTCCACATAGTTTGAGAGTGTGTCCTAATCCACCTTATATTGAAATATGCATTAGTACTACTAATAATATTTTCTCGATTCTTCAGTGTATGGAGTAAGAGAAATTTATTCTTGTTTTATATCCATTATAAAAAGATGTAAATCTATGGTGGAATCTAATCAAGTATACACTGAAACAAGATGAGATTGAATCCATGGATTTCGATGTGATAAACAAATTATTTTTCAATAAGTACATTCCTAAAATTCATCATACTAAGATGGTGAAATAACTCATTATATTGATGAATGTATATAATGACTATGTTGGTACTTTCTTGGATAATTTAATGAGACTTGGAGGTATGATTCATGAATTATCATAAAACACAAATGTATAGTTTATAGGATCTTTGGTGCATTAAAACACATTATTATAACGGTGTTGGCCGTACGAGACATTAATAGATACAAATAGATTGTAAGTTGTGGAATTATAGTTTCAAAAAAGGTAGGAGTCCCATATAAATATAGTGATTTGGAATATAATAGGAATATGGAGTTCTTTGGAAACCCCTAAAACCATGAAGAATAGAAGATGAAATTTTATTTATGCTTGAAGTGTGGGAAGAATCTAGGATGATATTTCCTTCAGGGGTCTAAAAAATTATTTATGTGAGGAAGGGAAGTCCAAAAAGAAATATATAGCTGAGGTGATGTGATGAATTTTTCTCAAAACAGTAATTGTGAAAGAGCCACACATAATAATCCTCCCATGATTCAATGTGACAAGTGTAAGTGGAATGGGAATTATTATAACCACCTTCCAAACCCAAGGTTTGTTGATAATGATAGAAGACAAAACCCTATTAGGCTGAGGGACATGGGAAAATATCATGAAATATCTAATTCTAATGATGGGTTATATAATGTTTTAATGAAAGGTAAACATAACATCTACTATAGAAATACTAATGTCAAATTTAATTCTAGATCTAGCCACACTTTCATATATAAATAATTATATATGGTTGTTATGATTACTCCAAAACAATTATAGGTATAAATAGTAGTTCAAACACCTAATGGTATAATAATTTCGTCCCAATTCTATGATTCCTCTATTGTTGAATTTTATGGGAATGTACATCCTGGAAATCTTTTCATTTTTCCTTTGAACGGATATAATGTCATATTTGGCATAGATTAGATTTATATTCATAAATCATGTATCCATTTTGATGGAATGTATGTAATATAAATATTTCAATCCCTCTTGTATGAACTTCCTATGTATATTAAATCCAGTGTATGGGCATTAATTCCAATTCAAAATGTATTTTTATCTCAAATGGTGGTGAGAATATCAACATCGATGATATGATTGTTGACCAATATTTTTTGGATGTCTTTCCAGAAGAGTTACCTAGACTACCCCAAAAATGTGAAGTTTAGCTCATGATAGAATGTGTACCTAGTTGTATAACTATTTCGAAGAATCCAAAAATAATTATCCCAATTGGGTTCTAAGAATTGAAGAAATAAATCCATTGAAACATTGATAAGGGATTTTTTTCGCCATATGTGTCACCTTGGGGTGAACCAGATCGTTTATGGTAAAATAAAAATGGATCTGTCTAACATTGTATTGATTATAAATAGTAGAACATGATCATAATCAAGAACATGTATCCTATTCTTCAAATAGATAAATTTTCTGATCAAATTCGTGGAGCTTAAAACATTACCATGATTGACCTTCATTCTATATTACATCAATTGAGGGTCAAGAAAGTCAATATACCCAAGACGACATTCCATAAAAGTTATGGTTACAATTAAAATATTGTGATGCATTTTAGTATTATTAATTCCCAATTTATCTTCATGGATTTAATGAATATAGTCTTTAGTTTACCCAAAACAATTTTTTGGTTGTCTTTATAAATATTATTCTTATCTATTAAAAGAGAAAGGAAGTTCTTCAAGATCACTTGAGAATTCTACTAAAGATCCTAAGGAACAATAATTTATATAAAAATTTAAAAATTGTGAGTTTAGGTTGTAAAGGATTCATTTTTGGGTCACATAATTTCAGTATATGATATAACAGTAGATCCATCAATGACGAGGGATATTTATTTATTTCATAGAACAACCACGGTGATTGAAATACATAGTTTTCAAGGATTCACTGGGAAATATCGAGAGTTTATTGAAAAATTATCATGACTATCTAATCATATTAACATGATAACTATGAAGGGTTTTATGTTCCTTTGGACAGTTGAATGTGTTGAAAATTTCACGGATGTGAAGTGAAAGTTGGTCAGTGCACCTGTGCATACATTACCCAAAAGTGGATAAGGGTTTGAAATATAGTTTCAAGCATCTATGATGGGATTAGGATGTGTACTTATGAAAAATAAAAATATTATATCTTATGACTCATGATAGTTGATGATTCATGATCAAAAGTACCCAACTCATGATTTGGAATTATCAGTGGTATTTTTTCATTAATTGTATAGAGTTATTATATTTATGGGGAAATGATTGATATATATACATATCAGAAAATTCATAAATATAAATTCATATAGAAGGGGTTGAACATGTTCCATTTATGATTGTTAGAGTTGGTAAAGGATTATGACTACTCAATACATTACCACAATGGGAATGTGAAAAAGTGATAGATTTATTGATTCAAAAACATCACACTAGATTATCTATAATGAGGATCAAAAAATATCCAATATTTATATATTTGAAAAGGATTGATCTAGAAATCCTAATAGAAGGAGAAAAACATTATCATTCTAAAATTAATGTTCAAACCTATAACCACGTAATGTTTTAGGAGGTGATGAAGAATGATGAAGAGCTTCAAAAGACGGTTAGAAATGTTCCCAAGATTATCCTTGATCATTATGAAATGATATGGTTCAAAAAACCATGTATCTTTACCATCTATACATGATTTGAAGAAGGACCCATTAGAAGAATCTCATATTTCATGATTCTCATTTCATCTTTAATGTATGAATATGTATACGTACTTAAAATAATGCTTCTAGTGGAATGGCATATATAAAGATATCATGGAGTTTTTATCTCGTTGTTCGGTATGTTGACATGTTAAGGCTTAATAAAAGAAGTCTAAAGGGCAGTTGCATCCATTCCCTATACTAAAATTGAAATTACAGATCATCACATTGTATTTTTTCATTGGACTACCCGAAACCTATAAATGATTTAATGCTATATAGGTCGTTTTTGGACACCTTACTATGTTATCAATCATCATTTATACTAGTGAAGATTTCTCTCTTGATTATCTTAACATAATATAAATTATGAATGTTGTAAGGTTTCATGGAGTACCACATTAATTTGTTTCATATTGGGATCCAAGTTTTACCTCAACGTTCTAATGAAGTCTACAGGAAGCACATTAAAAAGAATAGAGTTTCATCATTTCTTATTAATCATAGATAAATGGTCTGTCTGAAAGAACAATTCAAACCCTAGATTAAATATTGAGATCATGTTCTATGGATTTCAGCACTGGATGGGATCATCAACATCTTACAGTTGAGTTTTCTTTCAATAATATCTTTCACTCAATCAATCATACACCACCATATGAATCCCTTTATATGAATAAATGTTGGGCTCCAATGTGTTGGGATAAGGTTGAAGAATGAATGATATCAGGACCAGATAATACTAATGAAATGTTCGAGATGTTCAGAACCATTCAAAATAATATCAAAGAAACTCAAAGTTAGTCAAAAATATATGATGATAACCATTTATGTGACATATAATTTGATGATGGTGGAAAATATTTTCTACAAATCACCCATAAATAAATTTATGATATTCGAAATGAATTGGAAACTATTCATAGGTATATCAGATCCTTTAATATTATTGATCATATTTTGATGGTATCCCAGTGCTTGTAACTTCATCCAAATAAATCTCAAGTCCATCATGTTTTCCATTTATCTCTACTGTGGATGTATATACCTAACCGTTCACAATTAACTAAACTCAGAAGTCATACTACTAGAACATTATGTTTATTACGAGCAGTGGCATGTTCAAATTATGGACCGAATAGAGACAGCTCTACGAAACAAGACCACTCACCTAGTAAATATATTTTTGGAAAAATCACCGGTATGAAGATGCTACGTGGGAACATGAGGATATGATGAATAAAATGAATCCGTTTTTTTACCCGATGGATGAAATTTGATGCAAAATATTATTTTAAAGGGGTTGAATTTAACACCCCAAGATTTTTATAGACATTTTTTAAGAAAAAACATTAATAAAATTATTTAAATCATTGTATAAAAAAATAAAATATTCCTTTAGCATTAAGCAATTATTTTTCATACATTACACAGAACCCCAAATTGGCGTACGATATATGCAACTCTAAGTTTGCATATGACACACACAACACTATGTTTCTACAAAACTTAACTTTTTAATTTTTTCATTATTTAAAAAATATATTTATAACATATATGATAAACATATTTTATGAAAAAAATTAACTACATTTAAAATATTTTTCATAAATTTTTTACATAAATAAAAGATATTGATAATAAATGATTCAGTTTTTTCTTAAAATTTTTATATGTCTAAAAATTATTTTTAATTTCCATAAAATAAAAATATTTTAAGAAAAATATATAAATTAAATTTTATAAAATAACCCAAATTTTTTGAATTTATAATTTCAAAATTATCAATGGCTGAAATTTTTGGTTTTTTCTGAGAACCATCATTTTAAGATTCATAATAAAAACTACAATTTCTTAATTTAATTTGATTTTTAATTTAATATATTTATTATTTTAAAATATATTTAAATTCGTTTTCAAAGTTTATGAAGATGTTATTTATTTAAATTAATCCAATTTTGGTCAGTGGAACTACTTCCAGTTTTAAATTAGGCATAATTACATAACTAACTTTTGATCCATTTAAGTATCAAAACCCACAGTATTGTGCTGAAGGTGGGATTATTTTTAATTTAATTTCTCCCACTTATGTGATTATAATTATGAAAAATATATTCCTTATTTGGAAATATCATAATTAATATTTCATAATAGAGTCAAATTTTTTGACCATAAATATTAGTATAAGTGATTAAAATTTATCACATCAGTTAAGGCCGAATTCTGATTAATTAAGAAAATAACCATTACATTAAGGGACCAAAAATCATAGAAACATTTACAAAATCCTCTTTCTGGCCAAATTTAGACCCTATAATCAATTGTATTGACTATGTTCCATTATTGGATACACTGGAAAAATGAAAAACCAGGGTGGAATTCTGTCTTCACATATTTACAAGAGCTTGAGTCCTCCTCCACAATAAAAGGCCACCACCTCAACTCATTCCTTAAACATCTCAATAATTTTATGATCAGTCAAGATATTACCAAGTATCCTTCCCAAAAATCCTCACATATACTTATATTCATCCCTTAGTGTATAAATCCTTTCATGGAATCCTTTTTGCATAACCCAGAAGGAGTTACTCGATTTTGAGGTAACGTCTTCTCTCAAGCTCTTTTCCTTTAATTTTCTTCTCCCCCACCTCCACTATTTATTCGATTATTGTGTGAAAAAACATGTATCATAAATGTAATAGAATTTTTTGTGAAATTTGTTTACCTATACTTATAAACACCACCATCAAATAGAGATCAAAAATAATATTAATGTGTTTGGTAAATTACAACCTAACTAAAAGATGATTGTTCGTTTTTCATTTACCACCAATCATGGTGGCCAATATGGTGGTAAAACTATTTATATATGTCATATATTGCATTTTTTATGTATTTATTCTTCTTTATTACTTTTACAACACACATATCTTTACTTTCCATTTGGCGTTAATACGATAATCTTGTTTGAAGATGTTGGATCTACCTCTCACTCAAAGCGATGTGATTCGGTCACCAAACACATGGAATGTATTAAGGATGGGTATAGTGATATTAATATATATATATATATGATATATTAATCCTACTATAATAATTATACACATACACATATATATATATATACTTATTTCATTTCCTTAGGTTTTTTCAATATGACAATGATGGCAGAAACAATGTTCATATGTACGAACAACTTATTGTCTCCATGAATGTTGTTTTCCATTTCGTAATTATTTATGATATAAATTAATATAACATAAATATAATTTATATAAATAATATTTATATCATTTTATAAATTCTATAACCATGATATAAGTATAAATACCAATGATATAACAAGTTAAGACACACGCGAAGAACAATGAGAATATTACCCGAAGTGAAACCTTAACAAAAAAATCATTAACAAGTGGATAATATAAGTTAATTATAAAACCATACATGGTAATATGTTTAATAATTTCTTTATAAAAAATATTTATAACAAACTTATATTTATAGTACAAGATTCTTGTATGTGTATGGAGAAAGGCAAACTAAAAGTAATAGGATTTTATCTCACTTTTAATTTCTGTGAGATATCAGCTATGTTTTCCACTAATTCATTTTGTGTGGTGTATGTAGTACCCCTAATTATATTATTTGTATATTTCACTTAAATTTATGTGTATTCACATTCCAATTAAAATATCCTTTTTTCATTTTTTTAACATTGAAAAGTTACAAAATTTGTAATACAATTTTGTCTCAATTTGCATTCTTTGATATACATGTATTGTTTTTATCCTAAAATATTTTTTTACGTGTATATAAATAAATTTTATATTTTATATCATTAATATAATTATTTTCATTATTTTTTTATACATTTAATTTCGTTTCCTTACATGGAGAGAAGGATCCCAAGTTACCAAGTTATTAGAGTATATTGAGACAATGCCATCAATTGTTTCGAGATTGTTTTTTACGCATACATTGATTAAATATTATTATCCATATTTAAAGAATTTTCATTATATTACTTCTCCTCTGTTGATCCATGAAATCTTCTATTGTTAGAACTATTTTCCCACTCATTGCTACTTAGTATAACGTTTTTATATAAAATTTGACCATCTCTCCCATCAATTGGAAAATCAAGTGTATTCAAAATCCATGTTTTCCAAAATAATTTCAAAACATAAGTGATGATATTTTTCAGTGATAAATTAAATTAAAATGTTTTTATTCTTTTCCAAGAATCAGTTATATTTTTTCTAATCTATGTTCAATGAAAAATGTTTTCAAATTTTTTTCTATTTTACAAACAATTTTTCAAAAACATAAATGATATTTTCGTCAAGAAATTTTATTAAAAAGACTTTAAATATTATTTACCATCTAAGATAACATCCATTGTTGTTATTCATGAATTTATGTGGAATGTATTCAGTTTTTCCATTCATATTATTTCTCTGAATTGATAATGTTTTATGGAATGATTTTTATGAAGCATTTTTCTATTTTAAGGGTTATATGCTTTTGAAACCGGATTCTTTTCATAGGTTATGTGTATGATGAAATGAAAATGAAACTTGTCTCTTCACACATGTTATGAAAGGTATAAATTTATATCATACATATTCAATTTCATGGGTTATGATATATTTATTTATGTTCTTTTGGCACATGTACGTATGATTTAATTATGTGAATGGTTGGACCTATATCCCCCTCTAATGCATTTGGTAAATATATATATCTCAGGAGTTAAACAGGGCCAAAACCAGGATTTACCAAAATCAATAATTTTTTTTCCACATTTATTGACTTGGAAGTGATTCCTTATCTACTATGGAAATCAAAATATGCTTATGTGTATGCCACAATTCCATGTTTTATTCCAATGTTATGATTTCTTGGTTGATGCTCTTTATTTCATTGTGATTCATGTCTTGTGAACATCCAATATAAATTTCAGGATACCAATTATGATATTAGATATATATTGTATGATATTATATCAATATGGTCATGTTATCATTCCTTTATTGTCATGATTATGATTAACTGTATCACATGTTTACCCTTTCTGAGAATATGAGATCATCGCTTTTTATGATTCCTTCCCTACGTTACGAAGATATGTATTATTTTTAATGTGTCTAAGGAAGGTTATAGTCTTGAAAAACCCATTTGGATATAATGTAACTCATTTTTGTGGCATTGTTTATGTTTCCATGTTTCCAAAAGCACTAGAAAAGTACGATCTTCCTGCACCTATTTGGGTAATGTTATGTGTTTTACTCAAATGCAATGTTATATTAATTGTTTAAATTTGAAGTTCACTATATGGTTAGCACATATTTTTAGAGGATCTATGAGGATACCATGTTAAGGGTCTTCTTTAAGTCATTTACTAACAGATAGTTAGTGTACAGGTTGTCAAACCGGTCACTAATCCGTGAATAGGTCAAAACCACAACTGTAAAAAGTTGATCTAATTTTTTTTTCAATTATGTGTCTCATTTTCCTTCATATGTGGCACTTAAGAATTGTCTTTTCTTCCCAAAAGGTCTTGTAAGGCTCTCAGATTGATCTAGAAGTGATCCAAAGGCTTCCCATGGAAATTAAAAGCTATTTCCTCATGTTATGTGTATGTTCTTCATCATTCATGACAATTTTATTAGATCTTCTTCACCCCTATTCATAGTTTCTCTAATATACACATGATGTGGGTATATAAAATGTTATGTATTAAAAATATGATTGGATTTTTTCCTTAACTATTATATGAGAAGAGATCTACTTTGGGATCATGAATATTTTACCCAGTTTCATTGGCGTTCTTTATCCATTTATCATTTTCTCTAAAACTCTCATTTTAGTGGAATCACTATTGACTCCTCTTATTTTAATTCAAGACTTAGAATCAAATTTATAGAGTTTAGTTTTAAATATTGTGAGATCCAAATGCAATAATGACATAAATCCTTTTTACTGATGATTTATGAGTTTTGATGGAAGTGTTGAATTTTTTTAATTGTTGTGATAAGAGATTTTGTTTCATGAATCTAAAATGGAGATGTTAAAATATATAATTTCCATAATTTATAATGTATTTTTGGAAAAATTATTTGACTGTACGAAAAAATTATTGAAATTTGTATGGCGTGTTGGTATAGGTACGATTTTTGAGTATACATAGTGTCTGTGTTCATATTTCACTGACATGGATTTGTTGAAATATTACCTTATACTTGGTGCCAATGGTGTAATTGAACATGGTACATAATTACATTGTGATGAATTGGTCGATCGATGAGAAACTGCTCATGTGTATAGAACTATCATAATTAATCATGAATTGCTGTTATTTTGGATATTTGGAATGAACAGATTATGCCAATGAAACATGTGAAATGGTTTCAAAGCAAATATTGGTTGTTTCTATGGAATATAGCTTTTGTGGGAAAATTGATTTATTGAAAACATGTTTATATTTAATTATAAATTATTTTAAAAAGTTATTTATTTGTAGTTGATATTTTTTTGGGAAAATTATTAATATTAATTTTTTTAAAAAAATTAAATAACATTTCTATACTAGTTTCATGAGAAGGGAAGTCATTGGAAAAAACCTACCATCTTTTAGTAATTACCCCAGCATTGGAACATTGTGGATTTTTCTGATGTTATCTATCAGGACATTAGAAAAGGTAATGTGTGAAATGTCTTTAGAATTATCTCATGCTACTTGGGCTGTTCTATGATGTTGTAGAATGGATAATGTAGAGCATGTAGTCTTGTGGTCATCTTAGAGTTTTATTAGTTATTTTCCTCTCTTTAATATGATGTTTTTAGGACTTCTATTTTAGTACACTTGGTTTGTTTTTATATAAAATAAATTGTTGATTTTTTAATATTTTTATCTATAATCATATATTGGTTTGTTTGGTTTAGTTATAGTGGATTAGTTGTGTTATTCGTAAAGTTAATGTCATCCCACACATGTATGGAAACCCATTGTTATATAATGATTTCTTTCAGAATATTGGTGATACAACATAATTCCATGTATAATCATCCTACATTATCAATCCAATGATAATAATGAGGGCTGTTACAAATGTTATTGGTTTTTTTCGGTCTGAAATCTTGTTTAACATAAATGGTATTAGCTGGTTTTTTTCCTTGTGGAAGATGTGGTCATCGGTTTTCGTGGTATTGAAGTTCGATTCATTCCTTTATATTCCTTGGGTTGTGATCATATAAAGGTGTGTGATTTTCTAGAATTGAAACGTAGGGCATAAAAATATGTAGTTAAACATTTTATTCTGAACCTAATGTTACACAAGAGTTTGGTAAATAAGTTTTTTGTGGACACTTATATGATCTATGAATTTTATTTTCATCTATATATCCATTGATATGAGAACTAAATTCATTAGAGGAATGAATAATGACTAGAATTTATTATATCATTTTGAGAAATTATATATTATTTGATTTGAGGTGTTAATTTTTGAAAAATGTTGCATTTTTTCGAAAATAAAGACATTGAAAAAATCATAGTTGGTGTTTTTTAAAAATGGATTGATTTTCCGAAGAAAGTATATTTTTTTAAAGATATTTGGATATGAAATAATGTGATTTTGTAAAAAAAAGTTGTGATAGATGATTTTATATAAATTTAAATGGTAATCCTTTATTTTATATAGAGTGATACATATCGTGTCTGTTTTTTTAAATGGCTCCGGTTAGGCGTCGTAGAAACCAAGTAGAAGAAGCTATGGAAAATGTGTTTGCACCTAAGAAACAGGTGATCCAACAACTGGTTCAGAGTATTGTCAATGCGTTTCTTGTTTTGTACATAGGGAACTAGATGGATGAACCATGAAAAAGGATCATTCTATCCAATTCTAGAAACAAAATCCACCCATCATTTGGAGTGGTTTTGAACTAGAAAGGTATAGGTGTGGCTAAATAGGATGAATTGAATCTTTGATTTAAGCAACACAACAGTGGATATGAGAGTTAATCAAGTGAATTATTTTGTAGAGGATCTTGTACATCAGTGGTTTTATCTAGATATATAGGATAATTTAGATCAAGGCCTTGTTTGGGAGTATTTTGATAATTATTAAATAAGTTATTATATCATTAAATGTTTAAGATTCAAGGGATGATGAAATTCTTCAGCGATAAGTAGGAATATCTCTATATCACTGAGTATGGGTATAAATTCAGGAATTAGTGTTCTTTTCATGCAAGGATTCTTCTAGTGTGTCCTTCATGGAAAACATCATTTAATCGTGGCAGAGGTAAGAGATTCTCTTTATGATAGTTGCGCTCTATATTTTGTACTATACAAATACGCTGAATAGAGTGACAATGGATGAACAAGACATATTAGAGGCTATTGTAGGAGGAATTATCATGATACCTATAGGAAGTGGTGGGAACTATAATTCTATAAGTAATCATAGGTGGTACACCTACTTTCATGGAGGGAAAAGAAATCAGACCCGAACAGCAGGATCAGGGAACCATCCTCCAAAACCAAAGATCCAAACAAGAAGTTTCCAATGTGGATCCTTAGAACACATGGTGTGATAGTCTTCAAGACCACATACACAATGTATATTTGAATAAAATGGTAAATCATAAGAAATATTATCATTGATCACCAAGGTCAGGTGCTTGAGAGACATCTTAGATGTCCCAACATTCATACGCTTTGACTGGGTGAGGGAAGAATAATAAATCATGTCAGCAATGTATAGATATCCATTATTGTTGTCAGAATACCATGATTCCTCAAAAATAGAAATGTGAACATGTTATATATGAGTATAGTGAAATTATGAAACAATTATATTGAGTTGAGAATATGATTATAGACGATCAGGCTCGACCATCAATAGTGTGAGGTATGCATATTTTGAATTATACCCTTATGAATGAGATGCTTGATACTGGTTTATCTCATTCCTTCATTTATTT
The DNA here is from genome assembly GCA_963277665.1 of Viscum album. Taxonomy (NCBI): domain Eukaryota; kingdom Viridiplantae; phylum Streptophyta; class Magnoliopsida; order Santalales; family Viscaceae; genus Viscum; species Viscum album. The sequence goes on along the minus strand of OY728143.1, from coordinate 960,211,088 downwards.
AAATGATGTAGATTTTTTATGTTTAAAATTTGATATGGTTCCTACTATGATACATCTTCAAAATCCTCTAATTCAATGTGAATGTTAATGATTTTTGTGTAGAACTTGTTCTATAACTTTTGATGGAGCTGAGCTGATGTGGGACTTCTCCGTGTTGGAGATGGATGTTTATAATATAATCTTGGATATGGATTGGATAAAAAAATTCAAAATTGACATCTACAATTATATTAGAATAGAATTATTTGCGCCTGAGGATGGAACCAAGTATCTCTTCAACGTTGAAAGGGTTGTAAATACATGCACATCATATTTTTTGCAAACAACATCGGAAATAGTCACATATTATTTGATGGAATTATGATTGGCATCGATGGAAGACATTTATGTTAATAGTTTTACAATAGTTGTGGATAAATTTCAATGTGTTTTTCAGCATAAAATTCTATTTTTTTACCACCTATAATGGAATTTTAGTTTATTATTGATGTCCTTCTAGGTACAAGCCCCATCTATCTTCCATCTTATAGGATGGAACCAATAGAATTAAGGGAGTTGAAAGTTCTATTGGAAGAGAAATACAATAAGGGTTTCATTAAACCAAGAACATATTCATGGGAAAACTATTCTTATTCGGAAAGAAATCATATGGTACTATATTTTCCTGGATTGATTATCATAAGATTGGATACATAATGAAAAGGTGTAGATATCCACTCCCATAGATTTATCATATATTTTATCAATATTTGGGACCTAACTAGTTCAATACAATTAAATTATGATCAGAATATCACCAATAGCTATTTGGGAAGGTTTAAATTACAAATACACTTTTCTGAAGTAGATATAGCCACTGCACATATGTTGTAATGCCTTTTGGTATTACAAAATCACCAGTATTATTTATGAAAATTATGAATCATATATTTCAATGATATTTGGATTCATTTGTTGTGGTGTTTTTGGATGAACTTTTATTGTATTAAAGTACAATGGATGAACATAAAAAACTATTAGAGATATATTTAGGCATCTTGAGATATCATTATTTGTATGAAAAATTAGAAATGTTTGATTTTTGTATATAAGTGGTATTATTTCATGGCCATGTAATTTCTGAAAAACGTGTAGCAGTGGATCCATAAAATATAGAAGTTGTTATCTCTTGGAAACATCAAAATAACTTCCTTTAGATATGATGTTTTCTTGGTCTCAATTTTTATTATCGACACTTAATTCAAGACTTCTCGCATTTATAATCACCAATTATAGATGTGATAAAGAAGAACAATCCCTTCCAATGGATTCAAGAATTTCAAATGTATTTTCAAGAGTTAAATGTATCACTTACATCCACACCAATATTTATTTCACCAGAAACAGGAGAAGGGTTTGTTCTTGTTATGATGCTTCAAGATCATGGTTGTGGTGGATTCTCATGCAAGGAGATAATGTTTGTGGACTTTAGAACATGTTAGTTAAGAGTGCATGAGAAAAATTAACCAACACAATGTTTGGAGTTAGCATCAATGGTCCATGCATTGAATACTTGCCTTCATTATCTATTTGTAGATAAATTTAATATGTTGTTGGACCAAAATAGACTGAAACATATTTTGTCATAATGGGATCATTGTTTGAGGAAAAAATATTGACAAGGTATATCTATATGTTGTCTTTTTCTTGCAATATACACCAGAAAAAGGAAATACGGTGGCATGTGCATTAAGAATAAATTTTTATGAACATTTGGAAAAATAAGCTTCAGATGAGTGGAATATGATATATGTCCTAGTTGATATGCATTTAGAATGTGATGTTGGATGTGATTTTTTGGTTTTATTTTCAGTTTCCTCAGTTCCTAATTTGATAGATATTGTCAATGAGGCATAACCATCCAATAAATAATGCATTTCTATGAGTTTGAAAATCAATGGGGGGTATCCTTGAGGGTTTTCCGTTGAATGAATGTTTACTATTGTGGTTTAGGAATTGTTTAGTTGTACATATGGGTTTTTTAGTATAAAAATATTCGTACTTACCACCATTTTAGATGGGTTGTTCATCTTGAAATAAAAATGTTCTCTATGTTATTGAATTATTAGTTTTGGTGGGTCAGAATGAAATAGAAGGTGTCAGAGTCTGTTTCAAAGTGGCTAACTTATCAGAATGTCAATGCAGAGAATTAGCGACAAACATGTATGTTTCACTCTTCAAATATCCATATTTGGTTGTCAGAGCATAGAGAGATGTATTTTATAATATGTATCCCACGAATGGTCAGTACACATGAAACCATATGGATGATTGTGCATCAACATATAAAGTCAACACATTTTATCTCTATTCATGAATATAATATGATGGTGGACATTTCAGAAATCTATATTTAATAAGTGTTAAAGAAGCAAGTAATACTTGTTTTTATTATATCAAACAGATACACAAGGATTACCTTTCATTTCTGAAAATCCGTACAAAAATCCATTGGGACGCGATTGGCTATTAGTATGGTGTATTATCCACCGATGGATGGCCAATCCTAAAGGTTGAAACAAACACTGAAATATTTGATGTGGGATTTTTGTAATAGATTTTGGTGGCTCATGGGAACAGAACATACCCTTAGTGGTGGCCTCATGTTACGACATCAATTAGGCATTGATACATATAGATATATCTGACTCATTGTAAGGGAATCCTTGTCATTATCCACATTATTGGGTGGAAACTTTGGAGAATTCACTAGTTGGGATGAGCCTTGTCCATGAAAAAAAGGATCAGGTTGCATTGATCATGAATTGAATAGAAAAAACATAGGGTCATCAGAAATACAATGTGGAACTTCATCGATGCACATTGTTTTTTTCAGTGAGGTACCATGTATTCTTGAGGATCTCTCCATGTCTTGGAAATTGATGTTTTTAGAACCATGGAATTTTATCTTCTTGACACATAAGCCCTTTTGTGATAATTTAATAGGTTGGAGAGGTGAAATATTGATTGGTATTGATACCATGGTTTGGTGAGATGAACAATGTGTTTCATGTGGCTCAATTGGAAAGTGTCAACCTGAGCTATGCCATGTGATCAAATGGGATCACATTGACCTATACCCAGATGATTAATTGGTATAAACCCTATTTAGAATTATGGATAATCATGATAATTTTATTAATGGAAAATATTAATGGTCTAGTATGAGTTTTTTGGAAACATTGTAATGTTTAGGTAGAGACAAAGGAACACGAGAAGGGAATGAAAGTGAAATGGCCTTAAATATTTCAGGACGAAAGTGGATTTCAACACATTGGGGATATAAAGAAAAATGGTGGGGAGATTTTTTCACCCCTAATTTCTAGTATGCAACACTTTATTTTTATTTTTATTATATATTTTTTATGGGTGATGTTTGGAATAGTGTCGTAAACTTAAAATATATTTTTGGAGCTAATGGGAAGGTGCACGGGTGGCACATGGTTTGTACAGACTATGTAATAGCCTATGAGAAACAGTGCACTTTGAAATGGTTTGGGATGTTTTGAGGTAGTGGCTTCGGCATGGATGACACATGGGTTTAGAGACCATGTAAAGAGATCATGTGAATGATCATCTTTATGGAAGTTGATATTGCATGGTTAGGGAATATTTTGTCTATCCATGGGAATAAACTATGCGTAGGTCAAAACCACCTACTTAAAAAGTGGATATAAAAAGTTTTTTCCTTTAACAGTCTCTTTTTCCCTGCTATGCAGCTCTAAATCAGGACTTTCTTCCTAATGGGTCAAGGATGGTTCTCCGATTGATCCAAATGTCCTGTGAAGGCTTCACAGGGTGATTAGAAGCTGTTTCCATGTGTTAAGTGTTTGTTGTTCATCGTTCATGATGTTTTACATAGATATTCATCACCCATATTAATGGTTTCTAATATTTATTCCTGTTATGGATTGATATATGGTTATCGATTGTAGATATTATTATATTTAGTTTCTTTGATGATATTTTAAGATGTCTAAGGTGGATTTGTGAATATTGAACCCTGTTGCATTAGTAATATTCACCAATTTATCATTTTTTTCATAACTATTGACGTTGGGGGATTCACTCTCAACTTCTATGGATTTAATTTATTGTACTATTTTAAATTAATTTCATGATTTGAATTTGTTTTTGAAATTTTTTTCAAGCATGAAATAAATACATTTTAGTGCTGATTTATGTATTTTGGTGGAATTGGGGATTTTTTTTGAATTATTGAGTAATGTGATTTAATTTCTTTATTTTAAAATTGGGAATTTAAAATATTTATTTTCTATATTTCTCTAATGTATTTTTGGAATAATTTTTTCAATAAGAAGATATATTTGTAGAAATGGTTTTGGAATGGTTGTATTAGTATGGTTTTCTAGCATACTTGGTGTGTGTGTTCATATTGCATTTATGGGGCCTGGTTTAAATATGACACTGTGATAAGTACTAAAGGTGTATTGGAACATTGTGCATAATTTCCTTGTTACAACTTAGTAGATCAATAGAAAAACCCTCATTATTATTGAACTATCATAACAAAGCATGCATGATTGGTATTTTTGTTATGTGAAATAGAACGATTATGCCAATGAAACTTGTGAAATGGTTATAAAGAATGATTTGGTTGTTACCATGTAATATATATTTCTCCAGAAAATTTATTTGTGTTACACTTCTTTATATTTAGTTATAAAATATTTAAAAAAAATTTCTTATATATAGTTGTAAACTATTTTCGAAAATGTATTGTAAAATTTTAAATATTTAAATGTGGATAAATTTTCTATCCAAGTTGTATGAGTAGGGATGTCATTGAGGAAATCCTATTGAGTTTTAGCACCCACCACTTCTATGTAACATTAGTTATTTTGTAGATGTTGTCATACCAGACCTTAGAAAACGTAAAGTATCACATGACTTTAGCACTACCTTGTGATAGTTGGGATTTTTGGTGATTTTAGAGCATGGAGATTTTGAATCATGGATTCTTTTGGTCATATTAGAGTTTTATTAGTTACCATCTTTGGTTTATTTTTATTTACAATTGGATTCCAATGTAGTACACATTGGTTGGTTTTGATATAAAATAATTTGTTGAGTTGTCATTCTATTTATCTTGAATCATATAGTGGTTTGTTTGGATTGTTTATATTGTATTAGTTGTTTTATTGTTAAAAAATAAATTAACCCACACATGTTTTGAAACCCTTCCGAATTTATTTATTGCCTTTGGTGTCTTGGGGATTTCAGATAACGCAAAGTACCATCCTCCCACATTCTCAAGCCAATGATGATAATAAAAGATGTTACAAATATTTCACAACCCTTTTTTATATTAACAAATCTAATTTATGATTTTATGTATATAATTTAAATTTGTTTCTTTTAGGATAGTTTGGAGAAAATTTACTATGTTTTTTGAGCTAAAGGGATGGTTCACATGCATTCCATAGTTTTTTCAAACCGTGTCATAGCCTAGAAAAAGCCTTACAATTCGAAAATGGTTTGTGAAGTTTGAGGCAGTAGATTTGAAATGTTTGGAGAAATATATTGGATAACATGTGGGGAGAATGTGTAATGGTTCAATATTAAGAATATTTCTAATGCACGCTAAGCAGAAGGTTTGTCTAACCGTGCAACTAAACTGTTCGCAGATAAAAAACAACTCTTTTAAAAGATTATGTAACACGTTTTTTATTTTTAGTGTCTTATTTTTACTCTTATGTGTCCCTAAATTGGGATTATTCTTCCCCAATGTTCATTTAAGGTTATTCCATCAATCTAGAGGAATTCATAATGATTAACATGGTTATTAGAATAATGTTCCATAGGTTAAGTGTCCATTCATCATCGTTCTAGATGATTTTTATAGATCTTACTCACCCCACATCTCGGTATCTCGGATCTAATATTTTTGTGGGTATATCATAGGTTATTTATTCCAAATATTATTTGATTTTGTCATGATGATGATATGGTAATAGATCTATTTGAAATTCATGATGATTTATCCTCGTTTCGTTGTTGATCATCATTTGTTTATCATTTTCTCAAAAACTAGTGAAGTAAGTGGATTCACTATCTATTCATATTGATATAATTGATTATATTAGTTTCAAATTTATTTAATTGATTGAACTTGATCATGAAATCATGGTTCAATACTGACATAAATCATCTTTAGTGATGATTTGTGTTTTTTGGTGGAATTGTCAAATTTTAGTGAATTGTTGTGCAAAGTGAGTTTGTTTCTTGATTTTAAATTATATATTTTAAAATTTGGATTAAATAGACCTTTATAATGTATTTTTGGTAAAAAATCAATAAAAAGAAACATATATTGAAATTTATTTTTTATGTTGGTATTGGTATGGTTTTTTGGCATACATAGTGTGTGCGTTCATTTTGAATTTACTGGAATTGTTGAAAAATGACCGTGTGCTTGATGCCAATGATGTAATGGAACATGGGATGTAATGACATTGTGATGAATTGGTAGATCGATGAGAAAACACTCATGAGTTTGTAATATTCATAAGAAAACATAAATTGTCCTTATTGTGGATATGTGGATTGAAATAATTATGCTAATAAAACATGTGAAATGGTTTTAAAGCATTATTTGGTTGTTTCCATGGAATAAATATTTCGTTGGAAAATTAATTTATATACATGACTTTAATATTTAGATGTAAAATATTTCAAAATGATGTATATATATTGTTTTCAACTATTTCAGATACTTTTTTACAAAAATTGACTTTTATAAATGTGGATAAATTTTGTATTATTATTGCATGAGTAGAGAATTAATTAGGGATAACCTAATTTGTTTTATTACTCAACCTTTATTTAGAAATTATGTGCTTATATTGATTTCATCAACTAGGACACGGGAAAAAGAAATGTATCACATGTATTTAACTGTACCTCGTGACACTTGGTCTCTTTGGTGATGTCGGAGCAATGAGTCTTGTGGTCATATTGTAGTTTTATATTTCTATTAAGAATTTTACATTGATGTTAGTTTGGATTCCAGTGTAGTACAAAATATTTTTTTATATAAAATAAATGGTTTATTTTTCATTCTTTTTATCATGATTCATATATTGTTTTTTGGGTTTGGTTATATTGGATTATTTATTTTATTCTCAAAGGGTACGTGTTCTCCAAATGTATTGAAACCCTTTGGTATTTATTGAAAACCTTTGGAATCGAGGAAATGTTTGTTATGTCCATGTATAATCATCAAACCTTATCAATAAAATGAAGAGATGGAGGGATGTTAAAAATAATATGATTTTTTTTCGTCCAAAATCCTATTTGAGAAAAATGTTCTTGACATGTTCTATTCCTTGTGCAATATTTAGTTATTAGATTTCTGGGTTTCGAAGTTGAATTAATTCTAGTTTATTCCATGGATTGAGATATTAAACAGCTGAAATATTGTCTGAACATGAAATCTATAGCATGAAAATTTGTAGATATACTTTTTATGTTTAGCCTCATGTTACATGTGAGTTAGGTACATATGTGTTTTTAGGAAAATATGGGACATTGAAATCGAAGAGTAATGGGTATAGCTAATGTGATGATCATGACATCAATTAGATGAATTAAATACTACAAGGATTGTGTATTTCATTTTTAGTAATGATATATTATTTTATGCATGGTGTTGATTATTTGAAAAGCGTTTCATTTGTTTTTTAAATGAATGATGTTGAAAAGTGAACAATTGGTTTCTTTTAAAAATGGGTTGACTTTCAAAAGTGAGCTGAAAGTTTATTTCAATGATTGTCAAAAAAGGAAGTGGTTGATTTTTTACATCCATGTTTTGATAGATGATATGATAGAATTTGAAATTCTATAACTTTAATTTCTAGAGATTGGTACTTATGGAATTTTTTGTTTGTTGATAAAATGTGACTCAATAGGAATTTTAAAAACAAACTAGAAGAAGATATGGAAAATTTGGTTTTAGTATAGTAATATGTGAACCAAAAACAAGATCAATGTATTGTACACGTGTTTTAGGCCATGGAAACAAGGAACCATAGGAATGAGCCAAGAAAAATGGATCATTCCATCAAATTCCCAAATCAGAATCCATCCATCATCAAGGTTTATACCAAACAAGAAAAGGAGGAGGTTTTGTCGAATATGATGAATCAGATATTCATTTTCATCAGCACCCCAGTGGAGCTAAAAGTCAAGCAATAGACCTATATTCTAGAAGATCTTACATAAAAGTGGTGGGATCTTGTGGTATTGGCTAATGCAGATCAAGTCCTTGGTTGGGATTATTTTGAGGAATTTTTCAACAAATAATTTGATCATCATACATTTAATATTCAAAGGATTATAGAATTATTTCTTCATGAAGAAGTAAAATCTCTATACCACTTAGTATTTGGCTAAACTCATTAATTTATTTATCATTTCACATAGGTTTCTTCTAATGTGTCCTTAATATAGTGAATATTTGAATCGGGGATGAGAAATGAGATTTTCACAATGATAGATGAGATCTATGATTCATACTATACAAAGAGTGTGAATAGAGTTAAAGTGAAAAAAGTGACATCTTAAAATCTATTCATGGAGGAAGTATAATGATACCTATGGGAAATGGTGGGTACTCTAATACTGAGAGAATGTTGAAGAGGGACACAAACTTCTATGGTTGGAGCAGAAATTAGAATCAAACTGCTTGATCAATGAACCATCCTCCATGACCAAAGAGTCATGTGGGATGCTTCAAATGTGGTTCCTTTGAAGAGATAGAGTAGGAGTATACAATCCCACCAAGAGAATTAAGTAATTTCATCAAGATGCGACATCATAAGTGCTATTATTTTTGTTCTCGAAGGTCAGGTGCTCGAGTGAAAATAATGAAAATAACTCAACAAATAGTGCTTGAAAATGTAAAACAAAAATCCAAAACATTTATATGAAATGGTTAATTTTGAAATAGGTTATTATAATGACATATTTCATAAAAAATCTCCCAATTTTTAAATGTTTGAAATATCCATAATTTAATGACAATATTAATTTATTTTTACTTTTTAAATTTTTTATCATATATGATGAAATGAAATTTTGTATATAATGAGAGAATTATAATTCATTCTCTTGATTTTATAGTGGGTAAGGAGTCAAAAATTATATAAAAATTAATAATTCATACTCATCTGATTTTTTTATTTGATTTTTCTTTTGTTAAAGATAAATATATGAATAAATTATAGAAGTTTTAAATGATGACTCATTAACTATTATCTCTTTCTCTATAACCCAAAATAATGTAACCCACATCAAACCACCCATAAATTAAACATGTCATAATGATCTAACATAAAATTCAGTTCCATCAACCTCAATCAAGAAATATCAATTCAAAAATAAAAAGAGTGTGGGAAGAACATTGAAAATAGTATTGTTATGTGGAATAAGACAATAATTAAATTAATGGATTCTAAGGCATAATGATGCTGGATGTTAGGGTGGATATTAGGTTAAAATGTGGCTTGAGAAAAATCCTCAATCATATAATTTTTTTTAATTAAGTCCAAACATAAAAAAATAAAAAAAATAAAATGATAATGTTCTCACACAAAATCTAGGTTTCAATAAATAATATGTGGATATTTTGAAGAATATTTAATAATATTTAGGAATCCCTTAATGGATAAGAAAATTTTTTGATATATTTTTTCTTAGGAATATATTTTTAAAATCATTCAATCTCATAAAATTTACTAAAAATAAAAATAATGGAAAATGATTCTACATCAACAATCATTTAAAATGAGTTTCATAAAATTTATTTAAACCAAATAAAAATAAATTCACATGGGATAAATGATTAGAGGATTCATTTTAACCCAATTTGTAGGGAAATATAAAAATATTTTCGAAAAAAAAATTTATGTTGACACTACCCCACACACAAATATAACTACACCACAATTTATCTCAACAAAATATAAAATTGGGTATGTAACAAAAGGAGATAAAAAAAGAATCCTCCCATTATTTCCTAGTGTAATCCTATATTTATGTTCCTAATTTATTTTAATTTAGAAATATAATGCTTATATTTAATAAAAAAGAAGAAAAATAATAGAAATGAAAGTGAATGGAAAAAAGATGATAGTACATGGTTTGGACCCCTAGGTGGGTGCTAGGATTTTACTCCCCCTACTTAGGTAGTTTTCCTTGATTAAACCCCATATGAAGGTGGATTGGTCTTAAAACTCAAGATAATCACATTTTATATATCCTAATATCCTTTATTATATTGCATGATTAAGGAAACACAATGATAAAAAAATAGATCCCTAATACCAATAAAATATGAAAACAGAATTTGAGGTGTAAGTGGGTTAATACAGGCTCACTCCTTTATGTCTAGTTGGAGGAGTTGTTTTAATTGAAGGCCCTCAGTTTTTGATTTTGACTGCTTCATCATTGGTAAGTGGGATTTACAGGACCGCGTCGTTGTTGGGATTCTCGACAAATTCCAATTCATGATTCGGTTTTCCTTAGAATATGATATGATCTGATCTTGGTCAAGTTCCCCTCTTTGATGAAACAGATGTCATTTCTTCCTCATTCACTGGTCATTTTATCTATGCATGAATCTTGATCCCTCAACCATTACGGCATGGGATAGTCTCCCTCAGCTCCCTCTTCATTCCCAAAATCCTACAATTATTCACATGATTGATAATATTGTTAGGAGATATCTCTGTTCTGATGTCCTAACATCCACTGTAAGTCATCGAGTAAATCCTCATCTCTATGTAGAGGTGGATGTCGCAAGGAACTCAGTAAATTGGGTATGGATTACCATTGCTGAAGAATTTAGATGGAGGCAGCATGTGATCTTTGAATCTTGTGTAGACTACTACAATACCTATTTCCATCTAGGGAATATGGCTTATAAGTGTCACTTTGAGGTAATTAATAGAAGAAAAACTAACCTGAGGGAGACGGTAGGTGAGCCCCTCGGTCTGAGGTTGATGATTGAGAGAGGTATGGTTTCTAGAATTGATGACGTTATGGAGAAGCAGGTTGTAGTTCCTTAGAGGAGCTATGTAGAGGCCCCCCCTAAACCTAGATTTGTCTGCAGTGTTCAATAGGCTTTGCCATGATCTGTAGTTGGGTTATGGGATGGTGAAATCTAATGCAAAGGATGCATCTTGTTCTGGAAAAATGGGATGTCCAGAAGGTGTTAATGTGGTTGCGAAGGATTTTCAGCATGAGGCGTGTGTACCATTATCTAATGAAAAGGATGAGACTTGGTATAAGGGAGTAGCGGATGTGTTTGAAGGAATGGTGGATGTTGTTGTCTGTGATTTTGGTCCTTAAGAGGTTTTGGATATTACTAATGGGGCATAAGGAAGGGATGTGAATGATGGGGGTGTGGACTTCAATGTTTCTACCAAAAATCATTTCCATGAGATGGAGTAAGATAATGTGGAAGAGGAAATCCCTTGACTAAAATTCAGCATGGGTATCCTTCACAGGGGGGTAGAAATTGATCAAAGGCTCTGCAGTAGGGTACTTTGGCTAATCCGGAGTCCATGGAAAAACCAAGGTGTCATGTTGTGATTGACACCAATGGCCAATTCCAGACTATTATTGGAGGGGATGAAAATTTTCAGAAGGTGATCATCCATGGGACATGGGGGGATTTCTCTGAGAGTGACGACAAGAACTATGGTGGTGTGATCAAGCCTTATTTTAGTGATGTGTTCCATGGTGGGAAGACGAAGATGACTGGGTCTCAAGAAGTCTTGACTACCCCACCGTGACGCAGGTCAATGAATGAAAACTCCTATCTACCAAATCTGTTGGAAACTAGGTCTTCTGGTGGAAACACTGAGCTCTTATCCTTGGAAGGGATGAATATTTGAAGGAAATATGCTAAGGTTATGAATAATTATGATAACTCGGAATGTGAATCGGCTAATGTGGAGGTATCTTTCTATAAGGGATGTGGAGATGGGTATGGTTTTTATGACATGTGATTTCTTTTTTTGGCATGTGGTTCTTCACTGCTGTCCTTTTATTTTATTTTAATAAATGGTTTGGGGGTTATACCCTGGCTTGGATTTTCTAGTATTATAATATGAATATTTTATGATTTCATGTTACATTATATCATCCACATATGCACAACTGTACAAATAAACTATATTATCTGTTATCTCTTCAAGAATGGAAATATCATTATCATCAGCATCAAGGGATTTTATATTTATAACTTCAATTTCCATTTCCCCAAAACAGATTTCAGAAAAAAAAAATATGATTACTTCCTGATGAATAAAAAACAATATCTTCTCTTTCAAAAAAATAGTATGAACATTTATCGCTTCAGTAAAGGCTAATTGGAATAATTTTTCATCAGGGACATTCTCATATTATTTAAAAGAACGAGATGGTAAAATTGGATCAGATATTGAATTTTAAAATATGGGATAATAAAATACCTTTTGGGCTTCAACAAATCATACCAATGATTTTTAGATTCATATTTTTCTCCCATAGTCGAATATTGTGGTGTGTGTGATCCATAGTCTTATTCATGCAATGTCCATGGAGAGATGATTGGACAATAAATTTTCCTATTCAATTATTTTTTGAGTTATGAAATATAATATATAGGTGGAATATAAATTCTATTTTCATCCTTTTTTATGTCAATTCCATCTATTTAATATTAACTTCTTCAACATCTGAGGTTTGTGATGATATCATCTTTTTTTATGTTTCTTGAATTTATATATCATCTTGAATCATTATTTAATATTTATACACATGAATCCCCAATGTATCTTCCATTTTAAGATATCCACAAATTTTATCATGAATAAATAATTAAATAAATGGGGAAAATATATATTTTTTCCTTTTAAATTAATGAAATGAAATAATGCTATTTTTTTGAATTTGTTTTAAAATACTGTGTGAAAGCTTTTGGGCTCCAATAAAATGGTTCCAAATTTATGTTGTGGGTTTATTCATGTTACCCAAGTCAATAATTTCCCATTTAAGAATTCATCACTATGGTGACCCTGTGGTTTTCTCATAGGAGGTTTTTTACTATGTTTTCAAATTTTCAATAGGGTAATTTGATTTTGGTAGAGTTAGAATAATATTTTTTTCCTTAAAATAAGTTAATAAGTTTTAAATGATACAAAAACATATGAAAAATATAATTTTCTATTATATATTAGAATTATGAATCAATATGGGCATAAAATATAAGAACTATATGATTAAACAACATACCAATATCCAAGTGATCAAGAAAAAATGAATGGATTGAGTGTTTCTTCATATTAATCATAAAATTTTAAAAAATGTTCTTATTTTTAAATTTTATAAATTAGGTATTCAAAAGGAATTTCATTTTCAATAAAAGTATTCTAATAATTTTCCATGTGCATTAGATTTCCTAAACGCACATCACTTGGTGAATTAGTGATAATTTATTCCATTAAATTTATAAAAGGAGAGTCAAAGTCATTTTTCATCTCTACCAGAAAAGGTTACTCAATATCAAAATTTGGAAAGAAATTTTTTTCCCATATTTTTTTAAAAAAAAATCAACTTTTATTCATGTATTTTCATTTAATTTTTCAAAATATATATTCAATTTTTTATTTCAAGATTAATAATATTTTTTTGAAGCAATAATTTTTTTGGATCAAGAAATTAGTTTCATATAGAATGAAATATTATTCTTCTAATTGATAATTTCAAAATTCATCATTACTAGACACCTCACATTTTTTATATTCTGGCTAGGTAAATAAGTATTCACTATGATATTCCATTTTTTAAAGAATCTAAATTAACATTTAAAATCCACGATGTTAAAAAACAAATTATAAAAAAATAGGCAACTGCTAGTAATTTTACCAAAATGACAGTGAATATGGAGTCATGTAACCAAAGTAAAGAAATTATTTTCCTATGTATTATATATTTTTAAAAACCGTGGAATGATATTTAGAGGAGGCCTCTCACAACACATCACCATCCAATTGTAACTATTAAAAATAAACTAATATAATACTATCATATGTAATATAAATGGTTTGATTCAAAATGATTAAATATATTTATATATATAATGATAAAAAATGAAGATAGATAGAAATAGTGATTTAAATTTTTCTTTGGAGGTCATGGTGTTTGAAATAATGGTTCAAAATGGATCTCAATATTCCACATTATTTGATGATAAATAATTATTACATATAAACCTTTCGTTTAAATTTCCATTAACCATACTATAACCCATACATATAGGGAAATTATATCAAAACATTAGCTAGGATACCAAATCACTCACCAACACAATATATTCCACACTCCATCATTATCATGATATAAGAAGTGAAATGAATAGTGATTGAATAATGAGAAGAAGAAAATAGATGATAGATTAAATACAGAATATAATAAATTTAATCATCACATAAATTACCATAATTAAATATTTATAATTAACTAAATCATAGGAATTACAATCCAAAAATAATTCCCTCACTCGAATAAACAAAATGTTTAATTATCCATTTTTAGTAGAGTCGGTAAGTGAAGATGTTAGGAGAACACATAATATAAAGGAAATTGAAGGAGGAGATATAAAGGATAAGCATAATACATTAATATTACACTACTATTATAGAATTTAAAATACTAAAAATGTACTAATAATGTAAAAATATTTTTTTGTAGTTTCAAACCCTTATAAATAATGAGGGGAAACATTTTTATAAGGGGTGGAGGTGAAAATGTTAGCACCAATTATGTACTCTGAATACTTCCACATATTAATCAAATAAAATTGTCAAGTTAGTAAATGTTTTATTAATAATATTTCTTGGGTATTTTATTTATATTCACCCATGTAATTTAATATTTATATGAAAAACATTGAAGGATTTATGGCAGGTTTACATTGGTGAATTAATTATTTTATGAGAGATTTTTAATTCCAACAATCAACATTACCATGTGATTATTATATTAAAGCCAACAGAATGAGGTGGAAACACATTTTTAAATATTGTTTATTATTATATTATTTATCACTCTATTTAATTTTAGCATATGTTTTTAAATATAATCATTATATATAATCCCATATTAATAATTATCCAATTTTGTGCATAAATTTTGAGTCCTTGATTCTGAATGGGTTTTGGGTAAAAATGATTTATTAACCATTATGCCTTATAAAATTAAATTATTCTAATTATATTTGGATGATAAAAATGAAATCAAATATAAAATATTCCTTATTAAATTTTATGGCTTAAATAAATAAGAAAAGTTAAATAGTAAAAATCCAAAATTAGGCTTTTTTTTCAATTAAGATCAAAATAATACAAAAAGATATAACTATTAAAATTTATAATAAAAAATGACTATATGGTGGTATTATTAACATTAAAATACAATATAAATTTTATTATAATACATACTTTAGTAATTATACATTTATCAACAAGTAAAGTACAAGATATATAGAGATTATGGTTAAATTGAGACACTGCTCATTCCTATGTTGAAATGGGAGGAGGGTACAACTGACTTCATGATTGGGCATTTAAATTCACCATAAAGTAGTGATTTTATGATTTTAATGGGTTTTTTAAATAATTTTTCATATTTTTCTTTCTAATTATGGAAAATATCCAAGTGTCATGTAAAAATATACATATGTTTGGATGAAAATATGATTACTTTGTATGTATAATAGAAAAATGTGGTATAATGATTTGAGATTCACATCTGAATTAATAACGGGAATGTAGTGTTAATTTGTAACATTGGTGAAAATGAAAATATTATATAATTCCTAAACGGATAGTCATTCTATGGAAATTAGTCATGTGTTCGACAAATTGCATTGAGGCTTTGTCTTGGATTTTGGTAATGATTAATAGATTCATATTGCGTTATTATAAATTTCCTAAAATAATAATTGTAAATAATTTAATAATATAGAAACATTTGATACATAATATTATATATCATGTTATTCCCATATATAATGGATATAATTATGGTAACATTTTTTCAAAATTTTCTTATATAGTAGACCTCAAAAAATATTAAGGTGATCCAAATTTGATTAGAATCTACCCATATATTATAGTGGGGGTATGGAAGTACATAAGGAAAACCTATATATTAAAAAAAAACTTGTCACATTATTTTGAGATTATATCCTCATATAGAACAGTCATAGTCATGGCGGTAATAGACATTGTAACCCCAATTAATCATTCTATTTGAGTTTATTGAGAGGACTTGTACCATGGAATACCTACTGGAACATCATTAGTGAAACATCACTCTACATTATATTATCCATGTACTCATTCTATATATATATATATATATATATATATATCCATCACCCAAGATCCATATTGATATTGAATGATTTGAAACAAACACAATATTTATAGTTTGACATAAATTCAATATATAATGGGGTTAGAAGATCCTTCATGGGAAGATTGTACCAACATTGCATTTGTAGTGCCGACATGAACATATCTATTAAAAGATTTTGATTTATGCGTAGGACATGAAATATCAGTGGTAATAAATTTCCAATGATGAGGCATGATGATGTATCTTGGGGACGAGAAGTGCTATTATGAGGAGTTTATTTTGACCTATTTTTTATACAGTATGAATTTGAATTATTGTTTTCATTCCATTTAAATTTTTGTTGTATGGAACTATTGAAATTATAGGTAACTACTTCTGAGCTAAAATTATTATGAATAGTGGTGGTGATATAATTATATAAACTATAGTACATGACCACATGTACGTGGTAGAAATGCATTAGGTGGAAAATTCCTTGGTGGTCGATTAGATGTCTAGTGGCCACTATCTGGGAATTAATTATGAACCAGATACCCAGTAGACCAACAATGGATAAGAAATTCCCTCATCCACTATATTTTCTTCAATCAAGATGAATATATCCAATCTATGAGCTTTGTTGCACTTGTTTTTCCATACTATATTAGTACTATTTATCCAAGGCATTTTATATATTTAATTTTTTGGGATATATCACCGATGAAACATTCCATATTGATATTCATATATTATGGTATTATGTTATGTTTTATAATTTCTTCCAAATTATATAAAATAATTCAATTATAATTGATGGGTAATATTTTTCTAGTATAATGTTGGTGTACAATTGAATATTAATTTATTTTATATGTGGCCTTTTAATAATTTTATATATATGTTTTGTGATTTTAGTAAAGTCATGTTTTAATATAATTTCATTATTTTTATTTTTACAATAGGGGATATAAGAGGATCATCTTTCTAATGATAGATCCTTCATTCATTGATCATTAATTACATGGCAATTTATGACCATTAATATGTAATAAAAAATAAAAGTATAAAAAATATAACTTGATTATGGTTTTATATCACTTAGTACATACCATGTTCCCATTCAATTATTCTTATGTGTAGTCTTGGAATGTTAAAATATATTTATTTTAGTGAGAGGTGATTAATTTTTGACAAAACATTTTATATCGAGAGCATATATCCTATTTACCCAAGTACACCATTTTGAGAGGTGATAATTTATTAACTAAAAAATATAATTTATTGAGATTTTTACAAGATCACCCATAAATATATATATATATTTATTTGTGTGATAACTCATTTTGGTTTATTTATTATTTTTATAGATGAAAACCCATCAATCTAAGATTTATATTCTAAATAAAATTACCCATTAAAATATATTTATTTTTATTAGTTTTGAAATCCTAGTGTACAATGTTTATTAGTCTGAGTTGTAACAACTAGCTAACACATTATTATTATTATTATTATTATTATAGTTGAAAACCTATGAACCCATTCTTGTTGATATGAGTGGTTTTAACCTATTTACAATCTTGTAATAATAATATAATGGGATGACCAATCTGAAACAATAATTATATTAAGAACATATTGTTTCTCACCATGTTGCATGTTTTAATGTTAAATGATGAAAGAATATTAAAATTTATCCTTTATTTAAAATTATAACATATTCTGCACACACTCACGTATTCTTGATATATTTTACGACACTATTGGTGGTGGCCTAAAATGTATATTTCTTATACCCTATGGATGAACATTGGTTGGTGTATATAACTAATTGTATTTGATTTGTGTAATGGAAATAACCCTCTATTAAATGGTTAATCACACAATGGATATATATATATATATTTTAGATGGGATCCAATGCGGACACATACACATATTTTTTATTTATCCATCATTAAATTATTTTCAAATCAAACATGTATACAATTTACCAATTAGGTGATCCTATGTACGATATATAGATTCAATAAAATTAATTTTTCACTCATATATTTTTATAGTATATGATTATATGTAACGGTTGGTTTCTTATCATATTCTCCATATATTCAAGATAACTTATATATGGTGGTTTATTCTCATATTAGGATTATTATTATGAATTTATGGATGGTATATTAATACCAAAAAAATAAATTTAAACTAGAAGTAATTTGATAGCCTATAGAATATGATGAGTCATGCATACAGTCACACATTACAATAGAATAGTTTGCGAGGATGGTTTCTGAGGGAGGTATGTTGCATATTAGTTGTGATTTCATTCACATTGATTTATTATATATAATAAATTCATCTAATTTAGGAATTTGAATCTAATTGAGGGGTAATATATTTTGACAATTTATTTATTTAATTCTTTGAATGATAAAATAATGAACAGTAAGAATATGAATTTAAAATTAACCAATGAATTTTTTTAGTGTGATTACAAAGGTAAATAATGATTTCTTTTAATTTTCTGAATAAAAATCATATTATTAGTATATAAAATAATTTTATTTTATATATTTTGTTATCATATTTTTTTGATTCATTTAATATGAGTTTCAGTATAATTGCATTACATACATTATATTCTGAATATATTATTTGATTAACTATATTTTATAATTTCACGTAGATTATGTAATTATATCAAAGGGAAATAATGACGTAATTAAATTAATTATTTTAGAATAATTTTTCTTTAAAATAATTCTAAACTAACCAATATACTGTTTTGGAATAAAATTAATGAAAAATTAAAAGAATTTATATTTATTAATATGAAATGTTTTTATGAATAACATCTATCTACCTCAAAAAAATTCATATTTATTAATATTTTTTAGAAAATTAAATAGTTTATAATTTTCAGTTCTCTTTATTCCATTTTTAAATGATTACTTTTTATTAAAAAATATATATTAATAACATTGATAATAAATAATTTGACAATAAATATTTGAGAGTTAAAGAAATAAATATATTATAGGAATTAGTTTATCATTGAAAAATTACAGGCTGATGATATTAGTTGGCATTAAATGAACAAGACTATAACATTAAGGATAATATGAGTAAGTTCATATATATGATTTATCTAGTAAATAGTAATTATATCATTTTACTTTTTAAAATATTTATCTCAATGATGATTTAAATAAGGTGATATACATGGGATTCAAGATACATAATATAATTATTTGATAATTTATTATTTTAAATATCATTTATACAAAATATTACTATCATGACATTGTAATTATTAAATTATATATTTTGATTAACATTAGTAGGAATATGTATATGTTATATGTTATTTAATGTTCATTGTGACCTATTAAAAATTTTCCACAACCAAATATATTAATAGTGCATGAGAGAATATTTTTTGTGGCCCCCAAAGATGATTATGGGAATCATTAGAAAATAAATTTGTCTCTTCTTTCCTAACAAACAACTAAATACTACCAGGAAAATATAATTTCAATTTTATTAATTGTGTATGTAATTTTTCACTAATATGAAATTATTATATAAGATTCATATTTTTTCTATTGATATTGATCCTCAAAAATAAATAGTTTGGATAAATGTTTAATACATGAAGAAAATTTGTTTCTAAATTTATGTTCATAATAAATCATTGATAATTAAATAATTACATTATAAATATTGTGTCTACTATTGAATATTCAATATTATATTGTCGGGGGAAATGGATCTATTTTCCAAATAATGAAAAACATCTTCATGGGAAGGAAAAATTAGTAAGTGACGAAGATAAAAATATTTAGTCCTTCTTTCACAATTAATCCTTCTTACATTGAAAGACTCTAGTTCCCCCATTTTAAATGATATTTTTTACTATCACTATAAAATATAGAAATAATTAAGTATGAAATATAAAAAATATATCTTTGTAAATCATTAATTAATTTAAGAAAAATCATGTTTTTGGTTTTTTTGAATGTTGGCCTAATCCAAGGCATGAAATTATTTTTTTACACCCCTATAGGTAATATGACATACCACTAGCTAATTAGAACATTTTGGATGATGTGATCTTATCTGATTCTCGTAGGTTGTTCTTATTGGGTTAAAAAGTTATATAAAACATTTATCTCACTATAATAATATATAACCAACACATACATAATATTTCTATAATATAATATATTAAAAACATAAATATGAATCTTTGATATTTCATGATCAAATTTGGGATTCCATGCATACTAGAGACCAACTTGGTTTATGGAATGGCCTGAAGGGTGTTCCTAATCCCCAAAGGCGTGAAAAAAGTGCCCAGGTATAAAAAATACAACTTGGGAATGCTTTCATTGAATTACATAATCATAAACAACTTATAATTATAAATAAACAAAAAATGAATAATCACAACCATTCAAGGTATAACACATTTTTAGATCCATGTATAAATCATTAAATAAAAACCGAAAAGATCTACAACCCAAAAAATTATAGAGGTATCTATCCCAAAAACCACCATATGATATAAGGATAATAATCCTCAAGACTCTACCATAACACCTACAAAATATGACCTCTATAATCTTGAACAACCATTTCCCAAAACATTGTCATTACCTACTTTAAACATAACCAAATCTACAAACTCTTATAGGTGTAAGTAGGGAGTGAGATAGAGCCTATTAGGATTCCACCTAAAAAAGAGATTCCATGCTATAAAAATTATAGGACAAATTACCATATAAATTTTATAAAATAAATTTATGACCTTTTTTATGAAAGCATTACAAAGGAAAACATGTTTTCTTGTCAAATAACCAACAAGGTATACTATGTTTGGAATGTGAGTACAATGTCAAAAAAATTGTATGTCATGAGATAACCCTCTCAGTCATATCTGTCAATGGTACACTAGGTATTTCATATCTAACTGAAAAGTGCTATAGTAACCACACTGTACAACATCCTCATGCATGCACCACTAGAGTGGGGAAGTATGAAAAATTTTAGTGTTCCAGATATAGTAATCTTCTATAAAGTGTTGGATCATGAACCATGTAAGATGAATTCGGGATAATAAACTATCAAGTCAACTAGAATACTAGTACTAGTCCACCCACCTAGATATCCAGGTTTCCCTTCATTCTCAATTTTTATTCTACATGTCACATATAACATCACTTTCATATATGTATAAACTAGATAATATAATGGTTCTTGATAAGTCACTAATTTCACAACCAATCTATGTTTTAAATTCAAATTCATACCAAATCCTTTATAAAAAATGTTTTTCACCACATTAAAAAAATATCAATCATATTTTATATGTTATAAAACACCCTGAAGAATCATAACATGGGTTCACATAAAAAATTTATCAATTTCATTTAAAAAATCATTTTCTAGCCATACACATATCAAAAACCATAAAAGAAACATTTTTCACCACACCAATAAATCATATATTATTTTTAGACCCTCCTAGAAGCATATAAAATTCATTAAATACTGTTTAATAACAAAAACACCAACCATGAGTAAAGAAACAACCGAAAACCAATTCTAAGTCGCAGCCTCACCTTAAATGAAAACTATAATGAATATAAAAAATAAAATACATCAAGATAAAACCCAATGAAACAATATTCGACCCTAAATAGGACGCCTAACCCATTGGACAAAAAATCCCCAAATAATAATATGGAAACCCTGGATTAGAGGGATAAAATAGGAATGAAACCTCTTAATTTAGGGTTCCATGAAAAGTCAAAGACAAATATCCAACCAAAATAGTCCCCAATGGAGAGTGAAGGAATTGGGGGGCCTACCTAGATTTATGAATCCTCTAGGGGATATAAATGGGTTTTTAGGATAAAAAAATGGGGGAGGGAAAAAGGAATAATAAAAAAATTTATGACCTGGATAGTCTCAATGGGTTTTCTGCATAGTTTTCAAAAAAAATTGGCAATCATTTTACATTTACTATACAATTCATACATAACTAATAGTTATACCACATGGTTTACAAACCATGCACTAATAAAGTGATGATCCTCCATTAAAAAACCCCACATGGACAAATAGCTACATGGTTAGTGGCTTACAATTTTCCAAATCCTATGTACCATGTTGTTTACCAAAAAATTCTCATTTATTGAGAAAAAATAAAAGGAAACTCAAGTAATATATATAGGATCAAAATAAAAAGTATAAATACCTAAAAATGAAATCAAATCTGTGAAAATTAATCCCACCATGAAAATTGTTTTTCATAAAAATTAATCATGAATTTTTATAATAGAATACAAATGGGTACTCTTTCTCAACATGTGATTTCTACTCCCATGTATCATTCTCATCATTACCATATTTCAAAAGGATTTGGAGAAGGGGAATATAATTTCCATGATATTCTTTGTTCAAAAAATCTATAATTCATACCATCCATTCGATTACAGATAAATCGGGAAATATTTCGAAATCTTCCCAATTTACTACTTGAGACAAATCCCGTTTATATTTCCTCAATTAGGAAACCTGGAATATAACTTTAATTGATGTTAACAAAAAAGGAAAATCAAACAAATATTTTACCATATCATCCATCTTAATGATCTCAAAAGGCACGATATAATTTCTAATTAACTTTGCATAGATTCCCAAATGATAATGACCCATGTGAGGTTACAATTTCTAGAACACACCATCACCCATATAAAATTTAAGTTCTTAACACCTTTGATCAGCACAATACATTTTTAGACTCTAATATTTCAATAACCACTACCTAACTAACATGACATTAATTTATGTCTCTTTCACTAAAAATAGTCCAAATAATGAGTTATCATCTACCTCAGCCCAAAACGATGTTGACTGACATGGTTGAACAGAGAGTTCCTTAAACAAAGCCATTCTGATTGAGTAATTGTATCTATTATTATATGAAAACTCAACTAATACAAAATGGATATCGCATTATCCTATGAAATCTAACAGGAATACCTAGAGAATGTATTCCAAAATCATATTCACTTATTCTATCTGACCATACAACTAAGGATGGTATACTATACTCAACATGACTAGTGAAACCATTTCCTCTTGCATGCCTTCCAAAAAACCACGAGGTGAAATAAGGGCCCTTGTCAGAAACAATAACTGATGACGCACCCTAAAGCCTCAAAATCTCATAAATGATTACAGATGGAAGAACGCATCCACCTTAGCTGATTCAATGATTGGAATTATGTGGGTAGTTTTTTGTCAAATGGTCAATACATACCATAAAAATATTTTTCTCCATAGTGTATGTGGTAGGCAAACAATGAAGTCCATGAATATATTATCCAACTTCCATGTTTTCATGTGTAGATATTGAATAAATATTGAGTCCCTTTTGGTGTTCTCCCTTAACTTATTGACATGTATAACCACTTGATGAAAAATCATCTATATCCCACCTCGTTCATGGCCACATATTTACTAATTATAATGATAATACATCATATTGAATCCTAGATGTACGACCCATTAAGTGTATTTACTCTATTGAATTACCTCCTTCCCTGGAGATGATGACACCATAATGTGACCCATGAAACATAAAACCCTATGAGAAGACACCAACCAATCGCATGGTGTCTCAACACAATAACTGAACTCCATATACTACTGGAACATCTCATCACCCAACTACTCTAACTGAATTATATTCAAAATGTAATATTCTGACTAAACAATAGCCATGAATGAAACCCAAATGTTCTCCATGGTTTCTAGGTGTATGTGAGACAAAACCCCATCAAGGTCAACTCATCACAGGACTCCTCCAATGCCAAAACTAGATTCTTTTTACATAATGAATTTTCCACAAAATTACTCTTACATGGGTTTTAATTGATATCAAAATAAAACTCATTATGGTACTCAACTCAGTAATGATTTCGTAGATTTAGATAAATGTTTTATAAATTTTAGAATAATATTTTATGATCTGAATAAACCTAAAATTTATCTCGAAAAAAATAGTGGCACCATATTTATAAATCATTCATCACCAATACCAATTGTAGGTCATGGGTCGGGTAATTCCTTTCATGAGGTCAGAGTTGGAACGATTCATTCACCACCACATGGTCATCCTGCATAAGAACGCATCAGAGACACATACCTAAGGAATCATAATAAAAAATAAATCCCTTTCTCAATTTTGGAATGATAAACAAAGGAGGGTATTCAACCGCTTCTTTTGCTACTTGAAGGAATACTACCACTCTGGACACCTTTCAAACATCACCCATTTCTAGGGATGTTTCATATTGGGAGAAGAAAAGTAAATGAAGTACCCAGAAAACTACATGTAATACCTAGATTGGCCTAGGAAACATCAAATTTCAAAAACCTTATCTGGTTTCTTCCATGACATAACTAAACTAATCATTTGAAGGTTCAACAAATTCCATTATTCTAAGATCAAATAGACTAGAAACATTAACCCATTAAAAAAATTGTACACCTAGAAAAGTTATAATAGAGACTATGTTCTTGAAGGGAGCCCAACAAGATCCCCAAATATCACTCCAGCTTTTCCACAGTCCTAGAATATTCCATGATGTCATCCACAAATACAACAATGAAGGAATCAAGATACTAGTGGAATTTCATATTTCGGATTACCACAAAAACAGTTGTACAATTCTTCAACCTGAAAGGATTGACCATGTACTCAAAATTTTTATACCTTTTATGGAATGATGTTTTAAAGTCATCTGTCTCTTTTACTCAAACATGGTGTAATCTAGAAGGAAAATATATCATGGACAAGCAGCTAATCCTTTTTAAACAGTTGAAAAAGTATACAATTTGGGTAAAAATAATAATTTTCCTTGATGGTTACATTCTTTAGCTTCATGTAATTAATACACAACCGGAGAGATCCATCGTCCTTCTTCGAAAATAAGTTTGGGGAGGCCCATAGAGGTAAAATCAAAATAATGGATCCCTTATATTTCATATCATCTAGATATACCTTAAATTCACTCAAATTCAGTGGGTATTTATGATATGAGGGATGATATATCAGTAGTGATAATTATGAAAACTTTATAAAGAACCTCACACCCCACTATAGAGGCCACCCAAAAATGTAATCTGGAAATACCTCAGGGAATTCATCCATCACAGGTAGAAATTCACCCTCCGAAACACAACCATCATCAAGAAACATGAGTAGTGATAATTGAAAAACAAGAATATCAATTACAAAAGTGTTGATCCTGAACAAACGGACCAAGGATCCAACTCTACCAGAATGACCTAGGTACATCCTTCATATGCCACCAATACCACCCACTGATTATAGAAATAAATATGCGGCTGAAAGAACACCATAAATTCCATGATGAGTATTACATCAAATATGTCTATATCCAAGACATGGAAATCCCATTCCATCTCAACCCCTGACATGATTAGTGCACATGATGGACACATGAGACCTTTCTCTCACTTATTACAAATAGGTGTTACAAATACTTTGAACATTAAAGGAGAACAGTTGAAAAATTCAAAATTATCACAATATAGAAAGAGATAATTTAAATGGATGAAATAATATCTAACTAATAAATGGAAATAGATGATTTAGAAATTGATGTACGTCAACCTGTCGAAGGCCCTTACCCCACTAGTTCTTAGTCCACTACATGGAGATGCTTCATCCCAGCCTGTGCCAGATAATGACCACTAGCCTATATGAATTACCTAAACTGACTCTTACTATAAGATGATCCATCCCTACTTCCATGAATTCCAAATTGATATCCCACTATCTATGATGGATCTGACTGAGATGACATATTGCTGGAAGATACAGATTCTGCACCACTCTAATAAGTATACATAACTAGAAACAAATGTATGTTCCCCATACTGCACATAGATGATACGGTCTTTGAGGAGATGTAAACATGGGTCAATTATTCCCTTCCAGTCCACACTGATAGAACACAACTGACCTAGAATTAAAAGCCACCGACAAAGAATTATCAGAGTAATGAACTAATCTACCAACACTCTTGTTTACCTGCTCATCCAATTCCTCTTATTATCTTATGATCTTCAACTACCAGATGTTGTTACGACCCCAATTCAACCATACCTATCCCTGTATTCAGTCCCCAACATCAAGGCATAGTAATTAACCTTATCATAGGTCCTCATATAGAATAGAAATACTTGATAATAAATCTATAACCTCAACCAACTCTCGAAGCTCTTCGACTTCATCGTCTCATTGGAAATGATTTTGGGTGATTACCAAACTCTCTCAAAAAATAGGTTTCCATACGCCATCAAAAATTTGTCCCCCAGAACAATATCAATAAAATCTCAAGCTCTGGAATAGACTAACACCATGGGCTATTAATAATCATTGAAAATTGGCCTAATGTCTTTCCAGTTCATCAGATCGTTCTTCCCAATTTTCACTATTGAGTCCCAACACCTCTGACTAGGAAATTTTTGTAAGAATGAAGCATGATTCACTATTACTTCCTCATAAGATTCATGAAACAAAACATCTATTCAATCTTCCCAAGTCACTCCTCTTTTTCCTAATGTTCCACGATACCTCTGAAAGAAGGTGGTTGTCCTTAATAAACTCGTGATCTTTGTTCTTTATAGGACTTACTTCATGTTAATTATCTTGAGAAAGACTAGGAACTAATCCTTGTCCCAATGATTAGAAACCCCAAACCACTTATTTAAAAAGTCTATGGGAAATTGGTGAAGGAGAACTACCTCTGGACTCTACATACGGCTGTACAT
This sequence comes from Viscum album, assembly GCA_963277665.1. NCBI lineage: Eukaryota > Viridiplantae > Streptophyta > Magnoliopsida > Santalales > Viscaceae > Viscum > Viscum album. The sequence continues at coordinate 960,183,764 of OY728143.1, read as the reverse complement.
GAAATATCTAGTGAGGCATGTTTCTATATGAAGTAATAAACATGAAGAAATCCATCAATACAACCAATATGAATTTTTTAAAAAATTGACTTGTATATAAACATTAGATTAATCAAGAATTGTAAAATCTATCACAATAACAAAAACAATTTCCAAAACACTCCACCAAACCTTGTGTTCATATACAGTCTACATCCTATAAATCTTACCTGGAGGAGAAGTAAAACAAAATTCCCAACATCCCTTGCTGAAATAATATATTTCACGAGTTTCCAATCCATGATCTATACTCATGAACATAGAATCATTTCATTAAAGTAAAATCTCATATCTACCCAAACCCATCCCCAAAATAACTTCACCAAAATAGAGCATAACCTGCTCTAGTAAAAAAATTCCATGAACCAAGCCATGATGTCATTCAAACTGGCACCCGACCTATTCTATAGCATCGCCCGATGGGAGATCATGATCCCGTATAGGATAGAAACAAGTGAACGAGTGTCTACAATATTACATGGGAATGATTTCCTCCAATTATATAAACATAAACAACCAAAAATAAATAATAAACAATAAGAGAATAATCAAACCCAAACAAGGAATATTTTTTCATATTCTAGGTTACAAATTTAAATAAAAACCAAAAGGTCTAGAAGACAAAATAGAAACAAATATATATGAAAAACCCCCCTATATATTAAAAGGATCATCCTCCTTAATCCACTACCACAACACCTACAGGAAAAGACCTCTAGCATTCTAAGCTAACATATCCAAACACCATGCCATTACCTAGATCAAATATAACCAGTTCTACTCACACACATGGGTTTATGTGGGGTGTTAGCTGAATCCCAATAGCATTCCACCCAACAATGAGATTACATGAAATAAGAATTATAAGATAAATTACTATGTATGTTTTATAAAATAAAACTAGAATCGTTTTTTCAAGGAATTTTAGTGGAAAAAATACTGGCATTTCAAATAACTAAGGAGGTATATTGTGTTCTGACGGTGAGTACAATGTAACAAATGTGAAATAAGTCATGGTAGAACCATTATAGATGTACATATAATTTGGAAAGTAGTTATACTATAGATCGATAAAAATTAGTATAGTAACCACATTTTATAGCATCATCATGCATGAGCCTCTAGAGTAGTGAAAATCCAAAATTTTGGTAGTTATAGATATTATTATCATTTAGTTAGAGTTTCATTATCAGTATTTCTAGATGAATCCAAAAAATACAACTCCATGTCTAATATAATACTAGTATTAGACTTCCCAACTAGATACACATGTTCCCACTCGTGCCCAATTATTACTCTACATATCTCATATAAAATTGCATTCACATATACATAAATGAGAGAACATAAAAATGCTTGAATAATCAATATTCTAACAACCCAAGACACATTTATATTCAAAATCACACCAAAAACATTCTAATACATGTTTCTTATAACTTTCACAACTTATCAACCAAATTTTATGAGTTATAAAACGCCTTCAAGAATCCCAACATGTGTTCACACATGAAATACACCATATTTATTTTAATAGAATTATTTTCAATCTATACGCATATCAAAAACCATAAAAATAAAATTTCCCACGAAACACATAAATTATAGAAAATGATTATACACTTATGTAATCAAATCAAATTCATTAAATAATCATTAAGAATGGAATGACTAACCTTGAGTGAAGAAACTACTTTAAATTGGTTCTAAATGCCAACTACACCACAAATGTACCCTATAAAGTCAAAATAGAACATAAAAATTAATATAAAACTCTAATAAATAGAATTATACCATAACTAGGTCATCCATCTCTTTGGAAAACAAATACACAAAGAAAAAGAGAGGAAACACTAGGATATTGGGAAAAAATAAGAGAGAAACACCTTACTTGAGAGATCCTTGAATAAGACAAGCCGAATCATTGTCCAAAAAAGAGCCCATTCGATATTATAGGTGGGTTGATGATATACTGAATGATAAGCCTACAATGTTTCCATAACATGAACAAACCATGAGATAACCCTTTATAAAAAAACACCACTTGAATGAATGGTAGCATGGGCATGAGAGCACTGTTTTCCATACCATGGGCACCAAGCTGTTCACCAAAGATTTATAATTTTTCTCTAAATACCCTAAATAAACTCAATGAATAATAATATGATCCCAATATATATAAAAAATATGTGTAAATGAAAACAAATTTGTGAAATTATATAATTCACCCATAAATGTTTTGTTATGTTAATGACTCACTCTGGCATTACAACATACATAACATTGTAATTCCTCTCCTTTTGAATTTATGTTTCTATTTTTGATATGAATCCATTATAGTTTTTATATAAATGTTTTTATTAAAAAAATGGACAATTAATTATACACCCCCTACTACCATAATCATATCCTCAAAAAATTGTCGTTTTTATATTTATAATAGTTCACACACTAAGTATGCCACCTATAATTTTCTGAAGAACAATCACTTTTGTAGTTGTTTATTTGAAAACTATATATGGGATTAGTGGAGTTCAAGGATTATGAATATAAATTACTTCAACTGTATGGATACCACTACATTATATATTTATTTACATATTATGCATATGAATATGATTGAATCATAAGAATACATAGTACAACAATAAGTTTTTATACCCTAGTGTATCATAAAATATATTAGTACAAGCAGATTATGATTGAAATCCGTATATCCAAAAATAGAAATCAAGACTCATGGGTATATAATTTTTTTCTCTTTTTTTTTTATTTTTCAGAATTATGATTCCTATATAAATGCTCTTATTATATAATATCCAACAGAAATATAGTATAGAAAATACATTAGTTAATGATTTAATATATATATATATATATAATGATATTATAAATACTTTTGAAAATAGTGGGTGTCAAATTATGATTTTATTACAAATTTATATTAATTACTAACAAATGTTTTATCACTAAATTTATCAGATCATTAGGTTTTATAACATTTTATTTTTTATTCATAATTTAATTAGAAATTATAATTGTATTATGTGGGTTTCATATATTATTTTATATAACAACCTATAACTTATCTAAAATTATTATCATTTATTATAATTTTCGATAAAACCTCTAAAGAAAAATGACACCGATATTTTTTTCAAATTAAAAGTACATAAAAAACTATAACATGTTCTTAAATTATTATATCACAACACATATTATTGTAACTAATGTTATCAACAACCTTTTAAAAAAGAATAGACCATATTACACAACCATATATTATACCAAAATAATAATAATATATTATCATCATATATTAATGATGTTAAGAAATTTGTTCAATTTTAATATAATAGAATTAATTATTGATACTATAAAATATACTATTTTACAATGATTGATGAAGATATGAATAATTTATTAGTGATTTAAGTAGTTGAAAGGTATCAACATTTTAAAGGATTTCATTTTCTTTTATTGAAATTTTATTAGATGAATTGAACTTCAGCTGACATTTCTCACAAATGTATTGCTTAATTAATCTATAATTATTATTTTATTAATTATATAAATTAGATTTTATTCATTAATAAAATCTTAGCATGTCTTTAACTATTATGTCGAATAAAAATAATTTTGTGCACAAAATAGGTTGTTTCATTGAGGCCACTTATATGTTTAATCTATTTACAATTTATAAAATGGAATTACACAAGAGTGTGAAATTACTTCCACAACCAAATTCCTCTAAAATGAACAAACACATTACAGATAGTATCCAATGTCACTTTTAGATGGAATCCATTGTAATTTTAGCATGTGTTTTTATTAGTTTTTTGAATACATAAAAAACACTATAATTTGGGATAAGAACTAACTGCAAATAATTTCTTCATACTCATATGTGGATCAAGTAAAACACTTTAAATGAAACACTAGTCTTGAGGGATGTCATCTGGGGAGATAAATATTAAATTGTGATCTCTCTTATTTTCCAAGACATCACTTCTATGCACAATATTGACTATATCTTATAAAAAATATCCCTATTTTAATTAGGATTTTCTAGAAATGATAATCGTGGCGAAATAATTTTTCCATTATATAAAATAAAAAATGTTATTTTATTCATCATTCATGTTTCAAATGTATTTTAGAAGAAAAAATAAAGCTTTTTTATGATGATATAATAAATACATGTTGGGATATCCCTCCAATAAAGAATGTATTATGTTGTGTGACTATTGTGTCATTAAAATATTTTCGTACCTATAGATAGAAAAAAAAATTAGGAATAAAAATGACTCCATAAATATTAGTAAAATTATAAAAATATCTATTAACAACAAATGGGCATCAACAACACAAATTTACAATTTCTATATCCACTGAATCCCACCATATCCCATCACATGGTTTTTTCCTTTATGTAATATTTTATTCCCTGGAAACTTTTTTATATACTTTATTATATTAAATCCCAAATTAATTTATTCTTGTACATTAAATTAAAATAAAAAAAATAAAATTTGAGTATAAAAGTATCCCATTTGAATTTTTTTATAAACCATTATAGGTCATTAATATTAGATTTCACTCATAAATCACACCCTCATTATTGAAAAATATATTGATTGTTCTATATTCTAAAAATAATGTGAATATCATGTTGTTTTTTCAAAAAAATATTATCTATTACTATATCTATGACTAATTATGTCATATAAGAAAATATGTCAAATTATTTTTCAGTCAATACATTAAAAAAAATTCATCTTCTTTATATATAAAAGTATTCCAAATATAGTTACAAATTCTATATTATACAACTCACTATGATTAGATATCTTCATTATCCTTTGGGTATTACATAAATTTAAAATATAATAATTCTTAATAAAATATATTAACACATATATAATAGATATTAGAACAATTTTCCTGAGTATAATTCAATATACAATTCATTATACCCACATAAAGAATTTGATAATATACGATATGTTATTATAATCATTGTTTAACCCTAATAGTGATACCATATCATTACAAAATGGGGGTCCTATATTGATGTAATTATTATTGTGGATGTCGATATAAATTTACAATCATCATTTTGTTTTTCAATAGGATTAATTTTGTTTTACACACAAGTATTCTGATGATAAAATCTATATAATAAAAAAATAATTTTAATTTAATGCATTTAATATATCATTCACTCATTTATCATTCCTTTTTTATTTAATAAAAATATATTTTAATGGTATAATCTTTCTCTATCAATTTATTATTCTAAACAATCACATTCATGGAATATATCTTTTATAATATTATATATAAATTATTATTTGACTATTTATCATAAAAAATTTCATTTTCTCTATTATTTTTATGTAATTAGGGATTTATTATACATATTTTTTATCCAATATAATTATTTTTTAATTCCATTATTATGTTTGCATATGAACTGACCATAAAAAGATTGATAACCTTTTTTATAATTTTTCTTTAATATATAATTAATTTTTTGACAAGTGGATTAAATTTAATTTCATTAAAAGTTTATTATTATATGGTGAATGATATATACTACTCATTATGTCCCTCTCATTATATATCCTACCATTTGATAACTATTAACAATAAAAAAACAACTAAAATTGAATACACATATTTTCAATATAAAATCATTATCCATGGTAATAAACATCTATTTTAATACCCCCTTCATTTTATTTATCAATGGAAATCTTGAAATAATAACTAAGTGTCACTATTATCCAAATAAACAAATCATGTAAAAATTATTATTTATTATAATTTAATATATTTACAGTAACATACCATTTAATGTGATTTGAATATTTCTTATATTTCCTAAACATATTTGATGATTATAATTTTTGGATTCCAATTTTTGAATGAAATATCATAACCTAGAAAATTATTACCCATATAATGTGTCATTTAACAACAAAAATATTCTTTTAACTTCCTATTTAATTTTAGGATATTTTTTATTATTATTAATTCTATAATATTTTTTTTCAAAATATAGTTTTATGACATGTTAAAAAAATAATTTTTAAAATATTATATAAATACACTATTGAGAAATAATTTTTATTTACATGATTGTAATGGGAAAAAATTATAGATTCTAGATAGAAATGTTTTTTACATGTATTTTTGAATCATAATAATTTCATTGTTTTAATTCCTAGTTCCATGGAAAATATTGTATCCACCTAAAACATTAATTTAATATTTATATCTACTATTTGTATACTTTTATTCACTAAAAAATATTTATTTTCATTAAAATAATGTGAATTTATATCCATCATTACTCATTACACCCGTATTCAATGTTTAGTATTATCTCGTCCAATGAACATTATTTTCCACTAAACATAATTAGTTGGGCCTCATTATATTATGTATTAGAGATACATATAACTATATCTTATGAAATATCCAAGTATTGAATAATTATAAAATATTTTACATTATAAAAATTAAATGTTTATTATGCTGGTTAAAAATGTTAAAAATTGTTTATTATTATTTTTGAGAATATGGATTTTTATTTGGATAGATTTTAGATTTTCTAAATTCCACGAATAAACTATATGATATTAATTAGAGTTTGAGAATTTTTAGATCTTTATATGAGGCATAATATCACAAATAAGATGTAATTATGTTCTATATGGTTTTTATTCATTCTATAGAAGAAAAAAAGAAGTTATAACAATTTAGATAAATAATATGTGGTTAAAAACATATTATAATTCAAATAAGATTTTTTATAATTGAATATTATAATGTAACTCTATCATGTGGAGGGTGAATTGGTTTTATAAACTTAAATTAATTGTAAATTTTATTTATGGAACTTTTAATAAATATTTTATCAAATTATTTTGAAATATTTAAATTTATTTATTTATTATAATGAGATGATATTTTTTATGTGTAAAATAAATCAAATTGTTTTAAAAGTGGATTCATTGATTTATTTACAATTCATAATGATATTTCATTTTTTATTTTTTGGAATAACTATAAGTATTTTTTCATTTTTTTCATAATTTATAGGTAATGTAATTTTTTAAATAATAATGGATTATGATTAATTCGTCGAATTTTCGAAGGTGTTATAATTTTTTAAAACTTAATGTGTGACAATTTTTGTGAAGAAATTTAATGATGAAGAAGCCATTTTTGTGCATATAAATTTAGTGGATGTGTATTTAGGTTCCTTGGTCCCATATCTTGAATATTCACATGTTATGAAAATCAAAAGTTAAATCTAGAGTGTATTTTCTAATCAATAGTTTCTCATTTAGTATTGATTAAATGTATGTGTAGAATTTATATGAATCTATAATTTTATTTGAAGCATTCATATGTTATTTGGATAAATATAATATAGGTTGTTTAAAGAGGTTCTTATTTTTAATACTGAAATAAAAAATGAATGGACGTTTACATTGGTACTTATGAAATTTCTTATACAGATATATTTTTTATTTTTTACTTTAAAAACGGAATAAAATATTTACGTGATATATAATAGTCACCTCATCCATTGTAAGAATCATGTAACATTTTAGTTTGAGTTGCATATATTATGTAAGGAGTTAATGTGGTTTTATGAAGAATATAGAAGATTTACATATGTAAGATATGATATAGGAAGACAATTTCTGGATGTCACAATGGAGTGTACCAATTAGATGATATAGGAGAGGGAGAGGTGATAATTGATCCATATAAAAGTATCAGTAGTTAATACTAACTATGAAACACTTATAATTTAATGAAACATTCATCATGTTGTTTGAGAATTTATTATGGTTAATTATTTATTAAAATAGAAAATCTTATAATATATAGTGCAAAGGGAGATAGTGTATACTAAAAGATGAATAATTATGAAATGATTTTAAAATATGTTGATATTAAAGAAAAACTATAATAGTATTGAAATTATATATTTTTTATCTATATGGATAAGAATTTCTGATTTTCAGAGGTGAAGTCAATATGATCTTATAGAAATTTTCTAGAAAATGTGATTATAAGTATACTATATTAAAAGGTATGAAGATTTATTATGTATTAAAAAATAATTCACATAATGTTTTATAGGAATATAATAAGAACACTATAAAATTTGAATTCATTCATATGTAGTAAAAAAGAAAAAATAGATGTGGATTATTATATTATTTCATAAGTGGAGAAAGAATCAGAATAAAAAGTATTATCATGGTCATTGATGTTTAATAAAAAAATTTACCAAGGGATTTTTCATAAAATATATGTGATGTGAAATTTATGGGGATGACGATGAGTTGTGCTGGAAGATAAAATCATAAAAATGTCAAATACATGATTCTAGATGATATTTATAGTGTCCTTAATTATTATTGAGATAAAATTTTATTGTTCATTTAGAAATATAGACAATGATATTAATGAGATATTGATGGGGTTTCCGAATATTCAGGAATTGAAGATTGTGAGAAACTAATAGAATGTATTTATGGAATCATTTATGGATATATAAAGAGTTATTTCATTTTTATCTCACTAACGCATATATTTTGGGTAAATTGTAAAATAGAAACCATACTATGTGTTTTAAAATATTCATTTGGTTATAGAATATGAGTATTGATTCATGAATATTTCATATAAATATATGAAGGGTTTAAATTCTACAGATTTATCTTCTGACAAGGCAAGACTATAGTATTTTGAGAGTGAATTTTTTGTATATTAATATACATGAAAGTGATATTTTAAGACAATTATAATATAAATTATCAATAATACATAGAATTAAAAAGGATCTTCTTTGAAGAGAAGATTCTTACATTAATGAAATTTATAATCTCATGAGGAATTTTAAAGATCAAGGTAAATGGTTAATAGTATTGATGAAAAAATTCCTAAAAATGGAATTTTACATATGTACCTAACTCACATGTAACATGAGGCTAAACATAAATGTTTGTTATGTCCATGTATAATCATCAAACCTTATCAATAAAATGAAGAGATGGAGGGATGTTAAAAATAATATGATTTTTTTTTCGTCCAAAATCCTATTTGAGAAAAATGTTCTTGACATGTTCTATTCCTTGTGCAATATTTAGTTATTAGATTTCTGGGTTTCGAAGTTGAATTAATTCTAGTTTATTCCATGGATTGAGATATTAAACAGCTGAAATATTGTCTGAACATGAAATCTATAGCATGAAAATTTGTAGATATACTTTTTATGTTTAGCCTCATGTTACATGTGAGTTAGGTACATATGTGTTTTTAGGAAAATATGGGACATTGAAATCGAAGAGTAATGGGTATAGCTAATGCGATGATCATGACATCAATTAGATGAATTAAATACTACAAGGATTGTGTATTTCATTTTTAGTAATGATATATTATTTTATGCATGGTGTTGATTATTTGAAAAGCGTTTCATTTGTTTTTTAAATGAATGATGTTGAAAAGTGAACAATTGGTTTCTTTTAAAAATGGGTTGACTTTCAAAAGTGAGCTGAAAGTTTATTTCAATGATTGTCAAAAAAGGAAGTGGTTGATTTTTTACATCCATGTTTTGATAGATGATATGATAGAATTTGAAATTCTATAACTTTAATTTCTAGAGATTGGTACTTATGGAATTTTTTGTTTGTTGATAAAATGTGACTCAATAGGAATTTTAAAAACAAACTAGAAGAAGATATGGAAAATTTGGTTTTAGTATAGTAATATGTGAACCAAAAACAAGATCAATGTATTGTACACGTGTTTTAGGCCATGGAAACAAGGAACCATAGGAATGAGCCAAGAAAAATGGATCATTCCATCAAATTCCCAAATCAGAATCCATCCATCATCAAGGTTTATACCAAACAAGAAAAGGAGGAGGTTTTGTCGAATATGATGAATCAGATATTCATTTTCATCAGCACCCCAGTGGAGCTAAAAGTCAAGCAATAGACCTATATTCTAGAAGATCTTACATAAAAGTGGTGGGATCTTGTGGTATTGGCTAATGCAGATCAAGTCCTTGGTTGGGATTATTTTCAGGAATTTTTCAACAAATAATTTGATCATCATACATTTAATATTCAAAGGATGATAGAATTATTTCTTCATGAAGAAGTAAAATCTCTATACCACTTAGTATTTGGCTAAACTCATTAATTTATTTATCATTTCACATAGGTTTCTTCTAATGTGTCCTTAATATAGTGCATATTTGAATCGGGGATGAGAAATGAGATTTTCACAATGATAGATGAGATCTATGATTCATACTATACAAAGAGTGTGAATAGAGTTAAAGTGAAAAAAGTGACATCTTAAAATCTATTCATGGAGGAAGTATAATGATACCTATGGGAAATGGTGGGTACTCTAATACTGAGAGAATGTTGAAGAGGGACACAAACTTCTATGGTTGGAGCAGAAATTAGAATCAAACTGCTTGATCAATGAACCATCCTCCATGACCAAAGAGTCATGTGGGATGCTTCAAATGTGGTTCCTTTGAAGAGATAGAGTAGGAGTATACAATCCCACCAAGAGAATTAAGTAATTTCATCAAGATGCGACATCATAAGTGCTATTATTTTTGTTCTCTAAGGTCAGGTGCTCGAGTGAAAATAATGAAAATAACTCAACAAATAGTGCTTGAAAATGTTAAACAAAAATCCAAAACATTTATATGAAATGGTTAATTTTGAAATAGGTTATTATAATGACATATTTCATAAAAAATCTCCCAATTTTTAAATGTTTGAAATATCCATAATTTAATGACAATATTAATTTATTTTTACTTTTTAAATTTTTTATCATATATGATGAAATGAAATTTTGTATATAATGAGTGAATTATAATTCATTCTCTTGATTTTATAGTGGGTAAGGAGTCAAAAATTATATAAAAATTAATAATTCATACTCATCTGATTTTTTTATTTGATTTTTCTTTTGTTAAAGATAAATATATGAATAAATTATAGAAGTTTTAAATGATGACTCATTAACTATTATCTCTTTCTCTATAACCCAAAATAATGTAACCCACATCAAACCACCCATAAATTAAACATGTCATAATGATCTAACATAAAATTCAGTTCCATCAACCTCAATCAAGAAATATCAATTCAAAAATACAAAGAGTGTGGGAAGAACATTGAAAATAGTATTGTTATGTGGAATAAGACAATAATTAAATTAATGGATTCTAAGGAATAATGATGCTGGATGTTAGGGTGGATATTAGGTTAAAATGTGGCTTGAGAAAAATCCTCAATCATATAATTTTTTTTTAATTAAGTCCAAACATAAAAAAAAAAAAAAAAAAATGATAATGTTCTCACACAAAATCTAGGTTTCAATAAATAATATGTGGATATTTTGAAGAATATTTAATAATATTTAGGAATCCCTTAATGGATAAGAAAATTTTTTGATATATTTTTTCTTAGGAATATATTTTTAAAATCATTCAATCTCATAAAATTTACTAAAAATAAAAATAATGGAAAATGATTCTACATCAACAATCATTTAAAATGAGTTTCATAAAATTTATTTAAACCAAATAAAAATAAATTCACATGGGATAAATGATTAGAGGATTCATTTTAACCCAATTTGTAGGGAAATATAAAAATATTTTCGAAAATAAAATTTATGTTGACACTACCCCACACACAAATATAACTACACCACAATTTATCTCAACAAAATATAAAATTGGGTATGTAACAAAAGGAGATAAAAAAAGAATCCTCCCATTATTTCCTAGTGTAATCCTATATTTATGTTCCTAATTTATTTTAATTTAGAAATATAATGCTAATATTTAATAAAAAAGAAGAAAAATAATAGAAATGAAAGAGAATGGAAAAAAGATGATAGTACATGGTTTGGACCCCTAGGTGGGTGCTAGGATTTTACTCCCCCTACTTAGGTAGTTTTCCTTGATTAAACCCCATATGAAGGTGGATTGGTCTTAAAACTCAAGATAATCACATTTTATATATCCTAATATCCTTTATTATATTGCATGATTAAGGAAACACAATGATAATAAAATAGATCCCTAATACCAATAAAATATGAAAACAGAATTTGAGGTGTAAGTGGGTTAATATAGGCTCACTCCTTTATGTCTAGTTGGAGGAGTTGTTTTAATTGAAGGCCCTCAGTTTTTGATTTTGACTGCTTCATCATTGGTAAGTGGGATTTACAGGACCGCGTCGTTGTTGGGATTCTCGACAAATTCCAATTCATGATTCGGTTTTCCTTAGAATATGATATGATCTGATCTTGGTCAAGTTCCCCTCTTTGATGAAACAGATGTCATTTCTTCCTCATTCACTGGTCATTTTATCTATGCATGAATCTTGATCCCTCAACCATTACGGCATGGGATAGTCTCCCTCAGCTCCCTCTTCATTCCCAAAATCCTACAATTATTCACATGATTGATAATATTGTTAGGAGATATCTCTGTTCTGACGTCCTAACATCCACTGTAAGTCATCGAGTAAATCCTCATCTCTATGTAGAGGTGGATGTCGCAAGGAACTCAGTAAATTGGGTATGGATTACCATTGCTGAAGAATTTAGATGGAGGCAGCATGTGATCTTTGAATCTTGTGTAGACTACTACAATACCTATTTCCATCTAGGGAATATGGCTTATAAGTGTCACTTTGAGGTAATTAATAGGAGAAAAACTAACCTGAGGGAGACGGTAGGTGAGCCCCTCGGTCTGAGGTTGATGATTGAGAGAGGTATGGTTTCTAGAATTGATGATGTTATGGAGAAGCAGGTTGTAGTTCCTTAGAGGAGCTATGTAGAGGCCCCCCCTAAACCTAGATTTGTCTGCAGTGTTCAATAGGCTTTGCCATGATCTGTAGTTGGGTTATGGGATGGTGAAATCTAATGCAAAGGATGCATCTTGTTCTGGAAAAATGGGATGTCCAGAAGGTGTTAATGTGGTTGCGAAGGATTTTCAGCATGAGGCGTGTGTACCATTATCTAATGAAAAGGATGAGACTTGGTATAAGGGAGTAGCGGATGTGGTTGAAGGAATGGTGGATGTTGTTGGCTGTGATTTTGGTCCTTAAGAGGTTTTGGATATTACTAATGGGGCATAAGGAAGGGATGTGAATGATGGGGGTGTGGACTTCAATGTTTCTACCAAAAATCATTTCCATGAGATGGAGTAAGATAATGTGGAAGAGGAAATCCCTTGACTAAAATTCAGCATGGGTATCCTTCACAGGGGGGTAGAAATTGATCAAAGGCTCTGCAGTAGGGTACTTTGGCTAATCCGGAGTCCATGGAAAAACCAAGGTGTCTTGTTGTGATTGACACCAATGGCCAATTCCAGACTATTATTGGAGGGGATGAAAATTTTCAGAAGGTGATCATCCATGGGACATGGGGGGATTTCTCTGAGAGTGACGACAAGAACTATGGTGGTGTGATCAAGCCTTATTTTAGTGATGTGTTCCATGGTGGGAAGACGAAGATGACTGGGTCTCAAGAAGTCTTGACTACCCCACCGTGACGCAGGTCAATGAATGAAAACTCCTATCTACCAAATCTGTTGGAAACTAGGTCTTCTGGTGGAAACACTGAGCTCTTATCCTTGGAAGGGATGAATATTTGAAGGAAATATGCTAAGGTTATGAATAATTATGATAACTCGGAATGTGAATCGGCTAATGTGGAGGTATCTTTCTATAAGGGATGTGGAGATGGGTATGGTTTTTATGACATGTGATTTCTTTTTTTGGCATGTGGTTCTTCACTGCTGTCCTTTTATTTTATTTTAATAAATGGTTTGGGGGTTATACCCTGGCTTGGATTTTCTAGTATTATAATATGAATATTTTATGATTTCATGTTACATTATATCATCCACATATGCACAACTGTACAAATAAACTATATTATCTGTTATCTCTTCAAGAATAGAAATATCATTATCATCAGCATCAAGGGATTTTATATTTACAACTTCAATTTCCATTTCCCCAAAACAGATTTCAGAAAAAAAAATATGATTACTTCCTGATGAATAAAAAACAATATCTTCTCTTTCAAAAAAATAGTATGAACATTTATCGCTTCAGTAAAGGCTAATTGGAATAATTTTTCATCAGGGACATTCTCATATTATTTAAAAGAACGAGATGGTAAAATTGGATCAGATATTGAATTTTAAAATATGGGATAATAAAATACCTTTTGGGCTTCAACAAATCATACCAATGATTTTTAGATTCATATTTTTCTCCCATAGTCGAATATTGTGGTGTGTGTGATCCATAGTCTTATTCATGCAATGTCCATGGAGAGATGATTGGACAATAAATTTTCCTATTCAATTATTTTTTGAGTTATGAAATATAATATATAGGTGGAATATAAATTCTATTTTCATCCTTTTTTATGTCAATTCCATCTATTTAATATTAACTTCTTCAACATCTGAGGTTAGTGATGATATCATCTTTTTTTATGTTTCTTGAATTTATATATCATCTTGAATCATTATTTAATATTTATACACATGAATCCCCAATGTATCTTCCATTTTAAGATATCCACAAATTTTATCATGAATAAATAATTAAATAAATGGGGAAAATATATATTTTTTTCTTTTAAATTAATGAAATGAAATAATGCTATTTTTTTGAATTTGTTTTAAAATACTGTGTGAAAGCTTTTGGGCTCCAATAAAATGGTTCCAAATTTATGTTGTGGGTTTATTCATGTTACCCAAGTCAATAATTTCCCATTTAAGAATTCATCACTATGGTGACCCTGTGGTTTTCTCATAGGAGGTTTTTTACTATGTTTTCAAATTTTCAATAGGGTAATTTGATTTTGGTAGAGTTAGAATAATATTTTTTTCCTTAAAATAAGTTAATAAGTTTTAAATGATACAAAAACATATGAAAAATATAATTTTCTATTATATATTAGAATTATGAATCAATATGGGCATAAAATATAAGAACTATATGATTAAACAACATACCAATATCCAAGTGATCAAGAAAAAATGAATGGATTGAGTGTTTCTTCATATTAATCATAAAATTTTAAAAAATGTTCTTATTTTTAAATTTTATAAATTAGGTATTCAAAAGGAATTTCATTTTCAATAAAAGTATTCTAATAATTTTCCATGTGCATTAGATTTCCTAAACACACATCACTTGGTGAATTATTGATAATTTATTCCATTAAATTTATAAAAGGAGAGTCAAAGTCATTTTTCATCTCTACCAGAAAAGGTTACTCAATATCAAAATTTGGAAAGAAATTTTTTTCCCATATTTTTTTAAAAAAAAATCAACTTTTATTCATGTATTTTCATTTAATTTTTCAAAATATATATTCAATTTTTTATTTCAAGATTAATAATATTTTTTTGAAGCAATAATTTTTTTGGATCAAGAAATTAGTTTCATATAGAATGAAATATTATTCTTCTAATTGATAATTTCAAAATTCATCATTACTAGACACCTCACATTATTTATATTCTGGCTAGGTAAATAAGTATTCACTATGATATTCCATTTTTTAAAGAATCTAAATTAACATTTAAAATCCACGATGTTAAAAAACAAATTATAAAAAAATAGGCAACAGCTAGTAATTTTACCAAAATGACAGTGAATATGGAGTCATGTAACCAAAGTAAAGAAATTATTTTCCTATGTATTATATATTTTTAAAAACCGTGGAATGATATTTAGAGGAGGCCTCTCACAACACATCACCATCCAATTGTAACTATTAAAAATAAACTAATATAATACTATCATATGTAATATAAATGGTTTGATTCAAAATGATTAAATATATTTATATATATAATGATAAAAAATGAAGATAGAAAGAAATAGTGATTTAAATTTTTCTTTGGAGGTCATGGTGTTTGAAATAATGGTTCAAAATGGATCTCAATATTCCACTTTATTTGATGATAAATAATTATTACATATAAACCTTTCGTTTAAATTTCCATTAACCATACTATAACCCATACATATACGGAAATTATATCAAAACATTAGCTAGGATACCAAATCACTCACCAACACAATATATTCCACACTCCATCATTATCATGATATAAGAAGTGAAATGAATAGTGATTGAATAATGAGAAGAAGAAAATAGATGATAGATTAAATACAGAATATAATAAATTTAATCATCACATAAATTACCATAATTAAATATTTATAATTAACTAAATCATAGGAATTACAATCCAAAAATAATTCCCTCACTCGAATAAACAAAATGTTTAATTATCCATTTTTAGTAGAGTCGGTAAGTGAAGATGTTAGGAGAACACATAATATAAAGGAAATTGAAGGAGGAGATATAAAGGATAAGCATAATACATTAATATTACACTACTATTATAGAATTTAAAATACTAAAAATGTACTAATAATGTAAAAATATTTTTTTGTAGTTTCAAACCCTTATAAATAATGAGGGGAAACATTTTTATAAGGGGTGGAGGTGAAAATGTTAGCACCAATTATGTACTCTGAATACTTCCACATATTAATCAAATAAAATTGTCAAGTTAGTAAATGTTTTATTAATAATATTTCTTGGGTATTTTATTTATATTCACCCATGTAATTTAATATTTATATGAAAAACATTGAAGGATTTATGGCAGGTTTACATTGGTGAATTAATTATTTTATGAGTGATTTTTAATTCCAACAATCAACATTACCATGTGATTATTATATTAAAGCCAACAGAATGAGGTGGAAACACATTTTTAAATATTGTTTATTATTATATTATTTATCACTCTATTTAATTTTAGCATATGTTTTTAAATATAATCATTATATATAATCCCATATTAATAATTATCCAATTTTGTGCATAAATTTTGAGTCCTTGATTCTGAATGGGTTTTGGGTAAAAATGATTTATTAACCATTATGCCTTATAAAATTAAATTATTCTAATTATATTTGGATGATAAAAATGAAATCAAATATAAAATATTCCTTATTAAATTTTATGGCTTAAATAAATAAGAAAAGTTAAATAGTAAAAATCCAAAATTAGGCTTTTTTTTCAATTAAGATCAAAATAATACAAAAAAATATAACTATTAAAATTTATAATAAAAAATGACTATATGGTGGTATTATTAACATTAAAATACAATATAAATTTTATTATAATACATACTTTAGTAATTATACATCTATCAACAAGTAAAGTACAAGATATATAGAGATTATGGCCACTATCTGGGAATTAATAGTGGTGGTGATATAATTATATAAACTATAGTACATGACCACATAAATTATTATATATAATCCCATATTAATAATTATCCAATATATATAATGATATTATAAATACTTTTGAAAATAGTGATATTATAAATACTTTACATTTTTTATCACTAAATAGTGATATTATATAATGATAGTGATATTATATAATGATATTATAAATACTTTACTAGCAGTGATTTAAATACTTTTGAAAATAGTGATATTATATAATGATATTATAAATACTTTACTAGCAGTTGCCTATTAAAATGTTATCAATATATATATAATGATATTATAAATACTTTTGAAAATAGTGGGTGTCAAATTATGATTTTATTACAAATTTATATTAATTACTAACAAATGTTTTATCACTAAATTTATCAGATCATTAGGTTTTATAACATTTTATTTTTTATTCATAATTTAATTAGAAATTATAATTGTATTATGTGGGTTTCATATATTATTTTATATAACAACCTATAACTTATCTAAAATTATTATCATTTATTATAATTTTCGATAAAACCTCTAAAGAAAAATGACACCGATATTTTTTTCAAATTAAAAGTAAATAAAAAACTATAACATGTTCTTAAATTATTATATCACAACACATATTATTGTAATTAATGTTATCAACAACCTTTTAAAAAAGAATAGACCATATTACACAACCATATATTATACCAAAATAATAATAATATATTATCATCATATATTAATGATGTTAAGAAATTTGTTCAATTTTAATATAATAGAATTAATTATTGATACTATAAAATATACTATTTTACAATGATTGATGAAGATATGAATAATTTATTAGTGATTTAAGTAGTTGAAAGGTATCAACATTTTAAAGGATTTCATTTTCTTTTATTGAAATTTTATTAGATGAATTGAACTTCAGCTGACATTTCTCTCAAATGTATTGCTTAATTAATCTATAATTATTATTTTATTAATTATATAAATTAGATTTTATTCATTAATAATATCTTAGCATGTCTTTAACTATTATGTCGAATAAAAATAATTTTGTGCACAAAATAGGTTGTTTCATTGAGGCCACTTATATGTTTAATCTATTTACAATTTATAAAATGGAATTACACAAGAGTGTGAAATTACTTCCACAACCAAATTCCTCTAAAATGAACAAACACATTACAGATAGTATCCAATGTCACTTTTAGATGGAATCCATTGTAATTTTAGCATGTGTTTTTATTAGTTTTTTGAATACATAAAAAACACTATAATTTGGGATAAGAACTAACTGCAAATAATTTCTTCATACTCATATGTGGATCAAGTAAAACACTTTAAATGAAACACTAGTCTTGAGGGATGTCATCTGGGGAGATAAATATTAAATTGTGATCTCTCTTATTTTCCACGACATCACTTCTATGCACAATATTGACTATATCTTATAAAAAATATCCCTATTTTAATTAGGATTTTCTAGAAATGATAATCGTGGCGAAATAATTTTTCCATTATATAAAATAAAAAATGTTATTTTATTCATCATTCATGTTTCAAATGTATTTTAGAAGAAAAAATAAAGCTTTTGTATGATGATATAATAAATACATGTTGGGATATCCCTCCAATAAAGAATGTATTATGTTGTGTGACTATTGTGTCATTAAAATATTTTCGTACCTATAGATAGAAAAAAAAATTAGGAATAAAAATGACTCCATAAATATTAGTAAAATTATAAAAATATCTATTAACAACAAATGGGCATCAACAACACAAATTTACAATTTCTATATCCACTGAATCCCACCATATCCCATCACATGGTTTTTTCCTTTATGTAATATTTTATTCCCTGGAAACTTTTTTATATACTTTATTATATTAAATCCCAAATTAATTTATTCTTGTACATTAAATTAAAATAAAAAAAATAAAATTTGAGTATAAAAGTATCCCATTTGAATTTTTTTATAAACCATTATAGGTCATTAATATTAGATTTCACTCATAAATCACACCCTCATTATTGAAAAATATATTGATTGTTCTATATTCTAAAAATAATGTGAATATCATGTTGTTTTTTCAAAAAAATATTATCTATTACTATATCTATGACTAATTATGTCATATAAGAAAATATGTCAAATTATTTTTCAGTCAATACATTAAAAAAAATTCATCTTCTTTATATATAAAAGTATTCCAAATATAGTTACAAATTCTATATTATACAACTCACTATGATTAGATATCTTCATTATCCTTTGGGTATTACATAAATTTAAAATATAATAATTCTTAATAAAATATATTAATACATATATAATAGATATTAGAACAATTTTCCTGAGTATAATTCAATATACAATTCATTATACCCACATAAAGAATTTGATAATATACGATATGTTATTATAATCATTGTTTAACCCTAATAGTGATACCATATCATTACAAAATGGGGGTCCTATATTGATGTAATTATTATTGTGGATGTCGATATAAATTTACAATCATCATTTTGTTTTTCAATAGGATTAATTTTGTTTTACACACAAGTATTCTGATGATAAAATCTATATAATAAAAAAATAATTTTAATTTAATGCATTTAATATATCATTCACTCATTTATCATTCCTTTTTTATTTAATAAAAATATATTTTAATGGTATAATCTTTCTCTATCAATTTATTATTCTAAACAATCACATTCATGGAATATATCTTTTATAATATTATATATAATTTATTATTTGACTATTTATCATAAAAAATTTCATTTTCTCTATTATTTTTATGTAATTAGGGATTTATTATACATATTTTTTATCCAATATAATTATTTTTTAATTCCATTATTATGTTTGCATATGAACTGACCATAAAAATATTGATAACCTTTTTTATAATTTTTCTTTAATATATAATTAATTTTTTGACAAGTGGATTAAATTTAATTTCATTAAAAGTTTATTATTATATGGTGAATGATATATACTACTCATTATGTCCCTCTCATTATATATCCTACCATTTGATAACGATTAACAATAAAAAAACAACTAAAATTGAATACACATATTTTCAATATAAAATCATTATCCATGGTAATAAACATCTATTTTAATACCCCCTTCATTTTATTTATCAATGGAAATCTTGAAATAATAAATAAGTGTCACTATTATCCAAATAAACAAATCATGTAAAAATTATTATTTATTATAATTTAATAATATTTACAGTAACATACCATTTAATGTGATTTGAATATTTCTTATATTTCCTAAACATATTGATGATTATAATTTTTTGGATTCCAATTTTTGAATGAAATATCATAACCTAGAAAATTATTACCCATATAATGTGTCATTTAACAACAAAAATATTCTTTTAACTTCCTATTTAATTTTAGGATATTTTTTATTATTATTAATTCTATAATATTTTTTTTCAAAATATAGTTTTATGACATGTTAAAAAAATAATTTTTAAAATATTATATAAATACACTATTGAGAAATAATTTTTATTTACATGATTGTAATGGGAAAAAATTATAGATTCTAGATAGAAATTTTTTTTTACATGTATTTTTGAATCATAATAATTTCATTGTTTTAATTCCTAGTTCCATGAAAAATATTGTATACACCTAAAACATTAATTTAATATTTATATCTACTATTTGTATACTTTTATTCACTAAAAAATATTTATTTTCATTAAAATAATGTGAATTTATATCCATCATTACTCATTACACCTGTATTCAATGTTTAGTATTATCTCGTCCAA
Organism: Viscum album; assembly: GCA_963277665.1. NCBI lineage: Eukaryota > Viridiplantae > Streptophyta > Magnoliopsida > Santalales > Viscaceae > Viscum > Viscum album. The sequence goes on along the minus strand of OY728143.1, from coordinate 960,162,498 downwards.
TGAACATTATTTTCCACTAAACATAATTAGTTGGGCCTCATTATATTATGTATTAGAGATACATATAACTATATCTTATGAAATATCCAAGTATTGAATAATTATAAAATATTTTACATTATAAAAATTAAATGTTTATTATGCTGGTTAAAAATGTTAAAAATTGTTTATTATTATTTTTGAGAATATGGATTTTTATTTGGATAGATTTTAGATTTTCTAAATTCCACGAATAAACTATATGATATTAATTAGAGTTTGAGAATTTTTAGATCTTTATATGAGGCATAATATCACAAATAAGATGTAATTATGTTCTATATGGTTTTTATTCATTCTATAGAAGAAAAAAAGAAGTTATAACAATTTAGATAAATAATATGTGGTTAAAAACATATTATAATTCAAATAAGATTTTTTATAATTGAATATTATAATGTAACTCTATCATGTGGAGGGTGAATTGGTTTTATAAACTTAAATTAATTGTAAATTTTATTTATGGAACTTTTAATAAATATTTTATCAAATTATTTTGAAATATTTAAATTTATTTATTTATTATAATGAGATGATATTTTTTATGTGTAAAATAAATCAAATTGTTTTAAAAGTGGATTCATTGATTTATTTACAATTCATAATGATATTTCATTTTTTATTTTTTGGAATAACTATAAGTATTTTTTCATTTTTTCATAATTTATAGGTAATGTAATTTTTTAAATAATAATGGATTATGATTAATTCGTCGAATTTTCGAAGGTGTTATAATTTTTTAAAACTTAATGTGTGACAATTTTTTTGAAGAAATTTAATGATGAAGAAGCCATTTTTGTGCATATAAATTTAGAGGATGTGTATTTAGGTTCCTTGGTCCCATATCTTGAATATTCACATGTTATGAAAATCAAAAGTTAAATCTAGAGTGTATTTTCTAATCAATAGTTTCTCATTTAGTATTGATTTAATGTATGTGTAGAATTTATATGAATCTATAATTTTATTTGAAGCATTCATATGTTATTTGGATAAATATAATATAGGTTATTTAAAGAGGTTCTTATTTTTAATACTGAAATAAAAAATGAATGGACATTTACATTGGTACTTATGAAATTTCTTATACAGATATATTTTTTATTTTTTACTTTAAAAACGGAATAAAATATTTACGTGATATATAATAGTCACCTCATCCATTGTAAGAATCATGTAACATTTTAGTTTGAGTTGCATATATTATGTAAGGAGTTAATGTGGTTTTATGAAGAATATAGAAGATTTACATATGTAAGATATGATATAGGAAGACAATTTCTGGATGTCACAATGGAGTGTACCCATTAGATGATATAGGAGAGGGAGAGGTGATAATTGATCCATATAAAAGTATCAGTAGTTAATACTAACTATGAAACACTTATAATTTAATGAAACATTCATCATGTTGTTTGAGAATTTATTATGGTTAATTATTTATTAAAATAGAAAATCTTATAATATATAGTGCAAAGGGAGATAGTGTATACTAAAAGATGAATAATTATGAAATGATTTTAAAATATGTTGATATTAAAGAAAAACTATAATAGTATTGAAATTATATATTTTTTATCTATATGGATAAGAATTTCTGATTTTCAGAGGTGAAGTCAATATGATCTTATAGAAATTTGCTAGAAAATGTGATTATAAGTATACTATATTAAAAGGTATGAAGATTTATTATGTATTAAAAAATAATTCACATAATGTTTTATAGGAATATAATAAGAACACTATAAAATTTGAATTCATTCATACGTAGTAAAAAAGAAAAAATAGATGTGGATTATTATATTATTTCATAAGTGGAGAAAGAATCAGAATAAAAAGTATTATCATGGTCATTGATGTTTAATAAAAAAAATTACCAAGGGATTTTTCATAAAATATATGTGATGTGAAATTTATGGGGATGACGATGAGTTGTGCTGGAAGATAAAATCATAAAAATGTCAAATACATGATTCTAGATGATATTTATAGTGTCCTTAATTATTATTGAGATAAACTTTTATTGTTAATTTAGAAATATAGACAATGATATTAATGAGATATTGATGGGGTTTCCGAATATTCAGGAATTGAAGATTGTGAGAAACTAATAGAATGTATTTATGGAATCATTTATGGATATATAAAGAGTTATTTCATTTTTATCTCACTAACGCATATATTTTGGGTAAATTGTAAAATAGAAACCATACTATGTGTTTTAAAATATTCATTTGGTTATAGAATATGAGTATTGATTCATGAATATTTCATATAAATATATGAAGGGTTTAAATTCTACAGATTTATCTTCTGACAAGGCAAGACTATAGTATTTTGAGAGTGAATTTTTTGTATATTAATATACATGAAAGTGATATTTTAAGACAATTATAATATAAATTATCAATAATACATAGAATGAAAAAGGATCTTCTTTGAAGAGAAGATTCTTACATTAATGAAATTTATAATCTCATGAGGAATTTTAAAGATCAAGGTAAATGGTTAATAGTATTGATGAAAAAATTCCTAAAAATGGAATTATATTTTTATAATAAAAATAAAAATTTCATGAATTTAAAAAAACAATAATAAATGATAGTAAATATTTATATATAGTTTTCGATTGTAAATAAGAACCATCCCTATTTTTTTAGAATATTTTCATAAAAATCAATTTGAAACTAAAACTCTTGAAAATTAATGGAAATGCATTTTTAATAATAGTGCATGTTTAGAAAAACCCAATAGGAAAATTTTGCGATAAAAATAAATGTTGGAAACATTCCACTACATGAATGTAAGCTTATAGAAAATCACAAAGAAATATATGACCAAAGTAAACATAAAAGAAAATTGATAATATAACATAAATAAATAGTCATTTCACAGATTGAATATATATCTATATAGGGATAAAAACTAAAATTCAATTTTTAGTGTTTTATAATATTTCGATAAAAATATTATAACTATAGGTATAAAATGTCACAACCCTGGAGTAGGAATCATTGATTTGGGGTAGATACTTAATGAAACTGAAAAAATTCTAATATGATAAAAAAATGTCTTATAGATGAATTTGTGACTAAAATATAAAAAAAATTCATAAAAAATATTTTTACATATTAGATGAAACTTATAGAATATAGGACAAAACATTTCATTTTACTAAAGACTGCTTGACTAAAATTGAAAGAGAGTTTTCAGATTCATAAAAATTTATGGATTTATGAATATGAAAAAGGAATAATATGTATAAATAGATGAATTTATAATGAAAAATGTTAAGGATCTTATTTTGTGAATAATTAAAAGTGGTTGTTTTAAAAATGTGATATGTGCTATAAAATTATTGAAAAATAATATAGTGTATAAATTTCCAATGAGATTGATAGTTCTTAAAAAATTAATTGAATCATTGAGTTTATTTATGAATTTTCATAATAGAAATTTATTGATATTTTATTTTTTATTGTTATAAAGAAGACATAATGGGTGTTATAATAATTTTGTTGATTAGAAGAATTTTATCTTTGTGAGTAGTCTTGTGTAATCTTGTTCCCAAAACATGGAATAATTATCAGTGATGGAGATATAACCAGTGATATCTTTTTCAAAATTTATTATACAAGTAAATAATGATATATATGTGTTATGGAAACAAATATATTTTGGAACATGAAGTATATAAATACTAAATTAACTAATTTTAGTAAAATTTAAAATGAAATTTTGTTAAGATAACTTTCTCATCTAAAATGGGTAATATATGTTATTTAAGAAATACATCAAAGGGGAATAATGGAACACAGAATTCACAAAAAATATAGATTTCTTCCACCATAAATCATGATCATATGAAGTCTAATTTATTTTTATTGAAGTTTAATTAATAAATAAAATTTTATATTGACCTTATAATTATTATTGATGATATCCTCGGGATCACTAATGTGATTTTCATGAAAAATTTTATTGAGGATATGGAGATTTTAAAAATATTTATACGATATATAGAAAACTACATTTTATTATATATAATAGACATGATAATGGAAATAGAAATGTGTAGAGAAGTAATTCATTTCAATCAAAACCTTTACTAATGGGATAAATAATAAATATAGTGTTTCTTACACTCTAATGTGTAATAAAGTTGTATAAGGTAATAATAAAAGCTATATTTAAATGGGAATAATTATTCCTTCATAATAAAAACATAAAAAATTACTTATTATAGAATATATAATAATATATGTGCATGTTTGAATAAAATTAATTTTGATCCCACAATCAAGTGTGAAAAATTTGTAATGGTGTTATAAGATTAATACAATAGTGAAATATTTTATTATCATTTGGGGATTATGTTTAATAAAGATAATAAAATGAGCATTTTAGATAGTTGACTAAAATATAAGAAGTTGTATTCATGGAGTTTCAACCATTAGTAGAAACTATAGGTAGTGTAAAACATAATCCCCATTACAACTTCTTATAACACCATGAATAATTATCAGTGATAATAATCTTTCGAAGGATAAGTTTTTCTTGGAATATTTATAATAATTATCAGTGATAATAATCCCCAAACTATAGGTAGTGTAAAACATAATCCCCATTACAACTTCTATTTTTAATCTTTCGAAGGATAAGTTTTCTAAGGAATTTTTTAATTTGTTTTTCTTGGAATATTTGAATTATGTACCTATACCCATTACATGTCATGTAAATCTAATTAATGATGATGTTGGGTACATTATAATTGAGAAAATATTCATTTATTAGATAAAATTAATCATAATAAACCCTAAGATATCAAATACTATTGTTTAATTTGTTATTAGGTATAGTTTTATTATGAATTTTGCAATGAATTGGAATATCATTATTTAAAAATTCATTAACATTCTTGAGCTTAAAACAAAATAAAATGGCCCTGGGAAATACATAAGAATGGGGCGATCCATAAATCCCAATTAGGGAATAAATATTCCATAACATGAATATTATAATACTTTTTAGAAAAGGAAAATTAATTAGGCATAGAGGAACGTAAATAATAAGGCATGATATTGCATCTTAATCATAACATGGGAAATGTTATGACAAATTAAAACACTACATAATAAACATTGGCCTTGGATAAATTTTAAAGTCTTCATGGTTGGAAATTTTCCATTAATGAATCAGTTATACCCCATTCCGAAAATGGCATATCAACATACTAAACATTACCCAATGAATTGGAGTTCTATATAAATCCTACCACACAAATCACTATTAATTCATTATCATGATTAAGTGTGCCACATATATCATAAAACATTAATTTATTGGATATCATAATTTATTCCATGATTAAGGAGTGTGGAATGAATTGATATAAGTTTAAAATGAATAGGTATATGTGCATAAATGTAAACACTATTGATAGGAAATGGTTATGTTTTTCACTACACTATTGGTTTTTTATGGAAAATTTTGGTGAGAATTCGACAGCATAATATCATTATATAGAAGATAATAAAATGGGTTGATTAGTGTGGAATGGGTCTCTAAATACTTGTAAATTAATTGGGTAGTAAAAGGTAAATGTAATAGAATTTCCACTTATATAGGATTAGAAAAAAGAAGGCAAACTATAATAAATAATATTGTTAAAAAGATAGGGTAAATGATGCTTATGAAAGTTCGGCATGGGAACCACTTTACATGGGAAGTATTATTGATAGGGAAATGGGTATCTAATCATTTAGATATAATATGTGCCATTTGGTGGAGTTAAATAATCATAAAAAATCATTAGTAATTTAAAATAAAATGGAATAACATGATAAATGAACTTAGATAATGATGAGAAAGGAAAGAACACTTACTTGAGTGTCTGACACCAAAATCATGAAAAGGGTAATCTAGAGAGCTTGTGTCACCATGGAAGGATTATATAGAGGGGATGGAAGAGTAAATATCATCTCCATATATTATTAGTGAACATGTTAGGGAGCATGGGTTATTTTTTTAGAAACAAGAGGGGAATTATTTAATATTTCACAAACATAGATTATATGCTCTATATAAGAAAATATTCATTACCACAAACCTTCCAATTATTTTTCCCCACGGGTTTTGAAAACGTGTATAGTTTTAAATTTTTTAATTATGAAAATGTCTGAACATATTAATATTTTACCCTTTCATATATGGAATTATGTCGATATTATTAAGAAATGAATTTAAAATCATAAAACATATTATATATTTTGTACGATTCATAAATGCATTATTAAATTAAGAAAAAAATTAAATAAAACTATTTTATGTGAAAAAAATATTTGTTCTAATATACCAATTATTGTAGTTATTACATCATTTTTGGTTCATTATGATGTTGTAAAATACACCGTATATTTGTACAGTATTTAATTTCTACAATAAAATTAGACTGTCTAATAAAATTATGAAAAATTGAACATTGGCTAATTTCAATGTTATTTTTCAAAAAAAATATTTAGTTGATTTAAATAATTTTTTAAATATATTTATTTTCACTTTTGAAATAATATTTGACATTTATTGAAAAATGATGGGTTTTTTAACAACTACAATTTAGAATCCTTATAAAAAGTAAATTTCACATCATAAAAATTATATAAATATTTATAATTAATAATACATATTATATAATTTAATATTATTAGATTAATATCAATTAATAAATTTCAATAATTCATTAAATTAAATCAATTAATTGAATTTTAATTTTACCCAAAAAATACATTTTTGTTTAACTAAATCAAAATAAAAATCACTTATTAAGTAACAATGATAATAAATTTAATATTATATACAATATAGATATTAATTTTAATAATTTTTTTTAAATATCCCTTTATTACACTTGTATACTCCCTAAGTTTATGGTATGAGATGATGAGACTTTCATGGGGTCATTCGACGAACATGGTTTTGTATGTGATCTCAATGAGCTTAAACTTCTCCCATAAACAGTTTTTATAATGAATAAGTTGTTGGATCTCAGATTGGGATTGTTCTGTGGGAAATTTGAGCTATTATATCTCACATGGAAGCTTCAATAAATTGGATTCATATATTACAATCCAAATGGAAGAGGATATCACTTCCTTTTTTCTGTTTCAATTGGATTCCTTAAAGACCAATATTTATACTAATCTTGTGATCACTTTTTAATGACTATATAGTAAATGGTAAATATTGTTAATGTTATTTTTAATCCATTTGAGTAAAATGAAACAAAAAAAGTCAACATGTTTTCTATAACCATCTACATGATTAAACATTAAATAATAGGGGGATTTTACTTATATCAGTTCAGGTCGTTACACTAAACACTTCATAGTTTCTTTTATACCCAATATGAGTGCCCCAAATTTTTTATAACATTTTCATTAATATAATAATAAAAATATTTATATTATATATATATATATATTGATGGTTTAAATTTCATAAATCAAGAATCATTTAAATTAAATTTTAATAGTTTAATTAACATTGATGAGTCAAAACCGAGAACTCTAAAGGTTGCTTCTAATTAAATATAATATATTAGAGAAATTTTAATAGAAATAGTTTCCCAATAAATTTAAAACAGTTGAACATATAAATGGGGTTTTTTAATAATATATGATATATCCTGAGATTGGTGTTAATGTTCGAATCATGGTATGCAAATTCAAGCATCTGAACTCAAAATCCCCATTTGAATATTTCTTAATATTTATAATCTCTTCCTCTCGATATATGAAAATAATGGAACATGTGAGTTTGTAAATCTTTACATGGTTTATTGAAACAATTGTACTCTATGATTATTACAATGGTGTAGATTCAATGCAATCAAATCACTAAACTGAAATTATTATTAATAGTATAGAGGAGATACACAATACATCATTCATTACATATAACATTCTGAGAAATCTCTATATATGATTTACTGATTTATTATTTACATTCCAATATATAAAATATATAATAATAAAAAAATTAAATAAATATTGGAACAATATTACTGTATAAATAATCATTCTCCTCATTATCATAATAACATATTTGTTCATCCTCATCAACAATATCCCTCGATGTATGAAACTTACATAACACATTATTCTAAATTTCCTCAACTAAAGTATTCCTCTCTCTATTACACTCTTCATATTTAAATCCGGTTTAATATTAAAATATTATTTTCCACATATTTACAAAAAATTATATCTATACTCTATCAAAAAAGGATGGTGAAAATGGTGTGAATTTACATTTGAAAACCCAAGTGAAAATAAAACATTTAAATTAAATATCATTTTTATTTGTTAATATATAAAAAATTTCAACTTTAACCCATTTTACTTCATGCCTTGATATGTTTTTTTTTAAAATTAAATGGTATTGTTGTTCAACCATTGAATCCAAAAACAATTATTACAAAATCCTTATCTCTTTAATTTTTAATTATTATTTATATTTTGAATTTCATATTTTTCATAAACCATGTGTGTCATTCTACAATTTATAGATTTTATTTCAATGAATAATATAGTATATATTAATGTAACTATAATTATCCATTCAAATCTAACCATTATTTATTCTAGATTTTTTTCAAATATTGTGTATAGTAAAAACTAAACCGCTACATTATTAGAGAAATTGCTTAATCATACAATCCATGAAAAAGAGAATATTTATAAAATTAAACAATTAAAATAATTTATTCACATTCTATTATCTTCAATATTAATCTACAATATAATATCAATCATAAGTAATTTATTCCATCCAATTTATCAAAAATATTTCAAAAATATTTATTCAATCCTTGATTTCTGTCTTCATGTGAATCCATAATTCGTTAGGAAGTAAATTCATCAAAAACATATTTTGAATTCACCATATGATTAGATGGAATTATTCATAGACAACCTTATTAACTATGTTATAATTCTCAAAACCCAAATGCGGTTTTATAAAACATCCAAAATCAATTAATCCTCATATAAACTCAATCAGTACCTTAAAACAATTTACTTATTTCATTACAGGCCCTTTGAAGTGCTTCCACTCACTGTATCCTAAAATAATGGACAAAAACATATATTTCAATTTAATAATAAATTAATATTTTATATTTATCAAAATCCACATTTGAATATTAAAATTTATTGAACTACATTAGAGAATACATTTATCCGCTAATACAGATTAATTACATTTTAATTTAGTGATTTAATAATCATTCACAATAATATCACATGAACATTTATAATATTGAAAAACAATAATTAATGGAATTTATTTTAGAAATAGTCACTACATATCCACATTTCCATTAAATTTTATTCGCCTTAATTTGTAATTTCTTATTAATTTTTTTCTTTTAATCTCCCAATTTCATAATTTTTACATTTTTTGTACACATTATATCTCAACTTTAAATGAAAATTTTAACATTACATTAAAAATTCTCTCAAGTTTATTCATTCCACCCACTACATATTACAATTTATTGATAATTTCTTTTAGATTATATCATTTCTCTTGAAATTTTCGAATTACAGTCATTCTTAAAAAATAATTTCTTTCCTATGATTGGTAATAAATACTATGTATTTTTAATGATATTTTTGGAGAATTTTCATACCAATGAAATGAATTTTTGTGTAATACCATATCATGTTCCAATAATTATTTTTCTCCTCTTATTTTTTAAAATGTGAATAAAAAATTTGAAACACATGTTTAAAATAAAAAAAATCCATTATTATAATAAATCACAAATGGAAAAAACCAATTCATTGTTTTATTTATATTTCAAAACTATTTAATTTATGTTGATGATTGAAATTTTCATGTTAACTATAAGTTTTATAAAAACTCATTTGAGTGTGTCATCATCATAATATATCCACATTTTTTATAGAAATACTCTAATTTCCCATATGATTACTTAATTTCTGTATAATAAATATATGATTTACCTTCATTTACATTTTAATCAAATGATTAAAAAAATATTTTATCAAAATAAAATCACAAGAGCTCTAAAATTTGATTGAAATTTATGAAAAAATATCTTAGTTAATGACATAAAATATTGTTTCATCGTAAAAAAACACATCAGATAGAGGAGTTATTTTTTACTCCAATCCATGTGTTAAATGTGTCAAAAAATTACTTCATTATTTTCCTTGAAAAAAAACATCCATTAGAAAATTATACCCCTTTAATGGTTGGATTTCTATCATCAACTTTACCCCCCAAATCAGTATTTCATAATAATAAGAACCTATATTAATTCTTATAGTGAATAATACTCTAAAATACATAGTTCAATAAATATAAATAATTATGTTTTTAAAGTTAATCATTTATCAATATCTATTACCATTTTTATATAAAAATCATGAAATTTTGGAAACACAGTTTGTTCATTTTCTAATACAATAATCATACCATGATTTTCATATACACAATCATATGACTAATATTAAACCTATATATTGTAAATATATCATCTATGTCACATCAAGTTTAATTATTTTATTTTTATCATATATGGAAAAACATTTTGTCATATTGTTTTTATATTTATATATTAAAATAAAAGTTCAATTATTTCCTCATGTAACCTATAAAACTAGATAATTTTCATTACACTAATAATATAATTTTAAAACCAAATATTATATAATTTATTATAAAAATACATTAATCATCACATGAGTCTCTATATATAAATTCATTAACCTATACATACAACATCATCCCTCGATTAAACCTATATTTCTCATTGATATTATAATTATAGGAACATCATTGAAATATGTGATTATTTTATTTATTAATTTAATATTTTATTGTTGTATAAAAATATTTTCAAGTGGAAAGAATTATGAAAATATGGATTTTATCATAGGGTTATAATGAAATAGTTTCACAAGGAGTTTTCCCCCAAAAATTATTTACGAAACTAAGTAGGATTCAAAAAATATTAATTTTATTTAGAGATTTTGATATCACCTTAAATTGGTAGGAGAGTCCTCCCTGGACATTCCATCTCTAAGGGTGTTCTTGATGTATGTATGGCCCCCAAAAATATTGTGTAAATGATGAATATATTAGATAATATGCCAATGGATGATATACAGATAAAAGATATTTCAAAAAAATACAGCATATATGTTCTTGAACAAAGAGAACGATTCTTTCTTTCTAGGAAAAAATTCATGTATAAAAATAATTCTTTAGATACCATATCATTAGATGAAACACCCCTGAATGATTTCAGATGGGGGATATAAAAAAAGAGAATGTATCCCCCTTTATTTCAAAATACCCTTGAACATAACTTATTTAAAAACTAACTTATCTATATTACGTTATATATATTGATTCATTTAGATCCACATAACCCATCATACCCCTACATAACTCCTATTGTGATATTTGTACATATTGATCATAATTGAAAAAGAGAGTACCTGGAATGATTAGATACATGAATGAATATATGTAGGAAGAAATGGATAAAATAACACTAGAATAAATCATAAGTTCTAAAAATTATCCCCTTCAACAACCATATGTGGATATAAATAAATTCGGGTTTACATATACCCCCTTCATTGAGTGATATTTTTGATTCCTCTCATCTATATGGTGTGTATAGTTGGAAGAATATGATTATAGATCCTATAAACATTAAATATTATTTGATTCTGAATTAGGGTTCTACAAATATCATTTCCTAACATCAAAAATGTGAATTAAAAGTAGTTTATAATTCAATTAATTTGGGTGACGGAATTATAAGAACAGAACTAGAAAATTTTATGGTTATTTATAAAATAGAGATAAATATCTTAGAAAACCATATTGTCATATTCTTCATGATCTACATATAAAAAAATCATGATTCACAAAATTTATTGGATATTAACGTCAATGACTACAAAAAAACAAAGAACAATAGATCACCATTTTAAATACCTAAACTCGAACATTGGTATTCACCACTAAAATATGATTTTTTTATAAGATAAAACTTAAAAATACACAGTACATTATAAATACAAGGATATTTTTTATTCTAGGTTATGAAGAATTATAAAAAATGTGCATATATTAAATTAGATATTACAAAAAAAATACAAAATAACTAATTGGATTAAACTATATTAACACATTAACAGTCCCTTAAAATATTAGAGAGTCCTTTTAAAAGAATTTAAAAAACATGGGATGAGCATAAAAAATTTCCACTGAGGGGTTTAAAAAACCATCAAAAAATCCTTATAATTTTTTATGAAAATAATTGTGAGAAATTAACTTCACATTTATTCTTTAAAAAATTTTATTTGCGGTTAATCAGGGATTAATGATACTAGATCAATTATGACAATAATTATGTTAAAAACTTTCTTAAAAATAATGCAGTGTTTTTTTGAAAAAATACACAATCTTATTAAAAACACTATTTTTAGGTCACTTTTAATGATGAGGTAAATCTGAATCCTACCCACTTAGTGATGGTTGGTTTCACTCCTCAATAACCTTCTATATTTATAAAGACCAATCACTAGGTTTTATGAATAAATTTTAAGATTTAATTACTTATACATATTTATTTTCGACTGTTGTTATTATTTTTAACCAAAAACATGTTTTTAATGTACATGCACATATATTTAAATATAAATGTATAAATATAAACTACCATGGAAGTTCACTTATTAGAGATAACACAACCAAATATCTTGATACATAAAAAATGCATAATTACTTGATAGATTAATTTTCCTCCATGTACTTAATCATTTCATTCATAAACCCATGATAATCAAATTTAAGGTAGTTTTGATAAACCTATAATTTATTCAATGCTTATTCATTTATGTATATTGATATATATGAATATGCACAAATTAAAATATTATTTTCCATGAAAAATCATTGATATATGGCCATAAATCATGATTGGTGTATGACAATTATACGACACGATAATATTATGATATTCTCAACATCCAATAAAACAATTTTTAATGTTATGAACATCAATGATAGATGAGTAGTTATATATATATATATATATATATTTCGAATTATACATAATCATAACATTGAAATTAGGATTCGGGTGATCAAGAACATTGAATATTTCATATATATATATATATGTTTTTGTGTGTGTGTGTGTGTGACTATATATATATTAATTCATTACACTCATATAAATAATTATTACATGAATTTGGAGTATGAAAGATAAAACATTAATATATATCGATCAAGAACATTAAAATTATATAAATCAGAATTTAAAAATACATCTTAGAAATCACATATATATAGACATAAAATTTCAAATTCAATATATAATAGTTTTCAGAAAGAACATTTCCTTACAAAGAAACATGAACACAAAAAATCTGTTTAAGAGGAAAAATAAACCCTTATAGAATTACAAAAACATCAAGAACCAAAATATGAAATGATAAATTTAAGTAACACCCTTAATAAAGGAATTTGAAAATAATGAATAAATCCCATACTTGAATTGAAGTATAAAATAGGTGTAAAAATTGATTAATGTAAATAATCTCCCTTGCATGAACACATATTTAATATCTTATTATGTTGCTGAAGGACTGTGTACAACTTCACTCATAGTATTGACAATCGTTTTGAAGATTAAATTTGCAATGGAATTTATAGACATAAAAGCTTATGTTTAAATAGTTATGGAATCATTCTTTCCAACAAAGATGGAAATTAAAATAGGAAAAATGGTAATTATTATTTTGTATTCATTTATTGGAAGAATTTTCTACCCAGAATGGAATGGAAAAAAAATACATAGAAAGACAATAGTGAAAAATAGATAGATTTATAAAAGAATAAATAGGGATAGCTATACATACTTATATCGACTAGGTAAACCAAATATCATTTCTCCAATATAAATCTAGAATGTATTTTAAATGGTAGGTCAGAATAAAATATCATTTACAAAATCAGATTTGTTGATCATGACTAAAGCAGATAAATCATTAAAAAAGCAATGATCAACATGTGGATAGAATCCTATATATATACTAAAAATATTCACTCACCAACTCAATTTATTTCAATTAAATTAATGTTGCAGAAGACAAATATGTGGCATGCACTTTAACTATTGGTGAACCCTAACAAGAAATGGACCATCTCAAAATTAGCCACTCGAAACACTTACCACAGATGAAGCCTGATGACTATGCACAGATTTACTTAATAGAACAATGATCGAAAAATATTCCACTTAGAAAATAAATCTTGTTGGTGGCCATAGCACAGTCGAACTCCCCTACGAACTCTTCAGATTCAACCTCTGCACGCCCAGAGCTCGACATGATTCCCTTCTATGCCTCGATTCCGTATGGGTTGATCCTCCTCCCAGATCACGACGCACATCAACCCCAAACATGATTCCCTTTTTTGTTAATTCGTTCTTATTATTATTATATCATTATTATCATATACCTAATTTAATTAATATTCTTCAAAAATGGTAGATATAATATATTTATAAATTTATCTTGAACATTTAAAAATAATAATAATTTATTAATATAAAAAATAATTGTATATTCTAATTTTATTTTACAAAAAATAATATTCTTTTAATTAATAAACATATTTATAACATCACATTAAAATATTCAATTTTTATTTATTTCAGTAAATTATATCAATTATATAATAAAATATAAATATTAATAATGCATTTTTTTACAAAATTTTGTTACAGGAAATATTTTACATTATTAATGACTAACAATAATCGCATATATATAAAAATAATTATATAGAAAAATTTCTATTTTATTAAAAAATTAGAACAATAATATTACCAATAATATTATTTTTTAAAAAACATTATATTAGAAAATATCATTTAATGATACTAAATTTCATAATAATATAATTAATTTCTATGTTATTTGGGTCTTTAAAAATGACATTTTGAAAATAATATAAATCAGAGTAAAAAAATTATATTTCTGTTAAATGAAATGACATAGTTTTATTAAAATATATTATAAAAATGTTTCCTTAAATTGTAATTCATTTATTAATTAAAATAATTTTTTTATTGAAACTTGTATTGTCGCATTATTCCCCACTCAATAGAGTTGTGTCCTCGAAATCAGTTCATCTAACAATAAAGTATTATGAATTTTTGACTTTATAATTCCAAAAAACTAGGTCAATATATTGTAAACTATATCTCTTAGACAAAGACATCATATCTCCAATGTTTTCTAGACCATTTCTCTGATACCAACTACAAATCCATGAACCATAACTTCTGGGATTCACTGTCACAACTCATCCCCCAGGGCACGTGTCATGACTACCCCAAGCCTTCATCCTAATGGCCAGGGGATGTAGACTAGCGTCGAAGGCGTCAACCTGCAAGTGGGAGCTATTTTCTTATGAACCTGTATGCACAAACATGCCTAACCACGTCCCAACACATTGAAAGGGAAAAAACAAGTATAAAACAATTATAATGACTACAAAGTAAAGATGAAATTAAGTGGGATATAATACAAACACATAAAATTGAACTGAAATATAAAAGTTCAAAAATTATATTTGATGGCTGTCCAAAAAAACAACCTGGTCATAAGAGTATTAATGATACTAGAAGCCAAAGTAGTATGTATAGTCCACCTGGTCCTACTAGGACCAACCTGGTCCTAGGACACCTAGTCCAAAGTTGCAGCATCCGTCAGTCCCATCCCTCTGAGCACCACTATCGAAACATTAATCATCTGCACTAGACACAACACATGCTGGTGAAGCTCATGTAATAGTGAGAATAACAATACTAGGTAGGGACCATGAGACCCCTGAAGTTCTCCCAGTAATCCATGAAGTAAAACACCACAATAAAGATAGTATCACCTTACTAATGCAACCATGAATGATCTTAAACATTTAGCACAATGTAATATACGCAGTTCACACCAGGTATAGTCTAGGGTAGTGATAATAGCATCATCAGTCATGTCATTGAACTCTTCTACTGCTGGAGAAATCGTATTCTATTAAGTACGGTGGTCCTTTCGGTTTACACAAACCTGATTCCCACTATCCTTGGACTGTTGTGGTAGCCATCCTTGATGAGTACCCTTGGTATGTTGGGTCACACAGAGTCGCTCCACACAGTGGGTTTTCTGGGTCAAACAGAGTTGCTCCCCACATTGGATGAAATAAGGTAATCCTCCTGTTCAGTACCATGGGTATTCTTGGTCATATATATATACTCCCCACCATTGTTATGTTGGGTAAAACAGATCCCCTTCCCACTTGGCCATCATTGACATCCTTCAGGTCTCATCCAACTATAGGGTTCTGTAGGTATGATGCCCTGGAGAACCCATCATCATGACAATAATTGCATCTATAAGTCCATTAAAGTCACCCAAATTTATTCCAAGACATCCTCCTCTCCAATAGGGTCCCAACGCTGAAAACTTCTCAAAAATAGAATTTGTGGTTTGCAATATATGGGTGTTTCAGTAAAAAGTGGGTTGGTTGTGATGGGACTTGGTCCGACCCTGGTCAGACCAACCCGACCAACCCAGCCTTGGGGTCCCACATACCCTGGTTTAATTAGATGTAATTTAACGTACCTAGTTCGGGCCGACGTTGGTCTAGTCTAGCCTGGCCAATGGGCCATTCCCAATAAGACACACTATACCCAGCTCGATTTGGGCAAAGTTCCAGCCTACCGGGTTTCCCGTCAACCTGTTCTAGTCTGGCCTGGATTGAATGACATGAGTTTGGCCCGATGGGTCTGGGTACATCCCACTAGGTGAAGGTCCATCCTGCCATCTCAGGTCTAGATTGTCGTTGCAGGTTCGACCCAATGGAAGCGGCCCTCTAGGCTGGGGATGTAGCCCTCCATGTTTTTTTTAGGTTTTCCCAGTAGGTGGATCAGAGGTATGCCGCATGACAGAAATGTGGCAGCTGAGCCTCGTCCGGCTCCACCTAGCCCAATGGATGCAGAACCCCTCCAACCACAAACAAATGTCCATGGACCTCCACACGTAGGTGGCCTGGACACGGGCCACACCCTCTACATGGTGCCTATGTGGTGCTAGGACTCCCATCGCTGCAACTGGTTGGGTGCGACCTCCTACAACCCCAGCACCCTGACGGGTGCACCGCAGTCCTCCAACATAGCCAGCGAGGGCCAGCTACCTCCAATCCTTCCATAGGTCACCATTGATGACATGGTGGTCTTTTTTAAAATATTTCTACACCTACAGATCTATCAAGTTGCTTCCATACCTACACATGCCCAGAAATAGAAATGTTGCCACTTTGAGAATGATGCTACCAAGAACGCATAAGTGGAGGGGCTCAGGCCTTGTTCATGTCAACCCTTAAATCTACATTATATTTTTAAATCCAGGGGGGATAGGGGTTGTAGTTAATCCATTTCAAGCTATGTTTGAATCCCTGATAATAAATCCCCAAGAAAATTCACCCTCCTGCATGAATGCCTGAATCACCGATAAATTTGTTCATGTGGTGACCTGTGTTTGAAATTTCATGAAAAATAATAGTAGATAAGAACATTTAAATAAAAATCAAACCCTTACCTATTTTACATTCGATGTGAAAATGTTAACCCATTAGATTTCAGGGTGTCAAAGTCGTCACTTCCAGCTATGTCCTTCGAGGTGCGTCGATGATGGTGAAGTCTCACTGATGTTCTTCATCATTCTTCATTGGAGATGAATTTAGTTGGAGATTTGTTAGAGAGTAACCAAGGTTTAATTACATCATCTCCATAATTAAAAATAATTGATGGAAATATGTCACAACATTTATGTTATTATGTGATGTCACATCATTAAGTTGTTCATTTATGAAATGGGGTCACAGTTACTCTCCCTTAATTGCATTGTTACACTAAATGATACGGGCCAATAATGAGCCTCATTAAGACCCCTAATCCTCGCTTTGTCACTGCACCACATCGTCTATGTCCTACTCTCAATGGATGAGAAAAAATATAATATCACTTTTCATGTTATTTAAATATTTTTCTCAAAATGTCCGAAAATAAACTTTTTTGTTTGGCCCTTTTTGAATGATGTTAATTCCATTCTAGGTGAATCATGGATTTCTAAATTTGAAAGTTTCCTCAGATTTTTTATCCAAGACCTAGTTCAGAAGATAGAAAAACCCACTCACACATTTTCTAAATATACATTAAACAAAGTTAAAAATTCATTCTCGTCTCTTAGGGCATCAAAATCACGTGTCATCAGAGCATGAAGTCTCAGAATAATTCCATATAAATAAAGAAAAATTTATATAGAATTTCTAAGACATTATATTCTTCCCACCTTAGGGATTTACATCCCCAAAAGCCAAAACACTAAATAAATGAAATGGTGGGGGTACTAAGCACGAATCTGAGCCTCCCTCTCTCATGTGCTCTCCTGGCTATTCTAGTGATGCCACCTATCATGCACCATAAGAATCTACCTCCCATGAAGGAATTGATCCATTGGATCCTCTATCTTAATAGGTAAATCCACAAACATCACCCCATCATCAATGTCCAGCTCACCCCAGTCGATGAAGTGTGATGGGCCATGCACGTACCTATTCACCTGTGACATGTGGAAAACATCATGCACTCGATGCATCTGTTGGGAAAGAGATAGACAGAACACCCCCTTGTCAACTCTACTTAGTATTTGAAATGGTCAGATGAACCTCGAAGATATATTTTTGCCTATACCAAATCTATGTAAACATTGTTGGGGCGAGCCCCGAATGAACACATGGTCTCCCTCCTCAAACTCCAAGGGTCTATGTCTCTTTTCGGAAAAAGAATTATGCTAGCTCTGGGAAGTCCTAATCAGATCCTAGATGATTGGCACCTTCTTGGTGGTAGCCCGTATGATATTTGAACCCATGAGTGTCGACTCCCTTAGGTCATACTGACATAAGGGTGATTTTCAAGTCTGCACATATGAGGCCTCGAACGGTGCCCTGCCAATTATTGAGTGGTAGATATTTTTGTACACAAACTCCACACATGGAAAGTGGTCCACCAAACTACAAACAATGTCAATGACAGAAGACCAATGTGTGTCTTCCAAGGTTAGTTTGATCTTTTCTATCTCACCATCCGCATGGGGATGAAAAACTATGCTCAAACGCAGTTGCATCCCAAAAGCCTCATGTAATCCATTCATTTGCTGGGATGTAAAGCATGTGTCATGATAAGAGATGATCGTCAAGGTCACCATGTGAAGTCTTACTATCTCATGTACATAGAGGCTTCACAATCCCTCTATCGGTCCTTTCTCTAAGATGAGTATGGAGTGATCTGACATGGTGTGTCATTCAATGACCACTTAAATAGAATCAGTTCCTCTGGACATATGGCATAACCCCGTCACGAAATCAATTGAGATACCATCCCACTTCCACTATGGTACCTCATGTGGTTGGGACAAGCCTGGTGGATCAAAATTCTTGGACTTCCATTGTTTAAAAGAGAGGCATTGTGAAACAATCTTGCTGAAACCTTTCTTCATCCTTGTCCACTAGTACTAACGTCAGAGGTTCTGGTACATTTTCTCCACTCTAGGATGTACCTCCAAAGGGGATGTATTGAAATCCATCAACACCTCCTCCCACAATGTCACTAGTACTACTGTGTGACCTCTAAAAAGGATGATGTGATCCCCACATATAGAAAATCCATGAGGATATCATCTTGAGGATAACTAATAACATCAGGCCTCATAATCATCTTTCTCTAGTTGTGCCTCCCAAACACGCTATATGTGTGGGGGAGTAAAATACATTAGTAGACTGTAAGTGGATTCACTATAATCCGAGAAGGATATATGCATCATGGACAACTACTTTGTTTCCTCACTCAGAAGCTGCAAAATGGTCCTACTGCTAAGCATGTCTTCAACCACGTCCCCTTACTAATATTATAGACTATATCAAAGTCATAGTCTTTGAGAATCTCTAGAAGTCACCATTATATCTAGTTCAGGTCATTCTAGAGGAAGATACACATTAGACTCTTGGGGTCGGAGTAAACTGTAAAGCACTTACCCATCAAGTAGTGTCTCCACATCTTCAAGGAAAAGACCACTGTAGCTAACTCCAAGTCCTGGGTTGCATTGTTCTACTTATCCTGACTCAAATGGTATGAGATTTAGGCAAACACTACTTGATCCTACATCATGAAACAACCCAGTCTTGTCCTTAAAGTGTTGAAGTAAACTACATACCCTACGCTCTACTCTGGTAGTCTTATGATTGGGGTAGTAGTCAGTCTCCGCCTCAGCACTTAGAAACCCTGCTGACATTTCTCCGACCACATGAAGGGTTGTCCCTTTTGTGTCAAAATTGATAATGGTTTTGCTACTCTGTAGATTTCGGGTGTGATCCTCCGATAGTAACCATGCACCCCCAATAATCTTCGAACCTCAATCACGCTCATGGGATTTTCCCAATAAATGAATGCCTTTATCTTCACCGGATCTAATACAACTCTAGCCTTTGAGATGTACTTTCCCAAAAAGTGGACCTCCTGAATCCATAACTATCACTTCGAGAGATTACAATAATGATGGTGCTCATGGAGTGTATACAAGACTATCTATACATGTGTAGCATACTCCTCCTCAAACACTGATTACACTAGGATTCCATCAATGATGACAAGAAAATTCATTCACGTTAAGGTATAAAGATACTTTTAAGGAGTTCCATGAACATTTATGGGGAATTAGTCACACAAAAAGGAATCACCAGGAACTCATAGTATTTGTACCGGAACCTGATGGTTATCTTCGGAGCATCCTTGTCACATACCCAAAGCTGGTGATAGCCAGATATGATTACTATCATTGAGAACCACTTTGCTCCCTTCAGTTGGTCGAAGGGGCCATCGATTCATGGATGTGGATACTTGTTCGTCGCGGTCTCTGGGTTCATGAACCGGATGACCAAACACAACCTCAAAATCTGGTCTTCCTTCTTGTGAAAAATTACTATGGCTGAAAATGGTGAAAATGCTAGGCCTTACGAACCCCTTTTACTTCAAGTCCTTTAGCTATACCCTCAGCTCGAAATACTCTATAGGAGCCATCCAATTTTCTAGCCTGGATATCAATATCGTCCTCGGGTACAAGTCGATGAAAATGTATACCTCTCTATGGGGAGGTAGTCTTAGAACTTCCATAGGAAAAACTTCATCGTACTCATCCACCACTAAAGGTAAGCTTGGAATCCAATCATCCACATCACCGGGGATGAGGCTATCTAACTGGTGATTTATCATCTGTACCCTCATCCTAAATAGAATTTTCTATGCTTCAAGGGTTTCCTTATAACCTGTAAAGTAAAACCTAGTCTCATCTCAATGGACACAACTCACTCTACATCTAAAATAGTCGATATGATGATGGATTGTGGATAACTAGTCTATACCCAAGATGATTTCATAAGGCCTCAACGACGCTACAAGGAGAATGCAACTAAATCTCTCATCTCCTAGAGTGAGATTACACTACCAGAACCAATTTGTAATCACTGAGTCGTATACTGTAAGAGTATCTATCCATAAATATTGAGCCAACGACTCCATAGGAATCTCCATGCTCTGAATGGTATTCTTATCAAGGAAGGAGTGACTATAACCTCTGTACATAAGTACTACAGTTAGGGGAGAGAAGACACTGATCCAGTCCCAGATCATTTCTGGGGCACCGTGGTAGTAACCCTATGATGCCAGAAACTGAGCTCACACCTTTTGGCATCCTCCCAAATATTGGGATGCACCACCTGTGGGTGGTGGCGGTAACTCCTCAAATCGTATCCCACAACCTACAGCTCGGCCATATCCCCTTCCACATCTTCCACCTAGAAAACCACCCCGCTCGATTCGCTGATGCAACCTTAGCAGACCATCGACATTCTTCTTGTCATCTCTACAACAGATTAGAATGTCATGTGTCATGTGTCCCTGCCCGCCGCACATGAAGCATTACCCATCTCCCTGTTGGCTCCCCCTTGACTGGGATCCCCTCACTACCGACCCTGAGTCCTCTGGTCGCCCTTCGAAATACCTGGCCTACATGGGCACATGTGTCTACTATTTTCTATCTTATGAAGACTCAAGTTCTTGGGGTCAATAGGAGGCTCTATCTATCAATGTCGGATCGTCCAATAATCTCTCCACAATACGAGAACCCTATAGCCCTCTACCATGGTAGAGGTATGGAGAGACAACATCAATGTACTGATCTCCTGATACAGTCCATGCTCAAAGGCTCAATCCCAGATGAAATAGTTTTCCACCATGTCTTTGGAGTAGAGAGACAACTTGATGATCCTTGCTGAGTACTTAGACACCATCATGATGAACTAATTAATGTGAATTAGCTTTTGAATGCATATAGAGCATTCAGTCATGGGGAATAAATCATCCTAGAAAATACTCTCAAAGACATCCCAGGTGAGGGTATCCTCTTCGTGTGACTTGGTGGTCAAACCCCAACATGTCCCTGGTGATCCATAGAGATGGCTTGCTTCCAAGATCTCCATCTAGTCATGTGACTTCCTCACTAACCATTTGACATGCATCAAAACCTCTATCCAGTCCTCAATGACATTAGGATCGGTCTCTCCCCTGAACCTAGAATATATAGGACTCTGAAACTCATGTAGGTCATTGAGTCTACGAATCTCCTCTTCCAGAACCACAAAAAGTAGTTGCTGACCATTGGGTGGTGGTAGAATTAGTGCACCACCTAGTAGGGTCACCTCTACAACTGGTCCTTGAATGGATTCCATGTCACTAGGTGGGATATCCCCATGACCCCGTATCAGGATCCTTGATGGTCGTCTTCACAGAGGCGTCCTGTGATAAATCAAGATGTACCACATTTATAAGGTTATACATGGTGAGATAACTTTTATTCAAAAGAACATTAGGATTCACTAATACAAGCTATTTATTTAGGTATTAAGTCTAAAAATTGAATTGATGGCCCTGGTGTATGGATATGTTGACCGCCGAACCAACACTAGACTCCCTGAATCTAAAATTTGGACTCACAACACTAAACTATATTTTCCAAAAAAAAATACATATTACATGTATGTTTGGTAGGAACAACCTTCCTCTGATACAAATTTTCATGACACATCCCAGGGGGACCATGCCGTGATTACCCCAAGCCCACCTCCAAGAGGCCAGAGGCTGGCTAATAGCGTTGAAGGCATCAACCTTCTTTTGGGAGGAATTTTCCTAAGTACTTGTATGCACACACACACAAAAAAACACATCCCAACACACTGAATGGGGGAAAACATGTATACAAAAACCAGATTGAGTACAAAGAATAGCTGAATGAAAGATTCCCATAATACAAACCCAACAAAAATAACTAAGACATCAAATTTCAATGAGGGGATTTGATGGTTGCCCATGAAAATCCTCTCCATATCATATGAGTAGTTAAGATACAGAAAGCTGAAGTAGTATGTCATGTCCATATGGTCATACTGGGACCCGCCTAGTCGTTGGCCACAATGTCCATCATCGTAGCATCTGTCAGTCCAATCCCCTTGAGCACCTCTATTGAAACATCGATCGTCTGCACCAGACACAACACGTGCGGGAGAAACCCGTGCCAGAAAAGTATAACAATACTTAGTAGGGAACCCAAGACCCCTAAATATCTCTCAGTAATCCATGATTGCGGTGGAAACAAGGGAAATTACCAAGATGTAATGCCACCATGAAATATCTCAAACGCATATCACAAGGTAAAAGACACAGCTCACACTAGTTATATTCTAGTGTAGTGATAGTACCATCATCAGTCATGTCAACAAACTCCTCAACTTCTGGAGAACTCCTCCACTATCAAGTACAATGGTCATGCAGGGTCACATAGAGATGCTTCTAAATATACTTGGACTATTCTCTTACTCATCCCTAATGAGTACTGTGTGTATGTTGGGTCACAAAGAGTCGCTCCCCACCTTGTCCAAACTGAGGAACTCCTCCTATCATGAATTGTGGGTCTACTTGCCCACATAGTGCTACTCCTCTATTTGGGTATTCCAGTTCACACAGAGCAGCTTCCCACTGGGTCATCGTCAATTATTCTTTAGGTATTAACAAACCAAAGGGTTTTGTTAGTAGTGTTCCAGGGAGAACCAAACCTCATGAAATTCGTTGCATATTAATGATGATTAATGACATCCCAAAGAACGCCCGAAAATATCCTTCACCTAGTGGTTCTAACGCCTCTAATTGATTTTTAATTGGTCACCAAGATTTCAAGATATGAGAGTTTTAGAAAATAGTGGAGCAGTTTCGAAGGGACTCAGTCTGACGTAATTAGACTGACATGACCAACCTGGCCCAGGCATCCCACAAACTGTGGATTTATTAGACAGACTTGACATGACACAGTTTGGGTCAAGGGTGGTTTGGTACGACCTATCCAGTGGTCCAGGCCCAATAAGACTCATTGGACCCAGCTCGGTTTGTCCAATGGTCCAACCCACCAGGTCACCGAATGACTAGGTCTATCCCGACATGACCTGAAGGGTGTGGGTATATACCTCTGGGTGTTGTTACAGCCCGCCGTCGCGGGTCCTGTTTTCCTATGCGGGTCCGGCTAGTTGGGCGTGACCCACTGGGCTTGGGGTGTGGCCCAAAAGACATAGCCCAATCTGCTTGGTGGATGGACCAGTGGTGTGTTGCCCAGCTCTGACGTGATATCTGAGCTGTGTCCAGCTCCAGTTAGCCTCGTGGACGCAGGGCCCCTCAAGCCATGGTCAATTGACCACGGACTCCACATGGCCTCTTGCAGTCGCACCGTGTTAATGAGTGCGCCGACATCCTCCAAAGTGGCTGGCGAGGGATATCCACCTATGCAATTGTTGTGGTGCCTGTTGGCACAGTCCCCTTCACTCTATCGGTGGGGGCCGACCACCATATTCAGTTTCCAGCTCCACCGCTTTCAGTGGTGTCGTGCTAGCGTCACCTTCCGTTGGCTACTGAATTTTCACTAGTGGTCCATTTTTTTATCCTTCACACCTACCATCCTCTCGGGCTGCCTCCATCCCATCATAGGCCTCGAAATCGAAATGATGCCACTTCGAGAATGCAACTACCTTGAATTTTGTTATTAAATCGTATCCCTAATAAAGTATTAGTACCATTAAATGATGCAATATTCGAAAGAATATTATTATGAAAGTGAACATGGACCATTCCTTAATTAAAATAGCATTTACAATTATAAAAATAAATTTTCAAATATAAATTATTTTCAAGCTCATTTTCATTAAAAATAAATTTTGTAACTTATTCGTGAATATTTAAAAATCAATTAAATCATGTTTTAATGAAAATATCATTTAATAATTGAGAAATGATTATTAAAACATAAAATAAATTCAAAACACATTTATTCAAAAAATAATCCTATAAACATATATAAGAATTATTAAATAAAATAATTATAATCATGAAAGTAAATTACATTCATATCATACACATTAATAATATTATTCCTTTTAAATTTTTTGAAACAAACAAACATGCACTGGGTGAAAAATGACATGAAGATTCCATTAAATTTATTTTGTAAAAAACAATACATGGGTTCAAATTTCATTAATAAGTAATTTTATTATTGTTACAAAAAAAATTTTTAGGACACATGGTTATTAAGAAAAATCATTTTTAAATGAAGATAAAAACAAATTTTTTTAAGTAAAAACTTTCTTTTGAACTCTTGAAAATTTATAGAGATCATAATGGATGGAAAACATTTATTTTCTAAAAATCACTAGATGATGATAAATCACATATGTACAATTAGATTTAAGTCATATGATTTCATCATTTGAATTATAATAATGGGAAATCCAAATAAATAATGTGATTGTAATTGAAAACCCTTACCACTTTGTTAAATTTTAATCATTTATCCCATAAAATAACAACATTAAATGAAACATAAAATATCATGATAACAAATAAAGATAGGATATTACATGTAAGAGAGGATTTAAATACACCATATTATATAGGATATGATTCTAATACAACATATGCCTCAAAGAATGAAATTTGATATAGAACTCCAATAATACATTAGTATCACTCTCTTAGTTTTAAAAATTATTTCTATTTTAACATATGGTCATCAATTCATTTTTAATGGATAATAATAATATTTTTTATAAATTAAATTATATTATTATATGAATAATTTTATAATATGTTGGAGTTAAATAGAAACAGTAAATACATATACAACATTGAATCATAAATTAATAAATTAATATAAAATTCAAATAAATAATATTAATAATATTAAATGTATAAAAAATTTAGATAATTAATTTGATCAATGAAATTTATTAATTATAATTACATATTGTGGAATTAATAATTTATTTCTTTTGAATTTATATTTTTTACATGAAGTAATTAAAGACAAAGTAATGAATAGTTGTAAAATTGAAAACGACTATATTCTATGAAAATATTATTTTACTAAATTAAAGAAAAAATATAAAAATCATAAATAATGATAAACGCTGCAATATATGATTGAATACTTCATCTTATTTCCATTTATAAAACATTTGGAATAATTTATCTATAAAATAGTCTTATTATTTTATAAAAACATATTTGTGTCCTCTAAATATATTATGTTTTTCATAAAATAATATATTTAGAATCATATAATTAAATTTTATTATTATTATTAAAACATCATTATACTCCCTCAATCTCATAAAAAATAAGTGAATAAAGCATTCTTACATGCATATAGCATTCTATCTTCATATAGTACTACAATTTATTTTTCATCACCGTCTTTAAAGAATGAGTATTATAGTATGATTGATGATTATATATAATATTTATAAAATAATTATAAATCCAAAAATAAATTATCATATTGACCATCTTACCTCCCAATCTATTGGATAATGATAATGTCTCTCATGGATACATGTGCACTACCACCTCCACGAAGATATGTGATTAAATTTTCATTTCAATTTAACATGGATTGTAAATATTGTGGATATGATGAATATATATTATATACCATATATAAAAATTATTGTAGAATTGTGGAATATTATTTACCGTTTTTTCCATCCTTCAAAATGTGAATACATTGTTCACACATACGCATGCCCTACCATCTCCAAGAATGTTATTATTCAATTTTCAATCTCTATATTATTTGGAGGAATATAAATATGTATGTAATGATTATATAATATTTTTAACCAATTATTAGTTTTTTAAAAAATTATTAGACCATGATCAATGTACAAGGATAGGGATTTCCAAACCAAAACATATATTGAAAACGAAGCATTTATCACCCAAAAGAGTAATTTTAATAAAAATTTATTAATAAATGAGTGATAAGATCTTATAAATAAATAAAAATTGGTATTATAGAAATAATATTACCTCATAATTTATTCGTAAATAATTATTCATTATACTAGAGTTTTTAATGTGAATAAGATAGTAGGATAATTGAGCTAAGGGTTTCTCGTATCACTTTTACTTTTTTGAGGCATATTCCATATTCAGAATTAATTTATTTTGTGTGGTTTATATACTTCCTCATTGATAGATTATATCCTTATTATATTTTTATTCATGATATTTAATGTTTAATTTTACATTATTTTATTCATTGGGATTACAATAAAGTATAAACTGAAGAGGTATGGGTTTAGTTCACAATCTCATCATTATTTAGGATTAATTATTTTTATGTATCAACTGAGGACGATTTCTCTAACATGTAATTTTTTTTCCAAAATGTTGTTAATATTATCCAAATATATATTAATGCCATTTTTATACATTTTAACATTTTATAATAATTTTTAAAGGAATCGTACTACTATTTTATGAAAAGGTGCATGTTGACTATCAAAACATAAGTATTAAAGGAATTTTTTTAAATTTTATAAAAGAGTGTATTTTTTAAAATCCATGACACCTTAATTCATTGTAACTTTTTTCATATTCTAACAAGATTCATTTTGAATAAATCTTGTAATTTTTAACTTTTTTAATGAAATTACTTCAAAATGGAAATGTTTTTTTCGTCAATAATTATTGCATGGGATATTTCAAAATAATTTACAATATATTATAACATTATATGATGTTAATTATTAATTTTAAATGATTTCATAGAAGGCTATCATATGTATTATTTCTCTGTATTTTTTTTGATAGATTATCTTTTTTGAATACCATTTCATTTCCATGAGTTACGATGTGGTGAAATGGTTAAGAAACCCATTTATTTTCATTTTTTATAACATGATAAAATTATTCTGATCATGTAAAAAAATATGGTAATAATTATGTAATTTGTGGTATTTATAAATCCATCCATGGCATTAGGTAATGTATTATATCTGATGAGATTGTTATGGGAATCAATTTGATGTTATTTTTTTGTTATGGGAAAATTATGTGAATTCCAAATCCAATGGTCATGGTAGTTAATCTTAAAAAATGAAAATATACAATACATAATAAGAATACACACACATTTATGAATGAAAAAATAATGTTCATTATTAATTTATAATGAATTATCATTCTTATGATTCATGTATTTTGAAATGTTAAATTTTAAAGACAGAATTCATATTTCTAGTCATTCTAATAATGGGTATGATCATTTTACGTTATGGTCATAATCTCAATCCCTTTTTATTATCTTATTATTTAATATGATCATTTATTGATATTTAACTTTCAAAACATTATTGAGAATCTAATATCACAAATTGTTATGTTTCTATTATAAAAGTTATGAATAATGTTTTACTAGGGAATGCCTATAGTGAGTATCATGAGGGAAGATATTTATTGTATATCGTAAGGATCATTCAAAAATTAAGAAGATTTATATCCAATATCAAATGAAAATAAATTTATATGGTCTTTAGGAATATTTATTCTATAATTTTTTAAATTTTCATCTATAAAGATGAAATATTTATTTTTGAAAATCCATGCTTAATATAACATGTATTTGAGAAAGGATTTTCATACCGTTAATTATTTGGGTTTAAAAACATTAGTGAAAAAAATAAGGATATATTTATGTATAGTATAACATACTAATGTTTTTTATGGAATATATTATGAAATATTCCTTGAAATTAAATACATTTAGGGATAATAAAAGTGGATGTAGATCATGAAATTTATTAACTATGGGTGATAACCTCTAAAAGGGAACATTGAGTTGCACTTGGTAATTTCTTAGTATATGATAATGAGGCTCAATAACCACATTGTTTGAAAATTATTTTTCATATTCGTTGTTTTAAAACATATTTTCTTTAAAATCCATTATAAATGATATAAATATATTATAATCTTTAATGAAGTAGTCTAATCCTATGGTTTCATAGATTACAAATGTGGTTTAATGATTTAGACATCGTATAAATTAATATACTGTTTACCACTATGATTTTTGTTTCTAAAAAAGTGATTATATATTTTCTTACTAGATTGAATGAATAATATTAACATTAATGGTGAATTGTATTGAAAATGGAATGATTTTACTCTTTACAAACCAAATTTAATAGTTACTAGAATTAAAATACTAATTGTTATGTATAACTGACAATCTATTAGTATAATCAAAAAAATAAACATAGAATTGTTACCATCCACACCTAAAACGTAATAATTTGATTTCTAATAAAAGTTATGATTAAAAATTAACTACTTTTTTTAAATCAATATATCAAAATTATATTTAGGTGAAATTTTGTTCTATGTCTAAAATTGATTGATTTTCCAAATAATTCTGAATTATATAAATTTTCATAAAAAAAATTTTAAAATATAATTTATCATATTTACTTTAATTATATATAAAAATTAAATCATTATTGTTTAATTTTATATAATCTAATTAGTATCAACTAAACCATAATTATACATGATTTTCATATAAGTATATTATTTTCCTTAAAACACTTTTTTCTAAATATAGTTTTTAACTGAATTTTTCAAATTTATATTAAAATTAATTCTTTCTACTTATTAAAATTTAATCATCTAAAATTGATTCTATATTTTGATTCATGACGTTAAAATTTTCAAAAATAACCTCATTTATTGTTGGTCAAATTGAATAGTTAACATGGAAAAATATATCACATTGGTAAATGGTAAATAAAATAAATCTTGGTTAAAACTATGTAAAAATTCCATAATTATTTATCATAATTATTAATGGATAAATTAAATTATTCCATTATCAAATTATTTTTGTAATTTTATTTATTTAATGTTAACTATTCCATGAAAATTATATATATTATTTAATCAAAGTAAGTGAAAAAAAGTCCCTCTATTAGACTTAAATATAATTTATGTGTTCACATAGGTAAAAAAAATTATACGAATGAATAATAAATGTAATATTTTTCAAAATGAATTTATTTTCAGGATTTTAATTTTTTTATAATTTTTAGTACTAAATGATTTCTCTAAATACTTATAAAATGCTAATTTTATAATTATTCAATTAACGAAAAAAACCAAATAATTGATATAAAAAAATTAAATTTTTTGTAATTTTTGATAATTAATGTGATACATGAATTTTATAGATTATAATGAAAATATTGGGATGTATTGAAATATTATTTTTGTGAAATTATATTGTTTTCTATATTTTATTAATGTCACTATAATGTGTTATTTTTACAGTTTATAATAGTGATATTTTATGAAAATAATATTATTTAAAATTATTTAAATGTCTTAAAAATATTAAATAAATAATATGGGATAATATATTTTCGAAAATGACATTCCATGTTTTTTATATCCCATTTGGGATAATATTTATTCACAATAGTCTAACAATATTTTAAACCTTCGAGAAATTCCAAAAAATAGTCAATCACCTATATTTACATGGACTCCTCCCCAATCACATATTTACACCACATTGATCTTTCTAGATGTACCATATAGTAAAAAATTATCTCATTTAAATTTTAAAATTTAATATGTGTTTTTATTTTCAATATAAAAATCCTTGATCTAGTTAGATGATATCTAAAGGAGTTGTTTTGAAGAATGTGTAATTTCAATTACCGATTACATTATTTTTGCAAATCACCATTAACTCCTCAAAATAATATATATTTATCTTAAAATATATACTTAAATATTATATATATACCTATATGTTATTTTTATTATTAAAAATCTATTCTCCACCCTCAATTCCATTTAATAAGAAATTAATGTGCTGCTCATGTGTTCATACGATTTACTATCTCCACACAGATATATAATTATATTTCCATCACTATCTTTTTGGATGAGTATTATGATGTGTTAATTCATAATATATTACATTTATAAAATAATATTTATGGTCCCTATCGTTATTTTCCCAAATTAGGTGCCTTACTTTATTACATTTGTAAGATTTCAAGGAATCACATCTAGAAGAAATGAATATATTTGTATCATTGGAAAACAATATACATACATATTGGTTACATCAAAAAATTAAACTAAATAAAACATATCATATTATTTATAATCACACATAAACTCCTAGATTATAACTGTATGTCATTCATAATACACATATTTGTATCTTTGGGAAAAATAAATTCTTAATAAATGGGTGAGTTCAGATACTCAGTATGGGTATGTAAATGCATCAAAATAAATAATAAACATATAAATTTGGCATGGTGAATAACCAAAACAAGCCCTTTAAAAATATTCATCATTATAATATGAGATGAATGAAACGTTGTAAATAAATCCATATAAATGAAGATAAGATAATTAACCTTAGTCAGGAATATTATACATGTCAAATATCAGAATGTTTATCAATTGATACTATCATAATGAGGGAATTCATAATGTCATACATCTGAAATATATTATCAATAACCCAACAAAGACATCAGAAAAAACATGGGTAAGGCCACGACAAAAATTCTATTCAATTTGTCTCATGAGACCAACTGATGCATCAAGGGAATATATCAAAGCCGACCCATCATTTTCTTTTGTCAATAAAATCCTAATATGAATGGGTATAAATATAAATATCATGAACATATGAAATATAAATAAATTTCCTTAATCTTTAATTATTATCACAAACCAATCTGAGTACAATGGGGAATGGTATCATGATAGCACGTCCATAGTCCAAATGATTATAAATTATTTAATAATAATTGTTACATGAAAAAAATATGATAAAAATCTCAATAAAATGTAATGTTCAATAGATGAAAGTTCTCTAATAAAATTATTATTGAATTTTTGAGAAAAATACATATTTTATTTTGAAATGAATAATTCTTTTGGAAAATCATTTTTTTTTGTCAATATTTTTTTAATGCGTAAAGAGTCAGAATTTCAATATAATTTTTTTTATGTTATGGAATTATTCTGAGAATACGCACTCTGACGATGTGTGATTCCATGAACCGAAGAGCATCGAATAGAATTTTGAACATTTTAATTGTACGTTTAGTAAACATGTGAGTATGTTTTTATTACATTTGAACTAGTGCTTGCATCGAAAATATAAGGACACCATTGAACTCTAAATGCTAGGATTTTCCTAGAATTTAGCTAAAATTTATTATAGAGGGATGAACATAAATGTTTCTTTTTGGGTATTTTGGAAAATAATTAAAAAACATTAAAATTTTATTTATATTATCTTTTATCATCCGATGAGCGGTGACACTGTGATGTTACGGTGTAGTGACAAGGAAGAGACATAGAGCATTAATGAGGCTCATT
Organism: Viscum album; assembly: GCA_963277665.1. Lineage (NCBI taxonomy): Eukaryota > Viridiplantae > Streptophyta > Magnoliopsida > Santalales > Viscaceae > Viscum > Viscum album. The sequence continues at coordinate 960,129,443 of OY728143.1, read as the reverse complement.
AATGTCCCGCACCATGCAACATAATGATGTGATAATGGAAGCGTAATAATGGTGATGTTTCATTAATGATACAACATAATGACGCAAGATCGCAGTGTAAATAAAATACTACAACATGATTTCATTTTATATCTAATGTGTTGGTGGACGGAGAATTAAACATATAAGATTCTCTAACAAAAATTTTGGGATTCTCCTCTCCAATGAATAACAAAGAACACTATAGGATATTCATCGTCTTTGATGCACCTTGAAGAACAGATTTAGAATTGACAACGTCGACATCTTGAACTCGTGAGGATGGACACTTTGGCACCAAATATCAAATATGTCAGAGTATGATTTTTTATTTCAAAGATCTTCTTGGTTCAACAATTCTAGAAATAATGAACAAAAATCAGCCCAAGAACAAGTTGATCCCTGATTTGGGCATCTTTGTAGGAGGGTGACTTTTCATAGGGATTATTATTCGGGACTAAAACCTCTCATGAAATTATTGAACATCAATCCCCCTGCCTCCCACTTGATTTAAACCTCTAACGTCGAGGGCCTGAGTAGACACGAACAAGGTCTGAGCACCTATGTTTGTGAATTCATGATGAACACATTCTCAGAGTGTTGGTAATTCGATTAAGGGGTCTGAGAAGGGATGGCGATGACCTGATAGGCACATACATGTACACGGATTGGAAAACAGACCACCTGAGCCACTTTGGTGGCCTGTAGAAGGTCATGCCAGTGACCGGCGGTGGTGGATGGCCCCCACCGACCATGTGAAGGGGGAAGCGCCAATAGCGGCCGTAAAAACTGTGGAACCTGTCAGCCCATTCTAATCATGCCATATGCATGTCTCAATGGCAAGAGATTACAACCAACCATCAGTGGTAGTGGGAGTCGCGACGCTAGGTGGGCATTGTGTGAATGGTGTGGCCTACATCAAGGAACCCTAGATCGGTTGGACGAGATGTGGTCCGTTGATTGTGGCTGGAGGAGGAGACTTCGCTATGTCTCTCAGGGAAGAGGAGACCCAACAAAATATTTTAACGTGTCCCAACTGAGCAGTACACCACCAATATTCGCCCTAGTGGACCGAGCTAGGGATGCCAGGTCCCCCCTAGCCCAGTGGGCTGGACCGCACTAACTTGCTATTCTCTCGGACTAGTGGGCCGGTCTTATGTCCCATCAGGCCTGTCTCGAGGCTCATCAGGCCTGACAAGTTCTGATTGGATGGACTTGCTTCAATTGGCCTGGACCAATTCTGTCAAGCTAGATTCATGCCCTTCGATCCGAGATGAACTGGAATTGGTCATCGGGCGACCTAGAGGGTTGTACCCTTGGAAAAACATGGATAGGTTCAGCGAGGCATAATGGGCCTGGCGCATTGTCTAGGACTAACTAGACTGACCCCAACCCGAACCAGGTTGGGATGATTCCATATGATTAAATTAGGGTATGAAGAACCCCCAGGTCGGGTTGGTTTGGTTGGTCCGATGGGGTCGGACTGAGTCTCATCATAACTGGTCCCCTATTTACTAGAATGCTCATATCTTTCAAACCTCATATCTGATTGGTGAGCCATTAGCTGTATTGGGACACTCTTGATGAGTCAGATTTTTGGAGTTATTTGTGGTGATTATCGTGGATGACGAGATGAGACAAATGTATTGAGTGGTGGTTCTCCCAAGTGCGCTGCATACAGAACCCTACGGTTGGCTTAGACCAGAAGACTGCTCAAAGATAATGTTGTGAGAAGAAAAACAGTGTGACCCGACTGGTCCCCAGTGGGGAGTGGCATTGTGTGACATAACAAACCCATGATACTCTTTATGAGGAGTACCTCAGTTCGGTTATGGTCGTAAGTAGATCTGTGTGACCCGACATGACCATGGTGGGGAGTGGCTTAGTGTGACCCATAATACTCATGGTACTTATCAGGGTTGAGTACCACAACAGTCAGCTGTTAGTTGGAAATGGATTTCTATAATTTGGTAGTCCCATTGGACTTGAATTCAAAGGAGTTATTCAATAGACGAGGATTTCAATGAATTGACTGATGATCAAAATAAAACAACCCTATAATATAACTATTGTGAGCTATGTCTTTTAATTTTTGTTATGTGTTTGAGATCATTCTTAGTGTAATTAATTCTGGGTTATTTTTCATTATTGGTTTTTTCCTTTGTGGATTACTTAGATAACATCATGGGTATTGGGGTCCTTACTGAGTATTGTTATACTCACACATGCACGGGCTTCTCCCACACGTGTTGTTTCTGGTGTAGATGATCGACATTTCGATAGAGGAGATCAGAGGGACGGGACTGACAGATGCTATGATGGTGTTTGTGGTTTCCTAGGACAAGGTGGAGCCTAGTAAGACCAAGAGGATATGGTATACTATATCAGCTACTAGAAGTATCACTACTCTCATGATCGGGTGGGGTTTTTGTGGATGGACCTTACATTTTCATTTTTTACTTCTCTGTTTTCAGCTCATTGTTGGGTTTGTATACTAGACAAAAAACATTCACCTGTACATGCACTCAATTTTGTTTTAGTGGTATCAAAAATTACCCCATTCAGTGTGATGGGGTGTGGATTGGAGTTTGTGTGTACAAGTTTGAAGTAAAATCTATCCCACATGTAGGTTGACACCTTTGGTGCTAGTCTCTAGCCCCTGGCCATTGGGGGAATACATGGGGCAGTAACGACATGGTCCCCGAGGTATGGGTCATGAAAAAGTTGTATCAGTGGGTGGTCGATCCTACCATAAAGATCAAGAGTCTATGTTTTTTTTGGGGAAATCTTGTTTAGTGTCATGTGTCTAACAATCATATATGGGGAGTCTAGTGTTAGTGTGGCGACCAACATATCCATAGACCAATAAATTGAATTCTTCTTTTTGGATTAATATATGAAATCATTGGTTTCATAAGTGTCACCATATGTTATTCTGAGTCATATCACCAGGTAAATCCCTTTTACCATGGTACATATTGAACTATTTCATGATGCCACCATGTGGATGGCCAGTAAGGATCCCTATACGAGGTCATGAGGATAGTCCTCCTAGTGAAAATGCTTCCATTTAGGGATCAATTCTTGAGATGGAAACATCGGGTAATTCATAAGTGTTTCCACAACCTGATAGTCTGTATATTCTGACGGTGATTCCAACAGAGGATGTTCAAAGGCTCAGTGCTCTACATGAGTATCATAGATAGAGAACACTCTAGTTTAGGTGAGAGATGGATTCACATGATGCTGAGGACTAGATGGAGGCTATGACATGTGTTTCTACTTAGTGAATAAACTACATGAAGAGATGGAGATATTTACAGTGAGTAGTCTACATGGCTCAGTGGAGAGATGGTGGAGCCTGAACACCCAGACGCATGACAAGGTGACCCTTAACTTGGTAGAATTTTTATCAATTTTTCTAGTAGGAGTTTTTCCCCCAAGACCTTTCGCTCTATGCACATTCAGAAGTTGGTTCACATACAGTAGGGTGACATGATGGTGGCTGAGGACTCTGCGAGATTCACTAACCATTCCCACTACTCTACAAATAATTTGTGAGACCATTTTTTTAGATGATGATCCTTTGATCAAGGAATAGGGTGGGATATCAAGTAATTGGTGTTGTCTCTCAATATCCCGACCTAGGGAGGGGTGCTGGAGTGATCCCTTGTTGTGGAGATCTTTTTGGAGGTGTAGGCGCCAATAGGTAGACCCACCAGCAGAACCAAGGTAGTAGAGTCCTTGGTAGGTTGTAGAAAGCAGACACGTGAGCCTAAGAGGGAAATGTATTTGAGAGGAAAACCCCTGGAATTTGGGTCAGCAGTGTGTGGATCTCAGTACATGGGGAGTTAGCTAGGATCTATGTTGTGCTTTGTGTGCGTCAGGTAGGGAAACATGGCATGTGACTTCTCAACCAATCGTAAAAATGACCAATAGATGGTCAAGGGGCCACCGAGGTAGCGTCAACGGTTTGAAAATGGTGTTCCATAGGGTGGCAGATGAGAAAAGAGATCTGGACAAGAAAAAGGTGGTGGTCAATTGTTTGAGGTATTACCACCACCACCCCCAGGTGGTCCACCTTGACTTACAAGAGTAGGCAAACAGAGGTGAGCTCGGCAATAGGAAGTAGAGGCTTAAAACCATGACGCAACAAGGATGATATGAGGTACTATCTGTGTCTTCTCCACCATAGATGTTTTACTTAAAGACATATGATCTAGTCACTCCATCCTTTCCATGGGTCTCATTTGGATCTTGAAGATTCTGGTGGAGTAGTTGGCTTGATCAATATGGCTAGAGACTCCTATGGGAGACGATTCGATGATTTCACACTAGTGTCAGCAGTATGAGATTACTCTATGAGGTGAGGGATTCAAATGGGATCTTCTAGTAGTATCTTCTATGCTTTAAACTTTTATCATGAATATAGAGAGGTTATCCACACTTCATGCTCAGATCTACTATTTTAGGCATACAATGTGGTCTATCTGCAGTTATGGGACCATGTTTTCTTTTATCGTTGAGATAGAAACCCTTACTGTATAGCAAGGAATATCTCAGAGTATGGTGAAACCGATTACTCATTAGTTTTATTTCCTCAAACAAGGTGTAGTAGTTGATATAAGTTCAAGAATTCTCTTAGTGATGGATGAGTATGGGGATTTTTTTTCCTCCGGATGTTTCAGTACTACCTCCTCATCAAGTGGTAGTCTTTTTCATTGACATGTATCCTGGGATAGCACTGATTTCCACAAATGAATATCGTATGGAAACCATGGGGCTTCATGAGATAAAGTTTCATCTTTATTACTTGCATTAGAATGTGTTTGTACTTCCTAGGTTTTCACCATGTGCAACCCATGTGCTTTTTCCCAAGAAGGTAGACGAGAGTTTTAGGTTGTGCGTGGAATTTTGGAAGCTTAATGAGTTGATCCGGATGAACAAGTATCAACTACATATAATTGGTGACCACTTTGACTAGATGAAGGTAGAGAATTGGTTCTCCAACATTAACCATAGACCGGGCTAGCACCCGGTTCAGGTACGAGGTGTGGATGTACCAAAGACAACCATCAGGTGCCAGTACGACAACTTTGAACTCTTGGTTATGCCTTTTGGCTTGTCCAACTTCCTAACATTGATCATGGGCCTCTTAAATAGGATCTTCTAACCTTACCTTGAACGGTTTTTCGTGGTCTTCATTGATGAAATCTCAGTAAACTGATCATTAGAGGAGAATTATGATAGAAACCAACTGATAGTCCAAGATACACTCTAAGAGAACCTATTTTATCATATTTTCTCAATGTTTCAGTTCTATATTTTGGAGGTCTACTTTATAGGAAACATCATATTAGTGGATGGAGTTATTGTATATCAGTTTACGATAGAGTCAATGCATTCTTAAGAGTGACCTAGGAGTATGAATGGGGTGTGGAGATTCATGGGGTTGGTTGGTTACTATCGGTGGAATATAGATGACTTCCCTAGAGTAAAAGCACTCTTATAGGCATTGAAACCGGAAGGAAAACCCTTTGTGTGGTTGGAGAAATGTCATTAGAGATTCCAGGGGAGGATATGGATAATTACTAGTGCCCCTCATATAGAGAATACCAGAGGAGGGATTTGGGTATGTCGTTTACTACGATGCATCTATAACCGCACTGGGTTTTGTCCTAATGTAGGAGAATGAAGTGATCGCCTACGGATCATTCATGTTGAGGAAACATGAGTGGAACTATGTAACCCATGACCTGGAGTTAGCAGTGGTGGTATTTTCACTAAAGATGTTCCAACTCTACTTGATGGGTGAAAGATTCAATGTTTACTGTTATCAGAAGTGTTTCTATTATTTCTTCCCCCATAAGGACCAGAACCTATAATAGTAGTGATTTCTACTGTTTCTCTATGACTATGATTTTTATATAGTATATACTCGTGGGAAGAGGAACATGGTGGTCGACGTGCTCAGTAGGAGGAACGATTTTCAGCTCCGGAGTGAGGGGACAGAATGGTTAGCCGTGATGCATATCGCCGATTTTGATGATGATGAAGGATCTTACATTCAGTTGATGACTCTTACTCCCCCACTATTATAGTCTGTTAGGGTGGCACAACTGGTGTATGTTGACTTCGAGGCCCGAAATGCTTACTTATCCTTAGGCCACGATCCTGATTGATTTTTGATAGGTGGGTAGCCTTACATTCTTTTTAAAGTGTGCAACATAGTACAATGGAAGTGGAAAGAGGAGGTGTTGAGGGAGTTTCTTACATCATCCCTAGCGGTACATCCTGGAGTGATGAAAATGTACCAGGACATCGGGAATCCGTACTTGGGGCTGGGGATGAAGGAAGTGGTTGCTGAGTTCATTTCATGATTCCTAACTTGTCATCAAGTGAAGGAAAAGAATAAGGTTCCAATAGGATTATCCTATACACACGAGGTACTAGAGTGGAAGTGGGATGATATCATGATAGACTTCATGATTGGGTTACCACGTATGTCCAGAGGCCATGATTCGATTTGGTTGATCGTTGACCGACTCACCATGTTGGCTCACTTCCTACCCGTCATGGGGTAGGTACATGTTAAGGGATTGAGATGCCTCTATATCCAGGAGATAGTGTGGCACCCTAGGGTCCCTTCGATGATCATCTCATACCATAATGCACGCTTCCCATACTAGATATGGAATGGATTCCAATAGGAATTTGTGACTCATATACACTTGAGCACAACTTTGCATCCCTAGACGGATAGTCAGACATAGCAGACCATACAGATCCAGGAGGAAATGCTACATTCATATGTCCCAGATATTGGTCATAGATGGGAGGACCACCTATCACTGGTGGATTTTTCATTCAACAACAACTATATCTACACCATTTCAAGGAACCGATTGAGTACCTGTACTAGAGTCCATTCAAAAAACCTATATTCAATAGAAACATAGTGTAGTTGAAAATAATGGATCTAGATTTGGAATGGGCGACCACTGAGAAGGTGTATATCATCTGGGAGTAGATGAGGACTACACGGTGCATGCAGAAGTCATATGTCAATAGAAGATAGAGACCCTTGGAGTTTGAGGAGGGACACCATGTGTTCTTTCACGTCTCACCCCAATAAGGATTACTGTTATTTGGATGGGGAAGAAAGCTATCTCCCAGATTCATTAGACCCTTTCAGATCCTAATCAGATTTGGCGAGGTGGTGTATTGCCTATCCCTTCCCCCACAGATGCACTAGGTGCATGATTTTTTCCATGTGTCATAGATGAGGAGGTACATTCTCGACCCATCACACTTCATCGACTAGGGTGAACTAGATCTTGAAAATGGGGCAATGTTTTTGGATTTCCTAGTGGAGATAGAGGATCAATCAGAGCGGGTCATATATCAGTCGTTGATCCCTTAGGATTGAGTTCTGTGGGATCACATTAATATACCGGAGAGCAATCGGAGCAGGAGGCTCAGACTCATGCTCAGTACCCCCATCTGTTTTTCTAATTTTTATTTTTGATTTTGGGGATGTAAATCCCTATTGTTGATATACTGTATTGACATAAAATTTCAGTATTTTTTTTATTATATGGAGATATTATGAGACATCATGCTCTGACGGAACATGATTATGAGGATCTGAGAGCCCAAAAATGAATTTTGAAATTTATTTAAGGTATGTTCATTTAACCCAAGAGAATATTTTTCTATCATTTGAATCATTTCCCATATCAAAAATTTGAGGCCCCCGTCCAACCCTAAATGATGATATTTGGCTAAAATGGTTTTAACATCAGCCATCAAGGGCTGAATGGAAAAGATTATTTTTGGATATTTGGGAATAAAATAAAATAAATGAAAAAGTTATTTTATTTTCATCTATAATTCTATATTGGGTGACACAACGAAGATGTAGTGTGGTGATAAGGTGGTGACAAGGTGCATTAATGAGGCTCATTAATGTACCATATCATGCATTGTAATGATTCAATAAAGGATGCCTAACAAAAATAATGTTTAATAAATAAATCTACATAATGATGAGACATCACAATGTAACTAGAATGATGCGACATGATTTCCTTTTTTGTCTAACGAGTTTGTGGATGGAGAAATAAAAATGAATGATTCTCTGGAAAAAATCGAGAGAATATCCTCTCCAATGAAGATTGATGAATTCTAGAAAATATTCATCATCTTAGATGTACCTCCATGATCGGGGATGGAAGTGATGACATTGACATCTTAAACTCTCGAGGATGAACACTTCTGCACCAAAAATCAAATAGTTAGGGGTTTATTTTTTATTTCAAATTTCTTCCCCACTCTTCTTTTTCATGAAACCACAACCATGGATTTTGACACATAAATTTTGATCCACAATTTGTGAATTTATTCTGGAGGGTAACTTTTATTTGGGATTATTATTCGTGATTCAAACCTTTCATGAAATAATGTATCTTCAACCCACCTGATTCCCCCTTGATTTAAACCTGTAATGTAGAGGTCTTGAGTATACACAATATGTCCTGAGCACATCCACTCAAGCATTCTTGATGGATGCATTCTAAATGTGGTGATAATTTTATTCAGAGGCCTGGGTAGGGATGAAGACAACCCGAAAGTCCCATAAGTGCAGAAGGATCAGAAAATGGACCACTAGAGCATCTCCTATGGACCTCAGAAGGTTTTGACTTTGTGGCGGCACTGGATACCGGATGTGGCGGCTGGTCGTCTAAAGGGCGTTCCACCAACCTGTGTCATGGCTACAGTAGAGGCAGTCGGCCCTCGCCGGCCGCGCTGGAGGATGGGGGCGCACCGTCGGCGTGCCGCCATGGCAGGAGGCCATGAATAACCAGTCACAGTGGTGGGAGTTTCGACACTAGGTGGGAACCACCTAAAGGGGTGGCCTATGTTCGAGCCACCCATATCAGCCGAAAGACTTGTGGTCCATCAAATGTGTCTGTAGGAGGAGACCCAGTGGTGTCCCACATGATAGAGGAGACCAAATGTGGATGGTTTCCATATCCCGGCCTGGCAGCACACCACAGGTACGCCACCTAGAAAAATGGGCTATGGTTGGTGGGACACGCCCCCATCCTAGCATGATGGACCCATTCTAACTGGTCGGTCCCATGGCCTAGTGGTCCGGTCTCGGGTCCTAAAGGGACGGTCTCACGGCCTCGCGGGTCGAACTCACCCAGGCGGGCTGGACACACCTAGGGGGGAAGAACACACTCAGGTGGTCGAAACACCCTCAGGCAGGCCAGAAACGCCTAGGCATGCCGGACCCACACCCTTCGGGATAGGCCTGATTAGAAAGGGTTGGTGGGCAACAGTGCGGGTTGTACCCTTGGCCAAACCGGGTCGGGTCTAGTGAGTCTTATTGGGAATGGCTCATTGGCCAGGTTGAACTAGAAGAACAACATCCCAAACCAGGATAGTTCAGGTCTGTCTTACTAAAGCAATGTATGTGATACCCATAGTCTGGGTTGGTGGGGTCGGTCCAACCGGGTTAGACTGGTTCCTAACATAATAGTTCCCTAGTTTACTTAAATGCATGTATCATGCAAACTGTGTGTCCCGTTGACGAGCTATTTGTGGAGTTAGGACCTTCCTAGTGAGGTGGGTCATTTTCACTATTTATGGTGGTTTTCATGGACAAAGTGTTTTAGATAATTTCTTGATGAGAGATTTTCTCAGCTTGGTATGAATGAGACCCATCAGTTGGCTGAGACCTGGAGGCTATTCGAAAATAGCCCAGTGGGAAGCGGTTTTGTGTGTCATGGTAGGCCAATGGTGGGGAGTGGCTCTGTGGGACACGAAAAACCCACAATAATCAACAGGAGGAGTACCTTAGTTCAGGAAATGTGGGTAGAGGCTCTGTGTGACCCAGCATACCCATGATACTCATCATGGATAAGTACCACAGTAGTCCATGGTTAATTTGATGGGGCACTATGGGAACTTGCGGGACCAATGTACTCGATAAAGCAGAAGTTCTCTAGTAGCTGATGAGTTCGATGACATGACTTATGATGCTACTATCACTACTATAGAATATAATTGGTGTGATATTTATCCTTTACATTGTGCTATGTGTTTGAGAACTTTCTTGGTAGAATTACTTTTGGGGTATTTTTTCTTTGTGGTGTTTTTTTCATGGATTACTGAGAGGCTTTTGGGGGTCTGGTGACCCTTCTAGGTATTGTTATGCCCACCCCTGGTTGGTCTTCACACGTACGTGATGGGTCTTGTCAAACAATCGACATTTCGATAGAGGTTCCTAGGGGGACGAGACTGATAGATGCTACAACGGTGGGCATTGTGGCCATGGACCGGGTGGATCCCAACTGGACTAGGAGTACATGGAATACTACATTGGCTACCAGTAGCCTCACTACTATCACGATTTGGTGGGGTTCTCTATAGATGGCCATTATATTTTTCTTTTGTACATTGCTATTTTCAGTTTCTTATTTGGTCTGTATTCTAGCCCACTTACATTAACTTGTATTTTCACTTACCTTTGTTTTAGTGGTATACATTTTCCCCATTTTAGATTGTTAGTGTGTGGTTGGGCATGTGTGTTTACAGGTGTAAATGATAATTCCTCCCACATGTAGGTTGAAGCCTTCATCGCTAGTCACCAGCCCCTGGCCTTCAAGTGGTGGGTTTTGGGTAGTCACCACACGGGCCCCGAGGGACGGTTAGTGAGAGTATGAATCCCATAATGAAAATATGTAGTTTTTCATAAAAATAAAATTGGTTTTATAAAAATAATTGTATATTTAGAATTATTTAGGATTGTACTTGAAAATGGGTAAGAAATTGAGACGTTGCCTTTAATCAGGTTTGTGCATCGTGAGAAATTGAAAAGGGATAATTATGAGTTTGGAATTTTTAAAATATTTGAAATTGAGACATTACATTGACTGGTTTGTAATCATGAGATTGAAATTTATAAATAGAGTATAGTATATTTATATAAAAATAATGTATAATTATATTGTTTTATATTTGTAGAATGCATAAAATGACTGAAAATGAATATTCGGGAAGAAAGCCCTTACCAATGGTATGAATGTGTTCTACAATTGACCTTAACATCCAAAATATTGTAATTTAATACATTAATTAATTAATTCAGAACATTCTATTCATGTATAAAATTTATTATTGTGATATTTTGTTCATTTATAAAATTTTTATGACTTATAAGATTCAATTTTTTTGATCAGTATCATTCATTTCCTTGGTTTTCGTGATATGTGTATTTACATTTTTGTATGTATGTTCTTGTGGAATATGATTAATTTTATAAGATTTAATTTACATGATATTAATGAAAATAAATATTTGTAAATGGTTATATATATTAGTTGGTTATATGATATGATCACTAATCTTTTCATAAGAGATTTAGTGATAATTGTTTACATTATTACGATGGTTATGGATCATAACAAACCCATTTTGTTTTAACAATTATTATTTTGTAATTATGATACCTAAAAAAGTAAGAGGGATTTTAATACATATATTATATTTAGGTTTACCCATAATAATGGTTTCACTACTAGCCTTTATGGAGAAATTGACATATGAAAATATTTTATCTAGGAAGGTTGTAAATAAACAACTCAGGGATGTTGATTTTGTTTTTTGTGTAAAACAGAGATGTAAAGGAGATAGACGAAAAACATTCCATTAACATGAAATAAATACTTTATTTATATGATACTATATTTATCATGACAATTTGGAACATTTCGTTGAATTTATAATAATAAAATAAAATAAATTGAAAATAAATATAATGAAAAAAGGAAGAGGGTTTACCTCTTGAATTATCCTCCTTCAGAACCTCCTTAGGGGAAGGTCTTTGACAATTTTAGAAAAAATAAGAGTTCTTTGACATGGGGGAGAAGTTTTCAAAGAATATTTTGTATAAATTTGAAAAGGCTCGATGCTTGTAAGGTGTGATGAGAAGTAGTGGTTAGGGGTTGTACTCATAATAGAGGAGAGGGGTGATTTCTCGTTATTTTATTAGTTATTTTATTATTTTTCTCAAGACAACCAGTAGTGTTGATTATTTTTACTCCATATAATAATAAGTTCATGTTAGTTAAATCCAAGGTTGATTACATCATATTAACATCACCAATGACTTATGAAATAATTTACATACCATTTATCATAAATTATTGTGTTTTACTATTCCAAAAAAATCAAATATTTTATAAAACTTCCAAAAAGTATCAGTAACATTTTTTATATATAGAATTAAAAAATGAACACAATTTTATTAAAATAATTTTATAAATAATTGAATATTAATTTTTTTAAAATTCATTAATTACTGGAATGATAGAGTTTTTAAAATTATAACAGATTTTATTACACTGAAAAATTAACTAAGATCACTTTAAATTATCCAAAAATCCACAGACAATAAAATATTTATTTATTAATAAATTTTATTAAATTTAATTTTGTTCTAAATAATATAAATACTTATAAAATTGAAATTAAATATTTATGACTCACAGAAAAACCAACACTTAATTAGTAATTTTTAATGTATTTATTTACTTATAGTATGAAATAATTATATCATATTTATACATTCATGGGTGATATCACTGATGTAATTAATATTTTAATGACTAATTATATAATCCCTTGAATTATTTTATTTGAAATGTACTTAATTTAGGTGAAATATAAATGTTTTAATACTAAGTATAATTTTTGATCATTTTTAGAAGTACTCCAATTTGAATCAGTTTACTATTTTTTTTATAACTCTCACCCTGATGATCCAAATAGTTTAGTTCTTGTTTTTTTAGGATTATAAGTTCAATATAAAACATTTCATTGGAAGGGATCATGAGACAATTCTTCCATTTGAAGGGTCATATGGACCACACCTGAAGGCCCAATGAATCTGTGAACAAACTAGACCATCCATGAAGATTGATTTACTAGGCTCAGTAAAGAAGTCCAAAAACATTAATTCTCCACCATAACTTGGGTGACACTACATGTAGTCTTGGATAAAAATTTCAAGGCCCATATCCAAGAACAAGGGGTCCAACTGATTCATTTAAATCCTACCCACCATTCTGGCATATAAATAAACATAGCACACGAATATTGAAATTTCTCCTCATGTAGACATCAATTCGAGCTGATATCTTTCAGTGGGAAAGAGGAGATATGGCCGGAAAAATCTATTGAATAAATTATTTTTATTTGAGGGCATATTCCTATTCTAAAACCCATTCACATTATGGGATTCGAAAAATTATGGATTGAAATGGAATGTTTACATTTTTTTAATAAAACGGCCACCACTATGGCTACAAAAGTCTATAGGCGGCAAAATATTCTGGGTGGACAGAAGACATCTATATCTATATCATTGAAGAAGACACCAGATCTATATTCATCATTCTATATTGGTAAATATGTGGTTCAATTGGAGGGACAGTTTTAGAATGCAAACAGTCCACTCCTTGGGCTATAAATACATCCCCTCATCTCCTTTCAAAAGGGTTGGAATTTCAGAAGGGGGGAGATCATATTGGCATGACTAAAGACTTTACAAAGGCTTGGGAGGATCTTCTATACTCATGTTTTCACTTGATAGAGCTTTCCTCCTCCCTTTTTTTCACTTACTTTTTTGTTCTTTATTTTTGTAATTTTGTAAGTCCTTTCTTTTGTAATTATATTTTAATGCAAGTTTTTATTCAATATCTCTTATTCTCATCCACCTTCAGTAGTTTAATATTAATTTTCTTAAAATAATTTAAATACAGTTTAATCCTCTTCCCTTCTTATGCTTCCCCATTCAATAGAAAATATGTTTTTTAATTATCATCATTGTTTATGTGTGTGTGTGTTTGGTGTACCACTCTTTTATAATACCTTTTTTTTCATCTATTTATAATTCATCATCATAAATTTATATTACCATATTAATAACCATATTAATGACTGAGTAAATCTCTCATTGGTTTGAGTTTTAATTTAGGTATGTTAAGCGATTGAGAGCTTTTTCTCGATGAGTATTCGTTGAATTAACATTGTGTATGTTGGACTTAGCATGTCACGGATTAATGACTTGTTTTGTTTAATGTGTTGTTTCCATGGATTATTTGAACCCTAAATACACTACCATATACCAGATATGATCAAGATTAGAACCTTAAGATACGTTAAGGCTTGGATTAAAGCCATAAAACTTGGGAATTCCAATCAACGTCAACTTGTGACATTGGTGTTAATTTAAATGAAATACAAAGAAAAGCTCAAGGATATCACAAGCTTAACTAATCTATTGATGAACTCACCCCAATAATTATAAATTTGATCAATCAATTATAGTCAATCAATCATTTCAATTAATCTCTGCAAACAAACCCCCCTAATCAAAATACAATTAACTAAAAAATGACTATTACAAAGTATCATCACCGAGGATTAGACCCGATTGCTGCTATACACATTAGCAGAGCACCAGAACATTGACCGGTCGATAGGTGAAAATCAGCCATGCATTTAAAATGGAACTGTTTCCAAGGATGGTACTTTAAGTAGTCATTAGTTTCTGGTTATTGTAATATAAAACTAAAAAAAAAATTAAAAAAAAATTGAAAAAAAAACAAATAAAAACTCGTCTTCTCATAAAAATCATAAACGAAAAACACAAAGCAAAACCCATATTCCACTTTCTTAAAAAAATATCTCTAAATGCCCCGTAGCCTTCCAAACAATCCATCTGATTTGTTTGACCCTGAAATTGAGCGAACACTTCACCAACTTAGGAGGAACATAAGAGATAATCAAATAATTCAAGAACCAGTCTTTATCCAAACAATTGAATTAGATATGGCCAATCATAGGGAACAAACACTAAAAGAACTTTCTACCAATGATATGAATTACGAACCTCTTGGAATTCAATATCCAAACATTGAAGCTGACATCGAACTCAAATCTGGTTTGATTCATCTTCTTCCTCATTTCCACGGGCTAGCCGGTGATGATCCACATCTCCACCATAAAGAGTTCCATGTGGTGTGCTCTACAATGAAGCCTCAACAGATTTCTGAAAAACAAATAAAACTTTGAGCATTCCCTTTCTCCATAGATGACACTGCTAAGTCATGGCTTTACTACCTTCCTCCTGGTTCCATAACCACATGGAATGATATGAAGCGACTCTTCTTAGAGAAACTCATTCCTGCTTCTCGTACTGCTTCTATACGAAAGTAAATAATTGGTATATGTCAATTCCAAAGTGAATCAATCCATGAGTACTGGGAGAGGTTCAAAAAACTTATTGCAACCTGTCCACACCACCAAATTCCTGACCAACACTTGATCCAATACTTCTATGCGGGATTATTGGCAATGGAGATAACTCTCATAGATACTGCATGTGGCGGTGCTCTTGTTGATAAAACTCCTGTAGCAGCAAGAGATCTCATAAGTAACATGGCTGAAAACACACAACAATTCCATACTCGAGCACAAGGTCTAGTAAAACATTCCCAATATAATCAATAAATTGAGCCGAACAAAATGACAGAGTGGATGAGTGAACTTACAGGTCTCGTGCGACAACTAGCTGTAGCTACCAAATCCCCAACCTAATCTTCTCCATAATCAATGTTTCCTAGACCTGTCAAAAACTATGAAATCTGCAACTCTCCATCTCATCCAACTGACACATGTCCAAAACTTCAAGAGGATCAATCTTATTCATCTAGAACAATGGAGCTCAATGAAACATATGCTAAGTGGAACACCAACCCTCAACTATCAGGTCAGTTTGTTAGAAACTTCAACGCACATCACTCTGAGCCCTTCTCTCCTTCCTATAACCAAGGCTTGAGGTATGGTAATCCCATCTCTCATCCCCCTCAATTCCCTCCTCAAATCCCAAACCATTTTCAATATGGTCAAGGTGTTGGTAACTTCCAACAACCTTATCATTTTATTCCTCAACCTCAAAGGAACAATCCTCATCCTGGATTCCATTATCCTAGTGAGCCTTCCCAATTCCAAAACCAATACAATCACTTTCCAATGAACCAAAATCAAGTTAATCCCAATTTGGTACAAGCCTCTTCTTTAAAGAAACCATGGGAATGTGCTTTTAAATATCTTGCCTCCTTCACCCGTTATAGTCTCAAGAGCAATGAAACCCAAATTGGTCAACTTGCATCCCACCTTATTCAGCCACAACCATCCAATTATTCCCAACTCCCAGCTCAACCATTATCCAATCCCAAGGGTAATGTAAGTGTAATTGCACTTAGATCAAGAATGAAAATTTCCATGCCTCAAGATAAGTCCTCCGAACCTCCTTTGAATGTTGACCTAGAAAATGAAAAGAAAAAGAAAATTGAGAAGGAATATGAATCCATTCCATCACCTCCTTCCATTCCACTTAGGAATCCAATTCCTTTTCCACAAGCTATCTCTAAGGCAAATAAGACATTTGAACCTGATCCAGAAATGCTTGACATGTTTAGACGTGTTAATGTCAACATTCCCCTATCTGAGGCCATAAAACAAATTCCTAAGTATGCCATGCTTCTCAAGGAGTAGTGTACCCACAAGATGAAACTTAGGACCTTCAAAAATGTTTCAACCCAGCAGTCTATTCCCATAAACTGCAAAGATCCAAGGACCTTTACAGTCCCATTCCAAATTAGAAGTTCCAAATTTGATGATGCACTCATAGACCTAGGATCCTCAATTAATGTCATGCCCAAATCTATCTTCTCCAACCTTGGTATAGGTCACTTATATCTAACAGTTATTGTCATTAAGATTGCCAATCGATGCATATCCAATCCTAAGGGAATAATTTAATATGTTATTGTTCATGTGAATGATCTTATCTTCCCTGTGGATTTCTATGTCCTTGACATGGAAGGTGAGACAAACTCTTGTCGATCTCCCTTAATTCTAGGAATACCTTTCCTCGTGACATCTAAAACCAAAATTGATATCCATACTTGCATCTTATCCATGGGATTTGGTGAACAATTGGTCAAGTTCAATATTTTTCAATCCATGTGATACCCATTACAGAATGAATCTACATTCTCTATCCATTCTTCTGAAACTATCTATGAGGGGGTATTAAATCCCAATCCATCATGTTCTTCATGTTATACTAATAGAGGAGTTTGTGAATATTGTATCCTCATTAACGAAGTCATAAATGGAGAAATTGATGTTGACATTAAAAATACATACTCCATTGACCTAAAGGATCTTGAAAACTCTTTGGAATATTATATCACCCCTGAGATCCAATGCTCCAACAGGAATGGAAATAAAGAAAATGAACTTGAATCCTCATTTGATGATTCAAATCTGATTATCCCACATCCATCCATTCCTATCCAGGATTCTGAAAATTTTGTTATATGTGAAGTGAACCCTGAACCAATGTGTTTATACTGTATCGATGGTAGTGAAGGTTGTGATATTTGTTCCATAATTAATAAAGTGATCACTGGTGAGGTTGAAATTAAAAATTCTTTGGTGAACAACATTTATTTAAAGGATATTGAAATTTTTATTCTGTCTTATGACTCCACTGATCCTCATTACTCTACATCAGTAAGTGATGAAATAAATGAGTCAAAAAAAAATTGGGATATCATACTGTGGTTTTGTGTTATCTGATCCTTACAAAAATGAACCATCAGAATTGAGACATCTTTTTGAATTTCCAAGCATAGAAAACCGACACTTTGTTGATAATCTTTTTCCTCATTTTGAAGGCCAAAGGGAGGATATTCGTATACTCTTTCCACCTCCATTTAATTGTAAGAACCACATAAAGCATGGAGAGAAATTATCCAATGACCAATCAGGAAACCCATAAGACAAGTTTTTTTACAAGCACAGTAATGTTGAGAAAATACGATGGCCATAGTCAGACTACGGGTAGTCCACTACAATTGCCTAGCTGTAGAAAAATAAATGCAGTGCTTCTTGGGAGGCAACCCATGTTTTATTTTACATCTGTAAAATTTCAATTTCTTTTTAGATTTTCATTATATGAATAATGATTTTTCTTTTTCAGCTAACATTCCACAATCATGGATCAACATCGACTTCCACTAGATCCCCAACTTCTCCAGTCAGCCTACGACTCGATGGAGATGGAATCCCACCAAATCCAAACCAGAGGGCACCTCTTTCCATTTAACTCTATCTCTCTTTTCTCTCTCTCTCTCTCTCTATCTTTCTTCTTCATCCCCTCTCATTTATTATATTTCTTTACCTCTTTCTTCATAAACCCCATTTATTTAATATTTCTCTTTTGTGTGGGTGTGAATTTATAAAAAACAATCTAAAAAAAACCTAAAAAAATAAATAAAAATTAAAATACAAGATTTATGATTACTCAACTTTCAATTTTGTAATTTTGTCCAAAAATTATTGGGAGTCAAGAAAAATGTTTTTATCTCAAAAATTTTGATTTTTCATTATGACTTTGGATAATGAATTTTGTGTCAAAACCAACAAATTTTGAATGCTCAATTTTTTATTTGGAAAATGATTTTCCCCAACCATGAGAACCTACATTAGCTTTCATGCCAAAGCCACCTATTACCATCTTATCAAAATGTGTGTTTTCAACCCCGTTTGGGAGTCTTGAGTTTGTGAACCTTCGAGTTGGATTTCCTACTTTAGTGTGCCTTAATATGATAGAGGAATTTTCTGAACAACTTGAGAATCATAATATCCAAATCGCCTCCCATTTCTTGTACATTAATCCTCCTTTTGAAAGCCCCTTAGAGCCTATGATAACCTTTTCTTTGATAGCCACATTACAAGCCCAATACCTTTTCCCACCCAATATCAACATATATTTTCATTACATATTATTTTTTTGAAATGTATGTTTGTGGGTGGGGGGGATGGATTTCATTATTTGGGTACCCTTTTATTGATTTTCAATGATTTATCATCTGCTTGAGGGAAAGCATCCATTTCAGTGTGGGGGGGAGGTTATCATTCAGTGAGTTTTGGTAATTTATTTATGTTTATGAAATCTTGTACAAATATTTTTTTACAGTGTTCAACAAAAAATCAATAAAAAAATGAAAATAAGAATGGGTTATGTATTGGGTAGTCAAAAATCAATATTTATCAACCTTTGATATTATTATGACTATTACAATTAGTGTCTTGAGGAGATCTAACATGGGTTGGGATATGAGTGTGAGATCTGTTTTAGGGTCAACTTTCAAAAAAACAAATAAAAAAAAAAGAAAAAAAACACTTGCATTATATTCTTATTGGGAGAAGTTTTGTGTTTTGTAAATATTCCATCTTTTCATTACAATTATATTTTCTTCCCCTATTGTTTCTTTATTCACGGAATAATTCCCTTGTAAATATGTCTTTTCATTTCCTTCCATGTTTTATTTCAAAAAAATGTGCATTGCTTTTCTATGTTGGTGTTTTAACCCTCTTCCTCTCTCTCTTGGACATTATATTCCTACCATCCCAGAGCCATAGAAAAACCCCACAGAAAGACCTCTTAATTCTTGTGCACTTTGAATAGGGATTGGAAGCTAAGATCTCTTTTCAAACTCTAAGATTTTCACTTTTGGATAGTGGAAGAGTAGAACTCCACAAATGAATTATATCATCTTGAGAGGTGTGAGTTTTGAATGTCCACATTTTCCATTTCTAAATTTGAGAATGAGAAAAATGAATTAGTTTTAGAACATTGTTTCTGTAACAACTTGTGGTGGAATTCAAACTGGATGAGTGAAATAGTCTAAACCTCCCCTGATTGGAGAAAACAAAATTTTAATATTTGTTGGTGACTGAAAATGATTTTGTCATGTTTTTTATATTTTTTTCACATGAAGAATTGCACAAAACTAAGTGTGGGGGAGTTCATGTTATTAATATTTTTATGACTTATTATATAATCTTTTTACTTATTTTATATAAAATATGCTTAATTTGTATGAAATATTAATATTTTAATACTAAGTATAATTTTTGTGGATTTTTAGAAGTTTTCCAATTGAGTCAGTTTACTATTTTATATATAAATCTCATCCTGATGATCCAAATTGTTTGTTTATTCTTTTTTTGGATTTCAATTTCAATATAAAACATTTCATTAGAAGGGATCATGAGTCAATTATTCAATTTAAAGGGTTATATGGACCACCCAAGAAGGCCCAATGAATCTATGAAAAACTAGACTAGCCTTGAAGATTGATTTATTGGGCTCAGTACAGAAGTAAAAAAACCATAATTCTCCACCATAATTCGGGGGATACTAGTTTTAATCATGGATAAAAGTTTTAATTCCAAAATCCATGAACAAGGGGCCCAAGTGATTCATATAAATCCAGCCCACCATTCTGGCCGAGAAATAAAATCATCACACAAATATTGACATTTCTCCTGATGTGGAAATCCATTTGAGCTGAGATTTTTCATTTTGAAATCAATGATATTGGCAGAAAGCTCAAGTTAATAAAAGATTTTTATCTGAGGGCATCTTTTAATTGAAAAACCCATTCACGTTATGGGCTTCAAAAAAGTCTGGATTAAAATGGGTAGTTTACATTTGTTTAATCAAACCTCCATAACATTGGCTTCAAAAGTCTATTGGCGGCCACATTTTCTGGGTGGTCAGAAGACATCCATATCTACATCTTTGAAGAAGACAACATCTCGTGATTCATTTTTTTAGATTGGTAAATCTACGGATCAATTTGGGGGACGGTTTTGGAATTCAAACAGTTTACTCCTTGGGCTATAAATACATCCCCTCCTCTCCTTTCAAAAGGGTTGGAATTTCAGGAGAGAGGAGATCATATTGGCATGACTAAAGACATTACAAAGGCTTGGAAGGATCTTCCATGCTCACGTTTTCACTTTAGAGACCTTTCCTCCTCTCTTTTTTTCACTTACTTTCGTGTTTCTTTGTTTTTGTAATTTTGTAAGTCCTTCCTTTTGTTATTCTATTCTAATGAAAGATTATTCTTCAATATATCTTATTCTCATCCACATTGTGTAGTTTAATATTAATGTTATTAAAATAGTATAAATACAGTTTAATCCACTTCCCTTCTGTTTCTTCCTCATTCAACAGAAAATCCATTTTTTTAATTATCCTCATTGTTCGTGTTTGTGTGTTTGACATACCACTCGTTTCTAATACCTTTCTTTTTCTTCAATTTATAATTCATCACCATAAAATTATATTACGAGATTAATAACCATATTAATGGCTGAGTAAATCTCTCATTAGGGTGAGTTTTAATTTATGTATGTAAAGCGATTGAGAGCTTTTTCTCGATGAGTATTTGTTAAATTAACATTTTGTATGTTGGACTTAGCATGTCATGGATTAATGACTTTTTTTGTTTAATGTGTGGTTTCCATGGATTATTAGAACCATAAATACACTACCATAAACACGATATGATCAATATTAGAACCTTATGATAATTTAAGGCTTGTATTAAAGCCTTAACACTTGGGAATTCAAATCAACGTCAACTTGTGACATAAGTGTTAATTTAAATTCAATATAAAGCAAAGCTCAAGGATATCACAAGATTAAATAACCTAATGATGAACTCACCACAATAATTTTCATTTTTTAAATCAATTATAGTCAATCAATAATTTTAATTAATCTCTGCAAACAAACCCCCCTAATCAAAATACAATCAACTAAAAACAAATGACTATTAAAAAGTATCATCGCCGAGGATTCAACCCGAGTGCTACTATACACATTAGCAGAGCACCGGAACATTGACCAGTCGATAGGCGACGATCAGCTGCACGTTTCAATCATTATTTACATTTTTAATTTCTTACTCATAAGGTTCATACAACTATTACTATGTTCATGATACTATTTTATCAGTATAGTTTCTTTAACATTTTGAAGTAACTATTATTTCATTCATTTTTCACTTATGAGGTTTGAATTGAGTTCTATATGTGATTTTATGGGAAATATACTATATTAAATAGACATAAGAAAAAATATATCATTGGTAGAGTTCTGTATTGTTACATTCTCCCCTTATACAAAACTTATTTCCTCATTCTTTCTAGACTGTCACAGAACTAGATGATTTGGTATTTTATTCATCAAAATATTCTCAGGCTCCCACGTTACCTCTTCAATGTAATGATTTCTCCAAATTGACTTTACAGGTAAATTTTTCTTCTTCCACAACAAATATTCATGATAGAACATAATATGAATAGGCTCTCCATTGTATGATATGCCAGGATCCAATAATATCCATTCATATGTGAGGAAATAAATTATGTCCATAATGAAATTCATTAACAATTATTTGTGGAACAAATTGTATTACCTAAAAACATTTGGAGAAATTTATAAATGACAATATAATGATCTAATTATCTCAGGTATTTATAAAGGGACAATTTACATTGGGTTCAATTTCCATTTCTTCCCAAATATTATAACACCCATCAATGGAGATACATTCAAGAAAACTTGACCTCCAACTTTAAATACAAAATCCTTCCTTCAATTCTCATTATAAGTATTTTTCTTACATTGAACTACTTTGATATAGTCTTTAATAGTCTTTAACATTTCTATTGTTTTCTCCATATGCTCTATGACTAGAAGCTTTCATTCACTAACTCCATCACAACAAGTTATTGTAAAACATCACTATCCATAAAATACTTCCAATGGATCCATTGGAATACTAGAATGTAAACTATTATTTTAGAAAAGATATATCAAAGTAAAATAATGATCTCACCTACCATGAAAGTTGATTGAGAATGAGCTCAACATGTCTTCTAATGTTTGAATGGTCCTTTCAGACTGCCTTTCAGTTTGAGGGTGAAGAGCAGTATTCGCATAAAGATCAGTATCCAAAAATTTGTGAATACTTTTCTATAATTTTGAGGTAAATCGTGGATCAGGATTAGACAAAAGAGAAATAATAGCTCCATAAAATCATAAAATTTAATTAATATAATGTCGTGTAAGGTGCTCTAGTGGCCAATCCTATTTTATAGAGAGGAAATTTACACATTTGGTAAATAGAAAAAAAATAACCATATTTCATCATTCATTCTTGGAGTTTTTGGTAATCCAATGAAATAATCAATAATAATGTCAGCCCATTAACTTATAGGAATATAGAGGTATAGTGTTAAACCTCTATGATGTTTTATTTTTTCGTTCATCTATTGAGAGACTAAACAACATGATACGTTATAAGTAATTTCCCTCTTCATATTATCCCACCAGAAAAATTCCATTAGATCTTTATATATCATAGTTTTTCTAGTGTTTACATAGAAATTTAAGGTATGAGAATCATCCAATAACCCTATTTTTAACTCTTGAATAGAGGGAACACAATGAATATACACAAATTTGTGAATTCCATCCTCAGTCATTTTGTCTTGAAACATCCCATCTTTCCCATAATTAATTATCTTTTGAATATCTTCATCATCACACTAAGAAATTTTAATTATTTATAATAAAGATGGTTGGGAAACCAGTTTAAAAAGTAACGATTTTTCACCTTCCTTGATCATTTTTTATCCATATTTTCTATATCCACATAAACAGGGTTCTTGAAAATCCTCATTTTTTATGAAATTCATGATACATATTGATCCTTGCATATTATACCTTATTATCCATCCCATGGTGGTAGTTTATTGAATAATCATAATCCTTGAGAAGATCAATCCATCGCCTTTGCCTCATATTATGATCTCTTTTTTAGAAGTTATACTTAACAATATTTTAATATATATATATATATATATATATCTCGTATCATTCAATATAGAGATAGTTTATTTGTATCTTATGAGAAAATATTACAACTCCTAACTCAAGATCATGACTTAGACCACTCTATTCATGAGTTTCTTAATACCATTATGCATATGTAGAAACTCTATCATTATTCAAAAGCACACAACCATGAAATTTCATTGATGCATCATTATAAATCACAAATCCAACATTTTCCAATGGTAGAGTGAAGATTGGATCCTTCACTAACATCTTCTTCAATTTTTCAAAACATTTTTTACCTTCTTTTTTCCATATAAGATTAACCCCTTTATGAGTATTCTTGGTTAATGTGTTAGCTAATCGAGTGATTTTTTAAATGAAACACTGATAATAACTTGGTAAACCAATAAAAATAAATACCTAGGTTATGTTCATTGGTGTCGGCCATTCCCCAAATACCATTTTATTTGAAGGATTAGTTGAGATTTAATCCTTTGAGATAACGTGGCAAAGAAAATAAACCAATTGAATACAAAATTCACACTTGTTAAACATACCATATAATTAATATCTTCATGAAGTCTTTAGAATAATCCACAAGTAATTCTCATGGTCTTCATATCTTTTGCAGTATACCAAGATATCATAAATAAATACAAAAAAAATATTATGATATTCATTAAGAAATCTATTCATTTGATCCTAAAAAATAAAGGGTCAATTATACAATCCATAAGGAATTGCAATAAAATCATAATGCCTATACCTAGTTTAAAATTATTTCTCTTAAATATATTCCTTCCACACAGGAAATAGACTATATCCAAATTGAAAATCAATTTTAAAAAAATATTTTACTCCGTGATGTTAATTGAATAAATAATCAATACAAGGTGGGGGATATTTTTTATTTATTGTAATAGCATTTATTTCGGTATATTGAAGGCACAACCTCATGGATCTATAATTATTCATGAAAAAGTGTATATAGGTTCCCAATGGTGAAACACTAGGGCTGAAAAATCTTTTATCAATCAATTCCTAATGATGTTTATTCCGTTTTACTGATTCCACCATGTTCATTATTTAGGAGTCTTTGATGTAGGTCTGTAACCAAGGATTATATCAAAGGAGAACTCAAATTCCCATTCTAGAGGATGACCATGTAAATACCTTGAAAATAAATCCACATATTATTACCCAATAGGAACATCATCAATTTGAAGGTTTTTTCCCTCACCCATAGATATTTAATTCTCTTTCTCCCCAATAACTTCATTCAGTATAGCTAATTTGGGTGGATCAAGATAAGACTAAGATAATGATGATTATTCTCTAAATATAAGGGATTATATACCTTCCTCAAAATCATAATTATATTCTTACTACAATATATGTTTGAATCATATTTTGAAATACAATAAATAACAATGATTATGTGAAAGTTGATAATATGTACGATGATAAAATCAGTTGATAAATCATGTTAATATATCATAATACAAATTTCCTAGAAAATCATTTATGGAATGAGAATTTCCTTAGGGGTTTTGACCGATAACTCCCTTGTAAAGAAGAAATGGAAATATATAACTTTTAATGAATAATGGTATGATGTTAAGGAATTGGATAATGTAAAATAAAATAAATAAATTGTTAAATTTGAGGAAATGATTAATGTACCTGTCACTACATCATTAGGAACTTCAACATTATTAGTTGTGATTGCATAATAATATCCTTACTCTAGTGTCATTTTATGTGGAATGTTTCCTTGATTCATTAGGTAATAAATTTATATGTGTCTCATCTCCCTAAAATTGTAGCATTTAATATTGGTATAATTTTAACTCCCCTGAAATCATGGTCTTTGTGGCATTTTTCTAAATAATTGTAACAAACTCTTATTCATTATTTACAGGATCTAGGGGGTTTTCTTCCACAAGTATCACATGTTAGAAAACACCATTTTTAATTCTTCCCATTATCCATTTTTCCTCTTCCACCCTCTTCTTCTATTTCATTCCATTAAATCTTTAAGACATAGGGAATTTTTTTTGTATTGATAAAACATGAGATAATATCTACGTATATTGAGAATTTTTGAGAGTATTCTGACATTAAAAGTAATGGTCTTAAACAATCAAATAATTGATCAATCTTTCTCCATTGATTAATTATGTAGTATGTGACAAGTTTTTCTAGCCGCGTAAAGTTGGATTCAAACATGGGAACAATATCATATTCGTTTTTCCTCAGATTCAAGAATTTATTTTTCAATATTTTCTCATTGTTTGTGAGGAAAATATTTCTCTAGGAAAATTTCACTAAAATCCCTCCATAACATATTTTAAATTTCTCTAACTTTATTTTTATTTTGAATTAGTTACCACAATTGATCTAGTTCTCATGATAGATGATAAACAACCACGACAATTTTATCTCTATCATTAAATCCCAAATCATGAGATATCTTCTTTATGGAACATATCCACTTCTCAACTAAAAGTGGGTTTGTAGTCCATTAAATGAGGGATTTTTTTATTGCATAAGTTGTTCTATCATTTATCCCCTATGGTGTGGATATGTATGATTTATATGGGTAAGTTATTATTAATAACCAGAGTCAACATTCCTATTATAGATATAAGTTACCTAGCACCAGTCACAGAACTGATACAAAAATAATTATCTTGCATAGGAGGGAAATCACAACATGTGATAAATTCATTGATACGGTTTCATCCATTCAATAAGGAACCATTTCTAAATTATTTCATACCCTATATTAGAATGGAGATAAATATAGATAACATTAACATATGAATATTAAATAACATTCCATAATCTATAATCATAATCATTAACCAATATGAGTAGCATGGTGAATCGTACCAAGATAGAACATACACAATCGAATCGGTTATAAAACATTTAATAACATATGGTAGAAAAAAAATAATATATCAATCACAATACCATAAAAAAGTCAATAGATTATAATAAATTATCAAATTCATTGAGGAATTCATGAGAAAAATACCTCATTTAAATTGCAAAGAAGAGTTGTTTTGGGAAAATCATTTTTAATGTTTATAATTGTTTTTATAAAACATGTATTGAAAAAATATTTTTCCTGATTTTTTTATTTTATGAAAGTAATTATGTCTTAAAATTTCTTATGTAAGGTAATTTAAAATGGATAAGAAATCGGGACATTACCATTAACTGGGCTTGTACATCATGAAGATTTAAAGTGGTAACCTTGAAAAAAACAACTATTTTATATAAACAATAGTTGGAATGATCATGAAACATGTGTTTGGAATATATACATTGACATTATAATTATTACATAAAAAATAACAATTAATATTGGTATATAGAGGGATAAACCATAAGCTGAATGAAAATGGATGTTTAGGAAGAAAGCCCTTACCTTCTGCCTTAATGTGTTCTCAAATTGACCATAACATCCTGGATAATAAAATTAATCCCATTAATTAATTAATAAAGAACTTTATACACATTTATTTTATTTATTATAATTATATTAAATTCATTTCTGGCCTTTAGGATGAGTTATAAGATATAATTTAATTTCTTTGGAGCATCAGTTTCGTTGTATATCACTACTAGTATACAAGTATTTGATTATAAAAATTCATGTGTAATGGGAATAATTGTATATAATTAAATTTATATGATATTAATAGACATAAATAAAGGTAAATGGATATCTATGTAATTTTATTATATTTTATGATGAAAAATCAATAGAAATTACATTTAGTAACAATTATTTTCATTATTAGTATAGTTATAGATCATAAAAAACTCATTTTGTCTTATTATTAAGTATTATGTAAATATGATACATATATAAAATTATAAATGATGAAATTAATATATTATAGACTTTATTAACCATAAAAATGGTATCATTACTATCCTTGATGTATAAATTTAACTACAAAAATTTTTCGTCCACGAAGGTTGTAAATCGGTACCTCACGGAGAATGAATTTGATTTTAAAATAAGAGATAGAGAGAGAGAGAGAAGATTTTGAAGAATGATATTACATTAAAATGATATAATTAAATTATATATATAATAATTTAGTTATAAATATCATTTTAATGGAATATGTAAGGTTATAATAATAAAATAAAAAAATCTTAAATGAAATTAAAAGAAAAGGGAAGAGGTTTTACCTCTTCAATTATCATCCATGAGAACATCCTTAGGGGAAGGTTTGTCTGTTTTTCTGAAAGACCAAGATATAATAGACATAGTGAAGATTATTTGGGAGAATATTAGGTAGACATTTAACATGGCTCAAATCCTAGAATGGGTGAGGAGATGTGGCAGTGAGGGGTGGTATTTATTAGGGAGGAGAGGGGTGATTTCTCATTATTTTATTCATTATATTTTTATTTTTCTCAAATAAACCTATAATATTGATTCCTATGATAATATATATTAAAAAGTTAATTTTATTTTGAATAAGGATGATTAAATCATCCAAAATGAAATATGACTCAATAAATCATGAATTTAAAATTTATCTTAAATTAATCAATTTTTCTATTCACAAAAAAATTGCTGAATTTTAGAAAAATACAAAAATTCACCATAAATATTTTTTGACATTTTAGAATTTTAAAATGAAATCTATTAGATGAAAATAATTTTATTAATATAATAACATTATATTTTAATCAAAATCATTATTTACTCGAAAGAAACAATTTTAAAACATATTAATAATTTTATAATAGTCACAATGATTAACTAATTTCTAATTAAATATTTATTAAATAATAAAAAAACCAAATATTCATTTATGCACAAATTTATGATAATTAATATTATTTAAATTAATTTTATTAATTATAAAAATATATGACTATCAAAAAATACAAACACATAAATTTTAATTTTTATAAAATTTGATTATTTATACTATGATATAATTATATAATTTTTTCATTTATAGGATGGATAAATTTTATTTATACAATAATGGGAAATTTTACTAATAATTAGTCTAACTTACTATTAATAAGGTTCATATTAATATTCATAATATTAAGTTTCTATTTCATCGGTATAGGTTCCCTAACCTCTAGAAATACCTATTAGTTCATTAATTATTCATTTATGAAGTTTATATTGTGTTCTATAAGTGATTTTATATGACCTATACTATTTTAAATAAACACATGAATGAAAATTTCATTTTAGAGTTATAGGAAATTAAATATTTATACTTAATCAATGATAATATCATTTATAACTTTTTACATTCCATACAGTTGGAAAATGATATCGACGCTCATGCAAACATGTGGACTACCACCTCCCCAAAGAAACATGATTCATTTTATTTATATATTAATTTTAATGTATGTAAGACAAATATAATTAATTTATATGATATTGATAATATAATAAGTATACCATAATGATGAATTATTTTTATCTTTCTTTTGATTCTTCATTAAAAGTGTTCATACAACCTTCATCTGCATGTACAACATATTGTCTCCAAGAATGGCGTAATTTATTTTCCTATGTATAATTTTATTGATTGATTATAAATATGTATGTAATGAATATATATTATTTTTATACTATTAATGTAATTTTTGAAATATTTGGACAATGATAAAATTATAAGGACTGGGATATATGAAAGGAAACCTTATTGGAAAATGAAGCATTTATAACCTATAATAGGGATTTGGATAAAAAATTATATATAGAAGATTGATAAAAAGTTATAAATAAATAATACATTTTATGAAAGATATTTGGTTATGTATTAAATGTGTAAAAAATCCATATATATTATATAGGATTTTTGAATTTGAAGGAAGAAATATTATTTTTATGGTAAGACTTTCTCATTTAACTTTTAACTCTATGAGACTTATATCATTTTCACCATGTATTTATTTTTTAAGGTGTATTTACCACCTAATTTAATTACTATATCATTAATCTATTTTTATTCATTGTATTTAACATTCAATTAAATGTTCTTTCATATATTGAGATTATAATTGCATCAGAACCAAAGTAATAAGGGTATATTTAAAATTCTATTCGTTATTCAATTTTTTTTATTATGCCTCGAAATAGAAATATTTCTGTATAATGTCATTGTTTTATATAATTTATTTAATTTATTTTCAAAATCTACAATTATTTTTTAAATTCATTTTTACCCTTTTTTACACATTTTTTGAAACAGAATCATCATATCATTTTATAAACATGTATATTTTTAAATACTCATAGTATAGAGAAAAAGGAATGATTTTTAATTTAAATATAAAAAGTATTTTTTTCAGGTGTGGTGATTCATTAATTAATTGAAGATTTATTTAAAAACATACCTGTATATTTTTCATTATAACTACTAGAGGTTTTTAAAAAATGAAATTATTTCAAAATTGATTATTAAATTTACTCCTTAATTATTATGAGAGATATTTCAAAGTAATATACCATTTAAGAGAAAATTATTTGATTTTTATAATTCTTTTTAGGGAATATATTCCTTTCATATCATCCTAATTTATTATCATTACGGTTTATGTTTCTCAGATCATGATCTATTTTAATCAAATTTTATTTTCATGAGTTATCTTATAAAAAAGGTTTACAAAACCAATTTGCCTTAATGGGTCCTGATATGATTAATGATTGATGTACCATGTCACACATTTATATGGGGTTCATTATGGGATGTTTCATACATATATATCTTCCCAATACATTTAGAAAATTATTGTATCTTTTGATATTATAATGGGAAAACATATCATTATGCTAGATAATTTATGGGAATAAAGTTATTGTAATTTATATATTATTAGAAACCAGACAACATATATTATCTATTTTGGGAAACATGTCATTGTAAATGATCTATTATGGGAAACAATATGATGTACATGATCCATTAGGAGAAACAACTGTTGATATAACATTTGATAGTTTTGGTAGTTAATGACCAAATAGAAAATTATATTTATAAATATGATAATAGCACACATAATTTTGATTGTAAATGATAGTCAATTATTTATTTATCCTAAATTATCATTATTATTATTCTAGTGTTCTAAAATGATAATTTTTATTCCATAAACCTTGTTTATGATCATTATCAGATTGGGTGTGAACTTTGTATGTTATTGTCATGATCTCACACACTTTTTCTTAAAATATATTAAAATGTGATCATCGAATGATATATCTAATGCTTACCCTTACTGAGAAACTAAGATAACACATTCTTATTTTTACATTACCCTTTTTATGAATATATTTTCAGTAGGGTATGCTAATAAAGAGATCCATGTGGGATGATCATTAGCTGATATAGTGGAGATCATTCCAGAAATAAGATGATTGATATAAAGTTACCAATGAAACTAATCTTATAATTTCCTTGTTTTTTCACATTGAATATCGTATTTAATATTCATATATATATATATATATTTAATTTTTATGTCTTGAAATTATTGTTCTTTATAGACTCACATATACAACAAGTGATATGGGAATCCATTACCACAAGTCTCAACATCCTTTCTATATTTTTAAACCTCCTATATAATAAATATTAGTATTTTCTACATTTATTACATCACCATACATAAAAATATATATATACTATATATTATTTTCTTATGACCTTTTATTCTCCAATACTTTACAATTCCATTCTAAAGTCATGTTTCATGAAATAACTATTTTTTTCATGTCTGTTTTGGTTTGTTATTTTTCATCTTTATACATTTATAATTTTTCCATAAAATCCATATTGTTAATCAAGATATATATATCATATATATTCATTACATATATATATATATATTTAATATTTTCCATAAAAGTTAGGGATAGAAAATGAAAAACATAGTTCATAGAGATGGTATGATGTACGTATGCATGAACATTGATTCCATTTTTTATGGAATGAAATAAAGAAAGGTAAATAAATTATTTCTATTACAGATTCATTTTTATAAAATATATATATATATATAATATTCATTAAAACTCTAATTTTTCATCCATGTGAATCATGAGTGAATCACGGCACTTCGCGATGCAGTATTCTGTAGTACACGCCAGCAACTTTATCATATTCCTATGAAATGGTAAGTTAGAAGAAACATGTGTTATAATTATTCTTGAAGCACTACATTTTTATAAATATCCTAAATAAACTCTAACATCTTGATATTCTAAATGGTGACAATATGTTCATAAGCATATAAGATATGCAACAATGAGCTAAAACAAAAATCTAAATATTATTTTTTAATTTAGTGGTTATTTCCAAGAAATTATAATTGTTGGTAAAAATATAAATGACTATATTATGTTTAAAAACATTTATAAAATATTTTTATATTTATTAAATATTGTTTTTTGTAATAATAAAAAAAATCTAATTTTACACATAAAAGAAGAATTTTTCAAAAAGGCAAATTTTCTACCTTTTAATTGTGCACCTGTTTGAAAACTATTTTTTTGAGAATTATATAAATTTTATTTATAAATATATAACATAATTTCGAATTATAATTTTCAAAAAAATTATTGTTGTTAATTTTTGGAATTTTTCATAATAAATTATGAAAAATAAAACATTTTAATTATAAGGTAACTTTTCATCTAAATAATTAATAACGTTAAATTATATTTTAAATTGGTTTTAAAATAACATTATATAAACTATATATCTAATAATTATATTATTTTTATTGAAATTATATGTCATATTTAATTTTGAAATAACAAAATTTCAATCATTTGTGAATTTCAACATAAAACCCCATCATTCTCGCCCCATTTATGAGATTAATTATAAATTAATTTTAGAACCTTAAGTGTTTTTTATTTTTTTTAAAAAGTTTTTTATATTTCAAATAATAATATCTAAATTTAGTAAATTGTTCCACTTTATTTTTGGATAATATGAATAATAATATTACTAATTTTTATTACCGTGGTTATGGGTAAGTTAAGTAATGAAGGGTAAATATAATCATGATAATGATTGGAAGTTTAGAATACAACATGTTCTAATTTTATTTTTGGATTTATTATAGACCATCATAATCCTTTGGATGGATTTTTTGACCTATTTTAGCTACATAGATGACTTTATCCCCCCTATAATATTTTATTTTAAGAAAAGTCAAACTTGTCAAGAATAATATTTTTAATCAGTATAAAATTTATAATTTATAGTGGCCTAGAATATATCATTGACTCAAAATAGTAATTTGAAAGATAAAATATTTATATTCATATGAAATTTTATTTGTAATTTTTAGTGAACATATAATTATCATAAATTCATACCGATCCATGAGGGAGTAATTATACAATTGATTAAAATATAAAATAAATGTTATTAATACTTTTTAAATAATATAATTTGAGTTAATTAACTTCATATGTTATTTTAATAAATTATATTGAAATTGTGGAGATTTATTAAATGATTCAGTTCTTTTATATCTTGATTTCTTTATTTCAATGTAATGAATTGTGTTAAAATTAACATTAAAGATATTTAAAATAAATAATATTTTAATAAATGATATAAAATTCAAATAACTCTAAAATTGATCCATATAATTTGGATAATGATCAAAATCTAATCCATGATCCATTTATAACTGATTGAAATTTTATTGTGACTATATAAACCCTCCAAAATTAATAAATAATGTGATCTTGGTAAGATTTAAAAGGGTTAAATAAATGTTAAAATAAAAAAATAAGGATTAAAAAAAGACTAAAATTATTAAATATGAATTTTATTAAAGTATTTTGAACTATAATCATCCTATATTCAAATTATATGACTCCTTTTATAATTTTAGTGTAGAAACCCGGATTTTCCATGAAAGACGTTGTAATATTTCAATATATATTTTTAGAATAAAGCACTAAGATAACATGCTATTACGATGTCATGTGTTTATGGAATTAATATTATTAAAATATTAAGTATGTTTAATACTATGATCATGAAGATAATGGGATAAATATTAAATGGAAACTAATATTAGAAATTTATGGACATGATTGAGTCTGGAACAAGGTATTTTCCCTAGGCATGTCATTACTTTTATCAGCAAGTGACTTCTGTTAGAAAAACAGAAAGAAAAAAATATTAAAAAACTAATAATTACAAAAAAATATTTTTTCTCACCCACCAAATCAAATAAATTTTTATAGGATATAATGATTTTAAATCTGATACTATCATTCGGTTCGTAATGGGTTTTTTATTCAGTACAACATCAAGTGCGAGGGCATGAAATGTTTGGTTTTTCCGGATGTTGGTGGGAATTTAGTCATTTTTTCTATAACATGATGCTTAAGAGGATTGATTATCGTTATAGAATATAACTGTCACCAAATATATTCTCATTTATTTGATTCAATATGAATCCATGGTCATAAATCATGTAGAAAGAGATTACAACGCGAATCTGGTGAGGCGTTAGGCCGACAACGGTGTGAAAGGCGGTTGATAGTGTAGGTTCTCAGTGTGGGTGACAGAGCATCGAGATATGGTGGCAGTGGACCATGAGAGGAGGTATGTTATGAAGGAATGACCCGGATATGAGGGAATGACCTAGTGGTGCTGGTGGGAATTTATGTAGAGGAGCCGAGGATGGCGGGACCTGAGTGGCGATAGGCGGTAGCCAAACATGGGGAATTCAACCACATTGGCTTGGAAGGAGGATGAGAAGAGGTTCAAGAGGCTCTCAGGGAGATAGGGCTAGTATCTAGATAATCCATAGGGAAGCATGTCGTGGGCTAGTGAGGTATGCCGACCCTAGGCCGAGCTAACCGGCCAGAATGTGCGAGACAGGTTCGGTCGAGCCGAGGCATCTTCAAAAACCCATTTCTCCAAATTTATCTATTTGATTGATTCTAACTATATTTAAACAAGTCACACTTATTGATAAAGTCCTTTTAAAGCCATTACACAAATATTAGGGTTTGGTTTCATGGCTCAGATACACAAAAATTAAATTTTTAATAGTCAGAATAATAACGTAATAATTATTATTAAGAATTCTTATATCAGAAAAATCATATAAATAAGACGTCCAGATGATATTTCATATGTGTAATCATGACCCAAAAAATAAGGCAAATGTTTCAAGACATATTTTAGGCTCTTACATTGAAATCACAGTGCGGGCCCCACTAGTCTTGAATAGGGTGTTTAGGGTGAAATGTGATTTTTTCACTGGGTATCTATTTTGGATGAATGAATAGTAGACCCCGTGTGTTTTTCAATTAGGATATCAATGGAGTGATCCATATAATTTATTTCAGGATTGAGGCATGGGACCCACAAGACACCATTCAGGAGTAATGCGATGACATACTAAATTTTAATCGGATGTCCAATCAAGGTTGATGAATAGTTGATCTTGCACATTTTTTCACAAGGATCGCTATGTTGTCAAATTTTTGGATGGGATGATACTTATTTGTGATCTCATTAAATTTGGATACATGAATGGGATCACACTAGATTATCCTTTTGATGGATTGAATAGAATCCAATATAGAGATCATACAGGTTTACGAGAGTGGTCTTGATCTTATCCTCAAGTTTGGATGGGTAGTGGAATTCCTTAATAGAAGTTCCTGGATTACCCTGATGCAGGAATTGGTAGTGAAATTCCCTGATGATCCTTCCATGTTACCCTATAGGAGGATTTGTGCATTGTTTTTCCCCGAAGTTCTTGTCTTACCCTCTAGTTGGGATTTGCAATGGTGTTCCCAATGACCCCCCATGTGTAAATCTCTATCCGGACTGGGATAGTTCATTTCACTGAATAATCACCAGAAATACCATCTAGTAGTGTCTTGACAGTGGAATTCCCTGGTGACTTTCCCGAGTTGTACCCTTCAGTAGGGATAGAAAGTGGCGTTCCTTAGAGAACACCATAGTAGACCCTTGGTTGTGTGACACAGTGATGAGGTGTAGTTTGGTGTACTATTGGAATTGTGAGGAAGAGGGGAAAATTAACCACTGATATTAATCCTTGTAATGCATTCTAAAATAGTTTGGGTGAGGTAGAGGATCCCAATGTGTACAGTTATCAAGGTTAATTGATTGAACCCTGTTGAATTACGTGTTCAGGGTATATGTGTGGAATGTTGGGATCATTGAAGGATATTTATGGAACAACTACTGATTTTTTTCTTAGGCTATGATGTGAGATGGTGATCCCCATACTTTCTCGATTGGGTTTCTATTGACAGAGTATATATATATTGTTATTGTGCCCACTACTTGGGTTTTTGTCACTCTCCTTCCAGGTGAAGAGAAGACTTCTGTGGTATGCCATGTTTTTCCATGTATTTCTTCTCATGGATGAAAAAGAATGATCTCATACAATTTTTATATAAGACTCAATGAGAAGTTCATATTCTCTCTATTAATATTCCCTTTTGTTCAGATGATTTTACTTCAGTCTCTGGTAGGGTTGAGCTGCAATTTTTTATTGAACATTGTTCCATATAATATTTTCATTTCATATGGTATCTCTTATTGAGCCCTTCTTTTCTAGAGGCATCTTACTAGGAATGTTTATACTCACCCATGGAATGAGATTTTCCCACACGTAATGATCCTTATACAGATGATGGAATGTATTAATTGTGTTATTAGGGATATCAGGTATATATGTGCTTGGACCTTTTACGGTGGGCGTTGCTTGTATTTCAAGGATGGGACTCTCAGAGTTTCTTCCTCTTACCAGATTATATCATGATGGGACACATTACTGGTTGTTCATTTATATTCACCCATTTTATATTTTATCTACATTACATTACTCATACTGTTTAGTATTTCATGCATGTTCATTTTATTTATAATTGTGAATAATTTTTTACCCCTTTCACTCTACACTTATGCATTGAGTGGTTTTTTCTGTGTGTACATGTAGATAAGAAAATAAATCCCTGAGTTTTTTGGGCCTTTGGTGCTTTTATCTACATCCTAGACTATGGAGGTGGGCATGGGGTAGTTTTTTCATGATTTCAATTATGGGTGATTTCGTGAGAGATTGGTATCAGATGTTGTTCGACCCACTGGACATTGTTCATAAATTTCCCTAAAATATCATGTTTGGGTTTAGAGTAACAGTGTCGAAGAATCATGAGATCATCTCATGAGATAGGGAGTCCAGTGATGGTATGGGTTGCTGACGTATCCATTACATATGACCCAGATTAGCTGCCTGTCGAATCTATATGATGAGACACTTGTTATCAGGAATAATGTCACATGCATCATAAAATATTTAGTCTTTCAATGTCCATCTTGAGACATATCCTCGTAGTTATTGTTATTGATATATATATATATATATTTCTCTCTCATCTAACTGCGGTAATCCATGATTTCTTTTAGGATGCCTCTATAATGACATCTATCAATGATACCATCTCTAGTTCATGATGATGAACATGTGGGTGATCAGGCCCCACCTCAGGGACCATCATTTGATACCCTTACTCTGGGGGGATATTTAGAAATATCTCGACCTGTTCAGCACCATATAGTCCCCATAGAGTAGGTTGATCATCCATTTCATGTTTTAGCACCACATACCACTGAGCTTCCACATCGAGCTAGATCCTTATGAACCAAAGGTTTGGTTGGAGTTAGTGATCCATGTTTCCAAGATTATATGTACACATAAAGATTAGATGCCTTTACTACCAGTCAATATTTAACACATAGAGGATGGATGTTTGTTGGGTTGGTTACTCAGATGCACGAGGAGTTGCTACATTCATGGGATGACTTCCCACAGCCATTCCCTGAGGAGAAATACCCCTTTTTCATATGCTCCATTCAGATTCAGGAGATTTTGGTGTTACTGTAGCGAGGTTTGATAGGTGAAGAGTACATGTTTAGGTTCATATACCTTATATTCTACTCTCATAACATGATCAGATATGGATTTATCCAAGAATAGATGTTTGGGTATGGAATATGTAGAGAGATCTAGGCTACCATAGTCCCTTATGCATCCCCACCTATTTCAGGGTGATAGAGTATGAATTTTTGATAGAGAAGATTCATACAGAGGGATGAAATGTAGTCAGATTTGGATGTATTCATGACAGGGTTGATTCATCTTTTTCTCCAGTTGGGCACTAGACATATCAGGACATGGTACCCTTTTGGGAGAAGACACATGGGTGTGTTTGTATTGTGCATGGGAAACATAGAGGACCGAGGAAGCCCAAGGTGGACTAATCATATATCTGTCAATGGTGAGGTCACATTGCACATGAAATCTCGACCAAGAGTACAGAGCATCCAGGTATATAGTTGGTGGACAACAGAAGTAGAGTCATCATCTTGATCAAGGGTCAACTAGGTGGGAATAGGATGGTCACTAGAGAGGCCGTGATGGTAGAGGAGGTATAAGATATAGAGGAGCCTAGAGATTATTTAAGGTTATCTCCCCACCACTACTAGAAAGCCAACGTCAGTCCCATGGATCTCATGGCAGAGATCATATGTAGCTCCATGATTTGGATGTCTATGATCCCACATCACACGATATGATCCAAGGTACAATCTATGTTTATTAAACTCTTGGTTCAATATTAGTAGACCCAGGTTCCAGTCACTCTTTTATATCGTTAATCTAGGTACAAGAGTGGGATTTTCTATTATAGGTGCTAGCATAGAGATTTTGTCTCCGAGTTCCATTGGGGTACACTTATTCTATGACATTCATCTACCTTTCTTAAGAACTATCTCTTGGAGGAGAGAGGCTCAGGTGGAACACACTGATTATCATTATTGAACCCTATGATTCCATCCAAGGAATGGATAGATTTTCCATTGTTCGATCCAAGAACTATTGTATTCATAGTCTAGTATGATGAATACACAATGATGGGATGGGGTTCCTCTATATCAGTGAAACAAACTTCATATAAAAGTAGGAAGGAGTTGTGAGAAAGAGGCTATAGCATTATACTCACTACTTTGCAAGAATAACCCTTACTGCAACATACCCTTACGGAATATGAGTTCCTTTAGTATTGGAAGATTATATGGATATCATCTTCAAAGAAATTACAAGAATACCTATGAGGTGGGAGTCTGAGTTTTTCATTAACATGAATCCAGGGACTACCCCAATACAATTTTTAGCATATCAGATTTCCCCCACT
The DNA here is from genome assembly GCA_963277665.1 of Viscum album. Classification (NCBI taxonomy): domain Eukaryota; kingdom Viridiplantae; phylum Streptophyta; class Magnoliopsida; order Santalales; family Viscaceae; genus Viscum; species Viscum album. The sequence goes on along the minus strand of OY728143.1, from coordinate 960,090,294 downwards.
GAGCATTATGAGCTACAGTCATAGTTATTGGACATTTGAGGAAGGGTTTTTACAACCCTAATTTTTTCCCCTTGGATGCTCCACTTCTATTTGTGATGAAGGCATATGGGAGCATACAACATTTGGCTGATTAACGTCGCCTAAACAAGGCCAAGATAATTAAAGAGTACCCCTTGAAAAGGATCGATGAACTCTTTGACCTGTTATAAGGTACGAGGTGGCGTTCAAATATAGATCTTAGGAATGGATACCGTAATCTTTAGTTTCGTGAGGCTAATATTATAATGATGGATTTCCAATGTCACTATAGGACCTACGAGTACCTAGTGATGATCTTTGGTGTGACAAATGTCCCCGCCATCTTTGTGGGTTTGTCTAACCAAATCATGCAGATATAATATGACTAGTTTTATTTATCTTCATCAATGACATAATCATCTACTCTATTTTAGTGTAGGATCATGTTGGGAATATGAATATGGTCCTTGAATTACATAGAGAGCACTGAAATTAGGGATAACTCTCAATGTTCCAGTTTTGGATGTAGAATGTTAACATTATAGGAAATGTCAGTTTCAAACAAGGTTTACCTATGGATCCAGATAATATTGAAGTAGTATTTTCTTGGGAGAAACTCAAGAATGTGTTAATAGGGATAATATTTATTTGTTTAGCAAGATATGACTTCTGATTTGTGGAAGACAAATCTAGGATTGCATCCCCTTTTACTACTAAAACATTCAATGGAATGATGTTTACATTGTATGATAAGTTTTAGAAGGTCATCTAGGAGATGGGTAAAATTATTAAGAGAGTTTATGTTTTAATAATATTTTAGTAATACATTGAGTTAATAGTGTTTTAAGATTCCTTAAAAGCTGGGGTTGGTATCATGTTAACGTAAAAATGGGAAATCATACCATAAAGATCAAGGAATTTGAGACCCCATGTACATAATATTGTGAATCACATCCTAGAAAATATATCATCAGACTTCAACATGAGGATATAGAGGCACTAACTTCTGGCCGAGTGGATTGTCGTTTACTCAGACCATCAGAGCCTCAGGTACATATTCATCCCAAGAGACCTGAATATATGATTGTGATATTGTTTAGGGTTATGATGGACTACAACTATGAGATAATCCATACTATAGGGAAGGGAAATATTATAGAAAATTACCTTAGTATGAATTTCAAGGTTCATCTAGTGTAATAAGATTCATAATAGTTTGCTTCCCTATAGCTGATCCTGGTGGAGAAGGAGTGTACAATTTTCCTATAGTCGATGGTGCTGACTCATGCATTCCATGATTATGTGAATTAGTCCCAATTTAGAGACATATACTGTATACATTTGGGTGATCATATATCCATAGGAGCCACATCCTATGGATACTCTGAAGGGTGGGATAATGAGATATTATTTCATGGGAAAATAGTGCTTCCAATTGCGATGTGGGAGGAGGTGTTGTGGAAGTTCCATTATTCTACCTTAGAGATATATCCTGATGTGGGGATGGTGTAAAGAGATATTTCATGGAAGATATGGTGGTCCTAAATGAGATGAAACATAGATAATTTCGTCTCATTATCCCTCACAAATCCATTTGTGAAGGATAAGCAACATGTTCTGATGTGTTTGTTACTACCACTTATGGTTCTAGAGTTGAAATGATGCAAAAAATCCATGGAATTCATTATTGGGTGTTCATGCATAGTGTAAGATCATTACTCCATCTAAATGGTCATGGAATATGTCATGATTTTGGCACACTTCCATTATACTATGATCATAGTTCGGAGCAATTTTTGGGTAAGTAGTACGTTTGAGTGATCATCCACCTTCATGGGGTGCCTTTTAAAATTGTTTCCAGTCAAGATGTGTTTCTTATGTCACGATTGAGGGGAGGCCTTCATGAAGAATTCTCAACCCAACTACCGATGAGTATATCATTTCACCCTGAGAATGATGGGTAGTCTGTCTACAATACCTAGGTGTTAGAGGATATGTTGGGATCTTGCATGTTAGATTTTGGCCAGAGCTAGGAGGATCACCTACCTTGAGTAGAGTTTGTGTACAATGACAAATACCACCCTTCAATTAGTATAGATCCATTTGAGGCCATATATTAGAGAACCTTCATGTCACCCTTATTCCAGATAGAGGTTGGGGATTCATCCCTCGCGGGCCATAGTTGGTGAATGTGATGAAAAAGAATGTGCAGGTCCTGCATGAATTGATGTAGACTACCTATAGAAGAAAATAATCTTTTGTAGATCACCATCGTAGGCTCTTGGAGTTCATGTAGTGGTACCGTGTCTTCTTGAGAGTCATCATATGATGTGGAATGATGAGGTTTAGCTAGAGAGGCATGCTACCACTGAGGTTCATCATGCTATTCATTATCGTTCCGAGGGATGGAAATATTGACTACCACCCCACCCTACCCCCATAGCTATAGATGGTTCACAATGTCTTTCATGTGTCACATATAGGGTGATAGAAGCATGATCATACAGACATCATCGACTGTGGTGAGATGGACATTAAAGTTGGATCCATATTTGAAAATAATTCATTTTTGATCTAGGATCAACAAGATAAGACCATACATGAATGAAGCATCACGTTTGGTAACATGTTGGGATAGCATGGAAACATGTCGAAGAGATCCTAAGAATGAGAGAGTCAGATGTTCTCTCATAATCTAGTGTTTTTTTACTTGTTTTTATTTTTTTGGAAAAAAATATTGACAGAGGTAATGATGTGAAGACCTAATTTTTTCCTTGTATCATTATTGAATATTTCTAAATATATTTGTAGAACTATGTGCTGATACACCGTGCGATTAAGAGTCCCAATGTTCTGGAAATAAATTATAAAAAATATTAATTATGTTTTATTCTATTCATATGAATAAAATAGGATAAAACTTAATTAGAATTTCAGATTAGATATTGGAGGCCACAATTGAGTTTAGAATGTGGTGTTTACAAAAGTTGTGGCTTAATTTTTTTTGTACAAGAATTCTGTGAGGAATGACACCCTGGTGAAAATAGTAAATAAAAATATTAAACATAATTATATAATATATAATTATGAATCAAATTTATTTTGATCATAGACATATATTGGATATTTGATATTGCTATTGGGTTCATAATGGGGTGTTTTACTCAAGTGCGACCTAAAGTGGGAGGTCATGGAAAATCCAGTTATCTTGGCCATTGGCAGGAATTTCATTATTTTTCAATAAAAGGGTTATTAAGGGGATTGATTTGGGCTTTTTCTTAAACCCTTAAAAAACCATATATCTCTCCATATACATTCATTAGTGGACCAATTATGAATGTCACGACCCCCTCCCACCAAAGATGCCCCTCTTAAGCTGGAAATGGTGAAAGGGAGATAATGACCCCCTAGTCCTGCCTCCAGTAGGCCCCGGGGTGGCGACTAGCACCAAGGATATGAGTTTTTCATAAATATGGGAGGCATTACACTTTTTATTTTTATAGATCAGGAAAATAGGACAAGTCAACCACCAAAAAGGAAAAGATAAAGTGTATATAAATAAACCCAAACCAATCCCACATGCATGTTAAACAATTTTATAACAAGGTGCAAGTACATGAAAAGTCAAAGTACAATACCAAAAGAAAACAAGAGTACAGAAACAACAAATACTCCAACTGTCCGACTAGTAGGGTCCCGCACGGCCCTGGTATTCCTCCTGGAAACCTGAAAGTAAACGTAGGGTGAGCATACAAGTATAATCAGTAGGGAAACCTAAAGCTCTCGTGCACAAGTGGGGAGACATCCTAATGTCCCGTGAAAATAGCAGAAGAAACCTAGCAAATAATTCAATCCACCCAACCTCACCAGCCACACTCACCAAAAACACAATCACAATAGGTAGTAGTATATAAGAACAACAGTATTGGGTAACACACACCATTTCCCTTTAGTTAGTTGCTCTTCCTAATGAAGAACGTCCTGACACTGCCACACTCTCCCCGCCCACACACACCTTGGCCTCACAACCACGTATCCAGCCCGTACACACCTGGGCCTCAACACGACGATTCTTGGGAAATAGTAGAACCTGCCCGAAGAGTCTTGGGCTAAAACCACCCCAATCGAAACCTACCCGGAGAGTCCTAGTTGTAAGGTCACCTCAAGCCATAACGGCCTGGGGAAGAAGTAGCAGGAAGGAGCTAGTAACTAAGGGAAAAACACCCTCTCCCATGAAATGGGAGTGTTTGGCACTAAGTGCTCAACATGGGTGGGGTGCGATAAAACACAAAGATATAGATATATTTATATGTATACCAAACACACATCCCAACCTATGGCTTCTAAACAGAGAAACTGAGCATGTGCCTTGGCACTGCTACTACGAAGCATGCATACAACAAAAAATCCCAACCCAATTTTGGTTTTCATGTTCCAACAGAATTAGTTTTTTACTTCCTTAACTACTGGGAAACTATACACAACCAACTCATCGATCATTCGTAAAACATATCCCTGGAATCCACAAATCAAGTTAGGAAAACACAAGAAACACAAAAAAGTCCCTTCTTAACAACCAACCAACCCATTGATTATTAATCTCATTCCATTACCATGACCCACCATTCATTAACTCTCCCACTTTTATTTATTATTCACAACTCATAGTCCGTTCACATTCAAACCCATCCCTGTAGCCCCTCTGCCAACCACCATAACCACAAACACACCAAAACCTATACATCATTCCACTTTAACACCATTTATCGCAGCCCCGCTTCCAATCACCAACATAAAATTCACACCAATCCCACAACCAAGTCAACCGCAGCCCCGCTGCTCACTCGATCCACAACAACCCTCAAAACACCCTCATCACATGCCATGTAACCAAGCTAACACCCACATGTTCATTTTTCCATTTTGTTCAACTAGGGTGATCACACAATGGTTCCAGATTTTGGTTAGCCAACTTTACATGATTAACCAATTCCCACATTCCTTAAAGTTCCATTCACCAAAATGGTATAGAAAGATAAGGAAATATTTAATTGCGCAAGCAAAGGCCCCCAACGACCATGAGTTTCAGTACGCATACACCTATTCAATTCACAACATAGAGTCACCGGATATAAAATAAAGTTACCACATTCACAAACATCTCATCCCAGTTATGTAAGCCAGTTATTATCTTTACTAAACTGGTTCAAAAGTATTTCACGTAAACAAGAGAAAACCCACACCACATGATGCAAAAATTTGAGAGACGATGATAAGATCCCTACCTCAACAGGTTCCGATTGCAATGCTCCCCCAGATCAACCTTAGAAGACGTCTGTCGGCATCCATCACTTCTTTCGGGTCCCGGAAAAACTTACTCGGGTGGAAGTCGGAAAGGAAAGGCTGTTGGAAAGACAATGGATCCAACCTCGAATGTTCCGCCTCATCGTTACGATCCCGTGGCCGCAGACAGATCGTAAATCGGAGCTCGAACGAAGATGTTATGGAAGAAAGAGCCTTCGAGTCTCTTGGTAGAACTCTGCTCAGAGAAAAGGGGAGGAGAGGGGTGAGTTGAAAAGGAGGAGGGGACCACTCCTTTTATAGGTGAGAAAACCAAAATTACACGGCGTGTACTTTCTGGTACATGGCGTGTACTTGGCTGTTTCACACTGTCATCACACGGCTTCCAACACGGCCTTCAACGTGGAATGCGGCCGTTGACTGGTCAACACACGGCTTGAAGGTAACGCATACGCGGGAAGGGACTACACAGCGCGTAGTATTGGATACACGGCGTATACCCATTTATTTCACATGGCATGGACATAGCCTTCAACAGGGGGTATACCCAGCAAGGGGGTAAACGATGTGTACTCAAACTACACGGCGTGTAGTTTCAAAATTCTGGAAAGTGTGGGAAAAGTCCATTTTACCCTCCAGAACACTTCATGACCCTCTTTTTGACAAGGGAATGGGCCTGAGAGGTCCGGACCATTACATCAGATACCTCTTAAAAAATTTCATCCCCTAGAATTCAAAAACCAACCCAGAGGAACCCAACAAGATACCTCTTAGGGCTCTTGTTATAAAATGAACCCAACCACCAACCCTAATTATAGGTGTTAGGAATTCCTTCTCCTATGTCGAGATATTATCCTCTTTAGGCGGCACTGACTCTCCTGCACTGGTTTAATCACATCCTAATTAATGCGTCTTGATTAAGAATCGGGTCTTCCCAATTACATACATTAGGATTTTTTTCAACTCACACTGCCCCCAACACTACACAACCCACACACTACCCGAACACGTGGTTTGGGGAAAATTCCCTTTCCTATGTCGACATATTATCCGCTTTAGGCGGCACTGACTCGCCTGCATGGGTTCAATCACATCCTCATTAATGTGTCCCAATTAAGGACCAGGTTTTTCCCTTCCCCAGAAGCCCGGTCATGTTACACACTCCCAAAGAACAAGGAAACAAAAGGTCTCATAACTGACAAGCAAAGCATTCCATGCATCAAAGGTACAAAGTATAACATCAAAACAAAGCTCAAAAGAACAAGGAAAACACAACTAAAAACAACTTCGGGTACTGAGCGTGCATCTAGGTCTCATGCTCTCAAGTTCTCTCTTCGAGGCCGCCATGCCTCTACAACACACGAACCAAGGGAATGGTTCATCCACAGAGCCCCTTCTCTTTACGATCATCGATTCTGACTGGTCGTTCCTCGAAGTTCATCTCGTCTCACAAATCTAACTCTCCCCAGTCGATAATTTGAGAGTCGTCATGTAAGTACCGACGAATCTGGGAGACGTGGAAGACGTCATGAACCTTCTCCAACTGAGGTGGCAGGGCCAGATGATATGCCACCTCACCGACTCGCCTCAACACCTCAAAAGGTCTGATGAACATAGGTGAGTGCTTTCTCCCTTTCCCAAACCTCCTCTGCCCCTGTCGAGGGGAAACCTTCAAAAACACATGATCTCCCACCTCGAACTCCAAGGGCCTCCTATGACGATCAACATAAGACTTCTGTCGGTCCTGAGCCGCTTTCATCCTTTCGCGTACAAGCTGGACTTTCTCTATGGTGATCTGTACTACCTCTAGCCCAAGAGCGCCTATCTCACTAACCTCTACCTAGAAAATTGGTGAACGACATGGTCTTCCATACAAGCCCCCAAACGGTGCCATTCCAATAGTAGAGTGGAATATGTTATTGTAGGAAAACTCTACTAAAGGCAAGTTTCATACCCATGACCCTCCGAAATCCAGAACGCATGGTCGCAGCATGTCCTCCAATGTCTGGATAGTCCGCTCTGTCATCCCGTTGGTATGGTGGTGGAAAGCAGTGCTAAGGCATAGCTGGGTGCCAAAAGCATGCTTTAAACCACTCCATAATTGTGAGGTAAACTGAATATCCCGGTCTGAGATGATATTATTCGGAACTCCATGAAAATGCACAACCTCGTTTACGTATCTCTGTGCTAAGGTACACACCGGGCCCGACTCCTTATTTGCTAAGAAGTGAGCTGATTTCTTCAGACGATCCACCACTACCCAGATAGCATCATAACCTCCCTAATCACGGGGTAGTCCTATGATGAAGCCCATCGAGATGTCATCCCACTTCCACTCGGGGACATCTAAAGGAGGCAACAAACCACTGGGAACATGGTGTTCAGCCTTCACTTGCTGACACACTGGGCATTTAGCCACAAACTCTGCCACTGTCCATTTCACCCCGGGCCACCAAAACTGTTCCCTCAGGCCTCGGTACATTTTTTAAACTCTTGGATGTACTGCCAAGGCAGAGCTATAGAACTCATGGAGAAATCCCTCACGCATCGCCTCTGGAACAAATAACCTTCCATGGAAAAGCATCCGATGTCGGGTGTCCTCTGCCCATCCCCCTGGAGTGTTTCCCTGATCGACATGATCCCGCATTACTTCCACCTCGGAGTCCCCCCACTGAAACTCTTCTACATGCTGTAACAAGGAGGACTGCACCGTCATCTTAAACAAACAGCCTCTAACACCTTCTACCCTGTCATCCAAGTGCAAGGCATCCAACTCTCCCATCGCCTTCCAAGCATCAGTGGATTCCCGAACCACTTTCATATGAAACTTCCTGCTCGGGGAATCATCCACAACGTTGAACTTACCTTTAGTGTAAGAGATCTCAAATTCATAGTCTTAGAGAAACTCGGCCCATCTCCGCTGCCGCAGGTTCAGGTCACACTGGGAGAAGATGTAACGCATGGTCTTGTGATCTGAGAAGACTACAAAGAACTCCCCAAAGAGGTAATGTCGCCAAAACATCAGTGTGAACACTAATGATGCATGCTACAGGTCATGGGGGGCATAGTTACGCTCGTGAGGGCGCAACTTCCTAGACCCATAACAAATCACAGCCTTCTTCTGCATTTATACACACCCAAAACCAAGGCCAGAAGCATCACAAAACACCTCATACACCAACCCATCCTCTGGTAATCCTAGTACAGGATCACTAACCAATATCTCCTTCTGGTAGTCGAAATAATTCTGGCACTGCTCGCTCCATAGGAAGACCTGGTTCTTCCTAGTCAAAGCTATCAAAGGAGCCGCAACTCGAGAGATGTCCGAAACGAACCTCTGATAGTAACCTGCTAACCCCAAAAAACTACGAACTTCTGCCACGCTCTTGGGTGCTAACCAAGAAACAACTTCCAACACCTTCGACGGGTCCAGTAACACTCCATGCTGAGACACTACGTGCCCAAGTATATGTACTTCTTATGTCAAGAACTTACACTTCGACAATTCTCCAAAAAGCTAGTGGTGTCGAAGGACTTCGAAGACTTCCCTGAGATGCTCAATGTTCTCCTCCTATGATCTTGAGTAGATCAGGATGTCATCGATATACTCAATGACGAACTGGTCCAAAAAACTCTCGGATGACAAAGTTCATAAGTCCCATTAACACAACTGGTACATTCATAACTCCAAACGACATCACTACAAACTCGAAGTGCCCATACCTGCACATGAAAGACATCTTCGAGATGTCACTGTCCTTCACCCTCAGCTGATGATATCCCAATCGTAGATCAATATTAGAAAACCAACTGGTTCCCCTCAGCTGGTCAAAGAGATCATCTATCCTTGGAAGGGGTTAACGGTTATTGATCGTTACCGGGTTCAACCTTCGGTAGTCTATGCATAACCTAAGATGACCATCTGTCTTCTTTACGATCAAAACTGGATCACCCCATGGTGACATGCTAGGTCGAACAAAACCCTTCTCCATCAGATCTTCAATCTGAATTCGCAACTCCTAAGGTGCCATTCGATAAGGGGCCATCGAAATCGGATGAGCACCAGGCTGTATGTCTATCCCGAACTCAACATCACGTCAGGGGGGTTGAGTCACAACCTCCTTGGGAAAAACATCAAAGAACTCCCCAACAAACTCTGGGACATCCATCATCTCCTTATCGGCTGGAACCACTGATAACCTGCCTAACAAAGAAAGGAGAGGCTCCACACACTGGCTTCCCACCTGATATCTCCTCTTACCAACAAAAGGTACATGTTGCCCATCCACGTCGGAGAACATGACTCTTCTCCGGAAGCAGTCGATAGTGTAACTAATAGAAAACAAATAGTTGATGCATAGGATGACATTGAATGGCTGCATCTGTAACAGAAGAAGGTCCCCACTAGATCGATGTGGTCCCAACGTCATCCCACCTCCCCAGAAAACACAAGATACGACTGTCTGGCCTCCAACTGGTGTACTCAGCACCAGTGGTATGGAAAGTCTCTCTACGTATAGTCCCAAGGCATGGGTTAGACCAGGTGAAACAAAGGAGTGCGAAGCTCCTGAATCGAACAAAGCATAAACGAGAGTGCTGAACAAACAATTCATACCTCGTACCACCTCTGGTCCTATGGGAGCTTCCAACTCTGCAGCGTGAAACTGTCCACGCCTAGCTCCTCTACCTCTCTGATGTCTTCCACCTCCCCGACCACGCCCTGGTCTAGGTCCCTGAGGAGCACCCTGAGGTCGGCCTCCTCCAGCAATGTCTGCCCTCAGAGGAGCATGGTCCAGCTACTGCTAAAAGGGCCTCGCATGCAACTGGTGCTGATGAGGTGGGTACTGAACCTTCCCACCTCCACCGTACTGAGCTCGGGTCAGGAACCGACTCTGAACGTGCCCGAAACCTCCACAAGAAAAAAAACATTGGTCCTGATCTCGTAAAAAAGGGACGAGGACCCGAAGATCTGAACTGGAACTGTTGGGGCCTGCTCCCCACTAGCCTGAACCTAGAAGGTCCCGTCGCAGGAGACCTACTGCTGACTGCCTTCCCCTTCGACGAGCCTACCTGAAACACTTCACGTGGTGCACCTCCCAGTGAGTGAATCCTCTCTACAACCTCTTCATTCTTCTATACTGCCAAGTACATCGGAAGGGTGAAGGGGGTGACATCATACTGAAGCGAGTGTGAAGCGCCTCCTCCAAATGTCTTGCCCGAGACTCCTCATCCGAAATGTGATCTAGAGTAAAGCAGAAGAGATCCTTGAACATGATCCACAACTCTCATACAGACATACTACCCTGCTAGAGGGAGAGTAACTCTTGCCGCTTCTCCGCCTTGATCATGTAGGAAATGAATTACTCTTAGAATTCCTTCTCAAAGTCAGCCCATGGATCCTCTGCCTCAATCCTCTCTCCGAGGTAGAGCATCCACCACTGTCGCGCCACACCTTTCAGATGACTGACTACTAGGGGAACCCATTACTCCCTCAGAGCACGGATCAAGGTATAAGCGATCCCTAACTCCTCAAGCAACCCCTCTGTCTCTGTATCCAATGTACTACCCTCGTACTTCTTGAGGGTCTGCCGCTGAAAATAATAGAGATTCTTCTTCCACTAGCTATCTTCCTCCTCTCGGTCAATTCTCAACAGATCGACCGCCTGGAACTGTTGGGCCTCGGCCGTCTGAGCCACCAGGGGACGACTTCCAGGTTCCATAGCTGTATGATAACAAGGATCACATAATCCCAAGTTGCAAGGAATTTCTCAAGGTTTCATTTTATCGTTTTAATCAATTTATTTCTCAGAACACCCAAATCAAGTAAAACACAATCATGATGATGCATGTACCTTCCCTAGGATCTCTACCCTAAAATCAATGTGGTCTCACTTGGTCGTTCAGTAGGCTCAGAGTCCTCACAACCACGTATCCTGCCCGCACACACTTGGGCCTCACAACCACGTATCCAGCCCGCACACACCTGGGCCTCACAACCACATATCCCGCCCGCACACACCTGGGCCTCATCCTGAAGATTCTTGGAAAACAATAGAACCTACCCAAAGTGTCTTGGGGTAAAACCACCCCAATCGAAACCTTCCCAAAGAGTCATAGGTGTAAGGACTCCTCAATCCATCCTAGCCTAGGGAAGAAGGAGCAGTAATGAGCTAGTAACTAAGGGAAAAACACCCTCTCCCATGAAATGAGATTGTTTGGCACTAATTGCTCAACATGGGTGGGGTGAAATAAATCACAAAGATACAGATATATATATATATATATCAAACACACATCCCAACCTATGGCTTCTTAACAGAGAAACTGAGCACGTTCCTTGGAACTGCTACTATGAAGCATGCATACAACAACCAATCCCAACCCCATTTAGGTTTTCATGTTCTGGCAGAATTAGTTTATTAGTTCCTTAACTACTGGGAAACTATCCACAACCAACCTCATCGATCATTCTTAAAACATATCCCTACCATCCACAAATCAAGTTAGGAAAACACAAGCAAGACAACCAAGTCCCTTCTTAACAACCATCCAACCAATTGATTATTAATCTTGTTCCATTACCATGACCAACCATTCATTAACTCTCCCACTTTTATTTATTATTCACAACCCATAGTCCATTCACCTTCATACCCATCCTTGCCGCCTCGCTGCCAACCACCATAACCACAAACACACTGAAACCCATACATCATTACCCCTTTAACACAATTTATCGCAGCCCCACAGCCCATCACCAACATAACATTCACACCAATCCCACAACCATGTCAACCACAGCCCCACTACTCACCTGATCCACCACATCCCTCAAAACACCCCCATCACATGCCACGTAACCAATCCACCACCCAAACGTTCATTATTCCATTTTTTCAACAGGGGTGATCACACAATGGTTCGAGACTTCGGTTAGCCAACTTTACTTGATTAACCAATTCCCACATTGCACAAAGTTTCATTCACAAAAACGTTCTAGAAATATATGGCAACATTTAATTTCGCATGTAAAGTCCCCCAACGACCGTGATTTTCAGTAGGCATAAGCCTATTAAATTCACAACATAAAATCATAGGATATAAAATAATGTAACCACATTCAAAAACTTCCCATCCCCGTTATGTAAGCCAATTATTATCTTTATTAAACTCGTTCAAAATTGTTTCACGCAAACAAGAGAACACCCACCCCACATGATGCACAAATTTGAGAGAAGAAGGTAAGATCCCTACCTCAACAGGTTCCGATCGTAACGCTCCCCCAGATCAACAATAGAAGACGTCTGTTGGCGTCCGTCACTTCTGTCGGGTCCCGGAAAAACCTCCTCGGGTGGACGTCAGAAAGAAAAGGGGGAAGGAAAGACAATGGATCTATGCTCAGATGTTCCTCCTCATCGTTATGATCCCGTGTCCACTGACAGATTGTAAATCAGAGCTTGGAAAAAGAAGTTATGGAGGAAAGAGCCTTCGAGTCTCTTGGGAGAACTCTGCTCATTGAAATGGGGAAGAGAGGGGTGAGTTGAAAAGGAGGTGGGGACCCCACCTTTTATAGGCGAGAAAAGAAAAATTACACGGCATGTACTTTATGGTACATGGCGTGTACTCGACTGTTTCACATGGTCATCACGCGACTTCCAACACATCCTTTAACATGGAATGCAGTCGTTGACTGGTCAACACACGATATGAAGGTAACACAGACTTGGGAAGGGATTACACGGTGTGTAGTATTGGATACGCGGTGTGTACCCATTTATTTCACATGGCAAGGACATGACTTTCAACATGGGGTATACCTGGCAAGGGGGTACACAGCGTGTACTCAAACTTCACGGCACGTAGTTTCAAAATTCTGTAAAGTGTGGGAAATGTCCATTTTACCCTCCAGAACACTTCAAGAGCCTTTTTTGACAAGGGAATGGGCTGGAGAAGTCTGGGCCATTACAATGAAGGTCCAAAATATATTCAGTGGATCATAGGGGATGTGAAAGGACATGTTCATCAAGGACAATAAGATCCAAAATGAGGTAGGATCTTTCAATTTAATTCCATATCAATGTTTTATGTTTTTACTTGAATACATATTCTGTTGGAGTTTTTCCTTGGGTTTATCTAAATAATTGATGGAAGAAATAACATTACCCTCAATTCGTGCTTGAACCCTATTAAATTTGGGTAGTCCTCGTGTTCCCTTCATAGAATAGTCATTTAATATTTTCAATGTGAAAACATCCACAATAATTTGATAAAATCATGAATCTTTGAAGACCTCATCTCGAGATACCAATATCTATTATCTTATATTTATTTGGAGTTGAATCAAAGGCGGTAAGAGATGCAGCCCGCGGGGCACAACCCCTTAGGATGCGTGGGTTGTTGATCCCAGGATCGGGGCAGGTTCAACCCAGAGTGTCGTGAGGGCGCCGCCTAGCACAGCTCGGCCAAGATGGTGTGGCCAGGCCGGTTCAGCCAGGGAACTAAGAGGGGGTGAAACTTGGACGGCACGAGGCACGCATGGCATGCGAGTCAGTGTGGTTTGGCTAGACGCTTAGGATGTTGTCGAGCAGGGCGCCAGGCAGGGTGAAGGGAAACTTGGCAGGCCTATAGGGCGCCGACTGGCTCGGGGCAGTGGCTTGACTCTTTGAGTGGCACGGCCGGAGGGGGCTATGCCGGGGATGGATCAGATGGTGGTGGTGTAGGACATCGTGGGGGCAGTGGAGATCATGGTGGATGTGGGTAACATGAACTTTTTCTTTTCCACCTTCATTGCCTCGTTTCTTCATCAGCATACCGAAGAATATCACAAAATAGAACGATGGAGTCAGGACATGTTTGTTTGGCCCGCACCCTACAAAAATTGGGTGATAACAATTGGTTTATCAAGGTAGTAGAATGACGAACAAAAACTCACCAGTCAAAGGAAACATATCCCCATTGTTTGTTTTGAAAGAAAATAAGAACATTACACATAAAAGAAAACAACCCCTATCTTTGTTCATGGATCGCCATTGATGTCACGAGAAGAAGACGAAGGTAATCATCATTCATCACATCTGACATACACTTCCAATCCTGAGTTTGTGTGTCTCCTCATTGACTACGAAGTAGAGAGAAGGTCTATTGAATACATCCCACATCAGTAGAATATCCGAGGAAGAATTCGACGAAGGTCAGCGTTCTTCATAGTCGATGGCGTTCTTCATTGTGAGATTTGTCCCAATAATTTTCCTCTCAATGTGGCCCCCAAAATGAACAATGCCAACCAAAATAATAATAGATTGTGTTAATCAATTTTTTAATTTATGGGCACAAAATTAAAAAAGGTGAATTAGTTAACTTGTCTCCCCCTTAATTAATATGGATGATTTGGCACCATTAAATTAGGGGTGTTGTCCCTAATAAATTAGGGGGGTGTGGAGAGACTTTCCCACATTAATGAGGGTAGTTGATAGGTTTTTATCTCCCACCATTAATATGGTGTTTTTTCCCATGTGGTCCACACGTTTTAACCTCTCACAAGAGGTTAGATTCAGGTGGGCCCCCCATCATATCCTCTCATGGGATGTTAAGCTGTGGTGTACCCACAACCTACTTCCATGAGGATGTTTTAACCAACAAATAAAAATTAAGCCACACACTTTGATTTATTAAATTCATTATCTAAAAACCAAAAAACTAACTTTTAACCTCGATCCACTGTCATTGTGGTGATAGTCTTCCTATGAGAATATCAGTGCTATGAGTTCTACAGTGCAGTCAAATTTCACTTCTAAGAACCAGTTCAAAAGTTATAAAAAACTGCTCGTATGTTTGCTGAACGTACCCAAACAAAACATCTGAAAATGATTCAGGTCACACTGGTTCTCAGAATCACGCGCCTTTAGTTTTTGTGGACTCGAAAAATTCCCATGTATTAATGAAATAATAATTTTCATGGTATTTTATGGGTCTTTTCATTTTCCCCACCTTAGGGAGTTACGACCCCATAAGCTACAACTAGAACTATGGGAACAAGTGGGGGTACTGAGCATGCATCTATGCCTCCTGCTCCCATGTGCACTCCTGGAGGTTCTCGTGCTACCAGCGAACACGCACCAGAGGTATAAAATGTCCAGGTAGGACCCGCTCCTGTCGTTACTCAATATCCACTGGAACCTAAGTTGTAAGCTACCTCGCCAACTCTGATGAGGACATGAAAAGGTCCGATGAATCTCAGAGATAACATTCCACCTCGGCCAAATATTCATAGTTCTCATCGAGGTGATACTCGTAGAATGATGTGGTCACCATCCTCTAATTATAGAATTCTCTGTCTCCGATCATCATATTACATTTTTCTGCTATGTCGAGACTCCATCCACTCCTATGTGATATGCACCTTATCCGTGGAAGCTCATACCATCTCTGGTTTGACTTGTGCTGAATCCCAAGGGTTAGTCTAGCACAATGGTGATCTGGAAGGTCGTCCGTATAACGCCTCAAAAGGTGACATCCCTATAGTGGAGAGATAGATATTGTTGTATGAAAACTCCACCAAAGGTACGTTATCCTCCCAGCTAAGACTGGAGTTGAGGACACAAGCACGTAGCATGTCCTCAATGGGTTGAATGGTCCTCTCATTCCGGCCATCCGTCTGAGAATGGAAGGAAGTGCCCAGATGAAGATGCGTTCTGAAAGCCTCCTGCAACCCCTTCCATAGCCGAGAATTATACCGTGCATCAAGATTGGAGACAATATATGAAGGTACTCCATGTAGACGCACAATCTCATGCACATAGAGGCATCCCAAGAACTCTACTGAACCATGCTCTCTGATCGGTAGGAAGTGGGCCGACATGGGGAGTTGATCAATGATCACCCAAATCGAGTCGTGACCCCTGGATTTAAAATTATGTCATGTCACGAAGTCCATGGATATCTCGTATCACTACCACTTTGGGAACTCTAAAGAATGAAACAAGCCTGCTGATACTTGGTGCTCTGCCTTCCCTTGCTGACAAGTGAGTCATCGAGAGACAAAATCCACTACTTCCTTCTTTATACCAGGCCACTATTGCTGTCGTCAATGGTCGTGGTACTTCTTCACCACTCCTAGATGTACCGCTAAAGGGGATGTGTGGAACTCCCTCAACACATCCTCCTGAAGTGACACTAGTACCATAGTATGTCCTATGAAGAGCATGAAACGCTCCCCACCATTAGAAAATTCATTAGGTTCCTGCCATGTGTATATCTAAGCACATCGTGTCTCTTAGTCAGCATCCCCATATATGGCCTTCCTGACTCCCTGAAGATGTGGGGGAGTGACTATATGGGAATTATGGAATGTTTCTCCATATATATCCACAAAGGATATCTGCAATGTGGCCAGCTACTCTGTCACATCACATAGAAGATGTATACCAGATCCCGCACTGAGTGAATCTGCAAAAACCTTACCCTTTCTAGGAGTATAGACTATCTCGAAGTCATAGTCCATGAGGAACTCAAGCCATCACCAATGTCTCTGGATTAGGTTCTTCAGAGAGAAGATATACCTGAGATTCTTGTGATCAGATTACATGATAATACTTTTTCCCATCAAATAGTGTCACCACATATTCATGGAGAAGACCACTAATGCTAACTCCAGGTCATGGGTAGCATAGTTAAACTTGTGTTGTCTCAGCTTCTGAGAACCATATGCTATCAATACTCACTTCTATATCAGGACACACCCGAGTTTGGTCCCTCATTCATCATAGTAGACTATGTACACAATACCTTCTTCTGGAAGCCTCAAGATAGGGGCACTAGATAGCCTCTTCCTTAGCTCTTGAAAGATATGATGTCATATCTCTGACAACATGAATGGTTCCCCATCTTCATCAAGGATCATAGTGGTGTTGTAACTCTAGAGAAGTCTAGAACGAACCTCCGGTAGTAACCAGCCAATCCCATGAAAACATCGTACCTCCATCACACTTCTGGGTGGCTCTCAATTAATTACTGCCTCAATCATCGCTAGATCCACTGCAACTCCTACCTCTGAGATTACGTGTCCCAAGAAGCGAACCTCTCAGATCCATAACTGGAACTTCGAGAGCATACCATAAATATAGTTCTCTCAGAATGTGTCCAGTACTACCTACAAATGGTAGGCTTGCTCCTCCTCAGTACTCGAGTAGATCAAAAAGTCTTCGAAGAAGAATGCGAAAAAGTGATCGAGGTAAGGCTGGAAAATCATGTTCATGGGTCCCATGAATAGTTATAGAGCATTGGAACACTGAAAGGAATAACTAAGAAATCATAGTGGCCATACTGACATTTGAAAGCTGTATTCTGCACATCCTCATCTCATACTCTTAGCTGGTGATAGCGTGATCTGAGGTCTATCTTCGAGAACAAATGTGCTACCTTCAACTGATCAAAGAGGCCGTCAATCCCTAAGAGTGGGTACATGTTCTTCACGATCACCTGGCTTAGGTGAATATAGTCGATACAAAGCCTCAAGCTCCCATACGCCTTCTTGGTGAACAAAATCAGGGCTGCCTATGGAGAAACACTGGGATGAGTGAATCAATTCTCTTGTAAGTCCACTAGCTATACTCACATCTCACAAAGCACTATAGGAGATATCTGTTACGCTGGTATAGATATTGGTGTCGTCCCGGGGTACAAGTCAATGTAGTAGTACACCTCTATGTGAGGAGGTAGTCCTGGAACATTGTCATGGAAAAAATCTGTGTACTGTTCCACCACTACATGATAGATCAGACATTCCACATCAACTTCTTTGTGGGTAAAGAAGGCCAACTGATGAGTGATCAGTTGATCCCTCTTCTTAGTATGTCTATCTGGTGGTGAAAAGGCTCCTTTATCACTGGTGAAGGTAATATTGATCCCATCCATGCGGACACACTGCACTTTGTGAATTATACCATCGATCTGAGCATGGACTGATGATAATTAGTACATTCCCAAGATGACATCGTAATGCCTTGACACCGCTACTAGGAGATTCCAGCCGAAGCTCTCGCCTCCTAGAGTAAGCTCAAACTACTGGAACCAGTGTGTAATTGTAGAGTCTTCTCCTGTAGGAGTCTCTAGCTATAAGGATCGGTCCAATGGCTATGTCAGGATATCTGATCTCTGAATGCGGGCAGTGGTAATGAAAGAGTTACTAGAACCTGTGTCTATAAGAACAGTAGCTAAGGTGGAGTAGACATAGAGCGTACCACAAATCATCTCCAGAGCGCCATGATCATAACCCTCAACAGCATGGAGCTGAGCTCTCACCTCTCCACATGTTCCCTACAGTCAAGGTGGACCTCTAGGTTGTGATGGTGGTAACATCTCAAAATTTCGTCAACCACCAGCTGCACAGCCAGCTCCTCTACCAGGTTCTCCTACTCCCTGAGGACCTCCTCGATCAAATCTATATCTCTGCATCGGAGGTCCTTCGACCATCTACTAAACATCTGAACGACGGGTCATAAAGTCACGAGCCTTGTGACCCTGCCCACCGCATGCGAAACACTCCCCACTCCTGGCATGTCTGGGTCTATATCATATGCCCCGAAATACTCACCCTGAGTCATTAGGTCTTCATCCCATGGGTCCATTCCCCTTGGACCTCTTCGACATCTGTCTATTACCTTTTGTAGAAGAATCTGCTACATTGTTGACTATTGGTGGGTCTCTCTACTGCGGACTGGTCAGCAAGGAATGTCTCCAATAAGAGGGCTCGCTCCAACACCCCAGCCTACGTCGGGATGCTGAGGGATATCATTGAATCATTGATCTCTCACATGATCCCCTGCTCGAAGGTCTGAGCTCAGATGAATGGGTCTCGTACCATATATGTGGAGTAGTGTGAGATGTTGTTGAACCTCGCTGAGTAATGTGCCACCGTCAAGACGCCCTGCTGCAGGTGAAGTAGCTCTTGTATCTGCACTGCATGTTGGGTGGTTGGGAAAAACTACGCTCTAAATAGGCTCTCGAAATCTACCTAGAGTAGTGTCTCCTCGTCATGAACCTAGAGCATCAGGCTCCACCATCTTCCTGCTGCTGCCTAAAGGAGACTTACGGAAAGGATCACCATAAGGTCGGATGGTGTCCCTACCAGTTTGAATACTCTAACCATATCCTCCAACCAATCCTTAGCTGCCTGTGGGTCCATCCCTCTCCTGAACCTGTGTGTCCTCTAGGGCTGTAACTCATGCAACGCGCTCAAGCGGCATGCATCATCTGCTACTAGATATGGTGACATTGGTGGCCCAAAGGGTAGTGGTACCACTGGTGCCTCTACTGGAAGAGGCCCATGCACCGAGGCCTCATTGTTCAGTGGGATATCTGCATGTACAACTCTGTAGGCTCTAGCTAGTAATCCGTAGGGAGCCATCCTGAAAGTGACTGATGCGACATGGTGAATGATTATACCTGGTGAGATGACATAGTTGAGTTGACAAAAGGAAAACTTTTGAAAACACACATGCAATTAGTGTTTTTGTGCATAGAGTCAGAAATCAGCAGTCAGTGTCCTTGTGTATAGATACGTCGGTCACCGCACCAGCACTTGACTACCTAAACTAAAAACCACAATCAGTACCCTTAACACTATTTCTTCATAGAAAAGATTGTAGTTTTTTGTTCTGAAGTATAAGTGACACATTTGATACCAATTTGTCACAACCCGTCTCCTGGGGTTCGTGTCATGACTACCCCAATCCCACCTTCCATTGTCCAAGGGCTGGCGACTTGCACCAAAGGCATAAGTCCCTAAACTGGAAAGGCATTGCCTTTAGAACTTGAAAACACACACAAAAGAGTACTATTTGTAAATAAATCACAAAATAAATATGTATACAAAAGCAGTGTTGAAAAGTAAAAGGTGTATGGAAATACAACCCCAGCTATATAGTACAAGGAAACTAAAAGAACAAGTACTGAAAAAAGCGAAAACGGTGACTGGATCATCCACCGGGAAATTTCTTGTGCAGGGGTGAGCATAACGATACTCAGTAGGGACTTCGAGACCTTCACTGTCACAAAAATCCAGCAAGGACAAACCACAAAGTATGAAATCAAAAGAAAACCCTACATAGGTAAATTCCCATACATATACCTAAGTTGTTAAGTTATCCTTCTCAATCATGAGGTAATCAAAAATGATACGGACTCCGCTCAACCAGGATTTTTATTCACATTATCGAAACCTCGTCTACCGGAGATCGCATCCTCTATCGAGTACAGTGGGCCTACCGCATTACCAAGGCGCTTTCCCACTAACCTAGGGTTGCTGAGGTAATCCTTCTGTCGAGTACCGTGGGTTTACTGCATCACCAATGTGCTCCCCACTGTGGGTATACCGCGACCCCAAGGCGCTCCCCACTGTGGTTCTTCCACGACATCAAGGTGATCCCCACTGGGCTAGTCGAATCACTTCGAGTCGAATCAGTCAGCAGTCGTCAGGTCTTATCCGGCTAATAAGTCTCCGTAGTATGCTCACTAATCTCCAATAGGTTCCACTACACGAGCTACAAGTCGATACTAAAACTGTCATGAAGTCCCACATAGAAATATTTCAATGGTCTGCCATGTCATAGGGGACTCAACTCAATAGACAGCGCCTCAATCGGACACCCGGTATGTGAGTTATTAGTCTTTTTGTCCCCAGGGTCTGGTTCGAACGTGCTCGATCCAAACTGACTGTATCTCAACATTATCCTGAACTCTAGTGGAGTATACTCAAAGGAACTGTCATGCAAAATGATTTCATGTTCCGCTGACGGTTCATCAAATGGACCTTCAGTGCCAAAGATATGGCCAAAATAAAGTAAAGGGACATTAGTGGGCCTAGGTCCAGTCCGACCTAGTCTGGGCCGACCCGGTCTCGGTTGACCGGGTATGTCCTGCTAGGTCAGGCCGAGCCCATTGGGTGGCCCAGCCTGTTAGGATCGGCCCGGCCTGCTGGGCTGGGCCCAGCAGGCAGCGTGGGCAGTTCGGCCCGGGCTTAGGGCCAGTTCAGCCCAGAGCACCGCGAGGGTGCGTCCCGTTACAGATCTTTCCATAGGGTGCAGCCGGGCCGGTTCAGATAGAGTGCCGGGAGAGGGCGCCACTCAGGCATCACGGGGCGTGGGGTGCGGGGGCCGACACTGTTCAGTCGGCCGCCCGGGCAGGGCATCAAGCAGGTCTGCGGGCGGTCGAGCAGGCCGCGAGCAGGGCTGGCGGGCCCTCAGACGGCCGGGAAGGGCATTACCAGGACGGTAGGTGGCTGGGTAGGGTGACGGGAGTGCTGGCGAGTGTCCAGGTAGGCCGACAGGGTGCAGGCCGACTCAAGGCAGTGGCTCGGCTTGAAGACCAGTGCGGCTGACAGGTGCTCGTCCATAACCGGTTCAGCCATTGGCGGTGTAGGATGTCGTGGGGGTGTCATGGATTACGGAGTTTGCGGGCAGCACAACCTTTGTCTTTTCCCCCTTTGTCTCCTCGTTGCATCATTGCCATGCTGATGAATATCAAAATAGAGATCGACGGAGGGAGTCAGACCCGGTTAGTTTGCCCGCACCCTCTGTGATTAGGGTTATAACAATCAGTTCATCAAGTTAAGAGAATGATGAACAAAAACTCACCCATCGAAGGAAACATATCCTCATTCATCGTTTTGAAAGAAAAGAAGAACATGGCACATAAAAGAAAGAAACCCCTCCTTTTGTTTGTTGATCACCGATGAAGTCGCAGGAAGGAGACGAAGGTGATCATCATTCGTCGCGTCAGCCACACACTTCCAATCCTGAGCTCATGCCTCGGCTCATTGACGACGATGTGGAGGGACGTTCAGTTGAAGACTTCCCACATTAGTAGAAGCTCCAAGGAAGAAGTCAAATAAGGTTGGTGATCTTCATAGTCAAAGGCGTTCTTCATTGGGAGATTTCTCCCAATAATCATGCTTTCAATGCTGCCACCAAAATGAACAATGCGAGAAAAACAATAGATTGTGTTAACATATTATTTATTTTTTTGCAAGAAAATTAAAAATGGTGAATTAATTAACTTGGATCCCCCTTAATTATTGTGGATGATTTGGCACCATTAAATTAGGGGATTTGGCACCAATAATGGTGGAGGTATGGAGAGACTCTCTCTCATTAATGAGTTGAGTTGAGAGGTTTTCCTCTCCCACCATTAATAGGGGGTTTAGAACCTTATGGTTCCCACGTCGTAACCTCTCACGATAGGTTAGGTTCGGGTGTCCCCCACCACCATAACCTCTCATAGGAGGTTAAGGTGTGGTGGTCCCACCTCCAAATTCAATGAGGAGGTTTTAACCAACCAATAAATATTAATACACATACTTTATTTTTATTTAATTCATTCTCTAAAAACCCAAAATCTTTCTTCTAACCTCGACCCACTACCATCGACGTGATAGTGTTCTTAAGAGAATACCAGTGTTGCGAGTTCAACGGTGCCCTCATATTTGAATTCCAAGAACCATTTGAAAATTTATAAAACTAGCTTGTACGTTTACTGAACATACCCAAACAAAACATTAGAAATTGATTTTTTCCACACCAGGCCTCAGAATCACGCACTGTCAGTTTTTGCGGACTCGTAAAATTCCCATGTATTTAAGAAAAAAATTCAAAGGAATTTTTGGGTCTTTACATTATGTGATAATTGTTATCTATGAATGAATGCAGAATTTTCATAATTGTATAAGCCTATAAGAAATATAATTTTATGACTATTAATGGACGAATTTTATTTTTGGAATCATATATGATTTTATATTTTATTTATTCTCATTCTAGATATTTATGGAAATGGTTATAATATGTATAAAAATATAGGATTTATGCAATTAAATTTTTGGTATTAGAGAAAAAGAGTGATTGTTGTTATTTAAAGATAAATGTAAACAATTTATCTTTGAAGAACATGTAATAAAACAAATATTATTTTTGTATTTAAATCATAGTCAAGAATTTTTTTAGTAATTTTAAAGAATTTTATTTTTTAAATGATCTATGTTGGACATTGAGTGTCACTATTTAAATTTTGATATTAAAGAATATATTCATCATATAATTGTTTATTCTTTTTAGATAATTATATTATCTTGTAATATAATTTTTTCGTTAGGTTATTTCAACATGATAGAAAAAAAAATGAGTTATTTTTTTCGGATTTAGGGAACCAGAAAAGTTGATTCTAATGAATTTTCAATGAAAAAAAACATCTTGAATGAACATCATTAGTAGAAAATGACTAGTTTGAGGTGGAAATTTTTTAACAAATTAAAATCTACATTTGAAATATGAATTTTTTATTTATGTTCATATTCTCGGACGTATATTAATTTGTTATCATTAGGAAATGTGTTTGAATAAAAAATAATATATGATTACTTTTACTAATATTATTTTAACCCATCACGTATTTAAGGATTTGTGATATTTTCCCTCAGAATATCAAGTTTTATATCAAAATATTTTTTCCATGATTAATATTTTTCCATTCTATGTGAATGATTTTGTATATGGAAAACAATGATGTCTTATCATAAGTGCCCTTCATAGGTTTAATTTCTCACTTATTAAGTTGATATATTATTATTCCTTTTTAATACTGGGAGTTGAATAATGATATTTGGAGTATTCGAACCATAGTTACCAAGATCGAGTATTAATTACATGGAATAATATTTTTTAGTTTGGGGAGGGGGGTTACACACAATCTGTATTTTTATTATAAAAGTAGAAATCCCAAAACAAGCAAGGATTTGGGAAGGAAACAACAATTTAAGGTGGTCTGAAGTAATGGAGACCAAGTTGGTATCTCCTAATCAAACCCCCTCCTTCCGGTTCAATTTGAAAAATACTATGGAAACACACAACATTGTTTCCTTGGTCTTCCCCTTCAAGGAAGAAAAGAAATCACCAACTTTTTTACTTTCATGCCATGTATTAGATATCCAAATCTTGTTGGTATTGACCCAGTTTCTGCATTTTCTGAAAATGATAGTAATATCCCAGGGTGTCAAAAACCTTCCATTCATCGAGTCATAAATAATCTTTGAATCTATTTCAATTTGAGAAATAGAAATGTTATTCTGAATAGACAACATAATCCATGTATCCATAGCCTCTACATCAGCATGCATGGAGTTTCCTTTCCCATAATAAGCAGGATAGGAAATTGAAATACATCCACTCCCATCACGGACTACACCACCACACCGAATAAAACCTTCAACACAGAAGCCCTCAAAATTCATCTTAAAACCCATACTAGGAGGGAACCAACTAACGCAGTTTACTCTCCTCATAATTTCTGGACAAGTCAATATATGACAAATATATCTCAAGGAAATAGCATTTCTTGGAATTTTAGAATACCAAACTATGTCAAGTAAAAGATGTTTAGTCCTGATAACAACCGAACTATTTAAGGCTTTAATATCTTCAAAACAATATTTTTTCCTTACCCACCAAATACGCAAACACCCCGCACTAAGGATCGCTGATCTATCTATTTTTTCAGAACACAAATTATTCAAACCATGAAACCACCTATCTTGAAAAGAAATTCTAGTAAAAAGAGGATCTGAAACATTTGTGAATTGTCCAAAAAAAATCCAAATAGCCAATCCCCACTCACTTTTAAAAAACAGATCATTGGAATTTTCCACCTTATTCGTGCTACAACATTGACATTTAGCAGCCAAAGGAATAACCTTTCTTTTCACATTCTCATCTGTAGGGACAACCCGATTTCTAATTCTCGATACTAGAAAATTCAATTTAATAGGAATGTTGTTACACCATTTAATATTATT
Organism: Viscum album; assembly: GCA_963277665.1. Taxonomy (NCBI): domain Eukaryota; kingdom Viridiplantae; phylum Streptophyta; class Magnoliopsida; order Santalales; family Viscaceae; genus Viscum; species Viscum album. The sequence goes on along the minus strand of OY728143.1, from coordinate 960,065,135 downwards.
CCAATAATGCTGCTGAGCCTAGGAATTTGAAATAATTCGAAAATATTTAGAATAGAAAATACTAGATTTTGAAGCAGTAAAAACGCATCTATCCAGGTCCAAATTCAAATGGATAAGATCATAGGTCTTCTTTTGTTCCTCATCAAGAACTTCATTAATGAAATCTGGGTAACTACAAGATTCTTTGACCACGATACTTGGAACAGGGAAACCTAGAAAACCAATAACCGACCCAGACCAGTTGTGATTCCAAAAAGAAACATCGCCCTTCCCTATAATCCAGTGAGAATGTTGGCGAATAACAGGAAAAAAACTACAAATTAAAGACCAAAAAGGTAAAACATGACTACTGTCCACCAAGTGTTCTTCACCCCATAATGACATAATTATCCCACAGAGAGTACTGCCCTCCATAATTTCCCAGGCAAGCTTCGCATGAATGAAATGAATAGTATCCCCAAGACATCTGATATTGGTACCGCCTTCTTGGATTGGCATAGCTACTTTCTACCATGAAGTCCAATGAAATTTCCCCTCAAACTTAAAATCCCAAAAAACATTATCCAGGATTTTATCAATAGATGAAATCACACCCTTTATCACTTTGAAGGTAGACAGAACATGGATCGGAATAGCAGTTAACACGCTATTGATTAAAGAAATCCTCCCTCCAAAAGATAAAAAATGGTTTTCCCAGTCATGAAAATGACTCAAAATACGATTCAATATAACATCAAGGTCTCTAATAAGAATACGTCTAGGAGAAAAAGGAGATCCCAAATAGGTCAGAGGGAAAGAGCCTTTCTGCATATTCAGCAGTCTTGAGATAGAGATTACCTGACTGACCCCACATCTATTTGAAATGAAAAAACCGCTCTTCTCCCTACTAATCAATTGCCCACTCCACAAGCAGTACTCATCCAGTACTATAATCAGACCCCCAACCGATTTACACTAGCATTGATGAACAAAAGGGAGTCATCCATAAACATCAAGTGAGAAATCGATGTTTGTGTCATTCTTGTCCAAAATGGTAAAATATTTCCCGTGGATATGCTTTTATTAATAAGACAACTCAATGAATCCTGTATGAGAATAAAAATTGTCAGAGAGATAGGATACCCTTGTCGAAGACCTCGATCTATCTTGAAGAAACCATGAGAATTTCACATAAAAGAAACTGACATCTAGGTAGAACTAAAACAGTGAAAAATGAGATCAACAGCCCACGAAGAGAAACCCATACCTCTTAGAACTCTAATAATGAACCCCCGCTCCATCCTTTCATATAATTTATTCATATCCAGCTTCGATGCCATATTTTACCATTGGATTTTGATGTTAATTTCCCGAATCATCTCATGAGCCATTGCAATTGCACCCTTAATCAATCGACCAATAACAAAACCATGTTGCTCCAAAGATACACATCGAGAGACAAAACCAGCTAGATGCAAGTTAATGATGCTAGTAATAATTTTATATGAAAAATTACACATACTCACTAGTATATAATCAGAAATATAATAATGATTTTTAACATTGGGAATCATAACCAGAGTAGTAGCACCATCCACCTTAGGAATAGGACCACCCCGAAAAAAATCCTGAATTATGAAAATCAAGTCAACCTTGATCACCTCCCAAGCCCCTCTATAAAATTCCCCTGGAAAACCATCCGGACTCGGGGCACTATCTGGGATAAGCCTAATCATAGAATAATGAATCTCCTTCTCATCAGGAATAGCTTCCAGCATTTCATTATCCAAATCATAAAACATATTCGGAATTTCATCAAACAGATATGCATTCCCACTAGGATAGCCATTAACCATAGACGGGTTAGTGTCAACTATGATATATTTAAAGAAGGAGGCAGCTAAGGAACCAATCACGTCCCTATCACTTGAGAGGGAACCATCTTCCATTATAATACTCGGATTAACCCACCACTTTTTTTCTTTAATACATGCATGGAAATAGGTAGTATTTTTATCACCTTCACTCAACCATTTATCTTTGGATCTATCTCGAGCAGCACTCTCCTGTTTCAGAATAAACTACTTCAAATAATGTTTCTTACCCATATGTTCCTCAAAGAACCTATCACTCCATCTGGCTTCCAAATATTTTTCTGAATTTTCAATCTCCTCTTTAAGAAACTCTAAATCCTGATTCTCCGGAGGAAAGGTTTTCACCCAGGCATGAAGTTTCTGCTTTAGCTGTATGAATTTATTATGGAAGGAAACCCAAGCATGCCCCTGAACCGTCTCCTCCCAACAAACATGAACAAGCTGATGATATTCAGGTTTTTCTCCCAAATAATTACATAAATGAAAGTGTTCCACACAAATCTATCTGGGAGAGAAAGACACAAGAAGAGGAGAATGATGAGATATCCCACGAACAAGGTGATCAACTTTTTCATTAGGGAAACTAGAAACATCATGCCAATTCACCAAACACCTATCAAGACAACTCCAGGAATGATAATTTACTTTCTGATTATTACACCATGTAACGAAATCACCAGATAAACACATATCACATAGACCTCTCCTATCCATAAATTGAACAAAATTTCTACTAGCAGCCCGAGGAAATACACCTTGACCCTTCATCTCACCAGGTTCAGAAATGATATTGAAGTCTCCACCCACAAACCAAGGAAGATCCTCTGAAACAAAGCCTTCCAAATTCTGCCACAAAATATCAATCCTCTGAGAATCACAACTTCTATAAACAAAGGACACCAGAATAAGATCAATACCATTATTTATTTTCACAGAAAGGTATTGATCACCCACCTCTACTAACACAACATCCACAGTTTTGTTCCAGAAAACCCATATATGCTGATTATCTGGTTCCGCATGAATCCAAGAATTCATATTAATTCTGTGATAGAACTCTCCAATTCTATACAAACTTTTCTTGAGCTCAAGAATAACAACAATAAATACCTAATTTTTCATAATTTCTATGACTATGAAATCAGTTTTTACTTGTGAACCAATGCCATGAGAATTCCATATAATCAATGGAATCATTGAGAGAATCTAAGCCTGGCCTTGACCCCAGGCATCCTGGTCGAACTATAATGGGATTCCAAAAACTTTTTAATATGACGAAGTTTTGACCTAGTAAGAACTCCAATGTCTTCATACATATTCACCTTCTCAATTAAATCTATAACCTTACCATCAAAATCAATAACCCCTCTTTCATTGCACAGATTATGAAACGTAGCCTTCTTAGATGGGGTAATTTCCTTACATACTCCTAGGCTCCCATGATAAAATGACATGAATCGGGATGATAACCCATATTTGACTTCGTTAACACTCATCAGGGGGTTCATATTCACAACACTATGCTTACATGAAAGATTTTTACCCTTAAACAATTCAACTTCCATTGGGGACTCTAACAGAGTAACCGAATTGAAACATCTTAATGGACCAACAAGGGGAAAATACCGTTTGACCGACCCCTTGAAAAAAATGCTAAGTATTAGAGTGCTCAGAAAACTATCAATACTTATCATAGGCATAATCAGATCAGAATAAATGTCAAGACCCGTCCTCGGGGCCCGTGCCGTGACTACCCCAAGCCCACCATCCATAGGCCAGGGGCTGGCAACTAGCATCAAAGGCGTAACATCTCGATAACTGGGAAGGCATTTCCTTTATAAAATAAAACAAGCACCATAGAGTACAAGCGGAAGAAAATCACTAAGTATAAAAGAAATGTTGAAAAGTAAATGGTCCAGAATACAAACCCAAAAGAAAGTATGACTACAATTGGGTCGTCCTCCTCGGATCCTACCTGAAGGGTAGGTACAGATAGCGCATCTCCTGGTCGTCCACCACAGATCCTACCTGAAGGGTAGGTCCAGATAGCCTCCTCCACGCTCTCATCTGTCAACCTCCTCTGTGAGTCGTCACGTCATGTAGTCCACCTCCGGGTACTGACTCGTCGTGTAGTCCACCTCCGGGTACCGTCCAGTCCTCGAACACTCGGCCTCCGTCAGCACTGCCCGTCGTCTGCAACCAACACAACGAGGTGTGTGCATAGCCCATCCAGGGGTGAGTATAACGATAATCAGTAGGGACCCCGAGACCCTCAAGGTCTCACTAAACCAACAAGGATAACCACAAGAATATCTCAACAGATAACCTCTACTTAGATATATTCCCATACATATACCTAAGTTATCAAGTAACCCATCTCAATCATGAGGAAACACATTGATTGTGAAATCAACGGATAACCACTACCTAGGTATATGCCCATACATATACCTATGTTATCAAGTGACCCATCTCAATCATGAGGTAAACACAAGGATCAAAAGTCTCAGCTCAAGCCAGGATTTTCATTATCGAAACCGTAACTGCTAAAGAGCTCCATCTCTGGAGTGTACAGTGGTCCTGTCACGACTCCGAGGTACTTCTCACTAACCTAAGACTGCTGAGGTACTCCTCCTGTCGAGTACCGCGGGTCTGCGGCCAACTACCGGGCGCTCCGTCCGCTGTGGGTCTGTCGCCAAATACCGGGCGCTCCCCCCAATAGCCTGTAGAGGTACTCCTCCTGTCGAGTACTGCGGTTCTGCGGCCAACTACCGGGTGCTCCGTCCGCCGTGGGTCTGTCGCCAAATACCGGGCGCTCCGTCCACTGGGCTAGTCGACTCACTCCAAGTCGAGTCGGTCAAGCAGTCTTCAGGTCTCAGCCAGGTACACGGTCTCCGTACTCCGCACGCTCGTCTACGGGAGGGTCCGCTCCATGAGCTACTGGTCAATACTCCAAGTATCACAAAGTCCCGCAAAGAAGTATCTCAAAGGACCACCTCTTCATAGGGGTCTCAACGCAATAAACGGCGCGTCAATTGGATGCCCGGTCTGTGAGTTTGTAGCCTTTTCATCCCAGGGGCCCGGTTGGTTTCGTGTGCGAACCAATCCGGCCGTAACTCAACTATACCCCGAACACTCATAGGGTATACTCATAGGGACCGTTTCTCAACGAGATCACCAACGCCGCTGACGGTTCTTCAAATGGACGTTCTGTTAGAAAGGTAACAGCTTTTCCGTTCCAGGGGCCCGGTTGGATTTCGTGCGATCCAACCCGGCCACTATCCAACTGCATCCAAAACTCGGGAGGAGGATGCCAAAAGTTCGGTCTCAACAAGAGGAACACAACGAGACGGACGGTGCGTCTATCAGACGCCCGGTCTGTGAGTTATTGGCTTTTTCGTCCCAGGGGCCCGGTTGGTTTCGTGAGCGAACCAACACGACCGCACTCCGACGGCATCCAAACCTCGAGCGGAGTAATCCAAAAGATCCGTCTCACTTAGAGGAAAACAACATAGTCGACGGCACGTCATTCGGACGTCCGGAACTCGAGTTACGAGCGTTTCCTCTCCGAGGGCCCGGTTGGTTTCGTATCCGAACCAACCCGGACGAACCCAAAGTAATCCGAAACCTTGAGTGCGATATACTGAAACGACCGCCTCGATCCAAGGATCGTGTTGCCACTGACGGAAGGTCGTTTGGAGGCCCATAGATCATGTTACGAGCATTTGACCAAAAGTGGCATGAAAACGGGGGTCTGGGCCCGGGCCGACCCGGGCCGACCCCCCCTGGGTCGGCCCGAACTGGGTCGACCGGAACCGGTTCAACATGACATGAGTCCGACCCGGCTAGGCCCGGCCCGGCCCGGTCCGGTGCGGTCCGGTTCAGTCCGGCCCGACTGGCGGGCAGCGATTCGGCCAGCGTGGCCGAGCCGACACGCGGGCGGGGCGCGCGGATCCCCCGCCCTTCGCCGCTGATTGAGGCTGGCGGTTCGCCGGCCGCCTCTTTTTCTGGCGGCGCGCCGCCGCCGTCTTCCGCGGACCGCCGGACGTGCTACGGTGGTCCGTTCTTCCTGTCGTCTTCGCCTATGGTCTCCCCAGGACCCCATCTTCACTGCGAAGGGATTCAAACGCCAAAACAGCATGCTTCGTCGTCACCCGTCAATCCGCATGTCAAAACGAAATGCGCCGTCTTCGTGGTTCACCGGCACGGCGTGCTGGCGCCGTTCCCCTTCGCCGCGACTCCGCTCCAGCCGCGGCGCCTTCGACATTCTTCGACGTGGCGCGACGACATCGCGTTCTTGTTCGGCTTCTCGGTGTGGCGCGACGGCGTCGCGTAATACTACCGAGCAATCCTCGCGTGGTGCGACGACACCACGCTATCCCGTTCCATCCGTATTAGAAACAATATCAATAACGGAGGAGGGTCGACTGTGTTTCTGCGGTTCGGCCCCCTCTCGTTAATCGATAACAACTGGTTGTAAAATCACAAAGGATGACAAGATAGAATTCACGAACGAAATAATTAAATAATAAACTTCAACATCAATCCGCATGAACGAACGATCTACGGATCATCCTGGAATTGGTTGGCCCGCGCTCGTCGTTCTTTTCTCAGAAGATAAGAGAACACCAAAAATAAATTCCCCTACATCGATTCAGATACGGTGCACGTCAATCAAATTACGGAACACGAGCATCGCGGAAGTCGGGCGTCGTGGAAAACGAACGTCGATTCCGTTGTCGTCGAGGTGCGTTCGAAGGGGAAACATTGTTGGAAGAAGACGTCACGTTCTTTGGAGGAGATGTTCTTCGTTGGAGGTGTTCTTCACGTTCTTCGTCGAAGGTGTTCTTCGCGTTCTTCGTCGAAGGTGTTGAAGAAGAAGAAGACTTCAAACTTATCCTTTTCTCTACCAAGTCTCCACCACAAGAACAACTAACCCCAAAATAAAATAATCCTCCCACTTATTTTAGTAACCCAATATAGGTTTTTAATTTCAAGAGTTTGAAAATTCAAAACCAACATTTAACTCACTTATGTTATTAACACAAGATGTTATAAAATTAAGGAGGTGATAAGTTATCAAAACTTAAATGGGGGTTTAGAGGGGTTAGGAAAGTTAAGGAATTTAAAGAGGCATGGAGGGGTTCTTGTGGGCCCCACCCTTTCAAATATCAACACATGGGATGTTGGATGGATGTGGGCCCACCACCAACTTCCCATGGGAGAAGTTAACCACTTAACATGAAATAAAATTGATTTAATAATTTTATTCACTTTTTTTAATTAAACCCCCCAAAATTAACTTCTTCTCCCGCACAAACGCAACTATGGTAAAGGTTCCCTTAAGCGATTACCGGAGTTGCGAGTTCATCGGTGCAATCGGATTTCAATTCCGAGTACCGGTTCAAAAGATAGAAATTCCTGCTCGCTCGTTCACTGAACGTACCTGATCCAAACTTCGGAAATTAATTCCGGGCACACTGGACCTTGGAATCAGGCACCGTCAGAAACTGCATTCTTGTAAAATTCCAAAGAAAATTAAGAAAAATTTTCCTTGAAATTTCCGGGTCTTTAAATTACTCCCACCTCAGGGATTTACGTCCCCGTAAAGCTTCCACACAAACTAGGGTCACAAAAGAGGTACAAAGCACGCATCTGAGCCTTCCGCTCCCATGTGCTTACCTGGATGTTCCGTATTGCCAAAGAAAGTGCACCCGAGGAATCGATCTTCCTTGTAGGATCTGCTCCTGTCGATCCTCGATCCCATTGGAACCTCCGTGAAAGACACCCCATTGCCATCGTCCAACTCCTCATGGTTGATGATATGCGAAGGGTCGAGCACGTATCTCCTCAGTTGAGATACGTGGAAGTCATCGTGCACTTGGTGCATCTGCGGAGAATGGGTCAAGCGATAAACCACCCCGCCTACCCAGCTGAGGACCTAAGAAGGTCCGTCGAACCTCGGAGATAACTTGCCGCCTTGGCCACTTCTCTGTAAACCTCGTTGAGGTGAGACCCGTATAAGGACGTGATCGTCATCCTCGAACTCCAGAGGTCTCCATTTTTTGTTAAAACTGAAACTAAAAAGGCTGCTGCCACGAGGGTATGGTTGACTGACTCAAGAGTGATCGGTCGCACCCTCTTGTGAAAGAGTTTATCCCGTGCTGCCTGGGGTTTCCTTTTCACCGTCCAAGGAAAACCCAACCCGACGTTTGCCTAAAACCGTCAATTTGAGTATGAACACTGATTGCCCAGTCCATACTCAAACCAACGTCGTAAGGCCTCAACGCTGCCACCAAGAGATTCCAACCGAAACTCTCACCTCGAGGGTCTGACCACACCATCAGCGTAAGTGTGAGTATCGAGTCTCCTCCCAAGGTATCTCCAGACATGACGGTCAAGTCCACAGCTTACCGGAAACTCTAGGTCTAGAACAAGATTTGTGAAAGCAATGAATGATTTATATCGACGTCCGTTACTACAGCAGCTAGTAGTGGACACAGACTATTCCTTGAATCATTTCTAGAGGCTTTGGGTCACACTCCTTGACCGCAAGCAGCCGCACTCTTCCACCACCCTTCAGCTCCCTGAGCCTGGCAGGGATAACTAAGGCAGGTGGTTGTAGCTTGTTAAGATGTACACCACCACATACTGCTCTCCTAGCTCTGCCTCCACGTCTGCTGCTTCACAGACTCATCTATCCTTAAAGCTTCCACTTCATGAAACATTTAACACAGCCGAGTCTCTAAGACTGGCACCGGTTTCCTGTTTCTTACTGCACTGTGCAGCCTTCATCCGCCCTTGGATGACCAAGACCTCCTTTAGTCTCACAAGAGCTGCTATGATTTCTTCTTTGCCGATAAGAGAAACTTGGTCTCATCTCCTGGATGAACCACATTCATTGCCTAATACAGTCAATCCTGACATGAATGATGCATTCATGGCATGGATGACGTCGTATGGCCTCGACGTAACTACCAAGTGATCCAACTGTCACTCTCACCTCCAAGGGTCGAGTCACACTGTCGGCATCAGTGTGAGGTCACTGGGTCTCCTCTAGTAGAAATCTCGAAAGTGAGGGTCATGTCAACAGTTTAACCGGGACCACTCAGTATCAACCAAACAAAAGGACAGGAAAGCAAACAAAGATAAGTGTCTTTTTATTATTTCACCTCAAAGTACAAAGACACGAATACAAAAGCAACATGGAACTAGATGTACAAAGGACGTATCCACTAGTTCCTCTCCTGCCCACCTGCTCTTGGAGCTCTACTGCCTTTTCCACTGCTCGGCTGTTGCTCAATCACCAGCCACTGCTTCTGTCTCGGTGGCTCCTCCAACACCCGCTGATCAACCGTACGAGGATTCAGACAGTCATGTGCCAGGTGACCCTTTCCGCCGCATGAGTAACACAACCTGCTTCTGGCATGACTAGCTCTGTTCCCACCCCGGGTGCCCCGCACCACCGGTCCTAAAACCCGAGATCGTCCAACTGCTGGTCTGGTCTTTCTGGACCTCTGCATCATCTGTCTACTACCCACAGATGACTCGGCAACTGATCGAAAACCCTGCGGCAAAGGAAGAAGCTCCTGTACTCACTCGGGGTTTAGAGCTACTGGCACAAACTCCACCCTGAAAAAGGTCTTGAAGTCTTCCCATGCGAAGGTCATCCCGTCAAAAAACTGGAACAAGTGGATCCACCACCTGCCTGATGCTGCCTAAAAGAGGCTGGCAGTAAAGATCACCATGAAGTCTATCGGCATCCCCACTAGCCTGAAGTCTCTCACCACAGCCTCCAGCCAATGATCAGCCACCTGCGGGTCCGTCCCTCCCTAGAACCTGGGTGGCCTCTAGCGCTGGATCTCGTGCAGCGCACTCAAGTAGCGTGCATCGCCTACTGCTGGGGCTGGTGGCATCGGTGGCCCAACGTATGGTAGTACCGCTGGTGCCTCAACTGCAAGAGGGCCCTGTACCGAAGCCTTGTCACTCGACAGGCTGTTAGCACGCACAACCCATTGGGCTCCAGCTGGTCATCTGAGAAAATGAATCCTGAAACAAACAACGTAACACGGTCAAACGATTATACCTGGTGAGCTGACCTGTTTGAGCTGTTTTAAGGGGAAACCTTTGAAAACACACACTCAATCAGTGTTTTCGTGCAAAAATTCGGAAATTAGTTGTCAGGGTCCTGGTGTATGGATACGTCGGCTGCCCGCACCAACACTGGACTCCCTGAACTAAAATCCACACTCGGTACTCTTAACACTATTTCTTTACAGAAAGAAAATATCAGAGTTATAAGTTCTGCAGTAGAACTGACTCCTTTGAGACCAATTTTTCACGACCCATCCTCGGGGCCCGTGCCGTGACTACCCCAAGCCCGCCTTCCATAGGCCAGGGGCTGGCGACTAGCACCAAAGGCGTAAAATACCGATAACTGGGAAGGCATTGCCTTTATAAAAGAAAACAAGCATCATAGAGTACAAGCGGAAGCAAAACACTAAGTATAAAAGAAATGATGAAACGTAAATGGGCCAGAATACAAACGCAAAAGAAAGTACGACTACAACTGAAGAAGGTAAAACAATATAAAGACAACAGCTAGATGTAGGAAGAAGCTCCTGTGTCGTCCTCCTCGGATCCTACCTGAAGGGTAGGTATAGATAGCGCAGCTCCTGGTCATCCACCACGGATCCTACCTGAAGGGTAGGTACGAATATCCTCCTCCACGCTCTCATCCGTCAACCTCCTCTGTGAATCGTCACGTCGTGTATTCCACTTCTGGGTACTGACTCGTCGTGTAGTCCACCTCCGGGTACCGTCCAGTCCTCGAACACTCGGCCTCTGTCAGCACTGCCCGTCGTCTGCAACCAACACAACGAGGTGCGGGCATAGCCCGTGCAGGGGTGAGAATAATGATACTTAGTAGGGACCCCAAGACCCTGAAGGTCTCACTAAACCAACAAGGATAACCACAAGAAGATCTCAACAGATAACCTCTACCTAGATATATGCCCATACATATACCTAAGTTATCAAGTAACCCATCTCAATCATGAGGAAACAAGGATTGTGAAATCAACGGATAACCTCTACCAAGGTATATGCCCATACATATACCTAAGTTATCAAGTGACCCATCTCAATCATGAGGTAAAACACAAGGATCAAAAGTCTCAGCTCAAGCCAGGATTTTCATTATCGAAACCATAACTGCTGAAGAGCTTCGTCTCTGGAGTGTACAGTGGTCCTGTCATGACTCCGAGGTACTGCTCACTAACCTAAGACTGCTGAGGTGCTCCTCCTGTCGAGTATCGCGTGTCTGTGGCCAACTACCGGGCGCTCCATCCGCTGTGGGTCTGTCGCCAAATATCGGGCGCTCCCCCCAATAGCATGCAGAGGTACTCCTCTTGTCGAGTACCGCGGGTCTTCGGCCAACTATCAGGCGCTCCATCTGTCGTGGGTCTATCACCAAATACCGGGCACTCCGTCCACTGGGCTAGTCGACTCACACCAAGTCGAGTAGGTCAAGCAGTCGTCAGGTCTCAGCCGGGTACACAGTCTCCGTACTCCGCATGCTTGTCTCCGGGAGGGTCCGCACCACGAGCTACTTTTAAATAATCCAAGTATCACAATGTCCTGCAAAGAAGTATGTAGAAGGACCACCTCATCATAGGGGTCTCAACGCAACAGATGGCGCGTCAATCGGACGCCCGGTCTGTGAGTTATTAGCATTTTTGTCTTAGGGGCCCTGTTGGTTTTGTGTGCGAACCAATCCGGCCGTAACTCAACTATACCCCGAACACTCATAGGGTATACTCATAGGGACCGTTTCTCAATGAGATCACCAACGCCGCTAACAGTTCGTCAAACGGACGTTCTGTCAGAAAGGTAACAGCTTTTCCGTTCCAAGGGCCCGATTGGATTTCGTGCGATCCAACCCGGCCACTATCCAACTGCATCAAAAACTTGTGCGGAGGATGCCAAAAGTTCTGTCTCAACAAGTGGAAAACAACGAGACAGACAGTGTGTCAATCGGACGCCCGGTCTATGAGTTATTGGCTTTTTCGTCCCAGGGGCCCGGTTGGTTTCGTCAGCGAACCAACCCGAACGCACTCCGACGGCATCCAAACCTCAAGCGGAGTAAGCCAAAAGATCCGTCTCACTTAGAGGAAAACAACAAAGTCGACGACACATCATTCGGACGTCCGAAACTCAAGTTACGAGCGTTTCCGCTCCGAGGGCCCGATTGGTTTCGTATCCGAACCAACCCGTCCGAACCCAAAGTAATCTGAAACCTTGAGTGCGATATATCGAAACGACCGTCTCGATCCAAGGATTGTGTTTCCGCTGACGGCGAGTCGTTTGGAGGCCCGTAGCTCAAGTTACAGGAATTTGACCGAAAGTGGGCCGAAACGGGGGTCTTGGCCCGGGTCGACCCGGCCCGACCCCCCCTGGGTCGGCCCAAACTGGGTCGACCCCACCTGGGTCCGACCCAGTCAGGCCTGCCCGGCCCGGCCCGGTCCGGCGCGGTCCGGTTCGGTCCGGCCTGACGAGCCGGCCGCGGCTCGGCCAGCTTGGCCGAGCCGACACGCGGGCGGGGCGCGCGGATCCCCAGCCCTTCGCCGCTGATTGAGGCTGGCAGTTCGCCGGCCGCCCCTTTTTCCAGCGGCGCACCGCCGCCACCTTCCGCGGACCACCGGACGCGCTCCGGTGGTCCGTTCTTCCTGCCGTCTTCTCCTATGGTCCCCCCGGGACCCCATCTTCACTGCGAAGGGATTCAAACGCCAAAACGGCCTACTTCGTCGTCGCCCGTCAATCCGCATTTCAAAATGAAATGCGCCGTCTTCGTGGTTCTCCGGCGCGGCGTGCTGGTGCCGCGTCCCTTCGCCGTGGCTCCGCTCCTACCGCGGCGCCTTCGACTTCCTTCGACGCGGCGCGACGGCGTCGCGTTCTTGTTCTGCTTCTCGGCCTGGCGCGACGGCGTCGCGTAATACTACCAAGCGATCCTCGTGTGGTTTGACGGCACCACGCCATCCCGTTCCATCCATATTAGAAACAATATCAACAATGGAGGAGGGTCGGCCGTGTTTGTGCGGTTCGGCCCCCTCTTGTTAATCGATATCAACTGGTTGTAAAATCACGAAGGATGACAAGATAGAATTCACGAACGAAATAATTAAATAACAAACTTCAACATCAATCCGCATGAACGAACGATCCGCAGATCAACCTGGAATTGGTTGGTCCGCGCTCGTCGTTCTTTTCTTAGAAGATATGAGAACACAAAAAATAAATTCCCCTACCTCGATTCAGATACGATGAACGTCAATAAAATTGCGGATGAGGAGCGTCGCGGAAGTCGGGCGTCGTGGAAAACGAATGTCGATTCCGTTGTCATCGAGGTGCGTTCGAAGGGGAAACGTCGTTGGAAGAAGACGTCGCGTTCTTCGGCGGAGGTGTTCTTCGTTGGAGGTGTTCTTCGCGTTCTTCTTCGAAGGTGTTCTTCGTGTTCTTCGTCTAAGGTGTTGAAGAAGAAGAAGACTTCAAACTTAGCCTTTTGTCTCCCATGTCTCCACCACAAGAACAACTAACCCCAAAATAAAATAATCCTCCCACTTATTTTATTAACCCAATATAGGTTTTGAATTTCAAGAGTTTGAAAATTCAAAACCCACATTTAACTCACTTAAGTTATTAACATAAGATGTTATAAAATTAAGGAGGTGATAAGTTATCAAAACATAAATGGGGGGTTTAGAGGGGTTAGGGAAGTTAAGGAATTTGAAGAGGTGGGGAGGGGTTCGTGTGGGCCCCACCCTTTCAAATATCCACACATGGGAAGTTGGATGGATGTGGGCCCACCACCAACTTCCCATGGAAGAAGTTAAAAACTTAACATGAAATAAAATTGATTTATCAATTTTATTCACTTTTTTAATTAAACCCCCAAAAAATAACTTCTTCTCCTGCACAAACGCAACTATGGTAAAGGTTCCCTTAAGCGATTACCGGCGTTGCGAGTTCATCGGTGCAATCAGATTTCAATTCCGAGCACCGGTTCAAATGATAGAAATTCCCGCTCGCTCGTTCACTGAACATACCCGAGCCAAACTTCGGAAATTAATTCCGGGCACACCGGGCCTCTGAATCAGGCGCCGTCAAAAACTCCGTTCTTGTAAAATTTCAAAGAATATTAAGAAAAATTTTCCTTGAAATTTCTGGGTCTATACAATAAATCCCAAATGGAAAATCAGCCAGACTAAACAGAAATTCATATTTTTCAGAAAACTTTTTGCATTTATCCACAGAAACCAGATCAAGATTGAACACAAATAAAATAGCATTTGAAGAACATACCTGATCCGGAACAGCAGATAGAACCCCCTTAACATTCATATCAACAACCGGAGACTCTCCCTTTTTAACATATTTCTGAAAACGCAACCCATCACGATTAGATTTCTTGCGAATCTGAATCGAATGTCCTTGCAAACAACACCAAGAACAATACCAGGGTAAGACCGGATAGACGATACTCTGATTCCACGAATGTGACCCTCCCACCTTTAAGGAGTTCATATCCAATGTCGACAAGGATAGGTCTAATTCAACACAAAGCCGAACATTAGAAACATCCGCTGACCCCTGGGACTACTATCAACACACAAAAAACTCACCATAGAATCTCCAATAGATTTTTGAATGGAAATGTTATGTTGAGGTAAAGGAAAACCTGGTTGAGAGATCCATACTGCTGCAAAAGGACTTTTCTTTCCCATGTGAGCATCAAGAGACCACCGCATAAGGTTAAATCTCCAACGTCCCATTTTTCATGAAAAGAAACACAAAGAATTAAGAAAATCATTTTCAGATCCAAAGGACAAATAGAAGGAATAATGATGAAGAGGCAAAACCTAAACTGGATAGGAAAGATCCAATGATCCAACAAATTTCTTGAAAACTGCTATCGGCGGTTTCGCTGCCCCAAAATGCGCAACGAGAGTCCAACACAAACCAGCCACAACCTCATCATAAAACTCTGATGTTAACTCCACAGTCAGACGTTAAGCGTTATTAAGGTATGAATGAGAAAACATACGGATATTCGAAGATACATTCCCCCTCGAATCCAGAGACCTTCCACGAAGAGCCTCTTTGAACGATTTACACGAATCTGAAGCCTGAGAAACTTCAACAATACCGGGAGATCCATGACTAGAGGATAAAGGACCAGGATCCCCAAAATGAGAAACCCTAGTCATATAGGGAAAAGACGAGGCTCCAAAAGTAGAACACAAAACCGGAGCTTAGGGAGCGTTCATTTCATCCATTCGAGTATCAATTCATAATATTGTCTATTACATGGGGGGGGGGGGGTTACATCTCTGTATTCTAAGAGGAATCACCTTGTTTGATAACATATAAAATATTCCAAATCGAGATAAAAGAACAACTAACTATTAGTATTAAATATTGAAATTTTCACCTTGTCATTATATCAAATGGTATGAATATGAAAAACTATATTATATTTACACAATTATATGAGTTTTTTACAATAATTGAATTTATTTATAGGTGTATGATTAGAAATAATCAAACTTTATGCATATAATATGTATTTTTCTAATTGATAGTTTTACGCCATTCTCTGGATCCCTTGTTTTGAAACTAAATTTGGAATTTTTAATAAATATATTTTCAAAAAATAAATTTCATTTATTAAGAAAATTTATAAAATTATCAAAGGGTTATTTTTGATAATTTTTTATTGAAATGTAAACAACATTTAATTTTAATTGACAACTGATTTTTCATATAAATAAATTATAATGTTAAATTATAGTTTTAATTAGTTTTTGTACAAATTTTAGAAATTTTAAATCTATTGATACAATGAAGTTCGTTGAAATATTTTTTATATTGAATTTTTATTTAAAAAGTTTATCATTATTTGAACATTTTATCTTTAAAATGAACCATTCATTTCTTATCAACATGAATAAGTATAATTAAATTTTATCCACTTATGTTTTTTAAATTTAAAGAAAATTTATTCCACGTTAGGAGTAATAATTTTTAAATTTCATAAACACTTCAACATTATTTTTTCCAATATTAATAGACAATTAAGTAATTATTATTACTATGGTTAAGAGTAAATTGGGTAATTATGGATAAAAATAATAATGATAAGGATTTGAAAATATTGCTATAAATTTTCATAGTTTTACTTTCAAAGGGATATGGTTGACCAAAAGCATTATTGGGAAGAATATATGACCACTTAGAGCCAATTATTGGACTATAAACCCCTTATTATATATTATTTTATGAAAAATCATACTTTTAAAACTATTCTATTTAATAAGTATAACATTGCTAATAAATGTTTCATAAGAAGATATATATGAATATATATATATAAAGTAAATAAAATATATATATCTTCATCATGATTTTTTAGTTTATATTTAATAAATTATTACCTTGAATTCTTACACACCGAGGTTACATAAATTATTAAATTAATAATGAAATAAAATGAATTATTTTTAAAGCATTAAAATAAATATATTTTGAGAGAATTAATGACATTATTGAATATTCTAGACGGTATTAATGTATTTGGGATTAATAAAAATTTAATTCAATGATATCTTATTTTTTTTGACCATTGAAGTAATAAATAGTCTAAAAATTGACATTAATGATAATTAAAATAAATAATATTTTTTCAATAATATTTTTTCATTAAAAAAATATTCATCAAATTGATTTATATAATGTTTAACTAGTAATCCATGATCCTTTTATGTTCTTTTTAAATTTGATATTAACTACACTGACCTTAAAAATGTAAAAATGCATTTTATCATTGATACTATAAGTGGTAAAATATGGACTAAAAAATAACTATTACCAAAATAGTCATATATCTTTAATTTTAATTATATAAATTTATTTCGACCCATATTACTACTATCATATATTTGAATCATTTTTTTTCATTTTTAATAGAATAATAATAACATTAATTTAATAGTTCAACAAATTCCAAGAGTGATCATCACCTATCTTATAAAAGGGAACCTATTCATATATATTAGTCACACATAAAACCCATTTATGTTCCGAAAATATTTTCAACAATTCCATAAAATAATTCCAACTAACATTATAGATGGTTTATTTAAGAAGAGAACAACCCATATATGTTTTATGGAGTTAATCAAAAGAGATTTTTCAAAGGAGAGGTATTGTTTTTAATCAAGTGTTTCTATTTTATTTCTTCTTAAACACCCTTAAAATAATTATTAAAATGATACAATAATAACTATAGTATTATAAATATATTGATATGTTATTATGCCAGTGTAATGACTTATATCCCTCTACAATCCCATCAAATTGGATGACAATTAATCATTCTATTGTGTGGAAGACAACAGCCTCACAAACAGATATATATTGTTTACCATCATGATATCTCAAGACATGTTATAATACATTCATTAATGGTTATATATTTTCTTTTTGAAATATTTATCATCATATATTAATAGTTCAGTATTTACATTCTTACATTTCCATGCACAAAAAAATGATCATGTCTTTCGTGTGTATGTGTAAATTATCACCTCCACAATGAGATGTGGATTTTTTTCATCAATAATTCACATGGATGATATATATATATATATATATATGTATATTTAAAATATTACTATAATAATAATTATATTATTATCATTCTATAAATAAAAAATAATTCATTCCTTCTTTCTATAATGATCACTAAAAATTGGAATCGTTACTCATGCGTACATAGAACTTACCACCATTGGTTGTAACATAGTTCATTTATCCTATACCTATTTAATGGGTGTATTTAAAAGTGTAATTTATATATAAATGTGATAATTATTTAATTAATATTAGTTTTGATATAATAGAATAATGACCTCTTGGTTTATAGGAATCATACCAAATTCATTTTGGACTCTATTAACGAATATCGTTTAAATGACCCAGATGAACTATAATATTTATTTAATTGTTATATCACGATAATAAGTTCTGTAAATTGAATAATAAACATGAAAATGTTTCCAAATGATTTTAATAATTATTCTATGATTATTATCAATTATGATAATGAATTTATGTTATGTTTCATACTCAATGTAAGGTACACTTTTACTAAAACATCATTTTAATGTTTTAAAGGTTCATTTTCTAAATCCTTCACTTCCTAGTCCATTTTTTAAAATTATTTTTAGAATTTATTTATTTTGAAAATAATTTTATATAATGTTAATTTTTTAATTTCTATCAAAAATTATAAAAAATGAATATTATTAAGGTTTAATATATGAAGATTAATTTGAAACCCCTATTTAAAAGTTTATATTTAATATATTTTTATAAAGGTAAAAAGGTAATGTTTTTAACCTATATGGGAAAAATTCAATTTTTTTTCTAGTTATATTATTAAATGTTTACTTAATATGTTCTCATAAATCATTTCACTTCAAATGGTTTCATTATTATGTTCACAATTTTTAAATTTTAAATTTGATTTTTAAATGAAAAAAATATTTTGATATTCAAATGTTTTTGATTCATTGGTTCAAATGATTTTGAAATAATTAATTATTGATAATTTAATTAAGTATTATATGATATGTTAGAGCCCTATATATTTTGTATTTATTGTTTAGCCACATTATAGATCACGGGTGATCCCACTATAGGTTATTTGTAGGGTGATTCACATTACAGATCTCTAATACATGAAGTAGTGATAATATTATTATTAGGATATATAGTAATTCCAATTTAAATGATTATGAAAGGTTATTGTAATTATTAGTCTCTATGTAATGTAAAAAGGTTTTAATTTTTTTTATATGGGTTTTAAAGGATTTATTTAAGAAAAATATATGTGTCTTTTTTCAAGTAAAAATATTTTATTATCCTTAAAATTAACATTTAATGGATTTTATTTTTCTCATAGGTATAATTGTGTTATTTATTTTTATTCCACTAACAAATATTTTTGATATATGTTTTATAATTATTTTTTACAACGATATAGGACGTGTAAAGAAATAGCTGAGGAAAAAATTAAAATTTGGATATTACATCATGGAAAGAAACTATGTTTTATTTTATAATGATTATTTATAATATAATGGGAACTTAGTATAATTTTCCACAAGTAATGTATGATTTTTCTTATTAATATTATTTCCCAATTCACTAAAATATAAAAAGAAAAGGTCATCAAATGGTAATTTTATTTATATAATAGTAGATTATGTAAATTCTAAGACAACCAAATTATATAAAAAATAAACAGTTAAATATATCTATGGGATGTGGTGATAGAAAATGATTTACATCAGTTCATGAGATGGTAGGTCTCCGTACGCATGAATGAAGATTCATAAATCATTACCTAGAATAATAAAAACGGATTTTGGTTGTTTTGTCATAAAAATATCATATTTTTATAAGAAATAATCTTTGGTTATGAGACATTCACGGTGTAATAACTATTGAAGGAGGTGGATGGAAAAAGAAAACAAAACACTTGATTAGGGATGCAATTTCTTCTTCAGATAACTTATCTTTGTTTTCACAAAAAGTTATCATATGATGGGTTTATGAAAAAACAAAGCATTCAAAAATTATTTGAGGGAATCTGAAATGTGATTTGGGAATGGGATGGATGATACAATAGTTTTTATATGTGTCCTTTGGAGATGATATGAAAATAAATTTTCTATGTTTTGTGAGTCGAACACTATTATTTTTGGAAAAAAAAAGGTGTACCCACGTATTTACAAAAAAATGAAAAACAAATGGATAATTATCGATCATAGAATAGAAAAAGTGTAAATTTGGAAATCCAATGGTTTTTGTACATGTGTTCTAAAAATTTTCACCTCTACCATTTTTGTTTTATCCCATAGTAACCCAATTTTAACATATCTATGGAAAATAATTTTCATTATTTATAAAATTATTTATGGTCAAAAAATTATGTTGAACTTATTAGAGAATATAAATTATGATAATCCATATTTTGGAATCCATTTACCATCATTTATTAACAAAGTGGAATAATTTCAATTAAAATTGATCCTATATTACTAATGAGAAAGTGGGTTTTCAATGTGATAATATTGAAAATATTTAAAAAAAATTGATCTGAAAATTAAATATATAAATTATTCAAATATATAAATTTGAATAAAAGATATATAATTGAACTATTTTTTTTAAAAACCTGTCATAATTTTATTTGAATATTTTACCCAGAAAGTCTGAAAGAATTAGTTAAAACTCATGATCCCCAAAATTTATTATCAAAAAAGTAATGGTGAAGTGATTTCTCTAGGTACAACGTGTTTGTACCACCAATAAAAAAATAATCAAAAAAGAAGGTGTTACGAAAAATCTATAAATCATCCATGGGAGTGAAAAAAATCTCAGCAAGGAATGATGCCCAATAATTTATCATATCACAATAAAAATATAGAACCATCAAAGAATCAGACCCCAAAGCCCATGTCATAATTGAATACTAATTAAAAAAGCTGATGTCTAATGATCAAAATTTTTTTTCTGGAAAAATTGACAACAACAACAGATTGTTGGATTTGGGTAGATTCTTCATTAAAAGAAAAAGAAAGAAGCATAACTCCATGCATGAATTTATAAAGGATTTAAAAGTGAATTCAAATATTGAATTGCAGATATCAAATCAGCAAAATTTAGTTCAAATTTTCTTCATACAGGGTCATATATTTTCCATTTGGATATTTTAAAATCATGAAAAGTAATGATAAATATTTACTAAAACATTTATTTCCTAAGTTATTTGAAATAATTTATTCGCATAAATTTTTGAAAAATTCTTCCAACTACAATTTTGAAACAATTGTAATATAAATGATCAATTTTTTTTTAAAATACATTTTATAAATGTGTGAAACATAGTTCAAAAATATGTGCATAAAATATGAGTTTTTTTTTGAAAAATACAGTTTTAATCATCAAATTCAATATCTACATATAAATTTTCTAGAAAACAAATAATATGAATTTTAAACAAATTATTGAATATATAACATAAAAATTTCATATAGGTAATTCAAATTAGTGGTTTTTTAATTAATGTCAACAAGAACAGTTTTTCTATAAAAATAGTTTTCCTAAAAAATTTCTATTAATTTTAAATATTTTTATTTTTATTTCTAATTAAATGTCTAATAAATATTTATTTTTTAACAAATTTTTAAATCACATATTTTTATAATTAATTTAATACTATTCATACGAATAATTCTTAAAGATACGAGTCATTTAGTATAATATAAGAAAAATATTTTAATACTATCTAATTTTATGTTTAAACAAATTTTACATGTATCGCAAAATATTTAAAAGATTATATTTTTTTGAAAAAAATTTTCTACAAAAAATGATGGGATTTTATTTTCCAATCCCATTAAATAAATTATTTTTTCACAGCTTTAACTTTATCATAGTAAGGCATGGTTTAATAATTGAAAATCCCATTATGGGAAACCCACATTATAAAATATGATAATCAATATTCCTATAGAAAATGGAGAAATTGATATCCAATGGTTATCTGGATGAACACATTATAGGATAACCAATTGTAGAACTTGAGTGGGAAGTGGAAATATAGAAATGGATATGATAACTAACATCAAAATAAAAATAGAGAGAGATATAGAACATTTTTAAGATAAATTTTATAACCACAAATCCATAACCCAATGATGTTTGAAAAGGTAATTGATATCATAATAATGATGATAATATGTGAAATTATAAATTTCTATACACTTTTCTTAATGTTTTGGAATTTTCTAAGAAGATATAATTTCATTATTTCATTCCATTTCATAAGAAAAATATGATCCTTGTTTGTTCTTAGTCAAATTATTCTTCATTTATTCCTCTAAGAGATGATTTATTAATGTATAATAACTAAATAAGATCTAGAAAATAATGATAACTAAATATTAATATATATAGTTCTTATAAAAAAGGATTAAAAAATGTTATACATATATATTTATATGGTGAAATAATTAATTAATGTCTAAAATGTCATATTAAATTCATCATAAACCATTTCATATATTTTTAACCTTATAAACCTTCCAAAATAAAATATTTTTAAATAATTTCGTTAAATTTTATAACATTAATCACCCAAATAACATAATTTAGCTCTTGGATTTGACATTACATATATTTGAATAAATTAGAAATATGATTTCTTGAATCATGTTTGTAACTACAATTATAAAAAAATCATAATGAGAAGATACACACTTCCACATTCCTCAAATAAAACAACAAATTATTGAACACATTCCAGACATCCAATAATTCCATAATATCAATTAATGATAACATAAATAAATTTAACAATATAGAATTATTTAGTTCCAAGGTCATTAATACTATCCCATATAATTTATACATCATAATCTTATCCTCATCCAAACCAAAACCTTTTTCTTAAACATCATCATTACGTTAAAGGTTATCATCCCTTTATCAAAATATATCCATACCATTAAATCAAATTTCTATTTCATCAAAACAATTCATAATATTTTTTAAAATCCATACCAAATATCATATATATAGTAATCCATATACATTTCATGACTTATAATAGGGAATTCATGAATTCCCATACATAAAATCATTAATCATCCAACATCATTTTCAAAACAGTAACTAGACTTCATTATCTTTCATTAATACCCCTTAAAATAAATATTAAATTTTAATCTTAATATAACATTTATCAACAGAAATTCAATCATGTTTCTCACTTATAATAAAAAAGATTACTAGAATAACATATATTGTTAATATTAAATTTGTAGTCTCATCATTATCAGTATAATAACCAATACTCGTACCATCATGAGGAATTTCATCATGGCTCTTCCCCTTAGGAAATCAATTATCATAAAAATAATACTATCCAATTTTGAATAATTCAACTATAGATGATATCAATGGGAGACCATCGTCCTCTTCAATTTATTTACTCACAAAATTTATTTTCTTCTATAATTACATAATTGTGTTCATCTTATCCACAATCGAAACAAATTTACACTCCTGTAATATATCCACATTGGGGTTTCTTCCAACATTAGCAACATATAAGAACCTAAACCTCCTTTATTATATATAATCCACCACCTAAAGTCTCACCAAACTCTATCCTTCTCTTATTTTTGGAATATAAGAGTTAGATAATTTTAAATTTGTTAATAAATTTTCATGATATAATCATTAAATATTTCACTCTATATTTCATCCCATTTTGTTTCTCATCAACACATCATCATTCACATTCAAAATTTTTGAAGCTCCTTCTAGTACTATCCAATGACTAAAATCAAAATTCATAGTTTGAGAAACAATAATCATAGTGTTTAGCCCCATAATAAATTATAATAACATATAGTATTTATAAATCATGACACATTCTCAATCATCAATGAAAATATAGGTTTATACTTTGTGATTCATCTTCAATTTTTAAATTAATTGTGATGGCCCGTAAAGAGTTTTTCAATTTTTAAAGAATATACTTTGGGTCTGTCAAATTAGGTGTGAAGAAAGGCCTAATAACACGAACCTAGTGTTTTTCAATTCTAGATCAACAATCACTTTTTAGAGTTATTACACCAAGGTACCTCTTTGATAGATCCACATACACTCAGAATATCGAGACAATGATGTAATTTCATTGAAACCACATTCTACATACATTTTCAAAATTCCATGACATTTTTATATACATTGACTCATAATTATACTTATATATAGAGACAACTCTATACAAATACTAATATGTTTTCATAGGTATCTCATTTTTTTCTTCATAGTTTTTGATGGTCAATAAAACCATTCCCTTAAAATCTATTATAGAGACCCATGATTCTCATACATAAATATCACATATTTTAAGATTATTATTCAATACATTTCATAAATACCATCCCAATTTCTAATATTTTAGTTCCAATAGATACTAGAAACATAATATTGACATTTTTTATTGATCATCTTAGTCTCTCCCAAAGATTTATCACCTAGTAATCCTACAAAGAATTCCATACATAATCCATTAATCATATCCCGAGAGAGGAAAAATAATAAGGGTTGTTATTAGATGATCATTAAGGGTAAACACAAGAGATACAAATATATTATCACATGAAATATTAAGATAATAATAAGTGTAATTGATCATGATCATGACATGTAAATGTCAAACCAAAAATGTCATTGATCGTAAAAATGATTCATATAATAAAACATATTCATTTAAGAAAACATGGACCATTACAGTTAGCTGTGATCATCAATAAACCATGAACAATAATCTCATGTCCTAAAATAGGGTAACTATCATAAATTTTGAAAATTGTTTAACATGTGAATTTCAACTCCCATAACCATAAAGATTGTGGATCCAGACATATCACATGTTTTCCATTATGGATGAGGACACATATATTTCCCATAATGGGTTAGGACACACCTATATACATTTTTGAATCAGGCCAATGAGAAAATTAAAATTTTTTATCCTATAAGATATATATCATTAACTAATTAAATAGAGAGAGTTATAGGCCCCACCAATATCATAATGAAGAAAATAATAATGGAATCCATAGCTTCATAAAAATATCATCACATCATCACATAAAAACACGTGTAATTAAATCAAGTTTCAGAAGCATTTCATCAAACCACTGTATCTTAACCCATGATCAATTCATGGATTTTATATAAATTTAATATGTATAAACATTAACGATCTAGATAATTAATAAGGTTGTAATTATTCAATATTATCACTATTAAAACATTAGTATCCTAAAAGAATGGAATATTAGATGAAGTATTTTTATTATATCACATGGATCATTTCATGATGAATATATCCATTCAATGTCAATAAAAAATAAAAACATACGACAATTTAAATATTCCTCCATTTAAAAATAACATTGAAAACATTCAATGTAATCATTGTATATTATTTTATATATTTTTTTGGGTAGACTGACTTTCACGATTTAGAAAAAATAATTTTTTTTAAATCCAATTCATAAAAAATAACATTGAAATTATATAAATAATTTCCCAAATAAATTAGATATTTTTATGTTGGAAAATTATGTAAATTCCTTATACTTCCTTAGAATGGTTACATTCAAATTTTTAATAAAAGAGAAATATATATTGTGTTGAAAATGATATAATTCATCATTAAATAACAATTTTAAAAACAAAAACATGGAAAATAAAATAATTAATAACTAATTTTATGATTATTAGAAATATTTGAATAATCATTTTAACAAAACATATTTTTGGGAAAAATGATTTTTGATGGAAGAGAGAAATAAATACTACTATTTTTCTTAACCATATAATTTGGAAATATTGAGTACATAGGGATGGATAAATTAATAAAAAAGATGAATTATATATAAATAAACATCTTGGAAAAAAATTTAAGGAGTTTCTCCAGATATAGATCAAACCATTACATCATATAATGCATAATCCCAAGCAGTCATGATAATAATTGAAATTGTAAAAGAAATCCCATTCCACATTGGTATCATTGAATAGAAAACCCATAAAAAATAATAATAAATGATATATATGGTACCTTGATAAGGAATAAACTAATTATATTAAATATAAATGGAAATTCATATACAACTGATAATAGAATATATGTGCACAACAGAACAGTTATCTTAATGAATTAAAACTAAGAGAATGATCCCTTACCTCTTTGGTATATTATGAACCATAAATCTGATGAATATGAGATCAAAAAATTGATAATAAAATATCATTTATTTAAAAAAATTATTAAAAAATTAATGGGTTGTATATTCACTATATTGAAGTGACATGTGGTGAATATAGAATATATCTCAGAGAAGAAAAAAGTAAGATGGAAATTCCATACCATAATCCTCTACATTCATATTACACATTCATAAGTACATTACAGTTAATATAAAATTATTATTTATATTTTAAACACCTATTCATATATATATATATATATATGATAGCATATATGAATTACTTATGACCTTTTATTACCCATTTATTAAACATTCTTTCTTATAATCATGTTTTGGGAAATAATTGCACAACCATTCTTGTAGGTGTTGATTTGTTATTTTTTAGTCCTCTTACATTAAAAATGATTATATAATATAAGAAATTATAGATATTTTGTAAATATTTTAAAAAATGAGTTTAATTTTATATACTTTTATGTATAAAATGTGGAGTTAGAAAATGATGTGCATCATTCTTGGAGGTAGTATGTCATAGGTACCCATAAACATTGTTTCCATTTTCCCCATAGAAAACATTAATGCAATTTAAATAAAATATTATCATTATATAATCATTTTTAGGGAATATATTTACCATATTATTATTAAAAATATCCTTATTACCTTCCATGTAAGGTGCGAATGAATCACATTTCTTTGCAAGGTAGTAGTCCACCGTACAAATGAATGAAATAATTTTATTCCCACATCATTAAAAGAATGAATTAAAATATGATATCACAAAAAATTATTAAAAAAATTATCATCAATAACATATAATAATATAAAATACATAATTACATCATTCTATGTGTGATATTGAGGGAAAGTTGTTAACATCAATTTGCAAGGTGGTAGTCTACCGTACAGATGAATGATGATTTCTAAAAAAAATTTAAAAATGATGAGAATGATTTAGGTTATAAAATTAATATGATAAATTCTAAGTATAATTTATATAATATTGATATTATATCATCATGGATTATTAATAATTCATTTTGGTGGAGGATTAAATAAAATAATATTCTTGGGTAGTGATGATGTCTCTTCTTTTGATAACATTATTTGGTTTTCACCAAAAGGATATATTGGTTCTATTTTTGATGAAAATATGGAATCAAGGATGTGAGTAATAAATTACGTAATTTATTATTGTAGTATTCTAGGAACCAATTGATTTTATATTTCTGAATATGAATGGAGAGAGGATGTCCATTTATATGTGAGGTGAGAGGCACAATTGTAATGTTTTTAATTAAAATGGTGTACCCAAATTTGTGATATAAAAAATGGTTCCAAAATATACCATTATCAAGAAAAATTGTTAATTTTAATTTAATCCTACCAAATGGGTGTTGGATTTTTTTTGGTCAGTATTAACACTTATCGTCCTAGTTTAATTACCCTGTAAGACAATTTTAACATTAATTGCAAAAAATTATTTCTACTATTTCTAATATTCAATATTTTCAAAATATAAGATAAACATATTAGATAATATATTTTATTTGGATTCAAAATATGGAATCATTTTTTCTTAATTCATTCACTTTTAAGAAAAATTAATTTACATTTAATCCCATGAATGTGATAAGAATAATGGTTTTCAAATAGAATTTTTTCAAACGATTAAAAAGAAATTTTATCAATAATTCAATATGAAAATGATTATAATTATGTAACACCCAAAGCTTCCACGGTAATATTCCTTTTGAATAATGCAATAGCTTGAATTGTACGCAACTTCAAGATTCTAACACAACATGACCAATCAAAGTAGCCGTTATGAATCATAATACCCAATTTTTGATATATTATAAATTTTATCTTTCAAAATGGACTTCAATATTGGATTCTGAATATCGAAATTATCCTAGGGTAAAATTTTGGTACTTTTTGGATAACTTTTCTATTTTGATGAATAGTGAAAATTACAAAATTTTAATTAAAAACATCTTTCTTAATCAAATTAATTAATAGTGATAAATTATTAATTTGAGTGTTTTTAATTTTTATTTAGAATATATTTCTACCATTTAAATCAATTTTGGTCATTTTAAATAATTTCAAATTTAAACCGGACATAAACAATTGTCAATCTTTTGATAGTTATTATCTCTTAAAAACACGCTTTTTGTTTTAACAACAAAAATTAATTTTAAATTTATTTCTGCCACTTATGTGTTTTGAATATAGAAAAATGGTTTTAATATTTTGAATTAAGAGGTAAAAATTGTGTAAATATGAAACTTTTATTTTTAGACATTTTGAATATTTATTACGGTAAATATTTTCTTTACCATGGTTAAAGGGTAAATACGGTAAAAAAGGGTAAACAAATTATATAATATTAATATTAATTTACCCTAAAACGTATCTTAACCCTATTGGTTGGTACAAGTCCGACTATGGGCATATTTGGGTCGATTTTCAGACCCCATGGAGAAACTTGTAGGTGATAAGGATACAATATATTAATTAAGTTAATGTAAATACAAAAATGACATAAGCATCTATATTTTAGAAAAACAATATTTACATAGGTTTATATATTTTCTCATTTAGACTATAAATATTCATTATAAATATAAAATAATTTCTTATATAATGGTATTTTATTTATAATTTTTAGACATTGAATAAATAAATTTATTTATGACCCAATAATGATGCAGTATTTTCCATAATAATGAATGAATCAAACAATTGGTATTATAAATGTTAAAATAAATATAATTTGAAATTTTTGATGACATCCACGATTTTTATTGGGTAATATTACATGATAGGATTGATCAAATTAATTTTTTTGAATTAATAAAGTTTTTATGGCTTTATCAAAAGCAATTATTGAATAGTGTCAAAATTGATATAAATGAGTTTTTTTTAAAATATTATATTATTAATTGATATTCTATTATTAAACATCAATGGTTCGGCTCAAAGACATATATAATGATAGGAGTATCATTAATGTACATATTGGGGGTCTCTTGGATATATATTGTAATTTTATTAACTATATAACATAAAAAATACAAAGTGACATGATAATGTCAAACTAATTAACTAAGAGTTAAAACTAAAAGATAAGGCTAATATAATGAACCAAAACAATATAAAATATATTGGTTGAATGGACTTAGACCCATACCCACTTTATACTTTATATAATACACATTTGAACCATTATAATCCGAATATGAATTTTTTATAAATTAATACTTTATGTTTTTTCTAAAGAGCCCCTCCCGCCCTTATAATATGACACCACTTCTAACCAATTCTGCATACCTTCAAAGCCTTTTAGTTCGGCCAAACTCTACCCAAAAACCCTCCAAAATATCCTCAATTAATCCTATAGGCCTTCCTTTTGTCAGAAATCCTACCTATGGATCCATTTTTATCATTTCAAAAGGAATAACCCGAAGAAGAGGTAATGTTTTCACCACACTTTTTCAAGTTCCTTTCTTCTTCCACTTCATCTTTATTTGTTATTTCCATTCTAAAATAATAACTACAATATATTATATATAATGTGATGTTATTATAAATATTTCAGTACTATATTCATTATTATATCCTTCTTATGATTGATAATGTAACCATGCGTGCGTACGTACAACTTACCGTCTCCACGCCGTGGTGTAACTTGTTATTCAACACTATATTATTTGTATGGATATAATGATGAGTAATATGTATATAAATAAATAAAATAATATAATAATTACTCTTTATAATTAATATACCATCCAATCCCACAAATATAAGTAAATGATATTGTCGCTAATGCGTACGTACGGATTACCGTCTCCAAGACGCGATGAGATTCATTTCCACATTCACCATTCATCGACGATTATAAAAACATATATTACTAATATGTTTGTAAGATGTGAAATAATAATTCTACTAGATATATATATATATATGTGTGTGTGTGTATTTACAAATATTTTATTCACTTAGTTTTGTTAAATACATTATGAAAACGGAAACAACGTTTATGCATACGTACAAACTACCATCTCCATAAACAGTGTTTTCCATTTCACAAATATACATATTATACATAATTATATTCTAAATATATATGATATATAAATCATGTATTATATTTTGGATGTATTTAAATCATGATCTAAGTGATATAATCAAGAGTAACAAGTTAAAACATTTAAGATAAATAATGAAATTATTACCCAAAATGTTAATTTAACATGGAAATTATTATTAAATGGGTAGTAAAATGTATTAAATGAATAACGTATGATATAATCAATTTTAATATGGATCTGGTATAGTCTAATAACATACTATGGTCTTCATACAAGAGGTTAATCGTACCCTCGACTAAAGGAAAGTGCAAGGTAAGGGGTTTTTCAACTCACTCCTTATTCTCGTGAGATTCATGCCATATTGCCACTATTACCTTTTTTGTGGTGTATATACTGACCATAATTGTATTATTTGTGTAATACACTTTAATTTTTGTGTATTTACATATTCATTTTATGATACCACTTTCTTGGGGTCTATGTTTTGTATGTTACCAAATTGGTAAGGGTTAATTTCACAATGTCTTTATTATCTAAGGTTGTTTTTACGTAAGTATCTTCTTGGACATATTTATTATCCATGTCCATGTTTTATGAAAGAGTTTTCAATGGGATTATTTTAAGGGTATTTTTTTTACTAAAAAATCATTTCAAATGTTTTAAATATTTATTCTTCTAAATCTTTCTCATTAATTTCCATTTCATCAAAATTATTTTTAAGGATTTATTTATATGGACATGAATGTTTTTAAAATGTTAATTCCTTTCAAAAGTTTCAAAGAGTTATGGGACACATTGATTCAATTTTTTTTTTAATTTCTTCTTTTCTAAATTGTGTGACTTTTTAATCTTTACAAGAAAAATGGATATTTATGTCAATGAGTTTTACAATTCATTTTCATCTTTATCAACATCCTTTGATGGATTTTAAACTTGTTTTAAAGTTGAATTATCATGATACAATACTTCTATATTGAGTTTATGGTTTTGTGATATGTTTGACTGTGAATGTGTAATTTTTATACCATTCATAGTTTATGGAGAAGGTATTTACATTTTGTAGGCCAGTTTTAATGTGAATGTTTAGTTTATGTTTAGAACTTTTCATATGAGGAATGCATTGGACTTAGTGAGTGACAGGTGTAGCCTGATATTGCTCCTCGATGCATCAGTAGGTCGTAAGAGACAAACTATTGTCTTGGGACGAGGCCTTGAAAAAATCTTATTTGTAGTCTTGGCATGAGGCCTTGGCTATGTGGTTATGATAGTATGGCATTATGCATTTCATATCTATGAAAGTGGTTATTGATATTGAATGTGATTATTCCATTAGTAGAATATCCATGTGAATAAGTAAATAGAATTATTTCATTGTATATCTACCATATTATGCTGATGTTCATGTTTAAAAGGATTTTGTTTTAGTTTTATACATTTACATAAATGCTTAGCCTTATTTTTGAATGTTTCGGTTGTGTTTATTACCCTTACTGAGTGTTTGAGCTCACCCATTTATATGTTTTATTTTACCAGGATTTAAAGAGGTGTATTGTGGTTGATATACAGGTTTAAGAGAAGGGAATAATGGAGTTCATAAAGGATTATTTATGTTGTTTTGTATGTTATAAACTGTAATGTGACATTCAGGTATGTAATCTATTTTCCAAAATTGCTAAACAGATCGGTCCTTTGGGGTATGATTCCTTTTAATCATGCCAATGTATTAAGAAAAGGATGGTAGAAAGAAAGACAGATAAAGGGTAGAAGGTAAAAAAGGATTTTCCCATATGTGATAATTGTGGAAAGAATCAACTTGGAAAATTCTTGAAGGGAATGGGAGAATGTTATAAGTTTGGAGAAAAAGGACACCACATTTTTTATTATGAGGGTAAGAAAAAGGTTTCAAATTTATGATTCTTCATCTCCAAGGAGTGGGGACACTACTCGAATCAATGTTCTAATCATCACACTATGCCAGAAATGATTCAATTGGATAATAAAAAAGTTTTGATACTACAACAGATGAAGAGGAATGAATAATGTTCTTATGTTCTTATTTTGGAATTATTTCATTGAAGTGTTGTATCAATGATGTACTGAAAATAAATAAGGATTGTACTATTGTTCTATTTCAGTGAGGATTTGATATTATATGGTACTATAAAAAGTGATTCAACAACAAGTTAAACTGGTTTTTTTTAAAATACATGGTTGAAGGAAAGGTAATCCTAAATATGGTCTTCATACAGAGGTATTAATTTTGGAATAAGAGATGGTTGATTTGGATAAATTATAATGTATATTCTTGACAACCTTGGCACTAATTAATGGTTTGTTTAATTCATCGTTGTTGGAATATTCAATGTTTTAGGATATAATGCATATATCTAGTATTCTATAGGGAATAATAGAGCATGAATGTAATAAATAAGGTTTTATGGAAATTCAGGGTGTTACTATATTTTAAAATAATACATGATGAAGATATTCACATGTTATTACGTGGAAAAAAAAGATCTTCATTACATTTACCTTACTTATAAATTTTGGACTGTGAGTTTGGACAGAAGTAATTTGGATAAGTCTAAGGGTTGGAATGGATTATATTTGACATTTAATATAATTTTTATGGTTAAATCATTTACGACGATTATTTTTGGATTGTTATAAAAAGGATAACCAGGAGGTTGGGCGACAACTTGTCGAGTCCGGCAAGGCCGCGAGACTTGAACCCGCTACTGAAGGGAGAAAATGGTGTATCACCTACCACTGACCCACATGATGTCCTGGATTGAATAATGTAGTTTTTTTAAAGGGTATGGTTGATTAATTATAAATTCATTTTTTTAACACTATACGAATAGGATAAATAGAATATTTTTTATGTTATATTATCTTTTAGAGTGAAAGATGAGTTTGTGGTAGAAATTAGTTAAAGGATGGAACTCTACATCACATATATACTTTTTATCATATATTATTATATGAAGAAATAAATTCATAAACATTGGGTATGGAATCGTAAAACCAATAATGTGTTATCTTAATACCTTACATTTTGTTGAACCATTTGTATTTTAAATCATCATAGATTAGTGGCTTTGAGGCCCACAATTCTATAATAGTTTTTGATTAATGACCTCAATCAATCCCTATAAATATTTATGTTTTTCCTATAATTATGTGTCTCTAATTTTCACAAATTTTATCCTAATTGTGATCATAATTTAGTGGTGAATTTTTCATTCCCCTTTTCATATTATTAAGATTAAATTTTATTAACTCAATTTCCGATGTGGGTTTTCCCACAATGGTATTTTCTATTTTCGACCTTTTATTTTCAAAGAACAATTTCAAATTGTGAGGACGCAATTTATTGAAGGAGTATAGAATGTAACACCCCATGCTTCTACGATACATTTCCCTTTGAATAATGCAATAGCTTGCATTACACGCAACTTCGAGATTCTAATACACCGCGACAAATCAAAGTAGCTGTTATGAATAGTAATACCCAGTTTTTTAAATTTTATAAATTTTATCTCTCAAAATGGACTTCATTTTTGGATACAGAATATCTAAATTATCCTAGGGTAATTTTTTTTCTTTTCGGATAACTTTTATATTTTGATGAATAGTGAAAATTACAAAATTTTAATTTAAAAAACATTTGTAATCATAATAATTAATATTGATAAATAATGAATTTCTGTGGTTTTAACGTATATTTAGAATATATTTTTTACCATTTAATACATTTTTGTTCAATGGAAATAATTTCACATTTAAACTGGACATAAACAAGTGTCAATATTTTGATAGTTATTATCCCTTAAAAACACTGTTTTTTAACAAAGGGAATTAATTTTAAATTAATTACTGCCACTTCTATGTATGAATTCTAAAAAATGGTTTCCATATTTGGAATCAGGAGGACCAAATTGTTTAAATATTTAACTTTTATTTTAAGACATTTTGAATAATTACATTAGAAAATATTTTATTTACCATGGTTAAAGGGTAAATCCGGTAAATAATGGTAAAAACTAATATTAAAATAATACTAATTTTCCCTAAAATGTGTCTTAACCCTATTGGTTGAGATATTTCTGACCATGGGAATCATTGAGACGATTTAGGGACCCCATGGAGCCACTTGTAGGTGATAAAGACACTTTACATTAATTAAGTTAAAGTATATACAAAAATGAAATAAGCATATATGTTTTATAAAAAAAATATTTACATATGGTTATATATGTTATATTTTTGACTATAAATATTAATAATAAAGATAAAATGATTTCCTATATAATGGTATTTTATTTAAAAATTTTAGGGATTGAATAATTAAATTTATTTATGACCCAAAAATGATGCAATATTTTCTTTATTAATGAATGAATCAAACAATTTTTATTATAAATGTTAAAATAAATATAATTTGAAAGTTATGATGACATATTTGAATTTAATTGGTTAATACGACATGTTTTTATTGATTAAATGAATTTTTTTCGAATTAATAATGTTTTTATGACTTTATCAAAAATCAATTAATGAATAGTGTCAAAATTGACATAAATGAGTTTTTATGTCAAATATTATATTATTAATTGATATTCTATTCCTAAAAATCTAAGATTTGGTAAAAGGACTTATATAATGATAGGTTTATCATTATTGGACAATTTGGGGGTCTCTTGGATGTATATATTATGTTTATTAACTATATAATATAAAAATAAATAATGACATGGTAAATGTCAAACTAATTAACTAAGAGTTAAAACTAAAAAATATCAGGTTAATATTATGACCCAACCTGTATAAAATATATTGGTTGAAAGGAGATCGACCCATACCAATATTATACATAGAATAATCCATTTTGAAGGAATTATAAATTGAATATTAATTTATTATAGATCAATACATTATGTTTTTTCTAAAGAGCCCCTTCTCCCCCTTATAAAAGGAATGAAATTATAACCAATTATTCATACCTTAAAAGTGTTTTGGTTAACCCAAAATATGACCAAATACCCTATAAACTATCCTCCCTTAATCCTAGAGGCATTACTTTAGTAAAAAAGCCAACCCATGGGGCCATTTTGATCAAGTCAAAAGGAAGAACCCGAAGAAGAGGTAATGTTTTCACCACCCTTTTTCAAGTTCCTTTCTTATTCCACTTATTCTTTATTTGTTATTCCCATTCAAAAATAATAAGTCTAGTATATTATATATAATGTTATATTATTATAATAATTTCTCAACTACATTCATTATTCTATCTACCTTATGATTGATAATGTCACCATGTGTGCGTACGTACGGCTTACCGTCTCCACGCCGTGGTGTAATTTGTTATTCAACACTGTGTTATTTGGATGGATATAATGATGAGTAATATGTATATAAATAATAAAAATAATATAATAATGTATCTATAAAATTAATATTCCATAAAATTCCACACCTTTAAGGAAATGATATTGTCTCTCGTGCGTACGTACGGATTACCGTCTCCACGACGTGATGGGATTCATTTCCACATTCACCATTCATCGATGATTATTAAAATATTTATTAATAATATGTTTAAAATATATGGAATAATAATGCTACTAGATATATATATATATATATATATGAAATTAAAGATATTTTATTCACTTAGATTCATTATATAGGTTATGAAAACGGAAACAACGTTTATGTGTACGTACGGACTACCATCTGCGTAAACGGTGTCTTCCATTTCACAAAATATACCTATTATACATAATTATATTATGAATATATATGATATATAAATCATTTTTTATATTTTTGAAGTATTTAAATCATTATCTTTTTGATAAAATCAAGATTAACAAATTAAAACATGTACGATAAAGAATGCAATTATTACCCAAAATGTTAATTTAACATGGAAATTATGATTAAATGGGTAGTAAAAAGTGTGAAATGAATAATTTATGATATCATAAATATTAATATGGGTTTTTATAATGTAATAACATACTACGGTCTTCATACAGGTGTTTAAACATACCCCCGACTAAAGGAAAGTGTAAGGTAAGAGGTTTTCAGATCACTCCTTATTCTCGTGAGATTCATGCCATATTGCCACTATTTCCTTTTGTGTGGTGTATGTACTGCCCATAATTGTATTCTTTGTGTAGTACAATTTAATTTATGTGTATTTAAATATTCATTTTATGATTCCTCTTTAAAGGGGTGTATGTTTCGTAAGTTACCAAATTGGTGAGGGTTAATTTCACAATCTCTTTATTATCCGAGGTTGTTTTTATGTATGTATCTACTGGGACATATTTATTATCCATGTCCATGTTTTATGAAATATTTTCAAAGGGATTATTTTAATGGACTTTTTTTTACTAAAACACCATTTCAGATGTTTTAAATATTTATTTTTCTAAATATTTCTCATTAATGTCCATGTATTCTAAATGGTTTTTAAGGATTTATCTATATTACCATGAAAGTTTTTAAAATTTTAATTCCTTTCAAAAGTTTCATAGTGGTATGGGACACTTTGATTCAAAAATTTCTTTATATTTCTTATTTTCTAAATTGTGTGACTTTAAATTTTTTTATGAAAAATGGATTTTTATCTCAAAGTGTTTTTCAAATAATTTTAATCTATGTCAACATCCTTTGATAGATTATAAAATTGTTTTGATGTTGATTTATCATGGTACAAAAAATCCATATCGAGTTGAAGGTTTTGTGATATGTTTGACTGTGGCTGTGTTATTTTTATACTATTCATGGTTTATAGAGAATGTATTTACATTTTTATTCTAGTTTTAAAATGAATGTTTATGTTCTTTCTAGACCTTTTCATATGAGGAATGAATTGGACTTAGTAAGTGATGGGTGGAGCCTGCTATAGCTCCTCTATGCATCAGTAGGTCTAATGAGACAAACTAGTGACTTGGCATGAGGCCTTTACAAATTCTAATTTTTAGTCTTGGCATGAGGCCTTGGCTACGTGGTTGTGATAGTCTGGCATTATGCATTCCATCTTTATGAAAATGGTTATTGATATTTCATGTTATTATTCGATTAGTAGAATATCCATGTGAATAAGTAAATGGAATTATTTCATTTTATTTCTCTAGTATTATGCTGATGTTCAAGTATAAAAGGCTTTCATTTTAGTTTTATACATTGCCTTAAATTTTTATGCTTATTTTTGAAATTTTCCACTGTATTACTTACCCTTACTGAGCATTTGAGCTCACCCCTTTTTATGTTTTATTTTCACAGGATTCAAAGAGGTGTGTTGTGATTGATATAAACGGTTAACCCAAGGGAATAATGGCGTTCATAAAGGTTTATTTATGTTGTTTTTTATGTTATAAACTGTAATGTAACATTCATGTGTGTAATCTATTTTCTAATACTGCTAAACTGATCGGTCCTTCGGGACTTGATTCCTTGTAATCATGCCAACGTATTAAAATAATGCACCGACTCTGGGTAACTAGGGTAGGGGATTTACACATTACATTAACAATATTAATTGATATATAATGTAATTTGTTTTTCAAATATTAACACCGTATAATAATTTGAATTTTTGAAGATATTTAAGTGAAATGATAATTGTTAATAAAATCTAGTATTTTTATCTATTCATCAAAATAATTACCATATTAAAAATATCCCCAAAATTCACCTGTGGATAATTTTTAAAATATTTCATTAAAATAAAACATAATATTTTTAAAATAAATTTTATATATGTGTCAAAATTGTGTTATAAAAATAGTATGCACATGGATACAAAGCATTTTTTTAGAAAAATACAATTTTTAATTGTAAAATATTTTTAATTATTATAAATTTTCTAGAAAAAAAAATTGATTAATTTTTAGAATTTAAATTAAAATGTAATATATAAATTTCATTATTATCATTAAAAATGTATATTTTTTAATTTATTAGGGTAAAACAATTTTTTTATAAAAAATATTTTTCAAAATATGATTTCATTTATTTCAAGGGTTTCCATTTTGAATTATAAATACTTGGTAATAAATGAATTTATTTTTTAAATATGTATAGACTATAAATATTCATAATATAGTTATTCATATTCATAACCTCCAATCTAATCAGTAGGTGAAAAGAATTTATAAACTAAATACATTCTAATAGTATTCTAATTTTTCTTAAAACATGGTATTTAATGTAACACAAAATATCAAAAATACTTATTTCATATGAAAAAATAATGCATGAAATATTATGGTGTTAAAGTTTCAACACTAGATTATTGTATTTAGTCAAAACTACATGTGATAGAGTCAATGTATTATATTTGATATAGTGTCTTCGTATTGTGTTTCAATTAGTATTGAGATGTATACTAAAGATATTATGTTTGATTTTTTGGATCAAGAGATTGGTTAAGGTGGATATTAATTCTACCCAAATTAATTTTTTATTCATTAAAATATTTTGGGTGATTTGGATTCATTTCAATTTGTATGATTAGTTTAACTCCATCTATCACTCTTTTAAATATATTGGTAATGTCAAGACTAATATTATATTTAATTTCATTAGTTATTTTTATTTAATGGATAGTTATGAATTACATGATCATCTATAAACAGGGTAATGAAGATTGGTAATTATACATATAATGTTATGATCTCAATTTTTGAGGTCGCGAATAAACATGAATAAAATTAAATAAATAAGGACTCTCTTATTGAGTGGGTATAGACTAATGTAAATGCAGATTATCCATATGAGCAAATGTTCTTATGGGTATGTTAGCAGGGAGTCGCTATCTTCTAATAAAATTAAAATATGTTTTTATTTTTATAGATGCACAGTTTTCTAGTAAATGTGAGGTTATAAGGTCATGGGTGATAAATGTGAGTCTAAAAATTGTAGTGGATGATGGATAATTTGGTATAGTCATGTAGGAAAAGGTTCTAGCCTATCATGAAAAAACAAGATAGTGATCGAATGTGGGAAGCCAAAGAACATTATGGTGGTTATAATGGTGCTATATGTTTTGAGGATGTAGTGATCCTACATCTTTTGAGTGGGTATAGACTATCATAATCTCTTATGATACCAACTAAAGGATCGAAATGACACTATATATACTCAATATACAAGGGGGGATGAATTGTATGCTTTAAAAAAATCATTAAGGAAATTTCGTATAAAAAAATTCACAAAACTGTAGTTCTATACACTTTTATTGATTCTGGAAATGACATTATGAGAATGCAATTCCAGAAATGTGAATCTTGAAATAAAATTTAACCAAATTTTACAAATATAAATATTCTACAGAAAAAGTGTATAGAATCTTACAAAATCATAGTGTATAAGTATAAGGAAGTATAATATATTTATAATTTCCTCAACAAACAAAATACAGTGGAAACAATATATGAAACACTACAAGTAACAAGTAGTAAATAGTTTAACCCAAAGATAAGGGTATCCAAAAACCTTGGATAAATGTACCATGATTTATAATTTCTAAAAATTTTGTCTTAACCACACCATGATAAGCCCTCATATAAAAGATCGGTGTCTATCTTGTTATCCTGGAAATTACTCGACTTCAAGGTAGTCGGTACCTCTATATTCTAATCCCCGGAAGCCCTCGAATGTACTTAGCAACATTCAGAGTCACACGAAGCAATTCTCTATGAAGAAATGTTTGAACAATCCGTTAACACATTCAGCATGAAGCCTGAGAGTTTATAAGAGCCTCTATATCTAGAAATCACATCAACAACAAGTATGTAAGTTCTACCAAAAGTTAAAGTTCTGCTCTTGTTCAAATGAGCTCTTATTTATAGGCACAGATTCAATGTCCGGCTCCCTCGTCCAATGGAAATATTTTCCTTAAATTTAGGAGGGACCTGTACACATGTTATTCAATCAACGGTTAGTTAGTAATTGAATGCATGAAATGGTTTTATTACTATAATGTGAGTTAGGAAAAATATGGTAACATTACCAAAATAAATTATTCAAAATAAAAGAAAAATGCATGTTTGGAGTCCACCCAAAAACTATTATGAGTCTATAATACAAGGATATTTGGATTCTGTTATTAAGATAATTCAGAAACTGAATTCTATAGAATTCAAAAGATTGAATTACTAAGAGTTTGGAGTCTGAATTCATAAGAATTTGAAATCTAAATTTATAAAAGTTTGGAGTCCTAATTAATAAGAATTTAGTGTTTGAATTTTTAAAAGCTCAGAGTCTAAATTCATAATAATTTATTGTCTAAATTTATAAAAGATCAGAGTCTAAATTCCGAGAAATCAAATTCATAACTCATATGAGTTTAGAGTCTGAATTCAGAGAACACAGAGTCATAACTCATAAGATTTCCGAGTTTGAATTCAGAGAACTCAGAGTCAGAACTCATAAGAGTTCAGTGTCTGAATTTAGAGAACTCAGAGTCTGAATTTGGATCCGGAAAACATAATGCTCTATATCTAAGTATTATTTATTTCTGAAATATAAAATATGAGACTGAAATTTTCACTTAGACAAAATAATGAATAATAGAAAACATGGTAATGATTAATTCACATTTGGGAAGGAAATATTCCATATGAATGTAAAAATAGTGGGAAATGAAATTTTCATTAAGATAAGGTGTTTGTGATTTTCAAAACAATAAGAAATTTAGAAGCTATAAGTAAATCTTATTGACTCAACAACGTGATAAATACCCCAATGAACATGGGGGATATTAAGATTTTACTTTTATTTAATGTAGTTATATCAATTAGGATATGTTAGAATAAACCTGGGAACATTTTGATAAAAATGAAATGGGTGAACTCCAAGTTCAAGGTGATACAAAACATTCCTGGATTCAAAATTTTATTTACAATTAAATGTATGCTAAAAGTAAGGTACATGGTCTGATTTTGTAGAGAATGAAAATAGTTTATATATGAAGGCATTTATAAATTGGTATGAAGAATTTGGTTGATGATGAGGGGTGTACAATTTCCATATCTAGAGTAGAATAAAATATCACTCTTATTTGATGTATGTAATAGAAACTATATCAAAATTTCAAATATATTAATATGTTTATGTGGAATAATTTGATGATGATGATTTTATAGATGAAAAAAATTAATATTATTAATGTTTTGTATTATATTTCATAGAATGAAGGGAATTATATTTATTGTCTGACCCATTACTTTTTTTACAACTCTTTATTTTTATGATAAAAATTGTAATACATTTTTTATATCATTTCACTTCCTATTTATATTTAATTTTTCCATTTTTAATTCCTCTAATCAGTTATCATACATTGATAGAGAGTGTTACTTATTGAATAAAGTATCAACTTCTCTTCATCTCTGTAACATAAATTAAGGAATTAATTATAGGTTCCTTATTATCATCTTCATTTAGGATCATATTTAGTCACATATTTCTATTGTTTTAATAAATTCTATAATAAAATAATTTGAGTGGAATATTCAATTTAAAAATCCATATCACTTTTAAGATTACTGATACATGATGAAATCCCCTCATTTTCTTCCTTCACATTTTTTTAATCTCCCATTATATGATTCGGTATATTTTTGCAGGAAATATACCATAAAATTTCATTTTATATAAAATTATCAAAATTTATCCTCAACATATATTCTACAAGAATAATTCAAAACTTATTCAAGGGTTATATTTTTTTACTCATTTCCAAAATATCCAAATAAATAATATTAGGTTTTTGTAATTTCTTTATTATATGGTTTACAACATTTACATAATAATTCTACTCATAATTAACACAAATTTTCT
This sequence comes from Viscum album, assembly GCA_963277665.1. Lineage (NCBI taxonomy): Eukaryota > Viridiplantae > Streptophyta > Magnoliopsida > Santalales > Viscaceae > Viscum > Viscum album. The sequence goes on along the minus strand of OY728143.1, from coordinate 960,023,390 downwards.
CAATAATCATGTTCAATCTGATGAAAGAATTCATTAATTGTTTAGTTTGGGTTCGACCCTGAATTTTCATCTTCACTCAAAAGTACATGATTTTTTTATATTTATTATTTTAAAATACATCCATGATAATGATTAATTATTCCCAAATTTCCATTAAGGAAATAATAAATACAACTATTATGTAAATAGTTTCAGAAAATTATCCCCTAGATTATTTATTCATTTGGATTTAATATCTATTTCAAATATCACAACTCAGTAAGTGATCTAGATTTATATAATAAATTAACTCAATTAATGAAAATAATTTTAAAAATATTCATAGAGATTAAGTTTTTTTAACATACAATTATTATATAATTGAATAAAACAACCATTATAAATTGGAACTTCTGTTAGTTGATTCAAACTTGTATACTCATTGATGAGAAACAACCATAATGCATAAATAATTATAATTGATTCCAATTATTGTTACCAATGGTGATTATACCATAAGGATTTAAATACAGGGTTTAATCATTTTATATTACATCAAAATACCCCTAAATAATCATTATATGTTAGTAGAATCAATTCCCAAATTATCCACATAAATGAAATTATTAAAATATATGAGAAATAAGTTATTACATGGTTCACCCAAATAAAAATATTATAAGAAGAATTTGAGGGTGATGTTTGAACATACCCAAATAAGTAGATAATATTTAATATTTCTTGTTTATATTATATTAACAATTATTTTGGTTTATAATATAACTCATTTAGAAATATAACTTCTCTCATTCAATGGATTCAATACAATTTAAAAAAATGAATATATTGATCATAATAAATGAGTAATTTTTATTATTATTATTATATTAGTGTAGAACACATCCCAATGAAAATAATATTGATTAAATAAATATATTCACATTATTATTAATCATGATGAATCAATGAGTTCCAATTCGACTAACTCATTCTCTAAATTTCTTAATATATACTCTCTATACCACTCTATTATCGTTATTATATTAATGTCATATTGTATATTAAATTACTGGAATTCAATATCAATATAATTGTCACATCATAAATCCATCATTATTGGTTATTAAAGGTGATTCCAAAGGTCATTTAAAAACTGATGGAATCATACCTATAAAATTTTAATTTATTACTACAAATGAAAGGGTTAGAAATTTTCGATTTTCAATTGGTATATATTAAATTATTTATTCTAAAAAATAATATACATGGATTCATTAGTAATCCTTAGACTCTTAAACCCATTATTAAAAAATATAACATCACTTGATATTTTTTTCTTTTATTTCATATTCATGTTAATATCTAACAATGACATGGCCATTTACATTCCAGAATAGTTTTCCATGACATTCCAAAATAAATATTTTACTCATAAAAGCTATGTAAATGAATAATTCTATGAAGAATACTCTCTGATACACTATCCAATCAATAATAATTCTATAAAAATTATTTTCATTATTGAAATGTTATTCAAAAATAGAATTAATATTCCCTGATGGAATTTTTAGTAGATAACATCCAAATAAATCCACACTCTATTATATATAAATTGATATTAAATTATGAATAAAAAGATAATAACATCAGAAGATACATATCCAAAAAACATCCTCTTCACCTTTATAATTGTTATTTATTCCACCAGATCCACTATGATGTAATACGTATAAAAAACATATACTTTTTTTCATTATTAAAACAATATAAATAAAAAAATTAAAAATATTATATATATATATATATATATATTAAAAAGGTGATCTCTAAATGTTAATATGTTTTCTTTTAGGAATTGAAAAACAATATATAACAATCAAAATTCTAAAAATATTATCATATATTTTTTCTAGCTGGTTGACCTGATAAGAAATATTGATGACATTCCCTCTGATGAGAATGAAGCATGTTCTACTTAATTTGATTTAATAGAAATGATTCAGTCAAGAAAAAACAATCATAGATTAAGAATGATTACTCATTAAAATAATAATTCCTTACATTCTTTAATAATGATGCTGGTATTTCAAAATAATATACAAAATAATTGAATATGAATCTGTCAGATGAAAAAATTTGGGAAAAAATAGTAAAATGGAATGGATGATGTAATACATTATCTTTCCAAATAACTATTAATATGACTAATACTCAATGAATTCATACAATCCTCCCTGTAATCCATAGTTTCCAGAAAACATGTGAGATACTTATCTTGAATTTTTAATGAAAATTCCCAAAAAACTTATTTAATATATTAATATAATGGTCAAATAAATTATCATGATTACACTTTAGAAGATCATGTATAAAAAACGAAAATGATAATAGTGAAATAAAAATATAACCAATAATTGGGAAACCCAAAATATAAATTGATTCAAAAACATAAATTAAAAACATAGTTGTATAAAATATTCACACATCTATAATAATAAATATTCCAAAAAAGATAATATATATGATATATAAAATGATATAAATGATATAAAAATTTAACCAACCTAAAAATCAATAGATAAACTCTAGAAAATCCTGACACTACTCACCATTATCTAAAATCCTTTCATATGAATAAATAAATTCACATATAAAATAGATATATTCTATAATGAAAATCATAATATAATCATTCAATTATTGGCCAATAATTTCATGGAGATGTTTTTAAAAATTTGGGGGAAATCACCAAGATATTTCCACCCCATTATAGTAAATTACAATACCAAAATAATAATAAATTCAAAATACAATCCCTCAATATTAATCAATGAGTAACAAAAATTCAATGATAAAAATATTGGTTACCATATTTCCATATCATCACTCCTAACATTAATTAAAAAATAAATGAGATTGGATAATGATATGAAATATGGTTCCCATATCACAATAAAGTATTATTAGACACAATAAGAAACAATTACATATCACCCATTTATATGATTCCTAGTGTAGTCTACAATAATTTTTTTCCATTGATGATTAATTTTTCATACTCAAGAACTGAAGGTAGACAGTAAGATTGTTAGACACCCTATAAAAACACATATAGATAATCTAATTCTACCCTCATGAACATGAAATGCATAGTGTCAGATAAATCATCTCTCAAAATAAGGAATAACATTATATGAATATAAACTAGATATACCCAGATCCAAAATTTAGATATGAACTACCACATACATAGTCATACCGAACATAATTACAACAACATTATAAACTTTTTCATGTCATCTAATTATATAATTTATCCAAATATTTTTCTATTTATTTTGTAAAAAAATGTCACAATCAAATTTTATGGGAAATATATAATACTCATGGGTCATCAATTTTAAATATTTTAAAATATAAATAACTTATATAATAATATTCAACTGTTTTTCAAGACTAATAGTTCATTATAATTTATCATTTATCATGATTATGTGAGGAATAAAATATAAAAAAATATAAAAACAATAATTACTAGGTTAAATAATATTACATCCAAACATTTCAGCATTGTTATGAAACAACTTCATCACAAAATATGAATCCATTCATGGATTCCCTATACTATTCATCCTCACTATATAAGACCTCAAATAAATATAAAAAAATTAAAATAATATTTATATACTATTTATGAAAATTATCAAGAAGATATCCATATAAATAATTACGATAACTTAATATACTTAAAATACATGATATTCTACCATGAAAATAAACCTACTCTCCCATTTAATTATTCTATATCATTGATTAACATGTGTAGGATATTTTATTCATAATTATCACTTAGTAGATCAATTAACCCACAAAATATCACCATAACCTAAGGTACATTGTGTACCCATACAAATTCCAAATAGAAAACTACACAATTACCATAGGGTTATAATGAACGAAACTCACATACCTCATAGAATATAAACAAAAGAAAATGATACACATTCCAAAAACCTATTCCATTTTAAATTTGAAAAAAAAATTAATTCACATTATTAATTTATTTATTTTTAACATTTAATTTCATTAAATAATTATCATTTTGGAAATCATAGTTCTTATTTATCAATGAAATTATATTTATAATATCAGTGCCCCAATTTAATAGTGATATCACATTACAAAATCACGTTATAAAATATATTAATAAATTCAATATTCTTGAAATATATGAATTCTAACCACATGTTAAATTATTTATTCTCTAAAAATTTTAAGAAAATTTATTTTATAAATAACATAAAAATAGATTTTAAATATATTTTTATAAATTAATATAAAAGAAAATAAAATTAATATAAGTGAAATAATACCATTATGAACATTGACCGATAGGAAAAGGATTCTTATTATGAAGTTATTTTAGTTAAAAAAACAATTTAAAACATTATACCAATAAAATGTTTTTTAAACCAACTTCCTAATATTTTTTCAAATTAATATTAATCTCTATATAAAAATAATTATCATTAACCTAATAAAAATAAAACTCATTATCCAATAATAATACTCATTAACACTAAAATAATTAATTCAAGCTGAATTTAACGATTTATCACTTTTTATATTGAATTATATAATATTAAATTATATTGACCCCCTATCACTCCATGAAACTCTAACGAAAACATGATTGATGGTAATAATTTATATTTAATAAAATGAATGATTTAGAATAAAATTTAATTTATTAACATATCCCAACCAAATCTATGACATATTGAGTAAATAAAAATAAACTTTCATCTAAGAATCATTATACACTCACCACTACAAAAAATATTTACGCATAATATCCCTAGGATAAAAAAATAAAAAAATAAAAAAATGTGTAGAATCTTTAAGATAATTTTGAATTTAATGAAGCATTAAAAAAATGTAATATCAATGTCCAAAATATTTATTATGACATTATGGATATACAATATAATTATTGAACCATCTAATGTGTTCCCTCTATATATGATGAAACTTATAAATAAAAATCACAATTAATTTGGGAATCTCAATCAATATCTCATGAGGGGGAAGAATAATATTATATGTGGTGTTTTAATATGACTTAATGTACATTTTTTAAAAGGGATACCCTATTATACAAGTCATATCATGGAAGGAAAATGAGAAATCACCATTGGGATCTTGTGTGTCACATTAGAGAAATAAAGAGAATAAATGAGAGAGATATGTATGGATTGATAAAAATAATTATTGGTTTTAGTGTAACATTATTTTTCAACATGGTATATAAATAGTGTAGTAAAAATTTTAAATCCACTTAAAAATTTTGAGTTATAAATTATTTTCCAACCATGCATTGAAATAGTCCTCAACATAAATCTTTTGATATTTCTTACTATTGAATTTTGAATTTATCAAACACAAAATTTCCTATAAAAAATAAAAAATAATAGATATATCGATATTTTATAAACTAAAATAATATATCCTATGATAATTAATCATCTCAATTTTTTTTGGGAAATCTATTACTATTTTATTGACATAATGATTATTTAAATTTAATAAATATGAAATTAATTTAAATAATAAAACATAGGATATTTTATTTCCTTTACCATAAATTCAAGAAAACATTTAAAATAAAATATATGACCCTAACTCTAAGTAATCCCAACAATGATAACCCAATAATAGCTTTAGAACATTATCTATTCAATAAAAATCTACATAATAACTAATAGAATGTTATTCTGTAATATGAATCACAATATTTATGTCATTACCAACATCACATTGTTCCATTATATTTTAAATGAATACAAATTTAAACACTTAACCATTATCATTATTAAAATACCCAAAACAAATATACTTCAAATATATACCAACATTTTAAAAAATCATTCAAAAAAATAAATAACCTAAGACAACAATCCCAAAATTAATTGTTCAACATCCAAAACTATATATAAGTATTCCAAGATGAATCATTTGAACATACACACATAATATATCTGGTGTCCCCTATCATAATTATTGATAAATACATAAATATGATATATCATAAAAACATTCAAATATTTAATTTATCATGTTACCAAATCATCATATTTAAACACACATACTAACAATAATGATTTAATTACCCCACTGGAATAACACTAAAAACCAATTCACATGTATCATCAAGTATAAATCATAGAATCCAAGATCTCAATGCCTTAATAAATAGTAATAAAAATATTAATTAAGAAATAGAGACACAATATGGATGAAATATCTGAATTTTTACACATAGTTAAAATGAACCTCTTGAAATGTAAGAAATTATAAAATCATTCCCCCCCCCAAATAATATTCATTTTTATTTTCCTTAAAATACCATGTTTTTTAAATAATTTTAATTATAATATAATTTCCCAATGATATTTAATGAATCACATACCCATATTAAAAATTTCCTATCAAATCCACACTTTAAATTTATATTTTTAGAAAAATATAATTCCATATTTAGAAAAAATAATTTAAAAATTTTAATTTTAAATAAAATTCATAACAAATAAAATACAAATTTCAATCCATTTCATTTAAAAAAAATTAATATTTGTATTTTATATCAAATTTTATGATTAGTTTTAAATATGTGAATTACAAAACAAATTCATAAACCCTAACATTAAACATTTTATTAAACCCTATTCTATTACCAAATATAAATCAAAAAATAGATAGAAATTGGGGCACATGTTCCTATATTATATCATCAAATACAAGATTAATTAAAAAAATGTGCATCATACATGGTCCATGTGACATTAATATGTGTCACCTTTCATCCTATAGTTGATATATCTAGTGAAATACATCACATAACGTAGAGTTCCTAATCATGATGATAGTAGAACCAAGTAACATTTCATTCCACTATATCCCCAACAACTATACATGTAGGAAAATATCCTTCCATGTTTTAAAACCCTATCTTCAATTATAAATATCTCATCCGAAAAAATAAAGGCTTAATTTGATACATTTTGTATTGATTCACCATTGTAATTGATCATTCAGAAGATAAAATTTAGGGATATTAGGAACATAACCTAATATAATAGAGTATTTTAAAATGAGGAAACATATTTACCAAATATTTATAGAGTTCATTTCATATAAATTATTATATTCATATCAATATTAGTACTATTTATGTTTAATAATGACACATTTATATTTTAAATATTACCACAAAACCTCTATAAAAAAATAACAGGGGACATAATTTTTATTCCTCCCATTATTAGTATATATATAATTAATTTACATGTATTTGACCAAAAATATGAAAATTTTAAATAATAAATTATCAATAAAAATATATACAATAACACATAACCATTAAATAAAAAAATACATTACATGTCCTTTAATCGAACACTATAATCTATCATTAAAACCTTGAAAATCATTAATTTATTAATGATAATAAAATAAATATGATTTTTATTTACTTACAATAGAGATTAAATAATCAAAGGCTACATATATTCACTAGATACTAGGAAATGTGCACTATTAATTGGTGATTATTTCATATATTAAAGGATTACAACACAATCCATATCTCCAAATAGTTAGAGTGATAAAATGGATGTATTTGTAATGATTATGGGTTATTATACATACTTTAATATAAAATTATAATAAAAATATTATGATGAATGTTGATACTAAATATACAATTAAAAATATAAATTTTAAAACAACTAAATATAGAAATGTTTTTACACGTTCACTGCATGTATGGACATGAGTTATCTAATCGCATCACTAAAATTAAGATTAATGATAACCAAGAAATTAGCATAAAATATATTTGTTTCTTGACGTATATTAAGATTATCCCACTCATGAAAACTAATATTTCTAACCATTATATCTGATGCATTTTTATTGGACAAAAATATTGACTATGGGAAATAAAAACATACTATAATCCAAATTTATTGATTAATCATTAATTTCATGAAATACCATCAATATTATTAATAGAAAACATATGTATATATTTTTTATTCAATGAATAAATTTTTATGAATATTTTTTTTTCCATTTACATCACTTATTTCAATTAAAGAGTACTCAAAAATAAAAGGTAAAAGTACACAAATCTCAGGAATAATAGATATAAAGTTACACCCACTATAATTCGAAATGTTTTATATCCCATGTACCTGGATTAACACCCCTAACTTTTATAATAAGTTTTACACAATATAAAACCATTCTTTAATGATAATCCATATGACAATCATGGATTAGTTTATAGTATAGTAGATTTGTTCAATTAAAAACTCTATATAAATCAATAATAGTATATGAATAATAATACATAACACATATACATAAATTTGATGATCATGCATCCATTATATATAATGATGACACAAATAAAATAAAAATACCTATAAAAATAATTTATATACATTTATTTTATGATATATCACAAATCTCTTATAAGAAAAAAAATACTACACAAATAATTAATGTCTCAAATAACATATAGAACAAAACATACTCCAAAATAAAGAAATAAATTCTCTCAAAAACACTCCAATATTACATGAAGCTTTTAGATTTGTCAAAATCCTACATGTCAACAAGGAACTATTTACCTTAGAATACACATTTTCCACTTAATATAACAATTTAAGAATACCATCATAGGGGATACGTTATACTATAAAAGAAAAAGTAACCAACATTGTTTAAAAACATGAATCACTTATTTTATGATAACTATCCTATTATTATGTAAAATATTTTACAATCACATGGATTCTAAAATTATATTGGATTTACAAATGCAATCTCAATAAAGTTCAGAATAAAAATAATATAAAATCATAACAACTTTACCAAAACCGAAATTTCACTAGTTCGAAAAATTATAATAATATAATAAATATTTGATAGATGGTTCACTGATCCATTTTTATTAAATGATATTTTTGGAACCATAGAAAAAATATAAATTATATATATATATATATATTCCACTCATGAATTATCATGAGAAGTTAATATTTAAATTTAAAAATGACGCCAAGTAGAGAACATAATATAGTAATATATTCTGTAACAAGTGTTTCCCTCAGGGAAGTCTAATTATAGTCCACACAAGGGATTTAGGGATTACTCATCATGTGTTATTAAATAAATAAAAATTAGTTAATTTCAAACTAACATTTTTCCATAATTAAAAACCTAGAATCCTATTATTTAATCGTATTTAAATATATAATATATGGTTATTCCATAAAATCATTTACTATGTATTAATACTTAATGATAAGAAAATATTCAATGAATGCAACCATTGTGGAGGATCAATAATGAACACAGAATCCAAAAAACTCTTCATTACTGGTTAATAGATTTTTGAAGTGGGAATATATTCTAAGTATATTTATCCATTATCAATGATCATTATATAAAATCAATTTTTCATTTTTCATGATTTCTTTAATATTCTTACACTCAAAAAAGATTTATTTTCTAGATTATTATTAAATTTCAACTATTTTTAAGACATTATTTTCATTTAGAGAATCCACCCAATTCTAATTTTCCCTGAACAAAAAATAATTTGGTGAATCAATAATATTAAACACATATATTATATTATATTAATTTAATAATCTATACTTATCATAATAATTAATATTCGAGAACCATGAAATTTGTTTATCTTCGAAAAAAATTTATAATCACATTCTTTTATAGAAGATATTTATCATCTCCCAGAATTTCCATATCTCATTATAAACTTGTACGAAATTCATTACATAAAAATTTTTAAATATGAATTTTAGATAATACATAAGAAGTGGTGAACATATATTCCATGTAATAGAATACATAGGTTATATCAATCAATGATCATAATTTACGAAAAGATATATATACTAGAATGATAATTGGATTATAAAAAACTAAAATCATATGTAATCTATCAATGGTAATCCTATTGGATGAATAATTTCTCATAAAAAAAAAATAAGTAATAAGTGTATAAAATCATCAATAATATATCATGGTACACGATAAAATATATTAAAAAAATATTTTAGTTTTTAAAATGCACTTATGAATTGAAAATCATTTCATTATTCAAGGATCACATCCAAGACTATCATAGGGGATTGTGTTCACATTCTATTACTTAGAATAATTATAATATTTTCACATGAATAAAATAAAATTTTATATATTCCTTTACTAAATTTAGTTCAGTCTCCATTGCAATATTTATTAGTTGATCAGATATCAATCAATAACCAATGCTCTTTAGGGCTATATAATTATGATCTAAACCATAAAATTATAAAAATCATACATATGTGTGTAACATGATTATAAATCATACATGTTATCATCATATATTAAAATGTTTAATGTATAAAATATTTATAGAAAACTCGTAATAACATAAATTCATATCTCAAGTAAATGTGATGAGATTCATAAAGGCTTCATCATATATTAATTAACACATAGGGTATAATGTTTTCTTATGTATTCATCATAAAATAATAATTAACATAAAACACCAATATAAATAGATAGTATTGTTTCATAAGATTATATCCCCATTAAATCAACACAATAATTAAAATAAGGTTAAATATATGAATGATATATTTAAAATAATATACGAAGTATTATATTAAAACATTAGAAAGACATCATTCTATTAATATAACATTTTTTTCATAAAAAAATTAAAATTTGCAAGAAATTCATGTCATTTAAAATTACCATTAAAAATAGTTATGGAATCATTAAATCATGGAATTTTCAAGGTATTGGGAAAATAAATTCATACTATATATGTTTAATGAATACATGTTTCCACAATTTTATAAAAACTCACAAACAACATGTTCCAAAACATTCTCTTTAAAATGATTCTAAAATTTATAAAATAATTAAAAATATAAATAAAATATATATTTTTAAAAAATTAATGTAATGGTTTAAGATCCCATTAACTATTTTTTCATAGAACATTGTTGGAGGGAAATGACCATCAACCAAATATTAAATATTAATTAAATTCTATTAAAGAAATGTTTTCATTTATTTTAGGAACTAAAGAGTCTAAAATATTTCTAATAAAAAATTAATTAATAAGTAGAGGATAAGAATGTATACGGGTTTAAAAAAATAATATTCATATAATTTTCATAACTGGAAATTTATCATAAAAAATCCTAAAAAGAATAACATTGTTTCATAAACCATTACCGCATGTCCCATGTTTATTCATATGCTTTAAAATACCAATTATAATAAGTATTAATTGATTATTAATATATTCCATGAACATATTAATAAATATCATACCTTGTATTATTAATTAATAATTAATAATTATCATATCTTTACCAATTCCTCCTTAAAACCATCATTTAGGTAATTCTTGTATATTATACATGATGGATTAGTATAACTGTTTTTTAAATGACACTTGGTAAGGATTTCATTATCTTAAAAATATAAATCATTACATGATAATAACATTTATCAATTATATAATATTTTATAATTATTTCTATAATGTGGTTATGAAAATTATTTATAATCTTCATGGTGATGGAATTCTTTACATACACATGAGTGATGTATCCTCTTTTTAAGGGATGGAATGAAATAGAGGTAAATAATATTTCACCTTTATAAAATTACTAACATATAAAAAATTTCAATCATATTAATTAAATATATCCGTATTACAATCAATGTAAAATAGAATTGAAAAACAGATCACATTGATTTATGGACGTATTAGTCCACGAATATTAAATAGTGATATCATTTTTTTCTAAAACATTTGAAATTAAGAGGGTAGTTAAAAAAATATAATTCCATAAAAATAAATATTTCTTAAATACCATAGAAAATAAATATATCAATAATGTTTACGGACCATGAATTAATGTGATGGATAATGTATCCTATAATTATGTGAAGGTGGTAGTCCACACAGATGACCATTTGATATTTTAACATACCCTTTGACTGAATGGATGTAGAAATTTATTAATAAAGAATCTGTATGACATGTTATTATATTAATTTTAACAAAATAATTATTTTACAGGGTTTGAAATACATTTATATAATAATACCCAACATGTATAAAAATCATTTCTTTAGAAAAAATATACCTTTTTAAATAATTTTTTAATGATTATTTTTTTGAATTAATAAATATATTTTATTTTTGGAAAAAAATTATATATATAATTATTATAATGTGGGTAATATTATTAATTTTTACCAAGACAATTTCTAGGTTATAATGGTATTGTATATCATGATTTTTTTTATAACTAGAATTCTTTGAAAGGTAAGATATCAAATATATCAAGATATCTTAATGTAAAATAATATAAAATCAAGGGATGTTATATTTTCCCCCATTAAATGATGTTAATATATATAATTCCATATGTTTTATAAAATATGATGACATCTCTAGTTCATCACATCCTTTTTTATAATGTATCTTCCTCAAATTTCCCATTCCTCAAGTAATTTTTATTCTAGTGGGTAATATTTTTATCTAGATAATTATATTTATTATCCACAATTTCATTAATGTTATCATTATAATAATGTTCATTCACAAATAGTGTAATATTTATGTTAAATCCATATGAAGGATCAAGTATTTACTTCCTTTATAGAAATATGTTGATCACATTAGGATCATTTGAGAGATTCAATGAAAGTTTAACATGAAAAGATACCATCCCAAAAAAATAAACAATAAAGAAAATAAAAATATTCCAAGGGATTATATATATCTTATTTCCAAACCAAATAACATTTTTCACTATTTAAATACACAGTAATAACTTCTCAAAAACATTGAATAATATATTTATGTGATATTTGTTAGAAAAACTCTTCTATATACTATGATCTCTACTGATGTGCTACTGAATGGAACTAACCATCTCTTCCATTTCTTCATATAGATTATGTGCCAATATATTTCGTTCTATTTTTCTCCACTACATGTTGCAGTTATATAGTTCTTGTAATAACGAGATTTAGTATTAGCCATCAGAATTCTCTAGTGTGGTGAATTTATATTTGATAATTTTACGATAGAAATGTGTTGATCTGAATAAAAACATAATCTAGAGAATATGGTATTAGAAAATCCTATAGAATCTAAATGGTAATATTATACTATGTATCATTATGAGGATGATATGTGTTATTGAAATTGGACTCTGAATCCATATCAATTGTTAGACTTTGGAAAAATATTGAGGTAAATCATAGTTCTTGATCAGATAAAATATAATCTTGTACTCCATGAAATATTACCTCTTCATTAATTTATACACTATCATATTGATAATTATTGAAATATAATAAAAAATAATAATTTGTGATGGATTTATAAAATTAATTATTATAAACAAAATAGTAATATTGAATTTTGATATTTTCTGTAGTCTGATGATGATATTATTTGTAATATTTTACATTTTCCCTTCTATTATAGGTAATTGTTATAGAATATACATAGAATTATATCTATATCCTTTAATTTAATGAAAACCAAACAATTATTTACATAATCTTCACTATACCTCGTTATTTTGTTCAAAAAGAAATACGTTTTCAAGGATGAATAAATAGTGATATTATATGAGTTTTTTCCAATATCTCTATATTCATATATGGTATTGATGGTATATATAGTCTTTTATCGATACATATCGTTCCATAACAATCAAAGTTGGAATTAATAATAATTTTAACCTTCTTTTTCATCTCCATATATTTCATTAATTCCTCTTTAATCTTCACATGGGTATGTAGATGAGCAGACATTCCGTTCAGGGGTTCAATGTCCATCCATTGAAAATTCTGAAATATTCAATATTTTATTATAGTCATCATAGATAACCTTGCATGACCTGTAATCCATAGATCATTATCCACCTAGTTCAGTTTCCATGTATTTTAATTTATTAATAAGTCATAACATTTAATAAACTATAATTATCTTTTCTTGTTAATATTCAACTTATTATAGTTACTAAATATGATAAGGTTTTATGATCTAAATATATTTCACACCTCTCATCATAATGATGATACCTCCATGTCGTTAGAACAGAAAATAAATGTATCAACTAGGAATCATGGATTATGTAATTTTTATTCTGTATTTTCAATTAGTTAGTGGAATATGATACACTATATCATTATTCACATGTACACATACTAGTATCTTCATTGATTCATCATTATAAACCCCAATTATGTATCTAAAATAGTATAATGTTAGTAAAAGTGTATATAAAAATATTCTCATTAGTTATATAAAATTCCCATCACCTTCTCCAATCCAATGAATCATGACTCCATTCTATGTTAACGTGATGAGTGGAATAGATATGCCCGATAATAATTTTAAAAAGGGTTGATAATATCTAATCAATATTCGAAAACAAGTGATTTTTTTCATTGTTGGTGTCTTGATCCATCATTCAAAGATCTTACTCCTTGATGGATCCATTGATATGATTATAGTTGATAGTATATAAAAAATGTAACTTTTTGTAACCAAAATTCACACATGGTTATTTTTTCATACATATTAACCATCTTTAGGGTATTTAGTGTAATAAACAAGTGATATTCATAATCTTCCATTCACATCGAATATATAAGAATAACATCTATATAGACTACTATAAATTTACAATTTTTATCTTCTATGATTGAAGTTATTAAATTAATATAGATAACATGGGAAATATAAAGTCAAATTGTCAAAAATATAAATTCATTTTCCCCATATCTCATATGTAAGGCTATATTGTGTATATATTATATCATGATAATAAATTGATAATATATAATTAAAATATCATTATTTGTTAAATTTTTTGCTCATTATAGTAGGTAAAATAACTCATCAATACAAGGTAGATGGTACTTCTCTTACCAGTGATATTGTTACAATCATAATAATAAATAAACTGATTCATTGGCCTATAATTCTTCTTTTCAAAAATTAAAATTATAAAAAATAATATTATTCAATAGGGGGAATAAATTCCATGTCATTATTATAGTGGATTATATTATTTAACTCTTACAACTAAATTGACACCATTAAATATAGTATCAGAGGCATAGTTGTATTACAAAGTGTGGGTTATATTGAAAACACATCTTCATGAATTTGGGTAATGTTCAGAAATAATTAAGGGAAAAACTCCACATAATCCCAAATAGTAGTAATATATTAAATTTTTAGTTTATCCCCAAAAAATGAGAAAAATATACTATATGAGTATGTTTAAATTCCTAAAAAATAGATGTAATATATATTAGAAGGTCATATTCATCCTCACATTAAAATATATTCCTCGGTTGATTTGAAATATAAAAAGAGAAATTCTTTTATTATAAATTGATATGTTCTTTATATATATATAGAACCATTATATAAGGAATATAATATTAAATTCTTCTAGAGTGTTAATAATAAGATTTATAGGAATCACATTCCAACAATCTTCAATTAGAGAGGAGCTGTTGAATTGAGAAATTATCATTTTACTGTTATAATTTTTAACTAAAAACATAATATATAATCATTTTGGATATGATTGAAAATTATATTATAAATTTTATGATATAAAGGAATACATATTACTAGGAAAAAATAAGATACATTAGTATTTCATTATGCATATCACCATATCACATTCAATAATATATCCTCATTAGTTTATGAAAACAAAAATAGATTTCATGAGAATCATATATCACAGTAATAAATCATATAATCATAAAAATAAATCATTTTATACCAATATAATCACAACTTATTTTCATTATATGACATAATTGGGTCATCCATGGTAATCAATGTGTATAATCTATTGAAATCCATCATAATGGTACATAAAGAAAATCCTAAATACCCCATGAATATCACCACTACGATTCTATAAATGAGTCATGAATTAGTCCCATTGATATGTCTACACTAATGATCAAGTAAACCTCAATCCTCCACTTTCAGTGTTGTTACTCTTAGGTGCTTATATATCCCAGCCAAAAAAACATTCCAGTATACAAACATGATTAATTTTCTATGTAAACCAAAAAATATATTCTGTTAAAAAACATTAGTATATATATTACACATATACTTATTAATAAGGTTTTCAAAAAATGTCTGGACATATAATTTATAAAAATTATTAAACCCATATATGATATGAAATAAGGGGAACAAATAATTTCATACATATATATTACATAATTTAACTTGAATATTCAGAAGTTACATTAACAATAGACCCACCAAATAATAATGGATCAGTTTCAATATAGACAAGATAAATAATAAAATAATTTTAAGGAATATCATGAACATATCCCATAATGTTCTTATCATAACATACACTTATTATATACAAACAACATAAAAACATTCATCATAACCTAGAGAATTAAATCATATGAATATGTTATAATATATTCTAATCAAGAGTAAAATAATTAGATATCAATCATTGATCATATGTGAGGATAATAAAAACATAATTGTATGGGGAAACGATCTAAATTCCTAAAAATCTCATTGAATTAGTCAATGGTATTTAATCACAGAATTTTCATTATATAAAAGGAAAGAAATCATAAATATGCAGAATATTAAATAATAAATCATAATCCATGAGAACATATTTGGATAATATGATATAATTATTTTTCATATACATATGAATAAGAACTCATTTCATTATTCAATAATAATAGTGATGATTATGATAGTGTATTTGATTTTCCACAAATTCCATCACTTCCATTGACGAAGTTCACTCCCAACATGTAACATCATTTCATAGATCACTACAATTAGTAATCGTTCTAGTTTACAATACAAAACATAGGAATTCCCCTCCATACACATGAGGCTACCGACTAACTATGATGGAATATTTAGATAAAGGTGATACATTATTATCTTTATCATTATTGCAGGATTTAAAAAATAATGTAAAATTAAAGCTTAAAATCACCACACATCATATAATAAGATACAAATATAAGGCATGTGTCAAAAAACCATGAATTAAACATTTCATGTAATTGTAGTATCATGTTTTAAAAACCCAAACTAAACAATAGAAACATGAAATTCATAAAATGGGTCATGAATCCAAGACTGGTCCCATCATCCATTTTTCATCCCATATTTCCCTAATTATCCACCTACAATCAGAACATGTCCCATTTCGTAACATAGAACAACAAAGAATTTTTTTCTACAAACAACTCCATAAGAATGGTGTGTGTAAAAATAAATTGTTTGCTACCGAAAATTTATATTGAAAGGCATATTTTTAGAAACATTTCTCATACATATACAACACATTAATTGTCAAGAATATAAATTGAAACATGTTTCAAAATTATTATTATTTTAACTAATTTGGTGATCATGTTCTAATGTGACCCCCATGAGGATAAATCATCAATTACACCATGTTAGTCATCTAATTCATATATAATTTTGTAAATAATAATTATATAAATAAAGGGTTTTATTTTCATAAATAACTTATTTATTGGTACTTGGTTCCATTATTACAAGTTTATATTTCCATGGTAAATTCAATATTATACTATAGATTCAATCTAGAACCCAATCCATGTAGGTATAGAATAATTTATCACATCAATAACCATGGGTGAAAAACATAATTTATGAAATCCCAAACCATTAATTTCAAACATCGAGTCAACATCATAAATCATAGATGTCGATTATCT
This sequence comes from Viscum album, assembly GCA_963277665.1. Taxonomy (NCBI): domain Eukaryota; kingdom Viridiplantae; phylum Streptophyta; class Magnoliopsida; order Santalales; family Viscaceae; genus Viscum; species Viscum album. The sequence goes on along the minus strand of OY728143.1, from coordinate 960,005,498 downwards.
TTTCCAACAACCTGATCAATTTTTTTACCAATATCCATGGAAAACATACATTAAGATTTTATCACTAAAAAATATTAATTCATTTCATTTTTTAGCATTAATTATATACTCCTATAAAAAATACTACGAGCATTTAAGGGAAATTAAATATTTAAACCGTCTAATAAATCATCCACATAACTGAATTGTTAGGTTTCTATTAAAACTATTTATCCATTTAAACTATTCCCATTAACAATTATCCACTTCATCTTTTTAACATGTAATAAAAATTTAAATTCCTTGGACATGAAAAATAGTTCCTATTAACATGATTAAAACAAAACAGGAATGTATATCTACATTATGCTTGTAAAGAAATACTTTCACCATTTTCAACACCATAAATCCATTTACATGAATAATGAAACACCCTATATTTGGCTATATGTTTGGTTTTGAAATATCTAATGGACCCAACTTAATTCAGGGATGGTCTAATACATTAATTTTATAACCAAAACCATTAATCTAAATATATAAGATAAGTCATAACTCATTAATATTATGAGAAATTATGTACACATAAAAACTATCAAGACAATGAGTAATATCTATTACCACATTGGCCTTTCTTTCGTATATATCCAATTATCAATCGTATGTCAATAATTAAATATTATAAAACTATAACCATGAAGAATACAAGACCATGAAAACATGGATTATGGGGCATAATTAAATGTGATTGAAAATATATGAAGCATAAACAAAATAGTTGGAATTAGTCTCATATTCATTCATTAGGCTTATAATAATAATAAATGAATTACAATGGATAAAATTGAATGATATTCACCCATGGAAATTGATGAGGAGCATCAGAAACACATGTGGATGCTAGGAATGAAATGGGAGAGAAGATATGCTATCCTCATAATATATATAGGTGGGAAAAGTTTAAATTACCCAATTTTAATATACCACCTTGTTTGGCATCATGTTTTTTCAAAATGTGTGTCAACCATTAGTTACCCACTATCCATGTAAAACTTCCCTGAATCCATCTCCAAGGCCAAATAAACTATTTGTAAAACCATTAAGAGATTTGAGAAAGACAATGAACGAAATTCCTAATGTTACTAGGGGACCTTGATTTGTTTAAAAAAGAATAGATCCCCCTAAAAACTTCAATATCATCATAGTGTACCTCTTTCACTATCCATTCAGTAACCATACCCCATATGATATAAGACACAATCTTTCATATTTCCATGTCCCAAAACCTAGAATGATATAGATAGACTCTCTACTCATAATATATAATTACACAAAAAAAGTTAAAATCATTTTAATTTTTTTGATGAATACTCCTTAACAATGTTGGTATGTAACAAACTCCCAACCATATATAAATTTCATCCAAAATTTTAACTCGCCGACATCAGTAAGATTCTAGGGTGAAAATTTCAAGCCACTACAAACACGTATTATATAGCGTCTCTCTTGTTTCCTTCTAAAAATGGCCATGATTCCAAATAACTCACACCAATGGTAGGATATTACTTTGGAGAGTTTTAACAATATTATAAAAAATTCAATGTTGAGGAACACTAAATGATACCTTATCATCAAGCTAAATAAAAGCAATATCAACCACATGAGAGGGTTCTTGGTGATACTAACAATGCAATGACAAAATGGAACATAAAATTCATAATAATATACAACTTTTTGAGAACCAATCAATTTTTCAATGGAATTATCCCCACCACATCCTAAAAACCACTATAAATATCTAGATTCTAGCATAGTCTACTTTCAATTAAGAAGATGACTTGATCTTAGTGATACATGAAAAAATAAAAGAATACTCACAACAATACTCATATTATGATAATGCCTATTTACAAATGACTTTTATCTACACTATGATATAACTATATATTTTGGGATTATGGGAACCTATTATGAAGTTTCAACTACAATACATGGCACCAAAAACAATAACTATCCCTCATCCTACCAGCATAATGGAGATAAAAAGGTCCTACCATTTAGTGCATCACATGGTGTCATTAGAATATTTAATAAATAGTTTTTTTAGTGGTGAAATCAATGAAAAATATATGATTCACCTAGTTTATATAAAAATATATGTCACATTGTCACATTATGTCTCTTAACACCTATAATATCTTCTCAAATTTCCTATATGTATGTGGGTGGACGATTGTCCTAAAAACACTTCACTACTAAGAACATTCTACAAGACATTCAAAAAGGCTGATGTGAAACAACGATTATATCTTAATCAATCATCTTATGAACTCTATTTTGATATGACATCTCTCGTACATATAGATTACTCAACTCGTCGATGATGATTGTTTCCAGAATTAGTTAGATATGGGTTAAATGATTCTGTATTTCTATAGTCTCCCTTATATAATCATTATTCTGTGGAGTCCTCAAGAAAACCACCATATAATCTGTAGCATCCTCACCCCACTTCACTTCTATAATGTAAATAGGCAATAATATAGTAGTAATATTCTAATCATTGACTTGACTAGTTGTGAGTATTAGTATTATGTCACCAAACCTACGATCTACTTAATAATTTTTAGCCACCATGGTGAAAAATCGTATAAAATGAATGAAACTCATGAATCAGATCCTCCCACATATCGATAAAAACCAAAACATCTCCACGAATGTGAATAACCTTTTCTGTATCAGTGCACTGTTCAATAGGTAAATCTTATAATTAATAATGTCTCTCAATACTAGAAAGTCTAGTTACTCATAATCCATCCTCCTAAAAAAGTTTAAATGAGTATTAAAATGATTATATACTTAAATGATATTTGTTCTCCCTACTCTTAATCACCTATATAAATATCATCCAATAAGACCATCTTATTCCATTCCTAATCATTATCTGAAATAATTTACGTAATTATCCTCCAACATAAATCACCTATAATACTATTTGAATTTAATGGAATATATGGTATCTCATAATCGAATAAATTTATATAATCAATACATCAACACTACCATAGTTATAAACAATTCATTGAAATGATATTTTTAGGACAACTTTGTTTAGTATAAATAATAATCCATTACCTAGTGTATAATTATTAGAATATTTTTGTGGGGGAACCATGTCTAGCTTGTGATCATGATTAATATAGTTCCATTCATGTGAAATCAACTACCATAATAAATATGCCGCAAATATGTCTCAATGAATTCATATTACTCCTCAAAAAATCCTATATTTTTTAAAATGTATGTAATATTCAATATCTATTTTGGTTATTATTCGAATCAATGTTTTTTTTAAAAAATCAATCAACATACCCTAGAATGAATTATCTAATTTTGTATACCACTCACACATTATTCAATTATTGTTCAGTCTTGAGTGTTTCACTACAAGAGGAGAATGGTCCCTAATAAAACATAAGTAGTAACCTTCTAATCCCAAAATGTTTAAGATATTAAAAAACTAAATAATTTATTCCATGAAAAAATAGATGGGTATTCTCTAGTTTAAATGATTCACCTTATTCTAATATGATGTGACCAGAGAAATTAAACATGCCAATGAGTAAATGTATTTTATAAGGGTTTCCATATATCAGATGCTCATTCATCATTTTGAAGATATTGTCATGATAACCGGAATGATCATAACTATATTTGGAGTAAACTAATATTTCATTAATAAATATGATAAATTTTTTATTTAAATACATGTTATAGATTTTTTTGAAGTCCATGAACGCATATATAATGTCCATCATCCAATACCACATCAAAAAACTCAAATAATCATTACATACTTCCAAAATATGTTAGTGGATATCAAATGGTCTCACCATAATCTGATGGAACCCATATATTAGTAAAATAATTAATAATATGATGGAAACCCTCATATAATAAAAAATAATAAATAAAATGATGTGGATATTGGGTCTTTAATTTTAAATGGTTCATATTTGGAAAATCATTGTAAAATCAAAATGCAAAATATTAATCCTTGTTGAATATTACTGGAGAACCCTATAGTGATGTATATAAAAAAATAAACCCTTTTAAAATAAAATCCTCTATCTATGTATTACTGACACGAGTCTCCAATATATCTATTCCTTAAAATGGAATAGAAATTTTCTTATCTTCATGTATCATCATGATGATAATATAAAATTGTCTTTCATGTGGTCACCTAGACACTCATAACGAAACATGATAAAAAAAATACATTGTAAGAGGGAAAACATAATTATTAACATCCTCATTATTTTTCATAAGGCTCCCCAATTAGGTTTTAACCTTACCATAATTCTGATGAACATGCCCTACATGACATGCCCATACATCAAATTCTCCATGATGAACATAGTTATAACCCTTAAGAATCATTAATGTCATATACAATTGTAATACTCATTCTGACCTTGATATGTATTCAACCAATCAATTAATATAGTCATGTCAAATCACATTATGTCTAATCATTAAGAATTACAGAATAACGACTACCCATCATTTTCATGGGAACACTCCTTACAACGATGTATATCCTCTGGTCATAGCCATATAAGCATGTTGAATAACATAATACCATAACATAATTGAACCACTAGTCCCAATAAATTAAAAAATCTAGATGATATAAATGAATTTGTTGTTTATGAATCATTTAATGAACTGTGAAACACATAAACCGCAAGAATCATACCTTAAATATTCAATTTCCTAACCTCTTTACTAATGGGATAATGATGAACTATATGTATTAGAATAGTCCCACTACCCTGATCTCCTTCTTATGTCTCATGTTCTTTACTACTATATTTATAATCCCTAACATTTCTTAAATTGCCACATCTCATACTCTAAATTGTAAAACATATTTAAATATTATAGCTAGACAAATGTTGGGTAGGTTATCTTCTCTCAGGGTTATGTGTTGACTGATGTCGTCTATCTCTTACCATATATTATGGAATTTCATCCAAACCAATATACATGACCTATCCTATGAGAAAATAAACACTTCATTGGTGGATTATGCAACTCACCTCACATGTGGCCAAGATAGACTCATTGGTTACATAACTATTGATCAATTCTCAAAGTGGTTGGTCCAATACCATTTAGGATCTTCCAAAAACCTCTTACATAGACGTTATTAGGATGATGCTTCAAACTAAATAATTATATACTAATAGGTTACCCACTTGAATCATTCTAGTCACCAATATATTCTGCCATAAATTATTCTTCATCATGAACAATGGATCTAATATTTTAGTAAAAATATTCATAAAAAAATATTTTCTTTATAACTTTATATCAAATATATGTTCATCCTAACAACATCTCTCCCAAACATACAAATCTTTTATTAATTATGGATAAAAAACAACTTGTAGATTAATCATTCTACGTAATCCATCATAGGGATATTTCCATATATCAACTTCCTAAATGTCATGACTACATCTTATGTCAATATATCTATGTATGAATGTTCCACACACATCCGTTGGTAGTCCGTACAAACCATTCCCTTATGCTTCTCCAATTGGACATAAATATAACACCAATGATTCCATAGTCCTCGAATCAATACAACTGTCAACTTATAGCCCCTCTTTGAATGAATCATCATGTAGTCAATGATGATATAGATACACTCAATCCAAAACATAGATCCCTTTAGACCACCCACATTGTTGAATGATGTGGGATGCTATAGTTTCACCTCCCTAGTATGATTAAGCATAGTCAATTCTTGTCACATTGGTCCCCTTTTTATAAGTTATAGAAAATTGGTGAAATTATATTTGAACTACACTTTTACAGTATCACTTAGAGATAATTATGAGTATTGTATAACTATTAAAAGATCATTATAATCAATTTACACTAATCAATCTACCATGAGACTTCATAATAGTTGAATCGATATTTGATGAAAACTCAAATTCAAAAGAAAATGGCATATAATTTACATGATTAAAAATATATTAAAATTATACATAATTATGACAACCCTCATGAACTATTCTAACAGATATGACCATAAATATTTCATGATATCCATCAATCATTATCTAGGTATACTAGCTAATTCCTGGTAAAATTATTCAATATGCATTCCATATTTATCTTCAACAATTTTTTTAAAATATCATTTTTTATTAAAATTATTTAAATACCTCATTGTTATCAAGTATTTAATATAAAACCTAAATAAGTTATAAAATAATTTTATTTCCTTCAACTAAAACATTCTACATAAAATAAAAAGGATTCAACATGTTTTTTCAGAGTGTTCCCAATATGATTCATTCCACATAACCCCTACGAGCCTCAGATGAGAAATGAAAACAAAACACCATTTCATAAAAACCTGTGATTAATATCCCATATAATTTTTAATGAAAAAAATAATAGCACCAACAAAGGTGAAATAATATTTCAACTGTAATAGATAACAACATGATAATGAACCATATAACTATAAATTTATGATATCCCCTACACATGTGTTATATAATCTCAATCAAGGTCACATTACATAGAATTAAAAAATCCATGTCTAATATTGATCTTTCCAAAATAGTAAATTATAATAGAATAAAACTATTTGAAATTCCACTTTAATATTAACAAGTTTATCACACTTTAAGTTTTAGTTGATCTGGTTTTACACATGAACTTAAGAGTACTCCACCTATATTCTATAGGCTTCCACATATTGTTGATGATTTATTCAGAAGGTGTGAAGACTATTTAATCATTATCAAACTAGAATAATATTTGAAATAATATGAACTAAAACCATAAGATAACTTCAAGTCCCATAACACACTCCCAACACATGGTATATACCCAAAAATAATAATATAAAAAATGTCATTTCATGGTATTCTTAGGATCCAAAAGAATTCTGACAGAAAAACAAAAACTAAAAACCCCGAAAATGGGTCTTAATACCTATCCTTATACATTAATATGTGATAAACCTCATAAGTCCAAAATTATTCATTAATTATCATGGATTTTACATTATACTATCTTAAAACTATTATGTCTTCTCAAGTACCAATGGCTACCCAAGCATGGTATGAGTATATCATAGTAGTAAAACACGAATGGTGAATATATTAAGAACCTATTTAACAAAAATTTTTGGTCGATATTCAATATTATAAAATTAAGGTAAATAAGTAAAATTATGTTTTAAAAATTGAATTTTGATTATTAACCAGTACGTCCCATAGGTTTTAAGGTAACACTCAGGCCAACCAATCCGTCTTTATCAAAATCCAGTTTTTTGAGCCAAGCATTACAACAAAAAACATGAATAATTTGATGAAAGTATGGATTTTCATCAATAAATTAATTCATGGTAATTTGTGTCATTATTTCTATGCATAGATATCATGTTTAAAACCACATATGGCTATAGTGTCAGTTTGAATTCAAAACACATGAGGAATAGAATCTTCACCATTATCCCTAACAATCCATGTTGGGAATGATTCACAAAATCCCAAACCTTATATATAGATATTCATTTCTTACATATTAAACAATATATGTGGAAAATCATGTTTAATATCATAAAACCATTCAATAATTTTTAAATTTTCAATGTTCAATATAATAGAAATTTTTTTTAGTAGAATAACAAGAATTATATTATTTATGATTCATTATTCAAATATTTCTAACATAATTAACACCATAAAACTCAATTTCATAGTTAAACCATTTCTTAGTTTATTTATATATCAAAATCATTAATAATCCATTGAAAACATTTAACCATTTATATTTTTACCATTAACCATCCACTATTTCATTATTTTAATCTGACATAAAACATTTAATTCCCTAATACATCGTAATAGACCTTATTAACGTGATTATAATCCAACTAATAATCATAAAATGGGTATGAATTTATGCCTAATTTCCCACATTTTAGGATCCCACTTTACCAAATCAAGGGAAATTGACACACCCCATGGGTTGTAATAAATTTTTTATTTTAATCTCCAATTGAAATGATATAATATATGGATGTTAATTGATATAATTATACTGAATGAACTGATTTTATTAAGGAATTAAAGAGAACTATCAACACATTAATGTTATATAAAAATTATATACACATGAAAAATATTGTAAAAGTGGGTTTTCATTTCTCAAATCTATCAGTACATTTCTATTACCATATCATCTATACAGTGAGTTATTAATGTGCTCAACATATATTATAGGGTGGATATTTCAGGATCAACTATGTATATTTTAATTTCCATAAATAGTTTATAGGGTTATACTATTTCTTATAATATAATGAGAACCATGAGATACTAAACAATTAATATTAATCATATGTCCTATGGTTTCAATATATTATACTGAGTATAAATAGTTTATTGAGGGATGCATCGAGGTATTTATTACGACTATATGAAATAATCCCCATAGAAAATCACTCCTGTGATGAAATTTCTTCATTGGGGAAATGTTTTCCTATCATTCAATGGTTCCCACTTATACATAAAAGTGTATATTTTTTTAATACAAAAGATATTTTCATATAACTAGACATAGTTCTTGTCTAAATATCTTATTATGGGGTGACATAAGATTTGAGACTTCTTCTCAAGATGTTCTCACACAATTATCTCTAATATGTGATTTAATGAGGATTGTCCAGCTAATTGGAAGACCCCAAGATTTGGATGTCATTGGTTTTCTTGATCTAAAAACATGCGTACCGGTACACTACCATGAGATTATTATCAACGTGTTCCATTTGAAAATGTAAATAGATGCGTGGTTAAAACAAATAAATTTATTATCTAGAGAGATATATTTTATTGTGATCATAATTGTAGTTTGATGTTTTTTGAAATATAAAGATATAATTTGTCAGTTCATATATGATAAAGTGATATCTTGGGCCCAGTAGATTATGGTGATATTATCTTCACTAAATACATTTCAATGGAAAAAAGGGTAAGTATATCATAATATTCAATGACTAATAAAAAATATAAGAAGATAGTGATTCATGTTTTCTTCCATGATTACGGGATATTGTTAGACCATGATATTATATTATAGAAAGTTTACTGATAGGAAGGTATTTTTGTTATGTCAATTCATTATCTGTTTGGGTTATTTTATGGGTAAATAAAACCCACATCATATATTTGAATAACATTCACTACTATTGAAATAAGGGCCTATAGGGCCACACACACTACTTTATTCAAGAGAATTTTTTATTCTAGTGAATAAACATACGTGATATGGTAAGACCCTCCATAGGTTTTGAATTTTACATAAGAATAACTATTCATAAATAAAGTAACAAATTCATTACTATTCAAGTAAAAAATTCCATGTGAATTCAATCATTTATATTATTCTCTATGTACTAAGTTAATTAGTTAAAAAATATTATATAAATGAATATTATTTTAATATTTAATAAAAATTTAATATTTATGGAATTATGAGTCATGTTAACTCATTAGTTTTATCACATAATATATTTATTATATATTATGAGTATGTGATAAAATATAGATGATGTTTATGAGAATCTTATTTTTTTCATAACGACTCATATATATATTATTTACCAGGATTTCAATTTGTTGGAACTGGGGAAACCATTTTGGGTATATTATGACAATCATTATAAGTAGAAGTGTGTCCATAATTATAATAATATTAATTATATTGGATGTGATTTCTTGACTCTCCTATAATATCAATGAGTAATAAATAATCCTTCTAACAACTCATTAAAAAACTACTTCATATATTGATGAAAGGGATTCACGGTGACCATTATGACATCTATGAAATCATCAATCATCTTCAATTGCAGCCATATTCTGATTAATAGTGCTAATACATATTTTGTAATTCTTTTTGAATGATCTAGGGGTATATATATTAGATTATTTGACCAAAGGATTCAATGATGATATGATATAGAGAACACTTCAATTCGAATGATGAAACTATTTATGTTTTATTTTTTTTCATTGATAATTAAAATCATATTTTCATACCTATACATAGGCCCATATTATGAAAGATGGTGGATTCTCTCTTCTCTTATTTCAATAAAATTTAAATCATTATCCTACTAGATTTAACTACATACCGTAGTATATCTATGATGAGGGGTTCACCGAATCCTACTGGCATCACTGTCAGGTTTGCAAGAGTCATACACCACCTCTATCGTCCCTCACTATAGTGGTGTCTCCACCATGACTTGATATCCACATAATATATTCATGATTACTTCTAAATACCCCTCCTATATCATGGTTATATCCTCCTTATACCAACACCCAGTTCAACAATCTAGTTCCCATGAGAGAAACTCCTTTCTACCAGACTCCCCTTTATGGTAAAATCTAGATGTGACCACTATGCATGTAACTCTTATGTTTCTATAGTTTAATTCCTAAACCCATTCATAAACATATTTTACCAGTGAGTTCTAATAATTGGACATACCTTCCATATTGGGTGTTTTAAGGCTAGAACTTGTCTGACCCGACCCATAATGACTAATCAATCGGTCCACCTGAACTAGAATGCCCCATTTTGGGTCTGTCGAACCTGAAACCCCTTGAAATGGGCCTTTATAACGCATAAATACAATTAAAGGGTTTATACCAACTGAGAACAGGCTGGGAAATATGTTATGGGGAGAAACTTTTTAGTTTTTAAAAAATATTAATGTATTAATTTTTCTTAAAAAAAATATAAATTTAAATAATTGAGTAAATAATTTATTTTATGTAATTATGTTAAATAATTTTCTTATTTTAATAATAAAAAAGTACATTAAATTTGGGACATAATGAAATATTATTATTTGAATTTAAATATTAAATTTCTTTAATTTAAATTCCATCTTACTGAAATTTATTACATTTTAGTTTTAAGAATATATTTATTTTGCAAACTAATTATTATTGAGTAGTGAACAATGATTTCATTCTTAAGTTATTCTATTTAATTATGTATTACAATGGTGAGAAAATTATTGTTATTGTTAACTACTTTTTTGCAATGTTATGTTCATCATACTTTTTATCTTAATATGTATAAGTTTATCTATGCTCATAAATTTTATATATGTTTGTACATTGAACTACCTAGATTCCCTTATCTTGCGTGTGAGTAAATTTGAACTATAGATGATGATGATGTATTATGTATAAAATTTCGAAAATAGGTGCAATCCCCAATTTTATTTCACAAAATTAGACCAAGTAAGCGCTACAATTCATATACAAACTCAAATCTGGCATTTCACCCGAAGGTCATAGTTGATATATTAATTGTAAATGGATCAATGAATTTTTAATGCTGAATATGATTTGGGTATTATCTTTCCTTTATTTATTTTTCATTATATTAGTTATGTTCTTTTTACTGTTAAAAAATATAAAATAATAAACATATTAATTCATAAATATGATTTGAATGTATTATATTTATACATGTTCAATTGTGACTAGGGAAACATAGTTTGAACATATTTAAAATTGAAATAAATAATTCATCAATAAATAATAAAAAACATCATTGAATTATTATATCAGAAATGAAATCCATCATTTGAATTTGAACACAAATATGGGTATAGGTTTCTCATCAAACATTTTTAGGGGTTCCTCCTAATAATGTGGAGTTAGTATGAGAGTGATGGTTTGAATTCACTACAAATGTAAAAAAGGTGTATATAAAACAAACTAGGAGAATCATTAGTTCATAGAATTAAGTAAATCATGTTAATGATTTTAGTATCTTAAACGTCACATATTAGATCAAGGAGACAATAGTTAATGTAGCTATCAATTCTAACATCTATGATAAAACACTCATATTAGTGGCGTAGCAATAGATCATGGACCATAATGATAGGATTCAAGGATCCATTCCATTCAAATACATAAGAAATATACTATTCCAATTTTAATAGATAGGGCTTCTAATGATTGATAAAATAGTGAGGGATTTCTAATGAAACAATTGATAATGATAAACTAGAAATCAATACAAAATTATTAATCCTAAAGTGTTTATTTTGTATTAAATGGAATGCGGAAGAACATATACTCTCTATTAAATTATATACAATGATAAATTCACCACAAGAAAAAATTTCATACAGTGGTACATGATACTTTACATAGTACTAAATAATGAAATGAAGTTGTATGAAGAAGATTCTATGTAACCTGATTAACATCTACAAGGACCTAGTGAGGATGGGGATTATTATTATAGAGGACTCATGGATGACTTATTTAATGTTTATATGATAGTTTTATCAACCATTTACAGACATTTATAGGTGAAACATAATCAAATTGATGTATATATGATGTTTACTCATCCTCAAGATGTTTTTTAGGATAATGTGATCTGAGAAATCAAACAGATATAGATAATAATGATTATGTATCCATTTATAGATGGAACTCAATATGGTCCTCTTGTACCATGAATGAAAATTTATATTTATTGTCATCGAAAATTGGGTTTTATATAAAATCAAGAAGTGTTATTTAAAATCATTCTCTAATATATACTAGCATTATTATCCAGATTTTATGTGAATTTTCAAATGAATAGTCTAGCAAAACCACCTTAATATCTTATAGGATATTCTATCCAAGAATATAAGAAAATTAAAATAACTAAATATTTAATTAGTACAGTTAATAAATATAATGATAAGGAAAAAACAATAATGAATGTATATTAACAAATTCACATTCATAATGTCTTTCTGTGAAAACAAAGCTAAAAAGGGACATCACTAAATTGAATGTTATTTTATTTCCATATAGAATGATAGGTCAGTAGGAGTGGACTACACTAAATTATAAGAGAGACAAAAATACTATTCTACATTTTTTAATTCATTATTATATGGAATATTCTATGTTTATTTAGTGGTTATTACAAACATAATTTCCTTAAATATTGTTTTCAAATTTCAAGAACCATGTATCTCATGAATCATTACTAGAGGTAAATGTATGTTTTACAAGAAGATATGGAAGGGTGATACCTATATAAGTGCTGAGAAGAACAAGATTTAATTTCTAATGCTCAATATATATAATAATTAAATATAAAATATATAAAAGATATAGTAAGGTTATTGAGTATACTTATATAAAAGGGATTATATCACAATTTGAGATAGTTTAAAATACTAACATTAATATATTTAATGTCATATATTCACATGTATTTTTTATCGGAACAAGTTCCACCATGATCAAGTGGAAAATGAAATTTCAAAAGGCACCTACTGTGTATTATGGTTTAAACAATTATTGTGGTTATACATTCACCATTGAAAATGATAAATTATTATTTGAGAATTTTGAATCCTATAGGTAATTATAATATGAAAAATAAAAAAAATCGACATCATCAGTTAAAATTAAGTAATGGATTAAAAAAAGTACATGGGGTTATTTTGAATAACATTGTGGGTATCCAAGTGAGAATATAGATAGATGGTACAAATATGTTACCAATAAGGAGTTATTGATATTGTCATATGGTTTTTACAAAATCCATTATAATTTACCGAGTCATAAAAAATTTTAATGAACATTATATATAACATTAGATGTCATGACCACAAGTCAGGGATGGTTACTATATGATGCAACCAAAATGGGTTGGTGACATCGTTGAATTCTAGTACAGGGTTATTATTAATTAAATATAGTCTTGTGATGATGTAAATGATAAAATAATATAACATTTATTTGGAATTAATTTTTCTTCTTTTCTACTCAAGGATAGTTGGAGCGTCAGAATATTACCAGTAAATTATGTTTTCTATCATATAATAAAATATATCATTCTTAAATTAAACTAATATAATAATGAAAGTAACTACCTTGATATTGAAATAACAAAACATCCTTGGTTTTAGAGTTTTTGATCTATTGAGGTGGATATATTTGATTCATAAAACATATCGATAGTACATATACATGAAAAGTTATTGAATAATAAATGGTGGAACAACTTGAGAGATAAGTGTTACCATTGAAACATATAATAAATATCTATGAGAATAAATGAATAGATAATAATATGAGATTAAATATGTGAGTATAATTAAATAATTATTATAATATCCTAGACCTCTCTGGTCCATTCCTTTGTCGAATTATGATTTATGAGGTGTTCTAGGATGTTAAGCTTTCATTTTCACAAAACTATGCCAATTATTCTGTTTTGTGAACAGTGTTTCCAGAATAGTGAGGTTCCATCATTCACATCCATTCTTCACCTATATCCTTCACCTCTAGAATGAACACTGTTTCCAGACTAGTGATCTTCCATCCTTCACCTCTTATATGAATAGAGTTTCTAGACAAGCGAGCTTCCATCCTTCACCTCCATCCTTCACCTATATCCTTCACCTCTTCCATGAACATTGTTCCCATACCAGTGAGATTCCATCCTTCACCTACATCCTTTACTTCCATCATTCACCTATATCCTTCACCTCTTTCAGGAACAATGTTTCCAGACCAGTGAGCTTCCATCCTTCACCTGCATCCTTCACCTATATCCTTCACATCTTGCATGAATAGGGTTTCCAGACTAGTGAGATTCCATCCTTCACATATATCTTTAACCTCTTACATGAAAAATGTTTCCAGACCAGTGAGCTTCCTTCCTTCACCTCCATTCTTAACCTTTGGCCTTCACCTCTTACATGAACAATGTTTCTAGACCAGTGAGGTTCCATCCTTCACCTTTATTTCCTTTTAAAAATATTTATTTTGTGACCAGTGTTTCCAGTCCATTGAGGTTATATCAATGACCTTTATTTCTTTTGCCAAATATTGTGTTATTGAACAGTGTTTCAAGGCCAGTGATGTTCTATCCTTCACCTTTATTTCCTTTAACAAATTTTGAGATGGTGAACAGTTTTTCCAGACCTGTGAGGTTTCATCCATCACCTCTATCCTTCAACTTTATTTCCTTTTCCATATTTTAAGTATGTGAACATTGTTTCCATCTTCTTACATTTTCACCCCTTTGACATTTCCTTTGACGTAAAATACATTTAAAGGCTTATTTTAAGGGCTATAAGGATGATTCAAAGACCATATATCCTATAGTAATTATTTATATGGCTCAGAATGTTTTTACCTGGTTAAACCGCATGGGTTAATGCGATTTTCTTTTTAATTGGGAATTATGCATATCTTAAACCGTATCCCCATTAAATCTTAAAAAGGGACAAGATATCATCATCCCTTTTTCTTCCTCTTTGTTCTCAGCTTTGATACTCTAGAACCTTTCAATCCTTCCCATAGGAGTAGCACAATAAAACTTTACTCCACCGATCAGGTCTGCTCTATTTTTGTGTTCCCAAGTATTTTCGATCAATCTGTGATATAGGGTATGATATTTTGTTGTTCTTTTGGGTTCATCTTCTTCTTTTCCTCCTTTCATTTTTATGGAATTATATCTCCATGTTTCTAATGTACTTTTCTTGGGTTTCTATTGGTGCAGTCATACCGTGTCATCCTTGGGTGGATGTAGTTGTCATGAGAGTAGAAGATTGTGATCCATTGAGTGTATCATTCTCATATTAAGAACATTAAGAACCTATTTGAGGTAGGGGATTCATTGCTTCTCTTTCTTTTTTGTGCAAATATATTGTTAGCATGATTAATCCCACTAGATGACAATGTAATCGACATAATAAATATTCTAACCATATAAATAAATTGATATCAATAGTATAATATTGCCTCATGTTTTTCTAGATAGTGAGATATCTATTCTTGCTTTGATTAGCTATTTGTTCTTGATGGAAATCAGTAATGAACGTAAATCAGGATTAATGGATAATTATTTGCTAAAGGTAAAGGGGCATGAAATCGAGTCTGGTTCTTATGGTAATTTGATGTTAATCAAATTAGTGCAGTAAGCATGTTTATTTATTTGTAATAATTACTGGTTACTTTTCCCGAATTTAGAACCAATGAATTATAAATCGGTTAATAAAAGATGTATTAAATAACTATTTGTTCTTAAATGATAATTTATTGTAGGGTTCTGAGTTACCCTTTTGATTGTTTAAGGGCCAAGAGCCCAATTTTGAAGATGTTTGTTTTACTACTGCTTTGGTTTTAATGTGAGCCAGGATTGTTGTGGTAATATGTGGAGGCATGGAGGCCCTCTTGGTTGTTATAGAAGATGACAACTAGAGTGGTGAGATGCATCAGTTTATGCAAGTGGGTGTCGGGTAGGACACTAGGGATGATGTAGTGGGATGGATGTGATTGTGGGATTCTTGGTAATATTGATTGGTTGTTTATCTACTTTACTTTTCCCCACTACACAAGGCATCTGGTTTTAATTACCCTTCATCTGAAAGAGGCGAAGTCACATGGGGTATGGCACATGCTTTCTATGTTTAGCTTCCTATGTAAGTATGGGTATATTCTCTTTCTATAAGCGGCAAAGACATGAAGGGTAGTAAATCTACTCACCGTGTTGAGCCCCATTGTGTTTAGTAGCATATAATTTTTTTCTAGAATGCTTGGGAATGTGTGAAAGTATTTTTGTAAGGAATAATTAAATAAATGGTGTTAATACAAGGGGATTGGGTTTCTAGAACATAATGATGAGGTTGTAATTTTTGAAGGAACATATGACTTTGGGTGTGATACTAATGAAATTTAATATGAAATTATTCCTAGTTAATAAATGTTTATAGAATTAATTAAAATATAGTTGAAATGATAAAAAGGTAATGAAGTATTCTAAAAAAGGTCTTTAAATGGTTGTGTGCTAATAGGACACCTAGTCTTAAATGTAGCATCTTGGAGTGTGTGTGATGTTATCTGTAATTGTGCTTATGAATATGTAATTCTCGTAGTGTGGTTGTGATATATAATATATCTTGTACTTTTTGTGTTTCTATACGCTAATCCACCATGTTAGTAAGGGAAACTGGCACCCCAGGTATTTTGAGCCCTGGGGGTGTTTCCCACAACATTTTTGTGGGAGGATGAATGGATGACTACCCACTTTGGCCCCTCTCACTTCTCTTGGTAGATACTTTAGCTGTTAGGCACAATAGTTAGTTGTACCCATATATGAGTGTAGAGGGCTGTAATGGATTGTGGCAATTCATGCACATGTATTCTGGATATAGTATCCTATGGACTACTATAGGTGTAACCTGTATAGGCTGTGATGGCTTGAGGATCCTTACTTAGTGTATGGGCTGTAATGGCTTGTGGTAAAATACCAGATGTATTATACATGTTATGCGAGCTGTGGTGGCTCTCGGAACCTACCTAGTTACTTTTGGTTGTGAGGGTGGTGTGGTGTTTTGCCAAGGTCTCTACGGTCATGCCTTGGTGTTGAATGAGGTGCATATTGTGGTGCTCTGCCCAAGTGTTAGTGGGAAAGCCTTTTTAGAGAGAGAATCTCAGGACGTGCGATGTTGGGGAAAAGAATAAAACTAGTGGGGAAGGTGTACGGGGTTACCCTTGATATTATTTAAAATATGTCATAATCTTGTATCTGTTACATGGTGAGAGTATCCATGGTGAGGTTGGGAAGGTAGTATACATGTTTAGGTGATGAGTTAGTTTCACTTGTTATTCATTGTGCTTTATCATGCTCTCTTAACATTTGTATGAGAGGCTTTGGGGAGGAACCTACTGAGTATACTATTATACTCACCCTATGTATATCTAAATTATTTTTCAGGTCACTTAGAGCAGGTTGGAGATCAATCTTGTTTCTACTAGCTTGGGGTTGCAGGAGCTGTTCGGGCTTGTGGTTACTGCTGTTTTTACCTTGTTTTGGGCACTTATAGTTTTTCCCTTTCATTTTTAGTACTTTTTCATGGCATTTAATATGAGTACTTGGTGTTTCATTTATATTGCAGTTTGAGTTGGATTTTATTGGTGTCTATATTATCCCTCTCTTCCGCATGTGTTCTCCTAAGGGTTAATGCCTCCCATTTGTCTATTTATAATACCATCAGTGCTAGTCGCCAACCCGGGGCCTACTGGAGGCAGGACTCGTGGGTCATTATTTTCTTTTTTCACGTTCCCAATCCAGGTGGGCTACACTTTTTGGGAAGGGGGTCATGACAGAGTTGTATTAGAGGTAGGTTGAGAGATAGGAAAGAGTTTGGAGTTAGGCACATGTGAGGTTTCCTGCGTTGGTAGGAAAATGGTGTAATTCATGTTTAGCAAGTGAGGTTAACATTGGAGACTAGGTGAGACATAGGAGTTTAGGGCCCCCAATGATCTGATGTATGGAACATTATGTTTACAATGGCCACAAAACATGGTGATACTTGATTCATGGTAGAGACCTAAGAAAGGATCATGCAACATTCTTCTTTGTGCTTATGTTTGAATGGGTAGACCATGGGATAGGTTAACCTAAAATGAATAAATGAAAACAATTAATTAATTAATGTTTAGTATTCCATATTTTAGGTTTAGGATCTATTACAGTTTTTAATTTTATAGGTATGGATCTAGGTAGACATCCTTATTAGTTTTGCACAGAAAATTTCTTGCAGGCTATTCCAGCAGATCGTCGCAGGGTAGAGGTTGGAGACGAAGACACATGGAGGATGACACATCGATATTTTCAGTGCCAGAGTCCACAGAAGTACAAGGGACCCGTTTCAGAGGTAGTCACAGAAGACTGGTTAGAGGAGGTCGATTTCGGCTTCAGTTCAATTTTTGCTTGGAAAAAGCACTGGGTTTCCTTAGTTGTGACAAAGCTATGTGGAGCAGCGAGGCAGTGGGGGTTCTTGTTTCTTAGAGATCTTGAGTAGTCAGCGGTCTCATGGGAGGAGTTCTGAGACAGGTTTAGATTCGAGTTCCTTTCTTTGAATGCGAAGTTTTCCAGTCGCCATGAGCTTTTTACCCTTCGATAGGGGAGCTCCAGTGTTTGAGGGTTTGGGATCTATTTCAAGAACCATTAAATACATGCTTAAGACCTACATACAGATAAGGAGGCTAGGGAAAATCATTTTGAGGAGGCTTTGCATCCAGAGATCCAGCACCAGGTCACCCCATTTATGCTGAAAACATATCTCGAGGTACTGGAGAGGGTAGAGGTTGTTGAGAGGAAATTGGCCAGGACCGGATCATCATGAGAGGGGAATTGGTATGATTCCCCATAAAGCAGAGTTTTGGTGTGGGGTTCTCGGTTTTCAGGGCAGAAGAGTTTTCGTTCAACCGTGGGTAGCTCCCAGCTCTTCACATCACATTTCTCCAGAGGCAGCAACTCTCAGGCCCATGCCAAGTGATCAGGTGCTTGTTTTTCTGGTGTTGGTCATGGTCATCAACAATGGGAGTGCCCAACCTTTTAGAGCGATCATCATGGACTGGCCACCATGCTCTAGGTTCATCCATTGAGACAGATCCAGTTGATGCAGCAGTAGCAGGTTGCACCCACTTTAGATTAGTAGAGGGTAGATTGGGTAGGTATTAGACATCCCCATGATGCTCCACCTCTTCAGAGAGTAGAGCGCAACCGTGGTGGTGGTCATCATCAAGGTCAGAGAGGCCGTGGATGAGGTCGTGGTCACTTCATGCTCTAGAATTTCCATCTCCAAGCATGACAAACATCATTCGAGGTACCCTTTGATTATTTTCAACCATGGTGTATGCCTTGTTTTATTCAAGATCAACACACTCCTTCATATCACCTTCCCTCTTCCTTGAATTGGGACATGAGGTAGAGAGGCTTCATGTGCCCTTGGCAATGACTACGCCTGTTGGAGGTCAAGCTGACTAATTTGAAGTATGTAGAGACTGTGAGCTAGTGTTGGGGCAACACCGCTATTGGGGATATTTTCTATTTTTAGGAATACAACCATATGATGTCATCCTTGATATGGATTGGTTGTATTCGGTGCAAGCTATCAAGGATTGCTTCAGGAAGAATGTCATATTCATTGGTCCAGATGACGAGAAAGAGGTGTTTATTGGTGGGAGAGATCCTCAAATGGGTCATGGGAACATTCCATTCTTATCATCCATGATTGCTGAGATGATGTTGAGTTATACAGAGGTCCAAAAGTTGGCGTTTCCTAGTGTTGTAGAGGAGTACACTAATGTCTCTCTAGAAGACATTATAGCATTACCCCCTCAATGAGAGGTCGAGTTTGGGATCTAGATATAGCCAAGATAATCTCTTATCTCTATGTCTCCATATAGGATGGACCCTTTTATGTTACAAGAGCTACGTATACCACATGATGGTCTGTTGCAGTGCGGTTTTGTTTGGCCACGTGTGTCACCATGGGGTGCACCAGTTTTGGTCTTTAAGAAGGCCGATGGCAGTTTGTGATTGTGTGTAGATTATCATCACTTAAACAATGTGACAATAAAGAATCACTATCCTCTTCAGTGGAGTGATGATTTATTCGATCAAATAGAGGGGGAATGTTGGCTCTCGAAGATTGAATTGTTGTCAGGATATCATCAGATACGTGTGAAGGATGGGGATATCCTGAGGACTGCATTCCATTGTTGTCATGGGAATTATGAGTTCGTTGTATTGTATTTTGGTATGAAGATTGCTCCAGCTATATTCATCGGATTGATGAATGCAGTGTTCCATGAGTTCCTGAACAAGTTCATGGTAGTTTTCATCGATGACATCCTTGTGAACTCCACATCTGAAGAGGAGCATGCAGTACATCTACAAGATGTTTTGGGAGTTCTTCGTCGACACCATATATTTGGGAAGTTGTCAAAATGTGAGTTTTTTGTGTGATATGTCTGTTTCTTGGGGAATGTTGTGTACCAATAGGGAGTAGCTGTGGATCCATAAAAGAGAAAAGCAGTTGTGTATTTGGCATCCCCCAAGACAGTTTCAGAGGTGCGCAGTTTCCTTGATCACGGAGGCTACTATAAGTTGTTTTTAGCCAACTTATCCCGATTTGTGACTCCTCTGATAGATTTGAACATGAAGGATTAGGATTTTATATGGACTGATCAGTGTCAGGCTGCTTTTGAGTATCTAAAGGATACGTTAGTAAGTGTTCATGCCATGCGTCTTCCAGCTGAGGGAGTTCAGTTTGATGTTTTCTACGATGCTTCACATCTCAGGTTAGGCTATGTTCTCATGCAGTAGAGGTCAGTTGTTTCTTGTGGGTCTCAGAAGTTATGTCCCCATTAATGCAACTATGACACCCATGATCTTGAGTTGGCATCCATGGTGTTTTCTCTGAAGTTGTCGAGACATTACCTCATTGGTGAACGCTTTGTGGGTTTCACTAATCACAAGAGTTTGAGGTATGTTTTCTCCCAACGTGACTTGAACTTACTACAATGTCTATGGATGGAGTTCGTAAAGGAATACGACTTCAAAATATCATATACACATGTAATAGGGAATGTTGTAGCTGATGCGCTGAGCCGAAAGTCACGTAGTGATGCTGTGCATGAATCCAGTGATTCCTGGAGAGTAATGGATGAAATGTTAGCATTACATCATGATTTGGGATTAGTTAGGGGTAGAGGTTAACTTTTTCAGATGATGGTATTTTCATCCCTAATGCAGAAGGCAGATGAGTCCCAGTTGGGAGATCATGAGGTGGAGGTTCAGAGTGACCGACTTTTTGTAGAGAGGCCCCAGATGGTTGGACTGAGGATGAACGACACTGAGTGTTGTATCATGGAAGGATTTTTCTTCCTTTGGAAATGCAGGACATAGATATAAGTGAGTTCTATAGTTATCCTTTAGCGGTGAATCTTGGTGTGAAAAAGATGTATTGATCCTTGAGGATCCAGTTTTGGTGACCGGGCCTGAATCGTGCGGTTGCAGATTTTGTGTCTCGATATTTAGTCTGCCAGAAGGTGAAATCCAGACACAGTGTTCATGGTGGTCTTCTACAGCCATTAAAGATTCCTAAGAGGAAGTGTGAGGACATCTCAATTGACATTTTTACTATTTTACCTCAATCTCGGGGTCGACATGATGCTATTTGGG
Organism: Viscum album; assembly: GCA_963277665.1. NCBI lineage: Eukaryota > Viridiplantae > Streptophyta > Magnoliopsida > Santalales > Viscaceae > Viscum > Viscum album. The sequence goes on along the minus strand of OY728143.1, from coordinate 959,983,382 downwards.
TGGTAGTGGACCATTTAACAAAATCGTCCCACTTTACAGTAATCAAGGAGTCAAGCTCAGGGGAAGTTTTGTCGAGGTAGTATATAGAGGTTGTGGTGAGACTTCATGGAGTCCCATGTATGATCATTTATGATCGAGGTCCTCATTTTACCTATAGGTTGTGGAGAGGTATCCAACATGCTTTCTGTACTCAGTTATGCCTTAACACTAATTTTTATCCTCAAAAGGATGGTCAGACAGAGCGAACCATCCAGACTCTAACATGTAATGCTATAGTGTTATTGTTTTTGGAGGCTCATGGATGAGGCAATTACCCTTGGTGGATTTCACTTTCAATAATAGTTTTCACTCCACCATCGGTATGGCACCGTTTGCAGCCTTGTATGGTCGGCCTTGCCATTCTCCGTTGTGTTGGACTGGGGTTTGAGAGTCAACAAATATCACACCAGAACTAGTGAATAATATAACAGGGATGGTCCAGGTGATTCGTGAGAGGATGCAGAAAATACAAGATTGTCACAAATCATTTTCTGATCAAAGAAGTAGTCCCTTAGAGTTTAATTTTGGGGATCAGGTGTTTCTGAAGGTGACTCCCTATCATGGGTAGAAAAGGTTTGGTCGTGGAAGTATGCTTTCTCCCTGGTTTTTTGGGACTTTCGAGGTGTTTGATCATGTTGGAGTTATGGCATATAGAGTAGCACTTGCCCCACAGATGTGTCAGATACATGTTGTTTTCCATGTATCACAGCTCTGAGATTTTCGTCATGATGATTCTCACATCATCGATTGGGGAGAGATCGACGTTGATGATGATGCATCCTTCAAGGAATGACCTGTGGAGATTCATGACTACAATGGTAAGGTGTTGCGCTGGCATTCTATCCCCTTGGTTTGTTTCTTTCAGAGACATGGTGGCATGGAGGAGAGTACATGGGAACATGAGTCACAGATACGTGCTTAGTACCCAGAGTTGTTTGATGTTTAACTCTTTTAATGTAACGATGTTCGCTTTGTGGTTTTAGACCATTCGTGATTATAATAAGATTCTCTTTTGTTGCTTCTTATGGATGGATCTCTTTTGAGAGGTATATTGGGGAGTGGTTGTTCAGACCCCATTTAGTTTCCTTTTTTGATTGGTTTTGAAATCTCAAGGACAATAATGTTTTGAGAGGTATCTGATGTAATGGACTTGACCACTCTGGTCCATTCTTTTGTTGAATTATGGTTTTTGAGGTGTTCTGGGATATTAGGGTTTCTTTTTCCCAACCCTTTTCCAATAATTCAGTTCTGTGAATAGTGAGGTTCCATTCTTCACTTCCATCCTTCACTTATATCCTTCACATCTGGCATGAATAGTGTTTCCATACCATTGAGCTTCCATCCTTCAGCTCCAGCCTTCAGCTATATCCTTCACCTCTTGCATGAACAGTGTTTCTAGACTAGTGTGCTTCCATCCTTCACCTATATCCATCACCTCTTTCATGAAAACTGCTTCCAGACCAGTGAGCTTCCATCCTTCACTTCTATCCTTCAACAATATCATTCACCTCTTGCATGAACAGTGTTTCCGGACCACTGAGCGTCCATCCTGCACTTCCATACTTCACCTCCATCCTCCACCTATATCCTTCACCTCTTTTATGATTAGTGTTTCCAGACTAGTGAGCTTCCATCCTTCAACTCCATCCTTCACCAATATCTTTCACCTCTTGCATGAACAGTGTTTCCAGTCCAGGGAGCTTCTAACCTTCACCTCTATCCTTCACCTATTTTCTTATCCCCTTGCATGAACAATGCTTCTAGACTAGTGATGTTCAATCATTCACCTCTATCCTTTAGAGTTATTTCCTTTTCCTAATATTGACTTAGTGAACAATTTTTCCAAACCAGTGAGGTTATATCCATCAACTTTATTTCCTTTACCAAATATTGATTTAATGAACAGTGATTCTAGAACTAGTGAGGTTTTATCATTCACCTTTATTTCTTTTACCAAATTTTGAGAGGGTGAACAATGTTTCCATACTAGCGAGGTTCCATCCTTCACCTCTATCCTTCACCTTTTTTACTTTGTCAAATTTTGAGTATATGAACTGTATTTCTAGCTTCCTACAGTTTTCCCCTTTAACGTTTCCTTTGGCGTAAAATATATTTAAAATCTTATTTTAAAGGTTCTATGGTCGATTCAAAGACAATAAATCATATATTTTTTTTCATATGGATCGGAAAGTTTTTACTTGGTCAAACCACATGGGTTAATGCGATCAACTTTTAATGGGGAATTAAGCTTATCATAAACCGTTGCCCCATTAATTCTTAAAAAGGGTCAAGATATCATCCTACCATTTTCTTCCTCTTTGTTCTCGACTATGAGGTGCTAGAACCTTTCAATCATTCCCATATGAGTTGCACAATCGCACTTTACTCCTCTGATCAGTTCTGCTCTGTTTTCGGTGTGCCCAAGCAGTATTGATTAATATTTTATATACGGTATGGTTTTTTTCATTAACTTGGGTTCATCTTATTATGTTACTCCTTTCATTTTTATAAAATATCATCTCCATGTTCCTAATGGACTTTTCTTGGGTTTGGGTTGGTGCGGTCGAACCGTGGCATCCTCGAGATGATGGAGTTGTCGTGAGAGGAGGCGATTGTGATTCGTTGAGTGGATTATTCACATATAAAGAACATTAAGAACCTGTTTGAGGTAGGGTATTCGTTTCTTCTCTTTAGTTTATATGCAAATGTATTGTTATCATGTTTAATCCCACTCGATGACAGTGGAATTGACTTGTAAATATTTTAACCGGATAAATAAATTGATAACGATCGTATGTTATTGCCTCATGTTTTCCTAGATAGTGAGACATCTATTATTTATTTGATTAGTTGTTTGATCATGATGGAAATTGGTAATGAATGTAAACTGGGATTAATTGATAATTGTTGGCTAAAGGTAAATAGTCATGAAAACGAATCTGGTTCTTATTGTAATTTGATGTTAATCAAATTAGTGTAGTAAGAATTTTTATATATTTGTGATAACTTACTGGTTAGGTTTCACGAATTTTGAACCAATGAATAAAAAATCGGTTAATCCAAGATGGATTAAACAACTGGTGGTTGTTAAAAGATAATTGTTTGTTGGGTTCCGAGTTACCCTCTTCTTTGTTTACGAGCCAAGATCCCAACTGTGAATACGTTTGTTTTACTACTTCTTATGTTTTAATGTGATCCTGGATAGTTGTGGTGATATGTGGAGGCATGGAGGCCCTTTTGGTTGTGGTAGTAGGTGATGCCCAGAGTGGCATGATTCATCGTTTTACGCATGTGGGTGTCTAGGAGGACACCCGGGATGATAGAGTGGGATGGATGTGTTTCTTTGATGCTTGGTAATTCTGATTGGTTGTTTATCTACTTTACTTTTCCCCACTAATCAAGGCTACGGGTTTTACATACCCTTCTTCTGAATGAGGAGAAGACACGCATGGTATTCCATGTGCTTTCCGTGTTTAGTTTCTCAAGGAAGGACGAGTATATTTTCAAGCTATAAGCGGAAAAGACTCGACGGGTAGTACATATCCTCACCGTGTTGGGACCCCTTGTGTTTAGTAGCATATAATATTGTTCTACAATTCCTAGAAATGTGGAAAAGTATTTATGTAATTAATAATTGAATAAATGGTGTTAACCATTGGGGATAGGGTTTCTGTAACATAATGACGTGGTTGTAATTTTTGAAGGAACAATTGACATTGGGTAAGATTATATTAAAATTTAATATAGAATTTGTCAAGATTAATAAATGATTAAATAATGAATTAACATAAAGTGGAACTGATAAAAAGGGAATGAAGTAATATAATAATGCTCTTTAAATGGTTGGGTGCTTATAGGATAAATAGTCAGAGAAGTGGCAGCCTAGAGTCTGATAGATGTTAGTTTCAGTGGTGTCTAAGACTATGTAATGCCCGTAGTGTGGTTGTGAGATATAATATATCTTGTAATTTTTGTGTTTCTATAAGCTACTCTACCCGGTGGGTAAGGGAAACTGACACCCCGTGGATTCTGATCCATGGGGGTGTTTTCACCAACATTCCGGTTGTAGGATTAATGGTTGGCTACCCCCTTTGGCCCCACTCTCTTCTTTGGTTAGATACTTGTGCTGTTAGGAAAAATAGTTATTTTTCCCCATATATGTGTTTAGAGGGATATAATGGCTTGACTTTATTCACACACATGTATTTTGGATATTGTATCCTACGTACAACTATAGGTGTAATGTGTATAGGCTGTGATGTCTTGAGGATCTGTACTCGGTGTATAGGCTGTAATGGCATGAGGTAAAATACCTGACAAATGATACATGTCATTCGAGCTGTGGTGGTTCTCAAAACCTACCAATTACTTTAGATTGTGAGGGTGGTGTGGTGCTTCTCCTAGGTGTTTGTAGGCAAGACTTTATGTCGCATGAGGTGCATGTTGTGGGGCTTTGCCCAGGTGTCTGTGGGCAAGCCTTTTTGGAGAGAGATGCTCATAACGTGTGACATTAGGGCAAAGCCACAAACCAGTGGGGAGGTAGTAGCGGGGTACCCTTGATATTCTTTAAGATATGTTATATTCTCATATGCATTAATTGGTGAGAGTTTCCATGGTGAGGTTGGGAACTTAGTATACCTATTTAGGTGATGATTTAGTATCACTTGTTTTTCACTATGCTTTAGCATGCTCTTGTTACTTTTGCACGAGAGGCTTCAGGGAGGATTCTACAGAGTATACTATTATAATCACCCTATGTATTTATAAACTATTTTTTACGTCACTTGGAGCAGGTTGGAGATCAAGCTGGTTTCTACTAGCCGGGGCTTGCCGGAGCCATTCGGGCTTGTGGCTTCTACTGTTTTTACCTTCTTTTAGGTACTTGCATTTTTTCCCTTTCAGTTGTAGTAATTTTTCATGGCATTTCATATGTGTAATTGGGGTTTCATTTATATTGCATTCTGAGTTGGAGTTTATTATTATCTATCTTATCTCTCTCTTCATAATGTGTTCTCTTAGAGGGTAATGCCTCCCATTTGTTACCCTCAGTGCTACTCGCCAACCCAGGGCCTACTAGGGGTTGGAGTCGGGGGTCATTATCTCCCTTTTCACATTTCCATCCTAGGAGGGGTACAAATTGTTTGGAGGGGTTCATGAATATTATTATATATATATATCAATCACAAATGAAATGTTATGTACTATAGATGATACTTTAAAAATGTACATTCTTGTAGGAATTTATCATCTATATCTTGGAGAAATACATAGGAATTAGACATAAATATTATGTTTCCATTAGAAGAGTAAATGGGATAAGTTCTTAGTATATGGATAGTATGGTACACTTGTTATATGGGAATAAACTTTTCTTCATGTAATTATCATGTCTTTTTAAAGATTATATTTGCATGCAAAATTTTCGAGATATATTATACCTTAGAAGTGTTATATAAATAGAGTACATAGAGAAACAAAAAAAACATTAAATAATTAATAAATATCATTAGATTAATGAGATATGAAACCAATTAAAAGGTAAAAAATTAAAATTAGAAGAAAAAAATATATAAAATAGAAATCCAAAAAAGGGAAATTGTGGTTTTTCCAAATATCCTAGAATTGTCACTTCCATTCCAAACACTATGAGAATATAAAAATATTAGTAAACAAATAACCATAATAGAAAATATAATTTATAACCTTTTGAGGAATTGTAGTGAATATTGATTTCATTAATGTAGTGGTATTTTTAAGAGCTAATCTGAACATTGGAAGAGTAAAGTCATTATTGGAATAATAAGCTGACTGTTGGTTATAGTAACCAGACCATTGGGAATTCTAAACTGACAACTGATAATAGTAATTTAGCAACATCATAATAAAGTGTGTTATAAATAATATTTATCATTATTATTATTAACAAATATGAATATTATAATAGTATGAATTAAATATTATTATAAAAAACTCAAAAACATTAATCATTTATTTAATAAAATGTATTTTAATGTATTTTATAAAAGTACTATATTATATATATATATACAAATTTAAATTTCCTATGTGAGAAATTAATTTAAATAAAATTAATATAATTAATTAAATAATTATTTCAAAATGATATATTTATTTGTTGAAAACTATATGAAATATGATAATTTTCTGTGAATAGTAAAAATAATTTTTTACGTAAATAATGTATCTTAAATTAAATCATTCATGACATAATAATGACCATATAATTCATAGAACATGAGGTCTAGAAAATATATAATTAATTTCATAAATGAATTATTATCATAAATTTAAAATCATTTCCATACCTTAAAATAATATTAAAAAACCTAAAGTCAAATGATATCCCACAAATTAACAATATTTAGTTCTCCACTTTTGTTTTTAATAAAAAAATTAAACTTAAATTATATTGGAATTTAAGATCCAATGCACATTCTATTAAATTTATATATGATGAATTTGGTAAAAAATGATGTATTACATTTTTAACAATTGATATTATATTTTTTTAAATATTTTCTTAAAAACATATCCTCTCCTCAGGTATAAATAACCCATCTCTATCAACATGGATACCACTACTTCCTCAATTGAAAAACAAAAATTTATTCCCCAATACTCCCTCTAAATCATATATAATCATTCGTGACATGTTGAGTAAACCAACTCCATTTATCATGAAATTCTTGTGTCTTATAAGAGAAGCCACACTATGGAAAGGATAACATTTTTTCAAAATAATCTCTTGATTTCATCATCTTTTATATCATTTAAAAAACTCATTTAAATATAAAATTTTATAATATTTATTTATGAAAATAGTTACAATTATATAAATTATATTGAACTTATATAAGTAATATATTTTTATGTATTTATATTTTATACATCTTTTTATTCATATTTGGAAATCAAATCTTTTAATAATAGTTTAACTAACACTAAAGGGTTTTATAAATAATTTATTTCCACTAATGTAACGGATGGATAAAATAAAAGTTTTCTAATATATGATGTTATAAATAACTGTTTTAAAATATTATATATTTAATTACACTAATTTGTAAATAAAAATGAATAGAAAATAAAAAAATCAAAGAAAGTAGATATTGACAAGGAAAATATGATATCAAACTAATTGATCATAATATATAGAAATCAAGGAATATAATAAAAATATTAAAATTGAAAAATTGTTTAAAAAAGTGATATTATCCACTTTTAAATGATTTTTTAAATATAACTATGCACTTTATTTTTCAGAGTAAAATCAATGAAGTACAAGGGTATTTAATGTAAGGGGATTATCAAACCAAAACCATTTTTATTGTATTATTCCGCTTTTATGAAATCTTTAGTATGCATATTCCAATGATATTTTTGAAATATAATTTCACATTCTTTTCTGGGATATACATCTTCCACCATGAGTTTTTATCTAAATAATATGATTTTTTAAAAAGAAAAATTTTTCCATAATAAATATTTATCTCCTAATCTTTTGTTCTATATCTTAATAAACGTGATATTTTATTCCAATTTATGATCTAACTATTTCATTTGGATACACCATTTTTATACATGAAATCTTGATTTATTAAATCATCTTGAATTACATTCCATTTATAGGGTTATTTCATCACTATGATTGTTTCACATTCTATGTGTAATTCATTATTATGTTAATATTATGATGTGAGAGGGGGGTCTACAGTTATATATTATTACATTGAATTGCTTAAAAGTATGAATCACAAGAGATAATTTTAATTATTCGAGAACATGTTTAAATAGTGTTTCATAACTATGATGTTTTTATTATGCACATATGTTATGCCTGAATATTATTTTATCAATGTAGACCACTTCATGTTGTATTTTACTACGATGAAATGATGATTCATTTTTATGGATCATCATATTCAAAGTCATTGTCAAACACTTCTCCCATTATTTTTAAAATCATCACATGCTGATGATTATATGATTATGATTATGATCACCTATGTGAAATTGATCAATGTCTTGAATTTCAACATTATTACCCTTTATATTTCGGGGATTTTAGATCACCCATTTCGGTAATATATATCCTCAGGTGACTACATATACTAAGGATAATTTGAAATATTTTATATTAATAAATAAGAAGGATTAAAAAATATTTATGATTGATTTTATACAGTGATGTTTGATCCTAGTTGATAAATATACTAAACCTTTGAAACATATATATATATATAAAACTATTTGTTGGATTATCACAAAAATAATGTGATAGTAATGTAAGACACGTAGGGGAATAAATATGGAATTGATGTTATTATATATTTAACATTTAGAATTAGGAAACATTTGTGAAAACATGTAGGATATGTCTATTAATATGTAAACCACAAAAAAACATTGATTTAAAAAAATCATGAATATAGGGATACCTTAATATATTTTATTATAGAAAATTTTTAAATCTGGTAAACTATTTATAGAGAATTATTGAATAAATTTTATGTTTAAATAATATCTATTAAGAAAATATAACCAATTAAAAGTATTCCAGCCACCCTTGTAGATGTAATTGCAATGATTAGATGTAAATCATTGCTATTTCTAGTAGAGGTCGAGTTAGAAACATTATAAAAATTCAAACCAAGTTATCGCAGCCTATGAATAATGACTTCAACCATATAGAACATTCACCTTCACTAAATGTTGAAAAACTAGATATTCAGTCTTTTATGCATAAATGACCACCAACATTCAGAGGATATTCTACTATACTTGTCATGGAATAGTTAGTTAACTCAATAAGGATTATCTATTATTTTTCCACAATTCTAAGATGAAAAAGGAGACTATATTAATTTATCATTAAAATGGAGATGTTGATGAATGGTTGTAATTTATATAGAAAACCATGATTATTGATGAAATGGATGAGATTTAGTGGTAACACTTATATAAAATACTTTTTACCATGTATTTCTCACAAACACTTCAAAAAATTATGGAGTGAGAATTTATACAAAATAATAAAAAAGAAGCAGAATAAATCAATACATATGAATAATTGTTTACATTTCATGAAATATATGACTAGGATTTTTTTATCAATACTGATTTCAAAATAGATACGTTCTATAGTTTTTTAAAACATTAACTTATAAAGGAACAATTTATAATATATTTCTTCAGTTATAAAGATGTTTTTTTATTTTTTCTCAAATTGGATTTGTTGTTTGGATATTGGTCTTATTTACATTCTGATAATAAGAGAATATTGGAGTTTCAAGATTCTATGTATAATTGAGATGGAGGAAAGATGATCCAACCCCCACATGTAAAACATGTGTAATGAAAAATCATGGGAATTTTCTCGATGGAAATTTGAATTCATCAATTATGTGTGAGATGGTTAAGAAGCTCGTTATTTGTAGACATATATGAAGAAGGTGGTCAATATGATAGATTAATAGAATGATCCTCCAAATAAATAATATATAGTTGTATGCATCAACTGTAGATAGAAAGGGAAATCTGTAATCTAGTCCTCTAAACCATATGTCCTTGAAGGAAATTACTATCAGCAATACCAAAACCAATGGATAAAGGTAAATCATATTCCATCACTTATAGTGATATTTAGGGTGAAAAAGAAGTCATAAAATTTATTTATCCTATTAAATCAATAATAAAAAATATTTATTTAATTATGGTTCTTTAAATCCATTTATATCCTAAATTTTTTATATAATAATTAAATCAAAGACCCATAAACATGAAAAATAAATCTATATATATAGACACATATTGATGTGATCATTTCAACCCCTGTGTTGGACTCTTCTCCAATAAGATCATGTGGGAATATTTTTCCAATGAATATTATATTCCTTCCCATGGTGGAATTCAACTCTACAATAGGAACAGACTGGATCTATGAATAAAGACCACACATCAACTGACAAGAAAAATAAAAATCTTTTTATATTTTAAATCATCCCATAATCCTCTAAATGTAAAAGAATGTTCATGAATATAAATTTGAAAAAACTATCAATGATGTGGGTGAAGATACTAGGAAAAGAATCATATCATTACTAAATGGTTATGTGAAAATAAAAAATCAAACTTGAGGAAAAAACTATTGTGCGATTATATTTTCTGAAAGGATTCATGGAATTACCCCGTATTATGAGGTAGATTTCTCTATATAACTTAACTGTTGGTCAAATGATATCTCTATATACCCCTAAAGGATGGACTAGATCGAACTTGGGGAATTAATTAATTTATTTCAAGGTAACTTTGACCAAGTGTCCATATTCTCTATTCTATCACCATTGGGTGTTATAGTTACCTTTGTAAATAATAAAGGAGAAATCAATGAGGATAAATAATTATTATAAATCCATTGAAAAATACCCTATAAATAACATGTACCCCCTAAAATAATTGGTGACTTGGTTAATAAACTACGAGGAGCTCCGTAGTTATCACATGTGTACATTTATTCTGGATTTCATCTTGTGGATGTAAAATTTGAATTAATTTAAAATAATAGCTTCCAAATAATTTATAGACATTGATGATTCATAATGACTCATTTATTACATAAACATTACCATGAAATATTTATAGATTTTATGAAAATACACTTTAGATACTAGAACAACTAATTTATGATCGGTTTTATTGAGGATATTATCATCTAATCCAAGGGAAATTTGGAATATTAAGAGAATATTAGTATTGTTCTCGTGACATTTAGTAGGGATTAAATTTACACAATGTTTTTAGTGTATAACATTTGGTCACATAAAGTATCATTATTGGGGAACATGCTCACAAGTGGGGTAATTTTAATGGACCATTCAAAGAAAATGGGAAATCAAATTTTTTTTGGACACATTAGTGTATACACTCCAGAATTTTTATTTCATAACATTACATTAAATTTTAAAAACATGTGATCTTTTTATGTTTAGCTTCGTTGAGAAAAGGGATATAATACATGAAAAAATAAAAAAAATATTTTAATCCAATTGAATGGGATCTTTATTGGTTCATAAAATTTAAAATTCAATTCATCTAAAAACCTAGGGACATATGTCAATGGAAATGGGGAGCATAAGGCCCAATAATGGAATGAAAGGGAAATCATTTAAAAAGTGATCATGAGAATTATCAATAAGAATGTAGTGAATATCCTAAAGGAATGATAAATTTAAAAAGAGATATATCTATGTAAAAAAATTAAAAAAACATTTAAATGTGTATAAAACATTTAATAGATTTATTCATAAGGATATCACCATTGTTTATCGCAAATGGAAAATAAATATTACCAAGGATATTATACACGATATAGTAAAACATGTCATCTATAGAGATTAAATTCTTGAACCAATTCATTTGAGAGATACCAGGGATCATCCTTAACTTGTATTAAATAATTGTATCTTCATATATCATAATAAAAAATTTCATAAATTACCATTTAATAATAAAAGAAAAAGGGTTTTATATCAAAATAGTGATGTTTTAGAAAAGTGCGTACAAATAAGATCTTTATGTCATTTTTAGCACAAGAAAATAGATGGCCAGTTTGATGTATGTTAATACATGAATAAAATATATCATGGTTACATCTAGGTTAATACACATGAAAAAAGACGTTTGGATATTCAAAAATATAAATAATATAATTTCTTGAGAAGAGAGTGAAATTTTTAAAAGAAAATCAAGCAGCACAACAGGTATAAAACATGGTTTTAGAAATCATGGAAAAGATAGGGGAAAAGGGAATCCCATTCATAAAATAACATTAATAAATTAATTTGATATAATTAAATAAATAGTAGAATATAGTATGTAAATTTTAAATACATAACACATAAAAGGGGATTTGAAAAGGAAAGGAAAGTAGATATTTCCCTTTACATGAGGTGTGTTCTTAAAACATGAGGATCAAGACCTAGGGGGATTGAGGACACATTGGGTTGACTCCATATAAGGTAAAACTATTATATCTTCTTTAAGGATGGATTTTATGTGAATGTAAATGGTGAAATGGTTGGTTATTTAAGAACAAGTGGAGGGTTTGTTTATTAATTTCCATAGACACCTAGGTAGTTTTAAATAAAAAATCATAGAGTAGCCCATTGTATTTTCTATGATATTGGAAAATTTGGAATCCTATTATGAGATTTTAATCCATAGAAGTCTTCATTAATTTTATATTAATTTTTACATAATTATGATGTCATTAATCATATCTAAAAAAAGAAATAATATTACTATAATTTAAGGAAAAAATAATGTATTTTAGAAAATTTTAACAAATTCAACCTAACATTATTAAGAAGGACTTATTTTGAAAATGATATTTCTTTTATCATTATATATATATATATGTGTGTGTGTGTGTGTGTCTGTGTGTTTGTGTATATTTTGACTTTTATATTTAAAAATACATACTTAAAAAAATTAATAGGTGATAGAAAATTTATAGTGAAAATACATTGTAAAATTACATAAACTATAAAAAAAATAATTTATTTAATTTATTTTTAAATAATAGTGTTTTGACCATAATATTTCATTAAAATAGGTATTATTCATAATATATTATATTATTTTAAAATTTATATCTATTTTTTAAAAAAGTAAAATTTCATTTTGTAAAATTAATTTATCAAATTCCAACTCAATTTTATTAGGAAAAACTTTTATTACGTAACTCGAGACTCAAAACATAACCCCTTATAACACCGACATATAACCATAGGGTAAGGTGTGAGTTGGTGAAAAATCCTTTTGTTGGATCACATAATAATAGTCGAGTGGTATTTTCCACTAACTTGAAGTTCTATTGTAGGAAATTTAATTCAAGGATAAAATGATGAAGCTCAACTTGGGCTTGGTCGGGAGTGAAAACCTTTGATGCTACCAAATTAACAAGATCCTACAAATGGTCATTGTATGGAATGACGCTACTTGTTGAGGCCATAATTTCTCCATTAAGCATTAACCATTTTAATTTCAATTTATACCACTAATTATAATTTAAAAATTATTATTAAGAGTATTATTTTCAACCATAAAATTGAACTATAGTCATATAATGGTCGAATCACGATGGTGAAATTTTAATTAATACTCAAATAATTATTAAAGATATATAGTTACATTGAGTATAAAATGAAATAAATTTTAATTAATCATATCATTGTTGTATATTTGGTCGTTACATTCTTCCTTTAAAAATTTTGACGCAAAACATCAACTCATTCACATGATTTGGAAATAGTGTGGGTACTCTTGCCTTGTTGTTTCTTATTATTCCCAAAGTTATTATTTATATATATATTTTTATCCACAACACATTGATGAGGTGGTTGGTCTTGTTCTGTAGAACCTTATCTCTATGGTCCATGATCTTAATGAGCTTCTTTTCTTAAGAGAGATCATGTTCAATTTATACCAACACCAGATTTATTACCTGTGAAGTGTCATGGATGTACCTCCCCAAGAGAGATATTTGGAAAAAAATAATGAAATATATATAGATTTGGTGGATGGTCAATATGATAGGACACTTCTCATATGCGAGCACATATTACATCACGGGAAATGTAGTTGGGGAAGATAATCTCTTTCATTCCAAACCACATGACTCAATCATAATGTGTAATTAAAAGTAATTACTTGTTTAAAGAAAAAAAATATGTTCTATTGATGGTTTTCATCATATATCTTCCACTTACTAGAAAAATCATTTATGTTTTGTTGGATGGCATGAACATTTTATATTATATCTTACATAGGATCAAACCCATGATGATTGATCTCTTGGGATTTAACCGAACAATTATAATGTATACATTACTTCCCATATAGATCGTAATATGATTCCATTTAAATACTAGAATAAAATAAACTTTTGTATGAGATGTCATATAATGAGGGATATTTATTAATACACATTATAATTCCGTTGAGAATGTTCTCAGCATGTCCTTGAACATTTTAGTAGTCCTTTGGGATTTGATGTTAGTTTCAGGGTGATATGACATATTGATATTCAACTCATTATTTAATTCATATTAAATACCTCTCTCAATTTTTTTTTGTGAATATTAAATCCAAATAAGATATGATAGAGAGTGGAATATCATGAATCCTTAACATATACTACACAAATATCTTGGAATGATTGTTAAAATAGAAATATTCTTGAATAGAGATAAAGTGGACAGTTTTGGAGACATGATCCACTAAAAAACATATTAAATTATTTTATTTTTGCGTTCCTTTGACACCTGTGAAAAAATTATAATGATATTAGTCCAAATCCATGTTAGTTTGGGTAGTGGTTGAAATACACCTATAGAATATTTTCTCCTGGCCTTCACTTGTTGACACTCTAGGAACCTTATGTTGTAGTCGACAATATCAATTTTCGTGTTATCCCAACAATAAGGATAATGAATGACCTTATACATTTTAAGGATTTCAAGATGTATATCTGATATAGATATATGATCTTAATACACAATCCCTCTATTTATTTATGGATAGATATAACACAATTTCTTGTACAAAATTTCCATAAATGTTCTTGATCAATATTGAATTCAGTAAAGATAACAATATTCACATCCTATTTCATAAACTATACGAATTTTTATTCTATTTAAAATGTATTTATTTTCATTAGTCGTGATTGTTGTGATGTCATTTGGGATGTGGTTAATTATTTACCATCTTTAGTATTAGCATGTTTATTTTTACGTGGTATTGGATCAAAGAACCTCATTAAATCATCATCATTTCCATAAAAAATGGATCTTTCTAACATAATTTATCATTGCCATTTTTTCTTTTATTTTATAGATAATGAATAGAAAAATCACAGTATTTAAGATATTGAAAAAATATACTATATCGCATGATGAACTCCTTTTGAATAAAAATAAACTTCTATCTTTTCGGATCTGTGTATATATGACAATTCACCCCATTAATATAGAACCACTATATCTTCTGTTAAAAAAACTGCATCTTTCTATAGATCATGAAATATATTATACTTCTAATGAGTCTAAAACTGAAAAGATTCATAATTAATAAGAACAAATTTTTTTATGAGGACATAGCCAATCCCTTTCAGAGATGCATAGATAAAAATAAATAATCCTTTTTTCATAAAGAGTGGTGTTGACAAATATGTATTAAACAATCTCTTCATAAGGTCATGGAAGGTTTCCTCACACACCATTTTATAGATGATCTAGACCCCTTTTGACCTAACATTGTAAATGGATTATAAATTTGTGAATTTATTTTCATATACATCCTATAATATCCTAGTAATCCAAAGAAACTATGAGTATTACTTATTTTTGTAGGATACATACACTCCTCCTCAACCATTGTATTGGTAGGATCAAATGAAATTACATAATTGGTTAAAATGTTCCCAAAGAAATCAACTTATTGTTATGAAAATTCCTATATAATGATCATTAGAAACAACAGATCCTTCTTAACAGATTTAAAAATAACTCTTATATAATCCTTATAATCCTCATGAATATTTAGAAATAGTAGAATATAATCAATAAAACTACCACAAATTTATCAATCTTGTGATTAAATTTTATATTGATCAAATACATAAATTCAATAAAATAATTTGTCTAGTCGTAGGGCTAATAAAAAACTAATTATGCCTATATTTTGATTAGATAGAAAACATTAAAATATCTACATTATTTTCCTTCAATTGATGACAACCATATCAAAGATCAGTCTTGAAGAATAATTGAGATGCATTAAATATGTTCAAATAAATCATCATTATTTGTAAAAGGGATCTTGTTATTTTTTGTAATCCCGCTATGTTCTCTATAATAAGTTCATAATTGCGTTGATCCATCATTCTTCTTCACAAATATAACAGGTTCTCCCTAAGGATACACACTTAGTCAGATAAACCCCTTATCCAACATATTTTTTATTTTTTTATTTAATTCCCCATGCTCCATAGTTTCAATTCTATACGAGATCTTTGAAATCGGAATGTAACCAGGTAGAGATCAATGGAGAAAACTGCCTCTCTTTCTAGGGAACATTCATGAAACACCTCAAGAAAATGATGAATGTATTCTTACATGATTGGGAAATTATATATCTATATACATAAATTAATTCTTCATCTACACAGATAATTTTCATAAATAATGAAACGAGAGGTGTTTATAGGCCAAAGTTCATTTCGAGATAATTGTCATTTGAAAAAAACAATAGGATTTCCATTCATGAATTTTGATATTTCCACGCTTCTATAGATTATGTAAGCATTATATTTTGGTATCCATTCCATTACAAATATATGTTTGAATTCAAGGATGGGAATGAATAATATATTTCTTAAGATATTATGCTCAATAATTTAAATACTAGAGTTTATATAAATTTTTTTGTTTCTTGGATAGTATCTAAAAGAAAATTGAAGAATGATTATACTTATTTAAATTTTGTGATTGATTCTATATTGTTTTAAAAAATAGAAGATAAAAAAGAATATTTATAAACAAAATAAAACAATTTACTTTCATTCTTATGGAATGTTTCCCATTTCCTACTTCTAAGAAAGTAGTTCCCTGAATGCTTCTTCCCACAATTCTTGCTTATGGAATGTTTCACATTCTATTACCCTATTCCCTGATCAAAACCCCTCCACATGTTTTTCTAAAAATATATATTGTTCTCATTTGATCAATGAGACCAAATCATCCCTCCAAACTCCAGTACAAAATTAATAGAACCCCTCAAAATCTCTTCATAATTTTCATTTATTGATTGGGTAGATTCTTGTGTAGGTGGGGTCCTAGTCCACTAAAAAAATATATCAACTATCTAATTATAATCCCTGAAAAATATAGAGGTGTATTGGGAAAGCCTTGTGATGTTAATATTAAAGTTTCCCACATATTTATTTTTTTCTTCTTCAGATCATTGAATAAGTTCTCCATTTTTATTTTCATTAAATGGGGTTTTTAGAAAAAGGATCCCTAAACTCGTATCTATCCATTCCATCATTATAAACAATAGTAATTTAATTATTATCCCATTTTCAAATATGACCATCTTCTTCCTCTAATATGTACATAACTAGAGTGACTTTTTATTTTTCTGAACAATGGATTATAGGGGAAAAATATTTTTAGATTTTATCCATTGTTCAATAATTAATGGGTAGAAAGATCAACATAATGAATTTGGCTGTTAGTGCATAAAAAACTCAATTGAAAGTTGTTCCCTTCAAGGTGAATACAATATCGCATCCTGATTCAATTTATTGTTCATAAAACTAGTATGTTTATTCATTATTCTCATGATGTTTTCCATTCTAGGATCCATTGCAAGGCCATCAGTACCAGGTCTGTTTTTATCACCATTTACATGTTCACTCCTATTTCCATTAATTTTATCAAATAATAAAAAATTACTTAGAAACATGTTTTATTTATTATTTTATAATTATAATATAAATCAATTTATGAAAAAATCATGAATAAGTATTTCATTGTTTAAAAATAATTAATTTTTATATAAATAATTCATAATGTTTCATAATAAGAATCTCATTAAAAAACATATCCCTAGGGTCTGTAAAACAAGGTGTACATTAAGCACCATTTTCAGGTACCATGTTATGCCGAGTGAAGCCGGATGCAACTTGTTAGATTTTTTACCATTATGTACATATTTTTTAGAACTGCATCCACTTATTCATATCCTGAAATGGATTCTTTATCACATATGCTAATTACAAAATATTTTACAAAAATACCATGATGTAAATCATTTCCAAAAGGTTATAAATAAAATTTTCAAATACTAATATCCTAAAATAAAAAAACCATATATTGATACGAACATTGGAGTGCTTCCTTTTTATTACATAACATTAAATTTTATTTTAAAAGTAGAGGATATTATAAATTTTAGATTCGTGTAAAAAATGTACATAATACAAGAAAACATAAAACAAAAATTGAATATACTTTAATGGATTATTTTTTTCAACTATTTTTGATTTACTGCATCTCAAAACAATGAGACATACATCAATGTAATGGATCTAAATAAGTCATGTTAACAGAATGTATGGGGAAAAAGTTACAAGTGATCATGGAAATTATCAATAAGAAAATGATGAATATCAGAAAGGCATGAGAAATGGAAATAAGATAAATATCATAGTAAAATAATTAATCATTACATGGAAACCTGTATGGAAAATTAAATTGAGTCATTCATAAGCATATCACCAAGGTTTATCACTAAGTTTTCATAACAATTACCAAGGTTATTTATTAAGGTAACGTAAAACATGTCCCCTCAAGGGATTAAATTTTTTAATAACTAAATTTGAGTGAAATAAAGTAGAACACATAATATTTCTTAATTAGTATGAGACACATAATTCCTATTAAAATATTACACATATAACCCACGAAAAATAAAAGAGAAAATTTTCATATCAATATCATGAGGTTTCAAATAAGTTCTTTCTGACAAGATCTTCATGTCATTAATAATCCATTAAAATGAATTAGGGTTTAATTTATGTTAATAACTAAATGAAATAATTTATTTTTAAATAAATGTGAATTACCATATAAAAAATAGTTTTCGGTATTCAAAAAACAAAATATGATTATTTCGTGAGAAATAGACATAAATTTTGGGAAACCGAATTTGAAAACATAATAGGTACAAAACACGGTTTCAGAAAACATTTAAAAGAGAGGGGAAAAGGGTCTCCAATTAATGTAAAATATTAATATGATAAAAGGGTAGAATAAAATGTACATAAAAACATAGTATGAAAATCTAAAATACACACCACTTAAAAACGGTAACTTTAAATTAAAATAGAACTAGATATTTTCGATATCGTGAAGTGTGTTCTTAAAACATGAGGATCTAGACATTTGGTTATTCAGGACAACTTGGAAGGACTACTTGTGATGTAGAATTAGAATTTATTCATTGAGGATGGATTAGAAATGAATGAAAATTGACAAATTGGTTTTTATTTATTAAAAATAGTATGATTTTTTTAAATTTTCATTGGACACCTAGGCAGTGGAAAATGACCAACCATTGGATTTTAAATGGTATTTTCCCATAATATTAGACACTTTGGAAACCAATTATTATATTTAAACCTAAAATTATTATTCATAATTTTATAATTCTTATAACATTGTTATGATGACATTAAATATACTAGAATACTCATACAATATTATAGTTATTCACGAAAGAATAATGTATTATAAAAAATTATTATAAATTCACCCTAACCAAATTTCAACACGATGATTTCCAAATTAATATTTACATTATCATAATAATTATCAAAATATTATAATTTTAACATTTAAATATAAAAATTATTATTTATAAAGAATATTAGTGGATTGAAAATTGAAAGTGAAATTGCATGGTGAAATTTATTACACTTGAAAAATAAAATTATTTTATCATTAATATATAAATTCCATCATTTTAACAAAAATATTTCAATAAAATGATTATTATTCATTATATATTCATTTTTTAGAATATTTATATCATTTATTTAAAGTAAAATTTTTATAAATAAAATCAATTAATCAAATTCCAAATAATCCCTTTCATGTATAATTGTTCTTAAAATAGAATTGATATTAAAAATATTTTATTTATTCCATGTAATTACACATTATTTAACAAGGGATGTGAAATATAACCCCTTATAACACCTTCACATGAACTAAAGGAAAGGTGTGAAATGATGATAGATTCTTTTGGCGGGTCAGATAGCATCACCCGAGTGGTCATTTCCACTAACATGATCTTATCTTATAGATGATTTAATTCAACCATAACATGTTGAATCTCATCGTTGAATTATTTATGAGTTATTACTAGTGATTATACCTCCTTCAAAATATTCAAAATATGGGATTTGTACAAAAAAACTATATTGTTTATGTTTTGTGTTTCTCATTTCTCCTATAACCATTATCATTTTTATTTATAACACTGATTATAGTGACAAAATTTATATAATGATTAAATTTTCAAGTAGTCATATTGAAAAAGGTTCTTATAATATTATAATATTGAAGATCAACTTTCAATTTACACTCACATCATTATTAAATAGATATAGTTTTGTTGATTATAATTTTCCACACACTTTCATGAAATAATTATTATTCAAAAAGTTCAAGTCGTTACATAGTGTCATATAAATATGATGTTTCACTATCATATCATGGTAATACCAATAATTTTTTAGAAAAAAATGTTGATTTTATATTCCAATATCTTTTTTACCATGAAAAGGGGTACAATGTGTCTGGACAAAACAACATGATAAATTCATAATGGATCCCAAGAAGCTGCTGATCACTGAACATAAAATCAAGAAACCAAAAAGTTGGAATGTTTTGGAGATAGAAATTGATCCATAAATGAAAGGATTTATTTTTTTACTCATGTTAAATATAAAAAATGATAGCTAATGCCTTACAATAGCTGAAGATCAATGAGAAAAACAACCTGATGTATGGTCTTGGTGTAGTAGATATGATTTTCGACATGATATATTGGAATCCCTGCCTCTATGGTTATAAAATATATACCGATGAAAGTAATATAAAGTATATATCGAATCATAAGAATATTAACATTCCTAAAAGATTATATTTAGATATAACAATTGATTTCCATTCCACTACACACTATTATATTACAAATTCAAACAAGATAGATGAGGCTCAAATAATAAAATAACAAGCTAGTCAATCCGTAATGTTGATTTAGAACAACCCTAAATTAATTGATATTCATATCATAAAATATTTAAATCATAGAGGATGTGAATAAATCTAAAATTTCACAAATTATTTCCAAATATTTATCTAATAGAAGATCATTGAGGCATAAAGTTATGAATCAGAGATTAAAAATATGGTGAACTTAGTCCTATAATGGAAATTTTATGATTTTTGTATTGGTGATGATGATTTGATTTAGTCTGGAAATAGTCATTGACTTCCTTGATCACGTGAGATTATGAAGGAGATGATAGAAAATTCCAATAACACATCTTTCTTTATCCTAACTGGAATTAACTTGACACCAAATGACCTTTGAGAGAACATTTAGTGGCACAACATGAAGACGGGGATTTCAAATTTTATATCATGGGGAATTGTATGTATAAACGTTAGTTTATACTAACAAAAGATCAAACAGATGATACATCCATTTTCAATACCGACAATTAAACTGGATAATGTCACTATTGATTTTATTAATGTTCTCCTCAAGATACACAATTGAAACAATTTGATATGTGTTCTGGAATATTGAATCTCCAATGATTCTGACATCATCACTCTAAGACAAGATATCTTTCATTTATGACATTCCATGATATATGTGATCAAATTGTTTTGGCATCACAGGGCATCACATTTGATCATTTCTTATTGTGATCCTATGTTCTCATCAATATTCTATACATGTCTCAAGCATGCATTTACTACTAAAATAAATTTATGTATGGACTATCACACACGAAATGATTACCTATAATAAAGGTATATTTATACACTAGATGAAATTCTAGGATTCCATTAAATTTATTTTAATGGGTGATTGGATCATCAAATTGAATTATTTTAGTTCTCATACAAAATTATTTTTAACATGAGTATTCAAATGGATCAATATGACGATGTACAAGGGAATAATGAAAAACCATCTTGTTGGGATAATATTAGTGAACTAAAGAAACCTGGATGAGATCATCTGATTGAGATGATAGATAAGGATTATGTTAAGAAATAATATAGAAAAGATTCTAAAAATTTGAAAATATATATGATGACATCCAATGAAGGAAAATAGTGTTTGATGGTTGAGATAATGTTATCCATCAAATATCTCCCAGTAAAAGTGTCATTTGGTTTTGAATAAAAGGAATCATATCACCATGAACATTTTCCCTATTGAGATCATTTATCACATAGTAGTAGTGTCCTATCACATTTCACTATAACCAAATATTTCTCTATTTCATGATGTGATTCACGTATATCTTATAAGAATGTACATAAATGACCCAACATAAATACCGATTCTTCTAGTGGTATATCAATAGAAATAAAACTAAAATCAAGATGATCAGCTGATGATCTTAGATCATATCGGTGCTTCATATGCAATAAGAACTCATACCATGTCAATGTTCTTTGGCAGAAGCATATTTTTGAACTGGCGACACTGGAATTCATGGAAAAAATGAAATTGAAGTACACTCATGAGTTCTCAAATTAAAATATGAGTTTAAGTTTCATGGAATAAATATATAAATTTGGATTAATGTAATATCATTGAAATATTAAATTATTATTTTATAAAAATAAATTATTTATATAGAATATTATATAAGTATTATATGCATAAAAGACATAGTGAATAAAAAAACGTAATTCATCAATATAAAGACATGACCCCAGCTGCCTGATGTTAGTGTGTTATTTTATTACATTGTCAAATATACAAGGAGTACAGATACTGAAGGACCAAATAGTTTAGTAGTTTTGGAAACACGTTTAAATCATAATTTCAACAGTATAATTTAAATGTAAAAAAACACAATTTTGAAACTTATTTGAAAACATCCATATCCCCGAGGTTATTTATTCATGTCATTCATAATATACCTCTTCATGTCCTGGGAAAATGAAACATAAGAAAGGGTGAGATCAAATTCTTAGTAATGGTATACAATATATGGGTTGGTATAATCAACATAAACATTAGGAAAGATGAATAACATAAAACACATGCATTTAAAATAATGACATTGATCACATTATGGCAGGAATAAGAGATGAAAAACAAAATCCATAATATAGAATAATCCTGGGTATTAAACTAGTGGAATAACCTCATGGAATTTAAAATTTTAGCTTTAAAATGAATTAATCCATAATTCTGAACATCATAACCATACTCTCTAGGACTCATTCCATGACAATAAATAATCATTTTATCAAGGCCTTAGGTAAGGATTATAGTTTGCCTCATGAGACCTACAAATGCATCAAGGGGCTATAGAGGGCCCCAAGAATCATTTTATATTTCCAATTCATTACTCATATTATCGAGTATAAAAAAACCAACCTATACATTCATATCGAATCTAATGTATGAGATGTCAATACTATTCCCTAGATAATAGGAATAACACTAACCATTCATATTAAATTGAGGAATAGTTCTAAGATAGTACATCCACAGTCAGACTAATTAGAAACAATTAAATTTAATATTATATAATATATAACAATATTTTAATCCCAATGTTTCCTCCGTAATTTGGGATGACCTCTTTGATTGAAGGTTCAAAAATTCCAATCGGTTTCTAATGGTTTTGTTCACAGAACCGGAAACATCCAATGATTCCATATCCATTTGGACGTACTTTCCAAAGGTAGGTGCTCATTAGTTGTGGACTGATAAGTGTTAGGAATTTTGCATTGGTCGAGAGGATGGGAGGTCGGACACATCACACCTTTTTTAGTGGAATTATTGTCTACTCTGTGACTCTCTTAATAGATTTAATTTATGTTCGTTAATCCTTATTACATTACCAGTTATAAAGTGTTCTTTCCTTTAAATCTGAGAATCAATGATTGATATGAAGAAAATTTAGAGAATCTTTTATATGTACTCGAGGTTCTTCATTGATAGAGAACCATCTATATTTGTTAGAAATTCTTAGTTGATGGTGTCCTTAAATACATAAAAGTCTCTTGGTCATTATGATGACCATACTAGTTTTAAAGCCACTCAGTGGGGTAGTTGAAGTTTATTATCATTTAGGAGGACATTGATTATTTTAGAGTTAGGATCGTACTCGTTGATGGGCTACCTACATATCCTTTGTTTTGGAAAAGGAATCAGAACCCACATAGTTTGAGTAAGGGAGTACGATGTTTCTACATGATTGATGTCTCAAAGAAGGATGGCATGATTACATTTACACTCTAAGCTCACATGAGTCATGCTCAGTGTGAGAAACAAGAGGTATTGGTGAAATCAGAAAATTGTGCCATGCAATGATGTGGGGATTATGTATGTATAGCTGCCCAAATAGATGAGGATTAAGATTTACTTCAGGGAAGAAATCCTTGAACATGTTCAATAAAGATATATTTGATTCATGGAGATTTTGATACTCAAATCATGGGGATTACTCCTAATGAATATTCCTAAGTTAGGAGGGGACTTATGATTGGGTTTGTTTCCTAATAAGGAAGCCCAGATCAGAACGAATTATGACTGATTAAGAGAAATTATGACTGGGGATTATTCCTAAAGAGGAGGCCCAAGTTAAAGTGATTTTAAAATTAAGGGACACGGGGATTACTCCTAAAGAGGATTACTATATTTGAGACTGGGGTTTATTTCTGAAAAAGAAACCCATGTTAATGGAATTATGGTTCGGGGCTTACTCATGAGGAGGATGCCCATATTTGAGACTGGGGTTTATTCCTGAAAAAGAAACCCAGGTTAAAGGAATTAAGGTTTGGGACTTAATCCTGAGAAGGATTCCCATATTTGAGGATGGGGCTTACTCCTAAGGAGGAGGTCCAGGTTAATGGAATTATTGTTTGGGGCTTACTCCTGAGGAGAATCCCCATCTTGGATACTGGGGCTTACTCTTAAGGGGGAGGCCCAGGTTAGGGGACATGGGGCCTAATCCTGAAACGGAGGCCCAAATTAAAGAGGACATGGGGATTACTCCTAAGTAGGATGCCCATATTTGAGACTGGGTCATACTCCTAAAGAGGAGGCCCAGGTTATGGGACTTGGGGATTACTCCTGAAAAGGAGGTCTAAATTAAAGAGGACTTGGGGCTTACCCATAAATAGGATGCCCAAATTAATGAAGATTTGGACTGGGGCTTACTCCTGAAAAGGAGGCCCAGGTTAAGGATTCTCTCATCTTAAAGGATGAGGTTGAATCAATAAACTCTCTATCTTTAGTGACATAATGATGTGAAAATCACTATGTTTTTAGAGATGTTCCACGAAGGTCTTTTCAAATAAGAACTTCAATCAAGAAAACATGTCATAAATGGCTTTGAAGATTGTCTTGATGACTGAATCATGAATAGGATAGGTGGAAAGTCATAAGAGTGGTTAAATGTGAAAGAAGGGAACCCAAAAAGAGAGGGGTGCACAAGTCCTGGCAGGCGCGTAGGTATCGTGTGGGAACACAAGTATTGGTCGTGCATGTATACCTGTGCGACACATGGGTACTTGCGTGATCCTTGACTTGTAGAGTAATACTTGGGTGATTCTTGACCAAAGCCTTTAGAATCATCCTGAGGTACTTCCAGAAGAGTGGCTTGCAAGTTTCAATGAATTGGTAAGGAGGCACGTAAGTATGTTCATTTTCCTTAAGGGAATAACATTTAGGCGCACAAGTGTTGTGTATTTCTAACACATTGGCCTTATTCCTCTTGTTTAAACCTTCCATTATGGGTGAAAAATAACCTTAGAAATGTTCGGAAGACTTGAAAAAGAGACTTGGGCATTTAGAGATCAATATCGGAATTCTGGGAAAATTTCTCCTCAAATGGGGGGCCCACAGGGTCTATTTATAGGCTTCTGAAGACCCTGGGCGGTTTTCAAATAGGTCGCACGAGTCTCTTGCATGACCATTATGTGGCGCGCAAGTATACTTGCGTGGCAGTAAGGGAACTTGCACGGTGCAAGGTCCGTTGACTCCTTTTTCATTCCATTGTCGATTTTTGATGTTTTCTTCAAAGGATGAATCAATTTGTGCTAAGGAAATTCCATTTGCATTCATTTAGACTCTGTGAAAAAAAAGAAGTATCAACAAAAGTCCCCCCTCAATGTTGGATCCGGAGAGAAAATAGGATATGACTTTGAGGTGAGAATAACAAGAAATCTGGTAGTTTAAATTCATGCTTGTTTGGACTAAAAAAGGCTAATTTTTTAGGTTGAAATAGATTTGACCTAATGGGTTAGCATTGACTCAATTCCTTGAAAACTTATCTGAAAACATATTACCACACTCAAGTATGAAGGAAAACATGTAAACTATGGCTTATGAAATTTTGAATCTGAGGAATGATACGAAAAATGGATAAAAGGCATTAGAATAATTAGTTCCCACGAATGAAGTTACCATTTTTCAACAAACCCGTTAGGGTGTTGAATTATGCAGGGCCACCTAAGGGAATTGGCTGCATAGTCAAATAAATAGCATCCTTTGGCTGACAGGTCCGTTATGTAGACTACTTATGGAAGGCTACCTAAGGGCACATGCTACATAGTCATTAAAAAGAACTCTCAGTAATTTACTTTTCTACTACTAAGAATCCAGTGAATGTTTATGGGGATTCAACATTTCCAAAGTATAGAGTTTGTTGTATGGAGAGAGGTACTTGAATATGGAGAAGTAATTTCCAAATAGGTTTGTCTAAGAATTGGATGAATGTTACTCCTACGAAGGCTTGACCCAAATATAGGGAAGGAAAATATAAACCATAGACTAGAATACTTTAAGATCCTGAAAAAGAACATGAAATAAATATGTTAAGGATAACTTTTTTTTGCGGATCCTTACATATTATTTTGATAAGACCAATATGGAAAAAAGAGCCTTCCTTCCCAAGATTGAAGTTACCAGTATCTGAAAAACCCGTTAGGGGGTTGAATTATGCAGGGCTGCCAAAGGGCATTGGCTGCATAGTAAAATAATAGAATCTTTTGGCTAACACGTCTGTTATGTAGACTATTTATGCAAGGCCACCTATGGTCATGTGCTGCATGGTCAAGCAAAAGAATTCTCAGAAATTGAACATTTTGTGACTAGAAGTCAATAATAGGGTTATAAAGATATATATATATTCAATATTAGGATTATGACACATAAATATGGGTATTGTACAATGCATGCAGAGATACACGGATCAATGATAACCATAATCATGTTGTGGCTGGATCCTGAATTGAAATTTTGGACTTCACTACGTATCCCATAAAGATGGGAATCAATCCATATGTAGTTCTTAAAATACAGTTTAACATCATGCATAACGAAAATATAGGAGATCTTAGTTTAGGGTCATAGATATTGGACCATTTATAAGAAATAAACAATGTGTGTTTTCATGTGGACTTTTCAGCCAAGGGACTGAAAGTGGAATTTGTGGTTAGGCCCAAAAGACATGGGACTAGATTCGAGGGTCACTCGAACATTCCTATGTATCCCGTAAGGATGGGAATCAAGCCCACATAGTTCTAGAAATACGTTCTGTACAAATTTGGTTCGTATATATGAATGGTGAAAGGGGACAATAGTGCAATGATGGCTTATCCCAAGATAAAAGGTTCGGGCATTTCCATGTATTCACAAAGTCTTTGTAATGAAACATGATTGAAAAATAAATGTAAATAATGATTCCCTCTCAGGTGAGGGTATCAAAAAAAAATTCAGTTTTATTGTCCTACATGACAAAAAATGTTGTACAGTTTTTATGTCATATAACAAGGACGAAAGTGATCCAATGTAAAGATATTGATTCTGGGGACAGTTTCATGAATCAACATCGTATGAGATGGAGGTGAATCGATGTGAAGAGATTGGTTTTGGGATTTAACCTTGGGAGGTTGCGTAGGTACCCAGCCTGGAAGGCAAGGATCAAAATCCACGAAGTTCAATTAAAGAATGAATTAATGATCAAGTTGGTCATGGGGACAATGACCTAAAAATGATGTTGGGACTTACGCGTGGTTTGCGGCCCAGAGAGGTTGTTATGGCTGAAATTTTCTATAATCTCACGTGAGTCATACTCGATGTGAGAAACAAGAGGTAACAACAACCATAACGATGCACAGTTTAATGTCATGTAGGATATATAAAGGGACTATGCTGTTTAAAGTATAACAGTTAGCACTATTGGCGCTGCACAATTTAGTGTCATCTAGAAGGGACAAAGTACAGTTTAATGTCATGTAAGACATATAAAGGACTTTCTGTATAGTTTAGCGTCATATAGTTAGAAAGATGGGGACAACACAGTTTAATGTCATGTTGGACAAAAAGAGGACTGTGCAGTTTATTGTCATGCAGTAAGGACAAAAGAGAAGACATTTTAACGTCATGTTGGATGTATTATGGACTTTTCCATAGATTAGTGTCATTTTGGACAAATATGCAAATAGTTTTAGGTCATATTTATGGACCATTTCTGTATAGTTTAACGTCATATAGCAAAGACAATAAAGGGGACATAGTTTAACTTCATGTTGGATGAATTAGGGAACTTTTTTACAATTTAACGTCATGTGGGACGAAAAAATGAAAATAGTTTAGAGTCATATGTGTGGACTGTGGATGATGCAGTTTAACGTTTTAGTGGATGTAAGGGACTTTTATACAGTTTAACGTCATGTAGTTAGGACGTCACAGTTTAACACCGTGTGGGACGAAAGTAATACAAATAGTTTAAGTTCATATGTATGGACTGTGGATGATGTATTTTGTGTTTATACAAAATACTTCTTCAGAAATATGGAATTGGTTGGAGTAGTGATGATTTCTCCATCCATTGATATTAAAGAATAATCTCCATTGGAATAGACCTTATGTATTGAATAAAGTGCTTCCCATTTTGGCTCAAGCATGTGAGGTTTTTTTCTTGGTATCATTGGAGTTCTTTGAGATAATTCCAATTCTCCCTGAACGAATGAACGCAGATGATCTTCTTTGTTGAAAGATCATTGTATTCGATTCTGATAGACTTCCAAGTGGTGAAGAGCACAAAATCATTTCTCATCTAACTATTCCAATTCATCCAATCACTTTTGAGATTGTTCATCTATGGATGACTGATCAAAAATGGCTTCCCTGAGTGAGGGTAGTTGAACCTCAATTAGCAAGACTGCTTCTGTTCCATATACCAATGAGTATGGAGTTGACCGTGTTGCAGTGCGGGTGGTGGTCCAATAAGCCCATAAAGCATGAAAGAGTTTATCAGGCCATGACTTATTATCTTTATCCACCATCTTTTGAAATATATTTGTTAGTGTATTGTTGAAATATTCTATCTGTCCATTGGCTGGTGCATGATACCGAGATGAATGATTGGATTTGATGTTGTATTCTTGATACAACTTCTTCACCTAGGATGAAAAGATGTTGGTGCCATTGTCTGTCAATATGGTATGAGGGACACCAAATCTGGTAATGATGTTAGACTTGATGAAGCTAACAATGATTTTAGAACTGACTTCCTTGAGAGGTACTGCCTCTGCCCATTTGGAAAAGAAATCAGTAGCAATAAGAATATACTAAAACTGCTTGGTCGTAGCTGAAGTGTATGGGCCCACCACATCCATTCCCCATGTGTCAAATGGCCACTAGTATTTAGGTGTATGAAGAAACTCTGGAGGTTGATGAATGAATTTGGCATGTACTTGGCATGAATGACACTTCTTTGTGAAATCAACACATTCTTGTATCGTTGAAGTCCAAAAGTAGCGAAGCCTTTAAATATGATCAGACAGTCTATGTCCAGACTAGTGGGAACCACAGACTCTTGTATGCACTTCTTTCATGACATCCATTGTCTCTTAACCATCAGTGCATCTAAAGAGAACTCCCTCAAAACCACGTTTGTAGAGAATTTTCTCTAGGTGATCTGGGCTATCATAAAGAGTAAAGTTGACCACACGTCGCCAGATATGTTCTTTTCCATCTCTATCAGGTGGAAGTGTACCATTTGGAAGGTATACCCCTGATAGGTTCCATCCATCTCATAGTTTGACCGTATGGTTCAGAGACCGGAATAATTTCATTGATTTTCTCTATTCTGATTTGAACATAAGCTGAAATTGTACGACGGTGGGAAATTCGTATGGTTATCTTATCCCGATTTGGATTTTCCAATGCTATGGCTATATGTGCCAGTGCGTCATCTTGGGAATTTTGTGATATTGGAACACAAGAAAATTTCGGTTCCGAAGGAAACTCTGCCATTATATCTCTAATGTAATCATACAAAAGGATTAGTTCTTCTTTTCTAATTGCATAATCCCCATTGACTTGTTTGATTACCAAGTTTGAATCACCTTTCACCATTAAGTGATTCACTTGTCCTTGAAGCGCCAACTCCAATATTGCAATGAGATCTTGGTATTCCGCTTCATTATTTGTACCACCTTCCCACAATAAGAATGAATAAGGTATCACTTCCTTTTCTGGAGAAATGAGTACAATCCCTAAGCCAACATTTTTGAAATTATGATTTTCAATTTTCCTCCCTGTTGGACTTCTGGAAGAACCATCAAAGTAAATTTCCCATGTCTAAGGACTATCCCGAATGTAGAAGACTTCCTCATCATGATGTTCAATATCTAAAGATGTGTCTTCCACCGAAGGGTGTCCAACAAGGAAATCAGCCAGAGCTTGGCCCTTAATCGCCTTTTGGGACACATATTTAATATCATATTGCTGCAAGATAACTGCCCACCATTCCAAACATCCTATAAGCATCAGACGACTAAAGATGAATTTGAGGGGGTTATTGTGAGATACCAATTGGACCTCATGATGTTGTAGGTAGTGTCTCAACTTTTGAACTGCAAAGATTAATGCCAGGAAGCACTTCTCAATACTTGAATATCGGGTTTCTAATTCAAGCATAGTCTGACTATGATAGTAGAGGTTGTTTCCATTCCCATCATCATTCTTCTGAGCAAAAAAGGCACCCAATGATTGCTCTAAAGCTGTCTCATAGAGGATAAGTGGTCTTCTTTCAACAGGTGGAATATGTACTGGTGGACTCAAGAGGTATTTCTTGAGAATATTTAATACTTATTGACATTATTCAGTCCACTAGTAAGTGACTCCCTTCTTAATCAATTTGGTGAAGGGTAAACTTTTTCCTTCCAAATTGGCGATGAAATGCCGAATATAGGATAAGTGTCCTTGATTTCCTCTCAATTCATTAAAATTTCGAGGAGGTGACATACAAAGGATTGACTTGGTCTTCACATGGACGACTTCGATAATAGGATGGCATACAACAATGTTGAGATATTTCCCCAAGGTTATCCCAAAAACACATTTTAAGCGGTTCATCTTCAAATTATGTTGTCGAAGTTTGCAGAATATGACATCGAAATCAGCCAAGTGATTAGAAGGTTTTTTGGATTTGACCACCAAATCATCCACATAACATTCAACAAACTTTCCCAGAATGGGTTTAAAGATATGAGGCATGGTACGCTGATATGTTACGCCCGCATTCTTTAGGCCGAAGGGCATTACCCGATAACAAAACACACCCTGAGGGGCTCTGAAGGCTGTAGAGTCTTCATCTTTTGGATCCATACAGATTTGATTATATCTAGAATATCAATCCATGAAGGAATGATCTTCATAGCCAGCTGTCGCATCAATCAAGAGTTCTGTAATCGGAATAGGAAAATCATCCTTAGGATAATGCCGATTACAATATCTAAAATCAATGAAAACTCTAATTTTCCCATTCTTCTTTTTCACTGGGAAAATATTAGCCAACTACTTGGGATATTGAACATCTATGACTATGTTAGCTTTGATGAGCTTATCCACTTCAGCCTCAATTTTTGAAGCATAGTTTGGGTGTGTTCTTCTAGCAGCTTGTTTGAATCCTCTATGTTCTTCTGGAAACCCCAAATGATGAGTGGCAACATCAGGATCAAGTCCTGACATCTCTGTTTACTTCCAAGAAAATATATCTCGATTTTTCTTTAAAAATGAAAAATACATCTCTTTCTCTTCAAGAGTCATGGCCGCACTGATTAAAGTGGGGCGTGGATCTTCTTTTGTACCCAGATTTATTTCTCTGATTTCAACCACACTGGTAGAGATAACCACTTCAATTGGTGGAGGATCATCCCTGAGATCTTCCTATTCTTACTCAACATGTTTTATTTCCTCTGTTTCCACTTGCATAGTATTTGATGAGGCAGAATTTTCATGATCAAAAGAGATGTCAAAATTTGCACATCTTGAATAAGAAGATTCCATTTCCGACATGATGGATGATGAAGGGTCTTCTTTGGGTAATAAAGAGGATATTATGGATTGATAATCGACATCATCATTTACCTATGACATTTCAATAACTTTCCCTGGCCCGATTAGTGAAGTATAGACTTTTTGGATTTCAGCAGATTAAATGAAGATATCTCCATTTGAGCTTTCATCATTGCTTGTTGGATCACCAATTTCTACAATGTTGTCTGGCTCGATTTATGTAATTGACATTATGAAACTTTCTATAAGAGTATTTTGATTTGGGTCTATCCTATCAATTTGACTGATAGGCAACACATAATCTGTACTCACGTGTGATAAAGGGTTTACTGGAATCTTTTACAAACCATACAAAGCATTAACTTTGGTAATATCCTTTGTTGTGGATTCCACTTTTCCATTCATGTGGTAGAATTCCGCCTCAATATATTGAGATTCACATGTCTTGAATGGGGCATTATCACCATATAATGTCCCAACATGACCATCGAAACAAAACGTGAGACATTGATGGTATGGCGAAGGGATAGCCGCATGCCGATGTAGCCCGAGTCTTCCAAGCAAGATGTTGAAGGATGAGTCTTGACCAAAAACCATAAAATCGGAACTGGACACAAGATCTCCAGACAGAGTTCTGAGTGTAATCTCGCCCAGTTTTTCTTGTTCATTTTTATCAAATCCTTGTAACATCAATGTAGCAAGAGATAAATCAGATTCTGTGAGGCCCAATTGACGAAGTGTACGAATGGGCATGAGGTTGACTCATGAACCATTATCAATGAAAATTATTCGAATGTCTATGCCATTGACCTTTCCAGATATGTAAAAAGGTCTATTATGTCCATGCACAACATCATCTTTATCTTCATCAGTAAAAGATATGACTACATGGAATTCTGTAGGATTATTCTCTAAATGGTTGACTTCAGCTGCAGCAATTTTAGTTTCAAACTCTTGAGGGCTTGACAAAGCCTCAATGAGTGCCTCCCGAAGATCCTTTGATAAATTCAAGGCATCCAAAATTAATAACTTGGTCGGTACTTGGGCCAGTTGTTTCAATATATCATACTTTTGATCCAAAGGTCTGTGTTTCCAAATAGGAACATTTGGTTTAGCATGTTCCTTGGAAGTTGATACTTTGGAATTTGATGCATCTTGTACTGGGATATGAGTTGGTAATACTCCTGGATTTGGAAGATTAGACTAATTAGGTCTATTTACTTGCTGAGAGGAACAAGATGGAACCTTCAACCGATCTTCAAAAATAAATGTTCTTGGGCTGATTCTGGCTTGTGTGGATGAACTTGCTTGTTCTTGTTGAGCTCGTTGAAGGGCTCTACCATGAGTTTCTACCGTATACACAGTTCTAGAAAGGGTAGAATTGGAATAGTGGCCTCTAAAAGATCCATGCCTTCCCCTATATCATGAGCCTCTGGAACTTCCTCTGATTCCTCTATTTGATATAAGGAATTCGGGCTCATCAAAATCGAAACTGCGATTGGCATATGGATCTGTTAATTAAATCATATTAACAGAACCAAAAATCAACTCTTCATCCGATGAAGACTCTGCCTGATTACCCTTTTTAGGTTGTGCCGTTTGGTAGGGCGGTTCCTGTAAATTTGAAGTAGATGGAATGAAATCTTCATGAGTCAAAGACAACACAGGCTTTGACACATGCTCTTATTCTTCTGATTCTTTTTCTTTTATTGAATCATTCCATTTATTTGAGGATCTTCTCTCTGATAAAGAGGGTTTGTCTATGGAATTCTTGGAAGATGGAGAAATTGGTTTCATAAATTGCGTTAACAAGATAGAATGAGTTCAGTTGATCGTCTTTCTGACCATCCAATCATCGTATTTTAGTTCATTTTTGTTCATAACTTCTTGCCACTCGCCTTCCTCCTATGGAACTATAGCAGTAACACATGTTTCCTGAGCTGAAGAACCTTTTAATTTTACTGGTCCTGAGTCGATCATCTTTTGTAGAAGATATTTGATAACAAAACACCCCTATATGGGATGCCCCAACATTTGCTGAAAGAGGAAATAATTGGGACGATCTTTATCTCCTTCTTTGTTTGGCCTTTTGGGCCCTGGTAACTAAACCAAATTATTTTCCAGATCCGAAATGAAGTAACCAAGAACATGTTCATTTCGGGAAGAGTAAACTTTGCTTTTCAAATCCTTAAATTGTTTCCATATTTGATCTCTTTGATCGTCTTGACAAAACGTCCTCTGTTGTTGATGCTCAGGAGGTGGATCTCTTCGAGAAGGTGAAGTTTTTGAAGTAGAAGTAGGTACATGTGCTTGTTTAAGCATAACTGTAGCAATCTATGATTTACCCATTCTTCTTCCTGAAGCTAATGTAATTATATGAGCCATATCCTTAGTCTTTATAAGAGAATATTCAATCTGTTGAGTGATTGAAGTAAGGTCTTGAAACCCTCATGCGTATTTCATACGGATCTGCGGTGTACGCAACTCATCACATATATTATCCACACAGATTGGAAACAGTTCTTCCTGAGGGAGTGATAAGCTTAGGGAGTATGTTAATCCCTTCCAGCGAGCAATGAAATCTGAGACCCTTTCATTATCTATTTTCTTATAGTCTGTAAGATCAAAAACTGTTGTCCTTGGCAACATTGAGCTGAACTGAAGAAGGAATTTTATGAGAAGATCTTCCCACCCAGTAATTGACCGAGATTGCAAGCTTGTGTACCAAACAAAACATGGTCCTTGCAGGGTTTGCACAAAGTATCTGAGTTTAACTACTTCTTCATGTTCTGATGTTCCCATCATGGATCGAAACAAGACACGTAATGCATCAAATGATTTTCAGGATCGCCTGATCCATTGAAATTAGGGATTACAGGGTTCCCAAAACTTGATGGGTTAAGGATTGAATCTACCCATTCATGGAAAGCTCTTTTTTCTGGTTGAACCTGTGCAAAATTCCCTTCCATAGTCTCTAACCGAGCTATTAATGACTCAATGTTAGTTATTATGTTTTGAGAAAAATCTGGCTGAACATGGACTTGGGCAGGTGCAATAAGTGGAGATGGTACAAATGTGGTGGCTGGTACTGTAACTAATGGTGGCACCCCCAACTGTTATCGTACTTGACCTATTGGATTAGTCCTGTGTGGGTGTACTGATAGATGAGGATATTCTTGATCCATCTCAGTAACTGCAACAAACTCTCTTGGCTGACTGACTCCAGCACGCTTAGGAAGAAGACTACCCTGAAGTAGTCCTGCATTCAACCTTCTCAATTCCTTCATTTAGTCCTCCTGTTGTGCAAATCTTTTCTCTAGTGATAGAGATTGGCCTTCATCAGATGAAGGGTATTTAACCTGATACTTTCCTTTCCCATTGTTATCTCCCTTTTGGAGAGGGGGATGTTTGTTACTTGAAGGATTACCCAGGATATGATTAATCCTTTGATTTCGTGTACGCACACCTTCTTCATTTGTGTCTGTGTGTATAACTTCTGGAGCAAGAGCCTCTTCATCTGAGTCCCCTGAGTGATCCACATGTTCTAGAGGATCAGCAATAACGGCACTAATGACATTAATTGATGCATAACGCATCGCATCCCTTCTATCAGCATTTATGTGATATTGTCTTCTGCCAAGACCCTGATGAGACATTACCTTTTGTTGATTTGATCCCTTAGGAACTTCTTGGTGAACCGTAATTTGGAAAGAATCTCCTGATAATTTGTCTCTTCGTTCCTCTTGTGGCTTCTTCCCCAATCGAGAGAAGACCGAATTTCGCTGAGGATCGGATTGATGATTTGAAAAAGTCCCCAGTCTGGTGGACTGGGGCTATTCCTATTTCCTTTGTTCAACTCCTCGAATCCTATTTTTTGATTCCGAGGGTTGGGCTAAAAGAGTCGACAGTCTAGCAAGCTAGGGTGTAACTTGACATGATATGTCTGAGACATTCTTAAAATCTCTACTGATATTGTAGAACATGGTCCGGAAATTCGCTGGATGTATCAATCTATATCAACTTTTATCACCCGGTTCAAAAGACCATTGGATGATTCCTAACACATCTGTCACTTGATGATGTGCTTGCTCCATACGAGAGGCCTGTCCAATATTCTCGTTTTCATGATGCAGGAGTAATTCAACAACTTGTTCTCTGTATTATTTATTTTGAGAGGAAATAGTTGAAGCCTGTTCTTGAGCAAGATTTTGATTACAAACAAAACCCTTTATTAGTGGTCGGCTATGGGAAAGAACATTCCATGAGACCATTTTCAGCAGGG
Organism: Viscum album; assembly: GCA_963277665.1. Lineage (NCBI taxonomy): Eukaryota > Viridiplantae > Streptophyta > Magnoliopsida > Santalales > Viscaceae > Viscum > Viscum album. Next base: position 959,946,829 of record OY728143.1, on the reverse strand, counting down.
TTTGCTGACTTGAGAGTACAATGAAATTTAGTGCTCCATGAACACCCCATTCTCTAACATGAATACCAGATGGGGAGTTGGTAATTAACTAGCACAATCTTTTTAGTGCGCCAAGGCATGAACGTTGAAGGGATCTTTGCGGCTTTTCAGCCTTCAGATATCGAGAGACTGATAGAGATTCCAAATCAATCTGATGATGTAACCCTTCTATTATCATAAGATGATTTTCATATTAATCATAAGATAATAATTTCTTTTTAAAATGACAAAGAGTTTTCCATATGTTAAGATGTATATCATGAATTCCATATTCTGTAAACATATCTGGAATGTCATACCGAGAGTCAGCCAGAGGCCAAAACCTGACTGGCACTTCATCCTTTACCAATTGTTTTCTCGTGTTCAACATTTCCTATTTATCATTCAATGAAGATTCTTCTACATGATTTTACCAGAGCTGGTGTTTCCTTGTTGCATTGTCGGATTCAACAAGATTGGTAGAGAAATCACTGATCAAACTAGAAGATGCATGACTTAGAGGTGGTTCAGAGAATAACCTATGCCCGGGGCTATCTTATTGTTGATAAATTATTTCACCTGCTAGAGATGAAGCATCAGACACGACTGGTTTCACAATTTCATGTGCCACAAGATAAGAGGCCTTTCTCGGCACTACATGCTCCACTGGAGCATTTTCCAGGAAATGTGCATCACTACTACGAAGAGAAATTTCACAACGAAATTCATCATCATGGGTAGGACCACCATGGTGGGTTAAAACAAAAGATGAGATCTCTTGATCCTTGGCCTTCTGGACAAATAGAGGGTTATTGTAGCTCTCATATGAAGATGAAACATCATGATTGACCTAACTGTCATGAAGAAATCTTTCATGAGGAAGTATCTGTTGAAGACCTTCTGAATTAATGTTCCCATTATTGGGAAAATGAGGAATTATAATCTTGGATTCCAAAAGATAATTGTCTGAGGGCTTCAAGAACTCTAGCAACGAGCAAGGCCTTGTTACAGATTGGCTCTTGAACTCTTGACTGTGCTGGGCAGGTATTCTTCATAGAAGCCTTCTTACTCTCCTTGGAAACCACTTGTTGACGAAAGTGGCTACTCTGAGCAGGTGTATGTGCCTGATCAGGAGATATGGCCAGGTTAGGCTGACGATCTCTACTCAAATCAGGTGTATTTGCCTGACTTGGTTGTCCGTATGATATGGGGGAATACGCCCCACAACCCTCTTGGACTGAAACAGATGTGTGTGTCTGTTTTGGAGTGAACGGTTGATTTGTCACTCCACTAGTAGGGATAGATTTATGTGTCTTTCCCTGAGATGCTGCTGAAGTTGTTATAATATAATGGAAAGCATCCAGAATATGAGCATGGATTTTCTTCTGCTCTTTCACCATTGATAGAATATGTTGGGTGACTTCAGCTACCGGAAAGGGGATATATGTCCATTTCGTGCTTTGAGTAGGTGTGTGTACATACTCTTGTCCTCCTTTTCCTGTCAGTTAATCCTAAAAGTACTCAAGTGTGGAGGAACAGAGTTGAGTCTACCTCTTATTTGCCACTGGAGCTTTCGGACTGACATCTTCGAGTGCCACCAAGAGAGACTATTGGTAGGCTTGATAAATACTAGTAGGGGTATGGGCCTGCTGATTTTACTTCTCTGAACGTGTTTGACGAGATCCATCATATGTAGTCAGACGAGCCTGATGACTAGCTAATGACGTATAAAAAGGTGTATGTTCCTGCCTATATTACTCTGCTGGAATTTCCTGGTGGGAATGGCGTGATGCTGCCAGACGAGTCTGCTGGACAACGGAATTAAAACGGACGGGTGTATGTGCCTACTTGTTTTTTGACACCAAGTTAGGTAGGTGTACTTCTTCAGAGATATCAGAGATGAGAACCTGCTCACTGTTTACCGGATTTCGCCTCTGGTGATTCATATTGCCTGCTCGGGTTCGAGGAACCTAAGCCGAACACCTGGAGTCGATACCCTCATCATGTTGAGGGTGTACTGCCGCACGAGTCTGGTGGCGATTGTTGATGGGAGCCCTCGAGAATGACTCATTCTTCCATGAATTAATGCCCTGAGGGACCTTCCCATTCACCTCCCCAGAATATGGGAGGGAATGGTGATTGTGTTCTGGGGATAACGACCCAAAACGGTTGGAGACGGTAGTTAGCACTGCCTGCTTCTGGATCACAGGTTGTTGCTGTCGGGACGACCAAGGTGAATTGTTCACTTGGAGGGCTGGTCAAGAAGTCTCCAGAGTTGGAATGGTACTGTGTTGATGGTACTCCTTAACCATAACATTTGATACCCATCATTGAAGACGTTGAGTAGCTGATGTCATCCTTAGAGTGGATGATGATCCAGCATTAGTAGCAGCAGTGAAATTTTCATAGAAGTTTTCACAGTAGAGGTATTCACAGATGTAAACTTAAGAGAAGCCATTCTAGAAATGCATAATATCTTGGAAAAATGTTCCTATTTGATATAACAGACATAATAAAGATAATTATGGCCACTACATCTTTTGGATGAGAAAATAAGTCATTGATTTCTTTGTTGGCCCTCTTATTGAGTTAAAATAGGGGCCTAACAAATAAGAAAATAATCATTTTGACTTGGTTAATGATTCTTTTCAGGTTCACCATTTTTTGTTTCCTCTCTAATTGGGGATGAACTCATTGATTGAAGTTTCAAACATTCCAATCACTTTCTAACAGGTTTGTTCGTCGCACTGGAAACATCCAATGATTCCATATCCATTTGGAGCTACTTTCCAAAGGTAGGTTCTCATTAGTTGTGGACTGATGAGGCTTAGGAATTTGCATCGGTCGAGAGGATGGGAGGTTAGAATCATCACACCTTTTTGAGGGGAATTATTGTCTACTCTGGGAATCTCTTTATAGATTTAAGTTATGTTCATGAATCCTTATTACATTACCAGGTATAAAATGTGCTTTGCTTTAAATATGACATTCAATTATTGATATAATGAAAATTTAGAGAATATTTTATATATATTTAAGGTTATTCATCGATGGAGAATCATATGTATTTGTTAGAGATTCTTAGTTGATGGTATCCTTAAATAAGTAAAAGTCTCTTCGTCATTATGATGACCATACTAGTTTTAAATCCACTCAGTGGGGATCTTGAAGTTTATTGTCATTTAGGAGGACATGGAATATTTCAGAGTTGGGATCATCCCCATTGATGGGATACCTATGTATCCTTTGTTTTGGAAAATGAATCAGAACACACGTAGTTCGAGTAAGGGAGTATGATGTTTCTGCATGATTGATGGCTCAAATAAAGATGTCATGATTTCTTTTACACTATAAGCTCACGTGAGTCATGCTTGGTGTGAGAAACAAGAGGTATTGGTGAAACCATACAATTGTGCCATGCAATGATGTGGGGTTTATGTATGCATAACTTCCCAAATAGATGGGGATTAAGATTTACTTCCAGAAATAAATCCATGAATAGGGTCCATAATGGTATATGTGCTTCATGGAGATTTGGATACTCTAATCATGGGGCTTACACCTAATGAGGATTCCCAAGTTAGGAGGGGACTTATTATTGGGTTTGTTTCCAAAGAAGGAAGCCCAGATCAAAATGAATTATGACTGGTTAAGAGAAATTTAGACTGGGGCTTATTCCTAAGGAGGAGGCCCAGGTTAAAGGGAATTGAAAATTAAGGGACTTGGGGCTTACTCCTAAAGAGGATGTCCATATTTGAGACTGGGGATTATTCCTGAAAAGGAAACCCAGGTTAAAAAAATTAAGGTTTGGGGCTTACTGCTAAGGAGGATGCCCATATTTGAGACTAGGGGTTATTACTGAAAAGGAAACCCAGGTTAAATGAATTAAGGATTGGGGCTTACTCATGATGAGGATGCCCATATTTTAGACATGTTCTTACTCCTAAGGAGGAGGCCCAGGTTAGAGGAATTATGGTTTGGGGCTTACTCCTGAGGAGTATTCCCATATTTTAGACTGGGGATTACTCCAAAGGAGGATGCCCAAGTTAAGGTACGTGGGGCTTACTTCTGAAAAGGAGGCCCAAATTAAATAGGTCATGGGTCTTACTCCTAAGGAGGATTCCCTTATTTGAGACTTGGGATTACTCTTAAAGAGAAGGCCCACGTTAGGGGACTTGGGGATTACTCCTGAAAAGGAGGCCCAAATTAATGTGGACTTAGGGCTTACTCCTAAGGAGGATGCCCAAATTAATGAGTATTTGGACTTGGGCTTACTCTTAAAAAGGAGTCCCAGGTTAAGAATTCTCTCATCATAAAGGATCAGGTTGAATGAATGAACTCTCTAACTTTAGTGACATTAATATGTTAAAATCACTATGTTTTGAGAGATATTCCACGGAGCTCCTTTCAAATAAAGAATTCAATCAACAAAACATGCCATAAATGGCTGTGAAGAGTGTCTTGTAGACTGAATCTTGAATAGGAGAGGTATAATGGCATACGAGGGGTTAAATGGGATGGAAGGGGACCCAAAACGAGAGGGGCGCGCAAGTCCCGGCATGTGCGCAAGTATTTCATGGGCGCACAAGTATTGTCAGCACAAGTATACCTGCACACCACATGGGTACTTGCACGACCCCTGACCTGTAGAGTAATACATGGGTGATTCATGACCAGAGCCTTTAGAATCGTCCTGAGGTACTTCCAGAAGAGTGGCGTGAAAGTGTCAATGAATAGGTAAGGAGGCGCATAAGTGTGTTCATTTACCTTAAGGGAAAAACATTTAGGCGTGCAAGTGTTTATGATTTCTAACACTTAGACCATATTCCTCTTGTTTAAACCTTCCATTCTAGGTAAACAATTACCTTATAAATGTTCGGAAGACTTGAAGATGAGACTTGGGCGTTCAGAGATCTATATCTGAATTCTTGAAAAATTACTCCTCAAATGAGGGGCCCACAGGGTCTCTTTATTGGCTTCTTAAGACCCTGGGCGGTTTTGAAATAGGGCGTGCAAGTCACTTGCGTGTCCATTAGGCTGCACGCAAGTGTACTTGCGCGGTAGTAAGGGAACTTGCGCGGTGCAAGTTCCATTGACTCCTTTTTCATTCCTTTGTCGATTTTTGATTTTTTCTTTAACGGATGAATCAATTTGTGCTAAGGAATTTTCATATGCATTCGTTTAGACTTTGTGACGAAAAAGAGCATCAACACCCAAAATACATAATAATCAAAATATTTTTGTAACATGTGAAGATACTCTTATAATATCATTGAGTAATTCTTGAGATAAGTAGCCTTTTACTTTGAAAGAGGAGTTATTTTATAAATGTTTTTGTGTAATTCCATATGTGAAGTAAGATATTATTTTCATTATAAAATGATTTTTTATAATGATAATTCTTTCCAATAACATATTATATAGTTCCCTTGAAAATATGTATGAATTTCAGGAATTCACTTGAATCTGGATTGTATTTCGGGAATATTTTTTGAAGGATCCATTTAAAACATATAACTCCGCATTAATGAATGTAGGATTTTTTTGGTTAAAATATATATAAAATTATCATAGAATATATGAGTCATACATATGAATAAATAATAATTTAAATGATGTATTTAGACAATAAGAGTAACCCAAACGATAATGGAGATTCTGGGAGAGAGCCATATCCATAAGTATGAAGGTGTTCATCAATTGATTTTATTAACATGAATAATATGATTCAGGTTGATAGATTAATGATTCATAAACCTACAATACCTAAAATTTATTCATTATAACCTTGTTTAGGTTCATTACTTCCCATTTTATGGGTTAAGATATTAAATTATCTTTGTTTTGTAGTGTATTCTTCATTTGATTTCATTACTCGTTTACTAATATTCAGTTATAGATAAACATGTAGAATGAGAATGGATGTATAGAATAGAATATGTATGTTTTTAGTGAATATCTAGATGATTACATGGTTATAAAATTTGATTGGTTGTTGGGAGTGATGATGAATCACTATATAAAACAATAATGACAATTTTTTGGGTTAACTGGTGGTTCTTGATCAAACAATCACATTTTAATTTGTAAATTAATATCATGTTTATAAAAGGATAACAGAACATTAAATAAATTATAATATATATATTATAGTCTAGATCTACAATCAAAATGGGTTTATTACCAGAATTAAATTTTTTAATATAAATTGAAAACATGTTTTCCTAGAATGCGATTAATTAATACATCTCGGATGATGTTTCAATTTCTAGTATAAAAGACGGGGAAAGGAGAGATTATAAAGATTTATTCCATTTTAATAATAAAATTACATTAAATATAAGGTACGGGAGTCATTAAAACATTTTTATGAAAGGATGTGAAGGTGTAAAAATAAATGAATATAACTTGAAATACAAGTAATGAAATGAGGAATTTATCTATTGAAGTCATCTTCTTTGAGAGCCCCACGAGGGGAAATGTATTGGTCTTTTTATGTGTCCAAGGGATATTGAAGGTGGGGGAGGATCTTTGAAGGATATTTGAAAATAATTATTTCAAGACACAAGGCTACATAGGAGTGATGAAAAGAAATAGTAAGGGGGGTTATAGTAGAGGATAGGTGGGTTTCCCCATTATTTTACTCATTATTTTATAATTTTTTAAAGACAACCAATAAAGATGATTCTTATGATGAAGAATAGTAATTTTTTCATGTGACTTTGAACCAAGTGTACTTAAATAAACCATGATTCTATGAATATTGAATTTAACTGATAATTAATATATATGGTAAATTCTGGTATTTTACGATTCAAAAACCATTTGAGTGTTTCAGAAAAAATATCATGAATTCACCCAAACCAGTTTTTGATGTGCAGAAATAAAAAAATGAACTCCATTTTTTTAAAATAATTATATTTTATTATTAATTAATTTTTTTCCCAAATAAAAATTTATTCGAAAAATAACAATTTTTAAAAGTATAATTTTTTTTATATCAACTTGAAAATTTTTTCATGATCTTATTAACTTAAAAACATAAGGAAATAAAATAATAAAATAATTTAATATTCATATGGTTCATACAAGTTTTCATATTATAATTAATTAGAGTTTCTTTACTAATCACCGTAAATTATGTATGCCTTCTCATATTCTAAATATTATACTAAAAGAAACTATGTTTGATAGTTGTTCGAAATTCACATCAAAGAGGTAGTAAAATTATGGTTACATTCTAGGTTATAACAATGTTGTGATTTTTAGAGACTCGTTATTTGATGCATTCTATATTAAATTTATTTTCAAAATCATGGGGTATTACAGTTAATAAATATCATTAATTTATTGATACAAAAAACAATTATAATTCTAAAAATTAAAATATAAATATTAAAATAAATTAAAAACGTAAAAGTTGAAAATATATATAATCCCAGTATACTAGAATCATTACCCCCATGAACAATACTATAGAAATTAAACAAAATATTATTCTACAAATCAAAATTATAGAAAATGAAAATAAATAAGCTTGAGGATAATTATATTAAATATAGAGTTAAATAATGTGTATTTATTAAAAGTAAGGGATTTTTCTATTGGAATTGTCATATAACCATTGGAAAAGTGACATGACTTTTGGAAATAGTTTTATATCAATTGGGAATAGTGGCATGGTATTTGTGAATAACAATTCAACCCCAAAAAATATATATCTGTTTAAATAATATTTATTTTTAATAATATATGTAAATAAAAATATTATAAATCTGAAAAACTATATTTTGTGATTAAAAAATCAATTCAATCATAAGAGAATATATAATACATGTATTTTAAAGTATTTTATAAAAAAAATTTATTTAAAACACAAAATTGACATGTTTGAAATTTATTTTAATAAAATTAATATCAATTTTTAAATCATCTTGGTCATATTTTACAGGAGTAAATTTTTTAGTAAATTTCTAAAATACATTATATTTTTTCTAAATAGTAAAAATAGTGTTTTCCAAGTAACAGATCTATCATTAATATAAATATTAATTATTTTATAAGGAACTAATAATGTATATAACATTATTTTTTTACAAATTATATTTAATTTTATTAATTATTTATTAAATTATAATAAAAATAAATTTCTACCCTAAATATCATATTCTATATCCAAAAGTCAAATGATACAACATAAAATAATAATTTTAATTTTTTACACATTTTCTTTTTATAGACAAAGTGGAATATAATAATAATGGGAAATTAAGTCCTAAAGACAACATATTATATTGATATATGGTTTATATTAAAAAATCACTATTATAATTTTTACACAAGATATAATATTTTATAATAAAAATACCCCTATCCTAAAGTATAAAAAACACTCGACATCCCTTTGGAAGACCACACTTCCACGTATTAAATTTTTTTTTCTGAAATATTCTCTCTTACACCCTTAGAATATTTAAATGCATTTTGGATTAATCCTACTACGTTGTTTAATTTTTTTCATCATCTTATAGGAGAAGGAATGCTAATGAAAGAGTAAGTTTTTTTTCAAACACTCCTCTAATTTCTTCAACTTCGATACCATTCCCCTATTCCATTCAAAATAAAATACTATAGGATTTTATTATGAATAATATTGACATAAAATTATTTATGTTAAAATAATTTAAAAAATTATATTTTTCATGTATTTAAATTTAATAGCTCTTTTACATCATATTTAGACTACATCCCTATTAATTGTAAGTTATTCTCTAATGAGGATGTTCACAACTCCTTTATTATCTCAAACCTAATGGGTTGTAATAATAAATTAGTTATAATATATAAATATATAATTTTTTTTTTAAATTTTATAAATAATAGTTCTAATTTATAATTTATTTTTATAAAAAAATAAATTATCAATGTAAAACTAGTATTTTTCTAAGAAAATATGATATTAAAATTAATAAACACTAACTAAGGAAGTTATGAAATATAATAAAATTATAATGAATGATAATTAATGGTAAAAATTTTAAATAATTCACTTCTAGATAAATTATTTTCAAAAAATATTCTTAGTTTTCCTGAGTTAGAAATGTGATGAAATTAAAATAGATTTAAGGAAAGGGGAATCTCGAACACAACACCTTTTATTTTGGATATCCACCATTCTTGAAATATTATGTATTGATATACTATTAAAATTTAATAAATATAATTTCGAATTTATTGTGATATACACGTTTCTTCCTATAATATTAATCCAATTATAATGATTTTTAAAAAACAAATTTTCATTCCCAAATAAATCCTTAACTCCTCATATGTTGTTTCTTATCCAATAAACAATTACTTTTTATTACAATTAATGATTTAATTTTTTTTTCTAGGGACCCCAATCTTGTTCATGAAACATGACTTATGAAATCCATATAAAACCAATTCCTTTATATAGGTCATTTTCAGACAATGATTGTTATACATTATATTTGGAATCCATGATTATGTAAATATTTTTTTATAATTGGAGGTTCTATAATTTTATATACCTTCAATGAATTGGTTAGTGTAATGTATCTCAAGATATAATGTGTATTATTCCAGGAAATTATTTTATATTTTTTCAAAATGAGTTTTTTTTGTTTATACACTTATGTTACACATGATAGTTATTCAAGATTTGTTCACAAATGTGTGTGGAATTTGACAACAATGTCATTTTGTATCATTTTTATCCATTTCTTAATTCTATACCTTTATCAAATTTTTACCTCATAATGTGTATGATGGTTATATTCTTTATATATATTTATTATTATTATTATCACTTGATTGATATATATTCTGGTCTATTATTTCTACTATGTTATCCTTCCACTTAATAAGAATTTATCCGACTCCCTTAATTGAATTGTATCCTCATGTGACTACCTGCACAAATGATAACGTGAAATATTTTTAGTAGGAAAAGAATAATTATTTTAATAATGTTAATGTTTTATTATTTATAAGTGATGTATCCTCAAAGTTTTCCCAAGATACTAAATGTTTCGATCCTTGAATTCTTAAATATTATTTGGTTTATCTTAAAATGATCTTATAGTCATGTAATAAAATTTTGGTCTCTACAAAACATACGGATAAAATTGAATTAATATCATAGTCAGACTATTGTAATGTGAAAGATTATATCACTCAAGGAAATGGTAGTCATATATATATATATATATGGAGTGTGTTGTGGTTTCAAATGGTGAAAATAAGGTCTGTATAAAAAAAATTATTTTTTCCAATTCTTGGAATCTATTAAAGTAAGTAATGTTTTATCAGAGTATATTATATGATATTTAATTTAATATTAGTACACAATATGTCATAACATTATATTGGAAGAAAATAAATATTTATAGTCATTTCATAACATAATATGTCATTCTCAAGGAAGTGAAGTCACATATAGTTTAATATCCATGAAACATATACATGGAAGAAGAAAAAAATAAATCACTAACTCAGGAGAAGAGTGATCTTATCATGTGAGTGATAAAAATGAAATATATTATGTTGTATCTAGTTTATGTGTTAGTGTTGTAAAAGAGGGTTCCCACTAATAATCTTAATCTCTATATTTTGATTATCATATCAAGTATACAACGAGTGATACATGATGTTGACTTACTATATTTGGGATGACATTTTTATATCCACTATTGAAATTGTATTGACCATAAATTATTTTCTATAGCCAAATTTAATAGACATTGACAAGATATAGTGATAACCATTACATAATGAGACACTAATGTCAGTGAAATGTCTAATGGACTCGATATAACATTCCAACTTGAAATATTTGATGTCTTAAAATCAATATCTAGTAGATCATAATAATTTATTATTCATAAATTAAAAATAATATTATTTTAAATGAATTTTTAATTGTGATAATTTTTTTTTAAAATAATACATAACATAAAGAAAAATACATTTTTTAGAGAAATAGGTATTTTAATTATTAAATGACATTATGGTTTATTTTTATTCATTAATAAATACCGTTGAAATCACGATTAATTTTCTATATATATTTCATAATGTTGTTAATCTAATTCATACTCCTCAATCCCATGACTATGATATAATGGTCTATTATATCAAGGGTTTATTTAGACCCATGGTTTCTTGTAGATAATTTTATCTAATATTTCAATATGATTTAAAATGAAATATATATAAAATCATCAGGTGTTACTCATCATCATTAAAGAAAATAGATATGGGATATTCATTATTTTTTCCATCAATATATTCATGAATATGTTACTAGATTTTTCAATGGTAGTGTTTGATGGATCCTTTTCATTCCACAACTGTGGATTTTCTTATAGATTTTTTTACTTAGTGTATGGTCCTTTGGTTGAGGTTTAGGTTGAGTTCTTGATGTTACTTTTGGAGTGTTGGATGTTTCATGTTTTTGTATTTATTCGCGTTATGAGGGAAATTTTTATGGTGAAACTATGTGGTAGGTTAGTGTTGAGAGAATTAATATTTAAAACTATTCATTTATTTTTTTACTAGAATAGATTTTCCACTGTTTATTACAAAATGTTCCATCCAAATTAGAATCTATGGAGACTCAATTTTGTGATAAAGATAAGGGGCATGTATTTTTTTATAGTTACGAGAAATCATGCAGAAAGCATGTGAGGGTTTAATTTTTTTTTGATAGAAGTGATTAGAACATATTGTGAAGATATTATTAAACCATGTGTCTGGTTCATGAAGGTGTATTCCTACTCTTGTTGGTCCCACATAGTTGGTGCATTTTTTTTGGAAAACTGTTAGACCAAACCATTTCTTTATCCCCACATTATTAAAAATTGAAATTACACATTTTTACTCAATATTTTTTTTTAAATTTTTTTATTCTCCACCCATCATCTACCTAGGCACACTATGGGGGATCCTATTTTCCTCCTCTCTTACTCCCCTGCCACCATTAAAGGATCCTCATGGTTCATAGGTGAGTTCCTATAGATTTTATTTTCTATTTCCTTTTCTTAATAATCTTCTAATCTTTATTCCATTATTTATTATGGATTTTTTATCTCTTGTTCAAACTATAGGGTGAGGCTGGTTAATATATCTAATCTTATTTGATGTTAGGGTGTTCAAGATTTTCCTCAATTATAGTTATTCCATCTATAAGGGTTTTTTTTCATGTACATATTATTGAGGTAGGTTCTTCCATCAATTACCTTTGTGAGACATTATAATTTATTCTTGAGAATTCCAAAAGAAAAAAAATAATTTATTATACATGATTACAATGTGTTATTTTATAAGGTGTGGTACTTTTATCTTTGTATTTTGATGAAAATGTGTTTTAACGGTTTTTTATAATTATTCCTATATATACTTGTATGTAAGTTGTTTGATGTAATTATTAGTATTCCATAAAATTAATTTATGTGTAAGGAAATAGTTTATGGTTTTATTTTTTATTTGATAGAAGTTATTTTTATGTGGAATTGGGAATTTGAGTGGTTTTTTTACATTTGAGGGTCTAATACACATGTATGGATTCCTAGAATTTTTTGTGTCGACTGTTGGGGATTTAAATTAATCCATTGAAAAAAACTTCATTCAAAAGAGTGTTCTATTTAATATGGATATATCCATTGATTTATGAGGTGCATTAACGGATCAGAAATGAAATGATTATGTCCATACATTATGATTATCACTATAACTCGGATTCTTAAAATATTTCCCCCATCTAAATTCTTCCCTTCCTTCTCCCTTTTTATCCAAAATGATTATTATAAATAAAAAATTTCTTTAAAAAAATTTCATTGGTTTCAAAATTACTAATAGGTGTTTTAAAATGTGTTTCCTAAATTATGGATAGATTTAAACATTGATATATTTTTTGGTAACTAAATGATATTGATGTTATGATTAGAATCATTAGTACGTGATGTATACCTTCTCCTTGGTTTTGGAAATGTTATTTAAATGAATTGGTTTTTGAAAGGTTAAGACTTGTTCGGTTCGTTGTGATGTTTTTGAACATGGATTTGAAATTCATGGGATGTGTATAATCTTTTGGAATGTTTGGATGAATCAATGTGCAATGGGATCCTCTAGAGTTTCCCCTTCAAGGAGAGGTCTCCACATATGTGTTGTTAGATTTCTCTAAATAAATGAAGAGTAGCATAAGTGAGTTATTGGTTTGATACACCTATTTTATGACATCATTATTATCCATGTGTTATTATAATAGGATTCTTGGGCATCTTGTATATGGTCAAGGGAAAGTTTCTTACTTATAATGATTAGATGGGTTGGTTCCCCCAAAAATTATTATCATTTCAGGATTTTAGAGAAACTTGTGAGACTATTTTAGAGCTTCCATATTGGTTATTGACTATAGAGATACATTATATGCTAAAAGGTAAGTCCCCCACCCCCCACCATGAATGGACATAAGGACTTATTTTTGTTTTATTAGTGATAATACAACATTCAAGGGTTGAGGGGGAACCCAACCTAATAGGTAAGTATAATATGAGTACCTTTAAGGATTTCCTATAGATATGTTTAGAAAATTCCAATGATTACTATATCTATGATTAATTTTTTAACTTGGATTATCTTTCTTATTTTTATGCGTTCTTTTATTCATTCCTTTTTTCATATATTCTGATTTTTTACACCTGGTAAGAACTCATAGATTTGTTATTGTATATCAAAATTTATTTTTAATGGAAACAATATTAAAAAAAGATTGAAGTGTGTGTTATTTCTAAAATTGGATTTTCCCCATAATAAGTGTATTTTTATTTTACTAATAAAACCATATTATCCAAATTTTATACAAACTAGTTTTTATATAATTTTTCAAGAAATAAAATTCATTGAATATATAGTGACTACCCACTAATACATTTGTTCTCACAACATATATGTTCCACTCAGCATCAGTTAACCCATGATATATTTCTGGTTCATGTTTCTAGTTTGGACTTTCCCTCCGATCATGATACGTTTATGTTTGGTAGAGACCCAGAGGTCATGTGGAGATATTTTCATTAACAGTTTTGTTTCAGTTTCTTTTTTATTTTCTATTTTTTAAACTAATTGTATTTGGATCTTATTTTTGTATTATTTTTCTTCAGGGTTTTAGGGTCCTTTAGGTTGTGATGCAATATAATCATTGTTTTATTGAACTATGTTTTTATTAGGATTAATCATTCCAATTATGATATCATTCATTCCCAGTGATTTTCTCCAGTATGGGAGTATGAGGAACGCCACTCAAGCCTTATCAGTGACTAGTTTAGGTTTCATGTTAGATAGATTCCATGTCTGATTTAAAGGAAAATCATATCAAGGAATACCTTTATTACATATAAAACCAAGTAGTTTATAGATAACACTATTGATACTTGATACATAGGTATAAGAAGTGTTCCATGAAGACTTACACATCCTGAACCTTATGTTACTAAGTGTATTTAGGGACTTTGGTACATTATAATGAATTTTAGAGTTATGAAGATGGGTTTCATTTTGGTTGTGTAGTTTGGAGGATTATAATGGAAGTGAAATATGGCTAAAAATTGATATTTCATGGGGTAGAGACCCATATCGAGTGTACATACCAACAATTTTTAAAATGAAAATTCAGATTGATCTAATAAAATTTATTATTATGTATAATTGTAATATAAAACATATTCACATCCATGGTTTTGGATTTTTGTATTTTTAAACAATTGTTATGAATTTTTGTCATTGCGAATATTACTATTGAACTACAACAACATGATTAGTATAAATATAAGGCTTTAACAAAACAAATTTACTCAGAAAAATTAAGGGATGGCCTCATCCAGTAGAATTCACCATATGAATCCCATTTATTAGATCTTTCAAATGAGGTAGCATCACTGGGATTTGATCTTGGCCAATCCCATGATTAGCTTCAACACATTATGTTTGAACAAAACCACATATGGTAGAAGTAGATGTTTATAGAGATTACCACACAAACGATGATTTCCAAGCCATCCCAAGAGTATGTCACTATTGCACACCTTACCCCTAGGTCTTATGAATGTCTTATAAGGGGTTATGTTACAAGACCCTATAACTATTATTATATGCATTATTTTGGTATAGAATAAAAAATATAAATTCATTTTATTATTGTTACTTAGTACATAGTTTTTAACGAAAAAAATAATATTTTTAGTTAATATTCAATTGAGAAATCCATTTTAATAAATTAATGGATATTTGAATTAATTAATATTTTAATAAAATATTATTACTAATTTATTTTTTATTAAATATAAATGATCATACAATTTTTATGAATACAATTGTAATTTTCATTAATGTTGGAATGTTGTTTTTTACAAACCCCAAGATTTTTCAATAAATGTAGTTTTTTTATCTTAAATTTAAAAATTCACAAATTTATAAAATTATTTAGAAAAAATTAACATCATTTTAAGTATTATGACGTCAAAATTATTTATCCAACAATGAATTTTTTAAAATTTTCTCGGACAATAGAAATTTTGGGTAAAAATTAGTTACCCTTTAAATATATAATGTATTTTATGACATCACAATGACCCAATAATGAGATAATAAAATAATATTAATGGTTTGTTTCATGATTATATGTTTTACCTTTAAAATAAAAAAATTTTAGATTTTTTTGATATATTTTACAAAGATTTAGTGGACACTCCAAGACTTAAAAATCATTTTAGCGTTTTAAAATTAATTCATTGAGAGTGTGACTCACCTTCACATAATCAAGAAAAATATTTTAATAATTTTATCAGTAGACCTTATAAAATAATTATTTCCAATCCAATTTCTCAAAAACCATCGGTTAAATCCATGGAATGGTTTCTGGTTTTGATAAGATTAATGTGCGGTGACCAAAAACTAAATAATATTGAATTCCCTCTCTTATCCTATATAAACCCACTAAATATCCCATTTTGATTCACTCAGAAATCTTGAAGAACGTCCCTAATATGTCCCCATTTCTCTATAATTGTAGAAAAGGTCCCCAATCTCTCAAAACCCTCTCTCAAGCCACTCTAAAGCCTTTGGGATCAAAAATCCTAGTGATGGATTTCTTTTTCTTATTGTTGTCCAAATTTCATTATATTGGTATAACATTTTTTTCAATTAAAAATATTGGGGTTTGGTTTTTCACCACCCCCATAATGTAATCCTTATGTTTTAATGATTATATACCTCTTTCTCTCTCATTAATTCCTCACATGTACACCTGTTATTAGGCCGAAATTCTGTATGGGATTTCTCTCTCCTCTTTTACATTCAAGCTATTATTTTTTATTATGAATCTAAATTCCATAAAATATGTTGGGAAATGATTCTATATGAACCCATAATATCCATTTCATATACATATTATGAGATATCCCTTTCTCTCTCATCAACCATTTTTATGAATTATTATGTCACGCCATTACGCTTCCAAAAGTGCACTGCGATTTTCCAAGCCAATGTCATTGTGTAGTGAATACAATGCCGATTTCTCTATCAAGGATATTAAAATTTATGCATATCATGTTATTTATTTTAGATTTTCATTTACGAAATCAACATTCCTTTACCTTGGAATAAAAATTTATGTTTAATGAATCCTTGTCGCATGTTCCATGTGGCACAATTATGCGTGAAATGAAATGTTTATAATTGGTGTTCCCTGATAACACTTAAATGCAACGGGTAAAGATTATTATCATGATATGTCGTGTGAAAAGAAGTATTAATCAAAATAATTCAATTTAATTGACGGTTTAATCATGGTACGTTTCAATGTTACTTAGCTCATGCTAATATCATGTAAAATATTGTTTCTAGATTTCCATGTTATGATAAACATTCTATATCATGCCATTCTATTCATGTTTCTGTTATGATACATTGATGTGCTTATTTCCTAACATGTAATGTATTCTTCTTATTATTTATTTTTTAATACCTTATGAGGATTTACTTCTTACCCCTTTGTTATGATTGTTCTCATGTTATCCCATAAAATGCTATGTACGGAGGAAAGTTCTGGTCATGTAAAAGATACGTTCAATAAAGACGTTGTGTTTTATGTTCAAATTTATTATTAAATGTTCCAAATTTTCCAAGACACTAGACCTCTCAATCATCATAGTTTTTTAAGTGACATTTTATCTAATGAATCATGTTTATGTTTGTAATAAATAGTAGGGTTTCTTTAGTTTGAATCAGATGATAGGATAATTTATTTTTGGTATTATGATTAGAAAACCTTGGTGGAGGTCATAGGCAAAAACAACAATAAATTTTGGTGATTATTTAGTAAGTATTTTATAACGCAAATACATCCAGGTCCGGATATGAGCAGATTGGGGCAGCTCTGGCACAAATGTATTTAGGTCTAAAATCCCAAAACACCACATTGAATTGGACTTGAACAAGAAAAGGATCACAAAAATGGGCCTTTTGAAACTCTTGGTTATGACACTCATGGGGATATTCATTGATAAACTATAATCTTATTACGAACTATTGTTAATGGAATAAAAAATACACTATGAATATATGTTGGGAAGTAGATAATGGATAACATTGATTGAAGCCTATAAATTTATAAGTTACAGAAATAAATGTAATTTATATGTTATCCATTTTGTCTTTGTATTCCCCTTTATGTGATACCCCTATCATTCCTTTTATTCCAGCCAATGTTTAGTCACCGGAGGACTTAGGAAAACAACTGTTGTGAATATCAATGTGATGATAGTTCGAATGAGATACCCAATCTGACAGGAGTAGAAATCGCAAACATTGTCACTATAATATCTCAGTTAAATCATGTTTTTAATAGAAACATGGGTCCAGTGGAATATTTAACACCTTATAGAAATCAAGAGCTTCATGAGACAAAGTCCTCCTACAATTAATGGATCATTTGATCACTCTATTTTAAAAAGATGGTTCAAATACATTGAAAATATCATTTACATCATTCAATGTTATGAAAAAGGGAAGGTTCTTTAGGCTGCTTATCGTATGGAGGGTAAAGCTGATCAATGGTAAAAATTAATCAAAAATACAAATCCTGAGGAGTAGATTAAGGTGTGGGGATAAAATGATTTCAAAAAAAAAATTCAATAATGATCTTCCTCATACCCTCTGACTTATGAAAGAACAAAACTTCATTTCCCTCAAGAAAAAACATGACGAATCCATCAGAGCGTAGAAGGAAAACATCACAAGGATTGCACGATATGAATTTGGATTTTCCCCCAAATTCAAGGTCTAAAGCTTCATTGGTGTGTTAAAACCTAGCCTACAGAAATCCCTAGATATCTATTACTTTGAGAGCTATGAGTAAATTGTATGATGTCACCTCCATGTAAAAATGAAAACCGGCGAATCTCAGGGGAATCATGGGGATATGATGCGTAAGTAGGACATTAACTCTGGTGCTGTGATGGAAAAATCCAACAGTGCTATGAAACTCCAGCACCACTCTTTCTATAGGTGCAGAATGAATCACTTCGAAAATTTCCTAAAGGAAATGAGGAAATAAATTAGGTGTGCAAGAGAAGGGAACCTTTCTATTAATTTTCGGAATGAAAAACCTACTACTACGATGTAGGAGGTGAATGATATGTTTGACCCTCAACACAATGTTCATTGATTCAACTACAAATAACCATGGAACTTTGAAGACTAGTACACTAAGACAAGGGTTTTAGTGGAAACCAACCACCTCCAATGAATAATGGCTGAGTTTGTTTCATCAATAACGGTGAAGAAAAGCCCAACAATGTGGTGGTGACAGGTAAACTAGTTATTAATTCAAGAATAGAGAACATACTATTTGATTATGGTAGTATGCATTATTTTATATCCTAAATGATTAGTAGAACAATCCCAACATCACCAAAATCATGTTAGTGAATATTTTGTTGAGAACAAGAAATGTGGAAATCATTACAACCCATGAATATAACTCATTCCCTATCACAATTTGTTGTTTGAACTTCCTAGGGAACCACATTATACTCTATATGGTGGAATGTTATTCAATTATTTGATGTATTGACATTCCCTCTATAGAGAAAACATAAATTACTGTTAGACGGAAATCACTCTCCATCCGGAGAATCGACCCTTGATACTGTACAGGTGTAAGAAGGAGGATGAATATTCATTAGATCCATCATGTCAGACATATATATTACCGACCTATGATCACACATATCTTGCTCAGGTGACTGAGTCTATGGAAGCAACCATCATTGAAGACATTCTTCTTGTGAGTTAATTCGCAGGAGTGTTTCCTGAGAAATTTATAGGTCTCCCTCCTAGAAGAGATGTTGAATCCATGATTAATATTATATATGAAGAGTTTCGAATATCCAGGACTCCATATATAATTGTTTTTGTAGATATTGAAGAGATATAGAGACAACTAAATTAGAATATGGATAAAGGATATATAAGTCCAAGTGCTTCCCAGGGGGTGCACCAGTCCTCTTTATCATGAAGAATGATGTGTCAATGAACCTTTGTATTAATTATCGTGAGCTCAAAAAATCACTATAAATAACAAGAGTCATCGTCCCAGAATTGATGACTTGTTTGATCAGAAATGTGGACCTCAATAATTCTCCATCGTTTATTTGATGTCGGTATATTAACATGTAAAGTTGAAAAAGTAGGATACCACAAAGACTACTTTTTGTACAACATACGAGAACTATGAATTCATATTAATGCTTTTTTGACTCACTAATGATCTAGCTATATTCATGGTCATGATGAATAGTTCATTTATAAATTACCAAGATTTATTTGTGGTAGTATTTATAGACGATATTCTAAAATACAACAAAACCAAGGAGGATCATGATGAGAATCTAAGCAGTATACTAGATAAATTGAGAAAAGAGAATATATATGAAATGTATAACTCGTGTGAGTTCTGGTTAAAGTAAGTCTCATTCATGGGTCATATCATCACAAGGAATGTGATATCTATTCATCCTTACATAAAAGTGTGAATTGACGGATTTTTGAGGCCAACATGGGTCATAGATATCTATAGCTTCATAGGGTTAATTGGATATTACCACCGATTCGTGAAAAATTAATCTTGATTTTCAAACCCTCTTACCAATATAACTCAAGAATGGAGTCATGTATTATTAGAGTGATGAATTCAAATATATCTTCAAGGAGTTGAAAATTACATTTATCAATGCAACCTTTCTAGAAAAAACTATGGGTGGAGAACTTTTTTTGGTATTTAGTGATGTTCCAATGAAGGTCATGGGATATGTGTTGATGAGAAATGAAAAATTAATTGCCTATGATTCAAGGCCATTGATATTTCATGAGAAAACTATCTATCCAATGATCTGGATTAGGGTACAATAATCTTCACTTTGAAAACATGGAAACATTATCTCTTTGGGGAGATGTGTGAAATATATATGGATCAAGAAAATCATCAAGTATATATTCAAATTGAATGAGATGAATTTGCATCAACAAAGATGGTTAGATCTGATCAAAGACAATAAATGATCAATCTATAACAACCATGGGAAAGAGAAAAAGGTGTTGGATACACTAACTAGAGAGGACCCAAAAATTTATTAATTGATGAGAATTGAAAAGGATCCAATCTTCCATGATTTGATGAATATGGACGAGGGTATAATAAAGAAGGGAACATAATCAATCCTTTCACATATGATTTCTCAATCATCTCCATTGAAATTCTTATAGGATGGTCAAAAGTATGATATTGGAATTTAGAAGAATATGGATACAATTAGAAAATGGGAATCCTCAGAGTTCAATGTTAATGAAGTCAGAATTCTAAGATTTGGGTTAAGAATATGTGTTCCATCAAACCTGGAGATTAAGAATGTACTTTGGGATGATGCAGATAGATCAACTTTCTCTGCTCACCCAGATGTATATAGATATCCAAGAGCATTATTGGTGGCATAACAAGATTAACGAGATCACTGAGTATACATCAATTCTCCTAGAATGTAAAAATGAGAAGTCTATGAGGCAGAATTCTACGAGGATTATGAAACCATTACCCATACCAATATGGAAATAGGAGAATGTCACCATGGAATTTGTCACCAAATATCTTAAGGCATCAAAAGGATACAATTATATCATGGTTCTTGTGAATTTTCTTACAAATACTACACACTTCATTTTAATTCAATGGGATTTATAATTGGATCAAATCACAGATATATATATATCATAGAAGTGGTAAGGTATCAAGGAGGACCACTGTCTATTGTATCCAATCAAGATCCAAGATTCACCTCTTTGTTCTAGATGACTATCCAATGTGCTCTAAATACAGATCTAAACATCATTACAACTTATCATCCCAATACTGATGGCCAATTTGAATGGAATATTAAAACCCTTGAGGACTAGTTGAGAGCATTCTCAATGGACTTCAAAGAAGAAGGGGATCAACAACTTTATCCAGTTGATTTCTCATACAATAAAAGTTTCCAATCAAGCATCCATATAGCTCATTATGAAACATTTTATGGGAATTGGTGCAGAAAACCATCATGTTGGGACGATGTTGGGGATAAAATTTCTTTAGGACTTGAAATGGATGAAGAAATTGTGTAGAAGATTAATACCATCTAGCAGCACATTAATGCTACTCAGAGTCGACACAAGATTTATGTTGATAATGATCAACCAGACATAGAGTATGATGTAGGAGACATTATATTCCATCACATATCAAAATGGAAGAGTGTTATGAGATTTGGGAAGAAGGAAAATCTCTGACCAAGGTACGTCTTCCATGTTGGGATCCTTGATCGCATTGCAATAGTGTCCTATCGAAAAGAACTCTCACCAAACCTGTCTCAAGTACATGATGTATTCCATGTATCACACTTTATGATGTACATACCCGACTCATCTTATGTACTCAATCAATAGGTGGTACCACTGGAGAATGACCTATCCTATTAAGAGAATTTGGTGAAGATCAATGATCATGGAGAAGTATTTCAACGAAATAAGACAATTCCCCTCATGAATTTGTCGTGGAGAAACTAAAAATTTGAAGAAGATATGTGGGAAATGAAGGAAGTGATGAGGCCAAGTTACCCACATCTTTATTATTGTGGGAAAAGGAAATTTTAGGGGAGAAACTCCTTAAAGAGGGAAAATTGTAATGACACATAATATTATTAATGAAAATTCCTCTTTATCTAATAAAATGTATGATTATGTTAAATTTTTCTATATAACATATGAAATTCCTTGATTTTGTGTATTTTTATTTTAAAAATACTATTAAAATTTTTACCATCTCCAATATAGTCATTGAACAATGCCCACATGGTTAGTAAAAATATAAGGATTTAAAAAATCCAAATTTCACAGAAAATGGAATCGGCAACCTCGTATAGTAGAAATTCTCTGTATGAAGACCATTTTTTAGAGCTCTAAAAGTATGTGGAATCACTGGGCTACACTATAAACAAATCCCTTATCTGGCATAAACACATTTTTCATTAATGGAACCGCCTATGGGATAAGTGGATGTTGATAGACATTATCACCCATGTGATGTTATCAGAGCCACCCTTTGAGTCTGTCATCATTGCACATCATACCCTTAGGTCATATGGAGGTGTTATAAGAGGTTATTTAACAATAACCTAACACTATTATTATGTGCATTATTTGTTTATATAATAAAAATGTACATTCATTTTATTATTGTTACATTGTAATTTGATTTTAAAAGCACAAATAGTATTCTTAGTTAATAATAAATTAAGAAAATCATTTTGATAAATTAATGGAATTTTATTTAATTATTATTTAAATAAAATATTATTACTAAATCACTTTTTATTGAATAAACATTATTGTAAAGTTTTTAAGAATACAATTTCAATTTTTATTTGTGTTTGAAAGTTTTTTTTCCAAAACAGATGAAACTTTTATAAATGTAGGTTTTTATTTTAGAAGTAAAAATTAAAATATTAAAAAAATGATAAACTGAATATCATTTTCGAAATCAGGACATCGAAATTATCCAATGGTTAATTATTCATAAATTTCCATGACAAATAAATTTTTGGGTAAAAATTAAATACCGTTTAAAAATATAATGTCTTTTATGACATCATAATGACCAAATAGTTATTTAAAAAAATACTTCCAATTATATTTTTGGACAATATATTCTTTACAATGTTTTAGTTCACCCTCCAACACATATAAAACATTTTATAATTTTAAAATGATTTCCTTGAGAGTGTGACTCACCTCAACATAAGAAATCGTAACATTTTAATAATTTCGGCCATTGGAAAAATATATTAATTTATTCCACTCCATTTTTTAAAAACCTTTGTAAAAACATGTGATGGTTTGTTGTTTTGATTAGTTTAATGTGTAGTGTCCAAAATCTAAATAATATAGAATTTCCTCTCTTATCTAATATAAACCCACCCATCCTTCAACATCTCTTCACTAAAAAAACCTTGGAGATGTCCCTACTCATCCATCCTCATTCAAATAATTCTCACAAGGTGTCATAATCTCCCAAGAAGCCTCTTTCAAGACCCTACTAAGCCTTTGTAATCACACTTCCATATAAGGGATTTCTTCCTTTCTAATTTTTGTCCAATTTTCTTTATATTGTTATACCATTTTAGATTCAATTAAAAATGTAGGTGTATGATATCAAACCTCCCTCATACTTCCCTCATTATTTTTTAATGTTGAGATACCTCTTTTTCTTCCATTAATCCCTCCCATTTACACCTCCTACCATGCTGAAATTCTGTAAGTGATTTCTATATCCTCATTTACATCCAATAAATTCTTTTATATTATTATTATTAATTGCATTAAAAATGTTGGAAAATGTATATATATTATCCCTTACTATCCATATCATGTATATATAATTAGATATATTGTTATCTCTAACCAACCTTTTTTTAGGATTTTATATGTCACACCGTTATTCTACCGAAACTGCACTACGATTTTCCAAGTGAAAGTTGTCATGTAGTGAATACCAAGAACATTTCCTTATCAAGGGTATTTATCTTTATGCAGATTTACTTATTTATTATATTTTTTTATGAATTAATTCCAAATTCCTTTATTGTGGAATAAATTATTATGTTTAATGAATCCATGGTGTATGATCCATGTGGCATACTTATGAATGAAATGAAATGATTATAAAGGGTGAATCGTGGTAGTGCACCAATTCATTGGTTAAATATTAGTATCATTATACGTAAATTGAAATGAGAGATTAATAATACTAATTCAAGTGGAAGGATGGTTAATTCATGCTCCATGTGCAATTATCATTGGCTCATGATAATATCATGTTAAATGTTGTTGCCACATTTCCTTGATATTATAATCATGCTATATCATGCCTTTATGATCATGATTCTCTTACACTGCATTGAAATTCTTATTATCATACATGTATTATATACTTTATGTTATTAATTTTTTACTCCCTTAAATGGATTTGTACCTCAACCATTTTATATGTATGACCTCAGGTTATCCCAAGCAATGCTATGTAGGAAGGAATATTGTGGTCATGTAAAGAAAATTCAATAAAGATGTTCTGTTTTACATTCTAATTTGTTATGTAATGTTCCTTATTTCAAGAAAAACTATACCTATCGATCCTCATGATTATTTTAAGTGAAATATTGAGTAATATATCATGTTTATCTATGTAATACATTTCAATGATGCTATATCGAGCATGAGTTCTTGGTTCTAGATACATAAAGTTATTTTTTTTCTTGGGTAAAATTCTACAAAAATATGTCATAGAGTTATACGTAACCACAGGTTCTCTGTTCCCTTATTTTGATGCTTGTTTTAATTTAGTTCAATTTCAGTTTGTTTGAACTATTTTAAAATGAAATAATGTATTCATATAAAACATTGGATCTAAAAAAAATTATGATTATAGGGGACTAGTATCATTTAAACATGGTATTTTTTGTGTGTTTAACTTGGATTTTTTTTGTATGTGGAATCAGTATAGAATGGGTTTGAAATTTTTATGGATGTGGTGGATTTTTTGAAATTGTATTCTATATTCGTTTTGTGGTTTTTGGATTTTGATCCAGGTTTCTTTCTTGGGGTGTTCATTTTTTTTTATTTTTTTTTGGATTTTATTTGGGAAATTTTCTTCCCATTGTCCATAGTATTCTTCCCTAAATGGTCTCAATGTTTCCCAATTACCCTCAAACCTATTTTATGTTTTTTCTAGACGTAATTTAGATTGTTGGGATTGAGGTATTCTTGGTTATTTTCACTATTTTGTGTTGATAGTGATTTGATAGAGTTTTATGATCATCTTTATTAAGTGTAAGTTGTCTTTTGGTCCTTTTTAATTCTCGAAGCTATGAGTATTACTTCTGTTATGTTTTTTTATTGGTTGACATTGGATTAATTTAAGGTGATTATCTCTCCATCATTTAATTTATATATTTATTTCAATTTATTTTAAACTAATTTTATGTCATTGTTCATATTTTTGGAAGAGAAGTTATGTAATATAGAAAAAAGATTATTGTGTTAAGGAAGGTCTATGGAAGGTGAAGGCCAATGTAGATCATTTTAGATAGAATGTATCATTTTATCTAGAGGCAGGGACACATGATTTTATGGAAGCTACGCATTTCTCCATGATATTCATATAGTAATCAAGTATTGTGTTCTCAAATCATATCATGATCACTTCGATATTTTTCTAGATTAGGTGATTATAGTTATGTGTACTCTTATAGAACAATTTACAATATTTAGTAGTCCATTGTCCCCTAGTTTTTCTGCTATTTTATATTTTAATGGTTATTGGACCATTGGTTGAGTTTATAGTTATGTTTTTAGATACTTTTTTTTTATTTCAGATGTTTCAGGTGTGTCTTGACCTTGTGCATGGTATGTGTGCATGATTTTAGGGTAAATAATATGATTGTTTATGACTGGGGCCATTTTCAGTTCTAAATTTTCTTGAATGGATTAACTTCACGACACAAATAGGGTTTGTTACAAACCATGTGATCCAATGAAGTTACCATATAGCCTCTTTTTTGTTCTAGGTAAATGGTGCATGTCTTGAAGACATTTCAGAGAAACTATGTTGAATCTGTGTGTGGGAATCTAATGATTTTTTCAAAAGTTTTTAGAACATTTGATACATGGTTTCCCAAACCATGTTTCTATACCATGTGGGTGTCTTCTTCTTCTAAATGGGAATGATAATTTGGAACACTATATGAATATATTGTATCCAAACCATACGAGTTTTTAATTTTATTTGAAAATAGAAATTACAACTTTCCCCTCCTTGTTTTTTAAACCACATTCGATGTTGGCCTCCTATGGTCGATCTAGGAAAACCATGTGGACTCATCAGAACCTCCTCTATTTCTCACCTCACTGCCTTAAATCCTTATAAGGGGTCCAAATTAAGTTCCATTTTATTTTAGTCCATTTTATACTCCTATTGTTCTTCTCCCCTAGGAATTTTGGTTTCTTTTCATTTTGATCTCACTATGCTTTACCATAGGGACACAGTTTGATTAGATTGGTTGATTTATTCAATGTTAGGGTGTGTGAGGTTTACCTATGACATTTTTCATTATTATCTATGGGTTTTATTACATGTTTATTTCATAAATGTAGGTATTTAATTTCATTTTCTTCATGTAAAATTATAATTGATTCTTGATAGGGAGACCAAACCTTTTTATACAATATTATAATGTCATATTAAATAAAAACAACATAATACTGCTATAATACCATGATCAAAATGTTTAGTTGATTGGGAAACATTGTAAAACAAATAAAATTTATAAAATAAAACATAAAATTTATTTAATTCCTTATTCACTAGCTTTTAAGTGTTCCTTAGATACTATTTAGTATAAGTATTCAACTGAAGATATACATCAAATAATGGGGTGTTCTAAAATCATAATTTTAGGATACATAGTAACATAATTCAAAATAACACTAGTTTTCAAAATAAATATTATAAAAGAATAATTATGTGATCATCATCTTAATCGATACGGGAAGCATTAGATAAATCCATGGAATGTGGAAATGCATAAAAATGATACACCATGTCATAATAGACAAATTATGAAAACATTTTTATACAAAGCTTGCATCATGTCCACATATAAAATAATCATTTTGATAAAATACGTCATCATGTTCAAATATATTTTAACATATATATTTAGATACAACACATTACGCAAAGAATTGGAGCACAATATATTTCTAGGCACACCTATCACATCATAATATTTACAAAGTCAATCATTAAACATAGAACATATACCATTCTAAGACATAACATAAACAATTGAAATGAAATTGGTTTAATTAGAATTTAATAAATTCAACATTCCTAAATAAAATTTTTGGTAACTAAAGGATAAGGTAATAACATACTTGGCATATGAAGCATCAATCTTTACTAAAGAAGAAACAATCTCAATACAAGTAAAATATATCTTTTTTGAAGGAAGTGTTCTTTATGAAAAATCATTACATTAGTCAAAAAATCAGATTGTAAGAATTTATATCCCGTTAATGAAAATGGAAGGATTATCTAATTATAAATTAGTAATATTAAAATAAAAACCCACACTAAAATTTTAAATGAAAGAGGAATAAATCAAAGAAAAGGAGATGGGTTTGATATGTCATATTACATTATGTATATATAATTTCATCACATAAATATACTGTATAATAAAATTAGATTAATTAATTAATATTTCCAGAACCTATTATTCATGTATACGATTTGTTATAACTTTATTAATATCATATATAGTTATTATGATGGGTTATAGAGTTCAATCTAATGATCCCAATAGTGTTCTTTTCTGGGATTTCATGATATTTATTCTTTTATTGAAGAATATTAGTCCATTTTATATGATATTAATTCGCAAGATTTCAAATTATATATTATTAGTGAAAATAAAAAATATTAATTAATCTTATATATTATTTTTTCTACATATTACAATGATTGATTAGATAAAATGATTATTATAATCATTTAGATTAATTTTGACGGTTTTCAATCGCAAAAACTCATTTTGTTTAATTTCTTATATTAGGTAAATAATTTAGTTAAAAAACATAAAAATGGTTACAAAATAAATTTCATATCATTTTTAAATATTATAATGTTATAATGAAAATCTTCGATGGATGTAAAAGAAAACTGAATTGCCTAATCCATCATGGTGGTAAATCAACACTTCACAAATGATGTTTTCTTTTTTAGAAACAATGGAGGGGTTAATGGGTTTGGTGATAGATTATTACATTAAAATAATAATATTGACATATAAATATTATAATACAGGTTTAATTACATTTCTATTGTGGGATATTGGTTGAGAACAATAAAAGAAATGAAATTGAAAAGAAATTAAAAGAAAATGAATGATGATTTTAATTATATAATTATTCCCTTTGAGAACATCCTTATGGAAAATGGGTTTAGAATGTATTGAGAAAAATGGATCTTGGTTGTAGGTATGTGTCTTCAGAATAATATTTGTTATAATTTTGATATGCATAAATTATTTGAAGGTGTGAGGAGAAGAGGTAGTGATTGGTAGTATTTACAGTGACAGAAATCAGTTTTCTTTAATTATTTTATTCATTATTTTATTATCATGGAACCATACTATCAATATTTAGATAATTTTAACTAAATATATTAAATAATGAAGAATGGTTTTATTTTAGGGGAATACATTACTGATACTTCACTATAACTCAATAAATCATGTATTTGTTAAATACAATAAATTACTATATTTTATATTTTACCAGAAGAATACTATTTTAGAAACATAAAAAAATTACAATAACATTTTAATGCTTTTTATAATTCAAATATGGTCACCATTTAATGAAATAATTATATAGATAGGATAAATTTCGTTTTCAAATGAAAACATCATTTATATAAAAAATACTGATTTTAAAGTTATAATTGATTTGACGAAACATTGAAAAATTAATTAAGTTATCATAAAATTAAGTTTTATTCATAAGAAAAGAATATTTATTTATTAATACTTTTAATGAAAATAAATTATATTTTATATCATTATATTAATTATAAAATTTTAAATAAACATTTATGTTTAATAAAAAATCACTGTTTACATTTTCAATTTTAAAAGATTTATTTAATTACACTATGATATAAATATATCATATTCTCATTTACTAGATTCCTAAATTATATTTATACTTTTATATTTGAGGTTACTATTCTATAGTTCGTTTTACTATTCATAATGGTAATTTTAGTATTCCAATGGTTAGGTTAATATTCCATTAGGGTAGGTCACTTAATTTCATTCAATATTAATTATTTCATTTTTTATCATTCGTTATGTTATTTTATTGGGTTAAACATGCTATCTATGTGTTTTACAATATATAACATAATTATAATAAGGGAAAAATTACATTGATAAATTTTCTGGATGTTATATTCCTCCCCCTTTGGATATTTCCCACTCGAAAAGATTTTTTACATAAAAATTTGAGAGTATTTTCCCCTCATCGCTTCAATTGATTACCATGTTGCCTCTTCATACATATGTAGTCACCATAATAATTCAAAAATTTGAGTAATCTTTATTTCATAGAACATTATCTATAATTTTTATAATATTCACTCGCTACTCCTCATAAGAGAGATCCTTTTCTAACTATATGACTTATGGATTAAGTACACGTATGGGATATGGTATGAACATCCTAAATATGAATATATGGAATACATCGTTTTTATGTAATTTAGTTGGTGGAAGTGATATTTGGTAGGCTGCATCTCTAAAATGATATATAATCATGAAGGGGTTGATGTACATGGGAGTTAGATTTCCCTTATCCTTAAATCTCAAGATCTTTTTCCATAGTGATATGATGATGGACACCATGTCTAACAACTAAAACTCTGGGTCCCATAAATGATTGCATGTATGGATGTTATGTCAACATTGGGATTCTGTGATGTGATGATGAATGGTTTTCAATGACTCCACTATTTATTCAATCGTTTTAGGTCGTAGTAGTTTTTTTCACTATCTTCATCCTTGTATGTAATGTTCTAAATATTTTCCCATAATGGAATTCATATGGATCCTATTGTATGCTCAAGTGAAAACAATTATTTTAAGAGAGTTTGACAATAGGTATATTTTAGACCCATTCTTCCTTCAAGTACATTGAATATTCTCCTAACATGTATTATTGTGTCTGAATAGTCTGATTATATTGCCATAATTTTGAGTTCGATAAGTCATTCTATATTTCAACATAGTTTGTAATGCATGTTAGTGATTTTTTTAGATCACAGAGGAGAATCTCAAATCTTGATCAGATAAATTTGATTTTGGTATTCCATGTATTCTTAAAACAAATCTAATTTATATTTGTGGATGTTAATCCAGTGAAAAGTCCTATAGAATTTAGATAAAATGATTTGACTTTAGAAGATGATCCACAAGAACATATATAGATTTATTTAATCTTGATGTCTTCAGATGTATAGGGTTAAAGTCCATGGTGTTTTTTATTTCCATTTTTGTATGGGTAATGATTTCATCATATACTAATAATTTTCCCTTTTAGAATTCACCTGTAGGAATACTATGATCTTATGTATATAATCAGTGATCTCATTATTGATATTCTCCCACCAATACTTCTATCGTAGATCTTGATGCATATTTCTATTCCTTGGGTTAATAGATATGGTTGGGCTACATGATTAACTTAAAATATCATTCTTCATCACATGATGGGATGTTACAAAAATTCATGACCCAACTCTTATAAATATAACCTCATCAATTTTAAACTGTAAGGATTTATACATTATGATAGATTCCACCTTCATCTAAATTTCTAACTAATATCTTTGAGAATTAATTATTTTCTGTATAAGGGGTTGTTGAAAAATAAATTTAGAATGGATTTATAATGTTTTATTATTAGTGATTCCCTTTTCCATACTTTTAAATTATAAAAATATTGGACACTTTTGAATTCTTATCATTGATAATGTTGCAGTATCTTTTCATCTTGTTACATCTACAACATTATCGACTTTTCTAGGATGGTAGTGGACTAGGAAGTCATAATTTATTATAATCTCTAACCATATTCACTGGAACATATTAATCTCCTTATATGTGAATTTATATTTATGGGTATAATGATTAGAATATAGTTCATACTTATCATCATACAGAAAATGCCACCAGATTTTAAACACAATGATCATATGTTATAAATCCAAATAATTTGTGAAAATGTTATTCTCATGAATTTTAAACATCATTGAGGCTTAGTAATTCACATTAATATTTAACATCGGTACACAACCTAATACATTCATTGAGGCGTTGATTTTAACCAAAAAATAGTTCACTGGTTTTTAGGAGAGTGAGTACCATACAAATGTTGAGACTCTTTTTACCTCATTGAACAAGTGTTCACATTAAGTGATCTAGAAAACGTTTTACCACTTCTAATTGAGATTCCTTGTTGGGATTCTGAATCATGTTAGGATCATAAAAAATCATTAGTAATACCCCATATTGACCAAGGAAACTAGGGATCTCATGAACATACGTTGGCCTAGGCCTCTCTTAGAATTCATTTTCCTTATAACGGTCCACAGATATTCATTTTTTGGTGATAATATTCCCACATAAAGATACATCTTATATCTAGAACACACATTTACTATAATTTCAATATTTATTTTCCCTTCCAATGGACATTATCATAGTATTCAAATGCTACTCATGTTCATCCTTACTCTTAATGTATATTAGTATATCGTCAATAAATACCACCAAAAAGTATTCAGGTAAATCCATAATGACTATATTCATTTTTTCCATGAATATATCTAGAGAATTAGTTATTATAAAGGGAATTAATATGAACTTATAGTGTCCATAGGATATATAAAATATAGTATTGAGAATATTTTCCTTCCTCTCTATTAATTAGTGATATCCCCACCGAATGTCCACTATATAGAATTACATGGAACCACATTGTCTATCGAACAATTCATCTATCGGTGGAAGCAAATACTTTTCATGTATCATGATTTATTGATCTCAGGATAATAAATTTAGAGGCCCATTATTCTCTCATTTTTTTTAACAAAGAGAACCAATTCACCCCATGTTGATGCACTTAGGAATATAAAACATTTTCTCATATTATCTTGTCATTTATTATTCCATACCAAAAAATAAATGGTGTCCATTTTATACGGTGTATTTGATATTGGTGTATGTCCAAAAAAATTAATTGATAAATAATCCTCTCGGTCAAGAGGAAGGACATGAAATTAATCTCAGAACACAATTGTGTTGTCCATCAAAATGGTCATGTATTCGAGCATGATTCTCTATTTTCCCTTAATCATTTGAGAATGAAATTAGAGCTCATAAGAAAATAATTTCCATAGTTGAGCTGATAAATCTATTGTATAATATTCCTTCTCATTAAACATGTAATGAAATATAGGACACTTCATGATATGACATGTGATCTCCCTTTCATGATAGTTAATGATTTTCTGTATAATGATAGAAAATCCATGCCCAACATAGCATAAAACTCAACCAAAAGAAGTATTAATACATTTTATGGGAGATTAAATCCACAAAAAATAAATTATATATTTTATATACATTAGATATTATAATTCTCCCATTCATTATTCTAATAGATAACTCAACCTCTATATTTTGAGTTGGTGTTTGAATATTTCTACTAAACCTACTCAATATGGAATAATTTTTTGAACTATAACCAAATATTACTTTTAGTATTATAAATTGAATAACAAAAATACCTATCACCATATAATTTAATGGATACCCCTAAATAGTAGTGATGCTATATATATTTCTGTTTTCATTTGGATTTGGTGGTTATTGATTATGATTGCCCTATATGATTCTAGTAGTAGTGAACAAGATTTCATATTTTCCATGTTTCTTATTGTTGATGAATTGGACCATGGTTAGATCCTACCTTTACACCATCATATTAGTCAGATTCATTATGTCCCTCTGAAATTCCGGATCTTGGTGGCCTGCGCTCCCACACATGAATCGTTTCCCCATGCCATTTAGGAAATTTACATGATCTTTATTCCCATATTTATGACTTGTTACTTATTGAGTTTTATCTCCACCTTTTTCATAAGATCATACAACATGAAATTAAATCTTTCATTTCATATCACTATATCCATGGAACCACTCTCCAAACTCATTCTTCACATTGAAATCACATCAAACAACATCTTCATAACACCCAAAGTATAAAATTTCTAAATCGATTTTAATGATAGGTTTAAAACATCTAGATAATCTATCTATTGTTCAATCATTTTTTATAAAACAATATGAGGCATAACATTCAATACTAGTGAAATTTTCATTATAATCCTTGATATATTCACCCTTTTCAATTTCCCTATATATTATTCCTCCATCTTCATACAAAGAGTTTTTGGGAAATAATTGTTATGAAATATTTTATTAAATTATTTCCACTCCATCCATTTCATTCCTTATATTTAATTATTAATCATAACAAATTCCCAAAACTGATAACCTATACATCTAAATGATGAATTTCAAGAGTCACCATCTTCATCTCAGAATAGTGAATTGTAGAAATGATATTTTCCATTAATTTATCTCACAATTTCATAACTATTGGATTAGAATATCCAATTAATTTTTTGTTCATTTCCATCGAAAAGGTTCAATAACTCATTTCTCCTTATTAGGGTATTATTTATGTTCCCAATTATTATGTTTTGTTTTCAAATATTTAGATATCTATGAAACAATATCTATGAAATTATGAACATTACCTCTGAAGGAATTGGGGTTGTTATTCAGGAATTCACGGCATAATCCATTACATTAGTTTTTTTGGCTTGTTTATCATAGTTTCTACAATTATCATAAATAGAAAAGTATTGAAGATGTAATTAGTCTACAATTAATGAATAAATAGTTTAATCTATTATGAGAAGACATATACTTGTATTTATTATCGGATCCCAATATTTATAATTTTTCTAATTTTTTGGGCGCTTACATATACACTGCCCAATACATAAGTGTTTTTACTAATGATATATAATCATAATATCTATATTAACAAATGTATTATTTGATACCAAATATTTTTTCCCAAATTTTTCATTCATTATTGTCACATAATTTTAAATAATAACATTCTAATAGTGTTACAAAACCAAAAATACAAATTTTTTGTGTCTTGGGAAAATATGGACCAAACATGGGATTTTTTTAATAAAACATAAACATTATATAATTCATTATTATATATATTCTTAGTGGAATTAATGTACTAATTACTATAAATAGTCACCTATGTATATTTGTTAATGAATGGGGTGAGCTAAAATCCTAGTAATAGGATAGTTAAGAATAACAATCAATATAAAATTGGTTAAAATAATCAAAATATTAAAAACAAAATAATTGGTTCATCATCATAAACATCATAGAAAGAATAAGATTAATTAATGGAATATTATAATTCATAAAAATGAGATAGCATGTCTTAGTGGCCAGTTACCATATATAGTTGTGAACAATGCTAGCATCATTTCCACAATATAAAATTACTACATAATCAGAACAACATCACGGAGAAAAAATTCATCATCATGTTGTTGAAAATTAACCTTTATCACTTGATACACATCACATTACACAATTCATTTGAGTGGAAAATAATTCTGGTCACACCTGTCACATCATAACATTTGCCTAATAATTATTGACACATAGAAAATATATCAACATTAGAAATAAAATATCCCATGGAAAAGAAATGGGATTCACGAGAATTTCATTACAAATAAATTCATTAATAAAACTTTTATTTATAAAATTAAAATTTTAATAACTATCCTGGTATTAGAAAAATTAGTCTTCATTTAAGAATAAACATTCACAAGGGAAGTAAAACATGTCTTTTTAAGAGGATGATTTATTTTTTTAAAATCGTTGAACATATAATGAAATGCTATTGAAAAAATATATATAACAGAAATGAAAATTGATGTAAAATAAAATAATATTTTATGAATATTGAATGAATAACCATATTGAAATTTGTAATGTATGAGGAATAACCCAAATAAAAGGGATTGGGTTTTTGTAATCACCTTACATTCTGTTAGTTGTTTAGATCATTTTAATATACTGGATAATCAAATTAAATTCATTAATTTATAAATAGGTATCCTATAATACATTTATTTGATTTATCATAATCCTGTTATGTTCATATATGGCCATTATGATGAGTTATAGTGTCCAATTATATTGTTCCACGAGTGTTCCTTTCATTTTTTTCCCGATGAGTTTGATTGTATACTAATATAGAAGTTCATTTAAGATGAGAATAATTCTTCAGAATTGAAATTATATATTATTATATAATATACATAAGATTTTCTAGTATTATATATTATTTTATTAATATATTAGTATTATCATTATATATAATTATAACAATAATCCATTCAATTAATTTTTGTCATTTTCGATTACAACAAAATTAGTTTATTTAATTATTTAATATTATTTATATATGTATGATACGTAATGTAAATAATGTTATACAAAATAATTAAAAATATTTTTAATATTTATAAATTTTTATGACCATCCATGAAATATTTAATGTAAATTGAAAGTGCATCGTCCATGTTAATGATAAATCGACACATCACAGGTGATGTTTTGATTTTCAGATTAAAATCAGATGATAATGGGTTTGAAGATAGAATACAGCATTAAAATAGTAAAATTATATTATATATAATACATTATAGTTAACATAAATCATTTATGGGGTATGTGAGGAGATAATAATATATGAAAATAAATAAAAACAAGTTAAATGAAAATATGTGTTGCTTTTACCTCTTGAATTCTTCTCCATCCAAACCTCCTTAAAGAAATTATGTTTGGTCATATATTGAGACCAAAGGATAATTTATGTGGGGAATAATCTTGGGAAAATTATTGTGTAGAATTTTTGGATGATTCAATGCATTGAAGTTGTGATAAGAAGATTTGGTGGCTGTTGTAATTTATTGAGGAAAAGAGTGGTGTTTTTTCATTATTTTTTCATTTATTATTATTTTTATTCATGGATTCAAATACATAGATCTATACCAATATAAATAAAATATAATAATTTATAGTTATAGATTATCGGCATACATCATCCATACACAATCTTTCAATCAATAATTCATGTATTTCAGACATAACATAAATTGATGTATCTTACTATTCACCAAATATTCATCTATTTTAATAAATTCCCAAAAAGTATTAATAACCATTTTGTGAGGTGTAGAAATAAATAGTGGAGTTTTTTTTGGAAATAATTTCATAAATATGAGAAATATAGTTTTTAGATAAAATCTTTATTTCTTCTAAAAATCATGATTTTAATATTATAAAAAAATTTATGAGACATTGAAATTTTAATTAAGGACTCATTAAATTATATTATATTCAAAACAAAAAATATGGATCAACATTTTTTATGAAAATGAATTTTCTTTTAAATTAGTATATTAGTTTTATAATTTTAAAAATATATATATGTTCAATAAAAAACTACAATAATTTAACATTGTCTAAAATTTATTTTCCTATAAACATGATCTATTTAAATAATATTAACATTTATAATTTTACTAAAATTTATTTAAAATATAATAAAAGAGGTAAAAATTCTATTGGTTGTGTTATTATTCCTAATGGAATTGTTATTATTCTAACATACATGTAACTACTCCATCGGGAAACGTTCCTCAATTTATTAAAATATTATCTATTTAATTATTTTGTTACTATAATTGTGTTTTTTTTAAATTCCTCATATTAGGTATATGGTTGACAATATATAAAATATATATAAAATGGATATAAGTATATAGAAAAAATTTTTGTCATTATAGTTAAAACTTCCCAAAAAAATTTAGAATTTTTTCTCAATGATTGTAAAGTATATTTTTTATGAAGTGTGGTATTTTTAAGATGGGATATTGATGAAAATTATTTTTTCAAGGGTTATATTAAATTATATATATATATATATATACATGCACACAAGGTAATTAATGAAATTATTTATGGCACTTATACAATTTTGTTTTGTAATTCAAAGGTGTTTGGTATTATATTTTATTTAATTGGATTGGGTTGTATTTTGAATTAAGAACATGGGTTGTTTTGGTGACTTTTATGGTATGGTATTAATGTGTGTATTGTTTTAATTAGTTTTGTGGTTTAATTTGAAAATTTAATTAATCCATAATATTGTTATATGGGATACGATTACCATTCCTATTGATTTGTTCATATCCATTGGTGCATGAATTGCACTTATTGATATAGAAACAAATGATCATGGCCCTCTAATAAAAATTACATATTGAACATAGGTTATAAAAACATTTATACCCTCTCCTGTCTTATCTTTATTCATCCTTTTCATTCCAAATTATTTATCTAAAAACCTTAATTAATTATAAATGCTTCCTTGATTTTAAATGGATAAAAAGGTGGCATAAATGTGTTTCATAAGGATTATCCCTTTTGGAACATTTATATTTGTTTTCATAAATAAATTAAATGGAAGGACCGACTGGCACCTTTTACTATGTTCGGTATACCTTATACTTGTATTTAGAAATTGTTTTGGAAATGAATCAATATATGAAATTTTAACGCATGTAAGATACCTTATGATATTTTGAATGTTTTCTCAGAAACTATTGATTTTTAGCACTATTTTTGTGTTTTGGATCCCTCAATGTGTTATGGGAAACTTATTATCTCCTATGAGAGTAGAGTGTCTCTTCATAGGTTATTTCACAGTTTAGGAGATTTTTTTTTAGAATAATTTTTTATTGGTTTATTCCATCCATGTGATGATCTCAACGTTCTACCTAAAATATTATCATGGGATTCCTTAGCATCATTTAGAGGCTTTATTGATAGTTTATTACTAACACTAATTAGAATGGTTGGTAGCACATATAATTGTTGAGAGGCTAGGTAGTATGTTCCATTAACGAGGCTCCAATAGAGAATACATGTTGATTATTGACTATGGG
Source organism: Viscum album (assembly GCA_963277665.1). Lineage (NCBI taxonomy): Eukaryota > Viridiplantae > Streptophyta > Magnoliopsida > Santalales > Viscaceae > Viscum > Viscum album. The sequence continues at coordinate 959,908,389 of OY728143.1, read as the reverse complement.
GATAGACCAAATGATGACATGTGATTCAGATATATGTACGTCCAGGAGTTCTGTCTAGATATTTTTAGGAAATTCCCAAATTACATTATCTATGTTCATGTTTTATTTTATTGTAGTTGGATTATCTTCTCCCCATGATTCCTCCTTCCAATAATCTTTTGTTTTTTCTATTATGTCATTTTTTATCACCTCAGTTGGACTATTATTTAGGTTTTTATGAACTATATTTTAAACTAAAAAATCATTAAAATGTAAATGATGTGTGTGTTGTTTTTAGAAATGTTTTTTCCTTATAGAGTTGTGTTTGGTTGTTTAAAACGGTTAAACTCTTTTTTTAAAATTTATTCCAAACTAGTACTTATGAATTAATTTGGATTAGAAAAATCATGGACCACTAGTCTCTTAACTAATGATCTATTTATGTTCACACCCTACTTGTTCCCCTAAGAGTTTATATTTCTTAGTTGTTGTTCAGGTTTAGGTTTTGGGTTCAATTTTCACTTGGAGAAGATTCCATTTATTGTTTGTGGTGACTATGAGGTCACATGAGTATTTCATCATTTATAGTTTTGTTATACTTTATATTTATATTTATATTTATTTTGGATTTTATTGTATTTGGATCATATTAATGTGTTGATTGTATTATGGGTTTATAGGTCTTCCTAGATGTGGTGCATGCTATGTTTAGAGTTAGGGATCCTGGTTTTTTGTGGTAAATCATTCCCATTGTGATATCATTGATGAAAAACACTATTTACTATACTAGGAGGATTGATATAGTCTATCTGGACTTATTTTAATGTATAGTTAGCTATGGGACACAAATTTAAGGTTTAGTTCCTTGTTATGATTAATTTTACCTTAATCAATGTTATTAATTTTTATTAATTTCAGTAATATTTTTCTATCAAAAAATTATTTTAACTTATTAAAAATAAAAAATTATACATGATCAAAATATGGGATCCATTTTCCCAATTGTAATCACATATGTGGCTGAAATTAATCTAAAATTAATTCCATAGTACGATCCACAAAGTTGGTTGTTAATGTAAAATCATTCAGATGATTGTTTTTTTATATCTAATGTCAATGTGAAATTGATATCAATGACCTATATTTTATTAATTTATAAAGATAATATCTAATTTATCATTTAAACCAATTTAATATATAATTTTTCCTTATAAATAAATAGTATGAAAAAGATATTTTGAATTAATATATGGTATTTATCACTATTAATCCTAAAATGATTTTTAAGAAAAATACCAAAATTTTACACTCATATAATTTGGAAATTATGAATTCAAATAAAAAGTTTATTTTTTAAAAAAATTTATTTCCAAATGTTTTAAAATTTATTTTATTTTTAAAATGTTTATGGGCTTAACCAAAAACAATTTGTCCTTCATTATCAACAAGTTTTATTTATATAATAAAATTATAAAAAATATTTTAAAAGTAATTATCGATATTCATATTGATATTTTTTAATTGATCTATTATAATTAGCTAACTGAAATAATTAGAAAAATAAAAAAAATTTCATAGAAACATATCTGTTTCATGTAATGTAAGTCAAGTTGTTGATGAAAATTTCATATACCAAGTTGATGTTTCATTTAACATATTCCATGTATCAATCTTACCTTGGTGTTCTCTACAGAGAAAGATAAAATTTAGGTCATGTATAGTTCGTGATTAACATGGGGTTTCATATTACACATTCCAAACATAGTGATTTCATATAAAATAAATATTTTTTTTATAAAATGAAATTAAAAATATCATAATTGTTAAATTAATTAGAAAGATAATATTTTAAAAAATATAGGGGTGATACACCCACCAAAAAAATGACGATATGTACCTAAAAAGTATTGGGTGTATGGAAAAAAAATACCTCGAATATTTTTTGGTCCAAAACATCTCCATTATCTCAGATGACATTTCCCATGATTTAAAACTCTTCAAAATAGAACTCAAACATATTGAGAATCTTATAAAACTAGTTATGTTAACATCGTATATAGCTTAGAAATTTATAGAATGATATAACTATATTTCTAAAAAACTATTATATAATTGATGAAATGGAAAATAATCATATCTAGGAATGGTTGAATAGTTTTGATCATGAGTCTCATGAATAAATATGGTGAATTCATCACATTAATGGTGATAACCATAACCTAATAACAGGCATTGAATGATAAAAATTATATATTTTTTATATCGCCATTTTTAATGTAATCCTACTGATAACCATACCTATAATAAATCAATGATAACCACATAAATGTTTATATATAGACAAGCATGTCATCAGTAATTAAAGGGAGGAACTTTTTCTTGAGGTTCACCTAATTTAAGATATGATAGTCAATAAAATGTATCATGATCTTGTCAAAATTATTAATTAATATCATTTGAGATTCCAATGGGGAAAATGATTTATTTGAAAAGATTCTTCATAATGTCCAACACTTGTACCTTTATCATATTCATCTCATCATGTGGAATCGAATTGGAAAAAAATGATATTCACGTGATCCAAAATTATATATCAATTAAATGAAAAAAATAATGATAAGTAAAAATGATATTTATAATAAAAATTGCCTATATAATATTACTTTAATAAAAAATGGTCTTATTAATATTATACTAAAGATATATCTAATTATTCTAACTGATGGAAAATCATCTGCAACATTCATTTTACAATCCATAATCATTTAAAAAGAAAAATAATCTTTCAAACAATGTAATATATAATTTCATTAGCTCTGATTAACATCACTCCAAAATGGTTGTGGTATAAACTATAAAATAATGATGATGAACAAATGAATACTATGGGAAATATAGTAATGATTTCTACAATCCATTCGGAGGTCCCATGAAAATATCTCTCTTGAAAGAACTAGCTTGTGTCACACATATATGTATGTGATCAGTTTCATATATTAAATTTGAATATAATTCTCTAAAAGGGTCACTTGGTTCACTACCCATATTATTAAATCTCTGAACTATATTATTTGTAAAAATATAATATCTCATGAGGTTATCTGAACACTGAGCTATTGGTCCTTATGACTGGGACGGTTTTTGAATATTTCGGTTATGTCCGGATCCATAAATGTTATTATAACCATGTTTAACAATATATAACTACTAAATTATTTTTTAGGATAACATTCACAAAAATATTCATGAATAGTCCCTTTGTTATGAATCTGTCAAATGTAGAGTCACTATTCATATTATCAATATATGTTTGGGTGAAAATGATATACATCAACATAGATGACACGGTGAATTCAAAATTTTAACATCAACCCAAAATATAACATGTCATGTAAAGTATAAATAATGTACATTATTATTTCAAATAATATAAACTAATACATTTCTTCAATTAGGTTACCCTGATGGAAAACCAAAAACACATGGATGTGCATATACATTATCAAAACTTGTTTTTACTCCTCATAAAATAGTTTCTCAAAATATTTCCAAGGTAGATTAATTTCATCATGTGTATAGATGATCAAGGTTCACCAGTAAATAATTATTTCATGGAAAAGGCAAGATGTTGGAACCATTTGATCATAAGTGTTCATAACAAGGAAGAATATCTCAATAACTACCTCATCCTTGTTTTTAGCTACCTAGTGGTTAATATTTTTTAGAACATGTATTTCTATGTTTCTCAATGATATCCCATCTATTTAATCTATAAATATATTTATCTTATACCTCTATATTAATATAGTTCTCAACTGGTGTGGGAATACATAATGGTAATGTAAGAGGTGGGTATTATCACTAAAAAATAGGAAATGAATAATCTACCTACATATATGGTTGTGTCATTCCATTATGTAGTCCCTAAATTGAATCACCTTAACAAAATTTGTAATTTATAGAAGGATCATTATCTATAAATGGTATCTCACAATGACAAATGAAGTCTTTACATGGATATATACGTGGTGTTATCAAATATTTGACCATAGGGAACATTAATATTAATAAATATATGTATATAAAATTAATATAGACATATAAAGTTAATAACCTTTAGTTGTAATATCATTGTTCCTTTTACATATTTCCCTAAATCAATGTCACGTCACAATGAGGAAAAAGAATTATATAAAATCTCTAAGGAATGAATACATTATCCTCCAAGAGGAAAATTGGTTCCCTTTCATGAAAATAAAACATAGTATCCCTTTACAAATTATCTATTTAATCATTAAACAATATCCATGTGATAAATAACTATAAAAACCTTCACTAAGACATGTATTCTATAACATCACTTCGACATAAATTATCCTATAGAACCCGACATTGGATAAAATATTGTCGACTATGCCACACCATTCCAATATATAGTACATCATAGGGAAGTGACTAGAATAATGTAAGCACATCACAAATGATTGTAGGTATTTTGATAAAGAACTAATACACTGTGGACTTCTCCACATATAATATAATAATGAATGGTAGATAATTAATCGAAAGCTTAATATATAATGAATCCAAACAACTTCAAGATCCAAAATTATTGCATAACATTAACATAAATGGTATAATATCACACCTTACTTACCGAAAGGTAAACTATCCTAAATAAATTGAATTGAAAATATAACTATCGAAAATATTCTCTTGATATATCTATGAAACCAGATATTCTTTTTTGGTATGTTTTTTTTATGGTTGTTTTTTAGAAAAAGAGAAGTTTCTGGAAATTCCAGGAGTACATTCCATGTACATTTAAGTTCACACCATGTACTCAGTTTCTGTGGGTGACCATGTACTAGCCGAGTAACAACCGAGTACATGGGCGTGTGTGGTGACATAGATACCTCCTACAGCCGAGGCTGGAAAAGGCATGTACACACTGTGTACTTTTTAAATACATGTCGTGTACTTTCTTTTTTCATTAAACAGACTTGGGTCATGTACAATGGACAGAATGCACTTTTTCGTCGTTCATCTTGTCTAGGAGCATTTGTAAAACCATGGATCATCTCCGAACCGCCGACTCGTCACCCATTCGATGAATTGAACACTGTCAGTGGAATTGGAATCACACCAGTGAGTTCTATCTTCAACTATAACTTCATCTCCTTATTTATCGTCTTTATTAAGATATCCTTGGTTGAATGTTTTTAGCGTTTTTATATATATACTACATTCATGGTAGATTCAATTCCTATGGTTCACATATATCGATATCACAATGAAGAGGTAGGTGGTTAGTGTCATTCTGTAGATAGTTTTTGAATTATATGTGCAAAATATCCCAATACCCATGAAATGGGTATTTAGTGTTTATGTTTTTTAGCCTGGTTTTTCCTTCAATGCCTTGTTTTTCTAGAGAGATGTTGTTTTTTAGGAATAGTGTTAATTTATCCATTCTATGGTGGTTTTTCCCATGTTCTCTTGTTTTGAACATTTTGTTCTGCTTGCTTGTTAGGATCCTTTATTTTCCCTTTCCTAATATTGTTAGGATTCTGTGATTGTTTATATGATATGTCATGATATGTTGTAGATTGTTTATCCAAGTAGGTCATGAGGTTTAATTTTGATTCCATATTGTTTGTGCATGACTGACATACATAGGGTCGTGATAACCTGGTGCTTTAGAACAAAGGTAGAATGGACTTGAGGGCTTCTACAGAGTGTCTATTTTACTATTCTGTTGTGAGACCTTAGGGGGGATGAAATTTTTTTCTCCCCCAAAGTTTCTTAATTTTCCTCGATATGGGCCATAAAAGAAATTAGATTTTGAGTTCTTCCTCAGAGTGCCTATTAGTTACAGATATGAGACCACATGGGGAGTTGATGGTGAGAGCTTCCTAATTGTGTCATTTCTAACACTGAACAAGAGGGGTTCAATTGTGAGTACTTCCTAGAGGACTTCTTGTGTTTGTTTTGTTGATCAAGAGGGTTTTATATGTGACTACTTCCCAAAGGGATAACTGCTTTTGATTATCTGCATACTTGATATATGAAAATGAATGCAATTGAATTTGTAGGATGGATACTATACTTACTTCCTTCTTCACTCCATTATATTGTTTACTACATGCCATATATATTCACTGATTGTTAGGCAAAAATAATTGAGTGGTTTTATACTGCGATTAATCTCACACCCTATAAGGGTCATGCTTTTGGACCCAAATAGTTTATATTGTTGCAGGTATTGATAAGGGAAATCACCCTTCTACTTCAGGTACTTGACTGCTTGATAGTGGGAATGCATGGGACCAAGCAAAGGCTTGCGATGTTGTGGAGTTTTTTACTTGCTTTTCATTTTATACTTTTTCTTAGTACTATATTCCAATATTGTGTTTTTTTGTCTAATTTCCTTGACATATATATCATGCATCATTTATATATGTGTTCTCTAGTTGTTATTAATTCTAGTCTTCCACTGTTCACTATTTTATAGTATTATTACTACTTCCTCTATTGTTATTTGTTTTAAAACCTCTATGTTACTCTACCAATGAGGGCATAGTTTCCCCACTATCATACCCATGGTCATTACTGCTAGTTGGAATCCTCTAGCATTCATGGAAATGTGCTTGATGCCATGTGACCAACCGGGTACGGGGCACCTCTAGGTAGCATCCAATATAGGGACATTAAAACGTGGAATCAGAGGAATTATTTTCTTCGTGACTTACTATTTGAAGCCTATAGCCAGGGATAGGAAAGAATAAGTACTTGGTAATATGATGCTCTTAGAAGTTGCTAACCTATATACAAGGAAAATCCAATTTACATCGTTACTATAATTATTCTGGTTTTGCAATTATTACAGATGACTTGATTTCACTATTGGGTGATTTACATGTCTTGTTATGTTATTGTAGATGTTATTGAGGTTCTATTTTTGTTGCAACTTGATCAGTTGAGGTTATTCCATCACATGAATCATATATGAACTTGTTAGAAATCACATGTCATGCATTCTTGCAATTACAGATGACTTGATTTCACTATTGGGATGATTTACATCCTAGATTTCTTGTCTATATTTGGATGACCATGGGACTTACAATATGAACATTACTCTAGTGGTGGATCATTTTAGGGATTCCATTGTAGATGAATTTCCACATTTTCTTCTCGAGAGAGAGATGGAGTTTTTTATTCATCTTGTTCTAGGAGCAGAACCAGTGTCTGTTACGTCTTATAAGATGGTTACACCTGAGTTATAGGAGCTCCAGATGATGTTGGGGGAGGTGCAGGAAAATGGTTTCATCTGGCCCAGTAATTCTCCTTGGGGATTACATGTCCTATTTGTGGAGAATGAGGTTGGTACCCTTAGAGTTTTGTGGATTATTAGAATATGTACCAATTGATGGCCAGGAATCGATATACCTTACCAAGGATTGATGATCTCTTTGATCAACATCAAGGATCCCATGTGTTTTTGAAGATTGACTTGAGATCTGATCACCATTAGTTGCATATTAGACCACCAAATGTACCTCTTAAATCCTTCTGGAGCAGGAATGGTCAATACGAGTTTGTAGTTATGATGCTTGGTCTCACGAACACGCCTGCAGTTTTAATGACACTAATGAACAGAGTGTTCCATCCGCACTTGGATTCTTTCATGTTAGTCTTTCTGAATGATATCTAGGTGTACTCTCGCACTCGACACAATCATGCCACACATATTGATATCATTTTCATTACACTGAGATAGAATCAGTTATATGCTAAGCCCTTAAAATGCCAATTTTTTGATGGACCAAATTCACTTCTTGGGTCATGCTAACCCAGAGACAGGATTATCAGTAGACCAAATGAAAGTGAGACCAGTAGTTTCCTAGGAGAACCTAATGAATGTATTTGAGGTATGAAGATTTCTAGTGTTGGCTGTTTACTATAGTATTTTTCATACAAGGCTTCTCTTTCTTAGCAGTTCCACATATGTTCCTTACAAAGAAGGGTGTGAAGTTCATGTGGTTATATTCTTGTGATTCATCCTTTCAAGAGCTGAATGGGAGGTTGAATTTACCACAGATAGTAGTATTATCAGAGATGGGAAAGAGCTATACTAGATAATCTGATGCATCAATTATTGGGATGAGATCTGTGCTTATTCAGGTTGAAGGAGTCATTGCATAAGGGGACCTGATAGTTAGGCCACATGAAAAAAATTACTCGACGCATGATATCAATCTGGCTGCATTCATTCATGGTTTATGATATTGGAGACATTAACTTTTGTAAGATCATTTTGTGGTTTTCACCAACCAAAAAAGCCTCATGTATATCTTCACTCAGCGCGATCGGAATTAGAGATAGTGAAATGGGTCGATTACATTCAGTATTTTGATATTGATCTTGCCTACACGCCTAGGAAGGGTAACGCAGTGGCTAATGCGTTGAGAAGGAGGACTCAGATACAGGAAGATCAAGAGGCCAGTAGTGAGTAGACGCTTATGGCATTGTTCTTTGAGATGCATTTGTAGGTGCATGGCAGTCAGCGGAAGATGTTTCTATCTTCTATAGCTATTACCACTACACATCTTGATCGAGTTCAAATTAGAGAACTATTAGATTCTGAAGGCCTAGTCCTTCAGGAGAGCATGTCAGGATAGGACCTTACTCATGTATGGATAGTAGGCAAGGATGCGTTCTTGCATTTTCATGGACGCATGTGGGTGCGAGAAGACATACGCGAGGAGCTAATGTGATACATCCATTCTTCATTTTGGGAAGTTCATCCTTGTGTCACCAAGATGTATCGAGATCTACACCATCAGATTTGTAGTCTAGGTATGAAGGGAGATGGTGTTGGTTTTTTCATTAGGTGTTCAACCTATCAGTAGGTGACATTAGAGCATCAATGGCAAGTAGGGATTTTGTAGTAGCTACCTATTCTCATGTGTAAGTGGAATGATTTCACGATGGACTTCATGATAGGCTTACTGAGGTCGCCTTGAGAGAATGATGAAGTATGGGTTGTCATTGATAGACTCACGATGATTACTCACATCTTACCGATCAAGGATACCGTCATTTTTGATGAGATTGAGAGGTTGTACATCTGAGAGTTTTATGTATACATGGGGATCTATACTCTATTGTGTCATAAAAAGACGCACATTTTACTTCTCGGGTTTGACAGGGATTATAGAAATATTTGGATACACAGTTACAACAGAGTACAGCTTACTATCCCTAGATAGATGGCTAGTCTGATCATATTATTCAGATGCTTGAGGACATGCTTCAAGCATGCATCCTAGATTTTGGAGATTCATGGGAGAATCACTTACCTCTTGTAGAGTTTTCCTAAATTAATTTTTTTCAATAAACTAAATAGATGGAAACTTATGAGGCTTTGTACGGTAATACATGTCGATCACCCTTATGCTGGCTAGAGGCAGGAGAGGTTGCCATGCGGGGGACCTCATCTTGTCCTGGAGACCACAGAGCAGATAGAGAAGATTCAGAAGAGGATGGATATTGCATAGTCATGACTGAAATCATATGTTGATTGGTGGAGATGACCTCTACTATTGTATGTCAGTGATCATCTTTTTCTATGTGTTTCTCTGAGGTTGGGACACATGAGGATTAAGAGATAGGGAATGCTTTCACCGATGTACGTCATTCTGTTTGAGGTGTTGAAGAGATTTCAGACTGTTTCCTATCAGTTGAAGTTACCACAGAGGTATCCAAAAATGCATTATGACTTCCACATTTCTAAGCATCAATGATACTTCTCAGACTCATCTCATAGTTTCCATCCCGAGGAGGTTGAGCTTGAGTTGGACACCTCATTCGTGGAGTGTCTTATCTCGATTGTTGATAGATGTGCAAAGGATTTTTGTGGCTGGTCTGTTCTTCTGGTATAAGTGTTAAGGCAGTATGGGTGAGTATAGAATGACACATGGGAGACTATAGTTGTGTCAGTGTAGATTTATGTACACACTGTGTACTCTATTGCTGCGGGGGACAATTTACATGCCAGATAATGGCCGACTATATGTGTGTCTATGGTGACCTAGAGACCTCTTAAAGCAGAGGTTGGAAAAGGAAAGTACAAGACAATTAAATTTAAAATACACGCATTGTTTTTTTCAATTACATGCCATGTACTTTATTTTTTTTAATAAAAGGAACAAGGTCATGTCTAATGGACATAACAAACTTCATTGTCATCTTTCTCATCCCAGAGCATCCATACTACCAAATATATTCTATGAGCCCTCAACTCACCATGTGTTCTCTGAATCGAACTATGTAGGTTGTGTTAGAATCACATTATTGAGTTATCTCTTCTTCTAGAACTTCATCTCCTGATTTATCCTCTTTGATGAGATATTATTAGTTGAATGTTTTTAGCGATTTTTAGATATATTGTGTTCTAGAGTGATTAAGGTCCTGAGATTCGTGTATATCGATCTTATGACGCTGAGGTACGTGCCTTGTGCCTTTCTGTATATAGTCTTTCAATTTAATGTGTAAAAGTTCCCAATACCCAGGAACAGGTTATTGCATTTTTCGGGTTTTTAGTCATGTTTTTCATTCTATGAATTTTATGTTTGGATAGAGGTTGTTTATTTATGAATATGGGAACTTTTCCTATGATATGGAGGTTTTCCAATGTTTTCTTGGTTTCACGTTTGGTTCCTCTTCCAGGTTAGGATGCGTTGTTTTCCCATTCCTAGTATTGTTAGGATGGAGTGATTATTTATCGTATATGATATGATATGTGGTAGATTTTTTAGCCATGTAGTTCTTGATGTTTACTATGGCTTCCATATAATTTGCGAAAGACTGACTTACACAGGGCGATGAGAACCTAATGTAGTAGACCATATGGACAATGGATGATGAGGGATTCTCCAGAGGATCTGTTTTACTATAACGTTGAGAGGCCATAGGCGGGATGGACATTGTGCTTCCTCAGAGTGTCTGTAGTATCCTCGATATGGGACACATGGGGAATTGGAAGTTGATTGCTTCTTTAGAGTTCCTATTAGATACTAATACGAGACCATATTGGGGAATTGACAGTGAGTGCTTTCTCAAAGTGTATTTGATAATGCTAAACTAGAGGGGATAGACTATAAGTACTTCCTAGAGGTTTTCTTGTGTTTGTCTGGTTGAACTAGAGGGGTTACACTGTGTGTACGTCCCAGAGGGTTACCTAATTTTGATTAGCTACATACTTGATATATAAAAATGAATGGAATTTTATTTTTAGTATTTTTATTATGTGTACTTCCTTGTTCACTGCTTTATTTTGTTTATTTCCTGACATATATATTCACTAACTTCTTAGCATAGATAATTAGGGGGTTTCCTACTTGTATTAGTCTCACACAATATTCGGGTCATGTTTTTGGACACAAATAGATTATATTGATGTATGTATAGATAAAGGAATGCACCCTTCTACTTCAGGTACAATACTCGTTGGAGTTGGAGAGCTTGGGACCAAGTTGGGGCTTGTGATGTTGGGGAGTTGTTTACTAGTTTTTTTTTGTTAAATTAGTTTAGTACTGTATTCCAGCTTTGTGATTTTTTTGGCAGCTTTCCTAGACATAGGTATCATACATAATATATATGTGTGTGTGTTATCCAGTTTTTAATACTTACAGTCTTCTTCTCTTTATTGTTGTAAGGTATTTTTATATATTCTACTATTGCTCTCTGTTTTACTTTCAATGTGTTACTCTTCCAATGACAACATAGTTTCCCCACTATCACACCCAAGGCCCTCGCTACTAGTCAAAATCCTCTGGAACTCGGGGAAATGTTCTTGACGCCATGTGACTAACTATGTATGGGGTGCCTCTAGGCAACTTTCGAAATAAATATGTTACAAGAGAAAATTCATTTTCTTTTGTTATCTTCCTATAATCTTATTTTCATAGTTTTTTATAACAAAATACGTCTCTAAATAATGCAATGTCTTCATTACACATGAAACATGAGGGCAACATGAACATGTTGGGGTGAGTATATGTATATAATGTGAGACACCTCAAAAACATAAAATGTTTAATTTGGAATATATTTCAACAAAAAACAATAAATGTAATATAGAAGAAAATAATAAACAAACACACATTGATAAGATAAATTTTGACAGAGAAAATATTCCCACACTGTACATGATATCTATAAAATAATTCATCCAATAAATCATTAAAAAATATATTTTTCTCCAATATTATCCCACATGTATTCTCAAGAATATTGTAGGGTTATCATTGATTTCTAATTAAACAATTATAATTGTTGGACTGACCAACCTAATTAAATGACCCACAAAAAATCAATTTGTTATCTTAATATGATTTAGTACATAATTTCAGGGGCATAGTGACATTACAAGATATTAATCACATTACTCACAGATTTCCTATTTGTCTCAATTCCATGATCATCATTCCCAATCCTGATTATTAGATTTATATAGATATTCTTTCAAACTAGCTAAAATTACCTTGCATATTTTCTATAATAACATATACTAGTATACAATTTCATCATATGATGAATAAAATGAGGATAAATTAATAATGTAATGAAATTTTAGATATTTTTATATATAATATAGAATCTACTAAGACTATAAAATATAAGAAACTTATATTTTTAGGGTTCCCAATATGTAAACCTATGGGGAATGTCTTATCATGTCAATCCCATCACAATTCATATATGTGTCTACCTATATGTTTATTAGAAAGGGGTAAAATTCATGTGGTACTAGTGGGACACTTTCCAAATACTAACACATTACAGGTCAGGTAGGGCCATTGTTCCTTCTCTATTGAGTGGACATATCATGTATCTATATATGGATAACTCAACATATGATATTAGGATGGTTATGACAATTATTACAAAGGGTTACATGTTGTGTGGTACAAATCAACATGTCTTATATATATATGTATATAAATATTCCGACAATACTAATACACATCATTCCAGTCATCTTAGGGAAAAATGATTCTATATAATGGGAAAATACAGTGAGATACGAAGAAGGTGTAATATTTTAATATGATTAGATATTTTTCACATAAAATAAAGAATATGTCCCCATATTGGAAGATACCATGTGATGGTTTGTGGTTTTGAAATTTTTATTATATATAGTCTAAAATATGTTTTACTGAAATACTAAATAATCCCACTATCATTTCCAATATAAACTATTACAACCACTAAAACCCTTAGAGAACATCCTTATTCATCCCCCACCTCTCTATAATCCACTTAAGGATTCCCAATCACCCAAGAATACCATTTTTAATCTTTTAGTCCCACACACAAAAGTATTGTTTTTTTCATTCTCATATTTATTAATGTTTTTTATGTTGTTATGCCCTTTTATTTTCAATTTATAATGATAGGGTATGATTTATAACCTTCCCCATACTTCCTATTTTATTTAAAAATAATTATAGTCACCTTTTTCTCTAATTAATCCCTTCAATGTAAGCCTATTACCCTGAATAAATTTCAAAATAATCATTTCCCCTTTCTTTTTTTCAAGATTATTTATTATCATATGCCTTTTTTTAATTATATATTTCTAGAATTGTCTTTATATGTTAATTTTACTTAAACCATCATGTTAAATTTATTAGAGACCGATTTTAATCTCAAAAACCATTTTAAGGAACATTTATGTGATTTTGTTTTGCTTCCAAATTTTCACCTTAATTTTCCTTGACAATAAAACTATTTAGTCAATACCATAACCATTTCCTACCAAGGGTGTTCAATTTTATGAACATATACCATTTTATTGGATACATAGATATATTTATTCTATACCCCATGATTGTGTAAAAAAATATGATGACAAATGAATCCATGTTTAGTTATTTATGTGGAACACTTATGCATGAGAATGAATTGAAATTGTTGGGAGTGACCGAAATTATATAGGGATCCAATGAATTGAGTAATGTTTTGTATAATGATACAATATGTTAGGAAAGGGGTATATGGCAATAATTTAAGGGACTTTGTCCACCAATAATTTATGGTGGTTTAGCCTTCTCTTATGTTTATGATGTTTCATTTTAATTTGATTCCATATATACCATTTTATGATTATCTTTCTATATCATGCATTATTATTAATGTCTCCCTAAACCTATTTTATTTTCCTTGTGTAAATTTTATTATTATATTCTTGTTATACCATGTTTATTCCCTTACTCAGATTTATGGATCACCAATTTCTTATGTAGTTTTCTAGGTTATCCAATGTAGTTTTAAACAAAAGAATATTATATAATCAATCAATAAATATGGTTCAATTCATGTTAATGATTTAATGAAATGTAATTAATTATGAAAGACATTAGACATATCTATATTTTCAGTTGTATGAATTTAAATATTATGTATGTTGATCATTTATTTATTTTTTGATAAATTTAATGGTTGTTATATTTAGAATTAAAAACAGTTTTTTGATATATATTATCAATTGAGTAAGTAATTGAAGAAACGATTCCTTTGATTCCTATTTTATTTGGAAATAGATTAAAGGTCACATTAATATAGAAAAATGTTAATTAAAACAATAGTATGTTAAAAAAAATACCTAAATTAAATATTTAACTCTTTTCATTGATCATTACACTTATTTAAATACATTTATTAAAACATTTAATGCTATAATTAATATATTTTTTATGATAAATTAACTGGTATAGGTAACAGATTATGGTAAATAAATAAAATATTTAAGCCGAGTAAATTTATAGGGTTTACCCAAATGTGAGTCAAGATTAATAGGTGACATACAAAAATTATTTTGACATGGGTATTACTAAATCTCTATGACCGCATATAATATTTCAGATAATTCCATAACATCCAATGAAAACATATTATTCTCATTGGGTTAACTTAATGATTATAATTTTTGACACTCTATTAATAACTGGCTATAAAATATATATTAGGTGGATATCATCTTGTACATATGACTAATATGATATAAAATAGATATAAATCATTGTAAAAGGTATTGTAATTTTATTGATACTTTAACACTCTCTAAGAACACAATTTTTTTCAACTCTACTCTAATATGTATGTTAATGAATTTTATATGACACTATGATTTATATCCTTTACATGTTCTCAAATAGTAAATATACCTCACAGATTCTACTATATCAATCTACTTGATCATCACTTATATATTTTATCATAATGAATCCATAAATTTTTTTACTCACATTATTTCATCCATCTATTTGAAAATAACTTTCCATTAATTTATAGATCATCCATATATAAATATATTAGTGGTGGTTATAGAAAAATAAATCCAAAACACAATTATATCGATTAGATGGTTTCTATATCATTGTGCCTTTTAAAAAACACTGTCTCCAATAATATGATAAAATCATGTGGCCACCAATTCCCAGAATAATTTTCACAGTCAATGAGATCGTAATAAATTTTAATGTAGTTAAATATTCTATATTGTATATCTATATCTTTGTAATATCCAAGAAATATGGGTGACTCTTTTTTCATTATATTATATTTTTCATAATTGTTTTTCATGCAACTGAAATTATTATAGTGAAAGTTTCAAATCCAAATAGAATCTTGTATGAAATGGAATTCACCACAACACATTAATATCCATTATAAAAATTAATAATTTTATTTATATGTGGGGTACCCAATGTAAATAACTTTAAAAATACATAACATGGATTATATTATTAATTATCACTATTTATTCACAAATCATGATGAATTG
The DNA here is from genome assembly GCA_963277665.1 of Viscum album. Lineage (NCBI taxonomy): Eukaryota > Viridiplantae > Streptophyta > Magnoliopsida > Santalales > Viscaceae > Viscum > Viscum album. The sequence continues at coordinate 959,892,554 of OY728143.1, read as the reverse complement.
GGATATTCTCTATCTTTATCTATAATACCACTATGAATTATTTTTCAATTAATTGTTACTCATGTTATTCCATGTCACCCTATTTTTCCTATTTATTTAGTTATCATGTATTACAATGGTACATTCCACCATTTATGATCTCTAAAACTCATATATATTTAATATTCTAAAAATAATGAGGATTATAAAATTTTATGATATGGAAATATTTTATTACATATCATCCAATTTTCATATTCCATATTTACTATTTAACCTATTTCAAATTACAATAACTGATCTTTTATGATTTAATTATACCATTTCTCCCACCATATTAAAATAACTATATTCATTTCCCGAATTAAGAATATGTTATCAGTATTATTTATATTTGTATTTATAAATATAATTCATCCTTTATATGAGATATTTTGATGTATTATTTTATATTATGCTTCCTAATGTTCTATTTATTTTATTGATTCATATTTTCATTTGGATTGAATTATTTTCATATTTCCTTCAACATTAACTCAGATATCTATCACAATATTTGAAAAGGTCATAGCTTATAATTATTAAAACAATATATATTATAATGATTATTCATTAATATATTTGGGAATTGGGTTATCAATTAGTAATACTGGATATATACATCATTAATATTGTAGTGATTACAAAACATGTAATTACATTCATCGAGATTGTGTGGATAATGAAAATATTCATAGTGAATTATAGAAAAGGTTTTGAATATATATAGAGAATTCAGTGGCTAGTTTTTAAAGAATTTTTTTGATGCATAAGAAAGGATACAATTAATAATTATGTATGGAATCTGAAAACATATTAGATATAATCTCAATCGATTTAATAGTTTCTTGATAAAAAATTATTTATAGTGTATGAAAACAAGTAAATAATATTTCTTTTATTTCTTTATAATTGATCAAACTCTAGGTAATAAAATATATCCCAATAAATGATTTTATATTATATGGTTACAATTAAATGTTGACCACAAACCTCTATAATAATGATCCATCATATATTATTTATTCCACAAATCATAACAATTATTCCCACTTATTTTTACTCATAATTATTAAATATATAGAATTGAGTATCATATGTACACCGTGTTGAATAATATATAATATTTTTAATTAAATATTAACTGAGTATCAAATTTATAGATTCATGGATTTCACAAGGTGCTAAAAAGGTTTATTTTGTTGTTCTAGGGGTTCTAAGAGGATATTTAGAGGGGAATAATTGATGATAAGTGGGATTTTGTCCAAAATATTATTTTCTGTTATGGATAATTCCATTAAAATATTCATTACATCCTGATATACTATATAACATATAGGTTTTTTTGAATTTTTGTTACACTAACCCAAAGATGGTGAGTAAGAAGATTAAGGAGGCATGATATGGAATTAGGCATAGATCAGTAAATTTTGGTGGATTTTTGTTTGAACAAGATTTATTGTTTCAACTATGCGGGTCATGGATACAGTGTTCAAAGTATTGTAGTGAATCTATATTAGTCTATGTTTTTAATATTTACACATGGAAAGGGTGATTATAATTTTGTATTTTTAGATATTAGATTTAATTATTCTTCCATTTTTAAGAATATTGATGCATGATGTTTTGTTACATAATGGTATTTTTAGGGGTTTCACTATAGTGAAATATATAGGTAGAATTATTTTTATAGTGAAAATTATTTAAACAGCAAAAAGTCATTAATTTATTTCCATTTTTATTTTTGATTTTTAAAACCATTACTAAAATAATTATTAATTGTATATTTTTATAAAAAATACCTTTAAATAATATAATGTCTCATTTTTATAAAAATTGATACTATTTTAATAATCACCTACCTTCTTATCACCCTCCACCATAACACCAAAATTGATCAAGTGGAACACCTAGAAATAATATAATTCATATTTTTTCATTTTTATTTTCCCCAACATTACCCCTCTACTATATTACATTTTTCGTTATCCTGTCCAGAGAACACTCCACTACTAGTCAAAAAAATTCCATCAAACAAATTTTGATCCAAGTTCTCTCAAATGCTATTTTTTATTTTATTATTTATAGATCCAACACCATTGAGAAGGTTATGGTCATGGTTTCTCATCATTTTTTTATAATTTTATTACGTTATTGACATGTAAATCTATTTTATATGTTTTTAAAATTTTCACTACCATGTCTGTAATTAGTCTCAAATTTATTTAATCATCAAGGAATTTTTTATTTCAATATTAGTTCATGGAATGTGTGTAATATACGCCACCTATTTCTTCATATTGATATAAATTGATGATTATTTTGTTTTTTAGTAATTATATGAGACCAACCTAACAAATATTACATATAAATGCAATATATACGATGAGAGTGAAGAATGTTTTACTTTTTTCTTTATTTATAAACATGATATTCTTTATTAATTTGGTTTTAGAAATTATTATATTATTTCCAAACAGTGGTTCATATAATAATTAATATTTAAATGGGAAAATTTATTTACAGATGGTAGTGGAACAATGTAGTTGAAATATTTAATTTACAATGTTTTTATGATGAGAATGAATTGAAAAATAAATTATGAGGTGAAAAAATAAGATATTTTTTTAACAAATATAATTATCTTTTTATATTTTTTAGTTACTAGTGGATTTTATTTAATTTTAGGTTTGTTTTCTAACCTAGACCTGTGTTTTTTTGTTTGATTATGGATGAGATAATTTTATGGGTTGTTATTGTGGATTTTTAGTGTAGTAGTGAGTTAAAAACTATTGATTTGGGTTTATTATAGTTTTAAAGTCAAAAATGAGAATACATTATTAATATAAATTTTTTAAATAATTTTAATTTGTAAAATTTTGTATTGAATTAATATGTGATACATAATCAGTATTGATACATTGAAAAAAAATTCAATAAATTATATTTCATCAATATAATAGTTCACCTAATAAATTATTAATGTGGATATGGTAATGAATTAGGAATTAAGTGGTTGTGTCACTAGGGTTATTTATTGTTTTTATGTGAAAATTATTAGGTCTCCTTTGGAACTTATTCATGATGTGTTTTGTGAAGAATTATGACTATAGGTTGGAATCATTATAATTATATACATTCAATTTAGTTTTTCTTCAATGAAACAACACATGAGTTATATAACATAACTAACTCCAATATGATTATTTGGATGAAAATACTATATAGAAATTTATTATACCATTACAAAAAAAACTATAAAATAATTTAAGAGAATATGTTTTTGGTTGATCCACATTGAACACTCATAACGAAAATATTAATTTCATTTAACAATAATTAAATAAATCACCAATTTATATTTTTTCATATTATATTAATATTCTATCACAATTTATTTTATAAATAATTAATCATGTTGAATCTGATTTATGACCTTGGATTACAATAATAATAACCAATTATCGTGATTTATCATAATGATAGTTTGAATATTATCTAAATATATAATTAGAGATGAAGATATTGATTTTGAATTTAATATTATTCTTCACTCAACGATGGATTATTTTAAATGTGTTTCAATTTATAGTAAGAATATTTACTCTTTGATTATTTTTATGTTTTGAATAGTTATACTAGTTACTCATTAATATGTTTTTTGATTCATTTTTTTATTGGGATGTTAAATTAAAGGGTGCATGATTATTTTTTTTAAAATTTATATATTTATTATTATATTTTATATAATTGTAAATTTTAATTGAATTTTTATTTAACCAATTATACATATATATACATATATATATATATGTTATATTATATTACCATAGAACACATTACCATATGTCACTAATTTAGTGATTCTTTCAACAAAAAATTTGTATATTGTCCAATTAGTGGAATAATAAAATGAATATGTTAACAATTTAAATTTAAAAAACTATCGAATAAAATTTATTTTTAGAACATAATATTTAAAATATTTAATCCTCCGTATTTTTGTTGGGAATAGAATTGTGAATTCAATATCACTATAATTTCACCAGTATTTTCTTGTTTCAGAATGATTATATTAATAACATAGTGTTTGATAATGAAATTTAGAATATGATATATTATTATTTCAACATAGTATGGAAGTACCATGAAAAAAATAAATAAATTATTGAAACTCATATTTTTGTTTTGAATATTAATAATGATTTTGGATCTACACAACAACATGATCATAATGAAAACATATAAATTGAAGATGTTTTAGAGACTAATATAATTTAAAACACATCTTTTAAAACAAATGTACATTGTAAATTAGTCAATGATAGGATTATGAAATATTATAATGGATGTTTCTTGTATTATAAGTATTTAACTTCGTTGAAATTGTTCTCAACTATGTGTCAATGTGAAATTATAAATAGGAAAATTTTGACAACATTAGAATGGTGTGATGATGAAATAATTAAATCCAATATTCATACATCATTTTATGAGACTAACAAAGTTGTTATAAATATTTTAATGTGTTAATTTTATGTACATTAATATCCCTAAAACTCTATGTCATATTGTGGATAACACTCTAATAGATAAGATAAAAAATATGTCTTACTTCAATCTAAATCTCAACAAATAATGATTCTATTATGAATCAATCTACCACCTCGATGAAAAATAAAAACATGTCCTAGAGATGGTTTTACAATAAATTCGTTTAAAACCATGAATTTATTGATTTTTTATGTTATCTTAATCAACTGAATAAGTAAAATAGAATTCATTGTATTTAAATAACAACAAGTTCATGAAAATATTATGATATTCAAATATTATATTTCATCCTTAAGTTTTCACTGTGGATATTTATTTGATTTTTCATTTTCTCATGTATTTTTTTTGGGATGATACATACATTATTATTGTATGTATCCAATATATTGTAAATTTATTCTAATTTTATTTATTAGAATAAATTATAATTTTCAAATTCAATACATCTGTGGATTACATTATATTTTATTTCATTCACATTTGTTATCATGGTCATTTAAATCTATATGTGAATAATAAAGCTAAACCAAATGGTTTTATTTCGAATGATTACACTTTAACTTTATTTATATCCTTTCACAAGAGCCATTTGGATTTAATGAATATAATTATATATTAATTAGGAGGTGTTTTGGATAATACATTTCAATCTATAGTCGTATTAAATTAGTAATATTTTCATTCCTAGGTTTAGTGGATGGAAAATTCACATAAAAATCATTAAAATTGTTATATTTAATTCAGGAATAAGGATATGTGCTACTCAGTACTATTATTATGGGAAAATATATCATATAATTAATGATATAAAACAAATGGGAATCAAAGCAATTTAACTCATACCGTAAATTGTGATGATTATTTGAAAATGAAAATGAATTTATATATATACTTGTAAATGAGGGTTAATGTGGAATGTTTTTTGATATTATTGAGTTCAAGTACCATATAATATTTTTAGAGTTATGATTCAATGGAATTTTGTTATTATTAAAAGTGTTATATGGATAGAATAAAAAAATTTGTCAATACCTCTTCATTGACCAATAGTTGTGAAAATTAATAACACCATCCATATATATTATTCATACCAAAAAATATGATATAGTATATCAATTATATAGATGAATTAGTGGCATGTTTATTTACACTTTAATCAAAGGGATATATACGATATTGCTAATTAAGGTGATGTAATTTTTTATATTAAACCTATTAAATAATATCACACCGAATTCATTCTCCCTATTGAATATAAAAACATTGGTCTTGAGAATGAGGGTGATGAAAATTACGAATATGAAGATATAATGCTATCAAAAAAAGTTTAAAATAAAATTAACATCCATGATTTTATAAATTATAAATTTGAATATTGAGTATTTTATTTTATATTTAATTTTATATATTTCATATAATGAATTTTAATTTAATTACATGTTTATCTTATTTAATTAATTTATTGTTATTTTCATAGAAATTCCATGCTAGAAGAGGTTTAAGGTTCCAAGATTCCCTATGGTATAGGAAAAGCATTATACTCAAGATAATAAGTGTTTACATGGAGTAAAATAAACTGGATCTTCCAATCATACACCTGGTAAAATTCATCACATACATTACAATCATAAATTTTATAAATTTTTAAATATAATTATTCTATCATTCATAGGTATTCACACTATTGAGGATATTAGGGAATGTATCATTCAAACTATGACTTAGATACCAATGATATGCTATATATATCCATTGTTATCACTATATATTATAATGTGATAAAAATAACTTTTTAAAAATAATAAATTTAATCATATGATGTAATTTTTTTAAACTATATTTGTTAAAGAAGGGTGTAATTCATTACATTTAATACACTTGTTTAATATACTATTAGACCTATACCTGAACCATTTTTCTATAAGGAAATGAAGGGTGTTCCTAATCCCCATGGGATAGAAAAAATATACAAGGGTATCAAAATAAACTAAGAGAAATGATTTCACCCTCATATAATAATATAAATAAATAAATAAAACTATAGAAGATATAAAATGAGTTATTTATATTTTTGAAATTCATGACTAAAAAATAAGTAGAAACTTGTATTAATGAAATCTAAACATTGAATACTGAGAGAAATAAAATCCCAAATAAGGATACTAGATCATTAAAATAAATTATAGTGTATGGAGGTAAAATTGGTTACAAATAAAATACATTAGGAAAAAATTATTGATGAAAATCCAAAAAATAAAATTGACTCAAATATCTTAAAAAAGGGTCTATGTTACCCATGATCACTCAATATAATCGATCATGTTGAACCATAACCCCATCATATAGGATTGATAATGGGTACCAGAGAGAAAACCTAATAGTTACACACATATACAATCTTGGGAGGTCAGGGTATATGAAAAACGTGTCTTGTATTATTCAACAAAATTTCTATGTGGTTCATCTCATATAACATTCTATAAATGAATTTATTGATAAAATTAATGAAATATTTTTTTACCTGAAAGAGCATAAGGATTGACTATATAAAACATAATCTTTTTCATCCCGAAAAAATTAAACCCTTTTAAAGAACATTTTAGGCTCATTATGTATAAAAATACCATTTTAAACCAAATTACTCAGTAAATATTTTAATTTAATTATTTAGAAAAATGATTGAAATAAAAAAAATTATAATTCATAAAAAAACAAACCATGTACTAAACAATTCCCCAAACAATTATTGAATTTGTTATTTAAACAATAATATCATTCCAATTTAAAACCACATTTTCGAAACCTTTAATAAATAAATTTATATTAAACGTAATCCATAAATTAAAATGAAACTATAATTATCTCATAAAAAGGAATAATTGAATAATAATAAAAATAACACCAAATTTATGTAATGAAAACAAGAGTTAGAAGATGAAGAAAATGTATAAAGCAAGATACCATAAATAATAATTAAAAATTTATTTGAATCATGGGAAACTCACTCAGAATTAGATAATACAAACATGAGTTTTAGACTGGATCACTATGATAAAAAAACCCATCAATTTTTTAATAGTTTTATATAATAAAATATTCCATATAATGCATTCTAGTGTTGTAGGAAATATATGGGTCACATAATCAATCCCTAGGGAACTCATTTACCTCATGAAATAATCCTCAATCATGATTAATATCTACAATATGGGTTTTACTCATCCAATTTTCTGATATAGATTCATATGTTACAATGAAATCAACCAAAGAAGGATTGAAAAAATATATATCATGAGATCATCTGAAAAATAAATTTTAAATCATAATACATAAAACACAAATCACCTCATACATTAACATGAATTTTCCCCTTTCTATATAATTCTTAATCATCCTTATTAAACAATGTACATCCTCCGTTGGGACATAATCAATAACAGAGTTGATTTAATAAATGGTTCTCAGTGATGAGGATTAGTATAATTTTAAATTTGACCTTTTAAACATAATTTCAAACATTCCTTTGAAAACACACATTGAATTATAATCCAGTCTTCCATTTTCAATAACTCATCAATGATTAATATATCATAAATCATTTCGAAAAATAAAATCACTTTAATATAATATAAAACATCATTAGTTCATTATGAAATAAAAAATTCCCAAAAATAATTGAAATTTGAAAAAAATACACCTTTTTCAAAAAATTCAATGCATTTAAACATTGAATATTTAAATTGAAAATAAATCCAAGGTCATAACATACATTAATAGACATAAATTATTGTTCATGTTCCACAACAACATTTTTATTAAACATATGAATGTAATATGTCCATTCCATGCATGTAAACCACTTGAAAACTATCTCAACCCCTCATAGGTAACACATATAGTTACACATTGGATAGAATTGATATCTAAAACAACCAATAATGCCATGGAATATAATATAAAGGATTTAAATTAGAAACCCATACATGATCAACATGAAAACACGACACAACATGTCACCTTTGATAATTACATCATAAGTGAGCAAGAAGACCACCTATCCAAGGCATAAACCTCAAAATATATATTATTAGAACATAAAAATCCAAAAATAATCCAACATAGTTGTTACAGAATACAATTGATGGAACGTAGAGGGAAAATGGGGAGGGAAAAAGGCAATAAAAATTTATAACCAATACATAAGAAAGATAACTAAATCTGGTGTAAATTATTAAGGAATCAAAAAGGGTAATGGGTTATAAGGAGGATATTCATTCACCCCAACATTGTCAAAATTTTCCATATGGGTGGAATTCTGTGAGATTACCAATACTATAATTTGGAAAAAATGGAAAATACCAAATAAAAAAGGATATGGTAGAGAACCATTAAAATTCATATTCTATTCCTTGTGGAGTGGATCTATTTTAACGAAACATAATGTGACACATCATTCCTACAAAGCAGTTCAATTCCCATATCTATATAATCTTTATATTGAAACCCCTATCATATAACATGGACCACCATAATAAAATCATAGCTACCTCAATCCAAATAAAAAATGGAATAACATCCCAATTTTATTGTATATTTTGAAACCTCCCAACTGATATCCATGTCTATACATCTTCCATATTTCATGTACCTATCCTCACCCAACAGTAATTCAATAAATTACAAATACATAAAGTCTCATATCCCTTTTTTCATAATGAACTATCCACCCACATTCCCAGTAAAATAAATAGTCACCCATGTAATGTATCAAAATAACCCACCACTTAATTATTTCACTACTCATCATAAAAAATTGATTTTATGTAAAATAAAGACCCACTATTTTATATATAAGTTTTTACACCTTAATCAAAAGCAGTACAGTATACTAGGTAATGATCCCCCAGTTTTAAGGAATGTTATAATATAGACTTACCATAAAACTCATCAGAACATACCAAATAATCCATGAAAAAATAAAACAACTAGATTCATCAAAATTACTATTAGAACCGACTTATTAACTTATCAAAAGAATTTTTTTATTTTGTTTCTAATAATTTTAATGTTTTATGATAGTATATATTTTTAAAGTGATATTATTAAAAAAATGAAATGATCTGATCTACAATTAGTTCAATGGATTTAACATTATTTAAGTAGGGTTACATGTAAAATAAGTCTCCTAAGGGAACGACAAACACCCATACATATCTTTCATAAGAGAAATATACCACAAGAAATATCTAATACCATTGAAAGTTATCGGCAGGAACATCTACCACTAGAAATATATAACAATAGAAAGATATAATTTCTAATACATCTACCATTTTAAATATCTATCAATGTATAAGATTACTATTATATACTGTTTACAACATGTTTCATCTACCTCCAATAAGATTTAATAATAGGTTGATCTACAATAATTATTTATTAACATTCATAGTTATTACCACTAGTGTACAACCATTTCTGAAATGACCCATACATTTTAATCGATATTTTTTTCATAAATAAATTTTTTACACATATTATATAATATTATACACCACCAAAATAAATATAACCAATGAAAATATTGTATCATTTTGAATGATCATTACATTACTTTTCCATGAAACCAATTTAAAAACAGAAATTTTTAACTAGAAATGAAAATATCACATAGAATAGATATAAAGGTAAAGTATTGTTTTTCCCTAGTTTAATTGAATCATATCCCCATTGGAAATCTATATAAATGAAAAAAATATTGCTATACTAATCAACATATTACAAAATAAAAATATAACCTCCAAGCAAAATTTGTAGTGAAATTTGATTGAATGAATAAAGTGGTATTTATAGGGTATAATGGTAAATGTGACCATATAAATTTGACTGTTATAGGACCCTTGGTAAATATAAACACTTTAAACTATACCCTTGGTAGATAATTTTTTAGTTAAAATTTTTTTTATAAGATTAATTGAAATTGGATAATTGATACAAAAAATAAGATTGATGGCCTCTAATAGTATAGTCATTTTTTTTTGAAACCCATACATTATAAATTTGGAGTGAGGTATCATCGTTCGGGTTCTCCCTTGACGAATACCAATTTTACCTTTAACAATAGAGTCTTGAATGAAATCTCATATGGGAGGTTTTCAATGTAGAATTTATTACCACTCAGTCGATGTTAGCTGATCCAAACCATAAAACAACCACCAACTCACACAGTCTTCTTATGGTGTATGCAGTTGTAATATGATTTTAAATATCTAGATAATATTTACATAATTTTTAAAATATTTCATATAAATACCTTTTTTCATCATTTCCTCTTAATATATTTTTTCTTTACAAATTATATGTTTAGTTGAGACGAATTTTTTATTTCTCTTGGGACATAAATAAAATATAATTATATTTTTTCAATAATATATATAAACTTTTATAAAAAAATTATGCATTGAAAATATGTTTTTATGAAATTCTAATTTTATAAAAATAATTTTAAACAATAATGATAAGATAATTATTTAATGGCCTATGTAAATTTTTTATATTTCATAAATTATATTGTAACTAAAAATTTTATATTATTATTCAAACAATTATATTTATATCTAAAAGATAAAATTTTCATATTTAAATATTTTTTATGTTAAAATAATAAAATATTTCAATAACCACTTCAAAATTAGGTGAAAGTGAATTAGTGAGAATTTTCAAAATACTAAATATTTTCCCAGAATCATAAAAAATATTGTTTTTGGTTTTTTTACGTTTAATGAAATTATATATATGTCATTATGATGTAATAAGTTAATAACCAAAACCCATAACCTAAAAATTTCATTTATTTAATATTATATATATAAATATATGCTAATAAATTTATAAGACCTATATGTAACCTTCAAATTTAAAAAATATAATCATTGACCATATAAACATTACATTGTAGAAACATAAATTTTCCATCCCAAAATATTTAATAAAATGTGATGGTCTTTTATGGTGGTTTGTGCTATCATAATATTTAACCCAAATGACCAAAACCCTTATTAGAAACCATAGGTATACCAATGGTATTAATTTTCCAGAACCATGTTTCTTATGACATATCATTGGACTGTATTATACAATTACTCGAATTTTCTATAAATACCAATCCATTTCTCCTGTCCATTTACTAAAAATAAAACATCATTGAATTATTAGGATTTTCCCTCCAATAGTGTCCCCCAATGTATCCTCAATCCCCAATGGTTCAATTCCTGAATATCAAGGTGTGAATATTCTTGGTAAGGTTTTAATCTTTACATTAATTTCAATTCAATAGCATATTGTTTGTACATGTCTTCTAAATTTTATCACTACACTCTTTTATTACCCTTTTTATCACACACATACATTGAAATTATGTTTCATTAATGGGTGACCCTTTTCCCCTCTCAATTTACCATTTTCTAAAAACTTGTTTTATACCCATCATGCAACAAACATTATATCACAAATTTATTTCTTTTATATGAGAAATCTATTTTCTAATTTTTTTGAATACCCAAACAAAATTTTTCTTAAATGGGTATTCAAATTGATATATATATACAAATATATAACAAATTTCTTCATGGATTTACCTTCATGAAACTTGTATTCCCATTGTATCTGTTAAAAATGATTTAATGATTATGTCTTTAAGAACTTCTATATGCCATTATTTTATTGAAACCCCACTCATTATTCTCCATAAGGGATTAATGGAATGATTTATTTTGAAAAATATGGCTCAAAATACATTTATATAAAATAATGGTTCAACCTTTTAGGAAATCAATTCAAATAGAAAATAATTTAATTTCTACAGATGAGTTATTTCAATATACAGTGGTTAATAAACCTGGTAATTTTCATTTAGGGAACTTTTGTTATAATCTTGGTGACATACTTATGAATGTATCATTTAAATATTGTATTCACATTTACATGTTATTATTCATGTTCATAATATTATAATATTCTGCGTTTTCATTCCTTATTTTTATTCCTCATGTTCAGATTGATATCTCTCAATATCACATGATATATGTATATATATTTTACTCCCTTACTGATCTATATTCTCACCCCTTTCCATTGATTCATAACTTTATGATATGAAATATAATAAAAATTACCTAGAGTGAACACATGAAAATGCCTTTCATGTGGATTTGGATGAATGATTTATGTTCTCATGTTTTCTATACAATATTTCCAAGAATATAATCATTAAAAGACCATATTTATTATATTATATAATGATTTTTTAGGTAATAAAAAGATTATATTCCATAGATTGTATCAAAGGAAGTTTTAACTATTTGTTGATATTGGGATATTAAAACATTGGTATTAACAAATAGAAATTTTTTTGATATAGTAAATAATCTTGGTAGTTTGATATGTATAAACTATGTTTTCTTTCGCACAAATATATCCCTGAATGGTTAATACAAGGGTGTTTTTCTACGATACAAATTTACATTGGGGTAAAATTATGAAACACCACTTTGTTTCGGACTGGAATGAGAACCAGTGTGTGATAATGGTCCTTGCTACACACCTTGTTTGACACTTCTGATTGATATAATGGGTTATTCCGAGTATTTTTATTATCCATTATAATGGATATATAAAAAACGTAACTATTATCAAATAATATTAATAACATATTTAATCATTTTTTATCACACATAAAATCCCTTGATAATTATAAGATTCATTAAAGTAAAATACATCCCATAGAGTTTTTCTTACTTTAGAAAAAATGAATGAAATATAAAGAACGACATAAATGATGAGTGCAATAGAAGATGCACTAACCCTATTTTGATTAAAGATATTTTGGAAACATTATATGGATGATTAATCAAATAATAAGATTTATTAACAGTACGATTAATTCATTCAAGTGATTGGTTTCACCATGAATGTAATGAATTTTAATTGAGTCATTCAAGCATCAATGATCAACTTCATTAAGTAGATCTTCCAACGCATTGATTTTTTAAAAACAGATAATATCAATTAAATGAATTTCTAAAATCTATTTCTTAGAGTAAGTGAATGTCACCAAGACAGTATAATTCATAGAATTATAACATTCTTAGTGGTATATACTTATTAAAATCATGAAGCCATGAGGTGTAATTGATGTTATGGATTTGGAAGAGTTTAGTAGAATATTTTTCAATAAATATTTTCAATATTTGATTCGATTATAAATAGATAAGAAATTACTACTGATAAAGATGATGGATAGAAAATTAGTGGGAGCCTATGAAATTAATATTATAATACTTTTTTTGATACCCCTCATGATTTTTTATGGATCATACTAGAAAATTTGATAGATTCTTCAGTTGAATTAGACCCTATATATGGAGAAATATAGGAAAAAGAATCTATGAAACATTTGAGGAGATAGTGTGGAGTGCTATGAAGGCTGCATATATGTTTGGATATGTCCATTAGTCACATAGATCTAATTAAAATAACAGATAAATGAATCCAAGATTGGGGAAGAAATTCTATCTTTGAAAATGAGGAAATAAAGTTCAATATCTTATATGCAACAAATATGGGATGACCCTTTTAGGGAACTTCAAGATTTGGTGTTAATGTAATAATAGCGTGTAATGAATGGTTGTATATCTCAGAACTATTATGGTTATGTGAATACTCTAGTTTTTGACACTGGTGAAAAAGGGATGAAGGTGCACAAGTAGCTGGATGTTCAATGAATCTACTGTGGATAGCTTGGAATCTCTTACTATCAATGTTCAAATAAAAATATAATAGAGGGGAACAACTATAATCCTCATCATAGGAAATATTAGCAGTGTCAAGAGTTTTCACACATGATGTTTGATGGGGAGGAAATTAATGAGGTTGTGGAAGGTACACACATTGTTCATTCAAAGCTCTAATGTATATTGTTTTATTTGGTTCAATGAATTCCATTATTTCTTCAATGTTTGTAAAGAATATTGCATCAATTCCATAAATTATATAATTAGAGTTATTATTATAGACTCCATGATATATTATCTTTGAATAAAAAATGTATAAAAACTGTAGTATTAGATTTTTTGTTACAATATCATCACAAATATAATAGTCTTTCACATGGTTATATACTGCACTATACTAGGAATGAGCTGGATGTAAATCTATAATTCTAATATAAACTTTAGAAGAATGGAAATGTTAGTATTATTATGTTGAAAATCTATAGTTATTTTTTATGGAGAGATATCATGGATTGTGATTTTCCTAGAAGCACCTCCCATAGACATCATTATGGAGATGATCACTGAAGAAGGAGAATAAAATTGATGTATAAATATACAGAATGAACAATTATTTTTATAATAAATTGATTAATTTCCTATATAGTTACCTTGATCTCTCCCCAAAGTAGTTTTTAAATTCTCCATTGAACTCATAAGTAAAGGAAAAAAGATATAAAATACCCCATATAGAATGGGTAATGTGGAATTATATTAATCAAATAAACATTATTGAGAAAATGTAGAGATGGGATTTATTCAACCAAAGATTCTCATACTAGGGAGAACCTATTACCTTTTTGAAGACTAATGATGGATCAATGTGGCAAAGATTTTATCATTTAAGACATAATGGTATCATAGCGAAAACATGATTTGAATCCAAAGTATTTATGATTGACATGATAAAAAAGGTGGGCCTTAATTATTCTCCAGGATTGACCTCTGATATGGGTATTACTAATTCATGGTCAAAAAAGAAGATATACTGAATTCTACCATCTGAACAATATGTGAGCATTATCAATTTTTTTGTTATGCCCTTCATCTAGATTTATTCTCATACTATATTAATGGATTTCATGAGTATAGTCACTATGGACATTGTTCATAAATTCCTAACAGTGTTGATTGATGTTATTCTGATATAAACTAAAATTATTGAGGAGTATACTGATTATCAAAGGGTTATATTGGGAAATATGAGGAAGGAAATTAAATTTGAAAATTTCAAGAAATGTGAACTTTGGTTACAAAAATTTTTATTATTGGGGAACATTTTAACTAATGATGGAATCCCAATAGTCACTACAAACCCAAAGGATGTATAGGAGTGGCCTCATCAAACAATAATAACTGATTTTTGTAGTTTCATTAGTTCAACATGGTAATATAAGAGGTTTTAAAAAAACATTTTACCACCATCTAATAGAATAAATAGGATAATTTGAAAAGAGGTAGTTTTATCTATAAAAATGAGTGTGATTAATGTTTCCAATAACTAATTAAGTGATTGGTTACTCCACTCTTTTAAACTCTAGTCTTTTTTTTAGAAGTATTTCTTATCAATATAGAATAATATCTTGACGATTTTGGGTGAATCGTCACGAAAAATGAAATGGTGATTTCTTATTCATATCCACAATTATATCATTTGTATAATAATTATCATATCCTTGACATGGAGTTAGATGATCTTATTTTTTTCAATGAAAATATTGAGAAACTCTATTTATGGGGGGAAATTTGATATATACATAAAACAACAATGATTAAATTATATATTAATGAAACTTGAATTGAACACAACACAAATGAGATGATTGGGACATCATAGAGCCAATGAATGTTCAGATAATTATCACCTCCGAAGATCAAACAATGTATCTGATGTAATATGTAAGAAGGACATTGTTATTTTTTTAAATTATGAGGATTCATATATATCCATTGATCAAGTTACTAGTAAAATTTGGCATGGGAATTATAAGGGAAGGGACATTATCAATCATATCCCAAATTGTTTCTCCACCAACATTACAAGAGAAGATCAAAAGAACTCAATGAGATGATCATTTGATTACAAATATGTTAGATGATATAAAGAATGTGACATTTCCTAAGTTCAATGTTGATCAATAAGGTATACTAAAATTTCATACAAGGTCATGTTTCATATATATCATAGTGATAAATAAGGGAATATTGGACTATGCTCATAATTTATCATCCCCAATACATTTTGCAAGCACTGATTGTATATGAACTTTTATTATCAGCACTGGTAAGATAATATGAACAAGGAGAATGTTGAGTACCCTAAAACGTGCTTGATATGTCAGCAAATGAAGGTGGAGTGACAAATTCTAATTGGATTA
The DNA here is from genome assembly GCA_963277665.1 of Viscum album. Classification (NCBI taxonomy): domain Eukaryota; kingdom Viridiplantae; phylum Streptophyta; class Magnoliopsida; order Santalales; family Viscaceae; genus Viscum; species Viscum album. The sequence continues at coordinate 959,875,774 of OY728143.1, read as the reverse complement.
CCTCTACCAATACCCATACAAATATAGAAGAGGGAAAATAAACATATGGACTTCATCACTAGTCTCCCATGAATATCCAAATATAAATATAATAAGGGTTATAGATGATATAATCACTAATGTAGATGATTTCAACATGATTCAGGTGATTTTATCTCTTGAAATATAGGACAAGATATTTTTCATGTAAGTGGTGAAGTGTCATGTGGGACACATACTATCATTTCTAATCATAATAAAAGCTTAACTTTAAAAATATATATCATTTTTTTAACATGATATAAATACTGAATTGAGTTTTAGTATGGCCAATCACCCCCAAACTGATGGTCAGTATAAAAAGTCTTTTTAGACACTTGAGTACATGCTGTGAATAAGCTCAATGGAATTTAAATGTGTTTGGGATTAACACATCACACTATTTTAGTTCACATACAATAAAATATTCCACTAGAATATTTAAATGGAAGCAAAAGATACTCTATATGGGAAGTGATGTTGAACTTATACTTATTGGGATTGATTTTGTGAGAGGATGCTTCTAGCCCCAATAATTTTCAAGAGATGATGGAAAAGATCCATTCCATCAAAAAAATATAATTTTTGAGTAGAGTTGAAATTATATTAATACATAAAACCATCAATTGGATTTTGATTTTGTTATTGGAGAAATAGTTTCCTTAAGGATATCAAAATGGATGACAATAATGTGACTAGGAAGAAAAGGTAAACATAGACCTACGTACATTGGTCCCAAAAAATTATTTGGTCACATAATACTAGTGTGCAAAAAATTATGACTAAAACCAAATATTATAAATTTCATGATTTATTCCATGTATATATCTACAGAAATTATGTATCTAATACCTCACATGCACTGAATATAGAGGTGGTAAGACTGGATTTTGACCTCTCTAATGAAAAGTATCAAATGGATATGTTGGACTATAGAGACACAATTCTATTAATAATATAATCAAACATGTCAATGTGTAGGGTAGGAACCGTAAATATGAATAAAAGACATGTGAACTATATGGAAAATGAGATAGATATACCATTGCCTTTTTCTTATGCATGAAAGTATTTGAAATTTGTTATATGAAATTTATTAAATGGGGAAGAATATCACAACATAGAATTTTTAGATGATTTTTAATTTCTAAATAAAATTTTATTAAATTATTTTTAATAATCAATTCATAAAAATATATACAAAACAAAAAAATTATCTCATTAACAATATTCATTTCACTATAAATCCTTGAATAAAATTTAAGTGCCATGAATTACAACATGACAAAAAATATAAAATATTATTGGTTAACAATGAATTATCTATTTCCAAATCTACTAAAATCATGTCTCCTACATAATATTTTATATTAATGGTAATAATTTCAATAGTAAAATAAAAAAATAGGAAATTAACAAATATCCTTAGGGATAAATTAGTGAGGAATTTTGTGGGAAATAATTGAGTTTCATTTATAAATAATAAAGGGAAATGTGACAGATAGAATTCAATAGTTATATGATTATTAGTCAATATGATAATTTCAAACTATAACCTTGGATTTAAATTTTACCATTATAATTTGGGTTTAAAATTAGTTATGGAAAATAGGATTATAGATACAAAAATGGGATGGTGGCCTAAACTAGTAGAGTCATGTCCTTTGAAGATCATTTTTTAAAACAGGGGTGATTGGTATTTCCAAAGTGGTTCACCCATGAACAAGAATAACATGATCTTCAATAAGTGAATCTTGAACAAAATTTCAAACAAGATAAGTTCATGTCAGTGGAGATAACTACTCATTCGATGTTAGTCATGCCACTTAATGAAACAATCAAAATATCACACCTTAACCTTAGAATGAATGTGGGTGTTAGAAGGGGTTAAGTCTCCAAACAATTGTTACTCAAAATGTAAATTGAACAATATAAATACAAATTTTATTCCATAAATTCATCTTAATAATTTTGTTTCCTTAATAATATTTATCATTAATTGAAATGAAATTTATTATTTAATTTTTAAATATATATAATACATAATTTTATTTTTCTATCAATATATATTATTTTATAATAAATAATGTTATTTTTAATATTATTTTTTAAAAAAATATCATTTTAAAACACACTTATCAATATATAAATTAAAAGATAAATTTTGAATGGCCTGTGATTTTTTTGCAAGTTTCATTAATTTGAAAGTTCCTTAAAAGAAACATTATTAAAATAAATAAGGAATTTTTATTTAAATTACAAAAATATCAAATTTATAGAAACATAAATTTAAAATAATATTCATATTTCATTTCACCCAATCTAAATTATTTTGTTGGGAATTTATGATAAATTTTTAAAAGACATTATTTATTACGAATAGTAAACATACAATTCTTGGTTTTCAATATGTTTGTTGACTTCATATATATTTCATAATGATGTAATTATTGATTAAAAATAATCCAAGATAAAATATATCATTTTATTAGAATTATGTATTTTAATATATCTTAGTAAATTTCTAAATCCTATATGTTACTTTTAGACGTCTAAAATTGAAACATAGACATTGAAAACATTACAATCGACAAACAATATTTTTTCATACCCAAAAAAGTAATAAAAAATTATTTTATGTAATTTTTTGTAAAAACAACATAAAATACTACCTAAATTTATGTAACCATTATAATACACCAAGGGTAAGAAAATTCTTTTTCGTTTTACCTTACCTAGCATTAAAGACCAATATTTGGAAATTAATAAACAATTCACCCACATTTATAATAAATACCACCCATTTATCCATTTATTTTCACTCCAATCTCTAAATCCATGAATTTTTTGTCATTATTCCTCACAAGAAGTCACCCAAATCTATCCTGAAGATTCCAATATTCCATTCCTCATAATATAGGAGTAACTCTAAAAGTTATGAAAATTATCCATTACTTATCTTCATTTCAAGAACCTGGATTTTATATATATTCTAAATGATATGGTTACTACATTTTATTAACCTTTTGATCATACCCATAATAGAAATTTTTTTTTATCAATTTTAGACTATTTTCCCATCTCTTTTAACAATTTTCGTAAACCTTGTTTAATAATCATTATGATGTTAAATTAATTTCACATATTTCTTTCTTTTCCATGAAAAATTATGTTTTCATTTTTATTTTAATACTCAAACATTATTTTTCAAAAATTGGTATTCATGTAGATTTAAATAATAATAATTTATTTGTGGATTATTTATGTAAAACCCACATTCTATATTCTTGGGTTAAAAATTAATTAAAGATAATGTCATGAAGGACTCTTGTAGGAAAATATTTTGATAAAAAACCCACTCTTTATTCTCCATGGGATGTTAATGTAATTAATTATTATGAAATATGTGAAACACATGAAATTTTGACATATGAAATGTGTGCCCTGATAGTGCTCTAATATTTTGGGTCAGGATTATAATCACTTTCCAACATTAGATCTCCGCTTTCAGAACCTATACAGGAAATCATATATTTTTTTATAAAAAGAAACTAAAAAATTTATAGATATATACAACTGAGGATATTTTCCAGTTTATGATTCATAGGAAATATAATATTTTTACATATTATTAATGTTCAAATAGTGACTAAAAGTATGTGATGAAACTTTTCTCGCACAAACTTCTTATCAAGATAAACTCGATGAAAGATCTATATCGATGTGAATACATTTTTTAAAAACATTGGTTGAGAAAAATTGTTCCATAAAAGGTTTTTAAAATATTTAGGGAAATATATTTTTAAAAATACTCAAACATTTCAAAAAATACTTCTGAAAATATCTTTTTAAATTACATTTAGAAATATTTTTTTTAAAATAACATTTGAAAATACAATCAATAAATATTTTTAAAAATATATTGTGAAAGTACAATTGATAAATACATTTAATAATATATTATTAAAATTCCTTATATTTTTTTAAATATATCTTCAAAATCTATTAGTAATATTTTGAAAATACTTATAATTTAAAAAACATGACTTTTAAAAGAAATCAAAATATAGTAGTTTTTTTAAAGCTCTTCTGAAACCCCATTGAAAATATTATTTTGAAAATGTATTAGGAAAATCTTATGCCTGTTAAAACATATTAATATATTATTTGAAATAATTTTCATTTGTAAATTCATTAAATACTATGAAAATAGTTATTCTTTTGAAAACATAATATTGCTTTTGGAAAACATAATCATTTAAAACACATAAAAATAAACAATTAGTTTTTCCTAAAATCTTATGATATATATTGAAAAACAAGTGGGGCCACCTAAACATTGAAATATGTTTTTGGTCTACTCTCTTAGTTATTAATGAGTTCACTCCCAATTATATTCTTTTCTACAATTTCCTTGAGCCATATTTTTTATAAAAACATTTCTCTTGCTTTATATATATATACATTTTCCATTGGGATTTTTATTTACAAACATAAAAATACTTTTAATATAGATGAATATTTATAAATATATACATATTTATTATCATAGATAACTACAATTACATATTTTGAACTAATAAATTTCAAACCCTATTTTTTTTAATGGTATGTAAAAATAATAATTAACATTTATGTACTTAAAATTTCTAATAAATAACTTTTCATTAAAACCTTATCTTTAAAAAATTATCCATGTAATAATGTTTTAAATAATCATTTTCATAAATAAAAATTACAAAATTAATATATATTCTTTTTATATAATGTGTTAGCTATTATAAATTGAAATCTATAAGAAATATTATACATTTAATTTAACTTTCATTTAATTATCCAGAGCACATAAAATACAATAATTTAAATTTACAATTCATGTAAAAGTTATTTTAAAATTACTATTTTCATAAAATATCCTAATTAACAATATATGAATACATATAATTTTAATTTAATGAAAAATTATAAGTAAAATTAAATCTATAATAAACTTTCATCTTAAAAATAAAAACTATATAACACAAATATGAAAAATAAGAAATAATATTTTCCAAGTAAACAAGTCTCCATTGCTTAATATAAAAATAATAAGTTAGATGATATAATTATTTTAATAAAATATATATTCACATTGAAACATGGAATTATGGACAGTAATAAACACACACACACACAAATATATATATATATATATATATGTATATATAATGAATATAAAAATTAAACACTATGAGAATAAAATATCACCTGTGCATCATAATTTCTTAATCGTATACATGAAAAATAATTTTATCATATGAAAAATATTATAATAATTACATGAATTTTTTTGATAAAAAATCATGTACATGCATGTGTATATATATAGATATAATATAAATTCTAAAACATGAACAACGAAAAAAAATTAAAAATCACATATATACTTGTAATATATATATATATATATATAAGTTTGAAAACCTGAAATTATGAAAAATATTTAATACATTTATATAAATATATTTATATTTTTGAAATTAAAAAATAATGGAATGAAAACATAATACACACTTACATAAAACATAGTAAAAATTATTCTTACATTTATAAATAGAAGACTATTATTTGCAATACATGAATAAAAATGTCTATTTGATAATAAATTACATATAATATTATAGTAAAATATATATATATATATAAGTATATTCATATACAAAAAAAATGAAATTTCGTCTTACATATTAATTTTAAAACACAATTTCATCATTTAAATAAATAAAATGGAATATAAATTTAATACTTGAATAATTATACATGAATAATTTGAAAATATCATAGGAATATAGATGTTGGTTCTTGAAATTTGAAAATACTATATATATATATATATATATATCGGTATATATATAGTAAATGGATTCCCCTTAAATGGTTGAGAATAAAAACAAAAGGAAGACAACTCTTCTGTCTCCAAGTGTTGGAACCAAAAAAAGGGAATGACCTATATATTTTATATGGGTACTAAAACTAAAGAAAATTTAGAAGTAAACCATAGGGAGGTATTATCAACATAGGTGGTCGAACAAGGAGTTCTCCCAATATAGAATGTAACATATATATAGGAAACTGTTAACTTCAACGAGAAGTTGTAAAATTTATATAAATGAAATGGTGTTTTTCTTTGCATTGTATACTGATGAAGGAGTATATGAATACCAGTTGATACAAAAAATTGGTAGAAAATATGGGTGACAATGTTGAATGTTGTTAAGATTTTGGAAGAGGCTATTGTATAATTCTGGGGTTGGTAGGTAGGCTTATACTAGAGAAGCTTGGTCATACATCGAGGGTTTAGTTGGCCTGCATATTTCAGTGGGGAAGAAATAGTAAGAGAGATTAAAATATCCCGGTGGTTAAATTGTCCTCACGAGAGTGTGTTTGGCTAGGATGGATGGAAGAAATGGTGGCCGAGTTGTGGTTGTCAGTGTGGGGCATGGTGTTTGTAGGAGAAGATTCCCGATAAAGACACAATGTATTTCCCTATTTTTATTTTCATTTTTTGATTTCGTTTCATGATTTATATATGTAAAATATATTTCTTATATATATATATAGCTTTAAATAAATTATAAATATTTACTTAACTCATCCAAATATTTTGGTACACTTATATATCTATAGGTAAATATAATCAAACTACAATTTTAATTTTATAAAAATCAATCTAAAAATATTTAACATTAAAAATTTTATTATTATTTTCCATGATAAGTTAGACAATCAATATTTATTTCATTCCATCATCATTTTTAACACTTTTTTTGTATATGTTAATATTTCAAGTATTACAATTATATTTTATAAATTTATTTTAGTTTATCTTCTGAACTATCAATTATTATGAAATATTAAACATAAATAATTATTATATCAATGTATATATACCTTTTTTCATACTACTGTAGTTATTTATTTCATCATTTGTACATTGATAATATTTTTTGAATTTAATTGGGTATATTTTTCTTCATCGTTAATTTGATTCATGTTAAATTGAATTGAATATTTTTGAAAACTCGATAATTATCATTTAACTATTTAATTTTCTTTGTGATTGAATATTATTATTTATTAAAATATATTTAATGTTGATTCATTTGACTTATACTACAAATTATAGATAAAACCGTAATATAAATATATAAAATATTGTGATGTTATAATCTATATACATTACATGCTTTATGATACGTAGTTGAACAACCATGGTAATTTTCATTTATGACAATTTGGTGATAATCATTGGGGATATTATTTTGTATTTATCATTTAAATATTGTAGTGTAATTTTCATGTTATGATACATATTGTTATTAATATGATATGCCAATTTCTCATAACTAATTCTATTGCCTCATTTTATTATTAATATGACTCAGGATCAATTGTTATATATCTCTCTTTTTTATTCCCTTACAAGGATTCATGCTCAACCATTTCTATTGATGTATATCCCCAAGATATGAGGTGAAGTAAAAGTAACATTTGGTAAGCCCATGAAGATGTATTCTACATTGATTAAGACAATACCTTTATAATTTCATTTATTTTTTACATTATTTACATGTAATTAAATTATAATATATCCAATGTTTTGTCTTATGAAAAGAAAATTTATATAATAAAACGAGGGATTCCATAGTCTCTATCAAATTTAATTTCAAAATTTAAATTCACCATTATCATAATCAATGAATTAAATGCAGTCACCTGAACATATAAAGTACAATCATTATTCTTAAAAAAATATATATATCCATTAATAAAAAAGTATTAAATATTATATTTCTTCCACAATATAACGATTTACGATATATTATTATTATTGTAAAACAAATAAATTGACACCAAGTGATATAAATATTGAACAAATACCTCATGTTGAGACTGTGATACATTCACATAGAAGACTAATCTATATACATTTAATCAAGAAGAATAATTAATAAAACAACGTGTCAAAGGGTTCAGGACATCTCCATAATGAAAAAAATAATAATTTTTTAGAACCTCAAGAAAATATATTTTTCTATTTATTTCTTTAATAATTTTCAAGAATCAATCAATAATAGATTCAATGACCAAAAATAATTTGAATCATTTTTTCCAACCATCAACACCTTTTAACATTTTGTATTAATTTCCCTTTTATTTTTAATTTTTTTATATTATAGTTTTTCATATTTTATTGAATTTATCGGTAATATATAGTCTTGTATATTTAAGTTGATATATCTCTTCACTCACTCTCAAATATTTTAATTTTTATATAAATCAAAACTATAATTGTGGTCTTGTGTGACCTGTTCTTGTTTTAATCCCGCATATAATTATCGATTTGGCATTGTAATTTGATTGTATTATGTTTTGTTCTCATCAAAACCTGATCTAGTTTGAATATATATTTTTTATTTAGTTAACTTCATTATAGTGGGTGATTTCTATGTTATGGGGATTAAGTGCCATGTTGAGAAAACCCCCTTTATTTATATTATATTGTGTTCATTATTATTATTATTTATAAATTTCAATGTTTTAAAAATTATTGGTATTATAATAATTATGAAAAAATTACACTTATAGTTGTTCACCATTTGTTTCATTATAGATTTTTCAGCTTTTTTTGGTTTAAAATGATAAATTAATTTAATATGATAATTTTCTAAAATTTGATCCCTATTTTAGAATCTACATTAAAAATAAATTTATAAATTTATAAATTATTTATTATTTATATTATTTTTCAAAATGTAGGATATATGTGAAAATTTAAATTAAAACATAAATTTTATTAGTAACTCAATTCACCCATCTTATGATACTCACTCTATCCAACATTTGGTATCATTGGACATTTATACATACCTTTTTAATATTATCTAGTTTAAATTTAAAGATATAAAATTTATTTTTGGTTTAAATTTATATATTTACAGATAATAATGGAAAAACATGAACTACCAATAATCAGTAAGCTAATTATAATATTTAAAATTATTCACAATAGATGATTTAAGGTAAAATCAACATTGAAATCATCGGTTTACAAATTTGGATTGTCATTAGGAAAATTTCCCAAAACAGCTAGCACCTAAATGAGTTGTCCAATTGAAGTAGAATATAAAAATAACTTTATATTTATGGATTCATTATATTTTACATTTTAAGAATAAAGGTTAATATAGTATTTTATTCTACAATTATATTAGGGATTTGTGATCCCTTGGCTATTCTCTTGAAGGAACATAAAATGTAAATGTGATTTATTTGAAAAATTATACAATTAAATAAGATACCATTAACTAAAAATTCATGATCTTTTTTGTAACATGTTTCTATGGTTCAATGATATTGTAAAAAATAAACATTCACTCAATAAAAAAAATGGTGAAAAATATCTATTGATGTATGTGTAAAAAATTTAACATACATATGTATATGAACATCAATTACAATTTGAGGATTGTGTTATATAATTATATTTCCTATTAAATTGCTAATTGGAATGAAAATGATGTATTATGTTGATTTTAATCTGTGTATAGAATAATAAGATGATTAAGTGATGATTCTAATATACTTTGAGAAGTTTGAATCAATGAAAAAAATGTAAGATTAAATAGGATTTTTCAAGAGATAGAAAATTATATATAGAAAGTTATTATGAAATTTGTTTCCAAGCCAAAAGATTCAATAAATTATACACAAGTATTGAATTCATAAATAATGTAAACTACAATGTTAGTATTAAAATAGAGGGTACTCAAGAATATAATTTAAAAATGATGATTCTATAAATGAAGATACATGTAATGAGTACAATAGAAATTTTCAAATGAAATAATATAGTCATTGGTTAATGTATAGTAAAAATAACAATGTCCGAGGAAAGAGATATAATAAGTCAATTAATGAGTCATGTATTTATTCAAATGATAGTTCTTGTAATTTAACGTTTTTTAGAGAGGATAATCATTATAGACACCACATGTATTTTTTTCAAACTCATCTGATGTATCTAATATTTTTTTTAAAATATTTTCATAATTCCTTCATTTTTTAAAATGAATGTAGTGAATATATCATATCCTCTAAAATATATATAAATATTTTAATTTATTATAGGAAACATTAATTAAATGTAATAATAAATACAAAATTTTAAAATAGAATCATTCCTTGTCATCCCATCTTAAATAGATTATATTATAGAATATTTTATAACTGATCAATTGATAAAGAAATATAATGATCTAGAACTATCAAAATAAAAATAATAATTGTACATAGATATTTAAAAATATAATAAATACATTAAACCATATTCCTTGAATACCAACCACATGTATGTATTCCATAAGAATTGGAAACAATATAGGACCTAGAAATACCGATAAGACTAATTTTATTTCTAGTTCTAGTTGTATCTGTTCTCTGGATAATTAATTTTATTATATATCAAATATTGTATATTTATATATGTTTTAAATATTCATAAAATAAATCTATATAATATTTATATATTCTTAAATAACCAGTTACTCTGATCAACCTTCCTAGAAATATATGTGTACCAAAATCTATTCATATTAATTTCTTAGGTACCCTTCTTGTAATTTTCTTTTAAGAACATATGATATATGTACAGTGGTAGGGATATACACATGAATCAGGAGAAAATTTAAAGAACCCGATTAATGATGGTAGTTTACATTTCACCATTTGTGATAATGAAAATTTATAAATAATTATAACTATTAAAATTTTTAACTCAGACGTTCTTTTAATTTAAAAAGTTTTATTTATAGAAGTATTATTGTATAAAATTTTTATAATATCAATGCTATGTAATGTTGATTCCCATTTTTTGTTCGAATATAAGGTCTGCAATGTATTTAATTCTAAAATTTTTTTTTCACCACATTGTGAAATGATAATGTACATTCTATTAATTTTGAGTACTTATTTATAAAAATATTCTTGTCTATGTGACTTTCACAAAGTTCCATAAGTAAATCTGATAAAACTAGTCCATTGAAACATGCATTCTTTTTAAACTATAAGAAGTTAATGGTTAGATAAAGACCTATATAAACTAGAATTTCTAACTGATATTGTTCATAACCCATATCAAAAAATTAAATAAAAGAAAATCTATTTTAAACCATTGAAATAATTTTCATCATTAGAACACGTATAATTTGTTTACCTATATTTAATTTGAACTACTTGAGATTCTATCATAAATGGGATGATTTATGATTATGTTATAGTTGATAAATCTTCTTTATATAATATGATTTTATATATAGATCACAAAATAGAATCTAGATTCTATATTTAAATATACATCAATACAAAATATTAGCATACCTATAATTAAGACATTATTTTGTGATCATGACCATGATTTTAAATAAAAAAAATTTAAGAACATTATGCTCACAAAATTATAATAGTAATTAACATTATTCTCATTTAACCACAAAACATAATGGTAAATTTTTAAATATAAATAAAAAAATTTCAATAAATTTACTTTACCATGAGTAATTATATTGATTTACATAATTATTTTTTGGAAGAATATATTAATACAAACTACTAATAATCAATTTAATTATTATAATAAAACATTCAATCAATGTCCAATTTGAATTGAGGAATTGATTATAACCAAAGATTAATTATAATATTGTTTTTGGATTCAATGTATTAATTCACATTATTATTTAAAATTATAAAAACATTGATCCAAGATTGAAAAATGATTAGTCTTTGGATATTTTGTGACTTATATGTCATACATGGAAATAAATGTAAGGAATATTATTTTATAGGATTATGTACATGTCAATTATTATGAAATAGATCCACAAGTTTCTAAGAATACTTAGGATAACATTGATACTGATCTTTATAATCTAAAAAGTAATGTTAAATCTTCTTACAATTCTATGAATCATGTGGAAAAAAATTAAGTTATGATGAATAACCTAAATCCCAACTTGAATTGGATAATGAAATATCTTGCACTTTTTTTCATATATCCATTATGACTCCTCCATATCATCCATTTGATGTTGTAGTTTTAGACCTATATAAGAGGGACACAAACTATATCTTCATATAGATATCACATTAAAATAAAAGTTTTCAAGTCATATATTGAACATATAAACATAACAGATTTAATTATTTTAAAATTCTACGTAATTTAATTTCAAGAAGAGATTAATAAATTTAATGAAATAATGACTCGATACTACAAGATAGATATAATGAAACGCATACCATTGAAACTAAATATGTTTTTAGAAAAACAAAGCTGGTGATTTTGAAATAGTTTTTATAAACCATTATCGATTAGATAAACAATGATATAATGAAGGTAAAATATTAACTATAGTGAATCCTTTTTGAAATATATGTACACAATGTCATTAGAATTTTGAATTCCTTTACAAAAATTTTTAACATCAATAAATATCATATGTGTTTTATTAGGTAAATCCTAAATTTTTATATAGTTGAAGATTTTTTCTGAAAAAAAACTTGTAATTGAAAATAATCATTTCAAAAATCATGTTTTTAGATTACTAAAAGAATTATATAGATTGATATAAGCACCTAAAGATTTGTATGATAAGTTGAAATAATTTTTTATGTATAAATATTTTTCATACGGTATAGTTGAACCAATCTTCATTATGAAATTAATTTCAAGAGATGATTTATTAGTAAAAATTTATGTTGATAATATAATTTTTTGATCATCAAGAAATTCATTACATAATTATTTTTCTAGAATGGTTCAGTGTGAAACTAAAATTATTTTAATAGGTGTTTTAGTATTCATTTCATTGAAATTTTCTAAAATAAAGATGGAGTGATCTTAAATAATAGTAAATAAACTGAAGGTGTTTAATAAATGGTATGGATTGAACAAAGAGTATTGATACTCCCATAATTAAAACAAGATAACTAGATGTTGATGAAATATGAAAATTACTTTATCGAAAAAATTATAGATGATTAATTGGAAAGATGTTATATACCACTACTTGTCACAGCCCAAGATTTTATAAAAAATATTCTTTTTAATTTTATTAATGTCTTGTGTTGTACGCTACACCAAAAGGAGCTTGCACAACACGCATCCTTGACTTTCCTTTCATTACACGCAATCGCGACCTTCCTCGATAGCGTGTGTAATACGCAATACCGAGTTTCATTAAACAACGATATGCTATTAAAATATTATTAAAACTAGCCGTTATGAATAGTAATAACCACTTTTTAAAAATTCTGTAAATCTTATATTTCAAAATGAACTTCATTTTTGGATTCGGAGTATCGAATTTATCCTAAGGTGAAATTTTGGTACATTTCGGATAACTTTCATATTCTGATGAATAGTGAAAATTACTAAATTATAATTAAAAAACTTTTTTAATCGAAATAATTAATAGTGATAAATTATTAATTTGAGTAGTTTTAAAGTATATTTAGAATATATTTTTACAATTTAATACAATGTTATTCATTGGATGTAATTTCACATTTAAACTAGACATAAACAAGTGTCAATCTTTTGATAGATATTGTTTCTTAAAAACACGCTATTTGTTTTAATAGCGGGATTTAATTATAAAATTAATTAATGCAACTTTTATGTTATGAATTTGGTAAAATAGACTTTATATTTGAATTCGGAATATGAAATATAGCTTGGGATGAAATTTTGGCATTGTTCTGAAAAACATCAATTTTTGATGAATAGTGAAAGTACTAAGTGGTAGTTAAAAAAACTGAATTTTTCATAAAACATAATTTTACCGCTTCTGTGAATGGAATTTCAAAAATCCGAGAGACACAGTTGATGTCAGTAAGTAAAATGTGGTTCAATGAGATGAAAATAATTTTTGGTGAATAGTAACTTTTTACTTTTTTTTACCACGGTTAATAGTAAATAGGGTAACTAAGGGTAAATATGATATTACTATTACCCTAACACATGACTTAATTCTATTGGACAAGTGTAATTCGACCAAAAACAAACATAGGAATAAAATATGACCATTTAGGCCCACTTGGATTAGATTAGGACATTTATTATTAATTTATTTAAAGAAGGGTTAAAATAGTTAAAATCAAAGTTTAATAAGTAAATCATTTTTAATATGGGGTTATACATAAGATAAATTCGATTGTAAATATTAATTAGAAATCTAAAAAGATTAACTACATGATGGTTTTTTATTTGTAATTTTTAGACATCAAATAATTTAATTTATTTATGACACAATGATGATGCAGTAATTATCTTATTAATGAAATATTGACATAATTGATGTTATAAACACCAAAATAAATATAATTTGAGACTTTTTATGAATTCCACTAATTTTCTAGGTTACTATGATATATTATTGTTGATCTAATCAACTTGGTTCGAACATATAATTCTGTTATGACTTTCAAAAAAATCATATATCAAATAGTGTCAAAATTTACACGAAATAGTTTTTAAATCAAATATTATATTATTAATTGTTATTTTATTTCTAAAAATCTAATGTTCGGCCAAATGACTTAGATAAGGATATATATATTAATAATAAACAATTTGGGGTTCGTTTGGCATGTTATAGTATGTCTATTAACCATATAGTGAAAGAAAACAAAAAGACACGGTAAAAGTTATATTATTTAACTTAGAGTTAAATCTAATTGATAAGGTTAAAATAATACCCTAAACTTGTCTAAATCTTATTGGTTGATAGGATTTCGACCCATCCCCACTTTAGCTTCGAAATAAGTCCCTTTGGAACCATTATAAACCGATTTTGACTTTAATATAGAATAATATTTTGAGATATTCCTAAGGTGCCCCTCTCCTCCCCTATAAAAGGACACCTCCTCCCCCTCCTCCTCACACCAATTTGAGCACTCAAGCTCGGCCAAACCCTGCCAATTTCTCCTCTCCACTTCCCTAGAAACATCCTAGAGGTTCTGGTCTTCCTCAAAGACCAATTTTAGTGCCCTAAGAGGAGGTCTCAAAGAGGCACTTCAAAGAAGAGGTAATTACCGTTACCAATTCCTTCATCTTTATTTCTTCTTCCACTTCTTCTTCTTAGGTTGTTTCATTATGAAGTAATAACATCAGTATCAATCATATACTGATATCTTATTATAAGTATGAAACAACCCTATTTCACCATCTATCCATCCTACGGAAAATGAAATCACCGCGCGTGCGTACGTACGGAATACCGTCTCCACGCCGTGGTGTAATCTATTTTCCACTACCACCTTACATGGATGGGTATAATGGTGTAAAGAATAACTATACATAGTTATTACAACATCATATTGATTCTGATATATTGTATAATCCACTCCAATTCAATTCAATATTTATAGAAATGATATCATCGCTCGTGCATACGTACGGAATACCGTCTCCACGACGCCATGAGATTCATTCTCCATGTTAACCATTTAAGAATGATTATAATGTATATATAAGAAATAATAATGAAATATATGACATTATAAAGCTACTGGATTTATGTATATATATACATATGTATGTCATCTACTTACTTCCATTTCAAGACAATAAGGAAAGGAAAACAGCGTTCATGCGTACGTACAGACTACCATCTCCATGAACGGTGTTTTTCATTTTATTTATCTACCTATTATATATATATATATACTGAATATATATGATATATAAATCATATTTTATATTCTGGAAGTAAGTAAATCATGATATATGTAATAATGATGTCAAGAACAACAAGTCAAAACACCTACGATAAATGAAACGATTTTACCCAAAATGCTTCTTTAACATGTAATTTACAAAAGAACGGGTAATATAATTTCATAAGTGAACCATATATGATATCATAACAATGAATATGATTCTGTAATAATTCAATAACATGATTTAAATCATTATACAGGAGGTTCGGACACTTACAAAGCAAGTCGGACCTAAGGTAAGGGAAATATCACAATCTCATTTTTATCCGAGATTGTTTATTCGTAAGTATTTACTGGGGTGTATTTTATCATCCACATCCATGTTTCATCAATATGTAATATTATTTCCATCCACCTACAATTGTTTAAATCCATTTTTACCCTTCGTTGAGTTTTTAGGTAATATCTATGAAAGGAATCTTTTGTCGTACGAGGTACTTTTTGACTTTTCCAACAAAAGTACGAAGAAAGTTTTTTTTAACTTATACGGCACGAACAGATTTTTACGGTTTTATAAAGCCTTATTTTCATGGAGCATCCTCCAAAAGATTTCATGACTATTTTTAATAAAATCTCTTTCTTTTAAAATTGCATGATGTTTTGTGAAAAGAAATTGATTTTGAAGAAGAAAGGATATTTTCCTCAAGAATTCAATTCAAGTGTTTTATCAAAATTATTTTCCATCTAAGATAATAAAGGGTTCTGTTTCTATCCATATTTTTACATTGATTTGACTATGTTGTGATGGAATTCCTTTATCTTATATGAATTGATTTATGATGTCATGATGTTTCAAGAATCCCATTTTTGTTACATGTGTTATGCGATGATGTATGTTTTATGATTATGTGGCACACATAAGAAAGGATTCATTATAAGATGGGTGGGACCTATATCTCCCTCCAATTCATTGGGTAATGATTTTATATCTCCTGAGATAGACATGGCTGGAACGGAAGGTTATTTCGGTTCAGTGATACAGGACTGAAACGAGGAGCGAACTCGGTTCAGAAAGGGACTTTGTCCACTAAGATAGTCTTGGCAATGACTCATGACTAACAAGAAATGATTTCCATGATTATGTGTGCATGCCACAATGTTTCAAGTTTCATGTTATGATTATGGGGATCTCATTTTCACTTCTATGATTTATCCCATGTTATGATATTATGAGCTCTTTTGCAGGTTAATATTTCCAAAAAGCTATGTTCTTATGTATATGATGTGATTGATATTTCTTTTGTTTACCCTTACTGAGCATTTGAGCTCACCCTTTTATGTTTTCTTTTCCCCAGGATATAAAGAAAGGTTTATAGGTAAAAAAATGGGAAGATCTTTATGGGAGATATTGAAGATCTTTCACCACGATTAGAAGATTACGTTCCAAGTTTCCAAAGACACTAAACTATTACGATCCTTGTGTGTGTGTTTTTGTTATGTACTAAGTATTCTGCAAAAGTAATGTAATGTCCATGTACGATAAGCTTCGGGTCTCTACAGTTGGTATCAGAGGAAAGGTTTAGTCAACCTTTGGAAACTAGGATGCGAAAATGGTAGTGAGATCCCTAGAGATATTTCTAAGGTATGTCTAGGGATGTCCCTAGGGATAAGTATACGTATAGGTTATAGTAATAGAATTACGCTAACGATCATAGAATTAAACCTAAGATGTTGGATATTGAAGGTACTCCCCCTTTATTATGTTGTTTTCCCTAGCATGATTTTTTCCTCTCACACTATTCTTTTTGGGTTTTAGACGATGGCTGGAACCCGAATGAACCGTGTTGATCAATGCAATGGACAATGCAATGATTGCCCTCCTGAACAAACAAATGTTATGGGAGAGGGAGTGCAAAATCTTATTGCTATACTTACTCAAGCTATGAATCATTCTGGACTTCCAAATGAGCAGAGAAGGGAACAATATTCTATTGAGTCCTTCATGAGGCAACGTCCACCTTCTTTCAGTGGGTCTTCTGATCCACTTGTGGCTGTACAATGGATCAGTACTACTGAAAAGATATTTTCAGTTTTTCAATGTTCTGATCATGATAAAGTCATCTTAGCAGTATATCGTTTGGGAGGTGAAGCTGATCAATGGTGGAATCTTATCAAGAATACGAGGCCAAGAGATGAAATTGAGTCCATGAAATGGGACCAGTTCAAGAACTTGATTTTCAGTAAGTACTTCCCTCGTATTCTTCGAACAAAGATGGAGAAAGAGTTTCTTGAACTGAAGCAAAGGGACGATGAATCTGTTGGTACCTAAGAAGCAAATTTTATATGACTTTCAAGGTATGCTTCTGGAATTATCATCCAACCTGAAAGTAAAGTTGATCGATTTTTCAGTGGCTTAAAACCAAGTCTTCGAAGGGCATTAGCTATAAGAGACTTTAGTAGCTATGAAGAAATTGTGCGTTGTGCTATCAAGGTAGAAATGGAAGTTGGTGTTACATATCCATCTCATGGTTTTGACAAGAAACGAAAGATGGAGTTCAAGGAGAAATCTCAGAATAATGGTGAAAAGAAGATGAATGTTTCCTTATGCACAATGTGTGGAAAGAAGCATGGTGGAGATTGTCTTAAAGGGACTAGAAAATGTTTTAAGTGTGGAAAAGAAGGTCATCGAGCATCTGAGTGTCGAAGTAGGGTTTCTAATGATGTGAATAAAGCAAACACTGCAGAGAACGCACCGCCAACACTTCAATGCTTCAAGTGCAAGGAAATGGGGCATTATGCTAATAATTGCCCTAATTCAAGGGTTAGTGATGATCAACATGAGCAACCACTAAATGCAAAGGACAAAGGGAAATCACATGCGATCACTATTGGCAATGTTGAATATGACAACGATGTGGTGGAATGATTAAGTGTTTATGTAATGGGATTCCAAAATAATGTTGTATCATTGAGTATTGCAATATTTATTGATGTGGTATTCAAAGTGATTGAGATATTTTTTGGAAATAAGATGATATGCGCATAATGAAGACGAGAAAATGAAATGTTTAATAGTATTCATGAGCTCATGATTGATATAAGGACTAAGTGATATCATGGTTTGAGTATATAGAATTTTGAGGATTTTGGTATGTGGAAAGTGTTAACTTTTAACTGAACTCATGTTTTCACTAAGGTATTCAAGAGAATACACGATTAAGGACTTTGAATGTTTGGAATGTGACCAACAAGACATATCTTGTGATATGTGGGGATCAACGACAGTATTAAATCTCTGGTAATCGTTGTTACTATATTATGAGAGTGGACTGCAGTATTATGTATAAGCCTAAAGATTAGACTGGATTATGTTGGACATAAGATAGTATTGTTTAAGGATAGAAGATTTTCGATATTATTGATGGGATGTTATAGTAACGTAGTTTTAGAAAAAGGACAACCTGCAGGACGGGCGACAGCCCATCGCTTCGGACAAGGGTGTAGGAATCGAATCCACAACCGAAGTGCGACTGGCCTTTATCGCCTACCACTGACCTACAGGAAGTCCCTGTTTAGTAGAAACTAGTTTTATTATATTAAGCAGTATGATATATGATGTATAAGTCCATTTTAGAAACCATATGTGATTAATCTCACTATAGATCGACTTATGTATATAATTTTTACTAACCTTTTGTTTGAGACAGATGGAATGACTCGTCATTCTATCACATGATCTGCTAACACTTCACGAATAACAAATTCAACTTCATTTATTTAAGAGATGTAGTGGAAATTGTTCAAGGCACGAACAATAGTGAGATTGTACCAAAATAAAGTAAGTATTTATTCTAAATCAAATTTTCAACTTTAGGGAAATGATCTTGAAAACCAAAAATGTTGTCCTAGTGATCTTATACCTGATGAATCAGATGGTACCTTATATCATCACAAATCTATGGATTTGTGATTATTGGATTTTCCATAGCCATGTTCTCTACCACTCTCCATCAGAACATGATGGTTAGATTTCTCTTCCATATCCATATTTTCACCTATGTGGAAACCCAATGATTTGTTTATTTGGGTAACCGTTACGTTTCATACTTTTGTTTTTAATGATTAGTTTTGATATTACTTTTTACGATGTGGGTTTCTATTAAAGAAACTTTCGAATAGTAAACCATTTATAACCCCGACGAATTTCGAGGGCGAAATTCATTTTAAGGGGGGTAGAATGTAACAACCCAAGATTTTATAAAAAATATTCTTTTTAATTTTATTAATGTCTTGTGTTGTACGCTACACCAAAAGAAGCTTGCACAACACGCATCCTTGACTTTCCTTTCATTACACGCAATCGCGACCTTCCTCGATAGCGTGTGTAATACGCAATACCGAGTTTCACTAAACAACGATATGCTATTAAAATATTATTAAAACTAGCCGTTATGAATAGTAATAACCACTTTTTAAAAATTATGTAAATCTTATATTTCAAAATGAACTTCATTTTTGGATTCGGAGTATCGAATTTAGCCTAAGGTGAAATTTTGGTACATTTCGGATAACTTTCATATTCTGATGAATAGTGAAAATTACTAAATTATAATTAAAAAACAACTTTTTTAATCGAAATAATTAATAGTGATAAATTATTAATTTGAGTAGTTTTAAAGTATATTTAGAATATATTTTTACAATTTAATACAATGTTGGTCATTGGATGTAATTTCACATTTAAACTAGACATAAACAAGTGTCAATCTTTTGATAGATATTGTTTCTTAAAAACACGCTATTTGTTTTAACAGCGGGATTTAATTATAAAATTAATTAATGCAACTTTTATGTTATGAATTTGGTAAAATAGACTTCATATTTGAATTCGGAATATGAAATATAGCTTGGGATGAAATTTTGGCATTGTTCTGAAAAACATCAATTTTTGATTAGTGAAACTACTAAGTGGTAGTTAAAAAAACTGCATTTTTCATAAAACATAATTTTACCGCTTCTGTGAATGGAATTTCAAAAATCCGAGAGACACGGTTGATGTCAGTAAGTATAATGTGGTTCAATGAGATGAAAATAATTTTTGGTGAATAGTAACTTTTTACTTTTTTTTTCCACTGTTAATAGTAAATAGGGTAACTAAGGGTAAATATGATATTACTATTACCCTAACACATGACTTAATTCTATTGGAAAAGTGTAATTCGACCAAAAACAAACATAGGAATAAAATATGACCATTTAGGCCCACTTGGATTAGATTAGGACATTTATTATTAATTTATTTAAAGAAGGGTTAAAATAGTTAAAATCAAAGTTTAATAAGTAAATCATTTTTAATATGGGGTTATACATAAGATAAATTCGATTGTAAATATTTATTAGAAAGCTAAAAAGATTTACTACATGATGGTATTTTATTTGTAATTTTTAGACATAAAATAATTTAATTTATTTATGACACAATGATGATGAAGTAATTATCTTATTAATGAAATATTGACATAATTGATGTTATAAACACCAAAATAAATATAATTTGAGACTTTTTATGAATTCCACTAATTTTCTAGGTTACTATGATATATTATTGTTGATCTAATAAACTTGGTTCGAACATATAATTCTGTTATGACTTTCAAAAAAATCATATATCAAATAGTGTCAAAATTGACACGAAATAGTTTTTAAATCAAATATTATATTATTAATTGTTATTTTATTCCTAAAAATCTAAGGTTCGGCCAAATTACTTAGATAAGGATATATATATTAATAATAAAAAATTTGGGGTTCGTTTGGCATGTTATAGTAAGTCTATTAACCATATAGTGAAAGAAAACAAAAAGACACGGTAAAAGTTAAATTATTTAACTTAGAGATAAATCTAATTGATAAGGTTAAAATAATACCCTAAACTTGTCTAAATCTTATTGGTTGATAGGATTTCGACCCATCCCCACTTTAGCTTCAAAATAAGACCCTTTGGAACCATTATAAACCGATTTTGACTTTAATATAAAATAATATTTTGAGATATTCCTAAGGTGCCCCTCTCCTCCCCTATAAAAGGACACCTCCTCCCCCTCCTCCTCACACCAATTTGAGCACTCAAGCTCGGCCAACCCCTGCCAATTTCTCCTCTCCACTTCCCTAGCAACATCCTAGAGGTTCTGGTGTTCCTCAAAGACCAATTTTAGTGCCCCAAGAGGAGGTCTCAAAGAGGCACTTCAAAGAAGAGGTAATTACCGTTACCAAATCTTTCATCTTTATTTCTTCTTCCACTTCTTCTTCTTAGGTTGTTTCATTATGAAGTAATAACATCAGTATCACTCATATACTGATATGTTATTATAAGTATGAAACAACCCTATTTCACAATCTATCCATCCTACGGAAAAAGAAATCACCGCGCGTGCGTACGTACAGAATACCGTCTCCACGCCGTGGTGTAATCTATTCTCCACCACCACCTTACATGGATAGGTATAATGGTGTAAAGAATAACTATACATAGTTATTACAACATCATATTGATTCTGATATATTTTATAATCCACTCCAATTCAATTCAATATTTATAGAAATGATATCATCGCTCGTGCATACGTACGGAATACCGTCTCCACGACGCGATGAGATTCATTCTCCATGTTAACCATTTAAGAATGATTATAATGTATATATAAGAAATAATAATGAAATATATGACATTATAAAGCTACTGGATTTATGTATATATATACATATGTATGTCATCTACTTACTTCCATTTCAAGACAATAAGGAAAGGAAAACAGCGTTCATGCGTACGTACGGACTACCGTCTCCATGAACGGTGTTTTTCATTTTATTTATCTACCTATTATATATATATATATACTGAATATATATGATATATAAATCATATTTTATATTCTGGAAGTAAGTAAATCATGATATAAGTAATAATGATGTCAAGAACAACAAGTCAAAACACCTACGATAAATGAAACGATTTTACCCAAAATGCTTCTTTAACATGGAATTTACAAAAGAACGGGTAATATAATTTCATAAGTGAACCATATATGATATCATAACAATGAATATGATTCTGTAATAAGTCAATAACATGATTTAAATCATTATACAGGAGGTTCGGACACTTACAAAGCAAGTCGGACCTAAGGTAAGGGAAATATCACAATCTCATTTTTATCCGAGATTGTTTATTCGTAAGTATTTACTGGGGTGTATTTTATCATCCACATCCATGTTTCATCAATATGTAATATTATTTCCATCCACGTACAATTGTTTAAATCCATTTTTACCCTTCGTTGAGTTTTTAGGTAATATCTATGAAAGGAATCTTTTGTCGTACGAGGTACTTTTTGACTTTTCCGACAAAAGTACGAAGAATGTTTTTTTTAACTTATACGGCACGAACAGATTTTTACGGTTTTATAAACCCTTATTTTCATGGAGCTTCCTCCAAAAGATTTCATGACTATTTTCAATAAAATCTCTTTCTTTTAAAATTGCATGATGTTTTGTGAAAAGAAATTGATTTTGAAGAAGAAAGGATATTTTCCTCAAGAATTCAATTCAAGTGTTTTATCAAAATTATTTTCCATCTAAGATAATAAAGGGTTCTGTTTCTATCCATATTTTTACATTGATTTGACTATGTTGTGATGGAATTCCATTATCTTATATGAATTGATTTATGATGTCATGATGTTTCAAGAATCCCATTTTTGTTACATGTGTTATGCGATGATGTATGTTTTATGATTATGTGGCACACATAAGAAAGGATTCATTATAAGATGGGTGGGACCTATATCTCCCTCCAATGCATTGGGTAATGATTTTATATCTCATGAGATAGACATGGCTGGAACAGAAGGTTATTTCGGTTCAGTGATACAGGACTGAAACGAGGAGCGAACTCAGTTCAGAAAGGGACTTTGTCCACTAAGATAGTCTTGGAAATGAGTCATGACTAACAAGAAATGATTTCCATGATTATGTGTGCATGCCACAAAGTTTCAAGTTTCATGTTATGATTATGGGGATCTCATTTTCACTTCTATGATTTATCCCATGTTATGATATTATGAGCTCTTTTGCAGGTTAAGATTTCCAAAAAGCTATGTTCTTATGTATATGATGTGATTGATATTTCTTTTGTTTACCCTTACTGAGAATTTGAGCTCACCCTTTTATGTTTTCTTTTCCCCAGGATATAAAGAAAGGTTTATAGGTAAAAAAAAGGGAAGATCTTTATGGGATATATTGAAGATCTTTCACCATGATTAGAATATTACGTTCCGAGTTTCCAAAGACACTAAACTATTACGATCCTTGTGTATGTGTTTTTGTTATGTACTAAGTATTCCGCAAAAGTAATGTAATTTCCATGTATGATAAGCTTAGGGTCTCTACACTACTAGTAGACTATATGTTATTTTTATTGTATATATGCCTTTCCATTTCTAGAAAATATAATATAAAATAATTTACATTCTTTAATAATACGTTTTTTTACCTTATGCACACAACTAAAAGAGTAACTTTTTATCCAAGATGGTAAGAATTATAATTACTAGGTTGTGGAAAATGATGATAATTTTGGTTTAATTTTAGATATAAAATGAAAAATTGGAACATGTCACATTTATGTAATGTCATGTGTTTCACATTAGAGTAAAAAAGTAAAATAATCATTATCTACTAATGAGTCTATGTATATAGCTATAATATGTTTCTATACATAGATTCTGTATATAAAACACACTTTAATAGAAATTGGATATAAATTTTTATGTATCATGATATATTTTGACAAAAATATAGCATTAAATATCCCTATGAATATTATATATCATTCTAGGGAAAATAATATTGATATCAAACATCACATATATAGAGATAAATTCAAACATTGTTCAATCGCTTTGGATTTAATTGGATATGGATGTCAGATTTCAGACATATTTTCAATGATTCTGAATTCTGAGAGATCCACCATATGTGATCCACCTCTAGTGATTTACTATTTTTTATCAACCACTAGTAATCCACCACTGGTGATCTACTGTTTATGTGTGTTAAATTATATTCTAATTATCCTCTATATTTTATTTGACTAAATTTAATTTCATATATAATTTATAACTTATTTCAATAATGAATCCCTAGATAATAAAATCATATTAACGTTGTCTGTTGTCAACCCTCTCTCTCATGAATCCTCTAAAAAATCCCCTATCTTTTCTATTTTAACCTATAACCATTTGTGACTGATCCTGCATTTATTAAAATTAGTTCTTTTATGGTGAGATTCAAATGTGATTATATTTCTTCTCCTTAAGGAACATGTATGTTAAAGAAATCATGATTTAAATCTATTTGGTCCACTTTCTTTTATCCAAATAAGCAATACTATTGCCTCATGTTTTTCTTGTTGAAATAGAAATATAAGATTAATGGTTACTCCCATAGAATCAACTAGTGATGAATGTGATCCAAAACCAATGATGTATCAAATGGTTTTCTAGGAATGGATGGACATTATATCCTAGCATAGTTCACCAGTTTTATAATATTGAAATGTATAAGTTCTGTGAAAAGGGATATGTTATTATGAATGTGATTTATTTTAAAGTAGCAATATTTTCTTGTAAATATTTGTCCAGATGCCCTAATTAACCTCATTATGGTATATATTATTATATTCATGGATCTATTCCCATCAATATTGTTTTTATGAGTAATCCCTATTGAGAATAACATATATTTTTTTTGTGAGAAGGCCAATAGCTATAGAACATTATGAGGAATACGATTTTTGTTTATGTTTACCCCACATATGATTTTTTATAGGAATTTGGATTTTATCACATTGATGTAACATGATTTTTTTATGTATTCTACAAATATATGATAATAAAAAAAATTATGATACTTGAATTACCTTATGACATAAATGATAATGAACTCAATTAGATCGAATTCATTATTCTATCCTGATTTTATTTTTTCCATTAAAGAAGATAATGGATTAGTTCGTGAAGATGAATAAAAAGTAGTAAAATGTAGAGGATTAAATCTATATAAATTATTCTACAAGAGAATGAAGGTTAATTGGAATCCTTGGATTAGGAAATGGTGGGTTGAAAATGATATTAATTATAATAATTTTATTTTTGAGTAGAACCCTTTGATTCATATAGACCTAGTAAACCATGTCTTTGATAATTATGATGTTGTGTCATATTCCTATTATGAGGATGTTGAGGTTGCTGTAAATGAAGAACAATATGGATTTTGAAAACAATATGTAGTGCCACTTCCAAAAATGGAATTATGTGACCTTAACGTGTTCAATATAACAATTTTTTCTTATAGAAATGATAATTCATCTATTTTTTGTTACTTTTAGAGATATAATACTGAGTATTGGTGTGGATTATAAGGAAACTGAATTCTCAAATGATTTTGATAATATGAAATAATATTTTTGTACTCATGTCTTGTAATTGATAATTCTAATGATTACATGGATGGAAATAGTAATGAGTTTCATTATTTTAGAGTCAATATAAGGATGTTGTCATATATAGAAATAAGGAGAGATCACCAACTATGGGGGTGAAATACATATGATATAATCATATGTAGACTGGTTATCCATAATTAAAGAATAATTATAAGGATTATGGTAACTATGGATTTCCACATCATCATGGAGGACTTTCCATATATATTACTAAAAAAATATTATGTGGTACTAATTTGAACAGATTGGTGAGATGTCATAGTTATAATTTTTTCAATCTAATGTTCATGTATTTGTGTCTGTAAATGATAATACATCCTTTACAATCCATGGTATGATTCCATATCATTATATTTATCCTTATCATAATTTTCGCTATGTGACTAAATATGAATTGGATTCCTTTATAGAAATTGTGCTATCATATCTAGGTTTAATTCAAATATCACCACCTCCATAGGAAACTAGCATCTATGAATCTCAAACGTAATAGATATTTGAATTAGAAATATCTCATAAAGGACAATTTTTTTAAAACATAATAAATAACAATGAATTATGAATAATTTTCTCAATGATCTTTCAAAAAAATATAGATCCATCAAATAGGATAAAATTTGAATCATTACTCAAAGTCTGTGATCTGTTCAAGAGATATTGGAGTCACTTCTTATTTCTAGAGCCCCCATTTCTAAACTTATAACTCCTAATACATGTTCAGTTGATGAAAATGTTATTAATTCCCTTATTAGAGAGGAAATATGTTCTTTCATGGGATATAGTTTTATATCACATCAATATGAACATTGTTTAGAAAGGAAGATGGTGACAATATTATATGCTCATTAGAAAATTTTTTAATGAATATAGGAGTGATATAGTGATTATGCCAAATTATATTATATATTACCTTTAATAGATTTATACAAATGATTATCAAAATTTCCACTTATAATTTATTACTAAGAACCTATGAATGACTCGTATGGTCATTGAATTAGAGTAGAAGTTGATTTATCTAATGGTATTGACCCCATATCAAAATAATGTTTTGGAAGAGAGAATATATTTATTCAATGAAATTATTAATGGTGGAAACATTTTAACATATTTTATTGATTTTAATAGATTGTTCCTACATTTATCTGGGACTGCAGTAGTTGAACCATATGTTATACACTTTTTGGATCTCTCTTCAACACCCTCTCTAGAAATGATTAACGTAGCTTATAAACCTCTTAGAATGACCCTTTTTGAGGCAGTTCAGGATATCAAATCTGTCATGACAAGGGAACTTTTTCAACATAATTCTATTCCATCTCCCTTCTCCTCTGTACCTCCAATTACTACCATATGAATGTAAACAATGGTCCCTTCTTCACATCGAAAAGAGATTGGTTCAGATTCTGATTAGTTCTTGAATGGATTTTATTTTTTAACTATTTGGGTTGTGTCCTTTGAAATTTATATCTAATTCAACGGTTCTATTGATTTTCATTGTATTATTAATTATATTTTAATATATTTTATATCTTTATAATCCCAAAATGTGATATACATATGTTTGAAATTTATGATGTTAATAATAAAATCCTTTATTTAAAATTTTAATCAAGGAATTGTTCATATTAATCTACACATGTACCAATATTTCTATTTTATACATAATCATTGATTCAATGATTTTTTCTCATAAAAAATTGAGGTATTTTGAAAACATAATAATTTTAATGATCATAAATCAAGAATGTTATGTTTTTAACATGTTTAATTCTTTATTATAAGAAATATTATTTATTAAAATAAATAAAAAACATGGAAATGTGATGATATATATATTTCAATAGATCTAAAATCAATTAAGATGTGCTACTGCTAGAATAGATCCACCACTGATAATTATTTATACTAGAAACATTTACATCCTAATACATCTATGGCCAGACACATCTACATTCATAGACATATTCTATCCGAAATATATACCACCAAAGACATATAATTCTAAAAACATCTACCATTGGACATTCCTACCATTAAGTTATATTTACCACCAGATTAAGCTATTACGAGATATATCTACTTCTAGTTTGTGATACTACATAATTGTGCTACTGTTCAGGTTTGTTAATATTCGAGTGATATCTTTCATATCGATATTATTTAAAAAAATTATTTTCTACAATAGCATGTTTAAGTAATATAACGCATTCATGGTTTTTAATAATATAGTTATATATTTCAAACATCCTAGATTTTATGCACAATATGAGGATTCATTCTATTTTATAATTAATATACAATGGATAATTAAGCCTACAGTGATATAAATTCAGAAGAGCTACAATATCTGTATAGTTTGATAAATTCATTAATAAATCTAATATTCATACACTAAATTAAAGAGACTGACTATTAAACCATTTCATGGAATAATTTTAGTCTTCTATAGACTAAAAACAAAAGGATTTTCTCGACCATCATGATTCTTTTTTTCATTACATTCTATGTAAAATTTTCAAACATCTTATTAAGAGAGATTAAATGACATAAGAACATCAGAATCTCTGCGAATATAGTGACATCATGTTTTCCCATATCTAATCACTTATTCCCTCTATTTATTATTTATATTTGATATATGATTAATTTTACTTTTTTTATCTGTAAATCAAATTCTTGTTTACATAGATTTATAGTGCCAATTGTAATTGATGAAATTAAATAGTTTGTATACTAATGAAAATTTTAGACGTGGTCTTCTGTGACACATACTTGTTTTTATCTCATATATAACTAAGGATGTGGAATTATTATCAAATATATTAGGGTAATATTTTCTATAATAAAAGATCCATGATTTTGATAACACTATTGATTAATGAAATTCTGGGTATTAGATGATTTCCTTGTGATGTGGATTAAGCCTCATATTTAGACCAAACACTTTTCTTAAATGTTGATGATTTTTTATTTTATTTTTTTATTTTAATGTGTAAAACTATATATGTTTTAAAATCAGTATTACAACATTAATATGATAGAAAATATTAATATATGTTTTATATATATTGTTTGATTTGATAATTTTGTATCAAAAGTTATATTTATTTAAATAATTATTTTCTGTATTCATTAATCCCTCATTGAGATGAAATTTGGAAAATAAAATTTCCATTTTTTATTGATTTTATATTATTTTTTTCTTATAATATCAGAGGATGTACATATTTTTTATTTTTTAAATATATTTTTTGTTATGAACTCAATTCACCCATCCCCCTATTCTGTTAGTCAATCTTACCATCAATAATCAAATAATTAATAATATTATATTCCATAAGGGAAGGTTTATTTTTTAATTCTCCAAACATTAAAAATTTATTCCCGATGAAATTCATTTTCATTGCTAAAATAAATATGAAACCAAAATATCAACAATAACAAAAACTATGGTGGGAGGTTAGGTAAAAAAAACTAGACCTTAATACCATTATAATGGGACACCACTAATCAGACAAATCATCAAAATAAATTTTATGACTCCTTAATAATAAACTAACAAACTCACAAATATAGAACAAAATCACCAAACATGGCACACTAAGAAAACAAGTAACTACTATATATGCCCCTTCATTTTAGAATTTATCTTAAACATTGAAACAAAGGATATGAATACGCATGTGTATAAATATCACTAACACATAAATGATTGTATAAATCATCAATGAAAATGAAATGTATGAACCAACCATATAAAACATGAAAACAAATCGCCCATAACTCTATAAGTGATCACAACACAAAAATGGTCATCTAATATACCACAGAACAAGCCACTAAATCCTTCTCCTCAAAAGAAATAAGTAAGAACATTCCAAAAATTAACACTCTTCAACATGTAATAACAAATAAGTGATGTTCGGTCATGAAATTACAAAAATCATAATATGGGGTGAAACACATAAAACCCTAACTCATGATAATTAATATAAGAAAATTGTATCCTATTAGGATTAACAGTCTTATAGAAAACCTATTGTTACTCCTTATTTACCCAATCACGTTCCCAATGTTACCTCATAATCAATCCCAAAAAACATTATATATACATCTCACTACCATGACAGAATAAAATGTAATAAAAAATAACAACCATCAAATGATCCATGGACAACCCAAAACAACCACTTATCCCAAATGAATAAAATGAAATTGAACCATGATTATAAAACAAATGAATGTACCCTGAAAACCTCATTCTTCCAATGATTTTTTAGAATGAATCATCAAAATAGTCATTCATACAAATCAAAACAATAACAATCACTCTGTATGTTATCCATATGAAAAAATTAATAATGTATCATATAACAACGTCTAACATGGGATAATATCTCCCCAATGGTATGGTCTAAATTTGATGGTTCAATAATATATTGCATAGTAGATCCAATGTATGGGTAGAGGCCACCCTTAAAAAATCAGGAATAAAGATCCATAAATAAACAAGAATTAATTAAAACAATAATGGATTAAACATTTATTATTTCAATATTTTCAAACTGGATGTGAATGCACTCGGTATCATTGGATCTTGGTGATTCTCTAAGTTTGTGATGGTGACAATTTTATATGCTAGTTATAAAATTTTTTAGTGACTATAGGAGTGATAGAGTGATTATGAATAAATATATAATGTATTACCATTAAATCATTTATATAAATATTCATTTAAATACCACTTTAAATTTATTACTAAGAACCTATGAATGACTCCTATGGTAATTGAGTTCGAGTAGAAATTGATTTATCTAATGGTAGTGATCCATCTTCCAAATATTGTTTTGGAATAGAAGATGTATTTATTCAATGAAATTATTAATGTTTGAAACATTTTAACCTATTTTATTTATTTTAATAGACTTATCTTAAATTTATCTAGGACTATAGTAGATGATCCTAACACTATACCATTTTTCGATGTCTCATAAAAACACTCTCTATCAACACTTAATATAGATTATAAACCTCTTGGAATGACTATTTTTTAAGGCAGTTAAGGATATCTAATCTGTCATGATTAGGGTTCTTTCTCAACATAATCCTATTCTATCTTCCTCCACCTCCATACCTCTAATTAAAACCATATGAATGAATACAGTAGTCCCTTCCACTCATCAAGAATATATTTTTTCATATTTGGATTTTTTCTTGAATGTATTTTATTATCTATCAATTTGGGTTGTATCCTTATAAATTTATTTCTAATTGAAAATTTTCTAGTGATTGTCTTTGTATTAATAAATTTAGTTTAATAAATATTTTTTCTTTGTAATCCCAAAAATGTGATATACAGATGTATGGAATTTAAAATTTTAATAATCAAACCCATTAATTAAAATTTTAATCAATGAATAGTTCATATTCATCTACACATGTATCTATATTTTTTGATATACATGGTTATAAATTCTATGTTTTGATATCATAAAAAATTGAGGCATTGTGAAAACCTATTTATTTTAATGATAATAAAACATGAATGAAATGTTTCTAACATGTTTAATGATTTATAAATGGAAATATTTTTCTATTAAGGTAATAAAAAAACATGTGAATGTGATGATATATAGATATTTTAATAGATCTAGAATCAATTAAGACGTTCTACTTCCAGAACAGATCTACCACTGAATAATTTTCATACTATAAAAATCTACAACCTGATATATCTAAGGCCAAGCACATCTACCTCCATAGACATATTCAATCAGAAATATATACCACCAAATACATTGAAATCTAGAAATATATACCATTGTAAATTCCTATCATCAAGTTATATTTACCACAAGATTGATCTATTATGATATAGGTCTACTGCTAGTTTGATCTACTATATAACAGTGTTACTTTTCAGGGTAGTTAATACTCTAGTGATATAGTTCATATTCTTATTAATTTAAAAAATTAATTTCATCAATGGAATGTTTAACGAATAAAATGCATTCAGTGTTGTTAATACTATAGTTCTAAAGTTCATACGTCGTAGAGTTTATGCACAATACAAGGATTCATTCTATATTATAATTAATATACAATGTATAATTAGGCCTATAGTGATTTAAATTAATAAGGGAAATATTATGTTTATAGATTGATAAATTCATAATGAAAACATATATTCATACACTAAATTAATAAGAGTCACTAATAAACCATCAGATGGAATAAATATGGACTTTTATAGAATAAAAACAAAAGTATTATCTATACCATTAGGAAACATTATTTCATTAAATTCTATGTAACATTTCCAAACATCTATGGGAGAGATATTAAATGACGTACGAACCTGGGAATCTATTCGAATCTGGTGAAATCGTGTTTTCCACTATCTAATCACTTATACCATCTATTTATTATTTATATTTTATATATGATTATTTTTACTTTTTTTATCTATGAATCTCATTATTGTGTTCATAGATGTATAGTTCTCATTATAATAGATGAAATTTAAAAAAAATATACCGATGAAATTTTTTAGAAGTGGTCATGTGTGACATGTACTTGTTTTATCTCATATATAAGTTTGGATGAGGAATTGTTATCAATATATATTTGGGTGATTTTATCTCTAATAATAGAATAATGATGTTGATAACATTATATTTTAATAAAATTCATGGTATTGGGTGATTTCCATGTAAAGTGGTTTAAGTCTCATATTGAGACCAAACCCTTTTCTTAAATTAAGATTTTTGTTTATATTTTATTTTTTTTATTTTAATATTTAAAACAATATATGTTTTAAAATCTATTTTTTTACATTAATCTAATAGTCAATCTTAATTTATGTTATATATATATTTTTTGATTATATAACTTAGTTTCTAATGTTATATTTATTTAAATGATTATTTTATGTATTCATTAATCCCACTTAGAGATGAAATTTGGAAAATAAAATTACAAATCGTTATGGATTTTACAAACACTTTTTTTATTAAATCAGGGGATGTACATATTTATTAATTTTTAAATAGAATGTTTGTAATGAACTCAATTCTCCCATTCCCCTTATTCTGTTACTCAGTCTGACCATCAATAATCCAATAATTATTTTTATTATATTCCAAAAAGAAATGATAATTTTTAAATTCTCCAAACCATAACAATTTATTCACATATAAATTCATTTTCAATGGTAAAATAAATATAAAATCAAAATATCAACAATGAAAAATGCTTTGGTGGGAGGTTAGGTAAGAAACTAGAGATTTATTCCATAATGATTGGACACCAATAATAATACAACTCCTCAAAATAAATGATAAAAACCCATAGTCATCAACCAACAACTTCAATAATATAGAACAAAATCACCAAATTTAAAATTCCAAAAAACCAAGGAACTACTATAGGTCCCCCTTTATTTAAGAATTTATATTAAACATTGAAAAAAATGATTGGAACACCCATGTGTAGAAATATCACTTAACATAAATGTTTGTATAAATCCTCATTGAAAATGATATGTATGAACTATACATAGATAATAATGATAAAAAATATCTCAAAACACTATTAGAGATCACAACCCAAAAATGGACATCCAATAGACCACAAACCAATGACAATAAATGTATCTCCTAAAGAGAAATAAGTATGAACATTCCAAAAATTTACACTGCTCATCATGTAAAAACCTATAAATGATGTTGGGTCATGAAATTTAAAAATGTGTATCATGGGTTGAAACTCATAGAACACCAACTCATGATACTTTTTATAGAAAATTATTTCCTATAAGGATTAAAAAATTTATAGAAACCCTATTTTACTCCCTATTTACCAATTATGTACCTAATGTTTCCTCATAATTAATCCAAAAAAAACATCATATATACATCTCTCAACCATGATAGATAGAAAATTAATTCATAAAATAACATCCCTCAAATGAACCATAGACAACCCAAAACAACCAATTATCACAAATGAATAAAAAAATTGAACCAGGAGTATAATAAAAATGAATGTCCCCTAATAACCTCATTCTCCCATAGATTCTATAGAAATAATCATCAAAATTGTCACTCAACCAAAACCAAATAATGAAAACAATTAAATCTCCATGTTATCCATATCATACAACTAATAGTGGATTAAATTACAACCTCTAACACATGGTAATATCTCCAAAAATCTATGTTCTAAATTTGTGGGGTTTAATAATAGATACCATAATAGATCTAATGTATTGGTGGAGACCACCATTAAAAAATCACGAATTAAGATCCATAAATCCTCAAGATTTTATTAAAACAATAATTGATTGATTATTTATTAGTTCAATATTATAAAAATGGAGGTGAACACACTCAGTTGCATTTCGGCTTGGTGATTCCCTATGGTTGTGATGGTAGTGGCATAGGTCCCACATCTGCCTAGGGGGAATACATCCATCTTCATCATGGGATAATCCCTTCAATTCATTATTCAAAAGACCATACATCCTTCCACTACATATGAAAATTTCTTGCAACATAAATGTTACATATACTCATGTGGGTTTCCCTCATCTCTCGATTTCACCAATGGAGTTCACAGATGGTTTATTTATCTTGAATCTGACCTCAGTGGCTTGCATAAATGAACATCATCCATCAGTTGACACCTTTGAATATTCTTTGGGATATTGAGGTAAACTATATTGAGTGTTCATTGGTCTTCATGATAATTTACATATAATAGTTATTTTTTCTTTAGAGGAGGATCTGATCCTTACCTGGTCCAAAGATAATTTCCCTTGTAACTAGACCTGATTCTATTTATCTCATTAGTAATATAAATTTAAATTTAAATGATATGTTCTGAGTAAAAAATGGGTATTATTTTTTTGAACTCCCTCATCCTTTCCAAAACCCTTGATTATCAGTATTCTTATCAACTTTTTCACCAGAATTTTTTATCTGAAAGTCGAACCCATTCAATTTTTCACATTATATCATTGTTTATGTGTTTTGTGGTCACAATTACAATAACACTTATTTAATTGGTGTGCATAACTTTTTTGTATGAATTATAGTGCAATAAACGGGTTGTCTTAGAGACATAGACATATTTATGATTCTTAAGCCATAATCTGGGAAATGTTTCCTTTACTTTCTATCTCAGTCAAATGATTCATTATGTAAAGGGTCATTGTGAATCTCAGATATGGTCTATTTCTCATATAGTTCACACTATTGGATATTTTGGTGATGATGAAATATCCACTGATCATACACTACGAATAGATAATGGAATAGGGAAACTAATTCATGGGTAAATGATATAATTTCTACACTGAATTATTATTTCATTGTGTTAAATCATGTAGTGAAGGTCTACACATAGTGTGAACTGATACATAATATGTCCTCCCACTCTTTTATAGACACCATTAATGTTATTGTATTGTATAATATATTTGTATTTTACCCAGTTTCTTGTTCTTGGGAAGATAATTCTATGATATATATTTAATATCCTCCCTCTTCAGTTCGAGTGTCTCATATGAAAATTACTCAATTTTTTAGGAACATGTATATCCACTACATTAAGTGGAATCATTTTTATTCTATATCCATAATCTATTTAACTCATTTCATGTTAATGAAAATGAATTTATCGATTAGGAATGGTGGAAGAAATTTATACCATGATGGTAAAGAAAACATTTCTAGAAAAGGAATATTCAATAGACTAATTCTACTGATAAATTAAATTACTCCATCTCAGTGTCAAATGATGAGTTTGACCATCATGGGTATATTATAGTTATATTTCATTCATGTAAGGGTAAAAAATGACACCGTTTATCATTTAATTTCCCAATTTATATGGTGGGGGGTCATGGCCTCAAAAAGATCACTCAATGAACCCAAAGAATATTTTGACCATATCATTAAATAAAAAAAATAATAGTGGGACATGAATATGGACTTAATATCGAATATTTGTTAAATAGTTTAATATGTATTCGGTTGGAAAAGATCAATGAGGGTTTAAAAGGGCACCTGAATATGGATCCAAAGATCCTAGTTGTGAACCACTGTCTAATGATGATCTCAATAAAATGATGAGAAAAATGGAAGATGAAAAAAAGCATGATTGGTGATCTTTCTACACTCTAAGAAAAAAATTCTCAAGTTTGTCTTCAATACCAATGATTAGAATGAGTAGGTCAACATTATATGTTGTTGAATTATTCAATTTCTTACAAATGAGGAACAAATATAATAGATCAATAAAAAAATATTTCAGATCTATTATTTTTTGAAATAATGATCAATGTGTCGGAATATATCTAGACATGGTACTGGATGGAAAATTATTTCAAATATCTTATCAAGGATGATCCAAATACATAAGCAACAACACTGACAAAGAGTTATATATGATTTTATGTCTAATTATCATAGTGGAGTGTTCAATAAATTTTTTGAGTTCTTTCAATTTCTAATGAACCTTTGTTTTCAGTTGTCTGGTTTCTCACTTTTTCGACTAATTTGATTCTAAAATAATAATATAATTTTATGGTCTAGAAGATGCTCGATCATTCATTAGATTATCCATATCTCTAGATCTAGTATAATGGAATAGAATACACACCATCTTTAATAATTTTATTATGTTCATAGGAACATAAATAGATGGAATAATTTTTGTTAGAATTTAACTATGACTCGAGAAAGTGCTATGTTTACAGAAGACTATACTCAATCTTCAAGATGATTCATCCCCTCTTTTATTCCCAAAAAATAGTCTCTTTACCTATAATTATTTCATTTATTAGGATTTATATATTATATTACATGTAGCATTACTCGAACTCATTCTGGTATCTCATATATATATATTTATATAATCCTAGTAAAATAGGGTAAAATATCCACAATGATTTATCATTTGGAAAAAATCCAAATATATTCATCCTTTTCTTTTACAATTGGATATATTAAAAAAAACAAAACTAGATTCCTATAAATGAATTTTCTTTTAAAAATGAAAAATAATTTAAAATTGTTTCACTTCATTTAAAAAAACATAATTTCCCTAGGAAAATTTAAAACTATTCACCTCGTACTTTTAAAAATTTAATTCCACTTGAGATTGACAATGTTTACCATTATTTTTGAAATTTTTACCAAGATTAAAATTTTATTTTAAAAAAATAACATATTAAAACCATCAAAATAAACTCATGTTTTCTTTTTTAATAACAACTTCCCTTGGAAACAAAACCAAATAGGGGTCAAATACATTTCAAGTTGCTTTTAAACTATTTTTAACCTGAAAATGCATTTTTTTCTTATATTTTTAAAATGAATCATTTAAAAAATTTCATAGTAACCATGTCCATTTAAATAAGAATCCCTAAGTCCAAAAAATCAATCTAAAAACATTTTCTATGAAATCATCTATATTTGTAAAAATTAAAATTTATAGGACCACATAAATTAAGAAAACCATATATCTAAATAATTATAATCCATAAGATCAATACATAATAAGAATATTCATAATCTATTCCCAAATATTGGAAATATGTCTAGAGTAGTCTAAATATAAACTCCAAATGGGTTGATGAACCATTAGTCACATATTTTAGTTATTTTAAAGATCATGTACCAATCATGAATAATCCTCTCACGCATTTACAAATAAAACATGGTATCTTATTGATTTTCATGGCCTTGTGAGATATCGATTCACGAATTTCTATACCCTAATTATCATCCCAAACTAAATAGAGCCTCTAAAAACACAAAAAATATAATTAGGATCAAAACATCCCAGTCTCAAATAATAATGTAATAAATGATTCAAATGAATACCTAAAATATAATAACCCATGAAAACTGAAATATGATAAAAAAATGTTTATGATTGGTAACCAACTAATGACCATCCTCATGAGTTAAATTGATAGTTAAATCATTATAGTACTAGGCTTAATGATTTATAAGAGTGCGTTTGAAAAATCATAACCCTTTAAAGAAGCTAAGATCTGATACCATGCTGTAATGTATCATCACATGATACAAGCAAACTTATACCTAACGTTCCTTAACATGAGGTTAAATGGTAATTCTTAATACCCATTGTTTATCGAAAAGTTCTCATGGTATCAGCATGCCCCATTGGAAATAATTTCACCCTAAAAAATTAAAAATATGTAAACAAAAAACTAATGATCTTGAATGACCTATCTTATAATAGGAAATATATACTAATTGAAGAATTATAAACCAATAAATAAGTAGGAAAATCATGTAATACTAAAATAAACAACCATCAAATAAATAATACTATATATACTAACAAATTAAATTGAAAATATTAAAATAGGTTAAATAATGAAATAGACTTTACTAAATCGTAAAATAAAACATCAACTAATAAAAAACCCTCCAAATATATAAATAGTCAATGAGACACATGGTCACTCACCAAAATCCACCACAACAATCCATTGGACCAATGAACAAGAAAAACACTCATATCTTGAAGCAATAAAAAAATTCCCACATACTGGTGCATATACATGATGTGATATATATATATATGGCTAGTTGGATGTAACTAGAGAGTCTATGTTGTTCAATTCATAATAAATAAATTAAATTTATGAATTAATTAAATTTATAATAAATTTTTTCAAATGATTTCTCATTAATGAATATAGTATCTCACTATAACTTATTCTTCCCAAAACCATGGTTTAACCTTTAATTGAACTATTTATTCTCATCCAACCTAAAATTATTATTTTAAAACAAATACATAAATCAAAATAATTTTAATTTAATTTATTTTAAATTCTAGAAAATATTAATTTTAAATTCAAAAATTAAATATACAATTTCTTCATCCGTTCATAATAAAATTAAAATATATTTTTTAAAACAAAGAGAACATTTTTTTTAAAAACTACTCATCCCAAATAATTAGTAAATTATTTTGAAAGAAAAAAATAATGAACAAGAAATGATGATAATCATAAATAGCACCAAATAAACAATGAATCTTAACCATAATTAAAATAACACAATGGTTCCACATAATGAAACAATTATTGGAAACTAACAAGGTATAAATTGAAATTCCATAAAAACATCAAATAGATATAAGAATCAGGGGAAACTAACAAACAATGAATCAAATGACATGGACTTGAACAAGTGATTGGATCTCTAAAAACCCATTAATAGCTTATCAATGAATCATTTTTATTATTGTAGGAATATACCAATATAATATATCTATTTAGTAAAAATATATATAGTATTCATAATCCTTACATAGGGTTATCATATTTTAGGGGTAATAACCCACTAGAAAATGAAAAATATACTATAGGGGTAAAACACATCGATAACTTTTATATGGTTACCTATGACATCCATGTTGTTATTAAATTCTTGTAAGGAAATGAAAAAAATCAAAATATTATAAGAAATAAAAAATATAGTATTGGATGTAAACATTATATCACCTTCATTACCCTCAAATATAGTAACTACTATTCAAAACCATGAGTAATCAAAAACATAAACAATATACATCCTAATTGGGGAAAGATTCCAAAAATAATACAATATAAAAAATGGGATAAACATTGATGGTGAAAATGATTTAAAATCAATTATATTTAAAAATGTTCCAAATTGACCATTGATACTATGATTATAATTTTATAAACATGCAACATTTTATAGATCCGAACTGTAAACTATAATTTAAAAATTATTTATAAATAATAGTTTTCTTTAAAATTATATAAAACATCTTAATATCCCCCAAGAAGACCAAATATCCAAAAACAACACCAATTCATCCAAAATTCTCATTTTTATAAAATCTATACCTCCAAAAAATTCCATTGAAAAAATCAATTGTGTTGGAAAACACATTTAAACAGTTTTATTCTTTTACATGGCCAGAACCCAAATATGGTGTTGCAATAACTCAATGTAATTTGTGGAACCCATTAAAAAATCATTTCATCTGATCACCATTACCACGTATGATTATAAATTGGATAAAAAACATTATTAAACAATAATAAATTCTAGTAAATGTAATATAAAGAGACAATATAATCACCCCTATATCTATTCATGAGAGAACAAGACAAAACACATCTTCCTCTATATAGAACACCAAACATAACATGAAGTAAAAAATTTCAAGACATAAAGATCCCTATCGCCATTATTAAACTCTATATAAACTATAAAATTGAACTACAAATCAACATGTATTTTTTGGAAGAATGCAAAATCAATGGAAATGGATGAGGTAAGAAGATAATAGAATAATTTCACGAAAATAAAATAGAAATGTTCTCTAATGTGGACAAAATGAATATATCTTATGTGGATGAAGGAGGCAGAGTAAGAGCATCATGTTCCATAACATAGTCCAAACATGCCTGATATTGGGAAAATGTCGTAATCCACCTAAATAACTCTGAGATAATGAATGAAAATTTTCTAATTTATTGTCAGGTAGGATAACATTATTGGGAAACTAACCCAGATCATGGAATGTAACTCTTTTTTTGATACCCTCTATATAGTAATCGTACAAACAAATATTATTTTCCCCATCAGTAGATGTTCTACATAGTGCATCACTATTAAATGGGGTAACCTTCTCAATCAGATATATCAACGTATGTAAATCACCAAGACACTACAATGTATTACACTCTTCAATAACATAAAAAGATACATACTAATAGAACTATATAGAATAAAATCACCCAAATATCATGTTCCCACACTCACTTGAAATTCATTGACTAGAAAAGAAAGACCCTCAGAGTCACATGTCCTTTTCTATAGCACGACCACCCAAAAGGACGATGTATGTAGTGTGAATCCCAAGGGCTATGTCATATTCTACTATAGGAATATCCAACTACCACATGGTACATATTATGAAAAATAAAATGAAATAGATAATAGATAATAACCCACAAATTGATATTACATATCATAGTGATAGAGTGATTTCACACTACTCACAAATAAAAACATAATAATATAACACAGTAATTTTTTTTGGTTTAAAAATTACTGATATCATAATTCATTGTTAATATATTCTCATTATAAATTTCAATTCCTTATAAACTAACTCTAATTAATGATGAATATTAATAATAATTATATAATGAAACAAGAGAATACATATCTTTGAAATATTTTAATAGAATGATTAATCATTAATGATGAATTAATAGCCACATTCCAATATATCGTTAACATAAATATTTCCACCATAATAGATTTTAAATATAATTATTTCATTTAAAATGTATTAAAATAATATCATGATAGTAACATCAATATACTCAACAAACATACATTAAAAGTTTTCATTTTTTTATATTATGTTCGTATTTAGTTGATTTTTATGGTTTAGTTAAAATTTTATTGAAACTCCATGAATCAAGGAGTTTTGTTTCATGTCAGGCGAGACTAATAATTTTAAATAATTTATGGCCGAATCAATTAAATTTTGTTATGTTAATGAAATTTTTTCCAACCAATGTTATTTGGGAAATATTATTCTAGGTCTATTTTTTGAAGAGATTCTATTTTATTTATAGCAAATCATTTTATTTTTGATCAAATTGTTTTAATTTAATTTTTTTTATTTGGTTCAAATTAGTTGGGTTTGGGGATGTATAATTCATATTAATTAAGGATTTTTTTATTTAGTTTGGTATAACAT
The DNA here is from genome assembly GCA_963277665.1 of Viscum album. Classification (NCBI taxonomy): domain Eukaryota; kingdom Viridiplantae; phylum Streptophyta; class Magnoliopsida; order Santalales; family Viscaceae; genus Viscum; species Viscum album. The sequence continues at coordinate 959,833,626 of OY728143.1, read as the reverse complement.
GAATTTATTTTATTTTTATGGTTTTTATTTGTTTGATTTCATCCAATTATTGGGTGTTCTATAATTGTAGTAGTGGTGGTATGATTCCAATAAATTTTGATTGAATTGCTTTGATATAAGTCTATAGAGATAGTTTTTTATATTTCCATTTTAGGTTGGGTAAATAAGTTTCATTTAATTCTATTTAATTCTATTTTTTCATAATCTATTTATGTTTTTTACATTCAATTGATTTTATTTTATTTTTTATGTTTAATTAGGTTTTGGATTATTCAGCTTACATTTTATCATATAAGTTAGTGGTATATTTTTATTGGGTTTGGGGAATTTTAATTAATTAATCATATTGAACCACTAACTCCACCACCAATTATCCACCCATTATTTTTCTATTATTACATGTCATTAATCCCTTGAAAACATATTCTGGTATAATGTAAATCACATAGAACTCATATAGTTCATCCAAAATGCCTATAATATCATAATATATGGTTATACACATTTAAAAAAATTTATTACTTAAATAGAAAACATAAGAACCCATAATTTATTTATCTATAAAAATTATACATACAACACATTTCTTATTTCACATGAAACTATATTTTCAACACACAAAACCACAAAAATATTTAAATCACATAAAAATATATACATCCAAAATTGGTTGATAAAATATATAATAAAATTATATCAGATATAAATTATACATATATAGTGATACCAACCATTAACCAATAAAATGAGTTGAACCCCCAATATATATAATTTTATTAATCATAATAAGATTCAAAAAACAAAAAAAATCTATGATATTTTAGTGAACATAGCCTATAGAGAACAATAATAATGTTCAAAATTACATTGACTATATTATATTATTTTGAAGAAGAATGTGAGTAAAATGAGATTACATACCAAATATGTTTATGTGGTTCTTATCATAAATGTATGGTAAATGATTAATGAGTATTATAATAACATAATAATATAATATCTTAATGAATTTGAACCTTTATAGGTTCAAATGTACGTGATATTAAATCAATTGATTATAATGATAAATTATTTTATTTTTTAAATTATTTATACGTTTTATAAGAATTTTTTTTATTTATGGTCAATAGTTTATGTCTATATAATTAAATGGTTTTTATTACATATATATGAATAATTTTTTTGAATATTTTCATTACTAATATGTATTAAAATACATTTAATGGATGAATTATAACAATGATTATTTTTAGCACACAAAAACACATGATTTAATTATAGAAAATTACAAATAATATGACCCAAAATATTGAGATTTTTTTTGCATTTGGGTACTAGGTAAATTGCATTAAAACATTAAACATGAATGAAAACACACTTATTGAAAACATATTTAACATTCATGATCTTCAAACTGCATTGTATAACATGTGGGAAACACATAAGAATGAGGGGATCGATAAATCCCTATAAAAGAAAAAATGGTATAAAATAACGATTATAATACACGTAAGGCAAGTAATATCCATTAGGAATAATGGAACATGAAGAATATGGTGTGATTTATCATTATTATCATAACATGGGAAATGTAGATACAAATTAAAACAGTGCATCATAAACATAACTGAATAGTAAACCTCAAAGACTTCTTATTGAGAAAATTACCATAATGGAATCAGGTACACTACTGTCTGAACATGACATTTTTTGATACTAAACATTAGACAGTGTGTTGGAGATCTATATAATGTTGGATGTACCCATTACACTAATTTAATTATAATTCCTATATATACCACATAGATCCCAAAACATGGATTCAATAATCATGATAATTAATTTTATAATCAAGGAGTGTGGATTAAATACATATAAGTCCCTAACAAAAAGTTATATATTCAAATAATTGAAAACCCTTTTTAGGAAAATGGACTTAAAATTCACTACAAAAATGGTTTGGCATTAAAATTTGTAGTGAAAATTCAGCATCATAACAACGTCACATAAAAATTCATAATGTTGGCTAATAGGGGTGAAATGGGTCTCTCGTCATTTATACAAAAAGTGAAAAGTTTTATAGACTGGTGAAAGTCTAAATATTATATATATTTAACTTTCACATTTCATTCATTTTTTATTCATATAATGGGAAATTCATGTGGTAGATTTCCAATTTTCTAGGAAATAGAGCATCATAAGATTCCAAGGAAGAAAGGTAGGAAAACAACAAAAATGGCCAAGAACACATTATGATGGCCAAGTACACGTCCTGTAATTGATAATCATAGCCTAAATCAAGCTTTGAAGCATAAGTTGTGACCAAAAATGATGAATGGAGGAATTTCTATCTCACTTCATGACACTCTACTACACATCGTGACCCTAGTAAAAAAACACCGAGAAAACAGCAAGGATTCAATGAGAAATGCCAACTGCCATGGGGTACACATTGTGAACCACAAATAAACGATGTAAACATGGTCCAACATCATTAATACATAGAAGATCTGAATTCCATGCTTGAGATCATCATCAAAATAATGCTGATTAAGGGTTCATGACCTGACGATAAAGTATACATCGTGATCATTTCCACCTATATAAGGATCATCTCAGAAGCACATTAGGAAACACATTGTGATAATCTCTCTCTCTCGAATTAGAATACCTTCATAATTATAACCTCTTCTCCCTCACTAAACATGTGATATTTGGTATTTTGTTAACATATTCAATCAAAGTTTCATGGATTCACATTTCATCAACGCCTTCAATTATCTTATTGTTTCAATTCCATTTCATTCCATTCACGTAAGATTTTATTTAAATTACTCTTTCATGATAATTTCATATCATTACATGTTCAATTACATTAGCATTGTTATCATGATTTCTTATATCACTTTTATTTCTTTAATTACTAACCTGTGTAGCTAAACACATTGGGGAAGAGATCAGGATTTGATGTATCTAGACACATAATTAAATCTCAATTTGTAAACATGGAAAATCTAAATGGGTTATTAATCATGATATAAACAAAAAGTCAAACCCCATTTGTAATATTATATTATGTCCATCATATAGAAAAGTAATTGACCCTATCCCAATTGAAGTAAACTATGACAACGACTATTAGCTTAGGGAAACATTCTGCAATAAAATCTAAACGTAATGCATCTAGAACTATAGATATCCTCTTGACCACATAATCGGAACATCCTATGTTGAACTAGAAGATTGGACCATGTTTGACTAGTGAATACCAATTACTTCATAGACTAAGCACTTAGGACCTTTCTATGATAAGATATAAGAATCATCTTTATCTAGATAGTCTGAAATGGTCATGAACCATCTTTAATTAGTTGAATTTAGACACAAAATTAGTAAGAAACTCCCAAAAATTGGTCAACTTGTACGGACTCATGAAAAGGAATTATGATCAGATATCTTTCACCCAAAGAACAATATTATCCTCATGGGATGTACCCATAGCGTCTACTATAATACTCTGTAGTAGTAACATAATTTTTTGGGAAACAATTTTTTTTTAAATTGGCTCATTCCCTGAGAAATTAATGACACTTGGGGGTGGATAAACAAATTTTGGCTACGTTTCTGGGGGCGACAATGTTTTTAAGCGATTAGGATTCTACTCTTGGATTGGATTACCTTTACCTCACCCACATTCATTATTTATAGACGACCTTGTATCTTTTATTTTTTAATTCACCTCATGGAAGTACCAAGTAACTTTTCCTGGTTCAAGGAATCTTAAAGAAAAATCTATGTTGTCCTTTAATACTGATAGAGAATGGAATCTCTCTTTTGATCACCGGTCATCAATGGTCAGACAATTTAACCCTGTGTATCCTAACCCACCAAACCCCAACTGTTATGTCATCTTGGGGGACCACCTGATAATGAAACAGGAGAAATATATCATGGAATCAGTCTTTCCACTAATCCATGGTATTCTCTCTAGCATTATTCGACCTCTTATAGATGCACATACCTTGGAAATAAAATTTGGAATCATTCATATGTTCTAGAACATGGGGAAGATTAGTGTTCTTCAAAGAAAAGATCTCTATGAACATATTTACCTCATCTTGGAGGTCTGTGATACCTTTCGCAACCAGGCAGTCTAATCCGATTCAATAAGACTCTGAAACATCCCATTCCCTTAATAGACCGATCCATGGAATTGAAAAACATTCATCTTCCCGATTTTTTTACAACATGAAATGAATTTTCCATGAAATTTAGGGATAGTTAATTCCCACAAATATAAACCTGTAAGCTTCGGATGGACATTAACAATTTCAACCAAACTGTTGGATAATATACATGGGAATAATGTGACCACATTAATGAACTAATGATGATGATTCCACATCATGGAAAAGATATGTGGATACAACTCCATACAGTATATCAAGGACTGTAGCCACTGGCAAAAAATGTTGTTGAGGCAGCCATTGATGGAGGTATCATGTTTAGGACTCCAAAAGCTAGAAGAGAAATTCTAGACAAAGTATCATACAATGGAAGTATAAGGAAGATAGATCATGGGACACCACATCATGCAATCCACTAAACTGTTTTGACCACAAACCTAGCAGAACAAGTAGAAGTGCTAAAAACATAAGATGCATTTCAAATAGCAATTACTCAACCCAATCCTTCCCATTTAATGGAATTAAAATCTTGTGAGATGTGTGGTGGGCCACATTTATATCATTATTGTAATGATTGATATGAAGAAAAACAACATGATAGTAATTACATAAATTACTATCAACCAAACCAGCCATTCTGAAACCCATAATATTATCAGCAATGGCCTACACAACAATAACCTCGGAACAATAAGTGTTAATTTCAACTAGGAGAAGTACATAACCAATTCAGATATCAAGGACCACTACGAAACCCTCAGATGATACACGTACCAAGACTAGATGATCAACATCAACCATTCCCTCAAAAATCACATCAATTTTAGCCACCATAGCCAATACCTCAGAAAACACATATAGAATGTAATCTGGAAAACCTCATGGAATAATTTGTGCAAAAGAATGATCAAATAATGACAATCCATGACGCAGATATGAAAAATGAAATAATATCAATAGGATACCTAGAAATTAAAATGGTTTAAATCTCAACGACTATATTTGAGAGATTTCCTAGAACCCAACCTAGTAATACTGAGATATACACAAAAGTGGAAGCCACGGGAGTAGTGCTGAGAAGTCAAAAGATTATAGACTTCCAACAATCCAAAGAAGTGTGGTCGCAAAAATAAGTGTTGAGAGAACAACCAGTACCAGATGAAAAAGCTGATGATGTCAATCCCAAAATACCTCACGAAGACGTATTGGCTATGAAGGATCTTATGACTTAGAAATATAAATAACATATGTAGGTTTCCCCACCTCCGTACCATCCGTCTCTTCCCTGTCTGGAGAGAGCAAGACATCTGAGGCAGGATACAATATACAATATATTCAAGGCTATTTTAAAGAAATTACGTATCATCATCCCTTTTATAGAATCTATTTCTCAGATGCCTATTAGTTCCATGTTACTAAAATATAATTTATCAAACAAAAGAAATATATAAGTCCTAGGAGTGATATTTTTAATTGAGGATTTATCTGTTGTTGTATAGTATAATATTCTTCCAAAAAACGAGAGACCATGGTAGCTTCACAACCCCTTTTGAGATAGGAATGTGCAAATTTGGATGAGTACTCTGTGGTCTTGGAGAAAATAGGTTTGGTCATGTACCCTCGAGGAATTAAGAAGATGTACTAGTAAAAGTTGGCAAGTTCATCTTCCCAGTTAATTAAATGGTATTGGACAAGGAAGACGAAGATGTCTTTCCCATTATACATGGATGACCATTCCTAGATATATGAATGGAATGGATTTATGTGAACCATGGAAATATCATCTTCGGAGAAGGAGATGAAAAAATTGTGCTAATCCTGATTTGAGATGTGAAACACACAGATGACATTATAGAATGTCAAACCATTTATCTGACCTAGAGTGAAGAATAATATATGTCCATATAGGTAGAAAGTGGATTCTCTCATAATAAATTAGAAGGATACTTTGACCTCAAGGAAGTCAACATCATAGAACGACTCACCCGAGATAGTGTTCCATCATTTACCTCATCCATCATCTAACCTCCTTAATTAGACATGAAACCATTACCTTGTACATTAATGTACTCATTTATAGGGTAATATCCTCCTTAAAAATTATAGTCATCTCAGAACTATCCCTATATCAAGATGAAAAATTTGTTAATTTTCACAAATGACACAAGCAGTCTATCACCTGGGGAGTGGAAGACATTAATGGGACCAATCCCACTAAATGAACTCAAATGATCTTACTCTAAAATGATGCAAAACCAAAATGGAAACCTCAGAGGTGGCTAAAACCACCCATGAAGGATGTTTTCGAGAATGTGGGGTTGAAAATAATTGTTGCAAGAAAAAAAATTATCTTAGACATTGAATGGGTGATCCCCCTCTAAGTCGTTCCAATGAAAGACAGACTCAAAGTAACAAGAACACATGACAATAGACTTATTTCAAAATGCGTAATCAATGGATGGAGAGTTTTCATGGATTATGGTTGTTCAAGCATAGACACAAAAGTCCATTTATTATTACCTTTTAGGGAGAAATTTTAATTAAGAAAATAAGGGATTTATTTCTTCTATTTCGTGGATGGATATTTGGGATATAAACAAATTGCAATCAGCCCCACTAACTGGCCGAAAACCACAATAACCTATCCTTTGGGTACTTTTGAATATAGAGGCATGTCCTTCGATTTGTTTATTGCTCCATAAATATTCCAAACATGTATAGCACACGTCATTCATTATATAGATGAGGAATTTCACCAAAATTTCATTGATGGTATCTCAGTTAATTGAAAAATAATTTGATGTCTGTGCCATTAATATATAACTAGTTCTTCAAAACTGTGATGAAAAATGATTTGTAATGAATTGGAAAAATTTATCTTCCTAGTGAATGGATGAATCGTACTATGACACAACATATACAAAGAAGGAATCAATGTAGATCTATAAAAAATCATTGTTATCAAATATCTTCCTAATCCATCAACTGTTTATGGTATCAGAAGTTTCCTTTGGAATGATGGATTCTAAAGGTTCTTTGTAAAAGATTTTGAAAAAGTCGTATGTCTTTTGAAACACTTATCTTCAAATGATGTTTCATTCAAATTCAATCAAAATTGAGAAAATATTTTGATACTTTGTAAAATAGTTCAATGATATCTCCAATCATAGTTGCACCAAACTAGGTAAAAAAATTTGATTGTATGTGTGATGTCAACGACCTTGGTGTACGATCTGTTATGGGAAAACGTACAAATAACATCTTCTTCCGAATTTATTATGCAAGACACACCTTAAATAAAGCTCAGATTATTTACATTACCACAGAGATTAATCTCCTAGTCCTCTTGTATGACTTCAAAAAATCATGTTCTTACATTGTTCTATAAAAAGTTATTATTCATATAGATAATGTTTCCCTTATGTACTTAATGACAAAGAAATATGCAAAACCACGGTTGATAGCCTAGATTCTCTTGCTAAAATAATTTTATTTTATAATCAAATAAATGAAGGGAACATAAAATGTAATTGCCGATCACCTCTCTAAAATACCTCTTACTATCATCAAATACAAAAACACTGATATCAAGGTAGGTTTTTCTAAGGATACTCTCTTTTATATCTAGACCCAGCCTTAGTTCTTCAACATATCCAATTTTATTGCAACAGGATTACCCCCCTCTAGATTTATATTATCTACATTGGAAAAAGTTTTTTCTGGATGCAATGCACTACTTTTGGGATAACCCTATACTTTTCATGTACCGCGCCAATGGCCCTTTAAGGTGTTGCATTCCAAAAGAATAGGAACAGAATGTAATTAGTATAAGGCCCCAGCCTTAATACTTACTTAATCTTGAGTTATTACAAGATTACACATTGAGGATCTTTTCTGGTTTAGTGTTTTAGAAAATTAGATCATAAAACATGCATTAAATTCCACATATAAACAAAGTGGTTACATAAAGATAGTATTCTTCTTTCCCATCAATGGAAACATATTTAAAATAAAACATGGATTCTTTCTTGACACTCCCTTGACACTATCATCATATCATGTACCTTTCCCTTGACCTGTGAAAAACATTTCAAAAAAACATGGGATGAGCATAAAAAGCTCAGTAAGGGATATAAAAATATATGGAAAGGAAACATGGGTAAATATATACATAAGAACGAAATAATACTTTACGCATAAAACATAATCACTTTAACATACCGCATCAAATCTTGAATAAATCATAGAAATCAAAAGACATAAAGGTAACTTGAGGCATTCATAACATTCTTACGCAGGGAGTAACCCTCTTGGTTACTTTTGGAATACCCATCACAGTATATTCCCTAAATCTCTTTGGAGAAACCTTAACGCTTCACTCCATTGAATTACCCAATGCATTGGAGAGCTATATCAGGCTCACCCACCCTTAGTTTATCACTGAACCACCCGTCTTCATAATAATTCCCAAGAACCTCAACATAATCGTATCACATAAAACATGCATAAAGGAAAAATATCATTCCCACATTTCAATCACAAGATATCAATACAACACATTGATATAAAAACGTTATGAAAACCATTTTCAATACCAAAATAACAGAAAAGTAAAACATTGTATTTATTTTTATTTTAAAAAATGTATGGCTTGTAGAGGAATCCGAAACTCAAATAATGGTCACGGCGGCGGAGAAGTCGTTGTCGTCACATACGTACGAAAAAAACATTCCCTTTTGTCATTAAGTAAATTCTTCGTATAAAAAATATTCCTTTTGAATAAACGTAAAAGTCAAAGAGGGTTTATACACCATATAAAAGAAGGTTGTGTATAAAACAAAATATCTCTCAATGAAAGGATATTGAGACGAAGTCCCATACCTCGGGTCCGACTTGACTCGGTCGTTCTATAATCTCCTGAATAATAAACTTGAGTTAATTTATACTTACTTAAGAACCTTTTTTAATTTCATTATTCCTTTTATATCACTTATTTCCATGTCATGAACACTATGTAATTATTTAAGTTAATAACGGTCGTTTTAACGATCATTGGAACTTGAGTCAAAAATAAACCCTTTATAATTACAAGTTGTTCATGTATCCATTATATCCAGAATTATAATCATGATGTATATATCATATATATCCAGTATATACATGCATTTATAATATTACATAATCATTTAGAGGTAAGAAATGAAATGCACCGTTCATGGAGACGGTAAGCCGTACGTACACATGAATGCTACTTTAATTTCTATTTCATATTTTTATAGAATGGAATCATAATGATATCAAGGTATATTATAATTCCAGTATAATAACATATATAATATCATAGTTCCATCCTTTATACGCCCCACATATGGTATTTAACGAATCAAATCACTTTGAGGGGGTGGTAGTCCGCACTTCCTTAAACGAAGATATCGCGTTTACCCATAATGGAAATCATAAAGGTATTCCCAAAATGAAAAATACAGAAGCTTAAGGAAAACATAAACATATTATATATCATATATAAATATAGTTACATCTTAATGGACACCTTTGAAGGTGTTAAAATAATGTTGAACAATCATCGTTACGGGAGGCATAAATTCACCATCCACGGAAACAGTATGTTCTTTAACCATTAGATGTATGTGTGTGCAAGTGTATATCTAATACTTCTTATAAAAACATCCTAGTATACTGAAGATAATGGAGTTGTTACAAAAGTAATGAATAAACAGAGTTTATAGGGTTGGAGAAGCAAAATAATACCAAAGGACTCAAGTGAAGACATTACGTTAAAATCGGGTAACTCCCTTTGGTTTGAGCTCAAAGGCTTCCTTGGGAAGACTTCTGCCCAAAGTTAGGCTTCAAGGAGAAAGAGAGGGATGTGTAGAGACAAAATGGGTAGGGTTTGGCCAAGCCAAAGGCTTTGGGAGTATGGGTAAGGAGGTAGAGGTGGGGTCTTTTATAAGAGGAGAGGAGGGGCACTCTTGGAAAGTAAAGAAATGTTACTTTATTTGAAAATGATTTTCGGATTCAAAAGGTCCCACATTGATATAATTCAAGGGTAAGGTGATAAGGGTTTGAAATACACCTATACAATAGGTTTTAGACATTTTTAGGTCATAGATTGTACATTATCATTTCATTTTATTCAAATCCTTTATTAATGAGTTAATCACTGCATCATCATGATGTCATAAAAAATTTAATTTATTTAAAGTCTAAAAATTATGAAACAAATACTATGATGTAGGAAATATTTTTAGATTTCCAATGAATACTTATAGTCCAACATATAATTTATGTATACAAAATTAAAAATATTTTACTTAGGTGATACATTCTTTGTCACATTTAACATTATTTAAAAATAAAAAGATAAAAAGTCACTTTCTCAAAAAAGTGATTCCATGGGGCCCCCATGTTTCGCAAAAGGCATCCCATGGTCGGCCATGAGACAACCAGTAGCCTTAGGACACATGTTGTGGCCTTTTTGTATTATTATGATATCATTTTATTATCTTTAACTACCTGATTACTCATTAATCAAGATAATTAATGATAATTTCTATCGTCACTATTCATAATGTCCAAAAATAAAAGAGTCTTAATTACATAATTTGGACCTTCTGATTCCAAATATGTATTCCATTTTACCAAATTACAAACACAGAAATTTCAATAATTGATTTAAAAATAATTCATGTTGTCAAAACAAATAGAGGGTTTTTTTTGAAACAATATCTATGAAAAGTTTGGCATTAGTTTATGGCCAATTACAAAGTGAAATTAATCCTAATGACCACCATTGAATTAAATGGTAAACAAATATTCAAATTACACTTTAAGACAAATTAAAAGGATAATATAACCATAAAATTAAATTAAATGAAAAAGCAGTTTTGATGTAAAATGCAGTATTTTTCACTATTCATTAAAAAATGAACATTGTCATAAAAATACCAAAAATATATCCTATTTAAATTTAAATGTCCAAATCATAATTAATATGTTTATTTTGACTAATATATATTATGAAATTGTCAAAAGTTTGATTTAAAAAGGTTTTGTCATCAAAAGGCATTAAAACAATCTTTTAAGAATATTAGTTTATTCCATGCATAAGATTGTATTTATTTTCATTTTAAGCCTCTAAAACAATATCTTAATCATTAATATACATAGATAGAAATATCTATTATTCATTACTTACTTGGGATGTTACATCCTTACCCCCTTTAGAAAATTGCGTCCCCGCAATTTATTTACTTATCGAATAAATGGGGGTACTTATCCCTCATTGCATTTTCAGATTCCCATGTTGCCTCTTCCATCATGGGGTTTTTCCACAAATCCTTTACTTGATTAATCACCCTATTTCGTAACACTTTCTCCCTATGTTCAAGAATCTGGACCGGTTGTTCCTCATAAGATAGGTTCTCTTCCGGTTGAACTACCTCTGGACTCAAAACATGAGATAGATCGGGCATATACTTTCTCAACATCGAAACGTGAAAAACATTGTGTACCTGAGATAAAATCGGAGGTAAAGCCACCCGGTATGCAACTGATCCAACTCTCTCCGTAATTTCATGTTGTCCAATGAACCTTGGACTCAGCTTTCCTTTCTTACCAAATCTCCTCACACTTTTCCATGGTGAGACTTTGAAAAAAACATGATCACCTACCTCAAAAGTTAGATCCTTCCTCCTATTGTCTGCATAAATCTTCTGCCTACTCTGAGCTGTTCTCATGTGTTTCTGAATCAGCTGAAATTTTCTGCCATCACTTCTACCAATTCTGGTCCCATCAACTTCCTTTCACCCACTTCATCCTAGAAAGCTGGAGTTCGACACCGCTTCCCATATAATGCCTCAAATGGTGCCATCTGTATACTGGAATGAAAACTGTTATTATATGAAAATTCAACCAAAGAAATATGTTGGTCCCAACTTCACTGATAATACATCGAACAAGCTCGTAGCATATCCTCCAAGGTCTGAATTGTTCATTCTGACTTTCTATCTTATTGAGGATGAAATGTTGTACTAAAATTTAATTCAGTACCCAACGACTTCTGAAGGCCTTTCCAAAAGTTAGAAGTGAACATGGGATCACAGTCAGATACAATGGAGAGATGAAATCCATGTAAGCTGACTATCTCTTTAAGATACAAACGAAAAAGTTGATCTAGGGAAAAAGTATCTCGTATAGCAAGGAAATGAACAGATTTAGTCAAGCGGTCAACAATAACCCAGATTGCATTATTATCTCGAGATGTCTTCGGTAATCCCACAACAAAGTCCATGGATATATTCTCCCATTTCCACTCTGGCACTGGTAAAGGCTGAAGCATCCCTTTCAGTGACTGTCGCTCTGATTTAACCTGTTGACATGTCAAACACTTCACAGTAAAATCAACAATATCTCTTTTCATTCCATCCCACCAGTAATACTCTCGCAGATCTTTGTACATCATAGTACTGCCAGGATGAACTCAAAACGAAGAACTTTGAGATTCACATAACAACTCTCTCTTCAACTGTGAATCACAGGGCACACACAATCTCTTCCCAAATCTCAAAACGCAATCATTATCAAGGTTGAATTTAGGCAACATACCTTTCTGAACCAGCTCTACCATATTCTACAACTCACTGTCTTGCTTCTGTGCTTGCTTGATTCTATCTGATAGAGATGATCTCACTGATACCTGAAACAAAACAGAAGAACTTCCTTCACCAACAACTTCTATGCCAAATTTCATCAAATCCTTAACCAAAGGATCACGTTCCAAATGCAAAATTGCTAATGAAGCATTACTTTTTTGACTCAAAGCTTCATCCACTTTATTTTCTTTTCCCGGATGGTAATGAATTGTACAATCATAATCCTTGATTAATTTAAGCCATCTCCTCTGTATCATGTTTAACTCTTTCTGAGTGAATATATACTTTAAACTTTTGTGATGAGTATATATTTCACACATTACTCCATACAAATGATGCCTCAAAATTTTTAAAGCGAAAACATCAGCACCTAATTCCAAATCACGTGTAGGGTAATTTACCTCATTAGTTTTCAACTGTCGTGAAGAATAAGCAATTACCTAATCATTCTGCATTAGGACGCAACCAAGTCCTTTCAATGAGGAATCATTGTATATAACAAACTAACCATTCATGGAAGGTAGTGCCAAAACTGGAGCATTCACCAATCTTTTTCTCAATTCCTGAAAACAATCATCACATTCTTTTGTCCAGATAAACATAGCACCCTTCCAAGTTAGCTTAGTCATTGGACTAGATAACCGTGAAAAATTTCTAACAAACCTTTGGTAATAGCCTGCCAAACCAAGGAAGCTACGAATCTCAGTTACATTTGTGGTTCTTGGCCAGTCGTCCACAACATTAGTTTTTTCAGGATCAACGGTTATCCCATCTTTAGAAAAAATGTGACCAAGGAAAGATATTTTCTGCAACCAAAACTCACACTTGCTGAATTTTCCATACATTTTCTTTTCTTTTAAGGTTTGCAAGATAACCCTTAAATGTCATTCATTCTCCTCTTTACTTTTAGTAAACACCAAAATATCATCAATAAAAACAACAAACATTTTTCACCTGAGTCAACTGAGCCATCACTGCAACTAACTGTTTAGTTCTGATTCTGACCATCTCAGGATACAGATCTGAAAGGTCATTTCCCTCTATATGCCTTCCTAGCACTGATTCCTTGTTTCCTCTGCGGAAAACCATTCTGAACAAACATGTATTAGATGAAGCAACATGGTAATCTTCAAATACTATATGACTTCAATTTGGCCATAAAAAAATATGGATAATCATTTAATATAATTCTAACTCCTAAAGTTATCTAAACCGGCCTCTGATACCAACTATAAGGCCCCAACATTAAACCTTACATAATCTTGAGTTATTACAAGATTACACATTGAGGATCTTTTCGGGTTTAGAGTTTTAGAGAACTAGATCATAAAACTTGCATTACATTCCACATATAAACAAAGTGGTTACATAAAGATAGTATTCTTCTTTCCCATCAATGAAAACATATTTAAAATAAAACATGGATTCTTTCTTGACACTCCCTTGACACTATCATCATATCATGTACCTTTCCCTTGACATGTGAAAAACATTTTAAAAAAACTTTTGATGAGCATAAAAAGCTCAGTAAGGGATATAAAAATATATGGAAAGGAAACATGGGTAAATATATACATAAGAATGAAATAATACTTTACCCATAAAACAAAATCACTTTAACATACCGCATCAAATCATGAATAAATCATCGAAATCATAAGACATAAAGGTAACTTGAGGCATTCATAACATTCTTACGAAGGGAGTAACCCTCCTGGTTACGTTTGGAATACCCATCACAGTATATACCCTAAATCTCTTCGAAGAAACCTTATCGTTTCACTCCTTCATGTTACCCAATGCATTGGAGAGCTATATCCGGCTCACCCGCCCTTAGTTTATCACGGAACCACCCGTCTTCATAATAATGCCCAAGAACCTCAACATATTCGTATCACATAAAACATGAATAATGGAAAAATAACATTCCCACCTTTCAATCAAAAGATATCAATACAACACATTGATATAAAAACGTTATGAAAACCATTTTCAATACCAAAATAAAAGAAAAGTAAAACATGGTATTTATTTTTCTTTTAAAAAGAAGGTATGGCTTGTAGAGGAAGCCGAAACTCAAATAATGGTCACGGCGGCAGAGAAGTCCTTGTCGCCGCATACGTATGACAAAAACATTCCCGTTTTTCATTTAGTAAATGCTTCGTATAAAAAATATTCCTTTTGAATAAATGTAAAAGTCAAAGGGGTTTATACACCATATAAAAGAAGGTTCTGTATAAAACAAAATATGCCTCAATGAAAGGAGATTGAGACGAAGTCCCATACCTCGGGTCTGACTTGACTCGGTCGTTCTTTAATCTCCTGAATAATAAACTTGAGTTAATTTATACATGCTTAAGAACCTTTTTTAAGTTCATTATTCCTTTTATAGCACTTATTTCCATTTCATGAACACTATGTAATTATTTATGTTAATAACGGTCTTTTTAACGATCATTGGTACTAGTGTCTAAAATAGACCCTTTATAATTACAAGTTGTTCATGTATCCATTATATCTAGAATTATAATAATGATGTATATATAATATATATCCAGTATATACATGCACTTATAATAGTACATAATCATTTAGAGGTACGAAATGAAATGCACCGTTCATCGAGACGGTAAGCCGTACGTACGCATGAACGCTACTTTCATTTCTATTTCGTATTTTTATAGAATGGAATCATAATTATATAAAGGTATATTATAATTACATTACACTATCATATATAATATCATAGTTCCATCCTTTATACATCCCACATATGGTATTTAACAAATCAAATCACTTTGAGGGGGCGGTAGTCCGCACTTCCTTAAATGAAGATATCACGTTTACCCATAATGGAAACCATAAAGGTATGCCAAAATTAAAAATATAGAAGCTTAAGGAAAACATGAACATATAATATATCATATATAAATATAGTTACATCTTAATGTCCACCTTTGAAGGTGTTACAAGAATGTTGAACAATCATTATTTCGGGAGGCATACATTCACCATCCACGGAAACAATATGTCCTTTAAACATTAGATGTAGGTGTGTGTAAGTGTAGCTCGAATACATCTTATAAAAAAATCCTAGTATATTGAAGATAATTTATTTGTTACAAATGAAATGAATAAAAATAGTTTATGGGGTTGGAGAAGCAAAATAAAACAAAAGGACTCAAGTGAATACATTACCTTAAAATCGGGTAACTCCCTTTGGTTTGAGCTCAAAGGCTTCCTTGGGAAGACATCTGCCCAAAGTGAGGATTCAAGGAGTAATAGAGGGATCTGGAGAGATAAAATGGGCAGGGTTTGTCTGAGCCAAAGGCTTTGGGAGTGTGGGTAAGGAGGTAGAGGTGGGGGCCTTTTATAAGAGGAGAGGAGGGACACTCTTGGAATGTAAAGAAATGTTACTTTATTTGAAAATGATTTTCGGATTCAAAATGTCCCACATTGAAATAATTCGAGGTTAAGGTGATAAGGGTTCTAAATACACCCATACAATAGGTTTTGGACATGTTTAAGTCATATATTTTAAATTATCATTTCATTTTATTTAAATCCTTTATTAATGAGGTAATCGCTGCATCATCATGATGTCATAAATAATTTATTTTTTTTAAGTATAAAAATTATGAAAAAAATACTATGATATAGGAAAGCTTTGTATATTTCCAATGAATATTTATAATCCAAGAGATCATTAATGTAGACAAAATTAAAAATATTTTACTTAGGTGATACATTCTTTGTCACGTTTAACATTCTTTAAAAATAAAAAGATAAAAAAGTCACTTTCTCACAAAAGTGATTCCATGGGGCCCCCATGTTTGGAACAAGTCATCCCATGGTAGTCCATGAGACAACCAGTTGCCTTAGGACACATTTTATGGTCTTTTTGTATTATTATGATATCATTTTATTATCTTTAACTACCTGATTACTCATTAATCAAGATAATTAATGATAATTACCATCGTTAATATTCATAATGTCCAAAAATAAAAGAGTCTTATTTACATAATTTGGACCTTCTTATTACAAATATGTAATCCATTTTACCAAATTCCAAACACAGAATTTGAAATAATTTATTTAAAAATAATTCCCGTTGTCAAAACAAATAGGGGTTTTTTTTAAACAATATCTATGAAAATTTTGGCATTAGTTTATGACCAATTCCAAAGTGAAATTAATACTAATGACCACCATTGGATTAAATGGTAAAAATATATTCAGATTACACTTTATTAACAATTAAAAGCATAATATAACCATATAATTAAATTAAATGAAAAGGCAGTTTTGATGTAAAATGAAGTATTTTTTCACTATTCATTAAAAAAATGAACATTGTCAGAAAAATACAAACAATTTATCCAATGTAAATTTCAATGTCCCAATCATAATTAATATGTTTATTTTGACAAATATAGATTATAAAATTGTCAAAAGTTTGATTTAAAATGGGTTTTCCATCAAAAGGCAGTAAAACAATCTTTTAAGAATATTAGTGTATTCCATGCATAAGATTGTATTTATTTTCATTCTAAGCCTCTAAAACACTATCTTAATCATTAATAGACATAGATAAAAATATCTATTATTCATTACTTACTTGGGATGTTTCAATTAGAATGTGCCAGACTTCACCAACTAGGGGACATCATGGGTCTGGGTGCACAGCATCGAAGATCCTATAAATTGGATTTTTCTAGCACTCATTACATCAAGACACATGGAGATTCTACTTCAACTGGGAAAGATTACATAGGACAGGGAATATTCCCAAAATAATTGTGAATCCATAGAACCCCATGTATGATGTTGATGTCTTATATGTCATGGAAATAAAATTTATAGGACCATTTCCCATGTAAAATGTAAACAAATATATTCTAGTTGAAGTGTAATATGATTCCAAATGGGTCGAAGCCGAAGAAATGAATCATGAATCTTCTAACTCGGTACAAAATTTCCTTTGGAAAAATGTTTTTTCACATTTTGTATTTCCATGACTACACATTATTGGTCACATAACACACATCTACAATCATCTAGTGAGAAAAATACTTCAATGATATGGAATAATCTACAATAATAAAACACCATATCACCCACAAACGAGTGGACAAGTCGAAATGTACAATAGGGAGGAAATGAATATCCAAGAAAAAAACATTCAATGCTAGTAGAAATGTGTGGAGTCAGAAATTGGACGATGCATTATTTGGGTATATAACTACATATAAAACAATAATAGACACCACTCCATTTTGAATAATTTATGGAAAACATGTCATCTTCCGGGGGAGCTAGATAACTGATCATTTTGGGGCATAAAAAACTAAATTTGGCTTTATATAAGGATATAGAAAAGAGGTTATTGCAATTAATCTCACTAGAATATTTAATTAAATATGTGTATGAGAAAACATATATTTACTAAGAAAAAAATAATGGAATGATAGATGGATTGCAAGAGCACCTTGATCACATAAATAATGTTCTACTATTCAAATCAAGATTGAATTTTTTCCCATAAAAGCTAAAATCATGATGGACTAGTCCTTATGATGTTATTCATGTTTTTCCATATTAAGACATCGAAATTCAATGAGATGTAGAGCCTCCATTCAAATTGAATGATCAAAGGATTAATATTTATCAAAAACAGTCCATGAGTTCTATGTACTCATCCACACATTCTAATAAACTCTAAGGATGTCTGGAAAATGACTTTATAGTGAGAACTTTATGGGAGGAAACCCATAGTTGTTTTGATATTTCTTTGAGTTTTGTATTTTCCAATGTTTCATTATCGTAATTTGCAAAATCGGTCATTCAATAAATAAAACAGTTACCATTATTCGCTCTTTTTACACCTTCATATTTCTCAGGCATTCAAATGTTAAAACATATTGAAAGAATTTTTTCCCAAGTATAGGATTTTTTATAAGATATTTTCATGTAAATGTACATATCAATGTTAAGACAACATAGACACCCCCATGGAATAACAATTCATCTCAAGGAGCTCTTTATTCCTTATTTTTATTGTTTTGTCATCACTTCCATGTCAACTCAACATTCAAATATCACTACCACATAACTCCCACCCATTATTTCATAGACAGTGGGGACATTTTCTCCTTTTATGTGTATGTGTGGGGTGATCTTTATCATATTTTCACATAGATACACATGATTATTTTTTGTTGTCACTATTCTTGGTGACATTAAATAAATTGATAAGCATTATAAAAATTTTAATAACCATTATACCCAGGTAAATTAAAAATAAAGATAAAAAAGAAAAATGTTAAAAACCATGCCTCACCGTTAATTATTATTTTAGAGTTATTTATGTTCTTAGATGCATATTTAAAATTTGAAATCATTTAAATCATTATTAATTGACTCACGACATAAGAATATGTCCTTTTTAATTGGTAGTTTTAATTTTATTCTCATTACCTGAGAGGATTCAAAGCCTTTAATCTCATTTTATTTTCTATGAATATTTCATGAAAAATACATAGGACATGGAATCCTACCAGAACAAACACTGAGATATTATAAAAACAATGAAGAAACAAGTGTAATTTTATAATTATTGTCACAACCATTGATTTCCATTTCAACTGATACACACCTAACCTCTATCCTTTATTTAGAACATGGTTTCCATGAATGACATGTTATAAGAAAATCTATTTGATTCCTATTTCACTTCCTACCCTTCTCTTTGTACAACGATTGATGATTATATCTTGAACAACTGTGGGGGGGGGGGATTCTAACAACATCATATGACTTCACTTATATATATGTACAGTGTAATCACCTGACTACCATGTTGTAATCCATATCCCTTTTTTTATATCCCATTTATATTATGTTCCTTTGAAAATTTGAACAAAAAATTGATATGGTTTGGGTACTAGGAGGGTCAAAAAACATGATTTTACAGACTGATTAATCCCTCTAAGGATCATACGTGGTTAGGTTATAGATGTAATATCTATCATATGCATAACATTAGAAAAAAATACAATAAATGAAAGGAATATAATTATATATTTAGCTATGTACTTGGGTTACATATGGATCCAACCTGAGCTAAAGGAGTATGGACCTGACCTACTAGATGGATGAAATTTTTGACACTTATCTTGTTGCTTCTCCATTGTACATTAGATCATACCCTCATTTTGAGCACGATTTTTAAATTCTACATACCTACATATAGAATTAGAGTCATCAAAATAATGTTGATAATAGTCCTCAAGATTATTTTTATATTTTTCATTACATAGTAGAGATTATAGAACCAGTGAAATCCAACGGATAGGAAGATGAACTCAATGTATGAGCATAACTTACTTATATCTTACCCAATGTGATGAGATAAAATCATGGTTAGGTCAATTGAAAATTGGAATATAGCTTAAGGAGTAGTTATAAAAAAATGATTAATATAATTAAATTTGTTTTGAAAATATGAACTACAAGCCACGACTAATTTACTAGGCTGGATTAAAACTGGATCCTGACAAGTTTTCTGCATACACTTAATTTAATTTCATTGAAATAATGTAAAATTAATTATTTAAAAATTCTTTTTCTTTTAGAAATCATTGTGGATATATGTTTATTGGGGACAAGTAATCATTAATGTTTGGGTGGATTTGATAATCCTAAATATTATATACATTTTCTTTCACTTTTCCACTATTTTTCATTCATATAATGGATAATTCACATGGTAGATGACCAATTTTTCAATAAAGAGCTTCACAATATTCCTATAAGAATGGTATAAATGCTAAAAAAAATTCCAATTACACATTGTGTTGGACATGTACACATTGTGTACTTGATTATCACATCCTTTATTAAGCTGTGAAGCATATTTAGTGACCAAATATGATGATTAGATGACTTTCATCTCACATCATGACCCTCTAATATACATATTTTCACTAGTCAAACCGAACGTTGAGAAAGAAGAATGGATTCAATGAGAAAAGATAGCTGACCTTCGGGTTCAAATCATGAACCAAATGTACACGACATGTACCTAGTCCAACATCAATAATCCTTAGATGATCTGCATGACAGGATTTAGATCCATGTCATAATAAGTCTTATTAAGTGTTCATGACTTGATGATCAATTACATATCATGACCATTTATACCTATATATGGATAATCCTAACATCACTTTAGAAAAAATAATGGGATCATCTCACTATCTTTTTATTCTCCATTCAAAATTCTCACCTTTTTTCCTCTCTAGACACATTGGTTTTTGTAATTTCTTTTTTACAAACAATGATTTTCGAATTCACTTTTCATAAACGCCTTCAGTTAATTGTTGTTTCAATTCGATTACAATAATTTAATGTATGATTTTTAATATATTCTTTCATGATCATTTTATATCAGTACATGTTAAATTACAATAGCATTGTTATCATGATTTCTTCTGTCCCTTTTATTACATTAATTACCAACATTATTAGCTAAACACATCGGGAAGGGATTACGATTCGAAGAATATAAATGCTTAATTAAATCACTAGTTCTAAAAATGGAAAACCTAAATGGATTAGTAATTAGTATATAAACAAATAGTCAAACCACATTTGTGAGACTTTACTGTGACCATTAGATAGTCATGAAAATGACCCTATCCTAAATGAAGTAAACTATTACAAGGACCATTATCTTGGAGAAATTTCTACAATATATGATAACTGTAATGCATTTATGATTGTATCATGCATCTGAACCATGGAATAGATACATCCTATGTAGAACTAAGAGAATGGCCCAAGGTTGACTAGTGACTACCACTTTCTTTGAAGAGTAAGATCATAGGACCAGTCAAATATTATAAATAAGACCACCTTTATCTAGATTCTTGAACTTGATCTTGAAACTTCTTTAATCACACGAGCTCAAAACCAGAATTCAATAGAATTTCCCAATATTAAATCAAATAGTATAGACTCCTCCAAAGGATTTAATAAAAGATATCTTTCACCCATTGAACTATATTCTTCCCATCAGATCGACCCTGGAATTCTACCATAATATTTACTAGTAGTTACATAATGTTTTAGGACACATATTAATTTGTAATTTGACTCACAACCTGAGGAATTAACAACACACGGGTTTCCATTCAAATTTATTGTACATGTACACTCATTTATAATTGTAAAAATAAGGAATATTAAAATAAATAATATTGAATAAAAAGAGAAATGAAAGGATTCTTATGAAATTTATGCATGGTAACCGGTGTACATGGGAGGGATAAATGATTGAGAAAGGGGAATCCAATCAGTTATACATAATAAGGGAAGTATGGGGGATGTTTTTAAATTTACCCCATAATTATTATTTGACAAATAAAAGGGAATAACACTGAATATATTCTTGAATAAAATAAGGAATGAGAGGGTCCCTTTCATTCAGAGTCTGACACCCAAATCTTGAAAGGGGATTCATGAGAGATTTCAAGAACCTGTAGAAACATTTAAAGAGACTAGGGTAGAGTAAGGTCTCTCTCAAAGCATTTTTTATGCAGAGAAGTGGGATATTTTGTGTGTTTTTATTAGAAATGTGTGAGATTTGTTTAATTTTCTTGTTTTTGACTATACAAAATAAAACTAGTCAAACCGTAATCATTACCATATTTTCGGACCATGGTTTTTTTCAAAAGTTGATATGTTTTAATAATTTTTTTAAAATGGGATTAACATATTAATATAATTCTTGTTCTTAGGTTGAGTGGATTGACACTTATAAAGAATGAATTTAAAACACATAAATATATTAAATGTTTTGGAGGATATATAAAGGAAAAATAAAATTAATCAAATAAATATAATATCAATAATGTAAATGGGAAATATATATTGGGATGAGTATACCCATTATAGTATTTATTACATCCATTTTGGTTCATTATGCTGTCATAATACAAATAATATATTTATATGTTATTTCATTTTTACTTGAAAATTCGACTATCATAGAAAATTATAAATAATTCACCATTGGAAAATATTGATGTTATGATTACCTAAATGATATTATTTTTATTTTAATATTTTTATAAATATTATGGTCTTAAATTCTAAAATAAAATTTGAAACATATTGACAAATTATTGGTTTTGACAATAAAAGTTTTTGAACCCTTATAAATAGTTTATTCGACATCATAAAAATTTCCTGACCATTTATAATTAATAAAAAAAATTTAGTATAAAATTTTTATTACAATGTTACTTATTTTAAAAATCCATTAATTCATCAAAAAAATCCCGTAATTGTGAATTAATAATTTCTCAAAAAATAATTTGCCTTTAATTAAACCAATATCAAAAATATATAAAAAGTAATAATAAAAAATGATAATAAATTAATTATTCTACAGAATATACATATTAATATTGTAAAATAATGTTATCATATACCTTTATTACACATGCATATTCCCTAAGAGTGAGGTGTGAGATAGATAGACATTCATGTCGTTGTATGGTGAAAATGGTGTTGGTTGTGATCTTGATGAACATCAAATTCTCCAACAAATGTTTTTTTTCACGCATAAATTACTGGATCTAATCTCAGGATTTGTCAAAGGAAATTCCCATTGATTCTATCTCCATTAGAAGCTGTGATAAATGGGTTTGATAGGGTATACTCCTACTAGATTTAGCCTTCGCATCCTCTATCTAAACATATTGTATTTGTTAAATCACAATATGAAACTTCATTTATAACAGTTTGGTTTGTTTCAATCATCCCCTATTGAACGAATTTCACCTGAGAAATTTTCATTTATCCCCATTAAAAGAGATGGTGGTACTTTTTCCTCATCACTTCCTCAATCTCCCACAAGTTGTATTCAATTGTGTGGTTTATCCACAACACATTGATAAGGTGCACTTTATTATTTCATAGAACTTTGTCTCTACGATATAAGAAGTTCACAATATGATTATCATAATAAATATAATTCTCATTTTTTAAAACATTTTGATTGAGTACATGCGAGGGTTTAGTTATGTAATTCCTAAAGATTTATATATGGAATTCATCATGAACTCATGATATGTTAGCTACGAGTGATTATTTAAAGGCCACCGCCCTAATGCGAGCAAGGATCTCAATGGGGCTAATGTAACTTGGAATAATATTTTACTTATTCCCAAATCGAATCACGGACATTCAAGGACATCTATTTAGGAATACCATTTATCTGACATAAAACTCTAGGTGTCATGGATGGTTATAAAAATATCTCTTTTTATGACTCTGAAAAGCCATAATTTTCCACTGAATAGTCTTAAACATTTCCATAATTTCAATAACCATTACAGTACCTATCAATTTTCATTCCCCAAATTCATCCTAGAATGGATGTTTCCTGGACCTCTTACCATAAAAATCTTTTTAGGGAGCTATTTGGCTGCTCTTTTGGAAACAATTGTGGTAAGGGAACTCGTCTAGAGGAAGATGTTGATCCTATCCTCCTTTGATATCCATCACGTAAACACTAAAAATGTCATCAAGTTTTTAGATTGTCTTCTCAGATTGCTGATTAGTTTGAAAGTGATAGGTCCTGATGTATTTCAAAAAAGTATTATGGGAATGATGGAGACTCCTCCAGAACATATTGATGAATCTTGGATCTGGATCGGATATAATCGAGAGTGGTATTCTATACAGCCTGACCCACTTTCTAATGTAAAGCCATGCATGTATATTTAGTTGTAATTCCTCTCTTATCGCAATGAAGTGTGAATTCATTGTAAGATAATCCACCAAAATCCATAAATTATTGTTCCCTCTTGATGTATTTTTATGATCACTGAAAAATTCCATGTTTATATTTTCCCATTTCCATGTAGGTATAGATAATGGTGTCATCATCCACTTGTAATTTTTCCTTTTATTCTTTCAATAGATGACACAGAATACATGTTGATGTTTACTCTAGGATATCATTCTTCATATTGTCCCAACAGTAGTTTTATCGGATATCTCGATACATATTTGGGATTCCTAGTTTGATAGAGATGGTTGATCTATGTGCATCATTTAATATAAGCTTCTTTAATTTTGAGTTATATGGTACACATAGTCATGAACCATCCCTCATAACACCTTAATCATTAACATTGAAATCATAGGAATTACATTTCCATATAGCTTTAAATTTCTTCCTAATTTAAACATATACCCATTGAGTGTCCATTAACATCACCAAAATAGACAATTGAGAAATAATTTGTGAAATGATTAATGATATTCCATCTATTATGATTCACATGTATGACTTTTCAAAATATATAAAGATCGTGTCTCCCTCAATATCCATCAATGAGTGAATTGACAGCTCCTTTCTTCTTAGAGAAATTGTGACTTTATTCCCATTCCCACTATGGTAGTGGATTGATAATTAAT
Organism: Viscum album; assembly: GCA_963277665.1. Lineage (NCBI taxonomy): Eukaryota > Viridiplantae > Streptophyta > Magnoliopsida > Santalales > Viscaceae > Viscum > Viscum album. The sequence goes on along the minus strand of OY728143.1, from coordinate 959,808,272 downwards.
ATACCTTGATAAGATACAATCATATTCATTGGTTCATATTCTTCATGTTTTGTGTGAATATATACATGAACATTCCCAGATACTAATATATTTCACACTTCTACCCATAGAGATAATGTTTCCAAATTAGTAAATAAAAAATCACTATAGAGAACTGCATATCATGTTTTGGGTAGTGTTTTTCACAAAACATCAATTTATATAATTCATAGGAAATGACTTTTTTATCTTTCATCAAAAGACAACCCAGCCAATTCATCGAAGTATCACTGAATAACATGAAAATCTCCCCACTTGTTGGTATTGTGAGCACAATCATAATGATAATATGAACATTAAACTACTTAATTCTTCATTCAAATTCATCATTCCCTAAAAACATCACAACCTTACATGTTTACTTCATTAGAGGGTTAAGAAATCATGATAACTTTCTCACAAATTAGTGATAATACCCATCCAACACAAGGAAAATATCAATATCTCTCATAGATATTGGACATTTTCTTCATTCAATTTATTCTATTTTTGAAGGTTCTATAGATATCTTATTTCATGTAATGATATTCTACAATTAATATGCTTCCTCAAATGAGAACTCTCATTTTATGTACTTTTCATTATGATTTTCCTTTCAAAAGGACATTAACATGTTATTAAATTTCTCCTCATACTCTTCATTTGATTTTGAGTATATTATAATAAAATCAATAAAGACTACACAATATTTATTGAGTTAATCTGAAAATACTTCATTCATCGTGTCTAGGAATATTTCTTTGGCATTAGTGTTTTTTATTGTCTTTATTCTGAATTCATAGTGCCCATACCTTATATGAAAATTAGTCTTAGGGATAATAACTTTCCTTAACAGATCATGGTAATACCCCAACCACATTTCCACCATTGAAAATTGTTTTTCTCCTTGTTTCTAATTGAAAAAGTGATCAATACATGTTAGGGAATAATTTTACATTATTGTGATCTTTTTGAGCTCACAATAATTTATGAAATGGTGAATTGAACCATCTTTCTTCTTGAAGAAGATTATTGGTACACCCCCTGGATAAGCACATCGAAGTAAGAAACCATTATCTATATTCTTTAGTAGTTTTTTTCTCATCTCCTCATATTCCTCAAAAGCTATTCTATATAGAGTTTTGGTAACTGTAAGAAGTTATGTAGAAATGTGATAAAAAATTCATCCTCTCATCTAGGAGGAGGACTTGAAAACTTCTCAAGAAACTCATCTGTGTATTCCCATGTAGTGGGAATGTCTTCAAGGATGATTATTTCGATATAGTCAATCATTTAATCTAGATACACATGATCATATGCTAATAATATTAACGTTTCTGATCATTGTTCTAAAGAATATCCATCCTCTCCATGAATTTGTATCGAATCTGAGGATGATTCAAAATATATAAAGTGATTTCCATATCACAGTAATTTATGGTGGATATAAATATATGGAAAGCCAATTCAAGCCCATAATTACCTAAAATTCCACCAAAGGGAGTATCACAATGTGTTAAGGGAAATTAATCCCACAAACCATGAAAGTGGATAAGTTATATACATGGGATGAAATAATTTCCCTATTTTTAATTTTCACACACATATCTACTTCCAAGATTTTTTTCTGGTGTTTGAATATTTCTACTAAACATTCATGACTTATATAAATGAAAATAACTAAAATTAAAAGGTATATTCATTATTCTTGAATGCGTAATTGATGTACCTATTACCACTTTGTTGATGGGATTCGCTTTGGTGGTAATGATGTAAAAATCCCTCCTTGGATACCTTGGATGTTGTCGGTTGTCTCTGAAAACACATGGTTTAGTGCACTAGATTGAAAAATTACATGGTTCCTTTCCATTTTTAAAAATAAAAAAATTCTCTTAGGGTTGACTAGAGAATTCCTTTCCTCTATCGAAGTATCATGATTCTTATATTGGTAATCTATGGCTTGGTTCCCTTCCTTCTATCACCAAAATCATTTCTATGTCCCCTTCATGAAACTTCTAGGGTGCTACTTTCCTTAACATTCAGAAGTGGGATTCTCATTTTTTTCAACATCAAATATCATTTTCGGACCACCATAGTTGATCTCAACTTTCCTATTTTTATCCCTATTATACCCCTGAGATTGTCCAATCTCCATTTCGACATTGATGGTAGATATTAAAATTTCCTCATTACTATCCAAGAAACAGTTCTCCAAGGATTTATGTAGGATATGTATTATCCCACCAAAGAAGTGTTCATCCTTTAATTCTGGTGTACACATAAATATATAGGTTCACATTGAATGTATTGTTTCGTATTCCTATTATTCCTAGAAACATATATCATCTTTTTATTTGGGTTAAAAGAAATGCATTTCTATTTTTTCACATAGAGTGAATGGAAGATATTTATTAATTTGTTTTTCTGATAATCCTCCAACATAATTTATCTGATTTCATTCTTAGGAATAATATTTTTTATCAATGTCCACTATAGATTAGTTTCAACCTCCATTTTATAAATTAACAATAGAACCTTCCATTTAATATCAATCTCATTTTCTCTCTTCTATCTTTCCATCGTGATCTTTTTGCACTTCTCCATGGAATTTGAAAAACTATCGGATTGGACCAGGGGGAAGACTCATGGTGTTTCTCATTATTATGCTTCAATTTAAAATTTTTTATATTTATTTTTTGAGTATTTAGGATTATTTCATGGATGTGGAATTTTTCCACCATGACACTATTTCAATATCTATTCCTTTTCGTTGATTAACTCTTTTTCTCTATATTCTATTAGAAAAACACTTCATATAGTGGATTTGTTGTTTCCGTTAGGGATTAAACGACATAGTGTAGAGAATGGTATTTTTGGGATAGCATTCTCAGTTGAGGTGTTATCCAAGATGACTATTGTAGGTGGTGTGGATTGGTGTGTCAGATTCATGCTAAAATAACACACTCAAAAAATAAAGGGAAATTAATTCATTAATGAGGTGTCACTAAATGAATTATCAAATCAAATTTAAAAAAATAATTAAATAATGAATTTTCCCGTTTTATCCAATGCAAGGATCAAGACCTTTCTTCCATAATTTCATTCTGTCTGCATCTGCATCTACATTTAGATATAAAGTTTTCCTTACATTATTTTAATTTCACTATTTTCCATAACCCCTAAAACCACCATTTTTAGTAAATTATTAAAATAGACAAAATAATTATAATAGGTGAACTAGAATTAGTGATTGAACCAACAACAAACACTCCTCATGTGAGATGACCCTGGTCAACCATTGTTCTTTATTAGGAATATAAATTTTCTTTTTCCACACCCTATGATAGGCGTTCTTCAAAACTGGCGTCGTTGTTGGGGAGCTAGGTTGTTATTTCAATCAATTTTTCAAAATTCACATTTTTATAAATAATTCAGTTTTTTCATTAAGAAAAATAAAAAAAGAATCTTTTTCCATGATGTATTCAAAATCAAATTTTTATGCGTGGGAAGATTACTCCCAGGAGTAATATCAAGAACCAAAAATTGATTATCACGATCTAAATAACTGGTTTGAAAGTATTGGTAATACTCTGGATGATTTGGGGTGGAAAATGGAATTTGAATTTTACTATGTTCGTTCATGGATAGAGCAACCTGAACTTGAGTTAGAGCATGACCCTAACATAGTGGTGGAAGAAATTTCAGTACACATCATTGAAGAACCAGAGGAGGAAAATATAGAGGTTCCTCAAGACTCATTCATCCTCACTCAACCCATTCTACCCAAGAGAGATGAAAAATAATTCGAATTATTTCATGATATATATGTTGGAGATCAACAAGAATTGGATGAATTATGGTTTGAAGGTGAGGAACTTCTTGATCTCCCCAAGCCTTGCAAAGAAGAAGAGATATCACCTCTGAAAGAAGACCCCACCCAATTGGTGGAATTTAAATTCAAGATGGAGGATCCCGACTTCTTACCTCCATCCAGTGATAATCAACACCAAGAGGAACTTTGAATTGAACAAGTGAATCATCCAGAACAGAATAAGGGAGATGATCCTTCCATGAACTATACATTTTCCAATTTAATTCATTCCGATTTGAGCATAAATACTTATAATTTTGAATTTTCATATTTGGCCAAACCATAAATTTCCTTAAAAGAAGGTGAAAAAGAATATACACCTATTGAGGAACGTCTGATTCTCACTAAAGACATTGAATATTCATTAGAGGTAGTAGAAGAAGAGAATACGAAGGTTGCACAAGTATCAACCAAGGAATAGGATGATCCATACTTCATCCTACCCCAGCCATGCATGTTTTACTACATTGTGAAGGGGGATGATATGGTTTACTTCATCCATGGATCTTTCTTCAAGAACAAGGATTAAGTAAAATAAGTGAAAAACCTCATTTGTTGGTTCAAATAAAAGAAGTTTCATCCACACTCTGATTTTTGATAACAGCTGGTACTACCCTCTGGATGTAGTAAAAATTCAGGTCCCCCATGGGGGATTGTACCAGGATTTATCATTACTTGATTTTTAGAAAATTAGATGTCAATTTATTCTCATATATTAATCCTAACATACATCCCCCTAACTATCATTTTTTGAGCATAAATGATATGATCCTTATGCTTAATTGAGTTTTTTAATTTTATATGTTCATAATGGTGGATGGTAGCCCTAGATAGATAAAGGGAAGGTCCATGTTTCATGGAAAATGGAGTTCAATTTTAGTTATTTATCTTTTAACTCTCCACATTTTGGTCCAAAACATGGTTTGAGCATTAAAGGTAAACCTTCATGACCACACTTGAATTCACATTTTACTCAACAAATCTAAGAGAAATTAGTATCCTAGGAACCCAGTGATGCCATGGTTTAGATTTCAATGTTTATATGATTAAATTATTGAAATGTAGAACAGAATTTTTAAATATAAAGCATAGATATTGGAATGATGACCCATGATTTGAAAGAATTAACTGATTCATGTAAATGAAATTTCTCTACCATCATTTATGCTTTGAATTTCAGAATTACAGGTGAATTAATTTTTTATTATTAATCTTACCATTATTTATTGTCAAATGTTATATTCTCTTTCCCTAGGATATTTATAGACAAAATATTTCCTATTTTATCTTGAGAATATTTTTCAGTGATCTTGCGACATTCCACCTACCAGAACTTTTATTGACACTTGTCAAAGCTATGAATATAAAAACCACATTTAAAATGATTGAGGCACTGCATTTTCTAGCCACATATTTACCTGAGACCAAAATTTACATTTATCCATCGTTATCCCATAGAAGCCATGAATTTTATTATCGGTTTAGGACAAATTACAAGACAATTTTTCTTTACTTTCTCACTCTATTTACATTTATGCTTGGTAATTCATGTTTGAGCATGGGGGAATGGCCTTTCATGTGTGTTTATAGGTATATGTGTCATTTTTGGCTGGTGTGAGGTGTGTCTCTTCATTTTGGTCAATTTATTATTGGATCCTTTGGCAAGAGTCATTATTACAAGTTGTTTCTTTCATTTCATATGGATCTCCTAAAAAAAGAGAAAATAATGTTGTGACTTTCTAGAGATTATTTAAAAAGTGGGACAACATTGATGATATCATTCATTGTAATCATTTATTGACTCATGTCTCATTTCATTAAAATGGTGTGGTGTTGTGTTTTACATTATGAAAGGTATTTGAGTGAGGTTCGTCATGTGTTTTCACTTGATTAATCACGAATTGTACATAAGAGCCAAACCTCCTACTTCTGTCCTTAAATTATTTCAATAATTTACTAACCAACCCTAAGCCACAGAGTCATTTGAAGCTTCATGGCATGCCCTCATGATTTTATGTGAGTAAAAAGTGGAGATTGTAGTTCCTTTACAATCCTATGTATAAGTATCATGTTCTCATGATATGATCATAACTCCACTATTAATTATATCATGAAGGATGCGAGAAAAGATTCAAAAGAGTTGTAGATCATGATTTGGCATGTTTAATAATAATCAATTGATAATCTAGAATGAATGAAAGGATAAGCTCCATCATTTTTCAAAGGGGAAAAGTAAAATGCATGAATTCATTGTTTTTTGAAAAATGGAAAATTAAATTGTTATTTTTTGTGGAACAAGAAAATTTGATTGGACATTGAAAACTGTGTGATTTTATTGAAATCTGAATATAGGTAACATTGGCACCCTTTGATTTCCATGTTGAGATTTTATGCTTGATGACCACCATAGTTTAAGTCTAGGGTAATTGATAGAGATAATATTTTATACATTTTTTGTATGAATTCCAATTGTTTTAATCATCCCAAATAATCAATTTGAGCTTATATGAATCAATTTTGGATTTATGATGTGTTTGGAGAAAAATAGTGAAAACGCCTAATTCTGGATTTTTGACAGATTATTTCATAAAGGGTATTTTGGGAATTTATTGAATAATATAATTCCACATTTTTTGATTAAAATTTTTCTATAATACTTAAATTATTTCCTTCATTTTTATCTTCTTGACAGGAGGATAAATCGATCTTCAAGAGACTGTAAAAATCAATGAAAGTGACTAACTCAAGGTTTGGACTAGGGGGAGGACTCACGATGTTCTTCATTATTGTGCTTCAATTTAAAATGTTTTAAATTTATTTGTGGTGGATTTAAGAGTATTGTACGGGTGCGGCAGTCATCCACCATGACACTCTTTCAAAATCTATTCATTTATGTTGATTCATTCTTTTTTCATCCATTCTCTTAGGAAATCCCTTCATACGATGGAGTTGGGGTTTTCTATAAGGGATTAAAGAGAATATGGTAGATCCATGTCTTTTTTGGATGTCATTCTTGATTGAGGTGTAATCCTAGTTTACTCTTAAAAGAGGTGTGGTTTGGTGTGACAGACGCATGCTAAAATCACAAACTCAAAAAAATCAAGGGAAAGTAATCCATTAATGAGGTTTCACTAAATTAATAATCAAATAAAATTTAAATAATTTATAAATAATGAATGAACCTATTTTACCCAACCCATAGACCAAGAACTTTTTTCCCAAATTTCATTCTGTATGCATCTGCATCTATATTTAGATTTTATGTTTTCATATCATTATATTAATTTCACTATTTTTTAAAACCACAAAAAATAATTTTTAGTAAATTATAAAAACAAACAGAAATAATTATAATAGTTGAACTAGAATTAGTGATTGAATGACTACAAATTTTCTTCAAGTGAGACGACATTGGTCTGCCACTGTGCGACATTAAGAATATAAATTTTCTTTTTCCACACCCTATGACAGGCATGCGACAGAACTGGCACCATTGTCGGGGTGATATGTAGTTATTTCAATAACATTTTTCAAAATTCACATTTTTATAAATATTTTTTTTCATTAAGATAAATCTAAAAAAATTATTTTTCCAAGATGAATTCAAACTCAATTTTTTATGCATTGGATGATTAATCTCATGAGAAATATCAAGAACGAGAAATTCATTATCGCGATCAAAATGACCTTGTTGAAAGGATTATTAATAATTTGGATGATTTTAGGAGGAAAGTGTAATGTGAATTTGACTATGTTCATGAAAGGATAGAGAAACCAGACCCTGAGTAGGAGAATGAACCTGAGATAGTGGTTGATGAAATTACGACACTCATCTTTGAAGAACCAGAGGAGGAAAATGTAGAGTTACCTGAAGACTCATTCATCCTCACTCAAAAAATTCTACCAGAGATAGATGAAAAAGATGTTGAATTCTGTAATGAGATTCATGTTGGAGATCAACAAGAACTAGATGAATTCTGGAATTAATGGGAGGATCTTCTTGATCTCTCCAAGCCTTGCAAAGAAAAAAATCCATCACCGCTGAAAGAAGACACCACCCATTTGGAGTAATTTGAAGTCATGATGGAGGATCCTGACTGTCTACCTTTATCCAGTGATAATAAAATCCATGAGGCACTTTCAACTGAAGAAGTGATTGAAACATAACCAAATCCAATAGATTATCCCTCCATGAACTCTACCATTTCTGATTTAAATCAATCTGATTTGGGCATCACTCTTTATAATTTTTAATTTTCAGATATGGTCAATCATTACATTACCATAAAAAATGAAAATTAGTATGCCCATGTTTAGGAACACATGATGCTCCATAAATATAGTGATGAATCATTATAGGGATTACAATAAGGGAAGAATATGGTTGCACAAGTAGCATCCAAGTAAGATGCTGATTCATACTTCATCCAACCCCCGCCATGCAATTTCTACTACATTGCAATGGGGGAGGATATGGTTTACTACATCCATGGATATTCTTTAATGAATAAGGATGAAGTAAAATATGGGAAATTACACATTTGGTGGTTCAAATCAAATAAGTTTCTTCCACCCTCTCCTTTTGGAAAATAACTGGCACTTCCCTCTAGGGGTCGTAAAAATTCAAGGCCCACATGGGGGATCATACTATGATTTATCATTACTTTATTTTAAAGAAATTATAAGTAAATTCATTTTCGTAGATGTAGTCTAGAATTCATCACCCTCCCTATATTCTTTTAAATAAATGATATGATCCTTGTGGTTAATTGAGTTATTTTCATTTATAGGTTCATAATGTTGGAAGGCAGCCCCAGACAGTGAAGGGGAAGGGATATGTTTCAAGGAAAAAAGGGACATTAATTTTATTGATTTGTCATTTAAACTCACGAAATTTTGGTCCAAAACTTGTTTTTAGCTTTATAGATAACATTGTATGACCACAATTGAATTCATGTTTTACTCGACTTATCTAGGAGACATGAGTTTCATTGGAACCAGGTGATGAAATGTTTTAGATTTAAATGTTTATATGATTAAATAATTGAATTGTAGAATTTAATTATTAAATATGAAGCATATATATTAAAATGATGACACATGATTTGGAGGAATTAACTAATTCATGTAAATGAAATTTCCCTACCATCTTTTAGGCTTTTAATTTCCGAAGTTCATGTGAATTTATTTGTTATTATTAGTCATGCCATGATTGATTTTCTAATGTTATATTCCCATTCCCAGGAAGATTTCTAGACAAAATATTTCATATTTTATCTTGATCATATATTTGAGTGATCTTAAAACATGACACATACAAGAACTTGTATAGAAACTGGTCAAATATATGACTGTAAAAAAACACATTTAAAATGATTGAGGCACTACATTGGATATCCGCATATTTACCTAAGACCCACCCTTACATTTTTCTTTTTATATCCCATTTATTTCATGAATTTATTTATAGGTTTCAGACACATTACAAGCCTAATTTTCCTTAACATACCAATCTTTTAGTATTTTTTCATGGTAATTCATGTTTGATCATGGTGGAAGGGCCTTTCATGTTTTTTATTGGGATATGTATCATTTGTGGGTGGTGTCAGGTGTGAGTCATCATTTTGGGAAATTTATTAATAAATAATTGGGCAAGATTCATAATTTCATGATGTTTCTTTCATTTCATACGGTTCTCCTTAAAAAAGGAGAAAATAAAGTTGTGCCTTTTCGGAGCTTTTCAAACAAAATTAAAAAAATGATAAATAAAGATATGTATTTCAGGAGATTATTTAAAAATAGGGAGAACTTGGATGATATCCTTATTTTTAACATTTATTGACTCATGTATCGTATTGTTAAAACATGTTGGTGTTTTGTTTTACATTATAAAAGGGATTTGAGTGAGGTTCATCCTATATTTTAACTTGATTAATCATGCATTGTACTTAAGAGTCAAACCTCATATTTTTTTCCTTAAATTATTTCAATCATTTACCTACCAACTAGAAGACACAGAGTCATTTGAACCTTTATTGCAAGTCCTCATGATTTTATGTGTGTACAAAGTGGAGAAAGTAATTCCTTTACAAGCCTATGTATAATGAGCATGTTCTCATGATATGAGAATAACTCCACTATTAATTTTATCATGATGTAAGAGAAAAAATATTCAAACGAGAGGTAGATCGTTATTTGTTATGTTTAATAATAATCAATTGAGAATCATGAATTATTGAAAGAAGAAGAATCATCATTTTTCGGAGGGGATAAAGTAAAATTCATGAATTAAATGATAATTTAAAATATGGAAAATTAAATTGATATATTTTGTGGAACTTGAAAATTTGATTGGACATTGATAATTGTTTGATTTTATTGATATATGAATATTGGTATAATCGGTTCCCTTTGAATTCCATGTTGAGATTTTATTCTTGAGGATGAGCATAGTTTATGTGTGGGGGAATTGATAAAGATAATATTTTCAACATTTTCTGTATGAATTTAAATTTTATTAATCATCCCAAATAATCAATTTGAGCTTATAGGAATTAATTTTTTATTAATGATATGTTTTGAGAAAAATGGAGGAAACGCCTAATTCTGGATTTAAGAGAGATTTTTGCATCAATGGTATTTTGGTAATTTATTGAACAATATAATTCCAATTTTTTTATTAAAATTATATTAGAATAGTTATTATGTTTCCATCATTTTTGGAATCTTCACAAGGGATAAATATATATTCAAGATTTCATAAAAATCAATGAAGATAAATGTTTTTCCGGGCGGACAGCATGGACCCCCCCACTATAATGGACTTCCATCTCATCTTACACATCTTCCAATGAATTGATTACACTTGGTGACAAAAGTGGACTAAATGGGACGTTCATAAAATAAATTTCATGGAGTTTTGAATCCATTAAGTCAGTCATTGAATGACATATTTTTTAATAAGCTGCCTGGATCCTTCGTCCTGAAACAGAAACCTCCAAATAATGAATCATAACTCCTACAATTGGTGGTCCAATGGGATTAATTTTGGAGGGTGAACGTCCTAAAAATTAATGAAAAACATTCATTATGGGTTTCACACCTTATTTGGAAATTAATTGGTAAAAAATGCGACAACCTATAGAGGAAAGAAACTTTCCTTTAAAAGAAGTGGATCTCCTACCTCTCAATTCATTCCAATACATTTAAAAAACATTCAGGTCAAAAAAAGAGATATCCAAGGGAAATTTAGATTTTTATTATTTCTTAATTTTCTTTTAAGTTAAAATTTTCATTTTCATTGTAAAGCAATTATTTTTTATATTAAATTCTTTCCTATTTTCTTTTTCCACCCATTTTGTCTTCCAATATCAATTTCATTTTCACTATTTCATTTTTCCATCATGATCTCTACGCACTTTTCAATCACAAGTGACTAACTCCTGGATTAGACAAGGGGGGGACTCGCGGTTTTCTTTGTTATTGTTCTTCAATTTAAAATTTTGTAAATTTATTTGTGGTGAATTGAGGATTATTGCTCTGGTGCAGTGGTCACTAACCATGACACTAGATCAAAATCCATTCCATTCCATTTATTAATTATTTTCCCTACCTTCTATTAGGAAAACCCTTCATATGTTGGATTTGGGGATTCCATAAAGGGTAAAATGGCATACGGTTGAGCTAGTACTTTTTGGGATAGCATTCTCAGTTGATATATTATCCTAGATGACTATTGTAGGAGGTGTGGTTTGGTGTGTCAGACGCATGCTAAAATTAAACACTCAAAAAAATCAAGTGAATGTAATTCATTAATGAGGTTCCACAAAATGAATTAGAAAATCAAATTTAAAAAAATAATTAAATAATTAATCAACATGTTTTATCCAACCCAAGGACAGAGTCATTTTTTCCCGAATTTAATTTTTTCTTCATGTTAATCTACAATTAGATTTAATGTTTTCATTTCATTATTTTGATTTCACTTTTTTCCAAAAACCCTAAAACAAACATTTTTAGTAAATTATAAAAATAAACAAAAATATTTAGAATCGGCGAACAAGAATTAGTGATTGACCTGACTACAACCACTCCTCAAATGAGACAACACTGCTCAGCCACTTTGCTACATTAGGAATATAAATTTTCTTTTTCCCTGAACTATTACAGGCCTACATCAAAACTGGCATCGTTTATGGGGAGCTAAGTTGTTATTAAAATAACCTTTTCAAAATCCACATTTTTATAAATATTTTATTATTTATTTAAGAAAAATCTAAAAAAAACTTTTCCCCATGATGTATTCAAAATCAAATTTGTTTTATATGGGAAGACTACTCGCAAGAGTAATATCAATATCCTAAAATTGATTATCGCGATTTAAATGATCAGGTTGAAAGGATAATTAATAATCTAGATGATTTGGGGAGGAAAATGGAATGGTAATTTGACAATGTTAATGAAAGGATGGAGAAACCTGACCTTGAGTTGGAGTATGAACCTGCGATTGTGGTGGAAGAAATTTCACCACACATCATTCAAGAACCAGTGGATGTAAATGTAGAGGTACCTAAAGACTCATTCATCCTCACTCAACCAATTTGACCAGATATAGATGAAAAATAATTGACTTCCTTGTTGAGTTACATGTTGGAGATCAACAAAAATTGGAGGAATTATGGAATGAATGTGAGGAACTGCTTGATCTCTAAAATGATTGAAATGGATAAGAGACATCACCGATGAAAAAAATACACCACCTAGTTGGTGGAATTTTTAGTCAAGATGGAGGAGACAGACTATCTACCTTTATCCAGTTATAATAAAATGCAAGAGGCACTTTAAACTGAAGAATTTATTGAACTAGAACCAAATGAGGGAGATGATCCTTCCATGAACTCTACCTTTTCTGATTTCATTAAATCCAATTTGATCATCACTCCATTGAATTATGAATTTTCAGATTTGGTCAATCCTTACATTGCCTTAAAAGAATATGAAAAAGAATATTTAACTGTTGCGTAACGCTCAATTCTCCCTAATAACATTGAATATTCATTTGAGGGAGTACAAGAATAGATGGAGAAGGTTGCACAAGTAGCAACTAAGGAAGAGTATGATCGTTACTTCATCCAAACCCTTCCATCCAAGTTGTTATATATTGCGAAGGTGGAGGATATGGTGTATTGCATCCATGGATCTTCCTTCAAGAACAAGGATGAAGTAGAAGATGTGAAATGCCACATGTAGTGGTTCAAATCAAATATGTTTCACCAAACCTTTGATTTTATATTACAACTGGTACTTCCCTCTAGAGGAAGTAAAATATCAGGGCCCACTTGGGGGATCGTACAAGATTTATCTTTACATTATTTTTAGGAAATTATATGTCAATTTATTTTCTTAGAAATTGTGTACCATGCATCCCCCCTATCGTTTTTTAGCATAAATTATATGATCCTTATGCTTAATTTTTTTGTTTCTTTTCTGTGTTCATAATAGCTGATGGTAACCCCAGACAGGGAAGGGTAATGGAAAATTTTCATTGAAATAAGGATTTCAATAAAAGTGATTTTTCTATTAAACTCTCCATATTTTAGTCAAAAACATGTTTTGAGCATTAAAGATAAAATTTCATTCCCAAACATGAATTCATGTTTTAGTCTAAATATCTAAGAGACATGAGTTTCCTAGGAACCTAGTGATACCATGTTTATCATTTCAATGATTATATGATTAAATTAATTAAATGTTGAATTTAATTTTTAAATATGAAGCATATATATTTAAATGATGACTTGTGATTTTAATGAATTAACTGATTCATGTAAATGAATCATCCCTACCATATTTTAAGATTTGAATTTCAGAAGTTCATTTGAATTGATTTGTTATTATTATTCATGCCATGATTTATTTTTAAATTATAAATTCCCATTAACCAGAGTATTTTTAGACCAAATATTTCATATTTTATCTTGATAATATTTCTTAAGTGATCTTGGGACCTGTCACCTACTAGAACATGTATTGAAACATGTTAATGCTATGACTGTAGAAAAACATATTTAAAATGATTGAGGCACTACACTGTATAGCGAAATATTTACCTAATACCTAACCATACATTTATTATTCATTATAACATAGAATTAAGAATTTCCTTATAGGTTTAAGACAAATTACAAGGACGATTTTTCAATACATTCAATCTCATTTAGTATTTTTTCATGGTAATTCATGTTTGAGCATGGGGGAAGGGCCTTTCATATGCGTTTATTGGGAGATATGTCATTTGTGAGTGGTATGATTTGTGCATCATCATTTTGGGAAATGTATTACTAGAATATTCGACATGAGTCCTCATTTTTTTATGTTACTTTTATTTCATCTGGTTATCCTTAAAAAAGAAGAAAATAATGTTGTTCCTTTCTAGAGCATTACAAAAAAAAATTAAAAAAATAAATATAAATAATGTCGTACCTTTCTGAAGAATATTTGAAAATAGGGAGAACATGGATTATATCATTCTTTATAATCATTTATTAACTCATGTCCCATATCATTAAAAGGGGGGTGGTGTAGTGTTTCACATTATCAAAGGGATTTGAGAGAGGTTCATCATTTGTATTCACTTGATTAGTCATGCATTGAACTTAATATTCAAACCTACTACTTTTGAAATTAAATTATTTCATTCATTTAGACACTAACCCTAATCCACATTGTTATTTGAACCTTTATTGCAAGTCCTCATGATTTTATGTGCATACAAAGTAGAGAAAGTAGTTCCTTTACAAACCAATGGATTAGGAGCATGTCCTCGTGATTTGAGCATTAATCCGCTATTAATTGTATCATGAGTGATTCGAGAAAAGATTAAAAGAGAGGTATATCATGATTTGGCATGTTTAATAATAATAAATTGAGAAGCTTGAATAAATGAAAGGAGAAGCCCCATCATTTTTTAAAGTGGAAATTTTAAATATATGAATTGATTGTTTCTTTAAAAAATGGGAATATAATTGAGATTTTTTGTGGAACATGATAATTTTATTGGAAATTGATAATTGTTTGATTTTATTGAAATTTGAATTTTGGTAACATTTGTTCCCTTTGAATTCCATGTTGAGCTTTTATGCTTGAGGACAAGTATAGTTTAAGTGTGGGAGAATTGATAAAGCTAATATTTTCCACATATTTTGTATTCATTTAAATTGTTTAAATCATCCAAAATAATCTATTTGAGCATATATCAATCAATTTTGTATTTATGATATGTTTTGATAAAAATGGTGAAAGACACGTAAATATGGATTTTAGACAGATTTTTGTGTCATGGGTATTTTGGTCATATCATGAAAAATATAATTCCATGTTTTGAGATTAAAACTCCATTATGAATCATTATTTTATTTCCTTCTTTTTTATCTGCTGGACCAGAGGATGAATAGAACTTCTATCGGCTGTTAAAATTAATGAAAATGAAGTTTTTTTCAGGAGGATTACGTGGACCCCACCACTGTAACTGACATCCATCTGGGACTACCCACCTTCACGCCATTAGAAAAAATGGTTTCTGCACCTCTGGTAATGGGCAGCCGCTTTTGGGGTCACTATTGATAGTATTAGGGACTGCCATTAGCTACCGCTAACACTAAAATAAAATAGATGGGATTTTTCCCGCCCCTCACTATTGTAATCCCCATATAATCCCTACAACTTCTTGTTTATTCTACCAGGCACCCTAATATCAACCTTATAACCCTCGGTTAGCCCCGTTTCAACCCTCCATCACCTCCTTTCACCGTGGTAACACATGACGTCAAACCCTACAGCTTCAGACGTTCCACCGCACCCCATAAACCCCTCGACATCGCACACACCCCTTCCTCTGGCCGCCACGGAGCTTCCATGGTCGGTGGCCAGACTATGAGGTCCCTCCTCATCCAGGCCAGTCCCCACATGTCCCATCTCACACCCCACCAGTGTTCTGTAGGCATGTAATGTGGAATTTTTTAAATGAGCTATAGAGACGGCCAATGGCGGTCGTTGTAGGTCTTTACCGATGAAGCAACAAAGACCGCCAAATGCAGTCTCAAGGCAGTCTCTAAAGGCCTTTAGCGACCAATTTTGGCGATTGATATAGGTAATTATAGTAGTAGTGTCAAATGAGTTGATTACACTTCTAGATGAAAGAGGACTAAATGTTGTGTTCATCAAATAAATTACATTGTGTTTTAAATCTATTAAGGCAGCCACTAAATGACATATTTTCGAAGGAAGCTGCCTGGATCCTTCATCTAGAAACATAAACCTCTATATAAAAAATCATAATGCATACAATCGGTGTCCAAATGTCCTTAATTTTGGAGGATGAAAATAAAACACATTAGTTAACAACTTTCATGAAGGGGTTTGCACGTTATTTGGCCAATTAATGGGATAAAACACGACAACATCTGGAGGAAAAAAATCTTACTATTAAAGGAGAGGATCTCATACATCTCAATTCATTCCATTCTTTCCCAAAACTATTCATGGAACCAAGGAGATGAGGCCATGGGCCCTTTATATTTTTATTCTTTCTTTATTTTGTTTTTATTAAATTTTTCATTTCCATTATAATGAATTTATTTTTTTATATTAATGTGCTTAACATTTTCTATTTTCATCCATTTTCTCTTCCAATCACAAAATCCTTTTCTCTCTTCCATTTTCCATAATGATCTCTATACACTTCATCATGGAAAGTGAATAACTCGAGGCTTGGGCCTGGGGGAGGACTCACAGTGTTCATCATTATTGCGCTTCAACTTATGATTTTTTGAATTTATTTGTGGTGGATTGTGGAGTATAGCATGGGTGAAACGGTCATCCACCATGACACAATCAAAATATATTCATTTCCATTGATTCATTATTTTTACCTCCATTCTCTTTGGAAACCCCTTCATACGGTGGAGTTGGGGTTTCCATAACTGATGAAACGTCATATGGTGGAGCCAGGTCTTTTGGAATAGCATTCTCGGTTGAGGTGTTATAGTTGTTGACTAATGGGGGAGGTGTGATTTGGTGTGCCAGACGCATGCTAAAATCACATACTCAAAATAATCAAGGAAATTAATTCAATAAAAAGGTTTTTCTAAATTAATTGTCAAATAAAATTTTAAAAAATAATTAAATAAATAATGAACTTGTTTTATCCAACCCAAGGACCAAGACCATTCCTCCCTAATTTCATTTTTTCAGTATCTGCATCAACATTTAGATTTAATGTTTTCATTTCATTATTTTAATTTCACTATTTTCCAAAACCCCAACAACAATCATTTTTAGTAAATTATAAAAACAAACAAAAATAATTAGAATAGTTGAACTAGAATCAGTGATTGAATCGACTATAAAAGCCCCTCAAGTGAGAGGACCCTAGTCCGCTACTCTGCAGTATTATAAATATAAATTTTATTTTTTTCCACGCCCTAGGACAAGCATGCATCAAAACTAGTACCATTGTCGGGGAGATAAGTTGTTATTTCAATAAAATTATCAAAATTCACCTTTTTATAAATATTTTAATTTTTCATTAAGAAAAATTTTAAAAAATTCTTTTTCGATGATGCATTAAAACTCAAATTTTTGTACATGGGATGATTACTCACAGGAGAAATATCAAGTACCATAAATTGATTATCGCGATCTTAATGACCGAGTTGAAAGGATTATTAATACTATAGATGATTTGGGGAGGAAAATGGAATGGGAATTAGACTATGTTTGTGCAATGATGGAGCAACCCTACCCTGAGATGGAGCAACAACCTAAGATTATGGTGGAAGAAATTTCACCACTCATCATTGAAAAACCAGAGGAGGAAAATTTTGAGGTACATGAAGAATCATTTATCCTCACTCAATCAATTCTAACCATGACAGATGAAAAAGAAGTTGACTTTATTACTGAGATAATTGTTTGAGATCAACAGGAATTGGATGAATTCTTGAATGAATATGAGGAACTGCTTGATCTCCCCAGGACATGCAAAGAAGAAGAGCAATCACTGCTAAAGAAGACACCACCCGATTGGTGGAATTTGATGTCAAGATGGAGGATCCCGACTGCCTACTTTCATCCAGTTATAATCAACTCCAAGAATCACTTTCAAGTAAAGAAGTGATTGAACAAGAACCTACACAGGGAGATGATCCTTCCATGAACACCACCTTTTCTGATTTCATTCAATCCTATTTGAGCATAAATCATTATAATTTTTATTTTTCAGATTTGGTCAATCCTTACATTTCCTTAAAAGAATATGAAAAATAATATGCACCAGTTGAGGAATATTGGATGATCCCTAAAGATTTTGAATATTCTATAGAGGTAGTATAAGAAGATAAGAACAAGGTTTCACAAGTAGCAACCAAAGAAGAGGATGATCCATACTTCATTCATCCCCCACCATGAAAGTTGTACTACATTGAGAAGGGGGATGATATGGTGTACTGCATCCATGGATCTTCTTTCCAGAACAAGGATTAAGCAAAAGTTGTGAAAATCCACATTTGGTGGTTCAAATCAAAGAATATTCAACCACCCTTTGATTTTGTATAATAACTGGTACTTCCCTCCGGAGGGAGAAAAAATTTAAGGCCCACTTGGGGGATTATACTAAGATTTAGCTTTACCTTATTTTTTGGAAATTATATGTCAGTTTATTTTCTTAGATGTTTTCTCGAATGCATATTCCATCCTATCATTATATGAGCATAAATGATATGATCCTTGTGCTTAATTGATTTTTTATAGCATCATAATGGTGGATGGGATCCCCATACAGGAAGGGGAAGGGCTAAATTTCATGGAAAAAGGGTGTTCAATTTTTGTGATTTATCTTTTGAGCACTCTACATTTTGGTCGAAAACATTTTTTGAGGTTTGAAGATAACATTTCATTCCCACACTGGAATTAATGTTTTAATAGACTTATCTAGGAGACATGATTATCTTAGGAACCCAATTATGACATGCTTTAGATTTCAATGTTTATATGATTAAATGATTGTAATTTAGAATTGAATTTTTAAATATGAAGCATATATATTGAAATGATGACACATGATTTGAAAGAATTAACTGATTCATGTAAATGAAATTTCCCTACCATATTTTATGCTTTTAATTTTATAAGTTCATGTAAATTGATTTGTTATTATTAGTCATGAAATTATTTATTGTTCAATGCTATATTCTCATTCTTGATAGAATTTATAGACAAAATATTTCCTATTTTAACTTGAACATATTTTGTGAGTGATCGTGGGACATGCCACCTACCAGAACATGTATTGAAAATTTTCAAAGCTATGACTATGAAAAAACACATTTAAAATTATTGAGGTACTACATTGGCTAGGCACATATATACCAGATACCCACCCTTACATTTATCCTTCGTTAGCCCATAGAATCCATCAATTTCCTTATAGGATTAGGACACATTACAATCTGATTTTTCCTTAACATACCACTATTTTAGTATTTTTGAATGGTAATTCATTTTGAGAATGGGGTATGGGCCTTTCGTGTGCATTTTTTGGGATTTTATCATTTGTGGCTGGTGTGTGGTGTAAATCATCATTTTGGGCAATGTATTATTAGAAAATTGTGCATGAGTCATCATTTCATTATGTTCCATTCATTTCATTTAGTTCTCCATTAAAAAAGGGGAAAATAAAGAAGTTCCTTTCTATAGCTTTACAGAAAAATTAATAAAATAGATAAATAAAGGTGTACCATTCTAGAGCTTATTTAAAAAGGGGGATAAATTGGATGATATCATTCATTGTAATCATTTA
The DNA here is from genome assembly GCA_963277665.1 of Viscum album. Taxonomy (NCBI): domain Eukaryota; kingdom Viridiplantae; phylum Streptophyta; class Magnoliopsida; order Santalales; family Viscaceae; genus Viscum; species Viscum album. Next base: position 959,788,527 of record OY728143.1, on the reverse strand, counting down.
TTGACTCATGTCCCATACCATTAAAATGGGGGTGGTGTTCTATTACACATTATCAAAAGGATTTGAGTGAGGTTCATCCAGTGTGTTCACTTGATTAATCATGAATTTTACTTAGGATTCAAACCACCTACTTATGGTTATAAATTATTTCAATCATTTACCCACCAACCCTAAGCCACAGAGTCATTTGAAACTTTATTGCAAGTCCTCATGATTTTATGTGCGTACAAAGTGGGGAAAGTAGTTACATTGAAAGCCTATGGATAAGGAGAATGTTCTCATTATATAAGAATAACTCCACTATCAATTGTACCACGAGGGATGAGAGAAAATATTCAAATTAGAGTTAGATCACGATTTGGCATGTTTAATAATAATAAATTGAGATGTTTTAATGAATAAAAGTAGAAGCTCCATCATTTATCTTAGGGGAAAAGTAAAATGAATGAATTGATTGTTTCATTGAAAAATTTTCAAATTAAATTGATTTTTTTTGAACATTAAAATTTGATTGGAAATTGATAATTGTTTGATGCTATTGAAATTTGAATATTGGTATCATTGGTGGCCTTTGAATTCCATGTTGAGATATCATGCTTGAGGAAAATCATATTTTCAGTGTTGGGGAATTGATAGAGAAAATATTTTAAACCTTTTTTGTATGCATTTAAATTGTATTAATCATCCAAAATAATCTATTTGAGCTTATATTAATCAATTTTGTATTTATGATGTGTTTTGAGAAAAATTGTGAAAAACACAAAATTCTAGATTTTAGACAGATTTTTCCATCGAGGGTATTTTGGTCATTTTTTAGAAAATATAATTCCAATTTTTGTGATTAAAATTTTCATATAATACTTATTTTAGTTCCTTTATTTTTGTCTTCTATGTCATAGGATTAATTGATCTTCAATATTCCGTAACAAATCGATGAAGATGATGATTTTTTCGAGCAGACAGCATGGTCCCCACCACTGTAACAGACATAAATCTTAGCCAAAACCCATTCCAAAGCATTGATTCTACATGGGGATGAAAGGGAACTAAATGGGGCGTTCATAAAATAAATTAAATATAGTTTTGAATCTATTAAGGAATCTATTGGATGACATATATTAGAAAGAAGCTTCCTGGATCATTCATCCAAAAAGAAAAACCTCCAAATAAAAAATCATAAATCCTAAAATTGGTGGCCAAATGAGTTGAATTTTGGAGGATAAACGGCCATCACATTAATAAAAAACGTTCATGGAGTGGTCCATGATTTATTTGGAAAATTAATTGGACAACAACACAACAACATCTGGAGGAATGAAATCAATCTTTAAAAGGAGGGGATCTACTACCTATATATTCATTCCAATATTTCACAAAACCATTTAGGGCGCCAGGGAGGGGAGGCAAAGGGCCATTTATATTTTTATTCTTTATTTTTTTTATTTTAATGCATTTTTTAATATAGTGTTTCCCATTTTCATCTAACACCCATTGTCTCTTCCAATCTCAATCTCATTTTCTCTCTTTCGTACTTCCACCTTGATTTCTATGAACTTCTCCATGGAAAGTGACTAACTTGAGGCTTGGACCAGGGGTAAGACTCATGGTGATATTCATTATTTCACATCAATTTAAAATGATTTAAATTTATTTATGGTGCATTGCAGAGTATTGCCAGGGTGCGATGTTCATCCACCACGACACTATTTAAAAATCCATTACATTTTGTTGATCCATTTTTTCCCAACCTTATCCTAGGAAAGCCCTTAATATTCAGAAGTTGGGGTTTCCATAAGTGATGAAATGGTATATGGTGCAGCCAGGTCATTTTAGATAGCATTCTCGATTGAGGAGTTATCCTAGTTTACTATTGGAGGAGGTGTTTGGGTGTGTCAGACACATGCTAAAATCACACACTCAAAAAAATCAAGGTAACATAATTCATTAACGAGGTTTAACTAAATTAATTATCAAATCAAAATAAAAAAATTATTAATTAATTAATTAACATGTTTTATCGAACCCATAGACCAAGATCTTTTTCCCTGATTTTATTTTGTTTGCATCTAAATCTACATTTAGATTTAAAGTTTTCATTTAATTATTTTAATTTCACTATTTTCGAAAACCCCTAAAACCATCATTTTTAGTAAATTATAAAAAACCAAAAATAATTATAATAGGTGAACTAGAATCTATGATTTACCAAACTACAAATTCTCTTCAAGTGAGACGACCCTCGTAAGACATTGTGCTACATTAGGAATATAAATTATCTTTTGCCACACCATACGACAGTCGTGCATCAAAACATGCACCATTGAAGGGAAGATATGTATTTATTTGATTCACTATTTCAAAAGTCACATTTTTATAAATAATTTTTTTATTTAGAATAATCTAAAAAAATATTTTCCCATGATGATTTCAAACTAAAATTTTTATGCATGACAAGATTTATCATAAGTGAAATATCAAGAACCAGAAATTGAATCTTGCGATCTAAATGAACAAGTTGAAAGAATTATTAATAAACTCGATTATTTGGGGAGTAAACTGGAATGGGAATTTAACTATGTTCATGCATGGATGGAGAAACCTGACCCTGAGATGTAGTAGGAACCTAAGATAGTGGTGGAAGATATTTCACCACTAATAATTGAAGAACTAGAGGAGGTATATGTAGAGGTACCTAAGGACTCATTCATCCTCACTCAAACAATTATACCCAAGATAGATAAAATAGTAACTGACTTCCTTGCTAAGATACATGTTGTAGATCAACAAGAATTGAATGAATTCTGGAATTAATGTGAGGAACTACTTGATATCCCCAATCCTTACAAACAATATGAGCCATCGACGCTGTAAGAAGACAACACCCAATTGGTGAAATTTTAATTCAAGATAGAGGATCCCGATGGCTTACCTCCATCCCGTGATAATAAAATCCAAGAGGCACTTTCAACTGATGAAGTTATTGAACCAGAACCAACTCATGGAGATGATCCTTTCATTAACTCTACCTTTTCTAATTTCATTCTATCCAATTTAAGCATCACTACATATAATTTTTAATTTTCAGATTTGGTCAATCCATACATTGTGTTAAAAGAAGATGAAAAAGAATATTCACCTGTTGAGGAAAACATGATGCTCCCTAAAGACAATGAAGATTCATTACAGGGATTACAAGAAGAGAAGAAGAAGGTTTCACAAGTAGCAACCAAGGAAGACTATGATCTATACTTCATCCAACCCACACCATGTAAGTTGTACTACATTGAGAAGGGGGAGGATTTTTTTTACAGCTTCAATGGATCTTCCTTCAAGAACATGTATGACGGAAAATATGGGAAATGCCTCATGTGGTGGTTCAAAAAAATGATTCATCCACCCTCTGATTTTGGATAACAACTCGTACTGTCCTCTGGAGGCAAAAAAAAATTCAAGGCACACTTGGTGGATTATACTAAAATTTATCTGGACTTGCTTTTTTGGAAATTATATTTCACTTTATTTTCATATATGTAGTTTAGAATGCATCGCCCCTTTTTCATTTTTTAGCATAAATGATATGATGCTTGTGCTTAATTGAGTTGTTTTCTTTTATATGTTCATAATGTTGGAAGTCTGCCACAGACAGTGAAGTTGAAAGGCTATGTTACATGGAAAATGGAGTTCAATTTTAGTGATTTATCTTTTGAACTCTCCACATTTTTTTTCCAAAACATGTTTTGAGATTTAGGGATAAATTTTCATTCCCACGCATCAATTCAAGTTTTACAGGACTTATCTAGGAGACATGAGTTTCTTAGGATCCCAATGATTACATGATTTATATTTCAATGTTTATATGATTAAATGATTGAAATATCGAATTGAATTATTATATATGAAGCATAGATATTGAAATGATAACTCATGATTTAAAGTAATTAACTGAATCATGTAGATGAAAATTCCCTACCATCTTCTATGCTTTGAATTTCAGATGTTCATGTGAATTGATTTTTTTATTATTAGAAATTCCATGATTTATTGTCCAATGTTAAATTCCCATTCTTGAGATAATTTCTAGACCAAATATTACCTATTTTATCTTGAGCATATTTCTTGAGTGATCGTGGGACATGCCACATAACAGAACTTTTATTAAAACATGTCAAAGCTATGACTTTACAAAAACACATTTAAAATTATTGAGGCACTACATTGGCTAGCAACATATTTACTTGAGACCCACCCATACATTTATCATTCATTATCCCATAGAATCCATGAATTTATTTATAGGTGTAGGACACATTACATGTTGATTTTTCCTTACCTTCCCACTCTATTAGTATTTGTGCATGGTATTTAATGTTTGAGCATGGGGGAAGAGCTTTTTGTGTGTGATTATTGGGATATGTATCATTTTTGGGTGGTGTGAGGTGTGCGTCATCATTCTGGGCAATGTATTATTATAAAATTGAGCATGTGTCATCATTTCATTATGCTACAATCATTTCATTAAGTTATACTTAAAAAAGGAGAAAATTAAGATGTACCTTTCTATAGAATTACAAAATAATTTGAAGAAAAAGAGATAAATAATGTTGTTACTTTCTAAAGAATATATAAAATGAGGGATAACTTGGATGATATCATTCTTTGTAATCATTTATTGACTCATGTACCATATCATTAAAAGGGTTGTGGTGTTGTGTTTCATATTATTAATGTGATTTGGGTGATGTAATCATGTTTTTTAACTTGATTAATCTTTCATTGTACCTAAGAGTCAAACCACCTACTTATGGTCTTAAATTATTTTAATCAATTACCCGCCAACCATAAGCCACAGAGTCTTTTGAACCTTTATTGCACTTCCTCGTGATTTTTTGTGCGTACAAAGTGTGGAAAGTAGCTACTTTACAAGACTATGGGTAAGAAGCATGTTCTCATGATATGAGCATAACACCACTATTAATGTTATCATGAGGGATGAAGGAAAATATTCAAATTAGTGGTCAATCATGATTTTTCATGTTTAATAATAATAAATAGAGATGCCTGAATGAATGAAATGAAATGCTCCATCATTTTTCAATGGGGAAAAGTAAAATGCATGAATTGATTGTTTCATTGTATAATGGAAAATTAAATTGATATTTTTTGTGGAAAGTGAACTTTTGATTGGACGTTGATAATTTTTTTTATGTTATTGAAATTTGAAAATTGGTAACATTGGTGCCCTTTGAATTCCGTTTTGAGATTTTATGCTTGAGGACAAGCATAATTTAAGTGTGGGGGAATTTTTAGAGCTAATATTTTCCAAATTTTTTGTATACATATAAATTTTTTTAATCATCCAAAATAATATATTTGAGCTTATATGAATCAATTTTGGATTTATGATGTGTTTTGATCAAAATGGAGAAAACACCTAATTTTGGATTTTAGACAGATTTTTGCTTCAAGGGTATTTTGGTCATTTGTTGAAAAATATAATTCCAAATTTTGTGATTTAAATTTTGTTAGAATAATTATTTTAATTATTTCATTTTTGAATGATGGAATAATGGAATAATCGATCTTCAAGAGGCCGAAACAAATCAATGAAGATAAAGATTTTTCCGGGCTGACAACATGGACCCCGCCACTATAACAGACATCCATATCGGCCTACACACCTTTGAATCTGTTAATTAAAATTATGGATGAAATAGTACTAAATGGGGAGTTCATAAAATAAATTACATGGAGTTTTGAATCCATTAAGGAAGCTGTTGAATGACATATATATGAAGAAAGCTACATGGATCCTTCATCCAGAAACAGAAACCTCCAAATAAAAAATCATAACTCCTATAATATGTAGAAAAATGAGAATAATTAAGGAGGATGAATGACCATCACATTAATGAAAAACACTCATTAAGGTGTCCATGCGTTATTCAGCCAATTAATTGGTCAACAATGTGACAACTTTTGGAGGATAGAAATCTCCCAATAAAAGGAGAGGATCGCATACCTCTCAATTCATTCCAATCTTTACCAAAACAATTCAAGGCACCAAGGAGAGGAGTCGAAGGGCCATTTATATTTTATTCATTATTTATTTATTTTTATTTTTTTTTCATTTAAATTTTAAAGAAATTATTTTTTTTATTAAATTATTTACAACTTTCTTCTTCCACCCATTTTCTCTTCCAATCTCATTCTCATTTTCTCTCTTCCATCGTTCCATTGGGATCTCTATGCACTTCACCACAGAAAGTGACTAACTAGAGGCTTATACTAGGGGGGACTCATGGTTTTCTTCATTATTGCGCTTCAATTTAAAATGTTTTTAATTTATTTGTGGTGGATTTAGGAGTATTGCACGGGTGCGATGGTCATCCTCCACAACACTATTTCAAAATCCATTCTATTAAATTGATTCATTATTTTTACCTCGCTTCTTTTAGTAAAACACATCATATGGTTGGGTTGGGGTTTCCATAAGGGATTAAACGTCATATGGTGGAGCCAAGTCTTTTTGGGATGACATTCTCAGTTGAGGTGATATCCTAGTTGACCCTTGGAGAAGGTGTGGTTTGGTGCATCAGACGCATGCTAAAATCACACACTCAAAAAATTAAAGAGTAAGTAATTAATTAATGAGGTTTCGCTAAATTAATTATCAAATCAAATTCGAAAAATAAGTAAATAATTAATGAACCTATTTTATCCAACCCAAGGACCATGACCTTTCTTCCCTAATATCATTTTGTCTACATCTACTATACATTTAGATTTAATGTTTTCATTTCATTAGTTTAATTTCACTATATTACAAAACCCATAAATCCATTATTCTTAGTAAATTATAAAAACAAACAAAAATAATTAAAATAGGTGAACTAGAATCTGTGATTGAATTGATTACAAATTCTCCTCAAGTGAGACAACCCTGGTTAGCAACATTTCTGCATTAGGAATGTAAATTTTCTTTCTCCACACCCTACAATAGGCATGCGTCAAAACTGGCACCGTTTCTATGAAGTTAAGTAGTTATTGCAATCAATTTTTTAAAATACATATTTTTATAATTATTTTATCTTCATCATTAATAATAATCAATAAATAATTATTTTTCCATGATGCTTTCAAACTCTATTTTTTATACATGGGAAGATTACTCGCGGGAGTAATATCAAGAAACATAAATTGATTATCACGACCAAAATGACCGGGTTAAAAGGATTAATAATACTTTGGATGATTTGGGTAGGAAAATATAATGGGAATTTTACTATGTTTGATCAAGGATGGATCAACTTGACCTTGAGATCGAGCAAGAACCTAAGATATTGGTGGAAGAAATTTCAACAGTAATCATTGAAGAACCAGAGAAGGTAAACGTTGAGGTACCTGAAGACTCATTCATCCTTACTCAACCAATTCTACCCAGGATAGACAAAAAAAGATGTGTAATTCTTTGATGAGCTACATGGTAGAGATAAAAATGAATTTGATGAATTCTGGAATGAATGTGGGGAACTAATTGATCTCCCCAAGTCGTGCAGAGAAGAAGATCCATCACCGCTGAATGAAGACACCACCCAATTTGTGTAATTTGCTGTCATACTGGAGGATCCCTATTTCTGACCTCCATCAAGTGATAATAATCAACAAGAGGCACTTTAAACTGAAGAAGTTATTGATCCAAAACCAACTCTGGGAGATGACCATTCAATGAACTCTACCTTTTCTGATTTCATTCAATCTTATGTGAGAATCTCTCTTTTTAATTTTGAATTTTTAGATTTGGTCAATCCATACATTTCCATAAAAAATTATGAAAAATAATATGCACCTGTTGTGGAACACATGATTCTCCCTAAAGACATTTATCAATCATTAGATGGATTACAAGAAGAGAATAAGAAGGTTTCACCAGTATCCACCAAGGAATAGGATGATCCATACTTCATCCATCTTCCACCATGAAAATTGTACTACATTGTGAAGGGAGAGGATATCGTGTACTGCATCCTTGGATATTCCATCACAAACACGTATGAAGAAATAGCTGGGAAAAGCCACACGTGTTGGTTCAAATCAAAGAAGATTCATCCACCCTCTGATTTTGGATTACCACTAGTACTTCCCTCTAAAGGTAGTAAAAATCAAGGCCCACTTGGGGGATTAAAGCAAGATTTATCATTACGTTTTTTTGGAAATTAGAAGTCAATTTACAATATTAGATCTTGTCTACCACACATCCCCATTCCTGTCTTTTTTGAGCATAAATGATATGATCCTTGTGATTAATTGAGTTGTTTTCATTTATAGGTTCATAATGGCAGAAGGCAACCCCAAACTGTGAAGCGGAAGGTCTATGTTTCATGGAAAAAAGGAATTTCAATTTTAGTGATTTATCTTTTTAACTCTACACCTTTTGGTCGAAATCATGTTTTGATCTTTAAAGTTAAAATTGCATGCCCACACATCAATTCATGTGATACTCGACCAATCTAGGAGACATGATTTTTTTAGGAACCCAGTGATGTCATGTTTTAGATTTCAATGTTTATATGATTAAATGATTCAAATGTAGAATTGAATTTTTAAATAGGAAGCATAAATATTTAACTGATGACTCATGATTTTAATGAATTAACCGATTCATGAAAATGAAATTTCCCTACCATCTTTTATGCTTTGAATCTTAGAAGTTCATCTAAAATGATTTGTTGTTATTATTCAGTCTATTATTGATTTTCCAATGTTATATTACCATTCCGAAGAGAATTTATAGACCAAATATTTCATATTTTATATTAAGCATATTTATTGAGTGGTCGTGGGACTTTACACCTACCAGAACTTGTACTGAAACTTGTCAAATCCATGACTTTACAAAAATACAGTTAAAATGATTGAGGCACTACATTGGCTAGCCACATATTTACCTGAGACCCACCATTACATTTATCTTTTGTTAGCCCATAGAAACCATGAATTTCCTTCTTGGTTTAATACACATTACAAGACAAAATTTTCGTACCTTCCCACTCATTTAGTATTTTTTTCATTATAATTCATGTTTGAGTGGGGGGAGGGCCTTTCATGTGCATTTATTGGGATATTTATCATTTTGTGTGGTTTGAGGCGTGTGTCATCATTTTGGGAAATTTATTATTAGCAATTTTGGAAAGAGTCATCATTTCATTATGTTTCTTTCATTTCATCTAGTTCTCCTTAATAAAAGGAGAAAATAAAGGTGTGTCGTTCTTGAGGTTATAAAAAAATAAAAAAAAAGAGATAAATAATTTTTTTCCTTTTTTAGCTTATTTAAAACGAGGGAGAACTTGGATGATATAATTCTTTGTATTCATTTATTGACTCATGTCCCATATCATTAAAAGGTGATGGTGTTGTGTTTCACATTATCAAATGGATTTGAGTAAGGTTTGTCCTGTGTTTACACTTGATTAATCATGAATTGTACATAAGAGTCAAAACTCCTACTTCTGGTCTTAAATTATATCAATCATTTACCCACCAACCTAAAGCCACAGAGTCATTTTAACCATTATTGCATGTCCTCATGATTTTATGTGCATACAAAGTGAGGAAAGTAGTTACATTACAAGCCTATGAATAAGGAGCATGTTCTCATTATATGAGCATAACTCCACTGTTAATTATATCATGAGGGATGAGAGAAAGATTCAAATTAGAGGTAGATCATGATTTGGAATGTTTAATAATAATAAATTGAGAATCATGAATGAATGAAAATAGAATCTCCATTATTTTTCAAAGGGGAAATGTAAAATTCAAGAATTGATTGATTCTTTGAAAAATGGGAAATTAATTTTATATTTTTTGTAGAACATGAAAATTTGATTACACATTGATAATTGTTAGATGTTATTGAAATTTGAATATTGGTAACATTGGTTCCCTTTTAATTCCATGTTGATATTTTATGCTTGAGGACAAGGGTAGTTTATGTTTGGGTGAATTGATAGAGCTAATATTTTTCACCTTCATTGTATGCATTTAAATTGTTTAATCATCCCAAATAATTTATTTTAGATTGCATGAATCAATTTTGGATTTATGATGTGTTTTGAGAAAAATGGTGAAAAATGCCTAATTGTAGATTTTAGAAATATTTTTGCATCAATGGTAATTTGGTCATTTGTTGATAAATATAATTCCATATTTTGTGATTAAATTGTTTTTGAATCCTTATTTTATTTCCTTAAATTTTTTCTTCTGGACTAGAGTATTTATCTATCTTCAATAGGCCATAACAAATCGATGAGGAATAAGATTTTTTCAGGTAGATAACATGGAACCCACCACTATAACAGACATCCATCTCGGACTAAACACCTTCCAATTCATTGATTCTACATGTGGATGAAGGAGGAATAAATTTGGCATTTATAATATAAATTACATGGAGTTTTGAATCCATTAATACAGTAGTGGAATGGCATATATATGAAGGAATCTTCCTGGATCCTTCGTCCAAAAACAGAAGCAACCAAAGAAAAATTCATAACGGCTACATTCAGTGGCCAAATGAGCTGAATTTTGGAGGATGAACGGAAAAAATTTAGTGAAAAACATTCATTAAGGGGTTTATGCATTATTCGGCCAATTAATAGGTCCACAATGAGACAACATCTGGAGGATAGAAATATTCCAATAAAAGGAGACGATCTCCTACCTCTCAATTCATTCCAATCCTTTCCAAAACCATTCGGGGCACCATGGAGATGAGGACAAGGGCCATTTCGATTTTTCTACTTTATTTATTTTCTTTTTATTTTATTTTTCATTTCCATTATAATGCATTTATTTTTTATATTAAATTGTTTCCAATTTTCTTCTTCCACCCATTTTCTATTCTAATCTAAATCTAATTTTACCTCTTTTATCATTCCATCATGATCTCTATGTAGTTCTCTAATGAATGTGACTGACTCGAGGCATGGACCAGGGGGAGGACTCATGATGTTATTCATTATTTTTATTTAATTTAAAATGTTTTTAATTTATTTTTGGTGGATTGAGGAGTAATGTACGGGTTTAGTGTTCATCCACCACAACACTATTTCAAAATCCATTCCATTCGGTTGATTTATTCTTTTAAAATATCCAAATTTTTTTCCAAAACATGTTTTCAGCTTTGAAAATAAAATTGAATGCCCACAGTTAAATTCATGTAGTACTCGACTTATCTAGGAGACATGTCTTTCTTATGAACCTAGGATTAAATGTTTTATATTTCAATTTATTTATGATTAATTGGTTGAAATGTATAATTGGACATTTAAATTTGAAGAATAGATATTGAAATGATGACTCGTGATTTGAAGAAATTAACTGAATCATTTAAATAAAATTTCCCTAGTATCTTTTATGCTTTGAATTTTAGAGTTCATGTGAATTGATTTGTTATTATTAGTAATTCAATGATTGATCTTCCAATGTTATATTCTCTTTCCCGAGAGTATTTCTAGACCAAATATTTCTTATTTAATCTTGACCGTATTTCATGAGTGATCTTGGGACATGACACCTACTAGAACTTGTATTGAAACTTGTCAATGCTATGAATATAAAAAAACACATTTAAAATGATTGAGCCACTACATTGGCTAGCAACGTATTTACTTGAGACCCACCCTTACAGTTATCCTTCATTATCCCATATAATCCATGAATAGACTTATAGGTTTAAGACACCTCACATGCCTATTTTCCCTTACCTTCCCACTCTTTTAGTATTTTTTTCTTGGTAATTCAATTTTGAGTGTGGGGGAAGGTCCTTTCGTGTGTGTTTATTGGGATATGTATCATTTGTGGATGGTGTGAGGTGTGTGTATTCATTTTGGGAAATGTATTAAAAAAAATTGGTCATGAGTCATCATTTCATTATGTTTATTTCATTTCATCTGTTTCTCCTTAAAAGGGAGAAAATAAAACTGTGCCTTTTTGTAGATTTACCAAAAAATTAAAAAAGAGATAATTAAAGCTATTCCATTATGGATATTATTTGTAAGGAGGACGAACATGGATGATATCATTCTTTGTAATCATTTATTGACTCATGTACCATGTCATTAAAAGGGGGTAGTGTTATGTTTTACATTATCAAAGAGATTTGATTGAGGTTCATCCTGTGTTTTCAATGTACTAATCGTCCATTTTATTTAAGAGTCAAACCTCCTCCTTCTGGCCATAAATTATTTAGTCATTTACCCACCATCCCCAAGAAACAAAGTCATTTTATCCTTTATTGAATGTCTTCATGATTTTATGTGCATAAAAAGTGGAAAAAGTAGTTACATTACAAGCCTATGGATAAGGATAATGTTATCATGATTTGAGAATAACTCTGCTATTTAATATGTAATGAGGGATGAGAGAAAATATTCAAAAGAGAGTTAGATCCAGATTTGGCATGATTAATAATAATAAATTTAGAAGTTTGAATGAATGAAAGGGGAAGCTCTATCATTTTTTAAAAGGAAAAATTAAAATACATGAATTAACTGTTTCTTTGAAAAATCGAAAATTAAATTGATATTTTTTTGAAACATGAAAATTTATTTGGACATTGATAATTGATTTATTTTTTCAAAATTTGAATATTGGTAACATTTTTTCCTTTTTAATTCAATGTTAATATTTTTTTCTTGAGGACAAGAATAGTCTATGTGTTGGGTAATTGATAGAACTAATATTTTCCACATATTTTGTATGCATGTAAATTGTTTTAATCATCCAAAATAACTAATTTGAGATTATATGAATCAATTATTGATTTATGATGTGTTTTGAGAAAAATGGTGAAAAACACCTAATTTTGGATTTTAGATAGTTTTTTACTTCAAGGGTATTTTTTTCATTTATTGAAAAATATAATTCCAAATTTTGTGATTGAAATTTTGATAGAATCCTTATTTTATTTCTGCCAGTTTTGTCTTTTGGACCAAGGATGAATCATTCTTCAAGAGGCCATAAAAATCAATGAAAATGAAGATTTTTCCAGGTGGATAGCATAAATCCCACCACTATAATGGAAACCCATCTCGGCCTACACACCTTCATAAGAATTTATTCAAATTGGGGATGAAAGAGGAAAAAATGGGAAGTTTATAAAATAAATTTCATGGAGTCTGGAATCCATTAAGGCATCCATTGAATGACATATTTGTGAAAGAAGCAGCCTGGATCCTTCATCTAGAAACGAAACCTCCAAAGAAAAAATCCTAACTCGTACAATAGGTTGCCAAATGAGATGGCTTTTGGAGGTAACAGACAAAAAATTAATGAAAAAACTTTAGGAAGGTGTCCATTCTTAATTAGTCTAATTAATGGGTCAACAACATGAAAACTTTTGGAGGATATAAATCTTCCTATAAAAGGAGCAGATCTCTAACTTCTCAATTCATTCCAATCCTTTTCAAAGCCACTCAGGGCACCAAAGAGAGGAGGCCAATTTCCATTTATATTTTTATGCTTTATTTATTTTCTTATTATTTTATTTTTCATTTCCATTGTAATGCATTTATTTATTTTTATTAATGTGTTTCCCATTTTCTTCTTCCACCAATTTTCTCTTCCAATCTCAATCTCATTTTCTCTCTTCCATCTTTCCATAGTGATCACTATGAACATTGGCATGGAAAGTTACTAAATCTAGGGATGGAATAGGTGGAGGAATCACGATGTTCTTTATTAATGTTCTTCAATTTAAAATGTTTTAAATTTATTTGTGGTGGATTGAGGAGTATTGCATGAGTTTGGTGGTCATCCACCACGACACTATTTCAATATCCATTCCTTTCCATTGATTCATTCTTTTTCCCTCCCTCCTCTTAGGAAAAACCTTCATATGGCGGAGTTAGTTTTTCAATAAGTGATGAATTGGAATACAATGAAGTCAATTCTTTTTGGGATATAATTATATGTTGTGGTGTTATACTAGTTGACTATTGGAGGAGCTGTGGTTTGGTGTTCCAGACACATGCAAAAATCAGACACTAAAAATAATCAAGGGAAAGTAATTCATTAATGAGGTTTTAATAAATGAATTATCAAATAAAATTTAAATAAATAATTAAATGATGAATGAACCTATTTTATCCAACCCAAGGACCAAGACCTTTCATCCATAATTTCATTCGACCAGTATCTGCATTTACATTTACATTTAATGTTTTCATTTCATTATTTTAATTTCACTATTTTCCAAAACCCCTAAAACAAACATTTTTAGTAAATTATAAAATAAAAAAAAATAATTAAAATAGGTGAACTATAATCAGTGATTGAACCGACTACAAATGCTCCTCAACTGACACGAACATGGTCAGCCACTATGCTGCAATAAGAATATAGATTTGAATTTTCCACACAATACGGCAGGCGTGCGTCAGCGGTCTGATAGACCATAAGGGCTACGAGGGGGCCGCATAGGCTGTAGGTGATGTCGGCCACCGTTCTTGTGCCAGACCGTGGTTCGTAGTCATTTTTCCATAACGATCAACAATTAACCACATGGATTGAGAAGAGGATGTACCAGTCTTGTCTGGCCCACACTCTACACATTAGAGTGGTATCAAGCGGCTCTAATTCTTTCTTGAATTATTAATAATTATAAATAACAGTAAGATAGAATAATTTCAAACAACCACCGTACAACGTCATGCAAATAATCATTCACAAAAAACCCCAACATTGAATTGTTCATTGATATTGGAATGAGAAGAATGTCGGAGAAGGTGAAGAGAGTTCCAACGATCGTCGCTCATAAAACCACAGTTTGATTTTGAGCTCGATCATCATACTCTTCCTGATTTTTGATGAACGTTCTTTGATGGAATTCTTCATTGGAGAAGTGAAATCCTCCCAATATTTATCTTCTCCCCAAATCCACCGAAAATCCATGTAGCCAAAATTATTTTTTTCCAAAATTTAATTTTTGGGACAATTTCAAATTGTGTATATTAATTACATAGGTTGGCATAGGAAATTTATGGGGGTGGAACCATTTAAGTGGGGAATTTTAAGAGGCTCCCCCATACTCATGGGGGAGTTTATGGGGTTTTAAACCTCGGGTGGTCCCCACCACCATAAACTCTCATGGGAGTTTAGGCTTGGTGGTCCACACCTCCATAACCCCTCATGGGAGGTTTTAGTTTAGGTGATCCCCACCTTTGAAATATTCACATGGGTGGTTTCAAAATAAATTAAAAATAAAATTGTTACTCTATTTTATTTTAATTTATTCCTTCACAAAAATCCCAAAATCTATCCTTCACTCTCAACCCACTTAGGGCTAGGTGAAGGTCTGCAAAACTGAATATTGGTGATGTGAGTAAAACAGTGCCCTCAGATTTCAATTCCGAGAACTTGTTATAAATTTAGAAAAACCCCCTCACACGTTTATTTAATGTACCCTAAAAAAGTTAAAAAAATTCATTTTGGGCACTCCGGGCCTAAGAATCACATGCAGTTAATTTCCGCAGACTCGTAAAATATCCACTTAATTAAAAAAAATTACATGGAAATTCTAGGTCTTTACATTCTCCACACCACAAGGATTTACATCCCCATAAGCCACAACTCAAACTAAGTGAACAACTGGGGGTAATAAGCACACATTTGAGCCTCCAGCTCCCATGTGCTCTATTAGAAGTTCTCGTGCTGCCAGCGAACATGCACCAGAGGTATTGACCATCCACAAAGGACTCACTCCTGTTGATCCTCAATCATTGCTAGAACCTCCGTAAAATATTCTCCATCATCGATGTCCAGATCTCCATGGTCGATGATGGAAGAAGTGTGGTGCAAGTGTCTCCTCAGCTGGGATGTGTGGAAGATGTCCGACCCCCGGTGCAACTGAGGTGGAAGAGATAAGTGGTAAGCCACCTCGCCAACTCTATTGATGACTTGAAAAGGTCTGATGAACCTCAGAGATAACTTTCTGCCTCAACCAAATATCCACAAACCTCGTCGATGTGTGATC
Source organism: Viscum album (assembly GCA_963277665.1). Lineage (NCBI taxonomy): Eukaryota > Viridiplantae > Streptophyta > Magnoliopsida > Santalales > Viscaceae > Viscum > Viscum album. Next base: position 959,772,494 of record OY728143.1, on the reverse strand, counting down.
CATAGAAAGAGGTGGTCGTCACCATCAAACTCCAGAGTTCTTGATATTTTATCAACATACAACTTCTTCTTTCTATGTGCAGTCTTCATCCACTTTTTGATTATCTTCACATTCTCTGTGGTATCCCTTACCTTCTCTGGTGCCACTAGTTCTAACTCCCCTAGGTCAGTCCAGCAAAAAGATGATCTGAAAGGTTTCTCGTACTAGGATTAAAAAGGTTCCATCTTAATTGTTGAGTGATAGATGTTGTTGTATGTGAACTCCACCAAATGCCATGTGATCCTCCAAGCTAAGAACGAAGTCAAGTGATAAATCACACACCATGTCCTCAGGGATTTGAATGGTCCGCTCAGTCTGGTCATCCGTCTGAGGATGGAAGGCAGTACTCCAATGAAGTTCCAACCGGATTTCCTCTTACAACCCATTCTATATCTTGGATGTAAACCATGCATCATGATCCGAGACAACCATCAAGGTTACTCTATGTACCTATACAGAATTCTGCACATAGTGGCATCCCATGCTCTCTACAAAACCATGCTCTCTGATCGGTAGGAAGTGGGTAGACTTGGTCACATTGTTGACTATCACCCAAATCAAGTCATGTCATTTGGATATATGTGGATGTATTGTCAAGAAGTCCATAGATATGCTATCCCACATCAACTCTTGGAACTCTAAATGATGAACCAAGTCTGCTGGTACCTGATGCTCTGCATTCACTTCCCGACAAGTGAGGCACTGAGAGACAAAATCTGCAACTAGTTTCTTCATTCCGGACCACAATTGAAATTTTCGGAGATCTTGGTAGTTATTCGCCACACCTGGATATACCAATTGATGGTATGTGTGCAACTATCTCAACACATCCTCCTGAAAGGAAACTTGTACCATGGTACATCCTCTTATGAGGATGATGTTCTCCCTACCTTTAGAAAATCAATCAGGTACATGTCCTGTGGATATCTGAGCATGCCGCCTCTTGCAGTATGAATCCCCACGCTGCGCCTCCCTGACATGCTAAATAAGTTGGGGAGTGAATGTAAGAGACTGAATAAAAGCTACTCCATATCTATCTAAAAAGGATATCTGTATAGCGGCCAGCTCCTCTGTCACCTCACCTTGGAGCTATATACCATTCCTCTTATTGAGTTCATCTGCTACAGTGATCCCCTTTCCATGAGTATAGACTATCTCGAAGTCATAGTCCAAGTGGAACTCATGCCAACACCATTGTCCCAGGTTTTGGTCCTTCTGAGAGAAGATATACATGAGACTCTTATGGTCAGAGTACACTATAAAATGCTCACCCATCAAGTAATGTAGCGGCATATTTAAGGAAAAAATATGTTTCTAACTCAAATTCCTGGGTAGTACAATTATGCTCGTGTTATCTCAGCTGTCAAGAACCATAAGTGATCAGTTCTAGATCCTTCAACAAATCACATATGATTCTATTCCTTGATGCATCACAGTTGACAACACACCCTATGCCCTCCACTGGTAGCCTCAAGATGGGTGCACTAGTTAGCCTCTACCTCAGCTCCTAAAAACATTGCTGGCATCTCTTGGACAACACAAAGGGTTAAACCTTATTTGTCAAAGCCGATAGTGGTGCTGAAACTATGGAGAAATATGGTACAAATATTCTCTAGTATCCGGCCAAACCCAGAAAACATTGTACCTCCATCACCCTCCTTGGTGGCTCCCAAGTATGTTCCACCTCAATCATCGCTGGATCCACTACAACTCCGGCCTCCGATATGACATGTCCCCGAAAGTGAAACTCTCGAATCCAAAACATGCACTTAAAGAGCTTACCCTAAAGCTGGTGTTATCTCGGTATGTCCAATACTACCTGCAAATGATAGGAATGCTATACCTCAGTAGGCGAGTATATCAGAATGTCGTCGATAAAGAATACACAAAAGAGATCAATGTATGGTTGGAGTGATTAGGTTCATGAGTCCCATGAAAACTTATGGAGTGTTGTTCGTGCCGAAATGAATAACCAATAAATCATAATGGTCATACCAATATCTGAAATCTATCTTTTGCACATCCTCGACTTGCACTCTGAGCTGGGGATAGCCTGATCTGAGGTCTGTGTTCGAGAACGACTGTGATCCCTTCTACTGATCAAAGAGGACATCAATCCATGGAAGTGGGTACTTATTCATCACGATCAACTGGTCCAGGCATTGATTGTTGACTCAAATTCTAAAATCCCCATCCATCTTATTAGGGAAAAAATTTAGGGTTGTCCAGGGAGAAACACTGAGCCGATTGAATCCCTTACCATGCTAGTCCTCTTTCTACACCCATAGATCATGAAGCTCCACGGGAGCCATCCGATATTCTCGTATATATATCGGTGACGTACTGTGGAACAATTAAATGTAAAAGTCCACCTCAATGCAAGGAGGTAGAAGTGAAAAATCATCAGGGAAGACATCTGCATTCTAGTATACCACTATAGGATAGCTCAGACTCTCTACATCAACCGCTCTGAGGGTAAGGCTAGCCAACTTATGAGTGATCGGTTGGAAACTCCTCCGGGTAAGTCCTTCATGTACTTCAAAGGATCCCTTCTCACCAGGGAAGGTAATAATTGTCCCATCCGTTCGGACAAACCACACTTTGCGCCTATTACAGTATATCTGAGTATGGACTATAGTTAACCAGTCCTAATCCTATATGACGTCGTAAGGCCTTGGCGCTACTACTAGGAGATCTCAGTCGATGCACTCACCTCCTAGAGTAAGCTCACACTGCTGGAACCAGCGTTTAATCATCAAATCAAATCCAGTAGGAGTCTCTAGCTTTAAACATCTAGAAAATGGCTATATCAGAATCTCCAATCTCTGAACAAGGGTAGTATAAATAAAATAATGACTGGAACCTGTGTCTATAATTACTGCAACTAAAGTGGAATATACATAGATCATACCTCGTAACATCAATGGAGTGTCGTGATTGTATGCCTCAACTTTCTAGATCTGGGCTCTCCCCTGTCCACCAGCTCCCTACAGTTGGGGTGGACCACTTTGTGGTGGGGGCAGTTACATCTCAAATCACCGCCCACTTCCAGTTTCACGACCAGCTCATCTGCCCCATCTGTTTTCTCCATGTGGACCTTCTCAGTCTAATCATTGTTTCTACTTGGGTGGTCCTTCGACCATCTTATGATCATCCATATGAAGGGTTGGAAAGTCAGGAGCCTTATGACGCTGGACACCGCACGTGTAACACTTCCCACTCCAGAAAGATGTTCCTTCCCTGAACTCTACCTTTTATAATTTAAATTAATTTGATTTGATCATCATTCCTTATAACTTTGAAATTTTATATTTGTTCAATCATTACATTACTTTAATAGACGATGAAAAATAGTATGCAAATTTTGAGGAACACCTGATGCTCTCTATGGACATTGAAGATTCATTAGAGGGAGTACAAGAAGAGAAAAATATGGTTACAAAAGTACCAACCAAGGTAAAGGATGATTCATACTTCATCCAACCCCCACCATGAAATTTGTACCACATTGCGAAGGGGGAGGATATGGTTTACTATATCCATGGATCATCCTTCAAGAACAAGGATGAATTAAAATATGGGAAAATCCACATGTGGTGGTTCAAATCAAATATGTTTCATCCACCATATGATTTTGGATAATAACTGGTACTACCCTCTGGAGGTAGAAACAATCCAGCGTCCACTAGGGGGATCGTACCAAGATTTTTCTTTACATTATTTTAGGAAATTATATGTAAACATTTTTCATAGATGTAGTCTATAATTAATCAACATCCATATCTTTTTTTCATAAATGATATTATCCTTGTGCTTAATTGAGTTGTTTTCATTTATAGTTTCATAATGGGGGAAGGCATCCCCAGAAAGTGAAGGAGAAGGTCTTAGTTTCATGAAAAAAGGGAGTTCAATTATATTGATTTATCTTTTAAACTCTACACATTACGGTCCAAAACAAGTTTTGAGCATTAAAGATAAAATTGTAAGATAACACTTGAATTCATGTTTTACTCCACTTATCTAGTAGAAAAGAGTTTCTTAGAAACCAAGTGATTCCATGATTTAGATTTCAATGTTTATATGATTGAATGATTGAAATATAGATTTTAATTTTTAAATATGAAGCATATATATTATAATTATGACACTTGATTTGAAGGAATTAACTAATTCATGTAAATGAAATTTCCCTACCAAATTTTATGATTTGAATTTTAGAAGTTCATGTGAATTTATTTGTTATTATTACTCATGCCATGATTGATTTTCTAATGTTATATTCCAATTCCTAGGAGGATTTCTAGACCAAATATTTCCTATTTTATCTTGAGCATATTTTTGACTGATCATGGGACATGCCACCTACCAGAACATGTATTGTAACTGGTCAAAGCTAGGACTGTAAAAAAACACATTTAAAAATATTGAGAGACTACATTGGGTAGCCACATATTTACCTGAGACCCACCATTAAATTTATCCTTTGTTATCCCATTAAATCCTTGAATTTCTTTATAGGTTCAAGACACATTACAATTTTATTTTTCCATACGTTACCACTTTTTTAATATTTTTGCATGGTAATTCATGTTTGAGCATGGGGTAAGGGCCATTCATCTTCATTTACTGGGATATGAATCATTTATGGGGAGTGTGAGGTGTGAGTCATCATTTTGGGAAATGAATTGTTAAAAAATTGGGCATGAGTCATCATTTCATTATGTTTATTTCATTTAATCTAGTTCTCCTTAAAATAAAAGAAAATATAGTTGTTCTTTTCTTGAGCGTTACAAAAAAATTAAAAGAAAATATAAATAATGTTATGCATTTCTGGAGCATATTTAAAAAGAGGGAGAAAATTGATGATATCATTCTTTTTATCAATTATTGACTCATGTCCCATATCATTAATATGTGGTGGTGTTGTGTTTGACGTTATCAAAGGGGTTCGAGTGAGGTTCATCCTGTTTTTTCTCTTGATTAATCATGCAATGTACTTAAGAGTCAAAACTCCTACTTCTATACTTAAATTATTTCAATCATTTACCCTCCAACCCAAAGCCACAGTGTCATTTGAACCTTTATTGCAAGTCCTCATGATTTTATATGTGTACAATGTGGGGAAAGTTGTTCCTTTACAAGACTATGTATAAGGAGCATGTTCTCATGATATGACCATAACTCCACTATTAATTTTATCATGAGAAAAACAAAAAAGATTCAAAAGAGAGGTAGATCATGATTTGGTATGTTTAATAATAATCAATTTAGATGCATGAATGAAAGAAAGGATATGATCCATCATTTTTCAAAGGGGATAAACTAAAATGCATGATGTGATTTTTTATTTGAAAAATGGGAAAGAAAATTGATATATTTTTGGGAACATCAAAATTTGATTGGACATTGATAATTTTTTGATTTTATTGATATTTGAATATTGGTAACATTGGTGCCATTTGAATTCCATGTTGAGATTTTATTCTTGAGGAAAAGCATAGTTTAAGTGTGGGGGGACTGATAGAGATAATATATTACATCTTTTTTGTATGCATTAAAATTTTATTAATGATCCTAAATAATCAATTTAAGCTTATAAAAATCAATTTTGTATTTATGATGTGTTTTGAGAAAAATGGTGGAAACTCCTAATTCTGGATTTAAGATAGATTTTTCCATCAAGGGTATTTTGGTCATTTATTGAACAATATAATTCCAATTTTTTTAGTAATTTTTTTTATTATCCTTATTATATTTCCTTCATTTTTGGCTTCTGCACTGGGGATAAATATATCATCAAGAGTCTGTAAAAAACAATGAAGATGAATATTTTTACGGGCGGACATCATGGACACCTCAGTATAACGGACATCCATCTCATACTACACACCTTTCAATTCGTTGATCCCACTTGGTTATGAAAGAGGACTAAATGGGGCGCTCATAAAATAAATTACATGATGTTTTGAATCCATTAAGACAGTCATTGAATGAAATATGTTTTAAGAAAGCGTCCTGGAGCCTTCGTCTAGAAACAAAAATCTCCAAATAAAAAATCATAACTCGTATAATCCATGGTCCAATAAGATGAATTTTTTAGGATGAATAGCCAACAAATTAATGAAAAAATTTCATTAAGGGGTTCACGTGTTATTTGGAAATTAATTTTAAACATTTCGACAACCTTTGTAGGAACTAAGTATTCCTATAAAAGAAGAGGATCACCTACCTCTCAATTAATTCTAATCCTTTTCAAAACAATTTAGGGTAGAAAAAAGTGATGGTCAAGGGAAATTTAGATTTTTATTCTTTCATAATTTTCTTTAAATTTTATTTTTAATTTCCACTGTAATGAAATTATTATGTTATATTAATGTCTTTCCCATTTTCTCTTCCAATCTAAGTCCAATTTTCTCTCTTCCATCTTTCCATAGTGATCTCTATGCACATTTCCATCCCAAGTGACTAACTCCAGGCTTGGGATAGGGGGATGACTCTTGGTGTTCTTCATTATTATGATTCAATTTAAAATATTTTAAATTTATTTATAGTGGATTGAGGAGTATTGCATGGGTGCGGCAGTCATCCAACATGACACTATATCGAAATCCATTCCTTTCCATTGACTTGTTATTTTTCATTCCCTTATGATAGGAAAACCCTTCATATGGTGGATTTTGGTTTTATATAAATGTTGAAATGGCATACGGTGGAGCTAGGACTTTTTGGGATATTATTCTCAGTTGAGGTGTTATCCAAGATGACTATTGGAGGAGGTGTGGTTTGGTGTGTAAGATGCATGCTAAAATCACACACTCAAAATAATCAGGTGAAATTAATTCATTAATGAGGTTTCACAAAATGAATTATAAAATCAAATTTGAGAAAATAATTAAATAATGAATGAACCCATTTATCCAACCCAAGGACAAAGAAATTTGTTCCATAAACTCATTTTGTCTGCATCTACATCTACATTTAGATTTAATGTTTTCATTTCATTATTTTAATTTCACTATTTTCCAAAACCCCTAAAAACCTCATTTTTATCCAATTATAAAAAAAACAAAAATAATTAGAATAGGTGAACTAGAATAAATGATTGAACAGACTACAAACAACCCTCAAATGAGACAACACTGGTCAGCCACTATTCTACATTAGGAATATAAATTTGATTTTTCCATAAACAAGGACAGGAGTATGTCGAAACCTATGTCGTTGCCTTGAAGCTAAGTTGTTATTTTAATAATATTTTCAAAATTCACAATTTTATAAATTTTTTTTTTCATTAAAAAAACTAAAAATAATATTTTTCCCAAGATATATTCAAAATGAAATTTCTTTTACATGGGAAGACTACTGGAAGAAGCAATATCAAGATCCTGAAGTTGATTATCGCAATTTAAATGACCAGGTTGAAAGGATTAGTAATACTCAAGATGAATTGGTAAGGAAAATTAAATGGGAATTTTACAATGTTTATTCAAGGATGGAGAAACCTGACCCTGAGTTGGTGCTAGAACCTGTGATAGTGGTGGAACAAATTTCAACACTCATCATTGATAAAGAGTGGAGGTAAATGTAGAGGTACCTGAAGACTCATTCATCCTCCCTCAACAAATTCTACTTGAGATAAATGAAAAATAATTGACTTCCTTATTGAGCAACATTTTGGAGATCAATAAAAATTGGATGAATTATGGAATGAATGTGAAGAACTGCTTGATCTCTACAGGGATTTCAATGAAGAAGAGACATCACCACTGAAAGAAGACACCACCCAATTGGTTGAATTTGAAGTCAAGATGGAGGAGACCGACTATCTACTTCCATCCAGTGATAATCAACTACAAGAGGTACTTTCAACTAATTAAGTGATTGAACCAGAACCAAATGAGGGAGATGATCCTTCCATGAACTCTACCTTTTATGATTTCATTCAATCTGATTTGAGCATCACTCCTTATAATTTTTAATATTCAGATTTGGTCAATACTTACATTTCCTTAAAAGAATATTAAAAATAATATGCACCTTTTTAGGAACAACTGATGCTCCCTAATGACATTTAAGATTCATTAGAGGGAGTATAAGAAGAGAATAAGAAGGTTGCACAAGTAGCAACCAAGGAAGAGTATGATCCATACTTCTTCGAACCCCCACCATGAATGTAGTAATACATTGGGAAGGGGGGAGGATATGGTGTATACATCCATGGATATTCCATAAAGAATAAGATGAAGTAAAATATGTGAAAAGACACATATGGAGGTTTAAATAAAATATGTTTCATCCAACCTTTGATTTTTTTATAACATATGGTACTGCCTTCTGGAGGAAGTAAAAATTCAGGGCCCACATGGGGGATCGTACCAAGATTTATCTTTACATTCCTTTTAGGAAGTTAGATGTCAATTTATTTTCATTGATGTAGTCTACCACACATCCCCATCCCTTTCTTTTTTTGATCAGAAATGATATAATCCTTGTACTTAATTGTGTTTTTTCTTTTATATGTTCATAATGGTGGAAGGTAACCCTAGATAGGGAAGGGAACGGGATATGTTTCATTGAAATAGGGAGTTCAATTTTAGTGATTTATCTTTTAAACATTCCACATTTTGGGCCAAAATATGTTTTGAGCATTAATGATAAAATTGCATTCCCACACTTGAATTCATGTTTTCCTCATCTTATCTAAGAGACATGAGTTTCTAAGGAACCCAATAATCCCATGTATAAGATTTCAATGATTATATTATTAAATTATTGAAATGTATAATTTAATTTTTAAATATGAAGCATAGATATTGAAATGATGACTCTTGATTTGACGGAATTAACTGATTCATGTAATTGAAACTTCCCTACCATCTTTTATGCAATGCATTTCATAAGTTCATGTAAATTGATTTGTTATTATTTGTCATTCCATGATTGAATTTAAATGTTATATTCCCATTAATATGAATATTTTTAGACCAAATATTTCTTATTTTATCTTGAAAATATTTCTTGAGTGATCTGGGGACCTTCCACCTACCAAAACTTGTATTGTAACATGTCAAAGCTATGAATGTACAAAAACAAATATAAAATGATTGAGGCACTATGTTGGATAGTAGCATATTTACCTGAGAACCACCCTTAAATTTATCCTTCATTATCCCATAGAAGCCTTGAATATCCTTATAGGTTTAATACACATTACATGCTGATTTTTCTTTACCTTCCCACTCTTTTAGTATTTTTTCATGGTGATTCAAGTTTGAATGTGGGAAAAGGGCCTTTTGTGTCTTTTTATTGGGATTGGTATCATTTATAGTTTGCATGAGGTGTGAATCTTAATTTTGGTAAATTTATTATTAGAAAATTGGGCATGAGTCATCATTTCATTATATTTATATCATTTCATTCGGTTCTCCTTAAAAAAAAGAAAATTAAGTTGTTCTTTTCTGGAGCTTTATAAAAAAATTCAAAAAAATTATAATGTTGTTCCTTTATAGAGATTATTTAAAAAGAGGGAGAACTTTGATGATATCATTCTTTGTAATCATTTATTGACTCATGTACCATGTCATTAAAATGGGGTGGTGTTGTGTTTCACATTATCAAAGAGATTTGATTGAGTTTCAGCCTGTGTTTTTAATGGATTAATCATGCATTGTACTTAAGAGTCAAACCTCCTACTTCTGGTTTTAAATTATTTCAATCATTTAGCCACCAACCCTAAGCGACAGAGTCATTTGAACTTTTATTTCAATTACTCGTGATTTTATGTGCGTACCAGGTGGAGAAAGTAGTTCCTTTACATGCTTATGGATAAGGATAATGTTCTCATGATATGAGAATAAATACACTATAAATTGTATCATGAGTGATTTGAGAAATGACTAAAAAGAGAGGTAGTTCATGATTTGTCTTGTTTAATAAAAATAAATTTAGAAGATTGATTAAATGAAAGGAGAAGCTCCATCATTTTTTGAAGGGGAAATGTAAAATAAATGAATTGATCGTTTCTTTGAAAAATGGGAAATTAAATTGATATTTTTTGTGCAACTTGATAATTTGATTGGACATTCATAATTTTTTTATTATACTAAAATTTGAATATTGATAACATTGGTGCCCTTTGAATTCCCTGTTGAGATTTTATGCTTGGGCACAAGCATTGTTTATGTTTGGGGGAATTTGTAGACCTAATATTTTCCACATTTTTTGAATGCATTTAAATTTTTTGAGTCATCCAAAATAATCAATTTGATCTTATATGAATCAATTTTGGATTTATGATGTTTTTTGTGAAAAATGGTGAAAAATGCCTAATTCTAGATTTTAGAAAAAAATTATGTCATGGGTATTTTGGTCATTTCATGAAAAATATAATTCCAAATTTCATCATTAAAATAATGTTAGAATAATTATTTTATTTCATTAATTTTTATCTTCTGGACCATAGGATGAAATTATCTTCAAGAGTATGTTAAAATTAATGAAGATGAAGAATTCTCCAGGTAGACTGCATGGACCCCCCACTATAATAGACATCCATCTCGGACTACACACCTCCACAATACTAGAAAAATGGTTTATGTGCCTCTAAGAATGGGCATACACTTTTGGCTGTCTCTATTGATAGTATTAGGGATGGCCATTAGCGGCCGTTATTGCTGAAATAAAATAGGTAGGATTTTTCCCGCCCCTCGATGTTGTCTTACCTAAATCATCGCTGTAACTTCTTCTTTATTCCACCATCTGCCCTTGTCTCTTCCCTACAACCATCAGTCAGCCACGTTTCAACCATGCTTCTCCTCCCATCACCTTGATAACACCTTCTATTGAACCCTACATCCTCAGACATTCAACCGCACCCCATAAACCCCTCTACGTCACACCCGCCCCTCCCTCCGACCACCGTAGAGATGCCATGGTCTGCGGCCAGACCATGAGGTCCCTCCTCGTCCGGCCTTGTCCTAGCATGTCCCTCCTCACACCCCACCAGTGTCTCATAGGCATGAAATGTGGCATTTTTTAAATCATCTAGAGAGACTTCCAATGGAGGTCGTTGTTGGTTTTTACCGAAGGAGCAATAGTGACCATCAAAAGCGGTCTCAATGTGGTCTTTAAAGGCCTTTAGTGACCTCTTTTGGTAGTCTCTATATTTCATTATTGTAGTATTGTAAAATTTTATGATTACACTTGTGGAGGATTGAGTACTTAATTTGGCATTCATCAAATAAATTACATTGTGTTTTAAATCCATTAAGGTGGCCACTGAATGACATATTTTTTACAGAAGTTACCTAGATACTTCATGTAGAAACATAAACCTCTATAGAAAAAATCATAACACATATAATTAGTTTCTAAATGAGATTAATTTTGGAGGATAAATGTAAAACACATTATTGAACAACTTTCATGAAGGTGTCCGCACGATATTTGGCCAATTAATTGGTCAAAAAAGAGACAACTTATGGATGACAAAATCATTCCTATAAAAAGAGACGATCTCCTACCTCTCAATTCATTCCATTCCTTCCAAAAACCATTCGGGGCACCATGTAGAGGAGGCCAAGGTCCGATTATATTTTTCTTCTTTCTTTCTTTTATTTTTATTTAATTTTATATTTCCATTGTAATGAATTTATTTTTTATATTAAAGTGTTTCCCATTTTCTTCTTTCACCCATTTTCTATTCCAATCTCAATCTCCTTTTCTCTCTTCCATATTTCCAATGTTATCCCTATGAACATCGTTATAGAAAGTGACTAACTCGAGGCTTGGACCGGGCAGAGGACTCACAATATTCTTCATTATTGGTCTTCAATTTAAAATGTTTTAAATTTATTTGTGGTGGATTGTGGATTATTTTATAGGTGTGGCGTTCTTCCACCACGACACTTTCAAAATCTATTCCTTTACATTGATTCATTATTTTTTCCTCCATTCTCTTAGGGAAACCCTTCATACGGTGGAGTTTGGGTTTCTATAAGGGATGAAACGTCATACGGTGGAACCAGGTAATTTTGGGATAGCATTTTCGGTTGAGGTGTTATCATAGTTGACTATTAGAGGAGGAGTGGTTTGGTGTTCCAGACACATGCTAAAATCACACACTCAAAAAATCAAGTGATATTAATTCATAAATGAGGTATCCTTAAATTAATTGTCAAATGAAATTTTAAAAAATAAATAAATAAATAATTAACACGTTTTATCCATCCTAAGGACCATGACTATTCTTCCCTAATTTCATTTTGTTTTCATCTGCATCAAAATTTAGATTTAATGTATTTATTTCATTATTTTAATTTCACTAATTTCCAAAACCCGAAAATATCATCATTTTTTATAAATTATAAAAAAACAAAAATATTTAGAATAGGTGGACTAGAATCAGTTATTTAACTGACTATAAATGCTCCTCATGTTTGACGACCCTAGTCCGTCACTGTGCTGCCTTATAAATATAAATTTTATTTTTTCCACGCCCTAGGACAGGTGTGCGTCAAAACCGGTGTCATTGTCAGGGAGATAAGATTTTATTTATTTCAAATTTTCAAAATTCACCTATTTATAAATATTTTATTTTTTTCATTAAGAAAAATATTCAAAAAAATATTTTCCCATAATGCATTCCATCTCAAATTTTAATGCATGGGAATATTACTCGCAAGAGAAATATAAAGAACTCAAAATTGATTATCGCGATCTTAATGATCGAGTTGAAAGGATTATTAATAATATGGATTATTTGGGGAGGAAAATGGAATGGGAATTTGACTATGTTTGTTCATGGATGAAGCAACCTGACCGTGAGAGGGAGCAAGAACACGAGATAGCAGTGGAAGAAATTTCAACACTAATAATTGAAGAACCAGAAAAGGTAAATGTAGAGGTACCTGAAGACTCATTCATCCTAACTAAACCAATTATACATTGGATAGATGAAAAAGATATTGACTTCTTTATTATGATATAATCTGTATATCAACAAGAATTGGATGAATTATGGAATGATTGTGAGGAAGTTCTTGATCTACCCAAGCCTTGCAAAGAAGAAGAGCCACCACCAATTACAGAAGACACCACCCAATTGGTGGAATTTGAAGTCACGATGGAGGAGCCCAACTACCTACCTCCATCCAATTATAATTAACTCCAAGAGGCACTTTCAACTGAAGAAGTGATTAAATGTGAACCAACACAGTGAGATGATCCTTACATAAACTCTATCTTTTCTTATTTCATTCAATCCGATTTGAGCATCACTTTTTATAATTTTGATTTTTTGGATTTGGAAAATCCTTACATTGCATTAAAATATGATGAAAAATAATATTCACTATTTGAATAACACTTGATGCTCACTAAAGATATTGAAGATTAATTAAAGGGAGTATAAGAAAAATGAAGAATGTTTCACAAGTAGAGGCCAAGGAATAGGATGATCCATACATCATCCATCCTCTGCCATGCATGTTGTACAACATTGTGAAGGGGGAGGATATGGTGTATTGTATCCATGAATCTTCTTTCCATAATAAGGATTTATAAAATGATGGGAAAATCCACATTTGGTTGTTCAAATTAAACAAGAATCATCTACCCTTTGATTTTGTATAACAACTTGTACTGTACTCTGGAGGTAATTAAAATTCAAGTCCCACATGGGGGATTATTCTATGATTTATCGTTAATTGATTTATTGGAAATTAGAGGTCAATTTATTTTCTTAGATGGAGTCTCTAATGCATCCACCTCGCTATCGTTTTTTAGCATAAATCATATGATCCTTGTGATTAATTGAGTTGTTTTCTTTTATAGGATCATAATGGTGGATGGCAGCACCATACAGTGAATGGGAAGGGCTATGTTTCTTTGAAAAAGGGTGTTTTATTTTAGTGATTTATCTTTTGAACTCTCCACATTTTGGTCCAAAACATGTTTTGAGATTTAAATATTAAATTGCATGCCCACACTTGAATTCATGTTTTAATCTACTTATCTAGGAGACATGATTTTCTACAGAACCTAATTATTCCATGTTTTATATTTCAATGTTTATATGATTAAATGAGTTAAATTTAGAATTGAATTTTTAAATATGAAGCATATATATTGAAATTATGAAACATGACTTGAATGAAATAACTGATTCATGTAAATGAAATTTCTCTACCATCTTTTATGCTTTGAATTTTAGAAGTTCATGTAAATTGATTTTTTATTATTAGTCATTACTTTATTTATTGTCCAATGTTATATTCACATTCCTAGTAGATTTTCAAGACCTAATATTTCTGATTTTATATTGAGTATATTTTTTAGTGATAATGGTACATGCCACCTATCAGAACAAGTATTGAAACTTGTCAAAGAAATGACTATAAAAAAACACATTTAAAATGATTGAGGGACTACATTGGCTAGACACATATTTATCTAAGACCCACCGTGAAATTTATCTTTCGTTAGCCCATATAATCCATGAATTTCCTTATTGGTTTAAGACACATTTCATGCTTATTTTTCCATACCTTTACACTCATTTTGTATTTTTTTCCTTGTAATTCATGATTGAGTGTGGGGGATGGGCCTTTAATGTGCATTTATTGGGTTATGTATAATTTTTGGGTGGTGTGTGGTGTAAGCCATCATTTTGGGCAATGTATTATTAGAAAATTGAGCATGAGTAATCATTTGGTTTTTTTTTCTTTCATTTCATCTAGTTCTCCTTAAAAAAGGAGAAAATAATGAATTTCAGTTTTGTAGCTTTACAAAAAAATTAAAAAAAAGAGATAAATAAAGATGTCCCTTTCTAGAGCTTTTTTAAAAAGAGGGAGAACATGGATGATATCATTCTTTGTAATCATTTATTGACTCATGTACCATATCATTACAAGTTGGGTGTTGTTGTGTTTCACATCATTACTTGGATTTTAGTGAGTTTCATCTAGTGTGTTCACATGATTAACCATGAATTGTAATTAAGATTCAAACCTCCTACTTCTGGTCTTAAATTATTTCAATCATTTACCCACCAACCCTAAGAAACAGAGTCATTTGAATCTTTATTGTATGTAATCATGATTTTATGTAAGTAAAAAGTGGAGAAAGTAGTTACTTTGAAAGCCTATGGATACGGAGAATTCTCTCATGATATGAGTATAACGCCTCTATTAATTGTATCATGAGGGATGAGAGAAAAGATTCAAATTAGAGTTATTTCATGATTTGGCATATTTAATAATTATAAATTGAGATGTTTGAATGAATGAAAGGAGAAGATCCATAATTTATCTTAGGGGAAAGGTAAAATTAATTAATTGATTGTTTCTTTGAAAATTGGGAAATTTAAAAGATATTTTTTGTGGAAAATTAAAATTTTATTGGACATTGATCATTGTTTGTTGTTATTGAAATTTGAGTATTGGTAATATTGGTGCCCTTTGAATTCCATGTTGAGATATTATACTTCAGGGAAAGCATAATATAAGTGTGGGGGAATTGATAGAGCTAATATTTTCCACCTTTTTTGTATGCATTTAAATTGTATTAATCATCCCAAATAATCTATTTTATCTTATTTGAATCAATTTTTATGATGTGTTTTGAGGAAAATGGTGAAAAACGCTTAACTCTGGATTTTAGACAAATTTTTGCGTCAAGGGTATTTTGGTCATTTGTTGGAAAATATAATTCCAAATATTGTTAATAATTTTTTTATAATACTTATATTAGTTCCTCAATTTTTTCCTTTTGGACCAGAGGATAAATCGGTCATTAATAGGCTGTAAAAAATCAATGAAGATGATTATTTTTCCGGGCGGACAGTATGGACCCCACCACTGTAATGGAATCCATGTCGGCCTACACACCTTCCAATGAGTTTATTCCACTTGGTTATGAAAGAGGACTAAATGGGGTGTTTATAAAATAAGTTACATAGATTTTTGTATCCATTAAAGCATCTATTGAATGCCATATATTTGAATGAAGCTGACTGGATCGTTCATCCCAAAAAACAATCCTCCAAAGAAAAAACCATAACTCCTAGAATAGGTGGCCAAATGAGTTGACTTATGGAGGATAAATGGACATAACATTAATTAAAAACTTGCATGAAGTGGTAAGTGAGTTATTCGGCAAATTAATTGGACAAAAACGCGACAAATTATGGAGGAAAGAAACATATCTATAAAAGTAGAGGATCTCCTACCGTGCATATTATTGATATTAATAAATATTCACAATTCATGATACTTATATCAAAATATAAATATGATAATAATTCAAAAATACATAACATAGGAATAATACATGAAATATGTGGCACGCGCATTGCTTAAAAATTTTTAATCATGAATATGTAGAAATAGGTTCACTCAATATGTTAAGGTCCTCAAATCCAACACTGAAATCAATTTCTATACATAAATGTTGTCAAATAAATAACATTGTGAATGTGAAATTAGGTTTATGAAAAAACTAATGGGCTTTAAACTAGGTCCATGAAAGATATTGTGAATGTGTAATCATGTTAACACATAACCTCATGGATATGAACACCAGTCCAAGCATAACATTTTGAAAATGTAGTCAGGTTCACGCATAACCATATAGACATGAATCTGGGTCCATAAATAACATTTTGAACATGTAATCAGGTACACATATAATATTTTTGTCATTTAATTAGGTTCACCCATAAAATTATAGACATGAAACTAGGTCTATGTATAACATTCTGAACATGTAATCATGTTCACACATAACAGTTTGAACATATGACCATGTTCATGCATAAAATTATAGACATCAAACATTTCCATTCATAACATTGTGAAAATGTAATCAGGTGCACACATAACATAAATACTCATGATCCATCCATCATTACAAAATGCATTATAGGGGTATATAGGTCCAACCTGTAACATAAATAAACATATAAATATATGTTTTATAAGGTAATAAAACATTTATATTATAATTAGACATAAAAATATTTTATATCATAAAATATAGAAAATATACAGGATTAAAATTATTTAATACTAGAAATACATGTGATAGGAAAAGGTTGTCATAAGCATTTATCTGTTATAACTCGTTGTCTAGGAATAGGTTTCATAATCTTAAAAACTAAAGAAGATGAAATGTTTTCATAAACCAACAAATCCTAGAAGAGGATCTATATTTATAGACATCTAACCCATGAAAGTGAAATAGGTTTCATAATGACCATGACATCAAGCACAATATACTCAAATAAACAAAATGAATGGAATTTTTAGTTCATTTCATATAAAGGCATATGTGACATCAATTCATATCATATGAGAAGGAAAATAATTTCTAAATATCATTAAAAACATTTCATAAGGAAAATAACATCTCTTCTTTGGAAAAATTATTTTTAATACATAACAACATTTCAAAATATTCATCTAATAAAATACCTTGAAAACCTATAAAAATATTTGAAATGAGTTTGAAATTTTTTTTTGTTGAAACATTTAAGATTAAAAATATTTTAATAAACATTTTTTTTAAATAGCTTTCAAAATATACAAAAATAGAATTGAAAACAATAAAAAGTTTTTAAAATAATTTTTCAATGAAATATTTCCTCAGGTGTAATTTTTAATCATTTTTTATATTGTGTAAAACAAGGAATTTGAAATAAACTATATTTACCACTGAATATATAAATACGACAAGATTTTATTTAAAGAATTTTCATAATTAACATAAATAATGGAGAGTGGAAATAATGGTAATAATACATGGATATATCATGAAAAAATATAAGAGAAGGAAATTGATGAGTTTTCTTAAGATATGGATCATAAGATTTCATGAACAAGGAAACATCATTAACAATATCAAAAACCAATGGGATTTTATAGTAAATTCTTCTCACATCGCCACATGGGATCATAATTTCCTCATTAAAAAATTAAATTAATCTAAGATTAAAATATAATAAAATGAAGTATACTCAAGATATATCATGTTTAATGAAATTATATACACCTCAAAAAATAAATTATGTGCATAACCAAACATGATTCTCAACGAAGGAAATGTTAGACAAAATTATATTATTGATTTAGTAACATTTGAGACATATAAACTGTGAAATAAATAGAGTATAATGAATATTTAAATACCCATATAAATAATTATAAAAACCATTTAATAAATATATATGAAGTACACACACAACCCAAATGGATTATATTGAGAATAATTTATGTATCTAGTGGAAATAAAAAGTGAAATGAAATCTCCTTACCTTGTGTATTGAATCTCTTTGTACTCATAAAATTTTATTGAATAATAAATATATGTTTATTATAAATATTTTAATGTATTTTATTATTATATATAATATCAAATATTTTTTTATTATAACCTTATATTTATCACTTTTTAAAAATCCAATGTTAATGTTTAACTTAGGGTATAATTCAAATTTTTCATTGCATGTGTCTTAATTTTCAATGTCTTTAGTCCTTATATTTATATCATTATAGAAATAATATAATACTTGATATGAATATATTGTATATAATGTATATGTTTTTTATAATAATTTATAGAATATAAATTTTTGAAATGGAATATACCATTCATGGATACTATAAGTTATACGTACGCTTGAACGTTGTTTCCATTGTTATTATCATATTGAATCAATGAAAGAAAATGAAATATATTGATATATTTATATTATATAAGAAAAATTTATTTTTTATTATATATTTATTTATTCTTTTACTAATCCCATCCTTAATTTATTCCACTTAGTTATTGAATGAATCACGTCCTTTTAAGGGGGCAATAGTCTACACTTACTCAAAGAAAATATTATATTTAAACCAAATGAAATGTAAAAATATTTTTATTTTAAATGTAATAAATAATTTTAAATACATATTAAATATAATATAGAATATATATATATAAATTTTCTATAAAAATTTCAAATATGAGAGGTTGTATATGAAAAATGAACAATCATCATTTTGCGAGGTGGTAGTTCGTCGTACCCGTAAATTGTATATTTATTACACATTAGTTGGAGGTGTGTGTTGGTGTGTGTAGAATATATAGATTAGTAAAAATAATAGTATTGTTATGATATTATTTTTTTTATACAATCATGGAATAATGAGAGTGGAGGTGGTTGAGAAAGAAAATAAAAGAAAGGAGCTTTGAAGAAGACATTACCATTTAATCGGGAAAATCTTATTGGTTTGTGACAAAAGGCTTCCTTGGATTGAATTATTCCTAATTTTATGAATATATGAGGAAATTATGGATGTTTTGTTATTATTTTGGTAGAGATAGGGTGCTCCTAGTCACTTGATATGTGTAATGAACTGGAAGCATAGTAGGCCTTTTATAGCGGAGGAGGAGTGGCTCTCATGTAAAAACTTGAAAAGAAATATCACCCAAGTTTTTATTGTTTTAAGATGATTAAATAATGATTCTAATCATATAAAAGGGAGTTTAGTGTCCATATATGGATATTCAGGGGCTCTTTTAAAAATTTCTATTTCATTTTGAGTTATAAATTAATTATTTAGTCCTTACATAAGAATAACTTTACCGTAATCAATATAATTAATTTTAATTAACATCACTAATATTGTTTATCAGAAAATAATGTTGCCTTTTTACAAATTATAAATTATTTTTATTCAAGACAAGGAATCCTTTTTCCAAAATTCCAATCACAGAAGTGGAATATGGTAATTTAAAACTAATCTCACTAAAGGGACGACACTATGGGTTTTCAATGTAAAAATGATCAATGGTTTGCTATAATTTTATAAAATATTTCCTTGAAAAATTAGTTCCAATGGCCTTAATTGGATTTATTCATAATAATATTATATAGTTATACTTTTTAACAAATTTCTAAAATAATGTAACTATATAATTATTTTATTTTAAAATTAAGTTTACAATTCAATTCCAGTATTATTAACTGTTCATTATAAAATGATTCCTAACAGAAAAATAAAAAAAATTAATTCTAGAATTTTTTTATTTTAAATATGATGTTGAATTTTATGTATTAAATCAATAAATGTTCCAAAATTGGTATTTATCATGGGATCTCCAATAAAAGGTGGTCCAAATTCATTTATAAAAATATTGGGTTTTAAGCATAAAATTGGGATTGTTTTTAACCTATTTTATATAATAAATTGGACGATTATAAAAATTATTTGTTTGAACATATAAAAAAATATTAATTTCATTTGAAAATTTAATATAAATCATATTTATCACAAAAAAACTAGACTTTTATGAAATCAGTTCTTTTATATTCATTTGGTTCCTATATTGTTTTCTAATTAATATATAACCCATGAATTCAACTATATATATTAATAATTTAGTTAATCCAATAATATTAAACATAATTTCCATGTTATATCCTATAAAAATTTTAAAAATGAATTATTGTTAAGTAACACTTGTTCTTTCTTGTTACGTGTGCCATCGAAGAAAGTTAGTCATTCATGTAACGTAAGATAACCTTAGTGTTCTGTGCTGAGAAAGATAAAATTGAAACATCATACATTGCATGATTTACATATCTTTGAATATAATTTAATCCATAAATAGTGATATAATATAAAATAAAATATTTTTGTGTTCATTGAAATGAAAAATATTTAAAATATTATATTAATTTGACAAAATTATTTCATAAAATCTCAGGGTGATACATTCTACCCCCATTAAAGAATATTTTCCAAATAAATTTTTATAAAATTATTAATACTTATTTTTTTAATTCATATAAACACACATAATAAAAATTAATAAAAAACTCCCATAAAAAATTTAGAACTATAATGGTTACTGAAAGTATCATATAACTAGGTTTCCATATAGTATAACAATTGCTGGGAGAAATAACTGAATATTATGGAAAAACATAAATATTTATAGCGAGTGACTGAGGAAATCAATAAGAAACAAGTGAACGATAAAAGAAAATATTATGGCCACAAAGTGAAAAATATATTATGATTTAAAATATCATCAGTTAAACAAAAATTATGTTATTAGGTCAATGCATTATTTTATAATTATCCCATCATTTATTAGTTATTTTTATTTGATGACTCACATAAACATTCCCCAAATAGTTAACCCTATAACAATTAAAAAATATAATATACACTTTCCACATTTAATATTTGCTTATATTATACCAAAAATATTTTCATTAAATACTTGGTTCATTGTTGACCTGATAGAATAGTAAATTTGATTTGATTTTTCCAAAATCTATGTAGAGGGAATTAGTCACATGAAACATCACAAAACTAATAATAATAGTATTATCAATTGGTTTATTCAAACAAAATAAAACGTAAACATACCAACTTGGGGGAGGATAATATTTCCCTTAATTTTCATTATTCACTTCATCCATTGTGATTGTATCTGATTTACCATTGTACATTTTCCTCATTTTTTGGGTATTATCATCGATATTTTCCATTTTTTTGGGCATTGATTCATATAATGACCAAACTCAATGAAATTGAATCGTTGATGTGTTGGTGGTTCATTCTATTGATCTATCCCTCCACTCATTTCATTGAAGTTTTTCTTATCATCAGTTATACATTATTTTTCTGAGTGGATAGGCTTTATACCCTATAAACACCTTCTTTTTACTCTTATGAACTCTCCCAAGTTCCCTGTCCCAGAATTTTGGAATGTATGAGTATAGAATGTTTTCTTATCTACATGGTTTTAGAATATGATTTTAACTCTATCAACCTCTTCACATTAAAACCGTGATATTTATAAGTAAATCCCACATGAATTTCATTGTTGATTGCAAAATACCAAATCTTCACAAACCTACTAAAATATATTATATACAATGCCCTTAGTATACTTATATTTAAGCCACGGAAAATCCAATCATTTTTTTAATTCATGTTTAATGATAATAATAGAAGATTACCACACAGGCCTTGTGAAATCATCCTCATAGGTATTGAAACATTCATTATCAATTTAAAAAAATTCATTGAACTCCTTTTCATGTTTTTCAAAGAACATAAGTAATGTAATTATTGAATAATAAGTTCACGAACTCATCACAGTCCATAGATTCAATTTTATATTGCTTCCTCATATTCATTATTAGAGTCCACCACTAGTCTACATCCCATTATAACTGATTAATATCAAGAATGAATCTCTCATGATAAAAAATAAGAGAATGGTGAATTTATTTTAATTTTTAATGATATAGTGTTTAGAAAAAGTTGATACGATGATCCACTGAAATAAGGTGGATGATTCCTCATAAAGGGCTCAACAGAACATTATTCCCTCATTTAACTATTTGGAAACTCAAAATAATTCATTGTTAGTGAAAATTGTGAGAGTATAGTATTGAGTTTGTGTATTCTAACCCCCACAACATTAATATCATTAAGATGACCTTTGATACTTTATCTATCAAAATCACTGTTAATGTGGTTCTTTCAGGATCCAACAATTGACTAAAACCAAAATCATATATTAAGAAACCATTATCATAATGTGTAATTCTCTAATCATGAAATGTCAATTATAGGATGTATAATGTATGACACCATCTATAATCTCTGACACCATAGGTTTATCTTGGGTTATTCATTGACAACTTCTTTTTAAATCCTCAAGAATATTAATGAAGTGTTTATGAATTCCCAAAGCATATACTCTAGGTGTGTCAAACCAGGCATGTAACAAGGCATGTTTTCATGTACCGGATTACCACGAGTCAAGACAAGAACATCGTGTCAGAGTGTTTACCCCTAGGTACATCTATTCCAGAGCCAAAATTGACTTATAGAATCCAAAAATTGATGTATTTATTGGAAACTAAATACTCCAGCATTTACAAAAACTGAAGGAAATTATCCAAAACATTGACTCATCTTTATATTTATCCTTAATGTCATCTTTACACATATCCTCAAAAATATACCAATGGATATCACTAAATTTTATCAATCCAAGTTACCAAATGTTGACTAAACCTTTAATTTAATACCAACTATAGTGACATAGGATCAACACACATGGATATTACATCATTTATATGAATATTTTGTTCATTAGAAAAAATACATGCCTGAGGACCGTAATAGTTTACTGCCTTTGGAAACATGGATATAATATATCTTATCCCAGTGACATATCTTCAAACATCTCCAATAAATATAGACACCATTTATACGTCAGCCTAAACCATTTCATTATATCCTAGGGAAAGGATACCTATGAAAGAGGTGAGCCGATATGATGAGTAAAGGTAAATAAAGTAAATGAGTAAGAATAACGTGAAACAAAATTGTATGAAACTAGAGAATAACATTTGAATAACAAAAGCAATATATTATACATCATAATAAATATCAGAAGTTCAAAAGTCCTAGATCATAAGATAATTAATATCATAAATGTTGAATGCATAACATAGTAGTACTACATGGAATTTGATGCCTAAAGATTTGTTTATAACATTGTGGACATATATACGTAGAGACTTGTCCATTGATTAAGTTAATTTAATGAAATAAGGCATCAAAATAAACATGTGGACATGAATCCTGATATATTACTAATATTTTAAATGTGTAATTAGGTTCACACACAACATTATGGACATGGATACATGTTTATACAGAATATTTTGAACTTGTAATCAGGTTCACACATAATCTTATGGACATGAATCTAGCTCCATGAATAAAATTGTAAATATTTAATTAGGTTCATGAAAATGATTATATACATGAAACCATGTTAGTTCATAACATTGAGAATATCTAATTAGTTTCATGCATACCATTGTGAACAAGTAATTAGGTTCATGCCTAAGATTATGGACATGCATCCAGGTCTATCCATGGCGTTGTGTACATGTAATCTGGTTCAAACATAACTTTTTGAACATTTAATGATGTTATTTAAAAAAATAATGTACATTTATCATGGTATATGCATAACATTCTAAACCTATAATCAGGTCCACACATAAAATTTATACTCAAAATTCACCCATTAGTACCCAATTCATTGGAGGTAGATATAGGTTTCAGTAGTTATATTGATTATCATACACATACATCTTCTATAGGATAATAAAAACACATCATATAATGACCAATAATAATATATCATATCATAAATGACAGAAAATATATATTCTTCAAATACATTTTATTGTAGAATACTGCATGAAAAGAAGTGGGTTTAATAAGAATTTATCATCGTATATATTTTTTATATGGAATGGGTTTCATAATCATATAACCTGTAGAAGATGAACAATTTACATAAACATATTACCAATGGAGGAGGAATATGTTTCATATACATGTAACTAAAGAATGCGAATACATATTTTTAAATTCGGTGACATTAAGAAAAATTCATTTAGAGAAAAAATATGAATGGATCCAACAGATCATTTCATAGAACATTACGAATAACATAAATAGATGCCCTCATAGATAGTAAATAATTTTGAAATATCATTCCAAAATAATTCTTAAGGAAAATATAATGTTTTCTACGAAATAATGAATTTTAACATAAAAACAACATGAATGAATTTAAAAGGAAATATAATCATTTATGTAATCCTTTTTCCTTGATTCATATAATATTGTAAACATTAAAACATATTTTTCAGTGAAAATAAATTTACTGAATTACATAAG
Source organism: Viscum album (assembly GCA_963277665.1). Taxonomy (NCBI): domain Eukaryota; kingdom Viridiplantae; phylum Streptophyta; class Magnoliopsida; order Santalales; family Viscaceae; genus Viscum; species Viscum album. Next base: position 959,747,676 of record OY728143.1, on the reverse strand, counting down.
GGCCTTTAAAAACAATAAATTTTTAAAATTCTGTTTCATTGAAAAAGTACATAAAAAATCTTTTGAAAACATTTTTGAAAATATGATTTTTGAAATAAAACTAATTTTCAATCGAAAAGAGAAATAGGTCATGATTTTATTAAAGAAATGTTATTAATTATCTGACATAATAATGAATGAAATAATGGTACTAATAAATGGATATATCTTTAATAAAAAGAGTATAGGGAAACTCATCGGTGATCTTGAGATATGGATAAAAATATTTCATCAATAGAGCATAATAATTAACAATATCAAAAAGCAAAGGTATTGAATCCATAAAATCTTATCCCATTGTAACATGGAATTACAAAATCCATGAAAAAATGAAATTAAATGAATCATAAAATATAATGAAAAAAAATTATATTCTTTATATAACAACTAAAAGAAGTATATACATCTCAAATGGTAATTTAGGTGCATTACCTAACATGAGTCTCAAAGATAGAAAGTCGGGACAAAACTATTTTACCGATTTGGAAAATTTTGAACCATACACCCCATGAAATAAAAATAATAGAATTGATATGTAAATATAGATAAATTTTATTATATTAATAATTTAACACATCCATGTGGAGTATACACAAAACACAAAATTAGTTCGTGCTGAATAAAATATTTTTCATAGGGATATAGAAAGTGAGATAAAATCCTCTTGCCTTCTGTCGTAAATCTCTTTATACTCATACAATCATCCTGTATAATAAATATAATTTTATTATATATATTTTTCATAAATTTATCTTATATATAATATAATTTATATATGGTTTCATTAAGACCGTATATTACACGAATGATAACAATATTATGCAAATGATAAACTTCATGTAAAATTTACATTGGTCTTCGCATGTGTCTTAATTTTTTATATCACTGGTCCTTATACATAAGTCGTTATTTATAGAATTTAATAAATTATATAAATAACAATAATATAAAATTTATGCATATTATAATCATCTATAGAATATATAGATATTAAATGGGATATACTATTCATGCAGATAATAGGATGTACATATTCATTAACAATGTATCCATTATTATTATCATATTGAATGAAATAAAGAAAATTAAATATATCTCTTTATGTATATATTATCATTATATTATATTTAATTTTACATATATCATATTATTTTTATCAACTCTTCCTTAATGAATCCAATGTAGTGTGTAAATGAATCACATCACTTTGAAGGGCCAGTAATCCACACTTTCCCAAACAAAATTATCATATTTAAGAAAATGAATAGTAAAAAAATATATGTTTTAAAAGAGATATAGAAAACTAAAGACCTAAAAAATATAATATTTGAAATATATAAACAGACATTCCATTATAACTTCCAACATGAGTGGTGGTAAAGGAAAATGAACAATCATCATTTTGTTTAGCAGTAGTTCACATTAACCATAAAGAACATGTTCATTACCAAATAGATATAGGTGTATGTATGTTTACATATAATACATATCAAACAAACATCCATGTATATTAAGGATTCTTATTTTTTATTCAATCATGGAATAAAGAGAGTGTAGTAGTGAGAAATAAAATAAAGTAAAAAAGCATCAGAGCAGATGTTACCTCTTAATTGAGTAACTCCTTTTGGATTCGGCAAAAATGCCTTCTATGATATCTTTATTTACAAGGGGATGCTTCTAGGTGGATATAATATATGTTGGGATATTCATTTATTAGATTTTTGTTGAGCTAAAGGGATTGAGAGATGCAGCGAAGTGGCAGAAGAGAAGCCCATTTTATTATGGCAGATGATTGGAACTATTATATATACTTAAAGAGCGAATTCCACACAAAATTTTCATGTCAAAATAGGAAAAAATAATATAAAAACGTTGATAAAATGGATAATAGGTTTTAATTATTCCCATAAAATTTTTCTTTGAATTTTTCCTAGGTCATTTTGAGTAATAATATTACTGTTAATCCTTACAAAAGCTTGATTTTACCTTAATATATATAATTAATTTTAATGACATTCACTGATATTATGGGTAAAAATATATTATTATGTTATTAAAAATTCATTATCATGGTGATTAAAACTATTTAATCCAATTCTTCAAATTCCTATAAGAGATGTGGTAGAAATTAATTTAAAACTAATATTGTTGACTAGATGACACTATGGGGTTTTAATGTAAAAAATGATAAAAAGATTGCTACGTTTTTATATACAAAATCAATTTGAAGTTGGTTAATATAACATAAGTTGTATTTACTGAAAATATAATAAGTAATTAATCTTATAAAAAATATAAAATATCATATAACCTTAAAAAATAGATTAAAAGGTAGTTTTGAATTAAAATCAAGTATTTATAATTATTCATTTAAATATGAAACAAAAAAAAACAATAAAATATCTTAACTAGTTTATTTGATTATATTTCAATGTATAATTTTAATTATACATATTAAATCTATAAAAGTACCAATATTTGGATTTTAAAATGGCATCTCCAATAAAATGGGGTAAAACTACATTTATACATATATGCGTTTTTAAGTATAAAATATGTTTTCTTCATACTCTATGTCTATAAAATATTTTAGAATATTATAAAAAAATTTGTTTTATTATATAACATTAATAGTTAATATCATTATACATTTTAATATTTATCATATTTTTCACATAAAAATGGTCATTTATAAAATTAGCCCCTTTATATTCATTTGGTTTTAATATTATTTTCAAATGTATATGTAACCAATTAATTCAACTATAAATATTCATATGTTAGTTAATAATATAATCATAAATTTAATATCCATTTTATATCATATTATATATTTTAATAATGAATAACTATTCAATAACACTTGGTCTTTCATTTTACGCAATCCATTGAGGAAAGTTAGTCTTGCATGTATGGTGTTCCAAATAGATAAAGCTAAAATCTATGTTACATGTAGTGCATAATTAATATAATGTTTCATTTAAATCAATGTAAATATAGTGATTTAATATAAAATAAAATATTTTTATTATTACCGGAAATAAAATATCAAAATGATTATATTAATTTCAAAAAAATATTTCACAAAATCTCTGGTTGTTACACCAAACATCAAAAATATAAATAAAAAAATAGACTACATGAAGGTAAATTATAGTTTCAAGCCACAATAATTTATAATTTTAATGTCTACACATTATATTTGGTATCAGAGAAAATATTACAGATAATGTTTATGTTATTTAAATGATAAATTACAATAAAAGATATTAATTTATTATTTATTTAAAATTATAAATAATTTGAATATTACTAAAATTTATAATCTAAACTATTTTTTTATAATTCTTTCACCTTCATGTAATATAGAATCATATGTAGGATGAAAACATTGGAAGATATTATTTTTAATCATTATCCTAGAAATGATGGAATTATAATAGAGCAGATTATAGCCATCATAGAGAAAAATTTGTTGGATTTAAATAGTGGTGGTATCAATTCAAGATTTCGTCAAAATCTACCAAGAATGACCATTTCTATAATGGATCATTTTATAGGGAATCACTCTCCATTATTGAGTTTATTTTCTAACCTAGTGGTAGATGTGGGTTGATTAAATCCCTATAATATATTTTTGACGTTTTTAGATGTTTGGTACATCAAATGTCAAGAATTTAGAGTTACAATTTTGATGGTGAATCAGATCGATGTTTGGAAAAAGGCAAGTAATACTAATGATTGTGATGATGTTGTTTTCTTTTAGTTAGACTAATTTTAAAATATTTTCGTGGAGAAACATTTCTCCTATACTTTTTGACTTAGGATGGAAATGATATATGTATAATTGGGGGAAAAGAATGAATGATCATTGGATGAATACCAAGAAAACATCACCCTATTGGAATGGAATGCACTAAATATTTATGTGATGTTGATAGTATGATTATATGATTTTACTCAGGATTTATTCCTTATTATCTAGGGCAATTATATTCCTTTGAATAAAATAGTTTTTAAATGTTTATTGAATTATTATAATATGTTATAAATATATTTTTTGGATGATTAGATATACTTCATAAACAAGAAAAAAGAGGAATATGATATAAGAGAAGTATATGAATTGAATAATTAAATATAATATAAATATAATTAATTTTATATTTTTTTAGATTCATTGTAAAACTCAATATGGGGAATTATATATGATATTTTTTAAGTGATGATGATGTTGTAAGACTGGTAATATAGTAAGTATTTATAAGGAAAAATTTCATTCTGGTGAAAAGAAAACATTTGATAAATAAATATATATTTTTAAAAATTTAATTAGATGGGTATTGAAACACATGAATTAATATATAAGAACATGTATCATAGGAAGCATTCATACTATGATAATAAAAGAGTGTTCAATATTTTGTAGCTCCTTCAGAAGACATTGGTCCATAAAATTAATTTAATCAGGCTGATGGTGTTCAATAATTTGTAAAGGTTGACCTAATGTACATGTTCTATCAATTGAGGGTGAAATATGATGAAATTATGAATATAGTGGTTTAAAATAGGTACATTAATTATAATTTTTTGGTTATTCCCTTTGGGTTAAAAAATTTCATATTTATATTTTTTTTCTTATAAAGATATTTTTTTATGAATATTTGCATTGGTTTGTGGTTATTTATTTATTATATCCTGGATTATTTAAAAATTTATAGTGTAAAAAGAAAAAAATATAATTATTGGTCTATGAAGAACGAATAATAATATGATATAATTTAGATAATATATTTTAATGCAATATATTTGATTCCCTAGACACAAAGAAAATAAATATAGATAATACTTTATTCTTCTAAAAATAATGTGGATGAAGAATGGAAAATACATAAAAATGTTAAAAGGATTCTATGTTTTTATAGGTTATCTTGGTATTATTAGTATATTCTCAAAACATTTAATGGTTATGTATCCCACTGAAGAAGATAACTCCAAGCGGTGATTAATTCAACTAAAAAAATTGAATGTGATGACTATTTTGGGGAAATAAAAAAAGGATTGGTGAATGGTCCCATTTTTTTCAATCCCAAAAACGATGTTGAGTTTTATGTCTATATTTATTTTTTATTTATGTTTCATGGTGATGTATTTATATAGAATTATCATACAATTTTCCAGAAATAATCAGAACTGGATGATCATGACATAAATTACCCTACACAAGACCCAAAATTATCTCCATTGGTTTTTGCTTAATATTTTGGACATATTATTTATATGGATATAAATGTGAAATATATATTATTCGTAATATTTTGAAATATATATTCAATCATAAGGTAATAAACGTGAAATATTGGAGAGGGTTGGAATTGATAAAGGACTATGACCATTCGATTTACTATCATCATGTATAAAAAACAATGTGGATAATGCTTTGAGTTGAAAAAATAACTCTTAATTAAACATGTTACATTTAAAATATATACATTTTTTAATGAGTTGATAGATTTATATATATATATTATAGAGACTGGATCATAATTTATTTGTTCTTGCATCATTAAAATCGTTTCAATTATATAAAATTAAACATGATCAAAATGAATACCATGAATTTTAGGAAATTGTAGAATCAATATATAAGTGTATGTTTCCAGGATATAACGTTTATATTGAATTTTTTTTAAAATTTATATTGATATAAGGAGTGCCTATTGATTCTTTTTTTGAAGAGATAATTGTGGAGTTGAGATGATAGTCCCCCCTTTTCCATTTATCCTCACAATACTAATATTTTCAAAGACCATTGGAAGTATTACTAGTGGGATGGAATAAAATGATATATTTCATTATTTAACATGATTGTTTTTGGAATTTTATGTAGGTTAAGGTTGAATAAAAAATACTAATAGGGATTCTCATTACTTTTGTAGTCATAAAATGGAATGAGAAACATATTTTTATAGATTTTTTTATAGGGTTACCAAAAACAACCGAAGATAATAATTTTATATGTGTTATTACTGATATATTAACTTAATCAATCAATATAAATCCTGTCATAGATACATTTTATTTAGATTATCATTCTTTATTTAACAATAAGAAGATAATTAATTAACATGGTCTTCCACTCTCTTTTGAATTTCAACGTGATCTAGGATCAAAAATAAATATACAATGGACATCATAACTCATTGAATACTAAATTTTATTTTAGTATAATAGTTTATCCTCAAGGTAATGAAAAATATAATCAAATAATTAATTCCATGGAAGAATGTGATATTATTTATTGAATAGATTACCAGTGAATTTGGGTTTAATAAATTTATATAGTTTTTTTCTTATATTAACTTTCTTTCATTTCATTATAAAGATATAACCTTTTGAGGAAATATATGGAATGATATGTTGGACAAGAGATTTTTGGGATGATGTATGTTAATGAAGTTGACCGGAATTGAATAGTCAGAGGACATATTTGAGAACATGAAGGTAATTTAAGAACATATGAGGACATCTCATAGAATCCATAAATGGTTAAAAATTTATTAAATGGAAGAGAACATATTCAAGGTGGCGATGATGTTTTTATTATTGTATATCCATGTTGATATGTGATTAATTTTAGTGAAATAATGAATATAAATACATGGTTCAAATGACCATATGAAATCCTTGAGAAATTTGTTTTATTTTCTTACCGAGTATCTTGTCCTCAAATTTTTTCTAAGGAACACACTATTTTGCTCGTTTTGCTGTTAAGATTGTATATTCCAGATTCAACTCATGATTTTATCCATGAGGTATTTATTTTGGAAGATAACATTTATTATGAGGAACCTAATGTTCAGATTCATTTCCATATAGAACATGTGTGAATGAGAAGTAAATTCAATAGGGTAAGTGTTTTTATAAACTATAAGTTTGTAAATGAATCATTGGATCCTAAAAATAATATGAGGGAAGATATCCACAATTATTTTTTACATGTGAATAAAATTGAGAAGAGACAATTTTTAAAAGGGGAAATATGTAAAAACCTAGGTAATACTATAATAGGTCAGTTACATTTATTATCAGAATTTATTATTATGATATTATATAGGTATAATCAATATAAAAATTTTAAAAAATGTTTCATTCAAAAGAAAACCAGATATAGGACTAAAATAATTGGGGTTTCATGAAATATATGGTTTTTTATAAATATTTTACATTAAAATTGTAGATATATATTTTTACAAAATGGATAGAATTTTTTAATTCATCAAGTTAAAATTATATTTTCACTTTTTTTGGAGAATTCTCTTTGTGTAATGATATTAAAGGAAAATTGAAAACGAATTTTTTTTTTATAATTTTATTTTATTTATGATTATATAAAATTTAAAATTATATTTTAGGAAAAACATATATTTTTTTGACCTTAAAGGGTATTTTTCTGAGAAAGTATTTTTAATTTCATCAAGAATATTAATTATTAAATTGAATTCATGAAGTTAAGTGTATTTTATTTAGAAAAATGTATTCCATTTTTTGAATGAGTTGGTTAATATTTGGTAAATATTTTCACATTTTGACAATATGAATAGTGATATTAGTAATTTTTTCACTAGAGTAGAGGGTAAATCAGGTAATTAATGTTAAAGATAAAAGAATATGTAATATAAAATTACACTAAAACATGTCATAATTTTATTGGATCGGTATATTTCAACCATAATTATAAATGAATCAGTTATATTATATTTGTTTTCGAGTTGGACATGATCCAAAATAGTATTCTATATTATTTAATGAAAAATAAAAAATTTCACACTCTGAGTGTTTAAAAATATAATGTATTTAAAATGGGGATAACCGGAGGACATGTTAGTTAAAAAAATATTCATTAAAAATATAAATTATTTTTAATAACAATGATAATAATATATATCTAATTAATAGTCAAAAATTTTTTTAAATGAGATCAGTACATTAATGTATTAATTATATAAAAAATTGAAGAACAAAATAAATGATGTTATTAATTTGAAATGTAATATAATTTGTAATAATTATTTTTATCTCCAAATTATTTATAAAACTATAACATTCATTGGATATTAAAATTTATTTATCCTGTGTCATTGATTTTCATTATGATATAAAAATATCAATGTAAATGACTAACTCTAATGTTGCCATTATTGATTTTTTAAAAATTATAATAAATTAATTTATATAACATTAACAAATTTTGTTTATTATTCTAATCTAATTAGATATGGTTATTTAAATTTTCCACATTCTATTTACTCTGTTTTTTGTCAAAATATAGTAACATTGTTATTCCATAATGTGTAGAAATTTTAAATATTATTGTAAATGTAAAATGGGATAATAAATGAGTATGATAAGGGTAAAAACTTATTCAAAGCCAATAGAATATTATTTGATATGATGATTTTGATCCCTCGTCATTATATCCACATAATAATTCAATTTTGAGTGATTTGAAATTTAATATTTATTTATATTAATTAACTATATAGATAAATTCAAAGAGTGATCCTACCATTTCTCATAGTATAGAATTCCTTTTTCCATTACATGCCACCTAAAATCCAATTTCATTAAGCCAAAACATGTATAAATCCTTCATAAATAGTTATTATTATTTTTGAAAAAATTACTTTTAGTAATAAATTTAATGAGATATTTATGATTTATATACCAAATAAAATATTTTTTATATTCATCCAATCAATGTTTTAGGAAGGGGTTATGAATAAAACCCTATTGGGTATTTATCATAAAGGTTAAATTGGAACCATTAAATAGAGAACCCATTTTAAATTATGATTTTGACACATTAATAATTTTTATTTGGAAAAATTAACATGTTATTATGATGTAGGATATTAACATTTACTTTGGATAAATTTCTGATAAATTTATGATAACGTTTATGTTTTGATAAATAGTAAAAATATGCTAAATTTTAAATGGAAACATCTTTTTTCATCATGATAATTTATATGGTAAAATTATAATATTTAATGGTTTTAATGTGTAAATAGAATATATTTTTATAATTTAATATAATTTATGTAATTAAAATTTATTTTACATTTCATGAAAAAGTAAGAAATTTTAAATCTTTTTCAATGTTTTAACTTTTAAAGCATGTTTCCTCATTTAAAAAAAGGGTACAATTTGAAATTAATTACTGAAAATTTTTTGTTTTTGATATTGAAAAATTGATTCCATATTTGGAATCACAAGGTCCAAATTATGTTAATAGGATACTTTAATTTTTGGGCATTATGAATTGTAACTTTAGTAATTATTTTCACTACCACGATTAAAGATAAATCATGAAATTAGATGTAAGCATAATATTAAAAAATTATATTAACACCAGAAAAAATATTATAGAATGAATTAATTATAACTTTATAATCAGTTTTAATAAATGTAATCACTTTATTCCCAATTACGTATGAATATTGAATGAATTTAATAAAAACTAATGAACATGGAAAAATTTTACCATCTAATATTGTATAAGTATATTGATATTAATATATCGATAAATAGGAGATAATGTCAACTATAAATTGTCTATTGAATGATAAAATATTTAACTACATTATAGGAATTTATTTATAATTTTTATTATTTATATAATTACCATTAATGATATCACAAAAGTGATGAAAAAATTATTTTAATTATATAAATATAAAATAAATGGTTTTAAAAATATTAAAATAAATATCATATGATCTAATTAAGGTGATTCAAAAATTTTATAGGGGAAAGTGACATGTTAGAAAGGGTTTTAATATTTTTTTTCTAATTTATCTCATATCTGGACTTTTTTAATGTCAAATAAATGAATAGTGTCAAAATTGATGAAATTGATAATTTATGAAAATAATATATTATTAAATTTTTTAAAAATCATAAAAATATTTAATAATTAAAAAGTGAATATTCAACAATATAAAATGTCATGAAAGATCTATCTATGTTTAGTTAACACTATATAAGTAAAACATTATAACCATTAAATATTTTTAATTTTATAACCATAATTTAAATTAAATAGAGTAACTAATTTTCTGTTAAATTGATATGATTCAAATTGATATAATATCTTGTCCAATAATTATTTTTAGATAATATTAAAAACCTATTTTATTTAATCATATAAAATTTGGAAATATTTGGGGTTTTTAATTTGGGGTTTTATTTTCTTATAAATTAATTTTTTTGAGGTTTCCAAATGTGCTCCTCCCCTCAATCATAAAAGGGCACCTCCTCCGTCAACTCTTAACATAATTTTGATTATTAAAACTCTTCCAACACCATTATTTTTCATATTAAACTTCCCTATTTAAATTCTAGTGGTTCAGTTCATATTCAAAAACCACATCTAGTGCTCTAAGAAGATATTTAGAAGAGGCACAATGAAAAAGAGGTGAAATCATTTAATGATTCTTCAAACATCATTCTTCATCTAATTATACTACAATAATTGTTTTAGTATAATGAAATAAAATAAGTATCAATAATATACATATATGTTATTTCATTAAAGAAAACTACCATAGTCCACCTTCTACCCATCATATAGAATATGAAATAATTGCACGTGTGTACATACAACTTACCATCTCCACGCTATGGTGTAATTAATCTTTCACCACCATCATACATGGGTGGATATAATTATAGAATTAATAAATATTTATATGATTTATATCATATTAGTTTGATTATGAGATATTATACAACATCCACTTCAATATCATTCAACAATTATGGGAACGATATCATCACTAGTGTGTACGTACGACTTACCATCTCCCGCATGCGATATGGTTCTTTCTACAAAAAGTTCATTAATGAATTATAATATAAATGAATTGGATGAATAAATATGAAATATATTATACTAATAACATTATTTAAATGATATAACTATAACCTAAAAAGTGTAATATGAACTTATCTCATTAAACATGCATATGAACATAGAGTAGTTAATACCCGAGTAATGTGTATCAATGAAATGTTACTAACAAATGAATTAAAATATGTTAATAGATGTTAAAATAAAAATTATTTTTAATATATAATAAATTATTCAAATTATTCAAATAATTATACATAAGTTTCAGATATATACCAATCATATCAGACCTATGGTAAGGGATACATTCTCAAGTCTCATTTTATCTGAGATTGTTTATTCATAAGTATTTTCAAGATTATAATTATCTTCAATGTCCTTGTTACATAAATATGTATTTCAAAATATTAATAATATACTTATATATTTGTTAAATGTTTGTTTTACCAATTCATAATTTTTTACTAAATGTTACTAATAGAATATTATTTCTTTATCATTATGAGTTACTTTTTGACATTTTTGGTAAAAGTAAGAGAAGAATATTATTTTTAATTGTACAACATGAACAGATTTTTACACATTGATAATGGATTATTTCCTTTATTATTACTATATAATATTACAAGTTTATCTTCACATAAAATTATTTCTTCTAAAATTGTGAGCCAATTTTATAATGGAAACCATTTTCGAATAAAATGGATATTTTCCTTTGGAATTAATATCAATTGTATTATAAAAATTATTTTCCATATGTAATGACACAAATTAAATAAGGTTGTATTTCTATCACAATTATTAAAATATTTTATTATGTTTATGATGTAATTTTATTGAGGATATCCAATTTTTATATCAATAATGATGGAATGATGTTTAAGAAACTAATTTTATTTCATGGGTTATGATATGGTCATGTTTTTGTGTTTTTGTAGCACACATAAGAATGGATTCATTATGAGATGTGGGGGTGCATATCTCTCTCAAATTCATTGGGTAACATATTATATCTCATGAAATAAACATTATTTGAATGGAAGGTAAATCAGTTTTAGAAATGCATGGATGGAATGAGGAGTGAACTCGGTTCAGTAATGGAATTTGTCTATTATGATGGTGTAGTCAATGAGCCTTGATTAATATGAAATGATTTCATAAATTTATGTGTGTATTCTAAAAATAATAATTTCTTATATTATGAGTATTTGTATTACATTTCACTTTTATGATTTATCCCCTAACATGATATTATGATCCTTTATAAGAAGGATAATATTTTCTACTGTTATGTTTATGATTGACATTACATTTGTTTACACTTACTAAGAATTTGAGCCCATCCATTCATATGTTTCTTTTACCTATGTCATGAAGAAGGGTATTATGTAAGTCATATAAAATAGGGGTCTAGTTATGAAGAAATATACGGGAGACAATGTGGTTGACTTATGATCTGGTTGTTTATATTTCCATGTTTATAATGACAGTAAAATTACGCGGTTCTAATGTTGTAATATAATGTTACATAATAATTATTCTTTAATGTTGAAATAAAATATGTATTTAATGTATGGGTTATTATAATTGGGATATGAAAAATGTGAGTTTCCAAACTAAAAATAAGAGATGATATGAGTTCCACTTATAAGAAATACTTCAAGAAAAATATGATTCAAGGAGAAATTAAATTTCATTGGGGAATATAAGGCCACATGAATATAAAATTTTGATGATGAGATGTTATATAATAAATGAAAATTCCCCATATGTATTATCTTTTAGAAATATTCTGTATTAGAAAATTTGATTGGAATAATAGCCATTATAGTTTTGTATTATTTTAATTAAAACCAATTTTATGAATGGTAAAATTTTAATCTTTAAAAATTCAAATAATATACAAAATATGTCTATTTAAACACCATGAATATTGTAATATTAATTAATTAGGTAGTAATAACACAAAATTAAAGGTATCATTGTTCACTATAAGAAATTTGTATAATGAAATTAAATATAAGAAAGGGAACCCCATACCGTGATTCCCCACTAAGTTGAACTCACTATGAACTACAGTATTAAATAATTAAATATTTTAAAAAACTACATCAGAACATTTTACTAATCAAATCCTTTATAAAACATCTTTTACAATTATTATCTATGTTTATATTATTTATTCATTATGTATCTTTGAGGTTGGGTTTCAAAAATCTTGAATATGTACAAATATTTTCTTAATAATGGTCTCATTATCCATTATTCTCCCAAATTTAATCATTATAAGTTCATTATGAAAATTTAAATAAGGATTATATATATTTATTTATGATGTTTAAATTTCCATTAATGAGTTATTTAGTCATTATACAATAAGATGAAATCGACAAATATCATTTTATGTTGATTTTCAACATATAAAGGGAGATTTATTAATCAAAGAGATAAATATAGATTTATATTTTTCAAAAAAAAGTATTAATTATTTATATATTTATATAAATATATATCTACTATTATTCCTCTATAATAATCAATGATATAATTTCAAAAAATTGTTCATGTGGGGATCCAACAGACCCAACCTTGAACATATCATGAATAATGGATAATTATGTAGTTATTTATTAAGATTGACATTAAAAAATATGGATAACGATAAAATTTTTTATTTATTAGTGTTATAATTATTAATTATAAAGGTATATAATAATATTTATTATATATAAAAATTTTGTATAATTTTAATTAAATAATTTCCTTTTTGTAAACTTATTTTAAATTTATTTGGTAACAATAATCTAATATAGGCCATATTATAAATAGTTTCTATAATTTATTATACTATAATTGTAATGTCCCAGACCAACCAGGTGCTTTCACATGTTCAAATATGGTGTTTTATGTGTTCTGGGAGGCCAAGGTGAGTAACCCCCAAAACTTTTCCAAATTTCTAGTTATCTGAACAATGTTTCCAGAACTCTATGTATACTGTATTTCCAAAATGGTGGGCCTGTATTGTTTCCATAATAGTGAGAAATTGAATAATATGTCTATAATGTTTCAACAATGGTAGGTCTGAAGTGTCTCTAAAATGGTGAGATATCTAATGGTAGGTCTACTTTGTTTCCAGAACAGTTTGTCTACAATTCCTCCAGAATGGTGATACATCCAACGGTAGGTATAGTCTGTTTCCAGAACAGTTAGGCAACTAACAGTTTCATGAATAGTGTTTACATAACTGTTTCATTTTATTTTCAAAAATTTCCAGATTTTTCCAGATTTCCCAGTTTTACCCAGTTAGTATTTTATTTGACGAAAAACCCATTAAGAGCCCTGTTTTAAGGAATTTAAGGAAGATTCGAATCATATAACTTCCATATTAAGTTCTCTAATGTTCAGGATTCCTTTACTTGGTTATATCATGTGGTTTATAGAAATCCTCTTATAATTCAAAATCCATCATATCTTAAATCACTTCTCCATTAAATCTTTTAAATGGAAAAGACATCTTCCTCCATAGTTCTTCCTATGTGTTCCCTAGTGTGATATAGTTGGTCCTTTATTTCTTTTTTTAGGATCCATGCATAGTGTTGTATCATTGGATCATGTCTTCCCTAGTGTTTCTCTCTTCTATATGTGAACCCCCTATTTTGGTGGAATGAAGCAGTATCAATCAATCTTTGATATAAGGTATTACCTACTGTCATTATTCTGTGTTCCTATCATTCTATTTCTCATTTCCCTATTATGACATGATATCTCTATTTTCCTAATGGAGTTTTCTTGGGTGTTGGATGATGTTATGGTGTCTCTGCATCCTCATGTGGATGCAGTCATCCATGATATGTGATCGTGATTAATATTGGTGGACTGTTCTCGTGTAAATAGCATTATAATCCTTGTTAGGTAGGTGATTCATGGATTTTATATTATATTACAAGAAACTATTTAATTATCATGTTTTACCCCATTTCATCACTATGAAATTGATATAATAAAAATGTAAACTAGATAAATAGATTGGTATCGATCTAATGTTATTTCCACTTGTTGTTCTAGAGAGTGTGATATATATGTTTTTCTTTGTTTAGAAATTTGTTCTTTATGGATATTTGAAAAGAATTTTGACTATGATTAATTGTAATCATTTTTCAATGAAAAAGAGTCATTTAAATGATTATTTTTTACTATAGTAATCTTGTTTAATTGAATTAATTTATGAGTGCGATGCATGTTTATTCATGTTGATATTGAATTAAAGGCCTTTCAATTAATACTTTTTTAAATTTGTGATAGCTTAAAATTTAGATTTCTCATAGTTGGAACATGAAATTAATAAACCAACTAAATCAGGATGAATTATGGAACTGACTATTTGATAAAAGTTAATTCCTTATAGGGTTCTATGTTAACCTCTTTCTTGTAAGGTCAAGTTCCTTGTGTTTTGGATCAATGAGTGATCATTATGTTTTAAGGATGGAAGCCTTGTTTAAGGTCCAAGAGCTAGTTGATATGAATATTTTTTCCTTCTTCATTTGTTGTTTTTTGATCATATATGCTAGCTGTGATATGTGGGGTCCAAGAGGCCTATTGGTTATGGCACAAGATGATCCCTACAATGGAAAAATACATCAGTTTATGAGTGTAGGTGTTTGGGAGGACACCAGAGGTGATAAAGCTGGTTGGGTATGAATGTTGGATACTTTTTGAATCATATTGATTTTTTATCTACATTACATTCCCCACTAATCAAGGTTTCTCTTCTTTCTTACCCTCCTTTAAAAAAGGGGTGAAGACGCATAGGGTATGCCACATGATTTAAGTGTTTACATTTCTGAGGGATGATGGGTCCATGCTTCTGCTATAGGTGGAAAAGACATGATAGGTAGTTCATATTCTCATCGTGTTGTGCCCCCCATATTATTCATACATTCAAATGTTTTTCAAGAATTCCTAGGAATATGGGAAATTAATAACACTATAAATATATGATTTAATAAATTTTATCAACCCATGGGGTTGGAACATGGTTCAATGAATTGAAGAGGTAACAATTTTAAGGAATTGTTGACCTTGGTTGGAATGTTAATGAACTGTAATGTGAAATTGATTATTTTTTATTAATTTTTAAGGAGATAATAAATGTAAAGCTAAACTGATAAAAATTGAATGATGTAATATAATAAATCCATTTAAATTTTTGTGTTCTTATAGGATACATTGTCTTAGTATTAGCATCAGAGAGTCTGAGAGACATTACTAGAGTAGATTCATAGAATAAGTAATTCCCATAGTGTGGTTGTGAGCTATATTATATGATAATCCGCCCCATCAGTTATGGAAACTAATTCCTTAGTGACTATGATCAATTGAAAAGTTTTCCCTAACATTCCTATGGGAGGATGAATGGTTGAATTCCCCCTTTGGCCCCGCTATCTTCTCTTGGTAGTTACTTGTGCAGATAAAAAGAATGGTTTGTAATCCTTATATATGTGTTTTGTCTTGTATAATTTCCTATGTTTATTCACAAACATAAATTCTGGATATAGTTTCTTTTATACTAAGATATGTTTTAACGTGTATAGGTAGTGTTGGATAGAGGATACTTACGTAGTGTATTTGTTGTAATGTCTTGATTTATAATGACCCATGTATGATACACATAATGAGAGCTATGGTGGATCCCTGAAAATAACTGGTAACATTGGTTATGTGGACGTGGTGGATGTTGTTCATGAGGGGTATGTTGTGGTCCTACACCCATGTGTTTGAGAGAAATCCATTTTCGAGAGAGATTCTTAGGACATGCGATGATAGGGAAAATTGGAAAACCATTGGGGAAGTAGTAGTGGGGTAAACCTGATATTCATTATTATATTATATACTCTTATAATAGATATATTTCGAGAGTATCCTTGGGGAGTCCGGGATCATAGTAATCATGTTTAGGTGATGATTTAGTTTCACTTGCTGTTCATTGTGCATTAGCTTGATCTCATTACTTTTTCACGAGAGGCTCTAGGTTGGATCCTACTATGTATAATGTTATACTCACCCAACGTATATATAAATTTTCTATCAGTTAACTTGGAGAATGATGGATATCAGGCTGGTTACTACTAGATTTGGGTTATAGGAGCTGCTCAGGCTTCATGGTCACTGGGGTTTTTACCTTCCTTTGGAACTTGCAGTTTTTCGTGACATGACATATGTGTACTTGCTATTCCTTTTATATTTCAGTCTAACTTGGAGTTGGTTGGTGTCATTATTATCACTCTATCTCTCATGAGTTTTCTTATATGGTAATTCCTTCTTTTTGTGTGTTTACAATACCCTCGGTGCTAGTCTCCAACCCTTGGCCTACTTGAGGTGGGAATCAGGGGTCACTATCTCTCTTCTTGAATTTTAAGCCTAAGAGGGGTGCATGTTTTGGGGAAGGGGTTGTGATATAGTTGTATTAGAGGTATGGTTAAGAGATAGGATGGAGTTTGGTTTTAGACACAATTGAGAATTTATGGGTTTGTAGGGTATTAATGTGTGTCAAGTTTAGAAAGTGACATAATCCCTAGAAAATGATTGAAACAAAGGAATTTAGGGACACATGTGATCCGATTCACTAAACATTATATTTACTAGGGATACTAAACATTGTGATATTTGTTATCGGGTAAACACCTAGGAATGGATCATACACCATTCATCATTGCTCCAGTGTTTGAATGGGTTGGCCTTGGGAAAATAAACCTAAATTGAATAAAATAAAACATTTAATTAATTTTGAGTCTTCCATATTCATGGTTTAGGAGAGATATTTTTTTATTTTTTATGTTGGGCTCCAAGTCTACATCCTCATTAGGTGTTCATAGAATATATCTAGTAAAAAATTCCAGCAGATCTCCACAGTATAGAGGTTTGACAATAATGAAACTTGAAAGAGAAATCTCATACACTTTTAGCACCCGAGTCTACAAAAGAATGAGGGATCTATTTCTTAGTCATTCAGAGAATATTGGATGGAGGAGTATGATATATCCTTAATTTTGATAGGTTCTCAAAAGGATCATTTGGTGTCTTTCATTGTGATGATGATGCATCGGGTAGAGATGATGTGGAGGTTCTTGTTCCATAGGGATCGCGAGTTGGAAGCATTATCAATGGAGGAGTTATAATATATGTTAAAATTCAAGTTTCTTTCTTCGACTATGATGGATACTAGTAATTAGGATATTATTACCCTTTAACAAGGGATATTTAGTGTGGAAGAGTTTGGAATCTGTTTTAGGAACCCTTTACTATTTGCTTCAGACCTATTTCCAGATGAGGACTACAAGACGAGGCATTTTGAGGAGGCTTTGAATCCAGAGATCTAGTTCTATGTCACCTCGTTTATGCTCTTGACATAAATTGAGGTGGTGGAGAGATTAGTGGACATCGAGAGGAAATTATCCAGAACCATATATTTATGAGAGGAGATTCATCAAGATTCTTCGTGAAGTTGAACTTTGGTTTGATGTTCTTTGCTTTTATGGAAGAAGAGTTTCTATTTTACTGGGTGTAGGTCCCATCCCTCATCATATTGTTACTATGAGGTGGAGGCTCTCAGGCATGTCCCAAGGGATCAGGTGATTCCTTTTACGGATTCCAAGGCCATCATCACTTAGAGTGCCCACCCTTTCAGAGTAGTCAACATATGCCAAGTATTCCACTTTAGGTCCCTTTATTGTGGTAGTTCCATCTGAGGCAACAACAGCTGGTCACACCAGCTTTGGATTAGTATAGATCATATGGGGGAGTAAGAGGAAAGCCTCATGACACTCCCTGCACTCACATTATAGAGCACAACCGAATAGGTTGTCATGATCTGGGTCATAGAATTCCTGGAGCAGGTCATCGTCAGCTACATTCTTAGGAGTTCATAGCACCATGTGAGCCAGACATCTCTCGAGGTACCCTTTTCTTGTTTTCTACATGGGAGTATGCCTTGTTATATTGAGTATTAATGCAATACCTCATATCAACTTCCATTTTCCATGCTTTGGGACTTGATGTAGAGAGTCTTCCAGTTCCCTTGGTGTTAACAACTCCAGTTGGAGACCGTGATGACTTTTTAGATGTTTGTAGAAACTATTAGCTAGAGAAGGGGAAAGACCAATATTGGGGAGATTTACTATGTTTACAGATACAACCAAATGATTTCATCCTCATCATGTATAGGTAATATTAAATTTATGCTATCTCGGATTACATTAGAAGGATGGTTGTCCTCTTTGATGATGATGGAGAGAATGAAGTGTTTTCTTGGTGAGTGAGACCCTCTGATGGGCCAGAGGCATGTTTCATCCATGTCATCCTTGATGGATGTGTTGATTCAATGTTCTTCTGAGATTCAGAAGTTGGGGTTTCCTAGGATCTAAGTAGATTACCCTGATATCTTTCATGAATAGGTTGTAGCATTTCCCCATTAATGGGAGATCGAGTTTGGGACTGAGGTATATCCAGGAGGATTTCCTATCTCTCTGTCTCCAAATAGGATGAAACATTCTATGCTACAGGAGCTCTGTATACAAATTGATATTCTATTATAGTGCACTTTTGTTCTACCGACTGTGTCACTATGAAGTTAACCCGTTTTTCTCATGAAGACGGCTGACTATAGATTGCATTTTTATATATATTATCATCACTTATAAAAAGTAACTTTGAATAATTTATATCCAATTCTATGGATCGATGATTTAATTGTTCAAATAAAGGGTGAAATTTTGTTCTTGAAGATTGACATGCAGTCTACATATCATTAAATTCATGTGAACGATATATATATCATGAAGACTAGTTTTGGTTATTGTCATGGGAATTGCATGTTTTTTGGTGTGATGAAAGCTCCGTCTATTTTTAGGGGGTTGATGAACACTGTGTTCCATGAGTTCATGGATTAGATTATGGTGGTTTCCATCAATGACATCTTTGTATACTTTCTGTAAGAGGAGGAGTGTATAGATCATATTCACACTATTTTGGGAGTTCATTGTAAAAAACAGCTATTTGCGATGTGGTCAATGTGTGAGTTTTGGGATTTAGAAGATCGTATCTCGGTGCTTCTATTGTCCTAGTAAAGCGTAATCATGGATCTGTAGAAGATATGTGTAGTTTTCTCTAGGTAAGCCTTCAAGAAAACGACATAGGTGTGAAGTTACCTTGGTTTTTAATGCTATTATAGGATATTCATTGAAAAATTCTCCAGGGTTGAGACTCCTCTTACAATAATGATCAAAAAGGATCACGCAATCATATAGACTGATTAGTTCCTGATATATTTAGAGTACTTGAAGGAGAAATTTTCCCATGCTTCGGTTCTTTTTCTGTCGTCAAAGGGTGTTTTGTATGATATTTTCTATGGTGCTTCACATCTCGGGTTATGATGTGTTCTAATAAAGAAGATATCATTCATTTCATATGTGTATCTTAAGATGTGTCCCCATGAATGTAACTATGATAACCATGATGTCGAGTTTTGAGTCATGGTATTTAACCTAATGTTTCGAAAATATTACCTCATTGGTGGGTTAGTTTTGGTTTTCACATATCAAAATAGGTTGAGGAATGTTTTCTCCTAGCATTACATGAACATGGGGGTGCATCGGAGGATGGAGTTCATATATGAATATGACATCAAAATCTCTCATACACCTTGAAAGGGGAATGTTGTAGCTAATACACTAAGAAGGAGGTCACATTATGATGCAGTCCAAGAATCTCTGGATTCATGGAGAGTAATAGAATATACATCAAAATTAAATCTGGATATAGGAGAAGTTGAGGGCATATGTTGTTCTTTTCAAATTACAGTGTAGTTATCTTTACTGTAGAATGTGAAAGATTTATAGTTGGGTGATCTAGAGTTATAGTTTTGTAGAGAATGATTTATTTATGGTCAAGCCCTTGATAGTTGGTCTAAGGGTGAAAAACAATATGTGTTGTATCGTGGAAGGCTTTTAGTTCCAGCGGTGAATCTTGAGATGGTTCTCCAAGGGTTCTATATTTTCTAATTAGTGGTACCTACTAGTGTGAAAAATTGGTACTGATCATCAAGGAGTCATTTTTGGTATCCTAGGATAATGAATGTAGTTGAAGAGATTGTGTCTAAATTTTTGGTCTGCTAGAAGTTGATGTCTGAGAACCAATTCAAAGCTGGTTTTCTCCTTCCATATGATGTTCCCTAGTGAAAGCGAGAGGAAATCTCAATGGACAGTGTTACTAGTTTACCTCGAGATCAAGGAGGCAGTGACACTATATGATTCATAGTGGATCATTTGATGAAATCAACCCACTACATAGCCATCACAAAATTATCTTCAGTAGAGGTTTTATCAAGGCAGTATCTATAGGAGGTGGTGAAACTCCATGCAGTCCTGTGGATGGCCATTTACGATCAAGATCATATATTTACCTCTATGGTGTAGAAAGGTCTCCAACATTATTTTCGTTCTCAACTTTTCATTATAACACATTTTCATCTGGATACACAGGGTTAGAAATAGTGGACCATCTAGACTCTTGAAATCATGTTGCACACTTATGTCCTATAATTGATAGGTTCATGGATGAGGAACTTACCCAAGGTGGAATTCTATCACAACAACTTTTTTCACTCCACCATTGGTATGGAACTATTTTAATCCTTATATGGCTGACCATTACCTTCTCTGTTGTGATGGACTGGGGTCAGAGAATCCACAATACTCTTGATGGAACTGGTACAGAACACGACAGAGATGGTTTACGTAATTTGTAAGAGGATGAAGGAAATGCAGGATCATTAGAAATCATATACCAATCAATGAAGGAGACCATTAGTGTTTGATGTTGGGTATCACGTGTTTCTAAATGTGACTCCTTGTCAAGGGCTGTGATGTTTTGGTTGATGTAGTAAGCTTTCTCGTTAATTTATTGGTCATTTTGAGGTGTTGGATAATGTTGGAGTCATGGTGTATCCACTATCACTTCCCATACAAATTAGCAGGATACCATATATTTTTCATGTGTCGCAGCTTCGTTGTTATCTTCATGATGGCTCCCAAGTCATCAATTTGGGATAGATCGACATTGACGATGTTGGGACCTTCAATCCACGACCTATAGAGATCCAGGACTACAATGATAATTTTTTGCAAATAATTTTTATTCCCTTTGTATTGAATTTTATGAAACATGGTGCCATGGTGGAGAGTACCTGGGAACCCGAGTCCCAGATAAACACTCAGTACCGCAAGCTATTTGAGTTTTAACACTTTATTTGTTATGATGATTGTTTTTTTAGTTTTAGTCCATCTCTTGTTAAGAGATGTCATTATTTTGTTGATTTTTGTGGCTTTCTTTATTTTGAGAGGTATCTCCCTCAATAGATTGATTATAAGCTAGTAGTGTTTTTGTTGTGAGTTCTTCTGATCCTTTTTGAATCAGTTGAACTCCTTCGGTGGAATAGCCTTGATAGAAATCTCGAAGAGTGGCTTCTCAGACTAGTTTTTCTGTTTCATATCTGTGTTGGTTTTGGATTCTTGAGGACGATAATTTTTTTAAGGTTATCTGATGTAATGTCTCAAACCAATCTTGTAGACACCCAAAGCATGACGTACATGGACATTACATTACTTTTGCGGAATACTTAGTACATAACAAAAACACACACACAAGGATTGTAATAGTTTAGTATCTTTGGAAACTCCGAATATAATCTTCTAATCGTGGTGAAATATCTTCAACATCTCCCATAATGATCATCCTTTTTTTACCTAAATCGTTTCTTTATATCCTGGGGAAAAGAAAACATAAAAGGGTGAGCTCAAATGCTCAGTAAGGGTAAACAAAAGAAATATCCATCACATCATATTCATAAAAACATAACATTTTGGAAATCTTAACCTGCAAAAGGGAGCATAATTTCATAACATGGGATAAATAATAGTAGTGAAATGAAATCCCAATAATCATAACATAAAACATTAAACTTTGTGGAATACACAAATAATCATATAGAATCATTTCTTGTTAGTCAAGACTCATTGCCAAGGCTATCTTAGTGGAAAAAGGTCCTTTCTGAACCGAGTCACCCTCGTTTCAGTCCTGTTTCACTGAACCGGTATAACCTACCGTTCCAGCCATGTCTATCTCATGAGATATAAAATCTTTACCCAATGAATTGGAGGGAGATATAGGTCCCACCCATCTCATAATGAAACCATTCTTATGTGTGCCACAAAATCATAAATCATACATCATTTCATAACCCATGTAATACAAATGAAAATCTTAAACATCATGACATCATAAAACAATTCATATAAGATAATGGAATTCATAAAAATAATTCCATCACAACATAATCAAATCAAAGGGATAAAAATAGAACCCTTTATTGTCTTATATGGAAAATAATTTTGATAAAACACTTGAACTCCATTCTTGAGGAAAATATCATTTCTTCTTCAAAAACATTTTTCCTTTCTTAACATGTCATACTATTTTAAACTAAAAAAAGTTGATTAAAAATAAACTTGAAAACTTGTAAAGTAAGCTTCTTGGAAATAATGTTTTAAAAATCCATTCATGCCGTATAAGTTAAAAAAAACATTCTTTTCGTACTTTTGTCGGAAAAGTCAAAAATTACCTCGTACGAAAAACGACAAAAGATTCCATTCATTTCTTTTACTAAAAAATCACCGAAGGGTAAAATTGGATTTAAAAAATTGTAGTTGTATGGAAATAATATTACATATTGAGGAAACATAGATGTGGATGATAAAATACACCCCAGTAAATACTAAAGTATAAACAACCTTGGATAAAAATGAGATTGTGATATTTCCCTTACCTTAGATCCAATTTGCTTCATAAGTGTCCGAACCTCCTGTATAATGATTTAAATAATGTCATTGACTTATTACAGAATCATATTCATTGTTATGATATCATATATGGTTCACTTATGACTTTATATTACCCGTTCTTTTGTAAATTCCATGTTAAAGAGTGTTTTGGGTAAAATTGTTTCATTTGTCGTCCGTGTTTTGACTTGTAATTATTCATATGATTACATAGCTCATGATTACTTAATTACAGAATATAAAACATGGTTTATATATATATTCATAATATACATATATATAACAAATCCGTAAATGGAATGAAATACATCGTTCATGGAGACGGTAGGCCGTACGTATGCATGAACGCTGTTTTTGTTTCCTTATTGAGTTGAACGGAATTAAGTAGATGACATACATATATATATACACATAAATCCAGTATCATTATTATTTCATATATTTCATGATTACTTATTATATATACTTTATAATCATTCATGAATGGTTAATGTGGAGAATGAATCTCATCGCGTCGTGGAGACGGTAGTCCGTACGTACGCACGAGCGATGGTATCGTTCTCATGATTGTGGGACTGTATTGGAGTGTGTGTATACTATTTAATAATCAATATCATTTTAAAATATTAATATATAGTTATTATTTACACCATTATACCCATCCATGTAAGGTGGTGTTGGAAAATAGATTTCACCACGGCATGGAGACAGTATTCCGTACGTACTCACGCGCGGTGATTTAATTTTACGTAGGATGGATAGATGGTGAAATAGGATTGTTTCATAATTATAATAACATATCAATATATTATTTATAATTATGTTATTACTTCATAATGAAACAACCTAAGAAGAAGAAGTGGAAGAAGAAATAAAGGTGAAAGAATCGGTAACGGAAATTACCTCTTCTTTGAAGCGCCTCTTTGAGACCTCCTCTTAGGGCTCTAAAATTGGTCTTTGAGGAAGACCAGAACCTCTAGGATGTTTCTAGGGAAGTGGAGAAGATAATTTTGAAGGGGTTGGCCGAGCTGGAAGGCTCAATGTTGTGTGAAGAAGATAGGGAGGAGGTGCCCTTTTATAAGGGAGGAGAGGGGCACCTTTGGAATAACTAAATATATTATTTTATTATAAAGTCAAGTTCGGCTTTAAATAGCTCCAAATTGATTTATTTAGAGGCTAAGGTGGGGATGGGACGAAATCCTCTCATCCAATAGGATTTAGAAAAGTTTAGGTTATTATTTTAACCTTATCAATTAGATTTAACTCTAAGTTAAATAATATAACTTTTACCGTGTCTTTTTGTTTTCTTACACTATATGGTTAATAAACATACTATATCAAGCCAAAAGAACCCCAAGTTGTTTATTATTAATATATATAATCTTATATAAGTCATTTGGCCGAAAATTAGATTTTTAGGAATAAAATAACAATATATAATATAATATTTGTTTTAAAAACTTTTTTATGTCAATTTTGACACTATTTGGTACATGATTTTTATTTAATTAATAACAGAATTATAAGTTCAAACCAAGTTACTTAAATCAACAATAACATGTCATATTAACCTATAAAATTATTTTAAGTCATAAAAAGTCTCAAATTACATTTATTTTGGGCATTTATAACATCAACTATGTCAATATTTCATTAATAAGACAATTAATGCATCATCGTTGTGTCATAATAAATGATAATTATTTAATCCCTAAAAATTATAAATAAATTCCTATGATGTAGATACTTGTATTAGAGTTCTGGATACTATTCATGTTCTAAGATTCATGAAGTTTATCACTAGATTAAAATTATTATACTTATAAGATTTAAGAAAGTGACATGTTGTCACATTCTTTGGTTTTAATAATATTTAAATTATTTTCATTGACAAAATTTAATTAAATGAATATAATCCGACCCTTAGGTGATATGGGTCGACTTTCTTTCATCCAATAGGATTTTTACATTTGTTAGGGTAATTTTAAAATATTATATTTACCCTTAATTACCTGATTTACCTTTAACTATGGTAAATAAAATATACCGTAGTTACTATTCATAATTCCCAAAAATAAAAAGTATATTATTAACATAATTTGGATCCACTGATTCCAAATATGGAATCCATTTTTTCAAATTCAATACACAGAAGTTGCAGAAATTAAATTAAAATTAATCCCGTTGTCGAAAGAAAACGGGTTTTCTTTAAAACATTGCAAAAGATTGAATTGATTTAACCTACGAGTTCAAGGTAAAATCAATGCTAATTTCATACATTATATTAAATGGTAAAAATATATTCTATTTATACTTTAAAACAATTCAATATTATAATTTAACCACATAAGATATTACAATGAAAAAAGTTGTTTTTAATTAAAATATAGCGTGTTTTTACTATTCATTAAAATATGAAAGTTATCGGAAAAATATCAAATCTTTATATAATGTAAATTTTTATATCCTAATTCAGAAAAAGAATTTTATTTTGTCAAATTGAACTTATAAACATGTCAAAAACTAGATTTAATGTGGGTGTGCCATCAAAAGGTGGCAAAACTGCATTTTTTAAAAAATACTTATTTTACACAAAAAAATTATTTTGTACTTATACCATGTTCTAGAAATGTGTAAGATGAATAATAATGTTATAAAATTCAAAATTTAGTTAACACTATTCATAATGGATAGTTCATGACAATATTATAATAATATATCGTTGTTTATTAAAACCCAGTATTGCGTACAACACACGCTATCGAGGTAGGTCACGATTGCGTGTAATGCAAGCCAAGTCAGGGTTGCGTTTTGTGAAAGAATCCTTCATTGTTTCATATAACAGAATCCAACCATATTTCATTTATACATTGAATATATATATATATATATATACTCAATGTTGCGTAGAATAACTATTATCATAATTGTGTGTAACACGATCCAAGAATAGTGTTGCGTATACTACAAGCTAATTCGGTGTTGCGTATAGCGCAAGGTAATATTGGTGTAGAATAAAACACAATACATTAACGAAATTAAATGAATATTTTTCATAAAATCTCGGGGTGTTACAAGTCTGCTTCATTCCATTGCAAAATTCTGGTGTTTGAGTTTTTTTTGTGAGGTCATGGTGACTAATCCTCAACAGTTTTCAATATTTCCAGTTTTGTGAATAGTGTTTCCAAGTCTCTAGGTCTATTGTTCTTCCAGAACAGTAGGACTACAATTTTTCTAGAATGGAATTTCTATAGTGTTTCTAGAATACTGATATATCTAATGGTAGGTGTATACTGTTTCCATAATGGTTTTTCTACAGTGCATCCAGAATGGTGAGATATCTAATGGTGGGTCTTTTGTGCTTCTTGAACGGTAGGTCTTCAGTGTTTCCAGAATGGTGAAACATCTAATGTTAGGTCTGCAGTGTATCTAGAATGGTAGATCTAAAGTTTTTACAGAATGGTTGGACTATAATGTTTTTAAAATGGTGATATAACTAATGATTTCATGAAGATTGTTTCTAGAACTATGTCTTTTCCATTTCCATCTTTCTAAATATTTCCAGATTTCACAATTTCATCCTTTTAAATGTTTATTTGAGGAAGAATTCATTAATAGCCTGAATTTAAGTGATATTAGGATGAATCAAATCCCATAACACTCATATGAATTTTCTTATGGGATGATATGCCTTTACATGGTCTAACTGCATGGTTTAATGCGATCCTCTTTTAATAGAAAATATATTGATTCTTAAAATGTTTCACCGTTAAAAATTCTAAAGTGACGAGATATCTTCCACCCATGTTCATCATTCTCGTTCCCCAGTGTGTGACTCTAAAACCTTTCCTTCCATAATGTAGGAGTTGTGGAAAATTTTTTAGCCTTGGACTCTGTCATCCCTAGAGTATGTTCCTATTGCATGCACAACCCATATTTTTTGGCAACCAAGAATTATTGATCAATCGCCGACAAAAGGTATGATCAACCACCATTCTTATTGTTTCCCCTCCTTCTCTTCTCTTTTCTATATTCTGGAATGTTATCTTCATGTTCCTAAAAGAATATTCATGGGTTTCGGTTGGTGTGGTGGTGCTTATGCTTCCTCGGGTGCATGCATTCATCCAAGAGAGGTGACCATGATCGGTTTTGTTGGACTATTCTTGTGCAATGCTAATCGAAATTCTTTTAGGGATGGGGATTTGTGGACTCTCTATTCATTTCTGTTCAAATGTATAGTTAGTATGTTTTATCCCACTCAATCACAATGGAATAGACATAATAAATAATTGATCCAGAAATATAAATTTGTATCATTCATATTTTATTTCCAATTGTTTTCCTAAATAGTGTGATACCTATGATTACCTTTTTTGGTATATTATTCTAGATGAAAATTTGTAAAGAATGTAAACTAGGATTTATTTTAATTATTTTTCAATGATAAAGTGGCATGTAAATAAATATGGTTTTATTGCAGTAAGCATGTTTAATTGAATAAATTGATGATCTAGAGGCATGTTTATGCTTTGTTGAGAATGAAATAATTTCATGTCAATTAACAGTTTCGTTAATTTCTAATTGATTACTATTTAGGCTTCCCATAGTTGGAATATACAATTAATGAAAAAATATAAATCAAGATGAGTTACAGAACTAACTATGTGATAAAAGATAATTCTTAGTTGGGTTCTGAGTTACTCTCTCGATTATAAGGCTATGTGCATTTTTCATTGGAGCCATTTGTGCTCATTCTGTTTGAAGGGTGTATGCCTTGTTTAAGGGCCAAGACCCCAGTTGATTTGATGTTGGTTTCCTACTACTTATGTTGTGATGTGATACTTGTAGCTCTAGTGATATGTGGGAGTAGGGAGGACCATTTCATATTTCAGTAGTTGTGCCTAGAGTGGCGAGATGCATCATTTTATGCATGCGGGTGTCAAAGAGGACACCAGAGGAAACGAAAAAGGATGAATATTAATGTTGGATGCTTACTGAATCATATTGGTTGTTTATCGGGTTTATCTTCCCCACTGTATAGGGCAGCTGGTATTGGAATCCCTCATTCTAAAAAGGAATGAAAAAGTGTGGGGTATGACATTTGATTTCAGTGTTTACCTTATCAGGGAATGAATTGTCTATGTTCCTGATAGATGTGGAAAAGACTTGACAGGTAATTAATCTACTCACAGTGTTGAGACCCCTTTTGTTTGGTAGGTTAGAATGTTTTTCAATAATTCATGGAAATATGGAAAATGTAACAATGTTGTTAATAAATGATTTAATAAATGATTTTAACTTACGGGGATGCAACTTGGTGCAATGCAATGCTGAAGTTTCAATTTAAATGAATTGTGGATCATGGTTGGAAAGATAATGAATTGAAATGTGGAGTATATAATTGTTAATCAATGTTTATGTAACATATTAACATGACCTCGAAGCGTTCAGGCCGATGAACATTCCCTGGTTTGTGGCGGGCGACTTCAATATCATCAGTGACCCGGAGGAGAAGAATGGGAGAGGAGCCTTTCCGAGGCAGGCCAGTATAGAGTTTGCTTCCTGTATGACAAAAAGTGGACTACTCGACCTGGGTTTTCGAGGGGACTATTTTACGTGGTGAAACAACCAGGGTGGAAAAAGAGGTGTTGGAGCAGGCTCGATCACTATCTAGCTAACTCCGACACCCTGGATTCTTTTCCACAGGCTGAAGTCACTCGTCTTGCCCGTGGTATTTCTGACCATTCCCCGCTGAAGATATCGATCATACCCAGTAAGCCTTCTCAACATTCCTTCAGGTTCAACCCATACTAGGCCGGATACAAGGGTTACCACAATGTAGTACGTGATCAATGGAATGCTCCCACCCAATGTTACTCATGGGTAGCAATTCATAACAAGATTAGAAGTGTTAAAAATGGTTTGAAGGTCTGGTGCAGAAGCATTTCCCTTAATGCTAGAAAGCTTGAGTCCCTTTCTCAAGAGGTGGATCACTTTGAACGGAGTCTGGAGGAAACATGGAGCAAGGATTCCGCCGTAGAATTGGAAACTAAGAAGGCAAGTTAGGCGGAGGAGATGTTGAAGAAAGAGAAACGGGCTCGGGATCAGTCCAGAGTGAAGTGACTCTGAGAGGGCGACACAAATACTGCGTTCTTATGTGAATGTATTTCAGAATGGAAGCGGTGGGAAAAGCCAAATATCCTACAGGAAGACAGATCGTATGTGAATGACATGGAAGAGGTTGGGAAGATGGCTCTGGAATTCTTCCAGGATCTTCTTGCTGGTCAGACCCCAGAATGCCTATTGGGTATCCGACTGGCACGTCGGGGCTATGAGAGGCGATCCAGAACAGAGTTTCAGACGAGTAGAATCGTTCTTTGGAATCCATTCCTTCTGAGGATGAGATCTTTCAAGCCATGCAAAAGCTGGAACCAGAGAGTGGCCCTAGGCCATACGGGTTCCCTGGATCTTTCTACAGGGGATCGTGGGAGGTGGTCAAAGGCGACGTTATAGAATCTATTCAGGATTTATTCAAGGGGGTCCTTACCGAGGGTGGCCTCAGCCCCGACACTATGACTTCTTCCCAAGGATAAACATCCCAACTCCATGTCCAATTATAGTCCGGTCAGTCTCTGTAATATACCATAAAAAATCCTTGATTGTCTCATCAACCTAAGACTGGCTTCCTGGTTACCTTCATGGATTTCTCCTGAAAGACATGGCATTGTGAGAGGAATATCAATTCAGTGGTCCATCGCCCTTGCACAGGAGATGTTGAGGGATATTAACTACAACACTCATGGATCCAACCTCACCATCAAAGTTGACATTAACAAATCTTATGATCGGATTGAATGGAGCTATCTCAACAGAGCCCTGGCGACAATGGGGTCCTCGGCAATGGTGGTGGAAAATGTCTTCAGATGCGTGAGCTCTTCTTGGCGGGGAATTTCCTTTATGGGTAAAACTCATGGTTTCGTCAAGGATTCTAGAGGTCTATGGTTCGGAGACCCTCTTTCCCCCAGCCTGTTCATTCTAGCCCAAGACGCTTTGAGTGCTTCAATCAACAGGATCATACTCCAAGGGAACCTACTTCCTTTCCAGAGGAAATATAGCCTCCCCACTATCTCCCACCTTATGTTTACCGACGATACTATGATATTTCTTAATGGGGGAAGGAGATCCATTCAATTTCTGATGGAGATTCTGAATGACTATTGCTTCTGGAGCAGTCAGGTTCTGAGTAAGGATAAGAGTGAGATCTTCATCTCCAACCGTAGCTCGTCTCAGCGTCTGGACTCCCTCAAAAACAGGCTCAACATGCTACTCGGGCAGTTCCCAATGGATTATCTAGGCACTCCCATCTCTTCTGGAAGATTGAGAATTTGTGGATTCGATGGAATCTTAAGAAGGATTTCAGGACGTGTTCTTAACTGGAAGAATCAGTTTTTTTCAATCAGAGGATGCATTTATCTGGTTAATAGTGTACTTTCAGCCATTCCCATTCACACCTTGGATTCTTCCAACGTGCCGAAAGGAGTCATCAAAGCAGTGGACACCGTTCTTTGTCAATTCATCTGGGATGTTAAGTCTGAAGGTAAACGACACTGGACAAAGTGGGAGAGGTTGGCAAGACCCATCCCTGAAGGGGGGATCAACTGTCGTAGCCTCCATTACACTATATAAGGGGCCCATTCAAAGCTTTCATTGGAGATTATGGAAGATCAAACACTTTAAGGTCGATTCATGTCACCTTTGTTCAGAGGTAATGAGGAGGTAAGCTGTGGACAAGCTTTCCCATTGTGGGCCAAAGTCCATCCTCTGGTTCCCTCCTTGTCTTCTTGCTCTTGATGGATTGTTGGTACAGGGGACATATCCTTCTGGAATAACAACTGGGAAGGCTCTGTTCTGGCTTTCCCAGAATGTCTGGCGCCTTTGATCTCCTTCAAGGAAGCCCAATGTCATCCCCGCTTCATCAAGGCAGTGTTGAATGCGGACCAACATGTTGTCTTTGATTTGATCATGTTGAATTCCGAGAAAGACAGGTGTGTCTTCACACCATAGTCCTCGGGGATCTTTAATAGCAGATACATCCAGAGGTGGAGGGTACACACGAGGCCCCTGGATCGGTGGAATGGTGTGTTCTGGTGTCTCTAGATACAGACCAAAATGAACTTCTTGACCTGGCAGATCAAAAATCTGGCCCTGGCTTCAGATGACAATATCAAGAAACTAGGGATCAGTTTGGCCTCATGATGCCACTGTTGCAAGCAGCAAATGGAGGAAAGGTTGGATCACATGTTCTTCAAAAGTGAATGGGCGTTGGTGGTTTGGTGTTTTCATGGGGAAGTCTGGTCTCCATGCTCTGAGGAGAAAGAGTATGAGTTTATGGAAAGATGGTTTGAAGGAGCACTTGGTTCAGAGAAGACTCGCCTTTCCCGTGCTGTCTCCTTTAATGTGGGGTGCTGGTGCATATGGAAAGCCAGAAACCAAGCCCGATACGAAGGAGTTAGACCATCAACTAGAGATATCCTTGCGAGCATCTGTTTCCAGATTATTGACATGTCATGGATCTTCAAAGATCGGCAGTGGTCCATCCCATTCCCATGCATTCAGAAGAACAATATATATCCTTCCCTTCCTGAGGAAGTAGGATCTGGGAATTGGGTTCGATGGAACCCCCTGTTGTCAGATACAATCTCAATACTGACGGAGCTTGCGCAGCAGGGGTGATATCTGGAGGGGGGTTGTTAGAGATAATAAGTGTGATGTGATCCTGGATTTCTCTTGTTTTGTGTTCAGGGGAAATTCAATTCTAGCAGAGGCCTAGGATCTTCTCACATGACTTTATTTGTGGATTCAGTAGGAGGTTTCCATTTCGGAAGTGGAGGTGGAATCACTTGTCTTCCTTATCTCCCTTAAAGATAATCGCTCTACAACGTGGTCCATAGAGTACGTGATCAGGATTTGTCACCATATGCTTGGTCATAACATTACTCTTTATCACATATATCGAGAGGGGAACAAGGTTGCAGATTTTTTGGCCTCCATGGCTGACCACAGTTCCACAGACGCGCATATCTTTCAGATTAAGAGTTTGAAGGCAGAATGTGTTGATTTGATCAGAGGTGATTCCCTTGGTCTGCATTACTTTAGACCTTCATAGTCTTCTTTGTGTACTTTCTTCTTCTCTTAAAAAAATTTACTTTGGATGGATACATAGTCATGGGAGTAGCAGCTAAGATATCGAGAGACATAACATACACTTCAGCCTAAGATTAGGTTATTCCCATATTGTGGTTTGGAGATATATTATATAATTTACTTCTCGGTTTCTATATGATACTCCTTTCTATTAGTTTGGGAAACTAACATTCCAAGGATTTTCAGCCCGGGGGTTATTTTACCATTCATTCTTTTGGGATGATGGATGGATGATTGTGCCCTTTCGCACCGATCTCTTTTTTTGGTAGTTATGTGGGCTGGTAGGAATGACGATTAGTTTTCCCTATATAAATTTTTAGAGGGATATAATGGATTTTATTTATAAAAAAAATATATTCTTGATATAGTTTCCATTGGACTACTATAGTTGAAACGTGTATAGGTTTTGATGGCTTCAGGATCCTTACTCAGTGTATGGGATGTAATCGCTTGAGGTATAATTCTCGATGTATGATACATGTTATGAGAGGGGTAGTGAATCTTGAAAACTAATTGGTTAATTTGGTTACATGTATTTTGAGGTTGTTCTACCTAGGGTGCATGTTGTGGTTATTTTCCAAGGTGTCTTCAGGAAATCCATCTTGGAGAGAGATTCTTAATACATTTGACATTGGGGGCATAGTGGAAAAACAATGGGGAAGTAGTAGTGGGTTACCCGTTACATTCATTGTTATATTATATAATATTTTATGAGACACTTGGGGAGAGTAGCCATGGTGAGGATGGGAACTTAGTATAACTATTTCACAGATGAGTTTGTCTCACCTGTTGTTCCATGTTCTTTATCATGTTGTCATTCCTTTTTTAGGATAGGATTCGGGGAGGATCGTTATGAGTATACTATTATATCCACCCTTTGTATATATAAACTATTTTTTAGGTCACATATAGATGGTCGAAGATATGGCTGGTTACTACTAGCATTTAGTTGCCGGAGTCGTTCGGGCTTCCAGATCCTTGTTTTTTATACATTTAATTATTACTTAAAGTTTTCCCTTCTAGTAGTAGTAGTTTTTCTTTACATTACATATGTTTACTTGGGATTTAATTTAAATTTTAGTCTAAGTTGGAATTGGATTGTGTCTATATTATCTATCCTTTACGAATGTGTTCTCTTAGTGGGTAATCCCTCCTATTTGTGTGTTTACTATTTCCTCGTTGTTAGTCACCTACCCAGGGCCTACTAGAGGTGGGACTCAGAGTCACTAACTCCATTCTAGCATTGTTGGCTCAGGAGGGGTGCACATTATTGAGAGGGGTTATGATAATAATAATAAATTTATAATAAACATAATATATATCATGTAAAAATATTATAATTACTAGGTATGAACGGGTATGATGAAAAGAAAAATAGAAATCATTCATGCAATAGAGAATATAATCCACATGTATAGCTTGTTTTCGATTTCATTATCCATTGAATGAGGGAATTTAATAATATGATTTATCATATCATAATATAAAATTTGTTATAAATATAATTATTATTTAATAATTTAAACATATATATCATCAGTTTATGTTTTTATTGAATATTAATCATGTCTTTTATAGAGGTGGTAGTCTACACACACACAAATGACATTTTCTCTTTTCAATGTGAAAATGGGATGTGCGGTTAATTTTTTTAACCATTATGAAAAAAACATGTATAATATATATACTTATAATATAATTTTTATATGTTGAATTATTTTTTGAAAATTAATAGAAATACATAAGAAATAATAAAAATGAATGATTTTCCATAAGGTTATTACTCAATTATGAGACTATCTCCCATGTAAAGGGAGAAATTCATTTTAAGGATAGTATTTTGGGAAAAAATTGCATCATTATGGAGAATAATGTATACTAGTTATTTTTGGAATTTTTTGTCTAATTTAGTAGGTTTTCGGTGTTAGGGGATGTGAGTAGATGAGTTCCCCATTTATAAGTAAAATAGTGTAGCACTTTGAAAATACTCAAATCATATCAATAATAGAAGACACCCGGATGGAAAATACATCCATTATTGATATAAATAATATATTATTTAATATATAAGGAATTAAAAATACTCAGAAACTAATTCAAAACAATTTATTATCACGTTAGTCCCTTTACTACTTAGGATACTCATTTTCTTTATTTAGGTTTTCACCACAGAATCTAATTTTTAACTAGATAATTTCTTCTTCATTCCCAATTTCAAAATGGGTATTATTATATAATTTGGAACAAATTATTCAAATTATAAATTTATTGTAAATACCTGGAAATCCTGTGTATTGTTTTTAAATACATGGTTATTTTTCGCATCCATTAAAATTTACGACACATGATTTTGAGGCCGGGTTTGCCCGGAATCAATTTCTGAAGTCTTGTTCGGGTATGTTCAGTAAACGTATAAGTGGGATTTTAATAACATTTGAACCAGTGCACCGAACTCAATTCCGAGGGAACCATTGAACTCGCAACACCTGTATTCGCTTAATAAGACTTTCACCTCGATGGCAGTTCGACGAGAATGAAAGATTGTTTTTGGGTTTTTATAAAAATAATAAAATAATGTGTACAAGAGTTTATTTTATTTTAAGTTGTCATGTGAGTGTTGGTTTTTTAGATCCTTCACTTAGGAGTTGGAGGTGGGACCGCCACACGCTATCCTCCCATGAGAGGCTACGGTGGTGGGTCCCACCCGAGCATAACCTCCTCTATGTGGTTATGACGTGGGGACCACACAACGCTTCACACCCCAATTAATGGGGAGGTAGAGGAAACCTCTCAACCTAATCAATTAATTTTATGTGTTGACGTAAAATTAATTGCTTCTAATTTAATTTTTTGTGTCAACACAAAATTAATTTCTGTCCAATTAATTTTATTTTTCAAAGTGAAATTAAATGATTCTAATTATTTTGATGTGTCAACATGAAATTAATTGTTGTAAAATAAATTTTGTCTTCCAACATAATATTAAATCCTATCTTTTGTTTTGATGTTGGCAATTTGAGGGAAACCACTTGGAATCCTCCCAAAAATTAAGCCAACGCACCTCTTAAATTGCACCAATGGTATTTACTTCACTTGACACCTTTTTAAAATTATGTAACCGCATCGTTGGAATTTGGGATGGTTACTAATAATTGAACCGTCATAAATTCCATGATGGTAACATACCTCCCCCCCTCTCTTATATATAGGAAACTTGTGAGGAGGATTTGGGATGACTTCACCAAGCGACGAAGCGCTGGTAAAGTGACGTGACACCCAACACTAAGAGGATTACATTCTCCAATGAAGAATGCTCCACCGATGAAGAACGTCAACCTCAACATCAACCATCTTACTCGGAACTCCATCTTACGTGATACGTCATCTTCCACAATGAATCGATGTCCACCTTCTTGCACCAACGTCAACCAACTACGAGCAAGGTAGGGGGTTTATTGCTTGATATTTTTTTACCCTCTTCTTATCTTCTTCATCAAATAAAAAGAGATTATTGAGGACCTGTTATTGATCATCTACATTTCTTGATGAGCCAACTGATACCTCCCTAAATGCGAATGGTGTGGGCCAACCTAACATTGCCCGACACCCTCCGTCATTTTTCTTCCTTGTGGTGACGTTCTACAACAAGGTGATGAAGCGATATCGACGAATGCGGCAACAACGAAGGTTGCGCTACCCGCGACCTTCATGAATCACGCTTCCCACGAGGCGCACCTGTGCTCCTAGTCAAACACTGATTTCTAAGAGGCACCTGACCTTCCTACCCACGGCCTCTTGGCGCCCTGTCATGCGTGCGCCCCGGCCGAACCCGCGTGCTGCCCAGTGCCCCCGGTGCCCTTCTGCGCCCTCCCCAGTGCCCCCGTGCACTGCTCGGCGCCCCCGTCTGATGTATGTGCCAACACGCACCCCCTGCTCGCTGCCCGACACACCCAGCAACCTGATGGGCCCTGCTCGGTGCCCCAGGCACCCTGCTGCACCTTGCACAGCACCCGCACACTTTGTCCGGTGCCCCCATGATGTCCAGGTTCTCTCGCAGCCTCCCACTCGAGTTAGTGTCCCAGTACCACTTGTGGTGCCCTAGCCGAACATTCCTAGACATGCCTTCCAGTCCATGAAATGTCGGGGCACGCCCTATCAATGCTTCGGGCCGAACCGCCCTCTCAATCCATTGGGCCAGGCCCAGTGGACCGGGCCAAAACATAAAGGGATTACTGGCCCAACTGGCCGGGTCAGACCTAGTGTGTTTGACATGGTTAACCCAGACCAGTTCGGCCCAGACAGGGTTGGGCTGCGTCGGTCTGACCAGGATGGACCAGACCTGGGCCCATTACTTACTCATTACCTTCTTGGCCCATATCTTTGGCACTGGGTTTCCGTTTGACGAAATGTCAGTGGTGCCTGTATTCATGGAATGAAGGAATCACGTTGAGAGTACCCCCAATAAGTTTGGGGTATAGTTGAGTTACAGTCAGGTTGAATCGTACACAAATCCAACCGGGCCCCCAAGACAAAAAGTCTAATAACTAACTGACCGAGCGTCTGATTGACGCGCCGTCTATTGCGTTAAGACCCCTATAACATGGCGGACAATTGAGATACTTCTTCGCCAAACATTCAGACAGTTGTAGTATTTCCCAGTTGCTAGTGGAGTGGATCATTCCACCGAAGAGCAGACAGAGTGTAGAGACTTATTAGCTTGCAGACCTAACGACTGCATGACCGATTCGACTAGCCCAGTGGGGAGCGCCTTGTAGTTGGTGTCAGACCCACGGTGGAGGAGTGACTAGTAGTTGGTGGTAGTCCTGTGGTACTCGACAGGAGGAGTAACTATACTGGGTATTAGGGGGAGCGCCTAGTAGTTGGCAGTAGACCCATAATAGAGGAGCACCTGGTAGTTGGCAACAGACCCGCTGTACTCGACATGAAGAGTATCTCAACCGTCCAAGGTTACTGAGAAGCACCTTAGTGTCATGACAGTCCCACTGTACTCAACAGAGGAGGAGTTCTCCAACAGTCGTGGTTTCGATAATGAAAATCATGGTTTTAGCTAAGTCATTGAAAATTGTGTTTTCCTCATGATAGAGATGTGTTACTAGATAACATAGGTATATGTATGGTAATATACCTATGAAATGGTTATCTTTTGATTTCATACTTTTTGGTTTATCCTTGTTGGATTTTGTGAGTCCTTGAGGGTTTCGGGGTCCCTACTATGTATCGTTATACTCACCCCTACACAGGTTATTCCTGCACCTCGTTGTGTTCTTTGCAGATGACATACAGCGCTGACTGAGGTAGAGAGTAGTAGGACTGGACGATACATAGAGCTGGACCACTCGGTGTGATGGTACACGGAGCTGAAAGATATATGGGAGTGTTGTGGATTCCATCATTACCTTGCCATCTGGTAGGAACCCTAGAGGATGACCCAGTAGCTCCATTACTTTTCTTCAGTTGTACTTGGTTCTAGTTGTACTTGTACTTTCCTATTGGGATTTTATTTATGGCACCTTTTAAATTTCCAACACTTCTTTTGAATATCGTTTTTCTTAGTGCTATGCTTTATGTTCTGTACTCTAATGTGTTTGTTTACAGTTATAAAGTTAATGCCTTCTCAGTTTTGGGATTTACGCATTTGGTGCTAGTCTCCAGCCCCTGGCCTATGGATGGTGGGCTTGGGGTAGTCATGATACGGGCCCTGAGGGACGGGTCGTGACAAATTGGTATCAAAGGAGTTTGTTCTAACGCATAGATTATGACTCTAATATTTATTTTTTGTGAAGAAAAAGTTTTAAAGGAACAAAGTGTGGTTTTCAGTTTATGGAGTCCAGGGTTGGTGCGGGAGGCCAACGTATCCATACACTAGGACCATGACTTCTGATTTCCAACTCAGTGAATGAAAAAACTAATTGCGTTTGTGTTTCCAAAAAAAATTCTTTAATTCACCTCAACTACGTAAGCTCACTAGGTATTAATCATTTGACCATGTCACATCTATTTCATTTGGAATGCCTCCCCGTAGATGACCAGTTAGAGCCCAATGAGTCAAACGTAATAAAATCCCAATGAGCAACGAGGCCTCGGTGTAGAGCCCTTTTCCAAAGGACGCACCAGCGGTACTACATCCCATTGGAGGACTTATGCCACCAGCCCTAGTAGTAGATGATATAGGCTGCTTGAGGGTGTTGCACAAGTTCCAAAACCAGAGGCCACCTAGTATCAGGGGAGAGATATACCCACATGCATCTTTGGATAGGCTCGAGGTTGTGGTGAGAGTTTTCAGGCTAGTAGGGACACCAACAGACTTCATGATGATCCTTACAGCTAGACTCCTTCCGAAAGCAGCAGCCAGATGATAGAGCCGGATGCTCTCAATATATGATGAAGCGACGCTACACTAGGTAGACATTGAGAGCCAGTTTTGAGTGGAGTTTTTTCCACCCACTCTCTATGCATTGTAGATATATGAGCTACTTCAACTGCCCTAGGGTAGCATGAAAGTAGCACAGTACTCAGCGAGGTTCATCGACCTCTCGCGCTACTCCACTGATATGATAAGGGATATATTCACCAAGGCTCGGACCATGAAGCAGGGGATCAGGAGAGAGATCAGAGCTCTGATGATCTCACTCGGTATCTCAACACAGGTGGGGATGCTAGAGATATCCCTCCTAGTGGAGTGTTTCCTTGATATGTAGTCTCCAGCAGTGAGACCCACCACTAGACGACACGCTGTAGAGTATTTTGCAGCTGGCAGTTGACATATGTTACAAAGGTATAAGATGACCAGACCTAAAGGTGGTCGACCGCATGACTCGGGATCAGTTGAGCGGGGCACCCGAAGTGGAGACAGAGCCAGTCATGCTAGGCGCAAAAATTGTTACTCATGCGGCGGTCTTGGTGACATGGCTCTTGACTGTCTGACCCGCCATTCAGATGATCATCAGAAATATTAAGGACCTACCAGGTAGTGGGAGAGGTTCGATCGAGGAAGTCTCTGGGGAGGAGGCGGACGTGGAAGAGAAGATTGACGTACAACTGGCGGTAGATGACATTTTGAAGTGTTGCCACCACCGCACCAGGAGGTCCACCCTGACCCCATCGAGCAGGTGGATAGGGGAGTCTCATCTTCAGGTAGCTGAGGCTTATGATCACAGCACTCCATAGATGATTCAAGATACGATCTATGTATAGTCCACCTTAGCTATAGTTCTTATAGACACAAATGTCATTCACTCTTTCATTTCTGCATCCCTCGTTCAGAGCTCAGAGATTTCAAAGGAGTTGTTAGTTTGATCCTTACAGCTAAAGACTCTTATGGGAGCTGATTCAACGATTGCACACTGGTTCCAGCAGTGTGAGATTACTCCAAGATGCGAGAGTTTTATGTGGGATCTCCTAGTAGCAGCATTGAGGCCATTTGACATCATCTTGGTTATGAACTAGTTATCTATAGTCCATTCCCAGATCGATTATATTAGGCGAACAGTGCAGTGTGTCTAGATGGATGGGATAAGGTTCACCTTCACTAGAGAGAAGGGAACCTTTGCCGCATATGATAGACATACTCGAAGGAGGGTGTAAAAGATCACTCACTAGTTGGCTTTCCTTACCCTCAGAGAAGTTGATGTGGAGATTTTGACTTATCCTATAGTGGTGGACCAGTATGTAGATGTTTTCCTTGACAATGTTCTAGGACTACCTCCTCACAGAGAGGTGGAAATCATACACCAGCATATCGGATAGCTCCTGCTGAGCATCGTGAGATGTGGGAACAGTTATAGGACTTGAAGGGAAAGGGATTCATCTGGCCCAGTGTTTCTCCCTAGGCAGCCTCGATTATGTTCGCCAATAAGGAAGAAGGGAGATTGAGGATGTGTGTTGAATATCATCGCATGAACCAGGTTATCGTGAAGAAAATTTACCCACTCTCGTGGATTTTCAACTTCTTTGATCAGTTGATCGGATCTCAGTGGGTCTAGATGATAGACCTCAGATCAGGCTATCTCCAGCTCAGTGTCTGAGAAGAGGATGTGAAAAAGATGGCATTCAGGTGTCAATATGGCCACTAAGATTCTTGGTTATGACCTTTTGTGTAACCAACACTACAGCAGTGTTAATGTGACTCATGAACATGATATTCTAGCCTTACCTCAATTTCTTTTTCATAGTCTTCATTGATGTCATTATGATCTACTTGACTACCTAGGAGGAGCATTACTACCATTTGCAGGTAGTGCTAGACACACTCCGAGAGCACTATCTTTAATGTAATCTATTGAAGTGCCAGTTTTGGATTCAAGAGGTTCACTTCTTCGGACACATCATCTCAGAGGTTGTAGTTCCAGTGGATCCAGTGAAGATTGAGGTGATACTTGCTTGGGATCCACCCATGAGTGTGACGAAGATAAAATGTTTCCTGGGTTTGGTTGGGTACTATCAAAAGTTCATACCAGACTTCTCCAGAGATACAGCACCACTATCACCCATGATGAAGGATGGGCAACACATCGTGTGGTTGGAGGGATTCCAGTAGAGGTTTCAAGAGATGAGGTACATGCTGACTAGTACCCCCATCTTTATGCTTCAAGAAGAAGGAATAGGTTACATAGTTTACTGTGACGCATCAGGGAACAGACGTGGGTGTGTCCTGAAGCAAGAGTGAGCAGTGATTGCTTATGGTTCTTGACAGCTAAGAAAAAAAGAGCATAACTATGCTACCCATGACATAGAGTTAGAAATAGTGGTCTTCACCTTGAAAATTTGGTGACACTATCTGATGGGAGAACATTTTATCATTTACTCTAATCACACAAGTCTCGGGTATATCTTCTATTAGAAGGACATGAACCTAATACAGCATCGATGGCTTGAGTTTCTCTAGTAATATGACTTCAAGGTAGCCTATACTTCTGGGATGTGGAACGTTGTAGCAGATGATATCAACAAGAGATCTTGTATACAGCTTCTAGGAGAGGCGATAGAGCAGCTAGCTACTTTAAAGATATCATTTGTGGATAGAGATGGAGCAACATTATTTCAGTCTCTTATGGTCACTCCACCACTTCTTCACCGAGTCAGGGAGGCACATAATGGGGA
This sequence comes from Viscum album, assembly GCA_963277665.1. NCBI lineage: Eukaryota > Viridiplantae > Streptophyta > Magnoliopsida > Santalales > Viscaceae > Viscum > Viscum album. Next base: position 959,705,508 of record OY728143.1, on the reverse strand, counting down.
TGCTGATTGTGATACATGATGTGCTCAGATATCCATAGGGCAGGGACCTGATGGATTTTCTAATGGTGGGGAGAACATAATCCTTTTTAGAGGACGTACATTGGAACCAGTTTCACTTCAGGAGGATGTTTTTAGGGAGTTCCACACATCCCATATAGCGGTACATCTAGGAGTGATGAAGATGTACCAGGACCTTTGATGATAGCACTGGTGGCTAGGTATGAAGAAGGGAGTAGCGGAGTTTGTCTCATGGTGCCTCACTTTTTAGCATGTGAAGGCAGTGCACTAGGTACCAGCAGGCGTGGTTCAACCTTTAGAGGTCCCAGAGTGGATGTGGGATGGGAGATCCATGGAATTAATTATGGGTCTTCCACGTACATCTAGGGGTCATGACTCGATTTTGGTGATCGTCTACCAACTCACCATGTCATCCCACTTCCTACTGAAAAGATATAAGGGTTCAGTAGAGAGCTTCGGATGCCTCTAGGCTTAGGATATTGTGAGACTACATGGAGTAACTTCCTCTATTGTCTTTGACCGTCACACACCATTTACTTTATGGATATTGATGGTGTTGTAGGAGGATTTCGGGACACAGCTTCGCTTGAGCACCACATTCCATCCTCAGACAGATGGTCAGACCGAGAGGATCATCCATACCCTCGAGGACAAGCTATGTGCATGTGTCCTTGACTTAGGTCACAGCAGGGAGGATAACTTTCCTTTGGTGGAGTTTTCTTACAACACCAGTTATCAATCCACCATAGGGATGACACATTTCGATGCATTGTAAGAGTGACCTTGGAGATCACCGATATGTTGGAATGACCCTGGGGAGTCAGCAGCAGTGGGACCATAGATGGTACGAGCTAATACAGAGAAGTTGCAGATCATCCAGGTGCAGATGAAGACTCTCCAATACAGGCACAATTCATATACTAACAGGAGATAGTGACTGCTAGAGTTTGAGAATGGTGACCACGTCTTTCTACGGGTACCCCCTCAACAAGTTCTACAGTGATATGGCTGAGGCAGAAATTTATCTTATAAATTCATCAAACTTTTTCGGTCCATAGTAGTGTAGGCGAGGTGGCTTACCGCTTCGCTCTTCCATCTCAATTTCACCGAGTGAATGTCGTCTTCCACGTATCTCAGATAAGGAGATATGTGCTAGACCCTTCCCACGTCATATACCATAGAGAGTTGGACGTTGATGATGGGGAGACTTTCACGGAGGTTCCAATGGAGATTGAGGATCGACAGGATCAGGTCCGACATGGATGCTCGATACCTATGATTATGCGTTCCCTGGTAGCAAAAGAACCTCCAAGAGATAACATGGGAGCGGGAGGCTCAGATGTGTGCTCAGTACACCCATTTTTCCCTTAGTTTGAGTTGAGCCTTACGGGGATGCAAAGTCCTACGGTTGGGAGATTGTAAAGACTCGGAAATCCCGTGGAATATTTTTTAAAAAAATAAATCGGAATTTTACAAGTCAGGAAAAATTTAGAGTTCTTTAATCTGAGGCTTGGTGTGCCCAGAATCAATTTCTGAAGTCTTGTTCATGTATGTTCAGTAAACGTATGAGCATGATTTTTTTAACTATTGAACCGGTGCTCTGAACTGAAATCTGATGGCACCTTTGAACTCACAGAGCCTGTATTCTCTTAAGAATACTTTTACGTCGATGGTAGTTGGACGATAATAAAAGTTTGTTTTTGGATTTTAATAAAAAATAATAAAATAATGCGTACAACAAATTATTTTATATTAATATTCAATGTGAGTGTTTGTTGGTTAGAATATCCACTATGGAGTTGGAGGTGGGACTGCCATACCCTAACCTCCCATGAGAGGTTATGGTGGTGGGGACCACCTGAGCATAACCACCTTTGAGAGGTTATGATCTGGGGACCACACGACAAATAACCCCCCATTAATGGGTATGGAGTGGAAACCTCTCAACCCCCTCAATTAAATTTATGTGTCGACGTAAAATTAATTGCTTCCAATTTAAATTTATGTGTCAACATAAAATAAATTGCATTCAAATTAATTTTATGTGTCTCCGTGAAATTAAAAACATCCAATTAATTTTATGTGTCAACATGAAAATAATTGTTGTAAAATTAATATTTTTATCAACATAAAATTAATTCCTATATTTTTTTGATGCAAGCTATGTGGGGGAAACCACTTGGAATCCTCCCAATAATTAAGCCAACACACATCATAAATTTCACAAATGCTTTTTAATTCAATTGACCCATTTTTAAATTAGGCAATTGTATCGTTTGAATTTTGGAAGGTTCCTAATATTTGAACTATCATAAATTCCATGATGGTTATATACCTCTCCACCTCTCTTATATATAGGGAGCTTGGGAGGAGGATTTGGGATGTATTCCCCAAGCGACGAAGCAATGGTAAAGTGAAGCTATGCCCAACACTTGGAGGATTATGCTCTCCAATAAAGAATGATCCACCAATGAAGAAAATCGACCTCAACTTCGACCATCTTCCTCGGAACACCTTTCGATGTGAGACATCCTTGTCCTCAACGAATCGATGGCTTCCTTCTTGAACCAACGTCAACCAACTACGAGCAAGGTAGGGGGTTTATTGAATTATATAATTTTACCATCTTTATATCTTATTCATCAGATAAAAAGAGATTGTTGAGAACATTTTACTGATCATCTACATTTCTTGATGAGCCAAATGATAGCACCCTAAACATGGAGGGTGTGGGCCAACCTAAAATAGTCTGACACCCTCTGTCGGTTTTCTTCGTTGTGGTGACGTTCTACGGAAAGGCAATGAAGCGAAGATGATGAAGGCTACAATGACAATGGTCTCACTGCACACGACCACCGCGAATCAGGCCACCCCCGTGGCGCACAGGTGGTCCTGACTGAACACCACCGGTCGCGCGGCGCCCGACCCGCCTACAATCGGCCTCCTAACGCAATGCCTGGTGCATGACCCGACCGATCCCACGTGCTGCCCGGCACCCTACTGCACCCTGCCCGACACACCCGAGGACTGATCGGTGCCCCCGTGCTCTGCCCGATGCCCACGAAACCCTGATTTTCCCAGCCCGGCACTCCCGGTGCCCTGCGGTTCCTAGCCTCATGCCCCTGGGGCCTTACCATGGCCTGCTCGGCCCCTACCAAGGCATGCCCGACGCCCCCGCACCCGGTCCAACGTCCCCTCAACATCTCGTCTCCCTCACAGCCAGCTGGCCGAGCAGGTGTCCCGGACCCACTCGCAGTGCCCTGGTTGAACCGGCATAGCCAAACCCTTCGGGCCGAGCCGTGCAGGGCCGCACCCTCACAATGCTCCAGCCGAACTGGCCTCAAGCCTAGGCTGAACCGCCCTCACAATCCACTGGGCCAGGCCCATCAGACCGGGCCAAAACATAACGGGCCGACTCACCAATGGGTCGGTTCAGACCAAATGAGTCAGACTGGGTCGACCCAGACCGGGTCAGACCATACAGGGTTGGGCCGAGTCGGTCTAACCAGGTCGGACAGGACTCGAGGCCATTACTGACTCATTACCTTCTTGGGCCATATCATTTCCACTAGACGTCTGTTTGACGAACCTTCAGTGGTACTAGTATTGTTGGAATGAAGCCTTCCAATTTATAATACCCCAATGTTTTTGGGGTATAGTTGAGTTACATTCAGGTTGGATCATACACGAATCCAACCGGGCCCCTGGGACAAAAAGGATATTAATTAACAGACCGGGTGTCTGATTGATGCGTCGTCTGTTGAGTTGAAACCCCTATGATGTGGTGGATCATTGAGATACTTCTTCATGGCACTTTGGCATAGTTGGACTATTACCCAGTGGAACTTAGAGAAAATACTTCCACCAATGAGAAAAAAATAGTGTAGAGACCTAGTAGCTGGCAGACCTGACGACTACATGACTGATTCGACTCAGAGTGATTCGACTAGCCTATTGGGGAGCACCTGGTAGTTAGAAGAAGCACCATGGTGGAGTAGATCATGTTATATGGTAGTAGACCCGTGGTACTCGATTGGAGGAGTACTTCTATAGGCTATTAGGGGGAGTGCCTGGTAGATGATGGAAGAACCATGGTGGAGGAGCACCTGGTAGTTGCCAGCAGACCCACGATACTTGATACAAAAAGTACCTCATCAGTCCAAGGTTAGTGATAAACACCTTGGTGTCGCGACAAGCCCACTGTAATCGACAGAGGAGGAGTTCTCCTACAGCCATGGTTTTGATAATGAATATCCTTGTTTGAGCTGAGTCAATGAATTTTGTGTTTTCCTCATGATTGAGATTGGTTACTAGATAACTTAGGTATATGTATGAGAATATACCTAAGAAATGTTTATCCATTGATTTCATTCTTTGTGGTTTATCCTTGTTGGATTTTGTGAGACCTTGAGGGTCTCAGGGTCCCTACTGAGTATCGTTATACTCACCCCTACACAGGTTTTTCCCGCACCTCGTTGTGTTGTTTCCAGACGACGGACAGCGCTGACTGAGGTAGAGAGTAGCAGGACTGGATGGTAGTCGGAGGTGGACCACTCGGTGTGATGGTACACGGAGCTGACAGACGGATGAGAGTTCTGTAGAGGCCATCTGTACCAACCCTTCAAGTAGTAATCCCCGAGGATGACCCAGTAGCTGCTTTACTTTTCTTCAGTTATACTTATACTTTCTTGTTGGGCTTCTTTTCTATCCCCTTTTTACATTCCAACTATTCTTTTGAATACAGTTTTATATAGTGTTCTTCTTCCTGTTGTGTACTCTGATGTGTTTGTTTATAGTTGTAATGGCCAATCCTTCCTAGTTTAGGAATTTACACCTTTTTTACTAGTCCTCAACCTCTAGCCTATGGAAGGCGGGCTTAGGGTAGTCACAATACGGGCCCCAGGGGACAGGTCATGACATTTATTTTTTAAATAATATTTTAAAAATCCAAATGTTTAATTTTTGAATAATAAATATACAATATATGAAATAATATTTTAAGAATAATATTAATGGATTTTAAAATAGTCATTCATATATTTATAAACCAAAATCAAAATTTTAAAATATAAAATTTGTATTCTAAAGTAAATATTCGTTAAAATCATATTTCATTAATTTTTATGTAATACATATATTATAATAATGAAATAAGATTCTCAATTTCATTATATTTGCACTAATTAAAAAAAATATTTTTTAAGTAAAGAATTGTTAGATAAATTTGAAATTTGAAATTGAATAATTAATTTAGATTAATTCAATTCAAAAACTAAATATTTTAAAATATTTTATTTTAATAACAAAAAATAATCTAGAAAATACATTATTTTATTCAAAAATGAAGTTTTTAAACATTATATTTTCTTATTATTATTTCATAAATAATTTTAATTTAAATGTTGATAATTTGTTAGTTAATATATAATATTACATTATAATTTTTCAACTGAATATGTTATGATTAAATACAATGTATTAAAAAACAAATATTACTTGTATACTAAAAAATATAAAAAATACCTTTAATATTATTTACATTTTCTCTAAAATTTAATTTTATTTCATTATTGATATTAAAATCATTAATATAATTTTTTATATAAATCAAATAATATTTTAATAATAAAAATATTTATATTTATATGTAACATATAAATAATTTTATTTATAACATCTTAATATCATATTTTATTTCCTTGTGAGTTATATTTATTAAAATTTCTGAATTTTTTATACAATAATTTACTATTAGAATTTAATATATGATAAATTAACATATTTAAAACAATCAGATTCAAATTGACTATATCTAAAATGATGAAATTCATAAATAAAAAAATCCATTCAAATATATAATTTTATTAAATAATCTGTTAATTTCCCTCTCACTTTTTTAATGAAAATTCATATGTCATATTATAGATTTTTTATAATGAATTATACTTTCATTTATATAATTTTAATTATATTTTTTCCTTGGATATTGGTGATAGTTATGTTTGAGATGATACGTGGGATTTTCTAGCCATGTAAATTTTATACTATTCTAACTATTGTCCCAATAAATTTTTTTAGTTTTAATGGATACACATCATAAATGGTGATAAATAATTAATTCTCTATAGAACATAGTTTTATATTATTTTTTTAAAATTTTAATTTATAAACTAATCAAATTTCCTTAGTTTGGTTAATATATTTTTGTTTGCATTCTCTAATCATTATTCAATATTTTTGAATGAATATAAAATGGTTAATTAAAATTAGAGTTTCAATTAATAGTTTTAATAATTGATCCTAAAACATTATGAAATATATTATCCCCAAAAAATAAATTGATTTGTATTAATTTTTATTTTAATATATAAATGGAAATAACAAATAGAATCTAAATTATTTAGATGACTCAGGATATAATATCCTCAAATATGACAACCTTGAAATCATGGGAAACAAATATCCCTCCTCATAATATAAATTATCTTTAATGTTGATTAATCTCCAAACTGTTTGGTATAATAGTATATCATTATATTGTATCAAGACAGAAATAATATTTTTTTTCTATTGGGTGATTATTATTATTCATTCCGAAAATGTAATTGTTTAATATGAAATTCATTTATTTTACTACATAAATGTTTTCAAGATAGAGGAATCCAATCAATCGCTAAAATCATGAAATAGTTATCTAAAGTATAGATTATAATATTTTCAAATGTCACATTCATATAATCTTTAACATGGAATGAAATAATTATAAAAAATTAATACTCCATTGAAAATAAATTCATAGATGGGGTGATTTAATAATCATTGAAATCATCTTGGATAAAATTGAGTTACGTTGATTAAATTCCAATAAGATATTTAAAACACTATATTGGAGGGTACATCGACCAAAATTTAGGATCCTATTTGGGATATGTGATTTCCTTTGAATTCTACTGTCCACTTGGTCTTGGATTTTGGTGATTCATTTCGTCTTGTTTAGTCCTTTGATTTGTGACTTGACTTGGATAATTTAAAATTTTCCTAAAAAGATTCATTAAATTGTTAATGGTAATATACGATGAATTAATTTATATTTAGTATGTTATATAATTTCATCATTTTGTTATGACAATATTATGATTGGTTCCCTCTATTACCATAGGTAATGTGTAATCATCTCAATTTAAGAAATTTTTCATGGATATTCTTATGAAATATTTGACATGTATAATGATTAATATTCTTTCCTTAATTATATATATTATATTAATTTTTCACAACAAAAAACCCTTCCCTTTTTCAGTTTTTTGGATTCCTACTATTATAAACTTTATAATCATAATTTGTGACATATGTTTTGGAAGTACCAAATGAATCTACATTACATATTTTATCCTATTATATTTATAGTGGGGATAATCCATTAATTTTAAGTAAATTCCATTATTAAAATTTTATTCCAACAAAAACCATTAATAAACACTAAAGGATATAACAAGAGTGATTAAAACCATAATATAATTATTGTAATATAATAACATGGAGATTTCAACATTACAATACCCTACTATTAATGTATATTTCAATTCATCCAAAACCACTCTCAGGTTAATATTTATTTATTGTGGTTAAGTTATCTTAAATTTTTATCCCAAATTCATTATTATAATATATTTGTCATCATGTCTTGTAAATAGAATTTGATAAACCAAAATAAATATATCACGAGTTTCTATCTAGGTGTTTAGTTCTAGGACCACTCATCAAGAAATTGGTTGATGATCAAGTTAGTGCTCAAAAAACCCTTCTCATAATGACTACATAATGGTGCACCAATTCCCCATCCACATCATCATTTGAATATATTGAAATTAACTTTATTATTGGAAACCCACATCATCAAAAGATTAAAATTATTTTATGATACCGTCTAAATGATAGAGTATCCTATAGGATTTTCTCATAGGTTTTAATTATATGATCTCTAGAATAAAATAATATTTTCATCAAAATAATTGAACCCTTTTCTGAAATAAACTATATCATGTCAATATATACATAACTTTATTTTAAAAAATCATAATGTAATAAATACCTGTCAAAAATAAACACAGAATCCAATGAATGGATGGCCTAGCTCAATTGAGGACTAGATAAATAAAAACCTTATTTTCCACCCTTGTGAATGTTTCTATATAAGTTATTTTTACTAGACACAACATTACACATAATATATTTAATACTAATCTTTAAAACCAAGTTAAATTGAAATATAATAAATGGGTGATCTCAGATGATCTATAAGGGTAATAAAATTCTATAAGAATTTAATATCATAAGTGAACATAAGATGAGAATATAGGAAAAACCATGATACATAAGAAAATACATATCAAAAAAAACATTGAAAATAAATAATAGAATATGAATTATGATAAAATAAGATGTGAAAAAATAGGTGTGTAAACATCAGTCAATAAACATTATCAATGAGATATTAAAAATAATAATAACTAATATAAAAATTGAAAATACATTTATCACGAGAAAAAAAACTATTATATATAAAATTACATTCATGAGCTATAAAATAATTTTCCTTGATAATGGAAATAAATATTGTTCTTGAGAATAACTATGTTTTGATATATAAACATTAAACCAAATAATTAGTGTGTGATATTGGACCCATCCCTTCATCATCTGTACTAATGAGTGAAACATGAAATCAATCACTTATCAAAAATTATATTCCAATGAAAATAAAAATACATTAATTAAACACATCATAAAGAACACATCGAAAGATAATGGGTTTCATATGCATTCATATAATGATACCATCAATTATAGCATCAATATTAATTACACGATAAACTGATGGAATATAAAATGGTACCCTATGACATCAAGTATCATTCATCATAAATATAATTCAATAAATGAAAAAAGGATATATTATTTACACTATAAAGATAATGGGTATATTATTAGTTAATAATTACTACCAATCAATAGATGTACAAAATCTTGGTTAACTTTCATTATTCAAATGAATAAAAAATTGTTTTTACAAAGGAATTACATTTGAGTGGGAAAAAATTATCATTTATAGTGAAATATTATGATATATAAATGATATTATATATCATTATTATAAAATATAATTGAATTAAATAAAATATTAACTGAAATATGGTATATTTTTATGTTAAAATATTATCCTTCATTGAAGAATATATATTTCAAATGATGTGAACGTAGATGAATATTTATTTTAGAGTAGTAGGAAAAGTATCTTTGGAAATAAGAAACATACATTAACAATTTAAAAATATATTAGTAAAAAACACCTTATAAATAAAGGATATTAATATTCAATTTTGTAACTATATTAAATTATATTATGTAAGTATCATAGAAAATTGAAAATATGGTAGAAATAAGTTTTCACATTGAAAATGTGAAATGAGATTCCTTATATAGTATGATGAATTCCCAAATATAGAAAAAAATGAAAATTTATTTCAAAATATTCTATGAAGGAGATTTTTTAGAAATTGACATTAATACATTTAGTAGGCATGGAAAAAACATTTTTATAGGAATATAATTATTTTGAAAATGAAAAATGGTAGGTTCTTTATTGAGAAGAAAAGATGGGGTCGGTTCCACTTACTATAATCACATCAAATAAAATATAATTCATGGGAAATTTAATTATTAAAGGGAAATATAAAAACCCATGGATATATAATAAAAAATATTATTTTGGTTATAATGAATAAAACATACAAAAATCGGTTATATTTCAAACAAAATATTGACTGGAAAAAAGGATTTCAAAAAATCCTTACAGATTGAGTAAAAGCTTATGAAAAATCCTTTCATGTTGCGTATATTTTTAATTGAAATATAATGAAATAATGAAAATTTAGTGACTCTTAAAACCTCATGAATATGTAAAAATATATTCATTATTTTTTAATGACTATAAATTTAAGAAAATATGGTTCACAATTAGAAATAAGTCTCATGAATTTTAATTTTAGTCCAAGAACTCCTTACCGTGTTTCCTCTCTTAGTCAATCACACTATATGTTTCAATATAAAAAAAATAAATATATGAATCACCTATTTATGAACATTTTTAAAATAAAAAATTATTTTTTAAAATAATTTATAATTATTCTCTACATTTATATTAATTAGTTATTAAGTATCTTTGATTTCCTATTTTCGTAATCATGGTCATTTGGAAATAGTTTAACAATACCGATATTATTATTACATATTAAACCAAAGATCATAATTATTTTTTATTTAAAATTAATATAATTTATTAACTATAAAATTTCATTTCCTTTAATTTTTCCACAATTACAAATTTATTCTATATTTTATATGATGATGTCAATATTGAACATTATTCGATTATTTTTATATAGTGAATAACATTTTCTTAATAAATGATTGAAAAATTAAGGTATATTTTCTATTTAATAATAAATAAATTATTTATTTATTAAATAATATTATATTTGAAATTATTTTTTCATAATCTTCCATCGTATAATTTTATTTCATATTTCAAGTAGGTGGTCAATCTGACACGAACATGAACAAACCATGCGTAATTGATGATTACGGGGTGACATAGGTAAAATTTATTTAAACTAGTATTATATTGTTAATTTTTATTATTTATTTGAATGATATATTAGAATTATTAATAATTTTCATGAATGATAAATGGATATGAAATCATTTCCTGATATGAATTAATCTTTTTTTTATTTAGCTTGTATTAATTAATAGAATTAATGATAATCATTTATTCATCGCATACTTTATTGGTTCTCCAATTTTCCATACCATAACACTAATGATGTCATAATATGAATTAAAATAAATTTCAAGACTATCCCTTTAATGTGTAGATGAAAATAAAAAAATAAATTAATAATCCTAGGGAGTTAGAATCCCATATGTATAGTTGATTTTTGATTTCCTTCCATAAAATGAGAGATATGAATTATATGATTTGAAATTTAATAATATAAATATTTTATTTGTTTTATAACTATTTATTTAATTCAATATTATGACCTTAAATGTATGGTGTTCATGGAAAATGAAACACAATGTTTTGTAGCAGTAGTCAGCACAGAGACTAATATAATTTTCACTTTTCTACATGAAAAATTGATGGTTGTAAAATATTGTAACATTATTATAAAAATATACCCATATAATAATGATATTTTTGTTATATTTTACATATATTGGAAATAATTTTGATAATGAAAACATGTATATACGGATAATGAAATGAGAGAGAGAGAAAGGGGCTAAAAACATATACATTACATCACTAATTATCGTACTTCTAAATGTAGTTAATCCATTGAATGATAGTAATTTGAGAAGCCAATAACCACATTATGGTGGGTAGTAATTTTTTATAGAGGTTGTGATATTAGGGTTTCTCGTAAAGGGGGTTTATTGTGTGTTGGTGTAAAGATATGAGTGGCCCTTCTATTAGTGAAATGGCCGGAAAGTTTTTTGTAAATACACTAATATTTTTAAGAATTGAAAGTAATTACCAATGGAAATGGACTCATAATTGAGAAATTATAAATTATATAAGATATATTATTGAAAATAATATCATCCTCTACATTAATAATATTTTTTTAAATTTTTTTCCCATTACCACTTTTGATACATAGTTTTACATATTTGTTATTCTACATGGTAATAGGTTTCTAAATATGTTATTCATCCTTCATTCCCAAAAATAATATAATAAATATTTTATAATTTTATGTAAATTATTAATATAATATAATCCATTTTTATTCATTATACTTTTAAAATTAAAAAAAATCATTTTTTAGGAATTAATGTATTATGTAATAAAAAAATTTAGATAAAATTAAATCAGTTTTAGAATGTCTATAATATATTTATAATCTATAATAAATATTTTAGAATGTATAACATAGATTTTAAAATACATATTTTTTTTAATAAAAATGATTTAATAAATTTATATTTCATGAATATATAATTATAATGGCATGAAATTCAATTATTCAGTATTTTTGACAAATCATCTAAAAATAATTTTTTTATAAAAAATACGAAGAAATAATTATATGATAATATTAAAAATATAAATCCAATAAAATAATTCATATTTTTAGAATTATGAATTTTAAAAAACTACTTTTACACTTATGTATGAATGTAACACCCCAGGTAAATAAAGAATATGACATTTTCTTATTTATCCATATTTGTGAATAAAATATTAATATGACTTTAAAGGGGACGCTATGCTCGATGGCGTACCCAACACACAACAACGAGTTTCTTGGGAATCTTACCTTGCACTCTAATAATAAAATAATATTATTTTAAATGGTAGTTAACATATAGTCGTTGTATTGGCGGGAAATGGATAGAAATAACTAAAATATGATTATATATGTTTTTAAATGTTTTTACATTTATCCAAAAAAAGATAAAGGCTTAAAATTCGGAAAGAATTCAATTTTAGGCGTATATGCCCTAGTTTTCACTAAAGGTTCACTTATTGCCTTTTGATGGAGAACCTTCATTAAATATAGTTTTTTTCACTCTTATACATCTTTTTGGACCAAATAAAACTCTTCTTTAGAATTGGGATATCAAAATTAACTTTGTGTAAATTTTTGGTATCTTTCTGATAAAGTTCATTTTTTTAATGAATAGTGTAAAATGTTGTATTTTAATTCAAAACCTCTTTTTAATATAATTTATTTATATGATTATATTATCTTTTGAATTGGTTTTAAATTGAAATTAGAATATATTTTTACCATTTGATTCAATGGTGGACTTTGGAATTAATTTCACTTTGAAATTCGACATAAACAAATATCAATCTTTTAATATATATTGTTTCTTAAAAACACGCTATTTGTTTTGAAAGCGGGAGTTAATTGTTAAATTAATTAATTCTACTTATATTATTTTAATTAGGTAATATAAACATCATTTTTGAATTCGGAATATCAAATATAGCTTAGAGTGAATTTTTTGTAATTTTTTGAAAAACTCCAATTTTTGAAGAATAGTGAAACCACTAAGTGTTAATCAAGCGAACTGATTTTTCAGTTAAATGAAAGTTTACCACTAATTTGTATTGAATTTTGAAAATCCGACATACATGGTTTTCATTAGTATGTAAAATGTGGTTCAATGGGATGAAAATAATTTTTTGGTGAATATTAACTTTTTTCATTAATCGCGATTAGAGGTAATTTGTGTAATTTAAGGTAAAAATGATATTATAAAAATATGGAAACACCATGACACTTGTCCTACACCTATTGGATGAGTCATGTCCGACCAAGACAACCCATGGGTCGATTTAGGGGACCCTATGGAGCCTCTTGGGTGAGATAATGACTTTAATGCCTTTTTTTAAATAAAGGTGAAAATGAAACTAACATAAATTGTTTTACTAAAACAATTTTTTGAAGGGGTTATACTAATCATATATTTGTCTATAAATAATATTTGGAAATATAAAACTATTTCCTACATCATGATAGTTTTGTTATAATTTTTAGAAATTAAATAAATTAATTTAATTATGACATCATGATGATACAACGATGACCTCATTAATGAACAGTTTAATTAAAATGAAACGATAATATAAAATCTAAGACCTAAAAATGTCCAAAAACTATTGGATGGGAATATTTCGAATAATTATCATCTTATATTCTAAATAAATCAATGTGGGACCTTAGAAATTCGAAACACTTTTGAAAATAAAATAATAGTTTCATGATTTCCAAAAGTTCCCCTACTCTCCTCTTATAAAAGGCCCCCACCTCTACCTCATTTCACACAATCCTCAAGCCTTTGGCTCGGCCATCCCCTGCCCATTTACTCTCTCCACATCCCTCTCCTCATTCTAGAGGATTCCCTTTGGGCAGAACCCTTTCAAAGGATGCCTTTAGGCTCAAATCAAAAGGAGTTACACTTTTATAGGTAATTCATTCTCTCATGTTCATTTGTTTTATTTTGCTTCTCCAACCCCCTAAACTATTTTTATTTACTTCTTTTGTAACAACACCAGTATCTTAAATATACTAGGATTTTTTTATAAGATTTATTCGAGCTACTCTCTCACAAAACTACATCAAATGGTTAAAGAACATACGGTTTCCGTGGATGGCGAAATTATGTCTCCTGAAACGATGATTGTTCAATACTCATTTAACACCTTCAAAGGTGGCCATTATGATGTCACTATTCTTATATATGATATAAAATATTTTTACTCTTTCCATAAGCTTCTTTATTTTTCATTTATGGTATACCATTATTGTTTCCATTATGGGTAAATACTATATCTTCATTTTAGGAAGTGCGGACTACCGCCCCCTGAATGTGATTTGATTCGTTTATACCATATGTGGGATGTGTAAAGGATAAAGTTAATGATATTATATATGTTATTATACTTAAATTATAGTATACTCTTATATAATTATGATTCCATTCCAGAAAATACGAAATAGAAATGGAAGTAGCGTTCATGCGTACGTACGGCTTACCATCTCCATGAACGGTACATTTCATTTCTTATCTCAAAATATTATGTACTATTATAAGTACATATATATATAATGGATATATATGATGTATGATACATCTAAATTATTAATATATTTCTGGAATTAGAATATACATACCTATCATATAGTTTTAATTCCATTAATACTACATAGAAATGAAAGTAGCGTTCATGCATACGTACGGCTTACCGTCTCCATGAACGGTGCATTTCATTTCATTCCTCTAAATGATTATGTGATATTATAAATACATGTATATTCTGGATATATATGATATATATGATATCCAAATCAGGAATTTCATTCTGGATATAACGAACCTTTGACCACATGAACAACATGTAATTGTAAGAAGTCCACTTTCGACTTAAGAACCAAATATCGACAAAACAATCATTATTACCTTAATGATTACATAATGTTTATAACATTGAAATAAGTGATATAAAAGGAATAATAAGCTTGAAAAAGGTTTTTAATCAATTAGAAATTAACTCAAGTTTATTATTCAGGAGATTAAAGAACGATCGAGTCAAGTCAGACCCGAGGTAAGGGATCCTACTCCTCTTTTCTTTTTAAGTACACTCTTTTATGTCATTCCTTCTAATCTCACCTTTCTTGTTATTGGGATTTTATTTTATATTACTCTTACTGTAATTTTTATGTTCATATGATGAGATACCCTATTCTCTCTCATCAATCCTTTTTGGAAGTTTCGAGTGGCGCCGTTAGGCTGCCGAATTTTCGTAAGAGATCTAACCTCTCTCTTTCTCTTTAAGTAATCCACTTTGTGTCACTTCTTTTAAGATCCTATTTGTTATGATGAGGGATTTTCTTTCATATTCCTCTTTCTTTACATTTTGTTGTAATGTGATGAGATACCCTAGTTGATCTCATCAATCCATTTTTGGAAGTTTTAAGTGGCGCCGTTAGGCTGCCGAGTTTTCGTAAGTGATTTTTCATCTCACTTTTATTCCCGTGAGATTTATTCTACATTTGCCACAATTTCCTTTGAGTGGTGTATGTACTTCCCATTATTCTACTCTTTGTGTAATATACTTTTGTTTATGAGTATTTACATCAATGATTTATTGTCCTTCTTTCACGGGGTGTATGTTTCGAAAGATACCCAAGTCGGTAAGGCACCTTTCACCCTCCTCTTTTTAAAAGACTTCTTTTGTTGGGTATTTTAATTTACATATTGTTATGTTGGGATATGTTCTCATATATCCTTATTGATGTAAATTTTACGTCCATGTGATGAAGAGACCCTTTTTTATCTCTCATCAACTCATTTTGATGTGATGCCGTTAGGCTGTCAAGGGAACTTCTTAACCCAATTTCGATTTCTTTGGGTTCAACATGTAGTTATTGAATATGTCATCCTTTGAATATGTGTGAATGAACTTTGATTATTTTACACTTAATATCCACTTATATTTTGTGTATTCGTTTGTCACACATAATTATGTAATTGATTTATCCTTAAACCAAGGATACCATCTTTGTATGGGACTTCGTCTCAATCTCCTTTCATTGAGGCATATTTTTTTTATACACAACCTTATTTTATACGATGTATAAACCCCTTTGAATTTGACGTTTATTCTAAAGGAATCTTTTTTATACGAAGCCTTTACTAAACGAAAAAAAGGAATGTTTTTGTCGTACGTATGCGGCGACAATGACTTCTCCGCCGCCGTGACCGTTATTTGAGTTTTCAGCTTCCTCTACAGGCCATACCTTTTTTTAAAAGAAAAATAAATACCATGTTTTACTTTTCTTTTATTTTGGTATTGAAAATGGTTTTCATAATGTTTTTATATCAATGTGTTTTGTTGATATCTTGTGATTGAAAGGTGGAAATGTTATGTTTCCTTTATGCATGTTTTATGTGATACGATTATGTTGAGGTTCATGGGCATTATTATGAAGACTGGTGGTTCCGTGATAACCTAAGGGCGGGTGAGCCCGATATAGCTCTCCAATGCATTGGGTAATGTGAAGGAGTGAAACGTTAAGGTTTCTCTGAATAGATTTAGGGAATATACTGTGATGGGTATTGCAACGTAACCAAGAGGGTTACTCCCTACGTAAGGATGTTATTAATGCCTCAAGTTACCTTTATGTCATATGATTTCTATGATTTTATGAGGTATGTTAAAGTGCTTATGTTTTATGGGTAATGTATGATTTCATTCTTATGTATACATGTACTCATGATTCCTTTCCATATTTTTATATCCCTTACTGAGCTTTTTATGCTCATCCCATGTTTTTGAAATGTTTTTCACTGGTCAAGGGAAGGGTACATGATGTGATGACAGGGTCAAGGATGTGTCAAGAAAGAATCCATGTTTTATTTTAAATATGTTTCCGTTGATGGGAAGAATGAATACTATCTTTTATGTAACAACTTTGTCTAAATGTGGAATGTAATGCAAGTTTCATGATCCAATTCTCTAAAACTATAATCCTGAAAAGATCCTCTATGTGTAATCTTGTAATGACTCAAGATTAAGTAAGGTTTAAATCTGGGGCCTTATAGTTGGTATCAAAGGTCGGTTTAGATAACTTTAGAGGTTAGGGTATTCTTTAAGCATAAGTGACATTACCATAATGGTTAGGATTTCAGAAAGAGTCCTAGTTTTAGATAAAGTGAATGAGTAAGTATATATTAGTGTTTATCTTCCTCATTAGTACATGATGTTTATGTTGATATACCCACACTGACATTTTTTGTTTTAGTAAATGGCTGGATCTAGCAGGCACCAAAGTGAAAATGGGTTTCAAGGAAACTATGGTGGTTCTCTGATTAAGAGACTGGATGAGATGGGGGATTCAATGAGGAATCTCATGGTTGTTCTAAACCAAATATCAAGGATTCATGATCAACCACTTCAACCTTGGTGAGTTCTCTAATGCATCATGTACGAGATGGCCAACTCGATGTGGAAATTCAGGTAATAATTATTAAGGTAACCATTAGGGTTTATATGATCCTTACTTTTTAGGTAATGATGGGTTAGTCTATGATATGATGGAAAATGAATGGAATGAGATAAACTTGGGGTTAAAATATGTTATGATCATTTTTTAAGATTTTATCTCGTTTTAGGGGATGTTTTAAGAACTATATAGTTTTGGAAAAAAGACAACACGCAGGCCGTGTGACAACCTGCCGTGTCGGACAAAGCTGCGGGAATCGAACCCACAACCAAAGTGCGACTGGTATTTATCGCCTACCTCTGGACTACGTGAAGTCCCTGGTTAGTTTGACTGATTCATTCTAGTTATATGATTTTATGAATTAAGAGTAAGTTTATTTTGGGTAATTTATGAAAATGATTAACCTGTCATGGAGGATATGTGATTAGGTTAATTACTTTTCAATACGAGACTTTAGGAGCAACTGATGTTGTTTTGAGATAAATGTTACGATTTAACTTGGAAGACTATGTGACTAAATCCTTCAAATACTTGGGTTTCAACCTTAGTTTGGTTTACGTTGAGGAATTTTTATAGACAAATTGTTTATCTAATGGTCCTCGTTGAACTTTGGGTTTTGTTGGACAAATTTTGGAGGTTAAGAATAGATTTTCGTTTTATAAAGGGTTATCCTTTTCTAGATTATCTGACCTTGTACTAACCTTTTTGGTTTTGTTTTTGGTTAAATCCTAAAGACATGGGATGTATATAGTTCTCTTTGGTGGATTAGGTGATTCTCTAGAAGTTGATTATATTACTCTTAATGCAAACAAGTCTCCCTAAATACTCGTCTTTTGGAAAAAAATATGAGTTTGATTAAGGAATATAGTAAAAGGTGAAAGCCAACATGATAAGTGATTATGTTTCCTTATGAATAAATTCCTCAATAAAAAGTAACTTAAAACAAAAATGTTGTCTATTAACTTTTCCTACTGGGGAATCGAATACCGTTTAACCCATCACAAGTTTGTGATTTTCTCGTGGTTAACTCTCTCCTAAACATGTTTTCTATCACTATACATTAGAACATGACCCTTTGTTTTTTCCTCCATGTCCATATTTTCATACTTGGAATCCTAGTATGGGTTAACTCGGGTGACCTTTGTACTTATCTTTCTTTATTTTAAAGTGATTGTTTTACCGACTCTTGTTCTGATGTGGTACTTTCAAGGATGTTTCTAAACGCAATTTTAAAATTGTGAGGACGCAATTCCCAAAAGGGGGGAAGGATGTAACACCCCTGGTAAATAAAGAATATGACATTTTCTTATTTATTCATATTTGTGAATAAAATATTAATATGACTTTAAAGGGGACTCTATGCTCGATGGCGTACCCAACATGCAACAACGAGTTTTTAGGAATCTTACGTTGCACTCTAACAATAAAATAATATTATTTTAAATGGTAGTTAACATGTAGTCGTTGTATTGGCGGGAATGGATAGAAATAACTAAAATATTATTATATATGTTTTTAAATTTTTTTACATTTATCCAATAAAAGATAAAGGCTTAAAATACAGAAATAATTCAATTTTAGTCGTATGTGCCCTAATTTTCACTAAAGGTTCACTTATTGCCTTTTGATGGAGAACCGTCATTAAATATAGTATTGATCACTCTTATACATCCATTTGGACCAAATAAAACTCTTCTTAAGAATTGAGACATCAAAATTTACTTTGTGTAAATTTTTGGTATCTTTCTGATAATGTTCATTTTTTTAATGAATAGTGTAAAATGTTTTATTTTAATTCAAAACCTCTTTTTAATCTAATTTATTTATATTATTAGATTATGTTTTGAATTGGTTTTAAAGTGAAATTAGAATATATTTTTTCCATTTGATTCAATGGTGGACTTTGGAATTAATTTCACTTTGAAATTCGACATAAACAAATATCAATCTTTTGATATATATTGTTTCTTAAAAACACGCTATTTGTTTTGACAGCGGGAGTTAATTATTAAATTAATTAATTCTACTTATATTCTTTGAAATAGGTAATATAAACATAATTTTTTAATTCATAATATCAAATATAGCTTAGAGTCAATTTTTGGTAATTTTCTAAAAAACTCCAATTTTTGATGAATAGTGAAACCACTAAGTGGTAATCAAGCAAACTGATTTTTCAGTTAAATGAATGTTTACCACTAATGTGTATTGAATTTTGAAAATCCGAAATACATGGTTGTCATTAGTTTGTAAAATGTGGTTCAATGGGATGAAAATAATTTTTTGGTGATTAGTAACTTTTTTTCATTAATCGCGATTAGAGATAATTATTGTCATTGAAGATAAAAATGATATTATAAAAATATGGAAACACCATGAAACGTGTCCTACCCCTATTGGATGAGTCATGGTAGACCAAGAAAACCCATGGTTCGATTTAGGGGACCCTATGGAGCCTCTTGGGTGAGATAATGACTTTAATTCCTTTTTTTAAATAAAGGTGAAAATGACACTAACATATACTGTTTTACTAAAACAATTTTTAGAAGGGGTTATACTAATAATATCTTTGTACATAAATACTATTTGGAAAGACAAAAAGATTTCCTACATCAGGATATTTTTTTTATAATTGTTAGACATTAAATAAATTAATTTAATTATGACATCATGATGATGCAACGATGACCTCATTAATGAATAGTTTAAATAAAATGAAACGATAATATAAAATCTAAGACCTAAACGTGTCCAAAAACTATTGGATGGGAATATGTAGAAGCATTATCATCTTATCTTAGAAATAAATCAATGTGGGATCTTAGAAATTCGAAACACTTTTGAAAATAAAATAATAGTTTCATGATTTCCAAAAGTGCCCCTCCTCTCCTCTTATAAAAGGCCCCCACCTCTACCTCATTTCACACACTCCTCAAGCCTTTGGCTCGGCCATCCCCTGCCCATTTACTCTCTCCACATCCCTCTACTCATCCTAGAGGATTCCCTTTGGGCAGAAGCCTTTCAAAGGAAGCCTTTAGGCTCAAATCAAAAGGAGTTACACTTTTAAATGTAATTCATTCTCTCATGTTCATTTGTTTTATTTTGCTTCTCCAACCCCCTAAACTCTTTTTATTTACTTCTTTTGTAACAAAACCAGTATCTTCAATATACTAGGATGTTTTAAAAAGATTTATTCGAGCTAGACGTTCACACAACTACATAAAATGGTTAAAGAACATACAATTTCCGTGGATGGCGAAATTCTGTCTCCCAAAACGATGATTGTACAACACTCATTTAACACCTTCAAAGGTGGAAATTATGATGTCACTATTTTATATATGATATATAATATGTTTACTATTTCTTTAAGATTTTGTATTTTTCATTTATGGTATACCATTATTTTTTCCATTATGGATAAACACGATATCATCATTTTAGGAAGTGCGGACTACCGCCCCCTGAAAGTGATTTGATTCGTTAATAACACATGTGGGATGTGTAAAGGATATAGTTAATGATATTATATATGTTATTATACTGAAATTATAATATACTCTTATATAATTATGATTAAATTCTAGAAAATACGAAATAAAAATGGAAGTAGCGTTCATGCGTACGTACGGCTTACCGTCTCCATGAACGGTACATTTCATTTCTTATCTCAAAATATTATGTACTATTATAAGTACATATATATATAATGGATATATATGATGTATGATACATATAAATGATTAATATAATTCTGGAATTAAAATATACATACCTCTCATATAGTTTTAATTCCATTAATACGACATAGAAATTAAAGTAGCGTTCATGCGTACGTACGGCTTACCGTTTCCTTGAATGGTGCATTTCATTTATTTCCTCTAAATGATTATATGATTTTATAAATACATGTATATGATAGATATATATGATATATATGATATAAAAATCAGGAATGTCATTCTGTATATAAAGAACCTTTGACCACACGAACAACATGTAATTGTAAGAAGTCCACTTTCGACTTAAGAACCAAATATCGACAAAACAATCATTATTAACTTAATGATTACATAATGTTTATAACATGGAAATACGTGATATAAAAGGAATAATAATCTTGAAATAGGTTCTTAATCAAGTAGAAATTAACTCATGTTTGTTATTCAGGAGATTAATGAACGATCGAGTCAAGTCGGACCCGAGGTAAGGGATCTTACTGCTCTCTTTCTTTTTAAGTACACTCTTTTATGTCATTACTTCTAAGATGATATTTATTGTTATTGGGATGTTGTTTTATATTAATCTTACTGTAATTTTTATGTTCATATGATTAGAGACCCTATTCTCTCTCATCAATCCATTTTGGAAGTTTCGAGTGGCGCCGTTAGGCTGCCGAATTTTCGTAAGAGGTCTAACCTCTCTCTTTCTCTTTAAGTACTCCCCTTTGTGTAACTTATTTTAAGCTCCTATTTGTTATGATGAGGGATGTTCTTTCATATTACTCTTTATGTAAATTTTGTTTTAATGTGATGAGATACCCTATTTTATCTCATCAATCCATTTTTAGAAGTTTTAAGTAGCGCTGTTAGGCTGCCGAGTTTTCGTAAGTGATTTTTCATCTCACTTTTATTCCCGTGAGATTTAGGCTAAATTTTCCACAATTTCCTTTGAGTGGTGTATTTACATCCCATTATTCTACTCTTTGTGTAATATACTTTTTTTTATGAGAATTTACATCAATGTTGTATTGTCCTTCTCTCATGGAGTGTATGTTTCGAAAGATACCCAAGTCGGTAAGGGAACCTTTCATCCTCCTTTTATTAAAAGACTTCTTTTGTTGGGTCTTTTAATTTACATATTGTTATGTTGGGATTTGTTCTCATATATCCTTATTGATGTAAATTTTACGTCCAAGTGATGAAGATACCCTTTTTTATCTCTCATCAACTCATTTTTATGTGACGCCGTTAGGATGTCAAGAGAACTTCATACCC
Source organism: Viscum album (assembly GCA_963277665.1). Classification (NCBI taxonomy): domain Eukaryota; kingdom Viridiplantae; phylum Streptophyta; class Magnoliopsida; order Santalales; family Viscaceae; genus Viscum; species Viscum album. The sequence goes on along the minus strand of OY728143.1, from coordinate 959,682,905 downwards.
CAATTTCGATTTCTTTGGGTTCAACATGTAGTTATTGAATATGTCATCCTTTGAATATGTGTGAATGAACTTTTATTATTTTACACTTAATATCCAATTATATTTGGTGTATTTGTTTGTCACACATAATTATGTAATTGATTTATCCTTAAACCAAGGATACCGTCTTTGTATGGGACTTCGTCTCAATCTCATTTCATTGAGGCATATTTTGTTTTATACAAAACCTTCTTTTATACGGTGTATAAACCCCTTTGACTTTTACGTTTATTCTAAAGGAATATTTTTTTTATACGAAGCGTTTACTAAACGACAACAGGGAATGTTTTTGTCGTACGTATGCGACGACAACGACTTCTCCGCCGCCATGACCATTATTTAAGTTTTCGGCTTCCTCTACAAGCCATACATTTTTTTAAAAGAAAAATAAATACCATGTTTTTATTTTCTTTTATTTTGGTATTGAAAATGGTTTTCATAATGTTTTAATATCAATGTGTTTTATTGATATCTTGTGATTGAAAGGTGGAAATGTTATGTTTCCTTTATGCATGTTTTATGTGATACGATTATGTTGAGGTTCTTGGGCATTATTATGAAGATGGGTGGTTTCGTGATAAACTATGGGCGGGTGAGACCGATATAGCTCTCCAATTCATTGGGTAACGCGAAGGAGTGAAACATTAATGTTTATCCGAAGAGATTTAGGGAATATACTGTGATGGGTATTCCAACGTAACCAAGAGGGTTACTCCCTACGTAAGGATGTTATTAATGCCTCAAGTTACCTTTATGTCATATGATTTCTATGATTTTATGAGGTATGTTAAAGTGATTATGTTTTATGGGTAAAGTATGATTTCATTCTTATGTATACATGTACTCATGATTCCTTTCCATATTTTTATATCCCTTACTAAGCTTTTTATGCTCATCCCATGTTTTTGAAATTTTTTTTAGATGTCAAGGGAAGAATACATGATGTGATGACAGTGTCAAGGATGTGTCAAGAAAGAATCCATGTTTTATTTTAAATATGTTTCTGTTGATTGGAAGAATGAATATTGTCTTTTACATAACCACTTTGTCTAAATGTGGAATGTAATGCAAGTTTCATGATCTAATTCTCTAAAACTCTAAACCTGAAAAGATCCTCAATGTGTAATCTTGTAATAACTCAAGATTAAGTAAGGTTTAAGGCTGGGGCCTTATAATGGATCCTTTGAATTTTCATCTAAATAATTACGTTGGACCAAATATGGATGCCAAATTTGCTAGTGAATTCCTGAGGGGTGTCATGGGAATGTTCAGAATCAAGAATACTTCTTTTTAGGGAAACTAGCCGAGTCACATGAATGATATATGGTTTTCCTCACTATGCATATGGTGGTATTTCGGATAGAGCCACCTCACAAGGTTGGCATAATGTTGTGAAACCTAACTGTACAAGTTCCCCTTCAACTAAGGTAACCATCCCGAAAAAACACAAACATATAATTTTATGGGTAAAATTAAAAATTTTACTTTAATGAACTATTTATATCCCTCCTTATTCTATAATACATGACCCATTAGGATTGAACTATTTCTATCACAATTTGGATATTTTTAAAGGGATAAGATAATGATCAAGATATATCCTTTATCTGGGATTGGATTGAACATTCATTAATCAATATGCATGCACAACTATAAGTTCTTGAGTCCATTTAAGTATTTAACATTACCTATTTATTGTGTTCTGATATTATTTCTTTATTTTTTATACATACTTCAATACGAGCCAAATCAAAGGCCAATACTTGAGGAGGATATTTGTACACGCCTAATGTGGGATGCCAATAACTGATAAATAAATTTGTTGATTTTAGAATTTTTCTATGGCTCCAATGATTTCATCAGGATCCATTTATAGGATTTATATTCCATGTTTATAATCATTAGAACTTTATGTTTATTCTCTATCCAAATTTGTTAGTAGTTGTTTGTGGTTACTCCCACAACCCCATCAATTTCATGTCGAAGGTCATTCCATAATTGTTGTTTATTATTTTTGCTTGTTTCCCACCATTTGGTTGTTTAATGTTTTTCCCATTACGAGGGTAGCCTTTTCTATATTATGTTTATTTTTATAAAGAGAAATTTATAATGTAATGTTCCATGTGTTCTCACCATTTTACATGGAGATGTTAAGTGCTTCATTTTGACCACAAAATGAGAAATGTTAATTGGAAAGTATACTAAGTATATAACTTAGCCATAAATGTGATTGAATAATATGTTTCAGATTAATTTAACCCCTTTACACATTAATAAAATGTTTTGGAAATAACCTTGAATATGGAATATGATTTAAATGGATTAATTGAATTTTTTCTTGCTACATGGCCTTGTCACACAAATGAAAGGAAAGGCATAAACCCAACGACTTGATTAAAAGGTTCTATGCTAGTAGTCCATTTCACAATAATGAATGAATATTCTTCAACTAAATGAAATGTTACATGAATTAATACTTAAACAAAAATATATTGATTATATCTCACCTTGTATTCTTATTGGAGACTGCCACGGTCACTTGGGAACCCCATTACAATTAAAGGACATGACCTTCATAGGTTAAGACCCACCCAGATCCAGATACATACCTATTCATTAGATGCCCAGTATAACACCATAGGATCCATTCAATGTCATTAAATCATTCCTCAAATACACTCTGTGGATCTAATATTGACATGTATGTTCCATGTTTATATCACATAGGGCCTTATCATTATTTTGCCCCATTTTACCAATGATGATCACATTGGACTCTGTAGACAACCAACTGTGCAATTCAATTGAATATACCCCTTGGATTACAATATTATCCATATCCATGATATATCTATAAATGATTTGGTAACCCTTGAGGTCTATGTTTATTTTCGTATTACATTGGAACTTCATTATAAAATATCATTACAGGTTTCCTTGTTATAATTTTGGAAACCATGAAAATGATATCATGTGACTTATTTATAATCCTGTATTAATAAAATAAGGAATTATTGACATGCTCGGACACCAGCCAAGGGATGAAGCAGGAACATGGATATTTAATTACACTGTACTTATTTACTATTCATATGAATGCTTTTACACTATTACAATTTCATTACAAGGGAAGGATGATAAGGAAACCATTAGTGGTGGCCCACTGAGATATATCTCGCAACCTCTCTGGGAATTATTTGGTACCTAGAGTAGATTACATGGATGAAGGTGTTGATAAAGGAAGTCACATGGCTTCAAACACTTTATTTCTTGCAGTTTAGGATGGGTCTTGGTAGAAAGTGACTGACCCGGAGCCTGAGATTCATGGGATAGTTTTTTGATTTCTTTATACTATTGTGGAACATGTTAGGCCTGCTATCTTGTATCCATGTTTTCCAATTTTCTAGTGACAAGACTTATCAATAGTTGTTGAATTCTATTATATTTTCTTTATTTAGTTTTACTTTTCTAACTATTTTTTAATGTTCCATATATTTACTTATATTAATTTTTCTATGTACCTATTATTACTTTCATCTGATATTCTACATATTAGAAATAAGTCCATAATCTCCCCATGAACACACACTAGGGACTCACTACTAGTTTGTAGCCTCTCACATTTGGGGAGATAGGCATGTGGCCATTTGGCCCATCGGGCATGGGGAACTCATTAAGTGACATCTGGGTTCGACAAATCACATAAATAAAAAAATTATAAATATAAATTTTGAACCAAAATATAAATATAATGAAAAAGGTCCATTATGGAAAATTTAATTTTTTTATAAACACGTAATAATATTATTTTAAATTAGGTTAAAATTAAATTATTTTAATATCGTAGCTGAATTATTATAATATTATAAATGTGTTAAATTTAATTTAAATATAAAATACATAGAAAGAAATATTTTTTTAAATTAATACACTTTAACAAATATAATAAAAACTAATTATATATGCTATAAAATTTAGTTTTACTACTCCAAAGATTCTATGATATTTATTTTGAATTTTACATACATCATAAAAAATAATATAAAAAATTAATATTTCGTATTCTAAAATTTCAATTTTAATACTTAATTAATATTAAATTAATAATTTGAATTATATATATATATATCATATCTATATTATATTAATATTTATATTTAAATTTATATATAACACACACACACACACATATATATATATAAGATTTCAACACTGTCATTTTATTTCATCATTAATTATATTATTATAAAATATCTACATAACAATCCATGACATAAATATAACTAAATATTATATAAAGACTGAAATTAATTTCCATGGCAATAATTTTAATGAATATATTTAAGATGATCATTTTTATAACATCAAAGTTATATTTTAAAATTTTACTCGATAAATAATTCATTAATTTAACTCTCACATATGATGTAATAGTTTATATTTCATAATAAATATTTTACACAATTTTTAATTTTTTTCATGGTCATTCATATTATAGGTTATATATGTATATTGGTGATTATCAATGTTGGAGATAATCCATGTTATTTATTATTCATGAATATTTTATTTATTTTGACATATTTTTCATTATATATTTATTAACATTTAATGGATATACTTTATCTATGGTGAGTAATAATGCATGGAGTTCAATACTATATTTTATTTGAATTTTTAATAATATCCCTCTAATGAATTAAGAAGTTGTCATTCTATTAGGTCATATATTCTAGGTCACATTTTTTAATGATATTTTAATTTATTTGAATAAATATATAACCATTCATTGAAATTAAATACATAAAAAAATAATACTAATAATTATAGTAATGTTAATGTCTCTTAACACCCATGGTGTGGAATTATCTTCCCTTAATTACACATTTTTATATGAGATAAAATAAGTATGGAATTTATAACATTTGATAAAAAATTAACTCCATGAATATCATTAAACTATAATCATCATCCTTATACCTCAATTTTGGATATCCTTGGTATAAAATCCATAATATAACACATATGGGATCTCATTTACAATCTTGGTTGTCACGTAAGGTCAAGTGTGTAGGTCATTAATTTCAATTCATCTTCAAAAAATGATTTGGGAACAATTTGATAAATATATGTCAATAAAACCATTCTATAAATGTTGTGTAATTATTTACAGTATTAACCTTCACCATTTTAAATATTTTGTGATTTTTTTTATTAATTTATTATATAAATCACTCTAATCAATGATCCTTAACTATTACTATAATTAGAAACATTTTTAAAACATAGGAATCACATCTTAATTGATGAATATTCAATAAATATATAAAAATCAACCTAAGAATAAATTTGGTATAGTGAATTTGGAAATGTAGTCACATAATCAACATGTTCATAAAAAATCTGAATCATCTCCAACTATTTTCTTAATAACTATATCCCGTCTTAAACATATCCATCTTAGTACCCATATTCATAACTTGAGGAATGAAAATATAAGAAAGGATGATCTTAGATGATCATAAAGGGTACATAAGGGATATGAAAATGATCACATGAGTCTAAAGTTAACCTAAGGTCATAAGAACTTGATCAAAACATTTTAAAATCATACCATTCGAATCATATATCTTAATCATTAATATTTGAATAAAACATTGGAGTTAAAAAGTCATGAATCATAATGTAATTAAAGAATATTATCAATGATAACATAACATTGGAATAATACAGTAGATTATTCCATACAAGTAATCATATATTACCATTACAATATTACTAAAGATCATTTAAAATTACTTTTTTTGGAATGATATCACCCACAAACCATTATAGTAGTCATAGTTTACTACCATGATTATCATATTGGAATGTGTGCCTTACTAGACTGGGTTCACTCCTCATTCCAAACAAGTTTATCTCGTGAGATATCAATACATTCCAAATATGTTAGATAGATATATGGGTCCAACCCATCACATAATTAGACTAATAAATATGTATTCCATAAGATTATTAAACATTTGTCATTTCTAAACTGATTAAATGATAAGTATTTCATAAACATTTCTACATAAAAGAACACTTACATAAAATAATTGGTTTATATAAAGCTCATAATTATACACATAAACCACCCATAGAAACAATTAGGATGATATACCAGTAAACAATATCCTATAAATCATAATTCATATCAATGTTTTTTTCATTCATGAATAAAAATATTATTCAATGAATATAATAAAATTATTGATAAAAATAACATTTCCAATTTAAAAATTCACTATTAAAATATAAAACATTCACAAATAATGTTGTAAAATATTTTTTATAGTTAACCATAATAAATTAAGAGAATATTAAAATCAATGAATGTCCATGGATATGGAAAAATCTAATTATTCTATATATGTTAACAAAACATTCCATCAATACATCTCTAAATAGTCTAAAAAATCATTATTCAAATTACTACATGAATATTCAATTTACAACCCATTTTTTAAAAACTAAAACATTGATAATAATTAATTTAATCAAAAATTTTATAATAGTATAAAACATTGTTAATTTTTTTAAAATATAGATATTGAAGAAAAACGTTTTTCCACTGAAGACAGAAATAATGTCTATTTTTCTCACTAATATAGTTTTGAAATCATGATTACAAAAGGGGAATAAAATGAAAGTAAAACATGATTTTTTTATAAAAACATATGAGAATTAATTTCAGAAGTTTATTAACACATAAATCTTAATATTTAATCATCATAAACTTATTAATAAAAAATGTCGATTAACAATGCATTTGTGTGATAAAATCTATACTACATTAGTAACATTCAAATAATATGCCCAATAAAATTCAATCCAATATATTGATATTTACATATCTATAATAAACATAATAATAATCAAAAAATTAATTCATTGGGGTTATACACACCATAAAAATTGAAAATGTTGTGAATTTGGCATGTGTCTCCAAAATAAAAGTGATGTGGAAATCCCTTGAATTACAGATGACTTCATTCATACACATTGTAATATTATATATAATAAATATATATTTATTATAAATATAATACACAAAAAAATTATATATATCATTAAATATATTATTTAAATATTACCTTTTATCATTGGGTTATTAACAATTATTTATTTAAATCATTGTTATGGGTGATTTATGCTTCACTTTTCACATTTGTTTTAGATTTTTTCAACATTATATTTTGATCATGGATCTATAATATAATAAATTAATATTATTATATAAATATATTAATTATTTATTATATATTTTTAGATCCACTCATTAATGTAGACATAAGAAAATGTCGTAAATCATTCATGGAGATAATATGCCTTATGTACACATGAACGATGTTATAATTTTTTCAAAGGATCGTAAAAAAGAAAGGTAAAAAATAAATAAACATTTATGGATCATTACAATATCATATATATGATATATATTCATTCAATATATATTTATTATCATTAATATAATGCATAAATGAAAAAATTGCATCATTGTGTAAATGTTGTAGTCCACATATATACACTATTAATGTATTCATTTTCCAATGATTTGGATGGGAATAAGGTAGATATGATATTATAATTTATAATTTATAATTATTTAATCATTAACATATATATATGTTATTCCCATCATAATACCAATCTATAAAATATGGGATGAAAAATTAATGGTATTGCTTCTTAGAGACTGTAAGTCGTACGTATGCATGTGTTATATTTCTACATCCCATTTGATATAAATATTTTGAATAAAGTTTGATTAAAAATGAAATATATTTATGTTAGTATTTAAATAAAAAATAATGGGCTAAAATAATATATAAAAACAAACTGATCAACTAAGGTGACCATCACATCATTGTAATAAATCCATTATTTCTCTTCTTATGGTCAGTAGGGATATCCTTATTGGATGAAAACGTGACTAAAATGTTACAATAAGGGTGTATAATAGAATTATTTAGAGTTTTGTTGATCTAGAATGTTGAAAGTACTGTTAATAAGGGAATATATGGGTTCAATTTTATATTTTATTGGACGAAAACTCATGGGTTTTCTTATAATATTTAAATATATTAAATTCATTCTCAAGAGAAATTGTTCCAAATATATTATTTCTGATAAATGTATTTTATTTTATTCTATATATTTCAAAATTTTATAATTAAAAATTATTTCATAATTTATTAATATATTATTTTCATCCAATATAATCATTTCTAATTTAGATGATTTTAATAAAATACTCATTAAATTCATAAAAAAAATTGTAATTTGTATATAATTCAATAACATTTCATATAAAACTAAAAAATTCGTTTCACAATTTAACTAACTGTAATTATATTAATTTTATTATTTTTAAAATAATTTATAATATTTTTTATTAATTGGAGTTACACTCCATCACTGTTTCATAAGAATTTAACGTTATTATGTAATTTATAAAATTAGAAATAAATCTAAATCATGATAATAATTTAATTATTATAAAACTATATATGTTTATTTATTCATTAATTTCTTTTCACAGTTTGTTGAAACACCACGTGTATTTAAAACATAGTGGGTGAAATTTTGTAACATTATTTTATTTAGTTATAATAACAATTTATTTCAAGGAAATGTATCTATTAAAAAATTCCTTTTATATCATACATTGATAATGGTTGAAATACCTTCATTAAATATCAATTAGTTTGAAACCATAATGGCATATCTTGTTTTATGAACATATAATAATCTTATTTTCCCTTAAAAATGGTGATTGTTTTTACCAGTGAAACTATTCATATTAACATAAAAGAAATGGGATATGTTAAAAAATTAGAACCACCTAATTAAAAATATAAAATATATATTATCAAATTCATTTTTCTATGAGTGGAAGAAATTAATCTTAATATATTTTCAAAACACACTCCATGTACCTCTTTTTAGAAAAAATAAATAAATTTTTCGACATAAAACATCATTTATTCTAATCTCACCCCTATAAAAATATTTAATGAATTATTAATAATATTTTAAAATGTAGTATATAAATATCATTAAAATCATTCAACATTTGTAATATATTGAATTTGTTAAGAAAAAATACATTATGTGCCTAAAAACAGTATTTTAGAAAAATATATCTTTTAAATTCAACTATTATTTATTTTTATTTAAAAATAAATAAAACCAAAATTTTTAATTTATTGATATGTAACCATAAATGTTTTGAAATTTATTTAGTACTACTCCTACGCACCAACCCAAGTGATATGTGTTTAATATAATTAAATATTATATGATTATTTATTTAAACATGGTGTTGGGTGTTACACTAGCTACAAAATATATTAAATTTAATTTCAAAAAAAAATCATAAATTCTACAATAATTATATTATAAATCTGATAAAGTGAATATCACCATATATATTCAAAACCCTAATATTTAAAAATTAGTAAATATTTTTTTTAAATACTTCATTAGGTTCCCTTGTAGCTTTATTAAATTTTTTTGTTTATCTGATATTATTATATTTGATTCAACAGTATTCTACATCCTCATGAGACACACATGGAACACATCATGCACTTGAGAGTTATTCTATGGAAGTGTATAGAAATAATATACCATCCCTAATCTATTAATATTCTCAAAAGGAACAATTTTATAAGGCAATATATTTAAATTATTTCATAATTCTCATAATCATATTCCATGGCCAATTAAGCAAAAAAAACATATCACCAACATAAAATTATAATACACAATTTTTTTTCATCATATATATTTTTTTAATCTGATGTATGTTTGAATTTTTTGGAATGTACTTGGATTTATATATATTTTCCAAAAATAGTTCATGACCAAATTAATTTTTTAACAATTCCAATCCTAGTATGTTTTAATTATAGACTTCATTCTATATTGGGATTCATAATTATCCATCTGAATGCTTGAGTTAAATGTTTTTTTGTATGAAACCTCAACCATAAAAAGGTTTTGATCTTATAAAACATTGAAATACATAAAACATGATCTTAGTATATTCTATATGATTTGAATTGATCACTAAAGATAACCATCTGTTAGATGCTGACATGTTGTTTTTAAAATATATTCTATATCTAGATCATATTTAAGACTTCACCAGAACATTGACATAAGCATTGGACCCCAATAAGATAAAATAGAATGTGGTACTCCAGGAAAAAATTATAGTTCACTAATATAGATAATAGAATGAATATCCAAATGGAAATAAACTCTAATATCAATGATGTTTTCTATCATAATATGGATATTGACTACATGCCATATATAATTGTTACCTTTCTATGTTTTTGGGATGCTAATGACAAATTTCATTGTAATATGTTTCAAACATCCATTCTAGTGTGGTATTAGTAGAAACATACTATTTTACTTTTTCCGATAATCATTAACATGATGACATACTAAGAAACTAGAATCATACATAGAAATATCAATATTCATTTTTTCCAACCAGAAATACTCTTTATGATCTGCATATTTTTTTGTACATCAAGGATGAATATATATTTTAGAACCTTTATATATATCCAACAACAGCATCATAATTTATGTTATTGATGAAAAAGATTAAATTTTCTTGAACCATACCATTAACTAAATTTATTTTTTAAACTCATGAATGTTTCTCATATGATTATGTAGTTTTAAATCTTCCTTTTTCATTTATTTAATCATCACACGGTTATATGGTTTTACACTTTTATATGAAACATATGATTTCTCCACATCATTTATGACTTCATGATCCATTCATGTGAAATCTATAATTATTAGATCATTTATAATATTTATCACAGGTAATATAGCATGATCCCTTTGTCATTGAGAATCACTTCCTTATTCTCATTCATATGGTGGTAATGAATTTACTTGTCATAATATTTTATCATCTCTAAAAATCATCTGTGTATAATATTCAAATCATTACATGGGAAATTATACTTTAATCATTTATGAAATTTATATATACACCATCATTATATACAAATATAATACCTCTATGTATTTAATGAAAAAGTTATGATAGTTATCTTCAGATCATGATTTGGGTAGTTTTTCACATTAACTATATGTTGATAAAATAAAAAGCTATAACCATATTGTTATACATGAGAACACATACCAATAAATTATTTTAAAAATCAATATAAATTAAAAACCCTTCTCAAATTTAATGTAATATAAACAAAGGTACATTGATGTATGTTCTCTTTGGTACCTTGAAATTTCCACATCATTCATTTATGCAATGGAACTGAGCTCCCATACTAGTCATCATGGTGATTGGACTACAAATCCATGATATCTTTTCTACAATGAACCTATAATATAGAAGAAAACCAAATAAATATGTGGATTTCAGTAACCGTGGTTGGATAAATCAAAATATAAATAAATTATATATTATAAGTATCTTTTGATATAACATTACATAAGATTATATAAAGCATTTATCAAACTCATTGATCCCCTAATTATGGAATAATTTTATTTTATAATTTTTATGCTTCCTTGGGGTCTTCAGTAAAATTATCATTTGGTCGTAATTATTTTACATACACATTGATTATATAATAATGTAGTAAATTTAGTCTAAAAATAATAATAATGTTAATCTATAAATAATTTATTCCATAAATACATGTTGATTATGGTGAATTATTCTGACCCTATTGAATTACGATAGACATAATTCTATCATTAGAATATCCTCCATCATAACCAATAGTTGATGATATCATAAAAATGTTATATCATAAAATTTTATTCACATTTGAATAGATGATAAAATATGTCCTTAATACATGTTCATATATACATGTTCTTTATATTTATTTTCTATGTTATGGATAATAAATGAAAATTTACATTGATACATTAGTATTCTTATAAAAAATAACTGGGGAACCACATTAGGATGTACTTGAGAAAATATATAACTTTTCAAGATTCTCTTAGATTTGAATCGTCATTTTCTAAATTTCAATAAATTATATGTTACATAGAGTATTTGAAATTTGTTTTTGACCAAGTATGAGTTATATAAATAATTAAACTTTATGTTTTAGGGGAAGAATAGTCAATTAACATGTAAATAAATAAAAAAAATCCCACATATTATTCGTATATTTTCTATTGAGTTATTCCCAAACCATATTTGAGAATCTAGCCTTTGGTTTTGAAATCATGAAACATAAAATGGAAGTGATTAGATTCAGATGTTGGAATGTTTCATAATAATGAAAAATGATAATTTTTATTTCAAAATATCATATATTAATTCCCTTAAACATAAATTATTTTTGTAATTATTTTTAGAAAATATAATCCATGAAAATGAAAAAATTTAAATCAATGAAAGTGTGAATAATATGACTGACATGATGAAAAATAACAAAAAATTTAACTGGGAGAGAACCATATATGTAGAACCTTTTGTAAAGTTATCACAAAAATTGGGATTCTTAATTTAAAAGTTCATTCCAATCGGGAAGATCATTTTTTCATTTATTTTTTTAAAATTGACCTAAAGATGCTGGAATGGATATTTAATGAGTCTTCATTAAACAATCCACTCATTATTTCCTAGAAGCTATTAGTTTTTCAGTCCCATAAAGGTTAGTATATGTTTTTTTCATGTTCTGGTTAATATTTTTGTATTAAACATAATCTATTGTCAACCAATGAACATGTTGTATATCATTTTAGCCATCGGGGTTCCAATTTAAATGGGAAAAAAATTGAGTAGGTATGTTTTGGATAGTCTTATATAATTATCATACATGTTTAATAATGATAAATCTTTACGAATAAGGATTTGTTAAGTATTAAATCTAGTGATATGAACATTCATAATGAATAAGTGATGATTAATTAACTTTTTATTTATGTATGTTTAATTGAAATGATAGAAATCCCTATAGTATTTAACCTTTCTGAACAATTTTCTCAATAATAAAACATGATTCATATTTTTATTAGAATAGAAATAAATTGGAAGGTGTAGAGAGATAATAATTTTGGGCCTCACAGTAAATATATAGATGATTCTCATGACTATGATACTGTAAATAGGTATTTTATGGTGTTTGGAATGAAATTTTTTTTCATTGTTGATCCTTCTACTCAAATAGAGTTGTATGCATTGGAACACTATAATATTCCAAGGAATGTTGATTCCATTAATAGGGAACCTAGTACTTCATGGTGGATACCTTCAAATGTTGTACAGGTTAATAATAGATGTTCTGTTTTGATTGAGGGGAATGATGGGCACTATTGAGGAAATCAATATTTGAAATAGGGTATTGAAAATGATGTATATTAAAATGGACACATGGATTATTTGGAGATGGCTATGATATTAGTTATTTTACCCACATGATAAAATGGATTTACTAAACAAGGGTCCACTAATATGGATGTTGATGAAGTCAGTCACCATTTATTTCTTATTTCTATTTTTAGTGTGATAATGTTCATTCTATGACAAGGTAGTATACTAGTATTGTGGCCATTTCCATTGAAATATAGGGTGATTTAATAATATAGGATGTTTAATTCAATAAATCTGATGATAAAAAAATATTTTTTTCCATCTTGAGATTTGGAACATCTTTAATCATTCCATAATCTCTGATAAATAGGGGAGTGTATCAGATAATGAAGGAATGGATGACAGAAACACTTTTATTGATTTGGGATATGAGGAGAAAGGTTAATTTGGGTATTCTATTTTATATTGAGATAATAATATGTTTGATAAAAGAGTATTCACACTTTCCCCTTACAAAATATGTCCAATAAATGAATATTCGTATCCTCCATGTATTGTGTCTACAAGATCATATTCTAGTGTTTAGAAAAAACCCAATGTAGAGGCCCTTCAGATCTTCAATTAATGTAAATCAAAATATTAATAGAAAATTTTATATGATTATTATCATGAAATTAATATTTTATATTATGAACATTAATTATGTTTTTTATGAGGTTTGGTCCCATTCTCAGCTCACGTCTTCTTCCTTGTTTACTATTTATTTCATGTAATAAATGATCAGATGTTAATTCTTCTAAATATAATTTTTTGGGTATAATTTATTCAACTTTAATTTTAATCATAATGTCTCATAAAGGGTAACTAAACTACACCAATCTTGTTATAAATTAATCATATATTTGGATCCAAAAATATACTTTTATAAAAAGATCATTGAATGTTCATCTAGAATTTCTCTATATGATTTTTTTCGTATGGTGTGAATTTTTATAGTGTGCCATGTACCTTAATCAGGAAATATTATATTTGTTGTTATTCCTTACACTATGGATAAAAAAATTTATAATACATATGTCTACTACCTCTAACTAATGCCCTTATAATATGACTCTTATCAAAATCTTTTTTTTATATATCTTTTATCTACACCTCTTTCTGGTGTACTTATTCTTCTTCAACCAAGAGTTCCATTGGTTGGAATCTCATAATTCATGACCTTTAAATATTTTTCATACAACCAGTATCTTCATCTGATACCTTTTCTATATTACTATATGTCTCTCTCTCTATTTATATAACAGTATACATGAAACATATATTTAATTTATCCTAATTATATATGAATGTACTGAGGAGAAAACTGTGGGAGCTCAAATTTTTATCCAAATCAACTCAAATATTAATTTCTAAATCTTCTACTCATAATATTTTTAATGGAATCAAGAAAATCATTATAAATCATTCTCGATTTTTATTATAAACTTAGTTCCAATGAAAATCCATGAGAACCTCACCTTGTATGAATAAAAAAATTAATGATTATATTAACATCATAATTGTTAGGGAATTTTATAAATAATTGTACAGATTCAAAGAACCATATTTTGAAAATTATTTCTAATATCCTATAAAAATAAATTCTATATCAATCTATATTTTGTCTGATCACTATTTTCTGATCGACTCTGTTCTGGGAGCCCACATTTCAATGTATGATGTTTTTTTAGTACACTATATAACCACAATATATCTACTCAAACATGATACATGGATTGGTGAAAAATAATACATCTTATAATCATCAGAATCATATCTCTGATGATATTATAATTTCTTTTTGGATTTTTTCCCATATGATTGATCACTGACTTATCCCTATTACATACCAAATGTATCATGGAAGCTTTATTTTTGAATTGTTTTATCCGACCTATGATTTTCCAATTCCATTGAACAGTATGACATTGTAAATAATCCATCCAGTAAAACACAATTTCATATCATAATTTATAAAACCATTTTCATATTTCATATTCCTTCAACTAATACTAATTCAGATAATCTATTTCGATAATAACAATGCATAAATATAAATTATGTATCATCTTATGATCGATTCATTGAGTTATACTCAACCAGGTTACTTTATATTTACATAACTCCAGAAAGTAGATAATATTTATCTTTTTTTAGTGTAACTGTTAGCCTATCCATCTAGAAAACATTATATATCATATTCTGGTCATCATTTCCCATGTTCGGTCGATGATAAAAATTCTTACCATCCCTTATATTGCAACAAAATATGTCATACAAGATCAAAATTTTAAAAAACATTATCTAATATAATAAAATTGATAGACGTCATATAGAATCATAGTTATGGAATATTGTCTACAAAAAAATTATAGAATGTATATTCTTTATTGTAACTTCAACATTTTTGTACAGCTACTTTCATCTTTTGACACTCGGTCTATCTTGAAACAAAATATTAAAAAATTTAAAACCTATAAGATTAATTTCATAAGTAGAACTATAACCTATTATACATTATAATAAATCATACTTATTAATCTGGTTTTATGAGATTATTTTTGATGTTATGATCTTGATAGTCAACAAATAATCAACTGACATGTAAGGGAATATTATGAACAACTAACATAACTATTTACTACAAGGAATGAAAAAAACAATAATAATAATATGTATTTAAAAAAAATAAAAAAGAATATTAAAAAAACCCAATGAATATTAAATATCAACCATTATATTTTATGGAAATAATAGTAACAATATTAAAAAACATTTCTTTCAATCATTTATCAAACAAAAGTCTTTATTAAAGAGAATTTCCTTGTACTACACTAAAGGATAATTAAATGTTTTTGAATGAATTACATCCCATGATGAAAACAAATTATGTTTCCATGATAATATAAAATATAACTCAACATATTCTAATTGAACATTTTATTATAATACTAGTATTACAATAAAAAAACATAGAGTACAGTGTTTTACATTCTACTTCCATTTGAAAATAGAATCCATATAATCATGGAGTCATAACTTATGAACCTTAAGAAACCAATGGTGGAGTCTGATCATATAGTTATAGAATAAATTAATCATTATCCCCTTTACTGATATTTATTGAAAACATATGTGATTTGTTCGTTTGTTTACTTATATTCAATAATAAATTCTCTAACAACAATATTAAATTTTATGAAATGATATTTGATATCAATGTTTTTTTATTTTTTATTTTTTATAATATTTCATAAAATACCAATGTTAATTTGATTATCAAGATTAATCTATAATAATTTAAAATTATTCAAACAGAAATCATCCATCTAAACATTCATCAACAAGATTTTTGTATAGTATTGGGTAGTGTAACCATATTATTATTATATAATCCAAAAATCAATCGAATATTGTATCTTACTATGAAAAATTACACAACTTTATCACAAAAAAATCATTCTTATTAATTTTTTTTGACATTATAATCTATCACCCATTAAGAATTATTGTACTTAATAAATATCATTTAATTTCTTCTTTTAAACATGAATCTATAATTTTATGTTCCTTTATCATACATATGTATTGTATTATTTTTGAATATGCTGGCATCCTCCAAATCACTTTCACGTATTTCACATGAAATAAGATCATATACAAGATCTAGTTTTGATCCATTATGATAGATTATTCATTCGATTAAATTTCAGAATACATTCTGATGATACATTTCCCCAAAAAACTTTAACAAAACACATTACATACAATGATTGGTGTATAAAAATATTTTGAATCCACCATAGGAAACATATGATGTATCACCTTGGAATAGTATTCATAAATAAGAAGATTTATATAACATTTTTTAAAAAATGTCTTCATAGAACAAATCATAACTCTCGATGCTTGATATGTGAAATCCCTATAAAGTTTTATCAAAAACAATCTTCACCTGTTATATCCATATAACATAAAAATTTATATCATCCCTATAAATAATGACAATAAAAGGTACATATTCTCATCTTCATTATATATATTTATCTATCATAATTTATTTGGAAAATTTCAACATCCACACCCAACTATAAAATTTAGTGTATAAGAATTAAGGGAAATATTTTATCCAGAATAAATATTTATTTAGTTTTTATACCATGAATCCATCTTTATTAATTATGAACTCTCTTGGTTTCTCAATGTGTACTTCTTCCAAATTTTAACTATTTAAGAATTGTTACTTAATATAAATCTAAATTTTTTTAATTTCAATGATTATGAACATCCAAGAAAATTATTATAGTTTCATATCGTAGAAATGGATAAAAAGATTCTTCAAAATAATGTGTTTTCATCAGTGATTTATCATAGTATACAGGTTGACCATTATTTCATCAAATTTCTTTATATTTAATAAGAATGTTTCTGAAAATCCATTTTGTTTTAGAAACTAATTTCATTGTAGTTGTGGAATTGTATCCCATGTCTCATATTTTTTTGATTATCAAATTTTTAATTCTTCACATATAATCACTCTTCATTTTCTACTACCAATGAAATTGATTATGGTTCCACCAATGAGATAATCAGCGTCTGATTCTATAATACAAATTTTAGTCATGCATAAATTAGTACATTCTCCTTTCTAATAATTTTTTTAAAATTACACTTTTTTAATGATTGGTACATAATAAACTATCTTCCACTCTTAATTTGTTTAGAACTAAACTTTTCTCTATTAACATGTACAATATTAGTCATGTACTCAACACTATCATAATTATCTTAATTACTGTTTTTAAGGTCCCATGTTTTTAGACAATTAAAAAATAGGAATTTTTTTTGAAATTTTTCTTTTATAGTAGAGTTTATATTTAAAACAATTATTCAAAAAGAATTTTCAGATTTTGGGATCTTTAAAAGTGTTGATAATGGGCTTGTGTAAAGGCTTGACGAGTTTCCTGGATGGAATGATGGCTTTTTGGAGAACCACAATAGGTAGTGACATTTTCACAGGCTACATACGGTTAATGAAAACTGTATTGGATAATTATGTATAATAAAGCAGGTTCTAGTTGTGGACACATGGTCTGTGCAGAGTATGTCAAACTGGGGAATTCAAACCATATGGTCTACCAATTTTGGAGTTTCAAGTTAAATAATTTTAATTAAATTCAGGGTGGAATGAAATTAAATTAAAGGAGAAGTCAGGGTTTTCTATTAATTAAATCAAATTTGTGTGAATTTAATTAAATGACGTTGAGATAGAGGAGTTATTTAATGAAGTTTCTATGAAATGAATTAAATTTATGTTAAATAATGATGATGCTTGAGTCTGTATATTATTAAATTGATATGAGAGGAAATAAATTATTTCATTGGAAAATGAGGAGTTGGGGGTCATCAAAAAAATGAAATATTAAATTGTAAAATTTAAATGATGTGTAAATGAGGAGTTGGGGTTTAATATAACTAAATTCAATCATTATGAATTTAATTTATTTTTTCAAAATAGATGTTTTATTTAATTAAATTCATATTTAAGAATAAATAAATTTGCTGTTGTGAAATTGGGGATTTTTATTTAATTAAATTGACGATGATATAATTTTAATAAATAATGTAGATGAGTTAATGTTTTAAATTTATTTTAATTGCGTTCATATAATTTAAATGGATAACACTAATTAATGAAATTATTTTCATAGATTATATTGGAACGAATTTCATTAAATGATGAATGATTATGTCTAGGGGTTTTTAATTAAATTATGTTGATAGAATTTAATTAAATAATAATGTGTGGGAAAAGTAATTTAATTAAATTCAGTTGTAATGGAATTTAATTAAATGATGTTAAATTGGGGAGTTTTGGATTTTATCAAATAATTAATTTATTAAATAATAATAATAATAATGGTTATTATTATGGTGGATTTGTTTAATTAAATCGAGGTTGATGAATATAATTAAATAAGTTGAGATGGAGAGTTTTATTTAATTAAATTTAGTAAAATGAAATTTAATTAAATAATGTAAAATGAGGGTTTTATTTAATTAAATTCTAGGTTAATATAATTAATTAATTGATGTGAAGTGGGGGTTTTAAATTAATTAAATTTATTTTTGAGAGAATATATTTAAATTACATGAGATTAAATTCATTTAATTAAATTAGGTTGAGAAGAATCTAATTTAATAATTTTTAAATAAGAGTTTGGAGTTTTTTAAAATAGTATAATATTAATTGGAAAAAATAATAATATGAAATTTATTATTATTATTATTATATAATTTTTTTAAATTATAATTATAATTCATATAAGGATAAATGAAGTGGGAGGCACACCTCTCCCTCCTCCAATAGGGGTCACGATGCACCCATGGTGCAACAACCATGGTTGGATCATCACCCTCCTCCCCGACACCCTCTTCTCACGACAATCATCTCCCAAAGTCATTGTGGATGTTATTAGTCTTGTAAATGTAATTCCTTCTTGGCATGTTTCATTACTCTCCTCGACCATCATGGTTCTCGTATTCCCAAGTTCCATTGGGCTGAAACCCTAGGATGGGGATTAACCTAGAATTATTATTTCTTTTGTTCATAGTTGGTATAGAAGTATCTTAGGACCCATTAGGTTTTATTTTGTCATTAGCCCCTAAAGGAGTGGTGATTCGGGTTGATTTGGTTCACCACCATCATTTTATGGTATGACTATAAACCTAATAATTTGTTTTGAACCCATTATGTTAGAAGCTTATTGTGTATTTGAGTTTTGAAGAATTAATTGAATGTTTGTTGGACCTCACAACAATAACTTTCGGTTCTAGTTTTGATTTTAGGGTGAGGCGAAAAATTCCAGGTATACGTGTGAAATATTTTGGAAGTGCGTGTGTGATAGAAAATTGTGATTTGAATTTGAAAGACTTTTTCTGGCCTATTCCATTAGTTAGGGTCCTCAACATTGATTTAATTTTGAAAAATGTAGTTTTTAATCTAAATCATTGGATAAAGTTGACTGTAATTTTGGATAAATTGATTATTGGTGAAAAATTGACATATTGGATTACCAAATCACATTTATATTAAAGAAACCCCTCCAATGAAGTTTCACTGCATTTAATCCAAAAACACAATGTTTAGATTGATATGTTCTTTTAGATTTTTGATATGTATTTTTCTATTATCTCCCTTACATGTTGATACACTCAGGTTAAGTGCTAATTACGAGTTTTATAAGGGATAAGTTGTGATAATTAATTGTGAATTAATTATTCTCTATGAAATAAAAATTAAGATAATAATAAAAAATAATAATTATGAGATATTAAATTTTTTAAGTTGAGATAATTAATTATGAATTTATCATGTTTTTTGTGATGACAATTAATCGGAAGATTAATTATGAGATATTAAATTTATTAATATGAGATAATTAATTAATAATAAATTATGTGCTTTGATATAATAGTTATTAGGGAATTAATAAAGAGATAATAAATCGATTAATATGAGATAATTAATTATTAATTAATTATGTTCTTTGAGATTATAGTTATTTATAGAATAATTATAAGATATTAAATTGATTAAGTTGAGATAATTATTTATGAAGTAATTATGTTATTTGAGGCAAAAATTAATCAAAAGATTATTTATTAGATATTAAATTAGTTAACATGACCTAATTTATTATGATTTAATTATGTACGTTGAGATATTAATTATCGGGGAATTAATTATGAGATAATAAATTGTTTTATATTAGATAATTTATTTTTGAATTAATTTTGTGCTTTGAGATAATAATTATTGGGGGATTAATTATGAGTTATTAAATTAAATAAGTTGAGATAATTAATTATAAATTTATTATATGCCTTGAGATGATAATTAATAGGAAAATTATTTATGTGATATTATATCTATTAATATGGGATAATTATTTTTTATTTTGTTATGTGCTTTGAGATGATAATTAATCAGAAGATTAATTAGGAAAATTTTAATTGGATAGGTTGACATATTAATTATTAATTAGTTAAGTGTTATGAGATTGTAATATTGAAAATTAATTAGTGGATTAATTATGAGATTTTGACTTTTTAGCTATGTTGAGATAATTAATTTCCCAATTAATTATGTTATATTGTAATGGATTCCATGATATAATTTATTGTTAAATTAATTATGTGATATCAAAACTGTTGCTTTAGAGATAATTAATTTTTTAAATAATTATGTGATATTTTCATGGTTGTCTTGAGATATATTTTTTATAAATTAGTTATATAATTTTGAGATGGTTGTTGTGTAATAATTAACTGTAGAAACAATCTTGTAATATTGAGATGGATGCCTTTAGATTATTTAATTGTTACATTAACAATATATATAGATGATAGTAATAAATGGTTAAAATAATTAATGTTGAAGAAATTATTATTTAATTTTTTTGATAACTAATGGAATGGATGTGTTTTGCTAATGGTTGTGTTAGTATTGGATGCAATGTTGTTAATGAGTTTTTGATTTAATTAATAAGCCCAAACATTTAATTTATTAAATAATTAATGAACAATATCTTGTGGTGCTAGACATGAAATTCTACACCCATGATAAATATATTTATGAAAAACAAGTTATAAGACAAGGAATGGTGCTCTAAATACACACATTACGTTAGAAATGGCATTCTAAACCAAACATGTATGCCATTTGTTCTTTTATGGGACATGGACTGGTACTACAAATACACATGGGTTTAGAGGCAATGACTAATGATCCAAATACTCACAAGGGTGCTAGATATGACGGTATACACCCATTAATTAACACTGGATTTTTGGTCCAAATGGGCATATATGAATGGAATTAAATCATCAATGAAAGCCAATGTGATGTAATTATTGGATAATTTAATATGATAAATGTTTTAGACTTTAGCATGATAGAGAATAGTATTGTAATACATGTTTCCATGGAACTCTGTGATTATTAGGTTTAAATAGAAATACTAAATAATGTGATAAATAGTTTATTTATGAATTATATATATGTTGTTCCAGTTTAGGCTCTTATTCCAGCAACAAATTAAAGCAGGTATCACGTCAGGAGTACCATTAGAACCTATACAGGTTTTTGTTTATTTATTCAATTTTGTTATTTCATCGATATACATTCACGTAGTTTAATTTTATTGCATTTTCTAGATTGAGCTAGAAAGTGGTGGTCCCAACCTATAGAGATTTATATCTCAAACCCTATACAGACTTCCATTGCAGTATGGTAACCGAGTAGACATTCCTCTTTTTGGGAATGTGGAATCTTGCTTGGGGCTATTTACATGTACATCAGAGTTAGGAGAAAAGGATCGAGACAGATTTATGGATGCTCGCAGATATCTCCCTTACATCATTGAGTATTTTCCTCATATTTGTATTGAAATGTAGATCATGTCATTTTTTACAACTTTCATAAATGTACCACCCTGTCATTCATGCATTGTATAAAATGAAATTTTCCACATTCTATATTATGTAGACCATTGCTTTATATCTACATCAATTATTGTATTAGTTTATTATTTTATACTACAATGAATACTGAATAAGAAGGTACAGTCTCCCACACATACTATCTATAGACCATATCTACTAGTTCATAGCCTATGGAATATGTGGAGAAGCACATGAGGACTTGTGATGACCGATCTAGCTAACTTTATGCATAATTTTCCAGAGCCTCTCCACTCCACCAAGTAATGATGGTTTTTTTCGGTGTGGGGACTCGATGTTGTGGGACCATATCCATTAGCGACATCTCGCCAGTGCAGGTTCATCCAAACTACTACAGATTTCTCCTGTAAGTTGACTGAGGCAGTTCCACTCAAGGGGGTAAATGCTTGTTCCATCGTTGACATTGTGAGCTCCTATATCATCTACTGATTTAGAGTCCCTCACTCCATCCTCTACATTGACAGCACTAACATCCAAGAAGATGAGTTGAAGAAATTGTAAGCTAAGTATGTCATCTATAATAACCATACCTAAAGCTATCACGCACAACCAAATGGATATATCGAGGCATTCAACAAAACCATCTCTAACATTCTACAGAAAATGATTTGTTATAACAAGAAGAGTTGTCTGGACAAGATCTCCAACGCCCTCTAGGATTATCAGAAGACAACTCATAATTCCACCCAGGTGCCCGCATATTTCCTTGTATAGGGAATGGATGTCATCTTGTCCATCGAGAATCAGTTTCCGTCATTGCACAGAACTGTCTATGATCATCAAGGGATAGATAAATTAGCTATAATCCATCTGTTAGAGTTTGAAGTGCTCGAATAGAATAGGATTTCTACCCTGAACAATCATGAAATGCATTAGAACAATATAGCTAGATCATTCAACAATAAAGTTCACCTCGTCTACTTCCTGCAAGGTGACTTGTTGTTTCCCCTGAGAACACCAATGATACCGGGTAGGAATCCACCCATGTTAGAGACCAAATGGGAAGGACCATACATCATTCACAAGGTTTACTCCAATGTTGCATACTCCCGCATTACTAGGGATGGTGAGAATATAACTCCTCCTACCAAACCCAAGATCCTCAAGAAATACTTTTCCTCAGTCCCATTGGTCCCACATGACCTTAAACTATATAGTCCTGCATGACCCCTATAATGCCCCAACCGTAATCCTTACTTAATCTTTAGTTAATACAGGATTACTCATTGAGGATATTTTCAGGTGTAGAGTTTTAGAGAATTAGATCATAAAACATGCATTACATTCCACATTTAAACAGAGTGGTTACATAAAAGACAGGATTCATTCTTCCCATCAACGGAAACATATTTAAAATAAAACTTGGATTATTTCTTGACACATCCTTGATACTATCATCACAACACGTACCTTTCCCTTGACCTGTGAAAAACAT
Source organism: Viscum album (assembly GCA_963277665.1). Classification (NCBI taxonomy): domain Eukaryota; kingdom Viridiplantae; phylum Streptophyta; class Magnoliopsida; order Santalales; family Viscaceae; genus Viscum; species Viscum album. The sequence goes on along the minus strand of OY728143.1, from coordinate 959,658,489 downwards.
TTTAAAAACATGGGATGAGCATAAAAAAGCTCAGTAAGGGATATAAAAATATGGAAAGGAATCATGAGTACATGTATACATAAGAATGAAATCATACTTTACCCATAAAACATAATCACTTTAACATACCTCATAAAATCATAGAAATCATATGATATAAAGGTAACTTGAGGCATTCATAACATTCTTACGTAGGGAGTAACCCTCTTGGTTACATTTGGAATACCCATCACAGTATATTCCCTAAATCTCTTTGGATAAACCTTAACGTTTCACTCCTTCTCGTTACACAATGCATTGGAGAGCTATATCGGGCTCACCCACCCTTAGTTTATCACGGAACCACCCGTCTTCATAATAATGCCCAAGAACCTGAACATAACCATATCACATAAAACATGCATAAAGGAAACATAACATTTCCACCTTTCAATCACAAGATATCAATACAGCACATTTATATAAAGACATTATGAAAACCATTTTCAATACCAAAAGAAAAGAAAATTAAAACATGGTATTTATTTTTTTTAAAAGAAGGTATGGCTTGTAGAGGAAGCCGAAACTCAAATAATGGTCACGACGGCGGAGAAGTCATTGTCGCCGCATACGTATGACAAAAACATTCCCTTTTTTCATTTAGTAAAATGCTTGGTATAAAAATGATTCTTTTTGGATAAACGTAAAAGTAAAAAGGGGTTTATACACCGTATAAAATAAGGTTGTGTATAAAACAAAATATGCCTCAATGAAAGGAGATTGAGATGAAGTCCCATACAAAGATGGTATCCTTGGTTTAAGGATAAATCAACAACATAATAATGTGTGACAAACGAATACACCAAATATAAGTGGATATTAAGTGTAAAATAATCAAAGGTCATTCACACATATTCAAAGGACGACATATTCAATAACTACATGTTGAACCCAAAGAAATCGAAATTGGGTTAAGAAGTTCCCTTGACAGCCTAACGGCGTCACATAAAAAAAGGTTATCTCATCACTTGGACATGAAATTTACATCAATAAGGATATATGAGAACATATCCCAACATAACAATATGTAAATTTAATGACCCAACAAAATAAGTCTTTTAAAAAGAGGAGGGTGAATGGTTCCCTTACCGACATGGGTATCTTTCGAAACATACGCCCCGTGAAAGAAGGACAATACAACATTAATGTAAATACTCATAAATGAAAGTATATTACACAAAGAGTAGAATAATGGATAGTAAATACACCACTCAAAGGAAATTGTGTCAAATGTAGCATGAATCTCACGGGAATAAAAGTGAGATGAAAAATCCCTGACGAAAACTCGATAGCATAACGACGCCACTTAAAACTTCCAAAAATGGATTGATGAGATCAACTATGGTCTCTAATCATATTAAAATAAAATGTAAAGTAAGAGGAATATAAAAGAACATCCCCCATCATAAAAAATAGGAGCTTAAAAGAAGTGAGATAAAGATGAGTACTTAAAAAGAAAGAGATAGGTTAGATCTCTTACAAAAATTCACCAGCCTAACGACGCCACTCAAATATTCTAAAATGGATAGATGAGAGAGAATAGGGTCTATGATCATATGTTCATAAAAATTACAGTAACAGTAATATAAAATAACATCCCAACAACAAGAAATATGAGCTTAGAAGTAATGACATAAAAGAGTGTGCTTAAAAATAAAGAGAGGAGTAGGATCCCTTACATCGGGTCCGACTTGACTCGATCGTTCTTTAACGTCCTGAATAATAAACTTGAGTTAATTTTTACTTTCATAAGAACCTTTTTCAAGTTCATTATTCATTTTATATCAATTATTGACATGTTATAAACATTATGTAATCATTTAACTTAATAATGTTTGTTTTGTCGATGTTTGGTTCTTAAGTCAAAAGTGGACTTCTTACAATTACATGTTGTTCGTGTGGTCAATGGTTCATTATATCCAGAATGATATTCATGATTTGGATATAATATATATCATATATATACAGAATATAAATGTATTAATAATATTACATAATCATTTAGAGGTAAGAAATGAAATGCACCGTTCATGGAGACGGTAAGCCGTACGTACGCATGAACGCTACTTTCATTTCTTTGTCATATTAATGGAATTAAAACAAAATGAGAGGTATGTATATTTTAATTACATAATTATATTAATCATTTATATATAACATACATTATATATATACATTATAAATATGTACTTATAACAGTACATTACATTTGGGGATAAAAATGAAATGCACCGTTCATGGAGACGGTAAGCCGTACGTACGCATGAACGCTACTTTCATTTCAATCTCATACATTAATGGAAAGAAATAATAATTATATAGAGTTATATTATAATTCTAGTATAACATCATATATAATAACTTTAAATCCATCCTTTATACGTCCCACATATGGCATTAACGAATCACATCACTTTAAGGGGGCGGTAGTCCGCACTTCCTTAAATGAAGATATGGCGTTTACCCATAATGGAAACCATAACGTTACACCATAAATGAAAAATAAAGAAGCTTAAGTAAAACATAAACATATTAAATATCATATATAAATATAGTGACATCTTAATGGCCACCTTTGAAGGTGTTATATGAGTGTTGAACAATCATCGTTTCCTGAGGCAGAAATTCTCCATCCACGGAAACAATATATTCTTTAACCATTAGATGTAGGTGTGTGTATGTGTAGCTCGAATCATTCTTAAAACAACATCCTAGTATATTTAAGATACTTTATTTGTTATAAAATAAATTAATAAAAAGAGTTTAGGGGGTTGGAGAGGCAAAATAAAAAAAAATGACTCAAGTGAAGACATTGCCCTAAAATCGGGTAACTCTCTTTTGTTTGAGCTAAAAGGCTTCCTTGAGAAGACTTATGCCTAAATTGAGGCCTCAAGGAGTTACAGAGTGAAGTGGAGAGATAAAATGGGCAGGGGTTGGCCGAGCCAAAGGCTTTGGGAGTGTGGGTAAGGAGGTAGAGGTGGGGGCCTTTTATAAGAGGAGAGGAGGGGCACTCTTGAAAGTAAGCAAATGTTACTTTATTTGAAAATGGTATTCAGTTTTAAGAGGTCCCACATTGATGTGTTTCTAGGATAAGGTGATAAGGGTTTGAAATCCACTAATCCAATATGTTTTTGACATGTGTAGGTCTTAGATATTACATTATCTTTCCATTTTATTTAAATCGTTAAATAATGAGGTCATCGCTGCATTATCATGATGTCATAAATAATTTAATTTATTTAATGTCTAAAAGTTATAAAAAAAATACTATCATGTAGGAAATCTTTTTTTATTTCAAATGAATTTTTATAGTCAATCATCTGATTTGTATAACCCCCTGTAAAAATTGTTTTAGTAAAACATTTCATGTTTGTCTCATTTTTACTTTAATTTTAAATAAAAACATATTAATGTCATTTTCCAACCAATGTGGCTTCATGGGGTCCCCAAGTTGACCCATGGGTTTTCGTGGACTTCCATGACACATCCAATGAGGGTAGGACACGTGTAAAGTTCATTTCATATTATTAAAACATTATTTTTGACTTAAACTACAATAATTACCTCTAGTCGCGATTAAAAACTTCATAAGTTACTATTCACCAAATAATTATTTTTATCCCATTGAACCACATTTTACTTCTTAATGACAACCATGTATGTCGGATTTTTGAAATTCAAAACACAACGATGGAAAAATTTCATTTAAACAGAAAAATTAGTTTTTATAAGTACTTCTTAGTAGTTTCACTATTCATCAAAAAATGAAGTTTTTCAGAAAAATCCCAAAAATTCACCCTAAGCTATATTTGATATTACGAATTCAAAAATTAAGTCTATTTTATAAAATTCAAGACATATAAGTCACATTAATTAATTTAATAATTAATTCCTGTTGTCAGAGCAAATAGCGTGTTTTTATGAAACAATATGTATCAAAAGATTGACACTAGTTTAAGTCTGATTTCAAAGTGAAATTAAGTTCAACGACCACTATTGAATTTAATGGTAAAAATATATTCTAATTTCAATTTAAAACCAATTCAAAATATAATCTAATCATATAAATATATTATATTAAAAAGTGTTTTTAAATTAAAATACAACATTTTACATTATTCATTAAAAAATGAACTTTATCCGAAAGATACCAAAAATTTACACAAAGTAAATTTTGATGTCCCAATTCTTCAGAAGATTTTTATTTGGTACAAAAGGATTTATAAGAGTGAACAAAACTATATTTTATGACAGTTCTCCATCAAAAGGCGATAAGTAAACCTTTAGTGAAAACTAGGGCATATATGCCTAAAATTGAGTTATTTCCGTATTTTAAGCCTTCATCTTTTATTGGATAAATGTAGAAACATTTAAAAACATATATAATCATATTTTAGTTATTTCTATCCATTCCCGCCAATACAACGGCTACATGTTAACTTCCATTTAAAATAATATTATTTTATTATTAGAGTGCAACGTAAGATTCCCAAGAAACTCGTTGTTGCGTGTTGGGTACGCCATCGAGCATAGCGTCCCCTTTAAAAGTCATATTAATACTTTATTCAAAAATATGGATAAATACGAAAATTTCATATTCTTTATTTACCTGGGGTGTTACATCCTTCCCCCCTTTTGGGAATTGCGTCCTCGCAATTTTTAAAATTAAGCTTGGAGACATCCTTGAAAGTCCCACATAGGACCAAGAGTCGGTAAAACAATCACATTAAAATAAAGAAAGATAAGTGCAAAGGTCACCCAAGTTAACCCATACTTGGATTCCAAGTATGAAAATATGGACATGGAGGAAAAAACAAAGGGTCATGTTCTGATGGAGAGTGATAGAAAACATGTTTAGGAGAATGTTAACCACGAGAAAATCACAAAATTTGTGATGGGTTAAACGGTATTCGATTCCCCAGTAGGAAAAGTTAATAGACAACATTTTGTTTTAAGTTACTTTTTATTGAGGAATTTATTCACAAGGAAACATAATCACTTATCATGTTGACTTTCAAATTTTATTAGATTCCTTATACAAAATCATATTTTCTCCAAAAGACGAGTATTTAGGAAGACTTGTTCACATTAATAGTACTATAATCAACTTCTAGAGAATCACCTAATAGACAAAAGAGAACTATATACTTCCCATGTCTTTAGACTTTAACCAAAACCAAAACCAAAAGGCTAGTACAAGATCAGATAATCCCGAAAAGGATAACCCTTTATAAAAAGAAAATCTATGCTTAATCTCCAAAATTTGTCCAACAAAACCCAAAGTTCAACAAGGACCATTAGATAAACAATTTGTCCATAAAATTCTTCAAAGTAAACCAAACTAAGGTTGAAACCCAAATATTTGAAGGATTTAGTCACATAGTCTTCCAAGTTAAATCGTAACATTTTTCTCCAAACAACATTAGTTGCTCCTAAAGTCTCATATTGAAAAGTAATTAACCTAATCACATATCCTCCTTGATAGGTTCATCATTTTCATAAATAACCCAAAATCAACTTACTCCTAATTCATAAAATCATATAACTAGAAATAATCAGTCAAACTAACCAGGTACTTCACGTAGTCCAGTGGTAGGCGATAAATACCAGTCGCACTTTGGTTGTGGGTTCGATTCCCGCAACTTTGTCTGACGTGACGGGTTGTCACACGTTCTGCGTGTTGTCATTTTTCCAAAACTATATAATTCTAGAATCATTCCCCAAAAAGAGATAAAATCTTCAAAAAAATAATAACATATTTTAACCTGAAGTTTATCTCACACCTTTCATTTTCCATTATATCATATAATAACCCATAATTACCTCAAAAGTAAGGATCATATAAACTCTAATGGTTACCATTATAGTTATTACCTGAACTTCCACATGGATTGGTCATCTCGTACATGATGCATTACAGATCATACCAAGGTTCAAGTGGTTGATCATGACTCCTTGATAGTTGGTTTAGAACAACCACGAGTTTCCCCATTGAATCCCCCATTTTATCTAGTAGCTTAATCAGAGAACCACCACAGTTTCCTTCAAACCTGTTGTCTCTTTGGTGCCTACTAGATCCATCCATTCACTAAAAACAGAAATTTCAGTGTGAGTATCTCAAAAAAACCATCATGTACTAATGAGGGAGATAACCACTAAGATATAGTTACTCATTCACTTTATCTAATACTATGACTCTTTCTGAAATCCTATCCATTATGGTACTGTCACTTATGCTTGGAGAATACCCTAACATCTAAAGTTATCTAAACCGACATCTGATACCAACTATAAGGCCCCAACTCTAAACCTTACTTAATCTTGAGTTAATACAGGATTACACATTAAGGTTCTTTTCTGGTTTAGAGTTTTAGAGAATTAGATCATAAAACTTGCATTACATTCCACATTTAAACAGAGTGGTTACATAAAAGACCGGATTCATTCTTCCCATCAACGGAAACATATTTAAAATAAAACTTGGATTATTTCTTGACACATCCTTGACACTATCATCACATCACTTACCTTTCCCTTGACCTGTGAAAAACATTTTAAAAACATGGGATGAGCATAAAAAAGCTCAGTAAGGGATATAAAAATATGGAAAGGAATCATGAGTACGTGTATACATAAGAATAAAATCATACTTTACCCATAAAACATAAGCACTTTAACATACCTCATAAAATCATAGAAATCATATGATATAAAGGTCACTTGAGGAATTCATAACATTCTTACGTAGGGAGTAAACCTCTTGGATACGTTTGGAATACCCATCACAATATATTCCCCAAATCTCTTCGGAGAAACCTTATCGTTTCACTCCTTCTCGTTACCCAATGCATTGGAGAGCAATATCGGGCTCACCCGCCCTTAATTTATCACAGAACCACCCGTCTTCATAATAATTCCCAAGAACCTCAACATAATCGTATCACATAAAACATGTATAAAGGAAACATAACATTTCCACCTTTCAATCACAAGATATCAATACAACACATTGTTATAAAAACATTAAGAAAACCATTTTCAATACCAAAAGAAAATAAAATTAAAACATTTATTTATTTTTCTTTTAAAAAGAAGGTATGGCTTGTAGAGGAAGCTGAAACTCAAATAACGGTCACGACGGCGGAGAAGTCATTGTCGCCGCATACATACGACAAAAACATTCCCTTTTGTCGTTTAGTAAAACGCTTGGTAGAAAAAATATTCCTTTTGGATAAACTTAAAAGTCAAAAGGGGTTTATACACCGTATAAAAGAAGGTTGTGTATAAAACAAAATATGCCTCAATGAAAGGAGATTGAGACGAAGTCCCATACAAAGATGGTATCCTTGGTTTAAGGATAAATCAATAACATAATTATTTGTGACAAACGAATACACCAAATATAAGTGGATATTAAGTGTAAAATAATCAAAGGTCATTCACACATATTCAAAGGATGACATATTCAATAACTACATGTTGAACCCAAAGAAATCGAAATTGGGTTATAATGTTCCCTTGACAGCCTAACGGTGTCACATAAAAAAAAGGGTATCTCGTCACATGGACATGAAATTTACATCAATAAGGATATATGACAACATATCCCAACATAAAAATATGTAAATTAAGAGTCCCAACAAAATAAGTCTTTTAAAAAGAGGAGGGTGAAAGGATCCCTTACCGACATGGGTATCTTTCGAAACATACGCCCCGTGAAAGAAGGACAATACAACATTCATGTAAATACTCATAAATGAATGTATATTACACAAAGAGTAGAATAATGGATAGTAAATACACCACTCAAAGGAAATTGTGACAAATGTAGCATAAATCTCACGGGAATAAATGTGAGATGAAAATCCCTTACGAAAACTCGGTAGCCTAACGACGCCACTTAAAACTTCCAAAAATGGATTGATGAGATCAAATAGGGTCTCTCATCATATTACAATAAAATTTAATGCAAGAGTAATATAAAAGAACATCCCCCATCATAACAAATAGGATCTTAAAAGAAGTGACATAATGGTGAGTACTTAAAAAGAAAGAGATAGGTTAGATCTCTTACGAAAATTCTCCAGCCAAACGGCGCCACTCAAAACTTCCAAAATGGATTGATGAGAGAAAATAGGGTCTCTCATCATATGATCATAAAAATTACAGTAATATTAATATAAAATAACACCCCAATAACACGAAATATGATCTTTGAATGAATGACATAAAAGAGTGTACTTAAAAATAAACAGAGTAGGATCCCTTACCTCGGGTCCGACTTGACTTGATCGTTCTTTAACGTCCTGAATAATAAACTTGAGTTAATTTCTACTTGCTTAAGAACATTTTTCAAGTTCATTATTCCTTTTATATCAATTATTTACATGTTATAAACATTATGTACACATTTAGGTTAATAATGGTTGTTTTGTCGATATTTGGTTCTCAAGTCAAAAGTGGACTTCTTACAATTACATGTTGTTCGTGTGGTCAATGGTTCTTTATATCAAGAATGGTATTCATGATTTTTATATCATATATATCATATATATCCAGCATATACATGTATTTATAATATTACATAATAATTTAGAGGTAAGAAATGAAATGCACCGTTCATGGAGACGGTAAGTCGTACGCACGCATGAACGCTACTTTCATTTCGTTGTCATATTAATTGAATTAAAACTAAATGAAAGGTATGTATATTTTAATTCCAGAATTATATTAATAATTTATATATAACATAAGTTATATATATCCATTATAAATATGTACTTATAATAGTACATTACATTTGGGGATAAGAAATGAAATGCACCGTTCATGGAGACGGTAGGCCGTACGTACGCATGAACGCAACTTTCATTTCTATCTCATACATTAATGGAAAGAAATAATAATGATATAGAGATATATTATAATTATAGTATAACATCATATATAATAACTTTAAATCCATCCTTTATATGTCCCACATATGGCATTAAATAATCATATCACTTTAAGGGGGCGGTAGTCTGCACTTCCTTAAATGAAGATATCACGTTTACCCATAATGGAAACCATAAAGGAACACCATAAATGAAAAATAAAGATGCTTAAGTAAAACATAAACATATTAAATATCATATATAGATATAGTGTCATCTTAATGGCCACCTTTGAAGGTGTTATATGAGTGTTGAACAATCATCGTTTTGTGAGACAGAAATTCGCCCTCCACAGAAACAGTATGTTCTTTAACCATTAGATGTAGGTGTGTGTAAGTGTAGCTCGAATCCGTATTATAAAAACATCATAGTATATTGAAGATACTGTAGTTGTTATAAAATAAATTAATTAAAAGAGTTTAGGAGGTTGGAGAGGCAAAATAAAACAAAAGGACTCAAGTGAAGACATTACCTTAAAATCGGGTAACTCCCTTTGGTTTGAGCTAAAAGGCTTCCTTGGGAAGACTTATGCACAAATTGAGGCCTCAAGGAGTTATAGAGTGAAGTGGAGAGACATAATGGGCTGGGGTTTTCCGAGCCAAAGGCTTTGGGAGTGTGGGTAAGGAGGTAGAGGTGGGGGCCTTTTATAAGAGGAGAGGAGGGGCACTCTTGGAAAGTAAGCAAATGTTACTTTATTTGAAAATGGTATTCAGATTTAAGAGGTCCCACATTGATGTGTTTCGAGTATAATGTGATAAGGGTTCTAAATCCACTCATCCAATAGGTTTTGGACATGTCTAGGTCTTAGATATTACATTATCATTCCATTTTATTTAAAACGTTAAATAATGATGTCATCACTGCATTATCATGATGTCATAAATAATTTAATTTATTTAATGTCTAAAAATTATAAAAAAATACTATGATGTAGGAAATATTTTTTTCTTTCCAATGAATCTTTATAGTCAAACATATGATTTGTATAACCCCATGTAAAAATTTCTTTAGTAAAACATTTCATGTTTGTCTCATTTTTTATTTAATTTTAAATAAAAAGATATTAATGTCATTTTCCAACCAAAGTGGCTTCATGGGGTCCCCACGTTGACCCATGGGTTGTCTTGGTCGTCCATGACACATCAAATGAGGTTAGGACACGTGTCAAGTTCATTTCATATTATTAAAACATTATTTTTTCCTTAAACTACACTAATTACCTCTAATCACGATTAAAAACTTATTAAGTTACTATTCACCAAAAAATTATTTTTATCCCATTGACCCACATTTTACTTCTTAATGAAAACCATTTATGTCAGATTTTTGAAATTCAAAACACAACGATGGAAAAATTTCATTTAAACGGAAAAATCAGTTTTTATAAGTACCACATAGTGGTTTCACTATTCATCAAAAATTGAAGTTTTTCAGAAAAATACAAAAAACTCACCCTAAGCTATATTTGATATTCCAAATTCAAAAATTAAGTCTATTTTACAAAATTCAAAACATATAAGTCACATTAATTAATTTAATAATTAATTCCCGCTGTCAGAGCAAATAGCGTTTTTTTATGAAACAATAAGTATCAAAATATTGACACTAGTTTAAGTCTGATTTCAAAGTGAAATTAATTTCAAAGACCACTATTGGATTTAATGGTAAAAATATATTATAATTTAACTTTAAAACCAATTCATAAGATAATATAATCATATAAATATATTAGATTAAAAAGAGGTTTTGAATTAAAATACAACATTTTACACTATTCATTAAAAAAATTAACTTTATCAGAAAGATACAAAAAATTTACACAAAGTAAATTTTGATGTCCCAATTCTTCAGAAGAGTTTTATTTGGTCAAAAAGGATTTATAAGAGTAAACAAAACTATATTTAATGACGGTTCTCCATCAAAAGGCGATAAGTGAACCTTTAGTGAAAACTAGGGCATATACGCCTAAAATTGAATTATTTCCGTATTTTAAGCCTTCATCTTTTATTGGATAAATGTAAAAACATTTAAAAACATATATAATAATATATTAGTTATTTCTATCCATTCCCACCAATACGACGGCTACATGTTAACTGCCATTTAAAATAATATTATTTTATTATTAGATTGCAACATAAGATTCCCAAGAAACTCGTTGTTGTGTGTTGGGTACACCATCAAGAATAGCGTCCCCTTTAAAGTCATATTAATACATTATTCACAAATATGGATAAATAAGAAAATGTCATATTCTTTATTTACCTGGGGTGTTACAACCCCAAACTAGATTATGATCCCACATGACCTTAAACTGTACAGTCCTGCATGAACCGCAACTGCATTATGGTCCTACATGAACATAAACCGTTAGGTCCTACATGACCTTAAACTGTCTGGTCCTACATGACCTTAAACTGTAAAATGCCCCGCATGATGTTAAACTATATGTCTTCTCACATGAAGTTAAACGGTATGTCATCCCACATGAATTTAAACTTTTTGTCGCCCTATGAGGCATTAAACTGAAAGAACTATGATGACATGATTCCCATCCTCATTGGATACGTAAGAATTCTTGGACGCCTCAACTTGAGTCTAACCCTAGTGTCCTCTTTGAATATCATCCTGAGTATAGTCCTCTTTGATGATCCCAGATGTTTTCATATAGTCTTCTTTTTTCCCTCTCATTCCTGGATTATGATTATTTCACCATGTTCCCTCCCACATACTTCTCTGCTCCCACGTACTCACCGCAGGACATTAATCTGCATAGCCTTCAAAACTACATATGGGTTGTTCCCATCCTCATGGGATAAGTTGGAAGGCCCGGAAGTTTATTTTTTGGCCAAGTCCCAAATATTGGGACATCCCATTGGGTCGAAGAACATGCTATGAAACATGATTTTGACCTAATCCATGTCATATTCATCATGGTGTTACCATGTACCCCTCTTCTCTGAAGATCCCCACCTGTTCTACTTTCCATGATGACATCATGTTGCACGAACAAAGTTTTTCTCCACACACTCCATCATTTGGGTTTTCATTATCATTAACATCTGAAGGGACACCTAAATGGATTGGATACTAAAATCAAGGGGTCTCCTACCATTATAGGCCATTGGCGTTGAGGGTTTCGAATAAAAAAACGATACAAGTCCAATGTGGCGAATACAGTCAGCGATTGATGCTCATTTTTTGTTCCCATTTCAGGTTTCCATGATGTGGAACCTATGTTCTAATTTGGTCAACCACAATCCATATTCCTTGTTATAATCCCCATATGTCCCAAAAGGGGAGTGTTGTGTCTCATTCTTCCCCGCTATCTCTTTAATCTTTCATAAGCCTCGGGCAAGAGTGGGATTCCTACTGTCGGACCCCGATATGATGGGAAGAGCCTAGTCCTACTCCCTATTTCCCATACTGAGCATTTAATACATGTTCTTAGGAGTTGAGGAATGGCAATACCCACATGAAATGTCATTTAGCTATAGTTGGATGGATTCCCAACCTTATGTACCTCAACCCTTTTTCACCCCTAGCCTATGTTTTAATTTATGAGTGTGCAGCATGGTATGGAATCATGTCCTTATTCCAATAGGGCTATTTTCCCATTCCTCAAATCCCCTCGTTGAGACATCCTTCCATTTATCTTCTTAACCAAAAGCACAAGCCCTATCTTGCTTTTTGTACCCCATCATTTGGGTTTCCATCATATACTATATCGAAATGGTCCCCCGAATGGCATGGATTCTTTGCCGAATTGCACTCCTACAAATACGGGCTATCACACTCGAGGACTGTGAGTGACAAATTGATACAAGTCTCATGTTTCATATATGGTAAATGGTTGACACACAATTTTTTCACCAAAAACCAGTCACACAAGGGTGGATATTGTGTTTTGGGTCTTTTCAACAGTTGTCCTCTATTATCGTTGCCAGTTTGTGGTCATCCATAAGAACAATGATTCAACCTCTCCACTCAGTTGTCCCATGAATATGACATTAAACTACGCATCTATAGTCTGGGATCTATGACATTAATCTATGATCACCATCGTCCTCACTGCAATAAGTTAAATGGAAATATGGCTTTGATATTATGTATGTGGCCTAGCCTTATGTCCCAAGGAATTATCGGGCCCCTGGCCCATGTTTTCACTTCGGACTGTACGGTGTGGTATGGGATCTTGTTCACCTTGGGTTATTCATTGTGTCGTACATGTCCCTCGTTGGGGTATATTGCCCTTATTTTCATCCTTGCTGGATGACGATAAATTACACAACATCCAAATCAGTACTACTTATGGCTTGAATCCCATATTTATGGGATACGAAGGACCGCTTTAATTTCTAGTCTTCGGGTACATCCCCATATCATAGAAACCTGTCTATCATCCCGACCCCTAGGCCTGCGTTCTTCTAGGAGATGGGTATATGATGTCATATGGATTCTCATCCTTATTCATGTTAGGTGTATAACAACCATTCCACACACCTCTCTCTCTTGAGAAACCTTCATTTCCTTTACTACATTCATCTTGTCGAGTAATCTTCTCTTAGGTGGGGTCCCTCAACACTCTTTGGTGATTCACCAATGTGCCCAGGAGTACTTTCGTTCAGAGCATGTAGTGTCAGATATAACCTGGACATGCTTTTACCCATTTTTTAGGCTACATGATCCCCTTCATTTGGGCTTCCATTATCTTTCACTTCTGAAGGGACCCCCAAAAGGCAAGGATTCTCAGCCTATGGGATCTCCTACAATTGTAGTCCAACGTCCTTGACGATTTTGAACAACATATTGATACAAGTCCCACGTTGCGAATACAGTCAGCAGTTGATGCACATCTTTTGTTCCCATTTCAGGTCACACGATATGGTTGCTGTTTTTTTAATACAGTCAACAGTCAACCTCCATCGTCACACTAACCCCATAAAACATTAAATTTTTGTTACATGATTCATATAATTTTCCACCCCACAATTTCCAAGTGGAATTTCTACACTGGTGGTACTATACCTCGGGGCACATTTTCACATTAGGAGGACAAAGCCGCGGCGAGGTGTCATTTGGGGCTCCACACTGACTTCCCCTTTATGCACATCACATTTGTTTCAAGGAATCCTTCCACCCATGTTTCCCACACCAAGTATGACCCACGTGGGCTTAGGGATTAGATCGAGGTCAATGCCTACATGGAAGAGTTTGACTTCTCCATGGTTCTAGGTCTAAGTCCTTAAACTAAGATATAATTAAACGCCCCCCTCTTTAATAATATGTCTGGCTTTATTTCCATCCTTATAGGATACATATAAATGCCTAGACATATCCTCATTTGGTCCATCTCATGTTCCACTAATTTATATCTTCTGTTCAACCTTTTTGGACCTAACTCTTATAGTACCACATGGTGTGGCGTGTGTGGGCTTATGCCTTAATTGATGTCGTGTTTATAATGGTTGTACAATGTAATCTCCTTCATGGAGCTAGTCGGTCATGCCACTTGTTATAAATGAAATTAAACTATATGATGTACTGCAAGAGATTAAACTATATGTTTCCCTACAAGACATTAAACAACACATTCTAGAACTGTATATGGTTTGATTCCAATCCTTATTGGATATTTCAGAACACTTAGAAATCTCATATTTGGGTCCCGCTCAACTGAGAGCTAGTCAATCCTTAACCATATTCCCTAACCCTCACTGGCCCCTTGACCTGAGGTTTCATTCATGAAATCATGCCCAGTGGGATGTGGGTATCATCCTCATTCATGTCGGATATGCTTTATCATGTCGTGAACATTCCCTCTTGAACCTCATTTCTCCTGTATATGTTTGATCCATATGACTCTGAACTATTCTTCCTATTCCCACATGAATTTAAACTATTATGTCTTTACTGTACGATATCAAAATGCATGGTTGGTCCCACCACACTACCCTCAACTTCGACATTATCGTCCAGGACGCAAGATGAAAAATGGCTCTAAATCATGTTATCGTATCTCGAGGGGACAACATGTTTTGTATCAGTCACCCACCATACCATTTTTCAACGCCTCTATATGGATTTATTCTTATGGAGATGCCTGGAAATTCTATCTAAGGTATGTCGCATAAAAAAGACATTCATCTGAAAGGTCAAACAAGATCTATCAAAAGCTAATTTATTGGGTGCAAAGGCCAGACCCACAAGACCTTATTATATATGGCAGCAGTATCATTCCAATCCACCCCTATAACTATGTATGGCTTGATTACCATACTCATTAGGTAAGTAGCAGTGCCCAGGCACATTGCCTTGGGCCCAACCTAAATTTCACTTTCAGTCCCCAGACATATAAGTTTACTAGGGAGCACATTGTGGGGATACAAACTCCTACTATCCTAAATCACGTCAGGTTGAGTAATTATTTCACCATGTTTCTCCCTTCTTCAGTTCCACCATGGTCCGAGGTCTAAGACCATAAACTAAAAACACTTCGCATATTTTCCACAAGGTTTTAAACTGCACGACATCTCTTAGAACTACACACCACATGATTAACCTCCTAAAGGGAAATGTAGGAATGCACAAACATATTGTCTTAGGGTCCATCCCCATGAATCTAAAATTGTGTCTTCTATTTTTTATATATTTCAGGTCTGAACCCTTTTGGGAACAAGTGGTGTGGTGAGTACCTCATGGGTTCTCATTCCCGTCGGGTTTTTCAATTGTTTCAACATTTTCCTTCCATGTCTTTATCAACATGGTTCGTGTTCTATGACCCTAAACAATGATCTCTCAATGGGAACCACGTGACATGTTTTCCCACTTCGCCACCTTGTGCACAGTCCATTAAATCAATCCCCCCTTAATGACCCATCCTAAGACCATTATGTTGGAATCATGAGACCCCAGGACCCTTGTCCTTGGAAGGGGACCTGACTGCCTTTATCTGATACATATTTTTTTCATAATCTGATACGTTGTGACAAAAAGCCCGAAGTGTGGAATTTTCACATGGACAATCTCTCATTTTATGTCCATGTTTCGTGAGCCCCTTATTTGGATCCTCATCATCTTCCACGTCTAAAGGGACCCCATTTATGACCTAGTCTCATGTAAAATTTTCTTACCTACCATCTAGGACAAATGTCTTTGAGGACCCTGGATCTCATTTGTGACATGTTATTTTTTTCAAACATGGTACGTTGTCGAAAATAATTTCTCTGTCCCCATAGCAGGATAACGTGAAACAAATTTTTTCTCTCAAACATGGTCAATATTTGTCCCCTATCATCACACCACCATCATTGTGGACCAGATATCGAGCTTCACAATTCACATATTTTCACATCCATAGGTTCAAGTGGAATTCCAACACACTCGGAAATATCCCTTCATGCGTCTAGGTGCTTCATGAAGGCGGGTCGACATTATTGGACATCATTCACCTAGCATACCATCACCCCTAAAATTTTCCTTACTGTTCTAGGAAATTCCCATCACCACTCTTCATTTCCAATATCAAGCATGACTCATGAAGGCTTAGTAATTTTGGAAGGAAGTGTACTGGTGTAGCCATAAAACACATCCCTTTCATCATCCTTCATTATGTTAAACTGCACTCAAAAACTATTTGGGGATTCAACCCCATCATAATGGGGTATGTTGGAACATCTAGGTACCTTCCCTCAAGGCTATCCTAACATTCACATATGGTCCCTTGACCTAGTTTTCTATATCTGGGGATACATGGTCTGGTGTGTACTTCTTATTTCCTCATTCACATTGGGTTTATAGCTACCGAACCACATACTCCCTTCCTAGGATCTTCACTTTCATTCTGTATCCTATCGTATGACGTTAAACTGTGCGAGTACATATGTACTCAACACATGACAGTAAACTGTGATTCTACCAGAAAAGGTCCAGGATGCCCCATGATAATCATGGGATGCACCAAATCCCATGTCAGAGAGTATTTCCCTAATTAATGTTGGCCTCCAACCACACCGTTATTAATAACTACCTTTGTCTTGATTGTCATCCTCATGGGATATGTAGTGATGCCCAAGAATTTTTCCTTGGGCCCATCCCCAGGGAAATTAACCCATCTGGCCCCCTAGGCACAATCTTGGACCAATGTGTGTAACCTTTAAACTATGTAGACCATCCTCACCATACGACATTTGAACTATGTTTCTATCGTCCCCATCTGTATGATGTGAAACTACAGAGGTTTCCAGGTCCTTAATAGAGAGGACCTACTCATAGGTATGTTTGATCACTGATCAGACAGATACGTCCACCTAATGTGTTTCCACCACGGTGGCATGATTTCAATATTGTTGGACTCCATTGGAACAACCCATCACTCCACACTCCACAATTTTCATGCCTTTTATTTGTACCCTCGTCCCCTTTCAGGTCTAAATGAACCCACTAATAGTATTGATGCTCGGCTTATGTCTCGTCTGCTACCCTGGACCAACGTTCTGGAAGACCAATTTATGACGTTTCGAGTCAATAAATGTGTTTCAAATATGGTCAATGGTTAGACCACATTTTTTATCTCCATTTCGAACTAACACAATAAGGATACTGCATTTCAAACGTGGTCAGTGGTTATCCTTCATTACCACACCACCCTTACAGTATTCCGAATCTGAGGTATCATGAATCACTCTTTCCACTCCCTTATGTTTGGGTTGATTTCAAATTCGACTAGTGTTACCCTTCTTGTGCACTAGAGAACATTGAGAAGATGACACATTGATTTTTTTAATTTCCTCATCATCCAGTCTGGCCTCTCCCTTTTTTCTGAAAATCTAGATAGGTTATTCAAACCTATGATACCTAGATCTTTGTTGCAACTCATATATTTGGATGGAATGGCAAGGTGGTCATCCCTTATTTATCTCATCATGGATGACCCATGTGATCTTAGGGACTGGTCATTGTATGCTCCAAGAATGTAAATGAAATAATATATAAAATTGATGAATAACAGAAACCATGCATGAATCTTGCATGGATAGTCAAAAACATGATGGTGCGTTCAAAAGTTACAGGCATCATAGTACTTGAGGATCAAACCGTACCATGGATGGTCTGACCCCATCAAATGGGAGTTATATCTCCACCACCCTCTGGTTTGTGGAATCCAGGATTCTTTGTTTCCTGATCAATTCCTTCTCCTCCATGGCAGCAATGTGGTGCAGTTCGTTAGTTGTGATTCAGGCCCGCTCCATGTTGGTTCAGATAATGGTCATCTCTGAAAATGCTTGACTCATGCATTCTTCTGCCTCCTACAGCTAGAAATTCATCCATGATATAATCTCCAACTCCATGTTGAGGGAAATAGACTTTTTATCTACATGGATGTCCAACTACTAAATCTTGTTTTCAGCCTCATGGAGCCTCTTGACATTCAATGATTTTCTCTACTGCCAACCCACACCTAGGCAGAGATCATAATCCTAGATCATCTCCACTATGAGATCTCATATGATCATGTGGGGACACTAGGCATCCCCTCCCCTAGTGGAGAGTTCTGATAGTTGTGAAGAAAGTCTCTCAATCTGGTTTTTCCATTGTTCTTGAGTTGTGTCATCGATAAAGTGCTTGATTAGTATCCCTGAACAGTTGTGGATTATATTGTTTTACTCTTCATTAGAGGTCATCTCATCCCAGTCTTTGGGGTTGGCAGGCTAATATTCAGGGAACACCCCAAAGAACTCATAAGTAGGGTCTCCAAATAGATTCGGATCAGATATGGAAAGACACATGTTGTCTGGTTGATCTTCATCATTGGATCCCACTTCAATAATCTCAGGCTCAGCCCCACTAACAGCCCCACCAGTGATCGAGAGCACCGTAACATTTTCATTCTAAATATATTCTTCCACAACCACTAGCATTCCCCTGGGAAGGGCACCGCCTTGAGAATTAACCAGCCTCAACAAGGATTCCCACGCCATTTAAATAACTGTGCACACCAAGAAGTTTACATATGATAGTAAACATGATCAATGTGTGGAAGTATTGAATTCCTTTTCAAGTATACATATAGAGAACAAATTGGTGGTCTCTCTCATAGGTTGGTTCTTTTGGGGCCCCAAGGCATGGCCCTCTGTATATTGTAGGGTTGTCTAAAGACTCTAGGGAACAACCTCGGGTGTCTTGGACCCACTAGACGTGGTAATCGCCATAACCACGAGCGTATATCCTAAAGTCCCCACATCTTTATCTACTGAGGGGAGAGAATGGGTTTGTTGTATGGGGCCCACCCACATTGATTAATTATTTTGGAAGCAGATCTCAATGAAGGAACTCAGGGTCTTACCTTTAGATCCCCTATAAATACCTCAGGCTCTAGGTCCAAGTCATGAACATCACCCTCCTCCAATGGGATCCCTATACATTAATCCTCTAACTATATGGACTCTTCCGACTCTTCTGGAAGATGGATGTTCTCCATTAATTATGTTGAAAACAATGTTGTAAGGGATGTTCGATCCAACAATAACATAAACTGGTCTGTAATCGGATTCACGGTGACCTGAGAGTGCATGAAGTCCTCCAACACAGCTAGGTATTTCTCTGTTTCTTCTAGGTATACTACAAAGTGGGACCTGACGGGGCATATACCTAGAAAATCCATCCCAAGATGGTTCATGTTTTGCAACATCTAAGACTAGAAGTGGAATTTCTAGTAGACATCACAGATGACCCAAGGGCCTAGGAAGGCAGCATTCTCCAGCACGTCTATATAGAGCACCCTCTTCCCTAGAGCCTCTGTGGATATTCTGTGGAACCCACTTGGTGGACACCCCTTTAGATAATATTCCACTTCTAGGACTGTCGGGTCTACTACCACTGCTAGATCTACTGCCGCTACCTCCCCTCAACTGGTGCGGGCCTCACTGCCATGGTACCCCCCACACTATGGGTTGTCCTTTCCGCCATCCATCCCTGGCCTCGAGGTTGGGGAGGCAAACCATCACCATCCCAAATGGATGACTACTTCATCATCTCCACCAGTTAGGCCACCTCCCAGCTTTTGGCATACTCTTTCACCTCCCCGAAGATGGCTGTGGGTGGAGGCAGCTCATTCTGTATCTTCCCATAATCACATGTCAACATGATCCACATCTATCTCATCACACATGAGGGTTCCTTTAGCACACCCCAATGTATACCTATGGGGTCGACCGCTACAGACACCGTAATTTCCTTTAATATCGGTACGGGGTGTACAGTTCACCGAGGGACTCGCAGACCACCTACGCCACCAAGACACCACTCTTAAAGGCAACTGGATAGAACTAATTCTCCATAGATCAATGGCCATCATTAGGGAACACACTCATTAGAAATGAGAATTTGTGAAAATTGAACTTCTCGACCATCGAGACCTGGTTCGGAACTGTCTATACCATCAGCCTGGTTGGAAATCTCCCTACCGCATTGAGAATGGCTAGGCAAAAATTTGATTCTAACGGGGAGATTTGGATTGGATAATCATAGGTTCCTCTGACATGCACCGCTATCCACCCACACAAAAGGTGTAATGTCTCCCATATTCTCTATGGATTCACCCCATTGATGATGTTCCAAAACATCATGTATAGTTTGGTGGGCATCAGGATCCCGAGGTTGACATGACCTCATATCGCTAACATGGATTTAATGATAAATGGGCTTGGTCACATTCCCATGTTCATATCTCTCATTTGTAGGATCCAACTGCAGATGTGTGCCACAATGAATGCAGCCAACATGACTCCCCGTTGATTCTTGATGCTGATGCTAAATACCTAGGTTTTCCACTAGTTCTCCTCCAAGAGCCACTAGTACGAGTGCTCCATGACTGCTTGGGCCCCCTTTGGGAATTTTTGAGGCCACACTAGAAACCTCGTATCTTCCAAAATGTTCAGGAATTGCTTGAACCACCATTTGAATTGGACTTCCCTTATTGAATACATTTCCTCTCCCAGTATAAGGTTCATCAACACCATCGCTAGTGGTGGAATTTGCTACGGATCCTACCACACACCCACAAAAGGAAGGAACTCGTCATATATTTCCACTAGTATCAAGACCCCTGAGATATGATTCCAATATAATAAACTAATGTTGACCTCTCCATGGTTCAAATAGAAGGTATTGGCTCTTGATGTCCATCTTCGCTAAAACTCCATCATCAGCTGCTTCGACTGATAGATGTGTAATTGGGAGGCCCAAGCCACCTCATACAGGACCAATCTTCTTAGCTCTACCCCAAATTACCTTCACAAGGAACCTACCTAGTAGGCCTAGGACCAATCGTCTATTGTCCTAGCATAGATCCCACTCATCAGACCACCCCTTTGATGGGTTCTTTATGGTTTCCTTCAAGATGGTGTGGTGCAGATGGTGGGATGTCTATGGCTGTAGTTCATTCCCATTAATATTGTTAAGATGATTTTACAAAAAATCAACTTTGATAGGCCTGAAGTACTCCCATGCATTGCTGTCAACTTCCCTAAACCACTAGGCTACCACAACATGCTCCTAAACTAGTATGTAGGCTCGTCCGTAATAGCTTTAGGGAAGAATACATCATCCCTCATTCGAATTCCATACAGAGGAAATTTCTTACACAGTGGATAGTCCATCTGGAATTCCGAAAAAATCACTTCCATCGAGTAATGGTTAGAATGGCTCCAGACAAACTCCCCTATACCTGAGCTATCCGATTTCCCCTCCCTCTGGGAAACATCCTCAAGGACCCCCCTACCAGCCTCTTGGTGATCCATACTTCTTTTTGAGATTGAGAGACTTCTGTTTTTGGTTCGCAGAGCTCTTTCGCAGAGCTCGTTCCCATACGTTGTTTGTGAAGACTCTTCGTAGAGCCCTGCCCTGGCCTTTAGAAAAAATCTATATAGTGCACTATCACAAAGTAAAAAATATCACTGTGTGCTGCGAAGTAGAAGGCCCAATCCATGGAGAGCAATCGCAGAATACACATACGCTTGCAAATTGAGAGTGAAAAAAATCAAAAATCATGGAGATGAGAAAGGAAAGAGGAGAGGTCAGCCTACCATATTTATAGTTGAGGATACCCGGTTCTTCGCGGCACATCCGACCGAATAAAGCGTGATGGTGCACTCACCTGGTATGTCACCCATCTGCTTCGTAAGACTTCTTCGCAAGTTAGCATCAAGATTGGCTGATAAATTTTGGTGGTTGACCCTCAAACTTCATCCCTCTGTTTCTCTATGGCTCCCTATATGGTGTGGGGAATTTTATGGTGAAATAATATGAGAAGAATAAGAACAAATGGAAATCCATAAGGGCTTCCTCGTGAAGCATGTTCACGAAGCTCTCACTGCCCTGCGGCTAGTGCCAAGCTTCTACACTATGAAGGCGCCATAGAGAAAGGAGGTGAGAGGCTCCACTAGCCCCTTTGAAATTTGGGAACCCACCATTGACAAAAGAGGTGGGAGGCTCTACAAGACCCTTTGACATATGCTAACCCACCGCAGAGTAATGGGTCAAGAGGCTTCATGAGCCCCTTTAATGTTTGAAAACCCGCCACAGAGCTAGGAGGCAGGAGGATTTGTGGTTATGAAAAAATGCCACATGTCCTCTCACCTAGAATGCTCTACTTCACGATGCATCTTTCCAATAAGTACTACCCACCAAACCCCAAATGATAGCTCCTCTGACCATTCTCCTTCAGATCTATCAAATCATGAAGAAAATTCATCTCTGTAAACCATGAGCTCCTCAAGGTTTTTAGATTTGCGCGGTGCCTCTTCCTTGGTTTTAATTCTACCCCTATTTAAAGAGGGATGCCCATCGTAGATCCCACATGCCTATGGGAAGGTAGGAGATCCCCAAGGTGACCTGGGTCTTCATTGAGCACTTATGCTCCTCTAAGTACCCTCCATGCACATGTGATCCACATGCAATGGCAGGGTCACTATTCTTCTCCAATCACATTACTTCACACTGCTATGCTTCACGAGGCACCCTTGCTTCAAAAATAAATGCTCCATGAATTACATTCCACATCACGACGCACCTTCAATATACACATAATCCCTATGCCCAGAATAGGTCACTTCACTTCACAAAGAATACCCCTTCGTGATGCCCCTCTACTACATGAAGCACTAGAGCTTCACAAGGCATATACATATTATCCCCTTTTCTCCATAACTCCTTTTCACATGCGACCCTCTAAGATTGCATGAATTATTTTCAATATCCATGGGTTGGTACTTCGTATTGTGTTGCCTTGATTCATGCTTCTTCCCATAGGCATGCTAAGGACTAATTCTTCTTTGAATAGCCACACTAACCTAGAGCCCTAAATGGATCACTCCATAATACCCCTCCGCCATGGTGTTGGTGATGCCTTCCCTTCCCCAAGGGTGGGTGGGTATCAATTATGTATGTTCAAGGGGTATGGAGAGAACCCACATTGTCTGAGCTGCAGGACGTTAAATTTCCAATCACCATCGTCCTCAGCACATGACATTAAACTGTGGTCTCACCCCATGCATTATATTCGGGGTGCCCCATCATGAAAATTCACTACACCCACTTGTATCCATGGGAGTGATATTATTTATCCCATTGAATGGGATTCGCTATTTCAGAGCAGCATTTGTCCATGGGGAAAGGTGAACCACCTTGGTGTAATCCCCACACACCCATTCCGAACTACGTGGACTTTGATCTTTTCCAAGGAAAGGTACATAAGAATCATCCCTAAGGTTCAAGACCAACACCCACTGGTCCCAAATATCTTTTCATTGGTGAACAAAAACCCTCCCTAAACTACATGGGATTTAATCTGTGTCACCTAGACATCGTACGTAAAAATCCTCCATGAGGTTCAAACCCATCTATTGGTAACCATTGTGCCTCCATCAAATGGTAAGCCATTTCACCATCATCCAATGGTAAGTCATTGGGAACCCCATTCAGTAGTAAGCCATTGTCTACCCAAACCAGTGGTAAGGCACTGTCATCCCTTCTATAGGAACCCATATCGTTGATATGCCTCAATAGTATAAGATAATCATTAGGATACTAACCACGTGTAAGCCGCAACATATCATCGGGTCGTTGTCCTCTGTGAACTCCCTAATTCTATACGCCCATCCAGAACTCCATGAACATGATTCCCTACCACAAGGATACATAAGAGGTATCTTCGAGGCTATAACCCAACATCATTGTCGCCCACGAGTCTAGTCCATCTCATTCTCTATCCACTGAACTTGACAAACCATTATCCATCTTGATTCATACCAAGGCCTCCACATCCTAGTGAGATCATAAAAATTCACCTCTTCACTTCCCATAGCAGTAAATGGGTAGTTATCCACGAGTTAGACCTATCATTAGTGTTCTCTCCTGGGGTTGCACCCATCTAATCCACTCTAGTCTGTGTTCTGATCTTTCCGATCTGTCTCCACTAGAAATTAATCATACATCATACCCTGTGTTAAGCATGGGATGGTCAAGAAAACCTCAGATACATTCCTATGGAATATAATTCCACGCATTTGATGTTGGATGCCTTGGGCTTCTGCACCCTCGATAATCCCATAATAAGGGGATGAAACCCAGATGCTCTAGTATTCCAGTATCCTGAGACGCTAGTGATTTCCAACGTGACTACTCCCCCGAAAAAAGGTTTCTGCATTGGCCGAAACCCTTAGAATGTACCAGCAGAAGTAGTGTAATTTACCGGAATCCATGAACATAAGGATCTAGGATGAGTTTCATGAACAAATTCTTAATTTATAAGGGAGACCCGGACTAGTTGACATGTTCTGAGGAGGAATCCATGGAAGGAAGAACCAACATCCCATTAGCTTGTTCTAGTCAAGGAGCAATCGTCACTGAATTAGCGAAGGATGCCACCCACATTTGTAAAGTGGGAAGGCGGGGAAAAAGCATTTTTTCTACATAATTTTATGACAGACAGATGTGCATTCTCCAATGAAAGCATCAGAAACACCGGTGAAAGCATTGTAGACCAAATTGATGAATATGATGTCATTCTACTCTCCTTAGACAATAAGTAGACAATAGAAGTCAGAAAAATCAAGGAGACACAAATATGAATCTCCACATATTCATGTTTAAGAAGATGGTTAGTAATGGGTACATGAAGACAAGGGGTGATCATCTCCTTTTGATTCCTCTGAATTCATAGGTCGTGCATGGGGTATGCCCCTCCCCCCAAGTCAATTATCTCCTCATCGACTCTGCCACTATTATCGACTGTGCAGTGGGCATCTTACCCCCAACTCCATCATCTTCTTGCATACTCTACCACCATCATTGGCTTCATAGGGAGCATAATTTGACTCCATTATCTCATCATTGACATTTCCACCTTCATAGGCTGTGTATCGGGAATCCACCCCCTAACTCCATTGTCTCCACATAGATTTTTCTTCTGTCATCTTTAATGCAAGGGGAATCCTACCCTGACTCCATAGGCTCCTTGCAGAATCACCTACCATCACCATCCATGCAAGGGGAATCCCTCCCCCCCAACTCCATCATCTTATCTCTGACTCTTTCAACATCAAAGGTTGTACCATGGGAATCTTCCATTAACTCCATCAGCTCATAACCAACTCTTCTTCTTTCATCATCCATGGATGGGGCATCCTCCCACAAAACGATCGGCTCCTCGCTGACTCTTTGACTTTCATAGGCTGTGTAGGGGGCACCCCACCCCCTGACTCCATCGGCTCCTCACCGACCAGATCGTCATCATTGTTCATGTAGGGGGGATCCACCCCCATGACTCCTTAGTCTCTTAATCATATCAGATGTCATCATCAGTCACGATGGGGGCATCCTTCCCCCACACTATATCAAATCATTGAAAACTCTATAGTCTTCATAGGCCGCATCAGGGGAATCTTCCATCAACTCCATCAGCTCCTCACTGACTCCACCACTATCATCAGTTGCGCAGGTGGCAGCCACCCCATACACCATCGGGTCCACATCAACTCCACTTCCATCATCGGACGTCCATATGCAATCCTCCCCCTAACTCCATCGAATTATTGTAGACACTTCCACCTTTATAGACCACATCGGGGACATCATACCCTCAACTCCATTGTCTCATCACCAACTCTGCCACCTTCATAGGCCATGATGCGGGAATCCTCCCCCTAATCCATCAGGTCCTCAATGACTCTGATGGAGTCACTGACCATGTAGTGGGAATCCTCTACCTACTCTATTAGTTCCTCACCAAATTCTCCACCATCATATGCCATGTAGAAGGAATCTTCCCCATGACTCCATCAAATCCTTACTGGCTCCACCTCCATCATTTTCCACGTATGGGGATCCTCCCATTGACTCCATCAACTCCTCACCGACTCTACTGCCTTCATTGGCAAGGAAGGGGGAATCCTACCGCATCTCCATTGGCTCCCCAACGACTCTCTTGCCATAATAGACCGCGTAAGGGGCATCCATCTCAATCTCCATTAGCTCATCAATGTCTTTGACGCCTACATATGAAATGTAGGGGGAATCATCCCCCCAAATCCATCTTCTCCTCACCGACTCCTCTGCTATCATTGGTCTCGTAGGGTGAATCATCTCACTAAATCCATCGGCTCTGCACCGACTCAGCTATTGTCATTATTTCTGCAAGGTGAATCCACCCCCGACTCCATTGGCTCCTCACTGACTCTACAACCATTAAAGGTCGACCCTGTTAATCCTCCCCCCAACTCCATCGACTCCATTTCGACTATGCTGCCTTCTATGGATGCGTCGGGGTCATCAACCACTAACTCCAATGGGTCCTCACCAATGTGGTTTCCTTAATAGGTTGCGTAGGTGGGATCCTCCTCCCACTAACTCTATCAGGTAATTTCTGACTTTTCGTCCTTCATAAGACACACCAGGTGCATTCTCTGACTAACTTAATCAACTCATAACCGACCATGTTGCCTTCATAGGCTGCATAGAGGGAATCATCCCCTCAACTCCATTAGCTGCTCACCGACTCCACCACCTTCATAGGCCAGGTCGGGGGAATCTATCCCCGACAAATTCGTCCTCTCACTGACTCCACCAACATCATAGGATGCGGAGGGGGCATATTCCCCGCAACTCCAGTAGCTCATCACTAACTCTTCCAACTTTATTGGAAATGCTAGGGGATTCTGCCCCCAAATCCATAGGCTCCTCGCTATCTCTTCCACCTCAGTTAGCAGCACCAGGGAGATACACCCCGAACTCCATAGAATCCACGCTAACTTTCCTTAAGATGCTATGCAGGGGCATCCTCCCCTTGACTCCATCGGCTCCTCACAGACCCCTCCAAATTCAAAGGCCACAAAGGGGGCATCCACCATTATATCCATCGGCTCCTCACTGACTTTGCTACCTTCATAGGTTGCGTTGGGGGAATGTACAGCCAAATCCATCACCTCCTCTTCGACTTGGCCAAATTCATAGGCCATGTCAGGGGGATCCCCCCCCCAACTCCATCTAATTCTCTCCAACTATGCCACCTTCATATGCTGCACATGTGGTATCCACACCCAACACCATTATCTCCTCAACGGCTCAGCCGCCATCCTAGTCAGCAGAGGGAGAATATTCTAACTGAATCCATCCACAACTCAACAATTTTTCCACCTATATAGGTTATACTATGGTAATCCACCCCTAACTACATCGGCTTTTGGACAACCCCCCCGCCATTAGAGGCCATATAGGGGTTGTCAACCCCCCAACTCCATCAGATCCTTATCGGCTCCTCTACCATCAGTGGTCAAGAAAGTGGCATCCTCCCCCGCCCCCCGACTCTGTATTCCCCTCGCCAACTTTTCCACCATAACAAGATAAATAGGGGGAATGCACCTCCAACTCCATTATCTTCGAACAGACATTTCCACATATATAGGCTGAAAAGAGGGTATCCACACCCCCGAATACATCAGATCTTCGTAGACTATGCCGATTTAATAGACCGCATAGGGGGCATCCTTCACCTGACTTCATCCACTCATTGCATACAATGCCACCTTCAATGTATGTACAGGGGGGATTCTCCCCCCGACACTAGCAGTTCCTTACCGACTCTGCCACCATCAGAGGCTTCCCATAGGGAATCCTCCCCTAGAATTGATCAGCTCCTCGATGACACCTCTGAAATCAGAGGTCGTGTAAGGGGAATTATCCCCCCTGACTTCATATGATTCTAACTGATTCTACCACCTTCAGAAGTCGCGTATGGGGAATTCTCCCCCGACTACATCAGATCCTCGATAACTATGCCTCATTCAGAGAACATGTAGGGGAATCACCCCCTTGACTCCATCGTCTCATCGATGAATCCCCTTCCTTTATAAGTCATGCAGGGGGTATCCTCCCCCAACACCATTAGATCATCGTTGACACTGTTGCCATCATCAGGACACACATGGGGAATCCACCCCGACTCCATCAGCTCCTCACTAACGCAACCACCTTCAACAGTCCACATATTGTGAATCTGCCCCTGACTCCATTGACTTAATTCCTAATTCATCGCCTTCATTGGCCACATAGAGGGAATCCGACCCAAAATCCATCAGTTCTTTGCCGACTTTTCCATCACAGGACACGTAGGGGGAAACCACCACCAATCCAATGACAAATCAGTTACAGCACTAGAAACCACTATGGAGGTCCTCCCCAACCCACTACCATTCATCACATAGGTTCTCCCCTTACCCAAAAACTACCAACATGGTTTTACTCTCAATGAATTTACCAAAGATGACACAAAAGACCTCCCCATGTTAAATCCATGCCTTTTTCTGATGAACCAACAAAACGTGCAGTTCAATGATATGCCTTCTCTAGTTTCTCTACCTTATGAGATGACTTTTCAATCTTCCACACCTTCCAGGTTCATTCTCTATATCATACCGATGTTTCAGGATTCAAGGACATTCGAGCTCCTTCTCCCCATCATACCAACATTCTAGGCTTCCACACCTTCCAGGATCCTTTCCCTACTGTACCCACATTCTAGGAATCCACGCCTTCTAGAATCCTTCGCACTATCATATTGACGTTCCATGATTCCATACCATCTAGGCTCTATTTCCACATCATACCTTCGTTCCAGGTTTCCTCACCTTCTATGGATCTTCACCCAATTCTACCGACATTCTAGGCATCCATGCCTTCTGGGCTCCATTGTCCCGTTGTACCGACGATCAAGGATTACTCACTTCCCCAGATTCATCTCTATATTGTTTCAATGTTGTGGGATTCAATGCCTTTAATGCACCTTATCCACATCAAAATGGAATTCATGGATTCCAAACCTTTTGAGATCCATCACCCCATCATACCGACATTCTAGGATTCCATTCCTTTTGGGATCCATTGCTCAATCATACCAAAAAATTTGGATTCCACTCCTTCAGTTATCTTTCTCCCTTTCAAATAGATATTCCAGTCTTCCAGGCCTTCCAGAATCCATCACCCAATCGTACTGATGTTCCAGACTTCTACTCCTTCCAGGATCCCTCGCCTCATTGTACCGACGTGCCAGGCATCCACCTCTTCTTGGCTCTATCTCCCCATTATACTGACGTTCAAGGATTTAATTACTTCTGGGATTAATCTACCCATCATAAAAATATTCCAAACATCCACACTTTCTTAGACTCCATTTCCCTGTCATACCAATCATTCAGACATCAATTCTATATGTTCTCTATCACACTGCCAAACGATGGGTGTGATATCAAACCTACCACCCAGGATACACTATTTTTCATGCCAACTCTTACATTGCATCGACCTCAAATGTCCTCCCTTCATCCCTCACACCTGATTCTGGGATGTTCAAAAAGTTATTTCCCATATAACTAATGGATAACTCCCATGCATATGTTGGGGGAATTTTAAGTTAATCCCATCTTTTGGATTGTGCCATCATCTGAAACAACCATAATGGGTTAGATATGACCATCCTTCTTCTTAATAAATTCTTGCGTGTTCACATCCATGTTTCATGATGTTAAACTATGTAAAACACAATTCCGAGTTCCATGTAATTAATCTAAATAACCAGCATCGTCTTGGAATCATTACATTAAACAATGTGACATCCGGTCGAAGCTATGGGACCTAAAACATTATCAATTCTGGTCAAAGTTATGTGACCATAAACAACAGCCACCACTTGTCCTAATCACATGACATTAAACTGTATGATGCAAATTCCTTATAGAATGATGTTAAAAAACATATCTATCATCCTACATACATTACTTTAATCTATATCTTTACCCTGTTTTGATCACAGGTGGCCTCATAGGCTATGCATGAGATGGATCAACATCCTCATCACATGATGAAAAAACTATATAGAATCATGATCTATTATATAGTATTGTTCTGTCTATTTGGAATTGTTCCAATACTGTTCCACTTTCATGAACTACCTTAGGAACCTCGTCCATGAGAAGGGGTTCGACTCTCGCCTTTGGATACACCCAGTTGACATGCACAAATTCACTATGGTGTAAAACCTTTATTTTTGTTCTCCAAATGGACATGCATTATATACATTTCCATTCTTTATATTGTCCATCTATTTGGATCCCAATCATCATCTTGTTTCAATATACCCCCAAAAAGAATGATCTCATGCCACTTTGGATCACCTTCCATTTTGGACCAACTCCTCAAAAGACATCAGATAATATTTTTCAACTAGTCCCATGTTTCGAAAAATGGTCAATGGTCAACCATAAATTTTCTATCCCCAATATAGGTTACAAGATATGGATGTTGTGTTTCAAACATGGTAATTATTTATCCTCCATTGTATCACCACCCTCATTGTGATCCAGAAATCGGATGCCATAATTCACTTGATTCCACCTCCTTATGATTAGGTGTAACTCCAACACTTTTGGTGTAACCTCTCAATGCATCTACATGCATTGTGTAGGCATTTCCATGTCATTGGATTTTGTTTCAGCCAGTATTCCCTTTCCCATGTTGTGTACATCCATGTGTGAGGAACATCCCATCACTACTCCTTGTTTCCAACCATGATCATCACTCGTTTGGTCTTAGTAGTTAATGGTTGGGTGTGTAAAAATATATTTTAGAAACATATAAATTGTCACCTTGCATGAAATTAATCTACATAATTGGCCTTCA
The DNA here is from genome assembly GCA_963277665.1 of Viscum album. Taxonomy (NCBI): domain Eukaryota; kingdom Viridiplantae; phylum Streptophyta; class Magnoliopsida; order Santalales; family Viscaceae; genus Viscum; species Viscum album. The sequence continues at coordinate 959,627,284 of OY728143.1, read as the reverse complement.
TGACATAAAACATCTAATCCTTGTCTATCATAATGTTAAATTGATTTATCATCAAGTATGATATTAAACTGTTCATCTTCATCACGCATGATGTTAAACTACATTATCTTTTGGCATTACATTAAACTGTTCTTCTTCATCCTACATGATGTTAAACTGCATTATAGTCTTATATGATAATAAACTTCTCATCTTTATCTTGTGTGACAATAAAAATGTATTATTGTCCTCCATGACATTAAACTTATCATCTTTTCCCCACATGACATTAAACTACATTATCATCCTTTATGAGATTAAAATGATCATTACCTCCACCCATGGCATTAAACTAAATTATCATTCTTCATGAAAATAATGTTCTCTTCTTCATCCCACATTACATTAAACTACATATTCATCCTTCATGAGATTAAACTTTTCATTTTAATCCCACAAGACGTTAAATTTAATTACCATCATCGAAGACGTTAAAATTTTCATCCTCATCCAAAAAGATGTTAAAATGAAAATGATCTGAGCTCTATGACCCTAAACTATGTTCTACTTCATCCTGCATGATGATAAAGTTTGAATGGTGAATAGACCTCATGGTTTGGGCTCTATGAATTTAAACTAAGAACTACATTGTCCTTACCTTAAGATGTTAAATTGAACAGTTACCATCACAATTAATCTGTCCCATCATTTAGGTCTCCATCATATTTCACATCTGAATAAACCCCCTAGTGGTCTAGTCCCATGCCACCTTGGCTCACCTACCATTTGGGTAAAACATCCAGGAGGATCTCGAACTACAATTTGACACAAGTCTTGCATTTTGAATATTGTCAGCAGTCGATGCACAATTGTTTGTTCCCATTGGAGATCACACGATATGGATTTTGTGTTTCAAAAATTATCAACAGTTACCCTCAATCATTATTATAGTCCCCATGATCTTCTAAATGATGGGAATGGTGATTTTCCTTTTTCTTCCCTACTATTAAAATAGGAATCTACAGTCCGAGATCTATGAACATAAACAATGATCTTCGACATCCTAGTCAAAAAATAATAAAATGAAGGGAATTTTAAGAACTATGTGTTGATTCATTCCCATCCACATGGAATATGTATGAACTTATAAACATTTCATCTCCAGATCCATCCTAATAAATATCCACAGGTTTTTTCTTTTCAAGGGTCACATATATTGTAGTGTTGATGTATTTAGTCTATTTTTATGTCTGGTTTACAAGAATTTGTATCATATTCTCCTCCTTGATGAATGTTCTTCTTTCCATGTCCTTTTCACACAACATTAAACTGCATGGAATTTTTATGAAATATGTATGGATTGATTCCAATTCTTATGAGATACGTTGAAACACCTGAACATTTTGTCTTTGGTTCCAGCCTCAGTTTTTAGAAACCTTCTATTATTTCTTGCCCCTTATCCCATGTTCTTTTGGGGGTATGTGGTTTTGTGTGGACTAATGTCCCCTTTCACATTAGGTTTGTAATAACCACACAATGTACCTCTCTCGATAGCCCTCCACCCCATTTTCCTTTTGTCCTTACTACATGATGTTAAAAAACATGACACTTCAAGAACTATGTACACCTAGATTCCAATCCTTATGGGGTGTGCATGAATGCCTGAACAGTTCTTCATTGGGTCCACCCATTGGAACATTTATCTTTTCTGGAACCTTGTCTGGAGGATCCCCCCTAGGATTGGGTGTGGTGTGTTGTAGACTTGTGTCTTCATTCCTCTCAGGTATGATTTATCACACCATGTGTATTCCCTTTAGATACCTATTCTTGTGTATGGTTCCTAACCATATGATGTTAAAATATGGTGCCTCATACCAAATGACATTAAACTATTACATTTTATCCACACAATGTTAAAAATGATGGGATGGTCCTATCAAATGACCTTAAACTGGGACAGTATCATCCTGACCACACAATGAAAAACTGATCCTCATTGTGGTGTCCTTTCTTGAGGATACAACATTTTTGGCATCAGTCATCCACTATGATGTTTCTGAAGTCATACATATGGAATGATTCCTACATCTATGCATAGATTCTCTATCCTGGGTTTTTTTCTCCAAAAAAAACACACCATCTCTAATGAAAAAACATGATCCATCAAATGCCACTTATTTTGGTGCATGGGAAAGACATTCACAACAGTATCACCCCTGACATTTGTATGCTACCATTCCATTACCAAAAACATCTTCTAGCCAGCTTTACAACCTCGTGGGATATGTAAGAACGCTCGAACATTTCATCTTTCTTTCTATCCATGGTCATATTATTTTACCTTGTCCCCTGGTCTTAGTACTATCCTGAAATTGTGAATGGTGTAGTTTATATGGTCTTATGTCCACATTCATGTAGGGTTGTTTTTTACACACCATATACGTTCCTCATTGATATGCCTCTTTTCCCTAATCCTTAATGCATGATATTAGACTGCATTTTATTTCATGAACTACATGGGGATTGATTATCACCCATAGGTCATATGTAGGAACTCCCATACATTTGGTCTTTGGTTCTAGTACTAGAATCATCAATACATTTCTTCCCTTTTCCTCCACTCACATCCTCGAGTCTTACTCCCTTTACTAGACCGCTTGACCCTTATCATGCCTTAACAATGTTATCAAAAACACTATGGTTTAGGACTTTGAGTTTTGGATTCTACATGGACATGATTTCATTACTTTCCATTATTAATGCCTCCTTTAATATGGTGTTTCAGTATATTTCACATCTGGAAGCACCCCTAGACGATATGGATTCCTGGACTTATAGTTCGCCTACTGCTTTGGGCCAATGTCCTAGAGGATTTCAAACAAAATTATAAGACAATTCCCATGTAGAAAATTTGGAAAACAGTCGACCCACTCTTTATTGTTCCCATTTAATGTCACACAATATTGATGTTGTGTTTCGAACACGGTCAACAATTATCCTTTATCATTATGCCTCCACCATTATGACCTAAATATTTGGTTTTTATTCACATCCCTTTCCACTTCATCATGTTCAATTTTAATTTTGACGCTCTTGGTGTCCTCCCTCCATGCACGTTTTCACATTAATGTGGAAGAATCATCATTATAAGGTAATATTCAAATCCACATTGTGTATTCTTACTAAGTATTACATGTTTTTTAAAGATCATCTCCACCCATTTTACCCTCCCAGATCATGGATCACATGGGATTAGGGACATGGGGAATGGTTTATGCTGTCATGGAAGAACAACAATTCCTTTGGGTCAAAACTCTATGACCTTAAATTAAGGGTGTTGATCCCTTAGTTCTGACATCATGAAATTAATCAATGTGCATTATTTTGGAAATTTGTGGTTCTGTGCAGACCTTCTAAATCCTCAATAACATCTAGTGACTTTATAACGCCATGTCGCATATCTATTCTTCCAGAATCGTTTAATTTCAGTCCAAGCTATATGACCACAAACTAAGATCTCTTATGTCCTTATCATATGCTTTTAAGCTTCGTTTTCTCCATCAATGTTTTGTGTTAACTAATACCCAACCATATGATGTCTTCATTTGAAAATAGATTTTCCCTCTAGAATTGGACTTTATCCAAGCCACATTTATGAACTACGTGTGTCATGGTTATTACCCTTGTGGGATATGTAGTGATGCTCAAGATCCTTGACTTCTTGTCCAACCACATATTTTTGAACCTCATCCATATCCTTGTATCATGTCTAGGGCATTTCATCTCAGAAGGTATGATCTGTTATGGGTTTCTTCTACCCTACCCATGTTGGATCTTCCTTGTGGTGCTATACCACACCTCTCCACACCTTATGATCTGAACTCTATGACCATAAACTAGGGGCTTCAGTCGTAAATTCATGAAATTAATAATTTGAATCATATTTATTCTTTGAGTAGTATATTTTTTGATTTGGAATTATCTATAAAAATCCATATCAAGACTTTGATAACCACATAAGACACCCCCTTAAAAATATTTCCTTTTTTTATTATCTATACTGTGTGACGATAAAATGCAAGAGCATGTCCCATGCACATGGCATTAAACTGGGCACCTCACGGTCTAAGAACTATGAACGTAAACTAAGATTCATACCAACCATGATCACATGACATTAAACTACGTAAAAATTACAATATTTCTCCTTAAAATATGATAATATTCTATTTTGGTATTGCCCACCTACCCAAAAACCAACAAGATCTTTGTGCAGATAGATTCTAATCATTATGGGATACATAATGACACCCAGACTTCTTTCATGTGGCCTAGTCACAACCATTTTCAACTAACACATCTGATATGGCCTAGGTTCACCCAAAAGTACTTGGTGTGGTGTGAAATATTTCAGTCCCCATTCATGTCAGGTTTATAATAAATGTGATATGACCATCATTTGAGATTACAACTCATTACACATGACTTTTATGAGGCTTAAACTACATGGGTATTATTCATGCTTTGCAGATTCTTTAATTTGGGTCCTAATTTTCCATCACATCCAAAGGAACCCCAAACGGCATGGATTATAGGCCTTAGTGCTCTCCATTAATCTTGGGCCAATTCCCCAAATGATTTTGAGAAGCAATTTTATACAAATATTGCATGTTGAATATTTTTAGAAGTTGATCATAATTTGTTTTTTTCCCATTCTAGGATAACATAAAATGAATGTTGTGTTTCAAACATATTCAATGGTTATCCTTCATCTTCATAACAATCCCTATGAATCCTAAATATCAAATGTTGTGAATTTCATGTTTAATGCCCCTTTCCGTTTTATGAACCCTCGATGCCCCAGCTTTTGTTACTCTCTATATTCGCACACATTTATTAGGGATGTGGGATTTTCTGGGTTTTCCCCACCCAAAATTTAATTTCCACCATTTCATGGTCTCGTTAGAACAAGAAGGCCGGACAATGCCCCTTGTATCCTACATTTAGCATGGATCACGTAGGCTTAGGGGTTGTGGTTGGTCAGTATCTATATACGAGATGGTGTGTCCCATTGGTCCTTTAATATGTCATAATTCCATGACACTATCATCTTCACCACATTAAATTAAACAGTTTAGAATACAAAGATCTATATAAAGCTTTATTGCTAAATTTTTAAGATATATAGAGACATTCAGGTATCTGATTCCTGGGTCTAGTCAACTGAATGGTAAATTCCATATCATATATTTCTCATCTCTGAATTCCATTTTGAGAATGTGTGAGGTGGTGCATACCTCTCTGTTCTACATTCACATCAGCCTATGAACCGCACCAAACATTTCTATTTTTGGGGTACCAATGTACTCAATGCGTGCATTAAAAATGTGCCCCTACCCAGAATAAGTTCATGACGCTGCATGATAAATATGGGTTCTGTTATATTACTTTACAGAAAGGATTTCCCCCACCAATGTTTGTATCTGACCATGTTGTACTCATGTACAATGTTGGGCAAGATTCTCATTCTTATGGGATAATTAGCAGTGCCCATGATCCTAACCATGGGCCCAACCTGATGACAGTTAACATTATTGTTTCTTTTCCCCAAATAAGGGTCTGAACTCCCGGACCTTAAACTAGGGGTTCCCATTCCATGTAACATGACATTAAACATTCGATAAGGGTCATTGAAGTACGTCCGTAAACTATGTAAAAATCATCATCATTTGATGTCAAACTATTCATTAATCATCCTCACTACATGATGCTAAACTACATTATTATCATCCACATTTAAATGACTTAAAACTAAAAACAATACCAGATCCCCACCAGAGAGGTCCATCCATGAAGTAGGATTTGTTTTGACTCAAACCGATATGCTCAGCCAATGTTCTTTCATCAGAATGGCATAATGTTAAGAGTGATAGAATCCATTGAATTATCACATCACTCAATCTTCACTCTTTAGATTCCCCCTATTTGGATCACCACCATCTTTAACATTGAATGGACCCCCAAACAACATGGATGCTCTGCCTTTCAGCTTGACTACAGTTTAGGGCCCATGTTCAGGAAAATATTTGATGATGTATCATGTTAGACCCTATGTTATTTAATATGTTAAATGGGTAGCCCTTGTTTTTTTTCCAATTTCAAGGTATTGTGATATGGATACCATATTTAAAATACGATCAATAGTAATCCTACATCATCATGCTATCTCTCAATGCATTCTGAATTTCTGTTATCATGATCCACACTTCATATTACCCTTTGTTCTGATTGATTCAAACATCCATGGAATTATCATGCTCATGCACTAGAACACATTGGGGAAATAATTAAGGTTTTCCAGAGAACCCGGTTCTCCAGCTATGATCCCAATTATTCAAAACACTACCAATAGTGATCGTTGTTCAATTCGGATCCCATCACATAATTTGTTGCTCAACACTTTTGTACATATAAACGATCTTATATTATCTATTTTTTACTAAACTAAGAATGGATAATCTGGGAATAGATATTTAGTTGGTTGTTTCTTCAATGCGATCGAGATACAGTGGACACTATGGTAGGCGTTCTCCTTAGTTTTTTTCTTAGAACGTGGTGTGCCTCACCCTCCTCATCTTTGAGGGACACAATTCTTATGGGGGTAATTTTTTGGAACTGGTGAATGCGTCTAAAATTTATTTGATGTGCTTCAATACATGATCCAAGAGAGTATCACATTTCGTAAGATTCGATTTGAATGGCCGTAGATCCTGAAAGGAGTTACATATTAGGAGTTATGGAAATTAAAAGATGGTCAATAAAAATGGTCTATAGAGCCCATTCATAATGATCCCTACATAATAATGGAGTAGTGGAACTTGAACGGAGCCTACGTGAGAACTGTACAGGCTGTGACTGAATCATCTATGAGTCTGAGTTACATACCTGGTTCCTCAGCGAGCACCACAAATGCCGTAAAAGATACCTCAGTGAGTACAAAAAACCTAAAAACATGATAGATCTACCACTGATTATGAAGCACCAATTTTTTCATGGATCACTCTGAGCATCACCATAACCCCCCTATAAATACATCATCATACATTCATTTGAGTAGGAGATGAGCCTGGTTTCACCATAGCACTCTCGATTCTTGAAGATCATGTTTTTCGCAAACACCCACTTCTCCAGATCCCTCATGATCCACAATGTATCCTTTCTTATGTTCTCAAGATCCTACAAAACATGTGGTAATTCCCTACAGGATTGATAATTCCCTTCGCAAAAAAAGAAGTCCCTATGAGGCACTTGAGGCAGCATGAAGAATTCAACTTTCGTATAGCTGTCATCTACGAATCAGGGCATGCTCTGTGAGACCCTAAGCACCGCGAAGTCCAATGCTCTATTAAACCCCATTCTTAATGATGCCCTAATCTATATGAATCTTTACGGCCCGTGAGATCCTAATCACAATTAAGACCATTATTGTGTGAGTCTATGGGCTCCTTGAAGCCCTCTGTGCCAGCCCTTTATGCCCTATTTCAATCTTTTGAGAATGGACATCTCCATTTTCCATTGCGCCTTTATGCGCACACACCTTCAACCTATTGAATAAAATTATTTTATATACTCATCCACACTCCATGAAATGCATTGAGTTGACATGTTCCACTTGGTCAATTTCATATGTCATGAGTTGACAATCTGATCTTCAATTCCATGAGTACCATGACTAGAAAAAATTCTCATGATGCTCTTCCAATCCCAATTACATGAATACTATGCTATGATAAACTAAACGGGGATGCACTTTCCTAATTCTTAAAACCATCCACTTCTAGGAATCTAATTCCTAATACATCCATCTATATGGAATTAAACTATAGTACACCCTATATAAAAAACATAGGATGCCTATTGCTCCAAACAAGAGATGCCTTATGCACCATGCATAAGATGCCAATAGTTCCATTTATATGAATTTAAATAGTAGTACACCCTATATGAAAAACATAGGATGTATCTTGCTCCAAACAAGAGAGTCCTTATGCGCCAAACAGAAGATGGAAATAACACGACCTATATTACTTTAAACTAATGTACACCGTATATGAAAAACATAGGATTCCTCTTTCTCTAAACAAAATAAGGCTTATTCAACAATCATAAGATGCAAATTTTCTTTCCTAAAAGACTATAAACATTATCACAAAATATATATAAAAATAGGATTCTTCCTTCTGCAAACAAGAGATGACTCATGCCCCAAGTATAAGATGTCTATAGTCCTCAATACATGGCTTTAAACTACAACATGTCCTATCCTTAAAACAAATGATGCCCCTCATTCCATATAACAGATTCCATATGTGAATGTATAATATGCCTCATACCATGATTATAGTGGCATAATTTCATGAGAATTTGAATCTGTTCAAGAATTCCATCCCTCCACCTCATGCTTTGCAAGTCATTCATTTGGAAGTTCATCTGCATTAAGGTATGAAGGAACCCCCTAACAGCCAGTTCACATGGCACTTCATCTCTCCTTCTATTCTGGGACAACTCCCCAATGTTCATTGGACGACACTTCGAGATTTTCCTCCTATTTTGAATATGTTCAGCGTTTGGCCCTCGTTTTTTTGTTTCCAACTCAAGCTCTCACTATGTGGATGTGGGGATTCGAGTATAATAAAGAGTTATCTCTCTTCATCATGTTTCCCCCATTTTGTTCTGAAAGTTGGGCATGTGATTCACACATTTTATCTCTCTTTTTCCATACTGATTCCAACTCTCATCTCATTATCATGCTTGTGCACTTACACATAGGTGTAGGAATCAATTATATTCATCAACCCACCAGTGAGTTGGGATTCGTTCATGGCCATATATGAGTAAGATATTACGAGAGTATTCTTGGAGTAAGACCTACCCACCATTTACGCTCCATAGCAGCACCTATGAATCTTCCAGGAATAAGCCCCATTCACCTTTGCTACTCTGTAGTGGCACCCGAGAAGCTTCCATGCGTATTCCACGTTCAAAATTTTCGCTCCATAGTGGCACCCGAGCACCATCAATGTTTAATCCCCATTCACCACCATTTGTGGTCACACCTTTCAGCCATGACCATTTGGTCTGTTGTTTCCGCTATTTTACCACAATGAGAAATACTCATGTGAGCTTAGAGTAAACATTTTCCATGGCATCTTCTTTGGGCCACATAGTATTTATGTCCCTTGTCTCATTTTTCAAAACTACATGAACGTTGATCATTTCCATTTTCGAGAAATGTATGTAGGAAGCCTCCATAAGGTTCAATCCCACCACCCATTTGTGTCGAACACCTTACATTTGTTCACCCTCATCTGTATGAGGTTAAACTGTATGCCCCCTTTCATTCTACATGACATTAAACTGTATTCTTATGATGTATGTGCTATTTGAATCCTGTCACCTAGTCAAGGTTTCATAGGAATGCTCATTGACATTTAGCCATAGAAAATGGTAAACTTTGGCATACCATTTAATGGGACCCACATCTTTGGGTTTCCCCTTAGTGGTGTCAGATAATTTCATGTGCAACTAACCATGATATTCCTTACCCACAGTCTCTACTCTTCCATGAAATATTTTCCCTCTTACAATGGGCCACTAACAATGTGTATTCCACAACATGTCTCTGAGTCATTTTTCTTTATGTAATCCCTGATTATATGCACCATCCTGAACTACGTGGACTCCGATTCCCGACCATATTTCTATGTAAGAAGCCTCCTTGAGGATCAATCCCATCATAAAAGTCTCATCGAGGTCATTCCATTGAGTAGTTGTGTTTTAAGATGATCATGCCCTTCGCCAAAGGTTCAAATTCCATTTGAGTACCCATTCATGAACTCCATTCTCATAGACCACCTTCCCTAATGTCCCATCACCCCATCAAAGCATGCAGACATTAATTCCCCACCACCAAGATATATATGAAGAATCTTCGAGGCTCAATACCAACATAACCCACATCTTCACGTCAGTTAGACCACATTCCTCCCATCCACATCATTCATCCATCCATCATCCACCCCTATTTTTCCTAGGCCACCACATCCTTGAGGGATCACTCTATTTCCATTGGAAGCTAACCAAGAATATACCCCACACAATCCATAACCATCCAACCAAGAGTTTCCCTCTTGTGATGGGCCACTATCCATGATAATGCCTCAACATGTCTCCATGTTGTTTTCCTTGGTCAACACCATGATTACAGGTCTCTCCCTTTTAACTACATTGTTTTGATCCCTGTCTTCTTCACAAGGTACATATTAAAACTCCCAGAGGTTCAATCCCGTCCAATGGAAAACCACTGTATCCTCTTTTCTGTGTTTCATTTTCCCTGATCTACCCTCATTGGCGTCCATATGAGCCTTCACACTATGATTTCTTCCATTTATGGTACACACCACCATGTGTCTGCTCTTATTGGGTGGCCTACTCCATCCATCATGTAATCCTTCTTTTCACTACCTCTAATAAATGTACCAAACTGATCCACCTCAATAGGGAATTTTGATCACTGTCATTCTATCTCTTCAAGACATTAAACTCATGGAGAACCATGTGATGAACATTAAATGTCTAATGAAAACCACAGAAACTATTCCTTATTCATAAAAATCTCAAAATGATTTTATACTCATGGAATAAAACATGTTAAACATGGGAATATAATGAAAATATCAGAGACATTACTCTGGCATATGATACCATGTAATCGATGTGGGATGCCTCAGGTTCTGGGCCTTTGATATTTCCTCTTATGAGGAAGAATATAGTTGACCAATGTCCAAGAATCCAGATATTCCCTACCATTCCTGATGTTACAATATTCTCAGACAAATGTTTTTTACCTTTCAAGACCCCTTACAATGTACTGACAAATGAAGATTATTTAATTGGCATCCAAAGAGATATAGTACTGATAAGTGTTTCATGAACAATTTCATACTTTAATGTGGGACTCGGACTATACAATGAATTTTAAGGAGGAATGCATGAAAGGAGAGATGAAATACCATCATCCAATTTTGATCAAGGAGAAAATGTTCCTAAATATCAAGCAGATGTCATTAGCCTTTGGAAAAGCGAGAAAGTATGGAAAAAGCCATCACATCCCCATGGATGGATGCATGCCCCCAAATAATCCATTAGAAAGAAAAGAAAAGTAATAATGTCATAAATAAATAAATTATTCCTTCGTGCAATTCACATAAATGACATATCTCTTTGTGTCCCTATGTTTAATAAATATCTAAAACAATTCTTCTTGGTAGATTACATATACATAGTTTTATGCTACTGGTTTTGACTAAGGTTGTCTAATCCTTATTCCAAAATTATCGACACCATTATTAGATACCAACTATATAAACCTAGGTTTTTCATAAATTACTATCACATCGTTTAAAATATAAATAAAATAATATTTTTTCAAAACTAGTATCCAATTATTTAGTTTATTGGAAAACATAGTGACATACCTAACATATACTTGATAAATCATAAACATTAATTTAATTTGTTCTTATTTAGATTCGTATTGTCACTCATGTAGTCATTGGTATATTTTTTCACCTGAGGATGTACATAAATAAAAGGGCTGAGCTAAATGGTCAATAAGAGGAGAGATAAGTACATTAATCAACATAACATTGGTGAGAATAAAAGTGATAAAAATAACATAAGAAAAGAATCATCATCACAATCATGAGTTAATGACTTAGATTATGGCAAGGAATGTTGAATTTCATAAAAATGAAGCATCATGTCTTAGTTGTGACCTACCACACATATGTTTGAACCATGCTAGTATCATGATCATTCATAACATATGTGCATCATTATAACATCACCACTATGAAAAAATCTAACATCGTCCCCATGAATCATTCACATTATCTCATGAGATGTATCACATTAAATAACTTATCGGAGATCTACATAATTATAGTACCATCTATCACATCATAATATGTACATAATCATCCATGCCACTTATAACATATATCAATATTAGTTATTACCCTTAAAAAGGAATCATTTTCATGAGAATACATTCCAAGAAAACACATTGGGGTTCCAAAATTAATAAATTACTAACATAATTTTTATAAGAATCATCAATCATGAGTGAAGGAGAATAAATTTCAAGATATGTAACATATGTTATTTATAAGGAATATTTATTTTGGAAAAGTATTTTTAGTGATCTGTATATTTCATTCACACTTCTATAAAATAAGTTTTTAGGCCTTGACTGCTTTTGCATGAACCCTTTACATCTTGGTGGTCTGATATGTTTGAGTGGAACCTGATGAGGGCCAATACATAGTGGGAACAATGTTTTTCATTAGACAACATCAGACTCTCCCCAAGTTCTCCTCGCCTATTGACTGTCTCAAAAGATCATTTGGACCAATTTTTTCATATTCTTTATCACTGAGGGTCTTCATGGTAGACTATTGCAAATATAAACAATATATATTATTTTAAATTTCATATAAATAATTTAAATATTAACAAAAACCATATACTATTTTCTACTAAATCTGCATTTACTATCGTTTTAACATTTTTCTTCCTACTGTAAAATATTTTTTTTCGAGGCACACGACCTTCGATTCCCAATACAACTTTCTAAAAATGGAATTTATTAGTATATACATATTAAAAATGTAAACATCATATAGTCTAGAATAATAATAAATTCTAATAAATTCTAAATGAAATGAAATTTAATAAATTTAAATATGTGATAAACATTGAAGAAAATTTTATAAATAAAATACAATCATAAATGTTTTATAAATTTATCTATTCAATATGAACATTCCATAATCAAGAATATAAATAATCTAAATTCATTTCTTAATATGAAATACATATTATTGAATATATAGAATTTTTATTATATATATTTAATTTTTATTAAATATAAATATTTTCCATTTCAATGTATTATACAAAACTATTTTGATAATATAACATTAACATATTGAATAATATTTTAAAAATGATCAAAGAAATCATAAAAAAAAATTATGCGGAATCAATAATATCAAAATATGGCCCCTAATTTGAATAATTTGAATTATGTATTGATGAAAAAATAATAATCATAAAATATAAATAATTTATTTCTCATTAATAAATATTTCAAATTGGATATGGGCCTAAAGCTTATAAGGATAAATGGAAATGTTTCAATTACGATAAATGGAGATTAGCCGAATTGGCCAATAGTCACTTAGTCAAATTGTTCATTAAGCTGTTAAGGGAATTTCCCAACTATCTGAATGTCCTAATGGATTAATGGCCTAAAAAACTAAGGGCTAATTTTCTGATTATCCATATGGAAATTTTCAAGGGTTATTTTCATCCAAACTTTAAAGGTATTAATGAAAATTAAACTTCATGATTATCATAAAAATATAAATATGTTACATTATAAATCTATATATTATTTCTATTCATATTATATTACATGGTACTTCTCATATTTGGGAATTTTATTGAATCCCAATGTGTGAATATATTTCATTTAATATTTATGTTTTATGTTTTTTTACTGATGAATTCAAAAAAAAATCAATACATGTAATAAGAATTAAATTTAATTTAAAAACTATTAAATATTTTGAATTCATGAAACTGATATCACTTCTAATATATAATTTTTTTATGTTCTGTTTGGAAATTATAAAATATGGGTATACCCAATAAATTAGAAGTAACTCTACTCATCCAACCAACATAATACTCAGGATTATATGATTTCCAGAACTCCCCATGATCCATCAACCTTGAAACCGTAGAAGATTCAATACAAAGAAAGTAAACCTGATGTTAAAATGAACATGTTAGTTTATATAAATACAATAATAATATAAATATAAATTTAACAAATTTTTTGACCCATATATTTCCACTTCTTTATCCATGATGTAATTACTGATATTTCCCAATGTGACTAGTTTCACAGAAATGAAATCATAGAATTTGGATAATATAGGCATGAAACTTCTACATTGACTATAATTTTTATCTGTCAACTAATTTTATTCATTCTAGTAAACCATTAATTTTGTTTTGTGATTCCATGATTTATGTATATTTGTTATCCAACTTTTCCAACTTGAAGATCCCAAAAATTAACATCAAAGGAAAAAAATAAGAACTATGTCACTATACAAAAATTACAAAATATAATTCGACACACTTATAATAAAAACAAGTTTTAGGCACCTGAATAAGTTCAGATGGATACCTGATTTTTTCATGATTAGTAGCCTCTGAATGATGTGTCTGTTCCAATGCATCTTTTAGGTGATCTGGATGCCCCATATTGGAAGTAGATGGAACAAAATCATCAGATCCCTGATGGTTATTAGAAAAATGATGTGTCATATACCTTGAAGGACATGGGTAGTGTGTATGGGGATACATAAATTGTTATGAATAAGGTAAAGGTGGAAACTTCCCTAGAAGTGGCGTATACATGGTATGGGAATAAGTGGATTAATGAGATGATGAAGGAGGCTTGGGTTGGAATATCCTTGTGTATCTGTCAATAAACATCAAATAGTCAATTTCTAAACTGCTATAGTATTTTTCATAATTTTGTTATGAATGAAATGTATATTTGTTTGATTTTTTTTAAAAATAATGAATTTAAATTATAATTCAATGATTTCATTAAATGTTTCCCTAAACAAATTTAAACAATATTATATTTTTTTTAAAACCGATTTTAATTAAGAATTTTTATTTAAAAATCTATTTAAATTCAATGAATGAAAATAATAAGAAAACATATCATTCCAAGAACACCAAATCAAATTTATTAGAATAATACCAACTTGAGAAACCCATGTCCAAGTAAACTAAATAAACTATGAACATATATGGTATCTTCTATATATTACCAACAACTACATCCGGTTGAACATAAAATATCAAAATAGGAAAATTTGAGTCATCAAATTCATACATTTAGTCCACTACAATAGGTGAATAAATGGTGTCAATTTCTCCCAAAACATCATACAAATTATATTTTGGGATTACATCATTAAAAAATAATAATTAGGTCTAAGAAGATCTTTCACATAAAACCCTAGTTTTTTAATTAATGCCAAAATGTATGGTTTATTAGTAGCCAATAATCAACTTATATAAATTAAATTGATTACAAAATCATTAATAAATTTACCATGTTGTGTCATTTACTCAAACTATTTACATTTCATCAATGTATATTGACCTTGAGAGTTGTAATCCAATATAAATATTTTCTCAACAAGTATATAATAAAATACATTTTTATATGAGGGAAAACTATATAATGCATTGGCATACCCGTTTTTTGTATCTTCTAGCATAAAATTATCATTTTGTTTTCTCAGTTTCAGCACTCAATTAGTTGTAACAAATTTATACCCATTTATTTTCAATAATTTCTATTCACAAAACAAGGAATTAGGACAACAATACATCTCTCATAATTCTTGATAAATAGAGTGAATAGGTAAACTCAATACATTGAATGTGTATATATAATAGAATTATATTGATAAGAATATTTTTTATAAACCAAGAAATGGTAATTACTTTTTTTCAGCCAATAAGAAAGAAATTTGTTTTGAAATTCCTCTCTTCTTCTGAGGGGAAAATATTGATGAACTCTATATTATAAATTATGTATGATCCCTATAAGAAATGTTAATAAATTTTTAAGGTATGTCATGAAGTCTATTGTATGATATATATTATAAATATTTCAATTACATTTTTGATATAGTAAAAAAATTCAATAGTTAAACAAGAATGTACGATGTGCCATGTCGCCCTCTTCAAGGAACAATGTATCCAATGAATATAACCTAGTAATTCAACTTATTTGTGGAAGATAATTAAATAAGGTCTCAATTTCAACAAACATCTCATATTAATTTATCATTGGTTGGTTTTTTCTTATTTTAAAATCATAAAAATACATCAAAAAAATCCATATGTTCTTATGCCAGATAACAACTCGTAATGGAACCTTCAAGATGATTCTTTTTTCATATATAATATTTCATTTTAAACGAATTTTTTAGTATGATTCATCCACCTAGTAGAAACAGGTCACCCATGTAGTGATTTTGTTATAAGATTATCTATTAAATGGGTCATGCTGGTAAAAAATGTTGGAGGATTTTTATTAACTCAAACAAAACTAATGGAACCTCATTCTGTAATTTTATCATGAAATAAATTGATATCCTTTCATAACAAGGGTCTCTAAAAAATACACAAGTGAATCACTATCACCCATATATAATTGGATTTAATATCATAGACTGCTATTAGAATCAATTTAGGATTATGAATGTGATAATCAAGATATTTATGGGATTTTGGTTTTAAAAAAATTTTATTGAATAATTTTGATATGTTGCTAGAAGAGACATCAGGAACAATGATATTAACCAATACATATAGAAATTAATTTTTTTATAATGGTTTAATCACATAAGAATCGAAAGTAACATTAAATTCTTTTAACAAATACTCATAGGAAGAATTTATTGTTGAAAACTCCAATACAATAAGTACCAGAATGATCTGATTTCAAATATAGTCATCCCCTTGATATTTAGAAGAATTGAAAAAATAATTCCCACATATTTTTTCCAACGTGCATATAATCTAAAAAATGATGTTAAAAAAATTTATACGATCATTGAAACTTGAAAACATACTTTTCATTTTCCAATTCAGATTGACTTCATTGTCAAGATTTTTCACTTTTTTGGATTTCATCTTACCTCTTCTAAATTAAAAATTGAAATCCTACAATTCAGTAAGAACATAAATTCATGAAATTCATTGAGGTGGCTATTTAATGTCAATAATATTATCAAAACTCTACATATTCCTCATGTACAGATGATAAATTGAAGGAATCATTGATTCCCTACGATGTTGACACTATGATGATTTTATGCATCCTAGATCGTGTATTATTTATAAAAATAGAACATGATAGTTTTCCCACTATGTTCCAACCGTGAATTGTTTCATAAGTAGGGAAATATTTTATAGTCCATATAATTGAAGCCCACATCTGAAATAATTTTCTAGAAGAACCATCGAATGTGTACACACTCATATCCCCATGCCGCTTCTACACTCTTATTAATAGTTTCATGTAGATGTCTATATCACTGAACGGATCAAGAGGCCCATATAATATTATAATCAAGAATGTGTAAAGTTTATTTTCATTCACATCCGTAATGGGATATTATAAATGTGATTAAAAATTGTCCACGTGTTGCAAGAAGCAATAATATTACCAAATGGATTAAAACTATAACAAGATATAGCCTACAAAAAATTACACACCACAGTTGCATTATTGAGATTTTTTGCATCAAATTCCCTCTATGCTAATCCATATTAAGGATGAACCAAATCATCATTAAGTTTAATTCTATCAAAATATTTCATCACATATTGGATGTTATTTTTATAGACATAAATAGATTTTGAAGAATATATATCAATTGAATGTGGCATATGAGTTTCTATGGAACATGGGGTGGTCTTCCAACTACATTTTCCTTCCATCAGTATATACCATATTCTTTATGGTCATTAGAGAACCCTATTTCATCCCAAAATAAACTGCAATAGTTTTTATAGGTAAGTATTTTGTTAGTAGAAAATTCAATATGATTAATTAACTTTAATTATTTTTAGTTATTTGAGGGAATATTTGAACCATAATAATGAATGTAATTAAAAATGAATGAATATAATCAATAAATTTATTAAAACTTTCATACATGGTGTCTCCATGATATAACTGCATAAAAAATTAAAAAATTGTCATTTTATTTCGTTCCTGATATATAGGAGTTCTGGAATAATCCATTAAAATTTCCACTCTCCCAACAACATATTATAAAATTATTTCTACAAGTATATCAATATCGTGGAGTTCTTTCATGTTCATATTATCTCATTCATGAAGATGTAGAAAAATAAACATGTCAAATATCAAATTCCATTTACCTCTTCTTTCTTTCAATTTAGTAATAGAAATGTATTGTCTTCTCTCTCCATTATGTGATTGAACATAATAGATTTTTTAAATCCATAATTTTTTATATGGTTTCTAACATCATCCTTTTTACACCATGGTCGTTCAACGCAACTAAAACATAGAAATAGTATAAGACATCCATCTGATGCATTATTAAATAAAAAACTATAAATGATTATATACTCTATTGAAACTCGTTTGAAATATGATCAGTATGATACATCCATCTTCTATACATTTTATTACATGGGAAAATGTTATTTTCTAATCAATAATTTAAACAATAATTACAATGATATCCAAATTCAAATGTAAACCAAATTTATATGTGGTAGAAAATTAAAGATAACTATTAGGAATCAAAATTCAATGCAATGCATGATGTATGTTAGCATTATAGAGTACTCTACTATCCATCCCAAGAACGAATAAGGAATATCATAAGAAAAATCCAATATAGACTCATAGAATTGATTATGAAAATCAAGAACAAATTTAAGTATATTTGATTACAACACCTCACCAATCAAACTATCATGACTATGATGACAGATTAATACACATGATCTCTATGTTTTGTCTACATGCTCACCAAATTTCTCCTCTATATAAACATCCAATATAGTCGGAAAATAATACAATATAGCATAAGGGACTGTATTCAGATCAAGCGAAGTGTTATAAAAAGTTGGTTGAATGACCCCCAAATACAAGTTATTCGTCCTCACAGAAGACCGCTCTGGGAGTCATATGTTAACTAAAAATGAAAATCAACACATCATGGTCATTCTACCTAAATCAAACCAATCTCCAAAAAAAATGAAAGTGATTTAAAAAATAACTCTATTTAAAACGGTGGGCCCCATTATTCAACGAGCTCAAAAACAAAATAACTGATAAATACAAATAATTATACCTCAAATGATAAAGCACCTTTAAAAAAATAAAAAATAAAAACTTTTTTTAATTATAAAACATTATCATTTTGAATCAATTTTTAACCTCCAAGTAATGTGATAAATATCAATCATATAGAAAAATATATTTTTGAAAATTATAGATGTTTTTATAAATATTAATACAGAAATAATTTTTTTGAAATCCCAATGGTATCATTGTTATGATAGTAAGTATCATTAAAAATTATCTAATAAAAATCTATTTCAATATCATAACATTTCAAAAAAAATTAATATGAAAACACCCCTACAGTTCACATGTTAAAAAAAGTAGTCTAGAAATACCCTTTAAGAGTGTTAATTTTTCTTTGAAAACAACATTCAAATAGTTTTAAAAATACATTTAATTTCAAAAATAAACCCTAGGGCATCAAATCTATTAAAAAAATTATGTCATGGAATCCATTTTTCACACACAAAAAATCCATTTCTTCGCAACAATGGAATATTCATAAAATTGAACAACCATAAATGATGAATTATGAGGGAAAAACATGTAAACTGGAAAAAAAAGATAATAAATAAGAGGAGGGAAAAAAATATTACCTCTCAAAGATATAAAAAAAACGCCATAAATATAGGAAGAACATTTGGACGATGGGGGAAATATCCCCTAAAGAGGGGAGGGAGAATGAAAATGACACATGAAGAGGGGAGGAGGATAAAATGTCACTTGTGGAAGGTGGTATATGATATATAAGTATTCTAATTAGGAGCTTTATGAGGAGCCTAGGTGAGGCTTTCCACTTAAATGATCTACACCTATAGTTTTTTAAAAACTATATGTGTAGATCAACTTATAACACTAGTTTTTTAAAACTGTGGGCAATGTTTTGGGAATAAGACATATAACCATAGTTTTTATAAATCATATGTATATATCATGGGGGATATAGGTGGTTTAAATAATTAGATATCATTCCCATCTATATTATCCACTCATTATTAACAGATTCTTAAAAATATTGATAATTGCATTCCTAGTGATACCAAGGAGCTTCAACATAATTTTTGACATCATGATGATTAATACAATCATAACTATTTTGATATATGAAGGGGTAAATGTTTTCAAAACATTTTTTTTGGATATTTCAGTCATGTGGATGCCTGAATGTGGAGTGTGGAGAAATAAAATTCGTTTGTATGAATAGTACTAGTGACGTACTAACCCTCTCTGGCATGCCTATGTAATAACCTGAACTATTCTAAATAAAATTCCCTTCTAATTTAATTTTTTATAATGTAAAATGATTTATGAAATCATATAAATTTTTTATTTTTAATAGGACTCAAAATACAATAAATAATCTTTTCAATTGTTAATGTAGCTATTAAATAGATATCACATGATTTGTATAAGTATAGGGATTTAATGAATCCAATTAACAACGATAAAGGAAGTGATGATCACATATAGTAGGTTAGTACCATATAAAGACCATTTATTATAGATTTTTATGATGATATAATCAATTCCCTTTTTCCATGATCAAGCCCAATTTGAGATCCAATAACTTCATCATGAGAAAAATCGATTACGGGAGAAGTTTTAGCTCATCAATATCATGACCTAAACCTTGTTTGTTAGTTAACTCCAGAAAGTCTTACCATCATACACCTCAACGATAGGGAATACTCTGATATAATAAATGAATATGTATCAACACCAAAATAAAATTAATACGTATATTTTGTGGAATAATGAATTACTTTTCATTTTTATGGTTACCATATAAATGGGATTTATTTTTATTCAATTAAACAGAAATTTTAATTTTGGGTAATATTCAAATTAAATTAATGGATTTATTTTGATTAATTAATGTATTTTTAAATAATAGCATTTTAATAAATTTTTATTATTGAATAATATTTATGGATTATAAATGGTCATATGTTTTTATGAAGTTAAATGTACTTTTTATAAGAGTTCAAAAACTATTAATGTCTAAAAGTGAATCATTTTTAATAAAAATAATACATTATATTAAACGTGAAAATGAAAATATTTTGAAAATTATAAATATAAAATTAATATTTCTTGTGACTAGAACATCAATATTATCCAATGGTTAATTTTTCATAATTTTATGAGATTGTCATGTTTTCAGGTAAAAATTATGTACCAAATAAATATATGATGTGATTTAGGATATCATAATGACCCTAACATGATGTAATAAACAATATAATGGGAATCCTCAGAAAAATGTCTGTTTTTACCTTAAAATAACGTGATTTTTTATATGTTTTATTATATTCTTATGACTTTACGAATCTTCTATTACCATTAATATATTTTCAATATTGAAATTAATTTATTAAATATTTGACTCATCTCCACATACGAAAGGTTAATATTTTAACAATACCAGATATTTTCCTAATAAAATAATTAAAAACTCTCCCCTTTAGTAGAGGCCCTGAGAAAAAAACCCTTAGAAGGTTTTGGTATTTGAATTTTTATGTTGTAGAGTCCAAAACCTAAATATTAAATAAATTATTCTCTATTACTATACAATTCCACACAAGTTCCCACTTATCATCAATAAAAATCCATGGATAATTCCCTTAATCATTTATGCCCTCTCTATAATAGTCTCATGGTTCCTCAGGCTTGCAATATGCCCCTATTTCATGATTTTCGATCCACACACTCAATTAAGGTCTCTTTCCTTTCTCATATTTTTCAATGATTCATTACCTTGTTATTCCCTTTTATTTTCAATTACTAATGATGAGAAATTATTTTTTCTCTTTCCAATTTGGTGTTTATTATATTGAAATGATGATATACCTCTTTTTCAGTCATTAATCCATTACAAATACACCTATTACCATGCTTAAATTTTATAAGCATGTGTTCCCTTTCATTTTCTCAATCATATTTATTATTATATCCCATATTTTTAGAATTATATATATGTGTACATGACCTTTCATGTCCTAATTACCATCCAATTCATGTCAGAATGATGAGAGACCCAATTTCCTCTCATCAACCAATTTTAGGATCTTTTAAGGGACGTCATTATGTTACCGAATTATCACTATGATTTGCCACATCAAACCAATTGTGTAGTGAATACCATGACCATTTCCATTCAAAGGTGTTATCTTTTATGAACATATTCCTTTTTAATGGAGATTTAAATGTATTTATTACATAATACATGATCTTATAATTATTTATTATGTAGAACGAATCCATATTTTATGATTTATGTTCTATATTTAAGCATCTGAATGAACAGAATGTGTTGGGTATGCCCATAATTATATATTTCTCCAATGCATTAGGTAATGTTTAGTATCAGGATACATAATTTTGGTATATGGGTATATCTTATTCCTTCATTGAACCTTCTCCACCGTGAATCTTGGTTATTTATCCTTGAAAAGGTTTAATGGTACAATGTTTTATGTAGTTACCACATTTCCAATGTTATGATTATGATTTTGTATCATGACTTATTATTCATGTTCCTATATTCCTTGAGTATTTTCATTTTGAAACATGTATTTTTATCTTCATGTTATTCATTGTTTATTCCCTTACTGGGATTTATGGTTCAACCATTTCTTATATATTACCCCAGGTTATCCAATGCAGTTTTAAGCTCAAGAATGTTAATTAAGATATAAATAACGATGTTATAATTCATTTTTTCTGTTTTCGTGCTAGGTATATAATTCCTAAAGGCACTAGTATAATCAATCATTCAGTTTTTATTAATTTTAATTTTATTTGAATAAATTATGTGTAAATGATTAATAGATATAATGGTAGTTATATATAATATGAGATGAAATGTATAGTTATGTTTTGTATTAGTATTAAATACTATAATAAAAACCCTTGGGATAAGACTATATATTAAAAATCCATAAATTTTACTTTTGTTAGAGTAATTTTCTTATGAATTAAATCCAATTTTGGATACAATATATGGATGTGGTTCTGGAAAAAATTTAACTTGGAGTAACAAATCCGAAAAGCTGTTCCCTACATGCCACTGTGTAACATCTTACATAAAAATAGGAATTAATGTGCACCATGTTTGGAACTCCAATGGAATATTTATTTTTAATTAATAATATCGTTTTCAATAATAATCAAGGGAGTAAAAAAATACCATAAGGGTATTTATTAAGAAATATATCATGGATAAAAAAGACTAAATCCTAGAAATAGATAAGATAATGAAAATCATGTATCTTATATGTTATACCATTAATGTAATTAAATTGTCATTTTTGTTTTTAAAATTTAAATACAATCATCCTTAATATTCCTTCTATTCTATCCAGGGGATAAAATTGGACGAATGGGGTAAATAATCATTTTAAAGAGTAATGTAATGACAACCCAATGAGATTCCCAAGTTAATGGGAACAAGAATTGGTCACTTCGTGATGATACTATCTCTACTGACTTAGGTTTAGAATAGAAACATTGAGATGGAGGATAATCCCAATCCCCCTAATATAGAACAAGTCTTAATCAAAATCTTTATATGAAAAGGCCTTTGATTTTTAAAGGTTCATTTAATACCTTAATCATGGAACAGTGGATCAGGATCATTGAAATAATCTTCTCCAAAAATCAATATTATGGGCATGGGATGGTACTACTAGATTTTTATCAAATGGATGGTGAACATGATCAGTGGTGGATTTTGATCAAAAAATACAAATCTTGAGGAAGAGATCAATGTTATGGGATGGAATGATTTTCGAAAAAAATCAATAAATATTTTCCCTTCACCCTATGACATAAAAAAGATATTTATTTAATTTCCCTCATAAAAAAACATGATGAATATATCTGGTTTTAAGATAAAAACATCACAAAGTCTTTCATTATATGCCTCCTTATTTATCTTTACCCCTGAGTTCTATGGTTTACTGCTCCTTTGGTTGGCTAAAACCTATCCTACAGAATTCCCTAGTGATATGTTACATTAATAGCTTAGTGGAAATTTTATGATGATCCCTCAATGTTGAAATAAATATCATAGAATCTATGGGGTATCCCTAATATAAGAAATGGTGAGATCATCTATGAAGGTTTGATAGGGATATATAATGTTTCTATGAAATTTCAACATCCCACATACCAAAGTTGTAAAAACAACCCTCTATAAATTTTCAGAAGGGGATTAAGAAATTATTTAGGTGAAAGAAGTAATGGTACCTTTCCATTGAATGCTGGTTAGAGAATCCCACTACTACAATAGATTAATGGATTTTTAGTTAAATCCCTAGTGTATTGTTCATTGCTACAAATTTATGGATCCATGGATCTTTTCAAACCAATGCACTAAGACAATTGTTTTCGAAGATAACCCACAACCTCATAGAATGTAAGGGTGAAAATTTTCCATCATTACATATTAAATAAACCCATAAAATGAAGTGATAACATGTATGATAGTAGTTCAATCAATAATACTAAATGTACTTTTTTATTCTAGTTCAACACATTCCTTCATATCAATAAATTTTACCAGAAATATTCAAACACCACTGAAACCCATGGATGTTGAGATGTTAGTGAATATTGAAAATGGTGAAATTATTTCATCCCATGTACAAAACTCCTCACGGGTTAATGTTTATATGTTGAATTTCATAGAAAACCTTTTCATACTACATTAAGGGATTTTATGCAATTAAAGGAATGGATTGGAATTCACTATATAGAGAAAACGTAAATTTACGTGATAAGAATATCACTATCCAAATTTCAAATCATCCTATGATTCTATAAAAATGATAGAATAATGGTTATTATTATTTAGAACTATCATCACAAGCGTGGATATTATTTCCCTATGAGAAAGAGTATCTAGATAATATGATTGAATCTAAGAAAAAAATCATCCTTGAAGACATTCTCATGTCGAGGGAATATGATGAAGTGTTTCCCATAGAATTTTATGGTCTTCCTTCTAGTCTAGATGAGGAATTTTCAAGCGATATTATACATGGGGTGTTAGAAATATCTAATATTTTGTATAGAATGGTTGTTTTAAAACATGAGGAGATTAATAAATAAATACATAAGAATCTAAACAAAGGATTCATATTCCCATGTGCATAATCATGGGGTGAAATAGATCTATTCATCAAGAAGACAAATGGGTCAACCAGCCTTTTCATCCATTATATGGAGCGGAACATTACACAATAAAGAATAGGTATCCTCTGCCTCGTATTGATGACTTGTTTGATCAACTATGTGGAGAAAAATACTTTTCCATGGTGGACCTGTGGTTTCGATATGACCATGTTTGTGTGAATAAGGAGGATAACTACAAGACTACATTTATTATAAGGTGTGTTCACTATATAATCATAGTAATTCCATTCAGACTCATTAATTCCTCAGAAATCATCATGGATTTTAAAAATATTGTATTTATAGATTACCAAGATAAATTTCTGGTTGTATTTATAGCTAATATTCTAATATACTCTATAATTAATGAGGAGTTGTAGGATCATTAGAGTAGTGTGCTAAAGACCTTGTGAAAGGAAAAGCATTATGCCATGTAACACAAATGTGAATTATGGTTGAATGATGTTTCTTTATTAGGGAATATCATTATATGAAATTTGATATATAAAGTAACATAAAATAATGAAGTAATTGAATGATGGAAAATGAAAACAGCTATGACATTTATCTATTTCCTCCTTTGGATAGCTTGATATTATCAACAATTTTTGAGATTCATATGATTTTTGTACCCTCTTACAAAATTAAATTGGAAGGGTCTAATGTATACAAGGAATGCTGAATGTTAATATAGCTTCATGTATATTCAATTAAATATTATCACCAAATATGTCCTCATAGTACCAATAATTGGGGGGATTTTTGTGGTATTTAGTGATGCTTCGAAGAAGGCAATGGGATGTGTGTTGATGTAAAATAGAAAATTCATTGCTTATGGTTCAAGGAAGTTGAGGTTTCATGAAAATATCTACCAAAAACATGATTTGGATTTGGATGAAGTGAAGATATATATAAAAATTAATAGGCATTATCTATTTCTGGAGAAGTGCGAAATATATACTGATCACAAATGAATCAAGTATATATTCAAAGATAAAAAGATGAATATTTTCTAATGATGATGGTATGAGCTGATAAAAGACTATGAATACTTAATACACTACAATCTAAGGAATTAAAATAAAGTGAAATATACTCTATGTAGAATTTATCTTGAAATTTTATCATTGATGATAATTGAGGGGGCTCTTATCTTTTTAGATTTGGAAAATATGGACATGGGAATCATAAAGAAATGAACATAATCACTCCATTAAAAAATTATTTCTCAATTATATCTTATGTATATGTTAATGGATTTTCAAAACATTTATATTTCAATTTAGATGAATGTGAAATCTCTAAAGAATGTTAAATCCTCAGTGATCAATGTTAATGATGTAGGTGTTGTGAGATTTTGGTCTGGAATATGTTTATCATAAAATATTGAGATAAATAAGGAAATCATGGGTGATGCACATAGATCAAACATCTCCATCCTATTATGAAGAAAATATATGTATTGAGATCATTGATAACTCTATTAGTGGTAATGTATTTTTGTGGAGATCACAGATTATACATCAAGATGTCTTTTATGGAAGAAAGTGATACTGGAAATGCAAAAATCAATGGGTATGATGCAAAAATTTCTGATACCTACATGGTAATGGTAAAACATAACCATGGACTTTAACACAACTATTCCAAAGACATCGAGAAGGAATAATTCTATATTGGTAGTAGTGGAACATCTTACAGAGACTACACACTTCATTATGATATTAGTGGAGTTCTCACTAGATCTACATGCATTTATGTATATCAGAAAAGTGATAATGTATTGTGGAGTACCACTATCGATTGTATCTGATCAGGATCCATGATTCCCTTACAAATTATTAAAAATACTTCATCATTCAATAAGAATTTATTTGAACTTCATTGTTTCTTATCACCCTTAAACTGGTGGAAAATCTGAGTGTACAGTGAAAAAATTTGATGTTATATTGGGTAATGCTTAATAGACTTCAAAGAAGTATGGGATCAACATCTTACTCTAGTTTAGTTATCTTACAACAATATTTTCCAATAGAGAATCCAAATTTAACTCTATTAATCCCTTTATGGGAATAGGTGTAAGAATCCTTTATGATGGGAGGAAGATGGGGAATGAAAACATTTAGGTCCTGAAATATCCTAGGAAACGATGGAAAAGGATAAGAGCACTCAACAAGACATAAAGGCTCCTAAAATTCAATAAAGTAGCTATGTTGATGATCATAAATGATAACATGAGACTAATGTTGGAGACATGGTATTCCTCCACATAACTCCATGTATAAAATTGATGAGATTTGGGATAAAGGGAAATCATAGTCCAACAAATGTCGACCCCTTTGAGATCCTTGATCACATCATAGCGGTGGCCTATCAATTTCATCTCCCACCTAACCTATATTGAGTTTATTCTGATTTAAAAATAACACTATTGAGGAATTACATTAAAAAAACCCTCCCATGTAGTCAACCCATAGGCGGAACAATTGGATAATGATCTTCCATATTAAGAGCTTCTCATAATGATCTTAGATTGAATATAAAATGTTCTATGAAATAAATTAACACACCTTATTAAAGTGATGTGAGGACACCAAATGTGTGTTGAAATAATTTGGGATCCAAATTATTTTATTATATTGAATTACATTCATCTATTTCAATGGGGATTAATGAGAATTTTGTCTCATTAATTTTCAAGGCGGTATATTATAATGACTCAAACTTTTATAAACAAAATTCCCTTATGAAATAATGTCTTATTATATAATATGGTAATAAAATACACATAAACTTAATATTTACTATTTGATTTTGAATACCATTAAAAATCATTTCCATTGAAAATATAGTGGTTACAAAGTGATCAAATGATTGGTATAAATATAAGGATTTATCGAATCCAATATACAAAGAAAAAGGAAGTGATGACCTAATCTTGTAAGATTATACCCAATAAAATCCCTTAATTTAACATTTCCTAGAAGATAGAATAAATGGGGATTTCCCTTCACTATTCCTAAAAATAAAAACTGCATATTAAGCATGAGTGAAATTGTTTATTGGAGAAGTTTAAACTCATCTTGATCATGACCCAAACAATGTTTGGAGAACTACCCCATGATATTGTTACCACCACACACCTTACACATTGGAAATACTCTGGTGTAATAATGGGATATGTATGAATACCTTAATAATATAAAAATTTATATTTTATATAACAAATGATTTTTTATCATTTTTATTTTAAATTTACAATTGAATTTCATTTTCTTTATATGTAACAAGAATTAAATTTTTGGGTAATATTCAATTTCAATTCAAGGATTTATTTTTATTAATTAATGGATTTATGAAATAAATAATTTATCAATAAAATTTCGCTATTAATGAATTTTTAATAATTATTAATGTAATATTATTTTTATTAAGTTAAATGTACATTTTATAAGGGCTCAAAAACTATTATTGTAAAAAAACACAAACATTCCTCAAGAAATGTCAAATCTTATTCTAAATTTAAAAATGCAAAAATTTAGGAAATTATTGAATGAAAATTAAAATTAATTTTGGAAATATAATGTCGAAATTATCCTATGGTTATTTTTTCATCATTTTCAGAGATATTTAAATATTCGAGTAAAAATTAAATACCATTTAAATATTTGGTTAGTATTATAACATCATAATGAAAAAAATGATGTAGTAAATACAATAATGGGTACAATCTATCAAATATATGATTTATCTATAAAATAATGTTATTTTATGTTTAATTTTTTTATTAATCCTTTATGAATCATTCAATACCATTAATAGATTTTAGATTTTTAAATTGATTTATTTAAAAGTGAGAATCACATCCAAATATTCAACGGAATTATTTTTTAATGTTCAGACCTTTTTATAAAAAAAATAACAAAAACCACTCCCATTTTGATGAAACCCTAGGAAGGTAAGGTATTTTGAATATTTTATTTTATAGACTCCAAATTATAAATATTAATGAAATCACTCTCTTTTCCAATATAAACATGCCAAATCTGGCACTTAACATCACTATTTTTTTGGAGAAAGTTATTTCTTTATCTTACACTCTCTGTAGTCCTCAAAAGGCATCTGAAGCTCTTTATAATCAGTTTTCAAACATTTTGAGCCTTACACTCAAGTAAGGGTTTTTTTTTCTTTCTCCTCTTTGTCAAGGT
Organism: Viscum album; assembly: GCA_963277665.1. NCBI lineage: Eukaryota > Viridiplantae > Streptophyta > Magnoliopsida > Santalales > Viscaceae > Viscum > Viscum album. The sequence goes on along the minus strand of OY728143.1, from coordinate 959,597,860 downwards.
TTATTATCTTTTGATACCCTTTTATTTTCAATTACAAATGATAAATAATTATTTAAAAACTCAAAACTATTTTCCTTATTATGATAAAATTATTTTATACCCCTTTCTCTCTCAATAATCCATCCCATTTACACAAATTACCATACCGATATTTCAAATTCATCTTTTCTTTTTCTCAATGTTTTAAGCTTATTTATTATCGTCTGCCTTATTTTTATACCATTATTTTTCTATAAATGACTTTCTATGTCCCCATTACCATAAATTTCTTGTCCAACTGATTATAGAAACATTTATCTCTCATCAACAATTTTTTGAACTTTAATATGACATCGTTATGCTGCCATATTTTCACTACGATTTTCCATGTCAAACTAATTGTGTAGTGAATACCATGCCCAATTTTTTTTAATGATTTTCACTTCTATTGACATATACCTCTTTATAGGGGACTTGAATTTGTGTATTCCAACCTCCATAATCATGTTATAAATTATTTTTTAGAATGAATCCCTATTTCATGATCTATGTGGAACATTTAAGCATGATAATGAAATGAACGTGATACGTGAGCCAAGAAATATAGCACTCCAATGTACTAGATAATGTATATATCATGATATTTCATGTTTTCAAAATTTTATACTTGATTCTATTATGGTAATTTTCCACTAAGTTGTCTATCTGGTTTTTCCATGACCTATGTTTATGATGCATTTTTGTATGTTGTTACCATTTTTTTCATGTTACGACTATCATGATATATCATGCCTTATTATTCATGGTCTACTATACCTCATTTATCTTCCTTTTCTAACATGTATTGTGACCTACATTTTATGTCATATTTATTCCCTTTCTAGGCTTTATGGTTCACACTATTCCTTAGTTTATTCCCAAGTTATCTGATGCATATTTGTGCTCAAGAATCTTAAAAGTGTATTCAATAAATATATTGTAAATAATTTTTAATTTTGTGGTGAAATGTACCTAATTCAAAAATAAAATAGAATTATCAATTTTCAGGGTTTTATAGAAGTGTAGTTTAATGGAATTATGTTATGTGTTAATGTTTAAAAAATATATGGGTTGTTATAGGCTCCCTGATGGAAGACTAGGCCACCATAACCTTAAGAAGACCACCAAAGTACAGTGTATGGAAACAAGGGATGACAAGGAAGAACTAAAATGGTGTGTCTTTTAGTAAATTACATGTATTCATGAACCAAACAAACATAATGCATATAACTAGAGGAAACACAATAAAATACAGTAACTTCTAAGGTAATTACCATGCATGTAATAACATCCAGATAATAAAAAACACTACAATAGAGTAAAAAATATTAAATGGAAAAAAATGCACGCCCACCATGAAAATATTTCCCAACATTAAAAAATAGAAAATAAATGATGATAGATCTCATATACATTTCTTTAAGCCCAACAATCCTTTGCGTTATATGCACCAAAGAATCCATATTCTCCTCTAATACCACCACTGACTTGTCCATTGTCTACACAATACATGAAACATGTTAGAAAAATACATAATTTGGTGAAAATATAAATAGATAATATAAATCCTTGAAAATGAAGATGTAGAAACAGAAGACGTGCTAGAAATATACATCTCAAATAAATGAATTTAAATAAAAACAAATCACACACACATATATATATTATCATAAAAGAGACACAGTCAATAGAGAAATGGGATCTCTATATCAAATCCCATCATCTCACATGTTCCTTCAAAGAATTTATGAGGAAGGAACCCACATCACTAATTCTCCACTTCTCGAAGTATCACTTCTCAAACATATAGTGGAACCATGCCTCATTACAATATTTAGGATTACACTCAGTGGATAGAGTGATAGTTTCGAGGAGGGGGAGTAAAGTATCTATATCTATGTATCGAATATGGAGGACCCATGCCCTGGGGTGATGGGGATTGCCCTCCCCTGTAATAGATAATGCACACCCTCAATAGGTGAGTATGAACTATATATATTAGTAACTATTAAAGAGGATACATGAACTTGTGCAACAGTGAAGTATCTTCTCAATAAGAATAAGAAATAAACCCTGGTGTGATAGGGGAGTAAAATTTCCATCTGTATGATGAGTATGGAGGACCCAAATAATGGTAATATAAGGGATTATTGTATCCATGTATAGAGGACCCAATCTCACAGAGGGTAGTAATGATTGTTACTGTTAAATAAGTATGGAGGACATGAACCCTAGTGCGATTGGGGAGTATCATCCCCAATGATAGAGGACATGAACCCTAGTTCAATAAGGGAGTACAAGATTAAAAAAATTATGGAGTACCTACACCCATGTGAAATAGAGATGTACAATATCCACATATAATTTAAACATCCCTACAAATTACAGTGTAGTTCAATGTCTATATAAAATTTTTTATGATCCTTCCACAATACATCCATCATAAAGAATCACCTAATGATGATTCATAATCGTAAAATATAAAATCATATCTTGAATCCACTATGAAGTCTACGATCATGTTTTGGAAAAAAAATCTATAAATAAGATACTCATGAGATAAAATGTGAGTCAAAATGAAGAATATAAAAATGGTAGATGTTTCATAATAATGTGTAATGCGTGCAAGGGGTTAACATATTGTGTGGCCCATCTTCTTTTTGTAGCCTATTATACTATGGATGTGGATTGTTAGTCATGTCACCAAACACAGTGTGTACCGGGACCACAATACATTTATCTGTCACTTGGGGCCTTCTTGTGTTCTATAGGTCATTCAGGTTTCATTTAGGTTTTGCATGTGTACTTGGTTATCAACTTGTTTGTGTCCCATCATATGTACATATCCATGTCCACATCTTGGATGTTAGGCCATGCCTATTTGTCTACCTGTTTATGCACCCTTGTAATCCCAGAGTACAGACTATGGAATAAGAACCATGTCACATGGTTTGTGACACTTATCTCAATATAGAAACTCTACAGACCATATTGAGGGGACTACACTCTGTGTGTTCTATCCATCAACACAACACGTAGCTGGGTTTTATTTTTGACTAATATGTTCTATCATTCATTCAACAAATCCTTGACCACAACAACAATTTTCTCCATTTGAATTTGGAAAATTAGTGGTAGTAACCTCCAACCATTGATTCTAGAACATTGGTGCTAGGAAATCAGATTCTATTAATCCATACAATGATCTCATGCCTCATGATGTGCCCCATGTTTCTACCACTCAATCATGAATCATTGATATATATAGTCATCACCATAATTCCATGATATATTAATACCTCCTAAAATCTCCAATCAGTTCTCCAAATGTGAATCGTTTGGCAATCCAAGGCATTAAAAATGATTCAACCCACCCAGAAAAGGTGAACAATAACGTCAAACAAAAATAGAGAATAAAATGAAGAATGATGGGTAAAACCCACCACAAGAAGGGTGATAAACAACACATTCCATTATTTTTCCTCCAATGATGTCAAATTAAGGAATCCATGGCCCTGTCATGGAATTTTAGAAGATAATAAATTGATTAGTAAAATTAATTTGATAAATGGGATCATGTGAATGTCGTGAAATGACCATCCATAGGTAAATATATCATATTAGTGATTTAATAATTTAATCAAGATGGCAGAAACCAAAATTTATTATTCATACCTCCATTGTGGATTAGTGGATAGTGAAGAACATCTTTTCTAGTAATGAGAATGGTCTTATATGCTTGTTTTTTATTGATTGACATCAATCTAATCATCATTTATCATCCACTAATGATTTATCGATGATGAATTTTAAATAATCCCCTCAATGATCCAAGGATAACGAAGCGATACCTTGTGATTTTACATAACATTATATTGATAGAGTGGAATATGTTTTGGGAATAAATTTGTTTAATTACTTATTCCACATAACATACCCCCAACAGATTCCTTAATCAGTTATACCTCACTGACCAACATTATGTTTTACATAGGTTAAACCATGTTCTTATGATTTAATAGTGGTCATATATTTCTAATTAGAGATTATATTCTAGATTAACTACATTATTTATTAGAAATAAACATGTGTGATATAATATATTTTAATAAAATAATTTGAAATCTCATCAAGACTTAGAATCTCATGTCATTTCATTGATTTGCTCCTAAAAGTGTCATTAAGATATTTCAAAGTAATTATATGTAAAAAATAGTGTCTCTATATTATTTACTTCATCAAATAATTTTCCCCAAAAATAAAATATTATAAAAATTGATGTGTTGTGAGCATGATTCTCATTCTCCTTCTTCATGTAGCTCTCCAACATGCTACCTTGATTCCCAAACATATGAACTAAGGGATTGGTCCATCCCCACAGGTTTCTCTCCTTCCAAAACTTGATTTACACTCGGTACACTATAAATCAGTATCTAGACACAATTTCTAGTTACTCATAGTGAATAACATGCAATAGAATGTGCACATATCTTATCTATTATGGAACATGGATGATTTCATACACCTACTCCAACTGTAGGTGTATGTATATGCAGTATGAAACCCCTACAACCCTTTGAAATATATTCAATGGACCCATGGACATGGGGGAACTATTTTCCCTCCATCCAAATATATAAAATACCCTTCATTGGTAGACTCTCAGAAAACTAGGTCTCACTGATCAAACTACAATGGAATCCATTTTTTATCGACATAATAGTTATGCATAATCTAGGAGGTCTTCATATTTAGTGGATGACCTACAATGTCTCTAACTATTCCATCACCATATGTTGTCAAGCAAGATATTCCCCATTAATCCCAATTAAACATAATGGTGAATTGAAGGGTCTCTGATAAAAGAGCCTAAATGGTGTTATCATGATAGAATATTGATAAATATTATTAAAAATGAACTCTAGCAAATGTAAGTGATCATCACATCTTTAGATGAAGTCTAAAAAACAAGACATCGTTATATTATCCCGCACATGTATGCTCAGTCTTCCCATCCACTTAGGGAAAAAATGTATTAATCATCCTCTACTTGGTTCTGAATGCATCTCCATGCCTCTCCGCATGAATGATGTGAAGCACACATCAGAATGAAGAAAATCATTTCAAACACCCCCTGTTGTAAGACTATCTCCCGTACATATATGATCCCTAATGAATCCACTGGTATCTTATAAACAATATTAAAAAATCATGTTGACAAGGTAATTTAGTAAAAAATCACCCATTTATAATCATGGCCTTTCAAAGGATGTGGAACCCTTATAAATATTTCACTAGATATACCATATAATTTCAGCAAGGGATCTCAATAGTCTATAAAATATTTCAAAAACCAGGGACTCAACCTTCACCATTTACAATATGGGAGGTTGGGAGACAAACTCTTCCACACTGCACCTCATTCTAGCCTATCAAAACATCCACTAAATTTACATGTATATCTTCCCAAAAAGGGGATATATGAAAAAAATAGAGTCATGGAACTACCTCACCACCAACTCATGTAATGTTATTTCATCCACTTTATATCCCTAATAATATAATATTTGATTCCCTCCTCTAGAAAATCCAAACGTTGAATCTTTGATGGATATCAAGTCAGGTAGGACCCCACTGTTGATGTCACCTAACTGAGAATACCTTACACACTCAAAAAGACTATTAGTCAACACATCTGACAAATTAAAATCTTCCTCCTTCTACTTCATCATGGTCATTTTCAAGGAAGCTGACTGCCCGGATTCTTCCTCCACCAATAGAGAACATGACTACCGGTTGAGGGAATTTTCCACCACCTTTACCTTCTAAGGACTATAGACTATTTCAAGGTCATATTCCAACATGAACTAAAACTATCACTTATATATAAATTTCATACATTATTTAAGATTAAATAACTAAGACTATAGTGGTCTGAATAATCAGTAAATCTCTCCACCAAATGATAATTCCTCTGCATCCTCATAGTGAAGACTGATATTACTAACTTGAGGTCATGAGTTATGTAGTTCTACTCATGGGGTCTCAACTGCATCTACCAATACTCGATCACTTATTTCCTCTACATCAACATAATGATCATCCCCACCCCAAATCCACCATAATATACTAAAAACTAAATTAACACCTCTGATATATTGAAATAAGAGCACTAGTCACCTTCATAATCAACTCTTAATGGGATACATGATATTTCTTAGTCCTTGTAAAAGACATCCGAATTCAGTATAGTCCAAGAGGGTGAAAACATATAAAATTATTATTTGTACCTATTGTAGTAACCAAAATGCAATAAATACATTACACCTCTAAAACACTATAAGGTGGATTCTATAAAAGAACACAATATATTTTCTCCTTCTGCATAGCTATCTGATTCTAAAAATATAAATCCCACAGAAAGTGAACATCACAGATCCCTAAATGGAACATAAATTTATTAATATAATGTTGGTTATAAAAATAATGTATAAAACCATTTTCATGTCCTACTCATGTTGCTAATTTTACATAGTGTAGATGAGTGTGTCATGAATTATGAAAAACAAAAAAAAATCCATGTATGGATGTAGGGTCTAGTTCATCAGTTCCAATAAATTGTATGGTAATTTCTTCACACATAAAAGAATCACCAATAATTCATAATATATATAACATCATTATAATTCAATATTTAGATTATCAGTCTTCTGAACCCTCTTCTGGTTGTTGTCAGAACTATGATAAATTATTGAGACCCAAATCATGCATCAGAACAAATTAAATGGGTTATCAATCTGTGGTAATGGCGGTACATATAATTTATTTTTACATGCATCAGGTGATAATAATCAACACAAATATTAAATAACCATTCTAACATATCATGAAAAAAAACAGATCATCCCATAGGGAAAATGAGGGCTTCTAAAAACCTTCTCTTAAATGTACTCTAACTGCACCCTCATCTCCATGATATTGATTGGGGCCATTATAAATTCTATAGAAGATACAAGAATAGTCCTATTGTTCAAGGTAATAAAAAAGTTTTCCTCCTTCCATAGAGTAGTCCAAGATTGTCTTCGGGTAAGATTACTATACAATCCACAAGGAATGATGGAACATAGATTACTAAAGATATTATTGCATTATAGAAATAATTCTAAACTAATAGGAGATGGGTTAGATCATATTTGTTTTTAGACCCACTTTCACCAACCATGAAATCTCTATTTCCTACAATGGATAGTCTTCTCACAACTGTACAATAGCATATGAATCATCTATAGTCATAGTCAATCTGGTCTCAAATAGTGGAAATTAAATTAATACCCAAGATTATGTTATATGGTCTCATCATGATGACATGATATCTCTTGATAAACTCAATCAATTAATATATATGATGTACTAATATAAGATAAGCATTATTTAATAATTTTTCCTTGTAGGAGAATCAAGACTTGGATACATGGCTAAAGTTTCAACTGGAATCTCAATATCTCACCCCAAGAGTAAGTAGATAATATAATGACTCATTTGTTTGGACCAATAGAACAGAAGATATATTATAATAAATAGATATCATACAAATAATCTTCTTATGATTTTTTTATTCATAATCTTCTAAAAACTTTAGATACCCATGTCCCCAACTTCTTTCCCCATAAGCCTGACATGGGATTCCTAGGGTTGGTGGAGGATGTAGATAATAAAATCATTCAGTACTAGTATCTCTTACTATGGGTTCCCCACATATTCCTATCCTTGTTTTTCCTCCTTAGGGGATACCATGGAATCTTCAAGGAGATCCATAATCATGAAGATTCCTCTATCATGGAGGTCCATCCACTATCTGCATTCCCTCCTCATCATGTTTGGTTGGGAAGTCATGTTACATGTTTCCGTTCCCAATACATGAATAACTTTAACCATATATTGGATTCAGTCATCATCTACATATTCAATGAGCTTCCTGACCATGTTGTTGAGCTTTAGTGTGGATATACCTATCATTCCTCGATACTTATCATCTACCAGACTCTGTAGGTGATTCATCGAATTGATTCGTAATAAAATCACCAACAACATATAGTCCATCCAATATGAATCTATCATCACTGACACCCCCTCTATCTCTCCAAAATATGTGGTAATTCACATGGTACAACACTTGCATGGATGTCTCTGTGAGTACCCTTCATGATATTTCATACTTAGAAGTAACCATATTATATTTTGTAAAGGTTGTTCCCTGTAAGGTTAGTGAACAACATGGAATATATTGAAACTATCAAACCTCCTTGATACATTCCCAAAATCTATTAAATCCAAAATCAGAAAATGAATGAGGGGTAATAATATTTATGAAATAGCTACTAAAAATAAAATCATGATAGTGATAACTCATCATGTTTCTATAAGACTAGACTCCATTATCCCAAAATTCTCCATGGAAATGACATGCTTTTAGTGTATCCATATTATCATTAGGGGTCCATATAAGTCCAAAAAACTAGATTGCTAACTCAATAAAATCCTTCACATCCTGGGGAGATAGCTCATTACAAACCATATCGGCATCTAGATCCCACACACAAATAGACCACTAAGAAACTATGCATCAAGAACTTACTCTGATTTTTATAATTTTATCCTTCAATGGTAGGGTGCTTATACCTACCATAATATATGAAATAACTCATGTGATAGCCTATAAAAAGGGGAATCATCACTCATCAGATCATCATCATGATACAAAAATTGTAACCATGATTCCATTCAACATAAAGACATCCTATAAATTAATCAATATGTTCCACGATGAGATGATTATATATATATACATCTTGGGGTATTAATTAGTATTAAAATTAATAGAATCACTCTTATATTATTAATGTACCAGTGCTCCCTGTAACTAATGTCATGATATCACAATCCTCGAAGATGATAGTAAGAACACTATTGAATGGATATGTATAACGCCCCACCAACACATGGTTTTCTAGCCTAAAATCCGCACTCACCAAACATTGACATCATTTCACCAATTTTGAAACCAAAAATAATAACAAGAATAATTAAAAACATCACCATGAGGTGTAAGTATCTCTCATACAAATCTTTGATGAACAAACCTACCAAGGTAAAGTAGATGGTGAAAGACCTATGCTTCGAAAATTCTAATCCCAAATCTAATGGAAAGGGTCTAGAGATACGTTCTAGAAAGAGTAAAAAAATTGGGAGTCCTTTATCTATAGTACGAATATGAACGCACCATACCATATAATTATATAATTGAATAGAAAAAATAACATATCATTGTAGAAACTAGTTTAAAAACATAGAATGTGATTACCTTGAGGTAACAAAAAACCATGTGAAGGAGTGAACTGTAATTGAAATAGAAAAATGAACACCCCCTTGAAGTGATATCCCAACTAGATAATAAATGTAAAAGAATGTCGGACCAATACCGACTATAGATATTCAATCCTAACCACTTTTGGTTGTATATGAACAAAACTATCCTTAATCTCCATCAATCCCATCATTGGAATTTCCATCATCTTTACAATAAATGAAATGTGAGGTAAAAGTACACATAAGTGTGAGTATATACATACCTAGTATGATTACATAAGAATAAAAGAGGAAAAAAATGTAATACATGATATATGTTGTCAATAGGACTCAATAAAATTTGGAATTGATACCCAATGATAGACACACACACCCACACATATATTCTCATTAAAACCAACAATAGAGAGAAATTAGTTCTTTATCTTATATCTCAACATCTTTAATATTTCTTTGAACTAGATATAACGAGGTCCCACACATCACCATTACTCCACAACCCAAGATAGTGTATCTATAAAATTTAAAAGACCCACTAACTAATACGATAGAGGGTATTGAACTCTCTATATAGAGGAAATTTGAGCATGCAGTGGAGTAAAATATCTATATTTGTGTTCAAAATATATAGGATAATCAAAATAGTGTGATGGAGGAGTACTATATCCATAGATATATGACTTTTCCCTTAATATGGGGTACTGCCTCTATATCTGTATACTAGTATAGAGGACCCACACCTTGGTAAAATAGGGGAGTACACTATTAGTTGATAGAGGACCCATTCTATAGTGTGATAAAGGGTGTAGGTATGGTCTACATCTAGAAAAAGAGTATGGAGAACCTATTACATAGTATCCATCATGAAAATGAGTATGGAGAACCTATTACCTAGTACAACATGAGTGCACTATCTCTGTGGATTGGGGACATGTTCCCAAGAATTGTACTCTAACCTTTTCTTATATAAATTGAATGGGTGACACACACAATGGTGTGATAGTTTGGTATCTTACCCATGGATAGAGGGATAAGACAATGGTTTGATATGGGAATATCACCATTCTTGAAAAAATGTATGGAGTAAATGTGTCCAAGTGAGATATAGGAGTACCATAAGAACTTATAAAGTAAATGTTCCCTAGTATAATAGGGGATTGTTTCCTCTATATAAACTCTATAAAAATCTTTATTAGTCATACACATATTCATGAAAAACCTAAATAAGTCTTACATTTAGAAAAGCTCACATTGTATCTCAATAACCAATACATGAACTCTATTGCATGATATGCAGAAAAAACTAATTATAGGATAAAAATGGGACAAAATCTGATCCAAATGAAATAGATATGATATTTTTATGTTTTACAAATAATTACCTTGAATTTAAGAGGTCCACGCGGCATGTGACCCCTCCTTATTGCATTGTTGTTTACCCTATAAAAATGGATTTGTGTCCCTTGCACCATTAATGGAATGTATGGGGATGAACCAATGTGTAAGTCTCTATATGGACTACATGTGACCTCCTTTTTTAACATGTCTGTTGGGTCCATCCTATATCTCTAGTTGTCAACATGAAAATGTCAATTTCTAGGTATCAAACCATGTCCAATCCCATGTAGTCAGGTCGGGTATGTTTGTGTGTCTTTGTCCAAACACATGTACACCTAGTGAACAGGTCATACTGTGAGTACTGGGTGACACAGCAAGTGTGGGTCCCATATTTCATGAGATACTTATCTCCACTCTGAAACCCAGGCCACATCTGCTAGGAGGATACAAAATGTGCTGTCATATAAACTACAGTTTTTGTAATCATACTTATTTTTAAATTATTGGTTATTAAATTTGTTTTTCAAATCAATGGATAAAGGTGTGATTTAGGTCAGTTGGGAACCCAAAATTGATTATATTCACCTTTTTCTAAGTATTCTGGACCTCCTATGGAAAGAAATTATATTTCATTGATCATCATGAAGTCTAAATGTTTCCTGAAGTGCCTAACATTACTTTCTCTTGGTCTTGGATCCTATATCCCTGGGATTCATCACAAATATTATGTGATATATATTAATCCCACTACTATTTTCATATACATTATATGAATGTGAATATTCCACTAATCTAGGGGTTTTACCACACTTAAACCCAAAAAAGATCAAACTATGACCCCATAGGACAGTGTTGAAGAACTCAAAAACATATGGGGAAAAACATAAAAATAGTGATAAACATCATTGACCAAAGGTTTTTGAGCAATGATTTCAAATCATCACATAAAAAAGTTAATAAATTCAGTAAACAAATTACTTATAGAAATTGGGTCATGAAAAGGGTGTGAAATCACCAATAAGAGTTATGAAGATCAGTATAACGTTTTATCCATTTAATAGAGGGGGGGGGGAACCAAAATTTACTAAGTCCTCACTCCATTATGGATGTATCATTTGTGAAGAATGTATTTTCCTGTGGTGAGGATGATCCAGTGTGTCCTTTTTCTATCAATCCACTATGACCAAATAATCGTTCTTCATTCGATATTGATCTACCAATGAATAATGTCAAAACCTCCTCTTAAGTATTATAGGGGTATGTAGATAAACATAGTGAATTTCCAAGAAATTCTATTTATATTTGGAAATAGGTATAGGTTATTAAAAATGAAATTACAAAATTAATTAATTAGGAAAATATACCCAACAATGGATGCATCATCCTATCATCAATGGATGTCAACATTAGTTCGCAACTATGGTAATAATCATGATTTAGATTTAACCATGTTCTAATCATTACTATTTAGGAATCCATTTATGAGAAATTAACTTTTTCCTGTGAAACTACAATTGTGTGATATACAACAAATTAAATATTTTTTTAATGTGAAATCAATGCTCACTGGTACTCCAATCCTCATGTCGTATCATTAACTGTAACAAAAAATATTCCTTGTTATATTTTAATGTCTTTCAAGAAAAATATAGGGTTTCTATAGTAACTGTGAGAAGATATACCTCCTACTTTTATATTAGGCGTTGATTAACTAGAAGGGTTCCCCGACCCCTGTATAAATAACCCCCACTAAATAATAAAAAAATGACATGGTAAGAAGTGATAAATATTTTATAATCATAATTTATCTATCATAACCTAATTATAATATATAATCCTTATATTATGTTACATAACTGATACATTAACTCAACAAATAATTCTATCATTTTCAAAAAACTATGATTAATTAAGTAATAATTTTTAGTGTAATATTTTTTATTTTTTAAATACCTACGAATAAATTTATCAAATAAATTCAAAGTAATTATTCTAGACTCTAATGATAATATATTAATAAAATTATTGTTGAACGATACAACATGGATGTCTATCGATCTCCAAAGTGGGTCCATAATGTCCTATTCTACTATTCTTCTGAAAATGTCATTCACTTGAATACATAATTGTGAGTGACCCTATTGGAAAATTTCTCGATTGAAATGATTAAAAGTTAAATAATATAAGTGGATTCTAACAACCAATTAGGGCCTGTAAATAGATAACCGGTATTCCAAAAAATGAAACATTTCTACAAACACACATTGAGAAAATTAATCCATTTTTATTTTAATAGCTCATAAAAAAGGATACAAAAATTATTTTATCATCTATTATTGATTTATTTTTAATTGATCAAATTAGATTAAATTAAAATCAACTATTATTAAAATAGATTTATGAAGGATATACCATAATTTGGAACTACGTTTGATATATCACATTCAAAAAATAGAAGCTAAAAATCAAATCTTTATCATTAGTATAATTAAATTTTTTTAATGAAACAACAACACAACATTCCTCACCATTAATTCAATGTCATGGGTTTTCCTAGAATCCAATAAAATTGTAAAATTAACACATTTGTAATTTTCTGATTTCAGTAGACCAATAAACATATTCATTATAACAAATATCTAATGAGACATGAAACAAGTCGTGTTTGTATTTCAGTATCCATAGTCATGATCAAAACAACTAAAGACCACCATGTGACATATTCATGAAAATATGTCATAATGCTTATGACCCTCCATAATGTGATGGTCACCCGACATTTATGACCATTCAATACGATGAATATGGACAATAGGAAAAATGTTTTATATTACTGTAATGGTGTCTCTAGGTTCTCAATATATCATAGTAACTTTTATTACCTTTTGATATGATATGTAATGTAAATATATTACTATAAGTATTGTTCAGACAGATGTATCAAATCTATTATGGTAATATTAAAACATGTATATATCAAACTATATAATGGTTATTTCAATCAATGTACATAAAAATGTTTTGTCGAGGGAAATAATTACCAACAGTCACACTTTCACTATAGACAACTATTTAAAATTATCGACATCCTTGGTCCCACCTAAGAATCATGACTCTTCAATGATATGGAATTTTTATAGGGCCTTCTATGAAGTCCTCCACAAATACTCTAATAACTATTACTGCACCACTCTAATTTAAATTCCTTTATATATGAAACTTCCTAAGAATATGGTTTTTCCTTGGTGTGATCTTGGATACTTCGAAACCACGGTTTATATACTATTAACAAAATAAAATAGAATAGTGTATGTGTTGTTAGTCACAACACCAATGTATGTAAAATAACGTATCCATACTACTTTCATAGTTTTCTAAGAAGCCACTATATACTCATATTTTGTTGTATTGTTTATAACCATAGGAATATTCGACTTTTCACAACTCACTGCACAACCATTCGAGAAAATAATATAACCTGACCATTATATAAAATAATGGAGAACTTTATTGAATCTATAATTTTTCTATCCTAACGAAAGTATTTCCATATCTACTTTATATAACTGGATCATATCATTTTTACTTCTCATGTACATAAAGATTGTTTTTGTAGATCCCAAAGCCTCTCTACATGATTAACTTTATATATGACCACCTTGCTAAATGAAATAGAAACATCAAAACTAGTACATTGCATAAAATCTAGGATAGATCTCACTACCAAATCATAAGGGATAATACACATTTCTCCAACCTCCTTTTTGGGTTTTTCACAAATTGTTTTGATAGATTTATACCATCTGGAATAGGAAAATCTCCATATTGGATTATTAAATATTATGCATTTTAGAACATTGTCAACGTTTTTTAACTTGTCATTTCAAAATATTTGATTATGATTTATCTCCATATATCATGATCACTTGAAAGTTTTCATCTTCAAAAATTTCTTTCATAGAGAATCATTCATTTAATAGTTTATTAACTAACTATAATACTTTCACATCATTTCACATAAATAATATTCCGTTAGGATATATTTTAAGGAAAATTATGGAATTCCCCCCAACCATCTTACAGACACATGGATCTTTTTTCCTTTGACAAAACATAATTCTCTTTTGGATTCATTCTTATTAATATTCTAGGATAGTGAATCATGAATCAATTCATAAATGGATCTTTATAGATTAGACACATTATTAGAACTATAAGATATTATAAACCCTTAAGGTTGATTCATTTAGATGTATTTATCTATCTTCCCAATTATAAAATCATTATTGACATATATTTACAAAAATATAATATTTAAATAAATATATTTTCTCATATAATATAAGGATACATTACAGTGTTTATACTTGTAAGAAAGTTTTTTAATAATATTTTCCTTAATGGTTCCTAAAAATGAATCTTTAATAGTCCTTCATTATAGTTCATTACATTTCCAATACTATAAATATTTCCATGAATAACCACTTTTATCTAATGGGTATTACATTATCTGTAAGGTATACAAAAATCCAAACATGAGTTTGATATATTTACTCCATCTCAAAATTAACTATTTCATTCTATTTAGAAACAAACTTGTAGGTTAGAGGTTCCCCATTATCAGGGGGTAATTTTTCACTTTTTTTGATGGAAATAATATGATACTGATCTGGTTCTCTAAAATATCTGGGTGATATATAGTACATAAGTATTCCGAAAATCATTATCATCCACTATCTCTTATGGAGAAATCTCCACCACCAACTATCATGCATCAGTAACATTAACATCATTGATGTCAATCATTGTCCAACTATTTATATCGTAATTTTTCCCTTTCTATAAATATCAAATTTAACGGGACATTACCTTTTCCACTAGAAGGGTTATAGTTCAAATATCTGTTGTTTTCATTAAAATAACTTATAATGATTCACTTCATTTATTTTGATGCTAAATATCCATTAGTTATTATCTTGAAAATTTTCATACATTCCTAGAAAAAATATGTGATATGGATTGTGTTTCATTCTATAAAATAACTCAAATTGAATCGCATATTTAAATTTATATTGTACACAGTTAATGGAAAAATACTAAGTCTACTATGTGTATTCCTGATATAATAATAGAAGATATTACTTCCACATAATTAATATAACCTGGTCTTGAATTGTCTAATTATTCCTTTCACTAATAATATTCCACAAAGGATTATATATGAGAGTGTAGGTATGTTATCCCACACTCCTTCAAGTTATAAATGAATTTTAGGTTAACACACACTCCACCTCAGTTTGAGAAATGTTCTATACTATTCTTACCTAGATGGTTTTATACTGCATGTTGGTTGTCCTGAAACATTTAAAATGAATCTAATTTATACCTCATCAAGTATATATAACCATACCTATAATATTAATCAAAATATGTATTCATTTATAAAAACCGAAAAATTTTCTATAATACAAATATACCACATACATCAGTTTGAAAAAATCTCATTAATTCATTTGCAATTTTTTCCATTCCCAGGGAATGGTAATTTGGTATATTTTTATTTTAAACAAGCATTCCATACATATATGGATTTTCATCAGCTCTATATAAATACTCATATTGCTATAATTTCAATAACCATTTCTCATTTATGTGGCCTATCCAAAAGTTCTATAGGTTTGTATTTTATATGTGATGCATACTATTTTTTCATTTATTTTTATTATAGAGTTATCATGATGATGTATATACAATCCATTTATTTTTGATGTGACATACTACAAAATGTGTTATCCTTATGAAATAGAAAATATTTATTTCATAACAAGAAATAAAATTCCATTTTTTTAATATAGACACTGATATTATGTATTTTATAAGTGGAGGCACATAATGAAAAATTTTCAATATATGAACTATATAACTATGAAACCCTATATTATGATATCATTCTACAAAGGATACTAGAGTTTCACCATTTTCATCCTTGATATAGATATTTCCACTATTAATATTATTGAATCTATATACTTTATTTAAATAAATTAAAATGTGGGATCAACATGCATTATAAAATTCAAAATCTATTGATAATAAATGATTTCCTCCAATTTAAACAATAATAAAAGTATAAGTGAAGCATTTCATTGATTTCCTTGTTCTAAAATTCCTTAATTGGTGTCCTTTCTTGAATCATGAAATGAAGATACCATCATACTCATTGAATTCCATATGTAACATTAGATTTATTTTATGCGAGACACATTCGTGTCTTTATAATAGAGTTAACCATAGAACCGTTATCCATTACCTTACTTATATTATTCACCATAAGGATTTATTAATTTGTATTCTTTTTATCCTTATAATATAAGATAAATAAACACAAAATATATGGTAGTGAATTCCTCATGTTATTAATTTTATAATTTAATATAATTTCTATGAATCTTAATTGTAAAGAGGTAAGAATTATATCAGTTACTTATTATTGGATATTTTTGAATCCACAAGCATTATGTCCCCCTTTTTAACCAATTATCTTGAGTACATGTGGCCTTACATTATTTAAATCTTCTATATTTCTCCTATATATTTTAGTAGATTCATCATATATTTCATACTATGATCTCACCTAATTTAACTATTGAAGATAAGTTATCATCTTGTAGGAATTTTTAATCTCATAAAGTTTATGAAATTCAATGAACCTTGATAAAAATATGACACACTGTACATATAGTAAGTCATATACATTCTACTAATATTTTGTATCCTACTTTATTTATACCTTTGTGGTCTTAGAAGGATGTGAAGAATTTTAAATAGAATGAATCCTCCCTTATAATAATAATATTTACAAGTTCCTATGACATGCTTGGAAGTTATTTCTAGTTATATTAGTTAATCATCCAATATTGATCACATCGGTAATGTGCTGCTTGTGCCACTTATTATCATTTTTATATAAAATTAAAAAAAATTAGTTATTAATATATCTTTATTACCTTTTAAAATTTATTTATCTTTTAAATATATCATAATATGTCACCCATAATTTTATCAATATATAGTAGAACACGCTATAAGATTCATAATTCCCAATTTTATGTGAAATATAGATGATATGATCTTTGAATCCATTCATCATAGAATAAAATATCTAGCTACACAAATAATCATAGAGTTTCTAGGTATTCTATAGTCTATAAAATGACATTGGCTCATATTTCATTGACTATTTATTGAAGTCACTGCATCTCTGAAACATGAAAATGTTTCCTTCATATCTTTTCCTATTAATTATTTGAAATGAAGCCTTATAAACCTCATTCCTATTATCTTCAATTAATTTATCCCATGAATCTCATAATAAATCTTATGTTGGAGAAGGAATCTCCAAAATTTCTGGATGAGTACCACCGAAAACCTATTTTGTTCAAATTTGAGTGAATAAAGGAATTCAAACATTCATATTTATTTTAGGTGTTTTTAATATTTTAATTAAATTATTCAATTTATACATAATTATTTTATACAATGTCTCATTATGAAAAATAAAAATGAATTTTTTAAAAAATATCATTGTGTTTTATGAACTTTTCAATTCATTGTCTTATTTTTTATCATAGTAAATATGAACAGAAATAAAATAATAACAAGTGAAAAAATAAAATAAATGACCTTATTGGACATGATAATATAATATTTTTATCTATCTATATTCCCTTGATCAACTATGAATTTGGTGTATAATACTGAAGTTAGGTCTTCATTCATCTTGAAGCTTGCCCCAGATCTTTTGTTTTTACATATCGTATAGGATACCACTGTTGTCTTGGTGTTCTCCATATAATACATTAAATACACCAATAGTAGAAATGTATTCACATGTAGGTGAGGGAGTATAAAGATAAGAAATATAAATCTAAAAACCAAATGGGTGGTCAAGAATGATATCAATAAGTAAATAAATATTATACATATTACATGTATGTATTGTTATTATTTAAATAATATTATACTAGAAAATCAATGAATCTAAAATTGGTCGACAAAAAATGAAAAGAAAATTAAATGTGTGATAAAATATCAATTCAATAAATTAATGATTAATGGAATTTAATATAAAAATTAATTATTTAATATTCAAATAGTTTAAATTATTATGGTCCTGTAGTTAATATCATTTCATGTTATATAATTACATTAATAATTTCATTTCATATCAGAATAAAATTAAATGTTATTTTACATTATTTAAAATATTAATTTTAAATTCCTAATAATTATTAAAATTTTTTCAAGAAATTTTTATATAAAAAATCTAAAATAAGCAGTAAATACCCTCTTCCCATTAAAGTTTAGGCCAAATTGATAGAAGCCACTTATGGGCTAACCTGGCCCTATTTAGTGTATTGTCTTGTAAGGAATACCTTCAATAACCTATTTCTAGACATTAAAGACCTAATATTGTAGTGGGTAACCCGATCTATGTAAGGGGAACCACAACATGGGGTCCCAATATATAATGGAGTAGTGGCCAGATTTAATCAATATAGACTATCAGTGGTCGCAGGATCTTTAAGGAGTTGTGAGATAAAGGGATAATCCAAATGTTGAGGAGTTGATGTGTACGGGGTGATGGGAGTTGTGGTGGTGGTAAATGTTTTTCATCAAGAGGGAGGCATGACAGTGGGATGTGTTGGCCCAGGAAGTGGTGTTGGGAAGATAAGGTGATGGTGGAAGGCTCTGGTTAGTCACATGAGTAGGGTAGGTGGCTGGGAGAGGACGATAAGGATGGTGTTCATGAAATCAGCTATCTAGTGAGATATAGAGGAGGCACTAGGGTTGTACAATGGAAGTGGTTGTTTTTCGACGAATGAGGATGGAGACAACCAGTGACGACAATTAGGACATGGTAGAAGGTGACAACAAGGGGATACAACACCATTTAAATTATTAATAATTATTTAAAAATAATAATTTGATTCATCTAGAATTTATTATTATCCCTTTTTTCATCCGGAGATAGATATTGAAAATTTGGTCATTCATTTCTATTTGTTAGAGTTCACACTACACCACTATATCAAATCAATGTGATTTATTTTTTTCCAAATCGAAAACAATATTATTTTATAATATTTAATTATTGGTACATTAAAAATAATTTTGGGAATTAATTCAATCAGGATATACTATTTCATGCTTGTTTTCCATCTGAAACCTAGTTGAATGATTATGGATAGGTGAATACAGTCTTGAACAAACACAATTTAATAAATTATTTAAAATTTTATACCCAACAAAAATAAAATGTCCAATATTAAAAATTATTAATAACCAATACATGGTTATAAAATATCATATAGAAGTGTCTCAAGATCATCTAAGACAAAATTAAATTCCTCGATATAGTTTAAAGAAAAATACTCAGTCATTGTGCCAAAAAAAATCATCTGATCCCCCTTATACCAATTTTTGGTAGTAGATCCCGCATCCAAATCTAATGATCCGGTGAGTTAAAATTATTCATTCATGGAGTGAAGAAAATTAGTCATCCCCTACAATATAACCCTGAGAAATTTCTTTGGACCTCATGTAAATATTTTAAAGCACAAAAAAATTCAAAAATGAGTACCTTATTCAGATAGAAGTTGTTTTTGTTTTTTTTCACATAATCAATGATAGTATAATGAAAAACGTGACGTGGAAAGCCCTCTAGACAGTCGAAATTTGGGTTCTTTGTAGATATATAATTATTATTTTTATTTTATTATTATAAACTAGATCCCATCCCTTTGATATGTGAAGGAGATTGATGTTTGAGAGATTTTATGATCTCTTTATATCTCAAAAATGTGGGAAATAGGATAGTGGAGCTATCAAATTGAAGGGTATAAATAAATACACTAGGAAATAGATCCCTCCCTCTTATATAGTGGGTGTTGATTGCCTATAAAGGCTTCCCCAAAACCCATATAAGTTACATCCTCTAAATAACCACTACATGACTCATTATGAAAAACTGACTATTTCATAATCATCATTTTTCTTTTATCACAAACATGTAATATATAATTAATAAACTACTAGAAAAAACTCTGTCATAAACTATACTCTTAATTCGCTATTTTTTAAGAGAACATTTAATATTAAAATAAAATTCATTCATGTAATATTTTTCCTTTTATTTAATTAAATAATATTAAATAAATAATAAATATATTCATATCTATTATTATATACATTAATAAAAATGTATTTATTTATTTTTTGTTGACCGATAATACATGGACATCTCATAGACCGCATAGAATGGTCCATCATATCTTATTCTACCGTGTATGTCCCCATAGAACATTATGTTTTCAGTAGGGAATATAATTCATAAAAGAGGATGGGATTCAATAATCCCTTCATGACTGCCAAATAGGTAAGGAATGGTCAAAAGAATTAAAACATTCCAATGAACACACTATGTGAAATCTAATCATGTTGTCTCACAAAATATCAAAAAGAATGATTCAAAACTTGTGTCATCATCCATTATTACATTATTAAATATTATTATTATTTGAAATATATTTTTTCAAATACTATGGACTTGAATTCATGAGGTTACTACCATCCAAATCAATAATGACAGAGATATCACTTCCTCAATAGGAAAGAGAGAAATTTTATCTCGAACATTCAACCAATTCCATACAACCAAGGATTCACCCCACACAATTTACCACTCCTTGACATCAATACCATGGTTTTTTTACATTCATCAAATATGAAATTTTTTGGAAAACACTTATAATGTTCT
Source organism: Viscum album (assembly GCA_963277665.1). Classification (NCBI taxonomy): domain Eukaryota; kingdom Viridiplantae; phylum Streptophyta; class Magnoliopsida; order Santalales; family Viscaceae; genus Viscum; species Viscum album. The sequence goes on along the minus strand of OY728143.1, from coordinate 959,576,319 downwards.
CAATTCATGAGAACATTACACATGTGTGTTGATGTTAATAAAAAACATAAACCATAACATTTGGTGCTCCTATTGTCCATTATTCCTTATTATCTCACATAATAGAGATCAACATGTGTAAAATTATTGAGATTAAGTCTCAATTCTTATGATCCCCCCAACACATGATGTTCACACATGATATATGTCCTATAAAAATCTTGTTTCAAGACCATTGGAAAAATGTTTTGTTTTAATGTCATGGAATCTATATGTTCACATTATGGCATTCATGGGAATTCAAAAAAGACGTTGATATAACATGTAATAAATAGAAATTACTATATATATAGTATAGGTATAACTATCAAGACTATTATCATATGAAAAACCAATTTATATGTCATAATTTATACATGTGTTGGGAATCATTATCCATACCCATACTGGGTCCTGGGATCCAACATTAAATAAAGACACCCACTAAGAAAATATATTAACGTCTTTTGAAGATGATTTTATATTCATAAAAAATATGTCAGTCAAAGGATGTATGATGATGTAATTAATGATGTAGCATTTTAATGCCACTCAATATAGACCAATTCTAATAAATACTACAACAAAAGACTATGTGAATTTTTTTATGGAAATGATTTCTATTTTATTCAGGAAAATAGGTGGTAAGAACAATATAGTTTCAAAAATTGATTATAATTTAGAATAATATATATAGTTTATTACCCATTTTATGTTTTACAGTTTTGAGACCCAGTTTTCACTTTTTAGGATATTTAAATGTTTATATGGATATTTTTTGAGTATGGAGATCAGACGACATTTGATTCTGGGACCTCGTGATCTTAGAAATAAATTTTATAAAAATATTAAGTGATTTTGTACTATTCCCATGGATGATATGTTATATTTCTCAAATGGTTTTCCTGGTCAAAAAACTGAGGCCATAGTTGTGTTCAGAGCCTATCGTTTAACCTAGGTGAAGTATAACATTTGTGGGTGCTGACCTTCCGTGATAAAAGTTATTGAGGGAATTACTATAAATAAAATAATAAAATTATTTTATTTTATTTTAATAGTATTTCTGATAAAATTTGAATGTGGATTATGATTTGAAATTTGAGTGTATCGATGAGTTCATAACACGATGTTTACCCTAGGGGCGACCATAGGTGAGAGGGTAATGGTGGTTCAAATTTTGTGACAATTGGAAGTTTCCAAAAATAAACGTTTAGAGAAATAAGCTAAGGTTATATAAATTACCTTGTAGTTATCAGATCTTTGTCCATCAGCTTTTGATAGTAATTTGACATCAAAACTTTATTAGATCACAACAAAAATGAAAAAACTAGTAGATAATAGTGTAGAGAACAAAACATCATATCCAAAATCATGGTAGGATTTATATTTTGGTTTTTGAATCTCTCCAGTTGAATCATTTTTTCCAATTTAATTATTGTTTGAATTTACTGCTTTAGAATGATAGATCAGTTCAAAGAGAAATTTTACAACCATCATAGTGGTTCTGGTGGTGCATGGAAGAAGGTGGCGGTGTGGTTCTAATAGGGCGTGGCTCTAGAAAAGTGGTGGGTTTGGCAGGCGACATAGAGTCTAGGTGCATTGGCACAGTTGGGTGTGGTGGTAGAAGCAGTTAGGCAATGTGGAGCAAGGATGGTGGCATATCACCACCAGAGGGTGGTGACGGTAGGAGGGTGGTTGTAGGACCTCCCTCTCAGTGGTTTTATAAATATAAAATAATAATAATGATATTATTATTATTAACCATTTTAAACACCTTTAACATCCCCCTGCGGCATCCAATTCACAGACTGTTAGATGCAATGTGACCCGGATATCGATATGGTCTTTTCACAACCATGGTTGAGTACCATATTCTATCTTGTGGAGCGAGTCCATAAAATACCTTAAAGATAATAATAATAATAATAATAATAATAATTTCTAATTTTCATTTAATCATAGCTCCTACATGTAGATTATAATTAACATTCCATTTGCAACGACATGAAAATTTCTTTAAAGCGGTTCATTTGAGGACAGTTCGAGAAATTTATGTTCTGTGCTTGAGGATCGATGAAACGAACCATTTAATTAAAAACATAATAATATAATTATTATTATTATTTGGAGATTCTTTTATTAGTCGGTTCTCTAGCCTTTTCTATCTGATTTACATGCTAACAGCGATGTTGTGACACTGTAATTGAAGTAGAAGTTATATGACCTATTTTGAGTGCTTAAACTGAAATTGAGGTGTGGTCACCAGGTTACATGTTTTGTTCGTTTGATATGAAATGTAACTTTTTCACTAGGTATCCATTTTTGGATAATTATTAGTCGATCCTGTCTATTTTTCAATGTGGGTCAAAATGGTGCAATATGATTGATGTGTTAGAAGATCGATGTGTAGTCACCATGAATCTCTATTCACATACGATGTTGAGAGATGCATTTTATTCACTATGAGTCTATTTCAAGTGAATGGATAGAAAATCATGTGCATTTTTACACATGGATTGTGGTGGTGTGGTATCTTTGGCTATCCATATCCATTTTTAGAGGCATGTTAGAAAAATCAAGGTTTATCCCTTATATACAATGAAAAGCATCATGAAATCGTTAGGATTTAGGGTAAGAGGATACATGTATTTTTGGAGTACATAAGCATACTTAGAGGCACTCGTATGATTTTTATCACCGGATTATGGTTGGGTACACTACTATATGACATGTCAGGGTCTCACGTCGTGTGGGCCTCACATGAATTGTGGACGACATTATAAATCTTCTACCTTATGTATCTCATATTTTGAGGTGACGTGTGATGGAAGTGATAATCAGTGCAGAATTCCCCTAACAGATAGGGGAATGTTTCATTAATAGTCACTTAATAGTGGATTCCCACTTATTTATTAGGGTCTCGATCCTTGTTGATCTAGAGTGGAATCCCCCATCGACATGGGTTGTTGTCCTCTACAGTTACTTTCTAGATGTATCCCCCAAATACACTAAGGTTTGTAACCTCAATTATCTATATTGGAATCCCCCATTGGAATGGGTGTGGCAGCATTATAGTTACTTTCGAGTGGAATCCCCCTTACATCATAGGATGATGATCCTCGACTTCGAGTTTACACCATTCAGCTCAACGGATCACTAATGGGATAAACCTAGATATTACCATGGAATCATGAGTATAAGGGAACATTCCACTATGAGATGAATCCTTGTGAAATGACAGAAAACATTTTTGGTGAGTTAGTGCTTCCCAAAGAAGATAATATCATGGTGTGGTAATTTCATCCCGTTATAATTTCATGTTTAGGGAGGAGGTGAGGGATGTCGGGCATTATTGGTGGTTAATTCTAGGACTATTAGTGACTCTTTTCCTGGGATGAGATGTGAAGTGTAGATCACATTATTCTCTCGTTTCAGCTTCTTTGGAAAATAATATATATATATATATATATATATATCTGGTTCCAATACCCACTCATTGGGTTTTTATTACCCTCTTTCTTGGAGAGATGAAGATGTGAAGGGCTTCCCATGTGATTTCTATGTCTAGAATCTCATGGTTGGATGAGTATGATCTCGTACTATAGTTAGAAAATATAATATTTAAAGTTCATATTTATAATATTTCAAGAATTTTTGGTTCTGATGAGTCAACCTTTATTATATTATTGGGTTTATATGTAATATTTTATGGTACCTTAATCAATATACTACTCCCATTTTCAATATCACTTTTTCTACTCCCTTGTGCCTTTGGGGAATCCTAAAGAGTATTTTTATACTCACCCATGATTGTATTTTCCCACACATGGCATACACTTATTGATGATGGATAGGTTGATCGTGAACTCAGAGAAGCTTAGGGATATGGGGTGTATCGAACACTTGCTATTTTCAGAGCTTAGGATATAAGAGTAGGGCTCACTATGTTGTTTTACTTTTACACTTATTTCCGGGTTGTGGAACTCATATATATTGGTGTGTATTTTGACACCTTACTATTTAGTTTACAGTACATCACATGTATATGTATTGTTTATTCGTTAATTCATTTTTGTTGTGTATCTATATCAGTGTTGAATCTTATCTTTTTCCTCTGCACTTTTTCATGTATTTGTTTGTGTGAATGTTTACTGGTACTTAGGAAAAATGATCCATGGGTATTTTTCCATTAATGCTTATCGCCAGCCCCTAGCCTATGGAGGAGGGCTTGGGGTAGTTGCGGCTGAAGCCCCATCATGGTTTGGTTCATGAAAGAGTGGTATAAGAGGTAGTATGTTCCATGGTACGTTGTTTGGATATTACATAAAAAGGAATTGGTTGGGATTTTGAGAAGTATTGTCAACATGTCTCAAAAGCCGCTTTCAGGCTTGGGAGTCTAGTGATCGTGAAACGACTAACCTAGCCACTCACTAGGACCCGGATTACCCAATTTTAGACTCAAAATGTAGGGACATTTATTGTAAAGATAGATGTTAAATGATTGATAATGTATTGAGTCTTTTACTATCCATATTGAGTCATATCCCCACTTGTTGGTGATATATATAAATATAAAAAAAATATTCTCATCCAATTTTGGTACTCCTTGATAACGTTTTTGATACCTCTGTGATGATAGAAAGCTAGGATTCTATATCCCATTTGTGATGAAGATTATGTGAGCAATGAGGCCTCGATTTAGGATCCATCATATGATCCCCCTTCCTCTAGGTGTACATGTTATATAACCACATACTATTGATCATAAACTAGTTCCAATAGAGAAGACTAAGGATGTGTATTGGTTTATTGGACTCTGTAAGGTCCAGCGCCAGAGACCTTGTGGTTCGTTAGTGAGCTAGTTCTCCAGTAAGCAAAGTATTGTCTAGAGTATGTGTTCCACCTAATATTTCTTATCTAAACACCAATGGATCATTTTGGGTTATTGGAAGCCTGTCTTCTCTACAGTGAAACTGGTCATACGTGGACCACAGTTACTCAAATACAGGATGAGTCGACACTCTCATGGGGAGACTTCCATCAGTTGTTGAATAATGTTTATACCCATCCATATTATGCTTAACATGTATTCTGGATATTATTGAACATCAAATGAGTAGGTTGAATGTTTCTAAGAATGTGAGTAGGTTCATAAGATTTACACATTAATTTATGGAAATGATCTGCATTTATTACTTCTGATAATGGATGTTTGAGTAGGGACTCTGTAGAGATATCTGTGTCTATGTAGAACCCATGCGCATTCGTACATTTGTCAAGGTTCTATATGAAACACTAATGATAAAGGTATTTCTATCAGTGATTTACATGTAATCTAGTTTGGTTGTTGTCACGATAGAGCTGAAATGTTTTCTGCAGTTAGCAGATGTATGTTGATAGGGCCTTTATGAAAGTTGTCTTACAATGATCTAACTCAAGAACATGTTTGCGTAAAATGTGGAGGTTTGGGGAAGCACAAGGAGGGTCGGTGCTATTCTTGTGAAAGGAAAGGTCACATGGAATGTGGATTCCTAAAAAGACAAGCTTTTATTTTTAGGCAATTTGTAATTGTGCATCCATAGTATACACAATTTCATGATCATGGGTCTCATAGGTGAGGACATGGTTGTCTCCAAGGAGGAGGTGAATGAAAAGGAAACAAAAAATTGCGGGAGGTGTAAAACACTACAAGGTCCATTCACCACCACTAGGGGGCATGTCTGGCTTAGGGAGGTTGCGGTCAGGGCCACAAACAACCGTATGCATAGTATTCTTATGATCTTGTAGCATGCAAGATGATTATAGGAACACTCTATGCCTTTTATATTTATTTGTAGAACAACATGATATTAACTTCATAAGGTACTATTTTCTCACAGATTATTGTTTGAGGTTTTACCATGGTGATATGAGGTTTCGTTGTAACCATGTATTAGTGTTGTTCAACACATGTTAGAATATACGAGGAAGAGGTTTACATCCCCCATCGAGATATTTTTGTGTATATGAGAAAACGTATGGGGGTAGTCATTGCCACCAAAAGAGGATAGTATCGAGGTGTGGTAATTAATTCCAACTAACTTGTGTGTTAATGGGAGGGTTGTGCAGTGGACATTAAGAGAATTTCCTTGCAAAGCCAGTATAGATTTTCTTATCAACCTCCTTTTTCATAAAATTACAAATGTGGGTTTTTAAAGTGATTGATGATGTGGCTCTATTTTTACACAATTTTTCAATATCTTTTTAATTAGTTTTTAATGATTTAATTAACTATTTATGATTATTTTACTAAATAATGATACGTTAGAATTATTATAAATAATTTTTTAATTATTTATTTTATATAATTAATTACGTTTTTTAGTCACTAAATTATTAATTTTAAAAATACATTACTTTTTTATTTAATTTGTTCTTAATTAGTCATGTTATATGAAATATTCTTGAATATTTAAAATTTTAATATCTATTTTAAAAAATTATTTAATCATCGTATATGAATCTAATTATCATTAAATTTAGTTTAATATTTTATTCGTTGATTTATTATTATTAGAATAAGTTAACTTTTTTAATTAATTTGTTTTTCGATTCTACTAACTAATTAAGTTAAGAGTTTTAGTTCAAATTAAATAAAATAGTTATCTTTTAACTTTAAGTAATCACTTAGTTAATTAATTAATTGATTTAATTATTTTACAAACTAATTATTTAATCTTATGTATGAAGTTAAATTATTTATTCATTTACTCTTATTTTTAGTCTACTAGTGAGACAAATCTGATATATATGTAATTTATTTAGTTACCGATTCAATTAATTTCTATACATTATAGACACATTGATAAATTTTTATTTAAGTCTTCTTTCAATTTAGGTTAACAATAATTGATATTCAATTTATGTGTTATCAATTAATAAATTAAATTGTAATGTTTCAGTTTTATGTTTAATAATTCTAATTTTAATTAATAATTTTTTTCTTTGTTTAAATATTTAATTTTAATTAACTTAATTTTTAATTTTTAGTTCAATTTATATATAATTTTTTTGTTTTAATGGTAGTTTTTTTTAATGTCACTGATGCAGATTCTAATTTGTATCGGTGAGCTTTTGTTACCGGTGACCTTTCTATTACCAATAACAGTGACATTGTTAATTATAAACTAACAATGACATTTTATATATTTTCATTAATAATGTATTACCAAAGGTAACATGTAATTTATCACTAACGGTAGCCTTTAAATTTAGCATAACGGTATACTTATGCCTATTAGTGACCTTTTCATTTATATATCGGTAACATTGTTTCCTTAAGAATGATCTTTTTATTTATTTTCCAATGGTGACCTTTATTTTTGTGTATCATTGAAATTTTCTATAAAAGGCTATCAGTGACCTCTCTTTCTACTTTTGTATCATTGACCTTCTCTCCCCCGATTCTCAGAATTTTCACCCATCCATATTGACCTCATTCATCTATTTATTTCCCATACACAACAAACCCCCTCCCCCAAGTCATTGTGTCTCACCGTTGTTGTGCATCATTGGCATCAATCAAATTTTTCTCATCATTTACATAAAAATTGGTAGTAGAAATTCATACTCATCCCAACCACTATATCAAGCTACTTATTGCTCTATACCAGGAATACAAACTTGAACTTATATATACTCAAATTAAATCTAGATCTTTGAATTTTTCAATTTCATATTTTACGAATTCTTTGCAGATCTTAAATTCCACAGATATGTTTAATAGAAATTCCATGCATCCATCACAACTTGTCCAAAGACAAATCGATGTTGCTTTTAAACTATAGGAGGCCCATAAGCCACTATTGATTAGATCTCAAATCGCTACTGAACTCGAGTTTCTCGCTAGTGTTCACTACTTTGCCTAATGAGAAGGCCCTCTCAAATCTGCTGAACATTGGCAAAATCCTAAGAACACAACTTTTGACTCTCTCCACCGTGAGAGTTTGAGAAGGTGAACCATCCGAGCTATGCCAGTTGAAGAGATCCACTGAGAACCACCACTGCAGAAGGAGGGTAGATTCCCTGTGATTCTAGGGGGAGGACCTGACCAACCCACAGGGTGGATTAGGTGATGTAGGAGAAGGAGTAGTGTTTGACCCATTGTGACACCTACACCACCATTGTGTGAAGTTACTAGGAGGAATAGTGGAACCCTTTCAGTGATGAAAATCAGTATGAGGGAGGAGCTGAGACTCAACTCGTTGCTGCTCCTCTCGTGATGTCAGCGCTAGGAGGATGCCACATTGATCTCGCCGCTGTGAAGAGTGTGAAGTCGCTACAACCCCTTGTTATGATTGATCCGGAGATCCAAGACACCTTTCCACCTTACTGAAGAGTCGTGTCACCGCTAATGGAAGACAGAGCCGCTGAAGACCTCATCTTCATGGAGAAGAAACTAAAGGCAAACCCCCCCCCCCCTTCAGTGCAAGGATATGGATGAGAGGGGGGTTAAATTGAATAAAAAAACTAAAACTAAAAAGACAAACCTAAAACTAAATTAATTATAAATTTTAATAATAAATAAATATAGTAAAACTAATATAAATAATTAGTTAATAATAATAATTAAATAAACTATAAAATATACTAATTATTTTTAAAAATAATTAAAACTAAAGTATTAATTTTAATTCTTAAATTAAAATAAACTAATAAATAAATATATTTTTAATTAAATTAATATAAAAAATTAATTTATTAAATAATAATTATAATAATAAATAAATTAATAAAATAAAAAAAATTATATGTTTTATCTAAATTATAAAATTTCTATTTATTTATTTACATATGATGTTACATTTTAATTTTAGATATTTAGTTAAAATGATAAAATTAATAAATTAGTATTTATATTTATTAACATATTTAAATTAATCACGTTTTAATAAACATATTTTGACCCATTATAATATTAAGGGAATAATTTTATAAATCATATAAAAGTAAATAATAATTATCAACATAAATTTTTATTAATGAATTTTAGTTAACTTTTTAACCAGTAATATAACATGAAACTAAGAAGTAACTATTTTACTCTCTTCGGGTATTTATTCATTTTCTTCTTTGTACGAACTATGCAGGTTCATTCAATAGATGGGAAAATTTCCAGGTTCACACAACTAACTCTATGGGAGTTAGTTACAATGGGAATGATAGCGCGACATGCATTGCACAAAAAAATGCACATGTGTGGTGTACATGTGAAGGATACAGAAAGTCGATGGAAACAAGTGGTGATGTGCTACAGATGATAGTGTGATTAAAGGAAGATAATTAGTATAATTTGAAGGGGAAACTGATATGCCAACCATTTTCACACCATTCTGAGAGAGAAGACTCATGGAAGATGGAAGAGGAGTACATGTGACTTGGAGTTGTAGGAGCGGGGCATCAAATCATGTACATCATCCACAAAGGGATAATTATTCATCCCCTGCTCTATTTTATTGTAATGTATTTGATTCTTCTCAATTGAAACTGATCATCACCTAAAATCTTATTCAATAAATTAGAATTTCTATTGGTATATATTTTCTTTTTCTTCATTAAATTTCTTCTTATGAGAATTGGATTCCTTCAGCGAGATTGACTGTGGTTTTCAAAATAAATTGAATTATCACCTGAATGCATCTTATTTCAACATCTATATTGTTTTGGTGAGTTTGAAAATTGCTGTTTTTCTTTTAAATCTAGAAATTCAAATTACAGAAACTATCGGTGAGACATATTTCAGTTGACATCATAAAATCAAATAGTTGTATGTGGTTTTGTAGTGAAAAACATTGAGAACTATAATACAGAGTTTCAATTATTCATGTGAAGTAGGATTAACAACTCATTTTTTAGGTGTGAATTTATTCATATCATCATTCATTACTTTAATTGTTTGATTTAAAATCTTCTGAGCTCATTTTTTGATCAATTTTAAGCACTCGTATTAATACTTCCTGTTATCTTTAGTCTATACTATTATTTCAATCTATTTCATTTTCCAATTAAGCGAATAAGAGATTTATAGAATTAGTTTCTTTTCATTTCACTTCATAATATATGAAATATTACAAAAAATATAAAAAGTTGGAAAGAAAGTAAATGTCTCCCCATTGCGGAAAAATGTGGAGTTCTTAAAGACCATAGAGTACTCACCAACCATCTCTATATATCTACCCTGAAAAACTGTGCTATTGTAGGTTAATAAATGTTATTTTGATGGCCTTGATGACCTCAGGCCACAAAAAAATTTTGTTTCATTGCAAGGGAAGGCACGATCTGAGTGTTCTGTGTTTTAGAAAAATTAAAAACATTAAAAAACATAAAAAATCATTTAAAAAATATGATTTAAAGAAAAATACTTGGAACTGTATCTGCTGCTTTTGTGGTTTTTGAAAAAATCTCCTAAACTGTGCAACTTTGTGTTTTTAAACTCTCTTTTTTTAATTTAATAAATTTATATTCATGAAAAATAAAATTAACCAGGGCCTCATTGTTTCTTTTGTTGCTATTTTGGACACACCTCCATACAGTGTGTTTATAACAAACAACAACATGTTTTTTTACATTAAAGTAAATTAAAAATATGAGTCTAATATTAAATTTATTGATAAAATTGAATTAATTGAAACCAGATTGGATACTATGGAAAATTCTTGTAATTCATGGAATAATAAAACCCATTAAATATAAATTATAGATTCTTTAGAGTAAGATGAAAAAATGAAAAGATCGGAAAACATGCTCTTAGAATTACAACAAAGGGTTAAAGAACAACATGAATTTGAGGAAAATGAAAATGAAAATGTGTATAAAATATTTTAAAGTAATGTGTAAGAGAAAAGTGATAGTGAAACTGTGAAACAATATATTCTCTTTGGAAAATATGAATTTGTGGAACGAAATATAGAAATAACCAACTCACTGAATCATGTGAATAACATTGAAAATCCAAAAAATGAACATTAATGATGTTGATTTGGAAAATTCTAAAGACGACTTAAAACAGATTGAAAATGATTTCCCAGATCATTTCATGATCCCAAATCTTGAAAAGACCCATTGTATTAGATGTTTTGAAAACGAAGTCACTCAGGTAGAAGATATATTTTAGAAATAAAATTTGAAATTTAAAAACAATTCACTTAATTTTTCTTACATTGTGAATATCAAACCTGAACTGGATATGGGGAACACTTTTGAAGAGATCATTAAACTGGATAATATGGAACCTAGTGTTTTTGATCCTGAACTGATAACCACTCTTCCATGACTTGAAACTATAGACCCTGTAATTTCAAAAATGTTTTTGGATGATGAGGATGAGGGAATGTTATTTGAATAAAGACTAACTGACGAGTTTTCATTTCTATATCCCATATTTATCATTTTTATAAAATGTGTGCAGAAAATTAATGCAGTGTTAACTAATATTAGGTGAATTGTATTATTTTTAACATTCATGAAACTGACTTTATTGAAGCTAAATCGAACATTTTCCCCCCTGAACTGATCTTCCCCAGGAACATTACAGAAAATGAGTTGGAATGTGATATATTTGAACATCAACTTGAAATAGAGTATGAACACACACTTGAATAATGTAGAATTGATTCTTTAGAAGCAGTGTATGTTGAGTGTTCATTCACTGATGAGGAAATTTCGGAAGAGATTTACAACATTGTTATACCTGAATATACTACAGTTGAAATAAAATATCTTTCTTTTCTATCACTACCATCCTCATCTATGAAGGGTGATAATACTTCTTGTTATACTGAGAGTATTTTATAGGGGAATCACACTTGAGTTCCAATTTTCATAATTTTGTTCAGCACTATATTGAATCTCCTCTCGAACCTTCTAATCATAATTTACCCACATACACCCTTTAATTTGAATCTGTTAATGTTGAGGATAATTGAGATAACACTGAGGTCAATTATTCACCCTTTTAAGAACCTAGTTCTATGTTGTCCCTTCATGTGAATTCAAATATTGAAATATATGAGCATGATCTAGAAATGGACAAAACCATGCCAAAAACTGTAATGGGATGTCTTTTAGTGGTTATTTCATGTTATTAGAGTTTATATTAAGTTGTGTTACATATTGATGCCAAACTAATTCATCATTCTATTAATTTTTTTTCGGCCAAAATCATTTAGTGTTTCTTATTAAGGATACCACATCTACCTGGTGACTATGGTTAGTTGCTATGTGAGTTCAGTTGGGGATGATAAATCTAGCACTTCATGGGAGGAAATACATGGTTTTGTTTTTTAATAAAAAAACAAATTATCATTAAATATAGTCAAACAAAAGACATTATTTCAATGCTTCATGGGAGTCAACCCACGCTCTTTCACTGTTCACATATTTGTACTATTTTCTGTGGAATAAAATTTTGTTTCTCATCCTTATGTTTTTTATGTCTGTACTAGAAATTATTGTCTGTATCTGCGTGCTTGGTTATTTTTTTATGTTCATTCTGTTGGATTCATATATAGAGTATAATTCCCATGATGAAGGTGTACTTGAATCATTGATTCATGGAAGTTCCTTACTGTTAAATTTTGATCAATTTCTCTTCTCCATAATGATTTAGAAAAAATTCTTTTACTTGTCTTTCATAAAATATTTCTTCTCTCTATGATGCAGATTTAAAATAAATTCTTCTTACTAAAAAATTCTACTGCATGTTTGTTTCTAATAGAAAAGTCTAGTTGTATAAAAAAACTACATGTTCCTATTACGGTGAACCGAAATTCATTTTTCAAAATCTTCTCACTGATTGAAATAAAGTGTGGGGGTACAACATTGTTATTGATTTTTTGTTTAATATACATGTATCATTGGGGTTTTCTAGAATTCTAGTTTTCTACTCAATTGAACCCATTATTGAACTATTTTTTTGAAATGCCTTCACCCAGTACACAGTGCTCCTGCACCTCAAATGTTACTTTTGAGCTATATTGAAAATTATTATCCAGATAAAAATGATAATGCATGTTGTTTCAAATGAACCTAATGTTATGTTATTCTTTGTGGAAAAAAATACTTCTCTAAATTAAGAGAGACACTTTATACATGTCATTAATCTACTAAAATGCCAAATCTGTTTTGAAATTTAACTGGTGAATTGATCTTCTCTACTTTATAAATCAACTATACGGAAAATTTTGGGTTTTATGTGTGGGGGAGGTGGTCAATTCAAGACTGTGTTAAAATAATCTAGACTGTAAGCCCATCTATTACCACTTCTCTTCAATCCTCTTGTAAAAATTGGTTAATTATTTTCAAAAATCTGTCATAATTTTAGTCTAAATACTGTACTCAATTTGGGACTTTCCTTTGAATAGTGCTTTGATTGGTATTTAAGAATTGATTTAAATTAGAAATTTTTGTGGTTGGATGATAGTTGAGTGATTTAGCTTAGTGATTAAATTGAAATCAGTTATATGAACTATTTTTTAGAGTAATATGGGTAACATGCTAGTGGAGTTATGATCAAAACCCTTAGTTTAAGATGTTTTATCATGATTATGTGGAACACTTTTTTATTTAATTATTATAGTAATTTATTTAATGAGATAATGTAAATGGTTTTCATAAAAATATTTTGATACTAGAGTATTCTAGGCATCTTGGATCCCACATTGAATATCTGAGACCCTAGATGCTGGGTGCTTTCCAGTTTTCTATAAGCCATGTGTACACTTTGAATATGTGCATTGCACAATGAAAATCACATTATACGTGGCTTGGGGTGAAAATTAAGTGTCTAGGGTAAAAAACAAGTTCATTAATGTTAGGAGATTGATGAACTCTCTATGATGAAGTGGTCAATTGGTTTATTATGGGAGTCATTTATGTTTCTATATTAAGGTGATTCAAAAAAATTAAATATTCTAGGATCATAAGAAAGAGTCATTTCATATATTTCATACTATTTTGTTCTTAACTCCACTGATGTTTTATGTTTTTTCACTCTTGGACTTAAAACCTGGTCTTGGATTGAAATGAGTCACTAAGCAGAGTCGTGAATGAGGAATGAAACTTTCTTTGATTAATGAATCATTTATATCTTGATTACTCTTTGAGTACTTGTTCGAGGCAAAAAATGATTTGAAAATACCTTTTCAAACTCCTATTTTCATGTTTTGTCCTATTTTCTTGAGTACTGGACATGCTATAGTTAGAGCTGAATCATAAATACTACAGGCTATTTTTTTATGATAACAAAGAAAGAAATTTTTTGAGGATAAAAAATGCTTAAGTATGGGGAAATATGTTGTGTCTTAATTTTTACATAGTTTTAACATATAATTTTACTTAATTTTTAAGGATTTAATTAATTAATTATGCACTTTTTACTAAATAAATATACTTTTTTTAATAATTAAATTTGTTTATGAAACATTTTTTGTAATTATTAATGTTTTTTAGTCATTAAATTTTTAATTTTAATATTAAATTAATTTCTAAAATAATTTTTTCTTAATTAGTAATTTTAAGTGCAATCTGGTTGACTATTTAATAAATTAATGTCTATTTTAAACAATTATTTAATCATCATATTTCTATATAATTAACTTTTACATTATTTTAATATTTTATTCATTAATATAGATTTATTATAATATGTTAACTTTTTTAATTAATATTATTTCCCATTATGTTGACTAATTAAGTGAATAGAATTAGTTTATATGAAATAAAATAGTTCACTTTTAACATTATTTATTCACATAGTTAATTAATTATTTGATTTAAAGTTTTAAAATAATAATTATTTAATTATAGGTATGAATTTAGATTATTAATTCATTAACTCTTCTTTTTGTCTACTCGTGAGATAGATATGTGTTATCGGTAATTTATATAGTTATCGACACAAATATTTTATATTCATTATAGGCTCTTTGGTAAAATTTAATTTAAATCTTCTTTAAATTTTGTTTAAAAATAATTGAGATTCAATTTATGTGTTATCAATCTATAAATTAAATTTTAATTTTTTTGTTTTAAGTTTAATATTTCTATTTTTAATTTTAGTAGTTTATTCTTTGATCCAATTTTTAATTTTAATTAACATAATTTTTAATTATTATTTTAATATATGAAATTTTTTTGTCTAACTATTAGTTTTTTTATTGTCACTGATGTGGATTTTTATTTGTATTGGTGACATTTTTCACTGGTGACCTTTATATTTACCACTGACACTGGCCTTTTTAATTATCAACTAATGATGACCTTTTATTTATTTGCATTAGTAACCAATTACCATCGGTAAATGGTTATTTATCACTATTGGTGGCCTTAAAATTTAGCCTAATGGTATCCTTATTCTAATAGGTTACATTTTTATTTGTTTCCAACCACTATAAAAAGCTACGCATTGCTTCATCCTAGTAATACACACTCGAACCTAACTCTACTCAAGCTAAATCCTGATCTTCAAATTTTTCAATTTAAAATTTTACAAATCCATTGCAGTTCTCAAATTCCATTGATCTTTTTAACAGAAATTCAAATCATCCATCAATACAGCTCTGATGACTAATCTCCTACACTTTTGACCCATAAGAGACAACCGAGCCACTGATGAAAAGATCTGGAACCAATACTGAGCTTTAGTTTCTCACTGTAGTTTGATGCTTTGCTTTATTAGTAGGCCATTACTGATCTGCTGAACAGAGGCCTAATCCTAAGAATCCCACTTTTGACTATCACCGCCATTATAGTTTGATAATGTGAACCATTATTGTTATGCCAGTGGAAGAGATCCGCTGAGAACTACCACCACAGAAGGAGGGTAGATTCCCTGCGATGCTGGGGGTGGAGTCGACCAGCCGGCCGAATGGATGAGGTGACACTGGTTAAGGAGGAGAGGCCGATTTGTTATACCACATCCACTGCTACTGTTTGGATTTACTCAGAGGATCCATGTAACCCTTTTAGTATGAAAAACCAGTTCGAGGGAGGAGTTTACACTCAATTTGTTGCCGCTCCTCTAGTGAAGTCGACGCTAGGAGGATGCCATGTTGAGCCCGCCGCAGCGAAGAGTCTAAAGCTTCTGCAACCCCTTTCCATGATGGATCTGGAGAGCCAGGAAGCTCTACGCCCTTGCTGAATAGTTGTGTTGCTGGTGATTCAAGATAGAGCTGCAGGAGACCTCGTCGTCTTGGAGAAGGAACCGAAGCCGAACCCACCCCACTATTTTCGCCCATGGATGAGGATAACAGCGGTGGTTATATGAAATTTTAAAAAACTATAACAAAAAAACCTACCAGGAACTATATTAATAATAAATAACATTAATAAAAAATATAATATTATAAATATAAATAAATTAATAATAATAATAATTAAATAAAATATAAAATATACTAATAAATTTAAAAAATATTGAAAACTAATATATTAATTTTAATTATTAAACTCAAATAAACTAATAAATAAATTTATATATACATAAATTAATACAAAAATTTATTTCGGTAAATAATAATAATAATAATAAAACTAATAAAATAAAAAAAATATTTAATTAAATATGAATTATAAAATTTTTAGTTATTTATTTACATATGATGTAAAATTTTAATTTTAGTAATTTAGTTATAAATGATGAACATGATAAATTTTTTATTATATTTATTAACATAATTAAATAATTAACTTTTTAGTAAACTTACATTTTATAATAATATTATTAAGTGAATAATTTTTATAAATAATATAAAAGTAAAAAATAATTATCAACTAAATTTTTTATTAATTAATATTAGTTCACTTCTTTACAAGTAATAAAACATTAAATTAAGAAATAACTATTTTACACTCATCATGTCTTTATTTAATTATTATTTTGTGTTAACTATGCAGGTTCATTCAAGAGATGGAAAATGCCCAAGTTCAGATAACTAACTCAGCAAGAGTTAGTTGCAAAGGGAAAGTTAGCACAACATGCATTGCAAAAAAATGCATGTGTGTGGTGCACATTTGAAGGATACCTAATGTTGTTAGAAATGAGTGGTGACGTGTGACAGATAACAGTGGGATTACAAGCGGAGCAGCAGTTTAATTTGAAAGGGACGCTGATACTCCTACCATGATCACACACTTTTGAGAGTGAAGACTCCCGAGAGATGGCAGAGATGTACCGGTGACTTGGAGTTGTAGGAGCGGGGCAAACAATCATGAACATCATTCACAGAGGGATGATTCATTAACCTCTGCTCTGTTTTATTACAATTAATTTACTGCTTCTGAATTGCAATTGACCTTTGCATAATATCTTGTTCAATAAATTTGAATATCTACTGGTACAAATTTTCTTTTTCTTCATTATATTTCATCCAATGAGAATTAGATTTCTTCAGCGAGATTCAGCCTATTTCTCAACATAAATTTAATTGGCACTTGATTGCATCTTATTTCAACATCTATATTCATTCGGTGAGATTGATCATTGATGTTTTTCTTTTAAAACTGGAAATTCAAATTATAGAAACAATCCGCAAGATATCTTTCTATTGAAATCTTAAATTCAAATTGTTGTATGTGGTTTTTGTAGTGGAAAAAATCAAGAACTATAATACAAAGTGTTAATTCTTCTAGAGAGGGAGGATTAAGGACACAATATTGAGGTCTAAACTTAATCATATGAATATTCATTTGTTTAACCTTTATAATTCAAATCTTTTTAGCTCATTCTGTGATCAATTTTCAGCTCTCCTATTTATAATTCCTGTTATCTTTAGTCAATACTATTAATTATAGCTGTTTAATTTTCAAGTTATGTAAATAAAATATTTATATAATTAGTGTAGTTTTTTTCACTTCATAAAAAAATATTAAAAAAATATAAAAATTTGGAATGTATTAAATGTCTACCCACTGCTGACAATAGCAGGGTTTGGAAAATCTATAGAGCGCTCACCTTCCTTCTCTGTGGATCGACCCTACACCACTGTGCTAATGTATGTTAATATAAGTATTTTTGAGGTTTGTGACAATCTTCACCCACATTACCTGGTTTGGGGATTTATCTCCTTCTAAGAGAGGTGAAGACACATGATATAAGCCATGTGATTTTCATGTCTATCTTCATTAGGATGGATGATTTTACTCACATTCCACATTCATTGGTACCTTTTGATTCTCAGCATCATCTATGATATAATAGTTATCAATTATAGGTTAATGTTATGGAGACCCCATGAACATGACTACATGACTCACTATCTCGTGCTGATAGTAGAAGAAATCTAATTCAAGATGTGGAAACACTAACTTCTAGGAGAGTTATTTCTGGGTTTCATAGACAAGTACAGTCTCATGTATGTCTTCAATTAGATAAACATAGACCTTAGGTGATGACTCTGGGTGAACTTCCTACATGACTCTGAATTTGAGATAGCATATACTATAGGATAGGGAAACATTGTTGCAGATTCCCTTAGAATGTAGTATTAGGATCACCTAGAGCAGAAACACAGTGAATGATTCAACATTGAGGTTGGATTTCTATTTCGTATTTTGAAACCTCAAAATTGAATCCTTTGTTTTCAATTTCAATTTATGTTGAAATTCGGTTTTTTAGAATCTTATGTTGTTTGGAAAACTAAAAACATCCATCATTTGTTGTGACTCGTGATCACATGTTCTTCTCTTTCGTCAGATTAAATCAGGAATAACTTTTATCCATGCTCAAATGTCCTGTGATCATATAGAAAGGCACATATATGTGAATATATAAAATTTAGGATCCCTGATATAGGGTTTGATTTTATGTTTGAGCACCAAAGGGGGTGCAGAGTGAGTAGATGATCCACCATATTTTCATTACATTGAAACATCGATGATTCTTCATGTAGATACTTCCACTATGTAGATCATGTCCTAAGGATCCTTGATCAATTATCAGATAAATTTTATGAAAATTAGGGAGGCTTTAGTGTTCCACTGATGGTGGTGGTTGAACGGTTCTAGCATGTTGTGGCTTCGGCAAGGCGGAACCATGATCTTTTTGGTAGGTGATGACGTGGTAAGATCGACATGAGGCACATTGGGCAGATGTAGTGGCAGAAGTGGCTCAATGTCGGGAGTTAGAACAATGGAAGAGAACCATGAGAGAGTGGAGCTTGGAGGTAGCCAGTTGCAGGAACTCCCCCATGGATTTTCAAAACAAAAAAGAAATTAAAAGAAAATTTAATCATTATTAGTATTATTATTAACACTTTTAAACACATATGACTTCTCATTACAATGTCCAATCCACACACTATCAGATGATATTTTACCCAGACATTGATGCAGTGTTTTTAAGACCAACATTGTGTACTTTTCAACAACTCATATAGAATATCAATAAAGTGACTTAAAAATAATAACAATACCAACAATATTTTCTAATGAAGATTATACTGTAATCCCTACATGGGGCGTCTAATTAATGTTCCATCTATGGAAATGTGATCCTTTCATCAATGAGGGCCATTTGAGGGCAGGTCAAGAAACATTATGTTTTCGGCTCAAGGCATTGTAGTATGAAATGCTCATTTAAAATAATAATAAGATAATTATTATTATTCAAAGATTATTGTATCAAACGTATCCACTGCATTCGATGACTAAATGACATGACGTTAGTGGATTTGAGACCTTATAATTGAGGAAGACATTGCAAGACTGATTTTGAGAACCTAAATCAAAATCAAAGCATTTTCCACATGAGGATGCGTTTGCATGTTTGTAGTGAAATATTTAAATTTCACTAGGTATCTATTTTGGACAAAAAATATCCCATACCATGTTCTTTTCTATGGGGATCTAAATGTTATTATCCCTTCGACATGTTCTGGGATATAGGAGCAGGCCCCATGAAGCATGCTTTTGTTTAGGATGTTGAGAGATGTATATATTTTTCACTGAGAGTCTATTTTAGAAAAATGAATAGTTTATGTTGTATGCTTTTCCACAAGGATCATGATGGTGTGATTTGATTGGATATCTGGAGCTATTTCAGGAGGCATGTTAGGGAAATGACAATTTATCCCTTTAGACCTATGACGATCATCATGCAGTCATCAGACTTTTGGGCCAAAGGATCCATGTACTCTGATAGTGTTTGAGCATTCCTATGGGTACTCATACATATTTAGCACCTGATTATTTCTATGTACATGGAAAGACGACGATATAGTGTCTCATATAATGTTTTCCTCAAATGCACTATGTAGCACATTTTGAATCTTATTCCTCTCATATCTACTTTTTTTGGACTTAGATTTCTTCCCCCAAGTAGCCTATCCTGTGTGTTTTTATTGTATAATGTCATTATGCCCTCCATAGTGTATTTTGAGCTATGTTGTGTGAAAATATAAGGACAATGCCTATCTGAGGTGATGATAAATGGTGGTGATGATCTGAGTAAAATCTTCGGGACATACTATTGTATGGTTCCTATAAATTTACTTATATGTTGTATCCCCCTGATGCACTAGGGCATGGGTCCTCAATGATCTAGAGAGGAATCCCCCATCCACATGGAAATAAGTACTATATAGTTTCTTATAAGTGGAATCCCCGGGATGCACTAGGATGTGGATCCTCAATGATCTAGAGTGGAATAACCAATCAACATGGGAATGGGTCCTCTATAGTTAATTCATTGTGGAATCCCCATAATGCACTATTATGGAGATCATTGACTTCAATTTTACACCATCTGCCTAGGAAATCAGTGATGAGACACGCCTAGGCATTACCCTGGACTCTTTAGTAAGAGGGGTTCTTTCCCCACCAGGACACATCATTTTGATGCGAGCTAAAACCATGAAGGAATGTCTCTACCGCCCAACGACGATGGTATCAAGGTGTGGAGATTTGATAACCTTTGAGATCCATGTTCAAGGAAGATGTTAGAGATATCATACATTATTGGGGGTACCTTCTGGAATTGATCGTAAAACCTTTCTCAGGTAGATCTATGAGATGTTGATCCCCTTATTGTCTCATTTGGTGTCATTTGAATATATATATATATATATATATTATTTCAGTACCCACTCCTCGGTTTTTTTTACTCTTCTTCTAGGAGAGGCAAAGACACATGATTTATGCCCCGTACTTTTTATGTCTTTCTTCTCATGGTTGGAATAGTCTATTCTCCTACTCTGGGTAGAAAATAATCAATGATAATTTAATCTTCTCACTCTTTCATTCTCCTTGTGATTTGATGAGACTACCTTCATTAAATTTTTCCATTGAGCTATACTTCATTACAATACCTTTTTCTATCAAATTATCACCTTTTCATTACCTCTTTTTCTTCTACCTTGATCCTTTGGGGCATCCAACTGAGTATTGTTTACACACCCATTCATGTAACTTTCACACACATGGTGGTCCCTTGCAGACATAAGACAACTTGATTGTGACTTCAACAGTGCATAGGAAAACATGGTGCTTGTACAATGCGAGGTGGTTGTCGTATGGGATCCATGAGCAGGGCTCTCTCACCTGTTTTACATTTCCACTTGATTATGGGTTGTGTTACACTTATGGTTGGGCATGTATTTTTACCCTTTACATTATAGTGTAATTTAAAACACCTTTACTTTTATTGTTTAGAGGATTATGTATATTTATGGTTTATATATATTAGTGTTGTATCTTTTAATTTTCCTCCACAATTTTCCATTAAGTTGGTTGTTTGTGTGTGTGTGTGTGTGTGTATAGGTACATAGTCAAAGGAATACCCTAGTTTGTTATGAAATTGGAGCGTATATCCATCCAATTTCCTATAGGGGCGGTCTTGTGGTAGTTGCAGCTCTTTCTTCATTATGGGCCGGGTTATGACATACAATGGAATTCAAATATTAAATATTAAATAGTAGAATCCTTGGAGGAAACTATTTATAATGTTATTAAGTTATATCTTAATGGAGAATGATAATAATTGAGTTTGGTCTATCAAATTTAGATAGAGAAATAAATTATATCAAAAACATGAACGAAAAAGAATATATAGTATATTATACTTTTTCCAATTGAAAAACACACATCACTGGATAATATAGTTTCTTGTAAGTTTAGGATTAAATCAATGTATTATAAATAAGGTCAAATCAATAAATATATATCTGTAGAAATTATAAATAATAAATAATAAATAATATCATAATGTGATCAAAGTGATATGAATACTAAATAAAAAAATTCATCAAAAATTAAAATATAATACAATGTAAGGAACATGTAGTGTATAAAGGGTATATATATACATAAGATATTATTGTGGATGAAAAATATTTCTATTGGGGATTGGAATTAATTGATATTATTAATATTAATAATGGTGATTCAAAGATTATTCATTACTTATATGATATAGGTAATCCCCTTATTATTAAATCGTATGTATCAAGAGGAGGTCAACATTGAAAATCTATTTAGATTTCTGATTGTAAATGATGAAAAACGTTTGGTGGATAAACTATCCATTTTAAAATATTATTAAGCCTACATGGGAATATTAAACATTGTTGTAATCATAAATAAATATTATTGATTTCAAAATGGTTATTTTTTATCCAAACATTTATGTGATTTAATCCTAGGGATAATATGTTATGGTGATTATATATGTGTTTTATATAATATATCTGATAAAAAATAATAATCCGATAAATGAGTTTACAAATTTAAATATTTCAAAAATAAAAAAAATTATAAATAGTGAACTCACATATCATTTGGGGCTATCATTTCTTCAAAATAAATAATTGAATTTTATCTCTCATGTTTTGTTTGAAAAATAGATGTTCACAGAAAAATTTATTTTTCATTTTAAACTAATATAAACTCAATTAATAGTTCGAACAGTTATTTGAAATCACATGTATGAAAAATATTGGAATCCCACCTTTTTCATGACGATAATATGAATTAGGTAATATTTTACTAAAACATGGCCATTTATTTATTATTTAACATGTCTATTTTAATATTTTTATACTATCATAAAAGAAAAGAATATTCCACTAGTAATATGGATCATGACATAAAACCACGTTACTCTGGGAAATTTCTTATATATTGATAAATTAAATGGTAATGGTTTAACATTATTTTCAATCTTTCACTGGGATAGTGAGGCGGTAGACCAAAATACTGTAAGTTCTATATAAATATTTATTGGAAGAAAGCGAGTAATATTGTATAGAAAAATTGAAAAGAACTTATTTAAAATAGAAAAAAATTAATAAATTATCCATAAAAATTGAACGAAATATTATTTTTTAAATGATCAATTAATTAGCTAATATTAAAAATTAATTGATGAAATATATAAAATCCATAGTGTAAACAAAATTAAAATTAATCCTGTAAAAACTATATCAATTCACACTCACATTGATTTTAATGGGATAGGGTATCACATTTTCAGTGAAATGGATAACTAAGGAATGATCAATGTTGGTAAATTTTGATGAAATATATAATTTAAATACATAATTACTAGGTTTTTCACTATTCTATAATTTGGACAAAATTGGTCAAATATCAGTTTTCAACCACATCCCTAATTTGTGAAGGTTTTTTATCTTATATACACATTTGACTCTAATGATACAAAAGTGTTTTCATGTATGCATAGTTCTTTATATTTGAGTTTTTTAAGCAAAGTGGAATATTACATATGATTTTGGTGAAATATCAATGTGGTTTTAGAGTTAAGATTCTGTAATTAGTGGGATGTACATGGAATAAATGGTAGAAATACATATGGTCCACGAAGTGAATGAAATGTGAATTGGCCAGAAAATATGATAAATTTTGAAAATAGTGGAATTTTTATTTCTGTACTGAAGATTAATATTAGGAATGAAATACTCTCTTAAACTGTAGTTTTATACACCATTCACTCATCAAATGGAAACATAATAAATGAAGGCTTATTTTCATTTGAGTTCTGTGATTATAATGTTATCTTGATATAGTGAATTTCAATTTGACTTCCAAATAAAACTCAAGGTGCATCATTTTGGAATGAAGGTTATCGATGTTAATGATTATTGGATTTTATGTATTAAATAGTTTAATTCAATAAGGTTGATGTTGAGACTTCAATTTTTTTACTGAATGTGGGTAGGTTTAGTATTTTTTCAACAAACATTCCAAAATTCCTACAATGAAAATAAATGATTTTACTAAAATTTTGGATATCTGAATATTATATGTAAGTAATTCAATGAGGATTATAGTGAAAAGGATAATGTTTTTTTCTAGTCAATGAGTTATCATGTTAGTTTAAACGAATATTTTATATTCTAGATAGTTTCCTTCTTTTTAGGAATCATTCAATCTATGAGATTTGTGATATTCTAACATCACAAAAGTCTTGTGAAAAAAATGAAAGTAATTAATATATCAAGGTATTCACCATGGAAGTTGATATACTAGAAAAAATTTTCATTAATGTGGGATATAAAATGGTCTTGGCTAAAGATAAATAATTATATATAAATTATGGAAATTCATGCCACTATAATTTGGGGAAAATTTAGAGAAGGTCTAACACATAGTGTAACATAGTTTCACAATGAATGTTATGTAAATCGTAACTATGGGAACATACATGAGTGATGAAAGGTCAATAAATAGGAGATGAGTGAAGATAACATCATATATAATGTTAAAATATTAAGGGATGAGAAAAGGTTTCACCATGAAGTATGTTTCAAAAGAATGATTGAGAAAATATGGTTTAACATGATGAATATAATTGTGAAAACTATTACTATGTGATTTATATATGAGTGAATACTAATACATGTTCTAACAAAACATGCATTAACAATACCTAAGTGAAAAAATACCAGAGAAAACATGCACAAGAAAATAATAAAAATACATTTCTCAAAGGAATCATTTAAGTGGGTGCTTTTATAGAGTGAAATGTCTAAAATATAGAAGAAAATAAATATTAATGGAATGTTTTATGGTGACCAATAAGTTAATTATAACTATAAATTATTTAATTAATATTATAAAATAGCATGCCAATTTTTTGGATATAGAAGGAACCAAAAGATTTATAAACTAATAAGACATTCATATAAAAAAGTGAAGAATAATGATTTTAAAATATGTTCTATGAGGGATCTAGTGTGATATTCACTAAACTAAATTGATAAGGTAGTGAGCATTGACTGCATTAATGTTTATTGAAAATTTTATCCACAGAAATAGTGTTGTATAAGGGATTCTTGTAAAATATGTTGTGTGTAAACACCATCGGTAAGACAATATAAGAATACATTATAAATATATCATTCCCAATTTTTAATTTTTTTATGATTTTATTTGTTTGACCATCTATCAATTGTAGTAGGTTCAATTAGTTCCTACATTGAAGTACTATACTTTTTGGGATGAATGGTCCCTTTTTTATTCCTATAAATTTTACTCTTTATAATAAAGTATAATATAAAATTAATGCATCATAGAATGGAAATAAAAAATATATATTTATATTAATTTTAATAATAATATTAGGGAATAATAATATACATAAGAACATAATTTCATATAGTGGGACAAATAGTAGTTAATAATAAATATATAACATGAAAATCTGGACATGCATGATCTACTAGAATGATTATACTCCTGATAAAATTGAAATAAAGTAGAATATTAATAACATAATAACCATTTTGAAAATTAAAATACGAATTATTGTTTGAAAATAAAAGTGAATGAATAATGAATAAAATATAAGGTATTTATAGGTGTTTTTAACCCATAACACCAATACAAATATTACTATTGGATGTATACTATTTCCATTGGAGTAATAATAATAATATTATAAATATTTAAAAAACCATTAGAATGAAATATTAGTAATGTCATTATAATTAAATATTTATTTATATTATAAAAATTTAATATATCATATCTATATCATGATCATATTAAATGAGTTCTGAAAAATATTTACCTAAGTGTCTAGAATTTTTTTAAATCACATTTATTTGATAAATATTATATTGATAAATATAAAAATTTTATTGATTTTATTACAGAAAAATATAATAAATTTTTTTTACGTTTCATTATAATGATAATAGAATATTATTAGATGATAAATACTTTTTTAAATGGACTCAAAATTGATCACCAAATAAAGATTTTTATTTTTCAAATAAATAATGATTTCAGTTTATAATTATATTTTACATAATAAAAGAACAATTTTCATAAAAATGATTTCAATTTATGAATATACATTTTGAATAAAAAATTGGGTGATATTTTGGTATTTTTTATAAATAGTGTACTTTTTGTTGAATAGTAAAATACGAAAAACTGTTATATTTAACAGTATAAGCTCTATAAATGAATTATTTATAAATAGATAATGTAAAAATTAATTATTTCCAGTAAATGTGATATAATTTCAATATAATGTTAATAAATTCATCAATATAGATATTATTGATCCAAAATAATAAACTAATGAATATTATATTCCATAAAACCCTCACCACTCCCATATAAATACCACAGTCACCACCAATTATCATAAAACAATATAAGCCTTATTGTAAGCCAAATATCAAAAAAATTATATTCCTAATCCTTTTCTCACATCCTAGTTTTACTGGAATAGAAAAATACAATTCCAAGGATTCTGAAAGGGTTTCCTAAGAAGAGGCACGGAAAGGAAGTGTTAAATTCTCATAAAAAACACATTAAATTTTATTATTATTATACCTCACACAAATGTATCTCACTCATATTTAAAAAGTGTTTCAAATATTCTTAATATAATTATATGTTATTATTTAAGTTTAATATCTATTTTACACCCACACCTCAATCAATTCTAAAATGAAAACAATTATTCAAAATAAGGTTGGATCACCACCTCTATGAAAAAATAATTTCATTTTCGTCAACATCCATTACGATTAGTTTTAATTCACATATTGTTGTTAAAATTGATCTAAAATAAAATTTTTATATTTATAATGATATTTTTTAATGAATAATTAGATATAATATTAAGGTAAATCATATAAGTTCCTTATGGTAAAAAAAACAAAATATCGAATAAACTCTATAACATTAATAATTAAACTCTATGAACCATGTGTATTTCTAATAATATTTGAATTTAATAACCATATTTATCCATTGAATTGAAATGATCATAGTTTCTTCACAATTTTTGATTCAGAAAACAATTTATATAAGAATATACATATTTACCAGTAAGTGGTATTACTTAAGAAACATGACATGAATAACCTTCATACAATATAAATAGAAAATATATCTTAATTAAATGAATCTATTCTAACATTCGGGATTGATAATTACTATAAAATATTATAAATGTTTTATTATCCATTTATTTAACGGATATATTTTATTTTTCATTACCTTAAGTGAATATGAAGAGGAACTCAAAACCATAATAAAAAAACTCTATCAACCACACCATTTTCATTGTGTTATTTCATTACTCTATCAACATAAATTTATAATTACTTTTTAATAAAAATAATATGTTATATATATTTATATTTACCTTTATTATATACATAGGTTATAATTTATTATTTTTTCAGGATACACAGTATTTTTGAGTTCTCATACCATGTCATTCATTCACATAAACCAAATTTAATTAAAATTCTTATCTCTAAATAAATTTTATAGGTCTCCCATTAAATTTTTTTTAATGATAATAATTTTTCATAAAATTTGTATAATTTTATATAAAATCCAGTTGGATTAATTTTGGATTTATGAAAAATAAGATATTCTTATGATCTTTTTAGATTCCTGATTATTTTCATAAATCCTTACAAGATATGATCAATATTAAAATTACTTCTTTATTTTTTATGCAATTTTAGTAAAATGACAACCACATTTGAGAACCTTTTAGTCTTATCCAAAAAATCATACATAAAAAATTAATTTTCTATCCTTTTTTGAATACTTATGAGATATCTATTTATTTGTATTGGAGATATGACTATGTAACTAATTTTATTCCGTGACTTTTTTCTCATGATTTTGTCATATGTTTTTTTCTCTTATATTCAACACATAAGCATGAAGATATTATTATTTATGTGACTAGAATCTTCTATAATTCATTGTGTAAGTTTTATATCCCATTATATGATATGCATGGAATTAGGGATTAATCATTATCATTGATTGGACTCATTCCACTATGTTATGTATTATTAGAAGTGAGTTTTGGCTAGTGATTATGCCATGTATTATTATGATGGAACATTGCATTATTATTATTATATTATTCTTCAATATTCATTGTTTTATTCTCCAATATTTTTATTCATGAGAATTTTTATTATATAATGTTATGGATTTTGAAAAATATGTTATGCTTTGTTATCATGATTATTCCATTTCTATTATTTATAGATCACCCATTTTCTTTATTTATTCCCCAAGTTATGTTATATTGATTTAGAAGAAAAAAATATTTATTAAAATATTATTTAGATTAAAATAATTTTGATTAATTTTAGTTCAGTGTTGATGTAATATGAATATCTTCTCTTAAACATAGAAAACCTCAATATTTATGGGGTTGTGTTTGTTCTAGGTTATTCTAAAAATCATGTAATGATATTTGTAATAGGGTTGTATCATTATAATTACAATTATATAAAGGATAAGTTATTTTTGGGAATTGTGGAAATAATAAATTAGAAATAATACTATGAATATTTATTAGTATATGATAATATCATGAAATTTTGATATGATATACATAAGGTGGATTGTATGAAATTAAATCCCTACCTGGACCTACAAGATCATGTGGCCCTAAGACATAAGGAAACAAACTGAAAATTGATTATGGGTTTTAATATTGACATTTAACAAATTCATAAAATAGAGAAATTACATCACACTAGTATTGAATCTATATATGTTTATTCTTTTATGAATTAAAAAAAAATTATTAAACAATATAACATAATTGAATATATTATTAGTTTTTAACAAAAACATCATAAAATTACCATGGATTAGGTGGATTGAATCATATATTCTAAAAATTTATGATATTCAAGCTAATTATGAGTTATATATTATATGTACATAGTGTCACTTTTATATTCTTCTTAGTTATGTTATTCTCATTCTAATGTTTATTTTGGATATTGTAAATGTACAAAACATGAATCTAATAGTGAATGGTGATCTAATTATAATTTGAAGAAATTCAAATGCCCTATGATTATTGTTTTTTCACATTATTATATATCCTAAAAGTTGAGTATAAATATTCAAAAAACACACAAAAACACTGAGGAATATTTATATATTAGAATAGAATATGTGGATATTATTTCATTCGATGTATATAAATCCTCCTCATTCAATGATTTTAGGTCATGCCACCCATTTTACCTTTTTATACTCAATTTTGTGTAATTCAGTTTTTTATGGGGAATGGATTAATTTTACTTGTTTAAATCTAACATTAGGTATATGTAGTGGTAAATCAATCTCCATATCTTAAAAAACATATAATTCAATAAATGTGTAATCACGAATCTATTATTATATTTTTTCATTGTTATGCATATTATTTCCTTATAGTAATGGTTATCA
Organism: Viscum album; assembly: GCA_963277665.1. Taxonomy (NCBI): domain Eukaryota; kingdom Viridiplantae; phylum Streptophyta; class Magnoliopsida; order Santalales; family Viscaceae; genus Viscum; species Viscum album. Next base: position 959,546,568 of record OY728143.1, on the reverse strand, counting down.
TGTTGAAATGATTAATATAATGGAGAGACACATTCTTAAAATAAACACCTAATTTTGGGGAATATAAAAATAATTCAGTGAATATTTTACTAGTCTTCCTACTAATAGATACATTGAGTTCAAAATTAAACGTATACTAAAAAATCTATATGTATTCATGGTTCCCTAGAAAATAGAAACCATAAAATTTGATACAATAAAGATGTAGTTCCATGATAATTTGTTAAAGGGTTATATAAGTCTATGTGCTACCCTATGGGGAATGTTGGTCCCCTTTATCAATAAGAATAATTGGTCAACTATCCTACACATTGATTATCATAAAATCAAAATAATAATGTTAAAAATATTATACAATACCAATGATTGATAACATGTTTGAATAGTTATGGGCACCAAATAATTCATTTTGATGGACCTCAAGTCGATATTTCAATTATTAAAGGTCATCAAAAAGGATATTTTGTAGGATAAATTTCAAAAAAGGTATGGAATCTATGGATTCATTGTTCTTCCATTCTAAGTCACTAAGCCTTCCCCAATATTTATGGACATGATGAAAAATATTTTTATGTTTCATTGATCTTTTGTGGAAATAATTACATATGTTATTATCATATACATGAAATGTAATACGAACATAAGGACCAGTTTTAAACTTTTCCAATGAAATTACAAAATTAGAATTTATATATATATATTATAGTATCTATGAGTTTTGAAATGAAAAAGTATCAATATTGAATAATTTTATAACATGAATGGGGATATTTTTGGACCCGTTGAATATAATTTCGGTTGAGTAGTGTCCAAAAACAACATATTTGATGGGGAACCACAGATTCCTTCAAATTATAGGGTATTTTCAAAGAGTTTTGCAAAAATCATCATTATTTTCAAATCCATTTTCCAAGATAACTCTAAAGGGAGTGAGTTCTTTATATAATGTTGAATTTTAATAAACATTCATTGAATTTTAAAAGAGGATTACCATAACACCTGTACTCGTATTACCCTTATGTTTTGAATTATTCATTGTATAAATTGTTTCATGAATGAGTTGATTAAGATCATTGATGATGAAAATGATAATGTGATAGCCTGCACCTAATGGATGTTGATTATTCATGTGTAGAATAATCTAGTATGTGATTTGGAGTTGGCTACAATGATCACCATAATGGTTACTTAACTGAATTATCTATATAAGGATAAGTGCGAGTATATAAGAATCATAGGAGACTTAATTATATATTAACAATGAAATAGATTAATAGGAACCAATGAAGATGGTTAGACATGATTATAGACTCTTACAACCTAATATATTAACATAATGGGAAGGTACATAATGTTATATATCATCTATGTATAATGGGTCTTGAAACTTCATCAATTTTTAAAAATTAAAAAAGGAATGAATTTTATTATATTTATGAAGGTCAAACCCATAAATAATAATTTAATGCAAATTATCCAAACTGTGTAGAATTATTATTGAATTACACATTTATGATAATTTAAGGGATACTACAAGTAATAATGATGAAATATTGATGATGGTAGAGGATATATGAATATGGAAATCCACATGACTAAAAATATATGGAAAAGGAGTTATCAGATTTTAGTCAGAAATGTTTTTCACATCAATGAATGGGGTAAATAAGGTGTTAATAAATGTTGTACATATGTATACATTCTCCATCAACCAAGGGATCATAAATATATATAGAGATACCATAGATAATTATTCGATTGAAATTTTTAAGAATAAAATCATAGAATATACATCAGTGTGCCTAACATTCAAAAAAGTGAAGTAATAGAAAAATTAATCCATTTAAATGAATAAATAATCATCAAAATAGAAAAAGATATCGAAAAACATAACCAAGCACTTTTCCCAAAGTATTCTGAAGACATAGAAATAATAAAATTTGGGTTATAATGGCCCATCATATAAATAATTCTCACATAACGGTAATTTTATAGGATTTTGTTAGGACAAATAGGGTCCTATCTACCCTAAGAGGGGGGGGGCAATCAGGGTATGGATATTCTTTTCAAAGTTCTTCCTACCCCACTGGATCTTGACCTCTTTATTACAAGGGTCACTTTGTTTGCTCTTGTGTGTAAACTATGATCACTTCTTTACATATTTATCTAATTATAATGCTTTGAATGCAATGTATTGAAGAAAACAGGAAGACACAGAAAATTTTACTTGGTTCACCCTCACTGGGATACGTCCAAGGAGCATACGCCGACATGTTACTGGTCATACCAAATTCCACTATACTTCACTAGATGTGGATAAAAAGTTCAGGCTAGATCACTTCTATGCCTAGGCTCACTGCCTTTACAAAGTTTAGGGTCAGCTCACTACTTTCCCAAGGGTTACTCCCTGTTTCTCTCTCTTTGGCTCACTGCCGGTGGAGAGGATCACCTACTTCCTCTTCATAAGCTCACTGCTCTTGGAAGGGATCCACTCACAGTTTATAGACCTGTAGGTCTCTTCATTTTCATGAAATAATGCATCTTCAACTGTTGATAGATGCTCTGTTGAAGTCCAACTTCCATCCACTGATGAATACCACTTTGCCTCTTAACCACTGGGCAATTCAGTTTGAAAACACCTTCGCAAAGCACCCTACTTCACGAGGCTCCCAATTTCGCGAAGCTCAAACAAGCCTTCGTGAAGCTCCTGCCTTTTCGCGAAGCACTCTCACAAAGCACTTTCGCGAAGCACTCTCACGATGCTCAAGCCGTTGCAGAGAGACTTTCCTCGCAAAGCTCAATGAGCCAACGCTGAGCTCGCAGGTTTCACGGAGCTACAATAGCTGCCGCGAAGCTCCTCTTTTGCGAAGCACACAGGCTCTGCGAACCACCTTCTTAAAACGAGAGAAATTGATCTTCTCTGAAAATTATCTCTCTACTTCTCTCGAGGGGGTCGGCCTCTATTTATTGGCGATTCCACCGACCCTCAAACATTCCTCACGAAATCAACGCCACGTCAACTCAAATCGCGAAGCTCCGAAGTTTCTGCCGGAAGTTTGTCCAAATCGCGAGGCACCATAGCAATTTTCCTTCTGTAGAGCTTGTCGTAATCGCGAAGCATCACCGTTAACATTCCTTCGCGCCTTCTCCATGAATCTCCCTCTCAATTCCCTTCACCACCGCAATGCGCGTCAACTCTGCCGTTCGTGAAACTTTGTCGTAATCGTGAAGAATCTCCGCCTCCATTCTTATGGTCTTCGCGAAATCCATACCATGCATCATATGTTCACGAAATTCATGACTTTTCCATATTAAATTATAATCTTCATGGAAATCCACTTTTCGCGATGCTCGGAAACTTCCAGATTTTGGACCCCAGAAATTTGGAAAACACTGGGAAACAGCGCCACCTTGTACTGCTCTTTTATACCGCCTCCAAATCGTCCTTTCCTTTGTCATCATTCTTTGTCAACAAGGATTGTAAACAAATTATCAGGAACTCGACAATTCTCCATGGAAACTTGCATTGTCAACAAACATAATCAACCCAAAAAAACTACAATGTTACCTTGAGGGATTTTTGCCCAACAGAATTATCACGCAATCAAATTTTATGGATATACATCAGGAAAGCTGTGAGGGTGCATGGAACACAAAAATCTATAATTTTTTATTAAGATACATGATTTTTCTCATTGATTTATAAAATTATCCGACATTATATTAACATTGTGTTCAATATCAGTTCTACATATCACCCCCAATTTATGGCCAGACTATGTGGACTCTATAGACATGTTAATAAATGTTCCGATCATTCATTATCGACCTAAAAGTAGAATAAATGTGACGGTAACTGTTAGAGAGGTATATATTTTGAGGATATACATAATATGTTTATATCCATATCTTAATGGTAGAGTGGAATAATATTTTTGGGGAATGAAAATTCATGTCCTAGATACACTATCCCCTATGTTATTCATGATCATATTAAATCTATGGCCTATTAAATTTCACCCCCACTATACATATCCTATGTAAATGAAATGTCTTGCATATACCTCTTTAGAATTTATATACTATATCCCTATAATTTAGTTAATTTTTAGGTGGTATAGTTTGAGTATGGTCTATCTTATAAGGAGAATCCTGTTAAGATCATTGACCATGGAGAAGAAGATAAATCCATAATTACAACTCACCTAGTCACTGCATTATAGGGGATCTATAAGTACTAGGAGGTTATATGGGAACCATAAAAAGTAAGGAAATAATTTTATTGTCAAATATTATCTTATTAATGGGTGAAATGATATTTTGAGTGAAAAAATTATTATGAAGGAAATATTTTATTTCCCCTACTTTTATGAACGAAATACCCATTTTACAATTCAGAGTGTATTATAATTTTTAACATAGTCAAATAGAATGAAGAACAACACATAATGAAAATCATGAACACATAAATATTTTAATTGAATCATTACATTTGGAGAATAAAAATATTCTTAAGTATTTAAACTGTTAGAATATGGAATAATTATAAAATTAGATAATTATATAATGAAAATTGGGATATTATTGATTCCCTAGATTGATCACAATCATAGAAAACATTGTAGTAATAAGGAATAAAATCGTAAAGTAAAAATCTATTTTTAAAATTATTATATATAATATTGATAAAAAATATAAATTACAGTTTAGTGAATTAAATATGAGGATTTTATAGAAGGGTGGAAAACCATATAACCTTTTAAAATATAAACACATGAATAATAATCTGATAATTAAAAATATTAACTAGGACATTAGATAGGTAAAAAAATACAATGTAGTATTAAAATATTATTTATTTATCCTATAAAATCATAATATATAAAATACATATATTAATAAAATTAAAAAATATTTTACAATTAAAAAACTATTTGAATTATTTTTTTAAAAAAATTATTTTTTTAAAATTTTAAACTAAATATTATAATATAAAATGATTTTTATTTTTATTAATTAGGTTTAAAATATAATATTATTAATTATCAAAATTATAATATACAAATATGAAACCATGGGTAATTTTTGGAAGGGATAGGAAATTGATCATAATACTAATAATTTATTTTTAAAATAGGTAAATATTTTATTTAAAAATAAAATATCTCACATCTAGATAATTATTTTCATGACATGAATTAAATTTTAGAATGTTCCTAGTAAAAAAACTTCAGTGTGAATTTTTTTGTGTATTTCTAAAATAGTTGAACATTTGGTAAAGAATGAAATACCAAAAAATAGAATTCAAAATATTATTATCTAAATACTAGAATTAATGTGTCAAAGACTATGTAAGTACAAAGTATTTCAAAATATCATATATATTATACTATAATAAATCATGGGAGTAAAAACTATTGATATTATTTACTACAAATAAAAAACTAATAAATATTATATTAAAAAAACAACCCTCTCCTCCACATATTTTACCACCCCTCACCACCCCTTCTCCTCACACTTTCAAAGACATGGATCTTGAAAAATATATTAGAATTCCCCTCCCAGTCCTCTCTATTTCGTTTTATTTCTATTTTCTCACCATATTCAAATTAATAGAACTATAAGAGGCAATGAAAGATGAGACACCCCAAGGAAGAGTAATGTTCTCAACCAATCATCTTTCAATTTTATTCATCTTCTACCACCGCCATATTATTTCCATTCACCTTCACATAGTTATATCAGTTTACTATAATTATATATGTTTTATTATTATGGTGGAATAAATTTATTTTACTTTATCCCCAACCATTTCTAGAATAAAAATGATTGTCTATAAAATTTTCTCAAAACTACAAATAAGAAAAATAAATATTGTTTTATAAACCGTCATCATGGATGGTTTAAATTTACATATTATTAGATAAAGTGATCTAATTATGTATATTATATTATCATTATAAATAAATAATGAATATGTTCCAATAATATTAGAGTAAACCATATATTTTTATCATTTTTATAGAAGACCAACTATATAAATTAACCATATAATCATAATAATTAATCACTATCAACCTTGTTTAATTTAAATTCTAAGGTACTTTAATATACATTTTGAAGTACTGAGATAATAATAAATTCGATTAATAACATGTATAGACTTATGATGAAATTATTAAAAGATCTTCAATAATTACATAAATGTTGATTGGTTATGGAACCAGGAAATAAATGACCTTGGGATATAAGAAACCAAAAAAGATATATCAATTAAATGATTCTCAACAAGCATTAAATATTGGGAATATATAAAATATAATATAACAAGGTTCATAATAATTTTTTTTAATAAAACTTGGTTAATAACTCATTATTTTAAGAGAATGTTTAGAGTGAATCCACACATAAGGAAATTTAAGTCTTTATAAAACCATCTATACATTAGGTTATGCCTTAACACTCTCTAAATAACATTCTCACTTTGAGTTTTGATGAAAACCTTTTATTCTATGTTTATATGTACAATTAAAATATAGATATGTAATAGTTATATTAATTTTTGGGATATATACACTATTTTTGAAGTTCTCATCAATAATAATTATATAGAGTAAACAATATTAAAGATAAATTAAAAACTAATTGGATGTTATGAGAATCACTGTAAAATTAGATTAACTGTATGTTTTTTCAAGAAATATTCATTTTTTATAAACTTTTTATACCTTCTGGAGTTTTGAAACTATGATGTTTCTGGTATAATTAAATAAAACCTGTGAAATTCTCAAAATCATTCTAAGGATGTTAAATTCATAATGTACGATTATCTCCTTTCTCATGAAATTATTTTTAAATAAACACCATATTAATGACTATTCATTATTTTTCAGAATATACAAACTCAAAATATTTGATTCTTTCTTCTATTTTGAATCCTTGTGAGTTATCATTAGATAATTATTGTTGTAATAATTATGTAACTCATTTTTTCCATGGATATTTCTCATGATTATGAATTATGTTTGATTACCTTTTATAACACACATATGGATGAACATGTAATGATGAGTGAACATAGATATAACCCCAATTCATTGGATAGTGATTATATCTCATGAGTTGATATGTATGGAATTATTTATTAATAACAATATATGATGGGAATCTTTTGACCATGCTATATTTCCATAGAATATTTCCATTACTAATGTTCATTTATTTTTTATGATATTTCTACATAACTATGTTTTTTATATATTATGATGAAAGATTCATTTATTCAATATCCAAATTTATTATTAATTATTTTTTATAAATATCATGTTATTCATTTTAAATTGTATTCTATGATTCATTATTATGAGTATTCCCATACATGGATTTATAACATTTCCTTTTTCCTTATATATATCCATAGTTGTCTTTTGATGTTTTAAATGATCAAAGATATTAATGAGTATAATATAGAGATTAAATAAAAACTGTTTTACTATTCTTCATGGTAGATGTAATATGAACTTATTATTCCATATACTCTATACATGTTGATCCTTTTTCTGTTTAGTGTATTTTTTTGTGAAAAAACATAAAATGACTAGTATATGAAGCATGGGTCAAAATTTCTACAATAATGAGAACAAAATAAATCATTATAAACATATTATTTGACAACATAATTCCTCCACACTCTAAGGGAATCTCGAGTTTCAATGGTCACCATAAGAGATTATATTGTATAAATTTTAACTAAACAGTTTCCCAAAGATACATTATAGAATATTACATTTACTAATGGATTTAAACCTCTTATATCAAAACATTTAGGAACTATTTATTATCATTATCTCTTATTTTCATTATTTTTAATGGGTGAGATAATGACTAGTTAACCAAAAAATACACTATGAGATAGTCCATTCACATACAATAATATTATGGTGTTGATTCTATAGAGAGATAAGATGTTAATGGAAAATAAAATGATTTTCCATGAATATTTTGGTATAAAATTGAAAAAGTTTGGTTTGAGTTGATATGAAGAATGAAAAATACTATGGTTATAATTTTTTAAACAACTGAGTTTTCTTGAGTCCTAGGTTATTTCTAGGGTATTATTGGATGGAATATTTTATAAAATATGTTATTCATCAATTCAAGAGTATTCATTTAATGAAATAATAACTTTCCTCATCATTGAAAAATTTATAAAGACACACATAGATAACATTTAATATGATTAAATTTAAGTATATGATCATATTATAACTAAAAATCAAGAATTATCAAAATTGAGGAATGGTGAATAAGGAAATAATTATGGAATTGAAATATCAAATTAAATTACAAATTAGAGATTTAAATTACATTTTAAAAAATTAATAATTCCCTTAAAATTCAAAATATTTAATATGTTAGAGGGTTATCCATTTATTAAGGAAAATATTTCAATGGAAAATATATTTTTACACATATGAGTGGGATTATTGAATAAATTATAGTAAAATACGAACACTTAATCCTAGTGTGATGAATTTAAAACATTTTTAATGAATATAGATTATATGTCAGGTTAAATGGTTCTAGTTGTTCTCAACTATAATAGGATGATTGATATATTATGAAATTGATCATAGAAATATGTCTGAAAGACTAGATTAATCATTATAGTGGGACATAGAAGGTGTTTGACTATAAGTTATTGGGGGATCATATATATTGATACTTCATCTCATAATGTTACAACATGGTGATCTTAAGTATATGAGATCATGAAGACTAACACGAAAATAAGATCACCTATTTTTGGTTTTATTAGGTCATTATATATATGAAAAGGTGTATTGGTAAACTGAATTGATATTATTGTTAATGTATGTATTTTTTCATGTAATTTAATGCCTGATGAAAACTGTGACTATTTATGTTTTTAGTGAAGTCTGTTTTAATGATTTTATTGTCAGTGAAATTTATTTTGTTAAATAATTCAGAAATAATTTTTCGTGTTTCATGTGTAAATACATATTACTAAATCCTTGTTTTCCATGATGTTAATTCCTTAATTGACTCTGTATCTATTTTAGTATATAGGGAATTACATCTATTATGGTAAAAGAATGACTAAATGACTTTTAAGGATCATAACACAATATATGAATCCATTTTACGAAAATATATAATGGAAAAGTGAATATATTTCACATTGAATGTTCATATGTGAGGTTATTATTACATTTAATTAAATATAACTATTTAGGGGCCTCAACATGTTGTAAGAAATTTCTCATACTATAAGAGAAATAATCACCAATATTGGGAAAAATTTATAGATGTTAACATAATATATTACTTCAAAATATATACCAATTATAATTAACGAGAGTTTATAATGTATTCAACCCCATGGTAGGGTTCGAGTAATTTTGAAGTGTGAAAAAACGTAATTAATTAAATAAATTCAATATTATACTTGTTTATAATATTAACTATAAAATTTTTTAATGTAATCATCATTTATTAGGTTAATATAATGAAAAATATTTTACATATTAATAATTTTTATTTAGGAATGAATAATTATTTTATATAAGTAAAGAGTCAAGAAAATGAAATTTATATATCATATTGCAAAATTTAATATGTTAAAAGTAACTGATATACTATTTATGATAATTATAAAAAAAATTCTAGGTCATAAGTGTGGTATTGTACAAATATATATGACTAAATTTATTAAACAAATAATGAAAATATTTAAACATTATTAACCAATATATTTAATCTATAATAATCCCAAATTCTGTGGCTGCTATTGCACCGATCAAAATGATTTCATTTTCCTCATCCATCTCATCACTTAAAGTGAGATGGAAGAGTTTAGTAGACCATAATAAATAATCACCATCTTGTATAATGTTGTTTATCATTTTATGATCTTATATATGTCAAAAGATACAACAATTATCTTCACTAATTATAGAGTTAAATTATCAATGTACAATTAGGATTTTAGAGAGGTGTGTACGTTCAAATATTTCAATTCATCCAATCCTTTATGGAACAATTTCTTGATATAATATTTTTTTGAAATATTCAAATTGAATGAGGTATATTCATTATTTAAAGTCTAATGCATAATTAATTTAATGATATCGAATCATTTTTAACTAAGTACTATTATACCATATATAGTTTCACCAAATCAATCCAATGATTTTACATTCCATTTTATATGATTTCACAGTTATGTGGAATACAAGATTAAGACATATTTTTAATATATTCACATATTGATACAATTATATCACTATACATTATATAAGAATAAGTATAATAAATAATGAAATAATGTATATAAAATTACATAGTGGTTTATAATAACATTCAATGGAATAACGCACATACAAGGATAAAATGTTAGTATAAAATTTAAATAATGAAAAAATATTCCCCGATTCATTTTTAAAATTACCCATAAGTATAACTTCTGATATAAATTTTTAGAGCATAAGGATTATAAGTATAAACAATTTATTATAGTATGATATAGGGTTTGGAAGTTGATATGATTTGAACGTCCCAGTTCTGGAAGCCACCAAGAGGTGCCCCGTACCTGATTGGTCGCATGGCCACAAGCACATTTCCTAAAATGCCAGAGGTTGCCGACTAGTAGCGAGCATCTTGGGTGAGATAGTGGAGAAACTATTCCCTCATTTTTAGTGTACACAACGGATGTAATCAAATATATACATGAGCAGAAGTAGTAACAATAAAATAATACAGTAATAACAAACGATTGAAATAATGAAACAACTAGAGCACATATATATAAATGATTCATCATACATATGTCTATGAAAGCATCCAAACAAGTCACAATGCTGGAAAACAAATAGTAGAAAACGAAATTACTAAATAAAATATAAACAGCTCCTCAGCAACATTTTAATAGCTTAGTCCCATGCTCTCCAGATCCACAACAAATCAAGTGCCTGAAGTAGAAGGGCTCTTAACCTTATCTATACCTGCAACAATATAATCTGTTTGGGCCTAAAAGCATGACCAAAATAGGGTGTGAGACTAAATCCTAATAGAAATCCACCTTAAGATCTATGACTAACAGTCAGTGAGTATATGGAAAGTATAAGTACATAAATACTAAACATGAAAGCACTCAGTAGTAAACAATTCACAGTTTAAAGCATTAGAAGCACCACACAACGTGCAACCAAAAAACAGATAATACAAATGCTAACCCTCTAGAATGTATCCACAACCTATCCCATCTGGTCCTACCTAGAAACACATGAAAATGGATAAAAAAGGTAACCCTCTGGGAAGTACTGCCAGCCTATCCCCTATGGTCATACCTAACAAGTACATGAAACCCTCTGGACAGTACACTTAGTCTAACCCCTCTGGTTCAGCTTAATCATTGAATCTCTAATGAAGCACTCACCATCAATTCCCCCGTATAGTCTCATATCTGTACTAAAGGTTCTTTGGGGAAGCACTCAACGTCTCTCCCCCCTATGGATAATGTTTAAGAACTAAAAACACTCTTGGAAAGAACTCAACGTCAATTCCCCCTATGGTCTCGCATCTTAAAATATAAAGACAATCTGGAGAAGCCCTAAATGTCCATTCTCACTATGGTATATACACCAGGTTCTCACTACCCTATGTAAGTTTATCAAGTGTAGTAGCGCGTAATGACCAAGGTAAACCTCATGAAGTACATGTCTAGAATTCTACAACATAATAGGATAAGAGAACAATAGTCACACCATTCTACAATACTTGGCATGGGAAAGTAAACAACACCCTAACTTGGAAACAAGACCTGTTCAAGGGTATTGGTAAAAGTTTCACCTAAAACTCAAAGTATTTCAACAGAAAAAAACAAAACACCTACCTCAGGGTTAAGATGTATATATACTTGAACCTGGAAGCTTGAATCTATTATGATTGCCATAGATCTATGAAAACGTCTAAAACGTTCATCACACGATAACATGGAAGAAAAGAGAAATCAGAAGATGATGTTCTATGAGAAGAGAGAAAACACTGATGTGATTCCAACGAAATCAATGGTGTTAGAATGGGAGTAAGGATGGAGGCTCAGGGGTTCTTTAATGATCCATGGTAGAAAAGGTTCTCTTGGTTGAACAGGACCTAAAAGAAGTGTGTTCTGGAAATTTGATGTGACCCAAGTGCGTTTAGTGAAAAAATAATGTACACGGTGTGTAATTTTGAAGTAAATGACGTGTAATCACCTATTCCGTACACCACTTTAAGAGGCCTCCAAGTCACTCCCTCATGGTCATGTGTGTGGCTATTAAACGACCATCACATGGCCTGCTGCGGCAAGGAAGTACATGACATGTACTCATAAAGTACATGGTGTGTACTTAGAAAATTTCGAGAATTTTCCCCTTTTCTCCAAAAACCACTTTTGAAGAAAAAAATACGTAAAAAGAAGGTATGGGTTCTTACATGCATCCCCCCTTAATGAAATAAATACCCGAATTTCCCTTCTGTGGTGTAAAAGAATAAACCCCGAATAGTTCCAGCCACTGAGCTCGTACATCAGCCTCACTCTCTGAAGTCTCATCTTGTAATCGCTTGTGCTGCTATTGCACCGGTACATGAGGAACAGACTGACCATGGAGAACCTATTTACTGTGATCCATAATCTAAATAGGATGCTCCTAAAATGACACATCCTCGTTGAGCTCAACCTCCTTAGGATTAAATACATGAGACGGGTCTGAGAAGTAATGTCGATTCTGAAAAACGTGGAAGATGTCATGCATATCTCAGTACCTCTGAGGTAACTGCAACCAGTAGGAAACCGGTCCAACTCACTCCAACACCTCAAATGGCCCGACATACCTCAGTTAAATCTTACCCAGTCTCTGAATCCTCTTTTGTCCCAACCTTAGTGTGACACATAGGAAAACAAGATCCTCAACCTCGAACTCTAGAGGTCGTCTCTACTGATCATCATAATACTTCTGTGGACACTGTGTAGTATTTATCCTCTTATGAATCAACTCTATCTACTATGTGGTCTCAAGAACAAGACAAGGTCCCATGAAAGCTACCTCTCATACCTCCAGCCAGCATAAGGTTGATCAACATGGACAACCGTACAATTCTTCATAATGTGTCATATGGATAGTTTCATAAAAACTATTGTTGTAAGAAAATTGTACAAGACGTATATGCTTCTCCCATGAACCTCCAAAATCTAGAATTCATGCTCGAACCATGTCCTCAAGCACCTGAATTGTATGCTCGAACTAGCCATCTTTCTGGGGATGGTATGATGTACTCAAAAGTACATGTGTACCCAAAGCCTTCAGAAGCCCCTGTTAGACCCAAGAAATAAATCATGCATCCCTTTCTGAAACAATGGAGTGTGGAACTCCATATAGACGTAAAATCATTCGGATGTACAACCATCATAGCTCATCAACACTGATGGTTTCATTGATTGGAAGGAAGTGAGAAACCTTCATGAGTCTGTCAATGACAACCCAAACCACAGCATTCCCTCAAGGGGACCTTTGAAAACAGGTAATGAAGTCCATCATGACAGCATTTTACATCCACTCGGGAAGGGGTAATTACTAAAAAAAAGCCCTACCGATCGCTGATTCTCCTCCTTCACCTGCTGATAAGTGGGAGACATCATGAAGAAACCCACAATGTCCCTTTTCATACCTAGCCACCAATACTAATAGTGTAGATCACGATATGTCTTGGTGATGCCAGAATGAACTTCCCAAACCAAGGAATGAAAATCCTACATCAAATCCTCGCGTATGTCTACTGGTACCCATACATGCCACTAGAAACACAAGATCTCATCCTCACCTAAGGTCCATCCAGAAAAAGGGTCCTCTCTTGACACACTCTCCCTTAGGACATGGACTCCAGAAACTGATAGCTTCCACATTCGAACTCGATCCAGAATTGTAGAGGTAACAAAAATAGAAGAAATAAACGTCTTCCCCTGACTTTCATGCACCTCCAAATGCTTCAAAGAACACAGAGCCATAAGATTACACTCACTACTGGCCTCCTGAACTGCATGTATCTGAGTTGTCCTACCCAACACATCAGCCATTGAATTGCCTTTCCCAGGCGTATAGGAAATCTCAAAGTCAAACTAATGTAGGTACTCAACCCACATGTGATTTCTCAAATTCAGATCACACTGAGTGATGATATACTTCAATATTTTTTAGTTGGTGAAAACCACAAAATTCTCTCCTAGAATATATTGTCTCCAACAGCGTAAGGCATGAACAACAGCTTCCAACTCCAGATCGAGCATTGGGTAATTCCTCTAATTAGGATTCAACTGCTCAGACACGTACGCAACAACTCCATCACCCCACATAAGCACAACTCCTAACCAGATACCTGATGCATCATAGTAAACCGTACATCTCTTTCTCAGCTCTGTCAAGAATAGTATTTGTGCCGAAGTCAACCTCCCTTTCAGCTTCTGAAAGGATGACTCACAAGAATCTGACCATAAGAACTTTTCACCCTTCATTGTAAGACCCATCAGCGGTGCACCTATGATTGAAAAGTTTTGTATGAAACGTAAATAGTATCTAGACATCCCTAGAAAACATGGCGCCTAAAATATGTTCTTCGACTACTCCAAGGAAACCACAACTATCACTTTTTCTAGGTGTTCGGATACTCCTACCTCTAAGATAATATGACCCAAGAAATGATTCTGACCAATCCAAAAGTGAAACTTAAAGAGATTATCATATAACTGATTCTCTCTTAGTGTACTCAAAACGATCTCAATATGGGTAGCATGGTTTTTTCGATCGTGAGGGTACACCAAGAGATCTTCCATGAATACCACCATGAAAAAATCAATGTATATATGGAACACTCGGTTCATCGGTGCCATGAAAACTGTAGGCACGTTCGTGAGACTAAATAGTGTAACCATGTACTCGTATAAACCATACCTTATTTTGAAGGCTGTAATAGGTATATTGGATTTTATAACGCACAACTAATGATAACCGGATCTCAGGTCAATCTTTAAGAACCCTCGGGCTCATCGAATCGGGTCAAAGAGATCATTGATACTCGACAAGGGATATCCGTTATTAACCGTCAATTGATTCAACTTCCGATAGTCCACACAAAGCCTGAAGGTACCGTCTACCATTTTTACAATCAGGATAGGAAAACCCCAAGGAAAAGTACTGGGTCATATAAAACCCTTGGCTTGCAACTCCTCCAACTGCTTCTTGAGCTCCTACATCTCAGGTGTTACCATCCTATAAGGAGGAATGGACACCGATGTCGCTCCTGGCCCAAGCTCAATCAATAATTATACCTCATGATCCATTGGAAAACATGAAAAGTCCTCGAAAACGACATCTCTGAAAATATCAACTAATGAAGGAAGGTCTAATTGTGAAGTCCCCTGGTCATCTAGATAGAGACTACTAATCTGGGATGCAACTCCTCCCATCCCATGATGCTTTGTACCCACTCTGCTCTCCAAGACGACCCACTCACCTCTATGAAGAGAAGATCCACCCTATGGTGATATGAAACGCACCCAACAACGATAATAGTAGATGACTGTCTAGAATGGAACTAACCAGTCCATCTAGAGAATGAAATCATAGCCTGTCGCCCCTAGGACATAATGGTCCCATAGAAACTGACATCCACCTACATGTAGAGGGCATTCTCTTCATTGACATACACTAGTTGATATAGTCCCCAATAGAGTGTCTAGAATCAGGATATCAATAGAATAAAAGATACAGAGCACAAGGCATTCCACGACAGTGACATATATAAAGTAATGGGAAACTCCTGTATCAAAAAGAGTAGATTATAATACTGAGGATACTAAGATTATACCTCGAACGATAGAAGATATGGGATCTTGCTCTTGTTGGGTCTTCTCCACTGCAAAATTCTAGACTATACCGCGACCTTGTAGCCATGCGTGACCACTCTTAGATGATTGGCCCTGATGTTGTTGAAAACCCGGAGACATGCTACCATGACGACGACCTCTACCTCAGTTTGAACGGCCGGAAGTACCCCAATTCCTAGACTAGTGAGAAACTCGTGGTGCTACTCCTAAACGAGGAGTCATAGAAGAACCCCAGTCACAAGCTACTGGAGAGAAGATTTGACAGAAGTGCTGAAGATGACCCATATTGGTGCAAGATTAACACTCCACTAGGTCTCTCAGGCAGTTTGTCCTGGTATTCCCACTCTTTCGACACTGGTAGCACACAACCTGGCTACCAGAAGAAGTGTCTCACCTCCTAAGATCACCGCACGAATACTCCCATGCGACGCTTCCTACTATCAGTAAGAGGATTAATAACCCGAGATGAAGAGGCACCTTGGATCACAACTCTATAATCCCACATATTGGGCTATGTGATCAGCCCTCGTTTGACTATAGTACTGATAGATGTCAATAGGAAGATATTCACCTGCGGTCGGATGTCGTGCCTCAGACCATCCTCGAACATGTTTTCCATTAACAACTGATCAACTCCTTGAATAGGCATGAAGCTCTACAACTTGTTAAAGCGAGAGGAATACTCCATAACAGAAAGAGTACCCTTCTCCAGACACATAAACATCCGGGCTCGATCTGCCCTTAGGGTCTCCATATAGATGTAATCAAAGAAGATGTGATGAAACTAATCTCACGTCATAACCTACTGGTGTCCCACCTGCGAGATCACATCCATCCACCTCTTGACAGATTCCAGAAGCATATAGGTAGAGAACATGACCCTCCTTTATGTAGGTGTATGAAGATGCTAAAATATTGTCACCATGGATTCTAGCCATGACTATATATCATAAGGACCTCCTTACCCGGAGAAAGGTGGAGGATGCTGCTGCTGGAAGACCCGTGTCAAATCATCCAAAGACAGGGTAGGAGGCGATACTCTATGAAAGGTTTAAATTTCCCCTAAGAGACCCTCCCTAAAATGTTAATTAGTACCTACATCTGGTACAGTGGCTGGATCCAAGGATGGCATAGTTAAAGTATCTACATGTAGTCCCTAATTGGCCATGTCTGGTGTCTGGTCACCGTCTGGCAACTGGTGCACAACCGGAGGACATCTCGGTGGCATGACATTGCAAGGTCAATAACACACCTTGGATCAAGATATCAAGGACTGAAACAATATGTGTAAGAAGGGAATAAGAGAATGAAAGAACTCATGTTTTATAAAACATGACTACACGTCATGTAAAATTCCTACATGTCTTGTTCCCACATGTCATTCAAATGGGCGTGTACTCCTGCCTAAACTGGTCATGTAACACCCTAAACACACTGCATGTGGTCTTAACACATGGCATGTAATTGAATCCACTTACCCTACCAATGTTATTCTACATGGTTACGCCACATGGATCTCCTAAGACAAGACTACACAACATGTCCCAGATGGACACGACCTGTACTAGACAACCTTCACTTGGCCCGTGTTATTAGTGACACAGCCTGACACATGGCTCACACTACACGATGTGTTCTAGATGGAAACGACATGTATGAGAAAATATAACACGCACCAGTGTTGTTCATGAAACGACCGGGTACCTGGGTCAGACTTCGTGGTGTGTATGGACGGAACACGGCGTGTAATAGACACAACTCTGGCAACCTGTGTTGTTATTGACACGGGTGGGCATAGGGTCGACACGACACAATATGTATGAACGATACACAATGTGTTCACTCCAGATTTTCCCCACCTGGTGTCTCTTCCCACACAACCTATGACACGGTAAGAGACTACATGTCATGTACATAATGTACCAGGCATGTACTAAAAAAAGTTTCTTCCCAAACAAAAGAACCCACGGTGTGTACATAAAATTGAACATAATGTATTCTAGGTTTTTTCCAGATAGTAAGCCTTAGAAACAACTCTGGAACCCAGAAAACGCTGAAACGAGCATTGAATGTGCCATATTCTGATCTGTGAGGGCCCATACTCCACCCGAATCAATGTTTTGAATCTAATGCAAGTTATAGCGAGGAAAATAAATCAATGATCCACCAAATTCTGATCCATGAGGGTCTGTAACACCTCAAGAACCAAATTATGGCATTCATTCATGAAAATATCTACAAAAAAAAATACCATATCAAACAAAAGGTATTTTTATCAAGGAAACTATCACAACCGGATTCAAATTTTACACATAATCTATCATAACAATATGAAATCACTAATGCATCTTTGATGGCATGTCAAAATGCATGAAATGTGATTTCTAGAAAGTTCCTATATGATGCATGAGATGTCATACCCTCATCTCATCGGGTTGATATAGAAATAGAACCTCAATAACATCAAAAATAACATAAAAAATCATGGGAATCACTCTAGGTGAAATCAAATAATCTATAATAATTTCAAGACCAGAAAAGTTGCAATTTAAATGAGGTAGATTAGCTTTTCCCAATACACATGTTAGCTACTTATGGGAACATGTTATTACCAATTACCAATTCTGTCATGTCTCTGGCTAAGGCTCCAAATAGTAAGTACAGAGAAAAGAAACCCTATAATACAACATTGTAACAGCCAGGTTCCAGATGCCACCCAGAGACACCCCAAACCCTGTTGGTCACATGGCCTCCAGCGCATTTCCCTGAATGCCAGAGTCTACCGACTAGTAGTGAGGGCCTTGGTTGTGATAGTGGGGAAACTATGCCCTCATTGGTAGAGTACACATCGAATGTAAAAAATACATACAAGAATGGAATTACTAATAATGACATATATTAGTAATATCCAACGTCTGATATAATAAATCAATTGAATCACATATATATAAATGATGCATGATACATATGTCTAGGAAAGCTGGCAAACAAGTCACAATGCTGGAATACATATAGTACTAAAAAAGTACTAAATAAAAGAAAAAAACTCCTTAGCATCCCAAGCATTGCTTGGACCCATGCTCTCCAGCACTATATAAAATCAAGTACGATGTGAGACTAAATAGAGTGTTAGACTAAATTACAGTATGGTGTGAGACTAAACTCCATTAGGAAACCACCCAATGATCTTTTCCTAATAGTCAGTGATTATATGGCAGGTAAAAGTATAGAAAGAGTAAACATGAAAGCACTCAGCTGTAATCAATTCACAGTGTAAAGAATTCAAAACACCACACATCATGCAACAACAAAACAGATAACACAAAAGGTAACACTCCGGGAAGTACCCACAGCCTATCCCCTCTTGTCCTATCTAGAAACAAAAGCAAATAGCTAAACACAAGGTAACCCCCTGGGAAGTACATACAACCTATCCCCTCTGGTCCTACCTAACAATTACAAGCAACCCTATGGGTAGTACACTCAGTTTAACCCCTATGGTTCATCTTAAGCATATATTCTCTGAGGAAGCACTCACCATCAATTCCCCATATTTTCTCGTATCAATACTAAAGGTGCACTTGGGAAGCACTCAACGTCTCATTCCCCATATGGCCCACGTCGAGGAACTTCAAACACTTTTTGGAATCACTCAAAATCAATTCCCCCTATGGTCTTGCATCGTAAAATATAAAGACACTTTAGAGAATCCCTCAATGTCCATTCTCCCTTTGGTCTATACACTAGTTTCTCATGGCCCTGTGTAAGTCAAGAAAATGTATCAGTGTGTAACATCCATGGTAAACCTCATGTACTACTTGGATAGAATTATAAAACACAGTAGGATAATAGAACAACAATCACACCATCCTACAATACATGGAATGGAAAATGAAACAATAGCCTAAAAAAGAAAACAAGACCCAAGGGTCAAAACAGGTAAAACATGCATGGGAAATACATCCAATGAACAAAAATTCATCCTATTCACAATCAATAATCATCTACCCAGGCAGACCAGTATAGAAGAGAAAAAATAGGGATAAAATGGTAAATGTTCATTACCCTGTTCAAGGGTATTGGAAAAATTTGCACATAAAACTCACTGAATTTCAACAAAAAGGCACAAACCACCTACCTATGGGTTAAGAGATATGTATACTTGAACCTATATTCTTGAATCTCCTTAGAACTCCGTAGATATATTGAAACTTCTAAAACATTCAACCCAAGATAACATGGAAAAGAATAGACATCAGATGATGATGTTCTGGGAGAAGTGAGAACTCGCCGATGTGATTCTAATGCAATCAACATTGTTCAAATCAGAGGATGGATGGAGGCTCGGGGGTTCGTCAAAGATGTGTGGCCAAATAAGTTTTCTTGGTCGAACGAGACCTAAATGAAGTGTGTGCTACGGATTAGACACAACCCCTATGAATTTATTGAAAAAAATAACACAACATGTACTTTTCATGTACATGGCCTGTACTCCCCTTTTTCGTACACCGTTTTTAGCAGCCTCAATGTTACTCCCACATGGTCATATGTGTGGATATTACATGGCTATCATACGACCAGCTGCGACATGGATGTACATGGTATGTACTCATAAATTACACGGCGTGTACTTAGAAAATTTCCATAATTTCCAATTTTCTCCAAAATAAACCATAAAGGAAAACAATTCCTTAAAAGAAGTTCCAGGTTCTTACAAAGATATTATTATATCCATAATTCCCATGTGAACATGAAATATTTTCTATCTCACAATAAAAGTCATAGAATATTTTTGAATATTGATCAATTTAGGGAAATCATAAATATATAAGAAAAAATCCACATATATAATCAATATTCATGTTACATTTCACCTCATTTAGATATATAATGATCATGTCATACAAGAAATTATAGGCTATCATTTTGGGCTATGAAATCCTACCGAAAATAAAAACTGCAACTTAGGATGCCAAGATACCCTTAAAAAATTTTATTATCTTAATACAAAATTCTATAAAATATTTCTCATTATACCCTTTATACATAGATTCAATTTAAAATTCACGTTTTTCTAAATTTATGATCCAAATAAATTTTTGTGGTTGACTATTAAATTATCATTAATAAAAAAATTATGATTAATGGACCAAAATGTTAATTACTAAATTAATTTATTCAATATATATAATGAAAAAATATTTCATGCCATTTTAATAAATTGATTATGATTTTTGATATTTTTAATTAGATCAAAGGTTTAATTTAATTTTTTATCAAACTTGTAACTAATTATTTCATTTTAAAAAAAATTCACAAACAAGATGATGATTGAAGATTAAATTTTTAAATGAAATTAAAGGGTTTTTTGTTAATATTGAATATCACGAGAACTATAAAAAATAAATTAATATTATCAAGATTTATTAGTTAATAGAAAAAAACATTTGAATGCAAATATCCCATAATAAATTAATAAAACATGATGATTTAAATTTTATTCAGGTTTATACCCCCTTTGTTTCATAATTTTTTTCCCTTTAATAAAATAACTCAAAAATTCATGATTTACATATAAAAATTTCAAAAGAAATCAAATTAAAAAATAATTCGATAAACCCAATGACATTGATTTGTTTAATTTCATCAGCAACATTTATCCAATTCCAATTAGCTATAATATTTTTTTTGTATCAAAAACACCATGGGGTTATTTTTATTCAAATGATGAATTTGGAATGTGTATGTGGGAATATAATTTTTACCACAAGATGGGTATCTAATATTTTATTGTTTTAAATTATTTTATTTTATTATTTCATTAATAAATTAAATTGATTTGTGAACAATAAAATTAGTCACTGTAGATGATATTAATGATGTCTCTCATTCAGGATTTACCTAAGGAACCAAGTAATGCTCACATTATCGAGTAAAATATCAATTTAACATAATAAAAAGAAAACTTATACTTCCATCAATAGATATATAAAACCTAATCCAGGCTATAAAACTATGGATTAATTTTACCCATGTGTATAAATCCACACATTGATTTATTCCATCTCACTTTATTAATTGTTTTTTATTATTTTTATTATAAAATTAAGAATATTATATTCAAAAATCAATTCTATGAACACATAGACCCCATGAAGTCAAAAAAACCACACATTCCAAATTAAGTGTAATTTGATTTTTTTTTTCAAATGTATAGAAATTATTGTGATGAAATATAGCAATCCAACATTATTTATATGACTATTACATCAATTTTAAGATAAACAATACAAAATCGTTACCCCCTTGGGTGAAAATGTTTAGTATCATTATTATTTTGCACCATACCTAAATTATTCCTAAAAACATAACCATTTATTTAAATTATTCTCCATTACCCTTCTAGTTCTCATGATTTCATTTTTATATGATGTCACATGAGGATATACATTAATGAAAGGGGGAGTTAAATTCCCAATAACATGTTAAATACAAAAATAAGTTTAATAGAATGTGTGAGGGTATTAATAATCATCACCGTAATTACATAAGTACAATATCATATTAATAATAATTATAGGAAGAACTATATAATTTCATTGAATGTGGAAATTCAAAAAATAAAACAACATGTCCTTGTAGTCAAATACTGCACATTTTTTTAAAAAAATAATCAAAATTTAGAAGAATTAATTTTTTTAATAAAAATAACATGATCAATTTTAACAATTATATAATAATATTCACCCACATTACTCACCATCTCATGATATACATCCAATTACTCAATGAATTGGATCAGTATATAATTCCAAGAACACCAGTCACATCATAATATTTATATAATCATTCATGAAACATAGAAAGTTTATAAATCAGACTAATGAAGTAATCCATGTAATGGAATGTGATTAATTTTTATTTCAATAAAAAATGAATAAAATTTGGGTCCCCTAATGAAAATGGAAAACATATATTTTTTAACACTCATCATTCTTGAATGAAGGAAAAGTCACTCCAGAGAAGTCAAAACGAGGATTGGAAAGAAATGTTATTTTAGAAAATTATTATAATTTTCATAAATTATTATTGGAAACATTTATATCCTATAAAATTAAATATAGGGATAGTGAAATTAAATATTAGGACTATGAGAATAATATCTAGAACGAAATTTGTGATGAAAGAGTAACAACCCAAATAAGAAGTTGGGTTTGATATTTCCCATACATTATGTCAGATTGATTTTATCACTTTATTAACATGTATAATAAAATTATATTCATTAATTAACAAATTCATAACCAATTGTAGATGTATTTGATTTATTATTTACATTCTTATGAGTTATAGAGATCAATTTCATAGTTCTAAGAGCATTAACTTTCTTGGTATTCATTATTTTTTGACTTGTATACAAGTATGAGTGTTTGTTTTAAATGATAATAATAATAAAAAATTTATGTAATAGTTTTTTAATGAACATAAATATGTTCTAATGGTTATATATATCAATAGGTTAGGTGTTATATAGATTCATCACTAGATAAAACATTAAATGATATGATTAAATTTATCATAGCGGTTTTCACGACCATCACAAACATATAAAATTTTATTTAATGTCATGATTATATAATATTTCAATCGATTATATAACATATAAAATAAATAAATAAATATAAATTAACAATAATAATTATTTAATGGCAATAAATGAAGTAACAAATGTAATATAAAATCTCAGCATCCATGATGTCAATGAATTGACACATAAGAAATGTTGTTATTATTTTTAGAATAAAATGGGAGGAGAAGAGTTATGTTGGTGGATATTCTATTACAAAAAATAAAATAAAATTATGTATAGGTTAATAGGGTTATCATGAAACTCAAATTATGTGATTTTATAAGATAATATAAATACAAAATAAATTATAATTGGTTTAAAGAGGATTATACCTCATTAATTTATTCTATTTGAGGAAAACATTAAAAAACATGAGATTGGTATTTTGTTAATACCAGAAGCTCCTTGACATGGGAAATAGGTCTATGAAGATATTTTTTTAGATGTTAAGAATGACTCAGGGCTTATATGTGGTGAGGCGAAGAGTTGTGGAGGGGTGGTATTTATAAGGGTAAAGAAGTGTATTTTTAATATATTATTCCTTAGTTTTTTATTTTCTCTAATGAATATAATTAGTGTGGATTATCAAGACTAAATATAGTAAATAAATAATTATTGTTTTATATAATGTTTCTTACATAATCCATACACCATGAATGGCTGAAAAAATTAATATTTTTCTCTTAAAATGCATAATTCTTTCAAATTCTGTATTTCAATATTCCCTAAAAAGTCAACTATTTTAGAAAAACATCATCAAATAATCATAACAATTATATAGGGAGTAGAATTAAAAAATTGACTCCATTTTATTAAAATAAAAATTTAAATATCATAAATCTCATTTTTAATTAAAATCATCAATTATTTTTAAAATTCGGTTTTTAATATTATAAATGTTTTTATGAAACATTGAAATATTAGATAAAGAGTCATAAAATGATATTATATATATAATACAAAATATCTTTATGAATATATTTTATGATTCTGACTATTATTCTAAATCATTATGTTAATTGTAAACTGGAAAATACACATTTACATTTTATAAAAATAAAAACTCTCAATTTATCATTTTTAAATTTTGTTTCTTATACTATGATATCTTTATATAATATTTTCATTTATAAAATGACTACATTTTATATATAATTTCAATGAAGAGGTTAATATTATATCTTCTAGATTGATATTCTGAATGGAAAAGTTATTATTCCAATATCCAGGTTCATATTCCATCGAAATATGTTTCCTAATTTTTATAAATATCAAATATTTCATTCATAACTTGTGATAATTTTGTTTCCATTTGTCTCTCCTTAATATGCATGTATTTAAAAAAATATAAAAAATAAAATTCCTTTTTATAGTAATTGGGTTATAATAGTCTTCCCTCATATTTATATTTCTCCCATTGAATTTCATTTTACTTAATAATGTAAAAACATGTGAGGGAACATATCTAAAATTTATTATTAATGTTCCCATATATAGTCAAAATATACATGATTTAGCTATAAAACATTGAGAAGGTGATTTTTCAGGTTACATAGGAAATTTTCTCTTTGTTACAATATCATTATTAGATTCTCTTCATACAGGAGGGCATTATTTAGTCTTACAACCTTCAGATTTAGTAAATGTGGGGAGTTAGGTTTTTACATCCTTAGGGAAGATACAAGGAATACTTCATGAGCATGAAACATATTTGATGGAAGCTAATGTCGATAGGAAAATTCTCAAGTATGATCAATGGTCTCAATTGGGAAAAGGTACCTAGGGATAAGCTTCTCTTCCCATATAAACCACACAAATCTCTACCATGGAAATATTTAGAGGAAATACTTTTCCCCAACATAATATTCTAATTCAATTTTATGTTTTTGAATACATATATATATATACCATCGACTCTAATAATACATGATAAAATTTTTTATGGATTGAACCTTCTCTTTAATTTCATTCAAGAGATCTTGTCTAAGTATCCTTATTTCCCCAATTCATCCCAAATAGTTAGAGTTCTATATTGATTCCCATATAGTACTTTATATAGAGCCTTCTGAAAACCCGATTGGATCTTATTTGTGTATGATAAATCAATCAATTTGAGATGTTGATTGAACCCACATTTTAATTCCATTGAACCATCTTTTAAATGTACCTCATGTTTTTGAATAGTCCATCATATTTTCCATCAATTTTGGGGTAATAGATCTTGCTAAAATTTAATTCAGTAAGTAATTATTTTGAAGAATTAACCATAACTTAGATATGACCCTTGGATCATGATCCTCAATGATTAAGCGTTGAAACCCATGTATTGTCACCACTTCTTTCACATATATCATGGAATGTTTTTCAAGAGATAAATATTCCTGAGTAGCAATAAGGTAAGAAGTCTTGATGAGTAAATCCACTTCAACCAAAATCACATTATTCCCATTGAATGTAATCGGGAGACCGGTTATGATGTCCAGGGTGAAAATATCCCATTATTATATGGGTATAAGAAATTTTTGAATCATTATTTTTTAATCTGGTAATTATTCAATAACATTCTGTCATACCAAACACTGTGAGATATATTACACAATTTCTTTCTTCAGGTTATCACACCATAAGTGTTCCCTAAGATCATGGCATATCTTGGTACTTACAAAAATTATAGAGAAAGTTTAACTATGACAATTATAAACTACCACATACTATATCTTAGGTGATGAATACACCCATAGAATCATTCCAAACTAAATATCACCATCATCATAAATGTGAAACACATGAATATTTCCAATCATTAATGCATTCACATTCTTCTATAATTATAGATTATACCAGTTTGCCTCTTTATTCATCCCTTGAATATATGGTTGGTAAATAAATTGGGAATGTTACGATTTATTCCATATAAATATGATTTCCAAATCAATAATTTTCATATCTATGAAGAGAAGGTTTTTCTCCCTCCACATCATCGATATAGTAGCTGGTTTAATTTTTCGATGTGCCTCAGTTACCTTGTTCGCCTATCCTAGATGATAGTGAATAGAGAAATAGTTGTCCTTTATAAGCTCAATCCATATCCTTTGATTAATGATGAGGTCCTTTTATTTGAATTTATACATGAGGATCTTTTTTATTAGTATATATGTCATACTTCTCACCATAGAGGTAGTACCAAATGATTTATTAGAAAAAATTGATAGTTTACATATCTAGATCATGCTTTGGGCAGTTATTCTCATTGATCATCAATAGTCATGAGGCATAGTCTTCCAATTAATCATTTCATATGAGTACCCAAACCATATTTATTTTAACCATCATTGTATATCTAAAAAACTAATCCACTTTTTTGAAATGTGAGTACATGTGAAGTAATCAAACTCTTCTTTATCACCTTAATGATATAAAAAAATATTCCATTCATACATACTATACTCGTGTCCCCGTTAAATGTGTTAGAGGGATAGAAAATCATGAGAATTTTCTCCAAAAAATACATTATTACCCGACTAATACAAGTAAAATGTGGATATTCATGACACTAGTGGGTTCAGGACGTTCCAAAATGACCATTTTTTTGAAGGGTCCATAAGATTTCTATCACCTGTGATCATTTTTTCCACTAGTGTGACATTTTGAATACAAAATTAATTCCTTTTAAAAAATATGTAAAATTTATCATTCCATAGTGTCCCCAACACAATCATTATATGTTATTCCTGATTCGAATTTCTCATAGGTTATATGAGAATATCATTGATAAAAAATTATGTCAAATTTCACAATGAACTATATAAAGACTCTATTTATAAAATATATAACGATGTATGAGGAATTAATATTTATAATGTTAATAAATAGGAACCAATTTTTCCACACCATTTATAGAAAGTATAATAATGAATATATTCTTTCCAAAACATCACAAGATGATATCAAGAACTGAGATCCACTCATGGGAAGTACTAAAATCCTAGAGGTTGATAAACCAAGTTATTAGTCATTAGAATATTATACTTCTTCATTATAATGATATTATCAAGTTCATGATAATTGATACAAAAAACAATGATCCCTAATTTTTCTTTAAAATAACACTAGGTAACCCTATGGTAATGAACTATAGTGTATGAACCCTTTGTCCAAATGATCTTATAGAAACTTATTTAACTTTTATTTGATTGAGGACATCATGTAAAGGAATTCTTAGACAGACTAATCTCATAGTCCGAGTTATATTTATAAATATATCTCACTATATAGAAACAAATTCTTAATATACATAGATATTACATCATTTTTAGGAATATTAAGCACATTACAAATTTCTTTTCCTAGGGAACATAATTAACTAGTGTATTTAGAACATGGAAACATAATATTAAAACTTGGTAAAATATCCTCAAAATCTCCCTTAAAGAACATACCCTTTATTATTCCTACTTAAAAACATTCTTTATAACCTAGGGAAATGAAAATAAGAAAGTGGTTGTATCACATTCTGAGTTACATTAGAAAGGATGATTAGTAAGAATAATGTGAGATTGAGGTTATAAGATCATGATAATAATATTAGAAAATCACACCTCCTATATCAAAGATTATAATCAAGAGTCATGGAAACATGATTTTTATTTAACAAGACATGAATCAAAAGGAAATCAGTAGCATAATTTTTGAGATAATAAAAAATGAATAAGACATAGAGTTGTTTTACTCTATTGAGAATGGAAAATCCTATTTCAAGGATACCTGACATGAACATCATAACATATTAGGATTCTGATAATCAACTATATACCTGCTTCGAGATTGGGAATTCCAACCTTTAACCCTATTGTTTTGGGAATGTGATTCTTTAAAATGAACCATCTTATTTCAGGCATGGAATACTCTCCTGTGTATACATTGTTTTCAATTTTTATTCCCTCCCATGTACCCTATTGTTATCTGATTGGAAATACATTTTATGTACCATCTTAATTCAGTTATATTCCCTCCCATGTACCCTCTTTTTTTGGTCGTGGAGTTCCCTCTGGTTTACCCTCTTGTTTAGGTCATGGGATTGCCTCTCATGTACCGTATTGTTTCAATATTTGGATTCCCTCTTTTTCAACCTTCGATATTATTAAACATTATTCATTAACAAATAAATTTAAGAGACATATAGGCCCCACCAGTCAAATAATTAAATTATACATGAATGTACCTAATGATAACATAATAGTAATTGTATCATAGTCCATGAAATGATATGGGTTTTGTAAAAAATATATCATAAACAATTAAATAAAATTTGTATTATAAACATTTCATCTGATCATAACTTTTTAAAATGAGACATGTTTTATAATCATTTCATCATAGAATTAATTTTTCAAGGATGTGGGTATCAAAAACATTTTATCATGGAATAACATGTGGAATAGAAGTATGATTCATAAAAACATTTCATATTAAATTTAAAAAAATCATATAAATAATTAGAATTGAGACCTTTGATACTATAACCATTAAATCATAAATTATAACAAATGATTTCAAATTTTAGTGAGTAGTATCAAGATTGATAACATGAAACATATCTTATTAAAAATTATATTTATTTTAAATTATCTTTTTAGAATATGAAACATTTTCTTAATCATTTTCATTAAATAGTTGATGAATATATAAACTATCTTTTTAAAAATCATTTTAAAAATTTCTTGAGAAGTTATAATTTTTCTTTGAATAGTGCTTCTTAATAATGGAAAAAATTAGAAAATACTTTTTCATTGAGAAAAAAATTAAAACAAAAAAAATTTAGAGTATGAGGGAAAAGTTTGACTTTAAAATTTCTCCTTTAAAAATTCGAGTAATCTTAAAATAAGTTCATGTCATGATTATGTGTAAATACATATATAATGAACATTTTTTTCACTATAAATTATTTAAAAATGTGACCAAATTAAAAAACTCAAGAAGATTCTTTTTAAAACCCATTTTTATTAATAATTTAACACTTGGGTAAAAATGTATTTTATAAATCACAGTAATTCTTTATTTTTTTTATAAAATAGGTTTTAATATTAATAAAACCGACAAAAAATGGAACTAATGTCATATTATCTTCAATACACATAATTAATTTTCTTATGTGTAAAAGAGTGAAATTTGTTATCAATACATAGATATATTATAAGGAACCGACCATACACATTAAATAATCTTGAATTACGTAAATAATTTTTATTGAGGATCCTTTTAGGGTTAGACCTTTAGAGAATTAGGTCATAAAATTTACATAAAATCTTGAATATTACATGTAGACACTTCTACTTTGTATCCATTTTTTCATAAAATAAAAACTCTTGAAAAAAAGGGTCATGTCTACATCCATTTTTTAGTATGACTTTTCCTTGATCCAAAACATGACATTATTCATCATTTACTCCTGTGAAAAACATATCAAAAAATGGGATAAACATAAAAATGAAATTTAAGGGTTATAAAACATGGAAAGAGAACATTAGTCCATCAATACATACAAAGAATAACCACTATAACCAAACTCAAAAAATCATAAGACGTATGAATAACACATAGTAATCAAAAATCATAATGGTAACTTGTGGCATCAATATAAAACATACATTGAAGCTATAAAATCTACATAGGGAGT
This sequence comes from Viscum album, assembly GCA_963277665.1. Classification (NCBI taxonomy): domain Eukaryota; kingdom Viridiplantae; phylum Streptophyta; class Magnoliopsida; order Santalales; family Viscaceae; genus Viscum; species Viscum album. The sequence goes on along the minus strand of OY728143.1, from coordinate 959,516,319 downwards.
TAGATTGGTATATCCATCATAGTATATTCCCTAAATCTCTTAGGAGAAACAATAACATTTACCACTATCACATTACCCAATGAATTGGAGAGCTATCTCGGGCACACTCGCTCTTGGTTTATCCCAGAACCACCTATATACGTAAAGAATACTCAAGAACAATATCATATTCATAACATAATAAAAAACATAAAGGGAAGATAAAATTTCCACATTTTATTCAAAATATATCATTTAATAATATTGACATAAAAATCCACTACCGTAACCATTTTCAATACCAAAATACATAAATGAGTATATGTAATTTATTTTCTCTTTTAAAAACATTACAACTTATTATAGAAGCCAAATATCCAATAATGCTCGTGATGAAGGAAAAGGTATTTGTCATAGCTTATGATAAGAAGAAACATTATGTTTTGTCATTTAGTAAAACAACTCATCGAAAAATATTCCCTTTGAATTAAATAAAAATTCAAAGGACTATATACACCATATAAATGAATGTTGTGTATAAAAAAAAATATACTTCAATGAAAGGAGATTGAGATTAAGTTCATTACCTCGTGTCTCACATGACTAGTTCGTTCCTTAATCCCCAGAATAATAAAATAATGTAAATTTATACTTGACTCAAAACATTTGTCATGTTTATTATTCCTTTTATATCACTTATTACCACACTATAAACATTATATAACCATTTATATTAATAACGGTCATATTGTTGATATTTTCTACTTGAGTCAAAAATGTACTTCTTATAATTAAATGTTTATCATGTGGTCAAAATTTCATTATCGAGAAAATTATATTCATGATTTATATATCATATATGTAATATATATCCAGTATATATATATCTCTTTATAATACTACATATCAGTTGATGATATGAAATGAAATGCACCGTTCATGGAGACGGTAAGCTGTACGTACTCATGAATGCTAATTTCATTTATATTTCATATTTTAATGGAATGAAAGCAAAATTATAAATAGGATTATTATAATTATTTTATAATATCATATATAATTTCATTAACTCCATCCTTTAAATTTCCCATGTATGTCATGAATGAGTCATGTCACTTTGAGGGGGCGGTAGTCCGCACTTCCTCAAATGAAATTATCGTATTTATCCATTATATAAATAATAAAGGTATGCAATAAATGAAAAATACACAAGTATACAAACAATATAAATATAATATATATCACATATAAAAAAATTTCCATCTTAATGGCCGCCATAAGTGGTGGTAGATGAATATTGAACAATCATAGTTTCATTAGGCAGTAGTATTACGTCCAGAGAAAAGGTATGTTCTTTACCCATTATACGGAGGTGAGTGTAATTGTTGTTCAAATAATTATTAGTAAAAAACCTATAAAATTGAGGGTACTTTTTTTGTTATAAAATAATGGAATAAAAAGAGTTTAGGGTGTTGGATAAGTATAGTAAAAGAAAAGAATTTATGAGAAGGTGTTACTATTAAATTTGGTACCTCCCTTGGGTTTGAATGAAAATGATTTCGTGAAGTTCCTTATTCCTAAGTAATGTTTCAAGGTGGACGAGAGGTATGTTGAGAGATTATTTGGGTAGATTATGGATGATCCAAGGGGTTTGACAGGTGTAATTAATGGGTTAGAGGTGAGGGAATTTTATAAGGGGGAGGTGGTGCTCTTTAAGAATATTGGAAAATATTATTTAATTATATAATGATTATCAATTTATAAAGGTCAATTTCTTATTAATGATGAATATAAGATGACTATTGTTAAAATTAAAATCATCCAAAAATAAATGGATAGGTTTTGGGCATTGTTTTAATATTTATAATCTTGTTTATTTAAATCATTAATTATTGAGGTAAACACTACATCATTATTGTGTCATAAATAATTTTATTTATTTGATGTCTAAAATTTATAAAACAAATACAATGATGTAAAAAATATTTTTATATTTCAAATCAATATATATAGTAAAGAGATAAATTATATAACCCATGTACGAATTGATTTACTAAAATATACATGTTTATGTCATTTTCGTAATTACATTAAATTAATTTATATAAAGTGTCATTATCAATATTAAGTGGATATATGGAGTCCAAAAATCGACACAAGAATTAACATGAAAGAAAATATATCAAACAATAGTATTATTACACATGTTAGGGTAATTTTATATTATTATAATATTATGTTTACCTTGAATTACCCTATTTACCTTTAACCATGGTAAATAAAAGTCAAAAGTTAGTATACGCTGAAAATTATATTAATTTTATTGAACAAAATATTACATACTAATGATAACAATTATGTTAGATTTTTTATATTCTATTCACAAAAGTGGTAATGTATCATTTAAATGTTAATGTCGGTTTGTTAACTACTACTCAATGTTTTCACTATTCATAAAAAATTGATGGTTTTCAGAAAAATACAAAATATTCATCCTAATATATATTTGATATTTAAAATTAAAAAATTCTTTATATTTTACCAATTTCAATACCATGAATATTATTTAATTAATTTAAAATTAATTCTCATTGTCAAACCAAAAAGTGCGTTTTTTAGAAATAATAACTATCAAAATATTGAGAGTTGTTTTTGTTCAATTTCTATATGAAGTCACTTCCAATGACCAACATTGGATTAAATGAAAATAATCTAATCTAATTACACATTAAAACCAATTAAAAATATAATATATCCATATAAATAAATTATCTTAAAATTCAGTTTTGAATTAAAAAACAGTATTTTCACTATTCATTAAAAAATAAATTTTATCAAAAAAATACCAAAAAATTACCCAAAGTAAATTTTGATGTCATGATTCAAAAAAAAATTATTTTTTCAAATAGAAAATATAAAATTGACCAATACTATATTTATAGTGGGTTCGAATCAAAAGGATGTAAATTGACATTTTAATGAGTATTAGAGTATTTATGTTTAAAATCAGATTCATTATTATTTTTAGCCTCTAAAATTTATTAGATAAATGTAAAAACAATTAAAAAACATTTATAATCATATTGTAGTTAGTTATGTTCATTCCTTAAAATACAATGTCTAGGCCTTAACTAACATTTAAAATAATATGATATTAATATTTTTCTTTATAACTCAGCATTGTGTGCATCAGTAGACTTTTCAGAATCTCAATTTTGTGTGTCAGGTACGCCATTAAACATAGAGTCTCTATTAAAGAAAAATTATTATTTAATTCACACATATATAAATGTGTTATTCATTGTTTAATTGGGATATTACATCCTTCCCCCCTTTTGAAAATTTCTTTATTTCAATTTTATTCACATATCAAAAAAATGGAGGTATTTATCCCTCATAGTATTTTCAGATTCACATGTTGCCTCTTCAACCATATGTTTTTCCATAATTACTTTACCTGATGAATTTCCTTATTCTAAAACACTATCTCTCTTTGGTCAAGAATTTGGACTGGTTATTCCTCATAAGAGTTATTCTTTTCCAACTAAACTAGCCTTAGGATCAAAACATGATATGTATATGAAATATTCATTATCGACATTAAAAAATGAGAAAAATTGAGTACCTGGGATAAACATGTAGGTAAACCCACTCTATTGAATTCTTATCCAAATTTCTCCAGGATTTCATAAGGTCGAATGAACCTCAGACTCAACTTTCCCTTCTTATCAAAATGCATCACACATTTACGTGGAGAAACATTGAGAAATACATGACCACCTACCTCAAAAGAAATAACCTTCCTCTGGTTGTCTGTATATCTTTTCTGCCTACTCTGAGCTGTTATCATGTGCTTCTTAATCAACTGAACTTTTTTTGGACATCTCTTCTACTAATTCTGGACCCATCAACTTCCTTTCAGATACTTCATCCCTAAAATAATGAGTTCAAAACTTCTTTGCATATAATTCCTCAAATGGAGACATATGTATACTACAATGAAAATTGTTATTTAAAGAAAATTCATCCAAAGAATGATGTTAGTCCCAATATCCATGGTAATCCATTGAGCAAGCACATAACATATCTTCCAAGGTTTGAATTATTTGTTTCAACTACCCATCTTATTGAGGATGAAAAGCTGAAAAAAAAATTAATTTAGTACCCAAGAACGTCTGAATGCATTTCAAAAAGATAGAAGTAAACCTAGGAAAATGATCTGATACAATGGAGTGGGAAAATCTATATATCCTGACTATCTATTTTATAGAAAATCGAGAAAATTTTTCTAGAGATATATTTTCTCGAAATGGAAATAAATGAGAAGATTATTTTAATCAGTCAATAATAACCCATATTGCATTATTACCACAAGATTTCTTTCATAATACCACAACGAAGTCCATGGATATATTTTATCATTTCCACTATGGCACTGGAAAAATATGAGGCATCTGTTTTGGTAACTATTGCTCTTCATTAACCTGTTTACAAGTCAAACACATAACTATAATGTTAGGAATATCTCTTTTCATTCCATGACACATGTAATACTCTCTATGATCTTTGTACATCTTAGTACTACAAGGATGAACTAAAAATAGAGAACTATGAGCTTCACATAACATTTCATTCTTCAACTGTGAATCCGAGGGCACATGTAATCACTATCCAAATCTCAAAATACAATCTTTATCAATGTTAAAATCAGGCAATTTACACTTCTAAACCATCTCTACCATTTTATACTAGTAATGGTCATCCATCGGTACTTTCTTAATTCATTCTTATATAGATGATTTCACCGACTCCTGAAACAAAACAGAGGAATTTTCATGCACCAGAAACTTCTATACCAATGTTTATCATGTCTTTAATCAATTTATATTGTTCCAAACGTTACAAGGTTAATATAGAATTACTTTTTTGACTGAAATCATTATCCTCTTTATTTTACATTACTTGATGGTAATGAATTGTGAATTCATAATCATTAAAAAATTCCACCCATCTCCTATGTCTCATGTATAATTCTTTATGAGTGAATATATACATCAATCTTTTCTGGTCATATATATTTCCAAATTTACTCCATAAAAATGATTCTCTATATTTTTGAAGAAAATACAACAACAGATAATTCAAATTCATACATAGGGTAATTTAATTTATAAGGTTTCAACTAACATGAAGCTGAAGAAATATCCTAACCATTTGGCATAAGGACAAAGCCATGTCCTTCCAATGAATATTTACTGTAGATAACACGCTCACAATTTCTGGAATGTAATTCCAAAACTGAAGCAATCACCAATCTTCTATTCAATTCATGAAAACAATCTTCACATTCTTTTTTCCAAATGAACATAAAAAATTTTTAGTTATCTTAGTCAGTGGGATAGAAAACCTTAAATTTTTTTAATTAACATCTAGTAATAACATGCCAGACCAAGAAAACCATAGACCTCAGTAATATTTGTGGATCTTGGATATTATTCAACAAATTTTGTATTAACATGATCAATAGTTATTCTATTTTTTTAAATAATGTGGCCATGGAATGAAATTTTTTGTAACCAAAACTCTTTCCCTCTGAATTTACCATACAATTTCATTTATTTTATGGTTTGGAAGAAAACACTAAAATGAATATCACAATCCTTCTTAATTTTAGAATAAACTATAATTTCATCAATAAACAGAACCAAAATCATATCCAATAACTTATGGAAAATTCTATTCATAAGATCCATAAATACATTAGGTGGAGTAGTTATCAAAAAAAGGCATAACTACAAATTCATAATGTCCATATCTAGTATGAAACATGGTTTTCAGATTGTCTTCTTTTGTTATATTCAACTAATGGTACCCTGACCTCAAGTCAATCATCAAACAATACTGAACTACCTAGAGATGATCAAACAAATCATCGATATAAGGCAAATGATACTTGTTATTAACTGTGATGTTATTAAATGATTTATGATCAATGCAATGTATCATTTAACCATCATTCATTAAAAAAAAGAGATCCACATGGTGATGTGCCATGTCAAATGAAAACATTATCTAATAAATCCTACAATTGATTAATTTACTCTAAAAGTTCAATTTGATACATTTGGTAATGGTGTTTTGTAATTAAATTAGAATCAGGAAAAATGTCAACAGTAAATTCAACAACCAGATCAGGTATTATAATAGGCAACTCATCCAGAAACACATCAAGATAATCATTTACCACTGGCATATCATTAATCTGAATAGTTCCTTTGTTTTCACCAATATGTGTAAGGTAACATTCTATTCCATCTTTTACTAGTTTCTCAACTTTCCGATATGTTATCAAATGTAAGGGTTCATTCATGTACGCAAACTGAAAATATTTCTGAATTGAAACTTCTTTTTCTCTATAGTAAATCGTAGAATGATAAACTCAAATCCAATCCATACCCCAAATAACATTAAACTATACTACAGGAAAAACAAACAGGTTTGTAGGTAGATTCTTTCTAGGCATAAGGATATAAAGGTTCTTATATTTTTTTCCTCAGCATTTCCTCTCGGGGGTTTTACATTATTTTCATGATTCATATCTTGAGATAGAATTCCCAATTTATTATTTAACTTATTTGAAATTAACAAATGTGTATACCCTAAATCAAAAAAAACATTGGAATAATCTGAAAAAACAAACAGTATACCTGATACTAGCTCATTTTATGGCCCAATATCTACTGATGTAGTTGCAAAGTATTTCACCACACCTTTTTACTTGTAGTCTGTCTGCTTCCTTCAGTTAAGTTTATTGTTGGACACTAATTTTCCTAATGACTCATTTCATTGCACCTAAAACATTTTACTGACTATAAATCAGATTTTGTTTTACCATTAACACGATCTTTTTCAGTGTAATTACGAGCCGTATGTGTCATTTTACCGCATCAGTAGTTCTTACCAGTTTTAAAAATACATTCTCCTGCATTGTTTTACCAAATTTTATAAAAATCTAAACTTAATATTCATACCATCTTACTTATTGAGGTGTTTTTCCCTTTTACTAGCCACATGGACCTCCTATTCTATTGTTTTTTAAAGAAAAAATGATCATTGAAAAACTCTATTTTCCACCTTCTCCACACATCAAAAAGGTTTTTCATAACTTTTGAACTCAAGAGAAGCAAAATCCCTTCGATACATTAGATTTACTAATGAGTAAAAATAGTTGATTTTACTGTCAATATCTCATATGAAATTTGGAGCATACCTTCCCAGTAGAGTGAATTCGGGTTCATAAGAAGACACTAATTCATCCTCCTACCTCAATTATAGGTATTTTTTTCCATCCTAGGATGAACCACATTAGAAAAATATATCTCAAGAAACATACCTCTGAATTAATCTCAACCAAGAACATCAATATCGTCACTATACCTGCTATTTTTGACCATCGACCACCACTGATCAGCTTCTCCATCCAAATAGAAAATATAAAGACTAACTTTTTGATGTTATGAACACCCCATGACATCAAAAATCATCTCCAGTGCTTTAATCGACCCATCTGCTAGAATAAGGTCCAATGATCTTATGAATGATGGGGGATGTTGCCTCATTAAATGCTCTACTACTGACATGTTTCACTGTAGTTGATCTGGAAGATCTCATGCATGGATACCACCACCATTTATAGCCTATTTCAACTGTTCCATCAATGAAACAAACTATTCAGTTCTGATTATGACAATCTCATTTTGCTGATTTGGAAGGTTGTCTTCCTCATGATGTCATCCCATCATAACTGCCCTTTTCATTTACGGAAAACTATTCTGAACACATAAATATCTTAGGTGATGCAACATGGTAATATGTAAATGTAATATCTTTTCACTATTAATAAAAATTGATTTATGTGTTTTAATTTAATAATACCCTAACTCCTAATGTTGTCTAAATCGGCCTCTGATACCAACTATAAGGACCCATCCTTAAACATTACATAATATTAAATAATGTTTATAATTTACATTGAGGATCTTTTCAGGTTTAGAACATTATAGAATTTGGTCATAACATATACATAACAACTTGAATATTACATGTAGACACTTCTATTCAGTATCCATTTTTTTATAAAATAAAAACTATTGAAAACATGGGTGAGGTCTAGTTTAATGTTTTAGCATGAATTTTTCATGATCGTTTCCTTTACCCTATTAATCTTTATGTCCTCTGAAAAACAAATAATAACAATGGATAAACATTAAAAGCTCAGTAAGGGTTATAAAATACAGAAAGAGAACATTAGTCTATCAATAAATACTAAACACAAGCACTTTAATATACCTCATGAAATCATAATATTTATGAATAACACATATTAATCACAAATCATAAAGGTAACTTGTGGAAGTCATGTCAAACATACATTGTACCTATCACAACAACGTAGGGTGTTACATAGGACTACCCATCACAGTATCTTCACTAAATCTCTTAAGAGAATAATTAAAGTTTGCCTCAGTCATGGTACCCAATGAATTGGAGAACTATCAGGGGCTCACCCGCCCTAGGTTCATCATGGAACCACCTATATATGTAAACAATTCCCAAGAACCATAACTTATTCATTTCACATAAAACAATCATAAAGGAAAGATAAAATTTCTACATTTCAATCACAATATATCAATCAAATATATTAAAATAACACATCCATTATCAAAAACATTTTCAATACCATGATATGTAAAACTATATATGGTATTTATTTTCCATTTATAAACAGTATTGATTTTTAAGGAATTTTTTATATCAAATAACACTCAAGACAACAGAAAAGGTCGTTGTCACCACATAAGTTAAAAAGAATCATTCTTTTTTTTACATTAGTAAAACTCCTTGTAGAAAATGATTAACTTTGAATAAAATGAAAATTAAATATTTTTGTATACCGTATAAAATAATTTCTTGTATACAATAAAATACGCCTCAATGAAAGGATATGGAGATGAAGTCCCTTACCTCGGGTCTAACATGTTCTGTTTATTCCTTAATATACTGAATAATAAAATAACGATAATTTTTACTTTCTTTAGAACATTTTTAGGTTTATTATTTCTTTTATATCATTTATTAACACATTATAAACATTATATAATCATTTGTGTTAATAACTGTCGTTTTGTTGATATTTGGTACATAAGTCGAAAATAAATTTCTTATAATTACAAGTTGTTCATGTGGTCAGAAGTACATTATCTACATATTGTTATTCATGATTTAGATATCATATATACCATATATATCCAGTATATATATGTATTTATAACTATACATAACATTTGGAGATAAGAAATGAAATGCCCCAATCAAAGAGACCGTAAGCTGTGCGTAAGAACAAATGCTACTTTCATTTTTTTTATTTTAATGGAAAGAAAATATAATGATGCATAATTATATTTTAATTATAGTATAATATAATATATAGTTTCATTAACTTAATCCTTTATACATCCTGCGTATAGAATGAATGAAAAATATCACATTGAGGGGGCGGTATTCCGCACTTCTTCAAATTAAAATATCTTATTTACTAATTATTGAAATAATAAAGGTATGAAATAAAGGAAAAATTTAGAAGAATAGAGAAAATATAAATATTATATATATAACATATAAATATATTTCCAAATTAATGTCCACTTTAATAGGTGGAAGGAGAATATTGAACAAATATCATTTTGTTAGGCAGTAGTTCGCCGTCCACATAAATAATATGTTCTTTACCCATTAGATGGAGTAGTGTGTAAGTGTAGTTTGAATACATTTAATAAAAACAACATAGTGTATTTAGTATACTGTTCATTTATGAAAAACTGAATAAAAAGAGTTTAGGGGGTTGGAGATGTAAAATAGTAGAAAAGAATTTAAGAGAAGACGTTAACAATAAATCAGGTAACTCCCTTTGGTTTGATCGAATAAGATATCATAAAGTGTGTTATGCCTAATGTATGGAATATAGGAGTAAGAGAGGGATAATGGGAGAATATTTGAGCAGAGGGAAGATGAGAAAAATGGCTTGATAAGTCTGACTAATAGGTTAGAATTGAGGGTATTTTATAAGGGGGAGGAGGGGCACATTAAAAAAGATTTGAAATATTATTTTATTATATAAGGATTTTCAGTTCCTAAAGGTAAAAAACATATTAATGTCGAATTTAATATGAATCCTGTTTGAAATACAATCATCCAATAATAATTGGATAGGTTTTGGATATTTTTTAATCATTATAATCTTATTTATTTAAATCGTTCATTAATTAGGTAAACAATGCATCATTATTAAGACATAAATAATTATATTTAGTTTATTTATATAAATTATAAAAAAACATGATGTAGGAAGTATTTTTATATTTCAAATGAATATTTATAGTCGACGAGATAACATTTATAACCCCATATAAGAATTGATTTACTAAAAGATAAAGGTTTATGTCATTTTTGTAATTATAATTAAATAATAAATATAAAGTGGAATTATCACTGTTAATTGGTTCTATGGGGTCCCATAATATACCCAAGGATTCCCATGGTTGAAAATGTATCATCATATAGGATTAGGACTCATGTTAAGGTAATTTAATAATATTATAATTTTGTTTTTACTTTGTATTTCCCTATTTACCTTTAACCGTGGTAAATAAAAGTCAAAAGTTAGTATTCGCCCAAAATTACATTCATTTTATTGAATGAAATTTTACATTATGATGAAAACCATTATGTCATATTTTTTAAATTAAATTATCAAAAGTGGTAAATTATCATTTAAATAAATAATTCGGGTTTTTAAAATACAACTATTTGTTTTCACTATTCATCAAAAATTGAAGGTTTCCAAAAAATAAAAAAAATCAACCTAAGATATTTTTTATTTTCTGATTTCAAAAATGATTTCTATTCTACCAAATTCAAAATATATAAGTTTCATTAATTTATTTAAAATTAATTCCCGTTGGCAATACAAAAATTAGTGTGTTTTTAAGAAGTATTAACAATCAAAAGATTGGCACTTGTTTATGTCCAATTTCAAAGTGAAATTAATTCAAATGACCAACATCAGATTAAATGGTAAATATATTATCTAATAATACTTTAAAATAAAATAAAAATATAATATAACCATATAAAAAAATTATATTGAATGGATGTTTTGGATTAAAATACAGTATTTTTCACTATTCATTAAAAAATGAATTTTATGAAAAAATACCAAAATTTTACCCAAATTAAATTTTGTTTTCCCAATTCTAATAAATAATTTTATTTTGTCCAATTTAACATATAAAAGTTAACAATACTATATTTAATGATGGATCACCATCAAAAGGTAGTAAATCAACCGTTTAATGAATATTTGTTTATTTATGCTTAAAAGTATATTCTTTATTAATTTAAGCTACTAATTTTTTTTGGATAAATTTAAAATCATTTAAAAAACATGTATAATAATATTTTAGTTAGATCTGTTCATTCCCGCCAATAAAATAGTTATGATTTATCCACCATTTAAAATAATATTATATTATTATTTTTCAGTATGACTCAGCATTTTCTGAAACATTAGACTTCGGAGAAACCCATTATTGTGTGTTAGGTATGCCATCAAACATATCATTCCCTATAAAGTAAAATGAATATATAAATCTCAAAAATGTAATTGTATTATTATTTATTTATATTGGATGTTACATATATCATGGATAACAATAGGATAATAAAATTCAATGGGGTTCCTGAAATGGGTCATTATAATTAATCAATGTAATCATAATTATAAACAATCTAAATTATCGATGAGATTGAAATAATAAACCATTACCACTATGATAACATTTAATCAGAATCCTATCGAAATAATGAGATTTCATGAAGCATAAAATATGATTTATATAATTATAGTCATGATATATTATGTCATCATGTATTATATACACCAGGTAGATGAATATAGGTTTATAACCTAGCATGTTCCTCAAATAAGAAAAATTGACACAATATTACTATATAGATTTGGTAGATTTTGTATTGTAAACACCATGAAATATATATCATTTAATGTATACTTCAATAACCATGTATTTAAGGATAATAATAATAGAATATTTTCATGGGAATTATATTAACACAAAAAATAAATAAGAGGTGTATGTGGTATAAGTCTCACAAATATAAAAGTGTACTTGGGATCCCCGTACTACAATAGTAAATTATGAATCCTGCTTTCGATGAATTAATGAATTAATATTAAACTTTTTATATAATTAAATAAAGTAAATTAAAAATATCACTTTTCATAGTTTTTTATATACACATCTAAATAAAAAATGTATTGAATATATAATATATCTCACAGAAATTATTGTGCGATGAGAAAACCCAAACCATAAGTCATGAAATTTATCATACGCATTAAAAATTCCGGTATAAAAAATATATTATAAATAAAAAACCCATATTAATATACATCATTCCATATATTATTTTATTATTACTTTATATTAATAAATTTATATCAAGTCTATGTTAATGTTGTGTTTCAGGTAATAAGTGATCTTTTTCATATATTTTTTGACTTGTTGATAATTATAATATTAAATAGATCATGATTTATATATTTAAATAATTTAAAAAATTATTGAAATATCATATATATTAGTTATATAAATAATAATAATAATTTATAATAGATATAAATAAGAAATGGAGAACATAGTTCATGGTGACGGTCGGCTGTATATATGCATGAATGTTGTTTTCCTTTTCATGACATATTGAAAGAAACTATGTAAATTCTATAAATGTATATATATAATATCTTTGTAGTATAATTTTTAATTCATATATAATATAGTTTCACTAAATAAATCGTTAATACATTCCACCTAAAGTGTGAATAGATGACATCGCTTTGAGTTGGTGGTAGACCACAAACCCACAAATCATGCTATCATATTTACACAAAAAGGAAAGCATGATGGTATCTGTTATATTATAATTCTAAAAGTATAAATAAAAAAAAAATAAAAAATATATTATATGAAACATAAATTCCATTATTATTCACAACCATTAAAAGTGGGAATGGAAGAATGAACGATGTCTGATCGAGAGATGGAAATCCACAATACAAATGAATGATTATTGGATATCTCATTTGATGGATGTGTGTGTGAGTGAATTTAAAAAAAATACATCATTGTATTTATAATTTTTTTTATTTATATATTCCAAGATTAATTTGAATTTATGGTATCGATAATGAGATAAAACAAAAGTCCATGTTGAAGGATGATACCTTCCAATGGGCCACTCCTTCATTTTCACCAAACGACTTCCATTATTGAATTAAGCCCATATTTTTGCCTATATTATGAGGGGATTAATTTTAAGTGTCTCTTAGGTAGATATTGGATGATCCAAATGTTATTAAGGCTTGTGAGGAGAGGATAAGAAGAGGAGGGCTTTTATAAGTTGGGAAAAGGGCATAATGGGTATTCATGAAAAAAATTGAGTGACATTCCTGTTTTAATTATCCAATGTTGAATAAAATTGACAATTTTAGATAATTATATGTTAATTTTTCTAAATATGTCAATGATATAATATTTATACGCTTTTAGGGTCATTTTTTACAACTTATATTCTATATTTTAACTATAAGTATATTTTTACCATAATCACTACAATTATTTATAATTACATTCACTAGTATTTTTGTTTAGAAAAAATGTTTAAATAATATTACATTATAACTTATCTATATTACTAATATGGAATCCATTTTTTCAAATTCTAATCACATATGTTGTATAAATTAACATACAATTAATACCAGAGGTCGGATGAGACAATGAGTTTTTAAAATGAAAACATGTTCAAAAGATTACTATGTTTATTTATCTAAATTCAATGTAAAAATATCAAGGTGAATTATAATGTATTGATATATTTCCAATTTTAATAATTATAATTTAATAACAACTCAAAACATATTTTTACTAAATAAATAAATTTGAAAAATAAATTGTTTGGGACTAAAATTCATTATGTTTCTGTATTCATAAAACCATTAATCTTCTCAAAAAATAAACAAAACTAACCCAATGTAAATCTTAATATTAATATTTAAAATATAATGTTTTTTATTATAATAATTATAAAATTGTTGAAAATTAAATTTATAATGGTTTTCATATTAAATTGTGGTAAAATAACCATTTTGATAAAATTAATTTATTTTATATATAAAAGAAGATTTCATCTTATATTATGCATATGAAATTTATTGGATGACTGTCAAAATGATCATTAAATATATTATATATAAATTTTATTAAAACCTTCATCAATAGTGGTTTTTAGTAAATTTATTCAAATAAAATGGTGTTTATACATATAAAAATATTATTTATAGAAAAATAAATTTCTCTATTCTAAACTAGTTATTACATTAATTTCAAAATAATTGAAAACCAAAGGATAGATTTCATTTACCTGTTAAAATAATAATTTCAAACATTATTTAATCTTATTCATAGATTTCATTCTAATGGATATTTGGTAAGTATAATAACATTTTAACAGTATTACGTGTATAAATTATTTTGGTAAAACTTGTTCTTGTGTTTAACTGATGTTCTTGAAGGATCTTGAGATTTTGGTGAATAAAATACAAACATTGTTTTCCATAAACACATTGATAATATAAATGTTGCATGAAATGAAAAATATCCAAGGGTTTAAATTAATAAAAAAGTTATTTCTCAAAATCTTGAGGTATTACATTCTACCCCTCTTAAAAAGTGTTTATCCCACAAAAATTCTCTTGGTTATCCAAGGGTTAATTATTGGGATTTTATCTAATGGATACTGAAATATTAAAAATCAATGCATATAAATTTTTTTAAAATGTATTTTTGGAACCATAATGGTTACCCATAGTTAATAGTAACTCGGATTCCTTATAACAAAACAAAGGTTGGGATTAAATAGTGGACATGGATGTAAAACATAAATAACTCTAGATAGTGATAATTATCATTGATCACTAGATAGTACATTATTAATGGATAGTCATGGGTCTCATAAATATAAATCTATGATGTTTTATTGACCCTTATTTTAACATAATCATTGGTATTTGGATAAATATTTTTTAATATCCTTTTCATATAATTGAATAATTCTATTACTACATAACAACATATTGAAATTTAATTACTTGATTTAATTCATTTTCATAAGATCAATCTCACCAATTATATTTCCCCTTCTTGATTTCCTCTGAAATTTCATACTCTATGAAATATTGGTTAATTTGTCATTCCTGTCGTCATTACATGTAATGAGGTAGAATGGTAAGTCATTCAACATAGCTTTAGTCATCATCAAGAAAAAAAGGTTAAAAAATTTATTCAGCATTTAAAAATAATCATATAGTGAAATAATACCTTTATATAAAAAACATCATTCATATTATAAATTAAACATTTCAAAAATGGTGAATCTAATAAACGTTATAAAAGGTGAATGTCCAAGAAATTAGATATAAGGTCACCAACATTCAAATGAAATAATTTAACTATGGATCCCATATATATCGTTAAGATACTCATGAGTTTCACATACTAAAAATTTGAATAACTTTATCATGTATCTTCTTAAAACAAAGTAATTACAATAAATAATTATAGAAAAGTTACATTTACTCTTATTAAAAAAAATATTGAATACACTTATTAAATCCAAAATTGATGTAAGATACATTTATAATTGTAGAATTCACTTTGTAAATAAATATTAATTCAGTTCCAATGTAATCATTACCATCAATATATTTTATCCCAACATCATTATCTCAACATTAGGATTACATTATGGGTTTTCCTTAACTTAAACTTGTATTTACCATGAATATCAACATTCCATTAAATCACATTTATAGTACATCAGAACCACTAAAGATATTATTTAAAATCCATAATGAAATGGAGGAACTAGGTACATAGTGGAAGCCCCATGCTAGTGGGATTGAAATAAAATCCAATGATGATCGACATAAACTTGTCGACGACGGTGAATAGAAGCTCCATCATAGAATATGACTGTGTGTGAAGTATATTAAGAACAAAATAAACCTTAAAATACATAGTTTAATTCTGAAGCCACAGATGACGTATTCTCATCGTTGGAGATCTCTACTCGAAAAATACAAAGAAGAATTCTTCTAGATCATCCACACATGATTCAAGGAATTCACGGGAACTCCAAACGTCGTAATCTAGGTGCTGGCGCAAATTCAGATGATCCCTTTGTCACTTTAACAATAACTTCATTGCTTTGGAAGGGATGCTTGATAGAGTATTTCATCGATGATCAGAGGATCCGTAGCCCCTCTATCTAGATCATGGGATATTGGGGAAGCGAGATAAATTCCTTGAATAGTATTTTGGAATCTCCTCTCCTCTTATATTATAGAGTATTTTAATTACCCAGAAATGCCAACCTGGTCCCTGAATAATCAAAACACTATTAAAAACATTTTATGACTACTAATCTGATTCATAAATATTATAATCCATAACTTTTAATATATTAAAATATATATCTGTATAATAATTGTGTCATTAACTCGACTCGTCACTCCGATAAATCTGAAATAAACATTGAATAATTTCATTTTCATCCATTTATATTTGTCATGTATTTACTTAATATTAATAAATACATTTAATAAAAAAATTTTAATACGTGTTATTCTTAACTCTAATAATATGAATATATTTATCAAAATGAAATTTTTTTTTCAATGGAAAAATCCCATACCCCAAAGGTGGGTCCTACCATGTCCAAAACTCATATTCAACTAAATAGAGAAGCTTATTGAATACGCTTTTGTGTATGAATCTCTAGGCCCTTATCTTGACAACAATGAATATTATTCATAGACTAAGAGTGGGATATAGAAACCCATCACGACTCCTGATGTGATACGTATTTTCACAACATAGAAAACCAACCTACGAAGACACACTATTTAATATATTCTCTTTTTCTGTTATATCTCTTAATGTAGGATGCACTCACGTTTCATCACCCTTTTCTTGAATTATTGTTTGTTGATTTAACATGCTTTATTTACCTTTGAATACCATGTCTATGGTCTTATTAATATACTACCATCCTTATCATAATGGCCTATGATATATTACTTCCAAAACCCAGAAGTGACAAATCCATTCTTAACCATTCAACCAATGATATGCCACCAATGATGCACCCAACACAAACTACCTCACCACGACATCATTTTCATGATTTTATTCATGAATCAAAGTACATTATCAATTTAAATACATTGGTAATGATCTCAAGTCATGAGACCATTACACATTATCATAGATAAGGACATACAATCACACCCGAAAAAAATGGTGTTATTATTGGTAGGTTATTCATCATGATCTCATTTCTGGAGACCACTATGTGTGCACATCAGAAGAAGATGTCTTAATGCTTATGATCCCCATCACCAGATAGTCAAACATATACTGTTTCCAATCAGTAAGATGTATCTATAAAATATAACATATATTTAATATTAATATCATAGTATCTAGAGGTTCTCATTATAGCCTGGGATATACTATAACATTTGGATATGAAAACCTTTCTATATACATTCCAATTTTAATAGTGGATGCATAAATGTCTAGACTATAATTGTAATACAACGTCATGTATAGATTACTGTATACATAATATGGTAATCAAACACACAAAATAGTTGCGTCATGGGAACCCACTATTTCATAACTCTCACATGCACTAGAGCTAACATACTAGCAAATTTTTTTGCTAATCACTAGATTAATATAATATTTCTACTGAGTAACGGCTATAGATGCTAGGTCTTCCACAGTTCTGCGCATGGAAATTCTTCTACAGAAACATCATCTCCTTGATTAAAACTTCCAAAGAGACGGTATCCCATGTATATCTCTAGTTTCCACTGTCATAACATGAAATAATGTCTAGTAAGAATATCATAACCTTCTTTATGATAATACTTTTATAAACAAGTGCAATTCCAAGAATTAGAACAAATAGTTTCATTTATGTTCTTCTTTGCAATCTTAGAACCTGAAACGTACTCAGAATTTTTATGTATGGATACCATTGTATTTTAAAAGCTTTTCTTGCTCATCGTCTTTCGCCTAACACTGACATTATATCACATTGATCTACAGATTACTTGTTTGTCTCCCCGAAAACTAGTATCATTCCTCTCCATTTACCAAGTACATATCTTTTGTACATAATAAAGTATAATTAGATAGTTTTAACTGCATTCCTTGATGTTCCCCGGAATATAACTGATATTTTCCTACTGTAAAATATACCTTTGAACAATCAGTTATTGTACATATCATGAAATACAAGATTGATCCATCACATTGAAATATGGATTATAGCTCACAACATTTATCTCTTCCCATGATTTGAACATGTCATCCTTATGATATTATGTCATATGACATAGGCAACAATGCGTGTCTTGTATTGTCCCAACATATATTTTTCATTACAATTTCCTATATGTATGATTGACTATGACCATAAATCTTATAGATAAAACTCAATAGATCATGTTGCATGGAACCCAGGGTGCTACATTAAGTTAGTTATTGGAGAAAAAATTTCATTTTGGACTTAAATAACATTGATATTAATGTTTTTTCCAGATGTTATAGAACAGACTTATTTTTGGAAATCCCTGACACTCAAACTAACCTCTTCTAGACACAGGGAAATCATTTGTTAACAATTTATATTCTATGATCTTGTTTCTTACATTAATATAAAATTGGATTTCAGTAACATCCAACCTTTATTATCATTCTGTGACTTGACCATCCCATTCTGGTTGCTTCATATAGACACCATCTATGATAGGTGTACATTACATCCAATGCTACATCATAAGATCATAGATATTATTAGTGATAAGTAAGATTGTAATGGATATTGGAATAACGACGTAGTTAAACCAATCAAGCCATATTGGTACTACACTTATACTATCCTTATATCAATTCACTTGAATACCCACAACAATATTCAAAATAATAAGCCTCTTTTTACTTTGACACATTGAATCCATTAATTGAATTTTAGTTGGTCTTATAAAATTTAGCTTATTGAGATACACTTCTTATTGGAATTAAATATTATTCATATTGACTAATAGATCACCAACCGTGGTGTATATAAAAACCATCACCATGGTTTTGTCCTTCCTACACAATATATGCCTCTAGAACAGAACTTTTTATATATGATCTTGTAAAACTAGTTCCTATTCCAACTACTTGTTCATTTTAAGAATTGAGAAAAATAGGTCAATATAGCTCCCACTCTCTCTAATAGAGATGTAAACCATTTTATAGATGTGTATTATATTTCTGTACAACATAATTTTATATCACAAGGATTTATGTAAGATACTAAACAACAGTTAAGATTATAACACTAAATTCACAATGGGTTTGTCTTGATGCATGTTTGATTATGTCCTAACAAAATCATTGCATCCAAACACATGTACTTATGAAATACTGGATTTACATCATACATTGACTTTTTTGATATCCATTACTCATTATAGATGGCATATGGTTGAGGGATATCACCATTATGTAAAAACCATTTCATGAAATATAATGGAATTTTCTACAATTTGTGTCAATGATACTACTTATATCAATGTTTTTATGTATAACCTATACGTTTATAAATTATTCTACACGACATGTTTTTTTGATCAATACTGATATCTAATACTTCATCATCAATATTTTGAATTAACATCAATGTTGTTATGTCCATAAGATAATTTGTATTTAGGGAATACTCCACGATACATTATCTTGGCTGATGAATGCATGGTCAACATATTCTTTCGTATCCCAACCTAACACAACTCTTATATCTTTACCATTAATTGAATTCCCTTTATTATTCCTTAATTACATTAAGGAATCTTATGATGTATATATTACCCTTGACCATACTTGTAATAGTTCCTGCTTACTAGTTGAACTACTTCCAATAGTTTTATGATATGCCTTTATTTTTAAAGGCTTCTTTTTCTAAACATAAGACGTCAAAAAACCAAAAGTATTTAGTTGTGATGAGCCTAAATACCATATTTTTTATATTCTGGACATCCACTTATATTATTCCAAGACAACGAATTATAATTTAACAATTTTTTATAAGGATTACATTTATATTGCACACTAATTTCCAATGATTCATGAATTGTTAAACTAGTTATTGATTTTACCAAAATGAAAGTTCATTCAAGAACCAGAAAGAATATATCCTTGCGTCCAATGACACATGAGATTAATTTTTGTGGTTATACTCAATAAAATTTCAACAAGAATCATTCACATGGAAATTATAGAAGTCAAGTACTTCTCACCACTGACCTAGGTATCACCAATTCACAGCCACTTTCAGAATACACCGAACTTGTAACAAAGTTTCTATAGTTGGTAACTATATTTAAATACACATATGAAAACAAAACATATAGTATTAAATAACCAAGTTGTAAAAAACAAACTTTACATAGATGAATATCATTGATGTAGAAGTGACATCGTAATTCTTTAAATTTTTTTATTTCTTTTAAAAATACATATTTTTATTTTATAATATACAATGAAAATAACCTTAATTAATACCTCATTAATTGAAGGACGTCGTGAATGTGCCATTGGAATTACTTTCCTTTTACCTTTTCACTTTTTTATATATACACTATAAGAATTAAAACATAACTATCTTTTATTCTTAATCACATGGAGAACCATACCTATATAGGTAATGGAGTGTCTACTCATAACTTCTTTGTTTTGTATCTTAATGAAAAACTTGAGTAATGTTGGAAAAATGATACGAGAAAGGGATCAATTTAATGATCAGGATCGATCTTTAAATTTACATGTGTCGGTGTAACAATGCCTTATTCATATCATTTCATCACTTCCTCCTTGCATACATTTTCGAGATGAGACTCCATGTTTATATCATCCATGTTAAGGTGTTGTGACCAAAACTGTCATTAGACATTGATGGAAGAATAATTATATAACTATCATATGCTTTTTACATTAGTCTCACGTAAGAGATTTTACCCTTCCTTCTTGAGTTAGTTTAACGGTGTTGTGGACTCCAAAACCATAAGTATCCTATATCATTGTACTATGCACAAACACATCTACTCATTAGGGATAATCATGTTAGTTTGGATGTTTACTTTTTCCAATATAATATCACAGTTTTTAAACATGTGGTAAAACATTCCATTATTTCTACAGAAGTAAACATTAGTAAATTAGTTCCATTTATCATGTATACCATTTAAGACATTTTGTTTAATTAATTAAATCATTTTATTCATATTATTATTATATTGGATTATAGGACCCTCCATGCTAGAATCATAATACTTTGTCTCTTGAGTATTCTAGTGGCAAGGATCCCAGAACCACCCCTCATAGTAGAAAATCTATGGCTATGCCACTACATAGAGGGTACGAGGTAGGATTTTGGATGGCCGACTGATTTAACATTCTGTCCCTTGATATACTAAGTGATGTCCAAACTTATAAAAATTAGTACTTGATTTACTCAACACTTGCCTCTAAATTTTCAACAAGCTAGATATGGCTATTTCATTGTTGCAATTTTAGATAAGTCAACCCATCACTCTTATAGGTACTGCCCAATAGTAAGAGGAACCCTCAACTATGGAATGATCAATACTCCAAACACCTGGTTTTTCCCAAAAATGAATGCCTAAATTCTATTATGAGTTAATATATATTTTAGGGATTTATTATTATTAATGTGACAAATGAAATCATTTTCTTATTTTATTAGCACAGACTATGTGATCACACTCACAACTGAACATGAATGAAAAATAAAAATCGTTGTATCATATGATCATATTATTTGGAATTCTTTTTTATTATTATACTATGTGATTGTGAAATAAACTACACATTCACAAAAGAAATAAACCATGAAAAACCCTATGGAGACCTGATCATGAGCCGATACAATTTTCTGATCATTTGAATGAATAACAGACCAACCAAATCCCAAGGGGAATGTACCATTAGTCGCGTGGTTTCCAAATTTAATTTAAGTGAATTCCCCTCTAATGCGTTTAACACATGTCTATTGTGTTGTTTTCAAGTGGTGGGAAGTGCGTCATACCTCATCTCTTCATTATACAATAGTTCTCGCACATGCGTGATGGGGTCTTGAGGTATAAACATAAAACTCTTAGAATGGGTGCGTATAGCCTTGTACATATAATGACACTTGAGATGACACAAGTATTACACTTTTATTTAATTAAAATAATTCTTACGAACATTCATGAAATATTTTAATATTTAAAAAATGAAAATAAATAAACAAACACCAGACGTGCACTGGTCGAACATCATCTCTTAATCAACCATATACGCATTAAACTCTCATATATTAATGAAATGAAGAAAAAAGTCATTCATTAAAAAAAACTGGAGGGAATTTAATTGAATTAAAAAACATCACTGTTGTTTTTAATTAAATTTAACATCGTTCGGTCCCGGTTAATTACATTAATATTAATAATAAAAATTAAAAAAAAATTAATTAATTTATATAATCTCCCAATTAAATTTTAACTCCGCATTGAATATTTAAACCAAAAATTAATGCATAAATATTTTAATTATGAAATTTAATTATATTAGTTAAATTAATTAATTTTTAATTGAAATAATATTCCTGGTCCCATGAAACTTTCGGCTGGGCCTGTGCATGTCAAGGAGAACCTTCGCAGGCCCAATCTAGGTGGTACCGACACCGTGCATAGGTTTTTTGGGCTTGATGAGTCTTCTCAATCCCATTCGGGTTTTGGTGACCCTCCCAAATATATTTCTTGGTATAGTGAGTTACCTACCCGGTAGGAGGACTAAGAGGTGGTTGGGGTTTCAGACTTTCGGCTACTACGTGACTGAAAGCACGCACGTCGTTGCGATGCAGGTCGAGTGTGAAAAGTATAACAAGTTGTGTTATGTTGGGGGGATCCTGATCCGATCTGGAATAGTAGGAGGCTGTATCTGGTTACTTTCTACTGCGTGGAAAATACTGGAGCTTGCGACAAGAATCCAAGAAGGTGTGATGTGGTGCAATGCCAGTGTGCCCAGTGCAGGAGCTCACCTAGAGTGTGGTGCGACTGCCGCCCGGTTCACCTGATGAAGGGGTGGCCATCCTTGGTAAACTGGATCGTACTTATCACAGTTCTGGCCAGTGGTTTCAAGGTTCTAGATTGGTATGCCGGACTGATGTAGAGCAAGGCATGGTGGAAATACTGACTAGATAGCTTAGGAATGGCGCGAGTAAGGCCTCCTCACAAGATAGGGTTGAGTGTCGGCTTATGGTTATTTTGGGGTGGCCAACTATGCTACTGCAGAAGGGAGGATATGTGGCCCAAGGCTGGGCGTCACCTTCTTGGTGTGGGAGGAGGCAGTCGCGCAGGTTGGTGCACCCGGTGCAGGAGGGGTCCAACACAAGGTGTTGCCGTTGCAACGTGTAGAGGAGGCCTGATACAGGGCTTCAGCGGTATGGAAGGCTGCTGTAAGGGGTGGCCCACTATGAAGAGCAGTCGACTGGTGGCACATGAGGCCTTGTAATGGATTGTGCCTTGATTGGGAGGTGCCACACTTTCCTTCTCTATAGGTGGGGGGAGACCAGCAGACCAAGGTTCTCGGGTAGAGGTTGGAGGGCGAGGCATGTTCCACTACCCGGTGAAAGTGCACCATACCATTTGGGGAAGGAGAAGACATAGGGGGACACTCTTCCCCCAACCCAAGACCCTATTTTTTCCCTTCCATGTTAGGCGCCAACCCTCCTATTTTCCCTTTTTTTCTTTATTATTGCTTTCCCACCCCAACTTTCCCATTCCATTTGTTTTTTATTGGACATTAGACATGTTTTGTATGTCTCCCTACACCATGACATACAATGTATCCCATTACATATTTTCCAAATCCAATTTAGGCTTCATAAAATAATAATTATATTATAATTATAATTTTAATATTATTATAATAATGTAATATAATAATTAAATTATTATTATAATAAAACTATTTTTATTATATTAAAATTATTATCATATTAATAATTAATAATCCTCATTGGATTTAATCAAACCTAAAAACATCAGATGCCCACCGAATGTCCATCCAGTATTGGATTTATGTGTGGTATGTGGCGTTGGGACTATAACGTTGCCCACTTTATAACCTGATGAAAATTTAATTTTTCAATTAACATAAAACTGTCACGCGTCCCTCAGATACCACATTTTGGAACCAGTTGCAAAGTATAAGCCCCAAATTGGTTGGATTTTTAAAACATTTCTACTGACGATCAATGTTACCTTGTTAACAATGTTTAATAGTATCCAAGTCTTAACCGAGGACTATGCGTGAAGGAATTTAAGAACAAAATAATCTTTAAAATAGAAAGTTTAATTTTGAAGCCTAGGATGACATCTGATCATCATTGGAGATCATTTCTCAATGGATTTGGAGTCAAATTCTTCAAGAATATCCATGCACACTTCACAGAATCCATAGGAGAGACCTATATCCTAATTCGGGTTATAGCGTGTAAATAAAATGATTCCTTCAATTATCCAAAGATCACGGCATCACATGGCAAGAGATACCTTAGAGAGTACTTGATCTATGCTCCTTAGATCCAGAGCATCTCTCAATAGATCATGGGAGAGAGTAGATGAGAGAGAAGTGCCATGAATAGTAGTTTGGAATCTCCTCTCCTCTTATATTTAGATTCATTTAATTACTTGAACATGCCAACCCAACCCAGAATAATCAACGCACTATTAACGACATTTTATTATTAATAATCTGAATCAAAAATATTTTTTATCACTCACTTGTAATAAATTAAATTATATTACTCGATAATAATTGATTCATTAACTCGACTCGTCACTCCCATGAATATTAATTGATCCTTGAATAATGTAATATTCACCAATTAATATTTTTCATGTATTTACATAACACTCATAAATACATTTAATAAATAAATTCAATACTTGTTATTCTAAAGTATAATAATATGAATTTATTTATTACATTGGCGAACTTTTTTCTTTTGACAAATCCCGGGCACCCGAGTTGGGTCCCAACATGGCCAAAACATCTATTGAACTGAATTGGGAAGATTCTGGAATACACTATTTTTTGTGACACTATATATCCTTATCTCGAAAGTAGTGAATTGTATTCATAGACCACAAGAGGGATCTTGCAACCCATATTTTCCCCTGAATAGATAAGGATTATCATAGCTGTGACAACCAACCTACTAAAATTCACTATGTAATCTAATCTATTTGTATGTTATATATTATAAAGAAAGATACACTCACGTGTAATCTCCCTTATATTGCATTATTGTTTGTTGACCTAACTGGATGGATTTACCTTTGACTGACATGTCTATGGTCTTATAAAGGTAGTTCTGTCCTTATCAACATGGAATTTGATATATTACATCCATAACCTGGAAGCGAAAAATCCATTCTTGACCATTCAACCAATGCCATGCCACCAATGACGCACACAACACAAACTACCTCACCACATCTTCATTTCCTTGGTTTTTATCTTGCATCAAAGTATGAAATATAATGACATACATTGGTAATGATCACTTTTTAGGAGACCATTTCACATGATCGTAGATAGGAACATCCAATGACACCTGAAACATGTGGTGTTCATTTTGCTGGGTCAGTACTCATGATCTCACTTCTAGATATCACCAAATGAGAACATCATGAGAAGAAGTAACAATGCTTATGTGACCCTAGCAACTGATAATCAATCATATTATATGTCCAATATGTATGATTAATCTATATGATTGAACATATATTTTGGATTAATGTAATATTATCTAGTGGTTCTCATTATATCTTGGGATATGCTATAACCCTTCTATGTGACAACTAATCTACAGACATTCCCATTTTAATAGTGGATATATAAAAGTATAAAAAATAATGGTAAGATGACATCATGTATAGCTAATTGTATAGAAGATATGGTAATCATAACCACTGAAAATTTGGTTCTAGGGCACTCACTATTTCCACTGGAAAAACCTTATCTAAATAATAATTATATACATCAAAACACATATAACATATTTCTTGAATCCAAATTCATAACAAAATTTATTATTATAGTTCATACATATGCCATTAATGAGGATTACCCATCTAATTACTTAATAATGATTTCTAAATAATAAGAAATTTTAATGGTGACATTACAATAATCAAACACAGCTAAAAAATTATTATAAAATTTTTTATTATAACCACATATACCATTAATATGTAGATCAAGTTTCTTTATCATCAGCATCCAAACCATTACTCATACAACCATGTTGAGTACCATCATGTGATTTCCCTTTAAAACCTTTACATGCATATTGCCAATTCTTTTCATAGATAAACCAATTAATTGTTTATAATTCCATATGGAGGCCAATATTTTCATCTATTGTATTAAATGAACTTTTAATTTTACATTTATAGTTTCATTCTTGGTTTACATCTCTTTCATATTCAAATCACCTTCGCATTCCAATGCGACATTCACATGGGTGTTTCTTCACATGTTCATGAGATAAAGGATATTGCATATTCATTCTTATATGTTATATATTACATGAATTACAAGATAACTAGTTCATTACCTTAATTTATTAGTCTATAAGTTGATTACATTA
Source organism: Viscum album (assembly GCA_963277665.1). Taxonomy (NCBI): domain Eukaryota; kingdom Viridiplantae; phylum Streptophyta; class Magnoliopsida; order Santalales; family Viscaceae; genus Viscum; species Viscum album. Next base: position 959,489,358 of record OY728143.1, on the reverse strand, counting down.
CATATTATTAGTCCTGATCTATGTAAATTCATTTGGCTTGATTACAATGTCATTCACTTTAGTGATTATCCCAAGTGACTTCTCATCTGTAAAATTCCATCACAGTCATCATCAAAAACGTTAGTTCTTGTTACCTCCATTGACTAAAAACATGAAAATAATTATGTTAGCAACACATATCATGGTATAAAACCACAAAATCATTAAAAGTCACTTATATTATGTCTAATTTATAAAACCTATATTTAAATCTATTAAAATCGAGGATTAATCTTAGGAAAATACCTAAACATATCGTTATAAAAATCACTAGGTATCTCAGTAATGTTTTCTCATTCTAGTTTTAAATGGTTGACTAAAACATTCCTCTGAATCCAAAAATAGAAAACTATGAATAAAATAATTGGATATTACATAATTTTAGAGGAATATTCATCACATTAAAAATTAACACATGAGGACTATAATATATTATTGTGTTAGGAAATATTGAAACATAATCTCATAAAATGGTTAATGATCTTCAAAATATACCTTAAATATCATCCACTGTAGAACTATTACATAAAATCCATTTCATAACATAGTGAAATGTATCAAAAGAAAGGGGTATGATTGGATGATAAGTAACGATATGCAAGGGATATATGTAAGAATACCATGAGTAAAATGGTATGAGAATATATTTATAACTATATAACACCATACGATAGATAGAAACAATCTTAATCATGATTAATGGCATAAATATTGTAAATTCAAAAGACATTATCAATAAGGGAATAAAGAGAATAATCTTTGACAGAATAAAAATGGAATAAAATTAGGAATTGTGACATACACATAAGAATATAAAATAACATGTCAAGGATACCTACAAATACCATAATAACAGGCTAGTTTTGGAATTATCACCACTATGCCTACAAGGGTCTTTGGATTCCCACCCACGTACCCCCTTATCTCGGGCAAGGGATTCCCTCTCATGTATCAAATTTCATTGGGCTTGTGATTCCCTCATGTGAAAAATATTGTTTCAGAATAGATATTCCATCCCATGTACACATTTACATATGTCTTTCGATGAACTCATTTGTACCAACTTATTTAGTTAATGGTAGGACCTCTCATTTCCATCTTGTTTCAATCATGGGATGAAATCATCTGTACCCTATTGATACATATTTAATATTTCCTCTCATGTAACATATTGTTTTGGGAATAGCATTCCCTCTAGTGTACCATCTTATTTTGGGAATGGGATGGCCTCCAGTGTACCCTCTAATTTTGGGCATGATATTCCCTCTTGTGTAACCTTTGAACTCACAAATAATTTATCATTACAAAATATATTGAAGTGAGATAAATTTTGAACCATTCACATAATGAAATCATAAATGAATTTGATACAAGATAAAATAAATATTAATCATATCATGACACACATAATTATATGGGTTTTATAAAAGTCATATCATAACCCATTAAGTAAAATAGGTATTATAAACATTTAATCGTATCATAACTACTAAAAAGGATATAGTTTTCATAATCTTTTAATCATAGAATAACACATTAATGGAATATGGTTTTATAATCATTTTATCATGGTGTAACCCCTGAAAGTGAGTTGTGATTCATAAAATACTTTTCATATTAAACATAAACAATTAAATTAAAGAGTATCAATGGTGTCCATTTATAATATCCCCATTATATAATAATCTATATCATAGGATTTCATCTTTAATGGAGAAGTATTTTGAATGATCACATGGAACATATCACAAAATATCATTCTTTGAAAATATTCTTGTAAAATATGATGCTTTTTCAAAATAATTTTCATCAAAATAAAAATTTTAAAACATATAAAATAATATTTCAAAAATCATTTTAATCATTTCTTGAGATAAAGACATTTCTACTTTTGTTTCCTCACGGATTTCGGGGATGACCTCGTTGATTTGAGATTCAAACGTTCCGATCGGTTTCTAACGGGTTTGTTCGTAGAACCGGAAACATCCAATGATTCCACATCCGTTTGGACCTACTTTCCAAAGGTAGGCGCTCATTAGCTTGTGGACTAATGAGGCTTAGGAATTTGTATTGGTCGAGAGGATGGGTGGTCGGACTCATCACACCTTTTTGAGGGGAATTATTGTCTACTCCGGGACTCTCTTTATAGATTTAAGTTATGTTCGTGAATCCTTATTACATTACCAAGTATAAAATGTGATTTCCTTTAGTTTTAACAATCAATGATTAAATATGCAAGAAATTTAGAGAATCTTTTATATGTATTCAAGGTTCTTCATCAATAGAGAATCATCTATATCTGTTTAGAGATTCTTGGTCAATAGTATCCTTCAAAACATTTATATAAAAGTCTCTTGGTCATTATGATGACCAGGCTGGTTTTAAAGCCACTCAGTGGGGCACATGAGGTTTATCGTCATTCAGAAGGCCATGGATTATTTAAAAGTTGGGATCGAACCCAAAAATGGGTTACCTACGTATCCTTTGTTTTGGAAAAGGAATCATAACCCACGTAGTTCGAGTAATGGAGTATGATGTTTATGATTGATGGCTCAAAGAAGAAGGTCATAATTACTTTTACACTCTAAGCTCACGTGAGTCATGCTCGGTGTGAGAAACAAGAGGTATAGGTAAAAATTAGACAATTGTGCCATGAAAGATGCAATCATAAGAATTTTTTTGGGGCTTATGTATGTATGACTGCCCAGATAAATGAAGGTTTATGATTTACTTTTAGGGAGAAAATCCAGGAATAGGGTCCATAAAGGTATATGTGCTTTATGGAGATTTGAATACTCTAACTTGGGACTTATTCCTGAGAAGGAAACCCAAATTAGGAGAGGATTGATAATTGGGTTTTACTCCTGAGAAGGAATCCCATATCAAACGTAATTTAGGACTGGTTAAGAGAAATTAAGGGACTTGGGGTTTACTCTTGAAGAGGATGTCCAAGATTATGACTTGGACATGCTCTTAAAAAAGGAGGCCCAGGTTAGCGGACTTGGGGCTTACTCCTGAAAAGGAAGCCCAAGATTATGACTGGGACTTCCTCCTAAAAAAGGAGGCCCAGGTTTAGGGGACTTGGGGCTTACTCCTGAAAAGGAAGCCCAAGATTATGACTGGGACTTGCTCCTAAAAAAGGAGGCCCGGGTTTAGTGGACTTGGTGCTTACTCATGAAAAGGAAGCCCAATATTATAACTGAGTCTTATTCCTGAAAATGAGACCCAAGTTAGGGAATAAGGTTTTGGGCTTAATCCTAAAAAGGATGCCCATATTTGAGATTGGGGCTTACTCCTGAGGAGGATGCCCAAGTTAAAGGATTATGATTGGGGCTTACTCCAGAGGAGGATGCCCAAGTTAAAGGATTATGATTGGGGCTTACTCCTGAGGAGGATGCCCAAGTTAAAGGATTATGATTGGGGCTTACGCCTGAAGAGGATTCCCAAGTTTTAAGGAATATGATTGGGGATTACTCCTGAGGAGGATACCCAATTTTAAGGAATTAAGGTTTGGGGCTTACTCATGAGGAGGATGCCCAAGATTGGGAACTTTAAGAATTTGGGGCTTACTCCTAAAGAAGGATTCCCAAGTTTAAGGAATTAAGGTTTGGGGCTTACTCCTGAGGAGGATTCCCAAGTTTGGGAACTTTAAGAATTTGGGGCTTACTCCTAAAGAAGGATGCCCATATTTGAGATTGGGGCTTACTCCAAAGGAGGATTCCCAAGTTAAAGGATTATGATTGGGGCATACTCCTGAGGAGGATGCCCAAGTTAAAGTATTATGATTGGGGCTTACTCCTGAGTAGGATGCCCAAGTTTAAGGAATTAAGGTTTGGGGATTACTCCTGAGGAGGATGCCCATGTTTGGGAACTTTAAGAATTTGGGGCTTACTCCTGAGGAAGATGCCCAAATTAAAGGATTTATAACTGGGGATTATTCGTGAAAAGGAGACCCAGGTTAAGGATTCTCTCATCTTAAAGGATGAGGTTGAATGAATGAACTCTCCATATTTAGTGACATAAGGATATTTAAATCACTAGGTTTTGAGAGATATTCTACAGAATTCCTTTCAGATAAGGAAGTCAAATCAAGAAATCATGCCATAAATGGATTTGAAGAGTGTCTTGAAGACGGAATCTTGAAAAGGAAAGGTGTGATGGCTTAAGAGGGGTAAAATGGGCAATATGGGCACCCAAAAAGGTAGGGGCGTGCAAGACTTGAAAGGCGCGCAAGTATTGCGGCGGCGCACAAGTATTGGTCGCGCACGTATACCTGCGCGACATGTGGGGTACTTGCGCGATTTTCAACCAGTATTAGAATACTTGAGCGACCCCTTTTTAATCACTTTAGAATCCTCTTGAGGTTCTTCCAGAAAATGGAGGCGCAAGTTATCTTGAAGGAAATAAGTCGGCGCGCAAGTGTTGATAAGTTTCAACACTTAGTCCTTCCTTCTTCTCTTTAAATCTTCCCTTATAGGTAAGAAATTACCTTAGAAGTGTTCCGGAAGCTTTGAGAAGTGACTTGGGCGTCAGGAGCTTCAATCCAAGTTTCTGAAAAAAGATCCTATCGAATGGGGGGCCCACATGGTCTATTTATAGGCAGGAGAAGACCCCGGGCGGTTACCAGGAAGTTATCAATTTAGGTCGTGCAAGTCACTTGCATGACCATAAGGCGTCGCGCAAGTAGACTTGCATGACCACTAGGCGGCACGCAAGTGTACTTGCGTGACCATTAGGGAACTTGCGCGACCTATGGGAAATGTTCTCCTTGTTCATCCCTTTGTAGATTTTTGATGTTTCTTCAAATGATGAATCACTTTGGACTAAGGTATTTCCTTTTTTTTTAGTCGTTAGACTCTGTGACGGAAAGGAGCATCAACAAAAGTCCCCCCTCAGAGTTGGATCCGGAGAGAAAAGAGTATTTGACTCTGAGGTGAAAAGAAAAAACAAGAAATCTGGAAGTTTAAAGTCATGCATGTCGGACATACAAAGGCTAATGCTTAAGGTCGAAATAGCTTTGACCAAAATGGATTATAATTGACTCAATTCCTTGACAACTCATCTGAAAACATAGTACCATACTCATGTATGAGAGAAAATATGTAAACTATGGCTTAAGAATATTTGAATCTGAGGAATGATATGAAAAAGAGCTAAAAGGCATTAGATGAAGTAGTTTCCAAGAATTAAGTTACTATTATTTAACAAAACCCGTTAGGGGGTTGAAATATGTAGGGCCACCTAAGGGAATTGGCTGCATGGTCAAATAAATAGTATCTTTCGGCTGACAAGTCTGTTATGTGGACTGTTTATGCAAGGCCACCTATGGGCACGTGCTGCATAGTCCGTCGAAAGAACTCTCAAAAATTTACTTTCCTAGTGCTAAAAGCCAGTGAAAGTTTATGGAGATTCAAATTTTCTAAAGTATAGAGTTTGTTGTATGGAAAGAGGTACTTGAATATGGAGAAGATATTTTCAGACAAGATTATCGAAGAACTGGATGAATATCACTCCTACGAAGGTCTGACCCAAACGTAGGGAAGAAGAATAAACCATAGACTTGAATACTTTCAGATCATGAAAAATGGTATGGGACAAATATGTTAAGGATGTCTATTTTTTGCGGATCCCTACATACTGTCGTTTAAGACAAATAAGGACAAAAGAGGCATTCTTTCCAAGAATGAAGTTACCATTATTTAACAAACCCGTTAGGGGGTTGAAATATGCAGGGCCACCTAAGGGCATTGGCTGCATGGTCAAATAAATATCATCTTTTGGCTGACAAATCTATTATGTGGATTGTTTATGCAAGGCCACCTATGGGCACGTGCTTCATAGTCAAGCAAAATAATTCTCAGAAGTTTGACATTTTTGTGACTAGAAGTCATGAAAAGGGTTATGAAGATCTGAAAATATTTAAGGTTAGGATTATAACACATAAAGATGGGTATTGTCCAATATATATAGAGATACATGGGTCAATGATAACCATAATCATATTGTGGCTGGGTCCGGAATTGAAATTTTGGACTTCACTACGTATCTCATAAGAATGAGAATCAAGCAATACGTAGTTCTTGAAATGCAGTTTAACGTCATGCATGAAGAAAGTATGAGAGATCTTAGTTTAGGGTCATAGAATTCGGACCATAATAATGAATACACAGTGTGTTTTCATGAGGACTTTTCATCCAAGGGACTGAAAGTGAAATTTGGGGTTAGGCCCAAAAGACTTAGGGCTGGATTCGAGGGATACTCGAACGTTCCTATGTATCCCATAAGGATGGGAATCAAGCCCACGTAGTTCTAGAACTACCCTTTGTACAAATTTGGTTCGTACATGTGAAGGGTGAAAGGGTACTTTAGTGCAATGATGGTTTAATCTGAGACAAAAAGTTTAGGTATTGCCATGTATGCACGTAGTATTTTGAAATGAAACATGATTGATGAATCAATGTCAATAATAGTTCTCTCTCAAATGAGGAAATCAAAGAGTATTGTAGTTTATTATCGTACCGGACAAAAGTGTTTCATAGTTTAACGTCATATAACAAGGACGAAAGTGAATCAATGTAAAGATATTGATTCAAGGTGCGGTTTCACGAATCAACATCATATGAGATGGTGGTGAACCGATGTGAAGAGATTGTCTTTGGGATTGAACCCTGGGAGGTTGCCTACACACCCAGCCTGGAGGGAAAGGATCAAAGTCCGTGTAGTTAAATTAAAGAATGAATTAATGATCAAGTTGTTCTTGGGGACAATGATCTAATAAAAAATGTTGTTGGGACTTACACATGGTTAGGGGCCCAAAGAGAGTGTTATGGTTGAGGTTTGATCTAAGCTCACGTGAGTCATACTCGGTGTGAGAAACAAGAGGTAATAACAACCTTAACGATGCACAGTTTAAAGTCATGTAGGACATATTCAGGGACTATGCAGTTTATAGTCTTGCAGTTAGGACTATTGGTGCTGCACAGTTTTAGTGTCATGTAGGACATATCAAGGATTTTCTGTACATTTTAGCGTCATGTAGTTAGGATGATGTGGATAAAATAGTTTAACGTCATATTGGACAAAAGGGGGACTGTGCAGTTTAATGTCATGCAGTAAGGACAAAATAACACACCATTTATGTCATTTTGGACGAAAGTGCGAATAGTTTAAGGTCATATGCATGGACCGTGGATGGTGCAGTTTAATGTCATGCTGGACCTTTGATGATTATATAGTTTACCGTCTTTCCGGACGTGAGGGACTTTTATACAGTTTAGAGTCATGTAGTTAGGACGTCACAGTTTAACGTCTTGCTGGACATAAGGTATTTGCAAATAGTTTATGGTCATATACATGGACCAGGGATGATGCAGTTTAAGGTCATGCTGGACGGTTTAGGGAACTTTTTCACAGTTTAATGTCATGTGGGACGAAGTTGCAGTTTAAAGTCATACTAGACCATTGCTGTATAGTTTAACGTCATATAGCAAGGACGAACTGGTGCTGTACAGTTTAAAGTCATGTAGCTAGGACTAAGGTGATCCAATATGAGGATATCATTTATGGGGACTTTTTACAGTTTATCGTCATGTTGGAAGTTGGAAGTGCCACACAATTTAATGTCATGTTTCTAGGACATAATATAGTTTAACATAATACAGTTTAGTGTCATGTAGGACATAATAGTAACCAATGTGACAGTTTAACGTCATGTTGGACGATAAGGGAACTGACATAGTTTAACATCATGCTGGACGATGAAAGTTCCACACAGTTTAATGTCATGTTGCTAGGACACAATATAGTTTAATGTCATATCGGACAAAATATAGTTTACTGTCATCTCGGACAAAATATAGTTTAATGTCATCTCGTAAAAAATATATTTTAATGTCATCTCGGACAAATAAGGAACTTCTGTACAGTTTAATGTCATGTTGATAGGACAAAATACTGTTTAGTGTCATGTAGGACATAATATAGTTTAATGTCATCTCGGACAAAATATAGTTTAATGTCATCTCGGACAAATAAGGAACTTCTGTACAGTTTAATGTCATGTAGATAGGACAAAATACAGTTTACTGTCATGTAGGACATAATATAGTTTAATTTCATCTCGGACAAATAAGGAACTTCTGTACAGTTTAATGTCATGTAGATAGGACAAAATACAGTTTAGTGTCATGTAGGACATAATATAGTTTAATGTCATCTCGGAAAAAATAGAGTTTAATGTCATCTCGGACAAATAATGAACTTATGTACAGTTTAATGTCATGTAGATAAGACAAAATACAGTTTAGTGTCATGTAGGACATAATATAGTTTAATTTCATCTCAACCAAATAATAACCAATGTGACTGTTTTGGCTCTGGGAATAATATTTTGTGTTTATACAAAATACTTCTTCAGAAATCTGGCATTAGTTGGAGTCGTGATGTGTTCTCCATCCATTGAGATTAGAGAATACACTCCATTGGAGTAGACCTTATGTATTGAATAAGGTCCTTCCCATTTTGGTTCAATCTTGGGAGGCTTCTTTCCTGGTATCATTGGTGCTCTGGGAACCAATACCAATTCTCCCAGAATGAATGAATGAAGACGAAGTTTTTTGTTAAAAGCTCGTGCTATTCGATTCTGGTAGATTTCCAAGTGGTGCAAAGTGCACAATCTTTTCTCGTCTAACTGTTCCAATTCATTCAACCGATTTTGGGATTTCTCATCTGTAGATAACTGATCACAAATGGCTATTCTGAGTGAGGGAAATTGAACTTCAATTGGCAAGACTGCTTCTGTTCCATATACCAATGAATATGGAGTTGACCGCGTTGCATTGCGAGTGGTAGTCCTATAATCCCATAAAGCATGAAAGAGTTTATCAGGCCATGACCTCTTATCTTTATCCACCATCTTTTGCAGTATATTTGAAAGAGTCTTGTTGAAGGCTTCTATTTGGCCATTAGCCACCGCATGATATCGAGATTAATGGTTGGACTTAATGTTGTATCCTTGATACAATTTCTTTACCTCAAAAGAACAGAATTTGGTGTCGTTGTCCATCAGTATGGTATGAGGGACCCCAAATCTAGTGATGATGTTAAACTTGATGAAGCTAACAATGCATTTAGAACTAACTTCTTTGAGAGGTACTTCCTCTGCCCATTTGGAAAAGAAATCAGTAGCAGTAAGAATGTACTTAAACTGCTTGGCCATAGCTGAAGGGTAAGGTCCCACCACATCCATTCCCCATGTGGAAAATGGCCCTGAGTATTTAGCTGTATGAAGCAACTCTGTAGGTTTATGAATGAAGTTGGCATATACTTGGCATGAATGACACTTCTTTGTAAAATTAACACAATCTTGTATCATTGAAGGCCAAAAGTATCCAAGCCTTCGAATTTGATCAGACAGTCTATGTCCAGACTGGTGGGCACCACAGACTCCTGCATGCACTTCTTTTATGACAGCCATTGTCTCTTCACCATCAATACATCTGAAGAGAACTCCATCAAAACCAGGTTTGTAGAGAATTTTCTCCAGGTGGTTTGGGCTATCATAAAGTGTAAAATTGACCACACGTCGCCGAATTTGTTCTTTCTCGGCTCTATCAGGTGGAAGTGTTCCATTTTGAAGGTATTCCCTGATAGGTGACATCCATCCTGTAGTATGACCATACGGTTCAGGAATGGGACTAATTTCATTAATTTCCTCTGTTCTGACTTGAACATAGGGTGAAATTGCATGACGGTGGGCAATATAGATGGTTGTCTCGTCCCGATTTAGATCTGCTAAAGCTGTGGCTATATTAGCCAGTGCATCAGCTTGAGCATTATGTGATCTTGGGACATAAGAAAATGTCGGTTCTGAAGGGAATTCCGACATTAACTCTCTGACGTAATCATACAAAGGGATTAATTCTTCTTTTCTGATTGCATAATCCCCATTGACTTGTTTGATTACTAGGTCTGAATCACTTTTCACCTTTAAGTGATTCACTTGTGCTTGAAGCGCTAATTCCAAGCCTGTAATGAGAGCTTGGTATTCAGCTTCAATATTGGTACCACCTTCCTACAACAAAAAGGAATAAGGTAACACTGCCTTATTTGGAGAAATGAGCACACTTCCTAAACCAACTTTGTTGAATTTAGGATTTTCCATTTTCTTCCCTGTTGGACTTCTAGAAGAACCATCAAAATACATTTCCCATGTTTGAGGACTCTCTTGAATAGAGAAAATTTCCTCATCAGGGAGTTCGATATCTGAATACATGTCTTCTACTGAAGGATGTTCAGCCAGGAAATCAGCCAGAGCTTGGCCATTAATTGCCTTTCGAGACATATACTGAATGTCGAACTGCTGTAGAATAACCACCCACCTTGCCAGACGTCCTGTAAGCATTGGACGACTAAGGATGAATTTGAGAGGATTATTACGAGATACCAATTGGACCTCACGATGTTGCAGGTAGTGTCTCAGTTTCTGAACTGCAAAGATTAATGCTAGGAAGCACTTTTCAATACTTGAATACCGGTTTTCTGCTTCAAGCATAGTTCTACTGAGATAGTAGAGACTATTTTCATTCCTAGCATCATTCTTTTGAGCAAGAAAGGCACCCAATGATCGCTCTAAAGCTGTCACATAGAGGATAAGCGGTCTACCCTCAACAGGTGGCATGAGTAATGGTGGACTCAAGAGGTATTTCTTGAGAACATAAAATGCTTCTTGACATTCTTCAGTCCACTGGTAAGTGACTCCTTTCTTCAATAATTTGGTAAAGGGTAAACTTTTGCCTGCCAAATTGGCGATCAAACGCCGAATATAGGCTAAGTGTCCTTGAAGTCCTCTTAATTCTTTCAAATTCTGAGGAGGTGACATACCAAGGATTGATTTGGTCTTCTCAGGATCGAATTCAATACCACGATGGCATACAACAAAGCCAAGGAATTTTCCTGAGGTTACCCCAAAAGCACATTTTAAGGGGTTCATCTTCAAATTATGTTGTCGAAGCTTGTGGAATATGACATCCATATCAGCCAAGTTATTAGAACATTGTTTGGATTTAACCACCAAATCATCTACATAGCATTCAACAAACTTCCCTAAAAGAGGTTTCAAGATACTATGCATGGTGCGTTGATATGTTGCACCTGCATTCTTTAAACCAAAGGGAATCACCCGGTAACAAAACACACCTTGAGGAGCTCTGAAGGCTGTATATTACTCATCTTCTGGGGCCATTCGGATCTTATTATATCCGGAATATCCATCCATGAAAGAAAGTACTTCATAGCTAGCCGTCGCATCAATTAAGAGTTCTGTAATCGGAACTGGGAAATCATCTTTAGGACAATACCGATTAAGATCTCTGAAATCGATGAAAACCCTAATTTTCCCGTTCTTCTTCTTTACAGGGACAATATTAGCCAACCACTTGCGATATTGAACTTCTCTGAGGAAGTTGGCTTTGATCAGCTTATCCACTTCAGCTTCAATTTTGGAAGCATAGGTTGGGTGTGTTCTTCTCGCGGCTTGTTTAAAACCTCGATGTTCTTTTGGTAAACCCAAATGATGAGTAGCAACATCAGGATCAAGCCCAGGCATTTCTGTATAATTCAAAGCAAAAATATCTTTATTTTGCTTTAGAAAAGAAATATACATCTCTTTCTCTTCAAGGGCCATGGCCGCACTAATTAATGTGGGGCGTGGATCTTTCTCTGTACACCAGATTTACTTCTCTGAGTTCATCCACAATGGTAGAGATACACTCTTCAAATGCTGGAGGAACATCTCTAAGATCTTCCTCTTCCTCTTCATCATGTGTTATTTATTCCGTTTCTACTTGCAAAGTAGATCAAAAAACGAAATTCTCATGATCATAAGAGATGTCAAAATTTTCACATTTTGAAGAAGAAGCTTCCATTTCCGACCCTATTGATGATAAAGGGTCTTATTTGGGAAATAAAGAGAAGATGATGGATTGAGAATTGACATCATTATTCACCTCTGGTGTTGCTATAACTTCTTCTGGCCTGATTGACGAAGTATAGACTTGTTGGACTTCAGCAGATTCAATGAAAACGTCACCACTTATGCATTCATCATTGCTTGGTAGGTTACCAATTTCTCCCATGTTGTCTGGCTCGATCGCCGTAATTGACATTATGGATCTTTCCATAAGAGTATTTTGATTTGGGCCTATTTTGTCAATTTTACTGATAGATAACACATAATCTGTACTCACATGTGAAAATGGATTTATTGGAATTTTCTCCAAACCATATGGAGCATTAACTTTGGTAATTTCCTTCATTGTAGATTTTTCTATTCCCTTCATGTGATAAAATTACGCCTCAATGTATTGAGACTCACATGTCTTGAACGGGGCCTTATCACCATACAATGTTCTAACTTGACCATCGAAACAGTATTTGAGACATTGATGGTATGATGAAGGAATAGCTGCATGCTGATGCAGCCAGGGTCTTCCAAGCAAGATATTGAAAGCTGAGTCTTGATCAACAATCATGAAATCCGAATTGGATACAAGATCTCCAAACTGAGTTCTGAGTGTAACTTCTCTCATTGGTTCTTGTTCATTTTTATCATATCCTTGTAACATCATGGTAGAAGGAGATAAATCAGATTCCGTGAGGCCCAATCGACGAAGTGTACAAATGGGCATGAGGTTGACTCCTGAACCATTGTCAATGAAAGCTCTTCGAACATCTACACCATTGACTTTTCCAGATAAGTACAAAGGTTTTATGTTACCATGCACAACATCATCTTCATCTTTATCAGTAAAATATATCACTTCATGGCATTCTGCAGGATTATTCTCTATGTGAAAGATTTCAGCTGCAGCAATTTCAGCTTCAAACTCCTGAGGACTTGACAAAGCTTCGATGAGTGCTTCCCGAAGATCTTTTGACAGATTCAAGCATCCAAAATTGATAACATGGCTGGTACTTGGGCCAAGTGTTTCAATATATCATACTTTTGATCTAGAGGTCTGCGTTTCCCAATAGGAATATGCAGTTTAGCAGGTACCTTGGAAGCAGAAGCTTTGGAAGCTTATGCATCTTGTATTGAAGTTGGGAACATCCTAGGTTTTGGATGATTAGACTAATTAGATCCATTTACATGCTGAGATAAAGAAGATGGAACCTTTAATCGGTCTTCCAAAATAATTGTGCCAAAACTGAGTTGGCCATTGGCAGAAGAACTTGCTTGTTCTTTTTGAGCTCACTAAAGGGCTCTACCACGAGTTTCTGCTGCATATACAGTTCTAGTAGGGGTAAAATTAGAGTAGTGGCTTCGGAAAGATCCACATCTTCCCATGTATCCTGAACCTCTAGAACTTCCTCGGATCCCCTTATTTGATACAAGGAATTCATGCTCATCAAGACTGGAATATGGATCTGTTAATTGAATCATATTAACAGAACCAAAGATTAACTCTTCGTCTGATAATGAATCTGCCTGGTTAGCCTGTTTTGGCTGTGCCGTTTGGTGGGACGGTGCCCGTGGATTTGAAGTAGATGGCATGAAATCTTCTAGAGTCAAAGATAATTTAGGCTTTGATACATACTCATCTTCTCCTGATTCCTCTTTCTTCTTTGAATTGCGCTGCCCTTTTGAGGATTTGTCTTTTGATGGAGGCTTTACTGCAGCTTTTGTAGGAGACACAATTGGCTTCTTCAATTGTGTTCGCAAAATGGAATGGGTCCGATTGATTGTCTTTCTGACCATCCAATCATCATATTTTTTCGCAGTTTTGCTTTTGACTTCCTTCCACTCGCCTCCTCCCTCTGGATCTGTAGCGGTAATACATGCTACATGAGCTGAAGAACCCTTAAATTTGACTTGTCCCAAGTCGACCATCTTTTGCAGGAGGTCTTTAAAGACAAAACACTCATGGATGGGATGCCCTAACATTTGATGAAAGGGACAATAATTGGGACGGTCTTCATCTCCTTCCTTGTTTGGCCTCTTGGGAACTGGTAATTGAACCAAATTATTTTCCAGAGCTGAAATGAAGTAACCAGGAACTTTCTCACTCCGAAAAGAGTATGTTTTACTCTTCAAATCCTCAAATTGTTTTCGTCGTTGATCTCTTTGATCATTTGGATGAAACAGCCTTTGTTGTTGGTGTTCAGGAGGTGGATCTCTTCGAGAAGATGAAGGTTTTGAAGTAGAAATAGGTACAGGTGCTTGTTTAAGCATAACTGTAGCAGTTTCCGCTTTACCCATTCTCATTCATGGATCTGATGGAATTATACGAGATTTAACCTTAGCCTCTATAAGGGAATCTTCAATATGTTGAGCGATTGAAGTAAGGTCTCGAAACCCTCATGTGTATCTCACAGGGATCAATGGCGTGCGTAATTCGTCACGCAAATTGCCACACAGATTTGCAACAGTTCTTCCTGAGGGAGTTCTAAACTTAGGGAATACGTTAATCCTTTCCAATGAGCAATGAAATCAGAGATTCTTTCATTCTCCCTTTGCTTGCAGTTTGTAAGATCGAAAACTGTCATTTTTGGAAAAGTTGAGCTGAACTGAAGAAGGAATTTTTGACGAAGATCCTCCCATCCGATGATTGATCGGGATTGCAAACGTGTATACCAGACAAAAGCTGGTCCTTGCAAGGTTCGCACGAAGCATCTGAGTTTCACTGTTTCTTGTTGCTCTAGAGTTCCCATCATAGGATCACAACAAGACACGTAATGCGTCAAATGTTGTTCGTGGTCGCCTGATCCATTGAATGTAGGGAAAACAGGGTTTCCAAAACTGGATGGAGGAGAAATTGAATCTACCCATTTAGGGTAAACTTTCTTTTCAGATTGAACTTGCGCCCGTTTCCCTTCCATAGTTTCTAACCGAGCTGTTAGTGACTCAATAGTAGTTATTAACTTTTGAGGAACATCAGGTTGAACTAGGTTTTGGGTAGATGCAATGAATAGAGCTTGGACAGACGTGGTGGTTGGTGCTGCAACAGATGGTAGTGCTGCCAACTGTTGTTGCGTTTGACCCGTAGGATTAGACCTCTGAGGGTGTACTGATAAAGGAGGATATTCCTGATCCATCTCAGTAGTTACAACAAATTCCTTCGGATGTCGGACTTCAGCATTCTTAAGAAGAAGACTAATCTGAAGTTGTTCTGCATTCAACCTTCTTAATTCTTTCATTTCTTCCTCCTGTTGTGCAAACCTTTTCTCTAATGAGAGCGATTGACCTCCTTCAGAGGAAGGGTGAGAAGTAACCTGATTCTTTCCTTTCCCCTTATTGGATCCATTTCGGAGAGGGGGAAGTGAGTTACTTGAAGGAATACCCAGATTTTGGGTAAGCCTTTGATTACGTGTGCGCACACCTTCTTCATTTAGGTCTATGTGCGCAACTTCTTGAGCATGAACCTCTTCGTTTGATCCCTCTGATTGAGCCTCATCTGGTGAATCAACAGCAACGACATTGATGACATTAATGGATTTATATTGCATGGAATCCTTTCTATCAGCATTTCTGTGATATTGTCTTCTTCCATGTCCATGATGTGACATGGAATTCCGTTGACTTGATCCCTCAGTAACTTCTTGGAGAATCGTCACTTGGAGAGAATCTCCTGATAGCTTGGATCTTCGTTCCTCTTGAGGATTATTCTCTAATCGAGAGAATACTGACTTTCTCTGAGGGAGGGATTGAGGATTTGAAAAAGTCCCCAGTCTGGTGGACTGGGGATGTTCCTGCTGCTTCCGCTCAACTCCTCGAATCCCATTTGTTGACTCTGAGGGTTGGGTTAGAGAAGTCCCCAGTCTGACAAGCTGGGGTGTCTCTTGACATGATATGTCTGATATCTTCTTAAAATATCTCTTGATCTTGCGAATCATAGTTCGGAAATTAGCTGGATGCATTAACCTGTATCCACTTTTATCACCTGGTTTAACAGACCGTTAGATAATTTCCAAAACTTCTGTCATTTGATGATGTGTTTGCTCCAGACGAGAGGCTTGTGCAATATTCTCGTCTGCTTGATGTAGGAGAAATTCAACAACTTGTTCTCTATATACTTGATTTTGAGAGGAACTAGTTGAAGCCTGTTCTTGAGAAAGCTTTTGATTATGAACAAAGCCCATTGACTGTGGCCGGCCATGGGCAATAACATTGCATTAGACCATTTTCGGTGGGCATTGCTGACTGGAAAGCACTGTGAAATGTAGTGCTCCGCGAACACCCCATCCTCTGATATGAACACCAGATGGAGCATTGGAAATTAACTGACGCAATTTTCTTAGTGCGCCAAGGCCTGAACGTTGAAGGGTTCTCTGTTTCTTTTCAGCCTTCAGATACCGAGAGACTGATAGAGACGCCAAATCAATCTGACGTTGTATCCCTTCTATTATCTTAAGATGATTTTCATATTCATCATAAGATAATACCTTCTTCTTTAATTGACAAAGAGTTTTCCATATGTTGAGACGAATATCATGGATTCCATCATCCGTCAACATCTTTGGAATGTCGTACTGGGAGTCAGCCAAAGGCCAAAACATGACTGGTACTTCACCTTTTGTCAGTTTTTTCCTCATGTTCAGCATTTCCTCTTTATCATTAAATGAAGATTCTTCTACCAGTTTTGACCAGAGTTGGTGTTTCCTTGTTGCTTCATCGGATTCAACAAGATTGGTAGAGAGATCATTAATCAAACTAGAAGATGCATGACTTAGGGGTGGTTCGGAGAATGACCTACACCCTGGGCTATCTTCTGATTGAGAAAGTATTTCACTTGTTAGCGATAAAGCATCAGACATGACTGGTTTCTCATTTGCAAGTGCCTCAAGATAAGAGGGATTTCTCGGCACTACATTATTCACTGGAGTATCTTCCAGGCAATGTGAATCACTACTGTGGAGAGGACTTTCGCAGCGAAGTTCATCATCATGGGGAGGACCACCATAATGGGATACAACAAAAGATGAAATCTCTTGCTCCTTGGTCTTCTGACCACACAGAGGGTTCCTGTGGCTCTCATCTGAAGAAGAAACTTCAAGATTGACCGAACTTTCATGAAGAAAGCCTTCATGAGGAAGTGTATGTTGAAGACCTTCAAAATTAATGTTCCCGTTATTGGGAACTGAGGGAGTAGAATCTTGAATTCCGACAGATAAATGTCTGAGGGCTTCAAGAACTCCAGCATCGAGCAAGGCCTTGTTGCAGATTGGCCTTTGATCTCCTGACTGTGCTGGGCGGATCTTTTTCTTAGATGCCTTCTTACTCACTTTAGAAACCACTTGTTGATGAAAGTGGTTACTCTGAGCAGGTGTATGTGCCTGATCAGGAAAGATGGTCAGGTTAGGATGATGATCTCCACTCAAATCAGGTGTATGTTCCTGACTTGGTTGTCCGTATGATATGGGGGAGTATGCCCCATAAACCTGTTGGACTAGAACAGATGTGTGTGTCTGTTCCAGAGTGAATCGTTGATGTGTCACTCCACTGCTAGGGATAGATTTATGTGTCTATCCCTGAGATGATGTTGAAGCTGTTATGATATCCTGGAAAGCATCCAGAATATGAGCAGGAAATTTCTCTTGTTCTTTCACCATTGACAAAATATGTTTGGTGACATCAGCCGCCGGAACGGGGATATAAGTCCATTCCGGGCTTGGAGTAGGTGTATGTGCCTGCTCCTGTCCTCCTTTTCCTGTCAGTGAATCCTGACAGTACTCAAGTGTGGAGGCAAAGAGTTGAGTCTGCCTCCTGTTTGTCGTCGGGGCTTTCTGACTGACTTTTCTATGCGCTACCAAGCGAGACTGTTGGTAGGCTTGATTAGCATTAGCAGGTGTATGTGCCTGCTAATTACACTTCGCCAAACGCGGTTGAAGAGATCCATCATATGTAGTCAGACGAGCCTGCTGACTAACTAGTGATGTATAAGCAGGTGTATGTTCCTGCCTATAGTACTCCGCCGGAATTGCCTGGCGGGATTGGCGTGATGCTGCCAGACGAGGCTGCTGGACAACGGAATTAAAACGGACAGGTGATTATGCCTGCTCGTTGTTTTCCACCAAGTTAGGTTGGTGGACTTCTCCAGAGATGGTAGGGATGACAACCTGCCCATTGTTCACCATATTCCGTCTCTGGCGGTTCATCTTGCCTGCTCGGGTTCGAGGAACCTCAGCTGAATGCATGGAGTCAGTACCCTCATCATGTTGAGGGCGCACTACCGCACGAGTCTGGCGGCGATTGTTGATGGGATCCCTTGAGAAGGACTCCTGTATTTTTGAATTAAGGTCCTGCAGGACCTTCTCATTCACTTCCTTAGAGTAAGGGAGTGAATGGAAATTGCATTCCTGGGATAATGACCCAAAACGGTTGGAGACGGTAGTCAGCACCGCCTGCTTCTTGATCACTGGCCGCCGTTGTCCGGACGACCAGGTAGAGTTGTTAACTTGGAGGGCTTGACTAGCGGCCTCCAGAGTTGGGATAGTACCGTTGCGACGGTACTCCTTAACCAGTGAATTAGAAACCTAGCGTTGAAGATGTTGAGTTCGTGATGTCATCCTTAGAGCGGACGACGTTCTAGCAGGAGTAGCAGCATTGGTTTTCACAGTAGCAGACCACACAGTAGAGGTGTTTACAGCAGCAGTATTCACAGGGGTGAATTTAAGGAATGACATTTTGCAGAAGATCTTGAGAAAAGAGTGCATGTTCCATATAACAGACATAATCAAGATGAATCCGGTCACTGACTCTTTTGGATGAGCACATTTCAATGATTTCTTTGTTGGCCCAAGGGGCCTAACAAATAAGAAGAACATCACTTTAACTTGGTTAAGGATTCACGTCGGGTTCACCATTTTTGTTTCCTTGCTGGAATCGGGAATGACCTCGTTGATTTGAGATTCAAACATTCCAATTGGTATCTAACGGATTGATTCGTAGAACCAGAAGCATCCAATGATTCCACATCCGTTTGGACCTACTTTCCAAAGGTAGGTGCTCATTAGCTTGTCGACTAATGAGGATTAGGAATTTGCATTGGTCGAGAGGATGGGAGGTCGGACTCATCACATCTTTTTTAGGGGAATTATTGTCTACTCCGGGACTCTATTTATAGATTTAAGTTATGTTCGTGAATCCTTATTACATTACCAAGTATAAAATGTTCATTCCTTTAGTTTTAACAATCAATGATTAAATATGCAATAAATTTAGAGAATCTTTTATATGTATTCGAGGTTCTTCATCAATAGAGAATCATCTATATCTGTTTAGAGATTCTTGGTCAATGGTATCCTTCAAAACATTTATATAAAAGTCTCTTGGTCATTATGATGACCAGACTGGTTTTAAAGCCACTCAGTGGGTCACTTGAAGTTTATCGTCATTCATAAGGACAGGGATTATTTCAAAGTTGGGATCGAACCCAAAATTGGGCTACCTACGTATCCTTTGTTTTGGAAAAGGAATCAGAACCCACGTAGTTTGAGTAATGGAGTATGATGTTTATGATTGATGGCTCAAATAAGAATGTCATAATTACTTTTACACTCTAAGCTCACGTGAGTCATGCTCGGTGTGAGAAACAAGAGGTATTGGTAAAAATTAGACAATTGTGCCATGAAAGATGCAATCATAAGAATTTGTTTGGGGCTTATGTATGTATGACTGCCCAGATAAATGAAGGTTTAGGAATTAATTTTAGGGAGAAAATCCAGGAACAGGGTCCATAAAGGTATATGTGCTTTATGGAGATTTGAATACTCTAACTTGGGACTTATTCCTGAGAAGGAAACCCAAACTAGGAGAGGATTGATAATTGGGTTTTACTCCTAAGAAGGAATCCCATATCAAACGTAATTTAGGACTGGTTAATAGAAATTAATGGACTTGGGGTTTACTCTTGAAGATGATTTCCAAGATTATGACTGGGAATTGATCCTAAAAAAGGAGGCCCAGGTTAGGGGACTTGGGGCTTACTACTGAAAAGGAATCCCAAGATTATGACTGGGACTTGCTCCCAAAAAAGGAGGGCCAGGTTTAGGGGACTTGGGGCTTACTCCTGAAAAGGAGGCCCAAGTTTATGACTGGGACTTGCTCCTAAAAAAGGAGGCCCAGGTTTAGGGGACTTGGGGGTTACTCCTGAAAAGGAAGCCCAAGATTATAACTGAGTCTTATTCCTGAAAAGGAGACCCAAGTTAGGGATTATGGTTTGGGGCTTACTCCTAAAAAGGATTCCCATATTTGAGATTGGGGCTTACTCCAGAGGAGGATTCCCAATTTAAAGGATTATGATTGGGGCTTACTCCTGAGGAGGATTCCCATGTTAAAGGATTATGATTGGGGCTTACTCCTGAGGAGGATGCCCAAGTTAAAGGATTATGATTGGGGCTTACTCCTGAGGAGGATTCCCAAGTTTTAAGGAATATGATTGGGGCTTACTCCTGAGGATGATGCCCATTTTTAAGGAATTAAGGTTTGGGGCTTACTCTTGAAGAGGATGCCCAAGTTTGGGAACTTTAAGAATTTGGCGCTTACTCCGAAAGAAGGATGCCCAAGTTTAAGGAATTAAGGTTTGGGGCTTACTCCTGAGGAGGATGCCCAAGTTTGGGAACTTTAAGAATTTGGGGCTTACTCCTAAAGAAGGATGCTCATATTTGAGATTGGGGCTTACTCCTGAGGATGATGCCCAAGTTAAAGGATTATGATTGGGGCTTACTCCTGAGGAGGATGCCCAAGTTAAAGGATTATGATTGGGGCTTACACCTGAGGAGGATGCCCATGTTTACGGAATTAAGGTTTGGGGCTTACTCCTTAGGAGGATGCCCAGGTTTGGGAACATTAAGAATTTGGGGCTTACTCCTGAGGAAGATGCCCAGATTAAAGGATTTATAACTGGGGATTATTCCTGAAAAGGAGACCCAGGTTAAGGATTCTCTCATCTTAAAAGATGAGGTTGAATGAATGAACTCTCCATATTTAGTGACATAAGGATATTTAAATCACTAGGTTTTGAGAGATATTCCACAGAATTCCTTTCAGATAAGGAAGTCAATCAAGAAATCATGCCATAAATGGATTTGAAGGGTGTCTTGAAGACTGAATCTTGAAAAGGAAAGGTGTGATGGCTTAAGAGGGGTAAAATGGGCAAGATGGGAACCCAAAAAGGTAGGGGCGTGCAAGTCTTGAAAGGCGCGTATGTATTGGTCGCGCAAGTATACCTGCCCGACATGTGGGGTACTTGCGCGATTTTCAACCAGTATTAGAATACTTGAGCGACTCCTTTTTAATCACTTTAGAATCCTCTTGAGGTTCTTCCAGAAAATGGACGCACAAGTTATATTGAAGGAAATAAGTCGGTACGTAAGTGTTGATAAGTTTCAACACTTAGGCCTTCCTTCTTCTCTTTAGATATTCCCTTCTAGGTAAGAAATTACCTTAGAAGTGTTCCGGAATCTTTGAGAAGAGACTTGGGCGTCGAGAGCTTCAATCCGAGTTTCTGAAAAAAGATCCTCTCGAATGGGGGGCCCACAGGGTCTATTTATAGGCAGGAGAAGACCCCGGGCGGTTACCGGGAAGTTATAAATTTAGGTCGCGCAAGTCACTTGCACGACCAGAAGGCGTCGCGCAAGTAGACTTGCACGACCACTAGGCGGCGCGCAAGTGTACTTGCGCGACCATGAGGGAACATGCGCGACCTATGGGCAATGTTCTCCTTGTTCATCCCTTTTTATATTTTTGATGTTTCTTCAAATGATGAATCACTATGGACTAAGGTATTTCCTTTTTTTTAGTCGTTAGACTCTGTGACGGAAAGGAGCGTCAACAACTTTGAAAACTGTTTATTAAATCATAAAATATTTGGAAATCAATTTTATTTCAAAACCATTAAAAAATATGAATTTCTAGAATGTTATGAAAACATATTGATTAAATATAAACTGATATAATTTCAAGGAATATTTTAGAAAATTACTGACATGAGATCAGGTAAATCCGTATATGACGAACATTAGTTTTTCACCATAAAATATTTATAAATTTATTTGATTGGAAAATTAAAGTGAGATCTATTTTAAAACCATTTATTTAATAATAAGGTCAAACCTAGATATAAATTTATTTTACACATCACAGTTTTATATTTCTGAAAACACTTTTAGAAAACACTCTTTTGTGAATAAAAATATCGTATATAATAGAGAAAAATTGATTAATTTTCTAAAAAACACATTCTTAGTTATCCTATGTACCAAAGAGTTCAAAATTGTAACAATACATAAAGATATCGTTGATAACTAGAGGCTAACAAAAAACATTAATTTATTTCTTATATTGATCATATTTTTTCATCAATGGATTCATAATTATAAACAACTTAGATAAATGATGATACTTTAGAAATCAATTGTTACCACTTTGGTAATTTTGAATTATTATCCTATTTAGAGAATTAGATTTCATGAATATGAAAACATAATTAAAATATTTTTATTAATGATTTAACATTTCAACGGGTTGTATATACAACTTTTAGAACAATATAGGTGCGTAACATGGAATGTGTCTCGAAGGAGGAAAATTGATACAAAATTATTTTTCTGATTATGTAAAATTTGAAATGTAAACACCATAAAAGAGATATTATCAAATAGATATATATAAATATAAATAAATTGAAGGATATGATTCATATTATATTTTCATAAACATTATATACAGTACACAATGTAAACAAGCAGTGAATAAGGTATCAATCTTGCAGAAATAAATGCTATACTTGATATCCCCTTGTTACTTTATTAAATTTTGAATGATGATCCCCATGAAATTACAACATGAATTATGATGTTTAATATCATAAATTAATAAAATTACTGATATATATTATCATAGTCCAATATATACCCCACATAAACATGAATTAGTGTTGAATATAGCACATATATCATATAAGTAAATGTGTGATGAGAGAACCCTTACCTTAAGTGTTAAATTTCCTCATACACATTAAAACCTAATGTATAATAAATATAATTTTATTATAAATATACCATATAACCATATTATTATATATCATACAATATAAAATTTTATTATGACATTATATTACCATTTTATTAACAATTCCATGTTAATGTTATATTTAGGGTAATAACCACTTTATTTTTCATATATGTTTTGACTTTTTATTATTGATAATCTTACATGGATCATGATTTAATTTTTTTACATAAACTATAACATTATTAAACCATATTATAGATTTAGTATATAAATATTTTTAAATTATTTCTAACAAAAAGAAAATTGAAATGAATGACATCATTCATGGGGACAGTATGCCATACAAAAACATGAACATGATTTCTATTTTTTATCGTATTGAATGAAATAACATACATTAAAAATTTATATATATATAAATATATAATATAACTAAATTAGAGTTATTATTTCTTATATATTACATATTTTAACTAAATATAACCATAATATATTCCCTGTAATGTGTAAACGAATAACATCTCTTCGAGGAAGCAGTATTCTATAAGTACACAAATAATGTTATTATATTTTTACAAAATGGAAATAATGAAAGGTTGTTATATATAATAACCCATAAGATTATATAAATAAAATATATCATATATATTATATAAAAACATAATTTCTATTATTATCACCATCTTTGAATGGTGTCAATGGAAGAACAATCAACCTCCGTTTGTGATGTGGTAGTCTACCAAACACATGAATGATGGTTGTGCATCCATTTTGATGGATGCGTGTGGGAATCATGGTCATACCCATAGTGTAAAAAATATAATTATATATAGGATATTATGGTTATTATATAGTCATGAAATAATAAGATTTGATGTAATAGAGAAAGAAAAAAAGTGTCTGTTGAAGGATGTTGGATCTTCTTTGGGTAAAACGTTATGGTTTTCACCAAAGGTCATCGTAGGATGGATTTATGCCAAAATTATGGCCAATAGGAATGATGGTAGGGAATTTTATATTTATTTAATCATTTTTTATTCATGAAAAATTGTGTGAGATGTGTTATAAGAGAATGAGGAGAGGATGCCTTTTATATATGGGGAAAAGGACACATTGGGTATTTTGAAAAAGATTTAACTGCTCCCTATATTTTTATTTTCCCTAAATGGTTAAAAATAGAAAATTATATATCCTTAGTGGTGTTATGGTAAAATATTTTGCGAAAAAAACCATAGATATATGTAGGGTAATTTTAACAACTTATATTCTATGTTTAATCATTATGTTAGATTCATTTAACCTTACTCGATATAATTAATTTTAGTTAATTCTACTAATATTTTTGATAAAAATTAATGTTTACTATATTAAAAATGTTAAATTATTTTAATTCAAAAATATATAATCCACCATTTCATATTCTAATCACAATAGTTCCAGACACTAATTTAAAATTGATCTTATAGACGGGACTATAACACACATTATTAAATTAAAAAAATGTTCAAAACCTTTTCATTGTTTTTTATCTAAATTGAATTTAAAAAATAATAAGCACCAAAAATTTATTAATATAAATAAAATATATCTAATTAAACATAAAACCCAATTAAAATATAATTTTACTATATATATAAATAATATAAATAAATAGTTTTCAATTAAAATTCATTATTTTCAATATTTATCAAAAACATGAAACATCCCACACAAGTTAAAATTATTCACCAAAACTATAATTTGATATTAATATTTAAAAAATTTAATTTAATTTTTCATATAATGAGAAAAAAGTGTCAAAATTTATATTTAAAATGGAATCTTCATTAAAACGCAGTAAAACTACCCTTCTCAAAAAATACATATTTTTATTCATAATATAGGATTTATTCTTATCTTTGGACAATAAAATATATTTTATTAGTGTAAAATAAAATAAATTAAATATTTAATATATTAATATTATTGTAAACATTAATCAAATGTGTATTGTTTAATTTATTGAGATAAAATGTTGGGTTTATGAAGAAAAATAGGATTTTCAGTAATGAAATTCATTTAATCTAAAATAGATCCTACATTAATTTATGAGTAGTTGATTACAAAATTATTAATTTTATATTCCTTTATAAATAATTTTTTTTAGTTTATTTAATCATAATATTATCTTCCATTCCAATAACTAGGTGGTTTCTATAATAATACATTAATAATATTAACAATGTTTTTTAGTTTGGTAAAAAACCTTTCATACACATAAAAAATGATGTCAAATGAACTAGACATACTATTTAACAATATACAAACAATTTTTTGTGTGTACTAAAATATAATATATTGGTTACATGAAATTAAAAAATATCAAAATTATTAAATTAATTCAAAAAAATATTTTAGAAAACCACATAGTGTTACAGCTAATTAGGGGGAATTCTAGGTAACTCTTTGAGAAATACAACATTGTATTCATTCATAATATGAATTTTCTATTGGTTGATAGATTCTATTGAATCAAAAATTTGATCTATGTATTATTTTTCATCGGTTATCAACTCCCACACCGTTGAGGTATTTTCCAAAGGGGATTCATAGTCTTCCTTGCTTCTGTAGAGGAACATGGGATGGTTATGTATTTGAGAAGTGTTTTCCTTTTACTGGTAGTTAATGTGTGATATATAGAAATACATCTAACCCATGACTAGTATATAATTTCATTAAACCAAGGTATGTATCATGAGATTCAGTGGAAGAATATTCATAAAGACACCAATAGGAGAATATTCCAACACTCGGGTTGCAATAATCACCATGCTAGTTGTTCTTAAGGATATTTCTACTTCCTGGTTTAGGGGATACAATATAGTAGTTATATTCAATATTAAATATATAATGGAATCCATATAACTAGAATAAAATTATAATTTTTCCATTATTGAGTGAATATTAATTGTACATTGTAAGTATTTGTTTTCATGATTCGCATCATGGGTAATGATGGAAAATGTTTTCTCTTTTAATGGTGGATTTTGTGGCTATTTAAACTAACTATAATTACATACATGAGGTTTAGTGAACTATCTACAATAGTACTGTTTCTATCTATAGTTAAAAAATTTAACTAATTGTTGTTCCCTCCTTTCATCTGTAATATTGGTTGGCTTTATTATGTATCTTTGTCAATCATTATCTAAATGACCTTATCTCCCATATTTGAATCATTTCCCTACTATTTTGAGGAAATTACCAGAATGTTTCCTCCCAAATATTTTAAAAGTTACTGGATGATTATTATTTCAACCTTTTTCATTATATCATCTTGATTGATACGCAATGTTTCACTTCTTATCATCACATCCGTGGGACCATTCCCAAAAATCCATCTATACAATGAGATCACATTGAACAAATTTAACATAACACACACTTTCAACAATAGTTATAACCTTTAGTTGGTATGGTTTTTAACCACTTTTGAATACAAATTTTTTTTATATTGTATCTTATAAAAAAATCAAGTTATGTATTGTAGGTCTTGTGATATTTTATTCGTAATCCCTGATATATACATCTTCATTTTTCATTAGCACTATAAATTCTATCCTCACCATTGTATTAAAATTTAAAGGGGAATACATGCTAAAAAATATTTTATTATGTTATTACCACTCAATATATTAATTTTCATCATTTGGATTGGTGTTCTTAATCAACATCCACCATTGATCAACCTATCCATCGAAACTATATACTGCTAGTATCATCTTTTACTTCTCATAATAGTGGAGCACACACACTATCTTATGAATTTAGCTAACCCACTATTCCAAAAAAAGTCAATCAGATTATCCACTAACTATCTATGGTAATCTAAAAATAATTCATCTTGTTTCTAATTTATCCATCTTATGTGAATGAGGATGTTCCAAAATATTAAGGTTATTGTTAATAGACTAATATTGTTGGGAAAACCTAACCATAATGTCTTAGAAATCCCCCTCCCATGGAATTGGGGATGTCTTTCACAAAATTATTAATTGTTACTTAGATGGAATATTGGTAGGATTTCCCTTTATTGAAACCATGTTCTAAAACTGAAATTTTTTGATCAAAACATAAGTCAACATGTCATGAATAAATAATTTATTGCTTTATGAAATTAATTCAAAATTAATTTCTTATGGGAACCATATGTTTAGATTTTTTCCAAAAATAAAGCATATTGGGAAATTTCATATATATTGTCTCATACTAAGGGTTTTAACTAGTGTTCTATAATCCTCATTGCAATATTAACTAAACAATGTTATGATGACAACTAATGTAAACATACATTTTTTTACATGACTACTAAAAAAATTTTATGATAAACATCACAAATGAGTTACAATCCACGACCCAATGGTTTAGTATATCTAGAAAATTAGGACCATACCTCATTGTTCATAATAAAAAATAATAATTTATTTAAATAATTATTCATTATCCTTATAAATTTCATGATCTAATTAAATGATACTATCACCTTGGGACATAAATCAAAGTAAGATGTGTGCTAAATAACTAGTAAGAGGATAAATAGTGAAACTAACCAGTAATGAATGAATGAGAATAATAATAATTATCATCATATAATCATACAATCATCTCCTAATCATTATAGGTATCATTATATAAATGAATGGAATATGGAATTTGATAAAAATGAAACATAATATCTTAGTTGAAAAATTAAACACATAGTTGTGGATAATGCTAGAATATTCTTCATGAATATATTATGTTCAAAATAATAACATAATAATTGTGGAAAAATATAGAATCATTTTCACCCTTAATATATATCATCTCATTTGAAACATCAATTTACCAAATATATTATAGAGATATATAATTCCATGTGCACACATCACATTATAACATTTACATAATCATGCAACCCATATAGAACATATATCAATTAAATTAATGATTTTTATCATGTAAAGAAATTTTTCTCAAAGTTATTTCATCATTGATGAATAATCATCTGTTGGGGTTAGCTATAAAAACCCTATATAGGCTATGATCACTATTTCATATAATGGGGAACAAATTGGTATAATTTTAATTAAAAAATTAATTATAAATTAAATGGATCGAGAATGAAAAACTCAAAAAATATATTGGGAAAAGATAAAAAACATGAGGAAGAATGTAATGTGGAAAAAAGATGTAACATGATTTGGCCCCAAAGGGATGTACGCGCACTGCGAGAACACCACTATTGGAACCAATTTATTAAGAATTCTAGAAAAGAGACACTCATAGATTGCAGACTCAATGCAGTAATTGAAAGGACAACAAAAAAATCTGTGGAGGACAAGCTTACTCAACATTGGGGGTAGTGGTCAACACTGCCACATAGAGCCATCTCCATCAACTCTTAGAAGGACCCCACACACACATAATCTGGATACTATCATATAAATGATGAAGAAAAGAGAAGTTTCAATAGTTCCATGAACTACGATCCAGATCATGGTTATGATGAAAAAATTATCAAAACTATTACTGCTTGAGGCATAGTGGTCTGTATTCTTAAAAATTAGACAATCCCCACTGAGTCTCCACCGGAGAGGTACTCCGGTTGTAGGAGGTGGTTTGTAAAGTGGTATAGGAGATTGTTGGTGGATGGAGTCTTCTAAAAGGTTCTTCCTTATTATTTGTAGAGATAGAGTAGAACCTCCCTTGTAGAGGTTTTCCAAGGAACGACAGAGAAAACCCTAGACCTAACTGAGAAAAAAAATAGAGAGCACAATGATTGAGAGCCCGATGAAAATGTGAGGCTGGTTGGTAGAATGTATGGGATGGAAGCCACGTGGATGACTCAGATCACCAAGATGGTTCATATAACCACATTTGATAGAAAACATGATTCAAGTATAACAACAGGACACGTAAGATGGTATTTTAGTTGATCGAAGAAGATCAAAGAAACACACCGGGAGCAATGTTGGACCGTCAGATCAAACCCAATTAAAGTTCCATAAACATTTCGCGAGCTATCTGAAGGATAAAAATGAACCGGGTTCCAGATAAAAAACTGACACATAAAATATGATAAAAAAATTATATAGGAAAACACCCATGTAGGTGTTCTATGAACCCATGAACAGTAAAAATCCAATTAAAATGAATTCTATTTAATAAAAAGAAACTAAATAAAATGAATTCATTTCATTTCAACTAGAATCATTCAAGGGAGTATTTAACTATTCCCCACCATGAAATCAAATTATATTTAGTGATGGTGTTCTTAAAACCAAAATTATTTAATTGGGATTAAATTAATAAACTTAATACAATCCAAGAATTTAGATAATGTAATATCCTTAGTCTAACAAGTGGATAGTTTTTCATTATTGGGTATCTTAGGGACACTCACTTTCCCAGATTCTATAATATACATAAAAAATGTAACCTAATGTCTATGTTCTTCAATCTACCATGGAATACATACTTTTTAGATAGATGCGAGGTATATTTCCTATCATAGTGAACTATTATACTATCAGTAGGTAATTAAAACTAAAAAAGAAATCATCTAATACAAATTTCATCCTAAATAGCTTTTGTCAAAGAAATATACTCTGCCTTAGTAGTGTAACGTTTAACCACTGATTGCATGTTTCATTTCTAGTAGATTGGTCCTCTATATTCAAGGAAACCAAAAGCATTGATAAACATTTAAGTGTCAATATTTGGAGCATAGTCAAAATAAACAAAAACAACTATATCATCATTAAAATTAGTATTCAAGTCATATTTATTGCGTAGTTTTGTAGACAAAGAAAAATACCTTAACAAAAAATTTAAAGCATGCCAATGAGACATACTAGGATTTTTTGTAAACCAACTCTATGAACAAACCCAAAAGGCTATATCATGCATAGAACCAACCATGGAATACGTAAGACTTCCTACAACATTTTCATATGTAATCCATACACAAAGGATGTTTCTTCTTCATTCCCAGGGGATTGGGTCATGGACAATATAAAATGTTTCATAAGAGAATATTGATAGGTTTAATGTGTTTAAACATGAATCTTTTTAATACCTTCCTATCAAAAGCATATTTGGATAAATACAGGGTTCTGGATTTCCTGTAAATAATTATCTCTATGCCAAAAAGAATATTTTATTGTCCTAAATCATGAATTTAAAAGGCACAATTTAACTGGATATTTATATATTTTATAATCCACATTTTTTTTCAGATTAATTGTATGTCATCAACATATTTTAAAAGGTAAACTGATTCAAGTTTATCAGTCATAAAATAAACTCATTCATGAAATATTCTTATAGAAAACTGTTTTTTAATCATAAATGAATCATAAAATATGAAATATTGTCTTTATGATTTTTTAAGCCCATCAAGGATGTATGTAAAAGAAAAAAATGACTATGTTTTAACAATTTTTAAAATCCTTTTATGAGGAGTCATACTAATTGTTACACAAAGGATACTATGTAAAAAAGTAGTTTTTACATCAAGATGGTCAATATGCAGATCAAATTTGGAAGAAAATTATATAAGAAAACTAATGGATGAATGATTATAAACAGGAGAAAATATTTCCCTATAATAAATGAATTCACGTTAAAGGAAGCCTTTGGAAACCATGGGGGATTTTAATTTGATTTTAGTCTCTCTTACATCGCTTTCATTATTTTTATAAATCCATATAGAACCAATAAGTTGATTGTTATTGGGTATGGGAACATCGACCCACATATTGTTCTGAAGAAGAGAGTTCATTTCCCATTGCATTTCCATCTACCAACAACTGGTTTCTTTGGAATTAATAGCTATATTATACGTTTATGGATCACAATTAAACAAGTCTTGAGCTAAATTTAATGAATAAAAAAAAAATATTCTTGGTCAAACTGTTATGGAGGTTTAATTACCCTCTTATCTCTATATCGAGTGAGATGTTAGTTGCTTAGGTCATCAGGTTCATGACTCTTAGTCTTTGATTCCGAACTAGAATCTGATTCATGTTGGGTTTTGTGTAGTAGAAGGGGTAGAACCAACAATAGACTAAGTTTTGTCACTCGGTCTCAAAGGAACATCGACACCAAAAGTTTTCAAGACCCCCTATGTATTTTACATCATCTTCAGGAGATACAACAGGTTCTGGTTCCTTGTCTTTCGATAAACCAAACTCATGGAAGACAACATCATAGATAATGATGAATTTCTTGTAAATAGGATTATCTACCCATAAATAATATCATTTAAAACCCACAAGATATCCCATGAATTTTAATTTAATAGCCATAGGATCTAGATTATCACTATATGATTGTGCATAATCTATGGATACAAATATCCGTTAGTGAGTATGATTTTGGGGTGTTCCCTTCTAGAGTTCTACAGTTGTCTTAAAAGAGGTATAAGAAGATGGGAAATGATTAATGAAGTACAATTCTATTGAAGCATCCTCGACCTAGAAGGACCTGTGGAGATTAGAGTGAGTCAACATACACCTCACCCTATCATGAGTAATATTATTCATTCACTTGGAGATGTATTTTATGTTGTCTAGTTTCCACAATAGTTCGGAATCTTATGATTCCTTCATATTCACAGTACTCGACCTATTAAATAAATACATATTCTAAACACTTATCTATTTTTAGGGACATAAGTTTTTTATTACTATCACTCTGTACAATATCTTAGCATTTCATAAAATTATGAATGGTATAAGACTAATTATTTAGTATTTAAATCCATAATCTCCAAGATAAATCATCAATAAAAGTCACAATGTATAAGACTCCACCATGGGAGGTGACCCTAGATGGACCCCAAAGATCAGAATTTACCTATTCAAGAGGTTCATAAGCCTTATACAAATACCTAATGAAACTGACTTTTATAGACTTCCCATATACACAGACATCACAAAAGAGAATAATCTTAGAAGTGATGTTACTAAGAAGGCCTTGTTTCTTAAGCTCACTAAGACCATTGGCACTAACCAGACCTAGTATCTTATGCCACAATGTAGCTGAATAAATTTATAAACTAGAAGTGGAATTCAAATAATTTTTATACACCCTTCCATCTAACATATAGTGGCCATTGTGATGGGTTCCTTACAAAACATTAAGGGAACTTCAGGATACTCTTAGTTTTTCGTATCCTGACTTAAAGCTGTAAAATTTCTAGTGAAATATTCCTAGGGATATTATGTTTCTTTTGTGTTCGGGTTCCCACCTAACATCATCAAGAGACATGACAAAACCATCATAAAGATAATGGGAAATCGAGTATATACCCATAACGTCGAAGCTCATGTTATTCCAATGAAAATAGTCACCAGACCAGATATCCCATAACTCAGTAAAAAACTCCTTCCAAGGACACATGTGGAATGAGCATCCTGAATCCAAGATCCATTCATCTGAGATGGCTGGGTTAGTGACATTTAACACATTAGCAATGTCAATTTCTTGATCGAATAAAATGGAATGGACATTATTAACATCTTTATAGTCACCCTTCTTATTAGGACAATACCTCTAGATATGTCTAGATTGTTTACATTTAAAACATTTGACTACCTTTACTTTATACATCATAGACTGAACCATATCTTTTATCAAACCCCTTGATTCACTATGGGATCTAGATTTACCTTTGTCTCTTAACATTTAAACCTGCGACCTTAGTTTCGGACTACCCTTTCATTTAAAATCATTATATAGAAAACTATATATTACATCCTTGAGAGTTAATGTGTCACTCCCATATATCATATTGTCTTTAACAGAGTTAAATGAATCCTTTAATTATGTTAAAAATATAATGGATTTGCCTTAAACATCCAATTTGAGGTTAATATTGGATTTTCATAAGAATATTTTATTAAATTTATTACTGTGTATCATGACTAGTTCCCAGGCACATATTGAATGTATATAATCGTTTTTTCTTATATATCCTACCAACATGTGATTTTGTCATATAAATGGATTTAAATTTGGATAATATTCCAATGGAAGAGTACTCATATAAACCATCTCTTTACAAATTGTCTCTTAATGTTAAAAGTATTAAACTACATGCTTTACTAAGGGTAAACTGAAGGACATCTACAAAAGAGGTGGATGCCTTCCCATTAGGCGTTGTGGTGGTGATTTTACTCCTAGATCCAGAAAGGGCATCAATAAATTTATTATGATCTAATAAGGTAGTCATCATAATTATAAATAGATTAAAATAGTTCTCACCATAAACCCTTTCGATATCATACATAGTCAATCCCATAGAAATGAAGCAATAGGCTCTAATACAACTTTTTGAGGTAAACTACTTATACCCTACATAACACAAGATCCATTTTTTTGTATAATGGAGAACATATTAATATGTTATTAATTAACATATTATTTTATAATGGATTTAATCGAGAATGGAAAACTTAGTCATGATATTTGAATAATGAAAACATCCAATAAAAGTATGTAAAGAGGGCAACAGACGTAACTTGCATTAGCCCCAAGGGGACCTACATGCATGCCAAGAACACTACCATGTAAACTAGTTTATTATAATAGAAATAAAGAATAAAATCACATATTAAAGACACAAATGAAAAAATTTAAAGGACCACGAAAACTATCTGAGGAGGCTGGCCTTGATGAACTAGTGGCAGCGGTCAACCCTACCATGTAGTATCCACCTCGTTCACTCCTAGATTGAATAATGAACACACAAAATCATGATACATTGGTATTCATGAATATGGCATGGTATGTCACTAGAGATCCATGAATTACTAAATATATATTGGTTACATTGAATGAAATTATCATAACAGTCATCGCCTGAGGCTTTGTCATCCAAATACCATGAACAGAGATGATCCCCACTGAGACTCCACCAGATAAGTACATAGGATACGCGAGGTGGAATGTATGGTGGTATAGGGTAGTGTAGGGGTCCAAAGTATTCTATAAGGTTTGACGTTATTCTTAAAAATGACCGACTAGAACCGCTCCTTTTGAGGTTTTCAACGGAACCAGTTAGAAAACCCTAGACTTCATAAAGAATAACAACTAGAGAGCACAATGAATGAGCAGTAGAGGAAATTTTCTTGTAATTTAGGACAAGGAACGTGATTCTAGCCACATGTATGGCATGGATCCTTGAGATGGTTTTCATAACCACATTCAATACAGAACATGATCTAAGTGGCTCAACAATGTAGGTAGGACGACGTTGCAGTGAAATGAATCTGATCAAAGAAACACACCGGGAGCTATGTTGGATCATTGGATCACACCCAATTGATGGTCCATAAAGATTCCATGAGCTATTAGAAGGAAACAAAATTAACTGGGTTATGGAATCAAAATAGTCAAATAAAATATGATAGAACCGAAAATGTGAAATCACCCATGTAGGAGTGGCATGCAACCATGCAAGGTAAAAATCCCCTTAAAACGAATTGTGTTTAATAAAACCAAATTAAACAAAATGGAATAATTTCATTGCAACCAGAATCATGTAGGGTTATATTCAATAAATTTCTATTCTCAAATGAAAATGGGATAAAAATTTGGTATAAGAATCATCATTCTTGATCGAAGAAGAAATAACTCGAGAGCAGAAAAAATGTGTTTTGTATCGAATAGTTCTTTTGGAAAGTATTTTAAGTAGTCATAAAATTTGATTAAAAATATATATATAATTGAAAAGTAAATTTGAATAAATTTAAATTATATTTTAGGAATATTAAAATAATTTCCACACTAATAATTTGAATTAAATAAGAATAACTAAACATAATGGAGTTTCATTTGGGAATCCCATACCCTATTCCAAAAGATTTTTTCTCATTAATATTCAATAAACTCAAATTAGATCCATTAATTATTAAATAAAAATACTACAACATATTTATTATATAAAATATAATTTTATTATGTTCAATAAATTCTATTTTGACAAGTTATTGAGTTCATTTTTTTCATTCTATGAGTGTTGATTTTATTTTTTTCATGAACGACTCACTTGTATAAAAGTATAGATGTTCATGTAAAGTTACTATAAATATCCACATTTTGGATTATATTTTGTTATTGAAAATTAATAAATAGAAATATTGTTAAATATCATTTTCTTATATGGTATGAGGATTATTTATTAGAATAATCATTATTGATAATGATTTAATATATTTTTGTGGTTTTTAGGACCATCATGAACTTATTACATTTTATTTTATAACATGTTTATATATTGGTTTCAGAAAATTATATTAATTATTTTGTACATAATAAAATTTTAAATAATTACAATAATGGTTTATGACTACCCTTAATAGAGGTAATGGAAAATTTATACTCATCTTCCTTGAAGATGGTGAATCGACACCTCACTTATGATATTTTCTATTTTGAATAAAAGGAGATGAGATAAAGTTTGATGATGGATAGTCCATTAAAAAATTACATTATAATATATATATGATTCCATATTAATCATGAATTTTTGGATAATAGAGGATAGGATAGAATAATAATGAAATTAAATTAAATTATAACGAACAATGATTATATATCATGAATTTGTTATCCCTGAAAACCTCTTCAAGCGCCTTGGTTGTCTATTTTATTAAGAACATACAATCCTAGAAGTGGGGAAATGGTCTAGGAATATATATGGGAATAATATTGTTAATTTTCAAGGAAAATGATGGGTATAGAGAATAGAAGAGGAGGGGAGGTATTTATTGTGGATGAGATTGGTGTTTCTTTGATCATTTTATTCATTAGATTATTATTTTGGCTCATGAATATCAATAGTGTTGATTCCAATGAATAAATACATAAAAATAAAATAGAGTTATTTATGATGGTACTTAGATCATACATACATAAAAAATGATTCACAAGTTCATGTATTTAACAAATTAGGTATAATAATGAAAATTATTGTATTTTATTATTCACCAATAAAACAACTACATTAGAAAACATATAACCATTCAACCTAAACAATTTTCAATGTGTAGAATTTAAAAATAAAATACATTTTATAAATGTAAAATTCATAATATGATAAATTTAATTTTTAATTGAAATAATCATTTATTAGGAAAATATTGATTTTAATATTATAACTGATTTAATGAAACATTGAAATATTAATTAAGGAATCATAAAATCATCATATAATTATAATAGAAAAATTATTTTTTATCAATGTAATTTATGAAGATAAATTTACTTTTATATATTTATTTTATTTTTAAAATTGTAAATAAACATTTTTCGTTTCACATAAACACCTACACATAATTTATCATTTTAAAAAAATTTATTAACTTATTCTATGATATAATTATATTATATTTTAATTTATTTTATTCCTAAATTTTTTTTATACTTCTATAGTTAGGGTTACTAATCTATTTGTTGGATTACAATTCCTAATGGTCATGTTACTATTCCAAAGTTCAGGTCACTATTCAATCGGTAGAGGTTACATAATTTTTATAAATATATCTTGTTTGATTAATAATTTATGTAAATTATACTTTTATCATGTTCTCTATAAAAATAATGGTTTTAATACCATAAGTATACTAGTATAAATTCCAATTATAAAAGTTTCAGTCATTATGTTAAAAATCACATTGAATAATAAATCATACCAAAAAAATTCCCTGAACATAAACATTCATAATTATAAGTGTAAAGACTCCCTCCCTACACAGATATCCGTCTAGGGATGGTGTTGAAGAAGTGGAGATAATGACCACCGAGTCCCACCTCCAGTAGGCCCCGAGATAGAGATTTGCACATTAGGTGAACAAATATCACAAAATTACAGGCATTGTCATTTTTAAAAAACGTGATCGAGAGCTAAGATGTATCATCTGTAATGGAAACCAAGACAAAATATAAAAATAAATCTAAAACCAATTCCAAATGAATTTATAAATAGTTCAGAAAATAAAATAATGTATCCAAAAAAAATGTTAAGAAAATATATGAAAACTATCATGATTCGAGCTATTAAGGCCCATCACAATCCGCGAAATCAACCTAGAAACCTCAAAATTGATTAAACATGTAGGTTTTGTCACGACCCGTCCTCGGGGCTCGTGCAGTGACTACCCCAATCCCACCTTCCATAGGCCAAGGGATGGCGATTAGCACCATAGGCGTAAATCCCGATAACTGGGAAGGCATTGCCTTTAGGAAAGTAAACAAAACACCATAGAGTATAAGTGGAAGTAAAACACTATGTAAAACTGAAACAAGTTGTGCTGAAAGTAAAGGGGCCGAAAATACAAGCCCAACTGTAAAGTACAAGGAAAAAGATAAAACAGCCTGAAGGTGACAAGATGCTCCTGATCATCCACTAAGGATCTTACCTGAAGGGTAGGTACAGATTGCCTCCACAATGCTCTCACCCGTCAGCCTCCTCCAAGTGTCGTCTCATCGTGAAGTCCACCTATGGATACTGACTCGTCGTGTAGTCCACCTCCGGGTACTGACTTGTCATGTAGTCCACCTCCGAGTACCGCACAGTCCTCGAACACTCGGCCTCTGTCTGCGGTACGCATCGTCTTCAACAAACACAACGAGGTGCGGGCATAACCCGTGCATGGGTGAGTATAACGATACTCTGTAGGGACCCCGAGACCCTCAAGGTCTCACTAAAACCAACAATGATAACCAAAAAGAAGATCTCAATAGATAACCTCTACTTAGGTATATTCCCATACATATACCTAAGGTATCAAGTAACTCTTCTCAATCATGAGGAAACAAAAAGATTATGAAATCAACGGATAACCACTACCCAGGTATATGCCCATACATATACCTAAGTTATCAAGTGACCCATCTCAATCAAGAGGTAAAAACAAAGGTCATAGACTCAGCTCAAACCAGGATTTTCATTATCAAAACCGTAACTGCTGAGGAGCCCCATCTCGAAGGTGTACAGTGGTCCTGTCACGATTCCGAGATACTGCTCACTAACCTAAGACTGCTGAGGTACTCCTCCTGTCGAGTAATGCGGGTCAGCCACCCAAACATAGTAGTGCTTCCCGCCAGGGTATGCCACCCAAACACAGTAGTGCACACCCCCTAGTAGCCTACAGAGGTACTCTTCGGACAAGTACCGCGGGTTTGCACTGTCACACAAGTAGTTCTCCGTCCACCATGGGTCTACACCCAAACAAAGTAGTGCTATGTCCACTGGGCTAGTTGGCTCACTCCAAGTCGAGTCGGTGAAGCAGTCGTCAGGTCTCAGTCGGCTACACGGTCTTCGTACTCCGTACGATCATCTCCGGGAGGGTCCGCTCCATGAGATATAGGTCGATAATCGAAGTATCTGAAAGTCCCACAATGAAGTATCTCAAAGGACCACCGCGTTATATAGGTCTTAACACAACAGATGGCGCGTCAATCGGACGCACGATCTGTGAGTTATTAGCATTTTTGTCCCAGGGGCCCGGTTGGTTTCGTGAGCGAACCAACCCAGCCATATCTCAACTGTACCCCGAAATCTCAAAGGGTATACACATAGGGACCGTTTATCAACATAATAACCAATGATGTTGACGGTTCGTCAAACGAACGTCCGGTCTGAAAGATATCAGCCATTCTGTTCCAGGGGCCCGGTTGGATTTCGGGAACAATCCAACTCGGCCACTATCCATCCGCAACCAAAACTCAGGAAAAGTATTCCAAAAGTTCCGTCTCATCATGAAGAATTCAACGAGACAGACGACGCGTCAATCGGACGTCCGAAGCTCAAATTATGAGCGTTTCCGCTCCGAGGGCTCAGTTGCTTTCGTGTACGAACCAACTCGGCCGAACCCGAAGTATCCCAAACCCTTCAGTGTGATATACCGAAACAAACATCTTGATCCAAGGATTGCATCTCAATTGACGGTGCATTGATCGGAGGTCTGTAGCCCGATATATGGGAAAAAGACCGAAAAGGGTCCGAAAACGGGGGTTTCGGGCCCGGACCGACCTGGCCTGAGACCCCCTGGGTTGGCCCGAACCGGGTCGACCCGAACCAGGTGCAGGTCCGACCTGGACGGTGTGGCCAGGCCCGACTGGGCGCGGCCCGACCCGGTCTTCCCAAGCCGGCCCGGCTCGGCCGGGGGTTCGGCCGAACGGTCGAACCGTGCGGGGCGGCGCTGCCCCCGCGTGAAGAGCCGCAGCCCCGCGTCAGGCCGCCCTTGCCAGCGGACGCGGCAGCCGGCCGTGTCCCGCATCCCTCCGGTCCCGCGAGGCTGCGGGACCACATGCTGCCACCACGGCTTCAGCCGCGGCGGCTCCTTCCGGCGGCGCACCGGGCGCCTCCGCCACCTACCACCGGTGTCGCCGTGCCGGCGAGGCGCGCCGGCGGGCTGCTCCGCGGACCACCGGACGAGTTATGGTGGTTGTAACTACATTTTGTCTTCACCAATGGTCCTCCGGGGACCTTACCTTCACTTTTGAAGCCTCAAAATTACCTTGCGGCCTCATTTTTTACCGCCCGAAAATCTGTGCTCAACGATCAATTAAACAAACTACGGCCTCTTCGTGGTTTTCTGGCGCGGCGCGACGGCGCCGTGGCTTGTTCAACTGCATCGGCGCGTCGCGACGGAGTCACGCTTCTTATCCCTTCCTCATAATTTCCACATGGTGAAACTACACCACGCCACCTTTCACGTGCCGCAACAAAATTCAAACAAAAAGGGGGGAGGAGGGTCGGCCGTGTTCATGCGGTCCGACCTCCTCCCGTTATAATGATACCAAGCGGCCATCAAATAGTAGTCGACATACATCAAAGAAATATTTCACTGCAAAAGAAATATTCCTCAACATCAATCCTCATGAAAAAATGATCCGCGGATCAATATGGAAATGGTTGGCCCACGTTCGTTGTTCTTTTCTCAAAAGATAAGAGAACACCAAATAAATTCCTCTACCTCGTGTGAGCTTGAACGGAGGTTCGTCGAACGAGGATTTGTCACGGGAAGAGGCGTCGCAGAAGGAGATGTTGCGGAAGGAGATGTCGCGGAAGAAGACTTCTCAGAAGAACCGTCGCGGTATATGGCGTCACATAGTCAGTCTCCGAGGACTCGGCGTTCTTCGACGGAGTTCGTTGTGTTCTTCGCGTTCTTCGTGTTTTTCGTGTTCTTCGATGAAGAAGATGAAGAACTTCTAGCTTCCCTTAGGTTTTCACCCCAAACCTCTGAAGTAACATGTCCACATATAAAATAAGCACCTCCCTTATTTTATTAACTCAACAAAGCTTTTTAAATTCAAACATCCACACTTAACTCACTTAATTAATAACATACGTTTTCAAAAATTAATTGTGAGATGAGGGGGGTTGAAGAATATGAAGGGGTGGGGTTCGTGTGAGCCCCACCACCCTCGTAACCTCCCTTGGGAAGTTGGGTAGTTACCCAAATTCCACCCAAATCCTTAAACCACTAAAAGAAAATAAAAATTGTAGTTTAATTATAAATTAAACTTCCACAATTTTGATCATCTTCTCTTGTGAAAACACATCCCCCGAATAGGTGTTCCTAAGAAATTGCCGGCGTTGCGGTTCCATCAGTGCCCTCGGAATTCGATTCCAAGCACCGGTTCAAAAGTTAGAAAAACCCGCTCATTCGTTCTCTGAACATACCCGAGATAAACTTCATAAATTGATTCCGGGAACACTGGGCCTCAGAATGAAGTGCTGTCAGAAACTGCGTTCTTGTAAAATCCCAAAAACAATTAGGAAAAAATTTCCCTAGAATTTTACGGGTCTTTACATTACTCCCACCTCAGGGCTTTACGTCCTCGTAAAGCTATAACACAACTAGGGAATCAAAATTTCTACTGAGCATGCATATGAGCCTTCCGCTCCCATGTGCTCACCTGGAGGTTCCCGTGCTGCCTACAAAAACACACAAAAGGAGTCGACTGCCCTTGTAGGACCTGCTCCTGTTGATCCTCAATCTTTTCTGGAACCTCCGTGCATGACGCCCTGTCATCGACGTCCAACTCCCTAAGGTCGATGATGTGTGAAGGATCATGCACATATCTCCTCAGCCGAGGTACGTGGACGATTTCATACACCCGGTGCAACTGAGGTGGAAATATGAAGCGGTAATCCACCTTGCCTACCCTGCTGGGGACCTAGAAAGGTCCATTGATCCTCGGAGATATCACTCCGCCTCTGCTACATCTCCGTAAACCTCGTTGAGGTGAGACCCGTATAAGAATGTGGTCGCAATTCTCGAACTCTAGAGGTATCCCTTTCCTGATTATAACTGAAACTTAAAACTCCTGCTGTCATGAGGGTAAGGTTGGCCGACCCAAGAATGATCGGGTACACCCTCCCATGCATGAGTTTTACATGTGCTGCCTGGGGGTTCCTTTTCGCCGACCAAGGAAAACGCATCCTGACATTTTCCTAATACGGACAATTTGAGTATGTATAGTGATTTCCCTATACATACTCAAACTAATGTTGTAAGGCCTCGACGCTTCCACCACTAGGTCCCAACCGAGACTCTCGCCTCAAGGGTCAGATCACATCGTCGGCGTAAGTGTGACTATCGAGTCTTCCCCCAAAGGTATATCTAGACGTGAGGGTCAAGTCAACAACTTAACTGGAAACTCTAGGTCTGCGACTAGATTCAAGGATGAAAGGGATGATTCACATCGATGTCTGTGGCTACGGAAACTAGTAGAAGACAAAGTCCGCACTTCAAATCATCCTTAGATCCCTTTCGTTCGCACTCCTTGACCCATGCAGCTACTCTTTTCCCCTTCCCTCCAGCTTCCTGAGCCTGGAGGGGAGAACAAAGGCGGGTGGTTATAACATGTTGAAATGTACACCACCTCATGCTGCTCTCCTATATCTTCCTCCACATCTGATGCTCTACAGATTTAAGTGTCCTTAAAATTTCCTCTTCTTGAAAAATTCGCACGCCCAAGTCTCTGAGACTGGCACCAGCTCGTTGCGTTCCATCTTCTAACATTCTCTAGTTGTATTCATTCATCCAAAGAACATTCAACCTCAAGGTTCTCTCTAGTACCCTAACGTGAGTAGGAATGCATGGAGGAAAAATTTATGGCTCGAATCGTATTCATCGAGTACCCGGAATGTTCGGTATGCCTCGATGAATTCTCAGCTACCGACACGTCATACGTCCGAAGTTGTGTAAGCTCTAGAAAACTCTTAGCCACCTCCTCAAGCCAGTCCTCATCCTCCTGTGAATTTGGTTCGCCGCCGAACATGAGGGTATCTGATGTTAGAACACATGTAAGGTAGGAAGATTACATGTGTCACCTACCGGTACCGCCAGTTGTAACTGTTGACCAACATGTAGTGATGTATAGCTGACACACTACCCGAAGGAACTATCTCAGGCATCGTTCCAAGTACCGAAGCCTCATCACTATGCGGACCATCCTCATGGTAATTCACTGGAAAACACTAGTGGCCAAGTCCACCATCCACTATCCTAATGTCTCAGCTAG
This sequence comes from Viscum album, assembly GCA_963277665.1. Classification (NCBI taxonomy): domain Eukaryota; kingdom Viridiplantae; phylum Streptophyta; class Magnoliopsida; order Santalales; family Viscaceae; genus Viscum; species Viscum album. The sequence goes on along the minus strand of OY728143.1, from coordinate 959,446,742 downwards.
GCGAAAAAATCTAGCAAATGCCTCCAGCCATTCCTCTAGTGTCTGGGAATCTGCCTCACCTCATATCCTCGGAGGCCTCTACTTCTAGAACTCGTGAAATGCGCTCTGCCAGCGTGCACAGTTCTCTAGTATGTCTGGTGGCGTCTTCTGACCAACAAGTGGTGGTGCTGCTGGTACACCACCTGAGGGTTCCAACATAGTAAAAAGGGCCCTGCACCAGAGCCTCGTCGCTCTGTGAGCCGTCATCGAGTACTCTCTCGAAAAATCCAACTGACTATCTGTGTGGAGACATCCTGAATAGATGCGACACGGTGAATGATTTATACCTGGTGAGCTGACCTGGTTTGAGCTGACTTGAAAACTCTTGGAAACACACACGCAATAAGTGTTTTTCGTGCACAAAGTCAGAAATCACTAGTCAGGATCCTAGTGTACCGATACGTCGTCCACCACACTAACACTGGACACCCTGAAATGAAGACCGCACTCGGTACCCTTAACACTATTGCTTCACAGAAAGAAAATATCAGAGCTATAAGTTCTGCGGTATAACCGAACTCCTATGATACCAATTTTTCACGACCCATCCTCGGGGCTCGTGCCGTGACTACCCCAAGCCCGCCTTCCATAGGCTAGGGGCTGGCGACTAGCACCAAAGGCGTAAACCCCAATAACTGGGAAAGAATTGCCTTTATAAAAGTATACAAAACACCATAGAGTATAAGCGGAAGTAAAACACTAAGTAAAACTGAATCAAGCTGTGCTGAAAGTAAAGGGGATGGAAATAAAACCCCAACTGTAAAGTACATGGATAAAAAATAAAACAGCCGGAAGGTGACAAGCAACTCCTGGATCATCCACCAAGGATCCTACCTGAAGGTTAGGTACAGATTTCCTCCACAACGTTCTCACCCGTCAGCCTACTCCAAGTGTCTTCTCATCGTGAAGTCCACCTCCGGATACTGACTCGTCGTGTAGTCCACCTCTGGTTACTGACTTGTCGTGTATTCCACCTCCGGGTATCGTCCAGTCCTCGAACACTCGGCCTCTGTCTGCGCTGTGCATCGTCTGCAACCAACACAACGAGGTGCGGGCATAACCCGTGTAGGGGTGAGTATAACGATACTCAGTAGGGACCCTGAGACCCTCGAGGTCTCACTGAAACCATCAAGGATAACCACAATGAAGATCTCAACAGATAACCTCTACTTAGGTATATTCCCATACATATACCTAAGGTATCAAGTAACCCATCTCAATCATGAGGAAACACAACGATTATGACTTAAACAGATAGCCACTACCCAGGTATATGCCCATACATATAACTAAGTTATCAAGTGACACATCTCAATCAAGAGGTAAACACAAAGGTCATAGACTTAGCTCAAACCAGGATTTAAATTATCAAAACCGTAACTGCTGAAGAGCCCAGTCTATGGAGTGTACGGTGGTCCTGTCACGACTCCGAGGTACTGCTCACTAACCTAAGACTGCTGAGGTACTCCTCCTATCTAGTACCGCGGGTCAGCCACCCAAACACAGTAGTGCTTCCCGCCGGGGTATGCCACCCAAACACAGTAGTGCACACCCCCTAGTAGCCTGCAGAGGTACTCTCCGGATGACTACCGTGGGTCTGCACTGTCACACAGGTAGTGCTCCATCCTCCATGGGTCTGCACCCAAACTAAGTATTGCTCCCTCCACTGGCCTAGTCGACTCACTCCAAGTCGAGTCGGTCAAGTAGTCGTCAGGTCTCAGTCGGCTACACGGTCTCCATACTTCGTACGCTCGTATCCGGGAGGGTCTGCTCCATGAGATATAGGTCGATACTCCAAGTATCTCAATGTCCCACGAAGAAGTATCTCAAAGGACCACCTCGTCATAGGGGTATTAACACAATAGACGGCGCGTCAATCGATCGCCCACGAGACGTTGCGGAAGAACCATCGCGGAAGACGTCGCGGAAGAACCGTCGCGGAATATGTCGTCGCATAGTCGGTCTCTGAGGACTCGACGTTCATTGACGGAGTTTTTTGCGTTCTTCGCATTCTTCGTGTACTTCGTGTTCTTCGACGAAGAAGATAAAGAACTTCTAGCTTCCCTTAACTTTTCTCCCCAAACCTCTCAAGCAACAAGTCCCCAAATAAAATAAGCACCTCCCTTATTTTATTAACTCAACAAAGCTTTTGAAATTCAAACATCCACACTAAAATTACATAATTAATAACATAATTTTTCAAAACATTAATGGTGAGTTGAGGGGGATTGAAGAATATGAAGGGGTGAGGTTCGTTTGGGCACCACCACCCTCATAACCTCCCTTTGGAAGTTGGGTAGTTACCCAACTTCCACCCAAAGCCTTAAACCACTAAAAGAAAATAAAAATTGTAGTTTAATTATAAATTAAACTTCCAAAATTTTTATCATCTTCTATCGTGAAAACGCAACCCCGGAACAGGTGTTCCTAAGAAATTACTGGCAGTGCGGTTCCATCGGTGCCGTCAGAATTTGATTCCGAGGACCAGTTCAAAAGTTAGAAAAAACCCGCTTTTCTGTTCACTGAACGTACCCGAGCTAAACTTCAGAAATTGATTCCGGCACACCGGGTATCAAAATCAAGTTCCGTCAGAAACTATGTTTTTGTAAAATCCCAAAGAAAATTAAGAAAAAAAATTTCCTTGATATTTACGGGTCTTTAAAGGGTTTGCATTTTAGTATTCTTAGTAGGAAATCCAATGTCTCTCGTTCACATGAGAATGTTTCACTCTAATTAACCCATGAGAAAATAGAACATAAAAACAAAACCTATGTAGGTATTCTAACCAACCCATCTTCACCAAGGCACATACACAAAATAAAGCATGTAAAGTAATAAAAAATCATTGACAGGGTAACCCATACAATTTTGTAATTGGTATTCTGATCTCACAAAACACTGACTGACCAGGTGCTCTCATCAATTCCGTATACCACAACACATCCATCCTGGATACACCTAGGCCACAAAACACATCAAAACCATCCAACATAATCATGGAACACACAAAACATCACAACCTTCCCGCACACCCCAATGCATCTCAACACTTCGCAGCTCATCATAAAGACATGTGGGAAATCATGTCACATCTTATCTTGAATAAACCTATAAAAGGAAAAAACCCCTTTCAAACAAACTATTGGGTTATCACATCTCACACGAAGACACCTGGGATAGAAAAACCATCATATAAAGAATCTAATAGACCTCTGACAATCATATCTTATGTCATACCTACCTCACTAAGATGGGAGTGCATAGAAGAGTGTTTACCAAGACATTCATACAATTCATTTTTCTTTGACACCCATTCATGGTATATCATATATTAATATCTATATACAATGTGAATCATTATGCATGAGATCAATGGAGAATCACCCATTCCAACATATACCATCCTTCTTCAAATTCATCCATCCAAATCCGTCATCCCAACTCAAAACCACACCCACCTACAAATTATACCAACTACATATCTATAGCTCAACAACACAAGAATACGATACCATATCCATAGATCCAAAACCTTGTGAAAAAAAATATTCACCACCATATGACCCCCAAATCAATGATTTTTTTTAGATTTAATAAGGTGTACCATTAATAATTTAATTTGTTATTTCAGGGGTAATAACCATAACAATATGATCCTCGTAAAACAATTTATTATCCGAATATACATGGTTTAAAATTTTCATATATAATCATTCAACTAAAAAAAGATATTTCATAATCCATTATGTTAACACGCATTTAACCCAGAGGAAATGATTATTAGAGGGCAGTTATCCCATAAAAACTCAATATCAACCAATAACAAAATAAAAATCAAGAACAAAATTCACTTTCACAACCCCCTATTATACAATCATAAAATGGTTAAATTATGTTTTTTAATATATAATGAACTATATTCACAAATTAAACATTCATACACCCACCAGACATGATGACCAAATAAGGTAGATGAAGGAAAACCTACATGGATGAAAGGTGATCAACACTTCTTTGTTATATAGATGATGGAGAGTGAATAGAGCTGGAAAAACACTATTGGAACATGATCCAAAAGATATAGGGATATTACTCAATTACTATGGAAAAAATGGTTCATGGAATCTAATACCACATGAATGTTGGAAGTAAGATCTAGGGGGAAAGGTATCTTAGCCTTTATAAGGTCAAAAAAGAGACACAGTTTATATATTATTTTTATTTTCCCTAAACAAAATATCTAGTCAATATAATGCATTTTAATGTAATTAAAACCCCCCATACAATAACTAAATTTAGGATATGATTTATGGTATTTTAATCGGCCTCAAATACCATCAAAAAGTTATAAAAAAACATTCCATTTCAAAGAAAAAATCAAATGCTAGAAACTCAATGAAGCTAGAAACACTAGTCAGGATGAAATGATTGGTGATTCACCAATCAAAGAGGCACTGCATGAGATCCACCGTTAGATGAAGCAACACTCAGTGAGACACTGATAGATGAATAAAAACATTTCATGTCACCATTAGTAATGGAATTGTCATATGAAATTCATTTCACCATTAGTGATTCCGCACCAAGTGAGAATCCACTAAATGAGCCACCGCTAGCGAGTCACCACTAATGAGTGTCTACTAGTGAGTCATTACCCGAAAGCAACAACTAGTGAGCGATCTCCAGCGAGCCACCACCTGAGAGCCACCACCAATGATCCACAACCATTGAGATTCCTCTAGGGTGAGCCACCATGTGGGTGAGCCTATATTGGAAAACATGAAAACAATGAATTTTGGAATGTGTCGAAAACTGACACATTAAACTACCAGAAAAAATCAAACACCAGATTTTCAAAAGGTAATTGGAGTGGAGAGGTATAACATATTGAATTTCATACATATAAAACAATTATCTCCCTCAATAATTCCAAACCAACTAGGAATTAAAAGAGATTAAGGGTCTGAAGAATCGTCCCTTAGTATACCTCTCTACGATCTCATTACATTTGGAATGCTTTGAAACACACCAACATTCAATGATAAACCACCCTGTATTGTTCAAAAATTATAGTCAAAAACACAAAAGACAATAACACCACCTCAATCATGTACAATCCAGGGTTTTTGAAAAATAGGCATTGAACTGCCAACCTAAATGACTACAGAGACACTACGAAATCACAACAACCATGCTATTGTGAACAAATGAATAATGTAGTGTCTTCCATAGTGTCATGATTCTTGCTAATTTGAATGGCACTGACTCAACCATAGGAGTATAATCGCATCATTTGTAATAGTTATAAATTGGTAATTAAGTCCTTCCATTTTTATTTGAAAATAATTTATCACACATCACACAACACACATGACAAACCAAGTGAGAACATCTCATCTTCTGAAACAACAAGGTTCCAACACCACATTACAACAAAAATAAAAAAAATGTATAAATAAAAAAAGCAATGGGTAATGGGAATAATTTACATATATCACTCCAAAGTACTCTGCCCTTGGCAAAAATGACACCACAACACATTGATTAGTGGAATGGTTAGTCCACACTATACCATATCTCAATGATCATGGATCTCTACAGGACGCTCCACAAATGTTACGTCATACTTAATATCCACCTCTACATAGTCAGTGAAAGTGGATTCAAAAGGAATATACTAATTAAACTGAGATATTTATAACACATTGTGAATCCTATCATACCAATATAGAAATCCAAAATGGTATACCACCTCTCTACCACACGCCAACACCTCAAAGGGTCTAACAATCATGGTTGAAAGCTTACTTCGTCTTCCAATCCTCCAATGCCTGTGTAAATGGGAGACCATTATAAACATGTGGTATCCAACCTATAACTGATATTGACTGCTCATGTGATCGGAAAAATAATTCTTCAGGTCTTGCACTACTTTTTTTTCTTTCACAATCAGGTCTGGAAACTTTCTTTGTGTGTTCATCAGCACATAAGGACTAAGAACAACTAAATTCCAAACCACCACCCGTCTCAATGGAGAAAAAAAACTAAATTTCATACAAAGCCTAAAATGTATCCATTCTAATGTAATATCTATTAATAATATTATAAGAATACTCTACCCAAGAAATGTTCCTCACCCAAGATCAAACAATTTCGCAGACACATGCCCGGAACATATCCTACAACGTCTGTATACATCGCTCTATCTTCCCATACATCTGAGGGTGGAAAGCAATAATGAGGTGAAACAGGGTTTCAAAGGCATGCTTCAATCCCCTAAAAACATGTGAGGTAAATAACAGGTATCAATCTATGATAATATACCACATAACTCCATGATATTGCACCACCTCATCCATAAACCTCTTGGTGAAGGCATCCATTGCGCCGGACACATTGATAAAGAAGAAGTTGGCTGATTTCATTTATTGATCAACTATCAACCAGGTAGCATCACAACCTTCATAGTATTTGGGTATCCTTATGAAAAAAATCATTTAGATTTCATACAATTTCTACTTGGAAATACCCATGGGTTTCCAAATACCACCTGGAACATGGTGATCAATGTTTATATATTTGGAAATCGAGCACTATTCCACATACTCTTCCACTGTCTGTTTCATCCCAGACTACCAAAACAATGTACTCAAGTCATAGTAGATCATGGATGATCATATACATACCACCATGGTTGATCCATGAGACACATGAAGGACCTCACTGCACATCTCCACCTGAACAAACAACTTCCAATGAAATAATATCTTGTTCAAATTAACCTCTAACTATCCCTCCGAAGAATCACTATGTCTAATAAGATCACACATCACCTCATCCTATAATTTTCTCCACTGAGACCTTTTCACTTTCTATTTACATATTATTTCACAATGATTAGAAACAATTTCCCTATACAACTATACACTCTTGAATCTGTGTGCAAGGACACCAACTCCTCCATCTCTCTCTAAGCATCCAGTGATTCCCGAACAACCTCAATCAATTACTTTTGGCAAAAGAATCTAACCCAATATTAACGTTCCTCATGGTTTAGGTGATATCAAATTCATAGTGTTAAATAAACTCCATCTCTCTCCACTGTGGCAGATTTAGGTCATGATTGTAAATTATTTAACTTAATCCTTTATGATCCATAATGACCATGAAGTTATCCCCAATGATTAATGTCTCCACAACAATAGCAAAAAAACATTTATATCTACAGATCATGGGTGGAATATTTACGTTCATTGGATTTAACTTCCAAGACCCATATGTGATCACTACTCACTACTTCATCAGAACACATCCACAACCCTAATAGGAAGCATCACAAACCACCTAAAACATTTCCCCTTTCTCTGGATACTAGATCACTGACAAATTCACCATCAAGTAACCAAATACTGGCTCACACTATACAATCCACCAAAAATCATGGTCTCTCCACTTAATGGTTATCAAAAGTACTTCAACAGGAGAGAAATCTATTAGTAAACTAAAATAATAGCCTACAAGACCATATAAAATATGAACTTTTACCACGTTCTTGGGTATTTCTCAGTAGAAAACCGCATTGAACATGGATGGGAATACTACCAATCCCTAATTAGGCACCACACACACATTTAAATGTACCTCTTATGTTCATAACATATGCTTGAACAACATTCCATAGATTTTGTGGTGTTGAAGAATAATAAATATTATTCTCATATGCTGGGGGTTCTTATCCTCTAACGTCAAGTAAAAAATGACATAATTTAATACAATAATGAACATGTATAGAAACTCAAGAAATATATACTTTATAACTCATGTAAACATAGCTAGTTCGTTCGTAACATTAAAAGGCTTGACTAAAAAATCGATGTTCCCATACCTGCATCTGGAGGCACCCTTTAGGATATCAACCAATTTCACCCTCAACTAGTAATATCCATATAATATATCGACCATAAAAAACGAAATCACCCCTATTAGATGGTTAAAGTGAATTTTTATCCTTGGATGAGGGTAATGGTTCTTATCCATCACCTGATTAAACCTCCATTAGTCTATAAAAAATCATATATACCATCTCCCGTCATTGAGAACTACACTAGTGAATACAATGGTGACACACTAGGCAAGATAAATCCATTATTTATTATATTGTCATTATAAATCCTCAACACTCATAACTCATAATGTTTCATCCAATAAGGAGTCATATAATTAGGAGAAGCACCAAATTATATGTCTATCCTATATTCAAGATCACGTCGAAGGGGTAGAATCACAATCTAAGGAAGCAAGACACCTGAGAATGTTCCAATGACCCTAGGAACCTCTATCAACTTAGTGTCCACTAATTCTAATAACATATTAGCCTACAATAAATGTATAGGCTTTCCACACCCACTACTCACTTAACAAACCGAATGACAAATAAAAAATAGACATTGGACATCCACATCCACGAACAAAACCCTCATCAAGAAGTAGGTGATAATATCATGAATAGAATAAAACCAATAGACTCTAAGAATGAAATCATATTGAAATTTTATTAGATATAAGATACCTCCATAGGATTGATGTGGTCCCATCCTTAGTCTACCCACAACACACATCAAACATGATTTTCTGGTATTCGACTGGCATTCTAAGAACCTAGGGCATGAGAATCCTCTCTACGCCTATCCCCATAGAATGTGATATAGTGGATGAAACAAAGGAGTGAGAAGTCCATTATTCCAAAAAACTCACATGAATGTGTACTAAAAAAGATGATCATACCATTGATGATTGTTGGACAAACTGGAAGAATTGCCTATTTTTCATACAACAGGTCATTACCAGATCCTCTTCAACTCAACTAAATGACACATATATGGTCATGCATGGGATATGGTCCCTATGAATAATGAATATCCATAGTTCATCAATTACATGACCCTTATCCTCTTTGTGTAAAATAGTTCTACTTTGCATGCTATTGAAATAACCTCTCTGGCCACTATTGTTGAGGTTTTCACTGAACATATCAACCTCTACCAACATAATCTTAGGAAACCACAGATAATTGGCTATGGTGTTGGAATCAAACCCCAAAAAATGAAAAACAACTAGTATGCTATCCAATGAAACACAGAAAAACCACAAGCACTTTAGGATAGAAGGGAAACTATTGAGGTTGACTACCTTCTTTTCAAAACCTTGATGTTCCTGGCACCTATGACCTCCCAATGAAAGCTCTACCTCCCAAATAACTTTGACGGATCCCCTCTCACAATAGATAACCTCATAAGTGTATCAATTCGATCAACTTCTCCTTCTTAAGAACCACCATATACATTTCCAATGTAAAATGGGTAACAAAATATTAAATAGAATGATGGAGTATGTCCTCAAGGCATATTGAATGAGACTCCTTGTCTAGGAAGAGATATAGGAAAAAATAAATAAGATCTTTGAACTTGATCCTAACTTCTGTATTGATATACTACCCTATAATAAGGGATAATAGCTCCTTCCTCTTCTTAGCCTTCATGATCGATGAGATAATTGAAAAATGGAACTCCATCTTGATGTCAACCCAAAAAACATCCACCTCCTTCAGCTCCCCCTAATATATAATACACCCTTAACTCACAACTCCCTACATCTGACTCACTGCTAATGGGACCCAATTCTCTTTTGTAAGAACCCGGTTCTTATTCTTGAGGTATGGGTTTTATCTTTTCATTTTTCCAGTAGTTTTTTTCATAAGGTAATGATAAAGGGGGATAATAATAAATTTTGTGAGTACACGGCATGTACTTTTCCACACGTTGTGTTCTTTGTCCGTGTGGGATTAGTACACAGGGCGTGTAGGCCTGTCGGTGATACAGGGTGTAAAAAACCGATTACACTAAATGTACTGGGTATTTACACATTGTCTAATCAGTTGGTAAGAGAATAGTAAGTCAGGGAAAGTATCCACCATCACAGCAACAATACATGATGTATATTCAACAATACACTCCATGTAGTCATGTCTAAATATGATCAATGTGGTGGTGAAATGTAGCCGCCAATGGAACAGTTAAATGATGAAAAGTACACACCATGTACTTGGGAGTACACGTAGTGTAGTTGGTTTTTTCACTTAAAATGGCCATTAGCCTCCTCATTCAGCAGATGAGGAATTTGAAAAGTTGGGATCTCTAGAGGATAGGCCAAAGCTTGTAGGAGTTTCCGATCACATGTCGGGAGTCCATTTCTTCTGTCGTCGATCTTGTTTGAAGCATGTGGGTAAGACATTCCTTCTCCTTGAGTCGTTCTAACAAATTATTTAATGAGGGGATGTTATTTATGTTTTAATGGAAAATCTATTATCCCATATCTACGTTGTTCTAAGTTGATTCAGGAGGTGTCATTCACATATATTGATCCGTAAAGATCGAGGAAGGTGGTATGGTGTTTTATTCCAACTGTTGAGTGTTTTGGGGTACTATTGTGCCATCCGCCCATGTTTGGTTTGTCATATGGCTAGGGCAGTGGATGTTTAGATATCTAGAACTGCATAGGTAATATAATGTAAAATATAAAATGTTTTTTTAGGATCAATTCATGAATCTAGGGACACCCTGTGGGTGTGTTCTGTTGTTTATCCATTTTGTCAGGTTACCGGTGGGTATACCGTGATTTTAGCATGCTTTGAATTACCTTGAGAGGAATTAAAAATAAATTTCTTGCTTATTTGTTGGGCTTGGCCCAGATTATTTTTTAGCATGAGGGTAGTATTTCTCATGCTTAATGACAAGTGTTTCATTTAGCCTTCAGGCATCTTTTCTCATGCATGTGGGCAGTAGTTTCTATGACTGTGGGCGAAAACATGTACGCTTGCGGGAAATATTCGTTATGCATATGGGAAGTCACCTACTGGTACGGATTCTGATTACCTTATGGTAATGATTTACATGTCTGCAGACAACATTTACTTGGTATAAGCACTGTGGTGATATTTTATGTTATACCTTCCAAGATAAAACAAAAACATGGAATTAATAAATGGTTAATAAACTAGAAATGTAGCTGGTAGAGATTGTTACTTGTGATTAATTCCTAGTTTACTAAAAAAAATTTGGCACAGTGTTGTTTCACATTTTCACTGACAGTTGGGCACAAGCCTTTGTTGGTTACCTACTAGTATTTATTTCTCGCACCCTCTATGGGTCATGTCTTGGGCCCAAACAGATAATATTGTTCCAGGTGTGGAAAAGGGAAAGAGTCCCTATACATGAAATTGATTTTTGTAGAGGAATGGGAGAGCATGAGACTAAGCTTAGGCTCGGGATGCGGCTGAGTTCCTACTACACTATTTTGTTTTTTCATTTGTTGTACTTGTACTTTGTATTGGATTATTCTAGATTGAAGTTTATCTTGTTTTTACGGCATTCCTAGATTTAGGGAAATTATTCATCATCATCTATATATATGACTATTGATATAGTTTACTTTTTTACTATTATCCTTTTCAGTTGGGTATTGTTTGCTACTTCCGCATTTTGTATGTTTATATCTATATCTACTGAGCTACACATTGAAAAATGAGGGCATAGTTTCTCCAATATCATACATAGGCCCTCGCTGCTGGTCGGCAACCTCTGGTTTTTGGATAAATGACCTTGAAATCATGTGAACAATCGGGTTTGGGGCACCTATTGTGTGGCACCCAGATGTGGGACATTAAAAAGTGGTATCTGAGGGGGTTATTTTATTTGGAATACTTTTTGGGGCCTATAGTCAGAGATAGGATGGAATGGGTACTTGGTAATAAGCTGTGCTCGGGAGTAGCTAACCCGTGTACTGGGAAAGTCCAATTTACCTCATGTTGCAATTTTTCTCATTTTTTAATTATACAGTTGATTTGATTTTCACTGTTCGGTGACATACTTGTTGTGTGACATTATATAATTATTCCTGGGTATCATTTTAGTTGAAACTCGATGAGATGAGGGTATGCCATCTCATGCATCATTTAGGCACATGATAGGATCATATGTCATTCATAGTTCTCATGCCATCTAGGTGCATTAGAAATTGCATGTTGTTGTGATAGATGTTGTGCTTGTAAAAGCATGTTGTTGGGATAGATTCCTTGATAAAGTAACTGGTATTTGATAGGGTATTTTTGTGTAAGGTTTTGATGAATGATCACCAAACTTTGGTTCTTGGGGAGTATGTGTCCTCGTTAACTGGAATTCTGTTTATCATTGACCTATTTACTTTGTTATAACATGTATAAGAATCCAACCATTTATTCGTGCGTAGTATGCGCCCTCATGGATTGGAATGGAGCATTGGTGTTGGTTTCTGTGTTTTTATTTGCTCCAGAGTAGTTTCTGAAACCTATTGTACATACAAACCCAAAAGACATGCCATGTAATTATGGTTACAAGCTATTTTCTCTTTTATTCCGGATGGAAAAGTAAAATTTTTATGTACACACCATGCACCGTATGTACACGCCACGTAGTTTCTACCTGTTTCATAGGCTATGTAGGAGAAAACGTCGGATAGAGAAACATTGAAGGCACTTGCCATGTAGTGATTATACAAACCATGTTGGGTTGAACCTGTGACTGCCATGTAACTAACAGACAACTGGAAGAGGAATCCGACCATATACATGCCGTTTCAGTGATGAACACGATGTGTAGTTTAAACCTGGGGATCCAGCCATGTAACTAACTAACACGGGTCGATGTTACATCTTCTTAATCATACCATGTACTTGAGGGACACGTCGTGTAGTCTTGACTGGTGAGTGGTCGTGTGGACTTTGTCGTGTGGCTGGGTGAAATGAGGTAGTGTACATGCCGTGTGCGGGTTTAACACGCCATGTGCGGGTGTAACATGATGTGTGTGGGTGTAACGCACTGTGTGTGTGTGTAACATTCCGTGTGCGAGTGTATCACGCTATGTAGGGTCATCCGAGTAGCCGTCCATGTCATTAAAAACCCAGGCAGTAGGAATCTAAGCAGTACACATTGTTTCCTTATGGAACACAACGTGTAGTCTGAGCTATGTACCTTCCATGTAACAGACAACACAAACTGTTGAAGCTTGTTGGGTACAGTCCTTGTAGGCCTTATCCACACCATTTAGTCTCATTTAAAGGAGAGCTATATGGCTATGTCTTGTTGAGTGACTCGGGTAGGCGAGAAAAATCAAGTAAACACCATGTGTGTTGAAAATACGCCGTGTTTTTAGGGGTGTTACATGACCAGTGCAGGAAGAGTACACACCCATGTGAAATACTTAAGGGAACACGTCGTGTAGTTATTGTATACATTGTGTAGTATTGTTTTGTAAATCTTAAATGTTTTCTTTCTCCTATTCCCTTATTACACTACTTGTTTTCATTCCTTAATAATCTTAATCCAATTCGTTTGTTTGACCTTATAGATTAATGCCACTAAGATGACCTAGATTTGTTCTCTAGTAGATTGACAATGAGTATACTCTAGAGACAGTAGGCCACGTGATACCGACAGATCCTCCAGCAGTGCCAGATGTGGCGCCAGGCATTATACCAGGCAGAGGCATGGGTGTGCAGCTCCGTGAAGGCTTCATGCGGTTTATATAGACGTTCTAGGGATCAATGCCAGCTGCCACATCTATGGTAGAGCTAATGCGTATATTCCAACAGAAGCATCCACCAATGTTTTCTAGGAAAGGAGCACCATAGGCTGTGGAGTCTTGGCCAGGTTCTATGCAGACTATTTTTGATCATCTGGAGACGCCTCTGCGGTGGAGGGTCAAGCTCACTACATACATGCTGTGTAATTCCTCCAAGAGTTCTTGGGATGTTTCCACATAGACCAAGAATCATCGATACATTTCAAGGGATGATTTTTAGGTAGTATTCTATGACTAATTCATCTCAGAGACACTGAGGGATAATAGAGCTCGAGAGTTCATGAATCTACAACATGGCGCTTTGTTAGTGATGGATAATTATTCGCACATCACTGAGCTACAATGTTTTGCACTTGTTCTGGTGGGAGATGAGACGTTGAGGGCTCGAAGCTTTGAGTATGGTCATTGATATGACATCTGAGCACTGGGGAATGTTTTTAGGTTGCCTACAGTTCATGCTATTGTGAACCAGACACTGATTACTGAGCGGAACCTATGGGAGGCTAGTGGTGCATGCCAGGGTGGTTTAACATCAGTTTCTGGTACTATTTCTATCTGTAAGAGAAAGAGAAGGATGTTTTTATCTCATGGTGGCAGTACTATTCTACATAATTATTTAGGTGGCCAGGTCATGTGATACCTTTGTGGTAGAGAGGGGAACATGAGACCTCAGTGTCCACATGACCTGGTGGAGTGTCAAGATTGCGGCTAGATGGGTCATCTGCAGTGCTTTTTGCAAGGTGTTTCCACTGGTGGATAGTGAGAGGGGTTCTGTGTAGACTCGGTGTGTGGGAGCAGGGCCAGAAATATCTTACCTATCAGGGAATTCATATATGTCAGGGAAATCAAGCTGAGGTGGTGGTCATGGTCTTGGTATACAGACACCAAAATCACAGAGACCACAGTGCGGGTCATCTTAGGGTAGCCAGGCTATGTCGTAGGGCTGCAGAAATGGGAAGACATATGTAGTGCAACAGAACCAATAGGAGAAAGATCCCAGACCATCAATTGTCAGAGGTACTATTCTAGTAGCTTATGTTTTGTCTTCTGTACTTTTCGATATGGGTGCTACACATAGCATTATGTCCATGCCCGATGTGGAGATCCATGGGCTCTTGGTTTCTTCTTCTTTTGATGTTATGATGCTAGAAACTCCGTTCGGGGTAAGAAAGGTAGTTGCACATCAGTGTAGGGAGTTCCCCCAAGAGGTTGGTGGATGTCAATTTTTATGGGAACTCTATGTCTTAGAGATGACAAGATATGATTTCATTCTCGGGATGGACTGGTTGGTTCCTTTCCAAGCCTTTGAAGATTTCTTATGTCACAGGGTGAGTTTCATGTCAATAGAGGAAGGAAAGTTTCATTACAAGGGAGAATGATATGTCTAGGCGAGCCAAGCTGGACCCGAGCATCGTGGGTGAGGTTTAGTGATAGCCCAAATTACGAGCTTATATCTGGATGACCAGGAAGGGTGTCTGATAGATCTCTGTCCAGTAGTTGATCATTTCAGAGATGTCTTCTTAGATGACTTCTCAGGTCTTCCTTCAGAGTGGGAGGTGTATTTATATATTGAGCTAGTTCCAGGAGAAGCACCGGTGTCCATTCCTCCTTATAGGATATCTACACTTGAGTTTCAAGAGAACAAGAGGTAGTTGGAGGAGTTTCATGAAAAGGGTTTCATCAGACCTAGTACTTCTCCATGGGGTTCACCTATCATATTTGTGAAAAAGGTGGATGGTACCCTCATACTTTGTGTGGATTATCATAAACTGAACCAGTTGATGGTCAAGAACCGATATCACTTTCCAAGGATTGATGATATTTTTGATCAAATTCGAGGAGCATGAGTGTTCTCGAGGATTGACATGAGATCCGGATATCATCAGTTATGCATTAGAATATTGGACTTACAACTTACAACTTTTCGAAGTAGATATGTTCTATACAAGTACTTGGTCAGGTCGTTCAGACTAATGAACTTGCCAACAATTTTCATGGATCTAATGAATTGTTTGTTCCACACTTATCTGGATTCTTTTGTGGTAGTCTTTGTGGACGATATGTTGGTGTACTCTCAAACTCGACATGACCACGCTAGCCATATTTAGATCATTTTGAGTACACTGAGAGAGCATCAGCTATATGCTAAGCTCTCAAAGTGCCACTTTTGGATGGACCAGATACATTTCTTGGGTCATATTATCTGAAAGACAGGAGTTGCAGTAGGCCCTGAGAATGTGAAAGTAGTAGTTTTTTGGGACCATCCTAAGAACGTGTTTGAGATACGATGTTTCTTGGGGAAATCTGGTGACTACATGCACTTCGTAAAGGACTTATCCCACTTATCAGCACCATTGATGGGTTTGAATAAGAAGGGTGTGATGTCGTCTTGGTCAAAAGCTTGAAAGAAAGCCTTTTTGGAGCTAAAGGGAATGTTGACATCAACAACAGCCCTGATACTTCAGGAGTAAGGGAAGAGATATATAGTTTACTTTGATGCATATGGTTTTGAGTTGGGATCAATATTGATGTAGGGTGATCAAGTAGTTGCGTACGAGTCTCGGTAGTTGAGGCCACATGAGAGGAATTACCTGATGCATGATCTCGAGTTGGCTGCAGGTGTTTATGCATTACACTATTGGACACATTATCTATTGGGATAACATTTTTTGCTGTTTAAAGACCAAAAAAGTCTCAAATATATCTTTACCAAGCATGAACTGAATCTGAGATAGCGATGGTGGGTTGAATATATTCAGTCCCTCGACTTTGACCTTTCTTATACACCTGGTAATGGTAACGTAGTTGCTGATGCACTGAGTATGAGGACTCAAATACAGGCAGCGCAGGAGGCCAGCGGTGAGTAACAACTCATGAATTTGTTCTCTGAGATGAATTTGGAGGTGCACGATAGTTAGGGGATAACCTATCATTCTTCCTTAGTTGTGACTTATATCATCCTAGATAGAGTGTTGATGAAATAGCAATCAGATTCAGAAGGCCTAGTTCTCTAGTAGTTAGTGGAAATTGAGGACCCTCCATGTGGTTGGACGATAGGTGATGTTGAGGTACTGCATGTCCATGGACGGGTGTGGGATCAATGGGATATACGCGAGGGGCTGATGCAGCAGATTCATCCTTCATCTTGGGTAGTGCATCCCGGAGTAACCAAGATGTACCATCACTTGAGATGTCAGTATTGGTGGTCAAGAATGAAACAAGAAGTAGCTCGTTTTGTTGCGAGATGTTCCACATGTCAGTAGGTGAAGGTGGAGTATCAGAGGCTAGCAGGACAGTTACAATAGTTACCCATTCTAGAGTTGAAATGGGATGATGTCACGATGGATTTTGTTACCTGGTTGCCATGGTCACCTCGAGGCAGTGATGTCTTGTGGGTTTTTGTGGACAAACTTACAAATGTAGCTCAATTTTTTCATATCATGGAGACCATCAGTATTGAAGAGCTCATAAGGTCGTATATCTGAGAGGTAGTACACCTTCATGGGGTCCTTCATTATATCGCTTCACATAGGGACACCCATTTTATGTCTTGTTTCTGGAAAATATTTCAGAGGGAACTGGGTACACAGGTGCTTCTGAGTACAGCTTACCAGCCTCAGACCGATGGCCAGTTAGAGCATACGATACATGTGCTTGAGGACATATTGTGTGCATGTGTCCTAGACTTTGAGGGCTCTTGGGAGAATCATATTTCACTGGTTGAGTTTACCTATAATAATATTTTTTAGGGAACTATTGAGATGTAACCATAGAAGGATTTATATGTAGGACATATTGATCACCTTTGTGCTGGATGGAGGTAGGTGAGGAAACATTTCTGGGACCATGTCTCATGTAGGAGACTTCAGAGCATATTCAGTTGATTCAGAAGTGGATGGCTACTACACAGTCTTGTCATAAATCTTATGTTGATCACCATAGATAAACCTTGGAGTTCATGGTTGGGGATATATGTTTCATACGTGTTTCGCCGAGGTTGGGACACATGCGAATTAGATGAGAGGGTAAAATTTTTCGAGTTATGTTGGGATATTTGAGATTCTATAGAGATTCGGTCCAGTTGCCTATCGGTTGCAGTTACCACAGAGGTATTGGGCCATGAACGATACCTTCCATGTATCTCTGTTGTGTTGTTATCACTAATAACCGTATCACATCTTTCAGCCCGTGGAGGTTGAGTTTCAAGGTGATGCATCCTCTGAGGGGCATCCGATTTGTATTGATGATAGGTTCACAAATGATCTCTGTGGCTGGACAGTTAATCTCCTACGAGTGCAATGGATTCATGTCCAAGTTTAGGATGAAACCAGGGAGCAGGAGACCTACGTACGTGCCTAGTAGCCAGATTTTTTCAGAGCACTATCTTCACCACCCTTGTAAGGGAAATTCGAGGATGAATTTCTTTAAGGGGGGAGTTTTGTATGAAATCGATTCTTATTCTTGAGGTACGAGATTTTTCATTTCATTTTTTCCTTTAGCGTTTAAGATAAATTAAGGAAAATTGGAAAAAATCCCAAATTTTGTGATTTCATGCCATGTACATTTCCACACGTTGTGTACTTTGGCCCTGTGAGATGACAACACATGGCATGTAGGCCTATCGCCAATGAACGGTGTTAAAAACTGACTACATGTAGTGTACTAGGTATTTACAAGCGTGTAATCAGTCGGCGGGTGAATATTAATGCGGTGAATGTAGCCACCCATAGAGCGAAAATACACTCCATGTATTCAGCAGTACACATCATGTAATCATGTCGACAGATGAACATTATGGCGGTGAAACGTAGCCACCAGAGGAACAATTAAATGATGAAAAGTACATGATGTGTACTTGGGAGTACACTCTGTGTAGTTTGTTTTTTTCCTTAAAATGGGTAGTAGTATACTCATTCGGTAGAGGATGCATTTGACGTCTTTGGATCTTAGAAAGAGAGGCTGGATCTTTGTGGAGTTCGCGATGGCATGCCGGGAATCCATTCCTTCCGTCGTCGATCTTGTTTGAACATTGCTGGTATGACCTTCCTTCTCCTTGAGAAGTTCTTACCAATTATTTCCCGAGGATATGTTATTTACATTTTAATGGAAAATATATTATACTAGATCTACGCCGCTCTAAGTTGATTTAGGAGGCGTCATTTTCATATAACGATCAATAGAGATCGAGGTAGGTGGTCTGGTGTTTAATTCCAACTGTTGAGTGTTTGGTGTACCTGTGTGCTACGCACCCATGATTGGGGTGTCATATGGATGAGGCCTTGACTTTTTAGATAACTACAACTGTATATATAATCTAATGTTAAATATTAAATGTTGTTTGGGATCTATGATTTGATCCAGGGCCACCCTATGGGTGCGTTCCCTTGTTTGTCCATTTGGCTAGTTTACCCGATGGTATACCATGATTTTAGAATGATTTAAATTTCCTTGAGGGGAATATTATATAAACTTCTTGATTTTGTTTTGGGCTTGGCCCGATGGTTTGTTTATCTTAAGGGAATTTTTTCTCATTTCTGAGGGAATGTGTTCCATTTAGCCTACGGGTAACTTTTCCCATGCCTATGGGAAGTAGTTTCTGTGCCTGTGGGCGACACCTTGTATTCCAGCGGGAAATATTCGTTATTCCTGTGGGCAGTAAAATGTGGGTTTCAATTCTAATTACCCGAGGGTAAGGATTTACATGACTGTGGACAATTTTTACTTTGTATAATCACTGTGGTGATATGTTATGTTATACCTTCCAAGAAAAATCACAAACATGGAATTAATTAATGGTTATTAAACTGGAAATGTAACTGTTAGAGATAATTACTTTCGAGTAATTCCTATTTTACTTTATTTTATTATTGTACACTATTGTTGAACATTTTCACTGATAGTTGGGCATGGGACTTTGGTGGTTGCCTATTGGGATTTATTTCTCACACCCTGTTTGGTTCATGTCTCGGGCACAAACAGATTATATTCCTGCAGGTGCGGATGAGGGAGAGAGTCCTTATATAGGAACTTGATGTTTGCAGAGGAGTGGGAGGACATGGGACCGAGCATAGGCTCGCAATGCAGATGAGTTCATGCTGCACTTTTTTTCCTTTGTTGTAATTTTACTTAGTATTGGATAATTTTAGATTGTACTGTATACTATTTTGGCTATATTCCTAGACTTAGGGACATATTTCATCATCATCTATATATATGAAAATTGTTATAGTTTAAATTTGTAATATTATCATTATCATGTGGGTATTGTTTAATTCTTCCACATTTTGTATGTTTATATCTATATTCACTGTGCTACACTTCAATAAATGAGAGCATAGTTTCCTGACTATAAGACCTAGTCCCTTACTACTAGTCAGCAGCCTCTGGCATATTGGGAAATGCGCTTGAGGTCATGTGACCAACCGGGTCCATGACACCCAATGAGTGGCTCCTGGATCCAGGACCCTACATCATTCAATTCCCAGATCAAACTAATGGAGATATCAAGCTCCTCCAATGTTCCCTATTATTCCACATCTCAAATGAACCTCTCCTAAATTTCCAAATACATCCACCAAAAATCACACAACCTCCTCTACAAATGACCATCATCCTCAGCTGGAGTAACCCTAAGGTGATCAACTGGATCAACCAATTTAACCTCCACTACCTGATCCACATGCAGATGACGACCAGGAGCCCTAGGTGAATGGTAAAAAAATATTTCTAAATCATGATATTAAGGAATTTTATTGATGTTAATTTTTAATTTATCTCATTGTTCATTTTAACCTTCCAAAAACAATACAATTCAAAAAAACCCCAATTCATTATGATTAATTTACATTTCATAGCTATATACCCCACAAGAATGGCCATATTATATTTTCAATAAAAAATCATAGATTCCATTCACTAAATCATAGCTGCCACTAAAATCCAATTTCCTAGCCGGTCTCCCTATAAGATGTCACAACACAAGGTCAACTGGAATAGTTTCTATACCATCCAATGTAATACTGATTGTTCCTTACACCATAACATATCCTATAACTCAACCATAAACTCTGATATAACTATGTGATTACCCCCTCCTTCCAAAAATACCCCATCTAGGATGGAAAAAGAGAAAGATAAATAATGACGCCCCAAGTCCGACCTTTAACATGACTCAGTTTGATGACTATTACCATGGGTATAAAAATATCACAAAGTGGGAGGCATTACCCTGTTTAAAAAAATATTGGGAGATAACATGAATCATCCAAAAATCACCCCAAAGACACAATAAAAAAGGAATGTCAAAGACAATCCCACATGAATGTATTAATAGAACTAAAAATACAATAAAGTCGTTATAGTAAAAAATCAAATGTAAGGATTTTTAGTGACATGAAATCTACCATGATTTAAGCTAGAAATGCCCAATACAGTCCATGAAATCCTTCTAAAATCCTAAAAATAGTTTATATACGTATGGTGTGCATGAATGTATACAATGTAAGAAAACCAATGATTCTCGTGAACATATAAAAGAGGCTTTCTAATGCCCTTTGAGAGAATAGTGCAACCAAACTTCACCTAAAAGGTATAATAACAACCCTAACATCACTAAGGCACACTCGCCAAATAACTCAATCCATGTAATATAATATAAATCATGTCTATGATAGTGTACCCCACTCCACATTCCCACTAATAAGCTCCTATCCATAAAGAAGAAAATACATGTCACTCAAATCTCTTTCTTATACCATAAAAAATCTCACCCACACGCAACTAGGAAATAAA
The DNA here is from genome assembly GCA_963277665.1 of Viscum album. NCBI lineage: Eukaryota > Viridiplantae > Streptophyta > Magnoliopsida > Santalales > Viscaceae > Viscum > Viscum album. The sequence continues at coordinate 959,425,238 of OY728143.1, read as the reverse complement.
CCACCTTAAAAAACACACCTAAGATTCACAGAATATCACAACCATCTCTCACACATCTATGACTATGATTAAATAAAAAAATCATCCTAAAGAAACTTGGAAAAGCAAAACCAACATCGCTTGTGAATTCCTTGGCTATCACAACTCCCCAGAAGGAAAATGGGCCACTATAACCAAAATTTAAGGAAACTAGCATACCCCTAGACATTGAAAAATTTTCAATTCCAACCACATTAGGATGTGAGACCTTAAGAGAGCAGGTACCAAGCCATCTTTTCACGACACCAGATGTTGGGATAGACACCCTCACCCATTATTACGGGGGTGATTCACACATATTTCTCATCTAGGGTGGGGTGTGTATATAAATCCCAAAGGGAATAAAATTATATACATAGATGATACCAAACAATCAACCCATACCTATGGGCTATCAAGAAAAAAACCAACAAACACCACTACCACCATTGTTGGTCCCTCTAAATTTACTACACCACAAAACAAGCCACAAAACCGCCTTCACATTCCTATTCAATTTTTTTTTTGAATCCCCATTAATTATTAAATAAATAAATAATCCATTCAATCATTTCTTGAGAATATCACAAAAACAACACACAAGAAGCAACATAGTGTTCACAACGAGTAGATCCTTACAAAGTATGGTGACTCCCCGTTTCTTCTATTTTTAACACACATTCATGGTATAACATATATCATCTTCTAGATATATTGTGATGATTTCAGTGTGATATCAATTGATAATAACCCATTCCTCCCACTACCATAATTCTTCAAATTCAACCCTCCAAAATCCTTTATGGAAAACATAAAAACCCAAGACTCACAACCACATGAAAAAATACAGTAAACCATAAATAGACCAATAACTTTGTTGCACAAGAATACTACACCATATCCACAAAAAACCCCCTATCTGAACCCTTTCCCACAACCATATAACCAAACTAACTAAATAAAAACATATTTTGATTTAATAAGTCATTCCTTAATTGGTTACACTTGTTAATTCAGGGGTTATCATAGAAATTGTATGATCATGGGGAATCCATTTAATAGATGAATATAAATGGTTAAAAAATTTCATATATAATTAGTTCAATTGGAAACAAAAAAATTCCATAATACATACTGTGCATAAGAAAGGAACCCAAAAAAACCATTTTTTAAGTGTGTAGTTAGCCCATCCAATTCACAATATCAACAAAAAACAAAAAACATCAAGAACATACTTCAAATTCCTAGATTCTATTTTATGATCTTTAAGATGTTTAATTATCTCTATTTATTTATATTGAACTATATTCATAATGGAAACATTCATACACCCAAACCACATAATGAAAAAATAAGATAAATGAAGGAAAACATACCAGAATTAATGGTGATCGACACTTCCAGATAGAACAGAAGCATTTTCTTGGATACATAATGAAAAAACCTACGGTACATGATCCAAAAGAAATAGAATCTTACTCAATTTCAATGGGAATAATGGTTAAGGTAATATAATAATAAGGGGAATTAATATGGATAAACAAGGGGAAAATGTATCTCATCCTTTGAAATATCTAAATAGTGTCATGGTTAAGATATGTATTTGATTTATCATTGAAGTAGGATCTGTTAAAAGCAATGAATTTTGACATAATTAAATGCCACCATAACCTTGGTAAAATTAAAATAGGTTTTATGGGATTTTAATTGGCCTCAAATCTCATCAAACAATTTTCTAAATTCATTTTAATTAAAACAAAATGATAAAAGTGAAATATTGGAGAAATATTGAAACATTGTTCATGAGGCATTGTGTGATGAGGCAATGCTCGGTGAGGTACCACTCGAGAGACCCTGTTAGATGATGTACTACTCAGTGATTTACTGTTAGGTGAAGAATGGATTGGTGAGTCACCGTCAGGTGAATCACCTGCTGACAAGTCACTGTTTTCCAATATACCATCAGATGATATTTTTTCCACCTTCAGTGATTCACCACCATGAGAGACACCATTGGATGATCCACCACTAGGTGAGCGACCTCCATCACGTCAACACCAGTGAATGATGTACATTGAGTCTCCGCCAATGAGAAACCAATAGTAAGATACCACCAACGAGTTAATGCTAGTGAGTGACAACATAGGTGTTCCACCACTATGCTGATCCAATGTTGGAAAAATTGAAAAACTACAAATTGTGAAAAGTGTAGAAAAGATTACTTTTTACCTCTGAAAACATCTTAAACATTAGATTCTCACAATTTAATGGACCAGAGAGTTTTGAACCATTATAATAAGAATCATCAAATATAAGAGTTTTTAAAAATCAATTTTAATGTTTAAAAAGTATATTTTGACAAGAAAGGGTAATGAAATTAAATAATATATGGATGCCAACAAAATTCAAAAAAATTATATTACAACACTATTTAAAATTACATTTCTTATAGTGTTGAAATAGAATATTTTTTCATAATGTTAATGTATGTGAAGGAGATAAATTTTGGTATGAAATTTTAAGTTGTGATATTCTAAAAAATTAGTTGGTTTAATGATTAAGTCCCTATAATAAAAAAGTGATTATTCATAAAATGTATTTTAGGATGACTCTGAATAAATTATTGATTAATGGGTTTTTACATGATTATGTATATGATTTATTATAAATTTATAAAACTTATTTTTCTTTTAAATCATATAAAAAATTGTATTATATAACACTGAAAAATAAAAGGGCTACAATTGGCTAAAAATTAAATAAAAAATAAATTACTGGCGACAAAAATGTAAAATAAACGATCATATTATAATTTCTAAACAATAATTTCCTATAATATTTTCTAATAAAAATACTATTATTTTATAATTATAATAAAAATATTTAATTTTTTTTATTTTACAATGTTGAATTTGTATTAGTTTGATTTTTTATATTTTTTTGAAATAGTTGATTTTTTTGGTGAATGCAAAAATTATTGATTTAACAAATAAAGTCTATTTGATGACACTATCATTGTATAATAATGACATAAATGTTTTTGAATCCTTTTATATTAAAAAATTTATAATAATTAGTATAATTAATTTAAAAATATAATATATTACATTATAATCTATGTTGTACATTTTGAAAATATATTTAATGTTTTCATTCAAATAAAAAACTACCATTAGTTATTTTTTGTAAATTTTTCTATTTAAATGAAACATTCGATTTTTGTTTGTATTAGTTATAGAATAAGTCACCCTTGAATTAATATATAACAAATAATTCCTATTTAAAAAAATTTACTTATTTTTTTGGTGTAAAATCATTTCTATGGTGCAAAAAAATACATTCTTCTAAAACAGTTATTCAAAACATGTTTTGAATTTTTTCTAAAAGTATTTTTACCCTTTCTTGAAATTGAATATTTGAAAAATTATTCCACATTTATTATCATCATGTTTCAATTTATTAGTAAATTTCATTTCATTTTTTGGTCATATTGAATAGTAACCATGGAAAAAATTTACCACTGTGATCAGGATGAAAATAAGATAAGGACGGGGTTAAGATAAGTGATATGGATTAAATTATAATAAAAAATCATGAAATTTATTCGTTTATTTTATTTAATCTTTATCCTAATTTTTCATATTATGAAAATTATGATTCATAATGGTTGAGTAAGACATATATTATATAATAAAATTCCATGTATATACATGATTTTCAGCCTTTATAAAAGGAATACTCTTGTCCTCACTTACTAAAAACTATTAATCACACTATATTTTATATAATCTACCCCAATGACACCCAAATTATACTCCCAATGAAATATTATTAATATTTTCTGCAAAATAACATCCTATAAGGATTATTGTGTAATCCATATTATGTTCTCACAAGAATAGGAACAACTACAGAATTGGTTTATTCATATTTATTTATACAACATTACGCTTAAAAACTATATTAAATATTATAATATATTTGTTAAAATGTTTAATATATATGAAAATTTAATATCGTTTATTAAATAAACTCATGGTCATCTCGTTTTCCATTATATGGAAAAGGAAATCATTTTTCATTGTTATGTTTGGACTAAAAAATTCTTCAAAATAAGACTTTAACAATGATGGAATTTATTTACGCTTAAAAAAACTTTTTATAAAGGATTCCTTTATCAGCACTAATACAAACAGTGTTAAACACTACCTTATATTAGATCTTTCATTTTTCGCTGATAGAAGACACCCTTTATCATGAAATTTTTTAATACTGATAAAGGGTTCTCATTAGCAATGATTTATTTTTAGCAATGATAATGGGTGGCCTTTAATAGAGCTTTAATTTTTGTGCTAATATGGGGAACACTGTTTCAGTGATTTATTTATTTCTCCCATAAAGAGATGCATTTTTAGTGCTAATTAATGTCGGTATAAACTGAAATGAATAAATAAAAATAAAATACAAATGATTTTATTAAAAAATTATTAATTAAATAATTATTTATAAAAATGAATAAGTTGATAATACATTATATATTATATAAATACTAATAAATATTATATATTAAATATATCGATATATGTAAAATGAAAGTTAAACAAATTAAAATTATATACAAGTAAAATGTGAAAATATTAACCATTTTATTAATTAAATAAATATTTATAATTTTAATACATATTAAATATTAAATATATAGATACAAATTAATGTATATAAATTTTATTTATATAAAAAACTGATCTTCACATTAAATTTTAATATGTCTTGTAAATATTGGAGCATAAATGAAAATTAATATAAATTAAAATATTGACTAAATGTATATAGTAAGGGATATAATTGAATGTAATTTTACTTTTCAATTTAACAAATATATTATATATTATATTGATTCTACAAATTTTTAATTAAAGATTTTTTATATACAATGCACACATACAAGTAATTTTTGAGAAATTTATTAAAATTATACCATTTATATTATATATGTTTATTTACTGTGTGGTAATATTTTCAATATGTATTCATGTATATTTCAATATACATCCAAATATTTTAGAAGATAGTATTTAATCAGTAAAACCTAACCCATTTTTCAATATTGTTATGTGTAAATATTTTTAATTAGGAGAATACCCTCATTTTTAATGTGCAGATACTTAAGCATTAATATTCAACAATAAAGTTGAACAAATATATGATTTTTTTATAAATAAATATATTTTCAAATGTACTTATTTACAATTTTTAAAGATTTATATATTTATAATTATATTGAAATAAATAATATTTTATAGAAAAGTGATTATACAATAATGAATAAATAATAATATATATTTAAATATTTATAAAATGATAATAATTTTTATTAAGAAATGAATATATTTACTACATGTATATATTTATTAAATATATATTTATTTATATAAATATATATAATGATATAATATATAATATTTTAAAAATTATTTATATAATTAAAAACAAATAAAAGTATATTTAAAGAATAATAGAATTGTAATATATATTTTATAATAATGAATAATATTATTATATTTATATTTAATAAATATATTTTAGTATATAATTATATTTATAATATGTTCTATTTATAATTATAATTAAAAAACAATTATCAGTGATAGATTAATTAGCAGTGATAAAAGGAATATTTATTATCGCTTTTTAGTGCTCATAACGATGCATTTTATGAGTGCTAATAAGTCTAGAACTGATAAAATTGACATTTATCATTGTTTTTTTAAGCATCGATAAAATTATACTAATGAATTTAAATTAACCCTATAAATTCATGAACTCTTCGCGATATCTGATGATTTACATAGAAGCCACCCTCCGCTAGGGACTCTCCTCGGTTAATCAAAGCTTAAATCAAGGATTAAATCCAGGCTAGATCAATATTATGGCACAATTATAATTATTGAATTATTCAAGTGTTGAACGAATACAATGATTGAAAATGTTCTACTTTTTTTATATCTCTACTTCCTCTCATATGATTCATTGCTTCAATAAAATGTTACATATTTTCACCTCATCCTCCCAAATCATTGTTTGTTTGTTTAGTGGGATCTATTTGTTTTTTATCATCATTATTTAATTAATATGGACATATCACTATACTCAATAATGTTAATGGGGAATTATTTGTTTAATATAGATAGAGATGTCATTTCATGCACACCCCCACCCTCTCCCCTTATGGAATCTGTGAAACACACCCACCGCAATACCATTAAAGGAAGTAACTATTTATTATTGATTATAATAATTATTTTACAATAATTAATAATTAATTAAGATACTGTATTCAACTCTATAACTAATTAGGGAATCATGGAATATTAGGTATCTCAATTTTTAGCAATATCTTTTTAGTTTATGAAACTGATCTTTTTATTTTGGGGAAGGGTATTATTAAAAGATGACATTTCATATGAATGTTATTTGTACATAAAAAGAGTTAATACACATACCATGTGTATGGATGAAGATAATATTAATTGGTCAGCTGGATGTATTAGGGTTTCACTCATGGTCCATAAATAAAATGTTAAAAAGCACTCAAGCTTCCATGGTTTTAGATAAAGGTGTAAAATATAGGATTTTTTATAAACATAGACACACAAATTTATATTTTGAAAATAAAAATATATAAAATATAAAATATATATTAAAATAAATTATATACATAAATATATATATTATACAAATAAAAAAATATATTAAACTATACAAGTGTATATTATAAAAATATATCATACAAATATATTATACTAATATATTATACACATATACCAAAAAAATATTATTCAATCATATTTAATAAATATAATTTATTCAAATATGATATAAAATTATATTACACAAATTTATATATATAAAATTTAAAAAAAACATTATATTTGTTTATATTATATTTATAGGTAAATAAATTTATATGAAATATATTATTTTTATATATAATAATTGATATATATATATATATAGTAAAAATTAAATTATATTAACAAAAATATATATAATAAAAATATATATAACACCAATAAATATATATATTAATAAATGAAAATATATGTATATTAATATTATAAAATACAAAAAATATATATATATATATCATGTACAACATCCAACGACAACCCACACAGGTCATAAGAGACTGTATAAATACCTTTTGGCCGGGGGACATGACCCCACAACCACGCTCCCAACCCCATCTCACCTTCACCACACCTGTCAATCATAAGAGGCTTATAGAAATATATATTATAAAAATATATTATACAAATATATTTTTAAAAATATATTATACAAACAAATTTCGATAGAGTTCATTCAATGGTTGAATTTCATCATCCAATTTTAGTTTTGAAGATTTGTCTCAATTGAAACCTATTTTTGTAAGAGTCGGTCATCTCCAATTAACCCTAAAAACTATATATCCTTCATAATTAATATTATTTATTTCATTGTGACAAAAGTTTTATACTATGTTCCCAAAATCTCTATAGAACCTATAACATATTTAAAAATAAAAAATGATTAAAATGACTACTCTTGATCTCATTTAAAATAATTATCATTTTAACATGATTATACATAATATTAAATTTAATTTATCAACTAAGAATTTTGATATGTTTAAAAACATTATAATTATAAGGTTTAATATTTTCCGAAAAATAATTTTCCATTATTTATCCATTTTAATTGTAAATATAAATTTCAGATGTTTTTAATTTTTTGATATACTAGTAATTTGAAATTTAATACTTCCATAAGTTCTTACATCAAGTATTCGAAAATATATAATATATTTAATTAATTTATTTTTGTTTTTTGGAATAATTATTATAAATTATTTTTTTTATTCATAATTTTAAGACTCCATGTGTTGGTTCCCCCCTAAGGAATTTATAAATACCATCAACGTATATGAAATAAATTTATATTCAAACGAAATATCTTCTTAAATAATGAAAGAGTTAATAAACAGTGACAATGGTTTAATTATCACAAACAGGTACAATTTTTATCCTCATTAACATCACTCCCCCAACATTTGTTATTTTATTTAATTTCCTTGATACTCAACCTCCTTATCTATAAAATTTATGGTACAACTATGATAATTAGTCATCTAATGGATGATTAATTTATTGAGTGTTCCAAGAAACATAAGAGATGACAACATGAAATGGATGATTTGTGTTTAACAACAAAATGAAATGATAAATGTCCACGAAATGATATGATGAAGATGAATGTTTTTTATAACATTCACTAGGAGATCACAATCAATTCATGTAAGTCTCAATTTAGACAATGTCATGTACATTTTAGGGGACCAAAAATTTGGAATTTGGAGTCTCTAAGGATGAACCAAATCCCTAAAGCCATTAAAAATCCAAGATATTTTAATTTGAATATAAAAGTTTTTTTTAATATACTATGACTTTGATCATAATAATAATGTTCTATACTGCATTAACATAATCAAAATTAAATGTTTCACTAAAATTACAGTCAATTTTTTATGCACATAATGATTTTAACAATCCCTTGAATGAAAAAACTATAATAATGGAATCCCTTTAGAAATATATATTGGTAATATTATGATAGTATATCTTTACATTACTGAAAAATTAAATAAATAATCATTAATTTAAATTCTATTATTCCTTGAATATTACATTTATTTTATAATATTTATACCCATATTTCCTGAATTTCTACACCAAAACATTGATATAAATCTTCTACCTAAAAACATTCACCCATGCAATGTTGAATTTATCAATTTCCTTGATGTTCCCAACACCTCATTTGTAAGAACAAAAATTTCACTATATCTACTGAATCAAAAAGTTAATCAAGATGATTTCACAATTATTTAATTTTGGTATTAATCACATACGAATTGTTTTCATATACATGTGGATTATTTTTTTTATTGGATTGATATTTCTATCTTTTATTCATTTCTTTACCAAAATATACAAAATATTTTTCTCCCTCAAAAAATTTCAACCTCTACATTTTTTATTTTTTCTCATTTTTTCATGTTCCTTCTAATTATCAATTAAAGTGGTAATCTTTATGTTTGTACAATGAAATCATTTTCCATAAAATTAATGTTTCGATTTATATTTATTTTAAATTTATTTCTTTTTACTATTAATCATTTATTAATTATTTTCCTAAACTAATTGATTATTTTGTTTGAGTTGGAGTAGTTTTATTCAAGCTACTCATTATAATGATTAATTATACTTAAAGACTAAAACTGATATAATGATAATAAGGCAATGTGTGACGAATTCATGTAACCATCTTAAAAAAATAATTTTAATAATTGTTTAAATATTTTGTCATCATTTTATTTATTGTTATTAATTTAATTTCATATATAATTTTAATCTAATAATTATTAGGATTTTCCATATAGGTTTTAGATTGGCATATTTTTTTTAACAGTATTCATTATGCAAAAAAATTATAAAATATTTCCTTCTTCTAGTTATACCATGATTTTCATTTCCATTATGATTCATTATCAAGCTACCAAAAATGAATATTGATTTGTTCTTCTGATCAGAATAACCATTCCAGTTATTTAAATTCAAAATATTAGAGTAATCTCTTTTACCTATTGTGTGGACTTCCCATAATTTAATGTAAACATGAGCTTTAACTACTATTCTAGATTTAAACAATGAAAATGATTTTATTCTATCGATTAGATATTCATTTATGGAAGTGTATCATATAAATTTAACTGAAATCTAGGTAACATTATCATTTCAGACAATTTTGAGACATAATGATGTGTTAGAGTATTCTTTAACTCAATTCGACACACTATGAGACTTGTCTAACTCTAAGTTCTTATTTTTATTCAAAATTGAGAGTTAATTTAGTAAAAAGGAAAACATGCATTCTGAAAAATAACATATTTATATTAATTTTGTATACTATAATAATGATTTATATGTCGTTTGGGCTGTTTTGGGATTATCCATACCTAAATATAAATCATTTTGTTACTCGTATGACTCTATGTTGAAATATTTATTTAATATTGAAATCAATTTTATTGAAAAAGAAAATTGGCGTACATAAAACTAATAAAACACGTTACATTTTTCAAATACATTTGGGAAACAATCCATAAATTATTTTTAATGTGTGATAATCATCTCCAACTAAATATGACATATGATGTGCTTTGTATGACTCAATGTGTCTGTTATCAGATTAAAATTCACATTTTTTTCAAAATGATTCACTCAATAAAAAAACACTCTTATATTATTTTGTTAATATATGAAAAATATTCACAAGTCATATCTTATATGAATGCATTGGTCTTATATCAATCCGGTTCAGGGTGTGATTTGTATGAGTCAATGATCTTATTTCGAGTATAAAATGACATATTTTTATAAAGGGAAATATTGTAATAAAAAATATATAAAACACATTCTGAAATTGTTTTTGATAATTTGGGTAAATTATCCATTTCCCATTTTTATCATGTTGGAATAATCCAAACCTATATGCGATATAAGATGTTCCCAATATGGGTCAATGTGTTTGTTGTTAGTTTAAAATAAATAATTTAGTTTCAAAAGTGTCACTCACTAAATACTAATAAAATACACTCATATTATATAGAAAATTTATGAAATTGAATTTTATTACAATTAATATATGATGTAATTAGTCATACATCTATCAAATAAACAGTTTAATTGTTATGAGTCAAAGGGTGTGTTTCTAAATTAAAAATGAAAATTAAGTAAAAAATAAATGTGACATAATCAAATCAAATAAAACATATTATAATATTTTTATACATTATTAAAATTATACATATGTTATTTGAGGCATGTATAAATCAACTGAAACTCAATTCAATGGATTGTCTGATTGGTATGACTCAGGTTCCATATTTTTATAAAAAAACTTACACCAATTATATTAAAATGGACATCAAACCTACTCAAAACTATGAAAACAAATTCATATTGATTTTATTGTTTAATAAAATGATTTATTTTCCAATTGTGATGTGGAGAAATAGGTTCACCTCAAATCTGACACATGGTGGGGGCCAATATGACTCCAAATGTGTCTTTTTTTTAAAAAAAATCGGCATCCATTTTACAAAAAAGGTGAAATTACCTACTCCAAAAATCACATTCCAATTGCATTTATACATCAAGAAAATGATCTCTAAGTCAGTTGTGATGATTATGAATTAGCCACACTCAATCTGATGCATCATGTGAATGTTTTGACTCAAAGTGCGTCATTATAATTAAAACTGAACTTAATTGTAGTTATAATGAATGTTGACCTACTAAAATATTATTGAAGTATATAATATTATGCTAATAAATTATTAAAACAATCCATACACTATTTGAAATATGGAGGAATAATATGTACCTCAATATGATGCATAGTGTGACCGTTATGACTCCAATTACATATTATTATTTAAAATTGATTTCAATTTTTGTAAAAAGAGAAATTAACTTACTAAAAAAAGATAAAAAACTTATAAATTGAATTAATACTTTAATAAAATGATCCATTTTTTATTTTAGACTGGTAGTAATCATTCCCAGCTCAATCCAAAACCTAGTTTGACCGATATGACACTAAGTGCATCTATTTAATATATATGTGTAATTTTAATTTAAAATGTGCATTACATTACCAAATCCCAGAAAATGACCCGGTATTATTTTATCAACATTCTATCTTATATTACATAATTAATTTTCTTTTTTTCATATACTTTTATTCATTATTTTAACAGAGATAATGCTTGAATATGAACAAGAAATATTGTGACATGCTAGAATCAACAGTAACATAATCTGATAGAAAGTGCTCCATGTATAAATCAAATATATGTCTAATATTAACATTTTATTTAATTTTTCATAATATAATTACTATCACCAAAATTTATTTCTTATAAATTTTCATTTTTTTCTCGAGTAGGGGTTAGGGTCAAAAGTCAAAGAACACTACTTTTTTTAATGTGTGTAATAATTTAAACTTATTTAATTTTATAAACTAACATTTGAAATGTATATAATGTATTTATTTTCTACTATTTTTTTTGTAAATTTAATTTCTTTTAAATTTTTTATTTGTACTTGATGTTTCTGATTTTGTTGTATTTTTTCCGATGTAGTGTGCTGTTATAGAACACTACACTAGTGCAATAGTGTATTGTTGCATCGCACTAGAGAATTCCCCTTTATCCTTTCTGATAAAGGATCAATTTCCTATAATATTTTTAACACTAATAAAAGAGTAGTATAAGGCCCTAACCTTAAACATTACTTATTATTGAATTAAATGAATAATTCACATTGAGGATCCTTTCAGGTTTAGAGTTTTGGAGAATTAGGCCATAACTATTACCTCTCAAAGATTACAAAGTATACACTTATACTAAGTTTCCATAAAATAAAAACTCTTAAAAATAAACATGTCTAGTTACATGTTTTAGATAACATGTCTTTCCATGATCCCATCCTTTACACTATTCATCTTTAAGTCATATGGAAAACATTTCAAAAACTTGGTATGAGCATAAAAATCCTAGTAAAGGATACACAAAGAAGAAAAAATGTTAGTTTTTCAAAAAAATAAGTAAACCAAGAATACTTTATCCAAGTAATACTTTTCACCTTTATGAAGTAGTAAAAAAAACTCTTCACTGAATGAAAGAACATTAATTACCCCTTTTGTAACCAAAATATTACCATAGAAAACCCATATAAAGAACAAATAACATATAAAGGTAACTTGGGACATAAACATACTTAAATGGAATAACCATACGGTCGACTTCCACACATATCACTTAATGGAATAGCCATACAGCCAACTTCCATACCCAATGCATTGGAGGTTATAACGTAGCCAATTGTCCGGGTATTCACGGTACCACCCATCATATGGTTAATCACGTAACCACAGGTAAAATGTCCAAGTACCATCATTACACATAAAATATTGAAAATATAAACATTTCAATAACAACATTTCATTTTCAATCACAATAAGTAATTCCAAAATATTTAATTTATCAATAAATTTCCAAAAATCATTTAAAAAGGATTTTTGAATCATAGAGTCGCATAACAATTTGACGATTTTAATGGAATTATAACATTAATTTCCATATAAATAAATACTAAAAAACATTTTGAAAATATGGACATTAAAGATAATGATTTAAAATAATGAATCTTTAAAACATTTAAAACGATATTTTTGTTAAAGATTTTTTAACAAAATGAAAGACTCTTGAATACAAATAATTGTTGAATAAAATTTAATCCAAACTTTATAATATCATGAAAATTAAGGGATTCATGATATAATATTCCAAAGGATAGTATACATACCATATAAGAATTAATTGGTGCATAACAACAATGAAGTCTCAATGGAAATATAAATTGAGATGAAATCCATTATAAAGATGGTATCCTTAAATTAAGGATATATCTATCACATTATTATGTGTGAGAAATATAAATACACTCAATATAAGTGGATATTAAGTGTGAAACAATCAGAGGTCATTCCGACATAATCTTGGAAAAACAAAACCAATGACATAGATATTTAACCCAATGAAATGAGATTGAGTAATGATTTCCCATACAAGTTCGTACGAATTTATCAATGAGATGATTATGTGTAGAAATTCTATATCCACAGAAAGGTTTGTGGAAATTACAACATTGATATTCCACACATAATATTGGCATAATAAAATCATGAAGTAGAGGTTTGACCCAAAGAATTGAAAGTGGGTTAAGAAGTTCCCTTACAGAAATCCGACAGCCTAACAACATCAATTTAAAATTCAGAAAATTAGTCGATGAGAGAGAGAATGGTATCTCATCGCATGGAAATAAAATTTACATAAATAAGGATATATAAGAACATATACCAACATAATAAGATGTAAATTAAAAGACATAACAAAATAAGTCCTTTAAAAAGTGGAGGGTGAAAGGTTCCCTTACAGATTTGGGTAACTTTTGAAACGTACACCCCATGGAAGAAGGGTCATACAATGAGGATTTAAATACCCATAATTGAAATTATACTACACAAAGAGTATAAAAATGGGCATTACATACACCACTCAAATTAAATGGTGGCAAATGTAGCATAAATGTCTCGGGAATAAAAGTGAGATGATAATCCCTTTCAAAAACTTGGCAGCCTCACGGCGCCATTTAAAACGTACAAAAATTGATTTATGATATAAAATAAGGTCTCTAAAAATATGAACATAAAAGGTACAGTATGAAGAATATAAAAGAACATCACCAAACATATGAAATACGAGCTTAAAGGAAATGACATAAACACTACTGGAAACATGATCTTTCCCAACACTTCTATACCAACGGTTTGTAAAAACCGTTGGTATAGCTAACCTTTCCCAACGGTTCATCAAAACCGTTGGGAAAGGGCCTAAAAACACACCCTTTCCCAACGGTTTTGGTGAACCGTTGGGAAAGAGTGACCTTTCCCAACGGTTCACCAAAACCGTTGGGAAAGGGGTGGATTTTTTGCCACTTTTTCCCAACGGTTCTTGAGAACCGTTGGGAAAGAGTACCCTTTCCCAACGGTTCACCAAAACCGTTGGGAAAGGGTGTGTATTTAGGCCCTTTCCCAACGGTTTTGATGAACCGTTGGGAAAGGGTACTCTTTCCCAACGGTTCTCAAGAACCGTTGGGAAAAAGTGGCAAAAAATACAGCATACACCTTAATAAAAATACACCCACCCAGAACCTATCCCAACGGTTGTCAAAACCGTTGGGATAGGTCTATCCCAACGGTTTTCAGAACCGTTGGGATAGGTTCATTGATGTTTTTCCAGATCTACTAACGGAGAACATTATATAAATCAAAAATTTATATAATTATGATAATACATATATATATTTATGAAATTATGTTTACAAAGTGATGTTAGCCTAGTGGTTAAGTCGTTCGATTATAAACGAGGGGGTCCTGGGATCAAATCCCAGCGGTGATTTTATTTTTGGAATTTATATACCAACGGTTCCATTACCGTTGGTATAGATTTCATATTACCTATACCAACGGTTTCCAAAACCGTTGGTATAGGTCTATACCAACGGTTTTCGGAGAACCGTTGGTATAGACCTATCCCAACGGCTTACTTGGCTACGGTTCTCCAAACCGTTGGTATAGGCTATACCAACGGTTTGGAGGCCTATACCAACGGTTCCAAACCGTTGGTAAAGGTTGGTTTTCCAGTAGTGAAAAGAGAGTACTTAAAAAGAGAGAGAGATGTTGGATCCCTTACCTCAAGTCCGACTTGTCTTGTTTGTTTCTTTATATTCCTGAATAATAAACATTGGTCAATTTATAATTTCATAAGTACCTCTTTTAATGATTATTATTCAGTACATATAACATATTATAATGTTATAATAATTGGTTAATAAAGTGAGTTCATATCAGACGTTTTTGTTGATGTTCGGTACATGAGTAAAAATTGAACTTGTTGGAAAAGAATTTTCCATGTAGTTATAGGTACATAATCTACATAATAGTATTAATGTTTTAAATATCATATATATCCAGTATATATTCATTTTTTACTATTCCATAACATTTGGAGATAAAAAATTAAAAGCACCGTTCATGGAGACGGTAGGTTGTACGTACGCATGAACGCTACTTTCATTTTTTTGTAATATTAATGGAATTAAAGTTAAAAGAGAGATATATATATTATAATTCCAAATTATATCCATCATTTATATTTAATATATGACATATATATCCATTATATATATGTACTTATAATAGTACATAACATTTGGAGATAAGAAATGAAATGCACCGTTTATGGAGACGGTAAGCTGTACGAACACATGAACGCTACTTTCATTTATTTGTCACATTAATGGAATTAAAACTAGATGAGATATATATATATTATAATTCCATTATAATATATATGTTATATATATCACATAAGTTCATCAATTTCATTCTTTATACATTCCATGTATTGCATGAACGAGTCACATCACTTGAGGGGGCAGTAGTCCACATTCTCAAATGAAATTATCGCATTTTCACAACATGAAAATCACGAAGCTACGTATTAAATATAAAATACCTAACAATATAGAGGAAATAAATATTGTTCCAACATAATGGCCACCATGAGATGGGGTATGAGAATATAGAACAATCATCGTTTCGTGAGGCAGTAATTTTCCATCCACAGAAACAGTATGTTCTTTAACTATTAGACGGAGGTGTGTGTTAGTGTAACTCGAATAATCCTCATAAAAAATCCTAGTATATTTAATATAATGGTTTTGTTACAAAATAAATAAATAAAAATAGTTTAGGGGGTTGGAGAAGCAAAATAAAACAAAAGAACACTAGGGAAGGCATTACCTTTAAAATGGGTAAGTCTTTTTGATTTGAGATCAAAGGCTTCCTTGGGAATACTTATAACCAATGTGAGGATTCTAGGAGTACGAAAGGGATGTGGATAGACAAAATGAGAAGGGTTTGGCCGAGCCAATGGCATGAGAGGTGTGGGTAAGGGGGTAGAGGTGGGGGCATTTTATAAGAGGTGAGGAGGGGCACTCTTGGAATGTTATAAAAGGTTACTTTATTATAAAATGCTTTTCGAATTTTAAAGGTCCAAAAATTTTATATTTTGAGGATAAGGTGACAAGAGTTCGAAATCCACCCATCCAATAGGTTTTTGACATTTTTAGGTCTTAGATTTTACATTATCTTTTCATTTTATTTAAATCGTTAAATAATGAGGTAATCGCTGCATCATCATGGTGTCATATATAATTTAATTTATTTAATGTCTAAAAATTAAAAAAATACATATCATGATTTAGGAAATATTTTTATCTTTCTAATTAATATTTATAGTCAAAAATATGACTTTTATAACCCCATTTAATGATTTTTTATTAAAAAAACTCATGTTTGTGACATTTTTATTTTAACATTAAATAAAAAGTTATTTCTATCATTTTCCTACCAATGTGGCTCCATGGCGTCCCCAAGTTGACCCATGGATTGTATTGGTCGTCCATGACACATACTATGAGGGTAGGACATGTGTCTAGGTCATTTCATATTATTAAAACATTATTTTTACCTAAAATTACACTAATTAACTTTAATCACGATTAATAAAAGTTAAAAGATACTATTCACCAAAAATTATTTTAATCTCATTGAACCACAATTTACTTATTAATGACGGCCATTTATGTCAGATTTTTGAAAATAAAATCACAGAAGTGGAAATGATTCATTTAAACGAAAAATCAGTTTCTTTAACTACCACAAAGTGGTTTCACTATTCATCAAAAATTGAAGTTTTTCAGAAAAATACCAAAAATTCACCCTAAGCTATATTTGATATTCCGATTCAAAAATGATTTCTATTTTAAAAAATTCAAAACATATAAGTTGAATTAATTAATTTAATAATTACTTCCTACTGTCAAAACAAATAGCGTGTTTTTAAGAAACAATATCTATTAAAAGATTGACACTAGTTTAGGTCAAATTTCAAACTGAAATTAATTCAATGACCACTATTGGATTAAATGGTAAAAATATATTCAAATTTCATGTTAAAAACAATTAGAAAGATAATATAATCATATAAATAAATTATATTAAAAAGTGGTTTTGAATTAAAATACAACATTTTCACTATTCATTAAAAAAATGTACTTTATCGGGAAAATAACAAAAATTTACACAAAGTAAATTTTGATGTCCCGATTCTAAAGAAGAATTTTATTTTTTAAAATATAACACATAAAATTTTCAAAAAGTGTATTTAAAAGTGGTTCTCCATCAAAAGGCGGTTAATCGACCTTTTAAAAAATATTAGAATGTTTACGCTTAAAATTCGATTTATTCGCATTTTTAATCCTCTAACATTTATTGTAAAATGTAAAAACATTTGAAAAAAATATATAATCATTTTATAGTTAGTTCTGTTAATTCCCATCATTACAACGACTAGGTGTTAACTACCATTTAAAATAAAATTATTTTATTATTAGAGTTCAATGTATGATTTCAATGGAACTCGTTGTTGCGTATTGGGTAAGCCATCGAGCATAGCATTCCCTTCAAATTAATATTAAAATTTTATTCAAAAATAGGGATAAATATGAAAATTTAATATTCTATATTTACCTGAGGTGTTACATCCTTCCCCCCTTTTGGGAATTGCGTCCTCACAATTTTAAAAATTGGGCTTGGAAACTTCATTGAAAATCCCAAATCGGAACAAGAGTTAGTAAAACAATCACTTTAAAATAAAAAAAGACAAGTACAAAGGTCACCCGAGTAAACCCATACTAGGATTCCATGTAGGAAAATATGGATATGGAGGAAAAAAAAGGTTCATGTTCTGAAGGAGAGTGATAGAAAACATGTTTAGGAGAAATTTAACCACAAGAAAATCACAAACTTGTGATTGGTTAAACGGTATTTGATTCCCTAGTTGGAAAAATTAACAGACAAAATTTTTGTTTTAAGTTACTTTTCATTGATGAATTTATTTATGAGCATAACTAAAACATAAAGAGACATAATTACTTGTCATGTTGACTTTCAACTTTTACTAGATTTCTTACACGAACTCATATTTTCTCCAAAAGACGAGTATTTTGGATGACTTGTTCACATTAAGAGAGCTATAATCAACTTATAGAGAATCACCTAATCCACAATAGATAACTATATACTTCCCATGTCTTTAGACATTAACCAAAACTAAAACCAAAAAGGTTTTTAGGATATCAGATAATATCCAAAAAGGATAATCCTTTATAAAAAAATCTATTCTTTATCTCAAAAATTTGTCAAATAATACCCAAAGTTCATCAAAGATCATTCAATAAACATCAATCCATAAAATTCTTCAAAGTAATCAAAACTAATACTGAAACCCAAATATTGTAAGAATTTAATCAAATAGTTTTCCAAGGTACAAATTAACAGTTATCTCCAAACCACATCGGTTGCTCTTAAAGTCTCATATTGAAAAGTAATTAACCTAATCACATATCCTGCATGATAGGTTAATCATTTCCATATATAACCCAAGATAAACTTACTCTTGATTCCTAAAATCATCTAACTAAAAAGAATTAGTCAAACTAACGAGAGACTTAACATAGTCCAGTGGTAGGCGATAAATACCAGTCACACTTTAGTTGTGGGTTCGATTCCCACAGCTTTGTCCGACACGACGGGTTGTCACATGGTCTGTGTGTTGTCCTTTTTCCAAACTATATAATTCTCAAATCATTTCCCAAAAAGAGATAAAATCATCAAAAATGATCATAACATATTTTAACCACATGTTTGCCTCATGTCGTTCATATGACATCATAATGTATAGTAACCCATAATTACCTCAAAAGTAAAGATCATATAAACCCTAATGGTTACCTTTATAATTATTACCTGAACTTCCACATCGAGTTGGTCATCTCGTACATGATGCATTAGAGAACTCACTAATGTTCAAGTGGTTGATCATGACTCCTTGATAGTTTTTTTAGCACAACCACAAGATTCCTCATTGAATCCCCCATTTCATCCAGTCTCTTAATCACAGAACCACCATAGTTTCCATCAAACCCATTGTCACTTTGGTGCTGTCTAGATCCATCCATTTACTAAAAACAGAAATGTCAGTGTGCGTATATCAACAAAATCATCATATACTAATGAGGATGATAAACACTAATATATACGTACGCATTCACTTTATCTAAAATCTATCACTCTTTCTGAAATCCTAGCCGTTATGGTAATGTCACTTATGCTTATAGAATACCCTAACATCTAAAGTTATATAAACCGACCTTTGATACCAACTATAAGGCCCCGGCCTTAAACATTACTTATTATTTAATTAAATGAATAATTCACATTGAGGATCTTTTCAGGTTTATAATTTTAGATAATTAGGCCATATCTATTACCTCTCAAAGATTACAAAGTATACAGTTCTACTAAGTTTCCATAAAATAAAAACTCTTAAAAAGAAACATGTCTAGTTCCATGATTTAGATAGCATGTCTTTCCTTGATCCCATCCTTGACCCTATTCATATTTAACTCCTGTGGAAATCATTTAAAACACATGGGATGAGCATAAAAATCACAGTAAGGGATACACAAAGAAGGAAAACTATATGTTTTTGAAAAAAACAAGTAAACCAAGAATAATTTATCAAAGTAATACTTTTCAACTTTAGGAAGTAGTAAAAAAACTCTTCAATGAATAAAAGATCATTACTTACCCCTTTTGTAACCAAAATATTACCATAAAAACCCCATATAAAGAACACATAACATATAAAGGTAACTTGGGACATAAACAAACATAAATGGAATAACCATAAGGTCTAATTCCACACATATCACTTAATCGAATAGCCATACGACCAACTTTCATACCCAATGCATTGGAGGATATAACGTAACCACCCATCCTGGTATTCAAGGCACCACCCGTCACATGGTTTATCACGTAACCACCCGTAAAATGACCAAGTACCATCATTACACATAAAATATTGAAAATATAAACATTTCAATAACAAAATTTTATTTGCAATCACAATATGTAATTCCAAGATATTGAATTGATCAATCAATTTCAAAAAATCATTTAAAAGTGATTTTTGATTCAAAGTGTCCCATACCACTTTGAATATTTTAATGGAATTATAACATTAATGACCATATAAATAAATAGTAAAAACCATTTTTAAAATATGGACATTAATGATAAAGATTTAGAATAATGAATCTTTATATCATTTACAACGATATTTTTGTTAAAGAGATTTTAACAAAATGAGAGACTCTTGAATACAAATAATTGCGGAATAAAATTTAATATGAAGGTTATAATATCATGAAAATAAAGGGATTCATGATATAATATTTCAAAATACGTGATACACACCATATAAGAGTGAATTGGTGCATAAAAACAATTTGGTCTCAATGGAAATATAAATTGAGATGAAATCCCTTATAAAGATGGTATCCTTAAATTAAGGATAATTCTATCACATAATTATGTGTGAGAAATATAAATACACCCAATATAAGTGGATATTAAGTGTGAAACAATCATATGTGATTCACACATAATCTTGGAAAAACAAAACCAATGACATAGATATTTAACTCATTGAAATGAGATTGAGTTATTATTTCCCATACATGTTCGTAAAAATTTATCAATGAGATGATTATGTGTAGAAATACTATATCCACAAAAATGTTTGTGAAAATTACAACTTAGAGATTCCACACATAATATTGGAATAATAAAATCATGAAGTATAGGTTTTTCCCAAATAATTGAAAGTGGGTTAAGAAGTTCCCTTACAGAAATCCGACAGCCTAATGGCGTCACTTTAAAATTCAGAAAATTGGTCGATGAGAGAGAGAATGGTATCTCATCACATGGACATAAAATTTACATAAATAAGGATATAGACGAATATATACCAAAATAATAATATGTAAATTAAAAGACATAAAAAAAATAAGTCTTTTAAAAAGAGGGGGGTGAATGGTTCCCATACCGATTTGGGTAACTTTCAAAACGTACGCCCCATGGAAGAAGGGTCATACAATGAAGATGTAAATACCCATAACTGAAATTATACTACACAAAGAGTATAATAATGGTTAGTACATACACCACTCAAAGGAAATGGTGGCAAACTTAGCATAAATGTCTCGGGAATAAAAGTGAGATGGAAAACCCCTTTCGAAAACTCGGGATTCTCGCAGCGCCACATAAAACTTCCAAAAATGGATTTATGAGATCAAATTGGGTCTCTAATAATATGAATATAAAAATTACAGTATCAGGAATATAAAATAACATCCCCAAACATAATAAATATGATCTTAAAGGAAATTACATAAAAGAGAGTACTTAAAAATAAAGAGAGATGTTGGATCCCTCACCTCAAGTCAGACTTGTCTTGTTTGTTTCTTTATATTCCTGAATAATACACTTTGGTCAATTTATAATTTCATAAGGAAATCTCTTAAAGATTATTATTCAGATCATATCACATATTATTATTTTATAATAATTGGTTAATAAAGTGAGTTCATATCAGACATTTTTGTTGATGTTCGGTACATGAGTAAAAATTGAACTTGTTGGAAAAAAAATTTCCATGTAGTTATAGGTACATCATCTCCAGAATAGTATTACTATTTTAAATATCATATATATCCCGTATATATTCATTTTTTACTATTCCATAACATATGGGGATAAAAAATTAAAAGCACCGTACTTGGAGACCGTAGGCCGTACGTACACATAAACGCTACTTTTATTTTTTTGTCATATTAATGGAATTAAAGTTCAAATAGAGATTTATATTTTATAATTCCAGAATGATATCCATCATTTATATGTAATATATGAGATATATTATAAGTCACCGGCCTTAAACCTTACTTAAAATTGAATTAAATGAATAATTCCCATTGAGGATCGTTTCAGGTTTAGAGTTTTAGAGAATTAGGACATAACTATTACAACTCAAAAGATTACAAAGTAGACCCTTCTACTATGTTTCCATAAAATAAAAACTCTTAAAAAGAAACATGTCTAGTTCCAAGTTTTAGAAAACATGACTTTCCCTTGATCCCATCCTTGAAAATATTCCACATTAAGTCCTGTGAAAACATTTCAAAAAAACATGGGGTGAGCATAAAAAGCTCAGTAAGGGATACACAATGAATGGAAACTGTTACTTTTTCAAAACAACAAGTAAACCATGTAAACTTTATCAAAGTAATACTTTTCACCTTTATGAAGTAGTAAAAACTCTTCACTGAATAAAAGATCATTACTTACCCTTTTGTAACCAAAAGATTACCATAAAACCCATATAAAGATCACATAACATATAAAGGTAACTTGGGGCATAAACATACTTAAATGGAATAACCATATGGTCTACTTCCACACATATCACTTAATGGAATAGCCATACAGCCAACTTCCATACCCAATGAATTGGAGGTTATAACATAACCACCCGCCCTGGTATTCAGGGAACCACCTGTCATATGGTTTATCACGTAACCACCCGTCAAATGTCCAAGTACCATTATAAAATCATAAGACATAAAAAATTATATTGGAAAGAAAACATTTCCACACTTTGATCACAATATATCACTCAAATATAGTGACATAACAAATAAATTATTAAAAAAACCATTTTTAATACCAAAATACATAAAATATTATATGTTATTTATTTCATTTTAAAATAATTATGGCTTGTTGAGGAAGCCAAAGACATAATAATACTCGCGGCGGCGGAAAATGTCGTTGTCACTGCGTATGTTAAAAGAAACATTCCTTTTTGTCATTTAGTAAAACACTTCATAGAAAAAGATTTCTTTTTTATAAAAGTAAAAGTCAAAGGGGTTTATACACCGAATAAAAGAAAGTTGTGTATAAAACGAAATATGCCTCAATGAAAGGAGATTGAGTCGAAGTCCCATAGCTCGGGTCCGATATGACTCGATCATTCTTTAACGTCCTGTATAATAAACTTGAGTTAATTTATACTTGATTAAGAACCTATTTAAAGTTCATTATTCCTTTTATATCACGTATTACCATTTTATAAACATTATGTAATCATTTAAGTTAATAATGTTTCTTTTGTCGATATTTGGTTCATAAGTCGAAAGTGGACTTCTTACAATTACATGTTGTTCGTGTGGTCAAAGGTTCATTATATCCAGAAATATATTCAAGATTTTGATATCATATATATCATATATATCCAGAATATACATGTATTTATAATATTACATAATCACTTAGAGGTAAGAAATGAAATGCACCGTTCATGGAGACGGTAAGCCGTACGTACGCATGAACGCTACTTTCATTTCTATGTTATATTAATGGAATTAAAACTAAATTAGAGGTATGTACATTTTAATTCCAAAATTATATTAATCATTTAGATGTATCACACATCATATATAATAACTTTAAATCAATTTTTTATACGTCCCACATATGTCATTAATGAATCAAATCACTTTGAGGGGGCGGTAGTCCGCACTTCCTAAAATGATGATATCACGTATCACCATAATGGAAGCCATAAATGTGTGCCATAAATGAAAAATACAGAAGATTAAGGAAGACATAAACATATTATATATCATATATAAATATAGTGACATCTTAATGACCACCTTTTAAGGTGTTGGAAGAATATTGAACGATCATCGTTTTGTGAGGCAGAAATTCACCATCCACAGAAACAGTATGTTCTTTAACCATTAGATGTAGGTGAGCATAAGATTAGCTCGAATTTCTCTTATAACAACATCCTAGTATATTTAAGATACTGTAGTTTTTACAAAAGAAATTTATAAAAAATGTTTAGGGGGTCAGAGAAGAAAAATAAAACAAAAGAACACAAGAGAAGACCCTACCTTCAAATCGGGTAACTCCTTTTGATTTGAGCTCAAAGGCTCCCTTGGGAAGAATTATTCCCAAATTGAGGCTTCTAGGAGTAAGAGAGTGATTTGGAGAGACCAAATGGGAAGGGGTTGGCCGATCCAAAGGATTGAGAGGTGTGGGTAAGGAGGTAGAGGTGGGGGCCTTTTATAAGAGGAGAGGAGGGGCACTCTTGGAATGTAAGGAAATGTTACTTTATTTTAGAATTATTTTCGGATTTAAATGGACCAAAATTGATTTTATTCTAGGATAAGGTGATATGGGTTCTAAATCCACCCATACAATAGGTTTTAAATATGTTTATGTCTTAGATATTACATTATATTTCCATTTTATTTAAATCATTAAATAATGAGGTAATCACTGCATCATCATGGTGTCATAAATAATTTAATTTATTTAGTGTCTAAAAATTATAAAAAAAGTACTATTATGTAGGAAATCGTTTTATCTTTCTAATTAATATTTATAGTCAAAAATATGACTTTTATAACCCCATGTAAAAATTGTTTTAGTAAAACAACTCATGTTTGTGACATTTTTATTTTAACATTAAATAAAAAGGTATTAATGTCATTTTCCTACCAAAGTGTCTCCATGGGGTCCCCAAGTTTACCCATGGATTTTATTGGTCGGCCATGACACATCCAATAATGTTAGGACATGTTTCAAGTTCATTTCATATTATTAAAACAATATCTTTACCTTAAACGACACTAATTACCTCTAATCGCGATTGAAAACTTAAAAGTTACTATTCACCAAAAAATTATTTTAATCCCATTGAACCAAATTTTACTTCTTATTGAAAACCATGTATGTCAGATTTTTTAAATTCAAAACAAAAAGGTGGTAAAATTTCATTTAAATGAAATATCAGTTTTTTCAAGTACAAGTTAGTGGTTTCACTATTCATCAAAAAATGAAGTTTTTCAAAAAAATACCAATAATTCACCCTAATATATATTTGATATTACGAATTCAAAAATGATGTCTATTTTACAAAATTCAAAACATTTAAGTTGAATTAATTAATTTAATAAATAATTCCCACTGTCAGAACAAATACCGTGTTTTTATGAAACAAAAGGTATCAAAAGATTGACACTAGTTTAAGTCCGATTTCAAAGTGAAATTAATTACAACAACAACTATTAGATTTAATGGTAAAAATTTATTCTAATTTCACATTAAAACCAATTAAAAAGATAATCTAATCATATAAATAAATTATATTAAAAAGATGTTTTAAATTAAAATACAATATTTTTCACTATTCATTAAAAATGATCTTTATCGGAAAAATACAGAATATTTACACAAAGTAAATTTTGATTTCCTGATTCCAAAGAAGAATTTTATTTGGTCCAATAGAATGTATAAGAGTGACCAAATCTATATTTAATGACGGTTCTCCATCAAATGTCGATAAGTGGACCTTTAGTGAAAATTAGAGTATATATGCCTAAAATTGAATTTTTTTCTTATTTTAAGCCTTTATCCTTTATTGGATAAATGTAAAAACATTTAACAAACATATATAATCATATTTTAGTTATTTATATTCATTCTTTCCAATAAAATGGATACGTGTTAACTAACATTTAAAATAATATTATTTTATTAATAGTGTGCAACGTAAGATTTCAAAGAAACTCTTTGTTGTGTATCATGTACGCTATCGAACATAGCAACCCATTTAAAGTAAAATTAATATTTAATTCACAAATCATAATAAATATGAAAATGTATTATTCTTTATTTACCTGGGATGTTACATCCTTCCCCCCCTTTTTGGAATTGCGTCCTCGCAATTTTATTCACTTATCAAAATAATTGGGGGTATTTAGCCCTCATAGCATTTTCAGATTCCCATGTTTCCTCTTCAACCATATGATTTTTCCAAAAAACCTTTACATGGTGAATTACCTTATTTCACATCACTTCCTCTCTTCGGTCAAGAATCTGGACTGGTTGTTCTTCATAAAAGAGATTCTCTTCCAACTGAACTACCTATGCGCTCAAAACATGAAATGAATCTGGCATATACTTTCTCAACATCGTAACATGAAAAACATTGTGTACCTGAGATAAACTTAGTGGTAAATCCACTCGGTAATAAACTGATCCAACTTTCTCCATAATTTCATATGGTCCAATGAACCTTGAACTCATCATTCCTTTCTTACCAAATCGCATCACACTCTTCCATGTTGAATCATTTAGAAACACATGATCACCTACCTCAAAATATAGATAATTCCTCCGGTTATCTGCATATCTTTTCTGCCTGCTCTGAGCTATTTTCATGTGTTTCTGAATCAACTGAACTTTTTCTGCCATTTATTCTACCAATTCTGGTCCCATCAGCTTCCTTTCACCTACTTCATCCCAAAAAGCTAGAGTTCGACACCGTTTACCATATAATGCCTCAAATGGAGTCATCTGTATACTAGAATGAAAACTATTAATATATGAAAACTGAACCAAAGAAAGATTTTGGTCCCAACTTCCCTGATATTCCAAAGAGCAGGCACATAGAATATCCTCCAAAGTCTGAATTTTTCGTTCTGACTACCCATCTGATTGATGATGAGAAGCTGTACTAAAATTTAATTCAGTACCCAACGACTTTTAAAGGACTTTCCAAAAGTTAGAAGTAAACCTGGGATCACGATCATATACAATGGCGAGAGGAACTCCATTTAACCTGAATATCTCTTTAAAATAAAAAACGAGAAAGTTGATCTAGAGAGAAAGTATCTCGAATATGAAGGAAATGAGAAGATTTAGTCAACCGATCAACAATAACATAGATTGAATTATTACCTCTAGATGTCTTCGGTAATACCACAACAATGTCCATGGATATATTTTCCCATTTCCACTCTAGCATTGGTAAAGGCTGAATCATCCATTTTGGTGACTGCCGCTCTGCTTTAACATGCTGACAAGTCAAACACTTCACAGTAAAATCACCAATATCCCTTTTCATTCCATCCCATCTGTAATACTCCCGCAGATCTCTATACATATTATTACTGCCAGGATGACCTGAAAACGGTGAACCATGAGCTTCACATAACAACTCTCTCTTCAACTGTGAATCACAAGGTACACACAATATCTTCCCAAATCTCAATACACAATCATTATCAGTGTTGAATTCAGGAAACATACCCTTCTGAACCAGCTCTACCTTTTTCTGCAACTCACTGTCTTGCTTCTGTGCTTACTTGATTCTGTCTGATAGAGAAGATTTCACTGATACCTAAAACAAACCAGAAGAACTTTTTGGGCAAACAACTTCCATGCCAAATTTCATCAAATCAAAAACCAAAGGATCTCGTTCCAAACGTAGCATGGTTAATGAACCATTACTTTTTCGACTCAAAACATCTGCCACTTTATTTGATTTTCTTGGATAGTAATGAATTGTACAATCATAATCCTTGATTAATTCCAACCATCTCCTCTGTCTCATGTTCAAAACATCCGGATTGAATATATATTTTAAACTTTTGTGATCAGTATATATTTCACACTTTTCTCCATAAAAAAATGATACCTCCAAATTTTTAAAGCAAAAACAACAACAGCTAATTCCAGATCATGTGTAGTGTAATTTACCTCATGAGTTTTCAACTGATGTGAATCATATGCAATTACCTGATCATTATGCATAAGGGCACAACCAAGTCCTTTCAAGGAAGAATCACTGTATATAACAAAATCACCATTATTTTAAGGAAGTGCCAAAACTGGAGCATTCACCAATATTCTTTTCAACTCATGAAAATAAACATCACATTCTTTTGTCCAGATTAACTTAACACCCTTTCGAGTTAGCTTAGTCATTGTACTAGATAACTGTGAAATTTTTTCAACAAACCTTCGGTAGTAACCTGCCAAACCAAGGAAACTACGGATCTTGGTTACATTTGTGGGTCTTGGACATTCTTCAACAACTTCTATTTTAACGGGATCAACAGTTATTCCATCATTAGAAACAATGTGACCAAGGAATGAAATTTCTTACAACCAAAACTCACAGTTTATGAATTTTCCATACAATTTCTTTTTTTTAAGGTTTTCAATATAACCCTTAAATTTAATTCATGCTTCTATTTACTTTTAGAAAACACCATAATATCATCAATAAAAACAACCAACAATTTTCACCTGATTCAACTAAGACATCACTGCAGAAAACTGTTTTGTTATGATTCTGACGATCTCAGGATACTGATTTGAATGGTCATTTACCTCTGTATGCCTTCCTAGAAAAGCAGTTATGTTTCCTCTACGAAAAACCATTCTTAACACAGAAATATATTAGGAAAAGCAACATGGTAATCTTTAAATGCTATATCATTTCAATTTGACAATAAAAATAATATTTTCGGATTATCATTTAATTGAATTATAACTCCTAAAGTTATCTAAACCGACCATTGATACCAACTATAAGGCCCTGGCCTTAAAACTTACTTAACATTGAATTAAATGAATAATTCCCATTGAGGATATTTTCAGGTTTAGTGTTTTAGTGAATTAGTACATAACTATTACAACTCAAAAGATTACAATGTAGACACTTCTACTAAGTTTCCATAAAATAAAACCTCTTAAAAAGAAACATGTCTAGTTCCATGTTTTAGAAAGCATGACTTTCCCTTGATCCCATCCTTGACACTATTCCACATTCTTTCCTGTGAAAAAAATTTCAAAAAAATGTGGGGTGGGCATAAAAAGCTCAGTAAGGGATACACAATGAATGGAAACCGTTAGTTTTTCAAAACAACAAGTAAACCATGTATACATTATCAAAGTAATACTTTTCACCTTTATGAAGTAGTAAAAACTATTAACTGATCAAAATATCATTACTTACCATTTTGTAACCAAAATATTACCATAAAACCCATAAAAAGATCACATAACATATAAAGGTAACTTGGGAATAAACATACTTAAATGTAATAACCATACGGTCGACTTCCAAACATATCACTTAATGGAACAGCCATACGACCGACTTACATACCCAATGCATTGGCGATTATAACGTAACCCCCTGTACTTGTATTCATGGAACCACCCGTCATATGGTTTATCACGTAACCACCCATCAAATGTCCAAGTACCATTATAAAATCATAAGACATAAAACAAATGTAATGGAAAGAAAACATTTCCACACATTGATCACAATATATCACTCAAATATATTGAAATAAAAAATACATTATAAAAATCCATTTTCAATACCAAAATACATAAAAGAGTATATGGTATTTATTTCATTTTAAAAACACTACGGCTTATTGAGGAAGCCAAAGACCAAATAATACTCACAGCGGTGGAAAAGGTCATTGTCAACGCGTACGTTAAAAGAATCATTCCTTTTTGTTGTTTAGTAAAATGCTTGATAGAAAAAGATTCATTTTGTATAAAAGTAAAAGTAAAAGGGGTTTATACACCTTATAAAAGAAAGTTGTGTATAAAATGAAATATGCCTCAATGAACGGATATTGAGACGAAGTCCCTTACCTCAGGTCCGACTTGACTTGATCGTTCTTTAACGTCCTGAATAATAAACTTCAGTTAATTTCTAATTGATTATGAACCTTTTTCAAGTTCATTATTCCTTTTATATCACTTATTAACATGTTATAAACATTATGTCATCATTTATGTTAACAATTTTTGTTTTGTCGATATTTGGTTCTTAAGTCGAAAGTGGACTTCTTACAATTACATGTTGTTCGTGTGGTCAATGGTTCATTATATCCAGAATGATATTCAGGATTTTGATATAATATATATCATATATATCTAGAATATACATGTATTTATAATATTACATATTCATTTAGAGGTAAGAAATGAAATTCACCATTCATGGAGACGGTAAGCCATACATACACATGACTGCTACATTGATTTCTATGTCATATTAATGAAATAAAAACTAAATGAGAGGTATGTATATTTTAATTCAAAATTTTTATTCATCATTTAAATGTATCACACATCATATATAATAACTTTAAATCCATCCTTTATACATCCCACATATGGCATTAATGAATCAAATAACTTTGAGGGGGCGGTAGTCCGCACTTCCTAAAATGAAGATATCGCGTATACCCATAATGGAAGCCATAATGGTGTGCCATAAATGAAAAATACAGAAGCTTAAGGAAGACATAAACATATTATATATCATATATAAATATAGTTACATCTTAATGGCCACCTTTGAAAGTGTTGGAAGAATATTGAACAATCATCATTTCATCAGGTAGAAATTCCCCATCCACAGAAACAGTATGTAATTTAACCATTAGATGTATGTGTGTGAATGTGTAGCTCGAATTATTCTTATATAAAACAACCAATTATATTGAAGATACTGTATTTGTTACAAAATAAATTTATAAAAAATGTTTAGGGGGTCTGAGAAGCAAAATAAAACAAAAGAACACAAGAGAAGACACTACCTTCAAATCGGGCAACTCCTTTTGATTTGAGCTCAGAGGCTTCATGGGGAATACTTCTGCCCAAAGTGAGCCTTATAAGAGTAATATAGGGATGTGGAGAGACAAAATGGGCAGTGTTTGGCCGAGCCAAAGGCTTGATAGGTGTGGGTAAGTAGGTAGAGGTGGGGGAATTTTATAAGAGGAGAGGAGGGTCAATCTTGGAAAGTAAGGAAATGTTACTTTATTTTAGAATGATTTTCGAATTTTAATGGTCCCACATTGAGGTGTCTCGCGGATAAGGTGAAAAGGGTTATAAATCCACCCATACAATAGGTTTCGAACATGTGTAGGTCTAAGATTTTACATTATATTTCCATATTATTTAAATCGTTAAATAATGAGGTAATCACTGCATCTTCATGGTGTCATAAATAATTTAATTTATTTAATGTCTAAAAATTATACAAAAAAGAACTATGATGTAGGAAATCTTTATAGATTTCCAATTAATATTTAGAGTAAAAAATCTGACTTTTATAACCCCATGTAAAATTTTTTTTAGTAAAACAAAACATGTTTTTGACATTTTTATTTTAACATTAAATAAAAAGGTATTAAGGTCATTTTCCTACCAAAGTGGCTCCATGGGGTCCCCAAGTTGACCCATGGATTGTATTGGTCGGCCACGACACATCCAATAATGGTAGGACACGTGTCATGTTCATTTAATATTATTAAAACATTATCTTTACCTTAAACTACAATAATTATCTCTAATCGCGATTAAAAACATAAAAGCTACTATTCACCAAAAAAATTATTTTAATCGCATTGAACCACATTTAACTTCTTAATGACAACCATGTATGTCGGATTTTAGAAATTCAAAACACAGAGGTGGTAAAATTTCATTTAAATGAAAAATCTATTTTTTAAGTACCACTTAGTGGTTTCACTATTCATCATAAATTGATGTTTTTCAGAAAATTACCAAAAATTCACCCTAATCTATATTTGATATTCCGAATTAAAAAATGATGTATATTTTACAAAATTCAAAACATATAAGTTTAATTAATTAATTTAATAATTAATTTCCGCTGTCAAAACAATTAGCGTGTTTTTATGAAACAAAAAGTATCAAAAGATTGACAGTCGTTCAAGTATGATTTCAATGTGAAATTAATTCCAACAACCACTATTGGATTTAATGGTAAAAATATATTCTAATTTCACTTTAAAACCAATTCAGAAGATAATCTAATCATATAAATAAATTAGATTAAGAAGAGGTTTTGAATTAAAATACAATATTTTTCACTATTCATTAAAAAATGATCTTTATCGGAAAAATACAGAAAATTTGCACAAAGTAAATTTTGATGTCCCGATTCTAAAGAAGAATTTTATTTAGTCCAATAGAATGTATAAGAGTGACCAAAACTATATATAATGAAGGTTCGCCATCAAAAGTTGATAAGTGGAACTTTAGTGAAAATTAGAGTATATATGCCTAAAATTGAATTCTTTTCGTATTTTAAGCCTTTATCCTTTATTGGATAAATGTACAAACATTTAACAAACATATATAATAATATTTTAGTTATTTCTATTCATTCCCGCCAATACAACAGATACATGTTAACTAACATTTAAAATAATATTTTTTCTTACTAGTGTGCAACGTAAGATTTCAATGAAACTCTTTGTTGCGTATCGGGTACGCTATCGAACATAGAAACCCATTTAAAATAAAATTAATATTTACTTCCCAAATATTAATAAATATTAAAATGTATTATTCTTTATTTACCTGGAATGTTACGTATATATCCATTATATATATGTACTTATAATAGTACATAACATTTGGAGATAGAAATGAAATGTACCGTTCATAGAGACGGTAAGCCGTATGTACGCATGAACGATACTTTCATTTCTTTGGCACATTAATGGAATTAAAACTAGATGATATATATATATATATATATATATTAATTCTATTATAATATATATGTTATATATATCACATAAGTTTATCAATTTCATTATTTCTAAATTCCATGTATTGCATGAACGAGTCACATCACATGAGGGGGCAGTAGTCCACACTTCCTCAAATGAAATTATCACATTTTCACGAAATGAAAAGAATAAATGTATGTATTAAATATAAAATACTTTATCATAGAGATGAAATAAATATAGTTCCATCATAATAACCACCATGAGAGGTGGTAGAGAAGATAGAACAATCATCGTTTCGTGAGGCAGTAATTTTCCATCCACAGAAACAGTATGTTCTTTAACCATTAGACTGAGGTGTGTGTTAGTGTAGCTAGAATAATCCTCATAAAACATCCTAGTATATTGAATATAATGGTTTTGTTACAAAAGAAATAAATAAACAGAGTTTAGGGGGTTGGAGAAGCAAAATGAAACAAAAGAACACTAGGGAAGGCATTACCTTTAAAACGTGTAACTCTTTTTGATTTGAGCTCAAAGGATTCCTTGGGAAGACATCTGACCAAAGTGAGGATTCTAAGAGTAATATAGATATTTGGAGAGACTAAATGTGCAGGGGTTGGCCGATCCAAAGGCATGAGAGGTGTGGGTTAGGGTGTAGAGGTGGGGGCCGTTTATAAGAGGAGAGGAGGATCACTTTTGGAAAGTTATAAAAGGTTACTTTATTATAAAATTATTTTCAGATTTTAAAGGTCCCAAAATTATATATTTCGAGGATAAGGTGATAAGAGTTCTAAATCCACCCATCCAATAGGTTTTTTTACATGTGTATGTTCTAGATTTTACCTTATCTTTTAATTTTATTTAAATCATTAAATAATGAGGTAATCACTGCATCATCATGGTGTCATAAATAATATAATTTATTTAATGTCTAAAAATTATAAAAAAATATCATGTTGTATGAAATATTTTTATATTTCTAATGAATATTTATAGATAAAAATATGACATGTATAACCCTTTTTAAATATTGTTTTAGTAAAACAACTCATGTTTGTGACATTTTTATTTTAACTTTAAATAAAAAGTTATTTATGTAATTTTCCTTCCAAAGTGGCTCCATGGGGTCCCCAAGATGATCCATGGATTTCCTTGGTCGGAATTGACACATCCAATGAGGGTAGGACATGTGTCTAGGTCATTTCATTTTATTGAAACATTATTTTTACCTTAAATTACACTAATCAACTTTAATCGTGATTAATAAAACTTAAAAGTTACTATTCA
Source organism: Viscum album (assembly GCA_963277665.1). NCBI lineage: Eukaryota > Viridiplantae > Streptophyta > Magnoliopsida > Santalales > Viscaceae > Viscum > Viscum album. The sequence goes on along the minus strand of OY728143.1, from coordinate 959,390,790 downwards.
CCAATATTATTTTAAACTCATTGAACCACATTTTACTTCTTAATGAAAACCACGTATGTCAGATTTTTGAAAATCAAATCACAGAAGTGGAAAAGTTTCATTTAAACGAAATATCAGTTTCTTTAACTACAACTTAGTGGTTTCACTATTCATCAAAAATTGAAGTTTTTCAGAAAAATAAAAAAATTTTACCCTAATCTATATTTGATATTCCGATTTAAAAAATGATTTCTATTTTACAAAATTCAAAACATATAAGTTGAAATAATTAATTTAATAATTAATTTCCATTGTCAAAACAAATAGCGTGTTTTTAAGAAAGAATATCTATTAAAATATTGACACTAGTTTTGGTCCAATTTCAAAATGAAATTAATTCCTATGACCAATATTGGATTAAATGGTAAAAATCTATTCTAATTTAACTTTAAAACCAATTCAAAGGATAATATTATCATTTAAATAAATTAGATTAAAAATAGTTTTTGAATTAAAATATAACATTTTTCACTATTCATTAAAAATGTACTTTATCGGAAAAATACCAAAAATTTACACAAAGTAAATTTTGATGTCCCGATTATAAAGAAGAATTTTATTTTTTCAAATATAACACATAAAATTTTCAAAAAGTGGATTTAAAAGAGGTTCGCCATCAAAAGGCGGTTAATCGACCTTTTAAAGAATATTAGAATGTTTATGCTTAAAATTGGATTCATTTGCATTTTTAATCCACTAAAATTTATTGTAAAAAGTAAAAATATTTGAAAAAAATATATAATCCTTTTATAGTTAGTTCTGTTCATTCCCATCATTACAATAGCTAGGTGTTAACTACCATTTAAAATAACATTATTTTATAATTAGAGTGCAATGTATGATTTCAAAGGAACTGGTTGTTGCGTATTGGGTAAGCCATCGAGCATAGCATTCCCTTTAAATTAATATTAACATTTTATTCACTAATAGGGATAAATATGAAAATTTCATATTCTTTATTTACCTGGGGTGTTACAAGTAGGACATTTAAAATTTATATTATATTTAGAAAATATCTAGTGCTAATAAAGTCTAATATTTATAGTCATTAATGGCCAATTTTGTAGTAGTGAAAGCTTCCATGAAGTTATGATTATCATTTTTCTACACCGACTCACATAAATTGCTATGGAGAATAAATTAACTAATATATACTTTTTTTATGAAATAATTATAATTACATATATATTATAGAATATCTTTTATCAAACTGTTCAATCTATTGGAAAATGGGTTGGTCACATGTGTGTATTTGTATAGTACCATCTATAGGATATTAATATATTTTATTGCATTTATACCATAAATGAATTGTAATAAGGATTCATTTATAGAGTAAATAAAATATTTATAATATTTTTATGATTCTAAAATTGTAAAAATTTAAATATCATATTTCCCTTTACACCATTATGATGATGAAAATATCATTCATGTGTATGTACATACTACAATATCCATAAAACAAATACATCAATTTTCATGAATGACATATATTTTTGTTGATAATGTAAATTAAATCTAAAAAATTTATAATTATAACATTTTTATGAATATAGAGTTGTTTAATCCTTGAAAATTTTGAGTGTAACAGGACCACTCAACCTAAACATGGATGACAAAGGTAATAGTTAAAAAAACAATTCATTTGTAATAATTGTTTTGGGTAAATGGGTAATAAGATTTTATTAAGAAATTTTATCTATAAATATTTATATAAATTTATATATGCTATATATGAATAATAAATGTAAATTTATTATATAAATAGTTGGAATGAGTCTTAATAAACATAAATCCAATGTAATGGGTTAATTTATAATCTCATTTTTATTTAGGATTATTTATGTTTAAAACCATACAATTGATAAATATATAATTTATCTCACAATCCAAATCTATTTTATTCTTCTACATTTATTTTTTGGGTTTTCATTATATTGATTACATTTTATCTTATTACATGTATCAATACAACCAAAATAATGTTTATTTGAAGAGTAAAATTTATTATTCAATATTCGTAAAAATATTTCCCATTCATATCCATATAATTTATTTTAATTCATTAATATCATTTTACGTAACTAAAATAATTATTAACAACCAAAATATTTAATATTAATATTATATTCAATGTTTTAAATAGAATTTTTTAATGCATGTCATAAAATATATTTATTAATGTTTCATTAATGTTAGAAAATATTGTTTTTTTACATTTATTATATGTCTTATATTTCCTTTTTTCATACACATTTTATTTTTATCAATATTTCATTATGGGATTTCAATTTTTTTAGTAAAATTAATATAGACATAATTTGATAGTATTTAGTTTTAATTAATTTTAAATGAATCGATTATGTCTGATATCATTCAACTCTAATTTAAAATATATTTATGAAGTAATACTTTTATCTATACTAATTCCATTAATCATTTTTGTTCTTAATTGAGGATATTATCTAATATTTACATCCAACTTATTTCTCTTTATGGATTATGGTAATCTTTCTATATTTATTAACTATGGAATTATTGATATAATATATGATTGTTTTTCAAATATAGATGTTTATATTAATTATTTATTATATTTTTAATTCAATATTTTAATTTGATGATTACATGGGACATAATATGAGATCAATGGGACTCAATACTGGATATCCCCTCTATTTTTTAGTATGTCTCAAGAGAAAAACGATTTTTGGTATTTGTATCATGTCATTGCTATTTATATTTGATATATTGGGATGATCACTTAATTGGAAGATAATGATGTCCAATATTATAGATTCTATCATTATTAAACAAAATATTTATTATCAATTTTTTTATTTATATTTCTATATCATCCAATGATATATTCTTATTTTCGGATATTAAATATAAGGACTTCTATTTAATTTTATATATTTCTATATTATTCGTGTTTTATTTATTTTATGAAAATGTTAATTTTATAATTTATTCTATTTAACATCGTAGATTATAAATTATTATGTTATAATTTCCCCATGGTACAATGTGGTAATATTTCAAATATTATATGTATATATTAGAATAATTAATGGATTTTTCACAAGAATATGTTGATTGATTTCATGATTTCACATATAATGTGAGAATTATATATGTATCAATTCTCCCAATAATACTAAACATTTATATCCTATGGGATGAAATCACTTTTTTAAAAAAAATTACTAAGTTAACCAGTAGCATTGCATTGCTGGATTCTAATTGATTCAATTTTTGTTATAGAATGTTTAGTAAGAAACTCAAGAACTAGTTATTGAATAATATAAAATAATTCGAGAGAAACACTTTTATTAGAGATTGTAAATTGTGGAATGTATTTTATGATATTTTTATTATAATGAAAATCATATAATGAAACTCAAAATTCATTTCATTGATATATTATCTAGTATATTCCATTGTTTAGAAGTGGTTATTTGTAGAATGAATAAAAACCGTATCAATACTAATAACCTATTTTGGTATTTAACTCATATTCATTTAAATTAACTCAATGATTTTTTTGATATTGATTAGTGGATTAAAACAATATCCGTTCATTTGAATCAGTGAATGAGTATTAATTTTAAACATATAATGAAAACTTCTGGCAAGAAATATTTATCTCGATTTTTATACATCTGTACGAAACAATAACCTTCATGATTCAGTACAACTACTAATACATAATAGCTAACCAATTGAAAATTTCCCTTGTAAATATATTTCATATTTTGAAAAGTAAATAAATCGATAAACATATCATGGAATTCTATCATATAAAAGGATATATAGATCAATAGTGGAAATTGATCTAGAACAATATATAAGGGGTTCACAAATAGTATGAAATATAATATTTTCAAGGAGTTTATATTTGAATAAAATATTCTTCATGAATAATGAGTAGATATAAGAAAGAAATTTCATTAATATAAGGACAAATAAAGAGGGAAAATATTTTTAAATACATAGATAAATATACTAGACTAAGATGATGAATTTGATTATTGAGTTAATCAATGATGTATGATTGATCAAATATTTGGTGGGATAAAATATATTCTATTAATGGAATTAATCTATCAAAATTTTTATTATATGATAATATAATATCAAATGACATGAATATAAGAAACTAATTTTCTGTATCTTATGATACGTTAAAAAAAATAAACTAAATGAGAGACTAAAAAAACTATAAAAATAATTATGGAAAAAGGGAATAATAGAATACTAGAATTTAAAACATGTAATTTTTGTGAAATGAATCACTATGTGTAACATATGAATTGAATCAATGTTTTATTTATGCATGGAGTGAATATAAATTTGGATCTCAATTGAAAAGGTAAATAATGAATCTACCAATGTCCAATTCATTTAATTTACGGAGATGGGGAACTATTTGAATGAATTCCCAATACAGCAATGGAATTTATCTAAAAAACATTAATATAGAGGCACCAATATTATGAAATAATTACAGATGAGTTTGACATTCATAATGACATGATTAAACGTACATTGATCATATATTGAATTTAGGCAATTCGTCATTTCATTATAAATATACATAGTTTTATATATATATTATGTAGTTCTAGAATATCAAACCATCCCTTAAAAATATGAGGAAATTTATTTCAATCTAGAAAGATAATGGGAATATTATGGAAACAAATATATGGCATGATTTATTTATTCATATTCATAGATATTCCATACTTACAAAAATTATTGTTATAACTATGATTGAATTTTATATAATCCATGGTTTTGATAAGATTTTAATTTATAATTATAGAATTTAATGTTGAGGGAAAGATATTTGAATTTAAATTAGTTTAGATGAGTCACATTTTTTAGTGGGAGACTTCATTATCTGAATCATTAAATATTCACCTCTAATACTTCACCATAATAAATTTTTTGGAGAAGGTGAAAATGAATAGCTATGTATGTGTGTGGAAGAAATATAATTAATATAGGGAATTTCAATTTTATTGGAATTATTTTTTTATTTACAAATACATTCCATGATATAATTATTAGTGAATTTTAGTTTCTCATTTATCTCATAAATGTTACAAAAACATTTTCCAAAACTCTCTATATTATAGAACCACTAGAATTTATATTGTTTTAGAAGATAAAAGAATTATTTGTGTGATAACAGATTAATACACCCTAGTGTTTCTCCATGGGGTGCAACAATTATACTTGTTAAAAATAAGAATGGGTATGTTATGTTTTTCATATATTACAAGGAGATCAATGTCATTACACTAATGAATAAGTAAATTTTTCTTTGAATTGATAACATATTTAATCAATATCATGGTGATAGTATATTTAATGAACTATTTTCACTTTGGATATCAACAAATAAGGTTAAATAAAGATGATATAAATAATATGTAATTTCATATGAGGTATGGAAACTATTATTATATGGTACATCCCTTAACATAGACTCAATCACATTATTTTTTTTATAATGAATACAAGATATATGGATTATTTTTATAACATCATTGTTTCATTCATTTATGATATCCCTAAATAATCTAAAATACATGAAGTTTATGGTAATCATTTAAATATATATCATAAGTCTCTTAGTGAAATGTAATTATACATGAAATTAAGTAGGTTTTAATTTTTCCTATAGGATGTTTCATTTCTTAGACACACTATCTCAAATGATGAAATATATATTGATGCTTCCTTGATAATGGTAGTCAAATAATGTACCATAATGATGAATATAATTGATATATATAGTTTCCCTAGTTAAATGGGTTATTATAAATAATTTTTTAAAAAAATATGCAGTTGGTCTAAAAAGTTATCCTTTTTTTTAAATCAAATGACAAAATATTAATGTAAATGAATGTGAAAAATGATTTAAATTAATAACGATGATATTTGTAAGGGAATTAGTATTTTTTTCCTAAGTAATGTAAGGGTCTATAATATATTATTTTCAATGAATAAATTACAATGTTTTTTCTTAATTATATAAGATAGGATTTTTCGCGTTTGGATCACATAAATTTTATTGTCCATGAATAGAAGTATCCAAACATTTATCATTATTTGAAATCTATAACATTTTCCATGAATATATTGAGTCATTATATATATATATATATTAGGAATATATATATATATATATATAACTCGAATGGCTCGAACCCTCATGGTCCATAAGCCATGTCCATGTAACAAGGAATCCCTCTCTGCATGAGGCCGAGTTCCCGTATATAGGTCCATCCTGTTTGTTCCATCCCGTGAATTCGGTACATGGTGTAACCTTTGAATCTTTCCTAGTATGGCAGTGTAGTGGAGTAGACGGCCGTGTAAGCCCCCATTTTTCAGTGTATTGCCCGAGATACATGACAAGTCCCACGTAAGGATCTGCACTCCGTGTTCTGTGGAGAACACATCGTGTCATTCCCACATGAACCACAGAACCCTAGACTCCACCGAGTCGGCCCCACACTATGTGTTCTTCGAGAATCACATAATGTGTTCCAGATATTTCTAGAAATTTCATTCTTGATCTTCGTGCTTTGGGTGATCATCTGATATTTTACTAAGTCATCGGTTCAATTCAAAACTCGAGGTTCAATGTCTCCCTAACACAACAAGGCTGTATCCATTGCTATCGAGCCTTCGATTGGCCCCAAAATCAAGTCTCAATACACCCCAATGAAGAATAATTGAATGTAGATTTCTCAAGAGTTATGTATATATTTCTTCCACTGTCATCATCAAACCTCAATAAGGTCATCATGATTCCAGATTTACTATTTGGGATCTTTGTCTTTGATGAAAATTGTGCATCAATATGTTTTATATCAGCCTTTGATGAACACGAAGAACCCACTTTGGGGGAGGAAGAAACTCAATAAACATAGGATGAATGCATCTTCTCCGTCGTCCTTCATGAACTGTATCTTCTCCCATTAACAGGATTAAACATCATGAAACAAATGATAATTTGACAATTTTCACAATTCAATTTCCCGATTCAACCCCCAAAAGAAATGGAAAATAACACCATCCTACAAGAATGCAAGATGCGCAGATCAACCTATTTTTGGGTTAATAAACATTCACAGTTTAATCAAAAAAGGGAATGAACTAAATCAATATAAAATATCCATCCTCAATCATTGACGATGAAGACGATAGGTCATTGTCTGTGATTTTATCTCACTGTACAACGATCCACATGTTGTCTTTCATCGATGTTAGTCATGAATCCTCCATGGTTTGTGACTATCCAAAGCACCAAAGGTTTTTATGGAGTTTTATAGGGTTATGATTCTATGCTTGAGATGTAGCTTATTAAAATGTAAATAAGTGTCATTGCATTATTGAAACATTTAATATATTATAAATTATAATTTTATTTTATTTTCATTAAATTGTCCAAAAACTAACTTTTTCAGTCAACATTCATCGGTCATCGTTAGCCCCAATAAGGTAAAATGGGTGCTCGAAATGAAATAGTTCCCTCAGATATCCAATCCAAGAATGCATTTAAATATTACCCAATTTTTTAGGAAAATAACTCACACGCACTTTTTACAAGAATAAATTTATTTCAAACACTTATTCTTGGTACTCCGGGCCACAATATCACACACTGTTGAAAATAATAGTTGCGTATTAATTAAATATAATATTTAAAAAATATATATGGAAAATATGATACATCACATTCTCCAAAACATATGTATTTACATCCTATAAATCCAAACAAAAGGATACTCAAAATGATGTGGGTACAGAGCACAGATCTGAGTCCTCCACTCCAATGTGCTCTCCGGAAGTTTCCCATAGTTCCACCAGATGCACACCAGTGGAATAGATTGCCCAAAATAGATCCACTTCTGCCGATCCTTGATCTCCACTGGTTACTCCACAAAGTTTGCTTCATAATAGATGTCTAGCTCTACCCAGTCGATGAAGTGTGATGGGTCATGGACGTACCTCCTCAACTGTGACACATATAAGAAATCAAGAACTCAGTGTGATATAGGTAGTAGGGAAAAGTGGAACACTACCTCTCCAACTTTGTGCAGTATCTGGAATGGTCTGATTAACCTAGGAGAGAACATTCCACCCTGTCTGAATCTTCACAACCCTCATTGATGTGAGACCCGATGGAATACACGGTCTCCCTCCTTAAACTCTTAATGTATCTTTTTCCAATCAATATATTACTTCTACCGGCTCTATGTAGTCTTTAGAAAATCCTAGAGGATCATCCAGATAGAATCACGTCCCGTGGATGTCTGTGGTATACCAATAATGAAATCTATAGATATCTCATCCCACATCTACTCCGGTACCTCTATGGGGTGAGAAAACCCTACTGAAAAATGTTGATCAACCACCACTTGCTGTTATGTATGGCATCGAGAAATGAAATCTGCTACTTCTTTCTTTGTACCAGGCCATGAAAACTAATATTGAATATATTGGAATTTTTTTTCCATTGCAGTGTGTACCGCCAAGGGGGATATATGAAAATCCCTTAGTATGTATTCCTGAAATGCAACTGCTACAATTGTACGTCCTCTAAAAGGAACATTGTTCTCCTTGTCATGCAAATATCCATCAAGATCATGTTCTGTGTATAACTGGGCACATAAAGAATCACAGTTGACATCCCCTATCGGTGCCTCCCTAACATGCTATAAGAGTGGAGGGGTGACTGACATTGAATGAAGGGAAGCTCCATCCTCTCTGTCCACGAAGGATAAATATAATGAGGCCAACTGTTATGTATCCTCACACCATAGTTGCAAGTACGATCTCCTGCTAAGAGCATCTTCCACATTGGTCACCTTCCTAGGAGTATAGATGATCTCAAAGTCATATTCCTGGAGGAAATCTAGCCATCGCCTTGGAATAATATTTATATCTTTTTGTTAGGAGTTGTATTTGAGGCAATTGTGGTCAAAGTAGATGATAAAACATTCACCCATTAGGTTTTGTCTCCAAATCATCAATTTCAAGACTAAAACTACCAATTGAAGATCATGGGTCATGTATTTATACTCAAGTGTCCTTATATGACCTGAACCATGAGCAATTACCACCTTTATATGCATCATGACACAACCAAGCCCAGTCCCTAACGTGTAAGAGAAAACTACTAACTCGACACCCTCTTTTAGAATCTCAATATTGGGGCGCTCATCAACTTTTGTCTCAAATGCTTGAAATTCTAATGGAAGTTCTCCATCCACATGTAATGGTTCCATTCCTAATCATGGCTATCATCAGTGTAGATATCTGGGAGAAATCAGTAATGAATTTCTAATAAAATCCTGCTAACACAAGGATGCTCCACACCTCTATCACGCTCCATATTGGCTCCCATTCTAACAACACCTTGACCTTGACCTAGTCCACTCCTACTACATCAAATGGGATAACATTTCCCAAAAATTGGACCTCCTATATAAAGAACTTGTACATCGAGAGATTCCCAAAATGCTGGTGCTATCAGAGTACGTCTATAACCATTTGTAGGTGTCTCTTGTGCTCCTCCACTAGAGTTGAGTACACAAGGATGTCGTCGATGAAGACCAATATAAAATGGTCTAAATATTGTGAAATGATATGGTTCATAAGTCTCATGAACATTTCGGGGGTGTTCGTCTTACCGAAATGAATATCAAAGTACTCGTAGAGATGGTAGGGGTATTTGAAATCTGCCTTTGGAACGCCCTCATCATGTACTCAAAGCTAGTTATAAACCACCTAGAGGTCAACATTTGAGTACCAACACACCCCCTCAGATATTCTAAGAGGTCATCAATCCTAGTTAATGGATACTTATTATTCATTTTCCCCTAGTTTAGGTTCTGAAAAACCACGCATAACCTCAAACCCCCACCTACCATCGGAGAAAACAAAACTGGGGCTGCCCAGGGCGAAACACATGGTATTACAGATACCTTACTACGAAAATCCTCCATCTACACCCTCATCTCGTGAAGCTATGCGGGAGCCCTCCGATATGCTAGGGAGGATTCATATGACTTATCGAGATGAATTACGATATAGAAGTAGAGATCATAGTGAGGAGGTAATCTTGAAACATCTTCTGGAAAGACACCCTTGTACTCTGCCACTAATACTTGCAAGTGCAATCTCACAACATCTGATTCTACTAATATAAGGCTATCCAACTCCTGAGTGATCACCTGAACCCTCCAATGCATGATCACATCATGTGCTTCCTAGCTATCCATTTTATTGAAAAGGAAAACCTTGTCCCTTTATTATGGATAGACCACACTCTTCACCTAATGCAGTCAATATGGGAATGTACCAAAGATAACCAATCCATCCCTATAATGAAGTCATAATTCCTGGATGCTTCCACCAAGAGGTTCCAACCAAAACTCTCACCTATAAGGGTAATATCACACTATCTACAAAGGTTCATGATCATCCCGTCCACTCACACACGTGTCTCCATGTGTACGGGTTTAGTCAATGGCTCTACTGAAATCTCAAGGTTTCACACAAGACAAGTGGCAAGGAAGGAATGACTGACACCTGTGTCTATAAGTACGGAAGCTAAGGTAAGTGTAAATCCCCGAACCCAGTTACCCCGCGTTAGTGCATTATTTTAATACATTTTTTTTAAGGAGTCATGTCTCGAATGATGAATCATTTTAGAAATCATGGAAAATAGATTACATACATAAAAATTACATTGCATTATAAAATGAAATAAACAACAATATTGTCTCCATATACCACATTCATATCTGTTAGAATATCCTTATTGGTCAGTCATGAAATACTTATTTACATCCTGGAAAAAATAAAACAGAGAAAGGGGTGAGCTCAGATGCTCAGTAAGTATAACAATATAGAAGAAACATTCATAAATTAATATAAACATATAAGTAAATGTATAAGACTTAATCCAAAGCCTTTTAAACATAATAATCATCACAATATGGAAATGTTAAAATTAAATAATTCCATTTACTTATTCACATGGATATTCTACAAGTAGAATAATCACATGAAATATCAATATCCTCTTTCATAATGATGGAATGAATAATACCAGAAATCATAACAACATAGTCAAGTACTAATGCCAAGACTACAATTAAGATTTTGTCAACGCCTTGTGCCAAGACACTAGTATGTCTAATGCGACCTACCGATGCATTGAGGAGCTATAACGTGCTCCACCTGCCACTTATTAAGTCCAATGCACTCCTCATATGAAAAGGTTTTAACATGACATAAACATTCATATTAAAACTAGCATACGAAATGTTAGTACTTTATCCATAAACCATGAATGGTAAATATAACATATCAAAAATAAAACATATAAAAAAACCTTCAATATAATATGGATGATTTGTATCATAAAAAGTAAACTTCAAACAAGTTTAAAATACCTCAAACGATGTTGACATAGATGAAATAAAAACTAGAACTATATAAATAAATATGGTATAATATATGATCCTCTAATATTGCTTTTTTTAATAATACTTCAGTTGTAACCTCATTTTGGGTGTTAACTGATTCGTTTTCCTTTATATGATTGGTTACAAAGGCCATGTTTGTTTTGAATAGGATATATTTTATTAATTTAGAGAATGATATTATGTTCATAAAAATTATTTTCAATCAAATAATGATTATTATTCTTGAATGATTACGATGTGGAATGAATCTCATCCCGTTTGTGGAGACGGCAATCCGTACTTACGCACGGGTGACAATATCATTATATTGTTGGTGAAATAGTATGTAATTGGATGGTAGATCATATATAAATAATAATTAACATGTTATATGTATTATTTAAATCCGTTATACTAATTATTATACACATACAAAAAATTATGTGTTTGAATAACAAACTACACCCTGGCGTGGAGACAGTAAGCCGTACGTATGCTGGTATGGTGACTTTTTCATAAAGATGATGGATAGAATAATGAATATGGTTGTAAAATTTTTATAATAACATCAATTTATATAGAATAGATTGGATTTATTATTTTAGAAGGTAAAAAAACAAATAAAGAAGAAGTGGAAGGGAGAACAAACTTGAAAGAGGTGATGAAATATTTACCTCGTTTTCTGGTTCTTCCTTTTTATTTGATCAAAATGGATCCTCAAGTTGGATTTATGACCAATATAAGGATTCTAGGGTGATGGGATGAAAGTTGGGAGGATATTTGGGCTGGTTTTGGTCATGAAAAATGGCTTTGGAAGTGTGAAATTAAGAGAAGGGTAAGTACACTTTTATAAGAGATGTGAGGGTCACATTAGAAAAAGCATGAAATATTAATTTATAATAAAACCATATTATGTTTATAATGTCCAAAAAATAAATTATTTAGTTTCTAAGGTGAGTATGGGTCTAAATTTTTCATCCAATAGGTTTTAGATAGGTTTAGGTAATCATATTGAACTTATCTTTTATATTCAACTCTTAGTTCAATAGTTTGGCATTTATCATATCTTTTTGTATATTTATATTACACGATTAATAAACATACTATAACAATACAATAGAACCCTATGTTGTTAATTATTAATATATATTACCTTATCTATGTCCTTTTTCCTAATAATAAATTCTTAGTATTATTATATTACTTAATAATATATTATTTCATTTAAATATCAATTATGTCAATTTTGACACTATTTTGTATTTGGTTTTTGTGAAAGACATCACATCTTGATTACATTTTTTCAAATACCTTGAATTGACCTGAACATGTAATATTCACCCATAAAATTGGTGTGTGTCATAAAAACTTTGAAATTATATTTATTTTAATATTTATAATATCATGTATTTGATTCTTTCATTAATAAGGCAATTAATGCATCATCAATGTGTCATAAATAATTTTAATTATTTAATATATAAAAATTATAAATAAACTACCATGATTTAGGAAATAATTTTATCTTTCTAATGAACATTTATAGTCAAATTTATCTTATTTATAACCCAATTTTAGAAATTTTTTTGTTATAAAACATTAAATTTAAAAGTTTTAACTCATCTTTAAATAAAATAATAATAAATTTTAAAATCTAATCTAAGTGGACCGAAGATGATAATATTTTATATTTAGGTTTTTTTGGTCAAATTAAACCTATCTAATAGAATTAGGACATGTGTTGGGATAATTATAATATCAGTTTTACCTTTAATTACCATATTTATTTGAACCGTGGTAAATAAATAGCAAAAGTTACTAATCACCAAATATTATTTTCATCTTATTGAATCATATTTTAAATTATGATATCAAATATTTCTCTTGTAGTTTTTAAATTCAACTCACAGAAGGGTTAAAATTAGGTTTTATGTATATTTGATAAGGTGCCTAGAAGGTGGGTAAAAGTGGTTAAAAAGTTCAATAAAATTTTATACATATATTTTTATAATAAAATTACTCCAATGTATTAAATTAAACTTATATAGGTATTATATTTATATTTTTACATAATATAAATTTAATAAAAAAAAATAATTACTACAATAAATAATCGGTTATATATAATAACGCTGTGTTTTTTTTACTATTTATCCAAAATTGATTGTTTTTAGAAAAATACCCAAAATTCACCCTAAGATAATTTTGATATTACGAACTAAAAAATTATGTCTATTTTACCAAATTTAAATCATTTAAGTTTCATTTATTATTTTAAAATTAATTCCCATTATCAAAACCAAAAATTGAGTTTTTAGAATGTAAAAACAATCAAAAGATTGACATGTTTTTATGTAAACTTTAAATTTGAAATTACATATAATGACGAAAATTGTATTAAATGATAAAAATAAAATCTAATTATATGTAAAAAATGAAATTCATAATTTAACAGTATAAATTATTTTGAATAAAATATTGGTTGCCAATTAAAACAATGTATTTTTCACTATTCTTCAAAAAATGAAAGTTATCAGAAAAGCACCAAATATTTAACCAAATAAAATTTTTATGTTCCCCTTATAAATAGGAATTTATTTTCATTAATTTGAATATATAAAAATGTCAAATATTTTTTTCAAAAATATATATTCATTAAAAGGCGGTAAAATTGCATTTTTTTGAAAATTAATTCTTTTATTTGAAAAAAATGCATTTTTTATTATTTTATGTCTAAGAAACACATAATATGGATGCTAAAATTATATAGATTATATAAGATTCATAATTCAGTTAATACTATTCATAACCCCTTTTTGAACGGCTAGTTTGGTAGGTTTTTGTGCACTCAAACTCGGTGTTGCGTGTAGCGCAAGCTATTAAATTACATTAATGAGATAAAATAATATGAAATCATGGGGGGTTTATTTCTATTCTCCTTTAAAAAATTGAATCCTCACTATTTTAAATAGTTCTTTGAAAATAAAAGGTAAAAAATAAAAAAAAACCTTTTGTGGAAAATCCACATTTGAAATTGGGTAAATAAAATTTAGTATAAATAAGAGGGAAAAAAATTGAACGATCACCACCAAATTATGATATTGGTTAGGAGAACATTGGTGGAAATTATGACACATAATGGGAGGTAAAAATTAAAAATTTATGGGGAGTGATATAGGTAATCAATCCCAAAAAATCTAATATTGAGGGTCTCAAATCCATCAATCTATAATGATTTAAAATATCATTAGTTCAAAAAAACATAATGTATTAGGATAACACATTTTTTGTATTTATGTTACATTCCCTAATGTTTAAGAAATAATTTATTAATATAATAAGATGAAAAAATATACTTGATAAATAGTGTTTCATGCTTCAACTAATTCCTACCACAAACTCATCTTTCACTCCAAAAGATAATAGAATTCAAAAATATTTTATTTATCCTAATAATATAGGGTTTTAAAATAATTAATTTATAATTCATTTATTAAAATATTATACAAGCCAGGACATCACATATGCTTGTGGTAGGAGATCCAACCTTCTCGCCCTTCAGATTCGGGTTCAAGTCACACGATCTTTCCAAACACGATGGTTTGTCCCCCATCCTCCAGGAAGTCCTTTTTATGAAAATAAAAATATAATATCAAGAAATTATTCTACCTTAACAATAGTATATAATGTAAAACATAATCCATACCATCATTTAGTCTTATACAATATACATCTGTCTAATCTCAATGTCAAAAATTTATATGGAAGGTAAACACACTGAAGATCTTTTTTCCCATTTTTAAAAAAAGTGAATATCTTCATCATGTATTTTTGTAAAAGAATATAACACCCTGGGTTACCATAAAACGAAAATGATTAAATTAATTCTCCCTTATTCATTATATAATACCAGATATATTCCTTATATGAAAAAAAGTTGTAAACTCCAATAATGATGGAATATAAAAAATTGTTAACAAGTTTCAAGGTAGTAAAGAATATCCAATATAATATTTCCAACCCAATCATATATTATTCTAAAAATACTAACTCAGTATCATAACCATATTATGGTTTATCAATATCTCAACCATATATTTTAAAATACATTTAACCTGTTATTGAGTCACTTTTTTGGGTTCCACACAATCACATATCCTTAATGAAATATTACTGCAGTACAATCCTTTTATACTCTATAATTCCTATAACATGTAAATCATTAATACAATACTCAAATGAAATAATACATTTATAACAACATATGTAATATAATCATTCATACTCATCTTCGGTAGTATCATAACATCATTATTATCCAATAACTACATTTGGTGTATACTTTGATGATTTGGACATATATTCATGTAGTGTCCCAACTCCTTACAAATGAAGCATTGTACATTTGAAACATTTTTCTTACCCTTGAAATCATGTAACTGGTTTCCATTTTATCCACTATTATAAAAGACTCCCATTCCCTTCAAACATTTACCAAGGTGATTCTTTCTAAAGCTATCCCATATTGGAAAATCCTTCTTTACCCTATTCGCTTTATCCATCTTTCTCTCTTTCATCATATTCTTCTCATTTTTTCCTTCAAAGACATAGGAATCATAGAATTATTTACATAAATTAACATTAAATGATATTATTCGTTCATATGATGATAATAATGGGAGACTATTTCCCTTTTAAATGTTGGGTTTATACCATGAAATATATGATCTTTCATAATCTTTTGATCATGTGTATTATTGGAATTCCCATTTCTTCTACTAGGAGCCATTTATAAACAATTCCATACACTAGGTAAGTTTATGAATTGCAATGCATAACTAAAAACATGTAAAATACCAAACATAAATTAAAAATATTATCCATGTAATCTATAATGAATTGTTTTATCTAATAGACTGTTTTTACTCATAAATCATTTATAATGTCTTGTAATGAAAATGTAAATTATTATAATCATATAACCCTGGAGTTTCATAACTGAGAGGGAATCAAGGCCCTTTGTTGTGCACCAAGATACCCCAGGTCAAGCCTGAAACTCTTTATCGGAGTTTTCACTCATAAGAACATCTGTGGTAGGGCCTCCTCTAACTGCTTGTATCCTGACATGGATGTATGATTGGAAATAAACAAAATCTGTACATTACCAAAATTCATGGAAGATCTTCTATACTAATCCTAAACGTCTATCTTATGGTAATGTTCACTAATCAGAGTTTATCTAAATCTATTTTCAATATTGTTGCTAAACCTCCCTCTAATACAAACATTAACTCTCTGATCCCAATTACCCAGAGTTGGTGCATTATTTTAATACATTGGCATGATTACAAGGAATCATATCATAGAGAATCGATCAGTTTAGCAGTCTTGGAAATTAAATTACATATATGAACATTACATTATATTATAAAATAAAAAACAACAAAAAAAATTATCTCCATTGACAACATTCATATCCCATAGACTATCCCTGTAGGTCATTCATAATATAGTTTTTCATATCCTAAGAAAAATAAAACATAGAAATAAGTGATCTCAGTTTCTATGTAAGGATAACAATATAGTTTAAACATTCATAAATTAGCATAATCATTTAAGGCAATTTATAAGACACATAAAAGACATTTAAACTGAAACATCAGCATAATATGGAAACGATAAAATTAAATAATTTCATTTACTTATTCATATATAAATTATACTAGTTGAATAATCACATGCATTATCAATATCCACTTTCATAATGATTGATTTCATAATTCCAGATATAATACCCACATAGTCAAGGCCTTGTGACAAGACTACAAATAAGATTTTGTTAAGGACCTATGCCCAGACACTAGTTTGTCTAATGAGACCTACAGATTCATCGAGGAGCAATAACAGGATCCCACCATCACTTACTATTTCCAATGCATTCCTCATATGAAAAGGTTTATACATAACATAATCAATCTTTTTAAAACTATCATATGAAATTTCAATACATTATCCTAAAACCATGAATGCTAAAAATAACACATCCATAGTCAAAAAATATCAGAAAACCTCAAATGAAATATGGAAGATCATTATCATAATAAATCAACTTGATACAAGCTTGAAATACATCAATGGATGTTGACAAAGTCGAAATGAATACTATTATAAATAAATAGGTCTTTAAATTTTAAAATCATTTAAAAGGAACATAATTATAAAAGAAAATATTTATTTTGAAAATATTCTTATATTCCTTTGAAAATAACACTCTAGTAATCTCATGACATATAATTCATTTTCATCACTATGTTTCATCATAATAAAGATGGAAACTCTAATAGAAAAATTCAAACACTATAGGATATTATGATAATGAGTTCTATGTATTTCAATGTTTTTTAGATCAAAACCTTCTTTTAGTCATGTTTTCTAACACCAATAGATTTCCATTATGAATTTAAATGTATCGTTATGAATACCTATATATCAAAAATTTAATAACAATAACATTATTAAATGTGTTTGGATATTTAGTGTTATTGGTACATGAGATAGATGATGAAATTAATGAGAATGTCCAAGCCATTCTATAACACATCATTGTCGCTCATATTCGACATAATAGTTATACTGAAAATCATAAATGTGATAAAGTGATTGAGGATTGAGAGTATATTATAAAATATGATTTTCTATAAGGAAGACTGTGTTGAGATTTAGTATGAAATTAAATATGATCCCTATATAAATATCCCCTTCAATAGTATCAATTTAATAAAAACATTTTTTTATGGTGTTGTGCATCCAATGAACCTCAATAAATTTTTTATGTGATCCATGTATCTCTCTTATGAAATTGGTTAACTCATCTGTAAAATTGAATGAAATCAATGTTTTAGAACATGACAGGGAGATTTCATACAGGAAATATTGGTGGGGATTTTGGATCATAGAGAGGGAGATAAATGAAACAAGACTAGTCACCTGGAAAATATTTTGGGCAAAAGCCCCAAATTTGAGGAAGCTTCATGGGAACATGAGGATATGATGTGGATGAATTGTATTAATTTTAAGAGAATCAGTGTAAAAAAAATTAGGGGATGAAAATCATTTAGGGGAAGGGTTGAATTTATCTACCAAATATTTAATAATTATTTTTCAGAATTTTTTTTTGAAAACACTCATTACATGAAACATTGATTTATGAAAAACAAAAAAAACATAAACACATTATTATCTAAAAATATAAGTTATAAAAATTCCATAAAATTTTCATGTATGAATATTATATTTTTCTTAAAATTAATTATGATGGTTTTAGATAAATAATATATATTAAAAAATAATTACTTATTTTTTAGAGATCTCTTCATTTTCTTAACAAATAATGGTTTATAAACAAATAATTTTAAATATATATTTATCTGATCAAAAAATAAAATAAATTTCTGAAATAATTATAGAATAATTATGAATAAATTATCTTTCTTTTTAAAAAAATAATGTAAATATTATCATATTGTGAATTTTTAATACTTTTATAAAAATAATAATAATTTGATGAATTCTAAATATACTAATTATTATTGAAAACATCATTTTAATTTAAACAATATATTGCATTAAATTAAATTTTAAAATGGATTTAATATTAAATATAGTTAAATTATATTATTTTTATGCACATTAGTAAAATCTAATCATTTTAATGATGAAATTACATATATAATCATATTAAAAATAATAAAAACCATTCTATAGAAAACTGATTTTTTCCTTATGACTAACAGTTCAAATTTTAAATAAAGTATACCACTTATTGTATCGAATATGATATAAAATACTATATATATTTAATCCTAATAAATAATATTTTGAGAAAAATATAACTAATTCTTTTTTAAAAATAACTAATAAAATCAATAAATAATTTCTTGTCGAGGTTATGGTTATAACGAGGGTTTTCACGTTACATGCACATGTGTTAAAATTTATTCTCCATACCCAATTTTTATAATTTATAGAATTTATCTTCAAAATATAATTAATGGTAAAAAATTATCTAATATGTATTATTTTATTATTATGATTAATAGATAAAGAACCATGGTAAACAATCTTTTTACTATAGTGATCACAAAAATGGTAAAAGTATGTAAACATGGAGGTTAAGGTAATAACATGTTTAAATCATTTGAAATTTTTATTTTTTTATTTTAACCAACCATATATTTTTTAACCTCTATTTTTACAATTTTTTAAGGAATCTGGATTGGTAGGGACAGTCAATTGTTGAGTAGTTTTGCGTCTTTACAATATATGCCACTGCATTCCACATATAAATAGGGACCTCCCATACACTTATATTCACACATATAGTGATTTTTTTTTACTAAAATACCCTTCATAATAACATAATTTCATCCATTTATTTGGTTTATAGTTCCTTTATTTATTATTAATCCATTGCGAATGGATTTTTAGTGTTAACTGATAGTTGTTGGTTGATGAAGATGTATTTTTTTTAACCGATCATTTTTTATTTCTTATTATACCCATTAAAAATCATAAATACATTATTTAATTATAATATAATTATATAAAATATAATAATATCTTTTTTTATTTATTTTATAACATATAACCACCAACTATTCTATGAAATGGTTAACAAAACTCTCTCTCTAGTGTATAGAAGACCATGGAATGACAAGAATATATAGTTATTCTTCCATTATCACCTATCTTGAATAGTTTTAAAGATGTATTTATGATAAATATATGATATATATTAAATAATTAAAATTATATAATTACAATATAACTTAATCCTTCTTAACATCCAACCATTTGGAAAATGATAACGTCGCTCATGCATATGTGTGAACTACCTACTCCATGAAGCGATGTGATATGTATTTCATTTTATACTAACATTAAATGTAATAATGATAGTGTTAATGAATTTATATGATATAAATGGTACATAAATAACCCTTTAAATGTGACTTATTTTTTATCTATCATTTGTTCCATCCTTTGAAAAATGAAAATATCTTTTATGCACACGTATAACCTTCCATCACTTTGAATGGATTAATTCATTTTTCTATTAGTTATATTTAGGGAAAACTATAAATATGTAAATGAATAATATATATTATAGTTATATAATGATTAATATACTATATAATTTAAAACCATAATTAATTTAGAAAGACTAGTACTACCAAACAATTACACATATGAAAAAGGGAAAAATTATCACCATGAACATTGAATTTAATAAAGAATTATTAATAAATGGGTGATAAATTTTTATTTATAAATATTATATCATATCATATATATGATTATGTATCTGAAATATATAAAAAAAATACATTCGTATTATATAGTTTGTTCAAACATGTGTACAAAATTCGGAATAGTGGCAAGGGATTTATTGTCTCCCCATTATTTCTTAGAGGCATGTGCTATATTCAGCAATATATTTTTTGTGTTGTATATAATTACCCATACACATATTAAATCATTAATAAAAATATTTCCTTCATATATAATTGTTAATTTTATAATCTTTTTTAATGGGTCTTAAGATAAGAATTTTTCTAAAGCGTTAAGGGATTTTTCATCTCACATTTATTTAGGCGGGACACATGCCATATTCACTACTTGTTTCTTTATTTTTAGTGTATATAATATAAATAAATGAATTAAATGATTCATATCATTAAAATTATGGTATCTTAATATGCAAATAATATTATTTTCTTCATAGTGCCTACTATTTAAATGTTAACGAAGTGGTAATGGTTTTTGATATAAACACATTCTTTATCATTATAGTATTTAACTACCTATATAATGATATAATATTAAACTCAATATCATAAGAAATTATTTTTTTGATTATACTATGGTTATTTATAAAAAATACACATTTTACTTTCATTTTACTTTCTTTGTAAACATATGATTCAAAAATAATGATCCTAAAGAAATCACAACATCATTTCTTTCTTTATTTTAATAACATTTCTCTACATTGTCCATATATTTTGAAAATAGTTTAAATAAATTTTTTAATATTCTAAAAAAAATATTTTAATGTAAATTTTACTAGTGTTTGAATTTTTTAAAAAAATTATTTAAATTGGATTTTCAGGTCTTTTTTCATATTATTTATTTTATAATTTATACCTAAAATGTGGAATGAATATTTTTTATCATATATGTCCTGAAGGGAGTTTCCATCGATCATTAAAATTTTATGATTTGAAGCATAAATTAATTTTTTTCAAGGACCAATTCAATGAAATTGTTTTTAAAATATTAATATATTTTTATATTTAAAATAATTGAGTATAAATATGAAAGAAATTTTTTCTAAGGTAATGTTTCATGTGATGTTATAATATAATTTTCTATCGATGATGAAATCCTTCACTGTTTCTTATTCTTTACTTGTAATATTATCAATTTATATCATCCATCTTATTTATCTTATTGCATAATTATTGTGATGAAAATATATTTTTGATACATGTTATGTTCCCATGGGTTATTCTATTATTAATTGAATTAATAATTATGAAAACTAATTCATTTCTATGAAATATGATATGAGAAAATTTTAATGAAATCTATTTTCATTTACTATGATATGATATGATTATGGTTTTATTATATTATGGAACACATCTTTTTTGATTTCATTATTTGATTGGTGGGAATGAAAAAATATTACCCACCAATCCATTGGGTAAAATTGATATATGATGAGATAAATAATACAATAATGGGTAGTGAACCCAGTTCAATAACGCAACTTTTCCACTATGATAGTACTGGGAGTGAACAGTGACAAAAAATTTGGTTTGGGGTGTGAACCAATTAAACTATTATAGTTCTGTAAATAATCCATTACTAATTAGGAATGTTATTTTTCCCTTATATGTATATGAATGATTTATAACTAATTTTAATTTTATCTTCTCATAGATCATGTTTTTTTATTCGATTAAGATTCATATATTATTAAATATCATTATTTATTACATGAGATAAAATTATGTACTATTATATGTTAGGATTTATTTTAAAATGGCATGATCATTTTTTATGCCCTTATAATCATGTTATGTTCAAATGAACATTGATACATCCTTTATTTACCCATACTGATCAAATGATCACACAATTTATTAAATTTACTTTCTCTATGATACAAACAATTGTATTATGTATGATATTTATAAGAAGTATCATATTTATGAAGAAAAAAATAAGATATTATGTAGTTAACCTGTGAACTATTTCTCGATATAAATTGTTTTGAATGATATTAGATGTCATGAACCGACCCATCAGATCCCTCCTGGCTGGTAGAAGGGATATCTGTAATTAACCTAATCCCGCCATCAAATAAGAGGGGATGTAGACAAGAATTTAACTGAATAAATAAAAATAGGGACCTTTTCCCAAATAACATTAAATCACACACCCAACCATCTCATGGGTTACATGTAGAGGAATAATAATAGTATACAGTACCATCTACATTAAAAACCATTCATGTAATATCCTATATAGAATTCCAATTTATAAGATAGATTAATACGTAATGTAAAGGGTAAAAATATACGACCATGTAGAAAATATATCTCAATATTAATGGAACATAAATAATGTTTGTGGACAGTGTTCAGCTCTATATATCTAATCCCCAACCACCTTATATAAATAAATGCAACTGGGTGTCCCTATGCATCTGTAAAATATCTTCTCACATGTCCACCATTGGAATAAGACATGAAACATGTTGGAAACTCCCATTCAGTAGAGAATATAGAAAAACCCAATATGTTGCCTAAAAAACTAAACATGGTGTTATAGAGAACATTATAGAATTATTCATCTCAAAAGAAAATACCAATTATTATATTCCACACAAACTATAAACAATGTCCTGATAAGCTCAATAAGATTCCCAAATATGAGAAAAAGGGGATATAAATATCTAAACCGAGTCTAGGTACAATTTTATTTTATATAACTCTATAAAAGAACCATATCTCATTCACAACTTATAGTTTTTATATTTTAAGAGTTCCCCATGTAGTGATACAACACGTTGCCCCTCTGCCTCACAATTGAGGGAGAAAAATCCCTAGTATATAAAGGACTTGATCCCAAGTAAGAGAAGTGGTACCAGTTGGTAGATGAATAACCCATTACTAGAAATTGATCGAGGATTTCACTCTTCATTTTTTGAAAAATATTGTATGACCCTAACTTTGGTGTGATACGATAGTGTTATCTTTGTGGATAGAGGACCCATTCCTTGTTGAGATAGGGGAGTATAACCAATATTATAAAATTGAGTATAGAAGACCCAAACAATGATATGAAAATGGATTACTATCTCTATAATGACCATGGGTTATAGGGTTGTACTATGTCTAACTACACAATGTGTATAGAGGATTTGTGTACTTACAAAACTTCAGGGTGTTGTCTACCAGGATAGAGGAACCACACCATGGTGTGCAAGGTGGTATTGTGTATATCATCATAATGTGTATAGAGGAACTACATGATGAAATGACATTGGATTAGAGTCTCCATAGATAGAGGACTCATGAACAGGTGTGAAAATATAATATTATATCAATCCTACTTTTTATTCATTTTTATTAAATCAATTTAATGATAAAAATTATTATAGTCTTACAAAAATAGTATATTATGGTTTATTTTCTAGTGAAAATTAATACCAAAATTAATGTTTCATAATAAAAAAATCTTATTTAATTCATTATCCTCTATATTCTTATTGTCCCACTTGTTCTCCATAGTATAAGTAGTCAACTAGTATATACATCAAAGACATATGTGAGATAAAATCAATGTACGAGGATTGATAAGAACCTGGATCAACAAAACATGGTTGAGAATAGTCATCATTATCATAACATAATCAGGGGATCATAATCATAACCATGATTGGAATCATTAGATAATGGCATGAAATGTTACATTCATTAAAATGAAACATCATTTCTTAGTTTTCAACTACCACACATAGTTGTGAAAAAATCTATAATCACGTTCAAACATAACATATGCCCATAATAATTACATCATCATTGTTTTGAACAAATATTTCATCATGTTCAAACATATTTCATATTATATCATTGGGTACATCAAATAACCCATTACATTTTATCACTATATAATTCTAGTCCCACCTGTCACATTATAACATTTTTATAATCATGCATGCCACATATAACATATAACAAACATTTCCATAAAATAACTCATGTAAAGGAAATGGTTTAATAAGAATTTAATAATGCATACTTTCACAAATAAAAATTGTGTTTCTGAAAATAAAAAGGTAATAACATACTCACTATATAAATTAGTAATCATTAGTGAAGAAGAAACTTTCCCAATAGAAGTCAAAATAGAGAATTTTTATATGAAGAAGTGTTCTTTAGAAAAATCATTAGATTTGAAATAAAATCATATTGGAAATATTTACATCTTAAAAATGAAATTGTAAATGAATTTTTAGTATCATAATATTAACATTAATAATTTGGAAGATATAATAAAAAGAATTGTCTTTTAGAATCCTTTTACCATATGTCTGAATGAATTATTCAATTTAATATGATAGATAATAAAATTATATTCATTAATTACTCAATATAGAACTTATTTTATATTAATTTTATTAAATTTAATTCCATTATGTTTTATGCTCATTTTGATGAGTTTTAGAGTTTATTTTTATCATTTTGAGAGTGTTTGTTTTCATTATTTTCATGACCAGTTCACTTGAATACATGCATGGAAGGTCATGTAAAATATGGAAAATTATCCATATTTGAAATTTTATTTTATTTAAACCATAGATAAGTTTAATTTTACATATATGATAATTTTTTATCTAGATATGAGGACGATTAAATTGATAAAAAGTTAATGATTATTGTCTATATTAAATTTGGGGGTTTTCGATCACAACGAACTCATTTTGTTTTATTTTTAAATATTATATATATTTTATATTTATAGAACATTAAAATTTAATTAAATAAATTTTAAAATATTTTTCATCATTTATAATGGTTTGATGACCATCCATTAAGGTATTAATTTTAAATGTAATCTTTTTAACCTTGAAGGTGATAAAACATCACATCACATACAAAATTTCCATTACTATAATAAAAGATTGAGGATAATATGTTTTATGATAGATTATGAAATAAAAAAATTAAATTATAGTATATATATGATACTTGAGTTACTAGAAGATAATAAGAAACTAAAACAAAATAAAAATAAATTAAATGAAAATGAAGAGGAATGTACCTCTAGAATCCTTCTCTTTGAGAACCTCCTCTTGGATATTGGTTTTAGTATTATGTTGAGAAAATAGTCTTCTAGAATATTTAGATAGATATAGGAAGATTACTAGTAAAAAATAGTAAAATCATCAAGGAATTTGATGTGTGGGTAGAAGAGGTGGTGGGTGGTTGGCATTAAAGTGGAGAGGGGTGTTTTATGAATATTTTATTCATTTTGTAATTTTTTGGATCTAGACTGTGAATAGTTTAAACCATATCATAAGATATATTAAAATAATGAATTAAATTATTAAATTATTAGATTATATCATCCATTTATCATCTATGACATAGTGATCCATTTATTTTTTAAATACAATAAAATATCGTATTTCACGTTTCACCAAAAAATCTACTTTTTTAGAAAAATATAAAAATTTATCTTGATCAATTTTATGAAATTTAGAATTAAAAAATGAATCAATTTTATTAGAATAATTTTCTAAATACAGAAATTTTATTTTAAAATAAAATCATCATTTATTGGAATAATACTGATTTGATAATTAAAACATATTTAGGACACTTATAAAATTTACTCAAGGCCTCTAAAATTTATTTTTGTAATCACAATGCAAAAATTAATTTATGAATAAATTTTATGAAATTATTATTTTATTTAAATAATTATATAATTACAGAAATGTAGTTAAATATTTATAATTTATAAAAACACCAACACTTAATTTATCATTTTATAAATGATTATTTACATATTAGAGGAAACAATTATTTTATATTTTCAATCATAATATACATAAATTTTATTTATAATTTCATATCTAAGATTACTATTGTATTGTATATATTACTATTCTTAATGGTCTCATTACTATTCCAATGTTCATGTTTTTAATACATTTTTATATGTTACATAACTTATAGAAGTTCATCTTATTCCATTAAAAAAATTATAATGTTTTTAGTGATACATTTATGTGATTTATGTGGTTTATATTATATGGAATAATAATAAGAATAGGACATCCATATATTAAATTTAGGTTTGTTACATTCTTCCCCACTTATGAAATTGCACCCTCAAAATATCAATTTACTTTCTATATTGACAATAGTTAAGTGTACTTCTCCTAAATCACTTCATTAGGTTCCCACATTACCTCTTTTAACTTATGGTTTCTCCATGTACTTTTCAAGGTGAGTAGTCTTGTTACATAATACATTATCGTTATGGTATAGATGTTCACTAGATTATCGTAATTAGAGAGATCATTTTTCAAATATACCACCTTTGGATATAGTAAAATTGAGGGATCTAGTATGTATTTCTTCAAGAGGGATACATGGAAATAATTATATAATTGAATCATGGTTGGTGGAAGTGCTAGTTAATTAGTCCCATATTTTTCACGGTCAAGAGTATCAAAGCTATTGATGTGCCAGGGAATTAGCTTTACCTTCTTCACAAATCTCAAAATCCTCTATCATGGAGATATGTGGAATAATACCATGTCTCCAATATATAACTATAGGTATCATCAATGTTTTTATATATAGTTCTTTTTCCATCTTTGGGCTACCATGATGTGTAGTTAAATGGTTTTCACCCTTTTTACCATAAGTTGACCATTTCAGGTTCAGGAATCTTACATTCACTGACTACATCCATGAAGTATTGTGTTCTGAATATTGTTTCCTAAAGGTTATCATATATAGCCATTTTGATGCTCGACTAGAAGCTGTTGTTGTAAGAGATATCAACCATATGTAAATATTGGGCATGTCCTCCTTTGAAGTCCATAAAACATGATCTCAAAATTTATTCCACTATATGAATTTTCATCATGGATTAACCATCACTTTGAAAATGTTATTCTGTTTTGAACTTCATCATATTTTTTATAGCATGTGGTATAATATTCCATAACATGGAGTTGAATCACGTTTCTCAATCATATTAAATCAATAGTGGTAAAACATTCCAAATAAACACTTATCTAATTTATATTTTTTTTATGATGATCTTGTGAGAAGTCTTATAAAATTGAGGCATACTTAAGTTTCATTATAATACGATCCCCACCTACCCATGATTCTTTGTATCCTCTATATTTCTAATGTAATATGGTGACAATTTCAATGATTAATTTATCCCATTTCCATGTGGGTATTGGTAATGGTGGTATCATCTCCTTATAATTTATATTTTAATCATTCATTTATGACATTCTCGACACTTATATGTATATTCCTGGATCTCCTTCATCATTTTCCCACCAATTGGGATACAAAATTATGCTCCATGGGTGAATAGAGAAGTTTGAGCTTTGTGCATCACACAGAATCGCTTTTTTATATTTAGATTGGATGATACAAAGAGTCATGATATAGATAATATAACTACTTCTTCATCAATTTTGATCTCTGAGGATATCTATTTTTTGATAGATTCCACCTTTATATAAATATCATGTTAATTTATTTGAGAATTATTTATTTTTACAATGAGGGATGATTGAGAAACATTATGAGAATGGATTAATGATGTTATGGTATAATTTATTCCCATGTACAACCTTATCAAATATAAGAAGATTGGATCCTTCTCAATTATTTTCATTAATAATGTAGCACGATCCTTTTTATATAAAACATACAAAACTTTATTTTCCATACCAGGATGGTAGTGGATTGATCGATAATAATCCTTGATAAGCTCTAACCGCTTTCACTGTCACATATTATGCTCCTTCTGTGTTAATATATATTTATATATCTTATGATTATATTTTTATCACTCTTCACCCTATAGATATAGTGAATCATGAATTTCAATGTGAAGATCAATTCTACCAACTCCATATCATGCGTCAGATATTTTTTTCTCATGAATTTTTAATTTCTTTGATGTGTAGGATGTCACATTACAATTTTGCATCAGCAAATATCCTAATCCCTTCAATGAATAATCATTGTATACCACAATGATTTAACCACTTTCTAAAAGTGTGAGTACTAGTATGGTGATATGCCAATTTTTTAACTCTTTGACCCAGTATTCATATTCGATTGTCAAGAAAAACTTTTTTCCCTTTTTGGCCAACATGGAAATTGGATTTGAAATTCATGATATGTTAATAAAAAAATTTCATTAACACCCAGATAGACCAATGAAAATACGGATCACCATTATAGATGTTATCATAGGACACTATTTATTTTCTTATGTCTGGGATGTGTCCATTTATATTTATTTTCTAATGATAACATCCCCTACGAAAGATAGTTCCTCTATTGAGAAATCTCAATTACATTACTTTTTTGAAAGATATTTCTATCACAAAATAATTAACATAGTATTAAAATGAAACTAATGTTCCTCATTTCTCTTGGAGTATATTATAATACCATCTATAAATTCTACAAAATATTTTTCGAGATAATATTGAATGGCCAATTCTAAAATTCAATGAATAATGTTTGTACCATTATTTAATCTGAAAGGAATAAAAATAAACTCATTGTTTCTATAAGTTGGTTAAAAGGAATTCATTACAATATATTATTTCCACACCTTTAATTGGTAATATCCCAAAAA
The DNA here is from genome assembly GCA_963277665.1 of Viscum album. NCBI lineage: Eukaryota > Viridiplantae > Streptophyta > Magnoliopsida > Santalales > Viscaceae > Viscum > Viscum album. The sequence goes on along the minus strand of OY728143.1, from coordinate 959,361,259 downwards.
ATTCCACCGTAGTTAAAGAAATATCCCCACATAGTTAATTGTATGGTTTATATATCAATTGAAGGTGACACATATTAATCATGTTTTATAAGATCATGATTATCAATGAATATGTTCTTCTATCCATATTTATCCATGACGATGAGGACTAGTTCACCCTATAGTGAAGAACTAAAGTCAATGAAACCCTCTCATGATTATCCTATAATTTCATATTAACATTTTTAATATCTATAGTGTATATTCATTAATGTTTCTTTGATATAAGAAGAGATCCAAGAATATGTCCAATTGAGAAATCAACCCCTCAGTCTGGAGGAATACTAGGAAATTCTCCATGGATCACATTAGTGTAGTCCCTCACAATGGGCATGTCTATGATCATGATTATATCATTTGTGTCAATCATTGGAGCTAATTATTCTTTCATATGAAGAATAATTTTCCACAATTGATATTATGATTATAATTTAGATTCATTATCCTCATTACACTTATAAAAGATTTGAGGATTTATTAGGTTGTCAAGATTTATCCACATTTCCTAATAGATGATGTTGACTTTGTATAAAGACATACAATTCATTCGAAATATATTATCAAACCCCATAAAAAGAAGAAAGACAAGATTTAAGAGGAGGTTTATTCCACAAGAATTAATCATTGTGAGTTATATACTACAGATGAAATAATTAACCATTTATTTTTTTCACAAATAACTCAACCTCATCATTTTTAAGTGGTGTTTAAATAGTTCTGTGTAACATTCATGTTTTTAAATAATGTATAGAAATTGCTGAAAATAGTATATTTAATATACATTAATGAACAAACAGTATACCTTTCACAACATCATTGTCAAGATCCACCTCTACAATAGTGATGGAATATACATTTAATCTCTCCTTTTTATTTTTTGGCAGTTCACACTGATTACCCCCAAGGAGTTGATGTTTAGTTCAATGGATTTCATAGTGACCTTGATCCAAACAATTGATGAATATGACCATGGATCATTGTCCCCTTTCCCCTACAAATTTTTCCATCTTCCACATGTCTAATTGAAATTCATGAGCTCAGTTTCATTCTATATAAAAATATAAACATTTATCCTTACCTTATCGGCAATTCCCCTGATTCTTATTCACAAATTTTTGAAAAGTGAGTGGTTGAGTTTTTTTACCTTTATTATTATATATATTATCTTGAAGCTCCATTTTATATTTATTACCTACACAAACATAGGCTCATTCTACAAATTCCATCACCCCTTTGAGATAACATTAACAAAACAACTTCATAACTCTCTATGTCTTGAATTAAAAGTTATTTTAGAAGCTGTGGTTTTCAACCACTAAAGATTATATTTTTTTATCATTATTGATAAAAAAACATAGGTGTACCTTGAAATCCTTGAGTAATTTTCATTATAATCCCTAACAGATTCACATTATTTTTTCTTCAGATTTATAAATTCTATTTCCATCATCACATTAAGAGTTTATGGGGAATAATTATTAAAAAAGATTTCATTAAACTCTTCCCACTCCATTTCCACAATTTAATACTTCGTCATGGTGTTCTTAATGAATACCCACAATTGATCAGCCACTTCATCCAATTCATAAATAGATAGAGTCACATTATCTATCATAGAATAATGAATCATATAAACGATCTTCTACATTGAGTTGCCCCACTATTCCATGACTAGTGCATCACAAGATCCACTAAATGTCGATGGTCATTGTAGCATAAAATTCCTGATACATAGTTTATCCCTCTTTGGTGAATGAGGGAGTTCAAAATTATTCTGGTATTTTTTTAGCATGAGACATTTGGGTAAGAATCCCCATCTAATTTGAACTCCACCTCACAAGGAATTGGATATACAATTTGGTAAACAACTACATTGTCCCCCACAGTGATAGTTCTTCTGGTTCTCCTCATTACCAGCATATTCAAAATTATTAAATGCTTACATAAAACATATGTTAAAAATTCATAAATAAATATTCATTAAATTTTTACAATTAACTAAAAGTGAGTAACTTGTGTTATCTATATTTTAAAAATTTGACTAAAACAAAGATTCATTGGTGATTTCATTCTTCATCTCATATTCAGGGGTTTCACTAAAGACATGTTATCATATTTACAATGTTAACAGAACCGGTATATGATAAATACTACATCACCCCTTATTTTCATACGTTAATATTAAATCATTTTAATGTTAAATAATATTATAGTGGTACACAACTAGGGTAAAAAGGTTTAGTGTCTTGGAAAAAACAATACCAAAAACCACATTTAAATAATAAAATATAAACATCAAATCATTCATTCTACTCTAGTTTCTTAGTGGAGCTCTTTTAATCCTTATTATAAGTAGTCACCCAAGGATATACATTAATGAATGGGGTTGGATTAATACCCATTAATATGGTATATAAGAAAATTGATAAACCTAACATGGGTTATTATAATCAGCATCATCATAACATATGAAGGGGATCATCATCCTATTCATGAGAGGTAACATTATATAATAGCATGAAATATTGTAATGCAAGAAAAAGAAATACGATGTCATCAGGGTCAACTACCACACACAGTTGTGAAAAAAGTTTGTATTATATTCACGCATAATACATCTATATTATCATAACATCATCATCATTTGGAAAAAAACATAGCATAATGTTCATTCATATTTTAAATTATCTTGTGAGATATATCACTTTACCTAAATCATTATAGTATTATATAATTTTGGTTGAACACGTCAAATTTACACATTCACATAAGCATTCATGCGATATTGAACAAATAATAATTTCTTCCACAAAATTAAACATTGAAAGGAAATGTGGTTCATGAAAATTTCATAAACAATATTTTCATGAATAAACATTGGGGTTCCAAAAATTTAATGGTATTAAAATAAATGGAATAAGAAGCATCAATGTAGATTGAAGAAGATACATATCCAGAGATGTAAAAAAGATTTTTTTTATAAAGAAGAGTTATTTTAGAAAACAATATTTGGATTTGTCATTAAATCATAATTGAAACATGTATGTATAATAAAATAAAATTTAAAGGTCTTTTAAAAGACATAATATGAAAAATTATACTATGGAAGATAGAATAACCCAAGGAAATGTTTTGGGTTCGAGAATCCCCTAACATTATGTCCAAATTATTAATTCTCATTAATATACTAGATAGTAATATTACACACATTAATTAATTAATATTAAACATATTTTATATTTATATGATTCATTATAATATTAAAAAGTTTTATTAAGGTCATTTTTATGAGTTTTAGAGTTCAATTCTGTCATTTTGAGAGTGCTTGTTTTCTTGATTGTAATGATTAGTTCACTTTTATACATGCATGGAAGATGGTGTAAAAAGAGGCTAATTATCCATAATTGAAATTTTATGTTCTTAATAAACATAAATAAGTATAATTATTCTAATATATTATTTTATTCTCATATACTAGGATGATTCATTAGAAAAAAAACTTATGATTATCATTTAGATTAATTTTGGTATTTTTCCATCACAATAAACTCATTTTATATTATTATTTAATAGTATGTACATACGATACATCCAGAACTTAAAAAACTATCTAAAATAAATTTTAAAATCTTTTTCATCCATTATAATTGTTTTATGACCATCCATAATTATTTTGAATTAAAATGAAAACTTTTTATCCTTGAAGGCGATAAAAATATTATTACAAATCATGTTTCCGTTTTTATAATTAAAGGGAGTGGAGAATATATTTGATGATATATATTACATTATAAGAATAAAATTAAAATATATTTCAGATAATGGAGTTAAAATTTTACATGGATAGGGAGATATGTGGAGTAAATAAGAAAAAGAAAACAATTTAATGAATCTAAAAGAAAAGAGAGGATTTTACCTCTTGAATTATTCACTTTGTGAACCTCATTTGGTAGATATTATGGTTCTTTTGTTGATAAAAATTGATTATGGGCAAGGGTTGTGGACTTGGGATGATGATTTGGCCAAAATCAGACAAAATTAATGGCATTTATTATTTTATGAGAAGAGGTTGTTAGAGGAGGCAATTATAATGGAAGAGAGGGGTGTTTTTTGATATTTTTATCAATAGATTAATATTTTTGCTGAAGACAATGATTATTTTGACCCTTATCACTAGTTATATTAAAATAATAAATTATATATCTATATTATGGTATTACATCAGACATACATCTACTATAACTCAATAATTGAATTATTTGTTTAATATTGTAGTTTGTAATATTTCATTATTCACAAAAATTTATTAATGTATGAAAAATCCCAATAATCACCCTAATAATATTTTATAGTTATTATTAATAAATAGACTCCATTTTAAGAATATAATTTTGTAAAAAATATAAATTTATTTATCAAAAGAAATCATCATTTATTCGAAATATACAGGTTTTAAAACTATAAATGATTATATGACACTTTGAAAAATTATTTACGTTATCATAATATTATATTATAATTATAAGACAACAAAATAATATTTTAGGAATAATTTTTATGAAATTAAATTTTCTTGTAAATTATTATATTAATTATAAAATTGTAATTAAATATATATTACTCTCAAAAATACCATAAATTAATAAAACATATATAAAACAATTATTTAATTATACTATGAAATAGATACATTATATTTTCATTGAAAAGATTCCTACAATTTATTTGTACATCAATTTTGACGTTACTATTCTATTGGCTGGATTACTATTGCTAATTTTATCATTTTATTCCAAATTTCAAGTAACATTTCCCTAGGTATATGTTCTATAATATCAAGAAATACAATTTATTCCACAAATTATTCATTTTTAACATTTTTACTGTATAATATATGTTATTTTACATTATTTTAACTCTATGGAATAATTAATATAAGGTAATGACTATTGATAAAGTTTTAGATCATTATAACTACTATTTTTACCTGAACAGAGAGTATAGATGAATCATGTCGGGATGCAATTGGGCAGTACAATCTCCAGGGATAGAGAATCCACAAAAAGATACAATAGTTAAGTACAATATATATCTACTGAAATTGTATTTGAAGAATTCAACCCTGAAGCGATATTGGATTACGGTCTCCCACGAAAGAGGACCTAAAGAGAGATATGACAAAGAATTATTGTTTCAATCTGAACTATTTGTCGATCCTTCTCAATAAATATTATCATCATGAAATTCCTAAAGAAAAATCATGCTCAAATCATCTTAAATAATATTTCAAATGATACTACAAAGTCATCCATCATATTTTATATGAAAAAATCTAAGAATTAGCAACTCATATTACGAAATAGAATTCCAAATAAGAAACATGAGGGAAATAAATGGTAACTAATTACGTACACAATGTGAATGGGGTCTACACAACATGTGGCCCAAACCCACTTCTTGTTCTTGTCCTCAACAACACAGAACTTCTTATCCATGAATTAATACATAGTGTATAATAGTACTACATGAATTGTATCTTGGAAGAGCCTCAAGAATTAAAGTAATTCGTCAATGAACCAATTGTCTAACAAATAGTTCCAATGTTATATCATCACAAAACTCCTTGAATTTTTAGATGGATAAAACCATAGTGATTCTCATGTGAAAGCACTCAGGATGGGCTATCCACTTTCCCCATGTGGACACCCATTGAAAATATTCATTCTAGTGAACCATGCTGGAACAATAATTCATGGTCCATAACCATTAGTCAAAATTAAATACTCACCATTGGTATCAAAACATCCGCGTTATTATCAAGGTCTTGATTCCATTGACCATTCATTAAAATGACATCAAATGTAGGAGTTTTGATTGTTAAAATGTTCTACAAAAAAAACAAACAATAATTATATTGGGATCATCATGGAACCTATCCATTAACCCAAAAGTAACCATCATTAGTTTTTAAATTACATTTACATAGTCATATTCACAATTCCGAAAATTGTTCGTCAATCAATCATTTCCAATAGAAGTTAATATTGCTATAGAATTTTTATGATGATGATAATAATAATAATTTATTACATATTATTGAATGGGACATGAAATCTAGACATCCCACTACCCATGCCCAAGTAAGCACTACACAATAGTGGCTCCACACACTTTGTATATTTTTTGAAATTTTTATTTTATTTTCATTTTAAATTAGATTTTATTTTTTCCATCTTATATCTCATATAATATTTTATAATTCACATGTGTCACTCTGAAACACTAACCAGTCCTCAACCATTCTATGAAGTACACCTTCATATATCTACATCAACACCCTCACATCGCATGTGACATCCAATAGAATATTCTCAGTGTTTGACCACAAATGGACAAATTTCTAGAGAAATTAATATTGACACTAGTAATCAAATAAGGGAACCCTAATGGTTTTAAATTTATAGTCAATCCACCATCCTTGAAATATCTGATCTGACTTTTCAAACAAGATGATCCATCATTTCAAAGATATTTCTAAACGATCTGCATCCCATGATACCCCAAGCATCGATCAATGCCACAGACAACCAAATAGGTTGATGAATTCACTCATCCATACACATGTTAATGGATTTGGGTTAAGGAGATAATAATTAATTAATTATATATCCAATAACATATATTAATGATCAAAAATGAGTATTTATATGTTTAATGGGGATCAATAAATCTGTCATTCCTGACGGAAATAAAATGTAACTTTTATCGATTTTATGCATCTTGATTCATCCAAGAGATATTTTTTGAAATAATAAATTTTATTATGGAATTAAAAAAGAACAAAAAATGGGGATAAAATCAACCAATAAAATCCCTATATGTATTTGGATTAGTCATTAGCGTAGATAAATCGCATTTTATTGTCACTTATGAGACCCGCAACTCCACTACACATGGATCATCTATCCATGATCTAGTATTTTGGTCGGAGTGGATACTCAATAGGGGGGTGAATTTTGTTCCAATTAAAATTTCTATTAAATATATTTCTATTAAAAATACCCATATTTAAAAACAAGTTAAAATGTAGTGAATTTATACAAATTGTAAGAGTTCAATTGGTTTCTCAATGATTCATTAGGTATCAGTTAATTTAATCAGAAGAAAAAATTAACCTTTGAAACTAAATTACCAGTTCACAACAAGTATATATATTTGATAAATTAACTATCAAAGTAAAATTAAAAAAATGGACTTCAATGTAATTAGAAACAGAATATTCAATAAAAGTTAAAACCAAAATAAGTAAGCACAGAAGTATTAAAACAAGAGGTTCTATCTCAAGCCGAGACTTAGTCCTCTCGAAAAATTTATATAACTTTTATCCACACCTTGGATCGGGGTAAACAACAGTGTAAAGACTGTCCAGGTACTAAGACATCTACCACAGTTCTACGTGGGAAAACAAACAACAAAACACAGGTTGTACAGCTCTTACATGACCTCTTTACCAATTCAGAGTGGGATATAGTAATGTGTAAGAGGTTTGGAGTGAGGATTTAGTATCCTCTAGTTCAGTCAAGGAGACAGTGTGTAAATACAACACACACTGCTGAAAAGGTAAATGAGTGAAACACAGTAGAGCTAAACAGATAGAGATGAGTTTAGAGTGCTCTGTGTGTTGTAAGGGATACTCTGAAATCCTTGGATTGATGTAAATGAATCTCTGTGTCCTTCTCTGGTTATTTTGTCTAAAAAACAGAGGGTTGTTTTATTCAAGTTCAGTTTGATCAGCTTGAGTGCATGAAGAGCTCGTTGTAGTTCATCACTCCTTGGATAAGGTGCATCTTGTGTTCTTCTCTAGAACGAATGGATATGTGTATGTCTGTAATCACCACTTTACAACATTCTTTTTCACATTGTGTTTACTCTTCATGCAACTACTTTTCAACTATGTTCACATGCCTTATTAATTAATTTCTTCCTGGTCTTTGTCCTTCCATTTATAGCTTACATCTTCGGAAAAAGTAATGATTACATTTTCATGGGTACTAGGTTCGGTTCCATAACATGACAAAAACACACATTAAATTACATTGATTGCATTTAAATCATCAAATATGACCGTTTCTTAATAAATAAATAATATTGACAAAAGTAGAGTTTAGGAATCATTGGCTGGTAATTATATAAGTAGCTTTTTGTTGGTAGATATGTAATGGTGGACTTTGTATAGCAGTGAGCTCCTATCGGTAGCTCTTTGATCTTGTACTAGTATATCCTTGTATTAGTATCTGTTACATTGTGTATTAGTAGATCTATATACCAGTGACTGCTTCTATTGGTAGCTCTTGGTCTATCGGTAGCTCTCTTGTATCGGTGGCTGTCTATATCTGTAAACATTTTATCGGTGTCTTGTGCATACCGGTAGCTCTATTATGTACCAGTGAAGTGTATATCGATAGACTTATACATACCGGTAGACTTGTTCTATCTGTAGAACAGCTTCTATCGTTAGCTATCTTCATTGGTGGACATGATCTCTCAGAGACATGTGCTTACCGATGGAATTATACATACAGGTAGCTCTACGTATCAGTGACCTTACCTTATCAGTGACTATGTCTATCGGTAGACTAAGTACCGGTAGATCTGTGTTAGTATTTATAACCATATATGTGACTTAACACTTATCTGTTTTATGAAAAACATGTCCGATTGAGTTATAGTTATTTGAAAAGTCATATAAACATTGATAAAATTTGATTAACATATTTCAATGAATATTTTAATATAATTATCAACTTTATCATTGATTGAAAGAATTAATATATACATACACATTATTTGGGATTATCAAATTATGTGAAAGAATAAATGGGATTATGAAAACAGGTGAGGTCAAAAATCTCCCCCTTTTTGATAATCACAACTTATGATATTATAATCTCAAAATAACTTATAATGTATCAGAGGATATAACATTAAATTCAATTTTAGCAGAGAAAAAAATATAATATGGGAAATGTTAAATGTATCAGAGGTAGAATTAAATGCAATGGTATTAGAGTTACAAGTTACAAAATGAAATATATAGTAGATCTCCTCTTCAGTTCTGTTAGCTCTCCCCCTTTGTGATTATCAAAAAGTTAGAAACAACAAAGATGGAGGGTGAAAATGGGAAAGAAAAAACAACCATTTGTATTTCATGCTGCAAAAAGGTACAAGGAAATAAACAAATACAAAGGATTCCTATCAAATATCTTAGCCACCTAGTCAATACACATCCTCAATGTGAGATTTTCTCTTGGGATCAGAATAGGATTCATGCTGTCTGGATGCAGGTTTAGGCTTAGGAACACCAGAAATGATCACTGGAGGCTGAGCTACTGAAACTATTCCTGGCCTATACTGAGTAGCCCTCTGAGTGATCATATGAGTAATGCTTCTGAAAGCCTGGGCTGGATTCATCTGAACAGGAGAAGTAGCAGAGGAAAAGGCAGGTAAAGCTGGAGGTATAATCACTAGCCTAGTATCCACATGCAAGAAAGGCATAAAGAGATTTCTTAAATCCATAATGATTCCACCTCCTCTATCCATAGGAGATATGAAATCATCCTTGTTCTCCATGAATATTTACAAGGCTGGAGTCAACTCTTTGAGCTTTCTGACTTGTTCTCTGATGGATTAATTGATAAGAGGCACCTTTATGTTTTCTAACATAAGCATGAAATTATTTTTGATCTGATGCTTGTTATAAACACTTTGGAACTAATAATCTACATTGTCTTTTACTTCTTTTTGAGAGGCAGAATCTTCTCTCACATAGTCCTGAACAATCTTCATTATCTCTCTAGTTATATCTCTAGTAGAAGTGACCACCTTGGTTAGATCAGATGAGTCCACAGATCCACTGGTAGATGATGAACCAAGGTCCTCCTTCATCAATGCTCGAATCTGATTCAGTTCTATTGAAGGTCTAGAGGAAAGAGAACTAATAAACAAGGTTACTATTTCTATGATGTTTTTGGTCAACCCACTGGTATGATTTTTCACTTGGGAATCCTAAGTGCTGACAAGATCTTTCATAGATATTTTAAATCCTTCAACGACTGATAACATCTCGCTCACAAAACTTTTGACAAAAATCTAAATCTTTATTGTTTGGGATCTAGAACTCATATATGATTCTGAAGAGATTAAATATTTATTTAGAACATCAACATCCTATTCCAGTTTAGATACTTGAGTCTGGAAAGCTTTAACTGCGTCTACTATTTCTGCCACAAGGTAGAGACATTACTGCCATGAGAGAGTTCAATGGACTTTTCCAAATTGCTCATCTCTTCAACAAAGCTGTGCCTTATCTCGGTAAAAGAAGCACTAAAAGACTATTTCAGATCATTAATTAAGGATTCAAGATCAGCCCGGGGGATCATATCAGCAGGTTCAACCACAACAGGTGATCTTTTAGATACTATACTGGCCACTGAGTCTTTCATAATCGATCGAATTGATGACATTATTGATGCTTCCATTTTCCTTATTTCTTCCACAAAAATTATTTTGAGATCAGACTTTATCTTATCTAGATCATGTATTCTTTCCACATCTTCAGGTAACAACTCGGTCTGAATATCATAATTTTTTTTTCTATTGAGGGATGCCTCATTGTTAGAATCTGGATAATCCAATCCAAAAACCATAAAGACTGGGTCTTCTACCCAATCCTCAATTTAAACTGCCACTGAAACACTACCAAACCTGATTGGAAGCTCCCCCTTAACTAGTGTGTTCTCTTGTACACTAACCACATTCTCAGCAAGTATTTCTTCCTCATAATACTCTTCTACAATCAACTCCATATATGCAACAGCAAGAGGCTCCTATAGATTAGGCACATGTCCTTCCTTCTTAACCACTACATCCTTAACATGAACAAATGAGATTCCAATAAATGCACTCAGACTTAAACAGACAGAATCAAGGGCTTCAGATTCATTCTCTCTTTCTTCTTCATTCCTAGGGGATGGTTGGTCTTCCTCAACAACATGTGTTTCTTATTCTAATAACGTTTAATTTTATGAAGATATAATTTCAGAAATAGGACTTGGGTGCATGTCTGGTTCCCTTCAATCATCTATAAAAGTATCCTTTGCATCAGTATCATCATTGTACTCAGGTTCTTCTTCATCAAGTCCTAGACCTGGATCACTCAAATCCTTAGTCCTTGAAGGATAATCCATAGGATTTAACTTATCATATAGCTTCTTGTCATCATTAACCCACTCTCTTCTCCATGGAATCTAGTTTATTTTCAACTATTTTCAAACAGTGCTTGGGATACAAAAATTATTCCTTACTACCATTGTCTCATCATGAGACTCATCTAATCATTTCACATTAATCAAAACTGAGATATACTTGGAAAAGAATAAGGCATTGGTATTTGATTTTGTCCTGGTCATTTCCTCCATTTGAATCATTAGTAGCCTACACAGATTCACATTCACACCATGTCTCAAAAGATTTAATAGATAGATATCCTGATATCGTAAATTCGCAAAGTCCCCACTCCTTGGAATTAAAACATGCTGAAGAAACTTGAACAACAATCTGTTCTCTTCATCCATTTCAGCAGCCACCACCTATCTTTTCTTGCCACTACCATTGAGCTCCTCTAAAGTATTCTCATAATCAAATATTTCATATGTAGGTGTTAATTATTTAGAGAAATATTCAGGAACCCATTTTTGTGGAACCTTCAGGCTTTAATCCCAATCAATGGATGAAAATGATATCTCCATTCTATTCACAAAAGAAATCATTCAGTTCTCATCTTCTGATTTCTCAAAGCTTACAAATCCATAGAACTGTTTCACCAACATCAGATAGTAGGGGACATTGTTGTTTAAAAAGAAATCTTCCCACATCCGATCTTCCATCACCTCAAGAACAAATGATTTAATGGACTACAACCATTTCACAGATAGCTCTTTTTCGATCACAATAACTCTATTTTGTAAATGAGGGTTCACTGGTTGACTCCCCGACCTTGTTCTACCAACACTGCAACTTTCTTTTGGATCGGTCTTCTGCTTCTTTACATTCGGCTCATCAATGTCATCTCTGACATTAGGTAGATTGGTGTATTCCATCTTCAGTCCGAGGAACTTACGGTTTTCGTGTAATTCAAGAGCTAAGGCTTGAGGGTAAAGGAATGTTTTGGTGGATTAAAATGTATCTAGGACATAGTTTTATCATTTTTGAATCATAAAATAAATAATTAAAATATCATAAGTATAAAAAATTCAGATTCTGGTGGTAGGCAGAAGTTTAAAACATCGCACAATGGTAGGGTATATCAATGAGAATTCCTAACAGTGAGGTTTTTCTATCAGTGAGGTCCATTGGCGAGGTATCACATCGGTGAGGTTTATCGGTGAGGTATTACATCAGTGATGTTTATCGGTGAGGTATTACATCAATGAGTTTTATTGGGGAGTTATTACATCGGTGAGGTTTATCAGTGAGGTATTATATCAGTGTGGTTTATCAGTGAGGTATTACATCGGGGATGTTTATCGGCGAGGTATTACATCGGTGAGGTTTATCGGTGAGGTATTACATCGGTGAGGTTTATAATTTCTAACTCATGTATAATGTAACTTAACCGATCCGAAAAAATAGGTTTGGTGAAAATGTCAGCTAATTGATATTCAGTACCTATAAATTCAAGAGTAATATCATCTTTTTGGTAGTGATCTCTCTGGAAATGGTTCCTTACATCAATGTGTTTTTTCCTAGAGTGAGACACAAGATTCATTGAAATGTTAATTTCACTAGTGTCATCACATTTAATAAAAACATGTTTTAAATCATATCCATTGTCCTAAAGAGTGTGTTTCATCCACAAAATTTGTGAATGGAAACTACCAGCAGCTATATACTATACTTTAGTAGTGGACAAATCTACAGAATTATGCTTTTTACTACACCAAGATACTAAGTACTTTCCAAGAAAATGAAATTTTCTAGATGTGACTTTTCTATCCAACATGCTACTAGCAAAGACAACATCCGAATAACTCATTAATTAAAAATATTGTCCTTTTGGGTAAAACAAACATAAATATATTGTATGTTTAAGATACTTATAAATTCTTTTAACTTCTTGTAAATGTTATTCTTTGGGATTATCTTGAAATCTTTCACACATACATACACTGAACATAATATCTGGTCGACTAGAAGTAAGGTAAACTAAGCTTCCAATCATACCTATATATTTTGTTTGATCCACTGGATTCCCAGTTTCATCTGCATCCAATTTACAGACAGTACTCATAGGAGTATCACTATCATTAATACTATCCAAGCCAAAATGTTTTAAAATATCCTTTGTATATTTACCTTGATTCATAATAATACCATTTTCATTTTGAAAAACATGAAATCCATGAAAATATTTGAGTTCACTGATTAAAATCATTTCAAATTCATTTTGCATACTCTTTGAAAAATCAGTACATAAATAATGTTTTGAAAATCCAAAAATAATATCATCAATATAGATTTGTACAATAAAAACATCTTTAGAAACTATTTTAACAAAAAGAGTTGGATAGTAATCCTTTTAGTAAATACTTTTAAAATAACAAAATTGATAAGTCTATCATACTAGGCTCTTGGAGATTATTTTAATCCATATAAAGCTTTAGAATGTTTAAAAATATGATTTTGGAAATGGGGATTAGTAAATCCAGGTGGTTGGTCAACAAAAACATCTTCAATTATAAAACCATTTAGAAAATTACTTTTAAAATCCTTTTGATATAACATGAAATTCAGATGAGAAACTTAGGAAAGTAAGATCCTAATTGATTCTCATATAGATACTAGTTCAAAGGATTCATCATAGTCTAATCCTTCCTCTTGATTAAATCTTTGTTCAACTAGCCTAGATTTTTTTCTAAATATATTTCCAGATTCCTCAAATTTCATTCTAAAACCCATTTTTTGCCTATTGTCAAAGTGTCCTTTGGTGTGTCAAATAATTCCTAGACATTTTTTCGTTCAAATTGATTTAATTCTTATTGAATATCCATTACCGAAAATTCATCATTGATTTGATCATTGAAATATTTAGGTTATAGATGTGAAAGAAAGGCTTTATCTTCAACCTGGTTTCTTAGAGAAGCTCTAGCCTTTGTCCCTCTATCATGATTACCAACAACAGCATCCAAAGGATTATTATTTAAAATCCTAGTTTATCTAGTAATGGTAGGTCTAGAAATTTCAGGATCTTCACTATGTTTTGGTTCTATAGAAGCAGATTCTGGAATATGTCCAGAACTGGATGTTTTTATAGTAGGTTCTTTAGTTTTATCATTAAGGTCTAGAATAGTCAAATATTCATTAAAATTTTCAAGATAAGGCTTAGGATCATGTGGATCCGTTTCATCAAACATGATATAAACATATTATTCCACACATTTGGTTATTTTATTAATGACTCTAAAGGCTTTTCTAGTTAAATAATAACCATGAAAAATTCCTTCATCACTTATAGAAGAAAACTTGTAATGGTTATCCTTTGTATTGAGAATAAAAAACTTGTTGCCAAAAACTCTGAAGTAATTAACCTTAGGTTTCTTATTATTCCACAATTCATAAGTGGTATTTTTATTAACAGGTCTAATCAAGACTCTATTGATAATATAACAAGCTGTATAATCAGCTTCAGGCCAAAAATAAATTGGCAGGTCATACTCATTAGGCATGGTTCTTGCAATATCTTGAAGGGTTTTGTTTCTTCTTTCTACTACACCATTTTGTTGAGGTGTCCTAGGGGTGGAGAAATTTTTCCTATAGCCATTGTGTGAACAGTAAGAATCAAACTCATGATTTTCGAATTCATGACCATGGTCACTTCTTATGGTCTTAATCTTAAGTCCACTAAGGTTCTCTACAAACTTGGAGTATTTAATAAAGTTAGAACAAGGTTAACTTTTGTGAGGTGATATGTATGTCCATGTATATCTAGAAAAGTCATCTACTAAGACAAAGACATAGTTATTCCCATTAAAACTAGAAACACTAGAAGTTCCAAAAAATTCCATGTGAAGAAACTCGAGAGGTTGAGAAGTTGAAACTTATTTCTTATATTTAAAGGAAATGTTATGTTGCTTTCCTTTTTGACAGGGATTAAAAACATTGTTAGTTGGGAATTCAAACGTGGGTGGGTCTCTAACTAATTTCTTCTTAGTTAGTTTTCTGACTGAATGAATATTGTAGGGTCCTAATCTTCTATGCTATAGACAATATTCTTTATGAAAAGAATTTAAACAAGTAAAATTTTGTTTTTCTAAAGAATTCAAATCAACAGCATAATCATTTTTATTTCTCAAAGAAGAAAATACTAAAGCATTTTTGGAATTAAAAAAATTACAAGAATAATTTTCAAATTTATCATTAAAACGATCATCAAATAACTGAGAAATACATTAAAGATTATATTTAAGTCCATCAAAAAATAAAACATTGGAAATTAAAACTGAATCAGTGTTACCAATCTGGCATAGGCCAATGATCTTTCCTTTAGAATTATCACCAAAGGTGACATAGCCTCAATCAAACTTGATTAAAATTTTGAAGCATGATTAATCTCCAGTCATATGCCTTGAACATCCTCTGTCCAGGTACCATATATTCTTATGAGCACTCTTTATTAATGTTTACTACAAAACAGGTTTAGATGGAAAATTATTTTGGTACCCAGATTTTCTTGGGTCCAAATGGGTTAGAAAGTCAAGATTTAGGCACCCAAATTTGTCTTATGGGTTTCATAAAATTTACATAATAAAATTATTTTTAAACATAAACACTATTTGGTCAATAACCATATGAATAACTAGTTGAAGTAGAAAAATTTCCAGAACTATAACTAGAAGCATTCTTTCCAGATTTAGAAATAAATCTAGTTTTAGTAAACTATCTATGTCCAGGCTGATAGCCTATTCCAGTAGTATACATTGGTGCCACTTGTATTCCTAGAATTTTAGTGACAGTATATTTTCCATTTGTGAATGTTTATATTTCCTTCCTTAATTTCTCATTTGACAATTTTAATTCAGTATTTTCCTTTAGCAATTGAGCATTCTTTTCAATTTCTATATCAAGTGAAGATTTTATACAACTGGTTAGAGCATGATGTTTCTTCAAGGTCTTATGATTGTCCATTAATTCATTACATGTCTCTTCTAGAATATTACAGTATTCAAACAATTATTCAATAGACATATATTCAGATTCAGAATAAGAATCAACACCAGAATAATATGAATTTAAAGCATGTGTATCCAATGTTACCTCAGTTATGTTTTTCATAAAACACATGTTAGCATGATTCTTTCTAGAGTCAGAAACATCTGATTCACTTGTGCTGTCTTCTGAAGCACTGCAGGTAGCTTTCATTTATGTCTTGTACTTAGTGTCCTTGTAATCATATTTCTCTTTGAACTTCAATTTTGGATAGTCTGATTTTACATGTCCTTTCCTTTTGCATTCATAGAAGATAATCTCATAACCTTTATCAGGATTCATCCAGTCCTACTTCCAATGACCTTTGTTTTCATATTTACCATTGTAGTTTGATTTTCTAAAGAATTTCATCTTTCTGTAGAACTTCATAAATCTTCTGGCTACCTGATCCATCTCAGCATCACTATTAGATTCTGAACTTTAACTTGCTGAGATTCCCTTTGGTATTTGTATTTTCTCCTTGTCCATGCTTCTTGATGTTGTAGACTTAAAATCCACTAAATTTCTTTTCGATTCATCATCTTCTTCTTTATGCACTTTGATTTCTTCCTCATACATCATAATAATACCTATAAATTATTCAACAGGCAGTGTACTAATGTCGCACAATTCTCTAATGGAAACAGATGTGCCTTTCCATCTTTCTAGTAGAAATCTTAATATTCTCATGATCTGTTCTTTTGCAAGAACTGCCTTACCATGAGAGCTAATTGTGTTGACAATCTCACTGAACCGAAGATACAAGTCAAAAATGGTTTCATCAGGATTCAATTTAATGTTATCATATCTATTAGTATAGGTATTCAGAATCATTTCATTAACATTGGTTGTTCCCCCATGGGAAATAACCAAAGTGTTCCAAATTTCATAAGTAATTTTACAAGAAGATATGTGATTGAATTCATGATCTCCAAAAGCACAATAAAAGGCATTCATTGCTTTACAGTTATTATTGTAAGCAGTTTTAATATGTTCATCCCAAGTAGTTCTTTTAGATTCTGGAATCTTATATTGAGTTTCTATAGTAGTTCAGATATCAAATCCTATACTTTCTAAATGAATTTTCATTTTAAGCTTCCACTGATCATTATTTATACCATTGAAAAAGGTGGTTGGTTGGTAGCAACACCTTCTAATCTTTTATCCATAGATAGAGTTTAGAAAAAATATTTAATGATAAAAAATTTAGAACTAAAAAAAATTTAAGATCATTATGATACAACTAAAATAACAGTTGAAAAATAGAGTGTTTAGAAAACCTTTAAAAATAAACCTTCCTCTGATACCAAATGTTGGTTGGAGTGGATAATCAAGAGGGGCGGGGGTTAATTGAGTTCCAATAAAAATTTATGTTTAAAATATTTCTTTTGAAAATCCCCCTATTTAAAAACAAGTTAAATAGTAGTGAATTTATATAGATTGTAAGAGTTCAATTATTTTCTCAAATATTGATTAGGTCTCATGTTATTTAATTAGAAGACTAAATTAACTATTGAAACTAACTTACTAGTTCACAATATGTATAAACACTTTCTAATTGAACTATCAATGTAACTTTAAAACAAATTGTATTTCAAAGTAATTAGCAACAAAAAAACCAATAAAATCTAAAACCAAAATAATTAAGCACAACAATATTAAATCAAGAGTTTCAGTCTCAAGCCGAGACTTAGTCCTCTCAAACAATTCATATAAATTTTATCCACACCCTATATCAGGATAAACAACAGTGCAACGGCTGTCTAGGTACTAATACATATACCATAGTTATACATGGGAAAAAAACAACACACAGGCTGTCCGGGTCTTACTTGACCTCTTCCATAATTCACAGTGGGATATATTAATGTGTAAGAAGTTTGGAGTGAGGATTTAGTATCATCCATTTCAGTCCAGTAGTCAGTGTGTAAATACGACCCACACTACTCAAAAGGTAAATGAATGAAACACAATAGAGCTAAATAGATAGAGATTAGTTTAGAGTGCTCTGTGTGTTGTGAGTGATGATATGGACTCCTTGTATTGATGTAAATGAAGCTCTAAGTCCTTCTCTGGTTTTTTTGTCTAAAAATTATAGGTTCATTTTCTTCATGTTCTGTTTGATCAGCTTGAGTGCATGAATAGCTCATTGTAGTTGTACACTCCTTTACTAAGGAGCAGCTTGTGTTCTTCTCTAGAATGAATGGCTTTATGTATGTCCTGTGATCTTCGAGTGTGGATGTATTCTTTATGTATGCACCACTTTATAACATTATTTTTCCCTTTGTGTTTACTCTTCATGAAACTACTTTACCCCTCTCTTCACGTGCCTTCTTAATTAATTTATGCCCGGTTATAGTCCTTCCTTTAATATCCTAAAGCTTCAGTGAAAGGAATGATTACATTTTCATGGGTACATGGTACGGTTCCTTGACATGCCGAAAACCCACATTAAATAACATTGATTGCATTAAAATCATCAAATATGACTGTTGCTTAATAAATAAATAATATTGGGAAAAGCAGAGTTTAGGAATCATAGAATGGTAAGTATATAAGTGTAATTATATTGGTAGATATGTAATGGTGGACTTTATATAACAGTGAGCACCTATAAGTAGCTCTGTGATCTTATACTGGTATCTCCAGGAATCGGTAGCTGTTAGTTTGTGTATCAGTAGCTCTATATACCAGTGACACCTTCTATCGGTAGCTCTCTTGTATCAGTGGCTATCTATATCTATGAACTTTGTATCGATAGCTTGTGAATACTGGTAGCTCCGTTCTGTACCAGTGATGTTTATATCAGTAGACATATTCATACCGGTAGACTTGTTCTATCGGTAGTGCAACTTCTATCGGTAGATGTCTGCATCAGTGGACTTGATCTATTTGAGACAACTGCTTAACAGTGGACTTATACATACCGGTAGCTTTGTGTATCAGTGACCTTATCTTCTCAGTGAATATGTCTATCGGTAGACTAAGTATCGGTAGATCTGTGTTAGTAGCTATAAGAATATAAGTGACTAAAATCTTATCTGTTTTATTCAAATCATATCCGATTGAGTTAGAATTATTTCAAAAGACATATAAACATAGGTAAAAATTGATTAACATATTTCATAGATTATTTTAATATAATTATCAACATGATCATATATTGAATTAATTAATATATAGATACACATTATTTGGGATTATCAATGTATGTGAAAGCATAATTGGGATTATCACAACAGGTGAGGTCATCATAGTCATTGGTTGTTCAAGAGTTATAATAAAACAAATCCATTCAAATATCAGAGTTATGATGATAAGACTATTAATTTCCCTTGATATTTTATGTATAGAAATTATTTAGGTAATGTTATTGATAATAAATAATTAAAACAATAAAAATTTATTTATATAATTATTTATCGCACAGTGGAACTCAATCCAATCACCCATCCCCGACCAAGGATATGCCACACCTTTGGTAAACCCCATGCACATAAATCAAACGTATGGTTGTATTTAAAATTATTTTTATTTTTTGGATTATTTGTGTTAGGGTTATTAAATAAATTATTGGAATTAATTATTTTGTCCAATGCACCTGCTAATGGTTGCCTCATCTAAACGTCCCATAATGACTAAACCTAGTTTGTGCCTAGGGTAAACCACACACATTAAATTTAAATGTGGTCCTAGATTTTTTATTTAAGTGTCTGTTTAGGGGGAATTACAATTTATCATGATGAAATTTCATTATGATAAAAATATATTTGCGATTTTTTTAAAATTAATTTAAGGATTTCCATGCCTTGGAATCTTATGCTATCTCAACAATTGGTCTTGAAAATATTTATAGTATTATACCAATGTCTCTCATGAAAAAATATATTATCTATTATATTCCCTTATTAAACTATTTAATTTCCTTTTATGATAAATATAATCAAATATGTTGTGATACTAATACCAAATATTTCACTCTTACTTCCACATGCTCCCCCGATGGTTTCATGTGCTTTAAAAAAACAAAACCCATGGAAAACACCATCGAATGATTCATATTTATTTCAAGTTTATCAACTACACTGACTCCATAAAAATGGTCACTCCTCTCTAATGGCCTATCTCACCTATCCCGGTATCTGTCAATGATTTGTGCATATACCTCCTCAGGAGAAGCATGTTGAGAAAACAAATCACTTAGTCTAACTAAAATCAACGAGTCAAGTGGTACAACCACCCTGGTATTTGGTGAAATACTACGGGAAAATAACCTCCTCAATACCATTTCCCATTGAATTATTGGTTCCACAAATAGTTCTTCAATTCGGATTTCATGCTCCCCTCCTTTAGGGAATATTTGAGGTATATTTCCCATATATATCTGACCATGCAATATATCCCATTTGATAACCCCATTTTGTTTTTCCCTAACTAGATGACAATGTGAAGGTGTAATAGCCATAGACAAGAGGTTTCCTACTCCATCATCACCAATTATGGGTCGACAATAATGAGGTCTACTTATCCATCACCTAGCTCGAAAAGAGTGAATGAAACCCCTTATACCATGTCCATGCCCGATATGGATATCAAGATCATTCCACTACATCCTCTATAGACTCCACTAATACTTCTATATATGAGAATACATATTCGAATAATTAAAAATTGTAATATATAACGGAACCCATGATATCTTACAAGTAACTACCTCGCCTATAGAATGCCAACCATTATCCTCATGTGTCATGTGTGCTCCATCCATGATGTTGAGAACATGAGTGAACCATCATTGAATATTACCATGAACTAAACAAAGAGTGATTAATTCTATGGAACATTAGTCTTGAGTCCACTGATGGGGAATTCAACATGCTAAAGGGAATCCCCAAGATCTCAATGAAACCAAATTACCTATAGATATACTCTATTTATACATGAATCTCTCAAACATGGAACTAGTGACAAGTCACTGTGAGATCAAACTCTTAGAAACACATTGTTTCCATCAACTTATCATTGAGCTCCTCGATTCGTAGGGGTGGATACTCCTCCCAAATATCTATCTAGATCATGTAACTATAGAGGACACCCAACCTCATGATCTAATCATCCAATTTGGAGAACCACATATGGATTCCATAGAAATCAAACTATATCCTTTAAATACCCTAGTTTTCAAACTCCTCCATCCGCACCTCCATCTCTCATGACTAAAAAATGTCATCAGATATGCTAGCATAAATATTTGGTATTCAATTGTGAATCATTAAATAGAAAAAAAACTCAATGGGGAGTTTAACTCAAAACACCCTCATAATCCTCCATCATCATAGGTACTTGAATGGTTATATCATCTAATATTCCAAGTGTAATACTAGCCAACTCATAATGAAGAGGATGTAACCTCCTGTGAATGAGGTCATCATTCCCTACTCAGTGATAACACATTATCAAAGTGAAAAACTCTATCCCAACAAATTGGAACCACTAATGAACTCACATGAAGAAATCATATGGGAAAAGATGGAAAACAACCATCCCATAAAAATGAAACATCATATGGTCCAACTTCCACTATGAAAATATATCATGCATGGCTCTCTATCTGTTCATGTGGAGCCAAATGAAACTATCCACATAAATAAGTGACCACTAATAATCTCTTTAGAATCATCCAAAACAAGGGTTGACAAAAGGTATCATTCTAGTATCACTAGGTCTTGAAAATGGGCTATGTACATGAAACATGGATTCCAACTACACACCAAAACATAAATCGGAAGTGGAAATAACATGAGTCTCACCAAAAACACACGTGGATCCTAAAGGTCACAAGCCTATATTATTGATATCCATATTCCATATTGTCGACCTTTTCCCCTAAAACAATGGTCACTCATATAGATTCAAATAGGAACAAAATCAAACATACAAGCCAAGGAAGTCCTCTTCCACACAACGATACAATCATCTTTAGAAAAAAAACATAATCAACCACACAGTTTTAGATCACATTTGAATAAAACATCATAGTAGGTTAAGTATCCCTCTTCCTATAATGTTTCATGCCACATCCAATAACATCAAGACATTTTTTTACTTAATAGCTTCATTACCAATAAAAATTATCACTTCAAGGATCACCATAAATAGGGGTATTATCCATAATGGACATTCACACCATATGATTATTCCATTTCCTTGGAACATGAGATGGCGGCCTAGATCACCATGAAACCTGGGTGATATATATAAATGAAAACCATGATGCAAACTAAAAATAGAAGTGTCATAATTCAGAACATTTATAGTCTAAATCTATAGTAGAGAGAATTAATTTCATCGTTGAAACAATAAGATTAGACACGATATAAAAAAATTGAAAAAAAGGCTAGAACCTTGAGTTAAACCACTACTTATAGAGGGTCACAGTCATCGAAGATCCTTAACAACATCTGTCAGTAGAAATCTTGTAATGTGTTAATACATTGTGTTCCATTTTACAACACTAGTGGAAATATAATCTACTCAACATTTGTACAGTAATCTTATTGTGCCAAAAAAATTCTATGTGTATATCAATGGGTGGTAGAATTGCTCATTTCCTTCATGGAGAAAAAACAACCTGGTTATGTATCTCAACTAAGGTCTCATTGATCAATAATTCTTTATCATTGTACGGACTTCAAATCCTAGAAACATAACATTAAATAATTATCATGCATGTCTTCTCAATGTACCATAATCAAATATCATATCTATGGATTTTACATGAGAATGGTAGTAAAAGGACCTAATATGGTATGATGCATGCACCATTGATCCATGCCACTAATGTCGTGGTATTCCATAAAAACATAAAAGTACTAAATGTCATCGTGTCTAGATACATCATCACCCTCCCCAACACTAGGTTCCATGGACTAGATACCACAATCAAGAAGATCTAAAATCACTTCCCTAAGTCTTGACCAAATTCCCATAAAGGGGAACTACAGACACCAAACCAAGAAATGAACCCACTCTAATACCAATTTTTCACTACCAAAACCACTAGGTCCCTCTATATTAGTATAAACTAGAGCCCCAACTTCTAAATGAATTCCTCCATATGTAATGGGATGGAGAAAAATACTAAAAGAAATAAATAAAATGGGAGACCATTTCATGAATTACCAACACACACACCCAAAATTCTCCATAAATAACTACATATTAATAAAAATTAAATATAGATATAGGAAATATAAAAAAACGGAACGTAATAACCTATTTGGAATATAAGTGAGTGTGATATTGTAATACAAAATATAAAGGGGAAAACTGAACCTACATCTAGAAAATATTTCCCAAAAGGATAACAACTGCCGTAATGTAATATGTGAGAGTATAGATTTATATCTCTAATATTTTAATACCATAAGTGATCTAATGCATCTACATATCCCTATAATCTTATGAAATCATCAATGACACTTCTATCACATAACTATGAAATGAAACATGTGGGTAAATCCCATTGAGGGATGAGTATATAAATACCTCATAGGATGCACAAAAATTTGATATAGAGTGATAGAAGACATAATGTAAGTATTCTACTCATCCCAACATTGTCATGAAAATTCATATATTATATGAGAAATAAAATGAAATCCTAGATTTTATGAATAACAATCCCAAAAAGGAAATAATGGTGATCTCAATCTCTATAACCCAGCTACGAACAATTAGTCTATTTACACCTTTAAAGGTGGATTATCAATGGTGCCGGACATATCACATTCCTGAATGATGTTATTATAATGTTGAGGACACAAACATATGTACTCGTGTTGCATAGTCAGAAGGGGGGATATTCAAGGTATGGAGGAAACATGTGCTGGTGTGATAGGGGGTAAGTCACTTTAGATAGAGGACAGATGCTTTCACAAAATAGGAGGGTTCCACTCTGTATCTATGCAACATATATATAGGACACACATCCTTGTTCGATTAGAGTGTACCATCTCCATATATAGAAGACCAATTCCTTGATACTATAGGTGGAGTACTAGATATATCATAATAATGAGTATGGATAACCAAATTTCAGACACCATTACATATTTAAATTTCTATGGATAAAGGACCAATGTCTTGCTATAATAGTCGAATACTGCCTCTATCTACACAACTAGTATGGGGGACTCACACAATGATTTGATAGCAGAGTAATATTTGCATATATTGTGGACCCACTAACTTTTAGTATAGGGTATTGACTTCTCTATCTAAAAAATGATTATATATAAATCATAAACTTATTTGTATATGTAGAATAATCTCCATGGATAGAGGAATTATGCCTATGTGCGACAATAGAGTATCATACCTACCTTCCCAAAGTGTATGGAGGACATGGAACCTAATGTAAAAGTTGGGTACTATCTGCATTGATTGAGGATTCACATTCTGATAAAACTTTAGAGTTTCATCTCTATCATCACAAGGAGAATGGAGGAACCACTTCTAAATGTGATTGGGGAGTAACATCACCTTATATAGAAGACATTCACACTGATATAATAGTACAATACCATCTCTATCTGAATTATTGAATGATTCCTCTAGAACACTATTATCTTCATGTAATTTCTAAATCAGAACATTTTTGGAACATCTCACATCATTCCTAAAAATCAACTATGATAGACACTATCACATTCTTTGTGGAGAAAGATCAGGGTAGGATACTCCCATTCAAAAATCTATTCCCAAATGATGGAGATATGTGAGGAAGAATGTTCATATAGACGTGCACAAACCATATGGGGTTCACACGACATGTGACTCCACCCTACTATCAAGTAATATCTTAAACATCACACATATTGATGGAAATGTAGTATGACATTGTTTATAATAGGACAAAATGACATGTCCTGGTTGAAAGCATGATGAACACACTAGTTTCATCATTATTCCAAAGGATTAAAACATAATTCAACCAATATAACATCAAAATCATACATAAATGGATAAATAGATAACAATATTGTGATCCACATGAAATAATACCTATTATTAGCTAATCACCTGCAAAAATCAGATACCTAGTAAAGAAAAATCATTTTCCTACACCCTGATTAGATGACATTTCATTCCACCTTGACATGTCCAAATTCAATACCCTATATTTATATCCAAACCTCCAACTCAATATAATGGCCATGAATCCATAGACGACTATAAAATAGGATTTTTTATGAAGGAGTTAGGATTAACACATGGTTACAACAAAACAACAAAAATATTATTATTATTATTAAGATTATTGGGATCTTGGTGGACTTGATCTATAATATTAAAAAAAATTTATCAAAAACTGGTCTTTAAATGACCACCTCGTTGTCTGGATTACAAATCCATAGATAGTGCATCAATCTGAAATCACTTGTTGATGTTTTGATAGAGACATCATTTAGATAATAATAATAATAAGGGTATTGTAGTTATTATTACATATTAATGAAAATGAGATGAAATATATCCATCCCATTTCCCACTCATGTGAAGGAACTACTCATTGGTCCTCCACCCAATTTTTATATTTTTATATCATTTTATTATTTTATCCCTCTCCTCTTACCTATTTTTTTATTAACCAAATGGTTCATGTTACAACTCTAACTAGTCATCCCCTTACAAGAACAACATTCTGAGAGGCCATCTACAACTTGAACATCTAGTTGCATGCAACATTCTGAAATACAAACATGATGATTCAATAGAAGAGAACAATTATCTATAGATTTGAATCTAATTATTTCTTTACTAATTGGAGAACCCTAGTGAGATTTTTTTTTGACACGCACCACCCTTAGTGCCAATTTTTTGGGATCTTCTCACAGATATGATCCTCACTATATTGGATTATTTTGGTTAAAATGCATACCACGATACTCCAAACAATGCTCACTGTCAGTGACCACCATAATGGTTGACAAATCCGTCCACTATGTACATTTAAAAGTATTGGGGATGTATAGATAATAATTATAGAATAATTAATCATATATCAATTATTATTTATAAAAATAGTGATTATTAATTTTAATGTGGATAAATGATTTTATTACATGAGATAGAAATCAAATGCGAAATTTCAACAGATTTATGTGTCTCAATCTAACAATGAGGTACATGTTAAAATCATAAACTCAATTAGAGAAATAAAAAATTATAATAAAGGGATAAAAACATAAATATGAATCAAATCCTAAATATGATTAAATCACTGGAATATGATGACCACACATAATTAAAATTGATGATACCCACAACACCACTACACACTGATCATCATTCCATGGTTTGGTGGTCGCTCATCTAAGGGTTCTTCACCAACACCTCATCTCAAATCTAAAATTTATGTGGATAACCATACAATTAAGAAATGAACCAATAATTGGATAAAATATTTAGGTTATATTATTTAAATGAATGAATTATTTAAATAGTAAATTAATTATTTAATTACTTCTTCCATAATGGCACTGAATCCAAACAAACAACGTTGACCAAGTCAATGTTGTTATTAGAAAAAACCCCACATTAATGAATAAAAATTAGTCTAAAAAATCTCATTCAAGTAATCATTTATGATATATTTTGGTTTGAGGTATTAAATAAATTAAAAAAATAATTAATTTATCCGATGAACCCACCAAAAGGTGTCTCATCCAAACGTCTTATGCTGACAAACTCTTGGACACACATAGTGTAAAACCCATGCTTTAAATTAATTTTTGGTCTTAGATTTCTGATATGAGACCCTTTATATGAGAGATTCAAAATTTTTAAGATAATCACATTCATTTCATTAAAATATATTTAATGTTTTTGTAAAATTAAATTTGATCTCAACATTCCTAATTATTTCGAGAGGTATTAGTTCCTAGGTCAAAAAATATTAGAATTAATATTCCAAACTAATACATAGAAAAAATATATTCTATAATATATAACTATTTGATTTTGTTATGGATATTAAATGTTATGTAATATATATTCATCTACTAGGATGTAATATCTATTTATGAAAACTATGGGACTCTATATCAATGTTGAATCATGGATATCCATCAAATGATCAACTAATCTAATAATATAATGTACTATAATGTTAAAACCTTTTAAAATCAGATATAGTTGATTGAGACCCAAAATAATGAGTATATTAAAGACAAAATCAATTCCACTAACTATGTCCCTCTAATATGTGAAAATAATTAATGATATTAGAATATTTGTAAATTCTTGATTATGTAAATCAGTTATGTTGATGGGAGAATTTTATGTTGAACTCATCCAATAGATATGAAATATTTAATGAAAATACCATGAATTATAATACTTAATTTCAGAGTTGGGAATTCTAATTTGAGATGTTAATAGTTACACCATCCCATACACATACCCATACCATCCACACTCTATAATATTAAAACCCTCCATCCTCAATTTATCCATCCATTTTTTATATATTTTCTAGAAAATCCATAACCACAACATCCTCACAATGTTGTAAAACATAAAACCACTCATTTCATTATCCACGAAAGATATATCTATTTCAAACTATACATTCTATTATTAGGATTCCACTTGTATTGAAAACCAAAAATCATTTATTACATAAATTATCACCATTCATTAACACAATAGATATATGTACCTCAATTCCATATTTATATCATTATATATATAATAATTAGTAGAGGATTATATATAGATCATGGGGAAGATGATTCCATGAAAATCAATGTGAAGGATATTATTGCTTCCAAAATTTTCATTTATTATAATATTATTTTCTTTTACTATAATGTTGGTACTATGGATTTCCATTGTTTCATCAATTGTATGACTCTTGATCCCTATATTTATGATTTTTTTCTACTTTATTATTAAGGATTTTAACTATATGGAAATAGATAAATTATTCATAGTTGATAGATAATAAATTAACATTGAATCAAAAGCCATGTACAAATGTATTGATCACCACATCCTATGAAGAAAGAGATAATGTGGTGTTGCGGAAACCTAATGAATGTGCCTATAAGAAAATCATTGATTCTAATGGAAATTAAAAACCCCATGATAACTCTTTACTTGAGAAGTATTTTATTGGTACCCCCATGAGGGAAAATTTTTTAGAAACGTTTTTAGTCAAATTTATATTATTTATTCACATATAATTATTCATTGGGTTATTAACAACCTTGATTTCCCCACACATCACATTTTGAATCAATACTATTATGAAATTTTCACATTTATTGAATCAACTTATGCACATTACACACTAAAACATAGATATATATATGAAAAAAACAATAGTTTTTTTTTAATTTCAATCATGTCACATGAACAAAGCCCCTAGAATACAATTGTATTTTCAATTATTCATTATTATGTTAATTTATAAATTAGTTACCTCATCCTTAAATTCATCTTAATTATTGAACCATTCAAATTTATTTGTTCTCATATCCTCATCAAAAAGTATCATATATTTAATGATTTATTGGTAGATTGACATATTATTATCCCATTTATCAAGATTAAAATAGAAAAAATAATAAAACATGAAATTAAAAAATTAAACATATTTATATTGAAATTAATTTCTTATATTTATTTATTAATATATTTTTATACATGAACATTCAATACTATAATTATTATTTATGATTAAAATTAATTAATTCCATGTACTTATTTAAATGAAATTGAATTATATATTCGGTTAATTCAAGGTATCTCTCAATGAAGTGGGGATAATTTTAATGATTGAATGTAACGAGAGGCACATTATTATGTCCAGGTATTCCCTTGAGGTAATTATCATTTTTAAATTATGTGAATCCTTTTTATCTTAGGAAAAGTACCGAATGGTGTATAGTAAGTTCGATGAGATTTTAGATGGGTTTGGGGTTTAATGCTAAGGTTTTTAGAGAAGTAGTATGTAGTGAATGATTTACACATGTTTTTATTCATAGTTCACCTCAACCATATAGACCATAAAGTCTTCTCCTATATTTGAAATTTTTTAATGAGGAATGTAATCCATAAAGCCTCTAAATATTTTCATAGTTTCACTATAAATGGGTTGTGATTGTTTTTGAAAATTGTGTGATTAAAACATGTAAGGTGTAATTCTCAAAGTGGGTTGGTGTTCATGGATGGGGAAAAGATTGTATAACACTATTGAAAAATTATTAACCACATAAAAAATGATTGAAATTTCTATTTTCCCACTATTTCAATTAGAAAATTATTTTTATTTTCCTTCTCCCTAGTTTTTGTAGATCTTAGAAAAATAGTTCTTCCCATTCCCAATTAATATATTTTTTGGGAACAATATAATATGGCCTATTATACCACCACTCATAGTCACATTGGAAAACCCTAAGGGATTATATCATGTAATTACCTTCGTGATTGTTTTTCTTCATATTGTTTTATCTCCAATCAAGTGGATATACCCTATTTTCATGATATTTTATTTTTTCTAGTGTCTCTTATTCCAATCAAATGTTATGGTTGATATTATATTAGTGGTATTTTATATGGATTATGTAGGTGATATATTGTTTTCATAATGGTATCACTATTTATAACTAGTTTTATTGTTCAACATAATTGAAATTCCATGAATTCGATCTAAAATGATTAAATAAATTAATTATTCACCTAAACTATTACATAAGGGATCTATTATACTCATCGATAGCATTAGAGGTTAATGACTTCAACCCAAACCACCATGTAGGGTTTGATCAATAATATTCCCTAGAAAACCATTCATTGATTTTACAAAAAAACACCACTAAAGTGTGTTAAGTTTTTCAAAATATATAATTTATAACAAAATTGAATTAATTTAATTGTAAAAATTAAATTTTAATTCACCTGAAATCGTGTTTTATTATCAAATTTACATGATTACTACAATGGACATGATCACACTACTAAATGTGTGGTCTTCCAAGGGAAATCATTGTATTCATGACCTAGAATGATATGAGAAGACTCCTTGGACACCATCCTATTTATTTATATACATTTAAATGTGGTTATCACATCTATGATCCACTCAATTTTATACATTGGATAACAACTAGACATGGAATGGTCAATTCATATCCATTGTCTAGAATATTAGAATTCATGCTATAACCTCTCTGGATTTTTTCTTGAATTACTTATGGCCCAATGTTCCATGGAATTTATACTAGGAAAATAACCCATTCTAACTTAATATTATCCTTAGACTATGTTTTATCATTTAACTGATTAATATACCATGTTCCTTGGGAATTTAGTAAAATTAAACCTTTTATTCATACAATAGTCTATCTTAAATCGATTTCGGTAGTATTTGTTATCAACAACCACATTGCATAATTATTTTATAGATGAAAAAAACATTTATATCTTATACTAATTAATTGTAATTTCATTAAATGACATTGGGGTTTGAATGGTGATTTTTACTCAAACCTTATTCATGTGGCCATTTTGACCCTATATATATTTAAAATATATAAGTAATGATAAATAGAAAAACCCTAATATGGAAATTTGATTTCCATTTAAGAAGGGAGATTGTGAGAAGAGTACTATCCCCGTTCTTAGGATACCATGGAAATAACATAATTTGGATTTTTTTTTATTTTTTCATATTTTACTAGTTTTATATATTCTACTATGAATAACATAAATCATTTTATGTATTATCTTGAAATAAAAATTACATATTATTTATTAATACTATAAATATATCAATTATTATGATGATTATTTTTTTCTCCTCACATACTATTTTTGAAAATTTATTTACCATGTTGTTTCACTATAAGAATGTTAGTATAGTTTTTCTAGCACCGCGTCATACACCATCATTAATTGTGAGTATCATATACAGTACATAGTTTCATAGTATTGGCCTTGTTTCTGAAAGACAGTTTAACTATCTATAAACCCTACCTCAAACAACAGAAAGTTGTATTCGATCCATCTTTCCCTTTGTGTTACTATTTGGTGGTGGAATATAAAATAAATGGAAATTTAAAAACTTTTTATATATTCATAAAAATAATAATTATCCAAAATGTAGTTGAACTATATTTTTTTTATAGGACTCATTGTTCTCTATTTTTAGTAGTATAGTTCAACTATATTAACTATTGGGTGATGTGCATGATTAATGATGTTATGTTTATTGGAATCCACCCATGATCTAGTATGATATAGGAACATTTGTTAATGCATAATCATATGCATGTGAAGATATATATTTCATTCATACTCACTATCATTCTTATTACAATTCTTGTTTCCTTTTTTTGAATGTGAGAATTTTTTGTTGTACATTCAATTTCTAACATTTATTATAGGAATGTCGTGAAAGAAATATGTTACATAAACTTCCTTCATAAAACTAATTAATATTTCCACACATATCATGATGATGGAATATTATCTAACCAATAATAATTCTATGGTGGTTTTATCCTACATGGGGGAGCTAGGGTGGGACCCACTAACATCATAACTACCCATGTGAGGATAAATGTAAGGTGGGTCCCACACGACCCCAACATTTTCACATTCCATAACCCCATAACCCATTAAACCCCTTGTATTTAATTGGGTAACTCCTCCTCTCACCACTCTTCCACATTAATTCATGCCAGCACACATTTAATCAATTAATTGATTTGAGTGTTTAAATTTTTTAATTTTGAATACATGTAAAAGTAAAATATAATAACGACAAGATTATTTTTTTGGATAGATTATTGTGTTGAGAATTGTAGGAGAGAGCTCTAGTCCATTTTTAAGAACTTCATATTCAATGAAGAACGCCAACTCTCTGATGAAGAACGTCGTCTTGGCGGCCCCAGTTTCTCCATCATCTTCTTCCTCCATGACAAGGGAGGAGACACTGACGACGAGGGAAATGTCTACATCATCCATGGAGCTTGACAATCACAAACTTTCTTTGAGGTAGTGGTTAAGTTCAAATTTAATGAATTAAAATTGTGCTTTGTTTTGTTGTTGATCATCTCGATTACATTGGATGAATGTAATCATCATAACAGGATGTGATCAGACCGCAAAAACACTTCGGATTCTCCTCCCCCTATTTCTTTTTGACCACCATTGACGTTTGAGGCAAAGGAGGCATGGTGCCGTTGCACCTCGTGGGGATGAAGAGAACTGCGGCCGGAGCGGGTTGTGACGGTGGTGCGCGGTGCCTTCGCGCCACGCCAGAGAAGCCGAGAAAGGCCGCCACCGGAGCATGCCACAACAAAGGGGCGCTGCGCCTTCATGCCCTGTCGGTCGAACCATAGCCGCGATGGACTTCCGAGGGGCGGCCGGCTATGCCGGCCGCCGGCGCCACCTGGAGGAGGGACCCGAGGGGGTCATGCAGTTCCACCAAGGGAGGAAATTAAGGCCGACCATTTTGAAAAACTAGGGGGGGGGTGTAACCCCCCAACAGATTCTTAAGGCGGACCCGATGGGTTCGTCGTTTCGAAAACAAGGGGACGACGCCCCCATATGCGCCCCGCTCGGCCAGCGCCGGGCCGCGACCTGCATCCGAGCCGGGCCGTAGGCCACGTGGGTCGGGCAAGCTGCAGGCCGGGTAGACTGTAAGCCACGTGGGCCGCACCCAATAGGGAAGGACCTGGACCCGGGTCAGGTTGACCCGGTTCGGGCCGACCCAGGGTGTATTCGGCCGGCTCAGACAGGGCTGAGATCTCCTATTTTCAGACCATGTTCGTTCAATTGCCCATATCTTTTTCAACGGACCTCTGATCGACACACCGTCAGTTGAGTACGGATCCTTGGATTGAGATGGTTGTTTCAGTATATTATACTCGAGGTTTTAGAAAAGTTTGTGTATAGCTGGGTAGGTTCAAACTTGAAACCAACAAGGTCCTTGGAGCGGAAACACTTATAACTTATGGACCGGACATCCGATTGAAGTGACGTCAAATACGTTGGGTTACCCTTATTGAGACGGTTATTTTTGCTTAATCCACTTGAGGATTGTAGGCAACTGGTGTACAGTCGGGTTGGTTTTAGATTAGAAACCAACTGGGCCCCTAGGACGGAAAAGGAAATATCTCTCAAACCAGGTGTCTGATTGACGTGCCATCTTTCACATTGAGTTCATATTGAAGAGACAGAACTTTGTGATACATCAACTCTGCGCTTCGTGACAGTTGATGTATCGAACCTCTTGGATCGTGGAGTGGAACCTCTTGGAATTGAGCGTGCTGTGTGCGAAAACCCTAGAGCTGGCTGCGACTGTGACAACGATGGTGAATGCGACGACGATGGCGACTACAACGACGATGGAAACTACAACGATGATGATGACTATACTTGGATCCTACATGGTTTTGATAGAAAGGATGACTGTACATGGATCCTACGTGGGTTTGGTAGTGAGGATGCCTATACTAGGATCCTACGTGGGTTCGACAGTGAGGACTACTGTACTTGGATCCTCTGTGGGTTCGACAATGATGACTACTATACATGGATCCTATGTGGGTTCGGCAGCGATGGTTACTATACTTGGATCCTACATGGGTTCAGCATCCATGACTTCTATACTTGGATCCTACATGGATTAGGCATAGAGGCTGATTCAGAGATTATATCTAATAATCTCCACCCTCTTCGTGAGTAGTATACCAGGGTGAGCTGAATCTTGACTTTCAATCATTATCTTCGATGTGATTTCCTGTATGGACTAGGTTGTCATTTCATGTGTAGACTGGGTTGTGATTTCTTGTCTAGACTGGGTTGTGATTTCCTGTGTGGACTGGGATGTGATTTCCTATGTGGACTGGGTTGTGATTTCCTGTGTTGACTGGGGTGTGATTTCCTGTGTGGACTGGGTTGTGATTTCTGGTGTGGGCTGGGTTGTGATTTCCTGTGCGGACTGGGTTGTAATTTTTGTGTGTGGACTGGGTTGTCATATCCTGCGTAGACTAGGTTGTACTTGGGATCGTGAGTTGGAGCTGAAATGGAATTGATGACTTCGGTATATGTATGGGAATATACCCATGTAGAGTCTCTTGATACTTCATGATTGTTTCCTTAATTTGTGTTTTAATCATCGTGGATACTGGGAGGCCTTTGGGGGTCTCGGGGTCTCTAATGAGTATCGTATACTCACCCCTGCACGGGCTATGCCTGCACTACGTTGTGTTGGTTGTAGACGATGGACAACACTGATCGTGGTTGAGGCTTGTGGAGCGGGTTGGAATCCAGAGGTGGACTATCAGGATGGGACGTACACAGAGAGGACAAACGAATCCGAGGAGCTGAGGAGACCATCTGTACCCACCCTTCAGGTGGGGTTTTTGGAGGACATATCTGTGGTTACTGCTCTACTTTTCAGGTGTTGTACTTTACTTTTCTCAGTTGTACTGTACTTTCAGTTGGGTTTGTATACTGGCCCATTTACTTTCCAGCACTTACTTTTGTACTTAGTTTACTTAGTGTTTACTTCATCTTGCGTACTCTTTTGTGTTTGATTACTTGTATAAAGGCAATGCCTTCCCTTTTATTGGGATTTATGCCTTTGGTGCTAGTCTCCATCCCCTGGCCTACCGAAGGTGGGATTGGGGTAGTCATGACACGGGCCCCGAGGACGGGTCATGACACAATAGACCTATAATTTTCTTATACACGATTACATAAATGTGTGAATTTATACATGATAAAATTTATATCAAAAATTAGGGATAGTATTACATGTTTCTTTTGGATTCATAAATAAATATCCAATAAAAATCAGTTTTTCTATTTTTTTGGAATGATTCACCTTACAAAGTAGCATTCTATATCAACATACCTTAAGAAATAACTCATAAAATATAATAAATTATTATAATATTAATCTCAAACAAAAATACACAATGATTGTATTTTAATTCCTACCTATAATGGTAGTCATCTACGATATTTTTGACACCCTTTTTAATAGTTTTTGTTATAAGAAATTATTATAAAAAAGGTTCAAATAAATCAAGATGAACATATAATACTTGTTCGGAAAACATATTTAATTAATAAATTATGGTTAAAATTAATTATGTGTGACAACAATTGATATTTTTTAAACTTATCTATGGATGAAAAAATAGAATTAAATTAATTTTTGGTCGTGATGTAATTTATTTGTGCCTCATTCTATGATATTTTAATATATGAAATAAAAATTTAATTTTTCCATATAAAATTATTATGATTACTCAAACTTCAATATTACATGAATCAAATAATATTTTTAAAGGAATATTCCAATTAGGATCACAAGTAATATGTGGAGAGTTATGAGATTACCTGAGAGTAATGAAATATTCCAGATAGCTTTTTATCGTACCAAAAAATTACATTTTAAAAGAACAACACAAAGGGTTCAAAAAATGGATAAAATGTTTTTAATGTTCCTCCTATAGATAATAGAATGGAAAAAAATAAAATATAAACTTTATTGGTATTGGAGGGAGAGGTTAATGATTGATATATACCCTATCTATATCAACATAAATACATTTACCAATTTAATGATCTATGAGGGACATTTATCTTTTACAATAAAGTTTATGTTTATTCCAATGTAATGGAATATTATTATACTAATATATTAATAAAACCAGACCAAAAGTTATAAAAAATATATAAAATATACAAAAAAAATAAGGGATTAATACATAATGTCATTTGGACACTCCTCCAAAAAATTATAGAAAATCCCCACAATTTTTCACTAGAATGTGTCTGGGAAATTTCCCAACAAAATGGTAATGTGTTTCAAGGAAAAGTTTCTAAATTGGAAAGAGATCATTTTTTTCTTATATTCTAAAGGAATAATTTATTTTATTCTACCATGAGTAGTCATTTATAATTTAAAAGAGTATCCATGTATACTACCAATCGAGGACTTAATCGAAAAAGGGATTGGGAAAATGGTATTTCTAACTATACGAGTGAGGTATTATATAATATATGTACACTATCCATTAAACACTAAACCACATAATTATGAGTTAACCTTCCACATTTTATATCATGGTATTCAATCCTTCATAATAAAAACATTAATTTGGTTGATCCACCTAATCTCAATAATTAGGTATATAATACAATTTTTTAATATCACAATGATTTCATTTTTACATCAATTTCTTTATATTAAATTTATAACCCAATATAAGTATTTAAAGAGATTATAATATTTTTCAAGAAGAATAATAATGTCCACGATTATTAGGATACACCTAGAAATTTAAAATATTGTCTATCTATTTTCTTTATTATTAATTATAAAGTTATCAATAATAATTTATTAATGTCATGAATTGTGAGAATAAGAAATGAATATTGGAAGAGGTTGGTTATTGCATGATATAGTATACTTAATCATGGTTGTTTGTACACTAAGTTCATTTTCAATCAGATATCTATTATCTAAGACTGATCAAGAAAATGATTCATACCTATATTTAAATTCCAATCTAATATGAGTAATTAATTCCTTTAGAATATGTGTTAAAATAGAAAAATGGAAAAATAGGAGAATCGAATTCCTATAGAATCTTTGTTCATTATTTCTTCTATGGTTTGTCAATTATTTATTCACTAAACACATAATAGCATCAATATATATAAGAATCAGTCTAATTAGAAAACGATTAAACATGTTTAATAGGAATCATAATATATACATGAATAAAACATACATCAATAGTAAAATTATATTACATAAGTCTAAATTTTAAATTACATAACGAATTCACCTCACAAAATCCCCAACATTAGCAATTTAATGGATTATATTATTGTTTTGGGATGAACAATCATATTCAAATGGGTTACAGTCATGTTCGCATTATTAAATTAGATGATTTGTTAAATTATTTATACAAATGAGAAACTGATAATTATGGGGGGGGGGGAATTCCCTAAAGAATAATATTGGTATTATTTTCATACACATTGAAGATTTTTAGATAAATTAAATAATATCATTTACATGAAATTCAATTATGAAACTATTAAATAAAAAAATATGAATAGTGAGATGTGGAGTGAATGAGGTGGGTTAGTGATATTAAATACCTATCTAATAATACAATGAATAAGAATGTTAGATAATAGTACCTCCAATATAATATAGGAATTTAAAATCATCCTTATCTTCTTGTTCAAAAATTCAATATGAAAAACCATGTTTATTTTACATATGTGGAATAGTTATATAGAGATAACATCACTCATATTATTAGCCATGTATGTTTTTGGAATATAATTACCTTTTAAAAGGAATAAAATTTTAAATGTACATATATTCTAATAGTGTGATTTGTATTTAATAAATAAGGTGTATATTGAGTTTATCATAGAAAATTTTTTCGCTTAAAATTTCACGTGTAGAATGTTTTCATTTTTACCCAATTTTTTTAAATGATTATAATGATAGATTGTTTTTTGTGGTATGTATTCCTTTAAATATTCCATAAATTCTACAAATTTCATGGGTTGTTCTTTAATATGATCCTCCGAGGTATAATACTCAAATTGTAATTAAATTCTGGGTTAATATATATCAATGAAATTTCCACTACCCAAAATTTTGCCAACAATGTGTTTTTTGAGAGAGGGTTGTGTAAATATGAATCTTCCCCATATCGTTAGGGTAATGAAAAATTGACTAGAAAAGGTGAATTAAAATTTTAATAATTTTTAATCTATGATTTGTAGTTGAAAACTACTACTTTATTTTCAGTATTTTATTCAACAGATCCACTAGTTTTTTAAGAGGAATAATATTGATAGTGTTTCAAGATGGTTGGTTTTCATTAAGAAATATTTAGGAAATAAAAAATATAATTAAGGCTATTATGATTGATATTAGTTATTTTATAGAGTTTGAATATGATGGAAGTGAATATGACCCATCTTTTTTTAGGTTACTAATTTCTTTTAAAAGAATCTTGTATTACCTATTTATGTTAGAATGAAATTGTTTAGGTACATAGGACGTTGAATATGTGGAGTATTGACCTCCACAAATATTCCTCTATGAATAATCTTTTATATTTATTCAATGATTAAAAAATTAATAGTTATATGGTAATGTTATAGAAAATTGAGAATATATGGTCAGTTGATTGAACTCCATGTTGTTTTCTAAGATCTACTTTAATCACCTTTCAAGAGTGTGATATATTTTTATCCACGACAAATTAATTTTACTAAATGGTGTCTCTCTCAACATATTTTGGAGGTTTCTAATAAGAGTTAATTGTAACCAATTGTTTCAGTATGTTAATATATTGAATATGAATAATATCATATGGTTTCTCTTTTAAGTATTATTTTACACATTTTTTCAATGAATATTTTATCCAATAATTAATCACAAATAAAATATTTTATATTATTATGGGGTATAGAAAACATCGAGACATACCATCTATAGGGAACCTTTAAAATTTTCTAATTTCTAGAAAAATAATATCTTTATTTTTATTTAATTTTTGAATTATATTTTCATGTATAACATTAATATAAGGGGGACATTAGATCCTATAAAAATAACTTTGCATTTGATACCAAGAATTTATTTATGTTGTTCTCAAATTATTTAACAATTTATTATCCCTATAATGTATGGGAATAGAGAATAATTTTACCTTTAATGAAGCAAAATGATATGGGACACATTGAATCAATGATTTCATTAAACTATTTTTCATGAAGGTATGATTTCTATTTATACATCTGATAATATATGGGATGTTAGTTTGTTACATGGGTATTAAAGACATAGTTATATTATCCCAGAGAATTATTTAAAATTAATGAGGTAGGAACTGATCTACACAGGTGTGATATAGTAATTCAATGTTTGATATTCTTTAATCACCTATATATGGGATCTGTCATTCAGATTTCTTACTTGATTATATTTTATTATGTTTACTTGATTATTAATACCCTCAATAGTTGAAAATTCATTTTTAAAGTTTACATTATTTTTAGAAAACCCGTATTTAATGAATTATGACCTCTATATTAACTTGAATACACATTTCTATAATTATCAAACACTACTAGTTAGTTTGAATTGTGTTTGAAATATATGGGTATATATGGATGGATGAATGTATTTAGATAAGTGGAACATGGGTGAGAATAGAATTCGGTCCCAAAAAGTGATTCCAAAAATTGGTTTTCAAAAATTTAAACTATATAAATAAGTTATCTTTAGTGGTATATCTAAGACTTTGATTCAATAGGGGAACAAGTAGTCAACTAAAGACAAAAAATAATTTCTATGATATTTTTCTATAATTTTTATAAATATTAGGATGAAATAAATTTAAAACATAAAAATATATAAGATAAAAATCAATGTGATTAATGAAAATGGGTTCATGTTAGGTTTTTTCTATAAATAGATTATATGGATTTTATGGAAAATTTCCTATTTATTAAATTAAGAAATATATATTAAATGAGATATAAATTAATTCACTATTCAATGATTTAATCCCAAAAAAATTATAAGTTTATTCAATTAAGCACATCAAAAATAATTATCATGACCACACATTGGTGTAGGATTATATTATTAATAATAATATATAGCTTCTAAATCCAGTAAAGGAATATGTAAAATAATTCATCAAATACAATGATAAAATTAATGAAATAATTATTGTTTTAATAAAGATTAAATAACTTGAAATATATCTTATAAGACACACTAAAATTAACCCATAAAATATTTTTTATACTCTACAAAAAATTTATAAATTTTTTATTCATTTTTACTCTATGAATTGTGATTGAAAAAGTGATACAAAATGAAATATAACTATTAAACTATTGTTTGGATAATTTTATAACTATTATTTTATGGACACTTTAATGGATAATGGATCAAGAGGATGTCTATTTGGGTCCTTTTAAAATATTTTATGAAATTAAAACATCTATTTTTATAATTTTTTTAATTTTTTCTTTTCGATTTATGTTAAAAAATGCATTAGAAAATAATTTAATTTAATATTATGGAACGTGTTGTTTTTATAATGGTTTTATATAACAAATAAATTTCCCTAATACACTCCACCATGCTTAATTATTTCATGGACATTTAGTATTAGTTTATTTTCTTAATGATATCATAACTATGTGTAAATTAGTGAGAATTATTATATGGTTATAAGAGATTCTATCAATGCCTCCTTTATTACCAGTATTTTACATGGAATATATATTAATATTATAGGGATACCACAAAGTAGTAAAATAATTAAACTATTATTTTTTCATAGATATTCAAAATAATTTGAGACTCAATCTATTGGGAAAAAATCCCTCTATGAAACATTGAATCATTTTTTGGTTGTTTGTGTTTGTTGAAAGAGTGGGCATTGATGATTTTTTTAAATATAGTGGGGTTAAAAGATCATTTTTTGACAATGGGGGCATACAAGGTTATTTTTCAGGTTCAAGAGATGTTTTTTAAAATCTATGATTGATATAATAACCATGAAAAAGGAATAAACTTTTTGGAGGTGGTACAAAAAGTCTAGATACAAGGTGGTGACAATTTACAATGATTGCCAAAATTTTGGGCCTGAAAATATAAAAATAAATATATGTGTTTTTGGAAATGGAAGGTGCACGAAATATTTGAGTGGTGCATGAAATAGAGGAATTGAGTTTTTTCGCACAAGAGGTTTTTCAATATTAAAAGCTATAAAATTGGAGAAGGCATGGAGTATGAGAAATATTGGAGCAGTGCACGAAGTACGGTGTTGTGCAGAAGATGTATGTTTTCATGCATGAAAGGGATTATGAACTCAAGTAGGTTTTTTTTCACATGGTTCGTGTTTTCCTATAAATATTTGGTCAATCATAATTCGAATTAACTCATGAATTAGAGAGTATCTGAGCTCTGGCCTGCAAAATCAGAGTACGCAAGGGTGATTCCTATAAATGAAAAGTTTTCTCATTAAAATGGTCTTTATGAATAATGAAATGGTTGTGCCTAAAATTATGTTTTTTCATGTAAAATAAGTGGTTTTTTGTAAGAGAGGTGTTGTGAGAAATGTGGATTTTGTTTAAATGTAAGGAAATATGCACAAGGATCAGTGAAGGTTGCCCGTAAAAATTGGAGTTTCTCAGAACACCCAGTGCAATGTGAG
Organism: Viscum album; assembly: GCA_963277665.1. Lineage (NCBI taxonomy): Eukaryota > Viridiplantae > Streptophyta > Magnoliopsida > Santalales > Viscaceae > Viscum > Viscum album. The sequence continues at coordinate 959,319,608 of OY728143.1, read as the reverse complement.
AATCATCTATGAGAGAAAAATCGACATCAACATGGATTCTTTAAAAATTTATGTATTCATATATCATTAGATATAATGAAGGGTACTAAAAAATTCCATACACTGTGAGTGGATCCCTTCAAAGAGAAGGTAGCATAAGAAGTGGTATAAGGTGACCCTTTCCAAATGCAGTGATCCAAAGAATGAGTCAAATGGAGTGACACTTGGGAATGCAGTGAGTAAACCCTAAATCATTGTAAAGGGTGTGATCTTAGGAAAGGGAGATCAATCTCTAAAAATTTATTCATTATTTACACAATCATTAGTGAAATTGGTACAACAGACTAATGTTGTTGTATGCTCCTTGGACGTAGCCTAGTGTAGCTGGACCATGTAAAATTCATTAAGTCATGTGAATGATTTAATTTATGTTAATATACTATAATTGGAGAAAGAGAGAAGTGGATTTTATATAATAATAGAACATGATTAAAATGTATTTTAGTTTTAATTAGTAATACCCTGATTCGTCCCCCTCTTAGGGTATTAATCCAAGTTGACCTAACATAATCACTCATATATTAGTGAAACAAACCAAAATTATTATAGAAATAAAATTATATGTAGACTATTCTATATATTTAAAACAATATACCAAAAATCAAAAAAAAAGTAATTGTAGATGATTTCATTCATTTTGTAGAGAATAAGCAATCCTTTAATGCGATGATTGAAAATTGACGTCCAAGGGATCATTAATGTATTAAAATAGAATAAATATTTTTTCATTCTACAAACAACACTTTATCCCATTTCTTATTTTATTTCATTCAGTTATAAAGAAATATATAAATGTATCATTAAGCTATTAATTTAAAATATATTATTTTTCTACCTTATCAATTCATTTTTATTTTTTTATGTCATTTATTACATTTGTAGCTTCCACTGATCTGCCAAAAATATATTTATATACATAATTATTTGGAATATTGTTGAATTTATTCCCAACAAAAAATTTCCATATAATAAAAAAAATACATTAAAAAAATACAAATAATTTATATTTTAAAACTATGTTAAAATAAAATCATCCAATTATTATTAAAATGATTTTTTTTTCACTTAAATAAATGTATTTATTAAATTTTAATAATGTTATTATTTATATTTAGTTCATGTTTCTTTAATTCATTAATAAATATTGGATTTTATTATAAATAATAATATTTTTGTGACAAAAAAAAGTAAATCCAATATATTTTTAATGAAGAACATTGTTCTCGATAACGTATACAATTGTAATGTCGAGACTAAATGACCAACATAATATATTATTTTAATATGACCATTATAACGTTGTCATTAAACTGGTGTGTATGAATTGGATTGACCAAATTGAACATCACAGGTGTAGTGGAAGCTCATGGGTGGATGTTCCAACGTGACTTTTTTCATTAACAATGATCAATCGAGGATAAATGTAACGATAAACGCCAGACACCACAGACCGAATCATAGAAATAGATTGAGAATAAGAATATTCATGAAACCACAAAGGATGATCATCATTGGTTTATTATAATTAAGTTAATTTATTGAGAAGAAGTACCTTTTATGGAATTCTTTTTTGTTGATATTTCTGATCACGTTCCGATGTGATTCATCGTCGCGTCGTAGAAGCCATGTGTAGACTTCCTCTATCTATGATCCACATGTGGACCACTTATCTTTGGACGTCGCCAAAGGAATCTTCGGGTGCTAGTGTGGTGAAGAATTTGCTTGCATTTTACACCTTAGATCACCTTGATCTGATGGAGGAGGATCTCTCTCAGTCCTGAGAGCATTCTTGGAAGAAGGAGTTCTTTCGTCCTTGGGAGAATTCTCCAGAATTATTGTGCAGAACGATTAGAGAAAACTGTTGGGGTTGTGATGACATTTATAATTAGTTTTGAGGTTATAGAGTAATGACAAGAAATAAATGCATTACGTGTTTTATATATTTCCTAACTATTATTGAAAACTACCCCTGTCGAATTATTAATTCCTTGAAATGCTCCCACACTGATTATCACAAATATTATTTAATAAAACAATATTATTTCCTCAACATCCCGACTAGAAAAACTACACGGTGTGTAATCATTAATACATGAAGTGTACTTGCCTTGTAAAATAAAAACTACACGAAGTGTAATCATAATTACACAACATGTACTTGTTTATCATTTACATTCCAATAATGAAAACTACACGGCATGTAATCATTAATACAAAATGTGTACTTGTTTTTCATTTACATTCCAAAATGAAAACTACACGGCGTGCACATTCAATGTAAAAAACATGTATATCTTGATTTCATTTTATTTTTCCTCCAACATTAAAATTATCTAGTTTTCCTTAAATAATTATTAAACCACATATGGGAATAATATTTATTCTACTTGAGATACTTGGATACACATAGTGTATAACCCTCTAGGCCTCTATCTCATTGTCATTAGTCGGGCTTGCCTAAATTCCAAGATTACTCTCTAGCAACGGGTCAAGGCACCGAATAAAAAGAATTTGATGCCACATTGTTATGTCACCTCATACGAATGCTTACCGTGTAATTTAATCGATTAGTCTCAATATCCCATCATGCAGGTTTTATGTTAGTGTCACAAACTATATTCTTGATCTGTCATTCTTTGACTACCTAAAATGAACTCTTAATTAAACAATGGACATTGAATTTCATGTGATGGTTCTATTTCAATCAAAGGACTGAGAGTCAACATTCATAAATGGAAGGGACAAATACTTCCGCGAATTATCCATTAATTACATGTCACTCGTGACGCACCCAATGTACCCGACATCCTTCCAACTGTCGGCATGACCATTTATGTAAGTAAATATAAATGTGTGAGTTATTAAATGAGTTAATGTAAATCTTCTAGTCTAAGGACCATTACACAAGCTTGTAGATAGCAATGTCTGATAATACTAAGACATGTAGAATTACTACTGGCAGGTCTGTTCCTATAATCTCCCATCTTAGAGATTACCAAGTGCAGACTCCATGAGAGAGAGTCTTGACTTCTTATTAGTACTAGCACATGATGGTTTGTATACTATGTGTCCTATAATAGTATTTCATCCAACCATAGAAATTTATTTGAGAATATTGTTTTATCATTTCAAGGTTCTCATCATAGCATGGATTTGCCTTGACCTCACTAATGCAACAAATATTTTAGGACATTATTATATTATAGTAATGCCGAACAATAAACAATATATATAATTAGTGTACATTAATGTAATAAAATTATACACAGTTGGTTCTCAGGACACCTACTCTAACAGACTCCCACTTGGACTAGATCCAACTGTCTACGACTTTTAGTTAGCTGGACCTCACATGATGATCATGTTTCTGCTAAGTCAAGGCTTTACTCAAGGGCTCCGCCATGTTTTCTTCCATGGAAATACCACTCACTACCACTTCACCACTCTGATAAAAATCCCTCAATATATGATATTTCCGAATTCTGTGCTTTGTCCGCTGATGTGACCTTTTCTCTTTTGAAAGTTCCACCGCTACAATATTATCACAATAGAGTGTGATAGGATATTTGCTGCTAGGTACTACATAAAGCTCATGGATGAATCTTCTCATCCATATTTCTAATTTAGCTACCTCATATGCTACAATATACTTGGAATCTATTATAGAATCTGTGACCACACCTTTCTTTGAGCTCATCCAGCTCACTACACCTCCATTCAAACTAAAGATGTATGTAGTTTGTGACTTTATGTAATCTTGATTAGTCTAGAAACTAGCATCTACATGCCCTCTAATGACATGTTCCTCATCTCATCCATAAACCATTTACATATCCTTAGTAGGCCTCAGATACATAAGGATAGACTTGACTGGAATCCAATGGCGGTCTCTGGGATCATCTTGATATCTTCTTATCACACTTAATGCGTAAGAAACATATAGCCTTGTACATAGCATAACATACCTGACTGGCCCAATCGCGGATGCTTCTGGGATCCTTGCCATTTTCTTTTCTTCATCATCTATCCGAGGATTCATATTCTTGAAAATAATAATGCCATGTGACACTAGCAACAATCCCCTCTTGGATTCTTCCATACTGAATCTCTTTAGTATCTTGTCAATGTACGTATTTTGACTCAGGACCAACATTCTCTAGGAACAATCACGATGGATATTGAACCCTAGAATATATGCTTCCTCGCCCAAGTCTTTCATATAGATTCATTTATCCAACCATTCATTAACTGACTCTACGATAGGTACTTCATTTCCAATTAGTAATAGGTCATCAACATATAATACTACAAAAACAACTGCACTTCCACTACACCATCTATATAAAAAATTCTCACATTCATTCTTAACAATGTCAAATTCCATCACATCTTCATCAAAATGAATTTTTCATGACCTTGATGCCCGCCTTAATCCATAAATGGATTTCTACGACTTGTATACCTTGTTGGCATCCTTGGGAGCCACAAACCCTTCACGTTGTGTCCTATAGACATCTGCCCAAAGGTCACCATTATGGAATAATGTTTTAACATCCATTTGAATAATTTCATAATCATGGTAAGGGGAAATGTCCAATAGAATTATGATATATTTCCACATCACAGCCAGTGAGAAGGTTTCATCACAGTAAATTACTTAACACTGCCTAATTTTTTTTGCAACCAGTTGAGCCTTATAGGTGCTGACTTGTCACCCCATGTACAGTTTCTTTTTGAACGAACATTAATTACCATCATGCTTTACATGAACTGGAGGATCTACCAAAATCTTGACATTGTATTGGTTTATGGAATCCTTTCTAGAATTCATGGCTTCATTCCACTTGGAAACATCTATTCCTCCAACAATTCCCTTGTTGGTAAGAGGATCATCACAGTCTACCAATAATTAGTCTCCAACCACAGTGAAAATAAAACCATATCATTCTGGTTCTCACACCTCTATCATGCTCATATAGAGTTCTTGTGTCTCTGGAACTAACTTTTCTTCCACTAGGTTTTGTGGAATCTGTTTTTGTATCGACTTCTATGTATCTAGAACCTCATCTTCATTGAATTCTATCTCCCTCCCACTATCATGTTTGGAGATGTTAACCCCCTCAGAGAATATGGAGTGTCTTCCCATTTTAACCTTTTTATCTAAGGTTTTGTATAGGTAATATCCCATTTTTTCTTTGGGATATCCTACAAAGGTACATGTTGTGCCTCAGGGTGTATGTTTGTTACCTGAAGAGGGCTTACAAAATTCTTCGCTACCCCACACATGTAAATTTGTTAACATGGATTTGCGTCCACTCCATAAGTCATATATATTACAATTTATCAATTTAGTTTGTACTTGGTTTAGTACATGTGCTTTTATTTGTAATAAATATCCCCAAAATGATAATGGAAGACTCCCATGACTCATCATTGATCCCACCATGTCAAATATGGCGCGGTTCCTCCATTCACATACACCGTTCCTCTGAGGTGTGTCAGGAGGTATGAGTTGCGATAGAATCCCAACATACCATATGAAATCAATGAGGTCCCGATTAATATATTATCCCCCTCTGTTGGAGCATAGTTTCTTAATCATCATACCAAGCTGGTTCTGAACATCATCTTGGTATTCTTTAAACCGATCAAAAGAATCTGACTTATACCTCATTAAGAAAATATATCCATATCTACTAAAATCATCAGTAAAAGTTATGAAGTACAATAAACTACCCATTTCTTCTACTTGAAATTGTCCACACACATATCTGTGAACTAATTCTAGAAGCTATTTATCCCTTTCACCTTTCCCACTAAATGAGGCTTTGGTCATTTTTCCTTGTAGACCCACATGACAAACACCCAATGGTTTTAGATCAAAAAAATCTAAATAACCATCTTGAGGTTATTTTTCCAAACATTTCTCATTAACATAACCTTCCCAGTGATGGCAAAGTTGGTTGTGGTATGAGTCATGTGAATTAACTTTTTCATCGATTGCCATTACTTGGTTTGTTTAATCTAACACATAAAGCCCATTATATAAATGTTCCCTACCAAAATAAATGATCTCATTATTTAAGTATCAACATTAATTTCCAAACAAGAAGCTGAATCCATCAGTATGTAATCTGGATTCTGAAATAATGTTTTTGGTTACAGAGGGTACATAACAACATACTTTTAATACCAAGACCATCCCAATACGCAAAGTGTTGTGATAGTCTCTAACAACTACAACTGTATGTCTAGCTTTGTTAGTAGCTCACAGATCCACCTCACCTTGGTCACTCTATCTAAATCTACTTTTTTCCTATAATTGGATACAGATGTGAGCACCACAAGAAGAATCTAATACCCAATTTTTAGAAATATAGGGATTGTATTTGACAAAAAATGGACCGGAAGCATCCCCTTGCTTCCTTGACTGGGTGTAGTTTTTCTTACAAAATCCCTTCTAGCCACATGTGAAACAAACAACCTCATATTCCCTTGCCTCACCTTTGAGCTTCCTATTCATGGTAGGGAATGAAGAAGCTTTTGGATTCATAATCGTTTCCTTCCATTTCCTATTATTCAACATAACAACACAAGGCTTTTCACGTTTCATATCATTGTCCACTAGAAAACGAGGATAAGAAGATCAGATAGATACCTCTCAATGTTGTTCATTTTAAAATTCACAAGAATTTTGAGAGCATATCTGGGGGAGTGATGCGAGAATGAGATCAGTACCCAGTTCTATGGGGAGTTTAAACCCTAGAACCTGCAAGCGCTCAATGTATCCAATGAGAATGACTATATGAGGCCCAGCTGGGGCACCCTCTCAAAGCTGGTTCAGAAATAGAGCTTTGGAGATCTCAAACCTTTCATGACAATATCTCTACTATTATAGAATATATAGTTGCTCATGCATGCTATACGAATCCATGTCTTAATGAGACTTCATGAGGTCACTAGACATTTATGACAACATCAAACATTGAAAGTTGAGTGCATCAGTAAAATATTGATCATATACCAAAAAACCTTCATCACTAGCCCCTTGGGCAAGCAAATATAATAGTGAGGAATCTATCACGTAAAACATTTGGTCATGGCATTGGATAACATGAAGGTTCCAAAACCATTCTTGAAAGTTATTGCTGGTGAAGATGTTGTCTTTATATAAACAATGTTTCATTCTTGGATTGTGCGTTAACAATTTGTGATAAATCCATTACCTCATAAAATTATTTTATATAACTTCACATTGATAAATAAAGCACTAAAATACGATTTTAATGGATCTTAACACCAATAAAAGAATAAAAAATATTTCTATTTCTCTATTAGGAAAATAAATATAAATTGATCAAAAAAAAAGTAACACTACTGGTTTATCAGAATTATATATTCAAATAAAATTATTATACATTAACCAGGACATCAAGTAGGCTGGTGGTAGGTGTAAATCCTTTATCATTATTTAGTCATGGGTTCATGATATGTGGCCTTACTGAACATGATTGGTTGAAACCAAACATACATGATTTCCTTTTTTTAAAACCAGTCTAATATAATATATAATGTTAAAATACATGAAAAACGTTTAATCACTAATTATTATTTTCAAAACCTATTACAACACAAAATCTGTACATCAAAACCTCTTCTAATGTTTATGATAAATTTTTCATGAATTGTTAACCTTATAATGATTCTCAAAGATGAAAATCCAAAACATTAAAAAGAGATCCATGAAATCCTATTAAAATTGATTCTCCTATATATCTCAATGTAGAACTTTGTTTTTGAATTCCAAACATGTTTATAGCCACTTCATGTATTCTCTTGAAACATCCTAATGACCGTATTTACCCAAAATATGTTGGGAAAACGTTCATGATTCCTCATTCCAATGTATATTGGATTTACTCCTTAAATCAAAATGTGTTGTGAAACTAATTAGAGGTAGCATGGAACTCCAGTAAATAAGTCATCACATAGTTCCAAGGTAATAAATACTGTCCAATTTTCATATTCATGCCCAATTTATCTTTATCCATACATCATTATCTTATCATAAATAACATATTAGGGGTTACCTTCCCTTATTAAAAATATCATGTTTTCATTAAATCACTTAACCCACACCACATAAACTTTGGAATTGTGTGGTAAAAAACAGAACTAGAAAACCCCTTAAATATTTCAACATTCATACATTTTTAATCCATTTACTTAAATATGTAGACTAATTAATCCCTAATCCATTAACAATAATACCACTTTACATAGACATTTCATCCGTAGTGTAATCATCATAAACAATGTAACCATTACTCCGAGAACCTTCTTGATTCTCTTTTGGATCATTCTTCTTGGGACATTGGGTTGTATAATTACCATTTTCTCTACTTGTAAAATAGTTAAACTTTAATGAAATATTGGGTAGGCCAAAATAACCATCCATTTAAATCAATAAAATCATCATTTTTCCCTTCTAGGCACTTTTTTGTATCATTATTTTCCATAGTAAAACACAATCATGTTCCACTAATACATTCATTTAGTTTATTCTTTCCACATTCCTGACAAAAATGAAACAAATTAATTTTTATTCCATGGTCTCAATTACCCAAACTCTTAGTGAACTCCTCCTTCCTCTTCCTTTGTGAGACTAATAGTTGGTTAATATGAACACTATTAATCATGTTACGTGAAAAAAAATTAGTAATGATAACAACATCTTTTACTCAAGGGATCAACCCACATGGGTACTCAACATAAAAAAATCTATTACATTTAACATTTATCAAGGTCCTTATTATTCTAACCATTTATGAAAACCATAATAATGTTTTGAGAATTACTTATCATATAAGAGAACCAGATAGTCTTCAAAATAATTACTAATAAGATGTATAAATAATGAAACCTTCTATAATCTATGATGCCATAGGTTTTACCTAGTTTATTCACATCTTACATATATCAAAATCCTTCATGATGTCTCTTGATGCGATTAATAATTCCCATGTCATATCCATTGGAAGTCACAAACTAGGTGTATAATAAGGCATATTTTTGTGTATCAATGTACCCTAAGTCATGACCAGAAAATCTATCTGCAGTTGTTACCCCAATTTACATATTTGTGGGAGAAAAATCCATGTGTATTATCCTGAGAAGGTTGTATTGTTAGGAAACCATTCACCTTATCCTTGACCATAATTATTGGATGTTTTTGTACATGTTAACTCCTCCTAATACTTATCCTTAGATATGAGCATCAGGTTCTCAATATGGTTTTATCATCATAGTTTCTAAAGTATAACTATACATTTTCTATGATGTAATGTATAAAGACTCACACTTTTCAAAACAATTACATTACATACCATTTTCTAAATACTCAAACATTATTCCAACAGATTCCCAATGATAGTATTTGGTATTATGCCTTTGGAAACATGGAAACATAAATAGTAATACATATGTGAGATAAATCATCACCCACTAGGTTTATCGTGACTATCCCTTCTTAGAAATATCAAACATTATACATATCATCATAACCAGCGGGAATGAAACATAAAAGGGTTAAGCTCAAATGTTCAGTAAGGTTAAAAAATGATCTAATGTAAGAAACACATGATCATAAGGGTATAAAAATGAGACCATGAACATAAAATATCATTCCATTTTTATAAAATATAATAACAGAGATCATGATATATATATTGGTAGTTCATATGACATGACATGAAATTAAATCGTGAGCATAATCCTTAAAAAATAACATATAAGTAAAACACGAAATTGAGTAAATCACAAAATAATTTATGATTTACATAGTATCCAAGGCATTGATAGGATGAACTTCTTATTAGTAATGGTTCACTACCATGGCCATATTAGTATCTTGAATTAACTCCTTATACCATCATAGTAGTCAATGTTCAATCCCATAGACTTAATTATTGTAATGGATCATTCCCAAGACCATCATAGTACAATTAGTTCACTCCTCATACCATCATAGTCTATCTCTTTAGATATAAATCCTTACCCGATGAATTAGAGGGATATATTATAAAGGATCATAATTAAACATATTATAACCCATGAAAAGAAATTTGTATTATAAACTTCAAAACATAAAATAACATGTGAAAAGGGATTGGAATTATATTCATTTAATAATAAATACTACACATGAAATGAATTGGGTTTCAAAAGTACATAACCCATGAAAGACAAATGCGTTTCATTATATCATTCCAACAAAACATAATCTATTCAAAGAAACAATATTAATTGAAATACTGAATAATTTCCCAATAAATGTGTAAGTAACATTAAAGGATGTTATCTTAGTTGTGAAAAAAAATTTACAGATGTTTCAAATAAACATTTTAAGAAAATATACTTTCATCATTGAAAAGTTACTTTTATATCATAAACCCTTATGTAAACTTTTTCATTGAAAATTGCATTTTAAGAATATAAGAATACATAAAATTATTTTAAAACTGTTTCTCCTTGATAATTTATAATATTATTTTCAGAAAACTATAAAAACCTTATTATTTTAAAAAACTTTGAAATCTTATAATGGAAGCCCAAAAATGTTCTAAAAGCCATTATACATGAATAATTATAAAATAAACATGAAAACGTTTTGAAAACCATTTTTCATGAAAAAAATATAAAAGAGACTTGAAAAAATATATAAAACATTTTTCATTGAAAATATCATCTAAAAGAATTTTCTTAAAGAATGTCCATTTAAAAATTAAATGGAATATTCGATGAAATAACTGTAGGTAAATTCATACATGTAATATGTGGTCAAAATAATATTCCTATTTCCTGGTAAAAATGATTGAAATGTTCATTGTTTTGAAAGAGAGAAAAATATTCCTTTAATGATAATTATAAAATGGATAAATAGTAAAAATTTCTTATAAATATTATAAGAGATTATTATAATATTCGTGGAAACCCATTTTAGAAATCTATTATTTTCGACTGAAGAGAGGGTAAAATCACGCTTCCTTAACAAATATTTCTTAACAATCTTGGGTACCAAAAAATCAAAAATTGTATGAATACATTAAAATATCTAGAAATAAAAGAGGATATGGTAACTCAGGAGTGTTTTTGAAGGATGTATAAAAATATTTCGTCAACGAATTCATAAACATAAACACTCTCTAAAATCATTGATGTTTTCTCAATAAACATTTATAAATAGGTAACATGAGATCATAATCTAAAATAATGAAATTACATGATACTTATAATTTCATTAATGATTGAGATTCATGAAATTAAAAAGGAAAATATACACCTATTGAAGAAAGGGATTATGTAAATTATTTAAAATGATCCTCAAAGAATGAAAATTAAGACAATAATTTTCTACTAATTAGGAATCTTTTGAATGTTAAACATCATTAAATAGTGATAATAAAATGTCATTGTTATTAAAAATAAATTTATTTGTAAGAAACATATAATACTATCACATAAAATACACAACCAAAAAAATATGAATGAGTGTCGAACATAACACGTATCTCACAAAAATAATCATTGAGATGAAATCCCTGTACCATGTGTCTTGACTCTTGTTTGTTCATATTAAATCAGCCTCTATAATAAATATAAATTTATTATACATCTTCTATAGATGAATATTCCTAATCAAAATACAATATATGGTTTTATTATGAACTAGAAATCATTAATTGGTAATACTAATATCAAACAAAACTATTAATCGAATTTAAAATATTATAAATTATTATAAATATATTATATGTAAAAAATGTTTTGTACTAAAATCCTGTATTTTTAAATATTTATTTAAATATGATCCATTATATAAAAATACACAATAACATTTTGAATTTTTTTTATATCTCATTTCTCAAGATGAATATTATTCTGACATAGTTAATCTATAAATGTTCCACAAATTGGATTTAAAAGGGTATCACCATTGAAAGGTTGTATTACTATATTTATATAATAAATATAGGGTTTTATGAATAAAATTGGGTTTTTTTCTTAACACATGTCTATCAAATCTATTTGGTTAATATAAAAAATATTTCATTGAATATATAACATATTTATTATGTTAATAGCATATACCAATTGTAAATATTTTGTATTACATTGTAAAAATTTCATTGTGATGATGATAATATTTTTGTTTATTTTCAGTCAGTTTGGATATTCATTAATTATCATCCCATTAATTCATCTAATATTTATCTACACAAAAAAAATTTCATAATTTACTTAATATTACTCATATCTATAGACATAAATCTTGGGATATATTCATTTATAATTTTAATTTTAAGAATATATTTTTGTTTGGTTATATTTGTTATTGCATATTACACAAGTCATCGAGAATGTTCAATCGTGCATTTTATCTATGCTAATGTTGTTGGTCCATGTAACATATGGAAAGTTGGGATTTCATGTAACATATGCCAATTCAGATCTAGGTGAATTGAGAGTTTGACTATGTGAAAATTATATTTAATTTTGTGTGATATGGAAAATATCAAAAGATTAAATTAATTAGAAAAAAAATTCACCATATGCTCATTTGTTACAGGAATATATCTTATACACCACTTACATGGTATAGATTCCCCTTACTTATTTTTAACTATATACCAACTATACCATATAATTCATTGATAATAGAAATATTTAGAGAAATTATTATAGAATTCACTAAGACAAATAGTTAACATGATCTATGAAAAATGTGACCTAGAATTTAAACAACTCGGACATCAGCATGTCTCATTTCTATTCCACAAAATATTTATCTTTTAAAAATTAATCTCCAAGCCTTAATAATTTAAAATTTTTACAAGACCTTTATTGTAATATTTTTAATTATAACAAGATCTATATTACCTTTCATATCTGTTGTTAATCCACTATCACGGATCCATACACCAGGATTATCGGATGTATTAAGGGAAATCTATGAAAATCCATCCATCTAAGATCATTTATTTTTCATGCATGTTTTTAAAATCATAACCATAATGTATTAGTAATATTTATATATCATAGAGTGTTGTGGGTAGAAGTCATCATGTATAGTTTAAAATCAATTTTCTGTTCTCATCATATTCTATGATACATTGATCTATAACTTATGACATCATTCATTCTACTTTTGCATCCTTATTTGCAATATAGATGAAAAATAAATTAACATGTGTCTGAATCCTACACAAATGAAATATTGACCATCAAATGATGTTATGGGATATTTCTGTCTGTATGGATACCATATTTACTATTATTCCATTATATACCTATTTTCAATGGAACATATTTATTTTTGTGTCTAATATTACCAAAAAAATAATACCTAACATGAGATGCATTCGTGAGATTAACTACTGCACTAATAGTTTTCACTTGGGTTCTCTGAATCTTTTGGTTCTGATTAATAACCATAATAATATTCAATATCAAAGATAGTGCTTGAGGTATGACTTAAACCATTACTACATTCTATTATTAATCAATCCCCAAATTGGGCTTCTCATTTTCATTTGACTGTTTTTTCCTTTCTATCATCCCACTATGCTCTACTCCATTATTTTCCATCACCTAAATTATTTACCTTCCAGATTTCATATCAAGATTCAAGATATTTTCTTGATCCTTACCATTATATCATATTCCAACTAAATTTTATTCATGTTCATCAATTCATTATTTTTTATATTTTATTGTGTTATTCAATACATCGATCACATTTCTCTATTCATCATTTATGAGCATGTATTCCACAACCATATCAGTATTCTATTTTTCCTCCATCTCAAACCTCTATTCTTCAGATTGCTATATATAAATATTGTCCTCATGAACCACTATGTTGTATTTATTCCTTTTTGATATCCAAATATCAATATCCCCGACAATTGATTCTAATTTTGGTAGGTATAAAAAAATATTCATCAAATTATTCTTTATCTTTGTCACTTTATTCTTTTTTTGGAAGTTGCAGACAACTGCTATAATAGTATTTATCAATTATCATTACATTAACCCATCTCTTTAACATCATATTCATCTAAACTGTAATTTTCTAAAGAACATATAATCTTATATTTGAATAAATTACATTTAATAGTTTTTTTCCATTCACATTGGATGAAGACTTATTAATTTTAATTTCATCTTCATACTCATCATCTTATTGACACATCTTTGGGAACCTTGCATTAAGATATCAAACCATTCCACATGGAAAACATGAAAGTGGGACATTCCATTTTGAAGTACCATTTATTCTTTGTAAATTTGATGAGATGAATGACATGGATTCATCAACTACTTTTTTCCCAACCCATATTCAATTGTTTCCTTCTTCCCAGGCTAGAATTCCACATTTATAGGGTTCCATTTTCTACAGATTTGTTATCATAATTTATCATCTCATATGCATCATGATTATTGTGCAATCTATCCAATGTAATCTCCTTTGGATCTATATCTTCCAATATTGAAACAATCATATTGAACTAAGGTGTATGTATTCTCAAGATATGCTTAAAAATATTCATATTTAAATAATTTATTTGAGACGATGATTGTATTCCACAATGACATTCATATAGTCAATGAAATCATCAACTAACTCATTAGGTTGAATTCTAATGTCATTATATATATTCTATAGAAATTATATTTTTTCTTCAATGATGTTTTATTCATCCTCATAAATATTTAACAACCTTTCCTATATATATTATTAATGACTTATATGAAAACACCATAATATAGAATGCGTTGTTAGGGTGCCCCATAAAGCATTATTGAAATTAGAATCAATATCGTATTCCGTATTTTCATCCTCAAATAAAACATTACACACTATGATAGTAGAAATACCATGCATTAAAATTGTAAATATACCCATAACCAAAGATTAAAATAAGATTTATATTCAGTAACTCCATAACTGAAATATTTTCTCCCCAAATATCGAAATCCAAATATGATTGATGGATTTAAATTATTCCATAGAGAGAGAACCATTAACTTTAAACCATTATCTCAGATACAAATTATTATCCCAACAATGTAAAATACCAAAAGAGGCACTTCATGTTATAGTATGAAAAATTAAAACCACATCCCCTCCATAACATATTTTATTGTGAAAAACACTCTTCTAACACTTTACAAATAAAATGTACAAATAAATTTGAAATAATTAATGTGACCCAACAATTGAAATTGGTTTTAACTCATTAGGTGACATCAATGGATTGTAAAATGGAAATTCAGTGATGTGCCAAATTTATTTTTCCTCAATTCCATAATGTTGTTCGGGTTATATCAATTAATTGCCCGGGTTTAATAACTTTATAATTTTAAAATATAACTCTTTTCATCCAATGGATCATTGATGTGACCCCCCCATTCAATGTATCTCTATTTGTGGAAATTATCACAATCATCCACTTTATTTTTTCACTACATTGAAAATGATTCACAAAATGTTTATGGACATGTAGGTATAGTAATTTATAATAATGAATGTATCCTCAGTTTTAGGAAGATTAT
This sequence comes from Viscum album, assembly GCA_963277665.1. Lineage (NCBI taxonomy): Eukaryota > Viridiplantae > Streptophyta > Magnoliopsida > Santalales > Viscaceae > Viscum > Viscum album. The sequence continues at coordinate 959,303,951 of OY728143.1, read as the reverse complement.
TTAGTTATATCCTATTTTCATCCACACGATGAGTATCAAATTATCATATTTTTACTAGGTAATCCCTTATGAATAATTTTATGATGATAAGTACCATCATAAATATCCTTCTATTCAAAATTATTAATTATCCATCATGATTCCAACAACATTCATGATGCTCAGAAATATCGTGGAAATCAAACAACCTTTGTAAAGGAACCTCCATTTTTTGAATCTCATTTACTTTCATTAAGACCACTTTTCCTTCATGAAGCTCACATATATTGGTTATAATATTATATCATTTTCAAAAATCAATACATTCTTGATCCTTGAAAATTCGAGTCAACATTCATAGCCATTGCAAACAACCATTATCTAACTACATCTTTATATAAAATACCTTCATGAAGAACCTATGAAAACAAAGAACCTTTGATTCTTTGTTAACTACTGATCTTATTTTTGGAAGAGGGGGGATGAAGGCCTATTTGTTGGTGTTATTGACCATTATAAAATCATCCATCCATTCCATCAACCTTTTCACAAATATCACCTATCTCATTCAAAAATATTCTTATTTTTTAAAAAATCGGGGTATATTTAACCTTTCTCAAGGATTTTCATAGTCATGGAAATTACCATATATCCCATCACACATTCATTATGATCAATTTTCTATAGTCTTGGAGATGTTATATTTTTCATTGTTGAATCATGATGCCCTACATTTTCTTGAAATAAAAACTATTGAGACATCAATGTCCTTATAAAATATCCATACATTCGCGAAACAAAAAATTTCATGAATCACATAAATTATTCACATATTTACAAGGAATTAATGGATAAAAACAACTTCATTTATTAATATATCTTTGAAATGTTGGACCATAATTTTTTTTCAAAACATTAGGAAATGGTGCCCTTTTGCCGATGCAATCTTCCATACCACATCTGGGTCATTAATTCCATTAACATGGATATTTTTAAACAAAACTAGTCAGTATACAAAATATAACATCATTGTCACGACACGTCCTCACACACGGTGCGAGTTCAATGGTGCCCTTGGATTTTAATTCTGAGCACCAGTTCAAAAGATATAGAATTAGGGTTACTATTTAAAATTAAAAATAAAATAAAAATGTGGGTGTAACACATTTTTATTTGAATGGTGGTCAAAGTCTCTAAGTTGAAGTTATGGGTGGTTCCCACCACACCCAAACCTCTCTTGGGAGGATATAACTTGGGGTGGGGCTTACTATTTTAAACTCCCTTTAAACCCCCATGAAAATATCAATTACATTGAAGAGGGTCTCTTAAACATCCCTTAACCCATGTAAACCACTTAAACCCTTGTAATTATCTTTTATGGTGCCAAAAAATTAGAATTAATGTTTTGATTAATTGATTTATGTGTTTGAATTATTTTTGATTTGATTATGCCAATATTATAATTTGTGATATATTATTATGGTTGGAGTTGGCATAATTTGTCGTGGGTTGGGAGAATTGGGAGGAACACATTGAGGAATAATATCCTCCAGAAGAAGAACACCATTTTCCACTAAAGAAAGACGATGCGAGGTATTTCTTTCCAATTGGGGAAAGAAAAGGAAGACGTCTCCCATAAAGAATGCCACCAAAGACTCCGTCATTCCTTCCAACGTTGACAGAACGCCGTCAATCTTATGTGATGCCGTTTTCCATGACATAGACAACGTACCATGAATCAAGGTAGGGGTTACATTAATTTTTGATTCAAACCTCCATTTTACATCTCTAAATTGGTGGAATGATGTACCGATTGATATCATATGACGAGGTGGGTTCGGGTGCATGAACACGGCCCGACCCTCTACTTTGTTGTTTCTATTTGATGATGACGGAGGCAGAGTTGAAAGGGTGCGGTGCTGTCGCACCCCGCCAGGTAATAACCACGGCTAAGAGGACCATGGAGGATGGAATAGGAACTGCGTCCGGGAGGGCCGCATCGGATGAAGAGGTAGGGCACTATCGCGCCATGTTGTGTAGTCGAAGGCCGCAACCAGGACGAGCCACAGTGATGGAGGACACGTGATGTCACGCTGGCCGCAAGGAGGTGGAGGATGCGACCCACGTCTGTGGGCTATCCAGCAGAACCGAACCGGCTGGCCGTCTTTCCGGTCGGTCTGGGGATCCTCGGCGCCCACGGGCGCCGCGAGAAGGAGACGCAGCCCGCAACCGTGGGCCGCTCGGTAGGGCGAACCGGCTGGCCGCTTGCCGGGAAAACCAAACCAGACCTTAGCACAGGCTAGGTCCATGGAAGGGCCCGCCCAACCGGGTGGGGACGACCCCCCGACAGGGTCGGGCCCACCGGGCTGGGTTCGTAGGTGGGTTGCGCTCTACCGAGTCGGGCCCACCCCCTACCCGGTCAGACCAGCCAGGCTGGGTTCGCAGGCTGGCCACACCCCACTAGACCGGGTCGTCCAATGAAATGAGTTGGACCCACACGAATGGGTCCACAGGTGGGCTGCACACCCTATGGTCAGACCCTCCGAGCCAGGTCTGGCCGACCGGCTAGCCCACTGGGCATGACGGGCCAGGCCCGACTTCGCCTAAATACGATTATCTCTTAGACCACACATCTGATCGACGCACTATCTGCGGTAGTGAGGCACTCATGAAGAAGCAGTCCTTTTGAGATACACTAAGTCATTTTTGAAAAAATTTGGAAAATGGCTGGGTCTGGATCGAGCATAAATCCAACCGGGCCCCAAGAACAGAAATGCCAATAACTCTTAGACAGAGAATCCAATTGTCACTTCATCTGTGGTGTTGGGTTCCTTTTGATGAGATGGAACTTAGGGATACATAAACTCAGGAATTCATCATAGTTGATGTATCAACACTTGACTCATGGAGAAGACCCTCCTGGAATCAAGCATGCTGTGTGCGGGAACCCTAGATGTTACTGCAATGACTACTGTATCGGGATCCTACGTGGGTTCAACTGCGAAGACTATTGTACCAAAACACTACGTGAGTTCGACAGCGATGAATACTGTACTAGAATCCTATGTGGGTTTGATAGCGATGACTAATGAACCAGAATCCATTGTGGGTTAGACATCGAGGACTATTGTACCGGGACCTCCGTGGGTCCGACAGTTCTAACTTCTATTCTTGTATCCTATGTGGGTCCGACAGAGTAGCTGGTCCTGTATCTTGTGTAAGTCCAACATCTTAGTTTGGCATGTATCATGTGTTGGTCCGACATCATAGATGAATCAGTGACCACATTTTATCATCTCCATCACTTTATGAAATATGTATATCTTTGTGAGCTGAGTCATGTCATTCATCCATTATCATCGTAGTGATTGACATTACATTCGTTGTGCACTGGTTTGTGTTTGGGCTCAAGAGTTGGAGTCGGGACTATATCTACAAACATAAGTATATGTATGGGCATATACCTAAGTAGTGATGGTTGATTTTTTATGATTGTATAATTCTATTGTGGTTCAAAATTTTTGGATTATGGGAGTCCATTGGGGGTCTCATGGTCTCCTACTGAGTATTGTTATACTCACCCATGTACTGGCTTCACCTTCACCTTTTTCTGTTCTGTGAATACGACAGACAGTAGTGATCGAGGCTGAGGGTTATGGACATAGGCTACTCAGAGCTACTATAGATGGGACGTACCATATGGACAAGTTGTTTGAGTACGGTAACTACCCTTCAGGTAATATTCCCCGGTGGATGATCCAGAGGCTTTTTTTCCTTTTTACTTGTACATGTCATTTTTGTTCAGGTGAGTTTCTATACTGGCCAACTTACATTATGCACACCTTACTTTTCTATTTTTGTACTTGTTTCCTCTCTTTATTGTGTTTGATTATAACAACCCCGAATGATAAAGGATTAAATGAAAAAAAATGATATGACTCATGTCAATAAGGTTCACCTTCCTTTTAGGGAGCAAATCTGATTATAACTCCACAGTTAAGCGTGCTTGGCCTGGAGTAGTGATCAGGATGGATGACCTTCAAGAAATTTTCCCAGGGTGTGTGCATGTGAGGAAAAAGAACATCGGAATGGTCATGTGTTGTCTTGTGGGGACAATACTTAGTCAGATGACCCGTTCAGGCACGTGGGTGGACCCTAGGGTGGGCCCCACGTGTCTGCGGGGCAACTGGTGGTACCTGGTAGGCCAGGACCTGACAATCATGTAAAGGCGGGGTGGTTGTGCTGTCACAAGGGCACGATTGTCACATTTGGTATTAGAGGTGGCACCCATCGTTTTGTGCAGTGCAGTGCCTGGGTTTAGATGTAGGGCCCACAACGAGGACGTTGTGTTCTAAAGGGGGGGGGGTGATTGTAACACCCCCGAATGAAAAAGGGTTAAATGACTAAATGATATAACTTATGTCAATAAGGTGAGCCTTCCTTTTCGGGATCATGTTTGATTAGAACTCCATAGTTAACCGTGCTTCGCCTGGACTAATGATCAGGACGAGTGACCTTTTAGTAAGTTTCTCAGGTCGTGTGCGAGTGAGGAAAAATCACACTGGAAAGGACATTATGGGTGACCTTTTGGGAAGTTTCCCAGGTTGTGTGCGAGTGAGGACAAAGAAAACTAGAAAGGACATGTGTTAGCCTGTGGGGATAATAATTAGTCAGATGACCCATTCCGGAACGTGGGTGGATCCTGGGGTGGGTCCCACTTGTCTGTTGGGAAAATGGTGGTACCTAGTAGTCCTGGACCCGACGACCATGTAAAGGTATGGTGGTTGTGCTGTCAGTAGTACCCAGTTGTTAGAATCAAAACTATTTTGTCTGCCTATATCAACCACAAAAACAATCAACCCCAAATAACTATAATAATACCTTGAGGTATTTCCCCATAAAATTCCTATAAAATTTTTTTTATATTAATTCATAGAAAATAATCCCTCAAATTTTGAGTAAAGTAATTTTTTCTTCAAAATACATTTTCGATAGAAAATTTTTTATTTATAATTTAATATTAGGGAATTATAAATGGTTCATAAAAATTTAATTAATTGAATATTCGAAAAATAATATAATTTTATAAATTTTATATAATAAATTAAATGAGTGTTAAATTATTGTATTTTTTTTTAAAAATGTGTGATTTTTCTATAAATATAAAAAACCACCTTCTCAACCTGTAATTTCACTTAAATAAAATTAGTAATATAATTTTCCCAATATAAAGATAATTTTATTATATACTAATATTTTTTATTTAATTGTATTTAGTATAATTAATTTCATTTGATTCATCTTTATACCCATTTTCAATATGATTATTTTTAGGCATTAAAAAAAATAGTCTAAAATATATTATTAGCTGCATAATGTTTCCCCTTATTAATTATTTAAAATAAACCATATAAATGGATGATTTAAAAAAAAATAGAATATATATCTAACAATATAAATTTAAATCCATTAACTTATGATAAATTTTCATATAGGTAATCCTAGGATATTTTTTCATTAGAATTGTATATCATATGAATATTTTTTCAAAAAAAATTAGATGGTTTATTTTAAAATTATATACCAATAATTCTATGAATTAAATTTCATAAAATGGATTACATACAAGGATTTATAATTATATATAATCTAGAATAATGGAAATTTAATTATGTGTGCTAAGTTTCATTAAAGGATGTAAAATTTATTTACCTTAATTAATGATAAAAGAAGGGTTTTAAAATTACTTCTACTTGTTTAAAAATTAGTTTTATTGAAAAGATGTATGTTTTATCTGAAAAATTATATTTTATATTAATAATTATTGTGTAAAAATCATTTAATTATGATCATTTTATTTCAGGAATAATAGGTGATTTTCCTTGGTAAAAATAACTCATTATAGTGAAAATTATAATCGAAAATTTATGGAAACATATAGTACAATGAATAATTTTTTTTCATCTATGTGTCTATATAATTTAATATTAAATCACTATATTATTTATACATTTTTTTTTGTAACTTTTGGGGTTTATTAATTCCCATTATTGAATATTTTTTGGCTTGGAAATTTTTTTTCCTCATACTAAATTATAAAAGCCAACTCCATCCCCTTATTTTTCCCAACTCTCAAGAAAAATTTATAAAAACTGCAAAAAAGTATCTCCCTAAAATATTTAGAGACATTATATATTATATTATTCACAACAAATTAACTCAATGATTATTAATATGATATGTGAATTGTTTTTCTCTATTAGAATGTAAAGGTGTTCCCGATATTAAGACTTTTTTCTTGGACATCATGAACCATCGACTATATCATAAAATTTAAAATAAATTATATAAAATTTTCCCAGTATAAAATTATTTTATTATGTTTATGTCATAGTATTTATCAATATCCACTTCTATCAAATAGAGTGACAATCCATCTCTCAAGTGTATGATAGAGTACTGCCTCATGAACCCAAGTTATTTGATTTCCATCACTAACAATCATAGATAGTTATAAAATTGGAAATGAGGAATATATGTGATAAATATTAAATTATATTAATTGTTTAATTTTAATATATCATCCAATAACTTCCCCTTTCACCCATTAAAGGAATTACAATATTGCTTATTCATATGTATGAACTATTGCCTTTACTAAACAATGTGATTAATTTTCCATGTCCAACTTTATAAAATTATTGTAAAGAGTTATATAATGAATAAATTTGAAAATTCAATTGGTAATATAAATTAGTATATTATGGATATATATATCCTATTTATTAGAACAAGAATGTCAATGACTAAACATGCATGAGAAAATGAATATGTTAGCCCCAAATATAATTATAATAATGAAATATTATTAACGAATTTAGCTTACGTTTTTTATAAGAAAACAATATTGAAAATTATAAACGTGAATATGAATCTCATATATATTAATAATTTATTTAAAACAATTATAAATTTTTTTAAAGTATTTATAGTATAAATGGAAACATGAGGACTGTTTTTTCTCTCATTTTATATTCACTGAGAAATATTTTAATGTAAATATACTAATTTATTTTCTATGATATATATAATTCACCTTTTACCTGTAATATAATTAATCCTTCCGGATTCATGGTCACTTTTTTTAACATTGATTTATTCATATATGGGTATTTTATATTAATGTACCAATTAGTAAAAAATTTCATTACTTCATTTATTTTTAACAGTATATATTATTTCCTAATTATAATTTTTATTCCACGATTATATGTTTAATGAAATTTGATTATATTATGCTTAGTTTAATATTTTTTTATTTGAATTTACATTTGAAAAAAACTAATCAATGTATTGTTTAATTATTAATTTAATGTTATGATCACTATAAGGGTTTCTCATCTTAATTTGTCTTCTTTGGGAAATTTGTTTTATTTTTCACTGACTATGTATTATATAGTGTATAAAAATCCTATATGATATTTAATATCAGGAAGATCAATATTTAAATAAATTTTAATGTTTCATTTGATGATATATATTTTATCAGGGTTATGATTCAATGCTGATATTATGTTGATAGTTTATTTCACAATTTCATTCTTATTATTGATTGTTCATGTTTATGTATCAATTTTGAGGAATATTTGATATTTCATTTATAAAATCTATAAATTTATTATCCTCTAGTCATTCAAGTATTTTTCAAGTAATCGTATAATTTTACTCTAATTGGTACCCAAAATGACAGAGAAAATCTTTTTATGAAAAATAAAACTATATTTCCACCTTTGGTGGAATATCATATTTATTCTAAATCAATGATTTATAAAATTGTTTTAAATAATGTTATATAAATTACTCAATGATTTATTAATGTCATTTTTACCAATGTATACATTTAAAAATTTATTCATAGAAATATTTCAGTCATTTTCTAAATGAGGTACATTATTCTATTTTTTTATGAAACTATTAGAATAATTATTGTTTTAACGTAATTTTCATGTTCTGTATTTCAAATACCCATGACCAATAAATACATTTTATTTTTTTTCAATACATTAAAGTTTCTTATAATATATTTTTTCATAATATTATGGACTGATTTGTTTTTAAATATTATTTTCAATATAGAAATTTATTTTACAGAAGAATGTTTTCATAATAAATTTATACAATTTCTATTACTAATTGAAAATAAATATTTATTTTAATCATAATATTGTAGGATATGTTTAAATGATACAGTTTTTATTATTTATTATTATGTTTTATTATTAGATTGTATACAGAATGGATTTCCATTCACATATTAGATTAATTTTGTGCTTGTTAAAAATATCATAAAACATTAAATATCCAGTGATCATTAGAGATTAACTTTGTAATAAAAAAATATATTATTTATCATTAATAATAGTATTTATTAAAACATATATAACTTCTAAATATGATATTTTACATTTAATTTTATTTGATTTATTTAGAAAATTTTGATTTTCTTTATTCTTTTTTCAATACTATCATATATTGATAAAGCACATTGTTAATTAATTTAATTGGCCATTAAATTTATGGGGAAATCATTGGAAATTATTTGAATGGTGTGCCCTTGACTAATATATCACATATATTCATCAATAATTTCATGCTAAAAATTAGTAATCTAGAATTAAATGGGATTCTTGTGAACCTTTTCAATAAATTACACTCTCTTGGGGAATGGTCTTGATTGTATAGATATAATTGCGTCCATGATAATGATGTTAAATACAAATAATTTTATTCAATGATAATTAAATTATTATTATCCATGATACTAACATATTAATATCATGACTTGATAAATTTTGATTTCTTTTTATTTATGAAGTAGACTATCTGTCATATTTTTATACATTCCATATTTATTATCAATTACCTAAACATGATATTCATGTTATGCGTTTAATGCAATGGGTTTAAATTATTTTACATTACATAGTGATTAATCCTTAATGATTCATGATTAAATCTATTTTACTTAACCCTTATTGAAAATATGACCACACCCTAATTTTGTTTTATTCCCCAATGATATAATGAAGGAATATTTGTATGAGATCCTGGATGAAGAATTGTTATTCTCACAATGTTTTCCTTTCTGTATTAGAAGGTAATCTAAGATTCAAGTATATATCTAATCATCCAAAATAATGAAACCATTCATTCCATTATGATGAAATTACTTGTATATTATTCTAAATAATTAATGTAACCACTCAAACTAGGTTACTAGGGTTATGGTAATTAGTCAAAACATTATATTAATACACTCACAGAATATTCCTTTAATCATTGTATAATTGTTATAATAAAAATATAGACCATAATTTAAATAAATAAAATTTGTATTCTAATATAAAAAATTCATCCTAGATTATTTTTCACATGCGAAAAAAATAACATATCATAAAAAATGACTTAGAATTATATATTTTGGTTTATTATAATAGGCATGAACCAGAAACCCTAGATCCGATGCAAAAACAGATATTTTTCATTTATGTCTTTGATACAAATAAATGTGAATTTTTTTTCCATCTAATATATAATAAATAAAATTGAAATATTGGACAACTTACATGAAAAAATATATTTTTGACACAGTGTAAAAATGATTTAGGAGTTATTATTAACAATGTGGGATTACAAAAAAGTAGTTTATAAAGATAAACATCAACTCCCACTATAAAAATATTTTGACATTTATTGTCTTTGTCTTCAAAATCTCTCATAAACTTCTTTCACATATGAAAACATCATAATAAAAAATAATTTTCACCATTCGTGATCACCTGAAGAAAATGAGACCAAAATGGTGATATATAATGATTAGAAAGTGTAATAATATGAATTAACAATTTCGTGTAACCAAATAGTGTAAGATGAGAATAAGGATATGATGGAATAATCAAATTAAATGAGAATAAAATTATATAATTCATACCAATCAATACCCAGATCATCAATCAGGAATCATGAAAGTAATATTTAAAAATTTCAAGAGTCATTAAATCAATATTTACAAACCATGTTATATCAATATTTATCAATGGAATCATTAAAAACCTTTTAATGCTTAAATAAAATTTTTGTTAACTATGTACATAATATTTTATAAAAATAAAAAAATTTAATATATTTTTTTTCAACATCAAATATAAAACATTGAAAAGAAAACCAGTATCCAATGATGTGGATAATTATATGGGTGAACCCATAGTATTACCTATAATGGTATCACCCATGAACTCTAATGGGGATAAATCATATGTATAAGTCGAATTGGGAATCTCTGAAGCTATAATAGGGGAATAACTTTGTAAGAAATTTCCAAAATTAATATCATGAATAAGTCAAAAGTAACATTCACATCATCATAAAACATATTCAATTAACCATTGTTCTATTGATAACATCTCTATCCCTGATAAAATAAATGGGATATAGGAAAATTTATTTCAAATAACCATAATTCACCCATGTAAATTACAAGGAAGGTTTTATTACAAAATATACATGGTAGATCCTATTTTATATCAAGGGTTGTAGTATATGAAGATTTAATTTAAAATTAATATATTATTGAAATATTTCAGAGGAAAGTAAACTTTTTTACTTTAAAAACATTTTAAAAACTGAAACATTAAAGGTATTAAATATAAAATTAACTTCAAATTACATTTTTAACATGTGAATGATTCAATACATAATTACAACCTCATGAAAAAGGGACAAAAAAATATGTCGTAAATGTTTGAAAATATTTCTTTTAAAAAAATTTGTAAAATGGAGTCAAAAGTGTCCCAGTTGTAAAATATTATGAAGTTTTATTTCTAAATATATTTTAATATAATGTAATATATAATGTAAATTTACATTAATAAATCATTTTAAGAAAATACACTATTACATTTTTGAAGAAAACATTGATATGTAATAGAATGATTCCTGATATAAAACAAGATACACGATTAGTACAACTTACAAGTAAATTTCAATATTTATATTTAATAAACAATGGATCAAAAATTAGTTGAAAATATAAAAAAATCATAAATATTGTGTGTTAAATATATAATTATTACGACAACAATATCATATTTCCCCCCAATGATCATTGAACATAACAAATCTCAAAATTTAAAGAGATTCTAATTAAAAAAAATTAAACATTACAAATATTTCAATAATATGACCATGAAATAATAATTACAAATGATAAATTAATATTGTGAAAATTAAGATATTAATGATAATTTTTTAAAAATTATATTTTATACAAATAATAAAATAAATTAAGTTATATATTAAAAATATTTTAAAATGATTTAAAATTATGACATAATCCATTACCTCATGTATAGAAAATCATTTTATATAATTTATATTATATATAAAATATTCTTATAAATTATTTTATTTTATTATATTTTAATAAAATAATAAACAAAAAAATTATTTCATTATTTTTAATGACATTGTTAATTAACTAATAATTTATGGTCACAACATATATCTTGAGAATAATTTATTCATAGTCAAAAAATTACATAGTTAGGATGACTAATTATAAATATATTATTATTAAAATAACATCCATATAATAATCATGAAATAATTATTATATTTATACATAAATTATAAATTTCAATTCAATATTTATTAATGGTTTTCATAAATGAAATACGATAAAATCGGGGAGATGGAAGGTCATATGTATGTATGAGTAATATTTCCATATTTAAATAATAATTATATAATAAAGGAAAGTATTATTTAACATTTATAAAATTACAACTATGCAATCAATATGATATTATAATATTAATATACTTATATATTATCTATGTGATTTGGTGAGGAAATGTGATTCATATTTCTTTATCGAGGTGATAGTCAACACGTACGCACAATGGACATTATCATTTTTAATTGAAAATAACAGCGAGAAATAAAATGATACCATAAATTTAATAATGTAAAATATTTGAAAAAAATATTATATAAACATTAAATCTATCAATATAACCATCTTATAAAAGTGGTGATGGAAAATGAATTACGTCAGTCATTGAGGTCGTATTCTTATGTTCATAAGAACAATGAATTCCTTTCATATTTCATCAAGGATGGTGATTGATATAATTTATTCGTTTTAAATTATAAAACATATATATATATGGATTATATTTATGATTTTATATAATAATTACATAGGAATTTATGAAATAGTTTTAAGAATAAATAATATAGAAAATATCGATTAAAATGATATGTCTTTTTGGAACAACCTCACATCCTTAACATCATAAAATTACTAGGATTTATTACTTTAATTTTAGAAAGTACTCTGGAGTGTGGGTATGAATAATAGAAAAGTGTTATTATTGGGATTTTTGAAAAATAATTGGTTTTAATGTGTGAACAGTTGAGAAGAATTGATACTGTTTTATAAAAGAGGGGTGGGGCGCTATTGAAATGTCTCAAATTATTTAATTAATATTAAATAATTCCCAATTAAAAATAGATAAAAATAATATATTTAAATGATATGATGAATATAGATTTAAATACTATCATTAAAATAACAACAATTCATATTTATATAACAGTCATAACCTTATCATTTGGTATTAACTTTTCTATAACCCCTTGCATACTAACGGTGACAACAATGATTTTTTTTTATGATTAAGGGTCAATATAGTTACTATATATTAGGAAACATACCATAAATGGAAAAAAATATATAATAATCCTATTAATTATATGTTTTTTAGGATAATTTTTTATTAAAATTATATAATTTTATAATAAATTAATTATTATAAATATCATTAATGTAAATTTTCAGAACAACTCGCTACATTAACACGGATAAAATCAAGAAAATAATCAAAATTTTAATCAATTATTTTATTATATATATAAAATATCATATTAATTTATAAACTCATGTTTATAATTAATTTTTTCCATTTATATATTTGTAATATAATTAATATGAATTATTTTATTTTTTAATTAAATAAACAATTACAACGTCAGGATTGTTTATGAAATTATGTTAAATATTTTATTACTAAAAATTTAAAATAAAATACCAAGATTATTTTAAATATTTACTTCTAAAATTGATATTTAAAAATGAACATAAATAATGGTGTACCCCATTATATATATACAATGGTTATTAATAAAAATAGTGTTAAATTTTTGATATTTCATTTAATAAAATGTTATACTTATTATAATCAGACCAAAATGGAAATTGAAAGACTTATAAATAAATATTAGATTAAAATAGTAAAAAAATTTCATGCATGAGAAATAAAGCAGGTTTTAGGTTTATTTAATTAATCTTCTAATTTTACTTTTCCTTTTAAATACCCAATTTACCCTTTAGTATGGTAAAAAACATACTGTGGTTACTATTAATATTAACGAATAATAGAAGGGAAAAAATACGTAATTTGGACCCTATAGTTCTATTTATGAAATATAATTTATATAAAAAACAATTATTTTTCATTATTTAATTAAAATATATATGGAAAGAGATGACGAAAAATGGTTTTTTATAAAAAAAACTGTCATTTTAAATTAATAAATGTTTTTATAATAAAGTTAATAATAAAAAGAAATTGAAAATGTTACAAATAAATATATTAAATGAGTATAAATTATTTTAATATATTTTATTACATTAAATAACTATCTTATTATAAAAAACAACATAGAAGACCTTAAAAAATATTTTTTTAATTGAATTTCAAATAATTGATAGAATGAAGAACACACAACCCCAAGTTGAAATGTACTCCAATATATTACGATATAATAAACTAGCCATAAAATTGAATGTTATTGATATTTCATAATAAATTATAAAAGTTATGGTATTCTATTGATTTAAAATAAAATATGAATCATTTAAAAGAATATCAAATGTTTTTTTCAAATAAATTTTAATAAATAATGATTGGCCATGTTTTGAAATCATATTATAAGAATATTTTTATGAAAAATAAAAAATATATAAAAATATATAACATAAATTTTTATATCATAATATCAATATTATCTAATGATGATTTTTTGGTGTTTTTCTATAAATTCCACGTCTTGATGAAAAGTAAAAAATAATAAAATTATATAAAAAAATCAATTTAATTAAGATAATTTGGTTGTTTAATTATATATTTTATTAGTTTAATGTTAAAATAGTTTTAATAAAATATATATTAACAGAATTTAGTTCATTTAAAAAAAATTATATTAATTTTTGGCAATGATTCATTGTCAGCATTTGAAAATTTTCCCTTGGAAATCCCTAATTGTCACCATGTTGGGTTGATTAATTTTAAATCATGATATTTCACTTCTATTAATGGACTATTATAAAAATATTAATTTTTTTTAATAATAATAATTTATATTATTTACGAGAAAAAACATAATTTTTGACAAAAATAAATAGTAAAAACAGTAAAACGTATTTGTCGTGAATAAGGTAAAAATTGATTTAGGAGGGGTTAAACTAAACTTATATAGTTTAGATTGACCCAAAACCATGAATAATTTATATTATATATTAATATTTTTACCCAATAATATATAATTATGGTCAATCATCATTTTTCTACTCTTTTAGCATGTTAAAAATATGTGTACAAATTTTTCTTTTAAAAAATTACAAGTCTAACACTCATCTCACTTATAAAACACCACCCTTATCCTCATTATTTATACAACGAAATCCATTTTCATCTAAAAATCCCAGAGAAAATCACTTAACAAGGTCCCTATAATAATATTGTAATACTTTTTTAGTCATATATTCATTTCAGAAATAATATTTTTCCAATCCTAAGGTGGTTACCCAAAGAAGAGGTAATGTTCTTTGTAATGATTTTTTTTAATTTCTTCTTACACATCTTATAAATTAAAAAATTATGATATTATAATAAAAAAATTATCCTAAATAAATTTATATTTATTTTATTAGGTAATTACATAAAAAATATCAACTTTAATAATATGTGTTATGAAATCATCATTCATGGGTAGAGCGGACTACCGTCTAATTAGATGATATCCTTAATTTTACAATTACAACCTCTCATGGTTGGGTATATGATTGATATAATGAATATATATTATATTTATAACATAAATATACTCTTATATTAAATATATCATATATTCCGTTTTAGTTAATATACAATTGTGGTTACAAAATCATTGATATTTTGTTCAATAAACTACAACCCCATGATGTGATGTGATTGAGTTTTGAATAACAAATTACATTGAATGTAATAAGGATAATGTACATAAATATATCTTATATAAAATAAATATTTGTGATATTATGTACATATTTATTATTCTTAATTGTTAATTTATAATTTTAATTGTAACCTTTTAACTCACATAATGATGATACCATCATTCATGTATGTGTAGAAAATCACTTTCGCAAAGTGATGTTATTTTATTCTCATGACCAAAAAACATAGATGATATAAATTAGAATATTAGAATATTTAATATTATATTTTTTATATTTAAATTGTTTTATTATGATAAATATTACTTAGCTCTATTCCATAATGATCACTAAAAAATAGAAATGTTATGTATAGCCTAATCTCTCTATCATTGTAATGTAAATAATTTATAAAATACACAACTCTTTATTAGTACTAAGATAACAATTGATATATAAATATGATAATTTTGAATGTATTATTTTTATATAGTTGATTAAAAAATAAAATTCCATCAATAATTGTATTTTCATAACAATATTACATAAGAGAAAACAATGTAGTGAACAAAAAGGAATTGAATATAATGAAATATAATTAATGAACGAGAGGAAATATAATATAAAAGGATAAAATATGATATTATAAATAGTAGTATGGTTTTTATATAAGATAGTTAATATTTTTAAAATCACTATATAAGAGGATAAAGACCATTCAACTAAAAGTATTCGCGAGGTAAATTAGTTGGTCTCAAATTTTTTGGAGGCATATTGTAATGTTGGTGAAGTGCCCAGATCAGTGTGAATCACTGAGAGGGGGAGGGGGTGAATCAGTGATCCCTTAAAACTTTTTACTAATTGATTCTTTATCAATTAAACCTCTATTGCTGGTTAAAGCCTCGATCTACTCTTCTTGTATCTCTCAGCCTTTCCTCGAGTGATGCAGTAAAAGTAAAGGCACAGGACACAAGGATTTACAAGGTTCGGCACCAAAGGCCTACGTCCTTGCCATGTTGGTTATACGCCCCAACATGGTTTCTTCAATTATAATCTGTTAGTATTACAATGGTCGATACAGAGTCCCACTGTATCTCTCCTGAGTCCCACAGGAGGGACTTTATACTGCGTCCCACAGTGTTACCAGAGTCCCACTGGCCTGCTCCAGAATCCCACTGAAGACTTCTTCCACCCTGAGTCTCACATGGGGCTTCTCCTGGCTCCTCGAGTCACACGAGAAGCTCTTCTTCTCTTTAAGCTTCTTCAAGTATCTTCAGCACTCTGGGATAAAGACTGCTGGCCTTGCTCTGTAACTCTGATCACTTGTGATGATCAGGTCTTCTCGTCTTGCTCAGGATTTATCTCCTTCTTCTAAGGATGACCTGGCTTCTCTCTTCAACTACTGAATACTCAGACAACTGATATCTTTAACTTCAGTCTGGTCCAGTCTCACTTCAAAACAACTTCATGCACTGAATGCATGGAAACTCTGAATCCTCATTCACTGACTGCATGGCCTTCTCAATTTCTTCAAGATCCTCTGGTCTTGGTCAACTCAGATGCACACTCACTGATTTGAACGTTGATTACGTGCGCATGTGCATGAATTCATGCATGCAATTCCTTTTTCTCCTTGGTGTGATAAACCCACAATGGGTGTAAATACTTTTAGCACACACACCTTATTCCTTCTTCACACTTTGTTCTTTTTGTTTACACACTCACAAGTGTGTTGTACATTAGTGTGAGGGTCTCCTCTTTCTTCCTTCTTCTAAGTGTGTTCACTTCACTTAGTGCACACACACTAGGTTCGGCCTTTTAGTTCTTTTGCACACACAAATGCCTATGGCCTTCTTCCCTTCTTGTACTCTTCCACTTTGCACACACACTTTGTTTTTCTCTTTTAATCTTCAAGTGTGCACAACCACAAGGCTACGGGCTTCACTTGTTCAATTTTCACACAAAGGCACTAAGCCTTGGGTTCTCCCTATTTGCACAAGCTACTACCCGTAGGTCCTTCTCCAATTCTTAAACACACTCAATGTGTGGTCTTCCACTTCACTTGGCACACAAGGCACTAAGGCCTCAGGGTCTTCTTTTCCACTTGGCACACACACACTGCCTTCTTCTGTTTTTGCACACACAGCCCGAACTCCTTGGGTGCAAGGAAGCCGTGCAAGTCTCGGGTGCAACCGGTGCAAGGCACGCAAGGCCTCGAGTGGCCACTGCCGCGCAAGTGCTTATCGCGCAAGGGGCCGCGGTGCACAGAGGGAGCGTGCAAGGTCGCGCTGCCCAACCTCTCCTTCCTGTCGCGCAAAAGGGTAGCGCGCAGGGGACTCTTCACCTCCTTCTTCTTGTCACGCAATGAAGTAGCGCGCAAGGGACTCATGAAGTCAAGGTTTGGCTTCGGGCTGCTGCCGCGCAAGTGGTGCGCGCAAGGATTCTACTTCGCGAGGCACAAAGTGCTTCTCATGGGACTCCTCAAATATTCAGCGGATCAGCAAACTCAATGAGAGCCTCGAGATCCCCTTATATAGGCAGAGGGATGCCTCTGTCCATCCGAGTGATAAATCTCGAATCACTGAAGATTTCGGATCTTCACGATTTTCTCCAAATCTTTTTTTCCTTCGCTGTTTCATCACGGGTTTCCTTTTTATTTTCCTCCTTCACGTGCATGAATTTTCGAATGAATGCATGGCCTCTTTATTACTTGTCTATGCATACCACGAACACACATGGCCTCGGCACCTTTGGTTTGCCTCGGCCGAACCTCGAATTCTTTCTCGATGCATGCATGAAACATTTTAATGCATGCATGAGTTCGTTATGGCCTAACGATCAAAAAGGATGTCTCGGTTTGCTCGGAGGTGGCCGGGAACTCAAAAACTGTCTTCGGGATGCCTCTGGTTCGGACGGAGCTCACGGGGAGGCCTCGACATGGCTCGAGCAAGGAGACGCACTGGGAGCCATTAGATCGGGCGATTGAAAGACATCGGACGGCTGTGATATGATCATCGCATGCGGGAGGCGATGAGCGGTCCAGATCTGGCGCGCGATCGATCGAGCAGCCAGGATTCGCTCCGCGGAAAAATCTCTCGTCCCACATCGAAACGGATCCCGATTTTTCTGTGGTTTATCACCCTCGCGCTTCCGGCTTCCCTTCAGTTGCACTTCTCCCCTCCCGGTGCCGCCCCGCACCGGGTTCTCTCTGCTGGCGCGCTCTTGCGCCCACCTCTGCTCCCTTCGGGCGCGCCACTGGCGCCCACTATACACTGCTTGACACTCGCGGGTGCGCTCATGCGCCCCTACCGCGCTCCTCCGGGCGTGCCCCAGACGCCTATGCGGTGTCTTGGGTGCGTCCTGCCGCCCTGGGCTCTCCCCACGGGTTCCCCCATGTGTGTGGTGCCTAGAGCCCATGCCTTGGGGTTGAACCCTCAAGGTGTCTATGGGCTGGCCATATTTTTGGCTAAGGCAAAGAATGAGGAACTTTGTTAAATACAATGTTGTCCTATGAGTATAAGCCATATGCCACATGCCACATGCCCTTCAATCCATTCTTCTCCTTCATCTTCTTCTTGAGAATTCAAACATTAATCTTCTTGATTAGAAACAACTCCTCAATTTATAATTATTCTTCATCATCTCATTCTCTACTTAGGAGAGAATTCTCAAGGATCTTCATCAACCGAACTCCTGAATCACATAACTTCTTCAATGAACTTCATTGATCTAATCAGACATCAAATTGGATCTTCTTCAAATTCACATGCACTAAATGACAGTGCATGGACTTAATTAGTACCACTTCATCCATTTAGGAGTTGTGGATGGTTCTCCTCATCTCCTCATGCATTGTTAAGACAATTCATGGTAACTCTATCAGTTTTGTGACTTTGTATCCAGTTGATACTAGTTCTTTGAACTTAATGATCAACACATCAATCATCTGATATAATGATGATGTCCCATAATCATCCATTCTTCATGTGGTGTAACTTAGTATCATCTTGATACAAGTATTGAAACATTAAGATCAGTTCTACAATCGTCTGATATTCATAGACAATGTTTCAACCACAAAATCCTATGTCACTTAGTGAATCTCCTAAGTGACATGCATCTTAGTACCATGGCCATTCTCCTTCATCACCATCACCATCACAACATTTTTCATTCACATCTTGACATTCCTTGACATCCATTCATTCCAAGACAACTTCATGCCTCATTGACAACAAATGCAACACAATGCACTTCAATCTCCCCCTTTGTATTTGTTGGCAATACACTAGAGCACATATGAATGGGTCAATATGTGTGCCAATATTTCTCCCCCTTATTGGAAATCAAATGCAAAGGTGTGGTGTGGTTCTCTTCAAAAAAAAAATCACTTCCTCCCTTTGAATAGCATCTTCGTGAAAAGCACTAAGAGAGGGATGATGTCACATGTTCTCTTTAGCAAAGAACCTTTAGTAACTCGGCTCTAAGTCTACTTGGGCTAACCCGGTGTAGAAAACAAGAGTGATATGACCATGGAATTCAAAGCTGTCCATAATTCTCTACACATGTGAGATCATGCTTAGGGGTTTGAAATTTTTCAGATATAACAATGAATTTGCTAAATCCTGCACAACTTCACAAAACTCATTAGAAAGTTCAGGTGCAAAGATAAAGATCCCCCTTTTATCCATTTGTCTTCAATCCATACTCCCCCTTAATTGAAAAGATAAACTCAATTAAGTAACAAGGGATGAAATTATGATTGGAATACCTTCACTTTTCTCAAGATGGTATTAAATCTTAGAATCCCATCTTCTTCTGATTGGCTCCCCCTCAAGGGGTGCACTCCATTCTGTCCAAACCACTCTCCAGATGAGAATGATCATCGTCTTCAATTCCCTGCAATTTTAGCACATGTAAATACCAGAAGTATTAGGGAATAAGATGGAACCTCCTTGGTTCATCAATGTGAACAACAAGGTTGAGAAGATTATCTCAACCGAGATGTCCCATTTTCACCATTCTTCACACTTGCACATTTGATCTTAAATGATATTTGTGCTGGTGTGGATCTCAATACATATTCATGTGAAATATTCTTCTTCCCTTTTTCCTTAGCAATTCCCAGAACTTCATCTTCAGCTCTTTGTATATCTTTGGCAAGTTGCAACTGATTAGGCCATATGACTAACAAGTCATTTGGAAGTGAGGCCTCAGTTTTGGAAATTCCACATGGTTCTTTTGAAGCTGTTAAGATGCCTTTCTTAGGAAACTTATCTTCAATCAATCCCTTCTGCTTCTGCTGGATTGATTGTCTGTTTGATTCCAGTCTGCCTCTATTGAATTACATGGCTTCTTTACAAAGATCCATGATATGTGCTTTCTTTCCACAGTAGAAGCATTTCTTCTTGGTGGTCCTTCTGGATGCATAACCCTTCTCAGATTTAGAATCCAAGGACTTATTTTCCTTTTTCAAAACCTTCTTGGGAGCATCTTCAACTTTCTTATTGCTTCCCAAGGATTCCATTTTAGCCAGGTTCAGTGATCTTCTCTTCTTTTTAGCTCTGGATACAGTTGGAGATTGACATGTATCTTTTTGACCACTTTTGCAATCATCCCAGATGTTGTCAAGTAATCCAAATCTATTTGAAGTAAACAAATGTCTCTAGACCTGTGGATGCTGCTTCTTTTCCTCTGGCTTGCTCCCCCTTGGCATGGGCTTCCTTTGTGCTTTTACATTCAGTGGATTGTACCAACAATCTTTTGCACAGTGCCCATACTTATTACAACACCAACATTGACCCACAAATCTTGACTTCTTCAGTACTTTTGATTTTAGGGTACTTTTCTGGAGCTGCTGCGTTGTTTCAGGAGAGATCTGCTTCTTCATTTTCTTCATCCATACTTGTTTGGAATTATTTTTCCATTCTGCATTTTTTGTGGAAACACAATTAGAAGCATTAGTACGAAATGGGATGGATGGTAACTTCCTTTTAGAAGATGTTTCCCTTTTATTAGAGGATTTCCTTCTTTTGGAATCATCCTTCTCAATGCACACTTGTGTAGCAACATTTCTACTTTCAGCTGACTGGGAGGATTCCGCTTTGGGTGATTGCAGATTTTTCAATATCACCTCTAGTTCTAAGCATTTCATGTTAAGGGAGTTCTTCTCATCCTCAACAGTTCTTAGCCTTCCTTCCCAATTTTCTTTCAGATGTTCTAACTGGTCTTCATGCACCTTCTTCATTTCTTGTAATGAATTGTCAAGCCCCTTCACCCTGTTTACTTTGTCTTCAAGTTGAGCATCTCTGACATTCATTGAAACGTTGTGCCTCTTTTCCAGTGCATGGAAAACTTCTTTGATCATTATCATAAAGATTTCTTTCTCAGAAAGGCTTCTTTGCAATTCTTCACAAGTATCTTCATATCTATCATTGCAAAGAGAAACAGTTTCATCCTTAGCCTTCACCAGCTTTTTGAGAGTGTTGGTTATGACAACCCTTTTAGCCAATTGGACTTCCAGAGAATTGGCTTCATGTTCTAGATGTAATTTTTCTTCTTGAAGATCAAGGAGGCCAGTAGCTATACACATTGCCACTTCCTTGGGGACTGTCTTCTGAAGATATTTGATTGCATTTAGAAGATCATTGTTCCTTCCATCTTCATCACAGCTAGAGCAGGCTTCATCAGAAGAATGATAAAAGGAATTGTCATCTGATGTGACTTTCACATTTTTTTACATAGAAGGAGTTTCTCTGATTGCAACAACCTTCTTCCTCATCTTCTTTGCCTGTTTCTTCTTTCTATTTTTCTAAGCCTTGGCAGATATCTCCATTTGAGGCTGGTCACTCATTTCCTCAAATCTGAACTCCATAAAGACTCCCTTGGATCTTTTAGAGGTAACCCGCTCTGATACCAATTGAAGTGCCCAGATCAGTGTGAATCACTGAGAGGGGGAGGGGGTGAATCAGTGATCCCTTAAGACTTTTTACTAATTGATTCTTTATCAATTAAACCTCTATGGCTGGTTAAAGCCTCGATCCACTCTTCTTGTATCTCTCAGCCTTTCCTCGAGTGATGCAGTAAATGTAAAGGCACAGGACACAAGGATTTACAAGGTTCGGCACCAAAGGCCTACGTCCTTTCCATGTTGGTTATACGCCCCAACATGGTTTCTTCCATTATAATCTGTTAGTATTACAATGGTCGATACAGAGTCCCACTGTATCTCTCCTGAGTCCCACAGGAGGGTCTTTATACTGCGTCCCATAGTGTTACCAGAGTCCCACTGGCCTGCTCCAGAATCCCACTGAAGACTTCTTCCACCCTGAGTCTCACATGGGGCTTCTCCTGGCTCCTTGAGTCACACGAGTAGCTCTTCTTCTCTTTAATCTTCTTCAAGTATCTTCAGCAGTTTGGGATAAAGACAGCTGGCCTTGCTCTGTACCTCTGATCACTTGTGATGATCAGGTCTTCTCGCCTTGCTCAGGATTCATCTCCTTCTTCTAAGGATGACCTGGCTTCTCTCTTCAACTACTGAATACTCAGACAACGGATATATTTAACTTCAGTCTGGTCTAGTCTCACTTCAAAACAACTTCATGCACTGAATGCATGTCAACTCTGAATCCTCATGCACTGACTGCATGGCCTTCTCAATTTCTTCAAGATCCTCTGGTCTTGGTCAACTTAGATGCACACTCACTGATTTGAACTTTGATTACGTGCGCATGTGCATGCATGCATGCATGCACTTCCTTTTTCTCCTTGGTGTGATAAACCCACAATGGGTGTAAATACTTTTAGCACACACACCTTCTTCCTTCTTCACACTTTGTTCATTTTGTTTACACACTCAGAAGTGTGTTGTACTTTAGTGTGAGGGTCTCCTCTTTCTTCCTTCTTCTAAGTGTGTTCACTTCACTTAGTGCACACACACTAGGTTCGGCCTTTTAGTTATTTTGCACACACAAATGCCTATGGCCTTCTTCCCTTCTTGTACTCTTCCACTTTGAACACACACTTTGTTTTTCTCTTTTAATCTTCAAGTGTGCACAACCACAAGGCTACGGGCTTCACTTGTTCAATTTTCACACAAAGGCACTAAGCCTTGGGTTCTCCCTCTTTGCACAAGCTACTGCCCGTAGGGCCTTCTCCAATTCTTAAACACACTCAAAGTGTGGCCTTCCACTTCACTTGGAACACAAGGCATTAAGGCCTCGGGTCTTCTTTTCCACTTGGCACACACACACTGCCTTCTTCTGTTTTTGCACACACAGCCCGAACTCCTTGGGTGCAAGGAAGTCGTGCAAGTCTCGGGTGCAACCGGTGCAAGGCATGCAAGGCCTCGGGTGGCCACTGTCGCGCAAGTGCTTACCGCGAAGGGGGTCGTGGTGCACAGAGGGAGCGCGCAAGGTCGCGCTGCCCAACCTCTCCTTCCTGTCGCGCAAAAGGGTAGCGCGCAGGGGACTCTTCACCTCCTTATTCTTGTCACGCAAATAAGTAGCGCGCAAGGGACTCACGAAGTCAAGGTTTGGCTTTGGGCTGCTGCTGCGCAAGTGGTGCGCGCAGGGCTTCTACTTCGCGAGGCACAAAGTGCTTCTCACGGGACTCCTCAAATATTCAGCGGATCAGCAAACTCAATGAGAGCCTCGAGCTCTCCTTATATAGGCAGAGGGATGCCTTTTTCCATCCGCGTGATAAATCTCGAATCACCGAAGATTTCGGATCTTCAAGATTTTCTCCAAATCTTGTTTTCCTTCGCTGTTTCATCGCGTGTTTCCTTTTTATTTTCCTCCTTCACGTGCATGAATTTTCGAACGAATGCATGGCCTCTTTAATACTTGTCTATGCATACCACGGACACACGTGGCATCGGCACCTTTGGTTTGCCTCGGCCGAACGTCGAATTCTTTCTCGATGCATGCATGCAACATTTTAATGCATGAATGAGTTCTTTATGGCCTAACGATCAAAAAGGAGGTCTCGGTTTGCTCGGAGGTGGCCGGGAACTCAAAAACTGTCGTCGGGATGCCTCTAGTTCGAACGGAGCTCACGGGGAGGCCTCGGCATGGCTCGAGCAAGGAGACGCACTGGGAGCCATTGGATCGGGCGATTGAAAGACATCAGACGGCCATGATATGATCATCGCGTGCGGGATGCGATGAGCGGTCCAGATCTGGCGCGCGATCGATCGGGCGGCCAGGATTCGCTCCACAGAAAAATCTCGCGTCCCACATCGAAACGGATTTCGGTTTTTCTGCGGTTTATCACCCTCGCGCTGCCGGCTTCCCTTCAGTTGCACTTCTCCCCTCCCGGTGCCGCCCCTCACCGGGTTCTCTCTACGGGCGCGCTCTTGCGCCCACCTCTGCTCCCTTAGGGCGTGCCACTGGCGCCCACTATGCACTGCTTGACACTTGCGTGTGCACTCATGCGCCCCTACCGCGCTCCTCCGGGCGTGCCCCAGACGCCTATGCGGTGTCTTGGGTGCGTGCTGCCGCCCTGGGCTCGCCCCATGGGTTCCCCCATGTGTGTGGTGCCTAGAGCCCATGCCTTGGGGTTGAACCCTCAAGGTGTCTACGGGCTGGCCATATTTTTGGCTAAGGCAAAGAATGAGTAACTTTTTCAAATACAAAGTTGTCCTATGAGTATAAGCCATATGTCACATGCCACATGCCCTTCAATCCATTCTTCTCCTTCATCTTCTTCTTGAGAATTCAAACATTAATCTTCTTGATTAGAAACAACTCCTCAATTTATAATTCTTATTCATCATCTCATTTTCTACTTAGGAGAGAATTCTCAAGGATCTTCATCAACCGAACTCCTGAATCACATAACTTCTTCAATGAACTTCGTTGATCTAATCATACATCAAATTGGATCTTATTCAAATTCACATGCACTAAGTTATAGTGCATGGACTTAATTAGTACCACTTCACCCACTTAGGATTTGTGGATGGTTCTCCTCATCTCCTCATGCATTGTTAAGACAATGCATGGTAACTCTATCAGTGTTGTGACTTTGTATCCAGTTGATACAAGTTCTTTGAACTTAAAGATCAACTCATCAATCAACTGATATAATGATGATGTTCCATCATCATCCATTCTTCAAGTGGTGTAACTTAGTATCATCTTGATACAAGTATTGAAACATTAAGATCAGTTCTACAATCGTCTGATATTCATAGAGAATGTTTCAACCACAACATCCTATGTCACTTAGTGAATCTCCTAAGTGACATGCATCTGAGTACCATGGCCATTCTCCTTCATCACCATCACCATCACATCCTTTTTAATTCACATCTTGACATTCCTTGACATCCATTCATTCCAAGACAACTCCATGCCTCATTGACAACAAATGCAACACAATGCACTTCAGTTGGGCACGTAGTTTCATTTATGTAGTATATGTAATTGAATTATAGAAATTAATAAAATTAATAATTCATATTTCATGTTATTTAACACTTCAATTTGAATTATTTATTAATAAGGATTTTAATTAATTTTTTACAAAACATTATTGAATTTAGAAACTCAATTTCTATTTATTGTTTTATATTACTCCTTCATTTTAGATGTTGTTATAAGATTATGTTTTTAAATGATTTTTAATATTTATTGTCATATTTATTCTTTTTTAATGGAAATTAAATTTTATACACATATTTTATTCATTGATTAATCCTCATATACAAGCTTTGGCCATTATAGGGTTTCATTTCAAAATATAATTTTAATATGTATTGTTTTTTCATGAATTTTCATTAATGTATATTATTTTATATTTTTATAAAAACATTTTATTTTATTTTACACATTTTATTTATCAACATTTTCAAGTAATAATACTATTTTCCGCTCTATAGTATTTAATATTATTGAGAAAATATTTTTAATAAAATATGAAATCATTTCGCTCTTCTATTATAAATCCAATTTCATCCAAATACATAATTGAAAATTTTTTAAATAATTTTATAGAATTTTAAAATTTTATTTTTTATGGATTTATTTATATGTTTTATCTATTTATATTTTTCTAATAGTAATATTCATTTTATTTTCAAAACTATATGTGTTTTGGTTTTACTGAAATTTTAATGGAATAATTGTTTTAACATGAATAGAATGAACATTATACATCTATATTTTTTATGGCCAAAATAATTTTCATTTTGATTCTCAGGTAATTTTTGAAAAAAACATTAAATTTTTTAGATTATTTTTCATCAAAATATGAATTTAAAAATCAAAAGAATATTTTCTACAAGAATGATTGAAAGTTCTCTTTTTGGTATTTATATTGGTTAGTGGAAAAATAATTTAATATTACCCCAATTAGGGATACTTTTTTATCAAAAACTTCCAAATTCTTTATCTAGATGTTTTATGATCACATTGACCAAATAAATTATTGACAATAACATTCTTGATTCACCTCTGTAGTCATTTGAATTCCCATTAAATACTCACATTGCTATTATTATTTTACATTACATTTCCAATAAATATCAATATTATTTTCCATGTATATGATTCTTTCTTAAATTGTGTACCATTTTTACATACATTTTCTACCTTGGATGTTATTTGATTGACTATATAAATAGTTACAATAATTATTCATTCATTAATATAGATATATAATGTTATACCATATTGATTCATGAATTAAATCGATAATTTGATATATGAGGAATGTTTTGGACATATAGTGAATAGAGAAATGGATTTTATATATCCCATTAATTCATCGGTAGTCTCTTGAAAAAAGTCTATTGGAAAAAATAGAATTTTTTTACCATTAATTTTATATCAATTGGCTAAACCAAATGTGGTTATACCAGGTATTTTTAAATCAGTTTCCCAAGGTATATGAGTTTTTATATAGTTTTTTTAAACCATATTGTGAAGGTTATTCACCGAAGACGTATAATGTTCTAAATAAATTATTTCCAAAAGGTAATAATTTTCATCATTAGGAATTAAATTATTACTTTCCATGAGATTTTCACAATGATATTATCTATTGATGCATCTAATTATCATTTTATTTATTAAATAGATTGTGTTTTCATTTACATACATTTCAATATTGATTATTAATTATATTTTTATTTTAATGGAAGGTGTGTTTATTTATTTACCTTTCCATATTGATTATTCTTTATATAGTTATTTAAATGGAATGTGTGTTTTGTTATTTACTTTTACGTGTTTATTATGTTTTCAAGATTATTATAACTTCCATTATAATTAATAATTTGAGATCATTTGATATCAACATTAATTTTTTCCTTTCCCTGGATATCAAAAGTGTTTAATGTGATTTAAAATAATGAATATTCTATAGGAAATAATTTTATTATCGAAAAATATTATATTATAATTTCATTTAAATTGTAATTTATTTTTCATTTATTTACCTTATTTATCCTTACTACTAAAATAATCAGTTTTTATGAATGTAATTCCTTATATCCTATTTTAATATAACAAAAAACATTGACTTAGATGTATAGGGTTCATGGTTAGTACTATTGGTTTGAGAGAATATTTTGTAGAAAACACAACGACGTGATATAATTAAACATTTATTATAGATCATGAAACTCGAAAACACATTAAGCATAAATATATATTAACATAAAAAATATTTGGTATTTTATAGGTTATTCAGTGTTTTGTATAAATACATATATGTATGGACACTATAATTGGTTGTAGTTCTTGTTGGGATATAACTTATGGTATTTACTTTGAAAAGGGTGTATGGTGATTGACTCGATCATCACACGATGGATGAAAAAAAGCCTTACTGCCCAAGTGGTATGAAACTCCTGGGGGATATACTTTTGATATTTAAGATTTATTTACAATCCATTATGAACGATTTGAATAGATTATGACAATGAATGAAATAGGATAAAATATGGTGTCATATATTGATGATAAATTGTAATTATTTATCCATCCATTAAGTTATATTATAGAGAAACCCAAGAATAAATAATGTCTTATGAGGAAATAAAAAGGATTATGTATTTATATATTTGTACTTAATTATTAAATTATATATGTAATTTATAAATGAAATTTAGTTTGTACGAATCACCAAATATATGGGGATTTATTTATTTTTTAGAATCAAATAT
The DNA here is from genome assembly GCA_963277665.1 of Viscum album. NCBI lineage: Eukaryota > Viridiplantae > Streptophyta > Magnoliopsida > Santalales > Viscaceae > Viscum > Viscum album. The sequence continues at coordinate 959,275,482 of OY728143.1, read as the reverse complement.
GTTTTTATTAACTTAATATCAATTGATTAAATCATGGGTTTATGTGTTTACTAATGATCATAATTTCGATTTCATAAAATCAAATTTATTATGTTTTATGGGATGGTAGAGTTCAATGATTTAGTATATATTGGGAGAAATTTATAGTAAATATATGATTTCATGTAAAAATTATTATGACAATAATTCATTTACATAATATAGAATTATGTTTAATGTTATAGATTACCATTTCTATTAATGTGATAATTAAATGCATTTTATTTTTTGAAAATTAAAATTATTATATTAATGAAAATGTTTTTTTATAAAAAACATAAGTTGAAAAAAAAATTAATGATTAATTTTATTTCAAAGATTTACATCATTTTTTTGAAAATGTTTCTGAAATTAAATTAATAATATTTCATAGAATGGATAATAGGTATACTAGGTGATGACACATCACATTAGAAAAGGCTTCATGGCTTAAACCCATCGCTGAAGGAAGATAAGGGTTAAACTCAAACCACAAGCCTATGTGAAATCCTGGATAACATTTCATTAGTTAAATGATTTTAAAATCAATATTAATGATAAACTATTGGTGTTACTATTAAAGTTTATTGATTAATTTATTATATCTAATAGATTATGATTATCATATTGGTTCTTGAAAATAGTTAGAGATATATGGAAATACTTGAATTTTTTATTATTATTATCCATTTAATGTTAATTTTAGTGATTCATTAATTTTTTTTTGTATGTTCATTTCACTGAGTAAGTGATTAATTTTAAACAAATATAATCACAAACAAAGGAAGATATTTTTATTATAGATTTTAAAACCTATATGGAATGCACATTTACCTATATTAATAGAGAGTAAAATAATTCCTTAACATTTGGAAAATGATCATAATTAATTTTTTTTATATTCATATATAATGAATAAGAGAGTCATTAAATACATAAATTACTTATGGTATTGTGGTCCTTAATATTCCATTGAGGATTCATGTTCTTGTGATCAATATCCTTTATTACTATCAATATTTATTTATGAATTAATATAATTTCCATGTTTTCTTATCCCACATATGTTCTCTTATGTGGAAATAAAGTTATGTGTTATTCTAAATGAGTTAGTACATCCTTTTCTATCATATTGAGAGGTTATTTGGTTAACACTTTTACAATGTGGATTTTCAAAAATGGTATTTCAAAATGTAAAACCCTTAACTACTGAGATAAACTTTTAATTTAGATGATGGATTTTATTTAATATGTGGAGAATGTGACACCCTGTCACATTAAAATAAGAATTTTTTTGTTATCATGTATGAAACTCAACACCAAGCATAAAAGAAAACAATACTCCGGAAACATTTTGAAATACCTTTTTTTAAATAAACTAAATCTCCTTGACTTCTGGTGGAACCGAGATCCTCGAGTCATAATAAACCATAATATAGTATATCATTATAAGGATTCCATTAAATTGGTTTCTATGAATATTTGTCATAATATTATGAAAATTATAGTTATCTATTTATTATAAATTGAAAAATAATCATTTAAAATGATATATTTTGTTCTGAAAAAATGAATTTTTCTACAACATGTTTTAGAAATGATTTTCAATAATAATTTAAATTTTAAATTATAAAAATATAATAAAATAGTATTTGACAAATTAAAATAAATTTTTGAATTATGAACATCAAAAATATATTAGGGTAATGTTTTTTAGTTTTTAGAAATGATTCATTTTATGATGAATAAAGTAAAATAAAGAATTTTAATTGAAACCAAAATTTTCATTTAAATAATTTACATGGATAAATTATATTTTAATATTATCTTAATGTAAAATTAATTAAATTATATATATTTTATTCCAATTTATGTTATTCAAATAATTTTCATTTTTAGTTTTGATACTAAAAATTGTTAATATTTTTTTTAACAATTTCTCTTTCATCCATATTAAAAACATATAAAGTGGGGATGATTTTCAAGTAATATTTTATAGGATTTATGTTGAAGGTGGTCACATATGATAATGTAATGAATTATAATACTAATGGTATGTAAACTAGAGACACTCATGTAGTTTTCATGAATCTGTAGTGTTTTATAAGGTTTGGTAATATAAATACTAGAAAAATGAATGAAGACCATATAGTTTTATGTCATATAAATGATTTCATGATACATATTCCTTAATAAAAATTGTTTGTACAATATTCATCTATTGATTTATCTGATATCGTATGATTGAAATTTTCCCCAAGCATATTTACTATAACTCTCTATATCAGCTAATTATCATGTGTATCTCTCCATGTCGTTATATATTAATTAAAAAAGATGAAAAAGGTATTTATATGTATTACTTTGGTGATAGGATTTTATAAATGGGAGGTTTCACCTGAGGGAGTATTCAACAATGAGAGGATCTACTAAGAACCCACAAATAAAGGTTTCCATCCTACTTTCTATTTTATAGTGAAGGGTTCTATCATCACACCTTGAATAAGGGGATCCTCACATAGATATTACACAACCATCGATGGTCCTTCTACACTATCATGAATAAATTATAATAAACACAGTGAATATGCATCATGGAATATTTATTTTAGTTGTTTATGAACAATATGGACCCATATAGTGATGAAGAAAAAAGTACGGATCCCATAAGTTCACATAAGAGGTAGGATGGAATTCATTGATGTAATTTTAGACTATAAATATAGTTTAGTAGTCACATCATTAGGAAATTTTAAAATTTATTATACGTTCATTAATATCTAATTGAATTTAACATTATCTATTTCATTTCATTTGTTTTTATATTTCTTATACAATTGATTCTAGTATATTGTGCCTTAAAGTTTTTTTCCATCAATAAATTCTTCATTGAAATTTTTTCTATATGGACTTAAAGGGTTTAGTTTATATGATGTTATAAGGGATCATGTGGTTTCTATAAAGTATGTTTGGGAAGCCTATAGTTAATGTCGATATCTTACAGGTATGTAGGGGTGTGTGAATATAAAAAGACATAATGTATCCTATAAATAGGTTATACAGAAAACATTTTTTTGTTTATCCATCATTTTAGTGATTTTTATTTATTGCGGAAATAAATATCCATGTACCATGATTTACTAACCTCTTTCATGACCAATCATCTTCAACAATATTGGATGGTGCCCACAATTCAACATTCTGATGTTGCAAAAATCATATTTATAGTGTTATATTGGCATATTTGTGTATCTAATATTGTATTCACATGGTCTCTAAGAGGTCTTATATGATATCCATATAAAGGATCATACTTTTCTAAATTTTCTATTATTTTCATTGAAACATTTAAAAAATTTAAATATTTAATAGTTTGATCATGACCAATCAATTCATGATGATTTAAATTGTTGAGGTCAACCACAACTAGAAAATTCAATCAAAGAACTACCATTATACAAACCATATCAGAGAGGGCCTCAATGAATACCCATTTTATGATATGATTACATTGAATGGGTTAAATCCACTTAGTGATTCATTTATTCATACACCATACATGCAGAACCCTGTATTTGATTGGATCTATAATAACCAATTTGTTTCAAAATCAAATATATAATCTTCCTAGAACATAATTAATGATATTGGTCATCAAAAATGGCATTTCATCATTTATAATTCTCTAGAGTTGGAGTAGTATCCATGTACCTTGATAAGAATTTCCACAGATACAACCAGATTATGAAGATGATAATATAAAACAAAAAATAGTTTGGTCTCAACAAAGAACCTATTTCTTAGAGAGAAATTCCAAAATTAACATGGTTTCTCATTCTATGTACGATTTTGTTTCTGGGAATCATATTAATATATTATGGTAGTTCATTTTTATAATGATATATGGGTTTCAAAAACCATTAAACATTTAATTTCTAATTGAATATGTTCACTCAATATATATCCCATACACAAAAACAATTTATTTTGTTCTTGGGGAGGTAGTAATTAGCCTCTATGACATGAAATTTCTTGGTAGTTCCCTTATCTAAGGTAAAATATTTGATGATCTTCATCCCCATCCTCTACATGGGATAATTATTAATGTCTCCCACCACTCACATAAGATATTATTGATTTAGAAAATTATGTAATGCTTTAAAATAATTTTTCCAAGGATAATATCCATTTTGGAGAATATTCATGTTTATTCAACAAGCTAATAGATGATTATTCAAAACCATAGAGACTATATATAGGTCTATTTTACCATAAACATGGGATACTTGTTTCGTACATTCTATCTATGGTGGAGGGAAAATTTAATTTTATCTCTTTAATTTTATCTTTTTTGCTATGAAATTATACATAAACGAATATTTTCTAGAAAAATATATAATTTCATACCTTCTACCATCATGAGAATTAATGGATTTTTTTGGGATTTGGGCCTTCAATATAGATTCCCAAATAGAATGTCTCAAAAATGTCAAAATGGTATGGAATTTTTGGGCTTACTATACCAACAAAATAATAAAATATATTAGAGAAATTATGAATTCTAAATCAAAAAACTATTTTAGGGGTATTGGGGGATGATTGAAAATCAAATGTGATTATAAAAATATGTCGTTGAACCAGAAATCCCTTATGTTATATTTAGATTAAATATTGAGATAATTATTGGGATTATAGAAATATATATATATATATATATATATATATATATGAGAGGTTAACAAAATGGTAGATCATCGTAAAAAACATTAATATAAACATTAGTGGTCCCCTATTTAAACCACTAATAATAACTCAATACAGCTTCTTGATGTAAAAGGATATCTGATATCCCTTGAAACATGAATCCTAGAATCAAGGTTTAATGGAGAAGTTATTTTTGAGGGATATATTTCACTAATTTTTTATGATTTCTTTTTGTACACAAAGTAACAACAATTATCATTTATATATTTTAAAAACCATGAAACATCTCATTATAGTAATATAATTTTGGTTGATTATATCATGGGAGGAAACTATAATAGAAGTAAATCATCAAATAATATTTTTCATCATAAGGAATAGAATATATATTTTTGGATAAAAGAATACAATCATAACCTGTTAAGAAACTAGTACACTATTTCCCTAATTCAAGGGCCCGTTAGAAATGAAAATGAAGTGGAACAAGAATGACTAGTATACCTGACATAACCGATAAAGAGGCTATATCAAAAAATAATAGAAGTATAAAGGTGTTAGAACATGGTCTATATAAAATGATATCCTTATCATTAATCTTAACAAATTAGGTGACTAAAGTAGTTTTTTTTCATTATATAGTATACTGTCCATTCTCCCTTCAATTCATGTTAGTTATATGTATCCTAAATTAAGCTTTGACTATGATTAATTGATAAAATACTCATCCACTAAGGTTGTTTTGGATTTACTACAATGAATGGATATTATATTGATTCAGTTTGTATAAATTATTGTCCCCCATATAATTTTATATAAATAAAAACCCCATAAATGGAATAGGATATATTATAGATCTAGGATACAATATCCATTTACTAAAGGTTGCACCATTTAACATTATTTAATTATTAAAATTATTAGTGAATAGAAAATGCAGTGAAGAATAAATCATTAGTCAAAACAAATATCATGATGAGATAAATAAAATGGTCCACCTTTTATTTATAAGTATAATCATTGTTGTTTATATTCAAGGAACTATTCTTTTGGATTATAAAGGATTCATAATAAGATCATTAACTTATTTTGTTCCTAGTATATATTGCTGGGTATGAATACAATACTCAATAGTTCATTCAGAGTCTAGATTTATAATTTTATGTATCATTTTTTATATTACTTTTTTGCTGATGTTTGCATGTTATATTTAACGAATGGTTCCTTATAAAAATAGATAATAAATATTAGGTTAATTGTATTTCAACATCCTAAAATGTTTTTTTGATATGTTTTTTAGGGATCATGTGGTGACCTGGGGTCCCGAATGCATTATGAGGGTTAGTCGGGGACCTATAACTATAACAATGTGATAAAAAATATCATCGATAATTCTTATTGGGAATTCATGGAATGAATTGGATTAATTATTTAGTATAAGTGGGTTGAGACTATAAAAATGGGGTTTAGAGGTAGTTCATATGAAATCATAGTGTTAAAATATTTTCTCATTTTGGGACACATAGTGGATTGGAAAATAGAATGTTTCACTATAAAATAAAAATATAAAACAATATTTAATGACATGAAATCATCATTGGTAGTTTTAGAGAGTATATAATGTGATTATATTGATCGAGAACCTCTATTTTCATTCCATTAAATACCATATATGTATTGGGATAGCAACATGTTGTTTTTTATTTTGGGAGATACTCTATACCCATTCTGTCACCGATTAAAGATACTGTTATTATGATTGATTATTTTTGGAATATCAAATCCCATGATATCCTTTTATATCTCTATCATTTATAAATTATTATTTCTCATGGGTTGATTCTGATTAGATAAATTTAATGTTAATTTCACCACATATTGAAGGAGTTACCTGGGGATGATGTGGTTTTTAATCTACATGAAATATGTATGGAATGTGATTATAAAAGTTTGGAATCAATTAGAATTTCTGTGATGTAATTTAAATGGTTGGATAATTTTAGGATTTCAAATTTATTTATATCAAATTGATTATTATTCAACATCAACTTGGTAAATATTATTCTCAATTGGGTGTTATATGTATTGGATGGAGCCATTTTGGGTGGTTGGCCTTTTTTAATTATAGGATTGGAAATTCAGTAAGTCGTTTAGAATGTATTCTGTTTCCCCCTATTGTGTGTCATTATTATATGAATTTATTTAATAAAATATGGGTTATAAATATGTAGGTTAATAAATTCTAATGAGTTATAAACCTTTGGTGATAAATGGAGGCCAAATGGACTTGGAAGAATCAAATAATGCAGGTAGCCTTTCATTGATGGTATTTTAATCCATTAGAGGTTGTTAGTATTGTATACAATACTCATTGGTATTATGCAGCTTTATTAGCATGTGGTAAATTTATTTCACCTTAGATGGGTGATCATTATTTTTATAATGACTTATATATATTACAAATTCAAAATTAGATAATGAGTAATGAGTGTGAATTAATTAATGGAGCCTTTCATGATACAATTAGACCATGTACTATGGTCCCCCTTGGACTTTTATACACTAGGATGATATCGGCCACTAAGGTATAAGGCTTGACAACCATAGCATGCCTCTATTTACATAGAAACATTGGTGTGTGCTTTTCTACAACAAGAGTCATAAATCATGTGGGAAGCTATTTTATTCCAACGACACAAGAGTGTTTCCTCACCATTTATGATTTTTATTCCATTAGTATACAAAGGTTTCATGATAATTTATTTCCTTGACAAAACATGTATCATCTCTATATAATGATGATATTACATGCTCAATTTATATGATAAATCTTTTTCAATGATGTGTCATCTCCATTTGAATAATAGTTTTACCATTCCTGATTATAATCACATGTTGGTTTTTATCTTTTCATGATTATATTTATGATGTATTATGACACGAGTATGTATTTATAACATGTTGTGTAATGTTTGATGATAATAATATTTATTTATATATTTATTCTCATATTCATAAAAATATTCTATGTTATGATTCCTGCATATTCTACACCATGTTATGCATATTTTAATGCCTTCAAGGTTATTCATGGGACATGAAATTGATAAAATATCCTACGATGTGTATTGATAAGAGATGGATTAATTGGAGTTTATGAAAATGATGATGATGGACTAAAGAATAGGTTATATGAACAAAGGTCATTGAAGATTAAATGAGACAAATTGTTTTGGTAAAATATGTATTGGGGATGTACCAGAGGAATAGATGGTGTATGATTGTCTATATAATTCATCCATGATGGACTTGGGAACTAGTGGTCTAGGGGAATAATCTTACTATATTTCTTGATACCCATATGTGATGTGTGATGGATGAATGATACGATTTACTTGGGGATGTTCTGACATTACACCTAGTGGTAGTTTTTTTATTCCAATGGATTGTTATTGACACTCAATATCCTAGGATTGTCCAATTATAATAGATATTAAGTAGGTATGAACATGTTTAATGCTATCCTAGTATTCACGAGACTTCTCTGCACAAGGATACTATTAATTTTATATTCTTTATGGTTATGTTATGTTTCTGTGGTAATTTATTTCATATTTACGTTCTACATATCTTTTCAAAATCACAAACACTACATGTTTATATTTGGTTATTGATCGCTTTTCGTGGTTTCCTACTTAGTTGTAATCAGACCTTTCTAAGGCCGGTACGACACATGTACACCAATGTGTCCTACAAATATTACTTATTAGGGTCGACTAGAGGCCTATGATAATATCTAGTAGGATATATATCTATCACTTCTAGATAGGGATTATGTGTGGATTTTTATTATATAACATCCCATTACTTTGTAACCTCTATTTATCTTTATACCTAATTATCCTACATTGAGATAATATATTGTTTCATTTCATTGATTGTGGTTCTATTAGATCACATTTATTTATAATACTAGTAGGTTATCTTCATATATATACTATGATTAAATATTTCAATATTTTTTGTTTAATACACGTATTTTCGAACAGTGATTAAGAGTATAGTATCCCTATGGATCTTCTTGAGAATCAAACTCTTAGTCGGAAGCCTCTAGTGTATGGGGAGGAAAAGAATCATAGAACCAATGATTCCAGAGGAGATTTTACCAAATGGTATCAGAGAATAGGTGTTTTGTCTCTTACAATATGGGTTGGATTGTATATAGGGTTATTAAGAATGTGATAGATCATTTGATAAATCTCAATGTAGTGATTCATAAATTCCATTTCTGAGGGTACTACAAGTTTAAGAAGAATTATATATTTTTTTCGTGGTTTATGATGTCATATTTGTAAAATATTTCACCTCATATGAAAGGAAATTATTTTTTATGTTGTGATCTCATATGGATCTCAATGTTGACAATATTAGTTTGTAGAAATTCATGCATCATATTTGAAAAATATATTTTTATGAAATATATGTTACCTGGCAATGATATTACTGACGATTGATGATTTAGAAACATAGATTCAATAACTTGTTCTATGTGTTCACAGATGATATCAATGTTAAATTTCATATGTTGAACACTAATGCATGTATATATTAAATTGAAGTCCATTTTAATATATGGTTTTGTGAACCCTGTTGATTAATGTAGTGATAGTAGTGATGAAGATGTTGATGATGAAATTGAGAATAATGGAGTCCCTCTGGATTAGATGGTGTTGTGTACTTTTTTGGTGATTATTGGGAATTAATTTATTCAAATAATAACCTTTGTTGAGTATCTACATGATAGTTTCATGTAATTAAGGTTCCATCCATATTCTGTTTAGAGTTATGCATATATCAACTAAGGGGATAATCTTTAACTGATCTCGACTTCAATGTCTCTTGATGTTGTTATTCTTAGAGTGAATCCTTCATGGAATATATTTGGAGATGTTCTTTCAGGATGTTCCATAACTTCCAACACTTTTTAAAACATTATTCATCTCTTTCGAAGTCCCTGTAGGCATGATGTGGTTCTATTGATAGATATTCCATCACATTCATCTTATTTAGAGTGAACTATGTAAGGATGTTTCTGATAAAGGGATTTTATAGGTTAGTTCATTCATGAACTTTTACATTTAAAGTAATTAATTTTTGATATGTATAACCTATAAATTTATGAAACTATAGTATTTCATATTCCCTAGAAACCTATGTGTATAGACCTCCTTGAGTATTGGTACACATGATCCATGGATTGGTTATGAAGTACATAGATTCTATTTTCATTGAGGACATTCCCTAGGGGTTTCATACATTATATTTCATAATTCACCTAACATTTTTTGTCGAGTGGAATTATAGTAGGCCTCTCATATGATGGTTATAGTGTGTATGGACACTCAATAAGTTCAACCAATAATCATGATATTTGGGTGGCGCCATGAATCTAAATAGTAAGAATAATATATTTATAAAGTGTAGAACCAAGTGTGATTTGGTTTGGAATAAATGAACTAGATTGCATGGACAAATAATGGACTTTTAGTACAACATGGAAGTCCATGACTCATAAAAATACACTATGTCAGATTAATGAGTGTTATTTCCATTCCTCTTTGGAATATATTTAAAAGGTGATAATTCTTGATGTGGTGGAACATTGGGTATGTTGACTCATTTGATGTAGGGTGGTGACCTAACCATTGATATTTTTATGGTTTTGTGGAAAAAATATTCTAGGATAGTGATAGTATGTAACTATTGAATTATATCTGAGTATTCCATGTTATTAGAAACAGATTAACTAAAAATGATGCTCATGTGGTTTGGTTGTCTGGTGGTAATAGATTACTAAGATGTCTCTATGGAACAATACTACATAAGGAATGAATCATGGTACCATATTTATGTCATCCAAATTTTTCACTTATTATGGATTTCATGGTTTGATAATGATGTTAAATGAAGGGTAAATGACCCATATTTTATGTTGTTATAAGACAATAGTAGTCCACTATAGATTATTATGAACAACAACAATATATCATTGATTGTATTGGAATGAATTACTAGAAATGTATATTTGTGTTGGTATTGTTTCTTTTCATGAAAATTAGGTATGTTTTTCGGGCACATTAATTCATTACATTCGATAATGAAAATTTCATGGGTTTGGTAGAGAGAGTTAAGAACATGGAGGTAGAATTAAGGACACTCTTATGATTTTGTGCATCGAAAAGTAATTTTTATAATGATATATCTTATGAAAATGTTTTTAGTATGTGAAAGATAGATATTTGAATATTACTGACACACTAAAATATTGATGTTTAATGGAACTCAGAGAAACATTTTTCGTGATAAAATTATGATGTTTAATTCATGTGTAGCATATTCTAATTACCATATTTTGGAATTAAAATAAAAATAAAATTAGTATCAAGTTAGAGGGAGATGGATTTTTTGGTGTGTCAATTTATAGTTGAGGGCCTTGAATAATGTCTAAAAAGTTGATAAACATACTATATTAATTAAATTGGAGTCAGTTTTAAATTCTATAAGTATACTGGTATGATTTAATTACTCTTATGAGGTTTACGTAATCTAGATCTGTTTCATCAATGGTGTTGGTTGTTATGTTCCAAGATTTTGGTGGCCCAAAGAATAATGATTAATTACTGGTCCTTATGGTGAAATAAAATATTAGTTATTCAATAGGGATCCATTATGATTTCAATATTAAATTTCCCATGTTTTAAATTTTGTGGTTCTGTTTAATGAATTAATAAGATGATTGGGAATGTCTAGTTCTGGATCCATAAAGAAAACATAGGATTCTAGAAACCATAGAACATAGTATGAATGGATCATTGATTACAGTGGATTGATTTTTCAGTATTCTATGTATTTATTGATCCTATTTTTTGAACAACATGTATGTTTAGATGGTTAGGTTTACTCATTGTTTTTTATGATGATCTATCCATGTTATTGGAAGACTGTTGATAGAACTACACAGTGGAAATAAGGATACTCCTATGGCTTAGAGTAATAACCTATCTCATGTGAATTTACTTATCTTGTGGTAATGTTTATGTTTAGTGATATAATAACTATTGAATGACTATTTAAGTAAATATGGTTTCTGTATAGTAGATCCCCTGTGTTTTTAGTTATGTTATAAATGTATATTTTTTCATGTGTAGTACTAGGATGAGACTCTATGTGGGATTTGAAGTCATGTGATAAGAGGATTCTTCTGGGTAGAAGGAAAATCATTGGTGTGTTTAATAATTGTTTATGGACTTGTAGAGAGTTTATGTAGTTGATAAACTAGCCAATGAAATAATGTTGGAGTTAGTTCAGAATTTTGTAATGATGATATTTTATTGAATGATGACTTTTAGGATTAAAAATAGTGATTTTTGATTTTTAGGTGTTTGTTTCTTAGGTCGTGATCCTTAGTAGGATAATGAATAGAAAATTACTGACTAGTTTTCCATGTGAACCAAAATTTCATTTAATTAAACACCATCATTCATGTCATTTAAGGTATGATTAGAGTCGTTATGATAACCTCAGAAAATGATCATCTGTCCTTGGGTTATATAGGGTTGTGAGACTCATTAGATTTTTTTGAATTTGGAATGCGTTGATGGTATCAAAATGATACCAATTTTTAAAATAACATGTTTTAGGGAATGGAATTTTAGTTCATCCCATGTTTCTAGGGTGAATCATTACACTGAATTATTTGTGACATGTTTTAGGTGTATAATCCTAGTTTCATCAGTTTTTATGGGGGTGAAGAAGACGAAGAAAAATGATGATGGTTAATTTGGTAAAAATGATTTGAAATATGAAAATGTGGTTCCATGGTTCATGGGAAAAATGGGACCATGTGTGTGGTGTCATTGTTTGTATTTTTTTGATTGAGGAAAAAACCAATTTTGAGGATTCAATGGTGTTGTGGCATAGAATTATGCGTAACTTGGACATAGGACTTCCATATTAAATTATTTACTAATGATGGACCTAAAAGATAAGTGTCATGTGAGTAAGGTCATTTGAAATGAGGTAACATGGTAGGTGGAACAAAATTTTGGAATTTTAGCTAGGTGATTATTATGGTTGATTGAAATAAGTTTTGGTAATATAATTGAAATCAGAATCATATAGTAGAGAAAATTAAGGTTTTTAGATAGGTTTGTAGTTTATGTTATGAATACTAATAGAGAATGATGATGTGAGAACAATATCAGGGTTCATTTGGATGACAATAATATTTTTGTGAGGATTCTAGTGTTACACCTAGGAAATAAAAAATGATATTGTGATTGAATTCTAGGAATCAGAATGACAATGGTACAATGAGTTTTAATTAAATGATGTAATGTAGAGAAATATTCATGTAAGATGATTATTTTAATCTGGGGGGTATGATTCATGCTCTACAATAACTTCCCTAGGATAATTAGTTCCATCGTGGAGATATTATAAGAGTTTGTTTCAATACGTGTTAGAATTTTTTTGGGATGTTTACTCCGTTCATTTTAAAAATTATTTTTAAGAGAATCATTAATAAAATGGATTTTATAAGTGTTTTAACATATAAAATATGTGTTTGTTGATGTGGTTAAATTCTTGGGTGATGAAACCATGGTCCAAGATTTCATAAAAGTGGTGGTGGTGACACATACATTCGGAAACATTCTGTAGTAGCCCATTCAATTTTCGAATTGGGTAATAAATGTGGGAAGGATGATTCGGGGGGGGGGGTCTTGAGAGGGTTTAAAATCTGAAATTTGTGCTATAAGAAAATACTAGATAAATTATTTCATTCAATAGAATTTCTGGCTACGAATCACGGTTTCTTGGGCCAAATAAGGATTTTATCCTAAGAACACATGATATGAACCCATGTATCATGATATGAAGTACCCCTGTATTGTTTTTTGTATGATATAAATTGAAGGGATTTATTTTGATACTCAAATTCTCTTCCACCTAAATAACTTATCCAAATATAGTTGAGAATGTGATCTGTTTCTTTAGAGATTCCAAACGATAGCAATACTTCAGTGGTCAAATGTCTTTTTTGGTGATGGTTCAATATTTTAAATTCATAGTCCCAGAAATATATGGATGATGATTTATTCCTAAAATTAGTGATATTAATGGTGTGATTTATATCATATTAATGAGATGGAAATTTCAGAATATTTATGACACGAATAAAATTATAATAGGTTTTAAAATTTATTTATATCAAATTGATTGTGATTGTGTTTCCACATGATAATGATTTTTCCAATTTTGTGTCGGATGAAACTGATGGAACATCCACGGGTGGTTGGTTTGGGATTCATCTAGGGATTGAAATATAGTATGTCTTTTATATATTATGAAAATAAACTAGTTTTTTATGTTAACTTAATTATAAATAATTTACTGATAATTAATTATTATAAATTAGTTGGGATGAGTTATAAACACATGGAAGTTGATGGAATCTAAATGGATGTGGATAAATTGAAAAAAAAATCTAGGACTTCATTTCATGAGGGTTGAAACTATTTGTGGTATGTGGTCTCATGAAATAAAGTATTTCTTATTAACAAAAAAATTAAAATATGGTATGTGGTTACCAATAAAGGGAAAATAACCAAGATTTTCATAATGATGATAAATAATTATATCTATTTTTTAAATGATGAATTTTGAATCATAATGAATTAAATAGACCTAGAATTATGTAATTGAAGAATGATCTCTTGGTCCTCAGAGACAATTTTGGAAAAATTTTATACCTTATGAAATTTTTTGAGTTTTATCAGAGTTTAGAGTCCTAATTTGCATGACAACCTAGTGGTGTTTTAATTTTATACATATTTCACACATCCCATGGGACTATCGTTTATTCCTAGATCAGATGTGTGTCGTATGATCTTGATTCTGATACCATTTACAATAACCATTCAATTAGTATACATATTTACCATGATATACAATTTTATACTCATTCACATGAGGCTATTATAGATCATGATTATATAAAATTATTTGTTTGTATGTGAACTGATTTTCGTGACGTTATACAGATATTGGCACAACATATTGAATATGCTTAATTTTCATCAATTTTATGTGTGTTTTTTACTATGAGACACATTATGAGGTTTAAATCTAGTATTATTCCTTTGTATATTATTTGTATATGTTAGTTGATAATTACATATATTGATATGTTGATACTAATAGTCTTGATGTTATTCCATGTTTTTCATATCTCATATTATATACCTTGTTATGTGTGTTACCGTTCCCTTGATGTTATTTGTTGTACTTGAAATTGGTGTAACATCATGTCACATATATCACATATAGGTGTACTGAACATGGAATGTGATGAAAATTAAGAGAGACATGTGATTATGGTAGGTGGAGGATTATTTGGGGGCCTCATCCAACTCAATTCCTTGAGCGTACTGGACGATGTGTGACAGAGATGAGATATGATGATTGAGGGTTCCGATCTGAAAACATTATTTACGAATTCTGAGAGATGTGTTACTAACCAAGTGTTCTGTTTTTTCTCAGTTTTAAAATACTAAGAATAACCTACCACAATATATCTTAAAAACGTATGATCAGGTTTCATGGATGTTGGGTAAGATCATAACCAACCGCAAAATGGTTTTTTTGTGTGCTTGTTCGTTACATCGTTCATTGATATTTTATATTTCAGGGTTACATTCAACTAAATATGTCAAATTTAAATATTCTTTATATTACATATTGGGTATTTCACCTAAATGGTGTAGTCATAATGTGTTTTACTAACATACTGCTTGGGAAGCATTATAATTTTGGTACCCTTCTATCCATCTATTTTTATATTATTTGTGTTGGTTTTGATGAATGATTCTGATTTAGTGGGATATCATACAATTTTATAGATTATATGATGAATTTATTGTGGGTTTTATATATACTTCCTATGCATTTTATCCTTCTTTATCTATATATGTGACCATCCAAGTGCATGTTCTTTTGTTGTGTATTATCATGGATTATGATTTAGTTTTTTTTATATTCATTCATACTATTGGTATTTTTTTGTTATATATTTTATATGATTATATATTATCATATTTTTGTTTTATTACTTATTATTCATAGCTATTTTTGGGGGTATTTTCTCTATATTGTTTCACTAGAAATCATCATTGTATGTTTGTTGCCTCTAGCGCACGTAGAGGTACACTAGATATCTTTTTTAATTTTGACTCAGAACCAAGGATTTGGGTATAAATTTGGTTAGATATGATAATTATATATAATATCTATGTATATAAAAATCCAAATCATGATTTCCTACCCTAAAATGTGTTTTTAGACCGCCACAAATTCCTCCATGTTGATAGATTGTTAAGGATATCTCCAAGTTAAAAAATAAAATTCATTTGAAATCTATTTCTATCCAAGGATTAATTTTCAATGTAAAATTACTATTACATTATTTAATTAAGACTATCTTCTTATAGAAAAATTTATATATTCTAATACCACTAATAGTTCTATGAATACAATGAAACCAATCCATCAAGGTCATTTCATTCTTTGACATCACGATTGTAGAAATATAGAAGCAGTAATGGTTAGGAATAAATGACGGAGTGGTTTAAAAATTTAAATTAATACCTATTATTATTCCCCAACTATTGTGGGAGGTGATGGTATATGAGTAATAGCCGAGAAATGTTTTGATGTTATGTAACATATACTAATCTAACTTATTAAAATATAGATTATTTATTTTTTTGTAATTTTTTTTTAAAAAATGGATAATTTATTTTCTTCCATTGAATCCCAAAAATATGAGGAAGTGATTATAATATTAACAAAGATCTATAAGGGAATACTTATTTTCTAGTTATTCTTGACTTGGTTACTACCACACATTGCATAATGATTTAGATTTCACCCTAATGTAGGACTATCGCAATGAAGGTATCTATATTAATTATTCAATTAGCGACAATGATCATCCCTATAGGAATGGGGGATTGGTCACTTCCCCAAGATGTACAAAATATTGACATCCTATTCAATTTTAGAATTAAATTAAATACTAGGGATCGTGATAGATTTAATATGATTTTTTCACTTCATAGACTGATATGCATATTAGTAAATAATTTATATGATATTATCCAACTGATTATGAAAATAAAAAAATTGTGATTAAAATTATAAGATATAATTAATTATAGGAGATTGAACCATCATGACTAATAAGACACTCGTTGAAGGAGATTCCTAGAACATACTCTTATAAGAGGCGAGATAAAACATAGAAACAAGTCCCATTGAATTCGTAAGAACATATAGAATATTTTTCTTCTCCATTATAAATTTTTATTAATGTGTGGTATTTGATCACTACAACATATTGGATTATCCCATATTGTGTGAAATTTGGAATGTGTATCTCCATTAATGACTCAAGATTCATGTAATTTTAGGGATGTGATTTCTTTGGGGCCCAATAACACTATGTGATAAAATATATTTTGTTTCTATTAGTGACTAATATCCGAAATACATCTGACCACCTAAAAGAAAATTTAAATTTAATATGCTGGATCAACGTTTAATTCATGTCACACATCGTTATGACTATGGCACATGTTGAGATTGATAAAAGAAACCCAAATCTAGAGTCATTCTTCCTGGCACCATAATCATTGGATAATGTCCCAAATTCTAGTTTAGTGTTGATTTGATTAATTTGACCACCATTTTTCAATAAAGGTTGATTTATATAGGTTATACTAGGATGAATAATCATATAATCTTCACACCGAGGATATGTTATCAATATAATCATTCGATATATGGGAGGCAATGTACTAGGAAGTGTCTCATCACGTTTGGGATGCAATAGAACATCAATATTGAGTTTATGAAGATATTACCCAATATATCTATCTTAAATAAGGTATTTAATATTATCAGTAATAACCATTATAATTACATAGGATGCTTGAATAATCCCATCGAAGGGAAATAAATGATTTGAAAATTTATTTGAAAATCTCCATAATTCAAATGAATTTGAAGATATGGATATTTCAAGACATAAATCTAATTCTGATTAATCCGAATAATCATTTACAAAACACAATGTCTATGTTGAGGGTATTTTATTGATGAACTATAATTGTGAGTGACATAAATTAGTGGATATTTATCTTCTATAATTTTAAATTTAACAAATAAACTTTTTTTAGTCAATTATAATTTTGGTAATTCTTATTTCATTATGATTTTTACTTTTTAATAATATATAAATCTTTTAAAAGTAATATAAAAATAAATTTAATCTAGATGCAAACTAAATTTGAAAAAACCGTATTTCATGAATACCAAACATCTGATATAGAATGAGTTAATCCTTGGATTGGATTATGGATATGTATATTCATATCATCGCCTCTAGAATTAAACTGGATTGATCATAGAAAACATCCAAAATGGAATCTATACTAGAATAACATTTAAAAAATGGGTATTCATGATCCAAATGGTCTAGGAAAAAATACTAGTGAATTAGAAAAAACAATGGGAATGATTAAACCTTATATCTAATTTTACACACAATGGGATTTCTCATAAAAATGGGCATGGATACTCATTATGTCGTATATAAATTCTGAAACGTGATATATAGAAATAAACTTTTAGTAGGAAAAAGAATCATTAATATAATAATTCCATAGAGCCATATACATGCTCTTTCATATATTATACTTCCATATCCTTTCCCCACTTCTGATATACATAATAAAATCCTTTCATTATATATATTTTCATTGTCAATGAACACATTTAAAGGACACAAATTGTGAAAAAAATTATATAAAATACAAAATAAATTTCATACCATATCATTTAAAGGGTTAAATTGGCCAATGAAACAAATTAAAAAGAAACTAGCCCCAAATCCCCCAAAAAATTAATATTCCATGTGCATTTAAGAGTAAATCCATGGAAAGGATCCAAACCTGGGGCCTTCAAATGATAAATTTAAATAGGTTTAAGAATAAAAACATAACTATGTTACCAACCACCATTCACGATGTTATAATTTTTAATTATTTAGACAATTTTAGTTTTACATAGAATTAAAATTAAGGATTTTTTTTCCATATTAGTTATCATAAAAGAAAGAATTCATTGGAATTTTATCATTGTCCCTTAATAATTTTAAAAAAAACTTTTAATTAATACCACACTAAAACTCTATTATTAAATCGTTATTATTAATAGTTTCTAAAAAATATTTATAAAATATTTTTTAAAATAAAAGAAAACAATGAAAATTAGAGTATATGACACCACCAGTCAGTGGAAAATAATTCTATAAAGTAGAATATATTAATGGATCCTAAATTCATACAAGAAATAGGAAAATCTAATAAATATCATATTAGCCTCTAATTGATCTTTTAGATGGAATGAGTTCCTAACATATACAATCATGTATTGGATGTATTTACCTGTGATATAAATGTTAGGATGAACTCATTGAATATATATGTCTAGGTTGTACTATCGTACTAGTAAAGCCCTTAGACCCTCTTCCTAGGAGTATAAATATACCATGAAGAACCATCAAGGTTAAATAGAAATCCATTTTCATCGTATCTATACAATAATTATCAACTATAGATTTCACTCATCCCAGAATCTACATAGTAGCCTATCATTTCCATAACGAACACCCAATCTATTAATGAGATGACAAGAATTCAAAATAATTTCATTAGTATGAACTGTCAATAACCAGCATCGTAACATACCCTAATAAAGAACTACAAAAGGGGAACTAATTATGGTAAAAATAAAATAGGGTGTCACTATATTGTAATCCAAATGAGATTTTAAAATAAAAAAAATGTGTATTTAATATTAAAATGTATGAGAAGACCATAACTCTATTTATAAAATTTAAAATACAATTTTAAATCACCCATCAACATAATAAAATAAATCTCAATAATGAAAAAAATTCTCTAAAGTAATTATTTAAATAATATATTTATTTAATTATTTTAATGTTCCACTTGAAATGATAAATATGAATAATTTATAAATGAATTTTATAATCCATTAAATATAAATATATTACCAATTATTTTTTAATTTTTTAGTTAATTTATAAAAAACAATTTTTCAATATTTTCCATTTATATATTTAGTTCTTAATTTTTAACAATTAAATTCATTGTGTTCTATGAAAACCAGATAAAATAACAACATTATATTAAATAAATAAATAAAATATATTATTTAACACCATTTACTAATTTTAATTGAAAACCAACACCAAAATTATAAAAATATTTAATTTAAAAAAAATCGTGGGAAAACCTACATAGAATGGATTACAACCATGTATGAATATTTTATTTCCAATGGAGACGGATCCAACCAATAAAAAACCTATAATAATGAAATCCCAAAAATATTTTCAACCCTATAAACTAATGCTTCATAAGAACAAAATCACTATGAATGTAGAGGGAAATAATGAGAAAATGGAGGAAATAGCGGAGTTGTGACTTTAACTTGATGAATAGATACTTAAATCTAATGAAAATTGGATGAATCACTATGATGAATGTAGTTGAGGAACAAGGAGGTTTTGAAAAGTTTGTGGACTCACAAATGGTGGTGATATATAATAATATGGGGATAGCGAGGAAAATGATAATTTTAAAAATAAATAAATAATTATTTTTTTTACTCTAGGATACCCATATGGTTTAGTTTTTTTCAAATGATGAAATTATTTGAGACCCTCTCGGGACAAAAAAAATTGTTCAAATGATTATTCATACTATAAACACATGATTTACAAATTAATGTTAATACAATTTCATTTGAAATTATCCAAATATTTTCTCAAAGGTATGGATCCATAAGAATTGAAAATCTAGATGGGGGAACTACATACACCTACAAAAATATTAAACATTTAATATATTCTTCCCTAAATATAATGAAAATCTAGAAAAAATTAATATTAATATAAGATAAGTATTTAAAAAAATTTATGGTGTAACATCCTACCCACTATAAGTTTTTTTCAACAAATAAATAATTCAATATTATAAAAGATGACGAAAAATAATTACTTGAATATTATTAGGAGAAGTGAATGGCTCGATAAAATATATTGCATCCTAAATGGAATATGTCAAAAAATCATATTTTATCTCAGAATCATTATAAGAAAATATTATATAAAATATAATGCCCCTAAAGAGAATCAAACCAACATAGAATGGATAAAATGACTTACAAGATTCTAGACCGATTAGGGACCCCCACCAATTAGAATTTGTTTAAAATTTCTAGGTAATAATATACAGACTTTCAAAAATTAAAAACCCAAATACCTAAATAAATACAAAGGGGGATACGTGTAATGGTCTACCGACCAATTATAGTTTCAATAAAATATATGAAAAATTGATACCTCGAAAAAAACAACACTTTTCAGAAAACAATATTGACTATATATCAATAAGATACATGTTCATTATCCCAAAGGGAAAAAAGAACCCCTATAGTCCCTATAATTACACTATTATTAGTTAAAATAGAATTTAAATTTGGGACACATGATATTATAATTCATGTTTAGAATGATTTTGAAATTCGTAGTGTGTAAAAATTGATCTTTTGTCTGTTTAGGGTACTCAATGGGCAGGAGCATGTCACTATGATGGTAATTTTATTCTTGGAAACTAATTTGGTGAAACAAGATGGTCCAAACACTCATTGATGGACATGGTCATAGGGATGTAGAATTAAGAGTACTCCTAAAAACCACAGCCATACATGCCTCACTATGCCACAATGGATTTCTTACATTGTATAAAATGGAAATTGATCTTAATCTATGCCTTGGTGGAGGATATGTTAGGTTTGTTACTCTAGGTATGAATGAGGAAATAGGGGTAATGGTGGTCAACAAAATTTTGTGGTTATGGTTGATTAGATTTGTTGGATTCCCTGATTATAACAATAATATCTAATATAGAGTTGGAATTAATAAGTGAAACACATTTGATCTTTTATAATGGATATTTAATTCCATTTGTATTAAATTATACACTCTTTTAATGGAATAATCATTCTCTATCCCAAGAAATGTTTTTGATCTAAATAATTTCCATAATATCCAAGGGTGAAACATTGGATGATATTATTCTCCGAACAAGTGTTTAGTTTTACTATTTGTATTAGAGGATATTTAGGTTGATATAAATTAATTGGGATAATGGGATCTCTTCTCTTATTGTTTTTAGTAGTTATGGTTTCCATTAAATTGAATTTAAAAATATCATCCAATTATGGTTATAGTTATCATTAATTAAGATATAGGCTTTTCAACAATTGTGTGCTTTCATTTCATGAATATTATTTTTGATCGCATTTTGAAAATAGATTTCGATCAGTTCTACAGTCCCATAAGCTATGAAGCTCCATACCGTATAAATACATTATATAAAAAAATCATGATGATATGGTGTTTTTTTCATGCTATGACTTATATTTTGATATTGATCACAAGTATGTGCATGTGTATCCTAATAGATTTTTTTATTTTGTCCACATGTGTGCGTAGGAATACATATAATCATGCATGATATTATATCATCTAAGAATATTTTATGTTCCCTATTTCTCATGGATATATAATTTATAGGCTATATTAACCTAATAAAAATTTAAAGGTAAAACATCAGGAATGGTTATCCATTAGAGGGAGATTATGTATGACATCATAATTGTGTTAGAAAGTGATGAAACATTAAAATAAACAATGAGTGATGAAAGGGAATAGGGTAGCACAATGATTTGGAGGCCTAAGGCATACCCTCTAACAATATTCACCCACCCAGTGATCTTGGAATTCTAGTCATTGAATAGGGGTACACCAGCACCTTTGAAAACTTTGGACACAATATAATCGATATCCATATTACCTTCTTGCCACATGAGGAGGGTTCTAGAATTTTCTTTAGCTTTTGAGAAGGAAATTCCCCACACTGGCTTAGGGAATGACTAGTGAGGAGGGAAATAGCTTCTTCTTGAATGGATGATCCAATTAAAAAATGGGTAGTGAAAGCCCATATGACTGAACCCCTTGATGTCCGAGCCAAACCACCACCCCTCATGATTCCATATATGCATGATTCATTAGTATATTATTTACAACATTATGAGGTGGTTACCATCAAACATATTTCTCTCATGTAGTGCTCGTAGGATATATGAAATTTAGGTGTGCTTGTAGTAATTTGAGTGAGTGATAAACATTCCTATTTTCATTTTGCCAAATCGTGTTGAGAAAAATACTCTAGAGTCTGGTGATGATGGCCCACCATGAAAAGTTGGTCCCCTCATATCTTTCTTTAATTCTTGACTTTTGAGGACACCAAAATGTTTTCATTATTTCATTATTTATTTCCATGTTTACTATTTTAATATTTTTTAACTTTACACTTCAGATAAAATTAGTTTATATCATTCATGGAGGGAGATAAATTTAATTTATTTGTTAAATTATTATTGTTGTTGTTTTTAAATTGTTATTATTACCTATTTATTCATACATTTTCATCTATATGTGGTTTGACACTGGATAATAATTTTATGTTCATTACATTAATTATGATCATACCCTTTCTATTAGTCATAATATTTTTGGATATAAATAGACACCTATGATATCTTGTGGAACTCTAGCCCATATTGGGTGATTCAAGTATGGGCATTAGAATGATCTATCAAAGAAGTTATTTATTTTCTCTTAATTTTTATCTTATGGGTAAGAAATAAATGAATTATGTTGTGTGGAACTATGTTATGAGAGTCACATAATCGCATAAATATTTCATATGTGATTAATAACTGAGTTACCAATGATATGACAGTTTTTTTATTGATTTCGTGATGATATTGAGGATTTTTTTCTGATATAATTTAGGCGAGTTGGGTGTATTCATGCATAATGACTATGCACATTAGATTAGATTTCACATATATATAATATACTTTTTATCCATTGTAGTTTTTTTTAATTCTATGATCATTAATTATTATATTTAAAATAATGTGATGACATTTATATTATTTTTCCGAGAGGAACAATAATTTCATATTAATAAAAATTGGACAAATATACAGTTGTGAAGAAGTATGATTTACTGGTTTCATGTAGTAGGTTTTTTATGATTTATTATTGATGATATCCTCCTTGGATAAATTTTTCAAATCAATCTCTTATTTGTGATTATAATTTTTTCAATCTAAACTGTTCTATTATTATATGGTTTAAGAATGATTGGAAATATAGAGAATTCCACCAAGAATATGTCTGATGTTACCACTAATAGATGTAGGATAGAATGATTATTCTAGAGAATAAGAAACGATTCCACAAGAGGAGTTGGCGGGTTCCCTAATGCATTGTATTGTAATTTCTCTTATGGCTTAGGTTGTAGACTTTATATAGCTTAGATGCTTGTGCATTGTCCATATTCAAGTTTTATGAGTGTAACAAACCATAATTTTATCAATTTAATATCAATTATTATTTCATAAAAAACATACATAACATAGAGAAACTAAAAAAATAATACTCTCATAAATGAATAAATGTCATTTATTAAGAATATAATCCAATATTTATTTCAAATAATATAGTGGGATGATAAATTGAAAATAATATGATAAGAATATGAAATTTTGGATATGCTCGATCAACAAGAATGACCACATTCATGCCCAAAGTTTTGGAAATAATTTTTTTAATAATATAATACTCATTTGGATTGTGGAATTTTATAACCCTGTGATAAAAATATAGGAATTAATTAAATAAGTGGTATTTATATAAAATAAGAAACCTATACTGATGAAATAACTACTAGAAAGCTGGAATAGTAATGTGACTATTATAAATAATAATATATCTATTAGAATATTAACCACACCTATAAAATTATAAATAATATTTACGTAAATTATACATAAAAATGTCGTATAATTATCTAATGGTATAAGTAAATAAGTGTTTTAAAAATGGAAAATAATGAGTTGGTTATTTTTTTAAATGAAAATGGTTATTTTAAATTATATAATCAATATATTAATTTAATAGGAAATATATTTTCCTAAAATACATTCATAAACTGATATCATGTATTATTATAATTATAATAAAATGTTATTATATCTTGATTAATATTTCATAGGGTTATAAAAGCATTTATAATATTTAAATTAGTATTTTATTAATCAAAGTGGATTTTGTATAAATAATAAATTTATCATATTTTTTAAATCATATTTATAAAACATAGTCTATATATTAAATCTACACATTACAAAATGGTTTGGGTGAATAATTGGGATTTTCCAAAATTGTTTTATTTTTTGGTGAATCGTGAAATACTGATATTTTCAAAACACAAAATTATAATGTAAATGCTTTATTTTTTTTCTCATGTATGCTATTAAGATCCCATGGGTTTGAAAAAACATTATTGTTTTTCTATAATTATTCATAGAAATCAATAATATTGATAGTATTAAATATAAATAATAAATAAAATATTATAATAAAAAAACACCACTCTACCCCCCCCATAAATAGCCCACCTCACCACACTTTCTCCTCACAACATTTATGGCTTTTATCATGTTAATATTTTACCCAATTCCTTTACCAATCCCCTTATCCATTTATAAGAGATGAAGACCTCAATAAATTACAAACCCATATTCCATAAGGAGTTTGTCCAGGAGACGACATTTAAGAGGTAAAATCCTCAATACTTCTCTTTTAATTTGATTTATTTTCTTATCATATCCTCACAATCCCTATTAAAAGTGGTATATAAATATATTATCATATATATACTTGAATATCATTTTTTAGTGGAATACCCTACAACAAATATATTCTGTTATAATTTCATTCATAACATGGAATCATTATCCGTGATATGTCAGTTCAAAACTTTTGTTGATGAAGGGTTATCATTTTCCATAACCACATTCAAAGATAGTCAAAGAAACATTA
This sequence comes from Viscum album, assembly GCA_963277665.1. Classification (NCBI taxonomy): domain Eukaryota; kingdom Viridiplantae; phylum Streptophyta; class Magnoliopsida; order Santalales; family Viscaceae; genus Viscum; species Viscum album. Next base: position 959,249,591 of record OY728143.1, on the reverse strand, counting down.
TTATAGTTATTAATAAATTATATAAGTAAATTATATCTTTTTTCTTGTTTTTGATCTTATATATAGGCATTAAAATAAATAAATTGAATCTAATTTTTGAAGGTCAAGGAATAAGCAAAATCACTAACCATTTAACATAAAAAATTTTCAAGTAAATAACCATTATATAAGAAAAAATGATAAATGGGGCCACAAAAAAATGATAAAATTATATTATACCAAATAATTTTAGTTATTTAGTATTATTATTTTTTGAAAAGAACTTTCATAATCATATACAAGTAAACCATCCATGAAACAATGAAAACAAATGGTTCTGGAATGAGGTTATTGACCTTAATAACACATAAAATTAATAAAACTATATTATATGATAATTATTTAAGAGAGGTTATTATTTAAATAATTAATGAGTCTACTTTTATATTTCATTATATTAAATTCTATTGTAGAACGCATTCAAATATAAGTTTGGATGTCTATCAAACAACCATTTTTCCATTTAGGTTATAGTGTTTTTCCTATTTACACCTTTATGTTTTATTATTAATACTATTATATAATTATTGTACATTATATTTATATATTCCAAACAAATGTATATTGTTAAAATAAACATTATTTAATTTTGAAATAAATGTTTTAAAATGTTCCCTTCACAATTCCATTCAAAATGCAGTATTGATTTAGGAAAACATCTCCATTTTATACCAATTTTCATATAATCTTCATAAACTAATTTAAGACACTAATAATTTTCTAAAATCTCAAATTATATTGAGAAAATAAAATTTTTAATTTATTATTAGTATAAAAAAACATACATTTTACGCTTTAAACACAATTAAATATACTTCATCAAACCTCAGTATAGTGGCCCATTAATAAAATTTCCTAAACACTATAATTCATGTATTCACATTTGTATGAAATCATTATTTATGGTTTATTCTATTTTTTATTTTATGATAGTCCAAAAATAATATAATTCCTTCTTTCATGGATTCCATTATGATACACCATTTGGTTATTTTTTATAACATAGTTATGAAACCCAATTCCTTTTATGGGTAACCGGTATGATTAATGCTTCTGTTTTATTTCATTATGTGGAACATATATTTGTGTACATTTTATGATGGGTGAATGTAGAAAAAAATCATGTTCATTGGGAAATTCTTATTCTCACGGGATATTATTCATAGTATTATAGAGTTTACCTAATCTATTATGGTGCATTGTCCAACATGTGATATAGTCTTAGTTGTTTGACATCAGTCAGGTTTCTGTAATTATATATGTTTTGGAAAAATTCCAATATTTTTCTTTATCATATGATTCCATGTTCAATACAGGTTCCTTCATCATGTTTATTCTTGATCCACTCCTTTTATGATGTCATGGTATACCTTAAAACTCATATGTAATGTTTTATTCCCATGTTTATTACCTAAATGATATTTTTAGCTCATTCATTTTGTCAATGTATTTCTAGGTTAGCCTATGTAGTTATAGGAGATCAATGGGTGTTAAGATCTAATTATAGAGATTAATAAAATGATGTTTCTATTGTTTCATTATTTTTAAGCACATACCTAGTCTTCCAAATACAACAAAATCTGTGTTAATTTTTTTATATTTCATGGGAAATTATTAAAACAAAATCATGTAAAAAATGTGTGAATATTTTGGGTAACTATAGTTTATATCATAAAAGTTTCTAGTTATTTTAAGAGGGACAAGACTATAAAATATTATCAATAACCATCGGAATAATCCAATCACTATGAATAAAATATTTTGGATAATATAAAATCATATGTTATGATATTAATCTCATATATAATAATTTCTTCTAATTATATGGTTGATTTTTTTATTATCATCAGTTAAGTGTTAAATATCCCAAATTTTATTTTTTTCACTATGTTAAATTCCTTGCAAGAAATAAGAAAATCATTTTTACGAACAATGTAATAGAAAATGTGATGATTTACAAATAATATACTAACCATAATGGGATGGGGGGTCCATGAACATTATGAATTTTATGGTTCAATTGTATAATGTAATGAATAATAACTTTAATCCTGTTGAACACCATCCATCACATCCGAAAGTGATAGATGTTTTCAAATACATTATGAGATAAAGGACACCTATCTTTAGTGTATCTTCTTATACACTAATCATATTAAAATGGATAAATTTATTCAAAAGATAGTATCTATCCATAAATCCTCAGTAGAAGAGAAATTAATAAGGAAATCAACTTTTTTGATGGCGAGTTGATCATTGGTGTAAATGAATCAAAATCAAAACTTATAAGGATAAAATCTTTTCCATGTATTTATAAATATTAAATATTTTTTTCCAGTAAATATTTTTCCTAAACTATCCATCATAACATGAAGAAGAAGATTTCATAAATAAATAAAAATAACGATGAATATATTAGGGTGTTTGAGGAAAACATTACATGGTTTTTATGATACAACACTAGTATTTTCATGAACACCAAAAGAATGAATGATAAATTATTTAGTGTTTTAATGATGAATCTTTGAAAAAATATTGAAAATAATGATATTGGAATTAATGAGGGGATTATTTATTTTTTATTAATGTTGATATGGATATTGGTGACCCTCAGTTTTTTGTGGCCCTATAGATGGAAAATGATAATGTAGTTTAATATGGGTGGATCAATAGATAAATATCCCAACAGAAACAAAAACTAATATCCCATATGTCAATAGTGTGGGAACAATCATATTGGGAACTATATAAATGGAAAGAAAAGATTCATTAAATGTGGAATAGAGGGGAAGAATGATAATTATTATCAAACGGATTGGATGAACACCACTAATGAGGTTAAATAAAGGAAACAACATATCAAAATTAAGCAAATACAGTAGTTAATTAAAATCATTTAAATGGGGAATTATATGAGACAATTACCCTATATAATGGTTATTGAAGTTAATAAACCAATAAATATCCATGTTATTATAGAAGGGAATATGATATCACTACTACTCAGGTGGATCTTAAATATGATGTGGTGATAGGTACACTAGTTATTACATCATGAATAGTGAACATAATTTTTCATTCTTCTATAATGAATACATTAATATCATGTATATTTTGTATAACAATTCTTTCACATCTTGTATGTTTTTGGACTCCTAATTAGTTGATTTTATATTGGGAATGGGTTCGCTTTCATTTTATAAATCCAACATAATCTTTCAAGAAGGGAATATCATTCTTCACATCCCAAGGAACCCCCCATACAATAAAATTGTGAGGATGATGATGAATCTTATTCAAGAATCAACATCTAAATTGTTGATATTATTTTCCAATGAGTAATAATATATAGAAAAATTGATTGATATATATAAGAGTATCATTCTTGTACACATGCCCATTGTGAGGGCTTACAATGATGTGTTATTTATAAAATTTCCTAGTATTCCTTTTAATTGAGCATTTGAGTTCTAAATTAATTGAATACTTAGTTCTCTATCTATAACAAATTCCACATTAATAATATCCACTATTTTTCTAGAAGAACCGAAAAACAATTTAAAATTGATTCTAGACAATTGATTTATAAATGCTAGTTCTTCATCGTCAGTTGAACCAGTCATCTTTATCAAGAAAAATGTTAGATAAATTATACTCTACATTGATTATCCTATGATAAAAAATCATGATATTGTTTGTTTATCCCCTACCACTGATATATGATTTTTTTGATCGACTATGTGGGGTCAATTATTTCACTGTGTTGGCATTTGGTTGGGATATCACTAATTAATGTGGATGAACAAATATATTCTCAAGAATTCCTTTCAAATGAGATATGTATACTATGAGTTCATAGTAATTCCATTACGACTCATTACTACACTATAATTTTTCCTGGAAATATGAAATTGAGACATTAGATAATAATTCAATATAATTGTGTTAGTGTTTATAGGTGAGATTATGATATACTACAAGATCAAGGATGAACACAAGGAGAATTTAAATATTGATCTAATGATTTTGTGAGGGATGAAACTATTGGAAAATATTGAAAATGAAGGTCTTGATGGAGGAGGTATCAATCTTGGGGCATGTTATCACAAATTATGGGATATCTATGGTCCCTTGTAAATCAATGTCAATAGGGGAGTGTCCTATACAATCATTTCTAATAGAGATATGTACTTTCCTTAGTGTACGATGGTATTTCTAATTATTTCTGATGAACATATCAAAATTTTTAATCCCACCAACAATGAGACTTGGAACAGATTAATTTTTTTATAGGCTTGTGAATGCGAGGAAAACCTCGAAGAGTTAAAAAGAGGATTATCACTGCATTAGTACATACACTACCAAAATGTGTGGAACTCATTGTAGCATATATAAATTCCTATAATATGGGATTAGGTTTTTTACTAATGAAAATGATAAATTATTATCATTAAAATCATGGTAGTTGATATTTTATGATAAAAAAATTTCCAATCATAATCTAGAGTAGGAAGTTCTGATCATCTTATTGAAAAGTTTGTTTCATTATCCCTATTGGGTGATGTATGAGATATATATTGATCATAATACTATCAAATATATATCTAAATAGTATGATATTAATAAGTGACAACTATGATAGTTATATCATATCATGGATTATTAATTGTCAATCCACTATCATCCTGGTAAAGAAAAAAGTGGTAGATGATCATTGTATATAAGATATTGTGTCATTATCTATGATGATTAAATAGAAGGATTAAATATTAATCGGATTTAAAAGGATAGATATGGGAATAATAGAAGAAGATAAATTATAGGCCCTTTCACAAATAATTTCTCAACCATACCTTTTGGAGAAGATAAAGGATACGCGAAGAGATTATGTAGAAATTTAGAAGAATATTAATCCTATTATAAATGGTAAATCTATATTGTTCAAAATTTAGGAGGAATGGGTTATCTGATTTTGGCCATGAATATTCCTACCATTAAATATATAAATAAATAAATATATTTTATTGATGTAGATTACACAATATTCTCTTTTCACCTAGGTATCAGAAAGATGTTTCGAGATCACCAAGATCACTATATTTGGAGAATTTCGATGAATGTAATTGCTAAATTTACATCAAGATATATGGTATATTAGTAAGTGTATGATTAATGGAAAATGTATAAGGGTATGATGTGACCAATCACTATAACAAAATGGAAATATGAAAAATAACCTATAAACATTATCAATATAATTTCAATTCAGTCCGATTAAATAATATTATATGGGACATTATAGAACATTTTACAAATATTACTCACATTATTTCAATTTAAGAGGTCTTCTCACTTGAAAAATAAATAATTATATAAATAATAGATCTGTTAATTACCCACAACATACTATTATAAATTATTGTAGATCTTGATCTAATATTAACCTCCATGTTTTGGAAAATACATCAATATGATCTGATTACAATTTGTAACATTACTACGGCTTGTCATTATGAACTTGATGACAAACCATAACGAACTATTCAAAAAACGATAAGATATTTTGAGAGCATAAACAGTGGACTTTGATAGAGAGTGGGAGAATCATCTTCCACAAATTGAGTTCTCGTACAACAATATATTCCACTCATGAAAAAAATGGATCTATATGAAGCCCTTTATGGAAAAGGTAGTATAACCCCTTTATATTGGAGTGATGATGGTGAATGTAAGATACTGAGAATCATAACGGTCATGAAAATGGAAAAACAATTGGAGACCATATAGTAGTATTTCTGGGCTACCCAATGTTAATAGAAGATATATTCATAGAATCACCAATGATACTTTTATATTGAAGATTGTGACAATTCATTCCTCATCATATCTCTATGGAGGATTGTCATGAGATTTATGATGAAATGAAATGTTTAGTACCATGTACATAAGCCTATTAGATATTATTCATTAAGTTATAGTTGTTACATACTAACTAACCCTTCCACCAATAATTAATTAAGAAGATGATGTATTCCATGCATACCTCTCAAGGAAGTTCATAAATGAACAATTAAATATATTAAACTCAAAGGGGGTACAACTGTAAATATGATCTCTCTTCTGTGGAGAATGTGATGAAGATATTATTTCATAAAAATAATATTCAATGACACAAGACTCCTAACCAATCAAAGTACTCTGGAAGAACCATATGTGAAATGTGGTGACACAGGAACCATAGGAAGAGATGTAGAATAAATAACATAACCAATATTCACCTTATTTTTAAAAATATTTTTTTTGGTGAAATTTCATATAGGGGAAGGAATGAAATGACCCATAATTATATCAATGTGATTCTTCTTCATATTTCATAAATCAATGTTATCACATGTAAACCTTAATAAAAAATTCACTACCATAAATATAGAATGATACATTAGTGATAAAATAAACAATTATGAATTCCATATATTATAGAGGGATAATAAATAAGAAACAAGACAATAAGAATGTAGACATTTAGATACATTCAATCCACTATAATTAATTCACCCTTGAAAAATGATTTTTAAATTATAAATTATTTTAAAAATATAGTATTTATATTTAAGATGTAATTTTATATCTTTGAGATAAAATTAATGAATTAATTAAATAATAGGTATCCATAGAAATTTAGTAACATATAATAAATAAATAGTAATATGACCATTGTACTATTAATCATACCATTATGAATAGAAACTCCGTCATTAAAATAATGAAATAAAATTTTGTACCTTAAAAATAAAAATATGATATATTTATATAATAATATAAGTAAATAGTTTTTTTAAAAATGGTAATATAATGGTTGGTACTTGTTTAAAATGTAAAAGTTTTTTTTAAAATTTAATATTATTTTAATGATTTCAAAAAAATTAATTTTCATAAAATGGATTCATAAATCAAAATTATTTTGTATTATAATTAATATATAATTTTATGGTACCTTTTTTCCAATGGGTAATAAAAAATAATATAATATTAATCTCCGTATTTTCCAAATAAACAAATATTTAATATTAAAAATTTACTTATTTTTAGTAAATATTTTTCTAAATATGTATTCCACTTTTTAATTATACAAATCGATGAGTATTTACTGTGAATTTTTTAGATTTTTCTAAAATAGTTGAGTTTTATTAATAGTGAAACACTATATTATTTATTATTAAATAATATATAAAAATACACAATATTTTTCATTGATGGATAATTTAAGAATGAAATAAGAACCCATTGGTTTTAAATCTCCAGAAGAATTGAATTTATTTACTCATAGTAATCATCAATATTGATTTTCTTGATCTAAAATAATAAACTAATATATATAATAATAATAACCATTACTATAATCTCCTATAAATACAACCCCTCACCGCCATTTATTCACTAACCATAGAATTTTTTTTCCTAATTAATATTTTTCCCAATTCTATTTGCAATACTATTACACACATCCAAGATATATTGGTCTTAAAAAAACACCATGCCCACGTGGTCGAAAGAGGTCCTCAAGGTGACGACATTAAAGAGGTAAAATTCTCAATCATTATATTTCAATTTCATTTTTTTTATTATCATTTTGTCAAATCACCAATCCAATGTAACATGATAACTCTTATATAATATATATACAAAATATTTTTAATGATAATGAATTATCCATTATAAAATAGCTTCTGTTGTCTTATTATTCCAAAAATTAAAACATCATCTACGATTTGTCAGTTCACTGCCGTCATGTGCGAGATGTTTTCATTTTCTACTACCGCCTTCATGGATGGTCATAAAATCATTGTTTTGAATAATATATATTGAAATATGTATATTATATCATCTAAAATGTTTATAACTTATATATATATATATATATAAAATATATTCAATATAATTAAACTCCATCATAATGATCCAAAACCCCCAAAAATAAATGTAACATTTATCAAGAACAGTTTATCAAATGAACCATATTAATACTAGAAATTAATGATATAAAAGAATAATTAAAATAATATTACATTAATAATAACATATTAATTCACACATGGAAAATTATCCCAATTTTACAAGAATGTCGATAATTATATAAAAGTAAATCATCCATGAAAACATAAAATTAACGATCCCAGAATGACAAATTTGAACTCTATATAACCATTTATAAATAAAAATTACCTCTTATATCCTTTAAAATAAATATTATATATATTAAAATAGTGATAGTGTCATATTTTTTCATTACTTTAATTGAAATTCTATTAAATTAATTATCAAATAAATTTGGAATGAAATTGAGACAATAACAAAGAGAGGATTCATAAGGTACAAATTAATATATATAAAAATTATGTTTTGTTTTTTGGGTATTAATTAGCTATAATAAATAAATGTAACCATATTTGACACAGTATACCCTTATCGAGGTATAAAATATTTATGACGATTATTATTCATATTGACCAAAAATAATGGTGACCAATAATAAAGATTTGAACATATGATTTCAAATATGGAATAAGCTTTTAATGGTTCAATTTCTAAAATTAGTATATTTAAATTATCATATAAATTATTAAAATTCATTAAAAGATCATTTTATAAAAATGGAGTTTAACACTAAAAAGAACTTATAGAAAAAAGTGAGATATTGATTCACTTGTAATTTATTATGTAAAAAAAAATTATTTGAGGATTATATGCAATTATTATAAAATTAAAATAATAATAGGAATATTTAATTATATTATTTAATGAAAATAATATTAGTTTTCACATATTGGTATATATATATTATTCATTGAAAAATAAAACCTTTTAGAAAAATCCACAAATATCACTCTAAGATAATATAGAAATTATGATTTGAAAAATGATTTGTATTCACTATAATATGATTTATAAAAAACTATATAAATTAATTATGTTTTCATTCATTAAATGAAATAGAATTTTTTTTTTGAAAACATAATTTTGAAATATAAAATGACTTTAATGAAAATTGTGTACCTTTTTATATATATTAAAAATTAAATTTGTCTTGCAGAAATATTTATACTTAATTTTCACAATTTTTTTCATAATCAATCAAATAATTTTACAAATGGGTTATCATGGTTACATAATAAAAATTATACAGTATATTATAGTTCAATTAAAAATTAGCTTTGTGGGTGAAGAAGGAAATCAAGAATCGTATTTTTTTGACTAATATTTTGGGGAGTTATAACTACCACCACCAATGAATGAGTGATATCAATTTTAATATTCACCACAACATTATGTGGATGGTCATGATAATTTATCTAATGCATGAATATAATTTTTATGAATTTATTAATGTTATATAATGATTAATTGGAAAACCTATTGAAAAAATGATAACTAAATAAACAAAATAAATATAATATTCCAAAAAATTATTATTGAATAAAAAATTATTTAATCAAACTGTAATGCAACATAGAATAAATTATATTTTTATTGTAATTACTTTTAATTAAACACATCAAATGAATAAATATATAATTATATTATTTGGCTTCTGATATAATGATATTTCATATAATTGTTTTCATAATCAACCATTTAATTTGGCATCCTCTTATTTCTCTTAGATTAACCACGCCCATAAATATTGATATAAATATTAATCATCAATGAGTATGATAGTTTAATTTTGAATAATATATGATATAAATCATTGAAAAAATTATTATTTTTTGGTTTTGTAATACTTATATAAAAATTTAAATAATTATTATATATCTCATGAATTTTTAAATGAGAACCATTTAGGCATTATCAAGGGAAAATACCGAAATAATTATCATAACCAGTATATATAAATAATGAAATAATAAATATATAAATAATCCTAAAAAATCAATTAAGATACACTATATGATCTGTGAAAAATAATCATTTTTAGATGAATGATTAAAAAAACTTCTGTTATGTAATTACTTCAAAATGATAATGATTATTGGCACCAAATATCGAAAATACAAAATAACAAATAAAAAAATTTATAGAATAATTAAATATTAATTTTTATAAAGGGTTATACTTTTTAAATAGTTTATTACTTTTTGATTTTTAATGTTATTTTTTTATAAACTATGATTAAACACATTTTGACTATTTATATATTATGATAATGGGTACATTGTTAGAAATTTTATTTCATGAGACTAATTTCATAATGTGAACCATTGTAAATTTAATATGGTGTTATTTTTTTAGATGAATGACATTTGTAATATTCGTGGGGTTTGAAGATAAATATCCACTATTTTTGTTAATTTTAATTTAATTCCAATTAAATCAATATCGAAAGGGTATTTTATGAAAATGCTAAGGATTTTGATTCACAGTTATATTTTCAAAATAATGATTTTATTAAAAATCCTTCCATAACATGTATTTTTATTCATTTTAAAAAACACATAATTTTGAATTGATATTCATTTGTTTTTATATGCCTTATATAAATTATATTTACATTTGACAAATATTATACCTAAATTGTTTCTTTTATTTGATACCTACCCTATATCTTTTCCTTGGTTGGTAACTTCCCTCTCTCTATAGTTATATTCATTGGATTAATTTTTTGGGGTCATCTAATATTCTCCAATGACTAAATAAGTTCATTTTAATTTACTTTTCCAAATTTTAATAGTTTAATTAATATTAAAAAAAATTCCATATGGTTCAGATTTTTTAAATGTTTAATGGTGAGTATTTTATTATTTATATGTGGATAGGTAATTCTACCACCTTTCATTTTATATTAATCAATCACTTGTTTTTTAGTGGTTTCATTGAGAAATTATTTTCTCTTTTGTTTTATGACATATTTATCAAAAAACTCTTCATAAGTAAAACAATATTTTATATTTCAATAGATTGTTTTTAATGAAATTAAAAATAATGTGTACATTTAGGAATTTCTTTTTGGATATATCATTTTATTGATCAAGAAATATCATAAAATGATATAGTCCACCTTCTTTATATGGATATATTTTTTTAATTATCATTTCCTTTGGTAGAATGATATATCACAAAATTTATCTATATTAATAATTTAATGTGTAAAAATTTGGGATATTAACCACCATTTCATTGTTTTTTAACATTATAAATTTGAATCAAACAATTAAATATTGTTCACTTACATTCCATACAGTAATTGTTTGGGGAAATGAATTTCTTAATCATTTATGTGATGAATATATGATATGATTTATTATATTTATTGAATGGTATTTTCTATGATTATTTTCTTGATGTTATTATATTACAATATATATTTGATTTTATTATTTTTATTTGATTATAAATAAATTTATTAATTATTTCTATATTTTAACCAATTTGAAATCAATTTGAAACCCATATTCATTCCATGGTTTATTTATGATGTGATGAATAAAACCCAATTCCAAAAATGGGTTATTTATTTTATAAATTCTTATTATTATCATTTAAAAGGAATTTTTCAACACACATTAATTTAATGGGATTGTTTAGAGGTGATATTTGAAGTAGTTTCTTGTTCAACATCTATTAATAGAAGATTGATGGAGGTGTTATTATATCTTCTGAAGTGGACTGTGTTGCATTTGTTGTCAATGAGGTATGTTGTTGTCAAGGAATGGATGGATGTCAAGGAGTTTCAATATGTGAATGAAAAAGGATGTGATAGTGTTGGTGATGAATAGAGAATGGCCATGGTACTAAGATGCATGTCACTTAGGAGATTCACTAAGTGGCATAAGAGATGATGGTTTGAAACATTCTCTCATATCAGATGATTGTAGAACTGATCTTAATGTTTCAATACTTGTATCAAGATGTTACTAAGTTACACCACATGAAGAATGGATGATGATGGAGCATCATCATATCTGACGATTGTTGAACTGTTCTTTAAGTTCAACGAACTTGTATCAAGTGGATACAATGTAACAACAATGTTAGAAGACAATGCATTGTCTTCACAATTCATGAGGAGTTGAAGATGATCCATCCACAAGTTCTAAGTGGATGAAGTGGTTTAATGAAGTCCATGCACTATCACTTAGTGCATGTGAATTAGAAGATGATCCAACTTAATCTCTGATTGGATCAATGAAAAACATTGAAGAATTATGTGATTCCGGAGCTTCGGTTGATGAATAACCTTCTACAAATGTCTCATATGTCTAGAATACAAGATTGAAAGTAGTTGAGGAAGTTTGTGGAAGAAGAATGAAGAAGAAATGGAAATAATGGCTTAGAAGAAGAAGAAGTGGAATTTGGCATTTACACTTGGTTACTTTGTTTGTATACAAAGTACTTAGTGTTTCCTCAAGCATAAAGGAATCCACCAAGGGCCAGCCTTAAGGGTTCAACCCCAAGGCACTTGTGGGACTCGAGGTTGCCACGCCCAAGGGGGGTCCCATGGGGCCCGCCCGAGAGGCCGGGGCCGTGTATAAGCCCCGGGCCACTCAGGGGAGTGTCAAGCCCTGCGTAGAGTGAGCGCGAGGAGCGCGCCCGAGGAAGCATAGTGGGCGCCAGTGGCGCGCACGAGTGGCAGGGGTGGGCGCAAGAGTGTGCCCGCAGAAGAACTCAGTGTGGGGAACCACTGAGAGGGGAGAAGATGAAATTGAAGGGAGGACGGGATGCAATCTTTGTTAAAGCGCGGATAAACCACCCTCCAGTTCGATGTGTGATGCAGTTTTTAAACCGGGATCTAATCATAGCCGCTCGTTCGATCGCACGGCTGATCGCTGCCTCTCATCGCATCTCGCCACTCGCGATCTAATCCCGGCCGTCCAAGTTCATTAAATGCCAGATCTGACGGACGAGGAGTCTTCTCCTACCTCGAGCTCACCCGAGGCCTTCGCGTGAGCCACCTTCGAACCAGGAGCCCTCCCGAAGATGAATTTCAAGTTCCCAGCCACCGTTGTTTGATCCAAAGGATCCATTGGGTTCGTCTCAACGTAACGAACATGATCATGCAAGAAAATGGGCATGCATGAAAGGTTTGGAAGATTTCAAAGAATTTAGAGGAAACCGAAGTTGTCGAGGCTTCATGTGTTCGTGTTTTGCATGAAATAGAAGAGAAGAGGCCATGCATGAGTTTGAAATCGCATGTACGTAAAGAAAGGAGAAGGAGAAGAAGTCCGCGTCGAACAGAGAGAAAGAAACGAGATTCTCATCCCACGTTTAAAGATTTTCAAATAACCAAAAATCTCGGTGGTTCAAGATTTATATCCCATAGAGGATTTGAGGAATCCCTCTGCCTATAAAAGGAGAGGCTGAGGCTTTGAATTTGTTTGCTAATCCTTTGTTGAAAATATGACGTCACGTGAGTGCTTCAAGCCTCGCGAAGAACACCTTGCGCGCCCCCTGTGCGGCAGTAAAGCCCGGAGCCATCAGAGGCTCCATGAGGTTCCTTTTGCGCACTCCTTGAGCGAAATAAGAAAGGGAGGTCCCATGCGCGCTACCCCTTTGCACGACAGGAAGGAGAGGTTGAGCAGCACGTCCTTGTGCACTCCCTCTGTGCACCGCACCCCCTGCGCGGCCGTGGTACTTGCGTGACCCGCGGCTGCCCCTTGCACCGAGACCTTGCGCACCTTGCACCTTGTGCTTGTGCGTTTGAAGAAGGCGGTGGGGTGTTGCGCCATTTTCGGACCTTTCCAGTGCACCTTGTGCGGCTTTGAAGAGAAGAAGGGCACGCCACATGTGCCCCTCCCTTGCGGCAGTGGTTCGGGTGAAGACAAGGCACACCTAGTGTGTGTGTTAAAGAAGAGGGGGAAGACCTGAGCCTTGTGTGTGCTTAAAAGTGTGAAGTACATAACATTTGTGTGTGGAATTCAAAGAAAGAGAAGGATGTGGGCTAGTGGGTGTGCAAATGAGGAAGGCCATGATATACCTACGACTTGTGTGTGAAAAATAACAAAGAGGTCGTAGCCTTGGGTGTGTGCATAAGAAGTGTAGTCCACAACTGAGAAGAACACATTTTTTGTGTGCAAAACAAAGAACAAGTTGTGTGTGCTAAACAAGTGAAGGCCGAAGCCTAGGTGTGTGAAAAGTATACACATTTAGAAGAAGAAGGAAGAGGACATCCACACAGAAGTAGAACACACTTTTAAGTGTGTGAACAAATTGAACAAAGAGTGTGAAGGAAGAAGTGGTGGGTGTGCAAAAAGAATTACACCCTTTTAGGGTTTATCACACCAAAGAAAGAGAAGGGGACTGCATGCATGAATGCATGCACATGCACACGTGAACAGAGATAAATCAGGCTGTCTGCATTTGAGGAGTCTAAGACCAAGTGTTCTTGAAGAATTTGAGAAGCCATGCAATCAGTGCATGTAGATGCAGAGTTACCATGCACTTAGTGAATGAAGTTGTTCTAAAGTTAGAATGAAGACAGACCGAAGTTAAAGACATCAGCTGCCTGAGTTTTCAGTAATTGAGAAGACCCTGATCAACAGAAGTGATCAGAAATTGTGAGCAAGACCAATAGACCGTATCAGAGGCTGTTGAAGATTCTTGAAGAGAGAAGCCAGGTTATCCTAAGAGAAAGGAGATAAATCCTGAGCAAGAAGAGAAGTCCTGATCAACTCAAGTGATCAGAGGAAGAGAGCAAGGCCAGCAGCCTTTATCCCAGGCTGCTGAAGATACTTGAAGAACTTGAAGTGAAGAAGTGCTGCCCGTGTGACTTGAGAAGCCATGAGAAGCCCGCTGTGAGACTCAGGGCGGAAGAAGTCTTCAGTGGGATTCTGGAGCAGGCTAGTGGGACTCTGGTAACACTGTTGGATGCAGTATAATGACCATCCTATGGGACTCAGGAGAGATACAGTGGGACTCTGTATCGACCATTGTAATACTAACAATTTATAATGGAAGAAACCTTGTTGGGGGGTATATCCAACATGGCAAGGACATAGGCCTTTGGTGCCTAACCTTGTAAATCCCTGTGTCCTGGGCCTTTACATTTACTTCATCACTCGTGGAAAGGCTGAGAGATTCAAGAAGAGTGGATCGAGGCCTTAACAATACATAGAGGTTTAATTGATAAAGAACCAATTAGTAAAACGTTTTAAAGGATCACTGATTCACCCCCTCCCCCTCTCAGTGATTCACACTGATCTGGGCACTTCAATTGGTATCATAGCGCATGTTACCTATAAAAGATCCAAGGGAGTCTTTATGAAGTGCAGATTTGAGGAAGTGAGTGAATACCCTCAAATGGAGATATCTGCAAAGACTCTGTAAAACAGGAAAAAGAAACAGGCAAAGAAGATGACGAAAGCATGTCCTAGCTGTGATGATGTTGGAACAATGAATGATCTTAAAAATTCACTCAAACATCTTCAGAAGATAGTCCCCAAGGAAGTGGTAATGTGTATTACTACAGCTATCCTTGATCTTCAATATGAAAAATTATAGCTAGAAGAAGATTCCAATTCTATGGAAGATCAATTGGCAAAAAGGGATGGCATAACCAACACTCTCAGAAAGCTGGTGAAGGCTAAGGATGAAACAGTTTCTCTTTGCAATGAAAGATATGAAGATACTTGTGAATAATTGAAAAGAAGCCTTTCTAAGAAATAATTCTTTAAGACAATGGTCAAAGAAGTTTTCCATGCACTGGAAAAATTGCACAGAGTTTCAATGGTTGTCAAAGATGCTCAACTAGAAGAGAAAGTTAAAAGGGTGAAGGAGATGGACAATTCATTGCAAGAAATGAAGAAAGTTCATGAAGAACAGATGAAACAGCTGGAAGAAAAATGGGAAGGAAGGCTAAGAACTATTGTGGATGAGAAGAACTCCCTCAATATGAAATGCTTAGAACTAGAGGTGATATTGAAAAATCAGCCATCACCCAAAGCTGAAGCCTCCTAATCATCTGAAAGAAGAAATGTTGCCACTCAATTATTCATTGAGCAGGACGATTCTAAAAGAAATACATCCTCTAATAAAAGGTCAACAACTTCTAAAAAGAAGGTACCATCCATACCATCTTGTACTAAAGCTTCTAATTGTGTTTCCATAAAAAGTGCAGGATGGAAGAGCAACTCCAATCAAGTATGGATGAAGAAGATGCAGAAACAGAGCTCTCCTGAAACAACACAGCAGTTCATGAAAACTGCCCAGCAATCAGAAGGACTGAAGAGGTCATGATTTTCGGGTCAGTGTTGGTGTTGTAACAAGTATGGGCACTGTGCAAAAGATTGTTGGTACAATCCACTGAATGTAAAAGCACAAATGAAGCCCATGACATGGGGTAGAAAGCTAGATGAAAAGAATTAGCATCCACAAGTCCAAAGACATCTATTTACTGCAAATAGATTTGGATTACTTGACAACATCAGGTATGTTTGCAAAAGTGGTCAAAAAGATACATGTCAATCTCCAACTGTATCAAGAGCTCAAAAGAAGAAAAGATCACTGAACCTGGCTAAAATGGAATCCTTGGGATGCAAGAAGAATGTTGGAGATGCTCCCAAGAAGGTTTTGAAAAAGGAATATAAGTCCTTGGAGTCTAAATCCAAGAATTGTGATGCATCCAGAAGGACCACCAAGAAAACATGCTTCTACTGTGGAAAGAAAAGACACACCAGGGATCTTTGGGAACAGGACATGGAACTGAATAGAAGAAAACTGGACTCAAAAATACAATCAATCCAGAAGAAGCAGAAGGGATTTATTGAAAATAAGTTTCCTAAGCAAGGTAGCTTAACAGCATCAAAAGAACCATGTGGAATTTCCAAAACTGAGGCCTCACTTCCAAATGACATGTTAGTCATATGGCCTAATCAATTGAAACATTCCAGAGAGCTGCAGAGAGATGAAGATAAATAACTGGCAATAGCTAAGGCAAAAGTAAAGAAAAATATTTCACAAGAAGATCTTGTTTTGTGTGTGAGGTGCAATCAAGCTGGACATACTAGTGATAAATGCATGATATTCATTCCATATCAGAAGGGATTCTTCAAAATAATGATGATTTCACCATGAGACTCTAGTGATCAGAAGGCACCTAGAAATAGAGGAGTCACACACAAAAAAGTAAAAGAGGTGTTGATATCCACACCAGCACAAACATCATTGAAGATCATATGTGCAACTGTGAAGAATGGTGAAAATGGGACATCTCGGTTGAGAGAATCTTCTCAACCTTGTTTTTCACTTTGATGAACCAAAGAGGTTCCATCTTATTCCCTAACCACTTGTATTTACATGTGCTAACATTTCAGGGAATTGAAGATGATGATCATTATCATATGGAGAGTGGTTTGGACAGAATGGAGTGCACCCCTTGAGGGGGAGCCAATCTGTAGAAGATGGGATTCTGAGATTTAATACCATCTTGAGAAAAGTGAAGGTATTCCATTCATACTTTCATCCCTTGTTGCTTAATTGTATTCATCATGAAAATTAAGGGGGAGTATTGATTGAAGACAAATAGTTGTAAGGGGGAGCTTTATCTTTGCACCTGAACTTTCTGATGTGTTTGGTGAAGTATGTACAGGATTTAGCAATTCATTGATATATCTGAAAAATTTCAAACCCCTGAAGCATGATCTCACATGTACAGTGACTGTTGGATAGCATTGAGTTCTGTGGTTACATCACTCTTGTTTTCTACACCGGTTTAGCGCAAGTAGACTTAGAGTTGATTTGCTAAAGGTTCTATGCTAAAGAGAACATGTGACATCATCCCTCCCTCGGTGTTTTTCAAGAAAATACTTTGCAAATGGAGGAAGTGATTTTTGAAGAGAACCACACCACATCTTTTCATTTTATTTCCAATACGGGGGAGAAAATATTGGCACACATATTGACACATTCATATGTGCAGGAATAGTGTATTGACAACAAATACAAAGGGGGAGATTGAAGTGCACTGTGCTGCATTTGTTGTCAATGAGGTATGTTGTTGTCAAGGAATGGATGGATGTCAAGGAGTTTCAATATGTGAAAGACAAAGGATGTGATGGTGTTGGTGATGATTGGAGAATGGCCATGGTACTAAGATGCATGTCACTTAAGAGATTCACAAAGTTGAATAGGAGATGATGGTTTGAAACATTCTCTCATATAAGACGATTGTAGAAATGATCTTAATGTTTCAATACTTGTATCAAGATGATACTAAGTTAAACCACTTGAAGAATGGATGATGATGGAGCATCATCATATCTGAAGATTGTTGAACTTGTTTTTAAGTTCAAAGAACTTGTATCAAGTGGATACAATGTCACAACAATGTTAGAAGACCATGCATTGTCTTCACAATGCATGGGGAGTTGAAGATGATCCATCCACAAGTTCTAAGTGGATGAAGTGGTTTAATGAAGTACATGAACTATCACTTAGTGCATGTGAATTAGAAGATGATCCAACTTAATCTCTAATTGGATCAATGAATAACATTGAAGAATTATGTGATTCAGGAGCTTTGGTTGATGAATAACCTTCTACAAATGTCTCATAAGTCTAGAATACATGATTGAAAGGAGTTGAGGAAGTTTGTGGAAGAAGAACGAAGAAGAAATTGAATGAATGGCTTAGAAGAAGAAGAAGTGGCATTTGGCATTTACACTTGGTTACTTTGTTTGTATACAATGTACTTAGTGTTTCCTCAAGCAAAAAGGAATCCACCAAGGGCCAACCTTAAGGGTTCAACCCCAAGGCACATGTGGGACTCGAGGTCGCCACGCCCAAGGGGGATCCCATGGGGCCAGCCCGAGAGGTCGGGTCCATGTATAAGCCCCGGGCCAGGCAGGGGAGTGTTAAGCCCTGCGTAGCGTGAGCGCGAGGAGCGTGCCCAAGGAAGCATAGTGGGCGCCAGTGGCGCGCCCGAGTGGAAGGGGTGGGCGCAAGAGTGCGCCCGCAGAATAACTCAGTGTGGGGAGGCACCGAGAGGGGAGAAGATGCAATTTAAGGGATGATGGGATGCAGTCTTTGTTAAAGCATGGATAAACCGCTCTCCAGTTCGGTGTGGGATGCGGTTTTCAAACCGGGATCTAATCGTAGCCGCTCGTTCGATCGCACGGCCGATCTCCGCCGCTCATCGCATCTCACCGCTCGCGATCTAATCTCGGCCGTCCAAGTTCATTAAACCCCAGATCCGATGGACGAGGAGTCGTACCCTACCTCGAGCTCACCCGAGGCCTTCGCGTGAGCCACCTTCGAACAAGGATCCCTCTGGAAGATGAATTTCGAGTTCTCGGCCACCGTTGTTCGAGCTGAAGGATCCATTGGGTTCGTCTCGACGTAACGAACACGATCATGCAAGAAAATGGGCATGCATGCAAGGTTTGGATGATTTCTAAGAATGTCGAGGAAAAAGAAGTTGCGAAGGCTTCATGTGTTCGTGTTTTTCATGAAATAGAAGAGAAGAGGTCATGCATGCATTCAAAATCGCATGCACGTAAAGAATGGAGAAGGAGAAGAAGTCCGCGTTGAACAGAGAGAAAGAAACGAGATTCTCAGCCCGCCTTTAATGATTTTCAAAGAACCGAAAATATCGGTGGTTTATGATTTATATCCCATGGAGGATTTGAGGCATTCCTCTTCCTATAAAAGGAGAGGCTGAGGCTCTGAATTTGTTTGCTGATCCTTTGTTGAAAATCTGACGTCCCGTGAGTGCTTCAAGCCTCGCGAAGAACACCCTGTGCGCCCCCTGTGCGGCAGTGAAGCCCAAAGCCATCAGAGGCTCTGTGAGGTTCCTTTTGCACACTCCTTGTGAGAAAGAAGAAAGGGAGGTCCCCTGTGCGCTACCCCTTTGCGCGACAAGAAGGAGAGGTTAGGCAGCACGACCTTGCGCGCTCCCTCTGTGCACCGCGCCCCCTGCGCGGCAGTGGTACTTGCGCGACCCGTGGTTTCCCCTTGCACCAACACCTTGCGCACCTTTCACGTTGTGCTTGTGCGTTTGAAGAAGGTGGTGGGCTTTTGCGCCTTGTGCGGCCCTTGCCAGTGCACCTTGTGCGGCTGTGATGAGAAGAAGGGCACACCACTTGCGCGCCTCCCTTGCGGCAGTGGTTTAGGTGAAGACAAGGCACACCTAATGTGTGTGTGCTATCAGAGGAGGAAGACCCGAACATTGTGTGTGCTTAAAAGTGTGAAGGCCATAACATTTGTGTGTGCAATTCAAAGAAAGAGAAGGTCATGGGCTAGTGGGTGTGCAAAGGAGGAAGGCCATTATATTCTTATGGCTTGTGTGTGCAAAATAAAAAAGAGGTCATAGCCTTGGGTATGTGCATAAGAAATGTAGTCCACAACAAAGAAGAATACATTTTATGTGTGCAAAAAAAGAACAAGTTGTGTGTGCTAATCAACTGAAGGCCGAAGCCTAGGTGTGTGAAAATTATACACATTTACAAGAAGAAGGTAGAGGAAATCCACACTAAAGTAGAACACACTTTTATGTGTGTGAACAAATTGAACAAAGAGTGCTAAGGAAGAAGTGGTGTGTGTGCAAAAAGAATTACACACTTTGAGGGTTTATCACACCAAAGAAAGAGAAGGGGACTGCATGGATGAATTCATGCACGTTCACACTTGAAAAAAGATAAATCAGGTTGTGTGCATTTGAGGAGACCAAGACCAAGAGTTCTTGAAGAATTTGAGAATCCTTGCAATCAGTGCATGAAGATGCAGAGTTACCATGCACTTAGTGCATGAAGTTGTTCTGACGTTAGACTGAAGGCAGACTGAAGTTAATGACATCAGTTGCCCAAGGTTTCAGTAATTGAGAAGACCCTGATCAAAATAAGTGATCAGAAGCTGTGAGCAAGACCAATAGACCTTATCAGAGGCTGTTGAATATTCTCGAAGAGAGAAGCCAGGTTATCCTAAGAGAAAGGAGATAAATCATGAGCAAGACGAGAAGTCCTGATCAACTCAAGTGATCAGAGGAAGAGATCAAGGCCAGTAGCCTCTATCCCAGGCTGCTGAAGATACTTTAAGAACTTGAAGTGAAGAAGTGCTGCTTGTGTGACTCGAGAAGCCAGGATAATCCCCCTGTGAGACTCAGGGCGGAAGAAGTCTTTAGTGAAATTCTGGAGCAGGCCAGTGGGACATTGGTAACACTGTGGGACGCAGTATAAAGACCCTCCTGTGGGACTCAGGACAGATACCGTAGGACTCTCTATCGACCATTGTAATACTAACACATTATAATGGAAGAAAACATGTTGGGGGGTATAACAAACATGGCATGGACGTAGGCCTTTCGTGCCGAACCTTGTAAATCCTTGTGTCCTATGCCTTTACATTTACTGCATCACTCGAGGAAAGGATGAGAGATGCAAGAAGAGTGGATCGAGGCCTTAACAAGCCATAGTGGTTTAATTGATAAAGAATCAATTAGTAAAAATTTTAAAATGATCACTGATTCACCCCCTCCCCCTCTCAGTGATTAACACTGATCTAGGCACTTCATCTTCCACAAAAGAACTAGTTAAATGTTTATATGTCAAGAGAAAAGTACACGAGATTATATTTTAGCCACATTTATGTGGGGGAATGGATTGTGTGGCTAATAAATATAATTTTCCATATACTTATTCCTGTGACATATTTGAAAAATATTTTTTTTTGTTTTATAATTCATCTCAAAACATTGATAGGATCATATTGCTCAATTTTATAGAAAATTATTACTAGAAAATTTTGAATAATTTATTATGTTAATAAATTATTTATTGCATGATTTATAATAAATTTATCTTATATTAAATGATTGTAAATATCTTGATTATACCCATATTATCATCTTACGCAATATAATTATTTATTATATTTTATTTTTACTTTAACCATTATTGGTCATACGAGATCTACCCATTCTATTGTTTCTATTTCGATGTGTTATGAAGATATGGAATATTTGAAATGTCTATAATATTTCATTATGTGTATAAATATAGGGAGACATTGATGATATTAATTTATTGTAAAGACACGTAAAATTCAAGGGAAATTTTTTCTTCATTTTCTTTGGGATTTAACAAGAACGCAGTTTCTGACGGAACTTGATTCCGAGGCCCGGTGTGCTCGAAATCAATTTTTGATGTTTAGCTCGGGTACGTTCAGTGAACGAACGAGCGGGTTTTTTTAACTTTTGAACCGGTGCTCAGAATCGAATTCCGAGGGCACCGATGGAACTGCAACGCCGGTAATTTCTTAGGAACACCTGTTTCGTGGTTGCGTTTTCACGACAGAAGATGAAAAAAAAATTGGAAGTTTAATTTATAATTAAACTAAAATTTTTGTTTTCTTTTACTAGTTTAAGGAATTGGGTGGAAGTTGAGTAACTAACTAACTTTCCAAGGGAGGTTATGAGGGTGGTGTGGCCCACACGAACCCCACCCCTTCATATTCTTCAACCCCCCTCAACTCACCATTTTTTGACAACTTATGTTAATAATTAAGTGAGTTAAGTGTGGATGTTTGAATTTCAAAAGCTTTGTTGAGTTAATAAAATATAAGAGGTGCATTTTTTTTGGGGACTTATTGCTTGAGAGGTTTGGGGATAAAAGCTAAGGGAAGCTAGAAGTTCTTCATCTTCTTCGTCGAAGAACACAATGAACATGAAGAACGTGAAGAACGCAACGAATTCCGTCGAAGAACGCCGAGTCCTCAGAGACCAACTACACGACGCCGTATACCGCGACGGTTCTTCCACGACGTCTTCTTCTGCGACGTCTCCTTCTACAATATCTCCTTCCGCGATGCCTCTTCCCACGACAAATCATCGTTCGACGAACCTCCGTTCAAGCTCGCACGAGGTAGGGGAATTTATTTGGTGTTCTCTTATCTTTTGTGAAAAGAATGACGAGCGTGGACCAACCATTTACAGATTGATCCGTGGATCGTTCGTTCATGCGGATTGATGTTGAGGATTATTGTTTTTGCTGTGAAATATTTCTTTGTCGTACGTCGACTTCTATTAGATGGTCGTTTGCTATTTTTAAAACAGGAGGAGGTCAGACCGCATGAACACGGCCGACCCTCCTCCACCCTTGTTGTTTGAATTTGTTGCGGCATGTAAAAGGCAGCGCGATGCCGTTGCACCGCTCGGAAATTATGAGGAAGTGCTAAGAAGCGCGGCGCCGTCACACCGCACCGATGAAGTTGAACAAGACACGGCACCGTCGCACCACGCCGAAAAATGACAAACGAAGCCGCACTGGCGTTGTGGGATCCTCGCAGTGAAGGACGGGTCCCGGGAGGGCCTTTGGCGAAGATGGCATGATTTTCCAACCACTGGAACTCGTCCGATGGTCCGCGGAACAGCCCGACAGCGCACCCCGCCGGCACGGCGGCACCGGCGGCAGGTGGCGATAGCGGCGCCCAGCGCGCCGCCAGAAGAAGCCACTGCGGCTGAAGTCTTGGCGGCGGAGCGCGGTCCCGCGACCGCGCAGGACTAGAGGGGGGCGTCGGGATGCGGCCGACTGTCGCGTCCGCTAGCACGAGTGGCCCCACACGGGGCCGCGGTTCTTCACGCGGGGGCAGTGCCCCGCTCCGCTCCGCTCAGCCGTAACCGGCAGAGCCGACCCATCGGCCGGGCTGGGTCGGTCCGAGCCCAGACTCCCCTTTTTCAGACCCCTCATTGTCTATCGACCATATCATGAGCTATAGACCTCCGATCGATGCACCTTCACCGGCGATGCGATCCTTGGATCGAGACGGTCGTTTCAGTATATCACACTCATGGTTTTGGAATACTTTGGGTTCGGCCGGGTTGGTTCGTACACGAAACCAACCGGGCCATCGGAGCGGAAACACTCATATATTGAGCTCCGAACGTCCGATTGACGTGCCGTCGACTTTGATGGATTCCTATATGTGAGATGGATCTTTTGGCTTACTCCACTCGAGGTTTGGATGTTGTTGGAGTGTGGTCGGGTAGGTTCGCTCACAAAACCAACTGGGCCCATGGAACGAAAAAGCCAATAACTCACAGATCGGGCGTCTGATTGACGCGCCGCCTGTCTCGTTGATGTCTTGTTGATCTGACAGAACTTTTGTCTTACTCCGCTTGAGGTTTGGACGTCGTTGGAGTGCGGTCAGGTTGGTTCACTCACGAAACCAACCGGGCCCCCAGAACGAAAAAGCCAATAACTCACAGACCATGCGTCTGATTGACGCGCCGTCTGTCTCGTTGAAGTCCTCTTGATGAGACGGAAATTTTGGCATACTTCACCCGAGGTTTGGAAGCAGTTGGATTATGGAAGAGTTGGATTGTACCTGAAATCCAACCGGGCCCCTGGAACAGAAAAGCAGATATCTTTCAGACCGGACATCCGTTTGACGAACCGTCAGCGACGTTCGTGATCACGTTGAGAAGTTCTAAATATGAGTATACCCTTTGTGAGTTCGGGATACAGTTGAGATGCGGCCGGGTTGGTTCGCACACGAGACCAACCGGTACCCTGTGACGAAAAAGCTAATAACTCACAGACTGGGCGTCCGATTGACGCACCGTCTGTTGCGTTGATAGCCCTATGACGAGGAGGTCCTTTGGGATACTTATTCATGGGACTTTTAGATACATAGAGTATCGACCTGTAGCTCGTGGATAGAACCCTCCCAGAGACGAGCGTGCGGAGTACGGAGACCGTGTAGCCGACTGAGACCTGACGACTGCTTGACCTACTCGACTTGGAGTGAGTCAACTAGCGCAGTGGACGAAGCACTACTTTTTTGGGTGCAGACCCGTGGTACTCGTCCAT
This sequence comes from Viscum album, assembly GCA_963277665.1. NCBI lineage: Eukaryota > Viridiplantae > Streptophyta > Magnoliopsida > Santalales > Viscaceae > Viscum > Viscum album. Next base: position 959,224,758 of record OY728143.1, on the reverse strand, counting down.
AGAGTACCTCTGCAGGCTACTAGGGGGTGTGCACTACTGTGTTTGGGTGGCATACCCCGGCGGGAAGCACTACTGTGTTTGGGTGGCTGGCCCACGGTACTCGACAGGAGGAGTACCTCAGCAGTCTTAGGATAGTGAGCTGTACCTCAGAGTCGTGACCAGACCACTGTACACTTCAGAGACGGGGCTCTTCAACAGTTACGGTTTCGATAATGAAAGTCCTGGTTTGAGCTGAGTATATGACCTTTGTGTTTACCTCATGATTGAGATGGGTCACTTGATAACTTAGGTATATGTAAGGGCATATAAATGGGTAGTGGTTATCCGTTGATTTCATAATCTTTGTGTTTCTTCATAATTGAGATGGGTTACATGATAACTTGGGTATATGTATGGGCATATACCGAGGTAGAGGTTATCGGTTGAGATCTTCTTTGTGGTTATCCTTGTTGGTTTTAGTGAGACCTTGAGGGTCTCGGGTTCCCTATTGAGTATCGTTATACTCACCCCTGCACGGGCTATACCCGCATCTCGTTGTGTTGGTTGCAGACGATGGGCAGCGCAGACAGAGGCCGAGTGTTCAAGGACTGGACGGTGCCCGAAGGTGGACTACACGACAAGTCAGTACCTAGAGGTGGACTACAGGACGAGCCAGTATCCGGAGGTGGACTTCACGACGAGATGACACTTGGAGGAGGCTGAAGGGAGAGAGCATTGTGGAGGAAATATGTACCTACCCTTCAGGTAGGATCCGTGGTGGATGATCCAGGAGCTGCGCTATCTGTACCTATCCTTCTAGTAGGATCCTTGGTGGACGATCTAGGAGCTGTTTGTCACCTTCTGGCTATTTTATCTTTTTCCTTGTAATTTATAGTATGGGCTTGTATTTCCGGCCCCTTTACTTTCAGCACATCTTGTTTCAGTTTTACTTACAGTTTTACTTCTTCTTATACACTGTGGTGTTTTGTTTACTTTTATAAAGGCAATGCCTTCCCATATTTCGGGATTTACGCCATTGGTGCTAGTCGCCAGCCCCTGGCCTATGGAAGGCGGGCTTGGGGTAGTCCCAGCACGAGCCCTGAGGTCTGGTCGTGACAAATTGGTATTAGAGTTGTTCGGTTCTACCGCAGAACTTATAACTATGATATTTTCTTTCAGTGAAGAAATAGTTTTAAGGGAACTGAGTGTGGTCTTCAGTTTAGGGAGTCCAGTGTTGGTGCAGCGGCCGACGTATCCTTACACCAGGACCCTGACTACTGATTTCTGACTTTGTGCACGAAAAAAACTGATTGCGTGTGAGTTTCCAAGAGTTTTAAAGTCAGCTCAAACCAGTTCATCTCAACAGGTATAAATCGTTGACCGTGTCACATCTATTCAGGATGTCTCCACGCAGACAGTCAGTTGCAGTTTCCGAGAGAGTACTCGATCACGGCTCACCGAGCGACGAGGCTCTGGTGTAGGGCCCTTTTTACTATGTTGGCACCCTCGGGTGGTGTACCAGCAGCACCACAACCTGTTGGGTAGCAGATTCCACCAGCCATACTAGCGAACTGTGCACGCTGGCATAGCGTGTTGCACGAGTTCCAGCAGTAGAGGCCTCTGAGTTTATGAGGTGAGGCAGATTCCTAGACAGTAGAGGACTGGCTGGAGGCAATTGCTAGAGTTTTACGCCTAGCTGAGACATCATGAGAGTGGATGGTGGACTTGTCCACTAGTTTTTTCCAGTGAATGACCATGAGGATGGTCCCTATAGTGATGAGGCTTCTGTACTTGGACTGATGCCTGAGATAGTTCCTTCGGGTAGTGTGTCAGCTATACATCACTACCTGTTGGTTAGCAGTTACAACCGACGGTACCGGTAGGTGACACATGTAAGCTTACATCCTTACATGTGTTCTAATATTAGATACCCTCAAGTTCCGAGGCAAACCTGATTCACAGGAGGCTGAGGACTGGCTTGAGGAAGTGGCTAAGAGTTTTCTAGAGCTTATACAACTTCGGCAGGACGACGTGTCGGTAACTGAGAATTCATCGAGGCATACTGAACATTCTGGGTACTCGATGAATACGATTCGAGCTATAACATTTTCCTCTATGCATTCCTACTCACATTAGGGTGCTAGAGACAACCTTGAGGTTGAATATTCTTTGGCTAAATGAATACAGCTAGAGAATGTCAGAAGTTGGAACGCAGTGAGCTGGTGCCAGTCTTAGAGACTTGGGCATGCAAATGTTTCAAGAAGAGGAAATGTTAAGGATAGATAAATTTGTAGAGCATTAGACGTGGAGGCAGAGATAGAAGAGCAGCATGAGGTGGTGTACATTTAAACATGTTACAACCACCCACCTTTGTTGTCCCCTCCAGGCTCAGGAAGCTGGAGGGAAGGGGAAAAGAGTAGCTGCATGTGGTCAAGGATTGAGACCGAAAGGGCTCTAAGGATGATTCGATGTGTGGACATTGTCTTCTACTAGATGTCGTAGCCATAGACATCGATACAAATCATCCCTTCCTTCCATGAATCTAGTCCCAGACCTAGAGTTTCCAGTTAAGCCATTGACTTGACCCTCACATCTAGAGATACCTTTGGGAGAAGACTTGATAGTCACACTTACGCCGACGGTGTGATCTGACCCTTGAGGCGAGATTCTCGGTTGGGACCTCTTGGTGGCAGAGTCGAGTCCTTAAGATGTTAGTTTGAGTATGGATTGGGAAATCATTATTAATACTCAAATTTACGGTATTAGGAAAACGCCGGGATGAGTTTTCCTTGGTCGGCTAAAAAGATACCCCAGGCAGCACAGGTTAAACTCGTGCATGGGAGGGTGTACCCAATCATTCTTGGGTTGTCCAAACTTACCCTCGTGACAGCAGGAGTTTTGAGTTTCAGTTCTAATCAGGAAATGGAGACCTCTAGAGTTCGATAATGGCAACCACGTTCTTATACGGGTCTCACCTCGACGAGGTTTACGGAGATGTTGTCGAGGCGACGAGATATCTCCGAGTTTCAATGGACCTTTCTAGGTCCCCAGTAGGGTAGGCGAGGTGGTTTATCGCTTCACCATTCCACCTCAGTTGCAACGGGTGTATGAAATCTTCCACGTACCTCGGCTGATGAGATACGTGTGTGATTCTTCACTCATCATCGACCTCAGGGAGTTGGACGTTGATGACAGGGAGACATGAACGGAGGTTCCAAAAGAGATTGAGGATCGACTAGAGCAGGTCCTACGAGGACGGTCGACTCCTCTTGTGCGTTTTCGTAGGCAGCACGGGAACCTCCAGTTGAGTACATGGGAGTGGAAGGCTCAGATGCGTGCTCAGTACCACTTTTGTTTCCCTAGTTGTGTTATAGCTTTACGGGGATGTAAATCCCTGAGGTGGGAGTAAGGTAAAGACTCGTAAAATTCATGGTAAATTTTTTCTTAATTTTCTTTGGAATTTTACAAGAACGCAGTTTCTAACAGCACTTGATTCCGAGGCCCGGTGTTCCATGAATTATTTTCTGAAGTTTAGCTTGGGTACGTTAAGTGAACGAATGATCAGGTTTTTCAAAATTTTGAACAGGTGCTCGGAATCGAATTCCGAGGGCCCTGATGGAACCGCAGCGCCGGTACTTGCTTAGGAACCCCTGTTCCGGGATTGCGTTTTCACGAGAGAAGATGAAAAAAATTGTGGAAGTTTAATTTATAATTAAACTACAATTTTTATTTTCTTTTAGTAGTTTAAGGCTTTGGGTGGAAGTTGGGTAACTACCCAACTTCCCAAGGGAGGTTATGAGGGTGGTGGGGCCCACACGAACCCCACCCCTTCATATTATACAACCCGCCTCAACTCACCATTATTTTTTGACAAATTATGTTATTAATTAAGTGAGTTAAGTGTGGATGTTTGAATTTCAAAAGCTTTGTTGAGTTAATAAAATAAGGGAGGTGCTTATTTTATTTGGGGACTTGTTGCTTGAGAGGTTTGGGGAGAAAAGCTAAGGGAACTATAAATTCTTCATCTTCATCATCGAAGAACACGAAGAACATGAAGAATTCGAAGAACACAACAAACTCCATCAATGAACGTCGAGTCCTCGGAGACCGACTACGCGACGCCATATACCGCGATGGTTCTTCCGCGACGTCTTCTTCTGTGACGTCTCCTTCCGCAACATCTCTTTCCATGACGCCTCTTCCCGCGACGAATCATCGTTCGACGAACCTCCGTTAAAACTCACACAAGGTAGAGGAATTTATTTCTTGTTCTCTTATCTTTTGACAAAATAATGACGAGCGCGGACCAACCATTTCCAGATTGATCCGCGGATCGTTCGTTCATGCGGATTGATGTTGAGGATTATTGTTTTTGCTGTGAAATATTTCTTTATCGTACGTCAACTTCTATTAGATGGCTGGATGCTATCTTTATAACGGGAGGAGGTCGGACCGCATGAACATGGCCGACCCTCCTCCCCCCTTGTTGTTTGAATTTTTTGCAGCACGTAAAAGGCAGCGTGGTGCCGTTGCACTGTACGGAAATTATGAGGAAGGGCTAAGAAGCGCGGCGCCGTCGCGCCTCGCCGGAAAACGACAAAGGAAGCTGCACTAGCATTTTGGGATCATCGCAGTGAAGGACGAGTCCCGGGAGGGCCTTTGGCGAAGACGGCACGATTTTCCGACCACCGGAACCCGTCCGGTGGTCCGCGGACCAGCCCGCCGGCGCGCCGTACCGGCACGGCGGCGTCCAGCGCGTCGCCGGAAGAAGCCACCACGGCAGAATCCGCGGTGGCAGAGGGAGGTCCCGCAACCGTGTGGGACCAAAGGGGGGCGGTGGGATGCGGCCGGCTGCCGCGCCCACTGGCACGGGAGGCCCGAGGCGGGGTCGCGGTTCTTCACGCGGGGGAAGCTCCCCGCTCCGCTCCGCTCGGTCGTAACCGGCCGAGCTGACCCACCGGCCTGGCCTGGTCGTTCCCAGGCCAGGCAGGGCCACCCCGGCCGGGCCGGGTCATGCCATCCGGGTCGGGTCGACCCGGTTCGGGCCGACCGCGGGGGGGGGGGGGGGGGGGGGGGGGGGGGGGGGGTTGGGCCTGGTCGGTCCGGGCCCAGACCCCCCGTTTTTGGACCCCTCACGGTCTTTCACCCATATCATGAGCTGTAGACCTCCGATCGATGCACCGTCAGTGGAGATGTGATCCATGGATCGAGACGATCGTTTCGCTATATCGCACTTAATATTTTGGAATACTTTGGGTTCGGCCGGGTTGGTTCGTACACGAAACCAACTGGGCCCTCGGAGCAGAAACACTCATATCTTAAGCTCCAGACGTTCGATTGACGTGCCGTCAACTTTGATGGATTTCTCTAAGTGAGCCAGATCATTTTTCTTACTCCACTCGAGGTTTGGATGCCGTTGGAGTGCGGTCAGGTTGATTCGCTCACGAAACCAACCGGGCCCCTGGAACGAAAAAGCCAATAACTCACAGACCGGGCGTCCGATTGACGCACAGTCTATCTCGTTGAAGTCCTCTTGATGTGACAGAACTTTTGGCTTACTCCGCTCGAGATTTGGACGCCGTCGGAGTTCGGTCTGGTTGGTTCGCTCACGAAACCAATCGGGCCCCCTGAACGAAAAAGCCAATAACTCACAAATCGGGCATCCGATTGACCCACCGTCTATCTCGTTGAAGTCCCCTTGATGAGACGGAACTTTTGGAATACTTTTTCCCGGGGTTTCGATGCAGTTGGAGTATGGAAGAGTTGGATTGTAACCGATATCCAACCGGGCCCCTGGAACGGAAAAGCTGATATCTTTCAGACCAGACGTCTGTTTGACAAACCGTCAGCAGCGTTGGTGATCACGTTGAGAAACGGTCCCTATGAGTATACCCTATGTGAGTTCAAGATACAGTTGAGATACATCCGGGTTGGTTCGCACACGAGACCAACCGGGCCCCTTGGACCAAAAGGCTAATAACTCACAGACCGGGTGTCCGATTGACACGTCGTCTGTTGTGTTGAGACCCCAATGACGAGGCAGTCCTTTGAGATACTTCTTTGTGTGGTACTTTGAGATAATTGGAGTATCGACCTATAGCTCGTGGAGCGGAACCTCCCAGAGACGAGCGTGCGGAGTACGGAGACCGTGTAGCCGACTGAGACCTGACGACTGCTTGACCGACTCGACTTGGAGTGAGTCGACTAGCCTAGTGGACTGAACACTACATTGTTTGGGTGCAGACCCCTGACGGACAGAGCACTACCTGTGTGACAGTGCAGACCCGCGATACTCGTCCGGAGAGTACCTCTGCAGGCTACTAGGCGGTGTGCACTACTTTGTTTGGGTGGCATACCCCGGTGGGAAGCACTACTGTGTTTGGGTGGCTGGCCCACAGTACTCGACAGGAGGAGTACCTCAGCAGTCTTAGGTTAGTGAGCAGTACCTCGGAGTCGTGACAGGACCATTGTACACTCCAGAGACGGGGCACTTCAGCAGTTACGGTTTTGATAATGAAAATCCTGGTTTGAGCAGAGTCTATGACCTTTGTGTTTACCTCATTATTGAGATGGTTCACTTGATAACTTAGGTATATGTATGGGAATTTACATGGGTAGTGATTATATGTTGATTTTATAACCTTTGTGTTTCCTCATGATTGAGATGGGTTACATGATAACTTGGGTATATGTATGGGCATATACCTAGGTAGAGGTTATCTGTTGATATCTTCTTTATGGTTATCCTTGTTGGGTTTTGTGAGACCTTGAGGGTCTCGGGGTCCCTACTGAGTATCGTTATACTCACCCCTGCACGGGCTATGCCTGCACCACGTTGTGTTGGTTGCTGACGATGGGCAGCGTAGACAGAGGCCGAGTTTTTGAGGACTGGACGGAACCCGGAGTTGGACTGCTTGGCAAGTCATTACCCGGAGGTGGACTATACGATGAGCCAGTATCCGGAGGTGGAATTCACGACGAGACGAGACATGGAGGAGGCTAAAGGGAGAGATTATAGTTGGGGCAATCTGTACATACCCTTCAGGTAGGATCCGTGGTGGATGATCCAGGAGCTACGCTATCTGTACCTACCCTTCATGTAGTATCCTTGGTGGGAGATCCAAGAGCTGCTTGTCACCTTCTGGCTGTTTTATCTTTTTCCATGTACTTTACAGTATGGGCTTGTGTTTCCGTCCCCTTTACTGTCAGCACAGCTTGTTTCAGTTTTACTTAGTGTTTTACTTCCGCTTATACTCTGTGGTGTTTTGTTTACTTTTATAAAGGCAATGTCTTCCCAGTTATCAGGATTTTCGCCTTTGGTGCTAGTCGCTCGCCCCTGGCCTATGGAAGGCGGGTTTGGGGTAGTCACAGCACGATCCCCGAGGACGGCATGTGACATTTATTGTATAGGTGTATAAATATACTGAAAATGCCTAATTGATACCCAAATATCGGTTTTGGATGTTTTTAACTTTAATAAAATCTATAAAACTGTGAAACTAAAATTATTGGGGAAAGAGTTGTTTTAAAATAATTACATAAATTAAATTAATTATGATGGACACATCTGTAGGCTACATCAGTTGGTATAGAGTTGGTTGTATATAACATTATAAATTATGATTTTATGGATTGTGGACAATTTAGGAGGAAGAAAATTCACAAAAATTATATTTTTTAAGGATTATCATATTTCAAATGGATTAGGAAAATATTTATATATGTTTATGTAATATCGAATATTTTGGGGATTTGGATAAGATAATTTTATTGAAATCCCAAAGGAATACTCTAAGTGGAATTTTTACATAATGAATGAAATTACAATGTTTTGGTAAAGTGATAATGTTTATTTTTACATGATATAAAATTCCATCATAGATACTAAAAAAATATGGCTTAGAACACAAATTAACATGCATGTAATAACTATAAAAATTGAAATTTTTTAGAAATTTAATCATATCTTAGTTCAAGAAAAAAATCACAATTTCACAGCATGTATAACACTCTTGAGGGTTATGTTGTTAATAATTCATATTCTCCCTAATTATCTAATATAAATGAGTTAATTTTGATGTTAAATTATTGTATAAGAAATTTTAAAAGAAAAATTACTACAAATAACCAAAGATTAAATAAAGAGTGTCATTTTATGATTTAAACCTAAAATATGTTAAATGTGACGGTCTTATAGTGAAATCCTTTATTGGATAGAAGTTTTCATATTGAATTATTTGATACTATCATAACCATTATGTTTTTAGAATATTTTTGAAAGGCGTATGTGATAATGGATTCTATTAATAACCACTATGTTTTATAATTTATTAATGTATCATACATAACTGGTAGAATTTTTTTATGTCATTTTTATGAGGGAAAATGCTATTTTTCTAGTCTTACCTAAGGTAGTGACGTTGTTATCTTGATATATTTTCATTCTAAATACTCATAGATATTTTCATTCATGAGTTACAATTATAGATGAAATTATAGAATATTCTAATTGTAATGTGGATTATGTGAAATATATATGGTTTTCTCTTCAGCAGTTCAAATTTAAATATTTGGAAACATATATTTATTGGTGTTAATAACCATGAAATGTAATTATTTTCAATGTTACTTTTTTGGAGATAAATATTGTATAATACATGATTGAGGTATAAATAACTCTATGTTATCATATATACTTTAGGTTGTGGTGGTAATGTGTTGAGTGGATTTAAATAATGTGATAGTGATAATATTGATATTGTAGAAATTTATTATTTATTTAATAAAAAATGTATTCATGATATATTTTTAAGAGTTTTTTTTTCAGTTTTGGGATAATGGAATATACACTATTATGTGGCATTTTCTAATATAAGTTGATGATAACCCATAAATTTTTTTATATTGTGTAATTTTCTATGGTTTTATTTCAAAGAAATTGGACTAGTTTTGGGAAATGAATGTAATAGGGAATCATAGATTAAGATATATATATATACAGCAGTACATGATTGTAAGAATGAATAATGTTTTTTGAGGAATTGTTTGTTTGTTGATATTTCCTAAATCAGTAACATGGATACGATTTCATATGTTTTATCTAATATGTTGAAGATGTTAGAGATATCCTCAGATATGTTCATCAAAGTGTAATAATTAAAATTGTGAGTAAATAATTTCTCTAATGTAGTGAAATTAGTTATCATGATATTTATAACCATTCAAACAAGTAATTTATTAAATATATTGTGTCACATTGAACAAAAAACTAAGGTAACACCTGAAAAAATGAACCATGGCCTATTAAATATTTCATTGATAAAATAATCATTAGCATATGAAAATAATTATCATCTAATATAAATAAATAATATTATATTCCTAATTATTATTTTTTAAAATATTTCTTCTAAAAAACAATTTAAAATAAGTTATATTGAATTTAACATAATAAATTAAACTAATCAAAGTTAAAATTTTAATATAATTGGAAATATTTACATTTATATCCTAATATGTATATATAAAATAATTTGAAAATCATTATGAAATAACATTAAATAAAAATAATTTCTAATAAGGTTTATTTTTTAAATATAAGTAGTTTTTAGTTATATATTGTTTTCCATTTCAAATATAATTTCTAAATTTATTAAATTTAATTAGAAAGAAATAAACTTTTGAATAAACACTTCAATATTATAATTGGATAAATTATAAAAGTTTTTCTAAAAAAATTAATTTTTTGTTCAATAGTTCATTAAATATTATTACAAATATTGTTAGTTGTATATAATTATTTCATTATATGTAAGTCTTTAAACATCATAAAAATAATTATCACTTAAAATATTAAATTTATGGGTGAAAATTTAAATATAAGAAAATCAATAGGATAAGAACCTATAATACTCATTTTATAAGATTTTTGGTATTTTCATATTGGTTAACTACATTATAAATTTAGTATCCTAAAATTAATTTTTATTTGTAATTTAAATTGAAAAAAATATATATTTTAAATTTTTAACTATAATGTACAAATTATGTAAATATTTTGTGTTGTTTTTGGGATAAATGATATGTTTTCATTGGTATAAACTTATTTCCATGATAAATATTAAAAATATAAAAGAAAAAATAATAATATTAGTGAGTAGATAGATGTCTAAACGTCTGTACAAATGAGTGTTTGTGTAATTATCATGACCTCATCACTTCACTTCTCTATTAGTTACAATCTATGTATTCACATTAACATATAATGATATCCCAATATTAATTGTTTATAAATATTACAAATGATATCCCTTTTCAATAAAATAATTGTAAATACTATCCTCACAAAATACCAAACCAAAAACCACTTATTGTAGCAAAAAAATATTGAAATCCTCTTTAAATTTTGTTTTTTCTTCTTAAAAGACACTTGTTAAACGGATTAACACATTTTTCAGCGGAGATAATCAACAATGAATGGTAAAAATTCCTAACCATTCATTTTTCATTTATAATTCTTTATATAAAATGAATCTTCCCCAGTATCCATTACATAATCATAAAATTATCAATTTGGAATAAATATTATCCTTTTATCTTATTATAATTTTTTTATAATCATTATAAACCATTCTATTTTCATTAAAGGGAAAAAATTTACATTCAATCTTTTTCATGGTCTACCACCCCCTGGATGCATCATGCTTACTTTTCATTCCCCATAATAAAATGATGGTCCAAATTGGGAATTAAATTTATACATATGATATTTACTGCATATTATATATTTTTAAATAATATATTATACTACACTATTTAAAAATTATATTGAAAATGAATTCCTCGTCAACTCATTCATGTGAATTAATTCCTCATTGATCAATTTATTTCTTTTTTTTATTTTATCACATCATTAAATTTCAAATAATTAGTATATGTATAATGGATGTATATTCTGTTTTTATGGTTATTATTTTTATATAATGATAAATTGTACTACCTAATAAAAATATAATCAATAGAATACTGTTGTAAATTTCACTATTCAAAAGATGTTTTTAAGAGAGAAAAATTATTTATTAATTCTTTAAAATTACTTCATATAGTAAATAGTATTCTTTAAATTCATTATTACTCATTTATATCATTCTTATTGACACTATATAAAACCATTATTATTATATTATATACACATATATATATATATATATATTTAAACTAAATCACTTCAAAACTGTCTGTTAATTATTATATGTTTTTTTTCATTATGACCACCAACTTGAACAATGATATAAATTTAAATGATAAATTTCTATGAAAATTTTGTTTCCAGTAATATATGATAAAAATATTTATATAATGTGTTTTTTGTTCTTTAATGCTAAAAAACAATTCATTATTTCAGAAACAACACTCGTTCATATAGAATCATTGATACATGATAATCAATAAAATCATTTTAAATTATCAAAAATAAAATACAAAATGAAATATTAACATTTTAAATAATTATAACACTTTGATTAAAGTAAAAATTATTATATTTTATTGATTTAGTTTTTGATAATAATTAATAAAAACCCTACTATTACAAAATTATTACAAAACAGTCAAGGAAATATAGATATGATATCAAATATATATTAAGAAAAAAATATATATTGAAAATAATAGTATAAGAAAAATTTAATTGGTTATAAATACTATTTTTTAAAATGTGTTATAATGGTAGTATCTTATATATTTTATATTAGATTTCATTTCAACTAAATGAAAATTTAGTTAAGGGGGTTTATCATATAATATTCAATTTCATTATATTTATTTCATATTATTCACCATTATACATTGAAAACATTTTTACTGAATAATGGAACCCTTTTAACATATTAATTTAATTTTGTGATCCATATGATTTAATTTCATTGAATTTATGTCAATTTAATAGTTAATGTAGTAGAACGTTTTTATTAATATATTAAGAAAACAATTAGGGTTTTAATTGATTATCATATTTTTAAAATGGTTTTCAATAAATATAATACATCTATGAAATTATTATTCATTCTAAAAACCATTATTATTTAAATTGGATATTCATGTAGTTTTAAATGTTCCCTCAAAATATTTTTTCCAAATGACCCATATTTTACCCAAACTGTTCTTTGTTTGTTAAACCAACATTGTCTCTTCATCTCAGTCGTAGATATTCCATTATTCAAGTCCATTTTAATTAGATGTTTTTACAAGTTTCCTTATATATATAAAAATAATATATTTATTACATGTTTTACTGATTAAAAAAAATTTAAATGTTTTAGGGATTGTTTATCATTTTTCCTATAGGAAATTTTCATTAAAATATAAAAGGGTTATAAATTTATTGTTTATCTATGAATACCTTATTCCACCAAAATTTCAATCTTATATTATTCATTATCTATATGATTTCACAGTTTCAAAAAGAAAAAAAATTCCTCTATAATTATAAAATATTTATATTAATATATTTCTAGATAATTAATAATATATATTATTTCCATTGTGGGTTTTTATGAAACATAAAAATAAAATTTTTCATCCTTGTCACTAATCCTTGACATATATAATAATTAATGAAGTAAATTATCCCAATGATATAACAAATATTATTTATATTTTCGGATTATTTAATGTAATTATACATTAGAAAAATGATCAATAACATTTTTTTTCATAACAACCAACTATGTATATGTATTATATATAATTCTATGGTTTTCCCATGTGAAGGAAATATATTTACATAAAGTGATTGAAGACATTTCAACTAGGTTTTATACATCGATTAATTGGGTATTGTTTTTTAATAACCATAATATATATATATATATATAATGTAAATTAAACAATTTTTTATTATAATGAGTGAATTTTAATTACCTAGAATATTACTAAAGATTATTTGATTCCAATTTAACTTCTATTGATATATCAAATAATAATTATTAGTTGATTTATTAATGATATACTTATGTTGATCTTTGAAAAATTTTACAAATTCATTTTACGTGGGTTATTTATAGTATATATTGAATTATTTTTATTTTAATGATTTATAAACACACATTAACTCAACCAGTGAAGGTGTCCTAAGTGTCTAACTGTATGGTAAAAATATATGACTTGTCATTTCTAATTTCATAATTCATTATATGAAATTTTTCATCCTCAAATTACATTATAGAACAATAAATTTATAAATTATGTATAATTATTATGCTTTTATTTTATTAAAATGATCATATAATAATTATCATCCTTTCCTTTTTTATTAAATAAAATTTTTTTTTGATAGTAAGTTGTTCAGTATACTATTGTGTTGGCAAATCAAATACCTTATTCATTTAACATATTTCATGTTGTTTCCAAATATGGTATTGAATTTATTAATATTGTATTAATTAAAAAAATTATTTTTTTAAAATGATAAATTATACTACTAATTTTCCATATTTACAGGAAAAATAAATCATCATCATTTATATGTGTGGAATACCTTGTCTATGGAATGATTTATATCCATTGATCATTTTACTACCACCATAAATATCAAGTCATGATAACAGTATTAATGAATTATTATTATTTTAACACAATTAGTTGAGATTACATAATTATTATTTGGACTAACATTTTGATATATCAGAAAAAAAACAACAGTGCTGAATTTAACCGTACAAAAGGGAGTTCAATGAGAAAAAAATAATTACAATATTATATTTTTAATTTTATATAGACAATATCTCTTAAAATATATAATTACAAAAATTTAAATCATATATTAAAATATATTAGTAATTATTGACATTTATCATGATAATTGATATTAAACTAAAGTGAAAAGATTTTATATGAAACCTTATACATAAATGTTTTTTATAGTTCAAGGTATAACCTTTAGGATTCTATAAAATGAAATGGAACAAATATCTCTATATACTAATAATTTAACCAAGATTGTTTTTATGATTATATTATTGATATTATACATTAATGGTGGCATAAAATAGATAATAGAACACACTCAAATGTGGGTATGAATTCTAGAGGTTCCCTTATTTTGGCATTTCATTTCAGGTTGAATGGTCTAAGGAAGATTTTAAAAACATTTATATAGCTAAAAAAGAAGGATTAATGAATCTTGATACATTATTTTGGAACATATAATTATAATTAGGAAGATTTAAAAAATAAATAAATTATAATATCACTTGGGTAGCATGTAATAAAGAGTAACATGAAGGAATAATGGTGGTTTGTGTAGAATCCCTTACCTTATGTCAGAAACAATTTGGTACAATATCTTAAAGTACTAAATAATTATTTAATTTTAATTAATTATTAATTTATAAAAAAATTATATGTTATTAGTTATTTTTTATAGCTTTATTACACTTATTTATGGCCTTCTTGATTTGTTGTGAGCTTTAATTGCATCGTTTTAGTGTCTTTATTTCCTTGGATTTCAGGATCAACATTCATGTATAAGTGTATAGAAAATAATTTATAATGGGGAGTTAATTATAGAAATGAAAATATATTATATTAGTGAACATATATAATATTAAAATACCAATATTTTAAAATTGTTCAGGATTTATTAGATGAATAATTAATGACAATTGTTTAGATTAATTTAGCATTTTCTGACCATAACAAACACATTTTCTTTTATATATTAATATAAGTTTTACGTAATGATTCCAAAAAATCAAATAGTATATAATTCATATATTATAATCTGGTTAAACAAAAAAAATTGTTAATGCCATATATTAATGAATAAATTGAATGATAAAACCACACCATCCACAAAGGTGGTAAATTGGCATCTCAGTGACGATGTTATCATTCTTAATGAAAAAGAGGGAGAAGAATATATATGATGACTTTTTATTCCAAAAAAATGATAATATTCTAATATATTTTGGATAGTTAATTTTTCATTATATTTGGATGAGGGTAGTTGATGATAGAAAATTAATGTAATGTAACTTTAAAATAGAATTTAATGAAAATAGAAGAGGGTTTTACCTCTTCATTATTTCTTCATAAAAACCTCTATTGGAGATTGGTTATGATCTTTAATTAGGACCAAAATCTCTTATATATGGGGAAGAGGATTTGGATTATATTTTAGGACAAATTTAATAATGATCTTGGCTTTTGAGGTGTGCATAGATGAGGTTGAGAGGGGTGGTATTTATAGTGGAGGAGAGTGGTGTTTTCTCATTATTTTACTCAATATTTAATTATTTTTCTCAGGGTAGAAAAAATATTGACACATTATACTAAATAACATAATAATATCATTTTAGTTGGAACAATTTATTCATTAAGAATCCATCACTCAATTAATTGTTTATTTAACTTTCAATATATATATATATATATCATAAATTATCATATTTTACTATTCTAAAAATATTCATGGACTTCAGAAAAATACAAATACTCACCCAAACTCTTTTTACATGTAAAATTGAAAAATAAAATCCATTTTAAGAAAATAATTTTATTAATGTGATAAATATAATTTTTAATTAAATTCATCATTTAATTGGAAAAAAACAGATTTTAAAAATTAAACGGCTTTTCAAACAGTTTTGAAAATTTCAGTAACACCACATAAAATTAAATTATAATCTTAAAAAATAATTATTGAATCCATTTTATGAAAATGAATTTTATATTAAAATATGAAATTAATATAAAATTTAAATATATATTTATGAACTTTTAATATAAAAATAGTTTATTAATATTTTCCAAAATATTTATTTACATATACTATGATAAACTTATATCATATTGTCATTTATAAGATGGAAAAATTATATTTATACTTTCATTGGAGAGTTTACTATTTATGTCGTCAGTTAACTATTCATAAGGGTCACATTACAATTCCAATGGTTGTGTTTCTTTTAAATTGGTATAGGTTCGTAACCATATAGAAACACTTTTAATTTCATTCATTCAATATTTATAATGAATTTATTGTTTTCTATTATGTGTTTATACCTTATGAAACTATTAATTCAATGGAATTTCTATTGATAAAACATTAGTTCATTACACTCTTCCCCCTTATGAAATGTGGCTAATATAATTTATTTTTACATATAATGGTGGAAACAGTAGTGGGTAATTTTCATTCCAAACATCATCTGGTTCCCATGTTGCCTCGATGTACAAATGGTTCCACAAATATACTTTGACCACGTTAGTAGTTTTGTTGCATATAACTTTATCTCAAAAATCCAATATCTTCACTAGCTTTTTCACCTATGAGTTATCATTCTCCAACTATATAACCATTGAATTCAGTACATGTGATGTATCATGTATATACATAATTAAGAGAGTTACATGGAATAGATAGTCTAATTTAAACATGGTAGGTGGAATTGACAGTCGATAGGACACCGCTCCAACACGATCAAGGATCTCAAAGGGGTTGATGTACCAAGGAATTAGATTCACATTTATCCAAATTTCACGATCCTTTTCGATAAACGAATGCAACAATGTACCATGCATCCAATATTAAACTCCTGCCATGTCAATGATTGTCTGCATATGATTTTTTTGACTTAAGGATTCCTGGACAGGCTTTTGAATATTTTCAACCATCCCCACCATTTCTTCAACCATTTTAGATAATATAAGGTTATGTTGAAAAACATAATCTCATCCTGATGGTGTTCTCTACATTTCCCTATAAACGGATTTCTTATGGAGTCATTTTGTTTCTTGAGTGAAAATTATTATTGTATAAAAATTTAAATATTGGAAAATCTTTGTCCCATCATCTTTTGAAGCCCTTAGAATTTACTCTCAACATTTATTCTATTGTCTGAATTTTTTGCTTAAACATTCTATTAGTTTGAGGATGATAGTCCATACTGAAGTTCATACTAAATCATAGAGCATTATGAAGACTTTTTTATAACTACGAGTTGAATCTCAGATCTCGGTAATAATGAATTGATATTGTTAATCCATGTATCATTACCACTCATTTGATATATATCCATACATGTTGATCTGGTGATATATCATCTCGAATTGAGAAAACATGAGTTGTCATTATAAGATGATCCATAATAACCCATATATAATTGATTCCTATGGATGTAATTGGATGTCCCATGAAAAAATCAATGGTAAATTGTTTCCCATTTCTATGATTGTGTGGGTAATGGATTCATCATTACTTTATGCATTCTACTTTGAGCCTTCAAATTTCTACATACTCGACAATTTGTAATGTATTCAACGATATCCTTTCTAATATTATCCCACAAAAAGATATCCCAGAGTTCTTGATACTTCTTTGTGATACCAAAGTAAATAGAGAAGGTGGATCTATGTTAATCATTCATAATAACATTTTTTTCTTTACAATGGATGATACACATATTCAGGACCCAAATCTTATGACTTTATCCCATATGACCTAGAATTCTAAGGATTTTCAATTTCTGATAGCTTCCACCTTTTTTTGGAATTTCAAAAGAAATTCATTGATCTTCCATATTTTTGTCAAAAATGGATGGTTAATTAATAGTTTTTTGAAAGGATTGCTGAATTTACTCCCTTAATGATTACTATGTCCCTCATTTGTATGTCTAAAAATATTGGGTCATTCAAAATTCTCATAATTGATAAAAATGAAGGATACTTTCTAAATAGAACATCTTCTATCTTATTTTCCATACAAGGATGATACTAAATTGAGAAGTTGTTATCCTTGATTAGATACATCAATATTCACTGGTTCATGTTAATCTCATTCTATGTGAATACATTTTTGAGACTATTTGGATGTCTACATATCCCACACTTCTACCCATAGAGTTAATGTGTCCATATTTTATATGAAAAGATCATAACTACCTACTCCAAAGCATGAATAAGATAGTTTTACCCATGATGGTTTATCTTCTTTAAGTCATAGGCTATCAATTTATCATTTTTCATCAGTACACTTCCTAATGTATTCATAGAAGTAGCACTCCAAAACATAAATAGTTCTCCACATTTTTTTATTTTGAGTAATTTCATATTTAGAAGACTCTTTTCGATACCCTTAAAGAATTTATCAAATGATTTATCCAAAATAAATGTCACTACCTACCAAATAATCTTTTTTATTTTTTTTAAAACCATTTTAACTTCTGTAAAAATCATTGCTAGTATCCGGATAGACCAATAAAGTTGTGTATAATTGTTATAAATATTGGTATGATACACTCTTCGATTGCGTTTTTCATGATGGGTCCACATATATTCCTTTTCCTATGATAACATTCCATATGAACGATAATTCTTTCATCTGAAACTCAAATTTACATTACATTACATAAAATTTATCCTTTCACATAGTCTTGAGAACAATATTAAAATTATTATTGTGCTCCCCCATGATGTTATTGTAGATCAGAATATTATCGATAAATAATATGATTAATTTTCTTATAAATATATCTAAATACACTATTCATTACATCCATGAATATTTCCTGAGTATTAGTAAGTCCAAAAGGAATCGCTATGAACTCATAGTGTCCATACCATATTCAAAAGGGTGTGTAGAGAATATCTTCATTTATAGCATTTAATTAGTGATATCCTGAGTAATTTCCCACCTTATAGAATTAATTGGACCCTCATTACTGATCAAATTGGTAATCTATCATTGTTAAATGAAACTAATTCTCCGTTGTGATTTCTTTGAGATCCTGATAATCAATTCAGAGGCACATGGATCTATCCATCCTTGTAATGAAGAGGACCGAAACACCCCACAGTGAATTACTCAAGGGTATATAAACCGTTACCAGGTTTTCCTGTAACTCCCTCTTCAGTTCTTCTAGTTAAACAATGTCAATTTAATATGGTTTTGTTGATATATGCATAGATCTAGTAATATGATCAATTTAGAACTCAACATCTCAGTCAGGGGGACAACCCAACTACTCTTCAAGGAATACATTAGTGTAATCCTTCACGATAGTCATATCATCACACATGATCATATATTTTATCTCAATAATTTTAGTGAGATATAAATTATAATAGGTTATTAATATACACAATTGAGATGTCTATTTTGAAATAGATTCGTCTTTCTCTTAACACTTGTATAGAATTAGAGGATGCTTCGGGATGTGATGAGTGATATCCCATTCCTGATTGTTGATATTGGATTTATATATTGGTAGTAAATCCATATATAATATTGAATAAAACTCAAAAAAAGAATGTGTTATGAGATTTTCTGGCAGATTTAGTCCAAAAACATTAACCGGGGATGTGTTATTTTACTTTGGATGTAATAATTTCCCTACTAGCTGGGCTCACAGCAACCCAACCTCAAAATTATGTTATGGTATTTTAATACATAAAATAAATATTGAGGATACAATAGAATGTGTTGAAATAGAATAAAATAGTAAAATCTATACTCAAAAAAGAATAAAAAATATACCGATCACCAAATTATTGTTCGGCTCCACATCATCAGTAGTCTTAAAATAAACCCTTCCTTGTTTCATTAGTGGTTGTTTTTTATTTCAATCAAAAAACCCAGTATTAGGGAATTGGTTTTTAAATTTTAATTTTCCTTATAGTTGAAAATTTACACTAGATGTTGAGTGTTAATCTGAACCTTCTATTAGAATTACACATTAGTGTAATTATTTATATATGTTTAACAGTTCTCATTCAGATTCCCCATTCATTCACATTTGATGCATTTCCCCGTTCCTTTTATATAGTTCCCAGGATACACCACTCAATAATTTTTACCCATTTTGTATTATATCTTATTCAATCATGGGATTTATTTTTAGATCCATCCATATTAGACTACATTTTTAAATTTCTGTCATCATGCCCATAAGACTATTGAGAGACTTCAATCACTATTTTATCCTTGTTGGAAAAATATAAAATCTCCTCATAACCATCTATGTATTGAATAACCAACTCAAAATGGTGAAATAGATTTATTCAACTAAATAAGTGGTCATATTTCATTTAGTGTTCCTAGAATTGCTGAAGACATGCCTTTAATTCTTGTATTGATTTCCCCATAAAACATGATAGGCACATCGTCCTTTTTCATAAGTATGAGGAACCCTATTTCCATATTGAGATGGTTGTTTTTGGGAAAATATTTATTGAATACAATTGTATTTAATTCCTCCAAATACATAGAATGAATTTCTTCATTTTAATTTTTATTTTTGATTAGATTCCACCACTAATCTACTTCTCCATCAAAATGATACACAACTAGAACATCATTCTCTTCTTCTAAAAACTATAAGAAAGAGAATATAATTTTAATGCAGTTAATACACTATTTCGTGATGAGGGGATAAAGGATCCAATAAATATGGGAGTCATTTTAACATGATGGATTTAACAACCACATTATATCTCTATAGAGAAAGATGGTTTCCCATGATGATCATGTTATTATTAATTACATGAAATAATTGATCAAGTACTAAAATGATGTTTTGAGATCCTATTAAAATAATATTTTAAATAAGATTTTGGAAGTCATCAAATTTCCAATAACATTTATTGTTGTCACATGATGTTTAACATCACATCATAAACGATGAAAAATTAATTTTAAGAAAACATTGAATGTAAAGGGATAAACTCTTAAAGTAAATCTATATCCTAACTTTTGATTCCCTATGATTCAATCAATGTTATCTATGATATTTTACATATTTTTCATTATAATGGTGATTCTATTTGGTCAATTAATAATGGTATTTTATGTTCTTATAAATTTACTAAAGCATATCCCCAGGGAGTGTTAATCGAGGGATGCAGTAAGGCTTCTTGTCTAGTAATAGGTTACCTAGAGTCAAACCCAAAATAACATTTTAGATTTTTAACTCCTAGGTAAATCTAAGAGAGAACAATATCTATTTGAAATATCCAATCATGGATATATTTTATTTATAAGATGCTTACTTTTTTGTTACCAATATTGAGTGATGTTTTTTCATAATTATACGTAGACATAGGGCTCGTAATAAAGTTCTCAATTCATAATCTCCAAAAATAATTAATCATTTCCTTCATTCAAAACACTGGAGAACCTATCATTTTATTCATATAATTACATGATTTTTATCATAATTAAAAATTAAAATAAAATCCATCAATCATACGCCTAGTGAATTGGATGACTAGACATATGAAACTGAAAACAATAGAAAACATAAATCATTTCATTATTCATCATCCAATAGGAGTTCCTAACAAAATTTTATACCTTACATTTGAATTGGATAACCAAGGGATAACATGAACAAAGTGATGATCTAAAATCCCAATAGGTGACTAAAAATTAAAATAAATGTGATTACGTGCATTAGAATGTTTAACATAATAATATAAAAGGGAACGAAACATGGTTAAAAATATCAAAACATTTAATTGGATCAAATAATCATGGAGTCATAGTAATGTTTATGAAACAGAAAATATAAATATATCAATAGTCGAGGTTCATTGAACATTGAGGAGCATGATTCAATGCTCATATCACATAGAGGATCACAATTCAAGTCTAACCATCACCATTGTTACCCAAGGAGCACTCATAAAGGCTATCCACCAAGACTGATTAAAATCACATTACCCAATGCATTGGATATATATTAGGGATAAACATAATAACATGGTCATGAATATGTTTTCACCATAAATAATCATACAGAAGAAACCAACCATAAATAAAAGGGTTAACCATGGAATGATTTGGGTTCAAAATTATGTCAAAATTAATATAAAAAGTTAATATCATAGTGGTTTCCATGAATGTGTGGATTAAAATCATAAATGAACATTATTAAGGGAATATATACATAGATCATGAGTTATGATACCAAAGTGAAGTGAAATGTGTGTTTAAAAACATTAGAAATATAACATTTTATTATGGTTTAAGTTAAAAAATTCATGATTATCTAAACTGAAAAATGGAAAACAAATTTATATAAAAATATAAATGAACCAATGTTGGTTTTCATGATAAAATATTTTATTTTATAAAATCAATGGTTGCCTGAATTAGATTATCGAGGACACATTAAATGGGTAAGTTTTCGGGAATATCCCATAAATATGTCTTTCTTTTTTTGGAAGAATCGATTATGAAACTTTTAAAAACATGTATATCCCTAAATAAGAAGTATGAATGTAGATTTATACATGAATTTAGAAAATAAAAAAATAATTTACGAAGATTTACATAAAAATAAAAAAGAATTTTATTTATATAAAAAGTGAGAAAGAGTAACTCAGTGTTATAATGGAGGTACAAGTAGAATCCCATACGTTATGTCTGAAACAATTCCGCACATCATCTTAATGTGGAGAATAATAATATTAGAATCATTAGTAAATAATTCCAAAACCATTAATACTTTTATTGTATTTTTTAATACAATATTAATTTCATTTATGTACTTTTATATGAGTTAATATATTCAATTACATCATTTTGGAGCATTGAAGTCCTTGGTTTTAATGATAAGTTTACATGAATAAGTGTATAAAGAATCTTATAGAATATGGATAGTTGAACATAATTGCACATATATGTTATTATTGAACATATGGAATCTTAAAAAACTGACTTCTCTGAAGTGATGATGATTCATTAATTAAGTAATTAATGATAGTACATTATATAAATGTATAGTTTTTTGATCAAAATGATATCCTTTAGTTTTATAAATTAATATCATTTTTATAAAATAATTTTGTAATAGTAAAAAAGGTATAATATATATATATTATAAAATGGTTCAACAATAAAAATTGTTACATGAATAATATTTAAGGTGGAATTTAGTTATCAAAGAACATCATCCATGATGGTGGTAAATTGGATCCTTGCAGATGATGTTTTAATTCTTAATGTAAAATATATATAATAAGATATTTGTTGAAGTTATATTCCGAAAGCTTGATAAAATTATAGTATATTTATCAAATTTGAGTTTAATTCCATTTTCCTGCAGGTAGGTGAGGAGAGAAAAATAAAATAATGGAACATGAGAAAAAAATGAATGAAAATGGAGGAGGGTTTTACCTATTGATTCCTTCTTATTAAAGACCTCCATAGGGGATGGTTTTGGGCATTTATTAAGTAAATAATATCCTGATTGTTGTAAAGGGATTAAGGGAACAATTAAGTTGAATTTTGACAAGGCTCAAGGCTTAAGAAATTAGAGATGAAATGGATGTAAGTGGTGGTATTTATTGGTGGGGAGAGGGGTTTTTTTCATTATTTTACTCAATATTTTATTATTGTTTTCATTAAAATAAATAATGTTGTTTTTTAAACTACATATCATAAAAATCATACGATTTTAACTAATTTTTCTGATATTAACTATCAATCAATGAATAGTTTATAAAAATAATAATGTATATTCCGTAAATTACAGTATTTTACTTTTTACCAAAAAATTAGGTATTTCATAAATATCCAAAAAATTCACCCTAACCATTTTTGATATGTTAAATTAAAAAATTTACTCAAATTTTTTATAATATTTTTCTAAATATTTTAAATATAATTTATATTTTATATCATCATTTATTTTGATAATACAAATTATAAAATTAAAACTGCTTTTCTATCACATTGGAAAATTATTTTAAGTATTATAACTATATAATTAAATATTAAGGCATCAAAATATTAATTTCATAATATTTTTATGATATAATATTTTTTAAAAATTATTAAATTATTCAAAGAAATGATTTAAAAATTTAGGACATATAAAAATTAAAACATATAATTAACAATTTTAAAATATTTATTTAAATAGTACATTATATAATGATATCATATTATAACATATAATATGCATACATTTTATTTATACTATCACTAGTGATGTTACTATTCAGTTATCCAGTTTAATATTCATAATGGTTACATAAATATTTTAAATCTAGTGTTAATATTTTATCGGTATATGTTCCTGAACTTCTAGAAATTCTTAGTATTTCATTCACCTCTCATTTATAAATCAATCATTTTTTTATTATGTGTTAACACCATGTGAAATAATTTTAATATTGGAATTTATATTGATAAAACATTGGGTCATTACATCATTCTTCTTAATAAAATATAATAATTTTCATCATAATAACAATCACTAAATTATATCATTAGTCTTCTCATAAAATGTTATTAATATTAAAACAAGTTATATTCATCCATTAATTATCATATGTTATTGTATATGTGTGTAGTACCACATACATGAATAATGTTATAAATTTAAATCACGTATGGATATAAGAATTTAGATTCATGTAAATTATTTTATAAATATGTAAGTAATTAGTTTCATTATACTATAATGGATAAAAAAATATTATAACATGTTATCTAAGAACCATTTTTCGTTCTCTTCGAATCACTGAAACATGCTCACCAAAAAAATTAATTTTAATAATCATAAATAAAATAATAAGGGAATAGAAGTATATCAGTATAAATTATTACTATACATCAATTAAAGTACTATTTATTACATTGGAATGATATTCTAAGGGATATGAATGAATAACAACATTTCAACTCTGAAATTATTTCAAATCTGTCAATGTAACTCATAAAAGCTATCAAAAATATAAAATACATATCTAATATATACGTAAAAAAAATTATAAATGATATTTATTATATATTATATATATATATAAGTTTATTAAATTGTTAAATATTATAGTTATAGATATATAGTATACTCTATTTTATTTCAACTAAGCAGTAATTGATTTAATGGAAATCATTGTATAATGCATACTTTTATGAGAATTATTACTTGTTGTTGACTATATTAACTTCATTAAAATGATATTAAAAACTAATAATATTATATTACTATATATTTAGTGTTTTATTATTTATATTATTTAACATCATTGAATGGAAATTGATTCAAATTACACAAATGTTGAACGGGTTATTTTATAAAAATGTTTGTCAAATAGTAAGGGTTTCAATGAGAATTCATATTTTTAATGACATATTTTGTAGAGATATCATACATAAAGTGAATTTTATTCATTATGTATATCCCACTCATATTCATTACATATTCATGCTTTTTTATTTTCACCACAAAATACAATTTCAATGTGACAATATATTTATCAAACTAGTATATGTATATAAAATAGTAGATATAACTTATTATCAGTTAGAAAAATCCATTTTTAAAATCCATATTCATTGAATTATTTTTTAATCTTTTTTATCAATACATAAATAATTTATTAATGATATTTTTTAATACATGCCCATCATTTATATTTGGTAAGTAAATTTTATCATTTTTTGTACGCATTCTATTCATAGAAAATGTGAAAGTGTTCCCTATTTAATGTTTAGTTGTGAACACATTATTCCTCATCATTTGTAATGATATTTTAATATTTACCTGAATGATTTCATTTTTTATAAAAGAAAATAATTTTATTATATTTTTGTAAAATAATTGGTCAAATTTAATTTTTAATAAATAATATTTCTTATTTCCGATGTGGGTTTTTCTAAAACTTAAATTTATTAATATTCATATAATTTTATGTTTCAAGATATATATTATAATTGATCATGGATACTATTCCAATTATAGAACTGACCTTTTTTTATGTATGGATTATATAACATAAATTTCTTTTTGAGAAATGATACATCATTGCATTTTTCATTATTAATCATCCACTAATTATAAATACGAACTATATTCCAAGGTATTTATCAATGAAAACACTACATATCGTTACACTAATTGAATATTTTTCATCTAGGTTTATTACAAACATTTATAGGGTAATGAAAATTAATCATTTATCTTTTATATATGTGGTGTAAATACCAAAATCTTTATTATCATTATGTAATGTTATTTAATATCAATATTACTATATATAAATAGATTATAATTTATTTTTCATGTATTTATCAAATTATGAATTTTGATGCAATTGTTAACGATTTAATTCTTTAAATGTATTTGATATACATGTAATACACAATTTACATTTGTTTTTTCTGCTACAGATTAAATTAATTTTACATTAAATTATTTATGAAACACACTTTATTTCTATAATTTCAGTATAATGTGATAATTGTATAATCATTAGGTTAAAATGTCATGTTGTTATTTTCTCATTTATCTTTCATTATAAGGGCACAATCTAAATAAAATTAAAATAGAAAATTTTAATGTGATATAAATTTTATAATTATTATAATGATGGTATAATCATTATCTTCCATTACTTATTCATTATAAAAAAATGAAATTTTATTCAATGGTTCTACGTTCTACCACAATAATAAAGAAATGTATACCATTTCCCTTCACCATTATACAAGGTTTGTACTAATTTGAAATTTAATAGATAATTATGATATTTGTTATAAATTATATATTTTTAAATGATTACTAATACATCACTATTTAAAAAATAAATGGAATATGAAATCATTATCCATTTATACATGTGAATAACCTCATCCTTGGAAGGATAAATTTCTAATTATATTTTTACCACAACAATTAATATCATGTCAATAAAATGGACTAAATTGATAAATGTTATGTTTATAAAATTATTAAGATCCAATACATTCAAACAGTACTTCGTATAAAATATGTTACCAACAAATAAATGTGGTAAATTCATCTGTTCAAAACAGCATTATAAGTTAAAAAATGATTTCATCGTACTATAATGAAATTTATTAATACTAAATTTTTCTTCAAATTCATTATAATTATTTAATATCATACTAATAAACACTAAAAAATTTGATTAATTTTTAAATTTTAGAATAACATTAAATCACTTAATATTCATCTATTAATTATTATATGTTCTTTATTGAGTTGGTTTATCCACCCAATTGAAGAATTCTATAAATTTTAATAATGAAAGAAAATTGAAATTTTGTTTCTAGTATTATATAATATAAATATTTAAATATTGATTTTCTATTGTAACGGTAAAAAATATAATTAGCATATTATTTAAGAAACAACAGTAGTTCACTAAGAGTAATCAATACATGATCATTACAAAAAAAATGTTTTAGTAATCTCCAAAAAAACACAAATAGAATAAAACATATCCTCAAAAATATTTATAGTGCTTCAATTCAGATACATTTTATTATTTTTAACTAGGGAATTTTTGGGTAATAATGAATAACAACGCCATTATTATGAAACTATTTTAAAACAATTAGGATTAGTAACCCCTGTTATTAAAATTAAATAATAACTAACTAATATATATATATATTAATAATAATTTGTTTTTATAAATTTATATATAAATTAAAAAATATCCTAAATGGGATACTATGATTGTTACTTATATACATATAACATATTATAGTGTAATTCCACTAAGTAGGAATTGAGGTTATTGGTTCATTAACAAAAAATAATTTCAACATAATTATTTATTATTGTTCACCATGATACATTCAATATTGTGTGACATGTAACTAATGATTCTCATTGATCATATTAATTGGTCTTTATATCCCTATAATTTAATTTAATTTATGAAAATTGATTCCAAAAATCCAAAATATGAAAGGCTTTTGATTAAAATTCTAGTAAAAAAGTAAGGGTTTCAATTGCTACTTATGTTTCAAAAATGAATTTTTTATATATCATTCATTTAGGGATTTTTATCATTCTAAAATTTAAAATCATTTACATTATATATGAATGGATTTTTAAATTTCCCCTCAAAAATTATTTCAAATTTACTCATATTTTACATAAAGTGGTTCTTGAATGTGAAACTGATGCCTTCCTTTCTTCTCGGATGAAGACAAACCTTTTTTCAAATTCATATTCATCATATGATTTTTAATGTTTTAGAATACATATACCAATAGTTTATTGGTGATATTTTTAAATACATTACATTATTTTAGATGTTTTATAAACACATTATCATTTTTTATGTGATGTTTTCCTCAAAATTTGAATGTTTTCATTTCATGATGTTTATTTTTGACATGTTGTTCCACCAACGTTGTTATCTTATATTAAAAAATATATCTATGTTTTCAAGTATTCAAAATGAAATTAATTTTATTATATATAATAAAATATTTATTTAAACTTATTTGTAAAATTAAATAATATTATTTATTTCCCAACTTTTTTGTTCTAAAACATCAAAACAAAATTTTTCATCTATGTAATTGTCTTTTGAAATATATTATACAATATCAGGGAAAATATATCAATGGAAAAACACACATTATTTATATATATGGATTATGTAATTTATATAAATTTTAGGATATTGGTCCATTATTAACAATTTCTTAATTAATCATCAATTATGTATAAATATGTTTTATATTACAATGTCATTCCTCTAGGAAAACAATACATTTCCTTATACTTATTGATGATTGTTCACATAGGTTTTACACAACAATTTATTGGTGGATTTTTTTTATTAATCATAAATCATTAATATATATAATTTATATAATATATTCTTTACTATCAAGATTTAATGTTATTTACTAAAAAATTTAGTAGAAGACATTGGATTATAATGTATTTTCCACAAATTTATAATATTATGTATATTAATGAAATTTATAATGATATGATTATTTAAAACAATTATAAAAGGATCTAAAACCCATTTTGGATTATTTATATTATAAAAAGAATTATTTCCATTTTAATTTTGAGGGAGAAACACTTTATTTCCATCAGTTTATTATGAAATGATGAGTGAGTGATTTTAAATTTAAAGAAGTAATTATATTCGATTAATTAGTGGGCCCTATATTTCCCAAAAATGCTTTGTTAAAATTTTTTATCTAATGATTTATGTATTGAATATAATATTTTAGTTTCAAGATATCATGTCCACTAAAGGTGTGGCTTATGAGTGTAATGATTTCATGTATTTTTTTTTAAATATTTAAATATGTTTCTTATTTTTAGGGTTTTCTCGAAGATTATGATATGATCTCATTTGTATTTTTTATTGGATCATGTTTCCAAACTCTTTTGATTAATGTATTATATTAATCCACGGCTTATCCTATCATTTATGAACCTTAATTTTTAGGTAATAAGTTTGATAATGTATTTTGATTAAACTTATGTGCTTATTTTAAGAAATCATATGATAGTTGACTATGAACCCTTATGTTTACCCTTTTTGAGCATCTGATCTAACCCCACACATATGTTACCATTTAAACGAGTTAAGAATAAAAGAAATTTATAAAATATATAGATGATTTAATTATATTTGAAATTTTTGTGTGATGTTGAAGACTCGTTATGGATCAGTTAACTTCTTATATATTTGTAAATATAAAATTTTTACCATGTACATGTGTTTCATAATATAATTTGCTTTCCAAATTCACTAAAAAGGTAATGATAAATGCTCATTGGAATTTTTGGAACTAAAATATTTTCTTTGAGTCATGTAATTGTGATGGAGACATCGATATTCTGCATCAATTGGTATCAAATATGGTTTTTAATAACTTTATTTTTTTGACTGTTATTATTTACAGAAAATTTGGGTGTCTGAAAGGTGATTTATATCTTATATTTTTTTCAAATGGAAAAACTTTATATAACTCATAGTTTATAATATGTAATATTGAATTATTTTGTATCATTCTATGAGAAAACTAGTGAATATCCCAAGGATAAGTAAAAATTATAAATCCAAGTATTGTATAACATTATAAGGTATTAGAAAATTCATGATTTTGTGCTTATTGATAAAATTAAATCTTTCCCTCAATGATAACAATGATAGGATAAAGATAATCATATGTTGAAAAAATTTAGGTTATATAATTTAATATGATATTTGTTATCAATAACCAATAGTAGGATAATTATAATCATAGGTTGAACCAAATGTGTCATATGATAAAAATAAAGTAGTCAGAGTGGATTAAATCTTCATATTTATATTTTTATGTTATCATAACTATTTTTGAATTAAAATTTTTCTAAATCAAGACCATGAAAATAAAGTTGATAAATGTATGTATGTTGTAACCACATTATCTTATAAATGAATAATGGAGAATACACAAATGGTTTAGAGTGTCTGTACGATATTATTAATATGTAAAATGCAAGTTAAAAAAAATTACATAAGGTACTTACTTTGATATATTCATAGAGATTAGATATTAATTCTTATAGTTACATATATTAATTATTGATAGTTATCAATGATAAAATGGTCTATTGAAATGGTTTGGAGGATTATGTGAATAAAATATGGAATAATATTCAATAATTCTTATAGGAAGGGTTAGAAAAATATATTAAATTGTATCAACATCCTTGAAAACATATTCAATTAAATTTAAATATTTTTTGGGATTATTATATT
Organism: Viscum album; assembly: GCA_963277665.1. Taxonomy (NCBI): domain Eukaryota; kingdom Viridiplantae; phylum Streptophyta; class Magnoliopsida; order Santalales; family Viscaceae; genus Viscum; species Viscum album. Next base: position 959,194,230 of record OY728143.1, on the reverse strand, counting down.
GAAAACATTATTTATGTATGTATATCACATAGTTTTACTTTATAAATGATGTTGAGGTAATAATATGAAAACCACTATCTTTTACCAACATTATTTAAGTATTTATTCCATGTAGTTACAAATTATAAAATCATATGATGTGTGAATCCTATTGTATTTTTTAGACAAAAAACCTAATATAAAAACATAAAAATGATATAAATAATCATTATCTTAAAAATACAAATAATTACCTTATTTTCAATGAATTTTCAAAACAAATTATTGGATATTATTGAGACATACATAAGAAACTGGTGATATATAAATCATATTAATAAAATAAACAAATAATTAAATATGTTAAAATAAATAGATGTTCTCCAAAAGGATTATTAATGTATCAGAAAAAGTTTTAGAATCATAATCTTGAACAATGCTGCATGATATAATATAGAATCATAAAGTTGACATTAGAATGTGGAAAAAACATGAAACATGTAATCCCTAAAATATGTAAATTCTAACAACAATGAAATAAAAAAATATTATAATTAGGATAATCACATTTTCACTATATATGGTATCCTGAGAAATAAAAATAATAGCCAGTGCATTGGAAGGATTTACAAGTCTAGGACCACCTAAAACATTCATATAATTAAAATTCACATGTTTTCCACATAGATCATAAAACATAAATATTTATTTCATGAATCTTAATTCACTGATTAAATAATGAAAAAAATTACATGTAATTAAATAAAAAAAATGAATTTGTAAATCTATGAGAATTCCTTTGATTGGAATTAGATATGGGAATTCACTACAGGTATGTTTGGAATGGTAAATAGTATGATATTTTTGATTTCATAACTGGTGAATATAAATTATCATATAATGGGTGAATAAGATAGAAATGAGTCTATCATTACATGATAATCATAAAGATATTAATTTATCTGTGTAAATACACATTCAAATTTTAAAAATTGAAAATAAAAAGGCATAACATAAATAATTTACTTGAATTAAAAAAAGAGGAAGAGGATCCTTTTACTTGATACAATGCTTCTAAAAGCCTATGAAGAGATTATTATGATATTCTTAATCCTTGGTGTGATCCTAGATAGATAATGGAAGAGTAAATTAATCGTACAATGTTTTTTCGTATAGAAACATGTGATTTGTTTTTTTATACCTGAAAAGTAAGGAGAATTATTTATTAATTTAATAACATATATTTTGGTCTCTATAAGATATTTTAATCAATTACACAATAAATAACCATGTATTTTTATCCTAAATTATTCCAAATATAAATTTATCTGATTATTTATATGTATAAAAATAGAACTCATAAATATAAAATACATGGTGATCTAGAAGAGAGTTAATTTCGTAAATAATTGATATTAAAACCATAAAATATAATATATGTAAAGGTTATTCATTATTGGTTTTTAAAATTGATAAAATAAAATTAAAATCTTATTATTTTATAGGGTATATATATATATATATATTTGTTGCACTTATAGAATATATTACATTAGTTTTGGCTATTTTGATGTTGTAATTCACACCTTCTATTTACAAAATTTTTTATTTTGAAAAACATTGATTTTCTACAAATATAATAAATAAATAACCATTTCATAAACATAACATTATATTTTGAAAAATATTTTTTATTTTATAAAAATAATTCACTTTGTATGATAACTTTTATATTTAATAAAAATTGCACATTTAATGGAAAATACATGTTTTTTTACAATGATAGTTTTCTGGCCATTGTAACTTTTTTATTCTTTCATTATAATGTTATATTAAAACATATATTTTGAAAAAATCATTATTTTTTAATAATAAATTAGTAATATTTAATTATTTTATAAAATTCATGAATTTTACAAAAAATATATTCTTGATTGAAATAATATATTTACTAAAAAATCCATTATTGATTTATTCACTCGAAATAATATTTTTATTGGATTAGTTATTTATTCACATTAAATGAAATATTTAGAAGCTATAAATATAATAAATTTTTATTAATAATAAAATATAAAATTCATACTTTTAGGGTCTAAATGTATATCACATTGCCACACTGGAAAAATACCAAAAGGTATAAGGGGTGTGGGTGATTTTTTCTTGAGGTGATTTGAATAACATTATTCTGGTTGTGATGTCGATGATAATGATCTTCATAGAAAAAAATGTTTTTTATATTGTATAGATGAGTAATATCATATTCGTCATTTTCAACTGATATTCAAGAGATTATATATTTATATATGATTGGATAAATATTCAGTATAGGGTATGATTATACTAGTTGAGGTCATCACTTCATTTTATCAGAACACATAAAATAATTGTCTTAATTGTCAACATAGAAACACAATATTATAATTTTTTATGATTCATAAAAAAAATTTAATGTTGAATTACCATGTAATAGTCCATTGTTAACAATATAGTTACTGTGTTTGGTAAAACAGGATTATTTGAAATGTAATTTATATATTTTAAGATTAAAATTAATTTTCCAAAATTTATTTCATTTCAATATTACCCTAAAATTATTTTAACAATTAATTTTAATTTCATAAACAAAACATTTGGAGGGTACAACTTTTTCACATCCTATTCTAGTTACCTTTGTGTTTCCTCAAGTATCAGGTTCCACGACAACTCCATTACTAGGTGAGTTGTCTTTTTCCATATAATAATGCCACTATGATAAGATATCATCACTATATAATCCTTGAATGAAGGTAAATAATCCAATGTTATAAAATATATATTTATTACAATTTACGAGTCTTATATATACATCATCATGGGGTATACAAGTTAAATATTTAGAACACATGATAGCTTGGGTGGTTGTTCAATTCAATTGACCACTACATCATTGTTATCAAATATCTATAATGTGAAACTGTATCTATTACTATTCTTTACAATAATTCAAAACCATATCTATAAACTCACATATATTATTAGTTCCCATTATAATCCACTCTAAAACTGCATTCCAATAAGTTAGAGTTTTACACCATTTGCCAAATAGATCCTGATAATTTTTCTTTTTAAATTTTATAATGGAAATATGATTTATAAGAATAATTCCACTAGGAGAAGGTGTTGGTCACAATATAAAATTTTATCATTTTAACATGAACTCTTCATATCCATAAATTTTTGAAATATCGATTCAGACTAGACATTTGTCTAAGGGTGATAATCAGTCCTTATGCCCAATTCTATATCCAAATAATACTGAAGGCTTATCCAAAACCACAAAAAACATAATATATAAATCATGTTCAACAATGAGTGGAACTCCATATATTCTTACCAAATACCTTATATATATTTTGTTAATATTAAAAAGTGATAAATATTCCTTCATATATATGAAATGTGTTAACTTGTTAAGGTGATAGACTACGACCCATATGGTGTTATTTACATTTATAATCTAAGGAATTACTAAAATAAAATCTGATGTTATATTTTGACATGTATATAATATTATGGGTAATTATTTAATCATACCCATAAAATTATGTAATTTTTCATTTACTTTTTGGAACTCCAACAATTGAGATGCAGAAACTTATATTTTATTTGAAATATTATCCTACAATATGATTTTCCTCAAATCACTATACATTATTGTACTTCATTGATTATTAGATAAAAAATTATTTGTGCGCAAGAACCATATTTCACCTCTTTAATTCTATATTGATTTGGGACATATCAGTTTTATGAACAAAATTACTCCCTAATCAAAAAATATTAACACTATAAAATTTTATACCATCTTATACAAAAACTCATCAACTTTATGGGCCTCCATCAGCCAATAATTAATGGATCGATGAATATCTATTTTATGAAGGTAGGATAAAGAACTTTTTAGGTTTCCCATGTCCATATTATTCAATTATAATAATTATGGATTCAATTTTATACTAATTGTTGATAGTGTTGTGGGATTAGTTTTACTAACAGTATTCTCCACATTGTTTTGATTATAATGATTCTATAGAATTGAAAATTTATAATTTTTGATAACTCTAACCAACTTAATTGGAACATAATTTACTAATTTATTGTGAATAAATATGTTACGATCTTAGGAAATTTATATATGGAACATTTTTATCTGTTGAGATAATATATCCAAATCCTCAATACAATCATCATGTTTTCTAATTTTATATCAGGCATTTGGTTGGTCTTCTTAGGAATGATTAATTGATGGATGGTAGAATGTATCAAATTTTTATTATTCATGAGTACACAACATATGATATTTTTGGAATCATTACTGTGGATCACTAATCCTTCCCTATGGGAGGGAAAATTGAGAAACATTGTAGAGATTAACATCTTCTTTATCTATTTAACTATTTTGACACATTTTTCTAATAAAATATTAAATCCATTAAATGTTTTCTTATTTAGTCATAGATAATATATCATTTCTTTTAACAAAAATTGAAGATAGTAACTTCATAATCAATGTTTACTAGGGATTATCATCACATATGTTGGTATGTGACAACCATTAATGACCATTATTTTTTATAGATACAATGTTATCCCTTTAATAGTGGTAACATACCCTAGAGAAATTTTACTCTCCAAAAAAATATTTAATTTACATTTCAAATAACATTTCATTATATAACATATTATGTATATAATTAAAATTTTCCACAAGTTCCTCCATGATTTTACAGTAGATAAAATTATAATTAAAATATACTTCTAAAAATTTATTTATGTATTCCCAACATACTATTTCAAAAATAAATTAAAATATTACTATAGAATTTAATATTCCAAATGGAATCACTGTAAACTCATTTTTCTTATACCATGTATTAAAAAAAGATTTCATTATTTCCAACACTATCACCTTAACCTAATAATATCATGATTATATAGCCACAATGAATAAGTAATAACCTCTATGTATGTGAGTAATCATGACATATATCGATAGAGAAGATAATTGTTCTTTATCATGAACTGGTTATACTCATGATAATAAATATAGTGGTTCATTGAACAATCATTCATCATAAACAATAGTACTATTTCACCCCATGGTGAAGAATATTTTTTAAAAAAACCCTATATCTAGATTCTCTGGTAATTTTTTTATCAGATCTTCATGATAAAAAATGATCACTCTATACAGAGTCTATTACATCAATTAATATCTGGGTATGAACTCAACTGAGAATTGGAACTCATAGCTAAGTCAAAGACAACAAAATTCTGCTCAAAACACATTTTGGAATTACCATGAAGGGAATTTTATCAAGGATTATCCTTTCTTTACTATCAATGATTTGATCTATATTCACTTCCATTCATAGAAATATTATCCAAGCATGATATTTTGGTACCAAATATAAATTTTCCTCCACATTTAAATTTTATAAAAACTGTGGGATATTTTTTATATATATTAAGATGTCATTCTCTAAACAATTAATGTTGGATACATATGATGAAATACAATTCATGGAAAAAAATAATTGTCTTTCTCAATATGGAGTAAAACAAGGTTTACTAAGAAATATAGAACAGACATTTTTATAGGGGATGAGTTATATTCATTGGATAAAAAAATAGTACTATGAAATGTCATAACTAATATCAGAACTACCACATTTTGGGGATGTTTGGGAATAGTTCTACTAAACACATGTGATATGGAAGAAATCATTGAACAAGAATAAAAAATTATGTTCACTATTTATGAATGAATAGCATAGTTGAAACTATTTTATTGTCTGTATCATCCTTATTAGTTGTGATGGCATAATTTCATTCTTTCCCTCCTTTATATTGAGATAGTTTTCAGGAGCATTTATCAAAAAAACATACCCCAATGATTTTATTTTCATATTTTCCATGTTATTTTTAGTTGGAAAATATAAATAGGAATATGTTTGGATTGATTGATCCTTCATTCTATTTCATTTTTTGTTTTATCTAATTGGAAATTACTATCTTGGATCCCTTCCAAAACACAGCAATATATTTTCATCTTCCCTCTAGAAATTCGTGGGTTATTTACTCACACACTAATAAAAATTTGGATGTTGGAATTTTATTCCAATATTATAATTCTCCCACATACTACATGAAATAATAATTATTTTTTAATTATTCTCCTCATTAGAACATTTAGATTCCAAGATATACATTTTTTACTTTGAGGTTGGTCGAATAATTTTCTCACAATTATCAATGTACATAATGAATAAGGCTCATAATAGAATAATATATTTCCACCGTTTATGTGGTAGACAAAAAATATAGTTGTTATTAATATAAGAAAGGAATATTATAATTTTTTTTGGATTTTCAATCCAACACTTCTATAGATTCAACCTCTATTCTCTTGATGCGAAATAAATCAATCTCCATTTTTTGTCAGATAGTGAAAAGAAAATAATTCATGAAAAATAATTTACAAAATTAAATTCCCTCGGTTTATTTTATTTCCTCCTGTTGATTTGTACTTTTTAACAATGTGAACCTTTTATTAGATTCTCCATCTATACAATAAATAACCAACATGAAATTCTTTTTCTCAAGAAATTTAATTATGGAGAATTTTTTTCAAAAAAAAAACTCTAACCATAGATCCACGATGAAGGGATATGAAGATCCACCAAAATATAGAGGGACATGACCAGATACTTATCTAAATTACATGATTATATTTACTAGAAGTATATATTAATTCCCTCTAATTCAAGATTTATTTTGAAACATTCTTTCTTTTAGAATGATCTTTCCAAAATGTTGTGATTCCCACCCCTATTAGGTTGGGTATCTCATTTAGATAGTAATCTCATTTCCCTATTAATTGATTATTGTCTCCAATTATCATATCTCTAACCATTGACTAAAAATAAAGGAAAAATTAGGGTTAGATATTTTTACATTATTAAACATCAGAAAGTGAAATTGCAATCATTGAGTGGATAAAAACTAATTTACATATTAGTATTAACATATGAATTTATAGGATTCAACCATTGTTATCAATGACTAATTTAAAATCATAAGATCATATGGCAATTTTTATTTCCTTCATTATTATTTTTAAAAATAATTTAAATATATTAAATCATATATGAAATATATATATAACTATATGTGCATCAAGGATTGTTTTCTTACACCATGTGACTGTCAAATCTGGCTTAATATTCAAATTTCATTAATATTACCCCTAGTTACCTCAAATCCAGATTCTCATTCCCATTTATTTTTTATAAAATTTTAATAATAATATAAATCACATTTTCTATACATTAAAAAACCGAGGAATATTTTCCTAGGTCTAGAATTATCACTATGTATTTCAGTATAGTTTTCTTGTACAAATACTAAAAATGGATGTTCTAATGATTATTAATATAACATATTATATATATAACATGAATTATTACATGATTTATAAAATATGATGTATAATTATAAATTCCTTGAATATTTTGAATCCAAATTCATTTAATATATTTTGTTCATGATGTAAAATCATGAAATGTGAATTGAATATCATTAATTAGAAACTCTATTGTATGCCCCAATATTACGTATATCTTTTAAACCACCATAGGATAAGTAGTACCCCAGTTGGAGATATGGTCCCCTTATTTCTGTTTGTTTGTGCTTATTGAAGTGGTTTGTTGACGTTTGGAAAATTCTGGGAACAACTTTAAAATTTTTTGAGGTTGTGCATGGGTGCATGGTTGGCGCACGGTCTGAAGGAACCCTGTGGCCAGCCTAAGAAGCTATTCCCCCTTGATAGTGGACCCCACACAGGCAGTACAGAGTTTGTTATACCATGCGGAAATGTTGTGCGATGTCCCTGGTTCGGACACTGGCAACTGCACGGTTGGCACACAGATTTCAAAAATGTGCGGGGTAATCGTTCGACCACTTAAATGTTGGGTAATTAAGTCCCAAGATACTCAATATTTCCCACGATTCCCTCATTCTTCCTCCCACTAAAGACTCACTTTGGATTTTCAGTTCTCAAGGGTTGGAGGGACTCTCCAACACATTTTGGAAGCAAATAAAAGGGGTTTCAAGGTGGTTTGAAGGTGGTTTCTCCCAGGTATGTCTCTTCTCTTGATTTCTGTGTTTTTTCCTCTAGATCTACATGTCATTTTCTGTCTAGGTTTTCTAGATCTACACTCGTTGTGTGTATATCAATGGTTTTGGATTCCTTGGGTGTTGATTTTAATTCTTGTTGATGTTAGGTAAGGGGATATAGTGTGATTTCGGTGGTGTGTTTGCCATATTTGAGGAGGTGTGGTAGCTTGTGGGTCGATTTTGTCTGAACCTAAAGGTAGGTGTCTTCTCTTTCAAATCCACATTGATATAACTTGATAATCGGTTACATTTAATTTGTGTTGCTTAAAATTAATTTTTTTTGATGTGTGAAATTTATTGGAAATCCCTTTTGTGGTGTTTTGGTGATTTTTGGGATGAATGGGTTTTTGGAAAAAATGTTGTTGTTGTGATTTTAAAATGTAATTTTTTAAATAATTTGTTTTTTTGAATTTATTAAGATTACATTGAAATTGTTTTTCAATAAAGGCGTTGTTTTATTGAAATGGGAATGGGCTTGTAAAAAGGGTGGAAGGGTGTTTTTAATAAATGTATGATTATTTAAAGTGGTTCGGCATGAAATTTAAATGGTTAATTGCATATTTTGTTGACCGTGGTGGGTTATATGCTTGGTTATGGATTGTTTGAATGTTGTGTGGATGAATATGGGAAATAACACTATAATAATGGGATAGGTAGTGGACAGAAGTGCCACCATTAATGGTAAGTGTATGAGAAGTGCAACTAAATTTAGGAAGGAAGAAACGCTTTGGACAAAAGTGTCAACATGATTGTAATAGCTGTATTGGGATCAGAAACTTTTCTAGTGTAATGCATTGATAAATTGAAATTTTTGTGCTAAGTTGAAATGATTAAATATATTGTGGAATGTTTGTCTGGATTTCCCTTGGTTTTCTTGGCTTCATAAGGGTATGTTTGTCTTATAGTAATGTTTTCACTTGTGATTATTTTATATAAACTGCTTTATATAAATGTGCTAATGGTTTTATCCCAGTGGAGTCTGTAGGGAAGTAATTTGGGGAAAACATACCGAGTATTAGTACACACCCCCTACTTTGTCTCTTTGTTGCTTTTTTAGATGTCATATTACAGGACACAGTTAATGGTAAGGAATCTCATTTCTTGTGGTTCATGGTGATTCTTTGGATATGTGGTGGTGCATTGAGCATGGAGCTTGGGGTGGAGTCATAGAGTGTGTTTTGGTTCATTTTGGGCCTCTTGTTTAGTCTTCTTCATAGTACTTTGATATCGAGTCGGATTGTATTATTTTTGGGTTGTATTGTGGAACATTATGGTTGTCTTTTGGGAATATATTCTTGAATGTTTTATTGAAATGTTTCATATATTAGATGTTATTGGATTGTTTGGTTGGTTTTTTATTAAGGGGAAATAGTTCCCAAATTTTTTCTCGAAGACCTTGGCATTTATTGCTAGCCAATAGTGCTTTGGGAACGTCGCTTAAGGCCATTTAACACTCATCGTCTCCTCAAGAAAATGACGTAGGGGCAGGGTGTTACAAGAAAACCTAAAGAAATACCAAAAAGGATGTGTGATCTATAATAACCAATAATGGAAAAATCATAGAATAAGTTAATTTTGTAAATATTATCCATGATTAATATCACGGTATCATAGATATGATATGAAACATAATCATTAACATCCAGTTATGATATATGATTATTGAATAAAAGAAATATATGATTGTGGAAATATTAAAAAAACCTTATTTTATAAACATTGGTTAATGGTCACCACCAAGACATCATGGCGCAATATTTTTAGTATATCATCTTATGAAGAATAAATGTAATATGAATAGTTTAATAATAACTCAATGCATTAGAGGGTTATATAATTTCAGTTTCACCAGTCTCATTAGTGTCATTTACATTCAAAATTGCATCCCATAGGTCATTCAACAAATGAATTTCATTCACTATATTTAATACCATTATTTTGGAATGTTAGAAAAATACATGGAACTAAAACTTAATTAAGGATCTAAACATATAGGTGTATTTCATTGACTGTAAATTGAGACAAGTAATCACAAAATAAATGTTTGGAATTAAAAATCATTGGATATTTTCATCATCCTAATAATTTTATATGAAGGATTATAAAAGGGAGACTAAGATATAATGTACTATATAATTAATATGGAATCATAATAAAATTACGAGTGATGTGTAAAAACATATTCCAAATTCAGTAATTTTATATCAAAAGACATGACATAAATAAAGTTCTTAAATAAAAAGAATAAGTAGAGGAACCCTACAATGAGAGTAGGCTTCCAAAATATAAGGAATAGGTTCATAAAATCGTAGAGTAATAGTGGCAGTAGTATAAATTTTTAAAAGAAAAAATAATTTTTTTTCTCCATGTGTAATGACTGAATTGGAAAGAGAGTCTAGGATTCATTATAATGAACCAGAGAGAGGAATTCATTATTAATTACAAAAAATATGTATTGAACTCTTTATGATAATTTAATCCTTCCAAAATGGCATAAAATGGTTTTCCATTGGTTTCTACAAAATAGAGGTGAATTTAATTATTTTTTATGTTAATGAAGGAAAATCATTATAATAACACCATTGGTGATGTGTATGAGAGTCATGTTTATAATGAAATAATTTCAAAAACTAAAAATAAACTATTGGTTTTGGAGGACTAAATAATGGTAAATAAAAATAATAAAATAACCTAAAAAGAAATTATGATAAAGGGTAAATATATTTTTGATCATTTATCCCCTTTATGGAATATATAAAATCATATTTTAGTCATTATAATGTTATAACACATTCCATATATTTATAGCATATTAAATTTTGACCTAAAAATTTCACACAATATTGAATTTTTTAAAAATGTATCATTTTATTTATTAAATATTTTAATTTCAATGTTAATTTTTATTTTTTTACAAATTATTACTAAATATTATAATTTAAACATATTGATAAAAAATCAACATTATTGAGAAATATTTTTTTTTACAATAAAATTTTTCTAAATGATAAATGTTTTGTCTTCCAAAGATTATATTTTAATTTATATTTAATAAATATTATTTATTAATAATATTACATTAAAAAATAATGTTAAAATTAGAAAGTAATTATTTTAAAATAGTTCATTTATTGAATCTATATATTTCCCCCAAATGCATTTTTTCATTATTTCAAAATACACATTTTCTCAAATATATCCTTTAATTATTTAAAATGATAATATAATAAAAGGATAAATATATTAATTATTATATTTATAATTAAATATTTATACTCTAACTATTATATGCAATGTATATTACTTATTATTGACCCAGCTAATAACCTAAGGGTAAGATTATCTACAACGTGTTTTTCTTTATGTGGTTTGGTGGAAATGGTTTCAGTTAGGATGTTGATGAGTTTAAAATTCTTCTTATGAATGGTTCCACTCATCCATTTATTGTTATATCTCATATAATTATTAGAAATGGGTAATTATCATTGATCTTATCTCCCTCAATAGCTATGATAAATGAACATTATAGGGTATGATCATATCGGTTAAGATATCACTTACTTTTTTTGTGTAAAGTGATCATTTTCATAATACTTATTATAATAATATTAATTGTAACAGTTCAATAGGTATATAAATAATGGTTATGATTCATAATGGTATCTTAAATTTTACTAACTATTTAATTGTCTAAAATTAACAATTTAGTGTGTGTATATTTTATAAGAAAATATTAATTTATTAGGAATTTACTAATTCGATTAAGTAACATTAATTTTAATGGATTAAGTCATTGAAATAAATGGTTAGTAAATATTTATAATGGTGAGTTAGATAATATTGAAATTCTTTATTTATTTAATTGAGAATTAAACAATTATATTTTTGTGATTTTTTTTTCATGTTTTGAGTTGTTACATGTATTTACTATTATGTGGATTTATAAAGATGAATTTGATGATAACTATTAATTTTTTATGGAATATAAATTTTTTTGAACGATAAATTTCTTCGACATTTATTTTTTTTCGAAATGATACACAAAAGATAAAATATTATTAGTGGATATTAATACTAGGGTATATAATGGTATGAATAATTATTTTCAGTTTTTGAGAAAGGAAATGATACTTAATATATAATAAGATAGTAAGGTAGATGTCATATTAGATGTCACATCTTGAAAGATGAAATATTTAATAATAACCTCACTAAATTTCATTATTGATTTACAATTAATATCTTTAGTATGTAAATTTAAAAAAATGGAAGAATGATACATCCATTAATTATTGACTATTAAAATTAATTTTATATTAATTAGCTTTTGAAATAGACAACACCAATCTAATGAAACACTTATCTGAATCAAATAAAGTCATATTTTCAATAAATTAATTTGATAATAAAAAGTTTAAAAAAAATTCACATTTTATTTTTTTCAATAAAAGTTTATAAATATTTTATTATAATAGTTCATTTACAAAAGAAGGTAAAATAATTTAATATAAAAAATTAAATTGATCTTTGTTAGAAATGTATTATAGAAGGTAATATATATATATTTCTAAAATCTAATATATAGAATATAAATAATTATTAAACAAATATTAAATATTATTAGAAAAAAATAAATATTAAATATGTTATTTTTTACCAAAACATGTATTCATTTCATTATTTTATAATTAGTTAAAATATTATTTATAAAATGTAATATTTTAAAAATAATAAAATATTTATTTTTATTAATAATTTAAATATTATATTATGAATATTTTTGATCTTTGTGTAACTAAATTATTTTCTAGATGAATATTTCAAAATATTTTATTTTAAAAATACCATTAATTTTAGGAAATTAATTCATGATAAGTATAATTTTGATATTTATTAAAACCATTTTCATGAAATATATAAATTACTATTATTTATTTAAATATAAAAATACTGATTAATATAATTTTATTAAAATTATCTAACTTTGGTGATATTTTTCAAAAATCATTATTCATAATCAATTATAAATTTAGTAATATAAATTATAATTTTATCATAGTTATTAATTTAACCTAATTTGTTTTCCAAATAAGGTTTTACATGGAACAATTTTTTTAATAATCATCATTATATTTTTTCTTAAAGGATATGGTTCATTAGGTAAAACCTACTTAACATTGTAAACGATAAAATGTTAAGATTAAATATTCTAATCGTAATAATTCGTATGATGTTAAAAAATTTTGTGAAAATGTATAAATGTGGATTTTATTAATTTATGTATTCCTATATAACTTATTTAACTTTTTTATCCATTTTAATTGAGGGTAACATCCCATTTTTATAATTTTTTTGTATATACAATAAATTTAATCACATTTCACTTATAAAATGGGGTACACCTATCACCACTTATCCAAAAAAATAACCCCTATTTCATCTAAAAAAACAAAAATATTTATCAATATTCCCATAATACTATAATAGGTTATTATCTTCTAAAAAGTATGTCCCTCAAAGTCATAACCCCCTTTGAAAGACAGATATTCCATTAATTTAGTAATCTTTTGGCAACTCGAATTTTCTCATTTAAAATTATTTATCTACATTTTTTTCTTAAAATTATATTGAAACATATTTAAATTAAAAACCAAGTAATAATATTATAATTTTTTATTAAAATTATTATACAAGCAATACCCACCATTACATTTTCAATTAATAAAAAGTGAAATATTCCGTATTGTATTGTGAGAACTAACCCCTTTATGAAGTCATGTGATTCATTTTCCTTTGTTGAAATTCAGAGATGGTCTTAATATATCATTATATATATAAGTATAATATATATTAAATATTTTATATTTTGAAATTATAAATTATATTTCTTCATTTTTCCAGTTCAATGGGAAGTGAATTAATCATTTATTTTTATGTGCGGTCTACTACAACCATAGAATGATTAGTTTTTTTTATTTTCATGAACAAATTTAATGGATAATAATGAATGTTTAATATATTTAAGTTATTTTTATAAAATTATTAATTTTTTTGGAAGACTAATTGTTTAGCCTTTTAAAAATAGGATTAATATACCACTGTGGTAAATTCAACCATCCAAACAATCATTCATCGACAAAATATGATTGCCTCGTATGATATAAAGCATCAAATTTGTTATATTTGTCCTCTAAATCCAAAAAATTCTGATAAATGACACTAATATATAATAAATGACATAATTAATCATTTTTTATTAATATATTTTGTCAAAATTACATCACAATCTTCTATTAATTACGTTGTGTTTTTTGTTTAGTTTAAACACTACAATGGACCATGGTATAAATTTGTATAAAGGATTACTCTGGGAATTTGATTTTCTGTAAAATATGATATAAATATGTAAATAATAAAAAATATTTGTTTTTAAGGTCAATAAAAAAATTATCTCATTATGTAAGAATACTCCACTCAATTTTCAGGAATCATTAATGTATGCTCGTCACAAAATTCAACATTAATTGTTGTAAAACACCCATTCATTAAAACTCAAAAATGATACATAATTTGAAAATGTAAATTAATTTCCCTTTTATGATATATTAATGATTAAATATTGTATGGGAATCATTAACAACCATAATATTATAAATCTAGTTCCAGATAACTAGAATTACTCACTCGTGATGGTAAAAATACATAATAACTAATTCATATACATATTGAAAATAATTGTATATATATTTCAGTAAGGGAAAAATATTTAAAAAAAGACTTAAACGTGTTATTATGATAATTAATTTATGTATATTTGACATGTAATCCAATTAGAAAAAATTAGGGAGAAAAGTTAGGGGATTCATTATCATTAATTTAATTTCATGATATTTACCTTTTATTTATACAGTTATATCCTTAATATGGTTTGATGAATTCATAAAAATTTCTTTTCACTATATTAATGGGGTTTTAATATTCATACATTGTTTAATTTCATGGAATTTCATTCCATTAAAATGATACCAAATTTTAAATATGTTTAGATCAAAATTTAACTTAAATCGTAGGGGTTTTGACTAGTGAACCTACAGTAAAAAAATCTATGAATGAAATGCATGTGTAAAATATTTATTTATTAAAAAAACACATCATTTCAATTTGATATTCATGGGGTTTTATATGTCCCCCCATCGATTCATTTCTGTTTCACCTATAATTTACAAAATATGTTTATTCAATGTCAAAATGGCCTAATCTATTCCTCTTAGTTAGGTTCATTCCCCTTTCCATATATGGATTCACTGTATTTATTAGAAATAATCCTAATATATTATTAATTAATTAATTATATTCATTTTATTGTACATTAAAATCATAAAAATTATTTATAAAATTATTATTATTTTTGGTATCTGTCATTTTTATCTAAATGTTAAAAGACTCTATTTTTAATATTTATAGGTGAACATGTCATCATGCCACCATTGTCCCAATTTATAAAAGAAATATTTTCTCATATTTTATTAAAATATTACTTCTAAAATTCATTAAAACGTTTAATAATGGATTTCATTTATAAATTAATTATTCAATAATATCAAAAAATAATTTTTATCTATGAAATCTTTCATTGAAAAATCTTATAATTCATCGTGTGCATTTAGAAAATGATATGAAACACATTCATAATCTTGTTGGACTTTTTATTTTTCATCAATTTAATTTTAATGACCATATCACTACAATTTTCATACTTAATCACCAATTTTTTATTGATATAGGATACCTACGAATGCCTTTCCTCTATAAACACTCTACATTATATTCTTCTAATTAATGAGTGTTCATTTAGGATCCATAAATAAATTCCCTATCCAAATTTTTATTTTAAATATATATATATATATATATACATTTTTAAATGGTGTAAATACCATTTTAATTATATTTATGATTGAATGGTATTTACCCTGAAGGAAAATTGATTTCACCTGATACTAATTTAATTTCCATGAGCATATTATATAATGATTATTGCTCAACTTATTAATTATTTTCTAATTTGAATCAATTACAAAATGAATTGTAACAAATTTTAATTCAATGGGTTCATTATTTTGTGTTTAATGAAAACCATTTTTTCCATAGGTTCTTTTTTCTTTAAAAATGAATGGTTTTCATATGACTTTTTTATAAATACCAAATTATCTACATGGTACTTTTTTGAACATAAATGAATGATTTTTCATATAACACACACAAGTATGGATAAATACAGGATGATGTCCTAAATTTTACACTAATACATTTCTTATATTAGTATATCTGATGATATAATTATTCTTTTGTAAATTTTAGTTAACCATAAGCACAAGTAATGATTACATGTCTTGTGAGAGTAATGTTTACCTATAAAAATATTTTTTTCATTATTTGAAAGAAATTCCATGGTTTTTTTCTTATTCCCATGATTATGATATTCTATTATAGATTGAGTTTCATGAATCATGTTTAAACGCTATATTTATTCAAATAGTATGTTATCCCAAAACCTATGACTTGATTTATGATATGTGGATTTTTGGGAATATGTTTATTTTATAAATTTAAAACATATATATTCTATTATGATAATTACATATGACTTTTCAGTTTTATTGCTTCAGTTTTTTTTACTTTGAATCTAATCTCCCATCTTTTTTATCATTAAATCTCCACATGTTACAAATATAAAAATATATGATATTTTTAGAAAAGTTCCTTTTGAGGAAAATAATTCAAATATGTTTATGAATGTTTAAGTATTATATAGTTTCATATCTTTTGGTAATAATATAATTGATAAAATGAACATGGTTTTTTTGTAAAATATTTTCCTATCATTCTAAAACTATATAAATAAAAGTCATTGGGGTTGTATTGTGGTTAAATATATTCATAAATTCAAGAAATTTAAAAGTCATTGTATGTTTGATGTCTCTAAAGAGGGATCAATCATGAAATATGATACTTATAAAAAAACTAAAATAAAAAATACCAAAAAAAATCTATCACAGACCTCATAGCGGTCAGTGAAACCAAATCCACATACATGTACATTGAAATTTCATTGAAAAAGAGGAATGAAGAGATTATGCATTATTCATTGAAAAATAATCCCTAAAACATGAGTAATATGGGATGCATCATCTTGTAGATAAAAGGATAGGATGGATGGTGGATCACAAGGTAGGAGATAAAAAATTGGTGTAACAAGTGATGGTGAGGGGAGAGTGAGGGGAGTGAAAAATTTTATGAATAATAGAAAAGTAAATAAAATGTTGATATTTTTTCATTATAGGAAAGTTATATTGTTTATTCTCATGTTTCGGTATCCTATAACGTGATTTTGGGTAACTCAATGGTAACTGATAAACCCATTGAAATGTTAATTCTTTGATCCCCATAATTTTATCTTGGTCATACACTTACCATTACAAATGGATAAATTCCAGGACATTCAAAAAATGAAAGGTTTGATAATTATTTACTAACCATGTGACCCATTAATTTAATTAAATTCTATCCATATTAAAATTTCTAGAAAATCATTTTGAACTAATATAATGTGATATAAGAAATATGAAAAAATCATTGAGTCTCATAATAAAACAGTAGTTGGTATATTTCGATATGGAATATTTCCTCTCAGTTTCAACTCAAATATGGGTATAGGAATATCCCCACAATTGTGATACTATATTTGGTCCATTGGGACATGGAATAGTTATTTAATCAATAAAATGAGTTCCATCATTTAGTAATATAAGAATGAATATTCATATTTTTATGAGGGACTCACTATCATAATGTCACACTATCATGTATTTCATAAATGTTTTTATAGGAATACCCAAATTTTATCTTGGAGATGTCTAAAATATATCTTGATTTATTATATAGTATTATAGTGGATTCCACATTCATATTTTCTTATCTTTACACCACCATATTCTATATTGGGTACATTTGGCGTATACCATGTGGGCTTAAACATGATTTTTCCTTAGGAATTCATTTTTGGCTTTTCAAATTAGTAAATTTGGGCTATAACCTTTTCATGAAGCACCTTTTTTTTAATCTACATAGGGTAGATTCCAATCTACATTGAGTGTATCCATGGATGCAGATCAGGTACCTCAAATATGACCATTATGTCATGTATAGAGAGTACACAATAAGGTTATTGTTTTTAACAAATTTGATGTTGTTAAAGTATACACATTCAATGGAATCAATGGTTAAGTATCCCAACAACTTTTAAATAAATTCCATGTGACCAAATTGTGTCCACATTTTAGATACCCTCTTAGATACACTATGTATTTCATCCATTAGGATACATAGTCTATAGTGCTCCATGTAAAGTTCCATATCAAGCACAAATATTTTTTACCCTTCCAAGAACTACATTTAGGTAGATCCATAAATTACATGGAAAGAGGAATTACATGATAAATTTTTTTTGATGAGGTACATGTTGTTAGTTCTTATAGTACATGTGTTGTACATTATATCTATAGATATATTTATATATGATTCGTGATACTATTATTTTGGTTTATGAGTAGTCAATCCTGAGAATTTTGACATTTAGGGAATTATTGTACACTTATATTTTAAATCATATGTGAGATATATGTGAATATATTTATTTTAGTATTCATAGATATATTGATCCAAAAGTGGGGATAGAGTGTCGAAATAATATCATACTCATATATTGTGCCACATTAGAAGTGTCTTTATTACATTATACCCCCTACCCACAATAATAATAGAATTTAGTACTCCCATATATAATTGAAGCATGGGTATAGTATCTACAGTATTCAGTAATCCCCAATCTAAGAGAGTAAAGGTATTGTGGTTCCAATACTATTTTAGTTACTCCCATGACCATTATATATCACCCAGAAAGTCATAGAACCCATACTATAATTCTTTATGGGAGGTGAATGTTTCTTGGTTTTGAAATTATATACAATTGAGGTTAACTAATAGTTATCCTACAGCTGAACTACAAAGAAAAGAATTATATAATATAACCTATGATGTCCACTTTAAATAATATCTAGAAAATTATTTCCCTCATTCCATGTGTTTTTTGAGCTTACAGGTCTTATTTGTCCATTAAATTATTTTTGGTTTTCTATTATTTTTGTATATACTTACCCATGTAAGGGTATCTTTTATCGCATGAGTTATAACTTATGTAGATACTGTATAGTTCAATATTGAACTCATTGGACATGATGTTTGTAATGATTAGTATTTCCAGGTTGTGGTATTCATATTTGATGTTCTTTTATAGATTTAGATCATTGTGTGAACCCCATTATCATCATTATTTAGGATTTTTATTTCCTATTATGGTTTGGGTGTGTATCTTTAGGAAATATAATTATCAATTTTATAATGATTTATCCACTTTGGATCAAAAAATTTAACTCATAAATTGGATATATAGTATCTAATAATGTTTTTAATTCATCATTTTTATATAATTTATTGAGTTTTTTGTTCTTTATAATTTTATATTATTATAGCCCCTATCACATATGAAATGCCTACGTTATGTTACTCTCCCACCGATAGCATTTTAGAGGAAGGATTGGGTTCAAAAACTGAGCATTAAAATTCCTAAAATGTGTCTCAATTAGATGGCTCTTGTCATATTTGTGTCAGTGAGTGATTTTCTTTTAGATAGTTTTTTATTCAGATACATTGGGATGATTGTTCTAGGTATTTATGGTAATAGTAAAAATACGTCTCCAATTTGACATTAATTTAATTAAATGTATGGCCTATGTGGTGAGTGATGGATCGGTTCAATAAGAGATCTATATCTAGCATATTAACACAATATATAGAGGATCCAATTATGGGTAACAAATAAAAGGCACACGCATCCCATAGGAATGGTTCAATGTTCTATATTATATAATGTATATTTTATTTTCAAATAAATAACGTTGTATTTTCATACATGATTGAAAAATATATTACCAGTTCTAAAATTATTATGATTATTTCAATTATTTAATGGTTGTATATATAATAAATAAAAATTAGTTTAATTTTAGTATGTTCATGATCAATGATATGTTTATTGGTATTTATTTGTGTATTTATTACATATATACAAAACTGGATAGTGTGGTATTTTTCATTCATATGTTATCAATATATTTGAATTACTGTAATTTTTATTCATCAATGATTATTTAAAATTCATAAATAAGTGTAATCGTATGAGAAAATGAATAAATAATACATGAAATAGAATATTACTATATGATACTGAAATGATGGAGATTTTTATAGACCAATTTTTCATCACACTTACTATATATGGATTACTGGAACACAAAAATGGAAAATCATTTAACATGTACTATAATGGTATGAAGCATACTTGGTTATACAACAACAACACTATCAAAATATTTCATTAACATAATTTATTTATTTTTCATTGTGTTATATTTTATGTATTGTAATTTTATTTGGTAATAACATGACTCAAACACTGTTACACCTATATACAATTAAAATGTTGTTATATTTATGTAATAAAAAATTGAATCAGAGGTTGTTCATTTTCCTAGGATAATAGAATGTGTTTTGATTATTCTCTAATGGTAATATATATAGGGTTCAAGGTATTGGTTATACTTTACATTTTGGTGAAATTATTATTTTTCCATGTTCTTAAATAGTTAGAAAATTTATGTGTGTATGATACTACTAGAGGGGAATTATGGTGTGAATATAATAAGTAATATCCTTGAGAATTGATATAATTTAAAAATCAGGTGTATAATCTCTTATTATTTATTATCCTTTTTAATCTATTCAAACATCAACTATACTTTTTTAATTATTTAGTTAATTATTTATATTATCCATGAATTTTATAATTAGTATTTAAATTGTTTTTTTTTGTTTGTGTTAGATAATTCACCACCCCTCTTGTCTCCCTCCATCTCCATATATGATGTAACAAATAGAATCAATGAATAAATTATAAAATATATTATGAATTAATTATTCTACTTAATACATGAAAAAATTGTATCATATATTTAGACCATTTGTATATTTCTTATCCTTACCATATACATTAATGTAATCATTTATGGTCTCTCTTTTTTGGAAGGTCGTGGATAAAATGATAGATTTATTTTAAAGTGAACTTTGTTGTTTGATAGAAATTGATCATGTAAATACATGTGTAAAATGGATTCCTTCAACAAGTAATTAATCATTGACCATTTCACATCAATGTTAATACATTAGAAATTATTCTTATTAAAAATAATTCTGATACTACAAATACTGATTCTATAAATGTTTTAATTTATAAGTTGATAAATAATTTTTATTTTCTTATCAGCTTAAATGATTATTGTCATGTATTTGCGTATATAAATTATCATAATGATTTGAAAAATTTCAAATGTATTCCTTTTGGTATAGATAAAATGAAAATATATAAATAATGAATTTTGAATTCAATATAAAAGGATCTCAATGTGGGAGAAAATTTGAATATTTATTATATTTTATATAGATTCATATTCATTTTTAATTTGAGGAAGGCACTTAAATTACCTTAGGGAAACACTATTACGGTTGAAATATTTAGTTGTTCACTACCAAACAAATGGTATTTCATGAAATTAATTATTTTAATATAATTTAATCAACTCTATATGTTCTTTTTTAGGAACTCATCCAATATGTAACAAAGATGGAAAACATTAAGAATTATATAGATGATAAGAAAAATGGTATATATTTTAAAAATTTTGCTACTTCATTGAGATCATTTGAAAATTATTTATGTTATTTGAACAATGTAAAAGAGATGAAAACTATTATTTTTAATGTGATATGTGAATATTAATCTATTAGTACAATTTTATATTATATAAGGAATTGCATCAATAAATAATGAAGAGATTTGTAGTCTTGGAAAACTATATACACACCTTATTTAAATATTACATATGAACACACAAATTATAACATATTTCTTTCAACAATATCATTATTCCATCAACAATATTCATCTACATATTTTATAGTACACTTCATGGATTCCTCGTAATGAGAAAAAATGTTTAATATCAAATGAATAGTAAGGGTTATTTACTACCGAATCTATCATGAATCAATGAGAATAATCAACATATAAAAGAAAATAACTGAACAGATATTCCATTAAAATAATTTTTCTATAAAAATAAATATGGAATGACAAATAAATGAATAAAAATTAATTTTAATCAATAACACATCTATTATAAATGGATAAGTCATATTTTAGATGTAAATGAATATAAATGAAAATAGATGACATTTATTCAATAAACACATAATAAAATGAATCGAGAGAAAATATCATAATGAAAATATCTTGGAAAATAACAACTAAATTCTTATTGATTGATATTTATAATTATTTGAAATCTTGTTTCCCATAAACATGATACATATCCCATAAATATCTATCCCCAATCAATAATAAAACTGATTGAATGAAACCCATTTAACTAAGGTCATCCAACTGGTTTGTCCAACGAAAATATCAATGTGTTGATGAGATATCTATAATAAGGCACCACTAATTTCTAACAAGTCCAAATAATTTATCCAATATAAAAAATTAATTTTATTTGTTAAACAATGTTCATTATCATCATATATACCTTTTATGTAAAGAACATTTATTAATATATATTTACAATGGAAAAAATAACATTAAATGTAAAAACTTGTATATAAAAATGATAAAATTATATAATAATAAATATAATCATGAAAAATAAAATTTATACACAAGATAAATTAAATTTCAATTTCTTATAATTATGAGAACATTCAATAGAATATTATTGAATTAAAAATAATCAAGGATGTGAATGTAAATACTACACTAGGTCTAAACTATCATAAACCACTTCAATGAATAATTAAGATGGTATAAATAAAGTATATCTTCAGTGATTTATATCTAAAATAATGGTTACAATTCATTAATGAAATATAATACCATAAAATATTCATTAAAATAATTTTTATGAAATTATACCTTGAATATTGACAATATCATTTTAAAAAATATAATATTTTGAAATGGAATTTTAATGTAAATTAATTTCAAATAATATGGTAATTTTTCAAATTATATTCATGTCAAATTGAATATTTCATTTCAAAATTACAAAGGTTAATAATCTCATTATCCAGAAAGTGACAAGAAGGTTAATTTGAAACCATTCTAAAAAAATTCTGTCTATATGAAAATTTATTTAATAATTTCTTTATAACATATAGTATACATTTTTCAATTAATTTTAATAAAACATGTTTTTGGATGAAAAGAAAATTTGACATAATAGAGAGTTGATGTCGAATTTTATTAAACACAAATTATCAATTATATAATGTACCAAATGGTGAAAAATAATACTAGTAAATTATAAAATCATGAATAACTCAAGGATAATAAAATAAAATTTGATAATTTATTAAATTATAAAATAACTTCCTTCAATGAAAAACATTATTAAACAATCTCTATTGAAATGAGATTGTGAAATAAACCATTATAATTATTAAAACGTTGATGTATTAATTTATAAAAGATTAAAATATGTTTATCAAAGAAAATAAAAATAATATAAGTGCAAATAAAATAAAATATATTCAAATATATTTATAAAAAAAATCTTAGTATAGAAAGAAGTTATATAACACAATGAAAAATAATTGAGTTGTGAGATTCATCACCATAGAGATTTTTTCAAGTCAAATCCCCTCGGTGGAAATTAATAAAATAGAAACAAGAAAATTATTAATTAATAATTATATAACATTTCATTATGGTATAATATAATCTATACAAAAAACACTATTTTCAAAATATTATAATATAAATCAAATAAAATAAATTAAGACAAAAACACTTAACATGAGTATAAATAATTTGAATAATAATTATATTACTAAATAATAATCACATGTTAATGTTTTTAAATTACACATAATATTTTAATATTAAATATTCATTTTTCATTATTTATTAAAATTTTATATATTGTTTTCGATGATAATCGGTTTATGTCTCAAAAATGACATTGGTATTTTGAAAATGGTTAAAGTTGATATTATTTTAGAAAATAATGAATTATAACCATTAAATTATTATCATATTCATAAATGAATTACTATGTTTTTACTAATCTCGAATGATGGTTTTGAAAGATTGAATACCTTATGATCATAGAGATAGTATGTTATATATATGTAAGGGTAACATAACCACATTTCATTGATCTTTATAGAATGGATGTATGTAATGTTACATCATGCAAGAATGATCTTGGTATCATAGATATAATTTTATTTCTTTATTTATACATATATATATCATCTTTGTGATGTGGTGATGAAATAATAGTTTCATTGGTTCATGAGGGCGGTAGTGAAAATATACATGATAGACATTACTATGTATGAAATAAAATGATATATAGTCATTTAATAAAGAGAAATATTTCTTTAATGTAATAACATTTTAATATATATCTCATATCAATTATCTATACTAAAGTTGGCTTCCTCCTACCCTACGTGTCACCCATCCCTACCTCCACGTCACCCCATTTCCTATTCTCAAATTACTTTCTCTACCGAGCACCAACTACTGATCAAGATTCTCGTCCCCCCCATTTCCCTGCCCGCTCGCGCTATCGTTTTCCCCACCTAGGGATCTGTTGTTGCATAGTCCCGCAGATTCCTTATCCCGCAGATTGCTCCACCTTCTCCCATAGCCTCCTTCTCCTTCTCATCTTTATCCTCCATATCATTCCGTTTTATTTCCCTCCGGCTTTCCATCCTCCCTCTCGCAACACAATTGCCCCCCCCCCCCCCACGGACTATCCTGACATCCCTCAGAATTATGATTCCCGGTTTCCGAATTACTTCAATAATCTGGCTTCCTTCGACATTCCTCCACTCCTTTTTAGTAACTATGCCGACAGAAACTGGTCTTCCCGCCCGAACATTGTGCCTCCTTCCGATCTGGTTTAGGGTTTTGAGGTACCGGCCTGATTCGACAAAAAACATCAATAAACTATGCATCTTTTCAGTCTCACCTCCTGTGATGCCATTAGGTGAACGGTGCGCTGTCTACTGTTACCTCCATATCAGAGTTTTGTTCTACTGGGTGGCTTTGATGAAGGTCAAAAAAACAGTAGTCCGCCTCTTCGCGACGCCGTCCGTATTGCTTCATCCAGGTTCAGATTCTCTATACGCGATCTCCTGTCTTTGAAAAGATGTTCAGATTACTCCATTCTACCATATGATGTCCAAATGAAATCTTCCATTATTTATTTTCATGTATAGGTTGTATCATTTTTCACATCAGTATGAAACTGCAATCCTTGTATGGGTAACTTTTGATTTATTACATTACATTCAGATTGCATATTTGCTTGTATATTTTCAGTCTAATTTATACCTGTTTCTTTGATGGTGTTATGACTGTGGTTCATTGCAATAATAGGAATGTTCATTGTGTGGTTTACATATTATTTACTCCTGCTCACAATTTCACAATTTCTTTCATAGGTTCTTCGACGTAATACTCCATCATCTCTCAATTTCATGATCATTCTTCATCATGTTCATTCTCCCTTCAGAACTGATCACAATTTCAGATGGCTATTCAAGGTATTTTTGGGTTTAGAATATCAACAGACGTCACCTTCCCTTCTCGACTTGTGTCCAGCATATCCTATTCCATCCTGAATCATCTTCTCACTTCAGGTATTACCATAACTACCTACTGAGAAGCCTAAATCCTTGGAACTGCATTTCTAGTATCATTTTTGTTGTATATGGATTAATCGTCATTCCTTGCGTCAAATGTTTCTTCCGATTATGTTCATTTGTTATTTATAATTTGAAAAATGGTGGATGGAAGAAGGGGATGGTTATCATTATTGATCCTTGTGTTGATCATTATAAAGACTGAAGTTTTCAATGTCTGAATTACCTATTTTGAGTCTGTAGTGGACAAAGGAGTAGGCAAGAGTTTGTTCTATACTTTTTTTACAAAATATGTTTTTTAATATCCATTATGATAAAATCTGAATCTAAGTATTTGTTACTAAACATTTCATCAATGGGTGAGTTAGGATGTAACACCCCAAGATTAAGGCATTTCACTATTTTATTATGTATTTTTTATTATAATAATGTTAATAGGTTCATATTTTTTCTTCAAATTTGTACAATTTTTTCCCAAATAGGTCTATCTTTTACCCCATATAGGAACATAGATTCTATTCATTATTATTGAAATATTTTTCTCTTTGATGTGTATGTATGATGTTACTGGAGTCAATGAATATTTCTAGTTTTCTGTGGTTATGTGTTTCGCATCATTTTCCGTACTTGAACCATACTTTCCAAACCATGAATGTAGAAAATTAATGTGGCTAGAAAAAAATTGAATCAATGAGAGGTTGTAATAACCCTGGATTATGTTATTTCACTATTTTATTATGTATTTTTTTAGTATAAACAGGTTAAAAGTACATATTTTTTTGTCTAATTTGATCTATATTTTTTCAAGCAGGTCCAATGTTTATTATATACAGGTACACAGATTCTATTCTGGATTACTGTACTATTTCCCTTTTGGATGACTATGTACGGAGTTACTGGAGTCAATGAAGATTTACACTTTTCTTTACATACGGGTTTCACATCATTTTACCTCTTTGATAGTTCCTTTCCATGCCCTGAATGTAGAATATTTATACGGATGGCTGGAAAAGGGAATCAATGACCATGTATTGATATTGATTTTATCAGTTTGACTTTTTTTTCTATATCTTTACATATTTTTTAATTAATCTCTCACATAATAGAAAAGTATGTAATGATTTTAAATATTTGGTTTCTATACAAACTGTATCTTTTTCAGCTAGTGGTAATGTATTTAATTTATCACCAAAGAAGTTTGTTTCGAAGGTGTGTGGGGGAGCTTTAGGTCAGTGTTTCCATACATACTATTTCATTTATTATATATGTGTTTTCCATTCATGGTGTTTTACAGTCACTGTGTTTTGTAATGTTTTAAAAATATATATGTTTCAAAATCCATTATGTTAAAATATGAATCTATGTATTTGTACTAAACATTTCATCATCATGTGAGTGAACATGTAACATCCATGGATTAAGGTATGTCAATGTTTTATTATGTATTTTTATATAATAATAGGGTTAATAGGTTGATATTTTTTTCTAATTTGTTCACAATGTTTTTTTTCAAAAAGGTCCATCTTTTATTCCATATAGGTAAATAGGTTCTTTTAATGATTACTATCATGATTATGTGTAGAGTTACTAGAGCCAATGAAGATTTTTTCTTTTCTATGCATACGTGTTTCACATCATCTCCCCTCTTTGAAACTTCATTTTGAAGCTCTGAATGCAGAACATTAATGCACTGGAAATGGGAGTCAATTATAGGATGTAACACCCTTGGCTTAAATTATTTTGACTGGTCTATTATTTTTATAGATACTATTAATTTAGATAATCCTTTCATTCCTTAGTTCAGTGTTTCCATATATACTATTTCATTTATTATATGACTGTTTTACATTCATGGTGTTTTACATTCATTATGTTTTATACTGTTTAAAAAATATATGTTTCAATATCCATTATGTTAAAATCTGAATCTTGGGATTTATTACTAAACATTTTATCAATAGTTGAGTGAACATGTAACACCCATGGATTAAGTTATTGCACTGTTTTATTATGTATTTTTTTAATATAAGAGGGTTAATAGGTTCATATATTTTTTTTTAAAAATTTGTTCAAAAAAAATTTCAAACAGGTCCATCTTTTATTCCATATAGGTATGTAGATTCTATTAATGATTACTATCATGAGATTGTACAATGTTTCTAGAACCAATAAAGATTTATTATTTTATGTGAAAACGTGCTTCACATCATATCCTCTCTTTGAAACTTCCATTCCAAGCCCTAAATAGAGAACATTAATGCACCAGAAAAGGGAATCGATGATAGGATGTAACACCCTTGGTTTAAGTTATTTTGATTATTCTTTAATTTACCTTGATACTATCCATTTATAGAATCCTGTCATTCCTTAGGATTACATCGAGATGAAATTGAGTTTAATAAAGCTACTAAAGAATCATTTTATTGGGAAACATGACATTCATTGCACATGTTATTTTATTATATGTTGCACGGGCTATTTTCTCATATGGTGTTTTCATTCATTGCCCAGGATGTATGGAATGAAACATGACATCTTTTTTCAGAAGATGTGTTATGCGTAAAATGAATAGGGTTATAAATAGATGGTACATATATGTTTACCCCTTATATATGAATGCATGACAATAATATATTCCCTCATTATTAGTATTTATTTTTTTATCTTTTTTGATTTTTTAGAATATATTCATTCAGTTTACATCACTAAATAATGTTTGCTTTGCCAACATATGTGGTATGAAATTCATGAAACAAATCATTATATATGATAATACCACAATGAAATGGTTATAAAGTATTTCTTACTTTCTATTCTATTATCTCTTTTTTCAATAACAACCATTACAAATTTATAGTTGATTATTACTCTATGACAATTTTGATTTACAAGAAACTACAGAAATTTTTAACTGTTTTTTTTGATGTGTAATTCCACACATTTTACTTGCATACATATTTTTATCTATAAAATTATCATTTAATGTTACATATATAACTCTTCGATGCAAGCAGTATAGGATGTAAATTTCTAACCGTGAGAACATGGCAGTGTACTGAGGAAGAAGAGTAATGTACTGAAGTAGAAGAGTGTGACAGGGAAGATATGTGCCTAGAGTAGTCCAAGAATGTCTTCAAGATCTAGAGTCCTGCCTACTCTGATTTTTAAGAGCCAGTTACTTGAAAGACCATGAATGGTTTCAAAAATGGAGTTGGACCTATGGAACATTCATCGTTCTACTCAGTCTCAGCAACCTTTTGATGAAGATCCTTTCAATTTTCCTGGGGTATGTTCCTTTTAGGGTTTTGATTATTGAGTTTTTCATTCAGTTTTTATTGTTTTGGGTTAATTAAGAGCTGAAATTGATACATAACATGTGTTTACTTGTGTAAATGTAACAGGTTAAAATCTATATTTGTGAATGAGTTTATATTAGATAGTTTTTATGGGTTATTCCACAAATTATACTTCCACACGTATTTTCATATATAAAAATATCATTTAATGTTGCTTATAGAACCCTTGGATGCATGAAGTGTTGGTTGAAATGTGGTATTCCATGAGAACATGGCATTGTACTGATGAAGAAGAGTATGGCTGGGAAGGTGTCAGCCCGGAGCAGTCCAGAAATGACTTCAAGAATTTTTTAGGTTCTGTATTTTTTTCCTTCATTTTTCTTGCATTTTTTCTACATCTTTTGTGGTTCTATATAAAATATCATTTCTTATGAGTTTTAAATTTTCATTACTAACCATTCATGTTTTTTGTTTTTTTTCAAAAATTTTATAGCGGCTAGTAGATATGTATACATTGATTCATGTCATCATATTAATAATATTTTTCCCATATACATGAAATAAAAAAAACATTGTATTGAAATATTATTAATATGAAGACATGAATATAAAGTAATGAAAATATTGAGAAAGATGGTAGGGGGAGGGGGTGCTGGGGGAAAAGGTTGGAGGTGAGGGGAGGATGAGGCCAGAGGGAGGGGGCTGATGGGTGAAGAGGTCGTGCAGTGGGGGAGGGGAGGGGAGGGGTGAGAGGGCTACTGGGAGAATAGGTTGGGCAAGAGGGGAGGGGAGGGGAGGGGAGGAATATGGCAGGGGGGAGGGTGTGCTGGGGGAAAAGGTTGGGTAGGGGGGAGGGGAGGGGTGGGGAGGATGAGGCTAAGGGGGAGGGGGATGCTAGGGGAATAGTTTGGGAAGGGGGAGGGGAGGGGAGGGGGAGGGGGCTGCTTTATGTGATCCCACACATCCTATGTGCTACATTGAATTTTCTTTTCATTCATTTCCATTTGAATGTTCTTTTTCTATTGGATATTTCATTCATGTCAATTTCTCGGCGACATTAATACTTATTCTGCATATTCAGGAATTCTGATCTATTATATATTATTATGTTTTATTCTTATGCTGTATATTCAGGTACTCTTATGATGTGTTAGGCAATGAAGATTCCAAACAATATTATATCGGTGACGCAATGATAAAATGAATTGGGAACATCTTCTACTTGATTTAAAATTACTCCATGTATAAACCTCACAAAATCTCTATTTGTGGACAATAATTTTTTTGTATTATAATTATTCATCAGCACATCTCATATTTTTTAGATAAACTATTCACTTCTCTTCATCTTTTTCTTGAATAGTATGCAATATTGTTTTCCTAAATGCAGTTTATACTGAAGTCACGTTTCTATCCTTGACTATTCCAAAGTGTTTCACATTATAATTGTTTATCTTAATTTAACATTTTGTATTGTTGTCTTCATAATAGATTCACTTATAATTCCAAATTATTCACCAATTTTTTGTGAGTAAAATACATTAAATGTTACTATTTCTTTTCAACTATTAAAATAGTAATATTCAGAAGACATATAATAAACTATTATGTTTTATAAATAGTAATCTATAGTTAATAATAAGAATTATTTTATAGTGCTTTGCATCACACAGGTGGAGTACTTGTATTAATTAATAGTATATATATCACCTTCCTTGTAAGGATTTATTGAAAAATGAATCACAACACCTTTTGAGGTTATAGTCTTTCATACACAAGGGTTATATTATCATGTCCTCTACAGAATGCATGGTTAAAATGTATAAATTATATAATTAATAGATAGGTATAATTGATATATTAATATCTTATATATACTATATATCCATCATCATACCCAACCATCATAGGTTGTAATTGAAAATTGAACGACATCAGTTCGTGAGACTATATTCCTTCGTACAAATGAAGTATGATTTCAAATTGCATTTGATTAGGGGGAGGTAGGTCATGGAATTAACATAAAAAATTATCTGGATATGGAATATATTTAGGATATTTTATCATCATGGAATAATATTAATATTAGTATTTTAAGAAATAAATAATATAAATATACTTGTTGAAAAATATTACATCTTCTTTATGTATCCTCCTTAGTTTTCCCAGAAAGCATACCTAGGATGGATTTATCACCTAACTATGCATTCGTGGATGAGGAAATGAAATTTTGGAACATATTTTTTATGATTATTGTTGATATAATATGGTTTCATGGTGTAAATAATTGAGGATAATGGCACACATGTAATTATTTAAAAGATTCAATTACACTAACGTATTTAACAGGAAAAAACACTCTAAAATAGGAAATTATAGAATATATATAAGATAAAGTTCAAATATGGTGATCTAATTTGATTTTGACATGTTACTATCACATTTATAAAAATTATAAATTTAATTAAACAGTTTGTAAATCCATTTTCACCATTACTACCAAAAATAATTTTTTCTTCATTTAATATTCATTATTTGTTAAAAAATTAGTATACCTTATTAGACATTATAAATTTTAGAGATTCCATATATTTAATGCAATCTTCAAAATTCAATTCAAACATGTGGAAATTTTTAAATAATTATTTTCAATGTTAACTTGGCGTTAAATTGGGTTTTCAAAGGGAAAAGGTGCGAAAGTTTAAAAAATATTTATACCAAAATTATATATGAAAATTATTAAAAGGAATTTTTTTTATTATATATATTAAGTTTTAATACATATATATTATAACCAAATAAAAAATTAATTAACATTTTTAAATTTTAAAATGAAAATTCTGTTTCAATTATAATTCAGTTGTTTTCACTGTTTATCAAAATAATGAAATATTTTAAAACATCTCAACAATAACCATATGATAACATTTATATGATTATTTCACAAAATTATTATTATAATCTAAAATATATTATCTAACATTATTAAAAATAAATTTTTAATTATGTGAATATTGTTTGACAGAACTATCTTTTAGAAAAAATATATTTTTTAGAAAACCTTTTTTTATATAAATAATTCTTATTTTAATCATAAATATTATATAAACATTTATTTTTTAAAATTTGAAAAAAGTATAATATTCATTATTTATGAATTACTATTAACTTATGCCAATTTAATGACAGTTTATAACAATATACAATATTACGGTTCATCAGGAATCAGGGTTGCATGTTCATTATGTTATAAAAAAGACTAAATTTATATAAATATATTTCATGGGTTGTTTAATAATGTTGTTGAATTTTAAAAATTGTACAAAATAAAATTTTATTATTTATTAATTTTGGTGTTTTACATTTACACCACCTTAAATAAATTTCAACCTCATAATTTTAACATTATCTTGGTAATCTAGGGTTTGATATTTAATCATTATTTTTTTGAAACTCGTAATCATATAAATAGTTTATAAAATATTTTATCAATAAAAGATAAATGGTAGTAAGATGGTAATAATGAATAATACATAACAATCCTTCTTTTTAATGTGTCATTAGAGGCATGTTATGATATATAAATGGATGAAAAGTATAAATAATTATATAGAGTGATAGTGGTATTTGATCACCATAAATTAAATGATTAATAGAATTTTCCGGGACAAAAAAATTGATTTTTTATGATTTAAATGATTTTTTTTCATTGGGTATGCTGGTAATTGGATACAATTTTTTTAAG
Organism: Viscum album; assembly: GCA_963277665.1. Classification (NCBI taxonomy): domain Eukaryota; kingdom Viridiplantae; phylum Streptophyta; class Magnoliopsida; order Santalales; family Viscaceae; genus Viscum; species Viscum album. The sequence continues at coordinate 959,161,104 of OY728143.1, read as the reverse complement.
ATCCATTTTCATTATGTTTTATAATTATTTTAATGAATATGAATATAATGAAACAAAATTACATGATAAATTTCTGTTATTAACAAAAAAGTATTCATTTTTTATCAACATACATCTCATCTATTATTTGAATAAATTAATGTAAAAAATAAAGTTATATTCTTGAATCATTAAAACTAACTTTTAACGGATCATAAGATTATTAAAAGCATGACAAGTATTCTTTTTGGTCTATATCTATATTTCAAATCCAATTTGGATAGAATAAGTTTACCTATATAACACATTAATCTGTAATCCTCAACAGTAACACCACAAGTCCATCATTAATATTTAATCATCAAATCATTTAACAAATAATAATGACATATTAACTAGTAATTCACGTAATACAGTGGATAATGATAATCATTTATCATCATTAATTCAAGGGTGTAAAACACATGGCTATGTCCCATGAAATGGGATATCACCTAGTATCCATGTTTTATATTTTCTAATTTTTTTTAATATTATTCATATAACAAATCCAAATATATGATGTAAATCCATGAAATATGTCTAATCAATATAAAAGTTTTTTTATTATGTTTTCAACAGAATATATTTTCATTACAAGTCTACCAAATTTATTTGACTATTATAACAATGTAATTAATGATCATAATATCCCTAAATGTTTTCAAATAATATTCAACATATTTCAATAAATTTGGAATGAATTATTCCTAAAATATCATTTCCATTAAAGCATATTCATAACATAATCTTCCCAAAAAATATCCTTAAACTTGGCCGACTCCAATCACCTAAAACCTAAATATAGGTATTTATGAAATTGAAATTGCGATAAATATTAATATCATAGACAATTGATGGTATCCTTAACTCATATATTAATTAATACGTATTTTATTCCCAAAATTTACTCAATAATATGTTGTTTAATTATTGTTATTTTCAAATTACCATTGGTATATTAATTATACATTTTAATTTTTGAACTATAGTTTATAAATATTTAATATATTTATTTCATTATAATTACCATTATTGTCTAAAGGTAAACCAATATAATGATGAAATGACATAGATGATTTATAGGTTCTCAAAATTTATTTAAATGAACTATAAATGGATCCTTATAATTTTATTAATTTCATTCCTTAATTCTCTTCATTTTCCCAGACAATCCATCTTCATTTTTACTTTCATTTCCATAGATAATCCATTTAATAATTATATTGAGTCACATTCATGGGTTTCTCCTTCAACATTTATTACATTATAGAAATGATCATTATTTACTCCATGGTCTATATCACTCTATCTTATAAGGAACACAATTTTTTTCTTCATTGGTGAGTTTGAATGATGGTTTATGAATAATATGTTAATAATATTTTAGGAAAAATAATTAAGAATAATCAATATATTTTATAATACAATTATTATCCAATTTGGTTTATCAAAGTCATCACATTTCCCTTGATATTTAATGTTGGCCATATTTCTTCAATTTCCATCCAATAACTAAAACCACAATTATTATTATAGGAACCAAAAATTATAGGGGAAAAACATTTAATCATATATGATGAATAAATCATGATAAATAATTTTCTTTATAAATCATCATTGGTTTGAAATAGTTCATTTATTATCTTCATCAATTCATATACTTTATAATGATTGGTAATGAAAATTCTAATTATCCTAACCATATCCCTTGGGATTGTCAAAAAAATATTCACATTAATCCATGATGTCATGCATTGGGGGAAGATCATGTCATTCCCAATGTGCTCATTTTGGAGTTATGACCCCGTAACAACAATTCTAGATCAATATTTAAATTTATTATCCATACCAGGATTAATTTCCATGAAAAATCACATAATATCTACACTAACAAAAAAAATATGATATTTTTATATACTTACCCCCAAAAAAATCATTTGGTTATGATCCCAAATTTATTTTTTCTCAAATTTACATCCAATGATTTTAACTAACGTTCCTACGATACCAACTATAGCAAACCCAACTAGAGTAACCATTAGGTGTCTTACATTATAACACTGGGAAATTATAAAAGGAATATAATCTAAAAGTAAAGAGTAGTTTTTTAGTAGAGGTAAACTATATTCATATAAAATTCTTATATTGTATTTGAATATAGTAATTAAAATATAATTTTTTTTCTAATATATAATTATTCTATCTACTATATACTTTCATATAATTCTTATTACACTTCCTGGAGTTTTGGTAATGGAATGAAATATAAGGGAGAGCTATATTTATTTGTAAGGGTAATGTAAAATAGAATCTATATCGAATCAATGTGCATAATCAATATGGATTGGTAAATAAATGAAAATACATTCTGTTTAAAAATTTAAAAGAATAATCAATAGGAAATGATAATTAATAAAAGAAATTTATATTTAATAAGTAACATGACTATGATAACTATAATAGGATAAAATATAAATTTAAAAAACAAAAAAAAATCCATTTAATCAATAAATCGAATATAAAATGTAACCAAAGATAATATCATAAAAAAAATATAATTGATAATAATAACTGAATTATTAATTAAATAAATTGTTAATTGTTGGAGAGGATGTATCCTATAAACATGATACATCTATTGTCATCAATTATCCTCATGCTTATTTAAAACTATTGTGTAGAACCCTATTTAACTGATACTATCCAATTTATTTGTCCTGTGAGACAATATATGAATCATGGAGATATATATACTTGGACCCCACCAATTTTATTCATGTAAATAAAATTACTTATATATTGCATAATTTATTTAATTCACAAATAATGTGAATTATCTAAAATATCTATATTGAGTAATGAATTTGGATTTATAAATATATAACCACATAAAAATATTATTTTCAATGTAGAACACCATATGTAGAATTTTTATATGGTTTAAACAAAAAACTTATCCATGATTAATAATATTTATACATTGTGTCAATTTAATATTCAATGATCAAGCAAAATTGAAAATTAATGAGAAATTTATTAACTAATCAAATGAATCCATGAAGTGAATGTAAGTATTATTCTTGGACAAAATACTCCTAAACTGTCAATAAGAATAATATGGATGATATTAACAAAAAATATCATATTTTTACTATTTTTAAAATAATGTTTTTTTTAATTTTTTATGAATATTTATACAATAAATTTATATTTAGATACATTTATGAAAAAAAATATTCTTTTCATTTTGAAAATAACTTTTAAATAAGAAAAATATTTTGAATGTACTTTTATTTGAATAAAAAAATAAAAAAAAATTATTTCTAGTTTATTAGAATGAAATCATATATAATATTTACATTGTAATGTTTAGTAGGATTGTTCCATGAAAAGATAGTCATGGAAGAAGATAAATCCTTATATATAAATAAGGTCTGAATAGTTAGTTGTTTAGAAAAAGACAAGAATATTAATTTGAAAAAAATTTAAAATAGAATAAATTGATAAAAAGAATATGTAAAAAACATTTTGAAAAGGTTCGAATCATTTTTTGAAAAACATTTTTAAGGATACATGGTATGGTATGATAACATATTTCCAACTGAAGAGAGAAACGATGACATATTTTATCAAAAACATTTTTTAAATTATTTTAAGTAAAAAAGTATTTAAAAAGGAACAATTACTTAAAAATAATTGATATAAGTTTGTTATAATAAAACATAATGGCTTTATTTCTCAATTATCAAATAATTTCCATTAAATGAATTTCAATAATAAACAAACTCAATTAAATGAGATTGTGAAATAAAGCATTACAATTATAACAATATTAAATTGAGAATTAATCAGTGAATCAACTATATGTATAAACTATAAATAATAATAATGTGTAAATTAAGAATAATATATAAAATGTAATTATACATATAATTATATAATATCAACCATAATTATTATGTAATATAACCTAATGAAAATAAATTGGTTATGAAATTATTTACCATTAGTTAATCTTTAAATAAAATTCCCTTTTATGAAATAAGTCAAATTGATAATTCAATTTTGATTTATTGTTAGTTATTAATCACATAAAATTAGAAATTTTTTGTATATATACCATCTAAATGATATTCTATGATTTACATCACAATATGCCTCAATAAAATGGAATTGATAAAAAATCCATTACCTTGAGTATGAATTGACATAATAATAATTTTTATTCATAAATAATTAAATTATTTTCGTGATTTAATTTATTAAATAAATATTTCATGTTTATTACTCTTAATATTTCACAATATTCAATTTTATAAATAACTAATTAATAATTTTAAACTAGTCATTTTAAGGATATTTGGATTATGTGTCATAATGACTTTGGTCAGTCGATTATGGTTAACGTAATTATTCTTTATACATATATAGAATTATAATAATTAAATATTTACAATATCCATAGTTAATTTATGTTTTTAATACAAATCAAGAATGATGGTTTTGAAAAATGATAAATGTTACAATAATGGAGATGATATGTCGTACGTATGCATGCATAACATTCCAATATTCCAAATGTCATTTTACAAGGGTGTTATGTAAAATTTTATATTTATAGAATTATAATAAAATATTAAATTAAATGTTTATTATTTATTTATACATATATACATCATTAAACAATTTTTATGATGACAAATGAGTCAGAATACCATATAATGGCGGTAGTCCACACCCATATGACTGAAGTTATCATATTTTAAGGTAGGAAATAAAAATGTATATTATTTTTCATAATGATAAATAATTCATATCTTTAATAATTAATTCATTTATATTTTAATAGTAAATAAATTTATACTCATGAAATTCTATGTGATGAGTTAGTGAAAAATGATTCACATCAATTCGTGAGGTGGTAGTCTAACATCCACATTAGTGCCATTATTGTATCCCCCATAGAATGTAAATATAAAAGGCTTGTATTATATTATAACTATAATGTATTAAATTATTCATATATATCACACGATTTTATATATATTGTATTAATTTTCATACCTATTCATTAGGGGTGTTAGTGAAAAAATTAATGACATCGGTTTACTAAGTGGTACCTCATATTACAACCAAATTAATATTTTCTAACACATTTCATGGAAGTGATGGTGTTTTTATTTAATGAAAATAACATAAAAAAATATATTTATATGATGATTAATATTTTTTTTTGATTCATCATATTTTACTTTGAATTTATGTAGATGGACAACGAAATAAAAAAAATTCATTGAAGAGGATTACGTCATCTTTAGTTAGCCCTTTAGATTTAAAAATACCCTTACTAGGATAGATTTATTCCAATAATAGTGAATATAGATTGAGTATATATAATTTTTGATGTAATTTAGGTAGGTATTTTTTCAAGGTTTTTAAGATGTCAGGAATAGTGGATAGGGGGTGACCTTTTATAAGTGAGGTGTATTTTTTTAAAAATAATCTATTATACCGATGTATTTAACATCCATAAACCATCATAAATGAGACATTATGGAACCGAAAAGATATAATTGGGATACATGTCCAATAAATTGATTGTTTATATGTATTTGGGACATTTTCAAAATATATCATTATAATTTAACTACATGAAATTCCATTTTTACATTAAATGTGGTAATTTTTTTTATTGATTTCCTTATTTTCAGAAAAAATGTTTAACATATTATAAATTTAAAATTAAGTTGTTATAAAATAATTACTCCATTTTTTCAAATTCAATTAACATGAGAAGAAAAAAATTAAACATTAATCCCATAAATTCTATGAGAAAGTGGGTATTTCAAAATGAATAGTTTGAAAAGTTTACTAATTTTTTATATACAAGTCAATATGATAATTAATCTAATTACTTAAATTGAGGTAATTGATATAGATGTTTAATAATTTTACATAAAAAATTTAGAATATAAATTAATAATATAGATTAAATAAACAAAAACACAATTCTCAATTTAAATTTATAAAATTGCACCAGTTATTTCAAATTACATGCTCCAAACAAATCTCAAAAACTCATCTTAATATAAATTTAATAATATTATTGAACATATGATGTTCATTTTTCGAAATATTTTTCTTAAAATTATTAAAAATTAATTTAAAATTACATTGGGAATGTGATATAATGCCTTCTTTTAAAAAAATTATGTTTATTTTATAAAAAAGTTTTCTTTAAATGAATTCTTATTTTGATCATCAAAATAGTTATCCAATGACTTTTTTACACTTCTAAAACATATATTTTTATTTGATCCGATAGTATTGTTCATTCATCATAGTTTTATGGATATGTTATAGAAAATATAACATATCATGGTTCATTTAGACTCATGTTTTTATTTTCTTCCTGTTATCAAATGGATTAAATTAAAAGAAATAAATTTTAGGTGTTTTTTAAGAATGATTTTTCTTGTCAAATATGTTATCAAATAGAATGATCTTATTTTATAGTATTTTTCTGTTACATTAGAAATATATAAATAATGGAGACATTAAAACAAAATGTATTATGAAAATAAAAAATGAATTGTTTTAACATTCAAGAAGAAATATAAAAAAGGATTGGTTGTATTGACTATTAATGAAAAACCTCATTCATGTGATGAATATAGAAGTGAGAAAAAATTAATATTTTATGATGGATGATTACAATAAGATTCAATTTTAACCTTCCAACTCATTCTAATAATGTTATTGTGGTGAATTATTAATGGTGGATAGAAATTTGTCTTTAATGGATTACATGGATGAGATTGGTCATTCAAGTTTTGATTCTAATTATGATTATAATCAAGAATATGGATTAAATTGGATTATATTTATAAGGTTAAAAATAGTTTTGATAAATTAGATGATACTGTAGTTATTATTAAATGATTCTTAATAAAAATAAGAATATAAAAAAAAATATTTAAGATAAAATGGATATTGATTCACACGTATTATATTTTAATAAAAAATATGTAAATATTAATGGAATGGAATGTAATGATAATGATATATAATTAATTAAGTAACATAGATGTTTATGATGATTTGGGGGTTATTCATACAAAGTATTGTAATATGAATGGTGATAAATAATATGTGAAGGACGATTGATGATAAATTACTATTATGAAAAAATTATTATATTAATGTTAATATGAAGGATATATATAAATAATAAGCTAAAGAATTTTTTGTAGTTAAATATTATTCCAAATGATCATAAATTATTTTATAAATTATAAAAGTTATGGTATTTAATAATTCCTTACGTTTTTATTGGTCTATTTAGTCATTATGAATCTGACTATTAATTATGTTTCATTTCATTTTTTTTGTTTACAAGAGGTGTTTTTTCTCAACAACTACATTCAATATAAATATATAACGCCCTTAAATATAATGGATTCATAAATGTTAATTTATGAATAATAATAGACCTAATATAATTTTCATGCTAATGTAATTTTTTTCAATGGACTTATTTTATAGCCTTTATAGTTTTTGAGATGAATACGAATTATTTAGAGAAATTCCAATCCTCCACGTGTGTAAATTTTTTTCATTTTAGTTTGGTTATGATTTATTATATTTTGTTTAATATTTTATTTTATGTTTTCATAAAAATTGAATATTATTTTCTAAAAATTGAAACTATAGTGTATTTTATTTTATATTGTAATAATTTTGGACCTATTTATTCAATGTTTATAAATTTGAAGAGAAAAATAGTGTATTATGTGGGATCAATTAATATTTTAATTTTTTTATTTATTTTCATTATTTAATATATTTTATATCAATTATTCTAGGGGAATTATTATTTAATTTTTTTTATTTTTATTAATGATTTTATATAATCTTTTTTTATTTTTTACAATTTATACATGCTTGCTTACTAGTAAATTGTGTTTGACTAATTTTATCTAGTTTTTAATTAAATATAAGGTAATATTTTCATTAATTTGATCTCATGAACCTTAAGTATCTTATTTTTAAATATTTTTAAGAAGTTCACCTTTTTATTTTTTATTATACAAAAATGGTGTAGTATTTCTGAATTTTTGGGGTTTTACTGAGGGATAAATGTATAGTTTTTTTATTTATAAAATAGTGGAGAGTATTTAGTGGTTCATTATTATTTTTTATTATTAGTTATTAATTAAAAAACTCTTTAATATAATTTTTAATATATATATATATATTATTAAACTCTTATTTTTTTCATAAATTATTTATGAATTATTAATCATTATTATGATAGCATACTTTTTTATTTCTATATGATGATTTTGAATAGTTTCTAATATTCTTGACCATTTACTATTACAGAAATGAAATGTATATAACATTTGATACATTGAATTTACATTAATATATTTGGTATACTTAGAAAAATTAAAGTATTAACAAGTTATTATTATGGAAATCTGAATTTATTTTTCAGTAAATAAAACTACATAGTTATTAATATACTATGCAAGATAATATGGATGATTAAAATTATATTTTATTCTATGAAAAACCATGTGTGATTTTCATATATGTTTTATTAAATCGTTTTAGTACCAAAATGGGAGATATTATTACAAAGAATCAATATCAATGAAGATCATTGAAAATATAATTTAACAATGTAAAATATATCTATTCAATGATCTTATTTATGATGTTTGAACGATTTTTTACAACTATTAAATATACAAGACTATTGTTTTATATTTGATGAATTTTTTTTTTATATTTTTGAATTGTTATATCACTTATTATTGAATTTAGTTTTCATATTAATATATAAATAAGGTGAAAAATATGGTTGATAGACTATGAGTCACACTAATTAACTATTCATTACTAATGTATTTAAATGTTGAAAATCCTAATTTTTTGACAAACCAATTTTTTGAATCTCACTAGATGAGAAAAAATATGAATCAATTAGATTCTGCTATAAATGGAAAAAATGGTGATTTAATTGTACAAAGTAACACTATATATATTATTCATTAGATTAACTATTATATATTTCATTTTTTAATCCTTTCTATATTAGATAGTTATTTTGTTTTAATAAAATCAAAAAAAATTACTAATTTAAAAGGTACATTTTTTTCATTATAACCTAATTAAAATATTAATTAAAGGTTTTGATATTCCATTGAAATTTCATGGTGTGTGTATTGTTTACATTTGGGTGAAAATATTAGAAATAGGGGTTTTATTGTGACTTGAGACTACTTAATTGTAATTTTGTAATGTTTTTTTCACTCTAATTCAAATGTGAGGGATACTTAGTTTGTTCTATACATCACAAGTAGAAGAGAACAGTGAAGATTGTGTATAAAATCTTTTTGATCTAATCAACTATAAAAATCATTTATCCTCTCCCTTGTTTATTAATATTCTGAATACACTAATCAAAAATCAACAACTTATGTTGTTTGTTCATGAATATGTTATTGTTTTTATCTAATAATTATTACTTATGATTTGACTTAAATATGAATTTTTTATGTTTGCAAATTAACACACACTCTTATATCATTGCATCTCTATCAGGGATACAATTTAGATTTCAGAATAAAATTTTTAATGTAAAATAAACAAAAAAAGATATGATATTGAAATAAATTTGAAATCGATATAATATAGAAGTCATTGAGTATGATATTGTATATTTTATCAAGGTATGCAGATCAGTTGTGTAATTTGATATTTATTTATGTGGATGTGTTAGTTTAGAGTTGTATTTGGAATCCAAAATATGATATTTGAGTGTTATAATTTTTATTTATTAATTTTAGATAATATAAATAACTTATTTGATTTTACATGAAAAATGATGAGAATCTATTAATATCAAACAGATGAGGAATTAAAATATTATGGGATTTCGTATATTGAGATATGTAGTATATTTATAGTGGTACATTATTCATTCAATTTAATATGTAAAATAATTTCAAGGATACGTAATACCCGCAATGTGATAATGAATATTTATGATATTATAAAATAATGATCACCATAAGGATTACAATATTTAATTATTCATATAAATTGGTTACTCTATGAATTTTATGGATTTATAAAATTATCCAATGGATAAACGTGTTACTAAAAAACATATCATCATTTGTAATAGTTTTTATAGAATTTAAAAGTTTTATTTTGGAACATGTAATTTTTCCTCTAAATATTGGTACGTACAACCTTGTAATTAAAAAGGATAAATAAGTCACATCAATTATTCATATTAATTCATCTAGGTGAAATGTTTTTTTTAATATGATGATTTTTTTCTATTCATCAATGAGTCGAGCACATAAATTATTCGAATTAATTTTGATTCATGTTTAAAAAATTTCATGGATATATAATTTATATTTAAGATATGTTTTTGGAATAGATAAACAGGTAAATAATCAAATAAAATGAAGCTAATTTTTTTTGAATCTCATTGAGAATGTGATGGGTAAGAGGATGAGATTAGTGACAATCGAAGATATTTAATTTAATAGATAAATCATCTAACATGATGGGTAATATATTAGCTGGTTTTATTTTTAAATTTAATATTTTAAATTTTAAAGGAATTAATAATAAACTAATGTTAACCAGTTTACAAGAAAATAAAAATTGGAGAAATTACATCTATGATTTACTGAGAGTCCGGATGGTTGATTTTTCTTATTTTGGAATAAAAATATTTATGGTTAACGATTAATTTTTCAGATGATATTACAATATAACTTAATAATAACAAGAATAAAAGGACAAAAAAGTGGATAATTGTAGAAAAAAATTACTAATATCAAATATTTGAAGACAATAATTATCTCAAACTATCATATATAATATTTGCACAAAAGTATTTTTTTATTGCGAAATATTTTATATCCTATATTAAACATTCTAGGATTATAAATTGTATCCAGTTAAAGGAAATAACTATTATTTATGTTTGATTATTAAAATAAAATAAATTTTATGTATATGTGGAATATGAACTATGAATAACTAGGGACAAAAAATACTTTTTTAGAATATATCATGTTTATTAATGTTTTGTCTTCCATTTTCAATTGAATATATGAATAGTTTAAGAGGTATATACTATATAAAAATAGAAAAATTATTTGATAATTATATATTAACAACACTATCAAACCCCCACCCCCAAAATTATAAATACCATTTCATGTAATCCAAAAAATAGGAATCATAGACAATTTAATTTTTCAATGGTTATTTCAAATTTAATTAAATTTGGAGTGTATTTCGTAAGTTTTATCATTTTCCACCAAATCACAATTAATATTTTTCAGTTAAACAATAATATTAAACCTCAAGTTGTTAGTGGTGTTTTATATGATTTGAAACTGATTTAGAATGATATAAGAGTATGGGATAACTCTGGAGTATATAATATAGAGTTATGGGAATGTTTAGGTGTAGTAGATAAGAAAAAATAGAATAGAACATGTTTAAAATGTAATACACGATATTTACTATAGGAATCAATTTATTTTCAATTAAATGACATTAAATACTAAAATATAACAACTTTTTAGGATTCATAAATCATTAGTTATTTGAATTGTTTAATTATTTATTGTTTATCACACTGTAAGGTATACAATTTTCAATACGAAGTCCTGAAATCCCACTACAATGGGGAGAATATGATGAATCTTTCTTAAATTTATGTAATATTCTAGGGATTCATTCCTTAGTGATATTGATCATAATTTATTTATATAAGAAGAAAAATCATCTATCACCAGGAATAATATTTTTTTTAATATAAATAATTAATTCATATCATAAGTCACCTAGATTAGGAAAAGTTTTTACTACTAGAAAATTTACTTTTCTCCATGATTATGTGTGATACCCTTTAGAGCATAAGGATCACCTTAAAATATAAAAGTAAATAGATATTCCAACAATTATATAATATTCATTTTTACAGGACACACATGAATTTTATATTTCACTATGAAATCATTGTTGATGTTTTGAAGAAGTTGAATGAAAACTATGATGATTGAATATTACATATATAATTGCTCCATGATTCTAATTTCCACTCCACAATTATAATAAAAAAGTTTTGATTTTATTAAAACTAAATATAATAAATGTTTTACTTATCAGTATTAATTATTGATGCAAGGGTTTTTATAAATTGATCCATTATGTACCATAATCATGTCTAATTTTAATGTGAATAATTTATACTGATATGATGATTTATAATGAATTATTTTAATTATAATGGATATAATTCATATGAATTTTAAATTATTTTTGAAATTCTGTGTAAGAGTTATTTTAGTTGAGTAAATACATAGAATTATATTTGATAAAAATGGAGAATCATAAGACTAATTGATTTTTGAGAAGTTTGTATTCAAAAAGTATATATAGATATATAAGTATAATATTAAGAGAATAGTAGGAATGTGAGGAGGAATAATCCCAACAACTTCATGTTTAATGTTTATAAGAAAACATTATTTTTGTTATATCTCCTAATATATTTTCATTTTCTTGAGGGTAACACAGAATTATTATAACAAAACATTGGGCATTTTGATATCAGGGGTAAAAACTTGTTATTATTCTAAAAAACATTAAATTAGTGGATATTTTGATTACGTGTTTTAACAAACAATTATAACGATGTATCTATTATATTTAAGTGACAAACCATGTATAAATGTATATGAAAACTATATTTTTTAGATGATGTCCACAAAAAGTAGAAATAAATATTTTTAATTTTTTTTATAAGAATTCATGTATGATTAAATGATAAATCTAAAATGGATTAGAATTCACATATTTTACATTGAATCATAGTGAATTTGTTCTTTTATATGGGTCATTTTAATTTAATATTGAGGAATTCAATGATCCCATTTTTATATATATGATTTTCATATATTTTATGAATATAGTATCTTCTAGTCATTATATTTTTTTTATTACAATATTTTTTAGTCTTTGGTCACATTAGTTCTGTGATCAATATGTGAATTTAATTTTTTATAGGAATTGATATCAACCATTGAAACATATAATGATGTTGCATATATTATTAATTTTATTTGTGTTCTTGATTCCACCATAAATTGGTATATTTTTCTTCATTAAAAAAATGATTATAGTGGTTGTTTAAAAGTGTATTAACAATAACTATTGAGATCATTGTGTAATATTATAATCACAATTTGAGAAATAATTTATTGAAGGAATTTGTCTTACATAAAAATATTAAATTTATGATGAATCAGAGACTTTTACTATCAAAATAAAAACTTCACAGAGGAAAAATATACTTTACGTTCTTCAAGTATGAATACATTAACATATGCGATAATGAGACTTCTGATTGCTTCATTGAAAGATTCATTAGATTTGTTGAGGACCATATATGTTATAGTAATGATTCATAAGATTACTTGGGTTTTTAAAATATTCTATATATTATTCTTGAAAATTTTGAAGCAATATTTATTGTTCATAAATGTTAATATTTAAGAAAGTTAAATGGTAAAATATTTATAGCAGTTTTATTATCTACAAAATGTGGAAAGGGAGTGATGTATAAATGATTCATTATACTGATATAGAAATAACAATTAATTTTTAGTGATAATAGGTATTCATGACACAAGTTATTAAAGAATATTATTATTTTCATGGTGAGGAATATAATGAAATTATGTTTACAAACTCTGGTCATTATTATGAAAATATATTAGAATGTCAAAATGAAATTATCTATGGAATCGGACCCTCATGGGTTTCAATTGAGGATAAAATGGATGTTTTATAGAAAATTAATCGTTGTTAAAATATTAAAAAGATTATGAATATCAAGATGATAATCCAAAGAGTTTTTTATTGAAGAAACATTCACAATTTCATATGACAATGTATTGGTCATATGGGAAGGTAATGTGTTATCCTAAACACAAAATATTAGGAATATTAAAAAAATTTAAATATAATGATATTTTAGAGGATGAATATGAATTTGAGTCTTCTAATGAAAGAGATGAATATCTTTTTAATTGAAAAAAATGTTGAAGTGTCCACCAATAATGTTAGAATTAATTATGGAAGTGTGGAATGAAGACAGATGTTTAGAGACCCATACATGATGTACATATACCTTACATTACTTTTGTGGAATACTAAATACATTACCAAAACAGATGCCCAATGTCTCTATTAGTTTATTGTCTTTGGAAACTCGTAGCATAATCTTCTAATCATGGTGAAATATCTTCAACCTCTCCCATTAATATCTCCCCCTTTTGTTTTCCTTCCTAAAACCTTTATTTATATCCTAGGGAAATGAAAACATAAATAGGGTGAGCTCAAATTCTCGATAAAGGTAAACATAGAGATCATAAAAACAATCCATAAACATTTGAATGTAAAAACATGAGCATAAGCAATGACATAAATTTCAGAAATACATAAGGCATATATCATAAAGGAACATCAATCATGATAAAATATCATGGGAATAAATCATGTAATTGTGGAAACCATTAAAAAAATGGTATGATTTCTATATCAGACAAGGCATCACTGCCAAGACCATCATTGTGGACAAAGTCTATCACTGAACCGGGCTTACATGTCGTTTGAGCCTTGTATTACTTAATCGGGTACACTTGCCATTCCATCCATGTCTATCTCATGGGATATAAATATTTACCCAATTCATTGGAGGGAGATATGAGTCCCACCCATCTCATAATTAAATCATTCTTATGTGTGCCACAAAATCATAAATCATATATCATAACATAACACATGTAATAAATATGGGATTCTTAAACACCATTTCATCGTAACATAATCCATATAAGATAAAAGGACTTCATAAATATAATTCCATCATAACACAATAAAATTTATGTAAAAATAGGGACATAAATAGATGCCTATATTATCTTATATGGAATATAATTTTGATAAATCACTTGAACTCCATTATTGAGGAAAATATCCTTTCTACTTCAAAAACATTTTTCCTTTCACAATATGTCATAAAATTTTAAAATAATGAAGTTAAATGAAAATAATCTTGAAAATTTTTAAAGTAATATTCATAGAAATAATGTTCTATGGAATCATAAAAAATCTTTCATGTCGTATAAGTTAAAAAAAATTTCTCATACTTTTCCCGGAAAAGACAAAAAGTGTCTCATACTGAAAACGACAAAAGATTACTTTCATAACTTTTACTAAAAATTCCACAATATGTAAAATTTGATTTAAACAATTGTAGAATGAAAGAAATAATAACACATATTGAGGAAAGCTGGATTTGGATGATAAATATTCCCTAGTAAATTCTGAAGTATAAACAATCTTGGTTAAATATGAGATTGCAAGATTTTCCCTTACCTTATCTTCAATTTCCTCCATATGTGTCTGAGACTCCTCTATAGTGGGTTTAAACATATTATTAACTTGTAAAATAACCATAATAATAATTATGATGTCATATATGATTCACTTATGACATTATATTACCCTTTCATTTTTCAATTCCATGTTAATGCATCATTTTGGGTAAAACCATTTCATTTGTCATACGTATTTTGACTTGTAATTATTCAAATGATTACTTAGATAATGATTACTGAATTACAGAATGTAAAACATGATTTATATCTAATATATACTCATAATATGAATATATATATTAGATCGATAAATGGAACGAAATACCCCATTCATGGAGATTGTAGACCGTACGTACGCATGAACGTTGTTTTCGTTTCCTTATTAAATTGAATAGATGTAAATGACATATATATATACATAAATCCAGTAGAATTATCATTTAATATGTTTCATTATTAATTATTATATATACTTTATAATCATTATATAATGGTTAACATGGAGAATGAATCTCATCGCATCATGGAGAAGGTAATCCGTACGTACGCACGAGCGATGATATCGGTCCCATAATTATTGAATAGAATTGGAGTGGATGATATAATATCTCATAATTAAAATCATGTTATAATAATCATATATAGTTATTATTTCCACCATTATACCATTCCAAGTAATGTGGTGGTGGAAAATCAAATAACACCACAGTCTGGAGAGGGTATTCCATACGTAGGAATGCTCGGTGACTTCATTTTCCGTACGATAGATAGAAAGTGGAATATGGTTGGTTAATATTTATAATAACGTATCAGTATATTAGTGATACTAATGTTATTAATTTATTATGAAAAAACAAAAGAATAGGATGTAGAAAAAAAAATGAACATGAAAGAATCGGTAAAGGATATTACATCTTCTTCGACGCGCCTCTTATAAACCTCCTCTTAGGGCACGAATGTTGGTATTTGAAGAATACCAAGACCTCTAGTATATTTCTAGTGACTTGGGGAAGATAAATCGGCAGGGTTTGTCACATCATGAATTCTCAATGTGGTGTGACGAGGAGAGGGAGGAGGTGCCCTTTTTTAATGGATAAGAGGAGGACCTTTGTAAACATAAGAAATATTAATTTATAATAAATTCTAACCCCACTTATAACATCAACATTGACCCACATTCGAAGATGAGATGAGATAGGGTTGTAATCCTATCATCCAATAAAATTTGTACATTTTTTAGAATTTATTTTAAACCTCGTCAATTTAATTTATCTATATTAAATCTATTTACGTTTATTTGTGGTAAAAAAATTATATGTTTAAAATTGTTTTAAAAACGTAATTATGTGTTGTGAATTTTCCATTATTATAGAAAGTAATACATATTAGACCATATGATTTTCAATATGTTATTTTTAAATATTATTTTTATTTTTAAACAATTTAATAATATGTTTTTTTTATAAAATATCAATATTGTAATGTTTGATACGATTCAATTATTTGAATTTAAATAAAAACCACAGAGACGATATATTCGATATAAAATATTTAATAGATCCCTAACAGTTCTTATTCATCATTAAATTATTATAGATCATTAAATAGATGTTATAATCTTTAGTTTAATATTTCTAAAACCATCTATTAGATATTTCTCTTAATAAAATAATTATTATATAATTTTTTTATAAATATTTAATATATTTATATTTAGCATAAAAATGAAATATAAAATCCAATGATGAATATAATTAAATTACCTTTCACATTAATACTTTTACTCGAATTTACCACATTAAAATCATAACATTTAAATTGTTATATTTATTATGTTATGAAGGTGAAAACACCGACATTATTAAAAATAAAATAATATAAATTTCATAATGTCTTTTATACGATTCCAAATTGTCCAGAAGTCTACCCTTGGATGATCGTTGTATAGAGATACTTTACCAATATCTTTTGGTCAAGTTCTTGGACCTTTTAATGGGTATTTTTACTTTAATAAAAACAATATTATTGATTTTTCACTAAGTAAATAATTTCTGTATCATTAATGCATAAGTTATTAATGTAATTAAATTTAACATAAAATTACAAATTAATTACCATTAAAAGGAAAAAGGTTTAGATTTTAAATTAGTATTTATAATCTAATTTATTTTTTTTATAATATTATATTAAAAATAATTTAATTATTAATGTTTGAGTGAGACATATTTCACTCTCATTAATATAAAATAAATTATAGGTCTTAATCACATCGAAGTGGGTTCCAATGAATTTCATTTATACCCAAATATTCCTTAGGACAAAATTTAATCATTCAATTATATTAATAAAAGTGTTAGGGAAATTTTTTAATGTTATATTTTCCATTAATTACCAAAAATACCATTAATTATGGTAAATAAAATTTACTGTAGTTACTATTCATAGTGCCGAAAAATAAAAAATATCCTATAAACATAATTTGGACTTACTGATTCAAAATATTGAATCCATTTTTCCAAATTCAATACATAGAAGTTTCAGAAATTAATTTAAAATTAATCTCGTTGTTAAGAAAACGTGTTTTAAATGATAAAACATTGCAAAAGTTTGAAATGATTTTACCTATGAATTCAATGTAAAATCAATGATAATGGAATAAATTATATTAGAAGGTAAAAAAATATTCTATTTATACTTTAAAACCATTAAATATTATAATTTTTCAATAAAAATTATTACGATGAAAAAAGTTGTTTTTAATTAAAATATATTGTGCTTTTACTATTCATTAAAACATGAAAGTTATCAGAATAATATGAAAAATTTATTAAAAATAAATTTTTATGTCCTGATTCCAAAGAAGAATATTATATATCAAATTGAACTTATTAACATGTCAAAACAAGATTTAATGTTGGTGCGCCATCAAATGGTGGCAGAACTGTATTTTTTAATAAATACATATTTTACCCGAAAAAATTATTTTGTTCCCATACCATATTCAAGAAAATGTCTAAGATAAATAATTATGTTATAAAATTTAAAATGTAATTAATACTATTCAAAACATCTAGTTTATAATAATATTATAACAATATAGCATTGTTTAGCGAATCCCGATATTGCGTACTACTCACGCTATCGAGGAAGGATGTGATTACTTTTAATGCAAGCCAATCAGTGTTTCCTGTAGTGGAAGATCCCTTTGGTGATGTATATAGTACAAGATAATCTTGGTGTTGTGTACAATAGGAGACATCAATGAAATTAATAAAAATATATCTCATAAAATATCAGGGTGTTATATTCTACCCCACTTAAAATGAATTTCGCCCTCGAAATTCGTCGGGGTTATAAATCGTTTACTACTTGAAAGTTTCATTAATAGAAACCCACATAGTTAAAAATAATACTACAACTTAATTTAAAAATGTAAAGTATGAAACATAATGGTTACCCAAATTAGCTCATCACTGGGTTTCCACATAGGAGAACATAAGTGAAAATATGTATATGGAAGAGAAATCTAACCATCACGATCTGAGGAATAGTGGTAGAGAACATGGCTACAAAAAAGACAATAATCCCAAAGCCATAAATTTGTGATGATATGAGGTACCATATGATTCATCAAATTTGAGGGTACTAGGACAATATTTTTGAATTTCAATATCATTTCTCTAATGTTAAAGAATTAAAATAAATACTTACATGATTTTGGAATAATCTCACTGGTGTTTATTTCTTGAAGAATTTCCATTTCATATTCTAAAGAAATGAAGTTAAATTTGTCTTCTATGAAGTGTTAGCAGATCATACAATAAAATGATAGGTCACTCCATATGTCTCAAACTTATGGTTATCAAAATTTATATACATAAGTCCATCTTATGGTGAGATTAACCATATATGATTCCAAAAATGGACTTAAAAAACAACTATTATACTACATAATAAAATAAAACTAATTTATACTACCTAGGAACATCATGTTGGCCTATGGTAGGAAATAAAAGCCTGTCACACTTATGTTTTGGGTTCGATTCACGCAACCTTGTTCGACGTGACGAGTTGTCGCCCATCCTGCAGGTTGTCCTTCTTATAAAACTACACTATTATAACTTTACAGAAATAATATCGAAAAAATTTCTAGCCTTAAACAATACAATATAATATATGACATAATCCATTCCAATATTTAGACTTATCCAAATTATATCAGTCAAATCTCATAGTATAAATAAAATGATTACTAGATAGGTCAAATAACAGGAACATGAATACCATCATTTATCCCTCGTATATCATATGATATATATTATTGATCGCATTCTAAACATGTTAAGACCTTAATCATGCATTCTCTTGAAATATATATTTCCATAGAACCTTGGTGTAAACATGAAAGCTATCCAAAAGTAACTCATTAAACAAACCTAAATCCCAAAAATTCTATATACTCAAACCATCATTTCATTTTTTTCATTTTAACAGTCATGAGGTAATGAATACTATCAGTCATATTATTTTCTCTGTATCCATTCACTATGTTCATATCATCTTATTTCCTAAAATATGTGAATAACCTTTCATTTTTACAGTTACCATTCAACATATAATATCAAATACTTTAGGAAAATCAATAGTGTAACAATCCATAGATGTTTCTTTATTCCATAGTATCATTAACATGACTCTAGATAAACAAACAATCATTCCACTATCTTCTTAAACCATTGATCGAGTTTCAACATTTTAGTCCACAACACTTCTTTCATCTCATATATCATTTCTATATCTTCTTCATCATCAACATAAATACTACACGTATGAACATGTTGATTCTCATCATGATATTTTCCCTGAGGGAATTAGTTTTCATAATGCCCGTACATTCCACATTTAAAACATTTAACCATGGTTGATATTTTAGCAATACCATTATCCTTGTGTATTTTATTAACTAATCCTTTTCCTTTACAATTACTGGCATTGTGTCCTTCTTTTCCACATCCAAAGAATCTTCCAGTTCTTTTCAAACATTCTCCTTGATTCCTATTACCACATGATTTACATGGGTGATATTGAACTTTCTTTCCTATATGATCTTCATGAAACTCCATCTTTCTCTTATTCACCGAGTTAGGAAACTTACCAAAGTTGATTTTATAGATCATATTATGAGATTTATGATTAGGCATAATAACAATGTTTCACCTTCCAAATCCAATTTCATTTGGATTATCAGGAAGAATATAATTTCATTTTCCATCATATTCTCAATGAAAATGAATATTCCTCTTTCCATCCATTTTGTAAAACCCAAAAATTAATAGTGTGAGAGGAAAAAATCAGCTAATAAAACAACATAATAAATTGGAGTACTTTCAATGTCTAACATATTTGGTTTAATTCTATGATCATTACAGTAATTCTATGTCAGTAACCTATACTTATACTTAACCTTAGGGACATCCCTAGACATACCATAGAAATACATCTAGGGATCTAAAGTTTTTGTATCCTAGTTTCCAAAGAAAAACTAAACATTCGGTCTGATACCAACTATAGAGACCACTAATTGACATACATAGAAATTACATTATTTTTGTGGAATACTTAATACATTAAAAAAATAGACACCCAAAGACACTATTAGTTTATTATATTTGGAAACTCGGAACATAATCCTCTAATCATGGTGAAAGCTCGTCAAAATCTCCCATAAATATATGCCAATTTTGTTTTCTTGCATAAAACCTTTATTTATATCCTAGGGAAAGGAAAAAGTAAAAAGGGTGAGCTCAAATGCTTAGTAAGGGTAAACATGGAGAACATAAAAACAATCCATAAACATTTGTACGTAAAAACATGAACATAAGAAATGACATAAATTTAAGAAGTTCATAAGACATAGATCATAAAGGAAAATTAATAATGATAACATATCACGAGAATAAAACATGTAATTGTGGAAACCATTAAGAACATGTTATGATTTTCATATTAGCCATGGCATCGCTTCCAAGACCATCATAGTGGATAGAGTCCATTAATAAACCGAGTTTACATGCCCATCACTTGTTGTTCCATTCATGTCTATCTCATGAGATATAAATCATTAGTCAATGCATTTGAGGGTGATATAGGTCCCACCCATCTCATAATGAACCCATTATTATGTGCTCCACAAAATCATAAATCACCCATCATAGCATAAACAATGTAATAAAAATGGGATTCTTAAACATCATTCCATCATAACATAATCCATATAAGATAATAAGACAAAAAAACTCCATAATAACATAATAAAAGTAATGTAAAAATAGGATTAGAAACAAAACCCTACATTATCGTAGATGGAAAATAGTTTTGATAAATCACTTGAACTCCATTCTCGAAGAAAATTTCCTTTTTGCATAAAATTTTATTTCCTTTCTCAATATGTCATAAAATTTTAATCTAAAATAAGTTAATTGAATATAAAAATGATAACATGTAAATTAAGAATATTGGAAATAATGTTCTAGGAAATCATAAAAATCCTTTCATGTCGTATTAGTTAAAAAAAAATTCTTCTCCTACTTTTCCCGGAAAAGCCAAAATGTATATCGTACTGAAAAAGATCAAATATTTCTTTTCATAACTTTTACTAAAAATTCACTAATAGGTAAAATTGTATTTAATAAAATGAATAAGGATAGAAATAATATTACATATTGAGGATACATGGATGTGGATGATAAATATTCCCCAGTAAATTCTGAAGTATAGACAGTCTCGAATAAAAATGAGATTGCGAGATTTTCCATTATCGTATGTCCAATTTCTTCAATATGTGTCTGATACACCTTTATAGTGGGTATAAAAATATTATTTGCTTGTAAAATATCCATAATAATATTTATTATATCATATATAATTCACTTATGACTTTATATTACCCATTCATTTGTCAATTCCATGTTAATGCATAGTTTTGGGTAAAATCATTTCATTTATTGTATATGTTTTGACTTGTAATTATTCATATGATTACATAGATCACGATTACATACTTCCAAAATGTAAAACATTATTTATATATAATATATATTCATAATATAAATATATATATAATAGAATGATAAATGGAAGAAAATACACCGTTCATAGAGATGGTAGACAGTACATAGGCATGAATGTTGTTTTCGTTTCCTTATTTAATTTAATGGAATTATATGACATATATATATACATAAATATAGTAGAATTATTAAGTCTTATGTTTCATGATTACTAATTATATATATTTTATAATAATTCATGAATGGTTAACATGGAAAATGAATCTCATCGCTTTGTGTAGACAGTAATTCGTACGTATGCACGAAAGATGATATCTTTCCAATAATTATTGAATGGAATTGGAGTGGATGATATAACATCTCATAATTATAATAACGTTATAATAATCATATATACTTATAATTTCCACCATTATAACCATCCAATTAAGGTGGTGGTGGAAAATCAGTTTACACCACGGTGTGGAGACGGTTCTGTACGTACGCACGCACGATGATTTCGTTTTCCGTAGGATGGATAGAAGGTGAAATAAGGTTGGTTTAGATTTATAATAACATATCCGTATTTAATAGATACTGATGTTATTACTTTATTATGATACAACAAAAGAAGAGGATGTAGAAGAAGAAATTAATTTCAACGAATGGGTAAAAGATATTACCTCTTTTTCAACGGGCCTCTTCTAATCCTTCTCTTAGGGCACCCAAGTTAGTCATTGATGATAACCAGGACCTCTAGTATGTTTATAGAGAGTTGGAGAAGAAAAATGGGTAGGGTTGGTCTGAGCTTGAAGGTAAAATGTGGTTTTAGGAAGAGGGGGAGGAGGTTCTCTTTTATAAGGGAGGAGAGGGGAACCTTTGGAAACATAAGAAATATTAATTTTCAATAAATTCTTCCCCCACATAAAAGCATCCAAAATGACTCGAATAAGAATATGAGATTATATATGGTTGTAATATCATCACCCAATAAAATTTAGACGTGTTTTGAATTTATTTTAATCCTTATCAATTTGATTTATCCTTATTTAATTTATTTAAATTTATTCATGGTAATACAATTCTAGTTTATAAATTGTTATAAATTCTTAATTATGTGATGTGAATATTCCATAATTATATACATTATTACATTTTAGACCATATAATTTTCTATTTGTAATTTTTATATATTTATGGTATTTTTAAACAATATAACAAAATTTTATTTTTATAAAATATCAATAGTGTCAATTTTGAAACTATTCAATTAATTGAATTTAAGTAAACTCCACAAAGAAGATATATTCGATCCAAAATATTTAATATATTCCTAAAATGTCATATTAATATAGAATATAAGAATAGAACATTAAATAGTTCATTAAATAGTTATTTTTATATTTTTAATATCATTTATTTGATTTTTCTCTTAATAAAATAATTACAATGACATTTTTGTATAATTATTCAATAAACTTATTTTTTGCATAAAAATTAATAATAAAATACTATGATGAAGATAAATCTATTAAATTTGATAATAATACTTTTACATTAATTTATCACTTAAAAAAACAACATAAAATTTTTATATTTATTAATTTATGAAGTTGACAACTTTGACAATATTAAAAATAAAATAATATAAATGTAATAATCTCTTTTATACGGCTCCAAATGGTCCCCAAGTCGACCCTTGGATGAATATAGTTTAGATATGCTCTACCAATAGGTTTCGTTCATGTGTATTGGCCTTTATATTGGTATTAATACTTTAAAAAAATAATATTATTTATTTTTCACTAATTAAATACTTTCTGCATCATTAATGTATAAGTTATTAAGGTAATTAAATATCACTATGAAATTACAAAAAAAAACCCTAATAATGAATAACAATTATCATTAAAATTAGTAATTATAATCGAATTTATATTCTATATAACCTTATATTAAAAATACATTAATTATTGAAGTTGGAGTGAGTCATATTTCACTTTCTTTAAATTAAAATAAATTAAAGGTCTTAATCACAACCAAGTGGGTTCCAATGGATTCCATTTCTACCTGAATATTCCTTAATACAAAATATAATCATCCAATTATTATAATACAAGTGTTATTATAATTTTATAATATTATATTTACCCTTAATTAGCTGATTTACCTTTAACTATGGTAAATAAAATTCACCATAGTTACTATTCATAGTGCCCAAAAATAAAAAGTAGCCCATTAACATAATTTGGACCTACTGATTCCAAATTTGGAATCCATTTTTCCAAATCCAAAGAAAATAAGTGGAATAAATTAATTTAAAATTAATCACGTTGTTAAGAAAACATGTTTTAAAAGTTAAAACATTGCAAAAGATTGAAATGATTTTACCTATGAATTCAATGTAAAATAAATAATAATGATATAAATTATATTAAATTGTAAACATATATTCTAATTAAACATTAAAACCATTAAATATTATAATTTAACCATATAAATAATTATGATGAAAAAAGTTGTTTTTAATTAAAATATATCGTCTTTTTACGAATCATTAAAATATTAACGATATTAGAATAAAGTGAAAATTTTATCCAAAGTAAATATTTATATCCTGATTCCAAAGAAGAATTTAATTTTTTCAAATTGAACTTGTAAACATGTTAAAAACTGGATTTTATGTGGGTGCGCCATCAAAAGACGACAAAACAACAATTTTCTAAAAATACTTATTTTAACCGAAAATTTTATTTTATTCTCATACCATGTTCTAGAAAATGTGTACGATGAATAATAATGTTTTAATATTTAAAATTTTGTCAATAATATTCATAAATTCTAGTTCTTAATAATATTATAACAAAATATTTTTGTTTAGTGAAACCCAGTATTGCGTACTACACACGCTATCGAGGAAGGTCATGATTGCATGTAATGCAAGACAGGTCAGGGCTACGTGTAGTGGAAGATCTGTTTTTATTGCATATATTAAAAGCTAACCTTGGTTTAGTTTATAATAGAAGACATCAATGAAATTAAAAATAATATATATCATACTATCTTGAGGTGTTACAATATGGATTCCAAACTATATGTGTATCTGAAAGTATGAATTTGAAATATTTCATAATTAGAAAAGAATCTCAATAATTATTTAACATTGAAAACATAAATACTAGAATTGAGTCAATATAAATAAATAATATTTATAGATTGAATAAGATACTAAATAATGTGAAGAAAAATTAACGGTATATGAAAAGATAATGATAAATAATGATATTAGGATAGTTATTTTTTCAATTATAAATAATTGAAAAAAAGAAGATGATGAATATGTATTAATAAAACATTTATAATTTTATTTTTTATTTTATAGATGTGTTTGATAAAACTATTATATGTAATATTTATTATTTAATTAAATATGATTATTTTGTAAGTTACTAAACTCTATACTAAAATGTTGTATACTTTCATACATGTGTTGAAAAAAGATCGTTTCAAAGGTATAGGTGACAGAAAAAAATATTTGCAGAGATGCTAGAGAATTCATTGAAATATAAAATCATTTAGATTTATTACATATAAGATATTATTATTATGAATTATGCACTCAAAAATTTATAGAAAAAGTATAAGATAGACTAGAATGTGTTAGGAGAGCACAATTTTTCTGAATAAGGATCTTGGGAATATTTTTATTTTTTTAGAATAACATCAATATATTTTAATATATAAAGAAGTGTATAATGATATATACCAATTTTATTGATGATTCAAGTATTATATAGAATTTTAAAAAATATAATGGGGATCTAATTCTGATACCACTTTTAATACCGACCAATATGTTTTTTATATATATTTTATGGGTATTCAACATAGTCGAAATAAAATTTGAAAGGTAAAATGATAATTATTCATGAATATATTTTGAGAAATGTTTTGATATTTGGGTGATTTTGGGTGAAACTATGAACAACAATATCATTATAGAGATGATTGAATTAGGGTTTTATAGTTCGAATGGTTTTTGAATCTTATGACATAAAATTAAGAAAATAAAAAAAAATGTAAAGAAGAATTTTTTGTTGATTTTTAACTCATAAAAACTCTATAGGAACATCTATATATTTTCCATAATGTAATTTATTCAAATATAAAAATAGTACTATAAAAAATTAGATGTCTTGAGGTGTGAAGGGGAATATTAAATCCCTTTATAAATGAAATTCCACTAGTTTTAAGAGGATACGGTTCAATGTTCAATGTAGGAGTTAATATAATATTAAGGGACACATTTGTTATGTATTGGTTGAAATAAAACACATTATGCATATAAAAGAAGTGTGATGAAGTTATATAAATGGTCATCTGTATGAAGATTTTTTTAAAGAGGTTGAATGATTTATTTGTTTTCAAAACATATAACTAAATATTGAATAAGTTATTTTATGTTTGTAATGTTGTAAATTAATTTTACAAGAGATTTAATAAATAAAATCCATTTTGAAATAAAATCTGAGTCAACAAAGGGAAAAAGGATATATAAATTCACCCTCCAGATAAAATATTTCTTGAGGTTCCTAGTTTAATTATTTTTTGAAATGATATGAGTACTATATGATAATATCATAAGATTTTTAATTCATTTATTAAGTATTCGATGAATTTAAAATATCATTCATTACATATCATTAATTAAGTTATTTTATGATTTGTGAGGAATAAGACAAATATGAAATCAATGATTGTATATAATTATTTAGGGATTTAATAAAATTACCTAATTCATCTTCATGAATCATAATTTTAAGGATTTGAAAAAAAAAATCTTCAGGAAAAGAAGAGTAGAAAAGGCATGTAGTATCCCCTTAAAGAAATTATTGGTCAAAATATTTTATGACCTCTCATGTGGAATAAGTTAATCATATCTATAAAGTAATAGTATTCATCCTAAGGTAGTTGTGCCATATTCTGCATAAAAAGATATTTAGGAAAAAAATTATGTGGGATTCATGAAAATGTTACATTCCACATTTTTTTTCGAAATCTACCTTTAGATTTTTCTTGAAGAAATTTGTAACAATAGATGTTTAGATTTAAAATCATTTAATATACTGAACCATTTCAAAAAAATATTTTTCTAAAATTTATTAAATTTTGTCACAAGCATAAAATGTATTATGGTTTATGGTTTACCATTAATTAATATGGTGAATGAAGAAAATTTTCAGATGATTGATAATTTAGAGTTTATGGTATTTACTATGGTTATCTTCAGCATTAATGAAAATATCACTACTATATCAAATAAAAATGTAATGTTAATATTTTTTTGGTAATAATAAATAATAAAACTCAATTAATTAAATTAAGATTCAAGGTAAAATATCCCTATGTGAATATAGGGATTGAAAATATAATAAATAGAAATATTAATGATCATAAAATAACAAAATATTAGATAAATAATGAGTTTTAGATGATGATTCAGCTATTTATTTTGTTGAATAAAAATATCTTATAACTCATATATGTTTGATAAGGTATTTGATGGTATAAAATACAAATATAGATCATTGGATTATTTTTCAACCAAATATTAATTTAAAGACATCAACACATACAACATTATTTTCAAAAGTTAATCCAAATATGTATATACTGTTTTTGAATTATCCAGATCACACATATAATACAAATGATGATTTGGATCAAATTGTGAAAAATGTTTATCAATATTCTATATCCAAATAAACTAATTAAAATGTATTGGAAAAAATTGATCACTCATTAAAATATTCAAGGATAAATTATAGTTTATGAGAAATAATAAAACGAATTATGTTCATATGAAACACATATTAGGATGGAATTTATCTCTATGGGGCATTTTTTGTTTTAAACATTATTCCATTTGAATTTTTCTTATTATCACTCAAGTTAATTATAAATGGTTATCCAAAAATATGTAAATTATTTAATAATTTATTGATTTTAAAAAGTGTATGTGTAATTTGAGACAAATAATTTAATCTTTCATGGAATCCATGGTTTATATTTTTATAACATGAATTGGGGCCCCTCTGGGTTTTTAAAATCCCCAATTTCATTATATTTAATGCTAGTAACATTCATAAATCCAAAAAAATACATGACTATAAGAGTGTATTATAAATATAAAAAAATGTAAATTAGGTTCTAATAAATGTTATTTTATATATTGAAGATAAAATCCATGATATAAATTAATAATATATTTGTGTAGAGTTTAAATTTCAAATGATAAATATTATTGATATTTCCATGGTTAAAATAATTAAATATTATAAGGGACTATTAATATCTCCAAAAAATTATAATTTTTCTGTATCAAAGGAGATATTTATCAATTAATATTTGGATATTATTGGTTTTATGTATTAAATAATAGTTTCATACCTAGTCGTAGAGGAAAATATTATATCAATGGATGACAAGGTGAATGATATTAATTCAAAGACAACCATCAATCACAAAATTTGTTTCTAAAAGGAGGATTCTTATATACATAATATGAACATCATCTTGTGGATTTAAATATGAAATAACAATATGGACTGATAATTATGGCTTTATTGTTGAATATTTGGATGTAAATATTGATGATAATAGAAAAATATTTGGTGGATTTTTCACTATCATAAAAATTTGTGTTTAACATAACATATAGAAGAAAAATTAAGTGATCTTTGGTTTTATCAAGGAATTTATTTTGCTGACACTCAATAGATAGCATAATTTTTGAAGATAGACACACAAATGGAAGATCTTTAGATATATATGTTGTTTTTGAAACATTTTAAAATTGATAATAAAATTTACATCATTCCATTGTGAAATCAATTTTACAATTCATGGTCAATGTGAATTAAAATAAAGTATAAATGATTAAGGAATTTGTGGAAGACTGAGTGTTATGGTTTTTTTCGACCATAAAAAATTGATATTTTCACCATTTAACTACTATGAGAAACATCTCAAAAATGAGAATGATAAGAGAAGGTTAACCCAAATCTATTAAATTATTATGTATTATAGTTTTGTACCCCAAACCCCAATTTTTTGTATATGTTTTTTTTCAAATGTAGAGTATAATAACATAAATTCTGATAATATTATTTCTTTAATGGTGAGAATATATTTTTGGCATTATTCTATCGGGGAAATCTATTAATTCATCATGTTTGTTGGAAAATTTCATTATTTGTAGAATTTTTTTAATGAGAACATTTATAATTTTTAAAATTCTTGGTAAATTAAAGGGAAATTTGGAAGAGTTTTATATATGATATAATATGTTATAAGTGTTATGTTGTTAGTTTAATGAATATATATATAAGGTATTTGTATTCATGGTGCTTATTTAATCACTAATTTCTCTCACATATGAATAGAATTTGTAGCAAATGATTCATTTAATTATTTAATAGAAGATTTATGTTTCATGTATAATAAAAATTTGATAGATAAATTAGATAAAAAAAGTAGGTGATTATTGACACTATATAAAGTGATATTGATGATACACTTAAATGTGGATATATTGAAGGTATCCTAAGATAATGGTTTTGTAAAGACCTAAAAATTTCAAGGAAATTTTTTTCTTAATTTTCTTTGTAATTTTACAAGAACGCAGTTTCTGACGGAACTTGATTCTGAGGCCCGGTGAGCCTGGAATCATTTTCCGAAGTTTAGCTCGGGTACGTTCAGTGAACGAACGAGCGGGTTTTTTTTATCTTTTGAACCGGTGCTCGGAATCAAATTCTAAGGGCACCGATTGAATCGCAGCGCCGGTATTTACTTAGAAATGCCTTTTCCGGAGTTTTGTTTGCCCGGGTCTGGTTTTTAATTTTTTGGGGTTAAGTTAAGAAATAAAATAAAGTGGTGCGACAACATATTTTTTTTCACTTAAATCCACATAAAGCTGCTTAAGCTGAGTTGAAGCAGATAGGGTGCAATCAAAAATATCCTACCCTCTTGGTAGGATATTTGTGAGTAGGGCCCGCACGAGCCCCACCCTTTCTTTTCCTCTAAGTAACGCACCCGCGAAAACCCCTCTTTAATAAAAGTCAACTATGCATTTTTCTGGTTAAGAAACGCCTCATTAATTGAGCAGTTAAATCGTTACAATTAATTCACGGAATTAATTGTTCGTTTCTTTCCTTTTGAAATTCAAACGTGTCATGTGCGCTAATAAAATAAGATAACTCTTATTTTATTTCTGTTGGAACTTGTGGCGTGGAGAGAATTTGGAGGAAAGTGTTCTTCGTCGATGAAGAACGCAAAGAACGTGAAGAACGCTCCGACCTCCGATGAAGTACGCCAAACCCTCGGAGATCGATGACGCAATGCCGTGTACCGCGGCGTGAACAACTTTTCATCCGCGACGCTCCTTCCATGACGATCCTTCTCTTCCTCGACGATCCTCTTCTTCCGCGACGGTTAATTCCGCGACGAACTTGCGTTCGACGACAACGCTTGAGGTAGGGAATTATGTTTGAGAATGATGTTATTCCCTTGTTTCTTTCATTCTAATGAAAACAATGAACACAGATCAACTTATTATCTAGTTGATCCGTGAACTT
Source organism: Viscum album (assembly GCA_963277665.1). Lineage (NCBI taxonomy): Eukaryota > Viridiplantae > Streptophyta > Magnoliopsida > Santalales > Viscaceae > Viscum > Viscum album. The sequence continues at coordinate 959,129,907 of OY728143.1, read as the reverse complement.
TTTCCTTGCGGGTTGGGAATAATATGTTGTGGGGAAAACTGTTTGGGTTGTTTATCTTTTGTTCGTGAAATTTTTCCTTGTTGTTCTTTGTCTTTTCGGCTTCTTGTTACCGACTAAACGGGAGGAGGTCGGACCGCATGAACAGGGATGACTCTCCTCCCCCTTTGTTTTTTTCATTCGTTTCGGCACGAACAAAGGCGGTACAGTGCAACAGCACCATTAAGACATGAGAAAGAACACGGCGAAGAAGCGAGGCACCGTCGCGCCGCGCCGCTGAGGCTGAACGAAACCGCGGGTGGAGTCAGGGATGAGGAGGCAATTTAAATACCCCACCTTTGTTGTCAAATTGCAGATCGAAGGACGATGGTGAGGCGGGCCGCGAAGGTGTTTTGAAGGCTTTGCAGCGATGGTCGGGTCCCGAGATGACCTCTGGGGAAGACCGCAGGCGAATCGGACCAACGGAGCGCGCCCGGTGGTCCACGGAAGCCCCCTACGGCGCGCCGCGCCAGCGCGGCGGCGCCCGGAGCACCACCAGAAATATCTGCCGCGGCTGATTCCACGGTGGCGGAGCGCGGTCCCGCGACCGCGCAGGACCGGAGGGGGTCGGCAAGACGCGGCCGGCTGCCGCGTCCGCTGGCATGGGCGGCCCCACGCGGGGCCGCGGTTCTTCACGCAGGGGCAGCGCCCCGCTCTTCTCCACTCAGAAGTAACCGGCCGAGCCGACCAACCGGCCGGGCCGTGTTGTGCCCAGCCCGGGTCGGGTCGCGCCATCTGGGTCGGACCCGGACCCGGGTCGGGTCGACCCGGTTCGGACCGGCCCAGAGGGGGTTGGGCCGGGTCGGTCGGGGTCCAGACCCCTCGTTTTCAGACCCTTTTCATTCTTTCACCCATATCTTGAGCTGTAACCTCCGATCGATGCACCGTCAGCGGCGATGCGATCCTTTGATCGAGACAGTCATTTCAGTATATTACACTCAATGTTTCGGAGTACTTTGGGTTCGGCCGGGTTGGTTCAGATACGAAACCAACAGGGCCCTCAAAGCGGAAACTATATATTGACCTACGGACGTCCAATTGACGTGTCGTCTGTCTCGTTGATTTCCTCTAAGTGAGACAGATCTTTTGGCTTACTCCGCTCATGGTTTGGATGCTTTCGGAGTGCGGTTGGATTGGTTCGCTCACGAAACCAATCGGGCCCCTGGAATGAAAAAGCCAATAACTCACAGACCAAGTGTCTGATTGACGCGCCGTCTGTCTCGTTGAATTCCTCTTGTTGAGACGGAACTTTTGGCATAAATCGCTTGAGTTTTGGATGTTGTTGGATAGTGACTGGGTTGGATTGCACCCGAAATCCAACCGGGCCCCTGGAACGGAAAAGCTGATATCTTTTAGACTGGACGTCCGTTTGACGAACTGTCAGCGGCGTTGGTGATCACGTGGAGAAACTGTCCCTTTGAGTATACCCTATTAGAGTTCAGGGTACAGTTGAGATATGGCCGGGTTGGTTCGCTCGCGAAACCAACCGGGCCCCTGGGATGAAAAAACTAGTAACTCACAGACCGAGCGTCCGATTGACGCGCCGTCTATTGCATTGAGACCCCTATGAGGAGGTGGTACTTTGAGATACTTCTTCGTTGGACATTTTATACTTGGAGTATAGACCTATAGCTTGTGGATCGGACCCTCCCAGAGATGAGCGTGCGAAGTACAGAGACCGTGTAGCCGACTGAGACCTGATTACTGCTTGACCGACTCGACATGGAGTGAGTAGACTAGCCCAGTGGACAGAGCACTGCTTTGTGAGGTGCATACCCATGGAAGATGGAGCACTACCTATGTGACAGTGCAGACCCGTGGTACTCATCCGGAGAGTACCTCTGCAGGCTACTAGGAGGTGTGCACTACTGTGTTTGGGTGGCATACCCCGGAGGGAAGCACTACTGTGTTTGGGTGGCTGGCCCGCGGTACTCGACAGAAGGATTACCTCAGTAGTCTTAGGTTAGTGTGCAGTACCTCAGAGTCGTGACAGGACCACAGTACACTCCAGAGACGGAGCTCTTCCGCAGTTACGGTATCGATAATGGAAATCCTGGTTTGAGATGAGACTTTTGACCTTTGTGTTTATCTCATGATTGAGATGGGTCACTTGATAACTTAGGTATATGTATGGGTATATACCTGGGTAGTGGATATCCGTTGATTTCATAATCTTTGTGTTTCCTCATAATTGATATGGCTTGCTTGATAACTTAGGTATATGTATGGGCATATACCTAAGTAGAGGTTATCTATTGAGATCTTCTTTGTGTTTATACATGTTTGTTTTACTGATACCATGAGGGTGTCGGGGTCCCTACTGAGTATCGTTATACTCACCCCAGCACGAGCTATGCCTGCACCTCATTGTGTTGGTTGCAGAAGACGAGCAGTGCTGACAGAGGCCGAGTGTTCGAGGACTGGACGGTACCTGGAGGTGGACTACACGACAAGTCAGTATCCGGAGGTGGACTTCACGGCGAGACGGAACACAGAGGATGTCGACGGGTCAGAGAGTTGTGGATTCTATCTGTACCTACCGTTCAGGTAGGATCTGTGGCGGGCAATCCAGGAGCTGCACCATCTGTACCTACCCTTCAGGTAGGATCCGAGGAGGACGACCCAGGAGCCGCTTCTGTTCTTCCAGCTCTTGTCTTTTTCTGTTGTACTTTGTTCAGTTTTAGTTGTACTTTCAGTTGGGTTTGTATTCTGTCCCATTTACATTTCAGCACTTCTCTTTGTACTTAGTGTTTTACTTCCACTAGTACTCTATGGTGTTTTGTTTACTTTATAAATGCAATGTCTTCCCAGTTATCGGGATTTATGCATTTGGTGCTAGTCGCCAGCCCCTGGCCTATGGAAGGCGGGCTTGGGGTAGTCACGGCACGGGCCCCGAGGACAGGTCGTGACAAATTGGTATCAGAGGAGTCGGTTCTACCACAGAACATATAACTCGGATATTTTCTTTCTATGAAGCAATAGTGTTAAGAGTACTGAGTGTGGTTTTCAGTTCAGGGAGTCCAGTGTTGGTGAGGGCGGCCGACGTATCCATACACCAGGACCCTGACAACTGATTTCCAACTTTGTGTACGAAAACACTGATTGCGTGTGTGTTTCCAGAAGTTTTTAAATGTCATCTCAAAACAGGTTAGCTCAACAGGTATAATCATTTGACCATGTCATGTTGTTTCTTTCAGGATGCCTTTTCAAAGATGACCAGCTAGAGCCTAGAGGGATGTACGTGCTAATAGCCTGCCGAGCGACGAGGCTTTAGTAAAGGGATCTCTTGCAGTTGACGTACCATCGGAAGCACCAGCGGTACTACCATACGTTGGGCCACCGATGCCACCATCCCCAGCAGTAGGCGATGCACGCCACTTGAGTGCGCTGCACGAGTTCCAGCGCCAGAGGCCACCCAGGTTCCGCTGAGAGACGGACCCGCAGGCGGCTGAGGATTGGCTGGAGGCTGTGGTGAGAGTCTTCAGGCTAGTGGGGACGCTAGCAGACTTCGTGGTAATCTTTGCTACCAGCCTTCTTCAGGCAGCAGCAGGAAGGTGGTGGGCCACTAGTTCCAGTTTTGCGACAGGATTACCTTCACATGGGAAGACTTCGAGACCTTCTTCAGGGTGGAGTTTGTGCCAGTAGCTATATACCCCTAGTGTGTACAGGAGCTTCTTCCTTTGTCACGTGTTTTTCGATCAGTAGAAGAGTCATATGTGGGCAGTGGACAGATGATGCAGAGGTCCAGGAGGACAGGATCAGCAGTTAGGCGATCTCAGGTTTTAGGATCGGTGGTACGGGGCACCCGGGGTGGGGTCAGAGCCAGGCGTGCCAGAAACAGATAGTGTTACTCCTGCGGCAGGAAGGGTCACTTGGCACGTGACTGTCTGACTCCTCGCACAGTAGATCCACAGGCTTTGGAGGAGCCACCGAGGAAGAAGCAGCGGCGGGTTCTTGAGCAACAGTCGAGTAGTGGACAAGGTAGTAGAACACCGGGAGCAGGTGGACAGGAGCGGAACTAGTGGATACGTCCCTTGTACTTCTAGTTCCATATTGATGTTGTATTTGTGTCTCTGTACTATGAGCTGTAATTATAAAAAGACACTTATCTTTGTTTGCTTTCCTGTCCTTTTGTTTGGTTGATACCGAGTGGTCCCGGTTAAGATTGTTTAATTGACCCTCACTTTCTAGATTTCTACCGGGGGAGACCCAGTGACCTCACACTGATGCCTACAATGTAACTTGACCCTTGGAGGCGAGAGTGACAGTTGGATCTCTTGGTAGTAATGTCGAGGCCTTAGGACATCATCCATGGCATGAATGCATCCTTCATGTCAGGATTGATTGTATTAGGCAATGGGTGTGGTTCATCCAGGGGATGAGACTGAGTTTCTCTTTTCGGAAAAGGTGAAATTTTAGAAGCTCTTCCAGACCGTAGGAAAAGAAGGTGCAGATCATCCAGGAGAGGATAAAGACTGTACAGTGCAGTAAGAAACAGGAAACTGACACCAATCTTAGAGACTCAGGCGTGTAAAATGTTTCAAGAAGAGGAAGCTTTAAGGAGAGATCAGTCTGCGAAGTAGCAGAGCTAGGATAGAAGCATGATGTGGTGTACATTTTAACGTGCTACAACCACCTGCCTTAGTTGTCCCCGTCAGGATTAGGGGGCTGGAGGGAGGAGGAAGAGTGCGGCTGCATGCGGTCAAGGAGTGTGACCCAATGGCTCTAAAAATTATTCAAGGGATAGTCTGTGTCCACTACTAGCTGTTGTAGTAATAGACGTCGATCTAAATCATTCCTTTCTTTCACGAATCTTGTCCCAGAGCTAGAGTTTCCGGTAAGCCGTATACTTGACCCTCACGTCTAGAGATACCTTGGGAGAAGACTCGATAATCACACTTACGCCGACAGTGTGGTCAGACCCTCGAGGCAAGAGTTTCTGTTGGAATCTCTTGGTGGCAGCGTCGAGGCCTTACGACATTGGTTTGAGCATGGACTGGGCAATCACAGTACATACATAGATTGAAGGTATTAGGCATTAAGGTTGTGGTTTAACTACGACGTCGGAATGGGTTTTCCTTGGTCGGCGAAAACGAAACCCCAGGCAGCAAAGGATAAACTCATGCACAGGAGGGTGTGACCGATCACTCTTGAGTCGGTCAACCTAACCTCGTGGCAGCTGTCATTTTGAGTTTCAGTTCTATCAGGAATTGTAGACCTCTAGAGTTCGAGGATGACGATCACGTCCTTATACGAGTCTCACCTCGACGAGGTTTACGGAGAAGTGTCCAAGGTGGCAAGTTATCTCCAAGGTTCAACGGACCTTTCTAGGTCCTCAACTAGGTAGGCGAGGTGGTTTACCGCTTGACCCAACCACCTCAGTTGCACCAGGTGCACGACGACTTCCACGTATCTCAACTGAGGAGATACGTGCGTGGACCTTCACATATCATCGACCATGGGGATCTGGACGATGGTGATGGGGTGTATTTCACGGAGGTTCCAATGGGGATCAAGGATCGACATGGGAATATCCTACGAGGACGATCGATTCCTCGAGTGCACTTTCTCTGGCAGTACAGGAACCTCCAGGTGAGCACATGAGAGTGGGAGGCTCGGATGCGTGCTCTGTAATGCTTTTGTGACCCTAGTTTGTGTTAAAGCTTTACAAGGATGTAAAGACCTGAGGTGGGAGTAATGTAAAGACCCAGAAATTTCAAAGAATTTTTTTTCTTAATTTTCTTTGGAATTTTACAAGAACGTAGTTTCTAAAAGAACCTGATTCGGAGGCCCGGTGTGCCCGAAATCATTTTCCAAAGTTTATCTCGGGTAAGATCAGTGAACGAACAAGCGAGTTTTTCTAAGTTTTGAACCGGTGCTCAGAATCGAATTCTGAGGGCACGGATGGAATCGCAACGCCGATATTTTCTTAGAAAAGCCTTTTCCGGAGTTGTGTTTTCTCGGGTGTGGTTTTTAATTTTTTGGGGTTAAGTTATGAAATAAAATAAAGTGGTGCGAAAACATTATTTTATTTCACTTAAAGCCACTTAAAGCTGCTTAAGCTAAGTTGAAGCAGATAGGGTGCAATCCAAAATATCCTACCATCTTGGTAGGAAATTTTTGAGGTGGGGCCCACACGAGCCCCACCATTTCTTTTCCTCTAAGTAACGCACCCGCAAAAACCCCTCTTTAATGAAAGTCAACCGTGCTTTTTTCTGGTTAAGACACGCCTCAATAATTGGGCAGTTAAATCGTTACAATTAATTAACTGAATTAATTCTTTATTTCATTCATTTTAAAATTCAAACGTTTCATGTGCGTTAATAAAATAAGATAAATTTTATTTTATTTCTGTTGGAACTTGTGGCATGGAGTGAATTTGGGGGAAAGCATTCTTCTTCGACAAAGAACGCGAAGAACGCTCCGAACTCCGATGAAGTACGCCAAACCCTTGGAGATTGACGATGCAACGACGTGTACTGCTACGTCAACGACGTTTCTTCCGCGACACTCCTTCCATGACGATCCTTATCTTCCGTGACAATCCACTTCTTCTGTGATGGTTAATTCCGCGGCGAACTCGCATTCGACGACAACGCTTGAGTAAGGGAATAATGTTTTAGAATGATTTTATTCCCTTGTTTCTTTCTTTCTATTGAAAACAAAGAACACAGATCAACTTATTACCTAGTTGATCCATGAACGTTTTCCTCGCGAGTTGGGAATAATCTATTTCGGGGAAAAACTTTTTGGGTTGTTTCTCTTTTGTTCGTAAAATATTTCCTTATTGTTCTTCATCTTTTGGGCTGCTTGTTACCGACTTAACGGGAGGAGGTCAGACCGCACGAACACGGACAACTGTCCTCCCCCTTTGTTGATTATATTTGTTGTGGAACGAACAGAGGCGGCACAGTGCAACGGCACCGTGCGGACATGAGAAAGAACTCGGCGAAGAAGCGTGGCGCCGTCGCGCCGTGCCGCTGAGGCCGAACGAAACTGCGGGCAGAGTCAGGGCCGAGGAGGCGATTTAAAGACCCCGCGTTTGTTGTCGAAGTGCGGATCGATGGGCGATTGTGAGGCAGGCTGTGAAGGCGTTTTGATGGCTTTGCAGCGAAGGTCGGGTCCCGAGATGACCTCTGGCGAAGACCGCAGGCGAATCAAACCACCGGAGCGCGTCCGGTGGTCCGCGGACGCCCCCGCCGGCGCGCCTCGCATGCGCGGAGGCGCCGGCGGTCGTAGGCGGCGGCGCTCAGAGCTCTTCCCGAAAAATGCGCCGCGGATGAAGCCGCGGCGGCGGATCACGGTCCCTCGACCGCGCGGGACCAGAGGGGGGCGGCGGGACGCGGCCGGCTGCCGCATCCGCTGGCATGGGCGGACCCACGCAGGGCCACGGTTCTTCACACGGGGGCAGCGCCTCGCTCTGCTCCGCTCCGCCGTAACCTGCCGAGCCGACCCACCGGTCGGGCCGGGTCGCGCCCAAGCAGGGTCGCTCCATCCGGGTCGGACTGGACCCAGCTCGGACCCGGAACCGGGTCCGGTCGACCCGGTTCGGACCGACCCAGGGGGGGTTGGGTCTGGTCGGTCCGGGCCCAGACCCCCCATTTTTGGACCCTTTTCTTTCTTTCGCCCATATCTTGAGCTGTAGCCCCCCGATCGACGCACCGCCAGCGGCGATGGGATCCTTGGATCAAGGCGGTCATTTCATTATATTACACTCAAGGATTCGGAGTACTTTTTGTTTGGCTGGGTTGGTTCGGATACGAAACCAACCGGGACCTCGGAGCGGAAACACATATATCTTGAGCTCCGGACGTCCGATTGACGAGTTGTCTGTCTAGTTGAATTCCACTAAGTGATATGGATATTTTGGCTTACTCTGCTCGAGGTTTGGATGCTGTAAGAGTGCGGTCGGGTTGGTTCACCCACGAAACCAACCGGGCCCCTAGAACGAAAAAGACAATAACTCACAGACTGGGCGTCTGATTGATGCGCCGTCTGTCTCGTTGAATTCCTCTTGTTGAGACGGAACTTTTGGCATTCTTTGATTGTGTTTTGATGCAGTTGGATAGTGGTCGGGTTGGATTGCACACGAAATACAACCGGGCCCCTAGAACGGAAAATCCGATATCTTTAAGACTGGACGTCCGTTTGACGAACCATCAGCAGCGTTGGTGATCACTTGGAGAAAAGGTCCCTTTGAGTTTACCCTATGAGAGTCCGGGGTACAGTTGAGATACGGCCATCTTGGTTCGCTCACGAAACCAATCGGGCCCCTGGGATGAAAATATAGTAACTAACATACCAAGAGACCAATTGAAGCGCCGTCTGTTGCGTTGATACCCCTATAGCGTGGAGGTCCTTTGAGATAATTCTTCGTGGGACTTGTGATACTTGGAGTATCGACCTGTATCTCGTGGAGCGGACCCTCCCAGAGACAAGCGTGCGGAGTATGGACACCGTGTAGCCGACTGAGACCTGACCACTGCTTGACCGACTCGACTTGGAGTGAGTCGAATAACCCAGTGGACGGAGCACTACTTCGTGAGGTGCAGACCCATGGCGGATGGAGCACTACCTGTGTGACAGTGCAGACCCACAGTACTCGTCCAGAGAGTACCTCTAGAGGATACTAGGGGATGTGCACTACTGTGTTTGGGTGGCATACCCTGGCGGGAAGCACTACTGTGTTTGGGTGGCTGGCCCGCGGTACTCGACAGGAGCATTACCTCATCTGTCTTAGGTTAGTGAGAAGTACCTCAGAGTCGTGACAGGACCATTGTACACTCCAGAGATGGAGCTCCTCAGCAGTTACAGTTTCAATAATGAAAATGCTGGTTTAAGCTGAGACTTTTGACCTTTGTTTTTACCTCATGATTGAGATTGGTCACTTGATAACTTGGGTATATGTTTGGGCATATACCCGGGTAGTGGTTATCCGTTGATTTCATAATATTTGTGTTTCCTCATGATTGAGATGGTTTGCATGATAACATAGGTATATGTATGGGCATATACCTAAGTAGAGGTTATCTGTTGAGATCTTCTTTGTGGTTATCCTTGTTGGTTTTAGTGAGACCATAAGGGTCTCAGGGTCCCTACTGAGTATCGTTATACTCACCCCTACACGGTCTATGCCCGCACCTCGTTGTGTTGGTTGCAGATGACGGGCAGTGCTGACGGAGACCGAGTGTTCGCGGACTGGATGGTACCCGGAGGTGGACTACACGACGAGTCAGTATCCGGAGGTGGACTTCACGGCAAGACGACACTCAGAGGAGGTCGACAGGCGAGAGCGTTGTGGAGGCTATCAGTACCTACCCTTTAGGTAGGATCTGTGGTGGGTGATCCAGGAGCTGCACCATCTGTACCTACCATTCAGGTAGGATCCGAGGAGGACGACCCAGGAGCCGCTTTCATTCTTCCAGCTATTGTCTTTTTCTGTTTTACTTTGTTCAGTTGTAGTTGTACTTTCAGTTGGTTTTGTATTGTGGCCCATTTACTTCTCAGCACTTCTCTTTGTACGTAGTGTTTTACTTCTACTTGTACTCTGTGGTGTTTTGTTTACTTTATAAAGGAAATGCTTTCCCAGTTATCGGGATTTATGCCTTTGGTGCTAGTAGCCAGCCCCTGGCCTATGGAAGGCGGGCTTGGGATAGTCACGGCACGGGCCCCGAGGACGGGTCGTGACAGGTTTTATAATATTGGGGATCAATATAAGTGAAGTATTAAATTTGTTGATGTGATAAGTATGGAATTTTATAATCAATTCATTAACATGATTTTTCAAATAATGAATCATAAACCATATTAATTATTTCATGATGTTTCAATTAAGGTGAATCTGATTTTCTTGTTTTGATAAGTATAGAACAATTTTATAAATCATAAGATTGGGGTTTATAGAAGCCTTCGTAACTCACATTTTATCCAAAATGGTTATGTCATGGTTAGAGTCATAAATTTTATTATGACTGAACTATTGTATCATGGGATAGATATAACATAATAAGGGATATTGTCTAAATTTTTTTTTAAAATCACTAAATTTTTTGTAGTCAATCATAAATTATATTTTCTCTTGATTGGATTTTCGATTGAATCTTTCAATAGTGATATTAATCATGCCAAAATAATTTCAAAATCAAATCCATATTTTATTATGTATTATATTTTTTACTTTTGAAGAATTAATTCACCCCAAATTTCACCATGTTTATAAAAATAAATTGATATAGGGAAATAAATGTTGTTCATAATGATGTTAGATTCACCATGAATCGAAATCATCACATCATAATATTAATGTAATGACAGTTTTGTGTTTTAATGGATTAAATACGTTCAAGATTCATTGCACAACATGATTATTCATACAACATGATTCATTGGAGAATGATATGTAGATAAAGGAAAAGTTCATTGTGGGTCGTTAAAAATTTAGTTTTGAATTTATTGTATGTATCTCACCATAGTGAGAGTAATCACACCCTGATTTTATTTTGAATAAAACAATCAATTGGGTTTTTAATGTGGATACTATTTTATGATCCTTGGATTCCTAGGGGAATGGATCATTTATTCTCATTTTAAAGAATATTTTCTTATCTTAGTAATGTATGTAAACGGATCATGGATGTTTTTGGAGTGTTATTCATTGGTTTGAAAAATTATGTTATGTCTTCTGGGAAATAGGATAAGGCACTCACATAACACATGCTTAGAAGTAAATATGTACTATAAAAATATAATATAAAAAAGGTGGAGTATTTTTTAATAAAAAATGAATCTGGGGCCACAAATCCTTGAAAATCATGACATTAATTATTTGGGTTATTCACATAATCTACAAAATGTATTAATAACCATTCTCCAAGAACATTCAGGGCATGGGATTCAAGGTAGTGTTAAATTCATAGTTTTCAAATAATTTATTTCTAAATATGAACATAAACCATGAAACATGTGTGTAAACAGAAATTGCACATTGTAGGGTAGGTGGATTTTCTTTAAAACCATGCGTCCAAATTAGAAACTCAATTAAAAGTGTGTATATACCTTTCTCCTCAATCAACTAATAGTTATATCATTATCTATTAGATTCTAGAGACAATTTTCAGCCATGAATAGAGAGAGGAATAAAAGGATAATTGGAAGCAAAAATGTATCATATTTATATCTAGAAATATGATAATGGTCATGATAATATTTTGCAGGGGTAGTGGGGTTGTACCTTCTCCACATCCTCACAAATATTTAGGCTCCACTGCAAACATAGGTAGAATTTTGGGGGTTTGTCAGTGGGTGAGATGTAAAACCTCACTATGAGGTATATAACTGACCATTGATATGACAGGTCTAATATGTAATATCGGAGGTAGGGTTGTTATAAAATATGAGTGGGGATTTGATAGATTAGTTTTAGTATAGAATTATGCTATATGAGATTCCATTCAATCGGATTCATAAGCAATGATCATTAGTCTATAGCTATGTTGTTAGTGAAATATCACTCTTGGGGCTATAGAGACTGATTGAATAATAATCTTTAAGAGAATAAAATTGAACTTTAATATATGTTTTATTATTTTTTATATAATGGAAACACAGAGGGATTTCAGGAACAATCCTATGGATGTTCTATATATATGTCAAGAAGGGAACAAGGTGGCATATTCTTGAGTATCTAAGGCATGAGAAACTGTGTTGATATCCTTCATCTTAAGCACTGTGTACTTTCCAGTAGAGGGGATGAAATTTTTTAAAGAATATTCTTTGGGACATCACTACATTAGACCCCCATGAGTATGACCACATTCTGTTTGTTGTAATTTTAATACGTACCTATATTATGTTTTGAAAATAAAATTATTTTTACGGATGAATGGTCGAGATACATACATGTCAATTTGTTAAAATTTATATTTTTATTCGTTATTATTATTATTCGTTATTATTATTATATACTTTTATTACTATAAATGCGGCGCATAGCATGAGTATGGAGTAAATTCATAATCTATAAATCCATGAGTGAACATTAAGGTCACCAAGATATTAATTTATGTGAGTACCAAATGGAAAAATAGTAACAAACATGGTAAATGTCTTAGAAACATGAATTCCTCTTCTCGATACCTATTCTTTATTCATAAAATCCAATACATAGCATTCCATGGATCGCCCAATTTGCCTAATCATGAATTAAACAGTCCTACACAACCTTGGATTATTTCCTTGGGCACTAATCAAATCTATACCATGTTTACCTTAAATATACTACTCATACATGATGAGGAAAACAATGCCATGAGACTAGAATTCATAGCATATTGAATGATCTATATTATGATTTATTAAATGAGAGCTAAATTTAATAGTTTATAACTAATTCATCATCATTATATTATTTTACACACTTATATAATACACAATGTTACCTCTTGTTTTTTAGATAGGACTATGTCTGCCTCCCCTTTTACAAATTTTCCATATTTATATACTTCACACTATTATAGCTGATTTTCAATGACTAGATTTTTATTAGAAACCATTGGAGATGTCTTGCAATGTTGTACTCACACCCTTCTTGGGTCTCCATTTGGTACCCAAGTAGAATTTTTTGTAGCATGTATGGAATAACGATATCACCTAAATAAAGATGCATGATTTCTATAAAATTCAATTTTGAGACCAAATGACATATCCAATGCTCATGAATCTTTTTGGGATAAAATAATAATATTTTTTGTTCCTTTTTTATAGTACAACACATTGACTATGTAATACATTTTTAACCAAATCATATTCTATATTAGTACATTCTATTATCTATACATGATCATGTTTTGGATTTTTCTCTGTATTGTTATTTGATGCATTATGTTTCTACTACCTTATTATATTATATTAATTTCTTCATTGTTATATAAAAATATGGTGTACTCTAACAAAAAGTGTATATTCCCCCCACCAAACAACATTTCACCCACTATACATGTCACTAGCCTCTGGAAAATGGGATGGAATATTTTACACAATGTGTCACATAGGATGAGTTATTTATGATGGAATTAAGAATGATAAATCCCAATGTTGAATCAGTGCATTTTTTTATTTTTTTGTATTTTTTTAACATATGAAAAAGGGACTAGAATGTGTTGGAAATTAGAAATAAGTTGTTCCTAGGTGTACCTAACCCACATTTGGGGGGGAAATCATTTTTAAAGGACATAACTTGTTTTTTCATGAATTTTCCTATTACTGTTTCACTATACCACCATTGGGTTAAACACGCGACTTATAAAATTTTATATTATTATTGATGCATATTATTTTAAAATTATGGAATGGAAAAATATCATCACGTATTATCATGTCCATTTTTGTATTAGTATGTTATTCAAATGTTATTCCAATCATATATCATTGATTTATTTCTTATTTCATATTAAGTATGTATTGGTTGTTATATATGGGAATTTTCTAAAAAAATTATACGAAAAAGAGAATAGAAATTGGATACAAAATGTGTCTCAATCTACAAATGCCACATAAATGACTTATTTTAAAGTTAAATTTCATTTAATTTTCATTTATGATTTGTTTTTGGGGTTTGTCAAGCATTTATGGTGGAATGAGTGAGTTTTCATGAATTGGGCCAAACAGTGAGCCCAATTCCAGATTTAAAAATAAATTTTGTTTCTTTTATAACTTTTTCAATTTTTAATATTTTGCACCCATTCAAGTTCCTAAATGGTCTACCCTGATATAGAAACACCACCATTATAGGTTGGAGCCTTTAGAAAACCATAAACAAGCTGTATATGGGTTTTTATTTAAGGGATTGGGTCTTCCCGAAAGCCAAATTCCAGTTTTAAAAATAAATTTTGTGTAATTAATAACGTATCCAATATTAAGGATTTTTCGATGATTCCAAGCCCCAAACACTCCCCGTGAACCCAGCCGCCCGTCCCATATCCTCCCACCCACTTTTCAGATCATTTGCATCGTGGGTTAGGTAGAAACATCTGAAGCACTCACATTTCGGGAAGATTAATAAAGGTAATTTGTTTCCTTCATAAATCCTTCAATTCTCAATCTTTTTCCCCATTAAAATTCCTACATTTTCTCATAATCCTTGTTCGAACATACCTTGAATGTTTGGATGTTTTGATATTCAGATTCTGGTGGATGTTGGGTCGTTTTATTCAAGATTGTTTTGAGTAAGTATTTCTCTTATCAATTTTTCATTCTCCTTAGGGTTTCCTCCCTCTTTCTTTATGTTCTAAAATGTCCAGAATTTAGGGTTAGATCCTAAGTTCTGATTTGGTATCTTTTGGATCAATTTTTGGTGGTCTAGGTCTTGATTTATATTCCTTGTGGTGCAGCGGTGGTGCGCTTAAGGTTTTGCACCATGTTTTGAGGGTTTCGACTCAAAAGGTAGGTGATTCCATGTGTAACCATTTTATGATGAGTTAGCTTTCTTGGTTTATTAATTTAGTATGTTTATAAGCTGTTTTGTGTGGTGTGAAAACTGTTTTTGATGAATTTGGTTAAACATATAATTTTTAGTTGTATTTTAGCTTGAAATTGGGTACTTTTCATGTGTGACTCTTGGGGTAATGTTTGGGTTTAGTTTATAACATATGAAAGTGATTTTTTAGTCTTGAAATGGGCTGAAAATTCTGGTTTGGAAATTCCTTATTATCATGTGGGACTTGAAAAGAGATTGTTGATTGAGTTTAAGGTGTAAAATTGTGTTCTACTTCTTGAAGGTGATTTATGAAAACGTGTGTTTTTCATGTGTATCGTTGTGGTATTATTTGATGTGTTTTTATAATACATGGGGGAGATTTAATAATTGTTTTAGGTATAAATGTTCTGTTTTGGAGTGTTATTGGTATGATTTTGGTTTTGAATGAGGGGTTTGAAATGGGTTTAGTGTGCAAACAATGGTTATACCTCTTGGGATTGTTTTATAAAAATTGCAAATGTTTTATTTGGTTAAAAAAAGTTGGGAAAGGGTGTATATGTACTGTTTGGGTGAGTTTGTTCACCCAATTTGGGTTTTTGAAAGGTAAAGTGCTGATTTGAGATGTCAAACATTTTTAGAATGTTTTATAAATTGCCAAAATGTTTTACTAAATTGTGTTTTGTGTGCGAAACACGGGAGTGGGATGTTTCGTGTGAGATTATTGATAAAATGAATTGTGGAGTTGAGAAGGGTATTATGTGACATGTGTGTGGGTTTTTATGTGAGTTGAATATCTTGTAATGGTTTTATAAAATCTTTTAAAGGATTTTTTAAAGGTTAAAAAAATGTGACAAGTGTTGTAGGCAATTTTGGTGTGAGTTTGATTTCAAAATGCATTTGAATGAAAAGTGGAATTTTTGACTTGTGTGAGGTACATGGGGCTGTTTGGTTAATGTGTGATGTGGAAGTGATATTTTCATGTGAAAACTATACTTCTTGGATTTTTGAACTTGTTTGAGAACAAAGGGAAAACCCGAGTATCTAGGTGGGTGGACGTGTACTAGTATGCTAGTGAATCTGTGGGGTTTGGCCTCAGTTTCACTTAGTAATATTGACGCTTACAACTCTAACTAAACAATGATTATGATGATTGGTGACTACTAGGTTATGGGTATGATCCCTACTAGTGGCTCGTGCATGAGAACAGATATTTTTTGTGGTTACTCTCACCGAGATACGAGGTACCTGGGACCCACAGCTAGCTAGTGCCTAGGGGTTATTTCCTATTACTTTTGCTCATTAGATCCTTTGTACCTACCGTCGGCATACGGTATTGTTGGATGGAAAATTCAGTAGCTCTGTTATTTATTTTAAAATTTTTGGTCCTTTAAAATTTTCCCACATGAAAACTGTTTTCATTTATTATTGCATCCTTTAGAAAATTGTAACTAGTATTTCTTATTTACAAAACTTGCAATGCTTTTTGTCATGAAATGTTTATCACATGGAATATCTTAGAGGTGTTATCCTACTGGGATTTTTCTCACACCCTTCTTACAACTTTGGGTGTAAGTAGACTCGCTTATTTTATGTCACAGGTTTGGTAGGTTTTATGCCATTGGTTCAGGTTTTTAGCTATCCATTGGGATGCAGTGTCATCGAGATGGCTTGAGGGCGGTTCCTCTTTCCATGTGGAGGTTCTTGGGATTTCCATATTTGGTTTTGTACCATTGTAATGGTCTTTAAAAATAGTTTTAACTTATGTATTTCAGTTCTGAAATTTTGTAAAAGACTGTTTTAGTTGAAAAATCTAGATTTGTTTTACTGAGTTTGTTTGATGTTTAATGTTTATAAAATCGGGTAAATCGTTCCCAATTATCATGATATGTTACCCGGGAACTTGTGCCATCTAGTGGGGATCGGGAACGCCCTTCGGACCTTGGTACGGGCTAGGTTTGGTGCCGGTTTGATGACGACCGATCCGGTTCGTGACAAAATGGTATCAAAGGAGGTTCTGGTTAACTCTTTGGGTCACATTATTTAGAGAACAGTCGGGATAGTATAAAGATAGGATTGTTGAGACTTAGTAGTTCGGTTATGGGTAGTGTGCCTGATCACCACACCTCATGACAGGATTCGACTCGCCTGGGGAAGTCGGGATTGATCTAATTCCTTTGGTTTTCTTGATTTGATGATGATTAGGGGAAATGAAAAGAGATTTGGGTTAATTGTCTCAGTGAGCTCGCACGGCCTGGCGAGCCATGTGAAGCCGAAGATATTACCTAGAACACTCTCTGTGATAGTGAAGTGATTGGAATATGGCCGCCAACCATATTTCCAAGTCACACACTGTAACTAGTTTCCTCTCGCATTGTTTTGTGCTTTAGTTTTGAAATCTTGGCACTTTGGTTTTAAGGTGACTTGGTTTTAAGAAGCGTAAAGTTTTTATAAAATGATTTTCAAATAAAGAGTGAATGGTTTGGTTTATGAAATGTCGGAACTGAATTTTCAAAATTGTTTTGAAATGTAAAATGGTGTGCTTACACCTCTTTGAAAGCAAGAACTATATTGATGATGGTTTTGAAATGTTTTTCCAATAGAGTTTTCTAAACAATCAAAGTGTGTTTTAATGGGATGAGATGTTTTGAAAATGATGTGAATATCTTGAAAGTGAGTTATTTTATAAATGGTTTTGACTTTTTGAATTTTTTTAAGATGTGAGTTAGGATTTTGATCTCATGGTTAGCGCTTTTGAGAAAAAAGGATGTGTTGGTTGACGGTTTTGGTTTTGAAAAGTGGAAAGATTTTTTGTTTTAACCTTTGGTATTTTCGTGAGCAACCACATGCATGGGATTATATGGGAAGATGGATGGTTGATGAAATGACTGGATGAGTGTCGATATGGATACGAGGAGGGTGCCCAGTGTGGCATAGAAACATGAATGTCTAAGGCCCATGGGGTACCATTGGTGGATGCGCTAACCGCTGAACCATTTGTTTTTAAAGAAATGTTTTTAAAGTGAAGCATGAAGACTTGATGAATTGTCTGGAATGGTTTATATTATGTGTTTTTGGAAAATGTTGATGTTGTGGGATGTTTTGAGTCCAAGAATCCCTCCTATTTGAACTATGTTTTGTGTTTGGGTTTGGTCAGTTAGTTGTGTTATAGGGACAGTTAGTGGTCTCTTTTGAAAAATGTTTTAGGGCGCCTTTATGATGGTTCCCTTCATGTGTTTGGATCTGGTTTGTGCTATATTTTGACCAATTAACCATCTTGGTTGGGTCCTTGGGTTCAATCGTTGTATAAGGTACACCTCATTAAGGGTTAGTGCACAACTGAAGTAAAACCCAGATTGTTTCTCTGTTTGAAGACCCTCTAGTTGATCAATATAAGGAATATTTTTCTTGAGATTTTTAGATTGAGTCAACACACATTCCTTTCCTTTTTTGTATCCTCTTATAGTGGGACAATGATCATGGAAGGTCTCAAGAGACCATAGCTTCTTATGTTTTCAGATTTTCCTAAGGTGGAAGTGGTTTGGGGTTGTTAGCATGTATGAGTACCTGGATGGTGTCTAAGAGGTCCTCTCGGTCCATTGTAGTCTCTTCGAAGAAGGAGTACACAATAATCTTCCAGTGTGGGAAATATGTTTACAAGAGGATATCGTGGTCACTTTCTATAATTGTGTGTTGTTTGGGGATGTAGTATAATGTCCCTTTCCATTAATTGCTTATATTATTCTCAATGGTCATGTTTGGTGACTCCTTGTGATGTCATGTCCTCGATCGACCCTAAAGGTGAAATTCATGCAATAATTTGAGAGTATCTATTATGTTGGGAGAAGGTAAACCTTGTAAAAACTTAAAAATCATCCATTTTTTTAGGAAGGTGAGTATAGGTGTTATTTACTTTTGTTGTTTATTACCCGAAGAAACAAGGTGTGATTTGTGTTCATCTTCTAAGCCCTTGTTTCATTGAAATATTGGGATAGTGTAAAGTGAGTTTGGAATGTGTTATGTCTTGGAAGTCTTATCAGGAATTGCAGTGTAGTTTTTGGTAACACTGAAAGAACAATTCTCATTAAAGGGGATTCCAAGGACTAACTGCGAGGCCGTAGATGCTTCGATCATTTGAGTTCCAGCCATAGGTCTCGGAGAGAAGTTGGCTCGTAGTTAGGGGAAATCCTTGGGTCTTTTAAACCCTTGTACAATTTAATATCCTCGGTGTGAAAGATAGGAAGTGTTTAAACCTATGGGTTCATCATATTCCTTCTGTTGTTCTCGTTCGGTGGAAATAGGTGGAGGGCCTTGTACCCATGTCATCTCCTAATGTCATTCCCTCCCTCGTTGGTTTCCATTGAGTCATTAGATAATGGTTGGAAAATTGGCTAGACAGTTGAGAAGACATTTTGTGCATGATTAGTAGTGACAGTGTGCTAGGAAGCCACGTGGAAAGAATGATATGCATAGTTAGTTCACGGTTCCCAAACTATGTGGACTGACCCTGCGCCCTTCCCAAATCTTTAAAAAAACATTGGGTCTTTCTGTGTCGGCCCATGCTGGTCAGTTAAGATGGTTGGTTCTTATGGTAGGGAGACCCATAATTATTATCATGTACGTTCCTTCATAAACTTTGAATGGAATTATACCCTTTTTACTAGGGAGTTCGTTTAGGCCTCCCCCTGTTAGTGTCTTCATTTTATCTTTGAAAATAATATATGCCGCCACTTATGGTGGGGTGCCTATTTGTGTCCCCTCATACCAATAGATCATATTTATCCATGGTATTGTCTTGGTGGTATTTAGTCTCATTCGTAGCTATCTAGATACCAATATCTTCCTTGAGTAAATTTTTGGATTGTATAGATCCCAATGCTTTAGTTAATGTAAGGTAAGTGTGACCTTGTTCGAAGTTGTTGTTCATTTGGGTGAATTTCTTAAGTCTTGTTCGGATAGCGTTCGAGGAGTTTCATTTTGGGATAATGTATGAATGTGATTGATCATTTCAGTAATGTGGTGTATGTTTGGGTTGTGAGATTAATCATTCCTTAATTGATCAATGGAGGTGTTTTGGTCCTTGGGGGCAAAGCATGGCAAAGAATTACATCTTAGTTTATCGGTTGGGCATGGTTTTGGTATCTGGCATTGTGGTCACTTTCCGGGGATGGAAAGTTTTCATGGTGGGTATAATTGTCACATAAATGACTTATTTTAAAGTTAAATTTCATTTAATTTTCATTTATGATTTGTTTTTTGGTTTTTTCAAGATTTTATGGTGGAATGGGTGAGTTTTCATGAATTGGGCCAAACTGTGAGCTCAATTCCAGATTTAAAAATAAATTTTGTTTCTTTTTATAACTTTTTCAATTTTTAATATTTTTCACCCATTAAGGTTCCTAAATGGTCTACCCTGACATAGAAACACCACCATTGTAGTTTGGAGGCTTTAGAAAAAAATAAACAAGTTGTATATGGGTTTTTATTTAAGGGATTGGGCCTGCCCGAAAGCCCAATTCCAGTTTTAAAAATAAATTTAGTTTAATTAATAACTTATCCAATATTAAGGATTTTTCGGTGTTTCCAAGCCCCAAACACTCCCCTTGAACCCAGCAGCGCGTCCCATATCCTCCCACCCTCTTTACAGCTTATTTGCATCGCAATTTAGGTCGAAACTTCTGAAGCACTCACATTTCGGGCAGATTAATAAAGGTAATTTGTTTCCTTCATAAATCCTTCAATTCTCAATCTTTTTCCTCATTCAAATTCCTACATGGTCTAATAATACTTGTTCAAACATCCCTTGCATGGTTGGAGGTTTTCAGATTCAGAATCTGGTGGAATTTGGGTCGTTTTATTCAAGATTGTTTTGAGTAAGTGTTTCTATCTTCAATATTTCATTCTCCTTAGGGTTTCCTCCCTCTTTCATTATGTTCTAAAATGTCCAGAAGTTAGGGTTCGATCCTAAGGTCTGATTTGGTATCTTTTGGATCAATTTTTGGTGGTCTAGGTCTGGATTTATATTCCTTGTGTTGCGGCGGTGGTGCGCTTAAGGTTTCGCACCAAGTTTTGAGGGTTTCGACTCAAAAGGTAGGTGATTCCATGTGTAACCATTTTATGAAGAGTTTGTTTGATTGGTTTATTAATTTAGTATTTTTATAATATGTTTTCTGTTGTGTGAAAACTGTTTTTGATGAATTTGGTAAAACATATAATTTTTAGTTGTATTTTAGCTTGAAATTGGGTACTTTTCATATATGACTCTTGTGGTAATGTTTGGGTTTATTTTATAACATAGGAAAGTGATTTTTTAGTCTTGAAATGGGCTGAAAATTCTGGTTTGGTAATTACTTATTATCATGTGGTCCTTGAAAAGAGATTGTTGATTGAGTTTAAGGTGTAAAATTGTGTTGTACTTCTTGAAGGTGATTTATGAAAACATGTGTTTTTCATGTGTATCTTTGTGGTATTATTTGATGTATTTTTATAACACTTGGGGGGTGATTTAATAATTGTTTTAGGGATGAATGTTCTGTTTTGGATTGTTATTGGTTTGATTTTTGTTTTGAATGAGGGGTTTGAAATGGGTTTAGTGTGAAAACAATGGTTATACCTCTTGGGTTTGTTTTATAAAAATTGTAAATATTTTATTTGGTTAAAAAAAGTTGGGAAAGGGTATATATGTAATGTTTGGGTGAGTGTGTTCACCCAATGTGGGTTTTTGAAAGGTAAAGTTCTGATTTGAGATGTCAAACATTTTTAGAATGTTTTATAAATTGAAGAAATGTTTTACTAAATTGTGTTTTGAGTGTGAAACACGGGCGTGGGATGTTTCGTGTGAGTTTATTGATAAAATGAATTGTGGAGTTGAGAACGGTATTATGTGACATGTGTGTGGATTGTTATGTGAGTTGAATATCTTGTAATGGTTTTATAAAATAGTTTAAAGGATTTGTGGAAGTGTTAAAGAAATGTGACATGTGTTGTAGGCAATTTTGGTGTGAGTTTGATTTCAAAATGCATTTGAATGAAAGGGTGGAATTTTAGACTTGTGTGATGTACATGGGGATGTTTGGTTAATGTGTGATGTGGAAGTGATATTTTCATGTGAAAACTATACTTCTTGTAATGTTGAACCTGTTTGAGCACGAAGGGAAAACCCGGGTATCTAGGTGGGTGGATGTGTACTAGTATTCTAGTGAATTAGTGGGGTTTGACCTCAGTTTCACTTAGCAAGATTGACGCTTACGACTCTAACTAAACAATGATTATGATGATCGGGGACCACTAGGTTATGGGTATGATCCATTCTAGTGGATCGTGCACGAGAACTGATATTTTTTGTGGTTACTCTCACCGAGATACGAGGTACCTGGGACCCACAGCTAGCTAGTGCCTAGGGGTTATTTCATATTACTTGTGCACAATAAATCCCTTGTACATACCATCGGCATATGGTATTGTTGGATGGAATATTCAGTAGCTTTGTTATTAATTTTAAAATTTTTGGTCCTTTAAAATTATCCCACATGAAAACTGTTTTCATTTATTATTGCATCCTTTAGAAAATTGTAACTAGCATTTCTTATTTACAAAACTTGCAATGTTTTTGTCATGAAATGTTTATCACATGGAATCTCTTAGAGGTGGTATCCTAATGGGATTTAGTTCACACCCTACTTACACCTTTGGGTGTAAGTAGACTCGATTATTTTATGTCACAGGTTTGGGTACAGGTTTTATGCCATTGGTTCAGGTTTTTAGCTGTCCATTGGGATGCAGTGTCATGGAGATGGATTGAGGGAGGTTCCTCTTTCCATGTGGAGGTTCTTGGTCTGTCCTTATTTGGTTTTGTACCATTATAATGGTCTTTAAACATAGTTTTAACTTATGTATTTCAGTTCTGAAATTTTGTAAAAGACAGTTTTAGTTGAAAATTTCAGATTTGTTTTATTGAGTTTGTTTGTTGTTTAATGTTTATAAAATTGGGTAAATCATTCCCAATTATCATGATATGATACCCGGGCACTTGTGCCATCCCATGGGGATCGGGAACGCCCTTCGGGCCTTGGCACGGGCTAGGTTTGGTGCCGGTTTGATGGCGACCAGATCCGGTTCGTGACAACCAATGTATATTTTTCCCACATATACTAACTGTGGAACCAAAATTTTTTTTGTGATCTTGCTAATACATAGATTTATATTTGATAGAGCATGAAAAAATATATCATTGTAAATAAAAGGACATAAAATTTATTATAAATCTTATGAATCTATAAATTGGGAATGGTTATATATATAACATCCCAATTGAACATTAAATTTTTACATCTGAACACCAGGTGTAATGTCAAGGACATAGTTACTAAAAACTCTAACTTGAATCATATAAATATTAGGTAATAATATCCTTGGAATAGTAAATTTATCTAATAGAATCATTTTATATAAATAGAACCTATTCAATTATAAGTTATAATTGAAAATGGGTACTCTTAATCAGTGATTCTAATTTA
Source organism: Viscum album (assembly GCA_963277665.1). NCBI lineage: Eukaryota > Viridiplantae > Streptophyta > Magnoliopsida > Santalales > Viscaceae > Viscum > Viscum album. Next base: position 959,106,885 of record OY728143.1, on the reverse strand, counting down.
ATATTAAAATGTCATTTACTTTATAACTTGGTATTTAAACTCCACATAATGGAACGTTTGTAGTTAAACATAAATTTTACACATGACATGAACTTGGTAATGGGTGGTTGGTTATGTTTTCTCCATATGTTGTGTGTATTTTAACTATTTGGTTCCCAATCTATAATCTCTTATACCATATATTATTTATTTACTAATTTTAATGGAATTTTAGATATGTTACTCCACAATTTTTATGGGTTGAATGTGAAGAGGGTGGAAATTACCATACATATAGGTTGGTGAGAACTAAAACACTTATATTTCTACATTCTACACCTCCATTAGTAGATCATATTATTCCCATTATAGTTATTGATTCTCATATTTGATATTATATATACATATATATATATATTGAATCATATGAAGGGAGATCCTTGACAAACATCGCTAATATCATATCTGACTAGAGAATTTCAGTTGCAACACACACCAACATTTATTGGTATTGCAGCCCCAAGGGTTATGAATCCTTGATAGATGATATTATATAATCATTTGATAATATTGAGACATAATTAAATTGGAGGGTGAAGTTTGTGATTATATAATCTTGGGATCATCCACGCAATGTATGTATGTACTTACATATGCCGATCAACATCGTGGCATAGTTTGTAATGAGTTTCATACTAGTTTATATTCCAAATATTTCATTTGGATATTGAGATATAATCACCCAAAGAATTTTGTGCATCAGTATTGGGGTGTTATGTATGTTAGATATTATTTATCTCATTTCAAGGAACATATACCATTTATACCCACTATTGTATGTGATGATCTATCACTAGTTATAGATTCTAAGGATGGGATTATTTATTCCATTTTACCACTCATGAATTTATTTTATTGGATAATAGTAAGTTAAATAATAAACTAAAACATTATCAATGAGTATAATTTTACTAAATATAATGTTATATGGCACAATGATTAATCATCTACAGTAATAAGTACATTTTCCAGTGGTAGGAATGGCCATCTTGACATTTAAATTGAGGATAGTGGTAGTCAAGGAATACACACATGTTTTCATGTTGTAATCTAGAAATGTGGTAGGTGGGGTCACATGAATACTCGGCGTGGTAGATACATAATATAGTGACTATCCTATGGATGTATTACCCATATCTAGGGAGTATATTAGTCTTTCCCACTAGATTATAGGGAAACATTATCTTAACTGTCTCTCAATTATGGAATTGGATTAGAGACTCTACATAAAGAAGGATTTTGGAGTACCAATGGATCTATGAGATGGGTAGGTGGATGGGGTCATGGTTACTAAATACATATGATTCAGTTCCAAAAGGAATGACCCAATCTAGGATTTCTTGTTTTAGATAATGGTCTATGGATGTGGCTAGTTATATGTAGTACATCAAACACATGAGGAGAATGGGGATGTGACATCTAGAGTACAAGGGATAATAATTGTTTAAATGTCCACATCATCTATTTTGTTTTATTTGGTAATTTCATACTCATTTTTATTTGAATAATTAATAGATATCCTTAGATTCATGATTGTGTCATATTTAGGGTGATTTCTCTAGATACTCCATTTGTATTGTATTAAAAAGGTTTCCACATATATATATAGTATATATTCGTGATATCTAAATATCCATTCATATGGACCATTTTAATTATTGAGATGAATGGATTTATTATAGTTCATGAGATGGATTGGTCAGTTAACTTTCATGGCCATGATGATTTTTATCACAATTGTCTGTTATTATTTTAATATAAGGTGGTAACTAAAATAATAATATATTATAGAATTTTCAAGAAACCTAACATGTAGCTGTGAAACGTGGTCTATGTGTTGTGTTATACAATATTTTGAGCATTTATAGTGGTGATCAAGGGTTATTACGCACTATATTTCCTATAATTGTATACATTTTATGATATTTTTTTCTCGAGGAAATTTTTAGGATCAATATAATGATGGAGAAAGATTTCACCATTGATGTCATTGGAGGATCAAAAACATTATATATTCCTCTTTACATGATATATCCTACTAAGATATGGAAACTCAAAAGTTGGTTTGATGAATAAGAATACAAAGGGTTAATATCACCTAGTAATTTTTTATGTGTTCACATGTTCTCATTACTGTAATGTCAGTTGGAAAATTAAGGTTGTGTGTGGATCACTATTTTTTGAATCAACATATAATTCTGATCTATTATCAACTTCTTTATATATACAATTTATATGGTAAACTCTATGGATCCATTATTAAATACATATTTATTTGACATCATGATATAATAATTTGAGAGTTAGAAACACATATAAAACATGTACAACGTATTGAAGTGAATATGGACTTTATTACTATATGGTTATGTTAAATGACCTATCCAATATACCCATAATCTTTATGGCCATGATAAGACACATTTTCTGCATTTATATACATTATTATATAGTAGTTTCAATGGAGATCATCTTAGTGTAATATTACACTCAAAATGGTCATTAAAAGAACCATTAAATTTTTATTACACATTGAGAACATAATATTTTTCCAATATCCATAAATGAATCTTTAAAATGATATGTTTTTCTTCCATGATGATATAATCTAAAATTCAATATTTTATCCAGATCCAGAGATGGTGAAATTCAAGGATCCCTAAGATAATTCCCAAAAAGTAATTCATATACATAGCTTCATCAGAATGGCATCTTTCTATCAACATATCAAACCAAGCATCTCCTTATATCCATCACCACTTATGGTCTTGAACAAAATGGGTAAAAACTTTTCAGGATCTGAATCTTGTGAGAAGGCATTTTGAGATTTCAAATGAAAATTAATCATAGTTCCAATTTAGATTTTAATTGAGCATAGTGTATTGGATAAAATATATTGTTATTCATCAGGAATCAGGATCCGGTATGTTTTGAAGGAAGGGGAATGGGTCACGAGTTTTTGTAATATCCAATTTATATCTCATAAATGAAGTTACCTAACTTGCGATCACATGGTTATATTTATTATCTGTGAGATTCATTGATTTAGGCATTACTACAAGATTGAGAGGTTGAGGGAATAAAAAAATCATAATATCCGCAAATTAATATTTTATCTACGATAATTAATCCTTTATTATAAGATAAGGGTTGAATATGTTTATCCTTCTAGCATTTAGCTTTCTTAATTTCTAGGTACGGAAAATGTAATTGCGGATGATCTGAGATGAAAGGCTTATATTCAAGTTATTCCTGGTGCATGAAGCTAATGATCAAGGATGTATATCCTTTATAAAATGTATTTGGATGATAATTAAAGGCATGAGTATACTTTTCCCTCATTTTTATTTTTTTCATCAATTTTGTGTAGAGTAAATATTAGAAAACATTAATATTAAAAGGTATTTTTCACGTGGGAAGGTATTTCTGTTAAGGGTTCACCACCATGATAGTTTTATTATTATATATATTTCATAAATATTAATGGGAATTAAATGGTAGCTACAAACATGTATGTGGTGTTAAGGAATGGATCACATTTTTCTAAATGGATTGAATGCCCTTCATATACGAAGATATATCAAGTTTTGCATCTCCAGTGTTGGTTTAAGGGGATAACGAATGATATTGTTGGTTTCATTCATGATTTTCGTCCTGTCAATATATGAATATAGAAAACTAATTATCCAATGTGTTTTTATAGTCATTATCTATCAAATAGTTGAAATGGGATGACATCTCAAAGGATTCCATGATGCGATTACCAAATTCCCCTCAATAATGTGATACTATAAAGGTTATTGAGGATATATTGAGGAAATTCAAAGAATTATTACATATCCATGACACATTATCAATAGATAAATATAAGAGACAATGTGTTTGAGAGATCATACTCTTTCATGGTTTTCCGTGTACTTCTTTATCTAAATGTGATTATTGGTTTATTTCTTAATAGAGGAAGGGGTTATAATGGGATATTCGTTCACATGAGATTATAAGTACTTCATAAAACAATAGACCAATGTCTAGACAAATAACATTATAAATGCATTGGTGTATATAACAATATCCTGAATCATTGGTTATAAAAGTTCTTTGAAAATTCTTGTCCCTGTTGGGGAGTTTTCCTATAATAATAGTTTCAATTTATATAACTAGATGACATATTACAAGGGACTCTATGTCAACATATCCATTTACCATAGTGAATCATAGATGTAGGTGAAGTAACACTACTAAGACCTAATCTAATTCACTTGACCTTGAAATAAGAAAATATGATCTAGAAACAAATGGCCACATAATATTCTAATTATTAGTTTTATATTGACAATCATTACTTATTTGTAGAGATTTTTTAGTGCAATGGGACTTCTTTCATGTTTTGGTTGGATTGTGTCATCAAATTATTCTCAGAAAAGGGAATATTCCATATAGAATTTGGGAACCATTTGTGTTCATGGAGAGTTTCAGGTAGATAGACATGGCTTGAATGGAAGGTTAATCTAGTTCTGTGATACAGGACTGAAACGAGGAGTGAACTCGGTTCAGAAATGGACTTTGTCTTCTATGATAGTCTTGGAAATGAGTCTTGACAACTACGAAATTATTCTCTATGATTATGTGTGTATTCCACAAAGTTTCATGTTTCATGTTTAGATTTTTGGGATTACATTTCACTATAATGATTTATCCCATGTTATGAAATTATGATCTCTTTTGCAGGTTATGATTTCAAAAATGAAATGTTCTTATGAATATGATGTGATTGATATTTCCTTTTTTTACCATTACTAAGAATTTGAGCTCACACCTTTGTATGTTTTCTTTTCCCTTGGTCAGGAAGAAGGGTATTAATTAAGATATGCCAAAAGGGACTCTAGATATGATAAAATAAAATGGAGACAGTGTAGAAGATTTATGAACCAGTTGTTTATGTTTCCCAGTTTCTAAAGACACTATCCCTATACGGTCCTTTCATGGTTTTGTTATATGTTGTAATAAGTGTGATTCAACTCTGAAGTAAAAAAAAATGTATGTAAAGTATGGGTCGTTATAGTTTGGATCAGAGAAAAGGTATAGTCAACCTTTGGAAACTAGGATGTGAAAGCCTTAGTAAGAGCCCTAAGGATAAGTCTAAGAATTGTACACAATCTTAGTGTTTTAGAAATGGCCATTAATAACCTATGATAAGACCTTAAGTGTTAAATTTATTGATGATTATGCGGTTTTACTTTTATAATTAGTGTTTCTCACACTATTCTTATTGGTTTTATTAAGTGGATGGAAGCCGAAGGAACCATGTTAATACAGAATGTGATGGGCAATGTAATGATTTTCCCCTTGAGAAACCAAACATTATGGGAGGTAGAATGAAAAAACATATAGCCAATGGTCACAAATGTTTCTTAAGATATGAATCATGAAGTACATACAAATGTGAAAAGAAAGGTGCAACATTTTATTGAATCCTTCATGTGGTAGCATCCACCCTCATTCAGCGGGTCTACTTATCCATTAGTGACTGAACAATATATTAGTACCACAGAAAAGATATTTTTAGTTCATAAATGTTCTGAACATGATATAGTCATCTTAGTAGTATATCGTTTGGAAGGTGACGCTGATCAATGGTGGAATCCTATCAAGAATATGAGGCCAAGAGATGAAATTGAGTCCATGGAATGGGTTGAGTTCAAGAACATATTTTTCAATAAGTACTTCCCTCGTATTCTTCGACCAAATATGGAGAAGGAGTTTCTTGACCTGAAGTAAAAGGATGATGAATTTGTTGGTACCTATGAAGCAAATTTTACAAAACATGCAAGGTACTATTCTGGGATAATTATCCAACCTCAGTGTAAGATCGATCAATTCTATAGTGGATTAAAATAAAGTCTTCATAGGTCTTTATCCATAAGGGACATCAATAGCTACGATGAAATCATTAGATGTGCTCTCAAGGTTGAGATGGGGATTGGATTAACCCATCAGTCATATGGGTTTTATTAGAAGAGGAATATTGAATTCAAAGGGAAATCTAAAGAGCACACTGAAAAGAAGATGACTTTTCCCTTATGCTCAAAGTGTGTAAATAAACCTGGAGAGAGTTGTCTTAAAGGGACAATTAAATGTTTCAAATGTCGAAAGAAAGGTCATTGGGAATTTGAATGCTGCAATGATGGGAAGAAAATGTCTATTAATGCGAACAATGAAAAGGCTACACATAGTGCACCTCATACACTTCAATGTTACAAGTGCAAGGAAATGGGGAATTATGCCAATCGATGCCCAAATCCAAGGGTTGTTGATGATGATCGACGTCCACAAACACTTAAGGCTAATGGAAAAGGAAATTCACATGCAATTTCTATCAGCGACGTGGAGTATGATAACGATGTGGTGAAAGTTACAGTTACCATACACTCTAAAGTAGCAAATGTTTTATTTGATTCTAGATCCACCGACCCTTTTATTTCTGAGGAATTTCCTATGGGTATCTCCATATTACCTTAGCAGTTAGATATTGAGTTAGTTGTGACAACCACTAATGGCACAACAGTCTCATAAAATGTTTACAATTCTTCTCCCATTGATGTTTGTGGGAAATTTCTTCCTGCAAATCTTATGATCCTTCCTATAGTGGAATTTGATATGATTCTTGGAATGGATTGGCTTTATTTATTTGGATCTCATATAAATTTCCAAAGAAGAGAAGTCACATTTCATATTCTAGATCAATCTATGATCGTCTATCGATGCAAGGATGAACATAACGTTCCAGTGGAAATTTCTTCCATCTTATGGGTCTTGATTCCACTAAATGAAGGTTATTTCTCTCAAATGGTAGGTGAGAAAATCACAATTAAGAATATTCTAATTGTATGGGAGTTTCATGATTTCATTCCAGAGGAATTTCTAGGTCTTCCACCAAATCGTGAAGTTGATTTTTCAATTGAACTCATACTGGGGGCTTTACCTATTTCGAAGACACCATATAGAATGACCCCAATTGTGTTGCAGCAATTGAATAAGCATCTCCAAGAGAATCTTTATAAGGGATTCATACTCCCTAGTGCATCACCTTGGGGAGCACCTGTTCGGTTTGTTATGAAGAAAGATGGATCAATGAGACTCTGCATTGATTATCGAGAACATAACAAAATCACTATCAAGAACAAATATCCTCTCCCACGCATTGATGAATTATTTGACCAACTATACAGAGCTCAATACTTTTCCATGATTGATATTTGTTCAGGGTATCATCAATTAAGGGTAAAAAGGGAGTATATACCAAAAAATACATTCCGTACAACTCATGGACACTAGGAATTTATAGTGATGTCATTTGGTCTTACGAACGCCCCTGCTATCTTGATGGATATAAAGTATAGAGTCTTTAGAGACTATCATGATCAGTTTGTGGAAGTATTTATACATGATATTATTCTCTATTCAAAGAGAAAGGAAGAACATGAAGATCACATGAGAATTGTATTGAAGACCCTAAGAAACGAGATGCTTTATGCCAAATGTACCACGTGTGAATTTTGGCGTCAAAAAGTTTCATATTTGGGAGACATAATCTCCAAATAAGAGATATATGTGGATCCCGCAAAAATAGAGGTTATCTAAAGATGATCGAGACCAACAACAGTAACTGAGATCCGAAGTTTTCTTGGTTTGGCTGGATATTATTGACATTTTGTGAATGATTTTTCACGATTATCTAATCCACTCACCAGGTTGACTCGAAAAAGAGTTCTGTTCGTGTGGATGGAGTAATGTGGAGAGAATTTCAAGGAGTTGAAAAGAAGGTTATCCAATGCACATGTGCTCACACTTCCTTGTAGTGGAGAAGGGTTTGTAATCTATAGTGATTCATCCAAGAAGGTATTTGGGTTTGTTCTCATGCAAAATGATATGGTGATAGATTATGCCTCACGATAGTTGAAAATTCATGAGCAAAATTACCCAAATCATGATTTAGAGTTAGTTGCGGTAATCTTTGCATTAAAGATTTGGATGCATTATCTTTATGGTGAAATGTGTGATATTTAAACTGATCATAAAAGTTTAAACTATATTTTCACCCAAAAGGAACAAAATTTGCGTTAAATAAGATGGTTGGAGCTAATTAATGATTACGACTGCTCAATTCATTACCACCCTGAGAAAGCAAATAAGGTGGCAGATGCATTAAGTCGAAAAGACCATGCTATCTTATACATGATGAGGATAACAAAAGATACACTATTTATGGATTTACAAAGTATGGATCTTGGAATTATAATGGAAGGGGAGAATCATATCTTTCTCAAATGAATGTTCAACCATCTATACATGAAAAGATTAAAGAGGCACAGAAAGAAGATGTAGAGTTACAAATGAAGGTGAAAATGTTCCGGAATTCAACCTTGATTGTTATGGGATAATAAGGTTCCAGAATCAGGTTTGTGTTCCTCCCATCCCAGAATTGAAGAAGGAGCTGATGGATGAGGCTCATAGTTCATCATTATCTGTTCATCCTGGAAGCACGAAGATGTATAGGGATCTGAAAGAGTACTTCTGGTGGGATGGAATGAAAATAGATACTGCTGAGTATGTCTCTCGATGCTTGGTCTACCAGCAAGTTAAAGCTAAGAGACAGAAGTCTAAGGGGATGTAACAACCATTACCCAAACATGAATGGAAATGGGAAAACATCACTATGGACTTTGTTATCAGACTTCCTAAAATATCCAATGGCAATAATGCTATCTGGTTCATTGTGGATGGTCTTACAATGTCGGCACACTTCATTGCTATTAGAGAGGATTTGTCTCTTGGTCATCATTCCAGGATATATGTGAAGGAAGTGGTAAGATTTCATGGAGTACCACTTTCCATTATATCTAATCGGGATCCGAGGTTTACCTCGAAGTTCTGGAAAAGTCTTTAGCATACTCAGGATACAGAGTTGAATTTCAGCACTACTTATCATCCTCATACAGACGGTCAGTCTGAGAGAACAATTCAAACTCTAAAAGATATTTTAAGAGCTTGCTCTATGAATTTCAAAGGTGGTTGGGATAAACACCTACCTTTGGTGTAATTTTCTTATAATAATAGATTTCAGTCCAGTATTCAGATGGATCATATGAAGCTCTCTATGGAATGAAATTCCAAACTCCAACATGCTAGGATGATGTTGGGAAAAGAAAACTATTAGGACCAGATCTTGGGATGAGATGACAGAAAAGGTCTGATCTATTAAACAACACATAAGAGAAGCTCAAAGTCAACAAAAAAGTTATGCCGATAACCGAAGAAAATACCTAGAGTATGAAGTGGGTGATAAAGTGTTCTTACAGATATCTCCTTGGAAGGGAGTAATGAGATTTGGAAAAATGGGAAAGCTGAACCCTAGGTATATAGGTCCTTTTGAAATACTGGATCGTGTTGGGAAGGTAGCTTACTGATTGGCGCTTCCACCGAATCTCTCTCAACTTCATGATGTGTTCCATATATCTCTCCTGGGAAATTACATACCTAATCCTTCACATGTACTCAGCTCATAAGATGTACCACTAGAGCAGGATATTTCTTATGAAGAACAACCGATAGAGATTCTGGATCGTAGGGAAACATTCTATGGAAAAATACCACTCACATGGTGAAAGTTTAATTGAGGAACCACCAATTATAAGAAGATACATGGGAGCTTGATGATATGATGAGGGAGGGGTATCCTCATCTGTTTTCTACAAAGTGATGAATTTCGAGGGAAAAATTCATTTTAAGGGGGGTAGAATGTATCACCAGAAATTTTATTTAGAAATATTTAGTTATCATAAAAGGAATATTTCACTACACATAAAAATATCTTGGATTTCATTACATGAAATCACTACCTTCCTCGATAGCTTGCGTTGTATGCAATACCGAGTTTCACTAAACAACGATATGCTATTAAAATATGATTAGAACTACCTTTTATGAATATTAATACGCAGTTTTTGAAATTATTTAAATTTATCTTTCAAAATGGACTTCATTTTTGGATTCAGAATATCGAAATTATCCAAGGGTGAATTTTTTGTATTTTTCTGAAAACATTCAATTTTTGATGATTAGTGAAAACACTGGGTTACTATTTAAAAACCGACTTTTTATTTAAATAATTATTTATTTTATTTAAATTTATTTAATGTAAAAATTGATATATAATACCCATATAAGTTCAATTTAATTCATTGGAGTCATTTTATAAAAATTTTAGACATATAAAAATTTTATTCAACTTTTCAACGTCTTTTACCCACCTCCTAGGAAAATTTGAAAATTTACATAAAACATAATTCTACTACTTCTGTGAGTAGAGTTTTGAAAATATGAGATAGATGGTTAATATAATGGAGTAAAATTTGGTCCAATAGGATAGAAATAATTTTTGGTGAATAGTAAGTTTTTACTTTTTTTACCACAGTTAAAAGTAAATAAAGTAATTAAGGGTAAATATGATATTATTATTACCCTAAGAGATGTCCTAATTCTATTGGATAAGTTTAATTCGACCAAAAACAACATTAAGAATAAAATATGACCATTTAGGTCTACTCAAAATAGATTAGGACATTTATTATTATTTTATTTAAAGAATAGTTAAAATAGTTAAAATCAAAGATTAATAACTAAAACAGTTTGAATATAGGGTTATAAATAAGATAAATTCGACTATAAATATTCATTACAAATATAAAAAGATTTCCTACATAATGGTGTTTTATTTATAATTTTTATATTTTAAATTATTTAATTAATTTATGACACAATGATGATGCAGTAATTACCTTATTAAGGAAATATTAACATAATTGATATTATAAATACCCAAATAAATGTAATATGAGACTTTTTATAAATTCCAAGGATTTTATTGGTTAATATGATATGTTAGTATTGATTTAAGTAAGTTTTTTACAATTAATGACACAGTTATGATTTGCAGAAAAATCAATTACCAAATAGTGTCAATATTGACATAAAATAGTTTTTAAAAAAAATATTATATTATTAATTGTAATTTTATTCCTAAAATCTGAGGGTCAGCCAAATGACTTAGACAAGGTTATATATATTTATAATGAACATCATGAGGATATTTTTGCTTGTTATAGTAAGTTTATTAACAATATAGTTTAAGAAAACAAGAAGACATGGTAAAAGTAATATTATTTAACTTAAAGTTAAATCTAAATGAGAAGATTAAAATAGTAACCTAAACTTGGCTAAAATATATTGGTTGAGAGGATTTCGACTCATCCACACCTTATCTTGGAAATAAATCAATTTGGAGCTATTAAAAACCGAATATGACTTTATTATATAATAATATTTTATTTTTTTACTAAAGTGTCCCTCTCCTCCCTTATAAAAGGGATCCTCCTCCCTCTCCTCCTCACACCACATTGATCCTCCATGATCGGAAAAAACCTGAACATTTATCTTCTAAACTTCCCTATAAGCATCCTATAGGCACTGGTTTTCTTCAAAGACCATCTTTATTGCCCTAAAAGGTGGTTATGAAGAGGCGCTTCAAAGAAGATGTAATGTCCATTACCCAATCATTGAACTTCATTTCTTCTTATACTTCCTCTTATTTATTTTTTTATTATGAAGTAAAAACATAAGTATAAATAATATACTGATATGTTATTATAAATATGAAACAACCCTATTTCACCTTTTATCCATCCTATATAAAATGAAATCACCGTGCATGCGTATGTACGGAATACCGTCTCCACACTGTGGTGTAATCTGTTTGCCACCACCACCTTACATGGATGGGTATAATGGTGTAAATAATCACTATATATGATTATTTTAATGTGATATTGATTCTGAAATAGTATACATACACTTAAATACAATTCCACAATCATTGGAACTATATCATTGCTCATGCATACGTACGGCCTACCGTCTCCACGATGTGTTGCCACTCGTTCTACATGATATTAAATGAATAATGATTATATAAATGAATTTAATGAATAAATATGATATATATTACACTAATACCATACTGTAAATGAGGTATCTATAACCTAAAAGAATAATAATTTCTTCAACAAAACACGCATAAGAACAAAAAGCAATAAACACCCAAATAACAAGTAGCACTGAAATATAACTAATACAAAGTTAAGAATATGAACATATATGATATCATAACAATGAGTATGATTATTAAATAATCCAATAAAATTATTTAAATCATTATAGAGGATGTTAGGACACGTACGATGAAAATCGGACCTAAGGTAAGGGAAAATTATTCCAATCTTATTCTTATCCGAGATTGTTTATTCGTAAGTATTTATTGGGGTTATGTTTATCATCCATGTCCATGTTTTCTAAAAATGTTTTCTTAAAATTTTTAGTATTATTCCATTTATGTTCAAAGTCATTTTTACCATTTTATGAATTTTACCACAAGTTTTGGAAGGAATCTTGTTTTTACCATACGAGGTACTTTTTGACTTTTCCGACAAAAGTATGAGAAGAATGTTTCTTAACTTAAACGGCATGAACTGATTTTTACGATTTATTAAAGTATAATTTTTATGATGCTTACTCTAAATTTTTTCATGGTTATTTTCAATAAAATCATTTTAATTTAAAATTACAAGAAATTTTGTGAAAAGAAAATGATTTTGAAAAGAAAGGATATTTTCCTCAAAAATCCATTTCAAGTCTTTTGTCAAAACTATTTTCCATCTATGATGACATTATGATTATGTTTCAATTATAATTTATCTATTATTTACAAGGTTTTATTCTTTTTATGATGAAATGAGATCTATTTGTTTTATATGGATTACGTTAAGATGGGATGATTTTTATGAAACCCATTTTTTCTTCTGGTTATGATGAATGATTTATGTTAATTTTTTGGAACAAGTATGAATGATTTCATTATGAGATGGGTGGGACCTATATCTACCTCCAATGCATTGGGTAACAATTTATATCTCATGATATAGACATGGATAGAATGGAAGGATAATCTGGTTCAGTGATACAAGAATGAAATGAGGAGTGAACTCGGTTTAAAAATGGACATTGTTTACTAAGATAGTATTGTTAATGAGTATTTACTACTATGAAATGATTCTCTATGATTATGTGTGTATTACACAATGTTTCATGTTTTATGTTATGATTTTTGGGATTACATTCCACTACTATGATTTATCCCATTTTATGAAATTATGATCTCTTTTATAGGTTATGATTTCCAAAATGATATGTTCTTATGAATATGATGTGATTGATATTTCTTTTGTTTACATTTGCTGAGAATTTGAGCTCACAATTTTGTTTGTTTTCTTTTCCCCAGTTTAGGAGGAAGGTTATTAAGTAAGATATGAGAAAAGGGTCTCCAGATTTGATAAAATAAAAGGGATATAGTGTAGATGATTTATGAACCAATTTTTTATGTTTCCCATTTTCTAAAGTCACTGTACCTATACGGTCCTTTCATGGTTTTGTTATATGTTGTAATAAGTGTTCTTCAATTCTGATGTAATAACAATGTATGTAAAGTATGGGTCGTTATATTCACAAATAATGTAACATGCTTACTAAACCAATTTGGTTAACATCAAATTAAAACAAGAAGAACCATATTCATTTACAAGACCCTTTATCCATATCCAACATTTATCAACTAATTCTGGTTTACATTCTTTTCCAATTTACAGAAAGGAGATACAATAAACGTAGCAAGAATGGATATCACACTATCTAGAAAAAAAGGGAAAAAACATACGACATACATCAAATTATTTATCTTGTTCAAATATTTGTTATGTCAATTACATTATTGTCATGTGTGATAAAACATACTAACAATGCACTTTCATTTAAAAGAAAAGAGAAGAAACAAATCGGATACCTCAAACACTTCTTGAAGTTCTTTATCCACCCAATAGGTCACGATTCTCCTCTTTCATCAACTAAATCCACCTAAGGATGCCATGGTACAACCACACCAACCGAAACCCAAGAAAAAACAATTAGAAACATGGAGATTACATGCTATAATATGTAAATGAGAAACATGAGAAGATATACCCAAAAAGTATGACGATAAAAAATACCTTATATATGAAATTTATTGATATAGCATGGTTGAATCAAAACAGAGCAGAAACAATCCGAGGAGAAATGTTTTATTATGAAACTATTATGGAATAGAATGAATGGTATTAACATCTCATAACCTAGAATAAATAGGAAAAATTAGTGAGGAAGATATCTCGTCCCTTTAGAAGATTTCACAGAGCAATGGTTCAAGATACACTTAATTTACCATAAAAAGTGGATAACATTAAACAATGTCCCTTGTCCAAGTAAAAACATCCCAAGCCAAATGATTAATTAATATAGGACTTATGGCCTTTAAATCAGCCATATAGTCCTTAAAATGTGGCCGTAAATGCATTTTACATCAAAGGAAAACACTAAAGGGGTGAAACCATAGGAATCAGGAAACACTATTCACATACTCATAATTTGGAAATGGAAAAACATTATTCATGAAACTCGCACTTAGAAATTGTTCATGAACCACACAATTAGACAATGTTCATGAAACTCACCATTAGAAACTATTCTTGAACCTCACTGTTAGACATTCTTCACGAACCTCACTGTTAGACATGTTCATGATCATCACCATTAGACACTGTTCATCAACCTCACTATTAGAAGGCCACCATTCTGGAAAAACTATTCACAAAATCAAAATTTGGAAAAGGAATGAAAAGGTCACCTTTCGGGAAACTCAATTCATGGAACTCAAAATTTGGCAAATGAATGAAAAGGTCACCGTTAGAATCTCACCATTCTGGAAACATTGTTAACAAAAATAAATATTTGGAAAATGAAATAAAAGGTCACTGTTAGAAGGTCACCGATAGAACTGTTCAATGAATGAACTATTCACATAATTTGAAATTGGTAAAGTGTTTGGGATAAGTCGCATTGACCTCCCGGAACACCTCAAACACCATATTTTCACAATGCAATTGACCAGATAGTTTTGGGCCATTACATCAATCATAATCATCAAAAATCATAATTTCACAATGAATAACAATGTTTTTTTTGAAGATCATATTTTTATTGAACAAGATGTTCAAAAAATAAATTCTTCAAAACATTTTCAAAAACCATATTTTTGGTAGAGATCTCGTGTGTCTCAAAATCCAAAAGTAAGGAGCTCGTCCAAATGATCAGTTATTTATAGGTGAGATCTCAAATGGTGACATTTTCATTCAATGTTCATATTTTTCCACTATTTAATAGGGACTTGGACTAGTGGAATTTGTAATAGTAATATTGTAACTAAAACAATGGCAACATTTAGATAACAAAAACTATCACAACTAGCATTATAATTTCTATAAAATGTGATATTCATAATTTAATAATAGTTACAATAAATAAATATAGAAACATAATGAAATGTATAAAAATAGATCCGTATGAAAAAAAAACAGATGCAAATAACTATGAGAATAATATCTAAATAAATATTTAGAATCAAAATAGAATAATATTGAGATTCAAATTATAATAAACAAGGAAAATCAGATTTGATATTTAGTGAAAATTTTATTTCAAAAACATGAATCATATTTGAAATTATGTGAGAATCAAGAATCTATAGAACACAATGAATCAAGACTGATAAAGTGAATCAAAAACATTTTTTCTTTGAAATTAAATATATAATAAATGTTATTTTTTGGAATTTAGGAAACATAGAGGATCTAATATTTTGAGTGATTTAGAATAAACGATGTGTGGTGATTTTGAATTGAAAACAAAGTGAATTGGAATGTATGAAATATTTGGATTCAGATTATAAAAAAATAGATAATGTAATTAAAATGTCATTGAAAACTAGCCTTCATGTATTACAAATTCAAATCGATCTTAATGAAAAATATTTTCGTCATAGCCAGAAATAAACAGAAACGTCATATATGAGTATAATTCAAACAAATATAATTTTTTTAAGGGAATAAATTATCATTTTATTAAATAATGTAATTATTGTCATATTAAAGAAATAATTTTTTGTTTTGGAAAATATATTTAAGACTCCAAAACATAATGGAGTTAAAATTATATACAGAAACTCTGGACTAATATGTCTCCAACTTTTGGGAATGTTGAAACAAATATATTTGATAAATAATATCTTGACCAAAAATATTTCTATAAGATCATAAAATAAATAATTATCTCCCAATGAGTTCATGACTTATATTGAATACGACTAACTCCCATATAGGTTATAGAATCAACCTAAGGGTCATATTCTTATCATTGAAATATGTCCATCCTTTATTAAGGAAACAACCACAACTTTTCTTAAGGATGCCATTTTTATGTAATATCCCTCTTACATAGATATTATCATCTTTTGATTTAATTTATTATTATAAAATATTTGCCCTTCTCCCCCTTTGTGATAATTGGAAACGAATAGATGGATGTTTATGGTACCTAAACAAATTAGGAAACATACAACATAAAACAATGAATAAAAATATTTTAATATTGAAAATATATTTTATACAACATATTATAGGATTACGAGAAGAATTAATCATTCATTGGAATACGTTTCTTGACTATAGATTTTAGATTATTTAACTCCTTATGGTCATCTTGGATGTTCACCACAAGAATATCTTACTCATAATTTTTCTCCCCAAGATAATCATTCTTCTATTTCTCGCATTGAATCTTCACTTCTTGGGACATAAGAAATTCTTCCTGGGAGTTTAGTTTCTCCAACAACTCATCTCTTTTATCCCTTAACTTTTTTATTTCCAGACCATTGAAAATATGTTTTTGGTCCAGGTCTTTTTCTTGGTGCATCTAGATTCGTCGTTCCTTCCTCAACTTCTCAAAACAAAAAAAACTACTTTATATATTTATCCTTGGGGATTTTGATTCATTGAAGGGTCACATAACTATAGAAACCATTTCCTAAAAAACATTGGAGAAATTATTGTCATGTTTGACCACATTAAAATTTAATTATAATACATTCTTTGAGAAATCTAATTCAGTAAAAAACATTTGAATTACACTTACAACATTATTAAATTCTCCATAAAGAGGATTAAGGATTCTGACTTCTGATACACTCACAACCATCATTATTACCATCTAAAATAACATCAATACCAACATCATCACTAAGATATGGAATTTTATTGACATTGTTTTTAGAAAAATATTCTTCTTGATGAATAAATATGTCAACTCATTCATGAATAGAAGATGAGTCTTTAAAGGTTATTATGGAAAACATATCAGATTGACTTTGCTTCTGAATTTCTTCGATCTGTAGAATCTCAGCTTCACTGATTCTCTCTCTAATTTTCTCTTCTTATTCTTCTTCTATTTAGTATTATTATTTTTCATCCTTATTTTGTTCATAAATAAGTGGTGTTGAACAATGAAAAACTTTGTTTCCCATTACTTAATGTCTTACCTCCATTTTAATTTTTTGAGAAGGACGATGAACATATATTTCTTGGAGAAATGATTCTAGAACATGAATCTATTATAAAGTTATTTCTGTATCTTTTAACAAAGCATGAAATACTTATTTTTTAGAAAACATATTCCTATTATTCTTAAATTTATACAACCTTTCATGATATTAAGTAGCATAAACATTCATATTAATAGCTTTAGTGGGATCTATACTAAACACTACTTCTCCTTATTGAAATTTCTCTTTTATATTTCTCCATATTTATAGAACATCCTCATAATATGTCATTTTTTCCATGGAATAAGTATGTTTGGATTCTTGATATTGTTTTAGTCCATGAACATTTCTTTTCTTCTATGTAGACTTTTAAATTTTTCTAATATGGCCATCCTTTCTCCCATGATCAGTAAATACATTCATTTTATCACCAAAAGCATATTTCATTCTGTTCTGTGTTTCATATCTTAACAAAATAATCATAAACATCTTGGGATTAAACTGGGAAGTAATATTGTAGAATTATAATAATTTCACTATAAATATTGTCAAAATTTCTAGAAATGCAAGCATCTGTGAGTTTATAAACTAATCCTTTATTTTTTAGATTGTAATAAAAACAAAATTTACCATGTTAATATTTTATATATTAACATGAATTAATATTATGATTTTGTTTGTGATTTTTTTATGTATCTATATCGTCTTTCCATGGTATAAAAAACATTTATCCATAAGGAAACTATCCTTTGGTTGGCTGGATGATTTGAAATCATGGGTGAATTAATACCATGAAGGCCTAAGGATTCAATTTCCATGACTATGATAAAATATCATTCAAATTATATCATTTTATTTGTAGCGTAATACACTTCTCCAAATAAGGTATTTCAATAATGTCAACATCATTCTTAAAATTTGTTGAATAAGTCTAACCTTATGAATCGACCTAAACCTTTTCCATACAAACATCAATAAAGAATAAAACTATTAGGTAAAATCCAATTACCAAGACATCATATACAATATCATTCTCTACCCCATCCATAGTAATTAAACCATTTTCCCATCCATGGAACGTGATGATCTTCCTTATAACAGATTTATACATAGGGAAAAAAATATGATCAACTAAACTCTCCCTAAAATAGACCAATATGTATTCAATCTTTCTGTATAGTAATTTATGTTTTGGATGATTTTTCCATAGAAAATAAGAACTTTGAGGATGATAAATGAAATTGTTACAGTGGCTTTGAAGGGCAGTAGATTTTTTTCAAGAATTCCTTTGGAAAGATATGTGGGATAAAGAGTTGGTCCCACTTTTATATAGGAATCTCAGGGATGTTTGGTCTTCTATGATTGATCCAATTATTTATTTTAATCTAATATAATCCAATGCATGAAATTGGGGTAATAATTTATATAGGTTCTGATCTTTTGTGGATTTAATGAAATAAAAGAGTTTTATGGAATTTTGAATCCATTTATGGTTTTATTAAAATAAGATATAAATCCCAACAAAAACAAATGATACTAACAATAAACAGGTACGAAATTGTACCTTTAGTAATTATCAAACTATTTTTTATTGTTTGTTGATATTATTGGTAGATGTTTTATATTATGAAATTTTTTTATACTAGAAATATAATATATGTTTTGAAAACATTTTTTAATGTTACAATAACATTTGTTAAGGATAAAAAAATATAGGTTCTGAATGATAAAAAAAAATAAAAAAATGGACACCCCTTCTAAAAAATTCTATCTTATTCTTAAGAGTCTGTTTTATTAAAATTTAGGAATGAAGTATTACCTTATACTTATCATTTTTATATTTTTATTAATGTATTAATATATAATGAAATGTAATTTTTCATTTTAAATATCAACAAGTTTCTCATGCATTCTAATAAACATTTTAAAAATATATCTTCTCATGTGTGATCCGTAAAAAAGTTATTCCTAATATCTATGTGATTTTCATGAGAGTGACGTGCATGATTTTTTTCTTATTGATATTACACTAGTGTCATAAAATAATTTACGAGTTCAGTAAAACTCTTGTTGTAATCTGTGAGTGTGTTTTATATCCACAAAACTTGAGCACAAAAAATATGATTTTCACTATCTTCTAATTCATTAGTGTATAGTGCTATAGAATATTCTTTCTTACATGAACAATAAGATAATGAATCTCCTAGGAAATGAAATATTATGGTTGTAATTATCCTATAAATTCTATATCCACCAATGTTAGCATCTAAAAATCTTTTAAAAATAAAATCATTTCTTGAAGAATAGATAATTCATAAGTCCATAGTTTACATTATATAGAAAAAAATTATTTCTAGTTTATTTAAATGAGAATAATTTTGATTAGATTTAATTCTAGAGAATAAGCTCAATAGAAACATTATGTCTGGAGGACTAGTAGTTATGTATAGTTAACATCCTATCATACCTCAAAAAGATATTTGATCTACTAGTTTCCTAGTTTGTTTAAGATCAAGGCTATTAGGGGCACCAATTGCTGTAGTATTAGTTTTAGTATTGTCATATCCATAGTCTTTAATAATACCATTAAGATACATATCTTGATATATTAATGGTCCTTTTGGTTTTTGAAAAATTAGAAAACCAAGAAAAATTGTTAACTCACCGATCATACTCATTTCAAACTCAGATTTCATTAGATTCTCAAATTAAATATTTAAGGATTCATGAGTTTATCCCATTATAATGTCATCATCATAGATTTTTATACATAAAACATTTTTATTTTCTATATCTGTTAAAAGGGTTTGAGCAGTAGTACCCTTAACATAGTTGTTTTGTAACAAAAAACATGTAAGTCTATCATACCA
This sequence comes from Viscum album, assembly GCA_963277665.1. Lineage (NCBI taxonomy): Eukaryota > Viridiplantae > Streptophyta > Magnoliopsida > Santalales > Viscaceae > Viscum > Viscum album. The sequence continues at coordinate 959,086,398 of OY728143.1, read as the reverse complement.
TTCTCCATGGGGCTATTTAAGATCATATAAAACATTGGTATGATTAGAAACATGCTCAGGATATATTTTTTCTTCAAAACCAAGATTATGTAAAGCATAAACATCCTCATGAACATATCCATTATGTAAAGCACCCATCACAACCATTTGAGATTAATTTTTAAGAGTACTACAATGGCTGTTAGAATTGAAATACATTCATGACCAAATAATTGAGAGTGGGTTTCTTCATAGTATATTAATTCTTATTGATTATAGATATTAACAAATAATACTTATTTATTTTTTATTATAATTCCATTTTCATCACATTTATTTTTGAAGTCTCACTTTACTCCAATTAAGGACGTTTTTCAGTCTATTCAATCCAGGTCCCGACTTTGTTCCTTTGAATTAATTTTTTTATCATGAGTAGATTTAATCCAATATTCATCACCTAAATCATCATCAGTAATTTCAGGTTCTGATTGAGTGGGAATTTCTTATTTATCTATATTATATCATAAAGAACATCAAGTCCTTACTAGTTGATTTACATCATCAATGATACTTTCACTAGGATGATTCATTAGAAACAACTGACTTGTGTTTTTTAAACCCTTTTCCTTAATATAGGGTAGAAAACTTTCTAGAGTAAATAATTTAGAAAAATTTTCATGAGTATACTGTTGATTATAAGAATATTCCAACAAATATTGATAATAATTTTTTGAAAAAACATTTGATAATGTAGTTTGGGTTACTATAAAAACTATGGATCAATTTCATCAAATTTAATATGTATTATTTTCTCAATAGAATAATAGTTTTTATTAAAAACTCTATAAGCCTTATAAGTAGTGGAATAACCTAAGACAAATCCTTCATTGAATTTGGGTGGGAAATTTTGTAAGTTATATTTTGTATTTATAATTAATACATTTAATCAAAATAATATGAAGTATGAATCCTTTGGATTTCGTCCATTCCATAATTCATAAGCTATTTTATTATGAAGTGGCCTAATTAAAACATGATTTATAGTATAACAAGCAGTACTTATAGATTCATCCCTAATGTGATTATCAATTAAATATTTACTCAACATGGTTCATTTTTTCTCTTTATGAATTTTATTACATATCTAAACAACACAATTTTGGAGATTGATTTCTTGGAGAAAATATGTTTTATGTAATTCCATAATTACTACCAAAAATGTTAAAATATATATTTTTACATTCTCTTACATGATCATTAATAATAATTATCAATGAATGTTTTTTCTCAATTTTAACTTTGGATGAAATATATTTGAAGTAATAAAAGGTTTCATATTTACTTAATATAAAATAGACCCATATAAATATCGTGTAATCATAAAATAAAATAAATACATTGTATTTTACTCCAATACGAAAAACATTGATTGGAATAAACAAGTCTATGTGCACAAGATACAATCCATCAGAAGTGGATACCTAAATAATAAACATAAAGCATGTATTATTCTTCTTACCATATTTACAAGGGATATAGACTTTTAGAAAATCAAATGTAGGATTTTCTAGATCCATAACAAGACTTTTCTTTAATGTTTACATAAGTACATTAAGACAAAATGTACTAATCTTTTATTCCATTACCATAATTGGTCATCCATTTCCCCATTGAATGTTAATTCGTGGAACCTATGTACTTCTATATTATGTGTATAAATATCATCATGCAGATAGTTATAAAGAGTGAACTCATCCATGGAATTGTGTACAAAAAATTTATCATTCCTAAAATTCAAAAGGTAACCTTCATCACCATATGGAATAATGATTATAAGGATGTGTATAATACCTTAAACAAATAATACATTGGAAATTAAGGATTTTCAATGAATAACAATATTACCTATACCAATAATCTCTCTCTTAGCATTGTCCATGAATGTGACTCTTACACCTTTCATCTTAATAATAATTGCAAAGATGTTTTTTTCACCAATCATCTGTCTGGAATAGCCCGTATCCGTGTAGCATGTACTCCTTTTGATATTTCCTTTATTTTACAAAAAATAAAAAAGTTGGACATTCATAATATAAAAATTATTGGATCATGAAAAGTTAAAAAATAAAATATTAGGAATCCTAAATTTATTTTAAAAGTAAAATTTATCAATATCAAACAATTTAGTTTTATTTAATGAATACTTTTTCTCCCAATTTCTGCCACATTGATACTTAGTGAAAAAAGGGGGCAGTGAAGAACCAAAATTTTTTGACTAAAACTGGATTTCAAGAAGAATAACTAATTCCTAAAGTATTCCTAATATGAAAATTTTTTCAATAGATTATTTCAAAATTCAATTTACCAGATGTAAAGTTTGAAAAAAGATTATTTAATGAAAATATTTCATATTTTTCCCTGATGAATAAAACATTTTCCTTATAGTCATTAGCCGTAGTATTGAAATATGTCTCTATAATTTTTAAATATAATTACAATTCATGAAATCGTTATAAAATATATCCTTCACAGAATTAAATCCCTCATGGTTTTTTGAAATACAATTAATTTGAAAAAAATTTCATCACAATAATTATAATGACCTAATACTTATTTTCTAAAAATAATAATTATAGAATATTCCTAATGATATTTCAAATTTATCATACTATTTTAATTTTAAATCATCTTGGAAAATATATATAATTATTCCAAAGAAAGTCCAGAGATATATTTTGATGTGGATGATTGGTTATCCCCAAATTTATAATTTTCATCATTAGAAAAATTAGTACATAAATATATATTGTTTAATGATTCATTTGTGCACACATTGGATATGAATCATTGGTTTTCAATTAGAATCTAAGAAATTAGACCAATATTTTTTAGTTATGATGATTCATTTTCTGAAGATTGATTAGATTAATCTCCACTATTTTTACTCCAATAATAATTTGACTTCAATTTTCTCTTTCCATTACTCATTTAAAATTTATCCGATTCTTTTAAGAATATATGCCTTTCTTTTCCAGTCTTTTACGCATAGGTAAGTCAGTACTAATATGCACATCTTTCTTGAATTCATAACAAGTGACATCAAAATCATTCTAATATTTTTTGTCTTTATTAATATATCAACATTGAAAGGCCATATTACCAATAATATTGTTCATCCTTTGAGAAAGTTTTGTTACCACCTTCATTAAATTTTCTAAATCAATTGAGTTTGACTAAAAAACAACTTTCATAGACATTGTGGACAAAAAAATTTCTTAGGAGTATTTGCATTAATCTGTTATGAAGTTGTAGAAAAGGAAACACTTTGATTTTCTACATCATGTTATCATCTTCTCTCTTCAATCATTTTCATGTTTTTAGAGATTTATAAAAAACACAATAAGAGTATGAATAGTTAAAATATTTGATTGATCAAAATTATTTCTATTTGAATCCCATTCATTAGAAATGATGTCAATAAATATATCAACAAACATCCAATTATCATTAATTTTTTATCCCATTGACTGTATATTTTTAACAATATTCATTTATCATTGCTGAAATTTATCTGTTGGTTCTTAATAGGGTAAATCACAACCATGATAATCTTCCTTAAGAACATCTCTTCTAGTCTCTATATCATTTGATGTTACAAAATGTGTAACATCTAATTTCATCAAAATTTTGTCACCTTCTTCACAAGAAAATATTTTATTTATTTTCGTGGTTATAGAAAAAAAAAGTATATCATACCATATAGTTTAGTTTTATTCATTCTCTTATTGATTTTTAATGTTTTCGACTTCATTATTAGGGATCATCTAAACTCTAATAATCCTAAAAAAATTTATACAACAGTTTTTATTAAAAACATCTTCATTTTGTTTCTCTAATATTCATAATAATTGCCAAAAAAATGTTGGTGGTATTGTAGGGTCCAGATTATCCACGAATCTGACATTAATTACTATAATCTTACAAAACAAGACATACCCCCCCCCCCCACATTTTAGCATTGTATGAGTATATTATCAATGAAATAAATAAAACTTATATGGAAAAAACGTAAGATAAACACAGTGGAAACCTCTTCTAATATGAATGTTTATATTAGTATTTCATATACCTACTCTAATACCAAATGTAGGAACAACTGATGAGATGTAGATATTATATTTTAAGAGGGGTGAATTGTAATTTTAAAAGCATTCTTTTTTACCTTTATAGAAGAGTTTTTGAACCAAGATAAACAAATAACATTCGAAACCCTCTACTATCATTAACAAATTGATCGAAATGGCATAGTGTCTAAATATGATTATATTATATATAAATAATCACACAAGTATATTAAGTAATATTATACTGTAAGGTGTATAATATCTTATATCAGAGATCCAACAAATAATAAATTTTATGAAAGATACCATTTATATTCAAAAAATTATGGGGAAAATAAAAATACATGTAAACAAAAAAAATCATTTATCCCAAATAGTAGCGTATTAAAAACCATGGATAAAGGTCCCTTTATTTATACATTTATGAATGTCTATCTTACCCACACCAGGGTAAACCCCCATTACGAATATTGTTATATCTCTATATATCACCAAAATCCCTTGATAGGTAAGGACATCAGTACCTATGTCTTCCTTTAAATTTGAACCCCACTATTAAAAAGGTAATAAGATCCACTATGTTCTTAGCCTCGTAATACATCAACCATAATCAACATCAATATGAATCACATAAAGGATAAACAAACTAGTTGACTATCATATGTTTGTAGAACAAGCTATTCACAGGTTAATTTCATACGAACTTTTTCACAATGATGATTTTTGGAACACCTCTTGGGTGTCTCAAAATCCAAATGTAATGGGGGTGTCCAAATGATTGGGTATTTATAAGAAAGATCTACAATGATTGAATTTTCATACAACATTCAGATTATCAGGTAATTTTGTAAGGACTTTGACAACGGGAATTCATAATTGTCATATTGTAACTGAATAAACAACACCATTTTGATAACAAAAAATATCAGAAATAACTGATCATTTGAAATAATATATAAGAATCCGAATGTAATAAAAATGAAACTATGTAAATCGAGAAATTTAATGAAAGATATAAAATGAAATCCTTAAGTAAAAATTAGTTTCATGGAACTATGAGAGTCGGATATGAAACAATATTGAGAATTTGAATATAATAATATTGAGAATTGTATTCTAATAATCATGGTAATTAGAAATTGATGATTTTCAAAATTTTAATTTTATAAGAATGAGTTGGATTCATGATTCAATAATTATTGGAATCTAAAGAATATGAAAATTTATAATTGTAAAAGTTATTCAAATAAGAAAAATCAATATTTTATCTATAAATTGCAGTGTTTCAGAATTTAAGAAACATAGTTGTTCCCAAATTTGGAGTAATTCAGAATCCAGGAAATGAAGTGTTTTGGAAATGATAAACTGAGTTAATAAGAATTTAAATAACTATGGGATTCAGATTCTATGAAATATAGAAATGTAATTAAAATGTGAAAAAAGACATCATGTATTACAAATTCTAATTAGTTTTAATGATAACTATGTTGGAATTATCAATATACAAACCCAAAATTCATAACTGTGTATAAGTCTGACAAACATAATGTTTCACGAATATTGAATCTCAAATTTTCTTAAAAAATGAAATTATAATTTTCATAATGGGGGATTTATCTTAAACGAAAATATATTTTAGATTTTCAAAACATAACAGAGTGAAAACGTTATAGGGAATAATTGGTATCTACAAGTCATTCCATATCATTAATTCCATACCCATGGTATGAATATCTATCTTGATGAACAATATTGGTGTGAAATTACTATAAAGAACCCATAATGATATTAAAAATATAAAATGTAAATATATTTGAATTCATTTTTATTATAATATGATTCAAATAAAAAACATGCATCATAAATTTCATGTCATCAAAAACACAAAAATATACCCTATTGGCTATTTCATGATTACATTAGTGAGTTACAAGGTATGTGGTATATTTAAAAATTATATGATCAGATAAAAATGGAATATATTTATTCAATTATTGTCACTATCAAGGGAATATAGTCCATTATATTGTATTTTATTGATCCATCCCATTATAATAATGGTTCTCATCTTACAAAAGAAACAAAAAAATAATTCATCATGTTTTTAGGGTTGTTTCAAATAAAATGGTATACTTTTTAACTGAGTGTTCCATGATTATTTTTTCATTTACATTAATAGACTTTGTATAATGTATTTTATCATTATATTATTGTTATTGAGGTTATATAACACTTGGGTTGAATTTAAAGGGTCTATATATGGATTTGATGTAATTTTAGAATGTTTTTAACAGTTAACAGTTTTAGAATGACCTTGTAAAACCATATAACTTCTCTTAAAAAATAATGAAATAGATTCTAGGAGTCACTTGTTAGGAACACCATAGGTGGAAATTTTGAATGAATAATATTGTTTCCATTATATATTTTACATATAGTGATAGTGGAAAAAATAATGGATGACTCATGTTTTTTAGACCACGAAAGATTCCCATGTGGGGTGTGGTTTGGAGAAAGTATGGTCACACTATTAGAACACAACATACCAAGCCATTTAACGCAACTATGAATTTTTCATTAATTATCTGTAAACTATAGTTAATCATTATTTTTGACGTTAATATCCAAATTTTTTTTCTCCTCCCTGAGGATATCAAACTCATCACCTTCCAAATGTGTTCGTATTAGTTCCATTTGATGAAGAAGATGGTTCTGATGGATTAATTAAAGTTTTATCATTAATGTTAATAGAAAGTATCCATTTTATATTTTTCAAATTATATATAATCATATCCACTCATACGTAATTTTTAATAAAATAAATTGTCGATACGTTTAAAATATAATATATTTTTGATGAGATATTAAGAAGTTCTCTTTATGTAAATATGTTTTGAGACAATATCTTGAGGTTAGGTAGTGCTGTTCACCATCTTCATCCCCCATTTTGAGGTATCTGACTTATCAATATTATCCCCATAATCAAGATGTTAGATTATTAGTTTCACAATAAAAAATTTATTATATTTTTAAAGGAAACATTGAATTATTTAATGAAAGAAATACATTTTGGGTTACGGTTTTGGATTGTTAGAATTCGAATGGATTTTAGAAAATCATTTATTCATAATTTCAAAATATTTTTTTTAAATTGTCATTTATTATTAACATATATAAAATGTTCAATGAAATTTCAAAATGCAAGAAAAAATTTATATTACATTTATTGAAATAAGAACATGAAATACATAATTCTATTTTTACACCCTTCTTCATCAATCTCATAAAACGGGATAAATGGAATGAGAAATCATAGATGAAGAATATTTAATACATATATATCAAAAATAAACCCAGTATATGAAATAAGCTCTGGTGCTTCCCCCTATAATCTATAACTCAAAATATCTATGGGTCTACATGAATTCCCATCTCTAAGAAATTATGACTTACAATGTGAAAACTATCTATCCAAAAGGGATGTTTACTAAGCACTGAATAATGTTGGAGATCTATTTGGGTATTCCTCATGATATCAATATGTTTCAATGTGTTGTGTCGATATTGTGAATACACTAATATGTCATCCGAGAATAATACCATGATATTATCTAGTATATGGGTGGAAAACCATATTTATAGGCTCTATAAAAAAAGCAGGTGTGTTTATGAGAATGACCCACATGACCATGTACTCATATTGAATATACCTTCTTCTGAAAGCTAGGTTAGGTATGAAAAATGTCATGAAATGTAAATCATGACATCTTGAACATAAATAAATCATTGGAACTACTCTAGCTCTTCAGAGCTGATCAAATAACTCACATATTAAAATAAATGGATAGCAATTCGTTACTGTAAGATGGTTTAGTCAATGGTAATACATGAAAAACCATAGGGTACAGTCAACCATTTTGCAAAAAATGACTGATGAAACCCAAGGTTATGTAATGGGTATATAAATGCATTAGCCCCTATAAAATCTAATTACTTCTTCATATTCAAATTTTATATAAGTGATATTATGTAAGGATAAATGGACACTGATCTCACTCATATCAAAAGCCCGATATTAATTTATACCTCTCTTAGTAGTGGTATTCCATAAAATTCATTAGTTATGAATTAATTGAATCAATCAACAATAAGATGGAAACAAAACCGGTCATAAACCCTAACAATCCTTGAATAAAATATAAATATGGTATGTCAATCATTCAGTCACTATTGCACAGGTCTCCCTCAAGATGCATTGACATCCCATTATCCCTTGTAATTATGTCAACTTCCCTTGGGTGAATTAAATATCATCATTTGATGATAGAATTCAGTATTATCCTGATAGGGAAACAACCAGTACATTAAAATAATATGATCAATCCATGCCATGAAGAGGAGAAAAAAATCCCATACGGAATGATATTCACATATTTTAAGTAGAAATTCCTTACAATTGCGAATTCCCATAGATCAGACACCTTAAGTGTTATTGAATCTCATAACAATATCGATGTGTTCAATATTGTGGCCCATAAAATCCATGATTTTATCCAATATATAGGAGTTAGATCCACCTAAGTAAAATATAGTATATAGTAAAGTGTTTTTATTTAGAATATAATGTTGAACAGTAGATGTTTTGGTCCTCTACTCCTCTGGCATATGTTTCACTTCCTGTATCATGACCTCAGTAAATCTTAGAGTCACCACCTGAATACCTTAATAACGCCCACTCTAATAGTGATCAGAATTTAGAGTATATTTAACTTTACCATGAAAAACAAATCAAACTAAGAGGCTTGTAGAATTCCAACTACTTACTTGGTGAGATACTAATGGTTGCACTACAGAATGTGGAGTAGTTGTAGATTCAGAGTATGTAGGAACCGATGGAAAAGTCTGGCAGATTTGATGGATATTACCCATCCTATTGAAACATATAAACCCCACTATATCTCATATTAAATGATGTTTTATATTCCCTTATTTCACCCAATTGTGATATAGAATGATGTAGTCAGTATAGGCTACACGATACATACTCTACCCTATCAAACATCAAAGATACATATACGTCCTCCATATAAAAAACATATATATCTAGGGTTGAAACCACCATTTATCCCACTATATGATTATTTTATATTTTTTAAAATGATGAGGTCTTAGTTGACTATCTAAAAAATATTATTCTGTTGAATGAATTAGACCTGGGATTTGATGGACTATACTACCCCATCCACGAATCAAAAAGTGGACATAAGATTATCACCTTCTAGTTTTGTTGTGATGGTCTCCAACTCCATAAAATGAAAAGAATAATCCCAGACTAACATGAATCCCTAAAACATCTTTATTGACTCCCTACCCAAATCAAAACTCATATTATATGGAAATAATTAGATGTATAATATCATTTGTAACTACTTCTATATAATATCTTTGATTATAATATTCAAATGTAGTTACAACCAACCATCGCTTGGGAGAATCTCATAACAAATATGCTGATATATTAACCATCCACTATAGGTGCATCTGCAAATTCTCATTGTAGATATCATGGATTCTATCAATGAATCTACAACATGTGCTCAACAATCATCTATAATGGAGGGAGGATATTGCTGATGGAACACATAAGTCAACTCTAACATAGTAGGGGCAGGTTAATCGTCAATTTTCATATTTTTCATCATTCTGATGGAATGATGTCATAATTTGGCATCACTTCCCATATTGTAATAACAGGAGGTTCCATAGGTGAAACTATAGTATTGATCACTCATGGATAAGGGCCCATTGTGTATAGTGTTTGGTTTTCACAACATTTAGGAAATATGACTCGAGTATGTAATTGGGGCATCAATATACAATTTCAAATACATGAATCTTAAAAGAGTTCAATATTTTAAGTATTAAAGATGATAAAGATGTAATAGTACATAGACTTACTATAGAAGAGTTCTATCATATTATCTTAATCCAAAAAGATAATTCTAGGTAATACTGAAATCCATAATAGGTTATAAGATTGAAATAGACTCGTTTCTACCATCCACTATAGTTCGTGTTAGGTATAGGTATCGTATAATATATTATGAGTTTCATCATATAGAGTTTCAATTGAAAGGTATAGAGGATAACACAGTTTACGTTACAATTGGATGGCCATATAAAATTAACCATTACAATTTAATTGATTCAAATTCATCTATGTTTGTAATATATTTAATATAATTATATGTATCATGATCCTGATCCAATAGGTCCAGAACCAAAAAATATTTTATAAAGGGATAATTAATGTGTCATCACAACAATTTATAGGAAACACTGTTAATATTGATATAGGTACATTAATCAACCTGATTACATTTTCCTAGCACAGAATGAATGAACATTTCAATATATAATAAACATAGACTAATTATATAATGTGGTAAATACCTACAAAAAATAACTGTGAAATGAATAAATTCTTGGAATATTAGTCATATTGTGCCTCTAATGATTAATTAAATGACACTCTCCCGTTTTATTAGGATAAGTTTCATGAAATTTCAATGTTATAGTACCAATTGAAGTAGAATAAAAAAACATTTGTGCCACCCCATGGAGAAGTCTTATCAACCATAGCAGGGAAAACAAACAATATTAAATACCCATAATAAGTAAATATAGTTTTCCCCTATATATGGGTTAGTTACACTATGGACCGATCTCATTATCAAATCCCATTATATCATAGGATTAGGAATAACACTCAAATAGTGGAAAAAGGGAAATGAAAACCGTATTCTTCTTTTTATTACCCCATCCCAAGGTCTCCATACCCTGAAACCCAGGATGGTGGGTCACAATGACTCATGTGAACCTCCCCATATGTCTGTCGCTTCCAAATAGCAGTGAAGGCCAAAGGTGGAATAGTGGGGATACTATACCCTTATATGAGAGTGAAAGAGAAGATATTATAAATATGGTGACAATAGAGAAGAACATTTAAACATAAAATATTACAATTGAACCAGTAACCATCCATATTAGAAAAATAAAACAATAGAATGTTTGAAATAAAACATATACAATAATAACTTAATAATCGGAAATAATAAAGAAATTAAATAATTAAAAAAGACAACACACTTGGTGATATACACTAAATTGATGACATTGTGATATATAAAAATGCTAAAATAGTGGACAATCAGATAATTCATTTTATAAAAAATTGAAAAAGGTATAAAATTATGCTCCACTATAATGATGAGAAGATTCATGGGATACTGAATCTTCCTAATCATTAATTCCATTAATCAATATTCCACAACCCATATCAATGTACTAATGAAAATAATAAAAAAATGACATATTAAAAAAAATTATCAACAACATCGAGCCCATAACATCCATGTCTATTTCATATAATACAATTCACATTTTATAATTATTAAACTAGTGGCATGGACATTCCCCATTTACACACAACATAATTAATCCATATAAGAATTCAAGAAATGATAATTCATAATCATGGTCTGATAATAAATTTTATGTTGTTTCTATCTATTGAGAACTTATATTATAGATTAAAAATCCACTTCTCAGACATGACAAACAATTAGCTGGTGTATTCCAATATAAATAAAATTATATAAGAAGTGAAATTATTCAAGAACTCTAGAATTGGTGTCTATGTTTGAGATCGATAACCTCTAAACACTTTTCAATAGTCCTTAGGAGCATAAAAACTTGTGTGACACTATTTATAAATTAGGACACATTTTAATGTGATGCACGAAAATAGTTTCCATGTGACACAATGAAAAAGAGATAAAAACAACCTGATATTGAAGGAAAAAAACTAGACCACATGCCTTTGGACTGTAGATGACTCCTCATCAAATATGTCCATTATATTTGATGTTGATCAGGAAAAAAAATGAAGAATTGTCCAATAAGTTTAATATAGGTAGAATGAGATCACACCAAAATAGAGAATTAGATATGATTAATACCAAATATAGGAATTAAGAAGAAAGGATTGACTTCCAATGTGGATCCAATGAAACCTATTATGTTTGATTTTGAGATCGGCTAGATGGGGAATAAAAATCCCTAGAGAGGCTCATGGGAGAGATCATAATATTAGGGAGAATGATCATACTGTAGAAAATTTATAAAGAAGAATTATATAATGTCAAAAACATTCATATAAAAAAATAAATTTCAACCTTGAAAATTGGGGTTCATGGATTTGCAGAATGCATAAGTAAATCTATAAACAAACTTTTTTTTCTCCATTATATTATAAGGAACCCTACATGGGTGAGGGGAAATATATTTCCCACTATGTGTAAAGTTATTGTAATTAACTATCATTAATTCAAATTTCAGGCACACAGATGCGGAACAAGTCTCAAATGGTTTCAATGAGCCTCATGGTCCCCTAACCCATTCTGAAATTCCCCTCTCTGCTATAACTAAATGTTTGAGTTGGGTGACACTGTTACTCATAATAGTGTGGCCAATTTTTTATCCATATTTCTAGCTCCATGAACCAATAAAGACCCATAAACTATCATGACCTTCATTACTCTCTTACGTAACATTAAAAAGGAAACACTAAAAAATTTAATCCCAAAAACAATGATCCATCCCATTGTGAAAAGTGGGTTTATTAAAAAATTATTTCTACCTTGAGCTTCTCAATTTTATTTTGACAAATAAGGTAGATGGTTCATATTTATTATCTATTGATTATCATAATCCGAGTCATGTCATAATAAGTAATACCAGTCGACTGCATTGGATTGAGGTGATATTATATCAATATAGTGGATATCAATGGTTATATAAGATTTATCTATTGTTCGGGCACCACTAACTCCAAGATGGGACTATGGATATACAAAAGACATAAATCTTGATTCATCACGATCATTACAAAAATTTGGTAATGAACATAGGTCTTTCTAATGAACAATGAGTTTTCATTCCACTAATGAATATTATGATTCTATAACTATAATATTGTTGTATTTTTGGAGGACATTATAGTGTACTTTCAGACTCAAAATGATCGTGAAGAAAATATAAACACTTTTTTGATTTATTTCATCGAGACAATTATATTAAAAACTATTGAAATGTTATTTGATGATAAAATATAATTTTTATTTTTCCTTCCATTTATAAGATATTAATATTAGTAGGCCCAATACACAAAAAAGTTTTTTTCTCCAAGAAACAATTCTAAAATGTCTTTTAGATATTTTTATTTTTGGTAATAGTAGGTTACTATCACCACTTTGATCAGGATATCTCAGTACCCATAACATTGATGAATATGCTCATGAGAATGTGTACTAAATTACACAATAGTAAATATTATTAGAGATCATTTTCAGTGATAAATGAAATTTTTACTTCTATATAAATGAAATTTTTTAATGGACTTGGGAATGTCTATATAGTGTTACTTAATATATATGGATCTATAATATGTTTTTTATCATTAAAGAAAACCATGTGTAGCATATGGTTCCTAAAAATTGATAATTCATGATAATAAATAAATGACCAATGAATTATAATTTTATACAGTTATAGATGATCTAAAAATGTAATTTCTCTATATCTATGGTGATAAGATCATTTCATTCTCGGAGCAAAAGAGTTTGAAAAAAATCAAAATAATTAACAATTTATATAGAACCTTTGGATGGAGTATATATATATATATGTTCGGATTTGACATTGGATATTCAATAGGAAAATTTGATCCCTAGGTAAGAAATTTGAGTAAGATATAATATATTAATTTTTCAAAAAAACATTATGATTAGTGGAAATAAATCTATATTAAAAAATCCACACATTTATCTCACTAACCATTATGAAAAATTAATTTTATATACAATGACTTTAATTCTTGACGTCGTTGAAAAAGATAATGATTCCTAAAAAATGTATCCTAATTTTCATAAAATTGCATTAAATGTTGATGGTGGGTGTAGGTTTGAAGGATGGAAAAAAATGAGAACAATACATATATTTTTGATCATTGAATGGTATTTCTAATTTAGTATGAAGAGAAAATACATTCTATTTATCAATACATAAGATGAGCTATTTATCATCAAATTTTAATTATGAGTAAGGTTGTGAGAGTCTATTTCTGGTGGGATGGGATGAAAGGTAATGAGACACATTATGTCTTGAGAAGCCTCAATTATCAGTAAGTAAAATATTAACATCGATGAATAAAAATTATTTGTAAATCATCACCTATGACTATAATAATAAAACTGATAACATAGTTATGAATTTTCTCACAATCCTATATTGAATGGTCTAGAAATTTTTTTCCATATCTGTACTAGTTGACAAACTCACAAATTTTTCTCACACAATCCATATTAATTAATAAAAAATAATGTAATTATTGATATTAATATATATTCAAGAAGTTGTAGAGAAATGTCGAATACCAATTTTTATTTTATCAAATCGATATCCTCATTTTACTGCACATATTTTGAAATATATATAGTATTCTCTTGGTACCCGATGGAAATTGATCATTGAATACCATCCTCAAAAGAATGTATAATTGGAATTGATTATCTAAATATTATGTGAATTTCATTGATATTTTGATATTGATTTTAGAGGATCATCGAAAGATCATATAGCATCTATGGAGTTATAAAAAAACTCTTACAACTTAATTCAAATTGATCTTAATGATTTATTGTAAGAAAGTCCAAATCAATCTACACATTCTTGTTTAGATGAAGAAGAATCATCATATTTCCGACCAAGCTCTACAAAGTAGAAAATTGAAAAAATTCAAAATATTTGGAAATATACAACAACATCTCAACATTATCAGAAATATTATATAGATCATCTTAGTTGGAAGTTATTAATTGATGTGGGAGATCACATGTTCTCTAAAAATATATACAAGTCTATGAAATTGGTGTTTGAGTAAAAAGGTTATGTTTTTTACCTTGGTACATCAATGATTTTTAATTACTAAAAAATATTGGTGATATAGATTATCATTTAGATTTACCACCACTATTAAACTATATATATAATGTATTTCATGTTTCCTAATTGAATAGTTTATATCTAGATCATTACCACATGGTTTGATAGGATCTCATAGATCTTTCATCATATGTAACGTTGAACATAGGCTGTCACTTATTTTAGATATAATGCAGGAATATTTATATGCAATACATATATGTTTAGTATTATTTTTTTGCAACTATGTCCATATTCATTAATGTACAAGAGAATAAGAAGATCTTATAATAGGGAAATGGAGCACACATTCCCAAATCTCTAAAAATATTCATCATTATATGAATGGAAATCATAAATTGGGGGATATTGTAATACCAATTATTTTTGTAATTTAATATTTTAATAAATATTTGTAAGTTAGATTATTCATGGGATGATTTTTTGGTATTTTTGGATAGAATTAGAGTGTTTAAGAAGTGTTTTTTGTGTGAATTATTTTACCAAGTGTTAGGGAACTTGTGTAACATCACTAGTAATGCAATAAATTATTATAGTCTTCATTTGGTAGGTGTATGGTTTGTGTATTGTTTAGTAAAACAATTCAGGATACTAATTAAATTGTTCAATAGGATATAGAGTTCAAAGTCAATGTTGGATAACAAATTATAAAACAATGTTAGCCAATCATTCAAGGGGTTGTTTGATGTTATTATTATGTGAACTACTAGTTCACAATTTTTCTAATAGTGGCGACTAAAAATGATCAATTACTTTATTATTCCAGAAATTATTGTTTAAATTGGTTTTAAGCACTAAAAACCTTATTTTTATCCTCCTCTATTATGTTAAAAAAATATACTCTTTACAGAACATTTCATAGAGGTTTATTTTGATATTAAATCGTTTTTTTGACATCTCTATATACATTAAATCTCTTGAATTAATGATAAGTCTCCATTTTCTCACTTTCTTATTAGATGTATTCATATTTTCTACCAAGGAATTTTAAATAAATACCATTATATATATATATCTATAATCTATAATATATTTTTAAGAGATAATTATTTTATCTATTCATTTATAGATGTTTTTATCTTAGATCTTCTTTCTTTTTATGGAATTCAATGTTTTAATCATCTATAGAGAGGTATGTGGTATCTCTCTCTTGATTACATTTTATTAGAACATAAAATAACACATTTATTTAATTTTTATTCCATGGGTATTAAAATTTATTTTTGAATAATTTTTTACGGGATACCATTTGGATTATTAATTGTGTATATAACAATTGGAATGGATTACAAAAAATATATTGACTTAAAATTTTAAATAATTATATTTGATTAATGAAATGAAGATGTAAAATGATATATTTTAATGGGAATAAATGTATTATATGAAATTAGTTCTTTTTTGAACATGGAATACAAATTTTTGGTGTGTTCATGTGAATGTGGTACATATCATATTTTAAATTTCTACTTTCAAATATGAATAACCATGGACATATGATGTTCAAAATTGGAACTATCAAATTGAAACAATAAGAGGTGACTTATTGAAAGTATAAATAACCCTTCATGGGTATAAGGTTGTCAAATAATATATAATTGGGGGAATTAATAGTTTTTTTGTGTCTGGGGGGTATAAGTAATAAGTATTAAAATTGGTATTATTTGATAATTGATGAAGTGATAAATTATTTGTGAATTTAATTTGAAATGAATAAATAGTTTAAAATACATTGAAATCACATTATTTGTAATAAATTAAACTTCAATACATTTGAACCAAGGATTTTCACAAATTAAAATTATATATTTTTAAACAATTATTCAGTACACTATATAAGAACATCTCTAGGAACCTTAATATTTTAGTTTTTTCAAATCATGGAAAATGTTATTCATAATTCAAGAAAATATTAAATGTATTCCATAAATAAATTCTACTTGTTTAAACTTCATTGAAACATCCAACTTAAAACGTTTCTTCATTACATGGTGAAACAGATTATATGAAATGGTGTTCTTTGGTTCCCAGTAATGGTAAATATGGGTTATATGTAATAATAACAAGAACATAATGGTAATAAAACAAGATAATGACATTTGAAAACAGTTCCCTTCATATCAAGGATCCAAATATGGAGTCAGGGAATAATGGCGCTATTTTTATTAAACCTACTTAAATTTTAAATCAGTGAAAATGGTTTATAATAGAATAACTTTTTTATAATACATTTAATTTTCACATACACATAAGTTATCAAAATAGTTTCATTAGTAGTCAAAGTTTATTTCCTTGAAATATTAAGGAAAATCATGGGAGGATAAACTAATTGGGTGCCACACACCACCATCCCTAGTGGACTTACATTTCTACTAGTACAACGAGTTTATCCTCGAAACAAGATGAGTAATGAAGTATCACTCCTAATACCAACATAGTGGAAAAGTTATCTTACTAGATCTTGTCCAACCCATATTATAATATTCAAATATCATAAAATATAAATCAATTTATAATTAATTAGAGGGATTTATAGGTATAAAATTTCTATGGTTATAATATAACCACCATCAAATAATAAATATCATACATATATGTTAAATAAGATTAGAAAAACATTAATCATATCAAAACCCATGAAATGGAATGTGTTTCAGAAACATTTTTTCAATGTATGAAATCTAAAAAGTAAAATTGTTTATTATATTATAAATATTTCATAAAAACCTACCCCATGAAACAAAAAAATTGCGTTTGTTAATCATTTTATCATTTTAAAATTCGTTGATGAAAATCGGGTTGTATAAACTTATATACATCCGAAACATAAACCATTCAAAGAGAAAATGAGAATTGTTTGTTTGGGTATTATCCCCATTAATTCATATGTAACATGAAAGTGTTTCATATTATATGAAAAAATTATTTTAATGGTTACAAAAGAAATTTATTAATTAAAATAACAATTGCTCTAAAGCCCTGATATTTTGTGAAATATTATGTTCCAATTAAACTAATAATTTTTATATTTTACATTTCATTCAACAATAAATATAGTTTTATATATTTTATTAATGTATTAATTTTGTCTTTAATTATAATAAATACCATTGTAATCGTACACTACATGGAACATAAAGGATAGATTTCCATACAAGGAACACTGAGGTTAGCTTATGTTACACGGAAGACCGAGTTTTACTGAACATTAATATACTATTAAAATTATTATTATTTAATATAATAATTTGTAACCAATCCTTTAAATTAGTAGTTATAAAAATGGTTATCTAAAATATAAAAAAATATTTTTTTCACCAATGTAAAATAAATTTATTGGTTACAAATTAAATAATTATAAATATTTCAAATGATTGACTAGAAAGGAAATTATTATTATATAATGCTCAAAATATTTTTATCTAATAAATTTAATTAATTAATATTTCTAATATATACTAATAGAATATATATATTTAATTTTAAAAAATATTATTTTTTCATTCAATATATTCGATAGTAATTGGTTAATAACAAACACAATTTTATATATAAAATAAAATATTTTTATAAAAAACACTTTGACCACCTTTTAATAGAGAAACTATTTGAAATTAAATTTTGGTGAAATATAAAAATGCTATATGTAAAATTAAAATTCCTATTTTAAATATTAAAAAATTTATATAAGGGTGTATTATCGGTATTTTCCAATAAAAACTCATTTTATAAAGAATAATTTAAAATACATAATTATAAATCAAAACTAGTTTTCATATAATTTACATATAAGGTAAATTTATATTCTATATTGAATTAAATTTTTAATTAGATAATAGGTTTTTCAATTAATCAAATTTACATGATTATAATCAATTTCACCTTTATATTAGGTATAAAAAATTATCAATATTTTGGTTGTTTTTACTTTTAAAACCAATATTTCTGTTCTATTTGTAGGATTAAATTTAAATTAAATTCCTCCACTTATATATTTCAAAATTGAAAAAATTCATTCCATATTTGGAAGGAGATTTTTTTTAATTTCTATCATGTTTAAATATTTTTTTTAAAAATATTATTATATAATGAAGTGAAAATTAATTACGGTTATTAAGGTTAAATTAAACATAACAATGGGATAAACTATTAATTTTAGTTCCCAACGGACATAAAAAATTTCAAAATCCAATTGGGTAACAATATTTCGGCCTTAATTATTCATGTACTAACTTCGGTGGTTTTTCATGCTTTTTTTATGTAAAATCATGGGTACACATAACTAGGTTTCAGAAATAGTAGGTGTTTCTTTTTCATTCCATCTAAAAGGCCACTACCTATCCCACTACCACACAAAAATAAAATCACATTGGATAATCCATGATCTATTAATTACGCTTCACAAAAACCCATACATCCTCCTTTAAACCAGACTTTTTTAACAATACTTCCATGGAATGCCTTTGGTGCAAACAAAAAGGACTTACCCGATTAAGAGGTAACACCCTCCCTTATGCTCCATTTATGTATTTCAATTATCTACTCCTTAAAGTATTATTATTAAATGATTTTATTATAAATTAGTTTCACAAATATACTAGTATTTATTTATTATAATATGTTGACATAAACATTCACACACTCCCATATGACAGGTATCAAACGTCCTTTTTTATGTACAGTGAGCTACTGCCTTACGAAACGATGATTGTTGATTTTTCCATTAATGACTTTAATGGTTTAAATTATTTTTGATGACATATTAATATATGATATATATGATATTAGTAATTTCATTATTCTTATGTAAGTTTTATTTATAAAATTACCATATGATTTCCATCTTGTCTAAATTTGAATATTTCGTTTGAGGAATTGTAGACTACCACCACTCAAAGCGATTAATTCATTCAAAGATTACATTGAATGTATTAAGGATACATTTAGTAAAAATATATTATATATATATATAATAATAATAATAATTTAATTATATTAAATAAATATATACATATACATATACATAATTTACATTTTTTTAATAAATAAATAAAACTGAAGCACCATTCATGTGTACTTACATCCTACCATCTCCAAGAATAGTGTATTTAGTTTCATAATAATATATTATAATTATTATTATAAAAATATTATTATTATTAATAATAATTATATTATTGTCTAAAATATATTAATCAAGATGAATGTATAAGGAAAAATGATATAATAAATTTGGACTCGTGCGAAAAACAAAGAAAATATTACATGAAATGAAACCTTAACATTGAATTGTTGACATATGGTTATATAAGGTCATAAACAACAATATATGAATTAGATATAATAAATTGGATCTATAAAATAAAAATAATTAACTTATATTAATTATATAGGTGGTTATTATGAGTACGAGGAGAGTAAATACATAAGTTAAAGAGATTTTATCAAAAAATTTATTTATATGAGATACATTCCTTAATAACCACAAGCATATTTTATACAGTGTATATACAACCTATGAATTTATTATATTCCTATTATAAATAAATTTTTTATTTAAAAATCCAATTTTGATCTTTCTATAGTTTGTTTTAGGTTCCAAAAGATACATAATTGGTAAGATAGTTTTTATTATTTTTTCATCATTGACACATAGGTTTTTTTGTAACTACATTATTTTTATGATGTGTATTTGAAATGTTATATCATGAATATCTATATTTTCAGGATATTTTATGACTCATTAAATTTTATATTCTTACATGAATTGTATGATATAATTTTACCATTTGGTTTGACTTTATTGAATCAATCCCATCCATTATCGACAATGATTGTGATTATGATGACATTGGAAAAATCCATTGATCTATATCTCAATAATATTCATGATATTTACTCTCCTATATTTCTTCCAGATAACATCAATTTTTTGTACTAATTTTACACTCTTTGGTGTTTATATAACTATGAAAATTTTTTTATGAATGTATTTCCTTACCTCCCTCTTCTATCAAAAATATGTCTTCCTTGAAAACCATGATTTATAAAATGTTTTAAAAAAATTATTCTATGATATTTTAAAGAATATTTTACCTAGTTTTTACCTTTAAACCAAAATATTTTTTAAAATAATAATATTCTTATCATTTTCCTTTAAGGGAATATTTATATTCATTTTTTGGTCTAAAATAAATTTTTGGATAGTGTGGATTAACCCATCATCATAATTATTGTTCCATTAGATGATACATTAAAATAATAAATACAAGTTACATTTAATGAAAATATTTACGTATTATTCTAGATATTCATTGTTTTATTTTTCTTTTCAAGAAAAAGGATATCAAAGTTATTTCATGTTTTTTATATGTTTTCATGGAAATAAGTTTTTCCCAATGTTTTCAATATTATTTTATGTTTTCATGGGAAGAATGGTTTTCAAAATGATTTAATGTTTATTTTACTTATTTTCAAGGTAATTTTTTTTAAAATAATATATATTATTTCATAACCTTTAAATTATAAAAGTTATCAATACATTTTCTATCTTAATTTTAATGTTTTCAAAGTATATTCCTAGAACTTATTTTACAAAATGTTTTCAAGAATATTTTATATTTTTTCATGTAAATTTGATTTACAAAATTATTAAATATTTCATTATTTTGTTTCAATGGAAAATATTTCAAAAAGGATTTCAAATAATCATTTATATGTCTTCATATTTATTTTCAGGAATTTGTTTTCAAGAGGGTCTATGTTTTAAATATACATTTAAATGTTGAATAGTTATTTTAATCATGAAATGTTTTTAAAATATATTTCTAAGTTATTATACTACTATGTTAAAATACTTTTATGTTACTAATTCACTTATAGTAAATGATCCAAATGTTTGATTCATTTTTTATATACTGATTATTTTTGTAATTGAAGGATTCTTATAACACATGTTTCTCTTCCATGAGTTATATTCCATTGGAACCCACTACTTTTCAGGGGTTATAAAATGATGGAATAATTAAGAATCCAATATATTTTAAATTGGTTATTTTTGGGATCCAAACTTATTATTACCCATTTAATTTAATTGGATTATGACAGATTTTTTATAATACCCATTAATTTTTATGGTTTATGATATGCTTGATGTTTTATTATCTTTTGGAACATGTATTAATGATTTTATTATGAGATGTATATGCCCTATATATCCCTCCAATGCATTGGGTAAATATTTATATCTCACAAGATAATGATGTGAGTCAAGTATATGGCCTAGACCCTTTATGGGATTTTTGGGAATCATGATTCCTTAAAAGGAATGGATTGTGAATGGGGATAGTGGTGTCTCCCTCTTAGAAGGTGTAGTCACCCTGAAGATGGAATATGAGGGAAGCCAAAGTACTATGGGAAGATATGGATACCAAATCCCTTATAACGGAATTAATGTTATAGGTGATGGTGGTGTTTCCCTCCCATTAGGTGTGGTTAAAATGGTGTTACTTTATAAGTTCTAGAAAAGAGTATTGACTTATAGATATTGATATAACATGTCTATGTATTCAAAAATTACATGTTTTATTTGTCTTTTATTCTATCATGGATTATGGTCATTATTTAATTTTCATTACTTTCTTATGAAAATCCAAAATTTATTCAATGACTCATGTTTATAATCCTTGATATTTATGGTATAATCCTATGTAGTTATGATCACGTTCTCATACCCCTATGATCACGTTAATACTTACGTGTCTCCCTTGATTACTGTTACTGAGCATCTAAGATCACCCAATTTTATTTTTAATTTCTTGAAGGTTATGATGATATGTATTCTGATAGATTTGTACTAGAATAGTTCTATTCAATATGAACCTACTGGGAGATAATTTATCTCATTTTTGTACCAATTTTCATTATTTTCTGTTTCCAAAGGACTATACTAATACATTCATTGTGTGTCAATTTTTATAATGTTTAATGTATTCCAAAAAAGTTATGTAATGTAGATATATGTTAAGAGTGGGATGTTATACTTGGTATTATAGTAGTGGTCTAGTTATCCATTTAAATATAAGTTGATAAAAAATTAGTGATAATCCTAAGGAAATTCTTATGGATAAATCTACGGATAATAAATATTATAAGAATATGAAATTAAAGTTTCATAATGGATAAAGTATTGGGTTTCCAAGAAATAGATCTCTATCTGGATACTAAAAGTGGATGTGAATCTGCAATAGGATTACCTATGAGTGAAAAGTCTAAAAAGATGTTCCAGGCTTACCTCCAGGCAATCTAGTTCATGGTATCTAGCCTTACTGAACACCATGTTTAACAATACTAATGAATTTGATTTGGGAATTCACCAAATCATCACTAACCATCATGATGGAAATAAATATATGTTGGAAATAAATAACCTAGGATAAACCAAAGGTTTCATAAATTAAATAAACTCTCATAATTTAGACATCATATAAGTATTTTTTTCTTGACTATGTTGTTTTATTATATAATATGTATTTCTCACCTTGTGATTTCTAGTTTTAATCAATAGAGAGAACTAGAAGGAACATGGGTATCAATTAAGGATTTAGATGTGTAATATATTGGAATTATGATAATTTCTTTTCCAATTGGAAACCTCATAAATATAATCAAGAAGGTGGTTGGGGTATTGGTTATACTTTTGAATATAAAGGTTCCACAAAAGACATGGAAATGTTATGTGATGTTTTTCAAATATTGATTAAATTAAATATAAAACTCATTATTAGATAGAGATTGAGTAACCATAATACATTAGTAATATTTCATATTCTATGATAGAGGTTTTAAGGAATGGGTTGAAGAATCCTTAGTAATGGTTTGAGAATAATGTTGTATTAATGTGGTATTTAAGTTTTTGAATTAAAAATATTTTTTTATTTGAATGATGAAATATATAATTATTCCCATTATATGTTTTAATTTAGGATTGCAAATGACATGATAAATGGTGATAATGACATAGAAATTTTGTTTCGCTGAAAGTTGATATTTTTATTAGGGAAGGAAAGAATTAATTAATTCTTGACATTGAGATAAATATGTTTTGATAAATATATATTGGTTATGAAATTGTAAATTTAACAATAAATATTAACAAGGAACATATTATTTAAAAAGATACAAATTTCATCAGAGATGAATTTTTATTCTTGAATTTATGTTATATATCCATTAAACCATGTAATAATTGAGAATTAATTTTTAACAACATGATTTATGGAAATTTAGGATATTACGATGTTTTAAGAAAATATACAATGAGGGTATTCACATGTTCATAATGTCAAAACCCGGATCCACCTTATGATATATCAATTGTCATTACCAGTCCTCTAGGGAATGTGATTTGACTGCTCGAAACCCACCTTCCATAGGATATGGGCTAGAGACTATCACTAAGAAGAATTATCCCAAAAAGGGAAGTCATTGCCTTTAAACATGTATAATTTCACACATCCCAAATGGTAGAAAGGTAAACACTATGTAAACCACAACTATAAATAATACTTCTACTGATAGTATAATACACAATGAAAAGTAAAATGGGGTCATAATACAATACCAAATAAAAAAAAGTAAAACCGCCAAGGCCTATCTGCCCGAAAACATCCAAAAGGGTTAGTGAAGGGTAACATTCTATATCAATATAAGTAAAAAATGTCTATCTCATCTCACTTGGCACCACTTGGTCCCAGACCACGAAGGACATTGTCGATGTGTCAATCACCTACAGAAGACATGACATGTGCGGGTTGAGAAAATATATGTGGTGTGTAACAGAATACTCAGAAGAGCCCCTAAAACACAATGGAATACCCACAAAGGAAGACCACACATAAAGATAACACAACAAATATATCTCAAAACAGTTATAATTCAACGTATAGAATGTAATATTTTCAGTAGTAAGGGTGAATCATCTTGTACTACTAAAAGGATCATCCATAATGAGCCATTATGGTCTACTATTCTAATAGTCCACTGATGTCTACAGTACTGCTATACCACCATGGTCAACTTGGTAGCTGGAAATTGTGCCCCACTCATCTACTAGAACACTATGGTATACTCCATTGTTTGACCACTGTGGTCCGCTCGTTTGATGTACCACTAGGGTCTGGTTGTATAATGTACCCTAGAGGTTCCCTCATATGTTGGACCACTAAGGTCCACTTGTCTGTAGGACCAATCAGATATGATTATCTACTAAACCACAAAGGTCTTCTTGACGGCTCGACCACTGAGGTTTGCTTGGCTGCTAGGCCACTATGAACCCTTAACCTACTAGGACACCAAGGTCCCTCTCGTCATATGCTTCGTGTCACAAACAAATATATAATTCCCACCTCTAAAATGATTAACTCCAAGAGATTCTAATACTCAATAAATATTCCATATTTATAATTCCATAAAAACTACCTCAGTGTATACACAATGAACCATCTCATTGTATGGTAACCAACTCCACAGACGGTCGTCAATCGGACGCCCAGTCTGGATGATATTATTTTTCTAGTAAAAATGGTCTGGATGCATTCAGGCTCTGTCCGACATGGTCAGAATGACCCAACCAACATGGCATATGGGTACCATATGACCAGACCAGTTTGGGTGGACCTGACCTGACCCGGATGGGTTTGGGAAGACTCGGTCCAGCTAGGCCCATTGGGTATTTCATGACCTAGCCCACTGGGCCATGTTTCCAACCTGTAGGGATGCTCATAGGCCCGGTCTGAACTACTGGGAGGACCCACAGCTGGCTATGGCCAGCCACACTATCCTGTCCCACAGGGTAGACCACTCTGATCTCTCTTGAATCCCCATGAGCTATTGTAAATTCTCCCATTTCACTTAGTCTGTTGATGACCGCATCACCCTTCCCCATCAACATGGCTTAAATATGCATTGTCCCACTCTCAGTGGTCGTCTACCATGAGGGTTATCTTATCAGATAAACATGGAGGCCCCCGTGCCTCGCAACATGTTCACACGACTAGAATTGACATGCGGTGCTATAGTGGGTCACCTGCCAATCGAGGCTTGATGATGTGGCCCATCACCCCCGCGGTTCGTTGCCATCGCACCACCTGCCAATGACCTTGGTGTCAGCATCTCTTACTGTCATTGTGGCATGGGTGTTGTGGCCCGATGTTTCCATCACCCCACGAATAGGTGCCAAAACTTCATGTCACTGTTGTGGCATTGTGCCTTTATTGCAGCCTTGTGCCATGACCTCTGACTGGTGTTGTGGTACGCCTATTCTTGGCCATTCCTTCCTAATAAAACTACCTCCAATGGCCTCCTGCCGAAGTTCGATGTTTTGATGCACCATTGGGGTCTCTTCTAGATCATGGACACAATCACCACCTAATTCATTTCACAACAATGATATGGAACAATTAAATAAGAAAATATGGGAAGGATTCGTACATAAGAACACCCAAAGAATGTTTTCAGTATTTTTTTCATATATATATGGAATCATTTTTATTATGTGGATAATAATGAACCGAAAGGGAGGAATAATAAAAAATACATATATCCCCTTTACCGCACATCTTTAACCTTCCTTAAACAATGATCGATCTGCATCCCATTTTATTTTTTGATCGGTACTTATTCTTTATAGAATTTCATGAATGGTGTAAATGAATAATTTATATAGAATAAACCCCACTACCTGGGAAGAGAATCAGTTGAGGATGAACACTTCTTTGTCATTCCTCAATCTCTATATTTAATCCCTCTACCCAAGGATGCCTTTTCAGCATTCTAATCCCCTAGTATTCAACATTAGAGAGGGTCCTTTATCCGTTCATCAGAGGAATTATAGGTTAGTTCATCAACCTTGAATTATAGTTTAATTAATTGTGGAAGACATTATGTGCATTTCTGCATCACCATGCAGATTCAATAATGAGATTCATTTTTGAGATCCATTATTGCTTCATTGCTGCACCACAATGCTGAAGTCCTGATGCTTAACGGTGATGAAAAAAATAAAATAGCATTTATGTTTTTTTTGTTTTTTTCTTATAAAATGTACAAAAAATAATGTTTTAATCCGACCTGTTAAGGTAAATGTTAGTACCTTTCTAGGATAACCTCGACACACAGAGTTCAATGGGTCCTTGTATTTTTGATCCAAACGCTGATTTCAAATGTATCCAAACAAGCTTGCATGTTTATTTAATGATCTTTAGAAATTGATCAAAAATATGTTCCAGCTAATTTGAGCCTTTGAATTATGTGTTATATTATAACCTGATCTCAAAGAAATCTAATTTAATTTTTAGAGGAAAATTACCTGGTATTTTGGGATATTACATTACTCACACCTTTAAGGACTTTCTCCCTTTTAAGCCAAAAAGGGATAATCAAACAAATGGAGGGTACTGAGCCCAAATATGATCCTCAAACTCCCACATTATCTTATAGAGATTCTCATGCTAACAAAAAACCCATGCTAGAGGAATCGATGATGAAAAAAGGATCATCTCCTGTCAATAATCTATGTCCACAACATACTCTGTGAATGTCACCCCATTATCAATCTATAGAACATCATGGATGATGATGTTAGATGAGTCATGGATGTATCTCCTCAGCTAGGATACATAGAGGATGTCATGAACCCTCTCAAACAATGGAGGTAGAGACTATTGGTATTCCACCACACCCACTCTATGCAGTTTCAGGAATGTTCTGATGAACCTGAAATATTAATTCTCACCATGGAAAAATAAATTTATCCCACATTGAGGAGCGACATATAGGAATATGTGACCTCTCTCTTGGTCATCCAAGTGTCATCGTCTCCTATCATCAAAGGTCGTTTTTCATCGATGTGTAGTTTTTGTCCTGTCTCTGATGACCTGCAATTTCTCAATGGTAGCCTGTACCATCTCTAGACCAATGACTATAGACTCCCTTGGGTCTGTCCAGTATAACAATTTCCTTTGTGGATGTCTTTAAATTTCCTCAAATGGTTATATACTGATAGTGGAGTGGTGGAATTTTTTTACACAAACTCCAATCGGGTTACATGTTCCTCCCAACATTGACCAAAATCTAGAACGCAAGCACATGGCATATCATCCAGCGACTGTAGGGGCTTCTCTACCTGACCAACCATCTATTGGTAAATGGTTTTGATCAAGAGCATCTGAGTCTCAAATTACTCATACAATACATTTCAAAATTGGTATGTAAAGCTTGCATCATGATCTAAGACTATTTTTGATGGGACTCCATGGAGATGAACTATCTCATACATGTAGACGCATCCCATGATCTCTACTAAACCATTTTATCGAATGGGTGAGAATTGGTCTCACATAGTGAGTCAGCCTACGATCACGTAGTTGGAATAATACCCCATGGACGTACATGGTAATATTGTCACGGCGTATATTAAAATATCATCCCAAATATACTATAGTATATTGAGTGGTTTTTTCAAACATGCTAAAACCTGTTGCTCATCCGTCTCGTGCTGACAAGGGAGGTATCTCATGGAATATTCTTCCACTTACTCCTTCATCCCCTACAACTAGTACTGATATCATTGGTCCTGGTACATCATCTCCACACCTGGATGTACCACCCAAGAGAATTTACAAAACTCCATCATCACATACCCCCATAACGCCACTGGTACAATGGTTCATACATTAAAAAGGATGGCGTGATCCCCACCTTTCAAATATCCATTAAGGGAATGCCATGTGGACATCATGGCATGTGTTTTCTCACATATAGAATCTATGATTTTTTCCTCCCTAACCTGTTATAAGAGACGGGGGGAAACTACCATCAACTGAAGATAAGCTTAAAAAAATATATCCACATAGTATATCCTATGTGAGACTAACTTCTTTGAGGCCTTGTTCTGTAGCAGTGAAATCGATCTATTGATGAGTGAACCTTCAACAACATTCCCACTCCCAATAGTGTAGACTATCTCAAAGTCATAGCCTTAGAGGAATTCATTACAATGTCTCTAACTTATATTAAGATCATTCTGAGAAAATATATACTTGAAACTCTTGTTGTCAATGTAGATGATGAATTGTTCACCTATAAGGTATTGTCGCCACATCTTTAGTGTGGTAAAAACTACTTAAAACTCAAGGTCCTATGTCTCATAGATCTACTTATGTTGTTTCAACTGTCATGAGAGATAAGAAATCACTGTATTCCCCTACATTAGGACACAACAAATATCAGTTCATAATGAGTTATAATAAACCACTTAGTCGGTTCCCTTCTCTTAAAAACTCAACATTGAAGCACTCGTCCAGCTATATCTCAGATACTAAAATCTCTACAGGAATCCTTCAATCGATATGACGCATTTTCCCTTATTCATCAATATTTTCTTGGGTGTGGATACTATAGGGACGTTGGGTAGAAACCTCATTTAGTGCCCACCCATACCAAGAAAACTTCGCACCTCATTAATGCTCTTGGGTGGTCCTTAAACAAGAACCACCTCATTCATTGATGGATCCACCTCAAATCCATCAACTGAGATGGAATTAACATTAATGAAAATATTTCATTTCAAAACACACAAATCAAGAATGTTTAATAATTATAATTCTCTTTGAGTACGTCCAGAACGATCCTCAGGTGTATGACATGCTCATCCTCATACTCTAAATACAATAAGATTTCATCAATCAAAACAACTAAAAACCAATCTTAGTACATCTTGAAGGTCATTTTAATGAGTCCCATAGACACTAAGAGGGAATTCATCATGCCAAACAATATTACTATATACTCTAAGTTTCCATAACGACATTTGAAATATGTCATCTAGATGACCTCATCTTGTACTCGAAGATGGTGAAAGCCTGATCTGAGGTCTATCATCGATAACCATCTCATTCCCATCATCATGTTTAAGTGTTTATCAATCCTCAATAGAGGACACATGTTCTTCATCATCATTCTATTTAGGATCTGGAAGTCATCGTATAACCTCATTCATCTATGTGACTTCATGGAAATGAAAATTGGGACTACACATTGTGAAATGATGGGACTTATGAATCCCTTCCACTTAATGCCCACCAAATTTATGCTCATCTCATAATGATCTACGGGATACATAATATGTACGTGTAGATATCAGTTCCATAATGGGGTGCAGATCAATGAATATGTCTAGATCTCTATGAGTTGGTAGTCCGGGGACATATTCTGGAATGAATTCCTCGTACTCATCCACCATTTCAGGAAACTGTGAACTCGTGTCATCAATTGATCTGAGGGTGAATCAATCCAAATGATGAGTGATCAGCTGCACACTCCAATGGGATCTTCCATCCCACACTGATACAGTTTATTTTTCATCCAATAAAGGAATTCATGGTCCCATCTTTATGGACACACATCACTGTGCACCTACAATAGCTTATCATGGCATGGACTACTGATATCCAATCAATACATTGTATTATTTATTATTAAATCAATGCCAATCTGTGGAGATTCGAAGAGAAGATATCACCTCCATGAGTCTGCTCACATTTTCATTGTTAGTGTGTGATCATCAAGTCCCTTCTTGTAGGAGTCTCTAATTGTAAGTATCAAGAAAACAACTTGATTGGAATCTATGACATCTGAACAATGTTCATGGTAAGGAATGTGTTACTCGCACATGTTCCAATAAAACTATTTCAAATGTGTATAAGTCATAGATCATATCTGTTATCATATTTGGGACATCAGGTCTATTTTTCCTCAATTTACTAAAGATGAGCTCACCTCAATCCACCTGCTCAAGGAGCTGGTGGTGGGCCACTTGGGGGTGGTGGTGGTAGTACCTCTTACCTATGCCGACCTCCTGCCACTAGTCCCGATCCTCTCCTACGTCTTCCGCATAGTGGACTACCACGTTCCAATAACTACTACAATTTCAGTTGTATTTCTACCATCTTTATGTCCTCTACATGGCGATTCAGGAAATCCCGATCCATATTCACCAACACGTCACATGTGTATCATACTTTTCTCTTTTGGGATCTCCCTCTGCCTTGTGATCCATGTTATATTAACCCTAAGTCTTGGGGTATCCTATGAAATGCCTTGTACTGTATGGACTCTACATCATCTGTCATCTAACCACCACAAATGAATCTACGATGTGTCACATAGTGGTTGCTTCAAATATTGGTTCCTTCTCTGTGAGGAAGCTCTCCACTAGTAGAGCTTGCTTCCACACCCTAACCTACGTAGGAAAGCTGAGGGAAATCATTGATTCCTTGATCTCACATCAAAGACCCTACTCAATGGTTTGGGCACTAAATAAAGTGTCTCAAACCATATGTCTTGATTAATGGTAGTGTAATCTGAATATCTCATTGTACTCACCCAAAATTAAGTTTCCCTGATATCTGTGAACCATCTCATGAATGCACAATAAGCACAATGTAGTGAGGAATAAATCCTCCATGAATTATTGTTCACAGTAGGACCAGATGAGGGCCAACTCCTTGTGATTCTGTATGGTAATACTCTTTATTCTCCATGCTGATCCCTATAGAAGTCTCGTGGATATAACCATCATCTGGTCATGTGGTGTCCTCACTAGGTTGAAGACTCATGTCCCAATCTCTAGAAAATACTCAGTTACCTAAAGATTTGTCTCTCCACTAACCCTATGAGGTATTTATCTCTAAAACCCATGTATGGAACTAACCCAACGTACATCCTCTAAAGGTAGTGCCAGTATTAACTGATGACCAATAAGTGTAGGTATTGTTGGGACACCGCCTGAAGGTTCCATCATGGGAAATGGTTCTTATACAAAAACCCCATCGCTCTGTGGGGAATCCTCATGGTTATAGAATAGAATCCTGGATGGCTGTCTTTGTGGAGGCATCCTGAATGAGATCATGGTCATCCATAGTCAATATATTATACCTATTGAGGAGACTCTGACTCGAAAATATCATGGGAAAACATTCACAGATGCATGCAACAACTGTTTACGTTTAACAAGTAGAAAAGTATAAATCATGGTCCTGGTGAATGGAAATGTTGGCCACCGTACCAACACCAGACCCCCTATCCTGATATCCAAACTCGAGACCCTTAACAATGCTACCTAATAATTTGTTTGGACTCATAGTTCATCTCATATATTATATCTCATCTGATTCTACTTTGTCAAAAACTGTCTCACTGTTCCCATGCTGTGACAACAGCATTCCCACCTTCCCTATGCTAGGGGGTTGAGGCTACCACCGTGAAGACATATACAAAATAGGTAGTGCATTTCCTTTAAACCTATTCACATGAACCCAAAAAAAATGGGTAATGGTAGACACTATGTATACCATAATTGTCACTAAGACAATTGCTGAATGTAATGTTCAAAAATAAATGTAAAAAGTGGCCATAATACAAACCCAAAACAATAATGGAATGTAAAGAGACCATTTTCCTTATTCCCAAACCTTGACTATAGTGAATGAGAAGGGTATTTGTCTTTATCCATAGATGTAAATCTCATCCATCCCATCACACTAGGAACCACCTGGTGCAGTTCCCCCATGGTCATCGTTGAAGTGTTGATCACCTACACAAGACAAAACATGTGGTGTCAAAGATCGTGTAAGGGGATAGTAACACAATACTCATTATGGACCCAAAACAACATAGGAAAGGACACAATTCAATTCCACACATCATGATACCACATCATTGATTTCTCACACCATGCATTACTCAATGTATAGAATGTATGATTTTTAGTCTTAAATATGGATCATCTTGTTATTTTGAAGGGATAATTACTAATTAGCCACTAATGTCTGGTTAGATAATGGACCATTGATTTAATGATTGCTACTAGACCACTATGGTCCTCTAATCTATTGTACCACTAAGGTACACTCGTCTGTTAGACCTAGGAGGTTCACCCGTTTTTTGGACACCTGATTTCTTCTCATCCGCTGGACCAAAGAGGTCGCTCATCTGTTGGACCACATAGGTCCTCTCATCATCCAGACCACTATGGTCTACATGGATACTAGATAACTATGGTCTACTAAGATTTTTTCCCATCAAGTTCCCGCTAGTAATATCATTCATGTCATAGCTTGATTAAGGATTCCTCCTCTCCAGTGCACTTGACTTCGGGAGATTCTACTCCTCATGCCATCAGCCATACATTGACTATAATTAAAACTCATTTATATTATACTCATGTGACTTTATCTTTGAAACAGACTAAGATTTATAGGTGTCTAATAAATATGACTCCTAGATTGAAATATATTGGCATTTTAGTAAACCACATATCATTGTGTTAGGACCCAGTCTGACTTGGTCAGGCTGACCCTACCATCCCAGCCCAGGGGTTCTGCCCGACTCAACCCATTTTGGCTAACACAAACAAGTCCTTCCTAGACTATTGGGCCAAGAAGGACCCGTACTACTGGGTCATGGGTCCATGTTGATGTGCCACTGGGCGAGAGGTCTGATCGATCCAGTCGGCCTCTTGAGCAGTCAACTCTTCTCCAAATAAGCGGATGTAGTCAATGACCTCATCACCCTTCTCGGTCAATGCATCCCAATACCATGTGAGTTTTCCCACTAGAGTAACATGGGCAGCCTGCATGCAACAAGGCTGTTTTTCATGGCCAATACCCACACGAGATGCTATTGTGGGTCACTTGTCTAACGCAACTTCGTGTCGCAACCTACAGCTTCCACTGTGTATTTCTCTCCAACCTCCTCCCTCCTACCTTCGACCTTTGTTCAAGTGGATCCTACTGCCCCTACAGATTGGAAGCTATTTTCATGTGCTACTGTCACCTCGTGGCTCGAGGTCACGGCCTTGTACCATCATCACGACGTCATGTCGCCTCCACAACCTTATACGGCTTCCGTTGACTTACACTGCATCATCTTGCTATCGTCGTGACAGGACTAGCCACAACCCTTCCCACTCGATGTTGCCATCTCCTTCGGCCTCCATTTTCATGATGATGCACTGCTATGGTCTCATCTGGACTATATATAGCATCACATACTAATTAATTGCACCCTAAAAAACAGGAAGAGAGAATGAATATGAGAGGGGAAGGATTAAAACATAAGAATACCTAATGAATGATCTATTCCTTTTTCATTTTTACCTAGATATGTTCTTGTTAGTGGTTCAAGAAAATGAAAAGCGTAGAATAATAACAAAATTCATATCCCCTTTATCCTACATCATTAACCATCCACCAATGATGATTGATCCACATGACAATATATTTGATGATTTTTCTACATTAATTGTATTATATCATGAAAGCGGGAAAGGATGAGTTAACATAGAATAAGATCCTATGTTTTCGAAATGTATCAGTTCATGTTAAACACTCTCTATTATTTTTCGATCTGCGTATCTGATCCAACCCTCAAAGGATGTCATTGCCACTTTATGATCCACTGGTGTACATCATTGGAGAGGGTTCATTCATTATTCTTTTGAGGAATTACTAGGTAGTTAGTCAACCCTGAATACATATTTAATTATGAAAGAAAGGCATTTTCCAAATTATCGTGTTGCCATGATGATTCACTACTATAATTTATTAATGATATTCAGTGTCAATTCATTGAGGCACCACAGCACTGACATGCCACATCTTAATGATGAAAAAAATAAAATAATTTTTTAGGTTAATCTCTATTATTATTTTAAAATGACAGAAAGATATAATTTTTTATGACCCATGTCGGTCCATTTAAGGCCCTTTCTAGGTGAATCCCAAATATCTATGTTCAATGGTGTCCTCAGAATTTTGATCCCAGTTCCGATTTAAAAAATATGTTCTAACCACTCTAGTCTTCAGTATTACATTCTATCTTATATCATGGTCTCTAAATCATCCCTTTTAATTTTAAAAAATAATTATATGGAATTTCGGGGTACTACATAGGGGATCAATGTTAATCTTATTTAGAGACCTTTATAATTCCATGTAATTTCATCTTCTATAATTTGAATACAGTTTAACATTAATAGAAATCTATATGATAAATACCAAATAATTTTTTTTGGACCAATATAAAATCCCACCACATGAAAATTTATGTATATTAGATAACTTGTTTTCAAAATAATTTGTAATTATAAATGGTGTCAAATCTGATATAATATCATGAATCTAAGGATCTATTAGTTATTTAGGAATGAAAAATTTTCCTTCATTCCCTAGAGTAAGAGATTAATTGTTAAATGATCAAGGGAATAAAAAATATTGAAATTTTTCATATGACAATGAATGAAATCAAGTAATTAAATTTCCATATGTTCTATGATAGTAAAATAAATATTTAAATATCAAAAAAGGATACTGAAAATAGTTATCATAACACCTTTAATCTATTTAATTTGATGGTCCCTTAAAACAACATAGTTTTATGTTTTTGTGATCCTAGAATTATATTAATCAATGTTCTAAGTTAATAATTAGTAGAACATGATAGTTTTATTTCTCCACAATGTCAATGTTTTTACATGACACCTATTTTCCCCACTGTGGAGTCATAGATATATGTTACATTGGGCAATCGATATGTATCCAACATTCCTTTTATAATGGATTCCACGAAATATATTTTTATATTGTGGGTTTCAATGAAAGGCCCTTTCAGTTATTAAACAATTAATCAGATCGAAAAATTTTTAGAGTGAAATTCATTTTAAGGGGGATATTATTTTACAGAGTGATATTTTGTGAAATGTTTTTTAAAATTAATATCATAATTTTTCTATTTTTCATTTGACATGACACTAATAATAGTTATATATATATATATTAAAGATATGTTATTTTCTAGAGTTACAATCCATAAAATAATAGTCATTCACTACAATAAATTAAAGTAAATATTTCCTTACATGGAACATCAAGGTTCTATTTTGTTACAAGCATGAACATTTTTTTACAAAAATACAATATATTTTTAAAAATATTTTTATTTATCAAAATAAGATATTACCTAGGTGTAAAATCTTAATTCATAAATATGAATAAATAAATAATTATTTTATTTGGATAAAAAATAATAAATGAATTAATCAGTTTCATATAATTAATAAATGAATATTAAAACCTAATGAATATAAATGAATATATTATTTTTTTTGCTGACAATGTTATTTTATCATAATAATGTAAATTAATTAAAATTAGTATGAAATATTTATGATAGCCCAGACCCTCATGGTCCATCCCTTTTCCAAATTCCGGATCCTAAGGATGGTTTCTCAGTATCATGAAGTCTTATCAAAGTAATAATTCTGTTATGAAACTATCAAAAACAAAATACCCAATAGTGTCAAAATTGACATAAAAGTTTTTTTAAAACAAAAATTATATTATTAATTTATATTCTATTCCAAAAATCTAAATTTCGGCCAAGAGATATATATAATGATAGGTGTATCATTATAAGACGAAATGGAGGTTTCTTGAAATTTATAGTAAGATTATTCACTATATAATATAAAAATACAAAGATTCATGGTAATTGTCAACCTAATTAACTAAGAGTTAAAACTAAAAGATAAGGTTAATAATGTCACCCAAACCTATCTAAAACCTATTGTTCGAATGGTTTTCAACCTATCCCCACCAAAACATTAAATAATACACTTTGGAACCATTAAAAACCGAATATGAATTTATTATAAAATAATATTTCTAGCTTTTCAAAAGGTGCCCCTCACCCCTCCTATAAAAGGGAACTCACCCTTCACTCTAATTCACACCATCAGAGCCTTTTGGCTCGGCCTACCCTTGCCAAAATATCATCTAAACGTCCCTAACTTCAAAATAGTGTCCTTAGTTTGATCATAAATTCATCCGATGGATCCCTTTTGATCAAATCAAAATGAAGAACCCAAAAAAGAGGTCATGTTTTAAACACCCTCTTTCTAGTTCCTTTCTTCTTCAACTTCTTCTTTCTTTGTTTTTTCAATTATAAAATAATAAATCCAGTATCTTATATATATTTTGATTTTATTATAAATATGGTACAACCATATTCAGTGTTCTATCCATCCTTTGAATGACATATCACCATACGTGCGTACGTACGTCATACCGTCTCCACATCATGGTGTAATTGTTATTCAAAACATTATTATTTGGATGGGTATAATAATGATGTGTAATTAATGTTAATAATAAATAAAACATGTTTATGAATATATATATATGATATAATATCCAATTATATATTATTTCAATATCAAAAGAGTGATATTTTCTCTCATGCGTATGTACGGAATACAGTCTCCACGAACGCGACGAGATTCATTGCCCATCATATCCATTCAAGTCTAATTATCATCTGATGATTAAAAATAATGTTTAAGGACTTGATATCATTTTTTATATGAATTTGATACAACCTATCCATAATAAACACGACTTATGTAACAAAACATTTAAAATAAAATGAATCAGTTATCGCCCGAAACAATGATAATACTAATATATTATTAACAAAACAATGTTAAAAGATCATATATGATATCATATTAATGTATATGATTCTTGTATAAATTGATAACAATTATTTCACCATTATACAGAAGGTTAACCTACCCTCAATCAAGGAAAAGTACAATGTAATGGTTAATTTCACAATCTCTTCATCATCTGAGGTTGTTTATACGTAATTATCTACTGAGACCTCTTTATCATCTAAATCCATGTTTCATAAAAATGTATTTCAAATCATTATTAATATTTTGTGGACTATGGGTTAGATTCATTAATACATTTGTTTAATTTTTATAATATGTTTATAAATAAATTTTTCCGTTGATTTCCAAACAAGGTACTTTTTAACATTTTTGACAAAATTAAGGTATGAATGATTTTGTAAATTATACGGAAGGTGCAGCTATTTTCCCCCGTTTTAAAATCATTGAAGATTACCTTACAAGATTAAATTAATATTTTCAAATTAAATGCTTCATTTTATAATAATGTGACTTTAAAATGATTTAAAAAAAGAGATATTTCTCTCAAATAGTTTTGATTTCCTCTATGTCAACATCCTTTGATTGATTTTAAGCTTATTTTAAGCTGATTTATTATGATACAAAACTTCAATATTGTATTGAAGGTTTTGTGATATGTTTGACTGTGGATGTGTTATCATTATACTATTCATGGTTTATGGAGAAATTATTGACATTTCATATGTTAGTTTTAATATGAATGTTTATGTTATGTTCAAACCTGTTCATATGAGGAATGCATTGGACTTAATAAGTGGCGGGTGGAGCCCAAAATAGCTCCTCGATGCATCGGTAGGTCTCATGAGACAAACTAGTATCTTGGTACATGTCCTTGACAAAATCTTATTTGTAGATTTTGCATAAGGCCTTGACTATGTGGTTATGATAGTCTGACATTATGCATTTCATCATTATGAAAGTGGTTATTGATATTTAATGTGATTATTTGACTAGTAGAGTACCCTTGTGAATAAGTAAATGGAATTATTTCATTTTATCTTTGCCATTTTATGCTGATGTTCAAGTTTAAATGGATTTTGTTTTAGTTATACATTTCCTTAAATGTTTGTGCTTATTTATGAAAGATTCCTCTATATTGTAATCCTTACTAGGCATTTAAGCTCACCCCTTTCTAGGTTTTATTTTTTTTCAGGATGTGAAGAAATACTTTATGAATGTCCTACGAGGATAATATAAGAGGATATGAGTGTGGAGACAATATTTTATAGTAGTTTTCACAATATGATGTAATTTAAACTTTATGAATGTATCTAGTGTTTCCAAGGATACTAAAACAATATTCCTTTTGAGATTTGATCTTGTGTGGTCATGCCAATGTAGTTTAATAATGCACCGACTCTAGGTAATTGGGGTTGGGGCGTTACAGTTGGTATCATAGGAAGTTTAGTACAAACCATGCAAGCTTGATTTAGATAAACCTTGACTAGTGCACATAGCCCTATGATAGACATTGATGATTAGTATAGAAGAATATCCTAGAATTTTGGTATTATAGAGATTTTGTGAGTTTTCTTAGCAATACATATCTGTCTGGATACGAGTAGGTAGAGGCAGCTCTGGTATAGATGTACCTAGGGGTAAAAAATGAAAACACCTCTTTGACCTAGACTCGAACAGGAACTGGTGCCCAACAATGGGGCTTGCTGCACTCTTGGTTACGACACACTCGGGGGATATTCTTAGGATAATTCTGATTTTCTTTACCAAACATTATGAAGGGTTTATGAGTATATAATTTCTCAAATAAAACATTTTTTGGATTATGGATTATATCCATAAATAGCTCAATTTATGTTAAGCATTTTACAAGTATGAAACTATGTATTTTGATACATAAACTGATCTAGATTATGCCATTGTTTAAAAATGGTGCCTAGTGGAAGAAATGAAAACCGTATCAATGCACGCACTCCGTGTAGGGATTTTTCTCCTACTCAAGATAATTATAGTGGAGCTGGTGATACACCTAGTAATGATTAACTAATCACTATACTGGGACAACTCACTCAGGTTATGAATAATAACCTTACTCTTATGAATCTCACTGATTCGTAGCGTAGAGGATCAATGTTAGATAACTTCACGAGGCAACAACCACCAACATTCAATGTGAGTACACATCCATTCATAGCTGAGGAATGGATAAGTTCCATAGAGAATGTATTTCAGTATCTAGGGAGTAGTGAAGGGAAAATGTTATCATGGAAGTTTACTGCCTCACTAGAGATTTTGATCAATGGTGTTCATTTAATAAAAACATGAACGAAGATGATGAAGTATCCAATATTTAATGGGGGGATTTTACATATATTTTTTTAAAAAAATACTTTCCTTATGACCATCGAGTAGATATGGAATGTCAATTTCTATGTTTGAGACAAATGGAGTATGATAATGTCGCAAAGTATGAGGCTAACATTACAAGGCTAGCAAGGTATGCTGTAGATTATATACTTAACCCAATATGTATGATTGATAATATCTTTTATTGGTTAAAATCATTTCTCCGTCGAGCATTAGTGTCACAATCCTTATCTTCATACGAATATATTGTCTAATGTGCAATCAAGATAGAAAAATAAATCTTTAAGTCTTATTACTTTAAAGAAAAGCAAGAGAAGAAGAGATCTATCAATCACTATGGGAATAGAAATAAGGGGAAGAAGGGAAATATTGAATTTCTATCCTGTAGTAAATGTGGGAAGAAACACTCTGGTACTTTCATGAAGGGAATGTGAGTGTGTTACATGTGTGGTGAAAAAGGCCACCAAGCTCATGATTTCAAGGGGATGAAAGAAGCTATTGATGGTCAATGCTTATAGGGGAGGGAGATGGGACATTATGAAAATAAATATCCTAAGCGTCAGGGAAACATACAATAGAAAATACCAAGGGATCAAGGACAAGATTATATTATCACTACTGCTGATATAGAAGCCCCAAAAGATGTGGTGGCCGGTAATTTAATGGTTTCGTCAGGTTTAGAAAATTCATTATTGGATTCAAGATCATCACATTTTTTCATATCTTCCCAGTTTTCTATGAAAATTAGATATTTACAATTTTATTTAACAAGGGATTTGTCAGTTAAAACTCTCAAGGGATGTATCATTTCTACAATGTTATGTGGTCCGTTCCCATTAGGGAATATAAATGTTCTTTGTCTGTTGATCTCATCACCATACCTATGATTGAGTTCGATATAATCCTCGGTATTGATTGGATTTTGGGCCATGATGAAAATATTTATTGTAAGAAGAAGGAGGTTACAACTTTTGATGATGATGATAAGGAACACCTTATCTTTAGAGTAGAATCATCACCAACTAATTATTACCTAGAACCACCCCCAGTAGCTCAACTAAATTCAATTATTGGGGAGGAAGATAATGAAATTATTTTGGGTGAGGAAAGGAATGTTCAAAAAGAAGATGTACCAATTATGAGAGAATATTTTGATGTGTTTCCAGAAGATTTACATGGACATCATTTATAATGAGAAATTGAGTTTTCCATTGATTAAATTTCTAGTTGAAGTCCTGTATCAATGAACCCTTATAGAATGGACACTATGGAATTATTTGAACTAAATAAACAACTAGAGGTACTGAGTAATAAGGAATTTATTCGCCCTAGTGTTTCTCCATGGGGAGCCCCTGTAGTTTTTGTAAAGAAGATAGATGGATATATGAGGTTATGTATCGACTACATGGAAATAAATATTATAACAATAAAGAACAAGTATCCCCTACCTCACATTGATGATTTATTTGACCAAATGCATGGAGCTCAATACTTTTCCATGATTGGCCTTCGAACTGGATACCATCAATTGTGTGTGAAGAAGGTAGTCATTCGAATATAGCTTTCGAACTAGGTACATGAATTACAAGTTTACAACAATGCCTTTTGGGCTGGCTAATGCACCCTATGTATTCATGGATCTAATGAATAGAGTTTTCAAGAAATATCACGATGATCTTTTGGTGGTATTTATTTATGATATATTGGTATAATCCAAAAGCTACTAAGATCATGAAAATTACTTGCGAATTATCCTGAAGACTCTGAGAAGTATTGAATTACATGGAAAGTTTAGCAAGTGTGAATTCTGGCTTCAGGATATTTCTTTTCATAGCTATATTGTCTCTAAAGATGGAATCTTTATAGATGCTTCTAAGACCATGTAAATCCATGAATGTCCTGCACCGACGAGTATAACTAAGGTATGTAGTTTAATTGGTTTAACATGTTATTATCAACGTTTCGTCCAGAAATTTTCCCGATTGGCTGACCCACTAACGAAGCTCACAAGTAAAGGGGTTAAATTTGATTGGACAAAATATTGTGAAGAATGTTTGGAAGAATTGAAGAGAAGATTAGTCAATGCTCTTATATTGAATCTACCACCAGGGAATAATGGGTTCGTTATTTATACTGATGAATCAATGAATGGACTTGGTTGTGTCCTTATGCAGAATGATAGGGTTATTACATCTACATTATGACAATTAAAAAGTAATGAGAATGAATATAATACTCATGATCTTGAGTTATCTGTTGTAATCATTACATTGAAGATATGGAGACATTATCTCTATGGTGAAAACTGTGAGATTTATAATGATCACGAGAGTTTGAAGTATATTTTCTCATGGAAAGAACTCAACATGACGAAAATGCGATGGCTAGAACTACTCAAGGATTATGATTGCATGAGACACTACCACCTGGGGAAAGAAAATAAGGTGGCAGATGCGTTGAGAAGATAAAATCATGGAGTTTTGAACATGATGAGAATTGAAAGGGATCCTATTTTCATTGATCTAGTGAAGATTGATATGGGAATTTCCATGGAAGGTGAAACATCGATACTTTTTCAAATGGTTTCCCAACCACCATTACTATAATGGATAAAGAGTTCTCAGACCAGTGATGAAGAGTTTCAAAAGAAGATTAATGCTATGAATAATGCGAGATTGAGAGACTTTGTGTATGAAGAAGGAATTATGAAATTTGGGGAAAAGATTTGTGTTCCTGATATAACTGATCTGAAAAAATAATTATTAGATGATTCTCATAGCTCCAATTTCTCTATACACCCTAGGAGCACCAAAATATATAGAGATTTGAGGGAAAATTTTTACAGGTACGACATGCAATGGGAGATTGATGATTTTGTGTCAATATGTATGGTTTGTCAATAATTGAATGTTGTAAGGCAACATCCTGGAGGAGTATTGCATCCTCTTCCCATACCTGAGTGTAAATGGGATAATATTACGATGGACTTTATCATGGGGCTACCAAAGACTTCTAGAAGGAACGATGCAATATGGGTTATTGTAGATCACCTTACCATGTCAGAAATGTTTCTTGCAATAATAGATGATCTACCACTAGAACGTCTAGAAAGACTATATATTAATGAAGTTGTTATAATTCATGGAGTACCCATATCGATTGTTTCTGATCGTGATCACTATTTTACTTCATGATTCTAGAAGAGTCTTCAAAAGGCCTTGGATACAGAACCTTGTTTGAGCACTACCTACCACCCTAAAATAGATGGACAATCATAAAAGACTATTCAAAATTTAAAAGACATGTTAAGATCAAGCTCACATGATTTTCAGGGAATGTGGGATCAATATTTACCTATAGTGTAATATTCCTATAACAATAGATTCCATTCAAGTATTCAGATGGCACCATATGAAGTATTGTAGAGAAAGAGAATTCTCACACCAAAATATTGGGATGATGTTCGTGAAAGAAAACTCGTTTTCCAAGAACTAGTGGAGGAAATGATGGAAAAGATGATGGTAATCCAAAACCATATCAATGAAGGTCAATGTAGGAAGAAGAGATATGCCGATAATCGAGGGAAGGATTTGGAATTTTAGGTAGGAGATCATTTTTTCATGGAGGTATCTCCATAGAAAGGATTTATACGTTTCTGTAAGAAAGATAAATTGAGTCCCATATACATCGTACCTTTTGAAATTCTAGAACTAATTGGTGATGTATCTTACCGTTTGGTAATGCCACCAAATCACTCCAAAGTTCACGATGTGATCCACGTATCACTATTGAGAAAATAAATGCATGAAACAACACATTTACTCACCTTTAAAGAAATAGAACTGGAACCCGGTCTGTCTTATTGAGAATAGCATTTCAATATTCTAGAAATAAGAGAACAAGTGCTGAGAAACTGAACTAATCGTCTCGTAAAAGTTCTATGGAGAAACCATAAGATGGAAGAGGAAACATGGGAACCCGAGGAACATATGATGAAGAACCACCCGAGTATTTTTATGTAGTAATATTCTAGAAATTTTGAGGATGAAATTA
Source organism: Viscum album (assembly GCA_963277665.1). NCBI lineage: Eukaryota > Viridiplantae > Streptophyta > Magnoliopsida > Santalales > Viscaceae > Viscum > Viscum album. The sequence goes on along the minus strand of OY728143.1, from coordinate 959,042,241 downwards.
TTTGAAGGATTTTAGAATGTAACACCCCAAGCTTCCACGGTATGCTTCCCTTTGAATAATACAGTAGCGTGTGTTGTACACAACTTCGAGTTCAAACAGACACCACAACCAATCAAACTAGTCGTTATGAATAGTAATACCCACTTTTTGATAAATTTTATCTTTCCAAAAAGTCTTCATTTTTGGATTCGGAATATCGAAAATATCATAGGGTGATTTTTTTTGTATTTTTCTGAAAACATTTAGTTTTTGATGAATAGAGAAAAACACTGAGTTATTGTTCAAAACCAAATTTTTATTTAAATAATTATTTATTTTATATAAATTTAATTAAGTTCAAAATAGATATATAAAAGCAATATAAGTTCAATGTAATTCATTGAAGTTAGTTTTGATTAATTTTAGATATATAAAAATTTTATTAAACTTTTCACCGTCTTTTACACACCTTCTAGGAGAATTTGGAAATTCAAATAAAACATATTTTTACCACTTCTATGAGTGAAATTTTGAAAATATGATAGACACAGTTAATATCAAGGAGTAAAATATGGTTCAATATGATAAAAATAATTTTTGGTGAATGGAAACGTTTTACTTTTATTTACCACGGTTAAAAGTAAATAGGGTAATTAAGGGTAAAAATGATATTAATATTATCCTAACACATGTACTAATTATATTGGACATGTTTATCTAGACCAAAAAAAATATTAGGAATAGAATATTATCATTTAGGTCCATTTGGATTAGATTAGGACATTTCTTATTATTTAATTCAAAGAAGAGTTAAAAGAGTTAAAATAAAATTTCAATAACTAAAACATTTTGAATATAGGGATATACATAAGATAAATTTGATTATAAATATTCATTAGAAATATAAAAATATTTCATACATAATGGTATTTTATTTATAATTTTTAGACACTAAATAATTTAATTGTTTTATGAAATAATGGTGATGCGGTGATTACCTAATTAATGAAATATGAAAATAATTGATATTATAAATATCAAAATAAATGTAATATGAGAGTTTTTATGAATTAAACTAATTTTCAACGTTAATGAGACATATTAATACTGTTTATATAAATATTTTTTGAAGTAATAATTCTGTTATGAAAATATCAAAAACAAAATATCCAATAGTGTCAAAATTTACTAAAAAGAGTTTTTAAAACAAATATTATATTATTATTTTATATTCTATTCCAAAAAAATCTAATGATCATCCAGGAGACTTATATAATGATATGGTTATCATTATTGGACCACTTGGGAGTCTCTTGTATTTTTATTGTATGTTTATTGACTATATAATATAAAAATACAAAGAGACATGGTAAGTGTCAAACTAATTAACTAGGAGTTAAAACTAAAATATATGGTTAATAAAGTGACCCAAACCTATCTAAAACCTATTGGTTGAGTGTTTTTAGACCTATACCCACCTTAAAATTTAAATAATCTACATTTATGCTATTTGAAACCGAATATTAATATATTAAAAAATAATATTTCTACCTTTTCCAAAGGTGCCCCTCACCCCTCTTATAAAAGGGAACTCGCCCTTCTCCCTAATTCACACCTTCGAAGACTTTTGGCTTGGACAAAACCCGCCCAAATATCCTTTAAACATCCATAACATCAACATAGAGTCCTTAGTTTTATCATAAAGCCATCCTAATGAGCCCTTTTGATCAAATCAAAAGGAAGAACCCGAAGAAGAGGTAATGTTTTCACCACCCTCTTTCAAGTTCCTTTCTTCTTCAACTTCATAGTTTTTCTTGTTTTTCCAATTATAAAATAATAAATGCAGTATCTTATATATACTATGATGTTATTATAAATATGGTACAACCATATTCATTATTCTATCCAACCTTTGAATGACATGTCACCATACGTGCGTACGTACGGCTTACCGTCTCCTCGTCGTGGTGTAATTGTTATTCAAAACATTATTATTTGGATGGGTATAATAATGATGTGAAATTAATTTAAATAATAATTATAACATGATAATTATTCTTTATATATGATATACTATCCAATTATATATTATTTTAAAATCAAAAGATTGATATTGTGGATCGTGCGTACGTACGGACTACCGTCTTCACGAACATGATGAGATTTATTCCCCATCATATCCATTCAATTCTAATTCTCATTTGATGATTAAAAAAAATGTTTAAAGACATGATATAATTCGGGATTTGAATAAGATAAAGCCTATCCATAACAAACATGTCTTATGTATCATAACATATAAAAGAAAACGAGTAAGTTAACAACTGAAACGAAGATAATACTAATATATTATTAACAAAACAGTGTTAAAAGATCATATATGATATCATATTAATGTATATGATTCTTCTAAAAATTAATATAAATTAATTCAAAATTATACATGAGGTTAACCTACCCTCAACCATGAAAAATTAGAAGGTAAGGGTTAATTTCACAATCTCATCATTATCCGAGGTGGTTTATACATAATTATCTACAGGGACCTCTTTATCATCCAGATTTATGTTTATTAAAAATGTATTTCAAATCATTCTCACTATTTTATAGACTATGGGTTAATGTAATTAATACCCTTGATACGTCATTTTCTAAACCATGTCATTTTTTACCTTTTCGATAAAATTTAGGTAAGAATGTTTTTTAACTTATACAGTGGGTGAGGATATTTTCCGCCGTTATAAAATCATCGAATCTTCCCATACAAGCTTATAATAATATTTTAAATGAAAATTTATAATTTTTTATTTATGTGACTTTTAAATGATTTCAAAAAAAGAGATATTTATCTCGAATAGTTTTGATTTCATTTATGTCAACATCCTTTGATGGATTTTAAGCTTATTTGAAGTTGATTTATTATAATACAAAACTTCTATATTGTATTGAATGTTTTGTGATATGTTTGACTGTGGATGTGCTATATTTATACCATTCATGGTTTATGGAGAATTTATTGATATTTCATATGATATTTTTAATATAAATGTTTATGTTTTGTTTAAACCTTTTCATATGAGGATTGAATTGGACTTAATAAGTGACGGGTGGAGCCCTCTATAGCTTCTCGATGCATCAGTAGCTCTAATGAGACAAACTAGTTTCTTAGCATAAGTCCTTGACAAAAACCTTATTTGTAGTCTTGTCACAAGGCCTTTACTATTTGGTTATGATAGTATGACATTATTCATTCCATCATATTGAAAGTGGTTATTGATATTGCATGTGATTATTCTACTAGTAAAATATCCATGTGGATAAGAAGATGGAATTATTTCATTTTATCTTTTTCATTTTATCATTTCTATTTTATGCTGATGTTCAAGATTAAAAGGATTTTTTATTTATACATTGCCTTAGATGTTTATGCTTATTTATGGTTGTTTCTGCTATATTGATATCTTTACTGGCCAATTGCGCTCACCCCTTTCTATTTTTTATTTTACCCAGGATGTGAAGAAATATTTTATGAATGACCTCGAGGGATAGTCTTAGGGTATATGAGTGTGGAGACATGATGTTGTTGTAGTTTTTACTACATAATTTATTGTAAACCTTATGAATGTATCTAGTGTTTCTAAGGCTACTAAACTAGTCTGTTATTCGATATTTGACCTTTTGTGATCATGATAGTGTTATGTAATAATGCACCGACTCTAGGTTACTAGGGTTAGGGCTTTACATTTCATCTCACTTTTTATTTCCCTAAGATACATGAATTCTTGAACACTCACTTAAATTGAGTGGGGTATAGACATCAACTGTATATATTATATTGCAATTATCCATAAATTTATGGGTATTTACATTTTCAATTTTTTATCTTTCTATCATTAATTTTATGTTACAAATACTACCAAATTGATATGATAGTTTTTTCCCATCTTTTCTACTAAGAGAATTAGGATTTGTTATGAAAATATATTTTTTGGAGGTGGATTTGAGAAATTATATTATTTATCATTTTGTCATTTTCTTATAGATGAACTTTTTTAAACTGATTATAGAAAAAAAATGTTCGTTCTGTGAATATTTACCCACCATCATGATTTTAATTATTTTGAAGCTGCAATTATAGTATAGATATGTTATTTGATTATTTAAAAATAAAAATATGATAGAAATTAGTTTGTTATGGTAGTTTTCATGTAAATGGGTTTGATGTTAATTTTATATGTTTTTAGGGGAATTTATTTTCAAAATGTGTTCAATAATATTTTATGTTTTCAAAGGAAAATAATTTTCAAAATGTTTCCAAGAATTTTGCATATAAATTCAAGAAAATAGTTTTCAAAAAATTGTCAACATTCTTTCATTATTTCAAATGTATAATAATTTTTAAAATGTTTTCATGACTAAATTATATTTTTTCAATGAATTTTTACTGAAATGGTGTTCCAAAAAGTTTTCAATATTATTAAATAACTTTTCAAAGAATATGATTCTCAAAATTCTATAAATATATATTTATATGTTTGTAAGGAAAAAATCATTCAAATTTCATTAAAATATTTATTTATAAATTATCAAGTTCATTTATTGGAAAATTGTTTTCAAAAGAATTTATATTCTAAATACCCCATTTTCAAAGAAAAATGAATATTTTTCCAAAAAATGTTTTCAAAACAACAATCCAAATTCTTTTCAATCAGAAAAGGAATCTGTTTATGTAACTCTTAATGATCAAAAAAATCATCCAAATGTTCTATTAAAAATATTTATTTAATGGTTTATAATTTTAAGGAATTATTATTATGACATAATTTCTCATCCTCAGTTTATGTGATTTTGAAACACCCTAACTTTTTTATATTATTTGTTGCATAAATTATTATGAAACCTATCAGTTATCGAGAAGTTATTATGTGTGAAAATATATTGTTACCCATTTCATTTCATGGGATTTTGATAGGATGTTTATAATACCCATATATTTTTATGAATTATATTATCATGAAATATTTATTATCTTATTGGATATGTATAAATTATTTTGTTATGAGATGGCTGTGACATATATCTCCATCAAATGAAGTGCGTAATTATTTATATCTCATGGTATAAAGGTGGGAATCATGTATAAGGGATTTATCTACTGTGATAATATGGGGAATCTCTATCTCTTACAAGGAATAGATTGTGACTTGGGATAGTAGTGTGATCCTTTATGTTGGTTTAGTCACAACGAAGATGGGAGTGGGGGAAACCCGATCCATTATAGGAATATGGGGAAACCCGATCAATTACAAGGAAGGAATTATGAATGGGGTTGGTGGTGTGTCTAAGCTAATCAGGGTGGTTCCCATGAAGTTCCTTGATAAGATACATCAATGAGTCTTTAAAAATAGGTAATGATATTACATGTATTTTTATATCATAATTCCTTATTTTATTTAAATATTATGCTTAAATAGATTGTGTATTTTATTTCTTGCTAATTAATTTATAATGATCTTCTATGATTTATTCCATGATTAATGTTTACAATATTTCATTTGGAGGGTATTATCTTTTAATTTTATGATCACATTCTTTTAACCCCAATGTTCATATTTATATTTACAAGTCTCATATGATTGTCCATGCAATGAATTAGCACAAATAAGTTTTTATTTTTCCTCTCCCCTTGTTTATACAGATATTTATTAAGTTTTATGTGTCTAATAAGGATGATAGTCATGAAGAACCTAGTGGGATATAATATACCAACCTTATATACTAGTTTTCATGGATAAAATTTTCATATGGAGCCAGACTAATACATTCTTTGGGTATCTATTTTTATAATGAATTATGTATTCCAAAAATTTAATATATTGTCTTTTTTATGTTAGGATATGATTTTTAAAATTCCCCTTGGAAATATACTTTTTCTATGTCAAAAAATGTAAAATTTGATATTTTTGAGGGGAACCATTAAAAATTAATATAGAATGTTTAAAAATATGTTAAAATGTCTCTTGAAGAAAATTAAACTTTACCTAATTGAAATTAACTTTAAAAAAATAATTGAAATTATTTACTATAAAAATAAGCATTTAATCTTATAATGTAATATTTTTAGAAATCATTTAAAACATTCTATAATAAAAATATCCTTTTCATATTGAAAATAACTTTTTAAAATATATTTCTTATTGAAAATACAATTTATTTAAAATAACCTTAATTAATTATAAAGTAATATTAAAATATAATAATGCTATTGATGGTCTAAAATATTGTTCATGCCATACATGTGAAAAAAATTTGTTTCACATTTTTGATAAAATCCAAATGGTATTTTTTTTAAAATGACATGATGATTCCTATTGAAAAGATAATTAAAAATAAAAACATCATTAAAAATATGTTTAATAAGTAATTAAAATAATTTTTAACATTTATTTATTTTTTTAGAATAAGTTTTTTTGAATAAAAATGATTTTTGACTAGAAAGTTTTTTTATTAAAAACATATATTCTGAAATAATGAGTTCCCTAAGGGAGTAAAATGAATATATAATATTTAATATCATTATATAAGAATATTAGTTGATAATTAATCATTTTCTTGATATATAAATCATAATTTTCTATATTTGAAAAACTAATCACAAACTATCCAAATAAATGTTGAAATTCTAAAATAAAATACTTACAACTTCGGTAACAATAAAACATAAAACCCATGATTGAATAGAATTAAATTAAACATAAAATAAAATTATTATAAATATATTCACTATATTAAATGTATAATATGATATATATACAACTCATATAAGAATATTGGGTCAAAAAATAATCACAACTCTCAATAAATGAAAATTGTGACAGAAACCACCAATGAATTTGGTAACATCTAACACATTAATCCCATGATAAATATATTCAAATACGGATTTTAAAATACTAATAATATTAATAATAAAAATAATAAAATATTTTAATGGCATTTATATACACAACATAAAACTTCATGTGGGGGAATATGGCATTTGTCTCACAAAAAATAAATAATATGTAGTAATCTGTTAATTTTAATATTGATTTCCATTGTAAAAATTTATTACATATTTAGAAAAAAATATATATTTATTTTTAATATGATAAAATATATATTTATATATATCAATAAATATTTTTTTTATAACCTTTACTTACCCATTTATTAACATCTTCAGGTTAATGTTACCTTTCATGTAAAAATAACTTTTTTAAATATATCATGACATTCACTTTTAGTCTTCTTATATGGATCACTGTTAAATAATCTCACTCATTATAACCATTATATAAATATAATATATATTTATTATATATTTATATTGATTAATCAATAATATTTAGTGATTGAAAATGAAAAACACTATTGATTGATATGGTAGGGCATAGGAACACATGAAAGTTATTTCCATTTTCTTATAAAATTTAATTAAAATAAAGGAAAAATAATATATTATGCATATAAAAGGATTTTTATATAATATATATGAAACATTATCATTAAATACATCCATGTTACCATCCATGTAAAGAGTGAACAAATCACATAGCTCCACGAACCCGTAGTCCTTCATACATAGGGGCGGCATTATCGAATTCCTAAAAAATGAAGACTATAATGGTATGTGTGTTTTAATAATTCAAGATGTAAAATATTAAAGTTAATATCATATATAATTTTAAAACCTCTCATTATATATATCCATGATATGGTAAAATGGAAAAAATGAATTACATCTGTTTGTGGGGTTATAACCTGTCGTACAGATAGACGATGATTTCATAACCTATTTCATGGAAGTGGTTATGGTTATATTTAAAATCCATTAAAATAATAGAATTTATATACATGTTATATTCTGAGGTTATTATATCATCAGTGTATAATAATTTTTAATGGTTGTGGAGGAACAATTATAACAAAATTCTAGTTGATGAGTGTTACCTCTTCTTTGGGTATCCTCTATTTTTATCACTAAAATACCTCATATTTGAGTTTTCATAAAAAACAATGAAATATTGTATTAGGGTAAAGTTGCTTGGATGTTAATTTTCTAAGGGGTTTTTGGGAAAATGGTTTCAATACTGTGAATATTTAAGGTGAGTGACTTCCCCTTCATAACTGAGGAAGTGTTTATTTTTAATAAAATCAAATTAGTTGAATAATTGTAGCTCACTTTAACATTAATTGGGTTGAAAATTTATAAATAATTAATTTAAATGATGTTATTTTCAATCACCAACAAAAAAAACAAAAAAAATAAATGTTTTCCCTAACATCTATGATTCCTTACATTTACCGTATTGGATTTCCAGAAGAGTAAAAAATATTTTTATACTAGGTAATTTATCATTTATAAATAAATTAAGATGATAATTAGTCGATAAATTGTATCCCATATTTAAGAATTTGGTATATAGTTCATCAAATAAAAATCATACTTCTGTTGAAATTTACATTCAACACTAGGTCATGTAATGTTAAAAATTGCTTTATCAATTACAATACTAAAATAGTTACTATTATTTTTTGGGTAATTTAGTGAATATAAAAGAAAAATTGAACCAATAATATACCAGACATTTTATTTATTAATAATCAAAAATCAGATCTTAAAATACAATATTTTTATTAATTTTAATATATTCAATAAAATAACCTTTAATATAATTTAACGTTAATGCCAATTTTGAAATTCTTAATATGAATTTAAAAATACAATCAAAAATATGAAATTAGATTATATTTTGTAAACAGTTGTAAAAAATATATTTATATATAAAAAACTAATTTAACAAATATATCCATTTAACTTCGTTTTCTTTTAATATTTATAATATAATCTATTTTTTATTAACTAATTTTTTTTACAATCGAGATATTTTTAATTTAATGTAAATTTTTAATATCTAAAAATTAAAAATACATTATAATTATAAAAAGAATATATATTTCAAAATAATGTTTATAACTAAAAAAACTTCTCTTTCATCGCAATCCCAAAGTGTTATAGATATTAAAATTATACAATGTTCCTTTATAGTCTTTTTCATTACATAAATTATTATTTTGGTTACTTTCATAGAAAAGTGTCCCAAATAATTAAAAACAAATCCTATAATGATATGGTTCAGAATATTTCTAGAAAATATGTTTTGAAAAAATGGGGTAGTCAATTTTATATTTATTATCTTAGTTCTACTGGACAAAAATCCTATTTTATCTTTAACCATCATAAATAATTTTCCTGTTACTTTTTTCACCATCCAAGGTGGTATAAAATTAATGTTATACTCTCAGAAAAAATAAATTATTTTGATTCAAAATAAGAAATAATTTTTTACAAATTCTATTAATATAAGAGGAGAAGTTTAATTTAAATGTAATATCACAAACATGACGTGAAATAGGGGCTTTGTAGAGGAAATGTACAAAGCATGAAAATGTTTTTAAATCAATATTCAATATGTAAATGATTCTAATAACCAATAATATATTACTTTATATATATAATTTATCAAATTTAACTATGATCCCAATTAAAAATAAAACATATATTTATATATAATATATATGAAAATGATGTTTTCAATTATAATTCATCATACATCTATATTTATCAACAAATTAGAATTTTCAAAAAAAATTCAAAAAATTTACACGAATCATATTTTTATATTATCATAAAAACGGGATTTCTTTGTTAAATAATTTTTAATAAATTATCAAAAATTTATTTATTATTGATAAATAAATTAATTTTTTTTTTAGAAAAATGTATTTTCGAAGCATACAAAGTCATTAGTAAAAACGAAATATCATTTTAACCAATATATTTTCACTATAAAATCTCATTATAAAAAATATATAATTTTTTAATTACTATTCATAAGGAAAATTTTAAATGCTACAATAAAATTGTATCATTTTAATAATATTACTAATATATATCTTTTTTTGTTAAAAAAAGTGTCACATGGAAAACACAATAAAACCAATGGTATGTTTAACAAAATCATTACATAGTGTTGCATGTACCTCAATATGAATAATTTTTTTTGTAGAACAATCTAATCATGGGTATTCATATAATTAAAAATGTTAAAATTATTAAATTTATTTGAAAAATATATATGTCACAAAATACCTTCTACCACCTCAATTGAATTTTCCTTAGAATTACATCTTAGTTTTAAGGGGTTTATCATTTATAAATTATTTCATAATATCTCACCACATAAAAATGAATAATAAAACTTCTTAATGTTACTCATAACTAAGTATCCACATAGGTGAATAAATGTTGAAAGTAATGATTTATACAAGGAATAAGGCCATAAATAATTATGTATATTGATAATGATATTTGATCACAAGAAGTAAAGTGATCTAGAGAAGGCTAGTGACATAAATATCATAAAAAAGTGTTTCAAAAAATATTATTTCTTTCATAAAAATGATGATAAATAAACAACATTTCATATTAAGATCATTTCAAAAAAAAAGATATATTTTAATGAAAATGTAAATTTACATTATTTCATTCCATTTCAAAATTCCAATGTCAACCATTGGTTATACCTTGAATAATTTATACTTCCTCTATTAATTTTATAAATTAAGGTGATTTTTTATCCCTGAATAAATAATTGATCATAATATCCATAAAAATAATGATAATTCATTATATCTTCTATTCTGTATAATCAAAATATAATAGATGGAATATGTAATCCAATATGTAAATTATTTCTTATATTGATGTAATAAACTAATGTAAAAAATATCATACAAATTTCTTCTTAAACCATTCCTTATGTGGGAGACCATATAAACCATAACAACTTAAAAAAATATAAGTATTGTTTCTAAATTTCTCATAACCAATACAATAATAATACCACATATATCATTTATAATATATTGATTCTCACATAATGAACATGTAAATAAATTCATCATGTATTATCTAGTAATTTATTAATTACCTGGATTATAATAAAATGCTATTAAATATAGACATTAATAGTCATTACATATGGAAAACACATATTAATTTATATAATCTGTATATCCATGAATGTTTTAATCTCCATTAATTATTGTATAAACAATATTGGAGACAATTCAAAACTCAATTTTATATCCATCGATATTAACCAATTTTCTTTTTCAATGGTAATCATCTCTTCTTCTAAAAAAACCATTTTATAGAGATTAAATTCATTCTAAGGGTTACCATACCTTAAAAATCATATTTCTATTGAATAATATATCTAACTCAACAATGCGATTCAATTTTTTTTTGAAAATCCCTAAAACATATGATAGTAAGCCTTCATTATATATTTCATTATCTATATTCCATAAATATTGAAGCATAATAAAAAAACATCTATCAATACAATTCATCCAAAAACAATTAATTATACCTCATTACCACATGTATCAGTACAATATTCCATTCACACACCATCCAAAGTCTCTTCGTCATAAACAAATAAACCATTACTAGTAAAACCATTCTCATTTTATTCATGAGATTTTCTCCAAGGAATTGTATTATAATAATTAAAAAACATTAAAAAATTAAAACAATTATTATTTTATGATACCATATTCAATCCATTATTCATATCTACTGTGTTATCCAAAATATTCATTTTGTTCTTTTATACTGATATTCCTTGTGACCTTATTTTCACCATCCAAATCATAGGTTTGTTCCACCAAGAAATTTCTTTGAGTTAATCTTCCTACCTTATGGACATATAGATACAGTAAATTATGTTCTCCCTTGCCTTCCTTATCTAAAATCTTAGCTAGCCCTATAACTGAATTCTTCAGTGAGTCTCAGAGTTATTTTAGGTGATCATTTTTAATTACGATCCCCGATAACTAATTAATAATAATCGTAAAATAATTTAATCACTTCATTATCTGATTTTTCTTATCATTAGTAAGTCATATACCACATTATATGTGAACCCAATACCATATGGTTCCCACTGTATACTAAAACTGTAAATCATGTTTGGAGAAAAAAATATAATAGCTGTAAACTACCTATTAATGAAAATAAACTTATGCAAAGATTAAATCATGAAGATTTATTTTAAATATATGAATCCTTAGGTTTATCATTGGCCAATACTAGTCACAATAATTTTAAATCTATTATGAAGGTTCATATAGTGTTGGTAAATTTACAAGGAAAATATTATAAGATTGTCAGGCCAGGAATGTAGCAAGGACCATTTTTGTGAACTATGTGACGATGAAGTCAAGATCAATTCACAATGTTTCATATTTTTTAACCCTAGGAACCTATGTTCAAGAGACACCTCTAGTTTTAGTATCTATACATTGATTTAATTTACTTGAAACCCAAAAATATTTCCCTTACAAATATTCTAGGATAGTTTACTAATCCTTAAATAGTTTTTATACTGACCTTTAGACACATACCATTACATATCATTAAAAACATCCATATAGAGATCACATATGTTTTCCCACAACAGTTTCTAAAGGATAACTAAACCCTCCATATGATTCCAACTATTCTGACCCTATATTTTCATACAAAGATATAATATATATTTAAAATAATATAGGGTAATTACACAAGCACCCTCCCATGGACAATAATTGTTTATTGCCTTTGTAATAATTGAAAAAAAATTCATAAATCATGAATTATATAAAATATCACAGACTATGATACTCAAAATTTGTAATATACATAAAAATACTATAAAAAATAAAATTCTATATTAATTTGGAATGTAATCATAATAACATATGAGTTCCTTTGATTATAAAGGGTAAAAAATGGCTGATATGAATGATAACATGAAAAAATGGAATGAGAACTTGTGAATTAAATTTTAAAACCATAAGCTCAATATCAAAAAGCATAATTTATTTCACTAGAATATTGATTGGTTGTTCATAATATATGAATCATAACAAAATTATATAACATTAGTCATGAGAGAATAAATTCTTCATAATACAAATAATTTTATAAAATATGTATACATTGAAAATAATTTCTTTAGTAGTCATGTATTTTTAACAAAACACACTAGTGATCTTCATGGGAAGATACACTTCCTTGGAGGGATAGAACACAATACCTAGTAGTACAAAATTATTTATAGTGTAATTGGTTCACTACCCAAACAATTATAGTAGTCGATGATCACTCAATAGACCATCATAACAAATAAAGTACCTCAGAAAATAGAGTTCACGCCCCATTCTAGTTATATATATATCATGATATTTTAATCATTTCCCCATAACATGAAGGGAGATATTGATACCACTTATATATGTTTATAGTGTTACCACTATCCATGGTTAAAACCTAACTAATATTACATAACTAAAATAATATGTATTTTTTTGATTAAATAATAAAACATTAATAAAATGAGATCCCACGAAATGAAGTTTCTTTTATAAGAATACTATCATATAATAACCCATAGACCAAAAGTATGTCTCAAAATATTATATTTGTATCAAGAAAACATATCCCATTAATATAGAAGATGGTGTCATAATAATTTTATAATGGTATAACCCTTGTAAGATATATGGGTTCATTAAATACTATCATCCATTTAATCATAAACCATTCATTGAATGATTAATAATGGATTCCATGGATCCAAACTCATGAAATTTAAATGTAAAATTAATGTATTTCATCTTAGATGGATAAATTTGTTGAAATATTACTTATGATATTTCTTAATGAAAATAAACAATCCACATTTAAAAATATTTTTATAAGATAAACCATTTTCAAAATAATTTAATTATAAATTTAATACACAAACATATAATGGAATAGTTAGAAATAATTGTATGCGTTTCATGGTAAAAATAATCTTTCAATTTACCATAAAATTATTCCGAATATAAATATTTTGAGCAACATTTTCATTATAAAAAAAACATGAAAACATAAAAATGTTTTTTTATAAAATAATTTAAAACATTTTGGAGTAAAATATCCTTTCCATTTTGTGAAAAAATAAAAACATATATTTTATGATTTAACAGTAATTATAATTAACCATGAAAACATACAACATAATATTCAATGCGATTAATAGTTATGACGATGGGAATTTCATTTCATGTTTTATACATTAATACTAAAATTTCTTCCACATTTTTGGTAAAAATAATATAAAAATTGTTTTTGAAAATTTCAATAATGATTATTTTTAAAACACTTTTTGAATATTCATGAATTGTTAAAAATGTATTCTATAAATAATTTTTATAATTAAAAAAAATGAATTCATTTTTTTGAAATCATTATATTACTAGAAAATGGGTTTTCGACCGATTAGTGATTTGTCCTAAAAAACATCATTGTTGAACTCTTTTGTAAATAAAGGGAGGAAAATTAGTGGAATTTTTTTTTCTCATAATATAACTAGAGTAAAATAATATTTGTGGCATTCATGATATATATATAATATTATTCATTCAAGAAATTAAAATCATGAATAGTACCAACAATCTAAGAGATTGTAACATAAAATCATTATGACATTAGTATCTATAAAATGAAATCCCCATGAGAAATTATCATTAAATAAAAAATAAAATATTTTGAGGATAGAAAAATAAATATATTAAATGTAAATTGGGCTATATAAAAACATCATATAATAATATAGGTGTTAACATAACAATATTTTTTAAGGAGGAAAAACTTCTGACAAATTTTTCTTTTTGATTTGGTAATAGTTGAAAAATAAACAACATTAAATAGAGATACTAAAATGGATATGTAAATGAAAATAATATTATGAATGATAATAATAAAATGTATTCATGGCGATTATATGACCCACATAAAATATAATTGTGGTGAATATGAAATTTGTTTTACAATAAAAATAAAATTGTGAAAGAAATCCATTACAATATGTTTTAAAAATAATCATACACATTCAAACATGATTTATAATTAATATAAAATTATTATAAATATTTTAAAAAATTATATATATCATTCTATATATGATTCAATATTAAAATTTTATTACATATTTTTAAATATATCAGTGTTATTGTATTGTTTGGGCTAATAATATCTTTTTTCTTTTTTATATATGTTTTGAATTTTTGCTTCTAGTTTATTTACATTGATCATGATTTAATAATCTCATGAATTAATAGCATTAAATACGTATCATATATATTAAACATATTTATTTATTAAAAAAATCAATAATAATTAGTGATAGAAAATTATATGCATTCTTCATTGTGAAAGTTGGTCGAACAAAAAACGTAATAATGTGATGATTATCTTATTGAATTGATAGAAAAAATGTAAATCACATATTATTATACTATAGTAACCTTAATTTTATATATATCACATATTTTCATTAAAACCATTCTTATTACATACAATATAACTATTGAATCAATCGAATCGATTCGTGAGATGATATTCAGTTGTACACATGAGCGACATTATCTTATTTCAACAAAACGGTGAGTATAAAAGTATGTGTGATATAATAATTCCAGAATAATTATAATATAATTAATATCACATTTATCTAAATAATATAATATTATATAATACGTTAGTGGTGGTAATGGAAAAATTAAGGACATCGGTTCATAAAGAAATTAGTCCATTGTACACAGGAACCCTGATTTCATAAATGAAATGAAGAAATTGTAGATATTTTTATATAATTACCTTAACATAAAAATTTTTGAGTATATTTAAGATATAAAAGATATTATATAATCATGATACAATATTTATTAATGGTGGGGGAGGAACAAAAAAACAATCCTTCATGAATGTTTCCTCTTATTCAAGTATCCTCCTCACGTCAACCCCAAATCCATTATAAGATAAAATTATGGAAAAAATAAGGATTATAAGATGATGGTATTTCATTTGGGATGTGATTTAGTGGGTTTTCTCTAGCCAAACGTCTTGATTTGTGTGAATCAATGGTGGTATTTAGTTCCCATTTATCATTGAGTATGAGTGATATTTTTTTTAAAATAATAAAAATCACACTATAATGGAAGGTAACCCTCAACTAATATGGTACCAAAATCAATAAATAATGGATTGAAGAGATTATATGGTCTACAAACACAGAAAACCAACAAAAAAATTTTTTTAATCATTTTGATCCATAAAATTGATGTTTTATTGCTTTTACTACTTCAGGTTTTCACTATTGTAACTAGTCATTTTAACCTAAATAATTAATCATTTTAGATTAAAATAAAATGATCATAATTAACTATTTTTATCCTACTATTCTAAATATGATATAAATTTTATAAAATAAAAATTCTATGTGTTTTGAAATTTATGTTTAAGAGAAGGGCATAAAACATGAAAAAGCATTGTATTCACATTAACAACAATAATTATGAATTTAATATTTAGCTGTCACAATAGAAACTAAAAATTTTTCCATTAATGTTCCATATATTATATTTAATAATATTTAAATATAACTGGTCAGGATTTAAATTTATTATAATTTCATATCAATTAATAATATAATATTTAATATAAAATAACATTTATGCCATTTTTTTCTTTATTCATAAAATTTAAATTCAAAACTATCAAAATAAATTTTTTATTTTAATTTATTATTTCAAAAACATAATTATATGATATATTTAAAAAAAGTAATCTAAAAAATAATTCATTCAATTTACATTAAATTTAATATTTTTTACAAAATTTATGTCATTTTCCCATTCATTAAATAATTACTATGTTGTTCTTTCTTAAACATTTAATGTAATTGTTTAATCATGAAAAATCTAATTTTAATTATTATGATTTAAAAAATAATATATATATATATATAATATATAACCAAACATCATTTTTCTCAATCCAAGGGATTAATATATATTTAAACAAAGGATTGTTCTTTTTTACTCATTTAGATGACATATTATATTGGTATCTCTAAATGAGAAGTAACCTAAAGACATATAAAAATAGATAATATTGTTATTAATGTCAAAATATTCCTAGAAATGCTTGTTGGATAAATTGGAATGTCAGTTTTCCCTTATCTTCTTAGTTTAACACCAAAACCCCATTTTCATTGTAATCATTGTAATTAATTTTTTAATGGTTTCATTATTCATATTCCTCAAAAAATTAAGTCTGAAATATTATAAAATATATTATTTATGGTGAATCTACATATGTTATCCATTTTTCAAAATTAATTCACATATGGGAACAATATAATTTAAAATTAATCCAGTATACAAGTGTAGAAATAATGGTTTTAAAGAAAAAATATTTAAACATTTAAAATGTTATTACACAATAATTTAATATGAAAGAGATTTTAATGAGATAAATTATTTTAAAATATATTATATTGATCCATTTTAACATTAAGAACAAATTAAAATATTAAATAAATTTATTTGTAATTTAAACTAAAAGGATGGTTTCAATTAAAATAGAATTATTTCAGATATTCATAATAAAAATTAATTTTTATAGACAATTTTGATTTATAGATTTCCAAAAGTTTTATTTTTTTGAAATAAATTTCATAAGTGTCAAAAAAATATAATTTTTTTCAAAAAATGAAAAGAAGCATTTTTTGTGAAAATGGTATTTTGGAATCATATAATGATGCCATTGATTATACATAATATTGAAACACTAATCATCAGTAATCATATCATAATGATTAATAGTATTTTTATAAAATTCTTATTTAAATAATATTAATAACATGTCACAATTTTTGTAAAATTCATCATCATTTGTAATGAATGGTAGTCATAGTGTTTTGTGTGACACACACTTATATCAGTGCTTATTTTAATTCTAGATACATAGAGTTATTATGTAATGAATGACTAAATATAAGTTTATTATAATTATAAATATTAAAGTTATTATATTTATTTTAATATATATATATATATATATATTAAAAAATAATGGGGAATTACATAAACTATGATCTAATGAGTTATTGTCCCATTGGAGTGAGTTTAGTTGTCACTTCATGGAATCAAACTATGTATAATTACTCCCCACTTTTTTATTAACTTTTTTATATATACGGATGTTATAATTATTAACAAGTGTATGGAAAATGGATCATACATTATAAGTGGGTAATCATGATTCTATTATATAGATATGTTCTAATCATATAGTTTAGTTAATAGAGTCGTTCGAGTATTTCCACATCTGGGTTTCTCTGATGGAATTTAATTTTCCCATTTTTTGTAAATTTTTTTATACTTTTTAAATACTTATATGATATTAATTTTTAATTCAATTGAATTTTGAGTTTTATTATTTATATACATGAATCACATATGTAGATCATTTGTTTATATTTTTTCAAATAAGGTTATGTTTTTTCTTTATCTAAATTCACCCCCAATACATTATTACTGCCTTTACATATTTCTCATCCTTTGGTATATTGGGATGTCACATATGGTTATTAGATCCTGAAACTCAACTCAAACCAATTTTTCAGGTATGGATTTTATGTCCAACAACATAAAATATTCTTTATCAATAAGAAATATTATTAGAACGTTAAAAAAATTATACAGTGATTATTGTGTATCCAATTCTATATCATTTTATATCCTATGGGAAATGAATACAACAATCATTCATTAATGAGGACTACCATGTCCATGATTCTATGTGTACTATTTTTATAACCAAATATTATAGATGTTTAAAATTATTTCAGAAAAATAATATATATGATATTTGTTAAATAATAATAATTCTATAATGAAAATATAGTATGTACCCTATTACCATGCCCTCCATAGAAAAATGATAACATCAATCAGACATATGGGTAGACTACCACCTATACCTAATGATACGAATCATTTTTCATTTTGACATTATGAGGATGATCATAATGATGAAAATATTAAATATCTATGACATTTATAATATATATACGATTAACTAAAAATTAAAAATTAAATATTTATTTTCATTTTATCTCTTTATATATATGAATATACCATTCATCCATATATACATATTAACATCTCTATGATATTACTTGTTGTAATTTTTATGAAAACCTTACATGGTTCACAGTAAAAGTGAAGATAATGTAAAAATATGACAATAATATCATGTTTATTATTCTTTAGTTAATATAAACACAAATCATTTGATAATGACAACTGAAATCATATATTTTGATGTAATAAATAATATTTCCTCAAAACAACCAAATGATCTTAATAGTTTTAATAAATAAATAAAAAATGCTAAAAAATTAAATATTTAGAATAATGATAATTTAAATGAAATTAATAAGAATGTAATGAAAATAGATAAATGATACAATTTTATAACGAATGTGGAGTTACATAAGAATGAAATGATTAAGGAATCAAGGAAAGGGATTCTCTTTTAAAAAATAATGTAGAAACGTTTTCCTTCCAATTATTTTTGTACCACATAGTGGGACTTTTAAATGAATAATTAATGATTTTATTTTCGAATTGATGTATCTAAAGATTATTTAAATATAATTTTTACTTCTACATTAACTTATTAACATGAAATATATTTATGTATTACTATATATTTTATTTAAGAAATTTTACATAATAGAAAAATGATATTTGTTTTTATATATATGTCTTGAGCACCATTTTATTTCATCATGTCCAATTATTCTTTATTAGGGCCATTATATATTTCAAAATTCTATCGAATAAGAATATAGTATTGAAGATATTGAGGGAATTTTTAATTTTTATATGTTATGAACTAAAAATTATATTTCTTTTTTAGTATTTTCTTTATTAGAATGTGTTTTACATCTTAATTTATATGAATTTTCATGATAAAATAGTGAAATATTAAAAGTGATTTATTCACGATATGGTACATGATCATTGTAAATGAAGATGTGTGAGGTCAATATTGATCATAATTATAGTTGATCCCAGTATAGCTATCCACTATTCTGGGAAATGATTTATTCTTTAAAAGTTGAAACTGAAAGAAATAACCAGTTTGGTTGCACATGTGGAACAAAATGGGATTCACATATACTAAAATAGGTTAAAACATAGTAAGAACATATGATGAATATTATTTTCCATTATAAGTATATAATACTTATATTATTTTTGTTATTAATGGAATATTTTTTATTTCATATGGTAAGGAATATTTTATTAACATTTAAATTTTAATGGTTTTGTATAATTTTCATGACCTCCAGATGAAAAAATATAACTTTATGTAATTACTATTATTATAAATTGGTTCATAAAATAAATTTTTCAAGAAATTATTTATTTTTTACTAGTAATGAATGATTATTTTATGGTCGATGATTTACTAAGTAAAATATAAACACCAACATTTGGATTCATGTTTTCAATTGAGAAATAGTGATTAATTTTTTCATCTATCTATTTTTATTTTTGTATCATCCCATGTTTTAAAATTTTTATAATAAAATCTAGGTATTGAAATAAATTCTATAATGTGAATTATTTTTATAAGGTGAAACTTGTTAAGAAATGAATAATTATACTGAAAAAAACAGATGTGAAGACTCAAATCCATTTCTGGGGTAGAAATTAAATTATGATAATGTGTCATCTTCTTAATGAATTTTTATTGTATTTGCATAAAAAAATAATAGAAAATGAGTATGAATGTGATTGGAAGGGAATACAATAATAGGAAATAAAAAAATGTTTTGAATCTATTTTAGTGTGTAATATTTTCAATCATTGAAATGATTCATATAAAATTATAGAATAAATTAATTTTGAAATATAAATTACAAATATTCTAATTTATTTATATATTATCCGAAAATAAATTTTTGAGATTTAAAAATTTCTTAGTATATTATTGGTTTTGTAGATTTGTATTTCCTAAAGATAATGTGAATGCGGTGTAGGGAAGCAAAAAATAAATAATAACCTTACGAATAAAAAACCAAGAATGTTTAAAAGAAAGTAGTTTGTGTCGGTGTTAAAATTGAGGAATATGTATATTAATTGTATTACCCATGAAAGATATTTCATGAATTCTCAAAAGGGAAACATGTCAACTTTGGAATATTTCTTAAAATAGCACAATATGGATTTAAGTGAATATCTTAAACTATTGAAAGAAAAAAGGATTGATAAATGAATTAGATATGATTTTTGTAGTCTTGAAAAGTTAATAATATTCAAAGATAAATCAATTTATTTATTTATTTCATTGTGAATTTAATCGATGGTGGACTCTCATTAAGAATATTTTAAAAAAACATGAGATTGATTTCATCATGATCTCAAACATTATAAATAATTTTCTTTAGAACTATTTTCCAAATTCAATTTGATATAGAATGGACTGAAAATTTATATACATAATGAAAATTCAATAAGTCTCTTTGGAATATTATGATGCAAATTTTACCATATGTTCCATGAATGTAACAAATTTTTTTCAGGACCATCTGACTATAATTGATAATTTTTTCAAATGTTTTAATCCATATTTACAATAAGTGTTAGCATATAAATAATTTAATATTTATAATGATGTTTTGGATTATGCTAAGAACATTGAGATGGAGTTTTATAATAGTTATGATCTTCCTAAAAACATGATTATAAAGAATCTATAGTGGGTGTAAATGAAGAAGCATTCAACCAATAAATATAAATGCAATCACTATAAATATTGAAGATTTGGTAAACGATATATTAATTAATATTGGGTAATATCAGGAAAGTGTTACAAACATGTAAATATCATTAATTTTCATATTGAATACAGGGAATACTTTTCAAATCAAACTAATATTGGGAAATTTGGTAGTAAACTAGTATTGATATTTATAATTTAATTTTTGATCGGTCCAACTGAAAATGAATGTCTGTTATTTTTAACTAGAGTTAGAAAACACCTAGAATAAAAAAATAAGGATTGAAAATGTGTTTTCTATGTCTATTTGAGGTGATGGACAATCAAATAAATTGGTTTTATGTAAATTAATAATTTATCCAGATTTTTACAATTTATTATTTAATTTAGTTACCATGCTTTCATTTATTTCTATAGAATGTACTTGTATAATTTACATCCCTTCTCAAAAAAATAATTTTG
The DNA here is from genome assembly GCA_963277665.1 of Viscum album. Classification (NCBI taxonomy): domain Eukaryota; kingdom Viridiplantae; phylum Streptophyta; class Magnoliopsida; order Santalales; family Viscaceae; genus Viscum; species Viscum album. Next base: position 959,020,019 of record OY728143.1, on the reverse strand, counting down.
GATATTCATGTAAAAACTCATGTTTTTGGTATGTAGGATAAAATAATTTCATGGAACCAACCTTTTATTAACAATTTAATATTTTTCCAAATAAAAATTGTTACATATCTATTCTAGAGGATGGTGTTATTCTAATGATGGATTAGATTTTAGTTTACCATGATATGATTTAATATATTGATAGGGTCATCATATTTAATTTACAGATTGATTTAGGATTGATATGTAACAAGTATTTTGTTCTATTAATGACATATCATGAAGCTACAAAACTATTTAATAATGCGAGTAAGGTAATTTTCCACATATTTCAGAAAACCATTATTATTATTAAAATATTGATATGTTTGTATTGAATGAATATTTGAATGATTTTCTAGTTATTTTCATATTTTTATTTTGGATTTGGATGTTGAGTTAATTTTTTAAATTGTTTCACGATTATACAATATTTTCAAAACCACCTTACTAAATGGATTTATTTGAGTTGATATAAAGTTATCATGTGATATTCCTATCCAAAAAATAAACTATACATATTTATCTTCTAGGTTTAATTAAGATCATGTTTATGTAATAAATCATTTTTAAATATGTAACAAATAGAATGGTTGTTATAGTATGAAATTGAGGATAGGTTTAGTTATTTTTTGGATTAGGATTGTAAAACCCTAGAGAAAGACTTTGGGATGACACTATGTATAATAAAGGAATACCTTAATTTTGATGAGTATAGAGTTAGTGGTATTTCAAGAAAATACATCCTTTTATGGATACAATCATGTAAATATGGCTATGCCACAAATGTATGTAGTCTTAATACTCGAAAATCCCACATTGAGATAGACTCGAAATGTAAATTTTGCAACACAATGGGTATTTCTAGACTCGTGGTGTTTTACTCCCATAGGATATTATTTGGTAAATTCATAATTGTAGTATGAACTGCTATAAATGGAACCAATAAATTCACATAAGAATATATTTTAGAAGTTATATCATGGATAACATATATTGAAGCCTTGATATTCATAAGTTAATGAAATAAATGTAACTAATTAGTTATCTGTTTTGTCATTAGATTCACCTTTATATGTTTAATTTAAAATAATATATAACCATAATTTTAGTTTTAGTCAATCCAATGGCCAATCAAATGAGTAATCAAGATAAAAACCGATTTGATGGGAAATATGATGAATTTCCCGATGAGATTTCCAATCTAATGGAGCTCAATTAGGATATATCATGATTATTCCAAACCAACAATAAAAAATAAAGATTAACATTTTCTAATTTTTTTATTTCTCAAGGACACCATTTATGAGGATAATAATATCTCATAAATGTCCATCTGATAAAGGTTATTAGGTAAAGAAGTCCCAATTTCCTTTATACAATAAGTGTGGAAAGAGGAATGAAGAAAAATGTCACAATGAGATAAGGATATGTTTTTTTCTATGAAAATAAAGGGCACAATGTATTCAATTTCCATTAAAGAATTTATAATGTGATGGATGGAAAATATATTCCTTCTAAAAAATCCTAGACAGTTCTATGTTATATATGTGTAGGTTTTGGGCATCATCCATGACAATACTCTTTCGTAAGGTCTAATAATCACGATGAGAATCAAAAATCTCAATGATCAAGGGAGCCAGAATAGTCCTTTGTTAATATGGATAACAATTAGTTAATTAAATGTATCCAGTAATGGAAATGTAGTGTATTTCGTTATGTATTTCACTTCATGTCCTATTATTTTATGATTATGTTTTATATGAACATAGAGTCCCATCCAAAAATGATATTAAATAATTAGGGAAAACATATATAATTATTGTATAACATATTGATGTTTTTGGAAATTATCTTCATGAATATTACATAATTCATCCTTTTGTAGATTTTTAAGATAAATGACAACATTGTCACATATGCCCCATGAAAAATGAAAATAATGATAAAACATTTCCCATGCATGATATAGAGTTGGATGTTGTGATCTTTTCAGTGAAAATATTGAAGCATTATCTCAATGGGGAAATGTGTTAAATATATATAGACCAAAAAATATCAAATATATATTCTGATTAAAAGAGTTGAACATGCTCTAATGATTATGGTTATTGCTCATAATGAATTACAAATATTCAATCCACTACTATCCAAGGAATGAGAACAAGGTGGTAGATGCTATATGTCGAAAGGACCTGACGATTCTATAATTCATCATAATTTAATGTGATCCAATAATATTAGATTTGATGAAGTTGGTCATGGGAATCATAAAAAAGGGAACACCAAAAATCATAACACAAATTATTTCTCAAATGATTCTTTTAGAACGGTAACAGGATTATCAAAAATATGATAAGGCGATTCAAAATATTGTGGAAACTATCAAATAAGGGAAATCATTTGAGTTCAATGGGAATTATAAAGGAATTTTGAGATTTCTTTCTAGACTACGTGTTCCATCAAATTTGGAGTAAAAGAATGAAAATTTTGGTGATTTACATAGTTATAATTTTCCAATCAACCCTTGAAATAGAAAATATGTATCGGGATCTCCGAGAGAATTAATGGTTGGACAACATGAAGAATTAGATCACCAAATATAGCTCATGGTTTCTGGTATGTCGGGAAGAGATGACATAGAGGAAGATGTATAAGGGGTTGATTATACCATTACCCATAACAACACAAAAATGGTATAACATCACCATCGACATTCTCACTGGTCTTTTGAAGGAATCCAATAAAAATAATGAGATCTGTTATGTAGTTGATCATCATAAATAGAATGAAAACTTCATTTTGATTTGAGATGATTTCTCATTAGATCGACTGGAATAATATACATAAGAGAATTAGTAAGGATAAATGATGTACCACTGTCATTTGTATATGATTGAGATCCACGATTCACCACAATGATTGTAAGAGTCTCTAACAAGATCTAAATAATGACGTGAACATCAGTACGGTTTTTCATCCTCAAACTAATGGCTTATCTAAGAGGACTATCCAAAAATATTTTGGACATGTAGAGATAATGCTTAATGGACTTAAAAGGGTTATGGGATTAGCATCTACCTCTAGTTGATTTCTCTTACAATAATAGTTTCCAGTCAACTATCCAAATGGATACATATAAATCCCATTATTGGAAGAGATTCAGAACAATGGCATGTTGTAATGAAGTTGGGGAGATAAATATTATTGGTCTAGTTACTGTTGATGAAAGGATGAAGATGGTTATGACCATTCAGCAACACATCAATGATTCTCGGAGTTGAAAAAAGTGATATGTTGAGAACCGTAGAGGAGACCTAGATTTTGATGTTGGAGATATGGTTATCCTCCACATATCTCCATGTAATAGAGTGATGAAATTTTAGAAGAATGGAATGCTTAGTCCAATGTACATTGGCCCTTTTGGGATCCCTGATCTCTTTGGGGAAGTGGCCAATAGACTAGCACTCTTAGTGTACCTTCTGAAAGTGAATTATGTATTCAATGTGTCACTCTTAAGGAAGTACATACCAGACCCATTAGATGTACTAAATATAAAGCTGGTTCCATTAGATAATGAAATATCCTATAAAGAAAACCTAGTTTAGATCATATATCATAGAGAAAATGTTTTATGAAATAAGACAATGCCCCTCGTCAATGTTTTATAGAGACAACACAATTTTAATGAAGAAATGTTGGAACCAGAGGAAGTGATGTTGTAAAGCAACCAACAACTATTTTATTTCAGTTAAAGGAATGTTCGAGGGAAAAATTTCTTATGGGGTAACGTTGTAATGATCTTAACATTTATGAATAAAATTGTATTTATTTTTAATGAATTATGGATATAGAAAACACATGAACTCCTTTTTTTTATTATATCTTAATTGATATAACTACAAATTAAGTTTCCATTCCATTGAAAATATATCAGTTTAATAGTGATCACTTGACTAGTATTAATATAGAGTTTTAATAAATCCATTTTTTCACAAACAATGGAAGTGATGACCTCATCCAATAGGTTCATACCTTTTGAAGACCATTTATTAGAGAATCAAAATTAGAATGCATTATTTGGATTTTCCGTAGATGTATCCCAAGTTGTTATCCATCAACATAAGTATGAGTGAAACCGTTTACGAGAGAAATTTAAGCTCATTTAGATCAAATCCCAGACCATGTTCACCGAATGACTCCATGAAAGCCCCAACATTGCAAACCAAACACATAAGGTGTATGATGGTGTAATAGAGGGGCATGTAACAATACTATATCATTATTATTAGGTGAACTATTTTTTGTATCAAATAATAAATATACATTCATTTTACTATTGTAACTTTTTAAATGATTTCTAAATGAAAAATAATATTTTTGGTTAATATTAAAATTTAATTAAGAAATGTATTTTGATGAATTAAGGGGTTATTTTTAATTGAATAATATTTTAACAAAATATTATTATTAAATTACATTTATTAAATATGAATGATCAGATAATTTTTATGATTTCATTTTAATTTTTATTATGGTTTGAAAATTGTATTTATAAAAACCAGTCAATTCCAAAAAAATATTAATTTTTATTTAATAGTGAAAAAAAATCAGAATTATTTAGATAAAATGAATATTATTTTTCAAATCAGGATGTCAAAATTATCCAATGGTTAATCTATCAAAATTTATTAAGACAGTCGAATATTTGTGTAAAAATAAAACATCCAATAAATATATAATGTGTTTTATGACATCATAATGAACCAAGAGTGATGTAATAAATACTATAAATTTATATTCAGACAAATATATATTTCCATTAATATAATTCTATTTTATATTTATTTGAATTATTTTATAAATCCTAGGTGAATCCACCAAGACATATAAAATATTTTATTATTTTAAATTCATTTCCATTAAATATTGACTCACCTCCACATAATAAAGGGAAATATTTTAATATCATCGACCCTTATCAATTTAAAATATTTTATTTTACTCCACATATCAGTAAATGTTGTTAAAAAATAATTATATGGTTTATGGTTAAGAATATTTTTGTGTGTACGGTCAAAAACCAAAATAATAATGAATTCCCTTTTATTTCCTATATAAATTCACCCAAAAACACATTCCTCTTCACAAAAATATATTTTAAGCAAGAAAATCATTTTTCCAACACACCATATAGTCCCCCCAAGGTTCCCCAGGGTCCCAAAAAGCCTCTCTCAAGATTCTCTCATGCCTTTGGATTAACACATCATGGTAAGGGACTCCTACATTTATCAGTTTTATCCATATTTCATTATATTGTTATACCCATTTATTTTTAATTAATAATTTTGGTTTATGATCTAAAACCATCCCATAAAACCACCATTATGTTTTAATGATGAACGTATCATTTAACTTTCATTAAATCCATTTGTGTACACCTATTTCTATTAAAAAATATTTATAAGGGTTTCTCTCTTATTATTTTCATTCTAGTGATATGATGCATATAAATTACATTTTATATGTTCAGATATTATATTCCATGATCTCCATACTATATATTTGTTTTATTAATGATGATATGACCCTTTTTCTATCATTAACCCAATTTATTAATTTTCATATGACGTTGTTAGGCTATCAAAATTACAACATGATTTTTGAAGCCAAAATCTTCGTGTAGTTAATACCATACCAATTTCAATATCAAGGGTATTCACCTTTATGAGCCTATACTTATTTATTGGTAAATAAATGTATGTATTCTAAATTATTTGATCATGTAATAAAGTATTATGTTGAATGAATCAATTTATATGATCTATGTGGCACACTAAACCTTGTGATTAAAGTGTTCAAGAATTGTTCTCCCTAATAGCTCTCTAATGCATTGGGTAATGTTTATTATCCTAATCCATCCTGTTGGGATAGTGTTTTAACTAATACTTTGATGATATTTATAAACTATGTTGGGATGGATTTTTACCTCATTCCTTTATGTAAACGATGTAGTTTTTTAAATTGTTGTCACAATTAAATGTTATGTCAATAATAAAAAAACACGCATTTATGTTCCTGTTACTCTTGCACACCATTGATATGAATATTTCTGATAGTTTATATTATTAATCATTTTATTATTTATTTACTCCCTTAATGGGGTTTACATGTCACTATTTTCTAATATATTTCCTCAGGTTATCCCTTGTAATGCTATGTATGAAAGAATGTAGTGGTTATATAAAAGATCTTGTAAATAATGATGATGTACTTTATGTCTTAATTCATGATGTAAAGCTCATAACCCCCAATGAAACTATACCACTCAATATTTGGGGTTGTATAAATAGAATGTTTTTGTAATAATGATTGTTTAAATGTGCAATAAAGAGTAGGGTTGTTATAGATGTGTTCCTCATATCACTAATGCAAGATTTAATTCATGGTGCTCCAAATATCGTGATCTCAGAGGTCATATGTTTAGATAATGTTCAATATAATTAGAATCAATTGATTGATATCCTAGATTTTATGGAAAATAATATTCAACAATGACCATAATTTTGGTCAATGTTTTGGCGAAAGACTAGAAAACCAGCCTTTAACTATGCTAGAAATATCCTTTATCAGTGTTAGAAAACAACTAAAAACATGATATATGTTAAAATCCCATGTATTTTATCCTCACCATTAGTAGCACTGAAAATTTTGTTTTTTATCAGCACTTTTAAAATTTCAAAAAAACATCCTATTTATCACCTGGTGTAAATGTGCTGCTAAATGGTTATTTTGTAGTCTCCTATTATAGAAAAATATGTCACCAATGTAGTGTTCCTTAATAGTAATCCACATCACAAAAAATCCAATAGATATCAAGAGAAACTATGAAATAATATAGAATTTAAATGAAATGAAATTTACAACAAAAATAATTTGAAAGAATATTATAGAAATTTCAAACACTTGTTTATAAATGTATAAAAATACAAATTATTACATACATTCAATAACAATCCTAGTTTTCAATGTTACAATTAGTTTTATTGAAAATCATTGTTGAACTATAAAAATGTTTTGAGTAGTATCCAACAAATCACTACAACAGAAAAAATACTCTTGTATAAGAAAAAAATTTATGAGTCATACTAAAAATTAATAAATTAAAAAAATATGTAATATTAAATTAATTAAATGGAAAATGATTTTACTATTAAATTATCAAGACTACCACTTTAATTAATAAGTGGCGGGATCATCAAAGAAAGTGATAAATGACAACGCTACAGAAGTGAAAGGATTTGAGAGAGAAGAAGTATATGGATAGTTTGGTGAAGAAAGGGATGAAAGATCAAAATAACATCAATACTCAAAAAAACCAATCAATAAATGAATAAAATTATTTTTTGAGTAATTGAAATGTGAAATAAATTAATCAATCCTTTGAACAAATTAATTAATTCTATAAAATATTTTTTTACTATTAAAACATCATGACTAACTCTGTATTTGAGAAGAGGAAACTTCATTTATCTGCATTAAAATGTAGTGGAGGTAAATTTAATAGATGTGATAAATGCACAACTACCTAGGTGAAATAGTTTTAAGGGAGAATGAGTATGAATGTTGGATAGATCACCCCAACTCAAAAAATAATCCACCTATATACAAAACCATTATTATGATAGTAATACTCAATATAAATAAAGATAACATATATATGAAACAGTAAATAAACTAATTGGGAAATTATTTTACTATGAAAACCTAATACATACCATGGTGAATGAGAATGGACAGCATCGTTGCATTACCTGCAATGTCTGTGGAGTTAACCCAAAAGAAGGTGATAAATTCACCACTATAGAGGTTAAATGGTTTTATGGGATAAGGAGAATAAATGTTGGATAGAGCACCCCAACTCATTCAAACAAATCCACTTGAATAAAAATAAATTACCATATGAGAAATACTAAAATGAAATAAATTAAATATAAATTTTTAAAAATACATTAAATCTAAGAAAAAATAATTTACAATGTAAACAACAAGATTACATCTTTGATTGAGTAGAGGCAACGTCGATGGTCTTCATGAATGGGCCTAAAATGGGGATATAGATATTATAACATAAAATAAATCTATAAGGAAAAATTAAAATGAAATATATGTACTCTTATATAATTTTTTAGTTAAATTAGAGAATTTATATCGTAACATTACCTTTGTATCTATCAAGAATGCTTACATCATTATAGTTTGTTCTTATGAGGTATTGGTAACATCATCATGTGAAGAAGAAAGTGTCTACATGATTTGTCAAAAATTTAATTTATATTATGTTCATGTAGTAGGGGACCTATAACATTCTGAAGAAAAACCATATTATATTAAAAAACACATTACATTCAAATTGAAATAGCTTTATTTTTTAAAAGATTCATGTAATTAGTTCTTCTTTAGAGAATACAAATCCCTTCATTATGTTCCATTATAACTTACAAGACGTAGTCTATATTAGGACTAAAATAAAATTATTTTCATGTCCCAATGAAAGGCTCATCCTCGATTAAATTTTCATCTGACTAAGTATTTTATTTAGTATCTATTAGGAAAATTGACCAATTCTTGTTGGATTGATTAGAGATATAAAAAATTGCACATCTTATGATTTTTCTATAAAAGGCTAGTCATTTTCCAATATACACTAAAAGTATCCATAAAAAACCAATTTCATCAACATTTACTCTATTGATATTGGCAACCCATTTGCAAAAAAATAGTGGAAAATGAAATTTTTATATAATCCAACTCTTATATCTATTGGATATTTCCGACATTTGACGTATTACAGTAAGTAAGAATTTATTCCTATGAACCAGATATGTGAATTGATTTAGACATGGGTTGAACACCAATATTATTCATTGTTCTGATGTCATTTTGTTCATTTCAACCAAAAAAACAACCATTGACTACAATCCCAGTGTAAGATATAACATTTGAATTAACTCCTCATGCATTCCATTGAATTCGTTCAGAAATTGATTACAGATATTCTAGATTATTCCTTATAAATTTGATACATAAACCATCATATACATTGTTTATTATGTGTATCTAATATCCATATTTTAGGCCTTTATGGATTTAAATTTCAATTACTTTATTTTTGGGCTTCAATGTACAGATATTAAATTTTACTATTATATAATATTTAAGGATGTGATTTATCCTTCTCTATAACGGTAAATGTAACAACATATCTTTCGAAAATCCCTTTAGCCATCCTATGTTTGCAATGATGAGACATTGGGAGACCAATTCTGTCAAAATTTGATATATAATTAGTATAAAATTCAGTATATTCTTCAACATTATATCCTTCTACAACATAACCATCAGGATGACTTTGATTATGTATATACCATTTCAAAATCTTCATATTCTATTCTATGTAGTACATCCATCTGTAATGGATTTTACAACATTAATGAACCTCTCGGACCCAGTGAACCATCTGGTGGAACACTAGATCAAATCATGATGGTGGAAAGATCATTTCGTTCTCACATAAAATAATTTATATCTCATATTCATAATGTGAATCATTGTCGGGTCTACAAATTTCTTGAATATAGAATTTAAAAAGAAGAATAGTTTGGTTAATTTATCTCTTCCATTTTGAGGTGTAATGTAATCTAATGAAACCTGCATTAAATAACTCATCAAAACATAAAACTAATTTGATTTATTCCTTGTATCATCAAATTAGTAATTGACATGAAATTTTTGATATTTTATGAATACTCATGTAGAAATTTAACACTCATAAGGAAAGGATAAAATTAAATTTTATTGTATAGATAGAATATAAGTAGATATAAGAAAAAATACCTACTATTACCCTTCACGAGTGCCAACTCTTCACTTATCCACATTTCAATCATGTCCACCATAGACATGATGCCAAGTTTCAGTTTTCATAGATCATTTAGTATCACTCCAATAACATTATCAAATAAATATTTTTCAATGTGAATGACATAAATAAAATTTCTAATGTACTAACAATTCCAATATGGAAATTCAATGAAAATTGAACTTCTCTTCCAATGTGATTTAGTATAGTTGATCAAAAATGGTTTAATTGAAACACTATTAATAATTTTTAGTTTTTTACAATTTATCACCGATTTCTAGAGTTGATATTGTATCTTGTTCGATATTTCCATCATGTGATGGAATCTAGGAACATAATTTATGTTTTTGGGGTAAAAAGTTTCATTTTCAAAAAACCAAAGACTTTGAATAATGTTTCAACTAAAATATTTCTGTGAAATTATGAAAAATGGGACACCCCAGTGTTATTTTTATGATATTGGATAATAAATTGTTATTATAAGGGACGTCATTTATTGATCCATACAGCATGAACCTAAATGATAATTCATCACTCCTATGAGAATCATAAATTGTAACACTTGAATCCCACATCATTTTTAGATCTTCAATCAATGGAGAAAAATATACATCAATATCTCTACCAGTTTTCTTTGTTCCATAAAAAAGAAGTTAAAAAGAAATGTCTTTTCACTTACTATATAATAATTCTTGAATGTTATTATTTACAAACCTAAATGTCCATGTATTGTGAGCACTACAATATATACCAAAAATAATAATTCCATATGTAGATAACCCAATATTTAATATTATCAGATCATATCCAAATTTAGAAAACTCTTAATCAATTTACGTCCACTGTGGATAATCTATTAGATGACATATGTTCTCATAATTAATTATTTTATCTACATTCCATGTTAATTGTATTTCTATTTCCTAACATCCATATAAGCTTCTAAAATGTTGAATTATTTGATATTTCCCAATATTTTTTAACAGACATTATTCATTTTTCTTTTATCAATCTGCACCACACATAGGGAATTTAATGAGTGATTAATAGTTCTTCAAAAGAATGAAATAATTTGGATCAACCTGCATTTTTTGAGGACCAATACAATTAAGCATAACATTCGCTTAGCATCATATGTTTGTCATGGTAGATAATTATTTTCTTATATAATATAAATTAAATGTTCTAATAGTCATATAAATCTTGTGTCACTCCATCCATTTCCACCATTCAAATGATATAACATCAACACATATGACACTATAGTGTTTTCATTACAAATGATATAAAATGGCTTTGTGGAACAACTATTTATCTCCTCAAACAACTGTTGACAATCCCAAAGGTCATCTTAAATTTCCATAGTTAGTTCTTCCATGTGATCTCCATAATCTTCTGTAATGAAATTCATATAAAAATTATGCATAAACTGTAGTGTCATCCCAGTTGAATTTAAAATTAATCTTTTCCACATGTCTAGTCCACCAATTATAGGATTGAGGTATTCTGGGATATATCAAATGTTGTTTGAGCTCTTTCATATTATCCTTTCTTGAATAACAACAACATAAACCCAAACCGAGTATTTTGGAATGGTCAACTCCTCTCTCTCTTACAAACATGACGATTTATTTAACTCCATATTCATATTCATTTGTCGTATGATTAGTTTGCATATATTTTCAGTTCATATCCATCTTATTGGTTTCATAAACGATTAATTAGATACAATATATAAATAAATTCACATAATATATTAATTTTTAATAGTAAAAATTAATGAAAATTCTAATTATGGAAATATGGATCTTTTCTAATAGATTATGTAAGTGCCTAGATATTCCAAATCCAATAATAAGGGCTATTGGAATCTAAAATAATAGAGGTAGATAAAGTCTGATAATAAATGATATTATCATATTCAATAATGGTTTAAACTCTATGATGGATAATGTAATGAGAATAGCCTAAAATATCCAAAAAACACCAATTCATATAATCTAATGACCTCTAACATAGCTTATTATCAAGAAATTTTAGTTTAAACATTTGGTGTAAAAAAATAAATAGGAGGTGGTCTCCCCCAACATATACAATTATTAATGAAGGTTAATCAAAATTTAGTATGACCAAAGGGGTTAATGGACATGCCGACCCAAAATCATACTTACCTGATACATGAGTACCTGTTAGACAAACAACTATGAAAATAAATGATGCATTTTCTATATAAACACACATAAATTACATTCCAGTATAAAAACTCAGTCAGTTATTATCTATAAGGCATATCATACTGATAAAATCATGATATTAAATCATAATTTGAAATAAAGTCACAATATTGATTCAAAAAATGAAGGTTTGATGCGACAAAATCTAATGTTCTTATATGGGATAGATCCATTGAATCTGAGCCATTATAAAACTAAGGACCATTGTGAATTATAAGATGAACTAGATTCTATAATACAGATAACCAAAAAAGAAATGGACATCACTACATTAACATGGTTCTTGTAAAATATCATTTGATGATTCATGTCCTCAATGGTGCCAATGAATGTTGCCAGCATATATATTATCATTAGGGAACTAGAAATGTGCCTCAAATTAGTAGTCAATAAATACAAATACTCATGAAAATTTCTACACATTTAAATACATATATTAAAAATATATTTATAATGAAGATATAAAACATAGTTGTAAAAAAATGAACAGATTTATTGTTCAATGCATGATATAAAAAAAGATCATACATTGGTAATCTATAAAAACAATTGACCACAAACCGTTCACTAAACAATGAATCAAAAACAAATTTCAAATCATGAAATCATATCCAATGGATCATAAACATATAATAAAATATGAAATCAAAAACAAATCAAAATATACACACTGATATTAAGATGGACTACCTCACTTGGTTGATGAAAATATGAGACACTCTTGAAATGTCGGTGAGATATTCAGAGGTAGTTGAGTGGTGTGATTCGGCATTTGATTTATCATGGAGGAGCAGCGACAGCAGGTGCCTTCTGGTGAAAGACTTTATATCCCGACATGTTCGCAAATGGTTTGGGTACTTAAAATAGACAACGAAACATTTATCAACCCTTACTAATACACACAAATAAAAGGTCTATTTATCATCAATAAACTTATTGTGCTAATAAATGTTTATTTTCTCAGTGCTTTATTTAGCACTGATAAATCCTCATCTCTATCACTGTCAAAATGGTAATGATAAAATTAATTTGTTAGCACATATGAATAATGATTTGTTAGATGATATAAAATATAATTATAAAAAATTAAATTATAAATAATTATAAATATTTAATAAATATATATATTTTTAAATATAGTAAATATATTCCTTTTAAAATATATTTAATATAATTTTATAATTTTTTATATACAAATAAAGGAATATTTTTAAAAAATATTATTCATATAATTATATATATTTATATAATGGGACATTATATATTTAAAAAATATATACAAATAAAAATATAGTAAATATATTCATTATCTCTGTTTATTTATTCTAAATAAAATAATTATTCACTTATACATAAATATTTAATTATAATTACATAAATAAATTTAATATTAATTTTATTTATTTATAATAATAAATATATAATTTTATAAAAATAGTGAATATACATTTATAAATATTTTTTCTAAATAGTTATATTTACAAATAATTTTTACAAATATATTTTTAACATTATTTATAAATATATAATTTTTAATGCATGAATATATGTAAAAAATGAGTGAAATGTAATAAATTAATAATATATGTACCATTAACAATGTTGAAAAAGTGGAGAAGTTCTCTCTGTGTGCATAATGTTTATAAAAAATGAATTAATTACATATATGTTAAGTCAATACAAATCACATTGGATCTATATAAAATTGAAAAATTGAATGACATTCAATTATATGTCAGGTACATTGCAAATTTTCAATATTTAATAATTCTTATAAATTTTTTATTATATAGCATTATTCAATAAATATAATACAATTTAATATAAAGGGAATAAATTATTTGTAATATATAAATCAAATTTATACACATTATATACATATATATATATCTATATATTTAATATAAACAATTTAATAACATGAATTACCATAATTATCAAATTAATGAAGCGTTTAATATTTAATAATTTTTAATTAATCATTTCATTTTTATCAGTTATTGTTTAATTAATAATGCTTAAATATTTGTTTATAAACAAATTTTTCATTTTATATTTATTTAATTCTTTAATATTATCAGTGTAAAAATGACTTTGAAAAATGTAATATTTATCAGTACTAAACCTATAGAATTGAAAAAACATATGATTTATCAGTTCTAAAATAGAGCACTGATAAAGGATACCCTTTATCAATTCTAAAAATAAACCACTAATAAAGTATACCCTTTATCAGTACTAAAAATAAAGTGCCGATAATTGTTTATCTTATCATCGCTAAAATAAAATCACTAATAAAATGATAAATTTACCAGTTCATTCATTAGCACAGATAAATATTCCATTTAGTGGTGTTTTCTTCTAGTGTAGAAAAATAACAATGTGGCTGAAGGACTATTTTAATATTGTGTGGAAAATGACCAATTTGAATAAGATATACGTGAACATGAGGATGTGATAACATTTATGTATCCTCAATTATTTGATTTAGATTTAAATAATTTGATAGGAGAATTTAATACAATTTATTTTGAATTTAACACCATATAAATTATATATATATATATATATATATATTTCAAATGTATTTTCTTTCTTCTAAAGAATGATTTTCATGCAACACCAAGTTGTAACACATTGCGATATACTACTATAATCATTTATTACAATTGATTATTATATCCTCGATGATAAATATTGTGGTAGGAATAAGATTACAGAAATTTTAAAATTATGAATAACTATATTAGATAAATATATTTATTTCTAAATAAGTAATTCATTTTTTTAAATTCCTTTTATTCATTGAAAATAAATTTTATTCAAGAAATGATTTTTAAGAATTTTTTTGAACAAATAATGAAATAAATTATTAACAAATTTAGAATTTATATTTTAAATATTAAACTAAATTAAAGAAATGAATATTTCAATATTATATTCTAGTGAATTTTTTATTTTTATTTTTTTAATTTTTTTTGTTATTATTGAAATGATTGATTTTTATTTAAAAATATCTTTTCAAATAATGTATTGAAATAGATAAATTATATTTAAATTTTTTTTTAAATGAATAATTAATTCAATTAAATTATTATTAATAGAATTTAGTACATTTTATTAAATTTATGATAAATTTTCAAATAAAATCTTTATTACTTATGAAAATGTATTCATTTGAAAAAAATATTTTCATCTTGCTAGTGGGGTGAATTTTAAAATAAAATAAATCTATTATTATATATATTTTTACAAAATAGATTCCGAACTATTATAAAGAATTTTTAATTTCAAATAATATGGAAAATTTATTTTTGAGACCTAATGAATAGTAAAAAATTCAAAAATAAATTTCTATTGTAATGATTAAATTGGGTTTACCGAGAGTTCAATCTAATATAATAATAATTAAAAATACAAAAAAATCAACATCTTTCTTTTGTCATTACATGTAGACCATACCTCATTAAATTTTTTATATTGATCAATTTTCATCCTATTAGTGTGTGAAACGAATTTACATCTTTTTCATTTGAAAAATTCCAAGTGTGTGATATCCACCAATAAAAAATGGACACCACCTTAAAAAATTCACTACTCAAAGTCAATTATTATATAAACAATACCTAATAATATTCCTTCCCTACATCCCTTAACAGATCCTAGTATCCTTTTTTTCATTTGGAATCCCTCCTATCATGAATTATTGTGTAATACTAAATAGGTTCTCTAAATAAGATGTATAGTTCAACACTCTCATTTTTATATCATCGAACACCTCTATAATATAATATCAGAATATAATTATATTATAACATCATTGTCCCCAATATTATGATATAGTATTATGTCAGTGCAATTGTAACACCTCATGTTCTTACAAAAAAATGAAACGCATGAAATACTAACAATGTGAAACAGTACATAGTTTTAAGGATATATTTATAAAGGATCCGTTAAAAATAATTTTTCCACTTATATGTTTTTTATTTTGAACTTGGTCATCTATAATTTTTATCAATTAGTTATTTAGAGCCTGATAGAACAAAATTTAATTTTGTGAAAAGTAACATACCATTATGAATAGTTATATAAATTGTAATATAACCCTAATGAATAATAACTTAAATTTTTGTTTTATTTTCGTAAGGATTTATGATAATGAGATCTTCATAAATTTTTCAAGGTGATATAAATTGAGCGATTGTTTTTATAATTATTGATTTTTGAATAATGTATAAAATCTTAAAAAATGAATTTAATAATATTTGGAAAATTATTTTCAGAAAAATGGAGTTCATTTCTGAATTCTACATTTTTAAAAATTATTACTATAAATGTTTGGTATTTTTTTGAAAATTCATGAATTTTCGATGAAAAGTGAAATACTATAAAATAATGTATATACAAATTTTCAGTTAAATAGACTATTTTTGACATCATTAAAGTTGTATGACCACTTATTTCAAACATTAATTGTATATTAATTATTTTTATCATATGATTGATGATTATTCAAGGTATCAGACAAAAATATTAAAATAATGATTAAAATAATGTAAAATCCCGCCCCTCATCCACTATAAATACCACCCTCATCCCCTTATTCCTCTCACACCACTTAAGAAATGATCCTTGTATAAGATTTTTCATATCTACTCCCAATGACTCTTCATCATGTTTATGACCTACTCATTTCACCCAAAGGACAAAAATTAAGGACTTAAGGAGGATGTCAAATAGAAGAGATCAAGACATAAGAATGCACTTTCATTTTCATGTGTTTGTTTCTAATCCTTTAATTTCTAATTATAACTTCCACTCCCCTTATAAAGGAGTTATGAAATAGATATAATAAAAAATAATATGTTTTTTATAATGTTTATGTAAAAAATTCATCATCTTTCTTCCACTACACTTCCTCTTATTCAAAAAAATAATAAAAACATTTTTTGTGATATGTAATTTACCAAAATCGTGGATGATGTGATTTAAAATTTCAATTACATCCTACACATCTAAACATAAAACCCTTTTATGGTTTAATATGAATTTTAATTATATTGTGTAACCTATTTTATGTTCATTATAGATCTTTTATTCATGTCATTAAATTATATAATGAAACATGTTCATGATTATCGAGAAACATCAAAAAATGATCTTAACAAATATCAATAATGTCATATGTTATTTTTCATCATCATCAAATAATATAACAAAATAATTTGTGGTAACATTCTATATTATAGAAACATATGAATAAAATTTCATTCCACTTATAAAATTTCAAACCCATATGTCAAGAAAATAATATACATGTCTGACATGGAAATCATGTAAAGAACACAAAAAAAAAAATGAAAATAATAGAATATTAATAATTAATGGTAGAAATTATGTTATAAAATAATCATATAAGTGGTTATGATAAAAAAATAAACTTCTATAAAATATAAATAAAACTCTTTTGTCAAATTTACAAGAAGTTAAACAATTTTGAAGAAATACAAACGTATGGAAAGGGAATTATTAACCCAGTTTCCATTCACTAGGTTAACAATAAATATTAATAATTATGTGGTAATAAGAATTTCTTTGTCTCAAATTTAATTGTTATAATTTTATGTTATATTTATTTAATGTTTATACACTTATTTCTTTCATTCTATTAATTTATCAAATTAATTATATGGTATTTTGAAGGGACATTCCTCTAAAAAACTACTTTTACAATTCTATTTTATGAACATTGAAGAAAATATTTTTATGCCATTATTCATGTTTTATTATTATTTTATGGTTCTTGGGAATTTTTTATGATGAATTTTGGGACATGTATCTCTCTCTAATTCATTTTGGTAAATTTGTTGAAAAAATCACCCAGGGGAATGGATTAACATAACTATGAAGTGTTTTCGATGTGGTATGTTTGGACATATCTCCTGATATTATAATGAAAATGATCCTAATACTAACCCTGATTTGTAAACTATTATGTGTTTTAAATTTCTGGAGATAAGTCATCATTAAAATCCATACCCAAAGAATGATCCAAATGATGAAAAGAATCTATACTACAATAATAAAGGTGTAGTAGGATCCTTTGAGACGAAATCATGAGATTTTGGTCCATCCAATAATGTTCTATTACTTTCATTATTTGTTTGCATATATTTTTCTAATGTTTTGTTTGATATAGGATTTACACATTATGTTATTTCTGAGAAAAATACAATTTGAATGAAAATATCACCTCAACATGTGAGACTAGAACATATTATTAATACACATTGGTGAATTATTATAGATAAGTGGAATTATATGAATTATTATATTATGTTATGTGGAAATACATAACATGCAAAACTTATTGTTTTTCACTTAAAAGAGTTTTTAGTCAGTTTGGGAACGGATTGGATTTCTGTTTATCATGATATGATTGGTTTTATAACTAAAGAATTTGTTTTTCCAGAATGATATTAAGTTTTTTTAAAAGAATTAATCGATAAAATTTATTACATATTTGAAAATTAGAAATTATTGAATGATGGAAAGGAAAGTTATCTTGCATATATTGTTGAAAATAAAATAACTATTTAGATTAATTATGTGCCTAATATAAATGAATACATTGATGTTTTTAATCATGATTTACTCTGTGTTATATTTGATTGGGAAGTCAAATTCACAATTGATATAGTTTCTGAGGAAAATCATCAAAACCCAAATACTGAATGGATCAAATGGAACTTTTAGCGTTGAAAATTTAGTTGTAATATTTTCAGGACAAAGGCTTTAGTCTTCCAAGAACATCACCATGGGTTCCACTATATTTCATAGAAAATAAATATGGTTCAATGTGGAGTTTCATTGATTATAATTCCTTGAATAAATTCAATATAAAAAACACGTATCATTTGACTTATATCGATGACTATTTTATCAGCTCAAGGAATCATAATACTTTTCCAAGATTGACTTGAGATCGAGATACCATCAACTATAAGTGAAGGAGGAAGAAATCCTTAAAACAACATTCCGTACTAGATATGGACATTATGAATTTGTTTTTTTCCCTATGGGTTAACTGATGCATAAGCATTATTCATGGGTCATATGAATATAATATTTTTTGAGTCCTTATATATGTTTTTGGTTGTGTTTATTGATGGAATTATGGTATTTACTAAGAGTAAATAGGAGCATGAAAAAAATCTAAGACATGTTTTGAAATACAAAAAGGGAAATAAAATGAATGTAAAATTCAGAAAGTGTTCTTTTTGGGATGCAATATATTTCTTTCCTTACGAACATTGTAAATAATAATGGTATAATAGTTGATCCTACCAAAATAAAAGTGGATGATGAATATCCAAGAGCTACAAATGTTACTAATATTCATCGTTTTATTGGATTATCATGTTATAAGCAAAGGTTTGAGAAAATGTTTGTACAATTATCTTTCTTGATGACAATGTTAAAATGAAAAGTCATTATATTTGGTTGGCTAGAATAATGGGAAGTTTGTTCTCAGTGACAAATGATGCTACTAGTGAGTGATCCAATTTAGGCATTGCCTTCCTGAAATATTGAGTTTGGCATTTAAAATGGTTCTATATTGAAGGAACCTGGTTTTTCATTGATGTAGAATGATCTGGAAATTTATTATTCTTCAATACAACTAAAACCTCATGGGATAAATTTTCCCACATATTAATTGGAAATGGAATATATGGTTTTTTCTTTGAAAAATTAGAGGCATCATTTATATGGATCCAAATATAAAATATATACTGACCAAAAAAGTATAATGTATTTATTCACTTAGAAGGAATTGAATATTAACCTCATAATATGGATTTAATTTATAAATTATTGTAATTGCACGATCAATTACCATCCATAAAAAGAAACCAATGTTGTGGATTTTGTGAGTCGAAAATATCATGAACAATTAACAATGTTATTTTTTGAACATGATCCCTTTATTATTGATTTGATGAATTTCGGATTAGTAGTTTTAGGTGCAATAAATACATCTATTATATTCATGATTTATTGTAGTCATCATTATCGGACAGAATTATGGGTGCATAGATTGAAGACCGTGAGCTAGAGAAAAATGTAAAATTGGTTAAAATGTGTATGTTTCCATAATTTAACTTTGATAAATTTGTTTTTTATATTTTCCAAAATCCTTTGTCTGCCTCGGGATTCCCAACTAATTAATGATTTGTTATGTGAAGCTCATAATTCACCATTTTTAGTTCATCCTCATTTTACTACGGTGTACAAAGATATTCGATAGTATTATTGGTGGATAGAATGAAATGAGATACTGCAGAATTTACTAGGAAATGTTTTACATGTCAATAGGTTAATGTAAAGAAAAATTTAACAATGTTTATTATTAAAAAATTAATAGATCTAGAGTGGAAGTGAAAAATATATATCCATAGACATAGTTGGGGAAATACCAATGACTTCTCAAGGTAACAATGAAATATGGGTTATTGTTGATTGACTAACTAAATCTAAAAATTTCATTCCTTTTCTATATAGAATGTATTTTGATCCACATTCTTTACTACATCTCCATGATATTGATAGGTTACATGGGTGGACTATTTCATTTATATATGACTGTAATCCCATTATCAGATCTAAATTTTGGAAGGGCCTTCTAATGTCATTGTGAATAGATTTAAATTTCAATATATCATATCATCTCTAATGAGATAGACAGTTTTAAAAAAAATTAGTCTTTTGAGGGTATTCATTGTGTTTGTTCAATACAAAAATAGGGATATTAAGATCCCCATATTTATTTCGTTGAGTTATCTTATAATTAATGTTTTCATTTCAGTATAAATATGATACATTTAGAGGCAATGTATGGGTTTTGGTGTCAGCCTAAATCTTTTTGGGATGAAGTCGAGGAAATGATATTGATGAGACTATAATTACTAGAGGATATGGCTGAGGAAGTGATGATTATCCAGAAATACATTAGGATAGATGAGATAATGATTAACATTTATGCATACTATAGGAGGCCAGACTTTTATTTTGTGTTTTGTGATCTTTTTTTCATATTATATCATTATGGAAATGAGTGATGCATTTTAATAAGAAAGAAAAGATAAGTTTCTAGTTAATTAGTCCATATCGATTCCTAGAGTAAGTTGGACCAGACACATACAGAGTATATTTTGACGCTAATTTATCATAGTTACAAAATATTGTTCATTATTTGATGTTGAGTAGGTATGTTCCAGATTAATCTCATGTCATTATCCCAGAATAAATTAATATAGAATACAACCATCCATATGATGTTAAACCTGTTCAGATTATTAAACAATGGGAATAGGTAATTTTGTATAAGGTAATATAGTAGGTAATCATATTTTGGATAAACCACATGGTTGAAGAAGAAACAACAGTGTCTAGAAATTCTATAAGGGAAAGGACCCCTAACTTGTTTAATAAGAAAATTCAAAAAAACAATATTGTGAGGGAATAATTTCTAGAAGGTTGAGAGATTTTAAAACCTCATGGATTTAGAAATAAATAAAATTAATGAAATTCAATGACTCTATGAAACATAAAAAAATTAAATGACATAGTTATGAAGTAGTGGTTAAAAAAAATTGTTGCCTTTATCTTTTGAATTTGAAAAAAATTTCATCTGTAATTGTGATCAGTATGTTATTTGGAGTCTGATGGAACCAGCTTGATTTTCTGGGAATAGTAACATACCCTTATGAATAATAATTTGAATTTTAATATTGACATAATAAATACTAAATAGTATTATTATTTTACTTCTTTAAGTCTTTAAGATAATGACATCTTTATTAATATTCTGATGTGATATAAAATGAGTTATTTTTTTAAAATTGTTAATTCTTTCATATGGTATTATTTATTTAAAATTAAAATTATTCATATTTAGAGAATAATTTTCAAAAAAATTAGTCTATTTTGTAATTCTAAATGATAATAAACGGTTAGAGTGATTTTTCTATTTTTATGATATTCTTGAATTTTTTATGAATAGTGAAATACAATAAATTATAGTATATGAAAATTATTTGTTAAATACAATATTTTTAAAATCATTCCTAATGTAAGGTCAAATGTATCAAAATCTGATGCTCATATAACAATTTTGATCACATGAATTAATATTATTCAATGTCGTGGACAATAATATAAAAACAATGATTAATATAATATAAATTAACACAAATCCTCCATTGTAAATACCACCCTCATCCACCACATTCTCTAAACAAAATCATGCATTGAGACATTTAGATGTTACTACACATCCCCAACCAAAGGCTACTTCCCAAGGACAAGACATGGGGGCCTCACTAAAATTCCACAACAAAAGCCCTTATGTAGGATTCCAATTAAAAGAGATCAGGAGGTAAGAATCCTCATTCATATTTATGTGATTTCAATCCAATTCCTTTCTTTTATTATACTATCTTCCCATCCCTTTATCAAATATGTATAGAATCTCCATAATCTTATATATTTTGTATGTAATCATGTACATGTAAAAAATTGATCATATCTCTTTCTCTCCTCTTCCACTTATTCTAAAAATAATAATAATAGTGTTTGTGTGTTTTCATTTACAAAAATTGGGGATTATGTTCTTTCTATCTAAATTACGTCCTTCAAATATGACCATAAAATACTCCTAATGGAATAAGTAGAATGTAAAACTTATGATTTAACCTATTTTATATTTTGTAATAAAATTATAGGGATTACATAAAATTACATAATGAAACAAGTTCATGACTATCATGGTACCACAAAAAAATTATCGAAATTAATATCATGAATGATTTATCTAATGATTCAACATCATACATGATAACAAAATGATATATGGTATAATTATTTATTCATAAAATATATGAATACCATTTCATTCCACTTATGGAAGTTCATTCGTATACAACATGAAAATCAAATAAAACCCTGCAAAGGAAATCCTGTAAATAACACACCTAAAACAATGAAAGGAACATAATACTAATAAGTAAAGGGAGAAATTATGGTATGAAATGATTATATATAGGGTTATGAACAATAACACAATTCAATAAAATACTAATAAAACACTTTTAACAATTTTAAATGAGGTTTAACCATGTTTGATGTATGAGAATTCTAAGGTAAGGAAATTATTTACCTAAATTCCATTTATGGGTTAAACATATATTTTATTAATTATGTTGTACTAAGATTATTTTTTTGTTGAATTAATCTTATATTATGTTTTCTTTTTTATGTTTATAGTGTATAATCAGATTCCATTCATTATATTAACTTCTTAGATCAATTATATGATATTTGTAATTGACATTCCATTAAACATCCTCTTTTAAAAATCTATTTAATGAAAATCAAATGAAATGTTTTTATGCACTAATTTATCTTTAATAATTATGTTTGGTATCATGGGTTTTTTATGATGAATTATGGGACCTATATCTCCCTCAAATTCATTTTTTATGTGTATGATATAGGTCATTTGTATGGTTACACAATGTGTAGCTATGATGGATAGAAAATAAGGTAGTTGTGAGGGTTAAATTGTATGGTAGCAATGAGGGTTGAAATATAAATGTGACGTACCAAATTTGGTTCCAATAAATGGTTCCTCAAGATGGAAGGTCACATGCCCTCAATCCCAACTCCCTGTCTGCTAGAGGGAGCAGACTATTAGTGTGTTCCAAGCAAGTCAGTCGTGGGGATATTATACACACTTTTTATCAAAATATAACACAAATAAAAGAAAACAAAAGTAACCAAGTGGGGAAGAAAATAAATACCCAGAACAATACCAAGTCACATTATAAACAAAATAGATAATACAATACTCAATTTAGAGGGAAAACATACTATGAAAATGCAAGTGACAAGTGTCTACAATGTAACTGAAAATTGTGATAAAATAACACCCAAGCATCTCCCGAACCACTTCTGGTTACCTCACCAATGGCCCACTCCCAAATAGAATCCTATCCCAGGGCCTTGTCGTTATCATATCCTACAAAAACATTGTTTACTCAGGTATTGACCATGTAGCCCGAGTGGGATGTGAGTACAACTCAATAGTCCACCACCAAAGATTTCAAAAATAAGTCGAGTGAAAAGAACATGTATGAAATTATATGAAGACATAATTACAAAGAATAATTAAACAGTAATCATATTGTCACCCAATCCTAAATAATCACAGATAGACATGTTTCAATTCATGTCTTATATTTAGATTATATTTAATTATTTTCATTCATTTGGTGTTGCATTCCATGTCATAAACCCCTTATATCATTTGATGGTGAACGCCATGTTAGGCACCCAAAATATATTTTTGTGTATATCTCCATGTCTAACACCCCACATCTCATGATTTGATAACTATTGGGGAGGATTTCCATTGGCATGTCTGAACTTTGAAATCTCTCTAGAACTCCATGTCTAGTACTCACATTGTAAATTATTTAATCATTCATTAATTCTCAAGAATTAATGAAATAATTCACTAACTAATCAAATGATTAGTTAAACATATAAAATCTCATTAGTTAACTTATCAATTAACATAGAAAATAAACCATTAATTAATTCATTAGTTAATTAATCAATAAAAATAAATATTATTACACAATTAATTATTTATAATTAATTATCCATATAAAATATCAAGTTATCATAATTAATTATCTCAATTAATTATCTTTAATAAAAAATGTGCAATATCATTAATTCCCTATTAATTATCATACATACCAATGAATCATCTCATAATTAATTTCTCCCAATTAATTATATTAACAGAACTAAATCAATATCTCACCCCATAGAAAAAATCTACTAATAAAATATTATTTTTGGGAATCCCTCATTATTCCTTAATTTAATGATAAATTAATAGTTTATATCTCCAAGGAATTCACAAGTCAAATTAGAATTCCTAATTACTCCATTTTATGAAATAAATTATAAAGGAAAATTATCAAATAAATATTCTCAAATACACATTTCTTGTCACATCCACGACATATTTTAAAGGTATTTTTTTCATTTAATTTACATCCTTTCTTTGTTTTAGGGGTTTACCTAGGTTTTTGGGAAGAATAGATGAGTATTCAGGAATTGGGCCAATCCATGAGCCCAATTCGTGTTAAAAAAAATAAAATTTGTATCTTTTATAACATTATCATTTTTCAACATTTTTCATCCATTAAAATTCCAACTTGCCCTACCCTAACCTATTAACACCACTAAGGTAATTTGGAGATTTTATAGATCCATAACCAGGGTTTAATTGGGTTTTTATCTAAGGGGTTGGGCCTGCACAAAAGCCCAATTCTTGTTTTAAAAATAAAATTTGATTTTGTTATAACATATTCAATATTTGGGCTTGTTTCGTGATTCCATGTCTCACAAAAGCCCAATTAACACAGACACGCGTCTGAACTCTCTCCCCCCTTTTTGGAGCTCTGGTAAAGCGTGATTTGGTGCCGAACTTTAGAGGGTTCCTCAAATCGCCCAGATTTGAAGAGGTAAAGTATTTCTTTCATAACTGTCACAATTCTCAATATTTTTCCTCCATTATAGTTTCTAAATGACCTAATACATCTTGTTAGAATGAAACCTAACTTTTGGATATTTTAAATTTCATATACTGGTGTTTTGGAGTGATTACTTCAAGATACTTCAAGTAAATGATCCATTTCCTTTCCTCGTTCAAATTACTTTGGGTTTAACTCATTTTTCTTTGGGGTTCTTCGGTTATAATTGAGTTTAATAATGTCCAGAAACTAGGTTTTGGAACCTAGGGTTTAACTTTAGGCTTTCTTGGCCAATTTATTTGGTTTTAGGTTTGATCTACTTCTCTCTTGGTGCGGAGGGGGTGCAATTTGATTTTCACACGGAGATTCAAGGGGTTTTGTTACTTTGGTAGGTGATTCCATTTTGTGTGCAATTTTTGTGAATTAGCTTTCTGTGTTCATGGTACCTTAATTTTTATTTCCCATGAATGTCTCTATAAATATTGGTTTTAGTTGCATTTATAATGAAAATGAATTTTAAGTTCCAATTTTTCGTGAAATTTGGGGTTTTTCATTCAAATCATTTTATTGGTTCATTTTGGGCTGAACTATAATTACATAGTTGATTTTATTGAACTGTATTATGACTGAAAATAATGTTTTTAATTTTTATTCTTTTTTTTGTTTATGTGAAAGTTTTCTTAAATTGTGTTTGGGAAGCAAATGGGCTTTAAGTGCTATGTTTGTGTGAAAATGGTGGTTTTTAAAAGATATAACTTCTTAGTTCACATTGGGCTGCCCCATAACAGAATTGTTGGTTTAATTAAATGGTATTGAACTGAAATTTTGTTTTAATGACTTGAAATTGTTCACATAGTGTGAAAAGTGGATAACATAAAGATCTTTGGGTGCAAAACAATGTGATGTTTTGAGAGGTTGTTTTATTGAAAATAATATTATTTTATTGTGTGTTGTAAATGGTATAAAATGTGTGTAGCTACTGTACTATTTTTTTGTGACCAGTAGTGAAATTTTATATGCAAAAGGAAGTGTGTTGTTTTCTGAAATTGTTTGAGCACAAAAGGGGAAGCCCGGGTACCTAGGTGGGGAGGATTTGTACTTGTACGGCTAGTGGATCGGATGGGTTTTGTCCCTGTTCCACTTAGAATTTGGATAACGACAACTCTAACTAAAATATGTGGATGATGATTGGGTACCACTATGTTATGGGTATGTTCCCTACTAGTGGCGCATGCACGAGAACTGATTTTTCTATGGTTACTCTACACTGAGGTACGAGGTACATAGGGCCTGAGACAACCTAGTGCTTAGGGGTGTTCTTGATTTTGATGCTCATTGGATTTGTGGTATTTACCCATGTTGTGGGGTGTTTTGGCAGTACTTTACAGTATCTCACATGTATATTTAATGTACTAACATACTATAATTCTTGGATTGAAAACTGTTTTCATTTGAATGTTGCATTTCTTTGATTTTTAACACTATTTCACCTTGTGTATTAAAATTGCTTGTTTTGTTCACATTGTATTGCATGCTATTTGGAATCATCTGGTGGTATCCTATTTAGCTTAGTCTCACACCCTACTTACACCCCTTGGGTGTAAGTAGACCTGCTTATGCTTGACTCAGGTAAAGGGAAGGGTAAGGGTGATGGCGGTTCAGGGTGTTAGTCCCCATCGTTGGGGCAGAGTTGTGGAGAAGGCTTGTGAGTGATGACCCCATTGTTGTGTGGAGTCCATGGGGATGTATTTATGTTGTCATTTGTTATTTTTAGACCACTATTAGTGTCTTCAAACACGTGTATTCAGATCTGGTTTTGTTAAGAATTGTTTAGCATGAAAATTTCATATTCTAATAATTGACTGTTTTTTATGATTTATGATTTCATAATTGGGTAAATCGTTCCCAACCCAGATTTGTTTGATACCCAGGCACTTGTGGCAGCCCGTGGGGATAAGGAACCCCCTTAAGGTCATGTCACGGGCTGGGTTGGTGCCGGTTTTGGCGGTGACCAGATTTGGTTCGTGACAAAATGGTATCAGAGGAGGTTCGCTCTTTGGGTCATGTTATTTGTGGAAGAGTCAGGATAGTCTGGAGTTAGGATTGTAGAGACTTGAAATTTCAGTAATGGGTAGTGTTCCTGGCCAGCACACCTCATGACAAGATTCAAGTCACCAGGGGATGTATAGAATTATCTGAGTCATTTGGTTTTCTGGGTTTAATGATGACTATGGGAAATGAAAAGAGAGTTGGGCGAATAATCTCAGTGAGCTCGCATGTCCTGGCAAGCCATGTGGAGCCGTTGATATTTTCCTAGAATACACTCTGTGACGGTGAAGTGATTGGAATATAGCTGTCAACCATATGTCCAAGTCACCCACCAAAACTAGTTTCCTCTCGCATTTTCTTGTGTCTCTTTGTTTTGGAATCCTGGAAACATGGATTTTTTTAGCAAAAAAAATGACTTCACTTTAGGGAGTGTGAATTTTTGTGAATTTATTTCCCAGTTATGTGAAAATGGTATTTGTTTTCCTATAAATGTAATTTCATAATTATTTCAAAATGGTAAATTATGTGTTTAAACCTATTTTTAAAGTATGAACTATGTTAATTGGGGTTTTGAAATTATGTTTCTAATGGAATTTTTTTTAAACCGTGGAAAAGTGTTTTGGATTGAATTAAGTGTTCTATAATTTTTGTTTGGGGCTTGAAGATGTATTTTGGTTTTGGTGACTACTGAAAAAAAAAACTTATGACCTTTTAAAACCTTTTCTTTAAATGAGAAGAGTTGAGTTCTTAATTAAATGGAGATTTATGAAATGGTGTTTTTCATGAAATTAGATTTGTTTTGAAATGGGTTTTAATGTTTTGAAACAATTGTGAAAGGCATAAATATGTGCTTTTATTGAATTATAGATTCTTTTCTAAATTGGTTTGTGAGATGAAAAATTGGGTTTTGATATTATGGTAATTGTTTTTGTGAAATGGAAAGTGTGGTTAAAAGATTTGATTTTAAAAAGACGAAAGGTTTGATTTTTGGTAATTGGTGCTCTCAAGGGTGACCACATGCATAGGTGTATTTGGTAATATGGATAGAAATGAGGTGGGTTCCTAGTGTGGCATGTAAACATGCATATTTGAACCTCATGAGATACCATTGGTAAATGCGCAACCCACCAACACTTTTATTTAAATAATTTTTTTGAAGGAAAGTATTTTGTTTTGATAATGGATGGTTGGGAGATATGGATTATGTGTTTTCGGGATTATTATCGTGGGATGTTTTGAGTTCAATAACCCCTCCTGTTTGAACGATGTTTTGGTTTGTTCCTTCATTGAATAGTTGGAATGAAGTGTTAGTTAGTGGTCTCTTTTGAAGAAATGTTTGGGAAGCCAATGTGGTGGCTCCCATCATGTGTTCGGTTCAGGTTTGTGGTCTTTTGTGACCAAATGACCAGATCGGTTGGGTCCTTCGGTTTTCCTGTAGGCTAGGGTACGCCCCCATAATGTGTTAATGTATGATTCATGTTTGGCCTATGGTGATTTACCATTGGATGATCCTCCAGTTGATCAACATAAGGACTTTATTCTTGAGGTTTGGAGATTGTGTTTACCCCTCTACTTTTTCAATTATGTGGATCCCCCTATAGTGGGAGAGTGTTTTTGGGAGGCTGAAATAGACCTTATTTTCTAAAGTTTCCTACGTTGTCTAAGGTCAATGAAGTTCATGGTTGTCAGTGTAGAATGATGTATTAAAGGGCCTCTGGGTCTTTCGTCAGTCTCATTGAAGAAAGAGTTCATGTTAGGCCACCAGTGTGCAAGATATGGCCAAGAGTGGCTATTATGGACACTTTCTGGAATCATGTGCTATTTGGGACTCAATACAAGGTCCCTCTACTTTTGTTTTCTTTTATCCACAATGGTTATGTTCGGTGATGCCTTGCGATGTCATGTGTTCATTTGACTATAAGGGTGAAGATTGTGCAATCTTATGAGATTCACTGTTTTTTTGTTGGATGTGTGTCTCCCTATAGGAAATTATAAATACTATGTTCTAGAGGAATGTGTTTCTATATGTCCTTTCATTCCATTGTTTATCATCCGAAGAAAAAAAGGGGCGATGTGTGTGCATTTTCTAAGTTCTTGTTTTGGTAAAATGATGGGTTGGGGAAAAAGCGGATTTGATGTGGGTCATGTATCAATGAGACCATCTGAGATTACAGTATAATTGTTTTTGGAAATAGAAGAAGATGTTCAGTTTAGGGGTTTCCAAATCCTAACTATGAGGCCGAAGATGCTTCAATCCATTGAGCTCCATCCATAGGCCCTAGAGAGAAGATGGCATGTAGTTATGGGAAACCCTAAAGTCGTTCAAACTCTTGGTCAAGGTCATATCCTCAATATGAAAGATAGGAATAGTTTAAACCTCTGGTGTCGTCGTCTTGTTCCAATTTCTCACATTTGATGGAAAGAGGTGTGAGTACCTTGTTCCCATGTCATAACCTGATTTGTTTTCCCCCTTTGAGTTCCCTTGTGTTTTTTTGGAAAATGTTAAAATTTGGGTTAGGTAGGTTGAAGTGCATAGTTTGTGCGCGGTTAGCAGTAACCGTGTGCCAACCTAGGGGACCATGTGATAAGAGACAGTAGCTACCGCATGGTCTCTTCATGTCCATGATCCTTGGCAAAGGAATATGTGTAAAGTTTCCTCTTTGGACAGAATGATCCGTACTATTAACTCGTGGTTTCCCAAACCGTGTGAACTAACCGGGCGGCCATGCCAGCTCCTTAAAATTCTGTGGTTTTTGTTGTTGTTATCCCATACTATTTAGTTAAGATGGTTGGGTTGTTTTTTGGGGTATACCCACAATGGGAATCATTTAAGTTTCATTGGAAGAATTCTGATATTAATCTACCCCTAATGCTGGGAATTCTGTTCGAGGCCCCATGTTAGTGTCTTGATTTTGTCTTAAGGAAAGTTTTGTTCATTATCATGGTGGGGAGACCCATCATGGGTATCATGTATGTTCTCTTGGAAGTGGAATAATTTTATTTTAACCCTTATGATGGGGAGACGGTTCATTCCTTACCAAATTGTTATCCTTATTCTGTCTTTGAAATTGAGTTGTCCCTAGTGGTGGGATGTCCAGATTGGGTCACCCCATACTAGTGACTCAGTTTTCTCCATGATATATTCTAGGTAGAAGGTAGTATCGTTCAAGTCTATCAATCCACAAATTTGTTACTTGGGTAAATTTGGGGATGAATAACACCAAATGGTTTTGTTTACGTAATGTTGTGGTAGCGTTATTTGAGTTCGTTGTTCATTTCAAGTTAATTGTTTGAGCATCGTCCTGTAGTGTTATAGGTGTTTTGTTTTGGGATTTGTTTTGAATTTGTTTCATAATTTTATGTAATTGGGGATATTTTTAGTTGGTGAGAGTATTATCTTCCTTTTTTTGATCAACTGGAGATGTTCGTTCCTTTTGAAGCGGGTGAAAACGTGGCAAAGGAAGTCTGTCTTGGTCTATCGTTTGGGCTTTTCTTTCGAATCTGGTGTTGTTGTGGCATTAAGGGGACGGAATGATTTATGGTGGGGAGAATTGTCACATCCATGACATATTTTAAAGGTATTTTTTTCATTTAATTTACATCCTTGCTTTGTTTTGGGTGTTTCCCTAGGTTTTTTGGAGGAATAGATGAGTATTCCTGAATTGGGCCAAACCGTGAGCCCAATTCCTGTTAAAAAAATAAAATTAGTATCTTTTATAACATTTTCATTTTCAACATTTTTTATCCATTCAAATTCCTACTTGACCTACCCTAACCTATTAACACCAACAAGGTAATTTGGAGCTTTTATAAATCGATAACCAGGGTTTAATTGGGTTTTCATCTAAGGGGTTGGGCCTGCCCGAAAGCACAATTAATGTTTTAAAAATAAAATTTGATTTTGTTATAAATTATTCAATATTTGGGATTGTTCGGTGATTCAAAGTCTCAACCAAGCCCAATTACCCCAGCCACGCGTCTGAAATCTCCCCCCCCCCACTTTGGAGCCTTGGTAAAGCGCGATTTCGTGCCAAACTTCAGAGGGTTCTTCAAATCGCCCAGATTTGAAGAGGTAAAGTCTTTCTTTCATAACTCATTCAATTATCAATATTTTTCCTCCATTACAGTTTCTAAATGACCTAATACATCTTGTTCTAATGAAACCTAAATTTTTGATCTTTTAAATTTCAGCTACTGGTGTTTTGGAGTGATTACTTCAAGATACTTCAAGTAAATGAGCCCTTTCCTTTCTACTTTCAAATTACATTGGGTTAACTCATTGTTCTTTGGGTTTCTTCAGTTATAATTGAGTTTAATAATTTCAAGAAACTAATTTTTCGAACCTAGGGTTTACCTATGGGCTTTCTTGGCCAATTTATGTGGTTTTAGGTTTGACCTACTTCTCTCTTGGTGCGGCGGGGGTGCGATTTGATTTTCGCGTGGAGATTCAAGGGTTTTTGTTACTTCGTTAGGTGATTCCATTTTGTGTGCAATTTTTTTGAATTAGCTTTCTGTGTTCATGGAAAATTAATGTTTATTTCCCTTGAATGTCTCTGTAAAAATTGGTTTTAGTTGCATTTATAATGAAAATGAATTTTAAGTTCCAATTTTTGGTGAAATTTGGGGGTTTTCATTCAAATATTTCATTGGTTCATTTTGGGCTGACCTATAATTACATAGTTGATTTTATTGAACAGTATTATGACTGAAAATCATGTTTTTAATGTTTATTATTTTTTGTTGTTTCTGTGAAAGTTTTCTTAAATTGTGTTTGGGAAGCAAATGGGCTTTAATTGCCATGTTTGTCTGAAAATGGTGGGTTTTAAAAGATATAACATCTTGGTTAACATGGGGCTTCCCCATAACTAAATTTTTGGTTTAATTAATGGGTATTTAACTGAAATTTTGTTTTAATTACTTACAAGTTCTCACATAGTGTGAAAAGTGGATAACTTAAATATCTTTGGGTGCAAAACCATGTGATGTTTTGAGAGGTTGTATTATTGAAAATAAAATTATTTTAGTGTGTGTTTTAAATGCTATGAAATGTGTGTAGCTACTGTACTATTTTTTTTGTGACCAGTAGTGAAATTTTATATGCAAAAGGATGTGTGTTGTTTGTTGAAATTGATTGAGCACAAAAGGGGAAGCCTGGGTACCTAGGTGTGGCGGATTTGTACTAGTACGGCTAGTAGATCGGATGGGTTTTGTCCCTGTTCCACATAGCATTTGGATAAATACAACTCTTACTAAAATATGTGGATGATGATTGGGGACCACTAGGTTATGGGTATGTTCCCTACTAGTGGATCGTTCATGATAACAGATTTTTCTATGGTCACTCTACACTGAGGTACGAGGTACATAGGGCCCGAGACGACCTAGTGATTAGGGGTGTTCCTGATTTTGATGCTCATTGGATTTGTGGTATTTACCCTTGTTGTGGGGTGTTTTGGCAGTAATTTAAAGTAGCTCACATTTCTGTTTTGTGTTAACATACTGGAATTCTTGGATTGAAAACTGTTTTCATTTGAAAGTTTCATTTCTTTGAATTTTAACACTATTTCACATTGTGTATTAAAATTGCTTGTTTTGTTCACATTGTATTGCATGCTATTTGGAATCATCTGCTGGTATCCTATTGGTCATAGGCTCACACCCCACTTACACCCCTTGGGTGTAAGTAGACCTACTTATGCTTGACTTAGGTAAAGGGATGGGTAAGGGTGATGGCGGTTCAGGGTGTTAGTCCCCATCGTTGGGGCAGAGTTTCGGAGAAGGCTTGCGAGTGATGACCCCCTTGTCATGTGGATTCCATGGGGATGTCTTTATGTTGTCATTATTTATATTTAGACCACTTTTAGTGCCTTCAAACACATGTATTCAGATCTGGTTTTGTTAAGAATTGTTTAGCATGAAAATTTCGGATTCTAATAATTGATTGTTTATTTATGATTTATGATTTCATACTTGGGTAAATCGTTCCCAAACAAGATTTTTTTGATACCCGGGCACTTGTACCAGCCCGTGGGGATAGGGAACACCCATCGGGTCATGTCACGGGCTGGGTTTGGTGCCGGTTTTGGCGGTGACCAGATTTGGTTTGTGACATTTCAAATCAACAATTGTTGGAGTTTGATTTAGTCCACCTACCATGGTTCATTAATGAATTTTCCCAAAGAAAATTTCAAAAATCCGAGTGGAAGAAAAACATCAATCAAGATATGGATCTAAATCCCTAAAATATTATGACCCAAATCATGAAGATCATATAAATCTAGATCAAAATTCTTAGATCTAGATATCAAAACATATTTTTAGATCCATGGAAACAGAGGATATATTCCATGAAAAGTTCAATGAAATATAGAAGAAAAAATGGGAGGAGGCTGAGGATGAAATCCACATATAAGGAAGAGAGTAGATCATCATTCCAGGTTTTATATCTCAATTAATGGTGTTCGAATCTCATTATAATCCCTTTGGAAGGATATGGGATCACCTAGAATTTGACAAGCCAAAGCCTATGGTGAATTAAATAAGTCACAAGGTTTATGTTTATTTTAATACAAATTCAAGGATAAAACCCCCCCACAAATATGGTTTTCTATGAAGGGGTGCACGGTTAGGGTAAACCAGGCACCAACCGCGGGGACCTCTCTATGCATGTTTGTATGGTTCACACAGTTTAGGAGCACTATTTGTCAAAATATTCACAAACCATGAATATCACATAGTTAATTAATATTTCTAAATTTTTTACCCAAATTCACATCAAGCCACAACTCCAAAACAAAGGTACATAAAATCCACAAAAAGTACCTAAACGTGGGTCTGAGATGATATCATTAAATGGAAGGAATCATAAAATCTCTCAACTATATAATAGCTGGTCCTAGAGAAATACTCCCAAACATTACTATGATTCTAATCAAAAAAAATTGGTCCATTTATCAATCATGTCTGCTTATCATTCAGATGTTTTCTCATACACACATCCACCTTTCCATAACACCAAATCTATTTGTATGGTCTTTCCGCAGAACATTTTTTCACCACGATTCGACACACCTAACAAATGCTCCTCAAAGAAAACATATATCTCTACGTAAAACTCATCCAAATCGATCACATGAGATGGGTTAGGGTGATAATTCCACTGTTATGAAACATGAAAAACATCATGTATATTTCTGAATTTCCATGGGATGGTCAATCAGTACGCCACCGGACCAATTCTCTCCACATCCTCTAACGGTCTTAATATATTTTATGCCAACATGCCCTGCCTCTGTATAATGTGGTAACCCAACATAGGTGACACACAAAGATAATTCATGATCACCCTATATAAACATTTTGGGTTGTCTCCGTCTATCAATATACAACTTATTCATACTATAAGATCTATATATAAATTTTCTAATCAACTGGACTATCTCTGATGTCTCTTGTACAAGGCACGGTCCAAGAGGACCTGACTCATATACCTCCAACCAGTATATTGGTGATTTTAATGGTTTACTATAACGTTCCTCTTATATATCCATCTATATAGTTTCTTAATAATTGTTTTTTCAAATAACACCATAAATGAAAAGTGCCTCTCCCAAGAACCACCAAAGTCAAGAACACATTCCCACGTCATTTCCTCATACATCTATATGGTATTCTATGACCACCTAATTATATGTGTATAAAAAGTCATCCTCAATAAAACCGATGTGCTAAATTCCTTTTGTAAGCCATGCAGAAGAATGAATTAATTCATGGATCACGATCTAATATTATATTTTATGACACACTACGTAAAATAACTATTTTTTGAACATACGGTTCTCCCAACTGTTTAACTGTGAAGGTTTATATGATAAGAAATAAATGATTTAACATTTTCAATCAATCCATAATGACCCAAAAATAATTATTGTTCTAGTTATATAATGGATGAACTACCCAAAAATCCATGGTTACATTATCCCACTTCCATTCCGGAATAGACAATGTCTATCATAGAATTGTCAATCGTTGACGCTCTGCCTTCACCTTCAGACATGTGAAACATATTTTTTCGAACCCTAAAATCTTATTTTTCATGCATGGCCACCTCAAATGTTGACAGAGGTAATGGTACATTTTTTTCACCCATGGATGTACCACCCATTTCAAGGCATGAAATTACCACATCGGTTCCACTAGAATGCTCTTAAGAACATAAATCTAATTCATGACATGTATGATCTCATTATCATTTATTAAACGGTATGATGGTGCCTCCCCAACTTCATATCATTGAATTATGGATAAAAAACCATATTATAATAATTTATTTCTTTGATCCATCTCAAGCGTGTTGACTCTACTACATTGGAAACCATAGTTATCTTCATCAGACTCTGCCGAACCACCACATGAATTTTAGGCATCAAAGACATCATCTTCCATTCTATACTCGACATATATACAAACTGAGTATGATATTTACTTCTCAATGTATCATCTACACAATTCCCCTTTCTTGTTGTATTTGATATTTTAAAATCAATGTACTCCATAGAGTCTACCCATATTTGCAATTGAAGATTCAATCAATGCTGTGAAAAGATATACATCATGCTTTTGTGACCAGAAAAAACTATAAAATATTCACCCAAAGGATAGTAATTCCAATATATAAAAGTGTAAACCACTACTGCCAACTCAAGGTCATGCATGGGGTAATTCCTTTCATTTGGCCTCAATTAGTGAGACCCATACACAATGAATCAATCCCCTTACATCAATAAAGAATCATGTCCTATCCTAGAAGCATCACAATACAATTTTTACTCCATACCTAACACGAGTAAGATAAAAATTGGTGTTGACGTCAAGAACTTGAACTTGTCGAAATAATTCTCTAATTCTTCAATCTATTCAAAAATGTCCCTTTTCTTTCTCAAACCTGAAAAGGACGTTGCCAATAGACAGATGTCATTAATGAAAACTCTGTAATATATAGATACTCCTAATAAGAATCATATATCAAAAACATTCTTGGGATTCTCTCAAGAAACCAACGCATTCACATTTCCTAGGTCCACTACCTCACCTTCTTCAGATATGATGAGCACCAAAAAGTGAACCCTTCAATCCAAAACTGGCACTTGGATTGTTTGGCGTAAAACAAATGCTCTATCAGTGTATTTAAGTTGATGTCCAGATGTTGGTCATGATAATAATGTGTCTAAGAGTACAATAATATGTCTTTCACAAACACCACCACAATATATGTGGGATCAGTATGTGACTAACCAATCCATACTCTCCCATATCCCATAAAAAACCCTTACACAAACATATTTCTCAATATTGTGTTCCCAACGGTGTATCGATATTCACCCCTCCACTTACGGACTCTACTTCTAGGCTAAAACCATTAACATGACATGATGATATAAAAGAATTAGAGGAACTAATATCAAACATGGAATTTGTTAAAGTAGAAGCTACTAGAATTTTACATCACACTGTCGATGGCCCATCCTCAATTTCAACAAGTCTAGCCTACACTGCAGGTAACATTCATTCCCCTCATCCATGTGGCATTATCTATCTAACCTGAGTAGCACCACTCTACTGATACTAGTTCCCATACCCTGATTTACCATGTCCATTTCCTCTACCGCCTCTACTAGTATAACTCTAGAATCTAGCCTTATATGTTATAGAAGACCCACTACCCACACTATGACTTTGCGCAGCTTCTCCCTTTTCACTATCCTATCACTAATTCATTCAGAACTTCTATAGGTGACCATTATTTCTACAAATCTGGAACTTCAATGGTGGCCAAGTACATTTTGTGTGATAGTGTCTCGACATAACACATTGGGTGAAAAGTACTTGAGTAAGGTCGTATACATATATTTCTACTAATTTTTCACTTTTATTTCAACTATCATGATAGTGGTTCTACTAATAATGCATTATTATCTCATAAGGAACACTCCCTGATCATCTAGTGACAACCACCAATTCGGTATTGGAAGATTCCTTTAGAATCCACTCTGAAATGTGAGCCGGATTCACCACTTCTGAGAACATTTCATCCTATTATTAGTCACCTAGGACATAATCTCACACCTAAGTCCATCCTAAAATTGTTTTACTAGAGAAGTACCATCTTCTTCAATAACTGTAAAAAAATGTTGTATATCAATGAAAACATTAGCGTAATCCATTATGGATATTCAACCCTATGTTAGATGAAAAACTCTAAAGCCTTCTCTTATCTCAAATTCACTAGATAAAAGTGTATAATGAACTTCTCTAGTAGAACCTTCCATATGGTATCAACAGTATGTCTAGATAGTACCTAAATGTCCCACCAACACATCACTATCCCTCGTAGCATAAAAGTATCTAACTTGACTCTCCACTCATTCAAAGTCAATAAATGGTCATGTTTCATTTATACATATTCAATCCACATATTTTCATCCAAAGTTCCACCCTCTCTAAAACATTTTATATGATGATGCATCTTAAACACCCTTGTCATCTCTGACATTCTTTTCAAATCCCACCCCATGTCACTCTCCATGAATTGCATGAAACATGAAACTTTCTCTCAAAAATGCTCCCCTTCCTCTTTGGCTAGAACACATGGTGCCTCAAGTTCCCTATTTGGAATTATTTAGTAGCCTATACCACAAAATTTCATTCTCAACAAGCGTCGTGGAGGCATATATCTACAAGTACAAGCAATCATCTTAGTTCTCATAACACAACCATATAATATTTTCATAATAGAATAATGAAAAAAACAAGTCTCAAAATTTCCTTACTCGTTTCTCTCTACACGGTTATCAC
The DNA here is from genome assembly GCA_963277665.1 of Viscum album. NCBI lineage: Eukaryota > Viridiplantae > Streptophyta > Magnoliopsida > Santalales > Viscaceae > Viscum > Viscum album. Next base: position 958,981,329 of record OY728143.1, on the reverse strand, counting down.
CAATGCCTTATCACTACCAGTAAACATCCTACTCCTTAGTATTGGTTAACAAGGGTACATACATTGAAATTTATTAATTTAACCATTAATTAACAGAATTATAACTAATAAATTAATTCATCAAATTATTTAATTAATTATACTCCCTTAATCAATCAATATTCTCATTTAGACACCGAAATATTCAAAATTTGCATCATTTTTCCATCTAGCGATATGGAAAATTAGTTCATGTTCAACAACATACCCATAACCCATTTTCTTATTAGTGCCAAAATTGATTCATGTCACAATAACCATGAGGGCCTAAAATGATGCATGCTTACTCAACTCTCTCCCCTTTTTAGGCCAGTAATAAATAATGAACAATTGTTAAAATGAATATCACACCACCCCACATTTGAATCACTCATGGTGGAATAATATTAATTGGTAACAACAAACTGCAATAACAAAAATCCCACCTAGAGAACCAGGATTTTCCCACATTCTTTGGTCTGCAAATCCCAACCAATAGATCATTTTGAATCCTCGACTCTACATAGTCTCTTGTATACCTATCCAATAATAGTAATGAAATACAAGAAGTTGGAATGAAAACTCTTTTGATACAACTTTGTGACATCCTGTCCTGGGTTCCACTAAATGGTGCCTCGAGCTACTGGGTCATAGGCCTCCAAGCTTGCCTCCCTGTACTCTAGAGTGTGCTGACATGCAATGTGTGTCTAGAAAGTCAGTCATGGGGAGACAATTCAATATTTTTATCATAATAGAACAGAAATATAAAAAACAACAATAACCAAGTGTGGATGCATATAAATAACCTGAACAATTCCATGCAACATGATAATCAAAACTGAAGATACAATACTCATCTGAAAGGGGAAAATGATATGACAATGTAAGTGCCAAGTGACTATAGTGTAACAGAAAATAAAGACACAAAAAATCCTAAGTGGGTCCTAAACCACATCATGTTCCCTATCCCATGCTCCATTCCCAAACAACAACCCACCCTAAGGCCATTCCAGTATCCTATCATGTAACAACAATGTCCACCCAATTATTGATTAGGCATCCCGAGTAGGGTGTCAGTATCACTCAGTATGCCATCACCAACGTTCCCTTAAACAATTATACTCAAAATACTATGTTTGAAATTATATGAATCAATAATCACAAAGCATAATTAAATAGCTATCTCATTATCACCTATTCTATAGTCATCACATTGGACCATATTCCAATTCATATCTTACATTTATATCATAATACATTATAGTCATTCATTTGGTGGCAAAATCCATGTCATAAATCCCAAATCACATTTTGTATTGAATGCCATCTCATGCACCCCAAATCACATTAGGTGTATATTTATATGTATAACTCCCGACATTACAAGCTTGATTAAATATTTGGGATAAAGGAAATGTCTATCTCCCAACTACTAAATTGATTTAGAAATCCATGTCTATAATCCATATTCTCAATCATTTAATTATTCATTAATTATCATGCAATACCACATCATTCACTCACTAATCTAGTGATTAGTTAAACATATCAAATACCATTAGATAACTCATAAATTAACAAAACACATAACCCTTCAATAAATTCATCAAATCAACAATCAATCTACACAAATATTATTCTATATTTAAATCTTTAGAATTAATTATCCCAATAAAATCTCAACTTATAATTATTAATTATCTAAATTAATTACCTTTAATTAATATTTGTCATATAATTAATTCAACATTAATTAAAATACTTATCCAGATAACTTCTCATAAATAATTTCCCCCAATTAATTATTTTAATAAAACAAATTTTATATCTGAACCCATAAAAAATCTAAAAATGAAATATCTATTTGGGAATCCTCATATGTTCCATGATTAAATCATAAATTAGACATGTATATATTTAAGTCATCAAAAAGAAAAATTAACATTCCTAATTACTCCAATTTAGAACACCATTTATATGGGGATGGTAACAAATCAATAATATCAAATACACATATCAAATCCACAACCATGGGTGTAACATCCCAGGAAAATAAAGAATATGAAATTATCATATTTATTAATATTTTTGAATTAAATATTAATATTATTTTAAAAGGAATTCTATATTCAATGGAATACCTGACAAACAACAATGGGTTTCTCCAAAGTCTTATTTTTCACACAATGGTGAGTCATATAGAAAATAATAATATATTATTATTTTAAATGGTATTTTATGCCTTGCCATTATAATAGTGGGAATGAACATAACTAACTAATATATGATTATATATTATAGATAAATATTTTTACATTTATCCCTTATATTTTAGAAGCTTAAAATGTGAATGAATCTAATTTTAAGAATAAATAATCTAATATTTTTTAAAAGGTCAATTTTCTACCTTTTGATGGAGAACCCTCATTAAATATAGTTTTGGGGAATTTTATAGGTTCTATTTGAAATAATTAATTTTTTTTAGAATCATTGCATCAAAATTTACTGTGGTATATGTTTGGTATATTTATAATAATGGTCATTTTTAGTGAATAGTGAATAATACTGCATTTTAATTCATAATAGCCTTATAATCTAATGTATATATATTGTTATTGAAACATTATAAGTGGGTTTAAAGAGTAATTCAATTATATTTTTACCATTTAATCCAATTTAGTTCATTAGAATCAACTTCACATTGAAACCTTGTTATATAAAATGTCAATATTTTCATATTTATTATTTCTTAGAAACCAGCTTTTTGTTTTGACAATGAGAATTAATTTTAAATTAATTAATGAAAATTCTATGTTTTTAATTACATAAAATACACATAATTTTTGAATTTGGAATAACATGTATATATTAGGATGAATTGTTTGTAAATTTTCCTAAAAACCATTATTTTTATTGATGAATAGTGAAAACACTAAGTATTTATTAAAAAACAGACTTTTTTATTTAAATGAAATTTTACTACTTCTATGAATTGAAATTCGAAAATCCAAAACACATGGTTGTTATCAGTATGTAAAGTGTTGTTCCATAAGATGGAAATAATTTTTGGGGAATATTTACTTTTGACTTTCATTTCCCACAATTAAAGTTAAATAATGTAATTCAAGGTAAATAAAATATTATAAAAATAAAAAATTACCCTAAAAATTGTCCTAAACTTATTGGATGAATAATGTATGACCATGGAAATCTTTGGTTAAGACTTTTTTCCCTTGAAAGACATTTGGGTAAGATAAAGACATTAATAACGTTTTATTTAAATAAAAAATAAAAATATCATAAACTTGTATTGTTTTTCTAATAAATTTTTATTTTGGGGTTATATAATTGATATATTTGACCATAAATATTAATTATAAAGCCAACATGTTTTAATATATCCTGGTATTTTATTTATAATTTTAATGAATCGAATAAATAATATTATTTTTGACAAAATAATTATGCTGTATTTACCTCATTATTGAATGATTTAAATAAATAAGATTATAAAAATTAAAACAATATTCAAAACCATTCCAATTCTTTTTAATGGTTTTATTTCGAACCATTGTCATCATATATTATACATTAATAAGTTTTGGACCTGTAGAAACTGAAAACAATTATATAATAAAATATTTTTTTCAAACATTCATAAAGAGCCCCTCCCCCCATTTATAAAAATCCCTCACCTCTAACCCCTTACTAACTCTTCTATAGAAATATTCCTCATCCAAAATATTCCAAAATAATCTCTAAATATCCCTTTATTACACCATGAAGCCCCACCTTAAACATAATGCACTTCAAAAATCCTTTTTCGTCAAACCAAAGGTTGTTTCCCGATTTAAAGGCAACATCTTCTCTTAAGTTCTTTTATATTATTTTACTTCTCATACCCCGTAATGTATTTTTATTCATTTACTTTCAAAATAAACTGTATCCTAAATATACATGGTTGTTTTTATGATAATTATTCAAACATCACATACACACACCTCTGTCTAATGGTTTAATAACATATTGTTTATATGGACGGTGGACTAATACCCCATGGAGTGATCAATGTTCAATATTCTCCAAAAACCACTTATGGTGGCCATTAATGATGGAAAAATATTTATATATGATATATATTCTATTTATATTGTCTATATACTTCTGTAATTTTCATTTATATCATAGCTTTATGGTTTCCATAACAGGAAAACATGATGATTTCATTTGGGAAAGTGTAGACTACAACTCCCTCAAAGTGATATGACTTTTTCCTTCAATTCATGGAACGTATAAAATATAAAGTTAATTAAATCATTTATGATATTATAATTTATTTATTATATAAATATTTTTCATAATTTATTCATTCCATTAAATACAAAATATAAATGAATGTTTCTTTAGTGCGTACGTATGACTTACTGTCTCAATGAATGGTGCATTTCATTATTTATCTACAAATGTTATGAAATATTATAAATAAATACATATACTGGATATATATGATATATATTATATCTATACAAGTAATATCATTCGAGATATAATAGATGTTTGACCCCAAGAACAACATTTAATTATAAGAAGATTCTTTTTGACTCAAGTATGAAATATTGACCAAACTACCATTATTAACATAAATGATTTCATAATGTTTATAAAATTGTAATAAGAGATATAAAAGTAATAATAAACTAAAAAAAATTTCTTAATCAAGTAAAAATTACCTTTAGTTAATTATTCAAGAGATTAAATAATGAACGGGTCATATCGGACATGAGGTAATGGGTTTATTATATCACTTTTGATACAGTGATATTTCCATTGTTCGCCACATATTTATTGCATGTGTTTTATTTTTTACATACATATTATATATATTATCACGAATATTTTTATATTCATGGTATTATTTGATTTATTTTGTGGTTATTAACTTTTTTTCAAACAACTCGATTGATAACAACGTTGTAAGGGGTTTCCATCTCACAATTTATTCTCGTGAGATTCATGCTATATATGCCACTATTTTATTTTTTGTAGTGTATGTACAACCCATTATTGTATTAAATATGTAATAAACATTAATTTATTGGTATTTACATCTTAATTTAATTACAATTCATTAATGTGGCTTATGTTTCATAAGCTTCCAAATCGGTAAGGGAACCTTTCGCCCTCATCTTCTATTCAAAGACTTCTTTAATGTAATTTTTTGATTAGAAAATGATGTGACATGTTATTATATATCTTTATGGATGTAAATTTTAGTTCCATGTGATGAGAGACTATTTTATATCCCATAGACTGATTTTCACAATTTTTATGTGTCTTCGTTTGGCTGTCGAATTTCTGTAAGTGAACTTCTTAATCAAATTTCTATTCATTGGGATAAACTATTACTTCATGATTCATTCATTATATGAATGTGTGTTTATGAAATATGATTGTTTAAAAATAATATCAATTTATATTGTTTGTATTTTTATTTTTCACACAAAATTATGTCATTGATTTGTCTTTAATCTAAGGATATGATCTTTGCAGGGGACTCTGTCTCAATTTTCATTCCATTTAGAATTTTATTTTGTTTTAATCAAATTAAATTTTATATGGTGTATATACTACCCATTGACATATTATATCATGAATCATATTATTCTCATGATATTATATGTTTTTATTACAGTGATTCCTCAAGTATTTCTATTCAAGCCTCTCTATTTTGGTTAGGAACTCTTTACCTAAAATATCATTTTAAATGTTCTATAAATTTATTCTTCTAAATAATTCACATTAATTTCCATGTTTTAAAAATGGTATTAATGATTTAATTTTATAGACATTAATGTTTTGAAATTAAAATATTCAAAGTGTTATTATAAACTTTGATTAAAAAATCAATTTATTAAATGTTTTAAATAGTATTGAAAAATATTTTGATAAAGCTATGATTATGTAAAAATCTTCAAATTATATATTGTGATTTCAATATGGAAATTTTATATATATTTTATGATTCTTTTATGTGTTATGATTATGTTATGGTTATTGGGTATTTTTTACCTATATGGGTGGTTCCGTGTTAAGCCTATGGAGGGTGACCTTTATATTGATATTCAATGCATTGGGTAACGTGACAGAGATAAAAAATAATGATTCCACAAATAGATTTAGTTAATATTCTAAAATGGGTATTACAAAGATAACTCCTTATATAACTATCAATGCTACAATGTATGTATATTATGTATTTCATAAGTTACCTTTATGATTTATTATTATTGTGTGTTATTCATAAATTTTATGATTTTATATGAAATGTAATCAATGAAATGTAATGTTTAATTGATTTATATTTATTGATGGGATAATGTTTACATTTATTCTTTTTATAACCCTTACTGATCTTTTTATTCTCATCCCATGTTTTGAAATTTTTTTCACAAGACATAATGATAAATAGTGTCAAAGATGGGATCTACGAAAAGTCATGTCATCTAATACATGGAAATAGACTAGTTTTTTATGAGTGTTTATTTTATGAAAAGAATGGAAACTATAAAGAAGTGTCTAATTGTTTATTTTTGATATGTAATAGTTTTGGGATAATTCTTTAATGCTCTAAACACGAAAAGATCCTCAATGTGAATTATTCACTTTTTTTAAGATTATGTAATGCTTAAGGGTGGGTCTTTATAGTTGGTATCAATGGTAGGTATAAATAACATTAGTGCATAGGGTGTTATATAATCATAAGTGACATAACCATAATATTTATCATATTAGAAAGAGTCATAGTTATTTTAGAGGTGATAAATATTTATTACATTTTGGGGTGGAAAATGAAAGGAATTAGATAACAATTAAGTATAAAATATGTTATGGTTGTTTTTGAGGAATTTGTATCTTTTATTGAATGTTATGAAATTGTATATTTTTTGAAACATGACAATAGACAGACCATGTGACAACATTTCGCATCCAACATAGTTGTAGGAATATAACCCACAACCAATGTGTGTTTGGAATTTATCACCTACCATTGGACTACGTGATGTCCATGGTTAGTATGACCAATTATTTTTAGAAAAATGATTTTTATGGATAGTGAATATGTATATTAGGGATCTTAGGTTTTATAAAATGGATAACCTTAGTATAGGAAAATGATTTCATGATTTAGGGATAAAGGTTATATTGGAATCCATACTCTCTTTTTGGAACACTATATGCTTAAGGAAAATTGAATACTACAGGATTTAATTTTTAGAGTAATTGTTGAACTAATATTTTGGAAGAATCTATTTTTTTATTGTGGATATAATGTGATTTTGTTTATTTATGTAAATTATTAACCTGCCATATATAATATGTAATTAGGTTAATTATTACATTATTATGAAACTTTATGGGTAGTCAATGTTTTTTGAGATAAAAGTTACTATTAACTACTGATGATTGTGTGATTAAATACTTATGATTTTTGGGTTTAAATCATATTTTGGGTCATTTTGATGAATTTTAAGGACAATAGTATATTGAATTGTATTTCATGAACATTGGGTACTTTTTGTTGAATTTTGGAGATTAAGAGTAATATTTATTTTTATAAAGGATTATCCTTTTATGGATTATATGATCTCATACTAATCAATTTTTGTTTTGGTTAATGTAAAACGATAGGCGTAATATGTGGTTCATATTTTTTGGATCATGTTATTTTTTAGAAGTTGATTCTAGCACTTTTTTTGTGACCATATCATCTAAAATACTCATTGTTTGGAGAAAATATGAGATTTTAGTAGACATTTTGTAAATTTTGAAAGTCTATATGTCAAGTAAGTATGTTTCCCTATGTTCTTATTCAATAACATAAAATAATTCTCTAACTTTATTAAATGGAATATAACCCAAAAATGTTGTCCGTTTACATTTCATAATGGGAAACCAATTACCATATAACCCATTATAAATTTGTGGTTTTGTTGTAGTTACATTTCTCCAAATCATGTTTTTTATCACTGTAAATCAAATCATGACACTTTATTTCCCATCTATTTCTATGTTTTCATGGAATTTAAGTATGGGTTATCTCGATTGACTTTTTTAATTATTTTTATTTCTTTTAAAGTGATAGTTTTATTTACAGGTTTTCTGATGTGGGACATTAACTGGTGTTTCCATGATTAATTTCAAAATTTTGCAGATGCAATTTCAAAAAGGGTGGAAGGATGTAACATCCCATGAAAATAAAATATCATACATTTTCATATATATTAATATTTTCAAATTAAATAGTAATTTTATTTTGAAGGGGATTCTATATTTAATGACATACTTGACACGCAACAATGGGTTTTTCTGAAGTATTATGTTTCACACAATGTTTTTTCATACTGAAAAATAATAATATATTATTATATTAAATGATACTTAATTCTTAGACATTGTAATGACAATAATTAAAATAAATAACAATAATATGATTATACATGTTAGTTAAATGTTTTTACATTTATCCAATAAATGTTAGATGATTAAAATGTGAATGAATCTAATATGATGCATAAATATTCTAATACTATTTAAAAGGTTGATTTACATCATTTTGAAGGCTAAACCATGTTAAATACTATTTTCGAAAATTTTATATTTTCTATAAGAGAAAATTAAATTCTTCTTTATAATTGGGAAATTAAAATTTAGTTTGGTTAAATTGTTGGTATTATTCTAATAAAGATCCATTTTTAATGAATAGTGAAAATACTTCATTTTAATTCAAAACTGGCATTAAACTAATTTATTTATATAGATATTTTAGAATTTTAAATGTTTTGAATGTTTAAAAAAATTATATTATTACCATTTAATCCAATTTTTTCCATTGGAAGTAATATCTCTTTTTAATTGGATATAAACAAGTGTCAATCTTTTGATATTTAATATTTCTTAAAAACACATATTTTGTTTTGAAAATGTGAATAAATTTAAAATAAATCAATATAAAATCTATGTATTGAATTTGGTAAAATAAACTTCATTTATAAAATTGTAATATAGAATATATCTTATGTTGAAATATATGAATTTTTCTAAAAACCTTCAATTTTTGAGGAATAGTGAAAACACTAAATAGTTGTTAAAAAACTGAGTTTTTCATTTCAAAAAAATATTACCACTTCTGTGAGTTGAATTTATAAAATCTGACATACATGGTTTTTATCAGTAAGTAAATTGTGGTTCAATAATATTAAAATCATTTTTTTTGTTCCTGCAAACCTTTGAGTTTTATTTCCAGTGCTTAATAGTAAATAGGTTAAATCAAGGTACAAAAAATTATAATAATATAAAATAACATTAAGACATGTCCTTACCATATTGTATGAATAATGGATGACCAAGAAAATCATTGTATAAGGCTTGTGGCCTTAGAAAGCTGTTTGGGTAAGATAATGACAATAATAACTTTTTATTTCAAGTAAAATTGAAAATATGATAAATTTGTATTTTTTTTCTAAAACTATTTTAATGCTGGGTTATATAATAGATATATTTTGCTATAAATATTAATTATAAATATAAATAAATTTCCTAAATCATGGTATTTTATTTATAATTTTTAGATATCAAATAACATAAATTATTTATGAAATAATAAAGATGTCATGCTTACCTCATCAGTGAATGATTAAAATAAAAAATATTGTAATAATTAAAAAGAATCAAAAACCTATAAACTTATTATTGAATTATTTTATTTCTAAAAAATTAATCTTATCTTCAAAAATAATATGGTTTGGATATTTAGAAACTGAAAATAATTATAGAATAAAATAATATTTTCAAACTTTCCTAATGACCCCCTCCTCCCCCTTATAAAAAGTTGTCACCTCTATCCCATTAATCACACCACTAAAGCACCATGGACAAATAAACCTCGGCCCAAATAATATCTAAATATCTATCTATTAAACCTAGAAGCCCTAATTTAGTCATTAAGGATCTTTAAAAAATAATTTGGATCAATACAAAGGGAGTCGGCAGATTTAAAGGTAACATTTTATATTAAGTTCTTTTCTATTATTTTACTTCTCCAACCGAGTAAAATCATTTTATTCCTTTAATTTACCAAAAAAACAAGTATACTAAATATAATAGGTTGTTTTTAGGATATTTATTCAAACTACACTTACACACACCTCCGTCTAACGACTAAAGAACATACTGTTTTTTTTACGACAAACTACTTTCTCACGAAACGAAGATTGTTCAATTATCTCCGACCCCCTATTATTGTGTCAATTATGATTGTGTTGTTTTTATATTTGATTTATATTGTATTTATATTGTCAATATACTTATGTATTTTTTATTTATATCATACCATTATGGTTTCCATAATGGGTAAACGTGATAATTTTATCTAAGGAAGTGCAGACTACCACCCCCTTTAAGTGAGATGACTCGTTCATGCCATTCTTGTAACATATAAAGGATGTAGTTAATGAAATTAAATATGATATTATAATTGATTTATAATATACCTATTTAACATTTCATTTTTTCCAACAAATACGAAATAGAAATGAATGTAGCGTTTAAGAGTACGTACGACTTATTGTCTTCATGAACAGTGCGTTTATTTTATACCCCCAAATGTTATGAAAAATTATAAATACATATATATAATGGATATATATCATATATATGTCATCTTAATCATGAATATCATTATAGTGATAATGTACTTTTTAAAACTTGAACAACTTTTAATTATAATAATATAATTTTTGACTCAAGTACCAAATATCGAAAAAACAGCCATTATTAACATAAATTATTGCATAATGTTCATAAAATGGTAATAAGTGAAATAAAAGGAATAATAACAATGAAAATGTTTCTTAAGAAAGTATAAATTATCTGTATTTTATTATTTAGGAGATTAAAGAACAAACAGGTAATGTCAGAGACAAGGTATGGGGTTTATTATCTCACTTTTAATTTCATGATATTTCCATGGTTCACCATTTATTTATTGCATGTGGTGTATTGTGTACTTCCATTTGATATATATTTTCATAACTCTCATTATATTGTTGAATTTTTTATTCATGCATTATTTCCCACTATTTTATTTTGGGTGGAGTTTGTGTGGCCAATGATTGTATTCATTGTTTAATATACTTTAATTTATGGGTATTTAGATTTTCATGGTGTGACAATTTTTTAATGTGGCACATGTCTCAAAAGATACCAAATAAATAAGGGAACTATTCACCCTCCTATTCTAGTTAAAAACTTATTTTATGTTATTTTTCAATTATCAAATGTTGGGATATGTTCTTCTATATCTGTATTGTTGTTCATATTATGTCCATGTGGTGAGAGACCATTTTATCTATCATCAACTCCTTTTCTGATTTTTAAAGCGACGTAGTTAGGCTATCAAATTTTTGTATGGGAACATCTTAACACAATATCCATTCTTGGGGTTATACTTCTAATTCTTGATTACGTCATGATATGAATATGTGTGAGTGAAATATGATTGTTTTACCCTAAATATTCATTTATATTTGGTGTATTCTTATTTTTCACCCATAATTATGTCATAGATTTTTCCTTAATATAAGATATGATCTTTCCAAGGGAATTTGTCTCAATTTAAAGCACATTGTCACTTATTTGTTAATATACACCAATTCACTTGGAAATGGTTTATATATTACACTTTGTCAATTTATTTAATGAATCTGCTTATTCTCATGACATTATAACCTTCGATTATTATTTTTCCTCAATTATTTTTACTCAAGTGTCTCTTTTTTTGTTACAAACTATTTAACTAAAATATAATTTTATATGTTTTAATGATTTATTCTTCCAAATCAATCTAATTAATGTCAATTTTTTTAAAAATTTCTATATTTATTTAATTACTAAGGCATGAATGAATTGAAATTTTTAGATTTAAAGTGGAATGTGACACATTAATTCAATATTCTATTTACTAAATGATTAAAATGGCATTGAAAAATGTTTTTATAAATCATTTTTTATGTCAATATCTTGAAATTATATATTGTGACTTAAAAATATAAATGTTATATTTACTTTATGATTGTTTTATGTGTTATCAATATGTTATGGTTATTGTGCATTGTTTACACATACAGGTGGTTCAGTGATAAACCTAGGATAGGTTACCCTGAGATAGCTCTATAATTCATTGCATAACGTGACATAGGTAAATGGTAATGATTCTCTAAAGATATTTAGGGGATATACTATGAGGGGTATTCCAAACGTAACTCCCCATGTAGCTGTGAAAGATGGAATGTAAGTATGTTATGTATTCCAAAATTTACCATTATGATTTATGATTTCTGTGTGTTATTCATAAATAATATGATTTCATACGAAATGTTATAAATGAAAATTATGGTTTCAGAGAATTGAATTTATTGATCGGATAATGTTTTCATTGATTATATTATAACCCTTACTGAGTTTTTTATGCTCATCCAATTTTTTGAAATGTTTATCATATGACCTAAATATTAATAGGGTCAATAATGGGAACAAGGAAAAGTTTTTCAGTCTAAAACATAGAACTAGACATGTTTTTTTAACAGTATTTATTTTATGAAATAATGGAAACCGATCTGAAGTTTATACATTGTAATTTTTTAGATGTAATAGTTATGGCCTAATTCTTTAATGATCTAAAGCCAAAAATATCCCCAATGTTAATTATTCACATAATTCAAGATTATATAATGTTTAGGGCTGAGTCCATAAAATGGTATTTTGATTTATACATCCTACCAAGTTTCATTGAGAGATGATTTCTAAATGTAAATCCCCAAAATCCATGTGGCAGATCCACATCTATTAAAATACAGATCTAAATCTCTATCCCAAAATTAAGATCAAATGCATCAAGATCAGGTATCTTTGTATCTAAATCTGAAATCCAGGATCTAGAACTCAACTCATAGGTTCAGAAACATATAAATGGTTGAAAAAATCAATGATATATTCTATAAATATAGAGTTATGTATGGGAGAAGCATTAGGAAGAAATTCAATTACTGAGAAGAGATAAGATCATCTATCCGAGTGTTATATATCAAATAACATTGTTCAAATCACGGTGGAATCCCTCTAGAAGGCTCCAAGATTAGATAGAATAGTCAAGGGAGAGCCTAGCTTGAAATAAAAAAATTTTGGTGTGTTAGGGAATTTTAATACTAATTATTGAATAATAATACCTTCTTGCCCGGTTTCTTTGGTAGGGGCGCATGGTTAAGGTAAATCGTGCACCTACCATGTGGACCTCTCTATCGAGGTTTAAACAGTTCACAAGGATTAGGCGTTTGGTTTTTAAAATAATTTTCAAACCATGAACATCCCTCTACCTATTAATTTTTCATAAAATATCACCCAAAATCAACTCATCCCAAAAATAAAAAAACTATGAAAATCCTCCAAAAATACTTAAATATGGGCTCGTGATGACTTCGTAAAAAGGTCACAATATTTAAATAAGTATGTATTTCCCAAATATTCCTTTATATTTATATTTATGTTTATTATAATTTTTAAAAATCTCATGGAAATATCATTCTATACAATGTATGTATATATGGGCGACAAATATGTCTTTATGAAATTGATTTAATAGGTTCATGGACTAATGTTTTGTCTTTCCTATTTTTATATCCCTTACTATGATTTTGGTTACCATCATTTGTTTTTAAATTATTTTACTTTGTTATATGGTGATGAAGGAAATGAAAGAAGATAAAATAAATGTTAAAAAGAGTATTCAAATGAAATCATTTATTATTATAAAACAAAATTATTTTGGATCAAATATATACTATTTTTGTGGTGTCTACTCTATATAAGTGTAGAATTATATATATGTTTTATATCTTAATTATCTAAAACTATAAACCTGAAATGATCATAAATTTGGACGAAAGTGATTTATTGAATAAAAATAAAGATTATATAATGTAATAAGGTTGGGTAATTATTGTAATATCTTATATCCATAACCTCTTCCATCAAATAGGAAACAAAATTGATGATTATGTGTACTCTGAACTATAGGTACATGAATCGATGTAGTTTATTTCCAATAAATTCTTTAATAAATATATTAAATGAATTATTTAATATAATTTTAAAATATTTATTATGTAAATATAATTATTGTAATTATAATACATTATCTACCTTATTTATTATCAATCTATTGTAAATAATACCTTCTCAGGTGTGTACATGTGGACTGCCACCTACACAGAGAGATGGGATATGTTTTCATATTATCATCACCTGTATAGAAATAAAGATATATTGAATTAAAAAATATATACATGATATTTATTATATAAAAATATTCATTAATGTTGAATTAATATTGACTTATTCTTTGTTTAAACTATGTTAAAAATTGGAATAATGTTCACATATACATATATAATGCAATATCTATGAATTGTGTAATTAAATTTCATATATCTATCCATAATGAATGAATATATATATATATATAATTATTTTAACTTATTTTAATATAATTCATAAAACTTTATAGGTGAAGGAGCCAAAATTAATTTAAAAGTAAAAAAACTACCAAACCTAGACATACACGAAAAATAAAGATATTATCACGCGAAAATTGATTCTAACCAGGAATTGTTAATAAATAGATAGTAAATGGTTAGAAGTAAATAATAAATTGTATAATATATATTATTTCATTCGTGATGGATTTATAATAAACCTATATATTTTATACATTATATTTAAATTTGTATGATGGAATTTGAGACTTAACGTATGGGGTTTGCATCTCAATATTATTTCTTTTAGACGCATGACATAATTACCACTTATTTAGTTTTTGAGGTGTATATAATGTACATTACATTATTTTGTTATTATTAATATTAACATAATTAGTATTATCATTTCCATATAATTTTTTTTTATGGAGCTTTTGACTCAAAATTTAAAAAGTGGAAATGGATATGAAATTTATTCAGTTTGCTTATTTGGATTATTTATGATTACGTTTGATTATATGGATATGGGATGTATTCAGTTTCCATAAAACAAAATTTCATGATTATGTTATTGTGGTTAAAGTTGTTTTTCTTTCTCTCATGAATCTTACTAATATTCCTATACTAATTTTATTTCCAGAAAATAATGGGTTCTATTTCATTGAACTCTATTTTTGAGCTCACAATACCAAATTAATAAATAAAGAAAATGTATTTTTTTATCTCATCGGTTTAAAGTAGTTTCTATTAAATTTAAATGATTTATAAAAATGTTTTAAATATTAATTATTACCACTATAATAATATTATTTTAATTATTTTTAGACGTTTTCTTTTTTGTTCTAATATTTTTAAATCAGTCTTATAATAATATTTCAATAAAATATAGTAGAATATATATTGAAAATGGAAATTTATAATTTGTTCCAATGTGTGACACATGAAATTATGTTTCAATATCTTGACTACCTAATTATTTAAAGTACCATTTATGTGTTTCCACTTATATTTTACAATAAAATATTTTCCAAAAAATATTGAAAATAAATAAATTTTATAGAACTGATATGAAATTGTGAATTTTATTTTCCTCTAAAATACATCAATGATCTTATTATGGAATTTAAATTCATCAATTTCCACAACATATGGATGCATATATTATTTTATTAGTGACATGATCTAGTGGTAAAATCCATATTATTTATCTATATTTTTTTATATTATGATGAATAGATTTTTATGAATCCCAGTTATTTTTACATGGATTAGCCAATGATGTTAGATGAAATTTCTACAGAACACCAATTTGTTGCACGAGCTATGATATGATGATATGGTGGTGGTTTAATGATTTTTCTGAACACATATTCCATATTTTAATTTTTTATTAGTGTTCCTTGAATTATATTTCCCTACTATAAATTCGGTAATTTCTTATATCACGTAATATACTTATAGAAACTTGTTTATGTGATTGATCCACTATTGAATAATTTTCAATTTTCATGATTTTATATAGGACAAAATTAAATTTGATTGATCCATATTCGGGATCATGATGCTGTTATTTATCCATGTGGGGAATTTAGATAACGTTCATGATCTACTTTTGTGAATAGTTATTGAAACATGATTATTTATGATTTGATGTTCATGGTAGTAAACCATAAATTATGATTTTTTAATGATATTATGGTGATAATATTATATTAAATGAAATTATGGTTCCATATTGATTTGTGAGGATTTATCACTCTTAAGAATATTTTCCATTAAAAATATAATGTTTTATCCATTACTAATTTTTATAGTTCATGACAGACTTGGACATTATAATTTATTTTCATTATATCATAAACTAATTCTCATACTATGGTATTTATGATCATATAATGATATATTTAATTTTTCCACTTACTAGAAATCTAAGATCACCCTTATAATGTTTACATTCCACTGGATTGGAAGAATGGTATTAAGTGTGATATGTCTATGAAGGATTCTAGATGTGAAGAACATAGTTAAAGTGATGGAATTCAAATATGTACTAGTTTTCAATATATCAATGATTACAATGTCACTATACACAAGTGGTTTTGAAGTGTATGTATATAATATATAAATAATATTCATATATTATGATATTATATCGGTATAGGTAATGTGAGGGTCTATAGACGTCTCATATATATGACCCACTCTTTAGCTATTCATAAATTCAATGTATTAAAACTAATAATTAATAACAAGACTCATACATGATACATGACTCACACATGCATCGATTTTTTTAACTATTATATAACAATATTTGATTTTTTTGGAAACAGATCAATATATGAGATAAATGTCATTAAAATTTATTGTAAAATATTTATATGACAATATTATTGGTCATGAAATGTTTCTAACAATAGACCTTAAAAAATAACACCCAAACTATGTTGTATTTTATTCTTGTTAATAATGATACATAGTGTGCCTCTCCCATGATCAAGACTAACATTAAAATATCCTTAGTTTTCTCTTATTTTCTGACCATAAGATGACTAATCTCACATTTAATTGATATAATCCTTTTGTTTCTCCTAAAAAATTTTGTATGGATATTCTCCACTGGGTTCCTAAATATGAATTAATTATATATGTTACTATTGGTATCTCAATTCATGGGCCTCCTTATTTTGTTAATATCCAAGTCATACATTTTTAGGAATCTATAAATTAGTAGTAATTAATATATGATGTTAGAATACATGGATGGGTGATAGTCCCATGGAATTAAATGGTAAGGTGTTGTCCATTTATTTTCAAATGAATTGTGAGGGATTAGATTCACATCATTGTGTTATATTGAAATCGCTATTAGGGGATTTAAACAATATCTACAATACTAACGACATAATTTATTGGCAATAGTATCAATAGATCCCATAAAGTCTGATTTAAACTGTTGTATCATTGTCTAACAAGTTAAATATAGAATACATATAAGTTATTTAAGTTGTAACTTATCCACATGGTTTTGATATAGTCATTGTTACATGGGTAACCATTCTTACCTTGATATTTGTGAAGGATTCATTAAATCATCCTAAATCTAAAAGAGATTCCAAGAGTATACAAGAATCCTTTATTAAGGGGAAATGATCCAAAACACTCACACTCTCAAAGAATGTGTATTATGTTGTTTCAATGAAAAAAGATCCTCAGTCATCCAATTCTATTTGAAATCAATTCCACATTGGTATGCATATTAAACCATAATAGATGCATTCACTTTTAGAGATTTTTTATGTAACAAAAATTGTGAACCCAATGTTATTATTTTATATGTACCAAAACGTTAATATTTGAAAAGGAAAAAACAAAAATTGTATATTGGGTTATTTTTTATTATGAAGACAAAAATATGGAGAACCTGACATGAATATTTTAACTATGAATACGATTGATCACCCACACATGCTTAGTTTTGAAATAGAAATAGTCAGTTTCATGTTTTAGATTCCTTTTATATATCTGTTAGAATCCTTATAATAAAATTGAATTTTCAAATAAAATAACGAACAACTATATCATTGGAATAGTCATTTGTACTCACAAGACAAATCATCCTTTTGTGAAAAACCCTTATAAGTAGATAATAAAATAATTCTAATACCATGAAGGTTATAGATTTGATTCCCCAAAATACAATATACCAATTGTGTTTATAAAAAATAATATTTTTAGCGAATGTATGTGAATAATATTTTCTATGGTCCATTCCTAAAGATGGAGGCTACTCAGGGGAACCTCTAGAAGATAATTCATTTCATGTTCTCTAACACATGATAGTTCATAGATATGAAGGTGGACCATGTATCTACATATAATGTTTTTGGGAGCCAATCACTATTATATAACAATCCATTCCATCCCAATAATATAGAAATAGATAAATATACCCACACATTCCAGGAAACCACCTAGGATATTCGAATGAGGGATTATATCTACTATGGTAATCATTTTTAACATGTGACTGTTATTCTATAATTAGTTGTAGATGATGTAATATATTCTGCAGTCATCATGAATAGAGAACCCTAAAGTATATCCCATAGTGTATTTCAACCCATTAAAATTATATATATTTTCAATGTATATTAACCTTTCAAAACCTTAAGGATAATCGATGTATCCCAATAGTGAAATTTATGAAATCCAAAAACATCACTAAACTAATGACAAAACCTTCATCATGTGTAGCCATGCTGACTATAAAATTCAAGGTAAAACTTCATACCATATAGATGAAGGAATAATTATTTTCTATGACAATAGTTTCACCAATAATATCTTTATTTGGGAAGAAATTAACTATTATTATAGTCACTTCTACTCATAATGGATCTTTATTACCTGAATATTGATTGGATTCATTAAATATCATCACTGTTATGCCATTTAATGATATAAAATATGATACCATCAATGTAGAAATAGGTATGACTAGATTCATATCCAACCCAAAGCAAGTTAATTATGAATCCCTATATTTAAAAGATAATATTACTTAGTACAATTCCAAAATAGTAGATCATGATTTGAACAATTTTGGCATTGTAAAGGAAAAAACCCATTAAGTATTGTTTTTTTAGCTAATGTTGAAATTAACATTCAACATACCCTCTACAACAATGGGAGGTTTCATGGACTATATCTTTAGAATAAATTCAACCATTCACCATGATATCATTCAAATATTCTTAGTCGTTTTTTGCACAAGTTTATTACAAAAAGTTCCAACCACTAGAGAATATTTTTTTTCTAGTTATCTATAGTAACAACATGATTAATCAAATGATGATATCACCAGAATAAATATATTCCCTTACTACATAGATATATACCACTAATGTTTGATATGTACTAGTACAACTAAAGATGAATCTGTATCCCATATGTGTGGAATTAAATCATCTTATTATTGACTTCATGAACAAATGTATTGATACATTCAATGGGTTGTGATATCCAATTGATCATTTAAAAAATTTATTCTCACGGTGTATATATATTTTTGGAAAACTATATCATCAAAAATATTCAATAATAAGATGTTTTGAGAAGACCATTGATGGTTATTATATATTTGTATATAATAATATGATAATAGGTTATATCAGAGGATGGAAGGATCTCCATAAAAAATTCCTCTTACAACTCATATCTTTGTTGAGAAATAAAAAATAGCTAAATTATTCAATTTCAAGGAGTAATAAAACAATATATAATGGAATTCATTAAAATATGGATGTAATTTCCATATTCCATTGGAACACTATTTTCAAATAAACATATTCCTAAGATCTATGTGAAGAAAATATACTTTGATTTGTCAACTATGATTATTACAGTGATATGTCATAATGTATTTTGAGAGATAGATACCATATAAAAACAAATAATGAATATATTATCATAAACATGGAATTACCTCATTAAGAACCATCATCAAAAGTTGGGAATTTTGTGATGTTATAAGTAGTTATTTTCTCGGTCAACATGAAATCAAAATGGTGACGTGAAATTGAAGGAAGTATGTATAATATTTATTCCTTTTATAATGACCTGGTTCTAAGGTACAATATATAATAATTGTTTAACAACCTAATCACATTTTTAGAAACTACTAATCTAAATAAAGGTTTTTAGAATGTTGAACAATTAAATAGGAACATGCCGATTTTATGAAATGAATTAATCATCCATTAGTGAATCCAATTTAAAATGTACCACATACTATGTTAGAATCAAATTATCATCTAATAAAAACTCAAAAGGGCTTGATGCTCCCAACATTGGTAACATAGGTGTTGACCCACCAAGTTAATGAGTATTTATTTGCACAAAAAAGTGTATATTTTTTACCATCCAAGCAAATGGTACAAAAAGAACTGACCCAGTAAATGTAATATTTGGTTCAATCCACTAATGGTTTAACCGGTAACATACACAAAAAATGGATGAATATGAATTGACTGACAAAATGGAAAATGAGGAACCATAAATCCGAAGTATATACTCCACCAATGAAGATAATATGTAATTAAATAATTAAATTAATATAGAATCAAATATAAGTGGAGAATTTTCATTTGATTGTAATGAGTTCCCTATTGTTAGATAATATGTTGAAACTATATAATTGGTTGATGTTAAATGGTTCTCCTATCCACTACTAATAGAATTGATGAATAAGATATTGATGATACCCCACATTACACAAATTAAGCCATCATAAATATAATAGTTCAAAATAATTCCAATCATTGTCCACCTATAAT
The DNA here is from genome assembly GCA_963277665.1 of Viscum album. Classification (NCBI taxonomy): domain Eukaryota; kingdom Viridiplantae; phylum Streptophyta; class Magnoliopsida; order Santalales; family Viscaceae; genus Viscum; species Viscum album. The sequence continues at coordinate 958,960,382 of OY728143.1, read as the reverse complement.
TCCATTAGTAAATCAAAGGGTTTGGATCATTATTATATTTTTCATTCCATTAATGACGATAAGGGAATCTCTAGTGAATATTAGATCACTCAATTACAATATGCAATTTTTAAACTCTAGGAAATAATTATATAGTTTCATCAAATATATTTTCTCCATACTAAAATACATTCATCGATATACACAGGTAATGATTATACTGAAATACCCTAACCCATAAGAGTGAGTTATTTTTTATATTTTTCATCCATTAACCTAGTAAATTAATGGCATAATTATAGGTCAACCAAACCCACCAATCTAGGGAATTTTAATATTTACTACCCTCACATAAGTTGAATTAAATTGTATATGTATCTTTAACATCTTATCTGAAATTGATCACGGTTTATGCAACACATACCTAATACCATATTCAACTACACTCTCATGGAAATTGATATATACATGTCAAATATTGGATTTATTGTCATCATATTCTTTCCAATGTTTTTGGAAGAAATTTATATTCCATCAAACCAAAGGTTGTTTATCATTATTCCAATTTTTCAACTATGAAAGATTTTTTCCACCCCCCTGGATCAAGATATGGATACCCAAAGTGTGATATTTGGGATACCATTCTATTTAATTTATCTACAATTGATTTCAAGAGTATAAAATGTAAGTATACTTTTTAACCAACTATTGAATTCAAAATTTCATATATTTGGGAATATGGGAGCCATAGATGCCGAAATCTGAACATCAACCATTTTAGTAACCAAATCACAAAAAAGGAATCTATGAGGATCATCAATAGTATGAAAACAAATGAAAAAATAACTATTCAATATATCTTGAGCATTCAGAGATATGTTTTAATAATTAATTAGAGTACAATATCTTCGTAACCCCAAATATCATGTGACCTATGAATTACCCATGATATATCATCCCATTTATTTCCATTACAATCAATTTCATTGAAATATAAATAAATAAATTATATTATGCAACTAATTTCTCTCGAATATTTTATATTATGTTCATATAATGTTACAGAGTCATGATTCTCATGAACCATGTTTTCGTTTAATTATCACTCAACATGAATGAAATTACATATTATGAATTAATCCTTGAACTATATACATACATCATGATTTTAAACTATGTAGACACATAACAATCTCATGATTTCATACAGAAAGAGATTTTCCTTACATGAATTTTTAAAATAATAATGAATAATTCATCTCACATGATTTAAAATTTCTTTGAAATAAACCTCATTCAATAAAATGTTCTCCACTCTTAATTATTAGCCTTTCATAGTCTTCCTCAAGAATAGTCTATGTCTTTATTTATATACCATGAAGATATATCGTAACATCTCTGTTCCAGAAGCCGCCTCGAGGTTCCCCGTACTCGGTTGATGACATGGCCTTAGGCGTATTTCCCTAAATGCTAGAGGTTGTCGAATATCACTGAGGGACTTGGGTGTGATAGTGGGGAATATATGCCCTCATTTTCAGAGTAATTAAATGGAATGAAATAGATAACAACAATGGAATCAATAATAATACCATACAATGGTAGATATACGAATACTGAAAGACATAAGTAACTGGAAAACATATATAAATGATGAATGATACATATATCTAGGAAAGTATCCAAACAAGTCACAATACAAGAATATTGTACTAAACCCATGTACATAGAAACAAATTAATCTCCAATAGGATCACAAGCCTCATCTTGTTCCCATTCTCCCCAACAGCACAACAATCAAGTACCTGATGTAGAAGGGTGTTTTACCTTATCTATATTGGGAACAATATAATATATTTGGTCCAAAATTCATGACCCAAATAGGGTTTTAAACAAAACAAAATAGGAATCTACCCAATAATTTGTGCCTAACAGTCAGTGAATATATATGGCCATAAATAAACAGACAAATAAATGAATAAGGAAATAGAAAAAGTAAACATTCATATAGATTCACTTACAAACATTTTATTATATAAATTTAACCAACCAAAAAAAATACAGGAAACCCTATGGAAATGTTCTCACAACATATTCCCTTTGGGTTCTACTACAAGAGAATATATAATAATGAATATCTAAGGAAGAACTCGCTATTAATTCTCCCGATAGTCATTTTTAATAAATGACTCTCTGAGGAAGTACTCACCATCAATTTCTCCTATAGTCTTTTAATAGTATACTATAGACACTCTGAGGAAGAACTCAATTTCAATTCCTCATGTGGGCTCATAACTTAACTATAGAAACACTGAGGGAGAACTCAATGTCAATCCGCCCATATGGTCTCACTTCTTGATAATTATAACACATTCTCAGAAAGACATCAACGTTAATTTCCCCTATTGTATTACTACCCCATTTTCCGAGATCCATGTTAAAATCTATCATGTAGAAACGATAATCAGTCCCCAAGGTAATACTCAAAGTACTACATGGATAATATAGCTACAAGGCTTGGAAAACATATCAGATAAAAAGTCACTACCTCCTAACAACACTAGGAATGGAAAACAATAGCCTAGTAGGCAAAGCTGAACCAAACAGTCAAAATGAATCAAGCATGGGAAAAGCAATACATACAAGGAAATTAACCCTAAACAAAATCATAAATCCACTACTCAAGCACACAAGGTCTAGTAGGAAAATTCAGTGTCAAAATCATAAACAATCAATACCTCAAACAAGGGTAATGAGACCTTTTGCACATATAACTCAAATACAAACTACAGAAAGTCACAAACCACCTACCACAACATTGTACGAATAATATGTGTGAACCTCATGCCTTGAATCTCCCATGAATTTCCTAGATATACACAAATACTAAAAATTTCTACCCCAGGATATCTCGTCAAATATGATAAATCAATAGATGATGTCCAAGAAAAAATAATAACTCGCTAATGTGATTCCAACGCAACTGACAGCAGCCGAATCAGAGAACGGATGGTGAGTCGGGGGTCAGTGAAGATTTATAGATGTACAGATGCTCTAGAATGAGATAAATAGAAAAGAATATTGTTATTCCCATTAGACGTGAACCCAATATGTTTAATGAAATACAAATAAAGTACATGAAATGTACATTAGAAGTACACGGCATGTACGTCCCTTAGACGGGCCCTACATTAGGCGGTCTCCATGACATTACAGAAGGCCATGTGCTCAGCCATTACAGGGGCATCATAGGGGTACCCACAGTAACCTAGTACAAGACATGTACTTATATGTACCTGACATGTATTACTAAAATATCTAGAAACACCTCTTTTTCCCAAAAACAACCAAATAGATACCAACCTGAAAAAATATCTGTTTTCTTATAAAGTTCCCCCTTTAATGAAATTTGTCCCTGAATTTCCCTTATAAGGCGGCATAGAAAAGAATCCTCGAACAGCCCCGACCACTATGATCATACATCAACCTCCCTCTCCCGGGTCATGTCTTGCACTCTCTCGTGCTTCCATATAACTCATACATGAGGAACAGACAGACCACCGATAACCCACACACATTGATCGACAATACGAATTGGATGCTCCTCGAACGATGCATCCACCTCTAACATAACCTCCATGTGTTAGAAAAAATGAGATGGGTTTGATATGTAATGTTGGAGTTGAGAAACATGGAATTCATCATGAATTTCCCAATACCTATGAGGTAACTACAACTGATAAGAAACCAGATCGAGTCTCTCCATCACCTCAAATGGCCAGATGTACCTCGTTGAAATCATACCATGTCTCCTAATCCTCCTATGTCCCAACCGTGATGTGACACATCGGATAACCAAATATCCAACCTCAAAATCCATATATCATCTCTATCGACCAAAATAAGACTTCTGACGTGACTATACAGTAGTCATCCTTTTATGAATCAACTATATCTTCTTTGTGGTCTCTTGAACAAGACGAGGTCCCATCATAGAAACCTATCCTACCTATAGATAACATAGGTTGATTGGAATACCCTACAATAAATATCCTCATATTATTCCATATGCATAGTATCATAGAAACTATTATTGTAGGAAAACTCTACAAGAGGTACTGGCCTCTCCCCATAACCTCCAAAATATAGGATGCATGCTCGGAGCATGTCCTCCAGCAACTAAATCCTGTACTCGGACTACACATATACCTAGGGGAGGTATATAGTACATAGAACTAACTATGTACCAAAATCCTTATAAAGTCCTTTCTAGACATGAGATGTAAAATGTGAATCCCTGTCTAAAATAATTGAGTGTGTTAATCCATGTAAACGTAAAATATATCGGATGTAAAACCTTCCTAGTTCATCAACACTAGAGGTATACATTATTTTCTAGAAGTGAGAAACCTTCGTGAGTCTGTCAATGATGACCCAAACCACATAGTCCCCTCGAGGGGTCCTCAGTAACCCTATCATGAAGTCTATTGTGACATCATTCCACTTCCACTTGGGAATGGGTAACTACTACATAAGCCATGCTAGTCACTGATGCTACACCATCACCTACTAACCGTTGGAACACCTAATGACCAAAACAAAAACATCTCTTTTCATACCTAGCCACCAATATTCTTGGTGCAGATCTCAATACATCTTGGTGACACCAGGACAAACTTCCAAAACTGAGGAATGAACATCCCGAATCAGTTCCTCACGCATGTATGTTGACACCCATACACACCCCTAGAAATGTAAGATCTCAACATCACCAATGGTCAAAACTGGAATAGGGTCCTCTCTTATCATACTCTCTCATATGACTAGGCATTCAGAATATAATAGACTCCACATTCGCCCTCGATCATGTAGTATAGTGGTAAAAGCTATAAAAGAAAGGATCTTTGGCCCCTATTTGATGTTCACATCCAAATGCATCTCAAGGAACATAGCCATAATCTACCACTCACGTCTAGCCTCCTAAACCACATGTATCTGAGTCCTCCTATTAAACACCTTAGCTATGTCATTTCCTTTCCTAGGAATGTAGTCATGATCATTGTCAAAGAACTGAAGGTACACAAGCCAACTTCGATGTCATAGTTTTAGATCACGTTGCGTAAAGATATAATTGGGACTTTTTTGGTTGGTGAAAACCACAAAATACTCACCCAACTGATAATGTCTCCAACTACATAGATCATTAACAACAACAACCAACATGAGATCATGCGTCAGGTATTTCCTCTCATGTGGCCTCAACTGCCAAGAACCATACCCAATGACCCCTTCCCCGTAAGTATGCACTTCTCAAAGCACAATGCCTAATGCATCACAGTAAATAGTATAGCGTGTTAACTGCATTGGAAATACTAGTATCAGTGCTGAAATCTATATTTCTTTAATCATCTGAATAGATGAATCATAAAAATATGACCATAAGAACATCCCACCATTATTAGTCTGGACTGTCAATGTCGAATTTATGCATGAAAAGTCATTTATGAAACTTCTGTAGTATCTAGACATCCCTATAAAATATTATACCTCTAAGAAGTTCTTCATTTGCATCTTGGAATGTACTGCTCTCAATTTCCATTGGTTTGCCGGTACTCCTATATCTGAGATAACATGACCTAAGAAGTGAATTTTGTCCATTGAAAAGTGGCATTTTGAGATCTTATCAATTAAATTTATGCTCTCTCAATGTACTCCAAATGATCATAAGATGTGTTGCATGGTAGTGTCTAGTGTGAGAGTACAACAAGATATCTTACACGAAAACTACCATGATAGAATCCAGGTGTGGATTGAACACTTGGATCATCAGTTCCATGAATACCATAGGTGAGTTCATGGGAAAAAACGACATAACTACAAACTTGTGTAGACCATACCTACTCTAAAAGGCTACCAGATGAATATTAGATGGTCTAATGTGTAACTAAGGGTAACTAGATCTCAAGTAAATCTTCGTAAACACCCGGGCTCCTCAAAGCTAAACAAAGAGATCATCAATCCTTTTCAATGGATATCGGTTCATGAACATCAAATTTTTCAACATCCAATAATCCAAACAAAGTCAAAGTTTACTATAAGCCTTTTTCCCAAACAGGATAGGCGAACCCCAAGGAGAAGTACTGGGTTGGATGAAACCCATTTCTTACATCACCTCCAATTTCTTCTTGATCTCTTATAACACTGGTGTTCCATCCTATAAAGAGGAATGGACACCAATGCCTCTCCTGGTAGAAGCACACTAAAAATGGATGTCTCTCAATCTTGAGGAAAACCAGAAACACCCTATGGGAATACATCCCAAAAACGATCGACTACTGGAAGAAATTCCAATTGGGTTGTCCCCTGGTCATATAGATATAGACAAGACTTTTGGGATGTAACTCCTCTCAACCCATGATGATTTGGTCCTACTCTGATCCCCAAGACAACCCATACGCCCTTATGATGAAAGGATCTTCCCTATGGTGATGTGAAACACATCTTACAATGATAGTTGTCGACAACAACCTAGAAGTTAACTGACCTATATATACCATGAATGACATCATAACCTGTCATCTCTAGGAAATAATGGTCCCATAATATGTGACACCCACCAACCATGAAAGGTAACTCCTTGTACTGATGTACATTATCCATTTTTGTCCCAAAAAGAATTTCTAGAATCACAATATTAGCTGATGTAATGATACAGAGCCAAAGGATCTTCCCAACATCAACTGATATAAAGATATAAGAATCCTATGTATTAGAATGTTATTATGTTAAAACTAAGGAAACTAGGATTGTACCTCTAACTTTAGAGGGTTCGAGATCCTGGTCCTACTGGGTTTTCTCCACTACAAAATAGTGACCTACATTGTGGCCCTATGAAACTGACTAATATCCCTGAGCTGATACATCATATGGCTATTGAAATCTGTATGTCTGGCCACTGCGGACATGAAATCTACCTCGGCCTAAATGGACAGATGAACTCCATTTCTTATAATGATTAGAAACTGATGGTGATACTTCTAAACAAGGAGGCATAGAACAACCCCTGTCACATGATACTGGTGAGAATAACTGACAAAATCGATGAAGATGGACAATGTTTCTGCAATATTAGCACTCTACTGGGTCTCTCAGGTAAAAATGCATTGTATGAATGGCCTTCCCACACTGGTATCATAACACCTGGCTACCTAATGGTGTATCTCGCCTACTCAGATCTCTACATGTAGACACCATGTGGCCCTTCCTACTATCAGCCGGATAGGTACGAACTCTAGATATTGATCCTCCATAACCCAAAGCTCAATAATACCATAGGTTACGATCTATGATTAGCAACTAGTTTACTATAGAAGTGATGGAAGTCAATCAAAATATGTTCTCCTATGCCATAATTTCTTGCCATAGTGCATCCTCAAACTTCCTTGCTTAGAATCACTAATCTCCCCCTAAAAAGGGTGTAAAGTGTTGCAGCTTTGTGATGCAAGAAGAATACTCCAGAACAGAAAGATTACCCTTTTCCAAAATCATGAAATCCTATGCTCGATCATCCCTCAATGTCTCTGGGTAGATTTAATCATTGATGATATGTTGAAACTCTTCTCAAGTAGTAACCTTCAGGCATCTCCCCTGTGAGATCACATCCCACCATCTCTTGAAGGAATTTCAAATAAAATACATATCAATCATGCCTCTTTTCTCTGGAGGCATCTACAGATGCTCCAATAGGGAAAGAATAACTCCAAGCCGGGACTCTGAAGCCCGAGGTCCTCTGTCCCCTGTGAAGCAGGGAGGATGATACTATTGGAAAACCCGCGTCAATTTTGACATTACCATGGAAAGATGTGTTTCTCCTCAAAAGTTCTTCTTGAACATCATAAATCAATATCAAAACTATGTGTCATTATATATTTCTAGAATAACGGAGGATGCCATGACTGAAACTACATGACGATCTGATCGTAGTCCCTGACCTTCCATGTCCGGTGTCTGAACACTGCCTTGTATCTGGCATACAAATGGGGAAAACTTGGTGGCATGAGTCGACAAGGTAAACCACACGACTTTGATCAATATTATAAAGGATCAAAACTTATAAGTGAAATAATGGATCAAAAGAAGGAAAAAAATTAACGAATTTCAAAATAGGGATGCACGGTGAGTATAACCCATACATTACGTGTTCCATTAAGCATTCTCATGGGTGGGTACTCCTGCCAAAACTGGTCGTGTAACTCCCCGTATACACAACTTGTTTCTCCAAGACATATTGTGTACTTCAATTGTGTTCCACATCACACGTTCTTATAAAACAGTAACCCACATGGTTCTCCTAGGATAATACTAAACTACCTATTTTTTCCAGACATGGAGTGTACTCAGAGGACTTCACATCTCTGTGTTGTTCGTTATATGGTTGGATACAAGGGACATACTACACAACATGTTCATGATTGGAAATACATGTATATCCTATGTTTTATCCTTCTGTTTCATTAGTCACACGGGTGGACACACGGTCTCCACAACACGGTGTGTACACCTGGTACACGGCGTGTCCCACCAATGATGTTCCTACCCTGTGTCTCTGCCAACACATCCAATGACATAGTTAGAGTCTACATGGCGTGTACATATAGTACAAGGACGATATTTAGGTAAAATAGTTCCATAATTAACAAAAAGATTCACAGAATGTATTTATAATTACAACCCATGTATTCTAGGTTTTTTCAGATAGTAAGCACTATAAACTACTACAAAACACTGAAAAACATTGAAAATAACACTAAAGTGCCAAATTATGATCTGTAAGGGCCCATAATATTGGTGAATTAAATATTGGAATCTTATACATGTCATATAAAATTATAAAAAACAATGATCTACCAACTTCTGGTCTATTAAGGCCCATAACACCTCTGGAACCAATGTTTGGCATTCATTCAAACGAAACCATAAACATTAGGAAAATCCAATAAAACATCAGGTATTCAATAAATTCATCTATAAAAACATCATGCATATCTATCATAACATCTATCAAAATAACATGAAATTAGTAATTCATCCCAAATGTCTTGGAAAGAAGGATGAAATTTGATCACTTGTAAGTTACTATATAATGCATTAGATGGAATACCCTCATCTCATCATGTTACAATAGAAATATTACATAAATTTTATCAACGATAACAACAAAAATCATGTGATACTTACAATGTTGAAGTAAAAAATCATCGTTAAAATTGAATAACCAGAAAAATATCCATTAAAGAGGTAAATTGGATTTCCCCTATACACGAGTTAGCTACTCCCAGGCACACGTTACTACCAACAACTTATTCCTTCTTATCCCTAACTATTTTCTCCAAATATTTAGTCAAAAATAAAAGAATCCCTATAATACCACTTTGTATCGTTTTTGTTCTCAAAGCTACCTAGAGGTTCTACGTACCTGATTGGTCACATTCCCTCAAGCGCATTTCCCCAAATGCCAGAGGTAGCCTACTAACAGTGAGGGCCTTGGGTGTGATAGTGGGGAAACTATGCCCTCATTGGAATAGAAACACAGTCGAAATAAACAAATAAAAACTGTAAAAGAAATAATAATAAAATTCAATAGTAGACATGGGAAGACTGAATGCAAAAAATAATCAGAGAAAATATATAAATGATGCAGGGTACATATGCCTAGGAAGGGAGCCAAATAAGTCAGAATGTTGGAATACATTATTAACCAAAGTACAGATAAATCAAATATTCTCCAATAATATCGCAAGCCTCGGTTTGGACCCATACTTTCTAGCTCCACATCAATCATGTAATTGAAGTAGAAGGGATCTTTCCCATATCTATACCTACAACAATATACTCTGTTTGTGCCCAAAATTAAGAACCAAACATGGTGTGAGACAATACCCAGTAGGAAACCACCCAATGATCTGTGCCTAATAGTCAGTGAATATATATGAATATCAATAAAAAATTGAATCAATAATAATGGAAGTACACAATGTAAACAATCCTGGAGTTTTATTTACAAAAATTTGACTCTAACAATTTAACCAACCAAAGAAAATACCAGGAACCCTCTAGAAAAGTTCTCACAACTTATTCCCTCTAGTTCAGCTGTAAGAGAATATATAGTAATGACTCTATGAGGATGTACTCGCCATCAATTCCCCTTGTAGTCATGTGTAATCAAAGACATTATGAGGAAGCACTCACCGTCAATTCCTGTTATAGTCATTTAATGGTAAACTACAGACACTTTGGGGAAGAAATCAATGTTAAATCATCTTGTGGTCTCGTAATGTAACTATAGACACTCTGATAAAGAACTCAATGTAAAACCACCGTATGGACTTGTATCATGATAATTATAATAGGCACTCTGGGAAATTTCTCAACGTCACTTTCCCCTATGGCCTCACTACACCAGTTCTGTAGCCATGTGTAATGCATTCATGCACCAATGATAATCAAAATCAAAGGTAAACCTCAAAGAACTAATAAAATAAAATAGGTAAAAGGTAAGGAAAATCATATCAAATAAATTTACACTCCATTCTAACAACAATAGGATTGGAAAATAGTATCCTAATAAGTAAGGCTAGGCCAAACAGTCAAAATAAATCAAACATGGATAAACTCATCCATATCAGGGAAATTAACAGTAAATACAATCATAAATCCTCTACATTGGAACAAAAGTCATAACATGAAAAATTAGGCTAAAAACCATAAAAGCGCAATACCCAAAACAAGGGTATTGGGAACTTTTGCACATATAACTCAGTGAATAACTACAGAAATGAAGAAAACCACCTACCTCACTATTGTACGAACTATATATATGATCCTATGCTCTTGAATCACCCTAAAATGATGTGGATCTACAATGATGCTAAAAAATTCCCCTGAGGATATCTCGTGAAATAAGATAAATCAAGAGATGATGTTTATGAAAAAAGAAGAACCCACCAATATGATCCCAATGAAACCGACGTAGGTCGAATCGGATAATAGATAGTAAGTTGGGGGATCAACGAAGATTCTTGGTCGTATGGACGCTCCTGGACGAGATGGGTCGAGAAGAAGATGGTTATATCCAATAGATGTGACCCTAATTCATTTAATGATATAAAAAGAAAGTACATATCATTTACTTTATAAGTACAATGCATATTTTCCTAATTTGTTCTCCTCTTTATGCAGTCTCTAGGTCACCACACACGACCACTTGCTCGGTCATTACACGGGAAACACACGACTACCCGCACTAACCTAGTATACGTCGTGTACATATAAGAACATTGTGTGTACTCCAAAAATTTCCAGAAGCTCTCCTTTTTCTAAAAAACAACAAGAAAATAAAGGAATACCTGAAAATATGATCTATTTTCTTATATACATATTGATATTTGTATATCCCCTTGACATCCAAGATAAAAATGTCCTCAATGTAAAGTATTATATACCATACATGTAATCTTGATATATATAGGATTCCCTAATATATATTCAATTATTAATCTAACACTAATATATATCCACACCGTAGTGATTGATCCCATTATATTCATATTAGGTATTTCCTAGTGTCCTCATACATGAGGGTGATTTTAAAAATACATATGAATTGCATCTAATAATGTGGGATACATAGTGACGAACAATAATTATCAATATAGATCTTCCAAAAAACCCTTTTTTATTATACTCATACTAAAAATAATCTTAATCTGATAATGTAGGGTTCACAATAGTACATTTTTATATTATAAACATTTCAAAATACATCCTCACTAAATAAAATTAAACTATAATGACATTTTCATCATTGAATGCACCTAAACTATGAAACACATCTCAATGATAAATAATTTATAAAATTTCAAATTGGTTCACAAATATCCTTTTCACATGATATGAAACTATATAAAATCCCTGGTCAAACAAAATTTATCAAAAATCCAATTTATAATATCATAGGAAAGTGATGAGAAATTTAACGACCAATGCCTATCACTTGTATCCCTAATTTTAGTAGGATTAATACTTTTTTATGATGTTAATGTACATAGATCATTGTCACATAATGGGTCATTCCTTCCATTTTGTACGATACCTAATTATATATAAAACATTTAGGATATGCATGTTTACATGAACCTAAAAATGTTTTTCCAACACCCTACACTAGGATGATACTCTCTCTCCTAATCATGGAATAGCAACAACAACCACATTATGATTCCTTAAATTTCATTATATAACTCAGGTCCATTTCATTTAAAATTTACATGACATGACCCAAAAATATAGAGTAAATGAAATTAAAGAATTCATGTGAATTTTTCTTATATTCATTGAGATTATTTCATAAGAACTATGAGATAATTGATTCATTTAATTATAAGATATTCTGTGTTTTATGAACTAATTATTTTAGACCCATAAGAAAATTTCAATACCTTCCTATTACTATAGTTCATGATGGAACCATGGATCCATCCCTTTTCTATGATGATTTATGAAAATTAGAAAATTACATATCTATCTATATGATCCAAAATAGTGTACGACACTTGAATGAAGTAAGTGTAGCTTTATTATCATACCTTGGGATATATAATAACAATAGTAATTCCAAACATATTTTATTTTTTTTTCAAAAATACCCCTAAGTCCTAGTTTAAAGAAATTGAATTTTAAAAAATACATTCCTAGACAAAATACCATATACTCAAAAAAAATGAGGTCCTTAATTCAAATAATATAATTTCTGTGGTTTATTTTCCAATAATATTTCATTAATCATCTCAATGTTTTCTATCATGGATTATTTTTTGTCAATGCCTATGATTCCCCTTTTAAATAATAATTCATCTGGACATTCCTTATTAGGTTAGATTTTCCCTCATATTAAATAATGATTTATTTCTTTTTCCAAAATAGACTATCTACTTCGTGATTAAAAATCTATAGTGTATTCCATATATTTTAGTAATAACCTATTACATACCCCATCATTATGCCTTTTTTATTTGAGTCAACAGAAGTCCTTGGTTGAGATTATCCGCATGAATACCAAATCCTTGAGAACAATTCTCTTGGTTTCCAATATTATATAATTTTTTATAATAGAGATATATGGATCTAAAAAAAACCAACATAGTAATTATGGACATTAGGTAATCTTCCTTAGAACATTTGATGCATCCCCTAGAGTTTTTTTTTTCATTGGATGAAGGGTATGCCTTAACCCCATGAACTGTTTTTTAATGGTGCACTGCATGTTTATTATATTACTAATTGTCAAACAACAACCAAAAATCATCATTCCATCATCCATTACATTGGCATTTTAATAGTTGTTTTATTTCATACATTATCCATTAATTAATGTGATCATTAATATTTTTGTTTTTATGACCTTGTGATCTAATGATGTCATAATGGAGGCTCTAAGTCACAAGGGGATAAAATTTATAACTCCTCGTTTCACCTAGTATGACTCATTATATTTGTATTAGACGATTCAAGGTGTCATTTCTTCTATACGCACGAGTTAAAACTATGTATTAACCCCATATTAAAATAAATACCACAAATGTAAAGAATATATAGTGATAGTTTTCATAATCCTCTCATCATATTAAAATTCCTTAATCACACAAAATTATAATGTATGAACATATTCCCATATGTATGAAATTAAAATTAATAGAATCTGTTCTATATCACATAACACTAAAATAATATTAAAATTGATTTTTTTTATAATAACATTAAATTTCAAGACATATAGTTCATCATGTATGACATTAAATCAATATTTTCCACTACAGTATTCAACAAATTACATTCATACATGAGAAATACATGTTTTATAGAATGGAATGCAGTTTAAATTAGATCAATGTTATGGTGGAATAAGACATTCATATAGTGATATGAATCTTCCATCCATTACTCAATCAATGTAACTTATATTACTATTAATACTATCCAAAAAATATAATAACACCACATTTACTATATAATATCGAAATATTTATAGGATGAAACTCTATATATGGAATAAAAATTGCATGGTTCTTGTCATTTTGGAGTACATAATGATTCTATGATATACCTTTCTAGGATAAGTTGAATTGTATCTCCAAACATCATTATGTTAATACAATGTCAACATCTACATTAAGAAATTAATGATATCAATGGGCCTCTCATTTACAACTAGTTATTTATTTTCGATGCTATATGGAAAATATAATAGTTTGGTAATAATTCTATTAGTATAAAATTTATATATATATCCTAATAACATGAACATAAACATAAAATTATAAGAGGAATAATTCCATGTATTGTTTACCACCCCTAATGGAAATAAATAAATCACCGAATGTTTCATCTCACTATGCCATTACCTTTCATGGTAACGGGAAAAGATAGATCAGGAAATAAAATAGACAAAAATATTGTGTGTCTTATCATATGTCCAAAACAATAACCCAGTTAGGCATTCATGCCCACTTGTAACACATTATATTTTTATGAGAAATATTTTGTTATCATAAAAGGAATAATTCACTACACACAACACTATCCTGGCATTCTTTACACGCAATCGCGACCTTCCACAATAGCTTGCGTTGTACGTTATACCGAGTTTCATTAAACAACGATATGCTATTATAATGTTATTAAAACTAGCAGTTATGAATAGTAATACCTACTTTTTGAAATTTTATAAATTTTATCTCCCAAAATGGACTTCATTTTTGGATTCAGAATATCAAAATTAGACTACGGATAATTTTTAGTATTTTTAGGAAAACTTTCAATTTTTGATGAATAATGAAAACACTGGATTACTATTTAAAAATAGAATCTTTATTCAAATAATTATTTATTTTATTTAAATTTATTTTAGGTAAAAAATTATATATGATACCTATATAAGTTCAAATTAATTCATTGGAGTCGTTTTATAATAATTTTACAAATATAAAAAATTTATTAAACTTTTCACCATCTTTTACCCACCTCCTAGTAGAATTTGAAAATTTACATAAAACATAATTTTACCACTTCTTTGAGTGGAATTTTGAAAATAAGAGAGACCTGGTTAATATAAATGAGTAAAATTTGGTTCATTAAGATAAAAATAATTTTTGGTGAATAGTATCTTTTTACTTTTTTTTACGACGGTTAAAAGTAAATAGGGTGATTAAGGGTTAAAATGGTATTATTATTACACTAACACATGTCATAATTCTATATGATAAGGTTAATTAGACCAAAAAAAACTTTAGGAATAAAATATGACAATTTGGGTCCACTCGGAATAGATTAGTACATTTATTATTATTTTATTTAAAGAATAGTTAAAATAGTTAAAATCAATGTTTAAAAACTAAAATTTTTTATTATAGGGTTATACAAAAGATAAATTATTCTATAAATATTAATTAGAAATATAAAAGTATTTCATACATAAAAGTATTTTATTTATAATTTTTAGACATAAAATAATTTAATTTATTTATGACAAAATTATGATGCTGTAATTACTTTATTAAGGAAATATTAACATAATTGATATTATAAATACCCAAATAAATGTAATTTGAGACATTTTATATATTAAAATAATTTTTTAGGTTAATATGATATGTTATTATTTATTTAAGTAACTTTTTTCGAACAAATCATTATGTTATGATTTTCACAAAAATCAATTTCCAAATAGTGTCAAAATTGGCATAAAATAGTTTTATAAGAAAATATTAAATTTTTAATTATTATTTTATTCACAAAAATATAAGTTTTGGCCAAATGAATTGGATAAGGTTATATATATTAATAATGAACAACTTGGGGTTCTTTTGGCTTGTTATAGTAAGTTTATTAACCATATAGTGTAAGAAAACAAGAAGACACGGTAAAAGTAAAATTATTTAACATAAAGTTAAATCTAAATGATAAGGTTAAAATAGTAACATAAATTTGTCTAAAATATATTTATTGAAAGGATTTAGACCCATCCCCCTCTTAGCTTGAAATAATTCAATTTGGAGCTATTAAAAACCGAATATGTCTTGATAATAAAATAATATTTTATGTTTTTCCTAAAGTGCACCTCTCCTCCCTTATAAAAAGGAACCTCCTTCCTCTCCTCATCACACCACTTTGAGCCTTCAATATCGTCCAAAACCAGCCAATATAGCTTATCAACTTCCCTATAAACATCCTAGAGGGATTTGTCTTCTTAAAATACCATTTTTTGTGACCTAAGAGGAGTTTAAGAAGAGGCTCTTGAAAGAAGAGCTAATGTCTGTTACCGATTCTTTCAACTTTATTTCTTCTTCTAAATACTCTTCTTTAGTTGTTTCATTATGAATTAAAAACACCATTATCACTCATATAATGATATTTTATTATAAATATGAAACAACTCTATTTCACATTCTATCCATGCTACGGAAAATGAAATCACCGCGTGCGCATACGTACAAAATACCGTCTCCACGCCGTGGTGTTATCTGTTTTCCACCACCACATTACATAGATGGGTATACTGGTGTAAATAATAACTATATATGATTATTGTAAAGTTATATTGATTCTAAAATAGTATACATACACTTAAATACAATTCCACTATCTAGGGAATGATATCATCGCTCGTGCGTACGTATAGCCTACCGTCTCCACGATGTTATGCGACTCGTTCTACATGATCTTCAATGAATAATTATTATATATATTAATTTAATGAATAAATTATATATATATTACACTAATACCATTCTTTATATGAGGTATCTATAACCTAAAAATAATAATAATAATGTATTCAACAAAACACGCATAAGAACAAAAAGCAATAAACATCTGAATAACAAGTAGAAATGAAATATTACTAATAAGAAGCTAAGAATATGACCATATATGATATAATAATAATGAGTATGATTCTGGAATATGTCAATAACATTATTTAAATCATTATACAGGAGGTTCAGACACATATGAAGAAAATCGGACCTAAGGTAAGGGAAAATCATGCAATCTCAATTTTTATCTGAGGTTGTTTGTACTTCGGTAATTACTGGGGAATATTTATCATCCACATCCATGTTTCTTCAATATGTCATATTATTTATATCCTCCTAAATTTTTTTAAACCCAATATATAACAGTTGTGAGTTTTTAGTAAAATATATGAAAGGAATCTTTTGTCTTTTTTAGTACGAGGTACTTTTTGACTTTTCCGGCCAAAGTACGAGAAGAATGTTTTTTTAACTTATACGGCATGAATATATTTTTATGATTTCTTAGAAGATTATTTCCATGAATATTCCTTTACATGTTTTCTAGTTTATTTCTAATCAACTTCTTTTAGTTTAAAATTTTATGACTTGTTAAGAAAGGAAAAATGTTTTTGAAGTAGAAAGGATAGTTTTCCTCAAGAAGGATGTTCAAGTGTTTTATCAAAATATTTTCCATCTAAGATAATATAGGGTTCTATTTCTATCCATTTTTTTACATTGATTTGATTATTTTATGATGGCATTAATTTTATGAAGTCCTTTTATCTTACATGGATTATGTTTTGATGGCATGAAGTTTAAGAATCCCATTTTTATTACATGGGTTATGATATGATATATGATTTATGATTATGTGGCACACATAAGAATGGTATCATTTTGAGATGGGTCAGACCTATATCTCCCTCCAATGCATTGAGGAATGATTTATATCTCATGATATAAACATGGCTGGAATAGAAAGTTAAACCGGTTCAGTGATACAAAACTGGAACGAGGAGTGATCTTGGTTCAGAAATAGAATTTTTCAACTAAGAGAGTATTGGAAATGAGTCTTGACTAATAAGAAAAATTTTCTATGATTATGTGTGTATTAAACAATTTTTATTGTTTTAATTTATGATTATTGGGATTACATTTCACTACTATGATTTATCCCATGTTATTATATTATGCTCTCTTTTGCCTATTATGATTTCCAAAATGTTATGTTCTTATGATTGATATTTCTTTTGTTTACCCTTACTAAACATTTGAGCTCACCCTTTTGTATGTTTTCTTTTCCCCAGGTCAGGAAGAAGGGTATTAAGTAATATATGCCAAAATGGACTCTAGATATGATAAAATAAAAGGGAGACAGTGTAGATGATTTATGAATCAGTTGTTTATGTTTCCCAATTTCTAATGACACTATACCTATATGGTCCTTTCATGGTTTTGTTATATTTTGTAATAAGGGTGCTTCAATTCTGAATTAATAACAATGCATTTAAAGTATGGGTCGTTATAGTTTGTATCAGAGGAAAGGTGTAGTCAACCTTTGGAAACAAGGATGTGGAAGCCTTAGTAAGAACCCTATGGATAAGTCTAAGAATAGAACACAATCTTAGTGTTTTTTAAATGGCCATGAATAACCTATGATAAGAACTTAGGTTTAAAATTTTATTCTTGATTATGTGGTTTTCCTATTATAATTAGTGTTGCTCACACTATTATTATTTGTTTTAGTCAATGGATGGAACCTGAAGGAACCGTGTTAATGCGGAATGTGATGGAAAATTCAATGATTATCCACCTGAGCAACCAAACATTATGGGAGATGGAATGAAAAATCATATATCCATTCTCACACAACTTTCTCATGATATGAATCATGGATGACTTCACAACAAGAAAAGGAAGGAGAAACATTTTGTTGAATCCTTTATGAGGTATAATCCACCCTCATTCAGCAGGTCTACTGATTTATTAGTGGCTGAACAATGGATCAATACCACTGAAAATATTTTTTCAGTTCTTTAATGTTATGAACATGATAATTTCATCATAGTAGTATATCATTTGGAAGGTGAAGATGATAAATGGTGGAATCTTATCAAGAATACGAGGCCAAGAGATGAAATTGAGTCCATGGAATGGGACGAGTTCAATAACTTATTTTTAAATAAGTACGTCCCTCGTATTCTTTGAATAATGATGTAGAATGAGTTTCTTGATCTGAACCAAAAGGATGATGAATTTGTTGGTACCTATAAAGAAAATTTTACAAAACATTCAATAGATATGAGGAAATCGTTTGTTGTGCTTTCAAGGTTGAGATGGAGATTGGAGTAACCCATCAGTCATATGGGTTTGATGAGAAGAGGAAAATGGAATTCAAAGGGAAATCTAAAGGGAACACTTAAAAGAAGATGAGTTTTCCCTTATGCCCAAAGTGTGGAATGAAACATGGAGGGAGTTGTCTTAAAGGGACAAGTAAATGTTTCAAATGTGGAATGGAATGATATTGGGAATTTGAATGCAGCAAATATGGGAAGAAGATGTCTAATGATGTGAACAAAGAAAAGGCTACACAGAGTAAACCTCCTACACTTCAATCTTACAAGTGCAAGGAAATTGGGAATTATTCCAATAAATGCCCTGATCCAAGGGTTTTTTATGATAATAGACTTCAACAAACTGTTAAGGCTAATGAAAAAGGAAAGTCACATTCAATTTGTATCAGCGATGTGGAGTATGATAACTAAGTGGTGAAAGGTACACATACCATCCACTCTAAAGTAGAAAATGTTTTATTTCCTTCTGGATCCACCCAATCATTTATTTTTGAATAATTTTCTAAGGGTATAACCGTCTTACCTCAGCAGTTAGATGTTGAGTTAGCTGTGACAACCCCTAATGGCACAACAGTCACATCAAATGTTTATAATTTTTCTCTGATTGAAGTTTGTGGGAAAGTGCTTCTTGCAAATCTTGTGATCCTTCCAATAGTGGAATTTGATGTGATTATTGGTTTGGATTGGCTTTCATTATATAGAGCTCATATCATTTTCCGAAGAAGGGAAGTCACATTTCATATTCCAGATCAATCTATGATCGTCTATCGATGCAAATATGAACATAAATATCCAGTGGAAGTTTCTTCCATCTTATGGGTCTTGATTCAACAAAATTTAGGTTATTTTTCTCAAATGGTTAGTGAGAGACTCACGATTTTGAATATTTACATTGTATGGGAGTTTTATGATGTCTTTATGGAGGAATTGTGTGGTCTTTCACCAAATCGTGTTGTTGAGTTTTCAATAGAACTCGTACCGGGTGCTTTACCTATTTCAAAGATACCTTATAGAATGGCCCCAATTGAGATGCAGGAATTGAAGAAGCAACTCCAAGAGAATCTTGATAAGGGATTCATATGCCCTAGTGCATCACCATGGAGAGTACCTAATCTGTTTTTCAAGAATAAAGATGGATCAATGAGACTCTGCATTGATTATTGAGAAATTAACAAGATCGCTATCGAGAAGAAATATCATCTCCCATGCATTGATGACTTATTTGACCAACTATACAGAGCTCAATACTTTTCCAAGATTGATCTTCGTTCAGGTTATCATCAATTAAGGTTCAAAAGGGATGATATACCAAAGACGACTTTCCGTACATGGTATGGACACTATGAATTTATAGTGATTCCTTTTGTTCTTACTAATTCCCCTGCTATCTTCATGGATCTAATTAATAGAGTCTTTAGAGACTATCTTGATCAGTTTGTGGTAGTATTTATAGATGATATTGTTTTCTATTTAAATAGAAAGGAAGAACATGTAGATCACTTGAGAATTGTATTAAAGACCCTGAGAAAGAAGAATCTTTATGAAAAATTTACCAAGTGTGAATTTTTGCACCAAAAAGTTGCATTATTGGGTCACATAATTTCAAAAGAGGGGATATATGTGGATCTAGAAAAACAGAGTTTATCGAAAGATGTTCGTGACCAACAATAGAAACTGAGATCCAATGTTTTCTTAGTTTGGCTGGAAATTATTGACATTTTGTGAAATATTTTTCATGATTATCTAATCAACTCACCATGTTGACTCAAATATAAGTTATGTTAGTGTGGACGGAGTAATGTGAAAAGAATTTCAAGGATTTGAAAAGAATTATATCCAGTGCACCTGTGCTCACACTGCCTTGCAGTGGAGAAGGGTTTGTGATCTACAGTGATGCGTCCAAGAAGGGATTGGGGTGTGTTATCATGCAAAATTATATGGTGATAGCTTATGTCTCATGATAGTTGAAAATCCATGAGCAAAATTACCCAACTCATGATCTGGAGTTAGTTGCGGTAATCGTTTCATTAAATATTTGGAGGCATTATCTTTATGCTGAAAGGTGTGATATTTATAATGATCATAAAAGTATAAAGTATATTTTCACAAAAAAGAGCTTCATATGTGTCAAAGAAGATGGTTGGAGCTAATTAAGGATTACGACTGCTCAATTCATTACCAACCTAGGAAAGAAAACAAGGTGGTAGGCACATTAAGTTGGCAAGACTATGCTAGCTTATCCATGATGAGGATCAGAAAAGATCCAATATTTATGGATTTACAAAGGTTGGATCTTGGAATTATAATGGAAGGGGAAAATATTATCTTTATCAAATGAATGTTCTACCATCTATACATGAGATCATTAAAGAGGCATAGAAAGAATATGTAGAGTTACAAATGAAGGTGAGAAATGTTCCGGAATTCAACCTTGATTATAATGGGATAATAAGTTTTAGGAATCGGGTTTGTGTTCCTCCCATCCCATAATTAAAGAAGGAGCTACTGGATGAGGCTCATAGTTCATCATTCTCTATTCATCCTGGAAGCACGAAGATGTACAGTGACCTGAAAGAGTACTTATGGTGGGATGGCATGAAAAGAGATGTTGCTGAATATGTCTCTTGATGCCTGGTTTGTTAGCAATTTAAAGCTGAGATACAGAAGTCCAAAAGGATGTTACAACCATTACCCATACCAGAGTCGTAATGGGAAAACATCACTATGAACTTTTTCACCGAAATTCCTAAAACATCTGAAGAAAATAATTCTATCTGGGTCATAGTTGATCATCTTACAAAGTGAACACACTTCATTTCTATTAGATAGAATTTCTCTCTTGATCAGCTTTCCAGGATATATGTGAAAGACGTGGTAAGATTGCATGGAGTACCACTTTCCATTATATCTGATCGGAATCTGAGGTTTACCTTGATGTTCTGGAAAATTCTTCAACATAATCTGGATACAGGGTTGAGATTCATCACTAATTATCATCCTCAGACACACGGTCAGTCTGAGAGAACAATTCAAACTCTAGAAGATCTGTTAACAGCATCCTCTATGGTTTTCAAAGGTGGTTGGGATGAACACCTACCTTTGGTGTAATTTTCTCATAATAATTTTTATCACTCCAGTATTCAGATTGATCTTTATGAAGCTCTCTATTGAAATAAATGCCGAACTCTAACTTGCTGTGATGAAGTTGGAGAAAGAAAGCTATTAGGACCTGATCTTGTTGATGATATGGAAGAAAAGGTATGATCTATTCAACAACACATACGAGTAGCTCAGAGTCGACAACAATGTTATGACAATAACTGAAGAAAAGACCTAGAGTTTTAAGTGGGTGATAAAGTGTCCTTACGAATATCTTCTAGGAAGAGAGTAATGATATTTGGAATGAAGGGAATGTTGAGCCCTAGGTATATTGATATTTTTGAAATACTGGATCGTGTTGGGATGGTAGATTACCGACTGTAACTTCCACCGAATCTCTCTGAAGTTCACGATGTGTTTCATGTATCTCTCCTGAGAAAGTACATACTCGATCCTTCACATGTACTCAGCTCAGAAGATGTACCGCTGGTGCAAGATCTTTCTTATGAAGAACAGCCGATAGAGATTCTTGATCGTAGAGAAAAATTTCTATGGAACAAGAGCACTCGCTTGGTGAATGTTTTATGAAAGAACCACCAATTAGACGAAGCTACATGGGATCTTGAGGATATGATGAGGGAGAGGTATCCTCATCTGTTTGTTACAAAGTGATGAATTTTGAGTGCGAAATTCATTTTAAGGGGGGTAGAATGTAACAACCGATATTTTTATGAGAAATATTTTTTTATCATAAAGGAATCTTTCACTACACACAACACTAACTTGGCTTGATTTACATGAAATTGCGACCTTCCTCGATTGCTTGCATTGTACGCAATACAGAGTTTCAATAAACAAAGATATGTTATTAAAATATTACTAAAACTAGCCATTATGAATATTAATACCCACTTTTTAAAATTTTATATATTTTATCTTTCAAAATGGACTTCATTTTTGGATTCACAATATCGAAATCAGCCTAGGGGATTTTTTGATAATTTTTTTTAAAACATTCAATTTTAGATGAGTAGTGAAAACACTGGGTTACTATTTAAAAACTGACTTTTTATTTAAAAAATTATGTATTTTATTTTAATTTATTTTAGGTCAAAATTGATATATAATACCTATATAAGTTAAATGTAATTCATTAGAGTCATTTTTTAATAATTTTATACATATAAATTTTTTTTGAACTTTTCACCGTCTTTTACCCACCTCCTAGGAAAATTTGAAAATTTATATAAAAAATAATTTTACCACTTCTGTGAGTGGAATTTTGAAAATCCAAGAGACACGGTTAATATCAAGGTGTAAAATGTGGTTCAATAAGATAAAAATAATTTTTGGTGAATAGTAACTTTTTACTTTTTTTACCACAGTTAAAACTAAATATGGTAATTAAGGGTAAAAATGGTATTATTCAGATTAGATTAGGACATTTATTATTATTTTATTTGAAGAATATTTAAAATATTAAAATCATAGTTTAATAACTAAAATTTTTTTAATATAGGGTCATACATAATATAAATTCGACTATAAATATTCAATAGAAAGCTAAAAATATGTCCTACATAATGGTATTTTATTTATAATTTTTAATATTTTAATAATTTTATTCATTTAGGACACAATGATGTTGCGGTAATTACCTTCTTACGGAAATAATAACATAATTGATATTATAAATTCCCAAATAAATGAAATTTGAGACTTTTTATGAATTCCACTAATTTTCTAGGTTACTATGATATGTTAGTATTGATTTAAGTAAATTTATTCGAACTAATCATGCTGTTATAATTTTCACAATAATCAATTACCAAATAGTGTCAAAAATGACAAAAATAGTTTTTAAAACAAATATTATATTATTAATTGTCATTTTATTCCTATAAATCTAAGGTTCGGCCAAATGACTTAGATAATGTTATATATATTAATAATTAACAACTTGGGGTTTTTTTGGCTTGTTATAGTTAGTTTATTAACCATATTGTGTAAGAAAACTAGAAGACATGATAAAAGTAAAATTATTTAACTTAATGTTAAATAGAAATGATAAGGTTAAAATAGTAACCTAAACTTGTCTAAAATCTATTCGTTGAGAGGATATCGACCCATCGCCACCTTATCTTTGAAATAAATCAATTGTGAGCTATTAAAAACTTAATTTGACTTTATAATAAAATAATATTTTATGTTTTTCCAAAAGTGACCATATCCTCCAATATAAAAGGGCACCTCCTCCCTCTCCTCCTCACACCACATTGAGCCTTAAAGCTCAGACAAACCCTGACAATTTCTCTTTTAAACTTCCCTAGAAACATTCTAGAGGTACTGGTCTTCTTCAAAGAACATCTTTAGTGCCCTAAGAAGAGGTTAAGAAGAGGCACTTCAAAGAAGATGTAATGTCTGTTACGGATTCCTTCAACTTTATTTCTTTTTATACATCCACTTATGTAGTTGTTTCATTATGAAGGAATAACATTAGTATCTCTAATATACTGATATATTATTATAAATATGAAACAACTCTATTTCACCTTCTATCGATCCTATGGAAAATGAAATCACCGTGCGTGTGTACGTACGGAATACCGTCTCCACGCCGTGGTGTAATCTGTTTTCCACCACCACCTTACATGGATGGGTATAATGGTGTCAAGAATAACTATATAAGATTATTGTAAAGTAATATTGATTCTGAAATAGTATACATGCACTTCAATACAATTCCACGATCATCGGAACGATATCATCACTCGTGCGTACCTATGGCCTTCCGCCTCCACGATGTGATGCGAATCGTTCTACATGATATTCAATGAATAATGATTATATAAATTAATTTAACGAATAAATATGATATATATAACACTAACACCATTCTGTAAATGAGTAATCTATAACCTAAAAATAAGAATAAGAATTTATTCGACAAAACACACATAAGAACAAAAAGCAATAAACACCCAAATAATAAGTAGCAATGAAATATTACTTATAAGAAGCTAAGAATATGACCATATATGATATCATAAAAATAAGTATGATTCTGGAATAAGTGAATAGCATTATTTAAATCATTATACAGGAGGTTTGGACACATATGAAGAAAATCAGAACAAATGTAAGGGAAAATCTCGCAATCTCAACTTTTATCTGAGATTGTTTATAATTCGGTAATTACTGTGCCATATTTATCATCAACATCCATGTTTCATAAATATGTCATATGAATTCTATCCTCCCAAAATTGTTTAAATCCAATATTACTCAATGGTGATTTTTTAGTAAAAGATATGAAAGAAATCATTTGTCGTTTTTAGTACGAGGTACTTTTTGACATTTCCGGCCAAAGTATAAGAAGAATGTTTTTTAACTTATACGACATGATTGAATTTTTATGATTTCTTCGAAGATTATTTCCATGAAGCTTCATTTAAATTTTTTCAAGTTTATTTTTAATTACCTTCTTTTAGTTTAAAATTTTATTACCTGTTAAGAATGGAAAAAAAAAATTGAAGTAGAAAGGATATTTTTCTCAGGAATGAAGTTCAAGTGTTTTATCAAAATTATATTCCATATAAGATAATATAGTGTTCTGTTTTTATCCCTATTATAACATTTATATGATTATGTTATGATGGAATTAATTTTATGATGTCCTTTTATTTTACATGGATTATATTATGATGGCATGAAGTTTAAGAATCCCATTTTTATTACATGGGCTATGCTATGATATATGATTTATGATTTTGTGGCACACATAAGAATCGTATAATTATGAGATGGGTGGGACCTATATCTCCCTATAATGCATTGGATAAAGATTTATTTCTCATGAGATATACATGGCTGGAACGACATGTTAAACTGGTTTAGTGATACAGGACTATAATGAGGAGTGAACATGGTTCAGAAATGGACTTTTTATGGTAATATAGTCTTGGCAAGGAGTCTTGACTAATAATAAATGATTTTCTATGATTATGTGTGTATGCCATAAAGTTTTATGTTTTATGTTATGATTATTGGGATTACATTTCACTACTATGATTTATCACATGTTATGATATTATTAGCTCTTTTAGAGGTTAAGATTTCCGAAATGTTATGTTATTATGATTGATATTTCTTTTATTTACCCTTACTGAGCATTTTAGCTCACCCTTTTGTATGTTTTCTTTTTCCCAGGTCAGGAAGAAGGGTATTAAGTAAGATATACCAAAAGGGACTCTATATATGATAAAATAAAAGGGATAAAGTGTAGATGATTTATGAACCAGTTGTTTATGTTTCCCAGTTTATAAAGACATTAAACCTATATGATCCTTTCATGGTTTTGTTATATGTTGTAATTAGTGTTCTTAAATTCTAATGGAATAACAATGTATGTAAAGTATAGGTCATTATACCACTAGTCTATGAATTTTTTTTTGTTTATCTCAATTTCCATTTTAAAGTGTATATAAGATATTCCAAAGGCACATTACCATTCTCAACAATATAAGCTAGTAATATTGAGTATACAACCAATTTATGAGATTATGTACTAAAGAATCTCATGTTATATCCCATGAATCTAATATTGTGTCCAATATAGGGTTTTCTAAACTTTATATTTCCCTAACTCTTCTTAAATATCATATTATTGATGAACCTACATTATATCATTTCCTTTTTAATTAATAACCAACTAGAATTCTCTAATTTAGTATATAAACAATTAAACTGAGGAGATTAATTTGATATATTTTCAATTTCATAAAAATATAAGAAAAATTAATTATGTATTCTAATTTCCCCTTCAATTTTTGAATAGAAAATTTTCCCTTGAGCCCTTTAAATAATCCTGTAGGTTATTTTTTGGACCCACATGAATTTTCCACCTAACACACTATAATAACATTGTATTGTGTGTCTAAATAGATTTCTAAAATTCTCATTGATAAGAAACTCACAAAATTATATATTTTTGGTTGTTTTATTTTTTATTTGAAATTCATTACACCTTGTTCTACTTAAGAATTCATTAGAACTCATGTATCAAAAATTCTAGTCACTTAATGATTATATTGATTTTAGGTGCAATATTATTATAATATATTCTTATTCCCATTTGTAATTCTATATGCAGTGCCTATATAGGCCCCAAAACTTGATTCAATAATCTATTCTTATATTATAAATCCTTATTTTTAGATTATATTTCTATAAAATTCTTCTTAAAAAATTATCATTATTGTGTCTAAATAAACCATTCGAAAAATTGTTCTAATATTTATGACCATAATGTGAGTAAATCAAATGTATTATGGGTTTTTATAAATGGGTTATACATTAAAAAATGCTTTATTTTGGATGAATAATAATATTTTAACAATTCCACTCATTTATATAAATGTGTTAGACCTACAATTCCCAAAACATATTGTTTTAGCGTATTCCTTTAAATTAAGTGTTGTTTTGCATTAGATTTTCAACAGTACCACTGGGATATCTATTCACAACATATTTTTTCTATCCCAAACAGTATAAATTATCTCAAACTATTTTAATGTAAAATAAATTATACATTAATCATTCCAAGTAAAAATCAATATTTTCTACCAATAAAATAAGAAAATTATGAGATTTATCACAATGACCATAAACCACATGAATCATTCCTCAATGTTTTCCACATGAATAGAATCATGATCCTAGTTTATATTTCGTTTTATATAATAAAGTTTTTATTTATAATCCCCCAATACATGATTAAATATATTAAAATTAAAATTAGTTACATTGGTGCAGGTTGAAGGACCAAAAACTAACCAATGATAGGTTAAGTGTACCCACAGGTTTCAAAAACCATAAATGTTTTCCTAGGAAAAAGGTTATTCCTCCCTCACAATAAATACACAATGTATCACCTTATAATAATTTATCATTATAAAATTTAATGGAATAAAACTTATCATTTTGAAAACTCAAAATAATATGCCTAGTAAAAATACTACTACATACCCATTAGGCATCATCGTTATTGTAATTAAAAAATTTATTCAAATAATAAAAATGTGGTAGAACTCATAGTGAGGACCACTAATCTCTAGAAAAAATAGATAAGTTTTTATTGGGTTCATATAGTTAGGAATAGACTAGAAATTACATTTTCATCCCATGAACAATCTAAGGACACCTTCTCTATTTTCATAAAATGAAACTGTACAACATATTGTCCATATTTTATGGCCTCATACTATATAGAACATATTAACCCTACTGGATAACCAATTTGGAATGAATATAATATCTATATGACATCCCCAATGACACAAGGAACTTTATAAATATTTACATGATATAATAAAAAAAATAATATCTCCTATATATAATAAATATATATATATACGTATTCATCATAGTGTTCTTTTTCTATGGAACAATGATGAAAAATAAAATCCTTTTATAAAGAGTATTATATTTATGGTGTACCCTTAATATAATTAATGTATTTAATAATTAGTTTTATTATAAGATATACATGAACATCTAAATCATTTATCTTAAACCCATCAAAAAATTCTGCATTCATTCATTTTCCAATTTTTTCATACAATTTGGACCATAAAAAAATTTCATATTTATTTCATTGGTCAATATAGATCCTCATTGTAAAACAAAAAAATATTTTATTCATATCTACATTTTGGAAGGAATCCTCTCATAGGTGAGATATATCATATAGCTACTAGATGATTTAATTATATGTCAAAGATAGATAAATTTACCATTAAATTAGTTTATTTTCATTTTGGATGAATTAAATTATAAAGGGGTAATTTTGACATCAAAATTTTCATTTCAATAACTTTTCCATAGAACTACTAATATCATATTCAAATATTAATCACATATTAATTTAGAGTAAAAAATATTCTCCATGATGAATGAATAATGAAATTGGATTCAATGTACTATATGACTACTAATAAACCCCTATTATGTAGATCCTTCAAAAACACAACCATTACATTGATTTCATTATGATAAAAATCCTCTATCATTAAGTTATGGTGTTAACATGTTATTAATGAAATAAATAACAAATTTTAAATAACCAAAATTTGAGTTCTAAGAATTATTTTTTCCATAAACACAATATTATATGACATACACACCATATATACGATGTTAGTGAAATTCCATGACATTGATTTGACTAATTAAGGATCCAAAACTCACTCACACACACACACAGACATATATATATATATATCAAAATTTAAAAACATTTTAATTTTATAATTAATATTGGGTGGAAAATGTTATAAAAAAAATCCCCCAAAAATAAAATTAAGAGATACACATATAAATTAATGTTCCTTATGATACACTATTCCTGTAAAGAAATTTAAATATTTTATATAGAATTTTATATATTTTCATGGGACATCAATTTATAAATATTTTTTTTTGTTTTTGAATATAAGGTCATATTTATATTCCAACCAGATATAATTTTATTTCACTCATGTATCAATTCAATCCCTATAAAATCCTTACTAATTTGTCGGTTGGAGGTAGTGAAATTTCTCAAATTGTAAATAATTTTACTCAATTATTATAGCACTAAAATCACTATGTAACATAAAATATGAGGATAATAGTTATCTATATTTTTATATAAAAACTATCACGTTAATTAATAAAATAGAACTCACAGTATACTCAATGTCATATATTATCCACTTTTGTACATCACTAGGATAAAATCAATGATAAGTGAAGTCATTTATGAAGGATATTTATGGAGGGTAATTGGGAATAATTTTTTTGGTTAACCATCTGGATGAATGTTATATAGTTTCTGATGATTAGGTTGTATGTATTGTTCCCAATTGTAATTACCCCTATGTGGATGTCCCTCTTTAGGACCTACATGGACATTCCTATTTGGTATCCCTATAACACAATGACTTATTTTACCACCAATATATGGACTACCATTCATGAGTCTCTATTGTGGGTTTATTATGCATTCCGTCCTCTAAATATATTCACATATGATCCATATACTATATCCTGTATCACAATAAAACTATGTGAAATAGTTCAAAATGTTTTTTCATCCACATAACATTGTTCTAAACTATGTAATATTTTCCCCTAAAACCCATGTTATGATCATTAATGGGATTTGGCCCCAGGAAATCATCTGAGGACCTTTTCTTCAATTATTGTCCACTCTAAATAATCAATAGATAAAATGAGAATTATTCTGGTCATGTCTAATATATTTTGTTATTTAATACTCATGACCCCATTTTTGATCCTAGATCATGGATTAAGCCTATATACACTCAAAGGATTCCAAAATCACCTTCATTTCAAACACATATATTGGTCTCATATAATATCATGTCTAAGGAAACTACTCCTCATATTATTTCAGACACAGAGTTTAGATAAAACTCTTATATTACCTATATATTTGACTCTTATTATGGATAATCTAATATAGCTCCATATATTCACCTAATTAACTGGTCATATACGATACTTTCAAGAAACACCTATGTGTAATACCCACACATTCAACATATATAAATATACACCTCTTAGTTACCTCATTACCTTGATTTTGTATACTAAAATTTGTTCTCATTATTATCCTTCTGTTGATACACCCCTCCATGTTTATTTATTCACATAATGCCAATATATTACTAATTGTTATCATGTATTAGACTACTATCAGTTTTATAACAAATCCATATGAATATACATTCATTTTCCTATTAAAAATATATATAAAGAGGTATAAAACTATTATTGGGCATCTTAATTGACCTAATATCCAATCTTTCCTTCCATAAAACGAATCACATACCAGGTTAATCATCTCATGGAAGATCATGGGTAGGCACCAATTAATCACACATTGTGAAGTCCAAATAAATATGACTAATATACTTAAATTACATTATAATTTTATGTAGTAATCACTTGTGATTGGAGGCTTATTTTATCATTCCATATTATTAATTAAAATAAATCATAAGAATTAGTTGGGTGTCCATGATTCATGTCACTAAAAATCATATTAGGCATCCATACAACACATAATTAAACTACATTAACATATACACACATATAATCATAAATTATTTCACATCAAATAATTATTTTTAATTCTAATGAGCTAAGATATATAGGGTCCTTATTTTTTGATTGTGACAATTATTCTCAAAATATTCCATCTTTGGTATATAATGTGAATAAGATGAATTGTATCCAAAAGAGTTGAGATACAAATTTAGTTAACCTACATACACATACAATTGATATTTGTGACTCTATTTATATGGATACCTTGAATCTATTTAATCATTTTGGAAACCCATTATACATACCTCCTTATTTTTATATTCCCCAACATGATCTAATGCCTTCTATGTGAAAATTATAAAAAATTATTATCCTGATGAGTTTAGGTATATTTATGCTTCTATGGAGAGAAAATATGAATATCTATACCGATCAGAAATGGTTGATCCTTACATTATCATATTTAGTAATCACTTGACCAGCCAAATAAGAAAGGGTCAATAAAGAATAATCCACACATTGATCATCTTAAAGAACCATTTACCTTTAAGATATTACTATACACTATAAGAATATAAGAATAAGTTCTAGTCAGATGAAATAACAAGGTACGCCATATCTTGTTAAGTGGAAACAATCATTATGGGGTTTGATAACCAATTTAGGGAGACATATGATTCCCCTAATATGATAACATTCACAACAATGAATAGTGACAATCTCCAATGATGTCAAATCCTAAGCTATATAGCATATCATCATGGACTATTAAGATAATTGTATATACCCTATAACAAATAGACATGATTACACATCCACATTGTTTTAATTATACCACTATAATAAGGATAACTAGTATCAACTTTGAATTTGAAAATGATTCATGAAAAAATCTAAAATATTTAAGATAATAAAATAGAATGATATAATCCACTAAAAATGTTGGGATGATACAAACCTCCCACCCTCATGGCCAATTCACACTTTTATGTGTTACTGATAAAACTCAGTAATTGACGACATCCCATTACAAAATTGGTCTGCGTAAAAATTCACAGTGAACAATAAAATATCTAAGATTCATCACAGATTCTATGTGAAATAATCATACATTTGAAAATCATGTAACACTTACCATTTTGGTAGAAGATCAAAAATTACTTGCAAAGGCTGGTTTTAATATTATTCATTATTATTCACTCTTGGTTATAATAAAAAGTAATATCTACCAAAGAGGATGTACATGTAGTATTATATAGAATATGTACCATCATTGGGAAATCTAAAATTATTCATTAGAAACAATACCCCATGATATCTAATATATAACACAGAAAAATGAGAAATAATGTAAACTGTTTATTAAGATATGATTAAAACTCAAAGAGGAATCACACTTATAAATATTAATATGAAAGAAAACATAAGTATTTTAGGGTGAATTACTTAATTTTATTTGATAGAATAATACCACATATTTTTATGTCTTATGTTAAGAATATTTTTTCATGAAAAGAGTGAAAATAGAATATTGACCAGGGATTATGCATTGAGGACATAATGAAATGTTCTTCAAAAATGTATTATATCCCTTTGATTGTGAATTCATATAGAGTAGTACCATGTGTCAACAATTATGTGATTATGAAATGTGGATATCAAATAAAGGAATAGATCATTTAGTGGTAAAGGGTGGTTTCCCTCGATGAGGAAATTATTGGGCCATAATCCTCAAATAGAATACAATTTGCACATAACTCATTAATTTGTAATTGGGAGTCTGTATAGGATTGTAGATCAAGGAGATAATCTTCTATTATCCTTTTAATATGGACCCCCATTATATATAGAATACATATATGTGATCACATAGTGGAATCCACCAATTTGTGATGACAATTAATGATCCTATTTTTATTAGTGGAATACACATTTAATAGTGGTAACACTAATGAACCCTATGGAATTACCATTTATGTCTAGGGGGTTTAGAAGTGGTCTCAACATTGCATTTTGTGGGGGCGGGGTCTATACAAAAAATGGGACATATGATGACAAAATAGCCCACACATAGGCTTGATTGTGATGAGTGACAGAACATAGCCTACTAGAACCCTTCATGGTCTAACAATGGGCCATCTGTGTCCCCCCCATGCCGTCCTATAATAGACCATCTTCTGGTGGGTAATTTTGAGTAGAAATATTTTTCACAATTTAATCATTAACCTATTTATCATGTACCCACACACATTTCTACATATTCCATAGTTGTGTTGAAAAAAATAACTTGGGATGTAAATTCATTAATGGTTTCTAAAATCTATATTAGTTTATAATAATTCATACAACTTTTAAAAATAGTGAAAAAACTCTACCAATTTCACAAAAAATTTATCTATCCAAAAACGTTGAATAATACCATCCAGAAATACTATAATATCAGACCATGATCGAGTAAAAACACCCACTATGTATCACATCACATTTCCCACAGTCAGTCCCTACTATACACAATTATACTATCATTAACCTATATAATACATGATTCATGGAGGAAGATAAAATTCTAATGTTAGAATATACATAAAAATTAGGACAACAAAAAATTACCATACAAATAAAACATAAATAGAAGAGTGAACTCTATAAAAAATAATATCAATATAGTAGCAAATAATATTATATTCATATAAGAGGTACTGAACTCATTGAGTATTGTATTGGAATTCGTAATAAATTATAACAATTGTCTAGGCCTTCCATGATCTTGGGTATATTTGATACACCAACCGATGAATCCTCTATTGGACTATAGTAGGGTAACCCAAACCAATAGTATTGTAGAGGGGAATACTGACTCTGATAGGAGATACCATGACCATAATAAACTCTATATATTTGGTGAATACAAAATATTTTTATAGAGGATCATTCACCATGATTATATGAGGTAGAACTCCATCCCTATCTAATATACCTGTATAGAATCATGCATACCTATCCAAAAGGGATGTAACTGAACCTACCTAAAGATTGTGGGAGAATATTTGGAACTAAAACAAATATACCACTAGTGAGGATTATTAAAACAAAATACACTTCATTCATGATTTTCAAACCCAAATTGAATCCAAATGAATAAATAATTGATATCATCTGATCTCACCGTGGAAATAGTCCCAGATTGAATGTGGATAAAACCAAAAAAAATTATCTTACTATATAATTAATATATGTTGGTGACCAATAATCAGGAATAGTATTCTATGAAATATTTAAAAATAATAAAATTAATGTTGATCATCAATAAGATTTTAGCAAAGATTATAGTTGTGAGTTTGACAAAAAAGATTTAAATTCCTAAAAATATAATATATAAATATAATTAGATAGAAAATAAATATCAAAATATGTACCATAAATAGGATAGATTATTGTTGAAGGGCATACCTCAATGTAGTTTCATTTGTTATCCTAAATATATTGGTTAGTTATTTGGTCAAAAAATATCCATGGTCATTATTGATGATTTGCAGCAACGGAATATTTGAGGGTTATATGGATAACCATAGAGATCAACCTATCTATTGTGACATATCCCTCTATGTCAGGTATATCAAGTTAAAGTTGGGTGTGACACGAGAAGACAAAATCCATTAGTAAATGGTATACAAATGATGGCTAAGTTGTCATATCAGACATATGTGGGGTCATATCCTATGGTACTTAAGCGCACACTCAAACCACCAAGTACTCATACAAGGTTGAATGTTAAATAAAATTGAAAATAATTCATGACTAAATTTTTTTCCAAAATAAATGTATAAAAATAACATTTACTGTAATAAATGGTTCAAAAAAAATCCCACTAAATCATTCAATGACGTATATCATTATTGATGTAGGAGACTATAGTCATGTACAAAACCCAATATGAAGGCTATGTCTCCTTGTCTATCTTTAACATTATGATCCTATTGTACTACGGACCCCATGAAATTGCATATATTCCACATAATACATGAGTTATGTGGGATGATCTATATAGGGATGACTATAATAACAACATCTATAAATCCCTAAACAAAAAAATCATAAAGAGTGTAGTTATCAAATAAAATGACTAATTCAACAGAAATACGAGAAATAAAATTTTAAAATATATATATAATCACATTAGACACTATGTCATAGAAAAAGGATAAAACTGTAAATCCATGCTAGGATTCGTGCTTGAGATAAAATATAATGATCATCCTTGAGTGAACTGTTGAATAGATGTATAATACTTTTGGGGCTCATATGAGAGGTTATGATGGTAAGGACTCTCTAGGAATAAGAAATGAAGTATTATGTATGAAATCAATTCAAAAAATAATTGATCATACGCAAGGCCATGTGTGACATTTAAAATAGTAAGTAGATCAACCCATAATGTATGAGATCAATGACAAAGTATGTTGGTCACAGAAATTTCTGAAACCCTACCAATGGTACTCGATAAGTTATAAGATCCCTCCATGTGCCAAATTTAGGATTCATATTAATTAATCCTATATTAATAACACATAATGGAACAAATCCTATGTTAAAGACATTTTAAATAATTCATCCCTCACGAATGGGGTGTACTAAGGGAAATCACCCATTTGAAACTAATTAATACTGAATTAGGAAAAGGCCTCCTGAATTCATAGAGAAATTACATGGTGTATACTAGTAGTAAATGATATGTATTTTCATCCCCATTATTACTCATGTTTTCCATCACATGCTGGCATACATAATTTCGTGCACATATACATTGTATATTTACATTTAATAAGCTATATATTTGTACCTTTCCATGTCTATATACAAGATTGTTCCAATTTACTCAATGTTTCCCATTGTAACTGTATATCTTCATGTTGACATACCCCTAAAGAGAATACATAGTAACTATGTAATATAAAATGGAATGAGACATGGGCCATATGACACGGGATATTTATTATCACATAGAAAACCAATCACCATAGATGGGTGATTATAGAGTGTCGATTAATCTAGACAATAGGCTGTGTAACATAGGATTTTCATGAAATTAAAAAAATATGCATCTTCTTTATATTTCATTGATCCCTCTACCTTACCATGAAAAATAATAAGGAACATGGATCTATGTTATATCGACATAAATCCATTGCCAATATCCATAATCTTTACGTTTTTATAATTGAAAAATATCTTTTATCTCACCCTACCATCGATCTATTTCACTCTAGGATGTAGAAAATGAATAACTAATCATGATATTTCATAAGATCTATTACACAATGATCAAATGAATGATCTCAAACCTAAACCCGTCGTATCAATCTATTTTACAAAATAATGACATTAAAACAACTTATTACCATGTATTTTTTAAACTTCCACTCATACCGAATAGTCTAGATGACCTCATGATGACTGTGGAGTTAAATACATTATAGAAAAAATAGTTGGAATGAACCATGTCTAATGACCTTGATTTACTTTATTAATATTTATATGAATAATGAACTAGGATGATTAAGAATGAAAAATGTAATAATATCAATTTCTAATAATCCATTTACTTAAAACATCATCTATAATTTATCCATTAACATGAAAATAAAATTGCCAATTGAATTATGTATCATTTTATTTGGGGTAATCAATAACTAGATAAAGACCACATTCAAACCATATTCCTCATTTTTTTATCAATATTTGGAAAATAACTAATTTTTCCTATCATTGTTGGAGAAATCTATCAACTCTATTGGTGCACAGATCTGCAATACATGAGTTGATATTAGTCCCTCATTAAATAATTGTAAATGGATACTTGTTCTATATAAATTTTATGTTCCTAACCACTAGTATTGGGAATTAACCCCATTATATAGAGGAGTATAGAGAGTAAAAATAATAAAAATAATAAATTAATAAATTAATTTACTAAATTACTTTTCTATAGAGAAACGATCTATCAAAAATATTAAAAAACTAATAAAATTTCTGTCATGCCTAGGGTAAAACACTTGTTCTAGAATCAATGGTTTTTTCAGATTTCTGATCTAAGACTCTATTTGGAATTTATTCTATTAATTATAGAAAATACATGATTTTTATATATCATCTTTAATATTATTCTTATATTAACCTCAATGCTTATTAATCCTTGAAATATTTATTTTGTATATGTGAAAGCCTCTGATAATATTTAGAAATGCATTTAAAAGTGTTAAAAAGAAAATACAATAATGTCACTTTCTCCCTACAATAACTATTTTCTTCCGAAAAATAAAAATCCTACTAAATATTATGAGGGTACTAATCATTTATATTGATTTCCCACTCTAAGGATCTCTTATATAGATTTACAGTATACCATCAGACACATGTGAAGGGAATAACTCACCAAAAAGTATATTATCCTTCCAATCTATGTTCTATACTAGGTAATAAATAGATGTAGCTCTATTCTCAGTGTCCATCTCACCCTAATCGATAATATGGTATAGTTAATGCACATACATCCTTAGTTGTGAAACATGGAAAAAATTTTCTACATATTTACAGTGCAGCATTTGGTACATGTGATATACCACCTTTATAACCCCACATTGTATCCATAATGAGATGACGAATCTCAGAGAATACATTCTAGCATTTCCAATTTTCAACAGTACTTGTTGTGGTGAAAACATTAGAAACACATGGTATCCCTACTCAAACTCCAAATCCACCAGTCAATAAGAATTGTAGTTTTATGATAGTAGTGAGAATTAATTATTAGATCAGTTATTATTTTCATATATTCATCTATAGCTCATACAAAATCTTGTCTAATGAGTAATGACATATCTAGATTTTTCCATTATAGTTGTCCCCAACTGGGTCTCACATAAAATCCATCAAAAGGTGTCCAATATTTTTTTAAAATATATATTTTGTTGTATGAAAAATCACTTAAGGGTATATGATCCTTAAAACCATTAAAAAGTGTAAAATTATATACTAAAACTCACCCTTATAGAAAATGAATATCCCAATCAGTACGATAGTTAAAAGGGGTGAAATTCAATACAAAATACAACTGAACCCCATTGTAATCCTATAATCATCTACATAATAAAATTGTTAAGTGGGAAACATTTCCTAAAATGATTTTTGAGGGAACCCCATGAAACCTTACTATCTTCAGTATGTAAAATCATCCCTATAATTCCAATGAACAAATATTTCAAAGAGTTTTGATTTTGGATGACATGGTGATTCAATCTATTATTTCCAAAATATCACAATTTCCACTAGAAATATATGTTATCACTTCATGATTTCCATATATATATATATATATTTATATACCATCCCAATAATACTCTAGGACCATAATATTTTGGTCTAAACCAGTAAGAACATAATGCTTAGTCTTAACATACTTTCAAGTTAGGAATCAAGATACAAACTATGTGACAACTTTATTCATCCATAGACACTTTAATTGACAACTTAAATCCCATTAAATCATTGATTTACCTATACCAACCACAAACGTGGATTTATTTAACTCCCTCAAAATATCCTCTTGAAAACTCACTAGTACCATCATTCATTCTATGGAAAGGATTATGTGTTCCCCACCTTCGTAAAATTCACAATGAAAACTTATGATGAATATCAATGTAAGAAAGTTGACATAGTCTGTATCTATTTGATGAGACTCCATAAAATGATATAAAAGAAGTGGGTAACTGATATTTACTAGAGGTAAGTCGCACCATGATCAGGAAAAATAGAGAATTATATATATGATTACTAATCTAACACCTTATTCAAAAACACTAATCACGATCTCATGTGTAGATAATATTCCCCCACATTATCCTTTATTGGATGATAGATTTTATAAATTTCATAATCCATGTGGAACTCATTCCATATAATATGTCTCAATTTATAAAATATCAATGAAAATTTATACTTCATACAGTTATGGTGAAATTGATAATAAACTGCTCCCCTATTAGTAATTTTCACTACACCATCATGCTAAATTCTAATATGAGTATCTCCAGATCTTGGTTTACATTGTTCTTATTTTTTGGTATCACTTAATTGAACCCATAATAAATCTTTACCAATTTTTGAATAAAAAAACCCTGACTACTATGTGAGGCACTACAGAATACTACGTACTCAAAAAGTCCACTGTAAATATAATGAGGGTAGCTTATCAACATTTACTGAAAATTAAATAATTTTAATTAGACCCTATATAATAAAATATTTTGATTTCATTTAATGTAAGTGTAGTAAATGGTTCTGATAAACTAGAAAAATCATGTTGGATTTTCCTATACTAGCATTCCAATCCATGGAAGCTCCACGCCTATGTCACATACTTGTGTGGATCTTGTGTTTTCACTACCTCAACCATTACAAGATCCAATACTAGTCTAACAGTTTATATTAATTTTCTTAGTAATTTGACAAATCAATAGACAATTTGACAAATTGAAAGATTACCATATATATAATTCACTAAATGAGTTTGGTGGACCATCCTCATGTGTCTATAATGGTCCTCCTAGAAAGTGATGTACACAAAGATTTCATTTATAAATAAAATCTCAAACTATTCTATGAACTTCATGAAAATATGGTTTTTTGTCCCATTGAAATATTTGGGTTGTTCGTCATGATGAAAGGAATTGCAATTCACTCATAAATACTATATCAAAATCAAATTTTCATCTTTAGAATTTCCACATCCCATAATCGAAGTGGTTGATATCTTGGATTGAAAACAATCTTTGATAACCATATTTGTCATATCAAATGATATAATTTATTATTGGTCCATCTTATATGATACCTAATTTCTATGTTTTCTTTTTTTAGGTGAGGGTAATCTAAAGAACCTCTAGCTCCAATATTCATCCATGAAGAATAAAACAAGAAATGCCTTGGGAGAGACACTAGGTTTGATTAATACATACCTGTAAAAGTCATCCAACATCACCATCATCTCAAAATTCTCTTATATATATATATATATATATATGTCTAATGGTAGTTCAAATAAAAGTATTCCCCTAGGTTCTAGTAAATATGGAATCCTATCACTTGTTTCATAGGTAAACCTAATATTTATTCAATGAGGACATCAACAAACACCTCCAACAATGCTAGGAACTATTTTCTCACATCATTCACTTCTCAAAAGGTAATACTATAAAATATTTTGGTAATCAGTTGAACATTCTGGTGTATGATCTCATCCTTTATGTATATGTTTCAATTCCACCGATGATGTAAAATATCATCCCACCACTATGGAAACACAACATCCTCTTCCCAAAATAGTTATTCTAGGCATGATATATTAATAGAATTTCTATAAATAAGATGATTTTGTAAGGCATCATTACAACCAAAATGATATCTGAAAATAATCTACATCACCAATGAGAAATTTCACACTAATGGAATATATTTTTTATCAGTAAATATTCTCCACTAAAAGTCAATAATTGTTTGGATTGAGTTAACAGTTTAACTATAATATCAATCACATTATCCAAAAAAGTAGAATGAAATATATAGATAACAATAATATTTATAAAAAATATATACAATTAATATATGATACATATAATACATCAAATAATCATAGGGACTCTAGGTTTAAGGCATCACCGACATCATTTATCCTCACCCCTATCTACTTGCTCCCTGAGATTGGGGAGAGATACATAGTAGTGGTGGGGGTAATAGGTCAAACAATTTATCTTCTCAAATTTCTATAATTACTTCAATTCTAGGTACACCATACTAAAAACCACCATTTTAATATTGATTCCACTTCTTGGGGGGTCGATCCACCATCTCTCTATTATTTTTACGATGGGATGGAATATATTTCATAAGATGTACAGATCATCAAAATTGTAGCACCACCTCTCAATAAGATGTTAATAACCATCCCTAGAGAAAGGAACTATAAAACCACTATCAGGAGATTTACACTCTAATAATCTCACCCCCATGATACATGAATATTCCATCCGCATTCAAATTCATAGAATCTATGTGCCCACTCACTGAAGGTTCTGTCAGTGTCCACTCATCTAGAATGTTCTATACTACCAAATAATGCTCAAGTACACTAGCATAGGTTGGAACCCAAATAGGTATCATAGTATCCTAGATATCTATAGGTAGTCCCCTCTTTATGGTTAGTTCACATTATAACTAAACATTTACCCTATCATTTGAGTATGAGGAGATGATATTTATCTTTTATGAATACCCAAAAGAAATTATTCTTCCATGATAAAGTTGTAGATGATACTTGAGGAAAAATACCAATAGTAGTGATGGATTTAAGGAAACACTGCAAATGTTATTAAATTTATTCCATGAATGATTATTTTTATCATTTGATAGATTCACAGGGATCCCCCATCATTATATGTATACATGATGAGGTCTCACCTTAGGGACCACCATATTTTCTACAATTGTCCTGTCATGGAAACATACTCCCATAACTAGCTAGTGGATATACTCAGTGACATGGAGAAATATATCAAACATATACCATTGGGGTTTGAGTCCATGAATCTTAGGAAGTGATCACATAAAATTTTTGTATCCTACCAGAGCTTCTGGTATAATCAAAATCTCTGAGGGTTGAGGTATGGATTGAAAAACACATGGATGTGTCAAGAATTTAATATACCCCTATATTGAATCATCATAATTTTGTGGATCATCGTCATGAAATGAATATATACTCCATACATGAAACAGTTAATGGGGAATAAAAAATGTTTATGTTTATCTACATTAAAGAGTATTTTTATAGAGATTACTCAAGAAGGATATGGAAACCAAAAACCATTTCAATGTGAAGCATGTAGCAATGTTTATTTGTAACCTTGTTCCTATATGTAATTAGTATTGAATAAGGTTATTAATATCATGGTTAATAGATATGTAAGACACCATAGTAACACTATATTACATATCTTGAGAGCCAAACTCAAAATGCATTAACTTTTTTTGCATAAATCCCAATCAATCCGTCATTTCTATGTAAAAGTTAATATCTGGTTTGATTATGATCATTACTATGACACCACTACATCATGACCCAAAACACTACGGGCCACCAAGAAGGTTATAGTAGAGTGTGACACACCATTATTTCCTTCAATATGATAGGGGTGGGTGACATGTTCTGAAAATATATATCATTTATATTAGAGGTCATAGCCTATTTTACATATACACATGTATTGAACTCTAGATACACATATAACCCTGAAAGATAAATTAATTGTTTACCAATGCATTAATACATAAAATTACATCAATCTGAGTTTGAAAATAATTATATATTTCATAAAAGTTAAAAACTACAAGGAACTAAAATCAATAATGGATGTCCAACCAATTAGAACGAGGGGACATAAGTCAAATGTAAAACCTTCTATGAACCCTAATGTGTCCAACCTTTCTATTCCATTTCATCTCCTTTTAAACCAAGTACCCCATTCAATAAAATTTATTAATCATATTACATGACATTTAATGTTAGATAACATGTCTATGTGATTAAAAAAATACCCAGTAGGGAATCCCAAAAAAACTAAACAAAATCCATAAATATAGTATTCTGATCATCATAATGATATGCCATTCAGATTATGTGTCATAAAATAATTACATCCAGATATTATAATCATAGAAAAATACTCACATGGTATGGTGAAAAACAAAATCAATATTCTGATTCACACTTGAGATACAAGATAATTTTAATTCCAATGAACTTAAACTATGACTTGGATAATAATGATGGCGATTATCTGAGAGGTTATAATAAAAGACTCTCTGTATGATTAATAACATGTTATATGTTAAAATTGATAGATATAAATATAATTGATCACACTCAAGTCCATGAGGTAAAAAAACACTAACTTGATTATCCTACGTTGTATGGGATCAACACCCAAGTATGATGGTAATACTAATACCTAGAACCACACATCGTGTAGATGATATGATAATAAATAAATATCTTGGGTTTATTGGGGATTACTAAAAATTTATTTGGATCTAATATATCATTACAGATCACATCACATTCTCTACAAATAATGATTCAGTTTACCATAATGGGGGATGAACATAGAGAACACAACCTTTGTATCATAGTCAATAATGGAAAAAGGATGGTCCTCATGCTTTCATGAATAGTTTAATTAGTTTGTAATGTTAGTAAATTCAGTTTCATTCATTCTATTGGTTATACCATGTTATCTAAACCAGTACCTTTTATATATTTTCATTCCCATTTACATTTTTTGTGCATGTGTATCTGGATGTGTCCTGGTACCTAATAATTTCTGAGTACAGGGTTGTGCATGTGTACAGTAACTATGCTTTTTTACCTTCCCATATCCATTCTTATGATTACCGAGGGAACAAAATGAGGAATTGGATTATTTCACATGGAAATTCACATTTTTAATATTATTTCCAAATTTACCTTATCCTTGAAACCCTAGAAATATAGATGAGCGACTACAAGACATATGTTCTTCCAGTATATAACATATGAATTGTGGGATTTTTAGGAAATTATTAAATAATAAAAAATCATCCATCTGTTCCACAAATACATCAACCCCTCAATGAAACATAGTAAGGTACATGGATTGTATTTTCACATACCTTAATCCCTCACAAGTTATAGGAATCAAGCCTTCAATCTTCACAAATAACATCCATAGTCACACCCTTCCATATCTTCATGCCAATATGAGAATTTTGAAATGTCGATCTGATTGTGATCCATCAACCTAGAAGTTACATCTCAGCCTCATCATAAATATTAAACAAAAAATAGGTTTTTTATTCAAATTCACTGAAGAATTATAGTCCAGTTATTTTTTATGGGGTATTTTTCAGGACATTATCTAAACATAATATCGATGATTATCACACCATGAACAGGGAGAGAAATACATAAAACACAAACATGAATAATGAAAATTAGTAATAATTTGTTTTTGATTAAATTTTTTCCCATATAAATTATGTATTATGATGAATAAAAAATAACTATTATATAATATATATTCCTAAAATTCAGGGTTGATAAATCATCATCCAAAAAATTTCCATCAATACTTAAATCATAATAATTGAAGAATTAATTTGAGTTAAAAAAAATAAAATGGGATAAAATACCTAAAGAACAATTATAATTTAAGTTTGGATCATTTATTTGTGAATAAATTTTAGGATCAATCATCATAGGTGATATCCATGAACATTGTTTGATCATATATCTCTAAACCAAAATATAATGATAGTCACCCACAGAATCTGCATCAACTGACCATCTCTTAATCCTAGGGTTATGATAATGAAACTACATC
The DNA here is from genome assembly GCA_963277665.1 of Viscum album. Taxonomy (NCBI): domain Eukaryota; kingdom Viridiplantae; phylum Streptophyta; class Magnoliopsida; order Santalales; family Viscaceae; genus Viscum; species Viscum album. The sequence goes on along the minus strand of OY728143.1, from coordinate 958,915,514 downwards.
TTTGTAATAAATTTTATAAGATACAACAATCTATTTTATAGTGATATAATAGATAATTGAAAAATTAATTAAGTTTTCAAATATTATGTCGACATATTACTTTCTCGAAACACCCAATTCTGGCAAAGGTTATGTCGGTCATAGGGTAAAACCCACATTCCAGATTCACTAGACATATCATTTTTGAGATTCATGAAAATGATTAGGGGTTACATAATTATTTCTAAAAAATCCCACATAAGATATAATATATATAATAATTTTGTTATAATAATTCTGAGACTCACCGGATATCCGAAACTCTCTCTATATGTTCCTGTTGATTAAAAACTATTTCATAATATCTTAACAGGTATACAATGGAAATATATAAGTTATATAATGTAGAACTAAAATGTGCTATTAAATAGAGTTAATTAAATAATTATGTATTTAATAATTTCACTTTATTATCACCTATTTATCTTTTCAACACTGTACCCCATCATAAAACATGATGAAAATATAAGCATTATCAAGCCTATGGTAAAACAGATGTTCCTTTTCAAATTAAGACCTTGGTTTTCACATCTGAGACTCTATTAATGTTGAAATACATTGTTTTTGAAATAAATAATTTTCAAATGTTAAAATATATAATATTTAAAGTATCCAAATTAGGGATCTACATTTCCTGATACTCCACACCAATATTTTGTTTTCACTAAAAAATATAATATAAAATATTTAGTGGGTATAATCAGTATAAATTTTTATAAAACGTCCACAATTCATATAATTTCATCTTCTAAAACAAGATAGAATATTTTATAACAAATATATCACTTTTGGATCTCCTACTACCATAATCTATTATAAATATTCATATGCTACTTGAGAATTCACGCAATGGTAATGGCTCACCCTAAAAATTATTATAATGACTCTCAACCTCTACATATAGTTGTTAAAGGCAGTGTCATAATTTATTTCAACAACACAATAATTAATAATTTTTGATCAATTATATTCTTAAAATATTTTCTGAAATAGAAGGATGATTTCATTAACTTGATATTTATATGGAGGTAAATATAGGTGATTCAAGACATCACAAACCCTACGAAAATTTGATAATTGGGTGATGAGCCTATCTCCGAGAATACAATCCTAGAGAAAAATCTATAAACAACACTAATGTGAGAAATTTAGGCTTATATGGATTCATTATTTATAATCCAATGCCCTAAATCATTGGTCCTCTTAATAATAATAATGGATCTTGGATGGTATCATCTCCTCATAGATGATCATTATTTTCTCCATTACATCATATACTAACTCAGATCAAATAATTAAAGACTCTAAAAACCCTAACCAAAATAGAGGTGACCTTTAAGGTCTCCCAAATAGTTTCTAAAATGGGATCATTAAAAATATGGAGTGATGTATTTTATTTCATATAATATTTTCTAATGGAATATGATTCTCCCATGATTAACTAAATTCCACTAGATAAGCCCTATACATATTCATTAGGGCCCCAAGGGTTTACTCATTATGACTATACATCTAAAATTAGAATGTTGTGATCATATTCAACTGATTCCGTCAATCCACCTGTAATATTCTGCACAACTAACACGAGAAGTTATTTTTACGGTCTGATGAAATCAACTACAGAACACTATAAATCGTAACAATATCTTTCACACACAATCATGATAATGTTTTTACTAAACTATACTCTTAGACAGAAATAAAGATTGGATAAATAGTTAATCAGTCCAAGATCACTCAAATAGTGATATTTCCTTTCAATAATCACCTTAATCCCATTATCAAATTCCATAAATTAACATCCTACTTCCACTGTGGTACATCAAGTGAATGGGTAAAACAATATGAAAACCGACTCTCAATATTCACCACCTAGCATAAGATTCATTGACATATGAATTATATAAAAACTCCATTCGTTACTTGAAATTAAACATCTCAACAAATATTATTAAATAGAAATTTCACTCAAGGATGTAGTGATAATGGGGATGTATGGGACTCAATCATAACCTATTCACACATTGTGACCAGTACCATCATTAATGTGTAGAAAGGGATAACCACATTCCTATAATCGAATAATCCAAGAAAAACTTATCTTATGAACATTAAGGTATATATAAACTAAAAATTAATATTTAAAAGTGGTACATCCCTCACTGGAAAATGGAATGGACGATTAATGAACATAAATTAAAAGTAGCCAATTTTATTCTTATTAACATAGTGAATATAAATCAAGGACAATTGATATGATGAACAACATATAATTTGGGATGGTAGATTTATACATAGATTTCATACCACCATATAACCATTCACTTTTGTATATTCAATAAATAATGAAATGTAATGAATGATATATTCCCATCACATTTTTCACCTGTTTATATCATTATGAATAATGATATAACTATGACTCTTGTAGTTATAATAGAAAATAGACTAGTCACCATTGTGGTAGTGATTTGATGTATTCAAGGTGAACACAATAAAATCAATATCTAATCCATGGGTAATGTAATTCTAATCATGGGGTATCTATTTCCAACCACCATAAATAATTAATGCATTACTCTAAATAAGAACACAAACAGTCATAGATGAAGATTTATTTTATTACAAAAAATTATAAACCCTTTCATTGTGTAATATCATGATATAAAGTATTTTCAATCTCTTCTAAATATTCAGTAAGTAAATTTTGAATTTCTCAACCTAGATAAATTACTCTCTCTCTTAATTTGTGTAAGGGATGTCAAAGGAGTCACTCTATTGTAAAAATCATTTATAAAAACCACTTAGTTGTTATTTAACCTAATGAAGATCTGCACCACTATCAAACACATGGGAGGATCCCACTTATAACATAGCCACAATTTTTTCTCAATACATATATAAAATACTCAGTTATATATGATTTGAATGAAATTAAATGTATATTATATAATATTTTAACATATAAGGTTGACCATAATTATAATTTTTATGAACTACATCCTGGATCATTTTCAAATGACATATTTATGCAAGCTTTGATGTCATGTAAATAATGATCTCATCAAATAAGATAAAAGATAAGATGTCTAAAATGTGATTGATGATCCAGTTCATGAGTCCCATAACTGTTTATGGAAAATTAATAATGAAAAACTTCTTAACCATTGAAATCAGAGTGGTCCCATAAACTATATAATTATTTCTGTGATATGTCCAATTATCATACATGAAAGTTGATATTGCATAACTGAAGGGAAAAATTTGAAAACATCATCATTATTTTAATTTGGTGGAAGAGTTCCTAAATACTCTGAATTGAATAAAAAATCTTTACGGTTACACTGTTTCAGTGATGACAATTTATACACAATCCTAGATCCTTGTTCACTTTTTTGGTGCATAGTTTCAAATATTCCATGGGTGATACACTAGTTCTGATAATGACCTTCCTCTGATGATCCTCCAACTACATTCTAAACTAATGATATTTAGAAAGATAAATATTATATACAATTAAACATATCATATATGTCATATGTTGCATATCTATAACGAATCTAATCTCTTAGTGATGAATAAAGCTTGGTACTTATTTAATAAATATATTCTCATACTCCCCCAACAATATGGGTAATGGTAATCCTATAAGTATATAAATATACATTTAAATATATCAAAATTATAATAAATTTGTTTTATTATCATGTAAAATATCACATACTATTATGTCATGTGTTATTTCTCAATATTGAAGGAAAATATCTGCCCATATAAGTGAAAAAAATTATCATCTTATAGAATATATCAAACTGGGCATGGAATATTGTAATTTATTACATTATAAGAAGGAAATAATATGGTCACATAAAAATTATAATCAAATAACATTGGAATATCACCAATGAAGGAGAAAAGTCACACTACCATATGATGTGTTTGATCATTTAATCTCCCATTGTCAATGTATGTAGACATAAGGGTTGGATAGGAAGATCTGCTGGAATCTTTTCTCTCAAATGCTATATATTATATATAAGGAGTGGTTTTTGCATGTGTCTGTCAGAATTATTGTAATGTTAGAGAATAAATGTATCATACTATGATATATAGTGTTTTCATATGTAACATAAGACTAAATTCCCTAAAACTATCCATACCCATAGCCATTAGCAACCTAAGCATGGAGTGGACTACACGGAGGAGGGGGAGGGGGTATCAGGTCACAATACTAACAAAGTCTTCCATATCATTCATTTCCTCTATTATTACCACCTCTACAAGGATATAATTATCTAAATATTTGAGATCTATTGTCATTCCATTTCTATGTCATGTAATATCTATATTCTTCTTACAAACTGTCTCCGGATTGGTCATTTGTTACCTTTCTAAATCTCTGAAACCATTATCGGTGTTATAAAACCTATCCCTCAATAGATTGGATACCCTTCGGGATCCCTATTTTAAAAACCCTATTGTTTTATCCAAATATTGTTGATATATATTTTATCATTATTCCAAGTTATATATCTAACTAACATTGTAATATGACAGAACCACATATTAACAATATAAATCTCGAACTATATTTTGAAAATTTTCCATAATGTTATCCACCACGAGGGCACTATATAGATATATGATGTTTTGAGGACGAATAATATAACTACTCCAACCATAACCACCTATAGAATCACCAAATCAAATATTCATACCCTAAAGAACCCATAATAATCCATGTCTATTTTTAATAACATGAGTTAAATAAACTAGGAGACATAGTCACTAATTAACATGTTTCACTAATAAAACCTGAGAATATTCTGAATAGGTATCTTGTAAATAGACATAGGTTGATAATAGTGAAAAATGGATACTCATACTCAATCTAGTATATTTTCATCTTATAATTAATCTCGTTCATAAGGTTGTATCAATATTGTGGTTAAATATGGAAAGGACTCACCCCCAAGAATAACATCTGGTGAGGATGGTTCTAGCTTTGGAAAAACAAATAGAGCATCAAATGAAGTCTATCCTTTAATAAATGTTCATAAATTCTTCCCCATATAAAAAGTGGTTTATATATATGGAACTCATAATTATATTCTTGTATATGTTCATGAAATATATTCACCAATAGAACATGAATCTGCACGACTTGACATGGAATATCCAATTGAACTAGTGCAGATGGATGATCATACCATTCATCAGTTGTGAGTATTATTTACCATCCAAAATATTGATATACATCATGTTGTAGCCCCTAAACTGATGCCTAACCCATCATCTGTTAACCATGAAGACCTTATTACAGTTTCCTTGCTTGTTGTCTAAATATTGTCATCATTAATAAAAAAAATATATTCAATGGTAATCAACTAATATATGAGGATCTAGACAATGATTAAAATTGAGAAAAAGTACCAGTCCTTATAATATGCATGCACCATTAGTTATTTAGAAAACCATTTACCCATATAACATTCCAAAATGCAGGTTACCAAAGAGAAGGTGAATAGATATGTTAGTTATAAGACATGTTAGGATTTATTAACACTCAAATGAGACCTGACTATGTTTATAGGAACATGAAAACCTATATTAAATTTTTTATATCTGATAGATCAATTGAGGTATACATCATCAGTGTAGAGGATATGTTTTTCTATGTATTGAAGCTTTTTTTAGATGACTTCATGGTGATGAGTCTACCTATAATTTGACCAGGTATTCAAATCATTCATAATTTGTAGTTTCTCTATTAAAATAACTTATTCTATAATTTTTAGAAATTTAATGTGGAATATTAAACATTATTAATATATTTGTGATCAAAGGATAATGCATGGTGGTCAGAAATGGATTAGTAGATTCATAGTGAGACTGTGGAAAACCACGAATGCAAGTGGTCAGTGTGAATAAGAGTACATGTTAAACCCTATATATAAAATAGGTGTGAAAATTTTTCTAATATGTCATGAAATATTTATATACAACAACATATATCACATTTAATTCATATTTCCTGAACATTTTAGAAGTGTGGACATGATAAATGAAATTTATTCTCTAATGAGCATAGGGGGTAAATCCAAAACACATAAAACCAATCTACATTTTAAATGTATTTTTTTGTGTGTTTTTCATGTTTTATTTTTAATTGGTTTAAATATAAATTTACTGATTTAAGGATTTAGAGAATTGATTTGGATTATGTATAATATTTCATGTTATATTACACTGAACATGTGGAGGGTTTCCACTAATGACCTATATCCAACAGTGTGGTCCTTCAGGGAAATATTTATTGTTAAATTATGTTAGAATTATCACAAATTGAAATAATATAAGATGGGAAGTTAACTTAGTTACCTAATATTTTTTATTGTAAAATCATAGAAATAATTTATACATTACAAGATGTGCTTTTTTGATTCAATGAGATTTTTTTTTCATTGGATGGAGTTATAATTGGATGAGAGAATGAATGAATTGGAAAATTAGATGGAAATTATTTAAATTTTTAGATGACATAAATATAGTACATCCTCATCGTTAAATGTATATTGTATCTTTTGAAGAGTTCCACGATATAGACAATGAGGAATGAATTATTTTTAATGTAAAAAAATATGGAATTATGATATGTTAGTATATCATTATCCAAAAATGTAGTTCTAAACATCTGGGAAAATAATACTATAGGACTGTTCATATTAGACTTTTTAAACGTGTATGAGAATAAAATAAGACTCAAATGGGAGTTCTTAATAAGTTAATTATTCAAAATGATTATATCAAAAAGAATTATTTTGAATAGTCAAGTGACTGGCTTCATCTTAATCAGGATCTGGCATTAATCATTGAATGTAAAAAATTTAGAAGATATTTGGGTGATATTATGTTTTAATCACTACTATAATAAATAAACATAATTTTAATAGAGGTATGTAACTCAAACAGAAAATGATAACTGATATTTTATAATATCCAAAACATTATTCTATATAAATAAATTTGTGGTTGTGAAATATGTGTGCCTTATAGTGATACATTAAATGTTGATAGAAGTGGGTGCCTACATAATTAAAGTAGTCCATGAAAATGTTTAGGGATGTAACATGAGGGTTTTTGAGATAATTCTAATAGTTTATGTCTATAGAGTTGGAATTATATTAAAATTGGTCATATAATGAATGATTTCCATGATAAGAAAAGAAATTTTATTACAGTTCATAATGAATTATTGTATATGGAGTATTTAACATGTGAAAGAAGATTTATTCAACATTAGGGTGTTAACAAACAATTTTAATATAATATCAAATATTTTAGAGAATTGTTCCCCTCAATGAGTTAGAAGATATGAATAATTAATTATTTATAGGTAAATATAGAAGAATCAATCCATTAGATAATGAAAGTACTGATCACAAGAGAAATATTTATTTGTAAATATGTTAGATTAATTATAGTATACTTGATCTAAAAGGATATAAGCATATTCCAAGTCTCTTGATAAATATAATTTATATATGATTGTTGGATAATGGTAGTCATGGAAAAAATTATCATAGTGATTAAAACAAATTAAGGTCCATTAGATATATCTAGATGTGTAAAAATGTAAGATTACATCTAACTGAAATGGAACTGGGAGATAAAATTTCAAATAATTAATAATGACATATTCTCTATAGAATCATATTCTAGGATACCTCATTTTGAAATGTATGAGTGGTATTGAATACTAAGGAATATAGAAGATAGGAAACCTAATTTTTTGAGTTATGAGAATTTAATACATGGTATTCATTATAAGGTTATTTGTAATATTATCATATGATAGCTTGGAACTGAATGATGTAAAATCTTCATAATGATGTTTGGGGACCTTCCAAAAAAAATCTCATGGACAGGTATAATAAATTGGGACTATAATTGATGAATAAATGAGGAATTATTAGATATACATATTTAAAAAATATCTGATGTATTTTCAATGTTCAAATAATATAATCCTATTTTTAATCGGAAATAGGTTGAAATATATAATGAATTAAATTTAAAAATATATGTGGAAACTTAAGAATAAGTTCTAGAGAATCTTTTAACACAAAGGCATTTGGGATGAGAATATTTTTCCATGAATTCTAAAAAAATATTTTTTGGATTTTCAAATGAATTGGACATTGATTGAATGTGTGAGAATAGTGAAGTTATATTCGGTGATTATTTATATTTTGGGAAGAAATAATAGGTAATTCAAATAAATTAATCAATTGTACCCCCTTGGTGATAATATAAAATGAATTTCATATATCTTTTTTAATTGTAAATGTATTGGATATTGACCATAAAAATGTATTTATTAGTAAGGACTCCACTGATATGGATTCTGAAGAAAATTATTTGTTTTATTATAAATCTAATGAAATATATTTCATATTATATGGTGAAAAATATTTTTTGTGTCAACTTTAAGATTATGATAAGATGATACTCATAAAAATTGATTTTTTATATTTAAGAAGAATATTTTATTGATTAAATGACATTTAAAGTTGAATTTAGATGAATGAAAATAATAAAATTCAGTTCTAATTGAGCATAATAGAGAAACTTGAATTATAAAAATTCTATAGAATTATGATTTATCTTAATATATTGTATTTATGCACATTCAATTTTATTTTTATAATCTAAAACTATATAATGATAAAAAAATCTACAGGTAAATTATTAGGGGAACAAATTGATGAAGAGTTATACCATTGTCGGATATACTAGAGATATCTAAAACTAATGAGGCTCTGTTCAATGTCATAGAAAATGCAATTAAGATGAAATACATTATATAATGAGAAAGTCCCTGGATATCATTTCATAGGTCAATTTTAATAAGAAATCAAGAAAATAGGTCTGTAACTGAAATGGACATAATTATTTTAATGTTTGAGGGGGTACTATAAATAAATTATGAAGTGATTCACCTCATAGATTCTGGTGATACATTTTTTATGGTGAATGAGTTTGACTAGATATATGTGTACAATATCTTAGTGTTTTCACAATTTCCACATGGAATTATTTAAAATGGGGCCATATGTTTTATCTTGGTTAAAATATAATTTTCGATGAAGAAATAGGTACATGGAAAGGATATATGTTTTTTTATTTCAACCAATGCTTAAAATTAAATATTATTAAATCATTACAATATTAGTTAATAAATATAATGTTTTCTCTATGATAAAATTGGTTGCTACTAGCAGATGAAATAAAGAATATATAGATGTAAGTATAAATTTTCATCATAGTGATTAAGAATAGAAATCAATATTACAAATAGATATTCCTATCAAAATCATCAGATCTAGTAAATGTATGAAAAACACACCCCATAAAAGACTTAATGGGTCGAAATATGAGTCATGTTATTGGAAGAAGAGGTTTGAATATATAATAGAGGAGAAAGGTTTGAAATTTTGAATCTAAAAAACAATTTTTCATTTAGAGGATTGATTTTATTAATATTTCATCCAACTACTATTATATGTTGATGAAATTTTATTTAATGTTCTGAAATTTAAATATATTTATGTGATAAATAAATTATTTTCATTGATTTTTTAAAACCATATACATAGTGAAGTGAGAAAAAATTGGTAATGAAGATATATAAAAGTATAAAAAATAATAAAAATCGTGGAATTACCTCATATGAATTATGATTGAACGATAATTGAATAATGGTCTATGTATGGATGCATGGTTTCTCCAAATCCCCTTGTCATCAACTTCATATTAAAGATTGAATGGGAACCATTAATGGAAAAGGAGGCAATGTAAATGTATATATTACAATTACATTAATAATAAAAATTAATATGTATTCCATGGTATACAATCGATCATGACTTCCTAGGATTGTAGTGTTTTTAGTAGCTTCATGTTAAGTCTACTAAAATAAAAGTTGGAAGTAATGAATTAGATATATAGTTTTGTCAATGGTATGGAATTTTAAACACTCTTTTACCTAGATAATGATCCATTAATTATTTATGTTGATAATATCTTTATAGAAGACTCTAATTCATTGAATTCCACTACTAGGTATGCCATTAACATTAGTAGGGAAGAAATTTACATGATTTAATGTTTATAATCACTTATTTCGATTACTATTGTGAAGGATTAATATGTTAAAGTATAGATGAAAATAAAGGCAATCATAGGGTTAAAATTTCTTGTTAAAGAGATAAGTTATTTCCAAAAATAATTAATTAGTTTGAAGAAAATGTTAGACTATGATACATTTCGAAAATTATATGGTGTTTAATGATGGAAACATTACATCGTGCTAATGATTTACTACATCAAGAAATTTTTCGATGATGGTTGGTTGCGATTATTATTGATAATGGGATGACATAAAATTAATGACATACTTACAAATGAATTATTCATGGATTTTATGAGGGAACACTATACCTCAATTTAAATTGGATGAATATAGGACTAATTAAAAATAGAATTTCATACAAGGGATGTATAGTGGCTATTGTTGGTGAATGTGTTGGATGATAATAGCATATACTAAAAGATGTATTCTGCTGGGATATTAATATTTTTTTGATGAATTTTTTCGAAATAGGGTGTGCTGAATTTAATGAAAAATTCAAGAGGACCTTTGGGTTGTGGTTGATTAGTGGTAGTGGCCTTTATCATTTTGGCATTGAATATAGAAATTTTTAAACATCCTATATTTATCAACTTGGTTGTTAGTATACTTGAAATTTGACTAATTGTTAAAATAGATTTAAATTATATGTGTACACCTTAAAATAACATATGTATATATTTTAATAAAAGGAGTGAGGTATTAGAAATAATTTAGATATACTTGTGATCAGTGATCAATCTATGGAAAGAAACTAGTGATCTTCGATTACATAGTACAAATGATAGTGAATCAAGAATATTTGTGGTTAGTGAAGCCATATAACTAGGTAGACCATATATATAAATTTAATGTGATCATATTTTAGATGTTTAATGTAATATTTTAATGAATTTATATATAAGGATTAATTTTCTTAGTGATTTTACATTGTACTACAGATGAAATGAAAACACTAAGGTCGTATCCCAAGGACGTATGAAGTAAATTCAAACCATATAAAAGAAGTGTTTGTTTTACATGATTTTTTTATGTTTTTCTTGATTTTATGTTTTATTTATATTAAAATAGTATTTATGGATTGTTAGATTCAGTATATTGGTTTTGGTGATGTATACTTTTTTAGGATATATTACTCTGATCATCCACAATATTCCTACTACTGACCAATATTTACTAGTGCGTTTTACCGATGAAAAATTTATGTTATTTTATAATATAATAGAAATATTAAACACATGACCACTCAGTTCCTTATGTTTATTGACCATCTCTTTAATCCTACATATAATTTTCCAATAATTCCAATCCATTCTAGAAAATAAACCACTATATAAACTTTTTCCCTAATATAACCCTCCTATAACACCACTCAGAAGTGACCCAACCTATTAAGGTCCCTCTTATGAATGTTTTGTGTTGATTTTTACACCCCTACTCAACTATCAATAGGTTAGGGGATGGTGACTATCACAAGGTATGTATATCACTTAAATGGGATACCTTATCCTGGTTTCCATTTACACACATTCAAGTATCTGCATACACTAGAGTGATGTAGAATAATAATTATAATGTTAATAAATACATTATTCCCATTAAAACTAATAACACATTTAAACTTAATATATATATTAATATATATAATATGGAAAATTAAGGAAATTGTACTTAAAACCATGTTCCAATCTGCCATGGAGAATAAGACCATCCCCACATCCTCCGATGTGTTCCCATCATTTATCTAAGAGCACCACCATCCCTCAATACATGCCACTCCAACATAATCATCCATGAACACCACCGAACAACCTAACATATATATAAGTAACAACATATATTGGTGGATCCCATGCATTGGTGAAAATATATAATTCCTATTAAGAACAATATAAATCCAATAAAATGGTGAATTAGAATTTTAATAATCTCTAAAAAATAATAATGTGGATAAAGAAATTAAATCTGGACATTTTCATAAATTATGATCTTATTCTCCCCTAATAATCAAAATAATTATTCATGTACTCATTTATATTTGGTTCATTTTTTACCATTAACTTATGTAACATCTCTATATTTATATTGGGGGATCCAACACACCTCGCCATTACATATCATGAATTTAAATGTGCTAGAAATTAATTCTATCTATGCTAAAAAAGAGATGATAGGTTAACTCTGTTAAATGTTGTATCCATTATCAGTGCTAAGGAAACTACTAATTAATGATAAATATATTAGTACTATAAAAACATTGAAAAGGTGACATTTTTCAATGTTTTTTTATTAGCACTGGCAACAACTCACTTTATCAATGCTTTTAGATATTAATGAAGGACACCATTATCACTACTAAACAAATTTTATCGATTACATAATCATTCAGGTCATTTTTAGTTATGATAAAATTGTACTTTTTTGAATTCCTTCTTTATTTATGTTCTTGAAAACCCACTACCATTGTAGCACAATTCATTTTTTTCATTGCACACAACATTCCTTTTTCAGTGTTCTTTCACATTCGTACTACATGTTTACCCATTTGCATGCCGAGTATCGATCTTGTGACCTATATTATGTAATGTGATCACCTGTAACACTTAAAAAATAATATATTATTATATATTTTATAATATAAAATCAATATATGTATATATGTATATGTATATAAATTTTTTATATATGTTTATTTATTTATATTTTTTTTAAATACATCAAAAATGTACATTTTGTTTGTGATATATATATATATATTCATTTATTATATATTTTATATTAATATTCAATTAAATATATTAGAATATATATACACATTTATTTATTTATATTTACACACAAACACATATGTATTTATGAATATATATATATATATATATATATATATTGTTATATGTATTATTATACTCTTGTACATTTTATATTTTAAAAATGGTATACTATTATTTAAAAAATAAGATAATAATTACATCCATATGATTTATATAATTATCATTAAATACATTTCTTAAAAATTTATATAAATTTTATGACCTTCATATATATTTTTATGCCTATACGTTTGTAAATATATTTATTCATCTTTAAATATAATTTCATATTTAGATATACACTATTTATAAAGTATTAATTATGATTTTTTCAATATAAAAAATATATTATATATAATTATAATTATATATTTATTAAAATAAATTCACATATTATGAGTCTTCACAATACAAACACACACATAAGTACACAGTTGTACATATTTAAAATTATAAAACAGAACCATAAATATTTACTTATATGTATACATTTTTATATATTACAATATATAGATAAATTTAATTTTTTTTGAAACGCATTGACATATATGAATTAATAGTATTGGTTTATATAAATTGATGCAAATATTTTTCATAATTGAAATGGATTTTTTAATATTTTAAATAAAATAAATAAATAGTACTTATTTCTAAATACCTAATATATTTAATTAAAATACATGTTTATGTATACATGTTTAAATATTTATTTCTCAATTTAGATATTATATATAATTATATGTAATTATGTATATATTAAATTACAAATAATTCTAAAATATGAAATATGATTAAATTTAAAAACTAAAATATCATTTCGAATAAATTTCTTGAGAATAAATTTAGACTCCATTGAAAAAATATAATACGACTGTCCTAAAAGAAGAAGAAATACAAGTGAATATAAAAAAATTAGGGTGTCTAAAATAATTTTATGGAGGCCTTATATGCCTTTTTGGAATACAAAAATTAGTGATCGGTATAACCCTAGAATAACATGCTATATATTTCTTCACGGGATTCAATTTCATATTTTTGAGATCCAAAAGTGACACACAGATCAAAAACTACGATTGATTGACGTTCAAAGAATGTTTTCCACATATTTTAGATTAGCCATTAATTTATTGAACTTTTATTCCATCAAGATGATATTTAATTACCATTAATAAATTTTAATATTAAAATAATAACTAATAATAATATTTAATAATATTATATTCCATATTATCCAAATATCATATATAATATAGGTGAATACATATATCGTCTTTTATATATTTATCATATTTAACAAAATATCTTATAATAATATTAATGAAATTATATTCTTACATTAATTTTTGAAATGTAATTAAATATATTTTTTTATAATAATATTTTTTTGTCCATTAAAAATAATAGATAAAAGAAACATTTTATAGCAATAAATAATGTTACAAATGGCCACCTTTATCAATGACGAAATAAAATATCTAATAAAGGAACCCATTATCATCACTATGAAAGATAAAAATGTATCCATATTTTAGTTCTAAATAAAAGTTAACAGAGGGGTTCTTTTATCTGCACATTTTATGAAGTAGTAAAAGTGATCTTTAGTTGGAATTTATCATTATAATGAAAACTCCATAGCCTTTTTTAGTGATTTTTTGTTTCAATGATAATGGAGTTTACAGAATTTTTTATGATCTGTATTATTAAATACTAGTGTAGGGTTGAATATTATCTAAAATGTAAGAGATATTTTATCTCCCATTCATTATAAAATGTAGAAATAACCTGTTCATATATAAAGGATCCTACGCCCTGTGGAGGTGAGAGGAATACCAATCAATTTTGATTGGTTGGTAGTGTTTTTCCTACCCTATCTAGTTTTGGGGGGTCGGGGGTGAATAATGAAACAATAATAATTGGAGTGAGAGGTTAGTGTACACTGAAGAAACACAACCATTTTAGAGGGATAATAACATTAAGTACTCTCCAAACATTTTTCATAACCCAAATCGTTTGACCTGCAGATCTAAATTTGATATCATTCAGTATCATTATTCAAACAGTATAAGATTTCAAAAAATATTACACCATAAAAAATGAATATTCTAGTGGAATTGACTTCATGTGATTTATTCCATAATAAATGTGTTGTAGGATCAAGAATGACCTTAGAGTTTCTTTGAGACCTTAAGTAAAAAATAATTTTCCAACTACATCATTCTCAAACATTGTATCTCCCTCTATCACTATTTTTGTATCTGTATCATTCATTATATTCTAAAAATATAAAACCATTTATTTATAGGTATGGCCTCAACTGATAATTTTTGTAGAATGGGTGAACCATTAGTAAAGAGTGCATGAAATCTAATGGTTCCACTGAGATACTAGACATGAAAGATTCTCACATAACCACAACCTGGTCACCATGGCTTCTGTCATCGAATTGAGTATGATTGGATAAAAGAAATGGATCTATGTAGTCATGGGAGGTTTTTCTATCACAACAAGGATGAATGTTTTATTTTAGGGTGAGTGGGAATGAAGAATTTTATTTACCCTATGAGTGACATGGGTCTGCTTATATTAGGAGTTGTCATGTAGAAAAAACACCATTGGTTCGTTTATTTGGTACATGGGTGTCCAGAGTACTTAATCATATCACGAACATATGTTAGTTGATTCATGTTCTGGGTTACTAAAATCATGGTACATTTTTCCATAATTATGAAGCGTATTTAATAATAATTGGTACCCATTCTATTCCACATCATTTGTTACATCTTGGTAAATATCATACATTTAATTAGGAATTCCTAATAATTCTACAAACCTTTTTATAAGAATAATCATTATTCCAAAACAAGAAGATTAATCATTTTGTTCGGTATAGAAAATAAAAAAATAATATCATCAAATAATAATAAATAATCTCAACCCTATCAGGAACTGATCTAATCCACTTTTTATATTTTTTGGTATTATATCACACAGAAACAAATTGACATTATCCCATTAATATTTATTATTAATAATATTATATATATTTATGAAATCAAATTTACAGAAGATGAGACTCATTAATTTATCATATTATTTTCAATTTACTCAAATATATATATTATATTTTTTCACATGATTTACATCAAAGAAACAATAAGAATGTAAATCTATTTTCAATACCATGATCATTGTGAAAAGCTCACCCAAAAAAGAATGATATTTAGCCTTCCTCATTCGAATGAAATATTCCCAGAACACCAATTTCTTATTCAATGTAAATAAAAATAGTCTGAAATAATATAAATTAGTATCCCATGTGAAATAACACACATATAACTTCATTATTGTACTCTAGATATTCCAATAGGTGATATCTTAAAAAAATCGACGTCAAATACAATTTAAAAAATATTCTTAGCCTCCCCCATAGATAGTTACATGATAGGGACTACAAGGAATGTATATATAGTAAACTGTGTGTACTTGATAAATACAGTTCTATCCCAAATAGAACGATACATGGCGTGTATTTATCATTTCAAACTGTGTATTCAGGGTTTTTTTGGGCACTAAACCTCAGAAACTACTCTGATACCCAATAAAACAAAAAAACGAACATTAATGATCCAAATTCTGATCAATAAGGGCCCATACTCCCAGCAAATCAAAGCATGTCATCTTCTACATGTCAAATAAAAACATAACATATCAATGATCCACAAGATTATGGCCAATGAGGGTCCATAACAACATAAGAAACAATGTTTAGTGTTCATTCAAGTGATCCTTAAAAATTAGATATACCCTATCAAACAATAGGTATTATATCATGGAATATATCACAATAATTATGTATATCTATCCAAAAATATATCACAACAAGTTTCAATCAGTAATGCACCCTAAATGGCATGTGAATAATACATGACATGTGACCATTACAAAGATCCTATATGGTGCATGATATGACATACACTCATCTCACTAGGTTGATGCAAAAATAGAACCACGATAATATCAACAATAATGACACAAAACATGTGAATCACCCAATGGTGAAATAAATTAAACTGTAATAATAGAAAAACTAGAAAAATCATAACATACGAGGAAAATTGGCTTTTCCCTATACATGAGATTCGCTACTCCTGGGAACAGATAATTAAAAAGTACATCTTCCTTCTTATATCTGGTCATAGGCTCAGAAAAGTAAGTAGAGAAGAAAATAATCCCTTTGATACCAATTTGTAATGTCCTAGTTCAAGAAGCCACCCATAGGTTACCCTTACTATGTTGGTCAAATTACCTCAAGCGTATTTCCCCAAAAGCTAGAGGTTGGTGACTAGAAGGGAGGGAATTGGGTGTGATAGTGGGGAAACAATGCGCTCATTGGTAGAGTAATGGAGTAGAAGTAAATAAGTAACAACAATAGAAGCAGTAATAATACAATACAACAGTAAACAATGGATTACTCAAGAAATAATAAACTGGATAACATATATAAATGACTCATAATATATATTTATATGAAAGTATCCAAACATGTCTTTATGATGGAATACTGTACTAAACCGAAGAAAAAAGGAAACATTTAAACACCAACAACATCACAATCCATAGCTTAGTCCCATTCTCTCCATCTGCACAACAATAAATTAACTGATGTAGAAGGGTTCTTTCCCTTATCAATACATGAAAAAATATAATATATTTAGGTCAAATATCATGAACCAAATCTGGTTATAGATGAATCTCAGTAGGAAACCACCCAATGATCTATTCCTAATAGTTAGAAAATATAAATGGCAGGAAATATGAAAAATGAAGCAATAAATAAGGAAGTACTCAAAAATAAACAATTCATCAGTTTCAATTACATCCATTTTAATTTTATAGTTATGCATCTAACAATCATAAGTAACCCGTTGGGATGTATTGAAATCCTAACCCCTCTGGTTCAACCAATCAAATACATTAAACCCTCTAGGAGGTACTAACATTCTAATCCCTATGGTTCAGCTTTAGCAAAGTCTCTCTGAAAAAGAAGTCACAATAAATTCCCCATTGTGTCTCGTATCTGTAACTGTAGAGACTCTATGGAAGCACTCAACAACCAATTCCCCCATATGGTCTTGTAATAGGGAAACTATTGATACTCTGAGGGTGAAAATGTCCATCTCTCTGATGGTCTCACAACATTAATGTAAACAGACACTATGGGGAAGCCAGCAGAGTCCATTCCCCCAATGGTCAACTACACCTAGTTCCCATAGCCCAATGTAAACCTCAAGAACTTTTGGGATAAATATTCTACAGTATCTCATAGCCTTTTTGATAAATTCACTCCATCGTAAGAATACTAGGCATGGAAAACCAAGAATCCTAACATGAAAATCTATACCAAAAAGTCAATATCAAGAAAACATGGGTAGCACATCTATAACAACGTAAATAAACCTATTTACAATCATAAATTATATACACAACTCACGTAGACACATTTCCCTAGAGACCCAGTGGAGTGATGATATTGAGGGAAGATGTGCCATCATCAGTTGTTCTATCAGTTTTTCTCACCAGATGTTGGTGACATAGGATCATCCATGACTCCTCATTCAGGAGAAGCACCACATGATTCTCACAAGTCTATGAAATGGAGTTATTCTATATTTGTTTTCCAAGTGAGAGGTTTATTCCATGGTTTTCATTTGACATGTATTCAGCAAAAATAGGGTGGACCATTTAAGGGTTAACAGTGATGTGGTGCATGTCAGGATTTTGCAGTTGAACAGACCCATAATGAGTAGGATCTCGAACACTATGAATTTCAAGGTATGATCCAAGTTAACTCAGATTAAGCTTAATCACTATTCGATTACAGGGATTCACATCATTTTATATATATTTCTACTGAGGAGAGATTGGGGATTTTTATCTTTACGTGTTGTAATGTCTTGACGCAGGACATTCTGTTGGGGATAAGAACAGCTACTGTAAAATAGTGTGTGGAGTTCCCTCTGGAGGTTGGTGGGTGTCACTTCTTATGGGAAATATATTTCATAGAGATGATATAATGTGATATAATTCTCATAATGGATGGGTTAGTTTTGTTCCTGGCAGTTGTTCACTGTTATCGCTATTGGGTGACTTTTACATCACCAATGGTTGGATCGTTTCTTCATAATGGATAATGGGATTTCCTGGTGAGCATAGTGGGACTCAAGCTACATGGGTTTGTAAAAGATACCACCTAGATTTCTTGTCTATATCTGGATGACTTGGGGACTTCATAGTTATAATTTCCTCAAGTGGTGGATTGTTTCAGAGATGTCTTTCCAGTGGACTTTTTAGGTTTGACTTAAGAGTGAGAGGTGGAAATTTGTATTGAGGTAGTGACATGAGCATCACTAGTGTATATTACTCCTTAAAGTATCACTACCCTAGAGTTATAGAATCTCAAGAATTAGTTCGAGGTGTTTCAGTGAAACAGTTTTATCTAAATCTGTACTTATTCGTGGGGTTCCCTTGTCCTGTTTGAGAAGAAGCTCGATGCTACCATAGAAATTGTGAGGATTTTTGGATATTGACGATGTTCACATTCAAGAACTGATATCCCTTTATGTGGATTTATGATCACTTTGTTTACGTTCAAGGAGCTCATGTGTTCTTGAATATTGACATGAGAACTGGTTATCATCAATTTCATGTTAGAACATTAGATATATGAATTATATCCTTTCAGAGTGGTATAGTGAATATGAGATTTTTGTTATGTCGTTCGGTCTCAGGAACGTGCATACAGTTTTCCTGGAACTGATAAACCAAGTATTTCATTATTACTTGCATTCATTCATAGTAGTCATCATGGTTGGTATCTAGGAGTACTCTCATAAATTACACGACTATGCCATCTATTTTCAGATAGTTTTGTGTATACTGATAGAGTATTACTTATATGAGAAGATTTTATAATTTTCCTTTTGGATAGACCAAATTCACTTCTGGGGTCATGTTATATCAGAGCCAGGAGTGTCAGTACACCATAAGAAACTAAGAGAAGTAGTTTTCTAAGAGCAGACGAAGAATGTATTTGATGTATGATGTCATATAGAGATGGTTGGATACTGCTGGAATTTCATATAGGACTTTTCATGATTAGAAGTTCAACTGACATTATTGACTAAGAATGGAACTATGTTTATGTGGACATATTATTGTTAGTTAGCCTTTCAGTAGGTGAAATAGAGGTTGAATTTAACACTCATACTAGTATTTCCAGATCCGGGAATGATCTATATTGTTTATTATGATGCATCAGGTATCGAGCTGGGAGTAGTGCTTATGCATGAGGTAGGTGTCGTTACATACGTGTGTCACCATTTGAGGCCACATTAGAGGAATTACCCGACGCACACTCTTGATTTGGCTTCCATTTTTCATGCTTTACGTTGTTGGAGTCATAATCATTTGGGAGAAAATTTTGGGCTTTTCACTGACGACATAAGACACATGTATATCTTCTCTCATCATGATCTGAATCTGATACAATGAAGGTGGGTTGAGTACCATCAGTCCTTTGACATTGATCTTTCCTACACATCTATGAAAAGCAACACAATTGCTAATGAGTTGAGTATGAGGACTGAAATACTAGTAGTTCAGGAGGCCGATAGTGAGTGGAGTCTTATGGCTCTGTTATCTGAGATGCATTTGGATTTGTATGAAAGACAGGGGTAGACATTCCATTATTCGCTAGATGTTACCTCTACTATACATGATCGAGTATGGATGCAGAAACTATAAAATTCTGAAGGGCAAGTCTTATGGGGTTGTGTGTTAGGGGAATACAATATTCTTGGATGGAAATTGGGCAAGAATGAGATCATACGTTTTCATGGACACGTATGGGTGTCAACAGACATACGTGAGGAGCTGACGAGGGACATTAATTCCTCGGTTTGGGAAGCTCAACCAGGTTTCACCATGATGTATCATGTTATACACTGTCAATATTGGTGAAAAGGTATGAAGTGAGATGTTTTAAGGATATTCATGATGTGTTAAACCATTCAGTAGGTGAAGGTGGATCATCAGTGACCAACAAGGCTTTTGTAGTAGTTACACATTCCTGAAGAGAAGTGGAATGATGTAGCGATGGAATTCATGATAGGATTACCGGGGTCTCCATGATAAAATGATGCAGTTTGGGATGCCATTGAATGACTCATGAAGTTTTCACACTTCTTTATGATCAAGGATACCTTAAGTGTAGATGAGATGGTTCGGTTATACATACGAGAGATTGTACATATACATGGGGTTCCACACTCCACTATTTCAGACAAAGACACTTGTTTTACTTCATTGGTCTGGCAGGGACTAGAGAAGACTTTGGGTACACAGGTACATCTGAGTACAGATTACCATCCAAAGATAGATGTCTAGTCTAAGCAAACGATTCAGGTGCTGGGGGACTTGCTAAGAGTATGCGTCCTCGATTTTGGAGGTTCTTGAGAGAAGGACATACTTTTGGTTGAGTTTTAATACAATAATAGATTTCATGAATCTATTATGATTGAACCTTATGAGTCATTTTACAGTAGGCCATGTTGATCAACCTTATGGTGGATAGAGGCAGGAGTGGAAGCTGTACTGGGACATCGTATTTTCTTGGAAACCACAGATAAGGAGGAGTTGATTTAGAAGGGTACGACTACTACACAGTCATGATAGAAGACATACTATGCTTGAGGAATAAAACCTCTAGAGATTGAGTTTAAAGATAAGGTTTTTGTATGTGTCACACCGATGTTGGGACACATGGGGATTAGGGTACATGTCATGCTTTCTCCGAGATACATTAGTCGGTTTGATGTTTTGGATAGAGTCGGGCCGGTTGCTTATTGACTACAATAACTTCATATGTATCGGGCTATGCATGACGTTTTCCATGTTTCTCAATTGTGGAATTACATCTAAGACTTGTATCATGTCTTTCAACCTGAGGAGGTTGAGTTGGAGGTGGATGCATCATTCGAAGAGCAAACTATCTATATTTTTATCATAGTTCTAAGGTTCTCTATGGCTAGTCTGTTCATCTGGTTTAAGTGCTACGACATCATGTTCGAGTACACGATGAGACATGGGAAAGGGTTACTGATATATGATCATAGTGGCCAGAGCTATTCAAGGATTCTTTATCAAAACTACCTTGATAGAGAAATTCATGTAAACATTTCATTAAAGTTGGAACATGGTAAGAACTTAGATCATCTCGTCAGGTATGTCGTTCATTTCTTGTTTTCATAGAAATAATGTATTTTTTGGAAATTTTAGGATTATTTGTTGTGTACTAAAATGTACAAGACATGTACTTCATTTTCGTGGGTAGTATTGTTTTGGCCATGTAACGTCCAAACATATGGTCATGCGGGGTGACATGGAGTCCACCTAAAGCAGAGGCCATTTAAAGTAAGAAAAATCCATGTAACATAGATGAAAAAAATGAGTTCATTTGTTAACTGGTCTCATCATTAAGTGGTATCTAGGTCACCCCACATAGACATGTGTTTGTCCATTACACGACCATCACATGGCTACCTGCGACAACCAAGTACACAACGTGTACTCCTGAAATTTCCAAAAACTCATATTTTTCAAAAAAAAACTAGAAATAAATGACATACCTAACATGAAGCTCCATATTCATACATGATATAAATAATATTTAGATCAGTAGCATAATCCTTTGGAGTTATCCACTTTGATTATGTTTTCTTCTTTTTTGTCCATTCATTTGTCGCATTCATCTTATAAAAACTTGTGATATTGGATCTTAGTTATGTTGGATACTTTAATGTCACTGATCTTCATGGGAAATATTATTATTGGTTGTATACTTTATATTAGAGGATGGGGATTCATGATGTTCTCAATATATCCTACCATATAAAATAACATCCTGAAAACAATAAATTTTTGAGATGGGAAGAGATAAATTTACATCCAGACATTTCTATTTTTGAGCAGCCAGTGGACATCCATGACTCCTATGTGAACATCATAAGTTGTTACCTGATTCCATTCGATATATTTGAATTTTTTAAAATATGTGATTATCATATGAAATGGGAGGGTGATTCATTTTGAGGGAGGCATTTCTTCAAATATTTATGCACATCATTCTAGCACATGACATAAAAAGGATGGAATGTCTTATATTGTGGATTTTTAAACATCAAATTACCAATTTATAGGTATTTCAAATTTATCTTTTATTTTCCCAAATTGTTTTGTGATGTTTTTCCGGTATTTTGATGATATATGAAACTCACTATGGGAAATGAACTCATGTTCATTGATGTATGATTTTTTGAATTAATAATGGCTGGGTTTAAATGTGTCAAAGGATATTTAGAATTCTTACTAAGTTAAAATGACAACATTACAAATGTGGTCATTCAAAATGAATATAGTGTTTTTCCATATACTAAAGGAGTATAGGATATTTAATAATTACAATACATGAATGTTTTACGTCATGTTTAAATTATTCTTCTAATATAATAGTCAACATGAAGATGTTGTAAAATAATACTATTTATGAAAGGTTTGAAAAACATGATCATGTTAACATCATTTAAAGTATAACGCACTGTATTGGTTCTTATCCTATAGGCTTTACACACTATTAAAATATTAGACATCATGGCATGATATTAATGTTTATTTTTTTATCAAAGGTGACATGTTTTCAGTAATTTTTGGATTCATGAATAACACAATGTGAAAATGGGGTTTAATACAATGTAATTCAAAATGATTTTATAGAACTATGAAACTATTTTATATTTTATTTGGATATAGTTCTGGTACCTCTTAATCCAGGGGATCTCTGTGGTGATTTTAGTGAATCCATCTTATTTTATATTACTTGTTTTAATGAATAATAATGATTGGTTTTGCACTTTCTCTATATCGGTGAGTATTCCATCATATTATTCATTGTTATTAATCTAAGTGACACTATTTTGTTTCTTTTTTGATATTTTATTATGTGATGATAATAATATTGATCATTTCTAGATATATTTTGTGATCCTTTTATAAAGGATAAAAATTGTTATTTTTATTGTCTAGCGTGGGAGTTTATAAGAGGGTTGTTTCTTTATATCCTACCTGTTAATGGATTTCTTAATTCATATTGATATATGAGGAATTATTCTATAACCGTTTTATTGTCATGTCATTCTTTCATGCTGATGGATTCTGTTATGGGTGTGTGCGGCCCATGTTTGAGGTTGGTGTTTCTTTATGAATCCAATGTAGGATGAGTTTTATTTATCTATTATGAAAAATTCTTTTATGAATAAAGTAAATTTTTTTATTTATATGGTTATAAATTTGTTTTCATAAAATATGGTTTTCCACTTATTTGGGTAAAAGGAATGGTATTATAAAATTATTATGATGTTTCATTCGGATTGGTTTTCAAATAATTATTTTGATTAAATGTTTTGGAAAATATATCACATAATAAGCCACGGGTACAAATGTGGAAGGAATAGTTATAGGTATCATATGATAATAATATAAGGTGTTTCCTCATGGGGTATTTCTATACCCCATATGTCTATTGTTCTAGGAAAATGATAGAAAATTTGAGATGTTCACATTCTTTGATATTACAAGATCTAAAGATTTGATGCATATATCTAGGGGTCTGATGTACACTATTGTCCATGTTAATGGTATGGGTGTCTTTTGAGCCTCATCTATAGTGATCATTAGGTTGGTGTTACATATTCGTATGATTGTAATATTTAATATTGTACATTCATATAATAGATATGATAAATAATGTATTATTTTTTAAAATTTGAAATATTTTATTAACCAGATATGATATTAAAATTTTTAGTTGGATCATTGGGAAAATTTGAAAAATGGTAAATTAAAGGATTTTCCATGATTTTTATATAAAAAATGATTAACATTTTATCATTCCATATATTCATCAATGATTAGAAGTTCTATAATATTGTATTGAGGGTTTTTTTGGATCTCTAAGGTGTTTAATAATAATTACTACTTCTTACATTACCATTCCTTTTGTTTGTTATGTCACTAACACATCCTTAAAAACATTTTTAGTAATTTTTTTATTTCTTTTTTGTAGAAATTTTTTGAAAATATTATCCTTCATTATTCATAGAATTAATTCAAATTGATTTACGATACAAAATTTACATTCTTCATTATGATTATTGTAATCAGGATATGTTTGATCAATCAGACTCATCATTATTAAAACTAGAAGTTAATATTTTGGTCTAATATTTCATAATGAAAAAGTCATAAAAAGAAGACAGACATTGTTCCTGATAAAAATCAGAATAATACTCATAAATATATTCATATTGATATTATTAAGGAAGTCCATCGGGCTGAGATTTTTTTATAAGAATAATATAGTGGCTTATTTAGGATGTAAAGAAAAATTTAAAAATTGTGATGTTATTTTTTTCAATAGGAAATGAGCCATTTCGTTATAATGAGTTTTCAAGTGACAGGTGTCTTAATCTATTGAAAAAAACAAGGAAAATATGACCATTTTGAGGATGTATATAAATACCATGTCATTTGATGAATGTTAAGATAGATTACTGCATTCTCTCTCAAAATTTCGTGAAGGATATTTAGCAAGATCAACTCATTATTATTCTTTTTAATTTTTTATAGAGATTCATTCTAATGAAACCTTTTCAGGTTGTCCACTTATAACTATTATTGATAGTAACTATATCAAATCATTGTTATGGTTGAGTGATTTTGAGTATAGGAAGGTGGATAATCTAATCTATCGAATCAAAGGATTTTAAGAACCATAATAAAGAAATAATCATTGTATCAAGTGATTATGGGGTTAGAATGATAGATCCAACATAATATTATTATCATTGTATTTCTTGGTATTGAATGAAATAGTTTTTTATAAGTATAAAAAAGAGGATACCACTATTTATTTTCATTGACTACATTTTCCATAAGATTAAAAGTGTTTTCTTATAAATATCATCTTATAATCCATTCATTATTTTCTATAGCTATTATATTTCATTGAGTTGATATGATTCAAATTCTATTCATGTAATATTTTGTTGATAGTCATACTCAACATTTATATATTTATTATTACTATTTTGATTATGAAAATTATCATATTCTGATAAATAATATCCATAATTATTGTAACTGTTTATCTAATATAATCAAACATACTGAGATTCTAATTTTTAGGCATTGTTAATCAAATCGAGCGATTAGGCTGATAAAATACTTAAATATTATTTATGATTTCATTATTGTAGTTATTCTAATGTATGTTTTTTAAATTATAATTAATCCTCACTCTTGTAAGTATAACCATCATAAGATACTTCTTATGTTCCTATAATCAGTATTACTGATATATTAACCCAAAAATTTTTAACAGATAAGTATTCCACTACTCATATACATTATTGGGATTTTACATTATTTAATATTATATGTTTTAATAATTTATTTATATAGACTTCTTTTTTATAGTGTGTTGTTACATTAACATGTATTTTTTGAAGATAATAATTTTTATTAAAATATGACAAGTCATAATATCGAATATACATAAAATCTAAATGAAAATTGAACACATTTATGGGTTAGCCTATATTATGAGTATTGTTGGGATATAATCAATTATTTAGTAATCAATGAAGTATTTTATAATTTTTTTATTCTTATTGAAGTCATAAGTTTCTCAATAAAAATATTATTTTTATTACCCATTACGAAAAACAGAGATCATAGTTAAACTATATGGCGAGGAATATTCTATAATGTTCCTTGAGAAGAATAATTTATTGTTAAATGTATTCTTTTCAAGATAAAATTATTAAATTGAAAATTATTGAGGTCATACATTTGGGTATATCAATAGTTGTTTAGTCCAGGAGAGCTATGTTATTTGCAAGTTATTGGGCCTTTGTTTTCATACTAGTTGAATCTATTTCATTTATGTTTTAGAGGTTACTGATGATCATAAAACATTTACAATATATTTGTGTAAAATTAATTTATGATAAGATATATATTTAAAATATATTTGTTACCATACGTAATGAGTGGGAATTTAAAATACCTATTGTTGATAAGATATGAATGGTGTCTAATCATAACATATATGATGTTATTGCTACCCATATGTAATATGAGGGTTGGTTTTAGAGAGACGTTGAGAAAAAGGAAAATAAAAGTGGAGGGTTTTTTAAGAAATCATAAAACTTACCTACTAAAGTTTACACTGTAGAGAAAGTTGTTATGACTTTAAGAAAGTAGTAAATAGTTCTTCAATCTGATTGAATTCTCTCTGAAAATTATGAGAATGATTTAGAAAATATTTCTTTATGTAAAACAAGATTTTTTTAATGTAATATTTTCCATGTCATTATATGAAGAATCATAAGGATAGAAGTGATAAGAAATTTTAATTCACTTGTTACGGAGGTAAAAATAATGGACACATTAGATCTAAATGTCAAAAACTATATAGGAATGTTTGAATAGGAAATAATATAGATAGGAATACCAATACATATTATACATTTATTATAAATAGCATTTTGATATATTTTTCCATAGGGAGTTCTAGTGGGGTGATTGTTTTGATATTTTTTCAGATATTGAATGTTCTATTTAGAGGAAGATATGTATTTATTTCAATGTATGTAATTATAATCAATGTATAATTTATTGGAAAGAATAACTAAAATCCTATCAAATACCCCATTACTTGATAATTAACATATTTATAAATATTAAATATCTTATGATGATGAATTATCATTGTATTATGATAATTAATTAACTTCATATGATGATGTTTCTAATTATTCTATTCATCTTCAGAATAAAAAATCATATATTTGAAAAAAAAATCTATGGAAAAAATTGTTATGTCTAATTCAATAATAATTTTTTGGAAAAATTAAATATCATATCATTCAAATTATCATTAGAAAAATATGTTAGAGAATGAATCTATTTATATTGATTTTTAAAAATTTGTTTTCAAGAAATTGTATTTAGATAATAAACAAAATTATAAAACAAATGACATTGTCGATTAATATTTAATTGAAAAACAAAAATATGAAAACATTTTTTAAAAAAAACATATAAAAACATTTATAATGGGTAAAAAATGTCATTAAAAATGTATATATAATTTTGACCACTTCTTAATGGTTCAACAATGTGTAATACATTTAAATAACCTATTTCTTTTTAAAAAAAATCCTTAAAATGATCAATTTTGTACTATATTTCAAAGTGGTGGTATTTCGAAAAAAAATTGATCAATAAAAAATTTATGACCCTATTATTTATTAAATCAAATTTTTCATAAATAAATCGATTCACAGTGGTTCATTTTACATTATTACTAGACCCATGATGTTTTGGTTACAAAAAGTCTAATGTTTTTGTTTTCATGTAAACAAATATAGTAATACCTAAAATAATGCTTAATATATGGACTTCTCATGTCATTGACATCAGACTGTAAACATATATATTCATGATTATTATCAAAATTCAGGGAGGAAAATTAACATTTGAAGATAATTCCCAAAGATATATTATTGGAATATGTATCATTTTTTCATGGAAAATATTTTATTTAAAAAGTTTTTTTGTAATGGACTTAGAATAAGATTATAACTTTAAGACAATTATATGATGATGGATGAATTATGATATTTAGTAGTGGTAAATGTTTTATACATAGTTATTTAGATGAATTTATTCTTTATTCCAATCGGTGTTATAAGGTTTGTACTCATAACATATAAGACTATATGAGTGAATAATTACCTGTTTTTAATTAAATAGAATAATAATAATTGTTATGGAATAAAAGGATATAACATTATAACCACAAAAAAATATCTTGGTTAACTAAAAAATGACTTATAATTGATCTATAGAACATAGGGTTGATTCGTCCAAAGTATGTGACCCCTGTCTATTTGTTATGAAACATAAGTACTTTTTTAAATATATTAGTAAAGTATCAACTTAGAATGTATTACAATTAGTTCACATTGATAAATTTTGTCCTTAAATAAATACTAATATTTGTGTAAAATACTATGTATATGACTTAATTTATTATTACACTTAAATAAATGGGTTATTTCTAACAACAAAATATAAACCCATTGGTAATTTTAAAACTTTTATAGAAAAAGTATATAATTGGTAAAACCATCCCTATATAACTACTCATAGTGATCATGGTGGAGAATTATAAAACTCAAATTTTGAAAATTTATGTATTATAAATGGTATTTAACTTAAATTTTCATCACATAGGACCACTCTAAAAAATGGAGTAGGTGAAAGAAGTAATAAAATTCTTAATGAAATAAATAGAACCATGTATACTAATTACTCAATTGCTATTTTTTAGGCTTAAGAAGTTAGTACTACAGAATATACTATAAATTTATTCTTACATAAAACCATTCTCAATATAACTCTTTATGTGCAGTGGAAATGAAGAAACCCAAAAGTTTCTTTATATCAATGTATTTTTATGCAATGTATTCATTATGAAAAAAATACAACATTGATAAATTTCAAAAAAAAAATCTGATGATGGAATATTTTAATTTTACTCCAATATTTTAAGTCATAGATTTTTTTTAAAATCATATACTATTTATGAAATATTTCAGGTTATGTTAGATGTAACTAGTCCTTTTATCATAAAAAACCCCAACCTATATCTAAAAATTTTATTTCGAAAATAGATTTTCAATATTTGTTAGAAAATTATTTTCATATGGAAATAATTCATGAAATATTTTTGGATACTTTTCAATATGATGATTTTATACAAAGATTTTATGAAAAGAAATTCAAAACCCAGAAAATTCATTAATTTCATATGAATCATCCTAGTGATAGTATAATTGCTGATGTAAATCAACTAATTACGATTATATGTGAATTATGAAATGGAATTGAATATTTTGTTTTATTATCCCAATTTCAATCGAATATATCTCAAGATGATTTAGGTGATAAGTATTTGATTTACGAAATGAAATATGAGCTCAATAAATTTCAAAGGAACTAAATCTTTACTTTAGTGGGAAATAATTCAAAAAATTATATAATTGAGTTGAAATGGGATTTATAGATTATGTTTAATGAGAAGGTAATAATCATTATGAATAATTATAAAATTTTTTGTAAGGGTTATAACCAAAATAAATTAATATATTATGAAAAAACATATGCACTCGTTGCAATACTTGAAGATATGAAAATACTTATATCCTATACAAAATTCATTAATTAGAAAATTTTTAAAATGGTTGTGAGGTTTGATTTTCTTAACAGATATGTTCATGATGAATGTCATTTTGAAAACCCACATGGTTTTGAAAATAAAAATCATCCTGATTATGTTTACAATGATACCAAATAATTATATGAAATTAAATAAGTATATATATCATTTTACGATATATTAACACATTTTTTGATACAATCCTTTTTAATGGGAGTGAGGTTCCAATTCCATTAATAATATATGGTAATAAAAATATTATTATTGTACAAATATATATTAATGAAATTATATTCATATCAAATCAATAATATTTAACTAATTCACTCATGGATCTTATGAAATTTGAGGTTAAAATGAGTATGATAGGTGTGTTAAAATATTTTCATGGTTTTACAATTTTATAGAAAAAAGGATATTTTTATATCAAAATAATTATACCAAATATATTATTAATAACTTGGGTTATAAAAATGTATAAGGTATTAATAGAAACATCGGTACATAAAAGACATTAGATATTGATGCAGCTGGGAAACCAGTCGATCAAAATATTTTTGCTGGTATGATAGAAAATTTACATTATAAACCTTCCATTAATCTAAATATATATATTTCTAAATTTTTATATTTAACATATCAAGGAAAACATAGGAATGATTTTTATAATATATAAAACAAAATTCTCATTATCTTATGGGAACTATGGATTTTGGTCATTTGTAGTCATCAAATTTTTTTTGAAATAAATTGTATTTTAAATACAAACTTTGGAGGAGGAATAATGTATACAAAACGTATATATGAAAATAATCTTTAATTATAACATTTATTAGTTTCATGGTCTTGTTTCGAAACTAAAATCATTAGTAATTTCCACTATTGAGGACTAATATGCGGCTGCTGGAAGTTGTTGTGATCAAGTGTTATGCATCTAACACACACCCACTGACTATGACATTAATTTTACTGAGAATCAATTAATTTTTGATAACACAGGTTCCATTACGTTATTTTAAAACATATAAAATCAATAATATAATTTTTATATTGACATAAGACAGTATTTAATTCATTAACACACCAAAAATAGAAAAATAATTTTCCAATTTATTGAAATGAATGATTAACATGATGATATTTTTTCAAAATCTATTCCTTATAATGTATTTTATTATTTCATATATAATCTAGGAATGATCAATATAATTTAATAATTTGTATATACGTCTTGAAATATTATATTCTCACATTAGTATAATCCATATTTTATGCAGAATGCATATGTTTTGTGTTTTACAAAACATTTAATTTTATAAAATATTTCTTGAAACATTTCCAATAATAAGTTTACTTAAAAACTTGTTTTTAATTTTTTTTATAATTAATAATCCTTTAAAGGTTATTAGGACTCAGAAAATGATTGATGTTTCCCAGACATAATTGTTTCTAAAACAAATTTGGGATTCCCAAATTATAATAATTAGATTTCATAATGAAAGTACTATATTTTTTTCAAATTAATATATCATATGTAATAATTATTTATAAAACCAATAAAAAACTATTTATATTAAAATAAGAAATAAGAACATGACATCCATACTCATGGGACTGTTCACTTCAAAGTTACACCTCAT
Organism: Viscum album; assembly: GCA_963277665.1. Lineage (NCBI taxonomy): Eukaryota > Viridiplantae > Streptophyta > Magnoliopsida > Santalales > Viscaceae > Viscum > Viscum album. The sequence goes on along the minus strand of OY728143.1, from coordinate 958,883,432 downwards.
TTGTATTAGTTCTATTTCATTATGTTAGTAATTTAAATTTTTTATTAATTTTAATTTTTTTATAAACAAAATTGTTTTTCATTAAATGTATCTTAAATTTTTTCTTGGTGGGATTTATTTCTATCATGATGAATGTTTTAAAAACTTATGAGTTAAAAAATTCATTATGTATATCTTCATATCAATTTCAACCATCATATCATGTTTCTTTAATTTCAATAATAAGTTTTTATATGGAAAATTAATCTTGAAAATTAATGTATATATAAATGTGGGACCCCATCATGTCCCATATCATTTTCTCTAGAATTTATCCGCAGATTTATTAACCCTTCATATTGGAATATTTTAATGGTTAAATTTTCTATTGAACAATATATCCGGGTTTAGTTCCAATTTAAAATTTCATAAGACTACATGAAACAATTTTCATTCTAGGAGAGGTAAGTATAATATATTAATTTTTAATAATTTGATTATAAATTCATTTATATTATTATATTCGATGTATTTTAATTAGTATTCGTTGAAAATTAGATAAGGATTTTAATCTTTTACTTCGAAAGAGAGTTCTTTACTTTTGATTTTTGGATTTACTTTTTAATTGAATATTCAAAACAAATAATTTTGTTTTCTATATATAGAAATTAGTATAATGTGTCATATAATAAGGTTTATAGTTTGTTTTGAATACTAGAAGATAGAGAAGCATAATGTTTTCACAACTTTCATAATGATCTCATCCAATTTAATAAGAAAATTAAAAAGGATTGTTGTTTTTTCATTATATAAATTGATCAAGGTATTACAATAGAATATTTATAATCAGGTCATTGACTTATTTAAGAAATTACTCCTTATTCTGAGGAATAATTAACAACATTACATAAAGTTTTTAGATTATTTCATATTTTAATTTTGGTGAAAATATGTTTTCTAAGAAGGATTTCAATTTTGTTTCAAATATGAATAAAAATAAGATAAATCAATAAGATATTGGAAATAGTAGTATAAATCCTCATCAACCTAACCTAAAAAAATTCGAATCAGTAAGAATAATTTTTCTATAAGGATTTGATTATGTTTTTCATGTCTTATTATGTATCGAATGAAAAATTACATATTTCTCAATGTTTGAATCAAGGGGGTAATTGATTCAATAAGATCATGATCATAAATTCGAATCTCTAAATATTCTAATAGAGAGTGTGATTGAATGTGAAAATGAGTTAAATTTTATTCAAAAATTATATGAGTCTCATAAAAATTCATTAAATAAATTTTTTACCTGGCCTCATCATGTTGATAAAGATATTTTTTTACAGAATGAATAGTATGATGTTATATTGAATCATTCAATAGAATAATATAATTCTGTTAATTAGTTATCGTCACATATGGATAAAAAGAGATAAAATTTGTGATGAAATTATAGATGCAACTGATAAAATAACCATGAATGTTGAATCTCTCAAACAGATTTTCTGAGACATTGATTTTAATATGATGGATTATTATCCATAGAATATAATATTTTATATTTCTATGAGAATAATTACTTGATTTGGGAGGATGTATATAACATATGATCATTGGAAGAGAAGGTTTAAAAGATTTATAATTAACACAAGGAATTCAATAATATTTACGTATCTATGTATAATATAATTATTGAATAATATCCTCATTACTTTTTAACTCTGACTGAATTTTTTATGTAAAACATTTTAAAGTCTATTTATGAATTAATAAAATTTCCATTCAATTATGATTCATAAGAATGATTTGACATTCCAATTGGTTTAATGTTCTATAATATATTTTGTTTGAAATTTGGTTAATTAATTATATTTTTCTAATTTATTCATTCTTCTCTATCATTTCATGATATCACAGACTTTTCCCATTATTTTTTAACATCACAATGGGGTATAAATCTTTATATGTTGGATAAATTATTAAATTACGAGAGGATTATATAAAGGGGTATTTTAAAGCACGAGGTTATTTAATTATGGAGGGGGATATGATCCTTTAGGGAAAATATATCCTAAAGTGATAATTTCATATAGAATTTTTTAGTATGAAAAACAATCATATTCTTTTTCATATTCAAAATAGTTTTACACTAAGGGGTACTTATGTTTGATTAAATATGAATTTATTTTTCTTGAAAGAATATTGAATACATGTTTTTGATAGTTATTTTTATTTTATGTTATGAGTTTTTTTCAATATAAATACGGGGATCTTATTGATTGAGAACATATTTTTTAATACATATGGATTGATTTGGTTTATTAAATAACAAGAAAATTCATGTTTATAAACATTAACTACCTATGTTTTTTTTAATTTTATTTTTGAAAACATATTATTTTAAAATAATTAAAATAACTTATAAAGTATTATAGATATAAATATTATATTACACATTATGATTATAAAAATTTGTATGTGTTTGATTAACATGGATAATTTTAATCAGATTTAATATTTTGACATTCTTTCATTTTATTTTATTCTAACAAAGAGCTAAAAATAAGCACTATTCTAGTACCAATAAACATATGACAAATACTCATATGGATTATCATATTGACACTGTTAAGCATGTAAATTGGTTTGGAAATATTTCTAATTAAATCAAAAAGGCATATTTATAATTTATGGAAAATATTAAACATGGTGATGGTGATTATTCAATACAACAACAACCATTTTCTTATAATGATATTCTATGTTCCAAGTGTCTAGAGACATTTAAAAAATGTAAATAATATCATTATTGTGAGGGAACATATAAATACTATGTCATTTGAAGAGTATAAATTATGTGGAGTAATTTCAATCTCCCATTTTACGAATATTACTTATCATGAACAGATCACTGTTTTCTTTTGTAATTCATTACAGAATGTTGTTGAAAGGAATCATTTTTAGGTTTTATACAATTTATTTTTAGTTTTACCTAAACATGGTCATTTTTATGATTGAGGGATTTTTGAGATAGGAATATAGAGAATATGATCTATAGAATTGAGTTGTTACAAGGATATTAAATGAGATTCGATCATCATATTAAAGTATTTTAAGGCTAGGAAGACATAGAAAATTTGATATTCAAATCAAGGGAATTCCTTATAATGAAATACAAATATTTGATTAAGAATAAAACATAAGATATATTTTTATAATATTAGTCACTGCCATTATATTATCAATAAAAGAGGAATTTTTTTAATTATATATTTAATGCCATTAAATTTTTTACATACCTAATATATTTCTTGTTTTTAAATGATTATATTATGTGGAATGTAATACTAATTAGGTTATTTTAATTAACTTATTATTTTTGGTTATTATTATTATTGTACTAATAAAAATACACTAATAAATTGGATCCATATAAATTATATTTTTACTCTGATATATTTGGATATATTGTGATTCTAATAATGTGACATTTTAATCAGACTGAGGTAAGTGTCATATAACCTACATAAAGAAGTTTTGTATTTTTTTAGTTTAATTATATTAAACTAATTTTTTAAAACTAAAATTAAACCCACTTTTTTATGTATAGACATCATAAGATAATTCATACAATACTATAGTTAGTATTAAACATAAAATAATCTTACATAAGGTGGGATCCTACTCATACTATTAGATCACACAATGAACCCACCTTCGACTATTTGTAGATAAATATAGATATATTTTAATATAGTGAATGTCTAGGAATAACAATGATTTAAGGTTGTATCTATTAGATTTTTTTTATAGATGGTTTTCAGATTGTAGGAGTTTTCCCACTATATCTAATGGACTAGTAAATTTTCCATATTAGTTGTATTTTGATAGTGGAATTTTACTTTGGGATGTTCTGAGAGCTTTTTAGATTTATTATTTACTGCTTATTATTTTAATTATAGAATAATTTTATCTCTTATTATATATATATATATATTTTATATATATTCCATGAAGATTCATTAGGTTTTATAAAACTATTTTTTGGTTGTTATTTGAGACACAAGTGTTGGTCTACATTCCATGGGGATTGGGATCACCCTTCATATGTGATTTCTTTTGGGGTGAATACAAATTTTATATGAAATTCAGGTCGGGATCACAAAACATGTGACCTTTTTTATTGTCTAAATTATAATTACCTCATTTGTAAAAAATATGATTTCACTAAAAGGATAAATTAGATAGGTGATGCTGGTAATTTGAAGCTATAATTATGTGATCAATGTCCTCAATAATTGGAAGCATTTTTTTATAAAATAAATTCCCTTATTTCTATGTTTTATTCAATTATAACTTTTTATGCAATTTTAGATTAAATAATCTAAACATTTCTAAAATGGAAATACTATAAACATTTTTTCATATTGATAAAAACATAGACTTAAATACAGAGTGGCCTTAATTTTTAGTTCATGAAACATATAGAAGAAAACTATGAAAATTAAATCACGATCTTTATGGGTTAATGAATGCACGCATATTTTGGTTTTCCATGTCACGTAAGTATAAAAAAATCATGATATTTTTAAACTGATAGTTGGAAGAAAATTTTTTAAAATTTAATATAATAAATCTTCTTACATTATGATTTAGTGTGTTTCTTATAATATTCTTTTTCCATAATGATGAAATTTTTTATGGAAAATTTTAAAAAAAAATTAGAAATGATTTGTAATTTCTTTATAAGGTTAGATAAAATTCTTCATGGTTTTTTAAATCAATATTTATTTTCCAAATATCAATTTCTCCTAAAAATATATCACGTAGTTAATCAAAATTGAAGGAATGGATTAATTAGGTGGTATATCTAAACTAATTCATATAAAAAAATTAGCTATGTTTGAACAAAGTAATGATAATTATAAAAAATATAAAAATTTTATTATTATTATTATTTATTTGATTTCCTAATAGATTGAAATTATTTTTTATGTTAATATTATCAATTATCATCATTGAAATCCAAAATAGAGACATTTCATAGTAGCTAGTAGTTTTTTATGATACCTAAAAAATAATTTTAACTATAACTTTATATGAATTGAATAGGTTGTTATTATCTAAACCTTCAAAATATTTTAAATCAAATTTTTGATGTGTTTCATTGATAAATTTCATATTTTTATGAATTAATGGGCCCTTGAAATAATATATTTGATATAATAAATTACATTTATTCAATAATTTAAATTTCATAGGAACATTCAAGTATATATTAATGTAATACTCATATGTAAAATCTACGACTGTGGACAAGTTCAAAACATGATTTTTTTAGGGGTGGTATAAACATTGTATTCACAAGGGACCCGTGGATTATATCATCATGAGTGAGATATTAACTAATTAAATTAGATCAATAAATTAATGAATTGATTATAGTAACATAACTTAAGAAAAAATTTAAAATCACCCTAAATATCATTCACTATGGTTGGTAACTGTAAAACCTAGTATGAAATTGTTAGATATTATAGAGGATGATATTATTATGGGAATAAAATTCTGTAGATCTAGAATTTATATCATTGGTGAATAACCAATGGATATCGAATCAAATGTGAACTTCTTATAGTAACCTATAATCACATTCCAAATAAATTATTTCAATAAAAACATTATTTATATACTATATTTACAATTATTAGTTTAAAAACAATTATTTCCATCAATAATTACAATATATGCAACCAAAAATTTAGTGACATACTTTTGAAAGAAATTAATTATTTAAATATATTTAGAGTTTGGAAAAAATTTCACAATCTAATATAATGTATATCTTATAAAATTTACATCTTTCACACATTATAAAAAATAATAAGATGTCTAAAATATCATTAACATATATATATAAATTCCAACCATGCATATTTTTTAGACACATCATGTGTAATACATTTCATCATAACCTGGTAATATAGATACATAAGAAGAGGTCAGATCCAATGTTATTTATGTGAAAACATAAGATATAAATTTCAGATATCATAAGTGATCACAATATAACTATAAATAATATTGAGGGAATAAAAATAAAAAAAATGAATTATCTAAAGAAAATATTATCATAAAATATAAATGGTTTATATATCAATAATAATATAAATGGGAGATTATAAATAATTTATTTGAAATTGGGAAAATAATGTGGGAAATATATTTTGATCCATATTTCCATTAATCATTAACACACATGTCATGAACTTCCCTTAAAGGACCCGTGCTTATGTGATATTATTCCTTTTACATTAAGTCTCCATATTGTCTATGATAGTTTGTCTCATTATTCCTAATGATACATTGAGGGGATATTGTAGGATCCAACCATCCCTAATTAATTCCAATTCATTCATCATATTGAGGATTGAATAATCTATACAATACATAACCATTATTCTTAACATATTAATCTACATCCAAATTAAAGTAAAAAGAATAGAGATACTAAATATTTATTCAACCATTAAAGGTTATAAATTTCTATGTAAGAATCCAACAAACTAAAACCATATAATCAAATGACAATAAATTTATATTAAAAATTTACCAGATAAATCATCTTTTGGAATCATGGTGAACACCATCAAATCAATCAAAGGAAATATAGAGTGTTAACAATGTCATGAAATTTAAATAAAAAATATTATATCAACCGAAGAGGATTTGGATAAAAAAACACAATGATGGATTTCAAAAAATTTAATAAAATAAATATATATTTTCAATAAATTTACAGGTTAATTAATGAAAAAAATATATACCATATATTGACACCTTGTTTTGAATATGAATAATATCTCAAGGGAGAAAAATAGACATACAAAAAACATTGGTGAAATGATATCATTAGAATAAAAAAATGATGATAATATAATTGAATTAACATATTAAGATACAAAAAATAGTAGTTTTTAATTATTGATAAAATGTAATTGGAACCAATGTATATAATAATTTATAGTGTGCAATAATAGTAATCCGTAATGAAATTATATATTGATCTAATAAGACTGACAAATTTTAATGAAGATGAATGTTATCCCATTGAAGTATAGAATTTGAAGTGTTAAATTATATGTAATTAACAAATAGAGGGTATTATTAGTAAATATAAATGGTTATGTAATTTTACTATTTATAGGAATAAATTACATCATAATAATTTCTCTATGAATACATATTATAACCAGAAAAACTTATAGGCGACATAATAATTTGGGTATGAATAAATTGATAATGTATTTATAAGGATGAATTATGAATCCCTAGAAATGAATGATAACAAGTAAGACCATTTATTAAATAGGAAGAATAAGTCAATATTTTAAAATAGTTTTTCCATAATAATGTTGTTACTTAGTAGACGAAAATTTAGTTAACAAAAATCCTTAAAATAATTACCAAAACCTAAAAAACTCATATTAACACTTTTATAAAAAAAAATATCAAAAACACCGATTTATGAAACATTTTCATATGTATATCATTTTATAATATTCATTACATTTAATCTATACATCTATATTTTTAGTAATTATCTATTTTTTTTATCTGGTGTGTGTAATAATGATCTTATTGAAAGTGATTTATAAAATAAGTGTTTTTATTTATTATTCTCAAAATGATCATCATTATATATAATTAAATTTATTATAATTTCTTTTATAATTATTCATACTATTTTTAATTTAATTCTATGTGATATTTTTTTACGATCATAAATGATGAATTTGTAATGAGCATGTTTAAGAGATTTTTCATAGATTAATATTAGTTTGGTAAAAACATAGATAAATAAAAATGTTACAATTATAAAACTATATATTATTAATTTATAACTTATTTATAACATTTATTAATCGAAATTAATTCATCATTGTCATCCCTGATATAAATTTATAGCATTGTTCATATATTTTGTAACACCATCACGAACAACATCATACGGTCGTTAGTGGATTATTTAGAACTGAATTATTTGAAATATACTTATTTGAGAACCATAATGACCATATATAGTATTTTTTAATGTTAAATACTAGAAATTATATGAATTGTAATTGTAATATTAGTTATAAGATGATTGTTCATAGTATAAAGAAATAATATTTTTTATTAAAAAGTTCATTTATGTAGTTGAAATTAAAGTGGTTGGTTACATCTCGTAATATTAAAATGTCATCATTTATTTCATAATGAAACATAAATTTTATAAAAAAATAATATATATCCATTATGACCATTTTCTTTCCATTAATTAATGTCATTTTTGGAAATAAAAGATTGAAATCAATCAATCAATTTAGTTATTAGTAATGATGAATGCATGGTTTATGATATCATTTAACAAAGAAAAATAGAAATGAATATTATATTTTAAAATTTAACAATATAAAATATATATTCAAAATAATAATTATTTATTAAATAATTCATTATGAGCAGAAATGTAGGATGGCTAAGAAAAAATTCATGATTCTCTATGGAGGAGGCAGTATTCACATATGCATGATTGTTTTTTTATTTCTCTAAAAGAAAAAAGGGAAACAAAATTAAATATAATTAAGATAGAATAAAAAAATAAATTACAAAAAAATTATTTAATTTATAAATTATTGGAAAAATATATATCAAAATTATAATGAAAGGAAATTAAATTAGGGGAAATAATACTCACATTGAGGACTTGAGCATTCTTGTGTAGGAATCTATGTAAAGGGAGGAAATTCACCAGTGTATATTGACCATGAGATCATGGAAATAAAATAGTATTATAAAATAAATAATTTGATTTATTTGAAAATAAAATTTCATTTTTATAGAGTTATTAATGTGTTTATGAGTGCATCCTTTATGAAGTGGTGAGTGTGACAATTTTGTAAATATATCAGCTTAATATGAAGAGAGCACATGTATCACATATATATTTAATAAAAAATTGGAAATATTTGTGTGGGGGATGTGATAAGGTCTATAATCCCACTACCGTTCATTTTGAAACATGTGTTAAAGAAACATGTGTTGGTAATCTCTTAGATTTTAAACATTTTAATTTTTTGTTTGACATCAGTATCATGTTTTGACATACCAAAATTTCATTTAATTTATAAAAATGGCTCAAATTAAATAATAAGGATCATGTTATAAAAAAATAATTTATTCAAATACAGTTACAATATATTGTAGAAACTTGTTTTAACATTAGGAAAACTAACATGTAAAACCCATTTTTCAGGGAAAGGGATATATTTAGATTTAGATATATGTTTAGTAAAAAATTATCAAGGTATTTCATATTCACGGTTAAAATTGGTTTAATAATATAAAAAAATTATTATGAATTTTATAGAAATATAGAAAAATATTTAACATATTATTTAACTAAATGAAGGGACCAAAATTGTTAATGTTATTTTAATATATTATTTATAAAAAAAAATATTACACCTAGGTTTTAAAAAATAATGATTTTTATTTAAAAAAGTATATAAAAACACCCTAAATTAAAAATGTATCCTATAAATTTTTTTATAATTTTTTTGTATTTATATAATGATAAATTTGTAAAAGTTATAGTTTTAGTAAAAATGTATTTTCACTATTCACCTAAATATCATGTATTTTATAAAAATCTAAAAAATTAATATATGTATATATATACATTATTAATCCAATAATGAATTTTTTTATAAACATAAATATAAAAAATCATAATTTATAATATTTAAATGTAAATAATAAAAGACAATGTAAATCATTATCAATGGAATACAACATTATTTTTAAAAAATTTGAAATATTTTTATTTTTATTTTAGATAAAATAATAATAAATTAGTGTTAAAATATTATTTATATTAAAAATATTTTCTATCAATATACTTTTTATATTCTTAAAAAAACACCTCAATATTCCTTTTTTAGAAAAACTACATTTTAAACACAAAATAACACTTATTAGTTATTTATAAACTATAATATAATATAACAAATACATTGAATTTACAATGACCTATATCTTCATTAATACAAATATTTCATAAATAAGAATCCTATATATTTACCACACACAAATAAAGAAACATTTTAATATTAATATATTCTTATACGATTCATTTTATTTCAATGGTTGGGGCATCAGATGCTATCAGACAAATTATGTTCAAAATTAAATAAAATATAAAAAATTTATAATGTGGTATAATAATATTCCCATTAAATAAATTTCATTCAAACAAATCTTAATTTTTTTATTTTAAGGCATAATAGTTCAGTGGATCAAAAGTTATACAAGATCTACAGTTTTATTTCTAATCAGATATCAGACACAATATTTTAGATAATATGAAACTCATGAATGGGTATTAACACTAATTTAAAAAAATTTATTCCTATGTGATCTTTATACTCAAAATTATTAAATTATCATTGGTTTATTTTAGATATGGAGGGATATTTCGAAACCAAAAATATGAAATAATCCCAATGTAAAGAGAGATATTTTATTCCAAATACAACATAAAATTAGGGGAAATATATTCATAAGAAGTAATATCCCAAAAATACCAAAGAATGCTTGTTAATAATCTTACCACCATGTAAATATATTCATAAATCAATATTCATTTAAAAAAACATATATTCTATTATATATTCTAAAATCTATAGTTAAAATCTCTATATACTTCAGTATTAACTGTTCTGTAAGATTTTCATTTTTTCCATGGTCTTAGTGTTTCTTGGTGAACCTTCGACATTATCCATTTGATTAGTGGAATTATTTTCATGTTTCCCAATATACAAGAAATTTTACAAAACAAATATATATCCTCTTTATTTCCCATGAACCAATGAGCATAATGACCTATATTTCCATACATATAATCTCTTTTCATTCCCTTATAGATATAAGTTTTTCTCATGATCATTTATTTATAATAAATTGATTCTTATTTCCATCTTCGTATTTATCACCTTAATATAATTGAATATTTCGCATTATATTTCTTGGTGTATTTCAGTGATCACTTATAGGTATGTTTTTAATTTGAATTCACATTATATTGTTTTTTATAATCACAAGATATATAAATCCATCACTTATATTATTTTTTCATTAGGAAATACTTTGAATTATCTATTGAATCCATTGTTAACATTGTTCAATTTAGATCCAAAAATTTAAATATCCAAAGGGATTTAATTTAGAATTATGAACATTAAAATATAATTATTATATTATATTTATAAAAAAATCTATTAAAACATTTATTACTATATGGAATTATTACATTAGTTTTCTATTCAACCTAAACCACTATATGATCAATCTATGTTTTATTAAGTTGGGTTCACACATATTACCTAACCTAATTTTGTAATATAATAAATCATTCTAAATTTTGTGAATTGTGAATGCAATTAAATAAATCATATCATAGAGAAGTTTATAGATTGGCGTCAAATCATAGTACCACAAATTATCAACCAGATTGAAGATTTAGTTGATTCTATATCTATATCTTTTATAGTGATTACACCTTGTTATGTCTTTACCATGAATCCATACAGTTGACTACATATACTCATGTATTTAATTAGTTTTTGGATCACACAATCACAATTTTATGTAAATTTAATTATGTTATCTTACAAAAACACTTATCCCTCACACATATCCCTATAGTTCTCACTGAATTCATATTATCCTAATACCTTAAATATTCAACATTACATCAACTAATATTAATTGTTATATATAACATCATATTAAGATTAACCTTACCATATGAAACCTTAACCAATACTTAACTAACACAAAATATTTTAATTTTATCTAAACCAATATTTGATACAGCCTATGATTCATAAGAAAAATTATCCCAAAAATGAGTTTGAATAAAATCATTATTTACATATTATAATTTAAATGAATTGAATCAATCAAAAATTTAATATCATTAATTATAATATCCAAAATAAATATTATGTTATATAAATTTGAATGACCTTTTTGATTTATAGTATTAAAGATCTAAGGAAAAAATTTATTCACAAAGTGCATGCATATTTAATAAAACGTTAATTTCATCCATTACATATAAATTTAATTATTATATAATATTTGTTAAAAATATCCCATGATAAATCTACAAAAACAATTATAATGAAAATAAGATGTGTTATAAAGTTCAATATGACTTGAGAAATATTCATTTATAAAGGTGTGGTCTCCAACACCCTTTAATGGTAATCATAAGAGATACCAGACTTTGTAAAAATATTATTGGCAACATATTCTTTTTGCGTTTCATAGATTATTAAGGTTATATTTAAAACTCAATGGTATATTTCTCAACTATTGGAATTGATGTTTGGGGTTATAAGACACCCAAAATTTCGTATTCCATCAATATATCTCTACCATCACTCTATAACCAAAAGATAGGCTCCTCGATTGGGTCCATTCAATCGAAGCACTTTTTGTGGAGTCAATTCAACAATGTACAGTCAACAACAATATTACCACAACCACCAATTCTAACAATAAGGATAACCCATGGACCTGTGGAAATTAGGTTTTCTTGATGGATCAATGTAGTGACATAAACTCAACAAAAAGGGATTTTTAACCTAATAAAATATTATTCTATGTTCACTAGTTTTAAAATGGACTTGGATGAGTTAATATGGATTTCTCATCCATCTAGGTGAAGGTTACCTCACTCTAGTTGGATGATAAAGTAGTACTCTCTAGTATGTACTCTCTAGTATGTACATTTTCAATATTTCATCTTATTAATTAGAAAATATTAATAGCTATTTTTTTAATTATATCATGGTCCATCACCAATTCATGTTTATAATGTGTTGATTGAACAATTATGTTAATTCAATTTTGATATTGCTGGTCACAAACAGCCAAATTTATGTTCCTAATGAAATAACATTTAGTGAATTCTTGAAAATTAATGTTTATGGAAATATTTATTGTAGAAATATATTTAGGACAATGATCCACAGGTAATATTTATTTTAATATTCAAAATGTATTTTAATTTATTCTAGGAACAGATTTCAAAACAATATGTTGGATAGAATAATGTAATGAATAAACCCTAAATTTTGATTAGAATATATGGATAATCAAAACTATGTTAGTACTGTAACTGGTGTTTGAGAAAGTTTAATGTATAGTTTATCAACTTAAAATTCTAAAGAATCCATACATTTGAGGAAATTGAAGTTTGGTAAATCAACCCTACGTTGGTAATCAGCCCAAAATTTTCAAACCCAAAGTTTTGTGGTTTTCATGACAGAAAGGAGGACTATGTTTTAATATTCAATGACAAAGATTTAAATCAATTATATTATATGTTATTTTTGTAACATTCCTGATAGAAATGAATATTGACTCAATGATATTAAAAGATTAATTTAATGGCTTGTTATGATTGTTTAATGGGATAATTTTCAATGGATTTAAACCTTACTATTCTTATGAGATATTCTGAAAAGATTGAATATTTTAAATTAAAATATTTATGATATATTGTGTGATAATTCTAGATCATTTTTCCCAGATCTGTTCATCCTATAGTATAAATAACATGTCATTATTCATCAAATATATATATATATATTTAAAAATATTTATATACTAAAACGTCTATTTTTTCAATTTGAGATAGACTTTGGATACATACATTATTATATATATCTAATTTACTCACTGTTGTTGTGGTTGTTTCTCTAGAATTTATTTGTTACATATTATTATGCAAGAAATGAAAATATTTTGAATGATGTTTTTTATGGTAAAGAATATATTTAGTGAAATTAATGTTTAAACATATGTTTGTGGAATTATTTATTTAGTATTGATGATATCATTTTACAAAATTTATGATCTTTATACGTTCATTCTAAATTGAATATCATATTTCATTCTTCGTTTATTGCTTCATGCGAAGTAGTTTATCATGTTTCTTCCAAAAATCAATCTCTTATTATTTGTTATAGTTTCCAATTCTCATACCCAGTCATTGTTTCGTTTCACCATAATGTACTACGTTGTGGATAATTGATTTCATTTAAATGAAGAAGCTTTATTTGTTAATAATTTTTCTAATTGTGTCAAATACCTATAATCTGTTGTGTATATTTAATGTCTTAGGACAAGAAAAATAATGAAAATACCAAATCTAGTGGAGTTGATAATTGGTTTAGTAAACTAAGTGATATTTATTCCATGAACCATTATAAATTACTATATTCATTTTGTTTATTTATATTTTCTTCTTGAATTTTTTTTTATGAAATAGAAAAGGACACATCTAAGTAATGGGGGTGTTATGAATCCATCAATGATTTGAAAAAAAATTCACCCCCTCTTGTGTCTTTATATCTTCTGTATATTTCCTGACATAAGATTTTGTATCGAAGGGATGACTCTTATGGTATATAATTCTATTACATAGAAGATATATATATGTGATATTTAATGGTCCAAAAGTTTGTTGTATTGGCTCTAAAAATATGATGTTAATGACTCAGATAAATACATGGTGAAATGGATGATTTTACATAAAGTATGTCGATGACTCATGATCATTATTTAAACTGAAATTATTATGGATTCTAAAAAGATTGTTTGATTATAAATTTAAATAATATCGAGAAAATGGTTTAATTAAATATTTTTATGCCTTATGAAATTCCCATATATGATTTAAAAAATTGAATTACTGATTAAGAATTATAATATGATTTAATTCAAAATCAATAAATGTTATTGTATCTGTTTTAAGAACAATATAATTCAATCTAGTATATAAAGGTTATAATGAAAATAATACTTAGTGGAATATTACTGTTGCCTAAGTGGAAACAGAAAATATGGTCCAATTTAGATAAAATATTTAAAATTTAAAGTTAATTACTCATAAAATTATTGGTAATTCACATATCAATCAAATAAATTTTTGGAAGATAGATATTGTCCATAAAATTTTCAGATCAGGATATTCAATATCATAATTAGATCAAACATTAAAAATAATCAAAATACTAACACCTAAGTGCAATAGGATATATAAATCTATATTCAAGTCTAAATCCTTTAATAATTTTATAATGATGGAATCCATTAAGACATTGATGATGTATGATTTGGATATAGAGGTTGAATTTGAATTTATTATAAAAATTATCACACTTCTTTCATGTATCAAATGGACGAAGCATCTGATTCAAGATGAAAAGATTGATATAAATATGTATTAAATCATGATGAAAAAAGGGTGAAAATAGGTATAGAAAGAAAAATAAAGGCACAAAATGTTAATGATGTTGTGAATTTAAGGAAAGTAGACATACAATAGATAAATTTCAATTCATAAAATCATGAAGGAAACCCAATTATTAAATCAAAGGAATGAAATACGTAAAAGCTATCTCGGTAATATTTCTACACCATATGGGGAATATTTTACAAAAATTTGAAGATGAGTTAAAATTTAATGTATAATGGATGATACTGGTGGGGTACAATCCTTTTACTAACAAATCTCTAGTTCGGAAAATCATTCATTTGATGAGTTACATAAATATTGGATTTTGTTAGAATAAAAATATAAATCATTAAATAATTTAAATAAAAACATAAGATATATTATGATACTATTCTATTATATAATAAAAATTTACCAAAACGTATTATATATTTATAAAATAATGACTCATAAATTTATTATTATTTATATAACATTAAAAATAAATAATTAATGGATGATGTTTATTTTTTAAAAAATATACTTTTGTATGATCATAAAAGGATAAAAATATTTATATGAAATCATTTTAAAATATAAAATACTAAAAAGTTAAATTATAATATGAAGTAATGGTGAATGACTTAAACTATATAAATTTTTTTTGTTCCTTATTTAAATAGTAAAAAAGTCAATTATTAAATGTTTTTGTTCGGTAATAATTGTAATTATGGGAATGTTATCTTTTTTGAAAATAGAAAATTTCTGGTGTAAAAAGTTCATCGTGCTCAATAAATTTTATACATTGTAGATTTACGACATAAAAAAAAGTTTTCTGTCTATAAATTTAACTTCCAATAATGGTCTATGATAAATTATATGGGTACCAAAAAATTGATTTTGATATTTTTTAAGACTATACCACTAAGATATTTTTATAAGTACTCAGTCGATGGATATTTCTGTAAATATCTATTAATATTATTAACATATTTGAAGTAGTTTGATATCATAAATCCTCATTACTAAACTCAATAATCCTTGATGTATTTTATTTCAATATTTCTATAACTCTGGTACATTTATTATGTTCTATAAGAATTTTTTTTCAATGTTTAATAAAATATTCAATAATATTAAATATATCATATTTTAGTTTGTATTTATTATATAAAAGTTTATTTATATATTTACTTTTATAATACATAGTTTTTTTGAAATTTTATTTTTTCATTTTTTAAAATCCATTTTTAATTTATTCTTACTAACATTGTTAGTTACATAATAAAATACTCTTCTTACATAACATGCCATTCTGAAATTGTTATATATATCTTTTCTAGACAAAGTATCACATATTTTATATTTTTTCAGAACCAAATGTTTAATCTTATTTTTCAAATATTCTTTTTCTAATTATTTTTCATTATAATAACATATTTAATCAAATAATAAAAACTACATAAAAAGATAAAGAGATAAATTCATTCATGTTCAGAAGAAAATCATTATCATAAGGGGACACAAGGTAATCTTTCTAACATATTGAAATAAATAAAAAATTCATTGGTTAAAGAATCATATGGAAATTATTATTAAAGAAATAAAGAATTTTGTAGTTCTAAAGAACTCAAATATTATTCATTTAAAATAACTTATGAAAAGTCATATATTTAAATTTATCTCTATGAATAATGAAAAAAAGAAGTGAAAGACTATGTGGGATTCATCTAAAACGTTGTGTTTTTTAAAACAAAAAAAATAAACATCATAATTTAAATAATATTTCAATATAAAAATTATATATTTTGGCTTCCAAAGTTGAAATACAATGTTAAATTGAGATACACAGAAAGTAATCTTTTTCAAATCTCGATTAAGAAAAAATATTGTTGTTTCATGTTGAATAGTGTTCACCTTCATCTTATCAATGATGATCATCTGATCAACACATATTATAAAAACTCTCAATAATTTGAACTAATTCATTAGAAAAAATATGTAGTTTGAAATGTTATTTGTTGTTTTATACTCTTTCATTACAATTTTTTTTTATTCTTATAATATAATAATCAATAGTATATACTGTTTTTATTTTCATTGGTTAATCTAAAAATATTTTAACTAGTTGAATCTTAATTTGATATTTACTTATTATATGGAAAATGAAATAATGAAATAAAACAATGTCTTTATGTTTTTAAAAATATTATTAAAAATATTAATATTTTATTATTCTGGGGGTTTTAAGAAATAGGTTTGTTTAATTCTAAAAATATCCTTGATTATAGTATATTATATAATCATTAAAGAAAGTATAAATTTAATGTTAATAAATTTCTCCTCTTATATTTATTATGACACAAAAAGGGGTGCTTTATTTTATAATTTTATTTCTATGTACAAAATGTTAGAAGAATTTATTTTATAAAATATCATTATCATTGTAGAAATTTGTTGTGCAAAAGAAACATTTCATAATGAGGTAATAAAGGTTAAAAGTTTTTTTCTCTAAAATGGAGAAATTTATAGATCTCTATGATAATGTTTTTATCTAGATGATATTTAATATAAGAAAATTTATTTTCCTTATATTGTTGCGGATGTTTTATTTGTCGATGAATAAATTTCCAAGTATAATGGTGGGAAAATTATTATTTTTTTAAAATTATTGATTTAAAATTTTATTTAATTTCGTTATAGATATTGTGATCATATAAATGGGATATATTCTTGGAAATGGTTTCATTAATTTGTTTCTATTTTTGGTTATGATGCTTAGAAACTCCCATTTTTTTAACAAAGAAATTACATTGACTGAATATTTGGAAATTAAGTTTTTTATAACTATTTTATTTGGAATTTTTTCATGGTTATTTATCCATGGGGAAAACTCATTAATGATTTTAAAAAAAATTTATGTGTATTATAGTCACAATATTCCAAACCATAAATAATTAAGAATAATATATGGAGTAAACCCGTTGCATGAAAGAGTGCATATAAATCATCTAACCAACTTTAGTATGGAACATGACATATAAGAAAGAGAAAATTATGTTTCATCAACAAAATGTTCTGAGGTAACCCTATGTTTGAGGAAACAAACATGTGATATCTAAAACCCACATTGGTAATCTACCCTATTTTCTCAACCCTATGATATCTATTTTTTCATCATGTTATGTAACCCTGCATTTGATTATTATATGATAGAGTTTTAAATTTGTGATATTATTCGAGATTTATATAATGATTGTTAAGAAAATAATGATTGATTCAAAGATGTTTTATGACTGATTGAATGGATATTTATGATTGTATTAATGTCTCATAATCAATGGAGTAATACATTAATATTCATATAGGATGATACAATTTTCATAAATATTTCTGAATTCAAATATACATGATTTATTGTTTAATATTCCTAGAGCTGCTTGGACACGATGAAAATATTCTTACTATTTAAATATTGAGGTGTTCTTCTTTAAAAATATATATATATTTACACATATTCATATATAATACGGGAATTGTTTTCCCTTCATAGTTTTACTTTAGAAAAAATACATATTTATATATATATCTAATTTACTCACTACTATTTTCATCACATAAAAATGTTTTATTTGTTACATACACTTATGAAAGAATGAAATATTTTTTGAATGTTAAATATTTTATAAAATATCAAAATAAGAGAAATTCAATTTTTAACATTTGTGAGTTGTTTTCTTTTTTCCTATTTAATTGAATCCTATTAAAAAATTGATGACCATTATGATGTCCTTATACATTGAATATCTTATTTCCATTGTTAGATTTTACTAAAGGCTGTGATGTTTAAATCATAACATCAAACAAATATACCACATTTTATTTATTTTAGTTTATTCTTCTCAAAATCATTCATGATTATGTTGAATCATATTATACTAGATACTGTGTAATATCAAGGATATTTTACCTTTGGGTTTTTTTTGTTTTTGATTCATTTTAATCCCCTTGTTATTGTTGAAATAAATGTTTACCATGTCCTTGATAAGGATCAGAGTTTTCTTGGGGTTCATGACATGAAAGTGGAAGAAAAAGTAGATTTTTGGGCTTGTTTCAGGGTTTTCTATCATTATTGAACACCGTGTGTGAATCCCACGTAACCGTGCGAGGGGGTGATTTCCCACAGAAGCATCAGCCTGGTTTTTTCACGGGTTGGAAAACCACGTAGGTAAACAACAAAGCCCAAAAACATGCATAAATTTAAAAAAAATAGCACTGTGGGATTTTTTTACCCAACTCCGGATTTCAATTATTTTTACTCCCTTGAACCATTGAAATTATCCAAAAATGGAATATCTTCTCATAGGTGATTCTCCTTCAATTGTTGGTTTTCTGGAGTGGGCTCAGTTTCAGATCAAACAACTGGGTAAGGATAATCACACTCTTTCTTCTCTTTTAGTTTTAGGGATTACATATATTCATTCTATACCTGAAAACCTCCAAAACCATATTTTAGAGATATATATAGGTTTTATGAATAAAAGGGTGTTGAATTGGGATCTAAATCCATAATTAATAGTGTGATCATCACCAGATCAATGGTAGGTAGTCTGTAAGTTATATATCGTAGTTTTATTATATTTTTTTGTATGTGTATTGCGATTTTTTTCTCATGTTGTGTATTGGATACCTTGAGTATTTTTTTGTAAAATGGGGGTCTAAATTATTACTTAAACCCCTATTGGTTTCATTGGGATTCATAAAGGGTGACTTTTCCATTTTAGGGTCACTCATGGGGTCCGCCAGCATTCTCGAAACATGAATTTGTTTGTTATTACAGAAAGGTTTCTGATTGATAATGTGAAGCACATGTAGATAATTTCTTAATATTTGATCTATATGTAAATTGGATATTTATATTTGGTCAATGGTTTTGGGGTTCTTATATAAAGGGTTGTTTGGAATGATGTGACAGAGGGTTAATTTGGTAAATGGGGTTTTATCAAATATTATATGAATTTTGGTGATATTCCAAAGATGTCTAGTAAACATTAAATGATGATCATATTAAATTTTGAATGTCTTGTGAATTGAGAATAAGTAAAAGGATTCAAAATGGAATTTACAAATTTGGAATGATTTAATACATAGGAAATTATTGGGCATGTCTAATGAGTTGAATGTGATAAAATGATTGTGCAATGTATTAAATGAACAAACTAGAAATGCATAAGGGGTAAACACATGTGAAATATTCAATGGCTAAATGGGTTAATATATGGTAATTGTTGAATTTTGACTATGTGTGGGGTTGTTGAAGACACTCAATTTCTTCAGTAACAAGAATGGGAATTTGTTATAAGGGGTGAGAATTGTAACTAATAAATGTGTTAATTGGTTATGGCATAGAATTAATCAACATGTTTGTTGTTATTTATTGTTATTTCCCAATGGAATTGGTTCTGTTTGGCTATTTATGGTATGATTACGGTGATTGGATAAATAATAATGTGTGAATGGGTTGGTAGTGTGGGGTATTAACATGAGGCTCTATGCCAATAGGTCGAGTTAGGTTGAGGATTTAAACCCCACCACATAAATGCACTGTTTATGGAAGGGGACCTAAGTTCTATTTCTATAATGGTTTCATTCCACCCATATTGAGGCATCAAGGTGTGGATAATCTACAGATTGGATGTGTTTATCCCAAGTGAGATAAGTATTAGACATTTTTTTTTCGTAGTGATTTTTTTCCTTAGACGCATATATAAAAAATGTATATGCCTAACCAATGGATCATGAGAAAAATTTGATTAAGTAATGAATGTTTTATAAGAAATGATGTTTGGTTGAATGCAAGGGATGAATTAAGTAAACATTATATACCCAATGAAACCCAACACATCCCTAGTTTACACACTATATATTTTTTACTTGTTCACATTATCTATTAGAATAAATATTTTGCAGACACCATTGGTGGTAGCCTACTATGTTTTATACTCACACCAAGCTATGGTAGACATTGCGTACCTCAGAAGATTTCTTGGTTTCCAATCATGAAAATGGAAAAAGGCCCTAGTCTAATATGTTGAGTTTGGATAATGATGTATATGTATATGGATCTGGAAATAGAGTTGGAACCATTTGAGTATTTGTCAGTTTGTCTTATTATATCATTTTATTAACATTTCTCTAATTTTATTTCATGTAATTGTTTAAATTTATAATTATGGTTGTACCGAGATGTGAGATGTTTGGATAGTATTTTCACTAGTTGGATAAAATTATACTAATATTTATATTGTGTTTTTAATTGGATTACTATGGAAAAGTGGGTATAGTCTCCACATGTGACTCTGTAGATCCTCACTGCTAGTAGGCAACCTCAGGCATATGGGGTGGCATTCTTGAGGATATGAGATGACTTGGCACATGGTATATGTTTAGTGTCTCCCGGGTTGAGGACATTACAAAATGGTATCATATAAGTTAATTTCACTTAATATTAGGAATGGTATACCTGATTTTTTTTATGTGTTAGGCCATGGAAATGAGCCCCTCGTTGGGATTAGCTAAACCATGTACCCAGAAAACCCTAAATCACTCTAGGTGTGAATTTTTTTCTGAAGCAGGTTGTTATATTTTAATTATATTTGACCATCGGGTGATGCACATGAAGTATGATTTGATTGATTTATGATATTTTTTATAATATCTAAATGTCATGAGGTTGTGTATTCTTAAATCATTTTAGGCACATATGGATATAGGTGGCATGAATCATTATAATCTCACTAATGGGATGGGATTGCGGGGCATAAAGAATAGAATTCATTTTACATCCATGATAAATTTGAGGAAAACGATGCATAATAATGGTAATGAAAGAGAAATAAAGAAAATAATGAAAATGAATAGTAATAGAGTATTATATATAAAGATATGTTTTTACCGGGTTAATATATTGGTATTTGATTAATTATAAAGGATTATTTGTTGTCTAACAAAGAACGACTATATAATGAAGGTACAATAGTAAACGAATTTTTAATAATGGGTGTTTTAAATGAGTTGAAATGATATTTTTAACATGTTGTGAAATGTTAAATGTTCCAAAGAATAATGGATTGTGTTATAAAAGATGAACTGGATTAATGTGGTGTTTATGAACGACTTGTGATTATGTAAAATACGTTACCCCTTGTTGACCATGACACACAGTAGACATTATAGATGATTGTGTTCTCTGTTGATGATAACCATAGGGATATAGTATGAATAATGGTTAGTTTATGGTTGATAACATAGGATCTTTTAAATATGAGTTTTAATCCCACTGGTCATTCTTCAAATCATTATTTGAATTATATGTCTAAAATGAGAATGATTTAGTGGAATATTGGGTATCATTATTGTTGTTAGTTTGACCCTCTTTTGTATTGTTTGGGGCAATTAGGGTTCTTGAGATTGAGGCTGTGGATTTGGATTGTCAGGCCATTTTCCATATGATATGGAATATGAGATGAGTTTAGGGATGCCATGATGGGGTTGTGGTCTTTGGGTTGTAAGGAATTGTTATATAATATGCGTGTGGAAAGTCTCTAGGTTAGTAACTATATGATGTGCTTGTTGGTTATTAAAGATGGTTCATAGATCATGGTGACCCTGTGAGTAGAGAGTTTACAAGATGTGTTTTGAATCCAATACAGGATATTGTTTTGTAGTGCTGGAAAACTGGTAAAACATTGGTAAAAAAACGTAGTGTCATTGGTTCATTGGTGCAATTGGAATAGTGTGTGTCAGAACTGGGGTGAAAGTTCCATTCAAAATCATTTCTTTGTTCGTGTAATGATATGTATGGGTTTGAGATTTTACTAATGGATTTTCCATGTTATGAATCTTATTTATGGAGATGGTTACACTAATCCTTCAATGTACCTATGATTTTGGTTGGATAAGGTTTCTTATTCTTTTCAATGTCTGTCACAATTGTTGATTATTTGGACTTTTATTCTGGAAATCAAATTATTGCATGGTGTGGGTTTGGCCTAGTGGTATATGTTATAAGGATTATGGTTTGTGGATCCTCTCGATTTGTGCTTATTTGATGATAGTTTTCAAAAAACATGGGAGACCTCATTGGAGGTTAGACCAGAATTTTAGGTAACTCAAAATATAAACCATGGGAGATGCTAAAGAGGTGGTCTGAATGCACACTAAGTACCACAATGTTTTAGTAAATGGTGTGGATGCAGATGGTTCTTTTATAAGGGCTCTCTTGTTTTTGTGATAGGAGGTGAGGTTGATTTCGTAGTGTTTTATCATATTGATGAATGAATCTCAATATTGGATGATTATTAAAGGAGGAGTAAAAGATGATTCTGAGCGGAACGAACAATAGTGAATGAAGTATAGTTATATGTTTTTAAACAATGGTGACACCTGAGGTGAAGGTGGAGATGGGGTTGAACCAGATTTTTTGAATGGTTGTGTTAATGGGTGAGATGCAGAGGTTTCCTCATAGATTATGTGGTTGAATAACCATGATTCATGGATAGGTATGTAAGATATATATGGACATAGAAAGGTAGATGTTGATTTGTTAGAGACTATTAGTTTGATTGGTGTGGTAGACCATTGTGATTCGATTGTTACTTGTTAGTGATTCATTGGAGGAACTCGAGTGCATTAGTGGAAGTAGTTCCACATGAAATTTTGGTTCATGACTACTTGGTGATTCAGCCATAGAGAAAAGGAGATACTTTTTTGGAAATCAGACCTGAGTAGGGGTTGTTAAGTATTTATTATATGTGTCCAAATGGGGATCCTAAGAAGCTTGAATGCCAATAGTGTCCCAAAATTCGACATCAGATTTGGATAATTTTGTAGTGTTGTTATTCATAAACATTTTAGCATATCCCAGCTCGTAATGATCCTTACCAATAATTTGATATCATCTTAGGTACGTTGATAGTTTTTTTATATATTTTGATAGTTTAGAATGTGATTGGATAGATGAAGTACATCGTGGAGTAAACACTCATTGAAATGGTATATTTGAAGATTGATGATGACATGTACACTCTTGATGGATTTGGGTGAGGTCCTAATGATTGGCCAAATATTGAAAAATTAAATGTGTTCCACTCATGGATACTTGGAATGGGAACACGGATATGTGCTTCTTTTTGGGAGAAATTTGATAGTTATGTCTATGTTTTTTGGTTTATCTTTTGGTTGAGTGTGATACACTTTTTTTGGAATCCCTTATGGAGAGAAATGGAAATGAAAATCCAATGTTGGGGAGTAATAAGTGAGTCTTTTATTGGTAGAAAAGAACATTGAGTTCATGTAGTGGCATCGAGATGCAAATGAGTAACCAATGAGGTTGATGTTAGGTTCCTATGAGAGACCATGTCATCTAGGATGTGGTGACCAATGAGACTATTGTTTTGTTTAATCGAAGGGTGGGTTCCCTGAGAAGCACGGGATGTATGGGATGACTTCGTAGAAAGGTGTGGTCGGATATGACAGTAGGTTCTAGGAAGATGGGTTGGGACCTATAACTCCAATAAATACCTGGGTTCGAATCGGGTAATTTATCCTTTTTTGTTTTAAAACATCATGAAATTGAGGGTACCCTTTCCATGATATGTGGTTCCATGCTGAGGATAAACCATGATGATGGTCTGGAGGGAAGTAATGAAATTATGATGAAATATAATCAAATTCATGGAATAAACATAGGGGGCCGGGGGGGATGATAATGATAGGCTTCATGTATCTAAACACCTTTGTAAGGTGAGAAATGTGCAAAATACCATCATAGAAGGTCGGTGTTTTGGGAGAATCTTGTTTGGTGAAATATGACCTGATATGGTAAACATGAATGAGTGTAAGGTGATTGTCCCACCTCTGGGTTAATGTTGTGTTGGAAATTTCCATTTTGAAATATATTGGTACCTTAGTGAGGTCATGTTTATCACATTCCATGAATGGTATGTTTGGGAATGTCCCTATAGATGGTTTCGATGGTTAGTACAGTTAAAAATATAGTGTAATTCCCTATGGATGTTTGGGGACTATGAGTTGGAACACTTCGGGTGATCTGATACTTCAGTTGAGTTTCAAGTGATCATCCCTTGAAAGTGGTGAATTGATGATTCTTGAGAAATGTTTTTTAATGGACCATGATTTATCCATTGGGAGATATTAGGATTGGTGACCGTTATAGTTGGGGAAACAAATTAAAATGATTTAGTTGATTTGGTTTATGAGTTGTGAAGGGTATAAGATGATGGTATGAAAGATTTTTTTCTCCGAATGGATAATGTTTGGTGAAAAGTTTCACGTTCATTGAATATGGAGTTGTTTTCTATGATTTCTCTACAATTTCCTAGTGGGTAGAACTGGTTAAATATGATTAATCCCTAAGGAGTATCTAGTTCTTGTTACTAGTTGTGGTGAGTAATTCATATTGGACATGACCATGAATTGGTTTACTTCTGTGGTATCATTTTAATTTTAAATAAAAAACTTTTACAACTGGGAATGGATAGGCGGTCCTTATATCATAGTCACATGGTTGAAAAATATTAGTGATACATAAGAGCATGGATCAAGGAAGATCAATTATGAAGTTCAGAGGATATATGTTTCCAATTTTTTTTCCATAATTTCGTTTTGTGTTAATTTTTATTTCTAAGACCATTTATATATTCTTAATAAGTGATTCCCTATTTCATGGGAAGGCTCAAGTGGGTTCTAATTGTTTTGGGTCCTGAAAGAGGAACCAAAAGTAGATTTCAGAAATTTTGACTGGTTTGGGCACAATTAAAGAAAAATGTGTAGGAATCCCAAGTTTCCTTGCGAGGGGGGTGATTAAAGAGAATAAAATTTTCACTATTTCAAAACTGATTTAAAAACCATGCGAGTAAACCACAGAACCCATAACCATTGAGAATATTTAAAAAATATCATTATGGGAATGTATACCCAACTCTATATTTCCTTAAATTATCCACACTTGTACCATAAAAACAATCCAAACATCTATGATCATCCAAGAGGTGATTATCCATTTATTATCGGTTATTTGGAGTGTCATTACTTGCAGATTGATGATTTTGGGTAGCCTAATCCCACTCATCCTTAACTTTTTAGATTAGGTAATTCATCTATTCCATTTATCAATCTGATTCTCTAAAACATTCATTTCTAGAGAGATTTAGGTTGAGGCTTTGAAGAGTGATTGAATTGGGACCTAATGTAACTATTAATTGTGTATTTAATATCAGATATGAGTTATGTGGTCTAAAAGTTATAACCCATAGTGTAGTTATAGATTTTTACATATGTGTTGATATCTTTCGATCATCATGTTTTGTATTGGGTACCTTGAGTATGATTTGGTAAAATTGGTGTCTAAATGATTACATGAACCCCACATTGATCATGTTGGATGCATACCGGATGAATTGAAACTTTTAGGTCCACCCATGGGGTGTACATTCATTCCAAAACCTAGAAAATGGTTTCCCTAAATGAATGGTTTCCATGTGATAATTTGAAGCCCTTATAAAGAATATCAAAATAGTTAACCTAGTTGTAAATGGAATATTGATGTTTGTTTCTAGGTTTCTAGGTACATTCGTAATGTGTTCTTTAGCAATAATTAAATGTGGGATAAATGGGTTTGTGTCTTATAGTATATATATTTTGTAGAAATTATAAAGATGGATACTACACATTAAATAATGTTAATGTTAAATTTGGAATGACAAGTGAATTGAGAACATGTAAATGATTTAATAAGGGAATTGATATATGTGAAATGAGTTAATACGTGGGAAATTATAGGGAATTACTAATGGGTTTAATGTGAGAAAGTGATTTTGATTTGTATTATAAGAATAGTAGTTGAAATGCATAATAGGTAAATTATGTGAAACGGTGAAAGTGATAAATTGGTTAATATTATTTAATTGCTTAATATTGGATAAATATGGGGTTGTTAAACACACATAATGGGTTACGACATAATGAAGTGAATTTTTCAAAATGGATATGAATTTTAATTGGTAAATGTGTTAATGTGTAATGGAATTGAATTAAATCCAATGTTGTTGTTTTGTATTTTTATATCCCAATGGGATTTGATATTTTTTTTGTGTTATGTTATGATTTTAGTGATTGGATAAATAAGTATATGCATATGTACTGATAGATTGGTTATTGAAATGAGTATCTATTCCCATGGGTTGAGTAAGATTGATGCTCTAAACTCCACCCAAAAAGTGCTTGGGTTAGGGAAGGGGATAGAGGCTATATTCCACTAATGGTTTAATTACACCCATAATTAGCTTTCAATGTGAGGATAATATGTTAATTTGATGTTTTTATCCTTACTATGATAGGGACATGAATTTTTCCATATGCATAGTTATTATTTTCCATATACCCTCATGTAAACATTGATTAATCCTTACCTATGGAACATGTGATAAAATAGATTTAGTAATGACGGTGGTATAAGAAATGATGTTGGGTTAAATTCTAGGAAAGGAATTAAGTAACACTTATATAGCCAATAAAACATGATGCGTCCTTTATTTACATTCAATTTATTTTTTACTTGAATTAAATTTTTATTAGAATGTATATTTTTTACACACATTTGGTGGTGGACTTATTATTTTTGAACTCAAACACTACTCAGGCTGTCATTGGGTAACTGAGTAGATTTCTTTTTTGGAGGTTTTGACAAGGAAAAAATATATACTCTATGATGTTTAGTTGGATTAAGAAATATATTGAAATAGATATGGACTTAGTTTTTGTACCCATTTGGGGATTTATTTTTTCTTATATTTTTTTTTATTCAGTTTCCACTACTCGTATATCATGAAATATTTTTGCTGAATTTTTGATATACCCAATTCTGATATGTTCAACTTGTATTCTTATAATATATTTCATATTATTTCACTATTTTTTCTGTGTTCTATTGTTTATTTCCCTAGAAAATATTATATAGTCTCCCCATGTGACTCATTAGTCCCTCACCAATTATTAGTAACCTCTGGAATATAGGGAGACATGATTTAGGTAATGTAATGAATCTACTTAAAGATCTATTTTAGTTTCCACTGTGTTGGGGAAGTCACATTACATAAACCTGATTTCTTGTAAATGAACAAGAAGGAATTGTTATGTAGTATTGTAATTGTGTCCAATTATTGAACTCAATTGTTTATTTTGAAAGTCATTTGATAATATGATATTGTAAAAATCACCAACTGATGGAGTTTGTATTTTTTTAGTGGAATAATTATTTTTTGAGCCTTGAACCACTATACCATTCTATGTGCATTTACATTATATATTTTTTATGATCTTCCATCATTGAGAGAAAATTAAGGGAATGATGCTTTCTAGGAAAGGTGTATGAACATTTTCATGATTTGAAAACAATAATTCAGTTTCCCCTCTTGGGTATTTATTTTTATTATATTTAACTAGTCCTAACATATCCTTGGGGGAATCTCATAAAATAATAAAATATAATTTATAATTAATTCCTAGGAATTAGATCTCAAACATACATGGTACGAATGTAGGAAGGGAAAAAATATATTGCCAGTAAATGGTGACCAAGCAAAGGGTTTGACGTTTTTTAGTTTTCTTTCTTTACATTCATTCTATATTAATATTATTCGAGGTGATTCATTTTGTTTCTATCACCATATGAACCCATTAGCCTTCACCCCTCCCCCATATTTATTCACATTGTTTACATAAATAATAAAAAATATTTTTGTAATCCTTAAGTTTTCATAATATGGGCTAATTCAATAAGTTCGTAAAGGAAACAAAAAAAATCCATAATTAATGGGAACTCTATTCAAAAATCACATTGGTTAAAAAAAATATTATAATTCATCGACAATAATAAATAGATACATTGTAGTTGGATGGGTAATATTGGAAAACGTGTTATGCGTCATAATCGAAGACATCAAGATCATTGAAAACAAGATCTTACAATTAATTTCTAGATACTAAGAGATATTATGTTCTTTGAAACATTCACTATAATAAAATATCTAGTTTGAATCAGGAGGAATGTCGATGAATCGATTGGATATTGTATTTCCCACCAATCATTAGTTAATTAAAATTCATTCATCATAAAAATGGATGAAAAATCTATAAAATACATATCCAATTTAAATTAATAATCCATAAATATCAATTTTGGTTTAACATGTATGATTTTTGTTTAATTTTTATAATAAATAAATAGATTATTTTTATATGTATGAATCCATATGATAAAAACAATATAGTGTAAGGTGAATATGGGTAATTTCATAATTTTTGTATAAATAAATGTTTTTATTCTAAGTTAATACTCTATAGTCAAGGGTTGTAAATAAAGAGTTCTTAAAAAGGAATGGAATTCGATGGAACATTATTATGTTAAATATTGAAGACATTGAAAGAAAAATAAAGTAAATTATTTTATTCAGTTGAATCCCCCCAAAAATTAGTATGAAAATATTAAAAATTTAATTATGGAAATTATATGTATACAAAATTAAATGAGGGTTGAATATGAATCATATCTCAATAGATAAAAATTGATATACCAAAACACATACAAAAAAATTACAATAGTTTCAATATAAAACTATATAAATACAATGAAATAAATATATAATGAAGATAAATATATTTATTTTACCTGGAATCAATTGGGAAATTAATAAACCATATACGATAATAAATTTTGTTCAATACTAATCATCTCTCATAGAATGGAAAATATATAAAATTAGCACTTTTGAAATCATAAACATTCGAATTTAAACCACATGAAGGATAAAATTTCAATAGGGAAATTCCATTAAGTGAATAATTATTGACGGATTATATTAATTATCAAAGGAGTTTTAATTACATAGTAAAATAAATTAAATCATCCACTACATAATCATTTCCTGCGTAATATAAATTTGATACCAAGAACACTTATAATTAAAATAATATTTCATGTAAGAATCATTTGATAATTAGATTATATGAAATAATTTTAGAAACCTATATATGAATTGGGGAATAAAATAAAATCAATTTATTATGTGGAATAATTCATTTTATGAATATTTTTTGTATCTAAATAAATGAAAATTGAGTTTTCACAAACTGGATAATTAATTCATGTTTAATCGAAGGTAATATAACCTTAAATATATATATATAAATATATATTAGTCACGGATTTACAAAACTGTTTCATATATATATCCTTTTATATGAATAATATATTGTTTTTCTCTACATTTATATTAGTTTTTTATTATCTATTTTTGGATATCTTGTGGGGGAAAACATTATCATTTGGAGATACTTTCATAATTTTAAGGATGTTCAATGTTATTATCATATGTTTTATAATTTAAATTTAATAAAGGTGACCTGATTTATTTTTTATAATGAATTATGTTTTTATGACTTCCTTCTATCATAATTTTGGTTATGATCCTTAAATTTGACATTAGTAATAATCTTGTTTTGATGAATTTTACAAACCATCATTTATATCTTAAAAAAATTAATATTAATGAAACCATACAAAAACTAAGTTTATATAAATATTAACATATTAATACCTTATTGTAATATAAATTAAATAATCATATTCACTGATTTAATAAATTCAAATTGTTGTCCATGTTGTTTATTAATCCGAACAAAACAAGAACACACTCTAATTATTGAATGATTTTAAATTGATTTACCTAGAATATAATTATTCCCTCTGGATAATAACCATTTCTAGTGTTTAAAATTAGGATATATCATTATTATATTTTATTATTTAATGGATAAAACATATACAATATTATTACATAGTATGAAAAAATCATTTTTTCTCTATGAACACTATATTAGATTGTGGAATTTAATATAGTTTTTTAGTAGTCATATTGTAGAAAATATTTTTTTTGAACATAAATAATTTAATTAAAGTTAAATTTATACATTAAATCCATTATCATTAAAAATGATGAATTTTTTTTATAAAAATAAAATATTTAAATCAACCATTCCATGGAGGTTACTTTCTCAACCTACATAGAAATGATATTTTATTTTCCATAGAACTAGAAAAATGAATAATAGTTTTTGTCAATTAAAATTCTAAAATATGATACATATATATTAATGTTTTATTAAATCCAATATTAAGAACAGACATGTATGATTATAAAGAAAAATGAAGCATGATGCTTCATGGATGAGGTAATGAACAAATATGAAAGAATGATGTTCATATTTTCTAAAAGGGAAAAGGGTAATGGTTGTTAGTGTCTATTAAAATAGAATAATATAATTCAGTATAAATATATCATTATAAATAAATTATAATAATACATTTGGGTAAATAAATTGAAATTAATTAAATTAAGATAAATTTTTATTCACACTTGGGACATGAGAATTCCATCAGATGAATCATTTTAAATGGCAAGCTTAGATTAATTTCATCTATACATAGGATCAAGGAAAAGTATAAAATTATAATATATTAAAATAGGTAGTTTTTTATGGAATTTTATAGGGGTATTTATGGAGTGGTGAGAATATCCTTTTAAAAGTGTTGAAAATGAAATTTTTATAAATATATACAATTAATATAAATAGAGAACGTGTTTCCATTTTCAAATGGAACCAAAAATAGAAAATAAATATTCAGGGTAGAAATATTCTCATTAATAACTCAAAAATTAATTTTTAAACATGTTGGAGACATGTTTTCTTAATTTATTCTTATATTATTTTTTTATGATATTTGTTTTTAACATGGAAACTAGTTTTCCTAATGATAATTTAATATCAATTCATTGTAATAAAATTTATATTATTAAATAATTAAAACATACTTATTAAAATAATTATATCATTTATATAAATAAATGTTGTTTATGTAATAAAAATAAATAATAAAATTAGTGAATGTAACATGTAAAACATATGTTTTAGTAAAAAACATAATTTAAAATTAGTGTATACGATAAAATTAACAATGATTTTTACTTTGAGTATAATTTTTTTGAATATTATAAAAAAATATTATTTCAATTATATATAATTCATGAAAAATTTCAACTCAAATAACCTTTATATTAATATAAATTATAAAAATAGTTTAACATATCAGAAAGTATTTTTTATGTCACTAAAATGAAAAACAATATTTTTATAATTTATTAATGGTATTTGAAACAGAAAAAATACTACTCAAATAAATATTTTTAAAAATTAAAGTATCTATAATAATATATATTTTTCTAATATAATGATATATTAACATAAGATGAATTTTTAAAAAGTTTATTTTTTTGTATTCACTAAAAAATAAAATGTTTCATTAAATCATAATATATAATATTGTTTAAATATTGAAATGATGAATATAAAAAATGTGTTTGTTATGTAAAATTTAAATTCTATATTTTGTGGATTGTATTTTTCAAAATAAACTCAATATATAATGAAATATCCTTCATTATTTTCTTTTAGAACAATATTTTCTATTTTGATTTTTATTTAGAATTAACTACTAATACAATTGGTGATAATAAACAATATATATATATATATATTATATTTAATATATAAATAATATTCATTCTTAAAATACACTTAAAAATTGAATATTTAGAAAAGTTTTATTTTATTTAAAACAAATATTATATAAATAATTTAAATGCATATATTAAGTTTTTCAATGTCAATGTATTGATAATGAGTGTATTTCTTATATAAACATATATTTCACAACATGGTTAAATTTATATTAAGACATAAATTAAAGGGATTCATTTTAATGGTTATGAATTCTTTCTCATTAATTTTTTTTTGCTTCATGAATCATAGGGTATTGAACACATTTTGTACAAAATAATAAATATTTCATATTTAATGATGGGGTGCTATAAAACATTAATGAACAACCCAACCATTTTTTATGCATTTTCCTCTCCTTACTCTATTATTTTTGGTTTTTTATCTAGTAATATATATTTATTATTATTGTATTCCAAAATCATGTCCATTAGATCTATCATATTTTTATTTTGGAATAATATTATTTGTTTCTCCTCCCTGTATTCCATATTCATCATCATTATTTAGTTCATCAATTATTAAGTGTCCCTAAATACATGCATTATTTACTAAAAATCCCACCCATTTCAATTATTTTTCCTCCCCACCATATTTATTTCCATAATCTCAACTATCCTCTTTTTTATTTGAGGGTTTAATGGTTCTTATCTATATCGATTCATAATTGGAAAAGATAGTTCAAGATCATGATATTTGGGAATTAAGATCGGCATCAAGGTGTGGGGGTTGATAATGGATAACAACATATACCACGAAGGTATAGAGATATGGATTTATAATTTTTAGTAGTGTCATGATAATTGGGGAAATGTGCCTATAGATTAAGTAATACCTTTATAGAAAAAACATTAAAACATCTAATATATCCATGCAAGAATAATATGAGGTATTTGGTATGGATTTATGTTTTTTAAATGGTACGAATATAACCAATATGATGATTTATGGAACAAAATAAAATCTTGGATCAATTATGAGATCACATTATGTGCATCCCAAATAAAAAAAATATTTTTTATATAGTGGATTTTTTTGGAAGATAATTATAGTATAGAAATGTGTACAATTGGGAATATCATGTACCAAAACATATAAACATCTAAGAATGATCATGGTGTACAAGACAATCTAGATATTGGTCTCAAATGCATTGTGGGTAATGATTTAAAGCTATGATTCATTAATGGTGCATTACTTTTTATCCATGGAAATACATGATAGTAGAGTAGGATGAGTCCAAATTTCCTATACCATTATGGAGACAAAGTGTATTTCATATATAGTATGATAATGGTTACTATAGAACATATAATGTATGTCTTCATTCATAGAAATTTTACACCCTCCCCCAAAATAAATATAGATAATCATTAAAATTCTATGTAATGAAATATTATATAAAAAGACAGTTTTGGGGGGTTACATGTCATTTACACCATATATTAATTTCCTTTTACTTTATATCCTTGTTTTATTTTTATAGAGTTTTCCTAAATATTCATATATGTTCATTTGAGTTGTCTGTATTATGTTCTTATCATATATCATATGATTTTATACTTATCATCAATATAATAAGGGTCTATAAAGTGATACATTTTTGTTATTATTATTTTCTATATTGATCCATCAATAAGGATTAATTCTAGTGAATATATTATATTCAATGTAAAAAAAACTCATATTAGTGTTTTTATGCTAGGGTATACCCCCCGAATACTGATAGAGTTCAACCATAACCTACATACCTGAGGTAAGGGTGCTCTATCTATAGAGTAGTGTACTTGTTCATCTAGAATAATTTATCTATAATGAATCCTTTGATGGAATTTATGAATCCCCGGACCAATATGAATCATTCAGAGGAAGGGGTCCCAAACCATAGTTATAGTGTGGTGTGGATATTTTAATTTTTTGGGTAGTTCATATTGTTGAGCCTATATCCCTGATCTTCTTTGTCTATGTTGTGATGAGTGAAACCCTCCCATATGATCTTGGTCCAATATGATAAATAATTTAGGGTATTTATTTCATTATTTCTTTTTAATTTTTATCTAAATGGTTTTATTATTCATTTGTGGTATTTGTTGTGTCCTACGGTGTATGAATACATTGTCCCAAGCATCTATATTGTTTAGTATATTTTTCACATCATAATAAAACTAATGATAGGTCAATAGTGACCCTGGTGGATATGGTCTAGGTAGTTCTCAGTGGTACCATTAGGTAGTTGTAGTATTTTAAAGTCTTGATTGAATTTATCTCATTATGGGGACCTCATCATGTAAGATATTTATGTTGGTATTATATAATATGGGTTATGGGTATGTATCATTCCCATTTATTATTATATATCATAAAATAATTTATCTGATGTAATCCCTAAATTTTATTTGATGCATTATATATATTATTATATATATTAATTTTTTATGAGTTTTTATATCCATTATGAAGGAGTGGGTTGTGAATAGATATATTAGGATAAGGAATCTCATCTGGTGCAATATTCCTACTCAGTTTTAATTAACATACCCTATACTATTTGTGGTAGTATTATTGTAGAAAAATAAATTTTATATATCCCATAATGGTTCAGGATGACTTGGGAAATTTCAAAGTTATATCGTTGTGTTTTTTTATTAAGGAGCGAGTCTGTAGTAATATGTCATTTTAGCATTGGGTTGAGAATTTAAGGAAATATTTCTAATGGGACTCAATTTTATAATTATTCCTATAGACCCCGATATCGCATAAATAATTAATGTATCCATTAACATGGTCTCTGGTAACCAGAATGGCATATATGAATAGAGATGTAGAAGTTATAGGTAGGACAAAATGTTAAATGGATCATAAAATAATGGTTCATTGAAATCAGTTTGATTATTATTTTAGATACTCAGAAATGATGACATGGCCTTGTACTATCAAGTTTACATGCAGAATTATTCCACACAAATTAATTTGTAGGATATTAATCTATATTTTTGTTATTTGGATTCCAACGACTGAGAGTCCTATCACTAAATAACTCAGGGATGAATCATACATATAGGGTTCCAATTGTGAGGTGATTATAATGGGAATATGGAGAGAAATACATCCACCTATTTTTTAATGAGTAGTCACACCTCCTATATTATAGGGTGTTATAACTATAAATACTAAAAGTCTTATTATTAATGTGGTACATACTAAGGATGCACATAGGATGAGTTTTCAACATGAGTAATAGTAATATAAGTCATGTAGGTACCCAGTCATGTTTTAACCTTACCTGTAGAGAGGCATTCTTGAGATAGTTTATAGAGTAGTCAACCTACTTCATGGACCTCTTGATCAAATAATATTTCCTAATGTAATCCTTTTTCATTCAATGGACACTACTTTGTAGAAATTGATCATCTAGACCCCTAATGAGTTGTGTAATCATTAGGTAGAGTTCATGCTTCATTTCCACAAGTAGTAATACATGAATACATTGAGGTTTGTTCATATAAATGAATTATTAGAGTTACAAAAATGTCAAATTATGTTACTAGAAACTTGTTACAATTTAGTAATCTCATAAGGTACTCCCAATACATGATTCATGATGGATTAAATTCCCAATAGATGTTTTAACATGGCATATATAAATCCATATAAAAAATTATCACTCAACATTGTCTCCCCACATATATCATGGTTCATGAGTGATACGTGGAGATGTGTAAATTTTTGTAAGATTAATAAAATACATGAGTTTTTAATGGATGTTATCCTGGAGTAGAGTTATGGTTTTTTGTCATCTGATGACTTTTTTTAAGGTCACCATGTATAATGCACTTTCATTGGACACATCACACATGTGGATCAACAACTCAAGGGTCACGATGAGGTCCAATAAAAAAGGGTTAATAATGTTTATTTTTTTTGACTATGTAATATGGGTTGTGACTTCCTGACCAACAAAAAATATATAAAACATTCGTTTAGAGTTTTTTTCATGATTCCGGACCCCTAAAGGATGGATTATATTTCAAAAACATTAAGATTACACAAAGTAATTGACGTTGAACCAAGGGGAGGTAGTGGTGGTGGATGGAGATAATATCCTCTTTCTCTTCCATGAAACCTGGGGGATATTTTATAGGCCTATAGGTTAGATAGTGAATGACATGAGTAGATGAATGAAACTGAGGATTATGAACAAAAGTATCCAAACATGGTTCTAGCGGTAAAAAAGTTATTATACACTGGCACCCATACACATGGATACAATAACGAGACATTAACTTATTATTGAATCACGTGTTAAAAAGTTCTATATCTCTACGGGTCTACAATCATGACTGTTTTTTCTATTGTCTCTTACATGGATGAATCAAATAGTCTCCCACATATTTTAGTGATGTGAGATTATACTTAGGGTGTGAGAATTTTGTGTATCCTTGTTGTTATTATGATTCTCCCCTATGAATTAATATATTGAATGGACTGGATATCATATTTTCATGGTAAAATAGTAGTATACTATAAAAAATTATTATGATTTGTAGTATATATGTTGAGTTAGTATTTCATTGGGAAGTGGTAGCATTAATTGATATAAGGGAGCTTCTAGGAATTAAGTTTCATCCAATCAACCATCAATCGGAATGTTTGAAATTATTTATATGAGATTCCACATGCAATTACATTCATTATATTTTAAGAGTACATGTTCGTTTTCCCAAGAATGTTCTAGAGTTATACATTAAATATAGGTAAAATATTTCATTATTTTTTACGTCATGACCACACTAATTTATTTTGTGGCCTATCAAATTTCTCCATCTAAGATCATGGATATAAATATATGTTACGAGAGCTATGAACTGAAGGGTTTCATTATTTCCATTATCTATACATGGTAATATTTTTTATTGACTTACTATAAATAATATTGGATATTGATTCTATAATTCGATAATTACAACATGAATATAGTGATTCTCAAAAAATATTACCCACTACATTTTATAAGTGTCCTCATTAACCTCATTTAGTGAGTGAAGTGGTCCTATATCTCAATATTAGGTTCATATATCACTGTATTCGTGTTATGAAGATGTATCATTTAATGATAACATTTTGATATCATTATGGTTAATACAATTTGATGGTTTTTTCCTACGGTATAAAACATTCACTACCTATTTCCAATGGTATTATGTAGCAAGATTTTTATCATTGAAGGAAGAGATAATAAATATTTTAATCGATGAATCATTTATATATTAAACATGATAAGATGATATTTATGTTAATTTTATGATTATTAGATACATACATTGAACAAAAAATATATTTATAATTCTCTTTAGGTGTCCATTTTTTCATCAAGAGTTCTACATCTGAGGGAATTTAATATTAAACGTTGATCTATCTATTAATATAGTGATGATCAATTAAATTCTATATTTTGATACATAGAATAGAATTATTTATGTGTGATGATTCATTGGGTAGCATGTGTACTACCAGACATTCAAGGAATACATTACTATGATTACGACTTCCATAACAATTTTTACTCAAATAAGGACACCATTATTTTTGTTTCAGTTATAATTAAAATATTTCTGGGATATTGTGTTAAATTTTACCAAGGATTACATTGGTAGAAAATACTACATTTCTTTATAATTACATTCAGAGTATATTTTTGTCCTATATTGAAGAAATTGATAATACTAAATTCATATAGATATAGAAAATTGATCCCCACAAGATAAACAACATGATTAAAAAATCGAGTCCAAAATAGAACTTCATTCTGTAAATAATTTGCATCAGCGAATTTTTTGGATTGTTTTATATACTATATCTATTAAAATATTCTCTATTGATACATTCTTTAGATGGATATTTACCTTAACCATAACTATTGGTCATATTTCCATTATGAATTTAATATGAATAAGGATTATTTTATAGTTAAGGTAAATGTGGTGGATGGCTGCCTTAAATGGAAGCGCCATTATCAGTTATAGGGATAAGAATATGATCTATAAGTATTATTAATATATAATTAGTAAGTGAGAATGTAGTGTATAATTATCAAATTATGGTGTTGAACCATTTTGTATTCCCATTTATTATGGATGCTAAGTCTAGATACATTTATTTTTATATTTTTTCAAAACTAGATATCCTTTTGAGGTATAAAAGATGATTATTTTAATTATGGGTAAGGAATAATATTCATTTTAAATATAGTAATAGATCATGTATCACATTATGAGTATATTTTTTTGTGTTACATTCATCATCAACATTTGTACATCCATGGGTGAAAAATTGTTAAGAAAAACTCAAAATTCATTTTCAATATTTCAAATTGATCTATATTGTTTTTTGATTATCAACGGATTCCTCAACTTTCAGATGGTGATGGTTGAACATCAGATGTCAATATGTATATAGAATATATTTAGGTTTTATGTGGAAGTTATAGAAAATATTAATGATTTATTGATAGGTATCACATGATCCCTAAGAGGTCATGATTCTATATGTATGATCATTAATGATCTCACCCATTCTTAAAAAAAAATTTGTATTTGAGAGAATAGTTTTGAGTAGAACATGGGATGCTTGTACATGGATGTGGTTGTCTAGAATCATTGTATACCATCAATGATAATTCTAGAATGTGATTCTAGATTCATGTAGTTATACTGGAGGGATTTTATGAGGCATTCAAGACTCCATTGTGGTTGAATACAATATTGGGGGATTATATTGAAAGATAGATTGGGTTGTCCTCTTTGGTTCTCAAGATCATACTGGTGAATAACACATTATACATTACCAATAGTTAAGAATATGACGTACCTGTAGTAGAGTTCCCATAGTAATAAATTAACACTGAACTTTTAAAATTAATCATTTTTATGTCCAATATGGGAGACCAGACATATCACGTCTATGATTGATGTAGGAAATAGAATAATCAGTATTTTGGATGGAGATAATTTCTGTGATGAATAAATGTTCAGGTTATACATTACCCTATAAAGTTCATTATGTTCTGTTAGAATTTCTATATAGACCGCTGATGGATTCCATTAATCTATTCAGATGAAGGAAAACTATTCTTGAAAATATATCCATTGTGTGGTTTATAAGAATTTTATCAGATGGTAAGGATACCTTGATGATTCATTGATATGTTCCTAATACCCTATTGGGTGGTTGAGTTTACTCACAACCTAATGTTTCCTTCATAATCGGATTATCTTCCCAATACATCCTACTAATTATAGAAATCGAGGAACATGAATGAAGTATTATGCATAGTTTACTAGTTGACCTAGTAATTTATTTTAGATTCAACAACTAATTATTCCTAATGATGATGAATCATTAGTACGGGAGTTCTCTTATTTCATTGTTTATTCCATTGAGGTGTTATGTTTATTCAACATGGGATCATCAAGGTATGGTCATGGGTGTATGATAACCTTGTGTAGATGGCATAAGCTCATGTTTTTATAATGTTTTTATTTTTATTGAACATTCAACAAATTTTGGTTGAATGTAATGAAAATTTATTTATTCAAAAAAATTAATATATTATAAATATTATTTTCCAAATTATTCCCATTTCTACTATAGTTATTAGTGAATTACAGAGCATAAATAGTAATATATTAAATATAAAAAATTATTATCTCTGTTATAATAGGTATTCATAAGAATATGTAATTTTAGTTTAATATTATCATTTAATGGTAAATCCAATATCCTATGTCCATCCAAAATATATATTAAATTTGTTTTCTGTATAAAATTCATTCTCACTAGTGTCTCCATCATGTCACTAACATGGGTGGAATTAATAAATTAATTGACTGAATAGTTGATTGACTGATTGATTTATTATCATAAATAGGCATAAATTATAATGATCCACAATTCCACACAATGTTTTTTGACATAATTATTTGACAAAATTATGACACCAATCATTTATTTAGTAATTTTGATTTATATTTTTTCAGAAATTGGGTCCTAACACATGGATTACATAAATCTCTTATAGAATCATACAAACATGATAAAACTCTTGAAATAAATCTCTATTATCAAATCATAGATCAAAAAAATGTTCTCTTTTTCTAGGTAACATTTTTCAAATAAAGGGGAGGGAATGAAGCACAGTAAGGGAAAAAGAATTAAATTGGAGAATTAACAACATTAAGGTGTAAAAAATGAAGCATAATATAATAATATTAATACATGTAAAAATGAATAAAATGATCATAAGTACATAAGGAATTACCTGGAAATGTGGATACAATATTAACATGTGAAATTCATAAGAATATTGTTAATGTTCTTCACTAAGGTCTCTTAAAATATTTTTATAATAGACAATATCCATGGTATCATAATAAATTAGATCTACATATAGAAAATGTATCATGAAATAATAATTAATATATATTATATATTCACCGAATTAATTGAGATGTTGTCCTGGAAAAAACGTTATATGACTACAATTTTTTATTGAAAATCGATCATATAACATTTAGAAGTATTTCACCATTTAAAATCCTAACTTTATTGTTTTTTTATTAAAACATTGATGACCTCAGTCGATGATATATAGTAATATCCCGGATAATAATTTTGAATATGAGTTACTCACAGCATGAATGTATGGCATAAAAATCTATGGAGTGATTTTAACAGCATAATTGCTATACAAAAACGTTTTTATAATGGGTTTAATGATTGAGAATTGTAGTTTCTCATCAATTGTTCATATATATGATAATAATGAAATGATAAAAATGAAATCCTAAATAATTCATCATCTTTGTGAATACCACAAAAATATTTAATTTATTCAAAAGAGGGTAGAGTGATATAACCCTAACCTTTCTTTGTAGAATAATATAGATTTTGAGTAATATATTGAAGAATAATAACCCTTAATTAAGGATTTTTTGTGGGAGAGGGAATGGAAATTCATGATTAATAGTATTATTGTGGATAAGTAAGTGAGAATGGGATGGTCGGATATGTATTAGTAGGTGAAATGAGATTTTGTTGTTCAACGAAAATCGTAAAGGGGTACGAACAATATCACAAGTGGGTTAGGTGCATTACGTGAATTTCGTGTATTAGATTAAGAAGTGGATCTGAAACATGTATGTATTCCTTTATAAAATAATAATTCAATTATATATTTTTTGAGTAAAATTTATGATGTAATATTTAGGGCACATCAGATTACATATTTTAAGGCTTATAATATTGAATACTACTAATCATGGCTATTATTTTATTATAAAAAATACAATATAACCATTATTTCCATAATTCCAAAATCAAAATCAGATTATCTCAAATCTATAACCTAATTAAATTTATAGATATTAAGAAAATGAATTTTCAATTTAAACATAGAATGTGTATAAAAATAATTTTTTATGAAAATAATTTTTTATTCATAAAATATTATAAATGAAAAATTAAAATTAACTTAAAAAGAAAAATCAATCATCCGAATTAAATTTTGATAATAAAATTAGTTTTATCCTTCAATTGATCTTACTTTAGTTTTCTCAAAAATGTATAAAAGTGTTTTTCAAATATAGATTTATTTAATACAATTTAAATAAAAGATAATCTTCTAAGAATAATTTATATTTATTTAATTGAAACTAAATACTAGTAATATATTAAGTAGAATTTCATTGAAATTATTACTCAACCATAATAAAAAAAATTTACAGTATATTGAACGTATATTTTCTAGGGAAATGATATTTTATGCATAAAATGATATATCTATTATTTATCTATAAAAGATGAATTTTATTAATATATTATAAATACTTTTTTCAATTAAAATTTCATAGAATTGTTAACCTAATTTTTACATTTCAATACTAAAAATACTTTTAAATAATTAAATTTAATATAACAAAAGATATTATTTCTATCATTCTTTTAGATGTGTTTATAGAATGCTAGGGAACATAATAGATATATTTAAAAGAAAGATATATTTTTATACTGTAAAATCATATAGTGTTTAAATATACCCCCTGCAATGAAATCATTTCCATTTAAATTTGAATCATTCATCAAAATAAATGGGGTTAACATTCCTTCATCGCTTCTTCAGGGTTATAGGTCACTTAATCAAACTTTTTATTTCACTACAAAACTTGCATATGTTGGGTTATCTCCTTCTTTCATAATTATACCCTTTTATGAAGAATTAGGATTGGTTATTCTCCATATGAATGGTTGTGATCCAATTACACAATCATAATTTCATATATATGTATTGAGTCTAACATATAATTTTATTATTGGAAATTTTTAAATACATGAAGGAAATTTATAATATTAGGAGCTAGTTACAACTGATATGTGTCCATTATAACATACCATAGAAAATGAAAGAGTACAATATACCCCAACAACATCTTTTCATTCATCCAAAATCACATTAATTTTTTCAATGTGATAATTTCAAAAATTAAATATCCCCAACATGAAATAGTAACTAAATCATTTTATATTCCTCATAACAAATTTTACGACTTTGATTTTCAATATATCTATCTTGATAAACACTTTATTCTTAGTGATTTCTTTTACATTTTAAAAACTCAACAGTTTTCCATCTCCAACATCATCTCAATAATTTGTATTTCCAAACCATTTCCAAAAATGTTCATCATATAGATACATTCCAATTATTGAGATGAAGTTATTATAGGAGAAATCATCATGTAATGGATATTGGTAATAAATATATTGAAAATCATGTGATCCATCCAATAACATATCCAATAATGATTTAATAGTGATCCTAGACTCTCCATTAGCTAGAGGATGATAAGATATTGTTATGTAAAAATGTATAATCATATAAATTTAATGGATCCTTGAGAACATATGAGTAAATAATGGATCATGACTACAAACATTTGACAAACGTGCACTATAAAGTCTCACCACTTCATGAATATAAAGGAGAGAAATGAAATCACCAGGGAAATACTCTCATGTATCAATTTTATGTACATACCTAATTAATGTGTCAAGGATCTACTAGATGGTATTAATCCCCTTTGACATCTTAGGAAGGATTTTAATAATGTCTACACTATTTTTCCCTTTATCATAAATGTTTTATGTGATATTTAAAACCCTCCCATATGACATGGGTGCTTATAATTATTGTATTGAAATACAAAACATATAGCTTCATAAACTAAAATTTCATTTTTCTTACAATCACACAAATAATTG
Organism: Viscum album; assembly: GCA_963277665.1. Lineage (NCBI taxonomy): Eukaryota > Viridiplantae > Streptophyta > Magnoliopsida > Santalales > Viscaceae > Viscum > Viscum album. Next base: position 958,839,103 of record OY728143.1, on the reverse strand, counting down.
TCACATGAATCACTATATATTTTAGTGATTCCTAAATTTGTACAGAATAAAGAGATATATAATTATATAAATATTTTTTTCATTAATAATATAATATATAAGATAAATGTACTACTTATATTCCTTAATATCCCACAAATATAAAGATCTAAATCTGTAAAATTATCAATTTTCATCACCTATATCTTTATTTTTTATCATATGGTAACACATCTGTTATTTATATATTCTATCTACAAATGGGTTTTGGTAAATCAGTTGGGATAACATTGTAGAAGTTCCACCCCATAAACTATATATGTGAATCATTTATACATAAATGAATAATGGATCTACATTTTTTCAAATAATTAATATAAATTCAGGTTTATTAATTTTTAGAGAATAATTGAAAATGCTTTCTTTACCTAGGAGAAAATAAATATAAAAAATTCATTCCTTGAGAAACTCCAAAAATAAACATATAATCTTTTTTTATTTTTCTATGTGAAAATATTTATAATAAGTTCATCAAAAATATATTTATCTCACTTGTGCAGATAAATACAGTGTTTCCAAATCTTAATAAAAAACAACAACTATTGAAAAGTCAAATTTAGGGGATGGATAATTTCTCTTATGAGGATTTAATTGCAGAGACACATAGGGAATAAACATTAAATTATAACTGATAACAAATCAAAATATTTTCAATATTGTTCATAAATATTTATGAATTATTTTAAATTATAATATATTGTTCAAGTTGGTTCATTAACCATTCAATTAAATAGTTCCGACAATATATCTTCATATTTCATTATCGAGTTAACTGTATCTCCCTTTTGAGATAGATTTTTTAGAAAATTATAAAGTCATTCTTTTGGGAAACCATAAATAGTATCATACCATATTAAATAATCTATAAACCGTTATATCTATAGTCAAGCAATGCTTCAAATTTACGGATTTAGTCATATTTGGGTCTAATGAGATTATTTTGGATGATACAATGTATCCCATGAATGAAAGTTATTTCTACAAGAAAATAACTATACTAAAATATGAAAAATCAAATATTTTTTTATAGTTTGATGTCTAAACTATTGTAACACCCCATGATTCCATGATACATTTTACTTTGAATAATATAATAGTGTGTCATATAGGCAATATGGAGTTTAAATTCACCACGATATATCAAACAAGCCATTTTAAAAGTGGTTATGAATAATAATAACTATAAATTTAATTTTATATACATCCCATATAATTTTAGCATTCATCTTTTTTGTCTATGAGATATAATATAAGGGAAAATTCAATTTTTCAAATAAAAGATGAATTTTTAAAAAATGAGGTTTTTACGCATTTTAATGGAGAACCCTTTTTAAATCCAATATTTGACACATTTATATATTCAATTTGATGAAATTAAATTTAAATTTATAATCAAAACATAGAAATTTAGTTTCGATAAAGTATTAGTTGTTTTATGATAACATTAATATTTTTATCAATAGGTAAAGACAATAAATTGTAATTGATAACAAATTTTTAAATTCAAATAATTTATAGTGATAAATTTTACAATTGAGTGGATTTAGTAAAGACATGGATTTATTCTTGTAATTGTTTTATTATATGAAATTATTACGAGTCGAAAAAAATGGATGGCGTGTGATTCTGAGGGCCGGTGTGCCGAGAATAAATTTATGAACTTTTTTTCTGGTACCTTTAGTAAACACATGAGCGGCATTTTGTAAATTATGAACTATTTCTCGGAATTCAAACTTGAGGACATTGTAGAACTCATAGTGTCGATGTTCACTAAATGAGACCTTCACCTAGACCGTATTAGGTCAATGTGGATGTTAGGTTTTATAATTTTCGTCGTTGAATTGTAAAATATATATAATAAACAACTTTTATTTTATTTTTCTTGAAACCACCATTTTGAATATTTGGTGTCGGGGACCACCGAAACCCCACTTTATTCTTTGATAACCCTTGAAATTCACCCAATTATTGAGACATTAATTAATTGATGTAGAAATTAAATAAGTTGAATCCTCACCTTTCTTGAGGTTGGGGGTAAATGATGGCAAAGGAGAAATTTTGGTGGATAAGAGAACATAGTGGGACATCCTCCTCCAATGAAGAACATCTCTAATGATAAACGAACCGACATTGAAGGAAACACTGACGTCACCATCACTATCTTCCTCCTCACAACAACTCCAACTGACGATCGGGGTAGGGGTGTTATTATTTTTTCATTCGTGGTTTTATGTTGAATCTTTTCCCTTGAAGTTGCACACTATTGGTCTAATAGAGCCAGACCAAGGATCAGCAGGTCCGGCCCACTCCGGCCCAGGCCAATGGGGCAGGACCCGTATCGGGTTGGGCCAGCCCTGACCGGGTCGGGCGGGGTCAGTCCTAGTGGGATGGACTGGACCTGGGCCCATCTTGACCTAGATACGCCATTTTTGAAATATGTTGAGAACATGGCGTTTATTTGATGAAGATTATATGGTTTTGGAACCCATGGATCTAGATGATCCCTTTGGTATACTCCACATGAGTTTTGGATAATGATGGAGTATGGTCGAGTTAGACCGAACCCGAATCAAACTAAGCCCTCGGGACTAAAATGCTAATAACTTATAGATTGGGCATCCGATTGGCGCGCCGTCTATTGCGTTGGCTCCCTTATGATGTATAGGTCCATCATGACACGTCTTCAAGGGGATTCGTGGTAGTTTAAGTGTTGAATGATGTCTTGAGATGTATAACCTCTTTGAATCATGCATGAAAAGTGAGGAAACCCTGTGGCTGGCTATACATGAGGAGACTTTAGATCCTTTGGGGGTCATATTAAGATCTAGTGTCGATCTGCATCTCCAAATCCTGTGGGGGGCCATCTTCAGAACCCATGTTAATCATCTCTAGATCCCATGTGGTTTATCTTTACATCATATGTGGGACATATTCAATCTTATGTTGGTCAACAATAAAGATTCTTGATGAAATAATATTATCTAGCAATAGAGCTAATCATCTCCATAACCATACAGAAGTTATAAATGTTTTGAGTTGAGTCTTTACCATTTTGGTACGCTTTTGTGTTTAGATACCTTTGTTGTAATCTTCTCTGTGGTGATAACATTGTGGTAATATTTTGTGTGGAGTTACCTTTGTGGTACTTTCCTATGTGGTGATACTTGTGTGGTATCTTCTATGTAGAATTACCATTGTGGTACCATCATTTGTGGTATTACCTTTATCATATTCATTCCTTCATTGAACAGTTGTGCTTTTGGTTAACAAATTGGTCCTAGTTTTCCTAATTAATGTGATGGATATACATGACATATTAGGTATATATATGGGAATATACCTAAGTATGGGTAACTATTGTTTTATTTGTTTATGCTTTATCCTTTGTGTATTTTGAGAGATCATAGGGGGTCTCGGGGTCCCTACTAAGTATTGTTATACTCAACCCTGCACTGGCTACGCCTGTACCTTATTGTATTTTGTACAGACGACAGATAGTGCTAATTGAGGCTGAGGGTACCAGGACTGGAGGATACTCGAAGGTGGGCATTAGATGAGATGATCCATAGATTCAACCGTTCAATAGATTCACCTACAATTTAGGTAGGATACTTGGAGGCTGTTTACAGGATATGTTTTCAGTTTTACTTGTAATTTTCAGGTGGGCTTGTTTTCTAGCCCCTTTACAAAATATACACTCTCTCTTTACTATACAGTATACTTTGTGCTCGTATCCTTATGTGTTCTTGGTTGTGTGATTTAATGTGTTATAAATGAAATTCCTTCTTGGTTTTAGAGATATACCTTTCTGGTGCTAGTCGCCAACCCCTGGGCAATGGATGGCAGGTTTGGGGTATTCAAAGCACAGGCCCCAGGGGACGGGTCGTAAAAAAATCGTATCATAGGAGTCAGTTCTACCGATTAAAATATACTCTGATCATTTAATCTTCAATACTGCTATGTCTTATAAGTTTGGTAATCAGTTTGGGGATCAACTGTTTGTGCAACGGCTGACATATCAATTCTCCCGGACCCTAACTTCAGATTTCAGACTCAGTGCACGAAAACACTAATTGTGTGTGTTTTTATTTGATTTCATTGAGATCACTTTGAGTCAGCTCACCATGTTTAACATAATGAACTTGGTGCACCTGTATATTTTCAAGATGCATCCACGCAGACATCCAGCCATGGTTCTAGGTAGAGTACGTGTTGACAGCCCAATGTGTGACGAGGCATCGGTGCAGGTCCCCCTTTCGGTAGTTGTACCACTGGGTTGTGTACCAGCAACACCAATACCCATTGGGTAGCTGATGCAAACATCCCCAGTAACGAAGGGAGCACGCCACTTGAGTGAATTGCATGAGTTTTAGTTCTAGAGGCAACCGAGTATCCGAAGAGAGATATATATATACAGGTGGTTGAGGATTGGCTATAGGCTGGGGTTAGAGTTTTTCAACTTGTAGGGACACCAGCTGATCTCATGGTGATCCTTGTCATAGACCTTCTTCATGAATCAAATAGAATATGGTGTAGTTTGATTCTCTAGGTTTATGAAATGGATGCTCTCATCTGGATGGAATTATAGAGCCTTTTCAGGGCATAGTTCATTATAACGACCTTACGCTCAGTGCGTATACAAGAGATTCTCTATTTCTATTAGGGAAGGATGAACGTGGCTCAGTATTTAGTGACATTCATTGACCTCTGGCGCTACTCCACTAACATGGTGTAGGACCCTTTATTTAGGGCCTGAATAATCGAGTAGGGGATCCGAGGGTAGATTAGAGCTTCCATAATTTCCCTTTTCATTCCGACGGAGGAGGGGGTTTTAGAGTGAGCACTATTAGTATAGTTTTTCCTTATAGAATTGTCAAATGCAATGAGACCAACCACGAGACATCACGTAGTAGAGTAATCTGTAGGTGGTAGCAGCCAGATGACACAAGGGTCCAAGAGGAAGATAGCTACATGTGGATGACTGCAGAATACAAGGTCAGTTTTTGCGAGGCTTCTGAGATAGAGCAGGTCAGGCGAGGAGTTGGTAGTGTTACTCATGCACTAGGTTGGGTCACATGGCTCTCGACTACCCGAACAATTGTACAGACGACCAGTAGATGGTGGAAGGAATTTCTAGGAAGAGGTGAAGATACGATCGAGGAGGTTCACTGGCAGGTGGAAGACGCATAACAAGAGATGGTCCTGCAGTAGGTGGTTGGTGGAGATACGAGGTCATATTTCCACAACCTCTAGGTGGTCCAACCCAACCATAGGGAGCATGTGGAAAAGGACAAGCTCTGCTCCAAGAAGCTGATCCTTTGGCCAAGACTGTCTAGAGATGATATGAGGTATAAACTTTGTCTACTACACCTTAGCTGCAATACTTATACACATAGATTTGAGTCACTCTTTCATTTCCATATCCCTAGTTCGGGGCATGGGGATTCTGATGGAGCCATCAGCTTGATTCTTATGGCTAGAGACAACTATGGGAACCAATTCGATCATTACACACTGGTCCCAGTAGTTTGAAATTACTCTAAAAAGAGATAGATTCAGCTATGATCTTATAGTTTCATCGATGAGGCCTAACGATGTCATCATGGGTTTATACTGGTTATGTACAGTTCATGATCAGATCGACTGTATTAGGCGCAATAAGTTGTGTGTCTGCATGGATGGGATAATGTTTTCATTCACTGGTTAAAAGGGGGCCTAAACAAGATATTAGGGACTTACCCGGAGGATGGTGCAGCCAATCACATCACTTGGCTATCCTTACCCTGGGAGTGGAGGATGTTGAGAGACCGATCTATCCCATAGTGGTGGACCATTACGATGATGTTTTCAATAATTATGTTCTAGTTATACCACCTCATAGAGAGGGAGACTTTTATATCCACTTGTACATCAAGACGCCATCGATATCTACACCAGCATATCAAATGGCACCAACGGAGCATTGAGAGCTGCTAGTACTGTTGGAGGATTTCTAGAGAAAGGGGATCATTAGGCCCAGTGTTTCTCCTTGGTCAACCCCGATTTTTTTCTCCAAGAAGGTGGATGGGTGTTTGAGACTCTGTGTAAACTATCGGCACCTGAACCAGGTAACCATGAAGAATAAATACCCACTCTTGAGGATTGAAAGTCTCTTTGATCAGCTGAAGTGAGCACAATTTGTTTTTGAAGATAGACGTTAGATCAGGCTATTACTATCTCCAGGTACGAGATGAGGATGTGTAGAAGACGGACATCAGATGTCAGTATGGCCAATATGTGTTCATGGTTATTCCATTAGGTGTTACCAATGCCCCAGCAGTATCCATGGGACTCATGAAGAGGATCTTCAAGCCATACATCGATTAAATTATGGTAGTATTTATCGGTGACATCCTGATATACACTACTATAGAAGAGGAGAACGCATATCATCTGCAGATAGTTCTGGACACACTCTGAGAGCACCAAAATTATGGTAAACTCTCGAAGTCACAGTTCTAGATAGGATAGGTTCAGTTCTTGGTACATGTTATCTTAGAGGTTAGAGTTGTGTAGAATCTAGTAAAGATTGAGGTTGTGCTTGTTGGGGAGCTAACCAAGAGTGTGACAGAAGATCAGAGATTCCTAATTTTGGCCGGTTACTACTGGAGGTTTTTTCCTGCCTTTTCTAGAGTTTTGGAACCCTTATCAATGTTGAAAATTAATGGTAAACTCTACATGTGGTCAGAGGGATGTCAATAATGTTTCTAGGAGCCGAGGTAGAGACTGATGAGTTCCCCCATATCAGGGCTACCATAGGAGGGCATTTTGTACATAGTTTGTCGTGATGCATCAGGGACTGTGATTTGATGTTCCTGATGCGTTAATTACTACTGGTCACATATGGTTCTCGACAGCCAAGAGAGAATGAGAAGAACTATTCTAACCATGACGTCGAGTTGGCCGCAGTGGTATTTGGCTTGAAGTTGTGGCCACATTATTTGATGGGTGAAAATTTTATAGTCTACTCTCATCAAAATAGTATCTGGTATTTCTTATATCAGAAGGATAAGAAAATAATACATCGATGTTGACTTGATTTCCTCTAGGACTATGACTTCGAGATAGTGTATACTCCTGGGAAGGGGATTGTAGTAGCAGTCCCACTCAGCAGGATATATGGTATATTATTTTTGAGTGCGGCGACAAAGCATCTAGCTACATAGAGATATCCTACAAGGATCATGATGGATCAACTTATCTTCTGTCTCTGACAGTCACTCCCCCACTCCTTTTTCGATTTATTGAGGTATAACTTCGGTACACTGAATGAGATGATCTACATGCTCAGATATTAATAGGACAGTCATCTAATGGATTTCATGAAGGTGAGGAGCATGGAATTATCTTTAGGGGACAATCTATGGTACCATATGTTCTTAGGGAGGAAGGGATTATGTATTTCCATGAATCCCCTTCGAGCGGTACATCTAGGAGCGATGAAGATGTACCAGGACCTCCGCTGTCAGCACTGGTGGCTGGCAATGAAGAAAGTTGTAGCATAGATTGTCTCTTGGTACCTAAAATTTGAGCAATTGAAGGAAGAGCATCAGGTTCTAGTGGGAAAATTATGCCCACTAGTGGTTCCAGTGTTGAAGTGGGGTGGAATTTCCATGGACATCATTACATGAATTCCACGCATGTCAATGGAGTATGATTCCATCTAGTTGATTGTTGACTGACTCACAAAGTCAGCCAATTACCTACCTATCAGAGAGAAGGGACACTAGTGCAGAAAACGTTATTTACGTCACCATTTTTTACGTCAGTTATATATAACCGACGTGATAATCTATGAAACATGGTTTTTTACGTCGTTTATTTTATAACCAACGTAACAAATGCAGTGAGTATATTTTTAACGTCGGTGATTCTAATAGCGGATATTACAAATCGCACGTTTTTGGTTTTTACATCGGTTATAAATTAACCGATGTTAAAACTCAAAGTGTAGGGTTTTTTACGTCGGTTATTTGATAACCGACGTAAAAAACGAGTTATCTACTGGTTTTTTATGTCGGTTATAAAATAAGTAATGTAAAAAACCACTAGATCTTTGGTTTTGTTCGTCGGTTATTTTATAACCGACCTAAAAAACGCATAGATAACTCATTTTTTATGTCGGTTATAAAATAACCGATGTAAAAAACCAAAGCGTGGGGAGGTTTTTACGTCGGTTTTAAAATAACCAATGTTATAAATTTAAAAAATAGTTTATAACGTCAGTTATATAATAACCGACGTTATAAAACATTTAAAAAATTAAAGCCCCGTGGACTGTCATTTACGATTTTTCGATTGACAGTCCCCCTGCTCGTCTCTCTCACGCGGTAAACCCTAATCGGCTCGTCGATCGACATGCGTTAAACTCATTTTGTCTTCGTTGTTTATCTTCTTTACTCCTCTTGGATCTATAATCACAACTTGCAACACTCAAGTAAGCCTTCCACGAATTTATTTCGTTCATTTTTTTTTCACGGATAGTCTATAATTATGTTTTGCGATTTTTTTGTTTAAACATGGTTAGATTCTTCCATTTAGAACCTTATTACATCTTTTTGAATATCGTTGGCTTTTTATTTCCTAACCATCCACTATGAATAAAATAATTTCTATGTATGAATTATGAAATGTTATTTTCTATTATAGGAGTGATCCATCGCTGGATTTTTATTTCCTAACCATCCACTATGAATAAAAAACGAAATTATTTTTATTCCATTAATTTTTGAATACCATGTTTTCTATTCCTTTGATTGAAGGGTGTTCAACAAGATATCATAGATAAAATTATTGAGAAAATTATTGACTAAACTATATACTCATTATTTATGTGGTTTCAATACCATATAATCATTGAATTGTATCTACCAAGAAATTTATTTAGTATCATTTGGAACCCATTTATATTACATGTGATTATCATGTTTATTGATTGAATTATAAATTTTTTATTTATATGATTCCATTTTAAATGGATATTAAACCAGTTTTTTCCATGTATTCTTTGTGATATAATGATTATTGATTTAATATCTCACACATACGTATGGATGTTGATGGGTGGGGTCATATATCATCATCCACTTCATTGATTTTGTTTTATATCTCATAAGATAGTAACGTGTGGATATAATGAGTTTGTTCAAAATGGCATGGGAATAATATTTTTTCACACATGTTAATGTGTGGACATAATGTGTGGACATAATTAGTTTATTAGATACAGGTTTTTTTCATGGTTTACTTCATAAAGTGGTCTCGGTTCATTTGATTTTGTGTTTCCTTTGACACCATCCCCCCTTAATGACTATGATCTATCATTGCCAAGTTTTTCCCTAATTGTTATCTCATACAGCTTTTGGATTTGATGGTTGATTACAAACATATTTATTCAAATATTTAAGCAGGATTATATGCATTTTTTAGGATTATATTTCTGTTTTATGCCACTTAATTTACTATTCTATCCAATATTAAGACACTTTCTAGTAAGAAAAATTTCATAAAAAAATTGATTGGACACTTCATCATATTTCATGAAACGTTTTTAAAAAAAATATGTTATATCAAGGATGTAGAAACGGGTGGTGTCCGGGGGGTGCCCAAGGGGGTGGGTGGGTGCGAGTGGTTGTCCACGTGGATGGGGGACTATCCATAGGGTATTGGGGGTTTTCCGGTGGGGTGGGGGCTGTATAGAGGGTTAAGGGGTGTCTAGGGTGGTGTCCAGGAGGGGTGGGGGTGCTGTCTAGAGGAATGGGGGGATTTTCGGAGGGTTGGGGGTGTCTAGGGGTGGTCCAAGGTGGTGGGTGGGTGTGGGGGGCTATCCACGGGGGTGGGGGCATGTCCAGAGGGTTTTGGGGGTTGTCCGGGGGGTGGGGGTGATTCTCAAGTTTACTCCATTTTCTCCAATTTTCTGTCAACTATGTAGGCGTCATGGTTTTCTTTGATTCAATGATATTTAAAACTGTTATATCTTACTATATTTTGTTTTATAAATTTATATTCAAGCATATTTTTTTAAATACCCATAGATTTGTTTTATATTTTAAATTGTTTTACATACAAAATATGATTTTTTCATATAAACATATATTTAACTTATCTTAAAAATATATATATTTTTGTTGATATTTGTTATAGGTAATAATGAGGAGAAGTTGGATTACGGCACATCAAATGAGCAATGAATTTGAGGAAGGTGTTGATTCCTTTTTGGAATTTGAAAAATGAAATTTTCCAAGTAGTGACATTTTTTTCTGTCCATGCCTGAAATGTTTGAATATGAAGAAGTTGAAAAGTAGAGCGATAAAATATCATCTGATTTTTCATGGTTTTAGTTCGAGTTACAGCCCTTGGATTTGGCATGGTGAAATAGGACGGAATGTCACTGATGATGATGATTTGCAAGATGGTAACTCCGATGGAATTTAAGAAATGATTCGTGATATTGAATCAAAACAAATTGAGATAGAACCGACATTTGCGTGTCTATATGGTGATGCGGAAAAACCATTATATCTTGGTTGTATAGATTTTACAGTTTTTTCGGCGGTGTTAAGATTGAATAACCTGAAGGCGAAACATGGATGGAGTGACAGAAGTTTTACAGAGCTGTTACAATTGATGAAAGACATTCTTCCAGAAGATAACGATCTTACAGATTCACATTACAAAGCCAAGAAAATATTATGCCCGATGGGATTGGGATACAAGAAAATACATGCCTGTCCGAATGACTGCATTATATATAGGAAGGAATATGAATTTCTGTCAGAGTTTCCTAAATGTGGGACATCATGGTATAAGGGGAAAGAAAATTTACATGCTGGTGTAGAGACTACAAAGCTCCCTTCTGAGGTATTTTTGTATCTTCCTATAATTAATCGTTCCAAACGTTTATTTTCTAATTCACATGATGCAAAAAGATTAAGATGGCATGTTGAAGAGCGAGTATGTGATGGAAAAATACGTCATCCAGCTGATTGTCCACAATGAAAGAAAATTGATGCGCAATATTCTACATTTGGAAATGAAATTAGAAATCTCAGACTAGGGTTGTGCACATATGGATTGAATCCATACCGAACACTCAGTAGCACACATAGTTCATGGCCTGTTTTATTTGTAATTTACAACCTCTCTCCTAAAGTTTGTATGAAGCGCAAATATTTCATGTTGTGTACAATGATATTTGGTCCAAAGCAACCCGGTAATGATATTGATGTTTACTTGTCACTGTTGATTGATGATTTGAAACTGTTATGGGATGAGGGTATTAGGGTGTATGATTATTATAAAATGGAATATTTTCAACTGCATGAAGTGCTTATGTTCAATTTAAATGACTTCCTAGCGTATGGAAATTTGTCTGGATACAGTGTTAAAGGGAATAAAGCATGTCCAATTTGCGAACAACAGACGTCATATTGTCAATTGCGTCATGGGAGGAAAACAATGTACATGGGTCATCAAAAGTTTTTTCCTATGGAACACCATTATAGAAGACTAAAAAGGAATTCAATGGCTCACAAGAATTTGATACTGCTCCAAAACCTTTATCCCCTGATCTGTATTTTGAGAGGGTGAAAAACCTTGACGTGACATTGGGAACGACACAGAAATCTGGTAATGATAGACATATTTGGAAAAAAAGGTCAATTTTTTTGAGTTACCATATTGGAGGTATCATGAAGTTAAACATAATATTGATGTCATAAACGTGGAGAACAATATCTATGATTTTTTTATTGGAACATTGATAGATATTAAAGGAAAGACTAAATATGGGTTGAATGCAAGATTAGACTTACTATCAATGGGAATACTCTTGGAGTTAGCTCCCACTCCTAAAGGAAGACGAACATTTCTTCCCCCAGCTTGTCATACTTTATCGATGATGGAGAAAATTAGCTTTTGTCAATGTATTCATGATACCAAAGTGCCTAAAGATTATTCATCTAATGTAAAAAAAATTTGTCTCATTGAAGGACTTGAAGTCGATAGGTGTGAAATCACATGATTGTCACGTCATGATGCAATAAATCATACTATTTTCATTGCGTCGAATATTTCCCATTCGTGTCAGAAAAACTATAATGAAGTTGTGTTATTTTTGCAATTCAATTTGTAACAAGGTGATTGATGTGAATGCTTTGAAAAATTTGGAAAAGTATGCAATTTTTATACTTTGTCAATTGGAAATGTATTTTCCTACAACTTTTTTTGATATAATGGTGCATTTAATGATTCATCTGGTTCGAGAAATAAAGCTTTCTGGACCTATATATCTTCATTAGATGTATATTTTTGAATGTTATATGAAAATATTAAAGGGGTATGTTAAAAATCTATATCGACCTGAAGCCTCCATTATTGAAAAGTACATTTCTTAGGAGGTATCAGAGTTTTGTACGAGCTACACGGCTACGGCGCAACACATATGTTTGCCTCCATCTCGCCATGAACGAGTTAATAATGAGGGAAAGGGGATTCACGGCTTGAAAGTAAAATCATTGTCAGTTGAATATATGAAGAAGTTAGAATCATACATCTTGAATAACCTAGTTGATGCTCAACTGTATATCACATTGCATATTAATGAGTTGAAACAATGTCAACCAAAGAAGAAAGAAATGTGGATTCTAAATGAGCACAACAAAACTTTTTTTTCATTGATTAAAAAGAATTTGCTTGTTAGATCAGATGTATCAGAGACATTAAAATGGATAGTGGGTGGTCCATGTTTAAATGTGATAACATGGTCCAGTTATGACATTAATGGTCATACATTTGATATGAATGCTCAGGACAACAGAAGTGCAGTTCAGAATAGTGGTGTATCGGTGTTTGCAGAAGCAATGAATTTTTCGAGTGCTATGGACAAAAACCCAATTTATGTATCAAGTGCATATTATGGAGTGATTGAAGACATATGGGGGGTTGATTACTTTAAAATTAAAGTTCATGTTTTTAACTGTAAATGGTATAAAGGTAACAAAAGTGTCAGACACGATGAATTTGGAATGAAAGATGTTAATCTGAATAGATTGGAAGACACAACTGATTCTTTTATAATGGAAACACATGCAAAACAAATTTTCTATGTAGTAGATCAATCAGATATGCAGTGGGCTATTGTTTAACAAGGGAAAAAATATATTGGTGAGGATGAACTTGATGAATATACTGATTTATGTGATATATCTACTACCATGGAAAGATTAACAGAACATAATGATGATCATGTTGAAAACATAGTTTGTGCCATAAGGAACGATCACAACGAAGGAATTTGGGAAAACAATCAATTTTTACATTCCTAAAATTACAGGTAACATATGTTTATTTCTTGTTTACATTTATTTCTTCCATAAATGTTAGATATTGTAAGTTTTTTATTTATTAAAACATGTTTTAAAACAAAATAAGTATATGTATTTGTTTGTTTTAAGTTTGTTTAGTTTACTTTATCATGTTTATAACCATTACATGAATTATATATCTATTTTTTTGTTCACTGACAATTACTTTACCATGTTTACCAGATTTACCATTTTTACCATTTTTACCATCTTGACCATCTTTACCATATTTACCATCTTTACCATTGTTTAACATGCTTACCATATTACCAATGTTTACTATTATGTAACTTAGTACACTTTTCTATTTTCTGATTACAGTAGTATTAAAATATTTGAATTTGAATATTTGTGAACTGACGTTTGTTTTTTTTGATTTGAAGGATAATGACAGATCATTCAGATGATCAACCACATGATTCTGGATAGGAGCATATTGCTGGTCATACCTCTGGGGATGAACATTCACATGCTCCTATTACGACAAAGAGTTCAATGGTTGGTAAATGTGGGTGCACACGTCTACCAAAATTATCACTTGCCCGTACACAGGATCAGAGGATAGTCGTTGAGTTTGATGATGATGATATTCCTAGAGGTCCAAACGCAAAAGATTTTAAGAGTATTGTAGCAACTCAGGCTAAGAGCAAAGTAAGCATTCTGTATGATGATTGGAGAAGTTTGGATTATGCGATTATCTCTCAGTTGTGGGAGATGATTTTAGTAAGATCTTTTGTCATTGTTTGACCATTATTTTAATGTTTCTAGTATATATAATATGTTTAACCACTTCTTTATCAGATTAAGTTTGATATTCCTGACACTGGAGGAGTCAGGAAGAAATTCTTATCGTTGGCTTCCAGGAGATGGAGGGATTTCAAATCAAACCTCTAATCTGATTTCATTTATGGTCATAGGAGTTATTACAATCCATGTCGTATATATCCTTTTATAGATGAAGACAAATGGAGACAGTTTTTTGAATGTAGAAGAAAAGAGTCATTTCTGGTAAGGGCAATGTAAACTTTTATAAAATTTATTATATAAATGATTTTATTAATGGTTTGTTAAAGAATTATTATTCTTAAATTATATCAAGAAAGGAAAGCTCATCAGGAGATCCAATCTAAAAATGTATACCCTCATAGTTTATCTCGGGGAGGGTATGAATTATTGGAAGAACAAATGATGGTGGAAAATTTCAACAACTAAGAGCTGAGTCTTCAATCTCTGGAGAGGTGCCCCCTCCATCCCCTCCATCTAGACATGAAAAATGGATGAGAGCTCGGAAGGGAAAAAAAGGGCAATATCTTTCAGAAGAATCGATAATCGTAGCTGAGAGGATTATAAGATATCTATTTAATTTATTTAAGTTAAATATTTTCTTCATATAATTTCAATCATTACAGAAATGTTCAATTAATTAATACCGGACTCTCTTGAGGAGCAGAGTTCAGAGGGGACATTTACAACTACTAGGAGGGAAGATATTTTATTTGCAGCATTGGGAAGGCCCGAACATCCTGGTCGTGTAAGAGGATATCTGGAAGGTGTATCGGTAAGAAAAGTTTTTCCACATTCTTCAACTTCTAACATTGAAGGGGTTTATAAAAAATAGAATCCTTGGAGGCTGAAGTTCATAATATTAATGCGACGATGAAGGACAATATTAAAGAGTCGGTGTAGTCTATGGTTACAGAAATGCAAATGCAATTTCAGACTGCAGCTCCCACTCATCCACCTCCCCCTACAGACCCCATAATTTATCATCCACCTCCACCAGTAGCACCCACTCCCCCACCTCAGCCTGCGGACCCCATTTTTTATCCTACGCCTCTGCCGTAGCTTCTTACATATTGCGAGTTTTATGGTGATGACTGTCAACATCATATAGTAGCATATGGGTTGGTATACTGTATAGGAGATACAGTTCATCATCAACAATTAGGGGTCATGAACCAGAGGGCCACTATACAAGATATTATAGATAGATTAGCTAGGGTACCAATACCTACAGATGAGGTGGCGACAGTTGGACAGAGTATCGACCATTTTTTATTTTGGCCATCCAGACTTCTTCGACTCATTACCATAGAGGTATGAATGTTATATCTTTTATTTTATTTTTTTATTAAAGTTGTTTTATCATTTTCAAAAATAATATATTTTTCAATTTTTTTTACAGGAATACATCAAAGGTAAAGAAATACTGTATAGACAACAACAAAGACAAATGGCTATGACATCACATACAGATTCAAATGGTCTTGACATATTGTCAATATATTCACATTTGTTGTTGGGTTATTATGAGTTTCCAAAGGAAGCTCATGTTTGTGGACGTGAAATAATTGCGGGGATTATAAAAACTGATATCATGGAGCTTGTTGCTGAAGATAAGTTGGGCATCCACGTGGTGCAAATTTTTCCATGTAAGTCTTAAAACATTTTCCCTGCATTATATTTATTAAAAATGTATACTTATGTATGTTTTGTATTAGGTATCATTATAAAATTTGTGAGAGGAGTGAGCTGACAGAAGTATATGGATTCATGGACCCACAATTGATTTCCCCTCAAGCATGTGCATTGAATGAGGAACAAAGAATGGATTATATTGCTGAAATATTTGAAAAGAATATAATCACACAATGATTGATGATGCCTTTTTGTGAGAGGTATGAAACACATTTCCCTCAAAGAGTTAATTATATTTTAACATAAAAAACCACTAACGTTAAATTTCCTTTTATCAGTGATCATTGGATGTTAGGGGTTTTTCCCCAAGGGAGAAATCTCTATATTGGATATGCTCTGTCTATGGTGATGTGCGATAAAGTTTTAAGAATATATTGGAAAAAGTATTCTTCAATTTCTCAATTGTTTTGTATATTATAATGAATTTTAAATTTACCCCATTCGTATTATTTTCTAACAGTGCATGGGCGTACTTTCGAAAAAAGACAAAGAAAAGAAATGCAAAGATCAAATATGTAAATGAGAAGGTAAATTTCAATTTATAATTTGTACGTTTTGATGTATTACATAAAAATAATATATTGAATTTACACTCATTCGAACAGAATTATCATGAACCACAAGGCCTCATCGAATGCGGATATTATATGTTAAGATTTATGTATGAAATAATAACAACTGGGACGGTTGCGAATTTTGACATGGTACAATCTCCTCTTAAACATTTCCATAATATTTCAATTTCATTTATTCATTATACACATTAACTACATTCTTTTTCATTTGTAGCTTTTTGATGGCCCTAAACCCTATACTGGTGAAGACATCAAACACTTACAAGTGGAGTGGTCAAATTATTTTACAGGTTTGATTGAATGTTAGTTGTTTGTAATGTAAAATGAAATTTTGAATATTGTCTTTGTAATTGTGTAATTGGTAGTTTTTTAGGTTGGATTTAGTTTTTTTAAGTTGACAGTGTATGTTTTGAATGTTATATAAGTGAATGTTTAATTTTTATCTACTTCTTGATTTGGTTTACTTTTGATGGTTTTTCTAAAATGGATTTGGGTCTGTGGGGGAGGGGTTCCAAGGGTGTGGGGGTGTGTTCAGTGGGGTTGGGGGTGTCCAGCGGTCTGGGAGGGCTGTCCAGTGGGGTGGGGGACAGTCCTGGGGGGTGGCTGGGCTTTCCAGGGGTGTGGGAAGGCGGTCCAGGGGTGTGTGAGTGCTGTCCAGGGGTGGGGGTATACATGAGGGTGGGGGGGGGGGGGGGTTGTCCAGGGGTGTTTGGGGCTATCCAGAGGTGTGGTGGGGGCTGTCAAGTGGGGTGAGGGGGTGCTGTTCAGGCGGGTGGGGGGTTGTCGTGGGGTGTTTGGGGCTGTCCAGGGGTCGGGGGGCAGTCCAGGATTGTGGTGGGGGATTCAATGGGGTGGGGGTAGGGTTTTCCAAGGGGTATACATGAGGGTGGGAGCTCCAATGGGGTGGGGAGGGATTTCCAGGGGGTATAAATGAGGGTGGGGGCTCAAACGGGGTCGGGGAGAGCTGTCCATGGGGTATACATGAGGGTGGGGGCTGTCTAGGGGGTATGTGTTATATGTTATCAATGTACATGGTTAATTTTGATCTACTTATGTTTTTGTGGTACGATTTCTTGATTTGTTTTCTGGTTGATTCTGGTGGAGAGAGGATGACTGCAGTCATTTTTTTTAAAAAATTGGGTTTATCACGTCGGTTATTTAATAACCGATGTGATAAAAGGCCTGGAAAATGGTTTATCATGTCGGTTATTAAATAACCGACGTGCTAAAAGGGCTGGAAAAAGTTTTATCATGTCAGTTATTTAATAACAGATGTGATAAACCCCCTCCTGTGGGTTTATCACGACGGTTATTATATAAACGACATGATAAACCCCACTCCCCCAGTTTTTCACGTCGGTTATATAATAACCGACCTGATAAACACCCCACACCCCGGTTTATCACGTCGGTTATATAATAACCGACGCGATAAACCCCCCTCACCCCGGTTTATCAAATCGGTTATATAATAACCTATGTGATAAACCCCCCTCACCCAGGTTTATCACGTCGGTTATATAATAACTGACATGATAACCCCCCTCCCCCGGTTTATCACCTCTGTTATTAAAAAACAAACGTGATAAACCCCCATCCCCCTAGTTTATCACATCGGTTGTTTAATAACCGACGTGATAAACCATTTCCCTATCCTTTTATCACGTCGGTTTTTTAATAACCGACGTGATAAACCATTTTCCAGGCCTTTTATCTCGTCGGTTGTTAAAT
Source organism: Viscum album (assembly GCA_963277665.1). Lineage (NCBI taxonomy): Eukaryota > Viridiplantae > Streptophyta > Magnoliopsida > Santalales > Viscaceae > Viscum > Viscum album. The sequence goes on along the minus strand of OY728143.1, from coordinate 958,820,877 downwards.
AACCGACGTGATAAAACCTTCCCATTTTCTTTTTCACATCGGTTCTAAAATAACCGAAGTCATAAACATCACGATTTTATGTTTTTGACGTCGTTTTTTAAATAACCGACGTCAGAAATGTTTTTTATAACGTCGCCCGTATTAACGTCGGCTAGAAACCGACGTAGAAAATGAAAAATAAATGACGTAAAAAACGTTTTCTGCACTAGTGGGATCAGTAGAGGGATTAGGAAGATACAAGGTGTATTAGATTATGCGAGTTCATGGGGTGCCATCTAGGACTATCTCTAACTGTGATTCTCATTTTACTTCTCGTCAATGGAAGGGGTCGTAGGAGGCGTTCGAAACACAACTTCGGTTGAGACCCACCTAGCATCCACAGAAGTATGGTCTGATAGAGCGGATGATTCAGAACATTGAGGACATACTTCATGCTTACGTCCTATAATTTAGCCACATTTGGGATGATCATCTACCTTTAAGGATGTTCCCGTACAACAACAACTATCACTCCACCATAGTTAAGTCACATTTTGAGGCATTGTACGGTCGACCATGCAGATCATCTCTTTGATGGACTAACCCCAGGGAGTTATCACTTAGGGGACTAGAGATGGTATGTGCTACCATGAAGAAGGTGCAGATCATCCAGGAGTGGATAAAGAATGCATATTGTAGGAAAATGACTTATGATGATAGGATACAGAGTCCTCTTGAGTTCTAGGATAGTGACCATGTCTTTCTAGGGGTCTCATATCAATGATGTTTGCAGAGATTTGGCCGGGGTGTCATGTTAATTCCGAGGTTCTTCATACCCTTTTAGGTCCTCATCGCAGTTGGGGATGATTCATACCCCTTATATATTCTTCCTATGATTCATCAGGTGCCCAAAAATTTCCAAGTATCCTAGATGAGGAGATACATAAATGATCCTTAGCACATCATTGAATGGTGCGAGCTGCATGTCGACGATGGTGCGACGTTTTTGGAGGTTCTATTGGAGATTGAGTATAGATATGAGTGGTTCCCTCATGGGTGGTCCTCTAGTGCACATTTTTGGGTTGCACGGAAACCACTAGGAGATAACATGGGAGTGGGGTTCTCAGATTCATGCATAGTACCCCCACTTGTTTTCCTAGATTGTGATGTGGCTTTTGGTGACACAAAGCCATGAGCCAGGGAGAAGGTAAATACCTGGATATTTTAATTTTTTATTATATGGGATTATTATGAGTCCACAAAAATTGATGGCATGTGATTTTGAGGCACAGTGTGCCCAGAATGAATTTTTGATCTTTATTTTCGGGTAAGTTTAGTAAATGGTTGAGTGGCATTTTGTAACTTTTAAACCGGTTCTTGAAATTTAAATCTGAGGACACCATTGAACTCATTGAGCCAATATTATTTCAAGGATACCTTCACCTTGACCACAGTAGGTCGAAGGTGTATGTTAGTTTTTTAAGATTTTTGTGGCAGAATTCAATAAAAATATATTTTATTTTATTTTTCTTGAAACAACCATTTTGATTATTTTGTTTTGGGGACAACCTGAACTCCAATTTAAGGTGAGGAATCACTTGGAATTATGCCAATTAATGAACCAATAATTTATTGATATAGTAATCAAATATGTTGGATCGTCAAATTTCTTTAGGTTAGAGGTACATGTCGGCAAAGGATAACTTTTTGGTGGAGTAGAGAACATAGTGGGAGGGCCACCTCCAACGAAGAACATCTCCAACGAAAAACAACCCGATGTTTTAGGAAACACCGACATAACCATCATCATCATCCTTCTCATGACACCACCAACGGATGATAGAGTTAGGGATGTGATTATGTTGTTCTTCGTGGTTTTATGGTGAAGTTGTCTACTTTAAGCCACATTCTATTGGTCTAATGCGGAGGGTGCGGTTGAGCAGGATGTCATAGCCCATCGACTATGATGGAGTAGGATGGCGGTTGGCTCACCGATCGACCACGTAGCAAAGTGGCGGCACGCGTTTTACACCAAATCTAGAGACCACGACCGCTTGGACACAACGGAGGTTGGATGACAGGTCCCTCCTACCATCAGGCAGCTCTACGTGGCATTACCTGATTGGCCAAAACTAAAAGACCAATAGCTCGTTTGAGTGACATGGGGTTCCTCCCATCCCAGGTGGAGGCTAGAACAGACCCCACCACAAGGGACCATCCTGAACATGGGCTTCTCTACAGGCCGCCCAGTAAGCTAGTACGCCCGCCCCCCCCCCCACTTTGCGGGTTGTGCTGGACCATGGCCCTTCAGGCCAGGCCCCCCGCGGCCCAGTCTTGGCCAGGCATTGTTGGTCTGACCAGGTCGGAATGGATTTGGTCCCATCTAGAACCACATACGTCTTTTGGCCATATCTTCAGAAATGGAAATCTGTTTGAAAAACTATATGAAGTGCTAAAATCATTGAATTGAGATAGCCCTTTTGGTATACTCCAATTGAGTTTTAGGTAATGTTGGAGTACGGTTGGGTTGGATCGAACCCGAATCCAGTAGGGATCTCATGACTAAAAGACTAATAACATAAAGATCGAGATTCCGATTGACGTTCCTTCTGTTGTGTTGGGTACATTATGATGTGGCTGGCCTTCATGATACTTCTTTATGAGACATCATGATAGTTGAAGTATCTATCGATGGCTTGAGGAGGAGAACCTCTCAGAATCAAGCATGCTTAGTGCGGAAACCATGTGGTTGGATGTACATGAGAAGACTTCAGATCCTGTGTGGGTCATCTTGGGATCCTGTGTGGTTCAATATCTCTAGATCTTGTGTGAGTCATCTTTAGATCCTATGTGGGTCATCTCTAGATACTGTGTTGGTCGTCTGCAGATCATGTGTGAGTCATCTTCGATCATATGTGGGTCAAAAGGAGAGCTTCTCGACGATGTAGATCATCAATCAATACAACTAATTATCTGTAATATCATACATATGTTATAACTAGTGTGTGTTGAGTCTTTACCCTTCCGGTATGATTTTGTGTGGTGATACATTTTTTGTAATATTATGTGTGGTGTTACATTTGTGGTAATATTTTCGCTGGCGTTACATTTGTTGTACATACCTTCGTGGAGATACCGGTGTGGTATTAATCTTAGTGATGTTACCTTTGTGGTACTTAACTTTGTGGTGTTACCTTCGTCGTATTCATTCTTTTAGGGAACTATTGTGCTTATGGTTAAATAATTGGGCCTTGTTTTCCTCAAGAACATGATGGGTATACATGAAAACTTAGGTATATGTAATGGCATATACCTAAGTAGGGTTGTTCATTGCTTTCGTGATTTTTGGTTTGTCAATTGTTGATTCTAAGAGACCTTTGGGGGTCTCGGGGTCCTTACTACATATTGTTATACCCACCCCTGTACAGGCTTCGCCCAAACCTTATTGTGTCTTATACAGATGACAGACAGTGCTGATTTTTGTCGAGGGTTCCAGGACTAGAGGCTTCTTGGAGGTGGTCATTAGACGAGATGATCCACAGAGACGGCCGTTCGAGAGTTGTACCTACCCTTTAAGTATGATCCTTGGTGGGTGTTCACATGTGGTGTTTTCAGTTTTACTTGTACATTCCAGTTCGACTTGTATTCTAGCCCATTTATTTATTGTACACACTATTATTACTATATAGTATAATTTGAGCTCGTATCATGTTGTGTGCTTGTTAGTGTGAGTTTACGGGTTAGAAAGGCAATGCCTTCCCTATTTTAGCGAAATGCATTTCTCGTGCTAGTGACCATCCCCTAACCTATGGATGGCGGGCTTGGTGTAGTCACGGCATGGGTCCCGTGGGAAGGGTCATGATAGTTTTGAAGTATATTTAGATAGTATTTATATCATTTAACAGAATTTATGTCATTATAATTAATTTCACATTTAAATTTGACCCAAACACATGTCACTATTTTGATAGTTTTTACTTTTTAAAATCCCATTTTTTGGATTTAACCATGAGAATTAATTTTTAATTATTTCATTAAACTTCTATTTTTTGACTATGGTAAAATAGAATTAATTTTTTAATTAGTAATATCAAAATTATCATAGGTTGATTTTTTTTGTATTATTCTGAAGACATTCTATTTTTTATGAATAGTGAAAAGCACTAGGTTAATGTTTAAAACTGAATTTTTATTTAAATAATTATCTATATTATATAAATTTATTTTTTGTCAAAAAATAAAAATAATAACTATATATGATTATTTTAAATCATTTGATTCATTTAATATTAAAATTAGTGGTATAAAATTTTATTGAACTTTTTAACATCTTTTGCATACCTTCTATGAACATTTTCAAATTTTCATAAAATGTAATTTTACCACTTCTGTGAATTTAATATCAAAATTATGAGAGACATAGTTGACATTTGTCTATATAATGTGGTTAAAAAAGATGAAAATGGTATTTGTTAAATAGTAACTTTTGACTTTTAATTACCATAGTTAAATATATATAGGATAATTAAAGGTAGAAATAATATTATAATTGTTGTAACACGTGTCCTACTTCTATCGGATAAGTGTATTTTGACCAAAACAGTCCTTAGTAATAAAAATGATCCTTTTTTCCAATTTGATTAGATTAGGACATTAAATATTATTTTATTTAAAGAAGAGTTAAGTATGTTAAATTCAATGTTCAATAACAAAACCTTTTTTTAATATAAAGTAATACAAAAGATAAATATTACTATAAATATTCATTAAAAAGATAAAATGATTTAATACATAAAGGTTGTTTATTTATATTTTTTAGTGATTATATAATTAAATTATTTTATAACACAACGATGATGCAGTAATTACTTTATCAAAGAATGATTAAAATAAATGATACTATAAAAATAAAAATAAAGTAAAATTGAATCTTTTGATGCATTACACTAATTTTATAGAATAATATTACATGATAGGGTTCATTCAATAAATTTATTTCGAAGTAATCATTTTGTTATTACTTTTAGAAAAACCAAATACTCAATAGTGTCTAAATTGACATAAATGAGTTTTTAAAACAAATACTATATTATTAAATGATATAACATTCCTAAAAAAAATTATTTCGGAAAAAGGAAATATATAATGGTAAATATGCCATTAATTTACCACATGAGGTTCTTTTGAGTTTTTATATTTTTTAATAAACCATTTAATATTATAATACAAGAACACATGGTAAAAGTTAAAATATTTAACTAATAGTTTAATCTAAAGGATAAGGTTAAAATGGTATCCTAAAACTGTCTAAAACTTACTGGTTGATAGAATTTCAACCCATAACCACCTAAGGCTCTAAATAATTTCTTTTGGAGCCATTATAAACATAAAATTATTTTATATTAAAATAATATTTCAAGCTTTTCCTAAAGTGACCCTCACCACTATTATAAAAGGGAACATTCCCTTCTATCATATCACTCCTCCCTAAAAATTTGGATTGTCCCACCAATGTTGAAATATCCTCCCCACTTCCCTAACTTTATCCTAGAGGCCTTAACATAAGAAAAAATCCAACCTAAGTATCCCCTTTTTTCCAATCCAAAAAAACACCCAAAGAAGAGGTAATTATTTTATCACCGCTTTCAAAGTTCATTTCATCTTTCACGTTTTCTATATTTTTTATTTCCATACCAAAATTATAACTCTAGAAATATATACAAACTATGTGGTTATTATAAATATGGTACAAATTTACTCATTATTATATCAATCTAATGAATGATAATGCCACTATGCGTTCGTACGTACAACATACCGTCTCCACATCGTGGTGTAATTTTTTCTTCAACACTATGTTATAGGAATGGATATAATAATGAGTAATATGTATATAAATAATGAAAAAAGAATTATAATATATATATATAATTAATATACCATCCTATTTCAAACTTTTTAATCATTAAAGAAATGATATCGTCGCTCGTCTGTACGTACTACTTACCATTTCCACAAAGTGATGAGATTCATTTTCATGTTCACCATTAAACGATGATTATATAAATATATATTATTAATAAGTATGTAATATATGAAATAATAATTCTACTATATAAATATATTCATGTACTTATATATATCCTATTCAATTACTTTTTGTTCAATATGATATGAAAACGGAATCAGCATTTATGCATACGTATGACCCACTATATCCATAAATGGTGTTTTCCATTTCATATATCTATATATTATACATATTTATATTATAAAAATATATAATATATTAAACATTTTTTTATTATTGTGTTATTTAAATCAGTATCTAAATGATACGATCATGAATAATAAGTAAAAACACGTACGATAGAGAATGAAATTATTAATCAAAATGTTAATTTAACATGGAAATCATTATGAAATGGGTTATATAATGTCAAAAATGAATAATGTATGATATGATAAATATGAATATGGTTCTATTATAATATAATATCATACTATAGTCATTATATAGGATGTTAAACGTACCCTAGACCAACGGAAAGTGCAAGGTAAGGGTAAATTCCTCAATCTCATTATTATCTGAGATTGTTTAAGTGTTAATTTTTTATGGGAAATGTTTATTATCCCTGTCATGTTTCATAAAATAAATTTCAAAATGATTCTATTAAGGTACTCTTTAACTAAAACATCATTTTAATGTTTTAAATATTTATTTTTCTAAATCATTCTCATTAATGTTCATGTTTCCAAAATGGGTTTAAGCATTAACTAATATGGACTTGATTGAGTTAAAATGTTAATACCTTTCAAATGTTTCAAATTGGAATGGTAATAATTTATTTAATAATATATTTTAAATTACATCCTTTGTAAATTTTTAACTTTTAAATGATTTCAAACTATTTTATATTTCTCTCAAAAGGTTTTACTGATCATTTTTAACAATGTCAAAATTCTTTACTTACTATTATTTTTTATTATGGTAGATTTATTATAATCCAATCTTCCATATAATATAAAATGACTTATGAAATGTTTTACTATGGAAGTGGTATTTTTAAACCCTTTATGGTTAATGGATGAAGTATTAACATTTCATATATTTGTTTTAATACTAATTCTTCTATAGTGTTTCAATATTTTCCTTTGAGGAATGTAGTGGACTTAGTATGTGATGGTTGGGGCCTGTTATAGCTCTCTGATGCATAGGTAGATCTCATGAGACCAATTAGTTTATTATAACTTGTCCATAACAAAAAATTATATTTTTTGTCTAGGCATGAGGCCTTGACTATGTGGTAATGATGTCCTTCATTAACCATTCTCTCCTTATGAAATTAATCTTTACATGTGATTATTCGACAAGTAGATTATCCATGTTCATGTTTATATGGTAATTTTTGATTTATTTTCACCTTATTATGTTCATGATTATGTTTAAAAAACTATGGGTTTTATTAGACATCATTCCTTAAATATTTATAGATTCTACTAAATTATTTACCCTTACTGAGAAATTGAGATCACCCCTTTCAAATGTTTTGTTTCCCAATGATTCCATGAAGTGTATTATGTTTGATATATATGGTTATTATAGAGGAATGATGTTTTTTTCAACGGATTATTTAGGTCATGTTTTAGTTTTGAATGTGTAATGTAATGTTCTTGTATGTAATCTATTTTCCATGACTTCTTAACTGATCGGTCCTTCGGGACATGATTCCTTGTAATCATGCCAATGTATTCAACTAAAACACCGAATTTGGGCTTCTGGGTTTGGGGACATACTATTGGAATTAGAGAAATTTTAGTAAAAACCATGGAAATTTGATTTATAAAAACATATAATAGTCAATATAACCATAATATTCACAGTGAGGATTTGTATAGAAGAAATTCCATAAATATTGGTACTGTTAAAATTTTTTGTATTTTCCAAGAAATACATCCCTTTTTGGACATGAGTATGTAATGGAGGCTATGGCAGAGATATACCTAGGAGTGAAAACTCGAACGAGGTGTTTTGGTCTTGACCCGGGGTATCAGGGTACTTGACAATGGTCCTCGTTGAACTCTTGGTTATGACAATCCTAGAGGATATACATAAAATAATTCACATTTTTTACAACACTTTATACATGATATAAGAGTAATTACTTCCTTAAAGTAATTTTTTTATGATTATAAATTAAATTTTTAATCTTTTCAATTTATGTTAGATATTTTACATGTTTGGAATTATGAATTGTGATTCATAAACTAACCATGTGTATTCCATTGTTTATAAATGGAGCCTAGTAGAAGGAATTATAACTATAGAGATACACATGATCCAAAGAGTAAGAAGGATCATATATTTCACGGTATTATGCCAGAATATTTAAAGGAAATAGTTTACCACAAATTTAAATCATATGAAAAAATAGTATCATCTGTTAATAAGATAAGTAAAAAATTATTTGAGTCACATGGCTTGGATGGAAAGCAAGAGAAGAAATGTTTGGTAAAGAGAACGATGGATAAAGAGAAGAGGGGAAAGAAGGATTTTCCCATATGTTAAAACTATGGAAAGAATCACCCTATTAAATGATTTAAAGGAATTATATTTTGTTATATGTGTAGAGAAAAAGTACACCAAGTAGATTACTACAATGGTAAAAAAAATGTTTCAAATGTATAATACATCATTTGAATGGAGCTGGGACACTACATGGATAAATGTCCAATTAATTAGAGAATGCCCTAAATGGTTATATTGGATAATAATAATGTTATGATACTACCATAAGTAAAGAGAAGTGACTAGTGTTATTATGTTGTTGATAAATAGTTATTTCATTTGAGTGTTTTATCAACGATGTACTGGTTATATTAACTATAGAAATAAATAAGGATTGTATTGTAGTACTATTTCACTGAGGATTTTAGATTATATGGTTCTATGAAAAGTGAATCAATAGAATGTTATACATTTATTAAAATTCATGGTTTAAGGAAATATAAATCATATTATGGTTCTGATATAGAGGTAGTGATTTTGGAATAAGATAATATTTATTTGGATATTTTATTTTTGATAATCTTTACTACTTTGAAATTAATTAATTTTTTGTTTATTCCAATATTAAAGGGGTTTAATAAATTTTTGGATATAAGGAGTATATCTAATTTTCTATAAGGAATAATGGAGCATGACTCCAATCAATATGGGTTTATGGTAATTCAGGGTGTTATAGTGTTTTAAAAGTATAAACTATAAAGGTATTAACATGTTATTACATGGAAAAATAGATCTTCATTGTGTTCACATACCTTATAAATTTTGGACTGTGAGGTTAGACAGAAATATTTTGGATAATTCTACAGGATATTACTGATTAAGATTGACATTTGATATTACTGTGAAGGTTAATGAATACTTTATGATTAATTTTGGATTATTATAAAAAGGACAACTAGGAGGTCATGTGATAACCCATCGCATCTGTTAAAGCCATGACACGTGCACCCACAACTAATGCATGAGAAAGGTGCATCACCTACACATGTGCTATGTGATGTCCTATTTTGTATAATGTAGTTTTTTTGATATGGTATGAATGATTAATTATAATTTCATTTTTTTGGAACCCTATATGATTATAATAAATATAATATTTTTGAGTTCTATTATCAATTGGAGTGGAAGATGGGTTTGTGGTATAAATTATTTAACAAATGGAACTATAGTTGTAAACAATTTTTTTAACTTATTCTATTTTGAAATTAATTATTAACATTTAGGGAATGGATATTAAAAACAATAATGTGTTATCCTAATACCCTATGTTTTTCTGAACTGATTATATTTTAAATCATCATAGATTTATGGCTATGAGGCCCTGAATTTTCCATTCACTTGTTACGGTTTCATGGCCTCAATCACTCCCTATAAATATTTATAATTTTAATCCAACTATAACTTCCACCAATGTTATCCTATTCAGAATCCTAATTTGGTGGTGACTTTTTCATTTCCCTTTCCAACATCTTATGTCTAAATTTTATTCACACTATTTTCGATGTGGGTTTTCCACAAATGTATTTTCTATTTATTTTAAACGTTTTTTGGCGAATATTTTTAATTAATTAAGATGCAATTTATTGAAATTGGAAAGAATGTAACACCCCAATCTTCCATGGTACTTTTCACTTTTAATAATAATATAGCATGTGATGTATGCAACACCAAGTTCAAGCGCCCCACGACCATTCAAACAAAACATTCAAAAATTGGTTATGAATAGTACTAAACATGTTTTTAATTTTATATATATCCAATATAATTTTAAGATTTATCTTTTGTGTTTCTATTTCATAATATAAGGACAAATTAAAATTTTCAAATCAAAGAAGTATTTTTAAAAAAATGATGTTTTTTGGGTTTTAATGTTGAAAACATTTTAAATCCAATATGTTACACATTTATATATTCAATTTGAAAAAAATAAATTCTTAAATAGAATCAGGACCTAAAAATTTAGTTTGGATTAATTTTCTCTATTTATATGATAATATTAATATTTGGCTCGATAGTGAAAGATACTAGATTTTAATTGAAATCATCTTTTTTAATTCAATTAAATTATAGTGTTAAATTATAAATTAGAAGAGTTATGAAGTATAATTATATTAGATTATTTTCATTTAATTCAATTTATGTTATTATAAGTAATTTAACACTTAAAATTGATATAAACACATGTCAATATTTTGAAAGTTTTTACTTTTTAAAAACACACTTTTTGGTTTTGACAATGGATGTAAATTTTAAATTAATTAATGAAACTTCTATGTTTTTTATTTGGTAATATATAAAATATTTTTGAATTTGTAATATCAAAATTATCGTAGGATGATGTTTTGGTAGTCTTCTAAAAATTTTCATTTTTTATGAATATAGAAAAATACATCATTATTATTTAAAACTATATTTTTATTTAATTAATTTATTTATTTATTTAATATTTATTATTGAAAAAAATATAAATATAATACCTATATAAGTTAAATTTAATTCATTGGAGTCATTTTATAATAAAAGATTATTTATATAATTTTATTTCTCTTTTTAACAACTTTCTCCCACCTTCTAGGGAAATTTACAAATTTGCATAAAACTTAATTTTACTGCTTTTGTGAATTGAATTTCAAATATAAAAGGGAAATGGTTGAAATTAGTATGTAAAATTTTGTTCAATAAGATTACAATAATTTTTGGTGAATAGTGAACATTGACTTTTATTTACCAGTGTTAAAATTATATATGGTAATTAATGATAGAAATTACATTATAATTACCCAAAAACATGTCCTAATTCAATTAGATATGTTTATTTCTACTGAAAACAACCATAGGAATAAAATATGAAAATTTTGGTTCTGTGGAATTGATTAGGAAATTAATTATTATTTTATTTAAAGAATACTTAAAAGAGTTAAATTCAATGTTTAATAACTAATCCATTTTTAATATAGGGTTATATATTAGATATATTCAACTATAAATATTAAGTATAATGATAAATATATTTCTTACAAAATGGTTTTTTATTTATATATTTTAGAGATTAAGTAATTAAATTTATTTATCACACATTGATGGTGTTGTAATTACATTATCAATGAATGAATAAAATAATTGAAAGTATAAATATAAAAATAAATATAACCTGTGCTTATTGAGGCCATCCACAAATTGTATTGATTAATATGACATGTTATGGTTGATTTAGTGAATTGTTTTCCATGTAATCAGGTTGTTGTGACTTTTACTAAATCCAAATACTAAATAGTGTCAAAATTGACATAAATGATTTTTTTAAAACAAATACTATATTATAAAATGATATGATATTCCTTAAAATGTAAGGATCTCCTGAAGAACTTAGATAAAGATAAGTATTTCATTAAATAACCTCTTGGGGTTTTCTTGGATTTTTCTAGTATGTTTATTAACCATTAATTATAACAGTACAAGAAGACTTTGTAAAATTAAAACTATTTAACTAAGAGTTATATATAAAAGATATGCTTTAAATGGTTACATAAACTTTTATAAAATTTATTGGACGAAAGGATGTCGAACAATAACTAGTTAAGGCTCCAAATAAGTTCATTAGGACTCATTATAAACTGAGAATTATTTTATTATAAAATAATATTTCAAACATTTCCTAAAGTGACCCTCACCTCTCTTATAAAAGTGTACTTCCCCTTATCTCAAAATTACCCCTCCAAAACCATTTGGAAATTCCATACCCTACCCAGATCTACTCCCAACATCCCTCACATAAAACAAGAGTCCTTCAATTCTGCCTAATGCTTACCTACAAAGCCCTTTTTTTCAAATCAAAAGGAATCACCCAAAGAAGAGGTAATTATTTTATCTCCTCTTTCAAAATAATTTTCTTCTTCCACATTATCATTCTTTGTTATTTCCATACCAAAATAATAACTCCAGTACCATAAAAATAATATGATGATATTATAAATATTGTAAAACTTTAATCATTATTCTATCCATCCTATTAATGATAATGTCACCATATCTGCGTACATACGACATACCATCTCCACATTGTGGTGTATTTTTTTATCATTATGTTTTATGGATAGATATAAGGATAAGTAATATATATATAAATAAAGAAAATAACATGATAATTTATATTTAAAATTAATATACCATCCAATTAAATAGTTTTTTATCATTATGGAAATGATATTATCCCTCGTGTGTACGTACGACTTATCATCTGCACGACGCGATGAGATTATTTCCACATTCATCATTTAAAGATTATTATAAAAATATATATAATTAATTTGTATGTGATATATGATATAATAATTCTAATGGATATATATATATATATATACTTACATATATACTATTCACTTAATTTTGTTTAATATGATATGAACACGGAAACTGTGTTTATGCATACGTACGACCTACAGTCTCCTTAACTAGTATTTTTCATTTCATATATCTATCTATTATACATATTTATATTCTAAATAAATATTATATATAAATCTTGTTTTATATTCAAAAAAATATTTTTAATCATGATCTAAATTATATGATCAAGAATAATATGTTAAAACATTTACTATAAAGAAAGCGATTATTACCAAAATTGTTAATTTAATCTGCAAATCATTATTAAATGTGTAGTATAATTTCATAAATTAATCATGTATGATAAAATAAATATAAATATGGTTTTCTTATAATTAAATAACATACTAATGTCATTATACAGGAGATTAAATGTACCATCGACCAATGGCATGTGAAATGTAAGGTTTAATTCCTCAATATCATTATTATCTGAGATGGTTTATGTGTACGTATTTTATGGGAAATTTTTATTTTCCACATCCATGTTTTATAATATACATTTCAAAATTATTCATTTAAGGTAAACATTATCTAAAACATAATATTAATTATTTTATAAATTTATTATTCTAAATCATTCTCATTAATGTCTATGTTTTCCAAATTGTTTTTTGGATTTATTTATATGTACATGATTGTTTTTAAATGTTAATTCCTTTAAAAAGTTTCAAAGTGGTATGGGAAACATTTATTGAAAATTGACTTTTAAATTACTTCCTTTGTAAATGTGTGACTTAAAAATTATTTCACAAAAAGGTTTATTTCTCTCAAAACGTTTTAGTGATCATTTTAAATTTTGTCAACATTCTTTACTGGATATTATTCTTGATTAAGGTTGATTTATAATAATCCAATATTTTATATTTTATCCGATAAGTTATGATATGTTTGATTTTGGATGATTTATTTTTAAAGCTTTCATTCTTTATGGTTGAAGTATTGGCATTTCATATTATAGTTGTAATAAGAATGTTTATGTAATGTTTCAACTTTTTTATATGAGGAATATAGTGGACTTAGTTAGTGATTTTTGGGGCTCGATATAGCCCCTCGATGCATCGGTTGGTCTCATGAGACAAATTATCTACATTTCACAAGGCCTTGACAAAACATTTTTTTGTAGTCTTCGGATGAGTCATTGACTATAGGGTAGTGATGTCTGGCATTAGGCATTCCATAATTATGAAATTAATTATTATATGTGTTTATTCGACTAGTAGAATATCCACGTGCATGAATATATAGTAATGTTTGGTTTATTTTCTATATATTATGTTAGTGTTTATGTTCAATGGTTTGTTGTTTTTATTACACATCTTGAAATAAAATTTTATAGCTTATTCTAAATTATTTACCCTTACTAGGAATCTGAGCTCACCAATTTCTTATGTTTTGTTTTCCCAGGATTCTAGGAAGTGTATTATGTTTTCTATGTAGGTTTAATCTAGGAAAATAAGGGAGTTTTCAATGGATTATTTAAGATTTGTTTTAGGTTTGACTTTGTAATTTAACATTCATGTATATAATCTATATTCCAAGACTACTAAACTGATCGGTCCTGTGAGTCTTGATTCCTTATAATCATGCAAATGTATTAATATAATGCATTGGATCCAGGCTTCTAGGGTGAGAGAGTTATAACCATATTCATTCCCTATGATCAACAAAACTATTGGAATATATCATAATATCATAAAGAAATATCAATACACATTTTATGAGATAGTCACTGTAAAACTCCATTTATTATGTCCATAAATAGAGTATGAGAAATATTAAAAAAATGGCCATAAGAGAAAAACATTTTTTACGTAAATTGTTATTGGTGATGTATTTATAATATCATATTTATTGACTATCAACTTTTGATATGCCGAATAGAAAACAATATTGGAATCAAACTGAGATTAATGAAGTTTATCAAATAAAGCTACATTTATTTGTATTATTATATTTTTTAAATATAACCCCATTGTGTTATATGTAATGAATTCATAAAAATATTTATACATAAACAGTATTAAAAAATAGAATTGGTTATATATAAATATTCATACTTTAATAGATTAATTACTCTCCTAAAATATTCCTTGCAGGTTCCTCAATTCTATAAACTCCATGATTTCCTTTCTATATATTTTATTCGATATAGGTTTTGTAAAATCGTGATAGTTTATGAAAAAAATTTCTAAATTTTTTTAAATTTATGTATTTCAAAAATTATATAAAAAACCGTTTATAACATGTGGTGCTTGCAACAATGAGTATCTTTGATATCGTACAAGAAACATTGTACTGAGATTCAGTAAACTATGAAGTGATATTATTTTCAATATAAAATATATAACCAAGCCATTAAATAGGTGGTAATTAATATTGTTAATAAATTTATAGAATATAAATATATTACTATTTCCTATATAATGAATATTTAGTTATAAATTTTTAGTAAATTGTCAATCAGTTTTTAGTAGGGTAATTATATTCCTTAAACAAAATTCAATATAAAATGATTTTCCTTTGTATATATGAAAAAATATTATACTTAATTCGTAGATAATTTAGATATTTTGATTGATAAAATTTAAATAAATTTCTTTTTATTCAAATAAAAATTAACATATGATGAAATTTTGGGATTTTTTGAAATTATTCATTTTTTAATGATTAGTTAATATATATATATATATATTTATAGAAGTAACATTTTTTATGTAAATTATTAAATTTAAATTATAAATTAAGTTTTAATGTGAAAAATTTCTTATCTATTTTAATTTTATATAATTAATTAGTTTCTAATCAACGTTATATTGTAGTTTAGTTTATATTTATTTATGGGTCTAAACCCCCATTTACATTTGAAAAATGTTTCTAATTTCGTAATGTTTATCTATTTAAATTAATAATATGAAACATTATTAGGAATATAATGAATTAAATTTATATATTATATATAAAAATATATATTGTATAGTCATAAAATTATTTTTATAGTAATCGCGTCTATTTTATCATTATATTGGGCTTGGAAAATACACTTCATGAAAAATGCATTTTTCATCGCATTTGGGATTTTTTGAAAATTTATTTTTTAAAAATATTTAAATTTATTTTATTAAAATTGATTTTATATTTTTAAAAATCATAATTCATAAGGCCTAATAATGTAAAAACCAATTTTTATCATAATTATGATTTGAAAATGTTATAAAATTTTAGTATAATAAAAGTGAAAATGAGTTTACTATGGGTTGAACTAAATAGATATTTTGTTAAATATCTTAGAAAAATATCCAAAACCCATTTTATTAGAATATGTCAACCTTATAACTACTATATATCTACAATGGTCTATTCATTTCATTTTTAAATGTATAAAAGTTTGTTACCCAATTTTTTTTTCAAAATATACAACTATGTCAGTTATTTTGCTATTAAAATCAAACCCCTTACCATCTCAACTATACAATTAAAAAACCCATTGGGTCAGCCAATACCTTCTAAAATATATTCATTACATGCCTCCAGTTATATAATAATAATTTTTTTTCATGTAAATCATTCTTATGAAGCCATTTGGTGGAAAAAAATATATGTTTTCCAAAGAATTTGTAACGTCCCTAGTCAAGTAATATTTATTTCATCCTATGCCTCCTTAAAATCTTAGTAAAAATGATAATATAATAATAATCATTTCTCTAATATACATATATGTTATTATTTTAAAGTAATTATCTACATCTATCTCATATTCTGTGACATATTAAATGAAACTCTCGAATATGGGTATATCAGACTACATCATATGGAACCAACATTGTTTTTTTTCTGTCACAATTTAGCACATATTATAATGATTAAACATTAAATTATATATATGAAATATTTTTTTCTTAATTATAATAAAATAACTCTGATATTTTATATAATTAGTTTTTCATTTCAAAAGATATATGATTACATCTCTTATGTGTAAAACAAAAAACCACATGCTAAAGTGACGTGATTCACACATCACTTATAATGTATATGGATGAGAAAAATGAAAATGAAAATGAATATATGTGATATTTATTATCATATAACACTACAAAAAATTTAAATGAACATTTAACTTTTTACCATTGAACCCATTGGAAACATTTACATTGCTCATATGCATGAAGATCTACTACCTCATGAACCAATGTGATGTATTGTTCATTTTCAATTTTTATTGTAATAAGGATATATTAAATTTAAATATAATATATATATATATTATAAATTTATGGTATATATTGAATTATAATTATTATTTTATAGTGATTTATTATTTTTCATTCTTATGATTCATCCATTGAAGAAATAGAGACAACAATCATGTCTATGTACAACACTCTATCTATATGAACGATGAAGTTAATATCTTCCTCAAACTATATTTTATTTATATAAATTTGTATAGAATTTATTTATATAATATTTCTATCTTTTTAAAAATTATGTAATTTATAGAACCATGAAAATGTAAAATCAGAGAAAACAAAATACCAAAAACATTAGAGGAAAACAAACTAGTTATTACTTGAATCATAACATTAACATGGAAGTGTTAACAAAAATGTAATATAGGTTTATATGTATATCATATATTTTATTATATATGTGAATATAATTATTTAATATATTTATTATACACATATATATATTATACTTTTGGTTTGATTGTGTGCGAATGATGCTCTGATTTATATTATCTGATTTATATTATCTGGTTTTTATTAATTTTTTTAATCATAAGTGACGAATTCATTATAAAACAAATGTTTAATTATTTGGTGAATATATAGACTATGAATGTATTTTTTTATTAATATATTGAAAATTATATAGGTCTTAAAATCCCTTTTCGGATATCTGTTTCACGGGGCTTATACATCAAATGATACTAATGATGTATGTGACTTTCATCTCAATTTTCCTTATATGAGGCATATGTTGTGTTATAAACCTATCTACTACTCCAATTTTTATATAAATTCCATTTTACTTAAAATATATTAAATCAAATTCTATTTCATATATATATTAGGATTAATTTCTCAATTTTATTTCCTGGGGAATCTATCTCAATATTAACTAATTTGTAATGGTTTAAGGATACAATCTCTTATTTATTGGGGTAATTTATGTTTATCCTTTGAATTGTGAAATATTATAATCCATATCTCATGAAAATAATTATTTTTCCCATCCTCTAATTATATCTTTGGGATACATGTTTTACCATTATTTTTCTCTCTTTATATAAACAGTGTACAAAAATAATGTTTTTAACGTCAACTAACTATATTTCTCTCTTCAATATAAAACCCATTTTTATTAAAATCCCGTATTTTTTACCAAAAAATTTATTTTTTAGATTATTCAAATAATTTCATAAATTAATTTTTACCCATATTCTAATTGATAAACCTGTTTTGGATTATATATTCATGTAATTTTTCAAACAATGCATTTTTTGGATTTAACCAAAAGTATAAATGGAATCAATATTTTAATGTGAATGAAATTTTACATCATCATTTTCACATAATATGTTAAATATTAAATTATAAAATAATAAATATTTTTAGGAAAAAATAATTTATACTGATTTATGTTTTTAAAAGGGGTTTTTAAAATTTGAAGGGATATTTTTTAAATAAATGTTTTAAATTATTTTACATTATTCCATTATTATTTTCATATATTATTTTAAAATAATATTCATTAAAAACATTTGTTTTATGAAAATTCAGTTCAATGAATGTTTATATTCGTCCTGAAGTATTCCTTGTGTCTTTTCAAAATAATGTTCTAACTAAGATGTGACCCTTGTAGGTCAATTATTATTTACAGGGAATGTGATCTATGGATACCATTCAAATTCTCTTTATGAATGGATTAATATTATGGGAAAAATTTGTTTATGATTGATATTTAATTGATATGTGTCATTTATTATAAAAAAATTGAATCCCATTTATTTTCATGGTCTATGATATGATAAATTTGTTATAAATCACATTTATGTCCACATGTTCATATATTATTTTTTATAAATCCCATTTATTTTCATGGATTATCATAAGAGGATTTTATATGATTTTTTGGAACACATATGTATAGATTACGTGATGTATGGTTCATATATCTTCTTCTAATGTATGGAAAAATCACTTATGTTTGAGATATCAATGTTTTTTAATACATTGGAAGAAGATATATGACCCATACATCACGTAATATATATATATTTGTGTGTGTGTGTGTGTGTGTTCCAAAAAATCCTAAAAATAATTTTCTCATAATCCATGAAAATAAATTGGATTTATAAAAAATAATATATGAACATGTGAACAGAAATGGGTCCCAACTTGGAGAATTGTTCCTCACATAATGAGTGTTCGTTTTAGTCAATAGTGGGAACTAGAAGGAACTAGATTAATGTTTAATTTTATATAAAAATTATTTTGGACATTAATGATGTAATTATTATTCTAGAGAAGTATATTATGATTACTCCTAATTAGTAATCAAGATATATGATTAAAAACATTCAACATAACTAACTCTTTGAATCACCAAAGAGTATAAGGATAGAATTCATTGAGAGTTTCAGAGGTGGATACCATGGAGGAATGATGCTTTTGTTTCCTAAATATCAATAATGGGGGAAACAAAACCAAATATAATATGTCGATGAAAAATAAATCTATTTTAATTATTAAAAAAGGCCACAAATAATGTATTTTACATGAAAAATTTGAAATTTTTTAATTAAATAGATGTGAATAATCGTGTCTATATTGTTTCATCTATGGTAGAATATTTTAAATGTTTAAAATATAGACACTATAGAAATACATGTCCTACCATGAACTATCATGAAGAAAATCACTATAGTCTTATGATTTATGGTTATACTAATGATAATGAATACACTATGAATGAAAAATAAAAGGAATGGCCCATTCAAAGTGTATTATTTATAATCAATCTAATATGAAGTAACATATTTATGTCTTTGAATATTAATATATGATTCACAATTACTAATATATTAATGTGTTTTTGGGGAATAATTTGACAAAGGATAGTAAATAATTTTATGATGATATGGAATAATTGATGTTTTAATGTATTGGAATTAATTAATTATTTTATATGAATTATATTATATATAATTATTTGTTGTATAATATTTTTGACAAATTAATTTTAAATTTTCTAGTGAATAATATAAATAAACTAGAAAATTTGGTTAATATATCTATTTTATTTTCAATTAAACACATGATCAAGGGAAGATAACCATAAATATGTACATAGTTCAGAAGAAATGTTTTTTAGTTTCGATAATGTGATGATATATATGGTTAATATAAATTTTATATTTTTTATTACAGTAGAAATTTGTATTTTTTTTCTAAAAAACTATCCCATGTAATCATTAATTAAGTATACAATAGTTTTGGATTTATAGAATACAAGATACAAGTATTTGTGAAGGTTTTACCTTATTTAATTTTTTTATCACAAATTTTTTTAATGAAAAGTTTCCTTGGATTAAGGGGACCCTCAAGGGTGTAATAATAGTTTAAGGATTTATACAGTTGAATTACACACTATTGGAAACGGGTTTGTAAAAGCATGTGGATATCTATAAGAATTCATTCGTCATTTTCCACTTAGAATGTAGCATGTGTACAGTTTTCATACAAATTGAAAAACTGCGTGGAAAAGCGGTGTGCCCAAATAATTGTGGAAACATTATGGTTTTCTATTATGGTAAAGTTATATCACTAGCTTATTTTCCACTTATATATTCCATGTCAACACTATGAAAAAACCAAACCAACCTATGATTTTAAATGGTGTTTCTCCTTGAATTCTTGGTCGTTTGGAGCGTCATTGTCTGTGAATCGTTCCCCCTGGAATGTATTACACTTCTCTTGATTCTCTTTTATGGATTAGGTTGTTTAATTCCTACCATCTTCATCTGAAGCCTAAAACAGAATTTCCATATCAAATCAATTTGGGGACAAAAAATTTCGTTTGAATACATATCATATTCAATTATTAAGAGTGTGTTGGTCATCTGATTCGAGGTATATTGTCTATAATTTATATCCAATAGTTTTTTTATAAATTTTTGATTTTGTTTTAAGATATTTCTTCCCTATTGTTCTTAAATTGTTACCTTGGGTATAATTTGGTAGAATATTTGGATAATTAATGATTTTTACACCTCAAAATACTAATGGGGTGTGTTATAAATGATTAGAATGATTTAGGGAAAACAATGGGTTGGAACAATATTCCCAAACCAAAACATTTTTTAAATTAAGTATAGAGGTAACATGATATATTATAGAGCCTATAGTGAACATATTCAATATGTTTAGTGCTATATATAATTTAATATTGATTTTTGTCAACATTTTTTGATATTTTAATAAGAATTTTATTTGTGTAGATCGAAAAATGGATAATTTAGTTTATTTAGATTTTTTCAAATAGATTATAAATAATGATGGAATGCCTAAAAGGATTGTTATATTACAAATTATGATTAGGTCAAATAAGAAATGGATTGTGAATTGAATGACATTAAAATTATTTTCCAATAGTCAGATGATGATTATGTTTAATGGGTTAATACTTGGTAATTATGGGCTCTACATAATGGGCTCGGTGAAATAATGTTTTTGTGTTGTGTGATATAAGAATGGTTTATTAAATTAAAAAGTAGGAAAATATCGATGAAATTATGATTGAGATAAATGGGATAATGTAGGTAATGGATGAATATTTCTAATGTATGAGAATTGTGGAATATATATAATGGGTTAAGGAATGAGAATTGGAATTCAACTAAATGGCTGTGAAATGTAAATGGAAAATTTGTTAATAGTTTATGGATTAATATTAATTAACATGTTTATGGTTAGGTAGTATTATTGATATTTTAATTATTTGTGTTTGATTTTGATTTGCTGTGTGTGTGGATACTGTATAAATAATATCATGAACATATCATAGTGGTTGGATAATGGATTGTGACTCCTCTCATGGGTCAAGCTCATAGATTCTCTAACACCTCCAAAATTACATGTGTTCATAAGTCAGAATCATGATTTGAGCCCCTAATAGATTCATTTGAAGTGAATATTGGGAGTAAGGCTCCAATGTATCTTTGATGTATTGTTATGAAATTATTATATCTATTGATTAAGATATTTTACTCATTACCTTATTCATTGTGTTTTCTTGTATTATATATTGCGAAGATGATGTGAATACCTAATCTGTAAAACATAGGATAAAATGGACCAATTAATGATGATGGTACAAATGAAGAAAATTGTAATAAAGATATAAATAGTTTAAATTTACTAGGATGTATAATGGAACCCATGATTCCTTTTTTTATCTAAATATTTACTTAGTACATTCATGCACTATATATTTATATTGAATATTTTGTAGAAACTTTTGGTGGTGGATGATTGATTTTTTCTCACCCTATCTCGGGGTGACATTGGGTACCATACTAGAATTAATTTCTGTTGGTTTAGATATGGGTAAGGTGATGATGCTAAATATTTGATTTAGGGTTGGGTTATACATGGGTGAGTATCAAGACATTTAGTCAAGACCATTTTTAGATTTATACAGTTCTAAATATTTTTATATTCTTTCATTTTAAACTATTAGAATGACATGAAATAGTCAATGTTGATTTGATGGTTGTAGGATTTTTTGGTTGATTTTTTTTATTCATGTTTATTGGTAATTACATATTTTTTCCTCTTTTAAATTAAAAAAATGTTGTGGCTAACTCTTGTGAAGAAGGTATAGTCTCTCCACATGGCCTATTAGACCCTCGTCTCTAGGTGGGAGCCTATAGAGTACATTGAGTTGTTCTGGAGGTCATTTCACAGCCTGGATTGGGGAACTAGTTTAGTGGCTCATGGTTTAGAGATATTTTCATGTAATTTTAGAGGGATTTTTTTAGGATCATATAATTTTGGAACGTAGATAGGTGGTTGTATTATGTGTGGACAAGTTAGAGATCTCATTCTTGAAAGTATATAACCCTTGTATGAGGTAAAATCCATTTCATCCTATGTGGGATGTGTTTTTCAGGATGTGGGTAGTTATAATCGAATGATATTTCACTATTGTATTATGCACATATTTTGTGATTTGACTGATTTATTATAATATTCTCATGGAGAGAATGTAATAAGGTTGTGCATTAATGAATTATATTATAATCCTACAGATTTAGGTGAACTGTGTCATGATAGGTTCACATGGGATGAGTGTTTGAGTCATTAACGGAGGAATGAATTTTAATTTCATAAAATCTGAATAAAATAATTGCATCTATTAATGATGTTTAAAATAGGTAGAATCAAAAAATATTATGAATGAATAAATATTTTTGTCTAATTAATGGTTTACATGAGTTAAATTAATGATTATAAAATGTTATGATTTTTGTAATGTGCCTATGATAAAATTAAATTGTTTTAAAGAGGAAATGGTCTAAAAAGTTGTTTGAAAAAAGATAAGGGATTATGTAATTTGGTTTACCTGATTCTATCTATGACCCATTGTAGGGATAAAATAGGGTAGTGTTCAATGTGTGTTGATTGTAGTGGAAAGAGTGCTTATGAAGAGAGTTGTTTAAGGCTTATGGTACAAGATATATTCCATCTATGGTTTAAATATTGTAAATCATTCATTAAATAGTTTCTGGAGAAGTATTTTTTTATTATGGTCATGAATAAGATACAGAAATTGAAATTTATTGGTGAACTGGGAGTTTAAAATGTGAATTCTCGAGTTCCATTATTGATTAAATATTATGAATTTATTTTTGGTGATGGAAATTTTGGGTAAACCAGGTAGTCAGTATTCATTATGTTGTCGATTTTACATTCATATGGGTGGTTTCAGGTAGTGAGAGTTCCCTAGTCTAAGATCATCTATTTCTTTTATGAAGGCATAAGGGATTTTATTGGTAATATGAGATGTTATATGTACACCCTATTAATGGTATTTTTTTATCATGATATGATTTTCGATAAAGTTCGTGTTGAAACTCTTGTGTGTCCTGACCATATGGAGTGCATGCAGAAACATACTAATGTGGAATAATTTTTTTGACCATGTGAGTAGGGACCTCACGAGTTATATTTTGGATCCTAGAGATAACTATGTAGGATGATTTTTGGGTTTATGATACAATATGAGTTGGGGTTACACATTGATAGATTCAGGGAAAACAATAGTGACCACATGAGATGATATCCTAGTGATGCAGGTCAATTAGAATATGACTCATGGAAGATGATTCAATCATTTAATTGATTCATTATGAGTACCATAAATGTTCAATAAATGGTATAATGGTTACTTTCTTCTTTTAGAAGGACTTCCGAGTACTTGTGGTAGGTTATAGTGTTTATTTTGAATGGTTGAATCATATGGATGCTAAACTATTCTGGTAGGATGATGATTAATGGGGGAATCAATGATCATCGGTGTTTAAGACACTTGAGTGACTAATTCATGGTTAGATGATTTTTTATTTAATGTGAAAACATAGGTGAGGGTGGTCACATGGATGATCTTGTCTGTGATATTTTTTTATTGTTGGGTGATATGTTGCTAATGCCTTCATGTCGGTGAGGCTGACGGACCAATAGGTATGGTTAGGTGTTAGAGTGGGCAATGGGAAATGGTCATGTTATTATGGTATTTTTTAACTAATGTTTGTGTAAGAGTTGTATCATCAGTTTTTTAAACCCTAAGTTATCTACTGAGGCCTAGGTGCGGTCATACACCGGTATGGCATGGTTATGATGAGGATAAGAATATGTCATTCTCTATGAAATAAAGGCAGTGAGTGTTATTTTGTAAGAGAGAGTTGGTTTGATTTGTGTGTTGGACAAGTTTTCTCAGTTTTTAATGGATAGGGAAATACATAAAGAGCTTAAGGGGTGTCTTATATTATATGTAGTTCCATAAAAAAATATGGTTCTCAGCTACTTGGAATATGGTTATGGAGTGGTGGCAAGTCTTGGATGGAAAAAATGCATGAGCGGTAGTGGTAATGTGCCTATGAGATGTGTGTAGTAGGGAAGCCTGCTATTCATGCGGGGACATGTTTCCCCATAAAGGGATGTGAAATTAGAAATGGATAAGTTAGTGGTGGTGTTCTTCATGAACAACTTAGCATGACTCATCTTGTGATGATCTTGACCAACATCATTACATCATCCCAAGTAGGTTGAGAAAATCTTGATTTATACCAAGAGACATGATGGGTATTTTTTTATATAGGTGACATCATATAGTTTACACTTTTGGGGAGGAATGCATTGATATAGATGATTGGATGTACATGATTGATTATTATTTTTCAGTTCCTCAGATAGAATGTCTTTCTATGAATTTTGAGGGTTCCATTCACGAAAGTTGGGGATGGAAAATTGGTGATGTTTTCTTTCCATTTATATGAATACCTAGAAATTATTAGATATTTTATCGGGTTTATAGAAGGATCATGTGTATGTAGTGGTGGCTATAATACCTTAGGTGGATAAATGTTAATTACATTCAAAAGGTGGGCAGTGACATGTCAGTTCTGGATGTGGAGTGGATAATGTTGAGTTAATGAATTTGCACCATGATTCAATTAGAGAATGTGTGAGGACTATGTTCTGTCTCGTAGAGAGTTTGACTGGACCTTGATTACGGGGTTTTATTTAGACAAGTGGTGTATTTAGGCTCATTCCAGTTCTAAATGATATTTGAGGTGACAATGTTAAAGACTTTTAATAGGTGGTTAGACGTTACAATTGTCTATGGAGACAATGGATGGGCTATATATCTCAAAAAATCAGAAGTAACTCTGGTGTGTTTATTTGGGTGGTTCTAGAATGTCTTGAGGTCTGATTGGGCCACTTCCATCCGATTTAGTAATATTATAATGGTGAATCTAAATGTTCTAGATTGAGTCATCTGGTGATTCTCAACATGGCTAGGAGAGGGGAAAGAAGTGTAACCATTTAGATATCCTTCATTGGATGTTCGAGTGAGAATCATGATTCAAATTTCAGAATTATTTGAGATAGAACATTATCATATTTAGACTATAAATTAATTGTAATATTTTGTTAGGAATGTTTATGGGGAAGTGGAGCCCGATGATTGTTTGGAGGGATGCGATACCATGATGGAATAATTATATTGATGGTCAGGGATGACATTGGTAGGTTCATTAGATGATTTTTATTGGCATCAAGTTAGTCAATACCATGGGAAGGTAAAAAGTGTCTGCATTCCAATAGTTAAAAATGTATGTTTTTGATAAGATACTCGGGGGAAGTACGACCATAGACTGTAAAGATGAATGGGTGTGGTGAAAGTGACCCACCACCATTTTTGTGTTAGAGCAACAAGTGCCATTCAGAAATGAAGTTTCACTTGATTGATGTTAATTTTTTCATTGTCCTCAAATTTATAGTGTATGAATTTCAACCTGAGCAGATTTAATGATATGGTTGGATGCTAGTTTAGTGAGACATCCATATGTATGTTTGGTAATGGTGAGTTGGGAACACGTCAGGTATGATGTGAATGTTGAGTTGAGATTTCTGTGGTCTTTTCCTAATATTGGGTTGTTTAAAATAATAGATTATTTTGGTGTGAACCATAATGGGAATGTGGTTGGTTTTTTATGTGATCATATTTTTGGGATGGAGAGACTACATTGATTACTTATTGTTTGAGTAGGCCCTGATAACAAGCATTGGTATTTGTTTAATTGGTTGAGTGTCCAGAGTGTTTTGGTTGGATTTGGATGTATGGTTTTGGAATGTAAATCTTAGGACACAAGTTGTGGGTCAATGTGAGAAGGAAAATGTGGGTAGATTACCATGTTATTTACTTTGGTGGATATTGGGTTCTGTTCACCATTAGTGTTTTTTAATAAGAGTAAAATGATGCCCCTAGATTTAGGTCATGGGTTGTGAAGAGGATCTGATAGATGGGGTGTCAATTTTTTTCACCCATGATTGTATGATGATGTCTGTGAATTTTCCATGTATTGTGAATTAGGAAAAAATTATATATAATTTATTAATGAATTTACAATGATTCATGTATGGCTTATGCAGATGAATCTGTTGATATGTATACTGTTTGGGTTGTGGGGTTTTTGAGGATTTTTTTTGGGGAGAGAGTGTACTTTTTGTTCATTATTATAGTATCAGTATAATTTTCAATGAGAAAAATGAAAAGTGGGAATGAATATTCTGGGCTAGTTTCATTATATATTTGATACTAATGATCAATTATGCATGGTAATTCTTCTTAAGGATGATCCATTATATGGTCAGTGGTTGTAAGATCTTGGTGTTCATGAAGGTATTACCTTGTTCACTTTAGTTAAATCTATATTTTCATTAATGAATTGTTTTCTAGGAAACAATTGAGACTCATGGGTGAACTGGGTGTTCAAGAGAAATATATTATGAAAACAAACCCAAAATGTGAAAAGAGCATGATTAGTGCACAGTTCAGTAAATCATGTGGCCTTCCCAGGAAAACGTGCAGCCTTGGATAGTGGAATTGTGTACAGTTCGTGCATGGTTATTCAAACTGTCCAGATAGACCCTAGTAAGAATGGGACATTTTTCCCTTTAGATAACATCATGTGGATGATTTTCACATGGTATTTAATACACTGTGTAAAAACATGTTCCCCAATAAATC
This sequence comes from Viscum album, assembly GCA_963277665.1. Lineage (NCBI taxonomy): Eukaryota > Viridiplantae > Streptophyta > Magnoliopsida > Santalales > Viscaceae > Viscum > Viscum album. Next base: position 958,793,117 of record OY728143.1, on the reverse strand, counting down.
TTGGAAAAATTTCAGTTTTTCCTTTACATGGTAATTAGATCTCCACCCTTTTTTCCATCATTTATCCCATTCTAAAATATAAGGAAAAAAATATATTCCCAACCCTAAAATGTTTCTTATGCTTAAATTCCTAGTTTTTGGGATTATAGTTTGTTGTTGATAAACATCTTGGGTAATTCTAATGCTTGTCTTCCTTATCTTTTCCAAATTAGGGTTTTTTTGATCTACCATATTCTTATGAATCCCTAAACACCTATTTTTCAGATGGACCATCAGTAGGGTAATCAAAGGGGTTTTTAATCTATTTCTATGGACATGATTAATATATTTATCATTTTAGTATTTTTGGTAGGTGGTCTACACGAAATATCCCACAGTTTTGTTATAAATTTGTGAATGTGCGTTGAGATTTGGCTTTCCTCATAATGTGTAATTGTTATCTGAGGTAATAATTAGTAAAATGGATTGATGATTTATTATGTATACCCCTCACAATCCCAATGGTATGTGTTGATAATGCTTGAAAATTTTTAGTGCCTCTCATGGGGTGGGAAAGAATTCCTAATCATATAAATTGGTGATACAATGTGTAGAGTTGACTTGGGATACTGTATATCACATATTGATTTTTTTACCTTGTTTACTAGAGTTTAATGTAGAATATTTATAGTTTTTCCTAGGTTTCGATTATGAAATACATGTTTTATTGGAAAGACATGAAAAGGGTTAATTGGGTTAATCTAGATTGTGTCAAATGGCCTATAAATAGTGTTGAAAAGAGGAAATGGATTAGTATATATGAAATGTTGAACATGTTTTATTTGAAATGTCTTGTGAATAGAATAAATTTTAAATGTGATTTCATAATGGAATAGATTAATATGTTAAATTTTTCAATACATGGTAATTATGAGCTATGCCTAATGTGTTTAATGTACCAATGTTTTTGTGATGTGTGATATAAGAATTATACATAAAATTCATAACAGGGAAGATTAATGTGAAATGATGGATGGGATAAATGTGATAATTTTTTGTAGTGGATTAATATTGGATAATGTATGGGAATTGTTGAATATACTAAATGGTTTAAGTCATGACAATAGATATTGGGATAAACTATTGTGAAATGTAAATGGAAAATGTGTCAATTGGTTATGGATTAGTATTGATTACCTTGTTAATGCATATGGAATGTGATCTATATTTTTATTGATTGTGTTTAGTTATGATCTGGTGTGTTTGTGTGTGTGTGTGTGTTTGTGTTGTGAATCCATAAATAAGAATGTGCACATGTATTGGTTGGGAGAAGGTAATCAGGCTCCACCCACGAGATCTGTTGGATTGATGTTCTAACCCCACCCAATAATGTCAAGGTTAGGGTGTTGGACTGATGCTCTATACCACTAATTGATTAATTTTAAGAGTTTGCATTGAATAAGAATCAACGTTATGTGTCATTTTTTATTACGAAATGTTTATCCATAGTGAGATTGGGATTTGACTCATTCCTTCATTAATAGGGATTGATTTCCTCACAACCCTGAGTAGATGATGTATATGCATAACCAATGGAACACATAATAAAAATGGATAAGGTTTTGTAGATGTCATTAAAATGAATATTTTAATTTAAATATAATGGTTTAATTTTACTTTATTATGAAATAGAACCCATGTTTTATATTTTTTTATCTTACCATTTACTTCGTAATTTCATCCACAATCTTTTTAGATCTGATATTTTTTAGACACCATTGGTGGTGGCCTACTCATTTGGACACACACTATTCAGTAGATATCATTTGTTACCCAATCGAACTTCATTGTTGTAGGTTTAGATAATGGAAAGGTTCAAGTGATAAAGAGTTAATTAGGGCTTCGGATATGCACATATAAGGATCCAAACAAGGATTTAGTACCAATTCCTGGATTTAAATGGCTACCTATGTTTTCGATTCCCTAAATTGTGGAACTATTGGAATTACATGGAATAGTTAATGTAAATTTGTTGTTTGTACCCAGTTTTGGGATTTTTTTGATATATGTGTTTATTGTTTATTACATATTGTTTCATTTATTTATATTGTTAACTATGGTGGTCTACACTAGTAAATAGGGTACACTTTCCCCACATGGATTATTTTACCCTTTCTAGTAGCCCACAACCTATAGAGTACGAGGAGGGATGGTTGAGATCATGTGATGACCGTGCCCGAGTCACTGGTTTTATGGCTCTAGGGTTGAGGATATTAGGTAAAATATATTCAATGAATGGTAATCGTATTTATTGATTTATAAAAGAGTTTTTTTAAATGAGGATTTCCCTTTTTATGGTAATATAATAAATAAGGATATAACCATTTTTACGGAGAATATATGAAGAATTTACTCGAATATTATTTACATTGCATTAAGTGATATTTCATTTTGTTTTAGGGGTCAATGATATTTTTATTTTTCAAATTTAGAGGCCTTATTACTAAATTTTTAATTTCAATTTTTTGTGACATGGAGGAACCTTAAGGTAATCTATTCAAGAAAATAATTGAGATAAACAACAAATATTTTTGCATAATATGTTCTAATAATAATGTTATTGAAAAAAGTAGAGATTGAATGAATAAATTATCATTGTTTTATAGATATTTGTACGAATTATTTCTTCATGGGTTAATGATACATCTTCATTTCTCAGTCTAAGAGATTATGGGAAAATTCATGGAGTCGCAACCAAGGGATGAGATTGTGATTATAAAATAGAAATAAATCAAGTATTTATATTATATATTATTCCACCTGTTGATAAAAAAATTCTAAAAAAAATAGGAAAAGGATAATGAGAAAAATTATTATACTATTAATTTTGTTTATAATGGATTAATGTTATTTTAGAACATCATATATTTATGGTTCGGTGGTGGTTAAATTTCTCATTAACATATTCCATATCACACAATATTTTGTCTATGGGTATTTGTTTGTTGTTCAATTTCAATATTTTAACTTCCCAGAAATGTTCTCCCTTTGTTGAAACCTATTTTTAATTAAATTACGTAACAATTATGTTTTCATATTAAAAAATTTTAATCAATTTTTTATTAATCATTTACATGAATTGGGTTTCTGTGGGGGGAATTATCAAATGTTAATACTTTGATGGTCGAGACGACTTTATAGGGAGAATGTAGTTTTAATGGTTATTATAATGTTGTGTCTCTATATTTTATAAAACAAATCAATAAAAATAATATTTTTTGATATACTATGTTATAAAAAACAACATGTTTGAATTTCATTACACACAACAATGGGTTTTATTGATATCATGTATGATATATGCTAGAGAGAATTATTGAATGATGAAATTATATTATATTAAATATTATCCCTATAAATTATATATTAAATAGAAATTTATGAATGATAATTACAAAATTTTCAATTGTTTATATAAATATCACAGTAAATATATGTTTCATTATTATTTCTTAGTAAATAATCAATCTATTTTCAGTAATGAAATTAGAAAATTCAAAAATTTATTTTAAAAAAAATTGATTTTTATTTTTTCTCATGTGGAAATATTATAAGTAATATATATATATATGTATATATATATATAAACAATATTTGATAGAATTGTCTTCATTTTTTAAATCATCATCTAAAATTTTTTTTATGGTAATATTTTTATATTATTCAAAAAATTATGATTTTTTAGTGAATATTAAAAATATAAATTTTGTAGTACATTTAAATAATATAATTAAGTTATGTTTTCTAAATTAACAAGGGTTTTATAATTTATAGTAATAATTATTTTTTTACATAATCTACATAATTAATTATTAATTTTCTTTATTACTTATTTTAATTTTTTATTATTTTTGGGTTTAAATAAAAGAGATATTCGTAATTATTTTAAATGTAGAAAACATTTTCATATTCTAGTTTATTAAAATAATCCATTTTGAGTAACTCATTTAATGAAATGTATAAATTGTACTTGAATAAATTTTAATTTAGATTCAGGCAATAATTACTATTATATATATAGTCCATATAAAATCATACCATACTCTAAAAATACCCTTCTTAAAAACACATTTTTTCATTGCATCGATCTGTTTTGTTTTAAATTTAATATTTTCCACTTATATGATTTAAAAATCAAAAAATTTAATTATTATTTTTAAAATAATTAGTTAAAATATATAATAATTTCTCTTTATTTTATGAATAAATTTAATAATGATAATAATAAAAAATATTTACCATGGTTAAAATGAGAATGAGATAAATGATTGGTAAACTAAAAGAATAAAGTGTTTCATTAACCTATATTATCTTCAATAACTAATTATTTTTAAATATATCTACATTATAAAATATTGGGTTAAATAATTTTTCATTTTAAATCATTTTGGAATGTAAAAAACATAGATACCCATTTTTATTTTCAAATATTACAAGTTTTCCACTCACCTCACATAGAAAAAAATCCCTTATCCTATCATATTCAGACATCCAAACCCCCTGGGTTTATCAAAGAAATTCACAATTAAACTTGAAACATCCATAATTACATAACTGAATCCTATTGTTGTATTGAATACAACCTATACTTCATTTTTGGGATAACCAAAATGAGTTGTATATTGAAAACAATATGTCACTATTCATGAAGTTTATTTTATTTCATCCTACACCTCAATCAATTATTGTTGAACCGTGATAAATTAATAATAAAAATATATCTCATATAATAATATGTTATTATTTTTATAACATGACAAATATCAATATCATCTTTCCTAAAATGGGAAATGAAAGAATTGATTGTATGTATAGAAGATAATAACCTCAGGAACCGACCTAGTTCATTTTCCATCACCATTTCTCATCGAATTTTTTAAGATGGATTTAAAGCTTAGATATATATGGTATTATTAAAATTTTAAACTTTATTAATTTATTTTCTCTCCTATATAATTTTACATTTTTTTATTTACTGATATGATAACATCGCTCATGTGTACGGAAGACTACCACCTTACAAAGTGATGTGATTCATTATTCAAATTTATTTTTCGTAGAATTGATATGGGAAATGTTAATGAATATATTTTAAAATTAACACATAAAATTAATTATATTAATTTAATATAACATCATACCAATTACCTTGAATCCCATTAGAAAATAATAACATTTCTCGTGCGTACAGTGGACAACAACATCATGAGCCTTTGCGATGTTTTTTACTTTTTCATTATACATGGATAAAAAATTATATATTTTTAAATTAATATATATGAAATATTTAGGATATATATTTCATCATAGTGATTCAAAAATTTTGATATGTTATTTACCTTTCTTTGGTTATATCCGTCGAGGAAGTGGAGAGAATGTTCATGTGTACACACTTCCTACCGTCTCTATGAATGGTGTAACTAATTTCCAACGCTAAAAACATTTTAAATAGAATGAATAAATATAAAAATAATATATATGAAATTAAAATCATTTTAAATATTATTTTAATTATTTATCCATGATCATACTAAAAGTACAAGATGGACTAAACAAAAATATACATAAAAATTAAATAGCAATTAAAAAAATGTATCATTAACCAGGAAGGGTTAATAAGTGGGTAATAAATAGGTATAAGTATAAAATATATTGTAATATATATATTAAAAGGTTCATTTTATATATTTTTTGAAAACATTTATCTATTATAGGGGATGTATTTATTCAAATGAAGGATGTCGAGACTTATGGTAATAGATTTTGGACTCACTTTTTTTACTTCTCTGAGAATCATGCCAGAGTCTACTACCTTTTTATTTATTTACTGTATATAATTACCATGATTTTTTTATTATTATAATCCTAAAAATTATTTTTTGTCACATAAATATTTGAGCATCTCTTGTTCATTGTGTAAATGGTTTTAAATTTTCTAACTAAATAAGAGATATTCATCTCAATTTTCCTTTAGTGAGACAAATGTTATGTTATGAAAATATATTATTTTATGAGTTTTATAAAAATCGCCTCTGAAATGTTGTATCATGAATCCCAGTATATAAATGATAAATAATATGTTTCATTTAAACATATTCTTTCACAAGGATTATTAATATGCGTTACAACAGTTTTGATGCGTTTTTAAACAATGTAATCATTTATTAGGATTGTCTATATTTTTTGGAAATGATGATATATGAGTTTTTCCCAAAAAATGAAACCAATGATTTATTTTAAAAAGATTAATGGTATAGTGTAAATATGTGTCATAAAGATATTCTATCATAATGAAAAAAATGGATTTTACAAAATATTCCAAAAAATAAAGAATCAAAATTTTAGGAAAATGATCACTATTAAAGCTTAGATCTGAATAAAAAATTCCATGATGTAGACTATGAATAAAAAATCATTGTTTTCATGAACATTGTAGAAATTTTTCAATGAAAAATCAGGTATGACCATATTGATAACTAGAATAATAAAATAAAAATAACAATGTATCCTACAATACGAGATAGTAAAATATATGAAATATCAAAACTTGATTAAATGAACCATAACTTAAGGGATATCATCATTCCAACATGAGTCTATCTTGTATTCCATGTGAAATGAGATGTTAAAGAAATAGAACATTGTATGATGATTTCCCCAAGATTAATGAATACCAAAATCAAAATAACACTCCCTAAAATGCATCTGAAATAATCAATAAAAAGGTAATACCCCATTCAACAAAATCAGCATGTATCAAAGAGTTTGGTTAACAAATAGCATTCAAAAATACATGTGTTATATAATCAATGATTCACTTAAATCTTCTTGAATATACAAGAATTAAATTACTAGAAATAATGTCAGTGTAATAGATTGTGTTTATGTGAAATTGAGGGTTATAGAAACAAATAAAATCACCAAGAAGACAACCACACACATGTTAAATTTCTTTTAGTGTCTGGAAAATTGAAAAAATAAACACCCAATATCCAAAAATCATCAACACTGTTCACCAAAGAGAAATAATTGTAAATATATTTTATAAAAAGTGATCCATATTCAAATATAATTAGAAAATAAACTAAATAATAAATATAAATACAACTTATTGGAATGAAAATTCAGATATAAACCATCATCATAAGTTTGAAATAAATTTATAATCATTTCCACGGAATAGCTCTCAAGATAATGTTTGTAATTTTCATAAATACTTCCACCACTTTTATAAACATAAAATTAATAAAGTGATAGTAGATATCAACATAAATTTATCTATTTTTTATATTTAAAGAAGGTATTTATATCATTTTATTATACAGAAGAGTCTTGTTCTTATGAAAATTATACTTTCTCTTCATTTTTTATGAATCCTTAATAACAAAGTAATATCAATAATCACATCTAGTGTTTATAGAGTTAGTTGTTTTGGAATATGAAGTCAAATTTTCTATAGGAACAGAAAGTGGGGGTGATATATTTTATTTATTCTTAGTGGCTTATAACTTTTTCATGAAAACTACTCTCACAATGCTAGTGTAAACCCTATATTTTTTAGTATTCATTGTATTCAGAGTGAAGTATCCATATGATTCATTTAGTGATTCTTTACCTTTTATACACTCAATTCCAAACATTGTTCCTCAAGGAGGAAAGGTTAATAATAATCATCACTATGAGGATAAAAATATACATTTATTGTTTCTTTCATACCATAATCTTGTTGTGTGGTGTCAATATGAACTGTCTTATATTTAAAAAGTTAATCCATATTCTTGTATTTAAGTAGTGTATTATGCAATTAATCGATGAAAAATGTGAGGCTAGTATAGGATAAATGATAATTATATGATCCAGATGTATTCTTGTAGGAATTACAATCATTTGGGATCACTTAATCACCTAATGATGCAACCAAAATTTCCATTTTGTTATTCTTTTTTTACCCAAATAGATTTAAACTAAGAAAGGGTGGCATGTAACATGACATTTAGTACAAATTAAATTGTTGAGTGTTCAATTATATGACACCCTTGGTAGTAGGTTGTAACATTTTAAAAATCAATTTCATAAAAAATATATAATCTCCACTTTAAATCCAAAAACATGATAGAAACACTTATGATATATTAATTTATACATATATTTTAGATATTTAAGGATGAGAGAGATTCAAATTAGTAAGAATCTAATTTTAGATACTGATTCAATAGGCAAGAAATCGGGAAAAGTTAATTCCATTTAATGAAATAAAAAATTATTCCATGGAATCCCAGCCATATCAGGATAACAATGGGGCTCTGAATCATCCCAAAATTCGTGAAACATTTAAATACCTTAATAAAGAAGACACCAAATGATAAAAATCATCTATTAAAAAGCCTATAGTTTTAATTATCATTTTTAAAATGGAAACAAATTTCAGGAAATGAATAGGGAAATGTAAAAATTAAAAAATACATTATTTTTATGTTTTTTGAATGAAGACTTGTAATGGTATTATATTTATATATTCTCCATTGAGTATGAAATGAAGAAAAAAATTTTAAAATTTTACCCTTTTTAAAATAGAAATCATGGAAATTCCTCTATGCATGTATTTCTTCAGGTCGATGAACTCTAAGGTATTTGTATCAGTATGATCCAAAGGATCTCCACCAATGGAAATGTCTATGAGGAATCAAGGTTAAAGATTATGGTTTATACCCTACTTTCCTAAGGGTGTGATCTCAGGCACTGAATCCATCCCCTGTGGTTTAGTATAATTATTTTTTTTATTAGATGATGAAATCTTATGATCCATATTTCACTAATAACATGATAATTATCATCATATGATTATTTCATGACAATACATGTTTTCCATTCATTTTACTATATTGATTAACATAAGATTCAATGAAATGTATTAAAATTAAATTGAAATTATTTACAACTTTAGTTGAAAACCCATTATTATTCATAAAACTTGTCCTACCAAATAAAATATTAATATATTTTACATTATTAATCTTATTTATTATAAAAGTTATTTAAAAGGAATTATAAATTAAAAAATATTATGAAAAGAATCATCATTTTATTATACAACGAATGCCTCATTATCGTATACCAATAAACTAAATCAAATATTTCCATTCACATTTATAGAGTTTCCCATCATTATGGACACTCAATGTTATAAATTTTCAGTTATATGATTCCAATTTTTTTTTTGACAAAAATATTATGATTTTTTTATATTTTATACGATGTTAAAATTGTATTTTTCTCAAGAAATATTTTTTATGATTTTTGAAAACATCCCATATTGGTTTTAATATTTATTTTCACGTAAAATTATTTCCAAATTTATTTATGTATCTATGGTTTTAAAAAGTGATAATAAATCATGTTTTATATAATAATATAATTATCAAAGTATCTTTTCAATATCATTTTCATCTAAGATGAAATTCTAGGATTTTAACTATGATTTACATGTAATTTGATCCATAAATACCATTCTATTTATTTCAATATATTGTTTATTATTATGATGAAAATATGTTAATTAAACATATTTATTTTCCATTGGAAATTTAATGAAGAAATTTTAATGAAACCCATTTCTTTTCATGGGCTCAGATATAATAAATGTCATATAAATCACTTATCCTTTCATGGGATATAATATAAAATATGTGTCATGAATCCCATTTATTTCCATTTTTTATTATATGATGAATGTTTATTGATATTTTAGAACTCATACATATAGATTATTTGATATTTGAGACTTATATCTCCCTGTAATGTATTGGAAAATGATTTTTGTCTCCGGAGATAAACATGACAGTAATGGAATGAAACCTGTTTAGTAAGTTACTATGCCCACTATGATTCTCTTGGAAGTGAGACTTGACAACAACGTTGTTTTATAGAGGGAACCCAATCTACTATGATAGTCAATGAAAAGGTCCTTGAACTACTTAATGATTGATCATCTCATTTTTTGTATATGCCACACGTCATGGTCTTATGATAATGATATTATCTCATGGTACATGTACTATGATTACATTATGATTAATTTCTTATGAAATAACAATATTTAATTCATATCTCAATTTTATGATATGTAATATGAATTTTGTGGTTTTCAAATGTTATTCTCTATTGAAAAACCCATATAGTCATGATATGTTGATATATCTATTTTAACTGTTACAAATCATTTCAGATCACCTTTAATATATTTCTATTCTCTATGATATAATGAAAGGTATTATTTGTTATATTTCAACGAAGGGTTCGAGATGCGAAGAACATAGTGTGAGATTATGTAACTCTATTACATAGTAGTATTACATGTTTCTTTCATTCAAATGGAACTATATCATTAAAATACATAGGAATCTATTTATTTAATGTAATGAATATAAATACAAAAATATATTAGTAGTTGGGGTTTGGCTTAGTGGTAAGCACCCCGTAATGCTACATGGAAAATGGGGGTTCAAAACCCATGGGGCGCAGGTTACTGTAGCAGTACTGTAGCGGTACTGTAGCGACGGCGTCACTGTTCATCAGCGGGCACTGTAGCGGCGACAGGGGCACTGTAGCGGCGGCGATACTGTGCAGTACTGTAGCAGCAGGTTACTATTCACAGAATGTGAATTGGCCTTAGAATTTGGGCCTACGGGCTATGTAATGGGCTCCAAGCCCACCGGGCCTTCGGGCTATGTAATGGGTTTCCCTCTACCCAGTTAAAAGAGGTCTTTGCTTTGATTTAATAATAAAAATTAGGCTTTGGCCCCAACCTTTAAAAAAATACAAAAATATATTATATTTGAAATGACTAGTTCATTATAGATTTTCATCCTCACATGAGATTAAATAAGAAATATACATCTATTTATAGTTTTTTTCTTCATTTCTATTTTATAAATTGAATTAAATAGTCTTAAATAATATAATAAAAATATATCTTTTTTAATTTATCTTTTATCGTCGTCATTAATAATATGTTCAATAAATAATTATTTTTGATTTATTTCACCTAAATATCAAGATTAATATATATTTCGTATAAATATAACATCAGGATTTCCCTATAAGGTGAAAAAAAAATACATTCTTATATAATTGATAAGTGTATGTTGATAAACAATCCATGCAAATTTTTACGTTAAAATCCTCCATTAGAATGACAAATTTATTAGAAATGATATTTTAATCAAAAATGTTAATAGGTGATTATATATATATATTCATAATGATCAATGTATTGTTTGATCCTTACCCAGGAAGCATATATAATGACACCTGGCCTCCCATCCTGGTCCAATAACCCCAATAGTGATATTTTACCCCTACATATCAGATAAACCTATGGATGATTCATTATATATAGACATACATATATATTGATTCACAACTCATGGGGTAAATAGTGATTCTCGAATACATTTTCCTAGTCCCAGACATGGAACAAAAGAAAAATGTCACCTCATATGAATCCAATCCAAGTCAAAGTAAGGGTCTCCAATATGGGCCCATATTTTTACGAAAATTTATAGAATAAGTACATTTTCCCTATTTCATGTGGGATATATACAACCATTACACATGAAGTAAAAATGTATGTAAATTATTCTTATTTTATGATGGAAAACTACATGATAAAATTTATTTATTGTAAAATGTTATACTTTATGAAATCAAGATGTTCTCATTTGAGAGAAATGTTCCTCCAGCATCGATCACCCACCATGTTTTGTTATAAAACAATGTGTGGCTTGATTCCCACCCAAGAATGATATGTAGTTATATACAGACCCTCATTTGGTTCTAGCAACATCATATATAATATGATCTAATCCTTTGTTACACCATCCCTAGGTGGGGGAATAAAAAATTTCCTACCCCTATTTCTGACATTGATCATAACTCCTATCGACTTAGGGACCTTAGTAGTGGATTACCCATGGATCCATATAGAAGGAAAAATAATTCCCCACTCCATACACATGGGATGAATTCATGAAGAATGTATAATATCAAGAACTACATGTGAATTGATTCATGTTATCACAAGATACATAGTGAGAACCAAAATATCAAACTCGTGTCTATCTGCAAAAAAGGAATCAAAATCCAACACACACACAAGTTAGATCTATGTAGGTAATTCCTATATCCTTGGGTCATTATGTCCTGAATGTTTCTAATAGGTTCATACACACCCTTTATTTTTATTATTATACATGATTTGGGATATCATGGATCTTCATAAACCTCTACGCCCATCCGAAATGAAAGGTTAGTGTCCTGATAATGCCTTTCATTGACTATGCACAATATTCCCATGTGTCACTACATATTTTATCCACAAAATAAACACATAAACCAAATGAAATTTCTTCCCTAATAGGGTATTTCCCTTCTTATATTATCACAATGGATTCCATGCCCTGTACCATCTCTCTTGACCAGATAACTCCAATAACGATAGTTTACACACTCATTCCCCCTCATGTTGTGGGAATGATAGGTCAGCTAATCCCGGTTATCCTCCAAATAAATATAGATTCTATATAAAAATCATAATCATATAAAAAATATAATACTGCACGATGTTGATAAATAAATTTTTTATTTGGTCCACGCTGTAACAGGTTTTATAATACCTACTCCTAATGTACGGATCAGACACATGTTGGAAATTACTAGGAAATGAAAAGAAGCCTCACCCCATGTTCATATGCATGAGATAAATCTGTGTTGGAATGTTCAATAAGAGCCATGCCTCATCGGTGTGATCATATGCCTGAAAAAAATTTCTCACACTTCTGAGTGAATCAAATCAACATATGGAGAACCCATAAAATCACTAGACCCATATTCATTTATACTATCATCAGATATATAGTGACACCAAAATCACATACCTCTGGTCCATCAATAAAAGAAAATTATCCCTACTTTTCATGTGCATAGGTCATAACTGTGCATGAAACATCCTCGCAATTGTATGGGGATAATATCTGTACCTTTTCTATAGAAAATTCAACTAGAAATTCCCATTTCATGATCAAGAACTCCATTTTCACAAACCATACATTGTATTTGGAACGTTATGAATCCCCAAAACTATGCATGGACATCTGAAATAGATTTTCAATGTCTTATGGACACATATTTTTGACAATGAAAAATATTCCCCAATGGATCATCATATATTTCCCAAAAAAAATAATATAGTTAATCAATAGAAAATGCTTCTGAAATAGATAATTTTCTTACCTCTGTATGCCCAAATGACATTTATCTCCCACCTCACACCCTAGTTTTAGAACCCCTTTATTCAAGAGTAAATATTTTTCCTCGTTTCATGTTGTAAAATAATCAATAAATCTAGGCCCTACTATAGCTTAAAAGAAAATATTTTCCCTATTAGTTAGAGACAAACTATTTTTAATCATAATTCTCAAATTTCCTTGCTTTAGAATGTTAAACTGAACCATGAACCAATGCACTTTTTGGGAAGCCAAATAATTATAGGATTGCTCTCCCATTTATGAAAATAATTTTATCAAATCCCCAAATACATTTCTGACACTAGAAGTGGGAGTTCAGTTCCAGATCACCACTTTTTCTAAAAATGTATAATATTCCCCAGTTTCTTTTCATGTGTTTCCCATAAAAAAAGTCATGTTTACGAAAGACAAATATGTGTTCATGATAGGTTTTTCCACATCAGTATTCCCTAATGGATCCCATTAATCATTTCATTTCTAACTTTATTAAATAAAAAAACATGTTTAAGAAAAATATCTTTTGCATATCTACAAATTATTTTGATATTCTAGGCAAGAAAACAATTTTGGTCCACTGCACATAATTAACGATCAATGTTTTTCTACATAGAAAATTAGTATTGTCTGACCTAGATTAACGGACTATAAAATAAACAATAATATAGACATGAAATTCAATACAATAAAGACCATCAAGGGAATCTATAGCTAAAATACAAGTACCATATCACAAAATATATGCTTTCTATGGATGCGGAAAATATAGATAATTCGAGACCTAAAGAGACCCAAATTATTTTAAGGTCTAAACCCCACATAGGTTAGCCTAGGAAAATTTGATGTTATACCCCAAAATCCTATACATAATTCGGTTTAGGATAAAATTATGGTATTGATTGAGAAGACGTAATGTTTTTAGAGTCTTCTATGTAACTATAGTATTAGTCAATATATGCTCATTTGATTCATCGATTGAAGAAAAATTATATAATAATTTGACTATTTTAAATTTAACTATCCTAGCTCATGAATCAAATTGGTACTCGGTGAAGATCATCATTTTATGTAAAATGAAATATGATTGATTGAACATGTATAAAAATATGTATAAGTATTTGAGTGTAAAAAAGATTATTTTTTATTACATGAGAGTGGAGGAGTATCCAAACCTTGGAGCTTCTCCCCGATAAAAAAAATGGTGGGGAAAGGATAGACTAAGATGTTTTTATTAAACCAAGAACTCTAGAGTCATCTAATTTACCACCACTTGACATGTTCTGTTAATGAAATGTTTTTATCTAGCCCTATGTTCAGCTTTATCTTCAACCACTAGACTCACTTGTTTAGTTATGGACCTACGACCTCATAATTTCTATGTTATAGCCTCAAAATTCGCCATTTATGATGAATGTCTCGCATTAAAACAATCCACATGATCCAGCCACTCCTGTAAATATTTTTTTGATATCATTTTGTCTTAATAATTTATTTCAAAACCATTTTTTGATAAAATTACTTTGTAACATCCTAAATGGTTGCCTCTTGATGACTGGTGTAGTTGAATTGAACAAGTTTTACTTCAGAAGAATGATGAAATTATTGATATATTATTATTTAATGTGAAATTATGTGTAAGTGCTAATATTTAAAGCCACATGTTCATAGTAAAATGTACAATCACAGAATGGTATCCTCCTCATTTGAAAATTTAACATGTGGTTTTTCCATGATGATAGTACAGATTTGAATCCATGACCATCTCTGCATAGCCATGG
This sequence comes from Viscum album, assembly GCA_963277665.1. NCBI lineage: Eukaryota > Viridiplantae > Streptophyta > Magnoliopsida > Santalales > Viscaceae > Viscum > Viscum album. The sequence goes on along the minus strand of OY728143.1, from coordinate 958,777,999 downwards.
GACCCATAACAACATTATGTCCTATGTTATTCACCTCCAATACAATGGGTATATGATCGGGTAGTTCCATCATGGCAGATGGAGTATCCCTATGTTAAGTTACCCATGTAGTAAAACCTTTCCACTTTATATGTTGTTCAATATATGAAGCTAAGAACATGGTGTTAACTACGAAATTGGGGATTCCCAATGTTGTTCCACCTAGGTCAGCCTTAGTAGAACTGCTAGAAATGGTATTCAATGAAATGGGGTCCAATTAAATCCCCACAATCAAATGATTTGCAGATGATGTCCCCACCGAACTCGTGTCATGGTGAGCACAATGCCTTCAAAATGAATGAATAAGGGATGATTGTGTAGCTAGCACATGGCTAGAAGAAACCAATGGTCTCTAAATCCATCGAACTAACCTCATCGACACTCTAGTGGGATTGAAAGAGACCCAAATTATAGAAGTGTCGCATGATAGGTAGTATGAAGATGTTGTTTGGGGAATAAGGATTTCAATACCGGTTTCATCCCACATATACATATTCTATAATTGGAGAATGAATATTTGATGAGATTCTATATTAACCTACGTTACTGGGAGGATTGATATCTGATACAAGATTACAAATGTCTTAGTTAATCTATAAGGTGTATAGGGTTCACAAACAGTTATTATCTCCATATGATACGCCATGATTTCATCCCAAAGCATAATGACGTAGTGGAGCACCTCCAAATAATTGCATTTATCATATTGCACTATTCGATGAGGAATATGGTGAGGCACAAAAGAAAGGTAAGAAAAATTACTCAACTTTTCAATGAGGATTTTGGGACTCAAATATTTGGGATAAACATCAATGATGTTGAGTATGGCATGATATAAATCAGAATGAGGAACTGTTGTTGTATGTCGATACTCATAGAAATCGAAATGCTTAGACATCAATCTATTTAATAATTGAAATGGTATGTTAAGATGATGTGTTATCTTCCTTATTAAATCTTTCCCCAAGAATTCATAAATATGGGAAAGGGTGGGGATTACCATGTTGATGAGTTGTACTTATGCTAATGTATCTTCCATCATCATGGTACCAACCCTAAGACCAGTATAAACATAAAAGGATAGGAAAATACATCTGCATTTGAACATGTTAAAGAATCCCACTAGTCTGATCTCAAATAATACAATTGATCAAACAATGTAACCAAATTAAGTGTATCTTCCTACCAAAAGTGTAAAACTATATGATCCTACAATACATTGTTATTGTTTTTTTGGATGTTCCTAAATATATTAGAAGTCTAATCTCTTTCCATTGACCTACAAAAACTGCTTTATCCAAATGTCAAATGGAATAAGGGAGTGATCGCTATTGGTAAAACTAATAAATCACATAGCTATCACCAGTAAATCACATGCTAGTGGGGACCATTTTTCAACATTATCACAACTGTTTGATTCTGGAATGAATTTTACGTACATATTAAAAATAATGGGATTTCTTCCTAGCCTGTAGATATCCGATAATGAAAATTCAAACATAACCATGATTCACGTGGAAGGTGTTTTCGCTTGATTACCAATGACTAAAATGTTCTGGATGTATCCCACCTAGAGAAAAAGTCTAGAACTAAGAAGACAAAAATAACTAGTAAAAATTAATATCCACTATCTAATAGGAGAATTTCACAAAGTCTTGATGTACCCAGAATTCCCAAACCTGTTCATCTTAAAGGAAGCCTATAAACTGTATATCCCATATTGAGGTCCAACCTCTATTGGGGATACTTCATTCAAGGTTAATGATGGACAATGTATTATGGAAGAAATATTCTAATGATGTGTTATAGCTATGTCAACTACTCTACTTTCACATTGTACCATTCAGAATGAATATGTCTTATTGGATCAAACCAATTATAATCTACCCGATAGAAGAAAAATCTATCTGATATCACCCTTGAGATGTCTCAAAACAATTTGTACGGCTATTCAGGTCATCCAATGGAAAGGGAGCATCATGGGAGTCTCCAAATTTAAAAAAGTGTATCATCATAGATAATGGGTAGGTCATACATTCTGGAAGAAGCATATTATTTAGCTAACTTTTCAATGGAACTACACAAGACTAAAGATTTCCATTAATGTTCTCGACCTTGACCTCCATTATTTTGGTCTCATTAATTAAAAGGTGAGGTTTACCCATTATCATCCCTCAAACGTTTTGGTAAAAGTTAGTACCTACCAAAATCATAATGTAATGAAAAATAAAAATTCTGTATTTTGATAGTCCACAGACTGCAACATCTCATTAATTGTCATTCCATGATGATATGGCCCTAAATGTGTTGATCACCGAATCAATATTTTATAAAAAGTGCAATCCACATAGAAATCCCTCGCTACCCAAAACGCAGAAGTCACTATTAATAGATGGAATCTGTTAGTTCATAGATATAATGATTCAGTTCATGATAAAATGTGGTCGAAAGGTGATGTAGTTCAATGAAGAAAGGTAGTCCATAGAATTAGTGGGAGTACATAGATAACTAAATCATTCGGTAAAAAGAAAAATGAACTAGATCCTTTATATGTATGTGTGGTCCCCTCTTACAGGTCCACCCTATTACCACAATAATGTTTATTTTAGATCCAATTTATACATTAGAATAGCCTCCATTTCATCCAGATCAGAACCCATTCATATGTGGGCATTTTTTGGGTCCTGAAAAAACTACAATAGAAATTTATGTTATCCAATGATTTGGAAAAGGATGTGAAAATGAAGAAATAGTTGAAGGAATCATGTTTGATGCAGTTATAATTTAAAATAAAAAATTCAATCCATGATGTATAAACACCTTGCAAACCATTCTGATACATGGAGATTCATTTAATGACATTCTCGCAAACTAATTAGTTCAGTACAGAAAGGTAGTGACAACAAATTCCCATAAAAAACTTGTTAGTTGAAAAGATGTCAAAATATCTTCATCCCACATGACCTCCCCTGAAAACTCATGTTGTTCATATGAAAGGAAAATCCATTAACTGCTTGTGAATGAAAATTAATCATCAGGGGGTCGAGGTGGTGATCCTCACCACTGCAGATGATGACCTCATGCCGAAATTGAATGTTTCATTCGTAGGAAATGATTATTTTATGGGATTCTGTAAAAGAATGATCACTACCTCATTGAAGCGAACCAACATCAATGGTGTCCAATTACCCACTTATCTATATATTGAATCAGAAGCGTCCTTTGAGTATATTGAATGTTTGGTTGATTAATAAAGGTGTGAAATACGAGAGCATTACAAAGGAATAAATCTTTGATGATTCACTATAGGTAAAGACACTCCACATAGAGTTATGGATGAAAAAAACTAAAACCAATAAATAGTCCCTAAAATAACATACCTTTACTAGAATATTTCTCATGATGTGTCAAATAAATTTCTCTTTTTCAAATATGAATCCCATATTGAAAAACGATATGTGGGAGGAACTATTCCCATTGTAGTGAATCTCTATGTGGATGAATCTCTGCCGCAAGTAACATAATGCTATGTAGACACTACATATCCCAAAGTAGAAATGTTTAACAAGGATCCAACCCATCTTCTCATAACACCATGGTATGTGAAATATCCCCTTATATGTATATAAATACACTAAGTAGTGATAACCCCATCTCGCATATGGATATGGTTTGTGGGATGGGTTCCCTAGAGAGTTCAACCATATAGTTTTAGAAATTTCATTTCATTTCCACCACATCATTGGCAGTATATATGCATTAAAATCCAAAAACATCCATCAATATCATATCCCAAAGCCACCATACCAATATAATGTTACCATTATGTGAATCAGTACACCCCTTCCAGTTTACAAACACACTGTATGTGGAGTACTGCCAATAATCCTCACAGTAGGTTGGACCCATAGAATGTCCCTATGTTTACATTACGTTGGCTACCGAGGACCCCACCCTAGATACTCAGATGAACCTCCCCATTATTAGGATTTAGGTAAACCAATCTAAATTCTCTTCAATGAGTACCATTGATGAAAATTATTCCATTTTCCCAAGAACCAATTGTACAAGACACCCATTGAGGTATTCTAATGCATTTCGTGAGGGATGTGTCTTTGTATTTCCATGTTTCCTCATCTTAGGAAGAATTAGGATAGATTTAAAATCATGAAAATCATAGATATGAAGACATGATTTGAGATGTGTGTTATCAAAGTTCACATCTCTCCTCCTTTAGGAGCCAATACCGTCAACCAGAAGATGATGTGGGACATGCGATCATTTGATCCATTGCCCCTATTATTTGTCAAATAGAGCATTACTCACATGGTCTTAGAAGATTATAGTGATAATGAAATCAATGTGATAATAAATAAAATTCCCTTATCAATATATAAAATCCCTTACAACAATCAATGTCCTCTTAGTAGATGTAAGCCTTGGTCAAATCTCTCATCTGGGTAGCTCCCTTGAATAATTCCCTATTTTTACCCCTTAATGGGCCTCATCTAATGTGTAAGTCCAAACTAAAACAAAACTATGAGGAATTTTTTCCATAATAACATTGATACGTAGGAAGCCTCCCATAGGTCCAATCCCAAAACCCAGTTCCCCTTAATGTTGTTTTAGACACATCCTAGGTTGGGTTATATTAACCTTAGATACCATATCTTTTCCGAGCATCTCGGGTTGTCTCACTGTAATTCTCACAATATGTTTATCTGGAATCCTTTTTCATGAATTTATATATCACATAAAAAAATATATTTCATGGTTGGGTCCTTGTTATATGGAAATAAATGTTGATGTGTCTGGTAATGTGACACTGAAAATTGTGGGATTTGAATCCTCTCAGGAAGATACACAGAAAGTCCAACTAATGTGATTGATCCCGACATTGAAATTGCACATGTCCTCCATGGATGACGATGCATTCATTTTTACCATAAAAAATGGATTAATGCCATCATTTTCTGAGAGAACAAACAAATAAAATCTTACTTATCAAAAAAATCATATAATTTATGGAGGGCCTTAGATAAATACTGATCCTTCGATTGATAGAGTACCACAGATACATATAGACTATTCAGAACCCATGCATAATCATTATCATCTACTTCTCTTGGGATAACCCATAGACACATGATTGGGAATGATTCAATTATTCATGAATATGTTAACATTGATTAAACATATAATAGAGTCCCAAAATAGGGGATTATTCTCCACAAAAGGGTGACATGAGCCCGAGATACTATCCTCTCGACCAATGTGTTTTATTTAATGTAGTTAGACATATCATCCAAATAATTAATTAACCTGAACTAATTTCCACAAAACATGGATGTGAGAGTCCTTGGGTGTTTATATATCTACAAAAAAGCACATTGGATACCATTTGGAGATTTATGCCAATAATAGATCAATTTCACAAAACTCGATCCATATAATCTGTCATTAGTTCATACCATTTTCAACAGAGGCATTTATATAATATATATATATATGATTTTTTTATTATTTTAAAAATTATTTATATAATTAAAAAATTATTCTATTAATAGGAACAAATATAATAAAAAATAATGTATAGGTAATATATAGTTACTACAAGGTATGTAATATTGACATGGAATTTTGAAAAAAATCGCTAATGAATATTCATATGAAAATAGTATATGATATGGTATTTAAATATTATTTTTTTATTATAGATTTATAATAATATTATATTTGTAATATAATATTTTTTAATGTGTTTGATGGAATTCAATACATGATGTCAAGTATTTTAGTCGCAATATTCCATCTTTGAGATGTGTGTTCTATTATGCACTTATATTCATTCATCTGGTGTATATATGTTCCAATTCTAATTTAATAACATGAATTTAGTAATAATAATAAAATTTTAGGTTCTATTTTATTTTATTTAGTCCTTAGTATTCAGATTAAAATATACCAATGGGGTAATTTTTTTTCTTAAAATATCATATTTTAAAAGGATTGTATATGATTATTTTCTTGATGATAAAAAAATTTAATCCATCTCTTAATAAACAAGTAAGTTTTTTTAACCGTTAGTTTATATTGACATTTTATTATAATATTACAAGTTTTTGTTTTTTTACTTAATAGTTTTAATGAGAATATAGAAATATTTATCAGTTCGAATGGAATATTTATGGTATTCCAAAAAAATGTTTCTAGAAGAATATATTCAAAAATGTATTAATATTTGATTATTATTTTAAAAGATATTATATACATTTTATAATTTTTAATAAATGTTTTGAATGGAATATTTAATTTATTTCGATTAAAAATAATTTTTTTATTTTATATAAATTATGAAAATAGTTTTTCTTTTAACAATTACTTCATGAATGAAAATTCTCATCGGCATGACTATTATTTCCATTTAATGAATTATTTTTTTAAATATTATATTAAAAGAAAAATATTTCAAACCTGTTTTATGTTCTAATAATTATATTGAATTATAAAATGATGTTTTCCTAATGATTTTTTTAAATTATCTATAAAAATAATTCTCTATAAATTATGAAATCTATTGGCGTGAATTATGCCTTATTTGGGATATGATCTAATGATAGAATTATTATTCTTTATATAATTGGTTTTCATTTATGTCATATTTATATTTATGAAACTTCTTACTCCTACATGGGTTATATTATGGTAAACTACAATGACACCTACTACTATCTCCATGCTTTATTATATAATGAAATGATGATGTTATATTAAACCAATACCATTAACATAGGTCATGATATGATGAAATGTGTATGAAACCAATTTAATATTGTGGATTATCATATAATTAATGTTTTTTAATATTATGGTGAAAATAAATGTGGGTTTATTTATTAGATTTGTAGGACCTATATATCCATCAAATGCATTAGGAAATGATTTTTATCTTATGAGATTGACACGATGACAACTGGGATTGAAACAAATTCAGTAAGATTCATCGTCTATTGTGATGGACTTAGGAGAGAACATATACAATAATGAAGGATTGGTGAGAAAACCATTTACACTATTATATATAGGTATTTGAGTCTTTACTAATATTTATATTATATTTTCTCTTATTTGTATGAAAAATAACATTATTATTCAAATTTTTTCCTCCAATGGATAATATTATTTGATTATTTAATAATTTCTGTCTTATAAAGAACTATATTTATTCCAAGAATCATGATTATGAAAACTGAATGGTAGGGTCTGGTTTTTATTTTATGATCATATTCTAATACCCATATGATCATGTTATGATTATGTATCTCCCATGTTTACCCATATTAAGCATATATGATCACCTATTTTACCTTTCATTTCCAATGTTTATGAAGAAATTTGTTACATATGATATGTCAATGTAGGGATATAGTTATGATGATTATTGTGGAAAATGATTTATCTTAACTATTGACTAGTTTATTATTATTCCATCTTTACAAAAACACAATACTAGTATGGTCCTTAAGAATGTATTTTTTGGAATGTAATAAATATTAATATAAAATTATATAATATGTATGTTTGATAATATTCAGAACCTACTTAGTATCATATGATATGTTTTGTTTAATAAATTTATCGTTAATGAGAAAACAAATGTGATATTCCTGTGTACATGTCTAAGGATAAGTCAAAGTATGAGTTAATTTATAGGAAATTGTTAGGGAATTTTTGTATATGATAGAGTGAGTGGTTTCCATTAAATTAAATCATTTTTTGGATACTACAATTGGACATGGACATGGGAAATATGTACATAGGGTTAATAACTCTTAAAAATGTTCATTTATCTTGGCTCGTTATTGACATTGTTCTTATCATTTTCACTTTCTACACATCTAGTTTTACACTCTTGGTCGATATTCTATGTAACCTCAAAAAACACTTTTTAAAACATCAAGATGGATTTAAGAAGATATTGATTAGGAAATACATAGTTTTAAAAAATGGTTTCATATATTAATGAATTATTTGTGTTCTATGCATCATATGCATTATTTTTTTGAATATATGGTTCCCTGTCATGATTACTTTATCTCACACTATAATTTTTTTGTTTCATTAATTTGGTAGCACTAATTAGATTTATGATAATTTTGAGTGACACACAGATTGAATTTATTTTTCTCTTGAGAGTCCAAATGTTATGCCTTCTATAATGATAAATTACATTTCAATGATCACAATACATTATTATTCATTGAATCCTGTTGTAATTCCAATCAAAACAATGAGGGAAGTCCATTCTATTGAGTCTGTGATGAAGCAATGACCCCCTAAATTCAATAGGACATATAATACACTAGTTTCAAAAATATAGATATAAACTACTAAAAATATATATTATATTCTTTATTATAATGATCATTAAAATTACACTTTGTATGTCTACATTTTGGATGGTTAAGTTGATCAACAATGGATTCATATAAATAATATGAGAAAATATTATTAAATAGAATCTATGGATTGGTTTGTGATGAAAAGATTATTTATCAAAACGTAACATACTAAAATTCTTCATACAAATATGAAGGACTTCCATGAGATAATGAAATAGAATTATGAATATATTGGTACTTATGAATAAATTATTACAATACTTTTGATGTACACTTCATGTATTATCATCATAAGTATGTTTAAGTTTTATCAATTATTTATTAGTATACAAATAATTATATGTAGGGTGTTATCCAATATAGAATTCAATTTTAATGAATATATTGTTTGATGTTTTATTTTTTTGAAACGGAGGTTGTGCTGACGAATCATTCTTATGGTTATTATAAGAAGAGAAAAAATAAATTCAATACAAAATAAAATATCCACGCAGAGAAGATGATGATAATTATTTTAGGAAATAATTATCGAACGAAGCATTGAGGAAATTAACATTTGGGGTCTAGTAAATATTTTATATTTGTAAGGTAATTTTATTGGAAAATTGATTTTTGAGGTGATGGGAAGATGTTAGATTCCAATACAGATAAGGGAAACAATGCATATAATTCTTCTACCATGCTCCGTTGGTTAAAATTTAAAGGGTAAGGGAATTATTCCATGAAAAGACCAAATCCAAAGGTTAATTATTATGATATACATTTGGAATATCATAAGCCAAGTGAAAAATATATATCTCATGCAATCATTTTTTTGGACGTGGGGTTCGATAATGATGTCTTAAAAGGCACACTTATCGTCCACTATTTAAGTATAAATGTCTTATTGAGATCTATATCTACTAATCCATTCATATTTTACGAATTTTATAAGGTATTTAAGATTCGAACCAAACAATTATTTATATAATTATTATTGAAAACCTCTAATGAAATGATAATAAATTCCAACATTTATTATTATTCTCTTGGTGGAAATGGAATGAATTTTATTTGTATAAATTGTTTCAGGAATATTATACTATAATTTGATGTTATCATGGCCATGGATTGAGTTTCTCAACATAAATTTCACATCAATTTGTATCGTTATTAATTTATGATCAATATTCAAAACCGAACTTGATTGTTTGATCAATGTGACAATAAGTACGGTGTTTTGATAGAGATCTTATCAATTGTATATTAATTTATTCCACTATTAGAAGGGGTTATTAAAAAAATAGTTGGGGATGAACATAAAATCCCTGATATTCGTATATTGTGGGATTTTATTGACATATATTAAAAATAGAGTCACAGAATTACACTAATGATTGATGTTGAGTTTTAAATATATCTCATACATGGTTCCATAACAAATTCAAATACTATATATAGGATTACCCAGATTTTGATTCAATAATTGAATGAGAAACATAATAAAAACAAAGAAAAGAAATTCATTCATCCAATTATGTATACATAGTGTACACCAGTTTTTTCAATTGTAAATAATGACGGAGTAAGGAGAATGTCATTTATTATTGAGATCTGAACTAGATCATGATAAATAAAAAGTATCTTCCTCCCCATATTGATGAAATTTTTGATTAATCACCATAAGCACAATACATTAATGATTGGTTATCATTTTGGATAACATCATTTTATGTTCAATGAGGATTATATAATGAGAAACTATTTCATATGATATATGGAACCAATTAAAATATAGTTATTTCATAATATTATATTAATTCCCATTATATATTCATTAGATTTTTGAATAGAGAATTTATAGATTATATTGATAAATGTATGATAGCCATCATAAATGATATAATTATATTTTAAAATTAAAATGAAGAATATGAGAAATTGTTGATAATAATAGTAAATATTATATTAAAGGATAAATTATATTCAATATTTTCCATGAGTGAATTCTGGATGAAAAATACTTCATTTCATGAGACATAGAATCTCAAAAGAGTGTATAATGGTATTTCTATAGATAAATGGGATATTGAAAGTTGTCATAGACAAAAAAATGACTCAAATTCCTAAATTTCTTTGTATATCAAGATTTTATTGATTATTTATGGAGACTTTATCATGAAAATCTAATTATATGACCATTCTCACTTAAAAGGAAGAAATTTTTTTTTCTAGAGATTAATGTGTGGAAATGTTCAAATAACTGAATAGAATACTAGTAAGAAAAATTGTGCTTACATTTCACTATAGTGTATATGGTTTTATAATAATTATTGATTTATTGAAGAAGTTATTTTGATATGTATTTATGAATAATTCTATTATAATATCTTATTCCTCATTAAAATTTAGGATTCATTAGGAAAATTAACCAAATCGTGATTCAAAGTAATCTATGATAATAATTCTTTAAAAATGGTTATGAGTTATCTTTATTAAGAAAAGTGATATATATATATAACTATAAAAATATTTTAATGTGTATATTTATATTGTTGGATTATAATTTTAATCAAATAAGATGGTTTTAACTAATTAATTATTATGAATGCTCATTATATTACCACCCTGTGAAAGCAGATGATGTGGTCGTGGATTTTTTTCAAAAGGATCAACATAGATTATCTATTATGTGGATTTAAATAGATCTAATATTTTTGGGATTTCAACGGATGTATTTATTAATCATGATGAAAGGGGGGAAATATTTTTTTTCTCAATATTATCTTCAACCATAAATGCAACTGGATATTAATGATGTGAAGAAGGATTATTTCGAACTACAAAAGAATGGTGTGGAGGTTGTTTAGTAAATCTTTGATCATGATTGAATGATATGTTTTTGGAAACATGAATAAATTTTTTCATCACCGAACTAAAAAAAGTATTTGTTATATGAATTTAATAGTTATTCATTCTCTATTAATGAAGGATGTATTTATATGTATAATGATTATAAAGATTAATTATAGTGGGGTGGAATAAAGAGAAATAATTGAAGAGTTTGAATCTTGGTTCATTGAATTTCAGAATGTTTAGGATGAAAGATAAAAATAAAAAGTTTTATTACATCCATTACACATAAAAAAATTTTAATTTGAAAAATATCTATGGAATATTTTGTTAGACACAAAAAAATTCCTTATGGAATATTCTTATATTGGTTGAAGTCAACCATATTAATAATACTTCACACATTATAAAAGTAAGAGAAGAAATATATCTGGATCTTCAAATTGAGATCTGAATTAATGAATTGGAATTATTTTTGAGAGTACTAACATCCATTATTCCCAATAGGGGCCCGAGGAGAACCTTAATGTTGTGGAGAAAAATTTAAACAGCTGTTTATACAAAGATGAGTTTTATAACATCATATCATCTTTATAATGGTGGTCAGTATGAGAGAACAATTAACACCCTATATGATATATTAAGATCATGTGATTTGGATTTCAATGGTGGTTGGTATCAACAACATCATATAATTTAGGTTTCTTAAAATAATGGATTTAACTAAAGAAATGAAAAGGATTCTTATGAATATCTCTATGAAATATAATTCATAGCTTCAACCTCATGAAAGGATGTTAGATAATGAAATATTTTGGGACATTTGACAGATAATGAAATGGAATATAAGGATAGATCCATAAAACAAATCCTATTTAAAATTTATTTTCACTAGATAATTTATTTATAAAATTAAAAGAGTGATCACAGTTGTTTTGTTGGGGATTCGAAATATTTTTACATGGAATATGATTATTATATTTGGGGAGAATGGTAATTTGATCCATAGGTATATCAATATTATTCATATTCATTATTTTATTGGGATAATAAATTACATTATGGTGCTTATAAAAATCATCTCTCATGTCCATGATGTATTCCACATACATCTATTTATGTAGTACACACCAGAACCATCACATATACTAAAGTCAAAGTCGTAGCTATCGTGAAATAAAATTGTTAAAAGGGAAAACCAATTATTATTTTGGATCATACCTTGAATCTTATTTTAAATAATACCACTCGTATAGTCAATGTTTTTTATTGAAACATTCAAATAGAAAAATCTACTTGATGAGGATATGATGAGGTAGAAGTATACTTATTTGTTTGTATTGAAGTGAAGTGTTTGGAGGGAAAATTTCAGTTTATGGTTGAAGAAGACAAAACCACATATTTATATAATGTTTTTTCAATATAATTAAATATCATTTTTATCTTTTATTTCATACCATTCCATTTTAATATTGAACTACTTTCAATAATGGGTTAGTTGTTTTTAGTATAGTCACTGAGTTTTTAGAAAACCAGGATTTATAATTAATGATGTATTTTAAATTCATCCAATATAATGTTTCCATTAAATATATTGATATTTATGGTAATAATTTGTTGTTAAAATTTTTTTATTGTGGTTTTATATAAATTGAAAATATTTATAATAAGTACATATTTTTTAATAAATTCTAAATCAATTGAATTTATAATTTCCTCAAAAATTAATTTTTGTTTCATTTTTTGAACAATAATATAATTCAACATTTAAACACATATAAAAAATTGATAAAAACTATCTTTCATATAATTATATCAAAATTATCTTCAACTGAATTTTTTGGATTTATTTGTTTTTTCATTTTGACCGTGAATAGTAAAAAAATCAAAATTAAATTCCAAACATTGTTTTCATTTAATTTTATTATAATGTAAAATTCAATTTTATATTTTCCATAATTTATAATTGGTGGAATTTTTATTCCATTAAAACTAATTATTTTATTGTAATAAATTTCATAATTCATTTTCATTAAAAAAATATAATCCTTTGAATATTTTTATTTTAAGAACTCATTTTCCTGTCACACCAACATGATTAATTTTAAATATGTTATTTTACGTATTCTAATCAAATTTTGAAAAATGTATTCCATATTTTGAATCAATATAATTAATATTTACTAATAGAGTCACCATAATTTTTTTCCATATTGAATAGTAAAAAGAGAAATGATTATTTTCAGCAATTAAGAAGAAATATTGTTTATCATGTGTTAGAATTAAAAAATAAGGGTCAAAATTACATTGTTTTTTTTTTAATATTTAATTTATCGACATATATTGTTCATATATAGTCTAATATTTAAATTTTGATAAAATTTTACCCCTTTGAAATGTGAAAAGCATGGGTATGCATTTTTTTAAAAAAAATTACATGTTTTGATATCACTTCACTTTAAAAGGCCACCCCATATCCTTTATTATTGACACCATAAAACCCTCTTGGGTTAGGAAATACCTCTCTAAATCAATTTCCAACGTCCCTCATCAAGTCCTATAATCATCATTTTTTATACGAATCAATACTATACTTGTTTTGGTGCAACCCTATGGACGATACTAATAGAAGATGAAATGTTAATCAACACATGTTTTTTATTCCACCACTTCATTAAAATATAATTATTCCCAGGTTATATGGTAAAAGTAATTTATTTTATATATTGAGAATTATTTTCAATTAATTTATTGAAATAAAATGATCTCTACTACAATCATATAAATTATGAAATTATTATTTGGGTTTACGACAAACTACAGCCTCACGAACCAATGTCATTCATTTTTCCATTACCACCTACTGAGGTTGTAAATATATTTGGATTGATTTTTTATATATGATAAATATAATTTTTTATACTTTTATAATTACTAAATCAATCATATATTCATACATTTCTTTTTGTGGGAATATGATAACATTATTCGTGTGTATGACACACTACAACCTCGTAAAATGATGTGAATGGATCGCACATCACAATAAATGTAACAAAGACTTTTTAATCAATATATGTGATATATATTACATAAAAATTATTATATAATGATAATATATCATGTGCATTTTTTTATTTGAATCCTATAATGAAATGTAAACATCATTCTTGAGTATGTACGACCAACCTTCTCCATAAATGGTGTATTTCATATTTTTATAATGAATTTATTTGGATTATTATAAATATATTTATAAAAAATATATATGAAAATTATATTATGGTTAAAATTAATGAGATTATCAAATTATTATTGCTGTAACAAAAATATAAATGAAACGTAAATGAAATGGAAAACAAAGTGGTTATTACCAAAAATATAATGTTAAAATGAAATTGTGAATAAATGGGTAATAAAAGTTCATAAAAACATATATGGTTAAATAAATAAATATTGGGTCCCTTTACATTTTCACATATAAATACATGATGTTAAGTATAATAAAACATCATACAGCATAATAGGGATCATAATTTTTTTGTCTTAGAAGACTCGGTACATGAAACTAAAAACATGGGTATACATGAAATATTTCATTATTTAGTCATCAAAATGATCTCCTAACATCCATTTTGAACATAAATAAACGTATAATTACTTGGTGATAACATGAAAAAAGTGATTAGCTAAAAATCCTAGTAAGGGAATAAATAATAGAATAATTCATTAGCACATGACATAAAAGGCATGTCCATAAAATATAAAAACCCATTGGACATATAGAATCAAAAGTTATAAACATGGGATCATTTAAAAATTGTTTCATAGTAATGTGCATGAAATATAAAAATATTATTTTTCACAAGTCAAGGCTCCCTTCACATAGTGTAGCACATGTCAAGGTTAACAACCTTTAGCATTTCACATGGTAGCACGAGTCATGGATAACTAAAAAGACTGTTGAACTTAACATCTCATGAGAGTAAACATTACCCATATCATTGGATAACTATATAGGATCACAAGTCATTACATCAACATGAATATTCTTTCCAAAAATATAAGCATACATTATCAATCATCCATTAACAATAGTGTTACCCATGGAATGAATTTGGTATCATATTCATGTCATAAAGCTTAAAAAATGTGTGTATCATAACTATTTCCATGAAGAAAATGAAATAGATCATTAATGGACATTGATAAGGTATAATAGTAATATATCTTGATATTTTCTTTCATTTATATGTGATAACAAGCAAAAAATAATACTTTATAAACATTATAATTAAATCAATCTAGTGTGTGTTGTGGAAAATTTCATAGATCACTTAAAATATAAAAGGGAATAACCATATTTCTAAAACTATTAGTGAACTAAGAAGTTATTAATAATTAAAATATTTGTTTTATATAATTAATGGTGGATTAAAACATATTTTAGTGTACACATGAAATTGGATAGGAATTCAGGAAGTGCAATTAAATATGTTTTCTTATAAGGATGTATTCTAAAAGTAACCACAAGAAAAATTGTATATCCCCAAAAGAGAATGATGAATTAAACATGGTACATGAGTTTTTAGAATTTACATATCATCTATAATATATACATAAAAATTATATTATCCTTAATTTGGGTAAAAATAAATATAGAACAACCCATTTGAATAATGGAGGTTCTAGTAAAATCATTTTATTTTAGTCTGAATGTGTTGTTCCTATGATATAATGACACAAGTAATCAAACCAGTTTCATTAATTAATAACTAAAAACCCATAATATAAATTATATCTCTTAATTATATCTAAATTATATTCATTAATGGCCTTTTTATGTTGTATGTAGTTCAATTTCATTATTAGGGACATTTTTTCCCTTGGATTTCATGAATGGTTTACTTATATATATCTAACGACAACCATATAAGATGAGAATGTTTTTCCAAAATTGAAGGTTTATGTTATAAGAAATCAAAAATAAGATTACATGGTTATAAAATTAATGTGGTTATATGTATTTAAGATTAATCATTATAAAATTTTATAAAGATAAAAGTCTTGGTTAATTTGCTGGTTTTGATCACAAAGGACACAATTTTCTTTTTAAATTAAGACCATGTGTACAAAAATTGTATATTACATTACAAGAAGTTATAAGTCATATTTTAAAATCTTGAAATACCACAAAAATGTTTTCATGTCGAGAAATGAATATGGTAATAGTAATTGAAAACATGTCATCTTTGAATGTGATAAACTAACAAATATTGGATGTTGTTTTCATTTATAGTATAAAAAGTGGGGAAATAATATATTATTATTAAACAGTCCTTTATCATAACAAAATTATATTAAATGTAAGTCAGTGGATTTTTTATGTCACTTGGATGAATTGAGGTGAGGAACAAAAAATAAATAAAGTACCATGAATGAAATAAAGGTAATGAAAAGAGGAATTTACTACTCGAATTTATCTTACTGGAGTCCCTCATTTGGTTAGAGAATGTGGAATTTTAAAGAGGAAAATGTTAGATATATGTGGGGATGTGCATTGGAAGGAATTTTACCATAATATTGGCAAGGAATGTGGCTTGATTGGAGTGAAGTGAATAGGGGGTGAAAGTGTTTTTTATGGTGGAGGATAAAAGAGTTTCCTCTATATTTAAATCATTAGGTAATTATATTTCCCATGAAAAGAAATAAATCTGATTCATGATACTAAAAAAATTATATGGGATGTGACTCTGATACAACACCCATACATCATCCATACCTTATAAGATGACATCATAATTCATGTATTTACCATTTATTGTAAATAATTGTACTTCACTATTCACCGTAAATTGATGTACTTCTTAAAAAATAACAAAAATGTAAAATTAATAATTTTTCAATGTGAAGAACTCAAAACAGAACTCCATTTCTAAAAAAATTTATTTTAATTATGAGAAACATAATTGTTAATTAAAACCATTGTTTAAATGAAAAATAAAAATTTTTAAATTAAAACAACTTTTATATGATATTGAAAATTAATCGAGGTCTCATAATTTTTTTATGCCAATAATAAATCAAATTAATAATATAAGAAATAATTTTATGAAAATAAGTTTTTTTATTTTATTCAATAAAAAAAATTAAAGTAATATTAAATATTTACAAAAATACAAATAATTAATAAATTATTTATAAAATATTTATTTACGTATAATAAGATACAATTATACCATTTTTTCACATATAATATATCAATTTTTTTTTATAATTTCATTAAATAGGATACTATTTCATTGGTCGGTTTACTATTCTTAACTGTCACATTTCGATTCAAATTGTCAAGTTACTATGTTTTCTGTATAAGTTCATAAACTTATATAGATACCTTATATTTCAGTCATTATTAATTTATAATTATTCTATTGTGTTTTATAATTAATCTTATGTGATAATACAATAAAAAGATATTATAATAATGGAATCTCATTGATAAAACATTGGGTCTTTACATTTTGTCCACTAATGAAATTTCCCCCATAAAATTTCATATTACATTCTATGTTTTGAAAAAGTGTGGGAACTTTTCCTTATTTCTTCCTCCAGTTCCCATGATTCCTATTCGAACCTATGGTCCCACCATAGTATATTTATCATGTGATTATAATTATTCTGTAGAACATTATATCTACAATCCACGATCTTTACTTGATGCTCCTTATAAAAATATCATTATCCAATAATACCACATATAAAGACAGTACATGTGAATGATCTTGTATGTATTTCCATAGTTGGGAAACATTTAAGACATTATATACATTATACATTGTAGTTGTAAGTGCTAGTAGATAGGAAAGAACTCATAAATGATCAAGGTTCCCAACATGGGTGATGTATCATGGACATAGCATTGATTTTAACACAACCTCGTGAACTTCTTCTATGGAGATATATACAGGAGTAACATATATCCAATATTGAACTCAGGGTCTCATTGATGATAGACTTGATAAAGGTTCTATAAACTTTGGGCTACCATGATGTTATGCTGAATTGGTTTCTCCACCTCCACCATTTATTTGACAATTTTAGGTCGTAGTAGTTTACACTCACTGACTACATCCCAACATGTCATTGTTCATCACGTTTTCCCGAAAAGGGATTCCTGTTTTTTTCAGTTAGATGATGGAGTGGAATCTATTTTTGTAAGATAAATTGAACAATTGAAGATATCAGTCCCACTCTCCTTTGAAGTCTATATAACAAGATCTCAATGTATCCTCTAATGTCTAAATATTTCCCTAATATTGTCCCTCATTTTTAAGATGATAGGTCAAGTTTATGTACAAATGAGTGTTTAGAGAATATGGAAGACTTTTTTAGAACATTGAGGTTAATTTTGGATATTGATCATATATAATATATATTGTTCCTCCATACATTATTACCACATCATTGATATAAATATATGCAAGTTAATCAAATAAAAATTTCTCTCAAATTGTTATAATGTGAGTTGTCTTTCTAAGATTATCCTCAATGACACCTATTATGTTGTTTCCATAGGATGTCGTTTTATATATTTTGAAAATTTCCATGGTAATGTTCTCCCACATCCATATTTGTCTGGATAGTAGTTTCATCATCCCCTTGGCCTTTTTTCTTTCGTACATCACGTGTTTAAATACCATGAACATTGATATGTATTCTGAAATATCATTATTCATAATTTCACAACAAACGTTTTGTCAGATATCTCGATATATCTTTCGTGCCCCTGGGTGAATAATGAATGTTGAGCTATGTGCGTCATTCAAAGGCTCCTTTATTAGCTCCATATAGGATGATACAGATAGTCATGACCCAAATCTAACAACTCCATCCACATTAATCTTCTACTCACAGGATTTCCCATTACTAATATCTTACAACATTGTCAGAAATTGTAATGTCCCATAAATTCCATGTATTTTTTCTATATTATATTTGATTATTTTGACACCATACTCTCAGAAAACACCTTATTTCGAGGCCCTGTGAGCCAAAATTATAATTTAAATCCTTTTAAGTTCATTTAAATAAATGTGAAGGAATAATTTTCAAAAATATAAACTAGAGATTAGATAATAAAATTATGAGGTACCTGTTGAACTTCTAATTTTAGGATTCTCTTTTAATAGTCCTAACATCGATCGGTGGGGGTCGACAAGAAAAGATTGTTTTCAGAGATTTCTAGGGAAAAATAATAAAACATAAAATGTAATTATTTTTGTTTCCTTCAACATTGAGCAATGACATGTCTGCAATACATTACGGTAACGTTTCAATGAAGAGTCACATTAAATTAATCCCTTTAATGTATCGTTAATGTGATACGTAATAACTCATTAAATAAAGTGTAATTGATACAGTGTTTCATTAATAAAACAGCGTAACGACGCTGCGATGAAATGTAACTGAAACGTTGGGAAAAGTTTCCCTTTTAATGTGTTATCATGGTATAAGAAATAGGATTATAAATATGGAACACCTATGAGGAATCAATGGTGATAAATCCTCTCAAATTAATGTCATCTAATAACTCGCGACATCGACAAACCTCGAAGAATGGGACCAGTGTGCGACGACCACATATGGCTTCAAACACTTGACTCTCTATTGATGGGTTACCACCAACAATGAGTTTCTATACAATTGGAATATATCCTTCTAATGGGGTTAATTTTTTGTATGAGTTTCTCCATTCTTCTTTCTAAAGTAGAAAATGTGAATAATCCTAAGAAAAAATAGATTTTTTGATCACATGTTTTGGAGGGAAAGTGATTTTTCTTGGGGATTTCCACCAGGAATAGTTATTTTCTAATAGAATCATAATCATAAGATCCATTGTTTTAAAATCTAATGTGTAGGGTGCAGGCCGACAATAATAAGGCCCAAGGCCCTCCACCTAGTGCGCTATTTGGTGTTGAACCTCCATTATGATGACAAAGTTGTTTCGAGGAATTAATAGAGAAGGAATCACACCATGGAGGAATAATTCCATGATGACATGAGGGATAGACACCAAAAGTGTAGTAAATGGTCCACTGAAGGAATCCGTGTCACACCAAATGATGCGGCACTTTAGGGTCAGGACGCAATGGTGCTTCAGGAGCCACCACAGCTGTCCATGAGCAGGGAGAGAGGGATGCCACCGGTGCCGCGTGGGACACAGTTTACAAATGAAACATGGTCCATTGACTGTGTGTGGGGCTAATAGGTGTGAACAACATAGCAAACTCGGATACCCCGAAATTGGTTCCACATGAGGTATCGGTTGTTGGAGACTAGCTCACTGATCGGGCCTAACGGGGGTACACCAACCTAGCTGCTACAGATCCCGGTATTAAAAAACATTTCCCCACTATTTTTGGTCAGGACAACAGGATAATATCTAGCCCCGATGAGGCATGGAATGGGAACAAATAGGCCCTTCAGTTGTTGGACAGGTAGGAAGGAATATGGGCACTAGTCTACTCAGTGGGTCGGCCCCAGTACGCACCGAGCTGGGGCCATCAAAGCCCAAAAATCCTAGACCAGTATCCAGGTCATACTAGGCCTAACCAAATCCAAACATGGTTGAGTAGGATCAGTCGAATAGGATAGGGGGATGAGGTACCCCCCGACCCAGACAAGACCAACCTCGATAATTAAAACAACAACATTATTCAAATCAGTTGTCTGATCAGCGATCCATTTGTGAAGATGGAACCATTGAGATAAGGAGGTTGTTGTGGAATACAATAAGTATATTTTCATAGTTGTTGAAATGTGATTAATGGCTCATGTTGTAGTTCCACCAAGAATAAATCACACTACATGCGGGACTTTTGCGGCTGACTGAGTCTTGAAGGTTTCTTACAAGATCCCCTAGGTGGATCAGCTACATGCGACCTAGTGTGGATCAGCTACGATGGACTAGTGGGAAGAGAAACAGTGTGACCCGGCCAACCCAAGGTGGGGATAGGCTCTATATGACCTGAAAACTAATGGATATCATTAGGGATGAGTACCTAAGTATGATGTCAAAGGTGTGAAATGACTCTATGTTACCAAGTAGACCCACAGTGGGGAGCAGATCGGTGTGACCCAACATAACCATATTACTCAATAGGGGTGAGTACCCTAGATGTCTAAGGAGATTAGTGTTTTGTCTAATGACCATGCTTTATATGATCTAGATTATACCTTTTTGAGATAACAGTCCCATTTGTATACTTTCCTATGCAGTCATTCATCTATGTTTCAGATTCCCTACTGATTATTGTGTCAATCACTTCTATTCGTGCTTCGTCCACACATTTCGTATGTTGTGTAGATGAATGACGACTAGACATTGGGCTTGGTGGCCTATGACTAGGAGGGACCTAGTGAGATTAGGATGGTGTGGTATACATCTACAGCTTCTAGTGGCTAATATAATCATATAATTGGATGGGGTTTTAATGGATGGCCTTCACCAGATCTATTCATTTTCATGATTTTAGTTTTTTTTGGGTTTTTATTCTCTCCCATTTGACTTACATCTTGCACCTTTTCTCATTAGTGTTTTAGTGGCATGCATTTTTTCCAATCTAGTTTCTAGGATGTGGTTCTGTGTGTGTGCATATTTTTCTATTGGAAAATACCTCCCACTTGCAGGTTTATGTCATTGGCTCTAGTGGAAAAACCAAATCCAACAAGAGGATGGCTAGGGGAAGTCATAGAAAGGGACCTGGGGTATGGGTCATGAAAAATTTGTATCAGATGTGGATTATCCTACCAGAAATACTAGGTGTTTGTTGTTTTGTTTTTTGGAAAAAATGTTAAATGTTTTTAGTTTAACATTCAGGTTCAAGGAGTGCAGTGTTGTTTCGCTGGCTGATGTATCCAAACATCATGACCTTGAATTCTGCATTTTAGCTTTATAAAAAAACATTATTTTCATGAATCAGATATGAATTCAGTGTTTCATCATTACAATCTAGAATTAATTTCATCTCAGTAGGTATAATATTTTGTTTTTGGTACATCTTGATCTGTTTCAGGATGCCTCCATGGTGGAAGCTAGCTAGTATTCCGATGTGTGACCATGAGGACATCTCTCCTAGTGATGAAACGTCGGTTCATGGAACCTTGTAAATGATTGACCTATACCATGGTGCAAAATCATTACCAACACCTGTTGATTAGAATTTACTACCAACATAATGTGTAGAGGACGTACACCGAATCAGTTCCTTATATAAGATTCTGGTATAGAAACCTCATTGGATGAAGGGAGAGACAAATCCTTAGGTTTCTAAGGACTGGATGGAGATTGTGACATTAATATTTCTCTTAGTGAGGACACCATGGGACTATATGGTGATCATAACCATGTTCCATCTATAGGTATCATTATCGAGATGGTGGAGCTTGATTATTCGAAATCTTGATAAGGTGACCCTCAACTGGAAAGATACTGAGCGCCTCTTCAGGGAGGTGTTCATCCCAAAAGTATTGTGATCAATGTGCATACAAGAGGTACTGCACATTCAACATATTAGCATGACAGTAGGAAAGTACTCACATAGGATCACTAAGCTTTCTTGCTACACTATAGACATTGTGTGGCACCTATTATTTATCAGTCAAGACTTTTAGTTGGTATTGAGTTGGGAGATTAGCGTGTCAATAATGTCTCTAATAAAACCTACCTAGGAATTAGTTCTTGAATGAGCCCTTTTATTGGAGGGACTCTATGTAGGCATGACACCGACAACTGGAGCCCCCGGTAGACACCGAGCGGTAGAGTATTTGGTGGTGGTTAGCATGAAGCAGATGCAAGGTCCCAAGAGGGTTGTATCCTTTAGGGGATGACCCAATGACTAAGGTTCAGTAGTGTCGGGATCCAGGGTAAATGAATTTACCAGTTATCGAGGTTGTACTCCACATGTGGTGGGCAGGGACACATGGCTTGTAACTATGTGACCTACCACACAGATGATCAGTGGATGATTGATGGACTATCGAGGTAGAGATAGAGGTTCGAGTGAGGAGATCTGCATGGTGGTTGATTGGGGAGAGGGGTGGGCCTAGATGTTGGTGGTGGGAAATTATTTGAGGTACTACCACCACCACCCCCAAGTGTTCTACCCTAGCCCTAGGGAGCAAGTGGACAAGGGAAGGCTCGGGTTCAGGTTGTTGAGGCTTATAACTACAGTGCTTCAGAGATGATTATAGGTGTGATCTTTGTCTTCTCCACCTTAGATATAGTTCATATATAAATTGGTTAAAGTCACTCTCTCTTTGCCATAGATTTCATTTAGAGGAAGAATATTCTTGGTGGATCCCATGGCCCAATCCTTACAATTAGAGACTCCTACGAGTTGGGATTCGATGATTACCCACTGGTTCTTGTAGTTCGTGCTTACCTTGTGAGGCAAGAGCATCGACTAATATCTCATAGTAGAAGCATCAAATCCCTATCATGTCATCTTGGGTATGAACTATTTTTCCACATTTCATTATCAAATAGACTATATTAGACGACGAGTGTGGTGTACCCTTGAGGATGGGAAAATGTATTCCTTTATCGATGAGAAGGTAGATCATTCACATAGTATTGAAATTATTGGAAGTGGGTTAATCCAATTAGTCAATAGTTGGATAACCTAACCCTCAGTGTGTTGGATGAGAGGAGTCAAATATTTCCAATAGTGGTGGATGAGTACAATGATATTTTCCCTGAGAATGTAATAATACTCCCTCTTCAAAAAGAAGTAGAGTTCTACATCAATCTATACACGATACAACTCTGATATCAAAGGAACCATTTCATAAGGTACCCAAAGAGCATTGCCAGATGAGGGTACAAGCATAGGACTTGTAGGATATGGACTTCTAGAGGCCCAACGTTTCACCATGGGCAGTGCCAACGTAGTTTTCCCCGAAGGATGACGGAAGCATGAGGCTTTTCATGGACTACCATTACACAAAAACAGGTGACCATGAAGATAAAAAATATCCACTGCCAAGAAGTGATGACCTCATTAACCTGATGAAGGGTTCCATGTGGTTATCAAAGATATACAACATATCAGGCTATCACCAACTTTTGTTTTGGGATGAATATGTATAGAAGATAGCCTTTACATGCTTGTATGGCCACAAAGATATCTTGCTGATGCCCTTCAGTATTAAAAATTCCCCAAAAGTGTACATGGGACTCACGAACAGGATCTTACACACTTACCTTGATTGTTTCATGGTGGTCTTTATTGATGAAAACTTGGTGTACTCAGAATCAGAATATAATAATGATACACACTCGAAGATAGTCCTAGATAAACTACAAGTTCACACGCTTTATAAGAAGATCATGGAATTCTAGATCAGGATTCAGGAGGTCCACATTTTGGGATAGATCATCTTGGAGGGTATATTTGTAGTGGATCTGGAAAGGATAGAACAAATTCTTGCATGGGATCCACCCAATATTGTGATTGAGGTGCATATTTCATGGTGTTGGCTAGGTACTATTGTAAGTTTATTCCCGAAAATTCCAGAGTATCACCACCCTTATCAATTTTGTTATTGAAGGGAAAACCCATCGTGTGGATGTAGATGTTCTAGAAGTGTTTCCAGGAGACGATGTAGAGACTAATGAGTTCCACCATCTTAAGGATACCAGATGAGGGCATTGGGTATGTAGTTTTCTGTGACACATCATGAACCGGGTTGGAATGTGTCCTAATACCCGAGAGAGATGTTATCATCTACGATTCACTGAAGATCAGGAATAATGAGAAAAACTACGCATACAAGGACCTGATGTTAGTAGTAGTGGTATTTTCTCTAAAGATGTGATGCCACTACATAATGGGGGAATGTTATATCAATTCCACCAACCAAAAGGGTATCAGGTATATCATATCCCACAAGGACCTAAACATGAGACATTGGTGATGGATGGAGTTCCTAAGAGGCAATGACATCAAGATAGACCACACGTCTTGGAAGGGGAATGGAGTGGAAGACAACCACATCAAGAGATTTGGATTGATGTTGTTGAGTGAGGTGGGAGAGAAACTAGCAGCAATGAAGATAACCATTTAAAATGATAATGGAGATGCTCACCTTCAATCGATGACTATTATTCCCCCAATCACAGAGCAAGTTAGGGAGGCACATATTATAGACGTTGACTTTAACTCTCGATGTGGTCAACTGACCTTATAACAAACTACTGATTGAGTTTTATTTGGTGGGGATCATGTCATCTATTTCAGAGGGTGAATAGTAGTGTTGTGGCATTGTGAGATGATATTTTGAACTAGTTCCATAACTCCACCTTAGAAGTATATCCTATAGTGAGGATGATGTACCAGGATCTCCGACATTTGTACTAATGGAGAGAGATGATGAAAGTGTTGGCTGAGTTTATCTCATTGTGCCTTAATTTTCCGCATGTGAAGTCTGGGAAAAAGTTTCCAACAGGCTTGGAATAAACAGATGAGTTACCAAAGGGGAAGTGGGATGGTATATAGAGGTACATCGTGATGGTATTACCATGATTTTCCTAGGGACATGATTATATCTAGGTGATTAATGACTGAATCACCATGTCGGCTCACTTCTTATCCATCTAGGATAAGGGATTGGAAGTGGGATTGGGAAGCCTCTATGTCTAGGAGATAGTGAAGCTTCATGAGGATCCCTTGAGGATCGTCTCATACCATGATTCTCTCTTCGCATCCCACATATGGAAGGATTTACTTGAGGAATTTGGGACTCCTCTACACATGAGAATATCTTTTCACCCACATACATATTGTTCGATTGAGTAGACCATACAGAGCATGGAAGACATGATTCATTCTTACATCATTTATTTTGGTTTTATTTGGGAGGACCAACTTCCAATGATAGAATTTTAATACAAAAATAACTTTCACTCCACCATTGGCATGGCACCGTCAATGTCCATGAATGGGCGGATTTCTACATCGCCTCTATGCTTGAAAACCTAGCGGAGTCAAAAATTATGGGTCAAGAGTTGGAACGTGGTACCATTGAGAAGGTGAAAATCATACTGGTGTGGACGATTAATACAAATTGTAGGAATAAATCTTATGCTAACAGGAGATAGGGGACCTTGGATTTTAAGGATGGTGACCATATATTCTTTTGGGTATCACCCCAATGGGGTTTGTAGAGATTTGGATAGGGTGGAAAGTTATCTTTGAGGTTCATCAGACCATTACAGAATCATAGCCAAGTTGGAGAGGTGGAATACAACCTGGTTTATCCCCTAGATGCACCAGGTTCATGATGTTTTCAACATGTTGCATCTGAGAAGGTATTTTCATGATACATCACACTTCATCAACTAGGGTGAGTATGAAATTGACGATGGGGCTATGTTTGTGGAGTTCTAGGTAGAGATAGAGGATCAATATGATTGGGTCCTTCATTGATCGTTGATTCCTCTGGTGCATGTTTGGTGGTAGCATGAAAACCGCCATGATAGAACATGGGAGAGGAAGGCTCATATTCATGGTCAGTACCCCCATTGGTTATTTTAACCTTATTTTGGATTAAAGGGATGTAAAACCCTAACAGTTTGGATAATATAATGTCTAGGTAACTTCATGTATTTTTTTAAATTATATGGGATTATTTCAAGATCATACGCCTAGATTACACATGATTCCAAGTCCTGGTGAAAATGAAATAGATATTTGAACATTTTTATGTTCATTTAAATAATTTTTCAAGTGGTTTTTTTATTGTTTAATATGATGCACGGATCAAAAAAATTAGGGAACCATTGAACTCAGAACATCGAGATTCTATGAATAAAATACCTTTCTTTGAACAAAATGTTTTGACTAGAAATGTTTGTTTCAGATTATTTGGGTTGAAAATTTAAAATACATAATTTTTTATTCTTTTCTTCACCATTCAGTAGTAACACGTGTGTAATATTTTGCGGTTATTAGTCGAAGATGAATCACAATAAATGAATTCCCTTTTGTGGATCACTAATGTGCAGTATAATCACTCTTTAGATGAACTGAAATAGAAATGTTTTCATAAACAAAAAAGTGTAATAACGCGATGTCAAAATGTACCAGAAATGCTACGTTGTGTTTCTATTTTAATAGATTTATGGGGTTGTAAAAATGGAATAAAAAATGTGAAACACCAATGATAAATCATCAGCGAATAATCCTCTCCAATGAATTCCATCGAATCACTAGTGACATCGACACACCTCAAAGAACATCACTGATGAGAAAGGAATTTTGATGGATTCAAACTCTTGAATCTCCACGGATGAATAGACACAAACAATGATCTTACCTTAGGTTAGAATCAATCACATGTAGGGGTTATTTTTTTATTTTACACATTCTTCATTTAAAAATAACAAATGTGGATCAAAACATGATCATGTTGATTCGTGGGTCACCTTTTCAGGGGGGAATGTGAATTTTAATGGGGTTTTTCATCAGTAATATTTATTTATTGATGGAATTCTAATCTTAATCCCCTAATTTTATACTCTAATATAGAGGGTGAGGGATGACACATGCAAGGCTAGGTCTCCTCTACCTTGAGCAGTTTCCATGAATGAACATTCAAGTTTACAAGGAAGATAATTTGGGTGCATAATAGAGAAACAAAATCCCGTAGTGGTTGGAGGAATATACTGCATGAGAAAAAGACCAACAGAGTAGAACTGGTGATCTGTTGAAGGCAAATTCGACAAGATGATGGAGGTTCCCCAACTCTGTTGTGATGTAGTAGTGTGGTAGTACTCACTGGTTGCAGTTTGGAAGATGGAGGACATGAATGTAGTTGTCTTTCCATGGAGTTGGAGCCTCCAGTGCTGCACGGGCTGCAGTTTCCTACTGGCATGCATCCCAAGGACCACGTGTGGGAGAAATAGGTGTGTCTGGATACGTTAGCCGGGGCTGCATAACAAGACACCTCATGGCGTACGGGTTGGAGGAGACTAGCCTACCGGGTGGGTCATACCTTGGTGCGCAAATCGGGCCCCTTTTCAGAAAGAGTTGGAAATAATGTCATCCCAATATTATGAAATGGTGGAATATTATAAAATGAGGCTGCTATCATCCCTATGGTGAGAAGTAAACAACCTTCCATTTGCTGGTCATTCCAGATAGAATAGCGGCACTGGGCGACAAGGCGAGAGAACCCCTGACCTAAACAGGATGGCCCCAGCAAGGCCAAATGAGGTTGGCTAAGTGGTCAGGCCAGACCGGGTCGGCCAAGACCCGAACATGGTCAGGTCGGATCAGTTCAACTAGGAAAATGAATGAAGAGCCCTTGAACTAATTTGGTCAGGTCAGTCCAACTAGTTCAGATAGAGTACAGACACGACCAGCCCCTGATAACTAAAATAGAAATAACTTTTAGATAGGTTGTCTGATCAACAAGCTATTTGGTGTGTAAAAACCATTTCGTTGAGGTTGTTCATAGGTCTTGATGTTCAGTTTCACTTGGAATCATGCAAATTATGTGCGGGAATATTACAGATAACTCAAGCATCACCACTATAGAAAAATAGACCATTTGTGCAATAGATATAAAAATCCTTATGTGGATCAGCTATGATGGCCCGGTTGGAAACAACTCTGTGTGAACCGGTAGGCCCACAGTCTAGATCAGCTTTATGTGACTCGATAGACCCATGGTACTCAACAGGTATGAGTGCCTTAGTATGATGGCCATGGTGGAAAGTGACATTGTTTGATCTGGAAGGCCCAATGTGGGGATCAACTCTATGAGACCCAGAAAACCCATGGTACTCATCAGGGATGATTACCCCACTAGTCCAATATGTTAAGTGGTCCAACTAATGGTCATGCTTTTTATGCTCTAGATTATAACTACATGAGTTGGCAATCCCATGTTAATACATTCCATTGAGTTATTGGTGGACAAAAACCTATCGGGGCTGAGTGAGATTAGGCATGCAAGGAATACTTCTACAGCTTCTAGTAGTATCTCGATACTAAATATCATATGGGGTTTTCAGTGGGGGCCTTTCATGATATCCTTGTACTTTACTGTTTTCAATTTTTTTTGTTTGATTTGTATTTTTTCCTATTACACATACATATTGTACCTTTAGATAATTGTTGTTTAGTCAAATGCATGTTTACCATTTCAGTTTTTGGGATGTGTTGTGTTTGTGTGCGTACAAGTACATAGGAAATTGCCACCCACTTACTGGTTAACTAATTC
The DNA here is from genome assembly GCA_963277665.1 of Viscum album. Taxonomy (NCBI): domain Eukaryota; kingdom Viridiplantae; phylum Streptophyta; class Magnoliopsida; order Santalales; family Viscaceae; genus Viscum; species Viscum album. Next base: position 958,748,438 of record OY728143.1, on the reverse strand, counting down.
GGTGCTAGTCATCATCCCATGGAATTCAAGATATGGGCTGGGGGATGTTACAGAATGGGCCCCTGGGGACAGGTCATGATAGAATTTCAAAATCATTTCTTTCAGTATCCATTTATTATATCAATGAGGTATGGTTGAGAAACCATTTGAGAAGGATTGATTATTTTCCCCACAAAATGATTCCCATGTCAATAATATGAAAATATAATATGATTAGATCCTTCATAACTCTCATCATTATTAAAGATGTTGGATTCATCATACATATAACATATCACACCTCCTTTTCCTTATCATGATATTAGTGGATTGTGAAATCACAATCCTTGGTGATCTTTAACCATATTATTTGGCTCATATTAAGCACATTATGTGTGAATATATATTTTAGACTCCTGTGATTATTATATATCTCAGCCTTCTCCTCATCGAGACAATTCCACAAGATTTTTAGTGCACTGATCCCATACACCAACTCCAGAACATGTGTGGGATTTTATTGATCATGTATTAGCAACTACCTTGAGGTTTAGACCATAAAATTATCATTTTTCCTTAGTAAATATCCGAATTCATTTTCTAAAGAATGCTAATACACCACATATATTCCTCTACTTATCGTTAGTGTGAGTACTGGTGAAGTGATAATCCTTTTTTTGAAATCCTTAATGAATTCCTCCCATTCTTGAGCATAGAAAAACATCATCCCCTTCAGTTTTTTCTAATTATATGGATTTGGAAATCAAGAAATGTTACTAAAAAATCTTCATTAATACCCATTTAGACCACAGAAGCTATGGATCTCCATTAAATATGTTTTCTTAGTCCACTCATTGATATCCTTTGCCATATATGGGTGTATAGATATCCATTAAATGGTGATAGAATTCCCCATGAATGATAAATATTCCATTTATAACTCACAATTATATTAATTTTTATATAGTTTCTCCCCTTTAAATTTCATTAGCACAGAATTCAAATGCTCAACGTGTTCCTCCATGCTCTGGGGGTATATTAGACTATAAAAAAATAAACTTCAACAAATTTTTTGAGGAAATATCTGATGTCTATATTCATTATATCCAATTATAGTTCTAGAGATTTAGTGAGCCTTATGGGAATCACTATGAAGTCGTAGTGTCCATTCCTCATTTAAAAGGTAGTCATGGAAATATATTCATTCATAAACTTTAATTGGTTATATCCTGATTGAAGGTCCACTATAGGGAAATAGCTGTCCCCACAAAGGTGACCGAACTATTCATGTATTCATTCCATGGGAAAATATTTCATTATCATGAATTTTTTGAGCTCATGATAATCAATACAAGGGTTCATTGATCTATCCTTCCTCCTGATGGAGAGGACTAGAGCACCATATGGTGACATACTAGGGAATATAAAAACCATCTCTAGACTCTCCTATATCTGCTTCTCCCACACTTCCATCTCTATGGTGTCTATTCTATATGGTTTCTTTGATATATGTAGGGATCTAGGAATAAGATAAATTGATAACTCAATATATTGATCAAGTTGAATACCATGAAATGATTCAAGTTATACACCAATGTAACCCAACATGGTGGGAATATCTTTGAGAAGTATCATCTTCATTTTCATTATAATTTTACTAAGATATGATATCTCAAATGGTAAAATTATCCATACATGAGATAATTATCCCAAAGGAGATATATCTACCCCTTTAAAATTATAATGAATTGAAGGATGACTTAGGATTTGAAGATTGATATAACATTCAAAAAAGTTTAGGTTGGATTTGTATAAAAATAGATAATTCATTCCCATGATATCATTGAACTCTACCAAATAATGTATGACACGATTTAATGGGAAGTTCAGTCAACATATATTAATTATAATCGATTTATATACTTTGGATGCAATAATATCCTAATTTTTTGTTATCATAGATAACTCAACATCTAGTTATTGATGTTGTTTTTGAAATATTATACAAAAAATGAAATATAGGAATTAATGCATAGAACTAGTGTTCACCACTAATCTGTTTCCCTGTCAAAATTATTGACCACCAGTATAACTTTCTCTTCTTCTAAGAACTAGAGGAAAGAGAATACCATATAAATTGATGTAATCCACTTTTCTATGGGGAGGGGGTCAAAAGATCTTCTTATCATGGGAGGTCTTTGCAACATGAAGGATTTGATGAAAAATTGATTCTTGCATATAGTAGGATGGTGTTCTAATGAGTCCAGTTATTATTCATAACATGAGTTAGTTGAGAAATTACTCTTGTAATGTTTTGAGCACCTTCTACCATCATATCAGGCATATCAATAGTGAAATATTCACATTTCCAATTAAATTTATTATTGGGACATATTCTTATATTTAAATCCATTAACTATGGAAAAGAACATAGTAATTTTGGGATTGATTAATTAGAGCATAAAATGAAACATTGAACATAAAAGGATAAAAATGCAAAGTAAAAGTGTAACCTAACATGTGTTTTCTTAGGTTTAAATCTGGGTTATTATTGACATACATAGAAACTTATATTATTATGGGAATTTTTTTTATTCTCTTAATAATGGTTCATATTGACTTTATGAGTTTTCCAAAGCATATCTCCTGGTACTATAAAACTAAGATAACAAGAAAGACTATTTTCATTCTCTTGTCCCTATTTATGTCTTGGTAAATGCTGTTTTTTCGTGATTTACACCTAGATACATCTATGATAGATTCACATCCACTTGTTTTTATCCCGAAAGGGACGTATTTTCATGATAATCCACTTAATCTATAGTTTCCAATATTTAGGGAATTTATATTATACATAGTCATATTAAACATATCATTAAAGGGTTTTAAGCATAATAAAACAACACATTACTAGTTTTGGATCATAATGCGTATTGTCTTTGAATACTGTGAATATAACACTAAAAATGTGGGACTAAATAAAATATTTTCATAATTTTCTTCACAATGATATCCTAACATCAATTTTGATTAAACATCATAACAGGATATCATTAGTATAACATGACCAAATGTATGTGTTAAAAATCAAACTAATAAAATTATCATAATAATGTTGTTTTTTTCATTGGATAGAAGGAAACAAATAATGATATAAATAGGAATGGTACATTTTTTATCATAACAAATCTACATTATATTATTTAAATATTGAGTAATAGTAATGTGGATAGAATAAAAAACATGACATTATCATGATTCAAGGGTCGTTTCAAATAGAGGAGAAGAAGTCAATGTTAACCACCAAGACCATTGCTCATGGTAGCATGAGTTAAGGCTAACAACCATGAGCATTACACATAACATCTCATGATATTAATCATTATTGAATCAATTACAGTGATATCTTGCAACACCCATCATAAAAACTTCATGAATATTATTTCCACATAAAAAACATACATAATTAATCATCTATAAACATAGGGGTTACTTGTGGATTGAAATGGGTATCACATTCATGTCATAAACATAGAAAATTGGAGTGTCCTAAAAGATTCCATGACAGAAATTAATTATATCATTAATGGAAATTAATAAAGTATTATAAGAATATATCATTACAATTATTGTGTATTTTAATTGATAACAATCAACAAGTTCATTTAATAATCATTATAATAAAATGTTTTTACAGTTTTTAAAGAAAATATCAAAGATCACATCAAATAGAAAAGGAAATAATATTTTATATAAAAAAGAATTGAAAAAAGAAGGTAATAATTATAAAAAGAGTTTATTTTTCAAAATAATTGTGGAATAAAACAAATTATTGAGCATACAGAAAATTTTGTAATAATTCATGATGTGCTTTGAAATGAGGTTGCATGTTGGGAAGTATTGTTGAGGGAACCACATAAAAACATGTATATCATAAAAAGAAAATGATTAATGGAGATTGATAATTGAGTTTGCATAATTTACATAGAATTAATAATATGTACATAAAAATAATAGATAATATCATTTGTGTAATGTGAAGGATAGAACAACCCAACAGAATAATCGAGGTTTTGGTAGAATCCATTACATGTAGTCTGAAGGTGTCATTCCCAGGATTTTAATGAACTGAATAATAAAATTAAATTCTTTAATTAATAATTCAATAACCTCATCTAAATTAAATTAATTTATTATAACCCTTTTAATTTAAATGATTTACATTTTTATGGGTTTAGAGGTTCAATTTCATTGATTGGGAGTGTTTGTTTCCTTGGTATTCATGATTGGTTTACTTATACAAATGTAAGGATAAGCATGTAAGATTAGAATGGTTGTCTAGAATTTAAGTTTTATTTTATTTGTGAGAATCCATAATATTATATTATTATAAAATTCATTAGCTTATTTTTTGTGAATATGAATCATTATATAAAATGTTAATCATAACCAATTTGGTCAGTTGGCTGTTTTTGATCACATCAATCAAATTATCATTATAAATAAATATAATGTGTACAAAAAATATTCCATAAACTCTAAAAAAATTTAATACATATATTCATGTCTATTTCAACAATTAAAATCATTTCAAGGATAGAATTGATGAAGGTAATGTAAAATGAAAACTCATCATCCTTGAATGTGATAAATTAACAACTCTACTATGGTGTTTTAATTTTTAAAGTAAAAGGAGGGGAAATAAGATATGATTATGAATTTTTTAATTATAATAAAAATATTATATTAAATTTATGGTAATTTATTTATCATAATATTTGTTTGAAATGAGGTGATGAATGAAAACGAAAAAAAAGGGACTTGAGTGAAAATAAATAAAATGTAAAATGGAATTGACATCATTATTTTATCTTCCTCAACATCTTCATTAGTGGAGAATATTTGTTTTTTTTAAGAGACCAGGGTCCAATAGACGTTGTGAGGTTCATGGGTGGATAATTTAAATGAAATTAGGTAGGAAACATGGCATTATAGGAGTGAATAGAAGAGTGGTGTGGAGGGGGATTTTTAAATTGCAGTAGAGGAGAGTTTCCTCAATATAAAATTCATTTATTTATTGTATTTTCAAGACAATAAAAAGTGATGATTATTGATTTCTCGAACCATCCTCAGGGCCCGTGCCATTACTACCCCAAGACAGCCTTCCATAGGATAGGGGCTAGCGACTAGCACCAAAGGCGTAAATTCTGATAAAAGGGGAGGCATTGCCTTTATATAAGAAAACAAACCCCATAGAGTACGCAAGCTTATGTAAACACTAAGTAAATGGAGTACAAAAGTAAGTGATGAAAAGTAAATGGGATAGAATACAAACCCAACTGAAAGAACAGTACAACTGAAAAGAAAGTACAACAGCAGTAAAGTAAATCAGCATCCACCGAGTCGTCCTCCAGCTATCCTAACTGAATGGTGGGTACAGATGGTCTCCTCAGCTCCTCGGGTCCGGTCGTCAGCACCGTGTACGTACCGCCTGATAGTCCACCTCCAGGTACCATTCCGCTCCACATGCCTCAACCACAATCATCATTGTCCATCATTTGTAACCAACACAACGTAATGCGGGCATAGCCCGTGCAAAGGTGAATATACGATACTCAGTAGGGACCCCTAGACCCCCGAAGGTCTCCAAGAATCCACAAAGGATAAACCACAATGAAAGGGTACAAATAGGAAGTATCAACCCACTATACTTAAGTATATCACCAAACATGTACCTAAGTCATCAGTTCCAGTTCGGCTCCAACTCACGAGCCCATGTGCGACCCAGTCCACACAGGAAAACACAACCCGATCCACATAGGAAAGAAATCCAATCATATCGCTGATAATGATTGATAGTCAAGACTCAGCTCACATAGGTATACTACTCATGAAGAGGGTTGGAGATGATATATGTAGCTTTTGAATCATCTCCCCTGCCGAACCCACATAGGATCCAAGTACAGAAGTTGTCGCTGCTGAACCCACGTAGGATCCTAGAACAGTAACCACCACTGCCAAACCCACGTAGGATCCAAGTACAGTCTTCCTTGATGCCGAACAAATGTAGGATCCAAGTACAGTATTTCTCACTGCCAAACCCACATAGGATACATGTACAGTCTTCATCATCGTCGAACCCATGGAGGATCCCAACACGGTAGTCGTCGCAGTCACAGCCATCTCTAGGGTTTCCGCATATAGCATACTCGATTCCAGTACGGTACGATCCTCGAGTCAAAGGGGTGGACACATCAACCACAACGAAGACTAGAGTTAATGTATCCCATAGTTTCGTCCCATGTCATAGGGGAAAACCAAGAAAAATGTGCCCAAGTCATGGAGAACAAGACAACCAAGCCATTTTCTTAAAGTACACGGCGTGTAGGTAAGAGATACACATAGTCTTATCAGACATCGGGTACTTCCAGTGTGAAACGGCCCATGTCGCATGGCCGATCATGTAAATAATTAAGTACGTGACGTGTGGTATGGATACATGCCATGTCTTCTGTCCATGGGTACTGTCCGTGTACAACAGACCGTGCCAAAAGGTTGTTCGTGTAAAAAGTAAATAACTGTCGTGTGGTATGGTTACACGTTGTGTCCAAACTTCTGGGGTCGGCTTCGTATACACTAGCCATGCCTGGCCGTGTGGTGGAGTATATTCTTGTGTACTCCACCCCATGTCCATGTATTCCTAGAATACACATCGAGCCTCTTGGTCGTGCGGTTCTACTAGTGTTTGTGTATCTCCCTGATTACACGCGGAGCCGCACGAAGCCACTTCTTCCTTTCTATGAAGAGAATACATGTCGTGTTACTTAGCGGTGTATAGCTGTCCATGTCCATGTATTTTCCCCAATTACACACCACGTCGATCGAAGTCTCCTTTGTCAAACAATTTGAAGAGTACACACCGTGGGTCTAGAGTCACATGTTGTGTGTTACTTTTCTAATGTCCAAAATAGAAGCCATAGTATGCTTGTACTACACGACATCTTTTCCTGGAGTACACACCGTGTATTCTGGAAATTTCCAGAAAACGTCGCCTCTGTCCAGCATGTCTCTTGAGGTGTCCGTTCGTCGTTCTGATGATCTAATTTCTACGAAACATATGCTTCCAGGTCTCCCCAATTCCTTGATTCCGTTTATGATGTTTTCGGGCCTCTGATTGGCTCTGAAAACGTAACATTATTCACCACACATGAACGGCTAAAGAACTCCACATATATTCACAAGAACGGTGGAGGAATTGGACCGTGTTCGTTTGGTCTGGTCCCTTCTGCATTAGTCTGATAACAAATGGTTTAAGAAGAACACCAAAATGGAAAGAAAACCAATCATTTTTCAATCCAAATACACCGCTACATTGAAGGAAGTTCGTGGGTGTCATGCGCCATGAATAATGGTGTCGATTCCATCATCGTTGTTGTCTCCTTCTTTGTCGCGGAGGAAGAAGAGGATGGAGAAACCGAGCCACCAAGTTGACATTCTTCATTGATCAGTTACATTCATCATGGGAGGATGATGTTCTTCCAAAAAGAATTTAGATATCTCTCCCAAAATCCACCCATATTAGGCCCACTACCCAAAATAAATTAAGTCTCATCTTATTTTATTAATTCATGCCAAGAGTTTCAATTTCAAAATTCAAACACATAAATCAATTAATTGAAGAGGTTCAATTAATTAAATTAATGTGTGTTGGAATTATTAAAGAGGAAGAGGAGAAGTCACTTAATTAAAGATAGAGAGAGGAGAGTTACTCATATAAAGGGGGTGTAAGGGAATGTGAAGAGTTGGGGCTCGTATGGGCCCCACCTCACCTTTATCATCTAAAGGGTAGTTAGTAACCAGTGGGTCTCACCCCAACTCCCAAACCTTGGATATAAACACTTAGAAGAAAGAATAAAAATGGTTCTACATTTTTTATTCAATTCTTTTTGAAACCACAAAATTAAACTCCTCCTCCCGTGCAAACACATCTACGGTAAAAGTCATATTAAAAAATTATCGGCGATGTGATTCCATTGGTTCAATATTATTTTAATTCCGTGCACCGTTTTAATAGAGAGACAAACTTGCTCATTCGTTCACTGAATTTACCAGATCTAAACTTCAGAAACTGATTCTCGGCACACCAGCCCTCGAAATCTGGTGTCGTCATAAACTATGTTCTCGTAAAATCCCATATAATATAAGAAAAAAAATTCCATGAAATTTACGGGTCTTTACAATACTCCCACCTCAGGGATTTACATCCCCATAAAGATACATCATAATAATGGGAAACAAATGAGGGTAATGTGCTCGCACTTGAGCCTCCCACTCGCATGTCCTCTCCTAAAGGTTCCCGTACTGCAACCTGATGTGCACTAGAGGAATCAACCGTCCACGTAGGACCCGATCCTATCGATCCTCGATCTCCACCGGAACCTCCGCCAATGTCGATCATTCATCGATGTCCAACTCCCTGTGATCAACGATATGTGTCGGTTTGTGCACGTATCTCCATAGATGAAATACATGGAAGACATCATGCACCTAGTGCAACTGAGGTGCAAGAGACATGAGATAAACCACCTCGCCTATCCTACCGAGAACCTCGAATGGTCTGATAAAGAGTGGAGATAACTTGAAACCCCGGCCAAATCTCTATAGTCCACGTCGAGGTGAGACCCATAAGAAAACGTGGTATCTATCCTCTAACTCTAGTGGTCTCTGCCTCTTGTCAGCATATGACTTCTATCGGCTCTGATCAGTCCTCATCCACACCTGGATGATCTGAACCTTCTCCATCATGGCCTGGACCATCTATGGTCTTACATGTGCTATCTTTCTGGGGCCAGTCAAGTACATTGGTGATCTGCAAGGTTGGTCGTACAATTCCTTATATGGTGCCATCCCGATGGTGGAGTGGTAGTTGTTGTTGTACTCAAACTCCGCCAAGGGTAGGTCATCCTCCTAGCTGCGACCAAAGTCAAGGACACGTGCCCGGAGCATGTCCTCAAGAGTCCGAATGGTCCTCTCCGTCTGGCCATCCGTATTGGGGTGAAAGGTGGTGCTCAGGCATAGCTACATCCCAAATGCCTCATGCAACCACTTCCATTGTTGGGAAGTTAAGCGAGCATCTAGATCGGAGATGATCGACGATGGCACACCATGAAGCTGTATGATCTCTTGAACGTAGAGGCGTCCCAATATCACCACAGAGCCCTGCTCTCGGATAGGTAAGATGTGGGCCGACTAGGTGAGTCATTCTACAATCACCCAAATGGAGTAATGTCCTCTGGAAGTACGTGGAATTCCTATCACGAAATCAATAGATATCCCTTCCAATTTCCAATCCAAGACCTCTATGGAATGTACAAAACCTGTTGGTACCTGGTACTCTTCCTTCATCATGAAATGAACACTGACACAAACATCATTATACCCAGCCACCAATGTTGTCCTCTGAGATCCTGGAACATCTTCTCTACTCCAAGATGTACCTCCAACGGGGAAGTGTAGAACTCTCTCAGTACCTCATCCTGTAATTAAACGGGTACCATGATACGTCCTCTAAAAAGAGTGACGTGCTCCTCTCCTACAGAAAATCCATCAGGTGCCTTTCCTGTGGATATCTGTGCATTTCATGTCTCACAGTCAACATCCCCACGATGTGCCTCCCTGACCCACTGATGTAGTGGAGGAGTGACTGTGAGTGACAGTAGAAAGGCTGCTCCATCTCTATCCACGAACGATATTTGCAACACGACTAGTTTCCCGGTTGCCTCTCCAAGTAGTTGAATGCCCGATCTTCTACTGAGTGCATCTGCAACTACGTTCCCCATCCTAGGAGTATAGACTATCACAAAGTCATAGTCCTAAAGGAACTCAAGCCATCACCACTGTCTCAGGTTGAGGTCCTTCTGCGAGAAGATGTACCTGAGACTCTCGTGGTCAGAGTAGGCTGTAAGGCGCTCACCCATCAGATAATGTCGACACATCTTCAAGGCGAAGACCACTGCTCCTAACTCCAGGTCATGGGTAGCGTAGTTTTTCACATGCTACCTCAAATTTAGTGAAACATAAGGGATCAATACCCGCTCCTACATCAAGACACACCTGAGTCCGGTCCTTGATGCATCTCAGTAAACTACGTACCCTATGACCTCCTCGGGTAACCTCAAGATGGGTGCACTGGTCAATCTCTGTCTCAGCTCTTGGAAGCTCTGATGACATCTATCAGACCACACGAAAGGTTACCCTTCTTTATCAAGGCTGAAAGCTGTGCTGCAACTTTGGAGAAGTCTTGCACAAATTTTTGATAGAATCCATCCAGACCTAGGAAACTCCACATGTCAGTCACATTCCAGGGTGGATCTGATGCTAGTACGTCCTCGATCATCACAGGATCCACCACAAATCCAACCTCATAGATGACATTCCCCAAGAAGATGACATCTCGAATACAGAATAGAAACTTCATGAGCTTACCATAAAGCTGGTGCTCTCATAGTGTATCCAGTAAAACCCGCAAGTGGTAGGCGGGCTCCTCCTCAGTAGTCGAGTAAATCAATATGTCATCGATGAAGACTACGACAAATCGATCGAGGTAAGTATGGAAGAGCATGTTAATGAGACTAATGAACACTGATGGAGCATTGGTTATGCCGAAATTCATAACCAAGAACTCATAGTGGCCATACCACCACCTGATGGGCATCTTTTGCACATCCTTGTCTCGAGCTCTGAGTTGATGATAGCCTGACCTGAGGTCTATCTTCGAGAACCATAATTCTCCCTTGAGCTGATCAAAGAGGTCGTCAATCCTCGGAAGTGGATACTTGTTATTCACCGTCACCGGGTTCAAGCGATGGTATTCGATACACAGTCTCAAGCTCCCATCCGCCTTTTTGGCGAAAAAAATCAGGGAAGCCCAGGGTGAAACACTGGGTCAGATTAATCCCTTGCCTGCAAGTCCTCCAGCTGTACCCGCAGCTCAAGATGCTCATCGGGATCCATCCGATATGCTGGTGTAGATATCAGGGTTGTTCCGGGGTACATGTCAATATGGAAGTCTACCTCCTTATGAGGGGGTAGTCCTCAAACGTCTTCAGAAAAAACGTCCGCATACTGATCCTCCACAATAGGGAAACTCTGACTCCGCACATCAACTGCTCCGAGGATGAGACTAGCCAACTGATGTGTGATCAGCTACCCTCTCCTCTGCATGAGTTTGTTCTGTGCTGCAAAGGCTCCCTTCTCGCTGGTGAAGGTGAACATGCTCCCATCGATGAGGACATACCGCACCTTGCACCTAATACAGTCGATCTGATTATGGACTGTAGATAAGCAATCCATGCCCAAGATGGCGTGATAAGGCCTCGATGCTGCTATAAGAAGATCCCATCCAAATCTCTCGCCTCCTAGAGTATGCTCACACTGCTGGTACTATTGCGTAATCATCGAGTCTGCTCCCATAAGACTCTCTAGCCGTGTGGATCGAGCCAATGACTCTGTCAGAATATCAGATCTTCGAACAATAGCAGCGGCAATAAAAGAATGACTCACTCCTGTGTCTATAAGAACTACCGAAAAGGTAGAGTTGTCATAGATAGTACCTTGAATCGTCTCACGTGCGTTGTGGTCGTAAGCCTCCACTACCTGAAGCTGAGCCTACCTCTTTCTGCCATTTCCCTGTGGTCGGGGTGGACCTTATAGTGGTGATGGTGGTAGAGCCTCGAAGCATCATCCACCACCTGCTACTCGGCCAGCTCCTCTACCTCTTTCGCCTGCTCCCTATGTACCTCCATGTTCGAACCTCTGCCTCTAGTTGGGTGGTCCCTTAACCGTCTACTACTCCTCTGTATGGCGGGTCGGGCAGTCACGAGCTATGTGGCCCTACCCAACACAATCATAGCACTTTCTACCTCTCGTATGACTGGATCTACTACGTGTTCCCCACACATCTGAACCAGTATCCCGAGGTCACCCTCCTAATGGCCTAGTCCGCTTGGACGTCTGCAACACCTGTCTACTGTCGGCTGCAGAAGACTCCACTACCGGTCGTCCTACGGTAGGCCTCGCTGCTGGTTTAAGCTCAGCAAGAAATCTCTCCACAAGAATGGCTCACTCCAGTACTCCTTCTTGTGTCAGAATGCTGAGGGAGATCATCGATGTCCCGATATCATGCCTCAGTCCCTGCTAGAAGGTACGAGCTCAGAATAATGGGTCATGTACCATGTCCGTGGAGTAGCACGAGAGGTCAGTAAATCTTTCCGAGTACGGGGCTACTGTCATGCTACCCTTCCACAGCTGTAGTAACTTATGAATGTGCACAACACGGAGGGTGGTTGGAACGAACTATGAGTGGAAAAGGCTCTCGAAGTCCGTCAAAAGCATTGATTCCTCGTCGTTCACCTAGAGAATTAGGCTCCAACATCTACCTACTGCTGCGTGCATGAGACTCACAGCAAGGATCACCATGAGGTCAGCTAGTGTCCCTAATAATCTGAAGACTTGAACAACAGCCTCCAGCCAATCCTCACCTGCCTGAGGGTCCGTCACTCTACGGAACCTGCGTGGCCTCTGATGCTGAAACTCAGGGAGTGAACTGTGGTGAAGTGCACTCTCAGCTGGTGGGGTTATTGGCATCGGTGGATCGGTGGCTCGGTGGGTAGTGGTAACGCTGGTGCCTCCGCTGTAATGGGGCCCTGCACTGAGGCATCGTCCCTTGGTGGGCTGCCATTTCTCACAAAGCTCGGAACCCCAGCGGGCTACCACCGTGGGGCCATCTTGAAAGAAACAGGTGTTCCACAGTTAATACAGTATACCTGGTGAGGTGACATAAAGTAATCACAAAGAAACTTTTAAAACAGACATGTAGCCATTTGTTTCGTGCACTGAGCCGAAAATTAGAAGTCATGGTCCTGGTGTATGGATACGTCGGCCGCGACACCATCATGGGACTCCCTAGACTGATAACCACACTCAATTCCATAAACACTATTGCTTCACAGAGAATAAATTATCAAAGTCCTATTTTCTGTGGTAGAACTGACTCCTATGATACCAATTTGTCACGAACCATCCTCGGGGCACGTGTCGTGACTACCCCAAGCCCACCTTCCATAGGCCAGGGGCTGGCGACTAACACCAAAGGCATAAATCTGGATAAAAGGGAAGGAATTTCCTTTATATATGAAAACAAACAACAAAGAGTAGGCAAGATGAAGTAAATAGTAAGTAAACTGAGTATAAAAGTACGTGTTGAAAAAGAAATGGTCCATAATACAATCCCAACTGGAAGTACTCTACAACTAAAATGAAAGTACAACAGTAGTAAAGTAAATCAGAAACCATTGAGTCATCCTCTAGCTATCCCACATGAAGGGTGGTTAATGATGGTCTCCTTAGCTCCTCGGGTCTGACCGTCAGCACCATGTACATCCCGCCTGATAGTCCACCTCTGCGTACCTTTACGATCCCCAAGCCTCAACCACAATTAGAGTTGTCTATCGTCTATAACCAGCACAATGTAGTGCGGTCATATCCCATGTAGGGGTGAGTATACGATACTCAGTAGGGACCCCGAAACCCTTGAAGGTCTCCCAGAATCCACAAAGGATAAACCAAAAAAGGAATGGTATATACACGAAGTATCAACCAACTCTACTTATGTATATACCCATACATATACCTAAGTCATAATTTACAGTTAGACTCCAACTCATGAGCCTAAGTACAACCCAGTCCACACAGGAAAAAGACAACCCAATCCACACAAGAAATCAAGTCAATCATATTAGTGATAATGATTGAAAGTCAAGACTCAACTCACACGGGTATACTACTCACGAATACGGGTGGAGATGATAGATGTAGCTTCTGAATCATCTCCCATGTCGAACCCACTTAGGATCCAAGGACAGAAGTCGTCGCTTCCGAACCCACGTAGGATCCTAGTACAGTAACCATCGTTGTCGTACCCACGTAGGATCCATGTACAATCATCCTCGTATCCGATCCAACGTAGGATCCAAGTACAGTCATCCTCGCTGCCGAACCCACGTAGGATCCAAGTACAGTCATCATCGTCATCGAACCCACGGAGGATCCCAGCACGGTAGTCGTCGGAGTCGTATCCAACTCTAGGGTTTCCGCACACAACATACTAGTTTCCGGGAGGGTTCGCTCCTCGAGTCAAAGTGGTGGATACATCAATCGTCATGAAGACTAGAGTTAATGTATCCTGTATTTCTATCCAACGTCATAGGGTAAAAACAGGAAAAAAATACCCAAGTCACGGAGAACAAGACAACCAAGCCATTTTCCTAAAGTACACGACATTTATGTAAGCGATACACGCCGTGTCATCAGTCACCGGGTACTGCCCGTGTGAAACTGCCCATGTAACAGGTCTGGTCATGTAAATAAGTATGTACATGGTGTGTGGTATGGTTAGACGCCGTGTCTTCAGTCCATGGGTACTTTCCATGTACCACATCCCATGCTGAATCATTGTTCGTGTAAAATCTAAATATACAGAATGTGGTATGGTAACACGTCGTGTCCCAACATCTGCGGTCGGGTCCATGTACAGTGGCCATACCTGGACATGTGGTGGAGTACATGCTCATGTACTCCACCCTATGTCTGTGTATTCCAAGAATACACGCCGAAACTCTTGGCCAAGTGGTTCTGCCCATGTGCGTGTATCTCCCAGATTACATGCTGAGCCTCACGAAGCTGCTTCTTCCTTTCTATGAAGAGAATACATGTCGTGTTACTTGGATGTGTATAGCTATCTGTGTCCTTATATTTTCCCCAAATACACGCCATGTCCATCAAAGTCTCCTTTTTCAAACAATGTGAATAGTACAGGCCATGTGTCTAGAGTCACAGGTTGTGTGTTACATTTCTAATGTATGAAACAGAATCCACATTATTCTTGTACTACAGGGCATGTTCTCCTAGAGTACATGCCATGTATTCAAGAATTTTATAGAAAATGTCACCTCTGGCCAGCACACCTCCTGAGGTGTCTGTTCGTCATACTGATGATCCGATTTATACGAAAGGTCCACTTCTAGGTCGCCTCGATGCCCTAAGGCCATTTATGATGTTTTCCGGACTCTGATTGTCTACGAAAACATAGCTTGATTCACCGCACATGAACGTCTGAAGAACTACACATATATTAACAAGAACAACGAAGGAATCAGACCGTGTTTGTTTGGTCTGATCCCGTCTGCATTATTCTGAAAACAAGCAGTTGAAGAGGAACAACAAAATAGAAGGAAAACCAATCATTTCTCAATCCAAACACACCCATACCTAGAAGGAAGTTCACAGGTGTCATGTGTCGTGAATGATGGCGTCGATTCTGTCATCGTTGGTGTCTCCTTCCCTGTCGTGGATGAATAAGAGGATGGAGAAACCGAGCCACTGAGTCGACGTTCTTCGTTGAAGGGTGTCGTTCATTGTGGGAGGATGAAGTTCTTCCAAAAATAATTTAGAGCTCTCTTCCAAAATCAACTCACATAAAGCCCACTCCCTAGAATAAAATAAGGCTCATCTTATTTTATTAATTCATTCCATGCATTTCAATTTAAAAATTCAAACACATAACTCAATTAATTGAAGAGGTTCAACTAATTAAATTAATGTGTTTTGGAATTATTAAAGTGGAAGAGGAGAATTCACTTTATTAAAGAAGTAGTGAGGTGTGTTACTCAAATAAAGGGGGAGTTGGGGAATGTGAAGAGTTTTTGCTCATGTGAGCCCCACATCACATTTATCCTCTTAAGGGTAGTTAGTAACTAGTGGGTCCCACCCAAACTCCCACACCTAGGATATAGACACATAGAATAAAGAATAAAAATTGTTTTACAATTTTTATTCAATTCTTATTTAAACCACAAAATTAAACACCTTCTCCCGTCAAAACGCATCTACGGTAAAAGACCTCTTAAAAAATTTCTGGTGATGCGGTTCTATTGGTGCCCTCAGATTTCAATTCCGAGCTCCGGATTAAAATATAGATAAAACCGCTCCTTCGTTCACTGAGCGAACCCGAGTTAAACTTCAGAAATTGATTTCGGGCACACTGGGCCTCAGAATCAGGTTCCATAAGAAACTGTGTTCTCGTAAAATCCAACAGAATTTAGGAAAAAAACATTCCGTTTAATTTTCGGGTCTTTACACTTGAGACTAAAAACCAAAAGTAGAAATTTGATTAAATACAATGGAATTACAACATCCATAAATTTTTTGATGACATTATAATTCATGTATTTATCATTTATGGTTAATTAAAATATTTCACTATTCATTATAAATTAAAGTATTTCAACAAAAATCCCAAAAAACAACCTGAACATTTTTCAATTTTATAATTCAAAAATGAACTAAAATTTTGAAAAATAAATATCTAAATAAGATAAGTTTAATTTTTAATCAAAATCATAATTTACTTGATAAATTTAAATTTAATAGTTAAAAATATTTTTCCAACATAGTGAAAAATTAATTAAGGTATCATAAAATTTCTGTATGATAATAAGACATAGAAAAATATATTTTGTATTCATTTTAAAAAAATATTTCTTCTTAATTTATTATAATTAATAAAAAATTTAATAAAATATGCATTACTAATAAAATTTCCAACAGGTAATTAATATTTTCTATAATATTTAATTATTTATTATAAGATATAATTATATCATATTGTCAAAAGGGTATAGCATGGACATCAATTATGTGCTCGTGTATCTTTGCAGGAGGTTGTTTTCCTTGATCTCATTCTTTGGGGGAGGGCCTTTACATGATATAGATCCTGGGAGAGGTGGAACTAGTAATTTGATTTTTTTTCTATGCTATTTATTTTTGAAGTTGTGTTAGATTTGGTGGTTTATCACATTCTCTTTAAAAGTGATTTTATTATAAAAAAAATTAATAATTTTCATTTATATCATATTGTTACTTATAAAATGGATCTATTTTATTTATATTTTCATGGGATCGGTCACTATTACATTTACAAGATTACTATTCATAATGTTCATATTACTATTACAAAGGGCATGTTAATTTTTCATCGGTATAAGTTCATTAACATTGGAGGAAAAAATTTATTATAGTCATTATTCATTTATATGGTTTTTATTGTGTTCAACATGTAATATTATGTGATTACACTATAATTAATAATTATAAGAAGGTAATTAAATTGATAAAACATCGGGTCATTATAATAAATATAACCATAATATATTATAATATAATTATAGTAATTATTCTAGAAGTATTAACAGGTTTTGATGAACGTCATGACATAAGAATACAGATTATATTTGTCAATTGGCCTTCTTCGAGAAACGTGTTGTATTATACAACAATATTCCTTAATGACATGCATAGAAATCCCCACTGTGTTTTATTATCAACAATGTGTTAATATTCACAATGTTATTACTTAAATTTTATGTTATTCCTTCATATGTAGTGTGATTCAATGATTCTAGAATGGTAATTTTTTTAGGTTACAATATCTATACTAATCATGATTGATTATGAATATGTTTTTTATGATAAAATATTATGATCCCTCTAGAATGACACTCTTTAATTTTTTTATATTGTGGTTGATAATGTTATTTTATTTTTATAGAACCTATTTAATCTGATTGGAAATTAAAATATTTGAGAAAAATATTTTTAAGAAAATAGATCCTTATTTCTATCTACAGTTTAGAAATATATTTTCTTTCAAAGAAATGATTTAAAAATAAATTTTATTTTAGAAAATATAAATATTATCCTATTATTTTTAAATGAAATGATTAATTACTTTTTTCATTTTTAATTTTTTTGAAATCAGTCTTCATGATATTTTCCTAATGATTCCCATTTTGATTTTACAAAAATGTGAAATGGATCTCTTTTTATCAAGTATTACAAGATGGAAACTTCCAATCCATATGAAAATTATTTTCATTCAAACATCCTTTATATTTTATCATTGTTAATTTATGAGTTAAATAATTTAATTATTTTTTGTTATAATTATTTTCAATGTGGAAATTTTATTTTCCATATAAGAATTTTAATTGAAATTTCAAAATCATTTTCAATATTAGTCGAAAACTATTGATGTATCTTATTCCTTATTATGGTTATTATTAAAGGATACCAATTTTATTACTTTTCAATATGTATTATTTTTAAGATGGAATGATGTTTATCAAAAATAATTTTCATCTATTGGTTATACCATGATAAATTCTAATGAAACACACTTCTGTTTTCATGGTTTATTCTATGATTAAAATATAAAGTGATTCTGAAACATGACTCAATTATATATTTTATTATATGCTGATATGTTTGTGAATCCCAATTAATATAATAAATTTTGATATGAATATTCGATTATTATATCATGGAACACAAAAATATGGGATTCATTATAAAATAGAGGGGTCACATATCTCTCTCCAATGTAGTAGTTAAATATTTATACCACGAGTGATAGACATGAGTGTAACTATGAGACAACATATTTCAGTAAGGGGGTTGATTGTTTTATGATGAACTATGTAGTGAACCATGTCAACTATAATGGATTTTAGAGTGATTCTGTTCCAATGTTATAGCCTTCACAATGATCCTTCATTAATATTTAAACTAAATTATATTATATTCTCTATTCAAGAAATCGGTTTATCATACCTGTGTTATGATGCCGTTGTTCATGTTCTATGATTCGCTTACAAGTAATGTCTTATATAAAGGTAATATTTATTCTGTGACTCATGATTATGATGTTTTAAATTGATGATATGGTTAAGAAATGTCATGTTCAAGTTCTCATACCCTTATATCTATGTTATTCTTTTGTATCTCCCTCGTTTAGACTTACTAAGAATTTGAGATCACACGTTATCCTATTTCCTTTCCCTAGGTTTAGCTGAAATGTATTATGAATGATATACATATAATTGTTCCATTTTTTAAGATTATAGTGGGTGTAGAATTATTTTACCTACATACCATCTATTTTTGATTCAAATGTTCTAATAACAATAAACTATATATGTCATAAAAAATGTGTTTATGTATAGATGAATATTTGAAAAATAATAGTCTAGTATCAATATATAGTATTCTAAAGACACTATAAATCCAACTGTATATCATTAACATCATCCATTAGCATTTTTTCATTATCAATTCACATTATAGATAGATATATACCACTATAAAATAAAAAATGAATGAAACCTTAAATTTCAATGATCCGTGTATATTAGAAATATGGTTTTTAAAATAATTAATAATAATTTTCCAATAAATGTGTAGGATGTTCTACAAAATAACCTTATATATAGGTATATAAATGTTTTAATGACAAGTTTTTTACATTTTGTTTAAACTAGATTCTCATTGCAGTCATTTATAGTATTCATAACATAAAATAGAAAATTTATGATCATCATTGAGTTTTAAACTCTTAATTATTTTATAACAGAATTGGATTCATTTAATTTCTCAATGAATACATTATTTATCATTTTACTTCTGAATATTTATCTAAAAGAACAAAATAAATATTGGAATTTCATTATTACTATGAATAAAAATGAAACAAAATTAGATTGAGGTTTAATCATAATGTTTTTATAAAATTGAGCATCAATGATTATATAACTTATCCATTTATTACTTCTATGGAATAAATTACATTATATATAAATCAATCATATTAGATCATAAAAAGTAACATTATAACAAAAAAATATCTCCCAAGGATTTCTAGCTAGGTGTTAAGTATTAGGCACAATCATTGTGTTCTAATGTAAATATTTATTCAATGAAAACCCATTTTTCATGGTGATTACATCTAGGTTCCACGCAGAAGATTCTGCATCAACATTTTAGTATCAAGAAAGAGATTTATTTTCTAGGAAACCAAATATTCAAAAATTATAAAAAAATTCTAGATTTTTATATTCCAACATTTGTCCTTTGGTTTATAGTGGGTTTTTGATGTTCTAATTTACAAATATAACTAATAAATATTCTGATAACAACAATAATTACTTCTAATTTCGTAAAATATTTTATACAGTATCTCTTAATAATAAATTTGCATAATTATATGCATTGGAGATTTTATAGGTACATAATATTAGAAACTAAGATCATAATACATGGAATACATTGACGACATGAGAAGACATAAAAATATTTAAATATAATGAATTACTTCATTATTATCCCTTCATAGATCACCTCAAAATATAATATTCCTCATGACATTTTTCCAACTATGGATGAGAACAAATCCAAGGGATAAAAATTCAAACGGAGAATAAATTATTGTAATGTGTTAAATGTCCATATAGATAAAAAAATTAATATATGTATAAAAGCACGTTCATAAAAATTTTATAAAAAAATAATCATGAGATAATAAATTGAATATCACTATATATCAAGACTATAGTGTCATAAAATTGTGTTACCTTAGTTATTCAACAAGTAATCACAAGATGTTACGAAGGCATGTTAAAAAGGTATAACTGAAATATATTCTTTGGAGATTAATTCCTTACCCAATTCTATTGAGTTTTTTAGGGCATGCAACTCATATGTATATCATTATATGTGACACATAGATTATATAACCGAATAATATGTTAAATTGTTTCAAAACCAGGATTAATCATTGTGGTTAACATACATGTAAGCCCCCAATCAATGAAAAAATGTTATATCTATGGGAATAAGATTGAATGTATACAGGGATGAGTTTCTAAAATTGGAATTTATGTTATTTGAAATCAAGGAGTTAATCTAAACATAATATGACTATAGAAATTTTATTATGTAATGTGATTAATTAGATAGAAGGGAGATTTATCATATATTGTGCAAAATTTAGATATTCTATTTTTGATTATGAACTCTTTAAATCATATTAATGTGAATCTCAATGGATCTATCACAAAATAATTACCCTAATAAAAAGGTCAAGGATGAGAACCCTAAACATGATATATGACTTATTAAAAAATTCAAGTATTCTTTAGAACCATATGAAAAAATAGGGAGTTATTTAGAGATGGTGATATAATGTAACATAATTTTGAATTCATGGGGTATTGATGTGGATAGTGTAATGGGAGATATTGTGATCCATTTGTTGATGAAAATTAATGGATTTAAATGGAATGTAAAACTTCAATACGGGTATGAATGATATAAATTGGGGATCTGAGGTTTTCATGATATATTTGAATTAGGTGTTTAAATGTCTCTGAAATGTATTGGTATAACAATCAATCAAAATATATGTATTATCAGGTTTCATGGTATGATATTTATTTATTACAATTAAATACAAATTAGATTACCCATTCTAACACATATTAATCTTGATTACATATTAAACATGGTAATTATGTTTCAACTAAGTAACATTATTACCCCAATTACAAATTTTTTACATGATGAATCTGATTATTTGATCAATTTTATATGAATTAATTTATAAATATGAGTAAATTACCAGTTCAAATAAAATATATTATGTATGGAAGACCAGTTTTCATAGAAAATTATATTTCAATATTTGGGAATTCTTAAAATTATTTTACATTAATTAACTAAGTGTTATAATTTATATGAATATAAAATTAATAAATATATTAGTGTCAACATTCAAAATAGAATAATATATATTAATTTAAAAAAGTATACATTGCAAAAATATATATAAATATATGAACATAATTAATTTTTCAGAAAAATAAGTCCTATATGTATTAAGGAAATATTTTATATCCAATTAGACAGTATTTGTTTATTGTCATGTTTATTTAAGGATTGAATTATCAAAAAATATCATTAAAATCATTGTTTAATAATATTATAATAAAAATAATATCATATGATGAAAATTTTTGTTGGAAAATTTATATTATTCATAAAAATATTTATGAGTCATTTAGATATTCAAATTTCTTTTTATTGATGCATTACTATTATGTTTCATTTTATAAAAAACAAAAAACTAATTTCCGTGTTTATATGATCTAATTCAAAAAAATAAATACCAAGGTAAATTATTCATAAAAAGGAGTTATGTTTTTTCGGATGCATAATGTTGGATCTTGGGAAAACAATATATTAATTTACTGTTATTCCATTAATATATAATAAAAAATATTGACGTGTTAGATACGTATTACTCTATAATTATCATAATAATGGATTATATCAATAGTTCCCAAAATATGCTACTTTAAATACTGATATAAAGACCTGAGGATATAATTTGAGAAACGTATAGATGGATATCTGATTAATGTCCAGGTAAATAAATTTGTAATGGATATAAATGAGAATGTGAACATATTTAATGGGTGATCAAAAAATAAAGAACAACATTGTTATTTTTCACTTAATTCATTCCTTTTAATTTGTTATCTGATGATATTTATTATTGATTATAGAGTTCCAAAATCATGTTCATTTGATCTATGAGTTCTTTTCTATTCAAAATAATTCTTCATTCAATACTATTTTCATCATTATTCATCATTATTGGAGATTTTATGCTAGAAAAATATTCATGGTATCCTTATATCCTCTACTAAGAATCATATTGATGAAATTTATTTATTTATTTTGTATTATTTATTTATGTAATGGTTAATGATATTATTTATGGGTTGTAATTTGATTGTTTTTTATATTTTCAATGCTCAATTTGAAAATAGGGTATGTAGTCCAAGAATATTTAGTAAATTGTAATGATCAGGGATACGAGAGTTTATGATCACTGAGGACATATCATTGGATAGAACGGTAACATATGTTCCTCTATTTAAGACTTTCGAAAACACTATTATTGTTTAAGAGTTCTCATATTACTACCAATGGTGTTTCATTATATGGAAGTAGTTATTGATAAGATAATGAACATAATTTAATGAAATATTGATGAGATTCTTTTTTTATTGTTAAAAAAATATCCATTGGTTGAAAAAAATTATTATATAAAGAATGATATTTCTTTTTAATGTTTTTGCCACATCATCTATTAAATATGATTTATTAGAACAAAGGATCTTCTTTTATAGATATTTATGTTGGTTTTTGTTTTTTGTAAATCCTTCAATTGATGGATCAAGAGACTTCATGTAAAGGGATCATATAGTTCATAATTATGGGATTTATGAAGTGTGGTTTCCAAGGACATGATGATTTTAATGGTGTCATCAATGATTATGAGAATTTGAAAGTTGTGGTAGTGAAAAGGTTTGACAGAAGTGTTCTCGAGTGGAGCATTGTGGCGGCTTTAAGCAATCTGACATATAGCTTTTCGGTTATGAAGATAATTGTGAATAGGGAATATTCCTGGTGCAGTCTGAAGGTATATGTGATGCGAAGATGTTATTGATTGATCTATAAATCACACATAGATAAGTAGATCCCCTTGTTTAACCATGCCTATACATAAGAGGCTACCCCTATCCATTCCAAACAAAATTGAGACTGAGAAAAGGATGTTTCTCAGATTTCATGATGCATGGGGTTCTCCATAGAGCGATTTGTTTATGCAAGCATGTTCTTTGTGAAGAGACTACATTGTTCTTGAACAAATTCATCAAATTCAGTGTGCTTCGTGACGATAGTGGGTTCTATAAAGGTAGTTGAGCTTGTCGAAGAAATATTCCCTATGAGGGCCCGATCTCTGTGAATTGTTAAGAACTACAAAGCAGTGATCTCTGAAATATAGTGAGCTCTGTGAAGGTGTGATCTATGAAGGATTGTGCTATGCGAAGGGTTGTGCTTCACAAAGGGGGATCATAGAGGATATTATTGTATATTAGGTCTATGTGGATATGGCATTTAGTTTTCATATACTCTGGTCAATGATGCAAGTAATGTCTCCTGTTGAGTAAAGAAAATGTCATCAATTAAAATCTATTTAAGTGACCAACATGTCAATAAACTTAGGGAGACATCTCCAAATTGTGTGTGGTCTAGGGGAATTAAATGGATGTTTTCCATGGGAAGAAGTTTTCTATACATAAACCATTTTAAATTTCATGAGCCTTGCATAAAGTGATTTTGAATAAACCTTGTAATCCACAACCAGTGAAGATTAGTGGTTTTTCATACGATGAAAAAAATTTCAGCATTTTCCCTTTGAAAATATCTCTTTTTGGTGAACAAAATAGAATTACCATGCCTTCACTTTTGATGATTTTTTGTGAAATAATTAACTAGTTTCTACCAACATGGTAACTAAATCTATCAGTTTAGATGAAAATGTTGACACAATGATTCACCCCTTCCCTCTTAGTATATTCTCAGGTCCCACAAATTGTATAAATGTGTAATTGTTTCTAGTTTTAAATCATCCATGTGTTGCCATGTATAATTCAGTCAATATTAGAGGAGTTCCCCTCTTATATAGAATTATTATTCAGATTTTTTAGGAACATAATGAGTTCTCATTTGAGATTCATGGATTATAAGACCTCTTTGGTATTGGGAAAGGAAATCATGTTCCATGTCCAAAAGGGTTTTCTTCAATACATAAATATAGAAAAATTCAGTATAAAGATGATAAAGTGCAAAATGCCAGGACCATGACTCTTTTTTATCATATTTATCTAAATGTGAAGAGCTTCACATTAGAAATATTTATGTGGGAAAACAAGAAAATATTTATCAAGGAGATAGAAAAGTAAAGGGGAAAAACCACAATTCATTATCAATAGGTTTGATGATATAATGTTACTTCCTGATGAGTATAGTGATTCCTTATTCAATAGAATTACTGAATTGGTAGGAGAAATTAGTGGTCTGATTGAAGAAATCAATTATATTGGTATTGTAATGAAATTATTGTGACTGATTCCACCCCTTTACAATGTCAAGGTGTCATCACTTGAGGAAATGGATCATTGGAAACATTTTCTAGATGATCTACTAAGCATCCTGGTGGCATATGAGATGAGATTCAAACACTAATATTCTATGGATCGATTATGAATGGAAATGGAATTCAAAGACATTGAAAAACTGAAAACCACAGAAGATAGTGTTGATGAAGATGGTTAGGGAAACACAATTATTTTTATCATTTCCAATAAGATCAATTTGGTAAAATTTAAATTAAATTGTAGGTCACCCATAGCTTGTTTTCATTATGGTAGAGTGGGGAATATTTCATCTCAGTTCTCAAGAATGTTTGATGATTAAGAGAGTGATGATAAAAATATCATGAAACCTCTGAATAGATTTTTCAATAATCAAGACATCAAATCAGGAATGGAATTACATAAGTAGAGTATTTTCTATGAAGAGTAAGATTATTATAGTGAATTCTATAAAATAAAAGAACAAATGTTTAAAACTAGAAATAATGCCTCTATGATGGATACCATTGAAGATATATAACTATCGACATAAAAAATAGTTATAATCTTATGGACACTAATGGTGATCCAATGAGTTCACATAAATATTATTTTATTAGAATTTATAATTGATGCAAGAGATCGAATATGTGGAAATCAATGGTGAAAGAATCACCTGAATATTTTCACCAGCTAGAGGTTGAAATTGAATGACTGGAATAACTAGAGAGGGCATAATCAAAAATCCAGAAATGCACATACTATGTAATGGAAATAAATCTCATAGTCAATGAATAATCGATGTTCATAAAGGATCTCACCACGATACAAAACAAGAATTCCAAAACTATTGATGGACTTGAAGAAGAATTTGTTATTATTAGGAGCAAATTAAAAAGTGAATCAAATTCAGAAGAAGAAAATAATAAAATGCAATTTGGAAGGTTCTCATATGATTTTCTTCTAGAGAGGGAA
Organism: Viscum album; assembly: GCA_963277665.1. Classification (NCBI taxonomy): domain Eukaryota; kingdom Viridiplantae; phylum Streptophyta; class Magnoliopsida; order Santalales; family Viscaceae; genus Viscum; species Viscum album. The sequence goes on along the minus strand of OY728143.1, from coordinate 958,722,549 downwards.
AATGTGGTTATAATGAATTTGAAAATATTTTGAGTGACTAAAGACTCTCATGCAAGGGAAATAGTTGAATTAGATGTGATGATGAAGCATTAAATGTAATATATAATGGGGACAAGAATAAAGGCACAATGAAAGTTGGTTATGTAAAAAAGCCACAAGAAGTAATGAAAATAAGACCCATCAATCAAACTGAATGGAGAAAAGACGATTATGCTCAACCCTTAAGAGATGATAGATAGTCAAACTATTTTCCCAAAGAATATGGCATTTGGAGAAATTGAAGCGAGAATAAAATTCATATCATGAATTGTTAGTTCTACAGATATTTGGGTTATACCATGTCATATTGTGTTGAATAATAGATCTATCTAAATAGGGAAGATATCGGAGTTCAAAGAAGGAGAAAAAACAAATATCCTACATCGTATAAAAGAAATAGTTTTTATAAATACTGTTTTCATTATAATAAATTTGGACATAAAGTGATACATTGCAGGAAGAGAAATGACATGAGATATTCCTACGAAACTCAAAGACAGTTGTATAATCACCATGAATATGTTGCTATCTCAAACATGTTTTCTCCTTTATAAAAAGATTATTAAAATTAATAACACATGTACATGTAAGAGAGAATTGAAATTCCATGATTGTCCTATACTCAATCGTGCATCTCATAGATATAAAAGATGTAAATTGTAAAATCCAATCCTTTGGAAGTTTCCCTCAAAGATACATAGAAACATCATCACATAGATTCTTGATAGTGGATGTATGTACCACATGATTTTTAGTGATGATAAATTAACAAATGTAAGGAATTGGGTAGATGGAATAGTGAGGTTCAATAATGATGGTTCTATGATGATCAAAGGTACTAAAATAACTATGTTTGCTAATGGAGAGCTGAAGAAAACATAAGTTGTTTATGTGGACGGTTTTCATCAAAATAAATTTAATGTTAGTCAAATTTCTGACTCAATACTTATAGAGACATTCAATCAAAATAGATACACTATAAAGTGAAAGATAATGAATTGTCTCATGAATGTCAATAGTTCTAAAGGAAAATTATATCAGGTTGACAGCGAAGTGAACATTTTCTATCTAGTAGATGATGATGAAAAAAATATATGGCATCGTAGATTTGGAAACATCAATCAATAATAAATATAAATAATATATAAGATAATTATTCTCATGGATATCCCTAACCTTAGGCATGAACAAGATAAGTCAATGGATTATTTCATATAAAGAAAGCTGGTTTGTGGTTCCTATCCACCAAAGATGAATATATTGTCTAATCATAATGACCCCATTCAAATAGATGTTTGTGGCCCAAAAAATATTTCCTGAACACATGGAAAAAGGTAATTTTCCTTTTTCATATATTATAAGAGTTGAATGAAATATATAAGGGTTATTCACAAAAAATGACAATTTCTTCATTGCACGAAAAGATATAGTATAATCAATGAGAATAATACTAGACCGACAATCAAAGTTTTGCGATTTGAAAATATAAGGGAATAGATTTTTGGAGAGTTTAATAATTACATAGAGAAACATAGAAATCTGCATGATGTGGCTGCTATGAGAACACCATAGAAAACTAGATTTTTTGAGTTCTAGAATAGATAGGTGGACTACATGGACAAGACCAAGATGATTGAGAGTTGTATCTCTTGAAATTACTAGAATTAATCTATTGTAATTTCAATGAACATTAGAAATATAATTGTTGATTATATTGGAGTGAATAAAGCTCCATCAATGTTTTGGTATTGAATGAAGCCTTCATTTAAATATCTTTATATTTTTGGATGTAAATTCTTCTTCTAAAACATATATAGAAATAAAGATCAGTATGGTGAAAATTTAGAAGAATGAATATTCTATGTATATCCAATGAACTGTAAATCCAACAACTGTTTCAATAAGTTATTGGTAAGTATTTTGTAATGCAGTGATGTTATGATCATCGAAGAGAAAACCACAAAAAAATCATGGAATTATAATGCTGGTGATATAGAATATTATGATAAATTTGAGCATGTGTCATATAGAAATATACAAGTAGATAAATGTGTATAAATATCATTGGAGTCACATCATGAATTTGACTTAGAAGAGGAATTATAAGAGTAAACCATGATTTAAGAGAACTCAACTAAACCTCACAGGAGAAATCAATGAGAAAAAACTGATCAATCCAACATCATCGATGATATGAATGCACCTAAAAACATGGACAATTATGAATAATGAACAATATGAATTATTATCAATTTTTGAACCAAACTCCTTTGAATGTGTCATTGAGGATACATCATTGGTGAAATCCATGAATGAAGAGTTTGATATAATTGGTAAGAATCAATCATGGGGTCTAGTCAAGAGACCCGAAGGTCAAAATGCAATTAGTTCTTAGTGGATCATTATGAAAAATATAACGATCATGGTAATGTGATACGAAATATTTAATGAATTGTAGGAATGGGATATTTATGTATTTATGTTTTTGACGTTGAGAAATCATTTTCTCTGGTGTAAATACTATATTCAATCAGTATATTTCTAAACATGGAAATCAAAATATGGTATAAAGTGTGTCAAATGGTGTCATTAAGAATTACTAAATAGTTATATTTATGAATAAGTTTACATTGAACACCCTTTGGGTTTCCACCATGATATAGATGAAATGAAGGTATTCATATTAAAGAAAACACTCTATGGAATGAAGCAGGTATACTGATCAATGTACTCTTTACTATATTCTAATATGAAAAATCTATAATTAAAAATAGGAATAGTGGTTCACAATCTCAATGTAAATAATTCTAAAATGTATAACTTCATGGTATTGGTATAAGTTTATGATAATATTATCAGTATAAGTAGGAAAATATAAGTTGATGAATTGTCTGATCACATGAAATCAGAATTTGAAAGGTCATTCAATGGTGAAAACTCAAATATAGACTCCGATAGTGGTTGAAAATAGTGATACAATAGTTATTTAATATGCACGATTCCATTCAAATATAGACTCCGATAGTGGTTGAAAAAAAACTCAGAAAACATGAGTATGGGTTGCCTCTGGATCCAACAATGTATAAGAGGATCACTGGAATCTTACTATTACTGATAGATAAAAGACTACCTATCGTATTTGAACCATGAATATCGGCCCATTTTAAGAGTAATATAATGAGAGAACATTTAGTTGTAGTGTCAAGAAAAAATATGTACATTAAAGGTACTCATAACTATGGATTATACATTTCATCAGGAAGAGAGACTGACCTATCATCATTTTATAATATTGACTAGGTTGGAGATGTAGTTAATAGAATGTCCACTCTTGGAGGATAGTTATATATTGGGATGAAATGTGTGGGTTGTTTGAACAAGAAACAATATTTTACTACTCATAGTACAACTGAAGGTAAAAATATCTCTACTACAAAGGCTGGCACCCAGTTACCTTGGATGAAGCGTCAACTAACTAATATAGGTGGTCTGGTGAAACAAACAATGATTCTTTTATTGTGATAAAAAAATTCTATTGATCTTATATATATTATTATTGAACATTCTCATATGAATCATATTGAATTCAGATATCACATCATGTAGGAAAATGTTGAACAAGGATTTGTCAATATATACCACGAGGGAACAAATTTGAAAGTGGTTCACATTATGTCCAAGCCACTATCAATAAAGTTGTTTGAGATATAATGTTTGACCCTTTGTGTTCATCCACCTCCTAGTGCCTGAAGTGGTTATGGATATTTCCATCTCCCCAATTTTTAAATATGTTAATCTTTCTGTGGAAGTAATGATGTTTTATGGGGATATACAATGTTGGTGGATTATATTCCAATCTCTACAATATTAAAATACTAGTCCTTGGGTATATTCCCAATGGGGAGGAATTGATAAATTCAATGTTAATATGTTGAGGATGATATGTTTTTATGGATGAATGATTGTTGTAGGAGAAGGGATAATTTCAATGGATATAATGTGAATGTAAAATCAATTCTCTGTCATGAGGAAGTAGTTTGAGTATTAATTAGAAAACACTAGAATAATATTCACGTCTTTACTCATGTTTTATATAATGATAATTTCTCAGATAGAAATAGATTTTGGCTAATTTGATTCTTGTGTCTTATTTTTTGGCAGTGGATGGCGCTCTATTGAATTTATTAGCAGATTGCCAACAAACCCAATAGGGGAGATTATTGAAACTAAGGCTTTTATATGCTAGAAATGGTGTATGATTTGTGTTTGTACCTAACCATCTGATGGATGATCTGACATATTTAATGGAATAGGATAATATTGTCCAATATGTAAACAATATTAATGCTGATCTCATTTCCCAGTGTTTTCTAACTTTTTGGGGTCTCAAATTTGATGAATAAAAAGCATCATGAAATGTTATTTTTCATAAAGATTCAAATAAAATATTAATAAGTCATGAGTCTCATGGATACGACAATTATTAGGATTGTTTCATGGGAACATAATGAATGTGAAATTGTGCCCTGAGATTAAAAGAATTTTTACATTGTGGAAGTTCAATGGTTTGACAAATGGCTTTTCAAGTAGAGCATATGGGGCAGTGCGAAGAGATTTGATCGAGAGACCTGTGGTTACGATGAGTATTGAAAACAAGGAATATTCATAGAGCCTTTTGAAGGTAGATGTGTTGTGTGGATGGTTTTGATCGATCTGTAAATCTTGCTTGATGAAGAGTATCTTTTTTAGACCCTTCTAATAAACAAGAGGCCAACCTCTCCATTACACTTGAAATGAGAGAAAATCTAGAGTGTCTCTAATTTCGCTAAGTAAGGGGTGATCCTTGGAGCCAGTTTTCATTAAAGGCTTGTTCACTAAAAAAAACTTTGGACTTCATTGAATTAAATTCTTCCAAATATTGAGTGCTTTCTAATGATTGTACATGTTGTGTGGGATCAGTGATCTTCATGAAGTAATGAGTTCTGTGAAGGTAGTGTGATTCATGATGATAGTGGGTTCTGCAAAGTTAGATGAACAATGAAAATATATTTTTTCTATGAAGTCTAGATCTTTTTGAAGGGTTTCTTTTTGTGATGTAGTGTGATATTTTTGATGGGTTGTATTTTGAAAATATATTATTTCTGCGTGGTATATATTTTTTCTCTGTAAATGTATTTTCTCCCCAATGGGTTGTTCTTTGTGAAAGAATGGTCATTGATAAGGGGGTTCACAAAGGAAAAGATTTAATTCACGGTTTATATAGTTATGGATTAATTTTTCATCTTCTCAGGTTGTTCATGAATGTAGTGTCACATATTAAACAGAGATGATTATTTCAATTTCAAATTATTGAAGTGAACATCCTACCAATACACTAAGTGAGACTTCTCAAAAGGTGGTGTGAGAAATGGAGAGTCTACAAAAGTGTTTTCTGGAAATTTGTGAGCTATCCCTAACCCATTGTAAAACTAGTGATCCAGGCACATAGTGACAATGAATAAACCATGTTATCCATAGCTAGTGAATATTAGTTGTTCTTGGTGTTATTTATGCATTATTGGTGAATACTTCTTGGACTTAGCTTGTTGTGGTGAACCAAGTAAAATTGTTGTGCCATCCCTTTTATGCATTTTTCTGACAGGTTAAACAGGTTCCTACCAATGGGGAAACAATATCCATCTATGTATAAGAAAAAGTTGAAACACTGATTCACCCTTCCCCTTTCAGGGTGTTTCAGGATTCATTATGATTTTGATTCATGTTCAACAACTAATGGGAAATAGAGGATAACTATGGTTTTTAATGGACAATAAAAAATATTAATAAAAAATATGACTATTATTAAATGAATTTAATGATAGAGTATATGATATATCACATGAAAGGTCGTTAAAGATGAATTTATGTAATTTTGATCATAATTTTTATAATTATATAAAGAATAGATAAATCATTGCAAAAATTATAATCCTAATAAAAGATTTAAAATACAAGAATATTGTGAAGAAATAAAACAGTGATATGATTGCATGGAGTAATAGTGAAAACACTGATTCAGGTAATAAATTAATCTGTGAAAATGAAATAGTTAATCCTTTTTTATAGATATATAATATATAATATCATATTCACTTTCCCTATATAGTAGGATTAAAATTTCCCTTTGATGTCGTCAGTAGATGATATCAGTAATTTGAGTCTTGATTCTAATAATGATTATAATCATCATTTTAGATGTAATAATAATAGTATTATAGTGATATCAAAAAATTTCTAGGAATTTATATATATTGAATCATTATTAGAGAAATGTATATGAAAATGTATAAGGATAAAAAAAATTAAACAAAATAATTGATATTGATTTATCTATTTTGAATTTCACTGAAAAAAATTAGATTCATAAGGATGAAATAAAAAAATGAATATCTTTAATTACATAAATAATTGAATGTTTTTTATGCCTTGGAGGATGTTTATAAATATTTTGGAAAGATAAAATATAAATTTTAATGTTTGAAGGATGATTTATCCAAACTCACTATTAGAAGATAATTTTTGGAAGGGTTTATGAGAATGAAACGGTGACTTAATGGAACAAGAAAAGTGTTGGACTTGGTTATATTTACTAATTAGCAATGATGTATAAGTACAATTTTGATAAAGGTAATAGTTAATAGATATATATATATATATATATATAATGATTACAACATTATGTCTTCTGTTTTCATCGTTATATATCTTGTAATAAATTAACGTCTGTTCTATACCTTATTAAAAAAGGTGTTTTTTCTCAAATTTCACTTAATATTAAAGTATCTAACCTCTCTCCATCATGGGTTATAATATTTTTTTATATGAATCCAAATGGACATAGGTTGATGTACAATCCCATGTAATTTATTTCATATGTCCATCATTCCAAGAAAATATATTTTTATTATTTATATTATTAAAATGAAATTTATTTTGTACATTTCTATTATATAAAGTGAGTATATTTTAATTTTTTTTAATATTTCTTTCATATTCACATGAATATAATTTTTTATTTTTAAATTTAATTATTTAAAATCCATTTCCAATTCATTGAATATAAATAACATGATAGTGATTAAATAGAATATTTTATTTTATATTGAAGGACTCTATGAGTTATTCATTCAAATTCCTAAAATTTAAATAAAAAATTATATGATTTCGGATCTTATAATATTTTTAATTATTGAATTATTTCATTAATAGTATTTATATATATAAGTTGATTGTTTTTAGGGGAAATATTTTATCAATCCATTTTTATTTGAGTTAAAAAATTACTTTTTCTATTATTTGTATTTTATAACTATTTACCATTCTTTATTTACTTTAAATTATTCCTACTTAATGTATTTAATTATGGATTTATATAACTGGGAGGATGTATTCATTGATTATATTGGATGATTCACCATTTTAATAATTAATTATAAATATTTTATTGAAATTACCTTTGTAAATTTTTTTCTTACAAAAACTGTTACAGTTATTTAAATATTATGGAGAGTTATTTTGGATGACATATGAAGGTTTTTAAATTATAAAAAATAGGGATAATGTTGAATATCCAATTTCAATTTTTGTACTATTTCATAATTTTTGCATAATTTTATTATTTTTTTGTCTAATATATTTAAAATATGTAATCCCATTATTTTTTATTCTTTATTAATTAATAAATAATAAATTTTATTATTATATAATTTTTTAGACTTTTTTTCTTTTTTAGGTTGAATAATTTCCTAGGAAAAACATCCTTATATATGATGGAAATATCACTTATAAGTCATGTGATACATTGGATTAAACATTTTATTATAAAAATTATTGTGAACATATTAAATTCTTTACCCTTATGCTTTATAGTGTATTTCATATTTTATTGTAATATTTTTCTTACATTGGGATGAATCTTATGTATTAAATATATCAAAGGAAAAAAATTACATATCAACATAATAAATAATTTCGAAAATTACATTAACCATATGTATTTCAGTTTCACAATATATTACCATTTTTTATTGAAGGCTTATATTGATATGTGGTGACAGATATGGAAATTTTTTAAAGTGATATAATTTCATGTATACAGTTATTAATGAATAATTTCTATTACCAAAGATTATAATGATAGTGAAATGATTAAAAGTAGAATAGATTGATATATTACATAAATGATGATTAATTGTTATAGAAAATGGAAAATGATTCTTTATTTATGATTCTATTAATTCATATGTTATGAGTAATTGTTTATAATTATATTATCAATTCTATGTTATGAAAAATTATCAAGTGGATTTAAATTATATTTTATTTTTTGTTAAATATAGAGCAATTATATATATTTTTAAAATGAATATAATTATTTATATAATTATATAGATTCATTTAATGATTAAAAAGTTATTAATATAAGATATTTATTTTTTTCATCAATGAGGTAGTTAATAATTCAATTTATTTGGGATAGTTGATTCTTTATTAAAAACTAATAAACTGCAGAAATGTTTCATGTATTTTTAATAAATATATTATTTAAAAATTTGAATTATTATCATATTTGGAATATAATTTTTTTTTCTAGATTATTTTATATAATGAATGAAAATAAAAAAGATACATAGACTACGTAGGACATGAATTCACCATTAAATACTATAGTATTAAATTATGAGAAGAAAATTTGTTTTTTAGGTGGATTTATTTAGTGTTTATGGATACCTAAAAATCACAATGATTCAATATTTTCTATGAATTGAAAAATGTATGTTGGTTATACACCAATACCAATATCAATATAATTCATTTTATAACTATTCAATATATTTTTTATTGTATACAGAATAATGTATTTATGTTTTAATAATACTCACAGTATTGTTTACATACATTTAACAGAATCTATTAGTAATCTAATATATATTTGAGAAGATATTCATTGATTTTTAATTATCAATTGAAATGTTAGTTTTATAGGTAATCCGAAATTGGGGAAAAATAAATGTTATGGTTTTTTTAATTTCTATAGTTCAAGTGAATGGTAGGTTTATATTGAGTTATAACTCTACATATAATGTGAGGTATACTTATTGTTTACCATACCTCTAAATGAATTTATGTTTGTAAAAAATGTACATAATAATTTTTTTATCCAATTTTGTTTTTCAATCATATGATATATATCGTTACCTTTATTGTTCCATGTAAACTACTCTAATATCAACCACAAATTATGTTTATTCTTGAATATTTTCTTTTAATTGTACAAACAATTCGTCATTATTATTTAAATTACTCTTGTTGTTTCAAGACATAAAATTTCCCAATTTCATGTCTCATTGCATCCATAACTGGGGTCCTATATATATTTCAGAAGGAATATTTATTAAAAATAAATTCCAAACAAAACATTAATATTTTGAAATAAAATCCAAATGAATAGATTTTTGAACCCATTGAATATAGTGTTATGTTTTTCCTATTCATGTGGATATTTTAATTTAATTAGATATGGTTTTAGGTGTATTAGATTTTTTTGGAGTTGTGTTGATATGAATAAAGATCATATTCGGTTGTTCTAAGGTGATTTTAACTTATTTATATTTTATATATTATATGATTAATATTACATGAAAATTGAAAAATAACTATTAGTATCTCACATATTAGGAAAAGGAAATTTACAATAACACACATACTGAGATATATATTATCTTCCAAGTGATAATAAATGTTTTCCTTATAATACATGAACGTTTTTCAATATATATTACCTATTAAATGTTATGATAAATATTTATAATATAGGAAAATGAATATTGTACTAAGGTATGTATTTAATAGCTATTATTATTTATTAATTACTCTATGTCTTCAAATGATATATAACATTATTCATATCTTATATAAGACAGCATTTAACATATCAACATTTTTTTTAATTTCAAGAGAATATATAATATGATTTTATAATGTTTTAATATTTCATGTAATGTTTTGTATGTTTTACCATGTAATTATATAAGATACATGAGGTATATTAGTTTTTTAATTGAATTCATCGAGGTGAAATGTGATGATGTTTTGAAATTTATAAATAATAGAAAATAATACAATTATTAAAATTATTTTATATTTATGTTTAGATGATTTCAAGTATTTCCAATTTAATATGATGATTATTTAAAAAAATAATTTGGAAAAATCATGGACTAGTATGATTATATCTTTTGTTATATGATTGATTAAGATAGGATGAATAATATGATATGAAAGGGAATAAATGCACCATATACAAAGTGAAAAATTAAAAACCATTATTGATTATATATTTGATAGACTTTTTTTTATATAAAACACATCAACATTACAAGAATAAATTATGGAATTATCTCAATCAACTTAAAACACATTAATAATTGAGGAAATCAACACTATAATTATTTGATATCACTGATGAATGATATAAAATTTTTTTGAATGAAATTAAGTATGTTTGTAGATAAACATGTGAGAGAATGTTGTATCGTTTATAAATAAATTTTTTGGGATGAGAACCCCCATTATATTATTATTATTTAATAAACGAATGAATATCATAAATTTTGAAACCCTTAACTGACTTAATCCATCATACACATTATTTTTTTACAACATTATTTTTGGGTGTTGTATATATATTTCTATTTATTTTTTGGAAATTTGATTAAGTTATAAATTATTTATTATTAAAGGATACAACCATTATTGTAGCATCATCATGATAATAAAATTGATTTTTTGAGTATGTGAAATAATATCCACAAGTCAATAGAGGCATAATCATATAATTTTTTAAAATATTGATTTTAAAAAAAATTGTTCCTTGCTTAGATTTATTCATGATTTTTATAGGATGCTTATATAGAATAAGGTAAAATTATTTGATTTGACAAATAAAAATTATAGATATAAATTTTCTACCCCTATATTGGTCAGATTATTATTTTTTCCAAACAAGAAGAAACCCCAATATAAGATATTTGACAAGCGGGAGTTGGTATATTTGATGTATGGAAGGAATATATAATATATTACATTGAACTAGTTTTTTAATAACAAATCATTTTCAAAATAATTTGATTTCATGTGTCTAAGTTGAGGTGAAATTAGTTTTGAAGAAGAAAATATTATAGAAGAATTTAGGATGAGTGAACTAGGAGGTATGATGAAGTGATAGTGAAATAAATGAGAACACACTATAGTAAATAAGGTCATAGTGTAATGCAAGTTATGTAATATTAAAATATTTTTATGTAATAATAAATCATGATAAACGCTGAATGATTAAATAGTTTTTAAATTCGAAAAACATGAATATTATTTAAATGTTATTTAATACATGGATATCACAACAAAATGATACATGTTAAATTTGGAGTAAACAAATTATATCATAGTGTGGTGGGTGTGATAAATTGGTGATTCTATCCATAGGATATTCCATGGATTCGTTATTTAGTGATATTTTTCATATTAAAAATTTCTATGAAGGAAATTTATCATGTACAAGGATGATAAGGATTATAAAATTAAGAATTCAGTTACACCACAATTAACCTAAGTTAGGATAAACAATTTATGATGGAAAATTGATGGCGTAATTGGAAGAAGTGATTTATGATGTGAAGCCAAATGATCAAATTATAATTTTACAATAATGAGAATTATCTATTGATATGTAATGACTGTTTTAAAGGACACACCAAAATATGATTATTCATATTGTAGGCTTCCTCATTTTTTTAATTATTTTGAATGAAAACAACTTGGTCACACTGTAAAAAAATGACTCCATGTTTAAATGAATGTTTCTGTAATAATAATTTTTACATCCTAAATTTTTTTCCAATTTTTATTATTATTTATGTTTCTTAATTTTTCATTCAATGGAAACTAGTACTCAATTAATTAATTCCCTTAGTCATATATAATGGTGATGATAAAAAATTTAGTTAGTTGATGTTTTATTATCATTATAAATTATATAAATGTATATTAATCATTTAAATGTGAAAATCATATTTCTATGAAGTGATAGATTGATTATTTCATAAATTTAGGATAATTATATTTGAGAAATATGGAGAAGATAGTGATTATTATATCTTTAATACTATATATCTACAAAATGATATATATAAAATGATGGGGATGAATGGGATAAAAACATGTTGTCTGGGAGGTGGAAGCACAATACTAAATCGATGGATGTCCAATAAGGTTTAAATCTCCCTCTTATACATTATATTATCTCCTAAATAATTTTTTGGAGAATAATACACATATCATGTGACACATTGTGTTTTGTGAATTCAATGATAAAACCATAATATCAATCCATGTGAGTTTATATTAGTGGATAACTTTATTATGGGTTGTAATCAATCATCCCTATAATTCAAAATTTATTTCACGCATGAACATCAAAATAATCTATACTAAGAACTTTTATTTTTCATTGATATGTGTGTAAATCATGATTTATTCTTATCTTTCACATAAATAAGTCATGAAGGTTGATTAAATGTGATACATATAGTGTAATTGAATTCACATATTCCAAAACCCATATTATGATTTATAATAGTTGGTTTGGATCAATTAATAGTTATATATACATATTATAATGTTTATTTGAGGATGATTCCATAATTTGGAGTTTGATGAAAATAGAGACATATACTAAGAGTGGTTTTTATATTCATGGTTTTTTATCATAGATCACAATAATTCAATGAACAAAATTGGGATAATTTTATTTTATGAGAAGTATTATTAGATCTGAAAATATGAAATGATTATATACAAATTATAATGTATATTTGAGTCACTTTAAGTAATTGTGAATTAGTATATCCCAACTTATTATAATAAATAGATGATAGTGGTTTATTGAAAAAATATAAAGAATATCACAACCCGTCCTCGGGGCCCGTGTCGTGACTACCCCAAGCCCGCCTTCCATAGGCCAGGGGCAGGTGACTAGCACCAAAGTCATAAATCCCTAAGCTGGGAAGGCATTTCCTTTATAAAAGCAAACACACACAACAAAGTACAAAACATGAAGTAAAACACTAAATAAGAACTGTATACAAAAGATGTTCTGGAATGTAAAAGGGGCCCAGAATACAAGCCCAACATTAAAGTACTTGGAAAAGACAAACATGTACAACTAAAAAGACAAACAACTAGAATGTGTCGAGTAGCTCCTAGATTGTTCACAACGGATCCTACCTGAACGGTAGGTATAGATAGCATCCTAATCGCTCCACGTCTATCCGTATCCTCTGGGTACCGACTTGTCATGTGGTCCACCTCAAGGTACCATCCAGTCCTCGTACACTCCACCTCAGTCAGTGCTGTTCGTCGTTGCCATCCAACACAACTGGGTGCGGGAATTTCCCATGTAGGGGTGAGTATAAAGATACTCAGTAGGGACCCCGAGACCCGCATGGTCCCGCAAAAATCCAACAAAGATAAACCAAAATGTATGAATCAATGGAAAACCTTTACTTTGGTATATGCCCATACATACACCTAAGTTATCTAAAAACCCATGTCAATCATGAGGAAACTATAAAGGTAATTGACTCAGCTCAAACTAGAATGTTCAATATTGAAACCACGTCTGCTGGAGAAGTCCTCCTCTGTCGATAAAAGAGGGAATGTTGAGACACCATGGCACTTGTCACTAACCTTGGACAGCTGAGGTACTCCTCTAGTCGAGTATCGTGGGTCTGCTTCCAACTACCAGGCGCTCCTCCATAGTGGGTATGGTGCCAACTACCAGGTGCTCCACCTAATGGCCTGCCGAGGTACTCCTCTTGTTGAGTACTGTGGGTCTGCCTCCAACCACCAGAAGCTCCTCTGCCTTGTGTCTGCCGCCAACTACAAGGTGCGTAAATCAGATGCCCGGTCTGTGAGTTATTATCCTTTTGAACTATCATGGTGTTTTCTCAAAGGGACGGCTTCATTCCAAGAATATCGGAACCACTGAAATTTCATCAAAATCACGCATGTATCCCAAGATATGGATGAAAAGGTAAAATTGGTCTATAGCAGGTCTGGGTCTGATCCAACCCAGTCGGACCAACCTGGCCCGTCCCGGTCCGAACCGGGGTCTGACCCTGCCCGCGGATCCGACACGGTACGCTGGTCCGACCCGATCTAATGAAATGGCCAGGCCCAAAGTGGCGGCCCGACTCCAAGGTGGTCCAGCCAGAGGGAGGTCCAGCCCAAGGGCGGCCCGGCTGCCTAGAACACGTGGCTCGGCTGGCTACGCCTTGGGGGAGGGGGGTGTGGGGCCCCATGGTTTTGAAGGAACCGACGCTAGGCACCGGGTCTCTGAACTACGGGACCCGACGGGTCCATCCTATAGCGTGCACCGGTGGGAGGCTCAGCCGGCCACCCTTGTTCCTCCACCATGTCACGATGGAGCCTCGCTCATGCTGGCCTTCGTGCAGCATGACGATGTCGTACCTCCTATGCCATGGCCCGGATTGGTCGCAGCCTCCCGCTCCTCTATGCAGGGCGACATCGCTGCACTCGTCGTCTGACCATCACAGCGCTCCTGGCCATGACTCTTCCTTCTGGCATGGTGCGAAGGCACCGCACCCCTCTGGAAACGTCGCGGCCCATATAGCCATGGCTCAGTTATCTACACAGCAAGGTGGTGTCCTTCCCTTATAGTGACTTGTTGTCTTTGCGCCACTGGCTTCTTCGTGGCCAGCTCATTGTCAGTCGCCTCGTGCACCGCCTCCATCTTCATCAAACACGAACAAACAAAAGTGGAGGGTCGGGACATGTTCGTGCGGTCCTAGTCCTCCTCTTTATGGTGAACCATATTAAAAAAATGTTAATTACGAAGAATAGAGGTTTATACTCAAATATAAATTATCTCAAATTTCCCATACCACGAGTTCGACGATGTTGACGGAGTCGCGGAAAGGCGTCGTCATTCCATCATTGTCCGAAGAGGTAGATGGTACTTTTTATTGGCAGATGAGCATTCAAAGGTGATGAAGTCGAAGACGATGTCAGCATTCTTCCTGGGCATCACTTCCCTTTCTTTCCCTGGTTGAAGAAGGAAGAATATTGTGTTGTTTATCGTTGGAGGGAAAAGGCTCCTCCATAGCTCCCCCCTTTCTCTATTCCACCCAGGAATAATGCACAACAAAATGAAATAACATTCCTGCCTATTATTTTATTGTGGCATGAATTTAAAAAGTTTTAAAATTAATTATTTTACCACAGTAGTTTAATTGGTGAAGTTGTAATAATTAATTGGGGGAGGAAGGGGAAGAATTTAAAAGGCTTCCCCCACTATATAGAGAGTTACAAGGGGGCTTATTCTCATGTGGGTCCCACCTAATAATATCCTCCCAAGGGAGGTTATACTCGGGTGGGCCCCACCACCATAACTACCCATGGTAGGTTAGGGTGTGGTGGCCCCCACCTCCAACCTCCCCTTGGAGTTTTTAACCACCTAAAAAAATTAAGTTAGTACTTTAATTTGTTCAATTTAATTAAAAACCCCAAAAACTAACTTCCATTTTCATTAGAACACATCTGCGGTGAAGGTCTCATTATGAAATAACTGATGTTGTTAGTTCGACAGAGCCCTCAGAATTCAATTCCAAGCATCAGTTCAAAATATATAAAAACCCTCTCATACATTTACTGAACGTACCCAAAGAAAACAACAGAAATTGATTCTGGACACACCGGGCCTCAGAATCAGGCACCATTAGAAACTACGGACTCGTAAAATTTCCATGTATTAATGAAAGAAATTTTTTTATATAAATTTTTGGTCTTTAGATTCTTCCCACCTCAGGGCTTCACATCCACGTAATCTGCAACTCACACTAAGGGAACAAATCGGGGTACTGAGCTTGCATCTGAGCCTTTCACTTCCATGTGATCTCCTACAGGATCTCGGGCTGCCTACAAACGCATACCAGAGGTATCGACCATCCACGTCGGAACCCTTGCTGTTGATCCTCAATATCCATATGAACATCCATGAAAGTCTCCATGTCATTGATGTCTGACTCCCCATGGTTGAAGAAGTGGTATGGGTCGTGCACGTACCTCCTCAGCTGAGATACGTGGAGACGTCATGCACTCGGTGCAACAATGTTGGAAGAGATAAGTTGTAAGCCACCTCACCTACCCTGCTAAAGACATAGGGAGGTACTATGAACTGCGGAGATAACTTGTTTCCCCAGCCAAATCTTTGTAGACCTCATCTAGGTGAGACCCATAGGAAGTCATGGACGCCATCCTCGAAATCCAAAGGTCTCCATCTCATGTCAGCATACGAATTCTGTATGCTCTGTGCAGTCTTCATCTACTCCTGGATGATCTGCACCTTCTCTGTGGTAGCTCGTACCATCTCTAGGCCCTATAGTGGTGACTCCCCTGGGTCTCGCCAGCATAGTGGCGATCAGCAAGGCTGACCATACAAGGCCTCAAAAGGTTCCATACCTATGGTGGAGTGATAGTTGTTGTTGTAGGAAAACTCTACCGAATGCAAGTGATCCTCCCAGCTACGGCCGATGTCGAAGACACATACATAGAGAATTTCCTCAAGGGTCTGAATAGTCATCTCGGTATAACCATCTGTCTAAGGATGGAAGGAGGTGCTCAAATGAAGCTATGTTCTGAATGCTTCCTGCAACCCCTTCCATAGTCGAGATGAAAACTATGCATCTCGGTCGGAGACAATCAAGGAAGGTACTCCATGTAAACACACTATCTCTTGCACATAAAGAAGTCCCAAGCTCTCTACTAAACCCTTCTCTTTGATCGGTATGATGCGATCTGACTTGGTGAGTCGGTCAAAAATCACCCATATCGAGTCGTGACTCCTGGATGTATGTGGAAGAACCATCACAAAGTACATGGTTATCCCATCCCACATCCACTCTGGGACCTCTAAGGGTTATACCAAGCCAGCTGGTACCTGGATCTCTACCTTTACTTGCTGTCAAGTGAGGCACTATGAGACAATCTCTACTACCGCATTCTTCATACCTAGCCACCAGTGCTGTCGTCGAAGGTCATGATACATATTCACCTCTCCATGATGTTCCTCTAGAGAAGAAGTGTGGAACTCCCTCAACAGATCCTGAAGTGAAACTAGTTCCATGGTACGTCCTCTGAAGAGGATGACATGCTCCTCACCATCATAAAATTCATCAGGTGCCTGCCCTGTGGATATCTGAGAAAGCCACATCTCATAGTCTACATCTCCACACTGCACCTCCTGGACTCTCCCACGAAGTGTATGAGTGACTGTAAGAGACTAAAGATAGGATACTCTATCCCTATCCACAAATTATATCTGTAAGGATTCTAGCTTCTTTTTCGCCTATCATAGAATTTAATGCCCGATCTCTTACTGAGGGCATCTGCAACAATGTCCCTTTTTTAGAAGTATAGACTATCTCGATGTCATAGACCTGGAGGAAGTCAAGCCATCACCGTGGTCTCAGGTTTAGTCCCTTCATAGTGAAGATATACCTGAGACACTTGTGATCATAGTACATGGTAAAACATTATACCATCAGATAGTTTTGCCACATCTTCTAGGTGAAAACCACTACTTCTAACTGTAGGTCATGGGTAGCATAGTTCTTCTCATTTTGTCTCAGCTGCCAAGAACCATATGTGATCAATGATCTCTCTTGAATCAGGACACACTCGAGTCTGGTCCCTGATGTGTCTCAGTAGACTACGTACCCTACAACTTTCTTTGGAATCCTCAATATGGGGGCACTAGTCAGCCTCTGCCTCAGCTCGTGAAAGTGCTACTGGAAATGCTGATAGTGGTGCTGAAACTCTGGAGAAATCTAGAATGACCCTCCGATAGTATCCAGCCAAACCCATGATACTTTATACCTCCATCACACTCCTGGGAGGCTCCCAAGACAATACCACTTCAATCTTCACAGGATCCACTTCAACTCTAGCCTCCAAGATGACGTATCCCAAGTAGGGAACCTCTCAGATACAGAACTGGAACATTGAGTGTTTAGCATAAAGCTGGTGCTCTCGAAGTATGTCCAGTAATACCTGTATGTGGTAGGCATGATCCTCCTCAGTAGTCGAGTAGATCAGTAGGTTGTCGATGAAGTCTACGACAAAGTGATCAAGGTAATGCCAGAATATCCTATTCATGGGACACATGAACACTTATGGAGTGTTGGTTACACCGAAGGGCATAACCAAGAACTCATTATGGTCATACCGACACCTGAAGGTCGTCTTCTGAAAATCATTCTCTCGATCTCCGAGATGGTGATAGCCTGATCGATGGTCTATATTCGAGAACCATCGTGGTACCTTTAGCTAATCATAGATGTCATCAACCCTTAGAAGTGGTTACTTGTTCTTTACCATCTTCTGGTTCAGGAGATGATAGTCATCATAGAGCCTCATGCTCCCATCTACATTCTTGGAGAACAGAATCAGGGTAGTCCAGGGAGAAACAGAAGGCCGAATGAATCCCTTCACCTATAAGTCCTATAATTGTACCCACAACTCGTGTAGCTCAACAGGGGCCATCCAATATGCTGGATTAGATATCTACACCATCCCTAGGTACATGTCAATGTATAAGTCCTCCTCTCTGTAAGGAGTTAGACTTGGAACACCGTCAGAGAAAACATTTGTATAATGGTCCACCACTATAGGATAAGTCAAACTCTCAACATAGACATATCTGAGGGTAAGGAAAGACAACTGGTGAGTGATTGGCTATACCCTCCTCCGAGTAAGTCCTTCCTACACTGAAAATAATCCCTTCTCACTGGTGAAGGTGAACTCGGTCCATCTGTGTGAACATACCACACTTTGTTCCCAATACAGTCTATCTGATAATGGACTTTAGATAACCAGTTTATACCCATGATGATGTCGTATGGCCTCGATGGAACTATAAGGAGATCCCAGCCGAAGCTCTCGCCACCTAGGGTAATCTCACACTACCAGAACCAGTGCATAATGGTCGACTCTGATCTCGTAGGAGTCTCTAGCCGTATGGATGAAGCCAACGACTCATTTGGAATCTCCGAGCTCCGAATGAGGGTGGTAGAAAATAAATAATGACAAGAACATGTGTCTATAAGAACTACAGGTAAGGTGGAGTAGACACAGATCATAACTTGAATCATCTCTGGAGCTCCATGGTCATATGCCTCAACTTCTAGAAGTTGATCTCTCCCTTGTCGACCCGCTCCCTTCGGTCGGGGTAGACCTCGTGGTGGTGGTGGTGGTAGCAACTCGGAACGTCGACTACTGCCACCTCCTTAACCAAATCCTCTACCACGTCTGCCTGCACACTATGGACTACCTTGATCGAACCTTTAACTCTATCTGGAAGGTCCCTCAACTGTCTGATAATCATCAAAATGTCTGGACGGACACTCATGAGCCATGTGTCCAAGCCCGCCTCATGAGTAACACTATCATCTCCAGGAAGGTTTGTCTCTGTCTCCACTCCGGGTACCCCACCCAACCAATCCTGATTCGTGCTGTCTTCCACCAATAGGACCGGTCCTCTTGGACCTCTACTACATCTGTCTACTACCAGCTACAGAAGACTCCACTTTGTGTCAACTAGTAGTAGGTCTCACAGCTTGTGACTACTCAGTAAGGAAACTCTCTACAAGGAGGGCTCTCTCTAACTCTCTCGCTTACGTTGGGATGCTTTGGGAGATCATTGAGGCTCTGGTGTCTCACCTTGGACCCTTCTCGAAGGTCTAGGCCTTAAAGGATGGGTCATATACCATATCCATAGAGTAGCTTGAGAGGTCAGTGAACCTCACCGAGTATTACGCTACTTTCATGTTTCCCCACTACAGATGAAGTAGCTCCTGTGTCCACAGTGATTAAAGGGTGGCTGGTACAAACTCTTCCCTTAATAGGCTCTCGAAGTTTTCCCAGAGAAGTGTCGCCTCGTCGTGGACATGGAGCATCAGGCTCCACCATCTTCCTCCTGCTTCTTGAAGGAGTCTAGCATCAAGGATCACCATTAATTCTGCTGGTGCCCCTACAAGCCTGAAAATTCTCGTCACATAATCTAGCCAATCCTTAGATGACTATTGGTCCGTCTATCACCAGATCCTGGGTGGCCTCTAGCGCTGGAACTCGTGCAGAATTCTCAAGTGGTGTGCATCGTCTACCGTTTGGGCTGGTGGTATCGGTGGCCCAACGGGTGGTGGTACTGATGTTGCCTCTGCTGGTGCTTCAACTGGAAAGGGGCCATGCAATGAAGCCCCATTTCTCAGCGGTCTTTCAGTGCATGCAACTCTTAGAGCTCTAACTAGTCGTCCGTGGGGATTCATCTCGAATGAAAAAGATGTGACATGGTCAAACGATTATACCTCATGAGATGACCTGGTAGAGCTGGCATAAATAAAAACATTTGAAACACATACACAATCAGTGTTTTCGTGCTCTAAGTCAGAAATTAGTAGTGAAGGTCCGGGTGTATAGATACGTCGGCCACCACACCAACACTGGACTACCTAAAATAAAAACCACACTTGGTACCCTTAACATTGTTGTTTCACTGAAAAGAAATATGAGAGTCATAAGTTCTATGGTATAACCGACTCCTTTGATACCAATTTGTCACGACCCTTCCTCGGGGGCCGTGTCGTGACAATCCGAAGCCCGCCTTCCATAGTCCAGGGGTTGGCAACTAGAACCAAAGGTGTCAATATCTATAATAAGAAGGAATTAAATTTATAAAAGTAAACACACACAACAGAGTACTCAACTAGAATCAAAACACTATGTTCGAACTGTATACAAAAGATGTGCTGTAAAGTAAAGGGGGGCAGAAATAAAAGCCCAATATTAAAATACAATAAAAAGACAAACATGTACAACTAAAAAGAAAAATAGCATGAAATTGTTTAATATATCTTAAATCATACACTATGGATCCAACCTGAAGGGTAGGTACATATAGCCTCCTCAGTGATCCACGTCTATCCGTCTTCTTAGGGTACCGACTCGTCGTGAGGTCCACCTCTGTGTACCGTGCAGTCCTCATACACTCCACCTCGGTTAGCGATGTCCATCGTCTGTATCCAATACAATGAAGTGCGGGCATAGCCTGTGTAAGGGTGAGTATAACAATACTCAGTAGGGACCGTGAGACACTCAAGGTCTCATGAAAACTAAAAATTATAAACCAAAAAGTATGAATCAAGATATAACAATTACTTAGATATATTCTCATACATATAGCTAAGTTATCTAATAACCCATATTAATCATGAGGAAAACACAAATGTCATTGACTCAGCTCAAACCAATAATTTCATTATCGAAACCAGAACGGCTGGATAACTCCTCCTCTGTCAATAATAGTGGGAATGTCGCGACACAAAGGCTCTTTTCACTAACCATGGAATGTTGTGGTACTTATCTTATCGAGTACCATGGTTCTCCTGCAAACTACAAGGTGATACACTATTGTGGGACTACCGCCAACTACTAGGAGCTCCCATAAAATCCTGTAAGGGTACTCCTCCTGTCGAGTACCGCGTGTCTACCACCCACAACTAGGTGCTCTTCTGTCGTGGGTTTTCCACCAACTACCAAGTGCTCCCCAGTGATCTAGTCTAATAAGTCAAGCAATCGTCAGGTCTGTCAGCTACTAGGTATCCGCAGTCTGTCTGCTCGTCAATAAAAGGATCTGCTCCCCGAGCTACTAGAAAAAACAACAACTATCGTGAAGTCTCAGGTATAAGTATATCAAAGGTCCACCTCCTCATAGGGGTCTAAAAAAACAAACGACGTGTCAATCAGACTCCCAGTCTGTGAGTTGTTATCTTTTTAGTCCTAGAGGCTCGGTTGGTTTCGTTTATGAACCAACGTAACCATATCTAAACTATACACAAAACTACCATGGGGTATTCTCAAAGGTATGTCTACATTCCCAGAATATCGGCATTGCTGACGGTTCATCAAACAGACGCTTGTTGCCCAAGATATGGGTGAAAAGGTGTAATCCGGCTATAGTGGGTCCGGGTCCTGTCTGATCCAGTCAAACCGACCTGGCCCGTCCAGGTCTGAACCAGGGTCTTACCCGGTCCACAGGTCTGGCCCAGTTTGAGTAAACAGCCAGGCACGAAGGGGTGGCCTAGCTCAAAAGTGGCACCGCACGAGGTAGGCCCGGCTGGGGGGCATCCCAACTGGAGAGCCAGCGTGGCATGGCTGGCCACGCCATAGGGGGGCATCCCCATAGTTTCTGAAGGAACCATTGCTAGGAAGCTGTTCAATGAAACACAGGACCTGAGGGGTCCCACCTATAGCACGCACCGGTGGCTGGCTCAGCCAGCCCCCCTGGTTCCTCAACCGTGGCACAGTGGTGCCGCGGTCCTGTTAGCCTCTACACAGTGTGACGACATCGCGCTTCCTCCACTGCGGCCCAACCTGGCCACAACCTCCCTCTCAACCCTGCGGCGTGATGGTGCCTCCCTCGTCGTCCAACCTCCGCGGCCCTCCTGGCTGCAGCTCTTCCTTCCGCCGACATGCGACAACACCACGCCCCTCTGGCACCGCTGCGGCCCACTTGGCCGCATCTCAGTTCTCTACAAGGCACGGTAGTGCTTCACCCTTATGGAGACCCTGCGTCCTTGCACCGCTAGCTTCTTCACAGCCATCTCGTTTCATGTCTCCATGTGCACCACCCCAGTCAACATCAAACATGAACGAAAAAAAGGGGAGGGTTGGGACCTGTTCATGCGGTCAGAGCCCTCCTTGTCATGGCGAACCATAATCAAGATATTTGAATGATGAAGAATGGAGTTTTATACTCATGTGTAAATTATCTCAAACTCCCCTACATCGTGTTCGATGATGTTGATGGAGTCGCAGATAGGCGGCGTCATTACATCAATGTCGGAGGATGAAGAGAGTACTTGTCATTGGCGGACGAGCATTCAAAGGTGATGAAGTCGAAAACAACGCCGACATTCTTCGTGGGAGTCACTTCCCTTTCTTTCATCGGTTGAAGTGGGAAGAAGATGGCATCATTCTTCGTTGGAGAGAAAAGACTCCTCCCTAGATCTTCACTTTCTGTATTCCACCCATGAATAATTCCCAAGAAAATGAAATAATAGGTTTTCTTAGTATTATTTTGTTGGCATGAATTTGAAAAATTATAAAATTAATTATGTTACCTCACTAATTTAATGGGTGGAGTCGTTCTAATTAATTAGGGGAGGAAGGTGAGGAATTTCAAAGTTTTCCCTATTTTATGGAGATTTACAAGGGGGTTTAAGATCATGTGGGTCCAACTTAACAATTTCTTCCCAATGGAGGTTATAATCAGGTGGGACCCACCACCATAACCTTCCATTGGTGGTTAGGGTGTGGTGGCCCCCACATCCATCCTCCCAATAGATGTTTTAACCACACAAAATAAAATTATTTTAATACTTTATTTTATTCAATTACATTAATAAACCCCCGAAAACTAACTTCCATTCTCTTCAGAATGCATCTACGATGAAGCTCTCATTAATAAATCACTGATGCTTCAAGTTCAACGGTGCCCTTAGATTTCGATTCTGAGCACCAGTTCAAAAGATATAAAAACCTGCTCGTACATTTTCTAAAAGTTTGTAAACAAAACGTCATAAATTGATTTCGGAAACATCGGGCCTCAAGATCAGGCGCCGTCATAAACTACAAACTCGTAGAATTTCCATTTATTTAAGAAAAAAATCCATGGAAATTCAAGGTCATTACAATGAATAAAGATCAAGATCGTAATCAAATTTGATTTTGAAAATTCAAGTTAGAATATGGTAAATTTTATTTGAATACTATATAAAAATAAATATAATAGTAATCATAGAACATTTATACTGCAAATATGATATTGATATACGAAGAACTGTATTTTTTTTATTAATGTAAGAATATCATTAAAAGATTATTATAATTCTTTTGATTACTTTATTTTATGATTCAATGAAGTAGTGATAATGAAATGTTATTTTGTTCAAATTAAAAAGATTTTATGAGTTTTACAGGTTTTTATGTATCATTCCATATATATTTTATGGATTAGTTTTGAAATATTGGACACTAATATTACACATATCTATTGGAGGGTCATTATAACACATTGATTGTACATGAAATATGGAATGGAATCTATTTCAAGGGGAAACAAATGACAAATAATGAAGCATCCATTAATTATTTCAAACAACATAAGATTAAGTAATGTGTTAATAAATTACAATAGAATATTTTAAAAGAGATTTTTTTTTTGAAATTATGCCAAAAAAATCATTCCCCTCATAAAAAGTTGATTTAAAAATGGAAACAACAATCACTAAAATCTTCAACAAAAGTGTTTCAATTATGGAGATAATAGAAATTTGATATACATTTTACATTGTTTAAGGATTAATAATATTGTGAAGATAAATATAATAATCTAATGATTTCATTAATGAATAAATAATCAATATTTGAAAATTCAAACTGTAAATCAAATTGAATGAGATAATCTTCTTGAAAAATATAAGCGGCGCATATTAACTTGTTTTGGATTTAATGTTTTATTACTAATAATGAAGAATATGATTCTTCTATTAATAATTTTTTATATTTTTTATTTGAACACATAAATGCGAATGAGATCACTAGTGTTGTGAGAAGTAGTAAATGAAGTGAGGAGAAAATTATTATGCAGTTAATAATAAATTAAAAAATTCAATGAACATCTTATAAATATTTGAAATAAATTAAACACATTCCATCATCAAGAAACAATGGAACTATAAAATTTTAAAATTATTTTATGTAGGTAAATTAGATTTTTATATTGAATATTTTACTCACAGGAGATAATTAAATTGGAATATTAAAATTAATAGAAGGACTAAATTTGTATAAAGAGTTTAATGATTCTCAATTAAAATTACAGGATATAGATAATGAATTAAAAAAAACTGGAAATCATCATTTAGAATTACTTTCATGATGTTAATGAGATATTGATAGAGATGATTATAGAGAGTATTATTGTTTTAATGAAATTTCATAATTTAGTGGATTAGAAATTTTGACACTAAAATTATTCAAATGTTCATGAATTTATTTAAACGAATTTATACACAAAGGAATATATAATGAAGAAAATAATTTTAACAATGTAAGAAAATTATTAAAATTATTTAAATAGTGAAAATACTAAAATAGAAGAGTATAATATTAGATGTGGTAATTGAAAAAAACAACTAAATAAGACTAGGATAAATATGTGTTTTTTGGAGATATCAATAAATATTATTTCCAAAAAGGATCAACATTTTATGGTTAACAATTGGAAGAATATAATGAATTTATATATTTATATTATGTAAGGTATAATAGAATGTAATAATATTATGGTTATTTTTGGTATAATTGTGTATTTGGAACTATTATAATTTTCATTTTTTATATTAGAAATATCACAAAGACCTAGTATATTATGGGAGGTATAAATTTATGGGTATTCACCCCTATTGTAGAAAAAAATTTCAAATAAAAATTACAATTTCGTAATGAAGGATTTGAATAAAATTTAATCAATGATTGATGTTGGTATAATTTATGACCATCTTGGTCACTATACTGAGGAATTTATCCCAATTATGTATTTCGAAATTATAAGGAAAACAATTATGTAAAATTATCATAATAAGGATAAAAAATAAAATAAAAAAATAAACATTTTGTAGATATAATCAATGAAGCTAGAATGGTACATCCATGGATTTGGGAAATTGTATTCAATTTAAATAATAATTGTGTTATAATGAGATAAAAATATGTAGAAAATTGTAATAAATGGTTAGTGTTCTTTGGAAACTATTTTTTCACTCAGGATGAATCGAGTTGGTTGAAATTTTATTAGGTTAAATAATATGATGTAAAAAAAATTATTTATAAATCTATTGAAATAAAATGTACTAATTGTGTCTGAACAATGTGATTAATGTAACAGATTCTAATTTTTAGAGGATTGATATTTGAGTAATATGGTTAATTATGGAAGGTTATTCAATATATAATAGTGAGCATGTGATAACATGTTTCTGGTTTTCGATAGTATAATGCTTCTCGACATAATCATAACGAATGAAAATCAATTGTGGAATCATAGACTAGTCCACATTTATTATGCCATAGAATTTTTCAGGTACCATAAACATTAATTTCATTTATTATTTATGTTTTTTGCTGTATTATTATCTTGGGTGAGTCTTCATTAGAATATATATTTCTTTTGAGTGCTTAATTGGCCTTCAAACGGCTATACATTGGGCACGTTGTAAGAAAAACCCTTGGAGTTCTCTATAAGAAGTTTTGTTTCTTGTTTAGAGATGGATTGTGGATAGTAAATAGATGGTGAATGGTTATAAAGATTTATGATAAATTTACAAGAAAAATTATAGATAAACACGCTATTTATAATATTTATTGAAACTTTAGTAACACACTGTGCTTGTAAACCCCATATGTTCCTCGAAGAGTTAGATAGCCTTACATGGTTGGTGAACAATTCCAAAAATTTTATGATCAAAGCATGTGAACATATTGAATAAATATTAAGGAAAAAATTGAATCTATAATCCCAAAAATGGACCCCATCATTGTTTCCCCTACAACTATAACTCTCAATAGTTTGGGCCCTAATGGTGATTCATTGAATATTTCTCTTCCTCCAAACTAAAAATTCAGTAAATCTAATGTGTTTCATAATGAGGATTCAATGTTATAAGTGGTTATTCTTCCATTATTCATATCTATAATGGATATCATATTTTTTCTATAGATATGAATCATAGATCTAATCCATCATGACTAGATCAATATATTATATCATAATATAATGGGTTTTTTTATTAGTTTATTATGAGATGTATGATGTAGATAATTAGAATTTATCCTTGAGTAGTTCTAGATCAATAATTAATTCAATATATTATTTTTTATGAAAATATGGATCTCATCTATTACCATGATCCCTTCACTTTATCCATAGTCTAGATACATTATGATGATTTATTGGGTATTATTCTCTTCAATGTTTGGGAAACAATGTGATTTGGGTACTGTTTTTAACAACCCTGACACCCATACCCCAAATTCAGTGTCAAAATTATGACATTGTAATAAGATACAAAGGATCACATCAACAAGGATCGATCTATTTAAATGTATTTAATAACTAGATAATTTCTTTATTAACAGTTTACATTGGATATAAAATATATATCACACTAATGGTAAAAATTCTGAATCATTGAAAATAATTTATATTTTCCATCTTCATATAATGGAATAATGAATTAAAAATTAGGATTTTCTCAAATAATTATTTAATGTTAGGTATAATTAAAACATTGATTACTATATAAGGGATTGTATATATGGAAATATAATTATCATAAAACACATTACATTCATTCAACAACATGGCACAAAATAAATACATGGATGATATTGATGTTAAATTATCAGGGATAGTAATTATAAAATTATCATTAAAGGAAATGTTTTTTGTCAGATGTCATGATATTAGCTATCATGATCTCTTTACTACTAAGGCTTTGTTCCCAAATAATTTTAGTGATGGGTTTGTGTACATGAAAATTAATTTATTAATATTAGTCTACTTGTTATTCTAATGAGGCATGTTGTTGTATTGCTAGAATATATAATTTGAAGAACCACCCATTAATGTATTCCAAATTAATTCCTCACATATTCAATGATCAATTTAATTCACAAACAATATTCATCATCAATAAATATACATATTGATTAATGAATACAAAATATTAATATTTCCCCCTCTAATAAAGTATCATTAATATGAATACACCATATGTAGAAATGATATAAGGTTTATGAAATAAGAATTTCATTGATTAAAATAATATGCTTATGAAAGATAAATTAATCATTAAATAAAAAATGATCCAAATATTTTGAATGTTTCAAGATAATTTAAATGAGTTAAAATGTTATAATAGATATAATATAGTGGTCAATTAATCAGAAACATAATTTTTAATAACATCTTGATTTTTTTAGAACAGAATGAACATTGAGGGAATATTGAAATATTTTTCGAATAACAATTATATATGTGTCAATTAATGATAACATGTTAAATAATATTAATAGAATAAAATAGTAACAGTAGAGTAAAAATCCTTTATCCCCTTGATCATTAAAATTAAATAACCCTTTTGTGTTATTTATAATTAATGATGATAATGACCATTACAGAAAACATTATAATATTCATTTCAATCATTAATTATTATTTTCATAATAAAAAATTGCATTATTAAATTATTCTTGTAAATAAAAATTTATTTTGTAATGTTTTTAAAAAATATGGACATAAAAGAAATGTGTAATCATTTTAAAGGATAATTAAGTTCATATTTTCTTCTAAAAATTTATTTTCCTCATAAAAGTGAAAAAATTAGAAACAAACATCATAATTAATTATTTTATACAAGAGAGGAAAATATATAGACTTCTCGAGTAAGATATTATAATATTCAATCAATGAAAAATAGATAAATATAGAAATAATAGATTGAAAAATAAATTATTACTTCTTTTCTATCATTTGAATAATAATACCATGAAATAAAAAACTATAATAAAAAAATATTATCATTTATTAAATATTTTTTAATGTCATGTATGTTAGTTTAATAGAATATGAGAAACATTAAGAATAACTATTTCACAAAACAAAATATTTGTTAATGGAGTGGAATTTGATATGAAACCCCCCTTGCTTCCACATAGCTTATCATGATTTATTATTGATTATAATTTATTTATAATTATTATAATTACATAATATAATCATATTAATATTTATAATATCATACATTATCCTCTTATAAAATTTAATAATGTGTTTTTTAATAGTCTTTATATATTTTCATTATTTCAAGTGTAAACTAATTCATTTTTTGGATAATTTTTCTCTGGTTTTCCAGTTGTTGTAAATTTAATATGGTTATATCATTTAAAAAAGGCTAATATTCATTTTCATGTTTTACATATTAATTATATATTTATTATTAATCATACCTGAATATCTTACATGAAAAGCGAATAACATTGGTTCATAGTGGTGGTAGTCGACACGTATGAATAAGCGATGTTTTCATTTTTAATGGGTGTAAGGGTAAGGTTTTATATGAATTAATTAATTTATATAATAATATATATTCTATAATATTGATATATATTCAATAATTTCAGCCATAATGAATTCCATTTGATAAGGTAATGGAAAACAAATAACATTGTTTTGTGAAGTTACTATATATTGTACACATGAGAACTGTATTTTTTCCCATTTGATGGAGATGGATATAAATAAATATTATTAAATTTATATAAAAACATATAATTATATGTATGATAATAGTTTTATTATATTTTAATTTTATAGATGTAAGTAAATTTGGCAATATTATTAGAAAATATTAATGTGTTTTGTTAATTTTAATAGGTGTTCTTTGCATAATCTATTATAGATATCCTCTTATAGACCCTAGTGTGGGTATATCAAGAACAAAAAACCTGTAGAATGTGTATTAGGAGATTGGGGGATATATGGATCAGCTTTTGTTATTTTGAATAGTTCAAGTGGTATGAATTTATTTGGTTCCCATTTAGAATTAATATAAGCTGAACACCTATAATTTTTCAATGATTTAAAATACTATTAACTCTCATTCAATAATTTTTTTTCCTTAAATTATTTAAATAATTTTTTTATAATTTTATGTTAAAAATAAACTAAAAATAGTATTTAGACATTTTTTTCACGTCATTATCTAAATTTAATTTCTTATCATTAGGCATAAAATATAAAAATTTATTGTAATTAATTAAACATATAATGTTATTTTAAATAATTATAATAGAAAATTATTAATCCCATATTAATTTATTTGAAATAATATTTTTTACTTCCAATTTATATTGTCGATATTTATATTAAATTAATAATGAAAATAATTTTTATTCCTCTTATTATTGAAAAATATTCTAAAAAAAGATGTATCGTTAAATAATAATTTTGATATATTCTTTCAATATAATTTTTAAGAGAAATAAAAAAAATATTGAATAATTTTTTTGAATTGGTAAGATATAATATCAATAGTAGCTCTATAAATATAATATTTTTATGTATATAAATATTTTAATATTCATTGAATTACAATTTGATTATGATAAAATATTAACTTAATATAATTAAACTAATTTGATACATTTTTCACTCAATCATAAATTTTATCCTCATATTCATCAAGGATAATAACTTTTCACGATATGAGGGTGCATATTCAATATGTCATGCTTATGATCCCCCATTGACTAATAACGTTTTTTGGTTATAAAATGAAACATTATATGTTTTTTATTTTAATTCTACAACACATGTTCTATAGTGTTATGAAACCAGATAGCTTATTCATATTAAGATTGATTATTTTACAATTATATTTCATAAATGGTGATAAAATTCATAAACTCAAGTATATACTTACATTAAAATGAGATATACTATAGAGATATACACTATACTTTCCAAATGAAAAGAAAAATTTCATTATTTTATAGAATTTAGAAATAATTTATTTACCTGTGGATCGATTTTAATTTATTACCAAGACCAATAAAACCCATTTTTTAGTTTAATTCCATAAAAAGAGGTATCCTGCATGAAATTTGAAATCATTCCATATTCTCTTTTCATAACTATTATTACTACTTTGAGATACTTTAATATATTTTTCTAAATAGTCATTCAAAAACTCATTTCCTCTTCAATAAGTTCAAGGCCTACAACCTTATTTTCTCCAGCATTGTCCCAACATATTGGAGTATGACATCACTTTATATATAATTCTTCATTCAGCACAATTTGTATAGTTGAACATAATCTATTCTAATTATAAAATCATCCAATGGAAAATTATAATCTAAAATAACTTTAATAATCCTATATAATTACCTAATAATGTCTTATAATTTTTAAACTAACTCTTTCGACTATTCTCCTATTTTATGATTATAGGATGTTCTCAAATGAATATTTCTATATAGATTCGTATGATGATTATGATAGAAATTCAATGTAGATCATGGATCAAAATCTCACAAAATTTATAGTTTTGTTCCATGTTGTCTTTAAATGTAATTAATATTGCGTCATAAAAGGTGATAAATATATAAATATTCACATATATCGAGGGAATGTGTTGATTTTGTAATGTGGAAAATAATAAGCCTTTGAGAATTATTACTTCATAGAGTATCTAGAAATACAAGAACCACATACGTACCAATTTTATCCAATTTTTATATATGAATAGGTCTAGGAGGAATAAATTTTATATGATTATGTATCTCAGCATTAGTTATTGAAAAACCAATAATCATGATATATAATCATAGAATTTCACGCATCATATAATCTCACCATGAATATTCCTAAAAAGTCATAAACATCATGGTTCTACCATGGTATATAAGAAATTTTTTTTAATATAATCATCTCATAATTCTTCTTATAGATCAAGTATAGATGAAAAACAAAAAAACTATTTAATATTAAAAATTTCATCTTTACAAAAAATGTTTTCTAAATTTACAACAATCAAAGTATTATATTTATTTCTAAAAGTCTCATCATCTGGTTTTGAAATTTTTATATATTCCAATAAATATGTTTTTTAAATCAATTGAAACATGTGTGTTCTTCTCCATCATAAAAATATCCAAGATATATTTTTATTAAATACATGAAAATCGGAACCCCCTTAATACGCATTTTGTTCATTACTCCATTAAATTTTCTATAAACTGATTATACTATATTATTTTATTTACCTATGTTGAAATTTATTGTTAAATTTTTATAATTGAGTAGCTTGAGCCATCATGTTTACATTATTATGATATACTTCGATGAAAATATATATTTATTACTATTATAAACAATATATATATATATCACATTTTTTTTATTAATATAATGTCTTTATATCATCATGAAAATATTACCACTATAAAATCCATATTAGTGGTTTTATAGTTTAGTTCATGATTCCTTACCAACCTTGAACCATATACAATAAATTTAACATTATACTTATTCATAAAACTATGAAACTTCATTGATGAAATAATATATATCATAAATACCTCATTTCCTCTTTGTAAAGTTAATTTCATATAAATTAAATATTTACACATCATGCCTTAATAAATATATCTCATTCCTTTTTCCATATTAACATAATCCATTTACATGTCATATTTATTAGTGGGTTTTGTAATCAGAATTTTTTTTACCCATTCAACGAGAGTTACCTATCTGTCCAAGGAAAATATTTACATCATTTATGTTTTTATATTATTCCATTCATATATTTCCATTCTAGTCAAATGATCAAATGACATTCCCTCTTCGAAGAAAAATAGGAAATTAAAAAACAATACTTGTAATGATAGAATTAAATCTTCTAAAATTTTCCATATTACTAACTTAATTGAAGTATCTAAACAATGACTTGAATTTGATTCACATTCTCCAAATATTTATTTTTTGGAACAATGATATGATCAATAAATACCTCAATAAATTTACCTTGATATTCATTCATTGATTTGTTCATTAGATCATAAGAAATATGGGTCTCATTTTTCAATCCATATATCATTTTTGTAAACTAAAAATGTCAATAAATGTTATGAAATGTTTTGTTCGGTATTTACTCCTTTGTTAAAAATAATTGATAATTTTTGAAAAATAGGTTATTATTTGAAAAATATTTATATACATGATTTTTATAGAATAATGTATAAATTTGAGGTTGAAGATACATTTATTCCCTATTAATAGCATTAACTTTACTAAAATATATGCACATCCAAAAGGTTCTATATTTCATCTTAATGAAAAGGATAACGACTTTGAAAGGTGAATTAATATGGAATATAATACCATTTTATGAAATATCATGTATATTTTTCTTTCATTCCCCTAATTATATAATTTACATTCTATTTGAATTCTTTAATATTTTTATTTAATTTGGGATTAAATCAATTGAAAAATAAACATCACATTTTGGTGCATGTCCACATAATTCTTAGAGAACACATCAATAAATTCCTATATTATCAGTATATCCTCAATATGAGGATTAAATTTCCCTTCCATAGGTTTTACATTTCATTATTCCACATGAATCTCATTTAGAAGAGATTTTGGAGGATGGCCAACACTAGACACAAATGACAAATTCCATCATCTATTGATAAATATTTTCCCATATTCATCATTAAATTTAATTTATTTCTCTTTGAAATGTTTTTTTCATAAAATTTTGAAATATAATACATTAAAATTATTTTATAAAAGTAAAACATACGTATAATATCCATTCTTCAAAAAATATTATTTTTATATGTTGTAATGGGAACCATCTAATGCACCCATATTGAGAAAAAATTACCAATAGTATTCTTGATTCAAAAGTCAATTCATATACTACTATGGAAATATATAATTTTCATTTCAAAAAGTGAGGATATTATAGTGTGATATAAAATAGACTAATTAATTATAAAATCATTATTCTATTATTAAATAACATTCCACCACTTATTTTGGAACCTCAACCTGAGTAGTACTGATCACCCTATATTGGTCTTCTCCTTGATGTCACATAAAGTATTGGATCCCTTGATTCTTAGGTCATTTATATGAATAAGTCCCAATTTATATATAATTTAATTACTGTATTTTTGTGTTTTCATTATTCCCCTTCAAATAATTTTTTTAATGACCCTTATCTCTAAACAAATAACAAATTCTCATTCCCTTTAATAATTTTATACGATGCTTCTTTCCAAAAATGTTCACATAATGGAACATTATTCATTTAATTATTATTTTATAATGTGTTCATAGAATTTATGTTTGAAAGTGAAATAATCATATATTTATTTATGTTGATTATATGTGGATTTTATATTTATTATAATATTAATATGGATCATAAAACAATTTTATCTTGTGATGAAAAATATTTAGAAATAAATTACCAATACAGTACGGGATTATGAAAATCGATGAAATTGTTAATCTAGATTTTTATATTAAATATTAAATATATTTAATGCATGTATAATATTGTAATGGTATTCTTATTGTTTTAAAAACATTATTTTTTACATTTACATTTAAAAGATTAAATTTTACATTGATTCATTTTGTTGTTCATAAGGGTAATATTGACCAATAACGTTTCCTTAAAATATCTTCATTATATAATTTCAACTTATTCAAAATATATCACATTCAATATCAATTATTAACATATATCAAATTCTCTTATAACAATATACACTATCAGCATAAACATTTCATATTCATTAAATCAAAAGTGGATAATAACTTTTTCAATGGAAGTAATCCAATTCTTTGATAACAAAGGATTGTTAATTACAAAAAAAATTGAATCATATTATAACTTAAAATTATAACATATTGGTTTATAATGAAATTTAATGTCATTATTCTCCATATGAATATGTTTTGTCATATCCATGGTCAAATTCACTATTATAGCTATGAATTACTCATCTCCAAAACTGGTGGTATTGGATTTCCAAATATGAAATATATATATTATCATTGAGAATTTATACCATTCATAATTACATGATCCATTTATAAATAATTACATAAATTAAATTATGTTATATAATTTTTAATTTTTTATCAATGTGTATAATTAGTGAAATACGTAACATGATTTGAAAATTTATGCATATCTAATCCCAGAATCATATTCAAGGCTTTTTTTGGAATTTCATAAAATTATAAAACCATTATCATGTAATTGATAATTTATTTATATTATAATTTCAATTAAAAATAGAATGTCTCTATATAGTGTCAATCTAGGTTCATAGTTAGGGACCATTTAGCACGCACTAGAATAATTACCTTGATATAAACAACTAGATATTTTTTGGGCTATAACCCCTTAATACTTCAATGTAAAAACAAAATCTCCATGTAGAATCTAGATATGGATGTTATACTAGTAAGACCACATAATATATACCTTAACAAACATTATTCGATATTATCCTATATAAGGCATATCATTAAAGTCTTTCACAATGTTATGTTCCATTACCTATGTTTTCATAAATCTAATTCTCAATTGTTTTGTTAACAATTATGGGATACCAATTATAATATCCCTAAAAATTATATCCCTTATTCTGTGTCAATTTTTTGAAAATGGAATAAGTTACAAAGGGAAATTTCTCCATGATTCAATATGTTTTTTAGGCTTGAATAACCATATACATATATAATATTTATTTTATATTGGAAATAAAACTAAAAACATTGTAAAGGTAAATATTATTAAACGTTGAATATAATTCATATATTAATTCATGATAACACAGGGAAAGGAAAAATTAATGTTTATCTCTAATATTGTGTAATAATTATGTAAAAAAATAAATCCTGACAAAATAATTCATAGTCGATATGGGTAAGTGAGTAACTGAAAAAAATAGAATTTAATAATTTACATTTGCATGAATTTTTTACATGTATAATTATATGGTCAAAATATCACGGATAGTAATAACTTAATTATGTTTATATTAAATTCATAATATTATACATAGTTATAATATACATCATGTTACCATTACCCTGAAATAAATTCTCCAAGGAAATTTAATCATTGGAATGATATACAGTGGAAAATATGATAACTTTGTCCTTTAGTATTTTCACATGAGATAGGTGAATGTATTGAGTGGAAATTTAATTAAGGATCCATCGAATCATTATATTTCCATTTCATTTGACATATCGTGAAGGATAAAGTTATTTCCTCAATAACATATCTTTTTAATGAATATATGTATTTTTAAAAAATATAGAATATTACGATTTATACATTCAATAAAATAATCTCTACAGTAAGAAACAATGTATAAATCATAAATATTATTAAAAAACAATATCTAGGATACAAATAATATTTACATGAAATATAAATAGAATTTATTATTTAATTTGATCATAGTAATGTGAATGTTTCAAGGTATTTTTAATATCAAAAATCATAGTATCAAATAAAATAAGAACATCAATTCATTTAAACTATATTTTTTATGATATCATAATTAATATTGGATTATTGAAAAAAATTTATTAGAAACCATAAAATTATATATAATTACATATTTTTGTTTAAAATTCCTTGAAATCTTATAGATGTATCTAAATAATAAAAAACAATTATGTTAGTGAAAAAATATCTTAATTCCCTAAATATAATAATTAAAAATCCATTTTAAGAAAACATTAGAAATATTAGAATTAAAAAAATATAAATTATAATATAACACAATATTTTCTTCATATATATTTTTAGTAAATGAAAAGTTCTTTTTAAAAAAAATTATAAATATGGTCATGAAAAAAATACAACATATATTATTTCCTTGATTCACGTAATGAATATTATAAAATTCATAATAAGTAACTAAAAATAATTAAATATCAATAGGATAATAATATATATGGATTGAATGATGTAAATATTACATGATTCCTTCAATAAATAATATAACTAATTCCTATCAAATATGGTTATAAAATAAATTGTCACGTATTTTGGTAACATTCAAAATTTAATCCCTTGAAACAATAAAATTTAATTCTAACATTATTCGTCATTAATAAAGGGATATTAATTTTAAATAATATTTGTTTATTTATATATGCTAAAAAATAATATATATACATAATACAGAATAAGTATTAATATAGTGGAATTTTAGATGAAATACATTACCTCACACATCTATTAAGTTGAACATTACATAAACCCTATATAAAAAAGTTAAAATTCATAAAAATACAAAAAGTATCTATATAAGTATTTATTATATCATGTATGTTACTCTTATAACATATTATAACTTTTCTCTAGAAATCATTCATTTTTATCTTTCTTTCTACTGTTAATTTTTCTCTTAGTCATGTTTTATAATGTATGTATTGGTAACTGTGTAATTATCTTGATTATATCATATAAAAAGTTTTATTCAATATATATATATTATAAATATTAATTATAAACATATTTTGAGGCATCCATGAAAATAGGGCCTGAAAATTGAACCATATCGCATCGTTGAAGTGGTAGTCGACACGTACACAAGAGCAACAATGTCATTTTTTAATGTGTGCAAGGGAACAAAGAAAAATAATTTTTTATTATCATATATATCAATTATATATTAATTATGTACATAATTATTATTATTCGTGTGTGGAGGTGATGTAAAATGAATTACAATGGTCTGTGAGGTGTTAGTCTTCCGTACACAGGAGTGATGGTTTAACTTTTCATTTAATAAATTAGAAGACAAATAAATATTATTTACTTAAAATAAATATAATATTATTATAATGGAGATATTTTTCATATAAATATAATGGGTATGGAAATGTTTAATGTTGTATGAGAAGACGAAAAACAAAGTGTTTGGTTATGATGATTACTTCATCTTATAAGAAAATAATTTAGATCTCCTCTTATAGACCCTAGGGATACTATTATAGAATGTAATATATATAGAGTGTGTATAATGATTTTATAAAGAATATTTAGTTGTTTTTTTGTGATTAATTTTTCACATGTTGTGATGAATTGAGGGTAGGAGGTTGCCTATAATAATTGAGGTGAGGTCCACACATGTAAATTTTTTATGATTTGAAATATTATAAAGTCAAAATCAAGATAAAATAATACCGAATTGACTCACATTCAATGGTGATATTTTTATTGTATAAATAATCTCACAAAATATAATTTATATATATTTTTAGATTATATAAACTCATACAATTTTATGTTAACCCTGGTTAATCTAGTTTTAATAATTACCATGTTAATTGATTGTTCGCAATTTTTTTATCCAATATGAACTGATATTAAATTTAAATAATGAGTTAATATTAATTATAATGATTAAATTTATATATTACAATTAATAATATTCAACTTATTGAGATGATAAATTTTTATTTAAAAATAATCATGCAAAAAGAGATGAAATATAAATATTTAGTAAATGGATTTCAATCATGCATAAGACAATATTACATTAACTTTATAACTAGTAATGATAATTAAATAAAAATATATTCATATATTTATATATAATATCAATAAATTTCATTTAAATCATTCATCACAATTTATTATTTTAATAAATTAAAACGTAAAATTCTTGTTCTCATATAAATTGATTTTGATAAAATACCTTGTATTAACATACCAATGATCATGTATCTATTCCTATAAAAATTAAATTATATAATAATATGTAATTATACATGTTAAAAATTATTATTATAAATAATATTTTAAAATTTCAAAAGCTACATTATCAGATATTTATGAAATCTCATTTTTGAGGGAATACTTTAAAATTTTATTATATGATCATTTTGACATAGTATGTACAATAATTGATATACATTCTATAAAATTATAATTTATTTTTAATTAATTTTTAAAAAGTAAATTTTATCATAATTTCAAAAAGATAATATTATCATTTATTATAACTGAAACACATTGGTCTTATCTTTCCTCAATAGATCTAGGAAATTTTCTTCAACACATTAAATATATGATGCAGTAACCATCCTATTCCCATTTATGGAGTTATACAAAATGGTATTGTTATGTGTATATATGAATAATTATAAACAATTCCTAATAATTGTATGTTTAGAATAAATGGGTGGAAGACAAATCTTATCCTAGTTATGGATTGTGTGTTTCCTTCTATATTGATCCTAAGAAGATTATTATTTTATTTCTATTACAATAATTATTATGATATTTTTATACATTATATGTTGTTTTTTACACATAGAATTTTATATATCTAGTGGAACCATTGTGAAATGCCTGCTTAACATGTTACAAAGAAAATCGATGCTAGATCCTTAGAGTTAGAGTTATGATGACGCGAATTACTGGTTTTGGATATGGATACATGATGTTTAACACTAGATATTTTCTTATGATCAGCCCATAATATGGAAATTCCATATACAATTGTATGATGTTTTATATGATAGCATGATTTCCTAAATGTCAATGTACTTTTCTTTGCAAATAGTTCCATTATTTCAGGCATGAGAAGTGATTGTACCATCAATGGGGGGAGAGAATATGGCCATGGTTCATGTGTGTGGACCTATTTTTATATTTAAAACATTCAATGTCTTTAATAGCAGATCGCGTCACATTACAAGATCTTTTTAATATATGGAATATTCCTGAAATTATTCAAAAAAGGGTAAATGATGGGTATGGTGGGGTCGTTAGAATTGTATATATTGAATGATCACGCGATGCATTTTTTTTATGATTTATTATATTTAAATTTCCCCTCATCATGACATACCCCACTATGTACATGAACACATATGTTAGGGATTCAAATTTGGGGTTTTATTGGGTTTATATTCACACTATGTATGATAGATTTTGTGACTATATAGAATTTATCAACACTATTCTTGATAAATACAATGTCTTAATGGTGAGATGCTCAAGAACATGTAGGGATGATTCATTTTCAAAATCCAAGAATACTCTAGACTACTGTTACACTATATTTTATTTGTTTATTTCTAGTGGTTCTCTTATACTTGTTAACCTAACACATTGGGGGGTCCATTTGATTTTAATTTTATAACATGATATGAAATATTTTATATCATAAAATTTATGTTATTCTCTACAATTTGGTTTTTATGAATATTATTTATGATCTAACATTTTGGTTTACAGATAACATTAATGAGAGTATAGTCTAACCATGAGAGCTTTAGACCATCACTGAAAGTCATCAACCACTTTCATATGGGGAGGTTTCCAAGAGATGAGGTGTTACTTCAGCTAAGACATATTTATTTGGTTATAGGTGTTAAAAAATGAATAAGATGATAAGTTTTAATTTCAAATTATATGTGGTAATGGTAGAATGGTTATAGGATTCTTGAAACACATGTAGGGGGTACCCTTGTTCATGGTCTTCTTTTGCGTGATGGACCTTCGAGTTACAAGTGATGGACCTTTGAGTTACAAGTGATGGAATTTATATTATAATTTATGAGATTTTTTTAATGTATAATAACTGTGTTCATAGGACAACATGCCATATATATGTACCATTTGATTGATTCAAAATTGTTTATTTATTAAATGTTTTGTTTTAAACATCCTACTCTGGGATGAATATGGGTTCCCCAATATAACTATATATCTATTATATAATTTTTTATATGAAAATGTTCATGCTTTTATGATATATATATATATATATATATATGGTTATAACTAATGTGAAGTTATGAAATACTATTGATAATCCCTATTTTGATTTGGGGGGGGGGGGGTTATAACATGTGTGAGGATATCTACTCGAATAGTTATTCATAAGTTAATCACTTTTTTATGACATATAACGTTATAATATGAACATGAATGAATGTAGATACATGTTTTATAAGTGTTTTCATTGAATTTAAGATATCATTTTTTCTTGAAGATTCTAGATAGGACCACCTGAGAAATAATTATAGAATTATCCACTAATGAGGGCGTCCCAATTCCACTGTAATTTATACAATAGGTAGGACCTGAGCATTATTCCACACTAGTGGTGGTTTTTTATGAAATAATACGAACCAAAATTATAATATATTTGGATGATTCCAATTAAAGAATAGGGGTGTAATGAATTATAGTTGATTACACATGAAACATCTATCATTGTCATCTTCCATCATTCCAGGGAATAGGTGGACCCAAAAATGTTGTTGAAAAGATTGACATTATCGAGTGAATAATTGATATAGTGGAGAACTAAAATGAATGAATGTAGAAACTAGTTTCCTTTATTCGTTAATGATATTCTACGAGATAGTGGTACATTCTGCGATATAGAGTAACATGTGAGTGTTTCACTATGGTGCAAATAAATTACCTATTTATTTAAGAGTTATTTCATGAAAAACAAATACAATTTTTTGAATAATTGAATATAGAGATTTAGGTATGTAAATTTTTTATTTCCTCTTATATTTTTCATTTTATGGATTTTACACAATTTTATTATTTTTGTGGGGAAGGTGGGAAAATAATAATGATTTCAAAAAATAAAATAAATATTTCATAGAAATATTATTATGAAACAGTGGTAAACCATAAAGTAAAAACAAGATAAGTAATTAAAAATATAAATAATTCAAAAATTATTTTAGAAGATGCTTAAAATTTTAAAATTTGTCACCCTATATATTCTCTAGGGAGGTGTAATTACCTTTCCATCAAGAGAGTTCTTGATAAGATCATAAAAATGGTTATCCATATTTTCCCTTATCTAGATATATTCCTAAATTTTGATCATCCTTTATTTGAAATCTCAATCTAAAGTTGGTTCTCATTTGGTGATCCCTATATTTCACTCCCCATCAATATGAACATTAATCATTCTAACATAAATATTTTCAACATTTTCTTTTGTATCCATGATCCAAACTGCTACTATTTTTATTTCATCATCAGTTTAAAGAATGATATCCATTTTTTTCATTATGAGAATCATCAATTTTATAACTTTTATTATCAATAGACCCTTCTTTATGAGGTGGAAGATCCATTTTTTCAATAGTTTTCTCATTACCATTAGGACCACTATACTCATCCCATAGGTATTGACCTGGCACATTAATTATCTCTTTTTAAAATTGGTTCTTAAAAGTATTTTTTCATTCAAATTCCATTTTAGAATCTCCCTTTTGGGTCATCCATTTTTTACGACTTTTTTGAAATGCACGAATAATCCTTCAACCTATATATTATTTACCCTTAGCGATTATGCATTTTCTTTAGTATTGGTTTCCCTTTTTCCTTATCAAAATCCTTAGGATATAATGTCCTTCCTATTTCATTTCCTACAAACAATATTTTGAGAATTAGATTATCATTTATCAAATTATTCTAACTCATATAAGACATGTGATACTTCTTGGAAATTCAGTCCCTTAATGTGGTTTCCCAGATTTAGCACTTATGATTATTTTTTGGGGATCATATTTCTTAGTTACTCCACTGATCCATCTATAACATTATAGGTTACCTTAATTGATTTATCCTTATTTAAATAGTCATATGTATTTTCCAATATTAACCTAATTGTTTTTTTAAATAACATACATCCAAATAAACTCTGAGTAATATGAGAAATTTTGGATGATAGTGTATAGAATCAAGGAACCAATTACATGACCCCCTAAGACTCTTTATTCATTGCTACAATTATGGAATATGAACATGTTTCTCTGAAACAACAATTAACATTAAAACCATTCCATTATGTTCTAGTTTTTCATCCTCAACTAATAGAGCCACCGCCTTATAAATAGATTCATTGGTAATCTGCTCTTCCTCCAAACAGATTGTTACCACATATGAGGAAATTCAAAGAAGTGAGACAATTATGTTCATGACACATTTATTTCATATGAGGCCAGTAGAACTTGTTTAACTGAGATTCACATCACCTGATCATGTTTAACCCAACCATAAGCATACTCCACATTCGGATATAGCTCCACTGGAAGAGAATATTTCCTAGTAGAGATAATATTCATATTCACATCAATCATGACCCTAAAATATTCATATTCACAAGTTCTAAATATTTTTCACTTGAACAGGACACATCTGCCTCATACATCCCAACATTATTCCCAAAAAAAATCCTAAATAACTACATAAATTGTAAAAAATTATTATACAACAAATATAAATCAAACAATGTCTCAAATAAATTATGTTGTTTGTTTCATATTTCATCACATAACAAAATAGACTTAAAATTAACATGAATTATTGAAAAATCAAGTTAAAAAAATATTTTACATGAATCCTGATGGAAAAGAACCAATGTTCTACAGTCAGAACAAATAAGGTTAACAATTATAATACATACTAATTGGATAATTTTGGAATTTTGGAAAGGGATTCAGGGTTTGTGTAAACTAACCCAAAGAATCATAGTCTGGGTATCATTCATTATGAATAAATAATATATCCCCTTGAAAATGATTAATTAAGAGCCATTGTAGTCTTGAGTGGTAGTATAACTATTTATGATCATATCTCCCTTTAATTTAATGTGGACCATTATGTGCCTATTTTCATGGACTATAAATATATCTCTATAAAAACCATAGTTATTATGAATAATTTTCTCGAATAAATTACATTTTCACTTATATATTTCAATTCACTATGTTAAAAATTGATTTCACAACGAACTGAATTGGTATACAATACACTATTCCAACTCGATGTATGATACACAAAACATCGACTACACATACATTAGACAACACAACTTATTAATTGTTGATAGTTCATTATTTCCGTTAACACCTCTAATGGTCTAAATTATGAAGGAAATATGTGTATATATGTTATATATAATATTCATTATGTATTTATTATTATTTATTCCTTTTACGACACGTCTCGTTTTATTTTCTATTTGATGTAATATATGTTATTCACATTTAAGGAAGTGTGGACTACCGCCCCCTCAAAGCGATGTGATGCATTCACACACTACATGTAATATATTAAGGATGGGTTTAGTAAAATTATATGAAATATATATCATTATAATTATAAATTAATGATATTATATATATATATTTCATATTGTTTCATTCTTTATATATGATAATAAAAAAACAAAGTTCATACATACATACAACTTACAGTCTCCATGCACGGTGTACTTCATTTGATACTTCTATATTAGATAGATTGTTATAGTACACATATAGTAAATATATGTTATATTTATATATTTTTAAAATTCCAAAATCATGACATTATTAAAAGGAACAAATAATTAACAAATTAAGCACATGCGAAGAACAAAGCAAATTTTACCCGAAGTGAAACCATAACATATGACTATTAATAAGAGTGTAATATAATGTCATGATAAAACCACACAAGGAATTAGATATAATACCTCGGTTATATAATACATTTATAATAATTTAATATATGGTATATAGGTTTCTTGAACGAGTATGATGAGAGTCAAGATATTAGGTAAGGGTATTTTATCTCAGTTTTTATTTCTGTGAGATATGCGCCATGAAACCCACTCTTTAAATTTGTGTGGTTTAATTAAAACCCACAATATTATTTTATAAATCATATTGTAAAATTTATTGGTATTAAAATAATGTTTTTATGATCATTATTTTATGTGTTTTATGATTCAAAACATACCAAACTGGTAAATGTTCTTTTTCTAAATTTTCATTCTTTATGAATTGTGTTTTTATGAACATAAATTCATTATCATGGTTTATATACATCAGTTTTACATTACATTTTATGAATTAAAATTTTTTAGTTTTATTTTATGTT
Organism: Viscum album; assembly: GCA_963277665.1. Classification (NCBI taxonomy): domain Eukaryota; kingdom Viridiplantae; phylum Streptophyta; class Magnoliopsida; order Santalales; family Viscaceae; genus Viscum; species Viscum album. The sequence goes on along the minus strand of OY728143.1, from coordinate 958,677,739 downwards.
TTATTTTATTTTATTTTCTTACACGGAGTGTATGATCCTACGTTAATATGTTATAAGAGTTTTTTTGAAACAATATCATCTCTTTTAGATTTTGTTTATGTTTGTACATCCTTCGATGAAATCATATAATACATATATATTGAACAATCATGTGATTCCTTATCCTATATTTATTAATTATATATCCTTCTATTATTATAATTTACCACTCATTGATAATTAAGAAAATATTTTTACATGAAATATGATTGTCTCTCTAGTCAGAAATATATTGTAATAAAATCCAATGTTTTGAAAAAATATTCAATTTTTTTAAAAGACTTTTAAAGACCATTTTAAAGGAGAATAGATTTTGAAAATAAATTATGGTTTAGAAATCATACTTTTTATGTTTTCTATGCTGTTTATAAAAATATTTCTAAATTCAATATGATTTGAGATTAGTATTTAAAATTAGACAATATATTTTCTTGAAAAAATGTTATCAAAAGATAGTAAAAAATAATTTCCCTTCTATTTTACCTTTAATTGGTGTTATTCATGACTTTATAGTGAATGAATTCAATGTTTATTTTAATATTAATTATTTTAATAGCTTATTTATGGCAATATGTTTATGAAATATGTTTCTATTTCATGGGTTTTATGATTTTGAAACCTGCTTATTTTCAAAGGATATTTTTATGATGATATGATTATGAACAATGTTTCTTTCCACAAGTTATTATATGACTACATGTTTATAATACCCATTTTTTTAAATGGGTTGTGATATGGTTATATCTGATCTTGTGGTACATGTATATATGATTTCACTACGAAATGGGTGAGACCTATATATATCCCAAAAATGTATTTGGAAATTATTCATCTTATTTTATAGACAATGATGAGATATGAAATGAACATGGTTAAGTATTACAGGTTCGGAATGGGAAATAAACTCAGTTCTGTAATACAGGGTTGGAAGGAGGGTTTAACTCGGTCCAGTAATACAAGGTTGGAATTGGGTGTTAACCCAGTTCTATAATGGACTTTTTCCACTATGATGTTCTCAGAATAAATTCCTTTAATAAAGTAGAAATCAATATATATGTATATGTGTCTACCCAAATTCCATGTTTTATTCTTATGTTATGATTTCATGGAAAATTTTCTTCATTTCCGTTAGATTAATGTCTCATGAAGTGCATAACTTTAAGACATGATTCATATTATGATCTTGGAAACGTAGGTAATGATCTATTATTTTCATTATCATTGTCTCATACCCTATTCCTAATTCTTATGATTACATATCTTCCTTAATTACCCTTACTAAGTATTCAATCTCACCACTTTTATTCCATCTCCATGTAAGGACACTATGTGTTAAGATTGATGTATCTACGAAGGGTTCAAGTCATGAATACCCTACTAAGAGATAATGTATCTCACTTAAGTATTAGTGTTTATGTTTCCATGATTCCAATGGCCCTTGACAAGTACAATATGTGGGTGCCCCTTTGTATAAGGTTTCAAGTATTACATAAATTTATGTAATATTAACATATGTATTGTGAGGGTCTATATAGTTTGTTTAAAGGAAATGGTCCAGTTATCCTTTGGAAGGTTGGATGAGAAAACCATAATAAGAACTCTACGTACATGTCAAAGGATAAGTATAAATATTTTGAAACTCATAATAAATGGTAATGGAATTTTGGTACAGGATAGAATTAGTTTATTCCTAGAAATATATCTTTTTCTCAACACTAAAACTGGATATCGATTTGAATATATGTACCTAGGGGAAATAACTTCAAAAAGAAGATCCAAATTTTTACTCACCGTAATCTAGTACATGAAAAATAGTCATTCTAGAAACATGGTTTGACACCTACTGGGGATATGCTTTAGAAAATCACAAACTCATCGCAAACTATCACAAAGGATTTAAATGGAACTATCCTATGAATACAATTAGATAAAACAAATGTGTCATATATTAATCATATTGCCAATATTTAGACATATTGTATGTGAATTTTCATGATTATGTGGTTACTAAATATGATAATGGTCTCTTAATCTTTAATTCTTGTTTTATTCAATGGTTATAACTCAAGGGAACAATATTGATGTTCATTGTGATGTATAATGAAATTATATTCCTCCCGAGTAACTAAATGTTATGGGATGTGGAATGAAAAAAAACTCATTTCTATGGTCATGAAGCTTTATCATGTTATGAAACATGGTGTACATCCAAATAATAAAATATGGGGGAAACATTTTGTTTGGGTCTCCCTTGAGCTAATGTCTACCTCCTTTCAAAGGGTCTTCTGATGTATTTGATGCTGAATAATAGAACATTACTATTGAAATTATTTCTCAATTCATTTGGGTTACTAGCATGACTATTTCATTATAGATATATATATATCTATTACAAAGAGAACCAAACTGGAAGAGGAATCTAATCAAGAATACTAGGTAAAATGAAGAATTAAATCAATGGATTAGGATGATTTCAAGAACATATTTTTACACAATTAGTTTCCTAGAAATTTTCTTACTATGATGGTGATATAGTTTCATGGGTTGAATGAAAGGTATGATGAATCTATAGTTAACTAGGAGGAAAATTTAATGAATATTGTGTGGTTTTCTTAATAAATTATCGTCAAACATGAATGAAATGTCAATATGTTCTTTAGTGTTTCAAATCCACGTCTCATAAGGGTGTTGACCATAATAGACCTTAGTACCTAAAAAGAGATAGTGTGTTGGGAAATCAAGGTTGAAATAAAGGGTATAGTGTTAACCATATTACATTTAATATGATTTCAATGGTTATTTTTTTCATATGACTACTGTGTAATGTGGCAAGTAGGGTCGATCCCATAAGGAATGAGGAGTAACCAATTTATTGTTCAAGGAAACCAACATGTGTTAATAGTGAGTGGAATATAAATTCTTTTTTTAAAACATTATTTATTTTTTAAGAAAATAATGGGAGAAATAATATTTGTTTTAAAAGTAATATGTTTGATAATAAATGAAAAATTATTTATCAAGGAATTTTCTATATATAGTCATGATCAAGTTCTATAAATGTTTACAAAATAGATCACTTAGGAATTTTAAATCTTGTTTTTAAAATGATAATATTTAAAATATATTTTATTGTAGAAACACCTCATGAAATGATTTATAAATATCCACAGAAAGAAGAAATACCAAACATATGATTAAATATTTTAGTTTTCCATCAAATGTTCATAGACTTTTAATTTTTCTTAAAAATTTCAATAGGAATAAAACTCAACATTATATTCCCATGATAATGAAATTAAATCTTGGAAAAGAAAATTTCAAGAAAAACATCTACAATTGACCATGAAGCATTGATTATTGATAAATAAAGATGTGAAAAATATATATTATCATTATAATTGATGTAGCATATTAATTCTGAATTCATAAAATAGAAAAGTGAAGATGTTAGTAAAATAATGCAGCATAATTTTTAGACTCCAAAGTTATGAGATTTAACATATGATCATATTGATAAAATAATATGAATTATTAAATTACCTAATATGAAATTGATAACGACGAAAGCAATAAATACCTCCCCCTCACATTGCATGCTCCTACTCCTCCTACACAATGTTTTTATGTCTTTTTTGTACAAAACGTGTCAAGGAAAACCCTATGCTTATCTGTTTATCCTCAGAAATTGAAAAGTGTTGAATGATATCTCGAATGTCCAGTGAATGATCCCCCTACCACTATTACTCTATCATTAAACATCCCCTATCATTCTCTCTTTATCACCCATGTTTTCCTAGGATTTCATTTTTACTTCACCACAATACCACACATGTGCGCTTTTCTATGGCAAGCCTTGTCACACTAACAAAACACTTATAACTAACTACGCTCTATAGTTCTTCACGAACATGGATATAAATCCATCTCATGAAAGTATTTAAACAATGTAAAATATGGATAAAATTTTATGGTTTAGATTAAATGAAAATTTACGATTATAACCAATATTACAATAATTGAATTAATAGAAAATTACTATAAAATATATATTTACAATGATTAATTATAATTTTTTAATTAAAATTTATAATTGATTAATTATACTATATTATTATTTTTTATTTAAAATATGAACATTTTTTCATAAAATTAATGAAATTAAAATTTCGATAATTTAATAAATGATGATTATTATTATTATTATATCAATATGAGTTATTATTTTAATAAGTTAATTATTTATTTAAATTAATAACATTATTAATGATTATTTAAATTAATAAGCTTTTTATAATTTATATTACATGATCATTATTAGTATTATATTATTAAATTTATTAATTAAATAATTTGTATTAAAAAATATTTTTATAAAAAAATTTATTTTTAAAATTATATATTTATAAATTTAAAATAATTAATTTTTTTAATTATAATTTATTATACTAATTTATTATATTTATTAATTATTATATTTAACATTATTTTATAATTACTATTTTTTTAATTAACCCCCCTGCTTCTTCTTGAGCACAGAGTCGTTAGTGGGTGGATTCACCCTCCCATTCATGATGCTCTGACACTCTTCCATAGATCTACGTTGATAAAGAAAAGGTAGGCAACCCAGATCTCAATCCCCTTATAATTTCATAGCTCGGGATCAGCCTAGGTCCTCCATAGTGGTTGTGGACCATGTTCCTTCTTCTATAGTAAGTTGTATGACTTTGTCTTCTGCAGTAGTAGCGTCATCTGGATCTGGGTTTCTCCGCGTCCCGTCGCTACAGATTTGTAGATGGTGACTCCATATCTGAAGGAGAATGAGATTTATTTTAAAATTTTGGTGACAGTGGGTTGTGTTGGTTTGATGAAAAACAAACGTGTGAAGGATCAGTTGATGGATTCACAATGGTGGGAGAAAGAGTAGTGTATCACTGAGGATAGTTGGTAGTGTTAGTATGTGGGAGAAATAGTGAGTCGACGCACCGGTGACTATTGTTCAGTGGTGAGTCTATGTTCCAATGATGGTTTGTGGAGATGTTTACAATGGTGAATCGTATATATTAAAGTTATCGTACATATGAGAAGTTGATTGTGTTTGGTTAGGTTTTTTGACGATTGGACATTAGGGGGAAGTAATGGTGATTCGATGCACGATAGGTGTATCGTAGAGTAATGGTGAAAAATAACATAAAATTGTTACCATATGATGGGTGTAAAAAGAATTTGTAATGGGTGACAGTGAGATAGATGGGGTACTACTGTCACGTCCCATCCTTTGGGGCCTATGGCATGACTACCCCAAGCCCGCCTTCCATCTACCAGGGGCTAGTGACTAGAAACGGAAAGGAATATCCCAAAAAAGAATTTAATTGTCTTTAATCCTATACACTCACACCCCAAACATCACCCCAATACAATAAAAGTGGGAATATATACAACTAAAACAAATATAATCTCATGTATAATAAAAAATAAGTGGTCTAGAATAAAAAACAACATGAAACTGAAAACTGTAATGTAGAAAATGGAATCTTTAATGGACATCCGTGGAATACCCCACCTGATCATGAGAGTAGTGAAGCCATTGGAAGCCATAGTAGTATGTTCTTCCCACCATGTCCTACTAAGCCCCACATGGTCTTAGGCCACCATGTTCATTGTGGTTCCGTCTGTCAGTCCTATCCCCCTAGAAACCTATGTTGAAACGTCAATTTTCTACACCATAAAAACACATGTAGGTGATTCCCATGTTAGGATGAGTATAAAAATACACCATAGTGACCCTAATACCCCCAAATGTCTCTGAATAATACACGAATTAAGACAACCCAATGATAAATACCACAAATGTTATAACACCATGACAAACCTCAACCACATAGCACAATGTAAAAAATGCATCTGAAAATATTTATATCTATAGTACATATGTGGAGATGATTATTAGTAATGCTAGATTATATTATATTGTGTATAGGATCTGCTTCATATCCGCACAGGGTTGATAGGTTCTATCCCATAGAAGATTGCTAGGTGTTGTCTCACATAGTATCGCTAGGGGTTGACCCATAGAGGATCCATAGGCGTAGACCCATAGAGGATCGCTAGGTGTTAACCTAGTGTGTATCTCTAAGTGCTAACCCACAGAGGATCTCTAGGTGCTGACCCATAGAGGATTATTAGGTTCTGATCCATGGGGGATCCTTAGGTTTGGACCCATAGTGGATTGATATTCCTTCTACCCATTACAGTCAGCCACTAGATTCCCGCACTACACACATGATTTTATATGGATCCAATACCCAAGCCATCATCCATTCCAAAACATCCATGAATTACCACATAGATTTACCCCCCAAATGAACATCTCATTGTAAGGTTCCCAACATAACCGACAACACATTCATCAGAAGACCAGTTGGTATGTTATGGGCTTTTTAGTAAAAAGGGATCAGTTGGATTTGAGTTTGATCCAACCAAGCCATTATTAAATATCTTCAAAATCTCTAGATGAGAATATCATATGGAATACCCCTTGAAAAAAATCTACTAAAAATGCATTAGTTGGACGCTCGGTTTGAGAGATATGAGTGTTTTAGTAAAGAGGGGTCAGTTGAGTCTGGGCTCTGTATGACCTGGTGGCACCGACCTGGTGGTCCCGCTTACCCCGGTTTAATTAGACTGACTGAATATAGCGTAATTCTAGTTGTAATTGGACATTCCAAGATTAGAATGTTGGACTCACCCACCGGACCTCACTGGACACGACACAGTTTGGACGAGGGTCCAACCCTCCAGGTCACTTCATAAACTGGTATCATTGGGCTCGGCTTGCTGACACTGGTCTGGCTAGCCATCATAGGTCCAACGTGCCGGTGTGGGTCTAGGCCGCCCACTGGAAGAAGCATGTCCTTCCATCAGTTGACCGACAATGTAGTGTGGCTAGTGGGCACTAATAGGACGCAACAACCAGCTTGTTCGTTCACCACCAACCTCGCATGGTGCATGGCCTTCTTCCAGCAATAGTTGATGGACCGTTGTTTAGCTCGTCCAGGTGGCCCAACCACCATCCACCCCCCTCTACATGGAATTTATTATCACCATGTCTCCTCACTATCATGGATGTTTTTCCATGGATTCCTGCGGCCATTGTGCGCCAATGGGCACCCCACCACTCACTGCTCATAGTGGCTACCGTGGGCCGGTGCTTACTGTCGTCTTGAGAAATCATTCATAAAGAATGATCCTTAAAAAATTAGAAAGAGGGTCTGTATCATGTTCCTGTCAACCCGAGCCCTCCGCTTTACATTTTATGCTTGGGGGAAAGTATTAACCACACAGAAAATGTAAAACCCCAATTTAAATCCCCACACAAATGTCCTCCCATAGGAATAAGTGATTCGCGTGTCAACCCATTAGTCAGTTGGTCTGTGTTCAATACTAATTTCCATAAATATAGATTAACATATCAAATACATAAAATGCATAAACCCCTACCTCGTTGATGTTCTATGCTGAAGCATTAATCCTTGATATTTTAAATGTCGATGTCTCTTCTATATTCATATTTCAGGAACTTCAAATAGTATGAAGTATCACCGACATTCATTGCAATCCACTCTATAGGAAAACATATAGCGGTTCATCAGATAATACACTCTATTTTATTCCCTATGTTTAGACATTTTGGTTAAATAAAAATAATCACATTGCAAAATTTTAGTTATGCAGCAATATTGCGTCATTACACTGTTTCATTTATAAAACTCTTTCTATGTTATGATAACATTAATGAATCATTATGCTTCTTGATTTAATACACTAATGAGCTTCATTAATGGTCCACATAACATCCTGATTATAGCACTGTAGTATCGTCGTCTTCCACCCAATGTTGAGAAAATATATAAAATAATTTTTTTGAAATTGTTTTATTATTTTTCTGAAAAATTCTGAGAAATATATTTTACACGCAACACCTTATGGTCGATGTTATTTTATTTCTAGGTGAGTAGCGACATTCTGAGTACAACAATACCTTTGGATTTTTGATCTGAGAAACACTTTACATGTTATAATAACCCGCTCGCACGTTTCTTTTAATGAAACCAAATATTTTTTAAAAAAAAGCTTTTAACCATGACCCATGCTATTCAAGGATAGGCTCTTCCTAAGGGAAAAATTCCTTCATGAGCTCAATGATAGTCTCATATTTCCATTATGAGTTAATTTTTAGGAGTTATATCGATTTGAAAATAAAAAAATTCATAAATAATAATTTTATTTATATCCAAAATCTCGCGTCCACTATTGGCCCACGCCACCCAATGTTAGGATCTACTTAAGGGGAGCATACCATCACATGTTCAGTGGTGATATTAAAATATTAAACCGATTCACCAAGAATTAGTTATAGGTAATTGAAAATTAAAATAAATTTATTTAATAATTTTAATTATAGTTATTTAATTTTTGATTATTCTAAATAGAGGGTTGTGTAGAATAATATTATGTCACGACTAGGGTAAATCTGCAATCTTGAATGCAACATGTCCCTAAGATTTATAATTCAGGAACTGATTTAATAGTTATTTTACTTTTTCAAGAAACTGTTGTCATGCACTATATGGTGTTTCAAATTTTTTGAACGATCATTCCTGTAATTCCATGACATTTAGTCACACATTGTCTCAGTATATGGTCTTGAGAAAATCCTATATAATTTAATAAAAATATATAGAAATTCCTGGACATTAAATCCTCCACACCTTAGGTCTTTACGTCCAAGAAATCAAATGCTATGGATAATATAAAAATAGTGTGTACTAAGCACAAATGTGAGCCTTATTCTCCCATGTGCTCTCCTGGAGATTCCCATGCTGCCACCAAACATAAAAAAAGAAACCAACCATTTGCGAAGGTCCGGCTCATATCGTTCCTTGTTAACAATCTAGACCATTGCAAACATTTCCCCATTGGTGAATGTCCAAATCTCCCTAGTCAACGATGTGCAATGAATCATGCACATACCTCTTAACCTATGACACTTGCAAAACATCATAAACTTGATGCATATAAGGGAGGAGATCTAGGAATTACACCTCCATGTCAACTCTGTTTAGGATCTGGAAAGTGTCTGATGAACCTTGAATATATCTTTCCACCACGTCCAAATCTCTACAATCCATATCTGGGTGAGACGCGAAGGAAAACAAGGTCTCCCTATATTAAATCCAATGGTCTACATCTCTTTCCAACATAAGACATATTTATTCTTCGTGTAGTCTTCATATACTCCTGGATAATCAACACATTCTCAGTAGTAGTCCATACAAACTATGGACCTATTATTGTTCACTTCCCTGTGTTTGTCTAGAATAGTGTTGATTAGCATGGAGACCCATACAAGAGCTAAAATGATACCATAAAAATGGTGGAGTGATATTTGATATATAAAAACATTACCAGTGGTAGGTGGTCCTTCCAACTACAACCAAACCCAAGGATCACATATATGGAATTCTTCCCCCTATACATACATTATGACCCTATCATAACATCCAATGAGATACCATCCAAATTAAATTATTCGTCCATAATTTGTTGGCCCATTCCAGCTAGGATCTGATTCTTGTTCTTCAACTTTTAACAAGTGAAAATCCTGAAAATAACGTTGAAGCCACTATCTTCATCCTTGGATACCAGTACTGACATTGGATGTCCCAGTATGTCATCGCCACACCATGATGTACCCCCAAAGTGGATTAATATAACTCCCTCAACAACTCCTCACATAACGTCATTGTTACTACAGAGTTTCATATGGAAAAAATTATGTTCACCCCACCTTTCAAAAATCCATCCGGATAATGCCTTGTGGATAACTGAGCTTGTCGGGCCTCACACACAACATCCACAAATTTTGCCTCCAGACTTGTTGTAAGAGTGGGGGAGTGACATTCATTAACCAAAGGTTAGATGCATCCTTGTCATCCACAAAGGATATATGAATTGCTGCTAGTTTCTCGGTCACCCCACTCGGTAGCTATAAACCAGACCACTTGGTGAGTACGTCTGCCACCACACCCCCATTCCCTATATCATAGAATTCCTCAATGTCATAGTTCTAGAGGAACTCCAACCATAGTCATAGTATCAACTATTGAAAACCCTACATGAAACATTAAATACATGGGAAAGGCTTCCCCTTTTAACTGATTAATGTTCCCATCTTCCATTTGATAGTGTATACACATTCTCTTAGGCCACCTGGTTAATGTTCTGATAATAAAAATATAACCTCAAATAGTGGGACGTACTAAGAATATCCTCTGTAACTCCTCCACCTACACCCCCTAATCGCGAAGCTCTATGAAATCCATCTGATATTCTGATTCTGATGTCATTTCCATATCGGTGTGTAGAATAATACAGAAGTCCCTCCCCATGTTGGGATGTAATCTTAGAAACATCTTTTGAAGGAGAATTACATCACTCCACTTCTACTACTGAGAACTAAAAACACAAAACATTTATTTCCAAGAGGGTAATCCCAGATTACTCAAGAGTGATCAGTTTCACCCTCATATTCATGAATTTATTTTGTATTACCAGGGATTCCATTATCGCCTACAAATTAAGACCCCATTCTAATGTTGTAAATATACTTCATTATTTTTACCAAGAACATTTAATATAAGCATAAATGTTGGATGACCCTTCCATACCCAAACTAACGTCGTAAGGCCATGATGCTTCTGCCAAGAGGTTATAACCGAAACTCTATCCCCAAGGGTCAGATAACACTATCTACAAAAATGGGATTATCTAGTCTCCTCCTACAGGTATCTATATACGTAATTATAAAGTCAATGGTTTGACCAGAAAATCTAGGTCATGAATAGAATTCATGAAAAAAGGAATGATTAGTACCTATATCTCTTAATATTAAAACTATTAGTAGACAAAAAACCTTCCGTGAATAATTCATATAGCCCTTGGATCGTACTCCTTGACTGCATGTATCTACATCCTTCTTATATCCTCCAGCTCTCTGAGCATGGTGGGGACCAAATTTGGGTGGTGGTTGTACCATGTCAGAATGTATACCACCTCCTGCTAATATCCTAGTTATTATCCTATGACTTCTACCCTACAGATTAATTTTTTCCTATCACTTCCTCTTACTAAAATATTTTACAAGTCCATGTCACTGATACTGACGTCGATTTCCAGCTTTCCCGCTGCTGATATTTATTTTCTTTATCTGCTCGTCCAAATAGCATTCAACAAGAAAGGTTTTCTCTAGAAACCAAATATAAGTATGAATTAACAGAGGAAATGTGTTGGCATGGATGTCCCTAAACACATATCTCTTGAAGGTCTAATCCCCGAATAACTTTTCATATCTTATTTATCGACTGCCTTGAATAGTTAGTACACCTTGATGAATAATATGCTACAGACATGTTGTCCAGCAGAAGATGAAAATGATATTGGGAACACATACCACTTAGGTGTTTTTGGGCAAGATACCACATCTCTGAGAAATGTTATCATGCTCTGTACAAGGTAAAATCATGTCATCATAAGATCATGGTAATATAAACCCTGCAATCGCCCTTCCAAGCCACATAGAAGGCTCACTTCTAGGACTTCCATATTATATAATGGTGCCTTGAAAATATGGAAACATAGTATCCACCTCAAGATAGTCATTAACAACCTCTATGTTAGTCCCTCCTTGGAACATGAGGGGTATATGCCGATGAAACTCATGAAAGTCACTGAGTTTACATGGGTCCTCTACTAGTAGCACTGGTAGTAATTGTGGGAAAATGGGAAGTGGTATTTTTGGGACACCGCTCGAAGTTACCATCTCATGAAACAATCCCTATACTAAAGCCTCATCACCATGTGTACCATCCTCATGGTCACACATTGGAATCTTAGATGGCCATGTTTTTGGAGGAATCTAGAAATAGAATCAATATAAAACAATTTCATTAGGTTATACCTGGTGCAGTGAATATTATTCAAAAGAACATAATAATAAACTTTTTGGAGAAGTGTTCTCATGTATTTAGACTAAAAGAAGTGTTCAATGTCCTGGTGTATAGATACATCGACTATTGTACCAACACATGACTCCAAGATTATAAGAGACGAACTCATATCAATTATCACTATTACCCTAAAATTTGGACTCCTGGTCTTTTTGGTAGGATTGACCACCATCTGATAACACTTATTAATGACCCATCCCTCAGGCCCCATGTAATGAATTCTCCAATCCCATCATCCATAGGCCAGAGGCAGGTGACTAGCACCGGAAAGGCATATCTCAAAATGGGAAGGAATTTCTTTTAATCCTACACACACACCCACCCAACCAAATCCCACCACAATGAATGTGGGAAACAAGTGTACTATTAAAACAATGCAGAGATCAAGTACATGATAAAATATGTGGGAAAATATTCAAACCCAACAACAAAATAAAAAATGTATAGTTCGAAAAGGAAAATTTGATGGACAACTGTGGAAAAACCCACCAGATCATAAGAGTAGTGAAGATACTGGAATCTGAAGTAGTATGTTCAGCACCCCTTTTCCTTCTAGGCCTACATAGTCCTAGGCCACCAAGTCCACTATTGTAGTTTCCATCATTCAAATCCCCCAATCTATTCTTTCGAAACGTCGATCATTTTCACCAGACACAACATGTGTGGGGGATGCCCTTGCTGGGGGTGAGTATAAAAATACTCAGTAGGGACCCTGAGACCCCTGATGTTCTCTTTGAAATCCATGATGGTAGAAATGACAAAGAAAAATACCACATATGTAATACCACTATGGATGACCTCATCCACATAGCACAAGGTTATTGACACAGATCAAAATATGTATAAATTAAGTACATAATTAAAGATGATTAGTTGTAATAGAAGATCATATTATTCTATCTGGAGGCCCTGATACTATTCCACATAGGGTTGTTAGGTGCTGACTCATATAAGATCTCTAGGTGCTGACCAACATATTATGTCTTGGTGCTGACCCATACATGATCAGTATTCTACTTTCACATCACCTCTAGCCACATGATTCCCGCACATAGCATTAATGATTCTCCATTGATCGCTTCTCAATCAATTGTCCAAACCACATCAAACACTATGTACCATATAGTGTAACACAAATGGAACAACTCATTGTATGGGTCCTAATGCCATATATGGTGCATCAATTACACTTGATTTGTATGTTATGGGATTTTTAGTAAAAAAGGCCTTGTTGGATTCAAATCTAATACAACCCATCTATACTCAAACATCTTCCAAAACTCAAGAGGAGTATATTCTATGAACCGAACAGTCTAAATGGTCCCAATACCATTTATAATGCATAAATTGGATGCCCAATTTTTGAGATACGACCATTTATGTAAACAGGGGTCAGTTGCATTTGGGCTCGGTTTTATCCGGTCAGACCGACATGGGGGGCCCACATACGTAGGTTTAATTAGAAGGAGTCAACCTAACCTGGTTTAGGTCAGGGTTAATTCGGTCCAACTTGAATAGTGGGCCAGCACCAACACACCTCGCTGGAACCTACCTAGTTTGGTTGAGGGTCCATCCCGCCAGGTCAACCGGCAACCCAGTCTGGTCTGGTCCGGCCCGACAACTAACTGGGGTGCATACCACTAGATGAATATCAGACACCTGGTGTTGCTGGTGGGTTTCTCCTATGATGCATCATCTAGGCCATTTAACCTCTTCTAGCCTTGCGTGGTGCGGGGACATTATCCAACTGCGGTTGACGGACCGCGACTCAACACGTCTGGGTGGCCCGTCCATGGGTGACCCCCTCCATGCGGCACTGACAGGCAAGCCACTGCCCACTGCCCATAGCTGCCTTCGTGGGACACCACCAACCGTCGTCCTCATAAATCAACCATGAAGAACACAAAATAAATAACGATGGTGGAAGGTCTCGGACTTGTTCGTGTCAGCCTGCGCCCTCCGCATTAGAGTATAAGAAAGTGGGAATGTATTATCCACACAAAAAAGCGAAAAAAAATAAAAAACACATTCAAATATCCACCCCTCATGAACAAGTGATTTTTAGATCAACTCGTTGTCGTTTGGTCTACGTTCGTCATTAAATTTCATGAACGAGTATGAACTTATCCAAACTATGACTGCTCAATTTCCCCCCAACCACCTCTTATAGTGGGAATTAAGATAGAACTATATTTATATATGATATATATGATATATAATGTCTCTATGCTTCATTAATTTTTATTTACAACATTCCTTTATTATTTCCATGAAATGTAAATATGATAATTTCATTTGAGGTTGTGTGGACTACCTCCCCCTCAATGCGATATGACTCGTTAATTCAATACATTAAATGTATAACGAATGGTTTTATTCTCCTATGTGACATACATGACATAAATATAATACGGGTATTATAATATACTATTATATTATTTAATTATTATTATTTTATTATAAAAACTAAATGAAAGTAGTGTTCCTGCGTACGTACGGCCTACCGTCTCCATAAACGGTGAAATTCATTTATTATCAGAAATTGTTATAGACAATTATAAATAAATATATACTGGGTATATATTATATTTAAATAAATAATAATATTATATAGATAATGGTCATTTGACAACATGGAAAATTTATATATAAACATGTACATTTTCTAATCATGTTCTGAACATGGACAAAAAGACCGATACGAACAAAAATAATTTGATTATTTTTATAGAAAGATGATCAGTAATATAAAATGAATACTAAATGTTAATAATGGTCTTAGGGAAGGAAAAATAATCCTAAAAGTATTATTTAGAAATATAATTAATGACCGAGACAAGTCAGACTCAATGTACGGAACTCTGTCTCAATCTCCTTTCATTGAGGAATATTTTGGTTTATAGATGACCTTTGTTTATACGGTGTACAATTATAACCTTTTTCATTTAATTAAATTAAATGTTTTTAAAAATGAATCTATTTGTTTAGGAATCTATTTTCTAAAAAGCAATGGGAATGTTTATTTTTAGCATATGTGGAGACAACACACTTTCCACCGTGGGGATCATTATTTGATATTTAGCTTCATTTACGGGCTGTATTGTTTTTAAAATAAAAATATATACCTTATAACTTTTTTTTGTATTTTGATATTGATTATGGTTTTGAGAAATCATTGAGCATTTCAATTTCATAAATTGATATATTGCTATTGTAATGGAGAAATGTTACCTTTCCTTTATTCTTAATTTATGTGTCATGATAATATTTTGATTTTGGAATCATTTACCTATATTGGAGGCTCTATGAAAAAAAGGCGTGTGGGCCAAAGATAGATCATCAATTCATTGGGTAATCTGATGGAGGTAAACATTATGATTTCTCCTAAGAGATTCAGGAAAATTACTCTGATGGGAATTCCAAACATATCCATGAATGTTAGTCCCTATGTTAATGTGAAAGTTATAATGTAAGTTTTTTATAGAATCCAAAATTTACCTATATGATTTATGATTTCTACAAGTTATTCTTAAATATTTTTTTTCATGAGTTATATGAATGATCTTATTATTTATGAGTAAAAATTATTATTTCAATGATTTATATGTATTCATGGACTAATATTGTATTTCATTATTTTAAATCCTTACCGATCATGTAATGATCATCCCAAAATTTTTAAATGCTTATCACATGGTATTAGTAAGGGTAAGACAAAGGAAAAGTCATATAAGGAATTTAATATGAAAATAATTTTTGGTTTTTAAGGAATTATAATTTTGTGAGAAATTTAAATAGAGTAAATGTGTAAACTATTTTATTTTTGAGATATAATGTTATAGTTATGACTTAATTCTATAAAAATATAAAACTAAAAAGATCCTCAATGTGAATACTTTATTTAAGACAAGATTATATAATTTTTATGGCTAGGGCCATATAGTTGGTATCATAGGTCGGTATAGATAACATCATGAGTTGGGATATTATTAAATGAATATCAATAAAGTATTTTTACTTTATGTTAATATTGAAATGAAATATAATTTGAATATTTCCATGTTGCTTTGTCTATGATATGTATATGTTGAGAATGTATTTCTATATAAGAAACAAGGAAACTATGATCGGATGACATCAAGAGGAAAATATCTTTCAAAATCAGTAATGTGAAATGGTCAGAATCAGAATCGAACAGTTTGATTCATTGATGGAACAATTAACTCAGGATAAAAATGGTTTGGTATCCATGCACGAGATCGTCCAGATCAAAAATATGGGATCATGTAATCATTAGATCATTTCCGGAGTCCATATCCTCCAACAATTAAAGCATCATCTGGCCCTATTCTAGCTGAATGGTGGACTAAAGCACTACTAATAAATTTTATTGTCATGGGGAATTCAGAAAATCTAATTTTTAGTCTTATTGATTTTTTTTTGATGTTGAATCCAATCATTGGGGTTCTATGGTTATGAATATCAGGGATATCATGAAAATTGATGATCATGGTTGTTTCGAATTCAATGGTATATTAATTAAGAAATATTGTCCTAAGGATGATAGAAATACTATGTTAAAACAAATATTTATTATTGAGGTGGGAGGAAGACTTAGTGGATACTTATGAATAAAAATTCACACTACTGTCAATGTATGCTCAAAATTTCATACGGGATCTTGATAGTAAAATCAATTGTTTTCAATCTGGATTATTTCAAAAAAATTGATGGGAAATTGATTTTCATGAGTTCAAAGATTTTGAAAAATATGTTCAATGTCCGGAAAAGGTGGAAATTGTCTTTTCTGACGATCAGTTGTTCTTTGAAAATCAATATAATAAGAGGCTGTTGTGGAAGATTAAATGGGAGAAATATTCAAAAATTCTAATGGTAAGAAACATATGTTTACAGTTTGTTAAAATTGTTGTTAAAAAACAATGGGGAATGCCTTTTAATTTTTTGTAAGTTATTTTAATGTGGTAAAATGTGACAAAAGCACATAATTTCACTTGACAGGATCATGGTAATGGTAATACAATCTCTAATATACAGTTATTAAATGGTTTTTAGTGCAATGAAACGAGTTAATATAGAAATGAGTGTCTGACGATTAACAAAAATTATCAAATGTAACAAGACTAAAATAATAAAGGGGTGGTAAAATCCATTTTATCTAATTTAGTAGATGTTGGGAAATCAGATGAAATAATATTAGGTGAATTTTTTTAATTCAGATTAGGAAAATTTGTTGTTTGATTCTAAGACTACACATTCATTCATTTCAAGAAATTTTTCTAGATAATTGGGTATTGAATCTCAATATATGGATCATAAATAGGTGGTAAAAGAACATAGGGGAATTTTTGAGTCAAAAAGAAATTATAAGAACCTTTTTTCCCTATGAGAATATATAGTTTACCTGAAAACCTTATTTTTTCGAATCTAGTAGAGATTGATGTAATTTTTGGTATGTATTGTAATTTTTTATGTCGTTATATGATCGACTATAGATATAAAGAGGTTTATTCTAAGAAATAATTTCATTTTGGGATTATGAATGATCCTTTAATTTTAATAAAAAAATAATGAAGATAATATACTAGTAAAACAAGGAAATGAATGTTGCCTTGAAAATATTGTTGAAAATAATGGAACTATTCTGATTAATGATGTGACAATGGTCAATATGTATCTTCATGTTTTCTCGTATGAGTTTCCTGCTATAATACGAAATTGAGAAGATGAATTTACTGTGGACTTGGTTCCTGACCCTATACTAATATCAAAACCAGCTTATTGAATGTCCCTAATTGAACATTTAGAGTTAATGAATTAATTGTAGGAGTTATTATATAATTGTTTCATTCTGCTAAGCACATCGAAGTGGGGTTCTTTTTTATAGTTTTTTAAAAAGAAAAATTTTCCAATGCGACATTGCAATTATTATAGTGCCTTAAATAACATCATTATTAAGAAAAAGTATCATTTTACTCATATTGATGGTTTGTTTGATCATCTCTACAAAGATAAGTATTTTTTTAATATTGACCTGATATTTGGGTACCATCAGTTGAATGTAAATGAAGAAGTCATTATGATAACCATGTTTCATACTAGATATGTCGATTATGAGTTTATAGTCATGCATAATTGGTTAAAAAACGAACCTTATGTATTTTTTGGATCATAAGATTATAATGTTTTGTGATTTATTGGATAAGATTTTGGTTGGGTAAATTGATGATAATTTGGTAATTTCTAGAAGTAATGATGAGAATGAATGTCTTTAAAATGTTGTCTTGAAAAACTTAATTGAAAAGAAATTGTACTATAAATTCATAAATTTTGAGTTTTTGTTACAAAAAATTTCATTCCTTGATCACAATGTTTCTAGAGATTGTATAACTATTAATCCCGCTAAAGACAAAAAGTTTTTTAATAATGTACAATACCATCATATATTACTAAGATTCGTTTTTTATTGGTTCAGTATGTTATTAATGTAGGGTTTTTTAATATTTTTCTTGTTTATCTTGCCCACATAATAATTGAACACAAAAAAGTGTTTTGTTCATCTAGAAAATAGTATGTGAGGAATGTTATCAACAATTATATGGAAGATCGGTGAACTCATTAGTTTTTACACTACATTCTTGAAAAATTAAATATGTTTTCTATAGTGATTCTTAGATGAATTGACTTAGTATGGTCTTAATGTATAGTGGTTAGGTAATTTCTAATGATTCATGTTAGTTATAAAATCTGGAGATAAATAACAATATACATGATTTGAAATTTTCTACTTTTTTTTCCTTTAATAATATGGAAGCATCATCTGTATGGTGTAACATGTGAAATATATATTGACCATATAGGTTTGATGTATATATTTAGACAGAAATAATTAAACATGAGATATAAGATTTATCTAGAATAAATAAAATATTATTATTGAATAATTATTTACCCACCAGGAAAGGAAAATAACATTTTTGATTCTTTGATTTGAGAGAGTATTGTTATATTACCCATGCTATGTTTAGAATGAGATCCTTTTTGTTTTGATATGATGAATTTTTGAACGGAAGTTGTTGGTGTAGGAAATTAATGTATTTTTGATTAGTTTGAATTGAAATCTTCTCTATTTGAAAAAATTTCGAAATCAAATATAAAAGATAGTGAGTTACAATAAAATGTAGAATGGGGTCCGAAGGTTATTTTAACTAAATTTATCATTGTTAAATATTGGGTTATGAGATTGAAAAACAAATTATGTGCGGCTTATGATCCACATTTGAAAAAAGAGTTATTATTTGAATCTCATAGTTCTCCATATTCAGTTCATCTTGGAAGGACTACGATGTATAGATATATTCTGGAGTATTACAGGTGGGATGGAATCAAAAGATGTATTGTTGATATCACACTGAGATGTGATATTTTTCATTAGGTTAATGTAGTGCAGACGTTACCAAAAGGTATTATTCAGACTTTTCTAGTGCCCGAGTGGAAATGTGAAACTGTGTCCATGGATTTCATTGTGGGATTAGTGTAGTCTTCTCTATATAATAATGAAATAAGGTATATTATTTTTCAATTGAAAAAATCTGATCATGTCAATCCTAATTTAGATACATTATCTCTAGATCAATTTCCTCAGTTGTATCTTAAATAGTTTGGAAGGATACATGGAGATCCCCTCTCTATTGTATTTTATAATGATCCCGGGTTAACTTCTCACTTTTGTAAGGGCCTTCAGAAATCATTGGGTACTAAATTATCTTTTTATACAACTTTTCATCCAAAAGCATATGGTCATTAAACAAAAAATTGAGACATTGGAAGATATTCTACATTCTTTTGAAATATATTAATAGGGATGCTAGTAAAAAATTATTTCATTGGATGAGTTTACATATAAAAATTGTTTTCATTCTAACATAAAAATGACACATTTAGAAGAATTATATAGAGAGAGGTGTTGAACTCCATCTCTTTGGGATGATGTATGTGAAAGGTAATTGATGGGAATACAATTGGTAGAAGAGATGGAAGAACAATTTAAGTAGATTCAAAAGAATATAAGAGTAGATCAAAGAAGGCATAAAATGTATATGGATAACCTGGGGGTAGGATCTTTCATTCATGTTTGGGGATCAAGACTTTCTCAATGTTTCTCAATGGAAAAGTGTGATGTGTTTTAGTAAGAAGGGAATGTTGAGCCCGGGTTTCATTAGAAACTATAAAATTTTGGATAAATTTAGATTAGTTTTTTAAAGAGTGGATTTACCTCAATGTTTAACCCATATACATAATATTTTTCATATTTCAATGTTGAGAAAATATATTTCATATCCATATATTGATTTATATCCACAGGTAGTTCAATTAGAAATGAATTTTTATTATGAGGAAAAACAAGTCCGGATTCATGACCATATAGAGAAAGTGTTGTGGAATAAGGTAATTTGTGAAGTAAATGTTTTTTGAAAAAACTATCTAATTTAATATGAAAATAGGAATATGAAAAATTCTATGAGGGATAAATACCACAGTTATTTGATAAGTAAATAACATTTCAGGGAGATAATTTCCAAATTTGGGGAATGATGGTAGATACCATGTATTTATAGAATTACACTTTTTCATTTATATTAATATTTATGAATAATATATTATTTTTATATTAAAAGGGACGGTTTTTCCAATAGAAAACATAAAAGAAAACAATGGAATTTATTGAAATCTTACGTAGCACACAAAATTGAGCTATATCGAAAAAATATAATAACATTTTTTAAAATGGAAGATAACACATTGCTATTGTATTTTCACGAATGAATAGAACTAACTATAACAATATTAAATGTGTTTAAAAATTGTTTTTACATTTAGACAATATTTTTTTGTGGCTTAAAATTCGAAATTATCCAATTTTAATCATAAAATACTCTAATATTTTTAAATTCACATTTACCACCTTTTAATAGATCCATTTTTTAAATCTAGTTTTTTCTTTTTTATATATTCTATTTGAGATAATAAACTTATTCTATATAAGTGGTAAATCAAAATTTTTGTTGGTTAAATTTTTGGTAATTTTCTAATAATGTAAATTTTTTAATGAATTGAAAAAATATTACATTTTATTTAAAAACCTCCTTTTCACATAATTTATTTAGACATTTAGATTATCAATTTAACTAGATATAAAGTGTAATCTAAATAAATACTTGTTATTAAATCTAATTCTAGATGTTTTATGTATTTTCACATTTAAATTGGACATAAACACATGTCAATCATTTTATAGTTTTTACGTCTTAAAAACCCACTTTTTGGTTTTGACAACGAGAATTAATTTTAAATTATTTACTTCATATTATGTGTTATTAAATTATAAAATTGGATTCCATTTTTGAAATCATATGGTCCATATTTCTTAAATATATACCATGTATTCCGGAACTTCATGAATAGTAACATGAGTAGTTATTTCTATTTACCATGGATAAAGGGTGAATTTGGTAAATAAGGGTAAAAATATAGTATAATAATAATGTTAAACATCCCAATCACATTTAATAATCATATTGGATGAGATATATCAGACCAAGGTAATCCTTGTGTCAATTTTGGGACCCCAAGAATCCACACGGGTGTGATAATGACAGGTTATAAAAATACATTTATATTAAAGGGGAATATAACATAAACATGTATGTTCTTAGTAAAACATTTTTTAAATAAGGATATATAAGTGACCACTTCGACTATAAGTATTTATTTAAATTAAAACAATATATCATACATCATTATATTTTATCTATAATTTTTATACATTATGTAAATAAAATTAATTATGAAACAATGATAATGTAGTGATTCCATCATTAATAAAACATTAAAGTAAATGATATTATAAATATTAAAATAAATAATATATGTCATAATTAATGTCACCATCTAATTTTCTATGTGAATATGCAATTTTTAGGTTGATTTAATATTCATTTCAAAGGAATCATGTTATTAATATTTTAAAAAAAAAAGTCATTTATGAATAGTGTCCAAAAATGAAATAATTCCAAAAATAAAATATAAAATATTTAAATAAATGGTATTAACTTCCTAAAAAACTTATATTATCCCAAATGGTTATTATATGTCCAAAAATGTATTAAATGTCTTTTTTGGGGATTTTTTGACATGATATGGTAACCATATTAACCGATAGTATGTAAATAATATGATTCTACTATATGATTAAAAATGGTAAAATAAGTGTTAAACCAAAACAAAATTTTTAAACAAATATTCATAACTTGTCTAACAATTATTGGATAATGTATATTCAATCCAACGTCATATTATATTTGAATAAATGAATTTCGGATTAATTTTTATCCAAATTGAATTTATAGTAAATTAACATTTCAAGACTTTCCAAATGTGCCCCTCCTCCCTCTTATAAAAGGCCACAACCTCTACCCATATAGTGACACCTCTAAAACACCATGCTTGGTCAAAATTTTTATCAAATAAGATCCCAGAATCTATCGTTTATTCCTATAATATATTCCATGGGAAAAAGGTATTTCAAGAATGCCTTTTGTCTCAAATTAAAAAAGTTACCACATTTAGATGTGACATGTTCTCTCAAGTTCCTTTCCATTATTTTCTATCATCACACCCAATGATATTATAATTCATTGATTAAATAACAAACTCATTTTACTCAATATATAAGGATGTTGTTATGATATGTATTCAAATTACATTTACATATTCCTCTATCTATTGACACGATCATACAATTTCTATGTATGGTGAACCACTACCTCACAAACGATGATTTTCAATTTTACCCTACCACATCTCATTGTGGATATTATAATGACAATGTATTTATAAATGATATGTATTATATTTATATTATCTCTATTTTAATGTATTTGTCTTACCCCATACCATTATTATTTATATCATGTGTATAAAGGATAATTTCAACTGAGAAAAAAGTGGACTACCACCCCCTCAAAGTGATATGATTCGTTCATGCTATAAATGGAATATATAAATGATTTTCTTATTAAACCTATGAGACATAAATGAAAAAAATTTAAAATTGGTATTATAACATACATTTATATCAAGTGGTTATTATTATTTTTATTATAACATAGAAATGAACGTTTCGTTCATGCGTATGTACGACCTACTATCTCCATGAACACTACATTTAATTTATTATCACCAAATGTTATGGAATACTATAAATACATATATAATTGATATATATGATATTTAAATCAATAATAAAATTTTAGGATTATTTAATTTTGACTTCATGGAAAATTTACATCAAAAGAAGTGGATTTTTTACTCAAGTACTGAATATCGACAAAATGACTGATATGAACTTGAATAGTTACATAATTTTTATAACATGATGATAATAAATATAGAATAATGAATAAACATGAAAAATTTTATTAAAAAATTATAACATAACATATGTTTATTATTCATGAATATAACGAATGAACGAGACAAATTAGACTCATGTTAAGGGACTTTGTCTCAATCTCCATTCATGGAGGCATATTCTGGTTTATACACATCCTTATTTTATAATGTATAATTATACAATTTTTCTTTTAAATTAATTAAATGTTTTTAAAAAGGATTATTTTTTATAAGTAACATTTCACTGAAGTACAAAAGTAATGTTTCTTTTTAATATACATGGTGGTAAAGACCATTCCTCCACCATAAGAATTATTTGATATTTGAATTCCTTAACAACCAGTAATGTTTAACAAAATAAATACCATATACCATTTTTACTTTACTTTTTTTGAAAATGATTTTGAGAAATCCTTGATTATGTCTATATCTTTAAATTATATTTTTTGTTTTTAATGTGTAAATGCTATCATTCTTTTATCCTTTTTTATGTTTTATGATTATTTTATGGTCTGTGGTCATTGTTTACATGAATGATTGGTTTCATTATAAAATGAGTGTGGTTGAGCTCGAGATAGCTTTCCAATTCCTTGAGTAATTTGATGGAGGTAAATGTTAAGGTTTCTATTAATATATTAAGGTAATATAGTGTGATGAGTATTCCAAACAAAATGATGAAGGTTACTCCATATGTAGCTGTGAAAGATAAAATGTATGTATGTTGTGGATTCCACATGATACCTTTATGATTTATGATTTCAATTTGTTATTGATTAATCTTATGATTTCATGAGGCATGTAAATGATATTATCTTTTCTGAGTAAAAAAGTATGATTACATTTATTTCTATGTATTCATTGGCTAAATTTTTCATTCATTATTTTATAACCCTTATTGAGATTTTTTATGCTCATCAAACGTTATGGAAGTGTTTTTCAGATGGTATAAGGAATTGTAAGAGAAAGGAATAATTCAAAAATATTATTATCTTGAATTGAATTCTTGTTTTTAAGGTGTTATATTTTTCTTAAAAAATTACATAGAGTAGAAGTGTCCACTCTGTAATTTTTTAGAAGTAATGTAATTATTATGGAATAATTCACTAATACTCTAAATTAGAAAATAACATTGACAATAATTCCTGATTTTACACATGATTATTAAATATTTAATAATGGGGCCTTACATCTATTTTTTGGGGTTGTGTATGAAATTTTTTTACTAATTTTAATAATAACATTCTAATACTGGGGGTATTGTAACCCCATGGTAATTTTGTATAACATCGTTGCAATCAAAAAACACTTTTAGGTAAAAACAATATTAATCATTGTTTAGAGAAGAATAAATTATTTCCCAAAAAGGACCAAAAATTTATGAAATTACAAATCAATAATTAATGATTATTATACTAATTTAAATTCATAGAATTATATTTTTCCAGTAATGTATTATGTATAATGAATAATGAATATTTTTTTAAATATAACCATTTAAAAGTATATTGATATATAATATTATTCCAAAATAATATGAAATTTCATAAATGGTACTATATTCATTCACATATAGAAGTATCATGTATAGTTTAAATCATTCAAAAGTGGTCAATTTTATTTATTTTTGACAATTACAAAAAATGTAAAAAATAATTTATTTGAAAAAAATCACCTAAAATATATAGTCTGTATGATTAGAAATTATAAATATTTAATTATAAATGTTTATATTATTAATATGTGGTTTATTATAATTATAATTTAATTATTTTCAATCGTAAAACATGTATTAGTTCATTTTTCATTTATTTTACATTAGTTCGGGGTTGAGTGTGTCAAAATGTGTTGAAGATTATTTTAATTCAGTAGGTGAAAAGACGGAAACATTATACTTAATGTGCCTTAATTTGATGAATGATTATACCATATATTAATTTTCATTTCATATTTCCATTAAGATAATTGGATTAATTCAACAAATAATTTATTTATCAGAATAATAAAACATAAAAAAACATTTATAAATAACATTAAACTAATTAAAAATAATTGAAACAATAATTGAAATGTATAAAGAAAGGATTAATAATTTATCATTAAAAATAAAATAATAAACAAATCAGAGATCAAAAATGAAAATATATCCTTAATGTAATTTTTCTGGAAGAATAAAAATAGAAAGATCTATCGAACATGTTGGTAAAAACTGAATAAAAATAACAAATAAATAAAATCAAAACGCGATTGATGGTCGGTTTAAAAATGGTTTTAAATGAAAAAATAATTCTTCCGATGATGAAACAATGATAAGGAATGAAGATATAAAACCAAATATCATATAATATTGATAAAAATCAAAGAATATCTATAAGAATGATCAATTATGGTCAAAGGGTTGATCCAGAGTCATCATAAATCGAGAACAAGAGTTTTCCAAATATATAATATTAGGTTTATGAGATCCCATGTTTAATAAAATCATTTTTGTCATTTGTTTTTATAGATTTTCATTCAAATAACTGATTTATGGAATCCATGTTTTGAAAACTAATGCACTACGATATTTTTAAAAATCGATGGACTCGGATTGATAAAATTTATTTCCATAAATCATTTTGTTAGATTATTTTGTTTTCAGTTTTGAAAAAACAACTAATGAAACAGATTAATATAAAATATCTTTCGCATCAGTATTTTTAAAACGGATGCCAAAACCTTCCCAAAGATATATTTCCAATCAGATTATTAAAATCTGAAATCATAGATTCGACGTTGATGTTACTATTTCTAATAGTGTCTCCTTCATTAAAATTGGAACGCATTTAATCATTTGAGAAAATGGACTATCATATTTAATGTTTTTTCTATGGCAAGGTATTAAGAGAGAAATCATCTATTTCATTTCATGAATTCATAACATCAAGAGAGTAATGGTCATGAATTATGTTTCTATTGGATTCTTTCAACCACATATAATTTCCATATTATCAATATTTTGAGATTTTTAAAACAATTTCATCAATAGAGTATAAAAAACTCAACATCGATCTTAAACAAATAATGAAATAATATAATTTAAATATTTATATTATAACCTAACATTTGAATTTGGGGGCATGAATAAGAATAAAAACTAATGAAATATATATTTATGTAATACTAAATAAAACATTATTAATCACTTATTATGAAATAAAGACCCTATTTTAAGTATAATCATTTTTTATTCAAAAATATGTTTTATTTAAAAAGTGATTATTATTTAATTCTATTAAAAAATAATCCAATTTTTCCACTTTCGGAAAATTTAATTGATTAAAATGACTTTCAATTTATGAATGGTTTTATGAATATAAAATAAGGGTGAGAACTAGGGATTATTTAGAAATATCTATTTTTTTAATGATTAGTGTAAAATACATCATTTTTTTGAAATCAATTTTTTTTTCAAGAATTTAATGTGATTGTTATTTTAAAAAATAGTTTCAAAATAATATATATAATATTATATTATTAATAATTTATTTATAGTTTTTTGAATGATTTTATACATGATGTTGGTATAAGAACATTTTTATACATAAAAATGAATTTTCTGAACAACTGATTTTCATTACGATTTTTTCATAATCATAAATTAATTTCTTATATTTGTTTAAATTGAATAATAAATAAGTTAAACCATGTTTGGATTCAATTATTCCAAATTTTGAAATATGCCATTTTTAAGTTTATGAGCTATTAATAAAAATTGTTGAAAATCAGCTACACAAATAAATGCGAAATCAGATAATTGAGGTTAAAATATATATCATAAGGAATAAAAAACAAAACCATCACATTCCATTATTGATTTTTATTTTATTAGTATGGACACACCTATACAAAATTATAATCTATCTATTTTTAATGAAATTTTACCTTGGTTTTGAAATTTATATTATTTTCAGAAAAAAATACAAAATTTCTCTATTATTCTTTTCATTTATACAATATATTCAGATTTTTATAAGAATAATTTATGAAAAATTATAAAATAAATGTTTAATATAATTTTTTAATTTTTATAATGGGAATTGTATTATATTATTTAGTAATTAAATAATTCCAAAAAATTCGTATGAAACATTTACACAACAATTCTTTAATAAATATAAACACTAAATAATTTATTTTATGAACACTGAAAAACTATAATACTACAAAATTGTTTTCTCCATGAATTGTATTAGAAAATATAACCTAATATTGGAGTATGAAATTATTAAATTTGAATTACCTTTTTTAATACTATAGTTAACATGAATATAATTATATATTTTCATAGATGGAATTATTTACATTTTATAATAAATGTTTCATTATTAAATGATTTAGAGCTCAAAAAATAATATATTTTGATAAAATTAATGATAAATAGATGAATACATTAAAATGGACAATTTATTGGAATTTTTACTTTCATTTGAAATTTTTATCCAAAAATGGGTATAAAATGTCAATATTTGTGTAATCCACAAAAGGGTAAATTGTTTTTATAATAGAATGATAAGGGTGAAAATATAATAAAAAAATTTCAAAAATATATTTAAAAATTTTATTTAGTAATATAATTAAATAAACTTCTAATTATATTAATTTTATGAAATTTTACAATGAATGCTAAATTTTATTAATTTAGTACTCTATGTAATTCAAGAAATGTCCCTCCTCTCAATTATTACATGAAAACCAGTCCCTATATTTTTTATGACACATTGAGCCATATACCTAGACTATCCCCTTTCCATTCCACTTCTAATCATCAATATAAATTCTAAAATGGTTTTGGAACTTCAAAAAAAACCAACCATATGTACTTGTATGGATGGTTGTAAAGGGTGTTTATGAAATAAGAGGTAATCATCATTATCGACTCATTAACTTTATTTCTTCTTCTAATAACACATTATGAATTTTAAAAATCATAAACTAATAAATATATATTATAATAAATATAATAAGAAGTTATTATGATTATGTAACAAACATATTCCTTGTTTTTTCTATCCAATAGAAATGCAAATCATATAACCTATGTACATACAACTATCCTTCTCCATTTAGTGATGTAAAATTTTTATCAAGACATTTTATGGGTTTCCATTTTTAAGTAACTAATGAGTATATTTGATATCTAGTATATGACTGTTATTATGGGATAATTATATAAGATATACCTTCATTCCTTATAATCTATTGGAATATTATACTCTTCTATCTATATAGGTGAGGACTCCATCTTTTATGAATGGATATGATTCAGTTTTCATGTGTGATTAATAATGATATATTTATTGAATATATATTATATAATAATGACCTATACATATTAAATTTTATTCAAATTTTATTTTTTCATCAATAAAAAGTTAAAACAACATCCATATGTATGCATGGTATAACATCTCCATTAATGGTGTACCTAATTTTTATCTCAATATATTTTATGGATGGATAAAAATATATATTAACATTGATTTTATATGTCATTTATTCCATGAATAACATTTTAATTATGATAGATCCAAAATAAATGTACAAGTACCAGAATTAATGAATAAAATCATTCATAAAAACCAATATAATTAACTTCCGAAATAATGAAAATAATAAAATATTGGATAAAAGGTAATTAAATGATATAAAAGGATAAAATGTTAATTATTCATATGTATATGCTTCAATTATGTTATTATAGGAATATAATTTTATTATTTATAAGCTTGAGGCATGTTAATCTAAATGGAAATGTGTGGAATGGGATTCCATCTTAGTTTCCATTCAATGAGTCTTATTTTGGAATTTTTCACCTAATGTATTTTATATTGTGTGTTTACAATCCCACTAATGTAATTAATAACATTATTAATTAGTAAATACATTTTCTTTAATTATTTATATTCATTTTATCAAGGATATGATCATTACAAAATCTTTATAAAATTTTGAAATTGTAATATTATTGACTAGGAAAATATTGATTTTCCATATTCATTAGTCATTAAGGATATTTTTTTTATAGTGAATATCATTAATTATTAAAATTGATCATTTTATATATGAGGAATGTGTTGGTCATATTTTGATGAATAGGTCCGAAAATTATATATTCTGTTGATTCATCTAAATGACTCATTAGGAAAATAATTTTTCCACATTAAATGGTAGTTTACACAAAATTTTTAAAACTATCGTGTGGATTGGTGTTACCGGTAGATATATTTTGATATTTTTTATCATGATTTAAAATAATATAATTTTATTTGTTATGATTTCAATTATTATAATCCATGAGATTACCTCATTGATATTATCCATTGATTCATTTTATACTCATTTGTTGATATAAAGGCATATGTATTTAGATACTTCAAATAATATAATAATTATAACTTATCTAATCATGATAGATTTCACTTTTTATAAAAATTTCTTTTTATTGTAGATCATAATTATTTTTCATCCATTTCCCTATTGTATGAGAAGGTAATATTCAAAAGAGTTTTAGATATTTATAATGTTTAGATATTTTGTCCGTATTTTTATTTAGAAGTAAAATGTGTATCATTTTTTGTTTCTAATCCTCCAATACTACAAAATTGAAATGCCTTTTAGGACTAGACACCTATAATATATTCCAATGTAATATGGTAAACAACAGATCACGGTCACTACTATTGGTGTTGTTATAGGATTTCAAATTATTAGTACGAAACTTATGTACTACATTTGTATAACAAAACATACATAACATTATATTTATGATAATACCTTATTGTGTTTGAAAATATTTACCATAATATGGATTTTAATTATCTAGATCAATAAACATAACGACTATTCTCTAAATAATTATTTAGAATTTTTTGTGATGAATCCTAAATGAATAAATATAATAAATACCCATGTGAAAGTTATGGATTTACCCACAGAGAAATATTATTTTTTAAAAGATGATATGAGCATCACAATATTAGGGTAGTTAAAATAGTATATTTCTAATAACTACAATCATATGGTGTAACATAATGCTACATATCATGATACATGCATATTTTATCATTCCATTATATCAAATCCTCCATATCTTGGTGGAATGACAATGCTAGTGGTAACTACGAAATTGAATAGGTATCATAGAGAAATTTTCCTCTCCTTAGTACGCAATGAAATTAAAATGGTTATGATTGAACAATTTTTTCCAAAAGGAAATACAGATTAATTGTTTTTAATAATATATTAAAATTATTTGTATTATAAAATATATTATATGGAGTGTAGTTATTTTAAAATAATATTATTCGATTATAATTTCCCTATTTAGAATCAGATGGTATTAAAGAGAAGGATAAAATGATTAAGGTAAAATTAAATGAATATAATGCATAGTATGATGATATATTTAGAAAATTAATAATATATTATAAGTATTATATCCATAATTAGGAGTAAAGGATAGACTATTTATTACAATGTGATACAACAAAACTCTGAAGAGAACAATGCTCTATAACATTCACAAGTACAAAATAGACCTATAACAATTGACAAAATAATTGCTATATCTATAAA
The DNA here is from genome assembly GCA_963277665.1 of Viscum album. Classification (NCBI taxonomy): domain Eukaryota; kingdom Viridiplantae; phylum Streptophyta; class Magnoliopsida; order Santalales; family Viscaceae; genus Viscum; species Viscum album. The sequence goes on along the minus strand of OY728143.1, from coordinate 958,646,549 downwards.
AAATTTCTATAGATGATTTATATGGTCTATATGGACTATGGATCGTATTGGCCTGGAAATATATAAATGATAAAACTGTAGATTTGTGTGATATTCCTTTAGTTTTCCACCATGGAAAAGAGACTTTTGTTATAATTTGGAAAACTGTGGTAATAGATCACATTGTATTCCATGATGGATGATTATATAGATCCAAGGATATACATTGTGTCAACAGAGTCTGTTTCCAAAAAAGAATTCATTTCTGATATCCACGATAAACAATGTATATAGCCCTTAAATAATATGTTCCCACCTAAATTTGAAATTTGTTCTTCCTATTTAGGATTCATCCCACTAATCAATGCACCACAAACGACATGAGGAATATATATATATATATATATATATTATTTTATATATTATTAAATACCATGTATATAATATTTACACTATGGAAAAAGTTCTTCCCTCACTTTTTCGAGGGGAAATATTTTCCTCAGGCAATGGCTAGATACCTACATCAGCTTGTTTGTAAATCGTGGATATTTGAAAACCCTATAGCCATGGTTTTATCTAAACTGTTACTATATGAGGACTATGTAACCATAGTTCTATGAACTGTTGTATATACTTTTATGGTAAAAATATATCAATGGTTTTGGAAAACCCATGGCTATCTTTCTCCTCAATATCCATTGTTTTTGAGAAAACTATTTCTATATAGTTATTTTCATGATTTTTAATCTTATGATGAAACTGTATATGTCTATCCAACCCGAGAAGTAATTTTGTATAATCTATATATTAAATGTTTATTAATAGAAGAATATATATTCTGATTTCCTAGAAAAACATAGTTTCGATGTAGATGGTAACAAAGCTGTCCAATCATGTGAAAATTTTGGAAAGAAACATACAAGAAAATTAATTATGGGAATGAGTGTTTCTTAAAAGTATTGAGAAAAGGGTTATATGGAAAAATAATTAAAGTGGGAAATAATTGAATGATTTATTCTAATTTAACTATATATATATGTTATATTATTCATAAATATTCCATATGCATCAAAAGAACAAACCATAGAAAAGACTAAGGGGATAAGACTAGGAATTTACAATCTCTACAACTGGGGATAAAGTTCCCAATTATATAATGGTGAGTATATTAATCATATCTTAAAATTTAGATAAATCCCTTATTTTATTTTATATTATTTCATTATTTTATATCTTTTTCATTTTCATGAAAATAAGATATATCCCGTGAACCATAATTTGGGAGTTTTCAATCAATAATCATAGTGGATAACCCAGAAAAAATGTATGTGCCAATGAATTCTCATTCTTTCACATAATCATATTCTATTTGTAGGCATGATAATTATACTAATGGTTGATAATTATGTAGTCAATTTTATTGATTTTATTTAAATATATAATGAAAAAATATTACAATGATAACAAATGTTTGATTCAAGATGAATATATATAATTACTTGTATTAAAAGTGAATACTTCATCATTGGATTGATGTCTAGTTCTACCTATAATTGCACTTCTAAATGGGATTTTATTAGAGGAATTGATGAAATAATGTACATATGAAAAAGGAGGACATTTAATTTTGAATGTACCAATTATAAACGAATCTATTGATATATTTCTTAATGAATATTTTGGATATGCACATGAATGTGATGTTGAGATTTATATTGAATTATTCACTTAAGAAAGATTTATATCAATGACTCCCAAAAGAATGGAATTTATGTAAATAATGGATTTGGTTAAACTAATATTAGATCTGTTAAAAGGAATTTATATAACCTAGTGTTTCACATTGAGGATACCCTGTTCTTTTCATTTCGTAGAATGATAAATATATGAGTCCTTTTGTTTTTAATAACATGAAATTTTTTCTATAATGATAATTGGAATAAAAATTTATTATTTTTCTAGGAATAAAAATTATTTAGTGTATAATAAATAGTGTCTCTATATGTATGTTATTCTAAAAAATTATTTTCGAATGATGAACATTCATTTTGAGAGTATAATAATTTCTTTTGGATTTTCTACTAAACACACAAACTTTATGTGCCTAATTACTAATGTATTAAAGAAACTTCTTGATATTTTTTCTCTGATACTATTTGTTAATATCCAAGTGTAATTTGAAATGTATGTCTATCATGAGAATAAGTTTTTATAATTCTTGAGAATATTATAATAAAATAACAATATCATAAAATTAGACTGTGTGAATTCAAGATTCATTATGTTTCTTATATAAGAAATATTTTCTTTGATGATGGAATATTAATTGATTCTATAAATTAAAATGTTATCAAATAAGTGTATATAACAAATAACATAACATAGGAACATTGTTTCATTGGTTTGAAAGTTTACAGTTGATAGTTTATTAAAAATTATACCATATTTTCTATCCCATTAATCAATCATACATGTAAATGGGTTAAGGTCACATTGGAAAATTAATGCGGATAGATTAATTAATAAATCATATGTGAATATGGTGATTATGTATATCTTGACACTAACTTAATGAAATGATGGATTATATATATAATGATGCATTAAAGAAGTTACATGTTCATTTTTTTATGCCTAAGGATAATGATATTTATGTTTTATAAAGGTAGTTAATGCCTCACACTCAGAACCCTTTAACTAAGGGTTTGGAGTTGGAATACATAATATTTCCACGATATATATATTAATATTAACACATTGGTGATAGAAAATAGAGGTAAACAGATGAGAAGGAAAAAAATTTATCTATTCACATAAAGAAATTAATCTGAGGTAACATATATATATTGAGATAGTTAAGGATTATGATTCCTCAATACACTCTTAATCGGGTAAGGAAAATGAATTATCATATTAAATGAGTAGAAATGATCATGGATTCATGAAAAAGACATGGTTTGATAGGGAACACATGTTCTCAATTTTGGTAAATACGTATTTGGTCATAATTGAGCAAGATAAATCATTTTTCATATTTCGAATACATTCCAAAAAATATTTTTTAGAAGATATATAATGTTACTAACATGAAATAGAGTTTTTTCATAAAAAAATTAAATGTAATAAATTATTTAAAATGGGGTAACATTGTATATGTAGATTGAGTTTTGACATTCTGAAGGACGGTGTGTGTTCATCAACACCTCAACTAAAAAGTTAATTATTAGATGATCTCAATAGCTCAAATATCTATGTACTACAAAGTATCACAAATATGTATATATATATTTATAAGAACATTTTTCTGGGGATTTATGAAGTGGGAAATTGATGGTTATTTGTTCACATGTATGGTTTTTCAACATTTGAAATCGTATTGGAATCATCCATGATGAGGTATTAAACATCTATATATTTATATATATAAATAAGATGACATTAAAATCCATTAAGTAACTTGATTACCAATGTCAACATGAAATGTTTATGAAATATGGATTATTGTTGATCTGTTTAACAAATATATATTTTTTTTCTTTATATAAGAGAATATTTACCTATTGGCCACCTCTTATGACTTAATATTATTGAAATATTAGGATATGATTATTCACCACTTTCATTTCTGTTTGATCATGATCCTTGATTTTCAAAATAACTATAGAAAATAATTTAGAAGGATTAGGATATTGAGATTCACATAAGAATTTTTGTTATCCCTCAAACTGATGGACATTCCAAAAAGACTATTCAACCATAGGATGACATTTTCAATTCACTCTCTTTTGAAATTCATGGTATGTGGGATCATAATTTAAATTTGATGGACTTTTCGTATGAACATAGAATCCAATAATATATTCAAATGGTTATGTATAAAGAATTAATTGGAAATTTATGTCATAATAAAATATATTGGTATGAATATGGAAAAGAAAAGAATGTGGGTAATGATATTTTATAGGAGACATTGGAAATGGTCAAAGCTATACATAATCATATTAAACCAAATCAATGAAGGTAAAAGATTTATGTTGATTACAGAATGATGGATTTCAAATTTTTAGTGAGAGTCTATGTTTTAATTAACTTTCTAAGTGTTAGGGTGTTATATTGTATCAAAAAAAACTAACACCCAATAACAATATAACATATTAAATTTTTAAAAAATTAGTGTGGTGGATTAATGATTAAAAAAACTATCAATCCTATCTGATGTACATGATGTATACCATATTGTTTTAATAATGGATTATATATAAATCACAATTCATATTATATCATTTAATTAAAAATAAATATTACATGATATATCATACCATAAAGATGGAATCATGATTCAGGACACTAGAGAGAATGTGGAGATGAATTATATTCTATTATGGGTTTAGTTAATTTGGATAAATCATAAATTAGAGGATGAAACATGGGATATTATGTATGATATGTATAAGAACAGCCATAAAATTTTTAAAATTCTATAATGATTAAAATTTCTAGGATTATTTTCTTCTGTTGCATAAAAGAATGAAATATTATGATTTTTTAACACTTTATTAAATATCATAAACAACACATTACACCATGTCAAAAAAACATTATATTATATTATAAATATAAAAAATCTAACCAAAATGTAGAATTGGAGGGTATAAAGAAGATGAATAAATTATAAAATATATATTAATTTCATACTATATATATTTTTGGAGTTATTTTTTATGAAATTAATTATCAATTATTTAAGAAAAACCTTATACTCCAAAAAAATAATTTATTCAAATTTTAATTTTACTTGTCTATTTGAATAAATAATATAAATAAATATTAAAAAATTTATAAATTTAATTTAATAAAATTGTATATTTTTTAAAGCAGCATATGAATATAATCTTATCTAGAATGTTTTATATTTTTTTGAAGAGTTTCATTTTTAATGAATACTAAGAAATAAATTTTTAGTGAAAAAATGTGTTCTCTCAACAATAATAAAAAAAATATATTTTAAAATATTATCAAATTAAAATTACTTCATTTTTTTTAATTTCGTATTTTATGGTTGTTGTAATGAGTAATATAATTGATTTTGACAAAAAAATTATACTGAAAAATAATTTTTTTGTAACCCGTTTTTCATTTCTTTTTATTTTGTAATCATAAATTAATTTTCAAAACCTCATGAAATATGTTTATGAAAAATTGATATAATATTTATAATCCATATGTATATATTTTCAATATTGTCCACTTTTATTTGTAGAAATTATGAATATTATCCGTGATAAAATATATCAAATAAATAAATGTTCAATCTGTTTATCTTGGTTAAAAATAATGGTACATGCCATTAAAAATTATCCTAGAACTCGAAATTATTTTATTGTCTGGGATGAATTTCAGAATATCTATACAATAATATAATATATGGTATTGTGGAGAAATTTTTCTTTACTAGTGACAGTTATATTATTTTAAGTATTGAAAATTTCAAATTGTCCATCTAGTTAATTTCATATATTTTATATATTAACATAAGTATAAAAATGTGTTATGAATGGAAATAAAATATTATTTTGAAAATAGTTTTTAAAAATTTATCAAAGTTCATTAATTAAGGAATTTTTTTCATGAAATTTTAATTGTAAATTCTTGTTCAATGATATCATAATAATTACTAAATAAATTGATAAATACAATAAATGTTAAAAGACAAAAATTATTTAACTAAAAAAGTAATTGTGTTTAAAAAATTCCATAGATAAATATAACATTATTATTATTTTTAAATTGAGTTTCTTGGGATTTCCTATTTGTCATTATGTATATAATATATATTAGATGAATATTGTTAAAAAAATTAATGATACTTTTTAATTAATGATTTAAAACTCATAAAAAATATTAGATTCTATAAAATTAATTGGGAATGGCTTTATACAACAACCATGGAACATTTATCGTGTATTTGTCATTTTATAACAATATTAGTAACCTTTAATGTGGACAATGAATTAATATTATATTAATTTTTATTATGAATAATCTATGGTGGTAAAACTAAAAGATAAATGTAAAAACATGACATAAAATGTCTATCATTTTTCAGATAAGAGTATTTTGTCATTATCTCACAATATATTCCAATTATATATTTTTTTATTTGATTGGGAATTGAAACTAATTCAAATTAATGTAATACTGTATGAAATTCCTTGAATTTCCCTCCCCTCACTTATAAAAAAATATCCTAACTCTCAATTACTCACAATACAATGATAAATATACTTCAACCAAACCATAACTAATTATTTTATTTGTATTATAATAATATATTTAGTAATTATAGAAAATTGAAAAGAAAAACCTTGGGACCCTTAGGAATAGATTTATATAAAGTCTATTTAAAAAGTGGTAAGTATATTTACATTCAATTTTATGTGTATTTGTACATTTACTTCCTTTTAATATGTTTTAGCCCTTATAAGATAATACATATTTTATCCTAAATATAATGATAGGTCATTATTCAAATGGGACAATAATATTATATATATTTTATATCCTATGAAATGAAAAAATATTAACTGTGCATATATACATCATATTGTATCTATGTAGTGGTATAATTCATTTTTTATCACCACATTAAATTAATGGTTATAAAGATGGACCTAATGAATATATATTATATTTATGAATGAAAATTTATTATAAAACTATAATATCCAATATTCTTTATAACCTTATAATCTATTGGAAAACGATAACGTCAGTCATGGGTAAGTGTGTTTAGATAATTCCATGAAATAATTTGATATATTTATCTTTTTCAATTTACATTGATATTAATATTGATATATTTAATATTTATATATAAATTATATTATGTAATAATTATTTTTCAATTATTATTAATTAATAAGCCTTCTTTCATTCTATCTATCAGAATGTAAAAACAACATTCAATTGTACATGTGATCTACTATCTCTAGGAATGTAGTAATTAATAATTACACCCCTATATTTTATGGATGACTCTAAGAATATAATTTTTAAATATATATTATATTTATAACATTATTAACATTCATTATATTATGTAATAATATTGAATTTATGAGGACCAAAAAAACACACTAAAAATTTACATGAAAAAAAAGCAGTTGGCATCTAAAATAACGATAATAACAAATGATTTAACTAAAGATAATAAAATGGCATAAATGGATCATATATAATGTTTTATATATGTATACATTTATGATATGTAATTATGAAAAATTAAAATTTAGTATACATGAGTTTACAACCGAGTCAAAGGAAGGGAAACTTATGGTAAATGATTACATCTACATTTCCTTTCATTGAGGCATATTTAAATTTTACACACAAATTATATTATATGAGGTGTATATGTTCCAATTAATTCATTTATGATAGTTATTCAATATGTATAAAATTTATCTCAATACCCTTATACTTCGAGTCATGTAAATTATTATTCCAAAAATTGTATACCACTTTTATACGATGATTTTATTGACATTGAAAATATTGATACTTTATTTTCTTCAATCAATATGATTTTTTCATTATGAGGTATATTATTCATGGATAATATTGATTAGTATATATAGATGTTAATCTTTTTAGATTCATTGATGGGTTGGGACAGAATTATATAGTCCCTAGATGCATTAATGCGTCAAATAAGACAAATCAGCATTGAAAATTAAAAGTGTCTTTACCTAATATGTTTTTTCAAATTTATTTGCACAATGTTTGGATTTTGAAATACCATGATTTATGAGATCATGAAATAAAATATATTTTATTCCATTAATTTATATATTTTTTTATTATCCATGACATTACATTAATGATATTATCCACAAGCCATTTTGTACGCAAGTTGTTAATTAAATGACATGAGTTATCATTCATTTACATAGAAATTTTGATTATGGATTATTTACTATGATAATTAGGCTATATTTTGTACATAAAAAGAAGCTGATATTACCATTTTTTTTATTATTTCCCAAGGTTACGTGGTGGAAAGAATTTAATGAGTTTCAAGGATGTGGAACATTAACTTTTGTTATGATATTATTTTATTCCAAATGTAAAATGGGAATCATGATTGAATCTATTTATCTAAAAAATACTACATTGTTTGATCAATTTATATTAGAATCCTTATATATATTCCAATACTAGAACACCTACATAACCTATGAGTTAATAGAATTTGGATTGTTATAATATATAAATGGGTTTCAGTGATGATGAAATTCATGAAGAACTTATGCATGAACGTGAGGAATCATGATATTGGATGCAAGAAAATTATTGGAAAATGAAATTTTCCCATATATTATTGATATGATATAATAACATTATATATGTGTTCTGTATGATTTTTGTATTATTTATTGTTTACCCACATGAATATCTTAATAGAATCATTTCAAAATGAGATTCTTTTTTTACATCGTGATTTTGAAAGAGATTCACAAATGCTTTGGGTATCCTGAAAAAATAAGTAATTTTTATCATATATAGACTAGTGGTAAACCAGATATCATGATCTAGATATTTAAGGATTTACTATGTATAGGTATTTTATGGATAGTTTTAGTATCACAAATCCTTGGATGAATTTTCATAGGTTGAGTTAAAATTAAAGTTTGTCTTATAAGATTCAACTAAAATGCAACCTTTGATTAATCATTGTTGATTACTATGAATAAATAATCATTGATGACTCATTTATTGTGATGCTATATTTATGTTCAAAAATATAGAATCTGTTATATGTAAGAATTTGTAACATATCAAGAAGTGGTAAATAACTACTTATATAATTAAATGAACATTTTTTATGGGAGGTGGTGACCAATATTGTATGTTATTTGATGGAAAATTTCATTGTGGGTGACTCTTCAAATAGGGCATTGACATTCATAAAATTAACGGAGTCTATAAACATGATTGTTTAATGAATTATATTTTAATAGGTATGTTAAGATTTTAACCTATTAAGGAAATACAATGGAATTTTTCATTGATCAATTATAGAATATACATATTGAAGAAGATACATGGGAGAAAGAATTAGATATTTTATCCCAATAGACTAAGTTGATTGAGGAGTAATTCCAATGATACTATCATGAATGATAATTTATTAGTAGGGTGAATTTTAAAGGAACAGAGTTTTGCAAGTACCATATGACTTATTTTTATAACAAAATTATGTTATTTTTAGACATTATTTTCTTGGGTGAAGGTTCTAGTAGATTATGGTTTGTCCATTAGTGTTTTGGATTCCATTAATAGTATTCACAATTACTGCATGTTTTGGAAAAACCATGTAGATATCCCTAGTAAAACATTCATCTTAAATAAACTGAGGAAATGAATAGAACATAATGATACCTAATTGTAATGTGTTACTTAGAAAACATTTGGCTCTAAATAAAGGTAAAATCCATGGTCGGTGTATAGTTTACCATAAAATGTTGTGAAATCATGTTAGTATTTTAAGAGGTAGACACCCTCATATGGTTAGAACATTCATTGAAAACCCCTAGAAGAAAATCATGTATAATAATTCATTAATCACAAATTATATTTTAAACATAAATCATGTCTAGAACCTCTCACACTTCATCATAATCCAATGTCTCTCATTCCATGGGTCAGAAATATTATTTTGAGTTTTATTCTCCCATAATACACAAAAACCAACGGGTCTAGAGAATTTACTCATATGGGTTTGAAGAAAAATGTTTTTCTTCTACTATTATTCACATCTATCTAAGAATCCCTATTTTTCTCTTGATATAAATCATCGATCCATCATATTTTTGTTATGATGTTGTATTCTGTCAAGATCTAATTGAGAATTATTTGTTGCTTTTGAAAATATGCTCGATCTATATAATTATAAAATTTTCCTTTAATAAATCATGATATAAAATTTCTCATAAATCTCAAATGGAATTTGGATATGAATCTCAACTAATTTATTGTCCTTAATCATGCATCCAAACAATAACAATTCTATTATTATGGATCAAATTTTATTATTTGGAACATTATTATAGAGAAATGATATATGCAGTGTTTCTTAGTGGATCACAAAACATTGAATTGACTCATTAAATGTAGGTATACATACTATATTAGTCCTTTTATATAGTTTTTTGGGTTTATTTTCTTGTGAGTACATGCCCAATGTAAAGTTACTAGGATTATATGGTATTTTTGTAGTGTCTCAGTGACCAATGTGACTTTTTGGTCATATTGATACTATTATAAATTCTATGAAGTTCAATAAATATATATTATTCCATATTTTTAGGTATAAATATTATTATATTTATTTCTCTGATATGTTATTCCTTACATGTCTATTGGTTCATAGTGAGTGGATCAACTATTACATTGACAAGGATAACTGGTTCCATGATTGACTGAAAATGATTTTAAGAGGGGTTGTTTATATTACATCAATTATTCATTGTGGATCTAGATACATGAGGTATAGTTCTATATCATGGCATGTGATCATCTCATGTGGGGATATCACCATATTCAATTAGTGTGTGGACTCAATGAATACATGATATACTGATGGATGACATCCTTGTGTATGAAGGAGACCAGAACACCCTGAGAGGGGAGGGGTGAATTTAGGTGTCATATTTATCTTTTAAAATAATTCATCTTGTAACCATGTTGTTATGAACCTATTATACATTTTTATTGGTAATATTCAATATTTCAAACAGTCACACGTAGAAATAAAACCCAAAAAGATTAAATGGTTCTCCACTAAGGGAAATTCCAAATACAATATGCTGGCATATGAAATACAGATGATTAGAAATATTCACTATATTCAAGTAACATAGGATTTACAATATTTTATCATTATCTCATTACATCCCTTAGAACACTACCATAAACTCCCATTCACTAACTTACTTGGGTGATGTCATAATCAGTTTAAGGACTATAAGGCCACATAAATGAATTTTCATTAATGATTTTTTTCATGTCTAGAAAAATAATCTTCTTTCACCATAGACGTAAGTTAATTCAATAAAAAATAACTTTTAAATGAATATGTGATATTCAAATATTCCTTTTGTGTTGCTCATTAGTGAAGCTCACTACCTTAGCAATACTAGAATACTTCATGGAACAAAACAGATATTCAAAACTACGTTTTGAAAATCTACTTCACAAAGATTACTACCATCATGAAGCTAACAATGTACATGGAACAAAATATCTTTTCAAATATCACTGAGTAAATTTAAAATACAAAATCATTAAAAAGTACTCATTAATCATAATCCATGTCATCTGTTAAGGCCAATAAGTCTTTTTGTGATGCTCAAACAAACATGGAATGTTAGCTTAAATGATATACCTTGTTGTAATGAAAGAAGATCAATTATAGAATTTACTAGTAAAATTTAGTGGAAATTGGAAAGGGATTACTTATATTTATAGAATCGACCATTCACAGTTCTCCACAACCTCTTAGGGGATTTTTGGGATCATTCAATAAAATATTCATGGTACAACTCACATCCCAAATCTCCATTGAGATTTTCAATTTTCAATTCCAGTCATAACAATATATCATTCTTTAAAAACCCTTCCTCGTATTCAAGATGCTTGTCATAATCACGAGTCAGTCTGTCAAAACCTTTATGCATTCTTGAAGCTCAAATTAGTGTAATTTCTGATATCACTATAACTAGTCATGATGATTTTTAACTTTATGAACATCATCCCAATAATCATTAAATCCATTCCTCTAACATTTTCATTAAGAAGTATTTCTAAAAAAATACCCTACACTATGATAGCCTCTTCCACTAGATTTTGTTAAAAAATTTGAAAAAATAGTGGGAAAAAAACCAACTTAAATACTTTGAAATATGAAAGGTTGGAATAAGTTCATTGAAAACTCCTTGATCGTACAAGTGAGGATTTAAAATAAACTCAAACTATACTCCATTTTTTTTAATGAAAATAATTAGTTCCATCACTCTACGACTTTGGGTTTGTGTGAAATCAGCAAATAAATTCAACAAATCACCATCCACTATAAACAAAAAGATATCAAAGAAAAAACTCATCCTCCACTCTAAATATACAAGAGAAAATTTAAATGTATAATACAAGAGGGAATGAAGGAATCAGTTTCTAATGCTTAGGAATGATTAAGGATGTCCAAGGTATGCTATGATAATTTCACACAAGCATTGCTGGGATATTCAATAACCTTCAAATAATTTATTGATTCTCCATTATCCATTTTCCAATTTCCAGAAAACAATTACTTTTCATTCTCTATATTTGTACCATTAAACATGTACTATTTAAAAACAGGTTTTTTTATTCTCACCCATTTTAAAATTAACCCAATGAACCTATTATTGAACTTGTAGAGCACAAAATATAATCATTGTAGACTATATCCCCCCATAACCCATTATAACATCAACATACTTTTTAAAATAGTTAATAAAATTGGTGATAAGGTATTACCCATAGCATCCTATTGACTATGATGTGGATGAACAACAAGATTCATCTATTTTTTTAGAACCATTGTGCTTCCAATGATTTGGTCAGAATGTTTGCAACATGGTCATCAGTTCTAGGATGATCCATTTCAATCATGTGTTATTATCCTTTTTCATATATGTACTGAAATCTAATTTCAAGAAGAGTTTTACAAGAATGTTGAAGATGGTTTATCATATGATCGATCATAGTATTGTTATTAGAGTGAATCACTATTTTTTGTTTCACCTTTGCACCAATATCAAGGGGTTTTTACATCATCCACAATAGCTGAGTGTATTTATTTACAGTATACATATAATCATATTCAGCTACACTAAGAGGAGTAATTTCATTCTTATTACTCAACCATCCCACACTATTATTTCAAAAAAAAAATGAATGCTCCTCCACTTGCGTTATTTCTATCAACAACATATACATCCCATTCAATGTCATAAAACCCTGATAGTTCACCATATCGTCTTACTACCATGTATAATCAAAAATTGGTTGTAACTTGAATGTATGTCCCGATAATTTTCACTTCCACCATATAATCATTATTTCGATTAAATTGAGAATGGTCTATTATGAACATTGCAATGACAATATCTATCCATCTCAATTTCCGGTACAATATTCTTCCAATTATTCAGCTTTACATTTTGGGATCTATAGATGTCCCATCCACATAAATTCATAGTTTTATCCCAACCACTATCAGATTCGACATTGGTTTGGAGTCATTCATATTGAAATTCATTTGATACTCTATAGAAATGTTTTCCTAAGAAATAAAAATGTGGTATTTTTTTGAATCACATGAATCCCCAGGAAGTACGTGAGTTCCCCAATCATAAATATTTAAAATTATAATTGCTTGTAATTGGTGAATTCATCCACTGATACCTTCCAACTTCCACCATGTATAATATCATCTATTTACAAAAGTTCCAAGGAATGATCATTTTGAGAATTCTTCAAAAAGAGATTTTGATCCACCCCCCCCCCCCCCCACATTTAAATTCATGCTCTTTTAGATAAGAATCTCATTGATATTTATATGCTCGTGGGGAATATTTAAGACTATATATAGCCTTATATAATTGTCACATCATTATTTAATCATTAAAAACCAAAAGCCCGACTGGATGTTCAACGTAGAGTCAATTTTTAAGGAAAAAACATAAGAAATATGTTTCACATTAAGTTGGAACACTTTATGACCTCCTTTAATTAACATTACATGCTAAATCTTATTAACATTAGTCTAGTTAGCTGATAAAAGATTCTACGACATCAACACATTCAATATGTCAATATATTTTACACACTAAACACATGGGATTTCTATTCTGATTTCCATTATCATCGAATTTTTTCTTGAAAATCCACTTTATACCAATGAAATTGTGAAATTTGGATCCCTGAACAATATCCCATTCATTGTTTTTGTGAATCTGATATAACTCTTCATTTATCTCTTCCACACATGATTCATCTTTTGAATATTCATCAATATATGATGGTTCCACAATTAATATGAAATAAAAATTTCCATTATTACTCATTCTCCTCAGTTGTGTAGTTATTGTCCAATCACCAATGAGGTTGGATTGATCAATATATACTCTTGCATTTCACTTGTGAGGTTCAGAATAATTTTCCCCACCCATGCATTCCTCTTGTGATTTTTATCTAAATAAACATCATGTAGTGACCTATGAATATTTCTCAATATTTACTATACTTCCAAATTTGAATTTTCTCTATCTACACTATCTCTTACATCTTCAATCACATCATCATTAGATCCCCTCATGATATCTGTTATAATATCATTAGGGTTATTGAAATCGCTACATTCCATATTTAATCATCTATTGTTATTAAATCATTAGTAGGATTAAAAATTCAAGATATCTATGGAAAATTCATTCGTCCTGAGCCACCCCATACATCTCATGATTTCATTGATTCTTACAAATGAAACATTCATATAAAAAAATATGAAAATACTTCAAAGAGGGTTTCCTTCTATTCTAAACCCCATATGGTGTTTTGGTTTCTCCCATATAAATCGATGATTTATTATGAATGTTCACTATAGCTTGAATATTATCTTTCTAGTAATAAAGTGTGATACAACTCTCAATTTGCATAGTTTTATCCATATTGTTCAAATACTAATTCATGTTTATTACAAATACATTTTGTTATGGGTTTCTCAGAGTAGCCACTCGCTGTTGTATTACATTTTTCACCTTATAATTTTTGTACTCAATGGAAGTGTATTTACCTTCACCATAAAACTACATAACATTGATTTTTCTTTAAATATATATCTCAGGTATTTATCAATACATATTCAAAAAATCCAGATCTTATATTTTTTTGATTAACCATCACACAAGACATTATATTACAATCTCCATTGTAAAGAACTAATTATAATTATCCATATGTTCCAGAAACATTTATCAGATCACATGAATATTTAAAATAGATATCAAGAATATTTGAGTTCATATTCTTCTTTGGATGATATGAACTATAGACCAACATCCATTGTATGCAATAATCACTAGTATTTTCCCATACCACATAAAATTGGGGATATCCATGACTATGATCATCTTAGATATATTTTATATGTCTTTATGATTAATGTTATTGAACCTCCAATTACATATGTTTTTTTCTTCTTCAACAATCATGTAGAAAATTTTTCCTTTAATATAAACCTAATATATTTTTGAATATATTATACTACCATTATTTAGATAATTACCTTTATTTCCTTTGATTTTGAACCTATTTTTGTTTAAATGTCACCATCAGTTTCAATTCACAATGTTAACTCACACTCAGGGTATTGTGACAAATACCATTCACCGAGAGATATTTTGTTTTATTTAACTCACAATTACCCATTTCTCTACTTCCACTACCATTCATCTTCATAACAGCCTAATTAATAAAAATAAATGATCCATCATCCCATTTCATATCATTTGTTAACATGTCTATATTTAACATCCCATAGGATGAGCATCCACTATCAATAATCTAGGTGTTACAATTCTTTGTATCATTGACAGTGACTTTTGAAGGTTTGGATTTCCTGACTTCCTTCATTTCCATCCCAGAAATATTTGAATGTGTGGAAGATAAAAATGGTCTTTACTCTAACCTTTCTATGTGTCTTGGGTTATAATATTTATATTGTTCTTCTAGAGGAAAAACAAGTTTATAAGAGAAACTATGTCTTATTGGCGGCTATTGACTTTTATCTATGTTATGTTGGTATTATCTACACCATTCCTATACCTGTAATGATTACCTTTGTGAACAAATAAAGAGTAGTGAAAGATATATCCATATAAATTATTTCATCTATAACATTTTGGGTAAGAATTCATTTTCCTTTTTTGACTTCCTAGCACTTATTCATTAAAATAGTTCCCTACGTATTCATCAAATGACATGGTGTGACCCATATTGCTCCAAAATGACATTTCATAAGTGGTAATGCCTTCTCACAATTATTCCGCTTCATTTCCCTTCCATATGAAAATAATTTGAATGATGATCATTTTTTATACCTAAACAAAGTGTCCAATTGTCCTTTCACATTCATTTGAGGAATTCTTTTATAGGACATTATGTAACGTTGGGATATATCAAACATTCATCTTTCTGTTATATTGGAGTATTTTATTTCAAGCATTTTTTTATAATCACATCCAATTCCACATTTATCCATGAATGTGTATATTTTATAATTAAATTAATTCTATACTCCATCAGAAACCTGTACATCTCTCTCCAGCGGATTTTCATCTAAGAATATTCCACACAATATTTTTCTCCTTGATTTTTTTGATCCACTTTACTTTCCTATTTACTCATAAAAGTAACCACTTCATCATCATGTAATTCAATAGTATTTGAAAAATCCTCCCATATGGATGTATGTTCACTAATAACATATTACTAATCTTCAATTCTAAGCAAATTTTATACAACTTATTATAATATTTAATGGGATGAGGAATTTTAATTCACTACTTCTTCTAGTCGATATATTTTAGCTTGCATTCGACCAATATATTATGAAGACACTTCCGTAACTACATTCTTTTTTTGATTCTTTTTATTGATTCTCAAACTCACCAAGAACATCTTAAAGTTTCATTGTGAGAACATTATCAAAAATCAACAAATTATCATTATATTTATCATCTAATGGATATCAATTTTTAAACTCTAGACAACATAGATACTTCGGCTTCATATTTAAATTGTGACTCCTCTACCTCAAATAATTCATTTTCATCATCTTATATTTCATAGAAAAAAATATTATCATTAATTTCGTTCTAGATTTGAAGTTTCCCATTTTAAAAAACCATTTTTAATTTTGTTTTATGTTTCCTATATAACATTATTTATCATAAAACATCATTGAGGGCCGATTATCAATGTTCCCAACTCCTCCACAACAAAAAATGCAATGTCTATATTTATATTAAATATCCAATTTCAGCTATTTAATTTATTGGAAACGAGAGGAAGTATTTCATAATCATCATTAGCTTCATTAATAGTATCTCCTAAAATCTCATTTTATTTCATGGATTTTAATTCCATCTAATTGCTAACAAAACTTTTTGAGTCCACTGGTTTCACTCTCATTTTATTTTCTATTAGAATACTTATCATATCATCATGTAAATGTTATCAATGATCCCATTCATCAAGAGATGAATCAATTGTATATTTAGGTGGTGTATGTATTCTCAATATTTTCAATATATTTTATATGTATTTAATCTCCTCACAAATCCATTGAATTGAACCTACAAATTTTGTATTACGATTGAAAAAGGTATCAATATTTTCATGAGGATTCATCTTCAGATCATCCATCCTTTAGTGAAAAAATTAAAGTTTGGACTCCTTCTCTATGTTATCACCTATATAAATATTTTCCATTTTTTCCCATATAGTATTGGAAGAGGTGAAACTCACTATATTTTGATATATTTGACCATATAGTTATGACATAAGTTAATTCTGTTCTTTTGCATCAATATCAATAAGTTTCCTATCACTTTTTATAATATAATGTTTTCATTCATATGTTACCTCAATCCCTTTTGCAGTAGCAATAAGTAATTACATTCATAGAGATCATAGAAGAGATATCATCCTATTATTCCAAATCTAAAAGTATCTTCCGTCAAATTGGGAAGGTACCCTAACATTTACTATGTTATCTAAGAGAGAAATGAGGGACAAAATTAGGTCCAGAATCATCACATTGATACCACTTGAATGAACCCAGAACATTTTGAGTGGGTAAGGGTGAATATGGGTGTCAATGTTTTCTTATAAAATAATGGATCTTTTTCCCATGTTTGTAGGAACCTATTTGACATTTTTTTCATAATGTTTATAAATTTAAACAATATCTCATAGAAGGGCAGAACATAAATTATACTTGGTTCACCAATAATGGATATTTCAATAAGAATACAAAAAAAAATTAGTCACACCTAAATCTAATAATCTTTACTAGTTATGGAATATATATGTTCACACACATCCACTCTTTGTATGGAAAACTGCATTTACAATATTATTGTGTTATCTCACTCTATCCCTCAGATAAATTTTTACGAATCCCCATTGCTCACTGCCTTGGGTGATGTCTTACTTAGTTTATCAACTTTTACTCTCCTTTAAGAGAAACGAATTAAATTCTATTTCCCCTCCCTTGAATAATAATATTCTTCCACCATATAATAGTGTTGATGCCTTCTGAAAGAAATGTTCTCTGACAATTAATTTTCAAAACTACCATTAGTGAAACTCATTCACAACTCTCACTATATTTGTTAAGCTAATTACCTTTATAGAAATAAATGATATTCAAATATTAATATATTGGTGCTCTTATTTGAAGTATATAACCCTCCAAAATGAAACTTCCTTCACAGAATAATATTCCTTCGTGAAGCATATTATGTCAATGCAGAATATACCATCATCACCAAACAATCATTAATCAAATGAATTGGAATTAGATAATAATGAGTAATCCTTTTTTATGATGCTCAAATTCTTATGGATGGTCACTTTCATGGTGCTCCCCTATAATCATGAAATAAAATAAATTTTGTATTATCCATGGGAATATTATTGTCAAATTAATAATGGTATCCTTATATATATAGACTCATCCATTTGTGATGATCCACCACCTCTTAGTATATTTTTAATGTCATTCAATAACATTATTTGGGTGCTCTTTCTGTCATCATGCTTCAATAAAAATTTTCCTGTACTGATACTCATCATAACAAATAAGTACTTTTTCAAAACTCGTTACAGTATTCAAATTGCCTATCATAATCACAGTGTTGTCTGTTAAAACCTTCATGCTTAAATAATGCTCCAATTATCATACTAATTTAGGCTACCATCACCTTTGGTGATTTTCATCATCTTTGCAAACATTATCCAAAAATTCATAAAACTCATGTTTTTACCATTTTACAAAGTGTTTGTTTCCAAAAAAAATCCCATTGTAATGAAATCCCATTCCTTTGGATTTTGGAACCCAAAATCTCAGACAGCAAAGGGAAACTATGCCACCATCAATAATATTCTCCACATGAACTATAATATCAATTCCCTTGTAAACAACAATTTTTTATATGTGAGTAATGAAAATAATCACAAACCATACTCCATTTCCATGGAAATAAATCTTTGGTTTCAATAGGGTATATTTATAGTTTCATTTTTTGGATTTCCAAATGTATTTACTATTAGTGAACATCAAATAGAAATAGATCATGGGAATTGACGTATTCCTTAAATGTGTATTGTAAAATGTACATCAGGGAATAAATAATAAAATAACATGATCTGTGTCATTTTATTAATAATCCTAAAATTAATCCATAATGGAATCATAATAGGTAAAATAGAAGTTCATGGTATCATGTTATGCATATGATCTATCTATGACATAAACCTATCTTTACATGTGCAATTATTTTAATGAAAAATTCATGGCGTTTGACTAGGTTGAAACACACATATTTCCCGATAATCTAATTGCATGTGTATACATCATGACTGGGGATCCATAAAAAGTAATATTTTAAATAATAGTATACATAAAATTTTAATGTTTGTATTCAAATCTAGTGTGGAGATGCATTCCTAACATGTGATGAAACATAATTTTATATTTTAATTTCATGATTTTCTGTTATAATTTATGAACTCACTCTTTGGAAGGGGGCTTATTATTATTGTTGAATAACCTGATGTTGTAAAATATATTTCTTCTTATTAATTTTATTATCAAATGATATATTTTGGTTAATTTTTTTTATGTTACTATATATAAGCGTATATTTAAGATTAATAATTATATAGTATATACAAGACACCATTACACCATATCCACTAGTATATATTCAAAATAATTCCTTATACAACCACATTTCAAATATGAAATTCTTCATGATACATTACAATAATACCACATGTTTGAATAGTTTACTCTATATGAAAACCAATGTGTTATCAAGTTGAAAAATAGAATTTTAGGGGATGTTTATGAACGGAAATTTGATGATATTTTCTATGGTTATCCTCTAAATTCAAGACAATTCTTTTACTATAATAATGAAATTGGTAAGACATTGAATAATTGTAATATTAATGTGTAAAAACTATAAATATATTAATTACATAATCAAGGATCATACTCTATAACAGAACATGATGAATCAGAATATTAAGGGATTCTGGATAATTATTTTAAAAATAATAGATCTTTAGATGATTAATGTGTTATAGATTATTATTAAATCATTCATAGTGCTGTACAAAATATTTAAAACTCTTACAATGATGAGAATGTAGTTTAAGGATCATTATATCATTTCACATCAAGATATGTCAATTAAAACAAATATAACATCATCGAAATCAAATCATCTGAATTTATTTTAGCAGGTTCAATCAATGATTTAAAAGAAATTTTATATTATTTAGAGTCACCATTATCTATGAATGAGGAGATGGATCAAATTAATAATATTGAAACATTGGATTCTGGGACAAAGAAAACTAATAATTATTATTTTTTCAATATTTATTCGGAATTCAATAATATGTTAAATGATAATGGTCATGTATTGGAAATGAAACCAATACATTTAAAAAAATACTATAATAATAGTTAGTAATTTTTTTTACGATAATTTCTTCCAACATTTCCAATGTTTTTAAAATTTAATATTTTCTTATTAACACCACATTAGGATGACACATGATCATAAGTATGGATGAAAAATCATTCATCCTAAATGACGTTTTGAAAGAGGTTGTGTATAATGTGAAAGAAATATGATTCATTCTATAAATATATGGATGGTATGTTTCTAGGTAAATAAGGGTCTACATGGGAAAAAACAATGAAAAATTCATTGTATTTTTTCTTGGAAGCATTCTGGATGATAATAAAATTCATGACGTGATGATTTTAAAAAACATCTAAATCAATGAAGCTAAATATGAACTTATAATTATTTTGATCTATATATATTGAAAAATATTTCCTTTAATTTAGTATTATGTATTTTTTGAGTAACCCATGGAAATAAAATGAAAATTGAGACCTGAATCGATAATCGTATTAATAATTTCATGGGATAGATAATATCTTAAGAGTGATATTTTATTTTCCTCTCAAAATAGAAATGTTTACTGAGAACGTTAGGAAAATGATGGAATAATGTATTCAAATGTAGTTTCTAATCATTATTTAGTTAGAACCCAAATATAAAATAATTATATTTTAAATTATTATCATTTAATAGATTTTACTACACTAATTATGTGTTTTCTACATTTAACTTCATTATTATTGGATTTGGTGAACATTTTTATCATTTGTTCCACATTTCAATTTTCAATAAATAAATACATCTTGTTTCAATAAAGAGAAATGTCACAAACATTATAGAAATTCAATACCAATTAAGATATAAAAACAATGTAGGTGTTTATCTCTTTGGTTTTATATATTCAAATAGGTAGATTAATGTTAATGATGGAAGTGCATCATCTTCTTTATTGTTTATTATTGGAGAATGGAGTCTGATATAACTCTTTAGCATGTAAAATTCAATAAATCTAACTACATTAATTGAATACATTGTTTCAAAATATCGACGAACAACTCAATTTATGTAGAAGAAAAATTCAATGGATGTTCATATGTTGTATATAATTATTTTGATACTATTTTTTATGATAATCAATGTTCCATCAATCAAAAAACGAAATATTTCTTACCAATATAAATCATGTTGTCTTGATATCAAGAATGACTTGTCATAGTATTATGTAATAAGGTGTGTTGATGCTTTTAAATTTCCAAATGATGAATAAAATGTTGGTTGAATTAAATAATCCACTATTAAGAATATAATTTAGAAAAATGGTGTTGATGATAGGTTTTAATCATGAATCCAATCAAGGAAAATGTTATACTGAGATATACCCTATCATATGATATTCTGATTTTTTTCAATGATGTTGTAGAATAATATATTTCAAAATAATAATTTTTTATTAAGGGAGGGATTATATATATGGGGTCTTAAAAATGGGTAATGAAATGAACTCAGCTTTTGGGTTGAAGAAGTGCATATTTTATTCATTCATCTCTTGACAATGTGTGTATAATTTTTTTTTGTTTTTGTTAATTTATCACATGCAAGGTATGATTTCAAGAAATTAATATAGGGAATATGAATATTTTTTCTAGAGAATGTGTATGTTACATAAATGTGTAAAATCTGATTTATAATTAACAGTATCTATTCCATACACCATGTTCTCTCAAATTGGATTATAATCATAATATGATTATTTATTACTATGTTGAGATCGTTAATTTTTTATATGGTCAATTAAAATATGATTAATTTCATGGTTTCATGAAAAATAAAACGGTATTTTATAGAGATACTATTTTTGGAGATTGTTGAGGCCATAAAGTATTTAGAGAATAAAGGATTTAATACACTACACATAAGGGGGTCCACATGATATATTACCCCACATTGTTTCCTGATAGTTTATTATCTAGTCATGTTGTGGTATACATGTCATAGAAAATGTAAATTATGTCTCACATCTAATTTTTCATAGTAACATGGTTTCTACATATATCCCCCAGGTCATGACCACATGTGTCGGCAAAACACCATGGACAAATAAATATACCTCAACATGCACTTAAAAATTCCCAAGTACTTCTCTTTTCCAATATACTTAAAGTTAAAATTTTATGCCCTCCCTTATGGGATCCTGAGAATGTTCTATATAGAACATCGCTTGGCCACTCGAGGAGGGTCACACAATGAATGGCCTGAGCAAAAAGTGTGTCATTTATAACTAATCTTAAAACCATAATCAAAATGGAAAAGGATGTACATGACAACTTTTCTACCATATTAAATGACATGTTGAATGTTTTTTCACAAAAACACTATAATCATTACGTTTTCACAATATCTAGCCTTCTTATGGTTAATCATTCATATTTACTACTAGAAATCAATAGGCGGTCACCTCCTACCATTGTTTCTATGTATATAGTCCCCAAAAATATATTATTATCATCAATGGTAGTTCAATGTATGTCACATGCATAACCCATCTATCATTGTTATCTGAGATCCCATATATTAGGAAATCATCACATGAATCCCAAAAACATATTCAACCAACCCAAATGCAGTGTTAATATAATTCATCAAACAAATACCATGAATAATGGTGTGAAATCACACTCTATCCCAAACCCCAAATTTCTAACAATGTCCAAATATTTTAACATTTAAAAACGTGGTGAAAAAAGGGAGAAAACAACAGTGACCAATATGAAAAAATCATTGGAATAATGTACTTGTAAAAAAAGCATTGATCAAGGAAATCAGTATAGGGACAATGAATATTCATAGACAGAATTATCAAAAAAAATTACTTGTTTATGTGTCTCATGATAACACCATGTGATTATTGAATAAAAAGTAGAAATATATATATATATATCTATGATAAAACATTTAATCCTCAAAGGAAAGAAAAATTAATGAGTATTTCCTTGATTATAGATCAATCATTAAGGAAGAATGTGTTTGTCTATGATGTGGGTATCCGTACATCTTCCTAATGATCCACCTCGATCAAATATCTTACCATCCTTTAATGTTATTCAGAAATTAATAATGATATATCTACTCCTTTGAGAGATCCTTTTGTTATGAGACTAAACCCTATGAAATCCTATAAATTTTTTTAAATATATGAATTTTTTCTTGGTCATTTAATAATATGAAAAATTATATGACTTCTTTATTTCATTTAAACTCACCTCCAACAAACACCATAAACAAACATTGAGTTCCAACAAAAAAATTTCCATGCCTATTAAAAAAACTTTGTTCAAATACTAAATATTGTCTTATATTTATGATCTGAGAATCCTCATTGTTTTTATTGCACATACCCATGAAAAATACTTCTTCGTGATTTTAGCATAGTTAATATTTTTATAATATCAATTTCTAGATCCTTGTGTCTCATAGTTTCTTGGTTTCTCTATGCCTGGATATGTAAATATTACTTAAAAGTTTTCAATGTCCTAAAGTAACATTTTCACAATATTATTCATCCATTGAATGATTTTCTTCCCCTAAAAATATAAGCAATTTTTTTTTACAGAGCCCACATATAAACATACAACTAAAAGGAGATATCATGCACGATCACGTGATTCCAAAACAATGGAGTCAATGAATTGGTCTATCCTTACATGAACCACTTATATTTACCCTTAATCACCATAATGTACTCCACATAGGTGTCTCTATGCTTGATATCAATATCACCATAGTAAATGATGTGAATATGATCATTCATGTATCTCCTAAAGATAAATACAAGGTAAATGTTTTTCAACCATTCCAAATGTGGTGGTGGCGGGTAAGGATAGATGAAAGGAAACATATCCATCAATCATTTAGGTATAAAAATAGCTTGATAAACCTCAAGGCTAGAGTGACACATTGTAAATCATTCAAAGTCCTCATTATGGAGAGACACTAAAAAAATCAACACCTTACATTAAATCCATTAGCAAATGACATCGATTAATATAATATTTTTTCATCTCATATCTATTCTAATATTCATGTAGATCATTTTAATTCAATATAACATTTCATTCACTATCTCTATCCTTATAAGATAATAATTTCTTTTATTAGTCTAGAAAAAAGGAAACGTGTAGGGTATTACAATTAAGTTGTTGAAATGTGAAATTCAAATAGTAGATCTAGATATCTTATTATAATAAGTATCAAACTATATAAACTGATCCTCCAATATCCAAATTATATAAAAAACAATATATTTCATCATATCCTCTAACACATGTGCAGTGCACTCGGTCTTCGTATACATCTATTGGTGAAAAACCATAAATATCTAACACTAGGTCCAAAAGGATTCAATAAACCATACAAGCATCCATGAAATAATCCTTGCATCATTATTGCATAAAATACATGATGCTACCTCATCAATATTGACCATCTCTCACACATTCAATTGTACAGCTCTAACCACTGATAATTTCTCCCTAGTAGTAAAAAAGTGTCTTCATATCATATGTCGATCAAATATCACCTTGATAAAGTCATGGAATTTATCTAATCATATAATCTTGATAAAAAAAATACATTGATATTCTATCTCATTTATACTATCATATCACTATGTGTTGTGTCAATCATGACTGAAAATTGTGCTCAACCTTCACATACTAACATGTGGGACACTGACAGATGAACTCAGTAGATATCCTCCAAATGCAAGTCCATAGAAACTATAGTTTTAGGTAATTTAAATTTTTTACTAAAATGGGAATTATATCCAAAGGATAAGAGTTGAAATACCTAATCATATCAACTTAAAACATTCCTAAAACCATCATCTTTCTTGGGAAAAAAGAATGACATGTTCCCTTCCAATGGAAAGTCTACAATGGAAATCTCTTGAAGATATATAAACATGGTAAATACAAAATAACATTTCTCTAAATTGAGTGTCCCTCATGGGATGGAGATGTCGAGTACTCAAAACTAATGAATGAATACTAGTTTCACCCCTATCCCCTATTAGGGTCTTCTATAATGATTCCAACTGCATAGATGCCTCAACCAAAAAATAAGATCAAACTTCCTACTTGGGAAATATGCCACCATATTAACCATCATATAAGAGAGTGCATCCACATATTAATTTTCAATATAATAGTTTGAAACTCCAAGTCCTAAGTCATGTTGTTTTGTGCATGGTTCCTCAACAACCACAACACATATGTGATAATTTTCTTCCTCTATATCATCATCAAAATGATGCTAACATTAAATGTATCAAAATAAAATGTTATCCACACCCTCCTATATGTTTCTCATAACAGGTTAACTAATTATCCTATACATAAATTAATCAAATGATCACTATAACTACTCAATCCATTTAAATGAATATCCAATCCATATCAAGGATTTTAAAAGTAATATATTCCAAGAAAAAAATGTTACAAACCACCTATGTTACCCTATCATGATATTAAAAATTTTAACCTCCAATATTCCCTAGGGTGGATCCCAAGAATGTTCTATATCAATATTCATCTGGTCATTAATGAATAAATTCTCAAAAACATATTCCCCATGAAGTATTTCACATATCTTCATAACCAGTACATTGAGATATTACCCTAATGACAGTTTTCAGGGAGAAGCTCTAGGAAAAACTCATGTTCTCAACATGATCTTCCACTTATATTGAATAGATTAGTAGGCAATCAATGGATATAATAAAAATAGGTCCATGTATGGATGAATGATTTATTTCCGGAAATAAATAAAATATTATAGATTATTCATCACACCAAATGGAATCACCATGTACTCATAATTTTATAGAGACATTTAAATTACCTCTTAGGATAATGTACCTCACAATCCATAAAATGAAGCTAGTCAGACCTGTGATCAATATTTCATATGTGACTCACACTTCAAAACTGATCAATATGGTCTTCAATCCTCAGAATGTGGTAAATTAAATTTATTTTTTACATATTAATGTGATAATAATAAAAAAGATTCATGATCCCATCCACCTTATTCCATAAAATGGGAACTACACAAGGGGGGAAAGGGGTACAATAAAGCACCTTTTTCAAATTACCTCTGAAAAAATACTCCCCTCCTAGAGATCAGTAAGGACCATATGATATATAGAAGCAGTTATTTGTATTGTCACATGGTGTATGTTAATGTCGATGTCCATCTACAGTATATAAGGGAGTATCAAAACATCCTCTAGGAAGACATCTATAAATTGCATCACTTATGGAGGAATCCAGATGCCTGATGATTCCTATACACTACTGTATTAACATTCAAATAGATGGGTTATGGGATATAGCCTCCAACACACGAGGAGAACATTCTCATTCATTTTATGTCTCTCACCAAAAAGGATAATCTCATTTTATTTTCCATCTGGGAATTGTGATGCATGGGAGGAATTTTTGGGATGTGATAAGGTCAACGAAAACCAATATTTATACAATATGATTGAATAAGGTTTTATCTTGTTGTCCAATTGGTATACCATGAACATATAATATCTAAGAGATATCTTTCACTATTATTAGAAAGGAATATTGATGTATCTTCTGTAGTGGAGCCTCTAGAAAAAGTTATTGTAGTATCATCTCAACATGAAGCTTCATCAGTTTACACATGAATAAAGCAATAATGGAAGGAAAAAAACTTATATTCAATAGTACGGCATATAGATTATAATAAATTTATATCATACTTCATAACATTTCATGATTATTTGGGTTATATCCCATAATTAATTAAGACATCCCATAACCCCAAACACAATCTTCATGTGCTTGGTTTAAGAAAAATCATAGTGTTAGTGGTAGATCTCATATTTTAATCATCAAATAATATATACCAACACAAAAAACTATCATACTCCTCTTCCATCAATGCATACATAAGGGCTACCAAGGCCAGGTATGGGTGATTATTGATCATGGAATAACCTCTTATGTGGGATTTCATTTATTATTTTCTTATATCTCTCTTCATAAAGGATCAAGAAATCACTATATAAGTTAACAATCACATAAGAAGAATTACATAATCCTCATCTAGGCTTATTTGATCCTTTATTCAATCTTTGAGCCACATATTCTCATATTTGTGATTGTGAAGGTGAATTCATACTGATTTGGAATCTTTGTTAGTAAAGCTTCCTACAAACTCTACATGAATCAACCACAAGTTCCAACCATTCTTTCCAACCACCTGATACACATAATTTTGGAATTTCTTTGTCACTATATCACACTCTAACACTCTGTCATTTGTGGTTAGTCATAAGTAATCCATACATTCTAAAACAATATCTGTGGATACCATGAAATAAATTTCTACCATGGAAGCTTACATCTTCTACTTTATTATTTCAGTACTATGTAATGTCTTTTAACCTCATGGAATAAGTATATTTTATCATATCACTATGATATAGTATAATAAGATCTCATATATAACCGAGATCATGAAATAAGGGTAATACTCTTCATAAAACAATTATAGGAAGTTGGACCATTAGAGAATCCCCTCATCATGGGTCTAAATAACCATATTACACATGTGCCTCACTTCTATTGAAAAAGAATGGATACCCTTTAATCCATGTGATTTATTGGGTCTGATAAAACTAGAGGAATAATACCAATAAATCAATAAAATTTTCCACTTCATTGGGATATTTCTCTCCATGGAACCATAAAGTTATCTTTCACTAGAACTCATAGTGTGCAATTATTTGGCAATCATCATTTTATCGAATTTCTGGTACTGACCACTTATTGATAGGTGGGGAACCCGCTACTATATATCTAGATGAAATACATCATGGGAAATCCACTAAATTAATTCCTCATCACTCATAATATCATTGTCATTATCATAAATTGGTAACCATGATTGAATTTTTTTTTTGAATTTCTGAATGCCTTCAAGATGCACAATGATCAGATTAGAGTATATATACAGACACACACACACAAAGATATATATATATATATATATATGGAGATTAATATAGATAGAAAATCAAAATGATGCAATACTATATGATGTATTTAACATAGTTACATATAACTGTTGTCTCGGTAATCCTATTCAACAAGAATTTATTAACAGTCCAAGTGCATGGATACTTCAACCACCACAAAACATTGGATTTCCTAGATTTAATGAGGAACTATTGACACTCAGGAAATGTAAACTTATCTTTAAAAGAAATATTAATAATTAGAAAACACCAAAACCCTCATGAGGTTGATCCAAATATAATATGACCTTATAAAGAACCAACCAACCAGGGCCTTCCTAGAATATAGAAGACCAATTCACCATAACCTCATGTCCAAATCCATAAACATGGGGAATTTGACATGATCATATATGTAATAACTATATTAGGAAGAATATTCAAAATTAACATTCATTTAAACAATAAAAAATCACCATTTATAAGTTTATTTTAATATTATATAATGAGTTTTATATATAGAGATAAACCATGAATGAAATAAAATTTAGGGAATACATCTGAGTAAAAAAATGAAACCGTAGTCTAAGTGGAAAAACACTACCACCAAAAACTATAATTTCAATTAGTAAAATAATATGGAATGAATAAATATGAGGGATTCATTCTCATGTTGTCCAATAATAAACCTCGTACATGGTTAATGAACCCAAATATCATTCTTCTCCACCATAATGATTGATCATCAATTAATTGTTTTTATAATACAAGAAATGTGCTGATAATGTCCATGCATTTGTGAGTATATACATTCCCATAATGACACCCTAAAAAACTAATTACGATGATAGATAGATACAAAAATAGTCTAACCAACTGAAATAAAGTGTTAAATAAATCCTAAATATAGTGAAATATATATGTCTCTAAATAATTCCAGAAGATAGATAAATGTATCTCCATCTCATTAGCTAGTTCTATGAGTAACCCTACCCTTCCAATAGTTTAACTCTAATGCCCAATATCAATCACATCCTCACAAAAATATGAGTGAAGGGAAGCACACAGTGATATTGTGATCCAAAAACATGGGATCCAAAACTCCCAAGGAGGAATATCATCCCACTAGAGCTCGATGCTGATGGAGTATCACTAAGTAGATATAGAAAATGCTCTTATTTATGTATGGGTGAGTTTCGAATCTATTTGTGTAAAAAATCTAGTGAACCCACACCCTAGTGTGATATGGTAGTACATAGAATGAACTATCTTTTGTTTTTTTTTGGAATCTATCACCCTACTGTGATATGGGTGTACTAACCTCGACATTTCTATGGTATTAAGGGAAACATGTGTCATGGTGCAATAAGGGAGTACTAAACCTAGAATCTATCTGATTATATTTCCTTGTTTTATCCATAATATATAATTTCCTAAAAGAGATTCACACTAAGAACATATCAAATTAGATCTCGAGTGAATCAATGATATCCACAATCAAGTTCCATACAGTTAAATATTCATGATAGGATACTCGCTAGTGAAAATTTAAGTAACAATGAATGATAAATGATCGGGATTACATTAAGGAGGTAATATGGGGAATGTAATGGGGTCCACATGGTATATTAGACCACCTCATCTATTGGATGTTTTTCCAAAAAAATCGGTCGGTAAACCATGCAATATTAAACATCATTTATATCTCTTGCATGGCTTGCCTTATCCACTCAATGCCTACACTTGTCCACCTAGCCATGCCCATGTACCTCAGTATATTTTAATGTACCTGACTGTGCAACTAGACATGTACATGCTCATTCTTAGTGATCATCACATGCCAATGTAAGTTCTCAGTTTATAGAATGACTTTTCACATATGGTCATGAGTGTGTTCTAGTGGGAACACAACATGACCACATGGGAAGGGTCACATAGCGTGTGGGATAGGCCATAAAATTTAAAGTCTATAAAATTCATGAAAACCCTAGCCACTATATAATAGTAGTTATACTGAGTTTTTTCACCCAATCTATACACCCTATAATCCTGTGTTTTTTAGCATATGATGAATCTTCATGCATTCAATATATATGTACTCTTTTCTACTAATAGAAAATCATGGACACCTAAAATTGGTTGATGGTTTCCACTAATGATTGTTTTCTATCATCAAATTTCTAGAAATTAGATTTTTATCCCCAACATCGGATATTCAAATGTCTCATGCACCAACCACCACCATCCATCATCATAGATCCCATATATACAATGATCATCACCACTGTCCCAAAAAAAATTCGATCAACCCAAAAATCGCAATCCCAATTTCATGTACACAACATCCATTCATATGGCGGTTCGATCGCAATCTAACCCACAACATAAATATTGTACAGTGTCCCTATATAACGATAGTGATGAATGGTAAGAACAATTGTGTAACATTATAGGTAAAAAAACATTTGATGGAAAAGTCATTAGTGTAGAATAATTAGAGGTTTATGAAATGAGGTTTACAACATGGAATAATTATATATTCAATAAATTATATAAATTTTACTCGTCTATGAAGATAATGTGAGGAATATGTGATTATATTATCAAAAGATGATAAATATATATCCATGATTGCACATTTAATTAACATTTAATTCCATAATTAATAAGTCTTAACATGATTATGGATCGATTATTTGTAATTAATGCATTCATAATAGATGTTGGGATATCGATGTTATCACTACCTGTTGATCCACACCGATCTAAACTCTCTTCATACTATTACGTGATCCACCCATAAGATGTAGAGATTATCCTCCTTTGAAAGGTACCATGGTTTTGTGGATAATCCTGTCAGAACACTCTATAAAGGATAAAATATAATAAATCAGTTATATTATAAATTTAATAATAATAAAATCATATGATCAATTTACATCATTTGAATGCACCCAAAAAATATCATTAGAGACGACAATCTGATGCTAGCTGACAATAGTTTACTTCTAGTGTAATCCTTTTATTCCAGACTAAATTGTGTTCTTCAAATTATGATATATGACTATTGGATAGTTACACAACATTATATAGTAAAACTATTCTCTCATTATAATAACATATTTAGTATTATTAAATTATCAATTATGGGCTTTCTAAGACTCAAAATATAATTCCATCACAACAACTATTTCCAAAAATATTCCATAATATATTAAAATTTCATAAATAGTATAAATGTATTCAATATACACATTATTTGGTTGATAATATAAATCTATATGAAAGTAACATTGGATACATTAATTTAAAACATATATATGTTTATTTATGTATGGTGTAAAATGAAAAGAATAAATAATTTCATGAATAAAACCTTCTGAATCTTCGGTTACTCTAAAAGATCCACTCATGGTTGAATCATTCAAAATACAATGCATTCCACATGTTGTGATATTATTTACCAAGGTAAGATAACATAATATAGGAATACATTAATTTAAAATTTTTCCCTCTTTGTGGAATTCAATAT
Organism: Viscum album; assembly: GCA_963277665.1. Lineage (NCBI taxonomy): Eukaryota > Viridiplantae > Streptophyta > Magnoliopsida > Santalales > Viscaceae > Viscum > Viscum album. The sequence goes on along the minus strand of OY728143.1, from coordinate 958,614,175 downwards.
CTCATTTGGGAAAAAATGCTCCAGACCATTATCATTTAGTTTCATGAAATGTCAACAATCACTATTGAGGTAAAATTCATAAAACATTTAATGAAGAATGGTGTATAACCTATGATATTGAATTTATAAAATCATTACATCTCTAATCTTTAAATTGATATCAGGAGTTCCAATAGAGACACACACTACCTAGATTTTTGAAAGTATATATCTCTTTAAGGTGAATGAAATTACCCCAATCATATACAATACGGTATATCACAAAAATATTAGTGAAGAATAATATATATCTGATTAAATATGTTAAAATCTCTCCACTCTTATGTAAACAATCATAAATATAATGTTTTTTGTTTGAAACTCCCCCTTTCTCGGTCTCCTAATAATGTTGTCTTACATATATCCATAGTATATCAGATATTAGTGTAGGAACAAACTGATCATTTTACACCCAAATGTATCCATTTACTATTTTCAATAAATCTCATTATTACTATATGATACATGATTTTTTATGTAATATTTTACCATAAAATCCAATAATCAGAAAAATATTTTACAACAAAGAACACTAAACTCCATTTTAATCCCATTTCCATTAACTGAAACAGATCACACGTGATGTATATAATATCCTAATAATTTTATCACCATTCAAAAAACATTATTTTCTAATTATACCATATGAATAACTACAACTAATACTATCATCAATAATCATCCATCTAGGATTATCCACCCCCACCCTTCGTACACACCACTCATGTGATGAAAACCCCATGATTATAAGAAATAAATTTCATACAAAAATTCATAAAGAATATACATCATCAAATGACTACATAAGAATATAAGTATTCTATTTCATTTACATCATTGATTAATAGTTCCATTATAATTTACTCTCTGGCGCATTTCCATCAAATATGTCACTTCAAACAATGTCACTAATAAATATGTCTTGTTACTAACGAATTATACATAAAATAAACCTAGTTGAATAATATAATATAGGTGCTGACTAATCATACCACCATTTATTTAACTCCATTAAAAATGATTTAAAGTCCTAGCATTTCATTCTTGACAATAAAAATTAATTACAATATATTTTTCAATTGGTATATTTTTAATATTATATGTTTTTTTTAAAACTCTTAGATAGGTACTCTCTTTCAGTTTATGTATGTTTAACAATATATACCTCAACATTTGACCACCATAGGTCACTATGAAATCCTATCAAGGATGGAAACCATTTATGGTGTCGCAGGAAATTTCATTCCAAATATTATCAGATAAATAAATTTTTTATGTTATGAAATTATGTGGAATGTTTTATAGGATCACATCCATTACCCTAACTTGTCACACATGCATACATCACAAAAAATATAATCTATCTAGTCTCACTCAATTTGGTAAAAAAATCATAAAAAAATAACCTATCAATTCATAAGTGAAAATCATATAAAATAAATAAAAATGAGAGAAAACAAGCCATAGTTATGTAATTATACATATTCATGATGGTTCTACCAAACCTCTCATAGACTCCACCAATCATAAATCATATCCACAACCCCAAAAATCTTATAAGATTTCTATTAAAATAATAACGAAACATTTATAATTAAATTTTTTATTAATTTGATAATTATGTAAATAATTCATATATCAATTAAACATCTTATTATGTGTAACATCATATAAAAACCATACAACCAAACATTTTAGTATCATAAATTATTCCAATTCATTCTATATAAAAATATCATGTTTTTTATTTCACTTAATTAATAAAATTTATACCAAATTTTTTTAATTCAAATAATAATAATGAGGCAGAGTTACCTCTAGTTAAATTATTGGAAGCCATCTATGATCGTTACTCTCAATAGTTTTCAATTATTTAAAAACTAAATCCCAATTTGTGTAACAATATTTTTATATGATCATATTGAATCAAAATTATATCACTAATTTCATTAGGTTGAGATTATATAAAATTCATTAAATTCAGAAGATGAGATGATGAGATGATATCAACTCAAATTTCTATAATGGAAATATCTAAATCCAATAATAATGAAGATGATTAAGAGTAAGAACAGATATATTAATGAGCTCAACCTACCAGTTTTTGATAAAAAAATATAGAAAAAATTTGTATAGATTATTATTGGAAAATAAAAATTCAATATATTCCAATTTTATAAAGAGTCTCATTCCAAAAAAGGTTCTTTTTGTGGGCCCACTAAGTACACAATGACACCCAAGATAAATTCCATCACCACTTGAAACCTCACTGAGTATCAAATACATTAGTGCTTGGTATATAGTGAAAATTAAAAAAATTATTTGTTTAATGTTATGTGAAGGGTGGTACTCACTATGTGTGGTGATGAATAAGTGCCAATAGATTGTCACAAATAACCTATGGCAATCATTCTTTATAAATAAAAATTTGACAAAACTCACAATTATGAATAAATTAAATGGACACATTCAAACTTTTAATGAGGATTTGTTCTTGAATATATGAATATATCATATATGTGTCATTAGTGTTATTCAACACAAAATACTCTCTATTTATTATTAAATATAATTCATTTTTGTGTATACCCATTGAAGCATTACAATGGTTGGAATCAATTAGTTACAGACTAGAAATAAAATAATAACAAATATTCTTCTTGAAGAATTATTTCAAATATAATATTTAGCCCCACATGGGTTACACATGTGATGATATTTTTTTTCACCCTCAAAAAATAGTTTATTCATGAATTCTATGAGGTTGGAAAAGAAATATTCATGAATTTCATAATCACATCATTTCATTTAATTTCTTTCCCTTATAATTGTTTACTATTTCCATATAGTATAAACTTTCCACATTAATTTTTCATTAATTCAAATTTAAATTGATTATCATTAATCATTCCCGATGACTCCATTACCATAATTTTAGTTCCATTGAAAAATCCAAATTATAATTCTCATAATTTATAGAAATATTAGTATATTTTTCCTTTTTAAAATTCTACAGAATAGACATTCCATTATTTTTATCAATCGTATTACTTGTATTCATGGATTCAAAAGTTTTTTCAATCTCATTCTTCAAATTTTATGGGGATATTTTTTTCATCCATCTGACACTTCATCATATGCTTCTCATATCTCAACTAGAACCCCATGACAATAAATTTATCTTTTTTATTCCTTTAATATAAAAAAATTATCATCCTATATTTTTTTATTGAATATATTTATTTATTGAAAAACCTAAATTCAATGATTTTTAGAATGTTAATGAACTGTAATTAAAATTCACATAGTAATTAGAAATGTTATTTATAGTTATTCCTTCTTAATATTTTAGATATAATATCTTTTTAGAATATTAGATACATATGATGCAACAAAAGATCCTTATGAAAAACCAAATTATCCTTACGATATTTTAAATAATTCTCCCCCAATTTATAATCATCCTTATATAAATTGGAATATGCCTTATGTTATTGTTAATTATCATAATGTAGTAAAGAATTATCCTTTAAATGTTTATAATAATCCTGAAAAAAAGATTATATATCTTTTCAACATCAAAAATACTTATTAAATATCAATAATCAATAGATATATATAAAAAATAGACATGTCTTACAAACACTAAGGGCCTCTACACATTTTCAATATTATGTCTCCCAAATGACATGGATGAATGATATATATATTAAAAGAGTAAGTTAAATTTTTTTTGATATCAAATATGAATATTTTATTAACAAATAAAATAATCTTATAACACCTCATCGTTCATGAAAGAGAACATCAATCACCTTTATGAAATTTTTTAAAAATGAAGGAAATATGTCCATAATGTTTATCAACTAAGAATATCCTATGTTTTTATTATAAAAATGATGAAAATATTTTAGTTTCATAACTTAATTAGACAACCCATACCCTATAATAAATTAAAAAAATGTAAACCATTTTTATCCGCCTTATTGACCATAACTACCAATTGAATAACTACAACTGTTTAAATAATAATATTCAAAGGAAATATAATTTAAGAATTTAAATTTTTTATAGATGAGATAACATACTGTAAAAAATTATACATATTATCTTAGAAAACATTTTGACAATATGAACATCATTTCATATATATTTTTCCTAGACGCATTTAGAATCACACGAGAAAATGGGTTTCCAAACCATTATTTTATAAACACCCAATAAACACACAAAAAAATATATTAAACACGTTGAATAGTTTTTCCCCTCTAAATTAGATATAATATTTAAAAAAAATTCATAAATAATAAAAAATCTCAATAATTAATATAACTTATTTTTGGTTAGTTGGAGATAGTGAAATTTAAAGGCCTAAATTTTTATTTGTCTTAGTTAAAAGGGGTTTTATGAGGTTGTTTGAAATATAACTCTATGATGAAAAAAATTGTTTCGTATAATTTTAATATGAAATATTTTCACATAGAATAAGTTATTTTATGTTGATATTTTTAGATCATGGATAATACAACAAATTTTTTAAAATAATAATATTACACATATTATCACAATATATGATCAATGAGATTCAACTATAACATTTACATAATAATTTAGATTCATAAAATAAATTATTTTTACTATATATTATTAGATAATGAATTAATTTTATATATAGATAATGGTATTTAATGGTTTCATCATTGAATTCCATCTAACATAGCTTATACCAATGAAAGAAACTCCACATGATGTACACTTTTTATCATCCCACACACCATTTGTATCAACTTCCATAAACCCTCTGTGATAATGATCAACATTATATACGTACATAATAAACTATTATAATTGTTAAAAATATATATATCTGAATCATATTTTCTAGAATAATATTTGATGATTTATGATTAAATTAAAATATAGCCAAACGAGAAACCACAATAAAAAACACAAGTCTTGGATGATATCAAGCACCTAATAATAAAATTCAATATTTTCAACATATTATAAATATAATATTAATATCATTAACCATATTGAGTTTTATTACAAACTAACAAGGATTTGATGCTCTTATAGATTCCCTCATATCAAACTCCTTCAAGGTACTTATAGTATAATTATAGTGTGAGTTAAAAATGAAATCATCTTTTTGAGTAATCTATAAAACCCAATATATATATATATATCCATGAATTGACATTAAAAATATTTCATTCATGTGCACTAGTAGTTCTTAAATCTAACGATCCATGTTTTGTGAAATTAAAAAAAATCCTCAACATTCACATTCATTAGAAGTGATGTGGTGTTTCACTTATCTATTTAATTAGTTTCCTAAATTTCCATTATTAATTTTCAAAAATAATAGATATCAATAAATCATAGAAATTAAATAACATGGATATTTTTTAAATATATATATATATATATGTATATATACTTCTTCATCATAGAAATATTTCTTCCATCTTAGTCTAGAATAAATAATACCAGTTGAAATAGGTATACTTCATCATGATCAACATTTAAAAATGTTAAGTTGTCATCTATTTATATCATCAATAAGCCTATATAAGATAATATAGAAAAAAATATCTTGATGGATGATACATGTAATCTTGATTAATTTTATTGTCAAATTTAAATAGTTCAATATATGAATACCAAATGCACATTAGCCTTGAATTATTTCCAATGCATACTCCATTATCAATGAGCTTGTTTCTAAAATCCCACTTTAACCCAACACCATTTTTCCTATTGTTTTAAAAAAATTAAAGATTATGTTCTTTTTTCAATGTGTTCCAATTAATTATTCATGTCATGAACCCAAACTATAAAATGAAATAATCTTTCGAATATTCCTTGATCAATTTCTGATTAGAAACTGATATTTCTAATATGTGTAATTTATCTTCTTGTTTAAAGTACATGATTTTAAAATCCATTTCTATTTTCAACATAATTTTTTATATAATTTAACCCTTTAAAATTATAATCATTATCAGTATCATTTGAATATATAGAATATGAATCTTTGTTGAGTTAAAATAATTTTAATGATCTATGTAATAATATATATAATAAAAACCTCATCATCATCAAATGAATTTATAGTATTCCATATTTCTTCTTCATTTTCAATGTTATTGACATAATTAATATAAATAATTATTTCATATTTATTTTTATAATAGATTTATGAATAATCATAATTTTTTAGCCAATGAATATTCGAATATCATAATTTCTTTTTCATGTTCTACCTTTCTTCTTAATCAGGTATTGAATCCCAAATACCCTTACATGATAAAAAATATTGTTTATATTTAAACAGATCACATTGGTGGTCATATAAGAGTATGAAAATATGATACCGTATTTTGAAATATTTCATCACTTATGATATTCTTTATGATATAAAACAACAAGGTTTCTTGCTCAACAATTATAGTTCTATCTACATCATAAAAAATACTACACTTTATATCACATTGATATTATGATGAAGAGTATATCAGGAAATAGATCATGAATTATTCATCATTCACAAGTATATATATTACTATATTTTTTGAATTATATTTCCATTATCGGGTCATACTAAATTCCAGGATAATAATCTATGATTTTTGATATGCCTTCATTTTTTTGAATTTATTCATGTCATGTGATCTCATTGATATAAACATGAGTCATTAAATTATTTTAAATTCATATATGAAATAAAGATATTATATATCTCTATATTTAAAAAAAATTTATGAAGGTATTCATACATAATTGTGGAATAGATCCCGATATAATGAATTTTGAATATAACATCCTTTGTGAGACATGATGAACTATTTTTTTTAAATATTCTTTGATAGATGATAATTTATCTTTTTAATATTCCTCACATAATAATCCCAAATATATATATTAATATGATTTTGTAAAATACATATATATGGGTCCCTATATATATTTAGTTTTGCTTACTATGTCAACAAAAACTCTTATAATAAAATCCCAAATTTGATATAATTTAGTACAATTAGATTTTTTTTCTTACAATATACACATCATTAAATAACTTGATAATAAACACTTTTATCCTAAATTTAACAACATTTACATAATCAAAACCATTTGAGAACATTAATATATTTTACAGTGCTCTAACAAAAAAATTGATCATTGTTAAGACTACTCAATTTATTTATAATTTATGATATAGAAAATCCTTTGATATTTGGAGAGTCAACATATCCAATAGTAATAACCCCTAAATTATAGGTTTCAAAAATTCATATATTGTAGATTTATCTAGTAATGAGGGATTTAAAGCACTGTATATGATCTTAGGAAATTTAGATATCAATTATTTGGATGTTATTAAATTGTTTTATGTTCTCTCTATTATTCCAAAACATTTCAAAATCAATATATATATATATATATATATAAATTATCTATAATAAATTTAATACACTTATATTAGAAATGTCTTTTTCTTTACACATTCAATTTACATCTTCCATAATCAAAAATTGTTCTTCATTTCAATTTTTTTCATTGGTATTTGAGGGATCATCTAATTTTATATAGAAGGATTCTATATCTCCATTGAATCATTCTCCCTTCCCAATACTGGAAAATAAATATTATTACAAAAACATCAATGTTCTGTGTAAATATTTCACAAAAAACACAGAGTATCCATTAAAAACCTTCTATGAAATAAAATCTATTATTCATAAGCGTTTTCCATCCATGTTTAAATTTCTTGTGTTTTTATTCTCATTCTATTCCATTTTGAAATAATTTACTGAGACCTAGATAATAATTCAGGTTGGTTTCTTAACTCTTTATTATTCCATTTTTAGTATATGTTTTCTATTTCATTATGTTTTATGGATAATGATGTTTTCTTTCTTATATAGGATTCTACAAAAATCATCTATTTATTTTAAGGTGCTAATATAACAATAAATTCTTCAATTTTTTAGTTTTCTGATTGAAAATTCTTCTTAAAATGTGTTGTTCATAATATTCACCTTTTTAAAAGTATTTTTCCAAATCAAATTAGATTTCATATTTATATTTCATTATTTAATATATATTATTCATTAGTATATAAAACTTGTATCCCTAAGTATTAATGAATAACACATAATTTTAATTATTCTTCTATTTTTAGAAATAGCATACTTTATAATTTGATTATCAATGACTAGTTTTTCTTTCTTAACCTGTATTTTAAAGGTAATTTTTTAAACGTCATTTGTCCAAGCATTTTATACTCAAATTCTCCCTGTTTTCTTTAAACAGAGTTTTATTTTAATTCTCCTAGTATCCCATTTATAGATTTCAATAATTTTATTGAATAATTATTGATTATTTTTGTATCATTATATAATCTATCCAAATAATATTTTTAATAATTCCCGAGGACCCCTTCAGAGTAATATAAGGAATCTAGTCATCATTGTTACATTAATAACTATAGTATACACCTTATTATACTGATATAATTTATATTCTTATATATCTTGGTGAAATCATATTCTATCCATTAGTCTAACGATTCATTTGGTAATATCTCATCTTGTTGGACTTCATGGGATAATCATCATTTTAATTTCGTCATTAAATTTTCATATGCTGATTTGAAGTGAAATGGATAGCCTTATCATACGTAAAAAAATTTATGTGATTTTTCCTCTATACTTACAAGTCATATATGGGAATTTATTTTAAATCAGAGTATGTGTTTCATAGATATTATCAATACATACATTCTCATATCAATATCCCAACTCCTCCTATATTTTAAAATTTGTATTGTAATTTAATGAAACAATTTTGTTTTATCCATTAATTTCATGTTTTTATCCTCTTACCATCTAATAACTAATGATTCTTCTATAATGTTCATAAATAGTGAATTCATCATGATTAATATCATCAAAAGACGGTATCATGGAATCAACATGGTTGTTAATAAAATAAAAATTATATAAATCATACTTTAATCATTAATATTTTCTCCAAAATGTCTAATTATTTAAAACTAAAACATTACCATTGTAATAAAATATACAACTATCTTATCATCTATAATTATAATACCTTCAAACTATTTTACACTGATATATAGATTTTTTGACATATACCTTGATTTTCTGTTAATTATTCCTTTAATATTCCTTTAAATAGAATTATAAATTCCAACCACCTTAATTTTTGTTAGATCTATCTCTAATAAAGGGTAAATAGTGAATTCTTATATTTTATATCACGTTCAATGTTATTCTTATCAACAATAGTCCATGTTTAGGCATCATATTTCACAGTGATTCCGTATTGGACAAACAATATCAAATCATTCCCAAGAGAGAGTACATACAGAACCATTATATATTTTTAAATATAAATAACTTTTTGATTGAATTAATGAATTACTTTTATATTTACATAGTTGTGTTGAATCAGTATAGTGGATAGTGATAAGAACCAATGATTTGAAAAGAGTACATAAAAATCCTTTTATATCTCTCTAACTCTCATGATTTTTCAACATTTTTACCTCAATACAAACTACGACACATTAATAAAATCAACATAGCTCATTTTTAATAAATTTTTTGTCCTAAAAGAAAGAATATTTCTACAATTATTCATTGTTATTTTTTGACAAAAAATATTCTAAAATTATTATAAATAATAAATGGGGCGTGGGTATTTCCATGGAAGCATTCTAATGATTGTTGATAACCAGTGAAAAATTTAAATATATAGTTTTTTAATTATTCTTCATTAATAATGATGACCAATGTAAGTTGGATCCCTCACATGGGTTTTATAAATATAGATATCCATTTTCTCCAATGTTAAAGAAATATTATATTACAATGATGAATAATTTTGAAAAAAATAATCAACCCTTTATTATATGAAATTAACCTTTAATAATTTATAATAATTAGTGGAATTTATTTATATAAAATCAACACATTTATCCTCCCCAATTTGTCAATGAAATTTTGAATTGATTATAATTAATAATTAATATGGACTCATCCTTCTTTGTTATAATTATTTTAGGGAATTTGAATTCAATTTAAAATATATATAAATTTAAAAAAATTAGAATTAAATTTTACAAATTAATAGAATTATCATGATTTTTACATTTTTAATCATCCACATTACATATTTTCCATTAATTTTGTTAAATATAATACATATATTAATTTACGAATGAAATATTTTCACATGGTTCTTCTTATGAAAACATGGTAGTATAGAAATATATTTAACCCTTCATAACCTAGTTCTTTTATCTCCACTCGAATCCCAACCATTTAGATTCATTATGTTGTTTATTCTAGGAATATTATCATAGAAGCACCATTATATTTTTTTCATTATTTGTAGAATATATCTATTGAATTATAAAACATCAATGATTATAACTAATGGAAGGGACCGATCTTGTGAAATCTGATCATAAGGATTACATATATTTATAATTTTTAATTTCAATATTTTATCCCATAGTAATATTATTATTATAGATGATCCATAATGATATATAGATGTTCCTTATGATTTTAAACTCTCATTGTATTCTATCATTTGATCGTAAATGTTTTATTCATCTTCTGTATATAGAATGTAATAATTCTTATGATGTTTAAAATCGACCATACAAACTATTGTGTGATACTTATAGAGACAGTAATAATAATTATGCATTCAACAATTATCCTTATTATGTAAATATGAATTTTAGAATATTAATCCATTACATGATACTTATAGATAATCAGGAATCCTTATATAATCTATGGGTCTTTCACATTGTGGATTATTTATTCAACATAATACTAAATATAAACAATCTTTATTGAAATTTAGTAACAAATACATTTTCAAATATAAAGTCAATAATTGTTTAATACATAATATATAAATACAAAAACTCTAAAATGAATTTAGAAATATAACAAAAATAAATTTAAATCAGATAAAATATAATTCCATTATGATATCAGCATCGTAAAATCACATGATTTAGTGATTTCTCAGAAATCCTCATTGAATTTCCATTGTGTGTATTTCCCAATGAAATAATACCAATACTCCCTTTCTACTCTACCAAATTGATATATTTTTATAAAAGACTATAAATTTATATAAAATCATTTATTGTCTAATATTTAATCACCAAAACTACAATCAAATTTTTAATATTAAAATCACCTCAGCTATGCTCAAATAATGTTAAACAACCTCCAGTTCTATAGAATTTTAGTGGTGTGGGTAGTTTTATGTCTGTTGATATTCTTTAATTAACATGTTGTGGTCAATAGATGGTTTATGGTTATAGTTTTGGCATATAATATAATTACTCCATAACGTCATGTTTTATTTATTAATGATTTAGAAATTAATAAAAAAATTAATAAACCAAATGCCAAGGTTATTCACAATTTAATTTGTTGAAATAATTATAGAGTTTTACACATAATGTTTACTTATAAATAATAATTTTAGTGGTAAATATATCATGGTTTTATAATTACCTATACATATGTATAGTTTTTCTATAGTAAATTATGTGGATGTGTATGTATCAAAGAGAGAGAGGAGTCTTAAATATTCCATGATACTATGGGAAGGTTTACTCCCCTAAATTGTATAATATAGATGATTGATTGTGTTCATTAATATTTCAAAATCATTATATGTTTGTAAAGGGTGATAGATTCGTATTGATAATTAATTATACAGTAAAAGTGAGATTAATTGTTCTCAAATTGTATAATTTAATTTTAAGAATCTATTTTTTGTGAACAAAATGAGAAGGATCTCAAACTAATGAATGTGTAAGAAGTGGGTTCTTATGATTATTAAGTATTGATAGGGAAATTAACAAATATTTTTATAATATTTTGAAGAATGATTAACATCATTATATTAATCAATAAGCTTAGGATATTATCACAAGTTAAGTGACAGCAATTGAAATTAATGTAAAAATTTACATCACATGTTTATATTTGTTGATTCTTACATATAGATGGTATGTATCATAAATATTTTATATAATTTGAATTTTATATTAATTCATGGATTATAGGATAAACATGTAAATAATTACTTGTTTATTATTTTTCAAACACTCATGTTTCATAATATTTTAAAACATCAGTTATACAATATAATTCATAATATCCTTAGTAGAGGTTTTAAAAATAATATAATCAACTCATTATTTACTAATTCTCCCCCAAAGTAAAATTGATATGAATTTTATTTTACCTATTAAATAATATCAACCTCATTAACCATAACATTTGAATATTATGTGATTAATGTTTAAAATATTAACACATTTTAAATAGTTCATATTTACCTGGAAATCATTGAATCATGTGCTAAAATGGGGTTTCTCAAAAAAAAAATCATCTATATTATTCTTTATTTTTATTGTATTATAAATTCACCAAACAAAATAATTTTATTTACTAATAATAGATACATATAATGAAATGAATCAAATAATATATATAAACCAGTAGCTTGAATACTAATATTATTATTCAAATATTAATTTTTGGAGAAATATTTAAGAAATATTTTACAAGTTTAGTTTCAATATTTAATTCCAAAATTAATAAGTTTTCATTTTATTATTCTGATTTTTATTTTATGCGTTGAATATTTAATATTTAATCAAATATATTTTATAAAAACACTATTATGTTAATTTTATTCTAATTAGTTGTAAGATTTTTTATATTTGTGTGTGCATACATGATTAAAAAAATTATAAAATAGAAGTGACCCAAAGTATAATTCATTTTTCCTAGGATAAGTTTAAAATATATATATGAAATATTTTTATTCATTTAAAAATTATTCAAATATATGAACAAATTATTAATTAATATATATTATTATACATGGTTTGTAATTATAGGGAAATGTGACTGTGAATATTAGAAGTTTTTTTTCATAGAATTGAATTAATGAATTTTTAATTTGACATAAATGGGTTATATTTTTATGGTTAATGAGTCTTTTGAATAAGCTATTATCATATACAAATAAATATTGAAATATTAATAAAAATTATTATATATTATTATATTAATTGGAATTTATAGTAATAAATTTATTATAATTTGTATGTTCAATTTATTCATGATTGTGAATTTGTATTTTATATTGTACCTTAAATTGTAATTTATTTTAAATCATTCATATAATATTATAAAGGGTGATTAGACCAAGTTAGTAACTATAATAAGATACATGTAAATCTTTTTAGGTGGTTTTTTTGTTTCTTGTAATGTTAAAATCCAAAAATTTATTTTAAATGAATTAGATGCATGATATCTATCTTAACACACAACACCAAAGTTTATTATAATTGATATATACTATTAGAAATTATTCATTAAATGTGACATTTATAAATTAGTCATTAAATTATGATGTAAGAAATATAATGAATACATTATCAAAAACTGAAAACATTTTTATAAAATTAAACTATATTTATTATTTCATTATAAATAGTTTGTAAATATTCACTAAAATAATTTCATTGTACAAAAATATGTTTAAAAAATTCATTTTTATTAATTTTTTGAGAGATATTATATTAATTAATATATTAAATTTTCTTAATATGTATTTGATAAATATGATATTATTTTTAAAATAAACAAATAAAATTATTCATCAAGTGATATTTTTATATATTTCATAAATATTATTTTTACAGTAAAAAATGAAAAAATTGTTTTTTTTATAATATGAAATTTAATTTTTTGAAAATATATTAAGATCAGGTGAAGTTTTTCATAATGAATAATATTCAATATTTAATGTTATGTAAATTATCTAATTAAAATATAATTTTTAAAATATTTTCTTTTTTATAATTTTATTTTTTTGTGTTAAAACACAATTCTATAAAATCTGTTATCATTGAATTTTAAGAATTTATATTGATAGAGATTTTTTCGACATATAAAAATTAATCAAAAAATTTTGGTTAAATATTTTCAATAATTATGATCATTTTGGTAAAATATGTTGCTATTAATTTTTATCCTTATGGATAGAAACTGTAGTAAATATTTTTTACCTATCAAAGAGTATAATGAGGGAACATTAATTAAACTATGTGATGAGACACTATAATCACACAATAACTTGTATTTATTACATTGGATGACTATTTTCAACCATTACCATCTGATATTCTGAAATATGGAAATATATTACAATAATAGATTTATTATAACATTTATTTTTTAAAATAGTGGAAAATTTTAAAATATCACTCTCTATATTTTGTTATCACTAATATTTTTAATAAAGATAAAAAGAGGTTATTTAAAAATAGACACTTTAATTTTAATAATTAAATATTTTTTTGACCTTTCTAATTTTTTATTAAACAATGGTGAGAAAATAATTGTCCTAAAAGATTAGAGATCTCAAACATAACTCTTGTGTATGCAGTAGAAAATTCATGTAAATGATTTAACATATCATTAAATGTATTAAAATTTTATTAAATACCTTATTGAATAATTATATATATATATACAATATTATATTTTTTTAAAATTTACATTCCATTTTCCTTCAGATATTTTTTAAATTGGAGTCTATCTATTTGAGTAGTTCGAAAATTGTCATTCAGTTTATATAATATCAACTAATATTTTAGTTAATTATCATAAATTAATAGAAAAAAAATTATTTTTTAAATTTAATGGGGTATAATATTTAATATGATTCATGATCCACTTACAGTTGAAAAATAATTTTATAATATCATTATTGACCATTGAAAAATTTATAACATTGATATCGTGGTAATCATGAAAATTGTTATGGGTGTTAAAACTAATATATAAAGGTAAAAAAATATATAAACTTTTACAAATATTAAATATGTATGTTCTTTTAAATTATAGTCATCCTATAATATGAATATTTCACTATCAGGGATTTTCTTAGGAAAATTAGTTAATAATAATATAAACAATTATGAAATTCCATGGGTTCCACCCTACTCACTTTTAAAATAGATCCACCTATCCTAGATTCTTCATAACATTTAAGAACACAATTTAGTAAAATAAATACCCCTCAATATCCCAAAAATATCTACCCATGATCTATATTTCTCGTTCACACATATATACGTACCCAACATGGTTGAAGGCATACACCAATATTGTTATCCAAGGGGAAGCTATAAGTCCTAAGTGAACTATTTCATGTTAATTTATTATTCAAAACTCTTCAATCATATAAAAATTTAATTATATAATAAAATTTTATTCTAAAATTTAATAAATGATTATTCTCACTATGGAAAATGTTATTATTATGTCCTTAAGAATTTAATGGTGAACGAAAATATCATTCAAGTCTACATGATGAATACCATCTCCATAAAGAGAAGTGTTTCATTTTGAATCACCTCTTCCCATGGTTATTTATATTTAACAGAATAATGTATATATAAGATATTCATAAAATAATTATAATTATGTAAATATATTATATAATCTATTTCCTCTCCCTTCTAACCATTGGAAATTGATAACATCATTGTTATAAATGTATAGATTACAACCTCTATGAAGTGATGTGACTCATTTTTCATTTATTAATTTTATTTATTTTTGTATTGTTTTAGTTAATGCATCAAATATATAATTATTTCATGATTATCATTCATTAAATAAATCTAAAAGTACTTATTTCAAAAAGTGCATCCTATAGAATCATTTTTCTTACTCTACACCAGAACGTCCTGAAAATAAGAAATACAGACCAATCAAGATATTTTATTAAATATAACATTTAAATAAATAAAAAATTTTAATATTGATAATTTAATAAACCTAGAAATGGGTTTTAACAATTAAATTATTATTTTACATTTATTTTTTCTACTTGGATGATATATATGGCATGTTTGGACCCAAGTTAAGGGGTTCCCTAACTCAATTTCATTACATTTGGTTAAATCAAATATTCACCAATGTTGTTAGGAAATTATTACTTGTAGAATGATTTATAAATTGTTTTTTTATATATTTTTTCCAATTTGTAAATTTTATTTACATATGATCACATAATCACATCGTATAATAATGATCACTACATGTTTTATGATATTTGTAATGAGTATTCTTTTCCTAGAACTAATTTTCTTGGGGACTGTTTCATGTTGTTCCCAATTATTTTCTTTTAAGTTCTCAATAATCTCTCTAGTGTTGTTTTTACATATTAATTCATTAAATTCAATTGATTTTAATATCTATCTGATATTATTTCATTCAACGTATTTATATAATGATGTTACAGAAGATGTATGTTAAAATATCAATTATTTTGTAGATTGTTTTATTTTAATGTTACATCAGGTGAAATTATATCATATTAATTTCATTTTAAAAACATCTATTCTTACCCATTATTCATTTTTGGGTTTTACAATATTTAATTTCATTTCTACCTATTCATTCCATATGTTATAAACAATATTTTGTAATAAGAAACAATCCTTATTTAATCATTAATTGACTAATGTTCCATTGATGTAAATACTGTTAATAAAATTAATGTTCTTACTAATAGTTTCAATGTTTTATAAAATTTCTTTTAATCTACCTTTGAATTTATTAACTATGGTTTCAAAATGAATCTAGTATAATATTTTCTGAAAATAATGTGTATTCATTTTTTAAAAAAGTCTTAATGGAATGTTTTATCATAGCATATATGACATGAAATAATGTTATAAGCCTCATGAATTTTATTTTCCTTTACGATTACTTTATATGTTATCAAGGTTATTTTCAAATAAAAAAATTATTTATATTTTTGTATGTAGAAAATGAATTTTTTTTACCTATATATTCATATACATGTTTTTAATTTTCTTATCAATGTATAATCATAAAAATCAACAAATTATTTAAAAATATAAATTCCATATTGATTTTATATTTTCATAAAATTCACTTCTTTCTCTAAATTTATTATATTTTAATTTTAAATAGATTGTTATGAAACATATTTCTTTTCCATAGGTTGACCAAACTATTTCAGAATGATGGTTGTTTTTGTGGGTGTTATGTTGAATTCTGAATGATGATAAATGATTTATTCTTATATGATAATTATAAAATTATTTATGATTATAGGATAGACCCATACAACTTATATCATTATTTAGACTATTATTTCTTAAACTGATACATCCTATACTATAAGAGATTTTAATACAGATCTATAATTAATTTGGTAATATTCAACTTATTTATTAGAAATAATGATATACATATGTGTAGGGGTTTCTCCTATGGATTTAACTTGGTTATGGTTTTTTCAAAAAATATTAAACACATGGGTTACATATAATATTCCAAGATAACAATTTGTTTTCTTTATGATTGATATACAATTTTAATGTTTTAATTAATCATTATTAACATCAAATTTATTGGGTTTGTGAATTAACATTTATAATTATATTGATAATGATTAATTCCCCATTATATGTTCAATGGACTTAGTTATGAGTTTAAAGAAAATATTTACGTTAATAGTTTTCACTATAATAATGTAATTATAACATTATTCCCATTTTGTTCCCACTAATGACATTCAGTTGTTATGCATTATGATTACCCTTAATGAGTGTTTCATCTCACCCATCATATGGATTACAATTACTAAAGTTTCTATAATGATGTAATGTGAATTACTTCTTGAAATGTTTCATGTGTGGATAATTTGTTGATAGATGTTGAATAATTTTTTTGAAATAAAAATAGATGGTCATAAAAGTAAAATAGTTCACTATAAGACATTGCATGTTTTATGTTTTTTTCTACTAATTCACAAAATATAAAATCCTTATCTTTTAATAGTTATGTATATATGATCCCATATTTTAGTTTTATATTGAATGATTTGGATGGAAAAATTTCGAACATGTTTACAAATATAAATTCCAAAAAATGTAAGGATTATTTTTTTAGAACATGATTTAGGAGTGAGGGTTCAAGTATTTTTTGGTTTCTGTAATATTATGTAAATAATAACATTGGATATTATGATTTCATCAATAATGTTTAATTTAAGTGTTTTGGATACCATTAATGGTTTATTTGATTAAGTATGATCACCATCACCAAGAAATATACAGACCTTTTTAGGTTGTAATTTTTTGGATTTTGAGATGATTAATATTTTTTGGGAGATGTTTTTATGGGTTCGTATATATGTTGCTCATTGGTAAAACATGAAGTATTATTTTTGAATAATTATATTAAATTTTATGAGATTAATCTTTGATTATAAACCATTCATTAATTTTTAGGTTATTGATGTTAATTGGGATATAGGATTTTTTTATCATATTTTATATGATGATAATTCTATAATGATTTTTAATTTTTGTAATAAATTTATTATTTCTTCATAATGAGGATTATACATTTTTTTATTATATTATCATGTGATTTCCATTTTGGTATTTAAAAAGACTAGAATAAAGTATTTTCATCCCTTTATATACATCATGATCAATTATAATATCTTTTTTGTATTTTGAGGATGAAATTTTCAAATAATAATATGTACTAAAAATAAAATAAAAGTAAAAAATGATTTAAACATGACTCAAAATAGTGAAATTATGTATATGAATTTTATTAAAGCTATGGATTTATATATACATTTATTTAAATCTAAATTGTAATGTAATTTCTCAACTCATGGAAAAAGATCATCAAATTATATTATTATCATATTTTACTCATGTATAAAATAAATTTCATGGTAAATAAAATACAACTCTGCATCCATTAGTTAATAATATTTACATCAGATAATTGTATAACTTGATTGATGGTTTAAGAATTTACATCATTCAAAAAACATCTAAAGGAAAGAAATTATCAATCATAAAGAATATATGTTGTTATTTATCTCCCTAGGGAAACCATTTCATGATCATAGTCCTCAAACATACATTGGAGAATCAGACTATGTTGTTTCATCGAATACAACCATTAAGTCCTCGATTATATATCTATCATCTTAACCTGTGGTTTTTATCAATGGGTTTTGAACATCAGTCCAACTCAACCCATCAGAGGATCCTTAGTCATCTAACCCACAACACCAAACCGCTATCACATTATTATTTATCCAATCCACAAATATATCATATCACAAATGAAAGATAAAAAATCAAACAATATATTAAAATCTCAATTCACGAAACAAATGAATCATTAGCATGATATAACCCTTTCTTACAATTACTATTTACATTTAATATCCCATTTTATATAAATTCCCTTTTCAAAAGTTTTCTAATTTTTAATAATCAAAATTTCATACACATTATCTCAATAAACCTATTTTAACAATTCAAAATAATTATCCCATTCACACATTTCAAATATAAATCACATTTCATTTAACACGTTCATGTTATTAAATTTAACCCTTTCAATATTATACCAAACAAACTCATATTCTATGGCCAAAAGAATGACACCAATAATAGATGATCCCCTATAAACAAAATAATGAAGTTGAAATATTTATTAGGGGCTTAATTACTACACAAATCATTAAAAGTCTTAAATTTAAAAATTCCCATCTTCATGAATATTGGTTTCCCCCTTGGGTAACACTAAATCGGTCTAACCAACCTTAATGCATAATATATCGGTCATTAAGGGTTAAAATAATCACTTAATCAACCTTTTTATCAATTATTACATTTTTTTATCAAACACATATTATGTTAGGATTCAATATCACAACCACATATGCAAAAATCTATTACAATACTATGTTATATAACATGTAGACCACCTAACTCGACTCGAAATTTGAACACACTCTTAACCGTAGCCTAAGATATATATTCAATGTCCCATTGAAGACTTAACCTTCAATTTAATATACATATATGGATTATGTTATTCAAAAGGTGATACCCAAAGCCACAATCCCTAACCTAGAAAGGAGCAGCAAGTGGATGATTATACTTACCTGAATATTCGATACACAAGAAATGGTGCCCCAAATGACCTAGAATTAATGAAGATGGTTCCTTGTGAGGTCTTGGGGGTTTAGGATCATAATTTTTCCCCTATGGATATGAAATGGGAGGAATATTGGTGAGATAATATAAACCATTATGGGGATGTTTATTACATTTTCATTTTTAATGGGACACACAGTTTTTTCGCATTGTCTTCAAAACTGTAAGCCAAACATACACCAGACTCAGGAAAATAATAGGTCAGGATGACCAATATAAGGCCCCATTCTTAAAAATTACTTAATATTGAATTAAATGAATAATTAACATTGAGGATACTTTCATGTTTAGAGTTTTAGAGAATTATATCTTAACTATTACATCTCCAACGATTACAAAGTAGACACTTTTACTAAGTTTCCATAAAATAAAAACTCTTAAAAAGAAACATTTCTAGTTCCATGTTTTAGATAGCCTGACATTTCCTTGATCCCATCCTTGCACTATTCAACTTTATGTCCTATGAAAAACATTTCAAAAAAACTTGGGATGAGCATAAAAATCTCATCAAGGGTTACACAAAAAATGAAAACTGATAGTTTTTCAAAGCAACATGTAAACCATGTATACTTTATCCAAGTAATACCTTTCACCTTTAGGAAGTAGTAAAAAATCTTCACTGAATAAATTTTCATTACTTTCCCTTTTATAACCAAAAGATTACCATAAAACCCATATAAAGAACACATAACATATAAAGGTAACTTGGGACATAAACATACTTAAATGGAATAACAATACGGTCGACTTCCACACATACTTAATGGAATAGCCATACGGCCAACTTCCATACCGAATTCATTGGAGGTTATAACGTAAACACCCATCCTGATATTCACGGCACCACCCGTCATATGGTTTATCACGTAACCACCCGTAAAATGTCCAAGTACCATCATTTCACATAAAGTATTGAAAATATAAACATTTCAATAGCAACATTTCATTTTCAATCACATTAAGTGATTCCATGATATTGAATTAAGAAATCCATTTTGAAAAACCATTTAAAAGATATTTTTGAATCAAAGTGTCCCATAACACTTTGAAGCTTTTAATGGAATTATAATTTTTAAACATTAATGTCCATATAAATAAATACTGATAAAAATTTTTAATACATGTACATTAAAGATAAATATTTAGAATAATGAATCTTTAAAACATTTAAAATTCTATTTTTGTCAAAGATTTTTTAACAAAATAAGAGACTCTTGAATACAAATAATTACGGAATAACATGTAATCCGAGCTTTATAATATCATGAGAATAAAGGGATTCATGATATAATATTTCAAAGGACAGTATACACACCATATAAGAGTGAATTAGTGCATAACAACAACGAAGTCTCAATGGAATTGTAAATTGGGATGAAATCAATTATAAAGATGGTATCCTTAAATTACGGATAAATATATCACATAATTATGTGTGAGAAATATAAATACACACAATATAAGTGGATATTATGTGTGAAAAAATCATAGGTCATTCACACATAATCTTGAAAAAACAAAACCAATGACATAAATATTTAACTCAATGAAATGAGATTGAGTTATGATTTCCCATACAAATTCGTAAGAATTTATCAATGAGATGATTATGTGTAGAAATTATATATCCACATAAAGTATTGTGTAAATTACAACATAGGTATTCCACACATAATATTGGCATAATATAATCAAGAAGTAGAGGTTTAACCCAATGAATTAAAAGTGGGTTAAGATGTTCTCTTAATGAAATCCGACAGCCAAACGTCGTCACTTTAAAATTCAGAAAATGTGTTGATGAGAAAGAAAATGGTGTCTCATCACTTGGACATAAAATTTACATAAATAATCATATATAAGAACATATCCCAGCATAATAGTATGTGAATTAAAATACATAACAAAAGACGTCTTTTAAAAAAAGGAGGGTGAAATGTCCCCTTACAAAGTTGGGTAACTTTCGAAACGTACACCCCATGGAAGAAGGGTCATACAATGAAGATGTAAATACCCATAAATGATATTATATTAAAAAAGTTTATAATAATGGGCAGTACATACACCACTCAATGGAAATAGTGTCATACATAGCATAAATGTCACGAGAATAAAAGTGAGATGAAAAATCCCTTACGAAAACTCGGCAACCTAACGGCGCCACTTAAAACTTCCAAATATTGATTTATGTGATAAAATAGGGTCTCTCATAATATGACCATAAAAATTACATTATTAGTAATATTAAAGAACATCCCCAAAAATAATAATGATGAGCTTAAAAGGAATGACGTAAAAGAGAGTACTTAAAAAGAAAGAGAGAGGTTGGATCCCTACCTCGGGTCCGACTTGACTCGATCATTCTTTAACGTCCTGATTAATAAACTTTAGTTAATTTACACTTGATTAAGAACCTATTTCAAGTTCATTATTTCTTTATATCACTTATTTCCATGTTATAAGCATTATGTAATCATTTAGGTTAATAATGATTGTTTTGTCGATATTTGGTTCTTAAGTCGAAAGTGGACTTCTTACAATTACATGTTGTTTGTGTGGTCAAAGGCACATTATCTCCAGAATGATATTCAGGATTTTGATATCATATATATCATATATATACATGATATACAAGTATTTATAATATTACATAATCATTTAGAGGTAAGAAATGAAATGCACCGTACATGGAGACGGTAAGTCGTACGTACGCATGAACGCTGCTTTCATTTCTATGTCATATTAATGGAAATAAAACCAAATGAGAGGTATGTATATATAAATTACATAATTATATTCATCCTTTATATCTAAAATTCATAAAATATAATAACTTTAAATCCATCCTTTATACATCCCACATATGGCATTAACGAATCAACTCACTTTGAGGGGGCGGTAGTCCACACTTCCTAAAATGAAATTATCGTGTTTAACCACAATGGAAACCATAAAGGAATGACAAAAAAGAAAAATAAATAAGAATAAATAAACATAAACATATTATATATAATATATAAATATAGTGACATATTAATGGCCACCTTTGAAGGTATTATATGAGTGTGGAACAATCATCGTTTCGTGAGGCAGAAATTTTCCATCCACAGAAATAGTATGTTTTTTAACCATTAGATGTGGGTGTGTGTAAGTTTAGCTCGAATGATTCATATCAAAACATCCTAGTATATTTAAGATACTATATTTTTTACAAAATAAAGGAATAAAATGTGTTTAGGGGGTTGGAGAAGCAAAATAAAACAAAATAACACAAAAGAGGACACTACCTTTAAATCGGGTAACTCTCTTGGATTTGAGATCAAAGGCTTCCTTGGAAAGGATTCTGCCCAAAGTGAGGCTTCAAAGATAAATAGAGGAATGTGGAGAGATGAAATGGGAAAGGTTTGGCTGAGCCAAATGCTTGAGAGGTGTGGGTAAGGTGGTAGAGGTGGGGGCCTTTTATAAGAGGAGAGGAGGGGGACTCTTGGAAAGTAAGGAAATGTTACTTTATGTTAAAATGAGTTTCGGATTTTAAAGGTCCCACGTTGATTTTGTTCAAGGATAAGGTGATACGGGGTCTAAATACACTCATCCAATTTGTTTTGGGCATGTGTAGGGCTTATATTTTACATTATCATTCCATTTTATTTAAATCGTTAAATAATGAGGTAATCGCTACATCATCATGGTGTCATAAATAATTTAATTTATTTAATGAATAAAAATTATAAAAAATATACTATGATGTAGAAAATAGTTTTATATTTCCAATGAATATTTATTGTAAAAAATCTGACTTGTATAACCCAAATATAAAAATTGTTTTAGTAAAATAACACATGTTTGTGACATTTTAATTTTAACATTAAATAAAAAGGTATTAATGTCATTTTCCTACCATAGTGGCACCATGGGGTCCCCAAGTTGACCCATGTATTTTCATGGTCGGCCATGACACATCCAATGAGGGTAGGACATGTTTCTAGGTAATTTCGTATTATTAAAACATTATTTTTTTCTTTAATTACACTAATTACCTATAATAGAGATTAATAAACTTAAAAGTTACTATTCGCCAAAAAATTATTTTAATCCCATTGAACCACATTTTACTTCTTAATGACAACCATGTATGTTGGGTTTTTTAAATTAAAATCACATAAGTGGTAAATTTTAATTTAAACAAAAAATCAGTTTCTTTAACTACCACTTAGTGGTTTCACTATTCATCAAAAATTGAAGTTTTTCAGAAAATTACCAAAAATTTACCCTATGCTATATTTGATATTCTGAATTCAAAAATAATTTCGATTTTACAAAATTCAAAACATATAAGTTACATTTATTAATTTAATAATTAATTCCCGTTGTTAGAGCAAATAGCGTGTTTTTATGAAATAATAAGTATCAAAAGATTGACACTAGTTTAAGTCCAATTTCAAGATGAAATTAATTCCAACGACCAAAATTGGATTAAACAGTAAAAATATATTCTAATTTCACTTGGAAACCAATTCAAAATATAATCTAATCATATAAATAAATTAGATTAAAAATAGGTTTTGAATTAAAATACAACATTTTTCACTATTCATTAAAAAATGATCTTTATCGGAAAAATACCAAAAATTTACACAAAGTAAATTCTGATGTCCCGATCATAAAGAAGAATTTTATTTTTTCAAATATAATACATAAAGTTTTCAAAAAGTTGATTTAAAAGAGGTTCACCATCAAAAGGTGGTTAATCGACCTTTTAAAGAATATTAGAATGTTTACGCTTAAAATTGGATTCATTAGCATTTTTAATCCTCAAACATTTATTGTAATAAGTAAAAATATTTGCCCAATATATATAATCATTTTGTAGTTAGTTCCCGTCATTAAAATAGCTAGGTGTTAACATAATATTATTTTAGTATTGGAGTGCAACATAAGATTTCAAAGGAACTTGTTGTTGCGTATTGGGTAAGCCATCGAGCATAGCATTCCCTTTAAATTAATATTAACATTTTATTCACAAATAGGGATAATTATAAAAATTTCATATTATTTATTTACCTGGGGTGTTACATCCTTCCCCCTTTTGGGAATTATGTCCTCGCAATTTTAAAATTGGCCTCAGAAACATCATTTAATGTCCCACATCAGAACAAGAGTTGGTAAAACAATCACTTTAAAAGAAAGAAAGAGAAGTACAGAGGTCACCTGAGTTAACCCACACTAGGATTCCATGTAGGAAAACATGGACATGGAGGAGAAAAAATAGGGTCATGTTCTGATGGAGAGTGATAGAAAACATGATTAGGAGAAATTTAACCACAATAAAATCACAAACTTGTGATGGGTTAAACGGTATTTGATTCCCCAGTAAGAAAAGTTAATAGACAAAATTTTTGTTTTAAGTTACTTTTTATTGAGGAATTTATTCATATGGAAACATAATTACTTTTCAGGTTGACCTTCAACTTTTATTACATTTCTTACACAAACTCATATTTTCTCCAAAAGATGAGTATTTAGGAAGACTTGTTCACATTAAGAGTACTATAATCAACTTCTAGAGAATCACCTAATCCAAAAAAGAGAACTATATACTTCCCATGTCTGTAGACTTTAACCAAAACCAAAACCAAAAAGGATAGTACAGGATCAAATAATCCAGAAAAGGATAACCATTTATAAAAAAATATTCTATTCTTAATCTCCAAAATTTGTTCAAAAAAACCCAAAGTTCAACGAAGACCATAAATAAACCAAACTACGATTGAAACCCAAATATTTGAAGGATCTAATCACATAGTCTTCCAAGTACTTCATGTAGTCCAGTGGTAGGCGATAAATACCAGTCACACTTTGGTTGTGGGTTTGATTCCCGCAGCTTTGTCCGACGCGAAGTGTTGTCACATGGTCTGTGTGTTGTCCTTTTTCTAAACTATATAATTCTCAAATCATTCCCCAAAAAGAGATAAAATCATAAAAAATAACCATAACATAATTTAACATCAATTTTATTTCATGCCTTTCACTTTCCATCATACCATATAGTAACCCCTAATTAACTCAAAGTAAGGATCATATAAACCCAAATGGTTCTTTATAACTATGTCCACAAAAGAACAAATAACTATTCCTTGAATAAAAATTTCATATATCAAACATCACGGTTACACATACTATAAAAAGTCTTATTATGCAACCCCATCATCAAAAGAGACTTAATACTCTTAAGAATTTCACCATTACTCTTGAAGCCCTTATATGTTGACTTCTTACTCATTCAACATTCTTCATGATCCATTAACCATTCCTTTCCTACTTATTCTGAAATACTTCTTTCCTATAAACAAAATCATGAATCATATCCTAATATTCCAAAATAAGAAAACAAATGTTATGAAATAATCCATACCATTGACTAGTCATTGTCAGTTTCTTCATCCTCAATCGGAATGGCATTAGGTATTGGTAAATTAATATTTGTATGATCATGGTGATCCCATTCCGGAAACTTCTTCATAAGACATGTGTTTGCATAATTACTATGCACACCACATTTAAAACATTCAATTGATCTCTCAGAAATAACTTTTTCCCATTCCTCGAGTCAATTAGATGCTTCCTTTTTCAATGGAAGGTTCTTGCTTTATGACCTTCATTTCCACATCTATAGAATATTTCTTTCCCTTTGAAACATTTTCCTAGGTGTTTCATTCCACATCTTTGACACATAGGTTTTCTAACACACTTACCTTAATGATTATTACCTGTACTTCCAT
Source organism: Viscum album (assembly GCA_963277665.1). Lineage (NCBI taxonomy): Eukaryota > Viridiplantae > Streptophyta > Magnoliopsida > Santalales > Viscaceae > Viscum > Viscum album. The sequence goes on along the minus strand of OY728143.1, from coordinate 958,587,193 downwards.
AGGGATTTGTTTCTCGCATATATGATTCCTTATAGAAATCACAAAGGTTTAGGTGGTCAATCATGACTCCAGATAGTTGGTTGAGGATAATCACAATAGTTCTAATTGCAGCTCCCATATCATTCAGTTGCTCGCTCAGAAAACTGTCACAGTTTTCTTCACTTCCACTGTTACTTTGGTGCCTACTAGATCCATCCATTTACTAAAACCAAAAAGGTCAGTGTGAGTATATCAACAAAACCATCATGTACTAATGAGGAAGATAAAAACTAATATATACTTACTCATTCACTTTATCTAAAACTAGGACTCTTTCTGAAATCCTAACCATTATGGTAATGTCACTTATGCTTAGAGGATACCCTAACCTCCAAAGTTATCTAAACCGACCTTTGATACCAACTATAAGGCCCCGACCATAAACCTTACTTAATATTTAGTTAAATTAATAATTCACATTGAGGATATTTTGAGGTTTAGAGTTTTAGAGAAATAGATCTTAACTATTACATCTCCAAAGATTAAAAATTAGGCACTTCTACTAAGTTTCCATAAACAAAAACACTAAAAAAGAAACATGTCTAGTTCTATGTTTTAGACAGCCTGACATTTCCTTGATCCCATCCTTGGCCCTATTCAACTTTATGTCATGTGAAAATCATTTCAAAAAAACATGGGATGATCATAAAAAGTTCAGCAAGGGATACACAAAGAATTAAAACTGTTAGTTTTTCAAAGCAACAAGAAAACCATGTATACTTTATCAAAGTAATACCTTTCACCTTTAGAAAGTAGTAAAAACTCTTCACTGAATAAAATATCATTACTTACTCTTTTTAACCAAACAATTAACATAAAACCCATATAAATAACACATAACATATAAAGGTAACTTGGGACATAAACATACTTAAATGGAATAACCATACGGTTGAATTACACACATACTTAATGGAATAGCCATCCGACCGACTTCCATACCCAATGCATTGGAGGTTATAACGTAACCACCCGTCCTGGTATTCACGGCACCACCCGTCATATGGTTTTTCACATAACCACCCATAAAATGTCCAAGTATCATCATTACACATAATATATTGAAAATATAAACATTTCAATAGCAACATTTCATTTGCAATCACAATAAGTAATTCCAAGATATTGAATTAAGAAATCCATTTTGAAAAACCAATTAAAAGAGATTTTTGAATCAATGTTTCCCATAAAACTTTGAAGATTTTAATGAAATTATAATTTTTAAACATTAATGTCCATATAAATAAATTCTGAAACCATTTTGAAAACATGTACATTAAAGATAAATATTTAGAATAATGAATCTTTAAAACATTTAAAACGATATTTTTGTTAAAGAGATTTTAACAAAATGAGAGACTATTGAATACAAATAATTGCGGAATAACATGTAATCCTAGATTTATAATATCATGATAATAAAGGTATTCATGATATAATATGTCAAAGGAAAGTATACACACCATATAAGAGTTAATTGGTGCATAACAACAATGAAGTCTCAATGGAAATGTAAATTGAGATGAAATCAATTATAAAGATGGTATCCTTAAATTACGGATAAATCTATCACAATGTTATGTGTGAGAAATATAAATACACCCAATATAAATTTATATTATGTGTGAAACAATCAGAGGTCATTCACACATAATCATGGGAAAACAAAACCAATGACATAGATATTTAACTCAATGAAATGATATTGAGTTATGATCTCCCATACATGTTTGTAAGAATTTATCAATGAGATGATTATGTGTAGAAATACTATATCCACAATAAAGTTTTTGGAATTTTCAACATTGGGATTACACACATAATCCTGGGATAATAAAATCATGAATTAGAGGATTATCCCAAATAATTGAAAGTGGGTTAAGAAGTTCCCTTATAGAAATCCGACAGCCTAACGACGTCACTTTAAAATTCAGAAAATGAGTTGATGAGATAGAAAATGGTATCTCATCACTTGTACATAAAATTTACATAAATAAGGATATATAAGAACATATCCAAACATAATAGTATGTGAATTAAGAGACATAACAAAAGCAGTCTTTTAAAAAGAGGAGGGTGAAAGGTCCCCTTACCGAGTAGGGTATTTTTCGAAACTTACACCCCATGGAAGAAGGGTCATACAATGAAGATGTAAATACCCATAAATGATATTATACTACAAAAAGTATATAATAATTGGAAGTATATACACCACTCAAATGAAATAGTGGAAAACATAGCATAAATGTCACAGGAATAAAAGTGAGATGAAAAATCCCTTACGAAAACTCGGCAGCCTAACGACGCCACTTAAAACATCCAAAAATGGAATTATGAGATAAAATAGGGTCTCTCATAATATAACCATAAAAAGTACAGTATGAGTAATATAAAATAAAATCCCCAAACATAAGAAAGATGAGCTTAAAAGAAATGACATAAAATAGAGTACTTTAAAAGAAAGAGAGAGGTTGGATCCCTTACCTCGGGTCCGACTTGACTCGATCATTCATTATCGTCCTGAATAATAGTCTTGAGTTAATATCCACTTTCATAATAAACTATTTCAATTTAATTATTTCTTTATATCACTTGTTTCCATGTTATAAGCATTATGTAATCATTTATGTTAATAATGTTTGTTTTGTCGATATTTGGTTCTTAAGTCGAAAGTAGACCGCTTACAATTACATGTTGTTATTGTGGTCAAAGGTTCATTATCTCTAGAATGATATTCAGGATTAGGATATAATATATATCATATATATCCATAATATACAAGTATTTATAATATTACATAATAATTTAGAGGTATGAAATGAAATGCATCGTACATGGAGACGGTAAGCCGTACGTACGCATGAACGCTACTTCTATTTCGATGTCATATTAATGGAATTAAATCCAAATGATAGGTATGTATATTTTAATTCCAGAATTATATTCGTCATTTATATGTAACATACATAATATATAATAACTTTAAATCCTTCCTTTATACATCCCACATATGGAATTAACGAATCAAATCACTTTGAGGGGGCGGTAGTCCGCACTTCCTAAAATGAAATTATCATGTTTACCCACAATGGAAACCATAATGGTATGCCACAAAAGAAAAATAAAGAAGCTTAAGTAAAACATAAACATATTATGTATCATATATAAATATAGTGACATCTTAATGGCCACCATTGAAGGTGTTATATGAGTGTTGAACAATCATCGTTTCGTGAGGCATAAATTCGCCATCCACAGAAACAGTATGTTCTTTAACCATTAGATGTAGGTGTGTGTATGTGTAGCTCGAATTATTCTTATAAAAACATCCTAGTATATTGAAGATACTGTATTTGTTACAAAAGAAAATAATAAAATGATTTTAGGGGGTTGGAGAAGCAAAATAAAACAAAATAACACAAGAGATGACACTACCTTTAAATCGGGTAACTCTCTTTGATTTGAGCTCAAAGGCTTCCTTGGAAAGGATTCTGCCCAAAGTGAAGCTTCAAAGATGAATAGAGGGATGTGGAGAGATGAAATGGGCTAGGGTTTGACGATCAAAATGCTTGAGAGGTGTGGGTAAGGTGGTAGAGGTGGGGTCCTTCTATAAGAGGAGAGGAGGGGCACTCTTGGAAGGTAAGGAAATGTTACATTATTTTAGAATGAGTTTCGGATTTTGAAGGTCCCACGTGGATGTTTTTAGAGGATAAGTTGATAAGGGTTCTAAGTCCACTCATCCAATAGGGTTTGGGCATGTGTAGGTCTTATATGATACATTATCTTTCCATTTTATTTAAATCGTTAAATAATGAGGTAATCTCTACATCATCATGTTGTCATAAATAATGTAATTTAGTTAATGTCTCAAAATTATTAAAAAACTAATATGATGTAGGAAAGCTTTTTATCTTTCCAATTAATATTTATAGTCAAAAATATGACTTGTATAACCCCATATAAAAATTGTTTTAGTAAAACAACACATGTTTGTGACATTTTAATTTTTACATTAAATAAAAAGGTATTAATGTCATTTTCATACCAAAGTGGCTCCATGGGGTCCCCAAGTTGACCCATGGATTTTTTTGGTCGGCCATGACACATCCAATGAGGGTAGGACATGTGTCTAGGTCATTTCATATTACTAAAACATTATTTTTACCTTAAATTAAACTAATTACCTCTAATCGTGATTAATAAACTTAAAAGTTACTATTCACCAAAAAATTATGTTAATCCAACTGAACCACATTTTACTTCTTAATGACAACCATGTATGTCGGATTTTTGAAATTCAAATCTCAGAAGTGGTAAAGTTTCATTTAAACGAAAAATCATTTTCTTTAACTACCACTTAGTTGTTTCACTATTCATCAAAAATTGATGTTTTTTAGAAAATTACCAAAAATTTACCCTAGGCTATATTTGATATTATGAATTCAAAAATGATTTATATTTTAAAAAATTCAAAACATATAAGTTACATTAATTAATTTAATAATTAATTTCCGCTGTCAGAGCAAATAGCGTGTTTTTATGAAACAATAAGAATCAAAAGATTGACACTAGTTTAAATCCAATTTCAAGATGAAATTAACTCCAACGACCACTATGGGATTAAATGGTAAAAATATATACTAATTTCACATTGAAACCAATTCAAAATATAATCTAATCATACAAATAAATGAGATTAAAAAGTGGTTTTGAATTAAAATACAACATTTTTCACTATTCATTAAAAATTGATCTTTATCGGAAAAATACCAAAAATTTACACAAAGTAAATTTTGATGTCCCGATCATAAAGAAGATTTTAATTTTGTCAAATATAACACATAAAATTGAGAAAAATCTTATTTAAAAGAGGTTCGCCATCAAAAGGCGGTTAATTGACCTTTTAAAGAATATTTGAATGTTTACGCTTAAAATTGGATTCATTCGCATTTTTAATCCTCTAACATTTATCGTAAAATGTAAAAATATTTGAAATATATATATAATCATTTTGTAGCTAGTTCCCGTCATTACAACATCTAGGTGTTAACATAAAATTATTTTATTATTGGAGTGCAACGTAAGATTTCAAAAGAACTTGTTGTTGCGTATTGGGTAAGCCATCGAACATAGCATTACCATTAAATTAATATTAACATTTAATTCACAAATACGGATAATTATAAATATTTAATATTATTTATTTACCTGGGGTGTTACATCCTTCCCCCCTTTTGGGAATTGCATCCTCACAATTTTAAAATTGGGCTCGGAAACATCATTGAAAGTTCCACATCGGAACAGGAGTTGGTAAAAAAATCACTTTAAAATAAAGAAAGATAAGTACCGAGGTCACCCAAGTTATCCCACACTAGGATTCCATGTAGGAAAACATGGACATGGCGGAGAAAACATATGGTCATGTTCTGATGGAGAGTGATAGAAAACATGTTTAGGAGAAAGTTAACCACAAGAAAATCACAAACTTGAGATGGGTTAAACGATATTCGATTCTCCAGTAGGAAAAGTTAATAGACAACATTTTTGTTTTAAGTTACTTTTTATTGAGGAATTTATTCATAAGGAAACATAATTACTTATCATGTTGACTTTCATCTTTTATTACATTTCTTACACAAACTCATATTTTCTCCAAAAGACGAGTATTTAGGAAGACTTGTTCACATTAAGAGTACTATAATCAACTTCTATAGAATCACCTAATCCACAAAAGAGAACTATATACTTCACATGTCATTAGAATTTAACCAAAACCAAAACCAAAAAGGTTAGTACAAGATTAGATAATCCAGAAAAAGGATAACCCTTTATAAAAAGAAAATCTATTCTTAATCTCCAAAATTTGTTCAACAAAACCCAAAGTTCAAAGAAGACCATAAGCAAAAAATAATAATATTGAAACCCAAATATATGAAGGATTTAATCACATAGTCTTCCAAATTAAATCGTATCATTTATCTCCAAACAACATTGGTTTCTCTTAAAGTCTCGTATTGAAAAGTAATTAACCTAATCAAATATCCTCCATGATAGGTTAATAATTTCCATAGATAACCAAAAATTAACTTACTCTTAATTCATAAAATCATCTAACTAAAACGAAGTAGTCAAACTGACCAGGGACTTCACATAGTTCAGTGGTAGGTGATAAATACCAATCACACTTTGGTTGTGGGTTCGATTCCCGCAACTTTGTCCGACCCGACGGGTTGTCAGAAGGTCTGTGTGTTGTCCTTTTTCCAAACTATATAATTCTCCAATCATTCCCCAAAAAGAGATAAAATCATCAAAAATAACCATAAATTAATTTAACCTCAATTTTATCTCATGCCTTTCACATTCCATCATAACATATAGTAACCCATAATTACCTCAAAAGTAAGGATCATATAAACCCAAATGTTTCATTATAACTATGTCCACAAAAGAACAGATAACTATTCCATGAATAAAATTTTCATATATCAAACATCAGGGTTAAACATACTATAAAATGTCTTCTAATGTAACCCCATCATCAAAAGAGACTTAATACTCTTAATAATTTCACCATAACTCTTGAAGCCCTTATATGTTGACTTCTTACTCATTCAACATTCTTCAAGATCCATTAACAATTCCTTTCCAACTTATTCTGAAATACTTCTTTCCTACAAACAAAATCATGAATCATATCCTATGATTCCAAAATAGGAAAAAAATGGTTTGAAATAATCCATACCTTTGACTGGTCATTGTTAGTTTCTTCAACCTCAATCGGAATGGAATTAGGTATTGATAAATGAATATGTGTACGATCCTGGTGATCCCATTCCCGAAACTTCTTCATAGGACATGTGTTTTCATAATGACCATGCACTCCACATTTAAAACATTCCATTGATCCCTCATAAAGAACTTCTTTCCCTTTCCTCGAGTCAACTGGATGCTTCCTTTTTCCATGGAAGGTTATTGCTTTATGACCTTCATTTCCACATCTATATCATATTTCTGTCCCTTTGAAACATTTTCCTAGGTGTTTCTTTCCACATCTTTGACACATTGATTTTTTAACGCACTTACCTTTATGATTATTACCTGTAGTTCTGTAGGGATTTGTTTCTAACATATATGATGCCTTATAGAAATCACCAGGGTTTAGGTGGTCATTCATGACTCCAAATAGTTGGTTGAGGATAAACACAAGAGTTCTCATTGCAGCTCCCATATCATTCAGTTTCTCGCTCAGAAAACTATCACAGTTTCCTTAACATCCACTGTTTCTTTGGTTCCTTCTAGATCCATCCATTTACTAAAACCAAAAAGGTCGGTGTGAGTATATCAACAAAACCATCATGTACTAATGAGGAAGATAAACACTAAGATATACTTACTCATTCACTTTATCTAAAACTAGGAGTCTTTCTGAAATCATAACCATTATGGTAATGTCACATATGCTTAGAGAAGACCCTAACATCTAATGTTATCTAAACCGACCTTTGATACCAACTATAAGGCCCCAGCCTTAAACTGTACTTAATATTGAATTAAATGAATAATACACATTGAGGATCTTTTCAGGTTTAGAGTTTTAGAGAATTAGATCTTAACAATTACATCTCCAAAGATTATAAAGTAGACCCTTCTACTAAGTTTCCAAAAAATAAAAACTCTTAAAAAGAAACATGTCAAGCTCCATGTTTTAGACAGCCTGGCATTTCCTTGATCCCATCCTCTGCCCTATTCAACATTATGTCCTATGAAAAAACATTTCAAAAAAACTGGGGATGAGCATAAAAAGATCAGAAAGGGATACACAAAGAATGAAATCTTTTAGTTTTTCAAACCAACAAGTAAACCATGTATACTTTATCAAAGTAATACCTTTAACCTTTAGGAAGTATTAAAAACTCTTCACTGAATAAAATATCATTACATACCCTTTTGTAACAAAAATATTACCATAAAACCCATATAAAGAACACATAACATATAAAGGTAACTTGGGACATAAACATACTTAAATGGAATAACCATATGGTTGAATTCCACACATACTTAATGGAATATCCATACGGCCGACTTCCATACCCAATGCATTGGAGGTTATAACGTAACCACCTGTCCTGGTTTTTACGGCACCACCCGTCATATGGTTTATCACGTAACCACCCGTAAAATGTCCAAGTACCATCATTACACATAAAATATTGAAAATATAAACATTTCAATAGAACATTTCATTTTCAATCACAATAATTAATTCCAAGATATTGATTTAAGCAATCCATTTTGAAAAACCATTTAAAATAGATTTTTGAATCAATGTGTCCCATAACACTTTGAAGCATATAATGGAATTATAATTTTAAAACATTAATGTCAATATAAATAAATACTGAAAAGCATTTTGAAAACAAGGACATTAAAGATAAATATTTAGAATAATGAATCTTTAAAACATTTAAAATGATATTTTTGTTAAAGAGTTTTTAACAAAATGGGAGACTCTTGAATACAAATAATTGTTGAATTATATGAAATCCGAGCTTTATAATATCATGAGAATAAAGGTATTCATGATATAATATGTCAAAGGACAGTATACACACCATATAAGAGTGAATTGGTGCATAACAACTATAAAGCCTCAATGGAAATGTAAAATGAGAGGAAATCAATTATTAAGATGGTATCCTTGAATTAAAGATAAATCTATCACATAATTATGTGTGAGAAATATAAATACACCCAATATAATTGGATATTATTTGTGAAACAATCAGAGGTCATTCACACATAATCATGGAAAAACAAAACCAATGACATAGATATTTAACTCAATGAAATGAGATTGAGTTATGATTTCCCATACAAGTTCATAAGAATTTATCAATGAGATGATTATGTGTAGAAATACTATATCCACAAAATGGTTTGTGGAAATTACAACATTGGGACTCCACACATAATCTTGTCATAATAAAATCAAGAAGTAGAGGTTCAACCCAAAGAATTGAAAGTGGGTTAAGAAGTTCCCTTACAGAAATCCGACAGCCTAATGGTGTCACATTAAAATTCAGAAAATGAGTTGATGAGAGAGAAAATGGTATCTCATCCCTTGGACATAAAATTTACATAAATAAGGACATATAAGAACATATCTTAACATAATATTATGTGAATTAAAAGACATAACAGAATAAGTCTTTTAAAAAGAGGAGGGTAAAAGGTCCCCTTACCAAGTTGGGTAACATTCGAAACGTACACCCCATGGAAGAAGGGTCATACAGTGAAGATGTAAATACCCATAAATAATATTATTCTACAAAAAGTGTATAATAATGGGATGTACATACACCACTCTAAGGAAATAGTGTCAAACATAGCATAAATGGCATGGGAATAAAAGTGAGATGAAAAATCCCTTACGAAAACTCGGCAGCCTAACGGCGCCACTTAAAACTTCCAAAAATGGATTTATGAGTTAAAATATGGTCTCTCATAATATGACCATAAATATTACTGTATGAGGAATATAAAATAACATCCCCAAACATAAGAAAGATGAGCTTAAAAGGAACAACATAAAAGAGAGTACTGAAAAAGAAAGAGAGAGGTTGGATCCTTCACCTCGGGTCCGACTTGACTCGATCGTTCTTTAACGTCCTGAATAATAAACTTGAGTTAATTTACAATTTCTTAAGAACCTTTTTCAAGTTCATTATTTCTTTATATCACTTATTTCTATGTTACAATAATTATTTAATCATTTAAGTTAATAATGTTAGTTTTGTCTATATTTGGTTCTTAAGTCGAAAGTGGTCTTCTTACAATTACATGTTGTTCGTGTGGTCAAAGGTTCATTATCTCCATAATGATATTCAGGATTTGGATATAATATATATCATATATATCCATAATATACAAGTATTTATAATATTACATAATAATTTAGAGGTAAGAAATGAAATGCACCGTACATGGAGACGGTAAGCCGCACGTATGCATGAACGCTACTTTCATTTCTATGTCATATTAATGGAATTAAATCCAAATGAGAGGTATGTATATTTTAATTCAAGAATTATATTCATCATTTATATATAACATAAATAATATATAATAATTTAAATCCATCATTTATACATCCCACATATGGCATTAACGAAACAAATAACAATGTGGGGGTGGTAGTCCGCACTTCCTAAAATGAAATTATCTTGTTTACCCTCAATGGAAACCATAAAGGTATGACACAAAAGAAAAATAAAGAAGCTTCAGTAAAACATAAAAATATTATATATCATATATAAATATATTGACATCTTAATGGCCACCATTGAAGGTGTTATAAGAGTGTTGACCAATCATTGTTTCGTGAGGCAGAAATTCGCCATCCACAGAAACAATATGTTCTTTAACCATTAGATGTAGGTGTGTGTAAGTGTAGCTCGAATGTTTCTTATAAAAATATCCTATTATATTGAAGATACTGTATCTGTTACAAAAGAAAAGAATAAAATGAGTTATGGGGTTGGAGAAGCAAAATAAAACAAAATAACAATAGAGAGGACACTACCTTTAAATCGGGTAACTATCTTTGATTTGAGATCAAAGGCTTTCTTGGAAAGGATTCTGTCCAATGTGAGGCTTCAAAGATGAAGATAGGGATTTTGAGAGATTAAATGGGCAGGGGTTGGCCGAGCCAAGGCTTGAGAGGTGTGGGTAAGGTGGTAGAGGTGGGGGGATTTTATAAGAGGAGAGAAGGGGCACTCTTGAAATGTAAGGGAATGTTACTTTATTTTAGAATGAGTTTCGGATTTTAAAGGTCCCACGTTGATGTGTTTATAAGATAAGGTGATAAAGGTTCGAAATCCACTCATCCAATAGGTTTTGTGCATGTTTAGTTCTTAGATTTTACATTATCTTTCCATTTTATTTAAATTGTTAAATAATGAGGTAATCGCTGCATCATCATGGTGTCATAAATAATTTAATTTAGTTAATGTCTAAAAATTATAATAAAACTAGTATGATGTATAAATAGTTTTAGATTTCCAATTAATATTTATATTCAAAAATATAACTTTTATAACCCCATATAAAAATTGTTTTAGTAAAACAACACATGTTTGTGACATTTTAATTTTAAAATTAAATAAAAAGGTATTAATGTCATTTTCCTAACAAAGTGGCTCCATGGGGTCCCCTAGTTGACCCATGGATTTTCTTGGTCGTCCATGACACATCCAATGAAGGTAGGACATGTTTTTAGGTCATTTCATATTATTAAAATATTATTTTTACCTTAAATTACACTAATTACCTCTAATCGCGATTAATAAACTTAAAAGTTACTATTAACCAAAAAATTATTGTAATCCCATAGAACCACATTTTACTTCTTAATGAAAACCATTTATGTCAGATTTTTGAAATTAAAATCACAGAAGTGGTAAAGTTTCATTTAAATGAAAAATCAGTTTCTTTAACTACCACTTAGTGGTTTCACTATTCATCGAAAATTGAAGTTTTTCAGAAAATTTCAAAACATTTACCCTAGTCTATATTTGATATTCTGAAATCAAAAATGATGTCTATTTTACAAAATTACTAACATATAAGTTACATTAATTAATTTAATAATTAATTCCCGCTGTCAGAACAAATAGCGTGTTTTTATGAAACAATAAGTATCAAAAGATTGACACTAGTTTAAGCCCAATTTCAAGATGAAATTAATCCAACGACCACTATTGGATTAAATGGTAAAAATATATTCTAATTTCACTTTGAAACCAATTCAAAATATAATCTAATCATATAAATAAATTAAATTAAAAAGAGGTTTTGAATTAAAATACAACATTTTTCACTATTCATTAAAAATGATCTTTATCGAAAAAATACCAAAAATTAACACAAAGTAAATTTTGATGTCCCGATCATAAATAATAATTTTATTTTGTTAAATATAACACATAAAATTGTCAATAAGTGGATTTAAATTAGGTTTTCCATCAAAAGGCGGTTAATCGACCTTTTAAAGAATATTAGAATGTTTATGCTTAAAATTGTATTCATTCGCATTTTTAATCCTCTAACATTTATTGTGAAAAGAAAAAATATTTTAAAAACATATATTATCATTTTGTAGTTAGTTACCGTCATTACAACAGCTTGGTGTTAACATAAAATTATTTTATTATTGGAGTGGAATGTAAGATTTCAAAGGAACTTGTTGTTGCGTATTGGGTAATCCATTGAGCCTAGTGTTCCCTTTAAATTAATATTAACGTTATATTCACAAATAGTGATAATTATAAAAATTTCATATTCTTTATTTACCTGGGGTGTTACAACCAATTACCAATAGAGACCCAAATGGTTTTAAAAAACTATGGATAAATCATATGTTCATAGTTTCACTATTTTTATTCAACCCTCACACAGTTTGTAATGACATTGTACAAACTGTGAAACATTTATATAATTCCATATTTCCATTTTTGTTTAAGTCCTAAGCCCCTGAAATATGTCTGAAACTCCTAAAAAAATAAACATTTAATTAAATAATACTAAGAGGCTTAAAAAATTAAATAAGGAAATACCAAAATGAATTTTGTGATCTTATAACATCCCCAACTAATAATAGATCGTCGTTGAGACACGATCATGAGTGACATTAATCTCTTGATAAAATGTTATTGGGAAAGAAGGATGAAAAATTTGAAAACTATTTCAATATTTCTTCCCTCAAATTTCCATGATGAAACATATTTCAATCTAAGGTCACCATAATACCATGAAAAGTTTTTCCACAACAATCCACAATATGAACCGGATTATCCTCGTAGGATGCATTAGACTCAAGTTCAACCTAATCAACATCCACCAAAAGATATGGGTCAATGAGATACTTCCAAATCATTGATACATGAAATAAATGTGCATTCCACTATACCACTATTAAATATACAATTGTTGTGCCTTTGGTATAATTATATCAATAATCTAAAACTACCCCACATACTTGGACATCAATATTCCTTGTTTCTAAATCTGGCAGTGATCCAGCCATAGTGACAGTGTTTGTAAAAACCAACCACCCTCCCACAACTAAATAGGTCTAAAAATCTTAGAGAGCCAGTCATGGTTTATGAGACTTGGTCCCAATTACTCTGACTCCCTATCTTCTATCCAACATAATAGATATCTATATGGAAAATCATAGAGTGCCTCAAAATATTCCAACTTTATTATATCCTATAAAATATTTTATTAAAAAAATATACATGTGGAAAAAAATTCTCCCAGGATCCACTAAAATATAGGACAAAATCTCTCAACATGTCTCCAAAAACCTGAATTGTAACCTTTGAATTATCATCAGACTACAGGTGGAACCGCTCATTCAAAAAAAACATAGGTACCAAGTTCCTTATGCATTACATTATATAAGAATGATGTGAATTATGGATCCAGATCAGAAACAACAGTCTATGACACCCCATTTAGTCTTATTATCTTTCAATCATACATCTCACCCAACTGATCTACAGTGAATGTATCTTTATTCAAAAGAAAGTAAGGGACCATAAACAAATGATCTATAAATTCCGAGATCGAATCACTATTCAAAGAATTACATGGATGTACCATGATGAACAATATTGTCACAACATCATAAATACTCTACAGAATGGGTAATGGATTCAACAAAACACTTGATCATTGATTATCAGAGATCACATGTAGGCAGGAATGGAATTTCACCACTATTCCACAAGCATAAATTTTCATCCCTAGCCTCTAATATATCATATGGAGATCATGATACAATTTGGTCAAACTCGGATGCACCCCCAACTTTTATGCATGGGACACCGAAATAAAATATTCCTCAATACATATTAGCACTACCACATGACAAAAAACATAAACAATCTTATCACTACCATCAGTATAACAAGAAGGTGACTCCCAAACATTAGGAATTTTTATTATAGATAAATATTCTCGATCCTGTAGCTGATTTTAATTGGCATAGCTCAAAAATGTGGACTAAACTAACAATGATGCTACTGTCATCTACACATTCCAATTTTTCACATATTGATGTGTCTCAACAAATAATTTTGTCATCTACCACTATGTATAGGACTCTTGTAATGTCTAATTATGGGACTCACAACTCAAGGTATCTGAATCATGATTCTGGTTTCTCAGTGTATAACCAAACTAAAATTTAAAATATTTTATATAATCTACCCAATTTTGTTTCTGAAGATCGAAATCGAGCTATTAGAAAATTTATTTTTAGATTACTGGATCGATATACAATGTAAACTATTCTCCAAAAAATTACTGAAGCCAAAACTACAATTAATAAACTATTGAAGACAACTCAATATAATTTGTCTAGAAGTTCCATTCAAGAGGCATCAACTATTGTGAATGATAAGATGATACATGATTATCATGAATTAATACCACCCCAATACCAACACCAGATGATTCACAAAATATAGTATTCTTTTTTCCTAGATCAAGTTTGATCCAAATTAGTATATTTTTCAACTACATCTTAAACTCCTGGAAGGCATTATCAAATGCCTCATTCCCCTCAAAACTGACTCTAATCTTTGTAAAGCCTAAATGTGACACTATTAAAGTGGGTAAATATTTGATGAACCATAGATAATAACCAACTAATCATTCAATAGTATTAAGAAACAAAATTTTTTTTGGGTTTCTCCTAAGACACAAACACATTCACATTCTTTATAACCTCTAGAAAAACATATCTGGGGATGATGTGACCCCTAAAATATTCATTATCATTCCGTAAGTTTATCATTTACAACAATGGTTTTGGGATATTATCTCTTAGTTTACTCCAAAATATTTCAATATGTTTGGTATCATAATCTTGAGTTTTATAGTAATTAATGATTTAATGAAAAAATCTAAAAAATGATCTTGAAAATGGTTAAAAATTTCATTAATCAAATCTATGAACAATTCTGGTGCATTGGTCACCCCATGAACAATAACAACAACTTTATATTACCCATTGCTGCACCTGATGGAAGTACACAATATGTCATAAGGTCTCACAATAAGCTGATAACACCCTGACCATAGATTAATATTGGAAAACACCATATCACACATAATATGGTGAACATAACATATATTTGATGAAGATTGTATCATTTTTTAGAAGTCATCTGAGTCATCATCATATAATCGATACCTAATCACAAGGATCTATCTGAGATCTTAGAAAACAAAACCAATTATCCCCATCGTAAAGTATTATCACAAATAAAACCTTTTCTCTCCAACTTCATTATCTAATTATTATCCTCCCATAGTTCTGCTAGTGAAATTCTATATGATGGAATGAAAATATTTTCTTCTCCTAGTATTAAAACAAACTATAACTAAACAACACTCTTAGGTGAAAACCCAAAAAATTCCTCAAGAAACACATCCTTAAACCGATCCACCATTGAAATGAAGACTATTTTTTCTTCTCGCTCGTCATAAAGAATAAGACACGCTACTCAGACTGTGGGATCACCCAAAATATTAAAATAATACCCTACATGGCCTTCAAGAACATCCCAGTCATCTCAGTGGAAATAGGTGTCTATATAGAGTTACATGAACATTACATTTTGATGGAAAAAATATATATGGGACTCTTATAACTCCATCCAATCCTCAACCAAAATCAAGTCAATACCAAACATATTAAAGAAGAAAAAATTCCAACAAAATAAAAATCAACTATTTCCAAAGAACATCCCTTACATTGCATAAGGTTTTCTTCTCACACCATTAGTAGTGTATCAATCGATATTACACCACATATTATATCTAGTTCTAGACACAAAAAACCATAATTTATGTTTAAAAAAAAGTCTAATGTGAAGCTGGGTCAAATAAAATGCTAACAAGTGTAGGTTCTACTAGAATCATACCACAAATAATTAATGTCCAAGCCTCTTCCCCTTAATGTTCATGAAGAACTACATAAAGAGGCCATGAAACTCTACCCTAGGCTTTTGACAAAGAATCTAGTCTGTCACAACCTTGCTAGTATGGACACTCTAACACAAGTGTACCATACCCAATACTTATACTAGTATGACTAGTCGAGCTCTAACTACCTTAATCATATGTGGAAACAATCCCCTACCTTCACATGGCATATAACTTGAACCTTACACCCTACCTAGCAGTATAAGGATTATATATAAAATCATCCAAATCACCAACCAAATGCATGACTAGCACTCAAGTGGTGGCTGGGAACGTTGAAATAGTACATGTCCTATTCAACAATAATAAAAATACCAAACTATGTCACTTCCCTAATATTGTAGTTCCCTTTTATGACAACACGACTAAACACTGCCACTGTGGACTCCCTCAGAATTGAATTTCTTACCATCTGAAATCACACCACCGGTTTTCCGAACAAGAACCGGATGCCTAGAAACCATCCTCGTTGATATTTCAATCAACGTTAAGGTCATGATCTGTTAATTATAATAACCTATTTATACCAGAGATATTCACATGGAACTAGATCTCATGTACATGGCCATCTTGGAAATGTTGCACCATAACATCCTCCTATCGAACCAAAGTGGGAAAAGTGCTAAAATCTATGAAATGAAATGTATAAACTATAACTAACTTGTTAACCTCAATAAACCTCATAAAAAATATATTTTAATTGTATTAGTTTCTATTAATGGAATTCTCAAAATATATTATCTAGAATCCCTTCTATAGCATACCCTTACATACTCTGTCCGAACCATGATGTCCCACCAACAGTTTACCTGACCTAACATCATATAATTTTCATGCTTTACATACTTCTTTAGAGGATTCTCTATGTGATCAAAACCAATATATTTAGAATCAATCAATAACACACCTTCCATTGGAGCAGCCCAGCCTCTTCAGTAATGGTCGGAGGGTGCTATAGCAAAAACTTACGTGTCATCTCAAACATTCATGACCAAAACCCACCCTAGGTCCCTTTCCACCATCTATATAAACTGATCAATTTTTTCCCACACATAATCACTATATATATATATATACCAAGTCCATCAATGTCACATAATCTAATTTTATTTGATAAATATTAGTGAATTCTTCTTTTCCCCCAATCGTCACGCATCATTGTGGTAGAATTTCTCTATTATTACAAACAATTGAACTTGTACACATAACAAAAATTTTACAAAATTTATACAAAATAAATATTTTTACTATCCAATAACATTCCATTTTTAATAATCTATTTCATTATAATATGTCAAAATGAAAACAATACCCTCAACCACCCCTGTGACAGGTCATGATTATCATGAGGTAAACCAACATACATAGTCAGAAGTATTTCCTTATAAATTCTTTTTCGTACCCACTTCTAATTTTTCCAATAAAAATATTTTTATCCGAGATACATTAGCTATTCCACACCTTCTTACAAACAACACTTTAACTCATTCAAACCCATTTGATATGAAAAATTATTTATTATTCATTTAATTTAACCATTTTAATCACCTTTAGTAGACACCATTTTCATCATATTATCATGGAACTAAAATGATTTATACTCATATTTCCCATCACACCCATTATATGTGTTTCTTTTCATGATTCATGTCACCAACACCCTAGGACCCTAAAATGATCCCTGAATTCACATCCTCATACTATTCTAGACATGAGAAAGTATTATGAAATAGTCCCATCATTCAATAATTACATCACCATATGATGAAATATCAAACAACTTTAACGTCACATTTCAGAAGCAACAATTCCAACCTTGCACACATAGGTTTTCCCTCGTACATATGTTGGGTAATTACGAAAATTAGCTCAATCCCATGTGTAGTACTTCTTAATCATCTATATATCCTCCCAAATAATAATAAAATTGAAAAGAACACATATGATACTACTTTGTGATGTCCCTGCACTGGAAGCCAGTAAATGGTTCTTCAGGCCAAGCCACCACATGTCCTGATTCCCACCTCTCTCTACAATAGATGTTTTGGAAATGCATCGATTGATTGGAAATTACATGGGAATGCTATATGAAAATTTTCCAAATATTACAAATAAGAATATATATATATATATATAAAGTTAACAAAACCCAATAAAATAGGAACATGCATTGATAACAAAATCCCAGATAGGTTACAAAGAGAAAAAAAAATTAAAAAAACATGTCATGTAATTCTAAAAGTGTAAAATGAAGATGGAAACACATAAAAGAGACAAAAAATGATTCCCCAAAATGGTCTGATCATAAATTATAGAACCCCGTCAAGAAATGTCCCATTCCCAACTCAATGCCCAATCGAATGGCCTTTTCACATTTACTGACATTCGACATTGATATCTGCTTAGGTACCAAATAGGGGCACAAACCGGGTGCGATTATAACTGAGTAGGCCAAAATCATAGATGAATAAATAATATCTAGTCTAGAAATATAGTCCATTATTTAATGAATTAAGTATGTGTTAGAAAAACTATAGTGTTTTTAGTTAACAATATTTATATCAGGCGATTAAATAATTTGATTAATGTGTTTAAAATTCACATCACTAAAACAATACCAAAAATAATCAATTAAAATGCATGAAGAATACATAATGTTACATTTCTAACTAGTTAAATCAATTTCATGATATTTTACAAGACATTTACCTTAGAGCATCAGTTTATGTAATTTCATCCAATATAACCATTAGGGCCTAGAGCATCAATCATGAATCCAAACCTGTGCATTGTATGGGTGGGTATTTGAGAATCTTTCCTACCCGAACCATGAGTGGAGCCTTAGTTCATTATCCCAATTCATAAAGATTTGTGAAAAAAATTTTATCCAATAAACAAATATACCATGTCACAGAAAATCATAACAATGAGTAATATATTATCAATTCACAATTCATGCAATAAATAGAACATCATCATGTTATAACCCTATCGTAGAATTACAGTTTCCACAGAATAGTCCATTTATCTTATCCCACATATTTGAACATTTTCAATGGTAGCATAATCAGAAATGCATTAAAATTAAATTAGTAAATATAATTTATGAATTCACTAGAATTATCCCATTTAAAAATTTTAAATACAAATCACATGTCAATTAACACATTCAAGTTAATCCATTTAACACTTAAAATTTTTCCAAGCTACCCTTTATGCTATGGCCGATGAATTAATAACACAACCAATATTTTCCCTATAAAATGACTAATAATGTTAACACATTCAACATGGCCTATATTTCCACACATTGAAACTAAATGTTTAACATTATCGATTTACATGTTTGGGAATATGGTTGAACCCCATGGGTGGACCTAAATTGGCATAACCAATGACAATAAATCCTACAGGGATCATGAGATTCTTAAATCGTCACATAATAAACAATTTCATAAATTATAACTCATGAAAACCAACACACATTAAGTAAGAAGAAATATCACAATCACACATGAAAATTATATAACCAACCTATATAATATGAATTATATACCACATATATTGATTAAAATGATGATCACACCATTAAACATAGAATTAGATCATTTCTAAATAACCCTTTCAATCGATAACATAAAATACACCACAAATATAGGGTTTTAGTGATTTGAAAGAATAAACGAAAAAACATTCCCAAATCTGTAAAATGGAAGAATGAAGATGGTTACACATTGCAAGATCTTTGATCCCTAACCAATGATGCTCCAAAAAGACTCGAAATTAGGGAGATAACAATTTGAGAGCTCTTGAGGGGTTAGGTTTGTCACATGGGTGGATGTAGACTAATCAGGAGTAAAATCAGGTGAGATAAAAAAAACTATAAGGTTTTAATTCTATAATTTTTCATATTTTAATGTGATGTACAATTTGGCTGCACAATTTTCCAAACAAAGCATGAACAATGTGCTAGAATTTGGACAATAATGTGTCAGGCTACATAATTACCTGGGAAAATAATGTGAAGTTTGAGAAACCTCGTGGATAATATGTTATAATCAACTATTTGAGGTTTCACATTATGGATTCCCCCTAGCATGGTTTTCCCTTTCCATGCAAAAACATTAAAACATGCATATAATAGCCTGATTTCAATTTCCATTCTTATCCTATGCCCCTAGAACACACCTGAAAGTCATCATACATCCATTAAAATCTTAATTAACTGAAATTAAAAAAAGTAAAAAAAACATTGAATATGGACACAACACCAAAAAGTCCAGGATCATACAATAATATATTATTCTAAATGACATTATTACTTCAATTTCCCACTTTTGAAAAATAATTTTTATTATACAAATTTCTGTTGTGGGATTTCAATGAAGGTATTTTTTAAAAATTATTTAATATTTTCCCCTTAATAATCATATGATTTATCTTCAACTAAAATGAATTGATTTAGATTTTTATTATTTTTTAAACACATTTCATAATAAAAGTGATAAAATTGTAAAGAAAAATTCTCATAGAGGTTTTTAAAATTCATCAACATTGAAATTTTGTTTAAAGGAATACTTTTCACTATTTCATTCATAACACACAATAGTGAGAATTAAGAGAATTTCAATAGAAAAAAGGTTACTATTTCAATTTCACCATTACCAAATAGATGTTATATTGGATCCAATGAATTATAATAAACACATTATGAAAAATTATTATGAAAATTTTATATAATTCATTTGTAGTTATTAATTCATTATCTATTACTACTCAATTTTTAATATATTCAAATTTTCATAAAATTATGATTATTTAAAAAGGTATTTTTATTGATTTCTATGAGTTAATATGATAATTATATTCCTAAAATTTTAAAAGTTTATTTTTATATAAAAAGATTAAAATTTTTAAATATTTATATCATTAAAATCTTATGGTGACGTTTTGGGGTTTTTGTAAAATGATTGAATTTCCAGTGAATAAGGGAATATATTAATATTAGTAATATGAGAATTTATTTTCATTAAAATTTCCCATTATGAGTATATTTTTTTTAATTTAACATATTTATAATTTAATTATACATCATAAAATTAATTACATTTTTTAAATATTATTCATGAATTTTTTATATGTTCATTTTAGGCACAATAACACGGTATCCCAAATAAAAATTAAGTGTTACGCATATATATTGTTATTATATTTTTACAGTATATCAATTAAATCATGAAAAATGATACCATATTTGGAATCATGAGTTTGAAATATGATCAATATGTCATCATTATATTTTATCACTATGAATAATAAATGTTTGAAGTATTTGTTACCATTATAATGGGAAACCGTGTTGAACAAGAATAAAAATGGCATTTAGATTTTAAAATGACCTAATAAATTTATTTATATAATTTTATGATTCATTTATAACTATAAAAATAAATGATTCTAAACAATATAATTTCAATACAACATTCATTTTATTATATCAATTATATTTATTTAATTAAAGGTTAAAATAATAATGTTACACTATTTTTTACCACGAATATTTATTCATTGGGGTTAAATTATATCTTTTTTAGTTATAAATATTTATTTAATGGTTTAGAGAATTTTTATTATTATAATTTATGTTTATATTTTTTGATATAAAATAAATACCCTTACTTCTTAAGCAAAAACGACACATTCAATGTCAAAGTAGTTGAAAATTAATTTATATGATTTAAGAAAACATTATAATAATAAAAATCAGATGAATTATTATATTTCATCAATATTTTAGTAAAATATAATATATTATTTATTTTTTAAAATTAAATATTCTTATTTCATACCTATCATGATGTCATTATAGTCTATCTATATGAATAGTCTCATAAATTACTTTAATGGTATATAATGTAAAGTAATATTTTATTTGGTTATTTAAAATTCATAAATATAAAATATATTAAAATGTTAATGTTATAATGTATAAAATATCTAATATTTTAAATTTATTTATAACATGTCATTTTATAGTGACTTTATTTAACCTTAAAAAACATTAAAATTTTGATATCATGATAGTCATCAAAAGGGATGACAAGGGTTAAATTTAATAGGAATGTCTTAAAACAAAACCTAAACCAATAATATTATTATTATATGAAAATATTGAGAATAATAATCGTCTTATAATCTAAATTTTTCAATGTTTTCTCTTTAATTTCGAAAAATATATATATTGATTTAGTACTTAATGATATTATAATTGTGCCTCTCCCCTCACATACCAAATGCAACATACTCTTCTCTATAAATCACCAATTTTGATAAATATAGTTCAAATAATAGATAACCACATATCATTATGACATCCTATTATATTTCATATTGGTTATGGTATCTCTAAAAGGCTAAACCTAGGAGGCTGAAGGTATAATCTAATAAGGGTTTCCATGGAGAAGATATAAATGTTACCAGATCCATTGATTGTTTTTTCTTTATCCTTATTAAAATATTATAAAACCATGATTGTATGATATCATCACTATATCCAATATAATAAAATGTTAATTTTACTATTGAATAACCCTTTACATCTCATTATAAATCAATGTGAAATAATAGAATTATTCTTATGGATGTGTAAAATATTATCTCCAAGAAGCAATGAAATTAATTTTTCATCACTACATCCAATGGAAGATTATAATAATGTTTTTATTGTTTGTTAATTTATGTTTTGAGACCAAAAATATTTTTTAAAGGTAATATATCATCAATTTTTTAACCATTACATCCAATATAAATTTATAATGCCCTTCGCATGCATGTGTATATTACAATATCCCTGGAGCAGTGTAATTATTTTTTCATTAAATCATTTCTTGGATAACTCAAAAATTTTATTAATGTATTATATAGTAATTATTTAATGGTTATTATTATGTATATGATGAAAAATGAATTTATTTACCCTGTCCAGACATACGAAAGTCTTGATTCATTTATTAGTTGAAGTTTCTCAAAAAATATAACGAAAACAATAATGCAATTAAATAAAAATCTGAATTTAATCAAAAAAGGGTGTGATTCAATATAGAAATCCAACATTAAGTTATTAAAAATAGAATATAATTGATAGTATTTTATTATATCATAGTTAAAGTACACACATGGAATGTCTATAAATTATTTAAGTTGTTTTGTCACTCAATTTATTTTCAATGGGTTATAAGACTTCTTCATTGATATTTTATGAACTCATTATGTGTAAATTGATATAAAAACTGTTTTAATAAACAATTAAAAAAATCTCGACGTAAATATGTCCATGTTATCAATTCATGGTTTCATTATCACTTCCAATGTTAGGAAAATTACAAATATTTAATTTTTCATGGTTTAGTTTTCTTGTCACATGTTTCATGTTCAGGACCCTGATTTCTTTATAAGGTGTAATTTATACAACAAGAATAAATTTCAACATATTATTTCATTAAATTACCCATATTTACAAATAAATACCATATTATAAATTCCGATGACTTTTTATTTGGAAGATTCCAATATAGTAAATTATGTATGTTACAATATCATGTATTTTGACATTAGAAATGTATATGGTTCTATTTGGGGAAATAATATAATATTAATTAAATTTTACACATTTTTATTGTTATATAAGGTTGATTTTTTAGGATTACATTATTTCCTATCTGGTTTATCACTTTTGGTAATAAAAATTATTACGAATGTTCTTGGAATGAAAATATTATCTTATTTTCTCTTCGAAAGATACTCTTTTCATACCATTTACAAACTCAAGTATTTTTTTTATAAAATTTATTACAAACACATGGAATGTTTTAAAAATAATCATTTTTAATACATGTTTTTTTAAAAAATAAAAATGATTCTTTTTAAAATTTCTTAAACAAGTTGTATTTTACATATTATAAATGTATTAATGGAATATATTATTCTAATATATACCAAATGATTGGTTTCTCCCTCTACATTAACTATTCATTACATTGGTTCTTTAATTAAATATTTTAATTTTAATTTTTATATTTTATCTTTCTCATAATAAATTTTTGAATTGTTATATTTTAAATTTCATTGAAAGATAAGAATATTTCTACATATTATCAATGAAATGATTTATATGTTATTTTAATGTTATTTTCATTTATATAAAAATATATCATGATTCAAATTCTTCTGTAGGGATATGAAATTGTTATTCCATTCACTTCCTATATTTAAATGGTTTATAATGATGTTTTGTAGATTTTTTTATAAAACACAATTCCTTCCTTGGGGTTAACTATTCTATAATAAAATTATTCTTGATTCTATGGGTTTTATTTTTAAATGTTCAAGATTCTACATGTCTTATTCAAAAATAGAACAATGAAATTTATTATGTTTTATAGTGTTCCCAATCTAGCTAATATTATTGGTGGGCCCAATGTAGATTATTCAATGGGTGAGCCTGATACATCATACATGATAGGTGGGATCAAAATAACTTATATGATGTGTGAGACCGATATAATTCTTCATTAAATTGGATAATGAACCTTGGAAATAATAGAAATGTATAGGTAATTAATAAAAGATGTTTCTCATGTTCATTTTCTTTGGCATAATTTATCTACTACTAGACTGATCACAAGTGATGAATGTTATGTTCTACAGTACTAAAACATTTTATTTATTAATTATTGGAGTTTTTAATTATATCTTTGATAATGTTTGAAATCAAATGGATAATAATTATTAATTCAATTAAAATTTTCTTTAGTTGAATAATTATTTCACATCACATTTTTTACTGATCCATGTTTTTGTGGGTATAAATTCTTTTCTTTCAATCACATGAACATTGTTTTTTTCATAATATTATTTTGGTCATATTATTCAAACTAATGTCATTCAATTGTGAATGTTTATTCCTTCCCATACTGAGTGTTTGAGATCACAAATATATTTTTTAATATATCCATGGATTGGAAGAATGATTTTAGATTAATTGTATATAAAAATATTTTCCCTGTGAGTAATTTTACATACTATTTATAAGAGTATATTTAAAAGAATAAAATCTATTTATTATATGAAAATTGATCATTTAAAGGAACCTAGATTATTATGTGTGCATTTTTCCAAAATCAATAATTCTAGAAACATAAAACATACGTTATTATATAAGTGATTCAAAAAAAATTACTTGTTTTATGTTTCAGTTTGCTAAATTGTGATGAAATTTATTGATATCAATGCTTGAAATGTATATAATATGTTTTTTAGAACCAGATTTTGGTGTATGTGTATAGGGATATAATTTTACATGTGTTTTATTTCAAACTATATAGGTTAAAGGATAGATGATATGAACTGAGTGTTATGTTACCCTTTTATGTGGGGATATTACCTTGAAGATTATATGTAAAAATTTATGTGATGTACATTTACAATAATGAAGGTAATTTTTTCAAATAATTACATTATAAATTATTTTGATCAAGAGATTATGTTTTCATCAATGGTATATTGGGAACTAATTTTTATATGGAATATGTTTTGAATAAAATATAGTTATATTCCTTTTTGAAAAAAATTATAATTTCAGAATTATAATTTTTTCAAATTTAGGCCCTCGAATTTAAGTAATATAAATGTATTATAATCCAATGTTTTCATTAAAAAATAATGATATTATTATTTTACAGTATTTATAATATTAAGGGGAATTAGTTTTATTATTTAGATTTTGAAATTTTATTTTGAAATTTTTTATATAAATAGGAATTTCCCAAAAGAACATTAATTTTCATAATGTATGAGGAAAAAATGTCACTAATAATTTTAGATAATTGACTAAAATATTGAAGTATAATTGTAAAACCATTTTTAAAATTTTATTTTCAATTTATGTTAAATTTTTTAAAATTGATATTTAAATTCTTCAAGTATTTAATTTTAATATTGTTTGAAAACACATAAATTTATTTTACTACTAATTGGTTTTTTAGGAAGCCACTAGCCAACCTAATGAGGATTTCATTAATACAACATTATAAGGATATTTTTTTGGCTGATATTAATATATCAGGCATTATAAATCCTCTTTCTAACAATATATTCCTTCATCAATTTGTGGTGACTATAAAATTATAGAGAAAATGATGATTTCTGTGGATGAAAACATTTATGGGATAAAATGTCATCATAAATGAGTTTTCTAAAAATAACACAACAAATTGATTATCAACGTGATCATATATTGTGAATGATTATTGGATCGACATGGGAGGTTGTTAGAGAGGTTCAACCATCATAGTGATTATTAGTTTCAGAATGGTGTCACTAGAGGTGGTGATGAGTAGACATGATCTAACCCCTTTAATATCTAAAATGAATTTATTTCTAGATTTATTTTATTTTATTTTTAGATCATAATTATATAATTATATAAATATTATTTTATATTATCATATTTTTTATTTGGTCTATTTTATATGATATTTCATAATAGCATTAGAATGAACAGGGGTTCAATTTGTATGAATTCTAATAGGGTAAGGAACATGATTCATGTTTGGAGTGAAACCAATTTTGACTTGATACCATTAACTTTGTAAGAGTAATAACAATTTATTTAATGAAAATTAGTATTATAATTAATACATTATCTTGAAAATATTATTTATTAGGAGGTTTGGGTGTGTATTGAGGAATATTGAATGGGGTTTGGAAAACATTCCTCTAAGTCCAAACCCAAGAATAATGAATTATCATTTAAATAATGTTGCTATTTATTATTATAAGTTTAAATGAATGAAATATGGGAAAATTAAATTAAATTATATGTATTTATTTTACCAATTATGCACCATGTGAAACATGAAACATATTTCATCAACCACTTCTCACATGTGCCTCATCCCCTAAGCCCACCTCTTGGATTTTATGATTACATAATAAATTTTTCAAAATCAAAATCATTTTTCTTATTTTATTTCCTTTTAAATTTTCATTATCCAAATTTTTATGTTGATAATTATTGAGAAATATTATAAAACCATTTGAGATAATTTATTGATTATTATAGATATTTTTAAGATATAAACACCTCAATATTTTTTACACAATGCACGAAAACTCTAATTTTGTGGATATTTTTATTTTATGATCTTAAAAAAAGGATACATTAAGTAGATTATTTAGATATCCTTTGGATTTTTGTAAAAAATTTATAAAATAACTTTTAAATGGGATATAATGCATATGATAATGAAGATTATAGTTCATATTTATCACCTAGTGTGACAAAAAAGGTAGTAATATATATGATGATCCTTATAATGTGATAATTATATATAATTTGATAACATAATGATGATATTTTAATATTATCTATTATAGGAGGCATCATAAAAATAGGGTGGTTATGACATTGATGGGTTTCTCTCTCTATATATTTTTATGACCGAGATGACTAGAAATTGTACAGTAAAAAATTGGGGTCTACTATAATCATTTAATCCAAATTATTTACCTTATGAGATTTGTTAATAAAATATAACTCAATAATATTAAATTATTGAAAATTGTTCATTCAATTAATCCACATAATAACATGATGTTTTATTCCTTTATTATTTTTTTGAGAAATTAATTTTTTGGATAATGATTTTCTCTATTATCATTTTATATAAATCAATATATGGAGTTATACTATTTTACTCATAGGGAGGAAATAGTAATGGATTTAATTTTATCCAATAACATTTTAGGATTTCATGGTTAAAAAATTATATTGGACCAACACCTCTAATTATTTTATGAGAGACTAAAACACTATAAAAACATTTCCAATAGTAGTCTATGAAGACTCTATTATGATAGAGTTTGTATATTCGTCAACTATTATTTTGATTAATATAATGAGATCCTTGTTTTTTTCATATATAGATTCTGGGTATTATTTTTTTTGAAATTTTTCTTTGTGTATACGAATCCTCTGTAATGGATTTATGAAAATTCATCTCTTCAAATATATATTTGGGATTACATCATGAACATGTTGTGTCATGAATTTGTCTAATGATTAATGCATTGTTAATTTAGTCTGAGTTTTAATAATAATTCAACCATATTATTCCTTATTCGGGGTGTTATTGTTTTGTATTACAATTAATTATAATTTAAAAATAATAAAACCATTTATGTTTAAGAAAAAAATTAAAAGGTTCATTTTTCTATAAAATCTAATTTCTTTATATTTTATATTTTTTTCTTTTAATATTACAGAATATTTTTTTGAGCCGCTTATGTATATACAAATTATTTTTTATTGATATAAACTATGGAATAATCCTTCATTAATTTATTATCATTATTTTATAAACTATTTTTAAATAACTTGATGATAAAAGGATATATTTGACTAATACTATTTCCCTGTGTACAATGTATTCTTAATTTAATAAATTAAATTCTTTTATGGATTTCAAATATCATGTTCAAAATTATTGATAATTTATCTGTAAAATAAATTTAAAAGTAATCAATGGTTCTTAAAGGGCATAAAATCACAATAAATTAATTTTATTCTTCAAAATTATTTTTTCCCAAAAAGAATGTTTTTATGAATTTTATGACAATATTAGAATTATATTCATTATTAATTAGAAATATTAGTTGATCAAATGAAATTTTATTTTTTAGTAAACATCTATAATTTTTAATGGGGTGTGGTTTGGGGATTTTTCTATAATTATCGTTTTTTGGTTAAATAGTGAAGAATATTTTTTTATAAATAACCTAACCTTTAAAAGATCATCATGTCGTAAGACTAACATAAAAATTTATTCAACTATTCGAGTGATCATATATATTTAATTATGGTGTAAAATATATTTTTTAAATAATTTATTTTCAATTATTATACAAATTGTTAGAATTCTTTAACATAAATTAGATACTATTGTAATAAATATTTATTTTTTGGACCATTAAATTTAATAGTGAGGTTCAAATACACCATTCTATTTTGGCATGTTCCATATTTCATATTACTATACTTAATTTAATTATACTAAAATTAATACATTATATTCAATAATATTATTTATATTATTGTAATTTTATTTGTACACTTAAAATCAACATATTTCGAAAATTAGTTTTTTTTCATTTTGAGGAAGAATAATTAAATAATTTCTTACTAACATTATAAATTGCATTTGAAATGATGTATTCTATAGTTTGAATCAAAATTATAAAAAGAATTTCTGTTTTAAATTTGATCATATATGGTAATTTCATATTTAAAATTTTAAATAATCTCCGTAAAAAATAAATTTCATTAAAATGGGTTAAACTAAGAGAAATGTTTTAAAATATCTCTAAAACATGTTTAAATGTTCACTTATTAGTTATATTAATTAATAAATCATGGTATATTTTATATTTGTTTTAAATTATACCTTGTTCCCTTGAAATAATCATTATTTTCAATATCCCTTGTTTTTATATGTAATTCATGAAAAATAATACATGATCTATATAATAGCTTTCCTTACATAAAACCATAAGTCTATAAGAATTGAAATTGAGTAAACAATTGTAACCAACGGATTAAATTTAATGGTATTAATAGTAACAACAACATTATTTTGTATATGTTTAATGTTTTCTATTAGTTAAAATTTATATATTCTTGACTAATTAATAAGAACACAATACTTATTAAATTTATTTTACAAAAAAATCATCAAAAATACTATTCAACAAAAATTTCATGTGAAAATTATAATTAATATAAAAATAATATATATATATATATATATATATTTGATTTAATGTATATAATTTTAAAATCTTTTTATCAATTTAATCATTGGGTCAGTATTAAATATTTTTATAAAATGATTTATTCTTTAGTAAATAGTGAAAAGTAATATTTTTTTGTTAAAATTACAAATTATTATCATGTAATAATCCCATTTAATTGTAAATATGATATTAAATAAATCGATATTTTATATGAAATTATATAACTAATTATTATATTATCGTTGTTATACCAGAATTGGGTATAATATTTCTTTTATTCTTACAAATCATTTTCCGTAAAAAACTGAATTTATCTGTATAATATGTTTTTATTTTGATATATTATAATAATAAATAATTATTATTGGATTTAATATAATTTATATATTATATATTTAAAAAATATATCAACATGAAATTTATAGTTTTTAAATGTTTCGGAATATAAATAAAATAGGGTTTATAGCTAAAAATCCAATCCATGAAAATTCAATTTTGAGTAGGGTATAGACAAGTAATTAAAATTTTATTACTCCAATATAATAAATTGAGTTAATTTAAATAGATTCAATAATTGTTAACCATCATATTTAATATAATATAATTTTTTCATCTTAATTGTTTTTCATAGTTAAGGTTAAACACAATAAAATTCTTGTTGCAATTGTTAATGTTAAAACATGTTTACCTAAGGGGTGGGGCTCGGAAGGATCAATGAGATTAGGGTATTACTAAAAAATTATAAAAATAAAAAAATTTATAAAACATTTCATCATTATGTTATCCTAAATTTGAAACAATGTTCGTTTGGATCAAATTTTCTAGGAAGTTGACATTAAATCATTGAAAACATTTAATGAATTTGATGTTCGTCTCAAATGTCACTCAAATAAGGTAACCTCTTATCATAATATATTCACAACATTTTAGCCTGATATATTAGAAAAAACAATTTATAAACCTTCATATATTACATTGATTCATCATAGAGATTCTGTAGTTATCTTATGACTAATCCTTTAATGAATAATGTGTATCTCAATGTTAGCCTCTACAGGAAGTGGTATAAATATTAACCAATCCCATTCAATTGAATTAATTTTTATAACTCATATAAATGTGTTATATATATATATAATAACTAATAAAATATCATAAATATACATATATGTTATTACAATTATGAAATAACTATTATCCACCCCTCAAAACAATGGGACATGAATGTATCCTCATTTGTACGTGTTGAGTACCACCTCCACATAGTGATGTGAAAAATATCCCACATCGATAATTCATGGTTTTTTATTATGATAAATTTCATATTTATATATGATATTAATTAAATTATTGTTACTGTAAATAATATTAAATAATTATTACCTTTCATTAATTTTATCTATCAAAAAATGTAAATGCAACTCATGCATGAGAATAGAGTACCATCTCCACATGGTGATGTAATTATTTTTTCACCACCTATTTATATAGAGGGTTATAAATATGTTTATAGTTAATATATATGATATTTATGTTATTAATAAAGTTTTTTATATTATGTAACCATGATCAATGTGTAAGGACCATAAATTTAGGACAAAATGACATTAATAATAATGTAGTTTACTTCAAAAATGAAAATTACAATGAAATATTATTAAAAAACAAATAATAATATTTCATTAGTAAAAAATATATATTTTATTAGTTAATATTAATATTATTTAATAGAATTGTATCAGAATCTATATTTATTATACATGAGGTCAGTTTTCTTATGGAGAAAAACAAACATGAGGTAACTGTTTGATGTTGCAGTATCATTGTTAATGTGATTGTTAATTAATAAATAATAAGATGCTAAATTATTACAATCTATCTATCCTAAATATTACTTATTTTATTATAGTATATTTATTCTATAAATAGTATTTTTTTTCCTTTCAATTTTTTATATTTAATTACCCAATAGTCTAAATGATGTTTTTTTACTAAAAAGAAACCATGTTTTTCAACACGGTCAAAATGTTTTTCATACATGCCCATATTTCAATTAATTTTCATTCAATAATTTTTTTAATATTATAGAAATATTAATTAAAATAGTTGTTTACTACATATAATATACTGTAATTGTTTTTAAAATTCCTTTATTATCAATTTCTAAATGTGGTACATTACAAATTTTTTTCAAATATATAAAAGGAATATATATGAAAAATAAAATGAAATAAGTACATATATATAATGAATAGTTAATAAATTATCAATAAATTACATGATAATTTGAAATTATATTTTTAAAATAAATTTTTTCCTATAAATTTTTGGAATTATTTTATTCTACAAAATTTTTTCTAACGAAATTGGAATTTTCTTCAAAAATGATATACAGATGTTTTAAATATATTATTATCTTGAATATGATACATTCAATATTATTAAGATTTACTAGAATATGATAAAATTTTATTACATTAATTATTACACTATATGGATTATAATTATTATGATTAAATTTTTAGAGAATATTTATCATATCCGTGAGTTGTTATTTGATTAGGTGATGAATGCCTTAGGATATTATTACAAAGATTTATATGGTTATCATTAAATCATGGGTGGGTATAAAGTTTTCTATTCATATAACCCATATAGAACATATTGAAATATCTTGAGATATTATGATCCCAAATAGGGAGAGAGCATAGTTTATTAAGGGAAATTTCTCAATATGATTGTCTTGGGAGGGAACCATGAAAATGGAAATGAGGGAATGTGGATTGTTCCTAATTTCTAATAATAGTCATTAATGTGATTCCAGACAATATTAAATATTTTTCTGTACTTATATGAATTATGAAAACATTTTTATTATGATCGGAAAATTATTTCATGTATCTTGATTTATTATTTATGATATTACAATCTTATGGATTATGTCAATTTTATTAAATAAAACATTCAAAAAGTTTCATGATTAAAAATCATTAAATGATTTAGTATTATTATATTACATTTTCTTATTTTTACTATAACCTTATACATATATTATTACATTTATATTAAATTTTTGATATCACTTATGTTTACAAAAACTATTCATTTAGATCCCCCTTCCTTATATATCCTTTCCCCAAGCTATAAAGAACATTTTAATGTATGACATGTCTATGAAGGATTCTAATTATAAAAAAAGTAATGGGAAAATTTAGAGATAATTTATGTACTAGTTTATTACATATCCATTTTTTGAAATTTGAAAAAATATATGGTATTTATATAGGTATTATTATTTTGTTTATATAAAACTCACATAAAATTATGTATAATTTTTGGAAAAAATTATAGGTGGATATTTTTTATAAGAGGAAGGTTTGTAAAATTCTATAAAAAATTGTAATGAAAAATTATTGGGAATCCTTAGTATAATCCTATGTATGAGAGAATATCCTAAATTATGTTAACAAATAGAGCGCAGTTTCCCAATCAATACCAAGATAGTAAAAGTGGACATGGGGTCATCATATATGCATCTTATGGTGATGACCCTGAAAATATTTGGTCGATTATATCTAATAACTCAATCTATTTCAAATTTAATTAGACTCTACAGAACACATGGTTTAACACTCTCCACAGATATTGATAAGCTTATTTCATAAATTATTTAAGATATATTAATATTACTTTTAATATATATTTTCCATGATAAAGTTGGTTAAACTTGCATTGCAAGAAATTGAAAAACAATTCTCATTATTTTGATATCTTATTATTGATATTTATTATTTTATGATTTCCAACTACGATTATTATTTCTCATAAAATGAAAATATTTCATTAAATTATTTGAGTAAAAAGTAACTATGTTATCAATTAGATTTAAAAACTATAGAATGGTTTTCCTAATTATAAAAATAAAATAAAATAAGAGTTCGAATACACAACCTTGAGATTACTCAAAATTATTATTCTCATTATAATATTAACAACATCTAGTTGTATGAGTTTTTGGACTCATATAATAACTGAAATATATATTTTTTACAATTCCATTGGTGAAATCAAATTCATATTTATATATGTAAATAATGATTGAAGAATAATTAAGTGAAATGTATTAATGGGATTTGATGATGTTTTATATGTGGAAAATAAGGACATAAATAAACTAATTACTAAACAAAATGATGAGTTTGATGGAGAGAAACAATGTTCATCCCATGGGACAACTGTATTTTTAATGTATTATTTTTATGGAAAATGGGTGTTATCTGAGTTTATTCCCTAATACATGGTCTATATACATGAATAAATAAGGGGATTTAATAATTATATTGATGGTTTAAATCTTAATAAATATGTAATACTCAATATTTTGGTGTTTCTTATTGATGATATTAAGTATTATACATTTTTCTACATTGGTTTACATAATTTAGTGGAATTAGATGTGATTTTATTAATAGACTACTACATTATATATATTTACATATATATATAAATATATCTTATAAATTTATATATTAAGGAAATAAATTTTGATATTCTAGATTTATGTATGATTATTGATTATTGTGAGGATCTTCATGAACATACTATGAGAATTGTTACTTTCTATAAGTTATAATAATTAATTTAGAGGCTTTATAATCAATGATTGTTGGGTAAAAACTCAAAATCAATGATATTCCTATTGTAAAATAAATTCCTAATGAATTTTCCAACAAGTTATCTGTTAATAAACTAAATCATATAGTCCAATTTTTTATTGAAATCATAACCAGTTCTACACCTATTTGAAATATGTAAAATTATATGTACTCTATTAACTTTAATAATTTAAATAACAATCTCTAGGAAAATCCTGATAAGTTGTTTATTTGGATACATGTTTTATTATTGTGCGAAACTATAATTTTTTATTAAAACAATGATTTATAAATGTGAATATGTATTATTTATTATGTACATAATAGGATGAATATGATGAATAAGTATAATTTTCCTCTTATTGTGTTATTTTATGATCATTAATGAGGAGGTCAATATTTTTCAAATATTGGTCTTTGATTCAGGTTTTATCATTAGATGGTAAAAAGTAAAGAGATAACCAATACAACACTTTATTGTAGGTATGGAAACATTAAAAATATAGATATTCTATTTGGTATTACAAATCTATCCCTTAAATATATTGATTTAATTGATAGAGTACTTATAGATTATCTTAATAAATTTCTTATAGTCATTATATATGATATTCTTATATGTTATAAGATAAAGGAATAAGAAGATGGTCACATCACGGTAGTACATAAGATCCAAGAGAACGAGAAATTGTATGAAAATTTTACAAAAGGGTAAATTTTAGATGAATAATGATTTATATATTATACATATAATCATAAGTTATCATATATCAATTCATTATTCAAAGCCATAAGATATTTAATATTGGCTCAGATGACCCACTATGATGGATATCCATAGTTATCATTGATTGGAAAAATATTTTAAATTTTTATGATGGATTTATCATGTACAACTACTCCACACACCAAATTAACATGAAATAGAGTTATGATCATTTAGATAGATTAATGATATAATCATTTCTGGCATTTATATATAATGTTTTTTAATATAACATTCCTCATACTACCTTTTAGTATATAGGGGATTTTGATATACAATGATGCATCAATGATTGAGGTGGGTTTTTTATAAACAATTATTACTTGATATATTTTTCATTACACCAATTAAATTTCTATTATAAAATACATGAAATGTGATTTATTGTTAGTAGGGTTATTGTTTTCAATAATGATGTTGAGTTATTAGCTTGGTAGAGAATGTAGTGACATATATGTTGAGAATTAATGGATAATGTATATATTATTGGAGAAATATTATAATATGATCCAATTTATATGGTTGGAGTTGACTACTGATTATGTAACGCCCAACCATAGTTACCCATATTTGGTGAATTATTACGTTACATTGGAATGATCACAAGGGATAAAATCTCAAAAGGCATATCAGTTTAGTAGCCTTTTATGTAATAGATACATTCATAAGTTTTAGGTTATATTATAAATTAAAGAACAATAACAAAATTGTCTCTATTGACCACATTTATATCCCTTAAATTATCCTTGCAGGCCAGTTATAATATACTTCTTCGCATTCTGGGGAAAATAAAACATAGAAAGGGGTGAGATCAGATTCTCATTAATGATAATAATATTGTGGAAACATTAATAAAAAATCATGAACATTTAAACAATGTATTAGACTAAAACATATGCCTTTTAAATATAAACATCTACATATTTTAGATAATATTAATAATATAATTTCATTTACTTACTCACATTGATATTCTTCTAGTCGAATAATCACATGCAATATCAATAGCCGATTTCATAATGATTGAATACATAATGCCAAACATCATTACCACAAAGTCAATGGCTTGTGCGAAGACTACAAATAGGTATTTTTCAAGGCCTTTTACAAAGACAATATTTCATCTCGGGATACCTACTGATGTAATGTGAAACTATAGTGGGCTCCACCCATCACATACTAAGTATAATGGATTCCTCTTATAAAAAGTATTGAACATAACATAAACAGTCATATTAATATATCATATGAAAAGTCAATACATTAACCATAAACCATTATTGGTATAAAATTAAAACATCGACATTCAAGAGTATCACAAAACCTTCAATACAATATAAAATAATGGTATAATAATAAATCCATATGAAACAAGTTTAAAATCCATAAAAGGACATTGACATAGAAGAAATGAAAACAATTTGAAATAAATATATCTTTATATTTTTAAATCATTTAAAAGTAAAATAAATAAAAAATAAAACAATTATTTTTTAAAATAATAATATAATAATTTTTAGGATTCTTAGACAATGTTATATGGGAAAAAAATAGCTGCACCAACCATTTAGGTTTAAAAAAGATATTTTAACCATAATTTTGTCGAAAAGGTCATAAAATAGCTTGTTTGGAAAATAATGGAAATATTCCATTAAAACATATATGGTCAAATAAGCGTATAAATGAACTTAACCCATATTCTAGTAAATATTAAAAATGTTTTGAATTTCATTTTTATGAATACATGGATGTTGATGATAAAGAGGTCCTAGTAGATACATACGTATTATCAACCTCGGATAAGTAACGAGATTGTATAATTAATCCTTACCTTGTAATTTTCATTGTTTGAGGGTTGTTAAACTTTTGTATAAAAGGTATATAATTGCTATTAATTTATAATTGGACTATTTACATAAATATGATATCATATATGATCTTCTAATATTGATTTCTTGATAATATTTCATTAGTATCATCTTTTTGGGTGTTAACTGATTTGTTTTCCTTTATATTCTTGGTTATGTAAGCCATGATGGTTATTGAAGGGAAGTAATTGATTCATATACATAATTATATTCAGTTTGTAAACATTATTTTTAATCATAAAATTAAAATTATTCTGGATTGATTATGATGGGGAATTAATCTCCTCACGTTCGTGGAGACTGTAATCCGTACATATGCATGAGTGAGAATATCATGATATTGATCATGATATCATGTGTAAATGGATGGTATATAATATATACAAAATAATTAACATTTTTATTTATTATTTACATCAGTTGTACTCATTATTATACCAATCCAAATAATTAATTATTTGAAAAACAAACTACACGACGACTTGGAGTTGATAAGCCGTATGCACGCATGTATGGTGACTTTGTCATTTATCAGATCGATAGAATTACGAATATGGTTGTAACATATTTACAATAACATCATATAATGTATAAGGTGTTGAAGTTATTATTTTGGAATGGAAAAAACAAAGAAAAAGCATGTGAAAGAACAAAAGAACTTGAAAGAGGGTGGTGAAATTATTACCTATTCTACGGGTTTTTCCTTTTGAGTTGATCAAAATAGTTCCTTAGGATAAATTTCAGATCAATGAATGGAATCTAGGTTGAAGTCAAGGAAGTTGGGAAGGTATTTGGGTAGGTTTTGGCAGAGACAAATTGCTTTGGATGTTTTAAATGAAGAAAAGGGATGTACCTTTCTATAAAAGAGGTGAAAGTCACTTTAGGAAAAGCATGAAATGTTATTTTATAATAAAATAATTTTTGGTTTCTAATGTATAAAAAATGATTTATTTTGAGGATATGGTTGGTATGGGTTGATAAAATCTCAAAAAACCATTTCATGATAGTTTTTGGTCAATATATTAACCTTATCTATTAGATTAACTCTTAGATAAATAGTTTGACATTTA
Organism: Viscum album; assembly: GCA_963277665.1. Taxonomy (NCBI): domain Eukaryota; kingdom Viridiplantae; phylum Streptophyta; class Magnoliopsida; order Santalales; family Viscaceae; genus Viscum; species Viscum album. The sequence continues at coordinate 958,548,885 of OY728143.1, read as the reverse complement.
CCAAGTCTCATTGTATTTTTTATTATATGGTTAATAAAATTACTATATACTACAAAAAAGTCCAAAATGGTTCATTATTGATATATCTATCATTATTTATGTCCTTTGGCTGACCCTTATATTTTTTGGAATAATATATCAATTTATAAGATAGTGTTTGTTTTAAAAACCCAAATATTTCAATTTTGACACTATTTAGTATTTGATTATTTTGAATGCCATAAAAACATTATCCCTTTGAATAAAATTTATTAAATCAACCCTAAACTGTCATATTAACCTAGAAAATTAGTTAAACTCATCAAAGGTCTCAATGTACATTTATTTGATATATAATATTAATTATTTTAATCTTTCACTAATAATGTAATTACTGCATCACCATTAGGTCATAAATAAATTTGATTATTTAATGTCTAAAAATTATAAATAAAATATCACTAGGTAGGAAATATTTTTTTATTTATAATTAATATTTATAGTCGAAATACCAATCTGTGTAACACTATATTAAAAATGGTTTAGTTATTACAAATTGAATTAAACTCTATTAATTCTTCTATAAATGAAATAATAACAAATGTCCAAATCTAATCCAATTAGACCAAAAATATAATATCTTATTCCAAAGGTTTTTTATTTCGAATTACACTTATCCAATATAATTTGGACATGTTTTAGGGTAATTATAATATCATTTTTACTTTTAATTACCAAATTTAATTTAAATCATGGTAATTAAAAGTCAAAAGTTACTATTCACCAAAAATTATTTTAATATTATTGAACCAAATTTTACATATGGATGTCAACTGTGTCACTCAGATTTTTAAAATTCAACACTCATAAGTATTAATGTTGTGATTTATGTAAATTTTCAAATACACGAAGAAGATTGGTAAAAGACGATAAAATGTTCAATAAAAAATTTTATATCTAAACTAATTATAAAATTAATTCAATTAATTTCATTGAACATATAAAGTTTTTATGTTTATAATTTTACCTAATATAAATTAAAATAAAACAACTAATTATTTACATAAAAAGTCGGTTTTAAATAATAACGCGGTATTTTTCACTATTCATCCAAAATTTAATGTTTTCGGAAAAATACCAAAAATTTACCCTAAGAAAATATTGATATTAATAATCAAAAAATGTATACCATTATGAAAATTAAAATTTATTAAAATTTCCAAAAGTGGGTATTACTATTAATAACAACTGGTTTGATTGGTCATGGATTTTTAAAACTCCATGTTGCGTACAATACAAGCTACATCATTTTTCATAGGGAAATGTAATATGGATGCTTAGGGTGTTACATTATATCCTCATTAAAATAATTTCAAACATAATATTTCAATAATATTATTGCATAAAAATATTTGGGTTGTTCTTCATCATACATTCCTCAGGTTCCCACATTGTCTCTTCCATCATATGGTTTCCCCATATAACTTTCACCAGACGAGTAGTCCGTTATCTCAACACTTGTTTTCTTCTACCAAAAAATATGATAGGGTCTTCTCTATTAGATAGATCGAGATCCAATTCAATTTCATCATATGTGGGTACATGTGTTGGGTCAGGCATGTATATTCTCTATAGTGATAGGTGGAACACTTCATGATCATTGGAGATACTTGGAGGCACTACCAAACAATAAGATACAAACCCAATTCGTTCTAGAATTTCAAAAGGTATGATGTACATGGGACTTAATTAACCCATCTTACTGAATCATATAACATCATTCCATGGAGATACCTTTAATAAAATATGATCTACTAAATGAAATTCCAAATCCTTATTCTGATTATCAGCGTAGTTCATTTTCTTACTTTGAGTTTCTTTGATGTGGGTTTGGAAAATCTTCACCTTACTCATTGTTACCCCAACATGTTCTGGGGCTACTATTTTTCATTCTCCAACATCATCCCAACATGTTGGTCTGCGACATCTCTATCAATATAGTGATTCATATTGTTCAATATGAATACTTTATTGGAAGCTATTGTTATAGGAAAATTCTATCATAGGTAAATACTGATCCCACGTACCTTGAAAGTCAAGTGATCAAGATCACAACATGTCTTCTAAAGTTTTAATAGTCTGTTCTAATTCACCATATGTTTGAGGGTGATAGGTGGATATCAAATGATGTTCATTATCCAGTCTCATTGGATGTAATTCCTAGAATCTTTATGTAAAATAGGGATCACGAGAAGAAACAATCGATAGGAGTACCCCAAGAAATCTTACAACATCATTAACATATAGCATTTCAAGACGTTCAAGTGTTAAATCTTCTTTTATAGCAGAAAAATGAGCTAACTTGGTAAGATGATCAATAATGACCCATATTGCATCATTTCTTCTAGGATACTTCGGTATCCCCATAAAAACATCCATCGTAATATCAGCCCATTTTAACTCAGGTATAGGAACAATTTTTATGACTCCTCTAGGATATTGTATTCCATCTTTCACTTGTTGATAAACCATATAACATGACACATAATTAGAAATATCTTTCTTCATGTTGTCCCACCAAAAATGTTCCTTCAAATCACTTTATATCTTAGTTCTCCTAGGGAGTATAGAGAAATTATAGATATTAGCATCATCCAACAATTCTATTTTTAGATCAGGTATATCAGGAACACGAAATCTCTTCCCATATTTCTAAATTCCATCTTCATATACCAAGTCAGTCAATCCCCCATAATTCACAACATTAGTATTCTTTTGAAACACCTCATCATCAGTCTAAGAAAAGTTTATCCTTTTTAGTAAATATTTTTTGGAAACCATTTGAAAAATTATTGATGTTTTACCTTCTATGGTTATTACCATATACACATTTACTAGATCAATGAAAATGGGATCCCTTTTAACTGTCTTCTAGTTCAAAGAACCATGATCCTTTCTGATCAAAGAATCTTCCACCTTATATTCCATCCTTGGGTGGTAGTGTATATTTCAATATTAATCTTTATGTAATTCAAGAATGCATCTTTTCATCCTGTTGAGTTCTTTCTATGAAAAAATATTCTTTAATCTCTTATGAACAGTATATATCTCACATTTTTAACCATTGAGATAGTGTCTCAATATCATAAAATCAAATATTAAATATTATATCTTAATATCATGAGTGGTATTGTTTTGTTCATTAATTTTTTTTATTCGTGATGTATAAAAAATAACCCTATAATTCTCCATAAGGAAACAACCAAGTCCTTTAATTGAAGAATCACTATAAATAGTAAACCCATCATTTCCCAATGGTAGAGTCAATATAAAATCATTGACTAATCATCACTTTAGTTCTTAAAAACAATCTTCACACTCTTTTTCCTAAAAAAATTTAACCCCTTTGCATGTGAGCTTGGTAAATTAGTTTTCAAATCGGGAAAAATCATGGATGATGTGCTGATAATAACCTGCTAAACCAATAAAACTGCATATCTCAGTTATACTCATCTGTTCTAGCCAATGGAGTAATGCCTTGGTATTTGAAGGATCAACCTAGATTCTATCCTTAGAGACAACATCGAAAATAAAATAAATCTCTTGATGATAGAATTCAAATTTCCTAAACTTCCATTATAATTTATTTCTTCCAAGATTTTTTAGAGTAATGCGCAAGTGAGTTTCATGATCTTAATATATTTCGGAGTATACCAAGATATCATAATTAAATACCACTACAATGTAATCAAGATATTTCATGAAAAATCTATTCATTAGATACATGAAGACTGAGGGTGCATTAGTCAATCCAAATTGCAATTCTGTAAACTCATAATGCTCATAACTGGTTCGAAATGCTGTCTGCTGTCTTTAGAATGTCTTCTTTATTCATGCAAAATTGATTTTATCCATATTGGAGGTCAATCATTATAAAATATTTACCCCAATGATGTTGGTCAAATAAATAATCAAAGCAAGTTAGGGGATTCTTGTTCTTTATTTTTATAGCATTGATCTCCCAGTAGTTAATGAACAACCTCGTAGATCAATCATTATTCATAAAAAAAGGATAGGGGCTCCCCATGGAGAAACACTAGGGAGAATAAATCCCTTATTACTCAATTACTCTAGTTGTTCCTTTAGTTCCACTAATTCCACAGTGGCCATTCTACAAGGGGTCTTCGATATGGGCCTTGAAATAAGAATTAATTCAATTGAAAACTCAATTTCTCGTTCCGGAGGATGTCCTGTTAAATCCTCTTGAAAAACATCATCACATTATTGAACAATAGGTATATCCTCTATTCGAATATTATTTTTCTCAAACATAATTATTTAATTCTCTTCCTCCCCAATAAATAAATTTAATAGATCTATTGAGGGTGGATTTAGTTAAGAATTAGGTGGTGATGTTTTGGATCTAAAAATAATATACTCCTTATCATCATTGAAAATTGTATCCTCCTTCCTCTTGTAATAAATATTCTCAATATGGTCTGAAAACCAATCCATATCGAGGATTATTCCAAATTTCATTATGGGTATGAAAATGAGATCAGAGGATAAAGAACATTTAGATACCCTAATGGAAACTGACATTTCTGAAAAAACGACCTATACCCATTGTTCAAAACCATGGGAATAGCCCCCAAAACCGTGGGTATAGCCTATAACCATGGTTTTAGGAACCATGGGATGAAATCTGTCACAATAGGGGTCTCATCCTATACCTACAGTTTTGGAAAACTGTGGGTATAGATATTGAGACAGTGTAATATCTTGGTTCCCACTGTGTCAATGTCATATACCCAAGGTTCGAAAACCGTGATTATTTAATAAAAAAACGAAATCCTTCATGGATTTCAAACCCAGAACCTCTTCATTCAATCTAACCAGAATGACCACTCACACTTCTTCTCATTAATGTTTGTATATGTACATTTTATTTAATATATTAATTTTTTTTACTGAATTCAGAAATTGAAAACGCAGAGACGCGGAGTCTCGAACAAGCAACCTGTTGAAGGGAGAATGCACGCCGAACTAACCCAGCAACACAACTTCTATTAAATTTATATATATTAATATACTTATATTAATATTAGTTTTTTATTAGAAATATAAATGACAGCATGATTTGATCACTGGACTGTAAAATATAACCAACGATGGGCAAACCAACTAAGTTGATATGCTTTTGTTATTTAATACTTCTATCCTCCTAATTATATTAATCCAGACCGTCTTCATGCCAAATAATATTTTTGTCCTGCAGATTATTTTCCCGCAATAAGTTATACCCATGGTTTTGGAAAATCGTGGGTATAGGTGTTTTAAAAAACAATATACCCATGGTTTTTGAAAAACATTGGGTATTGTCCTTGAAAAACCACGCATATACCCAGGGTTTTCCAAAACCGTAGGTATACAACTTCAAAAAATAAATTTATCCCCATGATTTTATGGGAAACCATGGGTATAGGTGACCTATACACATAGTTTTGGGAATCCTTGGGTATAAGGTCCCATATTATACCAACACCAACAGTTTTCCAAAACCGTCGATATAAGGTTTATAACACCCTCAGATTTTATGAGACTTATTATTTTTAATTTCTTTAATCTCATATATTGAACACTACACCAAGATTAGCTTGTACTATATGCAGCACCGTATTAGATTGCAGTATATGCAACATTATTCATGGCTCATGTTACACCCAATTTGAAGTTCATTTTGTGTAAATTATTCTACGCAATAATATGTATAGATTTTGTTTAATTATAAATGAAATAAGATTTAATTGTGTTATACACAACACCAAAGGGAGATTTCACTACACACATCCCTTACTTGGCTATCATTACACACAATCATGACCTCCCTCGACAGCATGTGTAGTACGCAATACCGAGTTTCACAAAACAACGATAAGTTATTAAAATATTATATAAACTAGCTTTTATGAATAGTAATACACACATTTTGAAATTTTATATATATTATCTTTCAAAATGGAATTCGTTTTTGGATTCGGAATATCAAAATTATCATAGTGTGAATTTTTGGTGTTTTTCTGAGAACATTCAATTTTTGATTAATAGTGAAAAACAATTAGTTATAGTTTAAAACCGAAATATTATTTAAATAATTATTTACTTTTAAAATTTGTTTTTGGTAAAAATAGATAAATAATATCTTTATAAGTTCAATGTAATTAATTGGAGTCAGTTTATAATAATTTTATATATATAAAAAGTTTATTGAACTTTTTATCGTCTTTTACCCACCTCCTTGAAAAATTTACAAATTTACATAAAACATAATTCTACCGCTTCTATGAGAGGAATTTAATAACCCCAAGAGACACAGATAATATAAGTATGTAAAATTTGGTTCATTATTATTCAAATAATTTTTTTTGAATATTAACTTTTTACTTTTATTTACTATGGTTAAAAGTAAATAGGTTAATTATGGGTAAAAATGATATTATTATTACCCAATCACATGTCTTAATTCTATTACATAAGTGTAATTCGACCAAAAACAACCTTTTGAAAAAAAATATTACCACTTAGGTCCACTTGGATTAGATTATAACACTTATTATTATTTTATTTAAAAAAGAGTTAAAATAGTTAAAATCAATGTTTAATAACCAAAAATTTTTAATATAGGGATATACATAGATTAATTTGAATATAAATATTATTAGAAATATAATAATATTCCCAACATAATGGTATTTTATTTACGATTTTTAGACATTATATAATTTAATTTATTTATGACATAATGATGATACAAAAATTACATTATTAACGAAATATTAACATAATTGATATTAAAAATACCCAACTAAATTTAATTTGAGACTTTTTATGAATTGAACTAATTTTATAGGTTAATATAAGATATTATGGTTAGTTAGATTAATTTTCTTAGAAGTAATAATGATGTAATTAATTTACAAAAAACAAAATACGAAATAGTTTAAAAATTGACATAAAAGAGTTTTTAAAACAAATATTATATTATTAATAGATATAATGGTTCTAAAAATCTAAGGGTAGGCCAATAGACTTATATAATAATATATATGAAATTAATAGATCCATTGGGGTTCTATTGGAAGTGTATAGTATGTTTATTAACCATATAGTGATGAATTCAAGAAGACACTTTAAAAAAGAAATTATTTAACAGAGTTAAATCTAAATGATATGTTTAAAATGGTAACCTAAACTTGTCTAAAACCTATTGGTTGAGAATATATAGACCCATACCCACCCTATCCTCAAAATAAGTCACTTTGGATCCATTATAAATATAATATGAATTTATTATAAAATAATATTTTATGTTTTTTCTAAGGTTCCCCTCTCCCCTCTTATAAAAAAGAACTCCCCCTTCTCTCTGATTCACACATCCAATGTCATTTTACACGGCAAGCCCCTGCCCAAATAACCTCTCAACTATCCTCCCTTCATCCTATAGGTCTTACTTTATTCATAAAGCCATCCTATATAGCCATTTTTATCCAATCAAAAGGAAGAACCCTATGAAGAGGTAAATATCTCACCACCTATTTCATGTTCCTTTCTTCTTCCACTTCCTCCTTTTTTATTGTTTCAATTATAAAACAATAAATCCATAATATTATATATATTGTGATGTTATTATAAAAATGGTAAAACCATATTTTTTATTTTTTCCATTCTATGAATGAAAGAGTCAACACACGTGCGTACGTACGGCTCACCGTCTCCATGTCGTGGTGTAGTTTGTTATTAAAACATTTCATCATTCGGATGGGTATAATAATGAGTATAGAAGATATAAGTAATAAATATATAATTATTATGATTCTTTATATAGGATATACCATCCAATTATATGCATTTTTAATATCCAAAGAATGATATTGTCGCTCGTGCGTACGTACGGGCAACCGTCTCCACGAACGCGATGAGATACGTTCTCCATGTTAACCATTCAAGAGTGATTATAAAGTATATATAATAAATAATAATGAAATATACAACATAATAATGATACTTTATTTATGTACATTTATGTTTTATTTAATTAATTCCATTCAATTCAATAGGGAAATTAAAACAGTGTTCATGCATACTTAAGACCTACCGTCTCCATGAACGGTGTATTTGATTTCCATTTATCGATCTATCATATATATTTATATGTAGAATATATATCATATATATATATCATATTTAACATTATAGAGTTATTTAAATCAGGATATAAGTAATAATATCAAGAACAACAAGTCCAAACATGTACGATAAATGAAATGATTTTACCCAAAATGCCGCTTTAAGATGGAATTGATAAAAGAATAGGTAATATAAAGTTATAAGGGAATCGTATATGAAATCATAAATATTATTATGGTTTGGTTAAAAGTTAATAATATTTTTAATTCCACTATACAGGATTTTCAGACACGTATGGAAGAAATTGGGCCTAAGGTAAGGGATAATTTTGCAAATCTAATTTTTATCCAAGATTGCTTATACATAAGTATTTACGGGGGTTATGTTTATCATCCTTGCCCTTGTTTTCTAAAATTGTTTTCATTAAAATTTTACTATTAATACATGTATTTTTAAAATACTTTTTACCCTTTTTTGAATTTTTACCATATTTTATTGAAGGAATCCTTCCTTTGGTTACCATATAATGTACTTTTTGACTTCTTAGGAAAAAGTATGAGAATAATGTTTTTTAACTTATACGGAATGAATGGATTTTTATGGTTTCATAAAGCCTAATTTTCATGAAGCTTCCTCTACATGTTTTCATTTTTATATTCAAAAAAACCCATTTCTTTTAAAAATTTATGGGATTTTTTGAAAATAAAATGATTTTGAAGAAGAAATGATATTTTCCTCAAAAATTCATTTCAAGTGTTTTATCAAAACTATTTTCCATATAAGATGAAATTATTTAACATGTTTATGATTCAAGTATAATTTCTCTATTATTTACATGATTTTATTTTTATTATGATGAAATGATATCAATTTTTTTATGTTGATTATGTCATGATGAAATGATGTTTTTGAAACCCGTTTTATTCTTTTGGTTATGATAAATGATTTTTGTTTCTATTGTGGCACATATAAGAATGATTTAATTACAAGATTGGTGGGACCTATATCTACCTATAATGTACTGGGTAATGATTTATATTTCATTAGATATAATTGTCTAGAATGACAAGTTAATCTAGTTTAGTGATACAGGACTTGAACTAGAAGTGAACTCGATTTAGTATGGGACTTTGTCTACTATGATGGTCTTGGAAGCAATGCCTTGGCTACTATGAAAATAATATCATGTGCTTAGTGGTTTTCCAAAATTACATTTTTTATTCCCATTCATTTTTTTTAATGTTCCTTTATGATATATGACTTAGGTAATGCCAAGATTTATGTCATTGCTCAAGATTTTGATGTTTTATATTCATGATTTTACGTTCAAATGTTTATCGATTGCTTTTAAGTTTTCCATATTTACCCTTACTGAGAATTTGAGCTCACCCATTTTATGATTTCTTTTCCCCATGAATTAAAGAAAGGTTTTAGGTATGAAAACCAAAGGGGATGATATTTATTGGAGATATTTATGATCTTTCACCATGATTAGAATATTATGTTCCGAGTTTCCAAAGACACTAAACTAATACGGTCTTTGGGTGTCTGTTTTGGTCATGTATTATGTGTTGCGCAAAACTAATGAATTGTTTATGTACATCAAGCATTGGGACTCTATTGTTGGTATTATAGAAAATGATTAGTTAACCTTTGTAAACTTGGATATGAAAACATTAGTGAGATCCTAGAGATATTTCTAAGGTATGTCTAGGGATGTCCCTAAGGTTAATTATATGTATAGGTTACAGTCCTAGAATTATGATAACGATTATGAATAACTTAGGATTAAACCTACGATGTTAGAGATTGAATGTACTCCCCTTGATTATGTTGTCTTCCTAGAATGATTTTTTCCACTCACACTATCATTTTTGGGTTTTAGAAAATCGTTGGAATCCAGAAGAATCATGTTAATAGAGAATATGATGGACAATTCAATGTTATTCTTCATGATCAAGCAAATGAAATGGGTTTTGGGAGGTGAAACATTGTTATCATGACTAATCAGAATTCTCATTATATGATCCATAATCTCAACTTTGGTAAGGTTACCGACTCAGTTAATAAGAGAAATAATGATTTTAATGATGATCATAGATGAATTAAAGTTCCATTTTCCTTGTGAAAATCATGTGGGAAGTGTCATAAACGATAATGTTTTAATGGAACTGGAATATTCTTTGGGTGTTGAAATGAATGACATAATTCCAGTAATTGTAATGGAAGGGGTTCAGATAACACTATGGATAAGGATAATGGTATGGCTAAGACATCAAAAATAGTTAAATGTTTTAAATTTGGAATGTACGGGAATTATGAAAACCAATTCCCTAAGGGAATGTCTCTTGAAGAGAATCATCATGGTCCTATGGGTAGTATTTATGTTGAAGATTATTATAAGACAAAAAATAATATATGATATGGAAGAAGTGTTGAGGAATAAAATAATGAAGCTCGGTTGATGGCATTAGAAGGTAGTGGAATGCTTTTTTGTTTATCAAGAGTAATGTTTATAAGTAATTTAATGAAAATATGGAATAAAGAAACATCTAATGATTGTTACACTATTTTTTTTCCTTGAGTATTTGAAAGAATAGGTTTAATGGTACTGATGACCATGAAATATTATTCAGATTCTTTTGGAAAGAATATGATATGTGCATAATGAAGTGATAAGGAGAAAAAATTGTGTTGGATATTATAAATGAGCTAATTATTGATATAAGGACAAAGTGATATCATGGTTTGAGTTCATAGTATTTTTGGGATTTTGGTATGTGGAAAGAGTTATCTTTGGACATAATTCATGTTTTAACTCAGGTTCTATGGTAACTCATGTTTAAAGAGAATATATGACTAAAGAATTCAAATGTTTGGAATGTGACTAACAAGATATATATTATGATATATGGTGGATAAATGATGGTATTCACATGCTTGTTAGATGACCTTTTTAGTAATAATTTACTTTATACTATGAGATTTGATAGATGTTTTTTGGATAAGCCTAAAGATTGAAATGGATTAAGTTAGACATAATATAGTATTGTTTAAGGATAGAACATTTTGATATTATTTTTGAAACGTTATAATATTATATTTTTAGAAAAAGGACAACCCATAGGACGGGTGATAACCCATCACGTCGGAATATTTTGTGGGAATCAAACACACAATTGAAGTGCGACATGCCTTTATCGCCTCCCACTGGCCTACAGTAAGTCCCTAGTTTGTAAAATTAGTTTAATTTTATTAAGTGGTATGATATATAAAGTATAATTCCATTTTGGAACCATATTAAATTAATCTCACCATATATGGACTTATGTATATTTAATAACTTTTATAACATTTTTTTTTTGAAATAGATGGAAAGACCTATCATTCTATTGCATGATCTGCTAACACTTCATGAATGACAAATTCAACTTCATTTCTTTAAGAGATGAATTTGAAATTGTTCATGGAATGAAAAACGATGAGAGGTTGAAAACCAAAATAAATTAAGTATTTCTTTTAATTCCAATTTTTTCAACATTATGAAAATGATATTGAAAACCAAAAACATTTTACTAGACGGTACCTTAGATAATCACAAATTTATGGCATTTTTATTGTTTATTTTTGATAGTAATGTTCACTACCACTCCCCATCAGAACTATTTGGATTGATTTCTCTTCCATATTAATATTTTCACCTATGTTATCCTTTGTGAAAACCCAGTGATGAGTTAATTTGGGTATCTGTTATGTTTCATACTTCACTTTTTGAAATTTCGTTTTATTATTCCTTTTTATGATGTGGGTTTCTATGAATAAAACTTTCAATTAGTAAACAATTTATATACCAGACAAATTTCTAGGGAGAAATTTATTTTATGGTGGGTAAAATAAAACACCTTGAGATTTTATGAGATATATTATTTTGAATCCCTTTGATGTCTTATATTGTACACTAAACCAAGATTATCTTGTACTATATGCTACATCGTATTAGCTTGCCGTATACAAAACACTATTCTTGGCTCGTCTTAAGAAAAATTTCAATTTCGTTTTGTGGAAATTATTCAATGCAACATTAAGTATAGATTTTTATTAATGTATAAATGAAATAGTTTTGATTATGTTATACGCAACACCAAAGGGGGCTTTCACTACACCCATCCCTAACATGGCTTGCATTACATGCAATCCTGACCTTCTTTGGTAGCGTGTGTAATACGCAATACCGAGTTTCACTAAAAAATGATATGTTATTAAAATATTATATAAACTAGCTGTTATGAATAGTAATACCCACTTTTTCAAATTTTGTAAATTTTATCTTTCAAAATGGACTTCATTTTTTGATTCAGAATATAGAAATTAGCTTAGGGTAAATTTTTGGTGTTTTCCTGAAAAATTTCAACATCGAACGAATAGTGAAAAACAATGACTTATAGTTTAAAACAGAATATTTATTTAAATAATTATTTATTTTATTTAAATTTATTTTAGTTCAAAATAGAAACATAATACCTATATAAGTTCAATTTAATTCAATGGAGTCATTTTATAATAATTTTAGATATATAAATGTTTATGAACTTTTTACAGTCTTTTACCCACCTCCTAGCAGAATTTGGAAAATTTACAAAAAACCTAATTTTACCGCTTCAGTAACTGGAATTTAAAAAATCTGAGAGACATAGTTGATATCAGTATGTAAAATGTGGTTCAATAAGAAATAAATAATTTATGGTGAATAGTAACTTTTTACTTTTATTAACCATGTTTAAATGTAAATAGGGTCATTAATGGTTAAAAAGACATTATTATTAACCTAACTCATGTATTGATTCTATTAGATAAGTGAAATTAAAAAAAACAACCATAGGAATAAAATATTACCCTTTAAGTCCATTTGGATGAGATTAGGACATTTATTATTGTTTTATTTAAAGAAGAGTTAAAATAGTTAAAATCAAAGTCTAATAAAAAAAACCTTTTAATATAGGGTTACACATAAGAAAAATTAAGCTATAAATATTCATTAGAAAGGGAATAGGTGTTCCTAAATAATGGTATTTTATTTATGATTTTTAAAAGTTAAATAATTTAATTTATTTATGACACCACGATGATGCAATAATTACATTATTAATGAAATATTAACATAATTGATATTATAAATACCCAAATAAATATAATTTGAGACTTTTTATGAATTAAAGTAATTTTATAGGTTAATATAACATATTATGGTTGGTTATAGGAATTTATTCGAATTAATAATGCAGTTATTAATTTAGAAAAAACAATATACCAGATACTGTCAAAATTGACATGATTGAGTATTTAAAACAAATATTATATTATTAATTGATATAGTGGTCCTAAAAATCAATGGTTCATACAAAAGACTTATATAATAATATATATTACATTAAGTAACCAATTTGATTTCTATTGACTGTTTATTTTATGTTTATTAACCATATAATGTAAGAACACAAGAAGACATGGTAAAAGTTAAATTATTTAACATAGAGTTAAATCTAAATAATAAGTTTAAAATGATTACCTAAACTTCTCTAAAACCTATTGGTTGAGTGGAATTAGACCCATCCCCACCCTAACCTCGAAATAAGTTACTTTTTAGACATTATAAACCAAATATTAATTTATTATAAAATAATATTTTATGTTTTTCCTAAGGCGCCCCTCACCCTTATAATAAAATGGCACTCCCCCTTCTCTTTAATTCACACCTACAATGCCATTTGGCTCGGCCAAACCGTGCCCAAATACCCTCTAAACTATCCTCTATTTATCCTTATTTGTTGTTTCCATCATATACTAATAACTCTAGTATATTCTATATTCTTTGATGTTATTATAAAAATTGTATAACCATATTAGTTATTTTATCCATACTATGAATGAATATGTTACCATATGTGCGTACGTACGGCTTACCATCTCCACGTCGTGGTGTAGTTTGTTATTAAAATAATTAATAATTTGGATGGGTAAAATAATGAGTATAAATGATATAAATAATAAATATAAATTTATGATGATTCAGTATATATGATATACCATCCAATTATATAATATTTTAACATCAAAAGAATGATATTGTCACTCGTTCTAGCGTAAGAACTACCGTCTCCCTGAACGCAATTAGATTCATTCTACATATTATCTATTCAAGTGTGGTTATAAATTATATATAATAAATAATCATGAAAGATATTACATAATAATGATACTGGATTTATTAACATATACATTTCATTTACTTAATTCCATTCAATTCAATAGGGAAACGAAAACAGTGTTCATGCGTACGTACAACCTGTCATCTCCATGAATGGTGTATTTCATTTCCATTTATCAATATATCATATATATTTATATTATTAATATATATTATATCTAAATCATGTTTTACATTATGAAATTAAGTAAATCAGGATATAGGAAACAATATCAAGAACAACAAGTCCAAACACGTATGATAAATGAAATGATTATACCCGAAACACTGCTTTAACATGGAATTGATAATAGAACAGGTAATATAAAGTCATAAGTGAATCAGATATGATATCATAAACATTATTATGGTTCTTTTACAAGTTAATAACTTGTTTAAACCCACTATACAAGAGTTTTAGACATGTGTGGAAGAAATTTGACCTAAGGTAAGGGATAATTTTGAGAATCTCATTTTTATCCTAGATTGCTTATACGTAAGTATTTACTGGGGTTATGTTTATCATCCATTTCTAGGTTTTTCTAAAAATGTTTTCATTAAATTTTTAATATTCATCCATGTATGTTTAAAGTAAGTTTTATCTTTTTTTGACTTTTTACCATATTGTATCAATGGAATCTTTCCATTGGTTACCATATAAGGTAGTTTTTGAATTATCCATCAAAAGTAAGAGAAGAATGTTTTTTAAAATTATACAGCATGAATGGATTTTTATGGTTTCAGAACACCTAATTTTCATGAGGATTCCTCTACAAGAATTCATAGTTATATTCAATAAAATCATTTTTTTTAAATTGTGTGGCATTTGGTTAAAAGAAGGTGATTTTTAAGAAGAAAGGAAATTTTCCTCATGAATTCATTTCATGTGTTTTATCAAAACTATTTTCCATCTAAGATGAAATTATTTAGAATGATTATGTTTCAGGTATAATGTCTCTATTATTTACATGGTTTTATTTTTATTATGTTTAAATTATATAAATTTTTTATATGGATTATGTCACGATGAGATGATGTTTATAAAACCCATTTTATTCTTTGGATCTCATGAGATAGACATGGATGGAATGGAAAGTTAATCCATTTCAATGATACAGGACTGAAACAATGAGTGAAGAAAATTTAGTAAGGAACTTTTTCCACTATGATGGTATTGGTAGTAATTCCATAGCTACAATGAAAATCATATCATTGGACTAATGGTTTTTCACAATTACATGTTTTATTCCCATTCTATATTATAATGATTAATGTTCCTTTATGATCTATGACTTATGTACTACCATGATTTATGTCATTGTTTATAATTTTGATGTTTTATGTTTATGTTTTTAGTTTCAAATGTTTATGGATTTTTTTTAAGTTCTCCATGTTTACCCGTACTATGAATTTGTGCTCACCATTTTTATGTTTTATTTTCCCCATAATATAAAGAAATGTTTTAGGTAGGAAAACCAAAGGGGAAGATCTTTATTGGAGATGTTGAAGATCATTAACCATGATTATAAGATTATGTTCTGAGTTTCCAAAGACACTAAACTAATATGGACTTTTGGAATATGTATTTTTTATGTATTAATTATTCCGCAAAAGTAATGTAATGTCTATTTATGTTATTTTTTGGGTCTCTACAAGGGTTCCCTATACCCATGGTTCAAAATAAAAATGTGGGTATATGCCCATTTTTAAGTAGTGTGATTCACAAGTCACTATTGGAATGATAATTCCCTTTGGAATTTTGATTGACAACTCCCTTGTTAATTTTATGTTGAAATATCTAATTTTCATTTCAAATGGTTATGATATGGAATAATGAGATTATCCAAAATTAAATAATGCACTAGATAATCATGAGAACGCCATTAAATTTCTTGTTAACAAATCATTAAGAGCTTTATACATAGTAGTAGTGATTGCATAATCTTGGGCTTGCACCATTGGAAAATTTTAAGGTAATTTTCCTTGGCACCCTAGTAAATTAATTTTCATAAAACCCCCTCCATACACAATTTTATCATTCAACATTCACAACCTCTTTCTTTCCCTTGCAATAAAGAGCATGCTGGATTTTTTCAACACACTTGTAACTGACTCCCATTCCTTTCAAGCAAGTACTGTGGTGTTTCTTCTAACATTTACTATAGGTTGGATATTCAAAATTTCCCTTCTTCCTATTATTTCGACTTCCATAGTGTTCAGAAGATCTCTTATCATCATGCTTTTCTTTGAAGTCGTAAGACATAGAAAATTCATTTTATGTCTTGATAGCTCATGAGAATATATCTTCTTATGATGAGTAGGATTGTTAGCTAATGCTTGATTTATAAATGGTTGTATCCCATCGTAGAATAAATTAATCTTACTCCTTGGGTTATGTATATTATCTACTACATGCCTTGTTTACCATGTAATGGTACCCTCATACATTGCAATATTCTCATCCTCCTATCACATTAGACTCATAAAACATTTTCCATATCTTCTCGATGTACACGAGGAATGTATTTTTCTATAAAAATCTCTTTAAACTCCCTCGATTCTAGGTTTGATACTTATTTATCTACCTTTGTGTTTTGGATTAATTACCACAATTGATCTGCATCTCCTGTGAGCCTATATGCTACCATGACAATTTTGTCCCATTCGCTACTCCCCAAATCATGAAATATTTTCTCTAAGGATCTTATCATTTCTTCAGTTACTAATAGATTGTAATCCCATTGTATTTTTGAGGTTGTTTCCACATGATACGGTTATCATTGATGATTTGCGTTGTGGATTGGGGTTCTTTATATGGGTGTGGTAATTATTCATAACCTGAGTGAGTTATCCCAGTATGGTGATAAGCTAATCAACACAAGTTGCATCACACACTCCACTATAATTATCATTAGTAGGAGGGAAATCCCTACATTGATTTCGTGAGCTGCTACGTTTTCCATTGCATCTACTAGGCGCCTTTTGTAAAAAAAGTCATACAAAAGATTAGTTTATGAATCGCAATACATAATTTAAAACATGTAAAACAGTTATCATAAATTGAACAGTTTATGGATATAATCAATAATCATAAAATAATGTTTTCTATGAGATGGTATATACTAAAAAATATTTTATATTAGTTTGTATATAAAATGTGAATTATCATACGCATTTAACCCGGAAGTGTCATAACCCAGAGTGCAACACGACCCGTTAGGGTAATGAGCTCTAATCAGATTTTATCTGAATCTAGTTTCCAATGATTGTACTAAACTTCCTATGATACCAACGGTAATGCCCCAAACCAGTTACCCAGAGTCAGTGCATTATTACAAAACATGTGCAAGATCACAAGGGATCAAATAACTAAAGACTGATCAGTTTAGTAGCCTTTGAAGTACTAGAAACATTCATAAATATTTCATTAGATTACAAAATGTAAAACAATAACAAAATTGTATCCATTGACAACATTTATAACCCTAATACTATCCCTATAGGTCATCCATAATATATTTCTTCACATCATTGAAAAAATAATACATATAAAGGGGTGATCTCAGAAGCTCATTAAGGATAACAATATAGAAGGAACTTTCATAAATAAGCATAAAAATTTAAGGAAATCAATAAGACTAAAAAAATCCTTTTAAACATAAACATATTCATAATATGGATAATAAAAATCATAAATTTCCATTTTCATATTCAAATTGATATTCCACTAGTCGAATAATCACATGGAATATCAACAACCTATTTCATAATGATAGAATGCATAATGCCATACTTCATTACCACATATTCACATCCTTGTTCTAAGACTACAAATAATATGTATTCAAGGCCTTTTTATAAGACACTAGTTTTTCTCATGATACCTACCGATGCATCGGGATGATATAGCGTGCTCCACCCATCACTAACTATGTCAAATGCATTCCTCAAATGAAAAGGTTTAAACATTCGTATAAAAACAATCATACAAAATGTTTATACATTAACCATAAACCATGAATGGTATAAAAATTTCACATCCATAGTCAAGAATATCACAAAACATTTAATACAATATAGATGAGTTGTATCATAATAAATCAACTTCAAACAAGTTTGAATTCTGTCAAAAGATGTTGACATAGTTGAAATGAAAACTATTTGAAATAAATACCACTTTCAATTTTGAAATCATTTAAAAGTCACATAATTAAAAAAGAAAACATTTATTTTAAAATAATTCTTATAATCTATTATAGGAAGCTTTGATGATGTTCTAATTGTGGAAAACAGCTGCACCCACCGTATAAGTAAAAAAAAAGACATTTTTACGTTAATTTTGTTGAAAAGTTAATGTAATACCTTGTTTAGAAAATGACATAATGATTCCTTTCAGAAAATATATGGTCAAATGAGGGTATAATTTACCTTAACCCATATTCTAGTAAATAATAAACATTTTTTTAATTAAATTATTATGAAAACGTGTATTTTGATGATAATGATGTCCCAGTAGATACTTACGTATTAACAACCTCGGATATGTTAAGAGATTGAAGAATTATACCTTACCTGGTTTGTTTCCTTGGGTGAGGGTATGTTAAACACCTATATAATAGATATATAATTGTTTTTAAATTATAAAAGAACAATATATAGAAATATGAAATCATATATGATCCTCTAATATTGCTTTGTTAATAATATTTCAGTAGTATCATTGTTTTGGGTGTTAATTGAATCATTATAATTTATATTCTTGGTTATCTAAGCCATGAATGTTATGGAAAGGATGTATTTGATTCATAAAAAGTATTATATTATGTTCTTAAACATTATTTTTAATCATAAAATGATAATTATTCTTGAATGATTACGATGGGGAATGAATCTCATCAGGTTCGTGGAGATGGTAATCCATACGTACGCATGAGCAAAAATATCATTATATTGATGGTGAAATCGTATGTAATTGGATGGTATATCATATATAATGAATCATTAAAAATTTATATTTGTTATTTTCCTCTGTTTTATTCATTATTATACCAATATATATAATTAATTGTTTGAATAAAAAAACTACACCACGAAGTGGAGACTGTAAGTCATACGTATACAAGAATGGTGAAATTGTCATCTATTGGATGGATACAATAAATAATATGTTTGTATCATATATATAATAACATCACATTGTATAGAAGGTATTGGAGTTATTATTTTTCTATAGAAACAAAAATGAAATTGGAAATGGAAGTAGAATATAACTTGAAAGAGGGTGGTGAAATTATTAACTCTTATTCGGGTGTTTCTTTTTTAGTTGATCAAAATGGATCAATAAGATGGATTTATGGTCAAAGTAAAGAGTCTATGAAGAATTGAGGGATGGTTTAATGGTATTTGGGTAGGTTTTGGCCGATCCAAATGGATTTGGAGGTTTGAAATTGTGAGAAGGTGATGTACATTTTTATAAGAGATGTGAGGGTCACTTTAAGAAAAGCTAGAAATATTATTTTATAATGAAATCATTATTAGATTCTAAATTCTCAAAAATAATTCTTTTTGAGGATAAGGTGGGGATGGGTCTGAAAAATCTCAACCAATAGGTTTTAGACAGGTTTGATCAGCGTATTAACCTTATCTAGTAGATTTAACTCTTAGTTAAATAGTTTGACCATTACCATGTCACTCTGTATTTTTATATTATATAGTTAATTAACATACTATAAACATGAATGAGATCCCCAAGGTTTTCATTATTGAAATATCAATCCTTATTTACATCCCTTTACAAATCCATATATTTTTAGGAATATTATATCATTTAAGAATATATTATTTGTTTAAAATACTAAAATATGTCAATTTTGACACTATTCAGTATTTGATTTTTTTGAAATCCATTAAAACTTCATAAATTCGAATAAAATTTATTTAATCAACCCTAAAATATGATATTTACATCTAAAATTAGTGTATTTCATAAGAGGTCTCAATCTAAATTTATTTGGATATTTAAAATACTAATTATTTGTTTCTTACATAAATAAGGTAATTATTGCATCATTATAGTGTCATAATGAAATTAAATTATTTAATGTCTAAAAATAATAAATAAAATATAATTATGTAGGAAAACGTTTTATATTTCTAATTATTATTTATATTCGAATTTATATTTTGTGTAACCCTATAATAAAAATGTTTTAGTTACTGAACTTTGAATTTAACTCTTTTAACTCTTCTAAAAATACAATAATAATAAATGTCCTAATCTAATCCAAGTTTACCAAAATGATCATATTTTACTCCTAAGGTTGTTTTTGGTCTAATTACACTTATCCAATAGAATTAAAATATGTGTTAGGGTAATTATAATATCATTTTTACATCTAATTATCCTATTTACTTTTTATTGTCGTAAGTAAAATTCAAAAAGGTACGTTTCAAAAATATATATTTTCTTCTTATTGAACCACATTTTACATTGATATCTCAACCATGTCTCTCTGATTAATGAAATTAAACTCATAGAAGTGGTAAAATTATGTTTTCTGTAATGTTTCAAACGATTTGAGAAGGTCTATAACATAATGTAAAAAACTCAATAAATTTTTTTATATCTAACCATATTATAAATTGAATATATTGAATTAAATTGAATATACATAGGTATTATGTATATATTTTGACATAGAATATATATAAATCAAATAACTATTTATTTAAATAAATAGTTGGATTTAAACATTAACACATTGTTTTTTCACTATTCTTCAAAAATAAAAAGTTTTTAGAAAAATTAAAAAAATTCTCCCTAATAAAATTTTGATATTACCAATCTAAAAATGATGGATATTTTGAAAAAAAATTAAAATATTTCAAAATGTGGGTATTATTATTCATGACAACTAGTTTTATTGGTTATGGTGTGTTAAATCTCCAAATTTAAAACAACGGAAGTAATAAGATTATTTAAAGGGAAACGTACTGTGGAAGCATGGAGTGTTACATATTATGTATTCTATACAAAAAAACACCTTAGTAAAATTTACTAGGTGGTGGAAGATTTTATTCAAAAGGATCATGAATTAATTATCTATGATTAGGATTAATAAATAATAAATATTAAATTATTTGTACATGATTGACCTAGAAATAAAGTTAGAATGAGAGAAATATTATCTTTCTAAAATTTATATCTGAGAAATTATCCACATCAAAATTAAATTGGTGAAAATAGTGGATGTGGATTTGAAAAAGTGGGTTATAAGTGTTCTGGATTTAACCCTTTAATGTGTATGAAATATAATTATTATGATAATAGTATGTATCCAATCAATACATAAAAAAGATAAATAATTATTTGGTGAATCTCATAGGATAACATTATCTATTAATCTCAGAAGTAAGAATATGTAATTAGATATGAAATTGTATTCACATTTAGAAAAAATAAACCTTGTTGTTATAGAATATGTATTTCTATGAATTGTATGATAGAAAGGTAAGGCAGTGATATTGAATTCTGAGTGAATATTGAAACCATTACCCATTATGTAATTGATATTGGAAATTGTCATCATGGATATAATAGTTGGACTCGACAATAATCTAATAGAAAAAATGCTATTTGGGTGGTAGTAAATCGACAAAAAATGAGTGCATGTAATTATAGTTAGATATTATTTATATCCTGATTAAAATTCTATGATATAAATTAATTATGGTGTAAGGTTACATTGTGTATCATATTTTATAAAATTGGAACATTTTATGGTGATTAATTGATCATTTTAACAAAGTATTCAGTAAAATGTGGACATTAAATTTTATTTTAGTAATTATTATCATCATCTAGTTTATTTTTGGTTTAAGAAGAACATTTATACACTATAGGGTATGTTTATAACACATATTCATGATTTAAGTGGTGTTTACGAATAAAACCATCCTCTACATGTGTTTTCCTATAATAATAACATTCACATGAGCATTCTCATAGCTCTTTATGAATTCCCTTATCTAAAAATATTAAAACATATTAATAGTAGCAAAAAATGTTAGAATCAAAGATTCTATTATATAATCAAGCTTTGGAAGTCACTATGTTATTTAGAACCATTGACCATCACATCATGATATCTCTCTATCGATAGAAAATTAAAGTAAATAATCGTCGATGAGATCTAAAATTAAATAAAGGATAAACAGTTTTACTTTGAATTTATCAATGGATGATGTTATTATTATTCAATAAGAATGAAAATACGATCCTTTAGAATATTGGTCCCTTCATGATTCATGATCAGGAAGTTAATGTAACTGATCACATGAAACTTCCACCGAACCTCCCCCATGTTCACAATGTCTTCCATGTATTTCTCATATAAAATTATATACTTTATCCTTCATATTTAATACACTTATTGTTTCTATAGATAGATTAATATAATTGTACAGAAATAATCTAATTTAAATCAGTGATCACTATGACAATGTTGTAAATTGTATAACCTATTAATTTTTTATGTTGCCTTCAAAATAAAATGATTCACATTAGATATCTCGACATAAAATCAACCACAATTATATATTAACTATGATAAAATGTACTTTTATAACCTGGTCCTTCAATTTTATGTCATGATCTATAATTAAAAGTTTATAATATTTTTATAAATATGTTTTGTAATGAAAATTTATTGATTAATTCATAATAAAAATGTACACATATTTCAGTACATTCATTCCATGCATTAAATAATGTATTCCTAAAATGGGGATTCATCAAATTTTTCATTAATTAATATTATAATTAATTAATCGATATTTTTTTTAAAATATAAATTTTATAATAATCATTTGAATATTATATTAGTGTGAATTTTTCAATTTTTCCGAAAATATTTGTTTTTCATTCAATAGTAAAAAATAATGATATCTTTTTAACGTTATTATTTCATTTCATATAAATTTTGGTCTATTATTTTAATTTTATAATATCATATCAAATTTTTCAATAATATTGAAATAATATATTTTATTATAATGGATTTATTAAAATATTATTTTATATATGTTTATTTTTAGGCAAAGGAATATTTTTTTCTAAAAACTAGTTTTTGGCCCACAATTTGATCTTATCATAAAAGATTTACATAACCTATATTTAATATTATGTATTAAGATATATTGAGTTCATGAAATCAATAATATATTTTATGATCAATATTATGGTTTTAATTAAATAAAAAGTATGTAAATTCATTTTTTTCACATAAATATTCATTTTTTGAAAACATATTTCCATTTGGGTTTTCTTAATTAGATAAAATTGATAATATTATATTGTTGAAATTGAATATATTTAAATTCATTAAATAATTTTAATCATAATAATTAGAATATTTTAATAGGATTAACATACTTTTTAGTTCTATATAATATTAAAAACATTAAATTTGTGTTGAAAGGATTAAGGTTAAAATATGTATACAATGGGATGAGTTAAACCATGTGACAAGTGAATAAGTCCTATAAAAATTGTAAAATTATTATTCTATAAATATAATTATACCTTATTTTATAATAAATTCAAATAGATGGCCATTTGAGATATATTGACAGGAAAGTTACATAAATTCGTTGAAATATTTAAGTAAATTCCACGTGGGTCCATCCCATAATAGATAAATGAGAACCTTTTTTCCTACCATATTCACAACATTTTGTCATTTTATATCAATAAATAATTTCTCAGAAATATTTCTATAATCAATCCCGTTATGTTATATATTTGTTTCATCTGTTATGTCCATCAATTCAATAAATATAATTATACCATATTTTATAATAAATTAAAATAGATGGCTATTTGAGATATATTGACAGGAAAGTTACATAAATTCGTTGAAATATTTAAGTAAATTCCACGTGGGTCCATCCCATCATAGATAAATGAGAACCTTTTTTCCTACCATATTCACAACATTTTGTCATTTTATATCAATAAATAATTTCTCAGAAATATTTCTATAATCAATCCCTTTATCTTATATATTTGTTTCATCTGTTATGTCCATCAATTCAATTCTTGATGATTATTCAAATGGTTGTCTCTCAAGGGACAGTTATAGATAAAAAAGACTATTCAATTTTATTTATTCTTATAATTCCACTATAATTATTTTATAAATAAATAAAATTATATATGAAGAATAATGAATATATGGAAATTTTATAATGATGATTTATAAACCATTTACCACATCTTTTTAATCCATTGTGAGTTGAAAGTGTTGATCATGGGTACATGTGGACTACCACCTTAACGTAACAATATGACTCATTTTACACAACCATTAATCATTGATTTTTATTATGATAGATTTATGGTTTATATATATTATTTTTATTTGGATAAAAATTCAATAATGGTGTATAAATATTTACCTTTCTCTTTATTCATTCGTTAAAAAAATGTAATGTCAATCATGCATGTGGACAGAATTTTGTATCCATATAGTGATGTATATCATTTATAAAAACATATTTATATGAATGGATGTAAATATAAATATATATATATATATTATATGTGGTATTTATATAATGGTAAAAATCATGAATATTGAGGAAACATGATCAATGTACAAGTTAGATAACTTAGGAACCAAAACCTAATTAAAAACATAACTGTTAATATCAAAAAGTATGATGAAAATTAAAATTTATTAATGAATGTGTGATATGATGTTATAATTAATCCATGTTTGTAATTATAGAAATTATTTATGTTCTTATATATAAGTAATAAATTTTTTTAATTTATTATACATGACTTTAGAGAATTTTGATGAAATAAGAACATCACGTTTGGGTTTTATGTAATGATATCATTTTTATAACGGTTGTTTATGCTTCATCATTATGATGAGGATATTTAATGATATATCTCTCCAAAATATTATTTTATTTATCATAATATATTTATTTATATTTATTTCATGTTTTATTTCATTTCACTCTCATCAAATATGCATGGGACTAAAATAATGTTTTTAAAGAAAATCCAAATTTTTTTAATCTTTTAATAATAATTTATTTAATATCTATATTTTCCTTAAAATGTTTTAAATAACATATTTTCTATTATAAATTTATTTTTAAAACTATTTTTAAAATATATTTTAGTTACCTTACTATGTAATAAATATAATATTCTTATCATCTTTTGAATGATTTAGTTTTTTTTCATTTAATTAATACTATGAAATAGAATTTATGTTTCAAGACACACCACATGAAAGTCTTCCCCCACTATCATCAACACTCATTTCATTAAATATATTATTATAAAATTAGTTTTTCATTGAAATTGAATACTTATTATAATTTTTTTTAATTTATTTGTTATAAATATATGATTTCTAATAATATGTGTATTTTCCCCAATAAATTTATATCGACCTATTTTAAAAGTATTTTTATCTAATAAAACAACTTTAATGAATAATATTTTTTATTGGGGGTATTATCCAATGTCACAATATGTATATTTTCACTAAATTGATTATTATTATGATGTTGAAATGTTTATTTAGCCTATATTCTATCATCATGTTATGTTTTGATGATTTAGTGATTGTTTTCTGATATTGTGGAACACATATATATGGTTTTAATTATGTGATGGGTTGTAATAAATTTATATAACCCCCTAATTATTTGGGAAAATAGAAATATAATGATATAAAATTTTAATAATTTAAATTTATTAAATTTTTTTGGTATATTTTTTCCAGTAAGTTACTCTTAAGAGCAATCCATGAATAAGGAAATGATGAAATAATGAGTGACCATAATCCACAATGATGGACATTGCAGTGATCCTTTACAATGTAAATTATTTTATATTCTTATTATCATGTAAAATTGATATATATTTTTATAATAATATGTTATAATTGATCATGATTGTGTATTTATTATTGTACAATATTATTTCTTATGTCATATATTAGTCGAAACCATATTGCATGTTTCATGAATAATGATTTTTTTCTAATTCGGTATAATAATTTTTAGTCATGATATTATTACAATACAATTATTGTTTTCTTTATATCAATAATGATCATTTATTGATAACTATTATGTTTATACATATTTCTTTTATGATATAACAATTATATATGTCTACCATACCATGGTAATGAAGAATTTCTTATGAATAATATATCTATAAATGTTAATAGTTTGGAAGAACATAATTATAAATGATATTGATATTTTCTATTCTAGATGTTTATGTATCAAAAAATTCAAAGTCATTAATCGACTACAGTCCTCAATATTGCATCATTGTGAATATCTCGAATACTCATCTGAAATTAATGAATATTTATTTTGTAAAATTGTTGTTCGAGGTATTGTGTTATTTTAAATTGATGGATATCATTAGAGTTTTACTCCATTGTTTAAAAATGGTCACCTTGTCTCCCCAATTATTATAATACATTAAGAAATCATTATCGATCAATATCTTACAAATTATGTTCTTGAATCACATACACATTCCCTTAAGGGTTTTTGTTTCAAATAGAAAAAATCCAATATTGATTATGGTGAATGAAAAAGTAGGGTATCTAAAGGGTTATAATTCATATCATAATACATTCAATTATATTTATTATTTTACAATATATTGTCCTAATATATCTAATATAAAATAATTCATTATCTATCTCCAATCTATTAAAATTTTAATAAATTTATATATTATTTTTTGATATCACATTTCCATCATTTGGTAAATTTTTGAATCATGTGTGTGTAAGTATGGACTACCATCTCCCTGAAAAGATGTATTTTATTTTTCAAAATCATCTCTTATGAATGGTTTAAAATATGTAAATAATATATATATATATATATTATGAAATTATTATAATTCTCAAAGAATTTTATGTTTTATAACATATTTTTTTCTCAGCTACTACAAAATGAAAATGTGTATCATGTGTACATGTGGACTACCATCTCCAAAATGTAATTTGATTCATTTTCAATCGAACCTCACATCATTAGAAATTAAAATGGATTTAATGAATGGATATGATTCATATAAAATAAATATTATTCTATAAGGTTCAAAAATTATAAAATTTGTAAATTTCTAAGATAAATAAAAAATTTTCTCTTGTGTACATATAGAATAACCCATATATGAATTGATGTGACTCATTTTTCATGAATACTATATATTTTTGTAATTTTTTTATTCTTAGATATAATAATTTTTACATGGAAATTAGTATGATACCATCAATCATTGATAATGATAAACCTATAACGTAATAAAAAAAATGATTGAACGACCTCAAAACATCTCACGTAAATATAAATTATTTAATAATTACATAAAACATTGTAAAAAATGGTATAATTATATTTTTATGTACATATAAAAGTTTCATGAGGTGATTAATAAATTACATAATTTTATAATTTTATAATTTTATCATATAAAAAACAATATGTTACATTGTGTAACAGATTTCACAGTTAATTTTATTTTATGAAAATTATTATATATACAACATATTTTTTTTATGTTGTGTTAAATATACCCTAAAGGTTTATTTCATTATATATTTGGAAAAATAAATATTATTTACAACTCATTATAAATTTATTTTCTAAAATGTCTTATAAATTAAAAATATCCAAACTGGAAATTTATTTTTTCTCTTAATAATATTTAAATGGTTAAAACTCTTTTATCCCCATGCATATATTATTTTAAATGCTTGAATAATTTTCTTATTTATAAATAAATGACTTTTAAAATTATGTCAAATATAATTTTTAATTTATTTTATAATTTATTAAATGTATTCTCTTTGTTGTTATCTATCTAAGTCATTTTTTAGTTTCTTATTACTCCATTCTTCAGTACCTCTCATGCTACTCCTTGGAGCCTTCAGATCATACAACATAGTATTTTTATACTCACCCCTGCTTTGGATTTTCTCGATTTTGGTATGCCCTTGAAGACTATAGAATGGTTTGATTTTGATATCATAAGAGCATTGGGATACAGGGTGTGTGGACACGTACGTTGGTCATATCTTGGGATTCTAGAGTGGGACTCTCCCAACTATTTTAATTTTTCAACTGTTTCCGGGTTGTGGAACATTTCTAGTTGGGTGTGTATTTTTCCCCTTTCCCTTACAACATTACATTTCATGTAATTATAATGTTTATAAGTCAATGCATATATGTTTGGATTCCCATTTATAGTAGTGTGGCATATTTTTTTTCTTTTCCTCCTCACTTTTTCATTGATATGGATATGTGTTTGTGTATTGTTTCTTAAAAAAATACCAGCCCTAGAATTTTGTACCTTCATCACTTGTCCCCAACCCCTATCCTATAGAGGATGGCTTGGGGTAGTTGCGGTTCAATCCCTAGAATGGGCTGAGTTTTGACAATGTGGTATCAGAGGTGGTCCGACCCTTTGAAAATTGTTCAAATGCTTCCCTAAGAAGATTTAGTTTGGTTCAGGGAAACTTTGTGGATGTTTCTCGAGTTTGGATCATAGGCCATGGAGTCCAGTGATGGTACAGGTGGTCGACGTATCCATTTAGCAGGACCTCGATTACCTTCTTCTCGACTCGGCACCTTGAGACACTTGTTCAAGGAAACAATGGTACGTTATTTATATTGGATTGAGTCTTTTACTATCCTTATTTAGTAATATCCTCACTCCTTTTTATGTATATATATATATATATTCTCATTAAATCGTGTTACTCCTTGATTGCATTCATGATGTCTATGTGATGTTATCCGGCCAGTATAATAGTTACAGTTCATGACGATTGTCCCATCACTGATGGGGCCTCATTTCAGGACCCATCTTGCGATCCCCTTTCTAAAGGTTAATTTGAAGCACAACATCTACTTATAGAGATGAAAACTGCCCCAGTTGAGTAGGGTGAAGATGTGCGCAGCCTGAGCACACTTTGTGAGTTCCATCACCAGAGAGCATTGATGTTCCACATTTAGCTAGACCCTTAGACAAAGAAGTATTCTATAGATTCGGTTTTATGTATATTTAGTATTGTACGTACATAGGATGATCAGATGGTGGACATGGTAGCCGACCAATTAAATAGAGCTGCAAGACATTGGTGGAGCATGGTAACTCAGATACAAGATGAGTTTCCACCATCGTGGGATGACTACATGCTGCTATTTTTGTGATGAGTTCTACTCCTCCATCATGTGCTCTGTTCGACTTCGGGAGCACCACCAGTGATGGTAGAATGGGATGATAGTGAATGAGTGTGTGACTAGGTTCACAGACATGGCATGCTAATCTTTGGACATTATCTATAAGAAATACTTCTGATCAAAGAAGTTTAAGCAGAGGCTCTGTTGAGAGATTTGTGATATCATCGTGCCCATAGACATCCCAACATTTACATGGGTGCTGGAGCAGGCATTGGTGACAGAGAGGTATTTTTTAGAGGAATTACATACAACTATTTGTGGCAGATAGCACAACCGAGATGAGACATATGTTACAGTTAGCAGATGCCTAGCGATTAGATATTGACGTAGGATATCCTTTCATGATTGTTCTTAGGCACATGGTCATATAGATCCCAGAAAGTGTAGTGGAAGAATATTTGATGATTCCCTTTGACTTCTGCACTCATGGTGTGGTTGTGTACAATATTCCCTTAGCGGGACATGTGTGATGTTCCTGGCTCACCTGGTGTGGGATTTTTATGATCAATTAATTTCCTTATGGATAACCCTTATAAAGGAATCAGGTACAAAATTTCTTTAGTCAACAATGTTAGATTATTCACTTCTCGAGCATGTAAGGAAGAATCAATTGATATGTACCGACAGTGTAATCTATTTTGAACATATATCCTTGGGTGTTTCACCATAAATATATTATTAAGAAGGGAATCAAAAGACTATGTTCTAGTGAAAACAATGATTCCAATTGTAACATGGGATGTAGAGGTTCGGCTGAGGAGGAAAACTATCCCCTGAGTTCTATCAGGTATTATGAGACTGTGAAAAGTAATTTTGAGGTTACATACAACATTTTCGTACCCCAAATAAATAGGTTGGGTAAAATTTGTCTTACATGTGTCGAAAAAGAGGAAATACATGTGTTTCCCAACACATTTCATCAATAGTAGGACGTCTTATTATGGTGGACCATCCCTTTGGTCCATATTCATTGGTAGCACAAAAACATACATGTTTCCATATGAGTGGGGGACATATGTGTGGGATAGGTATCCCGAGTTGTGTCCCTAGTTTTTCCTTTCAAGGGAAAAAATCATGAAAGAGTGAATAATGTAGTGACCTGGTTATTGCATAATTATTCATTGAAATATTTCTATTAATATTTCCAAAGTATAGCACTACGACGGTGTACAATATTGAGACATGGTGTTCCCGGAATTAATTTAATAAAAATTTTAAGTGTTTTTATATTAAGAACACGTGGGTAACTAATGAAAATGTTTTATCTCTTAAATGATAATCAGGTTAAAAAATACAGACCTCAATTGGGTCCTGAAAGAGGTGTTTCCTTTAGGTGCAACATAATATAAATCAGTGTGGGACATTCGGACACCTCGCTCGATGGAAGTGTCTTAAATGGTTAAATTAAATTATTATTTTATTCATTTAATAGCTCTAACCTGAATAACTATCAAATAGAGACTCAGATGAAAAATAAAAGACCACCAATGATCTCAGAACAAAGGATTTACCCTAGGAAATGTATAAACTTTGTCGGCGTTAGGTGTCCAACTTATATGCCATCGTGGATGATTCATTATACAATAAAATAATTGAATATTTACTTATTTTATTAATTTATTTTAACCAAATGAGGGTTACAAATTCATGTAAATAGGGGGTTGGCCTCATAATTCATATTGGACAATGATAGAAAAAACCTCCCATACCGTCCTCATCTCTTTTTCCCATTGATGAACAATGAACAATGAGGAAAAACATTATTTACGTAGAACAAGGAGGGACAAATGCCAAAACATCTCCCGATTGTTACGCAAGTGAAATCTTCATCAATGATGATTGATCCTATCTATGTAGGACTTGACATTGGTATTCTTATGCTCTGGATTAAAATTTGAGAATATTTGTAACACCCCGACCCCAGTTACCCAGAGTCGGTGCATTATTACATAACATTGGCATGAATACAAGAAAGATCAAATCTCGAAAAAAACTGATTGGTTTAGTAGCCTTGGAAACACTAGATATATTTATAATGTTTTACATTACATCATAAAGATAAAAACTACTACAACAACATAGTCTCCATATTCCACACTCATATCCCCACATACTATCCCTCCAGTTCATTCATAAATTACTTCTTTAAATCCTGGGAAAAATAAAACACAGAAAAGGGGTGAGCTCAAATGCCCAGTAAGGAAACAATATAGCGGAAACTTTCATAAAAAATAATAAACATTTATGGAATTGTATAACTTAAAACAAAAGCCTTTTAAACATGAACTTCAACATATTATGGAAAAGATAAAATGAAATAATTCCATTTACTTATTCACATAGTTATTCTACTAATAAAATAATCACATGCAATGTCAATAACCACTTTCATAACGATGGAATGCATAATGCCAGACTATCATAACCACATAGGAAAGGCCTTATGCGAAGACTACAAATAAGATTTTGTCATGGCCTTGTGCCAAGACACTATTTTGTCTCATGATACCTAACAATACATTGAGGAGCTATAGCGGGATCCACCCGTCACATATTAAGTCCAATGCATTCCCATATGAAAAGGTTTAAACATAACATAGTCATTCCTATTAAAACTAGCATAGGAAATGTAAATACTTCAACCATAAACCATGAATGGTATAAAAATAGCACATCCACAGTCAAACATATCAAAAAATATTCAATACAATATAGAAGTTTTGTATCATAATAAATCAACTCTAAATAAGCGTAAAATCAATCAAAGGATGTTGACATAGATGAAATCAAAACTCTTTTTAGAGAAATATCTTTTTCAATTATGAAATCATTTAAGAGTAATTTATTCATACAATAAAACATTTCCTTTAAAAATATTCTTATAATATTTTAAGGGAATCTTTGACAATTTTATAACAGCGAAAAATAGCCGCACCCGTCGTATAAGTTAAAAAAGACATTCATTCCTTAATTCTGTCGAAAAGGTTAAAAAGAACCTTGTTTGGAAAATGACAAAAAGATTCCTTTATAAAACTCTTATAAAAAGTCAAAAAAGGGTATAATTGAATTTAACCCATAATCTTTTAAATAGTAAAAATGTTTTGAAATACATTTTTAAGAAACATGGATGTGGATGATAAAGAGATCCCAGTAGATTATTACGTATAAACAACCTCGGATAATGAAGAGATTGCGAAATAAACCCTTACCTTGTACTTTTCCTTGGTTGGGGTATGATAAAATCCTGTATAATGGTTAAATAATTGTTATTAAATTATACAATAATCATATACATTAATATGATATCATATATGATCTTTTAACATTAATTTGTTAATAATATCGTATTATTATCGTTGTTTCGGGTGTTAAATTACTCGTTTTATTTTATATGTTTTGTTATGTAAGCCATGTTTGTAATGGATAGGTTGTATCTTAATCATATCCAGAATTATATCAAGTCCTTAGATACTATTATTAATCATCAAATGAGAATTATACTTGAATGGATACGATGGAGAATGAATCTCATCGCGTTCGCGGAGACAGTAGTCTGTACGTACGCACGAGGGACAATATCATTCTTTTTATATTAATATAATATATAATTGGAAGTTATATCATATATACAGAATCATAATCATGTTATATTAATTACATACATGAATTAAACATCATTATTATACCCATCCAAATAATAATTTATTGAATAACAATTACACCACGACGTGGAGACGGTAAGCCGTACGTACGCACGTATGGTGACATGTTATTCAAAGGATGGATAGAATACTGAATATGGTTGTACCATA
This sequence comes from Viscum album, assembly GCA_963277665.1. Taxonomy (NCBI): domain Eukaryota; kingdom Viridiplantae; phylum Streptophyta; class Magnoliopsida; order Santalales; family Viscaceae; genus Viscum; species Viscum album. The sequence goes on along the minus strand of OY728143.1, from coordinate 958,515,357 downwards.
TGTATAATAACATCCTAGTATATATATGATACTGTATTTATTATTTTAGAATGGTAACAAAAAATAAATAAGAAGTGGAAGAAGAAATGAATTTGAAAAAGGGTGGTGAAAACATTACCTCTTCTTCAGGTTCTTCCTTTTGATTTGATCAAAAGGGTTCCTTAGCTTGGCTTTATGATCAAACTAAGGCCTCTAGGTTGTATTGAAGAAGGTTGAGAGAGTATTTGGGCATATTTTATCCGAACCAAAGGGCTATGAAGGTGTGAAGTAATGAGAAGGTGGAGTGCCCTTTTATAAGAGGGGTGAGGGGCACCTTTGGAAAAGCTAGAAATATTAATTTGTTATAAATTCATATTAGGTTTATAATGGATCTAAAGTTGATTATTTAAAGGTTAAGGTGGGTATGGGTCTAAAAAAAACTCATCCAATAGAATTTAGGCAGGTGTGGGTCATTATATTAACCTTATCTTTATGTATTAACTCTTAGTTAATTAGTTTCACTTTTACAATGTCTCTTTGTATTTTTATATTATATGGTTAATAAACTTACCATATAAATCCAAGATACCCCCAAGTGGTCCATTAATGATACACCTATCATGATATAAGTCTCTTGTCCTAAAAGTACATTTTTAGAAATTTAATATCAATTAATAATATAATATTTGTTTTAAAAACTCTTTTATGTCAATTTTGACACTATTCAATAGTTGATTTTTTTGAAACTCATAACAGAATGGTTACGTAGAAAATATTAAACTAAATAAATACTAATATGTAATAGTATTCTAGAAAATTAGTTTAATGCATAAAAAGTCTGAAATTATATTTATTTCGGTATTTATAAAATCAATTATTTTAATTGTTCACTATTATGGTAATTAATGCATCATAATTGTGTCATACTAAATTAAATTAAATAATGTCTAAAAATTATAAATAAAATATCATTATATAGGAAATAATTTTAGCTTTCTAATGAATATTTATAGTCGAAAATCCAAAATATATAACCCTATGTAAGAATTTGTTTTCTAAAAGATATATGCTTGTGTCATTTTTGTATTCATTTTAAACTTAATTAAAATAAAGTGTCCCTATCACTTACAAGTGGCACCATGGGGTCCCAAAATCGACCCCAAGATGCCTATGGTCGAAAATTTATCAACCAATTAGGTTAGGACACGTTTTAGGGTAATTTGTTTTTATTATAATATTATTTTTTAACCCTTATTTACCGGATTTACCCTTTAACCATGGTAAATAAAATATTTACCGATGTAATTATTCATGATTTCTAAAAATAAAATTTACCTATTTACACAATTTGAACATCCTGATTTCAAATATGGAATCCATTTTTCCAAATTCAAAATACAGAAGTGTTAGAAATTAATTTAAAATTAATTCTCACTGTCAAAACAAAAAGCGTGTTTTTAAGATATAATAACTATCGAATGATTGATGCTTGTTTAGGTTCGGTTTAATTGTAAAATTATGTCCAATGACCAAAATTGTATTAAATGGTAAAACTAAATTCTAAATATACTTTAATCCACTCAAATTCATAATTTATCAATATAAATTATATCGATTAAAAAAAGTTGTTTTTATTTAAAATATATTAATTTTCACTATTCATCAAAATATTAAAGTTATCAGAAAAGTACCAAAATTTCACCTTAGGCTAAATTCAAAATTCCGAATCCAAAAATGAATTGAATTTTGAAATATAAAATACATATAATTTCAAAAATTAGGTATTTCTATTCATAACGGCTAGTTTTATCAGTTGTGGTGTGTGTTAGAACTCGATGTTGCGTACAACACACGTGATTGCATTATTCAAAGAGAAGCATACCGTAGAAGCTTGGGGTGTTACATTCTCCCCTCCTTCAAATAATTTCGTCCTCGAAATTTCTAGAATACTACCGCATGAAAAGACTCGGGTGGTTCTTCATCATATGTTTCTCGGGTTCCCACGTTGCCTCTTCTATCTTATGCTTTCTCCATAAAACTTTTACCAGACGCGTCATACGGTTTCTCAGTACTTGTTCGCTCGTATTAAAAATCCTGATGGTCTCTTCTCAATAAGACAGATCAGGTTTCAGTTCTAATTCCTCATAGGTTAGTACATGCATTGGGACAGGCATGTATTTCCCCAATAGAGATACGTGTACCACATCATTAACATTGGAGAGACATAGCGGCATAACCAATCGGTAAGCTACATACCCATTTCGTTCTAGAATTTTGAAAGGTCTGATGTACCTGGGACTCAATTTACCTTTCATACCAAAATGTATGACTCCCTTCCATGGAGATACCTTCAAGAAACAAGATCACCGACTTGAAATTGAAAATCCTTCCTTTGATTATCGACATAGCTCTTTTTCCTACTTTGAGCTGCTTTGATATGATTTTGGATTACCTTCACCTTTTCTATCGATTCCTCCACCAGTTCTGGACCTACAAGTTTTCTTTCACCAAAGACATCCCAACAGGTTGGTGTGCGACTTTTTTTTCTGTATAATGCTTCATATGGTTCCATCTGAATACTCGAATGGAAGCTATTGTTATAGTAAAATTCTACCAAAATTAAATATTGATCCCACATACCCTTAAAGTCAAGTGAACAAGATCTCAACATGTCTTATAAGGTTTGAATAGTCCGTTCTGATTGTTCTTCTGTCTGAGGGTGGTAGGCATTGCTCAAATGAAGTTCTGTATCCAGGAATTTCTAAAGACTCTTCTAGAATTATGAAGTAAAACAGGGATCACGATCAGAAACAATCGATATGGGTACTCCATGAAGTCTCACAACTGCATTAATATATAGTCTTTCTAGATATTCCAGTGGTAGATCTTCTCTTATAGCAAGAAAATTTGCTGACCTGGTAAGACGATCAACAATAACCCATATTGCACCATTCCTTCTAGGAGTCTTTGGTAGTCCCAAGAAAAAGTCCATCGTAATATTGTACCATTTCCACTCAGGTATGGGAAGAGGTTGCAATACTTTACCAGGCTGTTGCCTTCCAGCTTTCACTTGTTGAAAAACCATACATCATGACACAAAATCAGAAATCTCCCTCTTCATGTTTTCCAAACAAAAATGTTCCTTCAAATCTCTATACATTTTGGTGCTCCCAGGGTGTATAGAGAAATTGGAACTATGAGCATCATCCAACAAATCCCTTTTTAGATTAGGTATATCTGGAACACAAAGTCTCTTCCAGAATTTCAAAATTCCTTCTTCAAACACAAATTCTCTCAATCTCCCATCATTTACAGCTTTAATCTTCTTTTGAAATTCTTCATCATCAGTCTGATAACTCTTGATCTTTTCTAGTAAAGATGGTTTGGAAACCATTTGAAAAAGCATTGATGTTTCACCTTCCCTGTTTATTCCCATGTCTATCTTTACTAGATCCATGAAAATTGGATCCCTTTCAATTCACATATTGTTCAAAACTCCATTATCTTTTATGCTCAAATCATCTGCCACCTTGTTTTCTTTCCCCGGGTGGTAGTGTATCGTACAATCATAATACTTGAGTCATTCTAGCCATCTCCTTTGCCTCATGTTGAGTTAATTTTGTGAGAAAATATACTTAAAACTCTTGTGATCAGTATAAATATCACATTATTGACCATAGAGGTAGTGCCTCTATATCTTCAAAGCAAATATCACAGCTTCTAACTCAAGATCATTAGTAGGATAGTTCTACTCATGAATTTTCAACTGTCGTGATGCATAGGCAATAACCCTATCATTCTTCATAAGAACACAACCATGTCCTTTCTTCGATGAATCACTATAAATAACTAACCCATCATTCCCTGATGGTACAGTCAATATAAGAGAATTTACTATTCTTCTCTTCAGTTCGTCGAAAAATTCTTCACACTCTTTTGTCCAAACAAATTTTACCCCTTTACGTCTGAGCTTCGTTAATGGGTTTTCCAATCGGGCAAAATTATGGACGAAATGTCGATAATAACCTGCCAAACCAATAAAACTAAGTACATCAGTTATACTCGTAGGTGCTGGACATTCTTGTATTGACTTGGTCTTAGAAGGATCAACAGAGATTCCATATTTAGAGATAATATGGGCAAGAAAAGAAATCTCATGACGCCAGAATTCACACTTGCTAAACTTTTCATATAATTCATGTCTTCTCAGAGTTTTCAGGATAATGTGCAAGTGACTTTCATGATCCTCGTAGATTTTTGTGTATACCAAGATATCATAAATAAATACCACCACAAATTCATCAAGGTATTCCTTGAAATCTCTATTCATTATATCCATGAATACAGAGGGTGAATTAGTCAATCCAAAGGGCATTACTGTAAACTCGAAATTCCCATACCTAGTTCGAAATGCTGTCTTCGGAATGTCGTCTTTCTTTACACACAACTGATGGTATCCAGATCAAAGTTCAATCTTTGAAAAGTATTGAGCTCCTTGTAGTTGGTCAAATAAATCATCAATGCGAGGTAGGGGATACTTGTTCTTTATTTTTATAGCATTGATCTCCCTATAATCGATACATAACCTCATAGATCCATCATTCTTTTAGACAAAAAGAACAGGGGCTCCCCATGGAGAAACACTAGGTCGAATAAATCCTTTATTACTCAATTCCTCTAGTTATTTCTTTAGTTATACTAATTCTATAGTGGCCATTCTATAAGGGGTCTTCGATATAAGCCTTGATCCAGGAATTAAATCAATGGAAAACTCAACATCTCGTTCTGAAGGATGTCCAGGTAAATCTTCCAGAAATACATCTACATATTCTTTCACAATAGGTACATCCTCTATTTGAACATTCCTTTCCTCACACACAGTCATTTCATTCTCTTCCTCCACAATAATTGAATTTAGTTGAGCTACTGGGGGTGGATCTAGATAAGAATTATGCGGTGACGATTCTGCTCTAAAGATAAGGTGTTCCTTATCATCATCATCATCAAGAATCGTAACCTCTTTCTTCTTAAAATATATCTTTGCATCATAGTCCAAAAGCCAGTCCACACCGAGGATTATATCAAACACAATCATAGGTATGCCGATGAGATCAGCATATAGATAACATTTATGTGCTCTAATGGGGACTGACTCACAAAACATTATTGCAATGATACTTCCCTTAGGAGTTTTAACTGACAACTCCCTTGTTAAATAAAATTGGAAATATCTAATTTTCCTAGAAAACTAGGAATATATGAAACAATGTGATGATCCGGAATCAAATAATGAATTTTCTAAACTTGAGGAAACCATTAAATTACCTTCCACCACGTCTTTTGGAGCTTCTACCTTAGCAGTAGTGATAGCATAAGCTTGGCCTTGATCCATTGGCCTTTTCTGAGGTAAGTTCCCCTAACGCTTAGGACATTCATTTTCTTAATTCCCCATCTCCCTGCAATTTTAGCACTGAACATTGGTAGCCTCCTTCTTCCCTTTGCAATCACGAGCTTGGTGGCCTTTTTCACCACACTTATAATAGACTCTCGTTCCCTTAAAAAATGTACTGGGGTGTTTCTTCCCACATTTACCACAGGATGGATATTCAACATTTCCCTTCCTCTGCTTATTTCCATTCCCATATTGATCAGTAGATCTCTTCTTCTCTTTCTTTTCTTTAAAGTCATATGACTTAGAGAATTCCTTTTCGGTCTTGATAGCACATGAGACAATGTCTTCGTACGACGAGAAGGATTGTGATACTAATGCTCGATGAAGAAATGGTTTTAACCCATCAAATAAACGATCAATATTACTTCTTGGGTTACATATATAATCTTTAGCATACCTTGCTAACCTTGTAATGTTAGCCTCATACATTGTGACATTCTCATCCACCTTTTGTCTCAGACTCAGAAATTTCCTTTCCATATCTGCTCGATGGTTATGAGGAAAGTATTTTTCTAAAAACAGATCTTTGAACTCCCTCCATTCCATATTTGATACTTCATCATCTTTCTTCATTTTTTGAATCAATGACCACTATTGATCAGCATCTCTAGTGAGGCGGTAAACTTCCATGATAACTTTTTCCCTTTCACTACTCCCCAAAGCCTGAAATATTTTCTCTATGTAATTTATCCATTGCTCTTCTACTAAAGGATTTGTACTCCCATTGAATGTTGGTGGTTGTTGCCTCATGAATCGATCTAACATTGATCCTCCACATTGCGGATCAGGGTTCTCTATATGGGTTACGTTATTATTCATAACCTGAGTGAATTGTCCCAGTATGGTGAGTAGCTGATCGGCACCGGATGCATCACCAGCTCCACTATAATTATCTTGAGCAGGAGGTAAATCCCTACATGGAGTGCGTGCATTCATATGGTTTCCATTTCTTCCACTAGGTGCCATTTCTAAACAATGGCATAAACTAGATCAGTTTATGAATCAAAATACATAATTCCATACTTATAAAACACTTAACATTAATTGAACTATTTATGGATATAATCCAGAATCATAAAAATGTTTTCATTGAGAATGTATATATTCATTAACCCATCATAATGATTTGTAAAGAAAATGAGAGCTATCCAAAGCATATCTCCTGGGAGTGTCGTAACCAAGAGTGCAGCAAGGCCCGTTGTCGTGCACATGTTCCCATTCGAGTCTAGCTCAAAGAGGTGTTTTTGGGTTTTACCACTAGGTACATCTGTGCCAGAGCCGCCTCTACCTGCTCCAATCTAGACAGAGATGTATTGCTCAGAAAACTCACAAAATCTCTACAATACCAAAATTTTTGGATGTTCTTCTATACTAATCCTCAAAGTTCATCTTAGGTCTATGTGCTCTAATCAGAGTTTATCTAAATCTAGCTTCCAAGGTTTGTACTAAAGTTTCTCTGATACCAACTGTAACGCCCCGAACCGAGTTACCCAGAGTCGGTGCATTATTACATAACATTGGCATGATCCCAAGAAAGATCAAATCTCGAAAGACCGACTGGTTTACTAGCCTTGGAAACACTAGATATATTTATGAAGTTTTACATTACATAATAAAGAGAAAATCTACTACAACAACATAGTCTCCATATTCCACACTCATATCCCCACATACTATCCCTGTAGGTCATTCATAAATAACATCTTCACATCCTGGGAAAAATAAAACATAGAAAAGGGGTGATCTCAAATTTCCATTAAGGATAACAATATAGCGGAAACTTTCATAAATAAGAATAAAAATTTATCGAAATGTATAACATAAAACAAAAGCCTTTTATACTTGAACATCAACATAGAATGGAAAAAAATGAAATAATTCCATATACTTATTCACATAGATATTCTACTAATCGAATAATCACATGCAATATCAACAACCACTTTCATAATGTTGGAATGCATAATGCCAGACTATCATAACCACATAGCCAAGGCCTCGTGCCAAGACTACAAATAAGATTTTGTCAAGGCCTTGTGCCAAGACACTAGTTCGTCTCATGAGACCTATCGATGCATCGAGGAGCTATAGCGGGCTCCACCCGTCACATATTAAGTCCAATGGATTCCCATATGAAAAGGATTATACATAACATAAAAATTCGTATTAAAACTAGCATACAAAATGTAAATACTTCCTCTATAAATCATGAATGGTATAAAAATAGTACATCCACTGTCAAACATATCACAAAATCTTCAATACAATATAGAAGTTTTGTATCATAATAAATCAACTTCAAATAATTGTAAAATCCATCAAAGGATGTTGACATAGATGAAATCAAAACTCTTTTTAGAGAAATATCTCTTTCTATTTTGAAATAATTTAAGAGTCATTTATTTATAAAATAAAACATTTCCTTTGAAAAAATTATTATAAGCTTTTAAGGGAAGCTTTGACGATTTTATAAGGGTGGAAAATAGCCGCACTCGTCGTATAAGTTAAAAAAACACTCTTACCTTAATTCTGTCGAAAAGGTTAAAAAACACCTTGTTTGGAAAACGACAGAAAGATTACTTTATAAAACACTTATAAAAAGTCATACATGGGTATAAATGACATTAACTCATATTATTTTAAATAGTAAAATGTTTTGAAATACATTTTTAAGAAACATGGATGTGGATGATAAAGAGGTCCTAATAGATTATTACGTATAAACAACCTCAGATAATGAAGAGATTGCGAAAGAAACCCTTAACTTGTACTTTTACTTGGATGGGGTAGGTTAACCTCCTGTATAATGGTGAATTAATTGTTATTAAATTATAAAAGAATCATATACATTCATATGATATCATATATGATCTTTTAACATTAATTTGTTAATAATATCTTAGTATTATCGTTGTTTCAGGTGTTAACTTACTCGTTTTATTTTATACATTTTGTTACGTAAGCCATGTTTTTAATGGATAGGTTTTATATTAATCATATCCAGAATGATATCAAGTCCTTAGATACTATTATTAATCATAAAATGATAATTATACTTGAATGGATATGATGGAGAATAAATCTCATCGCGTTCGTGGAGACTGTAGTCCGTCCGTACGCACGAGTGACAATATCATTATTTTGATATTAAAATAATATATAATTGGATGGTATATCATATATAAAGAATCATAATCATGTTATATTAATTATTAACATGAATTACACATCATTATTATACCCATCCAAATAATAATTTATTGAATAACAATTACACCACGACGTGGAGACGGTAAGTCGTACGTACGCACGTATGGTTACATGTTATTCAAATGATGGATAGAATACTGAATATGGTTGTGCCATATGTATAATAACATCATAGTATATATATATGATAATGTAGTTATTATTTTATAATGGTAACAAGAATGAAAGAAGAAGTGGAAGAAGAAATGAATTTGAAAAAGGTTGGAGGAAACATTACCTCTTCTTCGGGTTCTTCCTTTTGATTTGATCAAAAGGTTTCCATAAGTTGGCATTCTGAACAAAATAAGGCCTCTAGGTAGTAGTGAGGGATATTTAGAGAGTATTTGGGTAGAGTTTGGCCGAAACAATAGTCTTTGAAGGGGTGAAGTAAAGAGAAAGGGAGTGCCCTTTTATAAGAGGGGTGAGTGGTACCTTTGGAAAAGATATAAATATTAATTTATAATAAATTAATATTTGGTTTCTAATTGCTCCAAAGTTGATTATTTAAAGATTAACGTGGGGATGGGTCGAAAAACACTCAACCAATATAATTTAGACAGGTTTGGGTCATTATATTAACCTTATCTTTATGTATTAACTCTTAGTTAATTAGTTTCACTTTTAAATGTCTCTTTGTATTTTTATATTATATGGTTAATAAACTTACCATATACATCCAAGAGACTCCCAAGTGGTCCATTAATGATACACCTATCATTATATAAGCCTCTTGGACTAACCATAGATTTATAAGAAATTTAATATCAATTAATAATATAATATTTGTTTTAAAAACTCTTTTATGTCAATTTTGACACTATTCAATAGTTGATTTTTGTGAAACTCATAACAGAATGATTAATTCGAAAAAGTCAATTAAATCAATACTAATATGTAATATTATCCTAGAAAATTAGTTTAATTCATAAAAAGTTTGATATAATATTTATTTGGGTATTTATAATATCAATTATTTTAATTTTTCACTATTATGGTAATTACTGCATCATCATTCTGTCATAAATGAATTAAATTATATAATGTCTAAAAATTATAAATAAAATATCATTATGTTGGAAATTTTTATAGAGTACTAATAAATATTTATAGTCGAAAATAAAACACATATAACCCTATTTAAAAATTGTTTTTTAAATGATATTTGCTTCTGTCATTTTTGTATTCATTTTAAACGTAATTAAAATAAAGTGTCCATATCACTTACAAGTGGAACCATGGGGTCCCAAAATCGACCCAAATATGACTATGGTAGAACATGTATCAACAAATAATGTTATGACACGTTTTAGAGTAATTATTTATTATTATAATATTATTTTTTAACCCTTGTTTACCGGATTTACCCTTTAACCATGGTAAATAAAATATTTACCGAAGTAATTATTCAAAATGTCTAAAAATAAAAGTTACCTATTTACAAAATTTTAAAATCCTAATTCCAAATAAGGAATACATTTATCCAAATTCGAAACACAGAAGTGGCCGAAGATAATTTTAAATTAATTCCCGCTGTCAAAACAAAATACGTGTTTTTAAGATATAATAAATATCAAAAGATTGATACTTGTTTATGTTCGGTTTAATTGTGAAATTATGTACAATGACCAAAATTGTGTTAAATGGTAAAAATATATTCTAAATATACTTTAAAACCACTCAATTTCATAATTTATCAGTATAAATTATTTTGATTAAAAAATTTGTTTTTAATTTAAATTTAGTAATTTTCAATATTCATCATAATATTAAAGTTATCCGAAAAGTACCAAAATTTCACCTTAGGATAAATTCGATATTACAAATCAAAAAATGAAGTCCATTTTGATATATAAAATATATATAATTTCAGAATGTAGGTATTACTATTCATAACGGCTAGTTTGATCGGTTGTGGTGTGTGTTAAAACTCGATGTTGCGTACAACACACGCTATTGCATTATTCAAAGAGAAGCGTACCGTAGAATCATGGGGTGTTACAATATTTATTTCCTTCTTGTTAATATGAATAATTTCACTACACAAAAAATTAAATTGATTTGAATTTATTGATTTATTATTTATTTATTTTGTTCTCTGATTCGTTATAAAGATGGTGAATCATGTCAAAACTGAACAACATCTGAGGTTATTAGTAAAATTTGTTTATCATTTTTTTTCAGAGTTATTCTTCCATTCATCTATGTCATGTTATTATGTTTGGTGGTTTATAAAACATATGTGAATCTAATACATGACACATCAAATTATTTATGTCAACATGATTGTGTGATCTATTGATGGGAGGTATTGTTTGACGGATGTACGTAATGGATTGAAGACCAGTTGTAGAGTTTTCATACTTAATTATATAAGGCGGTCATGGGGTAAGCGAGTTATCATCATGGAAGTGCACGGTTCAGGCAGGATAGGCTGAGGTAGGAGAGGATGAAACTAGGTAGTGAGGTAGCCGGTGGTATCCAATAGTGCAAGGCAGTAGCATGAGTGGCTTTTTTCTGTCTTCGGAGGAGAGTGAGGTAGCCAGATGGACATTATGGTCGATCACAAAGTGAATTTGATCCATTGTTTACATCATTATCTTTGGTACTGAGTTCTTGTTTTTAAGAGGTCGTGTGCTATGTGTTTGGAATTACTGTGTGATTGAGGTGATTTTGAATACCGTTGTTGGTGTTGTGTGAAATAAGAGTTTCAAAATTTGAAGATTAAGAGATTGGAGAGCAGAATTTGAAGATATTAATGGAAACAAAATGACCTAAATAAATGATAAAGGATTTGATTAGAGAGTGAATGGGATAATAAAATGGAGAAATAATAACGTAAAAAAATAGAAATTCAATCAAGGGGGTGGGGAGATACCTCGGAATTAAGAGGGAATATTGGGGAAATGTGACACCCCTCTTTCATTTAAATGAATTTTATAATATATTTTAATAATAATATAAAATATCATTATTATTATTTTGGATAAATAATCATATATCAGTAATATATTTTACCAGAGATGTCTATTCGACTAACTGTTAGTGGAAGTGTGACCCTGACTTCATGACAGACATTTCGATTTTGATATTGGATGTCATTTTTGTAACGACCCAAACATTCATTAATGGAAATATCAGATAATATAATTAAATTTATATTTATGTAAAATGAATATATAAAATTTCTACTTCATTGGTTCTACGTTTTTTGGATTTTAAAATACTGTTAATAATTATGATAGTTTCTAATATAGATGTTGAACAATGATAACATGATTAGTATAAATATAGGGCATTAACAAATCCAATTTACTCAGAAAAAGGAATTGATGGACTCATCCAAAGACGTTCCCCATTCAAAGCCCATTGGTCGGAGCTCAGAATGCAGGTTGTGTCTTTGTGATTCACTCTGTACTAAGCCCAATCCATGTTTGAATATGTTATGCTTGAGCGGGATTGCCTACGAGAGATGTGTTTGTTGATAGAGATTACCACCTGAGAATTTTTTTCCAAGCCATCCCAAGAGTATCTCACCTTCGCACACCTAACTCTTCAGTCATATGTGGGTGTTATAAGGGATTATGTAACAAGACCTTAGCTATATGGTAAAGTACAATATTTTTTTATATAATATTGAATATACTTTCATTTTATTATTGTTTCCATGTAAATAGTTTTTAAAGAACAAATAGTATTTTTAGTTAATATTCAACTAAGAAATATATTTTGATGAATTAATCGATTATTTTGTTAAATAATATTTTAATAAAATATTATTATTATTATTAAATTAATATTTATTAAATAAAATCGATCTTAAAATTTTTTGAATGAAATTAAAATTTCTATTAATGTTTCAAAGCCATTTTTTCTCAAAACCCATAAAATATTGATAAATGTCGATTTTTAATGAACAAGAAAAAATTAACATATTTAAAAAATTATTTATCTAAAATGAATATTATTTCTTGAATCAGGATTTTTAAATTATTCAACGATGAGTTTTTCATAATTTTCTGAGTCAGCCAAATTTTTTGTAAAAAATTAAATATTGTTTAAATATTAAATTTGTTTTATGATATCATAATGACCCAATATAGATGTAATAAATTAATATAAACTATATGTCAGGAAAATATATGTTTTCCATTAAAATAATGTGATTTTTGGTTTGTTTGATTTATTTTACAAGCATTAGTGGTCCTTTCAAGACTTACTAAAAAATTTGACTTTTTAAATCGTTTTCCATGGGAGTGTGACTCTCCTTCACATAAGAAACCCAATTATTTTAAGATTTTCAGAATTTGGCCTTATAAAATATTGTCATCCAATTCACTTGGACAAAATAATTTGGCAAAAACCATGGTGCAGTTCGTGGTTTGGATTATTTTAATGTGAGGTTTCCCAAACCAAACAAATAAAGTTTTCCCTCACCTTTCCTATATAAACCCACAAAATATCCCCCTTACTCCTGACTCAAAGCCTATGGAGTTAATCCAAACTATGCCATACTCTATCTATAATCCTTCTAAGGTACTCTATTCTCACAAGAATCCTCTCTCAATACTCTCTCTAGCCATTGGTAGCACATTTTTAGTTAAGGGTTTTCTTCCTTTCTCAATTTTGACCAATATTATTATAATTTTTATACCATTTTTATTTCAATTATAAATGTTGGGGTATATTTTATCACCTCCCCCATACTTCAAATTTTATGTTTTAATTATGGGAGACCCCATTTTCTATCATTAAATGCCTCCCATGTAGACCCATTACTGTGCCGAAATTCCAAACGGAATTTCTCTATTCTCATTTACATTCATGAAATTATTTTGAATCATGAATCTGAATTATTGTACATTTATTGGGAAATGAATATATATGACCCACTTACATTCCAAGTAATTTAAATAAGATTATACACCCCTTTCTCACTCCTCTACCATTTTTATTAGTTCTTATGTCACACAGTTATGCTGCAGAAATTGCACCTTTTTTTCAAACCAAATTCATTGTGTAGTGAATACCATGCCCATTTTTCCATCAATGGTATTATGATTTATAAACAATTAAATTTTTTTTATAAAAATTCAACTATGTATTCCAAATTCATTTATCATGTAATAAATGATTTTTTTGAATGATTCAATGTTTTATGATCCAATTTATGCAAAAAGTGAAATATATATGAAGGGTGCTCTCGTATAGTGCTCCAATGCATTGGATAAAGTATAGTATCATGATAAGTCATGTGCAATGGGTTTTTACTCATTATAATTCATGTTCAATGAGGTTTTACTTGTGATTCATGTGTAATGAAGGTTTACTCATCCTCCACGTGCAATGAGCCTTAGCCCATGCTAATTCTCTATTATGTGTTGTTGTGACATTTCCATGTTATGTTTATCATGATTTATCATGAAATTATGTTTATGATTCTCATGTGCTCTTTTGATATGCATATTATCTATCGTTTATTTTATTCCTCATTTTATTCAATTATTACTCCCTTACTGGGCTTTATAGCTCACCCTTTTCTTATGCATGTCCTCAGGTAATCCCATGCATTGCTAAGTACAAGGGAATGTAGTAGTCATGTAAAGGAAGTTTACAATAAATATGTTGAATATCATGTTTTAAGTTCTTATGTAACGATCCTATTCTCCAAAGACTCAAGACCTCTCGATATTCTATGTTATATCAAGCGTATTTTATGTAATAAATTTTGTTTAATTGTGTCATAAAAAGAAGTGTTTTTATAGTTGTTGTCAGAAGGAGGTTTAGTTATTTTTGGTATTATGATTAGAAAACCCTAGTAAAGCCATAGAGACAAGACTAAGTATAATAAAAACATCATTATGTTTTGGTGAGTATTCAGTAAATGTTTTATCAAGCAAATACATCCATATATTGATACGGCCAGGTAGAGGTGGCTCTAGAATTGATGCATCGTAGAGGTAAAACCCGAAAACAACAGAATGAGCTATACTAAAATGGGAACTGGGGAATGAAATTGGGCCTGGAAGAACTCTTGGTCATGACACTCTTGGAGGTTATAATTTGGTAAATTCACAAGATTAGTATGAACCATTATTAAGGGACAAAAAAAATCCATAGAAATATATGTTAGAAGGTAGATCGTGGATAACATAGAATAAAGCCAATAGATTCATATGTTAAGGAAATAAAATTTATTTATATGTCATAACTGTTGTAATTGGATTACCTATTATTTGTTAGACCTAAATTTCCTTTTCTTCCTTCCAATGGTCGGTAATAGGAGTACTCGGGCTAATAAACGATGTGAAGAGCGATGTGATGTCTGTACAAATTAAATGCCAAATCCAATGGGAGCGGGAATCGCAAACTTTGTCACACTTATATATCAGTTAACTCAAACATTGAATATAATAATTTTTCAATAGGAACATTCAACCCCCCCCCCCCAAGAAAGAACAAGTTTCAATCGAGATATTCATGAGGAAAAGGCCTCCTACTTTTAATGGACCATCTGATCCCTCAATCGCTGAACAATGGATCAACTCCATTGAAAAGATCTTATCACCCCTTCAATGTTTCAAACAAGATAAGGTTATAATTGATGGTTTTAGTATGGAGGGTAAAGATGATCAATGGTGGATGTTGATCAAAAATATGAAGTATGATGAGGAGATCGAGGCGTTACAATTGAGGGATTTCCGGAAGAATTTTTTTGACAAATAATTTTTCTCACACCCACCATATTAAGATGGAAATGGACTTCCACGACCTCAAGAAAAATGGCGATGAATATATTGGAGTGTATGAGGAAAACATCACAAGGCTTGCACAATATGCTTTCGGCTTTTTCGTTACCACCAAATGCAAGGTTGACCGCTTCATTGGTGGGATGAAACCTAGCATGTAGAAAGTACTGGTGATCAGTTACTTCGACAACTATGTGGAAATTATCTGATGTGCCCTCAAGGTCGAGATGGAGATAATAGAATCTCATGGCTATCATTGGGATAATAATCGTACGTTGTACTTCAATTTCGGCGGTCCAATAGATAAATCCAGCCGTTCTAAGAATATCTAGCACCCCAATTGCCAATGGTATGAAAAGAAGCTCCCCATAAATTTTTTGAAGGGGACAAGGAAATAATTTAGTTAAGGAAGAGAAGGGCAGCTGGATATTAAATGTCGCAAGAAAACCTATGGCTGCGATAGAGAAAAGGAATTCTCCGTTCGAACCTCAATGTTTGGTTCATTCATACAACTATTATGAACCAGGGCATCATGAAAATATGTTCCCTAAGAAAAGGGTTTTCAAAAGCAACCAACAACCTCCGAGGTGGAAAGGGAAAGCTTTTTCCATCACTACTGCCAATGTGAACCCCGAAAATGAATTGGTGATAGGTATGCTAGTTATTCATTCAAGAATAGAGAACGTACTTTTTGATTCATGTTCTACGCATTATATTATATATCAAATGATTACTAGAACAACCCCTGTCCACCACAAATCACGGAAGTAAAGATGTCGGTAAGTACGACAAAAGGGGCACTTATTGCATCCCATGAATATAACTCCTCCCCTGTCAAAATATATAGATTAAACTTCCTGGAGAACCTCATCATACTCCCTCTGGTGGAATATGATGCAATTCATGGCATGGATTGGATTTCCTTATATAGAGCATAAATAAATTACTGGGAGAGAGAAATAACTCTCCATGTGGATAATCGCCCCCTCATTCTATACAAGTGCAAGGAGGAAGAATAATCTTTTTTAGCTCCATCATCTCAGGAGTGGATATTAGTGACCTATGATAATTCATATCTGGCATAGATGATTTTTTCCAGGGAAGAAACCATCCTTGAAGAAATGGCTATTATGAGGGAATTCACTGAAGTGTTTCCCAAGTAATTATCTCGTCTTCCTCCTTGATGTGATCTTGAATTATAAATGGATCATATACATGGGGCAATGCCAATATCCAAGATTCCATATAGAATGGTTATTGTGGAGCATAAGAAGCTCAAGAAACAACTACAGGAGAATCTTGATGAAGGGTTTATATGCACAAGTGATTCACTATGGGATACACTAGTCCTCTTCGTCAAGAAAAAGTATGGGTCAATGAACCATTGAATCGATTATCGTAAGATCAAAAAAATCATGATAAGGAACAACTATCCTCTCCCGCGAATTGATGACATGTTTGATCAGCTACGTTTAGCAGAATACTTCTCCAAGGATGGTTTGAGGTCTGGATATTATCAAGTAAGGGTGAAGAAGGAAGATATCTCCAAAACTACTTTTCGTACATTATATGCGATCTATGAATTCATAATAACACATTTGAGACTCACTGATGTTCTAGAAATTTTCATGTACTTGAAAAATAGAGTATGTGTAGATTACTTCGATAAATTTGTGCTAGACTTTATAGATGATATTCTGATATACTCCAAAAACAAAAAGGATCATGAGACACATCCAAGAACTATACTAGAGACCTTGCAGAAGGATAAGCTCTATGCAAAGTACAAAAACTGTGAGTTTGGGTTGAAGGAGGTCTCATTCATGGGACATATCATCACATGTAATGGGATATCTGTGGATACCTTCAAAACAGATGCAATTGAGGGATAGTCGTGACCAACATCGGTAACAGATATCTGAAGCTTCTTGGGGTTAGCTGGATATTATCAATGATTGTTGAGAAATTTCTCATTATTGTCCAACCCTATTACCAAGCTAACTAAGAGAGGAGTAAATATTTCTTGTAGTGATGAATGCAATGAATTATTCAAATATTTGAAATGGCGGATTATCACTACACTCATGCTCACATTACCCACAAGTGGAGAACTTTTTGTGGTATTTAGTGATGCTTTGAATAAGGGCATGGGATGTGTGTGGATGAAAAATAACAAAGTAATTTCCTATTCTTCATGGAAATTGAATGTTCATGAATAGAAATATCCAACACATGACCTCTAGTGGGTTGTAGTGATCTTATCTTTGAAATTTTGGTTTCATTACCACTTTTGGGGAGAAGTGTGAAATTTATACGGACCACAAGTCCCTCAAGTATATATTCACACAAAATGTGTTGAAAATGCACCAATGAAGATGGTTAGTGCAGATCAAAGTCGTTGAATTCTCAATCCATTACCACTCGGGGAAAGCAAACAACGTGGCAGATGCCCTATGTAGAAAGGACCCACTGATTTTATCATTGATGAGAATTGAATATGATCCAATAATCTTTGATTTGACGAAGATGTACATGGGAATAATAGTTAAGGTAACATCATAAATTCTTTTAAAAATTTTTGCTCAACCATCACTTTTGTAAAGGTTAATGGATGCTCAAAAATTGGATGTGGGAATTTAGGAAAAAGTGGAAGCTATAGAAGAAGGGAAATCCTTAGATTTTAATGTTAATGAAGAATGAATTGTGAGATTTGGGAAAAGACTATGCGTTCTATCAAGTCTGAAGATGAAGAAGGAACTTTTGGATTATGCACATAGTTCAAATTTCTCTATTCACCTAGGAAACAAAAAGATGTATCGAGATCTATGAGAGCATAATTGCTGGGATAATATGAAGAATAAGATTGTTGAATATACATCAATGTGCCCGGTGTGTCAGAAAGTGAAGGCAGCGAGATACAAGTCTAAGGGGATGAAGAAACCATTGCCCATACAAAAATGGAAATGGGGAAAATTACCATGGACATTGTCACTGGACTTCTAAAGACATCCATAGGCTACAATGCAATCTGGGATGTTCTGGATCACCTTACAAAGGCTAAACACTTCATTGATATTTAGAAATATTTCTCATTGGATCAACTGGCACAGATTTATATCAATTAAGTGGTAAGGATTCATTGAGTACCACTATCTATTGTGTCATATCGAGATCAAAGATTCACCTCTATGTTTTGGAAGATACTTCAACATTCTATGAATATTGACCTGATCTTCAGTACAACCTATCATCCTCAAACTGATGTCCAATCCGAGAGATCAATCCAAACACTTGAGGAAATTCTGAGAGTGTGCTCAATGGACTTTAATGAAATATGGGATCAACATCTTCCTTTCTTGAGTTCTCATATAATAACAGTTTCCACTCGAGCATCTAATGGGCACCATCTAAATCCATTTATTGGAAAAGATGCAGAAAAATGGCTTGTTGGGATGATTTCAGTGAGCATTTGCTTCTTCGGCCATAAATGGTCCATGGAATAGTTGACAATGTGAACACCATTCAGCATCATATCAAGGCCACCCAGAGTCGACAGAAGAGTTATGCAGATAACCACCAATGAGACCTTGAGTTTAATGTTAGAGATATGGTATTTCTACGCATATCTCTGTGGAAGAAGGTTATGAGGTTTTCAAAGAATGGAATGTTAAGTCCAAGATACAATGACCCCTTTGAGATTCTTGATCATGTCGGGGTTATGGCCTATCAACTAGCTCTTCAACCTACCATGGCCAAAATACATGTTGTCTTTCATTTGTCACTTTTATGGAAGTACATACCGGACCCTTCACATGTAGTCTCTTTAGAGGTGGAACAGTTAGAGGATGATCTTTCTTATAAGGAGAAACCAATGAATATCTTAGAACATAGAGAAAAAGTTCTATAAAATAATATTGTTCTTCGTGTTAAGGTGTTGTGGCCGAACCACATGTTTGAAGAAGAAACGTGGGAATCAGAGGAAATGATGAAGAGGAGTTACCAACATCTGTTTTTTGTGGGAAAAGGTAATTTTGAGGCTGTAATTTCATAAGGGGGGTTATTGTAATGACCCAAACATTCATTAATTGAAATCCTGGTTGATATAATTAAATGTCTCTTTATGTAAAATTCTTATATAAAAATTCAACTAATATGGTTTTATGTTTTTTAAATTATAAAATACTATTAATAATTGTGACTATTTCTAATATAGATATTGAACAATGATCACATTATTAGTATAAATAAAGGTCTTTTACAAATCCAGTTTACTCAGACAAAGGATGCATTGGCCTCATCCTGTAGATGTGCATTATACGAACCCAAATTGTCAGATCTTGGAAATGAGTTTGAATCTATTGGATTCGCTCTTTTCCAAGCCCAATCCTAGATTGAATATGTTAATCTCGAGTGGGACCTCCTACATGAGAAGTGTAAGTTGAATGATATTAACAATCGAGCAATTTTATATGAGCCACCACAAGAGTTTTTCACCATTGCACACCTTACTCTTCGGCCTTATGTGGGTTTTTAAGGGGTTGTGTATCAATACCATAGAACTATGGTTATATACATTATTTTTCTATATAATAATGAATGTAATTTCATTTTATTATTTTTACATTTTAAATAGTTTTTAAAGACCAAGTAGTATTTTTAGTTAATGTTCAACTAAGAAATATATTTTGATGATTTAATTTATTTTTGTATAAACAATTATTTGTTTAAAATATTATTATTATTATTAATTTTTTTTTAAATATAAATTATCGTATAATTTTATCAATGCAATTGTAATTTTTATTAAGGTTTGAGAGAAAGTTTATGTCATACCCTTGAATTTTTTATAAATGCTGGTTATTATTTTAAAGGTAAAAATTGACATATTTATACAATTATTTACATAAAAAGAATGTTATATTTGGAATTAGGACATCGATATTATCCAACAGTGAATTTTTCCTAATTTTTTGATACAATAAAATTTTTGGGTAAAAATTAAATATCGTCAAAATATATAATGGGTTTTATGACATCATAATGACCTAATATTTTTGTAATAAAATACTATAAACATTATGACTGGCCAATATATTTTTTACCTTAATAATAATGAGATTTTGTGTTTTGTTGATTAATTTTAGAATACTTTAGTGGACCCATCAAGGCTTATTAAACATTTTATTCGTTTTCAAATGTTTTCCTTAGGTGTGTGACTCACCTCCACTTGTGCAACCTGATTATTTTAAAATGTTTGGACATTGGCCTTATAAAATATTTTTTTCCAATTCCTGTCACCTAAATCCATGGTCAAAACCTATTGGATGGATTATGGTTTGGATTCATTTAATGTGAGGTGTCCCAAACGAAAGTAATAAAGAATTCCCTCATTATTCTTATATAAACCCACCCAAGCTCCCACTTCATCTTCACTCAAAGACTTTCGAGTTCGTCGAAACTCTGCCATCCCCTATATATAATCCATTAATGGTTCCCAAGATCCCATGAATCCTTTCTCAAGCCTCTATCAAGCCTTTGGAAGCACACTTCCATGTAAATTGTTTCTTCCATTCTCATTTTTTCCCAATATTCATTAAGTTGTAATGACCTTTTTATTTCAATTATATATGTTGGGGTATGGTTTTTCACCTCCCCCATACATCCCTATTTTGTTTTGATGACGGGATACACTTTTCTCTCTCATGAAATGCCTCCCATGTACACCTGTTACTATGTCGAAATTCCATAAGGAATTTCTCTCTCCCCATTTACATTAAATCAAGTCGTTTGTATCGAGAATCTAAATACCATTACATTTGTTTGGGCATGTTTCTATATGACCCTTTTAATTTCAATTACATGTTAATATGGTGAGACCCTTCTTTCTCTCTCATAATCCATTTTTATGATTATTAATGTCACGCCGTTATGCAGTGGAAATTGCATCGCGTTTTTCCAATCCAAAGTCATTGTGTTGTCAATACCGTGCCCATTTATCTATCAAATTTATTCACCTTTATGCATAATTACTTATTGTTTAAATATATTCAAGTATGTATTCCCCATTCGTTTATCATGGAATAAATGATAATGTTGAATGGTTCAATGTTTTATGATCCACCTGGAACACTTATGCATGATGTGAAAAGATTAAGAAGGGTGTACCTTGATTGCGCTCCAATGCATTGGGTATTGTATAGTATTTGGATACATCATGTGAAATGGTTGTTTACTCATTCTAATTAAAGTGAAATAAGCCTTTACTCATGCTTCATGTGCAATGAGGGTTAACTCAGGCACCATGTGCATTGAGCCTTGGCTCAAGCTAATTCTATTTGAAGTGATCTTGCCACATTTCCATGTTATGTTTTTCATGCATTATCATGCCTTTGTGTTTATGCTTCTCTTGTTCTCTATTGATATTCTTTTTTTCTAACATGTTTTGTATTGTTGATGTAATTCCATGATTATTCCCTTAATGGGCATTACTACTCACCCTTTTTTATGCATGTCATCAGGTTATCCCATGCAATGCTAAGTATGAGGGAATGTAGTGGTCATGTATAGAACGTTTTCAATAAAGATGTTCTATTTCATGTTATTAGTTGTTATGTAATGAACCTAAGCCGCAAATATACTAGACCTATAGATCTTATATGTTTTATCAAGTAATGTTT
Source organism: Viscum album (assembly GCA_963277665.1). Taxonomy (NCBI): domain Eukaryota; kingdom Viridiplantae; phylum Streptophyta; class Magnoliopsida; order Santalales; family Viscaceae; genus Viscum; species Viscum album. The sequence continues at coordinate 958,493,254 of OY728143.1, read as the reverse complement.
ATGTAATAAATAATGTTTAATTGTGTCATAAAAAGAATAGTTGTCATCCTTATTGGGTGTTTGTATTGGGTTTAAGAAACACTAATGGAATAATAGATTTAATATTATTATTAAATATTCAACCTGCCATAACTCTATCATGCGATGTCTGATTGACATTCCATCAGTGGCGATGTGATCCTATCATTCATATGGTTAATTAAATTCCAATTATGAATATCTAATTATTATTTGTTGCTCTGGCCTTCGAAACTACTCAATAATAAAAATATTGTTGTTTTTGTGGAAGATTGCATAAGTCATAACTCTCCCATATGACATCATATTGGCAAGTCGTAAGCAACATTGTGACACTGACATTGAGGTGAAATATTCTGGACAAATTGGTGTTGTTTAGAAAAAAGTTGGTGTGTGGACATCATGGAGTCGGTTCACACGCATTACGGTGGAATGTAACTATTTTACCAGGTATCCGTTCTGGGCGAATGAGTAGCTGATCCCATGTATTTTTCCAAGAGGATCGCAATGGAATGATCCATAAAATTTGTTTTGGAACCATGATGTATGCCCCGTATGACATCATTAAATTTCAAGGTGGTGATATTCGACTTTTCCATTGGATGTCTATTCCAGGGGAATTAATAGTCTATTTTGTGCATTTTTATCTGACGATTGCAATAGTGTGATCTGTTTGGTTATTTGGTGCAGTTTGAGGATGCCTACATGAAAATGTAAGTTTTCTCCCTTTGATTTAACAATATGAATTGCATGATCATGATCCTTTTAGCTAGAGATGTCATGTACTCTTGGAGTAATGTTGCACACCTAAGGGGTACTTGATTTGCAGTTTAGTACCCAAGTATGTAAATGATCAAATCTGACCGAAGAGTTAGGGCCACACAGTATGTGGGGCCAACACGCACTGTTTACCACTTTAAAAATATTTTATCTCTTATATCTCCTTCTTTTGGACTCTGAATTTGTCATATGATTAGAATATCCTGAGTGTTTTCTTGTATATAATGCGATGGTTCCCTCTATAGTGGATTTTGAGATATGATGCAAGAAGTTCGGTGTGTGATGCATATTCCGGGAGACACCCAAGGACTGCTACATCATTATTATTGAGAGATACCATCCATCTTGGATAGTCAGTGTTCTTCAATGTTTTCTGAGAGGTACCATTCAGCTGTGATGATTAGAGTTCCTCGATGCTTTTTTGAGAAGTACCATCCATCGGGGCTGATAAATGTTCCTCAATGACTTTTCCGAGAGGTACCATCTAGTAGGGATGATATGTGTTTCTCATTGTGTTTCTAAGTGTTATCATCAGACACGGATGTTCAGTGATCCTAAGTGCTTTCTAAGAGGTACATCCATCATGGATGTCAAGTGCAGTTCCGCACTCACCCTCCCACCAAGCTAGTTAGAACAGTCCCTAAAGAGATATCAAATTGACACTGAGTGTAGTCCCTCTGGAGATACTTGTTTGACCTAGAGATTTTTCCCTGATTAGACATATGGTAGACCTAGAGAGTAGTCCCTGACGAGATATCAGGCTAACCCAGAGAGTAGTCCCCAACGAGATAATTGGATGACCTAGAGTGTAGTCCCCATGGTGGTATCAGGTAGACTAAGAGTGTAGTCCCTGAGGTGATATCGGGATAACCCTCCTAGTGGATCAGGTAGCATAGTATCTAATAATTCAGAGAAGACCCTCAACCGTGCGACCCTATGGTGATGCATGGTTCGACTTACATAAGGATCCAAAAGGAAGAGGGGAACTTTCCCATCTAGGATGCACCATTGGGATGTGACCTTACACTATATTGGCGAGTCAGTGCTGCCCAACGATGATTGTATCAAGTTGTGGTGATTTTGGCCCATTTGACATGGTCTTTTGGGCATATGTGATGAGGTGTTGGGAATTGAAGATGGGTTTACTTGGAACTATTGGCTACTCACATTCTTGGGTTGAGTTGTGAGATGGAGATATAATTACTCCCTCATTTGAGATTTTTGGATTGAGCACACACACACAGATATATATATATATATATATATATATCCTATTTTTAGTGCCCACTCCTTCGGCATTGGCTACTCCCCTTCCATGAGAGGTGACGACACGTGTTCAATACCACGTGCTTTCTGTTCCTAGATTCTCATTGTTGGATGATTCCAATATCCTACTATAAGTAGCAAAGATTTGACGGCATGTATATCTCCTCACCGTTTCGAGCACCTTATTTTTGGTTGAGTCTATATTCACTCTCTTGTAGAGGCGAGCTGTACTTTTTCCATTCAATCTTGTTGTATCTTTCCCTCTCCTACAGCTCCCCTCTTTAGTACCTATCTTGAGGCTCCATCTAGATTTGGGGGAATACAAATGTGTTTCATTATACTCAAACCTACATGGTCATTGCCTGAATTTGGTGTTCCCATGAAGATGATGAACATGTTGATCTTGATATCAGAGGATCGTAGGGATACAAGGTTCTTGGACTGCATGCAGTGGTCATAGCATGGGATTTAGTAGTGGGACTCTCCTAATTTTTTTACTTTTTCACATGTTGTGGGGTTGTTTCACTTTTCTAATTGGGTGTGTATTATTTCCCTTTTCATTTCTGCTTTACCTTTCTTGTACATGTACCGTTTACAGTAGGATTCATAAATGGTTGGTTTCCCATTTAATGTAGTGTTGTATCATTCATTCTTCTCCTCTGCGCTTTGGAATTTAGTTGGATGCGTGTGTGCACAGTTTCTTAGGCAATGAAATCCCCTAGTTTGTTGTGCCTTTAGTGCTAGTCACCAACCCATGTCATATGTTGGCAGGCTCTTGGTAGTTGTGACTCATGCCATGGCATATGCCAGGTGGTGACAACTATTTTCAATGGCAGTACAGTTGGAGAATGACCATTCTTATAAGGAGTAGTCAGTGAAGCTCTTGGATCATACAGATAATGTTATATGCAAAAAGACTACTCACCTTTTTTAATGTACTATGGATGAAATATAAGTATGAAGTGGAAACATGGGAATTGGAGGAGGAAATGATGGAAAACTACCAAAAATTATTTATGTATAAGAATGTAAAATAAAATTTGGGATCCTAATTTCATAAGGTGGAAGAACATAATGACCCAATGTTTAATCAATAGAAATTCCATTATTATAATTTTCATATAGAATAATCATAGGAAATTACAACCGAAGGAACTATTACGTAATATGTGACCTTTAAACATATCTATATCAATTCATAGATTTGAATTTCAAAAATAAGAGATACATGGTTCTAATCAGTATGATGTTTATAGTCCGATAACACGAACATAATGTTTTCTGAATATTAACTGACTATAATGAATTGTAATATTACTATTATGAATAGTTATTTGATCCTTACGAATAGTAAATCATTCAAGTAAACTAGTAACCTTACCAATGAAAGAATAATATAAAATTTATCCCTCATATAAGTAACAATATGGAATAATTATATCATAGTGTTGGTATTTTTATGAGTCATGTAAATTTATTTACAATTTTATATATAATTTTAATATTTTATAAAAATAATAATTTCTTAAAATGTATTCATAAATAAGTAATTTGAATAATTATGATTATATGGTAATTTTTTGTGTAATTAATTAAATCTTCAAAGTGTTAGAAAGGCAGTTTTAATTTTAAAATTTAAAATCATCAATTAAATTATCATTTTATTTTAAAATTAATTTTTCCATATGGTGAAAATTATTTTAATAAACTGGAGTTCATTTTTAAATTCTACACATTATGATATGGTTGGGGTTATTTTTTGATATTTTTCTAAAACATTTTTTATTTTTCGGTGATAGTAAAATGTTATCGTTTGAGGTATATATAAATTATATGTCAAATACACTATTTATTGAGTTAAAGATGAATTAGTCACATTTTTTTTGATATCACATGAACATAGTACTTGTTTATGGACACCATCAGAGATGAAAACACTATATGAGAGTTGTTGATTTCTCACATTCGAGGATGACGAGATCTCAATTTCTATTACAATCATCAATTTTGGTCATAAAACAATTGTTATGGTTGAAAAATATTACAATATATGAATTATGTATAATTTATTGTTATATAATATTTTTTACAAAATTATTAATTTATAATAAAAAATACGTTGAATGTGTTCAAAAAAGACAAAATAACCAAAATAGTTATCATTCATATTTTATATAATTATTCATCTTCAATATATATAACCAAAATAGTTTTATAACCAAGTAATGTAGTGGATGATCTCTAATAAAACATACCACTAATTCTAGACAACCTTTTGCATTTTACATGTTTTTTCTAACATATATATAATTTAACTAATCATGAACACCATTCAAAAAAACTGTACAATTAAATGTAGTAACACATCGAAAATTTCATGAATGAAATAAATAAGGTATAAATATTTGATTTCCTTATAAAGAGGTTCTGTAAATTTTAATTAATAAATTTAATTTGGTTATCCAGGACATTATGATTCGGCGAAGGACCCTAGAAGACATAAGTTAATGGATTATACATGAACCTCCATTATGTCTTTGGGTTTCTCTTAGTTTATTTTACCCAAATGAATATATCCATTATTTTCATATATATATTATTAATTAAATTCTTATTCTCCAAAATCATGTATTAATATCCATTTATAATTATATTTAATGGATATAGATGTTTTTAAATGATTTCCTCTTCAATTATTCTTGATAAACAAGCTATTTAACGGAACATCTCGAATTCATACCCAATTTAAGGTACAATATATCATCTATTTTAAGAAACCTTTGTTTATATAAAATCAGTAATATTTTATTGAACCCCTTTTATATTCAATTATATTTTTATACAAATGACTATTCTATTTCCTATTTTAAATTCTCATTAGTATTTTCCTTAAAACACACTAAAATTTGTTGTGGTAAAATTTATCAAATACTCTTCTAACATATCTTCAAATCTATTGGGCATCTGTTTCTATGATATATGCTTCTGTTACTGTGTAAATTTCCATATATGATTTAAATTTCATTCTCTCATAGACATATTAATGATATTCCAATTCATTATGCTTTATGATAAGACTAAAATACACATTTCTTTGGATGGTTACCCTTATGTTTATGTATGGATGATTATGAAATATTAATTATGTGGAATTAACATTCATGAACATCATAGGAAATGTATACCTAGATAGTAATCCAATGAACTGGGTAATGTTGACTCTCATGAGGCGTTATGTGAAATGGTCTTTATAGTTTTCATTAACATGTGTCACCATGTTAAATAGTCTTGGTGGTTAACCATGACTTGTGTCCCTCTATATCCAACAAGCATTGAATCTTTCTATGGTCATGTTTTATTTTTATTAAACATTACAATGAATTTATAATTATATTATATCTTGTTTTCTATGTTATGATTCCATTTTTTCCATTTATTTTTTATATCATTTTTTCATGACTTCTAACCCATGTGTTAATGCTTTATTCTATTTTTGTTCCCTTTCTTGGATTTTTAGGTCATTACATTAATCATGTTATCCCTAGTTTATCTTAAATGGATATACACACATAATGGAATTTAATATCTCATTACAAATACTATATAATGAAATGTTATATTTAGCCCTATGTTTTATGATTTATTTTCCTAGTCTAACATTACACTAGAATTTTCGATACATGGATTGTAATATAATGCCTTATTATTCCTAAAATAATGTAATATTATTTGTTAAATGATAGGGTCGTTATAGGTAAAAAGGTAAAAGTGAGTCTCCGGTACATTAGGACAATTAAAATTTTAGATGTTAATTGTGATGTATCTTATTATTTTGAGTTTATACCATGCCTCTATAAATAACATTATTCTTTATAATATAATTTTTAACAATGTCCATTCTAATCCAAACACATGTTCTCACAATAGAAAAATATAATTGGAACCCGATTTATCTTACTATTAAGATAAATTCTAGATTCATTATATTAGAGAGAATTTATTAAGGAAATAGATGAATATAATGTTAATTGTACTCTAGGGAAATCATAAAATGGAGGAAAAAAGTGAACACATGGATGTTATGAAAAAGAGCCACACACATGTTATTAGAAGGTAACATCAATGTAAATTCCAAAGATTAATTTTTTTAATTAATGATAAAATGCGAAACATGAGTCGAAATTATATTAGGTGGAATTTATATTTAAATAATACTATTATATATAAAAAGATATTTATCCACAAATGTAATTGTTAAATGATCATTTAATAATATTTTTTTATGAATAATTGAAATTATGGAAATTAGCTATTCCCCTATTTATTATTAATAATTTTTGAAAATATTATAAATAGAATATTAATTAATATAAATATTTTGTAAATTTTATAAGATCATTTTGAGGTAAAACATTTATTTGTAAACAAACTTATTTATGGCATAATTTCCATCAATATTAATAAATAATGAAACTAATTAATGATGAATTATTTAATTTAAATTATATATTAACATCTAGAGATATGAATTTAAATTCATATAATTTTTTCATAATTATATTGTTATTATAGTCTCACATTATTCTCAAAAAATGCATTTATTTAAAAACACTCTTTCAACAAGAATTGTGGGATTATATTGGGATTAATTCCATCTACTTATGTGAATTGTATTTAATAAAATGAATTCCATATTTTTCATAAAAATATTAATAATTATTTAATATATAAATTTTGTTTCATAATAATAATTACATGAATATTGTATATTAATTAATATAGTCTATGTTGAAATATGTTTATACTTGTGAAATTTTATTTTGTTAAAATTAGATTTCTATTCACATAGAGTTTTAATTTGATAAATTATTTTTATTGTTTATAATAGGTTTTTATAATGTATCAAATATTTGGAATAAAATTTTAGTTTAAATTAATAATTCACGGGGATAAGAAACTAGTTACCATGATGAGAATAGAAATTGTAAGAGTATATAAACACAAGTGATAAAAAGATATCATGTTAAAATCATACATTATTTTATGTTATGGGGGTATTTGATGACTATAAAATCTTAATACTAAATTAATAATAACGTTTTGATGAAAATTATTTCAGAGTGAATTCCCATTATTTAATAGTTTTGGTTATTTACCATAATTACACCCCTCCTCTATTCTCAAAGGGAACTCACTCACATCACTTAATCACAGATATAAATCTAATTTAATGAACTAAAATATACCAAAATATGTCCCAAACATCAATATACACATTATATTGTTGTTTTAATTCTAGTAAAATAGTACATGTAGTCCTTAATAGCAGACCAAGAGGGGGTTTCTCCCAGAGATGACGATTGTTTTAATGAATAAATTTATCATATTTTAAAAAATTACTTTACATATTAAATCATAATATGTAATACACCAATATATACTATATACTAGGATTTTATTATATTTATGGAACAACCTATATCCATTACCTTCCTTATTAATTGGAAAATAAATCCCTCACTCTTGCACATAATGGACCACCACCTCACGAACCGTTGAATATTGTTTTTGATCACTAAATTACATAGATAATAATTATGATTGAATTAATGAATTTATATAATAAATATTGAATAAAAGTAATTATTTAAAACTCATATACCATCAATTTTTTTACCGCATTACACATTAAGGAAATGATATCCCAACTCATGCGTTCATTTGGAATATTATTTTCATAACGTAATAAAACTCATTTTCAATATTAAAATTTAAATAATGTAATTCAAATTGTATTTAGTGAATAATTATAATAATTATAAAATTAATATATTTTTATATATTATGAATCAATATCATATGATCATGAACCAGAATAAACACGGTAAAACACACATGAGAAAACAAGAGAACTGGAACCTGAATCACCAAAAATAAAAAAAATACTATTATCAAACATGTGGTCACATGTTATGATATTATAATTTATGATATTATAAATATGAATATGGTTCATTAGAAATATTTAATCTTTCTTAAAACCATTATACATTAGGAAATATGGCTTTAAATAAAGGGAGTCATGAGGTAAGGGATTTTGTCTCAATTTGCATTTCATTGTGACATATTTTTTAATATGTAACAATTACCTTTTATGAGATTTTTATACAATAAAATATATTTATATAACATTATTAACATTATACTAATGTTTATTTAATTTTAAATTCAACTTTTATCCATCAACGGATCATAGGGGTTATAATATATATTATAATCTCACATTATTTTGTGTTTTCTTTTACTCACAATGAATGCATCGTATTATTTATCCTTGATGATAAAAAATTATATTCTTATATATTATATATTTAAGGATATTTTATATATTATTTAAAATTTTTATAGATATTGTAAATAAATCTGGGAATGAAAATTTTAAAAGAAAATCAATTTCAATTTCTCTTTAAATCAAATATATATTCTTTTTATATAAATGTTTATTAAATTTAATTCTAAAATGAAAATTTAATTACACCACATGTTTATTAATGAAATTTAATTCTATCCATTAATATTAAAACATCATTCTGAGGAAAATTCATTCTCCTTATGAAATGGTTATTTTCAATTGAAATTAAAAATGATTATTTTTCATAATCTATATTTTGATATTTGACTTCACCACCACAAATTTTTTTATAAATATAGACTCTTAAAAAAGATTTACATGGTAAATAAAATAAAAATATTTTATGAATAATTAATTTAACATTTTACTTCTTGTAAATTTACTCTTCGAATGTAAAATATTTTATTATATAACTATATATTTAAGATAAATTGATGGTCACCTCTCATTTCATGATGAATTTCAGGATTATAAACATTATGTTCAGTAAATATTTCTATATTGACTATTTTTCATTGGAAATAATTTTTTTATTAAATATCCATATTATTTTTTATCATCTATAAAATTATTTACCCAAGGCACATTACATTTGTTCTAAATGTGTTTATTTTGAATATAATTTTATAAATTGGGGAAATCATGTTATGTCTTTATTCAATGGTCCATATATATTTTTTTTATTAAGGAATAATTTTGTTTTAATAGAGTATATAATTTTTTATCTAAGTATTTTTTTGGACATATAGTTAGGGTGGTGTATTTTTATTATAAATCCCCTATATTCATTTATATTTCTTATGATGAAAACTAGTTTTAAATATAAAATTTGATTTTACCCATAGTTTTAAACTAACTTGTGAAATGTCTGGATAGAATAGATATCATTATGTATGAGATCATGAAATAAAAAATTATAAATTTTACATCATGATGATATTTTATTCAATGATATTATTTCATTTATATTATATATGGATTCGGTTTTTTCTAATACTAATTATAAAATGGAATGGGTTTTGTATTGTTTAGAATTCCGTAACGATTATTGTTATTTTATTTTATTTAAAAAATTTATTTATTAATTATAATTTGTATTCAGTTATTTGATATTAAATATTGAATATTCCTTATAGATTCATTATAATGTCCACTTTATGTAACAATTACTAAAAATTTCATCATACCCTTATTCTATTTCCTTTCCCTATGCCATGAGGAATATTTCCTTAAAATAATTTGAGGATTATGAATGTTTTCCTTTGCTATGTCTTATATTTTATCCACAATTTGAAATTGGTATAATCACTATATATGTATATAAAACTCTTGTACACTGATTAGTACAATAGGAGTTTCACCCTTATTTTTATGTCATAATAATAATATAACTACTGTCTTTGGGATATTAGTGACTTGTTAGTTACTTCATTTATTTTTTTCAACACTTCCTCTTAGGGATGGTTACAAATATAATGTTAGTGAATAATTAATATATCTATAAAATATTTATTATTATTTCATAATAATATATTTTCTACCTTCATATAATATCATACATTTGATAATGATAACATGTTTCATTTGTAAATTTGAACTAGAATTTCGATGAAGAGATGTGATTTTTTAGTTCTATAACACAAGTGTGTGTTTTTAGGAATTATTTTAGGAATTAATAATATTAATATAAAATAAAAATTATTCATGAAAATATACCTTATAAATATTTTAGTTTCAATAAATATCTCAAAAAATGAAAACATTACTTATGTGTACACACACACTAAAACCTCCAAGAAATTGTGTGTTTAATTTCTGATGAATTCATTACATATATGGTTTCTAATGTATTTTTAATGAATAAAATTAATAATTAAGTCCTATATAATATTCATAATCCATGATCTCTTTAAAACGGTAATCTAATGAATGTTTTATTAAAAATTACTTACTGGACAACCTAAAAATGTCCAATGTCCACATAACTTATTTAGTAACTAAAATGGTTAATATGAAAAATTAAACAAGAAAAATGATAATATAATTTACATGAATAGTTTTTTTAACAAATTAAATAAATAATATAAATTTAATTTAGAATAGTTAGATAATGTAAAAATATAGATAATACAGGGTATATGATATTTCCTTTATCAATATATTTCTATAAAGTCAAATGAAATTTTCACAACTTGTTATATTTTGTATATTGAATAAAATTATCTATTGATTTATTTTATCATTAATATAATGAAATTAAATATTATGACAATACTTATCAAATTACCCTTTATGATTTCTTTATAACAAAATATATACTTACATTGTAATAAATTTTTATTGAAAAAATTATTTTGAATGTTTTATACTATATTCTATCCAAGTACATATCCTTTTAAATATTTCATGATTATTGATACATATATTTTAAATACATTTCAAATAAAATTTCAAGTTTTTTTATTTTTTTATTTAAAAAATAAATTTAATCTATTAGATGTTTTCCAAACATTCTTTTTTTTTTAATTTCATTAATAAATGAGTTAAAATGGTTTCTTTATATATATAACATGAACTAATTTTTCCACTACCATGTAAACTATCATTGTTCATGATTCCACTAATAAAAAAAATAATTTGTCATATTAAATATTATTTACCATAAATTTAGTAATTTTCATGGTTATGATTTATCACAATAATATGATGATTTTTATAAATGAAAATGGATGAATAATTTGTATAGGTATCATTATAGTTATTATGGGTTTTATAATCTTATATTTAAATTTTATGAACATGTTTTTCTGGATATAGATCATGGGAATTATAAATGGTGGTAGTTGATCTTGATATAATTCATCATGATGATTGACCCCAGTGTAGGTCCCCAATTCAGTTGGTATTGATTTAGTCATCAAATTCAAAAATTGTGGACACAACAAGGTATGTTACTATAAATGAAGTAACTAGGAATAATTTATTCAGACATGACTAACAAAATATTGAACAAGGGTTCTACATTTGAGGATATATGATACATATTTCAATATTTATCAGTATTTTAGTCAAAATATTTCATATTATATAGAGAGGAATTTTATGAAGAATTTAAGTTACATTTTAAATGAATAATTTCATGATTTCTAATATTTCTAAAGATAAATTCAGGGTTTACAATTACAAAATTCTAGTTTTAATTTTTTTTATTCAATGTATTTTTTCATATTTAGTGATTCTATGTTTACATGATGAATTTTTTGTTATAGAAAAGATTATTTTTTTCTTCGGTTTTCAATTTTTTACAAGAAAAATGATTTGACATCAATTTTATACCAGAAAAGAAATATTTTTTTCCAATCTATACATTTCAATTTTTTCACCAGATCAATTTATGATAAAGAAAAATATAGATATCAACCATTCTTTTTTGGATATATCCTAAAAAATAAAAACAATCTTGAATGAAAATTAATTATAAAAAATCACTTTTTATGGAATTAATATACACAATGTGTATATTTACAATTTTTATGTACCATTAAATTCTGTATAATTATTAACCTAAACCATCATTGGAATGTAATAATTTTATTTCCATTTTTTGAAAGATAAATATATGGGTTGTTCATGTAATCTATTGTTAATGTAAGAATAGTAAAATTATATTTCAATAGTCATGTTATTATATGATTCTACATTATAATGTCGTTAATAGAGAAGGGATATGTCAAAAATTAATTAAATTCAACTCATGGATAACTGATGAGGATAATTAAAAAATTTTTCATAGAAAAATGTTTAAGGAACCTCTTTTTGATTACATATCTAGGATAATGAGACTATACAAGACAATATAACTTATTATGCAATGATGTTTTATTGAAATTACCCATTCATTTCATTATGTTTTTTGGAAATCATGATATCATAAGATGGAGATATGGATATATAATATTTCTTGTATATTCTATATATTGATAAAACATATATCAAAATGGGTTTTTTATAATAATAATATTTTACATTAATGCCATCATGATGGGATTATTTACACACATTGATAGAATCTGAGGAGAAACAACCTAGATATAATTATGGGATATTATTGGTTTTTAGGACCATGTTGATAAAGAGGATTTTCATATTCATGTAATATTTTTTGTGTTTAAGGATGTTTTAGAATAATTAAATTCACATCACATTTAAAAATTGGATAATTGGATGAACCATAAAATTAATATAATCAAACTCAAATTTCTTAATTAAGTAAATTTTATTTGGAAATAAAATTGTAGATAGAAGACAAATAAGTTACAATATATTCTATGTAAATTTAGATGATGAAAGAAGAGTTGGATGAAAGATTAAATTTCATAACAGATGGGGGTTGTGATAAATTTAGTAACGTGGTCTTAGAATATATTAAATCATTGATGAAATTTTCATGATACACTTATTTCCTATGCTGTGAATGGATCATGTGGACATAGTGTATGTGTTTCATATATATTATATTTCTATAGGATTCAGAATAAGTGAATTGTGGAACAATAACATTGAAGAATTAATTATGTTCTTATTTATATTTCATTGTAAGTGAAAATGACTTCAAATCAGTATAGTTGGAGTTATGGAAGTATCTTTTTATGGTGTTTTGGTTTTCTTGGGTTTTCCAAATTTTTGGGCCTCAAAACAAGGAGTTTTTTTATATGAATGGACGTGTTTTAGAAAATATTGTTCTTATAAGGTAATTTTTGGAGAACAATGAAAAGTTGATGAACTGAAAAAAGGTAGTCAGGATGAAGAAGGAAAATAGGAAAAAGAATATTTATCAATAGTAGTTCTATGCAGACCACTATGCATAAAATGTTGTACACGTTATGAAAAAACAGTTTGTAGGAGGATCGTAGATCATAGGAGGAAATTAGTTCATGAGGTTCTTCATTTATAGTTAATTAGATATGATTTTGTAATGAAATACATCAGCTATAGTAAAAGAAGTAATGCACTATGTAGACATTATAACATAGTTCACATTGAATTTTATACCACATTGATGTTTTCGGTACTTCAGATTAGTTAGTTTTTTGGTTTTTTTCCAATATAAATATCCTTATTCAAATAATTAAGTAGAGATAATTTCATTATAGTTGATCATTACTTCTATAATAATTCATGTATATCCAAAGAAGTTTGCGAAGAATGATTCCATGACAGAGGATGTAGATTGTGGGGATCATATCCCCAAAGTAGATAGTTTATGTGGATAGTTCATGAAATACTGTTACTAGGCTTAGTAAATCCTAATGGATGTGGGCCTTCAAAAACATGGAAGTCAAAAAAATAATTAAAAGATCACAGGGCATCATCTATCCATGAAGGAGTGTATGTTCACAAAGAAAATGTTGTCCTCAAACCACATTCACCATACAGTGTAATGCAGTTCATGGAATATAGATGATTTATCGCGGAGGGTATAAGGATGTTATAAAATGGACATAAATATTTTGATGTATCCTTTTAAAAAAATACCATTACATTGAAATGTCATATTTAATTATTGAGATATTGATCCCAAAACCAGACATGGAAAATTGAATGAGTATCCTTACAATATCTAAGAAACTCTTTCCTACTTATAAGTAAGAAATTTATGATTTTTTAAAAATTATCATATTTATTAATGTTGATAAGGATGTAAAAAACATTTTTGTTAAAAAATTAGTTTTAAATCATTTTTCCTTACATGAAGAACATGTAATTTAATAAAGAACATAGTGCTACATGGGGTTATGGGAATATCTTACTTATCATATTCCTCAAAAAAGGATTGTTTTCATGTGGATTTAGTGGATTTGGATTATTTTTTAACTATAAATAATAATATCTACACTTGATGTTTAGTGAGCATTGTAAATAGTTTGGTTCTTGTTTTTGTTTGAATAATTTGTTTTCTATGGGTAATTTATTCTTTAATAGGAGTAAAATGTTGTTTCATAGTTAATGATTCATTAAATAAAAGATATCATTAATTCACCCCTCCACCTCATAGAAAAACATGAATCCTAGATGTGTAATTTCAATGGGATGATTTTTATTTGAAATTAATATTTGTCAAAACAAAATACATTTTTATTAATATTCAATATAAACAAGGATATAGATAAAAATATGAGAAAATATTATAATTCTTGATTTCGTTAAACTCTATATGTTGTTAGAGAATGTAATAATTGTGAAGAGAATATTTGTGGAATAAAAATACATCTAGGGATTATAGATATAATTTATAGTTACATGGATTGAAAAATCTTCTATGATTCACAATTCTCTTGTATCCAGTAGTAATGAGATGGGGTTGAGGATATCCAAACCGTATATTTTTTTAATTTTAGAATTGAGGAACATGAATAACCATGAAATAAATATCTTCAGACTTATTATTAAATAAAATGGTCATTGAGTAAATGATTTTTCAATAGTGGTACCCTATATTGGAATCCAAATAAATTATACTATTAAATATTTCAATTATTAATAATAATTAATACATCATTTTTAATTCAGGTTATCAGAGGTTGTATTGTAATTGAAATAATTTAGTGTTAATGCCCTATATAATCACTTTTTTAGTTTGTTTTTGGATCAAAATTGAATATAATTACTCATGAGTAAGTAGTAATCCATATTATAAAACATTAATTTAACATTATTTATTATTCCTAAAGACAAAATTAAGTCAATTGAATCTATTAAATTTAACACAATGCATTAATATAGAATTAGAAATTAATATGAGATATTTTATAATTTTATTCTATGTTTTATGGAAATCCTCCATAGAAACATAATCAGAAATAAAAAAAGGCATTATTCATAAATAATTAATTCATATATTTAAAATGGGAAATACATGTTATAAAAATTTAAGAATAACAATGATATGTGAACCAAGACAATTTTTGAATAGATTTCATATATACTATAACCACATAAAAATTATTTAACCTTGACATGTTCTTATCTACACTACATCAACAACATATAATCCTCTAAATAAAAAAATCATTAACATTTAATATAAATATCCCTAATTAAAATAACAACTATACCAAGAATCTACCAATAACTCAATAAATAACCATAAGAAAAACCATAGTAATCATGATAATTTCTTATAAATATAATCCCATATTAAAATCGAACAAAAGGTACCAATCTCAGAGTAATAGAATAATAATTTCTTATAGAAATCACATATCCAAATAATCATATTAAAAAACTATAAAATGTAGTATAATACAAACATAAATCTTTAATAAGATGAAGAAAAAATAATCCATGGAATATAACGGTTTCTACCATGGACATGATGAAATTAAAATATCTACTGAATACATAACTACAATAGAATAAGAATGAAGAAGAGATACATATAGTGGATATAGGAAAATGGTGGAAAATTTACTTAAAAACAAGAATAAAAAAATTCAATATCATATTTCTATTGATGTCAATGTATTTTAATGATAGATAGATGAAAATGGAACTACGTGGTGTTTAAAAATAAAATAAGGTAGTAATGGGGTTATTTCTATGGTTAAAAAAGGATAAAGAATAATCTTAAAATGATTACTTTAATATGATATTACAAAAAAAGAACCCATATAGCCACCATATATATAGTGGAAACCCATTGATCTTTTATATTTATTATATTGTCTATATAACCAATAGTTATATAGTTAATATCCAATGAACTTAACTAGAGTTTTAGTGGCACCAACACACTAAACCCTTTTACTTTATTCTATCATCCAACTAAACCATTCACCCATATTATCCTCACATTAAATTCAACTAAAAAAGTCAAAATAATGCACTTAAAACCAATTAAATAATATCTCAAACAAATCTGGATTTATAAAATCAAAAGTACATGTAATCACAACACTATATATCTACAAAATAATAATTACTATGGTGATGCACATTATAAATTCCGTACCAAAAATTTTTTCCTCTAAATTATTTTTTTAACAAATATTAAATCAATATGTATTCAAGAAATTAAATTTCATATCGTATATTTGTTATAAAACCAATTGATTTCATAAAAAGTCTCCAAAGATGTTGATAAAACTGATATATGTTCAATCTATGTAACTCTCCCTATCCAACTTATCAAAGACTCAATTCTACTTATCAATCATTCATTATAGTTTTTCAAATATTGTTATTTATAAAAACCAACATTTTATTCCATTACAAAATTCCATATCAAACGCATTTTTACAAGGAATTTTATAAACATGTACTATAAACTATTCAATTTTTCCATGAAACTAATATTTTTTATTATTTTATCAAAAAATTATATTCGAATTTTCATTTATTTATTATTTTATTATATAAATAATATATTTTAATGTTTTTTCTACATCACTAATTTTTATAAAATATGCATACTCATTTTAAAAATTAGACTTTTAGTTTATCAAATCCATCATTTAACAAAAAATATTATTATAGAAGAAAATATTACAAAAATTAATTTCAATTAAATAAATAGTAGAAACAATAAACTGATATGAAATATGAATGACGAAAACATTCTATAAATTAAAATCAAATATATAAACATGTTTATTATCATATAAATTTTAGCATATAAGAAATGAATAACAGATCAGGAAACCATAAAAAATGAACTTAACATTAACTTCTACTACTATAATAGATTAAAGTCATTATATATTGATGATAATTTTCTCATATCAATAACACAATTGATAAAAATAAAATACAATATTGAAAAAAAATTACAAGTCGAGAAATTAAAGAAGCAATACTAAAAGTGAAACATTAGAGACCCTCGATTTTCATACAATATAATTACATCAATATGACTTAATACATTAAGCATTACAAAATGTTATTCCAAAACACTATTTTTGGATAGTGTCTTCAGAAACATCAAAATGTCAGAAACGATAAATAAATTAGCTCTATTATCTCTTGTTAGGTTTTTATTGAATAACACCCATTATGGACACACACAAAAATTAAAATCATTATATATATGGTATGGAAACATTAGAATGAGTTATCCTTGTTTCTTAATAATGGTAAAAAATGGAGACGTGTATGTATAAACATGAGCGCAGAGGTAAGAAAATGTGACAATAACCTTAGAAGATTATTCCTTGTTGAAAATATGATCATAATCACATATCAATGAATATTGTGTGATAGTTCATAATATAGAAATCATATCTAAATAATTATCATAATCCATGAATGAATATCATAGGAATAAGACATGGAATTTTTACACAGACATAAGCATATAAAACCCCGATGTCTAGCATGCCTACCATGACAATCAAAACATGTTAGTCTTGGGATAATAACTTGTCTACCTACTCCAGGAATTAGATTAACTCACATGTGAATTCCTATTTTGGGGTTGTTATGTTCTCTTCTGTACCATATTATTTTTGGGCTTGTGATTACCTAAGGTATACACACTTTTTTGTGATCGGGATACACTCAATCGTACCCTCATTTATTGGTCTGGGGATGCTTTACCATGTACCCTCTTATTCCAATTTTGGGATGCCCTCCCATATATCCATTAATCGCATAAAACATTTATCTTTACGAAATTCATTAAATTGATATGTAGGTACTACCCATCATATAATAAATTCTTTCATACATGTTCCACAACATAATATAACATACATCATACCAGGACACAATAAACCACATGTGTTTCTTAAACATTATATCATAACCCATGAAATATTATGGTTATAAAAAATGTTTAATAAAATTATAAACTATGGTAAATATGTAGGTTTCATAATAATTTCATCAATGAATAACATGTGAAAGTAATTTGGCTTCATAAGCATTTACAATGTTAAACCCCATTGTTTTGAAATGGAATCCACAAGCATATAACCCATGGAAGAGGAATGAGTTTCATAAACATTTAACTCTTGAAAGATGAATTTGTTTTATAAACATATACCATGTTAAATAAGATAAATATTGATAAAAATATAACTCATTAAAGGGTAACATGTTTTATATATAAATGACATATTAAATTGGAATGAGATTAAAAATCAAAAAAATTCATGAAAGAAGAATGAGTTTCATAAACATATTACTCAAGAAATTGGATTTATTTTCTTAATCATACAACTTGTGAAAGGTGAAAAGGTTTTATAAACATATTAGAATGAAAGAGGAATTAATTTCACACACATATAACTCATGAAATATGACTAATTTTCATAAACATATATCTCATGAAATAGTAACAGGTTTTCTTAAATATCATTCCATCAACACATATACCATATATGGATCCTTTGAAACATTTCCCCAAAAGGAATGAGTAACTACGATAGATGTTATATTACATGTGAAATTATTTTAAATATCATTTAAAAAAATTTGGCGGAAATAGATGTTCATCTTTTAAAAATGCTCCTCAAATCATAAAAACTTTTTGAATCTATTTTCTTTAAAATTAACATTAATGATTATAAAGGATTATTTAAAAACATTTTGTAATAATTTCTCTTTTTAATCATATAATTAGAGCATTAGAATAATTCGAAATCCATTTTCCTTGAAAACAAATAAAAAGACCTAGAAAACATTCTGAAAACATTTCATTGAAAAAAAATTTAATCCATATAAATAAGGATTCATATAATTAAAATGATTTTCTTAAAAACATAAAACAATTTTGGATAAATATTTCTTTATAAGTTGACTTAAAGTCATTTAAATGAAACATTGATATCTACATTAATTTTCTAAGAACATGTTTTTGGGAAAATCTCTTTATGAAAATAATTTATAGATAATTATGAAAACAATTTCTTTAAAAATAAAACTAGTAAACACACAATGGAATCTTCAAAGAGATTATCATCATTATGCTGGTTATATCGTTACATGTCGAACATTCCTTTCTACCATAAATGTTTAAAAAATTGTTGAAATAATAAAATGAGAAGAATATTTTTTTCTAAAACCATTTTTAAAAATTATAACATGATAATAAATGTCCTTTAACATCATAGGATAATAGTAATTAATTTTGTAGTTTTTTTTAAATCATAGTTTTTTAATAACAGTTATTTATGATAGAAAGAATGATAGTGCCATAGTATCATATTAACAATTTCATATTTATCATATATACAAAAGTGTTCTGAAATGGGAACATTAAATAGATATAAATTTCATATTTAGAGGGTTTTAAAATTAATGAGTGTTAATAAAATATGGATCAAAATTTTTCTTCATTGGAAGCATAATCTTTAACAATCTTGATAAATGATGTGATTGTTTCAATGTATACTTACTACAAGGTAGCATAGGATAAAAATATTATTGTAATAAATTCATAACATATGATGCCATAAATACAATTAGAACAATTATATTCATCATTTATCTTTTTAATCACACTATATAAATGTCATAGAAAAATATATGTGCATAATATGTAATGGGTATCAAAGAAAGAAAATTTAGAAAAAATTACATTTCCAATTTGGAAACATTTGAAACATATACCGCATAAAAGAAAGGTAATAAAATTGATATGTAAATATAACTAAAATTATGTATAATAGGAATTTAATAAATTCATTCTTAGTATATATACCACACAGAATAAGTGAGTGATAAATAATTCTTGTATGTCACTGAAATAGAAAGTGATATGAAATTCCCTAACCTTGTGTCTTGAATAACTCCAAAATCTTAAAAAATAACTTAATAATAAATATAATATTATTATTAATCTATAAAATAAACATATCATTACATTTATTATAAAATGTGGTTGTATTATGACGTTATATTACATTATTTTTTAATTTTCGATGTCACAGTTTCACTTCAGGTTATATCCGCTTTTTTAATCACAAGTGTATTAACTTTTAAACATTTTAAACCTATACTTATATAATTATATCCATAAATTATAATATGGTATAAATTTCATTTATATTAATAATGTGTGTATTATAAAATCATTAAAATATAGAAGTACTAAAATGGAATGCATCATTCATGGAGATGGTACTCCATGGGTACGCATATACGTAGATTCCATTTAATTGTCGAATTGAAATAAAAAAGGATAATAAACTATATATATATCATTATTAGAGTATAATTAATATAAAATTTATATCATATATCATCATTAATCCCTTATTTAATACATTCTATGTATAGTTTGAATGAATCACATCACATTGAGGAGTCGGTAGTCCACAAGTCCATAAATGATGTTATTGTATTTTCATTGGATGGATTGTATAAATTTGTTACCTATAAAATAATTATTTTAGAGTAACAAAATCTAGAACATACCATAAAAATATTTTCTACATCATAATTCCAAAAAATGATATGTGGTATGGGAATAAATGAACCATCTTCATTTCAGGAGGCAGTATTTCATTGTACATGTAAACAATTTATTTGTTACCCATTAGACAACAATTCTTATAAGTATAGTTATAAAATATTTCATAAGAACATATAAATATACTGGGGATATATTATTTGAATAATAATCATTTAATTAGATTCATTGAGGTGGTGGATAAAAAAAATAAAATAAAATAGGTTGAGGAAAGGTGTTTCCACTTAATCGGGTTATTAATTTTCATTTTCACCAAAATGAATCCATCAAATAATTTTTACCAATGGGGATATATATATGATTTTTAGAGGGATGATGATGATTTATTTTTTATGGATCTTTTTTGATACAATGGGTCTCGATTGGTGTGAGAAAGTGGGAGGGAATCTGGCATTTTGTTAGTTGAGGAGGAGGGACACTCGTGTTTGTTTTGTGAATGAGAATTCTACCAATGTCATTACCATGGAAAGTGGGTGCCATAATGGTCCAAATTAAAGAATATGGATAATATGGTCATCATATAGCTATCCAATGTTTCATGGACATGTTTATCAGTCATTTTGGCCCTATAGAATTTGGTTTTGTCCTTTTTTATATTTAATTTTACATTAATCATTTTAATCATTTTAATTATTTTCAAAAACCCATTTCCAAAAAATCTATGTTGAACTTATTAGAAATTATAAATTATTATAGATTGAAATATGGAATAAATTTTTAGGAATTACAATAAAATTATTTGAGAAAATGAATTTAAATTTAATATCATAGATGGGACAACAATGTGGTCTTTTAAAGACATAACATCCAAATGATTTATTTGTTTTTATACCCAATTTTGAAGAGAAATTTATTACAATGACCAACATTGAATGAATATATAAAAATATGATCTAATTAATGTTTTAAACCAATTTAAAATATAATTCATTCTTACAAATAAATTAGATTAAAAATAAGTATGAATGAAAATACAATATTTTTAATAATTCCATAATAATGAGACCATACCGAAAAATACAAAAAAATACAACAACATTATCACATTTAAAATTAAAATATAGGGTATTTTTCAAATATTTAATATGTAAAATATCCTAAATTTTAATTTTAATTGTTTTCTTCATTAAAATGCACAAAAACCACATATATAATAATATTGGTTTAGGAGCATAATACAGGGGGTGTTCATATATTATGTTCATAAAATCAATTTGTTGAATATAAAAACTATATTATTTAATATATAAAATATATATTATGTTATAATCACTAAATAATTGTAACTAATTTAATTTATTAAGACAAAACACCGTTGTGATCATAAAAATAAAAATATATAATATATATTCAATCAGTTAATATATATTCATATTTAATTAATTGATAACCTATGAATTCCACATATTTTTATGTAAAATACATATTTTCTTATGTTCATTAACACTATTTGAAACCACAAATTATATAGATATGATAAATAAATCTAAATTAAATAATAATATAATTTTTAATATATTATTCTTTAGTAAAACTTAGTCTCGCATGTGACGCAAGATATCATGAAATGTCATTGTTAAGTGAAACACTTGCTATCTTTACTATTCCATGTAGAGATAGAAAAAATTTATGTTTTTTATAAGGAAACTTAACTTCAGTTTTTATATCAGTCATTCCAAACATAGAGTATTAATATAAAATAATCTCTTTTTATTTTTGTGGGTAATGAAAAAATTAAAAAGATTATATTAATTTAAAATAAATAAATCATAAAATAACAAATTGTATCACTATACCTGCTTAGAATGAATTTCCTTATCTAAATTAATCTAGTTTATCAATGGCTTAATACTCAAAAGTATCATTCATAGAAAAACACACAGTAAAAATGAATTCTAAAACATACATTAAAAAGGGAATGGTGGAACCGTATCAGATGCCCAAATTAAAATGTATCATGGATTCCAACAATGATGGAATGTAAAAACATGGATATATAACAGAAATATAATTATCATGTTTCTGAAATTACTAGGAATGTATAGTTGTACCACTAAGAAGGGGATGGGGTGAATCATTTATATCATTTTATTTTCTATTTCAATGCTTAAGAAACCACCTTATCCATCTATTAATAAATACATTATATAGTGAAAAAATTCAAACACACATCCATAGGAATGAAATTATATACAAGGTTTTCTTTTTAAAAATAATATATATTTCTTTAGTATGGGTCTGAAATGACCGGAAACACCTAATCCACTACAAAACAATACTTTTGTGTGGAATACAATGATTATGAAATGCAATTTATCTCGTGTATCACTATATAAACCATTCAATTGTACGTGTGATCATTCTTTAAAAAATGATTCAACTCAATGTTATCGTAACAATAATTATACAATTATATTTTATCAAGATTCAAAAATATAATAATTTTAAAAATTATTGTTCGCTTTCTTAACGAAAATCTATTATGATATTCCTCGACATTATAATAAAACTCAGCATGATTTCCCAGTACTGTTTAAAAATAATATTTCATAGTCTCATTGTCTAATATGAAAAAAAGAACCTTAGTTATAATATGTATGAAAAAATATTGAACACTTTATTCTTCAGTTTAGAAATATCAATGTGAAAATTCTTCCGAATATAATAACAACCTAAATATATTTATCATCTGAATATAATGATCAAATGAATATATTTCAATAATGATTCATCTACTTTGACTTCTATCAGGGACAATTTCTTCCAAAAATCCCAATACTGAAACATCTTTTTCTGTCTAAAATTTTGTTAATGGTCTTCCTTCTCTATAGTTATTATCAATAGTTATTTTTCATAAATTTCAATTTAATTTTATCCTTTTATACAAACCATATATATAGAATTTTAAGGATTCTTGAAAAATTTCTGTCTCAACCAAATTATACAGACTTTTATGTTTAGTTAAATTTTTGGTGTATCATGACTTCTTATACATTTCTCAACACATTTAGTTTGTTTTAAACCATTTTTTAATCGTCAAAAAACTTCAGCTTACTTTTAAATTCATTAAAAACATCAATCTGATTCTGATTTCCAATTTTGATTTGCTCAGTGTAATTTCATCATTAGGATTCTCTAGACCGGTTGCATAAATGATGAAATATTATATATTTTATTATTGAACATTATGTTTTCTATAGTAAAATTTTCTATATTAATGGATGAAAAAATTGCTTCTTCAAATTTCATGATTCCCCTTTATAAAAATTTGAATCGCCTCCATTCTATTTGATGTATGATTCTAATTTTTATTAAGAAATGCCTCAATAAAAAGAAGGAGAACTTAGATCTATAGATTTTTATTCTTCTATTATATTAATCCATTTGAATTATAAGCACTATAATTCATCCTATAAAAAAGTCATGAATATATTGTTGATTAAGATCTGAATTTTTCATTACATTGGCCACTACACTATTTATTTATTTCCATTCATTACTCTCAAACAATTATTCATCCAATGTTTATGATGACATAATGATTCTGAAAGACTAGAATTAGTATCTTCAGCTTAAACAACATATTTCAATTCTAAATATGACACAAAAAAATTTTCTGAATACACAATTATTTCTATCATAAATATGATGTTATACTGAATCCAATGGAAAATCATCAATAGCTTCATCTTTATTCTCTCCCTGAATACGATTGGAATTATTTCCATTATAATTAATATGATTTCCTTCCCTTTTCTCCATAATTATTTTACCAATCATTTATCATATGATTGAGAAAAATAATGATATATGAGAACTCTAAGATCAAAAAATCAAAATCAAATTTATACTTTATTAATGTATACTATGATTATCGGCCATCATGATCTCTTATTCCTATATGGACCTATAGTGTGTCTAAAGATCCTTTTTATCTACAATAAATCTTCTAAATATGATTTTGGTTCTCAACCATTGTGAGTCTTAGTTTTTAGAAATGATTGTCAGCCTAGTTTTCACTAAACAAAATGTGATGTTATTTCTTCCTCTTATTATTAAACATCATTGACAAAAAAAGATGACACCGAAATATGATAATCATTTTAACCTTGGTCCTAAAAATATCCCCCATTATATTTTTTAACAAAGGTTCAAAAATTACTGATCATTTTAACCTCAAGATAAATATTACTCGTGAAAATTCAATTCCTAAGCATGTTAACATATTTTATGAAACAATAATTATTGATAAAAAAACCATGTTGACTAGAATAAGTGATCTTGAATGTTATTCAACTTTTCGTCACAAAATTTTTCATTACCAATTGTCAGTTCTTCAAAATCCTTGGATGAAAATATTTTTGTTTCCTAAAACCACTCCAAATAACATAGAATAGTGCACACACATACAATGTTGGAGTCTTGGATTATCAAAAAATCCCTTATTTACATGATTTAATAAGGATATATTTATGAAGAAATTTAACCCCTTGACATCACTATCATAATATTAGATGAGATGGGGGAAAATACTTGTACCTCAACCATGATGAGAATGAGTTTAGACACATAGCTCTATCCCCAATTTAGAGAAATCATCGTTCATTAATAATTTTGTAAAAATTTATGGAACATGTTTTGATGTATGAATATACTAGATCGTTAATAGATTATTCACCATATAAATTTTTATGAAGTGCTACATTATATTAATATTTTTGGAATGATAATGGTGTACTTATATCCTGATGAGATTGATTTCACTATGATTATCTCTCCCAATGAGTAATGATAACATCATTTCAATAGGTAAAGATTCTTACTAAGTATTCATCCACATATATTAGGTATACTCTTGAGTAGCATCAGTACACTCGGATTCACCAATTCTTAGAGTTGCATAATTTTGATTCATTGTATTCAAACTAACAGATTTTTTCTTATAAATAAAACATCACTAGATCTGGATCTTATATCAACAAAATTTCCATCCAAATCATTGTCTGAATACCCAAAAAATCAATAATTTTGTGGGAAATAGTACTTGATATTGAAAATTTTCAATTTTATATATCATTGAATACTTTTTTAGTGGTAAAATATCCTCATTTATAATAACTTTGAAATAAAACACATACGGTAACAATATAAACAGTATATGTTCCTGAGGTTTTCAAGTAAATTAAATAAAAACATCTTAGAAAAAATTTCCAATCTTCTTACATTCCTTCCCCAAAATTACTTAACTTGTTTTACACTGATGATAGTGTGGATAATGATTCTTAATTTTCCATACCGAAGCTTTTTAGATGTTCTTTAGAAAACACTCCATGAGAATGATTTTTTTTGTTCTTTTTTAATATTTGTTGTAACGCCCCGACCCCAGCTACCCAGAGTCGGTGCATTATTACATAACATTGGCATGATCAAAAGAAAGATCAAATCCCGAAAGACCGATTAGTTTAGTAGCCTTGAAAACACTAGATATAATCATATAGTTTTACATTACATTTCAAAGTGAAAAACTACTACAACAACAAAGTCTTCATATCCACACTATTAACCCCTCATAATATCCCTGCAAGTCATTCATAATTTACTTCATCACTACCTGGGAAAAATAAAACATAGAAAAGGGGTGAGCTCAAATGCCCAGTAAGGATAACAATATAGCGGAACATTCAAAATAAGCATAAACATTTAAGGAAATGAATTACTAAAACAAAAGCCTTTTATAATTGAACTTCAACATAGTATGGCATAAATAAAATGAAATAATGCCATTTACTTATTCACATGGATATTCTACTAATCGAATAATCACATGCAAAAATCAATAACCATTCTCATAATGTTGGAATGCATAATGCCAGACTATCATAACCACATAGCCAAGGCCTCGTGCCAAGACTACAAATACGATTTTGTCAAGGCCTTGTGCCAAGACACTAGTTTGTCTCATTAGACCTACCGATGCATCGAGGAGCTATAGCGGGCTCCACCCGTCACTTATTAAGTCCAATGCATTCCCATATGAAAAGGTTTAAACATAACATAAACATTCGTATTAAAACTAGCATACGAAATGTCAATAATTTCACCATAAACTATGAATGGTATAAAAATAGCACATCCACAGTCAAACATATCACAAAACCTTCAATACAATATATAATTTTTGTATCATAATAAATCAACTTCAAATAATCTTAAAATCCATCAAAGGATGTTGACAT
The DNA here is from genome assembly GCA_963277665.1 of Viscum album. Lineage (NCBI taxonomy): Eukaryota > Viridiplantae > Streptophyta > Magnoliopsida > Santalales > Viscaceae > Viscum > Viscum album. The sequence goes on along the minus strand of OY728143.1, from coordinate 958,466,070 downwards.
AGATGAAATCAAAATTATTTTTAAAGAAGTATCTCCTTTTATTTTGAAATCATTTAAGATCCATATAAAATAAAACATTTTCTTTGAAAATATTCTTATAACCTTGTATGGAAAGCTTCGACGATTTTATAACGGCGGAAAATAACCGCACCCACCGTATAAGTTAAAAAAAACATTCTTACCTCAATTCGGTCGAAAAGGTTAAAAAGGACCTTGTTTTGAAAACGACGGAAAGATTCCTTTATAAACCTCTTATAAAAAGTCAAACAAGGGTATAAATGACTTAAACCCATATTCTTGTAAATAGTAAAAATGTTTTGAAATACATTTTTAAGAAACATGGATGTGGATGATAAAGAGATCCCAGTAGATTATTACGTATAAACAACCTCGGATAATGAAGAGATTGTGAAATAACCCTTACCTTGTACTTTTCCTTGGTTGGGGTAGGTTAACCTCCTGTATAATGGTGAAATAATTGTTATTAAATTATACAAGAATCATATATATTAATATGATATCATATATGATCTTTTAACATTGATTTATTAATAATATCTTAGAATTATCATCATTTCGGGTGTTAACTTACTCATTTTCTTTTATATGTTTTGTTACATAAGCCATGTTTGTTGTATCTTATTCATATCCAGAATGATATAAAGTCCTTAAACATCATTTTTAAATCATAAAATGATAATTATACTTGAATGGATACGATGGAGAATGAATCTCATCACGTTCGTGGAGACGGTAGTCCGTACGTACGCACGAGCGACAATATCATTCTTTTGATATTAAAATAATATATAAATGGATGGTATATCATATATACAGAATCATTAACATGTTATATTTATTATTTACATGAGTTACACATCATTATTATACCCATCCAAATAATATTATATTGAATAACAATTACACCACGACGTGGAGACGGTAAGCCGTACGTACGCACGTATGGTGACATGTTATTCAAAGGGTGGATAGAATACTGAATATGGTTGTACCATACTTATAATAACATCACAGTATATGTGAGATACTGTAGTTATTATTTTAGAATGGTAAGAACAAAGGAAGAAGAAGTGGAAGAAGAAATGAACTTAGAAAAAGGTGGTGAAATCATTACCTCTTCTTCGGGTTCTTCCTTTTGATTTGATCAAAAGGGCTCCTTAGGTTTGCTTTCTGATCAAACTAAGGCCTCTAGGTTGTGGTGAGGGATGTTGGGAGAGTATTTGGGCAGAGATTGGCCGAACCAAAAGGCTTTGAAGGTGTGAAGAAATGAGAAGGAGGAGTGCCCTTTTTATAAGAGGGGTGAGGGGCACCTTTGGAAAAGCTAGAAATATTAATTTATAATAAATTCATATTCGGTTTCTAATGGCTCCAAAGATTATTATACAAAGGTTAAGGTGGGGATAGGTCGAAAACCACTCAACCAATAGCATTTAGACAGGTTTTGGTACTTATATTAACCTTATCTTTAAGTATTAACTCTAAGTTAATTAGTTTCACTTTTACAATGTCTCTTTGTATTTTTATATAATATGGTTAATAAACTTACTATATACATCCAAGCGACCCCTAAGTGGTACATTAATGATGAACCTATCATGATATAAGTCTCTTGGCCGAACCTTAGATTTTTAGAAATTTAATATCAATTAATAATATAATATTTGTTTTAATAACTCTTTTATGTCAATTTTGACACTATTCAATAGTTGATTTTTGTGAAACTCATAACATATTGATTACTTCGAAAAAAGTCAATTAAATCAATCCTAATATATCATATTATCCTAGAAAATTAGTTTAATTCATTAAAAGTTTCATATTATATTTATTTGGGTATTTATAATATCAATTATGTTAATTTTTCACTATTATAGTAATTACTGCATCATCATTGTGTCATATATAAAATAAATTATTTAATGTCTAAAAATTATAAATAAAATATCATTATGTAGGAAATCATTTTATCTTTCTAATGAATATTTATAATCGAAAATCCAACATGTATAACCCTATGTAAAAATTGTTCTTCTAAAAGATGTAAGCTTATGCCATTTTTATTTTTATTTTAACTTTATTAATATAATGTGTCCCTACCACATACAAGTGGCTCCAAGGGGTCCCCAAATTGACCCAAGTATGCTCATGGTCGGGTATGTGTCCACCAATAAGGTTAGGACACGTTTTAGGGTAACTTTGTATTATTATAATATTATTTGTTTAACCCTTATTTACCGGATTTACCCTTTAACCATGGTAAATATAATATTTACCGCAGTAATTATTCAAAATGTTTAAAAATAAAAGTTACCTATTTACATATTTTGGAAATCCTGATTCCAAATATGGAATCCATTTTCCTAAATTCAAAACACAGAAGTGGCAGAAATTAGTTTAAAATTAATTCCCGCTGTCAAAACAAAAAGCGTGTTTTTAAGAGGTAATAACTATCAAAAGATTGACACTTGTTTATGTTCGGTTTAATTGTAAAATTATGTCCAATGACCAACATTATATTAAATGGTAAAAATATATTCTAAATATACTTTAAAACCACTCAAATTCATAATTTATCACTATTAATTATTTTGATTAAAAAAGTTGTTTTTAATTAAAATTTAGTAATTTTCACTATTCATCAAAATATTAAAGTTATCCGAAAAGTACCAAAATTTCACCTTAGGCTAAATTTGATATTCCGAATCCAAAAATGAAGTCCATTTTGAAATATAAAATATATATGATTTCAAAAAGTAGGTATAACTATTCACAACGGCTAGTTTAATTAGTTGTGGTGTGTGTTAGAACTCGAGGTTGCGTACAACACACGCTATCGCATTATTCAAAGGGAAACATACCGTAGAAGCTTGGGGTGTTATATTCTCCCCTCCTTCAAATAATTGCGTCCTCGCAATTTCTAGGGTATTACTGCATAAAAAGACTCGGGTGTTTCTTCATCATAAGTTCCTCGGGTTCCCACGTTGCCTCTTCCATCTTATGGTTTCTCCACAAAACTTTTACCAGACGCGTCGTCCGGTTTCTCAGTACTTGTTCTCTTGTATCAAGAATCTTGACGGGCTCTTCGCAATAAGACAGATCAGGTTCCAGTTCTAATTCTTCATAGGTGAGTACATGCGTTGGATCAGGCATGTATTTCCTCAATAGAGATACGTGGAACACATCGTGAACTTTGGAGAGACTTGGCGGCATTGCCAATCGGTAAGCTACAGCCCCAATTCGTTCTAGAATTTCGAAAGGTCCGATGTATCTGGGACTCAATTTACCTTTCTTACCAAAACGTATGACTCCCTTCCACGGAGATACCTTCAGGAAAACATGATCACCGACATGAAATTCCAAATCCTTCCTTCGATTATCGGCATAGCTCTTCTGCCTACTTTGAGCTGATTTAATGTGATTTTGGATTACCTTCACCTTTTCCACAGTTTCCTCCACCAGTTCTGGGACTACAAGTTTTCTTTCACCAACGTCATCCCAACAGGTTGGTGTACGACATCTCTTTCCGTATAACGCTTCATATGGTGCCATCTGGATACTCGAATGGAAGCTATTGTTATAAGAAAATTCTACCAGTGGTAAATATTGATCCCACATACCCTGAAAATCAAGTGAGCAAGATCTCAACATGTCTTCTAAGGTCTGAATAGTCCGTTCTGATTGTCCGTCTGTCTGAGGGTGGTAAGCAGTGCTCAAATGAAGTTCAGTATCCAGGGATTTCTGAAGACTTTTCCAAAATCTTGAAGTAAAACGGGGATCACGATCAGAAACAATTGATAAGGGTACTCCATGAAGTCTCACAACTTCATTAATATATAGTCTTGCTTGACGTTCCAGGGGTAGATCTTCTCTTATAGCAAGAAAATGTTCTGACTTGGTAAGACGATCAACAATAAACCATATTGCATCGTTCCTTCTAGGAGTCTTTGGTAGCCCCATGACAAAGTCCATCGTAATATTGTCCCATTTCCACTCCGGTATGGGAAGAGGTTGCATGACTCCTCCAGGTTGTTGCCTTCCAGCTTTCACTTGTTGACAAACCATACATCTTGACACAAAATCAGCAATCTCCCTCTTCATGTTGTCCCACCAAAAGTGTTCCTTCAAATCTCTATACATTTTGGTGCTCCCAGGGTGTATAGAGAAATTGGAACTATGAGCATCATCCAGTAATTCCCTTTTTAGATCAGGTATATTGGGAACATAAGGTCTCTTCCCGAATTTCAAAATTCCACCTTCATACGCAAAGTCTCTCAATCTCCCATCATTCACATCTTTAATCATCTTTTGGAATTCTTCATCATCAGTCTGAGAACTCTTAATCCTTTCTAGTAAAGATGGTTTGGCAACCATTTGAAAAATCATTGATGTTTCACCTTCCCTGGTTATTCCCATGTCCATCTTCACTAGATCCATGAAAATTGGATCCCTTTCGATTATCATCATGTTCAGATCTCCATGGTCTTTTCTGCTCAAAGCATCTGCTACTTTGTTTTCTTTCCCCGGGTGGTAGTGTATCGTGCAATCATAATCCTTGAGTAATTCAAGCCATCTCCTTTGCCTCATGTTGAGTTCTTTTTGTGAGAAAATATACTTCAAACTCTTGTGATCAGTATAAATCTCACATTTTTCACCATAGAGGTAGTGCCTCCATATCTTCAATGCAAAGATCACTGCTGCTAACTCGAGATCATGAGTAGGATAGTATTGTTCATGAATTTTCAACTGTCGTGATGCATAGGCAACAACTCTATCATTTTGCATAAGGACACAGCCAAGTCCTTTCTTCGATGCATCACTATAAATAACGAACCCATCATTCCCCGATGGTAAAGTCAATATAGGAGCATTGACTAATCTTCTCTTCAGTTCTTTGAAACATTCTTCACACTCTTTTGTCCAAACAAATTTAACCCCTTTACGTGTGAGCTTCGTTAATGGGTTAGCCAATCGGGCAAAATTCTGGACGAAACGTCGATAATAACCTGCCAAACCAATAAAACTACGTACCTCAGTTATACTCGTAGGTGATGGCCATTCTTGGATTGCTTTGGTCTTAGAAGGATCAACAGAGATTCCATCATTAGAGATAATATGGCCAAGAAAAGAAATCTCCTGAAGCCAGAATTCGCACTTGCTAAACTTCCCATATAATTCATGCCTCCTCAGAGTCTTCAAGATAATGCGCAAGTGATTTTCATGATCTTCGTAGGTTTTGGAGTATACCAAGATATCATCAATAAATACCACCACAAATTCATCGAGATACTCCTTGAAGACTCTATTCATCAGATCCATGAACACAGAGGGTGCATTAGTCAATCCAAACGGCATTACAGTAAACTCGTAATGCCCGTACCTGGTTCGAAATGCTGTCTTCGGAATGTCTTCCTTCTTCACACACAACTGATGGTATCCAGATCGAAGGTCAATATTTGAAAAGTATTGAGCTCCATGCAGTTGGTCAAATAAATCATCAATACGAGGTAGGGGATACTTGTTCTTTATTGTTATAGCATTGATCTCCCTGTAGTCGATACATAACCTCATAGATCCATCTTTCTTTTTAACAAAAAGAACAGGGGCTCCCCATGGAGAAACACTAGGGCGAATAAATCCCTTATTACTCAATTCCTCTAGTTGTTTCTTTAGTTCGACTAACTCTACAGTGGCCATTCTATAAGGGGTCTTCGATATAGGCCTTGATCCAGGAATCAAATCAATAGAAAACTCAACTTCTCGTTCTGGAGGATGTCCAGGTAAATCTTCCGGAAATACATCTACAAATTCTTTCACAACAGGTACATCCTCTATTTGAACATTCCTTTCCTCACCGACATTTATTTCATTCTCTTCCTCCCCAATAATTGAATTAAGTTGAGCTGTTGGGGGTGGATCTAAATAAGAATTAGGTGGTGACGATTCTGCTCTAAAAATAAGGTGCTCTTTATCATTATCATCAAGAATCGTAACCTCTTTCTTCTTACAATAAATCTTCGCATCATAGTCCAAAAGCCAGTCCATACCGAGGATTATATCAAACTCAATCATAGGTATGACGATGAAATCAGCAGATAAAGAAAATTTATGTGCTCTAATGGGGACTGATTCACAAAACTTTGTTGCAACGATACTTCCCTTAGGAGTTTTAACTGACAACTCCCTTATTAAATCAAATTGGAAATATCTAATTTTCTTAGCAAACTGGGAAGATATGAAACAATGCGATGATCCAGAATCAAATAATGCATTTGCTAAACTTGAGGAAACCATTAAATTACCTGCCACCACGTCTTTCGGAGCTTCTACCTCAGCAGTAGTGATAGCATAAGCCTGGCCTTGATCCCTTGGCCTTTTCTGAGGTAAGTTCTCCTGACGCTTAGGACATGCATTTGCATAATGCCCCATCTCCCTGCAATTGTATCACTGAACGTTGGTAGCTTCCTTCTTCCCCTTGCAATCATGAGCTTGGTGGCCTTTTTCACCACACTTGTAACAGACTCCCATTCCCTTCAGGCAAGCACCGGGGTGTTTCTTCCCGCACTTACCACAAGATGGATATTCAACCTTTCCCTTCTTCCCCTTATTTCCATTCCCAGATTGATCAGCAGGTCTCTTCTTCTCTTGCTTTGCTTTAAAGTCATAAGACTTAGAGAATTCCTTTTCGGTCTTGATAGCACATGAGACAATGTCTTCGTACGATGAAAAGGATTGTGAGACTAATGCTCGACGGAGAAATGGTTTTAACCCATCAAAGAAACGATCAATCTTACTTCTTGGGTTGCGAATATAATCACCAGCGTACCTCGCTATCCTTGTAAAGTTAGCCTCATACTTTGTGACATTCTCATCCTCCTTTTGTCTCAGACTCAGAAATTGTCTTTCCATATCTGCTCGATGGTCGCGAGGAAAGTATTTTTCTAAAAACAGATCTTTGAACTCCCTCCATTCCATATTTGATACTTCATCATCTTCCTTCGTATTTTGAATCAATGACCACCATTGATCAGCATCTCTAGTGAGGCGGTAAACTGCCATGATAACTTTTTCCCTTTCACTGCTCCCCAAAGCCTGAAATATTTTCTCTAGGGAAAATATCCATTGCTCAGCTACTAATGGATTTGTATTCCCATTGAACGTTGGTGGTTGTTGTCTCATGAATCGATCTAACATTGATCCTCCACGCTGCGGATCAGGGTGCTCCATACGGGTAAGGTTATTATTCATAACCTGAGTAAGTTGTCCCAGTACGGTGATTAGCTGATCAGCACCAGTTGCATCACCAGCCCCACTATAATTATCTTGAGCAGGAGGGCAATCCCTACATGGAGTGCGTGCATTGATACAGTTTCCATTTCTTCCACTAGGCGCCATTTCTAAACAATGGCATAAACTAGATCAGTTTATGAATCAAAATACATAATCCCATACTTATAAAACACTTAACATAAATTGAACTATTTATGGATATAATCCATAATCATAAGAATGTTTTCTTTGAGGAAGTATATACTCATAAACCCTTCATAATGATTTGTAAAGAAAGTGAGAGTTATCCTAAGCAAATCCCCCGGGAGTGTCGTAACCCAGAGTGCAGCAAGGCCCGTTGTCGTGCACCAGTTCCCGTTCGAGTCTAGCTCAAAGCAGTGTTTTCGGGTTTTACCCCTAGGTACATCTGTGCCAGAGCCGCCTCTACCTGCTCGTATCCAGACAGGGATGTATTGCTCGGAAAACTCACAAAATCTCTACAATACCAAAATTCTAGGACGTTCTTCTACACTAATCCTCAAAGTTCATCTTAGGTCTACGTGCTCTAATCAGAGTTTATCTAAATCTAGCTTCCAAGGTTTGTACTAAACATCCTCTGATACCAACTATAACGCCCCGACCCTAGCTACCCAGAGTCAGTGCATTACTTCGTAACATTGGCATGATCACAAGAAAGATCAAATCCCGAAAGACCGATTGGTTTAGTAGCCTTGGAAACACTAGATATAATCATAAAGTTTTACATTACATTTCAAAGTGAAAAACTACTACAACAACAAAGTCTTCATATCCACACTATTAACCCCTCATAATATCCCTGCAAGTCATTCATAATTTACTTCTTCACTACCTGGGAAAAATAAAACATAGAAAAGGGGTGAGCTCAAGTGCCCAGTAAGGATAACAATATAGCGGAACATTCAAAATAAGCATAAACATTTAAGGCAATGAATTACTAAAACAAAAGCCTTTTATAATTGAACTTCAACATAGTATGGCATAAATAAAATGAAATAATTCCATTTACTTATTCACATGGATATTCTACTAATCGAATAATCACATGCAAAAATCAATAACCATTCTCATAATGTTGGAATACATAATGCCAGACTATCATAACCACATAGCCAAGGCCTCGTGCCAAGACTACAAATAAGATTTTGTCAAGGCCTTGTGCCAAGACACTAGTTTGTCTCATTAGACCTACCGATGCATCGAGGAGCTATAGCGGGCTCCACCCGTCACTTATTAAGTCCAATGCATTCCCATATGAAAAGGTTTAAACATAAAATAAACATTCGTATTAAAACTAGCATACGAAATGTCAATAATTTCACCATAAACTATGAATGGTATAAAAATAGCACATCCACAGTCAAACATATCACAAAACCTTCAATACAATATAGAAGTTTTGTATCATAATAAATCAACTTCAAATAATCTTAAAATCCATCAAAGGATGTTGACATAGATGAAATCAAAATTATTTTTAAAGAAGTATCTCCTTTTATTTTGAAATCATTTAAGATCCATATAAAATAAAACATTTTCTTTGAAAATATTCTTATAAGCTTGTATGGAAAGCTTCGACGATTTTATAACGGCGGAAAATAACCGCACCCGCCGTATAAGTTAAAAAAAACATTCTGACCTCAATTCTGTCGAAAAGGTTAAAAAGGACCTTGTTTTGAAAACGATGGAAAGATTCCTTTATAAACCTCTTATAAAAAGTCAAACAAGGGTATAAATGACTTAAACCCATATTCTTGTAAATAGTAAAAATGTTTTGAAATACATTTTTAAGAAACATGGATGTGGATGATAAAGAGATCCCAGTAGATTATTACGTATAAACAACCTCGGATAATGAAGAGATTGTGAAATAACCCTTACCTTGTACTTTTCCTTGGTTGGGGTAGGTTAACCTCCTGTATAATGGTGAAATAATTGTTATTAAATTATACAAGAATCATATATATTAATATGATATCATATATGATCTTTTAACATTGATTTATTAATAATATCTTAGAATTATCATCATTTCGGGTGTTAACTTACTCATTTTCTTTTATATGTTTTGTTACATAAGCCATGTTTGTTGTATCTTATTCATATCCAGAATGATATAAAGTCCTTAAACATCATTTTTAAATCATAAAATGATAATTATACTTGAATGGATACGATGGAGAATGAATCTCATCGCGTTCGTGGAGACGGTAGTCCGTACGTACGCACGAGCGACAATATCATTCTTTTGATATTAAAATAATATATAAATGGATGGTATATCATATATACAGAATCATTAACATGTTATATTTATTATTTACATGAGTTACACATCATTATTATACCCATCCAAATAATATTATATTGAATAACAATTACACCACGACGTGGAGACGGTAAGCCGTACGTACGCACGTATGGTGACATGTTATTCAAAGGGTGGATAGAATACTGAATATGGTTGTACCATACTTATAATAACATCAAAGTATATGTGAGATACTGGAGTTATTATTTTATAATGGTAAGAACAAAGGAAGAAGAAGTGGAAGAAGAAATGAACTTAGAAAAGGGTGGTGAAATCATTACCTCTTCTTCGGGTTCTTCCTTTTGATTTGATCAAAAGGGCTCCTTAGGTTGGCTTTCTGATCAAACTAAGGCCTCTAGGTTGTAGTGAGGGATGTTGGGAGAGTATTTGGGCAGAGCTTGGCCGAACCAAAAGGCTTTGAAGGTGTGAAGAAATGAGAAGGAGGAGTGCCCTTTTTATAAGAGGGGTGAGGGGCACCTTTGGAAAAGCTAGAAATATTAATTTATAATAAATTCATATTCGGTTTCTAATGGCTCCAAAGCTTATTATACAAAGGTTAAGGTGGGGATAGGTCGAAAACCACTCAACCAATAGCATTTAGACAGGTTTGGGTACTTATATTAACCTTATCTTTAAGTATTAACTCTATGTTAATTAGTTTCACTTTTACAATGTCTCTTTGTATTTTTATATAATATGGTTAATAAACTTACTATATACATCCAAGAGACCCCTAAGTGGTACATTAATGATGAACCTATCATGATATAAGTCTCTTGGCCGAACCTTAGATTTTTAGGAATTTAATATCAATTAATAATATAATATTTGTTTTAATAACTCTTTTATGTCAATTTTGACACTATTCAATAGTTGATTTTTGTGAAACTCATAACATATTGATTACTTCGAACAAAGTCAATTAAATCAATCCTAATATATCATTTTATCCTAGAAAAATAGTTTAATTCATTAAAAGTTTCATATTATATTTATTTGGGTATTTATAATATCAATTATATTAATTTTTCACTATTATAGTAATTACTTCATCATCATTGTGTCATATATAAAATAAATTATTTAATGTCTAAAAATTATAAATAAAATATCATTATGTAGGAAATATTTTTATCTTTCTAATGAATATTTATAATCGAAAATCCAACATGTATAACCCTATGTAAAAATTGTTCTTCTAAAATATGTAAGCTTATGCCATTTTTATTTTTTTTTAACTTTATTAATATAATGTGTCCCTACCACATACAAGTGGCTCCAAGGGGTCCCCAAATTGACCCAAGGATGCTCATGGTCGGTTATGTGTCCACCAATAAGGTTAGGACACGCTTTAGGGTAACTTTGTATTATTATAATATTATTTGTTTAACCCTTATTTACCGGATTTACCCTTTAACCATGGTAAATATAATATTTACCGCAGTAATTATTCAAAATGTGTAAAAATAAAAGTTACCTATTTACATAATTAGGAAATCCTCATTCCAAATATGGAATCGATTTTCCTAAATTCAAAACACAGAAGTGGCAGAAATTAGTTTAAAATTAATTCCCGCTGTCAAAACAAAAAGCGTGTTTTTAAGAGGTAATAACTATCAAAAGATTGACACTTGTTTATGTTCGGTTTAATTGTAAAATTATGTCCAATGACCAACATTATATTAAATGGTAAAAATATATTCTAAATATACTTTAAAACCACTCAAATTCATAATTTATCACTATTAATTATTTTGATTAAAAAAGTTGTTTTTAATTAAAATTTAGTAATTTTCACTATTCATCAAAATATTAAAGTTATCCGAAAAGTACCAAAATTTCACCTTAGGCTAAATTTGATATTCCGAATCCAAAAATGAAGTCCATTTTGAAATATAAAATATATATGATTTCAAAAAGTAGGTATAACTATTCACAACGGCTAGTTTAATTAGTTGTGGTGTGTGTTAGAACTCGAGGTTGCGTACAATACACGCTATCGCATTATTCAAAGGGAAACGTACCGTAGAAGCTTGGGGTGTTATATTTGTAGCCCAATAAATTATCTCATTTCCCGCATCATTAAAATTTTACAAAACATTTTAATTTTCTTAAAAACCCATTCACATGTTCTTTGATCATTTCCAAAAAATAAAATGACATAAACATAGACAATTATAATGACTAAAACTCCTTTTTTGGTGTATGGATTGTTATCTTTACAATTATTATTAAAAATAATCATCTTTATGAATGTATGCAATTTAGAATACCATGCCTTCATAGATTTTTAAAATCCATAAAAAAACATTCCACTCCATCCACACATAAATTTCCTATTTCCCAGAAATAAATCCCCATGGTTGTTCAATGTAATCAAACTCATGTTGATCACTATTCAAGAATAGTGATTTAACTTCCCTTTGGAATATTTTTTAACATAATTGTGCATTATTTGAAATAATGATTCCAATAGAATGTAATATTTACACTAGAGAAAAAAATTCCTCAAAATAGATTCCATCTATTAGTTAATACCCTTCGAAATCAATTATTTAATTTTTCCTTATGACTTCACCTTCTACATTGATCTTTTTTCCAAAAAACCAACTTGGTACCAATAATATTTTCTTCTTCTGGAAAAGGTATGAGTTTTAATATATCCTTCTTATATTTCTAATCGATCTATTCATTCATGGTATAACCCTATTCTAGATACTCTGAAGCATAATCAATATCTTTCAGTTTCACTTTTAAATATAAATAAGCATGTGTAATGGAATTTGATGTTATTATTGTTTGAATTTTCTAATGTTGACCACCAATACTATTCTGAGCTTCTACATTCCTTCCCATCCTAGGATAAGATTTCTGAGTATATAAATAATCACTATAAATGGGTATGTATTATTATTATACTTGAATAGTATTTAAATATCTTTATTGTTATAATATTTGTTATTAAAATCTCCCATATCTTCCAAAATTACATACATTAATTTTCCTTTTTATCATCATTAGAACATTGAATAACATTAATATCACAATAATAAAAAATTAATTATATTTCATTATTAAGGCATATGTATCCTCTTCTATTCAGAGAATAACCATGAAAAATTCTTTATTCAACATTATTTTCAATCATTCCATATTTCAACATATATTCTTTATAAAACAAGTACTGTAATTCCCCAAACCTAGTTATCCAGAGTCCATGCATTAGTACATAACATTGGCATGATACGAGAAATCATGTCCCGAATGACTTCTCAGTATAGTATCCTTTAAAGTACTAGATACATTCATATGTTTTACATTTAATTATTTTTTGAAAAACAAAAACAACATTGTCTCCTTAGACCACGTTCATTTACCTTAGTCTATCTCTATAGATCAGTCATAATACACTTCTAAACATCCTGGATGAAATATAACTTAGAAAGGGGTGAGCTCCGATGCTCAGTAAGGATAACAATATAACAGAAACTTCCATAAATATGTATAAACATTTAAGGCAATATATAAGACTAAAACAAAATCCTTTTAATTATAAAAATAATTATAATATGGAAAATATAAATCGAAATAATGCCATTTAATTATTCACATGGATATTCTACTAGTTAAATAATAACATGAAAAATAAACATCCAATTTCATAATGATGTAATTCATAATTCCAGACTTTACAACCACATAGTCAAGGCCTAGTGCCAAGACTATAAATAAGATTTTGTCAAGTAATTATGATAAAACTCTATATTGTACCATGAGACCTATTGATGCCTTTAGGACCTATAGAATGGTCCACCCATCACATACTATGTCCAATGCATTCCTCATATGAAAATGTTTAAGCATAAAATAAACATTCGTATTAAAACTGGCATACAAAATGTCAACACATTATACATTAATTTTGAATGGTATAAAAATAAAACATCCACAGTCAAACATATCACCAAAACTCTAATACAAAATGGAATATTAGTATCACAATAAATAAACCTTGATCATTACTAATATCTTATAATGGATGTTGACTTAGTTTAAAATGATTAGTAAAAATCTCTGAGAGAAATATCCCTTCTTCATGAAAACATTTAAAAGTCTCAATTTTTATGAAGAAGCTGTTTAAAATATATTTATGAATCAAAGTGTCCCATACCACATTGAAATTTTTAAAAGGAATTTCAATTTTTAATCATTAATGTATATATAAATAAAACATTGAAACCATTTTTAAACCATGGACATTAATGAGAAATATTTAGAAGAATAATATTTTAAAACATTTAAAATGATATTTTAGAGAGAGTTCCTAACCAAATGAGAGACACTTGAATACAAATAATCGAGAAAATAAAAAACTTACTATATCATGAGAATAATGGGTTTCATGATATAATATCGCAAATTACAGTATATACACTAAATAAAAGTTAATTGGTTCATCACAACAAAGACGTCTCAGTAGAATGTAGGGTTCTATGATTTTCATTATAAATACCATATCTTTAGGATATGGATAAATAAATGATATAATTTTTTTTAAAAATATAAATACACTTAATATGATTGGATATTCTGTGTAAATCAATTATAGGTCATTCAAAGATATTCTTATAAAAACAACACCAATGACTTGAATGTTTAACTCAAGGCATAGAAATTGAGTTAAAATTACTCTTATCAATTTTATATTGATGATTTGAGAATTTATCAATGGATTTTTTATGTGCATCAATCTTATATCCACACAAAGTGGAGTGGAAATTATGACCTTTGAATATAAATAGTGATTTCACACATAATCTTGGAGTAAAGTAATTAATGATGTTTGTATTAAACTGAATGAGTGGAAATTGAAATTTGAAATTCCCTTACATATTTGGTAACCAACAAAACACACACCCCATGAAAGAAGGATCATACCATGATGATGTTAATACCCATAAATTAATTTATATGAAGTAAAACATAAAATCATGGGTCGATGGTACGTTAACATCCTGTATTATAGTTTAATAATTGTTATTAAATTATACAATAACCACATACATAAATATGATATCATATATGATGTTCTAATATTGATTTGTTAACAATATTTTAGTAGTATAATTGTTTCCAATGTTAACTGATTCGTTTTCAATTATATGTTTTGTTATGTAATCCTTGTTTGTTATGGAACTGATGTATTTTATTCATATACATAATTATATAAAGTCTTTAATAATTCTATTTAATCATCAAATGAAAATTATCAATGAATTTTTTTGATGGGGAATGATATCTCATCGCGTTGTAGAGACAACAAGCCTTACGTACGCACGAGCGACAATATCATTCTTTTGATGGTTAAATAATATATAATATGATGGTATATCATACTTAAAGAATCATTGACTTGTTATATTTAATAATTAAATCAATTATACTCATTATTATACCCATCCAAAAAATTATGTTTTTGAATAACAAACTACCCCACGACGTGGATATGGTAAGTCGTACGTACAAACGTATTGTGACTTAGTCGTTTATAGGATGGATGGAATAAAAAATATTGTTTTAGCCTATTTATAATAACATATTAGTATGTAAGAGGTACTGGAGTTATTATTTTGATATGGGAAGGAAAAATAAACTGAAAGTGTAAGTAGAAAATAACTTTAAAGAGGGTGGTGAAATTATTACCTCCTCTTCGGGTGTTTCCTTTTGAGTTGATCAAAAGGGTTTCTTAGGATGGATTTCTGATCAAAGCAAGGACTGTAGGTCAATGTGAGGGAAATTGGGAGGATATTTGGGTAGGGGTGGGTGGAGCCAAAAATCATTGGAGGTGTGATTTTCGGGAAAAAGTAAGTTCCCTTTTATAAGAGGGGGGATGGTCACTTTAGGAAAAGCTAGAAATATTATTTTATAACAAAATAATTTTCAGTTTCTAATGGATCCAAAAGTAACTATTTAAAGGATAAGGTGGTTACGAGTAGATAAAATCCCAACCAATAGGTTTTAGAATGTTTTAGGTTATCATATTAGACTTATCTTTTATATTTAACTTTTAGATAAATCGTTTTATATTTATAATGCGTCTTTTTATTTTTATATTATATGGTTAATTTACATACTATAAATTCTAGGAAAACACCATATGGTTCATTATTAATATATATGACCTTATATATTTTCTTTGACCTACCCTTAGAGTTTTAAGAATATTATATCAATTAATAAAATTATATTTGTGTTAAAAACACAATTATGTCAATTTTCACACGATTTAGTATTTTAATTATTTGAAAGCCATGAAATCCTTATTAAATAAAATAAAATTTATTAAACATAACTTAACATGTCATAGTAACTTATAAAATCAGTGGATTTCATCATAATTATCAATTTAAATTTATTTGGATATTTATAATAGCAATTATTTTAATATTTCACTAAGAATGTAATTATTGCATCATCATTGTGCCATAATTAAATTAACATATTTAACGTCTAAAAATTATAAATAAAATATCATTATGTATGAAATATTTTAATATTTCGAATGAAAATTATAGTCAACTTTATATTGTGTGTATACCTATATTAAAAATGGTTCAGTTATTAAACATTGAATCTAACTCTTTTGACTCTTATTTAAATAAAATAGTAATAAATTTCCTAATCTAATCCAATTGGAACAAAAGGATCATATATAATTCCTAAGGTTATTTCTGGTAGAATTACACTTATCTAATAGAATTAGGACATGTGTTAGGGTAATTATAATATCATTTTTACCTTTAAATACCATATGTACTTCTAACCGTTGTTAATAAAAGTAAAAAGTTACTATTCACAAAAAATTATTTTCTTTTTATTGAACCAAGTTTTACTTACTGATATTAAATGTGTCTCTCGGTGTTTTGAAATTAAATTCAAAGAATTGGTGTAATGGGGTTTTATGCAAATTGGAAAATGCTCCTAGAAGATGGGTAAAAGACGGTAAAAGGTCCAATAAAATTTTATACATATAATTTTATTATAAAATGACTCTAATGATTAGAATTTAACATGTATAGGTATTATATATCTATTTTGACTGAAAATTAATATAATAAAATTAATAATTATTTGAATAAAAAGTTGTTTTTAAACAATAACACATTGATTTTCACTATTCATCAAAAAATGTATGTATTCATAAAAATACAAAAAATTTACCCTAAGATAATTGTGATATTCCAAATTCAAAAATGTATTCTATTTTACCAGATTTCTAACACATAAGTGTCATTAATTAATTTAAAATTATTTCCCACTGTCAAAACTGAAAAGTGGTTTTTTAAAAAGAAATAACTATCAAAAGATTGACATGTGTTTATGTCAAATTTAAATGTGAAATTACTTATAATAACCTACATTGTATTAAATGATTAAAATATAATTAAATTATACTTCGAAACCAATCAAATAAATAATTTTATACTATAAATTATTTCTATTAAAAATGATTTTTTATATAAAATTTATTATTTTCCAGTATTCATCAAAATATGAAATTTCTCAGAAATGTACCATAAAATAATCTAAAATAAATTTTTATTTCTTGATTCTATTGAAGAATTTAATTTAACAAAATTGAATATATGAAAGATTCATATAACGGTTTTAAGAATGGTTTTCCATTAAATGGTGGTAAAATTATATTTTTTTTAAACATCATTTATTTGAAATAATTTATTTATTATTATATAATGTCTAAGATACACATAATATGGATTTTGAAATTATAGAGAGTATATAAAATTAATAATTTAGTTAATTCTATTCATAACAACTTTTTGAATGACAAGTTTGGTAAGTCATGGTGCGCTCGAACTCGGTGTTGGCTGTAGCACAAGCAATTGAATTACATTAAAGAATATAACAGACTATGAAATATTGGGGTGTTAAATTCTTTCCACATTTTGAAAATTGCATCCTCCCAATATAAAAATTGGGCTTGGGATCTCCATTGAATGTCTCAAATCACAAAAGAGTCTATAAAACTATCACTTTAAATAAAGATAGAGATGTACAAAGGTCACCCGAGATAACCATTACTAGGATTCCATGTAGGAAAACACCGATACAAAAGATAAATAAAGAATCCAGTTCTTATGGAGAGTTATAAAAAACATGATCAAGTGAAAGTTAACAATAATAAAACCACTAAAATGTGATGGAATGAATGGTAATTAGATTCCTAATAAAAAAAGTAAATAGACAAATTTTTTTAAGTTACATTTCATAATTTTGAGGAATTCATTTATGAGATTGACTAAGAACATAAAGATATATACGTACATTTTAAGTAGAGATTCATCCTTTAATAAATTTTTTACCACTAAGTCAACTTTTTTTTCAAACGATGTGTATTCAAGATGACTTGGTCACACCTGAAGAGCTAGAATCAACTTCTACAAAATCACATGATTCACAAAGGATAAACTATATATTTACCTTGTCTTTAGAGATTAACCAAAACGAAAATGGTTAGAACAAGATTGGGTGATCCCTAAAAATGTTAATCCCTTCGAGAAATAAAAAAACTAATCTTAATTTTAAAAATTAAACCAAAAATACCTAAATTTCAAGAAATATCATTCTATAGAAAATTGTACATAAAATCATTAAATATAATACATACTAATATTGAAACCCAAAACATAGAATAATTTGATTATGTAGCCTTCCAAGTTAAATATTATCTCAATATAACATTGACTACTCTTAATGTCATATACATAAAACAAATTAGCCTAATCACATATTCTATATGATTGGTTATTCATTTATATAAATAACCAAAGACACTATAAATACATAATAAAAACATAGATAAAAATCCACCATTAATCTTCAGATTAAATCCTATATTATACAATATTATTTAGGCATATAGTGTTCACGACAGAGCAGTTGTCTTCCAAAATAACATTTACCACTCAATATAAATTTTTTTTCTTGTACTAAAGATATCCATTTGATAAGACATTAGACCCAAAATCTATTTTTAATTGATCAATAAAATCATTAATCTAAAAATAATTAGTCACACTAACCAGGGACTTCACGTTGTCCAGTTCTAGGTAATAAATTCCAATCGCACTCTATTTGTGGGTTCTATTCCCGTAGCTTTGTCCGATGCAATAGCTTGTCACATGGACTTCATGATGTCCTTTTACAAAAACTATATTTTATAACATTCCCAAAATGGGAAAAATTCATAAAAATAAACATAACATAATTTCACCACAAATGTTATCTCGTACCACACATTTTCATCCCAAAATTTAATAACTTTTTATTCCCCAAAATTCAAGGATCATAAAAACAGAAATGGTTATTTATAACAATATCAACAAGATAAAAGGTAATAATATCTAAAATATAATTTTTATATAAGAAAATACAGGGTTATACATACAAGTGAAATGTATTCTAATGTAATCCCCTAAAAAATGATCACTAATACATTTAAACATTTCACCATCCATTTAATTTCAAATAGGTTTTTCCTTGAACAACAGGTTATCCTATAGAATAGTGAATTCACTTAGGTAATGGCCAGGTACCCTACATTTATGGAAAATAACTGTAAATGGATTCTTGGTATCATTTTTATTTTATTTCATAATAATATTCATTTTTTCATTGAAATTCTTTAATTAATTATCTTCTTTCCCATACATAAAGAGTTTCTTTGTTTCATTAAGACACTTTCTTGGGTCTCTCCATCCACATTTCTTACATTATAATAATTGATATTTCTTTTCACCATGGTCTCCACTGTTGGAGCTTTTATCATTCATCGCCTTTCTCTACTTTTTCGAGTCTAGAAGATGGTTAATATATATATTGTTGGTCATATTTTTGGAAACCTGACATAGAAAGAACACAATATCATTAATGCCTATCAATATTCCATTTTGGTTCTAATTTCCACCACCATTCCTACATTGTACATCATTCTCAAAATTACAATCAATTTCTTGGGTTCCAGTAATTAACTAAAACCAGAAATCATTGTGTGAGTAACAATAATCATAAAATCATTTAGAGAATATCATGATACATTATTTTCAATCAAAAACACCTTAGGATTTTCCAATGATATTTATTCTCATCATATATTAAAATCCATCAAATCAGTTTTTAAAGAAAATATGAACTATCCTATTCATACCCATCGGGGGTGTTGTATCCATGACTGCAGAAAGGCCCATTGTCGTGTACCAAGATACCCTAGGTCATGCTCGAAACTCTTTGTTAGATTTTTCACTTCGAGGTACATTTGTGCTAGAGCCGCCTCTACCTACTCGTATCCAGACAAGGATTTATTGATTCGAAAACATACATAATATATACATTACAATTTTTTTTGGATATTCTCCTATAATAATCATCAATGTCTATCTTAGGGTAGCATTTCCTAATCAGATTATTTTCTTTCTAAATCACGCTTCCAAATATTTTACTAAACTTTTTCTGATACCAACTTTAACACCCCGACCCTATTTACCCAAATTTGATGCATTGTTACATAATAGTGGCATGAGACAAGGAATCATGTCCCGAACGACCAATCAGTTTTGTAGCCTTGGAAGTACAAGATATATTCATTTGTTTTAAATTACATTATAAAATGAAAAAAAATAACAAAATTGTTTCCTTTTAAAACATTAATTTCCCATAGTCTATACCTTTATGTGAATCATAATATACTTATACGTGTTGTGAGAAAAATGAAACATAGAAAGGTGAGGGATCAGATTCTCAGTAACTATAAGAATATTGTGAAAATTTTCATAAATTAGCATAAACATTTAAGGGAATGTATATGAGAAAAAGAAAAGAATTTTAATCTTAAACATCATCATAATATAAAAAATATAAATCGAAATAATTCCATATACTTATTCACATTGAAATTAAACTAGTTGACTAATCAATTGCAAAATCAGTATCCAATTTCATAATAATGAAATGCATAATTCCAAATACCATAACCACATTGTCAAGGCTTTGTGCCAAGACTACAAATAAGATTTTGTCAATTCCTTCTTCCTAGACAATAGTTTGTCTCAAGAGACCCACTAATGCATCGAGAAGCTATATCATGATCCACCTGTTACCTAATAAGTCCAATGATTTCCTCATATGAATTGGTTAAAGAAAAACATAATCATTAATATTGAAACTAGAATACAAATGAAAATACTTTATCTATAAACCATGTGTGGTATAAATATATCACATCCACAGTCAAACATATCACAAAAACATCAATACAATATGGATGATCAGTATCATAACAATTCTACCTTGATCAAGAATAATATTTTCGATGGATTTTGACATAGTTAAAAATGATTAGTAAAAATCTATGAGATCCATATCCATTTTTCATGAAAACATTGAAATGTCTCACTATTTATCCAAATGCAGTTTAAAATACATTTTAGAATCAATGTGTCTCGTACCAATTTGAAACATTTAAAATTAATTTCAATTTTAAAACATTAAAGTCCATATTAATAATACCCTAAACCCATTTTTAAAACATGGACAATAATGAGAATGGTTTAGAAGAATATAATATTAAAACAATTAAAATGATACTTTAGTTAGGGTTCCTAACCAAATGATAGAACCATGAATACAAATAATTTAGGAAATAAAAACATTATAATATCATTTCAATACATGGATTCATGATATATTATGTCACTATATACTATAAACACCGAATAAATGTGAATTGGTGCATAACAATGACGAATTCTCAATGGAAGGTATATTGAGATGAATTATTTTTAAAAGACCGTATCCTTAGGTTAAGGATAAATCAATGAAATAGTTATGTGTGAACAATATAAATACACTCAATATGATTGGATATTCAGTGTAAATCAATCAAAGGACATTCACATATATTTTTGTACAAACAACACCAAGGACTTGGATGTTTAACTCGAAGAATAAACATTGAGTTAAAATTACTATTATCAAGTTTATAGCGATGACTTGAGAATTTATCAATGGAATTAGTATGTTAATCAATTGTATATCCCCATAAAGGGGAGTGTAAATTACTATTTAAGTAAATAAATAATGATTTCACACATAATCTTGGAGTAAAGTAATCAATGCTGTTTGCGTGAACCAGAATGAGTGAAAATTGAAAATTGAAATTCTCGTACAGTATTGGTAACTTATGAAACATACACCACATGAAAGAAGGATCATCCAATGATGATTTAAATACCTATAAATTAAATTATTTTACACAAACTATTCAATCATGGGTATGAGAAACACCATATAAATGGTAATAGTGGAAATATACCATGAATCTCATGGGAATTAAAGTTAGATGAAAACCCCTTACCATGTACATTTCCTTATTTGAGGGTAAATTAAAATCAAATATATTAGTTAAATAATTATTATTCAATTATACATGAAACACATATATAAATATTATATCATATATGATCTTCTAATTTTTCTTTGTTAATAATATTTTAGTAGTATCATTGTTTCGGGTGTTAAGAGATATGTTTTCATTTATATGTTTTGTTATATAAGTCATGATTGTTACCGAGAGGATGTATTTTATTCATATACAGAATGATATAAATCTAATTTTTTTTAATCATCAAATAAAATTTTTTCTTGAATGGTTACGATAGGGAATGACATCTCATCATGATGTGGGGATAGTAAGCCATACATACGCACGAGTGACAATATCATTATTTTGATGGTGAAAATGTATATAATTGGATTTTATATCATAAATAAAAAATCATTAAAATGATATATTTATTATTTAAATAAGATATACTCATTATTACCCCCATCCTAAAAATGATTTTTTTGAATAACACTCTACACCACGATGTGGAGAAGGTAAGTTGTGCGTACGAACGTGTGGTGACATTTTCATTTATATGATGGATAGAATAATGAATATGGTTGTAACATATTTATAATAAAATAATATTATGTATGAGGTATGGAAGTTAATATTTTGGTATAGAATCTACTATGAAAGTGGATGTAGAAAAAGAGAAGATCTTGATAGAGGGTGGTGAAATTATTACCTCAACCTCAGGTGTTCCCATTTGAGTTGATAAAAAGGGATCCATAAGATGGTATTATGATAAATGTACAGACTCTAGGTTGATTTGAGGGAAGTTGGGAGGATATTTGGGTTGGGTTTGGCCGAGCTAAATGGATTTGGAGTTGTGATTTTGAGAGAAGGGGATGTTCCCTTTTATAAGAGGGGTGATGGCCACTTTAGGAAAAGCTTGAAATATTATTTTATATTGTATTAATTTTCGGTTTCTATTGTTTCCAAAATGAATTCATTAAAGGATAAGGTGTTTATGGGTCGAAAACCTCTCAACCAATTTCATTTAGATAGTTTTAGGTTATCATATTTTCCATATATTTTAGATTTAACTCTTTGTTAAATAGTTTGACATTTACCATGTCTCTTAGTATTTATGTATTATATGGTTAATAAACATACTATAAATTCCATTGAAACCCCATATGGTTCATTATTAATATATATACCGTACCTATCTCATTTTTTCCAATCCATAAAATTTTAGGAATATTATATCCATTAATAATATTATATTTGATTTAAAAACTCAATTATGTCAATTTTCACACTATTTAGTATTTGAATTTTTTGGAAGACATAAAATAACTATTACATCAAATAAAATTTATTTAACTATCCTTAACATGTCATATTAACCTATAAAATTAGTGTAATTATTCAAAAGTAAAAAATTTAAATTTATTTGGATATTTATAATATCAATTATTTTAAAATATCACTAATAAAGTAATTACTACATCATCATTGTGTCCTAAATAAATTAACTTATTTAATGTCTAAAAATTATTAATAAAATAAAATTCTATAGGAAATATTTTTAGAGTTCTAATGAATATTTATAGTTGAATTTTATATTGTTTGTAAAGCTATTTTTTTTTGTTACTAAAATTTGAATGTAATTCTTTTCACTCCTCTTTAAATAAAATAGTAATAAATTTTATAATCTAATACAGGTGGTCCTAATGGATAATATTTTATTCAAATGGTTGTTTTTGGTCGAATTAAACTTATCCAATAGAAATAGGTCAGGTGTTAGTGTAATTGTAATATCATTTTTACCTTTAATTGCCCTATTTACTTTAAATTGTGGTAAATAAAAGTCAACAGTTACTATTCACCAAAAATCATTTTTGTCCTATTGAAAAAAAAATTACTTACTTATTTTAATAGAGTCTCTCAGCATTTTGAAATTCAATTCACAGAAGTGGTAGATTAATTTTTTAAGAAAATTTGAAAATACTTATAGAATATTGGTAAAAGAAGGTAAAAAGTTGAATAAACGTTTCTACATCTAATTGTATTATAAAATGTCTTCAATAAATTACACTTAACTTGTATAGTTATTATATATTTTTTTAATTATGATAAATTTAAATAATGTGCTCGTTTCAAACAATAATGCAGAGTTTTTCACTATTCAAAACAAAAATGAATATTTTCAGAAATAAAATACCAAAACTTTACCTGATGCTAAATTTGATATTCCTGATTATAAGATGAATTATTTTTTACCAAATTAAAAAAAAATAAGTTTCATTAAATAATTTAAATTTTTTTCCCATAGTCAAAACTGAAAAGCAGGTTTCAAAAAGTAAAAACTGTCAAAAGATTGACATGTGTTTATGTAAAATTTTAATGTGAAATTACTTATAATGACCTACATTGTATTAAATGATAAAAAAACAATCTAATTATGTTTCCAAACCATTTAAATGTATAATTTAACCATAATTATTATTTCAATTTAAAAAGTTGTTTTCAAGTAAAATTTATTATTATTCAGTATTCATCAAATTATGAAAGTTATCAGAAAATTACCAAAATTCTATCTAAAATAATGTTTCATATCCCAATTGAAATGTAGAATTTAATTTCATTAATTTAAATATATATAAGTGACAAATATTTTTTTAAAAGGGTTTCCATTAATGGGTGGTAAAGATGCATTTTTTTGGAAATACATCTTTTATTTGTAAGAAATGAATTTTTTCTTATATAATATATGAAAACCACATAATATGGATTAGGAAATTATATCGATTATATAAAATTTAAAATTCAGTTAATACTATTCATAACCTCTTTTTTAACGACTAATTTTTTTAAGTTGTGTTGCGCTCGAACTCGGTGTTGGGTGTAGCACAAGCTATTGAATTACATTAAAGAAAATAATATACTATGAAATATTGAGGTATAACATGTACTCCAAAAAAATTCAATATTTCTGAAATGGATTATTATTATATAAATTTTTAATTGATTAATATGTAATCTTTTCAAAAAGACACATTGGTTTTTAATGTATACAACCATACTCATGGATTTACTACAATAGTAATGAGAAAAACCATGTTCATGTAACATAGTTCTCTCTATTTCCACCAAAACATATATATTTATTTCATTTACCTGATTTTGTTGAGGAGAATATGAGAAAATATTCTCATTAACAATTCCTTGATTATAAATGTAAATTTAAAATTATTCATTTTTTTATTCACCACTATTTATTGTTCTCCACATCTACAGTGAATACATACATTAATTTTTAGTCATCCACCTAAAAAATATTAATATTTTTTAGTTCATCTTATTTATGATTATTATAAAGGACACATGTAAAGAAAGAAACTGAACCAATTAATGTTATGAAATAATTATATCAATTTAATTATGGTTTTTTTAGGGGACCACTAATATCAGAATGGATATTTTCTGGGAGTTTTTGGAACAAATATCAACATTATTTGGTAGTTAATTTATAATGTTTCATTTCTGAACAATGGTGCAACAACAATCCATTTTTCATTGAAAATTAGGAATTTTTTAAACATTTTTTATATTAGTTAAAATTATAATGTTTCTCTGAAACTCTTTTACTATCCTTTTATGCATATATTAATTTTCTTACACCACACTATAGAAACACAATTTTTGTTCCTTTGGAACATGAAACAAGGGTCCCTTTGTACATTGACCTCATTGAACTATCTTTTAAACCTTCTCGCATTTCAAAAAAAAATCCACCATTAATATTTTTTTTTGTTAAAATCAATATATAATACTTAAAAACTAAACATGTTTTGTCTAAGCTGATAAAAAAATAATGATTTCTTGGATTATAATTTTTCTTTCCCAACGATTAATGTTCCAACACCTGTAATTCCTAGTTATTTATAACTACAGAATGTCATAGTTCCTTCTTTGAAATATTTATAATTCCTCAATAATCTCAAATATAATTTCATATAAGATGAAAACCGATTATTATGAATCTACAGTTGTTTCCTTTAATAGAATTCAATGTTTTTTCAACAAAAATATTTTTTTCTTCACCATTTCATTTATTCATCTCTAGATTATGTAAATTATTATGTATTATTTTTTAAAACATTATTATAAAAATAAAAACATTATGAATATTATATTGGTGTTCCCAACAGTCACGAAATGGTCCAGTAGTTATAATATATTTTTAATTCTTAAAACATCATTCTTATATTTCTTCATAACATTCCTTTCATACCTCTTTTTTTAGAGGACTGAATCCCTTTATACCTCTTCCTTTTATAACACACAAAATACTATTAATTTTTTTGGCTAATCCAAAAAATATTATATGTACAATGAATCCACTAAAATACCATAAATAACCAAAGAATGAATATTTACTTATGTTGCATCAATTTTGACAATAATATAGGGAATGTATCATAGAAACGTTATTATATGAGATTTAATGACCACCCCCCTTTGATTTTCCAACCATTTTCTTATTTTTAATGAAATTTTATTTTGGGAAATATCATAACAAAATTTATTAGAAAAATTTTCATATTCTTAATGTTTATAAATATTTTTGGACTCAGGATTTTATGTAATTTTTGAATTCAAAACATTTTTAATCTTTGCCACATACATATCTTCTTTAGATTTCCCCTTTTTATAAATAATTAAATATTTCAACTTTCATTGAAGTTAATGTTGCTAAATCATCCTCAAATTTGTCCTTATGAGTCCTTTCACTAATTCTAGAGATATATTTTTTTTATTCTTGTACCTTTTTCAGTTATAGATTTTTTTTGTTAGAAAATATCCATTAATTTTTCTTTTTCTTTCATTATTAATTCAATATTCTAATAAGGATTATATTCTTCCACCTGATATTTTTATTAATTTTCAATCACTACCATCATCATTTTCTTATATTATAACAAAATTCTTGGTTTTATTTGGAGGAACATTCAGATTCCAAAATCATGTTTTTTATTTCAATCCTTATATTCATTGTCAAAACTTATTTCAACTATTATTTCCAATTAAATCAATGTAAAGTTTCTACTTCTTTAAAAAAGATGATACTGAATTCTTCATCACGTACTATTATAATAAAATTATTCTTACCAACATACTGAGGATATTTTTTGAATTCAACATAAAAATATTCCTCTTCAACATATTTGTATATTAATCATCTCTATATGGTTTTGGGGATGTTTATATGATTCGATATGGAAATATTATTTTTCATTATAAAAATATTTCTTTCATGTCCTTCTTGTAATTTTTTTCATCACTACTTTATTCTTTATTTCTTGAGGAAAAATTTTGAATAAAATACAAAGCGGTCCACATCTATACCATTAAGAGGTCAGTATACCATTATGTTTTTCCAATCATATTGTAAAATTTTTTAAAAACAAGGATCAAATTTCATCATTATATTTACATAACTTAGTTTAATTGTCATAATATCCCTCATTATTTTACAATAATAATCTTATTTGACTTCAATTTCATGGAATCCATTAATGACATTTACCAATAAACATCAGCAAATATTTTCATATATTTCACCCTTATTATTATAAAAGTTATTTGGGATCTTCTAAAATCACCTAGAGATAATGTTTTAGTATCTATATTTACATAGTACAAAACATTAGCATTAAACATATCGGGAAGGATTATTAAGATCATTTCAATATCCTTTAAATTTGTTAACTATTAACTGAGAAATCTAATAGTAATGAAAATATCATTTAACCTGGTAAATAAGTTCCTAAAATATTCATACTCACCAATTTTCATATATTCATACTTCATCATCTAGATTTTTAATTTCACAGTCTTTACTTTTATATTTCCTTTGTATAATTTTTCATCTTATCTAGTCTCCCTTTACATATAGAAACAACATTCTCTATTAATAAATCACTTTTATAAATTGATGATAAAAATTAATTATTATCACTTCATTCATTTTCACGAATATTCTTATCAACGGAAGTAATATGTTCCAGATTCAAGAACATCATATCCAATAGAAATAAGACAATTATACATTATATCATTCTAAATATTATAATTATTACAAAAAAAATTGTAATACATTTAATTTTCACACAATTTATATTCTTAATTACTAATTCTAATTAAAACATCAAAATACAAAAACCAAAGGGAACATTTAGCTCTGATACCAATTTCAATTATCCATTCATGGTAGTTTTATAACTAAGTTGTGTATGGGGTGAATTAGTGATATATTTATATTTTATGTTTCCATAATAAGAAACAACTTTTTTCTCCAACTAAATATTACATTCCATGATAAAAACAATTCATACACACATCCACAGTAACAAAATTATTTGCATGGTTAATTATCTGATAAGATCAGCTAAATTCTTATTATGGTGTGGAAATTAACCAATAAAAGAAAATACACTAGAAAACAACCCTTTTGTATGGAATTGAATGAGTAGGATATGATCATTAACTCATGTATTACTATGTAAAAAAAATTCAATTCTATCTGGGATCCTTCTTGAGAAAATAATGTAATTCAATGTTTTTTAGTATATATGTTATGATTCTTCATTATCAACTCTCGAAAATATATTCTTTTAAAATAGTTAGTAACATTTTTACCTAAAATATGGTAATAAGTATTTGGATTTCATAATAATACACATTATTATTTCCCTATGAAATTTTCTATTATTAATTTTTTTTATTTGATTTTTTAATATGTATAACATACTTCTGTTGTAATAAATTTCAAAAAAAATTGGAAGACATTTTTTTCAATCATGGAATCCAAATATGATAATCATGTCCAACACCATAACAGTATAAATATGATAATCAAATAAATATGATTATCATATAAATACAAGTAAATCTTATCTCTTCTCATTTCACATTGACCCAATATGATTTCCTCAATAAAATGCTATATATAAACCACTTATTCTCTGTATAATTTTTTTCGTTCTCCTCCTTATCTCTACTTCTCGTGTATTGTTTAACTATCATAATAGTACAAAGTATTATTCCATTTTATATTTTCTCCTAATATGGTTTTGGGTAGGATTCTTAAAAATATTCCCACTCAACCAAATTAATTTGATTTTCGTGATTCCATGAATTTCGAGTGCATCATCACTTCTTCAATTTTTCACAAATCTTCCCATTTCATCTTGTTCCTTCTAGAATATTTTAAACATTTAGTCTCCGTTATTCCTTTATTCACAAATATCATTCCACTTCTGATTTCCCATTCTAATTATCATAAAAATTTTTCTTCATTATTATTCTCTGAACTAGTTCCATATATAATGAAATTGATGGTATTATTATTTTTCATTCTGTTATCATTCTTTTGAGGTTTCGTACTAACTAATAAAAACAAGACTTCATTAACCATATTTTTTCATCCCTATCACATCATATTTTATATTCATCATGCTCTTTGATGTCTAATTTCAATTCTAATTATGATATTTCTCATTAAGATGAATAAAAATTCATTTAAATAGATTCTTATTTATATCCTCTAAAAATAATTTGAATTATAAAATGTAAATAATCATACTTTAATGGATAAATTCATCATTGATTAAGATATGAGTTTCTTTTCACATAGGTCACCATAGTCATAATATTTTCTGCCACATCCATGAATTACTTTAAATATATTTTTCATTTATTTTCAAATGCACTATTTTTGTGGGGGGTTTCCCATTCAATTGTTGGAGGAACGTTTGATTTTTCATGATTTGGGCCAAAACGTGAGCCCATTTCCATATATAATCACCAATATAGATTCATTTATAACACATTCAATTTTCAAAATTTTACACATTTTCCACATCCCAATTGGAATACCCTAGTCTATTAAAACAAATATATCAATTTGAACCTTTTAGAAACCCTTAATCATAATGGATTTTGGTTTTTTGTTAAGGTATTGGGAATCCCAAAATATGATTTCCCGTTTTATGTTTTTTTAATTCTATAATATCTCATTAAATTTGTATGGTTTTTTAATGGTTAAAAATCTCACCTGGGCCCACATTCTCAAGGAACGACCCCATGCTCTCCTCCTCCACTTTGGAGCTCATGTTCGTCGCGAATATGGGAAAAACTTTTGTGGATTTCTAAAATCACCCAAATTTGATGATGTAAATTGTTTCCTTCATAACACCTAGTATTTTTACACTTTTCTGCCCATATATGTTCTCACATGACCTAACCTTCCTTATCAGAACCAAAATTTCATTTTTTTTATATTTGGGAAATTGAGATAATAGTGTATTTGGGGTGTTTTGTTTAAGATATATCAATTAAGTGTATTTCCTTTAATGTTCCTCTGATTAGAACAGGGCTTCCTCCACTTTTCCCGATGTTCTAAAATGTCCAGAAGCTATAGTTCATTGATAGGTTGTTAATTTTTTTTCATTTCATAATACCTTCAGTAAGTAATATTAGATGAATTCATTTTTGTTATTTTAAATTTTTAGCTTGATTATATTCTATTTTTCTGATGATAAAATTACATTTGGTAGCATTTGTTAAGTGGTTTGTGTTTTGGAATATTTTTTAGAGAAATGAATATTTTAGGATTGATTTCTATGTTTTATTCATTGGGGTTATATTATAATTCATGGAATAATTTTATTAAATTATTCTAGGACGTAAAATTCTATTTGGATGTGATATTGGTATTCTTTTGGCCTATAAAGAGTGTTTTTAGAAGGATTTTATATAAAAACATGGTTACACTCCTTCGATTTTTTGTGTGAAAGTTTTAAATGTCTTCTTGATTTATGTAAGAGTTACAATAATGTAAGATAAAAAAATTATTGGAAGTGTACATTTTAAATGGTTAATTTTAATGCGAAAGGTCTGTTATGCGTTGTTTACTATCTATGATATTTTTTATATAAATTATTAAAGTATTTATTGTAGTGTGAAAGAGATAAGAAATGTGTTTTCGGCTGTTTCTGTGTGAGTATGGTTTCAAAAAAACTAATGTAAAAGGTAATTATGTGACATGTGTGTGGTATTTTTGGTGTGTGTGTTCCTGGGAAATGGTATTTGAATGTGAAAATGGTATTTCATGGATTCTGGAAATTGTCTGAGCTCAAGAGAGAAAACTAGGGTATCTCGATGGGTGGATGAGTATATGTATTCTAGTTATCCCATGGGGTTTTGCCAATGATTCATGTAGCATGTTTGACGAGAACATCAATAACTAAAATATGATTATTATTATGTTGGTGGACTACTAGGTTATAGATATGGTCTCTACAAGTGGCTTAGTGCATGAGAACCAATATTTGTAAAGTTACATTCACCGATATATGAGGTACCTAAGACCCACAACGAGCTCGTGCCTAGGTGGTTTTCCTGTTTCGAGTACTCATTGGACATTTTATACTCATCGCCAGTATATGGTGTGTTTGGATGAAATAATTCAGTATCTTGATCATTTTATTTAAATGTTACTATTATTTAATGTACCCCACTTGATAATAGTTTTTATATAATGAATCGTCTCCTGAAATTTCTTAGTAGCAATTCATGTTTATGAAAACTTGCTTGTTTTCAACCTTGAATGTTTATCACATGGTACCATTTAGTGGTGGTATAATACTCGGCATTGTCTCACACACTACTTACACCATTGGGTGTATGTAGACATGGTTATCGTTGTTTCAGCATTGGGTATAGATTTTTGTCACAATTGTTCGGGTTTTTATCATTCCTCCATAATGTAGTGTTGTGGAGATGGCTTAAGGGATGTTCCCAGTTCCATGGGAAGGTTCTTGGCCTATCAATTTTGGTTTTCATCATTTTTTATAGTCTCTGAAAATTGATTTAAATTTTGTGATTCAAATATGAATTTTTGTAAAAGATGGTTTGTTTTGAAAAAAAACATTATTTACTATATATGATTTCTTAGTTGTTTTATGTTTATAAACTACATTAAATCATTCTCAAGTTTAATATTATGATACTCGAGCACTTTTTCAAGCCCTTGGGGATCAAGAATGCACTTTTTCTTGGTCGGGTGCATGTTTTGAAGGAAACCAGATTTGGTTCACGACAAAATGGTATCGTTGGATGTTCACTCTCATGGGAAATGTTATTTAAGAAAGATCACAGAATGTTTAGGGCTATGATTGTTGGGACATGACATTCCGATTATGAGTAGGGTGCCTAGACAGGACACCCTCTGATGAGATTCAAATCTCCAGGGTATGCCTTGTTTTATTTGTGTTATTTTTTTCTCATAGTTCGTTGATGATTTGGTGAAATAAAAATATAGTTGGGTTTATTGTCCTAGTCAGCTCACAGGGCTTGGAAATCCATTTGGATCTAAGGATATTATCCTATAACACTTTATGTTAAGGTGGTGTGATTGGTGTTTAGCCTCATTATTATGTCCAATTCTCCCACCAAAACTAGTTTCCTATCACATTTTCTTTTATCTTTTTGATTTGGAACCTTCGATGCTTGGTTTTAAAAGTATAAATAAGATTTGATTTTAGAAATGTGAAATTTTATGAAATGATTTTCCAGTAAGGTGGACTTGATTCATATATAAAATTGTGGAAATGAATTTTTAGAACTATTTAGAAATTGTAAATGGTTAGTTTGAACATACTTTATAAGTACAAATAATGTAAGAGTGGGTTCTGAAAATTTATTACAAATATACTTTATTGAATTATTGACAAGGGTCCTGATTTGAATAATGTGTTTATAATTTATTTTTGGTGGTTGAAGATAGAATTTTATTTTCTAACTAAAAATAATTAAAAATGTTTTATGAAATTTTAGATCCTTGTTTAGAAATGAGTGGAGTTGAGTTCTTAATTAAATGGTGATTTATGAAATGGAATTGTTCATGAAATTTGTTGTTTTTTGAAATGGGTTGAAATGTTTTGAAAGATTTTTGAATGTTAAGAAAGTGTTTTCTTATTTGAATGATTGGACCATTATGAAAATTTTCTTTATTGAAATTGGGATTTTGATTTCGTGGTAAGTGGTATTGAGAAAACAGGAAATGTTGGTTGAATATTTTGGTTTTGAAAATTGGATGGAATAATTTTATCCTTTAGTACTTCCATGATAGACCAAACGAATGGAATTATATGGGATGATGAATAGATATGGCATGACAGGATGTTTTTTGCGATGGATTTGTGGTGGGTTCCAGGTGTGGCATTTAAACATGCTCGTTTGAGGCTCATGAGATACCATCGGTAAATGCATAACCCACCAACAGTTTTTTCTAAAAATGATTTTGAATGAAATTGTTGTGATTTGATAATGTGGGATTAAATGGTGTGGATTATTTGTTATCATGATTTTTATTGTGGGATGTTTTGAGTTCAACAAATCCTCTTGATTAAACGATGTTTTGGGATTTTTTTCGTCGATAAGATGGAATGAAGGGTTGGTCAGTGGTATATTTTGAGAAAATTTATAGGAAGACAATATTGTGGCTCCACTAATTTTTTTGGATCATGTTTTGTTGTATATCTTGATTAATGGACCATCATGGGTTGGTCCTTGGAATCTCTCGTTGGATAAGGTATGCCCCCATTAAGGGTTAGTTCACAACTGAAGGGAATCCCATATTGTTTCATCATTGGGAAATCCTATTGCCGATTGACATAAAAAAATTATTCTCATGTTTGCAGATATTTATTACCAAATTTACCTTTACATGGTTTAGGGATCCTCTTATAGAGGGGGAGTGGTCGTAGAATGTTTAAATAGACCACATTTTATTGAGTTACAGATGTCTCCAATGGTTAAACCGTTTTAGGTTTGTTAGTGTAAGATGTTTTATAATTGGGCCCCTGAGAGTCTTCTCAATATTATTGAATGAAGAGTTACTGATAGGCAGTTAGTGTGGAAAATGAGGCTGCTTCCGATGGTTATGGTAACTTGTAAGAATTGTGTTCTGTTTGGGACACAACGTAAGCTCCCTCTCATTTTTTTGTTTATATTAGTCAAAATGGTCATGTTTAGTGGTGCCATGTTATATTGTGTGATTGTTTTACATTAAAGGTGAATTTGTAAAATATTTTTTGAGTCTTTTTTTGTGTTAAGTGTGTATCCATTTAAGAAATATTGTATAAAAAAATTAGAAGATGGTGTTTCTATATATTCATTCCTCATTCCATTTCTCATCCAAATAAATAGGGTGTGATGTGTGTGTGTCTTCTATGCACAAGCTTCAATGATTTTTCAGGCTAGGGTAAGGGGAGTTTAGAGTTTGTTATATCTTGGTAAAACCATCGGGGATTGTGTTGTAGTTTTATATATCACCTGATGAAGAAGATCAGTTTGGGGGTTTACCAAAACCTAATATTGAAGCCAAAGATGGTTCAACCATTTGAGCACCATCCACAGGTTCTGAAGTGAAGCTGATACATAGTCAGGGTAAATCCCAAGGTCATTTAAACGCTTGTAAAAATTCATATCCTCTATATGAATGTTGTGAACATTTTAATAAATTAGTTTCACCATCTTTATTTATTTTATTCATGATCGATGGATATAGGTGGGAGGTCCTCAGGTCCATGTTATCGTTCAATGTCATTCATTCTCCCATTTGTTTCCATTTTATTTTAGGATAAAGGATTGATATTTATTCATGAAAGGATGAGAACATTGTAAGTAGTAAACCTACCCCTGAAAAAATGCATATAGAAATATCTACATGGGTAGTACATGGTCTGCCAAACCGTGCGGTCTAACCGTGCAGTCAACCCAACTCATTAAATACTGTGGAACTTTTGGGTTATCCCATGTTGGTTGATTAATATGGTAGGTTATTAGGGTTGTGAGACCCACTATGAGTCTTATGTATATTTTTTTGTGAATGTTCGAATGTAATTATACCCCTTCTACCATGGAGTTTGTTCGGGCTTCCCCTGTTAGTGTCTTGATTATATGTCTGGAAAAAAATTGTGTCATCTCTTGTGGTGGGGAGCCTATTTTTTAATCCTCATAATAGTAACTCAGATTTTTCCATGGACTTTTTTTGATGGTTGGTGAACTCATTCAGATCTATATATAACTTCCATCATCATCCCTTTTTAAACATTGGGATTAGAGAGCTCCCAACAATTTAGTTGAATTATGGTTAGTGTAATTCAGTTTGATGTTGTTGTTCATTTGGGTAAATTTATTGAGTTGTTTTCAGATAGTTTTTGAGGATTTGTCATTTGAGATAATGTCTGAATGTGCTTTTTCATTTCAGGGAACTGGTGTATGTTTTGTTTTGTGAGAGTATTCAATCCTTATTTGATCAATTTATGTGATTCAGCCTTTGGGGTCGATGTTTGTAAAATATGTACATATTTTTACATTGTTTGGGTTCGGTTCTTTGCATTCTGCCATATCATGGATTTCATGGGTGGAAAGATTTATTTTGGAGAGAATTTTCACGTCCATTAATTCTGTTAAATGTACTTTTCATTTAATTCCCATTGTTTCTCATTGTGTAGGTATTCCCCTACATTGTTTTGATGAAAGTTTTAGTTTTCATGACTTGGTCCAAACCGTTGTCCCATTACAAGATTTAAAAAAACAATTTATTTTTTTAAAATCATTCATTTTTCAAGATTTTACACCCATTCTACTTCCCAAATGGCATCCCATGGTATATTAAGACCACAATAGCAATTTCTACCTCATAGGAATCTATAATCTTGATGGGTTTGGGTTTTTTATTAAGGTATTGGGCCATCCAAAAAGACAAATTCCTACTTTTATTTTTTAAATTCTTTAATATCACATTGGATTATTATGTTTTATTGATTATTAAACCTATTACCCTATCCTATATAATGAAGGTGTTCCCCCATTCTCTCATATCCCTCTTGAGAGCTTATATTAGTCATGAAGTTGGGAGAAACATCTCTTAATTTCTCAAATCAACTTGATTAGAAGAGGTAAATTGTTTCTTTTATAATTCATTCATAATTTATTCTTTTTTCTTATTTAAGTTCTCACTTGACCTACTCAACCTTATTCAAACCTCGCCTTAATTTTTTATATTAGGAAATTCTCATACTACGGTATTTTGGGAGTTTTATTCAAGATATCTCAAGTGTGTGGGTTTCCTATGATGTTCCTCCAATTTCCTTAGGATTTCATCCACATTTCATGACATTCTAAAAATTTTAAATGGTAGAGTTCATAAATATTTTTTTATCCATTATGGTTAAATATTGTTTATTATTGATTGATTTTAATTCCTTGTGGTACGGCGGTGGTTAGGTTAATGTTTTTCACAATATTTTTGGAGTTTTTGCCACAAATGGTTGGTGATTACATGTGTAAGAATTATTGCGCTAGATAATTATTCATGATTTTATTTTTATCATGATTCTCTTCCATTTTTTTCTGAAAATTATAATTGGAAGCATTTGTTAAGCGATTGGTTTTTAATTGGTATTTTTAAGAAAAATGAATATTTTTGGTTTGAATTCCATTTGTGTTCATTGGGGTTGTTTTATGATACATAGAATATTTTTATTAAATTATTTTATGTCTAAAAATTCTATTTTGGTGTTATATTGTTACTCTTTACGACTTTAGAGAGGATTTTGGAATGATTTTATGTGCAAAACGTGGTTACACTCCTTGGATTTATTTTCTGAATATTTTAAATGTTTTTTTGATTTATGTAAGAGGTGCAACTATGCTTGAAACAAATTTTGGTTGGAGTATAATTCTGAAATGGTAAATATTAATGTGAATGGGTTGTTATTTGATGTCTAATACCTTTTAAATTCTTTATAAAATTGTTTAAGGTATTTTTTTATGTGGGAAAGAGATGTGAAACACGTTATGGGTTGTTTTTCTATGAGTTTGGTTTCAAAATTTTTTTTAATGAAAATAGAAATTATGCAACAAGTGTTTGGGTTGATTAGTGTGTGTGGGTTTTGGAAATGGTATTTGAATGATAAAACTGTATTCTATATCTAGTGGGACTTGTTTTATCACCAGACGGATAACAAGGCTATCTTGGTGGGTGGACATATACTAATAAAAAACTGATCATATGGGGTTTGGACCCTATTTCACGTTGAATGTATTATAAGGACTACACAAATTAGAGTATGATGATGATGATTTTGGGAGACTAGTAGGTTATGGCTATCATCCCTAAAAGTGGTTTGGGTGCACAAGAATGGATATTTTTATGGTAACATTCACTGAAATACAAGGTACCATAGTACCAAAATGAGATTGTGCCTAGGGGTGTTCTTGTTGCTAGTGCTCATTGGAAATTTTACACTCATCGTTGGCATACAGTGTTTTCAGCATGAAAAAATCAGTATATTGTGCATTTTATTTATATTTTTTTATTCCTTTTAATAACCCACATTAATGCAAATTTTATTTAAAGATGTATTTCCTAAATACTTTTTACAAGCATTTTTGGTTTACAAAACATGCATGCTTTTTGACTTAAAATGATTATGACATGGAATCTTTTTTTGTAGCATCATACTAGTTTTTTATCACACCCTATATACACATTTTGGTGTATGTAGACTTAGTTTATTTTTTTTACTAGTTTTTTTAGAGTTTCTAGTGCCAGTGTTTTGGGTTTCTAGTAGACCTTTTTATTGCAAAGTCATGGAGATGGCTTGATCGATGTTTCTTGTTTCCATGGGGAGGTTTTTGGGTTGTGATTTTATTTTTGATATCGGTTTATCAACATTAAATATTGATTTAAATTGTGTAATTCAGTTCTAAAATTTTGTAAATGTTGTTTTTGATTGAAAACCCATGATTTATTTTATTGTTTTTGTTTGTTTGTTTTTTATGATTATAAACACTGATAAATTGTTCCCATATATCATTTTTTGATTCCCACGAAGCTGTGATAGCCCATGGGTAATGGGAACGCACATCGGCTATTTCCACGGGATGGGTTTGGTGCCAGTTTAGATGTTTACCAGTTCCAGTTTTTTACTTTTTCTTGGCATTCATCAGTAGCAATCAATTATTCATCAGATGACTACTCTATCATATGACGTCTGATGGAATTGTTTTAAAATATTCAACATTAGAAACATATTTCAATTCTAAATATGATACTAATGTATTTTCTATATAAATAATTATATCTCTGATGAATATCTTGGTATACTGAATATGAAAGATCTTCGTCAACATCTTCCACTTCATTATAATCCTGAATAGGATTGGCACGATTTCAATCAGGTTGAATGTGATTTCTATCATGTTATCCCCACATTTCTTTTATAAATATTTTTAATGAATACATATGACTTAGGAGAAATCCAAAATCAACGAAGCATCATCACATTGATATTGATGTAATGTAAACTATAATTCTACCCCATTATAATGTCATCCCACTGTCTGGACCTAAGGTGAGTTTGAGTATCCTTTTTATCTATCAAAAAAATTATTTAAATGATGGAATTTCTCATCCATTATGAGTTTGATTTTCATGAATAAGATGATCAGAACAATTTTCACCAAAAACAATGTGAATTTATTTCTTACAATACTTATTAAACATCGTTGACTATAAAAGGAAACACCTAAAAATGATAATCCTTATTAGAGTAGTACTAGTAGTTCTGATGAAAATTTATAGAAAAATTTATTTATATAATTATAAATATAAAAAATCCATACATTTGTGATGATCTAAGTGGTCCTAGTAGTTCCGATGATGATTTATAGAAAAAATGTTTTATATAATTATAAATATAAAAAATACATACATCAATAATTATCTAAGGGGTAATATAATTCATAATAAATTAATGTGATAGGATAGTATTTTTTTCAAGGTCCTTTTTCCAAATGTTGAGGAATATTTACAAGAAGATATTGATAGTTGATTTTAGTAAATTTAAAATGTAAAATCTCAAACTTTGGTGTTCATTGATCACTTCCCACTTCATATCTTACTCTATGAAATAAAGGTGAATCTATAATTCCTAATGAACTAATATATCATTAGGTTAATAATTTTATATCCCTTTTTTTACCAGTTATCATCTACATAATGTTGCCATATTAAGATATCTAATAGGTATATATCTTAATATGGTGAGATAATAATTTAATCTAACAAAATTTATTTTATGTGTGATATAATAATTTTATAAATTGTTAACCTTAAATCCCTTTGGAAATATGCGAATACAAATCCCTTGAAATAATTTCATGAAATAAGCTTACCATTAATCCCCCATATATCACAAAGTAAATTTGGTTGCTTAATCCAAAATAGTGAATACCCTAATTTCATATTCTCATGATACATGTTAATAACCTAAATTACCATAAATCCTTTTGGAAGACATGTATTCTTCCTTAATCAAAAGATCATTAAATATATTCCATAAATCTATAAAGTTGTAAACAACATCCACAATAACATAGACCATACAGTGAATAATCATATTTATGGTAATTCATAACATCCAATTTACTTACTCATATCCAACATATCATTATCCAAAAATAACTAACTTAATGCCACAAATTAATTTACTGTTACCTTCCATTTTACAAAATAACCCCTTTTGAGAAAATAACATTCCTATATCTTCATCAACATTCAATATGTCCTTTTCAAACCCTAATGAAAAAATATACTTAAAATACTTATATTTCATGATTCATATAACAAAATCTTTGAATTACAAAAAATAAATTCTCCATTCATCAAAATTTATTTTAAAACCATTAGTTAGGATTCTTCAACATATTATTTAGTACCTATTTGATAACATATGAAACATTCATTAATTATATTTAACCATAATCTTGTCATTCATAATAATTTTAATGTAGAAAATACTGGAAAAACCTCACATAACAATCAAATTTCATTTGTGGTATCTTAATCCATATATGTAACACCCCAGGTAAATAAAGAGTATGAAATTTTCACATTTATCTATATTTCTGAATAAAATATTAATATTACTTTAAAGGGGACTCTATTCTCGATGGTGTACCCAATACGAAACAACGAGTTTCTTGGGAATCTTACGTTGCACTCTAAGAATAAAATAATATTATTTTAAATGGTAGTTAACGCCTAGCTGTTCTATTGGCGGGAATGAATAGAACTAACTACAAAATGATTATATATTTTTGTCAAATATTTTTACTTTCTACAATAAAAGATAGAGAATTAAAAATGCGAATGAATCCAATTTTAAGCGTAAATATTCTAATATTCTTTAAAAGGTCGATTAACCGCATTTTGATGGTGAAC
Organism: Viscum album; assembly: GCA_963277665.1. Classification (NCBI taxonomy): domain Eukaryota; kingdom Viridiplantae; phylum Streptophyta; class Magnoliopsida; order Santalales; family Viscaceae; genus Viscum; species Viscum album. Next base: position 958,425,654 of record OY728143.1, on the reverse strand, counting down.
CTCTTTTAAATCCACTTTTTGACAATTTTATGTGTTATATTTGATTAAATAAAATTATTCTTTAGAATCGGGACATCAAAATTTACGTTGTGTAATCTTTTGGTATTTTTCCAAAAATGTTCAATTTTTAATGAATAGTGAAAAATGTTGTATTTTAATTCAAAACCGCTTTTTAATATAATTTATTTATATGATTAGATTATCATTTTAATTGTTTATAAATTGAAATTAGAATATATTTTTACCATTTAATCCAATATTGGTAATTGGAATTAATTTCACTTTGAAATCGGACTTAAACTAGTGTCAATCTTTTGATACATTTTGTTTCATAAAAACACTATATTTGTTTTGACAGCAAGAATTAATTATTAAATTAATTAATGAAACTTATATGTTTTTAATTTTTTAAAATAGACATCAGTTTTGAATTCATAATATCAAATATATCTTAGGGTGAATTTTTGGTAATTTTCTGAAAAACTTCAATTTTTTATGAATAGTGAAACCACTAAGTGGTACTTATAAAAACTGATTTTCCGTTTTAATGAAATTTTTTCCATCTTTGTGTTTTTAATATCAAAAATCCAACATAAATGGTTTTCATTAATATGTAAAATGTGGTTCAATTAGATTAAAATAATTTTTTGGTGAATAGTAACTTCTTATGTTTCTAATCGCGATTTGAGGTAATTAGTGTAGTTTAAGGTAAGAATAATGTTTTAATAAAATTAAAGGACCTACACACATGTCCTACCCTCATTGGATGAGTCAAGGCCGACCAAGAAAATCCATGTGTCAACTTGGGGACCCCATGGAGCCACTTTGGTTGGGAAATTACATAAATAACTTTTTATTTAATGTAAAAGTAAAAATGACACAAACATTACATGTTTTACTAAATAAATTTTTTCATGGGGTTATTCAAGTCAGGTTTTTGATTATAAATAGTCATTAGAATTATAAAAATAGTTCCTACCTCATAGTATTTTTTTTATAATTTTTAGACATTAAATAAATTAAATTATTTATGACATAATGATGATGTAACGATTACCTCATTAATAAAGGATTTAAATAAAATGAAATGATAATGTAAAATCTATGAACTACACATGTCCAAACCCTATTGGATGGGTGTATTTAAAAACCTTATCACCTTACCCTCGAATTATTTCAATGTGGGTCCTTTTGAATTCGAAACTCATTTTAAAATAAAGTAATATTTCTTTACTTTCCAAGAGTGCCCCTCCTCTCCTCTTATAAAAGGCCCCCACCTCTACCTCCTTACCCACACATTCATAGCCTTTGCCTCGGTCAACCCCTGACCATATTCTCTCCCCACATCCCTCTATAACTCCTTGAAGCATAAATTTGGGATGAAGTCTTCCCAATTAATCCTTTGAGCTCAAACCAAAGGGAGTTACCCGATTTTAAGGTAATGTCTTCACTTGAGTCCTTTTGTTTTATTTTTCTTCTCCATCCCCATAAACTCTTTTTATTTTTTTTTATAACAAATCCAATATCTTTAATATAATAGGATGTTGTTATAAGAAGGATTCATGCTACACATACACACACCTACATCTAATGGTTAAAGAACATACTGTTTCTGTGGATGGCGAATTTCTGCCTCACGAAACGATGATTGTTAAAAACTCATATATCAACATCAAAGGTGGCCATTAAGATGTAACTATATTTATGTATTATATATAATATGTATATGTTTTACTTAAGCTTCTGTATTTTTCATTTATGGAATATCTTTATGGTTTCCATTATGGGTAAACGCGATATCTTCATTTAAGGAAGTGCGGACTACCGCCCCCTCAATGTGATATGATTTGTTAATATCATATGTGGGATGTATAAAGGATGGAGTTGTGATACTATATATGATAGTATACTTGAATTATAATATAAATTTATATCATTATTATTCTATTCCATAAAATACTAAATAGAAATGAAAGTAGCGTTCTTGCGTACGTACGGCCTACCGTCTCCATGAACGATGCTTTTCATTTTTTATCTCCAAATGATATAGAATAGTATAAAATGAATATGTAATGGATGTATATGATACTTTAATCATTAATAATATTCTGTAAATTATTTACTTATAACTACACGGGCAATCATTTTTCAAACAAGTTCATTTTTTTCTCATGTACCAAACATCGGCAAAAATGTCTGATACGAACTAACATTATTAAACAATTATTATGACATTATAATATGTGATATGAACTGAATAATCATCATTAAATGAGTTCCTTAGGAAATTATAAATTGACCAATATTTATTATTCAGGAATATAAAGAAACGAACAAGATAAGTCGGACTTGAGGTAAGGGATCCTACTCCTCTCTTTCTTTTTAAGTACACTCTTTTATGTCATTCCTTTTAAAGTCATATTTATTATGATTGGGATGTTATTTTATATTACTCCTACTGTACTTTTTTATATTCTTATGATGAGAGACCCTATTTTCTCTCATAAATCCATTTTGAAAGTTTTGTGTGGCCCCGTTAGGCTACCGAATTTTCATAAGAGATATAACCTCTCTCTTTCTTTTTAAGTACTCTCCATTATGTCACTTATGTTATGATACCAATGTCGGTAAGGGAACCTTTCACCATCCTCTTTTTAAATGACTTATTTTTTTATGTCTATTAATTCACATACTATTTTTTGGGATATGTTCTTCTATATCCTTATTGATTTAAATTTTATTTCCATGTGATGAGATACCCTTTTTATCTCTCATCAACTCATTTTCTGAATTTTGTAGTGACGTCGTTAGGATGTCAAATTTTTTCAAGGGAACTTCTTAACCCAAATTTGATTCTTTGGGATAAACATGTACTCCTTGAATATGTAGTTCTATGAATATTTGTGAATAACCTCCGATTTTTTATACTTAATATCCACTTATATTTGGTGTATTCGTTTGTCACACATAATTATGTAATTGATTTGTCCTTAAACCAAGGATACCGTCTTTGTAAGGGACTTCGTCTCAATCTTTTTTCCTTGAGGCATATTTTGTTTTATACACAACATTATTTTATACGGTGTATAAACCCCTTTGAATTTTACGTTTATACAAAAGGAATCTTTGTTATACGAATCATTTTACAAAACAACAAAAGGGAATGTTCTTGTCATACATATGCAGCGACAATGACTTATCTGCCGCTGTGACCATTATTTGAGTTTCAGCTTCCTCTACAAACCATACCTTCTTTTTAAAAGAAAAATAAATACCATGTTTTACTATTATTTTATTTTGGTATTGAAAATGGTTTTTATAAGGTTTTTTATATCAATGTGTTTTATTGATATCTTGTGATTGAAATGTGGAAATGTTATGTTTCCTTTATTCATGTTTTATGTGATACGATTATGTTATGGTTCTTGGGCATTGTTATGAAGACGGGTGGTTCCGTGATAAACTAAGGGCGGGTGAGCCCGATATAGCTCACCAATGCATTGGGTAACGCAAAGGAGTTAAACGTTAAGGTTTCTCCGAAGAGATTTAGGGAATATACTATGGTGGGTATTCCAAACGGAACCAAGAGTGTTACTCCCTACGTAAGAATGTTATTAAGGCCTCAAGTTACCTTTATGACTTATGATTTCTATGATTTATTCATGATTTTATGAGGTATGTTAAAATTCTTATGTTTTATGGGAAAATTATGATTTCATTCATATGTATACATGTACTCATTTTCCTTTCCATATTTTTATATCCCTTACTGAGATTTTTATGCTCATCCCAAGTTTTTGAAATGTTTTTCACAGGTCAAGGGAAGGGTACTTGATATGATGATAGTGTTAAGGAAGTGTCAAGAAAGAGTCCATGTTTTATTTTAAATATGTTTCTGTTGATGGGAAAAATGAATACTATTGTGATGACCTAGACCCCCCCTTGGTCCCTTCCTTTGCAAAAATCTGGATCGGTACGACCGATCGGTGAGACCGGTCGGTGCGACCGATCGGTGCGACCGATCGGTGTGACCGATCGGCGGAACCGGCCGACGTCGCCCGACCATGCCAAGATGTTCCAGTAACGCTCCTTTTTCGCAAATAGGGTTTTAAACCCTATTCTGCCTCGTGAAAATGTCTTGGAAACCTGAAACGTGCACAAAAAGTTTTAATTAAATGCTTCATTAATTCATGAGTCGGTTTAAACCACTCAGCACCATTAATGATGAGTCAAGCCGCGTGGTCAACCCACGACTCCCATGTCTTACGCGGTTTTGCGTTTTCATCTCAACCGTCCCCGGCTTATAAATTAGGGGTTAGGTCGTGGCTTTCCCCTTCTTCGATCGTGGATCTTCTAGTGCATCGGGACCGCCGCGTCGTTATCCGTAAAGTTCCGCGCCCCCAGCGTAAACGTCGATCATCTATCAACAAGTAGGGAATTTTCTTTCAACTCTCACTTCTGTGTATCATGTGGGGTGGGCGTTATCTTTTGTTCTCATAAGAAATGGTTGAGACTTTAAATGAAGATAATAACTGGTTAAAGAAGGGGAAGGGGTTGTAATCGTTGCTTATGCCTCATCTTGTGATCATCTTTTTTTAGTTGTGCTGGTTTATGTTTTCTGAAAATTGAGGCCGTTGGTGGTCGTCGTATGTGCACTGATAAATCCCCTCATGATGTTTTATATGGGTTGATGAATTTGTGAACTCCTGCTGTGAAATTGGTTAATCACGTATATCCGGCTGAATAAGTTGAAAGCACCAGGATCAACCCTTCTGTGAAAACTCCCGGTTAGAACACACGGAATTTTGAAATCATGGAGCGTGTTAAATCTTTTAAATCTAAAAATCCCTGACTTTTGTTGGTAGTGGTAGTTGGTTGTTTTCCCTTCAGGTCATTTGCTGGAATGTGGGAGGGGATGGGATCCCCTGTTCTTTTTATACTCTCGGTGGATGTGTGAATTTGGGGATGGGATCTCCTGTTGGTATGGATTCGATGGTTGTGAGTTTTAAATCCGGGTGGTTACTTAAAATATCACAAATTGGGGAGAGATCCTCTGTTAACAGAACCGGGTCTGAGTGTTTTGGTTGATCCTTGCTTTTGACTATTTCCTTGGTTATACTTATGGTAGTTGCCCAGTAGTGCTTAAAATTAAATGAACATTTTGACTGAACGTAAAAAAAGAATGGGACAAATGGTTTTGTGGGCAAGGGTTGTGATTTGTGACTCGGACGCAGTGGTGTGGTGTTCTGTAGGTTGGCTAGGAAAACCTAAGTTTTGGGTGAGTGTTTGTTACCTATATCTATACTTGTAGCTTTGTGTTTCTTATTCGCGCCCCACCCAAGTTGAGCACTTAGTGCCGAACACCCCCATTTATGGGGGAAGGGTGTTTTTCCCAACGCTATCCTTAGTGGATGGTTTTTAGCCCTTTTTCTGCTCCTTTTCCCGGATAGCCCAAGTATCTTCGGGCAGGCTGTGATGGCCTGATGTCCATTATTAGCCAAAGATCCTCCGGGAGGGGTGTTGTGGCGGTTGGCCAGGTGTGTGCGGCAGGTGGTTCCCCAAGTGTCTTCGGGATGAGGCCCAGGTGTCTTCGGGCGTGGCAGTGGATCCTTTAGCCCAGGTGTCTTCGGGCGTAGCGGTTGTTGTTCTGGCCTAAGTGTTTGCAGGCATGGTTACATGTGACAGAATGGCCCAGGTGTGTGCGGGCGGGATTCGGCAGTGGGACTGCGTGTGGTTGTGGCCCAGGTGTGTGCGGGCGGGTGTGGCAGTGGGACTGCGGTGAGAATGGCGGGATTGGTCCGATGCGTAGGATGTCTCAATAACCAGTGGGAAAGTGGCGCGGGGTACCCAAACATCGATGTGCTCTTATATATATATTACTTGACTTGCGTTATTTGGGGAGCGAGCCTTGGTGAGGCCTGGGATGGATAGTTGCCTTGTTAGTTTCTGGTTCTTCTCTTTTCTCACGGGACTTTAGTACGTTCCCACACTTGTGCACGAGAGTCTTGGTTTTCCCTACTGAGTGTACTTGTATGCTCACCCTACGTATATAAAACGGCTTTCAGGTTTTCAGGAGGACTTCTGGTATCACACAGGACATTACTAGCTCGGACTTTTGGAGTAGTTGCAGTTGTTTCTCTTTTCTTTTGGTACCTACCTTGTAGTCACCTTTTGCACTTTGTGGCTTTCACTTTTGAAACATGCATGTGGGAATGGTTTACCTTTGGCTTTACTTATCATTCTACCTTGGTGTTGTTGGGTTTTCTCATCCTTATCTTCTGATCCTATAAAATAAAAAGGGTAATGCCTTCCATTTGCGAGAATTTCCTATACCCTTGGTGCTAGTCGCCACTCCGGGACCTATTGAAGGCGGGTTTCAGGGGTCATTATCTCTCCTTCAACTTAAAGAAGGAAGGGCCTGACACCCTGCTGACCCTTCCCTCCTTTTGGTGAAGGCGGGTCGTGATAGAATGGTATCAGAGGTAGAGGTTGAGAGATAGGACAGAGTCTGGAGTTAGGCACAGTGAGGATTGCATGGGATGGTAAGGCAACGGTGTTGGGTGAACTTGGAGCGTGAATTAGGCCAGGGAAGACCGGCTAGGGCACGGGATTTTAGGGCCCCCCGTGGTCCGATGCAAGGACTCTGGACCAACCCAACGACCAAGTGAGGCCACAGTGATTGCAGGGTAGAGACCATAGGAAAGGTACATGCATCATAAATGACTTGTGTTCTTGTTTTTCTGGGATGTCTTGGGAAATTAAGAATAAATTAAATCTTAATAAGTTTTAAGAACGATTTTCTTTGCACTACTGGGCTTAGGCATTCCTTGTTTACCTTGCAGCTATGGCACCTAGAAGGCGACCACGTGTGGTACAGGCGATCGAGACTCCTGAGACTACTTTGGCCAATCGGCAGAGAGCTGATCGAGAGGAAGAGGACGACCAGTGGCAGAAGACTCTTCGAGCCTTCCAGCGACAGGCCCTCGAGAAGTATGAGGGCAGCACCTCCGATATGAAGACGGAAGGCTGGATAGAGGATCTAGTCATAGCCTTCGGGCTGATTCGGGCCCCGACTGAGTACTGGGTTCCTCTGGCTGTTAGCCAGATGCGAGGAGAAGCACGTCAGTGGTGGATGCTTCACCTGGGGAGTAGGAAAGAGTCTGAGGTTTCCTGGGCGGATTTTGAGAAGGAGTTCCGGGCGGAGTTTCTCTCCTCGACAATGAAGGCGGAGAAGAGGCAGGAGATACTCTCCCTCCAGCAGGGGAGCATGTCCGTGAGGGAACTTGGAATCAAGTTCAAGGACCTCCTACGTTTTTCTCCGGACCACTTTCCCGATGAGGAGTCTCGGGCAAGACGTTTGGAGGAGTCGCTCCGACCCTCCCTCCAGTATGTTGTTACCCCCTTTACCCTTCCGACATACTTAGAGGTTCAGAAGAAGGCCGAAGTGGTGGAAAGGATGCACGCTCTGGGCGGAGTGTCACGAGAAGGGATCTAGCTGGGACCATCGAAGGGGAAAGCCATCAGCGCCATGCCTCCAGCATCGGGACCCTCCAGGTTCTGACCCGCAGGGAGCAGGCCGCAGCAGTTTCAGTTTCGATCCCCTGGCCCACGTTCCTTTCCTTCAGGCTCGGGACCACGGTGCTTCATCTGCGGGAGCCCTGGACATCTCCGGAGTAAGTGCCCCGATCGGGTGCAGTACAGTAGTGGCAGTCATCCCCAGCATCCGCCGCAGCAGCAGTTTCCAGCCAGACCCTTCCAGCAACAGCAGCAGGGACAGCAAGCTCCCGCTCCTCCGCAGGCAGACGTTGGAGGAGGAGGACGACCTCAGGGCGCTCCCCAGGGACCTCGACCAGGGCGTGGTCGGGGAGGTGGCCGACAGCCGAGGGGCAGGGGAGCTGGGCGTGGACAGTTACACGCCACAGAAGCAACAGTTCCAGCAGGGCCAGAGGTTGTTCGAGGTACGATCAGTGTGTTTAGCACTCTTGATTATTCTTTGTTCGATACCGGAGCTTTTCACTCCTTTGTTGCACCCAGTCTAGCCCGCGCCTTGGGTCTAGATGCCGAGAGACTTCCAGTGCCCCTGGTGTTGAGCACACCAGTTGGAGGTCAGACCGACTTTCTGTTCGTTTGTCGGGGATGTAGACTGATGTTAGGGCCACATCAGTCGGTTAGGGATCTCCTTCTGCTACAGATTCAGCCGTACGATGTCATCCTAGGCATCGACTGGCTATATTCTGTGTGCGCCGTCATCGACTGTTTCCAAAGGAGGGTGGTGTTCTCCAGTTTGGACGGCCAGCGTGTTACTTTCACCGGCGAGCGGAGCTGTCCGAAGGGAAACAGGAGGGAGGAACCTATCCTCTCCTTGTTGACCGAACTGACGATAGAATCAATAGATGCGGAAATGGTGGAAGTACCAATGATCGTTCGTGAATTTATGGATGTCTTTCTTGAAGAGGTGACGACTCTACCCCCTCGACGTGATATCAAGTTCGGGATAGACCTGCAGCCCGGCTCTCGACCAATCTCGATGGCTCCTTACCGGATAGAACCTTCAGAGCTACGGGAGTTGCGGATGCAGATTGACGATCTGATGAAGAGGGGTTATGTTCGTCCAAGTGCGTCATCGTGGGGTGCCCCAGTCTTGTTAGCAAAGAAGGCAGATGGTGGCCTCAGGTTGTGCATCGATTACAGGAGGCTGAATCAGGTAACGATCAAGAATCGCTACTCTCTTCCATGGATAGATGATCTTTTTGACCTGCTGAAGGGAGCAGGATGGTTCTCGAAGATCGACCTGCGATCTGGATACCACCAGCTGAGGGTAAAGGATACCGACGTCCCGAAGACGGCGTTCAGGTGCAGGTATGGGCACTTCGAGTTCGTGGTCATGCCCTTTGGTGTTACGAACGCCCCGGCCGTGTTCATGGGGCTTATGAACTCCATATTTCGGGAGTATCTGGATCGGTTTGTGGTGGTATTCATCGACGATATCATGATCTATTCAAGGTCAGAAAAGGACCATGCAGAGCACCTGAGGACAGTTTTGGAAGTCCTCCGACAGCACCAGATCTACGGGAAGTTGTCCAAGTGCAAGTTCTGGACACGAGAAGTGCACTTCCTCGGGCATGTAGTGTCTGAGCAGGGGGTAGCAGTCGACCCATCAAAGGATGAGGCAGTTGTTTCTTGGGAAGCACCCAAGAATGTGGTGGAAGTTCGTAGTTTCCTCGGACTGGCAGGCTACTACCGGAGATTCGTACCCAACTTCTCCCGGGTAGCAGCCCCTTTGACGGCTTTGACCAAGAAGGACCAGGTTTTCGTGTGGAGCGAGCAATGTGAGTCGTCCTTCAGCTACCTAAAAGAAAAGCTGGTTAGTGCCCCAGTGTTGAGATTACCAGAAAAACGGATGGCCTATGAGGTATTTTGTGATGCTTCAGGATAGGGCCTGGGATGCGTGTTGATGCAGCAACAAGGGGTGATCTCTTACGGGTCCAGGCAGCTACGCCCCCATGAGCGTAACTACGCCACCCATGACCTGGAGCTTGCATCGGTCGTTTTTGCGCTAAAGTTATGGCGACACTACCTCATCGGGGAATGCTTTGTGGTCTTCACAGATCACAAAATCTTAAAGTACATCTTCTCCCAGCGGGACTTGAACTTGCCACAACGGAGATGGGTGGAGTTCCTCCAGGACTACGACTTTGAAATCTCTTATACTGAGGGAAAGGGCAATGTGGTGGCTGATGCCTTGAGCAGGAGGACGCAGAAGGATGCGGTCCGAGAGTCGGCAAATGCCTGGAAGGCGATGGAGGAGTTGGCTTCCTTACACCTGGATGCAAAGATGGATAGTGGCAGAGGCTGCCTATATCAGATGATAGTGCAATCGTCTCTGTTTCGACAAGTGGAAGAGTCTCAGTGGGGAGATCCTGAGGTGGAAGTGTTGCGGGATCATGTCGATCAGGGGAACGCTCCGGAAGGATGGTCGGAGGACAGCCGACATCGGATGCTCTTTCATGGGAGGTTGTTTGTTCCAGAGGTGATGCGCGATGAAGTCCTTCGTGAGTTCCATAGCTCAGCCTTGGTAGTACATCCGGGTGTTTTGAAAAAGTACCAAGGCCTGAGGGGACAGTTTTGGTGGCCCGAGGTGAAACGGGCAGTGGCAGAGTTTGTGGCTAAATACCTGGTGTGTCAGCTGGTGAAGGCTGAACACTGTGTTCCTAGTGGTTTGTTGCACCCTTTAGATGTTCCCGAGTGGAAGTGGGACGACGTTTCGATGGACTTCGTCACAGGACTCCCTAGAGCTCAGGGCGGGCATGATGCTATCTGGGTAGTGGTGGATCGATTGAAAAAATCTGCTCACTTCCTGGCTATCAGGGAGTCAGGACCTGTGAGTACCTTAGCACAGAGGTACGTGGATGAGGTGGTGCGTTTGCATGGAGTTCCGAAGACTATCGTCTCAGATCGGGACACTCGGTTCACCTCACGAGTCTGGAAGGGGTTACAGCATGCTTTTGGCACCCAGCTACGCCTTAGCACTGCTTTTCACCCTCAGACTGATGGACAGACAGAGCGGACAATCCAGACGTTGGAGGACATGCTGCAAGCATGTGTTCTGGATTTCAGAGGATCATGGGTACGACACTTGCCTTTAGTAGAGTTTCCCTACAACAACAGCTCCCACTCTACTATCGGCATGGCTCCTTTTGAGGCTTTGTATGGAAGACCATGTCGTTCACCCTTATGCTAGGAAGAGGTTGGTGAGACTGGTACTCTTGGACCAGAAGTAGTGCAGAGCACCACGGAGAAAGTCCAGCTAGTGCGGGAGAGGATGAAAGCAGCCCAGGATCGGCAGAAATCTTATGCTGATCGTCGGAGGAGACCCTTGGAGTTCGAGGTGGGAGACTATGTGTTCTTGAAGGTTTCCCCTCGACGGGGGAGGAGGAGGTTCGGAAAGGGGATTAAGCTCTCCCCTAGGTTCATCGGACCTTTCGAGGTGCTAAGGCGAGTTGGCGAGGTGGCATATCAGTTGGCCCTACCACCTCAGTTGGAAAGGGTCCATGACGTCTTCCATGTCTCCCAGCTTCGTCAGTACTTACATGATGACTCTCATGTCATCAACTGGGGAGAGCTAGATGTGGGAGAATACGCGACCTTCGAGGAACGGCCAGTCAGGATCGAGGATCGCAAGGAGAAAGTGCTTCGTGGACGAACCATCGGCTTGGTTCGTGTATTATGGAGACATGGCGGCCTCGAAGAGAGTACGTGGGAGAGGGAGGCACAGATGCGTGCCCAATACCCCGTGTTGTTTTGAGCTTTGTTCCTTTTATACCTGTTGTGGTAGAACGTTTGACTTTTGGCTATGAAATGTACTTTTCCCTTTCCTCTGTTATGTGTGAAAAGCCCCGTCTAAATGGAAGAGGGAACCCGACCCCTAATCAAGACGCATTAAGGTGGATGCGATTAAACCCGTGCGGGCGAGTCAGTTCCGCCCAAAGCGGATAATATCTTGACATGGGGGAGGGGGACTCCCCAAACCCACATGACCGGGCGGTTTGGCGTGGTATGTTTCTTAGTTCATGACAGGGGAGTGTTTTTAGTTAGCAGAGGTTCACTCCTAAGAGGTATCTTTCGAAGATGGTTGTTCAGACCCTCTCTTTCCTTCTGGTTTGTTGTGATTCTCGAGGACGAGAATCGTTTAAGAGGTATCTGATGTGATGACCTAGACCCCCCCTTGGTCCCTTCCTTTGCCAAAATCTGGATTGGTGCGACCGATCGGTGAGACCGATCGGTGTGACCGATCAGGGAGACCGATCGGTGAGACCGGTCGGGGAGACCGGTCGGTGCGAGCGATCGGTGAGACCGATCGGAGCGACCGATCGGTGCGACCGATCGGCGAGACCGATCGGTGCGACCGATCGGCGAGACCGATCGGTGCGACCGATCGGCGGAACCGGCCGACGTCGCCCGACCTTGCCAAGATGTTCCAGTAACGCTCTTTTTTCGCAAATAGGGTTTTAAACCCTATTCTGCCTCGTGAAAATGTCTTGGAAACCCAAAACGCGCACAAAAAGTTTTAATTAAATGCTTCATTAATTCATGAGTCGGTTTAAACCACTCAGCACCATTAATGATGAGTCAAGCCGCGTGGTCAACCCACGACTCCCACGTCTTACGCGGTTTTGCGTTTTCATCTCAACCGTCCCCGGCTTATAAACTTGGGGTTAGGATGTGGCTTTCCCCTTCTTCGATCGTGGCTCTTCTAGTGCATCGGGACCGCCGCATCATTATCCGTAAAGTTCCGCGCCCCCGGCCTAAACGTCGATCATCTATAAACAAGTAGGGAATTTTCTTTCGTCTCTCACTTCTGTGTATCATGCGGGGTGGGTGTTATCTTTTGTTCTCATAAGAAATGGTTGAGCCTTTAAATGAAGATAATAACTGGTTAAAGAAGGGGAAGGGGTTGTAATCGTTGCTTATGCCTCATCTTGTGATCATCTTTTTTTAGTTGTGCTGGTTTATGTTTTCTGAAAATTGAGGCCGTTGGTGGTCGTCATATGTGCACTGATAAATCCCCTTGTGATGTTTTAAATCGGTTGCTGAATTTGTGAACTCCTGCTGTGAAATTGGTTAATCACGTATATCCGGCTGAATAAGTTGAAAGCACCAGGATCAACCCTTCTGTGAAAACTCCCGGTTAGAACACACGGAATTTTGAAATCATGGAGCGTGTTAAATCTTTTAAATCTGAAAATCCCTGACTTGTGTTGGTAGTGGTATTTGGTTGTTTTCCCTTCGGGTCGTTTTCTGGAATGTGGGAGGGGATGGGATCCCCTGTTCTGTTTATACTCTCGCTGGCGGTGTGAATTTGGGGATGGGATCTCCTGTTGGTATGGATTCGGTGGTTGTGAGTTTTAAATCCGGGTGGTTACTTAAAATATCACAAATTGGGGAGAGATCCTCTGTTAACAGAACCGGGTGTGAGTGTTTTGGTTGATCCTTGCTTTTGACGCTTTCCTTGGTTATGCTTATGGTAGTTGCCCAGTAGTGCTTAAAATTAAATGAACATTTTGACTGAACGTAAAACAAGAATGGGACAAATGGTTTTGTGGGCAAGGGTTGTGATTTGTGACTCAGACGCAGTGGTGTGGTGTTCTGTAGGTTGGCTAGGAAAACCTATGTTTTGGGTGAGTGTTTGTTACCTATATCTATACTTGTAGCTTTGTGTTTCTTATTCGCGCCCCACCCAAGTTGAGCACTTAGTGCCGAACACCCCCATTTATGGGGGAAGGGTGTTTTTTCCAACGCTATCCTTAGTGGCTGGTTATTAGCTCCTTTTCTGCTCCCTTTCCCGGATAGCCCAAGTATCTTCGGGCAGGCTGTGATGGCCTGAATTCCATTATTAGCCCAAGAACCTCCGGGCGGGGTGTTGTGGCGGTTGGCCAGGTGTGTGCGGCAGGTGGTTTCCCAAGTGTCTTCGGGATGAGGCCCAGGTGTCTTCCGGCGTGGCAGTGGATCCTTTAGCCCAGGTGTCTTCGGGCGTAGCGGTGGTTGTTCTGGCCTAGGTGTTTGCAGGCATGGTTACATGTGACAGAAAGGCCCAGGTGTGTGCGGTCGGGATTCGGCAGTGGGACTGCGTGTGGTTGTGGCCCAGGTGTGTGCGGGCGGGTGTGGCAGTGGGACTGCGGTGAGAATGGAGGGATTGGTCCGATGCGTAGGATGTCTCAATAACCAGTGGGAAAGTGGCGCGGGGTACCCAAACATCGATGTGCTCTTATATATATATTACTTGACTTGCGTTATTTGGGGAGCGAGCCTTGGTGTGGCCTGGGATGGATAGTTGCCTTGTTAGTTTTTGGTTCTTCTCTTTTCTCATGGGACTTTAGTACGTTCCCCCACTTGTGCACGAGATTCTTGGTTTTCCCTACTGAGTGTACTTGTATTCTCACCCTACATATATAAAACTGCTTTCAGGTTTCTAGGAGGACTTCCGGGATCACGCAGGACCTTACTAGCTCGGACTTTTGGAGCAGTTGCAGTTGTTTCTCTTTTCTTTTGGTACTTACCTTGTAGTCACCTTTTGCACTTTGTGGCTTTCACTTTTGAAACATGCATGTGGGAATGGTTTACCTTTGGCTTTAATTTTCTTTCTACCTTGGTGTTGTTGGGTTTTCTCCTCTTTATCTTCCGATCCTATAAAATAAAAAGGGTAATGCCTTCCATTTGCGAGAATTTCCTATACCCTTGGTGCTAGTCGCCACTCCGGGGCCTATTGAAGGCGGGTTTCGGGGGTCATTATCTCTCCTTCAACTTAAAGAAGGAAGGGCCTGGCAACCTGCTGACCCTTCCCTCTTTTTGGTGAAGGCGGGTCGTGACAACTATCTTTTGTGTAACCACTTTGTTTAAATGTGGTATGTAATGCAAGTTTTTTTATCTAATTTTCTAAATCTCTAAACCCGAAAAGATCCTCAATGTGTAATCTTGTAATAACTCAAGATTAAGTAAGGTTAAAGGTTGGGGCCTTATAATATAAGTATAACTAATAATCATAAAAATTTCATGATTCCATTTATGATATATCCCTTTTAGAAATTGATTTTCTTGAGGCCCATAAATTAAACATCTGAAACATCAAATTTTAAAAATTCTCTTTAAAATTCTCACTAATGACTAAAACTAGAAATCATAGTGTTATAAATATTTATCATAATGGGAAACCATATAATCATAGTAAATTAAAATATGAATCCTAATTCATAGATCAAGTGTATTTAAACTATAATACCTTTGTTTTATACAACATTATTAATATACATTTTATAATTAATTAATTCATGACAGTAAATAAAGATTTTGTGAATTCCCAATGAATTGTACCGATAAATGTCAAACCAGGTGTATGGTGGGGCCTACTGTATAATAATATGTTATCATGAGTCATGCTCGACAAACATTGTTGGAGTTACTACATCTATGTATAAATAATCTTGAACCATGTCAACTTGTGGAATCTAGACATGGATTTTTTAGTAGGAAACCACACACTATAACATTTAAAAAAATTCAATGAAATTTTCATAAATTATAACACATCCATGAACATATCATTATATATATCCCTAGATATAACCTTAGAAATATACCATTGGATATCACTAATTTTTTTCATCCTTGTTTCCAAATGATAACAAATATATTTCTCTGAAACCAACTATAACAATGCTCAATTTTATACATTTTCATTACATAACAATTTTAGAATACTTACATCATTGAACATAAAGATTCGCAATGATTATTATTTTAGTGACTTTGGAATCATGGATATATGAACATTGGAACATAAATGAGATTCATCATATCCCACTAGGATCTTTATTAATATTACCATTCGTAGACACATAAAAAATAATACATATCATCATATATTCTAGAAGGAAACTTAATAATTGGTGATATTAAATTCTTAGTAAGGGTAATAAAATTATACATCTAAATCATAATCATGATCGTAGGATTTTGAGAACATGATCATTTATTTAGATGATCATAACCTGTATAGCATATACTTGGATACATGAATTATTTAATAATTTTTAAATGTTCATAAGATATTAATCATAATTAAATAATGATTATAGGACATGAAACCGTATAAAATCAATATGATTTGGAATTTTTTTAATACAAATAAGATTATAATAACCCTTGGTCAAGGATTCTGACCATAAACATCATAACATGTTAGGAATTGGATAATTAACCATGTACCTTCTCGGGTCTTGGGATTCCCTCCCATGTACCATCATGATTGCAGGATTGGGATGTCCTCCCATGTATCCTCTAATTTATGGATTGGGATTCTGTCCCGTATACCCTCTTGTATTGGGCATCAGAATCTCTCCCTTGTACCCTTTTGTTTCAGGTATGGGATTCCCTCATGTGTGCACTCATGTTTTAGGCTTCAGATTCCCTCAAATTTAATGTCTAATCTCATAAATATTTTTTCATTTCCCAATGTATTGTATGTAGATATAGGTCACACCGATTACTTGATTTAATTATAGATACATGTGCCATAATACAATAAAACTTGCATCATGCCATGACCCAAAAAAGGATTTGAGTTTCAGAAAACATCATATCATATCCCATTAAATGAAATGGTTATCATCAACATTTAATCATATCATAAACTATGAAAAATATAAATTATTATTAATTATTTCATCTAGAAGATCATGTGAAAGGAAATGAGTTTCATAAGAATTTATAATGGTATAACCCATTGAAGATAAAATGCCTCAAAAAGAATATTACCTATTGAATAATAATTACTTTAATAAATATATAACACATGAATGAGGAATGATTTTCATTAAAATAAAACTTGATAAATAGGATGTAGTTTCATATACATAGAACGCATGAAATAAGAATGAAATTAATAAACATTTGACCCGTGAAAGAGGAACATGTTTAATAAAGATATAACTCATTAATGAGTAATGAGTTTCATAATATATAACTCATAAAATATTCATATGTTTTATAAGGATATAACTATTGAAATTAGATTGAGTTTTATAATAATAATACCTATGAAAGATGAATGAGTTCCATATCTATATAACTCTTGAAATAGTAACATCTTTAGAAGACATATTACTCGTGAAAGAGTAACATGTTTTCAAAAATATCCTGGTATAAAAATATATATAATGAATGAAACATTTGTAACATTTCCCAAAAAGGCATGACTATCATTGATATATGTAATATTATATGTGAAGTGATTTTAAAATATCATTTTTATTGAAAATATACATTCTTCATTGAATATTACTCTTAATAACATAAAACCTTTTTAGAAAATATTTTCTATAAAATTTACATGAATGATTATAGAGAAATATTTGATAAGTGTTTAGAAAAAAAATTCATTCTAAATATATAATGATAGATTGATAACAACTTTAAAACCATTTAAATTTAAATCTTATAAAAGGATATTCAAAATTTTTGAAGATAATTTCATTGAAAAAACATTAGAACAATATTAATAAATATTTAAAACTTTTAAAATTAATTATTTAATCATAAAAAAATTTATAACCTATTTATTTATACATATTATTGAATAGCATTAAATGAATCATTGACAAAAACAAAACATTTTTTAAGGTCTTTTTCATAGAAAACCATATTAAAATTTATGAATGTTTAGAATATTAAAGAAAAATAATTTCCTTCAAAAAATGTATTGATGTAATGTAATATTAATGGAAATTGATGTCATGATAGTTGGTAAGTCCTTACATTTTGAGTCTTATTTTTAAATTAAATTCTCAGAAAATTGTCCTTATAATAAGATTATAAGAAGATAAATTTAAAAATCGTTTCAAAAAGATATAACATGGGTAAAAACTTTCATTTTCATCATAGGATAAATGTAAACCAACTTTGAAGTAATTTTTCTAATACATGGTTTTGAAAGAACCCAAATATCCAACCAAAAGGCAAGATATTTCCATATATTCATAACATCTTTTTCATAATTGTATTAAGTACCTAATAGTAAAATATGGTAACATTATATTAAAATAACATGCATATCCATTTGAATGAAAATTCATCTGAGTTCTTGAGAGATAGATCATATAACATCATAAATGGAAGTATAATCATAAATAATCATGATAAACAATTAGATTTTTTTTATAATCATTTACCACATGGTATCTTGGGAGAATACTCTTAATGTAAGGAAATGAAATTACATGAATCTTAAACCTCAATGAAAATAATTATATTCATAATATAACATAACAAATATACACCACATAATAAAAATTAGGTACCTAACATGGAATGAATAAATTACTTTTCTGATTTGGTATCTTTGGAAGCATAAACCCTATGAAATAAAGATCCTAAATTGTATTTTTAAATAAACAAGAATTTAAGTATAATAGGCATAAAATAAATTCATTTTCTCTATATACACAACCTAAAAAAGTTAGCGATGAATAAGTAATGTTGATAACATACTTTAAAAGTTGAATGAAATTCCCATACCTTGGGTCTTGTATCCTTCCATACTCATACAAAATTCATGTATAATAAATATAAGATTATTATAAATGAAAACAATAACCATATTAGTATATCTAATATTATTTATTTTGTTATTGTTACATTATATTAAACTCATGTTAACTGTTTTTTGTTAACGTTTCACTTTGGGTAGTCTTTGCATGGTTCTTCGCATGTGTTTTTATAAGTTATGTACTTGGCCCTCCTACTTATATCATGAAAAAAATAATATTAAAAATAAAATAAAAATAATTAATATTAATTATATTTTTATTATAATAATATATATAATATAAATGTATGAAAATGTAATACCCTATTCATGGAGAATGTAGGTCATACGTACGGATTAATTCCATTTCCTTTTAATTTTCTTATTACAAAAATGAATGTAACTGAAATTTATTTCTATATATGTATATATACACCTTTGATTGTTAATTTATAATTAATATATCATTTATATCGTATAATTTCTCCAATACCATCCTTAATAAATTCAATGCAGAGTGTGAATGAATCCCATCACTTCGGGGAGGGGGTAGTCCACATGTCCACAAACAATGTTATCATTTTTACAAGAGACAAAAAGTGTGATGGATTGTGTTTTAAAATAATTAAATAATCCTAAATACATAATTAATATCATATATATATATATCCATCATAATTACCAATAATGATTGGTGGTAATGGAAAAAAAGAACAATCATCATTTCATGAGGCAATAGAACATTATACACAAACACAAAACACTCATTACACATTAGATAGAAGTGTATATATGTGTAATCTAAACCTTAAAATACAATTATCTATTTATATTTAGGATATATTTTATTTTTATAATAATGGAATAAGTGGAATTTATTTGGTGAGAGAGAAAATAAAAGACAATATCTTGAGGGAGGGTGTTACTTCTAAATCAGGAAACTCCATTTTATTTTCAGCCAATGTCTTCCTTGTAAGGGTTTAATATCTAGGTGTATATTTTATGATTATTGGAGGAATTTGGAGGTGCTATTTTAGTATATATTATTTGGATCCAAAGTATATTTATAGGTGTGAGGAAGTGGGAGGAGATGTGGACTTTTATATTGGAGGAGCAGTGGCACGAGTGTATGTTATGGGAATGGTAATTCCACATATGTTCTCCCAAAGAATGTGGATTCCATAATTGAAAAAATTATAAAAAAGAGACTTCAGGTTCGAAATATTTATTTCTAATGGATCTTGGTCAATTTTTATTTATTTGGCCCATACGATTATGGGTTTTTCCATCCATAAAATTAATTTTACCTTAATAGATGCAATTGATTTTAATTTCATTCGATAATTTTTTTGGAAAAAACTATGTTGACCTTAAGAGAATTTATAAATTTTTATGATTAAAAATAGGAATTTTTTTTTCAAAATTCTTCTCAAATATGTGGTAGAAATTAGTTTAATTTTAACCCTACATACAGGATAACAATGAGGGTGATTATAATAAAAACATCCAATGTTTTTTAATGTTTTTATAACCAATTACAAAATGAAATTGATTAAAACATCATAAATTTTATTAATGTATAGAAACATTAAGTAGTTAAGAATTTAATGATATTTAAATTATAATTAGTCCTTATAAAATATTTATATGAAAAATAAAATTGTAATTAATATTTTGTATTTTTTATAATTCATTTAATAATGAAACCATATAAAAAACACTAAAAATTATCATAACAGAATTTTTACATTCCTCTTTCAAAGATTAATTTTTTTTTGAAATATTAAATCTATAAAATTTCTATAAAATTTATTTAAATTTTGTTCCCTTTTAAAAATTGATAAAGCAACCTTAATAAAAATATAGGTATTTAAGTATAAAATTTTGAAAGTTATCATCTTATGTCAATCAAATCTATTAGATAAATATCATAAGTCATTTATTTAATATAAAAAATATGAATTAATTTTATATCATACAATGATAGTAAATAGTTATATTTATATGGTGAAGTCAGGGTATATACTTGCTCTCGATTTCCAAATCGAGGAAAGGGGAGGTCTCTGGAAAACCCTTTGGCATATAATGGTCCCCCCAAAAATATGTTTTTTCTGGTGGCAGGTTTGCACAGGTATCCGTCCCACTATGAACTTCCCCTTCTTTCGACATTTCATGAATGACAAGAAGTGTCCCATCTGCTCAGGTGTACTTGAATCTCCTCTCCATGCGATCACCCAGTGCCTAGGGGTGGAAGCGATCTAAAATTTTTTGGGTTCTGTTTTGGAGCTTATGCTGGATACGACAACAGACCTTCTGACACTTATGATGTTCTGGTTGTCTTCTTTCACCGCGGACAAAGTTGCATCATTACGCAGCGTGGCATGGATCGTCTTGGAATGACCCAATTATTTCATCATTAATCATCTAGAAAATCCGCCTAGGTTCTATATTGAATGGGATATATCCTGGAATGAGGGGTGGAACCAGGGCTCTTACCATCATGGGCTAGCTGGCACTCACACAGCTGCTTCAAGATGGTACCCTCCCCCATAAGGGATCCTCAAGATTAATGTTGATGCAACTATCTCCATTTATGGAGTTGTAGGAATAAGACTTGTGGCATGGGATTATCATGGTCCAATAATTGATGCCAAACATGAATCAAACCACAATCTCTAGGAGCCCATTGTGGCTGAAGCCTTCACTGTCATTGTCGGGCTGATGTTCACAAAAGATCGAGGATAGGAAGCTATTAACATCGAATCTGATTGCCTCACCATCATCAATGATGTCGGGCTTAATGATGGAAGCCTCTATTATTTTGGCCCCATTGTCAAGAACATATAGTCTCTCTGTAAAATCATCACAACCTGCTCATTATCCTTCATTAAAAGGGATGGAAACGAAGCAGGCCATCACCTGGCTTCTTTTAGCATGTCCAGCCTGAATCATCTTTGGCTTGATCACATTCCTTATAGGTTGCATTAATATTTAACTACTGACCTTCGTGATTAATATATCATCTTCCTTTGTCAAAAAAATGCATAAAAATAAATTTTTTTCCTTCACATTCAATTGGTTCCTATATTTTCATTTCTAATTAATTGGTAACATATGAATCATCTTATGCATGGGTAAAAAAAATATTTTCATATGTTAGTTAATATATTTTTTAAACTATAATATAATGGATTCGTTATACATTATTTATTTTCTAATATTATATTTACGATAAATTATTTCTCTATAAAACTAAATCTAGTGTGTTATGAAATACATCGAGAATAGTCATTGTCACATGTAGCACAAGCTATCCTCATTGGTCCATGTAGATATATCATTATTTTAGGTTACATGTAATGTGTGATTAGCCCGTTTTTGAATATTACACTAGCTGAAAATGTTTTCTGATATAAAATAAACTATTTTTATTACTGTGTGAAATGAAAAATAATAAAAAATAATAATTTTAAACAATTTATCCAGAAAATGTCAAGGTATTACAGAAACATTGTACAAAATAGTACCTATTAAAAAAATAAAAACAACTCCATTAAAAGAACCATTTAGTTATTTATTTTAACTTAATTTTTACTAATATATATCTACATATAATATAAATATATTATATATTATTATTCTAATGTAAGCCATCAATTTATTACAATTATTAAATAAAAAATACTCGAAATCATATGATAGCTCATGTTACTGTACTATTATGATCCAAATTCAACTACTTATGATAATTGATGAAATCAATACACAATCTCCCAATCTATACCTATAAAAATTATATGTATTTACTTATAGTTTCCTTGGGTGTTTATATTAATACCATATTTCCACTAGTTCTATTTACCTATCATCCCATACATACTTTCTAAAAAAGTCAGCGAAAATTGTTTTTTTGCCTTTATGGGTTAATTATCATGTCTCGAGTATCAAAGATCCAGTATAAAATTTACCCTCACAATCATGGTAGATCTAATGGATAAATTATAACATTAACTAGAACAAATAAAACAATTTCTTGACATTGAAATGTATCAATTAAATTGTTATAGAATCTAGCACACATATGGCCATAGGTGAAACTTCCAACCACTATAGTGTAGACAATTTACCTGAATCTATCTGAATAAATGGTAGAATTTGTTTCTTCCAAATTAATAAAAATAACTAAAACTAAATATGCTTAGTATTATTAAATTAAATTTACTTTATACAATAGATAATATTATAGACCTAGATAAATGAAAAATATTCAAATGTATGTCTATCACACCCTTGGCTATCTGAAAAGAGAATCTCTAACATTCAAATGTAATAAAATGTTTCAATCATCTCATTATATCATAAAAACATGCCCAAATAACTTTTATTCAGTCTATTAACAACAACATGTATAAAATAAATAAAAACAATGAGGATCCATGTACAACAATTTGCACATATCGGGAATGAGCATATAATAATCATTAGGAAACCACAGTGAATCCATCATAAAAAATACATTGGTGTTCCTGATTCTACCCAATCATCACTTTTACATTAGTATACATAAAATATATTTCCCCTTGCTAATTAAACAATGTAATGGAACCATAGATAATATTGAATTCAAAGCCTCAAAATTTACAATGAAAGATAACTCTATATACTATAAGGATCCATAATTATTATACCTAAATTATGACTCAATATGGCACATGGGAAGAGTAGTACTATTATGTCTTATTATCATAAAAAATTACATATCATAATTCTTTTAGTGAAAACCCCATACCTTTTTGGTTATGAGATCATAAATACAAAAGACAATGTGATCTTATAGAGCATCCTTTATATAAAAGTGAAAAGGTATATTATTGTGAGGGACCCACAATCTACTCTTATCATGTATTCAGTGAAATGATCCATGTATTGTGAGGAATTCATGTATATATATCTACCAAATAAAACCCTATATACTTGGCCCATCAATACATAGAATGAATATAAAATAATATAATTTTTTTAAAATATTAAATTATAATATGGGTGATACATATCAAGGAGTTATATATACTCGTATAATTTCATTATGTAATTAATTACATATTAAGAGTTATTTATTTAATTAATGAAAATTAATTACATATATAAGAGTAAACATGCTTAATATAATTACATTTTCCATGATTTATTAACATAGGAATCACAATGTAATTACATGTTTAACATATATGGTTAGAGCCATAAACATGAAATAAAATATATGAAATTCCATTGAAATGTTATCTTGAAAAAAACTTAATATATTTGTATCATGATAATAATATAAAAATACATGTCATGATATCATTGGAAACACCCAAGAGTTAGTAAATCATGTCACCCCCAGACCTGAATCAAAAATTGTTATCTGGGTTCTACATGGCCTCATGATAATATCCTAATATAGAATGGATATTCAAAAAAGCATTGGTTGTCGAAACAACATCAATGTGGAATCAATAACCTCATAATTAGTAAGTATGAAAATAACAGAGGATAACCCACGTGAATGAATATGAAATTATATAGCAAGAAAATAAAATGTATCTCAATTAAAAATAAATAATAATCCAAAACCCCTAATGTGTTATTTTAAAACATTATTTTGTATATGGATGATTAGTAAATTAATAAAATCATCATCAATATATATTATGTCCCTATACATCATCTAATAGTCATGCTTTATCTCATATCCCCCAATCATTGGGGGATATCCATTTTCTACATCCCCAATCATTATGTCATTGTGCACATCTTTTGTACCATGAATGGTATGAGTATAAATTTATTTATATGACAAAAATGACACTTTATTTAGATTGAACATTCATGAGAGTGTGCATCTTGATAAAAAGTGAATTCATAGGAAACAATATAAAATAATATGCTGAGAGATTGATTGATATAAAAGATTCAAAAAAACCCCTTGTTGCATATATTTCGTCTATATTCAAGTAATTTTTTTATAATAGATTTCATGATCTAAAGTAAATCCTAAGCTCTTCACAATTATTCCACAACCACCATAATTATATCAAGTTTTAGTTATGGCCACAAATATTTCATGCCCCATATCTCACATGGTCATTCCATTAGGATTTCATATTCAGAATCTACCACTAGTTAATCCACATGGTCATTGTATTCCCACATCATGACTCACATCAATCCTTATTGGTTTCAAAACCCATCCCTTGTCTCATACACCATCACCATCATCGAATTTCAACTTGGTCCGCCTCTAAGTTAAATCTATTACACCATAGACCCCAATCATTTTTTATGATAATAAAAACCTCAAAAGATAAAAATCATACACTACATGAATATAATACGTAGGCACAAAAATAATAACATTTTGTATTATTAGTATCTATATACTATGACATGTGATCATACTCAATCAAGGGTCTCACAAGCTATGCATGCACAAATATGTGAAAAAGTATCAAACATGGTATCACAAGATACACAGACACAACAATGTGGTCAAACTAATGGTTGGTCTAAATAATATAAACATAAAACCACATGTGATGATAAAAACATATACACAACCTCTAAAATGTTTGGAACTTCCATCCTATATTTATTCAAGGTCAATTTCATGGTTCACCATAAAGGTAGTCAATATAATCTAAATAACACCCATTACAACAATATCCATCTCCAATGATAGATGAGTTTTCCCAAATCAATATTCGTATAAATCATAATCATTTATTCAATAACTGAAACCCACCACATAAATTTCAAAAATAGAATCACCACTGAGGTATTATAGAATGATAAAAAACCTCGAGAATGATTTTATTGCCCCAGAAAAGGAAACAACAAAGCTATAATAAACAATTAACTATAGTATAATCAAAAAACATTATTTTATCCATTATAATACCATAATAAATGGATAATATATCTCATACAAGAAAATAATACTGGTGTTCTCTAGTGAGTCATCCCCAATTGGATGCACAGAAAATGGAAAATAGAATGATCACTTATAGTGACCATAGGAGAGTAAATGAGATATCATCATTAAGGAATATCATTTTAATCCTTTCAATAAATTAGTGATTAATTTTCAAAAAACCATCTAACCATTATAATCAACAAAGGGGTTGGTTAAATCAATAAATATTGTAAAATAAGAAGGTAAAAAATCAACAATGAATCAAAATTAATCCCAATATGGTTATATATTGAAACTAATTATATCTAACAAGAAAAAAATAGTTCATCTATTTTAAAACTAGCCTGAGCACTAGAACATACTCCACCATGGCCACCATTTTTAGGAAAACATTAAAAACATGCTTATCCACACAAAATGTGCCTCCAACCCTAGGTATTTTTCCCTCACTATGCCCACAACTACATTCCTATTGAGGTATCAAAAATTTTTACCCAAAGGTACATATCTATTTATTCATTTCATGATAATGAATATTCTTGGTTGTGTACACCCATTTTACACTAGGGACCACCATTGTTGTGTTGTTTCTTGTTTTCATCCAAGATACTCAAAACCCCATTTCATTCAACTCAAAATATTGACAACTCCAAGAAAATCTTTGAGAAAAACAAATAATAAAAAGGAAATTTGGAATATGAGTTTTATAAATAAATGAAATTAAATTCCATTTCTATAAAATCTCCCTCTTTAATAAATTTTATCCACTATAAGCATATCAATATTTCTTGATCACAAAACTGAGTCCAATGGTCTAAAATATTACATTCATATTAAATATTTTACTTCTATATATGTCCTTCATTCCATAAAACATAAACAGGATGAAACCTCATCTCCCACAACATGTTCTCTCTCAGGTTGAAGATCCACATTGGTCACTCCATAAAAGATTCATTTTTTTCTGACTCAACATGATCATTATCGATCATATTCATCTGATTGAGCATTTAATAATGAATCAATTAAATATGAAACACTTCATGAATTACATGGTAATGCATAATACATTAATATTAGTTATCAATTGACATTACATATATTGTGACTTCCAACCATCCTTCATACTACACCACTAACAACCACTACATCCATAAATAATGATTCCCCAAAAGAGGTGTTAGTCATAAAATACCAATACATAAACAGTGAACTCCAATGGTCATCTCCTATATTAATAATTTTATTATTCTATAATATGACATAGAAGAAATAAATTCCTCACTACTTTAACCCTCTCTAATTTATCAAACTCCATACTTCTACCAATGGCTACTACCTCACCAACATCATGGAATATATAGGTTATTGGAATAATCACCAAAAGAGAGCCTCTAAAGGATTCCATCGGAATGAAAGACTATAAATTTTTTCTTAATGGATAATATAATAAGAATAGATTATCATTACATAATCCAAGGATGCGTGAGTAGCATTCCAAAATAATATTCTAAAGGAACTGAATCTAACCTCTCCATCTATCTATCGTTCTGTGGATGATATGTTGTACTCTGCATCAACAATATCCCCCAATCCATCTGAAATCCATTACAAAGTGATAATGTAAAACTAGATTCCTTTTATAATATCATACTATATTTATATCCATACATTCATATGATCTATTAGACATAAAATATACTTCTTTTATCTATATAGTGATTATCTCAAATCAATATGAAATTAAAAATATTCATAAATTAATTTACTATCATCCAAATGACATAACGTCTCCTTAGGGTCATATGTAGCCTTATCATGGAGGCCATCAGCATGTCATCCCAATTATATATTGGAAATATATATGAATCAAGAAAACTATTAGTGAACTAATACATTAGCATTACACATTAGATGGTACAACATCATAAAAAACTCCAGTAATGACTCTATTTATCTTTATCCACCAAAACTATAATCATTTATTTTGGTAAATCTTTCTAGGCACACGATATAGTTCCTATTTCTTGTAATGAATTATATTTATTATATGTTGTCATATATAATCATTTATATTGAGCCTCCAATGATTTCATATCACATAACGATCATTTAAGGATAAAACGGGAACTAAATCATCCCCTTCCATGAATTATGACATTACAATGAACTTAGGATATTTAACATTTCCCATAATTTTTTTATCCAATAATGATGAAATGATAACCAAATATGAACATGACATCATCCCATGATACTATATTGAACCCACAATCCATTCAACCAACATACTCTTCAAAATTCATTCCTCATGTGAAGAACCTTCTCTTGGCAACTATATCATATGTGATTTTTTAATAAAATAATATTCCACCAAAATACCATTCCATACTTCATAGGTCATATTAATGAAAAATGTACATAGATACTCCAACAAAATTCTATATATAATGTTCATATTCTCTTAAGACATGATATATCACAATCTCTTATGGTCCATGTTGACAATTATTATATAAATAAATAGATAACTTCACCAACACATTAGTGAATAGAAAACAACCTAAAACTACATTTCATACATCATGTAGTTCCCCTCATGGATTCATAAATAATTTGACCCAAGTGAAACAATCTGATCCAATTAAATGTTCACAACTTCGTAAACAATGAATATGGTATCATAGTAAACTACATATCTAATCTAGGATTCAAAAATTTTAGAATTGGATTTTATTTCAATCTTATCATTAGCTCTGGAATACCTATTCACAAATTTTCCACTATAAATTCAATTTTCTATGGTTATCACTATTATAGCTTCTATCAAATTGATTATGTCATCTAAAAAAATTTTATAGTACCCCAAATAAACCAAGTAATGTCATTATTTAAAAATATTTCCATTTATTGTCCCCATAAATCCCTTTTACCATATTTAAGGGTAAAAAAATACTTGTCATATAAAATACATGCACATAACACTACTAATGTATTTTTTAACACATTATAAATTTAAAGAAACTCCCAAATTATATATATAATCCTAAAATATATCTTAATAATATCCTCATATTATAACAAAAGTGGGTTGTTACATGACCATAATTCAAACATTCATAACCACTAGGCTCACTATAACAAACAAAACATTCCATTTGTGCTCTAAAATTTTGTATGATTATTTGTGGTTACATGGTTCATCTTTTTTAGTCAACAAACAACCTAAATTTCCATATACCTTCATTGTGAACTATATTAGAGTACCCTAAGGATATTTTATTGATTATATAAAATCCTTCCTCTGTAAATACATATGTTTTCTATTATGTTTGTTATCTCAGAATGTTTTGTAAGCTACTAGGTAATCAATATAGGATTTGATCCTGGTTAGATTTCAATAAAAAAGTAAATTTCTCTCTCTTGCAGTTGTCCTAAAAAGTCATTTTTTAAGAGATGTTTATTCTAGTCGACCCCTAGAAGGGAAAAATGAGACCACATGATCCACTATAAGAACCATGATATAAATTTATGTTTTAATATTTACAATATAGATATAGTATGGTTTAATTATTATTTATCTAATATCCCCCTTAGTAGTAATCCTGAACCTCTTTAATTTATGAATTAAAAAGCAAACCCTTCTATGATTTTAGTAAATTTGACCTTGATTACAATTTCATAAATCCTTAAAATATCACATCATTATTATTTATTTTAGGAATAAAAAAATACCAATTTTTTTATATCTAGTGAAAACTATGGGACACATAGAGATTAACCATATATGGTCTACTTTATTCCCAATTGTATTTCATGATAACATAATTGTGTGGATAACATAGTAGATATATCAACACCAAAAAAAAATGTTAATAGAACCTATAGTTGATTACATAGATAAAAAACTATGTAGTTTATAGGATAAGACAAAGTAATATTGAAAACCTATAATAAGAGGCTCTTAGTAATAAGAAAATAACACCCTTTATGAATTTTTACTATTCATTCCATGTAATTAGTACATGAACATTAGTCAAAGTGATATATACCAATAGATATAGAAGAATGGTAAATATAAAATGAATTATTCATTAAATGTTATATCAAAATAGCAATAACACAAATACATAATTGAATTGAAAATATTATTATAACCAAAAGAGATATAATAATCAAAACATTAAATTTAAAAAATACAATATATATATATGAAACCATGTATATATATGGAATGTGATCCACCACGTACTAAAATGATTCATGAATGAACTGAAACAATATTAAATAATAATTAATAATGAATTCATCCTTTTATAACATTTTAACATTCCAAACCTAAATAAACAAATCCAAACTAGATTATGTCAAGGACTTATTTGTTTCCCATCGTATGCATGATGATTCCATCTAGTAATGATCACGTGAACACCATCACTGAGAGGAATATAAGCTTAATGACAGTAATGATAAAAATAAAACATTATAACATTAGGGAAAAAATATTCACAGATTTAAGAAATTCATGTAAATTAAAACATTAAATTCTAAATTATAAACTAAAGACCCCAAGGAAGAATATTAAACAATAATATAATTATGTATGAAATTTGAATATATAACTATAAAATAAATGAAGTGTGTTTTCTAATAACACCTCTAATAAGAATTATTTTTCACTTATATCCTTATTTTTTGTTCTTTTCTAATTCCAAAAACACTAATCTCGATGTCTTTGTGTGCATTGAGGTTCACATTCATTTTTTGAGTAAAAACCCTTTAAGAAATTTCCACTGCATCTTCGACATGGATATACATGCATCCATTTACAATATATGTTATTAAATAAATGCATGAATGTCAAAATAAAATATTATACCCTAATATATAATTCTAAGAATATTTCCTTGAAACCCCAGTAATACATAATTTGACTTCATATCAGAATCGCAGTTCTAGTCGAAGTCATGATCAAGAGTTGAACATAAGGTCACCACAAGTATTCCATAACCAAAAAAGGAAATCAATTGACTAGTCACACCATAAGTTTTTTAAGCACCACCAATATCATGGTCCAGCCACATGGATATCAAATTCCAATAATACCTCCAGAAATGACACATATACATCATATCCAGACACTGATTCAGATTTAAATACTCAAGGATTAAAACCCCAAATATGGTGTTCATCCACCACCATCATCATTTCATGTCAATACACTCCCCAAATATGGAATAACTCAGAAGGTATGGCACTCCTATTAATCTATATTGAAAGTGAATCCTATAATATATATAAAAAATTAATTTGGGTAGAATAAATAAGCTCAAAAAATTGGATTTTTTTAGTATGAGTATCTCTATACAGATCCGTGTGATCAAATGAAAACCTGGGTCACATGGGATATACATGGACACACAAGTGACCAAAAATTAGTCATAATACTATTTGATATGAACATGCACACACAAGATATCAAATTCAATATAATTATAATGAATTTATGAAAATAAATAAATATAATTATAATAATAATATACACCAAATATACATGGTAAGGGACCATGTAACACAATGTAAGTGGTTTTAAAGTCAGGGATCAATAAAAAGATAGACACACAAATAATGATTAAATCTAATAACCCCATTAACCATTTATAATGTAACTGAAGAGTCAATTAATTGATATTATAAAACTGATGAAACAAGGATGTAATGTATGAGACACATAACATATGATTCATTAAGAAAATAACCACCAAGATATCATAGAACAAAAATTATCCTTTGAAAATGATATTGTTAATCTATTGTTTATAAACTCATCGATGGACTACATAATTCAATATATTCATAATGACATTAGCCTCATTAGATAACTATTCATGAAGAATTCAGGAATACAGTTTGTAAATGAAAGACTCAATGACTGTAAGATATCGGTTTTGGGAAAGGTATGTTTTTGTTATGTTTTGGTTGAATCCCTTGATTAGGGAATCAAGGGATGTCTTCTAAAAGTATGAGAGGCTTTGGGAGTGTTTCAGGGACTCGGGGCACGGAATAAAGGAAAATTGGACAAGACAGGCTAGGGAACACAGCCTGCGCATGGTCAGGGAAAACCGTGCGGCCTACCCAGGTAAATTGTGCAACGCTCTTCCTCCAGAAAGTAGCATGCACACGGTTTGTTCACGGTTTGTCAAACCATGCGGCCAAACCATGCGGTCTCTTAATGTTGGAAAAAGTTAAAAGTTTTCCGCTCCGGGATTTTAAGATCCCACTTAGGATTTCCTCTCAATTCATCATTCTTCTCCATTGGAATGAACCAAATCGCCCAAGAGCTCTAAGAGGTCAATTTACCTCGTTTCTAAGGTGTTTTTGGTGTCGTTGGATGTGGATTGAAGCTCCGAGTAAGGCTAATCCCATCCTTTCTTATCTTTTTGGTTTATGGTTTGTATCATATCTCCCTCTTGCTCCGAAGCTCTAAAACCCTATATTTTGGGTGAGTTCTAGGTTGAAGCTCCACAGGTTGGTTAGATCGAGGTCTAAGGACTCAATTGAGAGTGCGTTCAACCACGGTTTCATGGTTGGTGGTCTATAAGGGATATACCAGGTTTATTTGGGTATTTGTGCATGTTTAGTAGTGTTCTTGATTTCCCTTGGTTATGTTTTGAATTAACTTTCCATGTTTGGTAATATTTGTGTTTAAAATGGTAAATGTAAACTCTAACTATCCTCATGGGATGTGTTGGGAATGACATGACCTAATTAGGGCCATCCATGGGATGTGCCATCTTTTCCCGGACTTATGGAATGTGATTGAACAAGTGACCTTGTTGTAATAAAGGGTAGAGAACATGATGAATATGTTGGCATGTTTGGTTGAACATGGAATAGAAGATAGGTGATGCACCCAGACTTGATAATAACCTGATGGTTATATGGAATGGGTTTAATGGTTGATTCATAGAAATGATGATTGGGTTAACTGGGTAAATGTGTAAACCGATTGAAGACCATAATGGGATAGATTATGGGTCTAGTGTTAAATAATTAGTGAGATAGGCATAACACATGGGAAATGGGTGAATGATTAAATGGTGTGAAATGGTAATGTGTTAATGGGTTTAAGTCATAATATGAATTCCCAAGTGATTTTTTGTGAATGGTTAGTCCAAGGTGAAATGGTATGGTTTGTTGATGGTTACTTATATATAGAAGCATGTGCACATGGCTTGGTGGTGTGGGGTATGACATGAGGATCTATGCCCACAGGTCGAGTAAAGACAGATGCTCTAAACTCCACCCTAAATTCACGGGTTAGGAATGAGGATTGATGATATATTCTCCTAATGGTTGAATCCACTCGTACTAAGGCTTTGAGGTGTGGATATGGATTCATCCACCGGGACTGAGGGTTCGAGGTGAGAATATGGTTTCTATGAGGTGGTTTGTCCTAGTGATATAGTATAACAATGTATTTACCCTCTTTCATGTGATTGTTGGCATTAGACCCATGTAACATAATGTATGTGATTATCCCATGGAAATGTGATGAAATGGTAAGTGATGATAATTGGTTTTAAATGAATTTTAATTGAAGTGGAAATGGATTTGGCTCTGAACTGGTTAATGACACCTTAAATGATTACTTGGAAATTATCATTCATATTCCTTTTACATGCACTACATGTTCATATTGGATATTTTGTAGACACCATTGGTGGTGGCTTACTGAGTTGTACTCACACCCTGCCCGGGCCGCCGTTGGGTACCTGAGCAGACTTTATGTTTGCAGGTCAGGAGAAGGGAAAGGGTCCTTGCTAGATTGTCCAGTGTACATGTGTATCACTTGGTATCGGATCCGGACTTGGAGTCAGACAATTTTGGGGATTTTAGCCATTGTCCTTATTTTGGGATTTTGTTCACTTTTGAACTTGTAGTAGAACATGACATATTTATTTTTGGAAATTGTTTTTATACATGTTCCTTGTTTATTGGTTTATGGTTTTTTATAGGGTTATTTCCGTTGTGGCTTACTCTGATAAAAATGAGGTATAGTCTCCCCAAATGACCACGTAGACCCCCCACTGTTTGTCGGTAGCCTTTGGCGTATGGGGAGGCATTCTTAAGGTCATGTAACCACCCGGCTCAGAGCAACGGTTTAGTGGATTCTAGGTCAGGGACGTTACAAAGTGGTACCAGAGGAGGTATTTCTTCTCCTTCTCTGAGATCTTTTCATTTGGGATAGGTTGCCAAGGATTAAGATTGGATGGGCCTTTGTAATGAGCTCGTGCTTGAGAGTAGCTAATCCAGGTATGAGGTAAAACCCAAGTCACCCTGGGTGGTAAAAGTTGTTCTTGGATGTGTTTTGTTACGTTTGATGATATTTCACCATTGGGTGATGCACATGTGGTTTAATTTGAATATTTTATGATATTTGGCTCGTGGCCTTAACAACATGAAGATTTTCATTCATAAATCATTGTAGGCACCTAGGGAGATAGGTTTCATGCATCGTTTTAGGAACATACACGGATGGGTGGGTGAGTCAGGAAGGTGTGGAGCAACATGCATTTCATGAAACCAAGAAATAATGAGAAGAATGAAATTAAACAAGTGGGTAAATGATGCTTAAATGAAATATAAGGGTTTGAAATGATGTGGAAGATAATTTGTAATATGTTGTGTGAGGTTGGTGGTAGTGCATGGTTGCTTACCCCATTTGGACCATGGCCCGTGGTAGGGATGGTCGGGGCGGTGAATTTGAGGTGCTAAGGTTGTTAAATTAGCATATGAAAATGGGTTTTTTGTAGATAGTAATGATTTTTTTGAGGAAGTAGTGAAATTTTTAAGGTATGCATGCTAAATATCATTTTTGGAAATGTAGAGTGATGCCACCACAATGTCGTTGAGAGTTGGGAAATGGGAGGATGTTGCTGAGAACACTCCTCCGGTTGAAGTGCATGAAAATGTGGAGATCAATAAATGTAGAGAAGACCAGTTCCTGGAGAAAATTTCTCGCTTTATGCAGATGACGGATCGGGACCCACGACGGGTTGCACCAAGTATATTGGAGCTCACCAGGGAGATCCAGCTACAGAACCATCCAACCTTCACTGGAGAGGGTGGGCCAGAGGCAGTGGAGTTCTATTTAGAGTCTGTCAAAATGATACGGGTTCATCTAGATACCCCTGTTGAAATGTGGGTAAAGCTGGTTGTTTACATGTTGCGGGGCCAGGCAAGGCGTTGGTGGAACATTCAGCCTCAAACTGAGCTGGCTGAGGGGATGTTAAGGAATATTTTACAGGAGATGTTTCTGGGGCATTTCTACCCAGAGACATTGAGGTAGGAGTGGGCTGCAGAGTTTATAATCCTGACTCAGGGATCTCAATCAGTGATGGACTGTGCTAGTCACGTCACATATTTGTGATGCCTTGTCCCAGTGTTTGCAGGGGATGAGGCAACGATAGCAAAGCATTTCCAGGAAGGGTTGAGTCATGAGATCAGATCTCAAGTAAATATCTATTGCATGAAGAGGTTTGCAGAGGTGATGGATCAGGAACACATCTCTGAAGGGAACATGAATGTATATTCAGGTGGTGGGCTTGTCGTGCCTACTGAGCGGACATGTGGGGCATCTTCCGAAGGTTGGAAGCCTCTACTGGAAATATGACATTTACCAATGGTTTTGGCCAAACCGTTGGTATAGTTCATTAATTTGGGCCTATACCAATGGTTTGGCCAAAACCGTTGGTATAGGTCCATCGATTTTTTATCGACTATTCTTACCGAGAACGTTATATAAATAAAAATTTAAAATAATTATAACCATACATATATTTATTTATTAAATTATGTTCACCAAAGTCATGTTAGGTTAGTGGTTAAGTCATTCAATTATAAACTAGAGGTCCTCGGATCAAATCCCACCGAATGTTTTTTTTTGAAATACATATACCAACGGTTTTGAGAACCTTTGGTATAGAATTTCATATTACTTATACCAACGGTTTTCAAAACCGTTGGTATAGGTCTATACCAACGGTTTTCCAAAAACCGTTGGTATAGATCTATTGTCACGGCTTACATGGAAACGGTCCTCCAAACCATTGGTATAGGGTATTTTTCCAGTAGTGAGCGTTATTTGGAAATTTTCCAGCAAGGTGATCAGAAGAGAGGGTCAGCCTCTCAGAGTGGGAATCAGGTGTTCTGATATCAGTGTAGTATTCCAGGGCATATGTGTGGTCAGTGGCCTCGACACCCAGTTGAGTGTCGTTCGTGCGGAAGGATGGGACATGGGCAGAGGTTATGTAGGAAACCTCGGCAGGTGGGCGAGTATGATGGTGAAAAGCAGGTGTCGGGTACAGGAAGGGGATCAGTTTCCCCGTACCAGGCAAGAAATCGGAGCACCACAGGCCATACTGGAAGGGGCGATGGATGTGGGACTCTATGGCATGATCGCTCATGCCAGCAGGGCATTGTAGTAGAGGGTACTCAGGCTGGGGCCCAGGGTAGAGGGGCATATCAGCTTCAGGCAGTTCAGTTGGCGCCTGGTGATGGCGAGGCCGGACCATCAACTGTTCGACGTAGAATCATTGTAGATTCTACATTTTATAGTGTGTTGTTTGACATAGGTTCAACATACTCATTTGTTTCTTCTCAACTTGTGGTAGTGCTGGGTTTACCTATGGAGAGGGTGTGTTGAGTTATGTCAATTGACACTCCATAGGGGGTGCAGGTTGCTGATATCAAGCAGTGCAAGGGATGTGCCTCAAAAGTTGGTGGGTATGTTTTTTGACGGGATTTGTTCATTCGAGAGATATCAGGGTTTGAAATAATATTGGGAATGGATTGGTTGGTGTTGTATCGGGCACACATAGACTGTTATCATCGCAGAGTATCGTTCAGGTCGCTTGAGGGTGACACTTATATACACCATGGAGAATGGGATGTTCAAGCAGGGCGTGTGGTGTCGTTTTGTCAATAGCTGAGTGGACTCACGGATCAAGTGGCATGTCTCATGCTTGATGTTAATGAAAGCAGGGGACATTATTTTCTCCCTCCTATGGTGGAACGGTTCTATGATGTGTTACCTGAGGATTTCTCGGGGTTACCCCCCCCCCCTCCCCCGAGAGGGATGTTGAGTTCACAATCGGGTTGCTACCGGGAGTGGTTCCATTTTCTATTCCGCCATACCAAATGACACCGATAGAACTCTATGAACTTATGGTTAGGCTGGAGGAGTTAAATCGTAAGGGGTTTATCCATCCTAGTACGTCTCCTTGGGGATCGCCTATGCTTTTTTTATAGAATGATGATGGGATGTTGAGGCTGTGTGTTGACTAACCGAAGATGAATTAGATAATGATGAAAAATTGGAACCCTCTTCCTAGAATTTATGACCTATATGATTATTTTATGGGTGCATCAGTGTTTTCTATGATTTATATGAGGTTAGGTTATCACCAGATGAGGGTGAGGTCTTCTGACGTACCGCACACTGCTTCCCAGAGTCGGTACAGGTCGTTTGAGTTTGTGGTAATGCCTTTCCGCTTGACCAATGCACCAACGGTTTTTATGGATTTGATGAACCAAATATTTCATCCCTATTTATATTGTTTTGTGGTTTTCTTTGTGGACAAAATCTTAGTGTACTCGAAAACTCACGTCAATCATTCCAAACATCTTGGCATCGTCTTGGGTAATCTAAGAGAGCATCAGCTATATGCCAAGCTATCAAAGTGTCAATTTT
The DNA here is from genome assembly GCA_963277665.1 of Viscum album. Classification (NCBI taxonomy): domain Eukaryota; kingdom Viridiplantae; phylum Streptophyta; class Magnoliopsida; order Santalales; family Viscaceae; genus Viscum; species Viscum album. The sequence continues at coordinate 958,388,865 of OY728143.1, read as the reverse complement.
GGATATGTGAGGGCCATTTTCTGGGTCACATCATCTTGGAGTCAGGTGTGCCAGCAGATCTAGAGAAAGCGAAGGCATTTCTATCTTGGGAGTAGCCCAAGAGTGTTTCTAATGTTTGGAGTTTTCTGGGTTTGGTCGGGTATTACCGAAGGATCGTTCAAGATTTCTCTTACTTGGCAGCACCACTATCTGGATTGACCAAGAATGGAATCAGGTTTGATTGGTTTTAGGCTTTTGATAATACCTTCAAAGTGTTGAAGAAGCGGTTGAAAATTGCACCTATCATGATCTTACCTAAGTCGGGTAAAGAGTACGTCATGTTTTGTGATGAGTCCAGAGTCAGACTTGGGGCTGTATTGATGCAGGTTGAGCTGGTTGTGGCTTATGGGTCAAGATAGTTGAGACCCCATGAGTGGAACTACCCCACTCATGATCTTGAGTTGGCTGCAGTAGTGTACACCTTGAAATGATTGAGGCACTATCTATTGGGATAACAGTTTACGGTGTTTACATATTTTAATGTAAATCATCTTACAACAGGATCTGAATCTTTGATAGCGAAGATGGGTTGAATTTCTCCAGTCTTTTGAATTTGAATTGGTTTACACGCCGGGAAAGGGAAACAGTGTTGCTGATGATCTGAGCAGGAAGGTTTTAAATCAGGATTCAAGAGTCCAGAACCGAGTGGAAGGTGATGGATTTGTTTGCATAGATGCACCTAGAGGTGCTGGAGGAGAGTGGTTAGGTCACACCTGCTTCCGTAATGATGGAGACGATGATTTTGAGTTGAGTTAAGGAAGGTCAGCATGATTATCTTAAGTGTTTGATCATGAAGGAAAATCTTAAAGGTAGGGAGCTACCATCTGGTTAGGTTGTCGACGTGGAAGGTTTTGTTCGTGTTTTTGATGGTGTGGTTGTGGAAAAGTGTATACATGAAGAGTTGATGCGTGAGTTACATGCATCAAAGAGGGAAGTCCATCCTAGATTGATAATTATGTATCGTGATCTCCGAAGTCAGTTTTGGTGGCCTGGAATGAAGAACGAATTTGCAGGCTTTATGGCATGGTGCCTTACATGTCAGTATGCAAAGGTAGAGAATCAACACCAAGGTGGTTTGTTTCATCCATTTCCCTTTCCAAAATGGTAGTGGGTTGATGTTACAATGGATTTTTTCATGGGTCTTCCAGGGACGCCATAGAAGAATGATGCAATCTGGGTGGTCGTGGATCGGTTAATTAATATTGCTCATTTCTTACTGATTCAGGAGACCTTTACAGTGGTCGGTTGGGTGAGATGTATGTTCAAGAAATATTGCGGTTACACAGTGTTCTGCAGACCATAGCTTCGGACTGAGATCTCTATTTCATGTCTTGTTTCTGTAAAGGGTTGCAGAAGGCGCTTGGCACGCAGGTATTTTTGAGTACGGATTTCCACCCGCAGACGGATGGCCAGTCGGAGCGTAAAATCCAATTATTGGAAGACATGTTAGGAGGTTGTATCTTAGACTATGGTGGTTCTTGGGAGAGGAACCTATCCTTAGTTGAGTTTTCCAAGAACAATAGTTTTTAGGATATGATTCTGATGGCACCATTTAAGACACTCTATAAGAGGCCATGTAGATCACTTTTGTGTTTTCTAGAGGCCGGTGAATCTAAGTTTTTCATGAAAAGTCTCGTATAGGAGACTTCGGTGAGTGTTACGTTGATCTGGAAGTAGAAGGCTATGGATCAGATTAGGCAGAAGTTGTATGCAGATCAGAGGCGTAGACCTCTTGAGTTTGCGATGGGTGATAAAGTGTTCCTTCAGCTATCTCCAGGGTTGGGTCACCATAGGATTCGAAATCAGGGAAAGTTGACACCCAGGTATGTGGGAAATTTTTAGATTATGGAGAGGATCAGACCAGTGGCTTACCGATTGGCTCTTCCACAATGGTATGGTGGGATTAATGACGTGTTTCATGTGTCGTAGCTTCAACGGAATCACCCTGACCCATCTCACATGGTTGATTTTGAGGATGTGGAGCTTGAGGCTGATGCGTCCTTTGAGGAGCATTCTGTTCTTGTGGTGGATAATAGTGAAAAGGTCTTTCAACACATGGTTGTTCCATTATTTCGAGTACTATGGTAGCATGGGAAAGGACCAGAAGAAAATTGGGAGCGGGAATCAGATATGCGGGCTCAGTGTCCCGAAATCTTCTCTTTGGTGGATCAATGAGGCTTGGGACCTCATCTCAAGGACAAGCCATTATAAGGTGGGGAGGTTGTAATATCCCGGTTTTTGGAAAGGTATGTGTTCATTATGTTTTGGATGAATACCTTGTTTCAGGATTCATGGGATGTCTTTTGAAAGTATAGTAGACCTTGGGAGTGTTTTAGTGGCTTGGGGTATGGAAGAAAAGAAAACTTGGCAAGACAGGCTAGGGGGCATGGCCTGAGCATGGCCAGGGCAAACCGTGTGGCATGCCCAGGTAAACCGTGCAACCCTCTTCCTCTGGACAGTATCATGTGCATAGTTTGCACACATGTTTTTAAACAGTGCGTCCTCTTAATGTTGGAAAAAATTACATGTTTTCCACTCTAGGATTTTAAGATCCCATTTGGGATTTCCTCTCCATTCCTCTTTATTCTCCCTTGGAACGAACCAAATCGCCCAAGAGCTCAATGAGGTCGATCTATCTCGTTCTAGAGCGTTTTTTGTGCCGTTGGATGCGAATCAATGCTCTGGGTAAGTCTAATCCCATCATTGCTTCTCATTTTGGTTTAGGGTTTGTATCTATTCTCCCTCTTGTTCCAAAGCGCTAAATACCTATATTTTGGGTGAGTTCTAAGTTGAAGCTCCAAAGGTTGGTCGGATCGATGTCTAAAGACTCGATTGAGAGTGTGTTCAACTGCAGTTTTGAGGTAGGTGGTCTATAAGTGATATACCATGGTTATTTGGGTAGTTGTGTAAGTTTAGTTGTGATCTTGCTTTCCCTTGGTTATGTTTGGAATAACTATGGTATTTTTGGTAATATTGGTGTTTAAAATGGTAAATGTAAACTCTCACGATCCCCATGGGATTTTTTGGGAATGACATGACCTAATTAGGGCCATCCATGGGATGTGCCAGCTTTTCCTGGAATTAGGGAATGTGGTTGAACAAGTGACCTTGTGGTAATAAAGGCTAGAGACCTTGATGAATATGTTGGCATGTTTTTTTGAACTTGGAATAGAAGTTAGGAGATGCACATAGACTTGGTAATAACCTGATTGTTATATGGAATGGGTTGAATGATTGATTCATGGAAGTTATGATTGGGTTAACTGGGTAAATGTGTAAACTGATTGAAGTCCATAATGGGATAGATTATAGGTCTAGTGTTGAATTCTTAGTGAGATAGTTATAACACATGGGAAATGGGTGAATGATTAAATGATGTGAAATAGTAATGCGTTAATGGTTTTAAGGCATAAAATGAAATCCCATGTTGTTTTTTGTGAATGGTTAGTCCAAGGTGAAATGGTATGGTTGGTTGATGGTTACTTATATATACAAGCATGTGCACATGCCTTGGTGGTGTGGGTTCTGACTTGAGGATCTATACCCACGGGTCTAGCAAAGACAGATCCTCTAAACTCCACCCTAAATTCATGGGTAAGGAATGAGGACTGATGATCTATTCTCCTAACGGTTGCATCCACCAGGATATAGGCTTCGAGGTGAGGATATGGATGCATCCACCTAGTCTGAGGCTTCAGGGTGAGAATATGGTTTCTATGAGGGGGTTAGTCCTTGTGATATAGGATAACAATTCGTTTACCCTCTTGCATGTGATTTTTGGCCTTAGACCCATGTAACATAATGTATGTGATTAACCCATGGAAATGTGATAATAATTGGTGTGATATAAATGGTAATTGAAGAGGCAATGGCTTTGGCTTTGAACTAGTTAATGGAACCATAAATAATTACTTGTAAATTATCATTCAGATTCCTTTTTCATGCACTACCTATTCATACTAGATATTTTGTAGACAACATTAGTGGTGGCCTACTGAGTTGTACTCAAACCCTGCTCGGGCCGCCATTTGGTACCTGAGTAGGCATCATGTTTTCAGGTCAAGAGAATGGAATGGGTCCTTGCTAGATAGTCGAGTGGAAATGGGTAGCACTTGGTGGAGGATCCAGACTTGGATTTGGACCATTTTGGGGATTTTGGCAGCTGTCCTTATTTTTTGATTTAGTTCACTTTTTCACTTTTATTAGAATATTACATATTTATTTTTGGAAATTATTGTTATACATGTTCCTTGATTATTGTTTTATGTTTTTGCTATTGGGTTATTTCGGTTGTGTCATACACTGATAAAAAGGGGGTATAGTATCCCCACTAGACCACATAGAACCCCACTACTAGTCAGCAACCTTTGTCGTACGGGGAGGCACGCTTATGGTCATGTAACCACCCAGCTCGGAGTACCGGTTTATTGGCTTCTTTTTCAGAGATGTTAAAATGGAATTATCCAACGAATCACTCAAATACAGAATCAGAAACAACAGGTGGTGGGGGAGCCATTAGATTAACCTAGAGACTGTAAATGATAACAAAAAATATTTAATATATCTTCATCAATGAGGATTGTCTAATTACAGTCGCCAAAACATTGATAAAATATCTAGATATCATCTGGATTGTGAGAGTCAATAATGAGGTGGGAAAAATGATTAATAGATTAAAAGAACCGATTAAAAATTAATTAAAGACCACACATTTTTGAATTACACAATGATGCTTTAAAACATAATACATCCAAGATTAGATGATTTAGATAGGGATATTTCAAAAGTATCTAAATTGTCAAATTACATCCTCACTGAATGTGGTGTTCCTAAACACACCATGAAAAATAGATTACCCTTATGTCTTGTCTTCCTCTAAAAACCTTTTTCTATTACAACTCCATCTAGCTTTGGAATAGTGGCGTCTCCCCTGTTGTTTTTCACATATCAATATGCAATTATCCATACCTCTAACCATTCCCATGATCAATCACACCAATTTTCTTATTTCACACAAAGTATCATTACTACCATGGTGCTTCTTATTTTGACACATAAAACATCACAACACATTTTAGGTCAGTCAAGATCATCATAGGTCTCACCCAATAATTGATAAACACAGTAAATCATAAAGTAATTATATATTCATGTTTTCTATATTAATGAATATTTATTTTTATTCTTTACAAAAATTAATAAATTTATATTTTAAATTAAAACATAAAGAATAACAAAAAATTTCCCTTAGAGAAAAATTTCATTTTCATACATCCTGCATCATTAATTTTATTTTTATATATTTTAAATTATTATATTTTTTATTAGGTTTTAAATCTAAATATATTATATTTTAATAAACATTTTTCTGTTATCAATTTATTTTACTATGGTAAAAAATAAGACCCTTAAAAATGGTTATTTGAAAGGAACTATATTTGTAAATATTAATCAATGGAAAATAATAATATATAAAATTTAATTAATTATAACTATTTATGTAAAAATTATTATATACATTATGTGTTATTCATATTAAATGGTTCATTGTATTTTGGTGTTTTATTAGCTTGGTGTTGTGTGTGATCGATGATGTTAATGATTTTATTAATTAAAATGTTATAAATTGTTGGGTAGTAAATTATTAAATGGAATATATATATATATATATATATATCGGTATGCGACACTCAATAGTTTATCTCCCCATATGATTAAAAAAAATTATATAAGGTTGTTTATCAAAATTTATGTTCACTAGAATCATGATGATAGTTTGAGCATCATGAAGACATATGAAAAAGATCAAGGTAATATATGATGGCATGAGTGAATCAATAAAATGTCTAAATAGATTACATGCATGAGATTCATTCATATTAGGGTCTAACTATTTTCATCAGAAGTATTCCATGATATTTATGTTGTTCATTATATATATTTAGAAGCATATAAATGATTAAATAAGTGGTGATGAAATATTTGAGAATCAAGTTCATTTTATGATATGTTGAACACATGATACATGGATAAATGACTGAATTGGGAGCTGATAATTTTCTTCTATTTATTTGAGTGGTGATAACCCCTTCATGGATGCCTATAAGTATGGGTTATCTACAATAAATATAGGATGATTTGAGGACATTTAATGGATTGAAATTTTTCATTGACACTGAAATCATATATGTGGTATTTAAAATAATTTATTATTTAAATCTAGTCAAGTGATGATATTTTATGATAGAAATCATATATGAAATTACTTATATTGTGTATTTGTACATGAAGTAACCATTATGTACAATAGTTGAATATTCCCTATTCATTTATTGTATTTATTGTGTAATACTGTTTAAAAATTGTAAACTCATATTTATGTAAACCATGTATGATGTTTTTTTGTGGTTCCCATACATAAATGTTCTAAAATGAATAATTTTGAGAATACCAAATGGAGTCCCTAGAGGATGGGAGATGATTGTTTTATAGAATACTGATTTTCTAAAGCATCATTGACATACCCATACATTTAGGACCCCAAAAATAAATACTTTCTATTATTAGACAACAAAAGTATGGGAATGATTAATGTTAGAGAGAATGAATGTATTATTTCAAAACAGTTATATTAAAAATGAATTCATTCCTGTGAAAAGAGAACTTTTTATATTATGGCCATGGATGTTTGAGTACATAGTTGACTTTCAGAATGTTATAGATTCTTACTCAATCATTGTTAAAAACTAGTGTTGAGGAAGGATATATATCTAGTATATTCAATGAAATTTCATGGTTAATAGAGATCTACTTCAAGAGTATTGAGAAAGTTATTGTCATTCTATTAACGAGAAAAAATTTCAACGAAATTTATTATAAATATTTTGATGTGATTTTAGAAGAAGTGTTGGGATTCTATAGAGTTTGGTGTGGTGAAGTGATTTGTTTTTATTTATAATAGGGTCCAGAGTGATTACATCCCATTTTAGCGACATTCATTTATAGTGGAAACTATATGATTGGGGTGATAAACAAATCAAAACAAGGAATATGAATTCTATAAAGGGGTATACCATTGTAAAAATTAACTATGTCATGATCCATTTTTCAACGAAAAAATATTGTCAAGATTGATAGAGACATGGTGGGAGGATTAGAAATTAACCAGTCAAATATGGTGATTTGAAATGAAAACATTAGAAAAATAATATATCTAATTCAGAAAATTCTCTCTTAGTGATACAACGTTAACTGGATTGTTCATCCACCCTTAATATATAACATTCATATGTTAATGTATGAGGGATTAAAATCAATGACTTGATCATTGGGTGTGATCTCCTATATGTATTTTATATAAATATATTTGAACTAATAATCATGTAATTTAAAATATATTTTACCTATTGATTTTATAAAAGAAAATAATCATACATAAAATGTGTCCTCCTACAAACTAGAAACATACTTCTTTCTTATATTATTATTTTGAAACTGAAATATGATTTTTGTAATATCATTTTATATATTTTCCAAAATATTAAATAAATTATTATTTTAGTTAAATTATATTTATATAATTAATAAAAATAATTAAATATTCTTTAGAAATTTTATATAGATAATGTAAAATATCTCCTCAAATATAATAAATGAAATTTTGTTTATATGAAATATATAATAATTGAACCATTAGAAAAAAATAACGTCAGATATTTTACAATTTTACCATAGGAAAAACTAAAATTTCATGTTTTGGTAAATTATCCTCCAATAATCATAAAATATTGTAATTAAAACTAAAAATGATGAGTATTATTAAAATTAAATTATCTTTAAACAATAGATAATATCTTTGATAAAGAGAAATGAAAAATATTCAAATGCCGGTCCACCACACCCTTGGCAATGTGAACAGACTATCTCTAACATCCCACTGTTAAAAAATGTTGTTATCATCCCATATTATGATCAACCAAAAACCCCAATAATTGGTAGACAAACTATTAACCACTACTTGTATGAAATAAATAAAATCAATGAGTCTCCAGATACAATAATGTTTACATGGCGGGAATGAGCTTATAATAATCATTAGGAAACCACAATGAACCCATCATAAAAAACATTCTTGTTGATGCTTCTAATCAATCTTCCCATTTACACTGGTATACTTGAGAAAATATTTTTCATTCGTTATTAAACAATGTGTTGTAAAAAGAGATAATATTGAATTCAATGCCTCAAAATTATCAATTAAAGATAACTCATTATAATATAACGATCCTTATTATTATACCGAAATTAGGTCTCTTCTTGTTATATATTATGAGTAGTACTATGAAGTCTTATAATCATTAAAAATAAATAATCATAAATCAGTTATAGTGAAAATGTATTCCCTTATAGGATATGAGATCATATATACTAATGTCATGGATATCATATAGCCAATCCTTTCTATAATAGGGAAAAAGGTTTTTTACTGTCATGTAACCATGATCCACTCCCATCATGTATTCGATGAAATGGTCTAGGTGTTGTGACGCCATCATGTATATATGTCTACCAAATAGAACCCTACATACATGGTCCGAAAAAACATACAATTATTATATAATAATATAAAAAATCTAAAAATTGAAATTATAATATGGGTGATACATGCTAAGGTGTTATATACACTCATATAATATCATCATGGAATAAATACCATATTTATAATTATATATGATATTAGTCCACATTCATAACATATATAAGAGAAAACATGATATATATATTGAAAATGATTCTTGATTTATTTACATAGAAATCACTATAGAATTGAATGTTTAACGTATATGGTTACACTCATAAACTTGTAATAAAATAAAATAAATTCCATTGAAAAAATATATTGAAAAACATATTAATATATGTGTATCATGATAATCAAATAATAATACGTGTCATGATATCTCTGGAAACACCCTGCAGTTAGTGAATCATGTAACAGCCAAACATGAATCAATAATTCTGATCTAGGTTCATCATTGCCTCATGATCATCTCCCTATATAAAAGGGATTCTCAAAATGCATTGTTTGTCCAAACACCATCAATGTAGAATCTATAACGTTATAATTCGTAAGTAAAAAAATAACATAAGATAACAAATGGGAATAAATATAAAATGATATAATAAGAGAATAGAATGTACCTAAACTCAAAATAAATAATAAACCAGGAACCCCTAATGTGTTATGTTAATAAATTGTTTTTGGTATGGATAATTAGTAAATTAATAAAAGCATAATCACATAATAATATGTCCCTATAAAACATCCAATGGTCATGCTCTATTTCATGTCCTTAAATCATTGGGGATTATCATTTCTTATATCCCCGATCATTATGTCATTGTACACATAATTATTACCATAAAATGTATAATTATTCAATTATTAGGACTCTACAAATGAGTCATTAATTAGATTGAATATGCATTCCATTATATGTATCACATAGAAGATAAATCGAGGGAAACAACATAAAATCATATGGTAAAAGGATGTGTGATATCAATGATGAAAAAAACCCCTAATATTACATACTTTTTCTATATTCATGAAATCTGTTTATAATAGATTTCATGATCTAGAGTAAACCATAGTATCTGCACAATTATTCCACAACCATGGTAATGATATCGAGTTTTAGGTAAGGCCAAAAATATTTCTTGCTCCATATCTCACATGCTCATTCTATAAAGATTTAGTATTCACAATATACCACTAGTTAATCCACATTGTCATTGTATTCCCACATCATGACTCACTTCAATCCTCATTGGTTTCGAAACACATCCCATGACTCACTAAAATATCACCATCAACAAATATCAACATGGAACGCCACTATGTAAAAACTATGACACCACAGTCCCCAATAATTCTCAATGAGAATAAGATACTCTAAATAGAAAAATCATACAATACATGAAAATAATTCATCAGCACAAAATTCATAACATTTATGTGTATTAGTATCGAAATACATGAACAAGTGATCATTCTAAAACAAGGGTTTCACGGGATATCTATACAATGATATGTGAACAAATATCAAAAATGGAATCTCAAGATACACAAACACACATGTGATCAAACTCATGACTTCTATAACTAATATAAACATAAAACCACATGTGATGATAAACACATATACACAACATCCAAATGGTTTGGAACATCCATCCTAAATTTATTCAAGGTCAATGTCAATGTTCACCATGAATGTAGTCGCATTATTCTAGATCACACATAAAGACACCAAGATCTACCTCTAATGTCACATGAGTTTTCCCAAATCAATATTACTACAAATCATAATCATTTATTCAATAACTGAAATCCACTAAATAAATTTCAAGAACTGATTCACCAATTAGATATCATAGAATGAAAACAAACCACAAGAAAGGATATTATTGCATCAATAAAGAAAATAACCTAGATAGAATAAACAATTAACTATAGTATAGTCCAAAAAATTCATTTATAATCCCATAACGATTGAATATTGTGTCTCATAAAAGAATGCAATACAAGAGTTGCCTAGTGAGTCACCCCAAACTGGATTCATATTAAATATTTTCCTTCTAGATCTATCCATAGTTCCATAAAACATACACAGGTTGAATCCTCATCTCCCACAACACATTCTCTCTCATGCATAAGATCTACACTGGTCACTCTATAAATGATTCATTTTTTTCTAACTCAACATGATCCCAATTAATAACATTATCATGATTGATCAAATAATTATAAATCAATGAAACAGGGAACACATCATGAATAACATGGTAATGTACAATACATTAATGTTATTAATCCATTGACATGATATACATTGTGATTTCCAAACCTCCTACATACTAAACAACTAACATAACATACATCCATAAATAATGATACCCCAACAGAGGTGTCAGTCATAAAAAACGATCCATCAACAATGAACTCCAACGGTCAAATCCTCTATTAATCATTTTATTATTATTTTTATTTGACATAGAACCAACGAATTCCTCAATATTTTTACCCTATCCAATGTTTATAACACTATACTTCTATTAATAACTACTATCTCACAAACCTCATTGAATATATAGGTGAGTGGAATGATCACCCATAGAGAGCCTCCAAAAGATTCAATCTGAATAAAATACTAGAGATTTTTATTGAATGAATTATACATGAAGAATGGATTTTCATAAAATAATCCAAATAAGTTTTTGTATAATTAATAAATAATATCCTAAAGTATCTGAATCAACATCTACATCTATCTATCCTTCTGTGGACAATATGGTGTACTCTGTATTAACAATGTCCCCCAAGCTTTTTGTAGTTCATTCCAGAATGATGATGTAAAACTAGAATACTTTTATAATATATTACTAGAAATATTTACATACATTAATATGATCTATTATACCTAAAATATACATATTTCATCTATATAGTGATTCTCTAAAATCAATTTGAAATGATAAACATTCATCAATTGATTGACTATCATCCAAATGACATCACGACTCCTTGGGGTTCTATGTATCCTTATCATGAACACCATCATTATGTCATACCAATTCTACATTGGAACTATATGTGAATAAAAAAACTATTGGGATACTAATACCTAAACATTACCCTCTAAAATGTACAACATCATAAAAAACCAACAATGACTATATTTATCCTTATCCACTTTGTGATCATCTAAGGATAACCCTGGAACAAAAGCATCCACTTCCATGAATACCAAAATTATAATGAACTTAGGATCTTTATCTTTTCCCATATTTTTTTATCTAAAAATGATGAAATAATAACCAACGATGAACATGTTATCAAACTATGATAATCCATTGATCCTGCAATCCATTCGTCTATCATACTCTTTAGAATTGTTTCCTCATGTGAAGAACATTCTCTTGGATTATGCATCTTATGTGATTTTATAATCATATAATATTCCACAAAAATACACATCCATGTTTTATAGGTCATCTCAATGTAAAATGTACATATATACTCCACCAAAATATGGTATTTAATTTTCATATTCTTTTAAGATAAGATATATCAGATTCTATTATGTCAATGTCAAAAATTTATGTATAACTAAATAGATACATTGATCAACACTTTAGAGAATAAACAACAACTCCAACTCTATTTCATCCATCAGGTAGTTCCCTTCATGGTTTTATAATTAATATGACCAATGTGAAACCTCTTATCCATCCACATTATTAAAACTCCCTAACTAATGACTGAGGCATCACAGTAAACTACATATCTAATCTAGAATTTGGAAATTTTAGAGTTGGATTTTTTTTATTCTTATAATTAGCTCTAGAATATTTGTTCACAATTTTTTCGTCTATAAATTCTGTTTTCTTTTTTTAATCCATATTATAGGTTCTACCAAATAGAATATTTAATATAAAATATTTTATAGTACCCAAATAACCCAAGTAATGTAATGATTTAAAAATATTTATATTTATTGTCCATATAAATCCCTTCCTCCACATTTATTGGGTATATAAAAATTATTTTCATAGAAATAACATGCCTATGAAAATTCAACTACGGAAAACAAATGTAATAAATCAATGAAATTGGCATATGAATGATGTCCTATAAGTGTACTTAATGGAATCACAATATTCGTATAATTATTATATAAATTCGTGGAATATATATACATATCCCCCATAAACCCAATAATTACAGTGAAATTATGTGGTCGCGAAAATGGGAACATTTGATCCATGAACACTACAGATGTATTTTTTTTAACACATAATAAACATAAAGTAACTCCCCAATTATAAATATAATCCCAAAAACTATCTTAATAATATCCTCATATTATAACAAAATTGGGTTGCAACTTGACCACAAGTCAAACATTCACAACCACTTGGCTCACTATAAATACAAAAACATTCAATTTGTCCTCTAAAATTTTTATTGTATATTTAAGTTGACATGGCTCTTCTTTTTTAGTCCAAAACAACCTATTATTTCTATATACCTTCATTTTCAACTATATTGGAGTACACTTAAGAAATTTTATTGATTAGATAAAATATTTCACCTATATATACTGATGTTTTATATTGTTTTTTTATCTTAGATAGTGTTGTAAGCTATAGGTAGTCAATATAAGTTGTGATCCTAGTATGATTAAAATAAAAAATTAAATTTTCCACTTTTACTTTTTTTCTAAAAATCATTTGGGAAGACATATTTATTTTGGTCCACCCCTATAGGGGTAATAAGTGACCACTTGATCTGTAATATAACCATGCTATAAATATATGTTATAATATTTACATTATGGATCTATTATGGGTTCTTTCTTGTTTATCTAATATCCCACTATGTAGTCATAATGAACCTCTCTCATTTAGGAATTAAAAAAGAAACCCATATATGATTTTAGTAAATTTGACCTTGATTAATTGCCAATAAATCTTTAAAAATCGCATCAGTATTATTTATTTTATGAATAAAAAATAACTATGTTTTTTTATATACGGAAAACTATGGGATACATATGGATTAACCATATATTGTATAATTTATTCACAATTGTATTTCAAGATAATGTAATTCAATGGATAACATATTAGATATATAAAGTCCAACAACATATGATAATACAAACTATTGTAGATTTCCTTGATAAAAACCATTGTATTGTATAGGAAAAGACATGGTAATATAGAAAACCTATAATAAGATGCTATTAGTAATAAGAAAATACCACCCTTCTTGAATTTTTTACAATTAATTACATGTAATTAGTACATACACATTAGTCATTGTAATATATATCATTAAACATAGAAATATGGTAAATATGAAATTAATAATTCTTACAAAGTTATATCACAATAGCATAAACACAAATACATAACTGAATGGAAAATATAACTATATCCTAAATATATAGAATAATCAAATAATTAAATTTATGAACAATTATATAAATGAAAACAAGTATATATATGTAATGTGATCTAACATGGACACTAATGATTAATTAATGATCACAAACCATACTAAATAAATATTAAATAAGTAATTCTTCATTTTTTAACATTTTAACATTCCCAAACAAATAAGCAAATCAATACTAGGGTATGTCTGTGCCTCATTTTTTTATCATATTATTGATGATGAAACCAACTAGTAAGGAGCACCTCAACACCCTCACTGAGAGGAATATATGATAAATGATAGTAATGATAAAAATAACACATGATAACATTGAAAAAAAACAATAACTAATATAAAAAGGCATGGAAATTATCGTATTTCATACAAAATTATAAACTAAAAACCCTAATGTAGAATTATTAAACAATAGTATAGTAAATATAGCCATTTGAATAAATCACTATAAAATAAATCTACTATTTTTTCTAAGAAATCCTCAAATAACCATGATTTTTCTCTTATATCCCTATTGTTGGACCCCTTCCAATTCCAAAATCACTAATCATGATTTATTTGTGTGAATTGTGGTTCTCATTATGTGTGTGAGTAGAAAATGTCAAGACCCGTCCCCCGGGGTCAGTGTCGTAACTACCCCAAGCCCGTCTTCTATAGGCCAGGGGCCGGTGACTAGCACCAAAGGTGTAAATCCCTATAACTAGGAAGGCGTTGCCTTTATAAACATAAACAGAAACACAACCAGAGTAAAAGTGGAAGAAATCACTAAGTACAACAGTAACATAAGTGTTGACTGTACAAAGGGGCCAGAAATACAAGCCCAATAGATTAGTACAACAACAACTGAAAGTAAAGTACAACAGAAAAGACACGCAGCTGGAAGATGACATGCAGATCTTGGATCATCCACCACGGATCCTACCTGAAGGGTAGGTACAGATGTCCTCCTCAACACTCCACATCTGATCATCCGTCCGTCTGTCTCCTCCGGGTACCGACTCGTCGTGAGATCCTCCTCCGGGTACCATCTATTCCTCGAACGCTCGACCTCCATCAGCGTTGTCCATTGTCTGCATCCAACACAACGAGGTGCGGGCATAGCCTATGCAACGGTGAGTATAACAACACTCAGTAGGGACCCTGAGACCCTCAAGGTCTCTCTAAATCCGACGAGGATAACCACAAAGTAGAATCTCAACAGATAACCCTTACATAGGTATAAGCCCATACTTATACCAAAGTTATCAAGTAACACATATCAATCATGAGGAAACACATAGGTTATGGAATTAATGGATAACCACTTCTTAGATATATTCCCATACATATACCTAAGTTATTAGGTGACCCATATCAATGATTTGGAAAACACAAAGGACATAGACTCAGCTCAAACCAGGATTTTTATTATCAAAACCTTAACTGCTGAAGAGCTCCGTCTCTGACGAGTATAGTGATCATGTCACGACTACGAGGTACGGCTCACTAACCTTAGACTGCTGAGGTACTCCTCCTGTCGAGTACCGTGGGTCTGCTTCCAACTATCGGGCGCTCCGTCCGCTGAGGGTCTGCCGCCAAATACCGGGCGCTCTCCCTAATAGCCTATAGAGGTACTATTCATATCGAGTACCACGGGTCTACGACCAACTATCGGGCGCTCCGTCTGCCGTGGGTATGTCGCCAAATACCAGTCTCTCTCTCCACTGGGCTAGTCAACTCACTCCAAGTCGAGTCGGTCAAGCAGTCGTCAGGTCTCAGTCGGTTTCACGGTCTCCGCACTCCGTACGCTCATCTCCGGGAGGGTCCGCTCCACGAGTTACAGGTCGATACTCCATGTATCTCAAAGTTCCACGAAGAAGTATCTCAAAGTACCACCTCGTCATAGGGGTCTCAATGCAACAGACGACACGTCAATCGGACGCACGGTATGTGCGTTATTAGCCTTTTTGTCCCAGGGGCCCGGTTGGTTTCATGTGTGAACAAACCCGGACAAATCTCAAATTTAACCCAAACTCTCATAGGGTATACTCATAGGTACTTTTTATCAACGTGATCACCAACGCCGCCGAAGGTTCGTAAAATGGATGTCTGGTCTGAAAGTTATCATCTTTTCCGTTCTAGGGGCCCGGTTGGATTTCGGGTTCATCCCAACCTGGCCACTATCCAACTGTGTCCAAACCTCTGGAGAAGTATGGAAAAAGTTCCGTCTCATCAAGAGGAATCCAACAAGGTCAAAGACACGTCAATCGGACGTCCGGAGCTCACGTTATAAGCGTTTCCGCTCTGAGGGTCCGGTTGGTTTCAGGTTCAAACCAACCCGGCCATACCCAAAATTCTCTGAAACATTGAGTGTAATATATCGAAACGACCAACTCGATCCAAGGATCGTATCGCAACTGACGTTGCATCGATCGGTGGTCTGTATCCCATTTTATGATCTTTTAAGCGAACCTGTCTAGTTTTAGGGGGTTTCAGGCCCGAACTGACTCGTCCCAAGACCCCCTAGGTCGACCCGAACCGGGTCAACCTGAACCGGGTCTGGGTTCAGACCACTAGGGTGCAGCCCGGCTTGGCTGGTGTGGCCCGGCCCGGTGCCGGCGCGGCCCGGCCCGTTGCCGGTGCGGCCGGTCCGGGCCGGCATGGGTGTTGCGCGCGCCGCGTGAGTGCGGAAGGGGCGGAAACCGCCACCCCTTCTACGGAACGGGGGACCCATGGGGGGTCTGCCTAGGAGCGCTGAACGGGGGTTTCACCCCCGGACATTCTGGATCTAGCCAGCCGTAACGGCCAGCCAGCGCACTCCACGCGGCACTTGTTGGTCTTGCCCTCCAGAACCGACGACCAGCAGCTTCGGCTGCCCTCCCTTTCTCTGCCGCACCCCTCCGCCGCAGCCGCGGCTTCGTTCGGCCTCAAAGGCATGGCGCCACGCTTCTTCTACGCATTTATCCTTTTTTCTGCGCGGTGTGACGGCACCACGTTGCTTCTATTTCAAGCCATGAAGATAACCATAAAAATAAAATATTGGAGGAGGTTCGGTTGTGTTTGTGCGGTCCGACCATCCTCTGTTATTTTGATAACAGGTGGCCGATATTATCGAAGAACGTCCAAATAAAAATCCGAACGTAAATACAAAACTGCTACCTTGAAGAAGGCGTTCTTCGGTGACGTGGTATAGGTCGTCGCGGCATACGATCATCGTTCCATCAACGTTGGGAAGGATGAAGTCGAGGGTGGTGTCGGCGTTCTTCGTTCTTCGTTGGAGGAAGTGGAAAACTCTCCATGTGATGGGCTCCATGCTTCGCTGGTAGCATTCGGCTGCTTGAAGAAGCCGTCCAGAACTCCTCCACCTGGCCTCCTATAAATAGGAGTGGTGGGTTCGTTGATGGCATGCAAGTCATAATTGGGTGATTTATGACATAGGGCCCCACTCAATTAATCCACTGAGGTGGATCATTAAAAAGAGAGGAAGGATCCTCATAAATTAAACACGTTGGCATTTAAATTAAGGAGAGGGAGGGAAGGTTCCTCACACCACAACCAACCCAATATAAAATAGGATTCATCCTTATTTTATTATGCCATGAATTCGAAAGAATTCAAAATTCAACTCATAATTAAATTCATTGAATAACTTAATCAAATAATTTAATGAGAGAGTTGACTTGAAATTAAAGAGGGTGAGAAGATGAGATACACATTAAAGCTAGAGGGGGGTGTTTAATGGGGTGTTGGGAATTTTAAGGAGGTGGGGGCTCGTGGGGGCCCCACCCCAACATCCCCACATCTCTCTTTGGCATAAACTTAACCCAATAGTAAAGAAATATAAATAAATTTCTAGAACAATTTTATTTTTATTCCTCACATTTTTAACAACTCCTCCCTTGCAAACGCAACTCCCGAAAGAGTCTTCTTAAGCATAAATCAGCACTACGAGTTCAACGGTGCCCTCAGAATTCAATTCCGAGAACCGGTTCAAAATTTATAAAATGTCACTCGTACGTTTACTGAACTAACCCGAAATAATGTTCGGAAAATTATTATCTTTCACCCTCGACCCACTGCGGTCATGGTTAGGCTCTTCCTAGGAGAAAAACGCCCCAACGAACTCAACGGTACTCTTAGATTTTCAATTCTAGTTACCGTTTAGAAGTTACGAATTTTACAATAAAATAATTTTCACTTAATTATTTTATTTGCGGCCATAAACTAACATTCTTAGGTGTCTTGTGTCGGCTATAGTTAGTATCTTCTTAAAGAAATAATACCCTCACGAGTTCAGCGGTGGTCTCAGATTTTTAATCCGAGTTACCGCTTGTGAGTTATAAGTATTTGAAAAATAAAATAACATATTTAATTATTTTATCTACGGTTATGCCATTTCTGGGTTTTCTCACAGGAGACCTGCGCTGACTAAACTTAAGTCACGGCTAGGGTAAACCCGCCATCCTGAGCACAACGATGTCCTCATATTTCTGATCCGAGTAACAGTTTAAGAGTTATTCCACTTTTTTAGGAAAACTGCTTACACGCGTTAATTTTAGGTTTACCAAAATTCCAGAAAATTATTCCGGGCACATCGGGCCTCAGAATCAGGTGCCATCAGAAACTGTGTACTCGTAAAATTCCAAATAATAAAAAAAATTCCCTTGAAATTTACGGGTCTTTACATTACTCCCACATCAGGACTTTACATCCCCTTAATGATACATCAAAAACAAGGGAAACAAAAAGTTGGTATTGTGCATGCATCTGAGCCTCCCACTCCCATGTGCTCTCTTGGAGGTTTTCGTGTTGCCATCTGATGAGCACTAGAGGAATCAACCATCCACGTAAGACCCATTCTGTCGATCCTTGATCCCCACCAGGACCTCCGCAAAAGTCACCTCATTGCCAATGTCCAACCCCCCCCCCCCCATGGTCGATGACATGCGCCGGGTCGTGATTGTATCTCCTCAGCTAAGATACATGGAAGTTGTCGTGCACCCAGTGCAACTGAGGTAGATGGGTCAAGCGGTAAACCACCTCGCCTACCCCTGCTCGAAGGTTCGGGCCCTGAAGAACGGCTCCCGTACCATGTCTGTAGAGTAGCGCGAGAGGTCGGTGAACCTCGCTGAGTATTGTGCTACACTCATGCTGCCCTGCTGCAGATGAAGTAGCTCCTGGATCTGCACCGCTCGAAGGGTGGCTGGTACAAACTCTACCCGGAACATGCTCTCGATGTCTGCCCATAGAAGTGATGCGTCGTCATGCATCTAGAGCATCAGGCTCCACCAAATGCCTGCTGCTTCCTGAAGGAGGCCGGCAGCAAGGATCGCCATGAAGTCTGACGGCGTTCCCACTAGCCTAAAGACTCTCACCACAGCCTCCAGCCAATCCTCAGCCGCCTACAGGTCCGTCTCTCCCCTGAACCTGGGTGGCCTCTGGCTCTGGAACTCGTGCAGTGCGCTCAAGCGACGTGCACTTTCCGCTGTCGAGGCCGGTGGCATCTGTGGCCCAACGGGTGGTAGTACCGTTGTTGCCTCAACTAGGATAGGGCCATGTACTAAGGCCTCATCGCTTGGCGGGCTTTCAGTGCGTACCACTCTAAGGGCTCTAGATGGTCGTCCACGTGGAGGCATCCTCAAAGAAACAAACATGACACAGTCAAACGATTTATACTTGGTGAGCTGACCTGGTTTGAGCGGACTTTAAAAACTATTTGAAGCACAGACGCAATCAATTTTTTCGTGCACTAAGTTGGAAATCAGTTGTCAGGGTCCTGGTGTATGGATACATCGACCGCACACACCAACACTGGACTCCCGGAACTGAAAACCACATTCAGTACCCTTAACACTATTGCTTCACAGAAAGAAAATATCAGACTCCTAAGTTCTACGGTAGAACCAACTCCTCTGATACCAATTTTTTCATGACCCATCCTCCGGGGCCTGTGTCGTAACTACCCCAAGCCTGCCTTCCATAATACAGGGTTGGCGACTAGCACAAATGGCATATATCCCTATAACTAGGAAGGTGTTACCTTTATAAACATAAACAAAAACACAACCAGAGTACAAGCGGAATAAATCACTAAGTACAACAGTAACAAACGTGTTGAAAGTACAATGGGGCCAGAAATACAATCCCAACAGATAGGTACAACTATAACTGAAAGTAAATTACAACAGAAAAGAGAAGTAGCTGGAAGATGACACACAGCTCCTGGATCGTCCTCCACAGATCTTACCTGAAGGGTAGGTACAGATGTCCTCCTCAGCACTCCATGTCTGATCGTCTGTCCGTCTGTCTCCTCTGGGTACGGACTCATCATGAGATCCTCCTCTGGGTACAGTCCAGTCCTCGAATGCTCAGCCTCTGTCAGTGATGTCCGTCGTCTGCATCCAACACAATGAGGTGCGGGCATAGCCCGTGCAGGGGGGAGTATAACGATACTCAGTAGGGACCCTGAGACCCTTATTGTCTCTCTAAATCTAACAAGGATAAGAACAAAGCAGAATCTCAACAGATAACCCTTACTTAGGTATAAGACCATACTTATACCTAAGTTATCAAGTAACCCATCTTAATCATGAGGAAACACAAAGGTTACGGAATAAACGGATAACCACTAATTATATATATTCCCATACATATACCTAAGTTATCAAGTGACTCATCTCAATCATTAGGAAAACACAAAGGTCATAGACTCAGCTCAAACAAGGATTTTTATTATCGAAATTGCAACTGCTGAAGTGCTCCATCTCTGACGAGTATAGTGATCATGTCACGACTCTGAGGTAATGCTCACTAAACTTAGACTGCGGAGGTACTTCTCATGTCGAGTACCGCTAGTCTTCTGCCAACTACCGGGCGCTCCGTCTGCTGAGGGTCTTCCGCCAAATACCGGGTGCTCTCCCTAATAGCCTATAGACGTACTCCTCCTATCGATTACTGCGGGTATGTGGCCAACTACCCGACGCTCCGTCCACCATGGATCTGCCGCCAAATACCGAGTGCTCCGTCCACTGGGCAAGTCGACTCACTCCAAGTCGAGTGTGTCAAGCAGTAATTAGGTCTCATCTGGATACACGATCTCCACACTCCGTACAGTCCTCTCCGGGAGGGTCCGCTCCACGAGCTACAGGTCGATACTCCATGTATCTCAATGTTTCATGAAGATGTATCTCAAAGAACCGCCTCGTCATAGGGGTCTCAACGCAACCGACAACGCGTCAATCGGACGCTCGGTCTGTGCGTCATTATCCTTTTTGTCCCAGGGGTCCAGTTGGTTTCATGTGCGAACCATCTCGGCTGAATCTCAACTGTACCCTGAACTCTAATAGGTTAGAATCATAGAGACAGTTTCTCAACGTGATCGCCAATGCCGCTGACAGTTCGTAAAATGGATGTCTGGTCTGAAAGTTATCAGCTTTTCCGTTTCAGGGACCCGGTTGGATTTCGGGTTCAACCCAACCTGGCCACTATCCAACTGTGTCCAAAACTCAAGCGAAGTATTCCAAAAGTTCCATCTCATCAACAGGAATCCAACAAGGTTGACGACACGTCAATCGGACGTCCAGAGCTCAAGTTATAAGTGATTCCACTCCGAGGGCCCGGTTGGTTTCTGGTTCGATTCAACCCGGACATACCCAAAGTTCTCTGAAACATTGGTTTTAATATATCGAAAAGACCGTCTTGATCCAAGGATTTCATCTCAACTGATGGTGCATCAATTGGAGGTCTGAAGCCCACTTTATGGTATTTTAAGCAAACCTGTGCAGTTTTAGGGGGTTTCGGGCCCTGACCGACCTGGCCCGAGACACACAGGGTCATCCCGAACTGGGTCAACCAAACCCTAGTCTGGGTTCATCCCACTAGGGCGCGGCCTGGCCCGGCCTAGTAGGCGCGGCCCGGCCCTGCCGGCGTGGCCCGACCCAACCCAGCAGGCGCGGCCCGACCCCGTCGGCGCGGCCTGGCCCGGTGCGGGCGGCCCAGCCCGGTGCAGCCAAGCCCGGTGCAAGTGGCCCGGCCCGGTGTGGCTGGTCTAGCCGGTGTGGACGATCCAGGCCGGCACGAGTACTGCTCGCGCCACGTGAGCGCGAAAGGGGGGGAAACTGCCACCCCCTTTGACGAAACGACGGACCCGCGGGGGGTCTACCCAGCAGCGCTGACCGGGGGTTTGACCCCCGGTCTTTCCGGATTTGGCCAGCCATAATGGACGGCCATCGCACTCCACTCAGGACTGGTTGGTCCCTCCCCCCAGAACCGGCGGACGGTGGCTCCGGCCGCCCTCCCTTTCTCCGCCGCGCCCATCTTCTGCGGCCCCGCTCTGGACGCGGCCTCCTCGTGGTTCTTCTGCATGGTGCGACGGCGCCGCGCCCCTGCGTCGTAGCCCGAATCCAGCCGCGGCTTCATTCGGCCTCAACGGCACGGCGCGACGACACCACGCTTCTTCACCGCATTTATAATTTTTTCCACGTGGTAAGACAGTACCATGTCGCTTCCATTTCAAGCCACGAAGAAAACCATCAAAATAAAATAGGGGAGGAGGTTCGGTCGTGTTTGTGCGGTCCGACCCCCCTCCGTTATTTTGATAACAGATGGCCAATATTATCGAATAACGTCCAAATAAAAATCCGAATGTAAAGATAAAACCCCTACCTTGAAGAAGTTGTTCTTCGTTGTCGCGGTAGACGGCGTCGCGGAAGACGGGCGTCGTTCCGTCAACGTCAGGAAGGATGAAGCCGAGGGTGGCGTCGACGTTCTTCGTTCTTCATTGGAGGAAGTGGAAAACTCTCCAAGTGCTGGGTGACATGCTTTGTTGCTAGCATTCCATCGCTTGAAGAAGCCGTCCAGAACTCCTCCCCCTGGCCTCTTTTAATAGGAGTGGTGGGTTCGTCGATGGCACACAAGTCATAATTGGGGGATTTATGACATAGGGCCCCACTCAATTAATCCGCTGAGGTGGATCATTAAAAATGGAGGAAGGATCCTCAATAAGTAAACACGTTGCAATTCAAATTATGGAGATGGAGGTAAGGTTCCTGACACCACAACCAACCCAAAATAAAATAAGATTCATCCTTATTTTATTATGTCATGAATTCCAAAGAATTCAAAATTCAACTCTTAATTAAATTCATTTAATAACTTAATCAAATAATTTAATAAGAGAGTTGAATCGCAATTAAATAGGGAGATAGGATGAGTTACACATTAAAGCTAGAGGGGGTGTTTAATGGGCTGTGGGTAATTTTAAGGAGGTGGGGGCTCGTGGGGGCCCCTCCCCAACTTTCTCACATCTCCCTTTGCCATACACTTAACCCAATAGTAAATAAATAAAAATAAATTTGTAGAACAATTTTATATTTATTCCTCACATTTTTAACAACTCCTTCCAAGAGAACGCAACTCCCGAAAGGGTCTTCATATGCAAAAATTGGCACTTCGAGTTCAACGGTGCCCTCTGAATTCGATTCCGAGCACCGGTTCAAAAGTTATAAAATGCCGCTCGTACGTTTACTGAACGTACCCAAAAAAAAGTTTGGAAAATTATTATCAGTCACGCCTGACACACTGCGGTCAAGGTTAGGCTCTGCCTAGGAGAAACACGCCCCAACGAACTCAACAGTACTCTCGTATTTTCAATTCGAGTTACCGTTTAGAAGTTATGAATTTTAAAATAAAATAATTTTCACTTAATTATTTTATTTATGGCCAAAAACTAACTTTCTCATGTGGCTTGTGTTGTCCAAAGTTAGTGTCTTTTTAAAAGAATCATACCATCATGAGTTCGGCGGTGGTATCTTATTTTTAATTCGAGTTACCGTTTGTGAGTTATAAGCATTTGAAATATAAAATAACTTATTTAATTATTTTATTTATGGTTATGCCATTTTTGTGTTTTCCCAAAGGAGGTCTGCGCCGACTAAAATTATGTCATGCCTAGGGTAAACCCGCCATCCTGAGCATAACGATGTCCTTGGATTTCGGATTCGAGTAATATTTTCATAGTTATTCCTCTTTTTCAAGAAAACTACTTACCCACATTAATTTAAGCTTAACAAAATTTTATAAAATTATTTCGGGCACACCTGGCCTCAGAATCTGGTGCCGTCAAAAACTGTGTACTCGTAAAATTCCAAATAATATAAAAACAATTCCCTTGAAATTTACAGGTCTTTACAGAAACCCTATATAAAATGTCCACTACATATTTGACGTGGATATAAATACATCCATTTAAAATATATGATAATAAATAAAGTCATCAATATCAAAATAAAATAATATACCGAGATATAAAATTCTAACCATATTTCCAGAAACCCCCAGTAATACTTAAATTCTCTTCATAACTGAATAATTGTTCCAATTTAACCAATGATCTAGAGTTGAACATAATGTCACCACATGTATTCCTTAACGAAAAAAGGATATATGGTCTCAGGCCAGACTATAAGCTTTTCTAGCACTACCTATCTCATGGTCCAGCCACATGGTTATCAAATTCAAATAATAGCTCGGGTAATGACACATATACATCATATACAGACAGTACTTCACATTAAAATACTGAAGGATTAAAAGCCCACAATTGGTGTTCATCCACCACATTCGCCATTTCATGTCAATACACTCCCCAACTAAGTAATAACCAATTAGAGATGGTACTCATATGATTATATATTGGAAACGAAATCTTTAATAGCCATAAAAAAAGATTAATTAGAGCAGAATAAATAAGTACAACAAATTGAAAATTTTGTAGTATGAGTGTCTCTATACATAACCATGTGTTCAAATTCAAACCTTGGTCTCATGGGATACACATGAACACACCTATGATCAAACATTAGTTATGGAATTATTACATATGAACATGCATAAACATGATATCCAACTCAATATAGTTATAAAGAATATTATAACATTACAATATATAATGATAATAGTAATATACACCCTATCTATACGGATAGGGACCTCCTACCTCTATGTTAGTGATTTCAAGGTCATTTATCAACAATAAGTTAGACACCTGAATCAAGATTAAACCAAATAACCCTAATAACAATTTATAATGTAACAGAAGAGTTCATGAATTGATATTATTAAATTTAAAAAATAAGGATATATTCAATGAGACATATAAAAGAGGTTTCATTAAGAAAATCTCCATGAGGATTTGATAGAACAAAAATTCCCCTTTAAATATGATAGTGTTATTCTAATGTTGAAAAAATACATGACATTCTACACAACTCAATATATTCATAGAGATATTTTCCACATTATATGACTATTCATGAATAAATAAATTATAAATTTTGTAATATAAAACCTCGATGACATTCTCCATCAAATCACTCAAATCCAAAATTAGAAACAACAGTCAGTGGGGGCCATTAGATAAACCTATGGACTATAAATGACAATAAAACCACAAATTCTATATCTTCATCAAAGAGGATTATAGAATTACATTCTATAGAAAATTGAAAAACAATATTGATGTCATTTGGATTGTCAGAGTCAACAATGAGGAGGTCAAAATGATTAATATATTAAAAGAACTGATTAAAAATGCATTAAAGACCCCATCTTTGTAAATTACACATTTATTGAGTAAAACATTAGAGATATTAGACTATAGTATATGGATATTGATATTTCAAAAGTATCCATATTTTTAAATTGCATCCTCCCTGGTTGTGGTTTTCTTGATCACACTGAGAAAAACAAATTACCCATATAGCTTGTCTTCCTATAAAAAAAATTATATTTCCACTCCATCAAGATTAGGCATAGTGGGGTCTCCCTAGTTGTTTCTCACATGTCAAGGAAAAATTCTCTATACCCACAACCATGCCCATGATCAATCACAACCCCTTTCTTATTTCAAACTAGGTAACACTACAACCATGGTGTTTCTTGTTTTGACACAAAAAACATCACAACCCATTTTAGGCCACTCCACATCATCATATGTCACACCCATGAATTGATAGACCTAGTAAATCATAAGTTAATGATATAGTCATGGTTTTTTATTTACTTTAAAATATATTTTAATTCCTTATAAAAATTAATAAATTAATATTCGAAATTAAAACATCAAGTATAAAAAAAATTTCCCTATAGATAAATTTCACTTTAAAACATAAAATGTCATTATTTCTATTTTATATATATTTATAAATAATTATCTTTTTAATAGAATATAAATATCAATATATTATATTTTAATAATAATTTAACCATGATCAATTTATTTTAATAAAAAAAATAACATTAATGAATGGTAATTCGAAAGGAACTATTTTTTACATTTTAATCAATGGGAAATAATAATATTAAACAATAATAATTAATTATTATCAATTTATGTGAAAATAATTAAATTCAACATATTTTTTTAATATTAAATGGTGCATTGAAGTTTGGACTTTTATTAGTTTAGTGTTCAGTGTGATTGATGATGTTGTTGATTTTATTACTTAAAATGATATAAAATGATGGCCTGTAAATTATAAAATGGAATATGTATATATGGTCATGTTACACTCATTAGTTTTTTTTACAATAATATTAAAACAATATATATTTTTTAGTTTGTCAAAAGTTATGTCTACTAGGATATTCATGATATTTTGAGAATCATGAACTCAAATGAAAAATCTCATAATAATATATGATGCCATGAGTGAATCACTATAATTTTTTAATGGATTACACGCTTTAGATACATTCTTTTAAGGGCCTAACTACTTTCACTAGTATTATTACATGAGATTATTATGGTTCGTGATATATATTTACAAGGGTATAAATGATGAAATAAGTGGTGATGAAGTCATTGAGAGTCATGTTCATTTTAAGATATGATGAAGACATGATACTTAGTGTAATGAATGAATTGTGAGGTCATCATTTTTTTCTAAAGATTTGAGTGGTGAGAACCCAGTCATGTTGGATTATAAATATGGGTTATCAACATTAAATATAGGATGATAAGATTAGATTGAATCTACTGAAATTAGTCATAAAATCTATAATATTATATGTGTTTTTTTAAATAATTTAGTTATTTATAAATTTAACATTATGTAATTTTATGATAGAAAATATATGTAAAATTATTTACGTTATGTATTAGTACAGTAAGTAGGAATTATGTATAGTAGTTGAATATTCCATATTCATTCATTGTATTTATTTTTTACTATTGTAAACACATAGTATACTCATAGTTATATAAACCATGTGTGAAGTATGTTTGTGGTTCCCATACATAAATGTTCCAAAAGAAATATTTTTTAGGATACAAAATGGAGTCCCTAGAGGTTTGGTGATGTTTTTTCATGAATAGTGGTATTTTGAAGTAGTATTTACATGAACATGAATTTTTGATCCGAAAAATAAATATTCTTTTGTTATTAGACTAAAAAAGTATGGGAAAATATTGTAAGATAGATAAAATTTACTACATCAATTGAGTTATTTTAAAAATAAAGTCCTTCCTATGAAAATAATACTCTATATATTATGGTCATGGATGTTAGATTACGTAGGTGACATGCAGAACATTATATTTTCTTTACATAATCATCATTAAAAACCAGTGTTGAGGAAGATAATATAATCTTATTTCTTTCAAGACATTTGATGGTTAATAAAGATATACATCAAGAGTATTGAGAAATTTATTATCATTCAAAAAAGAAGAAAAAATTTCTATAAAATGTATTATAAAAATTTTGATTTGATTTTAGAAGACATGTTGGGATTCCATATAGTATGGTGTTGTGATGTGATATATTTTTATTTATAATAGGGTACATGGTGATAGCATCCTATTGTAGAAACATTCATTTATTGTGGAAAATCTTTTATTGGGGTCATTAATGTATCACATGAAGGAAAATGAATTCTATAAAGGGGTATACCATTGTAAAAATTAACTATGTCATATTCAATTTCTTTAAGTAAAAATATAGTCAAGATGAGAGAGACATGATGGGATGATTTGACATTAAACAGTAAGATAGGGTGATTTGAAATGGAAACATCAGAAAACAAATATAACTAATTCACCCACTTCCCTTTTAGTGATGCAAAATTACATTAAATGTTCATCCACCATTATTGGATACAATTCATATGTCAATGTATCTGGGTTTAAAATCTATGACTTGATAATTTGGTGGGATCTCATATATGTATTATATATAAGAATATTTTAACTAATCATCTTGTATTTAAAATATATTTTACCTATTGAGTTTATAATATAAAATAATAATACAAAAAATGTATCCTCCAACAACCTATAAATAGACTTCTTTCTTATATCTATGTTTTAAAATAGATATACGATGCTGGTAATATCATCTTATTTATTCACAAAAATTTATAATAAATTATTATATTTATTAAAATGTATTTATATTATTATTGAAAATAATATCCAAATTTTCCTTATTAATTTCATATAATTAATGTTAAATATCATCTTTAATATAATAACTCAAATTATGTTTTTTTAATATATATAATAATTGAGCAATTAAAAAAATAACATCAGATATTTTAAAAATTCACTATCCCAAAAAGTAAAATTTCATGTTCTAGTCAATTATCCTCCAATAATCATATAATATAATATTATTTTCTTTAGTCTAAATGGACATTATACTCTTAAAATGATTCATGTTTGATCACATTATGTTACTATTATACTAACATTCGGTTGGAATAATCTCTTCCTTCAAATGAGAAAGTGAATTTTTTGGTAAAATTTTAGTCCCATGATGATTAACATTGGATATCATCTTCTATAGATTATTCGAATACTCGACAAAATTAGGCTCACCAGTGGTGCTACAGATAGTGTTTACAAAAATATGTTTAATTTCATTAAATAATTTGTTTTATCAATATAGTAATATTATTAGATGAAGACATATTACATTAAATGTGAATATTCTCTCATAATTTTATTAATATAGTTGTATGTTGCATTAATAAATTTAGTTTTTTACCTATATTGTTGTTGAATTATGAATTTTATTCATAACCAAACAAAAAAAATATGAATTATTTTTAAAAATAATGAAATCAATTATGACCTAAATATTTTGAATCCAATTAAACAGTCAAAGAGAAACAATGATGTATGTTTTCCTCAATATATAATGTTTAATTGAAACTAATTACTATAATATTTATCAAAATAAGTAATAAATAAAAAATAATTACATAATTACATATTTAAAATAAAATATAGTGGGTTACATTTGTAGGATTACCAATAAATATATATATTAAAAATGTTATTAGGAAATTAGATTCTTTTTATTATATAACAACAACATGAACATTTCATAAAATCTACCATGTCAGGACTCCAATTGTATTTATCCTTCAGAAATTATGTAATGGATAATGGAAATTCATTTGATCCCACAACCTCATATATATTTGTATGACTCAAAATATTTTTTCCCTTTAAAAGTGATAGACCACATATCCTTTAATGGTTCTATAATATAAAATATTTTATTTACATGTGTTTACAAAATAAATTTTTAAAATTTGGAACCAAATTTTTTAAATTAATAAGTCTAAATCCTTATTCATTATGGACCATGGAACTATATATACCCACACACATAAACATAAAAATGATGCTCAACTTTTAAATTAAACAATTTCCCATATATCATGTAAAAGAAATAATATTGTATTGATGTTGTAATTGGGTTTTTGGGTTTTCTCTGAAAAACATTATTGATTTCTCCATGAAAATTTAACTAATTTTTTAAATGAAATATTTTTATCTTAGGTGTTTCTTTGTTTTATTGAACTATTAATTTATAACCCATACAACATGACCATATAAATATATTTTACTGCATATAATTATTTCATTGATTTTTATGTGGATTCCCCACATTTAATTTATCATTAATCCCAGATATAAATGTATTATTATAATCATCCCTAAAAAATTTCATTTTCATTCAAATATTTTATCTTATATCTATGTAATTTTAATGATAAATATGGTTGAACACTAATTGTGTTGTTCTAAATGGAAATTTTTTTTAGAACCTTTAAATAATTTTATGTAAAATTAGTAATTAAAATATATATCCCACTTCCATAAGTAATGATTTCTATATATCAAAATATAGATAGAACAAGATTATCAAAATTGGGAATATAGATAGTGGAGAGTTTATTCACATCCTCAAATATATATATAGATATATATATATATATATTATAACAAACGATTCCCTTAGTCAATTAATTAATTTTATCATATACCTTCCCTTTTTTAGAAAATATTTTAAAAATATACATAATATATAAATATTAGGGCCATCATAAGAGTATCTACAAAACAAAAAGAATCAATAGATAAACCATTATTACAAAAATCAATTATGTAAACTGAAATATAATATGAAAAACATAGTTATTTAATATATTTATAAATTTGGATACATCATTGTATTTATAATGGATTTAAAAAAGAATCCCTACATGATGGGAATTTTTTGATATATATGAGAAACATATCATATAGTGAAACTAGTAGTATTTATTACTTAAAAAAATTATATTTTTTATATTTTTTCTTATTATCATCAAATAATTCAATTGCATGAAATTAATTAAATTATATGAATACTTCATAGGTTTATTAATATTACACTTATGTATATAGAATTCATCTTTACACAATTATATAATTTTTGACACGTTGAAGGTATTTTTGTTCATTTCATAAAATGAGAAATATGTAAAAGGACTATCATATATATTAATAACATCATTTTATGAAAACCAACATTTTATTATATTTAATACCACAAATATTTCCAAAAAATGTATCCCATGTTTGTTTCCCAGCATCCATAACATTATTGTAATTTGGTAACAGAAATGATCTCTAAAAATTTAGATTAAACTATGATGAAATCATATTCCTTGTATTTGTTTTACCCAAACATTTATAATTCGAAAATCAGACATTGATGTTTTCACCTTATTTTAATATTCATTGATTTTAGATGTTTTTGCGGGAAAATTAAATTTTTTAAACCATTGACATATATTTATATTATTATAGTAGGGTGATGAATAAAATAATATTTTTTATAATAAATGTTATATATCATTCCTCAATTATGAAAATTATTATACAAAGCCTACTTTAAAGAAATTTTACCAGATTAATGTCTATTAAAGTTGAATCAATATTTGATTACATAATCAAAGAAGAATATTTTAATGAATATTAATACAACATTGAAACTATAATTCACTTTTTTGTATTAATCAAACTCATTAACACCTTCCTACAACTGAAATTTTAAGTCATCAATATATGTTCAAACATAAACATATTTTTCAATTAGATGATATTTTTTCAATTAAATCACATAGTTCATTATAAATTTTCTGGTGGGGGATCAATCATTCCATTAATATATATCACAACATAATAGATGCTTATTCATTATAATACATAATGATCCAAGTTTGAAATACATATTCCATGTATCTTTGGAAACATTAATAAAAATAATTTATTCATGAGTCCACTAAATAATCACCCAATAAGTTCCATAAAAATAGAACCCTTATTCAAAATATAATATATAATATCATTCATCAGAATATTGGTTAGGTAAAATGAAGAATGGGATAGATTAGAATCTCTATATGGGTAAACAAGTTAGATATTAAAAGAACATGATCATAAGAGATAAAAAAATTATAATTACATTTGAAAACCATATCTCATATATCATATATAACAAAAATGTGTTCGAGAATAAATATTTATACTTTTTAAGACAATAATAATCAAGGAATAAATGAACCTAATCCATGAGAGCATAAAATGAGAATAATAAATTTATTTCTTCCAAACACCCAAGTGTATAAAATATTATATCAATTATGTTATTCTTGAGCTAACCACCCGTGTACCTTCTTCTTGTGTGGGATAACCTCCTTTATACCGTCTTTTGGGATTGGTATGAACTGAAATATATCCTCTATTATTCCATTGATACTTAAAAACTATCCAATATAATTTAAATATATACAATTATTCACACACCCATCTATAATTTATAATCATACATATGTGTTTCAAAAAATTATTCAACAGATCATAATTTTCCAAAAAGAAATCGGGTTCATAACCATTACATAATTTCATAACCCCTGGGAAATAAAATGGTTTCAAAAATAAATTTCAGAATAATTATAAACCATCTATAAAATAGATTACAATGGAATTATTAGATCATATCTTTAGTAAATAAAAATAATAATTTGATGTTATTATCATTAATGAATAGAAACACCATAAAAATCATGAAAACATTCATGAGGAAAATATTTTTTCCATTTGGAAATTTTTTATGTTAAATTTAAAAATATAACAAATATTAATGAAAATTATTAATTGAAATTTTTTTTAATACATGTAATTTTTGTTTTAATAATTGTGTTTTCATGAATACAGAATATATCAATCATGCAGAATTCATTAAAACAATGATTCTTTTTATATATTTTGTGAAAGGTGAGAAATATATATTCCTGAAAATATTATAATGATTCCTTTTAAAAAATTGAAAAAATTATAACATGGGAAAAATGAATATAAAAAATCATTAGTGAAAAGTAAACCAATTTATGGATAAATTTCAATAAATCATAGATATGGAAGAGAATGGATTTATGATGAAAGGTAAAAAAATTATTTTCAAAAAAATTTTAATTTTTTTCGTTATGTATATAATTAGTGGAAGATGAAATTAATAATTTTTATCCATATAATCAATTATTGAATAAAATTTTTTATTTTCATTTTTGATAGATCATAATATGTCATCATTATAAGGTTAATCATTAACAATCATTATAAATAATGAGATTTTATCATAGTACTCTTACCTTTTTATCAACATTTCCATCCTAAGTACAATAAAACAAGCCATTCTAGATGGAATTATATAACACAATTTATTTGACAAAACTATTAAATTATATTTATGGTCAGTATATAACTCCCCCAAATATTATGGTGTTAAATAAGAGATTTGTCTCATTTATCTAAATGTGGGAAGATAAATAGTTAACTAAATAATTGAATTCCATCTTAAATATTTTAAAATCAAGTATGATAATTAATAATATATATTATATATATTATATAATCATTATCATATATATCATAAAATATATGACTTACTTATAACCTTTTATAAACCAATTACTTAAAAGGATTTATTAAAATTGCTCTACTAGATTAAAACTCTGTCATTTTTTCAGTACGTTTTGGTTTAGTATATTGTTTCCAGATACATTTATTATTGTCTCATCATCTAAAAAATTCACTTAATGGTATATATTTTTATATAATCATTATATATGTTCTTGTATTCATCCATAAAATTAATAGATTGCAAAATAATATTCATCGTTCATGGAGATGACATGTCGTACGTACGCAGGATTGATGTTTTTTTAAGGGATGGAAAAAACTAATGGTATGTAATAAAGAATCATTATGAAGAATTTTTTATTCATATATATTTTATATATCTATTAAATATATCCTTTTTACCATCCCTATGAAAAGAAATTTAAATATGTATCACATCACATCGTAAATGAGGTAGTCCCCATGTACGCATGAAAAAATGATATCATTGTCTAACTGATTGGATGCTAATAAGCTATATTTCATATGAAAATTAATGATGTATAATTACTTATTGGATATCATATATGAATATAAAATCTATAATTAAAAAAATTTATGTGACACTATGATAGAAAAAAATTATATCGGTTTGTGAGGTTATTTTGCTTTATACACATGATTGATGATTTTGTATACTATTTCATAGAAGAGGATATGGATATAGTTTATTCCATTAACAAAATAAAAACTCATTATATTTATGTTACTATTGTTATTATTTTAGATAATTTGGAGAATATTTTTAGGAGGTGGAAAAATAAATAAAATTGACAAATCTGGGTTAAGAACTATATATCTTATTTGGGGAACATATTTTGGTATAAACCAAAAGAATTTTATAGGATAGTTTTATTACAAAAACATATAATATTATAAATGGGGATTCATTTAAGCATGTTATATAATTATCTCTTATGAAAAATAATATTTGATTACTTTTGAGGAAGAGAAGGACCGGGCATGCCATTTTTTATTTGGGTTGAGTGGAACATTTGTAGTTTTTAATTGAATTAGAAATAATTCGATGTCAAATTAATGGACATAACTATCTAGAAAAAAAATTATAAAACATTTTATGTTATACAAAAAAATTATTACCATCCAATGGTATCTAGAATTAATTTTATATAATTTTTATAGTTTATATTTTTCTTTAACGTCCCAAGTAAACATATTTTAACCATAATAATGGTAATTAATTTTTACTATTTTTAATATTAATTATTGAAAATATTTAATTTATACATATCAAATATTATTAAAAATTCTTATTAAAAAAATGGAAACCACTTCATATAATTTAATTCATATAATACCTACAATTTATTTTAAAAAGAAACATACGTAGGCAATGAAAATGTTGTTTTGCAAGGAAAATGTTTCATAATTAAAAAATGTTTTCAAATTATAAATAAACATAAACTGATTTAAATATATAAGATTAAATTAACTATAGTATAATTTTTCTAAAAATATTTGTTAAAAATTATCCTTCAAAATGGAAATTTTTTAATTCTAAAAATGAAATGGATGTTTTTAATAAAAAATAGGTTTTTCCCTATACCTCACAAATTTAATTGTTTTAAAAAATTATCATTAAGTAACACGAAATTTTCCTTACAATTTATCATTAAACAAGTTCACTTGTAAAATTTCTCCTCCATATTTTAAATGTAAAATTTAATAAGTGAGAAAAATTTGAGTAAACATATTTTGTAAAAATATGTTTTGGAAGAAGAAAAATTGATTTTTTTTATCATATTCCATTAATAAATACATGATGAATAAAAAAAATTCTTTTATATATATATATATTTTAAAACAATTCATCAATAATTATTAATTTTAATTATTATTATATTATCAAAATTTGATCATAGAAAAGATTTTTTGGAAAATATTTTATTCGGACAAATATTATTTATTTTTATTTTCTATCATTTGATAACCAATTAATTTATTTAAGAATTTTGTAAACTATGATATTTTCATTATTTATTTATTCTAATTTGTAATAATAAATATAATTGTTATGTTATAACTGTCACTTGAAATAATAATATTTTAATATTATATTATGGTTTGTTTAAACTCGGTGCTTCATTTATTATATGTTATTAATCAAATTTAATTTAAATTAATAAATCCATAAATTTTTGGTTGTAACATTCTACACTAGATATAATGTATTTCACCCTAACAATATTATCGCCCTAAAAAAATTTCATACATCTGTATCATTATATCCTCTGGTATTCATGTAACTTCCCCAAAATTGAGGTTTCATCGCTTAATATTTACCATGTGGGAGGTCTCATTTAATATAAATTTCCCTATATGATCCAGAATCTCCACTAGGTATTTATAATAAGAATGATCTCTCTACTGCTGTATAATTTTTAAATCAATCATATGATGGGTTAGGTATGTGCATCCTTTTGGGAGATATATATAACACATTGTGGAATTGAGATAGGTTTTCTAGAATCACATAACAAAATGATTACATAGTTAATTGATTAATATTATTGAATTGGAAAAATATACATATTATTAAAAAAACGTTTAATAATTAATAAAATTATGTTAATCTAGGTACAAATTCATAGAAACACCTTCCCTTATTGAGATTTATAAATATCCATTTTAATTGTTGAGTAAAATATATTTATGTATGAATTGTCAAATTGAGGAAGGCGTTTTTACCAACCACCAATGGTCTACATATAATGATATGGTTGGATAATATCTTGGGTTTCATCTTTTCTCTCATTCAAATCATTTCTGTAGTAATGGAATGATATTCTAAAAATTAACACTATATCATAAGTCTATAGAAAACATTTCCAAAAAATTATGGTAAAATATGAATCTCAATCATATATAATAGAATGTGTTACTCCATAAAAAACATAATAATACTTTTATATATATTATATGATGATAATCCATAGAAAAATCTTATCTTATGGGTATAAACCTTGATAACTTCATTTTGTGATTGAGTAAAATTTAAATGGCACTATATACTATATATATTTAAGTGTGTTTGATGGAAAAATAAATCATGCTGTTTTGAAATATCTATTCTAGTATGGTTAATGGCCGTTACATACCATTGTCAATTTTCCTATTATCCTTATCTTATTGAATGGTAAAAATCTATAAGATATGCACTCATCAATATCACTTTCCTGGTTGTCACACTAGAAATACCTCTTCAGTTCCCTATGAGTAATCATTAATCTATGAAACATAGAGAATTAAGAACTATGACCTATATAAAATATCTCATTATTTAAATATATAATCTGAGAACATAAAAAATTATTTAATACTAGCATTCCACCATAATAAATATTACACTCAAGAAAACATATGACCTAGTTTTGATTATGAACATCTTCTATTTGATCCTATTTATGCATTTATCTAAGAAATGGTTAAAACACTCATTTGTGAAAGATAATATTTCTCCCCTTAATTTATGATTTCTTGATCCATCGTATCTAAATTTAATATTATTTGATATATTGTGATCCAAATCATATATAATATGGAATAATTCTTTTGGATCATATTTTTTTTCACCTTCTTCTCTTTACCATGGCGGTAATACATTAATATGTAGTGATCATTAACCCGCTCCAACCGTGCTCTTTGGAACATATTCAACTGCATAGATCTTCATATATAATTATGTTTTTTATAATCATTATATATATATATATCACACCATTTATTGTAATGATAAAACATCTTTATCATTAATTCAAAACATACCTTTTCATACCCCAAATCATGAGGTTTCTAATTTTAATCATGGAAGTTTTATTTTAATGACAAATAAGAAATAACCATATCATTATACAAGATAATGTATCACAACACCTTCATTTAAACGTCACTATAGATTAAAAACCATTATATGTTGTAGGGTAATATATTATTAGGTACTATTCAGTTCCAGAGATTTTTTCTCACACCCATCTATCCAGTGGATCTTTGATCCCTTTTTAGATAGTGTAGTTACTGGATTTGATAGGTGTGATATACTTTCAATGAATGGGAAATAATATCTAGACAAGCCAATATAAATATATTTATTAGTAAATATATATTTTTTGGGATAACATTAAATAACATTAATCATTTTTATATCTTATTATCCTTCATCTCAAGAGATTATTTGAAAAAAAATGAAATATTTTATAGCTAAAATTAATAATTCTAAAATTATGGGTATAACTTCACTATCATCAGTATATTTAGAACATGTTTAATCAAATACAATTATATATCCTTTCTCCATGAATCTATAATAATATAATTTATAAATACCACCATAAATTTATAATGAAAAACTATAAAGATTATATTCATTATATACGTGAATATAAAAGGGGAATTATTAATATGAAATGGAATAACAATATTTTGATAGTTTTCATTATTTTTATGCTATTTAATATTTATTTTATCCATGTTGTTGAATTCAAATTGATGATTTCAATAATTATGATCAATATTTCAAATATATTATCATTAATAAAGTTAATCAAAGAAGCCATGAATTTGATTTAGAGTATATTTATTTCTAATGGTAATATTGTTCAGTTCCCAGTAATTAATACAGAGTTCCATCGTTTAATATTTCTTCTTAATAAAAAGAATCAGTACACCGAAATGTGACATACCAGGATGAATGAATCCCTATTTAGGATTATCTTTGTGTTTCATCATCAAAACTTGTAGGACTACTAGGCGAAATCAATATAGTTCCTTTGAAATGGTTAAAGAACTGTAAATGATTTCAATTGAAAAATCAAAATCAAGATTACCTAGGAGTCTGGGAAACTAGTTTGGAAACATGTTTACAAACTCCAATAAAATAAAAATTTAATCATTTTTTATTTCCTTACCAAGAAATACAAATAAAAAACCTTTTTAAATTAGAATCAAGACTCATAAAATGGAAGTTATTTCAATCATAAATTCATATTTATCATCATGATGTTCTCTGATCATATATTATTTTGGAATATCGATCATGAATTACCTTCCATGGTAATTGTTTTGAAATTTATAATGATAAATTTCTACCATCCCAATGATAACGTCATATTCAAACCATGGGAGAGTAAATATACATTTATAAATCACATTCTTGAAATATTAGACTAATTAATAATCATATACATGAGATTTAATCATCATTACATTTTGTGTATTCACTTTTAATTTGACATCAAATCAATGAGGTGTTATTGTGATAAATATATATTTTTTTTCACATATATATTAGTGGGTACTTATAGCTTAAAAAAAATATTAGTATTCCTTGACTAGATGGTAAATGTATTTTCACAAAAAATTTATCATACCCATTAACAAAAATAGTAATCACATGAAATATCACCTTTTTTAGGGGATTAATAGGTTGTTGATGTCAACAATTAACAATAAAATTTGAAAATGACAAATTGTTAAAATAAATCTAATAACCAATGAATTTAATACATTTGAGAGTGGGTGGTGAATTTTGTGTATCATTACATCTATTTTAAATATTGGATAACATCTTCCAATTAAAAAATATTTCCACCACTCGAAACCCTTCCTTTCTATATATGATGAATTTACTTGTCCCCTTATGAAAATTTCATTTATGTTTCTATTAACAAATTATGATTGAAGTAAATCTAAACTAATTTTATTTATGATTATTAGTGTCTAATTTGAGTTAAAAATTTATTTTCTTATCAAACCCATAAGAGTTTTCGGAAACTCCAATATCCATTACCACCTTCATACGTAATTGATCAACTAATTCATATCTAGTAAAATCATTTATGAATCAAACACTTTGGATAATTTTTTTAGGTTACTCTACAATAAATAAAACATACATATTTGTGGGAAGATAATACTATAAGATTACAACATATGTACTATGGAATTTTCTTCCTCTATACAAACTGATGAATCATCCTTTTAATTTAGCACAATTAATTGATTTTTAGTTTTAATGTAAGTAATTTGAGGAATGTAACAACTAAAACATATGTTTTAAACTCATACTACACCATAATGTTAATTTATTCCAATTTTTTTATTTTCTCGATAAGATTCCACCATTGTGATTTTTCTATTTACAAAATATACATATACCAAAGGATTGTTTCGTTATATAAAAACATTGAAAGATAATATCTCACTTAATTGGTACTGATACATTTCATAAATATTATTGAATTAATGGATCCACTAAATGAAGGTGGGTATCTCATTATGAAGTAATCAATGAAATCATTTTTTCAACTTTTACATTCATATGTTTACCATACCTAATATCATAAAAAATTTATGTGACCACATCAATGAGATTCCATATTCCATCTCCCATAAAAAATTGATTTCATTGAAGGAAAATAATCTCATTATCTATCTCATTCCGTATTAACATCATTCCATCCATATCCAACCATTTTAAAAAAAAATTAAATTATAGAAATACTATTTTAATGTTTCATCTATATAATCTAGAATCTTAATTTACATGATGTCAAAATTATGAAACAATTTCCATCTTCTACACCTTCGGTTCAACTTATTCAATGTATGGAAAAGATATATTCATATCCTTCATAATGGGTTATTATGAGTTTTTTATTCTTTAAAATATATCACTTTGGAGAATCAAACTAAGTGTGTAGTGAAACTATAAGAACCTGACCTTAAAACATTACATAATATTGAATTAAATTATTAATTCACATTGAGGATCTTTTCAGGTTAAAATTTTTATAGATTTAGTCCATAACTATTCAATTTCAAAATATTACAAAGTATACACCTCTACACAATTTCCATTTTTTCATAAAATTAAAAATCATAAAAAAATAGTCATGCATATTCCATGTTTAAGATAGAATGACTTTTCATTTATCCCATCCTGGACCCTATTCCACATTATGACCTGTGAAAAAACATTTCAAAAACATGGTATGAGCATAAAATGCTCAGTAAGGGTACACAAAGAAGGAAAATAGTTAGTTTTTCAAAACAACAAGTAAACCATGAATACTTTAACATAAGTAATACATTTTACCTTTATGAAGAAGTAAATACTCTTCACTGAATAAAAGATCATTACTTACCCCTTTGTAACCAAAAGATTACCATAACACCCATATAAAGAACACATAACATATAAAGGTAACTTGGGACATAAAAATACTTAAATAGAATAACAA
This sequence comes from Viscum album, assembly GCA_963277665.1. Taxonomy (NCBI): domain Eukaryota; kingdom Viridiplantae; phylum Streptophyta; class Magnoliopsida; order Santalales; family Viscaceae; genus Viscum; species Viscum album. The sequence goes on along the minus strand of OY728143.1, from coordinate 958,348,268 downwards.
TAAGGGAAACTTCCACACATATCCCTAAATGGAATAGCCATACGGCCGAATTCCATACCCAATGAACTTGAGGTTATAACGTAACCACTCATCCTGGTATTCACAGCACCACCCATCATTTGGTTTATCACGTAACCACCCGTCAAATGTCCTAGTACCATTATAAAATCATAAGACATAAAACAAATATAAAGGAAAGAAAACATTTCAACATTTCAATCAAATAATATCACTTGAATATATTTACATAAAAAATCCATTATAAAACCATTTTCAATACCAAAATACATTAAATATTATTTGGTATTCTTTTTCTTTTAAAAACATTACAGCTTTTTGAAGAATCTAAAGATCAAATAATACTCGCGGTGGCGGACAAAGTCATTGTCACCACATATATTAAAAGAAACATTTATTTTGTTATTTCATAAAATGATTTATAGAAAAAGATTCCATTTTAAATATTAAGGGTGTTTATACAACATATATAGTCATGTATTAAAACAAAATATGCCTCAATGAAAGGGGATTGAGACGAAGTCCCTTACATCATATCTGACTTGACTCGTTCATTCTTTAATCTTCTGAATAATAAACAAAAGTTAATTTATAATTTCTTAAGAACATTTTTTCAAGTTTATTATTCCTTTTATATCACTTATTACTATGTTGTAAACATTATTTAATCATATAAGTTAATAATGTTCGTTTTGTGGATATTTGGTACTTGAGTCAAAAATAAACACCTTATATTACAATTTTTCCATGTGGTCAATAGTCCATTATATCAAAGAATTATATCAATTATTTAGATATCATATATATCATATATATAAAGTATATACATGTATTTATAATAGTACATAACATTTAGAGGTATGAAATGAAATGCATCGTTCATGGAGATGGTAAGTCGTACGTATGTATGAACGCTACTTTCATTTCTATTTCTTATTTTAATGGAAATAATACATAATTATTCATAGTTATGTTATAATTCCAGTATAATATCATATATAATATCATTATCTCCATCCTTTATACATCCCACATAAGGCATTAACAAATCACAACACTTTGAAGGGGCGGTAGTCCGCACTTCCTCAAATGAGATTATCGTATTTACCCACTATGGAAACCATAAAGGAATGAAATAATTGGGAAGTAAAAAATCATAAGGAAGTCCTAAAAATGTTATATATCATATATAAATACAGTTCCATCATAATGGCTACCATTAGAGGCAATTGGAGATAGTTTAACAATCATAGTTTGGTGAGGTGTTAGTTTTCCATCCACATAAACATTATGTTATTTATCCATTAGATGGATGTGTGCATAAGTGTAGTTCTAATAATTCTCATAAAAACATCCTAGTATATTGACGATACTTTTTTTAAAAAAAATAATGGAATAAATAGAGTTTAGGGGTTGGATAAGTAAAATAAAAGTAAACAATTTAAGAGAAGTTGTTACCTTTAATTTGGGATACTCCCTTTGGTTTGAACCAAAGGACTTCTTGAAGTGCATTATGCCTAAGTTAAGCCTTCTAGGTGGAGGATAGGGATGTAGGGAGATTAAGGTTTCAGAGTTATGATGATCCAAATGTCATGAGAAGTGTGAGAAATTGGATAGAAGTGGTCTCCTTTTATAAGGGAGAGGAGGGTCACTTTAGGAAAGTGTGAAAATATTATTTTATAATATAATAATATCCAGTTTCTAAAGGTCAAAAAATAATTATAGTTTAAGATAATATGACTCATGGTCGAAATATAATCATCCATTAGGAATTAGATAGGTTTTGGATAATCTTTTAATCATTATAATCTTATTTATTTAAATCATTTATTAATGAGGTAAATACTACATCATTATTGTGTCATAAATAATTTAATTTACATTATGTATAAAAATTATAAAACAAATACTATAATTTAGGAAATAGTTTTATCTTTCCAATTAATATTTACATACAGAAATATAATTTATATAACACCTTCTAATAATTAATTTACTAAAAGATATTTTCTTTTGTCATTTTTTCCTTTACTTTATATTATTTAATTTAATTTATCATTATCACTCCCAAGTTGCTGAATGGAGTCCAAAAATAGACAAAAAGATGCCCATGGTCGTTAATAACTCAATCGATATGGTTTGGACAAGTCTTATGATAATTTGGAATTAATATAATATTCTTTTTTACCTTGAATTACCCTATTTACCTTTAACCGTGGTAAATAAAAGTCAAAATTTAACATTCACCAAAAATTATTTTCATCTTATTTTACCAAATTTTACTTCTTGATAACCATGAATATTTTATTTTCTAAATTCAATTCACATAACTGGTAAAATTTCATTTAAATGAAAAAAGTTAGTTTTTTTAACTACTACTAAGTGGATTCACTATTCAACAAAAATTGATGTTTTTCAGAAAAATACCAAAAATTCTGCCTAAGATATATTTGATATTCCGAATTAAAAAATGATGTCTATTTTTTCATATCAAAAACATAAGAGTGCTGTTAATTAATTTTGAAATTAATTATTGTTATCAAAACAAATAGCGTGTTTTTATGAACAAAAAACTATCAAAAGAATAACACTTGTTTCGGTCGAATTTAAAAGTGAAATTAATTACAGGGACAAAAATTGGATTAAATGGTAAATACATATTCTAATTACATTTTAAAACCAATTAAAAAGATAATCTAACTATATAAATAAATTATCTTAAAACATAGTTCTGAATTAATATAAAATATTTTCACTATTCAATAAAAATGAACTTTATCGGAAAAATTCCAAAAAATTACAGAAAATAAATATTGATGTCCCCATTATAAAAAGGATTTTATATGGTCATGTAGAATGTAATAAAGTTTCAAAAACTATATTTATAAAGTGTTGCCCATTAAAAGGTGATAAATCAGCCTTTTAAGGTAAATAATGCTTAAAATTAGATTCATTGACAATTTTAAGCCTCTAATAATTTATTGGATAAATGTAAATACATTAAACAATAATATATAATCATATTGTAGTTTTTTTGTTCATTACCTTCAATACAACGGCTAGGAGTTAACTACAATTTGAAATAATAAAATTATATTATTAGTGTACAACATGAGATTCCAAAGAAACCCATTGTTGCGTATCAGGTATGCTATCGAACATAACAACCCCTTCAAAGTAAAATTAATATTTAATTCAAAAATATTAATAAATATGAAATATTTATTATTCTTCATTTACCTAGGATTTTACTAAAACCCCTTTTCATACACCAGGTGCTGATTAAATAAAATATAAATACACCATTTTCTAATTTGTTTACTCTGTGGTATAATCGTTCAAGAGCCATATCCCCTCGTATTATCAAAATAGGGATGTAATTTCATGGAGACCACTAGATCTTTCTTTTAATAACATAATTTGAAACTTTTATATTAAATCACATATATAATGAGTTCCAACTAATTTTTTCTCATCATAGTTCCAAATGGTTTATTAAACCTTTCAATAATAAAAATTAAATTTACCCATACATTAAATATATAAATATCAAATCATAGTAATAGAATATTTTTTAACTAACATAGTAATCCATACCAAAATCTTATAGTTGAAATATCATTTACAAAATTTTTACATAAAAAATAGTTCATAAGTGAGCTACATCATCCCCAAATATGTTATCCACACCGCTAAACCATTTTTGAAATGCTATACATAATTCCATTTGTATTAATATTAAGAAATGTAAATAAGAAATGGGGAGTAAAAATGCTAAATAACGCTAATCAAGAAAGTTATCAAAACAATATGAGAATAATTGTGTGAGAATGAGAAAATAACATTTGAAAATGACGCCCTATGTATCATATATCATAAATAAGAGTTATTTGATAATTCTTTATAGTTCATTTGAAAAAAATCCAGTATGAGTTAATGATCATAATAAATTATATCATAAAATTTAAATAAAGCTTATATTTGTGGCATACATTAAAGCTAAACAAATAACATGTCAATTATAATCACAAAGGAATTCATAAAATGTATGTATTTTCCCAACCATCTTTATACCTACTTTGTGAATGGTAAAATCTCATGTGTAAACTCTTTTGAGTTTGGGATAACTTCCCATGTAACCACATTTGATCTTGTGATAAATTCATGTACACCCTATTTGATTTCATAGAACATTAATCATTAACCAATTAATTGGTCAGAAATATTATTTTTGTCTTACCCTAGGCAAAAATGAAATATGATTCATATTATTTCCATGAAAACATTCATTATATCACAATCTCTAAAAAGGAATTGGGTTTCATTCAAATTTTTTCATAGAGTAACACATGCGAATAAAATGGGAGCCCTAAATTTTTTCATCTTCTTTATAAACTATCAATATAAATTAAATTGATGGTATCATTAAATTAAATCACCCATAATTCATAAATAATTTTTTTGTTTTGGAGAATTAATATAAATACCATAAAATGATCACTAATACATTGAAGTTGAAAATATCCTTTCTGTTTTGAAAGAAAAATTATAATATAAAAAATCATTCCCTGGTATTATAGAATTGATTTAATTTAAAATATATTTTGAAACATTTAAAGGTAGTTCTAAATGATTTAGTGGTAATGATGTTTTAAAATTCCATTTAAACCATACATATTAGAAGAATTGCTCATTTCACTTTTTCGGTCATATTTTAAAAGTACCATGTTCATAAAATGACATGCTCATTCATTATAAAACATTTTAAATATTTTCAAACATGTGTAAAAATGAATTTAAACTATATTTTTATAATGGTCAAAAAACAATTGAAAACATTTACTGAAATTGTGGATTGGTATGATAATGGATTTTGAGTGAAAATTGAAATAATTACCGTATTACATAAATAGTTTCTTTTAGTCCCATGAGTATATAAGTAGTGTAAAATAAAAAAATTTATTTCCATAATTAACATGAGAATATGAATATTTATGCATTTCATTAGAGACTTATCATAATATTTCATCATCATAAGCATAATCATATATAATCACAATTATTAATGATATTGTATCGTAAAACTGATATAACTTTTGTAATAGTTTAATCATAATACTCATGATATAAATAAATGTAGTTGTATATTTATATCCAAATATTTCATGATTTTAAAAATTAAATGAAATAAAGGGTATTATATACACCAAAAAAAGATACATGTGGGTAATACAATATGTAAATTTCCAAAACAAAAGTTAGATAAAAATCCCTAAATATAAGTATTACCTTACTTCCTACGTGTAAAAAATATTGTGTGATAAATATTTTTATATTATAAATAACATTAAAGACCATAATAATATTTATCATACCATATATGTTTTATATATAATATTCTCTCACCACTTTAGGTACAATTAATTTTTACCTTAACTGTTTGATGTGGTAAGAGCTTAGTTTTTTATGTCAATTTTTGTTTGGTATTTTTGGTATAAAAAAATTAAATATTTTTATAAAATATAAATAAATTAAATATTTATTTAAACATCATATATATTTATTATATAAATATTTATAGTCATCCATAACATTTTAGGATATAAAAATGATTTACAATGTTCTTGGAGAGGGTAGGTCGTACATACAAATGAACAATGATTACATCTTTTAAAAAGATTTAATGGTAGAAAGTGAATTATTATAAAAAAATAAAAATAGGGTATATATAATTTTAATGATATGTATTACTTAAATATTTCTTCAATGATATCCTTTTAAAACTATAATGATATATGTATCAAATTTATTCTAGGAGGTTGTAGAAAACACATTCATGTGAGTGACCTTATATTTTTTAAAATTAAAAGGTAAGATGTTATATGTGACATTATAAGTCTAGAGGTATAATTATTTCCTAAATACCATATATATAATTTATATTAGTCATTAAATCCATATATGGGAGGAGTTTTTGGGAAATGAATTGTATTAGTTCATAAGGCTGTAGTCCATCTTTCCCACAATCATTGACTTCATTTCACATTTTATAGAAGTGGAGAAGTATATAGTTTAATATGATAACATATTAAAATATTACTATATGTAATATAATTAATATATTATATACACATATTTTTATATGATTTTAAGGAGGTATACAAAGAAACAAGAAAACACATTTTTATGAATAATAAAACTTCTTTGGAGAAAATCTATAGGTTTATAGCTAAATAATTCCTAGGTTGGTATTCTCATAAATCTAGATAATCATTGTAATTATGAGGGATCTAATTATGATATTTTTCTATGTATTGGATGATAATAATAGTTTTTTAAATTTTTTATAGGATAGATTACAGGATTCCCTTTTAATATTGAGTTGGGTGGAACATGTGTAATTTGTCAAATTTTTTACTATAACTATATTTCATATTCTTGGATAAATGATAAAAATTGTCTCATTATCGGATATAATAAGTGATATGTTTTATATATTCCTATAAAATCGGAATTAAAAATGTATTTTTTTTATTTTTATCCATTATATATTTATTTTACGCCCCGATAAACTAGTTTTATTCATAATTGTGGTAAGTAATTTTTACTACCTATAAAATTTTTTTTGATCGATGGATAATTTATTCTTATTAAAAATATATATATTATTATTATTAAAAATATGGATCCCATTTTTAAAAATTCAATTCATATATTTTTTAGTAATGAATTAAATATTAATAACACCAACACGTTGAAATTGATATTTTCTAATGAAAAAGTTTTAACATGTATTAAATTGTTTAATTGAAAAATAAAAAACAAATTTCTTACAACGACCTCTATTAAAATAATAATATTAGGGAAATAATTTATTTTTTTAAATAACATTAAAAGAGTTATATATGTGTGTATGTGTCTGTGTGTGTTTGTGTGCACATTATTAAATGTAAAGTAATGTTTTTTATTAAAAATATGTACTTTTTCACTATTCATGAAAAAATTATTATTTTTGACAAATTCTTATTAATTATCTTTAACATAATTTTAAAATTTATATTAAAAAAATTTAACTCTTTATTTATCATATTATAAATTTTTAGAAACATTATTTAATGATATGTGCACAAAACATAACGAAACCACATTTTGAATAATACATTTTTATGGAGAAAACTGGATTTACTCTTTTCCCATGAGTAGAAAATATATTAAATGAATGATAAATAATTTTTTATAATATATATATACATATAGAATAATTAATAAATAATTATTTATTAAAATTATTATCATTAAAACTTAAAACATACATGAAAATTGTTTTATAAATAACATTTTATTTACTTTAAAATGATTTTAATGACATTTATATTCAATTTATTCCAAATAAATTCATTTGATTTATTTAAAACCTTTATAATTTAAAAAATATATTTATTCCAAATAATACCTACCAATTTACTGGATAGGTTAAAACTATAGCTGTAAATAATAAAAATTTAATAGTTTATCAAAGTTTATTTAAGCTCGATGTTTCATGTAACAAAAACATTCAAAAATATAAATTTACATAGAAAAAATATCTTTCATAATATCTCAATGATTTATATTATTTATTCACATATATATATATATTTATTGATATGTTTTAATCTACCGATATTACATGAGATAAATTATGTTGAATGCTGTGGATTTAAAATGGGTTCATTCAATATATATACAATCTCATTATGATATTTCTAACCACATTTTATATTTTTGTGAATTAATGATCAAATATCTTCCATAGTTATTAATTATTTTGCTAAAAGTGGTTTCCAATAGTGATTTTCTCTATTTATTTCCATCTCATCCTCGTTTAAGCATTTTATTTTTCAAAAATCATATTACCGGATGATTCCATAATTCCTTAATAGGGTGTTTAATTCATCTTCATGATAATAAAACAATGTTGGATCTCCCATACATTTTTTATCATGTATAAACAATTTTTTAATTTTTTTTAAAAAAATTGATATTCATTCATATATATAAAATCTTCACTTGGGAACCATGAATTTTCTTACACTGTAGTCTTATTTTACATAATTTCTTTTGTTATAATATTATAATATGAACTCTTATTGCCTTTAAAAATATTATCTTTCAAAATATAAAAAATATTGAGAGAAATATATCACATAAGAAATTTATTTCTTTAAATTTTAACAACATTCTCACTTCTTAAAACACTGTAATATTTTTACACTCTAGTAAAAATGTTTATCATCTCAAAAAAATAATTAATAAATAATTTTTTTCAATTGTTTAAATACCCATATTATGAATTGATTAATCTATATAATCTTATATCATACATTTAATAAAATTATTAATCTAGATATTGAAATATTTTTTATTTAAAAATTACAGATACATCATGAATTACCATGATTAAAACCATGGAAAATCATATGTTTTTGGATTTCTATAAATATTAGTTTTCTCATATTAACAAATATCATAAATTGATAAATAAAGTTCCTCTATTATAATGATTTTATTTAGAAAATTTCATAAAATTTTCATCTACTTTATCATATACATCACTTTCTCTTCATAGATTTTCAAATTTGACACATTAATTACCAAAAAGTTATTTAAAATGAAAGTTATTTAAAATATTTAAACAAATAAAAATATAAAAAAGTATATATAAATATATATATATATATATATATATTTTATAAACAAATGTACCTATTAACATATATATATGCGAAACAAATACAATTATAAATAATGACAAATAAATAATAATAAAAAATGAATTTTTAAATTTAATACAAAAAAAAATATAAAGATATATATTTAAAAACTATAAATACAAAATAATTTTTAATAAATTTAAAACATATATATAGAATATATAATATTAAAACATATAAATCTCAATAATAAAATTGAAATTAAATATATATATATAATATAAAATTTATATTATTTAAAGAATTTTATTAAGTAAATATAAAACATATAAAAATATATTTATTTTGAAATCATATAATGTTTTCATTAAATGTATAAAAACACCTAAATGTATAATCTTATATATAAAATATATAATTCTCTTTGAAAATCATACAATTACAAAGAAATCAAATAATTCCAAGGAATAATTTAATGTAATAAATATATAAAGGGAACATATTTTATAATCAAATAAAAAAATTATATCATTAAAATTATAAATAAAACTAGTAATATTATTATTTTTAACAATACATATAACAAATAGTCAACCACAAATAATCTAAATAATTAATATTCAATATTATACTACAAAAAAATTTATAATTATACAATAAAATGGTTGATTAGAAATTTTACAATTTCTAATGAATATGGATCTCATGGAAATATAGATTATAAAAATGATATCTTCTGGTTGTGGCGACCGTGGGTGGAAGAAAGTTGATTAGATATGTAAAAGGGAGATATGTGTTCAGAAAGGGGGTTACTAAAGGGGGAATTGGATTGATGGGGGGTGAGAGTATATGTTTTTCATAGAATATCATAAAGGATTTTCATTGAAATTTAGGTTTTAGGTTTATTGATGTGAAATAATATTACGGGTGGTCATGATCAGGTTTATGATAATAAGTTAAAAAAACTAAACAATGGATTTAAGGAAAACTATGTAAAAAATCATTTCCTTAATGGTTGTTATATAATAAACTGGTAAATATCAATACCATAATGTATTTTGAAGTAATTTTTAGATTATTTTAGTTTATCTTCCAATTACTCATCTTACTTATCACATAAGAGGCTCTCAAAATTTCAATCCTAACTACTTGATACAGAAATGGGTAAAATTATATTATTTGGTTATTTTTACAGAATTTTACATTTACCAACACTACAAAAATATGAATTGCAAGAATGAGAGTGAAAAAAATTGGTTTATATTGATACATAACGATCTAAATGATTCCATTTTTCCCCAAAATAATTCATAAATATTATATTGAATTGAAATACTTCATTCATATAATTTTCATATTTCCTTATAAGTTATTTTTTCAATGAATTTTAAACATTAACCAGTTTTTACTAAAGAACAACACATTCTAGTTGTTTTAAAACAAAATTTCATTCAAAATATATACCAAATAACCCATATTCATGTATTTAATTTATATCTTACATATATCAGGTGAAATCCACTTGAAATTAAGAAATGTAGTTGAATTTTTGATTAATAATGATAATTAATTTGTGAGTTAATCTAAAATTATATTTATTATTTCATCTCTCATACTACATATTTTTCTTCAAGAACACCCCATAAAATATTCTTAATTGAAATTTATTTTTTGTTTCCCCATAATTAATCACTTTTTCAAAACATTCTTCATCTTCTATATTTATTTCATGTCATAGCTAGTTTTAATTAAAAACAGTGTTTTCTTTAAATTATCAATATACACCTTCTCAAAATCTATCTAATTTATCATAAAAATGTATGTAATCATTTTTTTATAATATATACATCTTCTTTAATTATTTTACATTCACTTTTCAATTAAATAATTATTCTCCATCTTGACTTCCTTTCATCTTTATACATTTTCATGACCTTTAATATTGGTGATCTTAAAAAACTTGTAATCCATCATATGGAAATTTAATAAAAACATATAAAATTTTCTGGAAATTGAAACATTTAAATAGATTTGTTACCATATACTAAACTTTCCATTGAAACATTACATTTTAGAATAGTGTTATAAGACAGATAAAAATCATTGAATAATTATTATCTTCTTTTAATCCTTATAAGAATTTTTAGGTTTGAGTTCTTACTAATAATTTTATATTTTTACTTTTGTCTTCTTATCATATTTTCTATTTATCCTTTAGGATTTAATTCTATTGAACTCATAAAAAATTAATATTACTTTTTTAATTAATGTTCTACTATGTTAATTCATGTTATTATATAGAAAATATATTTTCATTAAACTTCTTTAGGTGAATCTTCATTTAATATAATATAACCATGTAATCTAAAAGAAAATTTCCATATATTATAATTATGTGTAACATTATATTTACTTATATAGTGAAAAAATTCACATTCTCTAATTATCCCACTCTAATATTGTAAAATAGATACTGATGTGATTGTATCCCTAACTACAACACCTTTTAACATCCTCCATGGATATCATAGAATTCCTTACAAGATCAACTAAATATTTTCCCTATAACTCATTTAAACTCATTCTATGATAGATGAAAGAGAAACACATTACATTCTTCGTTTCATTCTTCATTATTTTTATTTTAGATTTATGTATATTTTTTCCGACATTGGGAATATTTAAATAATAAATGGTCATATACAATATTTCCATAAAATAAAAAGATGATATCAACCATCCTCTCTAACGATTGATGAAATTCATCTCCATATAATATATGAGATCTATTTTTATTACTGTTAATCATTTCATATAAATATATCATTGATCAAAATGATGTAATTAATAAATGAAAATAGAGATACATTGAAAACTACCTATATCTACATCACTTATTTTTTACTACAATATAATTGGCCTAGGATAGAGAAAAAAATCACTGAGAAGTTTTGTGAATGTGTCATTACCAAAACACCAAAACTCAAATAGAATTTCACATGTCATGTATTGTTTTTAATGGATATATAACATTATTTATAATTAATGATGTCTATTCAGATAAAGATCAAACATAGTAAAAAAATATGCATGGATAACTCATCTTTATTACCAGGGATCCATTTTATAGTGAAAGAATCATGTGATCCTATTGGGAATGTTATTATATTAGTATCCATAATAAAAATGAATGTTGTACTAAAACCATCATAGAATCCAATTATAGTAAATAATTAATATCATCTTAAAGATGATCAATCATCAGATACAATCCTAAAATACATGTAGAATTATGATCACATGGGAACCCTTTTTCTTATCCACAATCCCAATACAAATCTATCATTAATGTCAATGATGCCTCGTATATATAGACTTCTCATGTACTGCTTCATGAAACATATAATAATATATGACGACCTAATCCAATATATATGTAAAATACATCTATTTAAATTATTTAATAGATCTATATAGTTCAATAACACATTACGATATGAACATATAGATTTATGTTTGAGATCCTTCTTTCCAAAAATCAATGAAAATATAACATTTATATCTAGAAAACAATGACATGAACTCCCCCTTAATAGAAGGATAATAATATTCATGACCTGAGGTTATTATTCTTTATTGACTAGGGTGGAATTGAGATGTTATATCACCCCTTTATAATGTATCCTTATCACTATAACTCTTCAAGAACATGATTTCACTATAAATCCACATATATTAGTTATATTCCACTATGTAGAATTACCATTCTTCACTATCATCCACTACATCAATGAAAAATAGACGTAAATGAACAATGATATGACTGTGTATGTTTAAAAGACCATTATGTATCATCCCAAAAAATAGATCAAAAAAATCATTCATGTTCAGATGACATTCAACATCAAAGATATTAAATTATTTATATTTCATTAATACTTTGATTAGATTATAACCTATAAAGGAGTATGTTTTAAATTAATTCTACATGAATCCCCATCCAATATAATAAATGAATTATGTAATAAAAATGTAACAGTAATCTAATGGTATAAATAAATTCTCAAAACAAAAATATGTGGTAGAATATTTTTTTCATGTTTATTAAACTAATCAGTGTAAATGCCACTAATTTGTTGACCATGTATCAGTTGTGAACAACTAATATGTCCACATTTCTCAATTATCTTATTGAGGGGATTTTCCAACCATATTAATAACCATAAGGGATCATTAATATCACCAAATGTGTTGTTTTAATTCCAAACTCAATTGCATGACACATTGAAACGAAGTGATTTCATATGAATATATTAGTAATTTTTTTCACTGATCAAACCTCATTCAACATTTACACATTATATCCAACTTATAATAAAAACCCATAGAAAAGGAATCTCATCACCGGGCTATTCTGTCCATCATTATGATATTTCTAAATATATGATCTTTATTTCACCATGATATAAGTAACATTTAAACACCTATTCTAGTCATATCATTATCCTTTTAAAATAGAATACAATTCCCAACAAATGGATTGGAATCCCTTGATAATATCCCATGAAATTAGCTAAATCGCCTTCAAAATTCTATACATTTTGAACATCCACAATTAATGTTTCAAATATAATTCATAAAACCGTGGAATCCACTGTATTATATTTTTTCCCACATTAGATTCATATATTCAATACCTTTCAAGACTTATCCTCATTATGATTATATGGAAATTCTTTTAGCCTCCAAATTTGACCATAGATCATGTCTGTTATTGTTTCAAGTGTCATTGGGAGTGGGATATTTTTCTTCGACAATAAAAGAATGGGCCTTACGCGCTGGATTTGTCTTCTGATTTGGGTGTTTAATTATCATTTCAGTCGAATTGCATTTCCCTTCATGGGAATCCTGGTAATTTGTCTTCTAGATTAGAATTTCCTAGGTCTGATGAAGTTTCTCTTGCTTTAGGTTTGTTTAAATCGTTCAGAGAGGCTCTTTGTGGATCATCTCCAGATTTGGGGTTGCATGTTTCCCCAAGGATTCATCTATTTCTTTCATCAATTCGTAGAAATTATTTTAGGATGACTGTGGAGTTTCCTCTAGAAGTATATTATGAGGATGTGGATGGTTTGTGATGGACACTCGTTATGTGATTTGGGCAGAAAAACCCCTGATTTTATTTTTCAAGATCTTTTTTGAATCTTGGAGTCTTTCTTCACCGGTCCAGTTTACTCCTCCTCATAGATCTTATTTTATTTTTTCCATTTCTTCTAAAGAGTATTTTATTAACACATGGTGTAACTCATCTCGTATCATGGGACATTGGAGATTCAATCTGTCATGGTGGTCTCTTGACACTCACAGGGGAAAAGAAAATTCTTTTGTAGCGGTGTTAATTTCATTACTAGGTCTGCATTTACCCATTAATACCATTTATTTCCTCAAAGATTTTAGAGATTCCCTTAGAAGATTTCAGTGTCTAGATATTAGTCATAGGGGGGTTGCATATGTATCCAATTTGGGGATCTGTGTTGAATTATATCTATCCTTGCCTATTTTGGAATTGGTCATCTTGAAGGTGAGGGGGGTCATTTTCAAGGAATGAATGCATCCTCTATCTGGAATTTCCCAGAAATTGGATAAAAAGGCTGTGGTTCCAGATGATGATATGAATGATAAGGGTGTTCTGTCTGAGGTTTCTAGTAGTTATTTGGGATAGATATTCCTATATAATGCTGATTCTTTTCATTATAATCTTGATCTGTTATCTTTGGATAGTTGTAATGAGTATTTTAAAAAATCTGTATTTCGGTTTAGTCATGGTGCTTTACCGTACAATATTTCTTCTGAACTGCATATTTCTATAATTAGTATTGATAGTGTTCATAACACACCAATAATTAGTATTTTTTTCATTGGATCGGTCAAATGGTGATTTCCCTGTTTGGTCTGTTGATATGATGAAATATGACCATTTTGGATGAATATTTGATGGTAGGTGAATTGGGTAAGAACGATAGGGCTTTGGGTAATTCCAATGATGTGCATGAAACCCCGTTGATGTTAGTTAATGGGGAAAAATATGATACATCATCTGATTTGGACTTTAGAGAATGAAAAGGAATTTATTTTCCGAAGAATGGTAGTATTAAACCACTATATAAAGGAAGATGGGATTTAGATCAAGGAGGTCAGATTTTGGATTTTCCTATTGAGGCTAATATGTCTGCAGATACTGGACTGGTTACTAGGGATAAACTTCATCATATTAAGATGATTTTGGAATCTCGTTCAATTCCGACCAAGATTCCTGGGGCTAAAGCCAATCTTAGATTGTTACAATGATTCCTATTATCATATGTATTGCTTGTGGAATTGGTCTATGAGTAAAATATTCTTTTTTTAGTCACAGAAATTATGAAAAATATGGTGTGTGTTATTGTTATTCTAGAACACAAGCAGAATTCATACAGAATTGGTGATTTCACTCAAATAATAAACATTCCTTCTCGGCTGCATGGAGAACAGGATAAGCAACATATATGGGTCTTCTGGAAAAAATATTTGGATGTTGATTTAGTTATGGTAGGTGATAAATACCTTACTATGAATATTAACAAAGAAATTGATGTGTTTTTGTGTCCTTCGTTTCTGGGTGTTGTGATTCTCAAAAGATATAGGTCTTATGGAAAAATTTGGATTGTTTTAATTCAGAGGATCGCCCTTGGATTTTTGGTGGAGATATCAATATTATTTCCATACCTAGAGAAAATAAGGGTCGAGGTTTTTTTCCTCGTGGAACTAGTATAATGTTTTTCATTTTATGGCCAGGAAGGGACTTTGTGATATGGGTTTCTCTAGGTATTTTTTCACATAGTGTAACAATCATAATATAAATGCATGATCCTAGAGACATCTTGGGAGGTGTTCAGAAAATTATCATGTTGTTTCTAGTTTTCCTAATGCAAATGTTGAGCATCATGTCAATGGGATCTCATATCATTGTCCTATCCTGGTGTATTTATCTACCAAATAGTGTTTTGTATAATGTTATCATTTCTAAGATCATTGGGGTATGAGGTCTGATTATGATCATCTTGTTAAATATTGTTAGTAGAAAGTAGTTCAGGGTTAATCTTGGGATGACTTTCATAATAAATAAATATGGTTAAAGAATAAGCTTCATGATTGGGTGAAAATGTTTCCATATGTGGAATGGGATTTGGAGTTTCTAAAACAGG
The DNA here is from genome assembly GCA_963277665.1 of Viscum album. Lineage (NCBI taxonomy): Eukaryota > Viridiplantae > Streptophyta > Magnoliopsida > Santalales > Viscaceae > Viscum > Viscum album. Next base: position 958,332,316 of record OY728143.1, on the reverse strand, counting down.
AGATTTAGAATATATAAAACTCCTTGGAATATAGCTGGAGTGATAGGGATAATGAGGTCTTTATGGGTAAGAAAATGTCTTTAAAGTGTTTATTCTAAAACAGCAGAGTACTAACTGAGAGAGACCTAGTGTTAAATGACTTCATGAAGGTGATAAAAACACTCCTTATTTCCATGCATGTACTAATGAAAGAAAGGGTTGGGTTATTCAGGACATTCTTTTAGAGGATGGTTCCTTCTCGGGTGATAGGGATGTGATTAGTTCCCTTGCAGTGTCTTTCATTAAAAATCTTCTTGATGAACCTAACCCATCAATGATTAATGGTTATCCTTGTGGGAATGTAGAGTTGTTCGATGACATTGTGAACATGATTTCTATTTTGGATAATGATATGATGGAAGTTATCCCTGATGAGAATGAGATTTATAATACTATGAAAGAACATAACCCATAGAGTGCTCTAGGGAATGATGGTTTTTAAGGGAGTTCTATAGAGGGTCATGTTTGGTGATCCATGCTGATTTGATTTTCACAATTCAGGATTTCTTATGAGGTGGTCCTATTCTGAGGGTGGTTGGGGCTACTACTCGTGTTATGATACCCAAAGATAATAATCCTACTTCTATTTGTGATTATATAATAGTGATTATGTGTAATTTTCTATACACATTTCTTTCTATAATCTTTAACGTAGACCTGTCGGGTCATGTTTCTCATTGTATTTCTCTTGAGCAGCATGGTTTTGTTAGAGGTCGAATAATTGAGGGTGCGATTGTTTTGGCACATGAGATGATCTGTGATATTATCTTGAAATTGTGTGGGTCAAATATGGCTTGGAAGATACATGTGAATAAAGCCTATGACATGATGGAGTGGGGGTTTATCATCAAAGTCCATAGATGTATGGGTTTATATTCATGGGTTGTTGACCTTCTGTTTCACTGTTTTAGTTCTACCTGGATGTCAGTTTCATATATGTGCCAAAATCATGGTATCTTCAAGACAGCTCATGTTCAAAGACAAGGGGACCTTATTTCTCTGACCCTTTTTATTCTCATGGATGATTCTCTAAGTTGTCTTATCAATAAGAAGATTTATATGGGGAATGTGTTACCATTTCGAAGAAGAATTGGACAATAAACGATATCTCACTTGATGTTTGCGGATTATTCCCTATTCATAATTAATGCTAATGATAGAATGGTTAGTGGTATGATTAAAGTGTAGGATGAGTACTGCGTAAGTATTGGGAAATTGATTAACAGATAGAATAGAAATTTTTACATTTCCTATAAATGTGGTTATAATCATGCTCTTACTATCTCTAGATTGTTGAATATGCAGAAAGGTGATTTTCCTCTGAGATATCTTGGGTCTCCTATGTCTCCTGGACGTATTTGTATAAGATACATTCATGATATTGTTAATATAATTCTGAGTCTTTTTCTTGACTGGATGAAACGTTTTTATCTTTTTGTGGAAGGATTTCCTTAATAAACAGTGTGTTAACACCTATTCAGATTCATGTTCGTTTGGCGTGCAATGTGTCGAAGGGGGTCATTTTTTCTATTGATAAGGTCCTAGCTGAATTTATTTGGGATGCTCATTTTGAGGGGAATGGAGATTGGGCCTCATGGGAGAATGTGGAAATATCATTTTAGGAAGGTGGTGCTAACATCAGAAGTCTAGGGGATACAATTAATTACATACATGTGAAGCTGTCCAAGGATGTTGTGGAGGGCTGCACTCCTTGGGGTAGAACTATGACATTGTAGGATGAAATCTACATAGAGTTAAGTAAAAATGTTTCATCCTTCTGGGATTTTATTCGGAATTTTCTACATGTTATTCCCTAATACTCGCGCTAGATTATAGGGAGGGGAGATTTATCTTTTTTGGAATTGTAATTGGGCTGGGTTTGTTATTGGATTTCCAGGTTACCTTGTTCTAATGATTTATTATAAGGATTCTTGTAGTTATCCCAATTTTATTAGTGATATTATTGATGAGGAACAAAAGAAGACTTTTGATCTTATTGAGATGAAAATGGATCTGAATAGATGAGTTTTTACTACATCAAAGAGTAGAATGGTTTCTTCTAATGAGTTCCAGAATATTTCTATTTCCCAAGATCAGCATGATTCATGGAATGATATTGTATGGTGTAAGATCATTCACATTTAATTCAATTTCCTTGAATGGAGAATTAGAATTAAGTCTATTTCAACATATGAGAATGTGAAAAGGAGGGGCATTTACTTGACGACTAAATGTCACTACTTCAGTACTCATTAAGGTGTAGATTCCAACCACCTGTTTTTGAGAGTGATTGGTGCTTGCCTATATGGAATGTTATTGGTGGATTCACTAAGGTTTTAGATCCATTCTCTACTGGAACCTCTATTCTAGAAAGGTGGTTCCATGGTCTGAATATTGTGGGTCTTGAAAAAACAGCCAGATCTGTGATCCTTAGTGCAGGGTGTTGGTGCATTTGGTAAGAAAGGAATAAAGCTCGTTTTTAGGATATTAGTTGCTCAAAAAGATCTGTTGTTATTAGGACTAGAATTCTTCTGCTTTATTTAGTTCGGAATTCTGAAATTTCAGTTGATGCTCCTTCCTTGAGTTATATCTGTCATGTATTTCCTCGTCCAGATCTTATGAGGAATGGAAACTGGGTGAGTTGGTGTCCTCCTAAAATGGGTCTTAAGCTGAACATTTAGGGTTCTTATGTTATAGGATGTATTCGGGGCATTATTGTTGTACATGATGTGAGTGGAGGCATTTTTCAATTATTTTCTATGTTTTATGGGAGTGGTAATTCCATTCAAGCTGAATCTGAGGCAGTGAATTTGTGGGTCATGTTTTGTGCTCAACGAAACATATCTATTTCATAGATTGAAGCTAATTCAATGATTATTCTCAATTCGATGGAGGGCAATATTTCTAAAGCCTGGTTGATTTCTTATCTTATCAACAAATGAATGAGGTGGATTGACAGTAATAAGATTCATCTTTCTCATACATGGTGTGAGTGTAATAAAGGTGCATACTACTTTTTATCCTTGATGGTGGAAAATCAAGGTAATAATGTTGTTTTCATTCATAGTATTCTTCAAATTGAACCAGAAGGTGTGGGGTTGATTAGGGGAGATCATCATGGTCTCCAATATTTTAGACTGCCTTAAATTATTGTGTTTCTTTCCTAAAAGATTGTTTTCATTGGGGTTTATTCTCATTTAATAAAAATGTAGTTTGGTGAAAAAGAGATCATGTCTATTATTAAATATTATTCTTCCAATCATTCCTTTTTCACTCTATAAAATGATCATGTGTTTTTAAGGACGGTACTATGAAATAAATTTTTATGTGTCTTTCCTAAAGCCCTGCTTGTTTTCTGTTTTATTCTCCTTTAATAAAAATGTTGTTTCGTGAAAAAAAGTCCATATCTATTATTCAATAGTTTTCATCAAATCAATCCTTTTTCACTCTATAAAATAATAATGTGATTTTAAGGAGAGTACTATTAAATAGATCAATTGACTGCATAGAATAAATGAATTCAATATTTCATACATTTTTTAAAACACCTCTCAATGATTATAATATTAATTAATCCATTAAAATACCACAAATTATTTAATTAAAACTCTATAATTTATATAATTATCAATAGATAATATTCCATATTATAACCTCTTAAAAATATAGGCTATGTCAATGATAATTGATTGTATAATTAATTTTGAGATTTGATTGATAAGATAAAATAAAGAATATTTTTATTTTTATTCTCTTTCTTAATACACATTTTCTCAAAAGGGTAAGATACATTACATTTGTTTACAGTGATTTAAAACATTTAATGTTGTCTTTCAATGATGTTTTATTATTATTTTTTAAAAATAATTTTTGGGATTTTAAAATTGGTAGATATATATTTAATATTATATGATATATTGTGTTACAAAATGGGGTCTAATGGTGAAAATATATTTGGGTAAGTTTATAAAAAGTACATATAACACCAAGAATGTAATTTAGTGTGAGATGAGAGGGAGTCGTGTTTAATATGATTATGATAGATTTAAAATATCATTAGTTGTGGAGTGTTAGTTAAGTTATGAACCATTATTCAATAGATATAGTTATAGAAGTTGATTTGGGGAAAACAAAAAAACTAAATTGTTAATTTTTATTTTGATAAATTTTATTTATTATGAAAAAAGGTAAGAGGTTGTAAAGATTAAATGGATCTTAGGAGAGGAATGAGAAATTAGACCTTAAATCTTGAATTATATAAAATATTCTTTTAATTTTATGGGAAATTATATTTTGTATTTTCAAAAGGATTTTGGGTACTAATATGTGTACATGAGGATAAATTTAGAATTTTATATTTTCAGTGAGTAATATTAAAAAAATAACAACATATATAGCTTGATAAAAACATGAAATAAGGGTGATGGTTCATCTAATGGATATACGATATTTAAAATCATTTTAAAAAAATAAATATTGATGAAAAATGTTTCTCGTTCATAATAAATGTTTTGTATCAAAATTGAGAGAATGTATTATATCAATGGTAGCATTAAAATAATTATGTATGTAATATATGGTATAAGATGGTTATTTGAGACATTGTGAAACAATAATTTGGAAAAAAATTTATATTTCACTATATTTTTTTTATTGTCTATTAAGGTTAATTTAATACGCCAACATATGTAACGAATATATAAAATCTTATAAAAATACACACTCATCATCAAATAAAGATAATTATTTATATAAGGGAATTATTAGTCTTGATTTGATAGAAAACTGAATCTCTTAAACGTATATATATATTTGGATAATATGAATGTGTTCACATTTTATTATTGAGATTAAAATACATTTATATGTTCTAATAAATCAAGTTTTAATATAAAATAAAATAGTTTTGGGTCACATAATGAGATATTTTTTATATTTATAGGAATGTTATGAAACATTTAATGGATTAAGATTTACATATAATTTTGTTTTACTCTCTTATTTTATATTACAATGTGATGTAGAACATTTTTATCAGGGGTTATATTATAATATTTATTTGATCTATTGATAATGAACATCAGTTGGGTCATAGTTTTTTAGGGTCTTCGTGAAAATTTTATGGAATGTGAATTAATGAAAAAATGTGGTATAATAAGTTTTGTTTTGTTGGAGAAGTTTTTTTGGAAAAATATAGAATTTTAAAGAAATAATTAAATTAATTATTATTTGGGAAGTAATTTTATTTATAAAACATTGTTGAACAATGTACCAATGGACTCAATTTAAATGGTGGATAGTGGAGTTCCATATTCATGGAGTTTCTTCTATTGATTAATTTGATGATATTTTTGATAACAAATTTTAATAGATTTCATCATTCTAAAAATATAAAAAAATATTTGAATTTCACAAAAAGATGATCTTAGAGGTTATACATAAGAAAAAAATTAATTCTATATAAATAATTTATAACGATAGAAGATATATTAGTGTATTCTATAAAATAATATTTATTGTATATTATGTGAATATAAATGATGTGTGATGTTCCTATTGATTCATTATTTATTTCAAATAGATGTGGGATGGTTATTCCAAGAATAATTGTTTCATATATTAAGGAAAATCTTGGTTTTGGGTTATTATATTAATCATTGTGGATGAATTTGAAGATTCATTATACTCGAATATTCATAAAAATTAGATATATTTTTAAATATTATATGTGGGAGAAATATGGATGTGTTAATATAAAATGGTATTTTATTGATGTTTTAAAGTGGTAATTACAAACATTTATCAATTACTTTGATTATGCAATTTGTATGGAATTGGTCATATATGTTAGTGGAGATTGAAATTTTTGGAGTACATTATTAATTTTTTATTACATGGGTTACTGAGAACATTGGGAATATAATTATTACAATAATAATAAGTTATAATTATTTTAAATTTAATGTTTTGTATTTTATGTTTAATTTGATATATTTTGAGACTATATATTTGTGGTATATGAGAATGAAATAAGAAAGATTAGAAAGTTAAGGAATATAAGGACCTGACTAGGATCATCATATCATAGTTGGTGGGATACAAGACCTTGTGAGAGAATCCCAACAAGAAATTGTATAGAGACTATTAGTGATGAAATATAAGGCACTATGGGTACTCTATTTCTTTGATTTTTGATAACCACCAATATACATATGAATATAATAATAAATAGACAATTAATACAAAAAATAGAAATTACACTATATCACCATCTATTGACATTTCATAATGGGATATAATAACAAATACATCATTTTAAAATGTATCCAAAAATGTGATGGATCAATATCGACAATGTATAATGGAACAAAATAATAATTGGGGAATAATTGAAAAAGAACCTAGAGTATGTCCCAATATCCCTCAATATAATCCACCTTCACCTTCAAATTAGTATTTCATGGGAACAACTCTCATTTTTAGTTCCATGAAAATTAATTTTTCACACACATCAATCTATAGATTTAGAGTGTGAGTATAAGCATTAAATTACACTACAAATATGAACATAAAATATGTGATGGTTTTCTATAAAGGTTGATACATTGATATTGATAAATAAAAAATTAAAATGAAATAACAAATTATTCATTGTGCTTTAACTTGACTAGTATGAGTTCCTATAAGGGTCTATTTTGGCCCAATGTTAGGAAAAAGTGTACTTCAGAACATTTTATAGTATTAAGTAGATGAATTTTCCCATATCACTAAAGACATTGTGTCCTATAAAAAACATGACCCAGCCCTTTTTACAAATGGGAGGTCACATTCATGTCTCAAGTGTCACTAAATTAGTCATGGAAGACACATATCACCTCTCAATTCACAAATTATAACTATAGGATTCACAAAAAATAGTAATCGAGTGAAAAAAGTACAACCCGCATAAAATTTCACCACATCATTTTGGAATAATTATATAAAACCCTATACTAATTTATGGAGATATTTTTAGCTCAAATTGCCTAAATAGGTCCATTATGTACTATATTTCTATCAAAACAATCCATTCGTTACGAATAGGTTTTTGTAAGAAAACAAACATAACCTAACCATTACTCATCACTCCCCAAATTATGGACTAACCATACCTATACAAACCTATTAAATAACAATGATAACAAAATGTTGAATTCTCAAAGGGATATACCTAGAGTGAGAGAGTGGTCTCCGAGGGTTTGGAGAGGGTTCGGCGCCCGTCCAGTGATGGCGGCGGCCTCTGAGCAAGTGCATCCCCCTTCGGGGGAGGGACCACCACAGTATTTCACTCCATTTTCAAACTCGGACTTCCTACCGCAGTTTCCACCATGTTCTTTAAGCCCTAAAGTGCAAGAGCTTCACGATGGGCGCCCCAACCTTCCGATTTCGATCGCTGAGTTTAATGAGGCGTCGGGCCCCCATAGATTCTCGTTAATCGCTCAATTCTTGAAGAGAAGACCTCTGGTTGATTTATTTGACATGTTTGTGTTCGGTTCCAGGGATTTACATGAAAGGAAAATAGTAGGTTTTCTGGACAACCAAACGATTTTGATTCGTTTCGCTTCAGAGGAAGACCTAATAAAGGCATGGTCGATGGCTCCCTGCATCTGCAACGGCTCACGATTCTTCCTATCCTGATGGTCGTACGAATTTCATATGAAGCGCGACTCTCCATCAGTGGTGGTCTAGGTAAGTTTCCCGAATCTACCGCTTCCTTTTCAGAATCCTTCAACTGTTAAAGCCCTGGGAAATTTTCTGGGTAGATACTTGTGTTCGGATAATCGGACCAATGCGGTCTCTCACCCGATTAATCCTCGTGTGTGTGTGGAGGTGGACGCATCCATGGCTCCTTTAGACTTTATTTGGATTACCATCGGGGAAGAATCCCGGTGTAAGCAACTTGTGGTATATGAGTCATGGTTTCAATTCTGTATGGTTTGCAAGCAGTTGGGTCATTCTCTGGAGAGTTGCAGGCGGGAAGCTAAGGTTTCTAAAATTCAAGATGACGTGCGCAATGGAAATCATGGAAATCCTGTGAACAGTGTGATGGAGGATGTATTATCCGAAGGAATTGATGGTGCTGAAGGCAGTAGGTGTGGTGCGGGAAGTGGTCCACTGAGTGATGCTACGGAGACTCAGTTGGCAGATTTGGGCAAAGGTGATATAGGATCTGGCACGGAGGCTATTGGCACGGGGCTGCTTTGTAGTGACAATCAAGTGAGGAAGGAGAAACCGCAAGTTAGTCATGCTAATTCGAAAGTTAAAGAGGTGATTAGCAGACTGATAAGTGACCGTAGTGGCGGGAGAAGATCTGTCACAGGGCGCAAAGGCAATGTAGTGGACATGAATGTCCAATATCAACTCCCATGTGACTCCACTCCTAGTATAAATATGGAGTGTACTAGAGTACAGACTAATGGGGATACGCAGAGAGTGGTTCTTAGGGACTTCTGCACGCAACCACAGTTCATGGGACGTGGCTTCATTCAACCTATCCATGCCAAGAATCTTGGTATGACAACGGCGGATGGGGAGGTAGGTTTGAGCAAGGAAAATTCTCTGCTTGGAGTTAATGAAGACTGGAGGTTGGGAAGGAAGAGGCTGAATAAGGAGGTGGTACCTTCAAGCAATGTGATTTCTTCAGGGGCCGAGCATGCTGGTGTTTCCTCTTCTGAAGAGGTGGTCAGGGGAGTCCAGTACTCCATACCGGTGGGAAATCAATTTGATGGCCTCAATATGGAAGGGCTTAACAAAAATCATGAGGAAATAGATTGTGCAAGTGGGGACTGAGTGGAGGCTTCCACGGGAGGTAGTAAGTGTACCTCTACTAGTGAAACAAGCCCGAGGGGCAAGAGAAACAGAAGGAGGAAGTGAAAGAAGAACTACTACTCCTTGCCACCTCCCGCAAGGACTCAGTCTGCAAAAAAGAGAGTGGATGAGAGGGTGGCCTGGGAGGCTGTAGGTAAGCTGGAGCACCCTGATCAACCCGAATCATGGGGTTTAATTCTGAGTTCGGTTGATGAGGTTAAAGAGCAGGTGTTGTATCTCAAAGCGACTGAAGAGGATGCATCCAAGATGATGGGCCGGAATATTGAAATCAATCTTAAGGAGGAGCAATACTCTTGGGTTGACAAACAAGACTCGATTCTAGTTTGGGGATTCATCCAGGGGTTGTTTTCATTCTTTTACAACTCATTTATAAAATAAAAATGTCTTTCAATGTAGTAAATTGATTCTTTATTCCAATGTTTTCATAAGGAATTTCTCAAATAATGAATATTCCTATAATTATACATCATCATTATTGATCATGTGTAAAGGATCTAGTATGTAATTAGAGACCTATGGCCATTGAACAACAGCATCCATACCATGATGTTATTGACATAGATTTAACTAGAAATTCACTATCCTAATTAAATATGTAATCTTTAATACATAATCATAACATGTGAAATCTTCTTCCAATTCCATAAGCATTTATGTCCCAAATGAGTGGACACCAAAAAGAACACATAGTTTCCACTATATAAATCCAATGGTTTAATCCAATTTCTTTAATAATTTTTTTATTATATGACTTATTATAATAAACTTTTGAATAATGTGAACCATATCAATGGCTTAAACCCCCATGTTTTATCCATCCACCTCCAAATATCCCAAGTAAATCCAGCACAATCTATATTAGATTAACCTAACATAAATAACATTGAAATAATCCCTCAAGATCAAGTCTATATAACTATTATTATACAATAAAATGTTTTAAGATCACATCAATATGGAAAAAATATATTTTTCATTCTAAGAGAATATCCTATAATATAAAGATCATTAAATATCACTCCTTATTAACATATGTGTGATATAATATTTTCTTATTCTTCACAGGCCCCATTTCCTTTTAATGTCTTTATAAATATCATGACAAAGAAATTTCATCCTAAAATAATTTTATGATTATAGGATAGTAATTAAACCTAATGTTATCCCTCACATGTAACCTATGAAATCTGTCCGATAACTTTGTCTCGATGATGGGAATGAAATTCATAACCTTATTCAATGGATAAAATATCACCCGCATAGATTCAAAACCTCATGTGGAACAGGATGGTCATTCCATGAAGACCATAGTCACCTCATCCCAAATAAATTCCAAAACTAGAATGGGTTCATGAAAAACACTATTTCACTGGTGGTCCACCATTATTCCTTTACATTTATGACATCGACTATGGAACCCTATGATATCCTTATATATACATGCCCACAAGAAATAGTTCAGAATGTCCTAACACATCATAATTATTGTTATATAAACCAAATATCAATTTTTATGTGGGAACCTAATTTATTATTCCATCATCGATGATGAGAAAAATACCAAACCTTGTTTTTAAAACATGTTTTCTTTATGCTATGTCAAACCCGGTAAATGATCTTCACCCATGAGATATCCCTGAATCCCCAGAATATTTGAATTGATCGTATGGGTAGCCTTTGCATGATTCTAAAATGTTGGTTGAACTATTAAAATATCACTATCCATACTTTCTAATTCAAATAAATTTACCATCATCCAATAAATAAGTATTCTAATAATTTTTCGATCATCCTTGTAATTTTTAATTATGTACTCTAAATTATTTATACACATATTATTCGTAACTATGTTTCCGTTTTTATGCATATTATATCTCGAATTCAAAATAATAATATTTCTAAATTAGATGAATCAAATATAGATTTTTCATCATAGTAAGATAATATATATCATAAGTTCTTATGTCATAAAATAGATTTGAAACATCTCACCAAAAATATAACAACTCTAACACGTCATAGATTATACAATTCCTACTAGCTCCACACAATGTATATAGTTGTTGTACTCAGGTAGTCGTTATTAATGGGCCCTATATGAAAATACATGGTAAATATATATTTTAACAGTTCATAATATAACTCATATAGAATCATAATAGACTATATAAATAATCATATGGTCTTGAAAAAACAAAATTACAGCAATTTTCACCCAATTCATTAGTTGTGGGTGGGATTCTACACACCATATTTTCCTCTAGAAAATTAAATCATTTTGATCAGACTATTAATATTGACATACAAGTGACAAATATCTATACTGATAATCATATAGTACCTGACCAATCCAGGGAATCATTGGATCTTAAAAAAATTCTTATTTTTTTCCAAAGAAATCACATCTTCCACTCTCCCCTAGTTTACTAAATTCCCTAATTCAAAAATTACATGTATTTGAAAGCACACATTTATAATTCAATGGTGAAATGTCTTAGTATATGGAATAAATCAAATATACATGAGGAATCATCGCTATATTATCATGGTTAATAGTATGTCACAATTTAATCTTCCAATAAACCTAGGCTTCATCATCAAATCGGTTGATTAATTATTCAAGGGATGGAGAATCCAATTAATGAGTTCCATTAACACAGATGGTGTATTCATCAAAACAAATAACATTGGAATGTTCTCATAAAAATGATACATTATAATGAAAATCTTATTTCAAATAACATCTACCTAGGCATATAATTCATTATAACCAAATCATATGTCAATATTTGGGAATCAATATGTTTCCCATAGATGGGAAATATTCCATCAATTCTAGGAATTAGATATGTGTTCTTAAACAATATTTTATTTAACATTTTTTAATAAACATAAATCTTGAGGGAAACATCTTCATTTTTAGAGAGTTGAACACGATCACCCTAAGGATAAGTATAGACAAGAATAATACCATCAACATAAATATCCATGAGTTGTTTCTTCAACTTTCTGGGCTCAATCAATTCAATATAGTAGTGAGAAACTGATATATGTTATGCAATATAAATGAGAAAAATCATGTACAAGATCTTTATACTAGGAGTAAATATAGAGAAATAGACTAAAAACATCACAAAATTAATCTATAATACGAGGAAAATTTACTGAAATATCCATTTTATGATAATTCGTGTCAATATTCCAAAATTATTATATAAGGTTTACATGGGAATAAACATAACACCACCAACAATACTGACACGTATAATGTATTTTATAAATTGGTACACTGAATAAAATCCTAACCATGCAATAAAACAATATTAATGAAAACTTTCTTTAATAAGATCCTAGATATCATATGTCCTCAATAACTACATTGGATATCCAAGGGTTGTGAATAAAAAAGAATGATCTATAAGTTTAATTAATAAAATATAAAATCTAAATAATATGGATAATGTGTTACATGATAGAAAATATGAATTTAAATGGAACATAAAATGGGTGAGGATCATAAAAATGAATAATAAGATAATATAATGTATGGAATAAAAAAGTCAATAAAGGAATATATAAACAACTTTAAGAATAAATCAATTTACTTATGTCAGGTAGAACCATCAATACATCATAAATTTTTTTAAAAAAATCATGATTAATTATTATAACTCCCTAATCCCTTGTATAATCTCTCATTTGAAAAAAAAAATTACCCAATTAATAAGATTTTTATATAACTCTATGTGCATCCATCACTATCATATTTTGTATATACATAAGTTTGTCATAAAGATCATTCAACATATACTCATATATAATTTTATTTAATTCATAAATTAATGATTATATAATACATAAATGGATATACATTATAAAATATGTATATATTTTTGATGTTAAATAACCTTGAGTTGAAATATTAATTGTATTCCCAATAAAAGGATTTTATATAAAAACACTGATATTTTATAACATAAGAGTGGTATAAAATTTTTCATTAAATTGTATAATGAGTTTTAAAGGGTTTTATAATCATTAAAAAATATAATATATTGTATGATGGATATTTAATAACATATCCTAGAATTCCAAATTGAAAATATAATTCATAAAATGAAGAAGATGATCGAATAATGAAGATATGGGAATGAACCCATACTAAATTTCTTCATCTTAATGTCTTACTTAAAATATAAACTATGAGGGGAATAATTATATAGAATTATTAAGAAACACGTTAGAATATAGAGGGATATTTATTGGTCATGAAAACAAATACAAATAAGATTAAGAATGGTCGAATCTTATTAATTTGCATAAAATGAAAATAAAATTGAGAGGTCCCTCACTTTCTGTATGGAAAATAATAGATAATTTTAGAATCATATCATGTTTACAAAATCATTCATGAGAATGAATAATGATAGTGAAATGGTTCTCTCACCACACGGAAATAAAATTGGTTGTATGAGTGATATATAAAAACACAATCAAACAAAAAAATGGAAATTAAGTGGCATACCATTAAAGATGTTCTCGAATATAATGAAGTGAGTGATATCATTTACTATGATATGGTGTTTCCATAATCTAGAGTGGATAATAATTAATGATTGGTGACCTATGTGGTAACTCTAAAGATGGTAGGTTTTGTTAATGATGTTTTAAATAGTTTTTTAGTGAAGTAGAATGTGATATTCAATAACATCCCCTGATTTTGTAGTCTCTCACATTGATGAAATTGGTTGGTTATGAGGCATCAAGAATTCCACTTAGTATTGCAGAGACCCACAACTTGTATTTGGGGTTCTATATGAATTTTGGTGATACAATACCCACAGGATATAGAGTCACTACATATATGAATAATGAAATACATGAATAAAAAATAAATGTTAGTGTTTGTAAAAATAATATAATGATACATTAAAATAAAAAATAAAACAATAATAGAAAAATGAATAATAAAATAAAAAGTTAAAGTAATAATGTATAGTCAATAGGGATTTTATCGAAATAACATGATTTAGTTAGAATAAATAAAATTATAGTAGACTCAAAAGACCCCATTCTTGCACCAAATGTTGATCCGATCTACAAAATCTATTCTATACAACAAGAAAAAATCAATAGTAAATTCCATTTCCCATTCCCATTTTTTAGTCCAAGTAATCTTCTTCGGTACCAAACTATGGCTTGAATATAGTTTCAGTATATCTTAATAGGTCGACTACATCATTTATAAATATACACACTTTGACAAAAAAAGTATATTCAATAAGAAAATAAAAAAGAGTGTTAATTAATTAAGAAATTAAATTAATACCACATCAATGTTATTTATAACCATGAGAGGATATAGTTGATCTTGTCTTAAAAAAATTCCAAACATTAACATAAAATAGTAGATAAGAATAAATTTCCCTTGAGCCAAGCTGGAATGTATCAGATCATGGCTTACAACCTTGAAACAGAAACCTTATAACCTGGATGTAAATCAAAAACACTTTATAAAAACCCATTATATATGTATAAATATATTTAATTTTGGTAGAAATATATATATAATAATTTTAACATGTTTCATTTCCATGAAAGATATATAATAGTTTTCTCATTTCTGAGTTAATAGGTCATTATATTAGAACATTATAATTTGTCAAAAAGTTTAACACACAATAAAATCATTTCATAATTTCTAATGTCTTATGCTGGTATATGAGATTTTTAGCATGTGAATTGGCCCAACACCTCATATAAGAATTAAAATAATAAAAATGGGTCAATGACATATATATGAATTAAACCATAGTAATACATTACATAGAAACAATGATATTTCTATATTACATCATTATGGTCAATGAATAATTAAGAAAATTAATATTTATCTTTTCATAAAAAATTCATTTATCATTAGACTATTCCCAATATTAGTATTGTTATCTCAATAAAAAAGTCAATCTATGATGATTTTGTATTTGGAAATCACCTAAAAATTTTGTATTACTAACACACACTTTATGAAATTAATAAATTCACTAATAATCAAGGGTTCCCTCTCTCAAATGGAATCCATAATCCATGTTGAAAACCACTTGGATACAAAGAGATTCCAACTAATAATACAATTCATCCATTAATTGTTTAGGATAATTTTAAGTTGGTTTGATTGAAATATCAGACATACATAAAAATTAAATAGAATAAATTGTTATTATTGAGAAATCCTACCTTTAAATGATGATCAATAAATGATTCTAATTGGATTTCCCTAATATGACAAAGGGTATATATGGTAACAAGAAGGATCATAGATCACAACATATCAAGATCAAAATCAATAATGACCATGATCATAAAGATAAGTCCATAAATATTGGAGGCCAAAATAATAGGTGGGAAAACGGATGTAAAACCTCTTACCATGTATATGATTCCTGATTTGGAAATCTGGAATGAAGAGAAGTGCTCCAAAATATAATGAAATATACCCTATGGTCAAGAGGATGAAGCCTCATGTGTGGTGAAGATTAAATAATACAAATGGATCTGTTTAAAATAGATGAATAGAAAATTACATGGAATTTAATTCCATTACAGATCATGTAGATCATTTAAGAGAATTATACGATAAAACCAAATTTTGCAAGAAAATATTTAATTAGTCCAAAAAACATCCCGACGTCCACTGAATAAAAAAATTGTAACCTCTTCATCCCATGTATTGGTTCCCTAACATGTGTCTGGAAGACTATAAATGTCATATAATATCTATACAATCTATATTAGTCCCCTATACACAGATTTTATCTGGTTTTCAATACAATGTCCTAAACCACCGTAAAATCCTTCTATGTCATTGAAAATCCTCATAATCCCTTTTTAAAAGATTATATTTGGACTCCATTAATTTATAAAAACTTATATAGTTAAAAATTAAGTCATTTACCACAAAAAATTCTCTCAATATATAAACAATACTCCAACACCAAAGACCAAATGATACAGTCAATGAAATATGTGCATTGAAAAGAAAGGATATTACAACCACCCCAACATATAATAAATAATCCACGAGCAGTACTATAAATTATTTTGGAATATCATGGAAAATTTTTGTACCATATTATTGAATATTAGACCACCCAACCATTGTCTCCACTCAAACATTCCAATGCATCCATTACATTCTAACTAAAGGAATCAAAAATCCCATTCGTACATCCACTATTATCGAAAATACATATAATATGCTACTGAACGGATGAAACATCAATAATATTTTAGTTTTATACTACTATCTCATGATATGGGTAAAGCTAATTACTATGATGCTTCTACATATGAATCACGTCATGCATGGGGGTGCACCACTATAGAAGGGAAAACTGATAATCCATGAGACTGACCCTCTCCACTTTCTCAAATGCACTAAAAAACACAGGCACGAGTTTTTCATATTTTTTAGATAACATTTCTTGACCCTATGAGACACCCAAAGGTAAACATGATGACTAGCCTTAAAATCCATAGGTCATATCTGATTGTAATTATATAATTTCTACCTAATCTATGTTATAACCATCTACATTTCGATCAAATGCACTTCCCCATATATCACATTCAAGTGACTAGGACATGAAATAATTGAATAATTTGACCAAAACCAATAAAAATGTGAAAGAATATACCTACCATATAGATTCTCAAATGTTTCCATATGAATTAATTTGTTGTATTTTTTTAGAAGAAAAATAAATGGGGTCCAAATACTGATCCCATGAATCTTTGAAATACAAAACATTTGCTCATATGATACCCTATATAACCTGAAAAATCTTCTCAAATTGACCAATATTATTATGATAATAGATGATACTCAATAGAACCCGAGATAACAGATCATTTTCAAGACCTTTCTAGAAATGAAATGTTAAATGAGGATTTCTATAAAAAAATATAATCATTAGAATATCATACATCTAAACTACCTAACACATGTAAATAATACAATGATCATCCATTATGAAGGTCTCCTTACCATGAAAGAAGTGGGAAACCATTTTTAGGGGACAAAAAATCACCCATAATCCATTATTATTATAGACATTCATATGTAATGATCTCCCAAAAATATTGAGTGACATTATCTCATTACAACAATAGAATTGGAAATGCATGATAATGTAAAACTAGCCTATAATGCATGGTTATAACTTACTAAAATGTGAAACATCCCTCCACAAATCCTACTATATAATTTTTAATTCCAAGCCACCAATAATTTCTATAGAGATCCTAATACATATTATAAAACCAAAAATCAATTCTCATCTTGTTTCATGAAACTCCCTCAACATCTCATCGCTCAATCCAAAAGAAAAACATACTCAATGAAAAATTAGAAGGGGTTTTCTACAACTATGATACCATCCCTATGGTGTATGCCTATCATATATGTTGACTATTATAATTAATAAATCCATATAATATAACTGCTTCTTCAATATTTGGTCCAAATCACGAGTATAAAAAATTTCAAAGACAGATACCATCATCTTTGAGATTTATGGGGATTTACATGTTTGTCATAAAATGATTCCAATATCCACCACCCATTGCAAGACTATAGTACTATGAATTTATAGATATTCCATCACAATTCATCAAGAATTGTGTTTCCCTTTACTAGTGTGTAGTATTAATCTTAGTGAAAGGATTTTATATACTTGACCCACCTCCATTGATGAAGATTCAACTCCAACAGTGAAAATATGTACATGATGATCTTATGGTAATTTATAAAAAAAACCTCTCACCCATGAAATAATAACCTTAGTATCTCATAGAACATACTGTTAAAACCCATTCAAAATCGTTAGTAGGATAATTTTTCTCATGTGGTCTCTATTATCTGGAGAAATAAGAGACCGCCAATCCCCCTTCATTACAACAACACTGATTCCAACATCAAATATGTCACAGTACACGGTACATACTATACCTAAAAATTTAATGTGATGATATTTTATGAGAATTTACACCCTTTCAAATCTTGAAAATCTCCATCAAAATCGTCAGACCAAAAAAATATCAGACCTTTCTTGGTCATCCTAGTCATCAGTGCTTGGAGACTTTAGAATTCAATGATGAGGTGTTGACTAGCCATAAAATAATATAAATATTTAAATATAAAATATATTCATGGATTTCACTCAATATAACATGACTATAACTTTCTATTGGTACTCTTACACTCATGTCTATTAGATGACATATCCCAGGAATCAAAATTTATCTAATATGATACAAAATTTCATTATCGTGGAATAATGTTGATTCTATATTAAAATAATCTGGAAGATGTCATTATATTTGGCATAATCATCATCCTACTGGTATTACACTATTATATAGTCCAAAACCCACCAAAAACAGATCCATAAAGAGATGAAGTGTCTCATTTATCAGTTACATGAATACCTTCAATTCATTAATAAAAACAAATGATATCACAACAAACTCATACATTATTTACCTATACTAAAATAAGGTCTATTTCAAGTCTACTTTTAACATAACTAATTGATGGTATCCTAATTTAAAACTAATCGTAGAGAAGATATGGTCATCTCTCAAATGATCAAAAAGATTATCAATGCATGGAAGATAATACCAGTTCTTAACAATTAATTGGTTCATCCTTTGATATTCTTCACAGAATAATAAAGAACCATCAACATTCTTGGAAATAAAATTATAGAACCCCAAGGATATGTAAAATTCCATATGAAAACATTAGCTTCCTGATATTTTTACTGAATATTCAACTCACAAAATCTATGTTGGTTATGTCCTATAAGGCAGTATAGAAAAGTGATTTACTCCTACATCTATCTTGATCATCAACATGATCACTCGCTCAAGAGGTAGTTCATATAACTCTTCAAAAAGAAATCCTAAGATAGTATACCACATTGGGAAAATAATCCTACTACATTCCATCATTATCAAGAGAAAGGTATACTATTTACATCTTGAGAAAGTCAAATCACCTCTACATTGGCCAGACACAACAAGACTGAATTTCTCACCAACCCTAGTGAGAATATATTCCCCCATATGAAGATATATAGGAAACCCTCCTCCCATAATAGTTGACATGATCATGTAATAGAATATTCCCATCCCTAAAAAATAATTAAATTGAATTCTATCATTATTAGCTTGAATGGTTCCCTAAAGAAATGGTATCCACCAATCCCAAGAGAAAATTACTTGAAACAACTAATATTCTCCCATAACACTTTCAAGGGTGTGTTGATATAAGAAAAATCATTTTTTCTCTATATATTCATGCCCAATTATTTTCCAAATAAATATTAATAATAATCTAACGTGACTCGCTTGTATCAAAATAAAAAAAAATTGTAGATTATATAAGAATTTTACATATAATTGTATCTAGTCCTCCATCACACTAGCGATATTAGTTTTTATGACATACAACTAACCAACCCAACTTCATTTCCTCTAGCCTATCATCCATGAGCTTTTCCCTCTTCCTTGCACTGTCATTCCTAGACTAGTGTACCACATCCACTTCCTTATCTAGAACACCCTATGAAACTCTAACAATATGTTCACTAAGGAGTAGTTAACTCTTTCCTAGACACTAACACCAATGTTGGTCCTCTTACACTACTTCTCTATTACACTCCCTTATAAAATATTTACATGTGGAACAATCATTCAAAACCAGAACACTCCAAATGGGTGTATGCACACTGAGGTCACCTTGGAACATCATTCCCCACTAATAATACTCTAAAAAACGGTATACAATGATGTTTTTCCTTATCTCTTACTAATATAACCACTACTACCTTGGATAAAATGGTCGTAATGATTATATTTTCTAGTAGAATATGGTTTCTCATTTTTTTTCTTACTTAATAATCCAGCATGATGCTTAGGGGATATCTTAGATTCCTTTACGTGATGAATTATTGATTATTAAAATTTCATAAAATTCCCATACATGTCATGTTTGGCTACCTATGGCCCTCCATCTCCGGTGAACATATTTGGATTCAGTAGTTGTTTTCTATCATCAGAACATATATCAAATGTAAATTATGAATTATCTCAATTTCCAGAAATCACATGACCCCTGTGATGTTTCTTTATTCCAAAAATACATATGATCATTAAAAACACTAATATGATCTTATTTAGATGTGTTAAATTATTTCTGATTATAACACTCCTTATTATCAACTCAAAGACGTTGTGGAGGAATTTTTCTAGTAGAAAAAAACATGCCTTAGAACACTGACTAAAATAATAGGATCAAAATAAATGGTGAAAAAAAAATTGATCTAAGGTCTCCATGCCTATCAATACGTGGCTTACTAGTGATTTAACAAGAAATATCAATTCACGTAATTTAATTTCATTGATATATATTTTATTCATATAACATCATTCAAACATGCATGTATATATCACACGTAATAAATCATCCATATCATGAATATTAAAGGACAATATATATCCCTCTGTGCCTATTATGATGCATGAATAATCATCCCACAACATTTTAAGATACAAGGATAAATTTAAATAACCAATAACATCAAAAAAAATTACCTCACACAACATGTAGATTACCTGAGGTGAAATAAAATATAATGTAACGAGGGTACATTATAAACCACAAAACCTATATAGGAACTCAGATTCCCCCACCCGATACATTGGTTAGCTACTCACTACAATAATATCATTACCAAGTCCCAAAACATCATAGACTACTTATACTAGTACCACATAGAATCAAAATAGAAAAGAAACCTACTCTGCTTTGGTACCACTATCTAACATCCCCTGATATGGAACTCACCCACTTAGCCAAACTGGTTGGTTATAAGCCCTCAAGAATTCCCCCCACAAAATATATCCGAGGCTTCTGACTAGCATTGGTTTGTGATATACATAACAGAGAGACTATACCTTTAGTTAAATATTTACAACATAGAAAAATAATCATATAACAATAATAAATAAATATTTTAGTGTGGAAAAATAATTAAACGATACAATACACTAGAAAACCAAACAATAAATTCCTTCAAAATTATTAAATAAACAATAAAAATATAATATAATTTCAATATTTAATATACCAAAATGTTATTCAAGAAGAAATGTAAATAAAATTCTATAAGACTCACAATTCTATGGACTCGAACCCCATGTTATCCCCATCTCCAAAATCCATCCATACTATAAGAAAAAATATAATGTATGGTCCTTTGAAAAGGTCTATCCTTTAAATTCGGTAATCTACATGATATCTAAATGGAGACTCATATAGGGTGTGAGTATAAATTATTAAGTTGACACCACCATGTCTAATCATAACTACCCTGATAAAAATTTCATGAGATAATGAAATAAAAACGTTTTTTAATTATTTATGAAATTAAATTAATACCAGAAAAAACTTCTTGAAACTATTCCAGGATATCTATATGAATGTCTCACATCCTTGCCAAACATTATAATTTAACCAGTGGAAATATTAACTTTACATTGTTCCATGAAATATTATCTCTTACCATGTATAAATTTCACACCATCCAAAACCTATTATTAAGGTATGAATCACAAATGTCAAGATCAAAAATACATTTTAATATTTTAATAATATAATTAGAACCATGATTTTTATATAAATTATTTTCATGTTTATGGACCAAGAAGAATATAATAGAATTTAATAATGCATCTAGCTCAATCCTGATCTATAAGAATAACATCATGTGTTATTATGAATATACCTTTATATATTCATTTCAATATATCTCAAGGAAAACCCTTACATACAGTCATTTTTGTAAATAAACTAGGTCAACTCCCCGTCTAAATATTATAACAATAAAACTAGTCTAGTAATATATATGATCATTAATACATTGAAATCACAACACATTTCACAAAAAAAGGAAATAACAATATCACATCAATCGGATCAAAGATTAATTATGCAATAAAAATTAATCATTCAATTACAGATTACATATATCATTTGGTCATGTCCAATAATATGCTATTTATCTAAATAAAAAATCCAAGAAATTGTGAATCTATATCAATAAATCACCTGATACTATGTCATTATCATCAAATATTGTGAAATTATTCAACTCATTATAATTAATGTTTTCCCCTACCAAACCCGTTGGAATAATATAGGTCCATAACCAATAATATCCAAAGGATCTATATGTAATAATCCAATTTATCAATTAATATATTTTGGGGAATGTTTTGATGGAACATTTGAAAATTAACAAACAATGAAATTATATAGACCATATTTTTATGAATTAAACTCCTACCTTAAAATTATGATCAAGAAACACTTCCAATGGTAATTTACCATAATTAAAAGGGTTCTGATGATCAAAAGAATTATTCAATATCCCAACCAATCAAGATCAAAAACAACAAGGTCTAGGGTTATGAATATTACACCAAGACAATCAGAGATCAAAATGAGAGGAGAAACACATAAGAGAAAACACATACATGGGATCAAATGTGTGATCTAGATTCCCATAATGAAGAATGGTTCTCCTAAATTACATATAATGTACCCAAGGTTTTATATGATGAAGATTCATTTAGGGTGAATATTAAATCCATTCCAAGACACTATTTAATACTAAAGTTATTGAAATTACATAGTGTTTATTTTTATTACATGTTGTTTCTATTATATTGGAGGGATACTCCAAAAAATATATCATTGTGGTACAATATTTATTTTTTCAAAACATTACATGACATGAAAAACTTACAAAATGTATGACCACTTCACTCCCATTATTTGTTTCCTAAAATGTGTCATGTAGACCTTACACGTCTTGTAAAACCATTACATGTAATGTAAATCAACTGTAACAAGATTTCAACATGTTGTATATACAATGATCTGAACCACCTCTAATGGATTCAATGGAATAGTGAACCTACCTTAACCAATGATTCAAATTTATACATGGAATCCATTGATTCAAACGAGCATAAATCCTCGTATATTCGGTCATTTTCACCGAAAAATGATCTCCATCTTGGTAAAAGAATCAGTGAAAAAGTCTTCAATAGAATACTCAAAGAGACAAATACCTAAAAAAGGACATGATAAAACATTAAGGGAGGTTTTATGTAAGAAAAGAGAGTGGAACTCTTTATCATTTCCAGACATAGGTTTTGAACTCTATAATATAAAATAACCAAAACTGTATCCCTTCCCATTTGGATTTCCGATCTATTTTACCAATGAATTTTTTTTCAATTATTTAATTGTTATAATTAAAAACTCTTTAAAATTTTACCCTTGGTTATTTGGAAGTGAGTCATGTTTGAAATGAAATTCTTTTAATGCACTAAAATATAAAATAGATTTTTCAAAGATACATAAATTCTATTTAAAATTTATAAATTATTATAAAAAATATTATATTATTGGTTAAACATAAATTAATTCAATTGGAAAGTATATTGTATATATTAAATCAAATTTTAGTCGTTATAATGTCACAATACGCACCGTATACTTATAATGAATTTAATTTTTACCTAAAAATATGATAATATCACAAATTTATTACAAAATTAATACTATATAAATTTTAAATGATGATTCTAAAAATAATTTTTGGTTCATAAATTTAATTTTCGACATATAAAAAATTTACCATGGAAATTAAAATCCATGTTAAATGTAAAATTCTAGTTTTTTTGTCAATAATAGTTATATAACCATTAAAAATTTACATTTTTTACTTTTTAAATTGATATTTTTATACCTATTTTAAATATACTATTTAATAATTATATAATATTAACATATATAATATATCAATAAATCATTAATTAATCAAAAAAATATTCCATTATAACTATATTTTACCCCAAAATTAACTAATTTTGTTACATATGAAAAATATATTTTTTTAAATGATTTTTACATTATTTTATAGTAAAAAATATATATATATTCATTATTATAGTTAAATTAATATATATATATATATATTTAAATAATATTATGGTTGCATTATTCATATACATTGTTAAATAATTTTAACCATTTATTTACTTTTTTCCTTCACAATTATAATAAATAATTATTATGGTTACTATTTCCATAGTCAAAAGATTGCACTGAACATATTAAATTATAATTATTATTATTATAATTAATATGTAATCCATTTTATCAAAATAATATTACATTGATTTATGAGTTTGATTTTATTTAAAAACCACAAGCATGATATAATATAGCTTTCCATATAATTTATTTTTCCTGATTTTGATTAAATTTATCTCTATAACGAATATTCATCATTATATTAATATAAATTAATAATGATTTATATATAATAAAATAATTTAGTTTAATTAAATAATCATAATGGGGTATTTTAAATAATTATAATGAAGATACATTATGCATTTTAAAACAGTTTTCAAACATATTTATTCTTTAGAACAAAAAAAACATATACTAAATTACGGTATGAAGATTATTTATATATGATTAATTGAAATTTATATAGCTATATGTTAATTATTTTACCTTAAAAGATATTAAATAAATCTTTGGTGAATTTTGATTAATTTATATATATTTAGAAATTATATTATTTATGAAAAAAATAATTTTTCACTATTCTGCAAAAAATCTATATTTTATGAGCAATACCCAAATTTTACTAAAAGATAATTTTTTTATTTATATGTTAAAAATGGACTACATTTTATCAAAAAATTAAACTTTTCTTTTAATTCATTATATCAATTTATTCAAAAAAAATAAACCAAAAAATCATTTGAAGAAAACGTTTATTTGAGAAATAAAATTATGTTACTATGAATTTAGTGACTATTTAATAATAACTTATTAATATATATGTGTTTAATAAGAAAATTATATATCTATATTTCATATGGATTTTAATCCAAATTATACTGAAAAATCTATTGTATAGGTTATAAATGTTTTATAAAAATAATTCTCATTTTTCAATGTTTCATATCACCTACACTATCAGACAATGTTTTATATTTCAAAATCTATAGAAATTACATTCATCTAACCATTAATAAATTTAATCATTTCCATTTTATCATGTTATTGGTATTAAATCTTTTGATATGTCCAAAAATTATCGTTGAGAACTTAAATCCAAAATAAGGGTTAATAAAACATTCCCTTGATAATAGAGAATGAGGAGTTTGAATCATTTCATATAGCAAGTATTTGAAGTAGGATAACCTAGGATAGAAGTGAAAATATAGAAATTGAATACATATAACTCCCATGAACTAATATATGTGATTGAGAACATGGTTATGAGAAATTCAATGACCACAAATCCATAAATTTATTATTAGTGAATAGACTGTCAATTAATAATATGTAAAAAATTTGTTTCTCATATCATTTAATATAGTGAGGGAATTAGATTACCATTTTTACAATGATCCTAAGTAAATATAAATTTTTAGAAATTATAGTTTCATCCTTTATTCAATTTTACTACAATCTCATATTTTCTCCAAATGATGAGTATATAAGATGCATTTTTCATACCTAAAAAACTATAATAGCTTATAATGTATCACATAATCCATTAATGAACAAAATAATATTCCTCATATATTTAATAAATCGCTAAATATTATGATAAATTTTGATAATAATGAATATTATTAAAAAATATTACTTTTTTTAAACTTCAAAAATATTCTAAATGTTTTATCATAAATCAGTCATAAAATAAATATTTATAGAACCCAAATAACTCAAATATCCTCAAATATAATTAATATATTATCCACAATAGTTTTATAATACACTTTTCATTCAACCTCCAAAAAAATAAAATATCATTCCTCTTAAATAATCATTTTTACTAAATATAGTTTGTGTAAATACCTAAACACAAATAAAACATTTCCCATGGTATCATTAATAACCTCAAAATAAAAAAATACCAGATGCTATAATATATTTTTAAAAAATCTCATTAATAATTCAAAATATCCTTCACATAATTCTTTAAATTTTATATAAATTATTTTGAAAATTATACATAGACATACCATTCCAATAAAATATAGTTTTATCCCAATACCAATCACATATTAGTGGTTATCCATGCCTCAAAGTTTTGTTTTCTATAATATCAATTTATCACAATATCACATTTATAGATTATAAAAACTATCAAAATAATATTTCAAATCATTAAGAAAATAATATCATTGACCAATCCCTATATGTTTTATTATTCTTATAACCAAAAATTATTTTTTTATAATGCATTTATAACATAAATCTCAAATTCCAATACATATGTAGTTTAATCCTTGAACATCAATTTTTTCTAATACATAGTTACTTAGTAATTGATTTGACCATAGGATTTGGTAATGGACTTGGATAATGACCATATTATCTATATATAATACATTGACCCACAATTAGTGAAGTTGGATATAATTTATTCCCTTCCAACACACTCTTTATTTTGTTATGGAATCTATAAACATCATTCCAAAATTTCTTAAAACATAAAACACCTTATAATTCCAATGTGGTATTTAACATCATGTTAGATTATTAATTTTTTATAAAAAATATATTTGGTTAATCATTCATTTATATTAATTATTATTTGAAATTATTTTAGGCTTTTCCTCCTGTTATTTCATGTATTTTGAAATTCAACTATATGGTAGCAATTAATTATGATGTTTTATAACTACTTTAGAATAATCCAAAGATTTTGTACATGGGATCCCATCATGTATTATAACTAATTTGGATGATTATCACATTTATTGTCACCTTTTTAGACTAGGTTCATCATATTTAGAGCCATTAAATAGAATTAAGTGATATTTATGGATAATTACTTTAAATATATTTAACATAAAGCTATTAAGAAGATATATTGTAGGGATAAAATAAAAATGACATCTATTTACTTTGCTTATATTTATCATCATTAAATTTTATGATATCAAAGATATATTTCCAAACATAAATAGATATGCTAAATCATGTTCCCTTAATAATTTTTCATAATGAAATTGTGAATTTACAAAATCATATCCACCAAAAGATTCAAAAATGAATTATAGAAAGGCATGATATCATACCCTTGTCCATGATAAATTCTAGAACAAGATAGTGTTTTTGGTTGTTACCCACATGTTGTTTTATTCTAGAGACACAATCACATAAAGTTTAAATAAATAGATTTATTTTATAGAAACCACTTACTCATTACACTATAGAAACATTGGTATGTTTTCATATAAATAGTATTATCCTTAATCATTAAATAGTGTTTTCTTATCTTAATCCAAAAAATAAATTATATATTCTTTGATATCAACTATGAAAACATGTTTTTTTATTACATTTTAATTCATTATTTGTTACATAATAACACAAATAATACATCCCAAATAATCTAGGAGACTAGATTAGTTGTTAATTAAGAACATAACATAACATCATAGCAAATTGATACATCAAATGTTTTTAAAACATCATTAACACACTCTTAGAAGTAATTTTTCCTTAAAAATGAATGGGATATCTTGGGGAAATACATAATAATTGGCTGAGCTATATATTCAAATAAGATTATATATATAAATTATAACATTTAGAAAGTAGCACAAGATAGAAAAAGAGAATTTAATCAGAACATAATATGAGACAATATCATAAACATTATCAATAAGTCATAATATATTATGGTAATATAATTTAAACATGGAATCTAACAACAAAATTAAACCTATAATCATAAACATTGGTCATGTCTAATATCAATGAAGTCATAAAATAGTGGAAAAAGTACCGTGATGGATTTTATCCACTCTAGAACACCATGAATGATGTATCATGATACAAAAACATTACATCATGAATTTGATATCTATATAAATATAGGTTCCCCTATCGCTTTCATATCATTTACAAGTGTATGATTTCTACCGAGATCATTCAATACAGATTGTATTTCCCATAATTTAATTTTTATATTAGGAAGATTGGAATAAATATAAAGAATATTATTACAAAATACATATAAAAATATATTAGTGAGTACCCTTTAGTTGAAATTGAAATGTTATTCACAATTCAATGTATTTTCTTATAAAAATAACATTGATATTTTAGAAACAATTCATAATTATTTAATTATTCAAAAAATGGTCTATTGAGTACGTAAGGGGAATATCATCATTAGGAAATAAATTTCACAGCATGATGCATAAGATAAAATATAACAAAAAAATTGTAATTGGAAATAAAAGTAATAAAATAAATAATATTATTAAATTGAATGTATATTTATGGGAACCCCTTATTAAATTTTAGCATTGTAATGGCTTAGATAAATTTGATAATGAGAGGGAATACATGATATCTCATATTAAGGAATACATTTAAAAGTATAGTTATCATTATAAGGTAATGAAGAAACAACTAATTTATATTCAAAATTTATAAAAATAATGTTGGTTTTCAAATTTCATAGATGTGGGAGAGGTCCCTCACATTTGTTACAAAAAATTTGAATAACGATTTTGGCAGTATAATGAGGGAAGGTAAGTGTTCATGGGAGAGATTAATGAGAGTGAAATGGGTCAATAAGCAAATAAAAATCTATATATATAAAAGGTATGTATAGAAACATAACCAAAAAGAACAAATGAATAATTTTAGGCATAATAGATATGAGATAATTGAATATAACGAAAATATAAAGATCACTTAAATAGATAGGGTTACTCGTAAACCATGGGAGGAGATTATGAATATATTTGGGGAACATTGGGAGATTATAGATAAGTAACGAAAGTGTATGGATGTGCTAAATAGTTTATTAGTGACAAAACGGATCATGGGTGGGTTTATAGGTTAAACTAGAGGGTGTTTCTTAATTTTTTTTTCCAAACATGGGTTTTGGAATCTATAAAATGAAAGAAAAAAACTCACAAAAAGTAAAATGTTTTTTACTCTTTTTTCATCCAAATAGAATTGGTTCTAATTATTTTATATTGATATGGAAATTAATCATTATAATATTATAATAAATCATGTGAATGTGAGTAATGTTTACAAATAAAGTATTTCAAAACCATACAATTTAATATTGGTTTTGGTTGAATTGTAGAGGCTTTATAAAATTAATATAATATCCTAAAATTATATCCTTTTAAGTGGAAAATATATATTATTTCATTGATACCTTATATTGGAAATATTACATCACTTTTGGTTCATTATTATGTCATAATACAAACAGTATACTTCATCAATATTTAATTATTACCCAATAATTAACAATTTATGAAAATTATAATAAAATCAGTATTGATTAATTTAAAAATTTTGATTCAAAAAATGATATACATTATATCAAATTAATTCTCTGAATATGATAAATTATTTATTCAAATTAAAATCCATTTTTATTACAAAATACATCCTTTTGGAAAATAACAAAATTTTACCCTTATAAACATTATATTTTAAACTCATAAAAATATTTTGTCATTTATATTTTACAAATAATATTAATAATACTATTAAATTAGATTATATTTTAATTGAAATATTTTAAATTAATCAAAAAGGTATTTTTTGATTAAAATTATATTTTACCACAAATAAACATTGTTTTTTTAAATATAAAAAATAGTTTATTTGAAAATCATTACATAGTCATTTTAAAAGTGAATACCAGAAATTATAATATTTAAAATAATATATATATATATATACACAATTTTATTAATACAATGTTTTTTGATCATGTTATGTAATGGTTACCCTTATTTAACTCATTCTTTTTTCTTTCACCATTATAGTAGAAGTTTGTTACAATTTCTATTTATATTGAAAATAATCAACTTGAAAATATTATATAATACTAATAATTATTATTATAATTATTTAATCCATTATATTTAAATAATTTCATCTAGTAGGAATAAATTAATTTAATATAAACATGTAATCATGATTGAAAGCGTTATTCCAAAAAAATTCATTTTCCAAAGAACATTGATTTTAAATTAACTCAATAACTAGTATTAATAATTATATTAATAGAAATTCATATATATATATATATATTATCTAAACATTTCATTTCAAACATTTATCATTAGGGTCCATTTTAGTAAATTATAAAAGATGATCTTTATATAGTATAAAACTATTTTTAGACAAATGTGTTTTTATGTCCCTAAAACATATATTAAAATATGTTATACAGAAAATATAAATATAATGAATAGAATTAAATTTAAATATAGAATAAATAATTAATATTTAAATTAAAATTAAATAATATTGGTAATTTTATATTTCTTAATTTATCAAAAGAAATTATAATTTTATTAAAAATGGTATTTTAACTATTCACTAAAAAACTATACATTCTATAAAATCTTAAAATTTCCCAATATGTTAGTTTTTATATTTTTTTATAAATTTATTGAGTATAGTTAAATAGTTTTCAAAAAAAATAGAAAATATTTATATTATTTTATTTATAAAAAGAAATGAGAGTCAGTTTTAATGAAAATATATATTTGAAGAATAAAATGATATTACTAAATATTAAGTGAATATTTACTAACATTTTTTAAATTTATTTATGAATGGGAAATGTTTTTATTATAATTTAGTTAATTATATTCATAAATGAAAATTTATTGGAATTTTTATAGTTGTCTTTTTAAATAATCTTCCTTTGTTTTGGTTTGAAGAGGCAGATCTAATATGATATCAAAGATAATTTTCACTTTTAAAAATTAAGGATATTACAAAGATAATGAGATTAAATAACCATTAAAACACCTATATTATAAATTCTAATAATTATATGAAATCACTTCAAACACTACATACCACAAAATCCCACTCTTCTACTATAAAATACAATTTTCCTAAAATAGATGTAATAGAAATCCACCCACATTTATACTCAATATGATCCAAAAGAATTACTACCCAATCCATGCAATTTTTTTACTCTAATATTATCAACGAGTAGAAAATATAAAATAATAAAATATCCCCCAAAAACAATGAAATTAGTTGAAAAATTCATATCATAATGTAACCTCTACCATAATGTTTTATAAAAAATTAATAACCTACGAATTATTTTCCAACTTTACCCCAACCCATTTAAAACTATATTACAGATAAAGGAATGAGATTCTCCAATAACATAAAATGACCCTAAATGTATGGAGGAGTAAATAATCATGACTTTAATAGTAAAAATACCCTCATCTCTTTGGGCTCTAACGTGTTCCAATGAATAAAACTTACCAACCTAAAATCCATAAATTATGACCCATGATCCTTAATTAACCTATGATATTGAACCCTAAAAAATCATAAACTATGTATTATGACACAATTGTATGTCACCTAGTCCTTTCATTGAAAATATAATGATGTTGCCCATCTTAGATCAACCTGTACAAGAGGTATTGGGTTAAATCATCACTATACCACTTACCATTATTAGATAAGATATCCATGGTTAGATACAACAATAATTGGCCGTCCTATTAAATTAATATGACTCAATTGACATTGTAGTAAAATCCTATAATAATTTATAGCATATCCATGTTGAAATAAAATAGGTGGTGTCTATCATAGTTATTAAAAGGATAAACCCATTCCATATAAAAATTCATATTTCATCCCAAGAATATCTCAGACGATGTTCACATTCATCCATTATAAATTATAATAAAA
The DNA here is from genome assembly GCA_963277665.1 of Viscum album. Classification (NCBI taxonomy): domain Eukaryota; kingdom Viridiplantae; phylum Streptophyta; class Magnoliopsida; order Santalales; family Viscaceae; genus Viscum; species Viscum album. The sequence continues at coordinate 958,300,509 of OY728143.1, read as the reverse complement.
ACTCTATTTAATAAGTTAGAACATTAACCAATGAAAAAAAGAAAAAATTAAAAAAAAATTTACTCTATAAAGATCTTTTTAAAAGATTGATATATAAGGGGAACATTAGAGTGTGTAATCAGTTGAATTTTTATGAACTTGAACCCCACCTCAGGAAGAAGATAGATCTCTATCATTATATACCTCTATGATGTTTTTCAAAAATTATTTAAAACATTATAAAATATCCTAACATGGCTTCCAATTCAGTGATGGTGTCTATTGATTCATTTAGTGTTGATGATTTTTCTTGGCTGGTGTTGTCCCAAGCTATGGATTCTAGTAGTTTTAGTTCGCATAGTGGTGGTGGTCTTCTGCTACGAGTTAAATGTTTTCTTGATACTTTTTAGCTTCTATCAAGATAGTATGGTTGTCAAGTGATGATGATTGTTTTTTTTTATGATAGTATTTTTTTCTGAAGTGGCTATGCTGGTAGTATCAATGCTTGAGATGTCTTCTACGACCAGTAGTGAATGTACCAAAATCTGTTTGAAATTTGAAATTCAAAATTTTTTATTTGAAATTCAAATCTATTTTGGAATTTTTTTATGATCAGTGGTGTGTATGGGTTCCCACATCACACCATAAAATATATTTTTTTAAAATAATAAAAAATATATGTTTTTATGTTTTTAGAATCATCCATAAATGTTGTATATTGATAATGATCTAAAGACACATAAAATCAATCTATGATAAATCTCATTGGAATTTACTCCTAAAATGAATGCATAAAAATTACAAAAAAAAACTTGTTGGCTCTTGTTTTAAATCATCTACACCATCATCCTCCTGGTATATCATCATAGTTTGTACGACTCATAACTCACTCGATATTCACAAAGAATCTGCAAAAGATAAAAAATCCTCACCAAAATCACTATCTTGTCCTTAGTATCCCAAGGACCACATATTCCCTAAAAATATAAAGTGTTTTTTATCTTTGGATATATAGTTATTACAGTTGTTATATTCCATCTAATAGAAAAAACCACACCTCTCATCCGTATTATATTAAAAACACCTCATCGAGGAGGATATTGGTCCTTTACCATAATGGATAACTACAAAATAATTATCTTTTTCCAATTGGGGTTTATATGTTGATAAAAGTGTATTTTTTGTTTATAAAATATATTCACAAAAATATTATCATGTCACTAAATAGTTATTAAATTTCTATTGAAAAATGTTATTCCAACAGATAAAATTGATCTTTTATAATAATAATAATACCATCATATAATATATATGTTTACAATGCTTTTTAGAAAAAGATATTTCTGATTAATATATATATTTGAAATATTATTAACATTTATAAAAAATATGAAGATATAATATTTCTTTATAAATTATACGATAAATGTTCATAATCAAATATTTAATGTTAAAATTTTATATTATATATATTGATATTCTAATATATAATATATTGTTATATTTACTATATAATAATTAGAAAATTAGGTTATATAAAATACTACAAAAACACGTCTTTATTTGAAAAATCATGTTCCAATATATTTTAAATACAATTGTAAATGTCATGAAAATACAAGAATCTTCTGGAAACAAATTAAAACATGTTAAAATATTTTAAAACAATAAGAGATTTTTCATGAAACTCAATGAAACTTCATCAGTAATATATTTATCTCAAACATCATACATCACTATCATTGAATCCTCATAACATCATATGAGATATTATATATATTAGTGGATAAAAAACATACAAAATTACCATAATCCCTTTTACTTTAGTGGACCACCCTTCTATTCTTGATGTGGAACCTTTCCCTACTCCCCCCACTTTTTACATGCGCCATTATGAAAAACGTTCTAATCACACAAAAGTAAACAATTAAAAAATCATTTAAATGTGATATATAAAAATATAAAAATATGATATAAAACTATTATATAGTGATCAAAACAACAGAATTGGATTACAATTGGAAACATCAACCATGTGATAGTCTAACTGGTTTCCAAAAAACACATAAAATTATTCATCCTGGACACAACAAGAATATATAACGAATACTCATTTAATGGAATTAAATACATGGAATGTCTAAATTGAGATTGAGGGTGAACATTTAAAATATGGATATCAATTGTAAATTAAATAATAACCAGAAAATTTACAAGAAAACAATAGAAAGAATAATATTGTATCGGTTAGAAAATGGGGAAAGTAATAACTTGGTCTCACGAATTTACTTCAGAATAAAATTCTGATAATAAAAGTAATAGGTGAAACAAATACTCTATCTAAACCCCCTACCAAAAAAATATTACCCCTCCTTGGTCAGAAATGTGATAATAGATATAATAACCCCCCCCCCAATCCTGCATCAAGTAGCCCTTAGGTTGGTGACTAGCACTGAGCATATAATAAACTCACAAATGTGAGGAATTTCCCTATAAGATAACACACGTGAAAGAGAGAGATATGATAGAAACTAACCAATTCCACCTCAGACAACAGTATAAAATAAATATTTTGTAGATGTATTTAAATTCCTGCAAAAACTACTACGACTGAAACGGAAAACTGGAAGTACCAAAAGAATTTAAAAGGTAAGTGACCATGAATCCAGGAAAACTCTTACAACCCCAAGCTAGTTATACTGGCTTCATCTCAAACCTACTCTATATGACCTAAAAAATAGTTTATATATTATTATGGTAAATGTAATTGTATACCCAATAAGATCCTCCCAATATCCTCTCATGCAAAATTAATGAAATAATGTTAAAGCACAATGAACAACCAGTGAAACTAACATGTCGCTTATACAACTATACTAAGTTCCCAGCATCACCATGGATAATCTCCTAAATTATTTCATAAAATAGTATATAATATAATAATCAATATCAAGGGTACCCTGAAAACACATATAGGCTAGTTCTCCTATTTCCCCAACATTCCACATCCTAAGTATCTCTCTCCAACAAGGGTAGCCTGAAGACACAGGAGAAAAGAACCACAACATGCACCTTGTGCAACACAACACAATCACATCCACATAACCAAAGTAACCAGGTAGTTTCTAGGATACCCCACTCCCCTCATAATGTGTATCAAACATTGGGTATATTACCTCAAGACATAATACCCATACTCTAAGTAAGTATCCCCATTCCATCGAACCCTATAAACATTATACAAATTGTAGCACATTGTAAACTTTATCCAAAATATTTTTGTGTGAAATAAACACAAGCCATTACATACTTCTATACACATATATAGGGAAAACTAACTATTATTCCTACAACACAAGTAAATACAAAGGTAATAGATTGGGGCCAAAGGGGGTTATCATCCATCCATCCAACAACTATGACGGTGGGGAAAACACCCCAACCCCATAGGGCACAAAATGTAGTCTGTGTCAGTTTCCCTAACTGATAGGGTGGAGTTTCCTATATAAACAAATAAAATAATTATAGTTGATAATATAGAACAAAACCACACAATCTGCATAACCTCATCTCAGAGTGAACTACAACTAACGTCTCTCAAACTCTTGGCTTCCACTGATAATACTATGTATCCAATAAGAACACAAACATTTAATGAGATAGATTATATTATGTTATCCATTTTTATTAATTTCAGTTTATTTTAATTAATTATTTAACCATTATAACTTCCACGTTACATTTCATTAGCATCATAAAAAAGTTATAATTCCCTATATGAATAACCAACCCAAGTCTACATCTTAATTAAATAGTAAATTTAGCATTGTGCCCAGAAATATCTAGACCTATGGGATAACATAATTTTTTTAATATTTTATTAAAATAATAGAATAATTTAAATAATTATATGTATTCATGAAAACAATTCTATGATTTTAATCATTAGGCGATCGAAATAGTGAGTATATGAACTACCTGTTTAGTTCTTTCCACATATAGCTGTTGTGCAGCCCAACCATCCCTGAGACGAATAACAGGGAATTCATGTAGGATACCCCACATGTATTCACCTATTTTGGATGGATGGTAATAAATACCATCATTCTCAAGTAGTGGGGAAATTAAATAAAATAAACCAACATCATATTCAACAACCTCAACTTTCATATCAATGGGTAATCACGTCGTCAACATGTTCTACCATTCCTTATGTCCTCCCCAACACCCACATGTATTAATTGATGCATCTCACCACTCTAGGAGTCAAATAATGCTTCCAACCTTGTTCCTACCTACCCCTTCATACCATAAAATCCCTCCAGGATTATCCATCCTAGGCTCACACAACATCACATGCATCAGGATGCAAAAAAAAGATCAACTAGACTCTTAGGCATAAACATGGGAATTAGTTTTCACACACAACGACCAATCAATGCTCCAAAGAATAAGGCATGTGGCCTCTAAAACAATGAGGGTAACTCATAACCCTTAGAAGAATTAATTTTATCGTAAATTCCATCCATTATTCTATATTGAATTTACATAATTAATTAAGCATGCATAACTACATCCACATGATTTATCACCATGAACAAAAACTATAAGAAGATTATATAAACATTCCACTTTACTGTTATCCAATAAATTTATAATTAAGCCTAGTTTTATGTACATTAAAAATTTCCTTTCTGAATGAAATTCTAAATAATAAAAGCATAGATATCGAAATATCATTAAAATCAAGTGGAAATAACAACAGTAGAATATATTACTAATTTATTAATCCAGTTAAAGTGTTTATTATATCAACATCATTTTTTACTGATGAAAACCCATTTAACTCTATAAGTTCATGTAAATGAATATATAATCCATGAATCTCTTACATCAAATGGTATTCAACATTCTTTTATCAATAATTGTACAACATAATGGACCATGATCACCTCTCCCTCAATTACTGAATTCACCTGAGGATGTCATGACACAACCAAATCAACCAAGACCCTTGAAAAACTCTGTTAAAACTATATGAGATCATCTACCATAGAATGAAGAGATTATGCGAGATGAAATAACATAAAACTAACACAAAACAGAGGTATAACCAATGTCGGATCAATGAAAAATCAACGATGGAAGCCCGCAATTGATCCCCATCAAAGGGGTCATCAACATGACAAGGGGAGTGTTGGGTCTCCAAGGATGAGAGAGATGAGCGAAAAATACATAGGATTGTGAAAACCCTAGAAGCTGAAATGTTTTAAAAACATTAATCATCGCGGAATTATACAACATATAACCCCCTTTAACATCATTTAATGCATTGGTATCATGTTCTCTGAAGGAGAGTCACCTCAACCTTTTATTTATTTCTCAAACCCAAAAATACATCACACTATGAACCCCTATTACACACCATTCATAAAACTGTGAAATAGGATTTCATGTTGGGTAATGGATATACACAATGTGTAATCCCCTCTTCCTAGTTTTTTCTTCACTGAACTTCTCAAAACATCATCTGATCCACCTTTGATAAATTCGATCTTTGAAAAAATAAAAAGGGTTGATTCATGTGGATCGTGTCCCTTAAATCATATAACTCTTAAAACATTCATATCCTTGAGAATTCAAAACAATCCTAGAGAGGAAATAGAAAATGTCATCCAAATAACCAACCCCAGAAATACCCCTCATTGCTCTCTCCACTACAGGATCTTAACACATCTCTATAAGAACAAGAGTAAACCCACCCAACAACAATAAAAACCACAACAGAATCATAAACACACTCCTAAGGAATATACCACTCAAAATATAGTAATCAACAACTTATAAGAGAAATCCATACTATTAACCAGAAAGGTGTATATCCACAATATTACATTATCACAATAATATCGTTAAACATCAAATATATCATGGTATTGAGAATGTATCTGTTACTCATGTTCCCAGTTTATATCCTCTTCACCACCATTCCACCATATAAAATTTACCAAGGGGATAACATTCCAACATAACAACTTCTCCTCGTGGTCCTCGTTCTCTACAGGCCACTTCTCGATGGTCTCATCTCTATCAACTTAAATCTCAACCAAATGGATGAAACTAGACTCATCATAATTATAATAGTGGAGTTGTGACACATGAATAATATAGTGTTATAGACACATATTTGGGGATGTGATATCTGATACACCACATCTCCTACGAATCCAACACCTAGAAAGTCCCAAATAACTAGGTAGAAAGTATAATCCCATGACCAAACCATCACTACCAATGACGAGGAGTCGACTTCAGAAACATGTGATCCCAAACATCAAATTAAAAAGGTATACTACTATAATTAACATAAGATTTTTAAGGATGATGGACATCCTTCATCCTCCAAAAAATCACTAAAACCTTCCCTATAATATTTTGTACTAGTCCTGGCTTGTAAATTATAGACTCTATTACCCTTGTCCTGCACAATAGAGAATGGAAGCTCATACATACCAGGCTTCAAAATGGCACCATAATGTTGATATAGTGGAAACTATTATTGTAGGATAACTCTACCAAGAGTATTTTCCTCATCCACTAAACAAACAAATCCATGAAATAAGAGTGAAACATGTCATCAATAGTCAGGATGTTTCTATCTATCTGACCATCCATATACAAAGGAAAAGTTGTTCTAAGGAATATGTGATATCAAAAATCATGCTAGAGCCTTCTCCACAACACGTAGGTAAAAATAGGATCTCGATAAAAAATTATCGTCTTAGGGACCCCTTGGAGCCTCACCACCACCACATGATATTTCCTTGAGAAACACTCCACTAAGATCAACTCCTTTTTTACAAAGATGTGGGCTAATTTCGTCAAAGGATGCAAAATTTCCCTTATATAATAATACTCTCCCTTTTCTCAAGCCAAAACTGTATCAAAGTACATCAAGATGTCCTCTCACATCCACTTAGGAATATAAAATGGAATGAGAAATACACATGGAACACATTTCTCGCCCTTTACCTTCTGGAACACCAATCATCAAGACACAAACACTACGGTTGCATGCTTTATCCTAGGACTCAAAAATCACCTTTTCAAAGATTTCTTCATCTTTTTCACATCATTATGTATTACTAAGGGCGAACATTGGAACTCACTGAGAACAATCTCACGTGTCACCAGGGGAACAAAACGTCTTCTTTGAGAATAAACCCATTGTTGTTCACCCACAATCCATCCATCAGGGGTCTTTCCATAATAAACACGGTCTCTCTAGTCTACCACCTCAATATCCCCCAATTGGGTCTCTTCAAAATGCTCCCACAAAAATGAATAGACCTTCATCTGAAAATGAAATCCTTTGTCCCCCAACTTTTCCCATATATAGATGCAATATTAAAATATCTTTCATTACTCTTTAGGAATCACATGATTCATACACTACATCACTAAACAACTCCCTGCTTAGTTCATCAGGTACAACATTCCATTTACAAGGTTTATATGATATTTTGAAGTTGAAATACTTTATGAAATCCAACCACCGATGATGTCGCAATTTCTTTTCAAGCATGGAGAGAAAATACCACATTATATTATGATATTAAAATATCAAAAAGTTCTAATGTCCCCACAAGTTTAGAGAAATAAACTAATGATAACTCAAGATCATGGGCGTAATAGTTATGATTATGGGGACATAACTGGTGTGACCCATAAAAAGAAAATGATCACTACTACATTAGAACACATCCAAACCCTAGTTGTGAAGATTCACAAAAAACAAAAAACTAAAATCCTGACACTAGTACAAAATGAACTAGAACACTTCCCAATGTATCTTCCAGCTACTTGAAAGATGTATGAAATTGATTAGTCCAAAAAACGCTTTATCTCTTATGTTCAATGTTGTTATAGGAGTCCTAACTGAAGATAAATCGGTAATGACCCTCCTGTAATATCCTACTAGACCAAGGAATCTTTTTCCGCTACCAATATTTTTGGGGATTCCCTACAAAAAAAATTGCTTATATCATCGATGGATCGATAGAAAATCCCTACTGGGATATGACATTCCATATGAAAACGAATTATTGATCACAAATACAGACATAGAATACTTCCCAAATAGATTTTTTTGATGATGAAATCCCAAAATAGCATGCATATGCTCTGTATCCTCCTTCTCTAACGCGGAGTGAAATGAATTTCGTCGATGAATACCACCATGAGTATATGATGACTATAAAAGTCTATATTCGTAATATCCTATTCCTTCACAAACATATGATGATATCATGAATTCAAATAGATCATCGAGAACCAAAAATTACCCATTAGTTGATCGGATCAATAATCAAACTATAGAAGTGGATAGCGATTCATCACTCTCACTTGGTTCAAATGATGATAATTGACACACCACTCAAAATCATTGTTAGCCTTCATCATGATCAAAACTACGATACCCTAGGGATACCCACTCGGCCGAACAAAACAACACTGAAATAGAACATTGATCTATATATACCGCTCTCACTACTCAAATGTTTCATCTTATATGTGGAAATTGAGATAGGAGACACACTTAACAGTATCATTGTCTCGAAATTTATCTATCATCTTGGTGGAAGACGCTTCAACCTATTGTATAAATACATTAGTGTACACTTCTATAACACTAGGAAAATTCAACTATTCATCCTCTAATGAACTCAGCATCAGCTTATCCATAAATCATAATAAGGATAGAACACACATCTGAACTATCTGAGAGTATCTCTCTCAAAAACACTCTATTGGATCTCCACCAACATGGAAACGCACCACCCATCTCCTTAAGCATTCCATGATAGCCTACAACAAATACAACGAATTGATGATGAGGATAAAAATATGTGTTTATATCCATAAACATCAGAAATTTTTCCAAGAGAATTATTGCACCGAGATTATGTCAAAGTCTTTTCATACTTCAATAAAGTATGTTCACCCTCCAACTAGCATTGTCAACGCCATGGGAACTAGATCCCTCTCTACCTTATTTTTTAATTCATGAACAAGGGATGTTTATATGAAGGAGTGTGTCACTCTTGAATCAATAAATTCATATAACCAAGTACAAAACAAGCACAAGGTACCTCAAATGATGCCTCTTTCAATTGGCACTAACAATGTAGAAGAATGACGCTGACCATTAAATAATACAAGACCACTTTGATGCTATTAAAAACCACCTCTACGTCCACTCTTTAGTCTTGGAGGAAGGGGATAATTCCTAGGTTATCCTTTAACTATCACATATATTATATAATGATCCAAAATAGGTGAGACATACTACTACGGCCTTGGTTGGAACTGCCTTAATGAATGAACCAAAAGGGGAAAAGATGATGCATGTTGACTAATAAGAAAGGTTAGACCCTCTTCATTCTTATTATCTTGACCTCTATATGAAAAAAGGGTCTGATCACTTGGAGTAGTTCTATGATTATATTTTCCTATAGAAACAAGATACTGAGGTATGGGATGTTCCCCCAACCAAATTGAAACTCTTCTTCCATGAAACATATAAAAACACACCATAGATCTACTTTATGAGGAATCTAAATAAACCCCTCTCATTTTGAGTTGGTTCTGGATAACGTTCTCTCAATAAAATCCTCCCTCAACAGAACCTCAAGATACAACATCAGTATAAACGGGGTGACCTTGTGCTGGATCTCTATAAGAAAAGACACCTTGAAATGCCTCACCATTGACTCATAATTTAGAAATTTTTCTGAAGAATATCATAAAAGGTTCCTAAAATGAATCCCAAAATCTCACACAATAGAGCTTCCCTACCCATGGGTGACGAGCTCTTGGCGACTAGCTTCCTTCATAAATGAATAAAGAAACTTGGCTCTGATCTTTCCTTGGATCTTCTCATAATAGAATTTTGATTCCACATGATCCCCTAGGTTCAAAAACCACCACTACCTTGTTACCCCATGTATAATCATAACAACCAATAAAACATAGTGATCCATTCGAGTAATGATCAAACTGAAATTTATCTCAAACTCTTTTAACCAGTATTCCATGACTAGAGTTGAAAGAGATCCCTCACACTTCTGTAGACTCCTGCACTTAAACTCTTGGAGTGTCCTCCTCTATTTTTTCATCATCTGCATCAACACTATGATGATCATCTAGTGCCCCACTACGGACCATGTTATACAAAGACCTGACGAGGATATATACTTGAAGTCATGCGTTTAAAAGAAAAATCATTTATAACTCATAAACATGGAATATGGATGAGTATAACATTAATTAATATTTTTCATTTATTTTTTTTATGTTAACCTTTTTTGAGGTCCTCCCACCCAAACACATGTGCAAAAAATAATGATTCATGATCCTGTCGCAGGTCGCTACTCCTCAATAAGGATCACCACGTTTAGTAGGTAATGTATGCTTAATTATACATTCCTTATATCATAAACTGCCCTAAATAACTTTTTCTAATCTGGTCTCATGTTTTTACAGTTCTTTTTGAATTTTTATGACAATTTTTCCTTACCATCCACAGAAAAATCACCTATTCCAATCTCCAAACTCAGTCGTATTCCTCAACTAGACCTTTGATACCACTATATGAGGACACCCACCCCACAATATATACCCCTCCTGGGTCAGCAATGTGATAAGACATATAATGACCCTCGAGTCCTACCTCTAGTTGGCACTTGGTTGTAGATTATAATCGAGTGTATAGAAAACACAAAAAGGGGAGGAATTAGCATCTAAAAGAACACACGATAATGAGAGATATAATACATACACCAACCAAATACTGCTAAAAATAAAATTTAAAAGAAATATCATGTAAACATATGTAGTTTCATCCAATAACTACAAGAACTGAATGGAATAAATGAAATTTTCAAATTAAATTAAATAAAAAACAACTAATAATCCTAAATAAATTCTTCAAACCCATGCTCATAGGACCAGAATAATTTTAAACCTGATCCAAGGGACCTGATAAAATGTTTATTTATTAATAGGTATTGTATAAAAATATACTCAATTGGATCCACCACTGAGTCTCTCATTCAAAATCAATGAATTAATTCTATAGAACAACAAATAACCAGTGAAAGTAACTCATGACATAAAAAGGTAAAATTTAAACATGACCACGCCATTGATAATATCACCATGTATCTCATTTAGGAGTGTATTATATAATTATTAATATCAAGGATTTTATGAATCTACATCCGCATTGGTTTCCTACTTTATCATAATGTTGCATGTCATGAGCATCTCTCTCTATGAATGATAGCATGATGACACAAGAGAAAAGCATCACAACCTACCCCTTCTGCAACCCAACACCACTACATTCACATAGCCAAAGTTACTTGGTAGTTTCCGGGAACCAAAATAGCCTACATAACTTGTATCAATCATTGGTTATTATACCTCACTCCACTACAACACATACACTGAGAAATGATCCTCAACCCATCACATCCTATACAATTTATACATATTTTAGCACATAAGAAACAATATCTAGAATTTATGTTGGTGAACAAACCACAATCCTTTAATTCCATCTACACACATATATGTGTAAAAATAAATTTTGTGCATACCAGTACAAGTATCTATATAGAGATGATATCAGGGAAAATGGGGGTAGTCAACCATCTATCCACCTACCGAGATGTTAGAGAAAACTACCCCTATGGTGAAAAATCCTTGTGATGTCATATTACCGAATTTATAGGGTGGTTTAGTGAATAGAAACACAAAAACTATAGAATATAATATAGTTCACAACCACACTATAGGAATAGTATAGTCATATACATGACTGCAGCTAATGTCATTAGAACTGCCAACTGCCAATGCTATGTCTAGGTGTCCTATAAGCACAAAACCATTTAAATGGATACATTAAATTAGATTATCCATTTTTTATAAGTATAAAATTACATTAATTAAAGATTTAACCATTTATTATCCATTATTACTTCCACATTAAATTTAATTATCATCACAATAATGTTTCATGACCTGTACTCCAAACAGAACCATGTCCATAATTCATTTAATTTTTTACATTAGAATTGCATCCCAGAAAAACCCAACACCATTAGTTAATATCATTTTTTCAATAGTTTATTAATAGAATTATCACTTTTTCATAATTCTGAGAATTATATAAAAAACTTCATGCTTCCAAACATAAGGGGCTCAACAAGGTGAGTAGATGAAATACTCATCGAGTCTTTTCCACCTATTGATATCGCCTAATTCCATGCTTTCTCGAGAATATAAACAAGAAAATCACATTCCACAACCCATGAATATTCACCTCTTTTGAAAAAAGGGTTACAAAGACCATCTACCTCATGAAGTGGGGAAAATAATGTAGAAAAACAAACATCATTTTCAACAACAACCACTTTCATATAAATATGTACCTGCAAATTTAACATCTTCCATCATCCCTGGTGTCCTCAACCATACCCACATGCATAAACTAATGCATCACACCATTCTAAGAATAAACTACCACCACCACCACTGTGCCTCCCTACCTTTACATACCATAATATCCCCCATCACACATCCATCCGAATATCACACCACAACACATATATCATGAATCAAATAATATAGAAACTGGGCTCTTTTTCTTAATTAAGGCATTCATCCTTCTCACACAAAGATCACTCAATGCTCAAATTCATAAGGTGCTTGGTATTTAAAGTAAAGTGGGTATATCAGAACCATTCTTGACATTATATTTATTGCAAAACTATATCTTTATTCCATATAAAATTAATTTATTCATTTATGAAAGCATAACTACATACATTTGATTTGTTACCTAGCACCACTAAATTAACCAGATTCATTATACATGACACATTATCTTTTTCCAATAAATTTATTAGTCATCACAACATTACATTATTTACCAATTTTCATCAAGAATGACATGATAAACATGAATAGTATTGATATCACATGATCTTGAAAATCAAGAGGAAATAAAAACGTTAAATAATTGATACTAATTATTTTGTCGAGTTTAATTATTTGTTATGTCAATTTCATGAAGATAAAAAGGATAAGATATGAAAACTATATGACTATATGTAAATGAATAGAGAATCCAAAATCCCCAATGTCAAATGTTTTCTGACATTATTTGCACGAGAATGGGCCAACACAACGAATTATGATCACCAATCCCGCAACAACGACATTCACCCCAAGGTTATTGTGACACCACCACATCCACCAACACCAATGAAAAATGAAATTAGTACCATGGGAGATCATCGCCATATCATGGTGAAATGATTACATATGGAACAATATCAAATAACCAAAAAATCGAGGTCGAGCATACCTTAGATTAAAGATAGATCTCATATGGAAGCCCAAGATCAATTGGCATTGAACTAGTCTCTAAAATTCTAAACCAACAAGTGTCGAGAATCTTGGGATAAGAGGGAGTGGAGAAGAATCCATAGGTTTGTGAGTACCAGAGTGGCTGATATTTTCAAAACATACAATGTTGGGGAATTACATGACATTTAACCCCCTTTTGTATCTTATAATTCATCACGTTTGAGTTTTCTAAAAAACATGCCGCATGTTCTATTTAATTATTTATTGAACCATTATGTACTTAATTCTATTGATCACCTCTTTCAAGCTATGAAATAACCCATGAAGCAGGATTTCACATTGTGGAGTGTTGTGACATGATGTATAATCCCCTCTTACTTGTATTTACATCATCGAACATCTCTAAACTTTTTTTGAGCATCCTCTAAGAACATCAATAGTCAAAAACATGTAAATAGTAGATTCATGAATATCCATGCCCTTACATACTCCACAAAAGAATTCACTTTTACCCACTAAATTTATCCAAGAAACATCACCCTTCCTCTTAAAAAGTAGAATCCTTATTGTAATCTACAATTCAAAATAATGTTAACCATTAATAATATAAACATATTTCAATTAAAAAAGACATAACCATATAGTATAAAAGACTAATAGAGGAGGGATGTTATCTCAATAACCACTATTTTTCTTGGATGAATTCAGATAAAGACTAAAATTTATCACTAAATAGAGAACCATAATCTACTTGATTCCATTAATGCACAATTTTATTATTCCAACATAATAGAGTGACTCAAACCTAAGATTAATTAGAGTTAAAAAAGAGAAACAATCATGCCAAATTTAGAGTGATGATTGATGGAGTCACTAATTATAAATGTTGATTTTTATTTTTATTCCCATGTCTCTTAATCTTAACTAAACTAATAGAATGAAAGTGAAATATATGAAATGACCCTTCATATACTATTAAAAGAATACATTGTTTGATACTTCCTGTCTTGTAGTGAGAATATATCGATATGTTAAAACTGCGCATTCAAAATAAATACAGAGAAACATGTCCTGAAGAATAATGTTTTTTCCAAAACATAATGGTAACCTGATGGTTAAAAAAAATAAATCCTCTATAAAAGTAACCATATTTATCCCTATTGAATGAAAATTTAGTTCACACATTCATTATTCCAGTGTAAAAAAATTATTTATAATTAAACACACATAACAACATGGAACGAAACTCTTTACAATATGATAAGAGAAAATTATTGTAAAAATATAACCTTAAAATAAACTTGAAAATGTTTTTTATGAAAAAACTATAACTTATTTACATTTAGATAACCATGAAAAGAAAATTTCACAATAAACAACATCATATATTAAAACTCAAAACTATGTATGTCTTACCAGAATTAAGAAGATTTTAAAAAAATCATTATAATCATATATATGAAATAAAAATAACATGAAAAGTATTTCAGAGTCTATGAAAAAATAATCATCAATAAATAACTATAAAATTATTTAAATAATTAGTTAGGACTTATAATTTTTTTTGGAATAACCGATAGCTACACGAAAAACAAGTGACCGCATTAAAAGATTATTTCTAGTGACCATATTAAATGAAAAACACTCATGAAATAAAAATAAAATGAATATTAACTAATATGTGAACAAAAATAATTTATAATGACACAAATATCAATTAAGACTAACAAAAAACTCAAAAATATATAATATAGTCCTCACCATATGAGACATGAGTTTGTTTCCCACACCATTCCCAAAACAATTTATTACATAAAATGAAAGTGGTAGTTAATACACATGGAGAATTACAAAATAAAGGAAATTAAATAAATATCACTTATAAATGACATTAACACACATATTAGGGTGAAATAATGGTTACTTATTTATCCAAGAATCACAACCATTATCTAGAAAAATTTGACTATGACTATTCCATAAACTCTACTCTTGCAGTTAATCCACTACCCATATGTTAGTCCAACAACAATTCATGAAGATAAGTAATTCATAAAATGATGTAAATAGGGCTGCAATAGATAAAATATGAACTCTCACAATAATAGTATATTTCTATTTATATCATTGGATTCTATGGAGAAGACTCACTTCTGTGAATAATTATCATGCTTGTAAACCCAAAATGACCCGTCGCATCTATGACCAAATGAGAAGATAATAGAACAATATATATTCTTGTAAAAGAGGTTATCCCTCTTATAATATTTGTGTAAATTCAAGAAACATTTTAATATTATTCTACTTTGATATGTTAAGTGGAGTTTTCAAAGGACACCTCGAGATGGTGTCAATGAAGTATGAGGAAATATGGGTTTTTGATAAGCTCCGAGTGGATGATGCTTTTGAATTACAGGTGAAACATCTCATGAATATTCCAAAATATATCCATACAAAGAGGACCACTAATATACATGTGGATTATTTGGGATGTGTCGTGTTCCTTAAAATTCATGTTTTCTTCCTCCGCATACTAGATAACCACACTCACTCTTTCATTATCCCAATTTATAGAATCTTATAGAAAATATGATAATAAAAAACAAATAATTAGGACTCACAAACTACAACTAAAATTCCATACCCAACCACAACAAAAACCAAACAAAATTAGGGCACATGAACCATAACCATAAGGAACCAACAAATCATACTCCCAAAAATGTGTTAGGTTTTGGATGGGGAATACACATCTCATGGATGTTCAGTGAAATCACAATGGATACCGAAGAAGAAGAGAGTGGTGGAGTGGTAATTATTACTTGAGTATACTATGTGAGAAATAGGAATGAGAGACAACTAGATTCAATGGCTGGAGGAGGAGAGAGGTGCAGCACTAGGGTTTCTCTTGTCTAGTACGTGTGACACAAACTGTTAGGGGAGGGTGTGGGGGGGATGTAAGGTAGAAAGCGGTAAGGGAAATGTAAAAAGTATAAAAATAAAAAAAAATTATAAAATAACTTTTTAAAAAATAAAATAAAATTTACCGGGTTGGGTGTGACAATAGAAGACATAGTAACAATGATCTGATCACTACATCTCGATAAATTTATTTTAAAGAAGAATGTGTCTTATTAATGGTATAATTTTTTAAAGAAAAATCACAATATATAAAAGATTTATATATATTATACAAATTTTTAAATTTATTTATATTTTGAATATGAAATTAAATTATATACATGTAGTTAAATTATATATACCAGACTATATTTTATTAGTTTATACTACATTTGGTCATATTCAAGTCTCATGTAATTACAACTATTAATCATCAATTTTATATCAAATATATATATATATATATATATATATATATATTCATAAACATATTACATGTCAATGAAATCATATTGTTATATTATTATAATAAAAATATAATTTATTTATAAAATTTATTGGAAAAAGTATATATATATATATATATCGGTAAAATATTTTATGTTCTTTTGTAATTTATTGATAAAGATTTTTATCATTGTAAAAACTTGTTGGTAATAACAATTTATTATAATAGAATCATATTTGGTAAAAGAAAATGTTTTAATTGATATTATAAAGGAATAGATTTATCTGTAGGTAAAAGATTTTTGGTTTTAAATGATCAATATCAACAAATACAACTGTTTGAAAAAAAAAAGTGGTTGTACATAAAATCTTTCACAGTAAAAGCTTTAAACTATTAGAATTTCTCATTATATCCTATAAATATATCATATTTAAAACAATTTCTATTGGTATAGTCCATTTTGTGTAGTATATCTATCAATATAATACCCATCCAGAACCTCCAAGACAAATAGAGGAACAATTGGTACATTATCTAATTATAGATTATACACTATGTAGTAATATGTATAATGATAGAATGTTGATGATGAAAAATTATTTTGAATTAAAATAAAAATAATAAATCGATTGAATAAATTAAATATTGAAATTATGAACTAATTAACCGATACACAAATAAGAATAACCAATGAAAACTCATTGTTATAGTTTACATGTAACAACTTTTAATATTATATTATGACTTATTCAAGGGCTAATCCTATGTCTAAAATATCATCACATTAATTAGTGTTATAATATGAATAATTTTATTAAAAAGGTTAAATTAAACAAATGAAACAAGTTGTGTATCTGATATAACATTGAATATATTATTAATTGGATAAATTAATATTAACCAACTTTAATTACAAGAAATAAAACATCACACCTATGAACCGATGTACAAATACATGATGCATTAACTCTCTCACAATTTTCAATCATTAAAATGAAAATTAAATTTCATAAACCAAAACATCACAATAATAATAAATAAATAAAATGATATAATTAAATACCAAACCATTAAAATAGTCTCACCATCACTATAACCCAGTTATACTCAATAAAATAATTTCATAAACAGAATTAAATCTACTTGCACATGTTCTAATCATAATGGATCCATTAAATGATGAATCAAATTTGAAAAAATATGTGGAAATGAATATAATTTCACTAACATATTATGATTCATGTAGTCTGATAAATTTTGTTATATTACCTCATATGTTTTTCCTCATTTTCAATATACTACCGACTACTATAGAGGTCAAAAACAACACAAGGGGATATTATTCCTTTAATATAAGATAATAATTAGATTAAAAGAATGTACAGGATAGAATAAACAATCAATATTAATTCAAAATTCTGAAGAATGAATATGTTCATTAAATTAAATATCAAAGTTTAATAAAAAACAAGTACATCATGTGTAAATGGATTAGAACATACGATGAATGAAAACATACATCATAAAAAGCTAAAATATTAATTGTGGGATGTATTACCCCCTATTTTTTATATGATACCCTTATATTATGATTTTAATTGTTAAAATGTGTAATGGTAATGGATTTGTGAGTTTGGGTAAATTTCAATATGCATGGGAGATAAGAGAAGACGTGCACAATCAGCCCACGATGTGTCTAAACTGTGTGGACATCAACTGAGAAACTGCGCACAGTTTCATTTTTGAGGTATTATCATTAGCAAAAAATGAGATCAGTTAAGGAGGCATGTGAGGAGCTCGTGTTGGTTTTTACTTTTTGATGTAGCTAATGCATGGTTAGTGCAATGTTTTCCTAACCAAGTGAACCAACAATGCACGAGGTTGATACAAGATCCTCTAAAATTGGATCTGGGTTTGCCTTTCCATTATTCAACTATTTTTCGAAAAACCATTTCTAAATTGTTATTTTCCTTCGCTTAATTCCAAATAGGGTTTTCCCATCAATCTAGAGGAAATAAAAAATATTCTATTGTTGTTTCGATGCTATATTCTTGAGGTATTTTACTGTTTATTATCATTCTTTATTAGCATCATATATCAACTTATATCTAATTCTCTAATATTCTTAGTTTCATAAATATACGCCAATATTGTGTAGATATATGATTGTGGATTCTATGTATGTTGATATTTGTTCATGATTATTATAGAATATTAGATCAATGACAGTTTTGTGGATAATCGACCCGGTTTTTTACGCCTTCATTATCCGTTGTCGAGTTTCGTCAATACCATTTTGGCAGATGGATTTTCTATCGATTCCACATTCTATTATAGTTTGTCTTTGGTTAATAGATGATTATTAAATGAAATTTTTTGTGAAAATAATGTAATGAATATTTTTTGTGATGATTTATGGTAGTTGGTGAAATTTTGTGATCTTGTGGAATTTTTGTACATAGGGATTTAGTTTCTGGAATTTCAAATGATAATTTTATATAATGAATTTTTTTTAATTTATAAAAGGTTTGATAGAATAGTGGTTTTTTTTAAAAACATTGCTTTATTGGAATGGTTTGGCATTGAAATGGGTTTTAGGGTAATTTTTTTCAATAAAAATTTAACGTCCCAGACCTGGCCATCCACCCGAACAGTGCCGAACAGGTCGGATGTTACTACCTTAGGCGCACCTCCTCGAACGCCAAAGGATGCCAACTAGAAACGACGGTATGTTAGGTATAGTGGGGAGGCTATACCCTCTCAGAGGATCATAATAAGGGTACTGGTCCAAGTACAACAGTAAAGATGCAGTGGAAAGAAAGACTCAGCAGACTCGAAGCAGACCCGCAGAGCGGAAGCATAATCAATATAGATAAACAGCGGAAGTTGTAAATGACCCAACAGCAGTGGAAATAAACACAAAAGCTTTCTAAGAACATGTAACTACAACTGAAAAATAAAACATGCATCCAGAGCAGGTCATGCACAACTGAATATAAACAGGGCGCCAATGGCTAACCAATAGTAGCTACAATAAACATGCCAATACAGAAAGTAAACAAAACAAAGTAAACCTAGCTAGGCATGACCTCAAGGTCCATACCATCTCCATGAAACAACTAACACAGCCCAGATCCAAAAGCTGGCCTCTTTCCTGCACGCAATTCCATAAATTCTGCATGTGTCCCGAAAGGCCCGTACAGGGTGTGAGACAAATCTTAGTAGAATACCACCCAACGGTGCGTACCAAATATATGTGTTTAATCAGTCATGCATTTACAAGGAAAGAAGTAAACAGTACGATGCACAAATAATTACAAACTCCACTGGTGCTCATCAGCCTCCATGGAGCGTCACCTGCTTCAGCCAACGCCGAAATACCTGTCGTGTAACCCGGCACCATGTGCCACCTCACACCTCGTGTCTCAAGTACCGACTTCCCGAAGGAATTCCCAAAATAGTAACCTGACACCATGTGCCTCCTAACACCTTGTGTCTCATGTACCGACATCCCGAAGGCACACCCAATATAGTATCATGGCACCATGTGCCTCCTGACACCTCGTGTCTCAAGTACCGACGTCCCGATGTGACGCCCAAAATAGTAACCTGGAACCATGTGCCTCATGACCCCTCGTGTCTCAAGTACCGACGACCTGAAGGCACGCCCATAATAGTAACCTGGCACTATGTGCCTCCTGACATCTCGTGTCTCAAGTACTGACGTCCAGAAGGCACGCCCATTTTCTAAAGGCTCCTCACCTTCCCCGTGGCTTTCTACGACAAGCACCCCCAACCAGAAAAACCTAACCGCAACTACGGGGGCCTCTACCCACACGAGTGGACAAAACCACCTCATCACGGAGTATCTCTGTGTGAACACTACTCAAAGTCCCGGTGAGCGGTAATCACCCAAAATATTCCTAAGCCACCAAAACATCTGACACCTCGTGTCCCTGCGACCATGTCGCTCAAGTCTGATGGCCTCGCCATCCAAGTAACCCGGGACATGCCCAACCTGAGAGTCACACTACCTCAATACGACGTCCATGAAGCCCAATACCGTGGTCAAAACCACCCAAATTAACCTGAGCAAAGCCCCAACCTGTGATCAGCATCACTCAAGCATAACTGTGCCAAGCCCAACACAACCCAAGGGGTCCAGCAGATGCAATTCACCAATTTCATATATAACATATGTAAATAGAAAACATAACCAGGAAAAACAAACTAAACAGTTGAATTTCACCCTACCAGGTGTTGTCCCATACCAGCACTGAGGTCTTAAATGCCTCTAAAAATTCATAACAGGCTTTGAAAAATTAAACTAAACAGTTTATAATAATAACATTTCAATATAAACCATTTTGGCATTCCCCAGCCAAAAAAGCCCCGACGAGCAACGACCCCTCACCCGGCCCTGCTCACGCAAACTGGTAACCGGGCACACCCAAAATCATCCCAGAAGTCCCATAAGCATTATAGTATGAAAAAGCAGATAAAATGGGTCCCGCTCAAAATACCTGAAAACGCGCCGAAGGCCGCGTTACCCAAACTACTACGAAAAAACAAAATGAGGTATGCACCACCTACCTGAGACTCGCACGATGCTAATCCTCTGGTAACACCCGTTAATTTGGACTAAAACGCGGTAAATCTACAAAATATTCAAAACCGTTCAGAGGTCTATAACTCATTCTAGAACAAAAATCAAACAAAACAACCAAAGTGGAATCGAGGCCTTACAGAGGGGGTTCCAATGTACTAATCAGAGCTCGAAACGGGTCTTAGATGGATGATCGGGAAGAGGAAAGGGGTTCAGCCGGCCTGGTTCGCGTATCCGGGCGGAGGAGGGGTGTTCTAACTAAAAACGAGGATACTTCCCATTTTAGCACACACAAAAAAGTACACGGCGTGTACATTTGGACTACACGCCGTGTATATTTCATTTAACTGTTAAAAAAAGGAAAGATTCCGCCGACTTACTTTCCAAGCCTGCCGACATGAGTACACTGCGTGTACGTAGGGGTACATGGTGTGTACTTGGTTCCTCTTCCTTTCCTCGCCGACGTACTCACATTCCATGTGTTTTATTTATACAAGGATAGACTACATAGCATGTCCAAGGGCAAAACGGCGTGTCCTCAGTTCTACCTGGCCAATGACCTACACGCCATGTATGGCCTCACACGGTCAGGGGTCTACACGGCGTGTTCAAAACTACACACCGTTTAGTAAGACACTACTACACAGTCATCACACGACATGTACTCGGCGAGCACATGACTGGTCACTCGCCTACACATACACGGCGTGTACTTAAAGTACACAGCGTGTAGTCTGGAAATTTCTAGAAACATCCCAAATTTTCCGGTCTCCTCGGAAACCAGTCAAAAATTTAAATAGGGTCGGGATTTTGACCCGTTCCAAAAACTCGGGTTCTTAAAAACTCCCCACCTTAATGTAGCTCGTCCCCGAGCTACCAAACGTAACTCGGAGATGGAACCAAACACGCCCATCCCAGATAAACAACCTGGACTACCCCAGTCCCAAGGCTTTGGAAAAATTCCTCAAGGGGCTCCCCACCTTAGTAATCGCCTTACCCTATCTCAACCCAAAAAAACATAAAGAAAACAGGGTTTTAATAACCTATTTTCTAGATGAAAAATCCTCCCGTGACACATCGTCACCCCTGCACTTTGTTGGTGCTCCTATATCGCTACCGACACCCAACGTAACCAGCACTACATCGGTGTGTGCCTCCACGAGGTCCTGGTGCCGAGCACCTCATGTGACCCGCATCCACGATTCTCTGATTCCCACGACACCTCAAGTAACCTGCATCCACAATGCCCCGATTCCCACGACACCTCATATATATATATATCACGCACCCGATATGGTGCCATCCCACTGACTAGCATCTAGTCAGTCCACAAATATCATGTGCATCTCTTGCACTCAAAACATACATACCTCTATAGGTCATGCCAAAAAGGAAACATGGAGATCACGGTCACACCGCGGTGTACCTCTAACTGTCACCGGCTCACCGGCCTGCTCAGCCTCTGGCAGCTCCATGTCGTGCACCTGCCCTGAAACATGGCTGCCTGACGCCTGACCTCTTGATGATGCTCCAGTCACCGGCCACTGACCCCTCAGCTGGGTCCTACCGTCTCTATCACGACCTCCGCGCATAGCTGAACCTCGACTACCCTCTATGGGTACCGAACCTGAACCAACTCCATACGCCATAGTCCGTCCTGATCCCTGCCTACCAGCTATCCGAGAAGGTTTCCTTAAAATCCTCTCCAAATGCCCATCCTGTCCACGTGCCTGACACTATTTCGGTGGTCTATTGCACTACACCCAAACATGTCCTGATTGTCCACACTAGAAGCAAATCACCGAAGAACTCCCACGAGGTGGTCTAGCTGAATCCCCAGCCTGACTACCCTGTTAGAACTCATCCCGCCCTTGCTTCCTGCTGTCTGAACCATCACTTGAAGCTGTCGTCCTGCCCAAGGGAGAATTCTCCCATTCGTTGCCCTCGGCAATGAGTTCATGATTCACCGCTTCGGAGAAAGAACCCAGCCTGAAGATTTTCACCTAGACCCAAATGGAGTTTCGTAAGCCATCCTCGAAGCGCCTCACCCTAGATGCGTCATCACTCACCATACCCGGTGCAAAACGAGACAACTCTGTGAATGTTGCTGCGTAGTCCATAACGGACATGTCTCCCTGCTGAAGACTAAATAACTCCCGAGCTCTCTCTGCCCTCAACGTCTCCGGGTAGAAGTGCTCAATGAACCTGCCCTCGAAGTCTTTCCACGCCAGTCCCTCGTGCCAAGGACCATGTACTTGTACATCCCACCAACGCTTCGCCGGTCCTCTCAGCATGTACGTCGCCAGCTTGACCCTCTACCGTGGAGGCGTCTCAAGCTGCTCGAAAATCATCTGCATACTCTCAATCCCATTCTCAGTCGCCGGCGGACCACCCTCTCCATGAAAAAGCGGCGGGTTCTACGACTGGAACTCCCGCGTTAGATACGCCATAGAAGGATCTGTACTCTGCGTGCCTCTGTCAATCCCCTACAAGACACATACCAGGCTAGCTCGGAGATACTCATCATGCCATGGCCCGAACGATGCCAAACCCGGCTGTTGTCCTGCCTGCACTGGATCCTGAACATGTTCCTATCCCTGAGCCTATACCTGCGGCTCGTGCTCAGCCTGTACCAAAGTCTGACCCAGGTCCTGTGGCACTGTATCATCTCCTGCCTGATGCTCCATCGAGCCGTGACGGAGTAACCCGCTGAATACCATAAATGTTCAGACATCCCATATATATATAACAATATATTCTACACAGATAAGGAAAGCAGTAAAAGCCAGTGCACAAAAACTACCCTTACTCCCCCTCACCGCAACCCATGCCCCACGGCATCCCGGCCTCACGGCCTCCTTACCCGCCCTCAACAGAGCCAAGTATCACAAGTACCTCGGGCCATGCCCGTCCCGACAACTCACGTTTCCTTAAACTGACGACCGAGTCGCCCAATCATGACAGTTACACTGCCTCACCCATAGTACCTGCCTGCTCTCATAAGAGTCAGACCCAATTATCTTGCATCATGCAATTCTACAAAATATAAAGCATGGAATACTCATTTACACAACTAGAAGTCCTATCGGGAATTTCACCAACTCACATTTTAATGTATATAAAGCATGGCATTTTATTTTTCATTCACATGGAATTATCACTTCACAAAGCATACGTGCAATTATGAAATTGAAATACCCTAAAATGTGCCTATCAAAAGCCAAGAAACCATGCCTTGCCATACCGGACCAAGGTCCAATTCTCCGCTACCGTTCCAGGTCAAGGGTCACATATCACAATCACGAACATCACACATCATGTGAGCCACCGAGGTGGAAATAATGTCAACTATAATCTGAGCAAAAGCAAACAGCAGTTCCCACCCATGGTAACTTGGTCCTTCCCTCGTACCTGGGGCTGCAGGCACCCAAGCACAAGCTAGAAAGCCAGTTCCAGTTACAACAACTTATCTCCAGTCTACCATATCCCAAACAGTAAAACTATCAGAATGAAATGAGAAGCTGCAAACCCATTAGTATCTAGTAAAACGCTGCTACTAAATCCCTGTCAAGAACTCCATTGATACCACTTTGTAACGTCCCAGACCTGGCCAGCCACCCGAACAGTGCCGAATGGGTCGGGTGTTACTACCTTAGGTGGACCTCCCTGAACGCCAAAGGCTACCGACAGGCAGCGAGGGTCTATTAGGTATAGTGGGGAGGCTATAACCTCTCAGAGGATCATAATAAGGGTACTGGTCCAAGTATAACAGTAAAGATGCAGTGGAAAGAAAGACTCAGCAGACTTGAACCAGACCCGCAGAGCAGAAGAATAATCAATATAGATAAACAACGGAAGCAGTAAATGACACAAAAATAGCGGAAATAAACACAACCGCATGCTAAGAACATGTAACTACAACTGAATAGTAAAACATGCATCCAGAGAAGGTCATACATAACTGAATATAAACAGGGCGCCAATGGCTAACCAACAGTAGCTACAATAAGAATGCCAATACAGAAAGTAAAAAAAACAAAGTAAACTCAGCTAGGCATGACCTAAAGGTCCATACCATCTCTATTCAACAACTAACGTATCCCAGCTCCTTAAGTTGGCCTCTTTCCTGCACGTAAGTCCATAAAGTCTACACGTGTCCCGAAGGGCCCGTCCAGGGTGTGAGGCAAATCTCAGTAGGATACCACCCAATGGTGCGTACCAAATATATGTGTTTAAGAAGTCATTCATTTACAAGGAAAGCAGTAAACAGTACGATGCACAAATAAATTCAAACTCCACTGGTGCTCAACAGCCACCATGGAGCGTCACCTGCTTCGGTGAATGCTGAAATCTCTATCGTGTAACCCGGCACCATGTGCCACCTGACACCTCATGTCTCAAATACCGACATCCCGAAGGCATGCCCAAAATAGTAACCCGGCACCATGTGCCTCTTGACACCTCGTGTCTCAAGTACCGCCGTCCCGAAGGCATGCCCAAGATAGTTACCTGGAACCATGTGCCTCTTGACAGCTCATGTCTCAAGTACCGACGTCCCGAAGGCACGACCAAAATAGTAACCTGGCACCATGTGCCTCCTGACACCCCGTGTCTCAAGTACCGACGTATCGAAGGCACACCCAAAATAGTAACCTGACACCATGTGCCTCCTGACACCTCGTGTCTCAAGTACCGACACCCGAAGGCACACCCATTTTCGGAAGGCTGCTCACCTTCCCCGTGTATTTTTACAGCAAGCACCCCAACCAGAAAAACCTAACCGTAACTACGGGGTCCTCTACCCACACGAGTGGTCAAAACCACCTCATCACGGAGTATCTCTGTGTGCACACTACTCAAAGTCCCTGTGAGCGGTAATCACCCAAAATAGTCCTAAGCCACCAAAACATCTGACACCTCGTGTCCTTGCGACCATGTCGCTCAAGTCCGATGGCCTCGCCATCCAGGTAACCCGGGCCATGCCCAACCTAACAGTCACACTGCCTCAATCTGACATCCATGACACCCAATCTCGTGGTCAAAACCACCCAAAGTAACCCGGGCAAAGCCCCAACCTGTGATCACCATCACTCAAGCATAACCGGTCCAACCCCAACACAACCCAAGGGGTCCAGCAGATGCAATTCAGCAATTGCATATATAACATATGTAAATAGAAAACAAAACTAGGAAAAACAAACTAAAATGTTTAATTTCACCCTACCAGGTGTTGTCCCATACCAGCACTGAGGTCTTAAATGCCTCTAACAATTCAAAACCGGCTTTGAAAAATTAAACTAAACATTTTATAACAATAATATTTCAATTTAAACCATTTTGGTGTTCCCTGGCCAAAATTCCCCGACGAGCATCGACTCCTCACCCGGCCTTTCTCACGCAAACTGGTAACCGGGCACACCCAAAAGCATCCCAGAGGTCCCATAAGCATTACAGTATGAAAAATCAGATAAAATGGGTCCCGCTCAAAATACCAAAAAACGCGCCGAAGGCTGTGTTACCCAAACAACTACGAAAACACAAAATAAGGTATGCACCACCTACCTGAGACTCGCACGATGATACTCCTCCGGTAACACCCGCCAATTCGGACTAAAATGCGGTAACTCTACAAAAGATTCCAAACCGCTCAAAGGGCTATAACTCGTTCTAGAACAAAAATCAAACAAAACGGCCAAAGATGAATCGAGGCACCGAGGGGGCTCCAACGTACTAATCCGAGCTCGAAACAGGGCTCAGACGGATGATCGGGAAGAGGAAAGGGGTTCGGCCGGCCTGGTTCACGTATCCGGGCGGAGGAGGGGTGCTCTGCCTCAAAACGAGGATACTGCCCGTTTTAGCACAAAAAAAGTACACGGCGTGTACTTTAGGACTACACGCCATGTATATTTAATTTAACTGTTAAAAAAATAAGAAGGTTTCCGCCGACTTACTTTCCGAGCCTGCCGACATTAGTACACGGCATGTACCTAGGGGTATACGGTGTGTACTTGGTTCCTCTTCCTTTCCTCGCTGACGTACTCACACGCCATGTGTTTTCTTTAAACATGGCTAGACTACACAGCGTGTCCAAGGGGAATACGGCGTGTCCTCGGTTATACCCGGGAAACAACCTACACGCCATGTATGGACTCACACGGTCGGGGGTCTACACTGTGTGTTCAAAACTACACACCGTGTAGTAAGAAACTACTACACGGTCATCACACGGCATGTCCTCGGCGAGCACATGGATGGTCACTCACCTACACATACATAGCGTGTACTTAAAGTACACGGTGTGTAGTCTGGAAATTTCCAGAAACATCCAAAATTTTCCAGTCTCCTCGGAAACCTATCAAAAATTTAAACAGGGTCTGGATTTTGACCCGTTCCAAAAACCCGGGTTCTTACAAAAAAGGTGTTTTTATTGAATGCGTGTTTTTGGCAGGATCTTTGGTTGTGTTGTGTGTGTGTTCATGTTTTATTTTTTGGCATTTAAGGAAATATTATTATTTTTGGTGATAATGGTAAAATGGATCATGGGTTATTATTACCTTTTGATTACTTTGTAGATCAATAAAAAACCGCACATGAGTATTGAAATGTCATCGTGTATCATGCTTGGTATGATGTGAGGATGTGCGGAATGGATTTGGGATAAAACTGAATATTGAGAAATGGTTTTCAAGAAATTTTTATTAATTTTTATTGTAAAATATCCATCTAGAAAGTTGGATTCAATTTCAATTATATGATTTTTGTTATGAATTATATTAGAATATGGTTTATAGATAGTTAAAATTTTTTAAGAAGTTTCTTTATATAAACTGTTTTTTGTAAATGTTTATAACTCTTTTATACAAGAAGTGTGAGTTGGGACGTTATTGGGGAAACCTAATGATTTTTATACTCACCCGAACAATGAAACATTGTTTCTTTTGAATATTCTATCAATCAGGATAATAGAAAAGGTAATGTATCACATGTATTGAGGACAACCTCATTATACATAGGTTTCTAGATGATTGTAGATCATGGAGATTGTGGGGAATGGGGTCCTGCAGACATATAAGAGTATTTAGTTGTTCATCATCTATTTACTTTGATAATAGTTTGGTCTTCCATTTTTACACACTTTGGTGTGGTTTTTGGAAGAATAAAGACATTTTGTTGTCTTTTATTATTTTCATTCATCATTTAGTGAATGTTTTGGTCATGGTTTCTTAGTTTTATGGTTTAAATCATAAAGGGAAAATCACCCCCACTATAATTGAAACCCTTCAAAATTTATTTCCATCCCTTTTCATCTTTTGGATGTCGATTAGGGCCTAGAAATGATTCTTTTTATTCTAATGCCAATGATAATTAGTGGGTCATTAAAAATGGTTTCATCTTTTTTGGACCATTCCTAACTTATAGAATTCACTTCCATGGTATTGTAGTTCATCATACTTATCTATTCAATGGGTTGTGATCATATAAAGGATTAGAATTGTTGAGAAATGAAATATATAGGATAAAATGATGTAACTAACCTATTTATATTGGACATCGTGTTACCTGGGTGTTGGGTACATACGTGTTTTGGAGACACCTATAGGATACTGGAATCACATAGTCATGTTTTTAGCCAATGAGACGAGCATGTCATGTATTAGAGGAATAAAATACCACTAGGATTGAATATTTCATATGGATTAATTAGTTATGATCACTCCAAAAGGGTAATCTTTTTAAATAATGAATAATTTTCTTTCAAATGAAATATTTTAAAAAGAATAAACATCGTGTATTTATAAATTTAGTTCATTTTCGAAAGAAAAAAATGATTTTTCAAAAAATAAATAAATGAGAATTAAAAATGTTTTTTTTGTAAAACTATGTTGTGATAGTTGAAGTGAATTAAATTGAAAATACGGGAAATTAGACCATATAGAGTGAGGAAAGCTGAGATTGTAATTTGTTTAGTTAATGTCACTTGGTAGACATCGTAGAAACCAACTGGAAGACTATGTGGATAACGTGGTTGCACCTAGAACATAGGTGAACCAAATTGTCTAAATGTGACTTTCTGATATACGACGTATGCATTCTTAGTCATGTAAATTCAGAAAAATTTATTTTAGTGGACCCTAAAAAGATATATGTGGTGATCATATAGTAATATTAGAAGAATGTGTTTGAGATATGATTTCTTCTTGGTCTAGCTATATATTACTGATGTTTTTTTTCAAGACATATCATGACTAGACTCTCCAATTAAAACATTGAAAAATAATAATGTTTTATTCCAATGGAAATATAAATTATAGAAGTCATTCACTGATCAGAATGTTTATCTTACTAAGACACCTATCTCGACATTTCCAGAATCATGAAGGATATATGTGGTGTACTCTGATTTATTTGGATTAGTTTTGGGTTGTGTTATTTTTCAAGAGGTACATGTGGTTTCTCATTGTTCAAGATAGTTGAGATTGATTGGTTAGAACTAACCAAAACACAATATGTATTTAGCTATATTTGTCCACGCATTGATGATATTCCATCATTATCTATTTACTGAGATATTTACTATGTTCAAAGATCATAAATGCTATAAAAAAATTTCTCATAGTGATATTTAATTATATAGAAAAGGAGAAGGATGTAGTATAACTTGATTTTAGACTATGACTTGATTTATGCACTGGGAAAAAGGAATCAGGTGGTATATACATGGGCTAGAAAGACATATTCTTAGTTGGTGAAAGATGTTTCAGATAAATTGAAGATGTTGTTGGTCCTAGCTGACATGCATATAGAATGTGAAGACCCATGTAATTTTGGGGTTTTATTTTCAGCTACACTTGTTCTTAATTTTGTTAATATGGTCAATGAGGCCCAAACATCTTATAAATAATTCCATGTAATGAGTTAAAATCTAAATGGAGGGGAGACCATTTTGGGATGAAAACATAATTGTAGTTCAATTTATTCTTTTATAGATTGGATGGTCAAACATATGGCTTATTGGGAACAACATCTTAAGTATTAACAACATTCAAGATGGGTTGTATATAAGAGAACAAAAAATTTGCACAAGGTAATAAAGGCGTAGTATTGGTTGAGAGGCAAGAAAACTAATGTGGTCATGATTGTCTCGTGGTGCATAACATGATAGCATGTTAAAGCAGAGCATCATTGATTGGATGGTATGTTACAGTCTTTACCGATCCTAGAGTGGAAAATGGAACAGATAGCTTTGGATTTCATTATAGTTATTCAAATAATGTTTCACAAACACGATGCCAAATTGGTGATAATGGATCATCTTACCAAGTCTGCTGATTTCATTCCAATTTATAAAACCCATATGGTAGAGGATGAATCCAAAATCTATGTTAAAGAATAAGTAATCTGAAATGATGAACCATTGTATATCATTTCTGATAGAGAATTTCGGTTCATGCCACATTTTTAGAAATACAAAAACAAAACCCTTGGAATCCTGTTGAATATGAGTTCCGCGTATCATCCATGAACGGATGTCAAATGTGATAGGATGATATTGATTTTAGAAGACATATTGTGGGCCTTTGTAATGGATTTTTGTTGATCATTGGTGGAGAATGTACCCTTATAAGGGTTCATGTAAAATATTTTCTATCAGGCCATGATATATAGGGATTTATTTAAATCATTTTATGGGAGTCCTTATCTGTCTCTATAGTATTTGGTGGAAACTGTTGTGACTTCACTAGTTTGGAATGGTATTGTACATGAAATGATGGATAAGATTGAGTTGATCAGAAAGAATGTGAAGATATATTAGAGTCATCATAAATTATATGTTGACCATCGTTGAAGGATGTTGTCATTTTCCATGAGTGATCTTGTATTCTTGGGGATATCTCCATGAAATAGTCAACATCATTTCAAGACGCAGGGAATGATATCACCATGATAAATTGGACCATTCAAGAAACTAGAATGGTTTGGATAGGTGGAATATCATTTTTCATTTCCACCACGATTCAGCATGGTTCATAATGTGTTATACGTATCTCCGTAGAAAAAGTATCATCTTGATCATGGTCATGTGATCAAATGCGATCACTTTGACCTAGATTCAAACGATTCCTTGGTACATATCATAGTGTGTAATGGATATAGAAAG
This sequence comes from Viscum album, assembly GCA_963277665.1. Lineage (NCBI taxonomy): Eukaryota > Viridiplantae > Streptophyta > Magnoliopsida > Santalales > Viscaceae > Viscum > Viscum album. The sequence goes on along the minus strand of OY728143.1, from coordinate 958,268,979 downwards.
GAGAAATTATTCCATGATCAAATAATTATTATATTGATGGATTTATGAGAACTTGGTCTTATTCAGGAAGAATATTGGAATAAAAGGATGGAAAAAAACACTAATGGCATGAGCACTTTTTATACCTTGATGTTTTCTACTATTTGGGGAAATAAAGTCTTATGGTTGGGAGAATGTGTTACCACTAGTTCTTGTTGTGTGACCCTTACATGATAGTTTCTGTTATTAAAAATTTTAATGGGGATGGAGGTAGGGTTTGTTGAACATTAAATATGTTATTTGGGGAAATATGAGAGACTCATGGTCAATGAGCGATTTTTCTAACATGTGTGGATATCCTAGTGGAAACCACACACAGTTGTAGTTTTGATGTAGTAAATTTGGTACGGTTTGATCATGGATTGGGAGATGGTGTGAGTATGTCATTTGATGGTTTCATTAAGGCATTAGCTAATTTCCCGTAGCACACGGTTTTTCTAACCATGTGATCTAATCGTGCATAGTGTTAAAACAAGATCATAAAAAAGTGGATCTACCTTATCCTTTACATTAATCCATCCTTTTTGAACCAAAATCACTCTAAATTCAAAGCTTCCTTCACTTACATATATAGAGGGTTCTCCCATCGATCATTAGGATATCTGAAGGGCTCCCTCAGTGATTCAAATTAAGATTCTATATGTATGTGATTGTTCATCATCATTTACAAATGATTTCTTTGATCTAATTAGATATAGTAATTCTATATTCCTAGTTTCATATATATTCTCCCATTATATATAGATATAATATTTTGGATACCAAATATGTTGATATTTTTTTATGATCATTATAGTAGAATAGATCAAATAATTTTTTTTGGTGAATCAACCCAGTTTATTATGCTTTCTTTGTCTATTGACGAGTTCCGTCAAAATGGTCGAGATAGGTTTCTTCTCTCTCAAAACCTATTTGCACGTTGTTTGTATTAGTTTCAAAGTGGTTTATAAGAAATAAATTTATTATAAAAATCATATAATAATTCTTTTTTAGTGATGATTTATGGTTTGGGTGAAATTGTGTTATCAAGGTGAATTATTGTGCAATGGGATTTAGTTTCATGATTTTAATATGGTAATTTTAAATTATAGATTTGACGGAATTGATTAATGGTTTAATGTAAAAGGGATTTTATTAAAAAAAAATTTATGGAAATTGTTTGGCATTAAAATGGGTTTGATAAAAATGGTTTTCAATAAAATTGTGTTTTTATTGAAAATGTGTTTTTTCAAATGATCCTTGGGCATGTATGTAGTGTATGTTGAGGATTAATTTAAAATTCATGGGTAAAAACGAACATTTAATCATTTACCAAGTACAAATGGATCATGGGATATTTTTTCATTGGTAATACATGGTATATCAATGAAAAAAACTGCTCTTGAGTTTGGAACTTTCATTTCCTAGCATGTATAGTTGGTTGTGTTGACGTGTGGAATGGATTGGTCATTAAAAAATAATATTTAGAAATGGATTTAAATAATTTTTTTTTATTTAACAAGAAAAATAAATTGTAGTCATTATTTTCAATTATAGTTTTACACATTTGGTTATAAATGGTTTTAGAATTTTATTTAATTTTAGTTATCAACTATTTTGAGAAATTTTTATATAAAAACTATTTTATATAAATGTTTCAAATTCTTATATCCAAGGGGAATAAGTTGGGAATTTATTGGGTATAACCTACTAAGGCTTATATTGACCTCTTATCAGGCACTTTGGTTCTTTTTCAGATGTTATCTATTGGTACATGGGCAATGGTAAAGTACCAAATGTTTTTAGCTCCAACTCTTAAAACTAGGGATGTCTAGTTATTATGAAATATTGAGAATATAGATTGTGGAGAGTAGTGGTATTTTTGGGTTCTTTTTATGTTATTCCTATGTTTACATTGATAACTGTTTGGTCTTCCATTGATTCATACATTGGAGTGGTTTTTACATGAATAATTTTGTTATTGTTGTCTTAAATTTGTTCATGTGTCATTTAGTGAATCGTCTAATTATGGATTTTTAGTATAATGATTTAACTATTAATCTATAATCTATACACATATATATTTTAAATGATTCAATATTTATTTTCAACTGTTTGTGTTTTGGGGATGTCTCTAAAGGCCAAGTAATGATTCATTTTTTTCTCAAGACAATGAGAATTAGCAGTTCATAACAAGGGATCACTAAAATAGTTCATGATTTCTATAACAATATCACCTCTATCACATCTACTATCAACTAATCAGTAGTATTTATTAGGACCCTGCCATGGGGATTGATAATTTAATATAAAACCATGTGTTAAGACCCATAAAATTCAAGGGAAATTTTTTCTTAATTTTCTTTTAGATTTTACAAGAGCGCAGTTTCTGACGGCACTTGATTCTGAGGCCCGGTTTGCCCGGAATCAATTTTCAAATTTTAGCTCTGGTACGTTCAGTGAACGAACGAGCGAGTTTTCATAACTTTTGAACCGATGCTCGGAATCGAAATCCGAGGGCACCAATGAAACCGTAGCGCCTGTATTTTCGTAAGAACACCTTTTCTAGAGTTTCTTTTGCTTGGGTGAGGTTATTAATTAAATGGGTTAACTAAATAATAAAATAAAATATTTGGCTACAAATTTTATTTCTATTCTAGGTAGTTTAACCCTATGCTTGGTGGTTATAGTAGGACCCACTAATATCCTAACTTCACTAGGTAGGATATTAGTGAAGTGGGGCCCACACGATCCCCACCCCTTCAAATCTCTTTTAACCTCCCTCTCGTTCATTTAATTTGTAACTCACCCACACCTCGAATTATTGGCAAGTCAACCCTCAAAATTAATTTGAATATTAAAAGCTACTCAATTAATTCAATTAATTGATTGTGATCTGTTTGATTTTTAAAGTAATGGCTTGCATGTGTCTTGATAAAATAAGCCAAGACTTACTTTATTAGGGGTTGATTCGTTGTGCGAAAGGAAGGGAGGACTCTTGTTCTCTTGAATAATATCTTCTTCCTCCATGAAGAACACGAAGAGCACACCATCACTGACGAAAAATGACGACCTCCGATGAAGGACGACGAATAACGCTGATTCCTCAGAGATCGACGATGCGACACCGTATACCACGACACTGACGGTCCTCTTCTCCACGACATTGTGTACCGTGAAGCCATGTATCGCGACGCCAACAATCCTCCTTATGCGACACCGTCTTCTGCGACTTCCTTTTCCCACGACAAACCTCGTTTGATGACTTCATTGAGGTAGGGGTTTGGAATTTTTTTGTGATTATTCTTGTAGTGTTCATATTTATTTTATGGCCGCCTGTTATCGGATTAATGGGAGGAGGCTGGACGGAACGAACACGGCCGACCGTCCTCCCCCTTTGATGATGTGTTTGTTGCAGCACAAGAAAAGGCAGGACGGTGCAACGGCACCGCACGAAAGCAAGAGGAATTGGCGAAGAAGCATGGCGTTGTCGCGCCTCGCCGTTGAGGTCGAATGAAGCCGCGGCTGGAGTCGGGCCGCGGCGAAGGGGCGCGGTGCCGTCACGCCGCGTCGGAAAACTACAAAGGTTTGCGGCCAGGGCGGGCCATGGAGTAGGGGGCAGCGTCGTCGCGTCATGCCGGTCGGACAAGATCGTGGATCAAATCTGCGGCGGTGCAAGGCGGTGCGGCCGGAACCGCTGACAGCCCACAGCTTGGAGAGGCGGGATTGTGGGGTCCCGCGGCGGCAGCACCAATCGGCCGGACCGGGCCGACCATTTTGGAAGGGATGTCGGGAGTCGTAACCCCCGGCTGGCAAGGGAGTGACCCCATGTGGGGGGCAGCAGTTTCAATCAAGGGGGAAGTCGTCCCCCTTTCCGCTCGGCTCGGCCTGCGCCGAGCCGGCCTCACCAGGCCGCGCCCGCGCCAGGCCCCCCGGCAGCCCAGGCCGGACTGGCCGCACCGGGCCGGGCCGCGCTGGATGGGCCGGGCCGCGCCGGTTGGGGTGGACCTCACCCAAAAGGTCCGGTCGCGCCCTAAAGGGCTGGACCCGGACCCCGTTTGGGCCGACCTAGGGGGTCTCGGGCCGGGTCGGTCCGGGCCCAACACCCCTAAAACCGAACAGGTTTGTTCTTTTTACCATATCATGGGCTACGGAACTCCGATCGATGCACCTTAAATTGTGATGCTATCTTTGGATCGAGGCAGTCATTTCGGTATATTACACTTAAGGTTTTGGATAACTTTGGGTACGACCAGGTTGGTTCGAACACGAAACCAACCGGGCCCTCGGAACGGAAACACTTATAACATAAGCTTCGGACGTCCGATTGACATTCTGTCGACTTTGTTGTATTCCTCTTAGTGAGACAGACCTTTTGGCTTACTCCGCTCGAGGTTTGGATGCAGTTGTAGTGCGGACGTGTTGGTTTTGACTTAAAAACCAACCGGGCCCCTAGAACGAAAAAGCCAATAACTCTCAGACCGGGCGTCCTATTGACGCGCCTTCTGTCACGTTTTGTTCCTATTTTAGAGATAGAACATTGAGATACATCAACTCCGGACTACGTGTCTGCCGATGTATCGAACCCTTGGCTTGTGGAGCAGACCCTCCCGGAATCGAGCATGTTGTGTACGGGAACCCTAGAGCTGGCTGCGACTGCGACGACGATGATGACTGCACTGAAATCTTCCGTGGATTCGGCAGTGACGACAACTCCACTGAAATCCTCCGTGGGATCAGCAGTGAAGAAGACTACACTGAAATCCTCTGTGGGTTTGGCAGCAATTAAGGCCATACTGAAATACTTTGTGGGTTTGACGGCAATGAAGACTGCACTGAAATCCTTCATGGGTTCGGGAGTGATGAAGACCGTAGTGAAACCTCCATGGGTTCGATGATGATGACTACTGTTGTTTTATCCTATGTGGGTATGGAAGGGTCTGACTCTGTTCTTTATATCCCACGTGGGTCTGGCAGAGTTGCTGGTCTGTATCCTATGGGGGTATGAAAGCATAGCTGGTTTAGTATCCTACGTGCGTCCCAACTTAGATGAATCAGTGGCTACATCTGATCATCTCTATCACCTTATGAAAAAGTATACCTGTGTGAGTTGAGTCTTGAATTTCAACCAATATCTTCGATATGATTGAATTGCTTTCCTATGTGGATTGAGTTGTGTTATCCTATGTGGATTGGGTAGTACTCTTATATGAACGTGATCGAACATGGGCTCGGATGTTGGAGTTGAACTGGAATTGATGACTTAGGTATATGTATGGGCATATACCTAAGTAGTGTTGGATGTTACATCGTGATTGTATCTTTCCTTTGTGGATTATCCTTTTTGGATTCTGGGATACCTTTGGGGGTCTCAGGATCCCAACTGAGTAGCGTATACTCACCCCTGCACGGGCTATGCCCGCACTACGTTGTGTTGGATGCAGACGATGAACAACGCTGATCGTGGTTGGGACTTGTGGAGTAGGTCAGAACCTGGAGGTGGACCACTGGGTGGGATGTACATGGAGCGGATAGCTGGACCTGAGGAGCTGAGGTGGATATCTATACCCACCCTTCAGGTGGGACTTTCAGTGGATGGCTTAGCGTTTCTTCATTACTTTCAGTTGTTGTATTTTCTTTCCAGTTGTACTTTACATTCAATTTGGGTTTGTATTCTAGCTCATTTACTTTCCGCACTTACTTTTGTACCCACCTTTACTTAATGTTTACTTATGATGCCTTACTCTGTGGTGTTTGATTACTTTATAAAGGCAACGCCTTCCCCATTGTCGGGATTTATGCCTTTGGTGCTAGTCGCCAGCCCCTGGCCTATGGGAGGCGGGCATGGGGTAGTCACAGCATGGGCCCTGACGACGGGTCGTGACAAATTGGTATCAGAGGAGTTCAGTTCTACTACATAACTCATGACTATGATCTTTCTTCTATTTGAAGTAATAGTGTTAAGGGTATTGAGTGTGGTCATCAGTCCAGGGAGTCCAGTGTTGGTGCGGCGGCCGACGTATCCTTACACTAGGACCCTGACATCTGATTTCTGACTCAATGGACAAAAACATTGATTGCATGTGTGTTTCAAAAGTTTTCGTTCTAATTACTTTGTGTCAGCTCACCAGGTATACTGTTTTGACTGTGGCTCACCTGTTTTTTTTAGGATGGCCCCATGATGGTAGCCAGCTAGGATTCCAAGCTTTGTGCGAGATGACATCCCACCGAGCGATGAGGCCTCGGTGCAGGGCCCTTTTTCAGAGGAGGCACCGGTGGTACCACTACCTACCAAGGCACTTATTTTCCCAGGTCTAACCGCTGAGAGTGCACATCGCCTAAGTGCACTTCATGAGTTTCAGCGTTAGAGACCGCCCAGGATCCGCAGGGAGACAGAACCTCAGGCAGTCGAGGATTGGATGGAGGGAGTTGTACGAGTTTTTAGGCTAGTGGGGACACCATCTGACCTCATGGTTATCCTCACAGTGAGCCTCCTGTACGCAGAAGCAGGCAGATGGTGGAGCTTGATGCACCAGGTGCACGACGAGGCATCTCTTCTCTGGACGGACTTTCAGAGCCTCTTCCACTCGGAGTTCTTCCCAGCCACCCTTCATGTGGTGCTTATCCAGGAGCTTCTACAGCTGTGGTAGGGATGCAAGACAGTCGCCCAGTACACTGCGGGATTTACCGATCTCTCAGGCTATTCAATGGACATGGTACATGACCCATTCTTCCAAGCCCTGACCTTCGAGTAGGGACTGAGTCATGAGATCCGGGCATCGATGATCTCCCTCAGTATTCTGACACCGGTAGGATTACTTGAGAGAGCTCTTCACATAGAGAGCTTTCTTGCTGAGCCTACACCAGCAGCGAGACCTACCGGAGGGCAACACATAGCAGAGTCGTCTGCAGCTGGAAGTCGACGGATGTCACAAGGGTTCAGGCAGATCGGACCATCTGGCATATGACCTCAGGACACTGGCTCAGAGGTTCGGGACACACGGCATAGAGCCAGCCTTCCGAGGAGCAGGCAGTGCTACACATGCGGCGGGTAGGGCCACATGGATTGTGACTGCCGGACCTTCCGTGCATAAGAGCAGTAGACAGTTGAGGGGACACCCATGCAGAGGTAGATGGTCGACTGTGGCGGTCCGCCGAGAGAAGGCGGATGAGGCATGGGAGCTGGCCGAGCAGCAGGTGGTGGGAGACGCTTTGAGGCTTTACCACCACCACCACCACAAGGCCCACCCCAACCACAGGGAGCGGGCGGGCAGAGACAGGCTCAGATTCATGCAGTGGAGGCCTACGACCACAGTGTGCCAGACAAGATTCGAGGTACTATCTATGTCTAATCCACCCTTGATTAAGTTCTTATAGACAGAAGAACGAGTCATTATTTCATTGTCGCTGCCCTTGTTCGGAGCTCATTGATTCCGACAGAGCCGTTGGCTCGATCCTTATAGCTAGAGACTCCTACGGGAGCATACTCGACAATTAAGTACTGGTGTCGGTAGTGTGAGCATACTCTAGGAGGTGAGAGCTTCGGCTGGGATCTTCTAGTAGCGGCGTCGAGGCCTTACGACATCATCTTGGGCATGGATTGGTTATCTGCAGTCCATGATCAGATCGATTGTATTAGGCGCAAGGTGCGGTGTATACGCACCGAAGGGAGAAGGTTCACCTTCACCGGCGAGAATGGAGCCATTGCAGCACATGATGGACTCACACAAAGGACAGGACAGCCCATCACTCATCAGTTGGCTAGCCTCATCGTAGGAGCAGTTGACGTGCAGAGTCATAGTTTTCCTGTAGTTGTGGGTCAGTATGCAGACGTTTTCCCTGATGACGTTCCAGGACTATCTCCTCACAGAGAGGTAGACATTTATATAGACATGTACCCCGGGACAGCCCCAATATCCACTCCATCATATCAGGTTGCCCCCATTGAGCTTCGAGAGCTACGAGTACAGTTTGAGGAATTTCAGGGCAAGGGATTCATCCGACCAAGTGTTTCACGCTGGGCTTCCCCGATTTTGTTCGCCAAGAAGGCGGACAGGAGCTTGCGACTGTGTGTCGATTATCATCGGCTGAACCAGGTGATTGTGAGGAACAAATATCCGCTACTGAGGATTCACGAACTCTTCGATCAGATCATGGGATCATGGTGGTTCTCAAAGATATACCTTAGATCAGGCTATCGTCAGCTAAGAGTTCGAGACGAAGACGTGCAGAAGATGGCCTTCAGATGTCGGTATGGCCACTATGAGTTCTTGGTTATGCCATTCGGTGTAACCAATTCTTCAGCGGTGTTCATGAGTTTCATTAATAGGATCTTTCTGCCATACCTCGATCGATTTGTCATGGACTTCATCGACGACATATTGATATACTCGACCACTGAGGAGGAGCACGCCTACCACTTGCGGGTTGTACTGGACACACTCCGGGAGAACTAGCTTTATGGAAAGCTCTCGAATTGTCAGTTCTGGTTACGTGAGGTCCACTTCTTAGTAACGTCATCTCTGAGGCAGGAGTTGCGGTCGATCCTATGAAGATCGAGGCAGTGATAGCTTGGGAGACACCCAGGAGCATGACGGAGGTGCGGAGTTTCTTGGGGCTAGCTGGGTACTACCTGTGGTTTGTGCGAGACTTCTCTAGAGTTTCACCACCACTCTCAGATTTTACGAAGCAGGGAAAATCCTTCATGTGGTAGGACATATGTCAGTAGATCTTCCTAGATCTGAGATAGAGATTGACTAGTGCACCGATCTTGAGGCTACCAGAGGAGGGATTAGGGTACGTAGTCCACTGCGATGCATTAGGGACCCTACTCAGATATGTCCTGATGCAGGAGCGGGTAGTGATCACCTATGGATCACGTCAGTTGAGGTAGCATGAGAAGCACTATGCTACCCATGACATGGAGTTAGCAGTAGTGGTCTTCACTCTGAAGATGTGGAGAAACTATCTGATGGGAGAATTCTTTACAGTCTACTCTGATCACCAGAGTCTCAGGTACATCTTCTCGTAGAAGGACCAGAATCTAAGATAGTGGAGATGGCTTGAGTTCCACCAGGACTATGACTTTGAGATAGTCTATACTCCTGGAAAGAGGAACGTAGTAGCTGATTCCCTCAGTAGGAGGATGGGCATTCAGCTACTCAGGGAGGCGACGGAGCAGCTTGCAGCTTTGTGGATATCCTTCGTGGATAGAGATGGAGTATCCTTTCTTCAGTCACTCATAGTCACTCATACACTTCATCAGTGGGTCAGAGAGGCACATCGTGGGGACGTTGACTGTGAGATGCGGTGTGCACAGATATCCTCAGCACATGCACCTGATGGATTCTCTAAAGGAGGAGAGCACGAGGTCCTTTTCAGAGGACGTACCATGGTACCCGATGTTTTACAGGAAGAGGTGCTGAGGGAGTTTCACACATCCCCTTTAGCGGTACATCCAAGAGTGGTGAAGATTTACCAGGATCTCAGACGTCATCACTGGTGGCCAGGTATAAAAAAGGATGTATTTGAGTTCGTTTCTCGATGCCTCACCTGTCAGCAGGTGAAGGCGGAGTACCAGGTACTAGCAGGTTTGGTACATCCCTTGGAGGTCTCAGAGAGGAAGTGGGACGTGATATCTATGGTCTTCGTGAATGGACTTCCACATACTTCCAGAGGTCACAACTCCATTTGGGTGATTGTTGACTGACTCACCAAGCCGGAAAACTTCTTATCCATTAGAGAGAAGGGCTCAGTAGAGAGCGTGGGACGTCTCTATGTTCAAGAGATTATATGGCTTCATGGTGTTCCATCATCTATCTTCTCCAATCGAGATGCTCACTTTACTTCCCGTTTTTGGAAGGGGTTGTAGGAGGCATTCGAAATGCAGCTACGTCTCAACACCACCTTTCACCATCAGACGGATGGTCAGATGAAGAGAACCATTCAAACTCTTGAGGAAATGCTCCATGCATGTTTCCTCGACATTGGTCGCAGCTGGGAGGACCACCTACCCTTGGTGGAGTTCGCGTACAACAATGGCTACCACTCCACCATCTAGATGGAACCATACGAGGCATTGTACGGTCGGCCTTGCAGATCACCTCTGTGCTAGACATACCCTAGGGAGTCAGCACTTGTGGGACCAGAGATGGTCCACGCCACGACAGAGAAGGTCCAGGTAATCCAGGATCGGATGAGGATAGCTTAGAGCCGGTAGAAATCTTATGCTGACAGGAGGCGGAGGCCACTAGAGTTAGAGGATGGAGAGGTGGCTTACCACCTCATTGGACCATTCTAGGTCCTTAGTAGGATAGGCGAGGTGGCTTACCACTTGGCTCTACCACATCAGTTGCACCGGGTGCACGACGTCTTCCAAGGTATCTCAGCAGAGGAGATACGTGCACGACCCGACGCATATCATCGACCATGGGAAGCTAGACCTTGATGATGGGGTGACCATTTAGGAGGTCCATGTAGAGATCAAGGATCGACAGGAACGGGTCCTACGTGGGCGGTCGATTCCTCTAGTGTGCATCAGATGGCAGCACGGGAACCTCTAGTAGAGCACTTGGGAGCGGGAGGCTCAAATGCATGCTCAGTACCCTCATTTTTTCCCCTAGTTTGTGATGTCTCTTTACCGGGACGTAAATCCCTAGGGTGGGAGTAATGTAAAACCTGTAAAAATCAAGGGAAATTTCTTCTTAATTTTATTTGGGATTTTACAAGAGAGTAGTTTATAACGGTACCTGATTCTAAGGCCCAATGTGCGCGGAATCAATTTTCGACGTTTAGCTCATGTATGTTCAATGAACGAACGAGTGGGTTTTCCTAACATTTGAACCGGTGGTCGAAATCGCAATCTGAGGGCATCAATGAAACTGCATCACCGGTATTTTCTTAAGAACACCTTTTCTGGAGTTGCGTTTGCTCGGGTGAGGTTATTAATTAAATGGGTTAACTAAAGAATAAAATAAAATATTGTGCTACAAATTTTATTTCTATTCTAGGGAGTTTAAACCTATCCATGGTGGTTGGAGTGGGACCCACTAATATCCTAATTCCACTAGGTAGGATATTAGGGAAGTGGGGCCCACACGAGCCCCACCACTTCAAATCCCTTTTAACCTCCCTCTCGTGCATTTAATTTGTAACTCACCCGCACCCCGAATTAATGGCAAGTCAACCCTCAAAATTAATGTGAATATTAAACACTCCTAAATTAATTCAATTAATTGAATGTGATCTGTTTGATTTACAAATTAATGGCTTGCGTGTGTGTTTATAAAATAAGACAAGATTTATTTTATTAGGGGTTGATTCTTTGTGCGAAAGGAAGGGAAGACTCTTGCACTCTTGAGGAATATCTTTTTCCACCTTGAAGAATGCGATCAACACACCGTCACCGACGAAGAACACCGACCTCCGACGAAGGACGACGAATAACGCTGATTCCTCGGAGATCGATGACATGACGCCATGTACCGCGATACCGACGGTCCACTTCTCTGCAACGCCATGTACCACGACGCCCTGTACCACGACGTCCCGTTCCCACGACAAACCTCGTTAGACGACTTCATCGAGGTAGGGGTTTGGAATTTTGTTTGTGATTATTCTTGTCGTTCTTCATCTTTATTTTATGGCCGCCTGTTATCTGATTAACAGGAGGTGGTTGGACCGCACGAACACGACCGACCCTCCTCCACCCTTGATGATGTGTTTTTTGCGGCACGAGCAAAGGCAGCACGGTGCAACGGCACCGCGCAGAAGCAAGAGGAACGGGCGAAGAAGCGTGGCGCCGTCGCGCCGCACCGTTGAGGCCGAACGAGGCCGCGACCGGAGTCAGCCGCAACAAAGGGGCACAGCTCCGTCGAGCCGCGTCGGAAAACCATGACGGGCCGTAGCCATGGTGGACCGTAGCGGAGGGGCGTGGCACCATCACGTCGTGCCGGTCGGACAAGGTCGCGGATCAAAGCTGCGACGGTGCATGGTGGGGCGGCCGGAACCACCGGCCACTGGCACCTCGGTGGGGCGGGACTGCAGGGTCCTGCGGCGGCAGCATCGGCCGGCTGGACCAGGCCGACCATTTTGGAAGGGAATCCGGGGGTCGTAACCCCCGGCTGGAAAGGGAGCAGACCCACGTGGGGGGTCGTGGTTTCAATCAAGGGGTACCTTCCCCCCCCCCCCTTCTGCTCGACTCGACCAACGCCGAGCTGGCCTCACTGGGCCGCACCTGCGCCAGGCCAACCGGCCGGCCAGGCCGGACCGGCCGCACCGGGCCAAACCATGCCCTAATAGGCTAGACCCAGACCCAGTTCAAGTCCACCTGGTTTGGGCCGACCTAGGGGGTCTCGGGCTGGGTCGGTCCGGGCTCAAAACCCCTAAAACCGGAAAGGTTCATTCTTTTTCCCATATCTTGGGCTACAGACCTCTGATCAACGCAATTTTATTTGTGATGAGATACTTGGATTGATACAGTCGTTTTGATATATTACACTCTAGATTTTTCGGAACTTTGGGAATGTCCAGGTTGGTTCGAACACGAAACCAACCGGGCCCTTTGAGCGGAAACACTTATAACATGAGCTCCGGACGTCCGATTGACGTGCCATCAACTTTGTTGGATTTATCATCGTGATAAGGACATTTTTTCCTACTCCAATAGAGGTTAGGAGGTAGTTGGAGTGCGTCCGGGTTGGTTTTTACATAAAAACCAACCAGGGCCCTAGAACGAAAAAGCCAATAAATCTCAGATCAGGCGTCCGATTGACGCGCCGTCTGTCACGTTTAGTTCCTATTATCGATATGGAAATTTGAGATACATCAACTACAGAATATTTGTCAGTTGATGTATCTACCCCTTGGCTCGTGGAGCGGAACCTCCTGAAATCGAGCATGCTGTGTGCGGGAACCCTAGAGCTGGCTGCGACTGCGACGACGATGATGACTGCACTGAAATCCTCCATGGTTTTGATTGTGACGACGACTGCATTGAAATCCTCTGTGGGTTCGGAAGCGATGAAGATTTCACTGAAATCCTCCATGGGTTCAGTTGCAATGAAGACCGTACTGAAATCCTCCGTGGGTTCGACGGCGATGAAGACTGCACTGAAATCCTTTGTGGGTTTGGCAGCGATGAAGATCGTACTGAAATACTTCATGGGTTTGACAGTGATGACTACTGTTCTTGTATCCTACGTGGGCCTGGAAATGTTTGACTCTGTTCTTGCTATCCTACATGGGTCTGGTAGAGTAGCTGGTATGTATCATATGTGGGTCCGACAGCTTAGCCGGTTTAGTATCCTATCTTGGTCCCAACTTAGATGAATCAGTGGCTACATCTGATCATCTCTATCACCTTACGAAGAAATATACCTATGTGATATGAGTCTTTACTTTCAATCAATATCTTCGATATGATTTACTTTCTTTCCTATGTGGATTGCGTTGTGTTATACTTATGAGCACGTGATCGAACTTGGGCTCAGATGTTGGAGCCAAACTGGAATTGATGACTTAGGTATATGTATGGGAATATACCTAAGTAGTGTTGGATGTTACTTGGTGATTGTATCTTTACTTTTTTGATTATCCTTTGTGGATTCTAGGAGACCTTCGGGGGTCTTGGGGTCCATAATGATTAGCGTATACTCACTCCTGCATGGGCTATGCCCGCGATACGTTGTGTTGGATGCAGACGACGAATAGCGCTGATTGTGGTTGACACTAGTGGATCAGGTCGATACCTGGAGGTGGACCACTGGGCGGGACGTACATAGAGTGGACGACTGGACACGAGGAGTTGAGGTGGCTATCTTTACCCACCCTTCAGGTGGGACTTCCAGTGGACGGCTTGGCGTTGCTGCTTTACTTTCAGTTGCTGTACTTTCTTTCCAGTTGTACTTTACTTTCAGTTTGGGTTTTTTTCAGGCCCATTTACTTTCCGTGCTTACTTTTGTACCTAGTTTTACATAGTGTTTACTTTTGTTGGCTTACTCTGTGGTGTTTGTTTACTTTATAAAGGCAATGCCTTCCCCTTTGTCGGGATTTACGCCTTTGGTGCTAGTCGCCAGCCCCTGGTCTATGGGATACTGGCTTGGGGTAGTCACGGCAAGGGCCCCGAGGACGGGTTGTGACACCATTAGTGTTTTTATGATATTTTTCAAATAATTTAATTTATTTGATACCATTAATTACACACAGCACTAAATCTAAAAAATTATACTATAATTTCAAATTCAAATATTAAACATGGAAATTATAACCTTAATATTATAATTGGAATGAAAAATAGTAATTACAACAATATTTTAATTTATTATATTTTTTTATATAATCAATTTGCATCGATATAAAATTCACGTATTATTAGTATAGTCTCTGTATGTTTTGAAAATAACGACCTATAAAAAATGTTTTTATTTTATTTTGTGATCAAATAATATAAGTAATCATTCCAACTTAAAAATAAATCAATTAAAAAATTATTATTAATTTTTAAAATTGAAAAAAAAAATTAGATACTTTTTAGATTATTCATTGAAAAATATTATTTTTGTGAATAATAAAATATATTTATTATTAAAAAATTGTTTTACATTTAAATAATTTAAAGACATATAACATGTCTATAAAAAATATAAAATAAAAATTATCTAAAATATGTTATTTTTAAACAAATTTATTTTATTGGTATCAAATTCATTTTTCATTATGATGATAAATTTTTAGCTACTTATGAAAGCATTCAATTTCAAATCCTATTTTTTCATCACACATATGTGTTTAATATAAAGAAAACATTTTCACTAAAGTAAATAGTATTTTGAAACATCTTTTTATAATATTCAATAATAATAATTAACATTATATAATACGATTGACCAATTTTTATTATTATTAAATATAAAATCATAAAAAATGAAATTTCGAATTTAAATATAAAATGTGTTTGTTGTGGATTAAACTAAAATAATAAGGGGTGAAATAAAAAAATCTTTTCATATTCATAAATTATTGAAATATTAAGATCTTATATCTTCTATGATTCAGTAATGTACCATTTTGGATCTATATTGATTTTCTAAAATGTTTTTATACTATATTAATTTCAAAAATTCCATGTGTTTCCTCTCAACCAATTATATAATAACACCCCTCTCCTACACTCCTAATACTTCCAAAACCATTTGGTTTATTAAATATAATTGTTAGAGTCAATATTTGGATTAGTAATACCCCATTAGATTGATTTTGGTGCTAACCTATTTTGGTTTTCAGAAGAAGATACAATATTGTTAACTCAGAGTTTTTATTTTATTTTTTCTTCCACCTCCTTAAAATCATATTAAATAATACATATATAATAACATTATTATATTGTTATTTTTTATTTTTAAAATTTTATAACCTAAATCTATATATTTTTCCGTCAAATTGTATAAAACTATCGACTGTGTTCACGTATGTTTATCACCTCGTGAACCAATGTATTGTTTCCCATAGTAACTTCCCACAGGTTCATGTAATGATATATTTATATTATTTATATGATATCAAAATAATACTTTCCACTAATTTGGGAGTATGATAGTGTCACTCATTTAAATTGAGGACTACCACCTCGTGATGTGATGTGATTTTTTAACTTATGATTTACATTGAAGTTGATATATATTGGATTAATGATCATACATGATACATATATGAAATAAAAAAGATAATGGAATGTAATTATATTACTATTTTTTTGAAAGATAACTTCCCAAGAGTAATGGAGATGTTTTTAATTAATTTATTTAATAGCTTGTGTTACATTTATGTCCAAGAAAAAATAAAAAATAAAATTAATTGTTTAAATGTGATTATTACAGCCTAACCGCTGAATTTTTTGGTGTAAATAACTTCTAACAAATTATGTAATATATGTAAAGGTCCTACTCAATAAAAATTTAATCATTATTAGTAAATAAATAATCAATTTCTTATACATTTTAATTTCTTCAAAGGATATATGATTTCCCAAAAATATTGTTATTTTAGGAAATAGTATACCTGAAAAATGGATAACTAGAAATTATATTTTATAAAAAAATTGTTTCTTAATTCAATATATAAAAATTTTCTTTATGGTTAATTATTTTATACTTTTGTGAAAATATTGAGTTTCAGTGAATAGTGAGAAGTATTTAATTTTATTAGAAATTGTATTTTAGTTTAAGAAATCAATCACAAAATTGACATAAAATCGTTTAAAATATAAACTATTTCTATATTTTTATAGACAATAAAATTTAATTAATCGTAATATATATTATGGATGAATGTCGTATAATACTATTTTAATATATTAAATTAATTTTTCATAAATTTCATTTCCATTCCATTTTATGAACTTATTTTAAAAATAATTTAAATCACATATAAGAGCATAGTTTTATGTAGTCAATTTGATTTTAAGATTCATGTCAAATATTTAATAGGATGATATTTTTAACACCTATTTGAAGTGGTAATATTATTAGGGAAGAGTAAATAAATAAATAAAATTATAAAATATACCACCTTTTTTGATATTGTGATGAAATAAAGAACATATTTTTGAATTGTTGAAAATGTATATTATATGAAATATTATTAAAAATATAATTCACAAATAGTTCAAGTCATATAAATTCTATTTAATTTGATAATAAATATGAAAAAAAAATTTGAGTTGATGAGGTGTGAACACATCATTGGAAATGTAAACCATGGGATCCTATATATTATATTTTGATGGAATTATATATTTGTTTCCGACTATTTTGATGGGGCGCGCGTCCGTCTGTCAGGGACGAGGACGCGCTAACTGTTAGCTCATATTCCTGACTTCCAATGGCGGGTTGCATCCATATCTTATTCAGGGACGTATACTGCATGATCGAAATAGGATGATGGTATTTGAGTTACTCCTTTCGTGGATTCCTCTTCATAATTCGTTACCTAGTCCGGGTCTACCGTAATTATTTAGTCTTGGTTTGTGAACCTCGTTCCCACTGCCATATCTTTTTGGATGCATGTTAATTACACTACATCGGTCAGGTCGTTCCATGGGGACTTGACATGGTAGCCACCTTCTATTATAGTAGATAACAACATCAGGAATGTCAGGGAATATCAAGATTCATGGACATTGGGGAACTTGTATTCTTCCTCATAAGAGGTCATCTTAAGTGAGTAGACTCTGAGGCATCCCACGTTAGTCGCGGGGTCTCTTATGTAGGAGGCATGACTCTAAGGCTTTCCTCAGCTTCCCATGCAGAGCATGGGGTATATCATGTGGTTAACGTCTTGTAGAGACGGTTACGCCAAAGAAGTGTCTTCTGAGGTTTTCCTCAGGCATCTCATGTTTATCACGAGGTAGGCCACGTGATTAACGTCTTGTATAAATGGAACAAGGGTGATCAAAACACCCCATAGAGACAGATTATATTGGTACATCCCAAGGAGGGAAATCAGGACTATATACCATGTTGATGGATTAGAAATCACAATATGTTAAGACCCAAGATGGTGTGTCCCATTAAGGAAAGATGTCAAACTGTAAAGGATGTTCTATAAAATAATGAACACAGATCAGAAAAATTTCACCCTAGAATAAGGGACACAATGATTTAACATTGTCTGGGATTGAAACATGTGGGGGTGTCCTACGTACCCTGTGTAGACGACATGGATAAAAACCCACATAGTACGAAGGGTTTATGATTCGGGGTGTATGAAAAGTAAAACAACACACATGAATAATGGGGATTACACAAGTAAAGTGGCCCATTATAAGAGGGATACTCTTGTGTGGCTGTTTATGGACTGAGTGGGCTATAAGAATGGTTAGTTTCCTGGGTGCTATAAGGAGCGGCGCTGGGATAAATGTCATGATCTCACCGGGATGTGGTGGCCTAGGTGAGAATTGGGATGGATGATGGAGAGTTGAATGAATTTTTGGGGAATGATATGGAACCATCTTGAATGTGATGGTAGTGTTGGTCTGGAGCATCAAAGAGACTTCCTACATATACATGTGGTAGATAATCAAAGTATATGTAGATCAGTGGGGGTTCCAATGACTAACTACTGGTTGGGGTTCCGATGGCTTTTCACCGGATGGGGTTCACAATGGATTACCGCTGAATGGGGGATCACAATAGTCTATGGGGGATCAAAACGGATTACCGCTGTATAGGGGAATGTTTAGTGTCGTGGGGGACAAAAAGGGGAATAAGGTTTAACATCATGCAGGACGGGTTGGATCAACATGAAGTGGTAGGGAATAATTGGTTTTGGGAATGAGCTTCAGGGAGTTTTCTTACGTACCATTCCTTTGGAAGGATCAAAGTCCATCTAGTTCAAAAGGGTTTGGTGAAACAATGTGAACGGGGTCGGGACTAATTGGTTTTCTTCTTTTAACAAGGAGAGACTTCCTACGTACCTCTCCTTGGAAAAGATTCAAGACCATGTATTTAAGATGGTTTATGGTGAACTAACCTGAAGATGATCGGGACCAATAGGTGTTAGTATTGAACCCCGGGAAGGCTTCTAACATACCTTTTCTTGGCAAGGATCAAAGTCCACATAGTTTGGAATTGGTGTTGGTGAACTGACAAGAAGTGATTGGGACCAATGGTTGTTGGGCTAGAACCTCCGTGAGGATTCCTACATACATTTCCGTGGCTTGGATCAAAGTTCACGTAGTTTGGGATGGGTGTTTATGAACTGACTTAATGTGGTCAAGTCCAATAGTTTTTGGGCTTGAACCTCTAGGAGGCCTCCAACATACCTTTCCTTGGAAAGGATTAATTTTTATGTAGTTCAGGATGGGTGTATGGACTACACTCTATGGTGGCCCGGTGAAGAAGCCATGGTAGATGATTGATCTAAGCCCACATGAATCATTCTCGGTGTGATAAATAGGAGGTGGGAAGGACCAGATGATCACAACACAAAGGAGTGTACATGAAGGGTGGTGAATGGGGCTTATGCAATGAAGCTTCCCGGGTGCCGCTATGGAGTAGTAATGGATAATGGAGAATATGCAAGGAAGATTTCTGGGAGCCGCTATGGAGAGGAAATGGTGTATGGGGCTTATGCAAAGATGCTGCCTGGGTGCTGCTATGAGAGACAATGAGGGATGGGGATTATGAAAAGAAGCTATTTTGGTGCGGCTATGTAGTGGCAATGGTGAATGGATCTAACCCATGGAAGCTTCCTGGGTGACACTATAGAGAATAAATGATATATGGGGATTATGTAAGGAAGATTCCTTGGTGCCCCTATAGAGTGGTAATGATGGATGTGGATAATGAAAGGAAGATGCCCGAGTGATGCTATAGAGCATCAATGGTGAATAGTTCTTATGCATGGAAGTTTCCCGATTGCCATTATGGAGCGGTAATGATGGATGGGGAATACGCAAAGAAGTTTCCCAGGTGCCACTATGTATCATAAATAGGCAATGGGGAATACACATGAAGCTTCCCGTAATGTCTTCCTCATGTCTAGCCATGAGGGAATCCTAACCCACTAGTGGGTTGAGGCCTTCACCTATGTGCTAATGCACAAGAGGTATAATTCCATAGGAGATTGAATCAATCTAAACAAAGGGAGATGAAAAGTTCAAATCAAATGCCCAAAATTTGGAATGCGATGAGGGTGGATTGACAATGGAGGATAACTATTGACCGTGTTCGAAAAAAAAATATCCATATCGCGTTATCCGGAAATGGGGAAAAACAAATAAAGGTCCATTGTTGACCATGTTCGAAACGCAGGACATGACTCAAAGTGTTGTTCAATGTCTTCCAGGGCATTGGCCTGGGACTGTAAATGAGTCAATGCAGCATGGGACCAGGCTGTTTGGGGGTCCATTCATACATGAAAGAGGATGAAAATATAAATGAGGGACACACAAAGCCTGATGAGGAGTGATGGAATTGTTGAACTGATTCAAAAGCTATCAAAGTTATGCCCCTGTAATCATGGCATGAGGCATATTATTCTTAGCATATAAGGAATCTCTTATTTGGAACAAGATGCATCATATAATTGAAAAATATGACATACAACAGTTTAAGTCATGTCATGAGGACAATTGGCATCTTACGCTTGTAGCATAAGGAATATCTGGTATGGAGTAAGAGACAGCCTATATTTGTCACATTGAGAGTACTACAGTTTATAGTCAGGTCAAGAGGACTATTGGTATCTTATTCTTAGATCATAAGGAATCCCTTGTTTGGAGCAACATGCATCCTATGTCTAGCACTAAGGGTGTATTATAGTTTAAAGTCATATAGATAGGAATCTTAGCATATTATGTTTAGTGCATAATGAATATCTTGTTTGGAGCAAGAGGAATCCTATGTTTGGAACATAGGATATACTGCATTTTAAGGTCATGTAGTTGGACTATTAGGCAAAAGGATCCTTGCAGTGGATGGTGATTGTACATACGCAAGAGCGGCCCATTATGGTTCAACCTGGAATAGGAGTCAGGTGATGTGGTTTGGATGAGTTACATGAGGAATGGTTCGACTCAATGTACATTGGAATTAAAGACGAGATTTTAAACTCACAACATGTGAATGGGACCAAACGGAATAATTCGACTCAAGTTATTTCAAGGTATTTGGAGAAGTATCACGAATCATGGTATTTCATAGGTGGAAGATGGCTGTGAAAAGAGCCTCAATGAAAAATGTTGATGTTGTGGCCCAAAACATTTGTGGTGTGACTCTCCATTTTTTATGGGGTCTCACTAAGAAACTTTTTGAAGGAATGATGCTTACAGATCAAAGACTAAAGGAGCTTAAAGGCTTGTAAAGCATGGACTCACAATGAAATGGAGCTTGCAGAGCGAAGCAGCTCACAGAGAAATCGGCTCGTGGAGAAAAGCGTATCGCGGAGTGAAGCATCTTGTGGAAAAAATCTTCTTGAGGTTAAAAGTCTCTCATGGAGAAATGTTGCTCGCAGATCAAAGCTGCACCTAGAGTAAATCCTCTCACAGAGTAATGTAACTTGCAAATCCCTTTGTGAAGGGAATACCTTCACAGTGCCCATTAGCTCCGCAAAATGGGAGATTGGATGCCAAAGGGCTAGTATGACCATCTGTATGAGTGGGGGGTGAGATGGCTATTAATATGAGATGGTGGTCTGCGGAGTGTGCGGTGAATCTCAAATGTACGCCACAAAGAAATTTTCATTCCACAACCATAGGGTGTTCTCCTATGTTTTTCGTTATTACAGAGTCGGCAGTCATCGAGCTTTGAGGGCACACAGAGGCTCTAGTCATGTTCCCTCAAGTTCATTGTTACCATGGAGTCGACCATCATCGAGCCATGCGGTGCTCACAGTGGCTCTGGTTTGGTTCCTCTGCTTCGCGATCGCGGAGGGAGCTTCGCGAATGGGCTTCACGAACCAGTTTTCAAATCCAACTTCAAATTTCCATAACTCCTGATCTGTAACTCCATTCGGGCCATATGACCTACCAAATCGAAGAATGTGAAGCGGGCTATGATCTTGGATCATGTACGAAAGAATTTGGAATATTTTTGGGAACCATTTTTTGGTCCCAACACTATTGAACAAAAAAATTATTAACAACAATGTTTTATGTATTAGTTATATGGTTATAGAGGTATTTTTGAGTTATATAACAACTTGAGCCTCCAAATTCTTAATTTCATAATTACGCAAGGACATAAAAGTCCAAATAACATCTTACATATGTTTTACAGACATAGATATGACTACGATACATATTTAATGAATTTAAATTCATATTTTTTTAATAATAAAATTAATTTCATTATTCAAACACATTTATAATCATTTTTTATTAATTAAATTCATTAACTGCTAGTATTATAATGAGATAATAATTATTAGATAAATTGATAAAATAAATGAATATTTTCAAAAATATTAAATGTATTATAATTTCAGATAATATATGAGATCAATGAATTTTATACATTAATTTGAAGTGTTTTTAATTTTTTATACTATTTTATTATAATATTTTTTTCATCTTGATGTAATTAATATTATTATAATGATTTGTTTTAAACGGTATAGTAATGTAATAATATAATAAATTATTAAATGTTTTAAAATTTAAAAAAATAATACATTCAAATATATGAGGATGATATAGTTGGAAATATAAACCACAGTTGATTTATATTACTTATATTGATATTCAATAAGTAAAAACTATTGTTGACGTAGTATGTATTGAAAGGGTTATCGAAGGAATATAACAAAAAGATAAGGGTAAAAAAGTAAAAATAATCTTGTTAAAATTTTATTGGTTGAATTTAATTCTACCATCATAACATTATTATTGAGAAGTTGATGTTTAATGGAAATTTTTAATTAAAATAATTCATATGTTTTATAAGACAAATACAATAAGAAATTATTTCTCTATTGGCTTTTAAAAAATAATATATGTTCACATAGTGATTGAAAATAATTATGGATTAATGTTAATATACAATTTTTTCATCAATAAATTTTTCTTTAATGGATATTTTGTAAAAATTTATCTTAATTAATTATTTATCATAAATTTATAACCAATTTCATAGAAATAATTCTTCAACTAATAAATAAATATATTAATTTGTTTTAAAAATAATAAAATAAATATAATTTTTATAATATCATGCATTCAATAGATTTTAAAGGTTAATATATATTACTATTATATTGTTAAATGATTTTATTTTAACGAATTATTTTTCTTCATATATTTTATTTCAAATAAACTAAATGTATTCTATGTTGAGATTGATGATATTTTTAGAGAGTTGTATATTCATAAATTACAGAAAAATAATAAAAAAATTAAAATTGGGTAAAGGGGGTATTATATGGTGTATAATTGAATAACATGTTCTATTATTGGCCATTTTTAGCTTTTGAATTTATAATGAATTTATGAATATTTTATCTTGATGAAATTTTGAAATTTCCCCACTATACAATTATCAAAGGGAATATACTCATTAACTTCCTTGAGTCTATTTGGGACTTTTTTCCTGATACTAATCCACCAATATCTCTTATAAAATTCCCTAGACCTATATTCTACGTCTTGTTCTTCCCAAAATACTATCCCTAGTTCCCTTTATGGTAGATCTAATAGAGTCATTTACATGAAAATGTAAATGTCTAAACTGATATTTGTCATTTCCTATATCCTTTACATCCGATAAGTACATATTATTTATCAAAAAAAATAAACATATCCAAATTATAAATAAATTTTATTTTTATAATGGAATCATTGTTATAAACAGTCTTTTCTACCAAATGACAAGTGAAATTATCACATGTGTATATGTAAATATTATAGTGTATACATAGGAAATAAATTCATTTCAACCCTCTATAATTTTTGGATAGTTATTATAAATTTAATGATAATTATATGTGATAATTTTGAAAAAATTACAAATTTTGAAATTGTAATATATCATCTAAATTGTTACCATCAAAAAAATTGGAAAACATTAACGATGATCATCCATACGTGTGCACTAAAACCTTTACGAGGCGATGTTATTCATTTTACATTTTAATTTTACCTGGATGGAAATATGGATAGAGTTAATAATCATAAATAATATATTTAAAAATATAATTATTTTATAAAGTTTAATTAAAAAAAATTCATTCATTTAATCAATTATAAATTGAATTTTTTTAATGTATGTACAACAAAAAATCTCCAAGAATGTTGTAAATCATTTTTATATCTATATTTTGTTAGAATATATAAAATATGATTATAATGAATAGGTATTTTTTTTAAATCAATATGAAAATTTTTTATATGAGGGAACCATGATCAAGGTAAAAATATAAAATATACCGAACCAAAAAGGAAATGAAAAAGAAAATATCACGGAATAAAATGATTTTAATAATCAAAATGTTGACAAAAGGGTTATAAGAAGATTTGAGTGAATCAAATATGATATGAAATATTTATTTTTTTTGTTCATTAATATAATTTCAACAATATTTTAGGTATTATACATGTATATATATTACATTCTAATAAAGGAGAACATGAGGTAAGGTATTTTTGTCTCAAATTTCAATTTTTGGGAATGTTGTTTTGATTTGAACATATATTGTTTATGAATTTTATATAAATCATATCTGAAATGTTATATAATTAATATAATTATATTAATTACATTAAATGTTTAATTTTATGATATAATCTATTGGTTATTATGATTAAGAACATAACATACTAGTAAATCATTTATGTTACAGTATCATTATTTTTCAAGATTGAGTATGATTATGTTTTTGAGGATTAAATATTTTGATGTAGACCAAAAATGTAAAAATTAATTTTATTATCCATTTTTTATTTTTTTATTTTACATTTTTCATTTCATTATAATCCCATTATGTACGAAAGAGTTCAATAAATTATATTAATGAATAATAAACATTATTTGTCTATTTAGCCCAAAATATTATTTCTTATATATCCATAATTTGCAAATACAATTTAAATATATTGTTTTTTGTTTTATATTGATTTTTTAAATACATTCGTTCCATTATTTTACTTTAAAAAAATAATTTGATTTTAACATTCATTTTTTATCTAAATGATGTACATTTTATCCTTTCATGAATGAAATATGGAATGAACAATTTTTATAATGTCTGTGTCATGAATAAAGTTTTCTACCATTGTAGGAAAACATTAGTTGAAGCCTCCATTAAAATTCACAATGTTTATTTTTGAATAATAGTTTTTGCATTATAATTCAGTAGCTTTTAAGAAATAAATTTTAATATAGAAATATTAATTCCATCTATATTAATTCCATGTGATATTTCTAAACCATTATCTATCTAGGATTATATACATTGAATTTTTGTACAATTAATACGGATATGATACTAGTATATCATATTTACTATATATATAATTTGTTTATTATTACGATTAAAGGATGAAATATTTATGAAACCCAGTTCTTTTTCATGGTTAATACTATTAAAAAATTATTTATAAAACCCTTTTTATGAGTTTTGATATGAATTGTGTTTTATTATATTTCATCACACATATATATAATTTTTTTAATTGACACGAAGGACCTACATCTATATCCATTTAATTTCATAAATATTGAAATATAATGAGATAAATTTGGACTATATTTGGGAGAAAACCCAATAGTGTATGAGAATATTTATTATTCTAATTTTATACTATCATGGTTCATGTTATTTAACTATATTGTTATACATGTCTTATGATCTTCCCTGGTTTATTCCTCAATTCAATATAATTATTTATGGTATGATTTCAAAATGTTATTAACATATTATCAAATTATAATGTTCATGCTATTCTCATTTGAACAACTAATTATTACATGAATACCCTCACTGTTCAACTGGGATCAACCATTGTTATATTTTCACCCATGTTATGTAAATTATACTAATATTGATGTGTCTAATAAGAGAGAATGTTATAAAAAAATAGTTGGATATGATATACATTTTTTATGATCCAGTTTTTTATATAACCCAGTTTGAAAAAGAAATTAGACCTATATGATTATAGATTTGATCATTATGTTGTGTAATGAATATTCATATGTCAAAATGCGGTTTCTTTATAGGAAATGTGTGGGTCAATACAACTTTTTTAGAGAAGGTTTGAGTTTGAATTTTGAAACCATGATATGAATACTCTAGTACGAACTCTATGAAAAAGTCTATGTGTTGAATAAAATATTAATGTTTCAAAAATGATCATTAATGAAATTTCAGAATCGTAAGTCAGCATAGATGAATGTTTCATGATTTAGACATCTTAAAAATAATATTTATTATTATGTTGTTTTACACATCAATTATTGTTCCCCAATTTATTATTTTTGGTTTTATTCAATAGACAGAAATCGAAGGAATAATCTTAATAATTAATCTAATAATATTTGAAATTATTACCCATAAGAAAAAAATTAGAATTAGCGATGTAATGTGAATTTTTATTATTATTAATAAATATCTATATGATTATATGAATAAAAATTTCAACATGGTTTAGTTTCCAAACCCAATAAATAAGGAAAAAATGATGTTATATGAAAACCATGGCGAAAAAGAAAATAAGGATTCCATCATGTCAATAATGTGTGAATAAACAGTCAATGAAACAATAAAATTTTTTATTTATAAAAAGGAAGGGTATATAAAAATTAATTTTCAAGGAAAATGGCATCATTATTGGTGTAAAATAAATAAAATCCTAAGGTAATATATATAAATAAATGTATCATTTGTGGGGAATATTTCCATTATTGGATCCAATGTCCTAATCTCAGGGTTATCTCTATGACGCAGGGATAACTTATACTATTTTATTAATTTAATTTAAATGGATAATGTGTTTATATATTATATTAAATGATTATATAAATGATATTTTTTTTATTTTAATCATGAATATTTTAAGTATTGATCAATGGAATGTTTTTCATTAAATAAATGATAACATATTTTGAATGGTACTAATAAATATTAAGAATGATAATATTTTTTGGGATACAGATATGGAGAAAATTGATGTGATGGTATTGGAGACAATGAAATTGTTTATTTTTTTGATGAAATGGAGATTTATGTAATCATTTAATTTTTTTAATAAAATTTTAAAATGTCGAATATATTCAATTTTCTGTGAACATAATTCACGAAAAATGATTTTCATAATTTTTGGAATCATGTCTATTTTCTTGTGCGGTACACATAAATTTTAGGGACACCATCATTTTTTTATAAGGTTGTGGTTGATAATAAATAAAAATATTAGTTCCCCATATAATGTTGTACGTAATGAAATATTTTGATGATTTAGGATATATTGGGAAATTATTTTTTGGTTTGAGGTATATTTATCCCTTAGTTTTATTGTTTTTTATTATATCTGAGTCATTTTGTCACACTTTAATGATGTAATATAAATTGTATAAAATATCCATTAAGGGTAAAGTATTCAGTAATATTTAGTTTTTTGATATTATAAGGTATATAAGGGTATTTTATTTGGGATGTTATTAATATATCTTGGGTATAATGTTATTAAGACTTTTACATTTTTGATATGACTTTATGACTAACTAACAATGATTAGATATAAATGTATAATTGATATTAGATGAATATGAAATCAAATAATTAGAATTTTTTTGGTTTCAATCTTGATCAATAGTATCTTAAATTATTTTTAGGATAGTTGTATTTTTAATGACTTAGTTTGATCATTATGTACTAATATTGAATTTTTAGTCTTGTAGTATTTCATCATATAATGATTTTTTTAGTTTTGGTTATTATCATGGCTTATGTGAAACACAATGGTTATGGTTAATATAAATATATATTTTGAGGAATGTTTCAATATATTTTGGAATTATGTGATATGTAAAATTTTATTTTATTTTTCTAGGTTAGAAATGTAATATACAATACTCATGATTTTAAGAAGAAACATGAAAATTTGGTGGAAATTGATTAAAGGACACAATTATTATATTCTATAAAGTAACATTCCATATTTTATTAGTCATGGATGTAAAATTATTCTAAAATATTAAGAATTGTTTTTTTAAAAAAATATCCATTTTTTTAGTAACGAAAAATAAATGTACTTTTAATAAACCATATATTTACATATTTTTGATAGTAAACATTCTTTAGGCCGTGTTCATAATTATTCATTTTTTGTCACTGTGAGTTTTTTTCATCTTAATTAATTTTTTTAATTACTATTAATATTGAAAAATTCTATAACCATGTTTGGAGTTATATCATATTACAATCTTATTTGGCATTCTCACTTTTCTAAATGTCGTTTTAATAATTATTTTTTACAAAGTGGTTTTTTAAAAGTAATTTTTTAATTTCAATGATTACATTTCTAAGAATATATCCAAATTTTATGAAGACAATTTATCAGTAGTGGTAGAATGTAATGACCAATTATTTTATTAATTTTTAATTTATTTAGTAGTTTATGTTCCATGGAACTCAAAAAAACGAACAATTAAATATTATTATTTACTAATGATTGTTATAACCTGTTCATTGAATTATTGGGTATCAATAAAATTAAAATTATAAAAATATATATATAAATGACCTATCTAATAAATATTCCTAAATTAGTTGGAAATTGGAACCGAATTTTTTGTAATGGTATTTTATTCATTAGAAATGAGTTTTCTTCAGAAATATTTTTTAGCGAACAATATTAAAATTAATTTATGGAAAATTATAAAATTATAATTATATCAAATAATATAATTTTTTAAATAAAAATATGAAAATTAGATTACAATTATTTTTTAGGATATTTCATAACAGATTGATTTTATAGTGAATATTGAAAAATACAAATATTTATTAAGAAATATATTTTTATATTATAATTAATATAGTTATACAATTAAATAAAATAAATATAAAATTATTTATTTTCTATTATTAATGGTATTATTAAAATCATTAGAATCTATTTTATTTTTTAATTTTGTATGAAAACAATTTTATTAAAAAAACAAATTTTTGTAAAATCATTTTTTTCATTGAATTTTATGTAGTGGTATTGAAAATAATTTTTAAAAATTATAGGAATTTATTTTTATGACATGGAAATATATTTTTACTCTTCACATTAAATAAACATAGGATTATTATTTTTATCAAATTTGGTATGAATTAAAATATTTTGTTAATTTTTAAAAAATAATATTTTTTTGGGAAATACATCATATTTTTTGATATTTTCAATAAAAAAACATAAAATATATATTTATTAATAATATTTAATGAAATAATTATTATAAAATAATAAAAATATCATACCAAAATGATTTAAAACATATAAATTTTAATTTATTCAAAAATAAATATGAAAATTATTTTTAGCGATGTTGTAAGGCCTACAAAACAATAGAAAAGTCAATGTGGGCATCATAAATATTATATATATGATAGAATAAGTATATGGTAAACATGGTGGTTAAAAATATTTTTATGTATTTTTATTGTGGTAATAAATGAATTTTTTTATATAACAAGTGGTTTATCCATTGTTTGGGGAAATTAATGTTCATAGCTAAAAAAGAGAAAATAACATATTAAATATGTTTCCATGAAAATAATATGAGTTTAAATATGTAATAAATGAATATGTTTTGTTATTTTTTGAATAAATATCTATTTTTCATGATTTTAATTTGTTTAAAATAATTATGTTTTATATTAATACTATAAATTTTTATACAATATTGTCATGTTAATTAGTAAATTAATAGTGAAATCAAATAATTCATAAGAAAAATATTTAAGGAATTGTAGCTTCATATAATTAAGTTAATCTATAAACAATGCAACACATGTATTTATTATTTTTATTATCTAATAGGTGATACATATATATCCCTCCCATGAATTGGGTATAGATTGATATCTCAAGAGACTAATAGAGTTGGAATGGGGATTGAACTATTCTTAGTAAGAGACTTTTCCCACTGTGATTGCCTTAGCCACGAACAATTCCTATAATAATGGGTTTGGAAGTGATTATATTCCACTGTTTGAGTTTTGGAAATCATCATTGACTTATATATAGTTGATTATATGTACTTATGTGTATACCGTAATTTGATGTACTATTCCACTATTATGCTTCCATGAGTTTTCTTCTTTGATTTTATAATTATTCAAGTTGCATAAACTACCAATATTTATGACATGGATTCTAAATTTTAATACCTTATTCCCATAATCTTATTTTAATGTTATACTGATATCTCTACTATTTACCCTCAATGATAATCTAGTCTCATCATCTAATGTGTTTCCTTTTTTCCTGGTTATGATGA
The DNA here is from genome assembly GCA_963277665.1 of Viscum album. Taxonomy (NCBI): domain Eukaryota; kingdom Viridiplantae; phylum Streptophyta; class Magnoliopsida; order Santalales; family Viscaceae; genus Viscum; species Viscum album. Next base: position 958,238,977 of record OY728143.1, on the reverse strand, counting down.
AGGGTATTATGTTTGACAGGCCTAAGACAGAATTATGTTTTGAAGAACATAGGGAACTATGATGTACATCACTTATAAAAATTTTATTTTGTATCAATGTTTACAAAGGAAGTAGAACAAAAATTTTCTATTTTTCATTGTTATTTCATGTTATTAAGATTTAATATTTTCGTATGAGGAGTAAAGTTCATTTTAATTTTTATCATACCAAGTGTTAGATAAGACTTTAGAAACAGGGATGAAAAATATTTAGTGAGATCAATAATTAGTTTTATAGGTATTATTCATTATATAAGAAAATGTTGGGAATTTTGTTGAAGGATAAATCATGTGGTTTAAAGTAAATTATATACATGTCTAGATATTGTAATTGGATGTGGCTTGTGGATATATTTAATTGGGTGAATGATCAAAAAATGGTAAATTGAAATGGGTTTTATTTTTACAGTGTGCACGATAATGGGCCTTTCGGCACACATTGAATGACACTCCCTAGAGATATTCCTTGGAAATTCAAAAAAAAATACGAACCATTACACAAGATTTCAATAATGACCACGAGTAAACTAAGATAATCATATGGTATAAAAAGTTGAAAAATGAGTCATGATTTAGGCATTCTATGAATGATTATTCAAGACCGGTCACATTGATTTATTATGATGTAATTTCATTCTTACCAATATGATTTTACCACTGGATTGGAGATATAATGATGAAGTTGTTGTGTTAACAAGTATACTCAAATACTCAAGTAAACAATTTGTCCTTATTGATATAAATTCTTTTGTAGAATATAAATTATATAAGAATGTTATATACTTTTCTAAATGATTAAATGATGAAATATTATTTAAATACCTTATATAATTATGATTCCACCTACTGATTAATAAAATTATCTAGTTGAAGTATGAAATAATGTGATTCCTAAAAAATTTATTATTCTACTACTCATTTAATTTGATTTAATATTACTTATCAATTTCAATTCATTACATAAATCGCACATCAATTGGTGAGGAACAGAAGTGAAATTTGATAATAAATAGAGTAAATTTTTATTGTACGAGTTGGACGATAGATAATAATATATGATATATATCATATCCTTTGTATGGACCTCGTTGTCAGGCCCATGTTGGTTTTTGGTTGATTTTTTTTCAATATATGATTATATTAGTTTTTTTAAAACAGAATGTATATTCAAAAGAGGACAGATGTAAATTACTAAAAAATAACATTTTTAACTAGATCTAGACCTTTTGAGTGAGTCAATACGATCAATCTCAAGGGGATGTTGATAAAATGTGAGAATTTTATGAATGATATATTCTCCATCATAATGAGAAATATGTTTTTTGTAATAATTTTTTATTCCAAATTGGATAATTAAATAACATCAGTTCATTAAATATAGCGATTTGAATAAAAAAAATTATTTTGGAATTGGTGCATATAGTGCTTACAAAGGTCCATCGTATTCAGAAGAAGATGGCTAGAAGAAAAAGAACCATTAGATTAACTCTGGATCTAGTTTCCATTAAATGATTATAATGAGGAGAATCGGAGTATAAATAAAATGATTTATATGTGATGATGCTTTTATTATATTACTGTTCTAATAAATCACATGTATTTTTCAAAACTGTGATTCATTTTTTATGACATAAAGGTGTAGTAAATGAAATGATTACAATAATATTCATATTTGTTGGATATAGATGGAAATATGAAAATGGTGTCCGAGATCGTATTCAACATAATCATAATTATACTTATCATAATCTGTCTAATTGAATTCTTTGAAATGTATTCTGGATGAGTTGCAATGAAAACTCATTGATGTATTTTTGGGAACATTCATCATGTTCCATTATATGTTAGATTATGATGATGTTGATCATAAAATGTATTCAAATTCATGAAGGAAGTCATGATACATGACCATTTTTGTGATTGAAGGATGTTATTGTATACTGATCCATCATATTTGGTATATCAATGATTTTATAAGAGAAAAAATTGTTTATGAAAAAAATTAATTGGTATTATATTCAGATGAGAAAGAAAGTGATGTTGAATAATTTGTCGATACCGATCTATCAGAATCAGTTTTCGATCATAATAATCTATGAAAGAATTGATTATAACTAAATAATTTACTGAAAAATATTATTATGTGGTGGCCAATGAAAACAAATAATTCTAGAATTAATATAAAATGTATTAAACTATATTAAATGGATTGAATTGATTTTTTTATTCCAGTGGGTCAATATAATATATCAAAAAAATAAAAGGTTTATTTACATTTGTCATCATCATAATGAGACATATCATTATCATAGCTAGAATTAGACATTATAAATATTGAACGGGATATAAAATTTTGGGAAATGGGATATTGAGTTTGCGAAGAAGAGGAATTCCATATTTTTATTCCTAAAAATATTCAATTGGAACAACACATCATATTGAAGAAATAAGAGTAAGAAAATTGCAATGGATATTCAGAAACAGAATGGTTTCTAAAAATATAATTACATTATAGATGTAGAGAATAGAATATTCTAGAAGATAAAATAAGAATTGTGAAGAGTTGGGATGTGTTTACAAAGTCTAAATTATATTATATATCTAATGAATCATTTAAATTTGTGTAATTTGTTTCACCAAGAATCCATTTTAGATTCCCACTAAATCCACTATTGTGTCTCTTATAAAATCTGACATATAAATCAAACGTTTTAGATTATGATGATGATTATATTTTTTTAAAAAGCGAGAGAAGATACCATGTTTTAGGGAGAGAATAAGATGTTTTTAGGATATCTTTTTCAAGAATTATTTTCTAGATGAAGTGAATGTAAAAAAGGAAAGATTTCAAAGTATTAAACTGATCATCATATTTAGTTTTATATCATATTCTTTTTATCATAATATTTGGATGGGCATCATATCAAGTCGGATTATCGAATCATGATTTCAGTAATATGATTTCATGGATGAAAAAGAAGTAATTTTGAATTGACTCAATCTTATTCTGGTAGAGATATATTATCATGTTGAGAAATTAGATTGTTTGAATCAGACTGTGCATATCAAACATGGATATCAGACTGTTTTTTTATCAATGTCATAGTTTTTATTACCATATTTTGGCTACTAAATTAATGGTATTTTTAACAACAATACAATTGGGGAAATTGAAAATGAATCATGGGTATCATGTGTTGTTATAGAAACATTGTATTAACCCAATTATGCCTGACGGAGCACAACTACTGGATTGTTTTCAAAGTAATACATTGTTTTATGTGTATATCCAACTCATTTTATTGAACACATTATTTTTTTCTTTAATGGGATTGTATGATATTTGATTGATTCTAATCCATACCTTGGAAATAGTTATACTTACTAAATAGAAAACCTTGTGAATACTTGTGCTCATATAGATGTGTGTTCTATTTCTTTTTGAAAGAGAAATAAATATTTAAAATGAGGGTAAGGTTGTTTTATTTACATTTTTACATAAAAAATTTGTTCAACCCCAATTAGTGAAACCATTATCCTAATTAAGAAATTCCATATGATATTAGAGTGAAATTATCCCTTATCTTATTCATTAATGCTGTTATTGACATAGTTGTGACTGAATATCTAAATTGTGTAAATATTAAAGGAATTCTTATTTAAATGGGAAGAATTATTTTATCTAGAAAAAAAAAGAATTCTTCCATATGATATATCTCTTTAGTATAATTTTTTAAGATATGTAATAGATGGTTTCCCTTGACATATTGAGAATTCTATTATCACAAATTCTAATACAGTAAACCATGAGAATAATGGAAGAATAAAGAATTCATTACAATCATCACTATATAAAGTGACTTTCGTTGAGTAAAAATAGTTTTTCCTTCCAATTTTATGTGGGATAAAGATATTAAAATTTATTATGGAATCAGAAAAGTGAAAAAGAAAACAACAAAAATATAGATAATTAATTATGATGATCTGATATGTGTAAGTATGAATCCATTGGTGACTCCATTAACATGATAAATGACATTGTTAGTGTAAAGACCCGTAAATTTCAAGGGAATTTTTTTTCTGAATTTTCATTGAGATTTTACAAGAACGCAGTTTCTGATGGCACCTGATTCCAAGGTCCGGTGTGCCAAGAATCAACATCCAAAGTTTATCTCGGGTACGTTCAGTGAATGAACGAGTGGGTTTTTTTAACATTTGAACCGGTGCTCTGAATCGAAATCTGAGGGCACCGATGAAACCGCAGCACCAGTAATTTCTTATGAACACCTTTTCCAGAGTTGCATTTGCTCGGGTGTGGTTATTTAAAAGAAGGGGATAACTAATGAATAAAATAAAAGTTGTGCAACAATTTTTATTTTATGTTCTAAGTAGTTTAAACCTACTTATGGTAGTTGAGGAGGGACCCACTATATCCTAACCCCTCTTGATAGGATATTAGTAAGTTGGGCCCCACAAGAGTCCCACCTTTTCAACTTACTCAAACCCCCATTATTTTGTAACACACACACACCCCCTTATTAAATGACAAGTCAACTCTCAAATTAATTGGACTATTAAGACACTTCAATTAATTCAATTAATTTAATGAATTCCTTTCAATTTCAAATGGAATGTTGGCTTGTTTGTGTTAATTATATAAGACATAGTCTTATTTCATCAGGGGTTTCTACATTGTGTTGAGAGGGAGAGCTCCACGAAGAACTTCATCTTCCAGTTTGAAGAATGCGAAGAACACACCGACACTGACGATGAACACTAGACTCCGACGAAGGATGACGAATAATTCTAATTCCTCGGAGATCGATGACTTGATGTCGTGTACCGCAATGCCGATGATCCTCTTCTCCGCGATGTCGTGTACCGTGACGTCGACGATGCTTACAGAGCCTCCTTCCGTGGCGTCCTTTTCCCGTGACGAACCTTCGTTCGACAACACCTTGATGTAGGGGTTAATTTTTGTTGGTGAATTATATGTCGTTCATCGACTGTTATTCTTGCGCAGCCATTTTTCATTATAACGGGAGGAGGTCGGACTGCACGAACACGGCCGAACCTCCTCCCCCTTTGATGTTGTACTTTTTACGGCACGAGCAAAGGCAGCACAGTGCAACGACACCGCACGGAAGCCAGAGGAATGGGCGAAGAAGCACGACACTGTCGCGCTACACCGTTGAGGCCAAACAAAGACATGGCGCCGTGCCAGAGAACCACTAAGAGGTCGCGGCCGGAGCTGGGACACGGCGGAGGGGCGCGGCGCCGTCGCACCGCGCCGGTCGGACAAGGCCGCGAATCCATGCCGCGGCGGTGCAAGGTGGGGCGGCCAGAACTGCCGACCGCCAGCACCTTGGAGGTGCGGGAATGCGGGGTCCTGCGGCGGCAGGACCGGCCGGCTGGGTCGGGCCTGCCATTTCGGAAGGAAGACCGGGGGTCGTAACCCCCGGCTGGCAAAGGAGCGGCCCCCATGTGGGTCCGCGGTTTCAATCAGGGGGGCAGTGCCCCCCCCCCTTCTGCTAGGCTCGGCCAGCGCCGAGCTGGCCACACACGGGCCGCACCGGATAGGACGGGCTGCGTCCACCGGGTCGGGCCGACCCATGGGGTATTGGGTCGGGTCGGTCTGAGCCCAAAACCCCCTATTTTCGGACAGTTCTATTCAAATTCCCGTATCATGGGCTACAAACCTCCGATCGATGCACCTTCAGTTGCGATGCGATCCTTGGATAGAGACATTCATTTAGGTATATTAAACTCAGGGTTTCGGAGAACTTTGGGTATGGACGGGTTGGTTCGAACAAAAAACCAACTGCGCCCTCGGAGCAGAAACGCTTATAACTTGAGCTCCGGACATCTGATTGACATGCCGTCGACTTTGTTGGATTCCTATTAGTGAGAAAGTTTTTCTGGCTTACTCCTCTATTGGATTTGATGCAGCTGGGGTATGGTCGAGTTGGTTTTAGCTTAAAAACAAACCGGGCCCCTGGGATGAAAAGACCAATAACTCTCAGACCGGGCATTCGATTGACGCGCCGTCTGTCGCGTTGTGTTCCTTTTGACGTGACAGAACTTTTCGATACATCAACTATGGTCTACATGACTGTTGATGTATCGACCTCTTGGCTCGTGGAGTGGACCCTACTGGAATGAGCATGCTGTGTGCGCAAACCCTTGAGCTGGCTGACACTTGACGACTGTTGATCGATCGACTCGGAGTGTTTCGATAGCCCAGTGGGGAGCTCTTGGTTATAGTGACAGACCCACGGCAGAGGAGCTCTTGGTTGTAGCGGCAGACCCGTGGTACTCAACATAAGGAGTACCTCTGCAGGCTATAAGGGGGAGCGCTTGGTTGTAGCGGCAGACCCATGGTGGGAAGAGTTTGGTTGTAGTAGGAGGCCCAAAGTACTCAACAGGTGCAGTACTACAGCAGTCCAATGTTAGTGGGAAGCGCTTGGTTGTAGTGGCAGGCCCACTGTACTCGATAAAGGAGGAGTTCCACAGCAGCTATGGGTTCGACCGTGAAGACTATCATACTGGAATCCTCTGTGGGTTCGACTGTGATGGAAAATCTACTGGAATCCTCCGTGGGATCAACGACGATGAAAAATGTACTGTAATCCTCCGTGGGATTGATGGTGAAGACTATCGTACTGGAATCATCCGTGGGTCCGACGGTGATGGCCAATGTACTGGAATCCTCCATGGGTTCGACAACAATGACAAACGTATTGGAATCCTCCATGGGTTTGACGGTGAAGACTGTCGTACTGGAATCCTCCATGGGTCCGGCGGTGACGACTACAGTACTTGTATCCTACGTGGGTCCCAGCAAGATGAATCAGTAACTACATCTGATCATATCCTTTTTCTTTACAAATGATGTATATCCAGTGTGAGCTAAGTCTTGATTTTCAATCATTATCTTTGATATTATTGACTTGCTTTTCTATGTGGATTGGGTTGTGCTTTCTTATGTGGATTGGGTTGTACTATCCTGTGTGGACGTGATCAAACTTGGGCTCGGATGATTAGAGCCGAACTGGAATTGATGACTTAGGTATATGTATGGGCATATACCTAATTAGTGTTGGATGTTACTTTGTGATTTGTTTCTTTCCTTTGTGGATTATCCTTTGTGGATTCTGGGAGACCTTCGGGGGTCTTGGGGTCCTTACCGAGTAGCGTATACTCACCCCGGCATAGGCTATGCCCGCACTACGTTGTGTTGGATACAGACAAAGGACATCGCTGATCGTGGTTGAGGCTTGTGGAGAAAGTCGGTACCTGGAGGTGGACCACTGGGCGAGACGTACACGGAGCGGACGGCTGGACCCGAGGAGCTGAGGAGTCTATCTATACCCACCTTTCAGGTCGGACTTCTAGTAGACAGCTCGACGATGCTGCTTTACTTTCAGTTACTGTAATTTATTTCCAGTTGTACTTTACTTTCAATTTGGGTTTTTATTTTGGCCCACATACTTTTCCACACTTACTATTGTACCCACTTTTACTTAGTGTTTACTTCTTCTTGCTTACTCTGTGGTGTTTGTTCACTTTATAAAGGCAATTCCTTCCCCTTTTGTCAATATTTACGCCTTGGTGCTAGTCTCCATCCCCTGGCCTATAGGAGGTGGGCTTGGGGTAGTCATGGAATGGGTCCCGAGGATGGTTCGTGACAGTTAGCACATTTATAGGCCTTGGTGAAATGTTACAAGATTCTACAATTGTTGAAAAGATCATGATAATTCATCCTCACCAGTTTGATCAAAAAGTTTCTTAATGTGAATAAATATCTCCGAATAAATTCTCACTGGATGATTTTAATTGTATTATCATCATATTTGTGATGAGAATGTGTAAAATATATTTAGTGAAAAAAAAACATGGTATAGAATTTTCATTCATATCCACCAAGAAGGAAATGTCAATGATGATTATTGAATAACAAGAATATTGAGATTCTAATACTGAAAGTGAGGTATGTAAAAATCATGATGAAATTTTGTCCTTGATTTCTTCAAATTTGAAAAGGTGTATAGTAAGTTATAATGTTAAACATCTCTAAAAATGATTGGTATGTGGTTCTATTATGAATTTCATTTCCATTTTTCCTGAAAGAGGTGATGAAGAAGAGTGAGGCTTAATAGAATGTTATGAATAAGATAATAATTTAACAAAATCATAAGAAATATGTTTCCCAAGGATGATAATATTGTAGATTATTTTAATTTCTTTTAATTGAAATAGTTTATTGAAATAATTAAATGAAAATGTTTCATTATTATTGAGAGTAATTGTTCTAAAGAAGAGTATAGTGATCACAAATATGAAAATTATTTTTATCATGTTTATGAAAAATCTATTAACTCAATAATGAAAGATGAATAATTAATAAGAATTGGTTTGAAGGATGATCAAACATAACATGAAATGAAATTTTACGAATACCTGAATGAATTTTTGAGAAAGATCAGAAGACATGAGAAAACAACCATGAAGTTGCAAGATGAATTTCCATCCCCAATTTTTGAAATAATTTCGAAAGAGAAAGAAATTATGTTGGTAGAGATTTGATATTTTAATAATTCTGTTGATGAAGAAAAAAATAATAATAATAATCTAAAGTTGAAGCTAAAGGATAATGAAGAAGAGTTTTATCATATCTGACAAAAATATTCTCATGTTTAACAAAAATATAAATATTTCAAAAACTCTATTTTTTATTTTAGTGATAGTTATCAAAAAAGGGTATCTGAGAAAGATAAAAACTGTTACTTTCAATGGTTTATAGGACTCATGGACTAGTTTCTGAGAATAATAATTCTATGAAATTTATTTATGTTTATAAGAAAAACAATATTTAAAATAAAGAAGTTACAAAATACCTTAAGCCCAAAACTGTTTTCAAATGTTCTAAATATTGAAAATTTATCAATAAATCTAGTTCTAATAATTCTAATATGGAAAAGGAAAATTCCCATTAAAAATATAATTGTTAGATTCAAATAATATAATTACAATTAGGTTATTTAGAAGCATGTTTACAACACTGATCGGTATGGATGTTTCCAAATAAATACTCTCTTTATATATAATTTGGGTTGGTTCAACATAGAAAATTACTTTTATTCCATATCTTATAGAATTAAATATTTAAGGGTGGGTGTTAGGGACCAATCCTCACAATGAAAAAAAGTGACAAAAATTCTTTTTAACAAAACCTAAGATGAATGGATTAAGAACTATAGATAGGTTCCAACCATTGGAAACTATTTATAAAAGATGTGAAAAACGTGGACATATTAAAAAAGGATGTATTGATTTTTGTACATGCTCAATAATGTTTTCTAAAAAATTATTATATGCTAGTTTTTTTGGAATGTTATAGAAAAATGATTTTTTGTTATGAAAATAATGAATTATTAATTTTCTTGAAAAAAACATGTTGACTTAGACTGGTAGTCAAAGGAATAACAAAAAAAGTAAAATAATATAGGTTGAAAGATACTTATAATGATAATGAAAATTCAACATCATCATCAAATGATTATAAAAATGAGAATAATGTTGTTAGAAAATATGATAAGGATGAACAAAAGGAATAAAGCACATTCAATGAAAAATTAATGAAATGCAAAAAAAATGTTAATTTGAGAGAGGTCTCTATGCCCAATTATTGTTTATAAGAATCAATAGAGATTCAAAATTTTTCCTAAAATCATTTTATATTTACGGTATCATTAATGTAATTGAAGATGTAGAAATATATAATATGGAATTAATGATTCTCTTACTATTCATTAAAATGAATGTAATTATGTAATGAAAAATATGAGGTTTTGAAAAACATGTGTTTTAAACACCTGAACATTATGGAATGCTTGTTGATATTGGATTAGGTCACTTTTATCTTTAATAAATTATTTCAAAATTAACTTATAAATGATAATGTTAATGGAATGATGTTTATGTATTACATTAATGTTATTTTATGGATAATATTAATGACCTTTATTATAATCAATATTTTTTCTACACCATGTTCTCCCACTTAGAATTATATTTTTTTAGTTAAAGGATCATTGTTACAAATCTCATGTCATACATAAGTTTCCACTAAAAAGAGTTTCATGTTGTTTAGATGAAAATTTACAACCCTAGAAAATGAGATCAATTTTCAATTAGGTCTGATCTTATGATGATTACCCCATTTCATTTTATTTTCAAAGAGTGGAAGAGATAAAATAAAAGGGGACTATGTAATCAATGTATAAAAGAATATTTAGAAAAGAAACCATTACCACATATTGTTTTGTTGTGGTTAAAGTGGATCATGTAAGTATTTAAACAATCTTAAAGGGGAGATTGTTAGGAAAAAGTTATTTTCTGGATGTATTTGTTGTGAATAGGTCATTATATCCATTTATGGAAGAAAAAAATTATGTTGAGAAGATAATGTATTGAAATCCATATTGAATACTATTTTTAATAAGATTCATAACATCTGGATTAGTCAATAAGATAAATCACATTGGTATGGTGATACAAAAGTCATAATTTGATGACAATTTTACTCTCTATTGTAAATAATAAAAATGTCAGTTATTAATCAGTTTTTATGATAGAGGAAATAAAAATATATTCACTTTATAAAGGGGAGTGATTTGACCTGAAAAATATATTTACAAATTTAAAAAACAAATTATTGATAAATTTAATCATATTTAGAAGAAGAATGCTATTTGTAAAGGGTTATGAAGTTCACTCTATATCTAGATTGCAAGAAATTATCATAATTGGGAGAATCAATCTCTGTATTACCATGATTTAAATGAGACGATGCCTTTTTTACCACAATTTTCTCATTAATCAAAAGTATTTAACAAACGTGTGATGAAAGAATGATGACAAATAGTTGTAGTGAAAGAGATACTTTTAATCGTATTCCGATATTTCATATTGATATGGAAAGGGAAAAGGGGGTTTGGAGATTGGATTCAGCATATTCATAATTATACTGATCATATTTAGGCCAATTGAAATATGGACTATAGTATTCATGTAGAGTTGGAAATAATGTTGATTTATGGTTTTTTAAGAAGTCGGAATACATTCCAATTTATGTCATACAATGATAAATATGATATAAAATGTATTCAAAGTCATGAAGGATTTAATGATATAAGAAAATTTTGGTAAATTATGTAATTTGATGATGTCAATGTTGTTAAATACTAATCCATCATATTTGTTATAACAACTTATTTATCAGAAAAAAATTATTTTTTCCAAAATGTAATTGATATCATACTCTAAAGGGAATGCAGATGATGAATAATATCCAACTAATAAATATCCTTACAAATTGTTATTAAATCAAAATAATAAGAGATTGAATTTATTGAGAAAAAAATATTCAAAGAAAAAGAAGAATAGGTGGTCAGCAATATGAAGAATAAATTCATAGCACAATAAAAATTGAATTCAACCATTTGAAATGGGATTAATTACTTTCCTTATCATTAAATTGGGTCTATAAAATAAATTACTAAGAATATATTGATTTACATTTTCGTATATCATAATGAGAAATATTGTAATCAAAATTGGAATTGTACTTCATATATCTTGATGGATTTATAAAATTATTTGATATCAGATCATTTATATGAAACCATGATTAAAGATGTCTATTTATTCATACAAATGTTAAATGGGTAATGATCATCATATTAAAGAAATATGAGTGAACAAATCTGAATGGATAATTGGAATCAGATTTTTGTTTGAATGGAATGATAAGAGGTAGATATTGTGGGTATAATATTTGAGAAGAACCAAGATGAAATGATAAGTTCTGAGAAGAGTTGATTAAGTCAAAAATGTATCTAAAATTCAAGGAAACATGTATCTTTAGGTATTTTGGTAGGGAGGGAAACCATTTCAAATTCCTACTAAAAACATTCATGGGTCACCTATAAAATTTGATAAGTGTAATATAATTTTTAGAAGCTAATGGTGAGTGTAAATTTCTTGACTAAAAAGAGGATCCAATGTTTTAGGGGGAGATGATGACGTTTATGGGTTATTTTCTTGAAGAAGTCTTTTCAGGATGTTGTTAAAGGGGAAGAAAAAATATTAAAATATATTTAACTAATCATCGTATTTGTTTGTCTACTATTTTCATCAGTTCATGATGTTTTTCTTGACATCATATCTGGTTGGATAATTTGTTTTAAATTTTTATATTGGGATTTCTATATTGACGAATAATGAGTTATAAATTGACTTAATTTTATTCTTGAAGAGATATAATAGTATGTTGGGAAATTAAAATGGAATAATCATATCGGCCATATCAGAAAGGGAAATCATACTATGTTCTGTATCAATGTACATGTTGTTCTTACCGACTTTTGGGATATAAATTGAATAATTTTTTTGAAAGGAATACATTTGTGGAAATTTAAATAGATTAAAAGTAACATGTGTTGTTACAAAAACATTGTATTACAACAATTTTTTTAGAGTGAGAACACCCAATATTAGATTGCTTCCTTAGTGCTAAACAAGTGAAAGCTTATATTCGACTCACTATATTCAACCATAAAGTACTGTTTTCTAGTGGATTGTGTTGTATTTGATTTCTTCCAAAACATACCAAGGACATAACTATTCTTATTCAATAGTAATCCTTATAAATACCTATGTTCATGTGTATGTGTGTTTGATTTGTTTTCTTCATGGAATTAAAATATTAATAGAAGGAGAATGTGGTTTTATTTGTAAAGAAACGTAAACAAATGTATCACTGATTCACCACCTCCTCATCACAATGATATGATTATCAAATATGGGTACTTTTAGGGTGATGATGGATCATAAATTCATATATATATATATATATCACATCCATAGGAAGGGACAATATTCTTATTTAAAAGCATAAGTTTATATAGATTGTTGGGGTGAAGCTCAATATCAAATAAATTCCTATTAGTTGGGAGTTTTTATATTCCATTCCGAAAATGATTACTATTTTCACTACAAAAATAATGTTTTGTTTTAAACAAAATTCATATATAGTGACAAAAAAAATTTAATGACTAAATGTTTTATGTACCCCATTAATTTATTGTAAATGATAAAAAACTCTTGGTAAACTATTAAAGGGGAATCATTCATCCATGTGTGTGACCTTGGGGTATACCAACTCATTATTTTGAGAATAAATATGGTTAAATTCAATTATGAATTGACTATTGGGAATTAAATAAGGTAAAAATTAATAATAAAAATCACATAATTGTAATTGATTTATTGTTTTATCAACTAAAATTAGCTAAATAAATTTCAATGACTTTCTTTCAGTTGTGATATCATCAATTTAGGGGAAAAAGGATGATTTACCTAAGAAATTGTTCTGAAACTGTTTGAACATAACATCATGATTCAATTATTTCTAAATAATTTCAATATTGAATTATTGGATTTAATTAATAAATTCATGATATATTACCTTGATCAGTTTCAGATGTATTTATATAACATATTATAATCAATTCAATGGGAATAGAAGTGCATGAATCACCAATGGGAATTGAACTGAAGACCTTAAACAAGTATGAAATTAATGAAAAATCTAAAGATTTTTATTTTTGGATACAACAGTTTTCATTTCTGGGTCATATAATCATTTGTGATGGTATATTGGTGGATAAATCAATGATAAAGGCCATCTAATATATCCCTAGACTGACAAAAATAGTTTGGAATATAAACATTTCTTCAGTTATTCGTATATTATTGAAGATTTGTTGAGGTTTTTTCATGACTACATAATCCACTCTACAGGATAAAATGGAATAGGGAGAAATCATCTAGACATATAAATGTAAGTATAAATTTATGGAATTAAATAATTTATTTTTTAGTGCACCGGTTCGTACATTTCCTGATGGAGAGAAGCATTTGTAATAGATAGTGATAGTTCATGTAACACCCCAAGCATTCATGATACAGTTCTCTTTGAATAATATTGTAGCCTGTGTTGTACGCAACCTCGAGTTATAACACACACAACAACCACTCAAATTAGTAGGTATGAATAGTAATACCCACTTTTTAAAATTTTATAAATTTTATCTTTAAAAATGGACTTCATTTTTGGATTCAAAATTTTGAAATTAGCTTAGGGTATATTTTTGGTATTCTTCTAAAAATATTCAATTTTTGATGTATAGTGAAAAACACTGAGTTATATTTTAAAACCGAATATTTATTTAAATATTTATTTATTTTATTTATATTTAATTAAGTTTAAAATGGATACATAATACCTGTATATGTTCAATGAAATTAATTGGAGTTTGTTTATAATAATTTTAGATATATAGAAATTTTATTGAACTTTTCACCATCTTTTACCCACCTCCTAGGAGAATTTAAAAAATCACATAAAACATAATTTTACTAATTATGTGAGTGTAATTTCAAAAATCCGAGAGACACGGTTAATATCAAGGAGTAAAATTTGGTTCAATAAGATAAAAATAATTTTTTGTGAACATTAACTTTTTTCTTTTATTTACCACGGTTTAAAGTAAATAGGGTAATTAAGGGTAAGAATGATATTAATGTTACCCTAACACAAGCCCTAATTCTATTGGACAAGTGTATATCGACCATAAAAAAACTTAGGAATAAAAGTTTATCAGTTAGGTCCACTTGGATTAGATTAGGACATTTATTATTATTTAATTCAAATAATAGTTAAAAGAGTTAAAATTAGTGTTTATTAACTAATAAATTTAAATATAGTGATATACATAAGATAAATTCGATTATAAATATTAATTATAAATATAAAAATATTTCCTATATAATGGTATTTTTTTTCTTATTTTTAGAAATTAAATAAATTTATTTATTTATGACACAATGGTGATCCAGTAATTACCTAATTAATGATATATTAAAATAATTGATAATATAAATCTCCAAATAAATGTAATTTGAGACTTTTTATGAATTACACTAATTTTATTGGTTAATATGACATGTTAGTATTGATTTAATTATGTTTTTTATATAATAATGCTGTTATGATTTTCAAAAAAATCAAATATCAAATAGTTTCAAAATTGACAAAAAAGAGTTTTTAAAACAAATATTGTATTATTAATTGATATTCAATTCTTAAAAATATAAGGTTCATCCAAGATACTTATATAACGATAGGTGTATCATTTATAGACAACTTGGGGGTCTCTTGGATGTATATAGTAAGTTTATTATATATATAATATAAAACTACAAAGTGACATGTTAAATGTCAATGTGATTAACTAAGAGTTAAACCTAAAAGATAAGGTTAATATAATTACCCAAACCTGTCTAAAATCTATTGGTCTAAAGGCTTTAGACCCATAACCACATTATACTTTGAATAATCAACTTTGGATACTTTAGAGAAGGAATATTAATTTATTATAAATTAATACTTTATGTTTTTTCTAAAGATTCCCTCCTCCCCCATATAAAAGGACACCACTTCTAACCAATTATTCACACATTCAAAGCCTTTTGGTTCATCTAACCCCAGCCGAAATATTCTCTCAACTTCTCTCACTTAATCCTAGAGGCCTTAGTGTGATTAGAAAGCCAACCTATGGAACCCTTTTGATCAAATCAATAGGTAGAACCTGAAGAAGAGGTATTGTTTTCACCACCCTTTTTCAAGTTGCTTTCTTATTCAACTTCTTCTTTATTTCTTGTTTTCATTATAAAATAATAACTCAAGTATAATCTATTTAATGTGATGTTATTATAAATATGGTACAACCATATTCAGTATTCTATCCATCGTTTGAATGACATGTCACCATATGTGCGTAAGTACGGTCTACCGTCTCTACGTCATGGTGTAATTATTATTCAATACATTATTATTTGGATGGGTATAATAATGATGTTTAGTTCATGTGAATAATAAATATAACATGATAATTATTCTGTATATATGATATACCACCCAATTATTTATTATTTTAATATCAAAATAATGATATTGTCGCTCGTGCATACGTATGGATTACAGTCTCCATGAACGCGATGAGATTCATTCCCCATCGTATCAATTCATGTATATTTATCATTTTATGAGTAAAAATAATGTTTAAGTACTTGATATAATTCTATATATTAATAAGATACAACCTAACCATAACAAACACAACTTATGTAACAAAACATATAAAAGTAAATGATTAAGTTAACCTCCAAAACGACGATAATACTAAGATATTATTAACAAAGCAATTATAAAAGATCATATATGATATCATATTAAATTATATGATTATTGTATAATTTTATAAAAATTATTTCACCATTATACAGGAGGTTAAACTACCCTCAACCAAGGAAAAGTTCAAGGTACGTGTTTATTTCACAATCTTTTCATTATCTGAGGTTGTTTATACGTAATTATCTCCTGGGACCTCTTTATCATCTACATCCATGATTCATAAAAATGTATTTCAAATCATTATTACTATTTTACAGACTATGGTTTAATGTCATTTATACCCTTGTTGGATTTTTATAATAATTTTTAAATTAAACTTTCTTTCATTTTCCAAACAAGGTCCTTTTAAACCTTTTCAATAGAATTAATGTAAGAATGTCTTTTTTTAACTTATACGGCGGGTGCGGCTATTTTTTACAATTATAAAATCATTGAAGCTTCCCTTACAAGCTTATAAGAATATTTTCAAATTAAATTCTTTATTTTATAATTATTTGACTCTTAAATTATTTCAAAATAGAAAGAGATATTTCTCTAAAAAGGGTTTTGATTTCATCTATGTCAAAATACTTTAATAGATTTTATGTTTATTTGGAGTTGATTTATTATGATACAAAAATTCCATATTGTATTGAACGTTTTCTGATATGTTTGACTGTGGATGTGCTATTTTTATACCATTCATGATTTATGGTTAATGTATTGACATTTCATATGCTAGTTTTAATACCAATTTTTATAACATATTTAAACCTTTTAATATGAGGAATGTATTGGACTTAGTAAGTGATGGTTGGAGCCCGGTATAGCTCCTCGATGCATCAGTAGGTCACATGAAAAAACTAGATGTGGAATTGGGAAAGGCCCTTTCCCAATATTATTTATGGTTTTGGCTGAGCCCTTAATCATTTTTAGTCATCTTGGCCGAGGCCTTGAAAAAATGTTTCAGAATATCCGGCATTCTACATTCCCTCATTATGGAAATAATTTTGATGGTTCATGTGGTCATTCGACTCGTAGAATAACCATTATTATGTTTTATTATGTAATTATTTACTCATCTCATATTCATTCCAAAAAATTATTCATTGTTATTATTGGTAAAGGCTTGTGGTTTATATTATTTACCATGCTTAATATTTATGTCATTTTCCGCTTTATTACTTAACCTTACTGAGCATTTGAGATCACCCATTTCTTATGTTTCATTTTCCCATGATATTAAGAAGTCAGTTATGAGTGACTAGTAGGCATAATCTAGGATGCTTGGATGTTACTAATTAAATATATTTGTGTTGTATTTCTCTTCAAGCTGTAAAGTTGAAGTTATGTATGAATCTTGTTTTCAATAATATTAAAATAATCGGTCTTTCCAGACATGATTTAATTGTGATCATGCCAAAGTTATGTAATAATGCACCAACTTTGGGTAACTAGGTTTGGGGCATTATAGTTGGTATCAGAGGACGTTTATTAAATCTTTGGAAACTAGATTTAGATAAACACTGATTAGAGAACATAGACCTAATATGGACATTGAGGATTAGTATAGAATAACTTCCTAGAATTTTTGTATTGTATAAACTTTGTGAGTTTTCCATGAAATATATCCCTATATGGATTCGAGCAGGAAGAGGTAGCTCTGGAACAGATGTACCTAGGGGTAATACCAGAAAACACCACTTTAAGCTAGACTCGAACGAGAATTGGTGCACGACATTGGGCCTTGCTGCACTCTTGGTTATGACACTCTCGGGAGATATGCTTAGGATAATTCTCAATTTCTTTAAAAACCATTATGAAGGGTTTATGAGTATATACATCCTCAAAGAAAACATTTTTTATGATTATGGATTATATCCATAAATAATTTAATTTATATTAAGTGTTTTACAAGTATTGAATTATGTATTTCGATTCATAAACTGATCTAGTTTATTCCATTATTTAGAAATGGCGCCTAGTGGAAGAAATGGAAACTGCATCTATGCAAAAACACCATGAAGGGATTTCCCTCCTTCTCAAGATAATTATAGTGGAGTTGGTGATGCAACTGGTGCTGATCATCTAATCACCATATTGGGACAACTCAATCAGGTTATGTATAAAATAACCTTACTCGTATGGACAACCCCCATCCACAGTGTGGAGGATCAATAAAAGATCGCTTCATGAGGCCAAAACCACCAACATTCAATGGGAGTAAAAATCCCTTAGTTTTAGAGGAATAGATAAATTCCATAGAGAAAATATTCCGTGCCTCGGGGAGTAGTGAAAGGGAAAAAGTTATCGTGGAAGTTTACCACCTCACTGGAGATGATGATAAATGGTTTTAATTTATTCAAAACATGAAGGAAGATGATGAATTATCAAATATGTAACGGATGGTGGTCAAATATCTATTTTTAGAAAAATACAATCCTCAAGACCATCGAGCTGATATGGAAAGGCATTTTCTGAGTCTGTGACAAAAGGAGGATGAGAATGTCACAAAGTATGAGGCTAGATTTACAAGGTTAGCAAGGTATGCTGTAGATTATATACATAACCCAAGAAGTAATATTGATCATTTATTTGATAGGTTAAATCCATTTCTCCGTCGAGCATTGGTTTCACAATCCTTCTCATCATATGAAGATATTGTCTCATTTGCTATAAAAACAGAAATAGAATTATGTAAGTCTTATGACTTTAAACCAAAGCAAGAGAAGAAGAGATCTGCTGAACACTCTGGGAAAGATAATATGGAAATATGGAATAAGGGGAGAATTAAATTTAAACCTTGTGATAATTGTGGAAGGAAGCACCCTGGTGCCTGTTTAAAAGGAAAAGGAGTATGCTACAAGTATGGATAGAAAGGTCATCTAGCTGGTGATTGCAAAGGAATGAAAGATGATACCAATGTCTAATGCTACAACTACAGGGATATGGGAAATAATGAAAATGAATGTCCTATGAATCTAAGATACTTACCTCATAAAAGGCCTCGGGACCAAGGCCATGCTTATGCAATAACTACTGCTGAGTTGAAGCTCTGAAAGAAGTGGTGGAAGGTGATTTAATGGTTTCCCCAAGTTTAGAAAATGGTTTATTTGATTCGGGATCATCACATTGTTTCACATCTTCCTAGTTTTCTATGAAATTTAGATATTTCCAATTTGATTTAATAAGGGAGTTGACAGTTAAAACTCCTAAGGGACGTATCATTGCTACAAAGTTCTGTGGATCCGTTCCCATTAGGGTATATAAATTTTCTTTATCTGCGGATCTCATCATCGTTCCCATGACTGAATTTGATATAATCCTCGTTATGGATTGGCTTTTGGACCATGATGTGAAATTTTATTTTAAGAAGAAGGCGGTTATGATTTTTGATGGTGATGATGAGGAACACCTTATATTTAGAGCAGAATCATCACCACTTGATTCTTATCTAGATCCACCCCTAGTAGCTCATCTAAATTCAATTATCAGGGAGGAAGAGAATGAAATGAATATGGGTGAGGAAAGGAATGTTAAAATATAGTATGTTCCTATTGTGAGAGAATATGTTGATGTGTTTTTAAAATATTTACCTGGACATCCTCCAGAACGAGGCATTGAGTTTTCCATTGATTTAATTCCTGGTTCAAGGGTTATATCGAAGACCTCTTATAGAGAAGCCACTGTGAAATTAGTTGAAATAAAGAAACAACAAGAGGAATTGAGTAATACGGGATTTATTCTCCCCAGTGTTTTTCCATGGGGAGCCCTTGTCCTTTTTGTTAATAAGAAAGATGGATCTATGAGGTTATGTATCGACTATAGGGAGATCAATGCTATAACAATAGAGAACAAGTATCCCCTACTTCACATTGATGATTTATTTCACCAAATGCATGGAGATAAATACTTTTCAAATATTGAACTTATATCAGGATACCATCCGTTGTGTGTGAAGAAAGAGGACATTTCGAAGACAACATTTCACACCTGGTACGGGAATTACGAGTTTACAGTAATGCCTTTTGGGCTGACTAATGCACCATCTATTATCATGGACCTAATGAACAGAGTTTTCAAATAATACCTTGATGACTTTATAGTGGTATTTATTGATGTTATCTTGGTAGGATCCAAATGCTATGAAGATCATGAAAATCACATGCGAATTATATTGTAGACTCTGAGAATACGTGAATTATATGGGAAGTTTATCAATTATGAATTCTAGATTCAAGAGATTTCTTTTATTGGCCATATTGTCTCTAAGGATGGAATTTCTTTTGATCCTTATATGAAAAGAGCAATCCATGAATGGCCATCACCGAAAAGTTTAATGGAGGTACACATTTTTATTGGCTTCACAGGTTATTATCGGTGTTTTTTCCAGATCTTTTCCGAATTGGCTAACCCATTAACGAAGCTCACATGTAAAGGGGTTAAATTTGTTATGACAATAGTGTGTGAAAAACGTTTCGAAGAACTGAAGAGAAGATTATTCAATGATCCTATATTGACTCTACCATTAGGTAATGATGGGTTCGTTATTTATAGTTATGCATCAAAGAAAGGACATGCTTGTGTCCTTATGCAGAATGATAGGTTTATTGCCTATGCATCACGATAGTTGAAAATTAATGAGAAAAACTATCATACTCATGATCATGAGTTAGAGGCTTCGATCTTTTCTTTGAAGATATAGAGACACTATCTCTGTGGTATGAAATAAGAGATTTATATTGATCTCAAGAGTTTGAAGTATATTTTCTCATAGAAAGAATTCAACATGAGTCAAAGGAGATGGAATGAACTACTCAAGGATTATGATTACACGATACACTACCAGCCAGGGAAAAAAAATAAGGTTTCAGATGCTTTGTGTAGAAATGATCATGGAGTTTTGAACATGATGGGAGTTGAGAGGGATCATATTTTCATGGATCTAGTAATGATGGATATGGGAATCACCATGGATGGTGAAACATCAATACTTTTTCAAATGGTTGCCAAACCAACTTCACTAGAAAGGATAAAGAGTTCTCAGCCGATGATGATGACTTTTATAAGATGATTAAATCTTTGAATGATGGGAGATTGAGTGACATTGTTTAGGAAGATGGAATTTTGATGTTTGGGAAGAGACATTGTGTTCCCAATATACCTAATATAAAAAAGGGAATTGTTGGATGATGATCCAAGTTACAATTTCTCAAAACACCCTGGAGCACCAAAATGTATAGATATTTGACGGAACATTTTTGGTGGGACAACCTGAATAGGTAGATTGATGATTTAGTGTCAAGATGTATGGTTTTTCAACAAGTGAAAGCTGGAAGGCAACAGCCTGGAGGAGTCATGCAACCTCTTCCCATACCTGATTGTAAATGGGATTATATTACGATAGAAATTATCATGGGACTACCAAAGAATCCTAGAAAGAACGATGCAATATGGGTCATTGATGATCGTCTTACCAAGTCAACATATTTTCTTTCTATAAGGGATGATTTTCCACTCGAACGCCTAGCAAGACTATATATTATTGACGTTGTGAGAATTCATGGAGTACCCCTATTGATTGTTTCTGATCGTGGTCCCCGTTTTACTTCAAGATTCTGGAAGAGTCTTCAGAAGACCTATGATATTGATCTTCATTTGAGCAATGCCTACAACGCTTAGACAGATGGACAATTAGAATGGACTATTCAAACCTTAGAAGGTATGTTGAGATCTTTCTCACTTGACCTTCAGGGTATGGGGGATTAATATTTACCTCTGGTAGAATTTTCCTATAACAATAGCTTCCATTCATGTATTCGGATGTCACCATATGAAGTGTTATACAGAAAGAGATGTCTCACACCAACCTATTGTGATGACATTGGTGAAAGAAAACTTGTAGGCCCATAATTGGTGGAGGAAACGATGGAAAAGGTAAAGGTAATCCAAAACCACATCAAAGCAGCTCAAAGTTGGCGGACGAACTATGTAAATAACTGAAGGAGGGATTTTGAATTTTAGGTAGGAGATCATGTTTTCTTGAAGGTATCTCCATGGAAAGAAGTTATACGTTTCTGAATGAAAGGTAAATTGAGTCACAGGTACATCGGACCATTCAAAATTCTAGAATGAATTGGGGATGTAGCTTACTGTTTGGAAATGCCTCCAAGTCTCTCTAAAGTTCACGATGTGTTCCGCGTATCACTATTGAGAAAATAATGCTTACCCAACGCATGTACTAACCTATAAGGAAATTGAACTGGAACCCGTTCTATATTATTGTGAAGAGCATGTCAAGATTCTTGATACAAGAGAGGAAGTGCTTAGAAAACGGACGACTCGTCTGGTAAAAGTTCTATGGGGGAACCATAAGATGGAAGATGAAATGTGGGTACCCGATGAACTTATGATGAAGAACCACCCGAGTCTCGTCATGCGGTAGTATTCTAGAAATTTCGATGATGACATTATTTGAAGGAGGCAAAAATGTAACACCCCAAGCTTCCACGGAACACTTCTTTTTGAATAATATCGTCGCTGGTGGTGTACGCAACCTCGAGTTCTAACACCTACCACAACCAATCAAACTAGCCGTTATGAATAGTAATACCAACTTTTTCAAATTTTATAAATTTTATATTTCAAAATGGACTTCATTTTAGGATTCGTAATATCGAAATTAACTTAGGGATAATTTTTGGTATTTTTCTGAAAATATTCTATTTTTGATGAATATTGAAAAAAAACCGAATTATAGTTTAAAACCAAATTTTTATTTATATAATTATTTATTTTATTTAAATTTAATTAAGGTAAAAATGGATACATAATACCTATATAAGTTCAATTTAATTCATTGGATTTAGTTTAGAATAATTTTAGATATATAAATATTTTATGGAACGTTTCACCGTCTGTTACCCACCTCCAAGGAGAATTTGGAAATTCACATAAAACATAATTTTACTGCTTTTGAGAGTGGAATTTCAAAAATCTGAGAGACACATTTAATATCAAGGAGTAAAATGTGGTTCAATAAGATAAAAATAATTTTTGGTGAATAGTAACTTTTTACTTTTATTTACCACGGTTAAAAGTAAATCGGGTTATTAATGGAAAAAATGATATTGATATTACCCTAACATGTGTCCTAATTCTTTTTTACAAGTGTATGTAGACCAAAAACAACCTTATGAATAAAATATTATCATTTACGTCAACTTGGATTAGATTAGGGAATTTATTATTATTTAATTCAAAGAAGAGTTAAAAGAGTTAAAATCAATGTTTTTTAACTAAACCATTTTTAATATAGGGTTATACATAAGAGAAATTCGATTATAAATATTAATTTGAAAGATAAAAATATTTTCTACATAATGGAATTTTATTTATAATTTTTAGTCATTAAATAATGTAATTTATTTATGACACAATGGTGATGCAGTAATTACCGAATTAATGAAAGATTAAAATAATTGATAATAAAAATACCCAAATAAAAGTAATTTGATACTTTTTATGAATTAAAATAATTTTATAGGATAATATAAAATGTTATTATTGATGTAATTATGTTTTTTCGAAGTAATCATGCTGTTATCATTTTCAAAAACATCAAATACCCAATAGTGTCAAAATTGACATAAAAGAGTCTTTTAAAGAAATATTATATTATAAATTGATATTCATTTCCTAAAAATATATGTTTCGGCCAAGAGACTTATATAATGATAGGTGTATCATTAATGGACCACATTGGGGTCTTTTTGATTTATATAGTATTTTTATTAAGTATATAATATAAAAATACAATGTGACATGGTAAATGTCTATCTAATTAACTAAGAGTTAAAACTAAAAGATGAGTTTAATATAATAACCCAAACCTATCTAAAATCTATTGGTCTAAAGGATTTACTCCCATTCACACCATATAATTTTAATAATTCACTATGGATCTATTAGAAACCGAATATAAATTTATTATGAATTAATACTATATGTTTTTTCTAAAGATCCCCTCCTCCCCCTTATAAAAGGACCCCACTTCTATCCAACTCTTCACACATTCAAAGCCTTTTTGTTCGGCCAACCCCTGCAAAAATATTCTATCAAATTACCTCACTTAATCCTAGAGGCCTTTGTTTGATCATAAATCCAACCAATGGATCCCTTTTGATCAAATCAAAAGGAATAACCCGAAGAACATGTAATGTTTTCACCACCCTTTTTCAAGTTTCTCTCTTCTTCAACATCTTCTTTCTTTGTTGTTTCCACTATAAAATAAAAACTCCAGTATCTTCTACATAATTTTATGTTATTATAAATTTGGTACAACCATATTCAGTATTCTATCCATCCATTGAATGACATGTAACCATACGTGTGTACGTACCGCTTACCTTCTCCACGTCGTGGTGTAATTGTTATTCAATACATTATTATTTGGATGGGTATACTAATGATGTGTAATTCATGTAAATAATAAATATAACATGATAATGAATATGTATATATTATATACCATCCAACTATATATTATTTTAATATCAAAAGAATGATATAGTCGCTCGTGCGTACGTACAGAGTACCGTATCCACGAATGCGATTAAGTTCATTCCTCATCAAATCCATTCAACTCTAATTCTCATTTGATGATAAAAAATAATGTATAAGGACTTGATATCATTCAGGATATGAATAATATACAACGTATCCATAAAAAACACAACTTATTTAACAAAACATATAAAAGAAAATGAGTGTGTTAAAACCCAAAACGACATTAATACTAATATATTAATAACAAAGTAATTTTAAAAGATCATATATGATATAAAATTAATTCATATGATTCTTGTATAATTTCATAACAATTGTTTCACCATTATATAGGAGGTTAACCTACCCTCAGCCATGTAAAAGTACAAGGTAATGGTTTATTTCACAATCTCTTCATTATCCGAGGTTGTTTATACGTAATTATCTACTAGGACCTCTTTATCATCCACATCCATGTTTCTTAAAAATGTATTTCTAATAATTCTTACTATTTTACAGACTATGGGTTAATGTCATTTATACCCTTGTTGACTTTTTATAATAAGTTTATAATATAATATTTCTTTTGTTTTCCAAACAATGTCCTTTTTACCATTTTTGACAAAATTAAGGTAAGAATTCCTTTTCTTAACTTATATGGCGGGTACGGCTATTTTAAACCATTAAAAAATGTCGAATATTCCCTTACTATCTTATAAGAATATGTTCAAAGTAAATGTTTTATTTTATAATTATGTGACTCTTAAATTATTTTAAAATATAAAGATATATTTCTCTAAAATGGGTTTTGATTTCATTTATTCCAGCATCCTTTGATAGATTTTAAGTTTATTTGGATTTGATTTATTATGACACAAAACATCAATATTGTATTGATGTTTTTGTGATATTTTTTACTGTGGATGTGCTATTTTTATACCATTAGTGATTTATGGTTAAATTATTAACAATTCATATGCTAGTTTTAATATGAATGTTTGTGATATATTTAAACCTTTTCATACGAGAAATGTATTGGACTAAGTATGTGACGGGTGGAGTCTACTATAGCTCCTTGATGCATCGGTAGGTCTCATGAGACAACAATATGTGGAATTGGCTGAGGCCCTTTCCCAATTTGATTATTTATTTTTGACGGGGCCTTAATCCTTTTTAGACGTCTTGGACCAGGCCTTGACAAAATGTTTCAGAATGTCCGACATTATACATTCCCTCATTATTAGAATAAAATTGATGGTTCAGGTGGTCATTTGACTAGTTGAATACACATGATTATGTTTTATTATGGATTTATTTACTCAGCTCATATTCTTGTCATAAAAGTAATGATGTTTATTATTGATATGGGCTCGTGGTTTCAATTATTTACCATGCTTAATATTTATGTCATTTTCCGTTATATTAGTTACCCTTACTGATCATTTGTGATCACCCCTTTATTATGTTTCATTTTCCCAGGATATGAAGAAGTTAGTTATGAGTGACCTGCAGGCATAATCTATGAGTCTTTTAAGTTTCTAAAGAAATATATTTGTGTTGTTTTTCTCTTTAAGATATAAACTTTAACTTATGTATGAATCTTGTTTCCAATAATACTAAACTGATCGGTCTTCCGAGGCATGATTTCCTTGTGATCATGACAATGTTATTTAATAATGCACTGACTCTAGGTAACTACGGTCGGGGTGTTACAGTTCACCATATGGATTAGGATTCATTATCGTGAAAAACATCATTGTTATCAGTTAAACCTAATTATAATTGAATAATGATTATAAAAATTACCCAAATCAGGATTCCGAGTTTGTTGTGATAATTTACTCATTAAATATATTGAGGCATTATGCTAAAAGATAATTGTTTAATATATATACTGATAAATAATATTTATATTATGTATTTAGATAAAATTATTTTATTATTTAATATAGAATATGGTATGAGTTTATTATAGATTATGATTTCTCAATAAATTTCTTTCCTGGGAATGTGACCAAATTGGTGACTGGTTTCAGTCAAAAAGACTATATTTGATTCTCTATGATGAGGACAACAAAAGAAACAATATTTATGGATTTTAAATTAGTGGATCTTTAAATACTAATGGAAGGGGTGAAATATTATCATTCAAAAATAAATTTTCAACAATTTCACAATGTGTGGATAAAATAGGTTAAAATAATTATATTGAGATGAATAAGAATGTGAAAAATATTCTTGAGATTAACCATAATCGTGACTGAATAATAACCTTCATAAATTTTTCTTATGTTCAATCCATAATTGTTTTTTAGAAATTTTTGTTCTAGGGTGATCAATTTCATACATTCTATATTTATCATAGTTGAAAAATGATATATTAGGATAACAAACAGTATTTTTTTCATATATGGAATAAAGAGAGATATCTTAAGAGTTTGTATCTCGGTTCTTAGTATGTAATCCTGATAAGGATGAATAAAAAACTTACATGTTGATGTTATAGACTTTACCAATACAATAATAGAATTCGAAAAACATCACTACTAATATTGTACTTGGAATAACCACATCATATAAAGGGTATAATTCTATTGGGTTGTATTTGATCACTTTTCAAATTCATCACACTTCATCACTTATAGATAATAGTAACATCTGTATTTAGTCATTAAAAACAATTTAAAGATGTCATAAAGATACATAGATTACAATATTTAATTGAATATGATCAGGATCTGAGGTTTACCAAAAATTCCAAGAGATATCTTCAAGAAGATATTGATGTAGATTTAGTTTTTATCACTACATATCATCCTCGTATATATCTTCATTAAAGGATAAAAATTCAAAAACTATATGAAATTTTTAGATCTTTATCTATTGATATCAAATGTGGTTGGGATAAACTCCATCCTTTAGTTTTGTTTTCTTACAACATTAGCCTTCACTAAACCATTATAATAGAATATTATGAATACCTTAATATTTTTAAGTGTAAAATTAATATATACTATGATTAAATAGGAAGAAGGATGATTTTGGGACCTAATATAGATGAAGAAAAGTTAGAGAAGGTCAGATCCTATTTGTAGTACATAAATGAAGAATACTGTTAGAAGAAATGTTATTATAAGATTCAATAGTGTGATATAGAATCTGAAGTTATTGTAATGGTTTTTTTAATAATATATACATTGAATATGGTAATAGTATTTGGAATTAAGGAAAAACTAATCCTAGAGTATAAAATTCCATATGAATTTTTTGATTTTAGCGTGACTGAACCATGTATATTTTCACTTCTATCAAACTTCTCTCGTGGTCATGATGTTTTCCATATATCTCTCGTAGGATGTACATAATTAAAAATTGATATGTTGTGAATTCATTGTTCATACAGATGGAGCATGATATCTTTTACTAGTAACAACCATGGGATATTATTGACAAAACAAATAATTTTTTTCAAAAAATTCCGCTAACCTTGAAAAATGTTTGTGGTGAAATCCCCATATTATGGAATTAATGTGGAAACTAAGAATTTAGTGTGGTGGAAGTATAATTATTTTTGTTCTAAAGTAGTAATAATTAGTGGAAAAAAGTAATTGACATGGGGTATGGGTTGTTGTAACATTCCGTGTTTTTATGAAATATTTTTTTTATTGCATGAATTTCATTGATAACCAGAGTTACATGACAAACAGATATTTAATGAATAGTATTATACTACTAATATTATTATTAAATCATTAATATTATGACATAGAATTTAATTTTGGTGGAATTAATAAGATTAAAAAAAATCTTAATAAATATTTACTATATTGGTATATTAATAGGCCCCATTGATAAAATACTGCTGAAATTTTAGTAAAGTCATTATATATTAGAAATAGCAATTTCTAAATAATTTTATTGTTTATTGATAAATAAAAATAATAATTTACCTATTTTAGAAAAATTATTTTTTAAATAGTAATATCCTTTTTTAAATATACATTTCTTAATAATCATTGAGCGATTTTTTTATCATTTTCTAAATATTGTATTTTTTCAGTATATTGTAAAAATATAGAATCTAAATAAAAACCCATGTTTCATTGAAATTAGTTAAAAAGATACCCAATTTATAAAAAAAATTAAAATTAGATAAAATAAATTTTAATTAGAAAATAGGTATTTTGAATAAATTTAATGTTTTTATTTCACAGTGAAAAGGAACATACTTATGAATGTATTCCCTTTGAAAAATATTTTTTCATTGTGTTTAGGGGTTTAATTTTAAATTTAAAACATCCAGTTGTTTTAATGAAATTTTGAAATATATATTCTATATTTGGAATAATCATAATGAATATTATATAATTATATCCAATAATTTTTTGTCCTATAATTATTAATGAAAAAATTAAAATATATTTATTGTGATTGTGGATAAAAATGGATTCCTAAGTGGTTAATCTAAAATTATAAGGGGTAAAATTACAAGATAAAATGAAAATTCAAAATTTAAAATTATATTTAAAAATTAAATAATATTATTTAAATTATTAAAAAAATTTGTTCTATTTATATGTTTACGACATCGGTAAGCATTTTTCTTTTTAGAATTTCTATGTTTGTCTGCTTCCCCAAATATAAAAGGGTACCCACTCTCCTCCCATATTCACACTTCCAAACCTATTTTTACTTCAATGAACTACTCATATAAATTATAAAATTAATTTAAAACATCCTAGAGTAAATATAAAGACTATTTAACCATTATTTGAAGAATTTAGGTGCTAAAATAAAGATATTGTTTGAAGAGATAAGATGATTTTAATTGTGAGTCATTATATTTATTTACCAACATCAATAAAATCCCTTTAAATATTATAATATTATAACATAATTATATACTATATATTTAAATTTTAATTATTTTATTGTAATAACCTATATTGTTCACCTATTTTATCTACTAGATGATGAAATAGGTGATCATGTGTACTGCAGACTACCTCCTCACGAACTCTTGTAATTATATTTCTATCACTAGTAATTACTGGTAGTTATAATGGTAGATATAAAATATATATATTATTTTAAAAACAAAATAAATTTTTTTCTGATAATATCACATATATATTCTTACTTAACATTCTTAGAATATTTGATAATGTCTCTTTTGTGTACGACATACTACCCCCTCACGATGCAATGTGATTCATTTTTCACTTACGATTTTCATGGAAGGAATAAGGTTGTTTTTAATTATAATATATTAAAAAAATTATTTAGTAATGTTAATATGTTATTTCCCTTTTCTTTTATTAAGTACGAAAATATAATGGAATCAATGATTATGTGATTGTAGGACTAAAATTCTTTGTGAAAGTTGTAATTCATTTCTTATTACTGAATTTTATAGATTTATCTAAATAGATATATATAAAATTTAAATTAATGAAAATTATAACATGGATAATATTTGGGAGATTATGGAAAATTGATCAATCTAAAAGTACTATAAATTCAAATCTAAAATATACATGAAAAAAATCATCTTTTAACTGAAACATGAGTTTATCAGTGAAATGATGATAAATGAGTAATAAAAATTCACAAGTAAATAATATATGAAATCATATATAAATTTATTAATATAGAATATATTTATATTAAAAATATATTTAATATATTTTCTATTTGAATCATTTTGGTAAAATTTGGAACATAAAGTAAGGTATTTTCATCTCACTATTTATTTTCTTTAGACACGTTCCATATTCACCACTCATTTATTTTTTGTTGTTAATATAATAATAGTAAATTAATTTTTTTTAATAATATTTTTATGGGTATTTAAAATTCATATTTTTTATTTGTTATATGGGTCCTATGATTCAAAAATTATTATTGTAGGAAGGTTTTTTATGTAACAATCTCAATTTTTATTTTAACTATTTATGATTACGAATAGATTGATGATATCTTATGATATGCATCAAATGAAAATAAAAAATTTTACTATCCTATAATTATTTTTATGGGATACATGTTTTAAATTTATATTCATTTGATTGTGATATAAAGTGGACAAGGAAACATTTTTTGGAGAAATCGACATTATTTCTCTCTTCGGTCAAAAATTCTTTTTCATCCATGCCTGTATTTTTTAAAAAAAATGAAAAAATAGAGTTTTAAGTATTATATAATTATTATTTAGAGACATTTTCTACCATTAATATATTTTTTCTTTTTTATTGAATATTAGTTTCATTTTTCAAATTATGTAAATTTAATATTTTACTGAAAATGTGAATGGAATATTTTTTTTATCATAATTGGAATGAAAACAAATTCTTACATTAGGACCACCCAATTTTTTGAACCATCAATTATCGGTTTACTTGGTTATTTAAATTTTTTTAATTAATATTATTTTTAAACGTGAAAGCCATTATTTTATATTATAAAATTCACATTCATCTTGAAATGTTTGAATTGATCCTTCAAAATCACTTTCCATCTAATATGAAATCCTTTTTATTTATGAATTACCATAGATAGGATCCCATGAGACCATTCTTATTCTCCATCATGATGGTATATTTTTATGATGAAAATATTTTTATAATACTCATTAAATTTTCATGATTAATTTTATTATGAAGTGAAGAAATGATTATGAAACATTTTTTATTCCGTGTTTTTAAAAAATGATGAAATGTAAGTAAAAAATCTTTCTTTTCAACAGGTAATTATATTAATAGGTGTTTATGAAACCCATTAATTTTCATGAGTTCAAATAGGATTAAATATTTATGTTATTTTAGAACATATATGTATTATTTTCACTATATGATTGTTGGGTCATAAGTCACCCTTTAAATCAAATTGTAAGGATTGATATATCATAAGATAAATAGGACTCAAATGTGGTTCAAACCTAGTTCAGTAATTATATTTCTCTACTATGATAAAATTTGGAGTGAACAGAGAAAAGTAAAATGGTTTATGGTGTGATCCCATTAAACTATTATTGTTTTCGGAAGGATCCTTGAATAATATGGAAATGATGTTTTATAACTATAATTATTCGATAATTCCATTTCTTATTATAAGTTTATCCATCAATGGCTTCTATTATTAGATTCATTTGGGATTCATGTCCTATGAAATAAAAATAATTATTCCATGAAAAACCTTTATGATCTAGGATAAGCATGGTATGGTTTAGAAATATTAATATCATGTTCAAAAAAACTTATTGTCATGTTTTGTTGATATAACCCTTATTTACACAAATTAATAATAGAACCTCACCCTTTCTTTTGAATATTATACCTTAGTTTATAATGAATGGTTGTATCTATGAATGGTCTAAGAAGTTTTATATTTTTTGTGTCGATTGATATGTTATGTAATTAAGTGTGATATTTATTTATGCCTATTTTTTATTTAAATGTACTATATTGTCTATAAGGATATCAAGATTCTCATGTAGTGTTTTATTATATAAAATGGTTCACCCAAACATCATGACTCTTGAAAACGTAGAATATTTTTATAAAGGAGTGTTCATCGATTGACATTATTTAATAAATAAAAATTTCACACTAATTGTGTCACCTTGTAATAACCATGACACCAAAAGATAGAAACCATTATTACATCATCACCATTAAAAAATTATATTGCTGATCCTAAAATAAATTTTATAATACATGGAATGCCTTATCAGTAATGTATGAGATAATTTTCTTATATTTTACACAACTATTCCCAATAACGAGAGGAAACATTAACTACATAGAACACACATTATCATTCATTATAGGCCAAAACATTAAAATTCATACTATTATTTATCACTCAAACTAGGATACATATCAAATATCAAGTCAGTTATTATAAATCAAGATAGTCCCAAAAAATATTCATTGTATTGTAACTAAAAAAACAAGAAAAATCAAATATGACTACACGAGAAAAAACTCATAATTTGAAACCATGTATTGTTTTACCCTATTATTATGGCCTCCTGTGAGAAAAAATAAATCCCTCAAGGATCAACATTAATTGAGATCATCCCTATTGTTATTGCTGAGTCGATGTTGGATCACCATCATAAAAAACCATGATGCATCACTCCCCTTTCAAGGGGTTAACCACAATTATATGGGAATACTAAATCACATTCACAGAAAACCAAAATTTCTTATAAGGATAATGATAATAAAACTTTTAATATGTGTCATGAAACAAAAATTACATTATTTGACCTGGTAAATAAATCTTACATATTGTATAACCAAGCAAAATAACCATGTTTCACTTCTCATTTCATGATAAAAATCCCAAAAACCTAAAATTAATTTTAAATAAGCACATTTATTATTAAATATAGTGAATCTATGTGACAGAGTAAAAATTATCAAACTATGACATTGAAAAGATTATTCATACTAAAATATAACATTAATAATTAATTAAAATTTAAATTGACAAGATATGATATGTAGTGAGAAAAAAAAATTATAGGGTTATATGTACAGAAAACAAAATCATTGTTTTGGTCATGGAAATAGACGGTGAAAATTATATTAATGAAATTACAAATTATACCATTAAAAACCAATACTAATTTTCATATTAATGTTAAAATATGATTCTTTTTTGTACCTCTTTGTGATGAAGTATTGTATCATAGAGTATAGACTACAATGTATGTGACTTAAAATTTTAATGTGAAAATCCTCATATCGGTTGACCGTGGTGCAAGGAACCTATGCAATTCCACTAGGCATCCATTATATAGAATTCCAATGTTACATACCAGTATGTTGTTACCCCAACATTTCCCACCCCAATGGAAATGCTAAATCCCCATGCACTATGTTTCTTCCACCATCACATAGTATTATTTAAACATTAATTATAGAAAATAATATAAAAACCACTCCAGAAAAATCCCAAGCACCGAAAATAAATTGAGACCAGTAAATATTGTTAAATTAAAATAAAATTATAATATAATGTAACATAAAATTTTATATGTGTTATATGAAACATATTGGAATATAATAGAAAAAACCATGAGGTACTCAGTGTAATAGTACTAGTTACATGATTATATGGTATGAGGTTACTACTATAAGAGTATCAATACGTGTTCTTCAAGACTAGTCACTTATATTTCATTTTCAATGAATAATATGGATAGAGAGACATGGGGTGAATAATTAATGGGTGTATTATGGGTTTCCTGGTAGATCATTTTAAAAATTAATTTTAATAATTTTTGGCAATTATATTTTTATTTAATCTACGTATTTTCATTTACATGGTTCATTATTTTAAAATATTCAACCCTTAATATCATCATTTATTTATAAAATTATTATTTTGGGATGTTTTCAAATTTTTTTGGAATTAGGATATTTCAGCGATGTTCTATTCCTATTATTATGTGTTTAAAATGAACAATTGTTTTGTAAAATAATTGTATTTTTTCTTATATTTACTTTTATTTCTTAAAATATGATTCTTGGATAAATGAGTTTCTAATATATACAATTTTGAAAACAATTTATGAGTTTTTTTGTGGTTGCAGTTTTTCATATTGTGAAAGGTAGATAAACACTTTTATTTTATGAATTTTAACAGAATATGAATATATGTAAAGTAAACTTATCATATGATTTATGTGATAGAAGATAATAATATCATGGTAATTAGGTTAAGTAAATTTGGGATAATTTAAATGAATTTTCAATTGAAATAAAATTGATTTAATTTATAAGTAAATGATGTAACTTAGAGATTAATTATTTGGAATTTTGAACCAACATGAGAAAATGGTGATTAAATACTTTTTTTCATACTTTCAGTTTTATTGTGTAAAATAAAGATAAAATGTGGGAAAAAATTTGTGTTTGGATGTGATTCTGTTTTGTAATTGTGTACTTTGTATCATAAAAATTTATACTCTTATTATATAAATTGAAATATATTAATGAAAAATAATTGATATACAATATTTATGTTTAGACAATATTTTATTACTAATGGAAATATTTGATTATAGTATAATTCAAATTGAATGCGTTAAATCATGATCCACTGTATAAAAGTATTTTATAAAGTGACATAAATTTATTTTGTAATTATGAATTTGAATTTTAATATTGTTTTCTACCAATGAAAATTATATATTTATTATTGTAACAATTAAAAAGAAATTTTTTATATTATATATTACGTGATTATAAAGGTAGATTAAATTTAGAAAATTGGGTAATTTTATATAAAATATTTTTTTCTACTATTAGTGTATTGAATGATTTATTAATGTTTATTTATTTGTTTGTGTCATCTAAAATTGATTTATTTATTTTTTAGGAATAAAAAAGGAAATATTACAGCCTTGTTAATAAAATAATTTTTTCATTGTGATATTATAACAAGATTAATTTATTTTTAAGTCATTGTAATGTTAGTCACATGTATATATCCTTGGGAAATTATATGTCTTTTGATAATGATATTTTAGATATTGGTCTGGGATATGTCATATAATAGGTCTAACATGATATTTTTTGAAATGGGATATTATTCTTATGATATGTATAATCAGATACATTGTTTGACTATGATTTCTATAGTTCAACATGAATTGGTCAAACTAAGTATTGGTTTCTAAGGTGAATAATTTATCACCTCATGAATTTTCTATTATAAAAAATATTTTAAATTATTTAATATATTTTAAACTTATATATTTGATAATATTAAATTCTGTAATATGATTGGGGTTAAAGTGGTTTCTTACTAGGGTTTGGTTCTCTCACCTTGTCCACACACACACGCACACATTATCTATGCATAGATTATATGAATGATACCATTAAGAAAATAATGAAAACAAGGTATCAAGGATAAAATATATAAATAAATCTTGTAGTTTCTTTCATATGATTTTTTTATAACTATGTTAGATTTTATCATAATATTTTCATTAAAAAGGTCAATGTGTTGGATAACACCCTCAATATGAAACAATGATGTAAAAATACCATGAAGAGTATAAACTATTAATTGATAGATGCTGAATAATATATAATGAGTAAGAGTAATTGAATAATAATATAAGAAAATTGATACTTTTAATTTGATTGAAATTCAATTTTTTATCACTAAAATGACCAATACAATCATTTATTTCATAGAAATATATTTTGATATATAATGTCATTTTATGTGACATAAAAAATTTATTTCAATAATATTATGATGAATTATAAAAATTTATATTATATATGAGTTTTTTAATTATTTATTTGGTAAATGATAACATATATGGATGATATTGGTAAACCTACTAAAAATCCCATTTTTATATGAAAATATTATTTCGTTATATCTTATATTTTTATTATAATGAAAAAATATAATATATTGAATTTTCACATAATAAAATTGAAAATTATTTTTGGATTTATCATTGTAATATTTTCTTAATAACAATGTTTGTATTTTTCATAATTTTTTTTAGTGAATGGTGGAAGAAATTATTTCTTCAAATAATTGTACTTTTATGGAAAGTTTAATATTCATGTTTGAATTAAAAATTCAAGAAATTGTTTTTATAAGTTCAAATATATATTTCACATGTCGCATTAAATTTTCTAATTTTTTATAAAAAATTACTCTCCCATATGTTATATTTTAGCACTAATTATTGTTTTCTAAAAAACTAATTATATTGTTTATTTTACTTTTACTTTTTATCACATTAATAAATAAAATATATTAAAATATATTAAACTTTTATAATCAGCGGGTTTATGATACCTAAAATTTGAAAATATATTTCTGTATATAAAGGACAAGTTACATTTGTTAAAAACATGATAACATGATAAAAACTAAAATTGTAATTTTAAATAATCATAATGAAAAATACCTCACATTTTTTTAATACATGGCATAAAATGGGTGGTTATTAACAATATTTACCTTTTATATTCCCCTCTTAATTATTTATCATTTTTAATATATACAAGCCAGTGACTAAGCATTTTTGAATGGTTCTAGGTATTTATAAAAAAATTATCTCTTTTCACTTATAAAAGGGGTTCTCATACAATAACATAAACTGAATAAAAAACAATATTACATAAACAAAATATATATATTATCCTCTCTTATAAAATCCTAGAAACATTTTCATATTATTTACTTCTCAAAGTGTCATCCCTCAATGGTTTAATCCCCTTCACAAAGGAGATAATCCATATAGTAAGGTATTGATTTCTAACTTCCCATCCCTATTTTATATTCCATAATATGAATTTATTCATCCAAGTTTTTATTTTTAAAATCATTAAATAATATATATGGTAAAATATTTATTCTAGTATGTTATTATAATGATGATATAAGGATTACACTTAATTACCTTTTCATTTAAAAAGTAAAAAATTTGATTCATGAATTGTACAGACTATCGCCACCACTACACAATGTGTTTTAGTTTCCTTTACAACCTAAGTTGGTTGGTAATGATAGATAATTTAATAATTAAATATTTTTTATTAAAATTTTATTATTCCTAATGGATAATCCATATTACAGATTTTCCCTAGTTCAAAATAAAATGGAATCATCATCCATGTGTACATGTGGACTACCACATAAAAAGAATAATTTGTTTCATTTTTTCCTCATCATTCACACAAATAATTGGTGGTCATAATTATGGTATTAATTTATAGATATTAATATTTAACATATCAATAATGTTCTATTATTATATATTGGATATCCTATTAATTTTATGGCCAACAAATGATTATTGGAAATTCAATCATTTAGAACATGTGAACTAAAAGGGAAATGATATGATTTTTCTATGAAATAACATTAGATACATTATATTATATTAATAATTAATTAATTAATGATATATAATAATAATAAACAATTAATAAATAATTATGATTCTACTATAATTATATTACTACTAAACTATCACACATGCACCCATTAATCATTGTTATTACTTGCATGGGTCGGTTTAACCACCTATGTATATAATACAATAGATTCATATCATGGATCAATATGAGAATGAATTGAATTTTTCTATTGATATAAATATGTAAATAATATTTTTATTCTGTTTTTTGTATGTTTATATCATTTTAAACACATTAATTATGAATCACCCATTGTTCATTATTAAAAATTGAAACATGCTCGTCGATGATTTCGATATGAATGATCATAACCAAAAACAATTATATTAAATTATTGGATTGTAAAATATATTTTAAAATCTATTTCTATAAATTATATGGTATAATAATTATGTAATTTGAGAATGGAATATATACTATCATTTCTTTTACAAATTTATTTTTAAAGAGGTAATGATTACATAAACCCAATTTTTGAAATTGGTAAAAACCCAAAAAAAAAATATATTTAAATAATGACTATAAATTAGTATTAATAATTGTTAATAAATGAATATGGATATTGGGTATTGGGTATATATTTAATATTCTTGATTAAGTTATCCATAATGTATTGTTCATGTTCAGAATGAATCGAGATCGATGTAAGGGTTTTCATCAGAAAGTACACTCTTTGTGAATGTTTGGTGTTATGAAGATACTTTCAAGTATATATTTTATATAATAACAATATTAGATATAACATTAAGAAACATATTTTATTTGTGATATTTGAAAATAAATTACTACTCTATCTTTCATGTTTTTTATTTAAATTTTACACGAGTCATTAAATGTTTCTTAGTAAGCATTTTGATTCCATGACACTTGTCACAAGTTACGAACCATGATTCATTTGTATAGTGTTCCAATTACATACTATCCAATTATTATATTATATATAATATCTATGTAATTAGTGGGATAAAATAATCCAAACCATTTACTTTTCATTAAATAACTTTTGACTCAAGTGTTACACCAGTCCTATGAGTTTTTAATAACTCAATTTTCATTCAATAATTTTTAATCATTCACATTAACATATTTCAAAAATTTGGGTAAATTTAATCATTGAATTTATTTTTTAGTATTATATCATTGATTATA
This sequence comes from Viscum album, assembly GCA_963277665.1. Classification (NCBI taxonomy): domain Eukaryota; kingdom Viridiplantae; phylum Streptophyta; class Magnoliopsida; order Santalales; family Viscaceae; genus Viscum; species Viscum album. The sequence continues at coordinate 958,199,971 of OY728143.1, read as the reverse complement.
TTTTTCAATATAAACCTCTTATCAAGTGTATTGCGATTCATTAATATTATTTCCCAAAAGGAATATCGATACATCAAATATTCATTTTTATGTTATAATGTTTTATCATGATCATTATTTTCATAATTGGATAATTACACCAAATATTTTTTTATTTTTTATTTTATTATATACATTGGGAAAATTATTTGTTAAGAAATAAGAATTTTTTAACTCTACTTTTATGGTGATTTTTGAATATTGGTATTTTTAAAATAATAATAAGGGGTTTTCCATTCACATTTTTTTGTTTTGTATTCAATTCCACATTACTCCTAGATAGAATCTATATATTATAAATAAATATTTATCAGATATTATTTTAAAAAGGAAAATTTTTCAAGATATTTTACGTAACCCTTTAATTTTAACACATAAAATATATTTTTGAATTGGTATTTGACATTAATATTGAAAATGTATTTTAAAATATCATTTATGTTTTCTGTTCTATTTCCCTTATCATATTTAAAATAATATAGCCAAATATGATTTTCTCCATGATTTATAATATTATATATATATATATATATATTATATTTTAGGGATTTATGTCATTTTATCCATTATTTTATTCTTGATATGTTTTATTTTATACCATTCATAACATTGGTTTTGAGACGGTGTTCATTAATTTATGTCGAGACCCTTTAATGATTATTTTATTTAAATATAGTTATGTTATTTTGAGACCATCCACGTTATTCATTTGAATGGATTATGATCATGGTATTATGTTATTTAATTATACATAAACTCATTTCTCTATATGGTTTGAACTTCACATTTGACATAATTAAAATTTTATGGTGTTCACAAAAAACATATTATGATTCAATTAACATAGAGAAACACATTGGAATTATATTTATTGTTATTAAATTATCGGTTTCTATTGGAAAGTTCAATATGTATTTTTTTCTGTCAACATTCTTTATCTGGATTGGTTATGATAATGATGTAAAATTTTTAAGACAATAGAACATATTGGTACTATAGGGGTGAATATGTGTTTCATATTTTTATTTCAATCAGGATAATGATGTCTACATGTTTATAGAAATATGTTAAACTTTTAGGATTGAATCATGTATTTATTAAACATTTATATGTAGAGATATATGTACACAATAATATTTTTTCATGGATCAACTCTACGAATAATTCCATTCATAATATTATAATAGTGTGTTGGACTTACCAGAATCAACTAAGAATCAATAGAATTTGTAAATTACCTTAAATTTGTCATTGTAACCTTATTCCAACCACAATTCCTTTATAATAATTTTAGGGATGACACACTACCTCCCTAAGATCACTGGTATCGACATCCCCTTGCGAAAACATCATAGAGGAAGTCTTTCATATATTGTCAACATGTATTTTTCTTCAAATATATTTTGAATATGTGTCATTATTTCTAATTTTCATGAAAATATACTTGCACCATATCCCAAAATTAATGCACTGGAAATCACTTTTCACTCAAAACCTATGTTAAAAACATTATTTTCATGTATATACCCTTCATAAAACTCCATACTATGTGAAACCAATTTTTTATTTTAAATATATTTCTATATTCATGGAAGTAAATAATTTTTTGAAGGTACATGGCTTTGAAAAACACATGGATTACATGATACTATAAACTATCACAAAACCTACAAACTTTCAAAAAAACCCTTTTCTAAAATTACATAGAATCAATTCGATCACAACTGTCTTGTTAAAAATTCATTTTTTGTAATGTGTTTCTAATTCATAATATAATTAAATTTTCATAAGACCTTCACAAAAAATAATAAGAAGAATTTTTTCATAGACTTACTTGATGTATCATTTTGTAAGAGATTTCTTATTTATATACATCACCTTATTTTTTAGTCTTTTGATCTCAGCACAATCATTTTCTAAACCACATTATTCTTTTACATGAAGATAATTTTCTCTATAACAAATTAGAAAAACAATTCCCTTATTGAAGGTTCTCATCATAATTATGCCCGTTATCATTCCATTTTGTCTCAACTAGTCACTGAGAAACCTTTATAATGATCTATAAAATCAATATGATAGAAAATTATTTCAAGAAAATAACAAATGATCATGAAACAAAATCCTTAAAAAAATTACCACATTTTTCCTATTTTTTAGACAGTCTTGGAAATCCATATTTCATGAATCCAGTCCATTACTCATGATTTTGAACACCAAGAATATGGAAAAATCTAGGAAATTAGAACACCTTCAATAATGAAACTATGGAAACTATAAGATAACTTATCTTGAAAACTCACTGATCAACCAATTTTGTGTTAATAAAAAACATAAAATAAAATAATTTTCCAACAATGAAAATCCAAGGTTCTAACTATCCCCTCTATTTCTGTTTCATTAAAATGGGATGATAAATTCAATGATGAACTATAATTTTATAAAAACATGATACACATGACATAACTGATCTATCAATATAATTATACAGTACTAATGTATATTTACAAAAAATGAATGCAAAAAAGATATTTTCATTTTTCAAAAGACCACTGACCTATCTAAATATCCTATAAAATAAAAAATCATTTAAATTTTTTCTCTCCATATTGAAATAAATAGATAAGAACAATATTGGGACATTATTTTTAAGAATAACCCATGGATTGTATCTCCCCATAGACATTCATCAAATCAACAAACAGATTAAAAGAATAAATTAAAATTTACAGAGGGGATAAACTATAACCACTTAATGGAATGGGAGATGGCAGGACACCATGGTTCAAAAAACGTTTCTTGATCATTGGTTCTTCCAGTGAGTTAGTCTAGACATCATCAAATTGATCATTTGTTTAAATATCATTTATTTTAATCAGAATTTTTTAATATTTTTTTCTTTTGAAGTCATATCTAATGTCATCATTTTTTTTGTATGTGCGTTCTATCAAATTTTTCCATAATCTTGATTTATCTATAATAGTAATTGTGTATCCCCATCGACTATTAAACCTCCTCACCAATATCAGTATGTTTATTAATCACACAAAATAGTTGAGTGAATGACTTTATCATAGATATATACTCTTCTTTAGTCAAGATACAAGAAGTGATTTATTATTTCTTGCTCAACCACCCCACACATTATTTTCCAATTAAGAACGCTCCACCAATTGTGGACATTCAATCTGACAAATCTTTAGACTAGTCAGCAACGTAAAATGTAGAAAACCCATTATCAATATATTCTACAAGGTATATTCCAAATTTTTTATTACTTTGAATATATTTCATTATTAATTTATCCTCAACAATATGGTTTACCAGTATAGTAAATTACAGTTGAGTTACTGAACCATTTTTAAATATGATAACTGTATATGTTTCAATAAAATATACGAAAATTATTAAAATTATCTTTCATAAGGTAAAATCAATATATTTCCCATTATCATAGTTAAAAAAATTTATACCTCTATCATATTCTTTTTTTAATGGAGCTATTCTAGTAGATATTCATTAGAAAATCTCTTTCATACTATTTCTATGAAATTAAGGTTTATCACAAATTTTGTATCTGATATTGACCCATAAAGCATATGAATGTGATAATAATAAACATTTCAACTTCTGATTTCATGTGATTAGAAAATTCTTTGAAAAATAAATGCATACATCCCTCATAAATTATTAAATCCACACACAAATTAATCATAAATTGATATCCTTGTAAATTCTTCACATATATATGGGTAAAAATCGATTTTCAAAATTATCAATTCTTTATAAAATCATCTAATTGATAATACCATGCTCGTGGTGCCTACATTAGACTATAAATGGACTTCATTAATCTAAATTCATTAATTACATCACTATAAATCTGAAAGCAAACTACATTTTCAATTTATAATTCTTCTCAATGAACAACATTTTTTCATTCCATTTTAGTATCAATATGATAAAATCAATACCCTATATGAATGATCATGCCATGGAATATTCATCTCGACAGTAGTCAAGCTATAAATTTATTTCACAAAAATCAATTCCTTAAATCTTTTATGCCATTTACACACAAGGTCTTCCTTATTTGAAATCACATTTCTTAACTCATTATGTTTTTTCATTGAATATCATCTTCGCTCTAATAACATATTAATATTAAAATCTCTTAAAAAGATCCCAAAATAAAGGATTTTTTCAATATAATCATTTTTATTATTCCTAGCCTTAACCAAAAATTAATCCATTAATACATGTTAAAAATATGTTGTCTCCATGATTTATAGGAGTTTAAAACCTGATTCATTCCACATTCACATGTCTGTCTATGTTCGATCAAATCCCCAATAATATTTAATTCATCTAGAATAATTTTCGGTTTCTCAAGTGAGGTTCTATTATAGTATCCCCGATTATGATTTACTCTTATGATTCTACTTATAAATCATTATTATTTTCAGATCCCTGAATTTTGGGATATCCATCCACTATTTTTGTATTTAAATCCATATCTTTCACACATATTTCTTTATATTCTATCAAATCAAAATATGATATTATAATGTTTTTCATAGTTTTTTACTAAATGATATTTACTTAAATTGTCACCAAAATCATTATATGAAACATATTATACATGTTGTATAATTTACTCCTCATTGACTACCCATGTACCTTTCCCACATCATCAACATCTCCATACATTCAATGATTTCATTATATATTTTTGATTAAAAACACACATATAAAAACATTAAAATAAATTATTGAGGGAATCTTTTAATTACATATATCATAGAATGTCAAATCCTCTTTTATTTAAATCATAGTTTTATTTTGAGTATACCCCTCAACTAGAAAAAACCTCTTTCCAATAATAATGTGAAAGGAGAAACTCAACTAGTATAGTTTTGATTAGATTTTTCATCTATAAAATTGGTTGTTCATTAACCCCATTTTATTAAGGTGTTATGATTGATGGATCCTAATACATGATCCATTGTATTTAAAGTAAAATTTCAATGTAAATGGATTTTTATATTTTCCCATTTCATTATCCTATTATCTTCATTTTTGGCCAGTTACATTCTCAACTATTCAAAGATAACACTTCAAAAGTCAATAACCTATGGTGTGTGCTACCGAAACATCCCACAATCCATTCTAATATAATCATAAATAAATATTAATATATAATTCTCTCTATATTTACCAACCTCATTATTTGGAATATAAAAATATGTGTTAATGAGTTTAGGTAAATTTGATTGCCTTTTGTTCCCTATCTAATAAATAATTTGACTATCATTTCTCACATGAAAGAATAACACATCGTTTCTAGATCACACTTTAGATTTTGAATGTTGAAAATATCCTTTATCTTGGATTCTTTTTTCATTTTCCCTTTATTAATGTTACCAATACTCTACTGCCACATGTTTTTTTCTTCTTCAATTTTTCAAAAACGATTTTTTATTTAGTATATAATTCATATAAATAACCATTTTCCTAATTAATTTCATGAGATAATTACATACCATTCTATTAATGATTCATCCTTCAGGAATTAATTTCATGGCTAGTCCCTTATAATAATGTTGAATCAAACTAATGATATTGTAATGCAAACTATCCCTATATAGTACTTCTTTTATCATTATCTCTATATTTTATAATTCTATATTTATACTTACTTTGTTCATTAATTAACAATTATTGCTGAATCTCACTATATGATAAACAATTTTCTTATTAATTTTAACATATTTTAATTTCATACCATGTGTGATAACAATCCACTATAATGAATCTTGGTGATACTGTACTTTTTATCTTTGAGAATGATTTATGGAATATTATATTTCATAATATTAATATTTTACATTTGTGAGATAACTAATTGAGAAGAGGAAAAATATAGAATATCCAATCTCTTTTAAACATGCATAGTTGAATCATACATAAATTATTTTTCTAGATGATGATATATATTTTATTTGGGAATTTTTCATAGTTGACCCGTATTGACATGTGTATGAGTTCTATAGTTATTGTTCTCATATTTCCTCTACCAGTAATTATTATGAATATATAAAATGTTTGAATAATGAAAAAGTATCCATATAATTTATATATCCTATAAGATATGGGATATAGGCTCATTCATCTTTTTTTACTTCTAGGTTCTTACTCATCTAGATAGCTCCTTGAATTTGCAAAGTATGTCACTGTATAGCTTAAAAATCCATGGGATTTTTATTTCATATGTGGAGTTATCATCTTAAATCCATTAATACTATTTTCCCCTTATTTTGTAGAGGTGATTAAATTGAGAATCTTTAAGAACAATTGATGTTTTTTTTCACTTTTCAATTTTTTTCAATGGTTTATTTGTTAGGACATCTGGGTTTTTGTGAATTTTCCAACATCCTCATTGCCTTTTTTTGAATAGTCCCATTTCCCTCCATTAGTGTTTCTATATCATAGCCAATTAAACCATTTCACATTAAATTATATCATTGATCTATCAAGTATTTATCTACCCATTCGGAACCTTGTTTATCACATTTCGTAATATATACATCTTAAATTATTAAATACCGTAATTTTTATTAGATTCCATTAACTTTGATTCCTTTATTAGTTTACTCTTAAATGATATTAATTCATCCCCATGGACCTCAAGTATCCTTTTCTAACCCTCCAGTCTCTATGTAAGGTCATTTATTAATATTTCATATTCTTCTATCCTGAGTATAAACCTCAAAACCTCATCTAACCATTCATACATTGTAAAATGTTTTTCTATGACTCCATAATTTCAACCAATATATACATCAATATAATTGACATATTTAAATAAAACCTCAAACAAAGCTCCCACATTCAATTTTTTTATTCCGTTGAATGGGAAGCTAATCAAGAGCACCGTCAAGTTCCACCATGACATCCACAACACATTTTTTTTATTTTCATTATCTTTAATAGTATCTAATTTTCAAACAATAGAAATCAGAGAATATTATATATATGATATAAAATCTAGTTCAACATCTACTAAAATGTCATTATTTTCTTGTTCGCCTTTATATATGAATCTCTCTAAATACGTTCTTTCAAAAAATGAATTATTAATTTTGTGGGAGACTCTTATAAAGCCTCCACATGATTTCAAATTCACATTATATGACATCAATGATACATGATCAAATAGAGTAAATGTTTCCTTCTCTACCATCCCAAAAAAAATCCAAATTAAAATTCTTTCACATCTCTTTTAATGCACGTTATGTTTTTAGAAAAAATTGAAATAATTTCATCATCCAAAACAAATAATTTGACAATGAATTTGTAAATTTTTTGTTTTAACATAGATTTGAATGATATTTTATTACTTACATGAATTGGTGTATATTCTAGTTCGGCTCACTGTTAATACTCAACTAAACTTTCATTCCAATCCCTAATAGAAATTAAAACAGATCACAATCCTCAATGTCTAAATCAATTTGATTGTAAAAAGGTGGGAGTCATATCCATAGTCTCTTCACAATGTAATCTTCCTTAATTTCATTCCCAACTGTTTGAATATCTCTAAAAACATCAGTATCGTCAATACAGAAACTATCTATATTTTCTTATAAATATTTATTTAGATCTTTGTACAGATTTGAAAAAACAAGGACTTATCAATCCATGAAATTTTCATCAACTTCCTATATATTTTATAGTATCTCACACATGGATTTCAATAAATTGAAACTCATTACCATCAAATAAATTTGATTATAAAGTTCTACAGTAAGATTATTTTGAGCATTGACCTCTTCATCAGTTATATTCATATCTGTTTTACTTATTGAAATTCCTTTTTCATCACTATAATAATTCTCTTAAATTGATTCCTATGGAAGATAATTCCTAATAGATCATTGAATACATCCCATTATATTCATCCCATTCTAGAAGATACTTCCATTATTAAGGGAATCTACCACAAAATTCATTGAATTATCACAATAAAGAACAACAATGGATGGATTAAAAACCTAAATCATTTCTCTCATACCACTTTTAAGACAATATAACTCCATGATATGGGAGAGGTGAATCATGGTGGAAAATTTCCCTTTTAATGAGATGGATATTTTTCCTATGTTAGCAAGAAAAGATAAATTTTATCTATAGAATCATGAAATTATTAAAATCTCATATATAAAAATAGATACACAACCCATTTGTTTTACATGGATTTCCACTAAACGCAATTCCAAGAATCATATGTCGCTAGTTTGACTACCGTACCTGAATCCACTATTCTTCCATAGATATTTTGGATTAAAAAATATAATACAAGGTCACTCAATGCCTGACACAGTGCCTTTAGAATAATTTTATATATAACATAATGACTGTATAAGATCTCTTTTATTGACCCCACCTATCTCATTAAAATGATTAAATTAATATTATTTTTATCATTGGAAAGGTATAAAAAATAGATGGGAAACATATCAATTTGATCATTATTATAATGGGAATCTTCTTCCACCAAAATCCCTTGTTGATGAACATAAATTTATGTTTTTCCCACAAGAGATGTTCAAAAACTTTAATTTATGTATGTAACATTTATATAAATACCACCTTCATGGAACCCACTTTTTTCAAAGAATATCCAACATTAATGAAAATTAATAATTTTAAAAATGACACAGACATTATGAAATTCTAGGATTTCATGGATTTAAAAAACAAATGTTAAACTCTCTACCATAGAGAAACACCATATACAGAAATTTCATTGAGCTAGGTAGTTCTTGATAATTCCTTCAGTGAAGAAAGTGTTATCTTTCCATAAACTCTCTCTATGAGTCATATAATTATTTGTCTTTATCTATAGACATCAGCTACATCCCAAAGCATTCAACCTCACCATGGACATTTTGTGAACATCCTCATTCATGGTCATGGATCTCCTTTTCATCTCAGTATATTATGTTAATTTTTCCACTCTAGAAACTTCTCATAGTACAATAACATAACGGCATACCATCACACCACAACCATTATTCATAATACATCTTCAATAAACCATCAAATAGTCACAAGCATAAATCTTTTCTAGAAACACTACATGTTAATGACACTCTAACTATCATGAAATTCATGACTTTTACATATCATAATTATTCGGTCTAGGGAATCCATAATTAGTGAATATTGTCACTTCCAAAATATTTTGACAACCATAAAATTGGAAAACAATATGAAATGAGGCCACCATCAAGAGTGAAGCTACTGACATCGTTAGATCACTTTTCATGAAAAATCATTGATCAACCCAAGGTGGATTAAAAAAAATACATAATACGATCTATGTATAGAAATGAAAATACATATATCCAACACATTAAGATATCACATAAAGTATTGTTATTCCATATACTTATATTCTAACTTTTATGATTATATTAAAGTTGGTAATGAATGCTTTACTATCCACCTTCTTTCCATATATTGGTTATAGTCATGCTATAAAATTTTTACATGGGAAACATATTAACATTCTTAATTATTATTGACTACAAAATAGATTTATGATGTATTTATATTTAATATTCTATATTAAATGGGTAAAAATATTTTTATTCATCTATATGATCCTTATGGAATGAAATTATATGTCTTGTTCAATCTTATAGTGATGTCATTGGAAATAATTATGTGATTAATGTGTCCAGAAATTATGTAGCCACATGATTCAATAACTTGTATCATGAGTTAAAGATACATTAATTCTTATCTATACCTCTACCCATATTAGTATACTGTCTCATACTAGTTCCCTGACAAAATCTGTTTAAATGTTTTATATTAAGGATTCCATAATTATGAAACTAATATTATTTTTATCCATATTTTCTTGAATTATCATGGATACATCATTCTACCAGTTTTAATTGATATGGAATATTTAAGATAATTTATTAATTCCAAATTATGCATAAAATTATTATTTTGTTCATTTAGTATGTTATATATTTCCCTTAATGTATGTTTAATCTCACTCCCTTAGTATACATAAATTTTAAAATTTTATAAAGAAATTAATTACACATGACATGTCTAATATGATATATTATGTATAGAATTTATGAGAAATTTATATGATACTTCATTTATTATGAAGATTCATATATAATAAAAAATATCCATTAGGTTGGAAGGATGTGTGCTTTATTAGATAAAAGTTTTCCATAATTATCTGAAGCCTTGAGACTACAATATCATAGTAATTTATTTAGTAAAACATTTTCATTGTGTACTATTTTGAAATTATTATGATAGGGAATTCAAATGTATCATAGATAGTATGAAAAGTATATATTCATGGAATTAGATATGGGAGAATGAGCCTGAGGGGTGACCATTGGTATCACTGTGGGGTTAAGATAAATTTGGGTGTTTGGATGTTTTTAATGGATATTTACTTGTTTATATGTTATGTTTGATCATAATTTCATTGGTATAGATAATCCTTTATGATAGATGATGTAAAAATTAATAATTTTTAATTAGAATAAGAGATTGTCAAAAAATATTTGTAGATTAATTCTATCTATTGGTTCGCACCATTATGTTTTGGTAATGAGTTGATTATGTGTATTTTGTTTTAATTAAATCATTTTCTAAATAATATAAGTGGATATTTTCTACGTAAAAGTTTTACGAATTTGTAATAACCTCCAAAAGGGTGTATTGGTTATTATGTTAATCATAACATAATGCCCAGTAGACAGGCCTAACGACACACATGGTTTCACTCTCCATGGTGATATTATTTGGTTAATAAAATTCCCTTTAAAATAAATTAAGTTGGTTATAAGAATTATATAAAATATTTATGTGAGAGAACAAAATAAAAAAATTCCATTGATAAGAAATGATTGGAACTAAAGATCTATATGGTTCTAATAAAATGTATTATTTAAAATATTGAGGTCCCTAGAGAATATATATTTATATCTATGTTTTTATATTAATTTTTTTAGTATTTTAATATCAAATTTGGTTTTTTTAATATTTTAAACAATATAATAATAATGAACCTATGAAATGTACGGATTTAGGAATCACTATATCTTATAACAGAATAGTGGATATTACTAAAATGATTGATGACCATATTATATGTCATTTATGATAGAAAATGTGACTTCTATTTTCTTAACTAAGGTAATGAGGATGATAACATTATAGAAATTAATTATTGATACATTTTTTTTAGTCTCGTGTGAGATGTATTTTCAGATGGGATTCTGATATATTATAATTGTAATGAAGGTTATGTGAATCATTTTAGGTTTATTATTTGGTAGTTTTATATTAGTGTTATGGAAACATATATTCAATACTCTTAATAGCCTTCAAAAACAACTGCATGTTAAGTATATATTTCTGGGTATATCTAATGTAGAACACATGAACGATTTATGGATAACTATTAGGTTTAATATACCCATAATTTTGATATAAAATGGTTTGATGGATTTCTAAATTAAATATATATTGTATTGTTAATATTGGTATTGGTAATTGATTCATTATATTTATGGTCAATTGCATCAGTTTTTTGGGATTCTAGTGTATATTTAATATTGTGTGACTGTAGGAACTAGTAAATAATAAAATTTTTGGGTTAATGTTGGAGTTAATATTTTATCATGTTTCTTGAATTATAATTTTGATAAAACATTTCTCACCAACATTCATATGTGATAAATAATAAAAAATTTGGGGAATCAATTTATTTTAGGGGGTATATTATATCTCCCTTTGATTTTAATATGTGAATAGCTTTTAATTATTAATTTTTTATATATATATTTTAATGCACAACACCAAGATAAAAACTTCCATCATGTTTATACCCTAAAATAAAAGCTTTTTAATTAATATAAATAAGTAATAGTATTATATCTAGTATATAATTTAATATTTAAAAAAGGTACATTTAATATAATTAAAATTAATTAATATTTCTAAAATGACTTATGTGATCATTTAACAAATAAAAATTTATTTTAATAAATATTTCTATTATATGAAACATAAATTTTGATTGCAAGAAATACTTTTTTAATGTTGATAAAATATTCATGACATACATAATCAGTTAACACTAATTTTATTAATATATAATATAAAATATAAATGAAGAAAGTTATTATTATAAAAAATATAATTTCTTATAAATTTGTTGTCAAATTATACGTAACATTTTTATTTAAACGTAAAATTAATAACGTTTACAAGAGAAATTTTGAAAAAACTTTTTGGAATTAGTTAGATTAATATTTTATTGGGCTGAATATATTAAATTTTTCTCAATATGATTATTTTTTGGTGAATATAATAAAAAATAATTTATAAATTATATGAAATTTATGAAATTATTATAACATAAATATGAGTTAGTAATTTATGAAAAAAAATTTAAATGTAAAGTATTTTTTATATGTAAATTTATAGTTTCAAAAAATTTATATTGTTATTTACAAATTGAATTTTGATATTTTTAAAATATATATATATTTTCTAAACTAATTGGATTTCAATACATTATAGATTTTTATTTTAAATATATTTTTCTATAACTCCTATACATTTAGTAAAAAGAAATTTTTTGAATATTTAGCATCACCATGACATAATTTTCCAATAAGGGGTACTTTATTTTATGCCATAATTGAAAATTTACCTTCTATAAAAACAAATTATAACAATAAAAGATAATATATAGAAGTAGAAAATATATGAGAAAAAGGATTAAACAAGAGTAAAAAATTTGTGGGGAATGGTAAATAATTCAGTTATCATCCTTATAACATCCCCTCTCCAATATTATTTTAATTTTGGATACATTTACATTTATTATGGCTTCCAATTATTGAAATGATTTATATATTTAAAAAAATCCATCCATATTAACTTTTTTAGGGGCTCTCATCTACCCACTTCCACTCACACCATAACCACAATAGGATAACCAAAAAATACTCCATCATCTACTAAAAAATTACATAAAACATTTTGTGGTATTGGTATTCTCAAAGGTGCATCCTTCTATGTTTTAATATACATCATAAATGCGGAATTTTATGGATTTAGGTATTATTTCAAATTGACCCACTCAAATGTAAATTTCATAAAATTGTTTTATTTTATATAAACAATCATTTAATCATATTGCAATGAATACATTAGTATAATTATTTTATAGGTGTGTTAAAATAATTATTGAAAAATCATAAATCTCCCTCCAAATTTCTAATAAGATAAAATAAATATGAATTTGGTGTTGTGCAGACTATTGCCTCCATGATGCAATGTGTTTTTCTTTCCATCCCCACTACACAATGAGTGTAAAATAGTGAATTTAATATATAATTATTATATATCATTAAATATTTTTGTTCTTAAAAGATAAAATGTATTAAGTATTTTCACTCAATATATGGAAAATGAAATCATCATCCATACGTACGTATAGACTACAGCCTCCATATAAAGATATATTTCTATTTTCCATTTATTTAACTACATAAATCGATGGTCTTAAAAAAATTCTGTATAAATATTATTTGTATGATATTATTAAGTCTATATTATTTTAAATTTTATAATCAATTGTCATTACAATGTTAGATATATGTTATTTTTAGATACATCAATGAGACTAGAGTTAGTGGTTGATGTATTTTTTTGTTGTGTTTTATATAAAGCACCTAACTCTATTTTTTGGTAATAAGAATTAGTACATGGCTCATAAGAACATATTCATATATTTTTATAATTTCTACAAAAATATAGTTTAATATTCAGACTATTTTTTCTAGGTGAACATTCCTTCACAGAATTATTTTGTCCAAAATATTGGTTTTTTAAAAAAGTTAGATATTGTATCAGAATTTGAATATCTATTGATAAGATCATTAAAAAAATGATTATTTTTTTGATACCTGTTCTCAATAGAATAAATCTATTAAAAACATGTGATATAATATTTTTGAATTAATTGGTGGTAAAATGTGTTTGAGAAAATACAATATTAAATAATAGACTCTAGGGGTTCTTTAGATCATAATTTTTTATAGATGAAGATCATTGGATCCAGAAGAATCACACACGGAACTAGTTTGGTATTTGAGAGTAAGGTTTTAATTATTTAGAATGATTTCCAATAATATTAGCCCATAAATCCATCAAAATAACCAATCCATTATGTAATCCATTGATTCCAAGTTTCAAAATTAAAGACATCGATGCCACCAGTCCATCAAACATATTTCACCACTAATAAATCAGATGTACTTTAACAACGATCCAACATATATATGATTTAAATTGATAATATAATATATGAATAATTTCATTAGATAATGAAAATTAGTCTATCCAAATTGTGTGAGATGGATAATAATTTATAACCTTTAAAAGGGTAACGATGTTTTTGGTATCAATGAACCAGTAGGGCTTTAGAGATAAATCATTGAAATTGAATATAAAAATTCAGTCAACCATTGACATGTTATCTGTATAATATGAACCCAGTCTCATGTTATGTTGGTTGGATTAAAATGGGTAAATATTCATAAAACAATACTTAAAATCGATCCATATGATGGGAAACTGAGACTGATCTAACATATGTATACTATAACAGATATGTAATCATAAATTTGACTTCATCAGATTTAATTTCATTGGTTAAAGGATTTTTTTGAATAAATTAAAAAAGAAATGGAAATTTTTAAACATGATGATGTTCTTCTAAAAATTTATTTATGTTTTTATAGTTATTTTCATTTTGAAATTATGTTTATGGAAAAAGCTTTTTAATTGGTTTAGAGTATTGGAATGGGAATTATTTTATTCTACATTTTTTCTATCATAATAGAAAATGTTTATATATTCCAAATTATTCTTGACTACTTATATCTATTGATCATCTAATGTTATTTGATATTATTCATTACATGGAATCCATGTTTGTATTCATATAATTGTTTCTTATGGAATGATATGAAAGGTATATGATTTCTATTATGGTGAATTCAATTGACATGATCCATTGATGGGTGGGGAACATATTTACATAGCCCCTTGATTCATCAACATGTCTCCTAAGGAAAAACAAATTGGTTTTGGTTTATAACTCTAACTATATCAGTATAGTGTCTTCATAGATGGAATTGAAAATATATTTATATCCATGAAATTAAGAATTCAATGAGAATGATATTTTTATTATGTATATCCATATTTTAATTAAATATCCATGAGTTATAATTCACTAAGAAAATGATTATTATAGAAGTATTTCAGTTTTTTAGTACTTCATTATTATGTATATCATGGTAATTTTTTACACCATCATTTATTGGTTTCTTTATAGGAGAACACAATCTCACATAATTTTCATTTTTCCACTTCTCAATATTATAATTAAAGACATTAAACATGACATGTCTAACATGATTAATTTTGTATTGAATGTTAGGGAGATATTAATGAATCATTATATATTAATTATATTTTTATATAATTCAAACAAATATCCATCAGTTGAGAAATATATGAGATTAATATGTTTGTGTTTTATACTCACCATCTAGAGATCAAAACCCAGTTTTTTTAATGTATGTAATAAAATATTTTCTATATTTAATTTAATTATGGTATCATTATAACAGGGATTATATAGATAGAATCAAATATAACATGTAGTTAATGTGTAAATAGAAATAGATTTGGGTGTGTCAATTTAGCTATCAAAAATTGAATTCAATAAAATGGGTTTCTATAGTTTTTTACAAATTAATTCATCTTTCTGGTACATGATTTTATATTTATGAATTATTTTAAAATATTATGTATATATTATTTACTAATAATTCCATTTATATGATAATTTGTTTTAATACTCATGTTATATTTCCAATATTAATTTTTTTAGGTTTTCGCATTTTTGATACAAATTTAAATAACCAAGAGAGGATCAGTCATTCAACATGTTATATTTACAAACCTTGTATGCTAGTAAATATGATCATGTGACTAGGGAGTACATAGGAGGACATGAAACACCTTGATTTGTTGAAATGATCATGTTTTTTTGATACAATAAAAATCTATATTATTTATTCTACTAAAAAGGAATTATAGATAGAAATTGAAACATAAAAATCTTCACATATAGGATGTGTTTATATTTATAGATTTTGTGTTATACTATTATGATTTAATTATAAAAAACTTATATATTGTATCATATATGGAAGAGATTTTTTTTATTAATGGAAATTTAATTTCATCGGGACATTTCATTTTATTATTTTCAAGGATAAAATTTTTTAACAACAAAAAAATATCCGCACATCAAATCTAGGATATTTGTACATTTTTCATGATTTATTTTCAGAAAAGGATTATATACCTAGAATTTTATATATTAATATTACATTAATAATCATATAATTTTTCATATAAATGGAAATATTTAACTCTTTTGGTCCTAAAATGAATGTTTTAGCGTGTTGTGGGATATAGGGTATAATTTTTTCCCTTGGGTAGATTTTTCTTTATTTTATGAGAAGGTTGGATTCTTTGTAAATGATTTATTTTGGTCGATTTTAATTTTTAGTTAACTCATTAATTTAAACATTTCAAGAGATTTATTTTTAAAAAAAATAAATAATTGAATAAATTAATATATATTTAATTGTGGCGATCTGGAATATTCAAGGATGTGAATGTTATTTAATTTTATATATATGTTTTTATTAATTGATAGGGGATTTAATTTCGTGTTAATTAGGGATTTGAATTATATAATTTATATATTTTGTGGGAGAAATATGTAAATGGTTGAAATTTAATGATAATGATTATATATAATAAATTGTTGTGTTTAGAGGAACACAATCAAAGGGATTCATTTTCTAGCATGGGAAATTCATGGTCGATTATATCTATTTTCTACTCTCAATGAAGAATTTTTAGTGTTTTTTTGTAATTTTTATTATAGGTAAATGTTGGTAAAAATGATATATAGATTTAATATTAATGGCGGTGACTAAATTTTTGATATTTGTTCTTTATGGAATTGTGGTAAGTGAATAAAAATTAGAATCAGTTTTACAATCCTCATAAATCTAACAGAATTTTTTCTTGATTTATTGATAATTAGTTATCATGAATAATGATTAATACATTGAAAATATAAATTTTAAAATATTTTGGAATTTGGGATTTTGTAGAATAAAGTATCTATAAGGATATTTTCTATGAATGTGAAATCTTTCTATATTTTTACTTATCGAAATTGATAAACAGTGATACAAAAATGTAAAAAATAAATAAGAAATATTAATTTTATTTAAATTTATTAGTGTGGAGGTGTATTATTAATATTAAATAAACAAGAATTTTTTTGGTTATGAAATCTACGTAATATTTTATAAATATTTTTAATGATTCATTTTTTTTCTTTTCATTGAATATTTTTTTGTGTAAATAGATATTTATTGTTTATTATGAAATGTTTAAATGTATTTGTTATGACTCATAATGTATATGTGATATTATTGTAATGCAATAATAGGGATAATTAATAATGTGGTGGGAAAGGATGATTTGACACATTTTTTTGGGCTTCGCTAATTTAGAATGGGGGCCATTCCAAATTCTAGGATAATATTTTGAATGATTCATAATTGTTGGGAACTAAGTTGTGATGAGTTAAATTGGTGGCATGAAATTTTTCCATGGGGTAAAAACACATTCTATAGGTACTGTATTTATTATAAGTGAGTTACATGACATGGTGTTCATTGGAAATGGTATGTGCCACATAGAAATTGGTCAATTATATAACTAGTATGGCCCATAATTCATGATGAATTTGGATGATCTAAAAGTAGTAATTGTTGATAATTATGGGGTAACATAATATAATATAAATCCCTAGATTATCCCATTGATTTTATGTATATGGAGGTGAAAATTTAGAATGAGTGGGGGATGAAATGGTATGTGTATATTTGTTTTTATTATATATTGGCTATGTTGTGGGGATGATGATCCATTATTTACTGAAGATATGTGTAATCTTTTTTCTACGATGATTTAAAACATAAAATGTGGTTGTTTATAAACCATGTAAAAGTAAAATATATATAAGTAATGTAATTGTGTTTTTCATGACCTTCCCTAAGTTTGAGTTCACCTGATCAATCAATATGTTTTATTATGAACAATTAAGACTTACATTGATAGGTTATGGATAAATAACTACCACTAATGGTTTATTATCATTCATTCAAAGAAGTAATTAAAAATTAATAATGAAAAATCCACAAAAACATGAATAATATAACATGATTTGAAACAATAATACAATAACAATGTCTGTCAATGCACGTCTTGTCTTACATAGAAATGAAATACATATAAAAATTATGCAATGTATATTGTATAAATTATACCTCACTAAAAATATAATGTATCCTTATTATCCAACATGTCTCCAATGAATGGTGTTAAATCTTCATGACACCACTAGAAACACAATGATTTATAATTTATATGTGATAATTTGTTCATATACTAATAATGTTCTTATCCGAAACACTCATTTTACTATGTAAATATAGAAAATTAAACAATAAATGTATGTATTAAATAAAAAATAATCAATCGACATCAATCCCTATAAAACTAGTCATTTGATCTAAATTATACCAAAACCATATTGTCATATAAATTTCTACACCACGTCATTTTATCCATAAATCATAACCAAATAACCATACAAATATTAAGGATACCAACCAATCTATATCAGATAACTATTATGTTTCCACTTATAATGATGTCATTATAATATCAGTAACACCAAGTAGTTTCCAACCCATATGTGACTATCTATTATTTCATGTAACTAATTAGTTATTCATATAAATGGATCATGATATCACCTATCACATTTCATGTAGTTATCCACCCATTGGAAAATAAAAGAATATAAATGATTGGTTATAAATATGCCATCTTGAATGTAATCACACCGATCGTCTACTGTGAACCCTTAAGAAATATCCCTAAGATAAATTATGTTTATTGAGTTCTCCTCCACAATTTGGTCTCTCACAATTTTACCTTGTATCCATTATCAGGGTCTCCCCCCCTAAGACTACATTAGAGCCACTATGAATTAATGATCAATTATAGATACCTTATCATCAATGCTACCATTCCCATTATCTACCCATTAATGCCACCATCATCATCAAAAGATTGTGTCATATAACATAAATAAAAAACAAAACAAATTTATTATTATATTATTATATATCAAAAATATATTAGTAATATCATCATCTATATACTATTCTACATAGAATACCACATAAAAAAAGCTTTTATGAAATATAATCACACCACATACATAAATTGTACTCCCATATAGTTTTGTGAACACAATATCCTAATGTTTAATTACAAAAATCCCTAAAAACCTCATATTGGTGGCATACATAATTTATAACCTCATAATATATCCAATACACCCAATAAGATCATGGTTAACAAATATATATTATAAATCACATCATTAGACATATTATATACCATTTATATTGTAGATAGATTTTATTTATACACTTATATAATATTTCATCATTATCACATCCCACCATCACATTTTCCTATTATTATTATGAAGAATTGAATATAAAATATATTTAATATAATTACACAAATCAAGAATTACTGATATAAAACTCACAGAACCCCAGGTGATGGAAAACAAAAACACGTATTTTTTTAGAATCTAGAATTGATACTTTGTTTAATGGTACAACACCCATGTATATATTTTCCACATTATTACCAAACATAGATAAATCATTGGAATAATATACAAGTAAGAATCATAGACCAAATTAAGTATTATAAAACCCAAGATAATACTTTAAATTGACACCTATCACCTATTAATATATTTCCATCAATTATTCAAAATCAAGATATCAATAATTCATTGAGGATATTTTCATTAAATTTCAATAATGCCTATAAAATATTACCAAGTGTATATTTTTAACATAAACTATGTATCAAATATATTTAATATAAATTATAAAAATTTCCAAACCTGAATTGATTTGTTTAATATTAAAATAAAGTTTTTATAATTTTTTGATAATGACCCACTTGAATCCGTATCAATTTAAAATGATTTATATTTTCCACCCATTTTCAAACTATAGCAGGCCAATTTATAAATCTGTAAAAATAAATTTTCTTTAGAAAGCTCTTATTCCTATAAAATATTTATTCAAAAAACACCATATTTATCATTCATACCCCATTTCCATTTTTATCATATTAATCAAAATTAACTATAAAACATAATGATTTTTTCAAATATTCAAAAAATTTTTTTTGATAATATAACATCATGTCTCATATTATGATTACATGGTAGATAAAAATCTCAACCCTCCAGTGATAACTTCCTACCATTTAATTATAACATTTTCCAAATTCGACTTTGTTTAATCAACCTGCCACCCCACACAATTAGATTTTCATTGAGAATATATTATATATTGAATCCTTTATGAAATTTTTACAAATTAAAATCAATAATTTATATTTTATTCCTAGAATTTTATATTAATTTCATTCCATATTTCTCATTAACCATCCTCTTTTTGTATTTATCTCTATCTATAATTTGTTAAATTCAAACCCCTCAATTAATACCTCATTTATTTTTCTTTCAAAAATTAATCACATAAATAATAATATTTTTCTATTAGAACCACTAATATCATAATATATTATTATCATAACTACCACAAGTAATCACATTAAATTTTTTTTTAAAAACCATAGAAATTAATTACATAACTAAATTTTAATTTAAATTCAACATACTACAACCATTAATAAAAAATTTATAATCATATAAAAAATTAAAATTAACCTACCAAGGATAATCCTTCCATACTGAATATAGAGTTATATTAAATATAGTTGTCTAGTAATTTTGAAATTAATAATTTCTTCATTATATCCAAAAAAATAAATTTTCACACATTTATAATATATATATTTATGTGTCTATACATTAAAAAAATTCTTTTTTCTAATCAGTCTAAAACCAATTAATAATAATTTTAATGATATAGAACCATGTAAATACATTATTTATACTTTCATCTTGGAAAAAATACCATTTAATTCAAAATTAGAACAATTTATCACAATTTATGATATCATATATGCATATTTAATTTTTAATACCTTGTTCTTTCCTCGATTATAACATTAATTAATATAACTAAAACTAAGGAAATAACTCATCTCAATGTGTATTTATCTCTATGTAAATCAATTTACATAAAATTTTAAGGAAAATCAATATCAATTTTGAAATCTAAAGTTCTCAAATCATTTATATGTTAAGGGTCATAAAAATATTTATACAAAAAATACCATGGAATACATAATTACTCCTCTAAAACAATGATGGTAGTTCAAAATTATAAGATCCCCCAAACAACTCACTCAAACACCACAAAAGGGATACTAAATATAAGGGAAAAATGCTTCCATATTAAAATAATTAATTAAAACGCCTTGAAGAAAATCATAAGAAAACGTTTTCTTTAATAGTAATATCAAAAATTCTAATCCCCCAATATTAATAGGATTTATGTTTACTCTATGTTTTTTAATATTATCCTCAATAAATTACACTCCCTTTAATATATTATGTCATCTCTAGCCCAACTACAATTTCCACATCAACCACAAACCAAAATATATTAATAACAGAGTCTCCCATAAACATTCTAATAAGATTTAATACCAAGATTGTAATGAAAACTATTATTATAATAAAACATAGAAAATGATAAATTAAATAACAATGAAATTTTAAAAAATATAATACACTCTCTCAACTCATCTTTTAATGAACACATCATCCCATATGTGTGACCGACAGTATATAGATGAAATAAAGTGTAATGAAAAAAATAATATAGAGATAGATCATTAGCCTAAATGGATATTATAACACTTTATAATAATAATCTCTACATTAAAATAATATATGCCATATGACCACAATTAGATAGTTTATTTGGAAACGTGGATGAAAAATACTCTATCATGGTGAATGATATTCAAAATATCCCAAATAGATAACCACATTTATTACATCCACCTAAAATCATACTTCATTACCTGATGAAATGATTCATAAGAAAGTGGTGTGTCCAAATTCATAGTAATGGTAAATAAGGGAGATACGTAGCCATAATCATGAACATGAAAGTATGATAATGTGATATTGAAAATAAATGATCTTACCAGACACATTAAAGATAATGTACATGAATGATGGAATAATTTTTGGGTGTTTTTAAGGAATGAATATTAAGTGAATAAAGAACATAATCCATTAAAGGAAAACATAGGAGTAAAACATGGAATTATTGAAGACACATAATCATATATAATGATTTCCATAGTATCCAAGGCATTATTTTCAAGACCATCGTAGTAGAAAATGTCCTTTATTGAAACTTATTCACATCCCATTCTAGACATGTATTACAAAACAGATTTCACACTTCAATCCATCCCTATATTACATAATCGAGTTCACAACACATTCTAGCCCCGTATTACTAAAATAATTTCACCCCTCATTAATCTCATGCATTGATGAACCAAGTTTATTTCCCATTTCAACCTGGTAAAAATGAACTGAGTTCATTTTTCATTCCATCCATGTATATTTCATGAGATTTAAATATTTAACCAATGAATTGGAGGGATATATAGTCAATACACATATCACAGTAAAATAAGGAAAATATTTTTTTACAAATTCCTAAAAAATCATATTATGACCCATGAAATGAAATGGAAAAGTTAAACTTGAAAAAATGTCATCAAATTTGAAAAATGACATATTATTCATACCCGTTTTCACTAAATAATTAACTGGGAAATAAAAAAGGATATCATAGACCTATAACATGTGTTTGAGAAATGGAATTCATAAAAATATAACCCAAGAATTTGGAAAGTGTTTTATAAATACCATAAAATTTATAATAACCCATTGACATAAAAATATTAATGGAAACATTAGATCGTTTACTATATGGGAATGAATAACTACAAAGGATGTCATCTTAGATGGTAAATCATTTTAATATATCATTCAAATATGTTTCTTAAGGAACATATCCTTAATTTGTTTTAAAATTATTTTTAATGAAAATAACCATTTTAAAATAATTTTTCTTATTAAATACCTTGATAACATATAATGAATATTGGATATTATTTGGAAAACCTGTTTCCATTAAAAATTATACAAAAAACATCAAAACATTTAAAAAAAATTAATTTATAAAACATTTAAAATTTATTGTGAAATATTGAAATTTTTTTCAAAACCTATTTTCATGAAAACATTTTAAGGAATCTTGAAAATGTTACTAAAACCATTTCATTGAAAATATTTTTAAAACATGTATATTAGGATTGAAATAATTCTTGAATCATATATTTGATGAAAAATATAATATAATAATGAATCAATTTTGAGAAAAAAATCTATTAATTCCTCTTTTAAAAATATGTC
Organism: Viscum album; assembly: GCA_963277665.1. NCBI lineage: Eukaryota > Viridiplantae > Streptophyta > Magnoliopsida > Santalales > Viscaceae > Viscum > Viscum album. The sequence continues at coordinate 958,176,186 of OY728143.1, read as the reverse complement.
TTTAAAAGTAACCTTTAACTATGAACATAAAGATTTAATAGATTGGATAAGGGTAAATATTTTCCTATCATACAAATTAAAAAGAACATTATTTTTTCATTCTTACACTGTTATAAAAATTACACATTTTGGAATCCATAAAAATAATCCTTTTACATCATTTTAAAACGAAAAAATCCAAAAATATATTTTAATTATCTTATGTATGTAGTAGAATATTGTTTGAAACCCATTTTAAAAAACATGGTTTAAATGGAACAGAGATTTCAATTGAATAGTGGGTAATGTTCAGATTTATTAAAACAAATTAGTAACTATATTATGTACCAAATAGTGTAGTAAATTGAACCAATATATTAATAAGTATATAATAACCAGAAGAGAATTAAATTTTTTGGTCAGAGAAGAGTACTCAAGAGGGTGGTGAATTGATTCCCTATATAAATTATGGTTAATGATTGGTTCTTTGAACATTTCCACTAATTAAATTTATATTACAAGTCAGGTTTTGGTGATTTAATATGTGTCTTGATTTTACAATTAATTTATAAAGAGATTGATTGGTTCTTAGCAATATTAATCGAACGATTAATATAACTTTTGAAACTAACCAACTAGTTCAACAATATTATAAACACTTGAAAAACTAACGATCATAGTTTGGCATTGTTTGACTGATTTTTGTAATAAAGCATAGTAAATGAAAATACAAATAGGAATAATAGAGTTTAATATAAGAAGTCCAATCTCAATCCTATAAATAGTCATCTCCAGTTGGTGATCACCTACCACCAAGCAGTATAAATTAATAAACAAGTTTGATCCACACCCTATATCGGGGTTCAAAATTGCACACAAGTCTATCTAGGTCACAATAAACCACTACCACAATTTTTCTTGGGATAAACATAAAATAGGTCACATTTGACCACTAACGTAGTTTTATGTTGGATACCAATGGATAAGTAGAGTTTGAGATTGAGGATATCAAGTACCCACCTGTTCTCCACATGATTCAGTGTGTCTATAATAGACAGACACATAATGAAATGAAATGTAAATAAATGAACACAATAGATCTAATGATGTACTGTACGTTTTAGAAGTATTTTTGTATTATGAGGTGAAACTAAAGTCTCCTTTGATGTTGTGGAAATATAGTTCATGTCCTCTTCAAGAAGATGACTCCAAAATAGAGTGTCGAAGCCTCTGGGTTCAAGCTTACAGGAGCATGATAAGTTCAGTTTCTTGTTTGAGAGATGATTAGGTTTGATCAGAAGGTTTAGCATGACTTATTGATCACCCAGTATGTTCATCCTTTTGAGTTTGTTTGTTTTGGATGTTTTCTCGAGAGTTACAGGTGTTCATAGATTTTCATCTATAGATACTCATCAGTGTATCTTAGAATGATCCAACATGTTGTCCTTTTATCTTTCGTGGTCTAGCAAGCACAATGATATTCTAACACGCACGTACCTCATAAATTCATTTGAATATCCTACAAACATAATTAATTATTGTTGAAAGAAATAATTTTTCAAAATATGGCCATTATATTTAAATTTGAATTAATAAAAAAACAGTTCTTATAACCATCAGTGAGTCATTATCATTGCTCTGTTAGCATCGGTGACTCTCTATATTTGTGAAACCATTCCATTGGTATCGATGACTCTATGAATCAGCGAGTCATTTTATTATCGGTCTATTTGGGCATTGATGAGTCTTCATTGATGACTCGTTTTGACCTATTTGTACGTCACCTATCGGGGACTATTCCAACAGTTATTCCTTTGAACCAATAGAATGTCTCCCATCGTTTAGTCATCCATCGATGAGTCCTTAGAACTATCAGTGCATCTCTAATTGATGAGTCATCCATCAGTGAGTCCTTTGAGCTATTAGTGTTAGAGAATTTGAGAAACATACAAAGGGAATGTCTTATACAGAACAATACCAGATTATGTGAAATTCTTAATTTCATGTAAAAATACACTGGTAAATATTTTGAAACACAAATTTCCATAATTTATTGACTTATGGAAATGTATTATACCATTTTACATAATTTGTTCATTTATAAATATTCATTAACAGGATTAACAAAATTTATAACATAATTTGTGAATTATCATGATTCGTAAATTGGAATGATTTATTATTAATGAAACAACTATCTCACAAAGGGTAAATCATAATTGATGATTTTTCCTAAGACATTGACAACAATATTTCATTAATTTAAGCATAAACATAAATAATATTGAAAAGAGATGAGATTGTATCAGTAAACACTAATAGCTTGTGAACATGGGATCTTACTCTGAATGTAAGGAAACAAAAATTATTGAATCTTAAAATATTTAGAGAATAAGTAAATTTTTTATATAACATATAAAATGTATGTATATACACTTCATTAGTGAATTTATGTTCATAACAGAACATTAGTCTTAAAAAAATTAAAAAACTATTTCACTAATTTTTTATCTTTTGAATCACCAAACCCATAAATGAAAGATCATAAAATTGATAATCCAATAAGCATAAATTTATATACTTGATACATGTAATAAACTCATTGCTATTAAATACACTACTCAAAAGCAATGATTGTAAAAAATGGAACTTATCTGACAAAAATAAAATGTGAGATAAAAATCCCCTTCCCTTTTGTCTTGACTATAATTGTACATATTCAATCAACTTATATAATAAATATAAATTTTTCACATATTTTTTAGAAACAGTATATTAAATCTAATGCCATATATGGTTTTATTATTGCATCATATTAAATTCTTTTAATAATATAATGTTAAGATTTCACATCGAGTAATATTCTGTTTTTTTATATATCTGTCTTCATTGGATTTATTATAGGTCCTTATACTTATATCATGACTCAATAATGGAAAACATTATATAAATATAATTTATATATATTATCTCTGTATTATAATAATCTATATAATATATAAGTATGAAATGGAATACACCATTAATGAAGACATTTGGTTGTATATACGTATAAACACTATTTTCGTTTAGTATTAATGTTTAGAAAAAGAACGAGAAAGAAATAATGTATATATATATAATATTTATAGTATATTTATTATATCATATGTATAATATATATTTTCTCTATAAAATCTTAAAATATTCTATGTAGAGTATTAACAAATCACATTTCATTGAATTGGTGGTAGTCCACACTTCCTCAAACGAAATTATCGTATAAACACAATATAGAAAGTAAAAAATTAATGTTTTGTAAAAGTAATAAAGAACACTAATAAAATAATCAATAAAATAAATAACATATATAAATTTATTTTCCATCATATTGTTCACCATGATAGGTGGTAATGGAAAAAATATTAAATCATTCTTTCGTGATGTAGTAGTTCGCCAATACAAAATTCAATATGTTCATTTCCTATTAGATATATGTGTGTGTAAATTTAGGATGAAAAATTTATATAAAAATATTATAGTTTATTTAGGATACATTTTTTGTTATATAATAATATGATTAATATAGTTTGAGGGATTGGAGAATAAAAATAAATCGACTGGACTGAAGGTTTTACCACTTAATTTGGTAACTCTTATTGGTTTGTGCCAAAAGGATTCATGTGATTTCCATCATCCCATGGTACGGCCTATAGAAGTAAGGTAAGATTTTTGGGATGTTTATTGGGTAGATATGAGACAAAATTTATAGGGTTTATAGGTTTGAAGAAGCAGGATAGGTGGTGGGCTATTATATGGAAGGAATGGAACACACTTAGAATTTTTTAAAACATGTTAGGTGTAATCATTTTCTTACCGAAACAAATTCATAACAAACCATAATAAATAAATAATAGAAGGTTTTTTGCCGAAATATGTCCATATAATTGGTGTTTTAATGTGTATATGTAATTTGGGCTCTAAATATTACGTTTTAGTCCCTAATTATTCATAATTTTACATTAATCACTATGATAAATTTAAATCAATTTTAATAATCATTGATTTAAAAATAAAAATGATCAATTTAGAATATTAATGTTATATGATTAAAATTGTTTATGTATATTTTTAGAAATTTGATACAATGATTTGGTGAAACTATGATTATTGATAATCCTATAAATGGAATGAAATTAATGGTTTTTCTAGTAAAAAGATGTTCAAATTTTTACTTTGTTTTTATACTCAAATTCAAAGTGAAATTGATAATAATGACAAAATTGATTTAATATATGAATAAATTATATAATTTTACCCTTAAAAATTAATATTATAAGTTATCATTAATAAATATTTAAAGGAAAATGATATTTTTAAATAAAAAATTTGTATTTTTACTGTTTATCAAAAAATGATGTTTCTTAGAAAAATCACAAAAAATTAAACAGAAGATTATTTCAGCATTATAAATGTTTGACAAAAATCCCTCACTATAACATTTCTACATTTTTTGTTGGTTTTGTTTGTTGAAAATGTTGGTTTTCATAGTGAATTGTCATTTTCCAGAGATGTTTTTGACAATCAATATTCACATAGAACAATGATAAAGGAATGGATGATCTGGAGGTGGTATAAAAGAACAGATACAAAGTTTTACCGTTTCCTAGTATTTGCCAATTTTTTTGAGTCCAAAAATTGGAGTTTGGTGAGCATCATGAAATATGGATTTCCTTGAAGATCTCATAAAAATATGGCAACGTCATGAGTTTCCTAAATCTAGGATTCATGGATTGGACTTCACAGAGACTTTAAGAATGTTGACGGTGATTCTCCGCAATAACGAAAAGCTTTGTGAATGGTATAGTTGAAGGGAATTGTGGTGGTGAAGGGAATTGATAGTGGAGCTTTGTGAAGAAGGCAAAAATAATTGATAGGATGATCTGTGATTACGATGATCTCCATGATCGGAAAATTGTCGTGGTGCTTTTCGTTTTTGAGACAATTTCGGCGTGAACATTGGAGCATCACAATTTGATCTGGCATGGTGCTGACTTCCGATGGATGGTTCGATTGATGGTGGAATCACCTATAAATTGATCTCGACCCCCTCGAGAGAAGAAGAGAGTTTAAAAAGAAAATATTTTCCTCTTGTCTCGGGAAGCTGGTTTGGGAAGATATCGTGCTTCACCAAATAAGAGCTATGTGGCTGCTATTTAAGCCCTGCGAAAGTCGTGTGCTCCATGTTTGCTCAGTGAGCTTCACGAGGGAGGTCTTTCTACGTAGACTTTAGATCCGTGATGGGTTAAGAATTGCGATGGATTGTGCTTCGGGAAAAGGCAGAGACTTTGTGAAGGCTTGTTTGAGCTTTGTGAAATTGGGAGCTTCGTGATGTAGGGTGCTTTACAAAGGTACTTACCATTGGTTGTTTCTCATTGTTCAGGGGAAAAGGTTTATTCATCAGTGGATGAAATTTGGACATCAATATAGCATCTACATATAGTGAAGGATGCATTCATTACATGTAATGAAGAGACCTACTGGTCTATAAACATTTAGTGGATCTTTTGAAGAAGCAGTGTTCTCACTTCTTTAGATAGTGTAATTTGTTCTCAAATTGAGAGTGGTTGTAAACCATGGGGGCAGTGAGTTTTCTTCGAACATGTAAATAGTAGTGCGATTATATTGGAATTGGTACACCAGCACACTACTGGTTTATGCTCCGTGTATGTAGCCCAATGACTGTGAACAACATAAAAATTATTGTGTCATGTTCATGATTTAGGTTTTATTCATACTCTACATCATGAAAGAGAGAGAATATGGTTTTGTCTAACAAAAAAACAAGATCAAAATGGGAAGTTGTATTAGTCTATCATACCGTAATTCCCACCACCCTCTGGGTATCTAGCCTAGTGGACATAAAAATTTGTATCAGAGTAAAAGGTTGATATTTGTTTCTATATAAAATAAAGGACATCAATAATAAAGGGATTATGATCTTTGATGGGAACAATTTTTAGTTATGGAAGAATCAGATGCAACAATACATCCATTATTATGGAGTGGATGTGTTTACAGCTGCAATTCATTGTATCACAGCTAATATTAATTGTGGTGCATTATCAAAATATGAGTGAAGAGAATTGGATGCTAACTCAAAGGGAATAAATGATTTAGGGAGAGCCATATCCAATGCTATCTATTCAAAGGTAATGTCCAAAAAACCTAACATGCCATGTGGGAAAAGCTATTAAAAAAATATGAAAGAGATAAAAAGGTTAGATAAGCGAAGAAGCAAGTCTTGGGGAACAAGTTTGAAGATATAAGAATGAACCGGAATGAATCTGTTGATTCTTTATTTGACAGGGTAAATATTGTAGTTGAGGACATCTGAGGTCATGGAGAAGTTAATTAAGTCATAAATATTGTGAAGCATATCTTGAGGAATCATCCACCTCGGATCCATCCTAATGTTTCAGTATTAGAAGACAAAGACACGAAAGAGAAGACATTGGATAACCTGTATAGAAACCTTATAACATGTGAAATGAGGAATGATGATAATGATGATATGAAAAAGGGTAATTCTAAAGAGGTTTCACTCAATGCCATGAGGAATCTCACCATTGAAGATTCTCAAGAAGAAGAAGAGACAGATGAGGTGATTCCATTCATCTCCTTAAATATTCAAAGAAGAAAATGAATGTTTAAAGGTAAACTTCCACTTTCTTGTTTTTGATGAGGAAAGGTTGGACATCTTGCAACAAGGTGCCCCAAAATGTTCCAAGAGGATGATGATGTTAATGAAATCAAAATTTCATAGAAAAATTCTCCAACCTATGGGAAAGGATAAAAACAATTAATGGGAAATTTCATTAAGAAGAAGAACGTTATTTCAAAACAATGTGACAGTTCAGATGAGCCGGAGGATGAGGAGTTTTAAGATATAGAGAACTGCATATACCGTAGAGAAAATTATATGGTGGCTGTTGTGGTAGTTCTCAGAAGGATGAGACCAAAGATGAAGAAAAGAAGAAATATTTTATGGAATAGTTGAAATGAAATCTTAATTAGAAGATTTTTTTGAATAGATAGATATTTAGAGAGACAAAACAAAGAAAGCCAACATAGTGGTCTATGATCCCAAACTCTATATGCAGCAACAAGAAGAATATATGTCTGAGTTAATAGAAGAAATTGATAAACTCAAGTCATTAGTACCATATAAATTTGTATCAGTTAGTGTGTACAAACACATGATTATAGAACAGAAGAATGAGATCGATGACTTGAATATCATAGTGAAATATCACATTAACCGTATCAAAGAGCTTGAAGTGGAATTTTTCGGTCTATGTAGAAATGTTAAAGACCATGAATAACCTTAGATCCCCAACATGTTCTTGTGAATGTAGGCCATTCCGAAGACTAAAAGGATGAAAGAGGAGACCAGTAGTTCTGTAGGAAAGAAGCAGCAATCGAGCTTAGATGTTAAGGCTCATTCGGGGCTTGATCATAATAAAAAGGCTATGAAAATTGAAGCAAGACCCCAATCACCCATTCCGAGATTGGAGGTTGATTTGGTAATAATGTTGAATCATAATATTTAAGGATCCCAATGGGGAATTAGAAGTACAAAAGTGACATGACGGAATTCACATTATATCAGGTGTTATTATTGTGGAAAGATGGGACACTAACAGTATGTGTGTTTCATAGCCAAGAGATATCAAAGGGAACAAGAACAGAGGTGGAAGCCAAATAGAAAACGGTTATCCAGAACATGTTTTGAAGGACACTATTTTTGGAGTGGAGGATTTGGAAACATGGCTAGGTACTGTAATTCGACCATACAGAGGAATTTTCCAAACCGGAATCAAAATGTTGCAGCATATCAATGCAAAAAATGGGGAGTTGAAAATGAAAAATAGATTTGATGATTTGAATGATGAAGCTGGTCCATTATACTCTGATAAAGATCAGATGTCTTAATCTATTCCAAGTGTGAAGGAAAAAATATGGACCAAGGAGAAAAACGATGAGAAGGCATTGGTGGTAGAAATTTCCCTTAAAGCATCAGATCTCTCTGTTGTGTGGATCCTTGACTGTATTTTCACATCTCACATGATAGGTAATAAGGATATTGTTATAGGCATAAAATATGAAAAAGAAATAGTTTTCACGTTTTTAAGTGATGAAGGCCTGAAGATTATTGGCTTAGGAAAGGCCTAGTTTGGAGGCAAAGATATGAGACATGTTGATGTCTTAGTTGTAAAAGGCCTCATTCACAATGTTCTCAATGTCAGTCAATTATGGGGCTTAGGAAATTCTATAAGGCTTACCAAGAATATGTGTATCGTAAAAGGAAGATATAGGGTAGTGGATATACAGGGAAAAAAACTTAAAGGGAAATCTCTAACTGGTAAGTGGAGAAGAAGATATGTGGTTTCTATCTAGAGATGATGAAAACAAGTTGTGGCATAAACAACTTGGTCATCTAGGCCAACCATTAATGGAAGATATTGTATAGTGTGATGTAGTAAGAGACCTCCATAATCTATCACGTGATCGTACTCACATGTGTGATGCATTTAAATAAGGGAAGCTCATTATAAAGACATATAAGGCAACGGAAAATAAGTCAACAAGAGTGATAGAATTGGTGCATGATGATGTTTGTGGTCTAATCACACCAAGAGAAATTGACAGAAAAAGTACTATGTTATTTCATTGATGAATATAGCAGAATGGCATGGTTATTTGTTATTTCACATAATATGTATGTGTTCAGCTTCAGAATATATTATCGTAGGGAGTGTGAAAGGATGCTTGGATAGAAAATTTTGAAGATTCATACTGACAATGGTACGAAATTAACAAACATTCAGGTAGAAGGTTATATCAAGAAACATGGAATAAGGCATCATTTTTCCTCAATAAGAACTCCCCAACAGAATGGAGTGGTTGAAAGGAGTAATAAGATCATCAAAAACATGGCCAGATTGATGATCATTGAAAAAGACCTACTAGATACATTTTTGAAGGAAGTGGTTTTGACATCGATCTACAGTTCTAATAGGGCTCTATTGTGTCTGAAGGAAATAAATACTTCGTACGAGATGTGGTACGGAAAAAATACAACAGTGTAATAATTTTGAATATTTGGAATTAAGGGATTTATCCTCAATAAGGAAAAACATAGGAAATATGAGTCATCGGGAGATGAAGGGATATTCCATGGCTAACCAAGAAATATTATGGCATATAAATGCTTTAACAAAAGTATGGTAAAAGTAGTTGAGAGCAATTATGTCAATGTATTGGTGAATGAGTAGATCATTCAATAGTGCAATGGCAAATTTCATAATAAGAGTGATGAGTAAGAAAACAACCTAGCAGGAGAAGAAGAATATGGTGTTGATTCTGAAGAAGATACTAATGATGAGCGTGAGGAAGTAAAATCTACATCTGCACAAAATATATGGATTCAAGAAGAAATTTACAGACAAAATATCAATGGTGATCAGTCTGCTATAGTTCGAACAAGAAGAATAAAATCACTACGGCATACATATTTCCTATCTTAGGTTGAGCTGAAATGATTTGTTGATGCAACTAATGATGAAAACATTGTTCAGGAAATGAATGAAGAGCATGATCAAATTAAGAAGAATCAGACATGGTAGACTGTTTCGAGGCCCATAGATAAGAATGCCACCAGGACTAAATGTGTCTATCACAATAAGGTGGATGAAGATGGAACAATGATTCAAAACAAATAACTATTGAGGTTCAATTGATACTCCTAGATATAGGGATTAGATGTTGGTGACACATTTGCACCAGTTAAGAGACTAGATACAATCAGATAATTTCAAACAACTGTAGTGCATCAGAAGTTCAATGTCTTCTACATGGACATCAAATCATTATTTTTGAAAGGGGTTCTGGAGGATAAAGTTTATATCAAGAATCCATATGTATTTCTAATTAATGAGGATGGGAATAAGGTTTTCATAATGAATAAGGAATTATATGGGCTGAAACAAGAACCAACAGCATGGTACTCAAGGCTTGATCAGTACTTGAAGAAGCATGTTTTTTAGAGTGGGGTAGTTTATTAAAATTTCTATTTCAACAAAAATAATAATTAATGTATGATGGTCCAGGTTTATGTCGATGACATAATATTTGGCGGATCATAGGAATCTCAGTTCAGATAGTTTTTCGAATTCATGAAATGTGAGTTGGAATTGTCAATGATTGGTGAGATAACATTTTTCATTGGTCTACAGGGGACACAAGGAAGGAATGAAACATTCATCTTTCAATCCAAATAAGCCAGGGAGGCTTTGAAATGATTTGGAATGTAAAATTACAAGGATATGAAGACTCCGGTTGCTACTCGGATGAAATTATTGAAAGACGATAATGGAAAGGCAACTAATATCAAAGAATATAGGCAGATTATTGGAATTTTACTATACCTGACAGTGATGAGACCTGATATTGTGTTCGCTACCATCCAAGCAGCACGATATCAATGCAATACCATGTAAAGCCACATGATTTAATTAAAAAATAATACTTCGGTATATCAAGGGCACGGTGGGCTTCAACTTGATGTATAATAGAAAATACCAAACAAAGTTATTGGGATATACTGATGCATATTGGGCTGATTTAGCAGATGAATAGAAATCAACATCAAGAGGTGAAATATATCATGGTGGAATTTGTATTTTCTTGGCTATGAATGAATCAAGATTGCATTTCATTAAGCACTGAAGAAGCTGAGTATATTGTATCCACTAAAGCATACACACAGTTATTATGGATAAAGCACCAGCTTGATGATATGGGATTTGAAGTGATGTCTCCGATTTGAATCCATGGTGATAACTGAAGTGCTATCAATCTCATCTAAAATCAAATCCATCACTCAAGGACAAAACACATTGAGATAAAGTGTAATTTTATCAAGGAGAAGGTTGAGCCAGGAACTGTAAAGTTGGAGTATGTTCCAACAGAACTATAGGTTGCATAAATTATGATGAAGGCCTTAACCAAGGATGATTTTTAGAGGCAACGAATAGCTCTAGGAGACCATTCCACTCCCACACCTAAAAAAGTGTGGATTTGGTATCCCATATTCCTATGGTTTGATGTGTTTTTTCCTAATGCTCTAATATGTGCTTTACACTGTTCTAGATCACAAAGGAGTTCCCTTAGGGTTCGTTGACAAAGGAGGAGACAATAGTGATTGTTCCTGGGGATGATAGTGTTACAATGTGGCTATTTGATAAATCATGTATGATATGGGGAGAAGAAGACATGTGGAGCAGTGATATTGGGGGAGAAATGAGATTGAGAGAGATTATTAAATCTGAAGATGCTAGAAGTGATCGATCAAAGATTAGATATCACGATAGCTAAGGATTGTGATAAAAGCAGAAGAGGAATGACAGAATGGTGTGAGTATAGTTTCCGTGATCAAAAATTGGTTACAATTTGGAAATTAGTATTAGTCTGTGGTCAATGGATGTTGCCTGAAATGAATTGATTCATTGATGAACATTTCAAACTACTTTTTTTCCCACGTCGAGCATTACTCTTATGGGATAAGAGTATGTGGTGAGTGATTCATTGGTCGCTATCTGAATCGCAAAAAGAGAAGGGTGGTAGATAATGGAATGAGACTCTGTGAGGTATCAAAGTGCATAAAATCATTCTGAGAAGAGTTGTTATCAAACCTAACGGGGGATATTGTTGGACAAAAATATCTCAAGTTAACATTGCATCATTTTTGTGTTGGTTTTTCTTTTTGAAAAAACATGTTTTCATGGTGAATTTTCATGTTCTAGAGATGTTGTTGACAATCTATATTGACAAATAATCATGAAAAATGAATGGATGATTTGGAGGCAGTATAAAAGAACATATACAAGGATGTGATGTTTTCCAGTATTTTCCAAATTTTTGGGGTCCAAAATTTTAAGTTTGGTGAGCATTACAAAATATGGATTTCATTGTAGATATCATCAAAATATGGAGAAGGAATGACTTTCATGAATATTGGATTCATGGATTGGAATTCGTGAAGACTAGAATAATGTTGACGATGATTCTTCGAGATTATGAAAACCTTAGTCAATGATAGGGTTGAAGAGAATTGTGTTAGTGTAGGGAATTGTGAGTAGAGAATCGTAGTGAAGGTGTGAAAAAATTGATGGGATGCTCTAATATTACAATGAGCTCGACATTCAGAAAATTATTTTGCTGCTTCGCATTTTGGATAGAATTTCGGTGGGGACTTCAGAGCATCACGATTTGAGCTGACGTGTTGTTGACTTCACACGGATGGTTCGAGGGTTAGTGGAATCACGTATAAATTGACCTCAACCCTCTTTGGAGAATAAAAATGTTTTTGAGGAAAATATTTTGCTCTCGACTTGAAAATGTGGTTCCTGAAGACAACATGATTCGCGTAAGAAGAGATTCGTCGCTGCTATTCTAGCCCCGTGAAAGTTATGTGCTTTGTGTTGTCTCAGAGAGCTTCGCGAGTGAAGTAAATCTACGATTACTTGAGCTATGTGATGGGCCAAGAATTGAAAATTGTTTATCTTCGCAAAAAGGTAGGTATTTCACGAATGCTTTTTTGAGATTTGTGAAATTGGGAGATTTGTGAAGTAGGGTGATTTGTGAAGGTACATCCCAAAGGATATTGATTAGTGTTAAGGGTCCAAGGTGTATTCATCAGTGGATAAAGTATGGACATCAATAGAGCATCTACATATAGTGCAGGATGCATTCATGTGTGGTAATGAAGAGACCTAAAGGTCTATAAACCGTGAGTGGATCTTCTGAAGAAGCATTGTGCTAACATTCATTGAGAGAGTAGTGAGTTTTCAAATTGTGAGTGTATGTAAACTAAGAGGGATAGTGAATCCGCTTTGAACTTGTAAACAGAAGTGCGCTTGTAGTGGAATTGGTACATCGGCATACTATCGGTGTATGCTCCCTGGATGTAGCCCAGTGCGTGTGAACCAAAAAAACGTTGTATTCTATGCATGCTTTATGGTTTATTCATACTCTGCATCTAGAAGGTGAGAGAAGAGGGTTTCTTTCAAATAATAAAACAAGATCAAAAGGGGTTGTTGTTTTAATCTGTCATACCCTGATTCACCCACCTCTGAGGGTATCTAGCCTAGTGGACCTAACAATTAATTAAAAAATTATGTTAAATTTTTCAACATAAATTTCAAAATGCGTATAAAATTAATTTTACTATTATAAGAAGTATATTGGATAAAATGTTTGTTTTAACATAAATATAAATTACAAAAACATAGATATTTCATTTGCAATATTTTTTAATTAAATAAAAATATTATAAAAAATATTTGAATTTTATTTATTACTATACTTATAGCTATGTTTAATAGATAGGATATAATTATTTCATTTAAATAATTATTATAATAAAATGTTGTTTCATCAAAAAATTCTATTAGAATGTAACGTATTCCAATTTTATGTCGCATGCAGCATGAACTAGGGTGGTATTATGTGTCGTGCAAGCCATGTCCGTATGGAATGTGGTGGAAGCCATGTTAGTTCATTTTGAAGTGATTTTTTCACATATTGTTTAAATTTATATATATATATAACTAATTCAACTATCATGTTAAATGAAAAATATAAAAAAGATAAATTAATTTGAAAATTAATAACTCTAATAATCTATGGGTGTTACATTAGACCACTATTAAAGTAAATTTTAACCTCATAATTTGTCTGGGTTATCATTGATATGATAAATGAAATGTTAATTCATATATCCCACATCATAAAAATAAATGCGAAAATTTATTATAAAAGGGTAAAGTTGTGACCTCAATGGTTTCCCAAAGTAACATATAATAGTGTTTCAACATTCGAGAATATTATTTTGGAGTGAATATTTTACATGGTGGAAAAATATAAATATTTTTAGTAAGTGATTGATTTCATAAATCACAGACATGTTAATGATCAATAAATAGTTGAGGGCCTCAATGCCCTAAATTTGTTATCATTTAATATCCCATTTGTTAAATAATATTAATCTATTAAGACAACACATTTCCTTTTCGTCATTATCCTAACATGGGGTAATAGTTTTTTTGACAAAAAATATAAGGAAATATATTTACTTTACATAATGAAAATTAATTTTGTAATTCGCCCATTACATCAATTAATGTACACACAAAATTTAAATTTTAATCAGGTTGTTACAAAATAAAATTTTAGTAGATCATAATGCTCATTAATGACTGAAGTGTATCACTATTTATCTTTAACTATTTATCAAATGAATATGAGTAATAAATTTATATCCAAACATTAAAAATAACACTACGTTTCATCATAAATAATTATTCAACATAAATAATTACACATTAACTACTACATTGTGTAGTCCAGTGGTAGGCATGAAATTGTTATCACCATTTAATCATGGTGTAAGGAATCATATATTCTGTGGTTTTATTTTAATCAATTAATTGATAGAATCCCAAGACAATATATTAAGAATCCATGTGATTCTGAGGTCTTGTGTTCCTAGATAAGATTGATGAAAAATATATATTTTGTAACAAAGAGTGTTGTTATGTTTTCATTAAAATAATAAAAAAATATAAATGATTGAAAATATCAAAATTAGAGGGCACTGTTACATTCAGAACCTTGGATTTACCTTAGTTGGGGCATAACATCAAACAAAGAAATCTGGAAGTGAAAGATAATTTTTGGACGTATTTCTAATAGTATATTTATTAAAAATATTTTATATCAATCCAACAACCTATTTTATTTATTTTAGAGTTACTTAGTAATATCATGTTATAACCATAAACATGGAATTCCCCTGAGACTGGGAGAGGGATGTTCTCTCAACAGTGATGATGGATTGGAGATCAGGACATGGATCAATGATCGATGTATCGAAAAATGATGATGACACAACTTCATTCTTTATAAAAAACCAATCCATAATACATATAGGGTGTTCTTTATTTGTGATTTTTCCCAATTATTAAATTCAATGATGAATGTTGACCATGACAATGATAGGTTGATATGGGGTTTAAAATTTCATGGGATAAGAGTTAGGCTTTAAAGTTTTTAAATGGGGGATATATCTATGTTATTTCATTGTTTTTCCAGATCCCTCTAATAAGGATGAATCAAAGCTAACATAATAAAGGACATTATTCATCTTCTAGGTTATTTTTTTCTTCTCCATTACCACTCTATTTTCATCATGTTTTTCTCATTTTTGTTATTATATGAGAAAATTATTGTTCAACTATGGATTTTTGGTGCAACAACCCAAGATAGTAGATCTGACGCTACAATGACACCATAGAGGATCCATGGTAAACATTGTTCAATTCATCCATTGTATAATCTTATTGTATAACTAGGTGGTGTCACACTGTTGAAATTAGAGGCAATGTCTCCAATCAGTTCAGGCGGACGACAATCCATTAGGGCGGGACAAATAATGGGGTGACTGGTAGCAATACCAGGATGTGGATGACATGGTCAGTCCAGGTGGAGTGTAAGGTGGAGGGACTTCGGATTTGTTGTTGGCGGGGGTGGAAGAATTTGGTTCAAGTGGGACAACATGGGATCCTACGATGGTGCAGGACAGGGGTTATCCGGAAGATGCTTTAGCCATCTACGTTGAACTCAACGTCACCACATGGACCAAGAGAACATGGCCGAGGTTGGTCACATGTAAAAGATGCTGTCCAATCTATGTGAAGTTGTATTAGTCTATAATACCCTGATTCCCACCACCCTCGGGGTATCAAGCCTAATGGACATAAATATTTTTATCAAAGTAAAAGGTTGATATCAGTTTCTATATCAAATTGAGGACATCAATAATAAAAGGATTATGATCATTGATCGCAACAATTTTTAGTTATGTAAGATTCAGATGCAATAATTCTTCTATTATTTTTGAATGGAAGTGTTTACAGCTGCAATGCATGGTATCATAGCTGATATTAATCGTGGTGGATTATCGAAATATGAGTGAAGAGAATTGGATGCTAACTCAAAGGGAATCATTGATTTAGGGAGATCCATATCCAATGCTATCTATACAAAGGTAATGTCATGAAAAACCTCACATGCCATGTGGGAAAATCTATTAAATAAATATTAAGGAGATACAAAGGTTAGATAAGAAAAGCTACAAGTCTTGTGGAATAAGTTTGAAGATCTAAGAATGAACATGAATGAACCTATTGATTCCTTATTTGACAGAGTAAATATTGTAGTGGAGGAAATGCGAGGTCATGGAGAAGTTGTTTAAGACATAAATATTGTGAAACATATCTTGTGGAATCATCCACCTCGGTTCAATCCAAAAGTTTTAGTATTGGAAGAAAAATCCATGAAAGAGCAGACATTGGATAACCTGCATATCAACCTTGTTGCATATGAAATGAGGAATGATGATAATGATGATATGGAAAAGGGGAATTCCAAAGAGGTGTCACTCAATTCCATGATTAAACTCACCATTAACGATTCTCATGAAGAAGAAGAGATAGATGAGGTGATGTCATTACTCTCCTCAAATATTCAAAGAAGAAAATGAATGTTTAAAGGTAAAATTCCACATTCTTGTTTTTGATGAGGAATGGCTTGAAATCTTGCAGAAAGCTGCCCAAAATTGTTCCAAGAGGATGATGAGTTAATGAAAAAAAATTTCCAAGAAAAAGTCTTCAACCTATGGGAATGGAAAGAAACAATTAATGGGAAATTTCATTAAGAAGAAGAACCTTATTTCAAAATAATGTTACAGTTCAGATGAGCCTGAGGATGAGGAGTTTGAAAATATAGAGAACCGCATATATCGTTGAAAAAATGCTATGGTGGCTGTTGTGGTAGTTCTCAGAAGGATGAAGCCAAAGATGAAGAGGAAGAAGAATTATTTGAGGGAATATATGAAATGGAAGCTTAATTAAAATATTTTATTGAATAGATAAATGTTTGGAGAGCCAAAATGAAGAAAGAAAACATAGTGGTCTATGATGCCAAACTCTATATGCATAAATAAGAAGAAGAAATGTCTGAGTTAATAGAAGAAATTGAGAAAATCAAGTCATTAGTACCATATAATTTTGTATCAGTTAGTGTGTACAAACTCAGGATTGTAGAATAGATGAAGGAGATCGATGACTTGAATATCATAGTGAAATATCACATCAACCGTATCGAAGAGCTTGAAGAGAAAGTTGTCGGTCTACGTAGAATAGTTAAAGACCACGAATAACCTTTGATCCCCAACATGTTCTTGGGAATGTAGGTCACTCCGAAGACTGAAAATATGAAATAGGAGACCAGTAGTTCAGTAGGAAGGAAGCAGCAATCGAGCTCAGAAGTTAAGGCTCATTCTGGGCTTGACCAGAATAAAAAAGCTATGAAAATTGAATTATGACCGCAAGAACCAATTCCGAGATTGAAGGTTGATTTGGGAATAATGTTGAATCATAATATTCAAGGATCCCAAGGGGGAACTAGAAGTACAAAAGTGACACGAAGGAATTCATATTATATTAGGTGTTATTGTTGTGGAAATATGGGTCACTAATAGTATGTGTGTTTCATAGCTAAGAGATATCAAAGGGCATAAGAATAGAGGTGGAAGCCAAATAGAAAACGGTTATCCAGAACATGTTTTGAAGGAAACTATTTTTGGAGAGGAGGATTTGGAAACCTGCCTAGGTACTGTAATTCGACCATACAGAGGAATTTGCCAAATTAGAATCAAAATGTTCGCATGCAGTATATCAATGCACCAATAGGGGAGTTGAAAATGAAAAATAGATTTTCATATTTGAAAGATGAAGCTGGTACATTGTACTTTGAGAAAGAGAAGAAGTCTCAATCCATTCCAATTGAGAAGGAAAAATTATGGACCATGAAGAAAAAAGATGAGAAGGCATTGGGGGCAGAAATTTCCCTTAAAGAATCAGATCGCTCTATTGTTTGGATCCATGACTGTATTTTCACATCTCACATGATAGGTAATAAAGATGATGTTATAGGCATAAAATATGACAACGAAAGAGTTTTCATGTTTCGAAGTGATGAAGTCTTGAAGGATATTGGAATAGGAAAGGCCATGTTTGGAGGCAAAGAGATGAGACATTCTGATGTCTTAGTTGTAAAAGGCATCAGTCACAATGTTCTCAACATCAGTCAATTATGGGACTTAGGAAATTCTATAAGTCTTACCAAGAATATGTGTATCATAAAAGGAATACATAGGGTAGTGGATCTACAGGGAAAACATCAAAGGGAAATCTCTACCTGGTAAGTGGATTAAGAAGATATGGGATTTCTATCTAGAGAGGACAAAAACAAGTTGTGGCGTAAACGACATGGTCATCTATGCCAACCATTAATGGATGATATGGTATAGTGTAATGTAGTAAGAGACCTCCATAATCTATCAGTGATCGTACTCACATGTGTGATGCATTCCAAAAAGGGAAGCTCATTAGAAAGACATATAAGGCAATGGAATATCAGTCAAAAAGAGTGCTCGAATTGGTTACTGATGATGTTTTTTGTCGAATCACACCAAGAGAAATTGAAATAAAAAGTACAATGTTATTTCATTGATTAATATAGCAGAATGGCATGGTTATTTGTTATTTCTCATAATATGGATGTGTTTAGCTTCATAAAACATTATCGTAGGGAGTGTGAAAGGATGCTAGGACAAAAAATTTTGAAGATTCATACTGACAATGGCACGAAATTAACAAACTGTCAGGTAGAAGGTTATATCGAGAAATATGGAATAAGGCATCATGTTTCATCAATGATAACTCCCCAACAGAATAGAGTGATTGAAAGGAGATATCAGATTATCAAAAACATGGCCAGATTGATGCTCATTGAAAAAGACCTACTAT
Source organism: Viscum album (assembly GCA_963277665.1). NCBI lineage: Eukaryota > Viridiplantae > Streptophyta > Magnoliopsida > Santalales > Viscaceae > Viscum > Viscum album. The sequence goes on along the minus strand of OY728143.1, from coordinate 958,157,233 downwards.
ATACATTTTTGAAGGAAGTGGGTTTGACATCGGTCTACATTTCTAATAGGTCTCTGTTGTGTCTACGGGAAAGAAATACTTTGTACGAGATGTGGTATGGAAAAAATACAATAGTGTAAAACTTTCAAATATTTGAAATTAAGTGATTTATCATCAATAAGGAAAAACATAGGAAATATGATTTGTAGGGAGATGAAGTGATATTCCATGGCTAATCAGGAAAAAGTAAGGTATATAAATTCTTTAACAAAAGTATGGGAAAACTAGTTGAGAACAATGATGTCACCATATTGGTGAATGATTAGATCACTCAATAGCGCAATGAAGAATTTTCTAATAAGAGTGATGAGGAAGAAAACAACCCAACAGGAGAAGAAGAAGATGATGTTGATTCTGAAGAAGATAATAATGATGAGCGTGAGGAAGTAAAATCTGCATCTGCACAAAATCTATGGATTCGAGTATAAATTTACATGCAGAATATCAATGGTGATCAGTCTTCTCTAGTTTGAACAATAATAATGAAATCACCATGGCATACATATTTCCTATCTTAGGTTGAGATGAAATTCTTAGTTGATACAACTAAAGATGAAAACATGGTTCAGGGAATGAATGAAGAGCATGATCAGATTAAGAAGAATCAGACATGGCAGATTGTTTCGAGGCCCGCCGATAAGAATGCCACCATGACTAAATGGGTATATCATAATAAGCTGAATTAAGATGTAATAATGTTTCAAAAAAAGAATTATTGAGGTTCAATTGATACTCCTAGATAGAGGGAGTAGATTTTGGTGACACATTTGCACCAATTACGAGACTAGAGACAATAAGATAATTTCATGCCACTGCAGTGCATAAGAAGTTCAAAGTCTTCTAGATGGACATCAACTCGTAATTTCTGAATGGGGTTCTAGAGGAATAAGTTTATATCAAGAATCCATATGGATTTATCATAAATGAGGATGAGAACGAGTTTTTTATATTGAAGAAGGCATTGTATGGGCCGAAACAGGAACCAATTGCACGGTACTCAAGGATTGATCAGTACTTGATGAAGCATGGTTTTCAGCGTGGGGTAGTTTAATATAATTTCTACTTCAACAACAATAATAATCAATGTATCATGGTTCGGGAATATCTCGACGACATAATATTTGGAGGATCTGAGGAATCTCATTTCAGAAAGTTTTTTGAATTCATGAAATGTGAGTTGGAAATGTCAATGATTGGTGAGCTAAAATTTTTCCTTGGTCTACAGGTGACACAAGGAAGGAATGGAACATTCGTCTCTCAATAAAAATAATCCAGGGAGGTTTTGAAATGATTTGGAATGTAAAATTACTGTGATATGAAGTCTCTGGTTTCTACTCGGATGAAATTATTCAAAGACAATAATGGAAAGGCAGCTAATATCAAACAATACAGGCATATTATTGGGAGGTTACTATACCAGACAGTGATGAGACCTGATATTGTTTTCTCTACAATCCAAGGAGCACGATATCAATGCAATCCCATGGAAAGCCACATGATTGAATTAAAAAACTAATACTTCAGTATATCAAGGGAACGGTGGGATTCAACTTGATGTATAATAGAAAATATCAAATAGAGTTATTGGGATATACTGATGCATATTGGAATAATTCGGAGGATGACTAGAAATCAACATCAAGAGGTTAAATCTATCTTGGTGAACTATGTATTGCTTGGCTAATAAAGAAGGAAGATTGAAATTCATTAAGCACAACAAAAGTTGAGTATATTGTATCCACTCAAGCATACACACAGTTATTATGGATAAAGCACCATCTTGATGATATGGGGTTTTAAGTGATGTCTCTGATCGGAATCCTGGGTGATAACTCAAGTGCTATCAATATCATCAAAAATATAATCCATCACTCAATGACAAAACACATTGAGATAAAGTATACTTTTATCAAGGATATGGTTGAGCAGGGAATTGTGAAGTTGGAGTATGTGCCTATTGAAAAATAGGTTGCAGAAATTATGATGAAGGCCTTAATGAAGGATGATTTAAAGAGGCATCGACTGGCTCTATGAGACCATTCCACTCCCAACACCTGAAAAAGTGTGGATGTGGTACCCCATCTCTCAAGGGTTTGATGTGTTTTTCCTACTTCTCTAATATGTGCTTTACACTTTTATAGATCATAAAAAAGTTCCATTTGTGTTCCTTGACAACGTTGGAGACAACAGTGATTGTTCATGGGATGATAGTGTTATAATGTGACTATTTGATAAATCATGTATGATATGGGGAGAATCAGACATGTGGAGTAGTGATATAGGGGGACCAATGAGATTGGGGGAGAGTAATTAATCTGATGATGCTAGAAGTGATCGATCAAAGATTAGATTTCACGATAGCTAAGGATTGTGATAAAAGAAGAAGAGAAATGATGGAATGGTGTGAGTAGGGTTCCAGCGATCAAAAATTGGTTTCAATTTGGAAATTGGTATTAGTTCGGGATCAATGGATGTTGTCTAAAATGGATTGATTCATTGATGAACATTTCAAAATACTTTTTTCCCACACCGAGCATTGCTCTTATGGGCTAGAGTATGTGGTGAGTGATTCTTTGGTCACTATCTAAATTGCAAGAGGAGAAGGGTGGTAGATAATGGAATGGGACTCTGTGAGGTTTCAGAGTTCATAAAATCATTCTGAGAAGAGTTTTTATCAATCCTAAAGGGGGATATTGTTGGACAAAAATCTATTAAGGTAACATTGCATCATTTTTGTGTTGGTTTTTCTATTTGAAAAAACATGTTTTCATGGTGAATTATCATGTTCCAGAGATGTTGTTGACAATCCATGTAGACAAATAATCCTGAAAAATGAATGAAAGATCTGGAGGCAGTATAAAAGAACATATACAAGGTTGTGACGTTTTCCAGTATTTTCCAAATTTTTGGGGTCCAAAATTTGGAGTTTGGTGAGCATCACGAAATATGGATTTCATTGTAGATATCATCAAAATATTGAAACGGTATGACTTTCATGAATATTGGATTCATGGATTGGAATTCATGAAGACTAGAATAATGTTGACGATGATTTTTCATGATTACGAAAACATTCGTGAATGATAGGGTTGAAGAGCATTGTGTCAGTGAATGGAATTTCGAATGGAGCTTTGCATTGAAGGTTTGAAAAAATTGACGGGATGCTCTATTATTACAATGATCTCGACATTCAGAAAATTGTTTTGCTGCTTCGCAATTTGGATAGAACTCTTGTGGGGACTTTGGACCACCATGATTTGAGCTGACGTGTTGTTGACTTCACATGTATGGTTCGAGGGTCAGTGGAATCACCTATAAATTGACCTTGACCCTCTTGGGAGAATAAAAGTGTTTTTGTGGAAAATATTTTTCTCTCACCTTGCAAATGTGGTTCTTGAAGACAGAATGCTTCGCGAAGGAAGAGCTTTTCCGTTGCTATTCTAGCCTCGTGAAAGTTGTGTGCTCCGTGTTGGCTCAGTGAGCTTCATGAGGGAAGTCACTCTACGATGACTTGATCTATGTGATGGGCCAAGCATTGCGAAATCTTGAGCTTCACGAAAAAGTAGGGAATTCACAAATGTTTTTTTTAGATTTGTGAAATTGGGAGATTTACAAAGTAGGGTACCTTTTGAAGGTACATCCCAAAGTATGTTTCTTAGGGTTAAGGGTCCAAGGGGTATTCATCAGTGGAAAAAATTTGGACATCAATAGAGCATCTACATATAGCGCAGGATGCATTCATGTGTGGTAATGAAGAGACCAAATGGTCTATAAAATGTGAGTGGATCTTCTGAAGAAGCATTGTTCTCACTTTCATTGAGAGAGTACTAAGTATTCAAATTGTGAGTGGATTTAAACTAGGAGGGATAGTGAATCCGTTTTGAACTTGTAAACAGATGTGCACTTATAGTGGAATTGGTACATCGGCACACTATCAGTGTATGCTCCCTAGATATAGCCGAGTCAGTGTGAACAAATAAATCATTATGCCCTATGCATGCTTTATGGTTTATTCATACTATGCATCAGGAAGGTGAGAGAAGAGGGTTTTGTCTAAAAAAACAAGATCAAACGGGGTAGTATTTTTAATCTTTCATACCCTGATTCACCCACCTCTGAGGGTATCTATCCTAGTAGAGCTAACAATTAATTAAAAATTATGATAATTTTTTCAACATAAATTTCAAAATGTGTATAAAATTAATTTTAATATTACAAGAGGTATATTGGATAAAATTTTGCTTTTTAACATAAATTGACATTACAAAAACTCGGATATTTCCTTTGCAATATTTTTTATTTAAATAAAAATATTATAAATAATATTTGAAATTTTTTTATTACTATACATATAGCTATGTTTAATGGATAAAATATAATTATTTCATTGAAATAGTTATTATAATAAAATGTTATTTCATCAAAAAATTCAAGTAGCATATAACGTATGCCAATTCTATGTTGCATGCAGCATGAACTATGGTGGAATTATATGTCGTGCAAGACATGTCGGTATGGAATTTAGTGGAAGCCAAGTTAGTTCATTTTGAAGTGATTGTTTCACTTAGTGTTTAAATAAATAAATATATATATATATATATATATATATAACTATTTGAACTATCATGTTAAATGAAAAATATGAAAAAGAAAAATTAATTCGAAAAATAATAACTCTTGTAATCTCTGGGTGTTACATTAGACCACCATTAAAATAAATTTTACCCTCATAATTTTTCTGGGTTATCATTGATAAGATAAATGAAATTTTAATTCATATATCCCACATCATAAAAATAAATGCTAAAACTAAATATAAAATGGGAATGTTGTGACCTCAATGGTTTCCCAAAGTAACATATAATAGTGTTTCAACATTGGAGAATATTATTTTGGAGTGAATATTTTACATGGTGGAAAAATATAAATATTTTTAGTAAGTGATTGATTTCATGAATCACAAACATGTTAATGATCAATAAAAGTTTTAGGCCTCAATACCCTAAATTTGTTATCATTTAATATCCCATTTGTTCAATAATATTATGTTATTAAGACAACCAATTTTCTTTTCATCATTATCCTAACATGGGGTAATAGTATTTTTGACAAAAAATATAATGAAATATAATTACTTGACATAATGAAAATTCATTTTCCAATTCTTCCATTACATCATTTAATGTATATACAAAATTTAAATTTTAATCAGGTTGTTACAAAATACACTTTTAGTAGATCTTAATGCTCGTTAATGACTGAACTGTATCACTATTTATCTTTAACTATTCTTAAAATGAATATGAGTAATACATTAATATCCAAATATAAAAACTAACACTACTTTTCATCAAAAATAATTATTGATCATAAATAATTACACATTAACTAGTACATTGTGTATTCTAGTGGTAGGAATGAAATTTTTATTGCCCTTTAGTCATGGTGTAAGGAATTAGATATTCTATGGTTTTATTTTAATAAATTAATTGATAGAATCCCAAGACAAGATATTAAAAATCCATGTGATTCTAAGGTCTCGTGTTCCTAGATAAAATTGATGAAAAATATCTATTTTTTAATAAAGAGTGCTATTATTTTTTCATTAAAATAAGGAAAAAATATAAAGGATTGATAATATCAAAATTAGAGGGCATTGTTGTATTCAGAATAATGACTTTACCTTGGTTGGGGCATAACATCAAACAATGAATGCTGGCCATGAAAGATAATTTTTTGGACGTATTGCTAATAGTATATTTATTAAAAATATTTTATATCAATCCAACAACATATTTTATTCATTTTATAGTTATTTAGTAATATCGTGTTATAACCATAAACATGGAATTCCCCTGAGACTGGGAGAGGGATGTTCTCTCAACAGTGATGATGGATTGGAGATCAGTACATGAATGCATTTTGAATACTATTTTACATAATGATTTACATTTCATTATTTTGGACTTTGATATGTCTATTTGCGTACATGGAGTTATCAAAAAGCCCCCCATTTGTTGGATACGCCTAGTCTGTGCTAGTCATCTTCCCCGGGCCAATCAAAGGAAGGTTAAGGGTAGTCATGGAAAGGGTCCTTCTGGTATAGTTCATGATAGTGTGGTATCAAATATCATTAGTTTTACCTAAATAACCCCGAGATGTTGAGATTGGATTGGGGGAACACTGTTAAGTGTTTTGATTTCAGATTTCAGGTCATGGAATCATGTGTTTGGTGTGGCATCTTATTTATCCATACATAAGGATAGTGAATTATAAATTTGACAAAGAACGTGATAAAAATTAATATAGGGATGATAATTGTACTTTCATTATTCAGTATTTGGGTGTGTTATCATGTCCTTCTTGGTTTATCTCTCCAGGTATACTCCATTGAATGTGGTACATCTTTTTCTATTTCAAGATGCCTCTATGCAGTCAACCCCCTTGGATTCCATTTCAAGATCAAGAGGATGATCCAAATAATGTAGAGGCATCATTATAGGGTAATGTTTTGGAGATTATCAATGTACCATAGTTGGAACCTTGTGGTGGTGTATCAGCGATTCCACCACCCATCGAGCAGGAGTTACTACTAGTGCTACCAATTATGAATGTATACTGGCAGAGTGTGTTTCATGTATTCTAGAGGTAGAAATAATCCATATTTTGGGGGAGGATATCCCCTGGGTAGCTGAGGATTTTTTGGAGATAGTCACATGTGCCTTCCGTATTGTGGGGTTTCCCTCTGATGAGAAAGAATTCCTAGCCATGAGTCTTCATTAGGGCTTAGTGGGGAAATGATGGAGATTAGTGATCCAGAAACATAATGAGAAAACTCTATCACGTAATAAATCTTTCAAATCATCTAGGATGAGTTCTTTCCACATACCTTTCTATAATTTCTAATCCATGAGCTCCTACATCTATGGGAGGGTAGTCAGACTGTGGCAGAGTACTCGGGGACATTAAATCATATTTCATGATACTCTAAGTATATATCGTGAGATCCATTTTCAGGTCTCAGACCTACATTTAGGGGCTACACTAAGAGGTTATGTAATTCATGATATACCTTATAATGTAATGATATGATGGGGTACTAGAGAGACCTCTACTAGTTGATATCATTATTTTGGACCAGACGCCAGTTGTGGGAGCTATGAGTAGGATTCAGGTAGGTGAGTATTTAGAGGTGGTAGGATGATAGAAGTAATAGGTCTGAAGAAGGTTTGGCACTCTAGGTTACAACACATTGATATAAGATCAATGTTTAAAGGATCCCAAGATATATAGAGTCAGCTGAAGGACTTGTTGTGTTCCCTATACTGTGGTCGGGGACATCTGACACAAGATTTCCTGATTTTTTTAATGGACGATAAAAAGATGTTCAATGAGCTAGTGAGATAGATGTAAAGGTAGAATATGGGTGGTCCATAAGGAGGAAGACAATGAATAGGAGTAGGCCATGTGGTAGGAGGTGGGTGGAGGTTCTAGGTATTACCACTACCACCCATATGTGGTCCACCATGGCCTCACGGAGCTAGTGGATAGGGACGAGGACATAGACATGAAATGAAGGCATACAACCTTGAGGCTCCAAGGATGATTAGAGGTACGTTATTTATATTTTCCACCATAGATACAATTTTTCTAGACATAGGTTCTCTTAAAAAATTTCGTTCCACAACCCCTGTTCTATAATCTAAGATTTTAGTTGAAATATTAACTCAATTCATATGCTTAAAGACTCCTATATGAGGATATTTGATGATCAAAAACTAGTGTCGATGGTGTATCCATACTATTTAGGGAAATATTTTTAGTAGGGATCTCTTGGTTGTATCATCGAGGCCTTACAATGTCATTCATGTTATGGATTGTTTATTTGTTCTTCAGGCTTAGATAGACTTTTTTAGGCACAGTGTGTGGAGTGTCTGTGGTGACGGGACTGGGTTTTCCTTTGTTGGAGAAAATAATATACAAGCATCACATGATGGACTTACACATATGACAGTTTGGTCAATCACACATCAGTTGGATAGCATGACCCTCAATGTAGTGGATGATATGAGTTCTCAGTTTCATGTAGTGTTGTTGGAGTATGAAGACACCATTAATGAGGATGTAGATTAATCACCTCCCTATAGGGAGGTAGACATCTACATTTTTCTATATCATCATGAAACATCGATATCTAAAATTACATATCGGATGGATTCCTCTAGGCATCGTGAGATGAGGGTGCTGTTAGAGGACCTATAGATGAAGGGATTCATGATACATAGTGTTTTACCATTCATAGCCCTAGTTTTTTATTTTTTTTAAAAAAAAGATGAGAGATTGAGATTATGTGAGGACCTATGAGGCACAAAATAGTTGACCATCATGAAAAATTATCCAATAATGAGTATTGAGGACCTATTTGATCAACTGAATCGAGTGAGTTGGTTTTAGAAGGTTGACCTCAATTCAGGCTATCAAAAACTAAGAGTAGAGGATGAGGATGCACTAAAGAGGGATTCACAGGGTCAGTAAAACCACTAAGAGAACATGGTGATGTATATTGGCATGAATAACACCCCTTAAATATACATCAGACTAATTAACATGATCTTATATCCATACATAGACCAATTTTTTATGGTCTTCATTAATGGAATAATATTGAACTCAATGTCTGAGGTGGATCACGTGATACACTTGAAGATGGTCCTCAATACTTTCTATGAGTACATGATTAATGGGAAGACCTAGAAGAGGATGTTCTAGATTCAAGAGGTCCATTTCTTGGGACACATTATTTTGGAGGCTGGAGATGTTTTGGATCATGTGAAGTTTGAGGCGGTTCTTTTTTGGGAACCACCCAATATAGATACTGAGGTGCAGAGTTTTCTTTTGTCTTGCTCGATACTACTAGAATATTGTACCCATATTTTCTAGATTTTCACCACCCATAATTACATTGACATTGATGGGGCAGGATGTCATGGAGAAGGAGAAGTTCCATGAGAGTTCTTAGTAGCTAATACAATGATGGATGAGTGGTCCCATATTAAGATTTCTATCGGAGCTGGTTGAGTACATAGTATTCATTGATGCATCAGAGACCAGGATTGGTTGTTTCATGATATAGGGGAAAATGGAGTTTTCCTATAGTTTTTACAAGATGACACAATATAAGTGAAAATATGTGACCATTGATCATGATCTAGTGGAAGTATTCTTTGCATTGAAGATATGGAGACACTACCTAATAGGCTATTGGTTTATCATATACTCCAATCAAAAGAGTATCAATTATTCCATATCTCAGGAAAAAACTAAACATGAGACTATTGATATTTATAGAGTTCCTCCCGGACTATAACACTGATATTTTCAATACTCTTTGGTTGTGGAACGCGGTGTAAGACATTTTCAATAGGAGATCTAGAATACAGATACTGGTTGAGGCATCAGATCAGTTGGCCATGTTATAAAAATATATTGTTTATTGAGTTGGAGTATCTTACCTCGAATCAATTGTTATAACCCATCCAATCATTAAATTAGTCATGGTGGAACACATTCGGGATACCAACTGTGACAAATTATGTGTTTAGATAACAACAAGGCATGACGTTATGGATATTCGATTGGTGGGGATAATGATGTTCTTTTTAGAGGACGCACAGTGGTACTTGTGGTGTTATGGGAGAAGGTCATGAAGGAGTTCTACACATCCCCTTTGATGGAACATCACGGTGTAGAGAAGATGTACCAGGACCTTTGCCATCAGTTCTGGTTGTTGGGGATAAAGAAGGTATTAGAATAGTGTGTTTGTATATGCCTCATATATCTGCAAGTGATGGAATACACCTGGTACCAATGTGCCTGACCCAACCCCTTGAGGAGCCAGTGTAGAAATGAAATGTGATATTGATGGAAATCATTATGTGTTTACCATGAACATTTATGGTACACAATTTCATATAGGTGATCATTGACTAAATCACCATGTTTTCTCACTTCCTATAAATTTGGGAGTAGGGTTTAGTAGAGAGCATTGGAATCCTCTATGTGTAGGAGATATTTTTACTCCATGGAGTTCCATCAACGATAGACTAATATGATTATGCACGCTTTACATACTAGTTGTCAAAGGGATTGAAGGAGTTTTCTTGGACTCTGCTGCACTTGAATATAGCATTCCACACACAGAGATATGGATAGACCAAGTTGATAATTCTGGTTTTATAAGAGAAGATTCATTCTGGTATCCCAAATTTTTGCTGTAGTTGGGTGGATCACATTAAATTAGTATAGTTTTTGTATAAAAATTGATAGCACTCCAATATTTATATGGAAATTATTAAGGAATTTAATGAGTGAACATGAAGGACATCGCTTTTCTAGAAGGAACCACTAGGGTTAGCACTAATGTGCCCGAAGATGGTTAAGGAGACTACATAGAAGGTTCAGGTCATCCTGAAGCAGATGAAGACTACATAGAGATGTCATATATCATATGATCACTAGTGATGGAGGACACTAGAGATCATGGAAGGAGACCATATGTTTCTTCAGGTATCTTAGATGTTGGATACAATGATTTTACCTGGGATTTAAGCTATCTAAGAGGTTCACCAGCCCTTTTCACATTATAATTAGAGTTTGTGAGGGGGCGTACTGTATAGCTCTACCCCCATTGTTTCATAAGTTACATGATTCATTCCACATGTCATATCTAAGGACATACATGTAGGATCCAACCCGAATCATCTACATGGGATATATGGACATTTATGATGGGTGAATATTGCATAGTACAAAGTGTAGTTTTGTTGATTGACAAGAGAAATCACTTTGTGGGTGGTCAATTCCTTTGGTGTTGTTTCCTCTGGAATTGGGAATGACCTCATTGAATGAAGGATCCAACATTCCAATCGGTTTCTAACGGGTTTGTTCGTAGAACCGGAAACATCTAATGATTCCATATCTATTTGGACCTACTTTCCGAAGGTAGGTTCCCATTAGTTGTGTACTGATGAGACATATGAATTTTCATTGGTCGAGAGGATTGGAGGTCAGACTCATCACACCTTTTTGAGGGGAATTATTGTCGACTCTGGGACTCTCTTTATAGATTTAAGTTATGTTCGTGAATCCTTATTACATTACTAGGTATAAAATGTTTTTTCTTTTAAATCTGACAATCAATGATTGATATGAAGGAAATTTAGAGAATCCATTATATGTATTCGAGATTTTTCATTGATAGAGAATCATCTGTATTTGTTAGATAATCATAATTGATGGTATCCTTAAATACAAAAATGTCTATTGGTCATTACGATGACCATACTGGTTTTCAATCCACTCAGTGGGGCACTTGAAGTTTATTTTCATTCAGGAGGACATGGATTATTTTATAGTTGGGATCATTCCCGCTGGTGGGCTACCTACATATCATTTGTTTTGGAAACGGAATCAGAACCCACGTAGTTCGAGTAAGGTAATATGATATTTCTGCATGATTGATGGCTCAATGGAAGATGTCATTATTTATTTTACGCCCTAATCTCACATGATTCATTCTAGGTGTGAGAAACAAGAGGTATTGGTGAAACCAGAAAATTGTGTCATGCAATGTTATGGGGCTTATGTATGTATGACTACCCGAATAGATGAGAATTAAGATTTAATTCAGGGAAGAAATCAATGGACTGGGTCTATAAAGGTATATGTGCTTCATGGAGATTTGGATACTCTAATAATGGGGCTTACTCCTAATGAAAATTACAATGTTAGGAGGGGACTTATGATTGGGTTTTTACTCCTAAGAAGGAAGCCCAGATCAAAAGGAATTATGACTGGTTAAGAGAAATTAAGACTGGGGCTTATTCCTAAGGAGGAGGCCCAGTTTAAAGGGATTTGAAAATTAAGGGACTTCGGGCTTATTCCTAAGGAGGAGGCCTAGGTTAAAGGGATTTGAAAATTAAGGGACTAGGGGATTACTCTTAAAGAGGATGCCCAGGTTAAAGGAATTAAGGTTTGGGGCATACTCTTGAGGAGGATTCCCATATTTGAGACGGGAGCTTCTTCTTAAGGATGATGCCCATGTTAAAGGGATATGAAAATTAAGTGACTTGGGGCTTACTCTTAAAGAGGATGCCCAGGTTAAATAAATTAAGGTTTGGGGCTTACCCCTGAGGACGATGCCCATATTTGAGACTGGGGTTACTCCTAAGCAGGAGGCCCAGGTTAGGGGACTTGGGGATTACTCCTGAGGAGGATTCTCATATTTGAGATTGGGGATTACTCCTGAAAAGGAGGCCCAAATTAAAGAGGTCTTGGGGATTAATCCTAAAGATGATGCCCAGGTTAAAGAGGACTTGAGGATTACTCCTAAAGAGGATTCCCATATTAATGAGGATTTGGGTCTTACTCCTAAAGAGGATTCCCAAAGTAATGAGGATTTGGACTAGGGCTTAATCCTAAAAAGGAGGCCCAGATTAATGACATTATGACTGGGGATTAATCTTGAAAAGGAATCCCAAATCAATGATTCTCTCATCTTAATGGATGAAGTTGAATGAATGAACTATCTAACTTTAGGGACATAAAGATGTGTAAATCACTAGGATTTCAGAAATGTTCCATGTAACTCCTTTCGGATAAATAATTCAATCATGAAAACATGCCATAAATGGCATTGAAGAGTTTCTTGAAGACTGAATCATGAATAAGAGAGGTGAAATGGCATAATAAAGGTGAAATGGGCAGGAAGGGCACCCAAAAGTATAAGGGCGCGCAAGTCCTGGGGGGTTGCGCAGGTACTGCGTGGGCGCGCAAGTCATGGTCGCGCAGGTATACATGCGCGGCACATGGGTACTTGCGTGATCCTTTCCCAGTATAGTAATACTTGGGCGATTTTTGACCAAAGTCTTTAGAATCATCCTAAGGTACTTCCAGAAGAGTGACTTGCAAGTTTCAATGAGTAGGTAAGGAGACGCACAAGTGTGTCCATTTCCCTTAAGGGTAAAAACACTTAGGCGTGCATGTGTTAGTGATTTCTAACACTTAGACCTTATCCGTCTTGTTTAGACCTTCCATTCTAGGTAATGAATTACCTTAGAAGTATTCAGAAGACTTGAAGAATAGACTTGGGCGTTCAAAGCTCTATATCTGAATTCTGGAAAAAATTCCCCGAAATGGGGGGCCCACTGGGGGTATTTATAGGCTGGAGAAGACCCCAGATGGTTATCACTTATGGTTCACAAGTGACTTGCGAGACCAATTTCGACACACAAGTGTACTTGCGCGACCATGGTTGAACTTGCAAGACCTTTGCGGAATGTTATTCTTATTCTTTCCTTAGTCAATTTTTGATATGTGTCCAAAGGTTGAATCAATATGAGCTAAGATATTCCCCTTTTCCAATCTTTAGACTATGTGAAAAAAGGAGCATCAACCAAAGTCCCCCTCACAGAGTTGGATCTAGAAGAATAAGGATGTGACTCTGAGGAAAAGAAGAGAAACCAAAGGGAAATAGGCGCGCAGGTGTTCACCGTGCCACTATCATTGCACAGGTGCGAGTCACACAGGGTTGGAATGCGCGGGATAGAGCGCGCTGGCTGTAGGCGCGTTGGTGGGCAGCCTAACATATAAATATGTGCTCATTTCCACACATAGCATTGGATTTTAGGATTTTCGAGATCTGGCTACGCAGGTCTCCTTCGTCGTGCAAGTTGCTTTTTTTCCGCTGTTTCTTCGCTGTCACGCTGCTGTCAAGGTATTTGGACTTGCATGGTTATACTTTCACACCAAAAACCTATGCGGCACATTAACAGTTGCGCGACACATCCATACTTGTGCGCCATGTTTAGACTTGTGCGCCTTAATTCATTTGCCATTTTTTCTGAAATTCCTTCACATATTTTATGAAAAATCAACTTAATTAAGAGTTAATTTATTCAACTCTTGTACAGAATCAATGGCTCTTAGAACCTGAATAGCTGATGAACTGGAAAGAAAATGTCTTGATGATATGATGGATATCATTGGCCACGATTATTATACTGTCAAAAGTAGCACTCTTATGGATTTGGCTAAGTATTTGAAGAAATTTCACTTTGATTTCCCACAAAGAAATTATCTACCTTTGTATGTTTATTGTCATCTGTGAGAAGTCACAATTCCAGAAGCAAAGAACTATCTCCCAATTTCTTGGTTTTAGAATGATACCAACATTGCATTAGCAAATATCTCATGTGGAGGAGGATTTATAAATGATGGAACAGTGGAGAAGGCCCACATGATTCATTATAGCACATGTACGCCAGATCTGAAACCTCATAAGCCTGACCTTCAACCACATTTTCATCCTTCAATTTTCTGAAATGCTCAGATGGATCAATCCAAAGGCTGGAAGAAAAGTGGGGACATCTGTCCTGGGGGAGGTGTGAAGATAGCTTGGTTGTGGGCATACTGGGTACGACAAACCTGTAAAGAGTTTATGGAAGATTTTGAAGGAGTTGTGATATACGAAGCTGTCTGGGCTGGGAAAACATATGATTACATACATGATAACTTCGTGCCGGAGATACTTAGCCACTGAAGCCTAGAAACTAATTCTTTCCATCTGACTCATGGAGAAATAGGAATCAGTCTGTGGGATGTCCAAAAAATCTCAGGGGATTTGATTTTGGGCTAGATGTATGATAAATTCATTCCTCCCAAGGTTACATTGAATGATTCAGAGAAGACTCCAGTTTTAGCTCAGGAATTATTTAAAATCATCCATAGGCTCAAGTGTTCAGAGACATCGTTAACTCATTCTACAAAGGATATTCATCCGGAAGAGTATATGAATATATTTCATATTAATAAGAAAGAGAAAGAGCCGAAGGAGAAAGGATCCAAGAAATATACATCCAAGGATAAAAAGCCCAAATGTCCTATAACCTTACCAAAACCTGAGAAGAGGGGTGTTCCTAGAACATTATTTCCAAATCTAGAATCAGGAAAATTTGAGAAATGGGGATATGAGGTGAATCAATGAATCATGAAGAAGACTCATCTGGTGGGATTCTTGGCTTTGTGGCTTAGCGTTTATCTCTTGCCAGCCATGGATTCGAAGGGTGGTGTTAGGCCAAGGAACTTCGTCATTGTGGAAAAGATGGATAAGGGAAAAATGGTTGGGTTCGTTACCCATATTTTAGCAAAGATTGAAAGGAGTTTACTTCATGTCTTCATGGTAAAATATCCTTTAAGAATAGTGGGTCCATTTCTAGTTTTATGGGGATATATCACCACTCACTTCAAGACTTACAATGTACAGAATGGATTAAAAATTCATGGATGTTTTTTCAGGCCGTTAGTGAAAGCATTCTCTGGAGTTGCTCTGTTAGATCTTAATGCATATGACATGAATGTGAGGCTGAGCATGTTTAAGGAATTAAACTTCTTTCCCTATGGAAATCTTCCAACCGGGTAGTTTTTTTATTATGGAACCACCCATTTGGATTTGAGGGCATACATGCTAGCTTCTAATGATGGTGTGCTAGTTTCCAGGATTGACGGAGAAATTATATGTGAGGTATATTCTCCATATATATTTGAACGTCAATTCATGTATTTGCAATAGATTGATGTAGCTCCCCCAGTACATGTCAGGTTAGAGCAACATCCGATGGTTGCTCGGAAACTGTGGCTGCTGACGTCAAGGGAGAAGACTGGGGCGGTATTTGATGTACCAGTTGAAAAAGCATCACATAACATGAATACATGGTATACCGAGCACTGAATAGCATCATACCATAAAGGGGTGCTGAATCACCCAGTTTATCAGGTGGGGAAAAGGAAGAGGACTGTGGAGAAAGAAACCCTTCCACATGAAGGTGATGCTTCCCCACCTCAAGCTAATTCTCCAGATTCCTCCGCTAGGATTGATTCACCGGATTCCCATGACGGGGATGATCAGGCACAACAAGTAGCAAAGCAGCCTTGTGCCCGATATAATCTTCTGGTCAGAATCAAGAGACCTACTCCATAAACTCCTTGTGGGTTACTTCATTGTGGTAATTTAATCACCACTATAAAGCAATAAGTATTATTTTCTTATTCATTATCTGTAGTTGCAAGAGTTGGGAAGAAATTGAAGTCAAAAATAGTAGGACCTTTCTCGCAGCCCTCATATCTAAGACCATAGGCTATCCACACATGGAAGAGTTTATACTGTGGTACTGAGACCGCCTGGCTGGATTTGTGTGAGGGCCTACAACTTCCCGGAAGAGGGAATCTTCTGGCATCTACAGATATACAATACAAGGATAACACCATTGAAGTGTGGGCTTACATTAGAGAGCTAGAAATGATCATATATTCCACATATGAGCCCGTTCCTGTCACCAGGCGGGTGAAGGAAATGATTGATTGTGGTGCCACTGAAGGGGCTGCTGGTTCTGGAGATGAGGAGTGGCATGATTATGTGTCTCCTGAAGATGTATGTTTTCTTTCATTATTTGCTATGCAACATGATTACAGACGATGCTTTGTTACTTAAGGAAGTTATTTTCTACATCATTCATCTTGCAAAGAAATGAACTACGGAGGTTCCTTCACCACAATACAGCCCTAGTGGTACTTCCATCGAGGCTGCTGCTGAATCTTCTCGCGAACCGGGCAAGATATCTCTAGGGAAGTAGGCCATGAATGAGGCATTGGACATGGCCTTCCATTCTCCAAATCAAGTTCCAATAAGGGAGACTGCTGACACTCCCAAAAAACCAAAAGGACAAAGGCGACGAAGGAGGAAGTCCACCACTAAACACTTTATCAGTAGAGGTAAGTCCTTCGGATAATCATGAATTTTAATCCATGAAAATTATTTCTCATTTTATTTGGGATTGCAGGGGCTTCTTCAATTTCCCCTCTGAGGGATAGGACTGATCTTCCTTTAAGGACTACGGAGGGTTCTGTAGAACAAATGAAAATTCAGGTTGACTTGGCTGCTTCTAGAAAAGAGCCAACATCTATTTCCAGTACTTCTCCTACTGCTGTTACACAAAGAGATGAAACCTCACTAGAATCAATGGTGGTTGCAGCAACTAAATCTACAATCCTTCCTGAAGAAGTTGTCCAGGTTCAGGGGCCCCAGAATGACGGTTTACAGGAGGACACATCAAATGCTCCCACTAGTGAGACTAACTAGGATTCTGAAATATCATTGGATGAAATGATGAATCGTGGAATGTCTTGCGAAAACTTTTATGATCATGCTATGTTATTATGTGATTTAGAAGACCTTGGGCGTGAGTGTTATCCTTCACCCAATAAATTTTCTTATAATTTACACTTCTAATCAAGACTGAATATAATATACAGTTCCATCCATAGAATCTGCAGAACTGCCAATGCCTGAAGATGGTGTAGACATTGATGTCAACCCTATCATTGAATAAACATTAGCTCAAGTGGAGCTAAACCCAGTAAACCGTCCTGAGACCCATCTTGAAGATTCTGTTGAAACTGGGAAATATGGGGAGGAGTTTTCTCAAGATGCTGATCTATTCTTAGGTAATGATTGGACTGAGTTTTCAAGATAGACAACCAACATACATTAGTCTATGAAACTAACCATACTTTTATTTGATAAAATAGGGCTAACAACTTTAATCGATAGAGCTATAGGTGAAGTCTCAACCTCTGGCCAAATAGTATTAGTAGTTGAAGCAACCAAGGTCAGGGGGGAAGGAGCAGAACAGGGAACTTCCCTAAGTGCAATAATCCCAGATTACATGACCCCATGTGATGATGATAGCAAATCCGATCTGAAGGTGCTTAAGGATCTCATCTTTTTACAACACAAGGCATGGTACAACATATGGAAAATCATATCTGAGGTGACTTTAGAAGAGCTATCATAGAATATCCCTCGATTGACGTCTGAGTTCGTCATGCTATGACTTGGCAGTTTTGGATACTAAGAGATCCATACAGCGGTGAAACAAGTAATCTTCAGGAGGGATCAGGAGAAAATGTGTCGTGAAGATCTGACCAGGGTGAAATTTTCAGTCAACATCGGCGAATTTGAGGCTGTGGTATCCCGAGCTGAGGCTGATTATGCTGCCAAGATGACGGAGCTGAAGTATAAGATAAAGAAAAAGTCATCAAATAGGTGTAGCTCCAGCAACAGTTAGATGTTTTCACTGGGGAACATGACCACCACAATAATTCTTTGGTGGGGAGCTCAAACGAATGGTATAAAAGCCATTGTAGTTGCCAAAAAGGCACTCCATCAAGCTCAGAAGAGTGAAGCTGGTCGAGTACACGAGCTTCAAGTAACTGCTGATGAAGCTCGGGATGTTGTACATCAAGTGAAGACTTATGTTGAGAGTCTTTTATAATTTCCTGAAAAAGAGAAGAGGCTCCAATATGTGGATTCACTCTAATTATTTTACATCAAATAGAAAGAATTCTTTCATCATCAATCACGTGTGCATGTCTTTTCCTGTTACTTGCTTTAAATTTTACCTAAGCCAATTGGCCTAGTAAGCATGGTTTTATTTTTACTTGGATTTTATAAATAACCCTACAATCGTTGAATCTTTTAATTTCTCAATATTACCTAAATCATACAAAATGTATGTTTAGTGAGGTGGAACATATATTTTATTCAGAGTTCCTTGGTCTTTTGTGGTCAGTCTAAAGTCATGCACGTCGGGCATAAAGAGGATAATGTTTAAGGTCGAAATAGCTTTGACATAAATGGATTAAAATTGACTAAATTCCTTGAGAATTTATCTGAAATCATATTACGATACTCAAGTTTGAAGAAAAAAATGTAAAATATGACTTACGAATATTTGAATCTGAGGAATGATATGAAAAAGAACTAAAAGGAATTAGAAGAATTAGTTTCCAAGAATGAGGTTACCATTATTTAAAAAACCCGTTAGGGGTTGATTTATGCAGGGCCACCTAAGGGCATTGGCTGCATAGTCAAATAAATAGCATCTTTTGGCTAACAGGTCCATTATGTAGACTACTTATGCAAGGCCACCTAAGAGCATGTGTTGCATAGTCAGGCAAAAGAACTATCAGAAATTTACATTCCTAGTGTTAAGAAGCCCGTGAATGTTTATGAGGATTCAACTTTTCCAAAGTATATAGTTTGATATATGGAAAAAGGTACTCGAATATGGAGAATATATTTCCTAACATGATTATCAAAGAACTGGATGGATATCAATCCTACGAAATTATGACCCAAACGTAGGGAAGGATAATATAAACCATATACTTGGATAATTTCAGATCATGAAAAAGAGTATGTGGAAGATATGTTAAGGATAGCCATTTTTTATGGATCCCGGCATATTGTCATTAAGACAACCAAGGTCAAAATAGATTTTCTTCTCATGAATGAAGTTACCACTATTTGAAAAACCCGTTAGGGGGTTGAATTATGCAGGGTCATCTAAGGGAATTAGCAGCATATTCAAATAATAGCATCTCTTTGCTGACATGTCTGTTATGTAGACTGTATATGCAAGGCTGCCTAAGGGCACGTGCTGCATGGTCAGGCAAAAGAACTCTCAGAATTTCATTCCTTTTGTGATTAGAAGTTAATAAAAAGGGTTATGATATGAATATCTATGATATTTAAGGTTAAGATTATGACACATAAATATGGGTATTGTCCAATGTATGCAGAAATTCACAGATCACTAATAACCATAATCATGTTGTGGATGGGTCCTGAATTGAAATGTTGGACTTCACTACGTATCCCATAAGGATGGGAATCAAGCCATACGTAATTATTAAACTATAATTTAACATTTTGTGGGACGATAATATAGGAGATATTAGTTTAGGTTCATAGAGTTTGGACCATTTATAAGAAATACACAGTGTGTGTTTTCATGGGGACTTTTCAGCCAAGAGACTGAAAGTGAAATTTGGGGTTAGGCCCAAAAAGACTTGGGGCTGGATTCAAGGGACACTCGAACATTCCTACGTATCCCATAAGGATGGGAATCAATCCCACGTAGTTCTAGAAATTTCCTATGTACAAATTTGGTTCGTACATGTGAAGGGTGAAAGGGGACTTTAGTGCAATGATGGTGTAACCCAAGATAAAAGGTTTGGTCATTTCCATGTATGCACGTAGTCTTTGCAATGAAAGATGATTGTAAAATCAATGTAAATAATGCATTCCTCTCAAGTGAGGGTATCAAAGAATATTGTAGTTTATTGTCATACATGAAAAAAAATGATGTACAGTTTAACGTCATATAGTAAAGACGAAAGTGAACCAATGTAAAGATATTGATTCTGGGGACAATTTCAAGAATCAACATCGAATGAGATGGAGGTGAATCGATGTGAATAGATTGGTTTCGGGCTTGAACCTTGGGATGTTGCCTACGTACCCATCCTAGAAGGCAAGGATCAAAGTCTACGTACTTCATTTAAAGAATGAATTAATGATAAAGTTGTTTTTGGGGACAACGACCAAAAAAATAATGTTTGGACTTACGCATGGTTAGTGGCCCAGGGTGGGTGTTATGGTTGAAATTTTCTCTAAGATCAGGTGAGTTATACTCTGTGTGAGAAAAAAGAGCTAACAACAACCTTAACAATGCACAGTTTAATGTCATGTAGGATATAAGAAGGGACCATACAGTTTAAAGTCTTAAAGTTTGGACTATTGGTGTTGTAAAGTTTAGTGTCATGTAGCAGGGACAAAGTACAGTTTAATGTCATGTAGGACGTATAAAAGGACTTTATGTATAGTTTAGTGTCATGTAGCAGGGACAAGGTACAGTTTAATGTCATGTAAGACGTATCAAAGGACATTCTGTACAGTTTAGTGTCATGTAGTTAGGCCGATGGGGACAATATAGTTTAACATCATGTTGGATGAAAGAGGGGACTGTGTAGTTTAATTTCATGCAGTGAGGACAAAAAAGTACACCATTTAACGTTATGTTGGACGTATTAGGGAATTTTTCACTATTTATTTTCATGTTGGATGAAAAAAAGGACGATACAGTTTAGCATCATGTTGGACATAAGGGCCAATAGTTTAAGGTCGTATGCATGGACTGTGGATGATGCATTTTAACGTCCTTCTGGATGTAAGGGACTTCTATACAGTTTAGCATCATATAGCTAGGATGATACATATTAGCATCATGTTGGACGAATGAAAATCAAATAGTTTAAGGTCGTATGCATGGACCGTTGCTGTATAGTTTAACTTCATATAGCAAGGACGATGAAGGGGACACAGTTTAACGTCATGTTGGACGAATGTGAAAATATTTTAAGGTCGTATGCATGGACCGTGGGTGATGCATTTTTTGTTTATGGAAAATACTTCTTTAGAAATATGGCATTGGTTGGAGTAGTGATATGTTCTCCATCCATTGAGATTAAAGAATAAGCTCCATTGGAATAGACCTTATATATTGAATAAGGTCCTTCCAATTTTGGCTCAAGCTTGGGAGGTTTCATTCCTGGTATCATGGGAGTTCTGAGAACTAATTCCAATTCTCCCTGAATGAATGAACGAAGGTGAACTTTTTATTGAAAGATCATGCTACTCAATTCTGGTAGACTTTTATGTGGTGTAGAGTGCACAATCCTTTCTAATCTAAACGTTCCAATTCATCCAATCTCTATTGAGATAGCTTATCTGTAGATGACTAAACAAAAATGGCTACTCTGAGTGAGGGTAGTTGAACTTCAATTGGAAAAACTACTTCTGTTTCATATACCAATGAATATGGAGTTGACCATGGTGTAGTGCGGGTGGTAGTCCGATAAGCCGATAAAGCATGAAAGAGTTTATCAGGCCATGATTTCTTATCATTATCCACCATCGTTTGCAGTATATTTGATAGAGTTTTGTTGAAAGCTTCTATATAGACATTGGCCGCTGCATGATACCAAGATGAATGATTGGATTTGATGTTGTATTCTTGATACAACTTCTTTACCTTGTACGAACAGAAGTTGGTGCCATTTTCCGTCAATATGGTATGAGGGACACCAAATCTAGTAGTGATGTTAGACTTGTTGAAGTAAAAAATGATTTTAGAACCGACTTCCTTAAGAGGTACTTCCTCTGCCCATTTTGGAAAAGAAATCAGTAGCAGTAAGAATATACTTAAACTACTTGGTCATAGCTGAAGGGTAAGGTCCCACCACATCCATTCCCCATGTGGAAAATGGCCATGAGTATTTAGCTGTATGAAGCAACTATGGAGGTTGATGAATGAAGTTCGCATGTAATCTGCATGAATGTCATTTCTTTGTGAAATCAACACAATCATGTATCATTGAAGGCCAAAAGTAACTAAGCCATCGAATCTGATCAGACAGTCTATGTCCACACTGGTGGGCACCACATACTCCTGCATGCACTTCTTTTATTACATCCATTGTCTCTTCATGATCAATGCATCTGAAGACAACTCCATCAAAACCACGCTTGTAGAGAATTTTCTCTAGGTGATCTGGGCCATCATAAAGAGTAAAGTTGACCACACGTCACCAGATTTTTTCTTTCCCGACTCTATCAGGTGGAAGTATTCCATTTTTAAGGTATTCTGTGATAGGTTCCATCCATCCCGTAGTGTGACCATATGGTTCAGAGATGGGACTAATTTCATTGATTTCCTCTATTTTGGCTCGAACATAAGGTGAAATTGTATGATGGTGGGAAATACTGATGGTTGTCTCGTCCCGATTTGGATCTTCCAGAGCTATGGCCATATTACCAAGTGCATCAGCATGGGAATTTTTTGATCTTCGGACATAAGAAAATGTCAGTTCCAAAGGAAACTCTGCCATTAACTCTCTGACACAATCATACAAAGGGAATAGTTCTTCTTTTCTAATTGCATAATCCCCATTGACTTTTTTGATTTCCAGGTCTGAACAACCTTTCACCTTTAATTGATTCATTTGTTCTTGAAGTTCCAACTCTAAACATGTGATGAGAGCATGGAATTCTGCTTCATTATTTGTACCACCTCCCAACAATGAGAAGGAATAAGGTAACACTTCTTTTTCTGGAGAAATGAGTACAATCCCTAAGCCAACATTGTTGAATTTAGGACATTCCATATTCCTCCATGTGGGACTTTTGGAAGCACCATCAAAGTACATTTCCCATGTATGAGGACTATCCTGAATAGAGAAGACTTCCTCATCAGGAAGTTCAATATCTGAAGATGTGTCTTCCACCAAAGGGTGTTCAGCAAAAAAATCAGCCAGAGCATGACCCTTTATCGCCTTTTGAGACACATATTGAATATCAAATTGCTGCAAGATAACTTCCCACCTTGCCAGAAGACCTGTAAGCATCGGACGAATAAGGATAAATTTGAGCAGGTTATTGCGAGATACCAATTGGACCTCATGATGTTTCAGGTAGTGTCTCAACTTCTGAACTGCAAAGATTAATGGTAGGAAACACTTCTCAATACTTGAATATCAGGTTTCTGCTTCAAGCATAGTCCGAATAAGATAAAATAGGTTGTTTTCATTCCCAGCATCCTTCTTATGAGCTAGAAAGGCACCCAATGATCACTCTAGTGATGTCACATAGAGGATAAGTGGTCTTCCTTCAATAGGTGGCATAAGTAACAGTGGAATCAAGAGGTATTTCATGAGAATATCGAATGATTCTTTCCATTCATTAGTCCACTAGTAAGTGACTCCCTTCTTCATTAATTTTGTGAAGGTAAACTTTTGTCTGCCAAATTGGTGAAGAAACTCCAAATATAGGCTAAGTGTCCTTGAATTCCTCTCAAATCTTTCAAATTTCGAGGAGGTGACATACCAAGGATTGACTTTGTCTTTTAAGGATCGACCTCGATACCATGATGGTGTACGACGAAGCCAAGAAATTTCCCCGAGGTTACCCCAAAAGCACATTTTAAGGGGTTCATCTTCAAATTATGTTGTCGAAGCTTGCAGAATATGACTTCTAAATCAGCCAAGTGATTAGAACGTTGTTTGGATTTGACCACAAAATCGTCCACATATCATTCAACAAACTTTCCCAGAATGGGTTTGAAGATATGATGCATGGCATGCAGATATGTTGCACCTACATTCTTTAGGCCAAAGGGCATTAACCGATAGCAAAACTCATCCTGAGGGGATCTTAAGGCTGATGATTCTTCATCTTCTAGAGCCATCCGGATTTGATTATATCCAGAATATCCATCCATGAAAGAAAGATCTTCATAGCTAGCAGTCACATCATTCAAGAGTTCTATAATCAGAACTGGAAAATCATCCTTAGGACAATGCCGATTAAGATCTCTAAAATCAATGCAAACTCTAATTTTCCCATTATTCTTTTTCTCTGGGACTATATTATCCAACCACTTGGGATATTGAAATTCTCTGATGAAATTAGCTTTGATGAGATTATCCACTTAAACTTCAATTTTGGAAGCATAGGTTGGGTGTGTTCTTCTAGCAGCTTGTTTGAATCCTCTATGTTCTTCTGGAACACCCAAATGATGAGTGGAAACAAGAGGATCAAGCCCTGGTATCTCTGTATAGTTCCAAAAAAATATTTCTCGATTTTCCTTTAAAAAGGAAATATACATATTGTTCTCTTCAAGAGTCATGGCCGCATTGATTAAAGTGGGATGTGGATCTTCTTTTGTACCCAGATTGATTTCTCTGAGTTCATCCATAGTAGTAGAGATATCCTCTTCAAATGCTGAAGGACAATATTTGAGATCTTCCTCTTCTTATTCAACATGTGTTACTTCTTCTGTTTCTACATGCATAGTAGATGATGAAGCATAATTTTAATGATCAAAAGAGATGTGAAAAGTTTCACATCTTGAAGAAGAAGCTTCCATTTCTGACCTGATTGATGATTAAGGGCCTTCATTGGGTAATATTGAGGAGATGATGGATAGGGAATCGACATCTTCATTTACCTCAGACATTTTTATAACTTCTTCTGGCCTGGTTGGCGAAGTCTAGACTTGCTGGATTTCAGCAGATGAAATGAAGACATCTCAATTTGAGCTTTCATCATTTCCTGGTGGATCACCAATTTCTCCCATGTTTCCTGGTTCTATTTCCATAATTGACATTATGGATCATTCCATAAGTTTATTTTGATTTGGGTCTATCCTATCAATTTTACTGACAGGAAACACATAATCTATACTCACATGTGCTAATGGGTTTACTGGAATCTCTTCCAAACCATATGGAGCATTAACTTTGGTAATCTCCTTTGTTTTGGATTCCTCCTTTCCTTTCATGTTGTATAATTCCGCCTCAATGTATTGAGATTGACATTTCTTGAATGGGGAATTATCACCATATAATGTCCCAACCTGACCATCGAAACAAAACTTGATACATTGATGGTATGACGAAGGGATAGCCGCATGCCTATGTTGCCAGGGTCTTCCAAGAAATATGTTGAAGGATGAGTCTTGATCAACAACCATGAAATCTGAATAGGACACAAGATCTCCAAACTATGTTCTGAGTGTAATTTCACCCAGTGGTTCTTGTTCATTTTTATCATATCCTTGTAACATCATGGTAGAAGGAGATAAATCAGATTCTGTGAGGCCCAATCGACGAAGTGTACGAATGGGCATGAGGTTGACATGTGAACCATTATCAATGAAAGATATTCAGAAGTCTACGCCATTGACATTGCTTGATTAGTACAATGGTCTAATATGTCCATGCACGACATCATCTTCATCTTCATCAGTAAAAGATATTACTGCATGGAATTCGGCAGGAGTATTATCTACATGGTAGACTTCAACTACAGTAATTTCAGTCTCAAACTCCTGAGGACTTGACAAACCCTCAATGAGTGCATCCCGAAGATCCTTTGATAAATTCAAGGAATACAGAATTGATAGCTTGGCCGGTACTTGGGCCAAGTGTTTCAATATATCATACTTTTGATCCAAAGGTCTGTTTTTACCAACAGGAACATGTGGTTTAGCAGGTGCCTTGAAAGTTGATGCCTTGGAATTTGATGCATCTTGTACCAGGATAGGAGTTGGTAATACTCCTGGATTTGGATGATTATACCAATTAGGTCTATTTACTTTCTAAGAGGAAGAAGATAGGACCTTCAACCTATCTTCCAGAATAATTGTACTAGGGCTATGTTTGCCTTGTGTGGAAGAACTTGCTTGTTCTTGTTGAGCTCGTTGAAGGGATCTACCACGAGTTCCTGCCACCTACATGGTTCTAGCCGGGGTTGAATTGAAATAGTTGGCTCTGAAAGATCCATGTCTTTCCCTATATCTTGAGCCTCTGGAACTTCCTCTGATTCCTCTATATGATATAGGTAATTCAGTCTCATCAAAATCGAAACTATGAATGGCATATGGATCTGTTAATTGAATCATATTAATAGAACTGAAAACCAACTCTTCATCCAATGAAGACTCTGCCTGATTATCCTGTTTAGGATGTGCCGTTTGGTGGGGAGGTGCCCGTGAATTTGAAGTAGATGGCATGAATTCTTACATAGTCAAAGAAAACTTTGGCTTTTACACATAGTCATCTTATTCTGATTCTTTTTCTTTCTTTGAATCATCTTGTTTATTTGAGGATTTTCCCTCTGATGAAGAGGGTTTTTCTGTGGCATGCATGGCAGAAGGTACAATTGGTTTCTTCATTTGCATTAGAAAAATATCATGAGTTCAGTTGATCATCATTCTAAACATCCAATCATCATATTTTTTTGCATTTTTGCTTTTGACTTCTTGCCATTCGCCTTCCTCCTCTAGAACTATTGCAGTAACACATTCTACCCGAGCTGAAGAACCTTTTTATTTGACTTTTCCCGAGTCGACCATCTTTAGCATGAGGTCTTTGATGACAAAACACTCCAGGATGGGATGCCCCAACAATTGATGAAAGGGGAAATAATTGGGACGGTCTTCATCTTATTCTTTGTTTGGCCTTTTGGGCCTTGGCAACTGAACCATATTATTTTCCAGAGCTAAAATGAAGTAACCAGGAACTTTTTCATTTAGGAAAGAGTATTTTTTTCTCTTCATATCCTCAAATTGTTTTCTTCTTTGATCTATTTGATCATCTTGACGAAATGAACTTTTTTGTTGTCACACAAGAGGTGTAGCCCTTAGAGATGATGGAGGTTTTGATGTAGAAGCAGGTATAGGTTCTTGTTTAAGGATAATTGTAGCAGTCTCACCTTTACCCATTATCCTTCCTGGAGCTGATGGAAGTATATGAGCTTTATCCTTAGTCTCTATAAGAGAATCATCAATCTGTTGAGCGATTGATGTAAGGTCTCAAAAACCTCATATATATTTCACAGGGATCAACGACGTGCGTAATTGATCACACAGATTTTCCACACAGATTGGCAATAGTTCTTCTGGAGGGAGTGTTAAGCTTAGGGAATATGTTAATCCCTTCCAGTGAGCAATGAAATCTGAGACCCTTTCATTCTCCCTTTGCTTATAGTTTGTATAATAAAAAACTGTTGACTTTGGCAACGTTGAGGTGAACGGAAGAAGGAATTTTTGGCGAAGATCTTCCCACCTGGTAATTTTCTGAAATTGCAAGCTTGTGTACCAAACAAAAGCTGGTCCTTGTAAGGTTCACACAAAAAATCTGAGTTTCACTTCTTCTTGATGTTCTAGAGTTCCCTTCATAGGATCGCAACAAGACACGTAATGTGTCAAATGCTGTTCAGGATCGCCTGATCAATTGAAAATTGGGAATACAGGGTTCCCAAAACATGATGGGGGAAGGATTGAATCTACCCATTAAAGGTATGCTCTCTTTTCTGGTCGAACCTGCACACGCTTCCCTTCCATAGTCTCTAACCGAGTTGTTAATGACTCAATGGTAGTTAATAACTTTTGAGAAACATCTGATTGAACTTGGAATTGGGTAGGTGCAATGAATGGAGCTAGTACAGATGTGGTGGCTAGTACTGTAATTAATGGTAGAACCGCCAATTTTTATTGTACATGACCTGTAGTATTAGACCTGTGAGGGTGTACTGATAGAGGATGATATTCTTGATCCATCTCAGTAACTACAACAAACTCCCTTGGCTGACTGAATCCTGCACGCTTAAGAAGAAGACTACCCTGAAGTAGTTCTACATTCAACCTTCTAAATTCCTTCATTTCTTCCTCCTTTTGTTCAAATATCTTCTCTAGTGAGAGTGATTTTCCTTCTTCAGAAGAAGGGTATGTTACCTGATTCTTTTATTTCCCCTTGTTAGCTCCCTTTTGGAGAGGGGAAGTGGGTTATGTGAAGAATTACCAAGATTCTGGGTAATACTTTGATTTCGTGTACGCACGCCTTCTTCATTTGTGTCCATGCGTACAACTTCTTGAGAAAGAACCTCTTCATCTGAGTCCCCTGAGTGAGCCTCATCTAGAGGATCAGAAACAATGACATTGATGACATTAATTGATGCATAATGCATTACATCCCTTATATCAGCATTTTTTTGATATTGTCTTCTTCCATGTCTTTGATGAGGCATTGCCTTTTGTTTATTCGATCCCTCAGGAACTTCTTGGCAAACTGTAAGTTGGAGAGAGTCTCCTAAAACTTTGGATCTTCATTCCTCTTGTGGATTCTTCCCCAATCGAGAGAAGACCGGCTTTCACTGAGGAGGGGATTGATGATTTGAAAAAGTCCCCAGTCCGGTGGACTGGGGCTGTTCCTGCTGCCTTTGCTCAACTCCTGGAATACTATTTGTTGATTACGAGGGTTGGGTTAAAAAAGTCCCCAGTCTGGCAAGCTAGGGTGGCTCTTGACAGGATATGTATGAGACATTCTTAAAATCTCTCCTGATATTGTGGACCATAGTCCAGAAATTAGCTGGATGCATTAATTGATATCCACTTTTATCACCCAGTTCAAAAGACTATTGCATGATTTCTGACACTTCTGTCACCTGATGATGTTCATGATCCATACGAGAGGCTTTTTCAATATTCTCGTTTTCTTGATGTAGGAGTAATTCAACAATGTGTTCTCTATATTCTTCATTTTGAGAGGAACTAGTTGAAGCCCGTTCTTGGGAATGCTTTTAATTACAAACAAAACCCATTGATTGCGGCCAGCCACGGGCAATAACATTGCATGAGACCATTTTTGGCGGGCTTCACTGACTTGAGTGTATAATAAAATGTAGTGCTCCATGAGCACCCCATCCTCTAACATGAATAACAGATGGGGACTTGGCAATTAACTGGCGCAATCTTCTTAGTGCACCAAGGCATGAACGTTGAAGGGCTCTCTGATACTTTTCAGCCTTCGGATACCGAGAGACTGATAGAGATGCCAAATCAATCAGACATTGTAACCCTTTTGTTATCTTAAGATGATTTTCATATTTATCATAATATAATACTTTCTTTTTTAACTGACACAGAGTTTTCCATATGTTATGAAAAATATCATGAATTCCATCTTCCATCAACATATCTGGAATGTCATACTGAGAGTCATCCAGAGGCCAAAACATAACAAGAACATCAACCTTTGCCATCTGTTTTCTCATGTTAAACATTTATTCTTTATCATTCAATGAATATTATTCTACCTAATTTGACCAGAGCTAGTGTTTCCTTGTTTCTTCACCGGATTCAACAAGATTGGTAGAGAAATCACTGATCAAACTAGAAGATGCATGAAATTGGGGTGGTTTGAAGAACGGACTACACCCTGGGATATATTTCTATTGAGAATGTATTTCACCTGCTAATGTTGAATCATCAGACATGACTGGTTTCGCATTTTCAAGTGCCTCAAGATAAGAGGGATTTCTCTGCACTACATTGCCCACTAGAGCATTTTCTGGGAAATGTGTGTCACTACTATAGAGAGAACTTTCTCAGAAAAATTCATCATCATGGAGAGGACCACCATGGTGGGTTACAACAAAAGATGAGATCTCTTGCTCCTTGGTCTTCTGGCCACACAAAGGGTTATTGGAGCTCTCATATGAAGATGAATCTTCAAGATCGACCGAACTGTCATGAAGCAAGCCTTCATGAGGAAGTGTGTGTTTAAGACCTTTGAGATTAATGTTCCCACTATTGGTAAATGAGAGAGTAGAATCTTGGATTCCAATAGATAATTTCTTGAGGGCTTCAAGAAATCCAGCATCGAGAAAGGCCTTGTTACAGACTGGCTCTTGATCTCTTGACTGTGTTGGGAGAGTCTTCTTCTTAGATGCCTTCTTACTCTCCTTGGAAACCAATGGTTGATGAAAGTCGCTACTCTGAGTAGGTATATAAGCCTGATCAGAAGATATGGCCAGGTTAGGCTGACGATCTCCGATCAAATCAGGTGTATGTGCCTGACTTGGTTGTCTTAATGATATGGGGGAATACGCCCCACAACCCTCTTGGACCGGAACAAATGTGTGTGTCTGTTCCAGAGTGAACTATTAATGTGTCACTCCACTGGTAGGGATAGATTTATATGTCTTTCCCGGAGATGATGCTAAATCAATTATAATATCCTGGCAGGCATCCAGAATATGAGTAGGGATTTGCTTCTTCTCTTTCACCATTGACAGAATGTGCATGGTGACTTCAGCTGCCGAAACGGGGATATATGTCCATTCTGTGATTTGAGTAGGTATGTGTGCATGCTCTTGTCCTCCATTTCCTGTAATTGAATCTTGACATTACTCATGTGTGGGGGAAGATAGTTGATTCTGCCTCCAATTTGTCGCCAGAGCTTTCAGACTGACTTCTCCGAGTGCTACAAAGCGAGACTGTTGGTAGGCTTGATCAATACTAGCAGGTATATGTGCCTGCTGATTGTACTTCGTCGAACGTGGTTGGAGAGATCCATCATATGTAGTTAGACGAGCCTGCTGACTAGCTGATGGAATATAAACAGATGTATGTTCCTACCTATAGTACTCTGCCGGAATTGCCTGGCGGGATTGGCGTGATGCTACCAGACAAGTCTGCTGGATAGAGGAATTAAAACGGATGGGTGTATGTACCCGCTCGTTTCTTTCCATCAAGTTAGGTTGGTGGGATTCTCTGGAGATATCAGAGATGAGAACCTTCTCACTGTTGACCGGATTTCGCCTCTAACAATTCTTCATGCCTACTCGGGTTCGAAGAACCTGAGCCAAATGCCTGGAGTTGATACCCTCATCATGTTGAGGGTGCACTTCCGCACGAGTCTGGCAGTGATTGTTGATGGGAGACCTCAGGAAGGACTCTTGATTCCTTGAATTAAGGACCTGAGGGACCTTCTCATTCACCTCCCTAGAATATGGGAGGGAATGGTGATTGTGTTCCAGGGATAATGACCCGAAACGGTTGGAGACGGTAGTTAGCACTGCCTACTTCTTGATCGATAGTCGTCACTGTCCGGATGACCGGGATGAATTGTTCACTTGGAGGGCTTTTTGGGCAGCCTCCAGAGTTGGAATGGTACCATGTTGATGGTACTCCTTAACCAGCGCATTTGACACTCATCGTTGAAGATGCTGAGTAGGTGATGTCTTCCTCAGAGCGGACGATGATCCAACAGGAGTAGCAGCAGTGGAATTTGTAGCAGAAGTTTTCACAGCAGAGGTATTTATAGATGTGAACATAAGAGAATCCATTCTGGAAATGCAGAATATATTGGAAAAGAGTGCATGTTTGATATAAAAGACATAACCAAGATAATTCCGGCCACTGCATCTTTTTTAAGAGAAAATATATCATTGATTACTTTGTTGGCCCTCTCAATGAATTTAAATAGGGGACTAACAAATATATAAAGCATCATTTTAACTTGGTTATGGATTCACTTTGGGTTCACCATTTTTTGTTTCCTCTGGAATTGGGGATGACCTCATTGATTGAAGGTTCAAACATTCCAATCAGTTTCTAACGGGTTTGTTCATAGAACCGGAAACATCCAATGATTCCATATCCATTTGGACCTACATTACAAAGGTGGGTTCCCATTAGTTGTGTACAGATGAGAGATAGGAATTTTCATTGGTCGAGAGGATGGGAGTTCAGACTCATAACACAATTTTGAGGGGAATTATTGTCTACTCCGGGACTCTCTTTGTAGATTTAAGTTATGTTCGTGAATCCTTATTACATTACCATGTATAAAAGGGGCTTTCCTTTAAATCTGACAAATAATTATTGATATGAAATAAATTTAGAGAATATTTTATATGTATTCGAGGTTCTTCATCGATAGAGAATCATCTTTATTTGTTAGAGATTCTTAGTTGATGGTATCCTTAAAAACATAAATGTCTCTTGTTCATTACGATGACCATTCTGGTTTGAAAGACACTCAGTGGGGCACTTGAAGTTTATTTTCATTCAGGAGGACATTATTATTTTAGAGTTGTGATCGTACCCATTGGTGGGCTACATACATATCCTTTGTTTTGGAAAAGGAATCATAACCCACGTAGTTCGAGTAAGGGAGTATGATATTTCTGCCTGATTGATGGCTCAAAGGAAGATTTCATGATAACTTTTATGCTCTAAGATCACGTGACTCATGCTCAGTGTGAGAAACATGAGGTACTGGTGAAACTAGACAATTGTGTCATGCAATTATATGGGGATATGTATGTATGACTGCCCCAATAAATGAGGATTAATATTTACTTCAGGGAAGAAATCCATGGATAGGGTCCATAACAGTATATGTGCATCGTGGTGATTTGGATACTGTAATATTGAGGATTACTCCTAATGAAAATTCACATGTTAAGAGGGGGACTTATGATTGGGTTTTTACTCCTGAGAAGGAAGCCCAGATCAAAAGAAATTATTACTGGATATGAGAAATTATGACTGGGGCTTATTCCTAAAGAGGAGGCGCATGTTAAAGGGATTTGAATATTAAGGGACTTGGGGCTTATACCTAAGGTGGAGGCCCAGTTTAAAGGGATTTGAAAATAAAGGGACTTGGGGCATACTCCTAAAGAGAATTACCACGTTAATGTAAATGAGGTTTGGGGCTTACTCCTGAAGAGGATGACCATATTTGAGATTGGGGCTTATTCCTAAGGAGAAGGCCCAGGTTAAAGGGACATGAAAATTAAGGGACTTGGGGCTTACTCCTAAAGAGGATTCCTAGGTTAAAGAAATTATGGTTTGGGTCTTACTCTTAATGAGGATGCTCATATTTGAAACTGGGGCTTACTCCTATGGAGGAGGCCCATGTTAGGGGACTTGTGGCTTACTCCTGAGAAGGATGACCATACTAGAGACTGGGGCTTACTCCTGAAAAGGAGGCCCAAATTAAAGAGGACTTGGGGCTTACTCCTATGGAGGATGCCCAGGTTAAAGAGGACTTGGGGCTTACTCCTAAAGAGGATGCCCATATTAATGAGGATTTAGGGCTTACTCTAAAGGAGAATTCCCAAAGTAATGAGGATTTGGACTAGGGCTTACTCCTGAAAAGGAGGCCCATATTAATGAGATTATTACTGGAGTTTACTTTTGAAAAGGAGGCCCATATTAATGAGATTATTACTGGGGTTTACTCCTGAAAAGGAATCACAAATAAATGATTCTCTCATCTTAAAGGATGAGGTTGAATGAAGGAACTCTATAACTTTAGTGACATAAAGATGTGTAAATCACTAGGTTTGTGAAATATTCCACGGAACACCGTTCGGATGAGGAATTAAATCAAGAAAACATAACATAAATGGATATGAAGAGTGTCTTGATGACTGAATCTGGAATAGGATAGGTGAAATAGAATAACAAAGGTGAAATAGGTAGAAAGGGCACCCAAAAGTATAAGGGCGTGCAAGTCCTGGAGGGTCGCATAGGTACTGCGTGGGAGCGCAAGTCATGGTCGCGTAGGTATACCTACACGGCACATGGTTACTTGAACAATACTTTCCCAGTATAGTAATAATTGGGCCATTCTTGACCAAAGCCTTTAGAATCATCCTGAGGTATTTCTAGAAGAGTGAAGCACATGTTTCAGTAAGTAGGTAAGGAGGCATTCAAGTGTGTCCATTTCCCTTAAGGGTAAAAACACATAGGCGTGAAAGTGTTAGTGATTTCTAAAACATAGACCTTATCCTTCTTGTTTAGACCTTCTATTATAGGTAAATAATTTCCTCAGAAGTTTTCAGAAGACTTGAAGAAGAGAGACTTGGACGTTCAGAGCTCTATATCAAAATTCTGGAAAAAAAATCCCAGAAATGGGGTGGGGGGGGCCACAGGGGGTATTTATAGGCTAGAGAAGACCCTAGTCAGTTATCACTTAGGGCGCGCAAGTGACTTGCATGACCAATTTCGGAGCGCAAGTGTACTTGCGTGACCATGGTATAACTTGGCGACCTTTGCGCAATGTTCTTATTATTCCTTCCTTTGTCAATTTTTGATATGTGTCCAAAGATTGAATCACGTTGAGCTAATATATTCCCCTTTTCCAATCATTAGACTCTATGTTAAAAGGAGCTTCAATAGGTGCACATTCTATGGTAGCACAAGAATCTCTTAGAGATCAAATATTAGTGGGAGGATTACATTCATGCTCAATACCCTCATATTTTAATTGATTATCCCATTTTGCTATTTTGGAGATGAAATAATTATAGGGGGGAGAATTTAATGACTCAATTTTTTCCCGGTATAATTTTTATAAATTAATTTTGTAAATCTGCAGACATGTATTTGAGATGGTGTGCAATTTCAACACCCCATGTTCTTAGAAAATTCAACGAAAAATGTTTAGTTTTAATAAAGTGTACCAGTATATTTTCATTAAAAGTCCAATAACAATTATATGATAGCTTGAATTATATATCTGATTGAAACATTTCTTTTAGAATAATGAATTTAAATTAGGCGGTCCTAACATTGACCAGTGTGCGTCAACCATCAAAGTTGGTTTTTTGGGAATATCGATAATAAAATATTTACTAAAAATATTTTACGTCAACAAAATCAATCATATTCTTTATTATAGCATTTTTTAGGATTCTAGGGATATCACCATAACATTTGGATTCCGCTGATAAAATTATAAATACATTATCTCAATAGAGACTAAGGATTGGAGATTAGGACATGGATCAAAGACTGATAGATCGATGAACAAAGACGATTCAGCTTCACTCTTTCTCAAAAAAAGTTCCAAACTGTAGGTAGTGTTTTTTTCATTATCATTCATCCCATGTAATTAAATTGGATGAAAAATGCAGACTAACAAATGAATAGGTTCATCCATAGTTCGATTGCATGTGGGATGTGAGTTAGGAATTGATGATTTAAACAGGGGATAGATCTATGTAATCACATAGTTATCTATGATTCCTCTAACAAGGATAATTGAAGCCATCATTAAATGATTCCAAGATCCATCCATTGGGTCTTCTGTGCTTCCCCCCTAATGTTCTTCATGTTCTTGGTTTTTTTGTGTGATTTTATGAGAGGAAAATTGTTGAGACTTTGATTGATGGAACCACTACCTGAAAAAGAATATCTTCACCCCAATGATACCTTCAAGGTGTGATAGTAGGAATGGAACACATTGGTCAAACAGAGAGTCTTATTGAAGAACATAATGGTGGACCATGATATTGGTTAGAGGTGGTGACTCTGGTTGACTCATAAAAATGGTGAGCTGACAGTGGAAGGTCACTGGTGGGGTAGAACGTGGTGCAGGTGGAGCCATGTGGGAGCTGGTGGAAACAAATGTATTTGTGGGGGTCAGCAGAAGAAGAGGCCATATGTGATAAAGATGGTAGTTCAATCTTAACCTATAGCACATAAATGGTGTAACACCCCAAATTCACGATCCTCACAAAAGTTCCCCAAACACGTTTGGTCCCATATACTCAAGTGCATTACCCCAAACTCCAAAGGCTACCAACTGGAAGATTTGTTTAAGGAATGTCATTGCGGAAACTATTCCATAATTGGAAGAGAATACACAGTAGAATGAAAATAAAAAACTTAAGCAGAATCAGTAATACCAAAAAAAGTAAACAGCGGAAGACAGAAAGTAAATCCAACAAAAAATACAATATATATATATATATATATATATATGATTCAAGGAATATATATCTATTAAAAAATCCAGACATTTCAAAATGCGGGAAATAGAAACAGAAACCAATGTACAAAAGAATAAAGTAAACTACAGCTGCATCCTAAGCCTTATCGTGGTCCCACACTCTCTATCTCCAACATCAATCAAGTACCTGATAAAGAAGGGACATTGCGTTTATCTATGCCTATAATCACATAATCTTTTTGGGTCCAATGGATGTCCCAAACAAGGTGTGATATGAATCCTAGTAGGCAACCTCCAAAATATTTGTTCATAACTATCAGTGAATATATATAGTAGTTAATATTCTAGAATAATTGAATAAACTAGGAAGTGCTCAATAGTAAAAAATTCTAAAATTTTCAATTATAATTGTTTTACATTTTCTATTCATCCACTAAACATTTTATCCCTGGTATATAGCCTGTGATCTATATACCTCATTTAAGTTACAAAATAGATTTCTAAAAAGAATTTAAACAATCATGTAAGACTGAATCCAAGCTAGTGATTTGGCTTGGAAGATGTGTCACAATCAGTCAACTATTCATAAACAAACCTCTGAGAATGCTCTCATAGTATATCCCCCAAGTCTTAGATAGAATCAATTCTATAAATAATGACTCTATGGGAAATCTCTCACGGTCTAACATCTTTGTTCAATATTCTACACTATGGCTCTCATAGTCCTATGAATGTAATATTGAAGCCCTCTGAGTTTTCCTAGTCCAAGGATATCCCAATCCTTTGGAAAATAAGTTTCAAACATATAATATCAAAAAAAATCCCTATAAGTCTTCCTTGTGCAAGGATCTCATGTTCCATTTGAAAAATCGAGCGCATATTATATCAAATCATCCCATGTAATCCGAAACTACATCATGGATAAACAATCATAATGCATTTCAGTGGAGTTTCATATTATTAAGAAAAATCCATCCTACTCAATTCAAGTAATGAAAAATAATGTACACCTCATAGGAAAAGTAGACCAAATGACCACAAACAATCAATCTAGGGAAACACACCCATGGGGAGTCCCATAAAAAAGGTAACCTTCCGTACACATATGGAAAACCCATTTATCCTATAATAAACCAAATCTTGTAATAAACATGGTTTGATTTCAAATCACACATTACCCTAGTCATGGGTATGCATCACTTTTAGAATATATGATCCAATAAAAAAAGTAAAGGCTCTAGATCACTAACCACATTTTTTTATCAATATACATGAACATCAGCCATTGAATCATCCTAAAATGGTACATATCTACAAAATATGAAAAACAGTCAACCCATGAAAACTCAATCGAGATGAGAAATCTGGATGAATGGCTCAGTAGGATTATAGAACTCCTCAGTGGTATTACAATGAAACCGATAGTGTCTTGATCATTGTTCAGACAGAGAATCAAGAGATTGAACATTGTCTATCATTTCAGAGAGCTACTACACACAACACAAGAAAAAATAGGTGTTTCCAGACATAAGAAATGTCCCCGCTCTGATATATCAAATAAAAATAAACGTAACCAATTTTTTCATTAAAACTACATGTTGTGTAATAGCCTTAACTAGACCCCAATGTAAGTGGGTCAACTAGGTCATCACACGAGAATGTACTTGACTATTACACTATCAAGATGAGGAAATACGAGGAAAGCTAGGTAGATAGAATGTTCTCCGAATTACACTACATATACATAGAAAAATTATATTTTTTTGATTTTTCACCAAAACAATAAGTAAATAAGATCCATACTGGAATATGAGATTTGGTTTTTCACAATATTTCCCCCTTAAAGAAAATCATCCCTGAATATCTCTTCTAATGGTGGAAAAAAATTGGTGAACAACTTTAGCCACTACAATCACACATGGTCCTCCATCTCCAAAAACTCGCCTTACATTTGTCTGTGCTTTCATATCACCCATACCATATGAACAAATCGCCCACAATGAACCATTGTGCTTTGATCTATAATCTGAATAGGGTGCTCCTCAAAATATAAAACCTCCTTTAACTCAACATCAACTAGATGAAAAACACGAGACAGGTCTGAAAAGTAATGTCATAGCTGAGAAAAGTGAATGGAATCATTCATGGCATGGTACCTTTGAGGAAACTGCAACTGATAGGAAATCGGCCTGAATCAGTCCAAAACCTCAAATGGCCCAATGTATCTTGTGAATTCTTCACATTGAAACTAATACCACTATTCTCTAACCTCGGTGTGACACATATGAAAACCAAATCTCTAACCATGAACTCAATATGTGATCTCCATCGTTTAATATATGATTTATTTCGAGAATCTCCAGTAGCCATCATCTTCTGAATACACTCCACCTACTCAATGGTTTCCTAGAAAAGATGTGGTCCCGAAATAGCTGCCTCTCCTACCTCCATCCAAAATTGGGCTGAACGACATGTCCTACCATATGAAGCATCATAAGGTTCAATCTGAATAGTTTCCTAAAAACTATTAACGTAAGAAAACTCTACATGGTGTATGTGTCTCTCAGAAGAACCCCAAAAATATTGGACACATGCCTGAGGCATGTATTCCTAACATAAATTGTGCACCCATACTAGCCATCTATTTGGGGATGGTTAGCTATGCTCAGAAGTCCCTGTGTACCCAAAAACCTCTATAGTTCCTTCCAAAAATGTTATGGAAATATAGTTTCCATGTCTGAAATGATAGAGTGCAGAACCCTATGCAAATGTACTATGTATCAGATTCATAAAAGTCTAATATCATCAACAAAGAAGGTTTCCTTGATATGTAGGAAATGTGAAACATTCAGGAGTCTTTCAAAATCCACCTATAAAACATAATTTCCTTGGGGTTACCTTGGTAAACCCATCACTAAATCCATTACAACATCATTCCTCATCACCTTGAGAATATGTAACTACTGTAACAATTTTAAAAGCTGATGAGGCTTCCCCTTCACTTGTTCATAGGTGGAAAATCTGATCAGAAAACAAATTATGTCCCTCTTAATTCCTAGCCACCAATACTTACGATGTAGATATCGATACATCTTGGTAACATAAGGATATACTTCCCATATTGAGGCTTGAAAATCTCACAAAAACTCCTCGCATATGTATGTTGACACCCATAAGAACCCATTAAAAATATTAGATTCATTGTCTATGGTACAACCTAGAGTGTGGTCGTCCCTTAACACACTCTCCCATAGTACTAGGCCATTGTAATCTGATATATGTCTCATTCGCAGTCAATAAAGAAGAGTAGAGGAAACTGATATAGAAGAAATAAACATGTACCCCAATTGTTTTGCACATTCAAATGCATCTCATTTAATATAGCCATAAGCTAATAGTAACTAGTAGCCTCTTGAACTGCCAATATCTGAGTCCTCTTCGTCAACAAAATATCCATTGTGTTTCCTTTCCCAGAAATTTATGCATGATCAATGACAAAAGACTAAAGGTATTCATCCCGCCTTCTCTATATCAAATTCACATCACACTAAGAAGATATATTAATGAGTCTTTTGTGGTATGTTTACAGTACAAAACACTCTCTGAAGAGATAACTTCTCCAACATAAAAAATTCATTCACAATGAATCCTTCCCCCTACCTAAGTACTGCTCCATTCTAGACACCAGTTGCATCTCTGTATCTAATTTCACTCTTTTCTATTTCAAAAAAAAATCAGAATCAACGATGAATTCAATCTCTATTTCAACTCTTGAAAGGTTGAATCATAGGAATCCCTCCATGAATAGTTCTCCCCCTTCTTAGTCAGGCCCTCCAGTAGCGCTGTTAACTGGGAAAAGTCATTAATAATGATTATTCAGTAACCATCCAACCCAAAAAAACAATATTACTCAATGATGTTCTTAGGATGCACCAAGGAAACTAATGATATAACCATATATGGGTCTACGAATAGTATTTTTCATGAGATAACATGGCCCTAGAAATGAATCTGGTTCATCCAAAAGTGACACATTGGGATATTAACATATAACTGATGATATCTGTGTGCACTAAATAATATCTCATGATGGATGGCATGGTCATGTTGATTATGAAATTACATAATGATACCATCCATGAATACTAACACAAATTATCAATAAGGATGTAACACTCAGTAAATCAGTTCCATGAAAACATCTACTACATTATTAAGACCGAATGGTATAATGAAATACTTGTATAGATCAGACCTACTCTAAAAGGCTATAATATGTATATCTAATGGTAAAACATGAAACTTATGATAACCAAATCTCAAGTACCTCTTCATGAACACATGGGATCCTCTAAGATGATCAAAGAATGTATCAAAACTTGTAGGGGATATTGTTTTTTGACCTTTAACTACATTATGTTCCAATAATACTCACAATGTATCAGGGTACCATCCACATTATTTGTAAAATGGTTTGGTGAACCCTATTGAGAAGTACAGGGTTTGATGAAACCCTTTTACTCTATCTCAGTTAACTACTTCTTGACAGGTCATGTTGGACCCAGACCAGACTTGGGATAGACCATTTTATAAAAGCAACCATAATATTCAAAGCATCTGTTCGTTTGACAATCCATTTGTGGATTTGGGACCCTAGTAATGAGATAGTCCTTTTTTGGATACTATATGTATGTTTTAGTGATTGTTTTTATATGACATAATATCTTGAATAGTATGTTCACCCGAAATGAGTGTTCTAAGGTCATAATCCTATGTCATGTTGTGACCATAATGTTGTGTGACCTAGAAGATGTGTGATCTTGATGTTCTATGTAATACTCATATAAAATGTATCTTACTAATATTGTGTATCTTACCCAGACTAGGTGTCTTATCGAGACTAGGTGTATTATAAAGATTGTGTGTCTTATCATCATCGTGATGTTATTTTATAAATAAATAGGGATGAAATTTTAAAAAAAGTAGAAGCATGGAAGGAAACCTCTCGCCCACCCCCACCCAAAAGAAAAAACTACAGAGGCCTAAAATGAATTGACCCTAAAACATCACTTTTAATAATGTCAATCCCATTAGGATTAATACTTGTTAGAGAGTTTAAAATCACCTTCTTCATGCCATTAAGTACCGTCGAGGCCATGTAGCCAGCTACCTTGTTACCCTCTCTCTAGGTGTTATGGATTCAGACATTTGTTCTTAATTATGAATTTACATTTCCTTATAACATTGGAAATCATCCAAGGTACTTCACCATCCTCCTCGAATGAGTTGTAGACAATTAAGGAGTCCATTTAAATTTCGTATACATCCAACCCCTGCTTCTGAAAAAGTCTGAGTCCCGTAAGCATTCCCATTACCTCTGCTTGAATGGAAGAGCCATGGACCAGGATTTTTGAGAATGATATTAAAACCTATTCTTTATTATCCCTCACCACACCTCCTCCACGAATACACCCATGTACACATGAGCCATCGGTATTGATCTTCATGCCACCTGAGGGAGGTCACCAACATACACAATTTCCCTTCCTTTTACTGGAGGTAAAGTCCTCATTGGAACTAGATTGAAACCAATGAAAGGAAGGAGCATCCCTCCAATACCGCACATCCTTGTACAAGTCCAATAACTGATTTTTCACCCAGAAAATAATCACTGATGTCGAGACTTCCATCCCATCATACTTTTCTCTATTCCCTGCCTTCCAAAGGCACCAACACCCCACATGCAGCAAAACTGAATGGGTAACTCTCTCGGGGCCAACGCCCTCATAGCCATGATACCACTTAACAATAAAGGAGGATAAAGTCTCATTTGAAGAATGGTTTTTAGAGAACTCTCCAAGAGCCTTCCAAACCTCGACTGCCCAAAAACTGTCAAAGAACAGGTGTGAAGAATGGTAGTCCCCCATAGAGTAAGACACTAAGGAACACTCCATGAGTGCCTCGCATGCATGATGTAGAGTATATCCTCTATTTTGTGCACATCAATCCCTCCCTCCATCACCGACCTCACCATTTTTTACCACGCCACCCAGTGTTTCTTTTCCTCTGAAAATGTCTCCCAACCGAAATTGGAAGGATCCTATCAATAGATTTGATCAAACCCTCAGGGAAATTTTTGGATAATAAACCATGGATTGGAGAGGCCAACAACACACTGTTTAACAGGGTTATCCTAACATAGAAAGACATGAATTTATTTTTCCAGTTCATAACACTATCGGAGATACTGGTACATATGTCATTGAAGCCGTAGATTCGAAGCCTTCACAATGATATGGGAGCACTGAGGTAAATCATAGGGAATAGCCCCTCTGAATGCCAATCATGTTGCTGAAATCCACCACTCTCTCTATGGAGCACCTTTTGGAGATTTAGAAGACACTCTTACCCTTGTTGATAAGTTGACCACTCCACTGGAAATAAACATCAAGCACTCTATTTATGCAATGGATGTACATACTCTTAGCATTCATAAATAAGATTTGTATCCTCCTAGAAAATTAGGTGAGTCATTGTCGGGGCCTTCAGACGATGCCGATATGGATGGATACTACCATTTATGATGATTCTCTAGATGAGGCGACGTAGGACGTCCTAAATGAGAATTAACAGAGACGATGAGATGGGGTTACCTTGCCTGAGGCCTCGATTAGACTTGAAGAATCCAAAATATTTTCCCATAAAGGACACAAATAACCACGAAGAGCTATAGAAATGGAAGATAAGATCAACATTCCACAATTTGAGACCCATACCTGATAGAAATATGTTAATTAAGCTCTATTCCACCCGATCATAATCCTTGATCTTGTCAATTTTAATGACCATGTCAGACCCTCTGGTCCTGATGTTGTTGTCACTGAGTATATCCTAAGCCAGAGAGATGGCCTCATTGATTGGGTGACCTTTAATAAAACCATGTTGTTGTAAGGAAATATAGAAAGGGATATGGATATAAATCCTCAAGTTGATAATGCTAGTAAATATTTTTTATGGAACATT
This sequence comes from Viscum album, assembly GCA_963277665.1. Classification (NCBI taxonomy): domain Eukaryota; kingdom Viridiplantae; phylum Streptophyta; class Magnoliopsida; order Santalales; family Viscaceae; genus Viscum; species Viscum album. The sequence continues at coordinate 958,114,123 of OY728143.1, read as the reverse complement.
ACACATACTCAGCAGACGGTAGTGTGAGATCGATGAGTGATTTTTGGACTTGGGAAGCAGAAACTAGAATGGTGGAGCATGAAATTCTTTTTATTCTCCATCACCTGAAGAAATCATGTATTGCATCAATAATGTCCTCCTTCCCTGAGACCCAAGAGGCCTTGTAGAAATAGGTAGGAAATCTATCTAGACCCACTGCGCTCTCCAGGTTCAAATGCATGAGAGCTTCTTTGATCTCTGACTCGCTAGTCATAGCCCCCAGACATTCATTGGTTTGTCTAGACACATAGGTAGGAATCACATCATAAATTCTCAATGGTTATAATGGATAGCCGAAAGATAATCATTCATTAAGACTATCCAATAGCTCCAGGAAGAAGGAATTGGCCATGCCTCCAATCATATTTCTGTCCTCCTTGAAGAAACCATCATCTAGCCAGATGTTTGGATAGACCAGATTCCCCCTCTCCTTGATGCACGCATGAAAGAATTCTATGTTGTTATCTACCTCTTTAAGCCACTTTATTTGATCCCTCTCCCTAGCTAGGCACTCCTATTTCAGAAGTAAATAATCCAAAACTCCCTTCTTCTCCGCAAGTTCTGCATTGGACCAATCATCTGACTCCACCCCCAAGCCAAGCTCAAGACTCTCCTATTCCTGCATAACATATTCAACAACCTCTTCGAATGGAGCCAGGTTCATCAACAATGATTGAAGCTTGAGTTTTAGTATCTTAGTTTACTATGAGAAATGATCCATTTGTTTCCTTGCAAAGGAGTGGCCCAAACAGTGTGAACCGGGTAATGGTATCCCGGTTATTCCACCCAGTACTGACTGAATTTGAACTGCTCTGGTGGCTGTGGCGAGGAGTCAAGTGACACAAGAATAGGCGAGTGGCCTGAGATTCCCCGAACTAGATGAGTGACCTTAGTTGTAGAGATGACCGAGTTAGCATGGATGGTAGCTAGGAAAAAATCTATATGCCCCCACTAATGACATGGTCCCTGCTGATTATAACTCCACGTGAACATGTCACCAAAAATCACAGGTCTGATAGGCCCTTTCCAACCATGAATTGAATGATATCAAGACTAGCATGCCTTGGGAAGGGTCCTCTACCGTGTCGTTCCTCTGGAGCCCCCACGACATTAATGTCTCCCCACACAATCCATTTCGTGGTGCTAGAATCAAACATGCTTAAATCATTCCACAAGGATTCCTGAGAGTGCATGTTAAAACGTTCATAATAAAAGTTATCATTGACAGGAATGGGGCCAAGGGTTACCTTAATAGTGAGGAATTGATCCCCAAGTTGAATCAATAATACATTGCACCTCCTACGAAAAAAGATCCAAATATGGCTATTAAACAACTCATCTTGCATGCTTCCATGAATCCGAAGCCTTTTGGAAAACTCCTAAATTATATTGGGTTGTTTTTTATGCTCAAGGACTGCTACCACTACAACATTGTGCCTGGAGATTTCCGAGGAAAGAAATTCTAACTTTACCTGGGCACCAAGACCCTGAGCATTCTAGATAAGTAATGATATCACCGGGAAAATAGCGCCATGGGACTTGCACCAGAGCTCTTCGCCTTCTCAAAGTTGGAGTTGGAGATCCCTTGATGCAACTTAGAATCTGATCATATGCACACCTGTGGTACCTTTTCCGACAACACCATTGGAGTGGCAGAGCTTCCAACCCTGCATAAAGATTGTTTCCTCTTGGAAGCCAGCACAGGTGACCTTTCACCTGCATTGGACTCATCTGCCCAAAGGAAGGGATCCTCTAAAGGTATCTATAGAGGGGAATATCAGAAGGGAGGGGACTAACCACTCAGAGGGGTCTCCTTTGAGATAGGAAAAACCACCATAGCACACTTTTTATTATTTGGAACTAACCTGGAAGCACTCGCAGCGTGGGGAGAAAAATAAAAAACCCTGGGCCCTTCAACAGACTACCTATAAGATAGATATTCAAGGGGTTTACAAGAGAACACAGATAAGGGAAGCCTTGGGAGGAGGAAAAACTCCTCAGGACATAAGAAACAGGGGTCGTTGCCCCCTCAGGAGCTTCTGAAACCATCTTTATGGGAGAGACATCTAAGGTAGCCACTAAGAAGACAATGGGGGGAAGCTGGAAAGGGATCCTGGGATAGCTCTGGAGTCACCTTAGGATGAATCGATGGGGAAGAGCACTCACGCTCACCCCGCTTAGCCTTTCCATTGAAATCTGTATTGCAGCCCTTAAAATGGTAGTGTCGGCAGACTGGGAGAGAAAGAACTTCAACATGGTAATGTGAGAAATACCTGGGGATCAATGGGTACACCAGATCCTGATCCCAGTTGAATGAATCCTCCACCTGAATGTCAAGATTCACCGGTAGGGGGCAGGAATGATCAAGCTCAACATAGTTGTGGGCCTCCACAGATGACAGACCCCATCTCGTCCTATCATTGGAGCACATGAAGATACCAATAGATTCCCCTATAAACCTCGGGAAGCCCTCATTCTGAAACGGTAATGGTAACCCTAGAAGACAAATCCAAACCACAGCCAATGATTTCTCCCTTCCAAGGTGAGCCTCCATAGACCATCTAGTTATTCTGAAGCCCCAATGGCAAATGGATCACGTGACCTTGCAACAGACATGATGAAAATCTTCTTTTGAATCCAGAGTGCTGCAGAAAGAGTTCCTATGAAGAACCGAGACCTGCAGCAGCTGCTAGAGACCCCAGGATGAAGCCCAGAGTTGGAAAGTTGTGAGCGGTGGAGTGGACGCCCCAAAAAGGATATCAAAGTACATTTGAGGCATGATTTATCCTCATCAAACACAGAGGCCTTGACATTCAGTGGGACCCTATTACCCTCAGGCGACGACTGCACATGAGACACAGAGATTACTAGAAAACAAGGTGACACAGACTACAAAAAAATAATAGAGGGAATCCCTGAAGGATGGCCCTTCACCATTGGAGTGGGCCAAGCATGCAGAAGACGAGGCTGCAAGGGGGACAACGGAAAAAGAGGAAGAACAAGGGTTGAACATCATCGGAAGAGGCGGGGGAGGCCAGGAGGGACCAACCATAACAGATGAGATGTTGTGCCACATTGGATTGAGTATATCATGACATACATAAATATATAATTCTTGAATATACCTGTGTGATATGTCAATATATTGTGTATTTATTTATGGTATGATTCATGTATTTATTTTTGGTATACCTAATGAATTTTACTTAGGGTATTCGTATGTGGTTTCGAGTTGTCCTACTGAGTTTTTGTTTACATAGACCTGCATAGGATTCACTCGCACATGTTGTGACTTGTGAATCTGATCAAAACATTTATCATGTCCAAGGTGTAACATGATTTGGTAATTATTATATAGGTTATATGGATGATTTATTCTCCTATATATTTATATAGTTTTCCAATAGCTACCCTTCATGTAGGGTTTCATATGGATGAGTTTCAGGAACTTGTGCTTTTACATTTAGGACTCTTTCTTTTGGGGTGCTTGAATTCTGGCCCTATTAAGTTTTCAGTTTCCTATTATCACACTCTATTGTTGGTAACTTAGTATAATTCATGCTACATTAATTTGTGTGTTAGATTTATTTATTTTGGATTTGGATTTTTGTGCATGTATATAGGTACTTATAAAAATGGCTCCCATTGGTGGGATAAGTCAACTAAGTGCTAGTCTCCAACCCCTGTCATATTTGATTCATGCATGGTGTAGTCAGATAATGGACCCCTCTGGGATGGGTTGTGACACATGGGTTCAGGTCCTACAGCCTTCCCAGATAAGATTTTGTATCACTGAACATACATTTTATCCTTTTATAACATCATACTATTATAATTTCCAAAAAAATGATGTACATCCTTGAAATACTGTAAATCACTAAATATCCTTTTAACCAAAGATATCAATACATTATCCATACATAAAAACATAATCTATGTTTATCTTAATAATTTCAGGAATAGAAAAACATATAATCCTTCTCAAAGATGAAAATAGAAAAACATTTAAATAAATTCATGAAACCAACTTAACACTTACCATCCATACATTACAATGTATCTATTGGTTATCGCATTCCAAAAATATGAGTACCTTCATGGAAAAATCTCTTGGAACATGTTAATGACTCTAATAATGATAAATACTTTTTGGAAATCAAGAATACTTCTTTATTCAATAGATTTATATACACAATCCATAAATAGAATATGATTTAAACATCATCAATGATACAATGAACTACTTTTAGAAATTTCTTAATTACATCCATATTAATCAGTACATTACAAATAACATATTTAAATCCTAGTATCATTATCCAAATAATATTATCAACTCAATGGTAATATATAAAATTATATAATTCCCTAAATCATGTGTTTTCTATGGAAATCACCTTTCTATTATTTAACATTTCTATTCCATTGGTATCATTTAACGTGTTATTTTAAATCGACATTGAAAAATATAAAATGATAAATATTTATATATTTAAAATTTCAAATAATATATTCATGAATCAAAATACATATATTCTTCTGTTAGTCCACTTCATACTTATGCCTCTAACTAGTTTACCTCATCTTGTTATACAATACTTCTTTCATTTCACATGTCATATATAGTCTCACCATTATCAATAACGTATCCATTACACGCACCACCATGTGGATCCCTTTAAGATCATTCATCATGGGAAATTGAGTTGGATAATGGAAATTTAATCCAAACAAAATTCACCTAACCTTAGATGATGTATTAAGAAGTCCAATATTCTCATCCATATAAAAATAGAACTCTTCATTTTTACATTCCATTCACTTACTATGTGTCCTTATTTAAGACTATTAAAACATATTTTTTCCTCTAATACATTTATGTAGGCGATTCATTCCATATTCATGACACAAAGGAAACCAGATCATCATTATTATATGGTCTCTATTACCTATACTCTCAATGAACTCCATATTTATTTCCATTAGTGAGTCTGATATTTTTTGAATTTTTACATTAATAATCAGGTTCTATGAAAATATAATTAAGCATTCTCACAACATCTCTTACTACAGTTATCATCCCACTTGAATGATCATCAACAAACTATCCACCACATTCAATATTAATCTAGTTCCTTCGTGTTCCTACCATTTACTAAAACCATTTTCATAGAGTGAGCATACATATCATAGAAGAAAAACCAATAGTTATTAAAATAATTACTTATATGATATATAAAACATTGAACCTTATTTAATCTATGAAATCCTAGGTTAATCATAATTCATTTATAGTGATCTTATATTTAAATCATTCATGATGATTTTTTATGATTTTTGAATTCCATAACCATATCCCTCAGGATTTTCAAACTATGTGTGTAGTAAGGAATGTTTTCTGGTACTAGAGTACCCTGAGTTAGGCCCAGAATTTCTTGTATGTGTTGTCACCCCGAGCGACATATATGCCTGAGCCACATCCACATGTTTTATCTGGATAGTGATGTATTTATAGGAAACCACTTACTCTATCCATTATAAAAAAATCCGGGCATTTTCCATAATGTTAAATCATCATTATATTTATCCTTAAATTCATCACTATAGATATCCTTAGAAACATACCTAGCTATATAACTATGTTTCTCTAATCCTTGTTTCCAAATCATGAATTATCCTTTCCTCTAATAGTAACTATATAGACCCAAGATTATCATAGATGTAAAATACACCATTTTAGATGAATATTCAGGACATTATAATAATACATGCCCTATGAACATAATAGTTTTGTTTATTTGGAATCATGGAATGAAAATATTTTATCTTGATTAATGATCTTCTATATCTCTCATAATGATCTCCACCATAATTACATTTATGTAAAAACATTATTTGACCCATGATGAATGTAAACATATGAAAGGGGTAGGTTGAATGCTATATAATAGTAAAAACATATATGTAAGAATAATCATGAACATAATGTAATGATAACATGTTCATGAAAATATAAGATCATAACCAACATGTTAAGTATCATAAACATAAATCATGGAATATGTTTGGGTAGTTAATATGTCATGGACCAAAAGGAAATAATGATAATAATCCATGAATAAATAACATAGGTATAAAAAATGAAATTGTTGTAGATACATATTCTTATATAATGATTTCAATAGTAGTCAAAGAATTTCTGCTGAGACCGTCAATGTAGAAACATTCCTTCACTGCTCCAGATTCACATCCTGTTCCAGCTACATATTTCCATAATGAGTCAACCACTTGTTTCATCCTTTTATTACAAATTTGTGATAACCCCTATTCCAGCCATGTATTGATGAATCAATTTCAACCCTTATTATAATCCTGTATTACAGAATTGATTTCATTTCTATTACTATCCCTATTATAATTAATAGAGTTCATTTATCATTCCATCCATGTCAATATCATGATATATAAATCTCTCCTAAATGCATTGGAGTGATATATTGGTCCCACTCATATGAGAGTAAAATCATACATGCAGGTACCACTAAATCATAAACAATAATATCATAACCCAAGAAATTAATTGTGTATCGTAATATTGTAAATATGTCTTGACCAATTGAAAAAGCACATGTTTTTTACCATTTCATATAATGCATAACCCAGTAAGGAGAAACAGATTTCATAAAAATATAACTCAAAAAATAGAATGATTATGATAAAGACCATGAAATTATTAATAACCTATTTTTAGAAAGAATATGAATGGAAACATTAGATCATTTTCTATAAGGGCTTGATTGAAATTAAAATATTTCATCATAGATAGAAAACAATTTTTAAACATCTATAAAAATGTTTCTCGAGGAAAATATGACTTTATTTCATTGGAAATTTTTTTCCATGCACAAAACCCTTTGAAAATAATTTTTATAGAAAATATCTTGTTAACATTTTAATTATACATGATGAAATTTGGAAAACCTTTTACATTGAAATATTATAAAATAACCATCAAAAAATTTGAAAAACCATATTCATTGAATACACATTGGTAACATATAATGAATGATTGAAAATATTGACAAAAACTATTTAAATGAAATATTATAATATAATATTGACAATATTTTGAAACCAACATCGTTTAAAAGAAATTAAAAACATAAAAATGAGGTCTGAAATCGTTTTGAAAATCCTTGCTGATGAAAACATATAAATTAATATTGAAAAACATTTTGAAAGTAATTATCCTTCAAAATTTATAAATGAAGATCATTTTTTTTAAAAACCATTACATTGAAAATTACATTTAAAATAATTTCTTAAAAATAAATCTTTATACATAAAAATAAAGCATCAATGGATTTATGGCAGATAAATCTGTACTTATCATATGAGGTAAAAACATTCATTTTTTCATGATAAAATATTAAAAAAGTATCCTGTTCAGAATGTGAAATGAGGATTCAATAGAAAAAATGTTAAAAATAATAAAGGTACAAATTTCATTTAATGATCATAAGGGATTAGTTGAACATTATTGTAATATATTTTTAGAAAAAATTGTTTTAAATGAATAGAAATTTCAGACCAAATAGAGGTTAATCTCAGAATTTCATAAAACACTTTCTTATCAATCATATGTACCAATGTGTGAAATAAATGAAAAGAACATATGAATAAATCATGATTAACAATTGGAGAAATAAAATTCTGAATGATTCATGATATATAGATAAAAATAGTTCATCAAATAAATCATAAACATTAAAAATATTGAAATATGATGAGGTTGACTCTATAAACACTTATAACATTGTAAGATGGGATTATACACTCCATGAAAGAAAAAGAAATTAAAAAAATTTAAAATATCATCAAAATAATTAAATTAATCATATAACAAGTAAAATTAATTTATATATTCCTCAAAATTGTATTTAGGTGCATTGAAAAATAGGTGTCTTAATGAATGAAAAATAAGAATAAAAATAGTTCACTGATATGTTAACTTTTGAAACATAAAACCAATGAATAAAGGATGATAAAATGGATATTTTAATATACATAATTTTATGAATAAAAATAATGTAATAATATCATGGGAAGTACATACACCATATAGTAGGACTTACTAGTGAACATAGCATGTATCTTACATAAATAAAAAGGGAGATAAATATCATCATAACTTCTGTCTTGACTCTCACCATACTCGTTCTAACCACCTGTATAATTAATATAAATTTATAATAAATATTACCCAAAAACATGTTCTTATATATAATACCATATATGGTTTTATTAAAACCTTATATTATAATATTTTTTACCATCCAATGTTAAGGTTTCAGTTGTGTAATATTCACTTTGTTTTTCACATGTTTCATAATTTGTTATATTTTTTGTCCTTATAATTAAGTCCTAATTTTATAATTTATAAATTGATATTAAATTTTTTTTATATTTTAAATTTTTATTATAATAATATATATAATATATATTTATGAAACAAATTACATAATTTTTAGAGACAGTAGCTCATACGTAGACATGAATGTTATTTCCATTTAATTATTGTATTGATAGAATGAAAGGAAAAAGACATATATGTATATATATATATGTAAATATAATTATAAAATTTTATTTATTATATCCCATATATCATATATATTCCCTAAGTTTATCCTTGGTACATTTCAAGTAGTTTTTGAATGAATCATATCGTGTTGAGGGGCGGTAGTCCAGACTTCCTCAAGCTAAGTTATCATATTAACAGAAAATTGGAAATAAGAAGTTTTGTGTTGTAAATGTAATAAATAAGCATAATGAAATATTAACTATAATATATAACATATATAAAGATATTTTCAACAATTATGGCCACCATTATAGGTGTTAATGGGGAAAATGAAAAATCATTGTTCCATGAGGCAGTAGTTCGTCATAAACAGAAACAGTATATTTGTTAGCCATTAGATGAAGGATTGTGTAAGTATAGGTCGAAAAATATACATAAAAACATTATATTATTTTTATGATATGGTATTTGTTATAAAATAATATAATAAATACATTCTGTGTGGGTTTATAAGGTTAATAAGTCGAAGGAGTTGAGATAAACTGTTACCTCTAAATCAGGTAACTCCTTTTGGTTTGTGGAAAAATGATTCCTTGGATTGGATTACAAAAAATTTAAGGATTATTGGAGGATGTAATGATTGATGGAATGATTATTTATCTAGGTTTTGAAGAACATAAGATATTTTATATGTGGATCGAACTATGAGTGGTGGTGGGATTTTATAGTCAATGAAGATGACTAATATAGGATTGTTGTAAACAATTTTGGAGTACGATTGTTCATACATAACAAAATTCATAAAAAATAAACATAAATAGATAATTGTTGGTTTATGTAAATATATTTAATAAAAATGTGTTTTAAAAGGTTTATTTTTATTTTTTTACTATAATATTATCTTTTAGTCACCAATTAAGATTAATTTTTTCTTTATCACTATGATTGATTTTATTTACTTTGACTAATCATTTTTCCAAAAAACAACCTGATCATATTAAACCCTAAATATTATACCGATTAAAATAATTTATAAATATTTATCAAATTTCAATTAATATATGTGGAAATTTTTTGATTAATTCTATTTCCGTAGATGGGATGAAATTATGGGTTTTTAAAGTAGAAAGATGCTCAAAATATAATTTTCTTTTATATTCAATTTCATGTTAAAATTGATTCTAATTAACTAAATCATATTAATAGTTGTATAATTGATCTTTTTTGACCCTAAAACCAATTTATTTTATAATATATCTTTAACAATTATTTAAATAAATATTATTTTTTAACTAAAAAGTAGGATTTTTCCCAATTCATCAAAAAATAATTTTTCTCAGAAAAATACCAAAAAATCCCCCAATGGTAATTTCAACATTGTAAATTCAAAACATAATTTTATTGTATATAATTAAATTTATAAATGTGTCTATAAATAATTTTATTATTAAAAGATATTTATTAGAGAATATATTATTTTCAATCATTAAAGGACTTTACCAAAAATCTCATATTTCATTAAAAATAAGTATATATATATACAATTTAGATAATATTTTAAAATTTATTATTACTAGTAATATAAATATTATTAATTTCTTGGGTATAATTATATCATTTAAATAATTATAACAATAAAATGATGTCTCGTAGACACATTTGTGTAGTGTGTAATGTACGCTAGTCAGTGTTGCGTATAGCGCAAGACAAGTCAGTATTGCTTGTACTGATAGCCTTATCTGTATTGCGAATTGTGGAAGACAAGTCAGGTTTGTGCGAAATGAAGGTTTTAGTTAGATATTTAATATAGATATATATATTTCCACTATCACATGAAATGAGAAATATCAAAAAAGTTAAATATCTTAAAAAATTGATAATTCAAAAATCTCATGGTGTTACAAATAAGTAATAAATTTAGTTCAAAATAAACACACACACAATTATTTAAACCTTGAATCATTATCCAATATTTTAATAAATATAATACCATAATGAATCATAACACACATCATATAATTATTCATAAAACTCTCTACTTAGATCGATGAACTAATTATGTATGATGTTGGACAAGTTTTTTATTCCTCCAATATTACACATATATATTCCAATCCTTTCATATTATTAGTTAAATATATAAAAATATTCATTGAAAATTACTCCCCCTATCAAGGTTATATCAACCCCATTGATACTTATCAGCCGGTTATCATCAATTGTCATAATAGGTAATTTGAAAAGAAACTCAATTATATATTTCCCCATGAAGGAACATAAAAAATTACTTTTTCAATTAATAATATTAATTTGAAACACAATGTTTAACTACACATAATGTACTATATAAATAATGAATATACCATCCTCGCATACTTTGAGTAACAAAAAATATCATTTATAATGACACCTGATTTTCATAATCCATATACCAATCCTCAAAAGGAAATATCATTCATAACATAATATCTCCAAATATAAACTTATGGGACATAAATATAATATTCCCCTATACTAAACTATATATAATACATCGATTTAACATAATAACGGTAATCTATTATGGCAACCATCCAAAATCTATGGCGAAGAGATGAAAAAATCCACTATTACAATTTATCTATCATCTAATAAGAATATACACTATATAAACCATATGTAATTTTATAAAACTATATTAAACATTCTTTGATAAAATCTAATCTCAATATTATAATCTAGTAAAAATTTAACCCAGATTTTATTTAATAAAATAAAATGTTTCTCCGAAATGATATATTTTATGATCATATGTTATATATAAAATATAAAGAAATAAATAAGAAAATAATTTATATTATTATTAACAATAAATATTATTTCATAAAGATAATAAAAAGTTATTTTAGTTATGTTCATGATGCTATAGATATTTTAACAAATATTCTATATAATAATTGTAAAACATCAAAACACCACGAACACTTTAATGATTTGCATCCCAATATGCCTCATAATAAAAAATACCCTCTATAAAAATAAAAAGTGTGTCACTTATCAAATTTTATTTCAGAATTTGAAAAATAATTATAACTTTTATATGGAGAAAAAATAACTCCCTTTCTCCATTAAATAAGCATATTGATTTTCAATTTGTTAAAATCATAACATGATCCTCCAATAATAACTATACTATTTTCAGAGAATTTTCAACTTTAAAAAAATTGGTGGATTATATAGATTAATCACCTCATTCATCACTAATATAACACCTGAAAACATTCATAAAAAATAGTACCAACAAAATGAAAAAAATTCCACAATCACGACATTTACAACTTTTCATATAAATTATGTGTTCTGAGAAACTCTAAAACCATCATTTGATTATCTATATGATACTCCACGATCTCTGAGTAAAATATTATAAAATTTATTAAGATGAAAATAAAATCCTAAATAAAGGGTTTCTAAAGCCTATTAATAATCATTATAAACATGTATGGTGCATTCAAGATGTATCAAAACTGATGGTATAAACCCACAGAGAATGTGTGAATTAATGTGTTTCCAAATTTATTTTTTACTTAAATCGTGTTGTTTACTTTTTTATGATCTTATTCATGCATCAGAATTAATTTATTAAATGTATCAAACTATTTTTATTCTCTCATTTAAGCTTACATAAATATAAATGAAATTAACCCATAAAATACATTGAGATTTTACTTAGTTAACATGTACTAGGATTCCTATAATGATGTAACAATAAAATAACTAATCTATTAACCAGAATAAAATATAATCACTTTATATTGCCATAAGATATAGTCATTGTTAGTTAATAAAAAGGTACACTACCATTATAAAGTTCATGGATTTTTATATCCTCATATGGGTTAGTCCCTCTTCATACCCCACATACAATATATAAGGGAATGATTTTTAACTTTATAGATATGGCGGTATCCTCAATATTTTATATAAAATTGTGTCTCCTCCACATTTGCAACTTTCAGTAAATAAGAATGAATAATTCATTCCATATTTTATTCATAATTGTGGTCAACATCTCCACACCTCAAATAACTCCAATATAGATGCGATCAATTTGTTTACAATTTTTATAACTCATTGATTAATGAAATTTTACAATAACATATCAATTACCATCTTCTGAACTTCTCAATTTTTTTTAATGTTCTTCCAGATCCCAGACGATTCTTTTATATATTCTCATTTAAATCCATCATCTAAATTAAATAAATAGTGTTAGAATATAAAATTTTTCATCAGAAGACATACGAATATAAAAAGAAGGAATATTAGTTGGAGAAGAATACTCCACTATCATAAAAGTATATGGAGGTCCTAATGAAGCTTTAGAAGGCTTCCTCATTTAGTTATGTGATACAAAACAACATAACACTAATTGTATTGAGATGTTTAAGAACTATGATTGAAATTATTAGATATGATACATCTTGACATAATCATATCTTGTTTGGTTATGGGAATCATTGAATTCTTTGTAATTGATATATTTATGAAACATTCATAGGTATACTCTTTCTTGAATCACTATATAAATAAAATAAAGAATGTATCCCAAGTGATCTAGATAGAATTTCATCTAATACTGCATATAATGAAAAAGGATCATTCCATAGCTAAGAGATCAAATACATTCCAGATATACACTAGTTTAAATATATATTTACCATTGTATTCCCCCCATTTATAATTTACTATTAAGTTTGAATTTTAGTCATATAATAGTGCATAATTTCTGATGTTGACGAGAAAGATTACTTCATAGTTTCATATCCCATAAATAATGGAATGTAAAAAGTTAGTTTCATTCTATAAAATGACCTGGAGAATATTTTACAATGGTTGGGTATATTTTAAAATGTTCTACTTACTCAAGGATAAGAATTTGGTGAAATTATATTTGTGGAAAAAATTTACGACTATCAAATATTTATTATAAAAATATTCACAATATTTTTCAGGTTTAATTGTTAAGATATTCTAATGAAAATATTTATGGGAATTAAAAGATCATATCCTAATCAAGAAAATTTCATTTTTTCTATAATATGAGTTACTTCACATAATATTTTTGGATAGGGTTTGGTAAATTTAGTGGTTCTTTCATTTTAATTAATTACATTTTTATGCAAATTATCCCTCTCCACGCTCTCTATAATAAATTAATGAATGATGTTAATATTCTCAATTTTTTTAAAATATATGAAATCTATGATGATGTTATATTTGGATGATTCATTATACATGGACTATTCAATAAATAATATGGATGTAGTGATCATTGATCAGGAATCAATGTTATATAATTTTAACGCTATTTAGATCCATCATTTAGTAGGCTTTATTATTTCTATTCCACCTAATTTAATTCTATGATTTTTAGAATGATCTTGTTTCATTATATGACCAAAAAGAATTTTCCATCTACTTGTTTGACATCGTTACTCTTCTTTTTTTTAAAGTATATGATTATCATAGGAATATTTTATGTGGAATTTACGACTACATGGTGTGAGGTCTCAGGAACATAGATCATTTATTAAGTTATTATATATCATATTATATATATGTCCACTAAATTTGTAGATATTTCAGAGTCTTTGTAACATAACTAGGGTACTTTCTGTGTACATGGAGAAACACATGTGTATAATACATCAGTGTATACAAGTACTTATCATACTAGGATACACAAATTTTCCTGGATTATGATAAATATTCTGGTACAAATATACCCCTACAAATCATATATAAATTTACACCCAATTTTTTGGGGTTTTACATGATGGGTTAGCCCAAAGACATGTCAAATATGAGGCATTAGGTGGCCACACCATGTACTCCTAGTACACACCTGTCCTATCTACAAGTATTTTTTGTGCTTACAATTCAAGGAGAAGGATTTTGAGAAAGTAGTGGCTCATTATTAGGTTATTTCAATGAAGAACATAAAGCTATGGTCATTTTCAATATTAAATGTCATTTGTTAGTTCATTCAATTATGATTGTGTATCTTAATCCATTAGAGACTGTGAAATGTTTGAGGTGATCGTGTATAATATGTGTGGTCACTCTAGACTTCTAGAGGAATAACCAGATCGTTATTTTTTTAATAACATATCAATCATATCTATTATTTCCTTTTTATAGTTTTATGTGGTTATATTTTCCATTTGTGATAAAGGGTCACATATTCTCGAGTTTATCTAGGCATGAGAATTACCTTATTCATATTAGATTTGTTAGATATGACAAGTGAATCATGATATTTCTGGTGGAATACCCTTATAACCATTCACCCCAAAGTTGGTAATATTGTATGTGAATAATATTTGGTAAATAAATGCATTTGGTACTCACTACATAGTCAAGGTAGAAATTTTTGTAAGTATTTATTTAGAAGGTTGCTACATTATCTATCTCATGTTTTTTTATTTCATAATATTACTAAAGGAGAAAGATTATTTTTCTTAGAGAATTCTTTATAGTTCATTTCACCTAACAAAAATGAATATTTATTATATTCAAATTTCTTTGTAGTTCATTGACATGGATAAATTCATTTAGTCTATGTAAAAGGCCATGTAGTGAGTAAGTCATCTCAATTGATGGATTTAGAATTCACTAGTCAGTCTAGGTGTGTGCCCCCCATGGTTAGAGATAGTTTATTAGTGTCCCCTATTAAATTGAATTAATTTTTCTATCATGTATGGTGATAGATCTCTTTGTTGATTGTTTTATTTTTTTCCTTATCATGCTATCTAAAACATGATTTTAGTGTTGTTTGGGAATTGGCATTGATTGTTTAGCAGACATGGATCATTGTTTAAGGTTAGTAAATAGTCCCCTAGGTTACATGTATTGATGTGGAATTGGTCCCCTATAATGATTTTTTTTGATTAGAAATTGTGATGGTTTAGATCCATTAGTGGTTCAGGCATATAGAGTCATGAGAAGGAAAAAGTACTCAAATTATTTACCTCTCGGTCCTATTTATAGAGAGAATAATCTTCTAGTAGTGGATACACTCATTTTCATTCATTTCAATAAACCCATATAATAAATACAATTTAGGTTCCAATTTTATGTTATAATTTGATTACGATTTCCTATCACTATAGTTGAACAAATCATAAACATCCTCTCATGGTTTATATTTTTGACATCATATCATTTTTCTAAGAGTTTTGTTTGTTGATTCCATGGATTTATAGTGAGTTTGGTGACACTCAAGGCCTCGTTTCAAGGGAAATATAACTATTTTTTTTCATCAATCTCTATATGAGATGGAAGTGGATCATGTACGTTTAGAGAATTTATTAGTCACATACACCTCTATTTGATGGGAGACTCACAAAATTCCAATAGGTGAGTATTTTTGTTTTTGGAAAGGCTTCACCATTTCACCGTACTAACGATGTTGGTCTCCCATATAGAATAATTGATAGGGAGTTGTTTACACTTGAGGTGTGGGTCTTCTTCGGTAGTCCCCATGGTGTAGATGACTAATTTTTTTGGTTATCTGTTATTACCGAATCTAGATAGTATGTAGATCATGTGTTATATGAGATTAATTCCATCTCTTTGAGTAAGCATTTTCTTTAGTTTTCAATGGGTGGTTGAATGGTTTTTCCCTATTTTTGTTTAAATAGGGGAGCATTTTTTCCTTTATATTTTAAAATCACTACAGTATTTATTTATTATAATCACCATTTATTTCGAATTATTACACACTATGGGAGTTTCTATGAATATGTTTTATAGGTTATTGATGCCTTTTGTGGATTTGGATCCCAAATAATGGGTGGTGAGAGTGGAGTTGGGTCAAAAAAATTTCTAATGGGATTTGATTTAGTATATTCCCAGTGTAGACTATACTATTTCATGGGGATATACAACACACATGAAGATGTGGTGGTGTTATACTCAAATATTTTGGATTTATTATCTTTCCCCTAGAGAATATTTTTCAATTTTTATCAATAGATGGTTATAATGTATATTAATGAATGGTTTTGTTTTTATTTTTTATATATATCATACATGGTTGTGTTATTTATTACAATATTTGTAGTTTTTATATCCAAAAATATTTTTAGGCAATGAACTCTCATATGCCTATTTTTATTACTCATCACTTCTCCCCATACCCAAGCATATTAGATATTGAATTGGGTGGTCACTCTTAGTAGACTTTCAGTCTAGCTGGGGCCTAGTTGGTTGAGTGATGAAAATGTGGTATCAAATATGGTTATTCTATTAAATGATGTTTGGATATAGGTGTCTAGTTATTTTGGTTTAGGATATCTGGGGATGACATTATTATGGTTCTTATGATTAGTTATAATACTATGGAACCCATAAATGATGTGGTGGCCAAGAAATTCCTATATAAGTGCTAGGAAAATCTATCTAACTAACATGAGAATATATAAAATTGGTTATATGGTAATGTTTGTAAGGTTCATGAATCATGTATTATTCATTTATTTCATTTTATTTCATAGAAAGATGTCCTATCCGGGTGTTGGATCTATAGAATTTATATTTTAATTTTTTTTAAATGAATTACTTTCCCTAGAATTTTAAAAAATATGTTTCCCAGAAAATGAGATCCCAAAAATAAATAATAAACGTATGTGATTCCTAGGATGAACTCTCCCAGGTCTTTAATATATTATACCATTTTCTGGTAGGGTCAGAGTTTCCCACCTCAATGTATTACACAGGGGTGTATAATCCTATATCATTAGAGCTTTTATTTGGTATTTGTAAAGATAATGGATGGGAACATGACCCCTTCTTGGGTTTATAACCCATCATCCACATGTTTATAATAATGGATGAGTTGGTCCCTCATATTGTATTATGGAGTTTGGAACCCCCATATCCCTCATGGGTATATGACATTTGACTACAACTCATAGGATTTGGGTCCTATTTTAATAATTTATTTAGAACCTTCTCAATTTAAAATATTCATTGGTCTCTCATACTACAACGAGGTGTCAGTACCCCAGTCAGGTAGTGAATGAGTCATCCATTTTTTGAGGATAACATCTTCAATGATACAATATGTTGTTCTTTTGAACATGTTTTAAAATATAATATTTAATTGATATAAACTATTAATATACTAGAGTGGTACGTTCCCCATCAACTGATGGGAATTACATTTGGATTGGGGTTTAGTATCCCCATGATACATAATGTTGTGGGTCCATGATATAATAATTATTTTAGTACACCACATGAGATTGTGCATGGTACCTATATCATTGTAGGGTCTCATTTTAAATAATTTATTATAGGATAATTATTCACTTATAGAATTATTTTTCCCCATTCAATCATATCCACTAATAAATATTAAAAAATTTCTATATAGTAAAAACATTATATTTAATATACTAATACCATATAATGTTATGGTAATTTTCCATAACCATCTCCACTTCCATCAATTGGGTTATGAAAATCATTATTCATATATATGACAAATTTTCTCATTATGATCTCAGGTCATTCGCTTTTCCATCCCCACATCTAATGGACATAAATAAATATGTATTTATTGTTTATATATATTATTTTTTATTCTATTATAAATCTCAAAAAAGTATATCAAGCGTAACATCATACGTTACATTTTTTTATTATGGTAATGTCACATATGTGTTTGATGAATTACTGTCTCATAAAGTGGTATGATTCATATACTCTTTAAATGGAAGGTTATAACGATGGGTTTAATGATCATAAATAACATATAAGAATTAAATGATTATGTAATAATAATATATCTTTCAAATTTCATTATTTAAATTCAAAAATATAATTGAAACAACATTCATATGGACTTACAACTTACCATCTCCATAAACAGTGAATTTCATTTTATATTATTAAATATATTATATTAATATAAATAAATATATATTAAATATATATAGTATAGTAATGTCATGGATGAAATTAAATGTATTTTTACAACATCATCTATGTTAGAGGACCATTAATAAAAAATCAAAACAGATATGAAAACATATCAGTTATTACACGAAACGTTACATTAATATGGAATTTTTAATAAATAGTTTAAAAAAGTATTTATATAATAATATATTATTTTATATATATGTAAATAATGTCTTATTATATATTTATAATAATAAAATATTTAATATATATGAGTGTTTAATAAGTATGAATATTTTCATGACTTACAACAATGAATTTATTTACTGATTTTTCTTTCCTTGATACATACATTACATTGTGAACCTATATTATTTTAGAAGGTGTATATGTTTTTTCTCTTACATTTAATATCCATAATTTCTTTTACACTAAAGATATTTTACATTTTGATTTATTTTATTAACATATGGGTATTATTATTGAAGGATAAAAAAGTGGTAATAAATTTATATTTCAATTTCATTTTTTATCAAGGATATTTATGATTATGTTTCTTATGAAAAATATTATTATTCATCTCTCAAGAAACTCATATATTTTAATATATTTTGGTAAAATATTTCCAATTTTTTATAATTGAAAAAAATATTTTTTTAACAATATACAAATTTGTTTCTCCCTTCGGTCGGAAAATATGTTTTCTTTGAAAAACCATGTCTAAAAAATATTACCACTTTTTTTACTATTATGATATTATTTATAAATGTAATTTTTAAACATGATTCACATTAAAAAAATATAGGAATATTCATGTTAGTTTAGATAGAGTTCCTTATAATATGATATCTTTTGATGTTAATTATTCTATATTGGGGATACGTTACAAGGATACGAAATTTTTATTTATGTATATAGTTTGTGTTTAATATTTAACGATGTTTATTAATGAATATTTCTTTCCATGGATTATACCATAAAAAATTATTATGTAACCCTATTTTTTCATGGGATATAATGTGATGGAATGATTATGAAAGAAGTATTTTTTTTTTTCATTTTTTGATTTAATAGAATGGTAAGAAAACCAATTTAATTTCATGGGTAATGAGATGATTCATTTTCTATCATCTTGTAAAATATTTAAATATTTTTTTCCTTATGATTTTTGATGGACTTATAACTTCATCTAATGTATTGGGTAATTATTTATATATCATGAGATAAATTGGATTGGAATGGGTAGTGATAATTGATTAATAAGAGACATTGTATACTATGATGATATGGGAGTGAACCATGACTACTATGATGGTTTTTTTAGTGAACCAATTAGACTATTATGAATGTGGTATTTACACATTACTAATATGGAAAAGATTTTATCAACTTTTTTTATACCAAAAATCTATCTTCTACTAATGTTATTCAATTAGGGATCATGTTTATTGATTCACTTGTTATTAATGTTTTACAAACTAACAATATTTATTACATGAACCAATATTATAGTATTGAAATCAAGGGTATGGATTTCAAATTTTATGCCCATATTTTCATAGCCTTATGTTCATGTTATGCTTTTGTATATCCCATGTTTAATCATACATGTCATATACGCTCTCTGTTTCTTATGATTCCTTTCCCCATGCTCTGATGAAATATATTACATATGATATTTCAATCATTGGTGTTTTTTATGAACATCATGTTGGGAGATGATGTATTTTACCTATGGACATGTTTTTTTCATGTCTTTGAATACACTGTAGTATTATAGTCTTCATGCATGTGTTTGTGTAAATTAATGAATATTCATAAAATTGATGTAATATATATGTATGATAATACAAGATTAGTATAGTTGTTATAAAAGTATATTTTTTTAATCATTGGAAAATAGTATGGGAAAATATTAGGGATATCCCTAAGGACATGTAAATGGATTAGTATAAACAGAAGTGGATGTAATGGAAAATGTCAAAGAATTTTTAAAAAGGATAGAGTATGGGGATTTCATGAAATTAAAAACCTATCTAGACACAATATGTGGGTGTGAAAAATGAAAATAAAATCATAGGGGTTATAACTAAAAAATTAACATTGATCTAGGCTTGATCATCTCCATGTGTACGAAAATGATGCTTTCTTTATGCCTGGTTGGACACTCCCTTGAGATGTTATTTGTTAATCCACCAAACCCTTCAACATCTTTCTAAAAAGATTAAATAGATAGTGGCATTAAATTACCTCTAATATAACTATAGTGTCATAAATTAATGAATCTTTTATGATTTAGTCATGCTATATATTATTGTTTTCATTATTATGGTGTTCCGCAAAATGAATATTGATTATTAGCTAATAGATTGAAGTTGAAGGAAACATGTTGATGATGCGTATCCTGGATAATGATATGATTTTACTCCTTAGAATCCAATATTTTTGGGATATGGAATGATTAATTTTTTATATATGATATCAAATTATTCTCATGTTATGAATAATTACGTACATTCATATGGAAAAAATAGGGGAAAACATTATGAATAGTCATTCCTGAGGAAACATCCACCTTCATTTAGTGGTTCTGTTGATACACTAGATTCTGATCAATGTATCATTACCATTGAAATCATATATTACATTTTCAAACTTTTGGAACATGAATAATAAATTATTGACATATACCCTTTTGATGTTGAAGTAAGATAATGGTGGAATCTTAGAAAGAATATAACACAATAGGATGAGATTGTATTAATGGATAAAGAAGTGTTCAAGAACTTATTATTCAATGATTTCATTAATAGTATTCCTCTTTTGAATATGAATAAGGTCTACCTTGAGTGAATAAAAATGTATGATGAATATTTTGGTACTAAGGATAATATTATAAATTTTTATTTTGTTACACTTATATTTTTATCAACTAACATAAATGGAAGGTTAATAGATTCTTCAGTTCCATAAATGGTTTTTTCTGAAGTGTACCCTCCATTAGATAAATTAGTAGATGTGAGGTGATTTTTGGAATTTCTATCATTATGGAAATGGAGGATGATGTTATGTATCAATATAATGGTTTTTTATAGGAAGGGGAAAATGGAACATCATGGGAAATATATAAACTGCTGAGAAAAATAAGTAGATAATTCATTTATACTCAAACTGTTTGAAGAAGAATAGAGGAAATTTGATTAAGATTACTAGTAATTTTTTGTTTGTTTTGTGAAACTTCATAAAGACATTGATTAACTATTTGATGAGATGAAATAGTTAACAATGTAAATAGTGATAAAGATCCATAGAATTAACCACCCACACATATGTGATTTAAATCAAAGGAGTACATGATTTATGCAAATAAATGCCCTAATATAATGGTTTATGATAGTTATTTACATTATAAACATTTTAATATATGATACAAAGGTAAACCTCATGTGATCACTATTTCTTATAATGGGTGTGACAACATATGACAACCCTGCTTTTATTATAGACTTAAACATGATTTATTACATAAAACATCACTTGATACAACAAAGAAGATCGAGAGGTTTAGTGTCTTTGGTTCTTAGGATAATTACATAAAAACTTGAAACATGAAATACAAAATCTTTATTTAAAAAATCCTTTACATGACCACTACATTCCCTCGTACTTAGTATTGCATGGGTTAACCTGAGGACATGCATAAGAAAGGGTGATCTATAAATCCCAGTAAGGGAGTACACATTGAATAACATTAGGAGTACAATACATGTTAGAAAATAGGAATATCAATAGAGAATACAAGAAAAATGAACATAAAGGCATGATAAATCATGATAATCATAACATGGAAATGTGGCAACAACACTTAACATGAAATTACCATGAGCCAAGGCCCATTGCACAAGGAGCATGAGTAAATATTCATTGCACATAAAGCACGAGTAAACCCTCATTTCACTTGAATTAGCATGAGTAAACACTCATTGTACATGACATATCATGATACTATACTTTACCCAATGCATTGGAGCGCTATAAGGGCGCACCCTTCTTAAACATTTCATTTCATGCATAAGTGTGCCACATGGATCATAAAACATGGATTCATAAAACATAATCATTTATTCCACGAAAAAAATGTGGAATTAATACATGAATCTTTATAATCAATATTTAAAGGTGCATAAATGTGAATACCCTTGATGGAGAAATGGGCACGGTATTCACTACACAATGACATTGGCTTAGAAAATCGGTGTGATTTTGGCAGCGTAATGACGTGACATAAGAATTTATAAAAATGTTTTATGAGAGAGAAAGGGGTTCCTTATCATATTTACATGTAATGGACAGTACGGAGGTCATATAGAAACATGTCCCAACAATTGTAATGGAATTTATATTCATGATACAAAATTATTTCTTGAATGTAAATGTGGAGAGAGAATTTCCTTTCGAAATTTCAGCATAGTAACGGGTGTACATGGGAGGAATTTAATGAGAGATAAAGGGTCTCCCATCATTAAAACATAAATAGGGAAGTATGAGGGAGGTGGGAAACCATACCCCAACATTTATAATTGAAATTAAAAGGGCAAAACAACTTAAAGAAAATAAGACAAAAAATGAGAAAGGAAGAAAAAACCCTTACTTGGAAGTGTGCTTCCAACGGCTAGAGAGAGGCTTGTGAGAGGATTCGTGGGAGCTTGGGGAACCTTGGGAGTATTCTATATAAAGTAGGGTAGAGGTTGGAAGAACTACAAGGGCTTTGAGTGAGGAAGAAGTGCGATCTTGGGTGAGTTTATATAGGAAAAGTGAGGGAATTCTTTATTATTTAGGTTTGGGACCCCTTATATTAAATTAATCCAAACCACAAACCATCCCATGGTTTTTTCCCATGGTTTTTCGCAAAGGGAAGAGGAAAAAAAAATTTAATTCCAAATTCATAACTTCTTAAAATAGTAATGTTACTTATGTGGAGGTGAGTCACACTCCCATGGTTATTAATTTAAAAATGCAAAGTGCTGAATAAGTCTTGAGGGGTCCATTAATGCTTTGAAATGTAAGTCAAACAAACCCAAAATCCCATTATTTTAATTCTAAAACATATATTTGCCGAACATAAAGATTATAGTATTTAATTACATCATTATTGGGTCATTATGATGTCATAAAACACATTATATATTTAAACGGTATTTAATTTTTACCCAAAAATTTTACTGTCTCAGAAAATTATGAAAAATTCACCGTTGGATAATTTCGACATCCTGATTCCAAAAAGAACATTTATTTAATGTAAATAATTTTTTAAATATTTGAATTTTTAATTTTAAAATAAAAACCGACATTTAACGAAATTTCACGGGTTTTGCAGAAATGGATTTCAAACCATAGTAAAACTTTTAATTGCATTCATAAAATTATAAGATCATTTATATTTAATAAAAATTAATTTATTAATAATAATATTATTTTATAAACATTTTACTTAATTCAAAAATCCCTTAATTTATTAAAATAGATTTCTAAATTAAATAATAACTAAAAACACCATTTGTACTTTAAAAACTATTTACAATGTATAAAAAATGACTAGAAATTATATTCATTATTATATACAAAAATAATGTAAATGAACATAATACAACTTCTTTGTTACATAACACCTTAAAATAGCCGCATAAGACCTAAGGGTAAGGTGTGCGATGGTGACAGACTCTTGGGGTGGCTTGGATAACATTGCTCGAGTGGTAATTTCAATCAACTTCCACTTTTCCTGTAGACGGTCACATTCAAGCTTGACATGATGAAGCTCAACATGGGCTTGGTCAAGAGCGAAGCCAAAGGATTCCACCTCTTTTCCAAGCTCCGACAAATGGGCTTCGTATGGGGCAATTCTACTGGATGAGGCGATCGCTTTTTTTTTTTTCTGAGTAAATTTGGATTTTTTAAAGTCCTATATCTATACTAATCATGTGATCACTGTTCAATGGCTATATTAGCAATGGTAAAAAATCTTAACATAAAACCAAATAAGTTGACATCCTATAAAATCATTTTATATAAAGAGACATTTAATAAGATCAAGAGGGATTTTCCATTAATGAATCTTTGGGTTGTTACAATATTCCCCCCTTAAGAAATTTCGCCCTCGAATTTTTCCTTTTCCCACACTAAAAAAATGTGGGTAACTCAGCTTCATCATATCCAATGATTACCTAGTCTCTTCTTCAAACTTGTGGTTTCTCCACAACAACTTGAAGAGGGGCATTGTCTTATTTTGTAGAACTTTTTCTCTACGATTTAAGATCTTCACTGGTTGCTCCTCATAAGAAAGATCATCTTCCAAATGTGCCACCTCAGAAGAGAGTACATGTGAAGGGTCCAGTATGTACTTCCATTAGAGGGATAGATGAAATACATCATGTACTTTGGACATAGTAGGTGGAAGTGCTAGTCAATAGGCCACAACCCCGAAACGATCAAGATTTTCGAAGGGGCCGATGTACCTTGGAATTAACTTCCATTTATTTCAAAACCTCATGACCTTCTTCCATGGATATATGCATAGAAAAACCATGTCTCCAACTTTAATCTCAATGTCTCATCGACGATTATCTGCATAACTCTTCTGTCGACTCTGGGCTGCCTTGATATGATACTGAATGGTTTTCACCTTCTCCACCATTTCCTCGACCATTTCTGGTCCAAGATGCTTACGTTCACCGAACTTATCTCAACATGCCAGTCTTCTGCACATTTTCCCATACTGGGCTTCATATGGTTCTATTTGGATGCTCTAGTGGAAACTGTTATTATAAGAGAACTCAACCAAAGGAAGATATTGATCCCATCCTCCTTTAAAGTCCATTGAGAATGCTCTCAACATATCCTCAAGTGCTTGGATAGTCTGGTCGGATTGTCCATCAGTTTGAGGATGATAGGCCGTACTGCAGTTCAGTTTAGTATTCAGAGCATGTTCAAGACTCTTACAAAACATAGAGGTGAATCTTGGATCTCAGTCAGACACAATAGATAGTGGTACTTCATGAAACCTTACCACTTCCCTGATACATATCTGTTCTAGTTGATCAAAAGAGAAATCCTCCCAAATAGCAATGAAGTGTGCAGTCTTTGTAAGATGATCCACAACAACCCAGATTGCATTGTTGCCTTTGGATGTCCTTAGAAGTCTGGTGACAAAGTCCATGGTGATGTTCTCCCATTTCCATTCTGCTATGGGCAATGGTTGCATCATCACCATAGACTTCTGCCACTCTTCCTTCACATGCTGACACACCATGCACTTTGATGTATATTCAGTGATCTTCTTCTTCATATTATCCCATCAAAAGTTTTCTCAGAGATCTCGATACATCTTTGTGCTCCCTGGGTGAATAGTGAAATTTGTACTATGTGAATCATCTAAAAGTTCCTTCTTCAACTCCGGACTTGATGGAACACATAGTCTTTTCCCAAACCACACAATTCCTTCTTTATTAACATTAAACTCCGAGGATTTCCCCTTTTTAATAGCTTCTACCTTTTCTTGAATTCCCACATCATCCTTTTGATCATCCCTCAACCATTCCAAAAGAGATGGTTGAGCAATCATTTTTGAATGTATTGATGATGTTCCCTTCTTTATGATTCCCACGTTCATCGGCATCATGTCTAAGAATATTGGATCCTTCTCAATTCTCATCATTGATAGAATTGCTGGGTCCTTTCTACTTAGGGAATCTGCCACCTTGTTCGCTTTCCCAGGGTGGTAATATATTGACCAGTCATAATCCTTGATGAGATCTATTCATCTTCTCTGGCACATATTAATCTCTTTCTGTGTGAATATATATTTAAGACTCTTGTGGTTAGTATATATCTTACATTTGTCCCCATAGAGATAATGTCGCCAGATTTTCAAGACAAAGATCACCGCCGCCAACTCCAGATCATGCGTTGGATAGTTTCGCTCATGGATTTTCAACTACCTTGAGGCATAGGATATAACTTTATCATTCTTCATCAGCACACAGCCTAAGCACTTCTTTGAAGAAACATTGAATACCACAAAAAGTTCCCCACTTGTGGGTAAAGTGAGCACGGGTGCAGTGATAAGCCTCCTTTTCAACTCCTTGAAGATTTTTTCGCATTCATCACTCCATGAAAACTTTACTCCCATTATAGTTGGCTTGGTAAGAGGGTTGGACAATCATGATAAATTTCTCACAAATCGTCAATAATATCCTGGTAACCCGAAGAAGCTAAGGATATCCGTTATCGATGTTGGCCTTGTCCATCCCTCAATTGCACCTGTATTGGAGGGGTCCACAGATATCCCATTTCCTGTGATGATATGTCCCAAGAATGAGACCTCCTTCAACTAGAAATTGCACTTGTTGTACTTTGCATAGAGATTCTCCTTGTGCAAAGTCTCTAGTACAGTTTTTAAATGCTCCTCATTATCCTCCTTGGATTTGGAGTATATTATAATATCATCTATAAAGACTACCACAAATTTGTCAAGGTAATCTCTAAAGACTCTATGCATCAAGTCCATGAATATTTCTGGAGCATTGGTGAGTCCGAAATGCATCACAATGAATTCATAGTGCCCGTACCATGTACGAAAAGCAGTCTTGGGGACATCTTCCTTCTTCACCCTTACTTGATAATATCCCGATGGAAAATCCACCTTGGAGAAGTATGGTGCTCCACGCAGCTGATCAAACAAGTTATCGATTCTTGGGAGAGGATACTTGTTCTTTATCGTGATTTTGTTAAGTTCACAATAAACGATGAAAAGCCGCATGGACCCATCCTTCTTCGTGACGAAGAGGACTGGTTCACCCCATGGTGAAGCACTTGGGCATATAAACCCTTTATCCAGACTCTTCTATAGTTGTTTCTTCAGCTCTTCAAGCTCTACCAAAACCATTCTATATGGGGTCTTATATATTGGTCGCGCCCCAGGTATAAGTTCAATTGAGAACTCAACATCTCTTCTAGGAGGAAGACCAGATAGTTCCTCGGGAAACACTTCCGCGAATTCCCTCACAATAGGCATTTATTCACGGATGGTTTATTCTTTGGACTCAATCATATGAGCCAGATACGCATGCTCATAGGGTAGTAATATCCATGCTTGAGATGATGGAGCTAAAGTAGCTTAATCTTCCTCCTGACACTTGTAAATAATCGGGGGTCGATTCTCTATATGGAGTGTGATTTCCCTCTCCCAACAATTTATGTTGTCTCTATATAAGGAAAGCCAATCCATGCCAAGAATTGCATCAAATTCCACCAGAGGGAGTATGACGAGGTTCACTAGGAAATTAAAACCACAGATTATAACAAGGGAGGACTTATATTCATGGGATGCAATGATTTCCCCATTTTCCATACTCACCGACATCTTTACTTCCATGATTTGTGGTTGTGATGGGATTGTTCTACTAAACATTCGAGATATAAAAGAATGCATACATCCCGAATCAAAAAGTAAGTTCTCTATTCTTGAATGATTAACTAGCGTACCTGTCACCACATCGTTGTCGGGGTTCACTTCAGCAAAAGTGAAGGCAAAATCTCTTCCTTGCTATCTTGGAGGTTGTTGGTTGCCTCTAAAAACCCTTAGATTAGGGCACTATTTTGCAAAATGACCCGGTTATTTGCATTTGTAGAATTGAAAAATGCGTTGAGGTTCGAATGGAGTGTTCCTCTCCTCTGTCGTAGTCGTGGGTCCTTCTTGCCGACAGTTAACAGCTAGGTGCCCTTCTCTTTCACACATGAGCATTTTCTCGTCCCCTTAAGGCAATTTCCAGGGTGCTTCATTCCGCACTTTTGGCAAGTGGGGTGCTAGATCTTCTTAGAACCGTTCGATTTGTCCATCGGACCGCCAGTATTGAATTCCACCTTACGCTTGTTATCCCCATGATACCCCTGTGATTCCCCAATCTCCATTTCAATCTTGAGGGCACATCGGACAATTTCCTCATAGTTGTCGAAGTCACGGATCGCTAATGCTTTCTGCAAGCTAGGCTTCATCCCACAAAAGAAGTGGCCAACCTTGCATTCGGGGGTAACAACAAAGCCAGAAGCGTATCGTGCAAGACTTGTGATGTTTTCCTCGTACTCTCCAACAGATTATTCATATTTTTTCTTGAGGGAAAGGAAGTCCATTTCCAACTTAAGCCGGAGGGTGAACATAAAATATTTATCTAAAAACATCTTCTGAAAATCCTTCCATTCCAACGCCTCGATCTCCTCCTCAGGCTTCATATTTTTGATCAAAGTCCACCATTGATCATCTTCACCCTCCATACGATAAGCCGCTAGGAGAACCTTCTCTTTTTCAGAACATTGGAGGATGGAGAATATCTTTTCAATGGAGTTGATCCATTGTTCAGTGATCAGTGGATCGTATGATCCACTAAAAGTAGGAGGCCTTTGTCTCATGAAGCTCTCGATAGAGACTTGTTATTTCTTAGTGGGTAGGGGTTGAACATTCTTCTAGACCCGTGTTTCTATTCAAAACTTGAGTTATCTGAGAGAGAAGCATGACCAAGTTCGTGATTCCTGCTATCTTTGGATTTGGCATCTCATTAGTACAGTCATCACACTGATCTTCACAACGGTTGTTAGCCCGAGTCCTCCTATTACCGGCCATTGGCTGGAATAAAAGGAAAGTTAGGGGTAACACATAAAGGGTAATCCAAAGAAAAAAGTTGATGACTTATAAATAAACATTCATTTCCTTTACTCATGAGTCTATAGGCTTCAATCTAGGCTTTTCATGATCTACTTTCTGACATATATTCGTGGGGGCATTTTTTTCCCTTAATAAGGGTTCATACTAAGCATTTGAATTTATCAAAACATATCCCCCGGGAATTTGGTAACCAAGAGTGCAGCATGGCTCATTGTCGTGCACCAGTTCTCATTCGAGTCTAGCTCAAAGCGGTGTTTTCAGGTTTTACCCATAGGATACATCTGTTCCAGATCAGCCTCTACCTACTCGTATCCAAACAGGGATGTATTTGTTAAATAAACCACTTACCATTACTTACCAAAACTTAGGTATGTTTATATTATACTTAGTCTTGTATCTAAGGCTTTACTAGGGTTTCTTAATCCCAATAATAACTAAACCTATCCTCTGATACCAACTATGACAACCCTTATTTTATTATATACTTAAACATGATTTATTACAT
This sequence comes from Viscum album, assembly GCA_963277665.1. Classification (NCBI taxonomy): domain Eukaryota; kingdom Viridiplantae; phylum Streptophyta; class Magnoliopsida; order Santalales; family Viscaceae; genus Viscum; species Viscum album. The sequence continues at coordinate 958,084,330 of OY728143.1, read as the reverse complement.
AAAACATCACTTGATACAACAAAGAAGATCGAGAGGTTTAGTGTCTTTGGTTCTTAGGATAATTACATAAAAACTTGAAACATTAAATACAAAATCTTTATTTAAAAAATCCTCTACATGACCACTACATTCCCTCGTACTTAGCATTGCATGGGTTAACCTGAGGACATGCATAAGAAAAGGGTGAGCTATAAAGCCCAGTAAGGGAGTACACATGGAATAACATGAGGAGTAAAATACATGTCAGAAAATGTGTATATCAATAGAGAATACATGAAACATGAACATAATGGCATGATAAAGCATGATAATCATAACATGGAAATGTGGGAACAACACTTAACATGGAATTAGCATGAGCCAAGGCCCATTGCACATGGAGCATGAGTAAATCCTCATTGCACATAAAGCACGAGAAAACCCTAGTTGCACTTGAATTAGAATGAGTCAACAATCATTGCACATGAGGTATCATGATACTATTCATTACCCAATTCATTGGAGTGCTATAAGGGCGCACCGTTCTTAAACATTTCATTTCATGCATAAGTGTGCCACGTTGACCATAAAACATGGATTCATAAAACATAATCATTTACTCCACGATAAAGGAATGTGGAATTCATACATGAAGCATTATAATCACATGTGACATTATAATAAATAAGTAAATATGAATAAATGTGAATACCCTTGATGGAGAAATGGGAATGGTATTCACTATACAATGACATTGGCTTTGAAAATCGGTGCGATTTCGGCAGCGTAACAGTGTGAAATAAGAATTCATAAAAATGTTTTATGAGAGATAAAGGGGTTCCTCATCATATTTACAAGTAATGGATAGTAAGGAGGTCATATAGATACATGTCCCAACAATTTTAATGGAATTTAGATTCATTATACAAAAGTATTGCTTGAATGTAAATGAGGAGAGAGAAGTTCCTTTCCGTATTTTGGCATAGTAACAGGTGTACATGGGAGGCATTTAATGAGAGAGAAAGGGTCACCCATCATTAAAACATAAATAGGTCAGTATGAGGGTGGTGCGAAACCATACACCAACATTTATAATTGAAATTAAAAGGGCAAAACAACTTAAACAAAATTGGACAAAAAATGAGAAAGGAAGAAAAAACCCTTACTTGAAAGTGTGCTTCCAAAGGCTAGAGAGAGGCTTGTGAGAGGCTTATTTGGAGCTTGAGGAGCCTTGGGAGGATTCTAGAGAGAGTATGGCAGAGGTTGGACGAACTACAAGGGCTTTGAGTGAGGAGGAAGTGGGATCTTGGGTGGGACAATATAGGAAAAGTGAGGGAATTCATTATTATTTAGGTTTGGGACCCCTTATATTAAATTAATCCAAACCAAAAACCATCCAATGGTTTTTGCCCATGGTTTTTGGAAATGGTAAGAGGAAAAAAATATTTTATAAGGCCAAAGTCCTAACTTCTTAAAATAATAAGGTTGCTTATGTGGAGGTGAGTCACACTCCCATGGAAATTATTTTAAAAAGGCAAAGTGTTGAATAAGTCTTGAGGGGTCCATTAATGCTTTGAAAAGTAAGTCAAACAAACCCAAAATCACATTATTTTAATTATAAAACATATATTTGCCGAACATAATGATTATAGTATTATATTACATCACTATTGGGTAATTATGATGTCATAAAAGACATTATATATTTAAACGGTATTTAATTTTTACCCAAAAATTTGACTATCTCAGAAAATTATGAAAAATTCATCGTTGGATAATTTTGACATCGTGATTCAAAAAATAACATTTATTTTATCTAAATAATTTTCTAAATATGAGAATTTTTACTTTAAAAATAAAAACTGACATTTATCGAAAATTCACAGGTTTTGACAGAAATGGATTTCAAACCTTAATAAACAATTTAATTTCATTCATAAAATTATAAGATCATTTATATTTAAAAAAATTAATTTAATAATATTATTATTATTTTATTATGATATTATTTAATTCAAAAATCCCTTAATTTAATAAAATATATTTCTTAATTAAATAATAACTAAAAACACCATTTTTACTTTAAAAACTATTTTCATTGTATCAAAAATGACTAGAAATTATATTCATTATTATATAAAAAAATAATTTATATGAACATAGTACTACATATTTGTTACATAACCCCTTAAAACAGCTGCATAAGACCTAAGGGTAATATGTGTGATGGTGACAGACTCTTGGGGTGGCTCGGATAACATCGCTCGAGTGGTAATTTCATTCAACTTCCTATTTTCCCGTAGACGGTCACGTTCGAGCTTGACATAATGAAGCTCAGCTTGGGATTGGTCAATAGTGAAGCCCAAGGATGCCACCACTTTTCCGAGCTCCGACAAATGGGCTTCGTATGGGTCAATTCTACTGGATGAGGCCATCACTTTTTTTGTCTGAGTAAATTTGGATTTGTTAAAGTCTTATATTTATAAAAATCATGTGATCACTGTTCAAAGGCTATATTAGCAACGGTTAAAAATCATAACATAAAAACATAGAAGTTGACATCCTCTAAAAACATTTTATATAAAGAGACATTTAATAAGATCAAGAGGTATTTTCCATTAATGAAACTTTGGGTCGTTACACAACAACATGGTGAAATATACACATACCAACCAATATATATCTCCTACATTATTTATTGACTCTAGATATACCTTTTAATTCATATAAGATTAATTTTATGAGGTTTTCAATATTCCACCCAAAATATTAAATGATTAATTATTGGTGAAACCCATTAATTGTTTCATAATATCATCATAAGTATATGATTCCTCTCCAGTGGTCATTGTCAGGAATGGGATTCTAACAAATCTAATCATTTTTCCTCTAGATGAATTTGATTTTATATTAGGTATGTATTGGGTTTCTCTACATAAATAAAACATAAAATTTATAGGAAGGGAAGTAACATTTGATATTACATACAAACCTATGATCATCTACCAATGTCACAATAAGTATGATCTTCCAATGGATAAAAAATTGATTTTGTGGGACTTAATTCACATTTATAAGTTGTTATTATATGAAATAGATGGAGAGTAACATAAAAACAATGATATGTAAATTATTTTGGGATTTGTGAATTTATTTCATGAATATATTACATGACTTCCACCAAAACAAGAACCTACGTGTTCAATAGAACTCCTCCAAATATTCTTTTTTAATTTTCTTTAAACCACATAAAGGGTTAGATTTGGAACTCTTGGAATAAAAATTTCTCACATTCCAGAGGTATTATTGATCACAATATGCGAATTAAAAAACCTAAATCCAAAACATATATCATAGTAGGAAAACTGATCCTAGATTCGAAATTGAAAAACCCCCAAAAATATGATATTGGAAAAACATTCACTGAGATGTTGCATCATTGATAGCCTCACAAATCAAGCGAGACACCTAAAAAATTATTAAAAATATTTTTCATGATGAGACAACTAAATCAACCACTGTGTCTCCACCATCATCTGATTACCATCTTCACCAAAAAAATTCATTGTCTACTCCAATCCTTTTTGATATCAGCATCTCATCATGACACGAGGAACACAATATTGATGTCATTAATGGTTGATGACATCAAATCTTCTTGAACGTTGTTATTACCACTGATGGTGATAACCCAATGGAAATCATCACTACATAGGATGAAAACAATATCACATTACCCTATCCAACTAACCATAACCATAAGACCATTAACTAATTTAAAACAACAAAAAATTCATCGATGGTCAATGAAAATGTGGATAAGCCTCAATTCATAATAATAGTCAGTAGCATGAACAAAGCGTTGACATCATCATCATCAAAATCAACAAAAAAACAACATACCATAATAACAATGAACAATGGATGTTAATTAAATCCAATTTAAAAACCCAAAAATATCAAAAATAACACTAATAAATACCATAAGATGTAATAAGAAGAAAACTAATAGAGGCAGAAGAAGAATGAAACCAAATAGAAGAACGATAATAAAAATTTGGTGTGAAAAACAAACTATGAATGCAGGGGTACCCCCTCTAGCACCATCCCATAATGCCAAGAAACCCCAATCGAGCCCGACCATGATGGGGTTAAGTGTAATGTGTTAGAAAACAAGGGAATGTGAGAAGAAACACATCAAATGCCACCAATATCTCAAACCAAAACTATCTACATATTTCACACGTAGATCCAAATTGGAGGACTAATTCACAGGGTAAGGTTGTATGTGGCTGGTGATAGGTGAAAGTAATCACACCAATGAATATAATTAGGAAATAAAAGGTGGAGGATAGAATATTGGGAAGAGAAAATATGGATGACCAAGGAAAAGAGCATGTTCTCCACCTAAAGTAACCACAATGACTAGAGGATGATGAGGAATTAGAAGGGGGGAGGGAGAATCAGGAATGCCTGGAGAATGTTGATATCATGGGGATGTGAGGAGTGGAATGTGGATGGAAGAGGGAATTGGTAGATTATGTGGTAAGTTTCACAAAGGACACCCCCCTCTGAATCACTACTGAAGTATGGCATATCTTAGGGATACATGAGAGTGAATCCACTCAGATGCTAAATAAATGGTTTCAGTAGAACTCATACCTAGTTCTATACCAATTTCATAGACTCCCTTTAGAGCACTATTACATGATTTTTCAGAACTGAAGAACCATATTCAAGAAACCCATGAAAAGTGATTCATTTTTCATTGTGTTTCACCTTGGGGATCAACTACTTTTTTGTTAAAAATAAAGAGAGATCTATGTTACTAAATCTTGATTATCATAAGTGGATTAAGATCAATATTATGGCCTTGTATCACCTTCCCTATGCTGATGTCTTTCTTGATCATCATTATTGTGAAAAATACATTTCTATGATTGACCTTCATTATGGAAGTCATCAATTGACAATGAGGAAGTCAGATATTCTCATAACCATAATCCATATATGGTATAGACACTATGAATATGTAGTGATTTCATTATATCTTACTATTTCTAGCACTATGATCCTGGATTTAATTAATAGTATTTAAATAATATATTGATATATTTGTGGTAGGGTTTGTATATGATATTCTTATCTATTAAAATAGAAACGATGAGAATGAATAACACTTGATATTAGAAAAATAGACCCTAAAGACAGATAAAATATTTGAAAAAATTACTTAGTTTGATTTTCTGTTTCATAATATTTCAATTTTTGTGTTATAAAATATAAACAGATATTATATCGGAAGATCCATTAAAGATAGATTCTATTAAATATTGGCACATACCATCTAATGTTACCAAGATCGGCAGATTTATTGGTTCAACTATATATTGCTGATGGATTATAGGGAATTTATCCTGGCTATATGATCCCCTAACAAAGTTATCTCAAAAGGGATATATGTTCCTCTTGATAGAATAATATGAGAAAAAAATCAAGGAACGGAAGGGAAGATTTGTATGCGCACATGTATATACATTACTATATACTAGATAAGTGTTTTTAATCTACAATTATGCTCTAAAGAATGGATTAGGATGAATTCTTATAATGAATGGTATGTTTATAGATTATGCCAAATGAAAATTAAATATTTAAAAATATAATTACCTAACTCATGATTTTGAATTAGTTATAGTAATTTTTCATTAAATATATTGACGAATTATATTTTTTGGGAAAACTGTGATATATATACGATTCATATGAGATTAATATATATATTCTCATAGAAGTAGTTGAATATTTTATAATAAATAGGGTAATAGATAATTAATTATTTTGAATTCTCAACAAATCACCAACCATGGAATATGAACAAGGTGGATGATTCGTTGAGTTGAATTAATTAATCTAGAATATCCATGTTGGGGATTACAAGAGGATTAATATTGAATTATTTTAAAAGCATGGTTTTAAAAATCATGAAGTAATGGGAAAGTATAATAATTATCAATTAAATATCCAATCATTTATCTGAGTGAATATTACATATGGACATATAAATGATGTAGATGAGAAAAAATGGAAGAAATGGTCTTTATATTAAACATGATCATGATGGAATGATATGTTAAAGAAATATTATTTGGATTCATTGTATAGTATATATGGAGAAGGATTTTTTATAAGAAATTCATAGTTCTTAATTCCATATTCATATAGGATGTATAATGATGTATAGATATTTGAAATAGTATTTATAGTGGGATTCTGTGAAGATAGATATCACATAGATTTATCTTCATTCCTAGTATGTCAGAAAGGTAATTATAAAAGGAAGTAGTCAAAGAGGATGTAACATTCATTGGTCTTGAAAAAATAGAAATTAGAAAACAACACCAAATATTTTTTTGGACTCCCCAATATGTCTACAAGAAATAATTTGATATGGGTTGTAGTTGATCACTTTGTAGAGTAATTACACTTAATTGCTATTAAATAATATTTATCTCGGTATCAGATTTCAAATATATACAATAAAGAAGGGGTTTAGTTTTATGTAGTGATACATTCTATTTCCTTCTTATCATAATCAGAGTATTACCTCAATGTTATGGTGAATATATTATAAATCTGTTGATATATAGTATATATTTATCAATACGTATCATCCTTAGACATATGGATATTCTATGAGAGAGTTACATAACCTATAAGATATGTTAATATATATGTTAATATATTTAAAAGGTAGTTGGGAACAACATCTTCTTCGAGATGAGTTTTTTTACAACAAAAACATTTACTAAATCACTCATATGGATCCTTATAAAGACCTATATTGAATTAATATTAGATCACCAATGTGACATAATAATTTTGTAGAAATAAGGGTATTGGGACATGACATTGTTTATGAAGTGGAAGACAAGGATAGATACATTCAAAAAACCTCATGGAATATCGTAGTCCAAATAAAATTAATGATGATACTCATTGGCGCGATCTTGAATTTGAATTGTGACAACCGGGTCCCGGTGACAGCACAACCACCGCGCCTTAACATGGTCGTTGGGTCCTGGCCCACCAGGTAGCACCAGTTGCCCCGCAGACACGTGGGACCCACCCCAGGGTCCACCCACATGCCCGAACGGGTCATCTGACTAATGATTGTCTCCACAGGCCAACACATGTCCTTTCTAGTGTGCTTTGTCCTCACTCGCACACACCCTGGGAGACTTCCCAGGAGGTCAACCATCCTGATCACTACTCCAGGCCAAGCACGCTTAACTGTGGATTTTTAATCAGACAGGATCCCGAAAAGGAAGGTTCATCTTGTTGACATGAGTCATATCATTGAGTCATTTAACCCTTTATCATTTGGGGATGTTACAATCACACCCCTTTAAAGCACAACGCCCTCGTTGTGGGCCCTACATCTCAACCGAGGCAGTGCACCGCACTTAAGGCTGGGGTCCCCCTCTGATACCAAATGTGACAATCGGGTTCCGGTGACAGCACAACCAACCCACCTTAACATGGCCGTTGGGTCCTGGCCCACCAGGTACCACCAGTTGCCCCACAGACACGTGGGACCCACCCCAGGGTCCACCCACGTGCCCGAACGGGTCCTCTGACTAATGATTGTCCCCATAGGCCAACACATGTCATTTCCAGTGTGCTTTTTCCTCACTCTCACACACCCTGGGAGACTTCCCAGGAGGTCACCCATCCTGATCACTACTCCAGGACAAGCACGCTTAACTGTGGAGTTCTAATCAGACAGGCTCTCGAAAAGGAAGGTGCACCTTGTTGACATGAGTCATATCATTTAGTCATTAATCCCTTTATCATTTGGGGATGTTACATGAATTCATCGACCATTTGTTTCTATGAATTTCTCCATGGAATAATGTTATAATATTTTATTTCAATAAAATGAAATATATCCCTTGGTATTTAAAACTTTTTCATATTCATGGTTGTAACAAAAAATTTGATATTCAATTTTTCCATGCACTGAAGCGCTCTAAATTTCACAACGTGTTATACAAATCTCTCCTAATAAATTATATACCAAACCCTTCACATGTTTTATACTCAGAGGTCTAACCATTGAAGAAATATATTTATTATGACGAAAAATGGGTGAAGTTATAGTTCTTACATAGAAAGTTAAATTAAATATTACTTCTCAACTATACATAGTTTTACAGTGAACCCATGTGATTGAGGAAGTCATGTGGGAATATGAGGATATTACGAGACATAAGTATGCTTATATTTTTGTATCAGAGTAATAAATTTCGAAGATAAATTCAATTTAAGTGGTTTATAATGTTAAAATATGAGTTTTTATAATATTTTTCCTTATAAACTAAATTTATTTGATATACTATGTTACATTAATCAATAGAATAATCATTCGTTCTACACAATATATGATATGCTTACATTGCACATGACACTATGTTTTATGAAACACTGACATATAGTTTATATAGAAATTAAAATCATGAATTACATTCCATCCATTTAAAATATTGATAAGAATATCAATAAATAAATTTTACATATTAACATTTATTATTCATTGTAATGGACACATACTGAGATAAATGGACATAATTTATCGTAAAAGCATTATATGTTTCAAAATTACTATTGTCCAAAAAATATTCATTATTTATTTTTGGGAATTTTTTTACCTAGTTATATTAAATTTAGTTGATAAAATAAATATATTATTTTGAATATTTTTGTTCAAATTATCTTATGGTGAAATTTTTATTTTTTACGAAAAGTATCATTTTTGATAAATAGTTAGATATAATGAATTGTTTTTTTAAAACTACCATTTCATTTAAAATAATACTAATGTTAGGTTATATTTTAAAATTTATTAACCTAAAATTAACTTATTTTTAAATAATTTATTACTATTTATATAATTGTAAACTATTTTATATTTTAATTTGTTTGTAAAATGTTTGTAAACATTTGAACATTTTATATTTATGAACTCATGTTCTCAATACTTGTGCATGATTAATTTAAAATTAAAATTTTCCACTAATGTGAATGGAATTAGGGAAACATTATTAAAAATTTGGATTTAGAATAATTTATTTTTTCTTATTATATTTAACATAATTTATTACAAAAATAAATAGTAAAAATATTAGAAAACATTTCCTACAGTTATGGTAAAAATAAGTTAACCAAGTTTTAAAAATAATTATTGTTAAAAAGACATAGAAACATGACTATAATATATTTTATGGAAATATATATAACTTATAATGTCTTAGTATTTGATTTGATCTATGTTATAGAATTTTTAAATGTAAAAAATGTGGGTACACATTTCTCATTAAAAAAATAACAAATGTTCTACTAACCTAACTTATAAAAGGCCCCCCCTCTACCCTCTTCTTTAAACCATAAACCCATTCTGTTCTTCTAACTACCACCTATTTAACTTCCCAAAATTCCCCATGTCATACATGAATCCATATTATGGTTATAAATCATGTTTAAAAGTACATTTCATGAAATCTTATACAGCACACCGAGAGAAGAGGTAACATTCATCAATGAGAATTGTTGTATATATTTGTTCATAAACCTAATAAAATTATTATTATATCATAATTATATAATTAAACTAATTTATTACAAATAATAATATTTTGTTGTGTTATTTTCATGTCTTACAAAAATCTTTACTTCCATCAACTTTGTCACAAAAACCATCAGCCAATGTAAGGAAGATTATCACCTCTTAATCCAATGTAATTTGTTTTCTACATTAATAACAATCATGGAAAGATATAATGTGGTATTTATAATTAATATATGATATTTAAGATACAAATATACTTCATAAATTCTTATATTACACATTCCATCATACCCTATATTCTTTTTGAAATATGGTAATGTTGAACTGGTGCACAACTAACAACTCCCCAACAAAGTAATTTTATTGAATAACACATTGCATGGAATGTAATATGGTTGATTTATGTGAAATTATCTAACATATAAGACATGAATATGAATTTTCAAGTATAATTTTCATTTTAAATTACTTTCATTCAAATTGAATGGAAAAGCGAAGTAGTATTCTTCGGTATATATGGTGCACCGTCTATATGAATGGTATATTTTATTTTTTGCTACAAAATTTTATAGATTAGTATAAATACATATATAGTAAATATATATTACATATGTATAATTTATTTTTTGGGATTTTATATAACCCTCATCTAATTAAGGGGATCAAAATGAAAAATCAAAACAAATTAGAAAAACTAAGTAGTTATTACCCAAAAAGTAACAATAAATTGGAATTGATAATAAATGGGTAATAAAATTTCATTATAGAATAATTTATTTTATGATATTTATATAAATTGATCTAAAATATATTTATAATAAACAAATATGTAATTTTCATTAGTTTGAAGTTGGTATGATGGAATTCAATACTTATGGTAGGGGTTTTTAACAATATATTACCTTAATATGTATTTAATGTTATACACTTATATTTGTTGTCTTGGGTTATATACAACCCCAAATAATTGCATTATCCTTAATTTATTATCCCCGTGATATAATATTTTTCCTATTATTTTATTCATTCATTTTTTTTTATTAAATGATACCAAAGTGGAAAATGTTCTTATGTTAAAATCTCATCATTTATCATGATTGTTTATGATTATGTTTCCAATAAAAAATCCTATGATCCATAACTCCTGAAAATATGGAATTTTATTAAACTCAATTTTATAACAAAAATGTCATTTAATAGTAACCTTTTCTACATTCTTCGAAACATAAAATTAATTTCAAAAAGTCCTTAATGAAAATAAAAAATTATTTCTCTCTTCATTTAAAAAATATATTTTTACCCAAAACCACATTTTTAATAAAATGTTTTCAGAAATTTTCGTATTATCCTGTTATTCTTAATTTAATCTTTTACCAATGTGACATTTTACAAATAGTTTTGAATGAATTTTTTATGAACTGTTTAAAAATCTGTCAGTTAGGATTATAATTTAAATGTGAATTGAATAAGTGATTTATCATTTATGGAATGAATGAATATTATTTTCATTATGACCATTAATTTCATTGAATATTCTTTTATTATTTTTCAATGTTATTTTAAATGAAAATATTCTTCCAAATTTATTATGTTCTTGAAAAAAACTTTCAAGGAGTAATTGATATTTTCCAAAAAAAATGAAATGATAATTCATATTAGTAAAATTATATGATGAAATATGGCGATGTTACATATCCATTTTTGGGGATATGATCCTTGGATATGAACTCTATTTTTTTAAGTGATTAATCTTTATAATGGATTGATGTTAATGAAATATTTTTATCTTCCATGTATTACATCAGGAAAAAATTCCTTTGAGACCATCTTCTATTTCGATGTATTATCCTATGATGAAACAATGAACTGACTATGAATCCTATATATTTTACATGGGTTATGATAAACTGAAATGTATATGGAACACGTTTCATTTCATTTTTTATGATACTATTATTATTTTGTGATGCTCTATAATAAATAAATATCATTTTCATTATGAAATGAGTGGGGAGTATATCTATAACCAAAGATTTGGGAAAATATTTATATCTCATGTGATAGATAAGAATGGATCAGTGAGTGAAGATGGTTCGGTATAGGACATTGCCCTATTTTATTATATTGGGAGTGATCATTGGCTAACATGATTAGAATTTTTTTCCATTTAAATATTTCCACCACAATCACATCATTTTCTGAAAACAATGATTATTCAAGATGAATTTTTTTCTTCTTGAATCACTTAAATATTTATTTAAAGGACCACATAACAATGATGGTTTTAAAAAATGAATTCCACCAATCATTATACATTAATAAAAACCAAAATGGTTATCACATAATAAGTGGTTTTCCAATATTATTGGGAACCGTTACCAAACTAACATTATTAACCTAATCGCCAAATCAGTTATCGATTTAATGTTTATCTTTATGATAAAAAAGTTTTAAAAAATCAATATTATACTTATATTTCTAAGAATTTATGTTACATATAATGACTTAATAATGAGAACAGAATCACATATTATTGTGTAGGTGTTTCACCCATGTTATAGAGTTTATTTTCATCACATAATTTCATCCTCATATAAATTGTATTTATGATAGAACAATTAAAAACTTATTGAATATGTTGAGATACAATTACTTGGATTTAAACTGTGGTAGTGATCTACACCATCTTCATGATATGTTTTATTACAACAATTTCTATCACTCAAGAACCCATATAGATCATTATGATGCCCAATATATAAGGAAATTTTCAGGTCCAATATTTTGTATTGATGTTTGATAAATATTGGTAATGGGACAATATATTGGTGATTAAAGGTAAGGGAAGGTTATATATTCAAAAACATGTCAAGGAAGCTCATATTCAGTAGGATTGTTCTGTTTATTATCGCTAAAATGATATAGAAATTGAATTTTGTGTAAATATGTTTTCCCAAATTTATCCATTGAAGAATATTTTGAGATTCAGGATGAAACACAAACTGATCCAAAGGAATATTAGTCCCATTGAAATTATTTATCATATCTGAATGGAAGATTATATCTTAACACTTCAATGGAACCTCCCAAACTATATAATGTGTTCCAGGTATCTATCTTGATGAGTTATATACCTTACCATAGACATGTAATTAACTCTGAGATCATACCACTATAGATTTATCATTCCTGTGATGAATAGTCATCTAAGATTTTGTGTCATAGATATAGAGATATATGAATCCATACCACTCACATGGTTAAATTTTTGAGGTAATCCCACCAGTTTTAAGAATAGTTATAGGAACCTTAGAAATGAAAAGAAAAAATTATCGACATTTCTTTTATGATAGTAATTAATATCAAGGGAAACATTCAATTTAAAGGTGTATAACATAACACCTTGTATGTTTATAAAAAATTATATAATTTTTTTGATAAATTCTATTATACACAACACCATGATGAAAATTGGTTAAATTCTACATAAACATAAGCTTTTTCTACAAGGAACACTAGGCTAGAATATGTTACACATGATGCTATGTTTTATCAAAACCATTATTTATTATTATTATTATTTAAATGTGATAGTTATGACCAAGACATTAAACCTAGTGATTTGAATAGTAATAATTTTTTTATTTTTTATTTATATTGTTTTTATATAAAGGATTCATGTTGAATAAATTGTACTTAGTTTTCAGTAATCTCATTATATGTTTTTAAAATACATGTTCCTCAAAATCAAAATTCATTTCCATTAATTTGAGAAATTTATTAATAATAATTTTAATATTTTTATAAAATAAATTTTATAAAATTAATATGATTTCTTAAATATGAATGTCAAAAATACCATTTAGTTAATTTTAGTGATATTTATAAAAAGATTCATTTTTTTGATTAAAAGTGTAAATTACATAATTATATTTCAAAACTAATTTATCCTTTAATTTTTATAAAAAGTTAATTAATATAATAAATTGGTCATAATGTGAAATTAATTAAATTGTAAATCCATTAATCCAATTTTTTTTTATTTTAATAAATTCATATCACTTTTCAAAATAAAAACATTGTAAAAAATTAACCATTTTTCTTAAAAACATGTAATTTCATCAAATCTATGAGATTAATATTAAATTAAAATTTTCACTTATATAAATGGTATTTAAAAAAACTGAAACATAATTTTATACCAAAATAAATATTAAAAATACTAAAAATAATTAACATCATTAAGGTAAAAAATGGTTTATTAGGGTTTAAATATATAATATATAAGGTAAAACGACATAATATCTTTTCAAAACCCCATTTTATAGTCATATAATGTACATATCCCTAATTTTATAGATAATATTTTCTTTTTAGAGTCCTTTGAGATAAATAAATGTTTCTGGAATTCTATCATCCCAAAAAATTATTATTGTCCCTCTCAACTCACTTATAAATGGAAACCCAATATTTTATTTATTTAAACCATAAAACCAATTTGGTTCAGCCAGTCCCAAAAAAATTACATACCAACTAACCCTTATCATATAAACATTAATTTTTCATTAATGAGAACTTAGTAATTCTTTTGGTGAAAACCTATGAAGATTAACAGAAGAAGATTCAATGTTCATTAATGTGCCATTTTGTTAAATTTCATACATCATATCCATAAATATTTATTATAGGGTTAGGATACAATGAAATAATTAAAACACATAAAATTATATTTATATATGTTAATTTAATTACATACAACCATCTATACATTCACAAAAACGTGAATGAATTTATTGTTCATCTGTACGATAGATTGTCACATCGCAAACTGATTTCCTTCACTTTTGAAGTACCACCTTTCACAGTTTGGAAACAACCATGGATTTATTATTAGAATATTTTATTTATTATTTGATTATATATAAAGGAATTATTATTTCACAAAATCATTCATACTCTCCAGTTTTGGTGAATACGAAAATGACGCTTGTGTGTATGGGATACTACAACCTTGTGAATTGAGGTGATTCCTTCAAGATTTACATAAAAGTATTTAATAATTGGTTTAATTACCATATATGATATAAATGTGAAAAATATATTTATAATTATTATATGTAATTAAGCTTTCATTCTATCAATTTGACATTAAATCGGAAACAACGTTCATGTGTACGTATGACAACCTGTCTCTGTGAATAGTGTATTTCATTTTATATCAACAATTTTTATAGATTAATATTACTATATATAAAATTATTTTAAATGTAATTAATATTGTGGTTAAAATTCTAGGTATAATTAAATCATTATCAAAATAATAGGACTAAAAATAATAAATAAAAACATATATGAAAAAAGCATTTACTACATAAAACATAACATTTAATTGATATTGATAATAAATGAGGAATGAATGGTTTATAAAAAAAATTTTCTAATATAGATTAATTTTTTTTAATAATATATTTATAATAGAAATGTATTTAATATACATGAGTTCTGAACATGTACAAAGTAATTGAAGACATAAGGTGATGGATTTTTGTTTCACTTTACATTATTTATGTTGTACGTTTTGTTATACACGTTTATTATTTAATGAGTTTATATAAATTCCTTTTTAGATATAATATAATGGATTTATTTACCCTCATGATATAGTCTGTTATTCATTTATGGATCTTTTGATTCAATGATACCAAAGGGGTAGTTATTTTATGTTACAATCTCATTATTTTTCTAGATTATTTAGGATTTTATTTTCAAAGATAAAATATTGTGGCCCATCTCTAAATACACTCCTTAATTATATTATAAAATTTTTATTAATTATATTTTCATGTAAAAGTACCATTTTAAAAATTGTTTGTATTGAAAATAATAGATAATTATATTTTTAACATCTGATGTTATTTCTCTCTTTTATAGGAAATCTATTTTATTACAAAACCAGGTTTTCTAAAAATGTTTTACAAAAAAGGGTTTCATTATTATCATAGGATATTTAAAATATTTGTTTTTACCATTTATACTTTTAAAAAAGTTTAAATGAATATTCATTTGTTTTCCAAACAATTTTTATTTTGATTTTAACAAAAATGAGAATGGAATATTTTTTTAACATGTAAGACATGAACAAGAACATCCCATAATCATTGAAATTATTTTCAATGAAGCATAAATTATTTTTTTATGATAAATTTTGAATTAAAATATTCTTAAATTTTATTATGTTTTAAAAAATGTTTTTTCAAATGGAATAGATATTTTCCTAATAAAGTATTTTAAATTATCGATCAAAATCAATTTTTATCTAATATCACAACTGTTGATTTTATATATGAATTACTAGGGATATGATACTAGCATAATTTGATATTATTTATTTTAATGGTTTATCTTTAGGATTGAATGATCTTTATAAAACCAATTTCTCTAATATATGTTATCTATTGATAAAATATTTTTGAAACCCACTTATTCCACTGTTTATGCGATAATGAAATGTTTATGAGATAGGTTTCTCTCATTAGGTTGTGATATGATGAAATTTTTATGAAACCCATTCCATTCATGGGTTATGATATGATGAATTTTATATGATCCTATGAAACATTTCATGACCCATACCTATGGCTCGTGCCATGACTACCCCATGTTCATCATCCATAGGATAGGGGCTAGCGACTAGCACAGAAAAGAATACTCCCAAAAAGAGAATGTATTGCCATTATTCCTGTAAAAACACATGGTCCAAGAACACAACAAGAAGCAACTGTGACGTAAAATGATTTAGTAAAAGAGTGTTGAAAGTAAAAGCGGATGGAATAGTATCCCAATTGTAAAGGTACAACTAAAAATACAATAATACTCAATGAAAAAGGAAAACAACTAATGTATAATTAAAAAAAACTTCGACGGATCATTTTGGGCACTCAGGTCCTCAGAATCACACGCCGTCAGATTTTGCTGTCTTGAAATAATTCTGTATAATTAAAAAAATTATACAGAATTTTCAAGGAGTTACATTCTCCCAAAATTAGGGATTTACATCCCTGAAAGCCACACCAGAGACTAAGGTATAAAATGGGATTACTGAGCATGGATCTGAGCCTCCTGCTCCCATGTGATCTCATAGAGGTTCCCTTGCTACCAGAGAAAGCACACGAGAGTCATCAACCGCCCATGAATAACCCTCTCATTTCGATCATCAATCTCTACTAGATCATCCGTAAACATCACTCCATCATCTAAGTCCAACTACCCATGGTGGATTACTTGAGAATGGTCATACATGTTTCTACTTAGCTAGGATATGTGGAAGACATCGTACACCAATCAAACCATGGTGGTAGTTCCAAGTGGTATGTTGTGTCACTAATCCTACGATGTATCAGAAATGGTCCGATTAACCTCAGAGATCACAGGCCACCTTGGCCAAATATATGTAGTCCCTATCGAGTGGAGACTGATAAGAAAATGTGTTTCCCCCTCCGGGAACTCCAAAGGGATCCATATCTTTTCAAGATAAGACTTATGCTAGCTTTGTACAGTCTTCGATTGATGATAAGTGAGATATCATGATACAAACTCTGCCACTTCATTCTTCATCCATGGAAACCAGTAATGACATCAAGGTTCCTGGTACATCTTTTCCACCCCAGGATATACTGGCAGAGGAGACGTATGGAACTCCCTCAACACTTTCTCCTATAGCACCATTGGTACCATAGTAAATCCTCTAAAGAGAATTACGTGCTCCACAACTTTAGAAAATCCATCAGGTACCTGTCTTATGGATAACTGAGCATGTCAAGCCTCATAGTTAGTGTCTTCAAGATACACCTCCCTTATGCGCTGAAGTAGTGGGGATGTGACTGTCATAGACTCGAGGTATGATGATACATCTTTGTTCACAAAGGATATCTGAAATGTGGCTAGCTTCTCTGTGACATCACTCATCAACTATATACAAGATCTTTTGTAGAGTGCATCTACTACTACATTACCCTTCCCAAAAGTATAGACTATCTCAAAGTCATAGTCCTGGAGGAACTCAAGCCACTCCAAATAGGAACTAAAACTCAAAATACTTTTTCTGTGGGGGTATGGTTAGCCAACTCATGATTGATCGGCCACACCCTCCTGTTTAGATGTCTATCGTTTAATTCCTCGGTTTCTTTTTTCACTGACTAAGGAAAACCCCATCCCAATGTTGTAGATAAACCACAACCTTTTTTTCTTAATACAATCAATCTGAGTATGAACTGTGGATGTCCAATCATACCTAAACTTATGTAGTAAGGCCTAGATGTTGTCACCAATAGGTTCCAACTAAAACTCTAACCTCATGGGTCAGATCACACAGTCGACGTAAGTGTGATTATCGAGTCTCCTCTCCAAGGCATCTCAAGAAGTGATGGTGAAGTTAACAACTTAACCAGAACTCTATGTATTGAAAAAGATATGTTGTATGAACGAATGATTAGTTTCTATGTCTATTAATAGGTAGTTAGTAGTAGAAAAAAGCCGTACCTCTAACCATTATTGGATCCCTTGGGTCACACTCCTTGACCACATGAAGCTACTCCATTCCCCTGTCCTACAGCTCCCTAAGCCTAGTGGGGACACATGGGTGTATTCGTTGTGACATTTCGAAATGTATACCACCTCATGACACTCTCCAAGATCCACTTCAATTTTTGTTTCCTTGTAGATTCATCTTTCCATATCACTTCCTCTACCCGAAAGATTTTACACGCCCATGTCACTGAGACTGGCATTAGTTACCTGCTTTCCCACTTCTAACATTGACTTTATGTATCCCCTCATCCAAATAACATTTAATCGCAAAGGTTCTCTCTAGAATACAAAATTATGCAGGAATTCATATAGGAATAGTTAATTCTTGGAAATCCTTAAACACACCTTTTTCGAGATTCTGAGCCCCAAAGCAATGATCATATAATATTCATAGAGTACTAGGATTGGTTGGTATACCTTGATTAATAATACACTACCGACATGTCATCCTGCTGAAGCTATAGAAGATCTAGAGAACTCTCATAAACCTCTTCAAGCCAGTCATTAGAAGCTTATGAGTCAGGCTCTCCTCAGAACCTGATAGGTATCTACGACTAAAACTCATGAATGGCACTAAGCCTAAATGTGTCCTCTACTAGTATCGTCAGTTGTAACTACTTCCCAACAGGTAGTGATGTAGCTTGAACAGTACCCTAAGGTACTATCTCTGGAAACAGTCCACAAACCGAACCAACATCACTATGTGGACCAGCCTCATGGTCATTCACTATAGAAGACTAGAAGCTAAGATCACAATATACTCTACCAGTGTCTCAACTAGGCAGAAAACTCTAGCCATAGCATCCAACCAGTCGTCAGCTACCTGGGAATCTGTCCCACCTCGAAACCTCGGAGGCCTCTACTACTGGAACCCGTGCAATGCACTCAATCAGTGTGAATCCAATACTAGTGGAGCTGGTGGCATCAGCTGCCCAACGGGTAGTGGTGCTGCTGGTACACCACCCGATGGTACAACTACCATAAGGAGGCCCTACACCGAAGCCTCGTCGCTCGATGGGCTTTCTTCATGTACTATCTCGAAAATCCTATCTGGATGTCTTTGTGGAAGCATCCTAATAAGGAACACATGTGCCATGGTCATTAAGTTATACCATGTGAGATTACTCCAATGAAATCAAAATAAAATCTTCTAAAAACACACACAATCAGTGTTTTTGTATACTGAGTAGGATATCAGAATTCAAGCTCTTGGTGTATTGATACGTCGGCCGCAACACCAACACTGGTCTCATCAAACTGGAAACCAAACTCATTAAACATAAGACTATTGCTTGAAAAAAAAAATCATAGTTCTAGTTCTTTAGTAGAACTGATCTTATTTGATACGAATTTGTCACAACCCGTCCCCTGTGGCCTGTGTCGTGACTACCCCAAGCCCACCTTCCATACACAAAGGACTGGCGACTATCCTCGAAAGGCATACTCCCTAAAACATGAAGGCATTGCCTTTAATGTTGTACAATCACAATGTCCATGAACACAATAAGAAGCAACTGTGATGTAAAATGATGTAGTAAAAGAGTGCTGAAAGTAAAAGGGGACAAAATACAAACCCAACTATAAAGGTAAAACTGAATATACCATACAACTGAATGAAAATGGAAAATAGCTGTTGGGCCATCCACCAAGGATCCTATATGAATGTAACACCCTGATATTTTTTGATAAGTTTTATTTTTAATTTATTTTATGTCATGTGTTTTATGATAGACCAAGGTTATCTTGTGCTATATACAACACCGTATTAGCTTCCAGTATACGCAACACTAATCTTGGATTATGTTACACACAATTTCAAGTTCGTTTGATAGTAGTCATTCTACGAAACATTGAGTATATATATATATATTCAAAGTATAAATGAAATATGGTTGGATTATGTTATATTAAACAACAAAGGAGTCTTTCACATCACGCAACCCTGACTTGTCTTGCATTACACGCAATTGCGACCTTCCTCGATAGCGTGTGTAGTACGCAATACTGGGTTTCACTAAACAATGATATATTGTTATAATTATGCACTAGAAGTTATGAATAGTATTAACTACATTTTTAATTTTATAACATTAGTATTTATCTTACACATTTTCTAAAACATGGTATGTGAACAAAATAAATTATTTAGGTAAAATAAGTACTTTTCAAAAAATGCAGTTTTGCCGCCTTTTGATGGCGCACCCACTTTAAATCTAGTTTTGACATGTTTATATGTTCAATATAACAAAATAAAGTTCTTCCTTGGAATCAATATATAAAAATTTAATTTGGATAATTTTTTCATATTATTCTAATAACTTTCATATTTTTATGAATAGTAAAAACACGTTATATTTTAATTAAAAAGAACTTTTTTCAATGTAATAATTTATATGGTTAGATTATCTTTTTAATTGGTTTTAAATCGTAATTAGAATATATTTTTACCATTTAATTAAATGTTGGTCATAGGAATTAATTTCACTTTGAAATTGGACATAAACAAGTGTCGATCTTTTGATAGTTATTATTTCTTAAAAACAAGCTATTTGTTTTGATAATGGGAATTAATTTTAAAATTAATCAATGCCACGTATATGTTTTGACTTTGTAAAAATGTATATCATTTTTCAATTTGGATTATCAAATATATCTTAGGCTTAATATTTTGTATTTTTCTGATAAACATCAATTTTTTATAAATAGGGAAACCACTTAGTGGTAGTTAAAAAACTGAATCTTTCATTTAAGTGAACTTTTACCACTTCTGTGAATTGAATTTCAAAAATACGACATACATAGTTTTTATTAATAATTAAAATTATGTTAAATAAGATGAAAATAATTTTTGGTGAATAGTAACTTTTGACTTTTATTTACTGCGGTTAAATGTAAAAAGGGTAATTCAAGGTTAAAGGAATATTATAATAATTCAAAATTACCTTAAAACTTGTCCAAACCTTATTGGATGAGTAATGGCCGACCATGACCATCCTTGGATCGATTTTGGGACCCCATTGAGCCACTTATGAAAGACAATGACATATTTGATTAATTAATTTAATGTAAATCCAAATTGACATTAACAACAATCCTTTAGTAATTAATTTTTATAAGGGGATATATATATTATTTTGTCGACTATAATTATTCATTGGAAATCTAAGATGATTCCCTACATCATGGTATTTTTTTCATAATTTTTAGACATCAAATGAATTAAATTATTTATGACACAATAATGATGACATATTTACCTCATTAATAAATTATTTAAATAAATTAGATTATAATGACTAAAATATTATCCAAAACATGTTCAATTCATATTGGATGATTTTATTACAAAAATAAGTCGTCTTATCATCGACATTAATGTGTTTTTGACCTCTTGAAACCGAAGATAAGTTTATAATAAAATAATATTTTCACATTTTCCTAAGGAGCCCCTCCTCGCCCTTATAAAAGGAGACAATTTCTATACAATTCCTCACACCTCTCAAGCCATTTGGATCTTCCAACCTCTACCCAGTTAATATTTCTACATCCCTCTACTCCCCCTTGAAGCCTTACATTAGGCAGGAGGCACTTCAAGAAGTCCTTTTTGTTCAAACCGAAGGAAGTTTTCCAAATTAAAGTTAACAAATTCTCTTAAGTTGTTTTCTTTTATTCTACTTCCGCAACCCCTAAACTCTTTTTAATACTTTATTTTGTAGAAACACTAGTATACTATGTATAATAGGGTGTTTTTATTTGAAGGATTCAAAATAAACTTACACACACTTCCATCTAATGGATGAAGAACATAATGTTTCTGTGGATGGAAAACTAACGCCTCACGAAATGATGATTGTTCGATTTTCTCCTACCGCCTCTCATGGTGGCCATTATGATGGAACTATATTCATATATGATATATTATTTTTATTATTTCTTTATTCTTCTTTACATACTAATTATTCCAAGCCTTTATGGTTTCCATAGTCGGTAAATACGACAATCTCATTTGAGGATGTGCGGACAACCGCCCCCTCAAAGTGATATGATTTGTTAATACCTTATGTGGGATGTATAAAGGATGTGGTTAATGATATTATATATGATATTATACTGGAATTATAATAAACCTATGTATCATTATGTTTTAATTCCCTTAAAATAAGAAATATATATGAAAGTAGCGTTCATGCGTATGTACGGCTTACCGTCTCCATGAACGGTGCATTTCATTTCTTACCTCCATATGTTATGTACTATTATAAATACATGTATATGATGAATATATAATGAATATATTTGATATATATATATAATGATTTACATTCTGGGAGTATGTAAATCATGATATAAGTAATAATTACATCAAGAACAACAAGTCCAAACACGTACGATAAATAAGATGATTTTACCCAAAACGTTGCTTTATCATGGGATTTACAAAAGAACGGGTAATATAAAGTCATAAGTGAACCATATATGATATCATAACAATGAATATGATTCTATAATAAGTCAATTAGATTATTTAAATCATTATACAGGAGTTTTGGATACGTATGAAGCATATCGGGCTGAAGGTAAGGGATAATAATTCCAATCTCATTCTTATTCGAGATTGTTTATTCATAAGTATTTATTGGGTTTATGTTTATCATCCATGCCCATGTTTTCTAAAAATGTTTTCATAAAATGTTTATTATTCTTCCATGTATATTTAAATTTAGTTTTACCCATTTATGACTTTTACCACAAGGTTTGGAAGGAATCTTTCTTTTGTTTACCATACGAGGTACTTTTTGAATTTTCTAACAAAAGTACATGGAGAATGTTTTTTTAAACTTATAAGGCATGATCAGATTTTTACGGTTTTATAACCCCTCATTTTCATGAAGCTTCCTCTACAATATTGCATGATTATTATCAAAAAAACCCATTTATTTTAAAATTTAATGGCATTTTGTGAAAATAAAATGATTTCGAAGAAAAAATGACATTTTCCTCAAGAATTAATTTAAAGTGTTTTATCAAAACCATTTTCCATCTAAGAAGAAATTATTTCATATGTGTATGTTTCAAGTATAATGAATCCATTATTTACATGGTTTGATTATTCTTATGATAAAATGATATCGCTTTTTTTGATATGGATTATGTTTTAATGGCATGATGTTTAAGAGTGCCATTCTATTACATGGGTTATGCTATGATGTATGATTTATGATTTTGTGGAACAAGAAAGAATGATTTCATTATGATATGGGTGGGACCTATATCTCCCTCCAATGCATTGGGTAACTATTTATATCTCATGAGATAGACATGGCTGAAACGACATGTAAATCTGGTTCAGTAAAACAGGGCTGGAACGACAAGTAAACCCAATTCAGTAAGGGACTTTGTCCACTAAGATTGTATTGGTAGCGATGCCTTGGCTACTATGGAAGTCATATCATGTGATTAATGGTTTCCACAATCACATGTTTTATTCATATTCTATTTTATCAAGATTAATGTTTCATTATGATATATGATTTACGTATTTCCATGTTTTATGTCATTGCTCAAGATCTTGATGTTTAAACATTGTCTTCATGTTTTAAGTTCAAATATATATTGTTTGTTTTATTTTATCCATGCTTACCCTTACTGAGAAATTTAGCTCACCCTTTATATGCTTCTTTTCCCCATGATATAAAGAACAGTTTTTAGGTAATAGAACAAAAAGGGGAAGATCTTTATTGGAGATGTTGATGATCTTTCACCAGGATTAGAAGATTATGTTCCGAGTTTTGAAAGACACTAAAATATTACGGTCCTTGTGTGTCTATTTTTGTTATTAATTAAGTATTCCACAAAAGTAATGTATTTTCAATGTACTTCAGGCTTTGGGACTCTACATTTGGTATCAGAGGAAGGTTTTAGTTAACCTTTGGAAACTAGGATGCAAAAACATTAGTGAGATCCCTAGAGATATTTCTAAGGTATGTCTAGGGATGTCCTTAAGGTTAAGTACACATATAGGTTAGAGTACTAGAATTATGTTGACGATCATGAATAACCTACGATAAACCTAAGGGGTCATTGATTAAATAATTTTTGATAATTTAGACATCCCATAAGTGACTTTTTATGATTATGTGGTTCCTCTATATTTTAACTGTTTCTTACACTATGGTTTATGGTCTTAGTAAATGGAGGGAATGAGAAGGAATTCAGTTAACATTGATTTCAAGGGACAAATTGGTGACTACGATCAATGAAATTATGTAATTCCTGGAAAGGAAGATATGGTGATTATGCCGAATCAGGCATCTCGATATATGATTTACAAGGTGAACATTAGTTGTATTCCTAAGTCATCAAATAAGAGGAAGATGGAATTTTATGCATGTTCACATGCTGAGGAGCATAGAGAAAATAAGATTGAGATTTATAAATAAGGGAATGAGAAACTTGAGGATTGACTCAAATGGAGGGGAAGATGTTATCTGTGTGGAAAGAAGGGTCATAGAGTGACAGGCTGTTATGGAGTTTAATGTCTTATCTGTGGAGAACATGGGAATTACCCAACTCAATGCCCTGTCCTAAGAGGTTACTTCTAAAACCCGGAAGGACTTACTCCATGGAAATCATTGAAGAGAATGTATTAAAGTGTTTATGTATTGGTATTTAAGAATAATGTTTTTGAGATACTTTTATGGTATATTGGAATATTTTTGTATTAGTCTATTGTGGTTTTCAATAATTTTATGGTACCGGTAACCATGATAAGTGATTCAAATATTTTGGAAAGTAGATGATATGAGAAAAATGAATGGATAAGGAGAAAATAATATGTTTGATAGTATTCATGAGATAACGAATGTTATAAGGACTATGTGATATCATGGTTTGAGTATATAGATTTTTTTTTGATTTTGGTATGTGGAACGTGTTAACTTTTAACTGCATTCATGTTTTCACTAAAGTTGAATAGGGATTTCATTTTTTCAAGAGAATACATGATTAAGACCTTCGAATGTTTGGAATGTGAACAACAATACATATCATATGATATATGGGGATCAATGATGGTATTAACATGCTTTTTATATGAACTCTCTGGTAATAGTTTTCACTATAATATGAGATTGGACAACAGTATTTTGGATGAACCTAAAAATTGGAATGGATTATATTGGACATAAGTTAGTATTGTTTAAGGCTAGAATTGTTTTTCGATATTATTGATTGAATGTTATAATAGTGTAGTTTAAGAAAAGGAACAACCTTCAGTACGGGCGACAACCCGTCGCATCAGACAAGGCTGTGGGAATCGAACCCACAACCGAAGTGTGACACGCCTTTATAGCCTACCACTGGTCTACCGGATGTCCCTTGTTAATATAAACTAGTTTTATTTTATTAGGCGGTTTGATAGATGAACTAAAAGTCTATATTTGGAATCATATACGATTAAACAAACCATATATGGACATATGTATATTTGAAACATTTACTAACCTTTTGTTTGAGATAGATGGAATGACCTATCATTCTATCTCATTATATTCTCACACGTCTGGAATAACAAATTCAACTTCATTTCTTTAAGAGATGATGTGGAAATTGTTCAAGGCACGAATAATAGGGAGATTATACCAAAAATCATGTAAGTATTTCTATTAATTCATCAAATTTTGGGAAATGATCTTGAAAACCAAAAATGTTGTCCAAGTAATCTTATATATGATGAATCAGATAGTACCTTAGACCATCACAAATATATGGCTTTGTGATTGTTGGATTTTTCATAGCACTGTTCTCTACCACTCTCCATCCGCACATGATGGTTATATTTTTCTTCCATATCCATATTTTCACCTATGTTCTCATATTTGGAAACCCAGTGATTAGTTAATTTGGGTAACCATTACATTTCATACTTTAATTTTTAAAGATAGGTTTTGGTATTCCCTTTTTATGATGTGGGATTCCATTAAAGAAACTTTCAAGTATTAAACCATTTATAACCCCGACGGATTTCGAGGGCGAAATTCATTTTAAGGGGGTAGAATGTAACACCCCAAGATTTTATGATAATTATTGAATTTAATTTATTTGATGTCATGTGTTTTATGATACACCAAGATTATCTTGTTCTATACATAACACTGTATTAGCATGCAGTATACGCAACGCTATTCTTGGATTGTGTTACACATAATTTCATATTCGTTTGATAATAGTCATTGTACGTATCATTGTGTTTATATATATATATATATATTCAAAGTATAAATGAAATATGGTTGGATTCTATTATACGAAACCTCAAAGGAGTCTTGCACAGCACGGAACCCTGACATGGCTTGCATTACACGCAATCGCGACCTTTCTCAATAGCGTGTGTAGTACGCAATATCGGGTTTCACTAAACAACGATATATTTTTATAATTATAGACTAGATGTTATGAATATTATTAACTAAATTTTTAATTTTATATCATTATTAATCATCTTACACATTTTCTAAAACATGGTATGTGAACAAAATTTATTTTTCGGGTAAAATAAGTATATTTAAAAAAATGCAGTTTTGACGCCTTTTGATGGCGCACCCACTTTAAATCTAGTTTTTGACATGTTTATAAGTTCAATATAACAAAATAAAATTCTTACGTGGAATCTGTATATAAAATTTTAATTTGGATAAATTTTTCATATTATACATATAACTTTCATATATTGATGAATAGTAAAAACACGCTATATTATAATTAAAAACAACTTTTTTCATTGCAATAATCTATGTGGTCAGATTATCTTTTTAATTGGTTTTAAAGTTTAATTAGAATATATTTTTACCATTTAATTCAATGATGGTCATTGGAATTAATTTCACTTTGAAATTATACATAAACAAGTGTCGATCTTTTGATAGTTATTATATCTTAAAAACATGCTATTTGTTTTGATAACGGGAATTAATTTTAAAATTAATCAATGCCACTTCTATGTTTTGAATTTGTATAAATGGACATCATTTTTGAATTCATAATATCAAATATATCATAGGCTAAATTTTTGGTATTTTTCTGAAAAACTTCAATTTTTGATTAATAGTGAAACCACTTAGTGGTAGTTGAAAAACTGAATATATCTTTTAAATGAAATTTTACCACTTCTGTGAATTGAATATCAAAAATCCGACATATATGGTTTTTATCAAGAAGTAAAATGTGGTCCAATAAGATGAAAATATTTTTTGGTGAATAGTAACTTTTGACTTTTATTTACTGCGGTTAAAGCTAAATAGGGTAATTCAAGGTTAACAGAATATTATAATAATTCAAAATTACCTTAAGACTTGTAGAAACCTTATTGGATGAGTAATGGCCTACCATGATCATCTTAGTATTGATTTTCGGACCCCATGGATCCACTTATGAAAGAAAATGACACATTAAATTAATTAATTTAATGTAAAGACAAGATTGACATTAACAAAAATCGTTTTGTAATTAATTTTTATAAGGGGATATATAAATTATAATTTCGACTATAAATATTGATTGGAAAGATAAAACAATTTCCAATATCATGGTAGATTTTTCAAAAAATTTAGACATCAAATGAATTAAATTATTTAGGTCACAATAATGATTCCATATTTACCTCATTAATAAATGATTTAAATAAATTAGATTATAATGATTAAAATATTATCCAAAACATGTCCAATTCATATTGGATGATTTTATTTATAATATGAGTCATCGTATCTTTGACATTAATGTGTTTTTGACCTCTTGAAACTGAAAATAAGTTTATAATAAAATAATATTTTCACACTTTTCTAAAGAGCCCCTCCTCTCCCTTATAAAAGAGGACTATTTCTATCCAATTCTTCACACCTCTCAAGCCATTTTTATCATCCAACCTCTGACCATTTAAGCTCTCTACATACCTCTCCTCCCCCTAGAAGCCTTACATTAGGCAGAAAGCACTTCAAGAAGTCCTTTTTGTTCAAACCAAAGAAATTTACACAAATTAAAGGTAACTGTTTCACTTAAGTTGTTTTCTATTATTCAACTTCTCTAACCCATAAACTATTTTTAATCCGGTTTTTTGTAGAAACACCAGTATCCTATGTATACAAGGGTGTTGTCATGAGATGGACTATAACTAAACTTAAACACACCTCCAACTAATGGATGAAGAACACAATGTTTCTGTGGATGGAAAACTAACGCCTCACAAAACGATGATTGTTCGATTTTCTCCTACCGTCTCTCATGGTGGCCATTATGATGACACTGTATTCATATATGATATATTATGTTTATTATTTCTTTATTCTTATTTAATTCCCAATTATACCAAGCCTTTATGGTTTCCATAGTCGGTAAATACGATAATCTCATTTGAGGAAGTGCGGACTACCGCCCCCTCGAAGTTATATGATTCGTTAATAGCTTATGTGGGATGTATAAAGGATGTGGTAAATTATATTATATATGATATTACACTAGAACTATAATATATCTATGTATAATTATGCGTTAATTCCATTAAAAAAATGAATGTAGCGTTCATGCGTACATACGGCTTACCGTCTCCATGAACGATGCATTTTATTTCTTACCTGCATATATTATGTACTATTATTAATACATGTATATGATGGATATATAATGAATATATATGATATATAAATCATTATTTAAATTATGGATGTATTTATATCATGATATAATTAATAATAGCATCAATAACAACAAGTCCAAACACATACGATAAATAAGATGATTTTACCCAAAATGTTGCTTTAACATGGGATTTACAAAAGAACAGGTAATATAAAGTCTTAAGTGAACCATATATGATATCATAAAAATTAATATGATTCTATAATATGTAAATGTCATTATTTAAATCATTATACATGAGTTTCAGATACGTACGAAGAATATCAGACCTAAGGTAAGGGATTATTATTTCAATCTCATTCTTATCTGAGATTGTTTATTTGTAAGTATTTACTGGGGTAATGTTTATCATCCATGTCTGTGTTTTCTAAAAATGTTTTCATAAAATGTTTATTATTCTTCCATGTATGTTTAATTTCAAATTTACCCATTTATGACTTTTACCACAAGGTTTGGAAGGGATCGTTCTTTTGTTTACCATACGAGGTACTTTTTTAATTTTTTAACAAAAGTGTGAGGAGAATTCTTTATTAAACTTATACGGCATGAACAGATTTTTAAGGTTTCATAACACCTCATTTTCATGAAGGTTCCTATACATGATTTCATGAATATTTTTAAAAAAACCCTTTTCTTTTAAAATTTCATGGTATTTTGTGAAAAGAATATGATTTTTAAGATGAAAGGACATTTTCCTCAAGAATTAATTTCAAGTGTTTTATCAAAACCATTTTCCATATAAGATGAAATTATTTCATATGTGTATGTTTCAAGTATAATGTCTCCATTATTTACATGGTTTGATTCTTCTTATGATGAAATGATATCCATTTTTTTGTTATGGATTATGTTATAATGGCATGATGTTTAAGAATCCCATTCTATTACATGAGTTATGCTATGATGTATGATTTATGATTTTGTGGCACAAGAAAGAATGATTTCATTATGAGATTTGTGGGACCTATATCTCCCTCCAATTAATTGGGTAAATATTTATATCTCATGAGATAGACATGGCTGAAATGGCAAGTAAATCCAGTTCTGTAATATAGGGCTGGAACAACAAGTAAATCTGGTTCAGTAAGGGAATTTTTCCACTAATATGGTCTTGCCAGAAATGCCATGGCTACTATGGAAATCATATCATGTACTTAATGGTTTCCACAATCACATGTTTTATTCCTATTCTATTTTATCAGGATTAATGTTTCTTTATGTTCTATGCCTTAAATATTTCAATGTTTTATGTCATTGCTCAAGATATTGATCTTTAAACATTATGTTAGTGTTTTTAAGTTCAAATGTATATGGTTTGTTTTATTTTATCCATGATTACCCTTAATGAGCATTTGTGCTCATGATTTATATGTTTTATTTTCCCCAGGATATAAAGAAATGTTTTTAGGTAAGAACACAAATCGGGGAATATCTTTATTGGAGATGTTGAAGATGTTTCTTAGGATTAGAAGATTATGATCCGAGTTTCCAAAGACACTAAACTATTATGGTCCTTGTGTGTCTATTTTTGTTATGTATTAAGTATTCCGCAATATTAATGTATTTTCCATGTACTTCAAGCTTTGGGTCACTACAATGAAGGGTAGTTACAGATCGCCTCCTTGGTACTCCTTGTCCGTCTGTATCCTCTTCGACATGTTACGTCGAAATATCCACCTCTGCAAAATGTTCAGTCCATGCTCCCTCATCCTCGATCAATGTAATATTTCGTTTGCAAAAAAACAATATGGTGCGGGTGAAGCCCGTTTAGGGGTGAGTATAATGATACTCAGTAGTAACCCAGAGACCCCATAGGTCTCCTAATGTTCCACAAAAGAAGACCACAAAGAAAGACATCAACTATATATAGGTATATTCCTATACATACACCTATGTTATAAAGATATAAATATCTAATACATGGGGGAAGAATACCACATAAGTAAAAGTACCACACAGGTATCACCAAGAAGATGGTTCCACAAAGGTAAAAGTCCCACACAGGTATCACGACAAAGATACTACCACGAAGGTAAAAGTACCTCACATGTATCACCATAATTATAGTACTGATGAAGCTCATATTTTCATATATATTATATTATAAATCATTTTTTATAATCCAACCATAGTGTTATTATATGGGTAATTGAAACATTTTTATGTTTTAGTATTATTTTGAGCCTAAATGTGAAAAATGACTAATTCTGGATTTTTAACAGATTTTTACGTCAAGGGTATTTTGATCATTTTCTAAAAAATATTTTTCAAATATTTTTTATTATTATTTTTTTGAATCCTTATTGTATTTCCTACACTTTTGTTTTCTGGACTTGGAGATGATTCTTCTATCTATAGGGTCTAAAAAGTTATTGAACTTGGACATTTTTCTGGGCGGACAGCGTGGACACCAGCAATGTAATGGAAAACGAACGTGGCCTACACACATCCAAATGAGGTGTTTCTACCTGGGCTGGGATGAGGACATCTAGGAATGACCGTAAAAAAAATTTGGAGATGTTTGGAAGTCATTAAGGTGGTAATTAAATGACATTATTTTGGAGGAACCATCCTGAAAGCTTTGTCCAAAAATAGAAACCGAGAATTAAAAATTCATAACCCCTTCATACGGTTTCCAAATTATCTGAAAATTGGAGGAGAGACGAAAAAGATATTTATGAACAACGTTCATTATGATTGTAACGTGTGAAGTGGTCATTTATGGGGTCTACAACACGCAATTTTTTGGGGGTCGAATTATACCTATAAAAGGAGGCCATCACCTCATTCCCAAAGCATCCCATTCTCCATCCATTCCTTCAAGGCACCAAGGAAGAGATCTCCATTGAGGGAGGATAGCCACAAATCATCCCCCTTTATTTTTAAGTTATTTCATATCTTTATTATTAGTTGTCATTTGTAATTTAGATTTCTAATAAATTCATGCATTGTTTTTATTTTTGTGTCCACCGATTCACCCTCTTTTCTTCCTCTTATCTTACCATTGTGAACTATAATACGAATGATCATGAGTAACTACTCTCTGGAATATCCTGAAGGAGTAATCAGGTTCTTGAACCCAAGACCATGTTTTTAATATTCTTTGAGTTAATTCAAAGGATAATTTATAGTGGGTGTAATCCTCACTGTGGTTGTCTAAAGATTAACTTCTTAATCTACAACCATTTTCCCTCGATTGAGGAGGTGGATGGAGGGTGTGCTTGGCGATCACTATGTAGAATTTTCATTCATAACCGGTGTAGAATAAGGTGTGCATACATACGATGGAATGTGTACTCTAAGAATATTTGAAACATTCCAATGAAGGTACTCCCTGAATATTTTCTTGGGAGAACTTCCTTTCTTCCATAATTCTATTCTGTTTAGCATTTCATGGTAATTTATAATTGAATGTTAGTTTCCTATTATTTTTCATTTCAATTATTTTATTTATTTCATAAAACCTAAAACAACAAAAATAATTACTTCTTAGGTGAATTAGATTAAGTGAGTGAATAACTGAAAATGATCTTCAAGAGAACGACATAGGTCAGCCCTTGTGCTACACATAGTTATAAATATTTTTGAGAGAGCACACGACAATGCTTCATCAAGTACCATGAAGTAAAAGTATCACACTGGTATCACCACAAAGATAGTATCGTATAGGTAAAATTATTAGTTCAAATAGAGTCTCAACTCAAACCAGGTTTTTAGTGAAGTATAAGAGTACCAATGATTAGTCGCGAGACTAGATCATCTTATTATGTCATGTGGAACTGCTGCTGATCATACGAAGTCTGACCCACACATGATCGATAGATACTAACCCCCGCAATGACCCACAAAGGATCTGACACACACTAGATCAGTTTGGGATAAACCCCACAGGATCGGTATGTGCAGAACCACAAAGGATCACTGAGCACTGACCCACCCAGGATCTAACCCACACAGGATCAGTATGAATACATATAGAATTTCATTGATTCTCCAGGCCTAAGATTAAGTAACATTTCCAGTCACAATGTTGAACACCTCAACTATTAGGGAACTAGTCCTCTAATGAGTACAGTGGGCCTGCCGCGTAACATAGAAGTGCTTCCCAAAAATCTTAGACTACTGAGTTACTCCTCCTGTCGATTACCATGGGTTTGCTGCGTCAGACAGACGTGCTCCCCACTATGGGTCTTCTGTGTCACATAAAGGAACTCCCCCTCGTAACCTACTGAGGAACTCCTCCCATCGATTTCCATGGGTCTTCCACATTACACGGAGGAGCTCCAAACCATGGGTCTACCATTCCACACAGAGGCACTCCCAACTAGACTTGTCGAGTCACTCCAAGTCAAAATTTTATGCAGTGGTCAAATATCAACCACTCGTAGAGTTCCGTACGTAGCGTGATTGAGGGAACCACTACCCAATCCATCAGTCATAACTCATCCACCCTGAAGTCCCACTAAGAAGTATCCCAAATGTCTGTCATGTCATAAGGGACCCAACATAATAGACAAAACGTCAATAGGATGCCAGATCGGTAAGTTGTTAGAGTTTTCGCTCTGAGGGCCTGGTTGGATTCAGGGTTTGATCCAACCCAACGGTACTCCAAATTTATTCAAAACTCTTGTGGAGTATATAAAAATGACTATCCCGATCCAAGGATTCCAGTTATAGAGATAGTTCGTCAAACGGATCTATGGTTATCATGTTACGACCAAAATGAAAAAACATGGTCTTGATGGGCCTGGGTTCGGTCTGACCCAGCTTGCCTAACCCGGCCTAGGCTGACCCCACCAGGTTCGGGTCGACCCAGCCCAACCTGGGTCTGGCCTGGATGGCCCGGGCCATGGCGGTCTCTGCCAGCTAGAACGTGGTCCATCCCAGCCCGCGTAGGGGGTGACCCGACCCGGCTCGCTCGGTGTGTCCTGCTAGCGCAGTCCTCCTGAGCTGGTACCAAAGGGGTAGAGCCCCCATTCCATTCGGAATGCAAAAGGGAAGTGCCTTAGGGAGCCCCCATGTCACGCGCAGGACCCAAGAGGGTCCCACTAATCTGCCACAACCGATCGGGCACTCATGCTAGTCCTCCTCCTAGCGGCATGGTCGTGCGCCACTATTCCACCATAGTTGGCCGGGTGTTAGTTGCTCTTCGGCCTCTGCTGTGGCCAAGTGGTCATAGTCTCCTACTCATCCAGTGGCACGGACGTAGGCCGCCCTACCTGCATGCGGTTGGCTAGTGTTCCAGATCACTTCCTCTTCTTGCGGGTCATTGCATCTTTGTTATCATCCAAAAAAATAAAACAATCTCTTATTTTGTGATCCTCTAGTTTCGGGCTCCGCATCCATATGTCGCTCTCAAAAAAATATTTTGTTTCAAGAATCACTAAATTTTTGGAGTTGAAGAATGCACAGAGAATGCGCGGATAATCCAAAGGTAAGAGGCAAGGTATATGTGCGGGACAGTTTACATGTTAGTTTAGCCATCGTCAATGTGAAACCAGAATTTGTAGAATCTATAAATAAATTCAATCATATTTATATATATATATATATATAACCCCTACCTCGATATTCTAATGGAGGTGTCACGAGGAATAAGACAAAGTCGTTAAATATTAAAGTCAGTGTTCATCACTCCCGAAAGACGCAACATGGTCAGTTCCTCATTCATCGATTCTGGAAGTCGTTCTTCGTTGGAGGAACTCCTTTGTTGGAGAAAGATCATTCCAACTATCCAAAGCTCACCCCGCCTTTTCCAATCCCTTTTCCCAGTGAGAAAAGAGGTTCCAAATTATATAATCTGAAGAAATGATTTAATTAATGTTTCTACATTAATTAAATTAAGTTGGAACATTTAATATAGTGAAATCCATGAGTTTAATGTAGATTCATTAATTACAAATTAATGAATCCTATTAATAAAGTGGAATTTGGTTACACATTTTGTGTAACCGAGCATTATTTCCCAACAATTAATTCCCTAACACCTTCGTGTGATCCCCACCTTTATGTTTCAAATGGGGGGTTTCATTTTCAAAAATAATATAAAGAATTCTTATTTTATTTTCTCCCACAAAAAGACTGAATACTAATTTACACCCTCAACTTACTAGGGTCAAGGTGAGGGTCTCCTTAAGATAATATCATCATTGTGAGTTCAACAGGGCCAAAATATTTAAATTCTATCACCGGTTGAAAAGTTTTCCAAATGTCGATCACGCATTTTCTGAATATACTAAAAAAAATAGAACATTATTAATAGTCACCCTCGACCCCCTCCGGTCAAGGGTAGGCATTGCCTAAATGAAAAACACTCCAAATAAACCAATAGTAATCTCATATTTATCATTCAAGTTACCATATAAAAGTTAGGTATTTTACATTAAAATAATTGTCACCTACTTAATTTTTTATAGATAAAAAATAACATCATTCTAGTGGCCCACCCCATCCTAAGTTATTATCTTCCGAAAGAAATCATACCCTGACAAGATTAGCAGTGTTCTCAGATTTTTAATCTGAGTTACCATTCATAAGGTATATGCATTTAAAAAATAAAATAACTTTTGTAATTATTTTATATACGGTTATTCCATTTTCAGGTTTTCTCACTGTATGCTTACGCCGCCTAAACATAAGCCTCATCTAGGGAAAACCCGCCATCCTAATGGAAATGATGCCATAATATTTCTATTTCCACTATTCATTTACGATTTATTCCACTTTATTAAGAAAATTGCTTATGTGCGCTCATTAAAGCTTAAAAAAACTTCAAAGGATCATTCCAGGCACTCTGGGCCTTGGAATTGCGCGCCATTAGATTTAACGGTCTCAAAATAATTCCATATAATTAAAAACAATTATACGGAATTTTTGGGTCATTACAGAACACATAAATATAGTTTTTATTAATTGATGGGTGGGACCTATATTTCCTTTTAATGAATTGGGTAACGATTTAAATATAATGACATAAGTAATATGGGAATGGGGTGTAATCCTAGTTCATTATGGGACTATATATGTAATAATGGAATTTGGATTACACCATGAATACAATGATCAATGATCCTGGAATTATATGGAAATGATTATCAATTATTATGTGTATTCCGTAAATCTATCTCTTGTGACGATTTAAATAACACTTGGATTATGTTCCTTGGAACTCTTAAGATTTATGTTTTATGAACTATAAATATTTATTCCATGAAACAATATTATGATATTTTATATGAAGGTTATTGTGAATTTTTTTAATGCTATTATTATTTTATATTCATGTTATACTTATGTAACTCACTATTTACCCTTACTAAGAAAATGAACTCACCATTTATTATGATTCATTTCCAAAAGATATGAATTAATGAATTACATATTTTATTTATATAAAGGATTCTAGCTATGTGGATCATAATGGGATATGATTTATTATACATATATACAAGGTTTTTATATCTCCATGTTTCCAAAGGAACCAATTTATTAATGTCTTCAGTCATGTGTGCGTGTAATGTAATGAATTTTTTATAAATAATGATGTATCCTTTATGTATGATAAGTTTGGGTCACTGTAAAAATTATTTAATTTTTCATTCCATTCATCATTAACATGGTTACCATTGGTTCCAACTGTTAACCAAAATATATAACATGTTGTGTGCAATAATAATCATTATGGGAAAACCCATAATCAGGAAAATCCTTTATATGATATATAAATTATGAAACATTATTTTAAACCCATTAAACATATATTTGAACAAATATTCTTCAAAGTAATCATCTATTTAAATAATTAATGTTGTTTGGTAAATAGAATTTCAATTACCAAATAAAAATATAAGTGGTGTTTCAAACCATTTTCATAGTAAGACCTATTCTAATATACCAAGTAACACTCAAGTTAATCTTAAAAAAAAATTCAGTGTTATTTCATGTAGGTACATATATTCCATTTTAATTTCTATATCAATTATCATTATAGGGATTTATTTCTAGTTGAATAAAATAATCTATTCCTTGAATATACTATAATATTTTACCCAATATAGTTTTTTCCTAAGGGTTCTCACTAATGTTATCTCATCCTAGTTTACAATGGATAACTAAAACCATCCTCTAAAACTACATATAATAACCCATAATTTTAATAAAAATATATTAGATATTATTTTATGAGATTTAAATATATTACATAAACACATTCTTCGGGATCATAAAGGTATATTTCGTTATGAAATAGGGAAGCACAAAAAAATGTTCAAAACTAAATAATTTCTTATCCAAAATAGTTCCATCTAGAAAGTATCATTGTTATACATATCACATGTGATACCAATCATCATTAATTTGGGCCATGAAACATGATTATTAAAAAAAATTTAATTTCATAAAATCATATCCAATGAAAAAATAAGTAGATTTCATAATCATTTTACCATGGAATAACCCATGAAAGAGAAATAAGTTTCCTAAATATCTTCTCATCAAAAAGAGGCACCATCAATAGAGAGAATAATAATTTATTCCCTAGATCATATGCCCAGTAAAGGATTAGTAACATAAAAAGATGTCATCATATATAGAAAATAATTTTGAAAGATCACATGGATCATTTCATGAGGGAAATAATATTTTGACATTGAAACTAATGTTTAAAAAAGAATATTAAAAAAATAATACTTCTAATGTAATATAAATATTAATTCATATAAAAAATACTCTAAAAATTATTTTGCATAATGAAGGGAAGTTACAGTCTAGGTATGAAAAATAAAAACTTATTTCTGTCAACATTTTTTGAAAAATCGTCGTGGGTATTCTTTGGAAAATATCATGTATGTTACTATTGTAACAACATTTAAAATATCCAACAAATCAGAAATATTTTTTGAATAATCATTTTAGTAAAGAGAAAAATAATTTTTAAACAATTTTTTAAATTGATATTGAATAAAATGGGGTTTAAACCAAAGGGGGATAAATTGAATATTGTTAAACAAAACTATTATGTGACAGTCATGTGCTTAAAGGGAAAAAACTGAATGGTAAAAATATATTTTCATGACATTTTCATTAGAGAATAAACGTTATGAGACTTTTCAGTTATTAATAATAATAATCAAATCATTTAAAACATATGCATAATCAATAGTGATAAATGATAATATTTTATCATATAAACCATAAAAAGTTTCCCACATTGAATCATAAACAACATATAAAATAACATTAAATAAAAATGAATTATTATACAAATAAATCTATTCCTATAATCATTATAACAACATGAAATTTTGGAAGAGGGAAATCATGTTTAGTATCATTTATGACCTGAAACACTGAAAATATATGATAATAAAATCCCAAAGATCATATAGTTAAATTTTATTAAATTAAATTATATTGATTTCATAAAATGCATACAATGTCATGTTTAAATAAAACATGATATTATATAAAAATATTATTATTTTAACATGGACATTATAACCTATAAATTAAGATGGTTTGTATGAATAATAATAAATAAATTATAAAAATTATATATTATACACACATATAAAATATATTCAATGGTTTATTGTCAATTACAAATTAAATAATCACTATATTCTTGATAAATTTTGTTTAATGGTAATATGTTTTTTCAAAATTCATTTTAGTTGCTATTTTCAGACCTAATTCAAAAATAATTTATGCATATTTGAAAAAATATATTAAAAAAACTCAACATATTTTGTTAAATATACGTGTGAAAAATTTTATTTGAGTTAATGTTTCAAAAATTTCGAAAAATATTTATTTCTTTTTTTGAAAATTTAAAAATACTTATTTTTTTTTGAAAATTGTTTTTTTGTTTAAAATATATCAAAATATAAATTGTATTTTATATATCTATTAAATTTATTTTTTTAAATTAAATTAAAATTTAAATAATTGAGATATTTATTATATATATCATATTTTTTTGGATAATAAAAAATCTACACATGTATGGATTTTCACATTGGAAAACACCTCTTTTACTACATTTCTGGAATAATTTTAAATTAAATTCTTCCATGTATATTAATTGAATTTATAAAAATGGATTCCAAATTTGGAATTCTAAAAAAATTTATTATCTAATTTGGTCATCTTAGTTTTTTATCGAAATGAATAGTATATATAATAAAAATTAATTACAATGGTTAAGGTAAAAAATGGGGTTTCTTGGGGGTTAATCAAAGATGATAAGCATTATAAGTGAGCTAAATTTTTTCTATTGAATTGAACCAACATTTCATACATCAAATTCAAAGAATTTTAAAAACACAAAACATTACAGTTATACATTCAAGGATCAAATGGTTTAATATATTAGGAAAATTAGGATCTTACCTCACTTATATTTCATAGAGAATAAAATATATTAAAATACAAATTTTTTTATAAATAAAAAATTAACATTCTACTTATTACATATAGTCAAATGAGTATATACATCAATGAAATGGGTGAGATAAAATAACATTATCGGGAAGGATAACATAACAGAAATAGGAGACATGAATCCATAACGTATTAGTGAAAATAATCAACATCATCATCATATAATATGTATAGGATCATAATATACATAATGATCTAA
Organism: Viscum album; assembly: GCA_963277665.1. Taxonomy (NCBI): domain Eukaryota; kingdom Viridiplantae; phylum Streptophyta; class Magnoliopsida; order Santalales; family Viscaceae; genus Viscum; species Viscum album. Next base: position 958,044,806 of record OY728143.1, on the reverse strand, counting down.
ATATTCGAAAATAACATGGAATTTGGTGATGCATAAAAATAAAACATCTTGTCACAGTAGTCAAATATTGTATATAGTTTTTAGAAAATGTATAATTTTGTTAATGCTTAACATAGATGTATAATCATGAAATCATCATTACGATGAAATACAACATCATGATCACACATAATACACATTTTCTCATTAAATTCATCAATTTACCCAACAAAATGTATGGATATAAAATTCTTCGCTCACCCATCACATCACAAAATTTACATTTTTAGGCATGCTTTATAAAACATATAACAATCGCATTTGTGAAGTAAATCTTAGAAAGGATTATGATTCAAAATAATTTTACAAATAATGAAATAATAAAAAATAATGGTTTTTCAGTTTTAAAATTTTTTATCATACATTGGAATAAAAGTTATTTTTTATCTGGATTTGAAAAAACACATGAGAAGTCATAGATATTTTTTTGGAATGAAAGGTTGATTTTGGAAAATATTTTAATATTAATTCATACTAATTATTGAAAAATGTATATACCCATAGTAAAATGAAATTTTATTTATGTAATATTATAATAAAAACCATAATAAAGATCTCATGAAATAGTGATAACTCAAAGAACAATATTTAGGTTCTAGAATCCCCATGCATTGAAATCTGAATTACTTCAACACATTTACACCTGTGGTATAATAAATAATTTTTAATAAAAATATTACCCAAAAGTGAATTATTATTTTTTTAGATTTATTTATCAATTATAATCAAAATATTGTATTTCACAACATCCTTTTTGAAATGTAAGTCCTTTTTATCCACTTTTACATTATAATTTTTCTTTTCTTTTTAAATTTCATATTTTTATTCAAGGTCATTTATACAGTACAATAATTAATTTAAAAATATTAAAAATATTAAAAAATTATATATTCTAACATATTTTTTATTTCTATCCATTGATTACTGAAAGGAAATGATTTCGAAATAACATCATTGGAGGTAAAGTGACAATTAATGGGTACGTTGTCCTAATATGGAGAACAAATATATAAAATATAAATACATAAAAAATATATTATTTTACATTAGATTTACATCAGTAATAAAATTTTAAAATTTTTGGTTATTAAATATTATAATATTTTAATTATGAACAAAAATATCATAATATTGTGAATATATAGAAAATGAGAGAAGAGTTTTAAAAAACATACTCCTTCCTATGTTTGAGTTCACTTGTATGACACTAGACTTATTTAATGAAATAGGATTCATTACTATATCATGTCACAAGGGTTTCTTAGATCACTATAGAGAGTATTAGGGTACATAATTTATTTTTTCAATTTATTGAGGTGTAGTTTTCCAAGGGGGTAGAGGGGTTATTCATAATGGAGAAGAGTGGTATTTTAAGAATAAAATATTAAATAAAATATTATATCAAATTTAAAACATATAATAGTCATTTATTTACCACATATATCACATAATACTATTATAGTATGGTTTTAGGATATTAAACCCATTTATCCTTCTAGTTACCTTAGTTTATTAAAATGGAAATTGGAAAAAACAAATATAGTTATTTTAAGGGAAAATTTTGACATTATGTTTTTTAAAATTTTGTTTCTATTGAGAAATTATGATTAATTTATGAAAAAGAGTCATTTATGATTTTATATGTATATTTTGAAGATACCCATGTTATATAAATTCTTATTTCATTATTACATCATGAATGCTGTAATTTATGACACACTGTTTACAATATTTTTTTACTCAATAGTAAAAAAATAAATCCTTTCTTTAAAATAACAAAAATTAAACCTTGAAAAATTTCCACAATTTCATTTCAAAATTAATATAATGTTTTTCAAAATAATTATATAATATATTTTATTATAAATTTTAATATAAATATTTTATTATAATTTACATTGAAATATAGTTTTTAAAAAATTTGATTATATTTTCTTTTAGTTTTATAAATCTAATTTTTATTTTCATTTATTATAATATGAATAATATATTATATTACATAGTCTAGAAATTATTTATATAACACATTATCATGTTTATGTAAAATTAATATTTCAAATGATCTTGTCACTATTTACAATGGACATGATACTATTCCAATGGTCAAATTACTATTCCAATATTCTAATTACCTCAAATAAATACCACTTTATTCATTTAATAAATGTTTGATAATATTACTCCCAAGGTAATATATTTTCATTTTATAATTATTTTATTGGATTTCTATTATTTTTTACATATATATTTTGTTGGCTATGCTAGAGATGATTTTATCATATTAGAGAAATTCATATTTTCCAATTTTTTGTTTTTATTATATATATATTTTTCCCAATATTATATATTAAATTTAAATTCATTTATCAATGAATAATATAATGATATTTATTATTGAAATATTTTTTCTTTGGTTAGACTATGTTCTCAATAAGAATAACACTTTTATTATATAATATAACATAAAATTATTTATGAAAAAATAATCATTTAAAAATAATAGATCATTACATTCTTCACCCTGTAAAAATTTCATATAGAGAAATAAATTCAAAATATTGGTTGATAACTGAAAAGGGTACTTCTGTTTCACTATTCCCTATGGATCCCATGTTTCATATTCATACTTATGGTTCATCTAAAGAACATTGATAGGGTGATTTGTATGATTGTCTAGAAAATTGATTCAATAGTGAAATATCTTCACTATATTATCTTCATGTGAGAGGTCATTCTAAAATTTTACTTCAATATTATATATTACATGTGGGCGTTGATTATGTAATTCATCGGGATGGACACATATAACACATCAGGATGTTGGTCTACATTTGGTAGAAGTGCAAGATATTAATCCAACTCTCCTATAAGACCAAGGATCTCAGGTAAGAGAATTTATCTATGGTTATTCTTTTATTTCTTAAAAAAATTAATGACTATATCCCATGGTGATATTTCTTGGAAAAATATTTCTCCATCATCAGAATCCTATTCGCATAATTGAGTGTCAACATATATATTATTCCAACTCATAGAAAAAATTAAATGTATTAATGTGGCTTCAATATTATCTATTTATTTAATACATTATTTGGTCCCAGAATATTTCATTCACCAACTTTATCCCAAAAAGAATGACTTATTTATCACTTCATATATATAGCATTATATGAAATCATTTGAATACTCATGTAGAAACTGTTTTTGTATGATAAATTAAAAAAAGGTGTATTATGATTCAAAAATCCAATAAATTTAATTTTTTAGGATAACATCATGTAGACAGTATTCTAAATTTTCTTTTAATATTTAACATTATATTCGGGATGATATTCTAGAATAATATTCAGTTCAATACTTTTATCATGTGGTAAAATTACCTAAAATTTTGTTCTGAACCTTGGATCATGAAATAAAATGATCCAATGTGGTACCCCATTCATCCTCAACACATCCTTAACCTTTTTCATAAAACTATTTTCATGAGAGGAATATCTTGAATAGTGATGAAGTATGTAGTCCTTATAAGATTAACAACCACAACCCATATCACATTATTTTCATTGTATGTTATTGGGTGACCATTGAAAGTTTCTATAGTGAGATTCTACAATTATGACATGGGTATACGAAATGGTATAGTCATACCATTGGATTTATGCCTCTCTTATTTAATATTCTTATATAATTATCACCATGATATTTATTCTCCGTTCTCCTTCTTCATGTTTTACTACCAGAAGTGCTCTTAGAGGACATTGTATATCATTGTAAATCATGGATCGATACAAAATGATAAGTTATGATAAAATTATAATTGCTATGTAGTTATATTAGTTAATTAAGGTTAAAAAATTATAGTTCCAAAAATAATAACACCATCAAAATTGATATATAATTACTAATAATTCCCTTCCAAAACTTATTTTCTGTTTTTGAAGCTATAGATAATTCCATTATGCCTCTATAATATTCTATTGGATAAATGGTTGGTAAATCTTTTGGTAATGGTAGGTTGTGTTCCCTACCATTATAATTTCTAAATATATCCTTTCCATATCCATCAGAAAAGGGCCCTTCTCAATAAACTTCATTGATAGAGTAGCAATTTTTTATATTAGGAGAAAAAACTACATTGTTCACCATTGATATATGGCAGTGAATATTGAAATTTTTATCCTTGGGTAGCTTTGAAAATTTTCATTGATTCTTGTTGAGATTTTTCTATGTGAATATATACATTATACTATTATGATCAATATATATTTCATACATCTCACATTATAGGTAGTACATCAAAATGTTAAAAAGGAATATTGAAGGTCCTAACTACACATCATGTGTTGGGTAGTTTATCCTATGGATAAATAAATGTTGCGGACTATGGTTTTAATTTTCAATTATAAATGAGTAGAAAAAATCAATACATTATTTGAATAAATACTGTTAATGGAACATTTATCTTAGTATATTGGTCGTGAGAGTATTATGGTAGTAATTATCTTATTATTGAAATATTCAAAGATTTCCCCAAATTATTAGATCTAGAAAAATGATATCATAGTCCTTTTCAATATAGTTAGTGGGATATATAATAATAATTAATTTATCACAAAATGTGGTCCATACCCTAAAATTCTAATAAAAATATGGTTTTTCATTACATTAGTGTGTCTGAACAATTCCTCAGTTTCCTTTTTCCTTGGAGGTTCCATATATATTCCCTCAAATATGATCATTTTCTTGAAGAATGTGTCTTGGTGAGACCAATGTCACACTTGATAAAATTCACATATATATTACCTATCATTTATGTTACTACCACATTCCTTATATATCCTTCAAGTTTCTAATTTCACTTGGAGTGAATGATGACATCATTAATAAAAACTAAAATCAAAACTCTTTGTGGTCACATGAGGTCCTATTAAATAATTCAATTTACATTATAGGGGAATTAATTAGACTCAAGGGTATCACTGTTAACACATAGTTCACAAAAGTAATATAGCCGGTAGTCTTCTAAATATATTTATTCTTTTACTTTATCTGAATATATACTGAATATAAATACTACTCTGATAAGTATTTAGATTCTCATTATTGATCCAAAATTTCATCAATTCCTGGTATTATATTGTTTTTCATAATGGTGATCAAGATAATATACATGTAATTGATTCATAGATAGATTGATCAATCCTTTTTTCTTAACAAATAGAATTGACAGAACCAAATGTGATACAATAGGTTATATTAACCATTCTTTAAATACTCATACATATACTTCATCAACTCTACTTGTTTGATTGGGGTCATCCTGTAGGGAAATATAGATATTAGAGTGTATCTAGATTTAAGATATATTTATAACCTATAATCATGATATGTGGTATTCAATATAACTCTTAAGGGAATACATTAATATATTCGCTAACAATAATAATTTCCTCAAGGTTAATGATTTTTTTGACTCTACCATTCGGGAATGGTTTTATTCTTCATAGTGTATCAGTACCAACATCGTTAATATATTTTTAAAAGTATATTCATGACCATATTTGAATTTTGAGAGGATAATGGGATTGTTAAAAATATGAAATGTGATTTATTTTTCCAAATATTTGATATTTTCATTATATAGTTAGAAGTAATACATTACTATTATAGCATTAAATTAAACTACGTGATTGACTACATGATTCTGTTGATGAATGGTACCATAGATGCTTAGAGAAGAAGATTCCAATACATGGTTTTTTATGATATCACCACTAGGAGTTTTTATATATATTTCTATTTCAAGTACATATGAATTAAATTCTGTTATTCAACCAAAACTCTAGGAAATTATGGAATGAATAAATCAAAATTAAAATACAAAATTTTCCATTATTAAATGAATATATTTTTTTACATTATATATCTTTTACTTACTGGTCCACATTAGCGATATTTATAGTTTAAGATTTTGATTTCTCTTTTATCTTAGTTGTTGCTAATGATTACTAACCTCAATGACCTTTTGTTTAATTAGTTGACTTGTATAGGGCCGTTGATTTCTTTAATTGAAGAATCTTACCATGTTCAGTGCATTGGGATATGCCTTTATTTCATCTATCATATTGTAATAATTCTTTATGTCTTTTTAGTATTGATTAGATACATATCCTTTTCTCACAAACATGACTTATTTCCACATTCCATTGAGGTAATAATCATGATGTTTCATCCTAGTTTTTTTACACATGGGTGGTTGGATAATCCTTCCTACATTTGTCATTTGGCTGGACAACATAATACATAATTATTTGATTCTTCACCCCATATCCAAATTTCCAATATTCAAAACCTATCTCTATATTGAGAGAACATAAAAAAACTTCTTAATAATTTTCAAAACATCTATAATATATAGCCTTTCAAAGGTGTATTTTTAAAACACTGATGAATAAGTATAATTTTCTATTATTTTTGATAACATAAACTAATTTTTATCTTATAATCCATGAGAATCTTTCGATATTGTTGTGAAAGATTCAAATTCATTTTGCATTATATTTATCTATTATGTCACATATTTTTCATGTAGATTTTGGGGTAAATAATTATTAAGAAAAAAAATCATAATGTATCCCCAATCCCACTCTTACAATTCATCCATAATTATGGTATTATTTATCCAAACTCACTGTTTATTGGCTTCTATATCATGAAAATATTTTTATAGAGTCACCTTATCCTTATCCTAATAGTGGATGACATAAAATATCTTCTCCAATAAGTTAACCCACTATTCCATGACAAGTGGATTAGAATATCTACTTAATTTTGGTGGTTATTTCCTAATAAAAGTATCAATATCCAGCTTATCCATCTATGATGAATTATGATTTTTATTTTAGTTTACTTTATTTTTCATATCCTAGTAAGCAGAATAATCATTTGCATTAAGTATTTAACTCTACATTTAATAGAATTTGGGTTGATCTTTGTAAAATCATGGCATTATCATTCACATGGGTTGTTGAGTGGGTTTATCCTAACTCCAAACATTTTCTAAATTAGAATAGTGTTGAACAAAACGGAAGTGAACAATTAATTGACAAAAAATATATTCTTCTTCACATTTAACTATAAATTAAATTCTTACATCTTTCCATTTTTATAATTTTTCTACTAAAAACACCTTAGATGTTTAAATATACTTAGACTTATAGAAAGAGTTATCACTAAATTTCTATAATCCCAAAAATTTACTAAACCATACCTCTCATACAACTGTAGCAAACCTACTTTTCTTACATGAATATTACCCCATTTTTAAGATAATAACAAATAATCATATAATAAACGATCAAATGTTTTAGTATATTTTCAGAACTATGAAGTGATATAAATTTTAAATAATAAATAATAAATATTAATAAAATAGTTCCCCCTTATTGAATTAATTTCTTTATAATTCACTATAATAAATGTAGTCAATTGAGCATATACATCAATGATAATTGTGACCTAAAATCTATGTTTGAGGAAGGATGACATTTAATAAATGAGTGACGTGAATGAATATGGCATGGGTCATCATAATCATAATAATCATATCATATGAATTGGATCATCATCAATATCATTAGAGAAACACAAGATAAAGTCATCGAATATATAGATTCATTAGAATGAAACATCACAACATAATGGTCAAATAACACACATTTTTGTGCACAAATATAGCATCATATTCACACATAACATAGGTAAAAATCATAAAATCATTATTTATAACAAATACTTCACAATTTTCATTACTAATATACAATATCTAATGAAATAAAACACAGTAAAAAATTAATTGGAAGCTTATATAATTTTAATCACACCCATCACTTCAAAATATTTACATAAAGATTCATGTGACATAGAATGTTTAATAATCATATTCATGAAATAAAACATATATTTAGTTGGGATTCATAATAATTATTTATATCAAGATTTATTGAAAAACATGCATTACCAAAATTTAAAAGGAAGATCGTAGTTTTGAATAAATTATCAATTTTAATTGGATATGAAACAACTCCTAAGGATTTGATGACTTCGTTGGAATGAATGGTCTTTTATTTAAATACTTAGATTTTGGATTCTAAATTAAGGTAGAGACATGTATATCACTAAAAATAAATTTAAATGATGATAATGAAATATTAGATGAATGTAAACACATACTACTTTATAAAATATGGATAACTCAATGATAAGGTGTTGGGTACGAGAATCCCCTTAACATAATAACTGTATTGTTTCATCGCTTTTCCACATTATGCATAATAAATAATGTATTATTAAAACCTTGATTTATAAGTGAATTATTTTTACTTTGTGAAATATTTTTCAATTATAATAATTATATTAAATTTATTAATTTCTTTACTTATTGGGAAGTCCTTATGATATCACGTGTTACTTAAAAAGTTAAAATATTTCATCGATATTTTTTAATCGATGGTCATTTATACATTAATAGAATTAATTATAGAATAATTAAAAATAATATTTTACATTCTTATATTATATACAATTTATTATTATCATCAACATGTATTTAGATATGTATGAAGATTCAAACACCCTTATTGGAAGTTAACCGACTATTAATAGGAACGTTGTCCATATCTGATGAAAATATGCATAACACATAAATAAATAAATTTTTTTAATGGTTAAAATCATTTATATGGTGTTAAGAAATATTTGTACAATTTTTATAATATTAAATTTTTAAATCATTTGGTTAAATGTAATGTATATGAGAACCAGAGAATAATTTAAAAAACACTATATTTTATTATTCCCAATTTTGTTGTATGACACTGGATTTCCTTGATGAATGGAGATGGTTAAAAAAAGTATATCCCTAAGGTTTTTTATGTGATAAATTTATTGTATTTAGTGGATAATTATATTTTTAATGTGTTTGAGGAGTTGTTTTTCCAAGGGATGGAGAGGGGTTATTCATACCTGTAGAGATGGATAAATGTACAATTAAATTTTAAATAATGTATTTGACCAATGGAAAGAATCATAATATTTATTTTTTAAATATATATAATATATAAATATAATAAAATTGTTTTACAACATTAAACACTTTTATAAAAATATTCATTGATAAATAAAAACCAGAGTGGAAAAAAATTATTTTAAGGGATAACTTTTGATATTTGGTTTTGGAAAATGATGTTCAGGTTTTTGAAATTGAGTTTTTTAGTATCTTATTTATGAAATTGAATATACTTTCTCTGAATATCACGTTCTATAAATTAATTTTTCATTTTGATATCATAAATTATGATATCAATGATATACTGATTAATTAAAAAAGTTTAGTTTTACAATACACCCAAATAATGAATTATTTCATAAAATCACAAAAAACAAGTCATCCATAAAAAATATGTAAATTATAATTTACGAAATGATATTATTTTTATCATAATAAATCTCTTATATAATATCATTATTATTTTAATATAATTTTTTTATAAAATACGTTACATTACATTTTCTTGAAAATGTGATAATATTTTATATGAATTTTTATAATCCTAATATTTATTTTTCAAACTTATAATTTGGATATTCACTATTATTAATTTTTTAATTATTATTTATATAAAACATTGATAATGTTAGGTTCAATTACTATTCTCATTGTTTTGGTTACTATTCCAAACAATCCGGTTACCATTCCCCACAGTTAAATAATTATGCCAACTACCACATTACTCTTCCAATGACACATTACCTCCTGTAAAAAAAATTACTTATTTCATTAAATATTCACTACAAATAATACCAATTTTAAATTTTTTTTATTCTAAGTTGTATATTATTACTAATATTCTATTTCATTTTTTTAGAATTGGATATGGGGGTGATGATTCTATAAGATTTGGGCGATCCATATTTTCTTAATTTATATATTATAATTAATATTTTATTCAATTTCAATGTTTATAATTTCAATTGGTTTCATATCTGACTATTGTAATTATATATATATATAATCTAATCTCTTATTGGGTTTTTATGTTCTCTTGGAGTATAATTCTTAGAAAATGTGATATAAAACACATCAATTTATGAAAAAAAAATTATTTAAATATCAATCATCATTAAATCCAATACCAATTTTTGCCTTTGTATGAAAATAAAAACCACAATGGCTCATCACTTACCCAATTTGGAGGCTATAGGCCTGAGAAAAACTTGGGTATCACTTTAAAATATCAAAAACTCCATCTGTATATTCTCCCTGACATATAAAAGTCTAACCACTCTCCTCCCCACATCAGATATACAAAACCATTTTGTTGAGCCAATAACAAGTCTTATGCATTAATTAATTCCCTACCCACAACCTATATTGGTTATTTTGATTTTTAATCCCTCATAATTAATCGTTATGTATCAAAATAAAGAGCCTCTCCAAAAAATAGGTAATCTGCATACACCCGTTTATTTTTATTATTTTACTGTTAACATATTTAAAATCATCTTAAAATGTGATAATAAAATAAAATAATTATTTAATATATAATTAAATTTTATTATATTAATGTAGTAACTTATATACATCTCCAAATCCATAATATGGTAAATCATATTGTCAATTGTGTTTACGACAGACTACAATATTGTGAATCGATGTGATTTGATTTACATCAACGCCTTTCATAGATATAAATAATAAGGTATTTGATATATTAATTGTATATTTTTTACATTAATATACTTCTAGAATTATTATATTACATATACCTTCTTAAGTCAAATTATTTGTGGAACATTATAAATTCACTTGTGTGTTCAGTGGTCTACCACCTCGCAAAACGATGAATTTCAATTTTCCATTACGACTTATATGTATGTTAGTATGGTTAAAATTAATAAATATATTATATATTAATTACATAAATATTTTCTATTTATATAATATCACATTTGACTTCATACATTACAATCCGTTGGAAACAATATCATCTCTTGTGTGTACGTGTAGATCACCATTTCCACAGGGCGATGCAAATTTTTTTCTACTTAATTGTTAATTGGGTCCTAATAAGGTTTTATTTGATTAATATTCATATTATATATGATATAACACTGATTATTTAAAGGGAAATTAATATTTATTTCCAATCATTCCATCAATTGAAAAAATGGAAACAATTATCATGCCTACAAACCACTAAAAATCTACTTGAATTCTGTAATCCATTTTCGATCTCTATCATTAATTCATTCTTATAAATAAATATACATTGAAGATATAATACATTTATATCATTAAAAACATTATGAATATGAAAAAACATTAATAAAATAAAAAAATATTGACATTACTAAACTAAAACATAAATTAGTAAGAAGAAATTGTCACTGAAAACTATGATTTTAACTATTAATTATTAATATAACCGATGTAAAATTTTATAAGTATACCATATATTTTATTAGATATATTTTAAAGTATCTATAATATATTTATAATAAAACTATAATTATTATATTAGTTGTTTAGAAACATAGTAATGACATTTATCCTAAGGTATGGGTTTATCATCTTACTTGTAATTCTATTAGACATTCACCATATTCAACAATTATTTTGTTGTGTTTTGTATATAATGAACCTTTTGATAGGTTATATTATGAATATATATATTTTAATTTAAAATAATGATTTTTTAATTAATTTATTTATTAGTTATTTTTAATCTAAAGATTACAATGTTGTAGTGGTTTATTTCAGAATTTCATTATTATTCAAGATTGTTTTTATTAATGTCCACCTTAGTGGAATTTTTATTTTTTTCCAATCATTAAACCAATATATTTATTTATCCTCTGGTTAATTGTTATTTTTCATGTAATTTTATAAATTTTTATCTCTTGGTTAACTAAAATTGTTGACAAAGAATTTTGAATAGAATCGAAAAATATTTCTCTCCTCGCTCAAAAATCAATTTTCCTTAAAATCCATGTTATCTAAAAATGTTTTTGAAAAATGTTCTTATCATTTTAAAATTTATTTATTTTATACATTTGAAAAAAAACTAGTTTTAAAGAATTTGAAAATCATCATCATGTCATTTTTAAAAAATGGCATGATTGGAATTTTCTAAATAATTTTAATAGATATTTTTTGTAATAGTATAAAATGAATATAATTTCCTTCCATAACAACCAATAAAGGGTTTTATAATAACTATATAAATTTAATAGATTAAGTTTTTCATAAATTTATTCTAAAAATATTTTTTAACATTTTGTTTTAAAAATATATTTTTCTCAATGTTATTAGCATAATTTCCTAAGTATGTTTTCAATGAACCTTTTTTGTAATTTCAATTATTCAATTGAATCTATAAATTAATGTTCTTATGATACACTAGTTATATGTTTCATTTATATCATAGTTATTAATTATTTTGTTTGTTCGTCCTCAATTGGACTATGGATGTACAATTTTATCATTGTTCATCATATTACTCTAGATGGTTTAAGAATATGTTTTCTTGAATGGGGTATGTTTTAACATTTACTATTATTCATAGAAAATATCAATGCATATACTTATTATAAATGACTAATGTCAAATAAATAATGAATTAAATATAGTAATTGATTGGTGGGGGCCGATTATATACGTAACCTTTATGAACCAACATATTTTATACGAAAAATAAATTCTCCAAATTATATTGTTTTCTACTCAAATATTAGAAATACTTGTGAATGGTCTTGAAAATATGATTCATATATGTTATATAATTCATACCCTTATTATGAGATAAGTTATTGATGACTATTTAAAGACCCGGAATTTCTGTGGAATGTTTTTTTCTTAAATACATGGGAATTTTACGAGTCCACAGTTTCTAATAACGCTTGAATACAAGGCCCAGTGTGTCCGGAATCAATTTATGATGTTTTTTTGGGTATGTTCAGTAAACATAAGAGTAGTATTTTATATCCTTTAAACCGGTTCTCAAAATTTAAATATGAGGGCACTGTTTAACTCGCAGCATCAGTGATTTCTTAGTGAGACATTCACCACAGTTGTGATCTAACGATAATTGAAGTTAGTTTTTGGGGGTTTTTAATTAAATCAAATAAAAATAAGGTGTACATATTTTTATTTTTTATGGTTAAAACCTCCAAAGGGAGGTTATAGGTGGGTCCCACCCACACATAACCTCCCTTGGGAGAATATTATTTTGTGGGGCCCACCCGATGTTTTAACCTCTCTTTCAATAAAAGGGTTGGGGCCCACATGAGCCTTAACCCCCTTGTAACTAACCATAAAGTGAGGGAAACCTTTTAAATTCATCACATTCCTTCCCTCATTAATGTTACAACTCCACATGAATTAATTAATGGTTTATTAATTAATTATTTGAATAATTTTGAATTCATTCAAACAATAAAATAGTAGGTAAAGCTATTATTTTATTCTGTTGTCACTTTCATCTGGTGGAGCCTTGGAGAAATTGAGAGAACCATTCTTCCAAAAAAGAATGGGAAGAACGCGAAGAATGTGAAGAATGTCATCGAACATCATCTTCCTTCTTCAAGTTGATGAATGGACGGAGACGATCATGATGAATGCTGACATCACTTCTTCCACAGTCTCCTACCCCGAAATATTCCTGACATTGAGTATTCGACGCCGCCATCCCGCGACATCATCAATGATCAACGACAAGCGAGGTAGGGGGATTTGAGTTAATTTTATGTATGAGTATAAACCTCCTTTCTCCGTCGTTCAATTTTCTAGAATATGGTTCACCATGACAATGAGGGCTCAGACCACATGAGCACGGTCTGACGCTCCCCCTTTTGTTTGTTCTTGTTTGATGATGACATAGGTGGTACACGCGGAAACCAGCAACAAGACGACCATGAATATTCTAGCGGTGAAAGTATATTGGGTCTCCACTAGGGCACGATACCGCTGTGCTGCATAGATAATCGATATGCGGCCAGGCGGGTCGCGGCATTGCTGGTGGGGCGCCGTGTCATCACACCACACTAAGAGGAGGGGTCACGACTAGGAGGGCCACGGAGGTCAGATGACGAGCGTGGTGACGTCACGAAGCACATAAGAGAAAGTGGTTGCGGCGGGGAAGGGACATGGCGATGAAGCTAGGAGTGGCGCCGTCATGGAGAGCCCGAGAAGGACTGTGGCCTTAGGCAGCGGTGGACAAGGGAGGGCGGCGGCTGCGCCGGCTACCGGTGCGTGCTACAGGCGGGACCCCTCAGGTCCTGCAGGATTCACCGAACCTGCGCCAGGTGCCGGTTCCTTTGGAAACTAGGCCACCCCCCACGGCGTGGCCAGCCAGGCCATGGTTCCCACTGGTCGGCCCCCACAGCTAGCCCGCGCACAGCCAGCCAGCCCGTCCACACGGCCAGCAAGCATGCAGCCAACCAGCCGAGCCCCACATCCAGCCAGCCGGGCTGTCCCCCTCGATTTGGGCCTCGCCTTTGCGTCGGGCCGCGCATTTGGTTTTGGCCATCCCTTCGGGCCGGGCCCCACCTTCGGATCGGGTCAGATACACGGACTGGGTCAGACCCTGGTTCAGATCCGGGTCAGGTCAGGTCAGTCCGACTTGGTCACACCTGACCCGAACTCATTGGACCCGAATACACCTATTCGCCCATAACTCGGGCTACGGGTGTTCGTTTGATGAACAGTCAGCAGTTCCAATATTTTTGGAATGAAGCTGTCACTTTGAGAATACCCCATGGGTGTTCGGGGTATAGTTGAGATACGATCAGGTTGGTTCGTACACGAAACCAACTGGGGTCCCAGGATTAAAAGGCTAATAACTCACAGATCGGGCATCGGATTGACACGCCTTCTATTGCGTTCAGACCCCTATGACATGGTATACCTTTGAGATAATTTTATGCGAGACTTAGCGATAGTTGGAATTTACCCAATAACTCAGCAAGAAGATCCTTCCTATGACGAGCGGATAGATTACAAAGACCTAGTAGCTGACAGACCTGACGACTGCTTGACTGATTCGACTATCCCAGTGGAGAGCACCATGTATTTGGCGGCAGACCAATGGCGGAGGAGTGTCTGGTATTTGGCGGTAGACCCATGGTACTCGACAGGAGGAGTACCTCAACAGGATTTTAGGGAGAGAACCCGATATTTTGTGGTAGACCCCAGCAGAGGAGCGCCTGGTATATTCCATCAGACTAGTGGTACACGACAGGAGGAGTACCTCAGCACTCCAAGGGTAGTGAGAAGGGAATTGGTGTCGCAAAAGGCCCACAGTTCTTGATAGAGAGGAGTTATCCAGCAGTTGTGGTTTCAATAATGAAAATCCTGGTTTGAGCTGAGTAAATGGACTTTGTTTTTTCCTCATGATTGAGATGGGTTACTGGATAACTTAGTTATCTGTATGGTCATATACATAAGTAATGGTTACCCGTTGATTCATACTTTGTTATTTATCCTAGTTGGATTTTGTGATACCTTGAGGGTATCAGGGACCCTACTGAGTATCGTTATACTCACCCCTGCATGTGCTATTCCTGCTCATCGTTGTGTAGGATGCATACAATGGACAACGCTGACCAAGGCAGAGTGTACGAGGACTCGATGGTACCCGGAGGTGGACCTCACAATGTGATGGTACCAGGAGGAGACAGAAGGATGTAGAGCACTGAGGCGGCTACTTGTACCTACCCATCGGGTAGGATCCGTGATGGACAGTTTATGAGCTACTAGACACATTCCATTTGTTTTTTCATTTAGTTGTACCAGTTTTGAATTTTCCATGTATTTTACTATTGGGATTGTATTTTCAGCCCCTTATACTTTCCATCACCTCTTATGTATTCAGTTTTTCTTAGTGTTTTTCTTCCAGTTGTGTACTATGATTTTGTGTGTTTACTTTTTATAAAGGAAATTCCTTCCCAGATTAGGGAATTATTCCATTGGTGCTAGTCGCCAGCCGCTGGCCTATGGAAGGCAGGCTTGGTGTAGTCACGGAACGGGCCCCAAAGATGGGTCGTGACAAATTGGTATCAGATGGAATCGGTTCTACCGCAGAACTCATCACTCTGATCATTCTTTTCTATGAAGCAATAATGCTATGGGTACCTAGTGTGGTTTTTAGTTCAGGGAGTCCAGTGTTGGAGCGGCGACCGATTTATCCATACACAAGGACCCTGACTACTGATTTCTAACTTAGTGCATGAAAACACTAATTTCATGTGTGTTTCAAAAGTTTTTCTTTAAGCCAGCTCAAATAGGCCAGCTCACTTGGTATAATCATTTGACCATGTCACATCTATTTCTTTCAAGATGCCTCCCCGTGGATGACCTGTTAGAGCCCCAAGAGTTGTACGCACTGACAGCCCACCGAGCGATGAGGCCTCAGTGTAGGGCCCCTTTCCAGGTGAGGCACCAGCGGAGACACCAGTGGTACCACCACTCATAGGGCCACCGATGCCACCATCCCCAGTAGAAGACGATGCACGCCACTTGAGTGCATTGCATGAGTTCAAGTGCCAGAGGCCACCCGGGTTCCATGGAGAGATAGACCCATAGTAAACTAAGGATTGGATGGATGCTATGGTGAGAGTCTTTAGGATAGTAGAGACACTGGAAGACTACATGGTGATCCTTGTTGCCAGCCACATTTAGGCAGCAATAGGCAGATGATGGTGCCTGATGCTCCAGGTCCATGATGAGGCAACACTTCTATCGAAAGAGTTTGAGAGCATGTTCCAGGTAGAGTTTTTACCAGCCACCCTTCATGAGGGGAAGATACATGAGTTACTTCATCTGCAACAGGGCAGCATGATAGTAGAACAGTACTCAGCGAGGTTCATCATCCTCTCGCGCTACTCTACAGATATGGTACGAGACACATTCTTCAGGGCCTGGACCTTCGAGCAGGGGATTTGGTTAGATATCAGAGCCTCGATGACCTCCCTATCCATTTTGATGCAGGTTGGAGTGTTAGTGAGAGTCCACCTAGTATATAGTTTCCTTGCTGAGCAGTCACCAGCAGTGAGACATAATCCTAGTCGACATGCAGTGGAATCTTCTGCATCTGGTAGTAGACAAATTATGTAGTGATCCAAGAGGACCAGACCTAGAGGTGGAAGAACACATGATTTAAGATCTGTTGTGCGGGGCACCCGGAGTGGAGACAGAGCAAGTCATGCTAGGAGCGGGCAATTCTACTCATGCGGTGGGCTTGGTCACATGGATCGTGACTGTACGACCCTCCATTCTGACGATCAGAAGAATGTTGAGGGACCCCCTAGACAGAAGAATAGGTTTGATGGAGGCAGTATATAGGGAGTGGGTGGACATGGCAGAGGAGCTGGTTGAGCAGCTTGCGGTAGTCGATGTTACGAGGTGCTACCACCACCACCACCATGAGGTCCACCCTGACCACATGGAGCTGGTGGATAGGGGAGAGCTTAGTATCAAGAAGATGCGTCATACAACCATGGAACTCTAGAGATGATTCATGGTACTATGTGTGTCTACTCCACCTTAGCTACAGTTTTTATAGACACAGGTTCCAGTCATTCTTTTATAACCACTGCCCTTGTTCAGAGCTCTGATATTCTTGATGGAGCAATTGGCTCGATCCTTAGGGAATGAGACTCCATAGGGAGAAGACTCGACGATTATGCACTGGTACCGAGAGTGTGAGATTACTCTATGAGGTGATAGCATCATCTAGGTTCTCCTCATAGTGGTTTCAAGGCCTTACACCATCATCTTATTTATGGATTGGTTATCAATATTCTATGCTCAGATTGAATGTATTTGGCGCAAAGTGTGGTGTGTCCGCACAGATGGGACCAGGTTCACCTTCACCAGTGATAAGGGATCATTTGCAGCATAGGATAGACTTACTCAGAAGAGGGTGCAACCAATCATACAATAGATGGCTTGCCTCACCCTCGAAGCAATTCATGTGGAGTGTCCGACTTATCCTATAGTGGTGGAATAGTACCCGGATGTTTTCCCTGACGATGTTCTAGGACTACCTCCTCCCAGAGAGGTGGAATTCTACATTGACGTATACCCTGGAATAACACTGATATCTATTCCAGCATATCAGATGGTTACAGCTAAGCATCACGAGCTGAGGGTACATCTTGAGGACATGCAGGGGAAAGGATTTATCCGGCCATGTGTTTCCCCCTGGGCAGCCCCGATTCAGTTCGCCAAGTCTGTGGATGGGAGATTAAGGATCTATGTTTACTACTGTCTCCTGAATCAGGAGACTTTGAAAAACGTTTACCCACTTATGAGGATTGACGTCCACTTCGACCAGCTCAAGGGAGCATGATGGTTCTCGAAGATAGACGTCAGATCAGACAATCACCATCTCAGAGTTCGAGACAAGGATGCGCAGAAGACAACCTTCAGGTGTCGGTAAGGCCACTATGAGTTCTTGGTTATTCCCTTTGGCATAACCAACTCTAGATCAGTGTTCATGTGTCCCATGAAAAAGTTCTTCTATCCTTACCTCGATCTATTTGTCGTAGTATTCATCGATGACTTTTTGATTTTCTCGACTACTGAGGAGGAGCATGCCTAAAATTTGCAGGTGGTATTGGACACACTCTGAGAGATCCATCTTTATGGTAAGCTCTCGAAGTTCACGTTTTGGATTCGAGAGGTTCACTTCTTTGGACACATCATCTCAGAGTCAAGAATTGTAGTGGATCCAGTGATGATCAAAGCGGTACTTGCTTGGGATCCATCCAGGAGTGTGACAGAGGTACGGAGTCTCCAGGGATTGGCTGGGTACTATCGGAGGTTCGTTCCAGAATTCTCTAGAGTAGCAGCACCACTTTCAGCCATGTAGAAGAAGGGGAAACCCTTAATCTGGTCAGAGAGATTCCCTTAAAGCTTTCAGGAGCTGAGGCAGAGGTTAGCAAGTGCCCCATTCTTCAGGATTCTAGAGGAAGGCTTAGGGTATGTAGTATAATGCAACACATCAGGGACCAGACTCGGGTGTGTCCTGATGAAGAAGTGATCTATGATCACATATGGTTCTCGACAGTTTATACATAATGGGTAGAACTATGCTACCCATGACCTGGAGTTAGCAGTAGTGGACTTCGCCTTGGAGATGTGTCAAAACTATCTGATGGGTGAACGTTTTACCATGTACTCTGACCACAAGATTTTCAGGTATATATTCTCTCAGAAGGACATAAACCGGAGACCGCGACATTGTCTAGAGATCCTCCAGGAATATGAGTTCAAGATAGTCTATACTTATGGGAAGGGGAACGTTGTTGCAGATGCTCTCAGTAGGAGATCAGGAATTCAGCTACTAGGAGAGGTGATAGAGCAGCTAACTGCCATTCAGATATCCATTATGGATAGGGATTGTAGAGACCCGAAGCTTGACGTACATATACATTACATTACTATTGCGGAATACTTAGTACATAAAAAGACACACACACAAGGATCATAATAGTTTAGCGTCTTTGGAAACTCGGAATATAATCTTCTAATCATGGAGAAAGATCTTCAACATCTCTCGTAAAGATCTTCCTTTATTTACCTAAAACCTTTCTTTATATCCTGGGGAAAAGAAAACATAAAAGGGTGAGCTCAAATTCTCAGTAAGGGTAAACAAAACAAATATCAATCACATCATATTCATAAAAAGATAACATTTTGGAAATCTCAACCTGCAAAAGAGAGCATAATTTCATAACATGGGATAAATCATAGTAGTGAAATGAAATCCCAATAATCATAACTTAAAACATGAAACTTTGTGGAATACACACATAATCATAGAGAATCGTTTCTTATTAGTCAAGACTCATTTCCAAGACTATCTTAGTGGACAAAGTCCCTTTCTGAACCGAGTTCACTCCTCGTTTCAGTCCTGTTTCACTGAACCGGTAAAACCTACCGTTCCAGCCATGTCTATCTCATGAGATATAAAATCTTTACCCAATGCATTGGAGGGAGATATTGGTCCCACCCATCTCATAATGATACGATTATTATGTGTTCCACGAAATCATAAATCATACATCATTGCATAACCCATGTAATAAAAATGGGAATCTTAAACATTGTGACATCATCAAACCATTCATATAAGATAAAGGAATTAATAAAAATAATTCCATCACAAAATAATCAAATCAATGTATTAGTAGGGATATAAACAGAACCTTATATTATCTTAGATGGAAAATAATTTTGATAAAACACTTGAACTCTATTCTTGAGGAAAATATCCTTTCTTATTCAAAAACACTTTTCCTTTCATAACATGAAATACAATTCTAAACAAAAAGAAGTTGATTAAAAATAAACTTGAAAACATGTAAAGGTATCTTCTTGGAAATACTGTTTTAAAAATCCATTCATGCAATATAAGTTTAAAAAAACATTCTTCGTACTTTTATCGGAAAAGTCAAAAAGTACCTCGTACGAAAAACGAAAAAAGATTTCATTCATATCTTTTACTAAAAACTCACCGAAGGGTAAAATTGGATATAAAATATTGTATAATGATGTAAATATTACATATTGAGGAAACATGGATGTGGATGATAAAATGAACCCCAATAAATTCCAAAGTATAAACAATCTCGGATAAAAATGAGATTGTGATATTTCCCTTACCTTAGGTCCGATTTTCTTCGTAAGTGTCCGAACCTACTGTATAATGATTTAAATAATGTCATTGACTTATTACAGAATCATACTCATTGATATGATATCATTTATGGTTCACTTATGTCTTTATATTACCCGTTCTTTTGTAAATTCAATGTTAAAGAGCATTTTGGGTAAAATTGTTTCATTTGTCGTCTGTGTTTTGACTTGTAATTATTCATATGATTGCTTAGATCATAATTAATTAATTCCAGAATATAAAAAATTATTTATATATAATATATATTCAAAATATACATATATATAATAAATTAGTAAATGGAAATAAATACACCGTTCATGGAGACGGTAGTCCGTACGTACGCATGAATGCTGTTTTCGTTTCCTTATTGAGTTGAATGGAATTAAGTATATGACATAAATATATATACACATAAATCCAGTATCATTATTATGTCATATATACCATTATTACTTATTATATATACTTTATAATCATTCATGAATGGTTAACGTTGAGAATGAATCTCATCGCGTCGTGGAGACGGTTGTCCGTACGTACGCACGAGCGATGATATCATTCTCATGATCGTGGGACTGTATTGGAGTGTATTTATACTATTTCAGAATCAATATCACTTTTAATTATTCATATATAGTTATTATTTACACCATTATACCTATCCAAGTAAGGTGGTGGTGGAAAATAGATTTCACCACGGCGTGGAGACGGTATTCCGTACGTACGCACGCACGGTGATTTCGTTTTCCGTAGGATGGATAGATGGTGAAATAATGTTGTTTCATAATAATAACATATCAGCATATAAGTGATACTGATGTTATTACTTCATAATGAAACAACCTAAGAATAAGAAGTGGAAAAATAAATAAAGTTGAAAGAATCAGTAACGGACATTACCTCTTCGTTGAAGCACCTCTTTGAGATCTCCTTTTAGGGCACTAAAATTGGTCTTTGAGGAAGACCAGAACCTCTAGGATTTTTCTATGGAAGTGGATAAGAGAACATGGCAGGGGTTGGCCGAGCTTGAATGCTCAAAGTGGTGTGTGGAAGAGGGGGAGGAGGTGCCCTTTTATAAGGGAGGAGAGGGGTACCTTTGGAATAACTAAAACTATTATTTTATTATAAAGTCAATTTCGGTTTTAAATAGCTCCAAATTGATTTATTTCTAAGATAAGGTGGGGATGGGTCGAAATCCTCTCATCCAATATAATTTAGACAAGTTAGGTTCCTATTTTAACCTTATCATTTATATTTAACTTTAAGTTAGATAATTTTACTTTTACCGTGTCTTCTTGTTTTCTTACACTATAAGGTTAATAAAATTACTATATCAAGCCAAACGAACCCCAAGTTGTTTATTATTAATATATATAACCTTATCTAAGTCATTCTTCCGAACCTTAGATTTTTAGGAATAAAATAACAATTAATAATATAATATATTTTTTAAAAACTATTTTATGTAAATTTTGACACTATTTAGTAATTGATTTTTTTTTAAACTCAAAACAGAATGATTAGTTCGAACAAAGTTAATTACATCTCTACTAACATGTCATATTAACCTATAAAATTAGTTTAATTCATAAAAAGTCTCAAATTATATTTATTTGTGTATTTATAATATCAATTATTCTAAGTTTTCACTATTATGGTAATTACTACATCATCATTGTGTCATAAATAAATTAAATTATTTAATGTCTAAAAATTATAAATAAAATATAATTATGTAGGAAATCGTATTAGCTTTCTAATGAATATTTAAAATCGAATTTATCTTATGTATAACCCTATATTATAAATGTTTTAGTAAATAAACATTGATTTTAACTCTTTTAACTCTTCTTTGAATTAAATAATAATAAATGTCCTAATCTAATCCAAGTGGGCCTAAATGGTCATATATTATTCCTAATGTTGTTTTTGGTTGAATTAAACTTATCCAATAGAATTAGGACATGTGTTAGGGTAATAATAATATCATTTTTACCCTTAATTTCCCTATTTAATTTTAATAGTGGTAAAAAAGTAAAAAGTTACTATTCACCAAAAATTATTTTCATCTCATTGAAACACATTTTACTTACTGACATCAACTGTGTCTCTCGGATTTTTGAAATTCCACTCACAGAAGCGGTAAAATTAAGTTTTATGAAAAATTCATTTTTTTTACTACCACTTAGTGGTTTCACTATTCATCAAAAAAATGAAAGTTTCCAGAAAAATACCAAAAATTAGGCCTAAGCTATATTTCATATTATGCACTCAAAAATGATGTCTATTTTACCAAATTCAAAACATATCAGTTTCATTAATTAATTTAAAAATTAATTCCCGTCGTCAAAACAAATATCTTTTTTTTTAAGAGATAATAACTATCAAAAGATTGACACTTGTTTATGTCTGGTTTAAATGTGTAATTACATCCAATGAACAACATTGTATTAAATTGTAAAAATATATTCTAAATATAATTTAAAACCACTCAAATTAATAATTTATCACTATTAATTATTTCGATTAAAAAAGTTGTTTTTAATTAAAATTTCAAAATTTTCACTATTCATCAGAAAATGAAAGTTATCCGAAAATTACCAAAATTTCACCTTAGGATAAATTCGATACTCCGAATCCAAAAATGAAGTCCATTTTGGGAGATAAAATTCAAAAATTTAAAAGGTGGTTATTACTATTCATAACGGCTAGTTTTAATAATATTTTAATAGCATATCGTTGTTTAATGAAACTCGGTATTGCGTACTACACACGCTATCGAGGATGGTCGTGATTGCGTGTAATGCAAGACAAGTCAAGGATGCATGTTGTGAAAGATCCTTTTGGTGTAGCATACAACACAAGACATTAATGAAATTAAAAAAAATATTTTTCATAAAATCTCGAGGTGTTACATTATACCCCCCTTAAAATGAATTTCGCCCTCGAAATTCGTCGGGGTTATAAATGGTTTACTATTCAAAAGTTTCTTTGATAGAAAACCACATCGTAAAAAGGAATACCAAAACCAATCATTAAAAACAAAAGTATGAAACGTAACGGTTACCCAAATAAACTAATCATTGGGTTTCCACATAGGTGAAAATATGGATATAGAAGAGAAATCTAACGATCATGTTCTGATGGAGAGTGGTAGAGAACATGGCTATGGAAAATCCAGCAATCACAAAGCCATAAATTTGTGACGATATAAGGTACCATCAGATTCATCAGATATAAGAGCACTAGGACATCATTTTTGGTTTTCAAGATCGTTTCCTTAAAGTTGTTGAAATTGTAATTAGAAGAAATACTTTTGTGATTTCGGTATAGTCTCACCATTGGACAATTTCCACTTCATCTCTTAAAGAAATGAAGTTTAATTTGTCATTCGTGATGTGTTAGAAGATCATGTGATAGAATGATGGGTCATTCCATCTGTCTGAAACAAAAAGGTTAGAAAAGTTATCAAAACTTACATAAGTCCATCTATAATGAGATTAATCATATATGGTTCCTAAAATGGACTTATACTTCATATATCATACTGATTAATATAATAAAACTAGTTTATACTAAACAGGGAATTCTTGTAAGCCAGTGGTAGTCGATAAAGGCCAGTCGCACTTCGATTGTGGGTTCGATTCCCACGGCCTTGTCCGACACGATGGGTTGGCGCCCGTCCTGCAGGTTGTCCTTTTTCTAAAACTTATATTACTATAACATCCCATCAATAATATCGAAAAACTTCTATCCTTAAACAATAATATCTTATGTCCAATATAATCCATTCCAATCTTTAGGCTTATCCATAATACTACAGTCCACTCTCATAATATAGTGAAAACGATTACCAGATATTTAATACCATTTTTTATCCCCATATATCATAAGATATGTCTTGTTGGTCACATTCTAAACATTCAAAGGCCTTAATCATGTATTCTCTTGAATACCCATTAAACCTTAGTGAAAACATGAATGCAGTTAAAAGTTAACACTTTCCACATACCAAAATCCTCAAAATTCTATATACTCAAACCATGATATCACTTAGTCCTTATATCAATCATGAGATCATGAATACTGTCAAACATTTCATTTTCTCCTTATCCTTTAATAATGGTCATATCATCTACTTTCCAAAATATTTGAATCACTTTTCATGGTAACCGGTACCTTAAAATTATTGAAAACCACAATATACCAATACATAAATATTTCAATACACCATAAAATTACCTCAACAACATTATTCTTGAATACCAATACATAAACACTTCAGTCCATCCACTTTAATGATTGTCCTGGATTAAGTCCTTCCTTGATATAGAAGTAACTTTTTAGGTCAGGGCATTGAGTTGGCTAATCCCTATGTTCTCCACAAATAAGACATTGAACTCCATAACAGTTTGTTACTCTATGACCCTTTTCTCCACACAGATAACATCGGTCCCTCCATTTGAGGTATTCCTCAAGGTTCTTTTTCCCTTCTTTAGAAATCTCAATCTTCCTATCTTTATGCTCCTCAACACGCGAACATGCATAATAGTTTATCTTCCTCTTATTTTATGAATTAGGCATACCACTAAATTTCACCTTGTTAATCATATACCGTGATGACCGATTCGGCATAATCTCAATATCTTTCTCTCTAGGAATTACACAATTTTGTTTCTTATTGTCACCAATTTTTCCATTGGATTCAATGTTAACCGAATTCCTTCTGGTTCCCTCCATTAACTAAAACATAAAAAGAATCTTGTGAGAGGAAAAAATCATGCTAGAGAAAACAACATAGTAAAGGGGAATTACCCTCAATATCTAACATCTTAGGTTAAATTCTAAGATCGTTAGCGCAATTCTAGGACTATAACCTATACGTATAATTAACCTTAGAGACATCCCTAGACATACCATAGAAATATCTCTAGGGATCTCACTAACGTTTTCGCATCCTAATTTCCAAAGGTTGACTAAACCTTTCCTCTGATACCAACTGTAGAGACTCGAAGCTTGACGTACATAGATATTACATTACTTTTGCGGAATACTTAGTACATAACAAAAACACACACACAAGGATCTTAATAGATTAGTGTCTTTGGAAACTAGGAATATAATCTTCTAATCGTGGAGAAAGATCTTCAACATATCCCATAAATATCTTCCCTTTTTTTTACCTAAAACCTTTCTTTATATCCTGGGAAAAAGAAAACATAAAAGGGTGAGCTCAAATACTCAGTAAGGGTAAACAAAAGAAATATCAATCACATCATATTCATAAGAACATAACATTTTGGAAATCTTAACCTGCAAAAGAGAGCATAATTTCATAACATGGGATAAATCATAGTAGTGAAATGAAATCCCAATAATCATAACTTAAAACATGAATCTTTGTGGCATACACACATAATCATAGAGAATTATTTCTTATTAGTCAAGACTCATTTCCAATACTATCTTAGTGGACAAAGTCCCTTTCTGAACCGAGTTCACTCCTCGTTTCAGTCATGTTTCACAGAACCGGTATAACCGACCATTCCAGCCATGTCTATATCATGAGATATAAAATCTTTACCCAATTCATTGAAGGAAGATATAGGTCCCACCCATCTCATAATGATATTATTCTTATGTGTGCCACAAAATCATAAATCATACATCATTGCATAACCCATGTAATAAAAATGGGAATGTTAAACATCGTGACATCATCAAACAATTCATATACGATAAAGGAATTCATAAAAATAATTCCAGCACAACATACTCAAATCAATGTAATAATAGGGATATAAACAGAACCGTATATTATCTTAGATGGAAAATAAGTTTGATAAAACACTTCAACTCCATTCTTGAGGAAAATATCCTTTCTTCTTCAAAAACACATTTCCTTTAATAACATGTCATTCAATTCTAAACTAAAATAAGTTGATTAAAAATAAACTTGAAAACTTGTAAAGGATGATTCTTGGAAATACAGTTTTAAAAATTCATTCATTCCGTATAAGTTAAAAAAACATTCTTCGTACTTTTTTCGGAAAAGTCAAAAAGTACCTCGTACGAAAAATGAAAAAAGATTCCTTTCATATCGTTTACTAAAAACTCACTGAAGGGTAAAATTGGATATAAACTATTGTATAATGATGTAAATATTACATATTGAGGAAACATGGATGTGGATGATAAAATGAACCCCAGTAAATTCCAAAGTATAAACAATCTCAGATAAAAATGAGATTGTGATATTTCCCTTACCTTAGGTCTGATTTGCTTCATAAGTGTCTAAACCTCCTGTATAATGATTTAAATAATGTCATTTACTTATTACAGAATCATACTCATTGTTATGATATCATATATGGTTCACTTATGACTTTATATTACCCGTTCTTTTGTAAATTCCATGTTAAAGAGCATTTTGGGTAAAATTGTTTCATTTGTCGTCCGTGTTTTGACTTGTAATTATTCATATGATTGCTTAGATAATAATTACTTAATTATAGAATATAAAACATGATTTATATATACTATATATTCATAATATACATATATATATAATAAATTAGTAAATGGAATGAAATACACCGTTCATGGAGACGGTATTCCGTACGTACGCATGAACGCTGTTTTCGTTTCCTTATTGAGTTTAATGGAATTAAGTATATGACATACATATATATACACATAAATCCAGTATCATTATTATGTCATATATTTCATTATTACTTATTATATATACTTTATAATCATTCATGAATGGTTCACGTGGAGAATGAATCTCATCACGTCGTGGAGACGGTAGTCCGTACATACGCACGAGCGATGAAATCGTTCTCATGATCATGGGACAGTGTTGGAGTGTATTTATACTATTTCAGAATCGATACCACTTTAAATTATTCATATATAGTTATTATTTACACCATTATACCCATCCAAGTAAGGTGGTGGTGGAAAATAGATTTCACCACGGCGTGGAGACGGTATTCCTTACATACGCACACGCGGTGGTTTCGTTTTCCGTAGAATGGATAGATGGTGAAATAAGGTTGTTTCATAATAATAACATATCTATATATAATTGATACTGATTTTATTATTTCATAATGAAACAACCTAAGAATAATAATTGTATGAAGAAATAAAGTTGAATGAATCGGTAACGGACATTACCTCTTCTTTGAAGCACCTCTTTGAGATCTCCTTTTAGGGCACTAAAATTGGTCTTTGAGGAAGACCAGAACCTCTAGGATGTTTCTATAGAAGTGGAGAATATAATTTGGCTGGGTTTGGCCGATCTTGAAGGCTCAATGTGGTGTGTGGAAGAGGGGAGGAGGTGCCATTTTATAAGGGAGGAGAGGGGTACCTTTGGAATAACTAAAACTATTATTTTATTATAAAGTCAAATTCGGTTTTAAATAGCTCCAAATTGATTTATTTCAAAGCTAAGGTGGGTATGGGTCGAAAAACTCTCATCCAATATAATTTAGACAAGTTTATGTTCCTATTTTAACCTTATCATTTATATTTAACTTTGAGTTAGATAATTTTACTTTTACCGTGTCTTCTTGTTTTCTAACTCTATAAGGTTAATAAACTTCCAATATCAAGCCAAACGAACCCCAAGTTGGTTATTATTAATATATATAACCTTATATAAGTCATTTGGCAAACCCTAAGATTTTTAGGAATAAAATAACAATTAATAATATAATATTTGTTTTAAAAACTATTTTATGTCAATTTTGACACTATTTAGTAATTAATTTTTGTGAAACTCGTAACAGAATGATTAGTTCGAAAAAAGTTAATTAAATCTATAATAACATGTCATATTAACGTAGAAAATTATTGTAATTCATAAAGTCTCATATTATATTTATTTGGGTATTTATAATATCAATTAATCTAATTGTTCACTATTATGGTAATTACTGCATCATCATTGTGTCATAAATAAATTAAATTATTTAATGTCTAAAAATTATAAATAAAATATCATTAGGTCTAAAATCGTATTATCTTCCTAATGAATATTTACAATCGAATTTTTCTTATGTATAAACCTATATTATAAATGTTTTAGTAAATAAACTTTGATTTTAACTCTTTTAACTCTTCTTTGAATTAAATAATAATAAATGTCCTAATCTAATCCAAGTGGGCCTAAATGGTCATATTTTATTCCTAAGGTTGTTTTTGGTCGAATTAAATTTATCCAATAGAATTATTACACGTGTTAGGGTAATAATAATATCACTTTTACCCTTAATTACCCTATTTACTTTTAACCGTGGTAAAAAAAAGTAAAAAGTTACTATTCAACAAAAATTATTTTTATCACATTGAACCACATTTTACTTACTGACATCAACTATGTCTCTCGGATTTTTGAAATTCCACTCACAGAAGCGGTAAAATTAAGTTTTATGAAAAATTCATTTTTTTTACTACCACTTAGTGGTTTCACTATTCATCAAAAAAAATGAAAGTTTCCAGAAAAATACCAAAAATTAGGCCTAAGCTATATTTGATATTATGCACTCAAAAATGATGTCTATTTTACCAAATTCAAAACATATCAGTTTCATTAATTAATTTAAAAATTAATTCCCGTCGTCAAAACAAATATCTTTTTTTTAAGAGATAATAACTATCAAAAGATTGACACTTGTTTATGTCTGGTTTAAATGTGTAATTACATCCAATGAACAACATTGTATTAAATTGTAAAAATATATTCTAAATATAATTTAAAACCACTCAAATTAATAATTTATCACTATTAATTATTTCGATTAAAAAAGTTGTTTTTAATTAAAATTTCAAAATTTTCACTATTCATCAGAAAATGAAAGTTATCCGAAAATTACCAAAATTTCACCTTAGGATAAATTCGATACTCCGAATCCAAAAAAATGAAGTCCATTTTGAGAGATAAAATTTCTAAAATTTTAAAAGGTTGTTATTACTATTCATAACGGCTAGTTTTAATAATATTTTAATAGCATATCATTGTTTAATGAAACTCAGTATTGCGTACTACACACGCTATCGAGGAAGGTCGTGATTGCATGTAATGAAAGGCAAGTCAAGGATACATGTTGTGAAAGCTCCTTTTGATGTAGCATACAACAGAAGACATTAATGAAATTAAAAAGAATATTTTTCATAAAATCTCGGGGTGTTACAGGGATGGAGAATCCTATCATCAGTCTCTTATAGTCACACCTCAACATCTTGAGCTAGTCAGGGAGGCGCATTGTGGAGACACTGACTATGAGACGTGACATGCTCAGATATCCATAAGTCAGACACCAGATGGATTTTCTAAAGGTGGGGAGCACGTCATCCTTTTCAAAGGACATACCCTGGTACCAGTTTCACTTCGGGAGGAACTGTTGAGGTATTTCCACACTTCCCCTCTAGTGGTAAATCTAGGAGTGGAGAAGATGTAACTGGACCATCAATGATAGCATTGGTTTCTAGGTATGAAGAAGGCAGTAGCATATTTTGTCTCACGGTGCCTCACTTATCATCAAGTGAATGTAGAGAACCAGGTACCAGCAGGCTTGGTTCCGCCTTTAGAGGTCCCAGAGTAAAAGTGGGATGGGATATCTATAGACTTCGTGATGGGTATTCCACATACATCCAGGAGTCACGACTCGATATGGGTGATCGTTGACCGACTCACCATGTCGTCCCACTTCCTACTGATCAAAGAACAAGGCTCAGTAGAGAGATTGGGACACCTCTATGTGTAGGATATTGTGCGTTTACATGGAGTACCTTCCTCGATTGTCTCTGAACAAGATGCACGGTTTAATTCACGACTATGGAAGTGGTTTCTGGAGGATTTTGGGATGCAGCTACCTCTGAACACCACCTCCCATCCTCAGACAGATGGTTAGACCGAGTGAACCATAAAGACCCTCGAGGACATGCTCTGTGCTTGTTTCCTTGACTTTGGTCACAGCTAGGAGGACCACTTACCATTGGTAGAGTTTTCCTACAACAACAGTTATCACTCAACCATCAGTATGGCACCATTCGTGGCGTTGTATGGTCGACCCTACAGATCGCCACTGTGTTGGACAGACCCATGGGAGTCCACACTAGTAGGACCTGAGATGGTATGGGCTACCAAGGAGAAGGTACCGATCATCCAGGAGTGTATGAAGACTACACAGAGGAGGCATAATTCGTATGATGATAGGAGACAGAGGCCTTTGGAGTTCAAGGATGGAGACCACATCTTTCTACGGGTCTCAACTCGATGAGTTCAATGGATATTCAGGTGAGGAAGTGAGTTATCTCTACCGTTCATCGGAACTTTCCAGGTCCTTAATAGAGTAGGTGAGGTGGATTACCACTTATCTCTTCCACCTCAGTTGCACCGAGTGCACGACTTATTCCATTTATATAAGCTGAGGAGATATGTGAATGACCCATCCCACGTCATCGATAACAACGAGCTTGACATCGATGATGGGGATACTTTCGGAAAGGTTCTAATGGAGATTGAGGATCGACATGGGTGGTTCCAACGTTACTGGTCGATACCTCTGGTTCTCATTTGTTGGCAGCATGGGATCCTCTTCTAGAGCATATGGGAGAGGGAGGCTCAGATGTGTGCTATGTAACCTCATTTGTTCCCTTTGTTTGATTAGTAGCTTATGGGTACATAAAGCCCTGAGGTGGGGAGAATGTAACGACCTTAAATTTCCATGGAATTTTTTTTGTTAAATACATGGGAATTTTACGAGCCCGTAGTTTCTGACAGTGACGGATTCTGAGGCCCGGTGTGGCTGGATTCAATTTCTAATGTTTTGTTCGGGTACGTTCAGTAAACGTACGAGCATGATTTTATATCTTTTGAACCGGTGCTCAGAATTTATATATTAGGGCACCATTGGACTCACAGTGTCTGTGATGTCTTAGTGAGACCTTCACCGTAGTTGTGTTCTAATAAAAATGGAAGTTTGTTTTTGGGCGTTTTAATTATATTAAATAAAAATAAGGTGTACTTATTTTTATTTGAGATGGTTAAAAACTGCAAAGGGAGGTTAGAGGTGGGGCCCACCCACACATAACCTCCCTTTAGAGGATATTATTTTGTGGGGCCGACCCGAAGTTTTAACCTCTCCTGCAATCAACGGGGTGGGGCCCACACGATCTTTAAACCCTTTCTAAATCACCATAAAGTAGGGGAATCCTTTGAAATTCATCATCTTCCTTCCCTCATTAAAGTGCCAACTCCACATGAATTAATTAATAGTTCATTAATTAATTATTTGAATTATTTTGAATTCATGCAAACAATAAAATAGTAGAGAAATCTATTATTTTATTTTTTTGGCACTGTCATCTGGTGGAGCCTTAGGGAAATTGGGAGAACCAATCTTCCTATGAATAACATGAAGAACATAATGAATGCGAATAAATTCATTGAACATCTTCTTCCTTCTTCAACCGGATCAAATGAAGGAGCCGACAGTGAAGAATGATGACAAAAATTTTTCCTTGATCTCTTAACCCGAACTCTTCCCGATGTAGACGAATTGATGCCGCCATACTGTGACTTCGTTAACGATCAACGACAAGTGATGTAGGGGTATTTGAGTTAATATTATATATGAGTATAAACCTCCATTCTTCATCATTCAATTTTCTGGGTTATGGTTCTCTATGACGAGGAGGTCTCAGACCCCACGAACACGGTCCGAGCCTCTACCTTTTTTTTCTTCTTGTTTGATGAAGATGGAGGCTGTACATGCATTGACTGGAAAAGAGCCAGGTGTGAAGAAGCCAGCGGCGCAAGGTCGTCAGGTCGCCATAAGGGTGTGGCACCACTGTGCCACAGAGAGAATCGAGTCGTGGCCAGGTGGGCCGTGGCGGTGCTGGAGGGGAGCGGTGCCATCGTACCATGCAGGGAGGAAGGGTCGTGGCTGTTGGACTACGAGTGCGGTGGCATAAATCCATGTAGAAGATTGGGAGGTCGTGACCTGGACAGGCTGTGGTATAGAATCCAGGTTGGGCTGTGCCTTCCAGTCGGGCCGTCCTTTTGGTCTGGGCTACCCCTTCAAAGCGGGTCGGACTCACGGACCAGGTCAGACCCTGGTTTAGACCGGGGTCAGGTCATTTCTGTCTGACAGGGTCCGACCGGTCCCGGACCCGTCAGACCCGAAAACACCTATTCGGCCATAACTCGGGCTACGAGCGTCCATTTGACGAACCATCAGCATCGCCGATATTCTTGGAACAAAGTCGTCCCTTTGAGAATACCCCACATGAGTTCGGGGTATAGTTGATATATGTTCATGTCGGTTCGTACACGAATCCAATCGGGCCCCCGGGACTAAATGGCTAATAACTCACAGACCCAGCATCTGATTAGCGTGTTGTTTATTGCATTGAGACCCCTATGACATAACAGACATTTTAGATAATTTTATGTGAGACTTCCCGACAATGGGAGTTTTACCCAGTAGCTTGGGAATCAGATCCTTCTAGTGACGAGCGGACAGGGTACGAAGACCTAGTAGCTGACAGACCTGACGAATGCTTGACCGATTCGACTACCCTAGTGGGGAGCGCCCAGTATTTGGCGGCAGACCCATGGAAGAGTAGGACCTGATATTTGGCGGCAGACCCGTGGTACACGATAGGAGATGTACCTATGTAGGCTATTAGGGGGAGAGCCTTGTATTTGGCGGTAGACCCACAATAATGGAGTGCCTGGAATTTGGCGGCAGACTCGCAGTACTCAACAGGAGGAGTACCTCAGCAGTCCATGGTTAGTGAGAAGTGCCTTGGCATTGAGACATGCCCACTATTCTCAACAAGGGAAGAGTTCTCCAGTAGCCATGTTTTTGATAATGAAATTTAAGGATTGAGCTCAGTAATTGACCTTTGTGTTTTCCTCATGATTTAGATGAGTTACTAGATAACATATGTATATGTATAAGCATATACCTAAGTAATAGTTATCCAGTGATTCATAATTTTTGGTTTATCCATGTTGGATTTTGTGAGACCTTGAGGGTCTTGTGGTCCCTACTGAGTATCTTTATACTCACCCCTGCATGGGTTATGCCTGCACCTTGTTGTGTTGGATGCAGATGACAGACAGCACTGACCGAGGTGGAGTATACGACGACTGGACAATACCCAGAGGTGGACCTCACGATGTGATGGTACCCTGCCGAGAAGGATGGACATGGAGTCCTGAGGAGGCTATATATACCTACCGTTCAGGTAGGATCCATTGTGGACGATCCAAGAGCTGCTAGACACCTTCCAACAGTTTGTCTTTTAGTTGTATCTGTATTGTCTTTTCCTTGTACTTTACTGTTGGTTTTATATCTCTAGCCCCTTGTACTTTCCTTCACCTCTTATATATTTAGTTTTACTTAGTGTTTTTCTTCTATTTGTGTACTCTGATTGTGTGCATTTACTTTTTATAAAGGCAATGCCTTCCCAGCTTAGGAAATTATGCCTCTTGTGCTAGTATCCAGCCCTTGGGCTATGGAATGTAGGCTTGGGGTAGTCACGGCATGGGCCCCAAGGATGGGTCATGACAGACTATGTGATTAATTTTATAATTATAATATGAATAGATAAATTTCATGCTTATGTGATTATTTATTTATATTTATTTGATCGTCATTTATCTATGGAATATTATGAAAGGTCATGTGATTAAATGTAATTTGATTCAAATATTTACCAGGAAATATTTATTATACATATTTATTAATGATATCATATGTTTTAGGCTTTCCAATACTAAAAATCTGAGCTCATACCATTTTATTTTTATTTTCTCCAGGATACCAGGATGTGTTTTTTGATTGATATTTAGTGACACAATGTGTTGAATAATGGTTTCTATAATAGAAAAAACATTATTCGTTTCAGGTATAAAATGATAATGTGAATTTCATGAATTTATATATTTTTCTAAGACTTCAAAAATTTTAGGTCCTTTTAAATTTTATTTCATATATCTCATGACAATGTAATAAACTATACATAGGCTCAAAGATACTAGGGACCAGGTTTTTACTGTTTTACTATTTTATATTTAGTTGAAACATTAGGAACTAGATTTAGGAAACCATTTATTAATGAATACAACCCTCTGAAAAATATTTCCTATAAATACAAAAGGCTTTCATAATGCTTTCATAAGGATGGTACAATATTTTTTTTCCAATAAATACATCCCAATGAATATACTATAATATGACATGAGTCTTTAATATATATATATATGGGTAATGAATTTGAAAAGGGAGTGATGGTCTTTACTCATCCATTACTTGGTACATGATAATGTCCATTACTGTACACCCATTTGGATACTCCTGAGGGACATTCATATAATAATTAGAATTCTATTAACAAACCATTATAATGTATTTGAGAATATTTTCAGGATTTATAATCATTACCAAAGAATCAATGTTTATCATAATGAGATTATCCATGCATAAATATTTCAATTTATTTGAAACAATTATCTAGTATTAGGATTATACATTATTTTTGATTTATAATCATTACCAATGAATCCATGTTTATGATAATGAGATTATCCATGCATAAATATTTCAATTTATTTGAAACAATTATCTAGTATTAGGATTATACATTATGTTTCACAATTTTATATTTTAATACAGTGTATCTTTGATTATAGAAATTTTTTATAGTGCAGAGAATGAAAAACATATAAATATATGATCCCCTATAAAGGGGTTGCACTGAAAATAATTATTATAAAGATTGAGTTGGAGATATAGTTATAACTGGAGAAATTATACCAATATTGGGGAAGCATACTCAGATTCTGAGAAATAAAAATTCCTATGTTGAGTAGTCCACCAATCCACCAAGTAGTGTATCAGTATTACAAATCATTGTGATTTTAATAGCCTACACCATTTAATGGACCAAAAAATATCTTTATAGATGCTAAATGTATGTCTCATTTAGAGAATATGTTTCTCACTTTGGAATATATTGAATCAGGGAAGTTTTTCAGGGAAATTTTACATCCGTTATGATATTTGGATCAATGATGGCCACTGATTCAAAACTCTAAATATAATGAACAAACAGAAAACACTAAATGGAAGGATTTTAATGCCCACTTCATTGAACAATATATTCCATATTAGAAACCATGAAATATAGAGTGCCAATTCATAACTTTAAGGAAAAAATAAGATGAAAATTTATTAAATTTTGAGGCCAACAATAAAAGGTTCCCATGGAATTATATGAATTAATTATGTAATAAAAATAGCAAGATTAACAAATTATTTTTTGGTTAAATCCCATAATATTAAGGTAATTTGTAACCAAATCATTACTATCATATGAATATATATTATAAGGTGCTATCAAGATAGATAAAGTATTTCACAAGTCATTTAGAATATAAAGAAATAATGAGAATAAGATGATGGATTATAAAATGATTGATATATAGAATATGGGAATGGTGTATATTCCCCAGTGTAATAATTTTTCAAAGATACACAACATTACATGATTGAATGGGATGATATTTTTCTACCAGTTAGGATAGAATGTGCAAAAATATCATTAAATTAAGGGAAAGAATAATATTTTCAATGTTCAATGCTTCAAATGTAAGAAGATTGGTAACTATATAAATTAATGTAAAATGTATCAAATTAATATAAATAGAAGATGTTAATTATTCATGGTAAGGCATATTTTTCTTATATACTCGAATTCGAATGACTGAAGTGATTGGATTAGGATATATGAAATCTGTTTAATAAGTATTTTGTCAATGATATTCTCATTATATGAATCCTAAAATGCATAAATATTGTATTAATGTAGCTTTTATTTAAGGATATTAAAACATTTGATTAATAGTATTGATAACTAAGAAAATATATTCTATTGAATGTATATCTTTTTTAAAACACATGATTGAGGTATGATAACCTTTATTATGTGTCCACTTTTTAGATAATAATGATAATGAGATTTTTATGGGATAATATTTGTATACTTGAGGTTGGTTATTGATTTAGGTTATCATTTTTGGAGTTTACTTTATGTCTGTATTAATAGAAAATATTTGACATCTATAGATTTTATTTTCTGAATAATTAATGTTTTTATTATGTTTTTAGGGTGATAAATTTATTCACATGTATTTATTGTGATATTAAGAGACATTTATATTGTCTTGGTAATATAATTCTTATTTAGAGTAAATTCTAAATTTATTGACATTTATTTTAATAAGATATATTTTTGGCGAGCTTCATGGTTAACTAGTTACTAAAGGGGTTGTGTTAACCATTTGGTATTATTCTATAACAGTTATACCCATTGTCCTTGTGAAAAAAAATCTAGAGATAATATGAATTACATAAAATTGTATTTATTGAGATAATGATCAGTTAACTGTTCATTTATTTTATTCAAGAATAAAAATTCCAATCATATATTCATTTCCTGGTGTATGATACGATTAAAAAATTGATCAACTCACAACAAAATGATTTATTTATAAGTATATTTTCTATTGTTTTCCATCATAATGATAATTGAATACTTTAAGAATAAGACAAATATGTTTAGGAAAAAAAATTCATATTAATTTAATATTTTTTGAATTAATTTTTTTTCTCAAAAAATATTTATTGTATTGTGTTTCATAAGATTATTATATCGATATAATCATTAAATCTCTATTAATCATTTGGTGTTTTAATTATTTTTCAAATCCATGTATTCACTTTCCACAAATTTTATCCCATATGGAAACCTCGAATGTGTTATTCTAGATGACCATCATACATCCCTTTAACTCATATAAAGAGGGTGTTTTATTAAGATATTTTAGGATGTGGGTTTCCAAAAATGGTATTTAAAAAATTTCACCCCATGATTAGAGGGGTCAAATTTAAATTGAGATAAAAAATTTATTTTAAATGGGTAGAATGTAAAACACATAATGTAAAAGGAGAAAATTCTTATTTGTTAAAATGTTTAAATTTAAACACTATGCTTATAATATTATTTTTCTAACTGAAACATTATAAAATATTTCATTAAGTTTAATATATTTTACTTCTTGTGATGAACTAAACACTATGTTTTAATGAAACACATCACTATATTAACATATAATTATTTAAATGTGACTATAATATCCAATCAATTAAGATGATCTGTATGAATACTAATAAATAAATAATGAAAATTACATGGATTAAGAATTTATAAAACATCCATTATAGTTTTCTAGTAATTATAAATAAAATTAATTCATTTTAATTTGAATGAAATGTTTCAAAAAAATGTATTTCTTCAGAAAGGTAAATTGGTAATTCTTCCACATTTAATTAAAAAATAGTATTCACAACTATATAAAGTCTATATGAATTGATAAGTATAGTTTTTTCAAATATAATTGTAATAATTATTTTTTGATGAATTTTTTATTATTTTCTGAAAGGATTGATTTCTTGATGAATAGTTAGACAACAAATTTCTATTGAAAGAAATGTTTTCATCTAAATTATTTTGAAACATATATTATATTTTTTATTTTTTTTAAATTAAATTTGGTTAAATTATTTTATAATTTAACTAATTTGGGTTATTTTAATCGATTTAAAATTGTGTTTAGATATTAAAGTGTTCCATACTTCTAAGAATTATATCATGGGAAACACGATCATTTAACGAACCTACCACTTAATTTTATATTGAATTTTTCCACTAACGTTAATTGAATTTGAATAAATGGATTCTATATTTACAATAAAAATAATTTCAATTTTCCAAAAATATGAACTAATTTTTTTACCTTTCTAAATATGAATGACTGTAAAATGTAATTTCCACTATTACTATAATAATGTGTTTACATGGGGTTATCTATAAAAATAAGCCTTAAAAATGGCATAAACGTATACAAAACTGATTAATATTTAAAATTTTAATCCTATTATGTTCAATAATTACCCATTTTGGATGCTTTTTGAATGAGAAAATGATTTTTCTAACATTTTCTATTTAAAAATTCCATGGCCATCCTCCCCCATAAAAATACAATACCACCACCATCCTTCACACATCACACATACAATAAATTTTTTTTCATACAATACCTACCCAAAATAATTAAATATAAATAAACATACATCATACATTTTTTGTTTAAATTATGAATCCCTCTAATGAATTCAATAGTTATAACCCAAAATATTATATCTAATGAAGAGGAAACATTATTAAACTTGTGTATTGGTTTTATTTATTTTTAAACCTCCTTCAAACTCTCATCAACTATTCTAGTAAACACACCACTATTCTCTATATACTAATAGATTATTATATTAAATTTATAAACATTATCCATCTCCACATTCATCTTTTGGGAAAAAAACTCTTGGTTTGGTTTATGGTGGACTACCTCCTAGCAAACAGATGTAATTCATTTTCCAACACTAAAAATAAATGGTGGATATATTGTTAGATTTATTGCTTTTAATGAATTTTTTTTAAATTTTTCATAATTAATTCATTATTAAATGATATATACCATATTACATTTGATTCTGTGTTTGATATGATACTATCTCTAATGTGCACACTAGGCTACTTAATAAAAAATTAATGTGATTCATTATTCTCTAGTTTGTTACATTGATGGTATTAAGTTTAAAATTAATTAATATATATGATATTTATGACCAAAAAATATACATTAAATATAATATCACATCTAAATTCATAACTTTCATCGACAGTAAAATAATAACGTCATTTGTGCGTATGTGTGGACTACAACCTCTATAAAACGAGGAGAATGTTTTTCAGTTAAATTTTTTATGAATGGTAATGATGATATATATGATCAATATACAAGATATAAATGAAATAATAATTATTATATAAAGATTAATTATAATTTATTTTCCATTTATTTAGTTTATATAGGGAAATAGAAAAAATTTCTTATCTACGTACAACATAGAATCTACATGAACGACGTAATCGATTTTCTATATATTAAATCAATATATTACTATAAATCCATGAATAATTAATATATATGATATTTACATAGTGGGTATAAAAATTTTATTATTTAACAATTATCAAATTAATAGGACTAAAATTATTGAAATAAAACACACATTTAGAAAGGAAGAAATTATCAACAGAATTTTTGTTTTTAACAAATATTTGTTAACAACATAGTGATAAAATACTATAATAAAATATTATATTTTATGATATATATTAGTATGATTATTTAATATATTTATAATAAAACTATATTTATTATATAGTGTTATTGGACACATTAAATGGAATTTGAACCTAAAGTAGGAGTTTCCATCTCACTTTTACATCGGTGGGGAATACACCATATTCACCACCTATTCTATAATGTGGTGTATATTATTCCCCATTTTATATTTTATATCAATAATTTATTTAAAATATTAGAATATAAATATTAATTTTATGTTATTTATTTCATTGATCTTATGATTGAAATGATTCTAAAGTTGATAGGGTTTATTTCACAATCTTACAATCATTCAAGGAAATATTTGGAGTCTACATTTGGTGAAATATTGTGTAGTTATTTAATAAAAAAATAACCCTTTATATCATATTTTTTTAAAGAAAATTCATGTAACAGTATAATTTAACAATTATTTGTAGTAAAAATGATTGAAAATCTATTTTTATCAATATCCAACCATATGAATTTTTGTTGAAAATCCATTATCAGCAAAATCCATTTTTTCTTAAAATATATTAAACCATTTTTTGATCATTTTTCAAATCATTTATTTAATAATATTATTATAAATTATGTTTCATAAAGAAATATTTTAAATGAAATATTTATGGAATCTTCCAAACAAGGATATCTTGGCATTTACTGAAACTGTGAAAAGAATTTTTATTTTAATGTGTACTATGGAGGATTGTCGATCTATATAGTAGATGACTAATATGCACTATATGATTGAATATAATGCCAAAACAACCATGGTTTATTCTATAGAATATGTTACTATAGGCCATCCCAGTGGATTTACTACACTGAATAGATCATGTAATCTGAAATCCATGGAATATTATAACATGAACCATGTGGGACTCAAAAGAGTTTCCAAACAAAGGAATTTTAGTTTTGTGTGGGATTATACTCTTTAAGGAAATATTATGAAGGGTGAAATACCTCTTTGATATTAAAAATGGATTTCATCCATAGATGATTTATTATTTTAAAGCACTCTATTATTTCAAGACATGTTCTACCTATTAGTGGAAAACATTAGAAGTAAGAAGACATTTATTAAATTTTATTTTATATAACAGGTTTCCAATTAGAGCTTCTTACCTGTGGGTCATAGTTTTTTTAATTTAATTATCATATCCTTGAAGTCAATGTGAATTGATTTGTGTATTGGATCAATTTCACTATATCTTGGTATGATATTATTCTAATAATGGTATTTTCATTTCATTCATATTTATATAGAAAATTATCATTCTCATGTCTATGTAATATTTTTTTCTTAGAAATATTCCTTTTCAGGATAGAATTATTTTATACATAAAATGTTATATTCGAATTATGATTAACATTGTGGGACAACTAAGGTAGAGAAGATTGGTAATTATTCATTGGTCCTTGTTGAAGTGGAAAAAATCCATTTCTAAGTTAACAATATATTTTATTCTTCATTGGATGATGATATCACACTAAATGTGAAAATTGAGAGTTTAAATGATTTTAGTATAGACTCTCATGGTGTTGGGAATGAGAAAAAATAGTTGTAACAATGAAGAATGATACTATTTTTAATAAAAGTTCATCATGATGCTTCTTTTAGGATGAACTTGAGAAAATAAACGGAGAGTAAATAAGTGAGTTCTGATTAAATGGCATGCCATCCAAATAAGGGTAAATAATATATTAATTCTAATGTTATGGAATATTTTATCAATTATTGGGACATGAGTCTCTAATAGTTTTGAATATTGAGAATGGAGCACTAGCTCTAAAAATAGAGGAATGAAAACATTTTCTACCTATTTTAGGGTTAGATATAGCCCTGGTATTGGTTTGTAGACATGAAGAGAATGCACAAGAAGATAAGGGTGTCCTTAATCTAGTAGTGGATTTTGAAATGGTCATATTTATTAATTATTGTTTTATTTTAATTGAGGAGAAAAATCTAAGTGATTGTAAGGTTATATCAAGGATTTATGAGGAAGTTAATAAATTAATGGAAACCCATAATATCTATGAAATATGGGATCATATTGAGGGTAATTTTAAAAAAACAACAACTAGAAGTCATATTTTTTCTAATTGATATATTTTATTTTAGATGATATTGGTTTCAACTTATTATTCTGAGTAATGTGATATGAAGTAAAGAAAATTATTATTTGAATCCAAATATGGATACCAGGTATCATGGTAAACAATAATATGACATTGTTCTATACAAAGATTATTATGGTTTATATCCAGATGATTATTTTCTTTGATCTTTTCGTTCTGTCTCTCATAGAATGAGAGAATTAATTCTTGTATGACCTCTTTTATCAACCTTCTCTATTTTCTTTTTCATATTAAAAAAAATGATCTTTTCCCTATCATTTTTGATTATGTATATTTTGAATTGATGTCAACCTTATTCTTTATTTGGACGGTTTATGATTAATTTTAATGAAGATGTAAAATTATACTACCGTTATTCATATTACTCAGGATGGGTTATGATTATGTTTATTATATTGGGTGGTTTATTATCATTTTATATATTGTTTTATTAATAAATATTCTTATTCTGATCAATTTTCACTAATTTTATATGTTGAATGAATTTGACATAGAATGTGTTGGGTAGTTCCTTGTTATTGATTTCCCCTTAATTCAAAATCATTTCTAATGAGATAAATATGTTGAAAAAAATATTTGTTTTCACTCAGTGATTAAAACTACTTGTGAATGTTCATGAAAGTATATTTCAGATGTTTAACATTATTCATTCCTCAGTATAATAATATTTATTGATGTTCATGTTATTATTTGATTTGATAAAATATCCATGGACGGCACTCAAGATTATGTGATTATTTATATATCATTATTTGATCATCATTTTTTATACAATATCATTCTTACTTTATTGAAAAAATGTAATGTGTTTAATCATGATTCTTCCGATATTTATTATTCTTATTTAATCATGATAACTTCTA
The DNA here is from genome assembly GCA_963277665.1 of Viscum album. NCBI lineage: Eukaryota > Viridiplantae > Streptophyta > Magnoliopsida > Santalales > Viscaceae > Viscum > Viscum album. The sequence goes on along the minus strand of OY728143.1, from coordinate 958,001,703 downwards.
TTGTCTGATTAAATGTACTAAGAATTTAAAATCTCCTCATTCTTTTGTTTTATATTCCGTATGATACCAAAAATGATTTTTGAATGATATAAATATATTATCTTTGAGGAATAAATGTTTTATAAAAAATAATTTTTTAATTGTAATTTAAATTTCTTTTATGTATATAGATTACTAAGACTACAAAACTATTCAGTACTTTGGGATGACATTTCATGTTTCTTATCTCTTTGTAAAAATAATCCACTATATTCAGGATACTAGTGTTCAGTTCATTATTCATATATTTCAAAGGGTAAATATATACTTCTTATAAAATTTGATAGGGTCATAAAATAACATGTTCATCGAAGAAGACAAATTGAGACAAAAAACACTTACCTTATAAAATCATTTTCATGGTACATGTTCGAACCTCTTAAATAATAAATTTAATTTTATTAATAATCAATTTTATTAAAATAATCAATGTTATCATATCCTATATGATATAATTATGACTTTTTATTACCTTTTTCTTTTTGATTATTTGTTAAATTAGTTCTTCAGTTGACAATTTGTATGTTTTTATGTCTGTTTTGGTTCATTGTTTTTATAATTTTTCATTGATCATGGTTGATAAATATATATGATGGTAAAAATTATATAAAATATTTATATTCATTATATATTTATTTATAGTAATCCATATAATGATTTTTTATATAAGATGAGTATCATTTTTCATGGAGATGGTATTCCATATATAATGATGAACGGTGTTTCCAATTTCATGATGGATTAAATAAAAGGAAGATAAATAATATATGAACATTATAAGGAATTTATAATTTCATATATATATAATATATTTAATAAATTTGTCCCTATATACTCCCATGTAAATAATTTGTGAAAAATGAATCACATACCTTCATGAGTTAATATTCTTTCGTATAAAAAAGCGAAATTATCATATCCCCATAGATTAGGAATTAATAAGTAAAATGTGATAGAATGATTACATTCTCACAAAAAATTGAATGATTATAATATATAAAAAATACAGTCTTCATCATATCGAGAAATGAATGGTGGTGATGGGAAAAAATGACATTGTTTCGTGAGGTGGTAGTCCTCACACTTGATCAATATTTTTGTTTCCCATTAGAGGGATGCCGAGATTTATGTAGGCCATTACATTAACATAATAAAATATAATTATAAAAATTCAATCAATAAATTATATTAAATTATATTAATATTATTTTATGGTGGTGACATAATAAATAAATCAACAATAGATGTTTATGAATTTTACAACTTCTTGAGAGATCTTTATCAGGTTCTTACCTATGGCTTTTTCAGGATGGTTTCCTAAAAAAATAAGTCATATAGGATGATATTACGAAATGATGTAATGGATTTTTAAATGTCTTTTTCAAACCACTGTTTTATGGAAGTGTAAACAGTATAAGAGAGTAAATTTCCTTTTATATGACAGGGAGAAGATACTCTTGTATTTTTTGAATAGAATATTGGGATCCCTTGTTTTTTACATGAAGATAGGTTCCAAAATGTTACATAATCAATCCATATTGCTTATATGGCCTAAATAGTTCCATAATTTTTTACATATTCCTAGTTAATTTTACCCTATATCATACTAGTTTAACACCAAGTAAACCATTTTTCTCTTCAATAATTTTAATACCAATTTACTATTTTCAATATTTGTAGTGTTAAAAATTAATATTAAATAATATTTATTATTAATTATACTGATTCCAACCATGGAGTCCATTTTTATCAAATTCAATTCTTATATATGGAATAATTTATTTGAAAATCAATCCTACAGAATGATGAAAAACTGGTATTCCATTGAAAAATATTTCAACATATCAAAATGGTTTTATATAAAAATTTAATATAAAATTTAATATAATGAACTATATTGGTTTAATTATATTATATTTAAAATAATTTTACTTTTATAAACAACTTTATTTTGAAAATATAAGATTATAAATTCTATTGAAAATTATATTTTTAAAAATGAAGTTCGTTTATTCAAATAAATTATCTAAACATCGAAAAATTTATTTTACTATATGTTTGAAAAATAAAATAAAATAATTTTAGGATAAAATATAATCATGGAACATAAAAATAATTTACCAGAAATTATATTTTATTTAATATATATGCTTTATTAGTTTAAAATCATTATATTTTACTTGTAACAAATTTAGTTTTCTTATTACAACAACATATAACATATTTTTCATAAAAGATATGTTTAATAGTAATATAAATAGTATATTTCATTCTTGTTGGCCTCAATGTTTAAAGTAACATATGAAATTAATGGAATTAAATTATTTCGAGAAGATGAAATACATTTCACAAAATCTCAATGTGTAATAAATTTCAACAACATGAATGTATTTAATATACCACAATATTTTTTCCATGATGATTTTAACATTATCGATAATTTTCACTGATTTTTTTAGTAATGAATCATGATGATAAATTGGTGATGATATTATTTCATTTAATTTAATAATATTAGAGAATTAATATATAATGATCAATAATTTTGTTTTATACTTTATTAATCATGTATATTATATATTTTAAACATTAATATAATTTGAGTTCATAAATTATATTTTCATAATTTTTTTATGTATATAAATGATGTAAAATGAAATATAACACTTTATTAAAGTGTTAATATGGACATATAGTTGAGTGTCATTTCAATTTTCAATGTCCAGAAATTAAAGAAGGTAAAAAATAATTTATCATACAATACTACTAATTATGTTATAAATGTCATATATATTCATTAAATACAAATATATTACAATCTATGATATATATGAAGGTTAAATTAATCACATTACTTCATTTAGGTGGTATTTTGTATTCACACATGAGTGACACTTTCATTTTTCATTGGATCAATAAAAATAGATAATTTTTTTAAAATAAATTTAATATATTTTTTTTCTATTTAGGGTTATTATATCACTATATTTGTATGTATTGAATATATTTATTGGTTTTATAAATATATATACACGGAAAAGAATGCGGTTAAAAAAATACTTACTTTTTATAGTATCTTCTGTTGGATCACATCATAATATGTAATTTGATGGATTTTTAGTGGTACCAAAACCTATGTAACAAATAAAATTTAGTTGTGAATATATATTCATATGGATTTCTCATCATATGAATTTAAATGTGTGTAAATAAGTGAGTAGAGTACGTTCATTTTTATATGATATGGGAGTCATTCTCTTCTAAATACATTTAATAATAAAATGATATAACTTCTGTTTCATGGAATAGTGGCACCAAAATAGACCTTTTTATAAGATAATATTTTGTATGATCCATATAAAATAAAATTATCAGATTAGGACATGTTTTACTGATAAATTTGACCTAATCACATTGGTTTACCCTCTTGAGCATCTTCTACCCCTAACCGTCGTGATATTCATTTACTATGGTAATATTTTTTTGGAAAATGATTTAGTTGAAATCATAAACTAATTATAATTATTATTATTCAATAAATAAAATATTTTTGTAATTAATAAATTATAGAGAAGGTAATGATTAATTTTTATAGTTATATGATGAACAAAAGAAAAAAGTGTTTTTTTTAAAATATATTTTTAATATTAAAAATAATTTTACAACAAAAGTGTATACATAATAAATTATCTGGAAACATATTGTTCTATGAATAAATAAACTAGATTTATGTGACAATAAAAATAAACCCAAAAAATGTAACTTTCTATATAAATAATTAAAAAATTATTTTAAATCTGTCTTTTAGTATAATAAAATACCACTTGATCTTATCAAAGATAATCATGAATTTATAAACCCAAAAAACATTGTTATATAATTTATAAAACTCATCTGGATAAATATTTTATTTATAAACATTTATTATAATATTCTAATTCATTCTTATGTCATAACTATGTCTTAAATCAAGTAGCATTTGTAAAACTATATTTTTCAATGTTCGCCTAAAAATTAGTATTTTAATAAAATCCAAAAAAATTACCATTACATAATTTTGATATTATGACTTAAAAATTTAATCTCATTTTAAAAAATTAATTTTATATACATTTTATACAAATATATTGGAAGAAAATATAAAATATAATGAAAATCATATTTTATATAAAATTTACTTTATGCAAGGAATGTTGTAATTCTTTTTTCCTATAATTTACAAATTAAATGTATTTTAGTATATTATTTTATATAATAAAATATTACATATTATCATTATTATCTATATAACAAAAAAAATTTAAATTATTGTGACTAAATACTCAACAGTTAAAAAAGAGAGCTTTGAAAAACATTTAACATTATATCATAATCATATATTATCTAAAGTAATGAATTTCAAATTTGTTAATGTTTTTAATTAATGGAGGTTTTAGTATTATTGTTTTTATAATATTTTATTGCCCATTTTAGTATATTCATTAAAAGATTATTCATAATAATATTTGATTAATATAAACATTAATACTAATATATTTGGGTGTAACATTTTACCTCCATAAATAGAACAAATCTTATGAATTGTAATTACACTCCCTGATGCTGAGATTATTAATATTGTCATGAAAAAGGATAAAATTTTAAATATAATTACAACCTTACTGAATTGGGTTATAATAATTTCCTTATCATAGGATTGAGTATTTTTACTCATATAATGGAAGTAATATATATATTGAATTAGTATTATGTCATGTGATGATGAATGATATTAGTTATGATTAAGATATGAAATGTGACATATTTATTTTGTTATATAATGTAGTGTCCATGTAAACAGAGATAATAAATGTTAAAAATCAAAATCCATTATATTATAAATAATATGATTTGAATGAAGAAAATTCTCACATTGACTGAGTATGAATGAAATATTCATACAAATAGAATTATTTAATAATAAAATAGTATGAAATCATTTTTATGGTAATTTTATGGTCTTAGAAAAGATAAGAGTAGAAATATAGTGGAGGTAAATATAATAAAATATGATAACCTCAAATATGTAGTTTTGGATAATTGTACCTTAGTTTTCACGATCCTCTAATTTTTAGATATTAAATTATATCTTCCTTGTTCTTTGTGATGTGGATGTTCAGGATTCATATTATCCTCAATATTTGTAACATACTAGGTAAATAAATAATAATACATTTTTGTATTTATTAATATTTGAGAATTGAATATTAATTTTACTTTAAAGTGGTTGCAATGTTCGATAGCGTACCCGATACGCAACAAATAGTTTATTTGAAATCTTACGTTGCACACTAGTAATAAAATAATATTATTTTAAATGGTAGTTAACACATAGCCGTTGTATTGGTGGGAATGAATTGAAACAACTAAAATATGATTATATATGTTTTTAAAATGGTTTTACATTTGTCCAAAAAAATATAAAGGCTTAAAATAAGAATAAAATTCAATTTTAGGCATAAATACTCAAATATTCACTAATGGTCGACTTATCGCCTTTTCATGGTGAACCATATATAAATATCATTTTGGAAACTCTTATAAATTATATTGGACCAAATAAAATTCTTTTTTATAATTGGGACATCAAAAATTACTTTGTGTAAATTTTTGGTATTTTTCCGATAAAGTTCATTTTTAATGAATAGTGAAAAATGTTGTATTTTAATTCAAAACCTATTTTTAATCTAATTTCTTTATATGATTCGATTATCATTTTAATTGGTTTTAATGTTAAATTACAATATATTTTTACCATTTAATCCAATGGTGGTCATTGGAATTAATTTCACATTGAAATCGAACTTAAACTAGTGTCAATCTTTTGATACTTATTGTTTCATTAAAACATGCTATTTGCTCTGACAGCGGGAATTAATTATTAAATTAATTAATGAAACTTATATGTCTTGAATTTTTTTAAATAGACATCATTTTTGAATTCGGAATATCAAATATATCTTGGGGGAATTTTTTGTATTTTTCTGAAAAACATTAATTTTTGATGAATAGTGAAACAACTAAGTGGTACTTAAAAACTGATTTTTCGTTTAAATGAAAATTTTCTACTTCTGTGTTTTGAATTTCTAAAATCCGGCATACATGGTTGTCATTAAGAATTAAAATTTGGATCAATGGGATTAAAATAATTTTTTGTGAATAGTAACTTTTAAGTTTTTAGTCGCGATTAGAGGTAATTAGTGTAGTTTAAGGTAAAAGTAATGTTTTAATAAAATAAAATGACCACGAAACATGTCGTAAACATATTGGATGTGTCATGGCCGACCAAGACAATCCATCTGTCAACTTGTGTACCCCATGGAGCCACTTTGATAGGAAAATGACATTAAAAACGTTTTATTTAATGTTAAAATAAAAATGTCACAAACATGAGTTGTTTTACTAAAATAATTTTTAAATGGGGTTTTACAAGTAACATTTTTGACTATGAGTATTCATTAGAAAGATAAACATATTTCCTACATCATGATATTTTGTTTATAATTTTTAGACATTAAATAAGTTATAATATTTATGACACCATGATGATGGAGTGATTACCTCATTATTTAACGATTTAAATAAAATGAAAAGATAATGTAAAATCTAAGACCTACACATGTCAAAAACCTATTGGATGGGTGGTTTTAGAAACCATAACACATTATACTCTAAATATATAATTGTGGGACCCTTCTTATCTGAAAGTCATTTTATAATAAAGTATCTTTTCTTATGTTTCCAAGAGTGCCCCTCCTCTCCTCTTATAAAAGGCCCCCACCTCTACCTCTTTACCCACACCTCTCAAGACTTTGGTTCGGCCAAGCTCTGCTCTTTATGTCTCTCCACATCCCTCTTTTACTCCTAGAAGCCTCACATTGGGCAGAAGTCTTCCCAAGGAAGCCTTTCAGCTCATGTCAAAAAGATTTACCCGTTTTAAAGGTAGTGTCTTCTCTTGTGTTCTTATGTTTTATTTTGCTTCTACAACCCCCTAAACTCTTTTTATTCATTTATTTTGTAACAAAAACAGTATCCTTAATATACTAGGATGTTTTTATAAGAATTATTCGAGCTACACTTACACACACCTTCATTTAATGGTTAAATAACATACTGTTTCTGTGGATGGCGAATTTCTACCTCACAAAACGATGGTTGTTCAACACTCATATAACAACATCAATGGTGGCCATTAAGATGTCACTATATTTATATGTGATATATAATATGTTTATGTTTTCCTTAAGCTTCTGTATTTTTCATTTATGTCATACCTTTATGGCTTCCATTATGGGTATACGCGATATCTTCATTTTAGGAAGTGCGGACTACCTCCCCCTCAAAGTTATTTCATTCGTTAATGCCATATGTTGGATGTATATAGGATGGATTTAAAGTTATTATATATGATGTTATACTGGAATTATAATATACCTTTATAAAATTATTATTTCTTTCCATTAAAGTATGAGATAGAAATGAAAGTAGCGTTAATGCGTACGTACGGCTTACCGTCTCCATGAACGGTGCATTTCATTTCTTATCCCCAAATGTAATGTACTATTAAAAGTACATATATATAATGGATATATATGATGTATTTTACATATAAGTGATGAATATAATTCTTTAATTAAAATATACATACCTCTAATTTATTTTTAATTTCATTAATATGACATATAAATGAAAGCAGCGTTCATGCGTACGTACGGCTTACCGTCTCCATGAACGGTGCATTTAATTTATTAGCTCTAAATGATTATGAAATATTATAAATACATGTATATTCTGGATATATATGATATATATGATATCCAAATCATGAATATCATTCTGGATATAATGAACCTTTTATCACACGAACAACATGTAATTGTAAGAAGTCCACTTTCAACTTAAGGACCAAATATCGACAAAACAATCATTATTAACTTAAATAATTACATAATTTGTATAACACGGTAATAAGTGATATAAAAGTAATAATGAACATGAAAAAAGGTTCTTAAGAAAGTATAAATTAACTCAAGTTTATTATTCAGGACGGTAATGAACGATCGAGTCAAGTCAGACCCGAGGTAAGGGACTTCGTCTCAACCTCTTTTCATTGAGGCATATTTCATTTTATACAAAACTTTCTTTTATACAGTTTATAAACCCCTTTGAATTATACTTTTATACAAAAGGAATATTTTTCTATGAAGCGTTTTACTAAACAATAAAAAGGAATGTTTCTTTTAACGTACGCGGTGACAACGACCTTTTCTGCTGCCGCGAGTATTATTTGGTCTTTGGATTCCTCAACAAGCCGTAATGTTTTTTAAAATGAAATAGATACCATAAACTGTTTTATATATTTTGGTATTGAAAATGGTTTTTATAATGGATTTTTTATGTCAATATATTTAATTGATATATTGTTATTAAAGTGTGGAAATGTTTTCTTTCCATTATATTTGTTTTATGTCTTATGATTTTATAATGGTACTTGGACATTTGATGGGTGGTTACCTGATAAACCATATGATGGGTGGTGTCGTGAATACCAGGACGTGTGGTTTCTTTATAACCTCCAATGCATTGGGTATGGAAGTCATCCGTATGGATATTCCATTAAGTGATATGTTTGGAGGTCGACCGTATGGTTATTCCATTTAAGTATGTTTATGTCCCAAGTTACCTTTATTTGTTATGTGATCTTTATATGGGTTTTATGGTAACAATTTGGTTACAAAAGGGTAAGTAATGTTCTTTTATTTAGTGAAGATTTTTTACTACTTCATAAAGGTGAAAAGTATTACTTTTTAAAAGTATACATGGTTTACTTGTTGTTTTGAAAAACTAACAGTTTTCATTCATTGTGTATCCCTTACTGCGATTTTTATGCTCACCCCAAGTTTTTTTTGAAATGTTTTTCACAGGACTTAATATGGAATAGAGTCAAGGATGGGATCAAGGGAATGACATGCTATCTAAAACATTGAACTAGTCATGTTTCTTTTTAAGAGTTTTTATTTTATGGATACTTAGTAGAAGTGTATATTTTGTAATCTTTTGAGATGTAATAGTTATTATCTATTTCTCTAAAACTCTAAACCTGAAAAGATCCTCAATGTGAATTATTCATTTAATTCAATATTAAGTAAGGTTTAAGGGCGGGGCCTTATAATATCCCTTAGGATAGGGATTCAAAACATATAACTACAAAATAATTTGAATTTAAAAGCATTAAATTGTGCATCTATAATTAGATGAAAAAATTATTCCATTAATTTCATTAGTTGATTTCTTTATCACTATCATACATTCACAATTTTGATATTTAATCATTCCACACATGAAAAAAAAATTCAACCATTGATAGATTCAATTGGGTGGTTATTCAATATCCATTTCTTGTATGGTACTAAATCTTCTTTCATAAATGTTATTTTCACCTATACATTTATAAAACTCCCTCATTCACTTATTATGAGATTCTGGGAGTTTCATATTCTTTAGGTATTTAATCATAACTCAAAATATCTAAGAGATAATAACCATAGGATATTTAACGCAATCATAAATACTATTGGGTTTCTCAATGGTATAATCATCACATTTTTAATTATATATAATATTAAAATGATATCCCATTTATCCACCCATTACATATATATAGATATGTTAAAGTATAATAAAATAGTGATTAATTAATTAATTAATGGGAAATTTAAATTTTATATAGAAACCTCATTAATTAAATGAACTATTTTACATATAAATCTATAAGTTATAATCATTGTTATCTATTCTCATTTATTATTTGGTAATCTAACAGATATATATTCTACATAATGGTTTATAAGGAGAATTTTACTTAAACATACCATATCCAATGAAAAGATAGAATATATTTGTAGTTTGACCGCATTGTGGTGCAATTAGTGAAGATTGAGATGGTAACCAACTAACATTATTGAGTAATTATCCATAAGTGCTTATCTGCCTGATGAAGAATAAATTTAAGAAAAATTAATGATGTCTTTAATATGAATCCCCTTAATATATATATCCAAACTTTTAGGATACTTTCTATATTTAGACATATCCTAATGGTTTTACCTAATGGTCTCTAGTAATAATACAAAATAATATGTAAACCATGCTTTAATACCAAATAAGATACCCAAGAACCAAAATCATTGATCTAGTGAATGAAAACCCTTTTTCACCCATAAATGTTGATTCCATGTGTGATAAATCATAGAAAATAGTTATATATTGCATACAAGAAACATTTCAAATCAGATTTCCTAATGAAATGTCTGAAACAAAGAGGTTTAGTTTAATTATAAATTATGTACATAAAAATATCATTCCAAAAAATTATAATTTTCTTTATATAATTACTCCATACCTGATTCACCTTTTGAATTATCTAAGGTTATACTCATATTCATTACTATTGTAATGGAAAACATAAGAACGGGATAAATAATAAAAAACATTACTAGTAAAATATATCAATATTTCATCAAGGATAAGATAATAATTATATTAGAAATAAGTGCATTGATAAATATATTAAAACAATTTATTGGTATATGACTATTAATCAAGTAACATCGTGAGTTAAAAAAACTATATTTGATATAGTATATAAAACACAACACTAAACCTAACGAACAACGAAATGTTATTATTTAGAAATGATCATTAGAACATTTTTATTTCAATAAAATAATAATTGTCATAAAAATAACATGTTATATTCTTTTGATAATTTTTTTGATTTCTCTAAAAAAGGTATATTTATTAATGAATAGTGAAAAATAATAAATTATATTGAAAATTTTATATTATTTTATAATATTCAGAATTATATATTATATATTTTCTTAATATTAATATTTAATTTAATAATTTAGAAAAAAAAACTAACATTTTATACTTTCTAATGATTTTTAAACATGAATTGTGTATGAAAATATTTTTATACATAATTGTTCTTATAAAACATATTTTTCATTAAAATTTTACTTATGGAATGATAAATAAAAGTATAAATTTTTTTGTTTTTAAGATAAAAAAAATTTATTTCATTATTTGAAATTAGAAGGTCTAAATTTGGTAAATATTTCACTTTATTTTTTTCCATTTTTAGTAGTACCATATTAATTATTTTTTACCATATCAAAGGTTAAGTGTATTAATTTAAGGATAAAACAATTTTATAAATCATTTGTAGGTAACACAAAACATTCATGAATATTAATATTTGATTTTAATTCACCCAAAATCATCATTAGTTTCCATATGGCCCTTATTATGACCTTTATAAAAAATTATGTAAAGAAAAAACTATACAACTTCACCCCCATGATTTCAAATATCTCTTATGTGTTAAAAAGGTGAAAATGATGTGGTGAGTGAATATATACAGTTATTTTAAACAAAATGAATTTCTTTAAATTATGATATTATATTTCAAATTTTTATTTTATAAATTATTTTTGAAATGATTACACTATGCCAAAGCTATATTTAATTCATTGAATGTAAAATAAAATAAATGAATTAAAAATTATAAAATTAAAAATAACATAAGGGAGTTATTTTTTTCACAAATTTATATTATTATTATATCGTATCAATAAAGTTTTAATTTTTTATAATCAATTTAATTATCTTTCATGATGTATTAAAATTTGAAGTAAATAAATAGTGTCGAAATTTATATTTATGATATATTATAATAAATAAATTTTTATTAAATTTTTTCAAATTAAATAAAAATCATTGAATTTAATGATTAAAGTTTTCATATATAATCCATATTCAGTTTATGTTTCGTTCTTATTTTAATAGTAAAACTATTGACCCCTAATGAGTAAAAGAAGCAATACGATTATAATTGTCAAAAAGGGTCATAGTAGGGTTAAAACAAAAGGAAAGGGAAAAAATATCATAAAATTTTCGAATTATTATTTTATATGAGGATTTAAATTCATATATATATTTATATATATTAAATTTGAATATTACCAATTAAATATCTTTTAAATATCAAAATTAATATATATTCATTTAATTATTTATTAATTCCAAGATTTCCTCTCCCCTCCATTATAAAAGGAATCTTCTTCAACACTTTTCTTCATAATGGAGTAATTTTTATCTTCTAATCCCTAACAAAATACATCAAATAAATATCTCATAATGTTCTAGTGTACTTGGTTTGATCATAAAATAAACATTGGAATGATTTTTGTGTAAACATTAAATGTTTGTCTGAGGAAGATGTATAGTTATTTACAATGGATTATCATTTTATTTTTTCTTATACATACATTAAATATTCCTCAAAAATTCTATAATAATATCACAAGTATCTTACATATACTGATATTTCTTTATATTATTTTCATAACCTATATATACCTCCTCATCTATCAAATTGGAAATAAAACCATCATTCATGTCAACGGTGGACTACCGCATTGGGAATTAATGTAGTTAATTTTTAATCACCATTAATTATAGAGGGTTATAATGTTGAATTTAATGAATATATATGATATTAAGAACATATTTATCATCCATAAAAGATAATATACCCTTCCATTCCTTACCTTTATTCACTATAAATTGATAACATCGTTCACGCGTATATGTGGACTGACACCACCATGAAGCGATGTTATTTATTTTTCATCTCCACATACCAAAGATGAAAATTATAATAATATTAAATAAAATTATTTGATATTTCTTATGGTGTTTATTGGATAATTCAAAAATCATACTTATCATCTTTGCAAAATGATCATTGAAAAATGGAAATGTTACTCATGTAGAAGTATGACATACTATCTTCCGGATTTAATAAAAATTAATTTATGATTAAATTAATTAATGGGATGTTTTAAAAGGATAATTTAGGATTAAAATTGTTTATATTTTTTAGAAATATTCAATATAAAATTTAATAATGAACTCATTGACCATATGAGACCTGGTGAATTCATTTTGGAGATATGATCCAAATATCGTCAAAAGAAAAAAAGTGAACATAATTTATTTTGTTATTGATTATAATATAGAAATAAAAGAAACAATAATCAGAAAAAAGATTAAAAAAATTAATGAATCAACGTATTTCTATTATTCAGTATGATAAATAATTTAGTGATGTTTCAGTCTCAAATATGGTAGTATTTACATTTTGTATATATATTTAATTTTTTAATGAATTATTTTCTATATCGTTATCTTCCATGCCAATGTTTTGAAATTTTCAATGAAATTCAATTTCTAGTTAAAGGATATTAATATATATTTTTTACCATACATTAACATCATTTATTATTTTTTTAAAATGAATCTATTTAAGGATTTATAAATGGAAATGTATTTTCAAACACTCTTTTAGTGGTTCCTATAAAATTATTTCTTCCTCCACATCTATATTCAGTTTATTATATTATGGATTTTTTATATATAAAAAAAATAATCCTATACATAATTTTATGGTAAAAAAGAATTTAATAATATATTTACAAAATGATATTTTTTTGGAAATTTTTTATTTTAAACAAAAGACAAACGATGTGTTCTATTTTAGCATATACAACGATACAATAATTTCCCCCAAAAATACTATAAATTATTATTTGAACTTATTTATAATCATACACGTTTTTTTCAAAAAAACCCCTTATTAATGATTTCATTATTTTCAAAATTTTATTTAAGGTAGAATGGAAAATTAAATACACATTTTTTTATTTTTCTGAAGAGGTTATGTTGTAAATAGATAAATTTTATACATTATAATTATGTTATGTTTATCGGTAATTTTTAATTAGGATATGTAGTTCTATTAAAACCATGGATGGGTGGGCCTATGATATCCCTCCAATTCATTTGGTTTCATTTTGTTGGTTAGTTGGACTTGAGGTTTATTCCATGTCTAACCGGGATTGTTTTTCCAAACGCGACTATAATGGTTATTCCATGTGTAGCTATGAAGGTTATTCAATTTATTAGCATGATGGTTATTCCGTTTATAATAGAGATTGGAAAATTATTTAACATCTTTCAAATGTAATTTATTTATAATTGAAATGGGTTTTTATAGTAATCATATGATTTTAAAAAAAAATTATGAATTGATCTTATTTAAAAAAAATACAATGTATATATTACTTTTTAGAGGTGAGAAGTATAAAATTGTAAATGGTTCTCCAATTTTTTTATTATTGAAGATAATAATTTTTGGGTTTTATTTATCCTTCTCAATTACCTATTAAATTATTTATGAAAATCATTGGGTGGAGATATTGGTTTCTTAGGAATGAATTGGATTATTTGAACACACTTTTTATTTTTATTTTATTTTTATTAATTGACTATCGGGTCTGTTTATTTATTTTTATGTCCCCTACTATTATTTTTGTCTTAATCACACATTTTAAAATTATTTTTCACTGGTTTTTAAATATGAGTAGGGAGAGGATGAGTTCAATATCAAAATTGAGGATATGTGACTTGGAATGATAATTTTTATATAATAAAGTTTTTCATTAATAGGAAAATGTATAATATGTGGGAGAGTAAACATTGTCATTAATACATATTTTTTTAAAAGATGATGACCTAATTTTCAAAAAATATATATGAAAAAAACATATTCAATAATTCCAAAATATGATTTTTTTCTAAAGACATGATGATATGTATTATTTTATACAATTTCCTTATAATTTGTATAAATTAAATTGCATACATAACAAAAGAGATTAAGATATTTTCACTTGAGGTTTTATTAAGAGTGGTAGATACGATCATGGGTTTATAATTATATGACTGATCATAATATTAAGGAACTTAGATTTAATTATTTTGTTTTAAGTGATGTGATTTTAATGGGATTAATGATATTTATTTTTATATTATTCTGTGTAAATGTATATGAAAATCATAGGTTTAACATGAAGTATTTTTTTATAAGAATGTTGATACATTTTTTATTTAATTGAATGGTATGATATAAACATTGTGGTTAAATATTTGTTCGTTTTAAATTTTATTGTGTATATTATTTATTATTTTAAGGTTAATGTATTATAAAATTTCTATACATATTTCCATTATAAGGCCTTGTTTCATTTTAAAATGATATAATTCATTTCATGTATTAATGATTTAAATTTTTATATATTAAAGTTTTTTTATTAATATAAAAGGAAAAATGATCTCACATAGCCATATTATTCCTTAAAAATTTTATAGTCATCACTATTGTGGAAAGATAATTTTCTATTGATTTTGAATGAATTTTGAATATCCAAATCAACTATAAGAAACTATTTTATCCGTCCAAAACCGTTTGACATATCAAAATATTCTATAGATCATTGACTTTATTTTATTTTATTTCAAAATTTTAACTCTTTCATATCATTCGGAATATGAAATACCATTAAGGACATAACTATTTATTTTTTAGAGATATTGAAATCATGGTGGAAGCTAAAGGTTACATAATGGGAATAATAGAATCCCCTAAAGTATAAATTGATGATGTACCTTATTTTCCATTGTTCTATATATGAATCATGATTGATTTGATGTTGAGAATATATAAGGACATATTTCATGCCATTGAATATGTTAACCACACCTGGATAAGGGATTAATAAAAAAAGGAGGAATGAAGGTTTTTTATTGATCATATTTAGAAATATTCTCAGTAGTATGAGAATTCTGGAACAATTAATTATAGATTTTATATTCAAAATTTTGAACCATTAGATATATAAAATAATTATATTCAAAATTCAGTGTCTTTAAAATGTGATATTTTTATGATACATTTAAATTTTGTTAACAAATTTCTGTGGTGTATGTGACATATATGATTAAATTGTGTTTCATTACATGTTATGGAAAATGAAACACTTCTCATTTGTTTAATATTATTTATAACCTCTTTAGTTTATACAATAACTTCTAATTATGATTATTGTTTTGTGTGTTCATCATATATATATGGTGTTATTTAAAGAAATTTATTACAATATTTTTTATATATGTACCAACATGTCGCATTTGGAGTTGTTGGGGCTCTTAAAATCACAACTGAATGGTGAAAAGGGTGAAATTCCTTCCCTTGGATTATGTGATGTCATAGATAGATAAAAATTTATTTTTTTAAATGATGTAACTATAACAACAAAATGTTTTAAAAAATAAATTTAAATTCATGAAAATGTTTTATGTAGATATTTATATATACCTTTTAAACATAATTTTTTAGCTTCTATGTTTTGATTTATGAATAACGGTCATCTACAATTTCCATTAATAAGTTATTTGTAGTCTAATAGAACCTACATGAATTTTTGGTGAATAGTTACCTACCCTTTGAATAGTAATATGAATATTAATATGACCCTAATGGATATTAAATTTGGTTAATATTTTATATTCTTATGGTTATAAGATAACGAGATAATGATTAATTACTCAATGTGTTAAAAATGAGTTACAGATTAAGTATTAATATTTTTGAATAAATTGTGATTTTAATTAAAATTTAAATTAATAATATTTAGAAACTTATTTTCAAAAAATGGAGTTAATTTTTGAATTCTACGATTTGGGAATTGGTTAGGGTGAATTTTTGGATTTTTGATGAAAGAGTTAAATTTTCAGTGAATAGTAAAAATATTTTCTTGAGTTTCAGTGTGTTTAATGACATAATTAATGATGTAATTATGATGTAATAATTATGGTCGACTTTTCCATAGTAATATAATATTTTTGGTGTCCCATGTGGATAATACCATGGTCAAATAACATGGGAATGACCATTGTTTTCCAAATACCACTAATCAGGTGTCCCATTGGTAATTAATAAAATGTACCCTCACTTTTTCTATAAATACAAACCCATTCATTCGTTAAATTCATTAAAAATTCTAACTCAACTATGATATGGCCTTATTACATCACTATATGTCCTCCCAATGTGTCCTTAAGCTTCTGTGGTCCCAACCTTCAAGTATATAGAGTTACTCTACAAGATAAGAGAATTATCAACTTCTTTATTTTTCCATTCAAGTTCTCTTTTAAGTGGTATAACATTCATGATTAAATTCTATATTCTAATTTCCATTTTACTCTATCTCTTTTTTGTTTTATAATTCATTTATGGATGGTTGATCCAAGTAACCTCTCTTTTTAATGTTTTCTAAAACCATGTTTTATTGTTTTTAGGCTGTAGAATTTTTGTAAAGGATATCTCAACTATTAATTTATTTGATGTTATTTTATTTTCACCTTTTTTTACAAACCTTCCATTATCCTAGAAGATTCACCATTAAAATTATTCTCATCTCCCACTTATTCAAGTAATTAAAACATACAATCTGATGTGTCAATTGACCATCATCATGGATGATGTTATTTTAATTTCATTTACTTCCTTAAATACTGGTCAGGAAACCATTTTTATGGTTGAAACATTTTATAATTTATGTATTATAACTTATATATGGTTCTGGAATCATTTTGTACACATGTTATTAATTAATAAAACACTTTTTTTTCATTGCGATCGATGAATCACCAAAATGACCTAAACAAATATCAATAATATATTAACTTATGAATCATGCTCATGGAAGAATTAAAAATGATAAATTGTATAATTTATGGTTCTTGAAATATGACAATACCATTCCATTACAATTATGGTTTTTCACTTCTAATATACAATAATTTATGTCATGAACCGATCATGGAAACAATGTAATGAACACAAACGAAAAAATGTAAATAACAAAATAGTATCAATAAATGTGTAAAATGATGTTGAAAAATTATTATATAAGGTTTTATAAGCACTAGTATGCTTCATTAAGATTTTAATAATTTTTTTAACTATTATACATGAGATTTTAAACAATTTTGAAGTCATAATAACCCGAGGTAAGGTAATACTTAACAAAAATTCCAATCGTTGGGTTAAAATTATACTTATAAATTTTGTGTTATTACGATTGTTGGTGTGATATATTTTTGTTTATATTATTTTGTATAATGTGTATTTATAGTTTATAAAAAAATCCATTCAATTCTATTTATTCAGTCACCAATTATATTTATAAGGGTGTTTCTTTTTAGAATCCTTTTTAAAACTCTCTTTTATAAATTTCAGAATAATTGTTTGTTTATATATATATATATATATGGTAGCAGTGGTTTCCCTTGATTTCAAGATACTTAATTACCATTAATTGTTCATTTGACAATATTTATGTTGGTTTCAGCCCATTATATCTCAAGATATGTCAGTTTGATCTATTTATAATAAAATATATTACGGTTGAGCACTGTTATAGCTCTCCAATGAATTGGGTACTCCTGATATGGAAGTTAAACAAACAGTTATTCTATTGTTAGGGTTAATGTAAGATTTTTTATGGTAAATATTTCTTATGGAAATAATATGATGATTCAATGCATATGAGTTATTATGATTCTGGGTTTCATTGGTTTTATGTTATCAATCTACTAAGGATTTCCTTAATTATATAGCTTACTGAGTTTTATACTCATCGCATGTTTTTAAAATGTGCTTCATAGGATATTAGGATGGGTAAGGGAAAGAAGGGATTTATGATATTTGACGTGGAGTTTTTTCAAAGTAATCATGTTTAATGATTTAATGTTTTATATTTTGAAAAACAAATATTGTATCCTCTATTAATGAATGTGGTATGTTATGTATGTAGGATATCCTTATCCATTAAATCTCACATCACAAAATGACCCTCATTATGTAAGAATGTATGTTATTATCTAACAATCGACATTATGTAACATTTTATGATTGGGTCCTTATAGATTGTATCAAAGGATGGTTTAGATATCTTAAGGGGATATAATTATTTTAAAATAATACCATAAATGATTTTTACTCTTTGGTAATTTGAAATGTAATAGTATTTCAGGATTATAAGTTGCTTCATCTATGTAATGTCTATTCAGAATGGTTTTCTTCAGAAGAAACTGGAAAGCTAAAATATGAGGGCACCAAGAGGTGGATGTCTGTACGAATATGTATCCCAAAATTGTGGGAATCGAAACAGATCAGTTTGTGATAGTAATGGCTCAGATTAATCATGCAACAAATAGGGGTGGTATCTAAGCTAGTGAGTATCATTATAAACCATGAATAAAAATGAATTTTGTGGAGAATTTAATGAGGAAACATCCTACGAAATTCAGTAGAACCACAGATTCATTGATAGCTGATGGATGGATCAATGATCTATAAAATATATTTGATGTCATGGCATATTCAGAACAACTAATGGAAATAGTAGACATTTATTATTTGGAAGGTGAATCCAAGGAATGGTGGTAACTAGTTAGAAAGACTAGAGAAAAAGATGATCTTGATAGTTTTGAATGGGATGATTTTAAGAGTATTTTTATTGAATAATATTTACCCAAAATTATTCAACCCAAAATTGAAATGGAATTCATGGAGCTGAAGTTAAAATATCACGATCTTGTGGAAGCATATGAAGCCAAAATTACAAGACATGCGAGGTACATATTGGATTTTACTCAATTTTTGATAGTATAATTAATATATCTTACTATGGTTTGAAACAATTTTTGCAAAGATATTTGGATTCTTGAGAGTTTAAAACCTATTAAAAACATGTTTATTTTGCTAAAAAAGTGGAGATAGAGTTTAATGACATGTATGTGCCTCAGGATGACGAGAATAAAAAGATGTTATGTTGGCGGGATTTGGGTAAGAATTCATCAAAGAAATATTCACATGAGAAAATCAATTTTCCTTCTTGTGAAAAGTATGGTAAAAGGAATTCATGTGATTTTATTATAATTTATTCGAAATGTATCTAATGTGGAATATTTAGAATAATTTTTCATTAGTGTAATGAAAATGTTCCAAAAACTAATGAGAAGTTGATGGTAAGATGCTTTAAATGTAAGGAATTGGGTAATTTTGCTAAATTTTGTCTGATGCTTGTTACCCAAGCAGGGAATCAACATTATTGGAAGCAGAACGGTCAGGTAAAACCATTTACGACCACTTTAGTATATCTTGATCAAAAATATGAGGGGGTATCAAGTAAAATTCATATTCATATAGATTTCAGAAATGTGTTGTTTTACTCACGGTCTACAAATTCCTTCATTTCTGAGAAATTTTCAGAAATATTTGGAATTCAACCTCCTGAAATGAAACTAGATATCAGGGAAAAAAATGGAAAAAATATTGTGGAAAAAATAAATTGTAAGAATATGCCTATCATTTTCTATTGAAATAGTTCTCTAGAAATCCTTGTTGTTTTTTCTCTAGTAGAGTTTGATGTTACCCTGGGTATCTTCTCACAAACTTATTTATCATAATAAGACAGATTATAAAGAAAAATAAGTTGATTTTCTGAAATAATATTAAATTCTATACAATAATGAACTCGTACCATTGATAACATATAAAAATGTTAAGAAAATAATAAAGGATATAAATGAATGTTACCTTGCTCATATTTTTTAAGATAAGGGAACTATCCAGATTACTGATGTACTCATGGTAAACAAATATATGGATGTTTTCCTGATGATTTTCCAGGTGTTATTTTTAATCGAGAGGTTGAGTTTACTACTGACATAGTAACTGATTCAAAGAAAATTTATAAACCCCCTTATCGGATGGCCTAAATGGAACATCGGGAATTAAAAAAGAAGTTGTTGGAATTATTAGATAAAGTAATCACCTGACCTTGAACATCACCACGGGGTGCTCCTATATTGTTTTTTATGAATAAATATAGTTCATTGAGAAAATGTATTAATAATAGATCCTTGAATAACATTACTGTTAAAAACAAGTATCCTTTGCCTCATATCGATAATTGGATTGATGAGCTCTAGGGAGCACAATATTTTTCCATAGTTGACCTGAGGTAGGGGTACCATCAGTTGAATGTGAAGGATGAACACATCCCAAATACTCTGTTCCATACTATATATAGTCATTATCAATTTGAGGTTATGTCTTTTGGGTTAATTAATGAACCTTTAGTATTCATAGATCATATGAATAGAATACATCATCCTTTCTTATATAAGATTGTAGTTTTTCTTATTGATGACATTCTGGTATATTCTATATGTAAATATGAGCATGAAAAACATCTAATGGTTGTTTTGAAAACCCTAAAAGAAAATAAAACTATATGGAAATTTAAAAAAGTGTGATTTATTGTTGCAATGGATTTCCTTTCATGGGAACATTGTAAATATGTATGTAATAATATATGATCCATCAAAAACAATAGTGGTTGGTGAATCATCATGACCTACAAATATTAAAGTGATTTTTTGTTTTCTTGGATTGGATGTTTATTTTTTATGGTTTATTAGAAACATATAAATATTTATCTATCCCACAACCTATTTTAACATGAAAAGGGGTTAATTTTTTTTAGATAGAAGATTGTTATGTTTGTTTTTAGTAACTGATGAACCGATTTTTGAATGCTCTCATTTTTTCCTAACCTTATTGAAATGTTGAGTTTTTCATATACATTGATGTTTCATTGAAGGGAAATGGTTTTTCTCTATTGCAGAATGATTATTCTTTAAGACAACTAAAACATCATGAGTTAAATTTATCCCCCACATGATTTGGAATTGCAATATGGGGTTTTTTCTTTAAAAAATTTTATGTAAAATTTGTACAGAGGAAAATATAAAATATATTATTACAATAAAAGTATAAATTATATATTCACTCAGATAAAATTAACCATTAGGCATGTAAGATATATTGAATTAATATAGGATTATTATTTGAGAATAAATTACCATCTTGGAAAAGAAAATAATGTGGTGGATTCCATGAGTCAAAAAAATCATGAATCATTAACCATGTTATTTATTGAACATGACCCCTTGATTAATGATTTAATAAATTTTGAATAAGAAGATGTTGGTGCAATAAATAAATCTTTTTTCTTTCATGTTATAGTACATTACTAAATTCAAACAGACTTATGAATTCATGGAAAGAATAACGTGAGCTACTAAAAAGGTATATTTTCTTAAAGTGGGTAAGTTTCCAAGATTTATCCTTGACAATGATTGTGTTTTATGATTTGGAAAATGGGTGTGTGTGACTTGTCATTCCCAATTGAAGAAATATTTGTTGTGGGAAGCTCATAGTTCTCCTTTTTCAATAATCATTGATGTAAAATTATGTATAGAGATCTTCTAGAGGATTACTAGTGCGCTGGAATGAAAAAAGATAATGTAAAATTTCCTAAGAAATGATCAACATGTCAATAGGTTAAAGAGGAACGTCAATTACTAATGGAGGGGATTTAGTCTTATCTTGTGCCGTAGTAGAAATGAGACAATATTTCTATGGATTGTTCTAGGACAACCTAAGTCATATCAAGGTAACAATTTTATTTAGGTTAAAATTGATCTACTGAAAAAATATGCACATTTACTTTCTCTATGAGATATAATGTCATTGGATCATATATCGTTAATTTAACTAAGAGATATTGTCAAGTTACATGGATTTTATATTTTCATTATATATAATCAGGATCCAAGGATCACATCTAAATTTGGTAAGGGACTTCATAAGTAGTGGGTCGTAAAATTAAATCTCAGTACAACTTTTCATCCTCAATTAGATGGGATATCAGAATGAGTGATTTGGAATATTGAGTATATGCTTCAAGAATGTTCAATGGTCTACTAGGGAAGTTGGGATCAACATCATTCTTTAGCTGAATTTTCACATAATAATAGTTTTCACTCTAGTATACAGATGGAACCTTTGGTGGTACTGAATGGGAAGTAGTGTCAAACTCTTTATTTTTTGGATGATGATGGGATAAATATGATGATGGGACCATAATTTGTGGAGTAAGTGGCTGAGAAGGTGAATATTATCCAAAAACACGTGATGAAAACTCAGAGTAGGTAGAAAAGTTATGCAGACAATAGGATGAATGACTTTCCTTTTGAGGTAGGTGATCATATATTTTAATGAATATCAATATGGATAAGTGTAGTTAATTTTGGTAAGAATGGAAAGAAAGTTCCATGGTTTATTGGGCCTTATGAAATCCAATACATGGTTGGACCGACAACCTATTGAGTAGCTTTACCTCTGAGATTATCATAGCTACATAATGTATTGCATGTTTTGATGTTCATAAAACTTGTTCCATATTACTATTATTTCTTGACCCCAAAAGTTGTTCAACTGGAAGAAAACCATTATTATAATGAAAAATCAGTTCATATTATTGATCTAAGGGAACATGTATTACAAAATAAGGTAATCCACCAGGTAAAGGTTTTATGGAAAAACCACATGGTTGAAGAAGTAACATGGGAATCTAAAATTGCTCGGGAGGAAATGCTCCCTCACTTGTTTAATGAGTAAATAAAATTATGAGGTAGCAATTTCTAGAAGATGGGAATAATGTAAAACCCTATGTTTTAAAAAAATAAATTGAAATTCATGAAACATTATCTTATGTGAATATTTATAACTATCCTTTAAAATGAATTTTGCATCTTCTATGTTTTGATTTTCATAAAACATTCATCTACAATTATGACTTGTAAGTTATTTAGAGTCCAATAGAACCAACTTGATTTTTTGGTTATTAGTAACCTCACCTTATCAATATTAATATGAATAGTAATATGAGCCTAATGAATACTAAATTTTATTATTATTTTATTTTCTTATGGTTATAAGATAATGATATGTTTATTAATTTTTCAAGGTGTTTAAAATTAGTTATAGATATAAAATTGTTAATTTTGAGTAAATTATGATTATAAATAAACAATAAATTGACAATAACTATAAAATTAATTTAAAAAATCTTGTTCATTTTTGAATTCCACACATCAAAAAAAGGGTTCAGGTGAATTTTTAGATTGTTTCTATAATAGTTTAATTTTCATTGAATAGTAATAATATAGTTTTGAGTTACGTTATGTTTAATAAAATCATTAATCTAGTTATGATGATGTAATAATTCTTGTTGACTAGTGTATAGTTAAATAAGAAATAATCTTTCCTATGTGGAAAATACAATGGTAAAATACCATCGTAAAAGACATGGGATATCAAGTACCACAAATGAGGTGTCCGTTGGAAATTAATAAAATATTTCATCACTTTTGGAATAGATAGAAACTCATTCTTTCATTACATTTATTCCAAATTCATCCTCAAAAATGCTATGATCTTATTACCTTCCTAATTTCCTCCCAATGTATCCTCAATACTCTATTATCCCAGCCTTCATCTCTTAGGAGTTACTCTACATGGTAAGAGAATTCCCAACTTCTTTCTTATTTGCATTCATGTTCTCTTTTATGTGGTGTAACATTAAAGTTCCCATACCATGTTTTTATTTCCATTTTATTTTCTCTCTATAATTTAATATGATTCATTTATGGGTTGATGATCCTTGTCCCCTCTCTTTTTAATGATATATATAACCATGTTGCATGGTTGTTTGGCTGCTGAATATTCATAATGGATTTATGATCTATTCTTTTATTTCGATTTCCTTTGTATTCTTCTTCTTTCCTAATCTCTACATATCTCAGAGGCATGAATGATCCAATATCATACATATTTTTGATTCATCATTTTTATGGAATATACCCCATTATAATTTTTCTCCTCTCCGACTTATTCGGGAAATTAAATCTTCGTTCGTGATGTGTCAATTTACCGACATCATGGACAATGTTATTTAAATTTGATTAACATCCATAAATAAATGACCATGAAACCATTTTCATGGACAAACCAGATAAAATTTATTCATTATATTTTATGTAGGGTTCTAGAATAATTTATTACAAATGTGATTAATTTATAAAACAAAATAAATCCTTACAATCAAAGAATTCCCAAAATAACCTAAATAAATATCAATAAAGAATTAACTTAAGAATCAACCTCATTGAAGAATTCAAAATGTTAAATTTTATAATTTAGTGTTTTTTAAATATTTAAATACCATTCCATTCCAATTATGGTGTTTCACTTTCAATAGAAAATAATTTCAATCACAAACCGATCCTGCAATATATGCAAAGAACACACCCAAAACATTGTAAAAAGAAAAATAATACTTATAAATGTGTCGAATGATGTTGTAAACTAATTATATATATATTTATAAACACTAATATGTTTGACTATGATATTAATAAGAGTCTTTTAACCATTATACTTGAGTTTTGAATAATTTTGTTGTGAGAAGTACCCGAGGTATAGTAATTCTTAACCCAATTTCCAATCTTTGGGTTAACCTTCTACTTATACATTATGTGGTATTAATATTGTTGATGTGATGAATTTTTATATATATAGTTTTTTATAATTTCTATTTACATTGTATACATAAATACATTTAATTCTATTAATTCACAGTCTACTTATATTTTTAAGGGAGATTCCTTTTAAAATCCTTTTGAAAACTATCTTCAATAAATTTGAAAATTATTGTTTTTTATATGTAGAAGGAATGCATGGTTTCTCTTGATATCAGGATACTTTATTACCATGACATGTTTCTGGGAAATTATTTATGTTGGATGCATGAAATTATATCTCAAGATATGTTGGGTTGAGCAGAGTATTTCTCAAAATATGACGGCTGAGCCCCATTACAACTCTCCAATGATTTGGGTACTCCAGAGATGGAAGTTGACCATAATGTTATTCCTTGTTTAAGGGTAATGTTATATTGATATGGTAAATATGTCCCAAGTAAACTACATGATGTATCTATGCATATGAGTTTTTACGATTATACTATTTAATGTATTATGTTTTCACTTGTGTAACAATTAATTTCGTTATATTTCTTATTAAGTTTTATACTCATCCTATGATTTTAAAATGTTTTTCATTAGATATATGGATGGGTAAGAGAAATATTAGAGTTGTGATGTATGACATGGAGTGTTGTCAAGGAAATCATGTTTCCTTTTTTGATGATTTTAATTTTGAAAAAATGGATATTGTATACTATTTATATGAATGGTGTATGTTATATATGTAAGATATCCTAATTCATTAAAAAACTAAATCCAAAAGGATCCTATTTTTCTAATAATGTATATTATAATCTTATACACTATATTATGTAACGTTTTAAGGTAGGGTTCTTATAGTAACAAATTATGAATGATTAATTTTTAGAACATATGTTGTATCATATAGAAAAAAATATGATTGAAAGGGTATTTTTTAATTATTTGATTAATGTTATTTCTAGATAAGTTCAATATTTATGGATCCTTATATAATTATGGTAAAAATAATATTATTGGATTTTATAACAATATTAATGTTTGAATAATAATTTTGAGTAATATATAATTTCAATGTTGTTTCATAGTGATTCAGTTCAATTATGTTATTGATTATCATATCCTAGATTTTATATAATGACCAAATATAATTTTTTTTTGATTCAATAAGACTAATTGATGTTATTTTCCAATAAATTTGATATTTTAACTCAAAATAATATGTGAACATATACTTATATACATTGGGTTTAAATCTCAATCATGTGAATTTAAAACAAGTATAAGGAAAAAAAATTAAAATATTTATTTTTGAAATTTTCCATTATTGTTTTATTTTGTATATGAATGTATCATTAAACTATATGATGATAGATAGTTCTCACTCTGGGGTTTTTTGAGAGTTTTCTCCACCTTCGTGACGGTGGAGGCCTCTATGAAGGTCCCTCCTCCTAGCGGGGGATAGATCTTTGGCATCCTTCAAAGGAGAGATAATGGTCATTCCCACATTTATCTTCCTGAGATCCTTCCCTCAATCCCATGATTCTCTTTATGACTTGAGGATATCGATTTATACCAAGGAATATGTAATATCGAGATGTAAATTGTATAAATCATTGATGCTTTTGCTCTCCTAACATAGAAATTGACTGATCGATTCATGAAAAGACGGCCTTCTGTGGATGTGTTTGACATGTTCAGGTTTCAATTCATAGGATTTTCAAGAGTGCGATACTGTAGGGTTTAATGATAACAATAAAATCATGATATAATTCACATAGGATGACAATTTGATCAATGGTGTGTATTTTCCACCATACAACTATAATGGGTCATGATTCTATCTATTTATACGGTCTATTGAATTTCACTTGAAACCTGAATGTCCCTCAGTATTGATATGGCGGAGCTTCCTCAATCACCCTTTACCATTTCAAAATCATAAAATCTATATTTTGTAGAGTAACACATTGTTATTTTATTTTGTTTTTATAGTTGTACTATATATATTTTCTATATGGTCAATCCTCATTCATTTCTATAAATTGATGCCTCGAGAACATACCATGATTCAGTTTATATTATAGTAAGAGAAGAGTAACGTTTTAGAAAACAATTTATTTACGAACCCAATACTAATTTCTATTCGGTGTGTTTGTGAATGGGTCATTATTTGGTTGTTTTTCAGTGGGGGTCTATAATGAAAGTGAAAATATTCGATTTAATGTTGTATGAAATGGCAAGACCCATGCAACCAGTGACATTGTAGGTTCCTCTTGTTAGGAGAAGGTGGTTAATAATACCTTGGATAAGGCATCCAATGGTGAATTTCAAGAATTAAACCCCATATATTATGACATGTTAAATTTTGTAGGATATAACTTGGTGTTCCCCTAACACTTATTGTTGACCCTTCGAAACAAATTAGGATATAGATGGGATGGAGTATATCTCTGATTCAGATCCTCTTATGGTGGATTTTTTAGATTCCATGTCCTCTATGGGGGCATCCTACTCAGTGTTGGAGTTCCCATTGAGAGGTAAATTTGCTTCAGTTTAGGCATCAAACAATATTGATTCTGGGGAAGGTATTATTTTAGTTCATAATTAATTGAGAAATGTTTTATGCAATATTGAATTGATCAGGGTATGTCTATGTAGGTACGTTGTAGACATGAAATTGGGAAAACGAATTGAATGATTATATTTTGACGAACTAGTCCAAGAGGTCAAGGGGAAGATTATTAGGATATTAATGGATGGGAATAAGGATTATGAGATCTATTACAGTGCTAGTGAATAAGATGATAAGGGTCAGGGAGAGGGGTCCCCATCCATAAAGAGAATCAAGAGCCAAAAGTGAATTTGTAAAGAGAGTAAGGGCTAATCCTTTTTTACTCCTCTAATGGAGACATGATCAGAAAATAAGAAGAAAGCTATGTACTAAAAAATTTAGGCCACTCATATGCAGAGAAATTCAGAGGAAGGTTTTGAGCAATCCTCTGAATTTATTATGATCTCTAAAGAAGAAGTGGTCGAACGGTTTTTCTCTCTCAATGCCACTAAATTGGAATATCCCAGAAATATTGGGAGGACATTGAGGTTGTTTTCCAATAAAGGGTAAAACTACTGGATCGATAAGGTTTATCTGATTCATGTTGGTTTATTTAATATTTGAAATATCAACCTTGAAATCTATATCCAGTCATGTGAAAAGTTGTCCTTTTAGTTTGAAGATCTACTAATGGGGAACTAGACAGACATGTAACAAAAATAACAGGGAAATTTTTTAGGGCGAATATATCTGGTTTGAGGAAATTTTCTTATAGTGACACTAATATATCTTTTATGTTTCTGAACACATGATTTATCACTTTTTCCATAAATGTATTAGAATAATAAAAATTTAATTTTCAGTCAACTTCATATGATTTTTTATTATTTTTGATAATTATCAAACATTATTCCAAAAACACTTTCTTTGGTTAATATATAATAAAATGAAAAATATATTGGTTTAGTTTTTATGGATTATTTTATCCATTATATGCCTTTTTTAGGTATTCTTGGAAAAAAATAATTATGAAAACTCTTTATTTGGATAAAAAGTTGAGATAGTGGTTGAAATTGAATCAATGATATATTATATGTTCTAGGAAAGTAACTTCTTGATTCCTAGGATGAGAAAATAATGAATTTTTCAACTCTATGAAGATGATCATGAAACAAAAAAATCATCTTATTCACATCATTTCTAATGAATTTGTGGTTTTCTTCAAACATTTTTTATTAATGGTTTATTTGTTATTAACTTTCTCATGGACATTAAAACTATATTGATCACTGATCTCATTCACTCGCTATCATTATTTAGTTATTGTTATTTTCTTCAAGGCCAATATTTTCAATTATAACAAATGTTTATCTATATATAAACCTATTTATATATAATTATATATGATATTAGTGTTTACTATTCACCCATATCAAGATGATTTTTTATTAATAAATCTTTCCAAGTAAGATTTCAAAAATATAAATTGAATATAGAAAATATTTGGTTACCAAATTAAAATACATATTGTGAGAATTGAATTTATTAAATTTTGGAGAATGTGATAATGTGATGTTTTCAAAAGATACCATTCTTCAATAGAATATAATATAGGAAAAACCAACCCAAAATGAAATGTGAAACATTTTTATTTTAATATGACTATGGTATATTGGCAAATAAATTAGTTAGAACTAATATTATTAACTAATTTATAAAATATGTAATGTAGTATAAAATTCCATGTAATTTTTTTTAGATTTTATGGAATTATTTCGAGAGCAGATGCTCAGACGTCACCTGATTCTGAGGATTGATGATCCCAGAATACATTTTTTAATCTTTTTATTAAGTCCATTTAAATAAACTTGTGTCTGGTTTTTTCAAACATTTAAACCAATGCTCGGACAAAATATCATTGGGCACTGTTGAGCTCAGAATTACAGGATTCTCCATTAATGGACCAAACATTAATCGGTGAGGGTCGACCTTAAAAGATAATTTTCAGACCATTGAGAAGAAAAATTATATAAATTGAAAATTTATTTTATTGACTTTTACTCACTGGTGATCAGTGTCATGCCAGAACCATTGTGCGACGACAAGGTGGCGGTGAACCCCATTAAGGAATATTTTAAATGAAATAGCATAATTAAGCGATGAAGCATCATAATAGAAACAATGTGAAGCATTTATCTTTTATTGATTTCACAGGTTGGAAAATCATAGTTATAATTTATCTAAAGAACATTGAATGATTATCTATCCAATGAAGACCGTCAGCGGATCAGAAAGAGGAGAAAATTCCTTGGGGGAAGTTTATAGAACCATAGATTAAATAATAGCAATGGATTCGAATTGATCGACCCAAATGGTAAAATATCTCTAGGTAGAGGTTATTTTGGTTTTTATTTTCTCGTTATTCAGTATAATGAAATGAACGTGGATCAATCCATGAACATCTTTATCAATGGGTCTCTTTATCTTGCAGGGTGGTGATTTGCATTGGTGTTTTTCATCATGATAGAACATGTATAGAGCCTTAAATGTTACCCTTGTTTCTAATCCTCTAACACAAATGGTGTGGCCCAACATGAAAAATCCATGATACCCTTTGCCTTTGTGAATTCTTAAATGTTCTTCATGGATTAATATTTGAATTGATGGTGAGCCGATACCGAGGCTGTAGTAGGGAAGATGGTGTCCTGAGAACAACGCCAGTATAGGCAGTTTATAGAATGGACCACTAGAGCGAATCATGTTCCCCGAAGAAAGAAACGTTGGAATGAAAGTTATGGTCGAGGTCCAACGTGGGCTGCAAAGGTGCGGCAACAGCAACTAGACATAGGTCAGTGGCTGGAAGATAGGACTGGGCCACCCAGCTATGTCATATAGGGCTTCCCATGCCATGAGGGTCACGATGACCTGTAGGAATGCGTTATAATGGGACCATGTGCGAGATACAAGGAGACTGACTAAGATGTTCATGAAGCACTAAATTCAAAGGTGTGGGCATTCGGATAGAGGAAAACTGGACCGCACTAATAGGCTAAGAAAGAGGTGGGCTGACCCGCTGCCCAATGGGGTGGGTTAGATCCATACTGCATTAGACCCGAATTAGTTTAGTGGACCCCGAGCTAGGTTGGGATGGGTTTTTCTAACCAGGAAGGACAGCAACCTCACAAAACTAGACAACTATTCACAAAAATGGTCATATTCTATAGACTAAGCCTCCGATTGATGTGTAATTTGCAGCTTTGCAACACTTGCGAAGAGTAGGTTATTTTCAAATACAATAAGAAATATTTCATTAATGTTGAAATGCATCGAATTAGTTGAATATTGGATTCTCCTAGAATCAAGAATACTATGTATAGAAATCCTGTGGATGGATGAAACTAGACGATTTGGGAACAACATATCCAAGTGACCTGGTTTTCCTAGAAGAAAAGATAACCTATGTGGATCTGCTACTAAATACCCAATGTTCATCAGCTATGAGCTACCCTATGTGGATATTCTACCAACAACCCTATGTGGATCAGAAACCAGTGACCCTATATAGATTGGCTACCAGCGACCATGTGAGATCACCTCAAAGAGACCCTAGGTGGATCAGCGTCAAGTGGCCAAGTGTGGACAGTCTTTGGAGGCATAATTGGGAAGTGTATCTGTGTGACCCAACAGACCCACAATACTCATCATGGATGAGTACCCCAGCAGTACAAGGTGTTCATTATTACAACTGATAGTCTTGATTTCAGAACTTTACAATATACCTTTTAGAGCTATCCTGTTTTGTGATCATGCTTCGTGGTTTTCATTTTATATTTCTATATAGAATTTCCATTGTGGTATGGGGTCCCTACTGAGTATTTTGTTATTCAACCATTCACGGGCTTCGGCCACATGTGTTTTGTCTACTACAGATGATTTCCACCTTGAGTAAGGACTTTGTGGCCTAGGACATAGTGGTGCCTAGTGAGATCGGGTGGGCTAGGCATGCTTCTACGGCTTTCGGAAGCTATAATACACTTACCCATCAGGAGGAGTTTTTCAGTAGATTTATTTTCAGAGATCTTCTATAATAGCCTATCTTTTAGTTTGTCCTTTTTTATGATTTTATTTTGTCCCATTTGAGATACATATTTTACTTTTACTCCATGGTAGTTTAGGGTAATGAATGTTTTACCATTCCAGTTATTAGGTCGTGGTTGTATTTTTGTGCATACATTTACTCTATAAAATTCCTCTCATTTGTTGGATGACTCCTTCAACACTAGTCACCAACACATGTCCCTTGGGAGGCGAGATTTTGGGAGTCATGACATGGGCCCTGAGTGACTTTTTGCGATAATGTGGTATTAGAGGTGGTCGGTTCTACCATAATGGAAGGGAGCCTATAGTATTGTTTTTTGGAAATAGAGTTAAATGTTTCGAGTTCAACTTTCGGATTCAGTGATTCTAGTTTGGTTGTGGTGGCCAATGTAACCATACACCAAGACCATGAATTCTTTTAATAATCATTGTACAAAAAAAATTTTGGTTGCATGATCATATAGTAATTGAATGTGTTCTCATGTTCTTCATGAATTAGAGTCAGTCCACTAGGTATAATCTATTAAATATGGTACATCAGGATCTATTTTAGGATACCTCCACCAGAATAGGTATCTTGGATTCTGATGCATGACTGTGAGGATATCCATCATAGCGATGAGAAGTAATTACAATGACCAATTTTAGAGATGGACCCACCGTATGGTTCCCCAACATTACCACCACCTGTTAAACTGCAATTATGACTATCATTTTTGGTAGAGGATGCACATAGGATCAGTGATTTTCTTGAGTTATAGAGAAAGATTTCTCCCAGGATCAGGGGAGAAACATATCCTTATGTTGTTATGGAATAGTAGGAGGCAGTGACACATGTCTTCCACTTTTTGAGGAATCAACATGACCATATGATGATCTGAGACGCAAACCATCCTCAGGGAATGGTAATGAGATTATGGGGCATGAAGATTCTGACACATGTTGAGCCGACCCTATCCTAGGTAGTCATCAATTGTATTTTTTTAGAGGAGTTCATCCCTGAAATATTGTGCTCATTGCCTATAAAATAGTTTCTTCACACACAACATGGAAACATGTCAACGGCACAGTACTTTGTGTGGTTTACAGAACTCTCTTGCTACTCTACGAATATGGTACAAGACCCATTATTCATGGCATTGATCATTGATTATGTATACCAACAGTAGATCTGGGGGTATATTATTTTCCTCATCATCCCCACTTAAAATGGAGTGCTATATTGAGCTCTACTAGTAGAGAGCTTCCTCACAGAGGAAGCTTTGATGGTCAGAGCTTCCACCATGTGACATGTGTCCGAGTCATCCATGGAGGGAATCTAATAGATGATAATGGTGTAGAAGTAGGCTAGACCATCAATAAGGAGACCCTAGGAAAAAGGATTTGTGTCGTGTGGCCACCTGAGCAGTAGGGGTCAGTAGAGTAGCATGGTGTCCTATTCATGTGGTGGGTAGGGTCACATGGCCTATGACTTACTAAACTGTGTCATAGACAATAAGCTAATGATCGAGGGGCCACCTAGGAAGATACAAAGGATCAAGTGAGACGATTCATTGTGTATTTAATGTGGTAGAGTAGTAGTCGATATAATAGGTAGTGGGAGATGGTTTGAGGTACTACCACCACCGCCCCCTGGTTTTCCACCATGGCCTCAAGGAATAGGCGGGAAACGGTGAGCTCAGATTTTGATAGTGGAATCCTATGACCCCAGTGCTCTTGATATGATTAGTTGTAGGATCTGATTATTCCTAATCCTAGCTTCTGTTCTTAGAGACACATGTTTCAATCACTCTTTCTTTTCCATGGTCCTCGTTCAAGGATCAGATATTCAAGTGGATCCATTGGCTCGGTCCTTAGGGTTATAAACACTTATGGGAGGGGATTCGATTATTACAAACTTATTCTGAGAGTTTGATCTTAATCTTGGAGGTGACAGATTTGGCTGGGATCAATTAGTAGATTGGCGAAGGCCTTACGATGTCATATTGGGAATGAACTAGTCATCCACTACTCAAGCTGATATTTCATGTCTTAGTCGTAGATTACGATGTGTCCATTATAATTGGACCTAGATTAATTCAACTATGAGATTGTAATTTTTTCATCATAGGATAGAATTTCTTAGAGAAGGGTGTCATCGAACACTCACCAGTTGGCTAGCCTCACCCTTAGTGTACTTGATGAGAGGAGTCCTCGCTTTCCTATAGTGTTGGACGTGTATAAATATGTATTTCTGGAGGTTGTTCATGGTATTCCTCCTCTTAGGGAGGTAGACATATTCATCATCATATACCCTTGGACATCACCAATATCCACTCCTGTATATTAGATGGCTCCCACATAGCTTTGTGAGTTGAGGGTATAGCTAGAGGACTTTCTGGAGAAGATCTTCATGAGGCCCGATGTTTCACCATGGGTAGCACCAATGTTGTTTCCCAAGAAAGAGAGAGGAAGCATGAGGATATGAATTGAATTTAGGTTCCAAACCTATGTTACCTTGAAGAGACCCAATCCACTAACAAGGATTGATGAACCCTTTGATCATCTAATTGGAGATAGGTGGTTCTAAAAGATAGAACTTAGAACATGCTATCACCAGCTTCATTTACGAGATTTAGATGTACCTAAGACAACATTCAGATGCTAGTATGGCCAATATGAATTCTTTGTGATTCCTTTCTACATGACCAGTTCCCCAACAATGTTCATGGGACACATGAATAATATCATCCAATTATACCTCAATCGTTTTGTCGTGGTCATAATTTATGACTTCTTAGTGTAATCGACGTCATACAAGGAGCACTCTACACACCTACAGATTTTCCTGGATACAATCTGAAAGAACAATATTTATGGGAAGATCAGGATGTTCCAGTTCGAGATTGAGGATTTCTACATTCTATGACACATTTTCTCTAAGGCAGGAGTTGAAGTGGATCTGGCGATGATAGAGGTAGTGCCTTCTTGGGATCCACCCAGGAGCGTGACAGAGGTGTAGAGTTTCTTGGGGATGTTCGAATACTATTGGAGGTTCTTGCATGATATTTCTAGAAGAGAAATCCCATATCCTCTATTACATGGATTGTAAAGTCCATATTGTGTATGTATAAGTGCTAGAAGAGTTTCTAGAAGACGTGGTATAAGAAGATAACTGCCCCCACATTGTGCCTACTAGAGGAGGTAATTGGGAATGTAATATTCTATA
Organism: Viscum album; assembly: GCA_963277665.1. Classification (NCBI taxonomy): domain Eukaryota; kingdom Viridiplantae; phylum Streptophyta; class Magnoliopsida; order Santalales; family Viscaceae; genus Viscum; species Viscum album. The sequence continues at coordinate 957,966,352 of OY728143.1, read as the reverse complement.
ATGCATTAGGGACTAGATTTGGTTGTGTCCTGATGAAGGAGTGAGCAATGATCTCTTATTGTTCACATCAGTTGAGGAAGCATGAGCAGAACTACGTGACACATGAACTAGGGTTAGCATTAGTGGTATTTGCTATGAAGATTAGGCATCACTACATGATGGACGAATAGTTTTACATCTACACTGACCAAAGAAGTCTCATATATATATTCTCACATAATTTTCATAAATTGAGGTAGCATAAATTGATTGAGTTCCAACCGTACTATGACTTTGAGATAGTATATACTATTAGGAAGGGTAACGTGGTGGAAGACATGGTCAGCAGGAGGTGTAGTTTGCAGATACTGAGTGAGGAAATACAGTAGCTAGTTGCGATGAATATATACTTTGTGGATGATGATAGATAATATTGACTTCAGTTTATTAGTGTCACTCCCCACTCTTATAGCGAGTTTGGGAGGTACTGCTTGTGGATGGTGACTGTAAGTCCAGACGTTCTCAGTTATCCATAAAACATTCTCTTGATGGACTTTCGATAGCAGGGGAGAACATTATATTTTTTATATAGTGAACAATAGTACCATTTTCATTTTGAGAGGAGATTTTTTGGGAGTCCCATACCTCCACCTCGGAGGTACATGATGGAGTGGCGAAAAAGTGTGGTGATATCTAATATCAGTATCGGTGGATAGGGATGAAGAAACAATTGGACAATTTTATTTCACTGTGCGTCACTAGTCGTCGATTGAATGTTGAGCATCAGGTTCTAACATTCTCAGAATAACCAATTGTGGTAATTGAGTGGAAGTGGTATGGTATCTTGACCATACAAACAATGGAGTAAAAGCTTCATTAGTACATTATTGATTTTGGTTGTAGTTGTGAGAACCAAATTCTAATAGGGGAGTTTGAATACAACAATATCTATCACTTCACCACTTGCTTGTTAATGTTCGGGGCTTCGTAAAAGAGGCCTTGTAGATCACCACTATACCATACAGATCTTGGAGAGTCAGCACTCATAAATCCAAGGTTGGTATGTTTTAGCACTAATAATTTTCACATCATCCATGATTTAATGAGGACTACATAGAGTTGGTATAAATTATATGCTAACAGAAGATGGAGGCCCTTGGACATTGAGGATAGAGACCACGTGTTCCATCGAATTTCATTTCGACGTTGATTTTAAAGATTTGGACAATGTGGAATGTTATCTACGATGTTCATCAGAACTTTCTAGATTATGAGAATATTTGATGAGGTGGCGTACCACCTATCTCTTCCGCTCACAAATTCATTAGGTGCACGATGTTTTCCACATGTCACAGGTGAGTAGGTACATGCATGATCCATCACATGTCATCGACTGGGGATAACTGAACATTTTTTATGGGGTTACATTGATAGATTTAATAGTGGAGATGGTGCATGGACTGGAGTGGGTCCTTTGAGTATGATGGATTCCGTCAGTGTGTTCTCAGTGGTAGCATGATAATCTCTAGGAGATTGCTTGGTAGAAGGAGTCTCAAATTCATGCTCAGTAGCCTCATTTGTTTTTTATCCTTGTTTTAGCTTACAGGGATTTGATTCCTTAAAGGTGGGGGTTATGTATTGTCTAGGAAAATTCAATTCTCTTTTTTAAAAATTATATTGGATTATTTTGATATCAAACTCTCAGATGGAAACTGATTCTGATGCTCGGGGAGCCCGGAATATATTTTTGAACGTTTTATGATCATTTAAATAAATTTTCAAGAGGATATTTCAACCATTTAAACTATATCTAAGAAAAAATATCTGAGGGCACCATTGAATTAAAAATAATGATATTCACCTAGAACAGACATAACTTCAACTGGCAAGGGTTGAACAGAAAAGATAATTTTTGATACTTTTGGATGAAAAATGAAATAAACTAAAAAGTTATTTTATTTTCCAATCCTCAATATTGAGTGGTGGCCCCCAGCATTTCGGTGAAAAGACAAGGCGTTGATGAGGCGGTGGCCCCCCCAACATTTTCTCTCCAACGAAGAATGTCAGGGGATCAGAAAGCAGCAATGACACCTTAGAGGAAGGATCCCTGATTAGATATCGAAGAACACAAACATCTTCTAATGGATCGACCCAAATGAAAACCCATCACAAGGTAAGGGTTACTTTTGATTTTGATTTCCCCATTCTTCTTTTTAAAATAATGTACATAGATCGGCACCTGAACAGGTTGATCCATGTGTCAACTCTTCTTATTGGAGAGTGATTTATATTAGGGTTCCACATTGGGATTGAAATTTTATTAATCCTTAAACCATCCCCATGTTTGGAAACCCCTAACGTGGTGGGTGTGGTCCAACATGAACAAGGTCTGAGTCCCCCCAACTTTGTTCGTTCTTGTGTGTTCTTCATGGCTGAAGCTATAGTTTGATTTAAAGATAGGACAAAGGCTATAGTTGGAAAGATGTCGACCCAAGAACACTGTCAGTGTAGACTGTTTATGGAATGGACCACCAGAGCAAACATGGTGGCCCGTGTAACGCACTTCCAGTGTGCCAGTGCCAAGGATGTACCACTATGGTACTCATCGGTAGTTGTATTCATGCCATAATTACATGCTATGGCAGCTTTTGTGAATGGATCGAGCTAAAATGATGTGGAAGGAGCCTCTAAAAGCTGGTCAATGACTAGTGGATAGGATTCAGCCTAGACCAAGAGGGTCGTGGTGACCCGCTAGCACACGATCCAGTGAGACATCGTGCGGGAGACCAGGTAATCGGCTATGTTGACTGCGGAAGGCTGAAGCTGGATGCTCGATCAATTGACTAGAGGAGATCTGGCCTCACTAGATCGTCAGTTTGGAGGCGGCCCGAACCCACCCATCAGTCCAGGCTAGATCATAACTTGGTCGGACCCGAGTCGGGTCGATGGAGTCGGGTTAGATTGGTGGACACACGCTAGGTTGGGTTGTGTTGGTTTGAATATGATAGACCAATCCCTGACACAACTGGCCCCTTGTTCACAAAAATGGCGTTACCTTTCAGACTGGATGACTGAATGACAAGTTGTTGGTGGTGTTTGAACGCACAAGGTGATTCAAATCTTTTGGAATACTAAAAGGAGGCTTTCATATTTGTTTAATGAAACGAATGACTTGAGGAGTGTATTCTCTAGGAATCAAGAATTTTACATGTGGGAATTCTATGACTGGATGTTACTCGAAGTCTACTAATGTGTGATCCCATGTGACCTTGTATCCCTAGATGAAAATACACCTTAAATGGATCTGCTCCAAGTGACCCAGTGTGGATGAGCTACTAGCAACCCTGTTCGAATCAGCTATGAATGACCCAGTGTGGATTAGATACTAGTGAACCTTTGTAGATCAACTACCTACAACCCTATGTCAATCATCTATAAGAAACCCTATGTGAATCAGATTTAATTAGCTTAGTGTGGACCAGTTATGATTTCCATAGTGGGAACTAGCTCTATGTGACCAATAAAACCCATGGTACTATCAAGAATGAGTACCTCAATAGTCCAAGGTGTTTAGTGTTTCGACTAGTATTCTTGCATTTTGTACATTATATTATACCTATGGGATCAATCTTGTTTCATGATCATGCTTCATCATTTTCTTCTTAGATTTATTAATGGTCTTTACATTGTGGTTTGGGGTCCCTACTGAGTATATTGTTTCTCAACCCTAAAAGGGAATTGTATGCAAATGTTCTGTTTGGTACACATGACTGCCGCCTTGATTGGGGACTTGGTGGCCTAGAATCTGGTGGTTCACAATGAGATCAGGTGGGTGGGGTGTGCTTCTACACCTTTCGGAAGATAATCTACACATACTCAATAAGTGGCATTTTCAGTGGATGTATTTTTAGAGAAATTTTGTACATTATTTTTTTAGTTTTTCTTTTGTTGGGTTTGTATATTAGATTATTTGACCTACTACTTGTACCTTTACTGAGTGGTAGTTAAGTGGCATGCATGTTTTACCTACCCAGTTGTTGGTTCGTGATTGTGGGTGTGTGCGTAAAAGTAATCTGAAAATTACCCAAATTTGTATGTTAACGCCATCGGTGCTAGTCACCACCCCTGGCCTTTGAGAGGCCATCATGGGGAAGTTATTTCATGGGCCCCTAGGGAAGATTCAGCAAAGAATATAAATAATGTTCTTACTAAATTATAAAAATTATAAATTTTTTAAAAATAATCTCTCATATTTATGAAAATTATTTTTATTCATCAAGAATAAATTATGTTCATAAACATTTTTATAATTTATATGGGAAAATATCATAATTAATAAATAAATAATATAAAAAATTATTTATATACATACATTGAACTATGAAAATATTTATTTGTTTAATTGAAAAAATAAATAAGTTATATAATAAATAAATGTAAAATTATATAAATTATTTATATTGACTAAATTTATTATATAAATTTATAACATAGGTTGATCATTTTAAAGTCTTATATTTGAAATCCATATTTTTCTTGTAGTTATGTAACGTCAAAGTAAATGAATAATATCCATATTGATAGTAATGTTATTTAATAATAAATAAAATTTTATTTAATTATGAAAATTTATTAAAATTACCATATTCATTAATATTAACGAAAAAATGGTTGCAATATTATAACATTTCTATTTAAAATATAATTTCTTTATTATTAATTTTATGACCCCTATATATTAAAAAATTATTATCATGATAATTTTCAAACGGGGTTAAAATGGGGTAAAACAAAAAATAATGGTAAAGAATCACCTAAACATGTACATTTTTTGGGATTATTTATACTCATTATAATCTTTTTATCAAATATTATCCATTACTATAAAATTAAATATGAGTAATATTAAATATTATTTTAATAATTTTTGAAAATACAAGAGTTCCCTCCCATCCCTTATAAAAAGTTGCATCTTTTTATATTTTATCTGAAATTAATTAAACATTTGGTTCATTTAAAACCTATTCAAATTCATTAACTAGAGAGCTCCCCATTTTCAAAATTCCTTGAATTTATCATAATACAAAAAAATGAATGCTTTTTGTTTAAACCATTAGAGGTTTTATGAAGAAAATGTATTTTTTTTAACACATTATGAAACAATTTCACCATTATATTAAATATACATAAATTTTTTTATGTTAATAGAGAAAATTATATTACTATCCTCTTCCACCAAATGTGAAATGAATCCATCACTCATGTATCTGGTGCACTACAGCCTCACAAAGCAATGTAATTGATTTCCCATCATATCCTCTTACATAATTTAATAATTATGTGTTCATTATATATATATTATATTCATTGCATATATATAATTAAAAAAATTAATATTTAGTTTAAATTAATTAATTTCCATTCACTGAAAATGATAATTTTTTAATTTGTATGAGTGGACTACCGCCTCTATAAAGTGATATGTTTTTTTTTCATCACCACATCACATAGATGTTATATATTTGTATATTTAAAAAAATTATTTTAAACATATTATATTATTTTCAATTTTTAATGATAAAATAATACATACCATGTTTCCTGAATGATCAACGATAAATGTAAATGTCACTCATGCATATAATTGGCTAGCCCACACCATGATTGTAACATAGTTAATTTTTATAACCATATCTCATGGTTGGTATTAGATATATAATAGATTTAAAATTATTAAAATTATTTCATGATTATTTTTATATATATGATAAAACAATTACCCCTCTGACTACATTCATCCTACCAAATTATTTTGGGAATATTTTCCATATATCATCAAAATGCCAAATGCGAACATAATTGATTACGGGAATGATTAAAAAATTCAAAGAAATGTAATAATTAAAATGTGTAAGGTTAGTAATAAATTAAATAATTAAAAAAAATTATTTAGTTTGATAAATAACAGATGGGTTGAGTTAGACTCATGCTAAGGTATACATTACATTAAAACCCATATTTTAACATATGTAATGATTTATTTTATAAATATTTCTTTTCTATAAACATGTTGGTATAATTTAATTTGGAAAATTTTATTCAATATTAAATTCAGTCTATAATATATTTAAATTCATTATAATTTTTTAAAAATCAATATTTTTATGGTCTTATGTGAGGAATGTTATTTTAAAACATATCTTTTAAAGTTTCCATTAAACCCCTTTATTATTTCATAATGATATTATTAAAACTGATTATGAATATATTCATATGGTGGTAAAAGAATTATAAATGAAATTTTTTGATTATATTTTTACTTCCTTCTTCATATTATCCCACCAAATGTTTTATCGGAGATCTCGATACATCTTTGTGCTCCCTGGGTGAATAGAGAAATTTGAACTATGTGAATAATCCAAAAGTTCCTTCTTCATCTCCGGACTTGATGGAACTCATATTATTTTACCAAACCTCACAATTCCTTCTTCATTAACACTAAACTCTGAGGATTTCCCCTTTTTGATAGCTTTCACTTTTTCCTGAATTCCCACATCATCCTTTTGAGTATCCTTTAACCTTTCCATGAGAGATGTTTGAGCTATCATTTGTGAAAGGATTGATGATGTTCCCTTCTTTATGATTACCATATCCATCTTCATCAAGTCTAAGAATATTGGATCCTTCTCAATTATCATCATTGATAGAATCACTGGATCCTTTCTACTTAGGGAATCTTCCACCTTGTTCGCTTTCCTAGGGTGGTAATGTATTGAACAGTCATAATCCTTGATGAGATCTATCCATCTTCTATGGCGCATATTAAGCTCCTTCTGTGTGAATATATATTTAAGACTCTTGTGGTTAGTATATATCTCACATTTCTCTCCATTGAGATAATGCCTCCAGATTTTCAAGGCAAAGATCACAGCCTCAAACTATAGATCATGCATTGGATAGTTTCGCTCATGGATTTTCAACTACCTTGAGGCATAGGATATCACTTTATCATTCTGCATCAGCACACAATCTAAGACCTTCTTTGAAGCGTCACTGAATACCACAAAAATTTCCCCACATGCGGGTAAAGTGAGCACGTGTGCAGTGGTAAGCCTCCTTTTCAACTCCTTGAAGCTTTCTTCGTAGTCATCACTCCAAGAAAACTTTACTCCCTTTCGAGTTATCTTGGTAAGAGGGTTGGACAATTGTGAGAAATTTCTCAAAAATAGTCGATAATATCCAGCTAACCCCAAGAATCTACGGATATCCACTACCGATGTTGGCCTAGGCCATCCCTCAATTGCATCTATTTTGGAGGGATCCATAAATATCCCATTGCTTGTGATGATATTCCCCAAGAACGAGACCTCCTTCAACCAGAACTCACACTTTCTGTACTTTTCATAAAGCTTCTCCTTGTGCAAATCCTCTAGTACAGTTCATAAATGCATCTCATAGTTCTCCTTGGTTTTGGAGTATATTAGAATATCATCTATAAAGACTACCACAAATTTGTCAAGGTTATCTCTAAAGACTCTATTTATCAAGTCCATGAATATTTCTGGAGCATTGGTGAGTCCTAAAGGCGTTACTATGAATTCATAGTTCCCGTATCTTGTACAAAAATTAGTCTTGGGGACATCTTCCTTCTTCAACATTACTTGATAATACGCCGACCGCAAGTCCACCTTGTAGAAGTATTGTGCTCCACGCATCTGATCAAACAATTCATCGATTATTGGTAGAGGATACTTGTTCTTTATCGTGATTTTGTTATGTTCACGATAATCGATGTAATGCTTCATTGACCCATCCTTCTTCTTGACGAATAGGACTGGTGCACCCCATGGTGAAGCACTTGGGCGTATAAACCCTTTATCCAGATTCTCCTGTAGTTGTTTCTTCAGCTTTTAAAGCTCAACAACATCCATTCTATATGGATTATTTGATATTGGTAATGCCCCAGGTATAAGTTCAATTGAGAACTCAACATCTCTTCTAGGAGGAAGACCAGGTAGTTCCTCGGGAAACACATCCGTGAATTCCCTCACAATGGGCATTTCTTCAAGGTTGGTTCTTCTTTGGACTCAATCATCTGAGCCAGATACGCGTGCTCATAGGGTAGTAATATCCATGCTTGAGATGATGGAGCTAAAGGAGATTCATCTTCTTCCTGACACTTGTAAAGAATCAGGGGTCGATTCTCCATATGGAGTATGATTTCCCTCTCCCGACAATTTATGTTGGATCTATATAAGGAAAGACAATCCATGCCAAGAATTGCATCAAATTCCACCGAAGGGAGAATGAAGAGGTTCTTCGGGAAATTAAATCCATAGATTATAACAGGGGAGGATTTATATTCATGGGATGCAATGATTTCCCCATTTTCTGTACTCACCGATATCTTTACTTCCATGATTTTTGGGGGTTCTAGGATTGTTCTACTATACATTCGAGATATAAAAGAATGCGTAGAACATGAATCAGAATGTACATTCACTATTATTGAATGAATAACTAGCATACCTGTCACCACTTCGTTGTCAGGGTTCACATCGGCAGAAGTGATGTCAAAAACTCTTCCTTGCTATCTTGGAGGTTGTTGGTTGCCTCCGAAAACCCTTGTATTAGGGCACTGATTTTCAAAATGACCCGGTTCTTTTCATTTATAGCATTGAACAACACGTTGAGTTTCGAACGGAGCGTTCCTATCCGCTGTCGCAGCCACGGGTCCTTCTTGCCGAAACTTAACAGCTAGGTGCCCTTCTCTTCCACACCTGAAGCATTTTCTCGTCCCCTTAAGGCAATTTCCAGGGTGCTTATTTCCACACTTTTGGAAAGTGGTGTACTGGAACTTCTTAGCACCATTGGATTTATCCATCGGGCCACCTGCATTGATGTATACATTACGCTTCTTATCCCCATGATACCCATGTGATTCTCCAATCTACATTTCGACCTTGAGGGAACATCGGACAATTTACTCATAGTTATCGAAGTCATGGATTGCTAATGCTTTCCGCAAGCTAGGATTCACCCACCAAAGAAGAAGTCAACCTTGCATTCGGGGGTAACGACAAAGCCAAAAGCGAATCGTGAAAGCCTTGTGAATTTTTCCTCGTATGCTCCAACAGATTCTTCATATTTTTTATTGAGAGAAAGGAAGTCCATTTCCATCTTAATCAGGAGGGTGTGCGGAAAATATTTATTGAAAAAAATCTTCCGAAATTCCTTCCATTCATAAGCCTCGATCTCCTCCTCAGGCTTCGTATTTTTGATCAACGTCCACCATTGATAAACTTCACCCTCCCTACAATAATCACCCAAAAGAACATTCTCTTATTCAGAACATTGGAGGATAGAGAATATCTTTTCAATGGAGTTGATCCATTGTTCAACGATCGTGGGATCATATGATCCACTAAAAGTATGAGGCCTTTGTCTCATGAAGCTCTCGATAGCGACATGTTCATTCTTGGGGGGGGGGGGGTTGAAAGTTCTTCTTGACCCGTGTTTCTATTCAAAACTTGAGTTAGCTGAGAGAGAAGCGTGACAAAGTTTGTGATTCCTGCTCCCATTGGATTTGGCATATTATTAATACAGTCATCACACTGATCTTCACAACGGTTGTTAGCCTGAGTCCTCCTATTTCCGGCCATTGGCTGGAATAAAAGGAATGTTAGGGGTAACACATAAAGGGTAATACAAAGACAAAATTTGGTGAATCATAAATAAACATTCATTTCCTTAACTCATGAGTCTATAGGATTTAATCTAGGATTTTCACGATCTATTTTCTAACATATATTCGTAGGGGAATTTTTCCCTTAATAAGGGTTCATAATAAGATTGTGAATTTATCAAAACATATCCCCCGGGAGTGTCGCAAACAAGAGTGCAGCAAGGCCTGTTTTCATGCACTCGTTCCCGTTCGAGTCTAGCTCAAAGTGGTGTTTTCGGGATTTACCCCTAGGATACATCTGTTCCAGAGCCGCCTCTACCTGCTTGTATCCAGACAGGGATGTATTTTTTTGATAAACCACTTAATTAGTATTTACCAAAATTTAGGGATGTTTTTATTATACTTAGTCTTGTATCTAAGGGTTTACTATGGTTTTCCTAATCTCAAAAATAACTAAACCTATCCTCTGATACCAACTATGAAAACCCTGATTTTTATTACAACATAAACATTATTTGTTATATAAAACTTCTCTTGATACAACAAAGAAGATCGAGTGTTTTAGTGTCTTTGGGGCTTAGGATTATTACATAAAAACTTAAAACATGAAATACAACATCTTTATTGAAAACTTACTTTACAAGACCACTACATTCCCTCATACTTAGCATTGCATGGGATAACTTGAGGACATGCATAAGAAAAGGGTGATCTATAAAGCCCAGTAAGGGAGTACACATGGAATAACATGAGGAGTACAATAAATGTTATAAAATAGGAATATCAATATATCATAAAAGAACCATGAACATAAAGGCATGATAAAGCATGATAATCATAACATGGAAATGTGGAAACAACACTTAACATTGAATTAGCATTAGCCAAGGCTCATTGCACATGGAGCATGAGTAAACCCTCATTGCACATGAATCACAAGTAAACCCTCGTTGCACTTGAATTAGCATGAGTCAACAATCATTTCACATGACATATAATGATACTATACTTTACCCAATTCATTGGAGCGCTATAAGGGCGCACCCTTCTTAAACAGTTCATATCATGCATAAGTGTGCCACACGGATCATAAAACATGGATTCATAAAACATAATCATTTATTCCACGATAAAGGAATGTGAAATTCATACATGAAACTTGACAATAAATATGTAAATGTGCACAAAGGTGAATAACCTTGATGGAGAAATGAGCATGGTATTCACTACACAATGACATTGGATTAGAAAATCGGTGCGATTTCGGCAGCGTATCGGCGTGTCATAAGAATTCATAAAAATGGTTGATAAGAGAGAAAGGGGTTCCTCATAATATTTAAGTGTAATGTAAAGTAAGGAGGTTATATAGATACATATCCCAACAATTGAAATGGAATTTAGATTCATGATACAAAAGTATTGCTTGAATGTAAAAGAAGAGAGAGATGTTCCTTTCGGAATTTTGGCATAGTAACGGGTGTACATGGGAGGAATTTAATGAGAGAGAAAGGGGTATCCCATCATTAAAACAATAACAGAGCAGTATGGGGGAGGTTTGAAACCATACCCCAACATTCATAATTGAAATTAAAAGGGCAATACAACTTAAAGAAAATTGACAAAATGAGAAAGGAAGAAAAAAACCCTTACTTGGAAGTGTGATTCCAAAGGCTAAAGAGAGGCTTGTGAGAGGATTCGTGGGAGCTTGGGGCACCTTGGGAGGATTCTAGAGAGAGTAGGTCAGAGTTTAGACGAACTCCAAGTGATTTTAGTGAGGAGGAAGTGGGAGCTTGGGTGGGTTTATATAGGAAAGGTGAGGGAATTCTTTATTATTTAGGTTTGGGTCCCCTTACATTAAATTAATCCAAACCACAAACCATCCCATGGTTTTTGCCCATGGTTTCTGGAAAAGGAAATAGGAAAAAAATATTTTACAAGGCCAAGGTCCGAACTTATTTAAATATTAGGGTTTCTTATGTGGAGGTGATTCACACTCCTATGTAAATTAATTTAAAAAGGCAAAGTGTTGAATATGTCTTGAGTGGTGCATTAATGCGTTGAAAAGTAAGTCAAACAAACCATAAATCACTTTATTTTAATGGTAAAAAATATATTGGCCGAACATAAGGATTATAGTATTTTATTACCTCACTATTGGGTCATTATGAGGTCATAAAAAACATTATATATTTAAACGGTATTTAATTTTTACCCAAAAATTCGACTGTCTCAGAAAATTATGCAAAATTCACCGTTGGATAATTTCGACGTCTTGATTCCAGAAATGACATTTATTTTATCTAAAATTTTTTCTAAATATGTTAATTTTCATTTTTAAATTAAAATCCGACATTTATCGAAAAGTCGCAAGTTTTGACAGAAATGGCTTTCAAACCTTAATAAAAATTTTAATTGCATTCATAAAATTATAATATCATTTATATTTAATAAAAATTAATTTAATAATAATATTATTATTTTATTAAAATATTATTTAATTCAAAAATCCCTTAATTTAATTAAATATATTTCTTATTTAAATAATAACTAAAAACACCATTTGTACTTAAAAAAACTATTTACAATGTATCAAAAATGACTAGAAATTATATTCATTATTATATACAAAAAATAATTTACATGAACATAGTACTACTTATTTGTTACATAACCCCTTAAAATAGCTGCATAAGACCTAAGTGTAAGGTGTGCGATGGTGACAGACTCTTGGGGTGGCTTGGATAACATCGCTTGATTGCTAATTTCAATCAACTTACACTTTTCCCGTAGACGGTCACGTTCGAGCTTGAGATAATGAAGCTCAGCTTGGGCTTGGTCAAGGGCGAAGCCCAAGGATGCCACCTCTTTTCCGAGCTCTGACAAATTGGATTCGTGTGGGGCAATTCTACTGGATGAGGCCATCGCTTCCTTTGTCTAAGTAAAATTGGGTTCGTTAAAGCCTAATATCTATACTAATCAAGTGATCACTGTTCAACGACTATATTAACAACAGTCACAATTCATATCATAAAACCAAAGAAGTTGACATCTTATAAAAACATTATTTATAAATAGACATTTAACTGGATCAAGAGTGATTTTATATTAAAGAAACTTTGGGTTGTTACATTAGGTCTCATACCTCATCACATATCATACTATCCGCACTCACTTTGGGGAGGCCACACATTAACATCTCTTGTCTTACACTCTCACTAATGGTGGACACAATATCAAATATCTCATTCCATTACATCGAAACCACTCATAATTATGATATGAAGTTGGTCAAATATAAAATAAATATATATATAAATGAAGAAATAAAGACGAAAGTAATAATGAAATATCCATGTAAATCACTAAACATATAGATCATCCCATGAATAAAACACCATATGTATAATACAAATAACTCTTACAGACAAACACAATATGATAGAAACACACTATTAATGTTTTTCCTCCCAAAACCATCTATATAAATATAGTTGACACCAATATCCAGGTGGTAAATCAATGGGTTACCCAAACCTTTACCGAACCCAAACAACACATTCTAGGCCAAATTCACCCTAAAAACACCATACAACTAGCTGTCAATCGGTGTGAGGATTCCCCAAACCTAATACACTCTACACATTGAAATCCTTTACAGATTCAAATACCTCAATTTAAATCCTCAATAATTTCATTACAATATAATAACTGTATATACCCAAAAAACTAATGCGACACATATAAAATATAGACAATATATATTCCATTTAAATGTAAGAAAAAATATAATCAATAATCATAGTAAAGTGTTAAAAAATATATTTACAGCGTAATCAGGTAGAAAAAAATGAAATTTATCTAAAATTTGGAAAATAGGGAATTTTTAACATAGGTAAAATAGACTAATGAAAATATCATGCAAAGTACGTTAAACATTTTCAATAAAATCCATGCCAAAATACTCATTCTAACACATTTTTAAAATTAATCTAATTCTATCATTACTCGCACTAGGACATTTTATAATATTCAAAAACAAAATTCATTATATATCACCACATTTGACTGAGATTCCATTTCAAAATAGTAACATTAAATTACCATTTTAACAGAATAAATTTTATTTCAAAAGAGTTCATTTAAAAATAAATTGTACATCAAACCCGTTTTTAAAATCAACTTTATAAAAATCAATACTCATTTACCATGAGAATAAAATCAATCCATAAAATAATTTATAGAGAGGAAAACTAAAACATCTTAAACTAATTTTTACTTAATGAACCATTAGATAATATATATGATCTTTATTAACTTCCATTACAATACAAGAACATCCTACCCTTATGAGTATTATCACTAAAGTTTAGGCCACATTCAACTAATAATAATAATAATAATTCTCATACAAAAATATAAAATCACTACCTAACCAAGAGACACAATTATATAAATTCCACTATCCTCAATAGATAATCCTTAAATATATTCTAATTTCTTAATCATCTTCTAAGAACAGATGAAAATATATGACTCTAAAACACCATAAAATTCATCATATAAAATTATAAGAATAATTAAACCTATACTAGAAAATAAAAAATAGTAGGGCATCAAAATAAAATTTAATCCGTGAGAAATGGTGTATTTTCCTCCCTTGACATGGCCCTAAACCTAGGAATAGATAAAAATGAAATTGATATACCTGAATCAATGTGAAAATAATACCATTTTTTTTAAAAAGAAAAAAATTATTTCATGGGGAATCATAACTCATTAGAAATCATGAACAATAGCTATAACATAATGATGTCATACCTTTTTAAGGCATAATACATTAAAATCCCCATGATGTAAGATGATTCCAATATAATTTAGTGGAATCATAATCCCAAAATCTAATATGGGTGACCCAAAATATAAAGAAGGAAATGATTATGAAAAATATAGATGATCATAGGGATCATAACTAAATTCATCACTACAAAAACCTCTAGAATAGCCTTTGGGTAACGTAGATATAGTGAAAATTTTAAAATCCAAATATGGGATCCACCAAAAAATTAGATTGAATGAATCCAAAAAATCCAATGGTGTTCTAAAATTAGACCCTAGTAGAATTCGAGAATTTAACCATAAATTAACTGTGAAATGACACTGTAATTTTTTTTAACATGTATTCAATTAAAAATTTATCTTATTTATATCGACATTATATTCTGATCCTAGGTATCACAATGAAGAACTAAAAATCTATTATATCATTATAGTGAAAAAAATATTTACTATAAAATTTTTATTATGGTTCCCAACCAAATTCCCAAAATAATTAATTAAGACATTTACAATGGTTATATAACCCAACATTACTGTTTTTGTAAACCCCCATTCAAATTTATTGAACTATTAATCCCATATTGTTTAGGGATTTATGAGAGAACACCCCACTATGGTGTGTCCCTTCCTTAAACTACAAAACATAATATCGTACACAGGGGATCATGGTGAAACACCTTCAATTGCATCATGAACCACCCTATATACCCAAAACAAAATCTTATGAAATATTTATCTGTGCCAAATCCCCTATTATAGATTAAATCATAGACTATAGCATAATTAGATCCATCAATATCTAAAAACACACTCCATGTGTTCTTATACTATACTATCAATCTAATAGAATTCCATAAATCATTTATATAATTTTATAAGGTAATGTTTCCCAATGAAAATATAGGAATTAAATTTAACTAATCTATAAAATAATGGAAATAATAAACCATCCAGTTGTATAATTGTCACTAAAATGTGTGGGTAAATAAAAAATTACTCCATGATTCATTTAATACTAATGATGATATGGTGGTCCTTTAACAATTAATCTTGTCCCATATTATACCTTGTAGTGTAAATTACACTTCCACTGTGTGACTCCAAATAAATATTTTTACATTCAACAAAGGCCTCACTGCCCAATAATTAGAAAATTTTCAAATCAAATGATTCCTAAAATAATCCAACTAGAATGCATTAACACATATCTAATAAAAAATGTTCATAGATCAAAAAAATCAATCTATCCAACACACATATCATCACCCTAAATAAATACATTGATTATTTTCTACAACAAACATCAATATTAATACACCTAGGATATAACAAGATAAGTATATTTAGTATTATTGTGCATCACAATATAATAATCCACTCCTAATTGTTTATTTATGGTAATAGTTCTCCTCACCATAGAGACTAACTTCTAGATCATACATTGATATTTCAAATCCCAAAAAACAATCAAGAACTAGATCCATCCACCTTATCCCTACAAAATCACCCATCATTAAAGATCCAATTTTGTTGAAGTAACATAAATTAATGAAATTCCCACCAAACACACATCTGAACCACCCAAGTCACTCCCTATCTACTATTAAAAACCATGAAATTAAATTCTACAATAGAACACATTTTTTATTATCATTTCTAGAAAAAATATAACTAGACTCATCATCCTCACTTGAATCATTCCCTAAAACATTTTATGCTGACAAAGAACTCAATTCAAACATTTGGGAAAACCTTGTTCTAAACAACAATAAATGAAATAGTTGTTAAGTCGATATTAAGTCCATATTTTAAAACCAACATAAGTAATTTAAATCACAAAATTTATCACCCTTGTATAAAAACACCTCATTACACATGTGGTTAATAACAAAAAAACATAAATTATGAATATATATACTTCCTAGATATTTTCCACTAAAAATATATAATTTTTTTAAAAAAAAAACCAATTTCAAGAAACAAATTCCATTAAAATAGCTCAAAACATAAAAATACTTAATCATTTAAAATTCCCCATATCAACTATCGATTATATTTTAAATTTAAATATGACACCATTTTACTGACACCTCGTACCACCACATTTGTATTCATATTTAAATTAGAGGAATTAAAAAAACATTTTGAAAATCATTGTATTATGGATGATTAATTATCACACCAAAAATAAATCAATCAAGACACATGAATACCATATAATCAAATAATATTTATAATATTTTCATGTAATCATTGAATATAATATAAGATATATCAATTAATAATGGATCATCATGAATGAAAATTCCAAAAATCACTCCCCAAATTCATGTGAAGAATTCTATAAGCTTTTCACTATCAAGATTAATGAATGGATCATTAGTTTATGGAGGATCCATAGGACTTGTATTTATTATCATCTATCCCATCATGGTTTACTTTTTCCAACACATCACCCATCACAACATTCCTAGTCATGACACTAGATATATTAAGGAAACATCTATTTCAACAAATGTCATTCAAGATAGAAATGAACCTGTTCAACATATAGAGTCAATAAAATCTATCTCCACCTATAAAATTTATCATTATAGTGAAATAACTATTTTTATACCACTTTTTAATAATACATTATAGTGTTCATGAATTACAACTGAGAAGGGGGAACATATATTACTCAAGAACACCTTCCTATAAACTATAGGTTTTCGATTGGTTGAGATGGATACAATATTCCTAAGGATATTATTCCCTCAAAAAACAATTATTTAGGGACATGCCAGAGTCTATTGAAAACTCATCATTACCCATATATATAAATGTAATACCAAACAAACATTAAAATTATAATATAATGCAAAATTTTATCCATAGTCTAATGCAAAAAGATATTAAAAATCAATAAGATGAATTAATCAATACAGATGAGTATAAGAAGAAATGTGTTATAAGAAAAATCAATTTAAATAATTTTTTTAATACCCAACAAAAAAAATTTCCAAAAAAATATAGACAATAATAAAATTTTACAAACATAAATAATTGTCTATATTGAATTATAAACATCTAAATCCAACTGCACCTAATACCTGTGAACATATTCGGTTGCTACATGATCCTTTTTTCACTTATTATTAAATATGAATCTATGAGACATGACCCCTTATTGTTTGATTGACTCAATTATGAAGAGTCAAATCAGGACATAATACATCTCAAAACTTGATCTATACCTTATCGTAGAAGGAATGGTATCAAAATGAGTATCACATCACGTTGCACATCAGGTCCCACACCACACCGCCTAACTCATAGGATCTCACTCATCATCCTCTATGATTCCATGCCTCTCAATCAGGTTAGAACAAGTAACAAAATTATAATTTCATTTCATATAACTCAAGACTATCACATTTTTTTAGGTCTCATTAGACCTTACAAACCACATGAAATATATCAACCCACAAAATTATGGTGATTTCTCATACCATTTCACATCGTAGTCTATCCTTATTACTATTAGTAGGCCACACATCAACATCTATGAATTGACCCACTAACATAGGGAATCCCCAATATATCTGATCACATTCTATCATATCATAATCCACCATTCTCTCACTATATATTTGGTGAAAATGATTGGTGGAAATACATAAATAAATAAGAAAAAAGGTGACCATATAACAAATCAATTTCAAATGGTCATGAACTTAATCAATTTAACATCACAATAAACAATCACAACAAGTGTATCCATTACGAATATGCCAAACCAACCCCTATATGATTCCATTACTGGAATTCTATCTAATCTAAAGAATCATCATCTATATTCAAATTAAAATTTATAAGGTCTCTAATTCCTTATCTAATTAGGAATTGGTTACCCATGGACAATTTCACAATGTAGATATTCATATCATTATGCATGAAATAAGGTTTTTTAGAAAACCAAATCCCATTTACCCATAACTTCTCACTAATGATTTTGTAAAATACATTCAAACCCATCAATAATATTTTAATAAAAAAATATAGACCATTATTAGGAAATGACACACACATTAATTGAAATAAGACAATACAACCACATATTAATTTTGTCATATGGTAATAAATTCCTATAAAATAATGCATCAACATGAAAAATGAATTTCTCACCTTTATATAACATCATAGAATTAAAAATAATAACAATAAAACTTCATAAAATCTTCCATTATCCAAAATAATTTAAAGTAAATAATTAATATATTATCCTAATCACTTGTAAAATTCCTATAATGCGAAGAAATAATCCACTTTAAAAAATTGAAATGGATTTTTATTCCATATTTAATAATTGAATTCACTACTACAAAATCTCAATGTAGACATATTTTTAAAACACCACATTTTTTATGATTCCATTTCAAGACCAACCATTGAAATCATAGTTTTTCATTGATATTCCACAATAAAACATTTCCATTATAAATATATTTTACAAAAAACCTAATTTTCATGTCATGATTTAATAAATGAAAACCCATTTACAATGAAAATCCAACTCAAAAATACAATTAATCCCTGAAGAGGTTTAATGATACTTTTTTTACAAGTGGGGCACCAAAATACCATCTAAAAAGTTATATGGTACACATATACTACTAATAAGATAAGGAACCATACCATCTTTAGGTTCGATATGATATAATGTCATGAAACATGAGAATTTTAATAATAATATCTCTCATAGAGAACAATATATCTACAATCATGTATGAGACTCAACAATATAAATTCAACCTACCTTAATATATATTCCTTAAATTGATAATATTATTTTACTGAAATCCTCTAAGTCTAGAAAAACATTATCATTAATAAACACAATTAAATTTATCCACAAAAAATTATAAAATATAAAAATTCTCATTATTGATTCTATGCTATTTGGGTTCTATAATTGTAATAAAACTATGGTCAAAATGATATAATATACACTAATACTAGATTTGTTCCAAATAACCAAAAATAACAATATATATACCCAAATAAATATATTGTATATCAAAAAAGTTAAAAAAATAATTTCATATGGAATATTAAAATAAATAAAATGGTGAGCTAAAACTTGAAAATATCTTTATGAAATATCCTTTCATTATAGAACAAGAAATCCATAAGAATCGGGATCATTCCACCATACTATTATGTAATATTTTTCTTAAAATCCTATTCTAAAAATCCAAAAAGTGTTAAATTTATGGTGGAAGTGAAATAAAAATAGTGACAGGGATAGTTTATAACATTAACTTACTGAAATCCATCAAAATAACAGGAAATTAAAGGAGATCGTGGTTGGTATACAGATATCCAACTATGAGATCCTACACTAATTTTAATTGAGTGATGCCAATAGATAAATAAGGTGTTCAAAAATAATACCCCCGCAACTATAATAAATATCCCCATTAATAAATTTATATTGATGAATTTTTTCAATGTCATAGGTGTCACAATCAAATTCCCCCCATCCAATGAATTTCCCAGTCAGGATCTAAGTATCACTGAGAGGGGGAGGGGGCGAATCAGTGATATATTTTTCTTTTTTTTGTTTCCTTTTAATTTAAATAACCTTCACCTCCTATTAAACAGTTTATTCTCTACTGAAAACACACAACCACAGAAACAAAATATTTACAAGGTACACAACTCAATAAGAGTAGCTACGTCCTTGGTATGGTACGAAAATAATCCAGTACCAAAAAATACTCTACAAAACAATCATTTTATGTGTAATAGAATGAGTAGGATATACACTTACACTTGTGTGGCACTTGGAAAACAATCCACAAGTGAGTGTGCACACTCTTAGCACAAATAGGGAATTACAATATTTCTGTGCTTATTTACAATTGAACAGTTGTATTCTCGGAAGTACATATCATCACTTTACGACCTTGAAGCTAGTAAGAACTCCCATACACACAACTGAATATGTGTGCAAACCCCAAATTTCTCATGCATCCATTAAGATACCATGCACACAATTCAAATTCCTTGCACGTAAAAATTTCTTTTTGGCACTAAAAACTTTTTCTCATAACTTTTTCTCTTTTCTATGTAGATGTCCTTTTTTCACGCAAACTCCTTTATTTTCACGTAACTCAATTAGCATAACATTTTACATGCAACAGAGCTCAGTATTTCTTCTAAGTGTTGGTTAAAAATAAATGATAGGGTCTCACCTCATATTTATAGGAATTTTTGACCCCGCTCGAAAAACACTATTCCGCATGTAAAACCTTTTTCATGCGCATAAAAACTCATTCACGTAACTTCATATATCGTGCAATGCTCCTATATTTCACGCACATCATGCCTTTTCCAATTTTCGAGCTTATAATCATGAAACACCTTTTGGGAGAAAAACTTTTTTCCTCTATTTCGCGCACCACACCATTATTTCGTGCAACCATTATTTTTTCTGCGTATCCCACTGATATTTTGTGCATCCCGCTACGATTTCATGCTCCACTTTATTTTTTCGTGAAGCTTGCCTAAATTTCCATGAACTCCATGCCTTTGTACTTTTTTGATGTTATGAACTTGAATCATGCCTTGCATGAAAAAATATAAACCATATTAAATCTTGAATGCTACATCCATTTCCAAGAACACATCTTCATCTCCCGATTTTCAGGCCCTAAAATTTAGCAAACACTGGAAAATGGCGCCACCTTAAAATGTGCTTTTATGCCACCACTAGATTTTCCATTGCATTGTAATTTCTCTATTCGTTGCATCTGTTAAACATTATTCAACTTTTATCATGAATTCCACTATCATGGTTTGTATCCTTTAAAAGATCAGATCTAGCATCGTCAGAATTACAACGGGAAGTACAAAAACTTCCCTATCTTTCAGCAGCATCACTCCTTTCAATAAAATCTTTATATGGTTGGCGTCATAATTTCTCCCCATTTCCATCATAAGGATTTCATCACAATTTCTCATGAATTATGATATTTTTTAAATACATAGCCGCACAGAAACTTCTGGTTTTTAGTCCTTTTACAAGGTGGATTGATTTATATTCTTTGACAACAAAATTCAACACATGAAAAGATCACTCTTCAAACATCCTTCTCCATTAAACTTGGTCCCAACATCCACGACCACACATATATGTGAACCAACACTTCGTAGTGAAACTCCCAAGCCATAGGGTCTCATTTTTTCTTGAAAAGATATTCATTCCACAGTTTTTATTTGGAATCAAAACCAAAAACTCATTTCCAACTCATTTCATCAAATAAATAATTTTATGCCATAATGTAACTTTTATGATATCTTCCCTTTCATATTTAAAAAACCAATATTCCCTTTGGGTATAGGGATTCATGGAGAAACCCAGATATTATGTCAAAAAGAATTAGAAAACTAAAAAATTTCCACAAACATGGCCATCATGGTCAAATGATTTTTGACACATTTTGATCCACCCCATGTACCAAAAATTATAAAAACACAATATTTATTCTCACTATAATTCAAATAATTAAGACATTCATTTCTATCAGGTATATAATTTCCAATTGATATACCAAATAAATCACTCTATGTGTTATACATCAAATTAATACTCTTGAAAATCTCGTAGTTCACTTAAAATTTTATTGAAACTATTATTCCATGATCTCAATACAAAAAATAAAATATAAATTTCCACAAAATGATAGACAAGATATCCAACAATCCGAGTCACTAAAACTGAAATATGAGGTCGTTGTAGTTGGTTAATATGTCTATAGATATATAAAATATATGATTCATTCATTTGGTTTGAAATGAGTATATATGGAATGTATCTAATGATGTTCTTTAAGTTCTTGATGCATGGGTTATAAAGGATTTGAAAATAACCACATGAGTGTTTTTTATGATTTTTTTAAATGTATGTGTTGTCTATCACATGTTATGATACTTATATTTTGTATAATAATATTTATATTTTTAATCAACTAACCTTCATATATATTATTATATTATTCTATCAATGGTTTGTGTTCTAAAAGTTTCAACCCTAGCATGGTGGATTCTATTCATGGGGTTATAATGTGCCTAGAATCCTATTGAGTTTACTTCAAGAGATTTTCTAACATTATTTCATATTAGAAACACATAGAAATGAATTGTTGGTTGACCTATTTATTATATAGTAGGCTGGTTCTTTTATTTTTAGGGTTGTATATTTAATTTGTATCTTTATTTTATTAATATTGAGTAGATGAATGAACATTAATTTTTAATAGAATTAAAGATCAACATGTATATTTGTTTGTGTATTTTTTCCTCATAGTTACACTTGAGATGATATTGAAAAAGGATAAAACATTACAAAATTTATGATGAGTATTATATTTTTATTGGATAATTATCATCCTTGAGTTACTTAATGTAAATATAGAGGTAGAATATATAAATTGTTTTATTAAATTATTGTCTATGTGTGATCATGTGTGTTGGCCACCATGAAATCATGTTAATATGGTTTTAGGTAGTATGTTTCCAAATAGTGAAATAAGTTATTCTAGTGTTTCTATTATATAAATAGTATTCATCATAATATGTTGCAAACATTGTTTCATTGTGATCATAGGATGTTTTTGGAATTTTTGATAATTCACATTACCCCTCATTAGTTTCATCAATCTCCATAGTAGATATTTCTTTAGATATAATAGTATGATATATTCCCATTTCATCCCACATCATAGTATTGTTCTTAAAGAGTACATCATGGTATAGATATATTTATATATATATAGGGGTGATAATTGAAAAAATATTGGAGGACTATGTGGAGGATTTTTAATCGATTAAATTTATGAAATTTTTTTATAATAGGTATATGAAAAATATTTTTTATTAGGTGTGATTTGTATTTAATATATTATTTTTTCTTGATATTTCTCCCTAACATTGTTTTACCAATATTAATTTATTTTATGGTTTAAAATAACAAATCTAAATATTTATAGGTCATTATATTTGATTACTCTAATGGGGATTCAGATCAAGTTTGATGACATGGTTAGTTTTGAGATAGATTATAGACAATAATTACATTATTGAATCCTTGTCTTGTTTGACATTACAATATGTTTTTATTATTATGGTATATTGGTTACACAATATATATGATTATGTCAATATTTATTGATAAACAGTGGACTTTTATAGCTTTGATGATGATTCTTAAGGTTTAGTGGAGATTAATATTTTAGTTTAGGGTACAGATTTATTTTGACATGTATTATAGAATTTTAGTTAGATACTCATTATTATTTTCATATTTAATGAACATACAGATATGCGTACTCAATTTATGAGGTATTATGAAGAGTTATTATTTTATTAGGTAATGACTTTGCCTTTGAGGATATATATAGATTTTTAATTCGATACTTTTATAATTTTTCCCCTAATTTATATATAATATTATTTTATTATACATGTTGAAATTTTTGAGTAGAATTTACATATTGATGACTTGTTTTTATGATTTAGTAGTCAATAAATTGTATCCCCATGTTCGTCCCTAATGTTTGTAAAAAATGAAAACTGGATAATGAAGTTATAAATATATTACCTGTTTTTAAATTAATAGATGGTAATGAATTACTATGTTCATTCAAGCATGGATTATTTTTGGAGCAGTTATAATGATCATGATGTATTTATAATATCAAATTATGATCTCTCCATCTTAAGGTAACATATGAATACATTACTAATATATCATTTTTTATTGTTATATATTTTTTATGATTTTAATTACATCATTTATATGAATAAATTGACCATATGAGTTTATTGGAATTATTAATTTGTTTGTTTATCCTTATATAAATTACTTGTTTGATACATTTAATGAAAAAAATTTCTTTTACTTAATGACAAATGGATATCATGATGTTTATCATTTTATTTTTTTATTGTTCAATATAGATGTGAAGATATATCAGAAGAGGTTTATGTATATATTATGGACAAGTGAGATTTTTTTTAGTGTCATATTATTTGTAATAAAGGATCTATATTGGATATAGTGAATATTGACTTCATTATTGTGTAGAAATTTTTTTTTCTCCCATGTATGTTGAAGTTATATTTGTTTCTAAAAATATTATGAGAGGATTAAATATTTTTAATTTTAATTTTTCTAATTTTAATTGTATAAAAATGTTTTTAGTGGAATGGAGTTCAAAGAAAATAAATTAATTAATTTTATGTTAATGAAAGAATGAGTGTTCAATGACCAAATATTAATATTATATTTTATTTATTTTTTACATTTAACTATATTTTTCAACATATTAATAATATAATTGGAATCAGAAAAAATAAATAGTCTAAATATAAAAATTGATAAGAATGAGTTCACAATATTTTACACATCAATTTTTCAAAGAACATGTTAGAGTGATTTGATGATATATTAAATTAAATTATATATTCATGGAATAAATATATTTAATTTTAGGATAAATAAGAATAAATTGAGCTGTTAGAGGATATGTATGATTCATATAGGGGTCATGAAATATTTAATATGTACTTTTATAGGAAACATAATATTTAAACTGATGATCATTTTTCAAATATTATTAAACATTCTATTGATTTATAAATATAATGGTTTAAGATAAGGGCTGTTTATTCTAAAAATATATAATGATTAATGTGGAGTCCATATGAACATTTATATGTAACTAAGAAATTAATTTTTGTATTGAAGTTTATGATAATGAGCGATCATAGATTTTGGGAGAATTAAATCTAATATATTCAATCATGATAACATATGCAGTCTTTGAAAATGTTTTGATTGTAATTGAAATTTATATATCAGGTTTATTTGTATTAATAATTAAAAACTTTTGTTTTTCATGAGTTCCATATGATTGGAAGTGAATGATGATCATATAAAGTAGATATGTGTGAGTTTGGTGTAGAAAATTACCTCATGGATTTATAAAGAATAAATAAAGGGGTATATGTGTTTTAAATTTGAGAATATTGATGTATTTGTGAGTGAGGGGGTTTTCTATGAAATCATATGATGATAAACACATCACATGGATATTTTTATCTAGATGAATAATATTATTATATTCATCTCTTCCATTGGAGACTCATAAATTCAAGAAGATATATTTTTTAGAAATTTATAATTTTTATTATTTGTAACAGGTTGCTTCATTAATTGGATTGCTTAGTGAAATTATTTTATTCGATTCTAGGATATTACCATATAAATAGATTCATCTGAATAATAATAATGAATTTTTATGTCAATGAAACAATAACCATCATTAACCGAGGGACCACATTAAATACACTATGATATCATTTTTTATGTAATGTTTTTTCAGATGTTATTATTAAAAAACATGGTACTATATATTTTTGAAAGATAAAAAGTCACGAATATAAATTCACTTATTAAGAGTGTTGAGAATCCTCTGAAGTGATTCTATCATTAATCGAATATTTCTCTGATATTATGGATTTTATTAGGATTTGATTGTAATAATTAGTGACTTGTTAATTTTTTTGTTGTTTTGAACTCCATTTTTATCTTTTTTAAAGGGAGTGTTTTTAAAAAAAATCTAGTGGAGTTAAGTATATTTTTAAAATTTTATTTATATATTTATTAGTTCTCCAGTAATTAAATAACATAAATATTGTATTCATTATTATCTATATTGTGACATTTTTCATTATGTTTTTAGATGATTCTTTATGAAATAGAGAGACATTACTACTTATAGAGAATTTCATCCAGATAATTATAAGTATGTTATACATGATCTAAAGTGTAGAATTTTTTTATTTTATATTATTATTTATTTGAATTTAATACATAGAGAAAATTTTATTTTTTATAGAGATAATAAATGTTGCCGATATATCCTTTTCCAAATGGTTTGGAATTTAAATCAAATAAGATATGTTTACATCCTATAAGACAATGATTTTGAGATCACATATAATTCTATAAAGGATAAATTGTGGCAAATATTTAATTCAAAAGTATTTTCATTTATATTCAAGATAATAAAGAGTGACATAGTGATTAATTTGGTTCTAATATATCATCACTTGGATATGAGATGATTGATAAAAGATTATGTTTCTAGATGATGATGTCAAATTTTTTGTGAACATGTAGAGGAAGTGTAAGTAAGATACTCTATGGTTGATGTGTGGAACAAATCAATAAGGAATGAGGATCCTTTTTATGGTTGGGAAATGGATGAGGAATACAAGGATATGAGTGATGATATTATATTAGATCCTTACTGTATAATAGAACTGGTAACACATTAGTTCCATAATTAATTATTCTTAGTATATCCAAGACATTTAAAGTTGTATCACACAATATAAAGGTAGTTATAGTTTCCCATGATGATAATAATGGTAGCTGTTTCATGATGAATTGTATATTACAATGTTTGAGATTCATAAAACGTTTCACAAGGATTATTTCATTATTTATATATTCCTTAATGAAAGTGGGAGGACATTTCATTTCATTTTATTATTGGTTTATCTTAATACACAATATGAATTAACACCATATGGGATATCATTGATTGATTTATTATTTTAAATAAATTTTTGAAAATTATATAATATATATTAATGGATTGTTTATTAAAGCTACATATGATATAGATTGTAATGATTAATGTTAAATTTATTGTTATGATAATTCTTGTTTATCATAATGTATACATAATGCATTACATCAATACTTTTTATCGTAATTATTCCTTAAAATTTAATTCCCTTGCAAATTGATAATAAAAATGAGAGGAATTTCTATTCAAGGGATTATATCTTTAATGTGTGAATATTTTATTTTCGTGCGTCACGATATGAATATTTTTTCTTGGTGAAGTTTAAATATAATAATATTTTAAATTACACTATTAGTATTAAATATGATGTTGTTTTCAGTGGGAAAATATTTTATTCAATACAATATTTTGTTATGGTTATTGATTGTAATGCTGATTGAATTAAGATGGTACATTCTATTATTAATCAAATTAATGTTACTATAAATTATAATAGGGATACTTATAGTTGACATAAATTATTCTTAGATAAAAGGAGGGTACTGTTGGATTATACACTTGGATATAATGTTTTTTCTTAGATTCATATAAATATATGAAATAATGATTTAAAAGAGAATAATTTATTCTACAAGATATTATATCTTTTTTGATGTGATATGTAAGGGAATAGTGAAAAAATTCTTGATAGTGTTTTCTTTTTTGATTTTAAAGTGTTCATAACATGGCCTTTTTGAATGAAAATACGTTGTACAATCATAATAGTTTTCTTATGATTGATTTTAGTAATATAGGTATTGAGGATAATATGAATTTTTTTGACTGCCTATCAAATATTCATGAACACAT
The DNA here is from genome assembly GCA_963277665.1 of Viscum album. Lineage (NCBI taxonomy): Eukaryota > Viridiplantae > Streptophyta > Magnoliopsida > Santalales > Viscaceae > Viscum > Viscum album. The sequence goes on along the minus strand of OY728143.1, from coordinate 957,938,356 downwards.
AGAAAAAATTCCACCATAAATCATTATTCCATTTTTGTAAATTATTTGGAAGGAGAACTATGAATTAGAAATCATATATGTGTGATAATCTCTTATTCATGTACAATATTCATAATTTCATGGAATAGTTATCATTGTAAATGAGTAGTAATTTTATGCTATTTAAAAAGTGTTATAAAACAGTTAATATAGTAGTTTTATCTTGTATGTTTATGGTGATTAGTTTTCAATTATAAAATTGTTATAATGATATGTATAAATCTAAGAACATAACTTTTTAATATTTCACGATTCTGATATTATTCTGGTTTTTTGGAAATGGTATGTAATATTGAAATAATTATGTTCTCTATATGAAAATTTTAATATTTTTTGTTTTTTTTATATGCATTATTTACCATTTGGTAATGATTTTTTAATTTTATAGGCTGACTTAATTTCAACCTATGGCTTGTTGGTTGTGGAATTTATATTATTATTTATTATTTACGTAACACATTTTATATGAATTATATTTTATAATTAAATATTTAGTTATATTTTTATAGTGAGGATGTGAAATGTTATAGAATATAAAAGATATGTATTGGAATTAATGTAATATAATCTATTATTAGAAGATTTTATTTTACCTTAATGAGGTTTTGGTAAGATAAATTAGTCATAAATTAAAAAAATAAATGTTGGAATGTCTGTTAAGATAATGAAATTTAATTAACAACGTAGTTAAAGAACTGAATCGAGATTTTACACCATTAATAGTTTTGGGAAGACTCTCATTATTCAATATTCTCATGAAATATGTATCATTTTTTCTGTATCATGGTGACCAGATAATTTAAAATTTATAAAATAGAATATTGAACATTATTTGGTAGAAGTTAATATATTGTTTATATTTGAATTCATTTTCAAATATAGGTTGGTGGAATAAAATTCTCCTCAATAGTATATTGCTTGTTAATCTACCTTGTCTTTTATATTTTATGGTTCTATATTTTAATATAATAAAATGTGGTTAATATATAGAAAAAACATATTTTAATTATATGATGAATATGAAATAAGTATAATAAATATAGAAGATGAATATTTTCTATGAATATGATATTTTAGTTTTATTTATTACTAATGTTAATTAATAAATGGTAGTAATATAATGTTAAATTTAATTTAATTCATTATTCAATTTGTACTGAAAATATGGTAATTAGATTACTAATAGTAAATGAAGAACTATTTATATGATTACAAAAATAGATGAATTTCTATTGAATAATGATTGTAATATTTTACTTCTAACCATATATTTATTTTAATTATTATGAACAAACCTATAGTATTTTATTAAATTTATTGTGAAAATAAATTTTATTTAATTATTATCATTTTTTCAATCATTTATTTATATTATTATTGTTATTCTATATATTTATTTTCGGTTATATATTGTAAAAAATAAATTTGAACTCTTAATTCAACACATATGTTACTTTTTGTGCACCCTTAAACATGTTTTGTAAAATCAGGTGTTCAATTACATACATCCACTTACACCCTTAAACATGTATTATGAACACTACTTTACATTTTCACAAGATAAACTGACCCCTATGCAAACTATATTTTTTTAACATACCCTTATCTGACACTCTATTAAAATTATTTGAGCTATGGAATAATTATACATAGCTAATGAAATATTCCACATACAATTTTTCATAACATTATAAGATCTTCTTAACTTTATAAACCACTTGTTACACTCGTACATAGTCCATGATTTATTCTTTTTAACATTACACATGTTTAATCATAACTTTACACAACATGTTCAAATTTAATTTTACCATTATGTAGATAATATTTACCCTTATTTGATCTATTTAAAATATTTTCTACATTTAAATAACTATTCTATTTTAACAATATGCATGTTTCTGTAACAATACTGATAAATGAAAATCCTGGATACCCTTACACATCAATTGATACCATTATTCATTCAATTTTATTTTCATTTTACCCTTATTCAACATATGGAATTTATATTCTACATTTAAATATCATGCAAATGAAAATGATCTAATTATGAGATTCTAGAAATGTATAGTTTATTATGATTCATGATTTACCAGGCATCATTATTGAGTGTATGATTTTTACATATTATAAAATTAATTTTATGATACAATTAAATCATATTAGTGTTATAGATCCAAACAAAAGTATTTTTACATTGGTTAAAACTCATAGATTATATATTTTAAATTTTTCATCATTCTAACACGTTTTTACTACTTGACTATTAAAATATTCAAATGTTTTTATTTTGATTTATTTCTCTAATATTATTATTTATAGAATATTAATTAAGATAAAAAACTTATTCAAATACATTTTATAGTTTTTAATGATATATCCTTAATAATTGATACTACGGAATTCATTAATGTGGAATATTTGTTTTTTAATTTTTATGATTCATGATTCCAATTATTACAGTAACCCATCATTATTATTATTTTTAACTTAATTAAGAGTTTTATCAGGAATTTGTTTTAATAGATAATTTTTTTAAATTAAAATGATAATATTATTTTTTATTTTCTTCTCTCATTGATAATTCTAAAATTTTATTTTTATTACTTTACATTAAAAATGAATTATATTTAACGTTGTTATTATGAGTAATTTTTTGTTAAAAGGTGTTGTGGAAAACATTGAAATAATTCAAGTAATGATTTGTAGAACCTGGAAAATAATGACTTAATGTTATGTATGATTTGATAAAATTTCTAATGTATTTGAAACATATAAATAAATACCATTGTAGGATTAGAAAATTACACAACACATATGTATCATCATACTCATTCAATCATAAAACATGCTCAATTAATATTCAAGATCTCAAATTTAAATCTCTTGAAATCATCTTATTCATTCAAATCATGGGTTCCAAAATTATATTATCTTACTCAAACTCTATATATTTTAATTCTCTGTTCATGTTTATCACATTCCTTGGTATAATTGAGAATAATAAAAAATGACCATATTTTTTATCTTTCATATTTTATTTTTTTCTTACTAAAATTAATTGGCTTAAGTATACTTTCATTTTTTCCTTTCAAAGGACAAGGGACTAATATTATTATCATTTCAAACACCACCATTAAAAACTAATGTATTATTGGTTGGTTAGTTTATATAACCTAAATAATAATGGGATTGTTTTTGTATAGTGGACACCATTATTTTAATGGGGTTAACAAATTTATTGTTCATTTCATTGTTCATGTAGAAATAGGTCTGAATTTTGGTATTATCAAAAAACATCCCTAGAAAATATTATTTCATATTCTATAATATAAGTTTATTTATTTATTTCATCCAACGATTTGATATATAATTTCATTAATCCATTTAACACTCATGGTTATTTTAGTCTCAAATCAATATTTGTTTTAATCTTTGTATTTTATAAATATATATTATTAAATTATCTCACATTAAATAGACTTATTATTTAATTTCATTTTATAATTAAAATTTTATAAAATGGTTTTTTCATTTACTATGAAATGTTAAATTCGTCCCTTTCTTTTTACACTTATATTAATCATAGAATTTGTATCAATAATGATTTGATTTATTTAATATTATTATTTATAAAATGATTCAATGTTTTTAATATTTCAAAAATATTTAACTAATTTTTCAAATAAAGATCACTTTATTAAATAGCCTTTTCATACACCCTTATCATTCTGATGGAAGAAATTTATTCTCTCCCCTTTTTAATGGAACTAATTATTCTTATTGAATATCTAGAATGTATAATTTTATATATTCTATTAGTTTTCCAAATTATAAAATTCATATGGATTGATATTTCCTTTGACCATATAGAGAAGGAAAAGAAAATCATATCATACATCTTCATTTGAATTATACAAAAAAAAATTGAATTCAATGAATTATGGTTTAGTGGATAACATGTTTAATATAGTGTATTCATAAAAAAGGAACATGAAATCTATAAATTATTAGATTCTTCACTTGATTGTATTGTAAAAGTAAAATTAACATGGTTTTAAATGTATATGAATTATCTCGATAGTTAGTTTATTCATTATAGAGAATCTATCACTGATAAGTTTACTAGATTTACTAATATTTACGTTTGATTATAAAATGTTGGTGAATATATCATTTAAAAAACATTTGGTCATGAAAATAATTTTGGTTTTATTAAGAAAATGAGCCTTAAAAGTCTCTCCAATCGAGGAGGATAAATATGTAAATCACATTCATATCAAGTAAATAATAAGTTTTATGAGGAAATATGAGATATCCATGAAGTGATAATATGGAAAGAGGTATACTGAGGATAAAGAAAAAAATAAACATTTTCATCCGGAAAATCAATGATATTTTATCCAAGAGTGACTCCAACATTACAGACAATAAATAGATTATGTTACAGTACATGAAATGATGATATCAACTTGACACATAAAAAAATAAACAATTTGATGTAAAATGTTTCATTTAAAAAAAGTTCCTTATCAAAAAATATTATGTCTTGAATAATAAAAAGAATAAAAAAATCATTGTTTTAATTTTTCAATGGGATTAACATAGAGTGCTAGTGATGACTATATTTTTTATAATAAAATCAAAATATTAAAGTTGCATGTATCTCATGACACATGTTTTAGATGAAATTTTTGTTTGTTATAAAATTTATATCTCACATTATTTTTCTAGTTATTATTAATATTATACATCCTTTACATTCTCATTAACATATGATGATATTCTTAATTCTATTAATTAACATCAAAATGGTAATAGTGATCTTCTATAACAATTTGACGATCTTAAAAATAAACGGAAACATTTAATATCTTTTAAATTTCAACTAAAAAAGAAAATTCATATATTACATTAAAATTAATAGGATAAACTAATGTTCATATTTTTGTATTTGATATAAAATATCATAAATATATTGATTTTAATTTTACCCATGTAATAGAATGATGAAATAAAATGTTAGATTATCCAAAATCAATTATGTTTTTCTATAGTTTTAGTTTAAAATTTTTATTTCTAGTCATTATTGAAAGACTATATATGTAAAGGGAATCTATGAAAGTAATTTTTAATATTTTTTCAAGGTATTTGGTAATATAGTTTGTTATTGAAATAATAAAAATTATAGATATGGTAGAGTAAGAATTATTCTTAATTATTCTCAATTTTTTAATATAAATAATCATTATAAGAGTATTTTTGGTCTAAAATCCTTATTATCCAATATTAGTAGAACAAAAATTCTTTAACAACATCAGTGAATATTCGATCACAATTATAACCCAAAGCATAGAGTTCCATCATGAACCCTATAATGATTTATTGTAGGGATAGTCCACTAATCCTCAATACTATATCAACTAGGGGATTCTCTCTAAATTGGTGATTTTACTCCTTAATGTGATGGATATACCCTTTCCCATTATTATAATAATGTTTATGTTATTTGTGAGGGGAATTTGATATTATTCCTTCTCAAGGAAGATTTTAACCTTAATTACATTCTTAATGGGTATAATGTTCTTCAGTATTTGTAAATTCATTTTTAAATTTACTTTTAAAATGCCTTCTATAATTACTGTAAAATTTAATTGTAAATTTCTATTTAAATTTTTTTTTAAATAGTTGTTAAATTTTTTTAAACAAAATTTTAAAAGTATTTTTCAATTTTAATTGAAATTTATTTTTATAATTACGTGTCAACAAATTTTAAAATATAATATTAACTTCATTTTTAAATTTTATTTAAAATTTATATTTAATTTATATATTAAAATTATTTATAAATTTCAATTATTATTTCATTTAAAATTTATTTTTAAAATTTTTGTATATTTGATTTTTAAATATATTTTCTATAGAAGTTCTCCTAAATTTTGTTTTTCATTTTTCACATCAACTATTTTAGTTTTTTTTTTAATTTAATTTTATTTCAAAAAATTAAAAGAAATTAATATTTTCAGAAATAATATTGTGTACGATAGTCCATGAGTATGATTTCTCTATAAATAAAAAAAATTGATGTGGTTTTGGAATACATGTTAGAGGGATTTATCATAAAAAAAGTAATTTTTTAAACACATTCTCAATATTGAGAATAGTGATAGTGCCATTAAAACACAGATGGATTAACACTCTCAGTGAAGTTTCTATAATTCATTAATATAATCATTTCTAATCCCTAATAATGAAAATGATTTTACATAATTTTATCTCCTTAAACTAAACATAGTTATTTTGTTTAATGGATATGATATCCATGAAATATCATAATGAATTAATTGAGGGGGAGATAATTATGTTAACAATGAAATGATCCAAGAAGGTAAATTTTCTATTTTTAATTATTTTATAAAACTTATTAATGTTTTTGTAGTAATAATTTTAATTATTTAATTCATGTAAACTTATTTCTCAGTGATTTATTTTAACTATTAAACTTTTTAAAAAATTTATATTTTTTGTTCAAAAATAATTCCTCTAAAATATTTGATTTTCAAAAAATTTTGAAAACAGTAATTTTCATCTCCCTAGAAAGACCATTAATGTTGATAAATATATATTAATTTATTATATATTAATTATCTAACCCCATGTATAACTTCATCTTCAAAATAATTGTTGGTGATAAGTTTTATGTTCTCATCCCGATGACTGTGATGTTATTTTTGGGGGGATGTTGTATTTCAATACGGTTTAATAATTTAATTATATATTCAAGTGGTTTTCATCATAACCAAGGAGGAGATTATTGTGATTATAATAACTCTTTAATTTTAATGATCACAAACTCATATAATGGACATTATTTTTATATTGGTAATATTTTTTATTTTATTGTATACTATTATTTCATCATTTATATTTTTATTCTTATTATTCTATATAAGTATTCTATGTAAAAACATTTGGAAAATTTAATTTCTATTCATCAATTAATCCATTATATAACATTACATATATCCTTACACATACATAGTAATATCATTATTACCTTTAATTATTTCATCTTTTAACCTTATTTCTTTATTATAAACTCTATATTACCACTAAAAAGTTCATTACACCCTTACGAAACATAATTTTTTCATATCCTTATGCATCTTTTTGTTTATCATAAATGTGCTGTTGAATTCTTGTGTTACCCTTGAAAAAACTCTGCATAGCATCATAAATCACATTAAAAGATCTTATAACCTTTCATCAACTCTTTTTATACCCTTAAATGATGAATCATTAATTTTATTTACCACTATACATATTTCTGAATAAAATTATGGTTTATGTGTATATTATATTTTACCTTTATAAAACAATGTTTTATCCTTATGTTAACTATTTCATATTTGTGTTTACTTTATTTTTCTACTCCGACTTATGATTATTCATGTATATATATCTTTACACAGTAGTTGAAAATAATATGTACACATCCATAGAAAATGATACCTTTAAACATGATAGTTTTTTTTCATTTTAATCTTATGAAACTTATTTAATTTATACTATACCATTAAAAACATGGAAAATGACCCTTATGTTGTTATGAAAAGAAGAGGTCATGGGTTTTTTATTTTTTGTTATATTCATGTTATTTTAATATTATAAATGATTATTATGTGTTTTTGATTTTTTTTATAATTCAATTATTTCTTATTAATGTTATATATCAAATGTGATGTATTTTCAAATAGTTTTAAACACATATATTATATGTATTAAATATTTTTTTCAATCTCAGATGTTTTTATGAATTAAACCTTAAAATATTCTGAATAATTTATTTGGGTTTATTATTTTGTTATTTATATATTCTAATTTTAGTTAACTAATGTTCTTAAAAAAAATTTGGTTATTAAAAAATTTTTACGTTCTTAAAAATAATAGTATTATTTTTTATTTTTTATATTTTAGATTCCTTTTCATTCATAGAACAGTAATTATTGAATAATTATAAACATCATACTAGTTATTTTAAAACATTTGAAAAACATTGTTGTCTAAAAATTAAATAAAAATTATTTTTTTTATTTTATTATCTATTTAATTATTATAACATTTTATTATTTTTATTATTTGTTTTAAATTCATCATGATTTAGAATGTCTTGTTGAGTTATTTATTCAATTGAGGGGTTAATGTATGATTATAATTAATGTTGGTCGTGATTCACAAAACCTGTAAAATTGAAAAATAATTAACTAAATGATTCAAGATCATTTTCAAAGGATTTACAGCCTATAAATAGGTACCTTTCTATGCTTTGTGAATTTCACAAGACATATTCAAAATCATGATCATTCATTCCAAAAAATTGTTTTATTTCCCTTGAAAAACTAAATGATCTCTATTTTAATGTCCTATTCATCCTTTAAGGAGTATGTACAAGATAATTTACATATCTGTAAATCTATCATTGATCTCACTTTCTCTAGTGTTCATCATTTTCGTTAAAATAATGTAAAATAATATAATGAGATCTGTATCCCCACCATTCGTATATTTTTGAAGCTTACTACCATAAATATATGAGACTAATGTTTAAATTTCTTTTTTCACTATTAGATGTCAATGGAAAAATCATCTTGACCATTGTATATTCATATATATAGTGATAGTAAATTTTAATTTGTGTTCTTGATTATAAATATTATATAAATATATATTTTCCATATCATGGATACTATGAAATTAAATGGTCTAACACAATAAATCCTCAAGTTATTGAGGTGGAAAATATAGTTGCACATTTTTTAATATTTTGAAACTTATTTACCAAATATAATTACCTATATTCATTCAAAAATTAATTTTTTTATCATTTTTAATAATTCATCCCTTAATATTCATAATCTATCAAACACTGTTAATCGACATACTCTTAAATCACTTTGGGATCCATTATTCAGCTTATGTTGTTATATATATTTATATTATATCACATTAAATAGATATATATTTTTTATTTTATTTGATAATTTAATTTTTATAAAATTTTATTATTTTAATTTCATTTTTTAATGGTAAAAACACCCCCCTTTAATTTTACATTCTATTTATGAAATAGATAAAATAATTTTTTAACTAATTGGTTGATTTTTTATGGTGGATTTTTTATTTTAAAATTAAATAATAAATGCTATTAAATATTTTATAAGTACTTATGTATAATTTTTCCCCAAATAAGGTAATTTTGACAAAAAATAATTGAGGAGGTGATAAGATATGATTTATATAATGGGTGACGTGCTGTTACATATTCAAAATATAATTTCTTAACTGTCATCAATCATAGAAAAATAATAAGTAATGAAAACTCAAAGGGAAAGAAATTTGTGTGCAAAAACTACATTAATATAAAAAAAAATTCTAATTTTTTTTTATGTTAAATTATTAATTGGTGAAGATTTATTAATATAGTGTTTATAAAATCATGTAAAAAGATAAAAAATAAGATAGAGGTTCAACACATGATTATCATAAAGGAAAAATAATTTACTCAATTGAAAAATGAATCTCTAAATATTACATAAATATTCGTTATAGTGGAGCATAAATATATGAATAATATGACTTGGGACACTAAATAATCACACTGTAATGAAAAATTCATTGTGAACAATGAATATTTTTTTTAAACTCTAGATATGATATATTTTTTCATGGAAAAAATAATCCTCAACCTTTTCTAAATTAGGTAATATGGTTACAGTTTATTAGTTTAATGATTCAATATTATTAACCATATATTACATGAAATATGGAAAAATTGTATCTCATAAGTAATTTTAACAAGAACACTAAAAAAAATACCACAATACTGAACTAACTATCATTACCTCGTCAATTATAAATTTTTTGAAGGAGTAATGTCATTTAATTTTCAAAAAATAATATTAACTCTAATTTCATTGTTCAATTTTTAAATATAGAATAGTGAGATGAAATCATTGAATATATGATAAAAACGATTACATAATAATATAAAAACATGTATAAGAACATGAATGAAAATTAAATTCATTCTCACTTATACCGTAATTAAATTTAGATATAAATGAACTTAATTATCATAAGAAAAATATATAATGAATACTTAATTATACAAGAAATGATAAATGAAATGGTGATAAGGAAATATGGATCTACTCCATCAATCTTGATTATATATCATATATTTTTTCCTTATCGGCTACTAAATTTAGTACTACCCCTTTCCTCTACTCTATCCTTTCTCCATCTATTGGTATTCATAGAATTGTTTTCTGACATATCTCAATATACATACTATTCCTAGGTTATTTATCTATAAATTTATCTATACACCAATGGGAATGAAATATTTCCACTTGTCTCAGTGTAGTAACCTCAATCTTAAATATCCAGCTTCCATAGAGCTCTAGTCATTGTTCTCATCAAATTTATAGAGAATTTTCCTAACATCCCCCATTAATTATATAATCACAATGGGACTTTTAATACAAATTATACATTCCTCGCAAATATTAATTACTTTCTCAATTTTATTGAACTTCTATGTATTAATCCTTTATTGTAATTCGAAAGTGAATAAATATATTATGGTTGACATTATATTTCAATCAATAATGAAAAATCATGAATATTCATAAATTGTGGCATATTTGTTATAATAATTTAGTTTTTACTGGATTTCTCTTCTATGGTATATAATTCATTGAATATATTTTATCCATTGAAATTTTTTACTGCTATAATCTATGGAGGATTTTGAACCTTCTAATATTTATTTTATCCTTTAACAATTATGTACCGCCTAAGATATAATGTCCTCAAAATTCACAAACTAATCAATAATGATGATTTTGGGAAACATTTCAAATTCCCCTAATATTCCTTTTGAGATCTCTATGAATGAGATGATAACTTATAATGAGGTAAAGAATATGAAATGTGGATATTAATTTTTTATTCAACTCTTGAAATCATAAAATAATGGATTTATGAACCTTATGAGGTTATTAGAATCATTATTCAAATTGATAACCCTGCAAAGGTGAACCACCGAAAATAAAAATTAGCACTATTGGAAAATTATACATTCAACACATTACAATACAAATTAATAAATTCCAATCATTGTTAAAAAATTAAAATAGATCCACAATTAATATCAAAAATAAAAACATCAATCCAATAATATATCTCATCCAATACCTAAATTAAATATAAATAATTCCCAAAATTATTTTTTAACTAAATTATTATCAAAATAATAAATCATATTTAATCCTTATAATATATAATAACAATACCCTGAATCATTCCATCAATTAAGAACAAGACACTCACAATTTTATTAAAAAATTCAAAGAATGATAGTTTCATTTCTAAAGTACGAAATATAATAATTCTCAATTTATATGACATTTTGACATTAAATATTCAAATATCTTATCAAATAGATATAGAATACATCTATTACATTAAATACACAAAAATTATATCACATATAACCCAATTCTTTGTTTATTCATTAGATCTACCAAGTGTAGTGAATGATAATTCATCTAAAAAAATTATAGTTTTATATATATTGTGACCCAAGATCAATATTACTTTATTTAAAATCATTTACATGAAATAAATCATTATACTTCATAAATAATAATATCCTATGAATTTATTGGTTCAATTATTTTGGATAATAGCTATAAAATAATCTTATTTTTCAAAACACTATATCATTTATCCTTAAATTCACCCTACACAACCATATTCTAGACGTATCTTTATTAAGTCTCATCATCAAGGCCTGGGGAATTAATACATGAATAGATGAGGTCAATATTTCATTAATGGATGGAATAATTTTTTTATTGAGGATGAGTTATTAAACATGAGTGAAAAGTAGACAATAATATATTACAATATGACATTAATGGTATTCCAAGTACAAGGAATAAGATGATAAATACAAAAAAGTATCTACATGGAAGGATAATATCTATATCATGGATTATAAGTTTTTAATATAAATCACTACCCATGCAATCAAAATATATTAATAAATATATTCAATTTATTTTGGCATAAACATTAGAAAATGGAAATAGTATATTCAAAAACATCAACATTAGTTCCAATGCTTATGTGAATGTAAAAGGTTATTTTGGGTCTTATATCAGAAGATATAAAAATAATAATCAATGGATTGAAGGATGATATAGGACACTAAATATACTTCATCCATACATATATGTTCATTAAAAATTAAATCCTTTTTAATGTCATGAAGAACCAATCTGATTAAAATGGGTCTAATTAAACTTCCAAATCAAAAGTCATTCTCTCTTCATAGTGAGCCCAAAAAAATAAAATATCTTAAAAATACCCTTAATTCAATAAAATAAAAGAATATATTATATATTTTGATACAAAAATATAATCCCACAAAATAATATCATAATAAAAAAAGATATTTGGTGAAATAAGAAACACTACACCATTAGATATATATAGTTTAAAAATTTGGAAAAAAATGAAATATAAATCATTAAAACAAAATTTTTGAAAAAGAAAATTATCAGTGTAAAATAAATTATTAGGAGTATATTTTAAAAAATACTTTTTAAAAAAATAAAAAGATATTTTTTCGTGAAATAGATTTTTATCAAATATATTTACATTAGAAAAAACAATCCATCGTTCGAAATGTAATGTCTTGTATGAACTATATTAAATGAAATCATGTATAACTCAATGAAATGTGGATAAGTTACCAAGGCCCTTAACATTAAGCATGATTTATATAAAAGTTATTTAACCTAAAATATCATAAATATAAATATATAATTTTAATATTTTTAAAATTTATACATATACATCTACATTTATGATATTCATTAATAAAAATTATCTTTATGTATCGGGGTTCTACAATAAAATTTCAACATGAGGTGTTAACTACATCTCCAATTTGGAATAATGTTTTCAATGTAGTGTCTATATTCCTTTATATCCCAAATATAATCAATTTGAAAACATTACATGTATTAGAATTAATGTTTTATAAATATATAAAACATTATAATCACAATAAATTATATTTTAGTTGGATTTTTCTAAAGACACGAACATTGGTGAACATGTTTATGGTTATTCACTAGCATCTATGTATTTACATTTAGTATTTATTTAATATTATATTATAAATAATTATGAATATTAATAATATATTACTTATATTTATCGTATATAATCATTATATATGAAATATAATTATCCATTATTTTCATAGTGAATCATAAAATGCATCGCTCTATGGATAAGGTAGAGTATATATACACATGGATGTCGATTTTGTTTTTGAAATGGAGGATGAAATAAAAAAAAATTCATCATTTATGGAAATTAAATTTGATATATATATATATATATCATACAAATGTTTTTAATTTATTTTTCTAACAGTCTACAATATTTTTTAATGTAAAATGAAACATGTATCTTCATGTAAGAAGTAGTCTACAGAATACACAATTAATCATTATGTTTTTTATGGTAGAATATTTAAAAGGGGTTGATCCATGTTCCATGATTATAATAACATTCCAATATTATATTTATAAAAATGTAATTATTTTTATATTGTGAAATTCCAGGATTGTCATATGAAATTAAATATATAATTATAAAATACAAATATATGGTTAGAAATATATACATTACTACATGGATTATTGCTTTGGTGATATGGGTTAAAACATTGAGGTTAGGCCTGTTAAGAATAAAATAAACTCATCAACGTTCATAAGAGGTATTAACTGATTTTGGGGAAGCATTTGGTCCAAAATTATGGGGTGTTTAAGTGAGGTAATGTGAGGATAGGATTTCAAATTATATATGTGAAATGGGGTAAAAATTTTCCAAATAGAAAAAAAAATTAATAATTAGAAATCCCTATCAAGTATTTTTCCTCTCAAACTGATATATAATGTTTTCGGAAATATATAAGATCAATTGATAACTCAAATTGAAAATTAAAAGTAATTTTATTAACATTTTTGAGCTTTTACCTCTTAGGTTAGTTATTTGTTTCCAATTTTCACAATTGAAACGTTTTCTTGAATAGGTAAGTTATCATTTATGAATAAAAATAAAATGGCACAAATCCTAAAATTTCGACATACCATTTATGAATTTGAAATAAATTTTCAATTAAATATTATTATGTGACAAAAAATATCTTTTAAATACTAATTTTATATTGTATTAAAAATATGATTTTTTAAAATATATCTTCTTTCAAAAATTTCAAATATGGTTTTGTATGTTAATAATAAAATTTTTAAAAATAATAATTCACATTAAATGTGAATATTTGTTCTATGAATTTCGTTAATGAATATCCCATTCATTAATATACACTAATTATGTTATCAAATTCATTATATTTGTCGAAATGGTATTTTTTAAAAATTTACCGAAAATAAATCATTTTTTTAATCAGAAAAAAATTATATGATAATTATTTCATGATAATTTAGAATATAATGTTGTCTTTTAATTCACATCCAAAATTTATATATTTTTTATATAACATAAAATCTATTGTGAATTCATTTTTAGGGATGAAACATTTAGTATTTTAACTATTTATTTTCATATAAATTAATAATTAATCTTCTATTATTCATTTATTCAAATCAAAATATTTTATATTTTAAAATAAGTAAATTTTTTAGATTATGTAATTAGATTCATTATTGTACTAATTTATTCAATATTAAATGGGCAAATTATTTTGAATTAATATATATATATATATATATTAATATCATTATCATATTTTATACCTAATACATCCAGGGATAATATATATTGGTCACCATTTTTTGGATTCGATGTTGTGTGTGGAGAAATCCATTAAAACGTAATTATTTAATTTAGAAAAAAATCATTCAGAATAATTTTCAAAAAATAAAATAAAATTATTCCTTAAAATTTTATTTAATGGATGAAAAATTTGATAGTAATTTTCACTCATCATGCCCTCAGGGTCCTATATAGCCCACATAAACAAATTATTCCTCCATTAATCATGGACTACATCTGTTCCCTTGACATTTCTCTATGATCTAGAATCTCCACTATTTGTTCCTCATATGATATACCGTGATCTAATTGTAAGACTCAAATTTTTATCACATATACAGGGAATGTAATATAACATCTCAAAATTGATACATGTAATATATCATGTAATTGGGTGAGGTTAATTGAGAGCGATAAAATAATCCATTCCCCTAACATGATCACTTATATCAATTGGACCTATATAACATTGGATCATTTTACCTTTACCCCTATATCACTATACATTCTTACAAGGATATGTCTAAAAGAACACCTCATCACCAACTTTTAACTCCCGATCTCAATGAGAGTTATCTAAAAAATAATCAATAAAATTTTTCAACATTGTTATGCTATTGAATTTTATAAACACAGTCTTCAATCTCTTGAAATATTTCACGTCTCATCAGCATAATTTTTCTATATCTATACCAATATATCGTATTTCTTCATCTTTTCTGGTACAGTGCATCATATGGTTCCATATTCTAGATATAATGGAAATAGTTTTAATATGAGAACACTACCAAGTATAGTCATTGATGAAAACACCCTTTGAAATTTATTGAATAATATCTTCATATGTTCTATTGAGTTTGATTTTTACTCACATTATGAACCTCTAACTGATCATGATATGATGTGTTAAAATTAATCATTGTATTCAAATCCATTTGAACACTTCTCTAGAACTTCATGGTATACCACAGATCAAGATTAGACAAAATCAATTATTATAATCCATGTATCTTCTATATTTTTCCTTATTTATATATAAATTATTTTTCAAGGGTGAAATCTATAATCATGTCAATACAACCTGATTTTTAAGAAATGATATAATAAACATTCTAAATATCATTTTAGCCTACATCCATACATGTATTATGGAGATAAGTTTCTAAGGAAGGCTAATACATCCTCTCTTAAAAGGTACTTCACCATTAATTCATGTACATCTAGTCCTTTTGTGGTGACTAATTATTTAATTTCTATTTCAAGTTAGTGTAATGTATAAGGCATTTATTCTCAATATTGTGGAATATTTTACCCTTTCTTTTATATTTTTTTATATTCTATTTCATTCATTGAAAATCATGGTTCAGATTCCCTCGTGGTATAAGAGGAGATTTTTTATGCCATTATGAAAATAAATCCATTGATAACCTTTTTTATATATTGTTTTTTGATGATTTTTATTATGATTCATAGAAATTTATAAAATTTAATTTAGATTTTGCTATTTTGGATTATTTCAGGGGTGCTCTTTTACCAAGATTTACTTCAGTTACCATTTTTCATCTCATTACTAATGTTAATCATTCCAATCTATTTGGGAAATTTCCTCCCCATATAATTATAAATTTATCATATAAATTGAGGTCCAAAATTCTCGAAAAATTATTATCCCTAAAACATCCTTGTAATTACCATGACGTTAGTTTCTCGAAGATGGTTCCTTGTTTTATTGTAATGGTATAATATATATTGAAGTAATATCTTGAAGGATCGAATGGTATAATAGATTTGGAAAACCAAATAAAATAATATTTGTTAAATTAAATATTGAATGAAAAGGAAAAAAAGTAATTCTAATTGAAACATCCATTACTCCAAGATTATCCCAACAAGTTGTTCATAATATACATCTTCACATGAGAAGGGAAAATAAAACATAGGAAATGGTTGAGATCAGATGCAAAATAATGGCAAGTAATAAAGCTGAAGATTATATAACCAATAATTAATGGATAATAACTAAAAACACATTACATTATTAGATAAACTATTTCATCACATTGAATGAATAAAATCTGAATAAAGAAGGCTGTAAAAATAATCCCATGACATTGAAGCTTAACAATGGAGATTATAATAGAAAAATATTTACATGGATAATAATTTACCTATAGTAATGAAATAATTTATATGTTGGAAAACAAAAACATACATCCATGTCCACTTCTAAGACAACTACAAATAAATGGTTAATGCATCAACAAAAAATTAATTTCTGTTTTGTTTATTGTGTCCTACCAATGTATCATGAGGCTATAGCAGACAACGTCTATCAATTACTAATTTTATTATTTTCCTAAAATTAAAAATAAAAATATTCTAATAAATAAATTTTCCCCATAACACATTGAATTATTTGAATTATTGTGAAATATTAATATACTTTGATAAAATCATTGATAAATTATTGAAGAATATTATCATTAAACAACCAAAAGTATCCAATACCACTCCGAAACATTTGAACATCAATTGCAATGGAGGAATAACATTAACTGAATATTATATGAATAAGTAGTATATTTATTTGAATTATTAAATGGATTTATATACACCACAAGTAGGTAATCTATGGTGAATAAGGTATAAATCATATATAAGTAAAAGAAGTACAAGAAAACCCTATTTTACTACGGAAGGAGGAGTTATTTCGGAAAATCATGTGCATTTTTCATAAAATCATATTATAATCATGTATATAAATGAAAAAAAGTAAATAAAATGATATTATATTTTTAGCATAAATGATGTCCTTTTGAAGTGAAAACATTTCAAAATAATATTTAGCAATCTATTTAAATATTTCTTTTTAATGTGGTTTGTGGAAAATAATAAAGGATAATTATAATGGAAAAGGGAATAATTGTTTGTATAAACCTAAAAATGAACCATGTTAGTTTTTCAGTAAAAAAAATTGTTTTATATATTTATATGTTGGATTAAAAAATGTTAGGTATACACATGAGACCGGTAATAAATATGGAAATTCTCTTTAATCTCTCATGGATATCAGGTTGTTTTTAGAAGATAACCTCTTAAAAACATGTATTTATCCATAAAACACGGATTATCTTATTTATATATATGATTTTGGTAAATATACAAAGAATATATAATAATAGTACATAATTAATGAACCCTTATATTGGATTAAATAGACAAAATGAGTGACCCGATTGAAAAATGGGGGGTTTTGGTAGAATCTCTTACCTAATGTCTGAAAGTGTTCTACATTTGAACTTAATGTTATAAATATTAAAATAAATAACATTAATTAAATAGTAAATTTCTATTTATATGTTTATTTAATTTATTAAAATATTATTATATTGACTAATAACATTTTGATAAGTTATAAAATATGATTTTATCATTCAAGAGCATTTGTTTTCTTGGTTTATATTAACAGTTTACTTGTGTATGAATATGGAAGTTCATATAAAATTGGAATGGAAATCCAGAATTGATGTTATATTTTATAAATCAATATCCTTATGATTAATTGGTTATATCAGTCATATGAATATGGGGGGGATGAATCATTAGATTAAATGATATTTATAATCAATGACTTCATTTTGGTATTTCTTCAATCATCAAAATATAGTTTTCCTGTATTAAATAAAATGATGTGTAAATAATGGTTCAAGAACATTAAATATGTAATAATATAGATAATATATTTTAGTTTAATAATAAATGTTGTTTTATTAAAATCTAGGAAGGCAATAATGAAAAATTAAAATGCATCATCCATGACATTGGTAAATTGGCACATTAGAGGCAATATTTATATTTTTAGAATACAAGTGAGTGACAGAGAGAGAATGATAATTTTTACGATGGATGATCTATTTACATGATATAATTACGATATATAAATTTTAATTTAGTTTTCATCTCCCTTTGGATAGGGTATTTTAGGGAAGAATAAGAAAATATATGATATTGAAAAGAGAATAAATGAAGAGAGTGTGGATTATTTCATGTCAAATTCTTCTACTTCAGAACCTCATTAAGGGGATTATTTTTAGTATTATATATATACCAAATGATCCTATACTTAGTGGGGTGTTTTGGGAATATTATTGAATATAATGTTGATAAGGATCAAAAATTAGATGGTTTGTAGAAAATGGGTGGTGAGAGGTATTATATATAGTGGTGGACTAGGGTGAATTTTTAATATTTTTTCAATAGTTTATTTTTTTGGCACAATAATATTAATATTTATTATTACTATGAAAAATAATTCTAACTAGTGATTTTTTGTTTGGACCAATTTTGTTTACATCATCCATCTCTCATGGAATATTTTATTTCAGTTATAATGTATGTTTACAAAAAATTACGGTATTTCACAATTCACCAAAAATACAAGTATTTATGGAAAATAAAAAAATAAAGTCTAACTGTTTTTCAATTTGTACAATTAAAAAATAATCTCCATTTATTGAAACTAACTTTCAAAATATTAGAAATTTTATTTTAAACTAATATCATTATTTATTTGAAAAAAAAAATGATTTCAAATTTATAACTAATTTTCTTACATTTTGAAAAAATTCCTAAGTTCTCAAGAAAATATCATACAATCATAAGAAAACAATATATTATATTATATTACAAGTTAATTATATAATTTTTTTAATAAATATATTAATTATAAAATTGAATATAATCATTTAATTTTTATAATAATATAAAAACGTTGTTAACAAATTCGAAATCATTTATTTACTTATAATATAATATAATTGTACCATATTATCACTTCTAATATGGCCTAATAATATTTATAATTTCATAAGAATGTTAATTGTCATTAGTTTTGATAATGGTCAAATTAGTTTTCCTTTATTCACAGTACTATTCTTAAAAAAGAAACATATGAGAGAAATACCTAACAATTATAGAAATTAAATGTAATGGCCCAAACCCTCATAGACCATTATGTTGAAAAATACTAATGTTTAATTTATTCTAAGGACCATCGGTGACTCAGGGAGGAGTTTTCCAAATATCAGGTTAAAGAAACAATGGCATTAATCATCGTCAGTGGAACCAATATACATCAGTGGCACTAATGGGAATTAGTTACATTGATCGACCATCGGTGGCACCGATCAGCATTGTTGTCGCACAAACCTCTACCAGAGTGTCGGTGACTCACCCATTGGTGAGTCATTCCATCCTCTCCATGGTTTTTCTATTCCACCCCAGAAACATCTATTTTAACCCAAAAGTGTTTTAATACCACATTCAATGTGATTTAAGGCCCGTAAAAGATATTTAAAATCCCCTAACTTCCAGGAAACCATTGAATTAATAAAATATGTGGCCTTTTTATTAGTGTCACACCCTTTGATGTCATGCTCTGTTTTCTATGTTCTCTATGTTTCCCACCTCTAATGTTTTTTTACCTATTTAAAGATGATTTATTGACTTATAGTCATCCTCTAGTCTATATCTACTATTTCTGAGGTGAACTGTAAATGATGTTTAACTCTGAAGTGTGAAACTACCAATTTGTAAGGTCAAGCCAAAGTCTGAATTTTTTGTACATCAATGTGGTCACTTTAATTTTAGAAGCTATCCTCTTCTTAAGACAAAATCCACTATTTCTTTTTCCTTAAAATTCCTATAGACTTCCTCCAGTGTGGAATCATGCACCTATGTATAATCCCTTTCTGTTCAGCCATGGAGTACTTCTGGAAAGTCCATCATCCCCTATTCTTGGTGCAATGAGAAAACATCGATCCTTGATCATACAAGTAGGTATTCTTCCTTTGTATCACATTACTATGCATCATGCAGGGTGGGTATGATGATGTTCCCTCTTTATGAAGATAAAAACATCAATAATGATCTAATAAAAATGTTTTTAATGAATTAATGGTTGCGAAAGATGATGATGTTGTTGCATTATACCATAATTTTTTTGTTGTGAATTGTATGGGTTAATGTCCACTGAACATATTATCCATTATTTTTCCTTTCAAGTGCACTAATGATGCTCTATTTTCTGGATAATCTAGTGATTGAATGAAAATAACAAGGAAATAGAATAATCACGTAAACTGAGTTGATTAAATAGATTTTCAATGAGTAATATCAATCATGTGATAACTCTGGTTGACCAAACTTAATGAAGGAATAGAATGAATGGGGTTGGATAAATCTGAAACCTTCCATGCTCTGTCCCAGTGATATAAATTGTTGTTCTGTTTGATGCCTTGTGGGGTGATGTTGATGGGAATAGAATATACAAATTAATGGATGATGAGATTTTAATATAAGGCCTTGTGGAGATGGTAGTAAATGCTCTACACCTAGTATGTTGGGGAGTGTTTTGGTTCCAATACTTCGAGGGATCTCACGAGATCCCATTTTGATGTTGTTATTTACAAGAGAATTGGGAGTGATTTCTTAAAATCATGTTTGACTTTTTTCTTCGAATTATAATTTTGGATTCTGATTACACCTATTAGTATTCTGTTTGTGAATGAATATTTAAATTGAATCACTTGAACATGATAATGAGAATGTGTACAATGGAGAACTATTTTCCATAAATGGGTTATGCTCTAGTTTTCGTTGTTGTGTACATGTGCCAGTAGAGGAAGCATCAAGAGAGGTTGTGTGCGGGATGGTTTTTGGTTTTGAGACCCTTAGGATGGTATGTGTTCTTGATTTCCTATATGTACAATATTTAGTTCATTGGTTTTTTATAAAAACCAACCCGTGTTTATAAATTCATGCTTAACACCCCCATTTCATGGTTGATGTTGTGTTTTCTAACATTCCTATGAGTGGATGGTTATTGGCTCCATTCTAAACCTTCTATAAATTATCCCAAGACACATCAGGAAGCCTATAGCGACTTAAGGTTCATTATGGCCTAGACTATTTACATTGGATGTATTGTGGTGGGTAATCCTAGGTGTGTGCTGGAAGTTTTGTTTCTCATGTGTGTTCGAGATGATGAATATGCGTCTACAAGAAAGAACAGTGGTTGTGTTAGACCATGTTTCTCTAGGTATTATGTGTGTGGATGATGGTCCAGGTGTTTGCGGATGAGATGTGTAGTTGGGGGGCCTCATGTGTTTATAGATGGGATAAACATAAGGTTTGGATGGACCATAAGGGTGTTGTTGGGTGCGGGATTGGGTCTTATTTAGGATTTTTGGGAGAGGTTTGATGAAAAGGATGTTCAAAATACTTAGTGGGAAAGTGGTGAAGGGAACCCAAATATCAATGTTTTATTACTATTATCCTACCTAACTAGTGTTTTTTTTGGGGAGTGTGCTTTGCTGAGGCCGGGTGGATAGTTTTCCTTACTAGGTGTTTTTGTTACCTCTATTTTCTCATGGGGAATTAGAATGTCTCCCCACTTATACACCAGATATTTGGGTTTCTTGAATGAGTATACATGTATACTCACCCTACGTATATAATTTTTTTTTCATGTTTCTAGGAGGACATTGAGGACCATGTTGGACCTTACTAACTCATGCATCGAGAAATTTTTCATTGTTGCTATTCTTTTCTTTTGTTACGTTATTTCCTTTTTATCCTTGTAATTTTTACTGTTTTCACTTTCGATTATGCATGTGGGAATGGATTCGTGTCTTTACTCTTATCTTCAGACCTTGGTGTTACTAGGACATACCATCTTATCTCCAGATCTATTTTTCAAAAAAGGATAATGCCTTCAATTTTTGTGTGATTCTATACCATTTTTTCTAGTCTCCACTTTAGGGCCTACTGAAATCTATAATTGTGGGACATTATCTCTCCTTCTCCTTGAATAATGAGGGGAATTTCATCTTTCCATTATTTTCCTCATCTTAGAGAAGGCGGGTCAAGACATAATGGTATCATAGTTGACAGTTGAGAGATATGATAGAGTCTAGGGTTAGGAATAGTTAGGATTTAATGGGATTCTTGGGCTAAAGTGTTAGGAAAACATGATGCGTGAAATAAGAAAGGGAGACTGACTAGGACACTAGATTTTTGGGGGCCCAGTGATCTGATGCAAGGACATTGAGACTATGGAATGAACAAGTGAGGATATATTGATTACATGTTATATACTGAAGGATCGGTACATACTAAATAATTATTTTTGTTCCTTTATGAATTGGGGTGTCATGGGAAAATCTAAATACATAATTAATAAGAACCTAAGTAAATTGATTACTACTGGATCATATTAATTCATTTTTTTCTGTGCAGATATGGAACCCAGACATCATCCACGTGTGGTGCGGTCAGTCAAGGACTAGCAGGTAGATCTGGTTGATCAGTAGAGGGAAGATCGAGGCAAGAAAGATGAACAATGGAAGAAAGTGCTTCATGAATTCAGGTGGTAGACTCTCACAGAGTATGAGGGTAGTATCTCAGACCTGGAGACAGATAGCTAGATCGAGGAGCTGGTGGTCATTTTCATTATAATCTAGGCGTTGATTGATTATTGAGTTCCTCTGGCAGTTAGCCAGATGTTGGGGGTGGCACATCAATGGTGGATGCATTATTTTTAGAGTTAATATGGAAACATAGATTTAGTGGAATGAATTCGGGAACGTGTTTCGGGAGAAATTCCTTTCATCAATGATGAAGGTGGAGAAGAGGTAGGAATTTATCTCCCTTTAACATCAGAGTATGTTTGCGAGGGAGTTGGGGATCATGTTCAAGGATATATTTTGTTTTTATTCATATCTTTTTCAAGATGAAAATTCATGGGAAATATGTTTAGAGGAGGTACACCAACAATCTTTTCAGTTTAATGTTACACTATTCAATCTATCGACATACATAGAGGGTTAGAAGAAAGCTGAAGTAGTGTAGATGATGCACACACTGGGAGGTATGTCATGAGAGTGGAGCGAATTGAATTTTTCAAAGGGGGTAATTTTCCCCATAAGAACTCTAGAATTATTTCCTTCCAGGTTTTGGCTAGCTGGGAGCATGCCTCCGTAATTCCAGTTCTTATAATTTGGTCCTTAATCATTCACCATTTCCCTAGGACCGATGTTATTTTTTTCGGATGTTTTGGGAACATCCAGAGTTGGTGCCCAGTTCGGGCTCAATATTATGGGGTTGGCCAGTTTCAGTGCCCACATCAGCAGTAGTAGTTACAATCTAGACCTATTCGGCAATAGCAGCAGCCCCTACCCCTCCGAGCACAGATGTTAGAGGAGGATTCTGAAATCATGGTTGTCCTCAGGGGCCTCAAACATGGTGTGGTTGGGAAGGTGGCTGAAAATCAAGGGGCAAAGTAGTTGGTATGTGTTGTTTCACATTGTAGAGGCGGAAATTTCTGTAGGTTCATTAGTTATTCGAGGTATGATCAATCGGTTTAGTACTATTTCCGATAAATTGTTTAACTAGAGAGCTTCGCTATCATTTGTAGCACCTTGTGTATCACCTGCCTTGGGTCTAAAGGTTAAGAGACATTCCTTGACCACGGGTTTGAGTAAGCCAATAGAAGGTTAGACTAGCCTGTGTGGTGTTTGTTGAAGATGTAGATTGATGTTAGGGAATTATCAACCCAATGGGGATCTCCTTCTACTACAAATTCTTCAATAAGATTTCATCATTTAAATCAACTGGATGTCTTCTCTGCACACTGTTATCAACTTCTTCTAGAGAAAGGGCGTGTTCTCAGATATGGGCATCAAACATTTAGCTTTTGTTAGTGATTAGGGTTTCAATGAGGGTAGTCGGCATGTGAAACCCCTTCCTACAATGTTTGGAAAGATATCAAGGAAATTAATAGACTCAAAGATTTTGGAAGTTCCAGGGATTGTTAGTGAATTCTTGTAAACCTTCTCCAAGGAGTTTGTGACTCTACCCCCTTAGTGAGATGTTGAGTTAGGGATAGACTTACAACCCGGTTCCTGTCTGATTTCAATGACTCCCTATTGGATGGTACATTCCTAATTGTGGTAGTAGATGATTCAGGTTTATGACATGCTGAAGAAGGGTTTTATCTAACCGACTGTGTCATCAAGTGGTGTTATAGTCTTATTCTCAATAAAGGTAGAAGGTGGTTTTAGGCGGGGCATAGAATACTAAATTCTGAATCAGGTGATGGTCAATAACCAATACCCCCTCTCGATGATCAAAAAATTTATTTTCCATTCGAAGGGAGGATGTTGGTTCTCTATGATTGGCTTGTATTCTATATATTACCAGTTGAGGGTGAATGGGGGTGAAATCTAGAAGACCCATTTCAGAATATTGTACTATAAATTTGAGTTCATGGTCATGTAGTTCGACGTTAGTAATGCACCAGTTTTGTACATGGGGCTCATGAACTCTATTTTTTTTGGGTATTTGGACTAGAACATGGTAATGTTCATCGACGACATCCTGTTCTTCTAAACATTAAAGGTGGATCACTTCGAGCATCTATGGTTAGATATGGAGGTCCTCCGGCATCACCTTCTCTATGAGAAGTAGTCCATGTGAAATTTGTAGACACAATTGGTGCACTTCCATAGAAATGTTGTTTCCCAACAGAGAATATATGTATACCCATCGAAGGTCGAATTAGTTGTTTCTTGGGAAGCACCAAAGAATGTGGAAGAGGATTGTAGTTTCCTAGGTCTGGTGTGATACTACTTGAGGTTCATACCTAACTGCTCTCATTTTTCAACACCTTTGATAGCCTTGACCAGAAAAGCTAGGAATTCATATGGAGTGTGTAGTGCCATGAGTTTTTAGTTACCTGAAAGGGAATCTAGTTAGTGCCCTAGTGCTGAGGTTTCTAGAGGAATGGTAATGTTTCATGTGTTATATGATGATTCCAGTTTAGGCTTGAGGTCTGTGCAGATGCAGTGATGAGAAGTTATCTCTTATGTGTATATGCAGTTAATACCTCATTAATTTAACTAATCCACCCATGACCTAGAACATTCACTAGTTATGTTCGTGATGAAGCTTTGGCGTAATTACCTCATCGAGGAATGCTTTTTGGTCTTCACAAGTTAGAAAAGCATGAGGTATATCTTCATCAATCAAGACATGAACTTGTTGCAGCAGAGGTGGATGTCTTTTCATCTAGTACAAAAATGTCAATCTCCCCTACACCTCATGAAATTAGAACATCGTGGATGATTCCTTGAGTTTTAAGTCATATAAGGTAGTGGTTATTCTGTCTACATGTGCTTTAATAATGATAGAGGAGTTGGTTTCCTTGCACCTGGATGCAAGTGGGGATGGTGGTAGAATTTATCTATCCAAGACTATATTGTAGTCCTCTCTGATGAGGTAGGTGTAGGAGTCATAGTGGGGGGACATGGAGACCAATGTGATTCATTATTCGGTTGACCATGGAAGTGCTCCGGAATAATGGTTGGAGGATGGTCAAAATCATAATCTTTTCTGAGGGATGATATTTTCCCAAAAAATGATTTTCAATGGAATTCCCTATGAGTACCATAGATCAGACATGGAGGTACATCCAAGGGATATGAAGATGTACCAAGGCGTTAGGGAACATTTTTGGTGGCTCAACGTAAAGCGGCCAGTGGTGGGGTTTGTGGAAAAGTGCATTGTGTGTTAGAAGATGAAGGATGAACATCATGTTCCCGACGGTTGTCTTCATCCCTTAGAACATCTCGAGTGGCAGTGTTATAAAGTCTCAATGGATTTTTTCAAATGCCTATCTAGGTTTGAGAGAGTATCTGATTCAATCTGGGTAATGCGGTAGAAATTGATGAAATTAACTCACATCATAGCAGTTAAGGAGTTGAGCGCATTGGATTCCTTAGCACAGAGGTTCGTGGTTGAATTTGTGTGGCTACATGAAGTTACCATAACCATTTTCTTATATTGTGAATCACAATTTACCTCATGAGTCTGGAGGGTATTGCAGCATGAATTTGGAACCCATCTATGCCATAACACTTCATTGAATCCACATACAGATGGGAAGGTGGTGTGGACCATCCACAAATTAGAGGATATGCTTCGGGAAAATTTTATGGACTTTAAAGGATCATGGGTATGAAACCTTCCTCTGTTAGAGTTTTACTGAAAAATATCAACCACTATACCAATTTCATGGAACCTTTTGAAGCCTTTTATGGAAGAAAATTTTGTTCTCCTATGTGTTGGATGGAGGTTTTGGAGGCAGATGATCATGGACCAGAGGTAGAGCAGAGCACAACGGAGAAGGTTCCGCTTTTTAGTGAGGGGATGAAGTTAGTTCAGGACTGGAAGAAGTCGTATGATGATCCTAGGAAGTGGACCTTAGAGTTTGAGGTGGGATATCTTGTGTTCTTGAAGGATTCCCCTCAATGTTGGATGAGGATGTTTGGAAGGGGGAGTAATATTTCTCTCAGGTACATCGGACCCTTTGTTGTGTTGAATGTTTTTGAATGGTGGAATATCAGTTGGTGATACCACAATGATTAGAGAGGATACAAAACTTATTTCATGTATCTCATCTCTTTAGGTATCTAAATGATGTCTCCCATGTCCTAAACTGGGGATATTTGGATATCGACAATGTTGGGAAACACGTGGAGAAACTGGTGAGAATCATGGAACCAAGAAAGATGGTGTTTCATGGGTAGACCATTCAGTTGGGACGTGTGTTATTGATGCATGGTGGACCTGAGGAGAGTACTTATGAACATGAGGCATAGATTCTTTTCCAATACATTGAGTTTTACTTAGTTTTGATCTAGTTTTTTCTTTGTGACTTGATTATAACGTAATGTTCTACCCTACCTGCAGTATGGTTAGTTGTTTCAATGTTCTCTCTTTTGTGTGAAAAGTCTTGACAATTAGAAGGATTGAACCTTATCCCTAACCAATATGAATTAATGTGGATGTGATTAAACCCTTTAATATGAGTCAGTACTACCCAATTTGGATAGTATCTTGACACGGAGGAAGGATCTCCCTAACCCAGGTGTCTAGGCGGTGTGCCATTTTTTGTTTCTGAGGTTTCTTGGGATACGAGATCCTTAGTGTCTGCATAATTGTTCAAGATATATATGTGAGGGATATGTTCCGGGATTTCGAGGGTTTATTAAAATTTTTGAAAAACACTGTGGTGTTTTGTCCATGAAAGGTATCTTACGAGGTGATAGTTCAGACCCCTCTATTTTCATCTTGCTTACTCTTGATTTCTTGAGGGTGAGAATTGTTTTAGAGTTATCTGATGTAATGGGTCAGACCCAACTGGTCCATTACCATACCGAATACTAATGGTTATGGTATTCTAGGGACCATCAATGACTCATTGAGGGGATTCCCAAATTTTAGGTTAAATGAATAGTGGTATCGATTGACATCGATGGCACCGATCGGCAATAGTGCCACACTAACTGGTGCAAGGGCATCGATGCCAGGGTGTTAGTGACATGCCCATCGATGTGTCATTCCTAGCCTCTCCGGGACATTTCAGTTTCACTCTAGTAATATATCTTTTAACGTAAAATGTTTTAATACCCCATTTAATGGTATTTATGGTCCATAAATGATATTTTAAACCCCCCAAGAGTTGGGTGAACCATGAATTAGAAAAATGTGTGCCCTTTTTTCGTTGTCAAACCCTTTTCTACCTTGCCTAGTTTTTTTATTCTTCCCAGTTATCCCTAGCTATTTGTTTTTCTCTATATAAATATGTTCTCTCAAATCACAATAATCTGTGGGAATATGAAAACCATTTTCAATTGGAATTACTAAATCACTATTAATACCAATGTGGGGAACCACCAATCCATGTAGTTGTACCATGATATGAATTTTAACTACATCCATATTGTGTCCATAATTTTAGGATTTTTCCTCTTCTTATGTCACGATCCTCACATCCTTATTCCTTTTGGTTTTCCTTGTTTCACCTAGAGACATACTCCTTCATCGAATCATGTAATCGTGCAGGATCCCTTTTCATTCAGCCTTAGAGTTCCTCCTACAAATCATGTCATCTGTTGTTCATGGTTCAACAATAAACATTTGATCCTATATCATCTATGTAGGGGATCTTCCTTCGTTTCTCTTTACTTTGAATCATGTGTGGTGGGTATGATGATGTTCCCTCAGGACATAGATGTAACCATCATTTACGAAGATAATAAAAAAAATTAAATAATAATGGGGTTTGGAAGATAATGTTGTTGTTTCATTTTACCTTTGTATTTATGTTTTGAATTTTATGGGCTCATGTACATTGAAAATTGTGGATGTTAGTGGTCCTTTCGTGAACAATAATGATGCTTTGTTTTCTGGAAAATCTTGTTATTTAATGGATGTAAAATAGAAACTGATTAATCATGTAATCTTGGTTGATTAGATGGATTCCCGATGATTAATAACCATTTTGTGGTCACCTAGATTTACCAAAAGAAACAAAATAAATTAATGAATGGTGATTGTTAAATATGAAAACATCCTTTCTCTGTTCTGGTGAAGTTCATGGTTGTTCTGTTTGATGCTTTGTGGGGTGACATGTATAGGAATCGAATCTCGAGTTCAATGGATGATGGGATGCGAATTAGATGCCATGTGGATCCAGAGATAATTGTTATAGACCCAGTATGTTGGGGAATATTTGGGTTCCAGTCATTCGAGGGATCTTGTGATATCCCATTTTGATGTTTTTATTTACAAGAGAATCGGTAGTGAAGGATTAAACGCAGACTCGACTATTTTCTTTTAGTTATTGTTTTGGATTGTTGTTCTACCTGTTAGTTTCTCGATAGTGATTTAATATTTAAATGAAATCACTTGAACTTGATAACGAGAACGGGTACAATATGGAACTTTTTTCCAAAAATTGGATGTGCTCTGGTTGTGGTTGTTGTGTACTAGTGCATGTAGGAGTAGTTGTAAGATTTGTTGTGTGTGTAATCATTGTTTGTTTCAGGACCCTTAGGTTGGGATGAGTTCATTATTACCCATATATATAAAATTTAGTTCTTGTGATTCTAATACGCACCCCACCCATGATGAGAACTTCATGTCGTACACCCCCATTTCATGGGGAGGGTGTTTTTCACAACATTCATATGAGGGGATTATTATTATCTCTTTTCTGCTCCCTGTCCCAGGTATCAGCAGACTTGTTGGACATGCTGTTATGGCCTATGGTTCATTATGGCCCATGACTCTTCAGGCAAGGTGTATTGTGGTGTGTTGTCCTAGGTCTGTGCATACAGGTTTTTTCCCATGTGTCTTCGGGATATGGTCGAAGTGTTTGTGGAAGGAAGTGTGGTTGTGGTGGCCTAGGTGTTAGTGAGAAAGAATGGTTGTTGTTATAGTCCATGATTCAGCGTTCCAGATGTGTGGTTGTGATGTCCCATGAGTTTGCGGGCAGGATAAATGTGCGGTTGGGATGGACCATATGGTTGTAGTGAGGGGCAGCAGTGGGACTGAAGTGGGATTTTTACGGTTGTTTCAATGCATAGGATGTTCTAAATAACTAGTGGGAAAGCGGGACAGACCTTAATATCTCCCCAATGGGGAACAAGTTCTTTTTAATTCCTTACTTAGTATACATGTATACTCCCCTTACATATATATAATTACTTTTAGATTTATAGGATGATTTTGAGGATCAGACCGGACCTTACTAGCCCTGACATCACTACAATTTTCGTTGGTACTTTTCTTTTCATTGGGTACTTCCTTAAGGTTTTTTCTTGTACATTGTATTGTTTTCACTTAGAAAGATGCATGTGGTAATGGATTCTTGGCTTTACTCTTATCTTTATCCAATATAGTTTCTTGGGCGTACCATATTATTTCCTGATCATATTGTATAAAAAGTGTAATGCCTTCCAATTATGTGAGATTCTATACCATTGGTGTCAGTTTTTACTCTAGGGCCAACAAAATGTGTGAATCAGGAGTCATTATCTCTCTTTCACCTTGAAGAAGGAAGGGTCGGGCATCTTGCCCTAAATTCTTTAAGCTTGGAGAAGGTGGGTCGTGATAGTAAATTTGGATATTATGCAACAACTAAATAATTTATATTTTTTTAATATATAATTTTAAAAAGTTAAAAAATTATATTCCATCAAGTACTCCTTTAATTAATGGTAATTCCCTATTTAGAAAAATATAGCCTTTTATATGTAAAATTAGATTTATTCTTATTTTATGCCATTAAAAATGTTTTGGACGAATGGAAAAATATTTAATTGAATATATAACATATAAATCTCATTAATATATTTAACAACTACTAAATAATTTAATTTATTAATATAAAATTTAATTATGGGAAAAATATTTTCTTATAAATATACATCCTTTGTATAAAATTTGTTTTAATTTGTAATGAATATGTTACCCAACTAAAACTTTTATAAACATGTGAAAAATATATATTATTATTTTAATAAATATCATTAATTCCATCATTTCCCAACATCTATGAGTAAATTATAATGATTAAATAATAATATGTAAATTATCTTTATGTTGGTAAGATATCAAAGAAGTTAAATTTTAAAAAGTGTCATATTGTAAATTATTAGGGTCTTAAATTCCACCCCTCATCTACAAATTGCATTCTCAAAATTTTAAATTTTTATAAATAATAAAAGTTTCATACTTGAAAATTATTATATGTTAAATCAACCTCAGAAATATGGTTAATAAAAGGTCTTCTTAATATGTGGAAAAGGAAAATGTAATGGTCACTACAGAAAAATGATTTAAGGTAGAAAATAATTAGTCGAATTATAAAACATGTGAATAGTGGAGAACATTAAAAATCATGTTCTGATTGAAAATGATAGAGAACATGTTCATTATAAATTTAAACTTCACAAAACCGCAAATCATAAGAATGGTAAAAGCAATAGAGATTTTTCAGAAGGAAAAGTAAATAGATGATGTTTTTTGATCTAAAATACTTTCCAATATTTGATGAATTCTTATTACTATAGAGATATGTAATTGAGATGATAAGATATTGTATTAGATTTCATTTCATTAGTAGAATTTTATTTTTTTCTCTTCGATCAATTTTTAGTTCATCCCATATACCTGGAAATGAATGTTAAAAATCAATTTTTCACAGCTATATCACATTTATCAAGTAATATAGTCATTAATTCATTCTTTATACCAATAAATTTTTAATAAAACTAAAATGGTTATCAATTCTATTAATTTCCATCAATTTACATAGTTTAACTTGATTCATTCCATATGTAATTAATCATAAGAATCATCCAAAACATGACTTCAAACATTCAATGACACAAATTTTGAAGGAAGGTCAATAAATTTAGAAATTAAAATTAACATAAGAATCTCAAAAAACTGGCTCTCTTAATCAAATACACCAAATACATGAATACCCTGATCTACTTAAATTCTTTGTAAAACATACATGCTTCAAAGAGTAATATAATAGGTTTTCTTTAAATACAAAACGTCTAATAATATAAATGACCAGACCCCAAACAACCTTTATAGTCACCAATAATATGACGTAAAAATATATTTATTGGTATCTAAATCATCAAGAAAATGGTAAGGGTTATCATTACCATGTAATTGTTTTTCAAAAAAAATCAAATAACAATAGAATCACATTTTTAATTATTGGTTCTATTAATCACATGTTTCGAATTACATGATGAAGATGTACTATGATATAATCATTATATATCACATGATTCTTATAACCAATAAAATATCAATAAAATACTCAAAAAACATAATTATTGAATATAAACACATTTATTATTCCACATTAACTATAGTGAAAATATTATATTGACCGTAATAATTTTTCTGATTTTATCTATATTTCCTTGATGCATGGGACAATAATTTAAATAGTGTTGTAATTAGTTTTTAATTGAAACACTGAACATTGGAAAGATTTTCATTACAAATTTAATCACTATAATGGTGGAATTTCTCTAAAAACTTTTATAAAACTCACATTCATATTAATAAAGCACCAACATGATTCATTCCATAATTATCACTTGCGGGAAAATTCTTCTATCTCTTATTTCCTTTATCCACATTTTTCTACTTGTACTCTTTTTCTAGTTCATCCCCAGGACGTCATAATATGTAGGATAAAATCTCCCCCTCTATTTATATTATGATATTATCCCTTCACATGATGAGAAGATTTGACATACAATTTCCCTTTGAAATACTAGCTTAATACAATCGAATAAATGACCATTATTACAATTTAGGTTATGTGAATTGATGTGTTTTTTATTTCATTACCAAGGAGAAATTTGTAAACAATATGGTACATTATATTCTATTATAACATTATGAAACTTATTGTATAATCCCAAAACTAGTTAAATATTGAACATAAATTGAAAAAATGTGTATCTAATATCATAATACAAAACATGGTTTGCATGGGGGAATATTTACATTAAAATCCTTTATACCGGCTTGAAAGGAAAATGATATGTATCCTAAAAATATCCCCCAAGAGTTTCAATCTAAGTGTTCATTAAGTCTTGAGACACCTTGTAATATTTTTTCCCCATGGTACATCTATGCCAGAACCATGTCCACTGTTAGCCTATAGATAGGTATGTATTTTAATGAAAAACCACATAATCTATTCCTTACCAGTATTATTATATGATTTTATGTTTCTATAACCAAATTCTATATGAGTTTTTTTCCCAATTAATTTTTTATAATTATTGTTTCCATGTTATCTACTAAACATCCATTGATACAAACTTTAATCCCCTAGACCCTAGTTTCATAGATCCAATGCCTTATTCAATTAAAATGTGATAATAAATAAGGATTTTTCCTCCCAAATGACTGAATATTTAGTATTTTTGGAAAAAATGGATACAAAAACTTTTTTTGACATTGCAACATTAAAATGAAAAAATATATTAATCTAACTCGAAACATCCAAACCTCCTTGACTATCCATGAAGGTTATTCATAATTTAATTTATCGCATCATGGGGAAAAATAAAATAGAAGAAATGGGTTAGATTAGATGATCATTAAGGGTATGAAATGTAGTGGAAAATAATATAAAAATATGGAATTATGAATCTTTAAAAATAAATTCTACAGAACATAATCATGAGATTTATATGGAAAGAATAAATTATGAATAAATTATGATATGAAAATAAGTACATGGGAATGAATCTTGACCATGGATTTTCTACTTGTTGAATATTTACCTTGATAATAAAATACAAATTAGGATGAACAAATTTATACACTCGACATCATAAACATATTGTCGAGTCATCGACTAAGACTCCTGAAAATTAATGGTTAAGGACTCATTCAAAATATAATTATGTTTTCTTTTCTAAGACCTTTTGATGCATTGAGGGATAATAGTGGGCCCCTCCCATCACTTAATATGTCAAATGCATTCCTCATATTTCTATTAAAACTATATCCTCAAATTAATGTGTCCCATTTCAATTTAAAATATTTGAATCATATTTAAAGATGAAAATACTCTAATAAAATCATTGATAAATTCTTAATGAAAATTATCGTTAAACATTCCAATATTTTAAATACCACTTTGAAATATTTAAATATCAATCCATATAAAGGAAGAAAATTAAATGAATAACATAAGAATAATAATAATCATTATTTGATATAGGAATAGTAAGTACATCATAACATGAATGGAATAAGTGATAAACTGGGAAAAATATCATATAAGTAAATGTGAGTGGAGAAAACCCCTCTCTCTTAATAGATAATAGTTCATTTGGAAAATGATATTAATTTGTCAGAAAATAATTTTGAAAAAATTTATATCTATTCAATAATATTTATGTAAAATGAAATTAAATTTGATTCATATCTATTTTCCAATTTTAGTGAAAACGTGTAAAAAGTTCTTTGAAGAATTTGTAGATATGTTCATTTTTTATGTTGATTCAGGAAAATAAAAATGGTTATTTAAAATAGGAATAAAATAGTTTTTTTAATAAATCAATAAAATTAAACATGATAGTTTTCATGATAAAATTGGTGATATTATAAAATTAAAGATAGTTTAAATCAGAATATGTATAGGACATGATAATGGGTAAGAGATATGAAAATTCCTCTTAATCGAGATTGCTTATCGGGATGATTTTAGAAGGGGACCCTTTCAAAACATATAGTGACCCATCTAAGAAAGATGATAAGATATGAATATATGATATTTTAACACATAAAATAGAAGATATAATAATTACACAAAAAAATGAATCATTACATTTGATTAAAAAGATATAAAGATTAACCTGAAAAAAATAGGGGTTCATGTTGCATCCCATACCATATGTCTAAAAGTGTTCTACACATTACCATAATGTCCTAGATAATAAAAATAAATCCATCAATTAATTATTTGACAATCTGTATTAAATATATTTGAATTACTGTAATTTTATTATGTTGATTTATTCCCTCTTGATGAGTTATAAAATACGATTTTTTCATTTGGAAGCATTAATTTCCATGGTTTTAAAGATTTGTTTAATTATATAGGTCTATGAAAGTTCTATGAAAAATGGGAATAGATAACTATAATTTATGGGATATGTTATATATTAAACTAAAAATGTCTAAATTGTTATATAAGTCATTTTTATTGTAATGGAACCTACCTCTCTAGTTTATTACATTGGGAATGTTCAGTGGTCGAAGTGTTCTGGGATTTCATGGGGAGTTATTTCCACACATTGCAAAAATTTTAGTTTCTTAGGTTCCCCAACAATAGGTTGTTGATGGTAGGATCCAACATTTAGTCGTATTGGTGAGTAAAAATAGTGAGTCAATATTTTGATTCATGACGTTTACTCATGAAATTGAGTCGCATCGTTGAGTCATGGTGGTGAGTCACAATAGTGACTCATGATGATTAGTCACCCTGGTGAGTCACTATGGTGATTCTTGATTGTGACTCATGATAATGAATCACAATATTAGATCATCCAGTGGTGATTTATCCAATGATGATTCATCAAATTGCAACTTGTCTAGTAGTGAGTCATCCAATAGTACCTCATCAAGTAGTGAGTCATCCAATGGGTGTTCATTCCAACGAAAATTCATGAATAGTGTTTCTAGCTTCATATGGTGTCGCCCTATTAATGTTTTCATTGATTTAAAATGAGTTGACATCAATATTTAATGGGTTTTGAGCCGTTTTGAATTAAATATATCTTCTAAAACCCTAAATATTCCATTGATTTCCCGCCCGCATGGTCTTGGCCATGATCATCTGTTAATGGATTTTAAAGACAATTTTTTCCATTGATTTAGGGTCTATCCTTTCTAAATCCAGGATCATCCATTCCATGTGTGTTTCCCTTTATCATTTTTCAAGATTCCCTGACCCCCCCCCCCCCTTGGGGAGTAGTGCAATTGTTTTGTTGGATTTCGACCTTATATTCTCTAGAGGATCAACATGCTACATGCATGCCGCCTACTTTGGTGAAACCATGAAGTGATGATCGTCTCTTATTCCTTGTAGGGATCCATTTATCTCTCTTAATTGTTTATCATGTTGGTTAGGTGTAATAATGACTCCTTGTGATTATATTTGGATACAAATTAAATAAATATTACTGAATTTGTTTTTAATCATTAAACATGGGACTATGAAGCAGTGTAGTATGTTTTTGTTTTATTCATTTCATTGTTATTATAATTATTTATGGGATAACTACCCACTAAAAATCAAAAATTTTCGGGGTCGTTGTTTGTGAAACCATGATGGATTGTGCATGCTTATTTTTTGTTTTCTATTTAACAATTATATATAAGATAATTCTTCACAAAGTATATTAATAACATAAATGGACTCCTTAGGACCATGCTTCTTATTTGTAACCCTATAATTAATAATTGGAATTTAAATATGGAATGCATTGTTAATCTTTAATATGTATTCATTTGGTTCTTATAGTGACATGGTCATGGTAGCTTAATGTGCTTAGGGGTTTGGTTGTGAATGTGTGGTAATATAGGCGTGGCATGTTTGTGTAGTGGGGTTGAAAATCTAGTTTTTGTTTAGTGTGTTTCAGGATATAGTTGTGAGATGTGGATTATTGTGGTTGAGATTATGTATTGGGTGGGATGATTATCAAGAATTATGATGGTTGTGGTTTCTAACGGTTATTCTCCATGGGGTTTATCTATGAGTATGAGGATAAAATAATCACTGCATGCCTCATGATCAACATATGTTTTATCATGGATGGGTGTTAAGAGGAGAGGAATGTGAAGTGGTTTAATTTAACATGGCTATTTTTTAATATGTGTGAATTTTTCGTTGTTCTAAGTTTTTTCATATTCTTTATAGTTCTACAGGTAGTGATGGAATGAATAAATTAATTGTTAATAAATAATGAGAACTATTTTGATGAATAATATACGAGTATGATTTTTATTTGCGTATTATTATATGGTGTTTCATTTAGTGGTAGAAAAAAATAGTAGTGTGAGTCAGTTTTTTGTTGATAATTCATTTTTTGGGCTTCAGTTTTGGGTATTATATCTGATTTACTTGTATTTTCCTTATTAGTTCTATACGCACCACACCCTAGTTGAAAACTAAGTGAAGAACACCCCCATCGAGATGTGGGGTGTCTTTCCCAAACATCATGGTGTGAGGGTAGATTGATGGACACCCGCTCTTCCCTTCTCCTTTTTTAGGATGTTCGTCCCCATGATTCTTCAGATAGATTATGGTTTGTGAGGCCTAAGCGTGTCTTGGTGATACTTTTATTCAAATATGTATTCAATATGATATGTGTTATTATTTTCAAGTTGTCCTTGTGATGTGATGTGACATGATTTCCCAAGTCCTTTTAGGATATGGCATAGTTTGTGGCCTCGGTGTCTACAGGCAGGATGTGGTGTGGTTCCTGAGGAATAATATTATGCTAGAATGATAGGATATGGTTGTGGACCAACTATTTATTGGTGGGATGTTATGTGGCTTGGGGCCCATTTCATGGGATGCGATGTGTTATTTGGGGTCCTAGTGTGTGCAGGTGGGTTGTGACACGGTTCTTTTGGAAGAAGTGGTATTGAAAGTAAATTATCCATTAGTCATGATCAACTAAACTAGTGAGAATTGGTGTGGAGTTCCCCAATCATCAATGTGATTAATATATCACATTAATATACTTGTGTTACTTGGTGAACATTCCTCTAGGATATGGGATATCTAGTATAACTTTTTAGGTGATGTTGGTTTCTGTTGTTTTCTCACATTGCTTATATCACATGTACCCAATAGGTTTATTTATATATATTATAATTTAATTCGCACCATATGTATATTAAACTTGTTTTAGGCTTCCATAATGATTATGTTGACCATGAAGGACCT
This sequence comes from Viscum album, assembly GCA_963277665.1. Lineage (NCBI taxonomy): Eukaryota > Viridiplantae > Streptophyta > Magnoliopsida > Santalales > Viscaceae > Viscum > Viscum album. Next base: position 957,899,976 of record OY728143.1, on the reverse strand, counting down.
TACTAACTCATGTATTTGTATAGCATTTTTGTCTCTACATAGTTTTACTTTTGGTACATCCTTTTTATTTTTTTTTCATTTTTAATAGTGTTATTTTAATCATGCATGTTGGGTGGATTTTGGATTTTATTTATATATGGCATGTAGTTTTTTGTGGTCGAAACATATTATCTCCTGATCTAATTTTTCAGCATTAAAAGGAAAATTCCACCAATTTGGTGAAAATATATAAATCATTTCCTCTAGATTCCACTTTCAGGCCAACTAGAGGTGGGATATGGGGGTTAAATATTTCCCATTATTCATTTCTAGAGAGGATGAGTATCTTTGGATGGTGGGGAAATTAAAACATGGTAAGAGAGGATGATAGTTGAGAGATATTATGGGGTTTGTTGTTGGGAACAATGAGGCTTTCAAGGGTTGGTGGGGATCTGGTGTCAGGTGAACTCGGTGTTTGACATAGTCTATGGAATGTTTCCTTTGGAAATGGTAAAGTCCTTTTTTGTTTAAGGTTCAAACATTCCAATCGATTTCTAACGGGTTTATTCGTAGAACCGGAAACATCCAATGATTCTATAGCCATTTGGACCAACTTTCCAAAGGTAGGTGTTCATTAGTTGTGGACCTATGAGACTTAAGAATTTGCATTGGTCGAGAGGGTGGGAGGTCGGACTCATCACACCTTTTTGGGGGGAATTATTGTCTACTCGGGGACTCTTTTTATAGATTTAAGTTATGTTCATGAATCCTTATTACATTACCATGTACAAAAAATGAGCTTTACTATAGATCTGACAATCAATTATTAATATGTATAAGATTTAGAGAATATTTTATTTGTATTCGAGGTTCTTCATCGATAGAGAATCATCTTTATTTGTTAGAGATTCTTAGTCAATTGTATCCTTCAAAACATTATATAGAAATATCTTCGTCATCGTGATAACCATACTGGATTTAAATCCACTGAGCGGGGCACTTGAAGTTTATTGTCATTCAAAAGGACATGGATTATTTCATAGTTGGGATCGTACCCGCATATGGGCTACCTAGGTATCCTTGTTTAGAAATGGAATCAGAACCCATGTAGTTCTTGAATTAAGATATAGTTTAACGTCATATGGGACAGATGAGAATTAATGGGTGATAGGGTTGAACCATTAGAAAAGCTTCATACGTACTCTACTTTTAAGGAAGAGATCAAAGTTCATGTAGTTCGAGATAGAAGTTTGTGGTTTATGCATGACTAGTGGATTAAAGAGAGATGTCATAATTACTTTTACACTCTATTCTCACTTGAGTCCTACTCTGTGTGAGAAACAAGAGGTATCAGTAAAACCAGATGATTTTTACCCCGAAAGATGTTGTCACAAGGAATGATATCGGGCTTACATATGTATAATTTCCCAAATAGATAATGATTGGGAATTATTTTAGAGATGAAGTCCAAAAACAGGGTCCATAATGGTGTATGTCACGACCCCCTCCCCACAAAGTGTACCCCTCCTGGGCCGGCAATGTGAAAAGGGAGATAATGACCCCCGAGTCCTGCCTCCAGTAGGCCCCGGGTTGGCGACTAGCACCGAGGGTATAATAACATACAAATGGGAGGCATTACCCTCTAAGAGAACACATGCAGAAGAGAGAGATGGAATAGACTCCAATCAACTCCAACTCAGAACTGAAATACAAAAGGAAACCAAGTACATATATGAAATGTCATGAAAAAGTACTACAACTGAAAGGAGAAACTAAAAGTACCCAAAAGAAAGTAAAACGACAGCGACCACAAGCCCGAACAGCTCCTCCTCCAACCGCAAGCTAGTAGTAACCAGCATGATCTCCAACCTGCTCCAAGTGACCTGAAGAACAGTTTATATGTACATAGGGTGAGTATAACAGTATACTCAGTAGGATCCTCCCCAAGACTCTCGTGCAAAAGTAAAGAAAGCATTCTAAAGCCCAGTGAACAACAAGTGAAACTAACTCATCACCTAAATAGGTATACTATGTTCCCAACCTCACCATGGCTACTCTCACCAAGTAACGCATAAAAGAATATAGAATATAGTAATGAATATCAGGGGTACCCCGCTACTACTTCCCCACTGGTTTTCCGCTTTTCCCCAACGACATACGTCATGTGCATCTCTCTCCAAAGGCTTGCCCGCAGACACCTCGGCTAAGCTCCACAATCTGCACCTCGTGCACCACAAAGGCTTTCCCGCAGACACCTGGGCGAAGCACCACACCGTCCTCACAACCGAAAGTAACGAGGTAATTTCCGGGAGCCACCACAGCTCGCATAACGTGTATCATACGTCGGGTATAATACCTCAAGCCATTACAGCCCATACGCCGAGTAAGGATCCTCAAGCCATCATAGCCTATACACGTTACACCTATAGTAGTCCGTAGGATACTATATCCAGAATATATGTTTGTGAATAACCACAAGCCATTACAGCCCTCTACACACATATATGGGGTAACTAACCACTGTGCCTCATGGCACAAGTATCTACCAAGAGAAGAGAGCGGAGCCAAAGGGGGTAGTCATCCATTCAACCTCCCATCAGAATGTTGGGGAAAACACCCCCCCCCCCCAGGGCTCAGAATCCCCGGGGCATCAGTTGCCCTTACCGACAGGGTGGAGTAGCGTATAGAAACACAAAAAGTACAGAATATATAAGTAACTCACATCCACACTATGGGAATTACCTAGTCTTAGATACAACTACAGCTAACATCTCTCAGACTCCAGGATGCTACTTCTAAGACTAGGTATCCTATAAGCACACAAACATTTGAAGCGATTTATTAGATTACTCCATTCTCATTTTATCAGTTCCACTGTACGTTAATTAATTCTATAAACATTAATTAAGAATGAAAAATTCCACATCAAACTGAATTGGAATCACATTCAAAAACAACTGATCCTTTTTAAGATTCACATCACCTTTAAATTCCAGCATCTCCATCCCCGTAGATTTTCACCATTTAATCAAACATTCATTACAGAATTACTTTTCCACATTCCCAGGCATTCTAGAAAAACATCTTATGCTTCTAAACACAAAGGAGGCTCAACACGGTGAATAGATATACTACCCATCGAGTCTTTTCCGCCTATAGAAAGAGCATATACCCATTCTCCCTCGAGAGGCTAAACACTGAAAGCATGTGGCATAACCGCACGTCTTCACCTCCTTCGGAAGAAGGGTAGCAAGACCAGCTGCCTTGAGTAATGGGGAAAAGAAAAGCAGATTAACATTCAAGAAAACCGCAAGCAACCAGTAACCACATCCATCCCATTCCATCACCCCTGGTGTCCTCCCCGACACCCATATGCATAAACTGATGCATCTCACCACTCTAGGCGTCATCTGCTGCCATAACCACAAGGCCTCCATGCCTCCACATATCACAACAACCATCCAGGCTCACATCACAGCACAAGCAGCAGGAAAACAAACATCACATCATGGGCTCTTGACCCTTTAACAAACAAGAGGGTAACTCAGAACCCTTTTAGAAATTCCCACACAATCTGTTCTCTAATCCATATTGAATTGGCAGATTTTTTATTCATAGGTTCCAATCATGGATACCTAATCAGCAAGCTATCACAAACAAATAACCTTTCTTACTTCCCTAATTTGATTATCTTCAAATTAGAACAACTACAACAACGGAAATAACCAGATTAATTTACATGACTCTTTATCTTTAGCCAATTAATTAACAATTAATTCCGGCTTTACATTCATTATCAATTTCTATCATGAACGAACAACAAATCAAAGAAATCATAGATATCACTATTTCTAGGAAAACATGAGGCAAACCATTATCACGGTAATAAGCAACAACATGCGATCAACCAATTCTTTTAATCCGGTTCAAGTATTTAATTAGGTCAATTTCATTGTGATCCAAAGGGATAAATCTTTCTAATTCTACGATTTCACATATACAATTAGAGAAGCCATGAATCCCCTACCTCAAACAGTTCCTCACGTTCTTTATCCACACAACTGGTCACGATCCTCCCCTCGCGACAACTGCATCCACCGGAGGATGCTGCGGTACGACAGTACCAACCAACACCAAGAAAACCCATTAGAATCTTGGAGAATACATGGTATTATTATGGAAAAGAGGATAGGAGAAGATGAACCCCAAAAGAACGAAGATACAATATACCTTATATCGAAGATTGATCGGCACGGCTCAGTTGCATCCAAAACAGAACAGAACCAATCATTGGGTTAATGATTGATTGTGCAACTCCTACGGAATGGATTGAAAGGTTATAGTGTCTCTTAGCTGAGAACAAATGGAAATAACAAGGGAGAATGATATCTCGTCCCTTTTTAAGATTTAATGGGGCGACAGTTTAAGATCCGGTTAATTCTCCATTAAACACGGATCGCATTAACCCACGCGGTTTGACCAAGTAAAACATTAAAAGCCTTAGGAATAATTAATATAGGATTTATGGCATTTGAAACGGCCTTAAGATCCCTTAAAATAAGGCTTTAAATGTATTTTACGTCAAAAGAAACGTCAAAAGGGGAAAAACTGTAGGAGTCTGGAAACACTGTTCACCCACCGTTACTGTACATGAAACCGATCTGTGAAACCGATCTGTGAAACCGATCTGTGAAACCAATATCTGAAACCGATCTGTCACACCGATCTGTGAAACCGATCTGTCACACCGATCTCTGAAACGGATCTGTCACACCGATCTGTGAAACCGATCTGTCACACCAATCTGTGAAACCGATCTGTCACACCAATCTGTGAAACCTATCTGTCACACTGATCTATGAAACCGATCTGTGAGACCGATCTGTCAGACCGATCGGTGAGACCGATCTGCTAATGTTCATAAAACTAGAAACACTATTCACAGAACTGAAAAAATTGGCAGTGTTGGGGATAAGTCCCCTTAACCTCCCAGAACACCTCCAACACCAACATTTCACAAAGTAATGGACCGGAGAGGTCCGGGCCATTACATTAGATACCTCTCAAAACATTCTCGTCCTCGAGAATTAAAAACCAACCTAGAAGAGAAGAGGGGTCCGAACAACCACCCCATAAGATACCTCTCTGGGAAAAACCACCATGAGTTGTTCGAAAGCTGGAACAAAACTATGACATCCGGGAACAAACAATCTATACCCAAACAATTCATTAAAAACATCACATCAAAGGTACATAAATAAAACATGAATGGTCTAACCAGAGAGGAAACATCATTACATGAAAGGAGTTAAACATTAAACAACTCTAGGTACTGAGCACGTATCTGTGACTCACGATCCCAGGTACTCTCCTCCATGCCACCTTGTCTCCACAAGACATGAACTAAGGGGATATAACGCCCACGCAACACTTTCTCCTTGCGGTCTTGGATCTCCACAGGTCGCTCCTCGAAGGTTGCATCATCATCAATATCGATCTCTCCCCAATCAATAACATGAGATTCATCATGAAGATAACGACGGAGCTGTGATACATGGAAAACATCATGTATCCGACTCATATGAGGGGGAAGTGCTACTCGATACGCCACAACTCCAACACGAGCTAACACCTCGAAAGGCCCAACAAACTGGGGAGAAAGCTTACTTCCACGACCAAACCTTCGCTGCCCACGACGGGGAGTCACCTTTAGAAACACATGACCCCAAACATTAAACTCTAACAGTCTCCTTCTTTGATCAGCATATGATTTCTGACGATCTTGTGCTGTCTTCATCCTCTCACAAATCACCTGAACCATCTCTGTTGTATTCTGCACTAGTTCTGATCCGAGAATTGCTGACTCTCCGACCCCAGTCCAGCACAACGGAGAACGGCATGGCCGGCCATACAAGGCTTCAAACGGTGCCATACCGATGGTAGAGTGAAAACTATTATTGTAAGAGAACTCTACCAAGGGTAAGTGCTTCTCCCATGAACCTCCAAAATCAATAACACAAGAGCGCAGCATGTCTTCAAGAGTCTGGATGGTTCGCTCTGTCTAACCATCTGTTTGAGGATGAAAAGCAGTGCTAAGGCAGAGTTGAGAGCCAAAAGCAGGCTGGAGACCTCTCCACACCCTAGAGGTAAAACGAGGATCTCGATCAGAAATGATCGTCTTAGGAACTCCGTGAAGCCTCACCACCTCCTCCAGATATTTCCTCGACAAAACCTCCACTGAGCTCGACTCCTTGATTTCTATGAAGTGGGACGATTTAGTTAAACGATCCACTACCACCCATATAGCATCATGTCCTCCTGGAGCACGAGGTAAACCTGTAACAAAGTCCATTGAGATGTCCTCCCACTTCCACTGAGGAATCTCTATGTGTTGGAGAAGACCACCAGGAACACGGTGTTCGGCCTTCACCTTCTGGCAGACTAAACATCGAGACACACACTCTGCAACCATACGTTTCAGCTCAGGCCACCAGAACTGACTCCTTAAGGATCGGTACATCTTCGTCACACCAGGATGTACTGCCAAGGGTGAACTATGGAACTCTCATAGAACCGTCTCGCGCATTGCCAAGGGAACAAACAGCCTTCGATGATACAACACTCGGTGTTGTTCATCCTCCGACCAACCATCAAGGGACTCCCCACAAACAACTCTATATCTCCAAACTTCCACCTCTAGATCACCCAACTGAGACTCTTCCACCTTCTGCATCAGGGATGACTACATCGTCATCCGAAAAAGACAACCTCTACCCCCAACTTCTCCCATATCAATATCTAATGCTGACAGTTACTCCATTACTCTCCAACAATCACCAGATTCACGCACAACATCATTACGTGACTTTCGGATTAGTGCATCAGCTACAACATTCCCTTTTCCAGGTGTATATGATATTTCAAAGTCGTATTCCTGCAAGTACTCCATCCACCGACGCTGCCTCATGTTCAAGTCACGTTGGGAGAAAACACACCTCAAACTCTTATGATCGGTGAAAACCACAAAGTGCTCACCAATGAGGTAATGTATCCACAGCTTCAGAGAAACCACCACGGGTGCCAACTCAAGATCATGGGTGGCATATTTGCGTTCATGGGCACGCAATTGTCGGGACCCATAAGAAACAACTGGCCTTTGCTGCATGAGAACACAGCCTAGCCCCAGATGTGAAGCATCACAGAAAACATCAAACTGGACTCCCTCCGCTGGAAGACAAAGGACTGGAGCACTTACCAACATCTCCTTTAGATATTCGAAAGCTGCCTGACACTGATCAGTCCATATGAACACTTGATCCTTCTTGGTCAAAGCTGTCAGAGGAGTCGCAACTCGGGAGAAATTGGCTACAAACCTCCTATAATAGACTGTGAGACCAAGGAAACTTCGCACCTCTGACACGGTCTTGTGGGCTACCCATGACACCACTGCTTCTATCTTCGAAGGATCCACAGCTACTCCCTGTTGGGACACAACATGCCCAAAGAAAGGAACTTCTCGCGCCCAAAACTCACACTTGGACAACTTCCCAAACAACTGATGTTGGAGAAGAACTCCCAAAACGGCTCGTAGATTCTCTGCATGCTCTTCTTCAGATGTGGAGTACACAAGGATGTCATCAATTAAAACCACAACAAACTTTTCCAAGAATTCACAGAACACAACATTCATCAACCCCATGAAAACAGCTGGAGCATTCGTCATGCCGAATGGCATTACAACAAACTCATAATGCCCATGACGACAACAGAAAGCAGTCTTCAGGATATCCTCATCCTTTACACGCATCTGATGATATCCTGACCGCAAGTCGATCTTTGAGAACCAACTTTCACCCTTCAGTTGATCGAATATGTCATCAATCCGTGGAAGAGGATAGCGATTCTTTATTTTCACTTTGTTTAATCGACGATAATCGACACACAACCGCAAACTGCTGTCAGCCTTTTTCACAAACAAAACTGGTGCACCCCACGGTGACACGCTTGGCCGAACAAAACCACACTGCAACAGACCATCAAGCTGAATACGTAGCTCTCATAACTCAGAAGGGGCCATCCTATACGGATACATAGAGATAGGGGACGCTCTTGGCTGTAGCTCAATCCCAAACTCGATCTCTCATTGAGGGGGTCAGGATACAACCTCTCTTGGAAAGACATCACGGTACTCCTCTACGACCCTAGGAAACGCCAACTGTTGAACCTCTGATGAACTCAGCATCATCCCAGCCATCATGGATGATAAGGATGAAACTCGTCTATGATTCATTTGAGGATCTCTCTCACCAACCAACACCACTTCCTCTCCATCTTCATCAAAGAAAACGACCTTCTTCCTGTAGCAATCCACAATAGCCTGCACTGAATACAACCAATCCATGCCGAGGATGACATCATATGGTTGTATTCGTAAACATAGGAAATCTCTCCAAGAGCGGTGCTGCCCCAACACTAGCTCACAGTCTCTACATACTTCAAATAAGGTAGCTCGACCTCCAACTGGCGTAGTCAACGCCAAGGGCACTGGAAGCCTCTCTACCTCATGTCCCAAAGCGTGGACAAGGGTAGGGGATATAAAGGAGTGTGTTTCTCCTGAATCAAACAAGGCATACACCAAGGTAGAAAACAAGCAAAGGGTACCTCGGACGACGTCTGGATCGCCTGGAGCTGGCAACGCTAGAGCATGAAGCTGACCACGACCACCTCCACGGACTCTCTGACCCTGATGACGACCACCACCACGGCCGCGCTCTGCTCTCTGAGGAAGGGGAGCGTCATGGGGCTGTCCCCTGCCTGCTCCATCTACCCTCTGGTGATCTAAAACTGGTGCAACCTGCTGCTGCTGCCTCGGCTGGAACTGCCTCAACGGAGGAACCTGGAGAGGAGAGCCTGGTGCACGATGACTGCTCTGAAAAGTCGGGCACTCCCGCTGCTGATGACCACGACCACCACAAGAAAAACAAGTGCCTGATCCCTTGGCATAGGCATGAGAGTTGCTGCCTCCGTAGAAACGAGATGGGAAGGGCTGGGACCTACCCCCAGGTGAACGGAAACTCTTCTGTCCTGAAAACTGGGAACCCCGAACCACATCTCTACTTCGTGAGGAATCATGACGATTCCCCTCTCGTGACGATCCGGTCCTAGAAAAAGTCCTCTCAACAACCTCTACCCTCGCCAGCACCTCAAGATATTTCTTCAGCATACATGGGGTGACCTGGCGCTGGATCTCTGGATGCAAAGCCTCCTCGAAATGCCTCGCCCTGGCCTCCTCATCTGGTAACAGGTCTGAAGCATATCGTAGAAGGTTCCTAAAACAAATTCCAAACACTCGAACACTGGATCTCCCATGTCGAAGGGTAAGAAGCTCCTGGCGACTAGACGCCTTCGCAGTCGAAGAAGGAAACTCGACTCTAAACCTGTCTCGAAACTCCTCCCATGAGATCGTTGGCTCCTCAAGATCCCCGAGGAATAAGAACCACCACTGTCTCGCTGCCCCACGCAACATCGTCACAACCAAGGACACCCAGTGTTCCTTCCGAGCACGAATCGAACTGAAGCCTATCTCGACCTCCTCCAACCAATCTTCTGTGATTGCATCTGAAATGGAGCCCTCGTACTTCTGTAGACTCTGGCGCTGAAACTCTCGGAGTGTCTTCCTCCATGTGGCATCGTCGTCAACCTCTACCCGGCGGCGATCTGCTGGAACAACCTGCTGGGCACCTTCTGCGCAAACCTGACGAGGACGTCGACCTGGAGCCATACCTGTAAAATAACAATCGTTAGATCTACTAACCTTGGAATATGGAAGACTCAACATTAATTAATTAATTATTTTGTTTTAATAATTTTAGGTTACCTATCCCAAGGTCTACCCATTCAAACACAGGCACAAAGAATAATGATGCATGATCCTTTCCTAGGTCTCTACCCTGCAACCAGTATAACTTTGTTTAGTAGCCATCGTAAACATAAAGGTCCGTGCAATAGATCATAGGGGGCACTGAACGCCTATGTCTCTGCCGGTCTCCAGTGTTTACCCCACTTGCTAAACATGAATGACACCATTGCCCTACCATCCCATGCATCCTCACCTGTGCCTAACTCTAAACTCCATCCTATCCCTCAACCAGACCTTTGATACCACTCTGTCACGACCCCCTCCCTTCAATGTGTACCCCTCCTGGGCCGGTAATGTGAAAAGGGAGATAATGACCCCCGAGTCCCGCCTCCAGTAGGCCCCGGGGTAGAGACTAGCACCGAGGGTATAATAACATAAAATGGGAGGCATTACCCTCTAAGAGAACACATGCAGAAGAGAGAGATAGAATAGACTCCAATCAACTCCAACTCAGAACTGAAATATAAAAGGAAACCAAGTACATATATGAAATGTCATGAAAAAGTACTACAAATTAAAGGGGAAACTAAAAGTACCCAAAAGAATGTAAAACGACAGCGACCACAAGCCCGAACAGCTCCTCCTCCAACCGCAAGCTAGTAGTAACCAGCTTGATCTCCAACCTTCTCCAAGTGACCTGAAAAACAGTTTATATGTAAATAGGGTGAGTATAACAGTATACTCAGTAGGGTCCTCCCCAAGAACCTCGTGAAAAAGTAATGAAATCATGCTAAAGCCCAGTGAACAACAAGTGAAACTAACTCGTCACCTAAATAGTTATACTATGTTCCCAACCTCACCATGGATACTCTCACCAAGTAACGCATACAAGAATATAGCATATAGTAAAGAATATCAGGGGTACCCCGCTACTAATTCTCCACTAGTTTTCCTCTTTTCCCCAACAACATACGTCATGTGCATCTATCTCCGAAGGCTTGCCCACACAAACCTGTGCTAAGCTCCACAATCTGCACCTCGTGCACCACAAAGGCTTTCCCGCAGACACCTCGGCGAAGCACCACACCGTCCTCAAAACCGAATGTAACCAGGTAATTTCCAGAATCCACCACATCTCGCATAACGTGTATCATACGTCGGGTATAATACCTCAAGCCATTATAGCCCATACGCCGAGTAAGGATCCTCAAGCCATCATAGTCTATACATGTTACACCTATAGTAGTCCGTAGGATACTATATCCAGAATATATGTGTGTGAATAAACACAAGCCATTACAGCCCTCTACACACATATATGGGGTAACTAACCACTGTGCCTCATGGCACAAGTATCTACCAAGAGAAGAGAGCGGAACCAAAGGGGGTAGTCAGCCATTCAACCTCCCATCAGAATGTTGGGGAAAACACCCCCCTAGGGCTCAGAATCCCCGGGGTGTCAGTTTCCCTTACCGACAGGGTGGAGTAGCGTATAGAAACACAAAAATTACAGAATATATAAGTAACTCACATCCACACTATGGGCATTACCTAGTCTTAGATACAACTACAGCTAACGTCTCTCAGACTCCAGGCTGCTACTTCTAAGACTAGGTATCGTATAAGCACACAAACATTTGAAAAGATTTATTAGATTACTCCATTCTCATTTTATCAGTTCCATTGTACGTTAATTAATTCTATAAACATTAATTAAGAATGAACAATTCAACATCAAACTGAATTGGAATCACATTAAAAAACAACTGCTCCTTTTTAAGATTCACATCACCTTTAAATTCCAGCATCTCCATCCCCGTAGCTTTTCACCATTTAATCAAACATTCATTACAGAATTACTTTTCCACATTCCCATGCATTATATAAAAACATACTATGCTTCTAAACACAAAGGAGGATCAACACGGTGAATAGATATACTACCCGTCGAGTCTTTGCCGCCTATTGAAAGAGCATATACCCATTATCCCTCGAGAGGCTAAACACGGAAAGCACGTGGCATACCCTGCACGTCTTCGCCTCCATCGGAAGAAGGGTAGCAAGACCAGCTGCCTTGAGTAGTGGGGAAAAGCAAAGCAGATTAACATTCAAGAAAACCGCAAGCAACCAGTAACCACATCCATCCCATTCCATCACCCCTTGTGTCCTCCCCAACACCCATATGCATAAACTGATGCATCTCGCCACTCTAGGCGTCATCTGCTGCCATAACCACAAGGCCTCCATGCCTCCACATATCACAACAACCATCCAGGCTCACATCACAGCACAAGCAGCAGGAAAACAAACATCACATCATGGGCTCTTGACCCTTTAACAAACAAGAGGGTAACTCAGAACCCTTTTAGAAATTCCCACATAATCTGTTCTCTAATCCATATTGAATTGGCAGATTTTTTATTCATAGGTTCCAATAATGGATACCTAATCAGCAAGCTATCACAAACAAATAACCATGCTTACTTCCCTTATTTGATTATCCTCAAATTAGAACAACAACAACAACAGAAATAACCAGATTAATTTACATGCCTCTTTATCTTTATCCAATTAATTAACAATTAATTCCGGATTTACGTTCATTATCAATTTCTATCATGAACGAAAAACAAATCAAAGAAATCATAGATATCACTATATCTAGGAAAACATGAGGCAAACCGTTATCACGGTAATAAGAAACAACATGCAATCAACCAATTCTTTTAATCCGGTTCAAGTATTTAATTAGGTCAATTTGATTGTGATCCAAAGGGATAAATCATGATAATTCTACGATTTCACATATACAATTAGAGAAGCCATGAATCCCCTACCTCAAACAGTTCCTCATGTTCTTTATCCACACAACAGGTCACGATCCTCCCCTCGTGACAACTACATCCTCCGGAGGATGCTGCGGTACGACAGTACCAACCAACCCCAAGAAAACCCATTATAATCTTGGAGAATACATGGTATAATTATGGAAAAGAGGATAGGAGAAGATGAACCCCAAAAGAACGATGATACAACATACCTTATATCGAAGATTGATCGACACGGCTCAGTTGCATCCGAAACAGAACAGAACCAATCCTCGGGGTAAAGATTGATTGTGCAACTCCTATGGAAAGGATTGAAAGGTTCTAGTGTCTCTTAGCTGAGAACAAATGGAAAGAACAAGGGAGAATGATATCTCGTCCCTTTTTAAGATTTAATGGGGCGACGGTTTAAGATCCGGTTAATTCTCCATTAAAAACGGATCGCATTAACCCACGCGGTTTGACCAAGTAAAACATTCAAAGCCTTATGAATAATTAATATAGGATTTATGGCATTTGAAACGGCCTTAAGAGACCTTAAAATAAGGCTTTAAATATATTTTACGTCAAAATAAACGTCAAAAGGGCCAAAACTGTAGGAGTCTGGAAACACTGTTCACCCAACGTTAATGTACATGAAACCGATCTGTGAAACCGATCTGTGAAACCGATCTGCGAAACCGATCTCTGAAACTGATCTGTCACACCGATCTGTGAAACCGATCTGTCACACCGATCTGTTAAACCGATCTGTCACACCGATCTGTGAAACAGATCTGTCACACCTATCTGTGAAACCGATCTGTGAAACCGATCTGTCACACCGATATGTGAAACCGATCTGTCACACCAATCTGTGAAACCGATCTGTGAGACCGATCTGTCAGACCGATCGGTGAGACCGATCTGTTACTGTTCATAAAACTGGAAACACTATTCACAGAACTGAAAAAATTGGCAATGTGTTGGGGATAAGTCCCCTTGACCTCCCAAAACACCTCCAACACAAACATTTCACAAAGTAATGGACCAGAGAGGTCCGGGCCATTACAGTGTATGTGATTTTATGGATATTTGGATACTCTAAATTGGGGCATACTCCTGATAAAGATGCCTAAATTAGGAGGGGACATGGGGATTACTCCTGAGAAGGATGCCCAGGTTAATGGGACTTGAGAGCTGGGGCTGACTTCTGAGAAGGAGGCCCAGGATAAGGGAATTATGACTAGGGCTTACTCCTATGGAGGAAGCCCATATTTGGGAACATGAACTGGGTATTATGCTTGAAAAGGATGCCCAGGTTAGGGGACTATTTACTGGGGCGTACTCTTGAAAAGGATACCCAGGTTAGGGGATTATTGACTGGGGATTACTCTTGAAATGGAGGCCCATGATAGGGGACTATTGACTAGGGCTTACTCGTGAAAAGAAGGCCCAGGTTAAATATCTTCTCATATAAAGGGATTAGGTAGAATGAATGAAATCTCTCACATTAGTGACATGAAGATATGTAAATCACTTGGTTTTGAGAGATGTTCCATAGAATTCAATTCAGGTAAGGAATCAAACCCAGGAATCATGCCATAAATGACTTTGAAGGGGATTCTAAAGGATAAATCATGGAGAGGAGTGGTGGATTTGAAGAAAAGAGATGAATGTACAAGAGGGGAACCCAAAAGAAGGTAGGTGCATAGGACCTGGTCACACAGGTATACCTGCGCGACACATAGGTACCTGCACGATGGTCAACGCATAGGGTAACACTTGGGTGAGGCTTGGCTCAAGCCCTTAGCATTATCTCTATAGGCTTCCAAAAGAGTGCCACACATGTTTTGTTGAAGGAATAAGGCGGCACACAAGTGTCTTCATTTCCCTTAAGGGTTAGAGACTTAGGTGTGTAGGTGTTGATGAATTTTAACACTTAGTCATTGTTTCCCCTCTTTATATCATCCATTCTAGGTACGAAATTACCTTATAAGTGTTCGGAAGACTTTTAAAAGATACTAGGGTGCCGTGAGCTGAAATATGAGTTTTTGGATTTTTCGTCCCTGAAATGGGGGGCCCAAAAGGGGTATTTATAGGCTACTGAAGACATTGGGAAAAAATCAAATAGGGTGTGTAGGTCACCTGCACGCCCAAAATGTGTTGCGCAGGTATACTTGCGCGACCATCATGGAACTTGCATGGCCCATGCTCAAAGCAATCCTTCTTCATGCTTTTGCCAATTTTTGATGTTTCTCAAAGGCTGAATCACTTTGTGTTAAGGTATTCCCCTTTTTAAGTTGATAGAATCTGTGGTGGAAAGGAGCGTCAACAAAAGTATCCCCTCAGAGTTGGATCCTAATGAAAGAAGGATGTGAATATGAGGTAAAGAAGAAAAACCAAGGAATTATGGTGCGCATGTGTTGAGCGCGCAGATGGCGTCGTGTGGGTGTGAGCCACGGAGGCTTCAGCACACAGTGGTGTGGCCTTGACTATAAATATTCATCCATTCCTCATGAAAAGAAACTGGTTCTCAATGATTCCTTCCCTCTCCATGCAAGTTTCCATCGTCGCGCATGTTTCCTGTTTTCTACTGGTTCTTTGTGATGTGCTTCTGTAGAGGTATTTGTACTTGCATGGTGATACTTGCTCACCAAAAAATTGCACAACACAACTATATTTGTGTGCCAAAATTGGACTTGATCACCTTAATTCCATAGACTTTTTTCCACTTGTCTTCACAAATTTTATGAAAAATCAACTCACTTAAGAGTTAATTATTTGACTTTTGTGCAGATTAAATGCCTCCCAGAAGAATCGTAACATCTGATGAACTATCCATCAAGCGAATTGATGTTATGATGAAAATTATAGGTCATGATTACTATGATATTTGTGACAACACTCTATCATATTTGGCCGATTACATAAAGAAGTATCATCGTGACTTTCCACAGAGAATCTACTTGCCTCTGTATGGGCATGGTCATCTCCAAGAAGTTAATGTTCCAGATGCAAAAAATTATATGCTCGAGATTCAGCCACACTACTACTATTTATTTTGGTTATTCTGGGCATTAAGAGAAACAAAAATGGTGTGAACTCTAAAATTTTTCCTTCATTCCATTTCCTTGTAGAAATGAAATTGGAAAACCTTGGGCTGATATGTTTTATGCTACCAGTTGATGGAGAGAAGACTATAATAACATTAGAATCAATATATGAAAAGAGTACTCTCTCCAAATATATCTTTACTTCCAATTATCTATTCTCAAATCCATGTATCCATCTTCCACGTCTCTTAGATAGAAACATAGTTACTGTTTAATCAGCAGAATGTTTTCTCAAACCGCACTCAAGAACATTATTTTACAACTCTTCCAAGAAGAGCTGGTATCACTGCATCTCTTATTGTATCCAGTTGAATGAATGAATTCCAGGAGGTTGCTGATGAAGTTCAGGATTCCGAAAATGAAATGATGAGTTATGTTTAAATCCTCTTGTAATTCTTGAAAAAGAGAAGAGACTTTAATCTACGAATGTCCTTATAACTCTTCTACATCAATGAAAAACACTTTCATCTCCAATAATTTGGGCATGCCTTCTTTTGCAACATGGTTTAAATTTTTACCTAAGCCAATGGGCCATGTAAGAATAGTTTTATTTTTTCTATGATTATTATAAACAACCCAACAAACATTGAATAATTATATTTCTCAATATTACCTAAATCATACAAAATATATGTTTAGTGAGCTAGGACTTGACTTTTATTAAAAGTTCCCATATCTTTTGTGGGAAGTTTAAATTCATGCACATAGGAAAGAAGGAAAAAATGTAAACTATGACTTAATAAATTTTGAATCTGAGGAATGATATGAAAAAACCACTAAAAGTCATTAGAAGAAGTATTTCAAAATAATGAAGTTACCACTATTTAACAAACCCTTTATGGGGTTGAATTATGCAGGGCCACCTATGGGAATTGGCTGCATGGTCAAATAATAGCATCTTTTGGCTGACAAGTCTATTCTGTAGACTGTTTATGCAAGGCTGCCTAAGGGCACGTGCTACATAGTCAGGAAAAAGAACTCTCAGAAATTTTACTTTTCTATTGTTAAAAATCCAGTGAATGTTTATAGAGATTCAAATTTTCCAAATCATATATTCTACTATATGGACAGAGGTACTTGAATATGGACAGGAAATTTTCAATTAATATTGTCTAAGAATTGGATGAATTTCACTCTTGAAAAGGACTGACCCAAACATATGGAAGGGAAATATAAACCATAGACTTGAATACTTGCAAATCATGAAAAAAAGTATGGGACAAATATGTTATGGATGGATATTTTTTCAGATCCCTACATATTATCATTAACAAAAATAATAACAAAATAAGTTTTTCTCCCATGAATGAAGCTACCAATAATTACCAAACTCGTTAGGGGGTTGAATTATGTAGGTCCACCTAAGGGAATTGGCTACATAGTCAAATAATAACATCTTTTCACTGACAGGTCATTTATGTATACTATTTATGCAAGGCCACCTAAGGGCACATACTGCATGGTCAAGAAAAAGAACTCTCGAGTATCAGAATTTTTGTGACTAGATGTAAAGAAAAGGGTTATAATGTTCTGAATGTATATAAGGTTAGGAGTATAACACATCAAAAATGGGCATTTTCCAATGTAAGTAGAGATACATAGATCAATGCTAACCATACTCATGTAGCGGCTGGGTCCTGAATTAAGATGTCGGACATCACTACATATCTCATTAGAATTATAATCATGCCAAATGTAGTTCTTGAAAAATAGTTTAATGTCATGTGGGATGAGAGTGTAAGATATCGTAGTTTAAGGCCATAGAGCTCGGACAATAATGATGAATACACATTGTGTGTTTTATAAACCTGATGTGCATGAAGAGCAAGGTTTTCATACCACATTCATGTTTTCACAAGGGGACTTTTTAGCCAAGGGGCTAAAAGTGTAATTTGGGGTTAGGCCCAAACACATGGGTCTGGATTCAAGGGACGCTAAAACGTTCCAATGCATCCCATAAAGATGGGAATCAAGATGCACGTAGTTATTGAAATACCCTTTATACAGATTTGGTTCGTACAAGTGAAGGGTGAAAGGGGAATTTAGTGCAATGATGGTTTGACCCATGATAAAAGGTTTGGGAATTTCCATGTATGCACATAGTCTTTGAATATAACATGATTGGAAATAAATATAAATAATAACTCCCTCTCAGGTGAGGGTATCCAAGAATGTTTTAGTTTATTTTCATACATGACAAAAGGGTGAACAATTTAACATCATATAGCAAGGACTATGGTGAACAAATGTAAAAAATATTGGTTCTGGGGACAGTTTCACGAATAAAAATCATATGAGATGAAGGTGAACTGATGTGAAGAGATTGATTTTGGGCTTGAATCTCAAGAGGTTGACCACGTACCCAGGATAGAAGGAATGGATCAAAGTCTACGTAGTTCGATTAAATAATGAATTAGTGATCAAGTTGTTCTTGAGTAATATGACCAAAAAAAGGAACGTTTCTGGACTTACACATGGTTAGCGTCCCAGAGAGGGTGTTATGGTTGCTGTTTACTCTATGATAAAGTGAGTCTTACTCGGTGTGAGAAACAAAAGGTAGCAACAACCTTAACGATACATAGTTTAATTTCATGTAGGACATATGAAGGGACTATGCAATTTAAAGTCTTGTAGTGAGAACTATTGATTCTTCACAGTTTAGTGTCATGTATCAGGGATAAAATATAGTTTAATGTCAGGTAGGACATATTAAGGGTCTTTGTTCAGTTTATGTCATGTAGGATGAATGAGCAGTATAGTTTAACGTCATGTAGGACAAATATAGGGACATAGTTTAACATCATTTTGGACGTGAACATAGCTTTGCGTCATGTTATCCAATAAGGGTGCAGTACAATTTAGCGTCCTGTAGCTAAGACGATGGGGAAAATATATTTTAACGTCATGTTGAACAAAACGGGGACTGTGCAATTTAATGTCATGCAGTATGGACAAAAAAGGACATAGTTTAATGTCATGTTGGAAATGTTAAGGACTTTTTCACAGTTTAACATCATGTTGGACGTAAGGGTGCTATACAGTTTAGTATCATTTAGCTAGGACATATGATGACAATACAGTTTAATGTCATGTTGGATGATAGCAAAGTTTAATTTCATGTTGGACGATGGTGCGAGTAGTTTAAGGTCATATGCATGGACCAAAAATTATGCAGTTTAACATATTTATGGACGTATTAGTATTTGTGTTACAGAAAATTACTTCTTCAGAAATCTGGCATTAGTAGGAGTCATTATGAGTTGTCCATCCATTGATATTAAAGAATAAGATCCATTGGAGTAGACCTTATGTATTGAATAAGGTCCTTACCATTTTGGATCAAGCTTGGGAATAAGTATCCGCTAAATGAATCATTTTAATAGAACCAAAGATCAATTCTTCTTCTGAGGAAGACTCTGTCTGATTAGCCAATTTAGATGGTGCTCGTGGATTTGAAGTAGATGGCATAAAATCTGCCAGATTAAAAGACATCTGGGTCTTTGAAGCGATCTCATATTCTTCAGATTGTTCCTCTTTCATTGAATTGTGTCATTTCTTTGAGGATTTTCCATCTGATGAAGAGGGTTTTTCTGTGGCATTCATAGCAGAAGACACAACTGGTTTCATGAATTGTGTTCAAAAAATGGCATGAGTTCGGTTAATCATTTATCAAACCATATAATCCTCATATTTCTACGTATTTTTTTGACTTATTTCCACTCGCCTTCTTTCTCTGGATTTGTAGCAGTAACACATGCTACCTGAGCTGAAAAAACCTTTCAATATGACTTTTCCCGAGTCCACCATCTTTTGAAAGAGGTCTTTGATGAAAAAACACTCTCGAATGGGATGACATAAAATCTGATGAAATGGTCAATAATTGGGATGGACTTCATATCCTTCCTTATTTGGCCTTTTGGGCCTTGGAAATTGAACCAAATTAGTTTCCAGAACCAAAATAAAGTAACAAAGCACCTGTTAATTTTGGAAAGAATAAACATTTCTCTACAGATCATCAAATTGTTTCTATCTTTTGTCTCTTTAATCATCTTGATGAAACAACTTCAATTGTTGACACTTAGGAGGTAGAGCCCTTCGATGAGATGAGGGTTTTGATGTAAAAGCAGGTAGAGGTTCTTGTTTAAGCCTAAATGTAGCAGTATCTGCTTTACCCATTCTCCTTCATAGATCTATTGTAATTACATGATTTTTATCCTTAGTCTTCATAAGAGAGGATTCAATATGACGAGCGATTGATGTAAGGTCTCAAAACCCTCCTATTTATTTCACATGGATCAATGGTGTACTAATTCATCACGTTGATTTTCCACACAGATTAGAAAAAACTATTCTTGAGGGAGTACTAAGCATAGGAAATTTGTTAATCTTTTCCAGCGAGAAATGAAATATGAAACCATTTCATTATCCCATTTCTTAAAATTTGTAAGATAAAAAAACTGTTGTTTATGGAAAAGTTGAGCTGAATTGAAGAAGGAAGCTTTGATAGAGATCCTCCAATCTGGTAATTGACTAGGATTACAGGCTTGTATACCAGAAAAAAGCATGCCATTGTAAAGATTATAGAAAAAACTTGAGCTAAACTGCTTCTTGTTGCTGAGGGGTTCCAATCATAGGATCGCAACGAGAAACAAAACGTGTTAAGTGTTGCTCTGGGTCTCTCAAACCATTAAACATTGGTAATGTGGTACTTGAAAAATTTTATGGATAGAAATTGCATCAACCCATTTAGGGTAAGCTCACTTTTCTGGTTGAATTTAAGCACATTTTCCCTCTATAGCTTCTAACAGAGCTGTTAATGACTCAATAGTAGTTATTAACTTTTGAGAAACATCCGGTTGAGCTTGGAATTTAGCAGTTGCAAGAAACTGGAGCTTAGACAGGTGTGGTGGTTCGTACTGCAACTGATTGTAGCATCGTCGATTGTTGTTGCATATGACCCAAAGGACTAGACCTGTGAGGGTGTAATGGTAATGGAGGATACTCCTGATCCATATCAGAAGCATAAAATAATTTCCTTGGCTGATTGACTCCAGCACGCTTAATAGGAAAACAACCTTCAAGTACTTCTTCATTCAACCTCCTTAATTCCTTCATTTCTTCCTCCTATTGTGAAAATCTTTTATCCAGTGAGAGTGATTGGCCTTCTCGAGAGGAAGGGTGAAATGTAGGCTGATTATTTCCTTTCCCCTTGCTGGAGGCCTTTCGGAGAGGGGGAAGTTTATTATTTGAAGAAATTCCTAGATTCTGAGTAATCCTTTGATTTCATGTACACACACCTTCGTCATTTTCCTCTGTGTGCACAACCTCTTGATCAAGAACTTCTTCATCGTATCCCTCTGAGTGAGCCTCATCTGGGGCATCAGCAACAACGACATTGATGACATTAATTGATACATAACGCATTGCATCCCTTCTATCGACATTTCTGTGATATTGTCTTTTTTCCATGTCCTTGATTAGACATTTATTTTTGTTGATTTGATCCCTTAGGAACTTCTTGATTAACTTTTTGGCGCCAAAAATATGGCCCGAAAGAAAGGAACGAAAAAGAAGGTCGGCGTGCGGCCTCGCGAAGCACCGCCGCAAAGCATCGCCGCGAAGCACCGCCGCGAAGCACCCATGCGAAGCGCCCCGACCATCAAGGTCCCGCGAAGCTCCAGAGGCGGTAATCCTCCGCGAACGCATTTGACGTTCGCGAGCCGTCGTGAAGCTCCTGAGGCGGTAATGCTCCGCTAATGCATTTGAAGTTCGCGAGCCACCGCGAAGCTCCAGAGGAGGTAATGCTCCGCGGACGACGTTGACGTTCGCGAGTGCACCGCGAAGCACCGAAGGAAGCGCGCAAGTTCAGCTTCGCGGCGCCCCTTCCCTATAAATACTGGACTCCCCCTGAGTCCCGAAAGGACGGACAATCCGACCTTTTGGCTTCTCCTCTCCCGAATCGCGAAGCACTCTTTGCCCCGGGAATCATGAGCTCCGCGAGGTACTTCTACTTCGCGAGACTCCTCTGCATTGTCTCGTTTTGAGCCCCTCTTCCGAGAGGGATGCCCTTCACGAAGCTCAAGGGCGTTCGCGAAGGAAGGGGATTCCCAAGGGAACCCGGGCAGTCGCAGAGCATTTATGCTTCGCGAAACACCCAATCCATTCTTGTGATCCCTATGCTAAGGCAGGATCGCTACACATCGCGAAGCACACTGCGTCGCAGGACCCTGCTTCGCGAGGCCCCTCTTCTTCGTGAGGCAGTGCTCTGCGAACACTGTTCCACTTCGCGAAGCACCATCCACTCACACCTATGCCCCATGCTAAGGCCAAGGCACTCTACTTCGTGAAGCACACTCCTTTGCTTAGAGATTCCTCTTCCCGTGTGACCCTCCAGGTTTGCACGATGTGATTTCAAAGTCCCATGGACAATACCACCTGTAGCGTTGCTTCGCCTAATGCTTCTTCGCATAGGCACGCTAACGGCTATTGCTTCTTCGCATAGCCACACTAACGTGGACCCCTCGATGGTTCGTTCCGCGACCCCCCTTAACCATGGCCTTACTGGTACCTTCCATTCCCCAAGGACCAGAGGGTACCGGTTATGTAAGTCCTAGGGGTGTGGAGTGAACCCACCTCGTCCGAGCTGCATGACGTTAAACTGCCAAGCACCACATCTTCAACACATGACGTTAAACTATGATCCGACCCCGTCCCCTTCACGAAGGGTCCCCCCAACTCGATCATTCTTTACACCACCCGTCTCCACGGGAATGGAACTCTTCCTCACATGGAATGAAATCCTCCTTGTCGGAGTGGCGTATGTTCGTAGGAGAAGGGCGACCCTAATTCCCCAACGGATGGCTGCACCTCTGCATCTCCATACTTCCCTACTACCAAGGTCAGTGGAGGGCGTGATAGGGAACAAGGCACCTCCCATCGTTGGACCATGGTCCATCTTTCCCGCGCTTTTTCGCGCCATGGGCCTCCATCCTGGAGTAACACCCAGCACCGTGGGCCGCCTAACGCGTAAGCCCCTCTTCGCTTCTCACGGACGCATCCTTCGCGACGTGATTGTCAGGTCCTTGCAACCTCTTGTTTCTCACACCAAGCATGACTCACATAGGCATAGAGTGAGCACCGACCCTGACCCCCCACCCTTAGAGAACTACGAGATCTTTGATCCATGTCAAGGCGTGGTACGTAGGAAGCCTCCATGAGGTTCAAGCCCACCCGTCATTTACTCACGTCGGGTCTCATTCCCATCCATCATGACGTTAAACTACATTCCGGTCTAATGGCAAGCCATTGAGACCAATCTAGAGAACTACGAGGACTTTGATCCATGTCAAGGCATGGTACGTAGGAAGCCTCTATGAGGTTCAATCCCACCCGTCACTCATTCACGACAAGTTTCGCCCTCGTCCAGCATGACGTTAAATTGCATGCCCCTCTTGTCCCGCTTGACGTTAAACTGCACACCCACCTGAACTATGAGGTCTTTGATCCATGTCAAGTCATGGTACGTAGGAAGCCTTCTGGAGGTTCAAGACCACCACTCATTGGACCAAGGTCCACTTTTACATCGGTCCACCGACAAAGCCCCATATGAACTATGAGGTCTTTGATCCATGTCAAGGTGTGGTATGTAGGAAGCCTCCACGAGGTTCAAGCCCACCCATCATCCAATTCACGTCGTGTTCCACCTACGTCAATAATGACGTTAAACTGCATTTCCCAATCCGAACTACGAGGACATGGATCCATGTCAAGGCATTGTACGTAGGAAGCCTCCCCGAGGTTCAATCCCAACAAACATTGGCCCAAACTGTCTTCTTGTCGGTGTGCCAAGCACCAATTTTCAGCGAACTATGAGGACTTTGATCCATGTCAAGGCATGGTACGTAGGAATCCTCCCAGAGGTTCAAGCCCATCTCCCATCGGACCAAGGTCCCTCATTTACGTCGGTTCACCGACACCCACTGCCCGTCGTTTATTCACGTCAGGGTTCACTATCGTCCCGCATGACATTAAACTGTATTCCATCAACCCTTTGAACTACGAGGACTTTGATCCATGTCAAGGCATGGTACGTAGGAAACCTTCCCAAGGTTCAAGCCCACCATTAGTGGACCCACAGGTCTACTTTCATGTCGGATCACCGATGAAACCCTTTGAACTATGAGGTCTTTGATCCATGTCAAGGCATGGTACGTAGGAAGCCTTCCAGAAGCTCAAGCCCACCACTAATCGGTCCAAGTTCCACCTTCACGTCGGTACGCTGACGATGCCCATCGGACCAAGGTCCACCTTCACGTCAGTTCACCGTCACCATCCCGAACTACGCAGACTTTGATTCTCTGCCACGAGGATACGTAGGAAGCCTCTTCAAGGCTCAAGCCCAACTTCACTGTCACCCCTGCGATGGTCCCATTTCACTCTCCTTCCACTCCATTCATCAACCTATCACCTGTCCTGATTCTCACCCGGATCGTCTTATCCCGGTGAGACCATGTCGGTACGCTCTTCTTCACAGCCGCCCATGGGCTGGCCCCGGTATCGACATCCCTTCAAGGAGGATCCATCAATCCGATCTATCCTAGCTAATGCTCTGGTTGGGTTGGTCCGTCTCCGCTGGACATTAAACTTGCGGCATACCCTGTGTTAAACACGGGAAGCTGAGGAAAACCTCAGATATGTGTCAATTACATATAATTCCCCGCGTTCGATGTGGGAGGCCTCGAGCTTCCACACCCTCGAGAAGCCTTGTGGCCAAGGATAACAGACAGACATGCCAGGTACCCCAGCATCCAGACACGCTACTGATGCCTCAACATGACTACTCCCCTGACTGAAGGTTGCTGCACTGACTGGACCCTTTGGAATGTCCCGACAGAAGCAGTGTAATTAACCGGCGTCAATGGAAACATGGCACTGGGAAGAGTTTCACGAAATACATATTAAATCTATGAGGGAGACCCGGACTAGGTGACGAGTTCTGAGGAGGAATCCACAGGAGGAAGAACGGACATCCCATCATTCCGTTTCGATCAAGGAGCAGACGTCCCTGAATAAGGAGAGAATGCCACCTGCCTTTGGAAAGCGGGAATGCGGGACAACAAAAGCGCCGCACGTCCTCCCCCACGGAAGGACGGGCGTGCGCCCCGGCGAAAGCGTCAGAAACAGAACTGTAATGAGGAGGGAATCTCCTGATAATTAGGCTCTTCATTCCTCTTGGGGCTTCTTCCCTAATAGAGAGAATACTGACTTTCTATTAGGAAGATATTAAGGATTTGAAAATGTCCCCAGTCCTGTGGACTGGGGCTATTCCTTCTGTTCCTAATCAACTCCTCGAATCCTATTTTTGATTCTGAGGGTTGGGATAAAAGAGTCCCCAGTCTGGCAAGATGGGTTGGCTCTTGAGTTTCTATATCTGAGAATTTCTTAAAAGATCTCCTGATCTTGCAGACATTAGTCCAGAAATTGGATGGATGAATTATCCTACATCCACTCAAATCCACTGCTTCAAATTAATGTTGGATGATTTCTGACACATCAGTCACATGATGATGTGCATGCTCTAAACAAGCCTATTCGATATTATCTTTTTCCTAATGCAAGAGTAATTCAAAAAAAACTTCTCTATATTCCTGATTTTGAGAAGAACTAGTTGAGGAATGTTCTTGAGTGAGCCTTTGATTAAAAACAAAGCCCATTGGTTGTGACTGGCCATGGGAAATAACATTGCATGAGATGATTTTTGGCAGGCTCTGTTGGATGGAGAGTAAAGTGAAATGTAGTTCTCCATGAACACCCCATCCCCTGATATGAATACTAGATGGGGAATTGGAAATTATCTAGTGCAATATTATTAGTGCGCGAAGCCATGAATGCTGAAGGGCTCTCTGCATCTTTTCAGCCTTCATATATCAAGAAACTGAGAGAGATGCGAAGTCAATTTGGAATTGTTACCCTTCTATTATATTGACATGATTTTCATATTCATCATAAGATAATATTTTCTTTTTAAATTGACAAAGAGTATTCTACATGTTGATAAGCATATCTGGAATACAATCTTTCGTCATAATCTCTGGAATGTAATACTGAGAGTCATACATAGGAAAAAACATGACTGGAACTTCACCTTTCACTTGTAGTTTTCACATATTCAGCACTTCTTCTTTATCATTCAATAAAGATTCTTCCACCTGATTAGACCAGAACTGGTCCTTCTTTGTTGCTTCATCGGATTCAACAAGATTGGTAGAGAATTGACTTATCAAACTAGAAGATAAATGACCTAGGTGTGGTTCGGAGAATGACCTACACCTCGGGCTATCATCAGATTGTGAAAGTATTTCACCTGCTAGTAGTAATGAATCAGACATGACTGGCATCACATTTTCAAGTGCCTCAAGATAAGTGTGCTTTCTTATTACTACATTGTCTGTTGGAGCATTTTCCAGGCAATGTGAATTACTACTATAGAGAGGACTTTCGAAGCTAAATTCATCATCATAGGGAGGACCACCATGTTGGGATATAGCAAAAGATGAAACCTCTTGCTCGTCAGTCTTCTAGACACACAGAGGGTTATCACAGCTCTCATCTGAAAATGATACTTCGAGATCGACCGAAATATCATGAAGAAAGACTTCATGAGGATTTTTATGATGCATACCATTGAAATTAATGTTCCCACTATTGGGAACTGAGAGAGTAGAATCTTGATTTCCAACAGATAATTTTCTGAGTGCATCAAGAACTCCAGTGTCGAGTAAGGCCTTGTTACAGATTAGACCTTGATTTCTTGACTGAGCTGGATGGGTCTTCTTCTTAGATGACTTCTTACTCACATTATGAACCAGTTGTTGATGAAAGTGGTTATTATGGGCAGGTGTTTGTGCTTTATCAGGAGATATAGTCATGTTAGGCTTATTATATCTACTCAAATCCAGTGTATGTGCATGACATGGTTGTCTGTATGACATGGGGGAGTATGCCCCACAACCCTCTTAGTCTGGAACAGAGGTCTGTGTCTGTTCCGGAGTGAACTATTGATGTGTCACTCCACTGGTAGAGATAGATTTGCATTTCATTCCATGTGATGCTGCTGAAGCTGTTATAATATCCTGGAAGGCATACAGAATATGAGCAGTGATTTTTTTCTACTCGTTCACCATTGTTATATTGTGTTTGGTGACTTCAGCTACCAGAACGGGAATATATTCCCATTCCATGATTGGATTAGGTGTGTGTTCCTACTCCTGTCCTCCTTTTCCTGTCAGTGAATTCTGACAGTACTCATGTATGGGGACAGAGAGTTTAGTCTACCTCATCTTTGTCATTGGGGATTTCCAATTGACTTCTCTGGGTGTTACCAAACAAGACTGTTGGTAGGCTTGATCATAACTAGCAGGTTTATGTGCCTACTGATTGCACTGTGCTGAATGTGGTTGATACAGTACATTCAATACTGGCAGACGAGGCTACTGGAAGGATTTTTGTGTATAATTAGGTGTATATTCTTGTTTACCAGTTGTGAACACATTGGGTTGGTGGGATTCATCATATGTAGTCAAACAAGCCTGGTTACTACCTGATGATTTATAAATAAGAGTACATTCCTGTCTATAGTACTCCGCCGAAATTTCATGGTGGGAATGGCGTGTTGCTGCAAGATGAGTCTACTGGACAATGGAGTTAAAATGGACGGGTGTGTGTGCCCTCTCGTTGCGTTCCACCAAGTTAGGTTGGTGGACTTCTCTAGAAATGGAAGAGATAAGGAACTGCTCACTGTTGACCAGATTTCACCTCTGGCGGTTCATCTTGCATGCTCTGGTTTGAGGAACCTGAACCGAACCCCTAAAGGTGATATCCTCATCATGTTGAGGGTGCACTACCGCACAAGAATGGCGTCTATTGTTGATGGGAGCACTCGGGAAGGACTATGGTCTCCTTGAATTAAGGCCTTGAGTGACCTTCTCATTCACCTCCCCAGAATATGGGATGGAATGGTGATTGTGTTCCGGGGATAACGACCCAAAACAGTTGGAAACGGTGGTTGGTACCACATACTTCTTGATTGATGGTCATCGCTATCCAGACAACTAGGGTGAATTATTTACTTGGAGGGCTTATAGAGCGGCCTCCAGAGTTAGAATGGTACTGTGTCGACTGTATTTCCTAACCAGTTCATTTGATACCCAGCATTGAAGATGTTGAGTTGGTGATTCCTTCCTCAAAGCGAATGAAGATCTAGCAGGAGAAGCAGCATATGTATTCACTGTAGAGGCATTCACAGGTGTGAACATTAGAGAAGCCATTTCTATAATGCAGAAGATCATGGAAAATAATTCCTATTTGATATAATATACATAATCAATATATGTTCGGCCACTACATCTTTTCGATAAGCACATATGTTATTGATAGATTTGTTGGCCCTCTCATTGAGTTTGAATAGTGGCCTAAAAAATAAGTAAAACATCAATTTAACTTGTTTAGGGATTCATTTCGGGTTCACCATTTTTTTTCCTATGGAAATGCGGATGAAATTGTTTGTTTAAGGTTCAAACATTCCAATCTTTTTCTAACATGTTTATTCGTAGAACCGGAAACATACAATGATTCAATATCCATTTGGACATACTTTCCAAAGTTAGGTGCTCATTATTTGTCGACCGATGAGGCTTAAGAATTTTCATTGCTTGAGAGGAAGGGAGGTCAGACCCATAACACCTTTTTGGGGGGAATTATTGTCTACTCAGTGACCCTATTTATAGATTTAAGTTATGTTCGTGAATCCTTATTGCAATACCAAGTACAAAAATGAGCTTTCCTTTAGATCTGACAATCATTGATTAATATGTATAAGATTTAGATAATATTTTATATGTATTCGAGGTTCTTCATCGATAGAGAATCATCTGTATTTGTTAGAGATTTTTATTCAATGGTATCCATCAATACATTATATAGAAATATCTTGGTCATTGTGATAACCATACTAGATTTATAGCCACTTACCAGGGCACTTGATGTTTATTGTCATTTAGAAGGACATGGAATATTTTAGAGTTGGGATTCTACCCACAGATGGGCTACCTACGTATCCTTGTTTATAAAAGGAATCAAAACCCACGCATTTTAGAAATTAATATATAGTTTAACATCGTATGGGATAAATGAGAATTAATGGGTGATAATCATGAACCTTTAGAAAGGCTTCCTACATACTCTATATTTAAGGAAGAGATCAAACTTCACGTAGTTCGAGATAGAAGTGTGAGGATTATGCATGATTAGTGGATCATAGAGAGAAGTCATAATTACTTTTACACTCTAAGCTCACTTGAGTCATACTCCATGTGAGAAACAAGAGGTATTAGTAAAACCCGACGATTTGTGCCACGAAAGATGCGGTCACAATGATTGATATGGGGCTTACATGTGTATGATTTCCCAAATAGATAACGATCGAGACATATTTCAAAGAAGAAGTCTGGAAACAGGGTCCATAAATGTATATGTTATTTTTTGGAGATTAGGATACTCTAACTTTGGGATTACTTCTAAGAAGGATGCCCAAATTAATAGGGGACTTGAGGCTTACTCTTGATAAGGAGGCCCATGTTAAAGTTACTTGAGAGCTGGGGCATACTCCTGAGAAGGAGGCCCAGGTTAAGGGAATTATAACTGGGGATTACTTTTAAGAAGGATGTACATATTTGGGAACTTGAACTGGGGATTACTCCTGAAAAGGAGGCCCACGTTCGTGGACTATTCACTGGGGCATACTCTTGAAAAGGAGGCCCATGTTAGGGGACTATTGACTGGGGATTAATCTTGAAAAGGTTGCCTATGTTAGTGGACTATTGACTGGGGATTACTCTTGAATATAAGGCCCATGTTAAAGCTCTTCTCATCTTAAAGGATAATTTTGAATGAATGAAATCTCTCACCTTAGTAACATGAAGATATGTAAATCACTAGGTTTGGAGAGATGTTCCACAGAATTCCTTTTAGATAAGGAAACCAACAAAGGAATAATGCCATAAATGGCTTTTAAGAGGATTCTAAATTCTAAATATTGAAGAGGATAGGTGGATTAGAAGAAAAGAGATGAATGGATAGGAGGCGAACCCAAAAGGAGGTAGGCGGGCAGGTCTTGCGTGGGAACGCAGGTCCTGGTCGAGTAGGTATACCTGTGAGAGGCATAGGTACCTGCGCGACGGTCAACCCATAGGGTAACACATGGGAAAGTCCTGGATCACGCCCTTAGCATTATATCTAGAGGCTCCCAAAAGAGTGGCGCATAGGTTTTGTTGAAGGAATAAGGTGGCACTCAAGTGTCTTCATTTTCCTTAAGGGTTAGACACTTAGGTGTGCAGGTGTTGATGAATTTCAACACTTATTTCGTGTTTCCCATCTTTAGATCTTCCATTATGGGTATGAAATCACATTATAAGTGTTCGGAAGACTTCAAGAAGACACTAGAGTGTCGAGAGATGAAATCTGGGTTTCTGGATTTTTCATCCCCGAATTGGGGGGCCCCCAAGGGGTATTTATAGGCTACTGAAGACCCTGGGAAAAAATCAAATAGGGTGTGTAGGTATACCTGTGCGACCTTCATGGAACTTGTGTGACCCATGATCAAATAAATCATTCTTCATGCCATTGTTTATTTTTTATGTTTCTTAAAAGGATGAATAACTTTGTATTAATGTATTCCCCTTTTTCAGTCATTATACTCTGTGACGGAAAGGAGCATCAACAGGGAATACTGGATTGGAAATGAAATTTTAGGGCCCCTCTTCTAAGATGTAAGGACTCTAATCCTACTAATCAACCATGTGAGTTTATAACGGTTTAAGGGGTATATTTCTTGGAATGTTACATTCATCATAATGACTTGTGTTCTAGTATGAATTGGTTTGTTATATGGAATATGAAATGGATAATTAATTGAATTTGATTTTTAAAGTGAATCATAAATAATAACTGCATACTACTCGGTCCTATGAATTCCTAGTCTAAAATTTTCCATTATGAAATCCTATTCATTATCCACATGTCGATTGGGTAGTTAAGGCACAGTAGGCCAATCTGGATTATTAACAGAGTGTTGATCTAGTGGATGAGGATGACCAGTGTAATGAAAGTTATGTGATTTCTACTGGTTGGCCATGGGAATAATCAATGTAATTTTATTCGACATGGATATTGACAGTTAACATGAGGATATTTAGAACACCTTTAGTTTGATCCGGTCTCCAACAGAGTAATGGTTTTCTCTGGTACTGAGATAGATGTGTGGAGCTATGCATCAGATATAGAACTTGTACTTTGTGGAGTGGAATGATTTTGAAATTCTATGGGTCAATATTGAGAATGTGTTCTAAGTTGAATTATATTCATCCACCATGAAGGATGATAAAAGTCTGCAGTCACTCTCTATCGAGTATAAGACTATTTCAATGTAAGAGATGGAGATTGAGTTTAAGGATATCTTTATTTATTCCATAGATCTATTTCTAGATGATGATTCTTGTGAGGGTTTCCTAGAGGACGCCCTTATACCTTCTATCTACTATGTGGTTACTCCCTTTACATTACTGACATACTTGAGGTTTAGAAGATAAGAGATTTGATTTAGCAGATTCACTCGTAATGAGTACTACCGTGAGAGGGGATCCAACATGGTTCATCAAGTGGAAAGGTTACTAGCAGCAGGTCTCAGGAGCTAGGGTAGTTGATGAGTTCATAAACATTTTCCCCGAGGAGGTTGTGACACTACCCCTTCAACATGACATTTAGTTCAGGATAGCCATATAGCCTAGTGCTTGTCAGATTTTGATGTCTACTAATTGGATGGCACATTTTGTGTTACATGATCTGAGGATTTAGACTGATTATAGTATGAACATAGGTTTCATCTAGCCTAATGTGTCACCATGGGGTTCTCTAGTGTTATTCATAAAGAATGTAGATTATGGAATGGGTTTTTACATATACTATAATATTTTGAATTAAGATATGGTCAAGAAATGTTTGCTTCTCCCGATGATAGAAAATCTATTAGACTAATTGTTAAGGGATAGTTGGTTTTCTATGATTGATTGTTGTTCTTGATATCACCATTTGAGTGTGAATGAGACTAATATCCTAAAGACTGCTTTCAAATTAATATATGGGAAAATGAATTCATAGTCATGACCATTACTGTTACAAACAGACCAACCTAATTCATCCGACTCATGAACTTCATCTTCTATAAGTTCATGGATTGTCTCTTCATCATATTTTTCAATGATATCATGATATACTCAATGTCATATGAGGAGCATACTGAGTATCTCAACACCATATTACAGGTTATTTGACACCTTCATCTCTATATAATGTTGTCAAAGTGTAATATATAGACATGAAAAGTGCACTTACATGGGAATGTGGTGTCTCAACAAGGTGTAGCAGTGGACCCATCGACGGTTGAAGCAGTTGTTTCTTGGGAATCACTAAATAATGTCGTAGTAGTTCATAGTTGCATCCCTTTTAAGGCTATAATCGGGTGTTTTTACTCAATTTCACTTGAGTTTTAGTTTAATTAACTTCATTTACTAGGAAATATCATGATTTTTGTGGGTTGATCAATGTCTAGAAGTCTTCAGATATTTAAAGTTGGAGTTGGTTAGTTTTTCAGTTCTCTCATTACCTACGGAAGGAGTGATGTTTTAGGTGTTCTGTAATGATTCGCATATGGGATTGGGATGTTTCTTGATGAATCTATGAGTGGTGATCTCTTATGGGCCTAGAAAGATACATAACCATGAACGAAACTATTCCACCCATGATCTAAATCTTGTATTTTTCATTTTTGCACTGAGGTTGTGGTGTCATTACCACATTAGAGAATGTTTTTTGTTCTTCAAAGGTCTCAATAGTTTGAGGTTTATATTT
The DNA here is from genome assembly GCA_963277665.1 of Viscum album. Lineage (NCBI taxonomy): Eukaryota > Viridiplantae > Streptophyta > Magnoliopsida > Santalales > Viscaceae > Viscum > Viscum album. The sequence continues at coordinate 957,867,256 of OY728143.1, read as the reverse complement.
TACTAGAGAGTTATGAACATGATAATGTAAAGGTATATGGTATTTCTTTAGGAAAATGATTTTGAGATCTTCTACACCTCATGAATGGTAAATGTTCTGGTCGATGCATTGAGTAGGAAGTTGTGTAAGGTGGTTTTCCAGGAGTCTGTCGTTTCTTAAAAGGAATTGAATGAGTTTAAAACCTTACATATTTATGAGAGTTTAGATATTGATTGAGGTTATCTATTTTAGATGATGTTGTAGTTTTCCCTGATATAGAATATGGAGGAGTCTCCATTTGGATACTTTGAGGTAGAGGTAATGTTCGATTTTTGTTATCCATGTTGACTCTCTAGACGTATTGATGTAGAATGGTTAGAATCATACATTTTTCCATGGATGGTTTTTTTCCAGGGTAAATCAGTGAGAGACTCCTACTTGAGATTCATGCCTCATGCATTGTGGTACACCCATGACATTCCAAGATATACCATGGTTTGAGTATGCAATTCTGGTGGAACCTGATGAAATAGGAAGTGGAGGAGTTGCCTTGAAATTTTCATAGTGTTCTAGCAGGAGAAGGTTGAGCACCATGAACCTTTTGGTTCATGGAAGCACATAGATGTTCGTGAGTGAAAGGGGATTATATACTGATGGATTTCATTATAAAGTTACATAGGGATCAAGGAGGTTATGATTCTGTCTTGGTAGTAGTGGATCAGATAACGAAATCACCTCACTTCATAACCATCAAGGATTTGGGTATAGTATTATCGTTATATAAGAGGTATGGGGATGAGGTGGTATAGTTTTCTAGAGTTCTAATATTTGTTGTCTCATATTGGGATACATGTTTCACCACACTAGTCTTTAGGGAATTGTATATTTCTTTTGACACTCAGTGACACCTTAGTAATGGCTTCCACCCTCAGACAAATGGGAAGAAAACTCAATCTATCCAAGCATTTGGGGATATTTTGAATTCATTCATATTGGACATTGAATTATATTGTGTATGACACTTTCCATTGGTAGGGTATTCTAAAAAAATATCTATCACTATTCCATTATCATGGGTCCATTTAAAGCATTGTATGGAAGACCATGTCATTGACCTTTTTCCTAGATAGAGGTTGGGGAGAATACTATTTTTTCTATGAGTTATTATAGAGCATGAAAGGGAACGTTATACTCATTTTAAAGAGGTTTATAAAAGAATAGGAATGACATGAGTTGTATGTTGATCATAGAAGGTGGTGCTTCATGTTTAAAGATAGGGACCCAGTGTTCTTGAAGGTTACGCCTTGATAGGTGCAGTAGAGGTTTGATAGAGGGGGTAATAATTCTCCCAAGTTCATCAGACCGTTCGAGGTGTTGGGGTGAGTTTGCGAGGTGGAATACCAGTTGGAACTTCCACCATACTTAGTGAGGATCCATGAAATAATTCATTTCCCTTAACTACTTTGGTATCTTTAGGATGACTCTCATTTCATTAAATTGTGAGGATTGGATATTGATGATGACACGACGTATGTGCGGAAACTATTAGAGTTCTAGGATCGTCGGGTGAAGGTTCTTTCTGGGTGGACCATTCCTTTGGTTTGTGTGTGGTGGAGGCATGGTGTCCAAGAGGAGAGTACATGGGAATGAGAAAACCAGATGCGTGCCAAAAACCCAAAGTTGTTTTTATTCATTCCCTATTATGTACTTCCATGTAATGCAATTTTTGAACATTGTTTTATGAAATAAATTATCTTTCCTTGGTTTTTGAGGTTTATGGTGCAATGTGTGATGAAATAATTACATGTGAATAGGGGAGGACCAAATTTCTAATCGTGGAGAATTTTCTACTATGTGATTAATCATATTAGGACCATTATGTGTCTCATAGAGAAGATAATATATTGACATGAAAAATGTGATTCCATTATTCTTGTGTACGAGATGACATTCTTATTGTTATTATATGGAATGTATTCTGGTTGGTTGGATTAGTCTATGTTATAGGGGGTTTTCATGGATTTCGTGGTTTCACTAATTCTTTAGAACAATATAGGGTGGTTCATTTTTTTAACTTTTATACTGGTAGTAGTGTTTCAAGTAGAGCTAGATCCTTTAGAGGTATCTCAATGGGTGGTTGTTTGAACCCCTATTATCCTTTTGGGTTTGGTTTTTAATTCATAGAGGTGATATTAGACTAATAGGAATCTAATTAAATTTCCTAGACCTCTTTAGTCCATTACATTGTAAAAATCTATGGATTTATGTGTTCTAGGAGGCCGTGGAAACTATTTCAATTCATTGCAAATTTTTTAGTTTTTCAGGTTATGTAATCATAGGTCTCTGATGGTAGGCTGTGATGGTGACACATAATGGTGATTCAAAATGGTGAGTCATGATGGTGGATCATGTTCTTTACTCTTGATGGCGTGTTTCAATAGTGAGTCACGATGGTGAGTTGGGATGATGACCGGTGACAGTGTGTTGCTATAGTGAGTCCAAACGGTGACTCATGATGGTGACTCATGATGGTAACTTATCCAATGTTAAGTCATTGATTAGAGGGTCATACAATGGTAGATCTTACAGTGATAATTCATCGAAAGGATGGTCTTCTAATAGTTGTTATCCAATGGTAGTTCATTTCAACTATGAGTCATGAATACTGTTTCTAACTTCATATAGTTTCACCCCATTAAATTTTTCTCTGACATAAAATTAGTTGAATAATGTAATCAATTGTTTTTTGATGAGTATTGAATCATATCTATGTTATAAAAACCTCAAGATTAATTGACTTCCAAACTACATGTTCCTCGTCATGATCTTCCATTAAGGCCTTTAAATCCCGTTTCTCCCATTCATTTAGAATATAGCCTTTAAAAATCTGAGATCCTCTATTCCTTGTGTGTTTTCCTTTATCTTATTGTGAGATTCCCGGATCCTCTTATCCCCTCTCCTGAGGATTCATGAAATTATGATTTATCCTTGGGATCATGTTTTCCCTGGAGTTTTGTCTTACTACATGTGTGGCCCCATATTTGGTGCAACTAAGAAGTGTCGAGCATCTCAAAATCCATGTTTGGATCCCTTCTTCTGTTATAATTTTGTACCATGTAGAGTGATTTTATGAATTTATGCTTTTGAATATTGTTGAGTCCATATTCAATAAAGATAATAGAATCTTTGTTAAATTAATAAATAGTGTATTGGGGAGAAGTGATTCATGTTTTGGTATTATTTGTTTCACTACTATTGAAATATATTTTCGATAACAACCCACTTTAAATCATTGTCATTTGGTTTCTTTTTTTGGGCACCCATGATGGGTTGTGATTGCATACTTTGGGTATTTTGTTGAATGATAATTTATATGAAAATGTATTTCCACATATATTTTAATAGTAAATGGGAGCCCCAGAATCACGTTGTTTTTGTGATGACACCTGAAATATAATGTGAAATTTAATGGAGGAATTGTTTTATTAATATAAATATTCTTTTCTTTGTTTCATGTGATTATTTTTAAATGTGTAATTTTTTCATATGGGGTTGGTTGTGTGAGAATGGTAATCTAGGTGTGGTATGATTCTAATATGGGGTTGTAGATCTGGTTGTGTTTTCGTGTGTTGTTGGATGTAGTTTCAATAAGGGGATTATTGTTGTTGAGATGATGGATTGGATGGAATGACATTGAGAAATTGTGATTGTAGTGGTTGGTAAGGGAAATATTCCAGGGGTTTCTCCACGAGTTTAATTGAAAATGAATCACCCTAATATGTATATTGATATATGTTTTATCATGAATGGGTGTTATGTAGAGAGAATGTCATGTGGATTAATTTATATGATACTTTTTAGTATATCGAACTTTTCCTGCGTGGCTTGTTGTGTGTTCTTCCTAGTAGTCTTATGAGTAGTTATGCAATAAATAAATTACATGATAATAATTAATTAGAATTATATTACTGAATTAGCAGAGGGTATGGTTTAGGATTGTGGCTTATCAAATAGTGGTTCATTTAGATGTAGCGGAAAAGTTTATATTGTGAGTATGTTTTTTGGTTGAAAATATATAGGTTTGGCATTAGTGTTTCTTATTATATATGTATTTATTTTATTTTCCATTTGATTTTAATACACACCCACCCTAGTTGAGCACTATGTTCTGAACACCCCAATCATCATAGGAGGATGATGTCATTACCAAACATCCCATTGGTATGATTGATGTCTTTCCACCCGCACTTCCCTTCTTACCTTTCTAGGCGGTGGTAAACAAAGATTATTCTGGTGGATTGTGGTTTTTGAGGACCAGGTGTGTAGATGAGAGTTGTGTGTTCCCATGAGTCTTTTGGATGAAATGTGTTAGTATTTCCTATGAGACTTCAAGGTGAGATTTGATGTAATTTACCAATATTTTTCGGTATATGATGTGGTTTTTTCCTTGGTATCTATATGAGGGATGTGGTGTGGTTTGTGAGGATTTTCTATTTGTGGGAAGGATGTGATGTAATTGTGGGTCGTCTATCTATGGGCGGGATATGGTGTGCATCGACACCTAGGTGATGTGATGAGATGTTGATTGTGGGTCCCGGGTGTGTGTGGGTGGGTTGTGATGTTGTTCTTTTTGAAGAGTTAGGAGCACAATGTTGTTTTTCATTAGTCCAGAGAAGCTAAACCATTGGGAAGTGGTGCGGGGTACCCTGAACATCAATGTTCTTACTACATTACATTACTCGACATGTTTTACATGGTGATAATTCCATGGTGTGGATGAGATGATTAGTAAACCTTGTCAGGTCTTGTAGGTTTCTTTTGTTTCTCTAATGAGAATTAGTATTCATCCCTCACTTATACTTGAGAGATGCCGATTTTTTAAAGTGTGTATAAAGTTTTTTTAATCTTATCTATATTAAACTGCATTCTGGTTTCTAGGAGGATTGTGTTGACCATGATAGACTATAATATCTCAGAGTTTTTGAATTCTAAAGTCTTGTTGCTTTGTTTTACTTTGGGTACATACTTTGTATTTTTAATGTATTTTTAATAGTATTATTAAAAACCTGAATTACATATGGATTATGGATTTATTTTATTTTATTCATGGAGTTTTTTGGTTGATACATATTATCCCTCAATCATTTTTTTCAAAATAACAAGGGCAATTCCTCCCATTTTGTGTGAATATATATACCCTTCGTTTTAGTCACCACCCCAATGCCTACTGGAGGTTGTACATGGGGGGGGGGGGAAACTATCTCACATTCATAATTTCTATCGTTTAAAGAGTATCATTGGAGGGATGAGGTTATGACCTTAAATTTTGGGTGAGGATGAATATTATATAATATGAAAGTGATAATCATTTAAAATATTTTGGAATTTTTTCTATCATTATGAAGTGGTTTTTGTATAATTTAACTTCATGTGTAAAAAGTGGTTCCAAACCATTACATATGATATAATAAATATATTATTATTTTTTGAACCATAAAAATGGTTTTATGACAACCCTTAAATTTGTTTATGGAAAATAAAAATCCATTGTCCATGATGTCGGTAAATTGACACACAACAGGCAATGTTTTCATAATATAATAAATGAGAGACAGAGATATGAGAATAAAGATGGATCTTTCATTAATATGACATACTTCCATTATATATATGATAATGAAGTTCTCATGTCACATTGTATAGTGTATTTAATGGAAGGATTCAAAAAATAAATTAAAATGAAACTATAATAAAATAAAATAAATAGGATTATACCTCTTGAAATCACTTTCCTTGAGAACCACTTTAAGGGTATTGGTTTTGGTGTCTGGTTAAGACCAAAGGGTGATAGACAGGGGGAAGGATATTATGAATATGCTTTCTCAGAAATTTGACATGGCTCAAATCATTAAATGCGTAGGGAAAATAAGTTGTGAGGGGTGGTATTTAAAGTGGGAGAGATGGGTGTTTTTTGAGTATTTTTAAAAAAATTATTATTTTCCATCAAGACTATGAATAGTTTCAAATATTTTGAATAAATAAAAAACTATTATATTTGAGTTATATCCAGTGTTAAATAAATTATATATTAATCAGGGAATATTGTATTTTACATATAATGTATACATATAGTAAATTCCATTATTTTACTTTTCATCATAAAATAAAAGTATTTTAGAAAAATATCAAATAGTCACCCTATCAATTTCATGTTATTTAGAATTAATATGTGAACTCCATTTTATGATAATAATTTTATAAATATGAGAAGTTTAATTTTAAATTAAAAGAATCCTTTACTTGAAAATTACTGAATTTAAAATTATACATAGTTTTATAAGACAATTAAAAATTAATTATGGTCTCAAAAATTATAATAAAATTATTATGGAAAATAATATTTATTATTTTAATACATTTTATGAATATAAATTTTCTTTCAAATAAATATATTAATTATAAAATTGAAAACAAAAATTTAAGTTTTATAAAATTATAAAAAATTAATTAATAATTTAAAAAACATTAATTTAAATATACTATGATATAATTGAATCATATTACCACTTATAAGATGAATGAAAATTATCTATACATTAATTGGTGAGGTCAATGTTATTACTATTCCTAATAGTCAAATTATTATTTCAACAGTTACATTAATATTCACAAAAAAATGAAGCTTATAAGAAAAATAAAAAATATTTATCTATAGAAAATTTTGATATTACGAATAAAATTTGTTTATTTTTTCAAATATAATTGTTAAAAGATTAAATATTTAAATTTGAAATAAGTTATACATTATAATTCCTTAAAAAATTAGAATAATATAGCCTTTTATGTGGAAAAGTGTCTTTATTCCTATCTTATTCCTCGAAAAATGTTTTGGATGAATGTAAAATTATATAATGGAATAAAGAATATTTAAATTTCTTTTATATATTTATCAAAAAATTATTAATATAATATATTAATCTAAAATTTCATGGTGGGGATATATTTTTTTATAATTAAAATATATTATATTTAAATGCTTTTCATTTTTAAATAATTGGTAACCTATAAATTAATTTTATGAACAAGTTTGAATTATATTTTCCAAATTTATATAATCTCATTCATTTCCACCACTCCAAACATATATAATATAACTACAATAATTAAAAAAATAATATTTCCACAATTTTGAAGCTGGAGTAGTATTGAAAAAAGATAAATTAAAAAAGAGGCATAATGTAAAATCATAGGGTGTCACATTCTTATTTAGGTTTTAAAATATAAACATGGTTTTATAAATGGGGAAATTATTTAAGGATTTATTATGATTTCCTAGGAAATAATTATTAATTATAATAGGATAGTGGTTGAAAAAATTTGATGGTTATGATTTTTAGGTAAATAGCCTACGATCAAATTGGATAGACTTTTATCATGAAAATTTGTTAAAATTGAAGATTTTCTATGTGGGTTTGTGAAATTTATTGAAGTGATTATCCTATAAAAGTTTCTTTATTTCCAATTTTGGGAAACGATGTTGATTTTTCATATAAACAACGTGTTTTAGAAAATGTGACCCTGTCACCCTAAGACATTTCATTCTAGAAAATGATGCCCTAAGTAATCATTTCAATGAGATTTTTGAAGATGGGATAATTAATCCCTTTAAAATGAGGTGTGGTTTCTATGTTATTTCTCATATCATTATTGTTGGTGAAATTTTATTTTTATTCATTGGTAGTTAAAATTCTATTCATAATTTCAACAATACCCAATATTAAAATTTTAATAATGTAGGCCAATGTGTGAATAAAAAAAATAGGTGTTATTATCTCATTTATTATTCTTACATGATATCCATTTTTATTAAAAATATAATTATTCTACATAAATAAATATTTTTAATGAATTATTAGGGTTATCCCTTATCTAATGAGAGAGTTAGAAATCACCACTATTATAACATTATTGAAAGTGTTGTTGAAACGTTCTTGAGTCATAAATGTCATGTTCTATAATTTGAGGATGGATTACTATATTTGATATTTTTTCCATTCAAATGCATTTTTTCTGTATGATTTTTCATCCCAATTTAGTGTTCAGTAAAATTTATTGGATCCTCAATTGATTTATATAATCTTCTCACAAAGAATTTTGTAATCATTTGGAATGTTTGAAAAGACTCGAAATACCATTTCAAAATGTTGAATCAATCTCAAGGATATTGAGAATTTTATGTTTTATTTAAATGATAAATTATTATAGGAGTCCATATTAATTTATTCTATATACTCATATATTTATATGAAGAAATACGGGGAGTGATTATTCAATTGGTTTGAAAGTTGCAATGGATCTCATATTTTGAACAGTCTGAAGATATTTTTACATAAATGTTTTGATATCTCCTAGTATATCATTACATGTGGTGACATTTACTTGAATAAAAACATTTTTTGTTTCACTCTTGTTGTTTTCTAAGATTTAAAACCCAATACATCCTTATGTGATAGGATTATTCCCATCTATGATTCACACATGCAATGCTTAATGATGACCAAAAAAGGAGATCGATAGAATTCATTTTTTGTAATGATCCAAACCTATGATTCTTTTTATTTTCCTCAACTAAGAAACTGACCTACTATGTTTTCATTGTATGATTCAGTCATCATTAAATCAAGATATTATTGGTAATATAATCTTGTTTAAATATATGTCTCTTAAATATACGATCTATTTATAGAAAATCTCAAAATTTTCCATTCCAACTGGTTATAATATTCAGAACATTTATTCCTCTATATATAAATGAAATATCTACTCTAATTCAAAATATGTATCTATTTTTATTATCTTATTCAACAATGATTTGGTTTTAAATTTTTGGACTTTGGTTTTTGGCCTTTTGGACTTTATAGGTAGGGTGATTTCTATAGAGGACTTCCTTCATGAAAGATAGAATTACATGTGAGGAATCACACGAAAGATAAGGTATGTACCATCTACAGTAGAAATTTGTTCCAGGCCATCTATAATATGTGTAATGATGTTTTCCATTACACAATTTTGGTGAATCATTGGTATTAATGATGAAAATTTATGTATCATTTTAAATCATTGGATGTAGTGGTGTAATCTTGTGAATATTCTTATAGTCCAACACTCCCTTAATGATCCTTATAACTCTATAGAATTTAATTCACTAAGGATGAGGGATACTTGAATTTTCATGATATAGAATATTATCATTCATGGTACAAAAAAGAAATTTGAAGGAAATTGTGTAGAAATGATCATTTTTGGTGATGTTGTTTTTTATGATGTTTGTTGTTTGTTCATGACTAATTTTCAAGATCCCCTTTTAAATGGTACTTTAGTTGTGGACTAGGGATTATTTATGCATCAATGGTGTGATACCAAATTATTCATGATTTAATCAAGAAATAAAGGGTAATATGAGTCATCAATTATGATCAATTACTTGAATGATTAATCATATTTTCCTTGTAATATCATTTGTCACATCTGATCTATTAGTTACCTATTTCTTCTAAATATAACAATTATTCACACAAGGAATAAGGGTAATATATTAGTGGTACTTCTTTCTTCCCAATGTAACCATGAATAAATCCTTACGGTGTTTTCTAACATTGTATCTCATTAAATTTATATAACAGTGATTATGTGAAGGTATGACCTCATCCTTCATCACTTTTTTCCTTCATGATCTCAATTTTATGTTCCTCTATATTAGTATTTTTTTTATTCATGAAAAAATATTTCAATTGTCACTCATTCATCTTTATAAGAGTTTAACTTCATAGTATTCAATGATTTTTTCATGACTATGCATATTTATTCTAGTCTTATTTAATTTCAAATGAATTTATGGTTTATAAAAAACCTTTGAAAGAGAAATTTTCCCATAATCCTTTTATGGTTCATGATTAATCCAATAAAATTTGTTGAATATTAGGTCTTTTTCAAACCATTTAATAGATCACGAGGCATGCTTTTTCTCCTCAAAGCATCAACCACCATGTATTTCATTCTATAATTGTATTTTATTGAGGATTCATAGTCATTGACCAGTTACAACTATATCATTTGGAAATTTTTATATATTTTTCATATATATATTTCAAATTATATTATTAATTATCAATATCACACTTCTAATCATATAGTTAATTTTATCTCATTTTTAATGAAATTATAATTAATGTTAGATCCAAACAACGTGTCTTGTAATTTTTATCATGTTTTTTAATTATTATGAGACATATAAATTTATTTTACTACTTTTCACATCGAAACAAACTAGGATATTATTTAATCTAATTTCAATATTAAAAATTCTTATCAAATATTGGTTAATGTATGTATAGGTTCTATGAACAACAACTTTTTAGTTTCATAAAATAATATTTAAATTTCTCTATACGAAGAAACTATTCTCTCATCTATATAAATTTGTATAGTGGATTCTAGAGCCTTGATATATTTAGCTTATGGAATAATTAGTATCCATCTGTCTAGAGAAAATAATAGTTTGATGGTTTTATGGTTATTATGGGACATTAATCAATAAATAATTTTTATTATAGATCAATACATATTACCATGATATTTTTTATATATACTAATAATATAAATTACCTATGAAGAATTTACACTTGATAAATTGGTCATACAATAATCCTATCATAATCTCATCAACAGGTTCTAGAAATAATATTTAACCCATTCCTTGAACATAGAATAAATAATAATATCATCTATGAAGACCAACAGAGACTAATCTATGAAATCTATGATGAATATATTAATTATATCCATGATGATATAAGGGACATTACTCAACCTGAATCTAATAATATTAAACTAATTGTGTCCATAAATTATTTTCAATGTTGTATTCACAATTTCCACCATTTTGTCCCACAATGGATGACATATTTACTATGGTTAAATCAAAAAAAAGATTGACCTAATATGATTATATCAAATAATTCATTGATACAATCTATATGATACTATTTTGTAATAATAACATTTCTAATCATATGATAACAAATTCAAAGAAACATTTATTCATACTTATTTTTGACATAAGGATTTGTACACCACATAATGATTCCCTATGGATAACATAATTATTGTATAGAAATTCTGGTATCTATATATTTAAATTCATAAATCTAATGGGATAAATTCTATATAGAATACCTAAAATAGTAATATATTGAATTATGGGTTTTATTAAAATCCCAACATCACATGTTAATAATGGATGAAATCAATATATTTATAATCAAATATGTATGTGATCAAAACTAAATTTGTCTTTGATTTTTTGATATAGAAATAAATCAATGACGGGTAAGATAACACATACTATATATTTAATTTCAAAGATAATACCATCATGTTATGTGCTAATGAGAATGGCTAAATTTAAGGTCTTGAATTTAACTATTAAAATAATTTTATCCACATATTAAGGGTATGATTATGAGTGGGAAAAGGAATAGAAATTCTTGTAGTTATTTTTAAAGAAATTTGGATTTAAATGATCACATTATAATCTTCACCCCAATAAAAAATAGATTCAGATGAATCCATCTATAATGGATTGCAAATTTTTTTTGTAGAGTCTCAAAGGATTAATACAATAATTTTAATCCCTTGAATGAAAACCCAAGAGAACATGAATTTTAAATCATGTTAGATCAACCTATTCATCCTTATTTTTCCCCATAGTGGTTGATACTAGGATATACGTTTTGAAATGGTGGTATAAACCAAACCTTCATTTTAACTAGAATAATTCATAACCCAATCACCTTAATTTTTGATGTTATAACTATGCCATATTGTATTTTTTTGGAGCCACAACACACTATCATTTATTTTAGTGGGTACTATAGTATGGTAGAATAATACACACATAGAATAGTATATATAATAAATATAGTAATCCTATTTTTTTGGGATTTAAGTGTTGAAGAATTAATGTTCTCTCTTTAAAGAGTTTATTATATGATTGTATATTAGTTGAGACATGTAATTGATCATTAATATATACCTCAAAGTTAAACATATGCTCGTTTTTATGTGTATCTACAAAACCAATTATATTGAGTTCTTTTATTCATAATAGATTCAAATCATGGATAGTGTTTCATTTCATCATTTTGAAATTAACATACGATTTCTTTATTGACTACTCATGAGAAACATACCCACATGGGTTTTTTTAAAATAAGTAATATTAAAAATATTTCATATAATGATAAAATGTATGAATAAATAATACATTAAAAACTAATATTAATAATGAAAATCATATTCCTTTAGAACATGCCCTCAAATTATGTGACATATACAATTCAAATTGAAATAATTTTAAATTTAATTCTCATTTTTTCCAACAATACAGTGTTATAATTATATCCACATGATGTTCATTTAGTATTGTACAAAATCCTACAAATTAATTAAATTATCATTGAAATAATAAAACATATTTAAAGAATAATAAAATTTAGATAAGCATTAAAAAAACATATATTACTTATAAATATGAACGTGAAAATAAAAATATGATTGTTTTATATTAAAAGTTGTTAGATTAATTATTTATTAATATGTTATTAAGAAGGTTAATATCATTTTCAAAGTTAAACTTCACAAGGAATGTTTAAAACATTTACATATTCAAAAAACAATCACATTATTTTTCTTTTTACCACCAATTCATTTAACATCATTCCATAACTTCATTTTTCATCATATAATGAAATTATTTTTATTTATGTGCTCATTTTATTTTTTTAGGTCTTACTATTATTTTTCTTCATACATAAACTTATTTTTTCTTCTTATGGTCACTTATAAACATGTTAACTTCTAGTTTCTGTCTTATTTAGACTGAGGGTCAGTTATATAAAACGTCACATTTTCACTAAAGGTCACTTAAAGATATGATCACTTCAATTTATTTTCAAATTTTCACTCAATTACACTTCTAAAGAAGATCCCTTCTTAAATTTTTTAATTTTTCACTCATTATAACTTCTAGAAAATGCCCCATAATGAAATTGAAAAACCTTAAAGAACATAGGGTTAAAAGAATAATATCAAACGAAATACAAACCTATATTGTAATTAATTATTATAAAATATTTATTAGAAATACAATAATCAGGAAAACATAAAACAATGTTAATGTTTCACTCAAAATTTTCCCAATTTTTGATAGTAAAAAAATATAAAATGAAAAATTTATCCCCCTTGTTTAAAATTTATGGAACAAATTTAACATATGTATTTTTTAATTAGATTAACAATTTTATGTAATTGATTACCCCTTATAATAAATTTTTATTATTGTTAATGAAACTATTCCACATAATTAATATTAAGCATTTTAAACCCCCCATAAATAATTATTATTAATGAAAATCAAATATAATGTTCACAATGAACTAATAATTTGGATTATGTAAATTCGTATATTTAAGATAATTAAGTGTTTACATTAAAACGTAGAATAGTATTACAAAATAAATTATTTTTTAAATGATACTTTTTAATCCTTAAATATCCATGAATATATTTCAATATTTTCAATGAAATATTTTATTATTTTCCATGAATTTAATGTTATAGACCTGTATTATATAATTTCAGTGACCTAAAAAGTAAAAAAGATGAAAAAATAACACCATAAAAATGAATCTAATAAAAAGTTTTAGCTCAAAATCATAGTAAAAATTACAGTTAACATATTTTCCATGATCTAATTTCCATCATTAAAATTTTAAATTTTATTTTTCATAATTAGAAAAATTAATGGATTTGGTAAAAATGGTATCAAATTGATCATTTTTTGTTATGGATTCTGAAACAATATTTTACTTTTGAACATGATATTATTGAATGTTATACTTGATATAAATTTGTTCAGTCTTCGAATATTTTAAATTATTTTATATTTTAAAATTTCAATAATATAATCCCAATAAATAAATGTAATATGATTATTAAAACCAATACTAAAAAGTGTTAATTTAATCAATAAAGACGCTTAGTTAAAAAAAGTAGTTACAACACACTCATTTTTAGCCATTAATAATTCCACTATAATTTTTTCCAAGTATCTACATGAAACAAATCATTCACTAAGAAGTTAACACCAAAAAATTTGGATTTTGATATAAATTTTATGGAAAATGAAATCATGATATAAAAATATAGTTATTTCAATATTTTGTTTGTGTAGGATAAAAAAATAATCCATGACTCAAATATCATTTAATAACACAGAATTGAAAAGTAATCTAACACTTAATAACATTATTTAAGAATATATTGGAATCCATAATACATACAGACGTAAAAGATCCAATATGATCTATATGATTTTAAATAATTTCATCTTGTTATCATATCTTTAAATAAATTATTATCAATAGATTTTATATCTTCATCATTATATATGTTACCAAAAATATCCATGTATATAATTTTTAATTTATTAATTATCAATTCTAAACAACATAACTAATTCAATAGAATATTTTTATTTGTTATGAAATTATACATATTTTTAGTAAACTAATTGGAATCCAAAAAAATAATTATGTTCACACATATAGCACATATCATGTGCTGAAATTGTTAACATTAAAAATTCATTCTAGAGTATGTCACTTGATGAAATAAATATATTATCTGTGACATATATTTGGACAACCAAAATATATTTTTAATTTCATTTGACGAATATTGATGGATTAAAACATCCCTTTTTTAGATTCATTATTTAAATGAAAAAAAGAAACTTGTCACACAATGATTATGGATATTATTGTAGACTATAAAGTGATTTAGAGGGTTTTATAACATGGTTATGTTTTGATTAATTCTCAAATCTTGGAGGCTCATTAATAAAAACATGATCGGATATATGTTATTTTAAAATAATATATTCCTTTTGAAAAATTTTATTTCTACAATGAAATGAATTGTCCAATGTATTTCTTATAGATTATAAATAAATATATAGAATAAAAAAAATATAATGTCAATTAATTTTCATTTTTGTAACAATGATTCACTGACAAAAATGTGATTTTAATTATTATACATGGCATATTTGTTTTTTTAATAACATTTATTTGGTTCCGATAATATTTTGACACCTATATGATTTAACTAAACTCAACAAATTATTCCTATCAAATTCATTTATTTATTAATGAATTAAAATAATACAATTTGAATCTAGAAATGCATCATCAATACATTGGTGAAAATTAGAAATAAAATCATGATAATCGTGAGCATATCTTGAGGAATTTAGTGTTTTAATGATTAATGATATATCACCAATTAATTTTTCAACTAGATGATTATTATTGAATTTTAATTTTTTATATTGAAATATATTCTTCCCATAAATTAATTAATCTATATAAAAAAATTATTTTCCATAGTGATTAAATATATAAACATCTCTTAAATCAGTTCTAAATATTATTTGTCGGCCATTAAATTATTTCCATGAAATTAAATATGGATTAATTCTGAAAGTACGATGGTTATATTTTGAAAATATAGTATAGATACTAAAATCAATATAAAGTTTAAAATACTGTCATTTGATATTGAATCAAATTATTATTGTGAGTATTTGGTGTTAAGAAGGTGAAATTTACTTCTCAATTCCCTGTAATTGTCTATTTTAGGACTCCGTTCATTCCATTTTGGAAAATGATTTCTTATAAAATATTCCAAATATGAATTTGATTATATAGATAAAACTATTATTTTACAACTTATTCAAAAAAATATTTGGTAAAAATTACCTTTTCATTGTGGTCTTGGATATTTATTGTATTGACATTGTTTTCCATTCTACTGTACCAATTTGTTTGACAGTCATTAGAAAAAAAATTACCACTATTCCTATTATATTATTTGAATTAATGAGATTATAGATTAAATATCTGACAATCACAATCACTTTTATTTCATAAAATAAAAAACTTATTTTAAACCAAATATCATTATGAAATAATTATAGAAACAATCTCATATTTTTGTATATGAAGACAACAACCTTTATATCTAAAATACAAATGAAAAATAATATGATAAACCTTTTTCTACTAATTTTACATTTTATCATTAGTCCAAATAAATCAAAATTTAATAGTTGATTATTCACAATTTTGTTTTAAATTTGGTATATATTTTAATAAAACATTATGATGCATAAAATTTATGCATGAACAGTTTTTTTTCTGTTTTATAAACTCAAAAAAAAACTGATCAAACACATTTTTAATTTTGAAAACCTTGTGTTATAACTTCATATTTTAATATTCAAGTAAAATATTATAAAAAAATTATCAAATTAAAAATATTTTAAACATTTTACTTTCAATTCAGTCAACATAGAATAAATTATAAAATAAATATTGAATTTTATTTTTTTATAAAATTGATAGAATTTATTTAAATTAATTTATTTTAATTTTAAAATTTTAAGTTAATATTATCATTATAAGGCTATAAGAAATATATTATATTATATTTTTAATCGTAAACAGACAAAACTATTTAAATAAAAAATGAATCTATAATTACAAATTATTCAAAATATTTTAATTTTCCAATTAAATTATCACAAGAACAAACTCTACCATAATATAATTTTTCAATGATTTAATTTTTTAAATATAACCTGCCATATGTTATGAACATCCACAATCCATTCAAGACGTATCCGATTTTATTCATCTAATATTTTTTTCTATAAAAAATATCTATAAAATCATTGGTACACAAAAATGTTATGATAAATTGGGTTAAAAAGAATTCCAAGGAATACAAATATAACTCAAGAAATACATTTTAGTCTATATAAAAGATAATTAAATTGATATAAAATCTATATTATGATCATAAAACTCACTAAATATAAATGAACATTCTTTTTCATAATGTGCCATCATGTTACATCCAAAGAATGTAACACTTAAAAACATTCCCCTTCATCATTTAAAAAATAAGGGATCATAACTTTTTGGTATCAGATTTTCATAACCAAGACTATAATTGGATTTATTCAATTTTCACATCTATACCTTATTATCACAAAATTCCATTCTATAAAAAACTATGGATTGGTCTACTTTAACCATTAAACATCATTAATCAGTGTATCAATTTCTTCTAAATAGAATCAAACATAATATTTTGAGATTTATTACATGTGGAATAAACATATTTCTGTTTTAAAGATTGAAGATTAACAATTTCAATATTTTAAATAGTTTATAATTTGGTATCATTGAAATATTTCCAATCTAAATTTTTCATCAAGAAAATACATATATCTTCTATTATTATTTATTAATAATTTATAATTATTATTAAAATTATAATATAATATTAATATTTTTATATAACTCAATTATATAAGACGTAGAATTTGATTCATAATAGGAAGATTAATCATATCAAATTACATATTCGGTACAAGATACCAATAATGATTTTATTACCCATTTTAGTAAAATATTTATTAATATAAACTTGGTTAGATATTTTTTTATAACAAAATTCCAATCAATTTCATTCGGTTTTTATTTTTCACTCTCATTCCATTCATTTTGGAGTATTGGGTGTTTATGAATGATTATCCATCTTTATTTTCAATAATTATAGATAAATTTATCATCAGTATACCCTTTGTTTCCTTTATTTTGTGAATGATTATTTTTATTCCTTCTGGTGTATTCATTATTCCATAATCCATTAATAACTTATAAAAATTTATTTATTTCAATGAAATTTAATTCTGAATCATATGATAGATTAGTAACTTGCACATTTTATTTTAAATTAATAAAATTTATTTTTAAATTATTTTATTGTGAAATATTTTTAAATTTTAATTCATATTAATAAAAAGATGCAATAATCTAATGTAATTCATATTTTTTCAATTTAACAATGATTAATGACTACATGGTTTTTTTCCAATTTTTTGTTAAATATCATTGGAACCATTCAATCAAAATAAAATTATATAACAATTATCAAATATTAATCATTCTATTTAATATAAACATAAATGAATTAAAAATTAGATTAAATTCACTTTTTCTACAATTTTAACACCAATTAATCTTTTTGTAATATTAAATGTTTTGTTATTACATGTTTATTAGAAATTATATGAGTATTATGTTATAATTTCCAAATTTTAATTTTCTTTCATCTATACCTTTGTCTATAATAAGACAATTAATTTATGAATATATGAAAATTCATCACAGTGTAATATTGCACATGCTTATATAGATCGTTAAAAAGTATTTTTTATGACAAATCTTATGAATCTAGAATGGTTTCACCTTTATTTTGATACTATCACTGACCTAGTGTTTACAAAAAGCCTCTATATAACACTACTAGTATCCATAATTAGATTCATCAATGATTGTGGTTTTTTAAAGTGTCCAATCACCATTAGTGTCTATGCCAACCATCTCAAAATAGGTATTTTCACCTAAACACTTTAATCATGTCATTGATTTTTAAAAATAATTGGAAATTATGATAAAATTTGGGAATATGTTATGATTCTAATTTTTAGCTTATAATGAAAATTAGGACATGGATTAGAGGGGGGTTTACATTTTAAAATAATTTTAACCACTTATAAATATTTAGTTGATGGGGTGGAATAATAAAGAGATATTAACATAGTGATCTTTATAGTTGTTCAGATCTATGTGATCCTACTATCCTCTACCCCATTCTTAATTGAAAAGAGATACGACACCCACTATAATATACTCTCTAAATTTAGAAGAGAGTCAGAAACCTTTAGAGTTTAATTTTAATACCATGGAGTCTCAAAAAAATAAACAAAATGTTTTCCCCTGGTTGATTAACATGATCATCTTTCATTTTACACACATTCAGGAACACCCCAAAATGAGCACTTAACGTTTATGTTGAAAGAAAAACCACCATTTAACGAGTCCACAGAACAATTGAATCCCAATTATTTTATAGTTCTATAATATCCCAATTTGATCACATTATTTGGGAATCACAACCCACAGGTCAAAAATTTTATTTTTATTATAATTTCGTATAAATATATAATTAGATATAAATATTAATGATTCTAACCATAGAAATAGATTAAAAATTTATTGGGTATGAGTATCGTGGTAGAATTTTTTTCTCCATCAAGAATGGATCAAATTATTATAGTTATGATGTGATCTGTAGATGATCATATATATATGTTTCATAGAATATATCCTTAACCTTTTGAGGACTGATCATGATATGTCAAAACACTAATATAGAAATATTCCATGCACACCATATTCAAATAATGAATCTCATTTCATTTTATTATTCCCAAAGAGGCTCCATATTTATTTATTGAATTCACAAGATTAATATTAACTTATTAATAAATTCCACATTTTTTAAAACTCAAATCATGTTTTATGATGATTAAAATTTTAAAATAGTTAATATATTTCAAAAAGAAAATAGTAATTTGCAATAATTTGCAATGTAACATTTTCATAAGGTATGGGAGATAAAATATTCAAATTCCTACCAAATTTAATTTACAACTAATATTTTCCCAAGAAACCCATTATGGAACATCAACCCTTTTTAGGTGAATTTACTATTGTATGAAATCCTTACATATATAGTTGAATAGAAAATAAAAAAATACATATTTAAGGTATAATTAAATAAATATGAACATGTGAAAGAAACAAGTATTAATAAAAAAAATAAATTTATAAATAAAATAGATCTTGTTTTGAACTAAACTATGACATAGTAATTATGTGAACATAGGGAATATGGTTTATCTAAATCATTGTGAATATTAAATATTATATCCTTATTTAAACATTGTTACAAATTTAAAATTGTGAATACTTCACTTTTCCTCATCAGAGATCATCATTTTATAATAATTCAGTCACTTGATTATTCTTTATGCTTTAATATTTCTTTTCAATATATGACCATATTTATTTCTGGTCACTTATATAAGAGGCCACCAATAGAAATTGTAATTTTTTTACTCATGTTAAATTCATGACATTGTTAAATTTTTAATCATGGTCACTTCCAATCATCGTAAAATTTTCAGTCAAGATCACATAAAAACAAGGTCACTTCCCAACTTTCCAAAATTTCTACTCACTGTAACTTCATAAAAAGTTAACTTCAATAATTCGTTATATTTTAAGAATAATTATAATTAAATACTAATATCATATAAATTTAAATACCATAATATGATTAATTTTTATTGAACGTAAATTAATTATATTATTATTATCAAAACTTAAAAGTTGTTCAATGAGATAATCAATACATACCCCTATTGATACATGATAATAGAATTATCTTCGATTTCAGAAGAGGTCTAATTTGTATGGAAATCGATAGCATCATTGTGTAGTAATATCTAATCTAGAAATATAATTATGTGACATTAAACCAATGGTAGAAGAATGAGATCATCTAAAAGTATCCAGACACATGTCTAAAATGGATAATATATATTGATCATAAACAGAATAATTCTTCCTCAATGTGAATTTACAGATAGCTCACTAACTATCACATGAGATGGTGACTTGGCATTCATAGAAAAAAAATTTTGTTTAAAAGAATATAATCTATGATAATAAAATAAAGTTCTTATCGATATAAAAAATAGTAATTATACCATGCCTTACATTGATACAATGATCTTCTTTAGTGGTAGTAATCATAAATTTTAATCATTATTCACTTAGTTTAGTTGGTTTTTTTGGAATATTTATATCATTTTACTGAGGTTTGGGGCATTGATTTTCATAGTTTCAAAATTCCATTCATGTTATGAATTGCAGTTTTGGAAAATTATTATCTATTTCCATATTCTCTAGTATTGTGCTAATCAACCACTTTTCCTTTGTTCAAAATATATAAGATCTCAGCCCCACATTAACACACATAACACACCTCCATGATAATTTATTGAAATTACTAATTTTATTCCTCCAAGACTTCTTTTAAGGATGGGTTTTAAATTTATTCCCCCACATGAATTACCATTGGAGTTGACTTGGAATTCCCCTTTAATTGGTTACTTACAAGAGTACATAGAAACCCTAAATTCTATCTATACCATAACTGAAAATCAAATTATCTGTTAATGTATTAAAAATATCGTATGAATAAATATTTTTTTGATAGGTTTTAATCCCCTAAATAGGTGAATGGTTTTACTTTCATTATCAGTGATAAAGTGATTGTAAAATCATGAAAACATCAATAATATTTCATTCTATATTCCAGTGGATTCATCTAATGTTTTTTTAAATATACGAATTTCTTATCTTTAAAAATTTTATTATTTTATTAAAATACAAGGTAAATAAAATATTATTAAACTATTCAAATTCTATTGATTCAACGACTGTAATGGCGCGGACCTCCCCGACCCATTCCTTTGTCAAAAAGATGGTCACGAAGTGTTCTGGAGGGTAAAATGGAATTTTCCCACACTTCCCAGAATTTTGTAAGTACACGCCATGTAGTGTGAGTAAACGCCGTGTACCCCCTCACCAGGAATACCCCGTGTTGAAGGCAGTGTCCTCGCCTTGTGAAATAAATGGGTACACGTCGTGTATCCCATACTACACGCCATGTAGTCCCACACCGCGTACGCGTTACCTTCAAACTGTGTGTTGACCAGTCAACGAGCATGTACCGTGTTGAAGTTGTGTCCTTTCCGTGTGAAATAAATGAGTACACGCCACGTAGTCAATACAACACTCCGTTTAGTGTCTCCCCATGTATGTGTTACCTTCAAACCGTGTGTTGACCAGTCAATGGCCGCGTACCGCGTTGAAGGATGTGTTGGAAGCTGCGTGGTGACCCTATGAAATGGCCGAGTACACACCGTGTACCATAAAGTACACGCCGTGCACTTTTGTTTTTCTCACCTATAAAAGGAGGGGTCCCCTTTTCGTTTTCAACTCACTCCTCTCCTCCCCATTCCCTTGAGCAGAGCTCTCCCAAGAGACTCGAAGGCTCCTTTCATCCAAAACATAATCATCCAAGCTCCGATTTATGATCCGTCAGCAGCCAAGGGATCGTAACGAAGAGGTGGAACTTCTGAGCATGGTTTTTTTGATTTTCTTTCGGCCTTTCCTTCCCAGCTTCCACCCGAGGAGGTTTTTCCAGGAGCGATGGACATCGACGAACATCATCTAAAGTTGATCTATGGGAGTGTTGTGATCAGAACCTGTTGACGTAGGGATCTTACCTTTATCTCTCTAAATTTGTGCATCATGCGGGGTGGGTGTCCTCTTGTTTATGTGAAACACTTTTGAACCGGTTTAATAAAGATAATAACTCTCTTATATAACAGTGATGGGAAGTTGTGAATGCAGTTACCTTTTTATTTATATCCTGAGATATTATGTTGTGAATTGAATGAGCTTCTGCCTACTGAAAATCATGGTCGTTGGGGGACTTTGCTTACGTAATTAAATTTTTCCCTCTCCTTCTGTATTTCTTATGGATGTAAATTTTATTGAATGTGGAAATTGGATAATCACTTAATGTTGGATGACAAATGAAAATCTAGAACACTTGTGTGATCACCCCGGTTGAACTAAACTGAAATAGGTGTTTTTTGGCGTTAATTTATGTGTAGTGGGTGTTTTGTGGGTTGTCGTGAACTGGGTGAGCAGCGGGGCTATTATTGGCTTGATTGTGGGTTTTTGTTAATGCTATGTTGGTGATGGGTAGTGGGGCTGTGATAAATTGTATCATGGGATGATGATGTACAGTGTGGTTGCGGTTATGGTGGTTGGCAGCGGGGCTGTAGGGATGGGTTTGAATGTGATCGAACTATGAGTTGTGAATAATAAATGAAAGTGGGAGAGTTAATGAATGGTGGGGAATGATAGTGGAATGGGAATAATAATTAATGGGGATGGTTGGTTAACAAGAAAGACTTGGTTGTGTTGCTTGTGTTTTCCTAACATGATTTATGGATGGCAGGGATATGTTTTATGAATGATCGATGTGGTTGGTTATAGATAGTTGACTAGTATATAAGGAACTAATAAACTGATTCTGTTGAAACATGAAAAACTAAATGGGGTTGGGGTTGTTTTTTGTATGCATGCTTCATAGTAGCAGTGCCGAGGCACATGTTCAGTTCTCTGATTAGAATCCATAGGTTGGGCTAAGTGTTGGGTATATATATATATTTATATATATATATTTGTATCTTTGTGTTTTATCTCACCCCATCCATGTTGATCACTTAGTGCCTAACACTCTCATTTCATGGGAGAGGGTGTTTTCCCATTAGTTACTATCTCCTTCCAGCTCCTTCTTCCCTATGCTATGATGGATTGAGGCGACCTCACACCCAAGACTCTTTTGGTAGGTTTCGATTGGGGTGGTTTATCCTAAGACTCTTCAGGCATGTTTTACTATTTCCCAAGAACCTTCGGGATGTGGCCCAGGTGTGTGCGGGCGGGATAGGTGGTTGTGAGGCCCAGGTGTGTGCGGATGGGATACATGGTTTTGAGGCCCAGGTGTGTGTGGGCGGGATACGTTGTTGTGAGGCCCAAGTGTGTGTGGGCGGGATACATGTTTTTGAGGCCCAGGTGTGTGTGGGTGGGAATAGTGTGGTAGTGTCAGGACATTCACCGTTAGGAAGAGCAGTTAACTAGTAGGGGAAAATGGTGTGGGTTACCCAATACCCTTGATCTTATATACTACTAATACCTGTTGTTTGTGTTTTTGGTGAGCATGGATGGTTAGGTTGGGTGGATAGAATTCCTTGTTAGGGTTTGGTTTCTTCTGTTGTTCTCACGGGACATTAGGATGTCTCCCCACTTGTGCATGAGAGCTTTAGGTTTCCCTACTGAGTATACTGGTATGCTCACCATACGTTTACTTTCCGGTTTTTAGGGGGACTACCAGGGCCGTGCAGGACCCTACTAGTCGGGATAGTTGGAGTTGTTGCAGTTTTCTATACTCTTGTTTGTTTTAGTATTGTAATTTTTGAGCTTTCATGTATTTTCACATTCTTTCACAACAATTTAAACATGCATGTGGGATTTTTTTGGGTTTATTTCTATACACTAGTTCTTTTCCTTTTTTGTGGTTGACTTTTCCTATCTCCTGATCATAAATAACAAAAAGGGTACTACCTCCCATAATTTTGAAAACTCATACCATTGGTGCTAGTCGCCACCCCAGGGCCTACTTGAAGCGAGACTCGGGGGTCATTATCTCCCTTTCACCATTGCCAGCTCACGAGGGGCATCTTTAGTGGGAGGGGGTCGTGATAGAATGGTATTAGAGGTGAGGTTGAGAGATAGGATAGAGTGTAGGCATAGTGAGGATTGTATGGGATGGTAGGGTAACATTGTTGGTTAATCTTGGTGCGTGACATAGGGTAGGGAAGACCGGCTAGGACACCAGATTTTAGGTCCCCCCATGATCCAATGCGAGGACTCTGAGCCTACCAAATGACCAAGTGAGACTACATTGATTGTAGGGTAGAGACCATAGGGAAGGTACATGCATCATCATGATTGTGTTTTACTTGATTTTGGCGTTCTGGGAAATAAATTGAAATAATGTGATAAAATAAAACCTTGAGAAATTTCCTTACTACTTGGGCTTAGGCGATCCTTTTTTACCATATAGCTATGGCACCTGGACGTCAATCCTGGGTGACTCAGACGACCGAGGCCCAACAGATTCAGGTAGTCGATCAGTTGAGGATTTATCGAGAGGAGGAAGATAGCCAGTGGCAGAAGACTCTTCGTTCTTTCCAGCGGAAAACCCTCAAGAAGTACGAGGGTAGTACTTCGTATACGGAGACAGAGGGGTGGCTTGAGGATCTAGAGATCACTTTTACCTTGATTCATGCTTTAAGGGAGTACTGGGTTCCCCTAGCGGTCAGTCAGCTGAGAGGTGCAGTGTGACAGTGGGGGACGCTCTACCTCGGAGATAGGATAGAAGTAGAGGTTCTGTGGGATGACTTTGAGAAAGAATTCCAAGATGAATTTATTTCTTCCATGATCAAGGTGGAGAAGCGATAGGAGTTACTCTCCCTTCAGTATGGGAGTATGTTAGTATGAGAGTTGGGGATTAAGTTCAAGGATCTCCTACGCTTTGATCTGGATCTCCTTCCGGATGAAGAGTCTCGGGCAAGATGTTTGAAGGAGGTGCTTTGCCCTTTGCTCCAGTATGCTGTCAACCCCTTCACCCTTCTGACGTACATGGAAGTACAGAAGAAGGAAGTGGTTGTAGAGAGGATGAACTCGCAGTGAGGTTCACCACGTGAGGGGATTCAGCCAGGTTCTTCGAAGGGGAAGGCATCCAGTAGCAGGTCTCCTGCGATGGGACCATACAAGTTCAGGCCAGTGGGGAGTAGGCCCCATCAGTTCTAGTTCAGATATTCAGGTCCTCGTCCATTTTCCTTGAGCCAAGGACCGAAGTTTTTCTCTTGTGGTGGTTTCAGGAACATTCAGAGTCGCTGCCCGACCCGAGCTCAGTACGGTGTAGGTGGGCAGGTTCAGCGCCCAACTCAGCAGCACCAGTTGCCGGCAAGGCCCTTCCAGCAACAGCAGGACAATGCTCCGCCGAGGATAGAATTTGCGAGAGGAGGCCGACCTCAGGGTGCTCCACAAGGCCCTCGACCAGGGCGTGGTCGGGGAGGTGGACAGCAACAGAGAGGTAGAGGAGCTGGGCGTGGAAAGTTGCATGCAGCAGAGTTGGAAGCTCTAGCAGGACCATAGGTGGTGCGAGGTACGATTTGTTTGTTCAGTACTCTCGTTTCTTCCTTGTTCGATTCAGGAGCTTCACACTCCTTTGTTGCACCCAGTCTAGCCCATCCATTGGGTCTAGAGGTAGAGAGACTTTCTGTACCACTGGTGCTGAGTACACCAGTTGGAGTCCAGACCAGCATATATTGTGTTTTCCGGGGACGTGGGATGACGTTGGGACCACATCGATCTAGTGGGGATCTTCTTTTGCTACAGATGCACCCATACGATATCATACTAGGCATCGACTGGTTGTTTTTTTGTTAGTGCTGTTGTCAAATGCTTCTAAAAAATAGTCATGTTCACCAATGTGGATGGGAAGCATGTATCTTTTATTGGAGAGAGGAGATATCAGGTAGGAAGTCGGCATGTGAAGCCTCTCTTCTCCTTGCTAGGTGGGTTATTAGTGGTTTAAGCTGATACAATGATGATGGATGTCCCATAGGTTGTTGGGGAGTTCCTCGATGTTTTTTCCGAGGAGGTTGTGACTCTACCGCCCCAATGTGATGTTGAGTTTGGGATAGACTTACAGCATGGGTTCCATCCGATTTCGATGGCCCCTTATCGGATGGCACCTTCAGAGCTGCGAGAGTTGCGGATTCAGATTGATGATCTGATGGAGGAGGGTTTTGTTCAACCCAGCATGTTGCCATGGGGTGCTCCAGTATTGTTCGTGAGGAAGGGAGATGGTGGTCTCAGGATATGCATAGACTACCAAAGGTTGAACCAGGTAACAGTCAAGAACTGTTACCCCCTACCAAGGATAGATGGTCTCTTCGACCAGCAGAGGGAAGCATGTTGGTTTTCTAATATTGATCTACGATCTGGATATCATCAGCTGAGGGTAAAGGAAAGTGACATCTTGAAGACGGCTTTCAGGTGCAGGTATGGGCACTTCGAGTTTGTAGTGATGCCGTTTCGAGTTACGAATGCACCACCTGTGTTCATGGGGCTTATGAACTTTGTCTTCTGAGAGTTTCTGGACCGGTTCATCGTTGTGTTTATCGATGACATCCGGATCTACTCAAGAATATAGGAGGACCACGTTGAGCATCTTAGGGCAGTCTTGGAAGTCCTTCGACAACACCGACTTTATGTTAAATTGTCCAAGTGTATGTTCTTGATGCAAGAAATACACTTCCTAGGGCACGTGGTGTCTCAGCATGGAGTGTCTATGGACCCATCGAAGGTAGAGGCAGTTGTTTCTTAGGAAGCACCCAAGAGCATGGAAGAAGTTCGTAGTTTCCTAGGGTTGGCAAGTTATTATCAGAGGTTCATTTCAGACTTCTCTCGAGTTGCTGCTCCATTGACAGCTTTTACTAGGAAGAACCAGGTCTTCCTAAAGAGCGAGCAGTTCCAAATAGCTTTTGACTACCTGAAGAAGAAGTTGGTCAGTGCTTCTGTACTCTGGTTTCCATAGGAAGGGTTGTTGTATGAGGTGTTTTGTGATGCTTTTGGCCTTGGTTTGGGGTGCGTACTGATGCAGAATAAGGGTGTGATCTGTTATGGCTCTAGGAAGTTGTTCCCTCACGAGCGTAACTATGCCACCCATGACCTGGAGCTTGCAGAAATAGTGTTCACACTGATGGTGTGGTGACATTACCTCTTTGGGGGGATATTTGTGGTCTTCTCAGATCACAAGATCTTACGTTATATCTTCTCCAAACATGACTTGAACATGCGGCAGCGGTGATGGGTCGAGTTTCTCCAAGACTATGACTTCGAGATATCTTACACTGAAGGTAAGGGAACCATTTTGGCTGATACCTTGAGGAAGAAGTCTCATAGGGATGGGGTTCTGAAATCCACTGATGCTTGGAAAGTGATGGGAGAGTTGGATTCTTTGCACTTGGATGCAAGGGTAGATGGTGCTAGAGGCTTCTTGTTTCAGATGACGGTGCAGTCCTCCTTGTCGTAGAAGGTGGAAAAGTCTTAGTGGGGGGACTCTGAGGCAGAAGTGATATGGGATCGTATCGATCAGCAAAACGCTCCAGAAGGATGATCAGAGGATAGCCAAAATCAGATGCTTTTCCATGGAAGGTTTTTTGTTCTGGAGGCGATGCATGAGGGAGTTCTCCGTGAGTTCCATAGCTCAGCCTTGGCGGTACATCCAGGAATTTAAAAAATATACCGAGGCATAAGGGAGCAGTTTCAGTGGCCTGGTGTGAAACGGGCAGTGGAAGAGTTTGTGGCTAAGTTCCTAGTGTGTCAGCAAGTAGAAGTTGAACACCGTGTCCCCAGTGGTGCGTTGCATCCTTTAGATTTCCCCGAGTGGAAGTGGGATGACATCTCAATGGACTTCGTCACAGGATTACCTAGAGCTCAGGGTGGTTATGATGCTATCTGGGTAGTGGTGGATCGACTGAAAAAATCATCCCACTTCGTAGAAATTAAGGAGTCGGGCTAGGTGAGTACCATAGAATAGAGGTATGTAGACGAGGTGGTGTGTTTGGATGGAGTTCCGAAGAATATCATCTCAGATCGGGATACTCGGTTTACCTCACGAGTCTGGAGAGGGTTATAGCATGCTTTTGGCACCCAGCTATGACTTAGAACTACTTTCCACCCCCAGACCGATGGGAAGATAGAGCGGACTATCCAAATGTTGGAGGACATTCTGCGACCATGCATTCTAGATTTTGGAGGATCGTGGGTGCGACACTTTCCTTTAGTAGAGTTTTCCTAAAACAACAGCTTCCACTCTACTATTGGCATGGCATCGTTTGATGCTTTGTATGGAAGACAATTTTATTCACCCATTTTCTGGGCAGAGGATGGTGAGATAGGTAATCTTGTACCAGAGGTAGTGCATAGTACCATAGAGAAAGTCCAGCTTGTACGTGAGAGGATGAAGGTGGCTCAGGACCGACAGAAGTCTTATTCTGATCGTCGGAGGAGGCCCTTGTAGTTTGAGGTGGGAGATTATGTGTTCTTGAAGTTTTCCCATCGACGGGGGCAAAGGAGGTTTGGGAAGGGGTGTAAGCTCTCCCCTAGGTTCATCGGACCAATCGAGGTGCTGAGGTGAGTTGGCGAGGTGGCACATCAGTTGGCCCTGCCACATCAGTTGGAGAAGGTTCATGACTTCTTCCACGTCTCCCAGCTTCATCGGTATTTACACGACGACTCTCACATTATTGACTGGGGAGAGTTAGATATGGGAGACGATGTGACCTTCAAGGAATGACCAATCAGAATCGATGACCGTAAAGATAAGGTGCTTCGTGGATGAACCATCGCCTTGGTTCGTGTGTTGTGGAGGCATGGAGGCCTCGAGGAGAGCACTTGGGAGCGGGAGACCCAGATGGACGCTCAGTATCCAGAGTTGTTTTGACTTGTGTTTTGCCTTTTTCTTCTGATCTTTGTTTTGATGTTATACTTTGTACCTTTGATATATTGAATGCTTGTCTTGTCGGTTGTGAGACCTTTTCTTTTCCTTGTTCTCTAGAAGTATGTAACATGTCTCAGTGAATGGGGAAGGGAAAAACTTGATCCTTAATCAAGACACATTAATGAAGATGTGATTGATCTCATGTAGGTGATTCAGTGCCGTCTAAAGCGAATAATAACTCGACATAGGAAAAGGAGTTTTCCCCAAACCGTGTGTTCGGGCCGTGTGTGGGTTGTGCAGTGTTGGGGGCAGTGCGAGTTGAAAAATACTAATGTATGGAAATATGAAGACCCTATTATTAATCGAGACGCATTAATGAGGATGCGATTGAACCTGTGTAGGCAATTCAGTGCTTCCTAAAGCATATTATATCTTGACATATGAGAAGTAATTCCTAACACCAATAATTAGGGTTGATGGTTAGGTTCCTGTTATAACGAGAACCCTAAGAGGTATCTTGTTGGGTTCCTTTAGGTTGGTTTTGAATTCTCGGAGATGAGAAGGTTTTAAGAGGTATCTGATGTAATTGACCGAACCTTACTGGCCCATTACTTTGTCAATAAATAAGGTCATGAAGTGTTCTGGAGATTAAAATAGACTTTTCCCACACATTCTAGAATTTTGTAAGTACACACCGTGTAGTGTGAGTACACTCCGTGTACCCCCTCGCCGGGTATACCCCATGTTGAAGGTCGTGTCCTTTCCATGTGAAATAAATGGGTACACAGTGTATATCCCATACTACACACCGTGTAGTCCCTCCCTGTGTATGTGTTACCTTCAAACTGTGTGTTGACCAGTCAACGACCGTGTACTGTGTTGAAGCTGTCTCTTTTCCATGTGAAATAAATTTGTACACACTGTGTATTCAATACTACACGTCGTGTAGTGTCTCCCCATGTATGCGTTACCTTCAAACCGTGTGTTGACCAGTCAACGGTCGTGTACCGCATTGAAGGCTGTGTTGGAAGCTACGTGGTGACCGTGTGAAATGGCCGAGTACAAAGCCATGTAAAATAAAGTACCTGCCGTGTAGTTTTGTTTTTCTCACCTATAAACAGAGGTGTCCCCTCCTCCTTTTCAACTCACTCCTCTCCTCCCCATTCCCTCGAACAGAGCTCTCCCAAGAGACTTGAAGGCACCTTTCATCCATAACTTCTTCGTCCGAGCTCCGATTTACAATCCGTCAGCAGCCACGAGATCGTAATGACGAGACGGAAATTCTGAGCTTGGTTTTGTTGATTTCCTATTGGCCTTTCTTTCCCAGCATCCACTAGAGGAGGGTTTTCCAGGTTTTTCCAGGAGTGACGGATGCCGAAATATATATTCTAAAGTTGATCCGGGGGAGTGTTGTCATTAGAACCTTTTGAGGTAGGGATCTTACCTTCATCTCTCTAAATTTGTGCATCATGCGGGGTGGGTGTCCTCTTGTTTACGTGAAACACTTTTTAACTAGTTTTATAAAGATAATAACTGGATTATATAATGGGGATGGGAAGTTGTGAATGCAGTTACCTTTTTATTTATATCCTGTGATATTATGTTGTGAATTGAATGAGCTTCTGCCTACTGAAAATCATGGTCGTTGGGGGCCTTTTCTTACGCAATTAAATGTTTCCCTCCCCTTCGGGATTTCTTATGGATGGAAATTTTATTGAATGTGGAAATTTGTTAATCACCTAAAGTTAGCTGACTAAATGAAAATATGTAACCCTTGTGTGATCACCCCAGATGAACTAAACTGAAATAATAAACATGTGGATGCTTTTTGAGGTTAATTTATGTGAAGGGGTGTTTTATGGGTTTTCGTGAACCGGGTGAGCAGCGGGGCTACGGTTGGCTTGTTTGTGGGTTTGTGTGAATGCTATGTTGGTGATGGGCAGCAGGACTGTGATAAATTGTATCAAGGGATGATGATGTACATTGTGGTTGTCGTTATGGTGGTTGGTAACGGGGCTGTAGGGATGGGTTTGAATGTGACCGAACTATGTGTTGTGAATAATAAATGAATGTGGGAGAGTTAATGAATGGTGGGGTATGATAGTGGAATGGGAATAATAATTAATGGGGTTGGATTGTTAATAAGAAGGACATGGTTGGGTTTATTGTGTTTTCCTAACTTGATTTGTGGATGGAAGGGATATGTTTTATGAATGATCGATGTGGTTGGTTTTGGATAGTTTCCCAGTAGTTAAGGAACTAATAAACTGATTCTGTTGAAACATGAAAACCTAAATGGGGTTGGGGTTGTTTGTTGTATGCATGCTTCGTAGTAGTAGTGCCGAGGCACATACTCAGATCTCTGAATAGAATCCATAGGTTGGGTTGAGTTTTTGGTATATATATATATATATATATCTGTATCTTTGTGTTTTATCGCACCCCACCCATGTTGAGCACTTAGTGCCGAACACTCCCATTTCATGGGAGAGGGTGTTTTCTCCTTTGTTACTAGCTCCTTTCTGCTCCTTCTTCCCTAGGATGTTATGGATTGAGGCGACCTTACACCCAAGACTCTTTGGGTAGGCTTGATTGGGGTGGGTTATCCTAAGACTTTTGGGATGGTTTTACTATTTCCCAACAAACTTCAGGATGAGGCCCAGGTGTTTGCCCGCGGGATACGTGGTTTGGAGGGCCAGGTGTGTGCGGGTGGGATACGTGGTTGTGAGGCCCAGGTGTGTGCATGCGGGATACGTGGTTGTGAGTCCCAAGTGTTTGCGGGTGGGATATGTGGTTTTGAGGCCCAGGTGTGTGCGGGCGGGATACGTGGTTGTGACTCCCAGGTGTTTGCGGGCGGGATACATGGTTGTGAGGCCCAGGTGTGTGCGGGCGGGATACATGGTTTTGAGGCCCAGGTGTGTGCGGGCGGTATACGTGGTTGTGAGGCCCAGGTGTGTGCGGGTCGGATACGTGGTTGTGAGACCCAGGTGTGTGCGGGCAGGATGAGTGTGGTAGCGTCAGGACGTTCACCGTTAGGAAGAGAAGCTAACTAGTAGGGGAAAATGGTGCGGGGTACCCAATACTCTTGATCTTATATAATACTACGACCTGTTGTTTTTGTTTTTGGTGAGTGTGGCTGTTGAGGTTGGGTGGATAGAATTCCCTGTTAGGTATTGGTTTCTTCTATTGTTCTCACGGTACATCAGGATGTCTCCTCACATGTTCACGAGAGATTTTGGTTTCTCTACTGAGTATACATGTATGCTCACCGTACATTTACTTTCAGGTTTCCAGGAGGACTACCAGGGTCGTGCGGGGCTCTACTAGTCAGGACAGTTGGAGTTGTTATAGTTTACTTTACTCTTGTTTCTTTTGGTATTGTACCTTTTGAGCTTTTTTGTACTTGTACCTTCTTTCAGAACTATTTAAACATGCATGTGGGATTGGTTTGGGTTTATTTCTATACAATTTTTCTTTTCCTTTTTGGTGGTTGACTTATCCTATCTCCCGATCTTAAATAATTAAAAGGGTAATGCCTCCCATAATTGTGAAAATGCATAACCTTGGTGATAATGGCCACCCCGGGGCCTACTGGAGGCGGGACTAAGGGGTCATTATCTCCCTTTAACCAATTCTAGCTCAAGAGGGGCATCTTTGGTGGGAGGGGGTTAGGACAACTACGTATATCTTCATTGTATTCATAATGTGATTCCACCACAGGTTATCCTCTCATCCCAAATATTAAATATTCAAAATATCCTTATCATGTTCCAAGACCTATATAATGGAGAATAATTTTTCTATTTAATTAAACCATTTATAAATGACAACTAAATTTGGAGATCCATTGTAATATGGTGGATGCATCTTTGTGAATTAAACAATTGATACATTCTCTTTCATTAGTGAAATTAAGAGATCAATGGTTTTGATATTATTATTCATAGAATTTGAATGTTGAAGGATAATTATTATCCTAGCTTATACTACAGCTCATATTCATTTGGTTTTTTTGGGAAACTATTATATTTTACCTCACTCCCATTGTTAATCTATATCTTTTGGTTTTAGGTAGTAGTCAAACAAAAAAGGTCATAGCATGAGTAATACATATTTAATATCATAAAAGATTAATATAATTAAATTAATAAATATATAAAACGTATTAAATGTTTATACAATATTTTTATTCTATAGTTCATTTAGTCTAAAATACACCATTCTATTCAGGGTTATCAAACATTTTATCCTAATACATCAATTTCTCCAAAAAAATGCATTATTTTAATGTTTCATATTGAAACATTGATCAAAAAATCATATATCCCAGTGACTTAAAAACATGTGAGTAGTTAGGAATATTTTCCATTCACTATGTGATGATAGTGTTAATAATCAATATACCCTTTTAGGGTTATTAACCATAGGTACAACTGTGCTAGATCTAATATCTTAATAAAGTATCTAGTATGAGATGCAATTTATAGGAGAACCAAAAACTAAATTTTAATTCCTCAGACCTCTCAAATGAATTCCATTGCTAAAATATGATGTATGATGTGTTCTGGGAGGTCACGGTAACTTATCCCCAACACATTCCCAATTTTATAGTTTTTGGAATAGTGGTTCTATTTTGGTGAACAATGTCATAGGTGAGACAGATGTAAATAGTGTCATCTTTGAGATTGATGTGAACAGTTTCATTAGTGAGATAGATGTGAACATTTTCATCAGTGGGATTGATTTGAACACTATCATCAGTGAAATGTTTTTGAATAGTGTCATCGATGAGACATATGTGAATAGTGTCATTGGTGAGTTAGATGTGAATATTGTTAGTGTTAGTGAGTCATTTGTTCTGTCGATGTTGGTGATTTATTTGAACTATTGGTTTCGGTAAGTCGTTTGTATTGTCTGAATAAGTGACTAATTTTTACAATCTGTATTGGATATTCATTTGTATTATAGGTGTCTGTGAGTCATTTCTATTTTCAGTATTGGTGAGTCAATTGTATTGTCGGTGTCAGTCAGTAATTAGTACCATCAACATCAGGGAGTCAATTTTACTATTGGTGTTGTTGAGTCATTTGTAATGTCATCATCGGTTAGTCATTTGTACTATCGGTTTTGGTGATTCATTCATACTATCAGGGTTTTTTGGGGTACAATACTGATATCCATCGGTAGGGGTAATGTTTTTCCAGCCATCTGTAGGTGTACAGTATTTCCATCTTGACATTTTCACAATTTCATATACGAAAAACACATTCAAGGACATGTTTTATGTGATTTATGGCCGACTCAAAGCCCATAATTCCAATAATTCTTTTCCTAAGGCTTGGGATTCCATTACTTAGTGAAACCCCCTGGTTTAAAGTGATCGGCTTATAATGTAAAATCTGGTGCATCATAGACTGTTCCTCTATTAAATATTCGAAGGGGAAGAGATATGTTCCTACGTTGTTCTACCTTCATATTTCTTGGTGTGAGTTTATCAAACCATTCCTTCTTCCTATATGAGTGGTGTGATAGAAACATAATCCTTGGATATTTTCTACTTGATGTTTCTTCTTGCTTCTAGTGCACCATGTTTCAGTCAAAGCAACATGTGTTGATCCATCATCGATAGAAGGTATGATCTACCTCCATTCATGAGTTATATTTGATCCTTCTTCTGTAGTTTCTCATTTCCATTTTATCACATGTGATCTCCATGTTTCAAATAGAGTTTTCCTGAGTTTAAGTTTTTGAGGTTGTGTCCCAGTGTCCTTAAGTAGAAGTTATTTTCCTAGGGGGATGTGATCGTGACAATATGTGTGGTTCGTTATCATGTAAATATCTTCAAGAACCTTTTGAGGCAGGGTATATGTTTCATATCTATTCATTTACTTGAAATTGTAGTGTTATCATGATTCATCCCACTAGATCCCAATGGGTTTGACATAATTAATATTTAAATTGAATAAATAAATCTCTATCGATCATATGGTAATGCCTTCTATTTTTATAGATAGTGTGATATTTATTCATCCCTTGTTTAGCATGTTTTTCCCGATGGAAATTTTTAAATAATGTAAACTAGTATTAATTGTAATTATTTTTCAATGATATAGAAGTATGTAAATGATTTTGGTTTTTATTAGTGTACTTTAACCTTAATCAAATTGATCTAGTAAACCTATTTAATTATATGTTAAAGCTATGATAGCTTTATGTTTATGTTTTCCATAGTAGGAACACACTAATTGTGAATCCTCTAATTCAAGATGGATTAATGAATCGATTTTTTGAAAAATGCAAATTTCTTGTAGGATTATGAGTTACCTTATTTATTGTAAGGCTTAGTGCCTTCTACTTTGGAACCTTGACAAATCATTGTGTGTGAAGGCTGGATGCCTTGCTTAAGGGCCTAGCACACAGTTGATTTGATTTTTTCTTCCTACTTCTTTTTTTTGATGTGAACCTGTATAAATGTTGTGATATGTGGGGGTAGGGGAGCCCATTGGTTGTGCTCACCATTGATGCCATGATTAGAGAGATGCATCAGATTATGCATGTGTTGTGTTGAGGTGGACATCAGAGAAAATGAACTAGGTAAGATATGAATGATTGGATGTTTTATGAATCATGTTAGTCATTTATCTTCTTTTCATACCCCAAATATCTTGGCATCTGGCCTTTCATAACCTCCATCGAAAAGGGGAAAATATGTAAGGGGTATTCCACATCTTTTTTGTGTTTAGATTCTCAAGGGAGAATGGATTTTTGGTCATGCTATAAGTGGAAAAGACTTTATGAGTTGTTCATCTGCTCACTAGGTTGATCCCCCTTGTGTTTAGTAGCATAAAATATTTATCTAATATGAATTGGAATATGGGAATGTAATAATTATTATAATAAATGACTGAACGAATTATTTTAAACCATGGGGTTGTATCTTACTGAGACGCAATGATGATTTAATCATTCAGAGAAGCTGTGGACATGTTTTGGTTATGCCTACAGTGCATTAAACATTGATGTGATGCTAATGAAACCCAATGTAGAATTGTTAATGTTTAATTAATGATTAATTAATTAATTAATGTAAAGTGAAACTAATAAAAATGAAATTATTTAATGTAATAAATTAATTTGAATGGTTGTGTTCTTAGAGGATACATGGCATTAGTATTGCCAGATAAGAGTCTGAGAACCATTAGCTGCAATTGAGTATAAGACCAGGTTATTCCTGTAGTGTGGTTGTGATCTATAGTATATTATTACTTTTTCGGTTTCTATATAAAACTCCACTCCGTTAGTTAGGTAAACTGACACCCCTGGGATTCTGAGGCTTGGGGGTGTTTTCCCCAATATTCTAGTCGGATGATGGATGGATGACTACACCCTTTGGACCCACTCTATTCTCTCGGTAGTTAATTGTGTTGGTAGGAACAAAAGTTAGTTTTCCCCATATTGGTTGGTGTAAGGCTGTAATGGTTTGTGGTTATTCACATAATTATATTATGGATATAGTGTCTTATAGACTTCTATAGGTGTAAAGTGTATTAAATGATATGGCTTGAGGATCTATAATAGACGAATGGGTAGTAATAGCATGTGGTATAATGACAGACGTATTATACATGTTATACGAGCTGTGGTGGAACCAAAAAACTACCTGGTTACATTGGTTACATGTGGTTAGTGGGTTCGATGCATGAGGTTCATATTGTGGTGCCTCACCTAGCTCCATATAGGAAAGCCTTTTTGGAGAGAGATTCATAGGATATGTAATGTTGGGAAAAAGAAGAAACCTATTGGGGAAGTGGTGGTGGGGTACCCTCTGTTTTCTATATTATATTATAAATTGTTTTATGGGATCGTTGTTGAGAGTATCCATGGTGAGGGTGGGAAGATAGTATACATGTTTATCTAGAGAGTTAGTTTCACATTTTGTTCAATATGCTTTATCTTTATTTCAATATTTTTACACGAGAGGCTCCCGGGAGTTTCCTGTTGAGTATACTATTACACTAATCCTACATAAAAATAAACTATTTTTTAGATCACTTGAAGAATCTTGGAGATCAGGCTGATTACTATTATCTTGGGGTGTAGGATCTATTCAGGCGTCGAGGATGCTACTATTTTTTAATTTATTTTGGTACTTGCAGTTTTCCCTTAGAGTTGCAGTAGTACCTGAATTATATTACATAAGTGTAAGTGATATTTCTTTTATATTGTTGTCTACGTTGGATTTTTTGGTTTTTGTCTTATCTCTCTCATTCACAAGTGTTCTCTTAGAGGTAAATGCCTCCCATTTGTGTGATTTCTATACCATCAATTCTAGTTTCCTACTCAAGTCCTACTAGAGGCAGGACTCATGGGTAACATTCTCTCATCTCACAATATCATCCCTGGAGGGGTACACCATGTTGGAAGGGGGTTTTGAAATAGTTGAATCAACTGTCAGGTTGAGATATTATACAGTTTTTGGTGTTATGCATATGTGAGGTTTCATGGGTTGGTAGGGAAACGATGTTAGTTAAGTTTAGAAAGTGATGTAAACACTGGAGATTGACTGATACAGAGTCATTTAGGGACACATTTGACCTGATTCACATACCATTATGTTTGCAGTGGCTACTAAACAAGGTGATACTGGTTGCTGAGCAAATAGTCAAAATAGCCTGAAGACCTTCATTTGTTTTTTATTTTTGATAATAAACCTTTCATGGGGTGAGGTGGAACCCTTACAAGGCCCGATGGCTTAGAGGTAATTACATGAACCATAGGTCATAGAGTGAATCACCTAGAAAACACAACTTTGATCTACTCCTCCCATGTATATGTCATGATATCAACACTCCACCATCGTAGGTATGATCGACAAGCTCTTCTATACAAAGAAGTACTAGCCTGGTACTGATGGTAATTCCATTCCCTCAAACTCTTCAAATTTTGGATAACTCTCCTCTAGTGAATTATCATGGCCTGAATCATCATCTGAAGCATTCTCCCATGTAGTTAGACAGGTACATCTACATTCCTGTTGTTGGAATCCCTTGGGGGGGGGATAAGGTCTTTAGGTGACTCAATGGTCTTGAGAAATAACTAACCTCAAGGCCTTGGGTGGCCCAAAATCCTTACAGGACCCAAAGGAAAAACTTGTGACCCAAAGGCCAAGATGGATGAATAGATCCAGATACTACAACACTGAACAGTACCAGCTACAGTACTTTCTAGAGTATCCCTACAATACGCCTCCACATGAATTTGATATCGGGTCTCTTTGAGGCACTTGATGCATCCCCAACAACCTAACAGAAGCTTATGTGTCGGTTGTAGGGTAGAGACTTAAGAAAGGATTGTCAATAATTCTTCTATGTTCAGATGTTTGAATGGAAATACCCTCATATATTTTAACATATAATGAATAAAAGAAAAAAAATTAATTATTTGATGTTTATTATTACATATTCTTGTTTTATGAGCTCTAACTCTTTATTATTTTCTTGGTATGGCTCCAAGTTGACATCCCCATCAGGTTCGCGCAAGATGATGTTAAGATACCTACACCATTTGATTGTTGTAGGGTTGAGGTTTATGAAGATGACACATGGTGGAGGAATCTATGAGAGATTCAGCACCACAGTCTGCAAAAGTATGAGGGATCTATTTCAGATATAGTCATGGAGGAATAGTTGGAGGATGTTAAGATATTCTTCAGTTCGATCAATGGTAAGAATGATAATTTGGTGTCTTTGGTTGTGATGATGCTATGTGGGGTAGAAATTAAGTGGAGGTTCTTTTTCTTCACTAATCATTAGGAGTTTTCGACCTCGTGGGTGGAGTTCTGAGACATGTTTAGAGATGAGTTTCTTTCTTCTAATGTGAGGAAATACAGTCACTAGGAACTACTTACCCATCAATAGTGGAGCTCTAATGTGAGAGAGTTTGGAATATATTTCATGAACCTTTTATGATATGCTTCATAATTATTCCTATATGAAGATCCAATGGAGAGTCATTTCAAGGAGAATTTGTGTATAGAGATCTAGCATTAGGTCATCCCATTTATACTAAATAAATGTATTGAGGTGTTAGAAAGAGAAGAGGTCATCAATAAGACATTATCTAGAATTGGATCTTTATGAGAGGGGAGTCGTCATGATTCTTCATGAATTAGATCTGTGGCCAGGGGTTCACGATTTTCTGGGCAGATGAATTTTTATTTAGTTGGCGGAGGTTCCAGCCCTCAGCATCTCCTTTCTCCATTGGCAGA
This sequence comes from Viscum album, assembly GCA_963277665.1. NCBI lineage: Eukaryota > Viridiplantae > Streptophyta > Magnoliopsida > Santalales > Viscaceae > Viscum > Viscum album. The sequence continues at coordinate 957,827,751 of OY728143.1, read as the reverse complement.
AACTCTCAAACCAATGATACTAGATTTGGTAATGGTTTTCTCTTTTGTAGGTTGAGTTCATCCAAAACTAGAGTGACCAACCTTTTAATTAAGTCATCAGGCACCGGGTGTTCTTTACTGGGTTCTTATATTGAGGATGTTCTAGTCGAGGCAATAGTGGTAGGTTAAATCAGCTTTGGATCATCATAGAGAATATGGGGCATGATGAGAACAACCATGTGATTCTCCCCATCCTCATAGAGCTATAAAATTCTATGGTGAGTGTCTTCATCAGGGACATAGAGGTCATGCAACAGGTCTTGGTCATCTACATACTTTAGTGTTGCTAGGTCTTGATGATCTAGAAGACATTTGAGGTAACATTTTCTTATTTTATAATTGGGTGTATGCTTTGTTGGATTTTGATGTGACATAATCCTTCATATCAAATTCCCCTATAAATTCTTTGGGACTTGAGGTACTTCAGCTTCAAAGTCCTTGGCTTTGACTGCACCAGTTGGAGGTCGAGCAGACTTGATGAAGTATGTAGATACTATGAGCTAGTTCTAGGGTATTACCATTCATGGGGAGATTTCTTATGATTATAGATACAACCATATGACGCCATCCTGAGAATTCATTTTTTGTATTCAGTGTAGGATATCATGGATTTATAATGAGGAAAGTTTTTTTCTCTGGTGCTGATGGAGTGCCGGTGGTGTTTTTTGGTGAGCAAGACCCTCGAATAGGCCATAGGAATGTTCATTCCTTGTCATCTTTTATAGATGATCAGATTCGGAGTTTTGTTGAGGTTCAACAGTTATCATTTCCTTGGGTTGTAGAGGAGTACCCAAATGTATTTTTAAAAGAGGTTGTAGCATTACCTCCTCGACTAGAGATCAATTTTTGTATTGAGCTAAATCTAGAAGAATCTATTATTTCTATGTCTCCATAATTGATGGACCATTGTGTGTTACAACAGTTACATTTATAGCTCGATAGTCTATTTATGTGTGGTTTTGGTGGGACAATTGTGTCACTTTAGGGTGCACCAGTTTTGTTTGTAAATAAGTTTGATGATAGTTTGTAGTTGTGTATCTATTATCATCACATAAACAAAGTGATAGTGAAGAATCACTATCCTCTTCTACAAATTGATCATTTATTCAATCAACTAAAGGCTGAATGATGGTTCTCCAATTTCGAGTCATGGTCATGATATCATAATATTTATGTCACTAATGAGGATATCCCAAATTCTTCTTTATTTTTATTCATATGCATTATAAGAACAATTTAATTCACATTGGTGAGATAGATTCTCTACCTGTGTTCATGGGATTGATGATTGTTGTGTTCTGTGAGTTCCTAAAAAATTTCATGCAGGTTATCACAGAATACAACCTTGTGTAATAAACATCTGAGTAGGGGCATGCATAGCATTTGCATACCATTTTGGTAGTTCTTCATTAACATCATCTATTTGGGATATTGTTGAAGTGTTTGATTGGGGCTTGAGAAATTTTTTTCATGGGGAATGTGGTGTTGTAGTAGGTTGTATCCATTGATTTATCTTAGATAGAAGACGTTTTTTATTAGGTAGCCCCCAGGATAGTGGAATATGTGCATTGTTTCCATGGTCTCATAGGCTATAACCAGAAGTTCATAACTGATTTCTCTTGCATTGTGAATCCATTGACAACATTAACCATGAAGGATCAGGTATTTATGTGGACGGATTATTTTTATGTACATATCGAGTATCTTAAATAGAAGTTGGTTTGTTCTCTGGTTCATTGTCTCCCAAAATACTGAGTTTAGTTAGATGTTTTCTTCAATTCATTAAATATTGGGTAAGGTTTTGTTCTAATACAGTAGTGATTAGTTGTTTCTTATGATTCTCTATAGTTGTGTTCCCATGAAAGTTATTATACCTCCCATGATATTGATTTACCATATGTGGGGTTTTCTTTGAGGTAGTGGAGACATTACATCATTGTCAAGTGCTTTGTATTTTTCATCGATTATAAGATCATGATGTATTTTTTCTCATAGTGTGACAAGAACATGATGTCGCATTAGAGGATGGAGTCCATACCATAATATGGGTTGGAAATATCATATAAACCTACAATGGGGAATGAGGTAGTTGATTCACTATGTAAGAAGTCGCATAGTAATGATGTGTTTGAATCTTGTGATTCATAGAGAGTTATGGATGATTTTTCAGCATTACATCTCAATATGGGAGGATTTGGGGGCAGATTTTGTCCTTTTTAGGTGACCGTGCAGTCATCTATGGTAAAACGGGTGAAATATTCCTAGTTGGGTGATCTAGGGGTGGTTGTTTTGTGAGATAGAGTTTTTTTTGGAGAGGGCCCTAATGGTATCGTTGAGGATGAACAACACCAAGTGTTATATCAAGGAATGCTTTTCAATCCTTGTTGATGCATGATATAGATCATAGAGGGTTCCATAGATCCCCATTAGCAGTGAATCATATTTTGATGATGATGTACCACGATTTGAGGTGTTAGTTTTGGTGCCTTGGAAAAAAGAATGCAATTACAGATTTTGTGTCTCAATGTTTGGTTTTCCAGAAGGTGAAGGTCGAGAATTGTGTCCCTGGTGGTTTGTTCCAGCAATTAAATGTTCCTCAGAAGAAGTGGGAGGACATATCAATGGACTTTTTAACTAGTTTACCTTGAGAATAGGGATTCCATGACACCATATGGGTGGTAGTGGATCATTTGAATAAATCAACCCACTTTATACCAATCCATGAATCTAATTTGGGGGATGTTTTGTCAAGGTATTATCTAGAGGATGTGGTGAAACTCCACAGAGTCCCAATGATGATCATTCCAAATCGAGATCCTAATTTTAAGGATAGGGTGTAGAGAGGTCTCCATCATGATTTCAGTTCATAGCAATGTCTTAGTGATGTTTTACATCTGTAAATGGATGGCCAAACAGAGTAGATGATCCATACTCGTGAAAATATTTTTTTCTCATCTTCAATGGATTTTGGAGGTTTTTGGATGTGGCACATACCCTTGGTGGATTTTCTATACAACAATAGTTTTCACTCCTCCATCTGTTTGGAACCATTGGAAGTCGTGTACGTTAGATCTTGTGGTTCCCTAATTTAATGGAATATGGTTGGTGAGTCGACATTTCCTAGCCAGAAACATGTGTATAATTTGATAAGGATGGTTTAGATTATTAAAGAGATGATGAATGAAGACCATTATTGTCATAAAACTTATTACAATAAAATTATGAGACAATTGTAGTTTGATGTTGTGGATCATGTGTTTTTTATGTTGACATCTCATCATGGTCAGTGAAGGTTTGGTCATGGGATTAAACTTACTCCCCGGTTTGTTGGGCCTTTCGAGGTGTTAGCACTTGTTGGAGCCACTAGGTATCATATAGAACTTCATCTGTAGATGAGTCAGATATGTGATGTTTTTCATGTGTCACAACTCCATTGTTATAATCATGATGATATTCACATCATCTATTTGGTTGAGATTGATGTTGATGATGATACGAATATTGGGGAGCGGCCTACAGAGATCAAGGACCGTAAAAAGAAGGTGTTCTGTCGGTATGATATAACCATGGTTTGTTTCATGTGGAGACATAGTGGCATGAAGAAGTGTAAATAGTCATGTGACTCATAGATACGTGCTCAGTACCATGAGTGTTTTTTATGTTTAACTCTTTTCATGTAACAATGTTCCCTTTCTATTTTTAGGCCTTCGGTGTTTAGGATATGTCTTCATTCAGTTTTTTTGTTTGGATTCCCTATTTTGGGAGTTATCTTTATGGGTGTTTGTTCAGACCCCTTTAATTTTTCCACATAGGTTGGCTTCTAATTCTTGATGGATAGAGTGTTTGGAGAGGTATTTTATGTAATGGTCCGACCTGTCTGGTCTATTCTGTTGCTGGAATATACAGTCTGAGGTGTTTTGGGAGGTCATGGTTACTTGTCCCCAACTATTTTCTAACATTACTGTTCTGTGAACTTTGTTTCCAGTTTGGCGAATAGTGTCATTGATGAGACATATGTGAAGAGTTTCATTGGTGAGACGGACTTGAAAAATGCCATCAACGAGACAGATGTGAATAATGTCAGCATCTTTGATTTATTTGTACTGTCAGTTTTTCTGTGTCATTTATACTATTAGTGTCGATGATTTATTTGTACTCTTGGAATTGGACATCCATTTGTAATATCGGCATTGGTGAGTAGATTATACTGTCATCCTTAGTGAGTCATTTATACTATCGGCGTCGGTGAGTCATTTGTATTGGTGGAATTTTTGAGTCATTTTTACGGTCATCATCGAGGATTCATTTATACTGTTTGTGTCCATGATTCATTTATACTGTCAGCGTGGGTGAGTCATTTGTAATATCAACGACAGTGGGTGTATAGTGTTTCCAATCATCGGTATGTGTACAATGTTTCTATCTATCGGTATGTGTACAATGTTTCGTTCTTCCTGCTGTTTAGCCATTTAATGTTTTATTTGATGAAATACACATTCAGGGCCTTTGTAAATGTATTTAAGGTTGATTTAATTCCCATAACTCCTTTCTTAATTTTCATAAGGCTCAGGATTCCATTACATGGTCCAATTTCATAGTTTAATGTGATATTCTCTTATTGGATAATACATAGTATCTTAAACAACTACACTATTAATTATTTTAAAGGGATCAGATATCTACCTCTCTTATTATACCATCATATTCCCTTGTGCGAGATGCTCAATCCATACTTTCTTCCAATAATAGTATTCCGATGTAACGCCATTAAATAACATTTTTACAAGAAACTAAATATTACTCGTTATTATTTTTATCTTGAGTTATTGACAATTATCAACTGCATTAGAGAGTGGTATTTTACTCGACCCATCATACATCCATAAATACATGCCCTTTACAAATATCAATCACATGTCACATCATAAATAACCAATGGAAATAAATCTAGTCTAAAAAAACATATGAATAAAAATAATTCTATTTTTTAAAGAACCAATGGAACTATAATGGGTTTATTAAAAAATATGAATGGTATAACAAAATATCATGTATCAAAGCTTATGATACCAAAATATTTATTCCTCATAATAATCACATAATAAAATAAAATAAATGGTGAAAAATGGAAAATTAAACCCTTGAAGGGAGGTTATATTGTTGGTATAACTTTAAATGAAAAAAAATAAAAAAACATCTTTCAGGAAACCATTATTTATTTATCAATGATATAGTCATAATTAGGGGTCTCTTTTAAAAATTAACTTTTAAAAAAATCATAAAATGTTTATTTGAATGAATTTGAATAAACTATTCTTTTTTAATAGTAATAAAATAGAGAACTTAATTCCAAAATTAACTTATTTAATGAACTGTGTTTAATAATAAATTTTATAACACAATGAATGGATTTTTAGTTACCAAGTCCATTACAACTACCATTGTTTTCGATGATAGTGATTTATCCTACTAGAAGTAAATTACTAAAATATTATATACATATTTATTAATATAGTTTTTGTTCATTTATATTTATAGTATTCCATGATAACTAATCTATTCATGTAAAATGTTTTTGTATTCTATTTTCGACATCTTGTGTTATTAATATTTACCATTTCATACATAGCTCATAAAAGTGATTTTGATAATCATCTATAAGAAGAATATAATAATTAAATAATAGTTAAATTTAATTAAATTTATGTTTTTCAAAGGAATAACATGTTATAATTGAATTACATTAGATTATTAGTATTTTTCTCAAGAATAAGTATATATAGATGAACTAGTTTCAGATTATTCATCGATATCGATGGATTACCCTTTTATGGTAATTACATTTTGAGTTGTCCATATAAAAAATTACTACTAATCAATCATCCACACACACATATATATAATTCATTATCCTAAAATATATTCTCTAACCTTTTATGACTGTGGATGTAAAAAATGGAAGGCATTGTTCGATGGTTGTGGTATTCCCCACTTGCACATAGATGCATATTTTTTTTAAAATGCATGATTATTAATATAACCTGGTGTATAATTTATGAATTTAATTATTATATATATAAATATTTAAATATCATAAATATATATTTAATTCACCCATTTGAAAAACAATTAGTTGAGGCAATGGGAAATGAGACATGTTTCTCCAGGGAGGTAGTAACCCTGACAATATATTGTTTAAATATTTTTTATTACCAAAATATGGAACAGATCATAATTAATGTACAATAATTTTATTAACAAAATATTTTTGTAATAATAGGTATTTTATCTGTTGAAATGATTTAAAAATATTTTATTAATAAGAAATCAATATAATGAAGTAACAAATTTTGAGCAATATAAATCTATAAATTACTACATTAATTATTTCATTTTCAATTGATAGTGATCCCTTGAAAGAAGGGTTTTAAGATAAAAACATTTTTGTGAGTAAGGGATTATAGAATTGAGGTTTGGTTGGATTTTTTATACTCTCATAAGTTTTTGATTGAAGGAATTTCATGAGGATCTCCCATTTTATAATTGAAAAGGGATTTCTTTTTTTAGAAACCCAAAACATTTCAATAATTCAATGTTACTAACATAGATATTTGATTGATACTTATTAAATAATAGAGTGGGTGAAAATACAAGGTACATACTCACATAAAATGACATTAAAATATTGTTTTAGCATTTTGGTCCCTTTAGTTATAAGGTTAAATTTATTAATAATTTTTTTAACCATAGTAACATGTTTTTACCAAATAAACATAACCTTTGGATAATAAATAAAGTGGAACATATAATATAATTTATAAATAATGAATCAAAATTTGAAGTCTTTTTTTTTATTTAATTTTTATAAGTTATTAAAATTAATTATAAAATATTAAATGTATAATGTATAAATAAAACTAGATTATAAAATATATTATATGATATAAAATATTAGTTTGGGGTATTTAAATTACATTTTAAATGATAATATATGATATAAAATAAATAATTGGTCTTTGATTTTTATGTAATTTATCATTAATACATATATATTAATAACTTCATAAAATACATGTAATTTGTAAAATTTGTGTTTTCAATTTCTCTCTATAATCAATTTTTTAGAAAAATCCCAAAAATCATCTTAAGAATATATATCCGTGGTAAATCCAAATATCAGTTTAACGTTTTCAAATTTTTATAATAAAATTTATATGCCTTATCTTTATTTAATAACATAAAATTAAGTGATGGAAACTGTTTTTGTAAGATAAAATATTTTAAAATATTTACTGTTATATATTCCCTTTAATTTTATAATTAATAAAGCATTAATACGTTTTAAATATAAATAAATATTATAAAATAAAGGAATTATATTTATATTATTATTTTATTACATTTTCACCTATTTAAATTGAAAATATATTTAATGTGAATTTTTTATGTACTGTTTATAAACGTAAATAAATATATATATATATATATCCTAATTAATTACTGTTGTTTATACCTAATAATACACTAGATTCCTTATAATAGTATATATATTTTTTTGGTTTTAGTTTTATGTGTACAGAAATATATGAATCATACTATTTATTTATTTTGTAAAAAATATAATCGCTACACTAATGTTAAATAATAGTTAAATTTCATGAATTTTCCCTCTTTTAAAAAACCATGTAAAAACATTAATGACTTCGATTCTAAACAGAAGTGGTTTTCCTGAAATTTAGTTTCTTATTTTAGAAAATTGATTTAATTGGGAAAATTTTTAAATGGTTTAGGCCAAATTATATTTTGATTCATCTATTCGTACAATCATCTTTTTTTTCTCATTAGTAGGCACAAATAATTTTCCACATAGAGTAATCAGAAACAACAGAATGGACAAATGATTTTTACAATTATATTAATGCTGACATAACACATCCTTATTTTTAGTATCAAACATTAATCATCTCAATCAAGATTATGACTTCATTTCACATACCATTTGAGTAAAACAATATTTTGTTAAGCTATTATTGTTAAATTTAAATAAAATCTAAATTTTAAATATAATTGAAAAATTTCAACAAAATAAATTTTTTTCAGTAGGAAATAGAAAAGCAGTCACATGATTGAATCCATTTCTGAATACAAATGATTAATCCATCTATGTATAAAAATTATCACTATTTCTATAAAGAAATTAGCCCACTGGTCTCCCAGATATAAAATTTCAAGAAACATGTTATTTTTTATGTGTTATATATGAGCTTTAGTCCATTATAATTGAATAACCCTCTCTACCCAAATAAACACAAAATTTTCTCCATCATTGACGATCAATATGGGATATTAATAAATACAACATAACATTAATCATATTTTAAAATATCTAGTCAAAACTATAATGTAATTTGTACTAAAGACATAATAAAACAAGTTATCATATATACAAAGAAATTATACAGAATTTATATAATAAACATGCTTCATTATTAGAAGAACACATTGATTTTAAAAATAATCCAAAAAAATCATGTTAATTTTGTATTCTAGTAAGTGATATAATTCTAAAAAATATTTATAATTTTTCAAAACCATCCATGTAAATCTATATACTCATAAGAAATAAATAAATTTATTTTAATTTATTTTATACAAAATTGTACAAGGAATCCGTAACACCTAGGAATTAAAAACATATTCAACATCAATTTAGTAAAATAATGAATAAATTATATAAATTCATAATTTTTAATACATAACGGACATAATATCCATAATATCATATTTTTATGGTTTTCACTATCATGTAAACATGAAATCAGATTAAACGAATAAAAAAATATGAAAAATTGTATTTTTTTTGAAGGAAATGGATTTCCAATCCATTATTATCATGACAAAAATTCATCCCCTTTAACACCATATACTCCTCTTGGTTTAAGTTGTTCAACAATATAAAAGATTATAACAAATCATTAATTTGATTTAAAATAAAAAATTAATATATGAAACCAAATTAAAAGGGTTAACATGAAGAAATATAACTTTATTACATAAAGAGGTCAGTTGAAATAGAGGGAAGGGATGATAATGGTGTTCACTCTTTAAAAAATTGTGGGAAACCCAATCCCAAATTCTAGGGTCTTTATCAATTAAAAAAAATATTTATTAAACTATGGGTTTTCTTTTATGAACTATTAGGATTAATATCATAAAATATAATTTTTATAAACAATGTTTCATTAATTACATAGATGGTGTAACATTTTAGTGATTCACACTTCATAGTTTTGTGTGGAAATGTCTTCATATTCTCCCCAAAATTCCATAATTGGGTAATCTATTAATGTGTCCTTTAAATAAAAAATTTATAAAGGGCTAATTATTCAACTAAATTAATTTATGGATATGACCAAAAAAATAATTATGTTGGTATATAAATTAATCTAAGGTGTTCACAAATGTTCTCATTTCCCCCCCCCCCACATTTGAGGCATCTAAATTCTAAAAAAAATTGAAATATCTTCTAAAATGTTTTATTGTGTAAAAAGAATTCACTTTCACATATTTTTACCATATTTGAGGTAGGTAAATCATGCTCACTCTCTCCCAGAAACTCAATATGATAATAAAAAATAGAAACTAATGTTTATATGTCTTTATAATGAATAGAAATTATTCCATACCATAAATAATTATCCCTAGTATAACACTTAACATACTCCACATGTTGAGAGGACATATTTTCATCATAAACATTTAATACACAGACATCAAGATTCCAATATAACATCAAAATATCCTTATTCGATAGAAATAAAAATAAACCTATCTTACAAATTATAGGTTGAAATTCATACAAAACAAAATCTGATATATATATATATATGGGAGGGGATTTTCCTACAAAACAAATGTTGTGATTATTAATGAAAAACGTGATAATAATTCCATGAAATATATATTTTATCATGTTGGTACATTTATTTACCATTTTTAACAATTTCCATAATTAGGCTTTCAATCCTTCATACTCATTTGTGTTCCATGATAGATTTAGATTTGGATTATTTGGCATTAAAATGTTCATCAACTGATTTTTTATACATTTATCATCAAGTAACATCATTGGACTACTTTATTTTAACTCTAAATAACTCTTCATTCACAAAAATTATCTTAAAACATTCCTATACTTATACAATGGATTTTTAAAAAAATTTATCTCTTTTTTATCATAACAATCATAAAAACCCATTATCCCCTTTGAAATGAAAATAACATCACCAATAGTATCAAGGTATGGTATGCCAAAGGTGATGGAAACCTTTTTATAACACACTATATAAACCCATAGAAAAAAACAAGAAAATTAACTTCTATACATTGACTAGTAGTTCACCCACACTTCAAATATGATGGATGATATGACTGACCATTTAATTTTTTAGAATCTAATGTTTTTTTCAACTCTTAAATTCATGTAATTGTAGTGATGAAATTCTATTTTTGGTAAATCTGAATTCCATTTCCAATTTTGAGTTTCTATTATGTTATTTTCATAATAATATCCAATACATTGTTTATAAAATGTCACCTAATGACATATTATTTTTAAATCCACCAAAAATTGAATTTTCACATTATGGTTTTATAATATCTCTCGTAATTTTAAATAATTAGGCTCATCATTATTTTGCATTCTTTTGGGTAATGGAAATTGGAGGGGAAATGGTATGTAAAAATTATTAGTTCATTTACTTTTCTCCATTCTTAAATTTCTACTTACCTTCATTGATTAATTTATACTTCATAACCCATTATTCCATTATTATTTCTAATGAAACCCCATCATTCAGATCAGTTTGGACCATGTTATCTAATATTACATGTTTCTCTTCATGAAAATATTATTTTTATAAAAACATAAATCTTTGGAGTCAAATTTAGGTGGTTTACTCAAAATAGTTTCGTTTTTAGACAAATTTTATAGTGATAATAATCAAATTTTCTCCAGTAATGCCTTCTGTGGTAATACAAAACATTCAATAATATCTACTAAGAAACATCATTCTAATTGTTTTTTTTTTGAAACTCCTGGAAAATAATAATAAAATATTTTGAATCAACATTTTCTGTTGAAATCCTAACTAAAAATTTGATATCATTGAAAGAATTATAAAATCCATAAATTTATAAAAATTTATTAATTGATTGATTTTAGTTCCAAAATAGAGCAGAATAATTCACCACTAATTATTATCATCAAAATAGTATTGGGTGCTACTTATAAAACATTATAATTATCAGAAAATAGGAACTTTTTACCCCATTATCTATCCTATTCTACTAATATCAATTCTATTTTATCACATTTAAATGGTAGATAAAAATTAAGATAACACGTCTTTGTATTCCCAAATATTATAAAATTATTAAATTATTGCCTATAATAACTCTCCTCACCATTGTCATAACATCAAGGACTCTGAAAACATTAATCACTCCCATGGATAGAAAATTCCTTGAACATTTGTGTTCAGGGGTTCAATTCAAGTCATTATTGGCGTATTCTAGTTCCCAGGTTTGGATATGTATGAAATCTATACTGCATGTGAGGTAAATAATCGTTTTGTGGTACGCAATGTGAATATTAGAGAATGTGTCCATAAAATGATATGAAGTAATTAGGTTGTAAATTTACTAAATAAGAATACCATTAAATGTATCCCATGATTCATGGAATATCATAAAATCATCAGTGATAAATATGTTGAATTTGCATCTATTTTCAAAAGTTGTTATTATAATATATAACACCACAGAAAATGAATTAATGATTTGGTCTCATGTGTCATGAAAATTATCGTCAATTTATAAAAAACATGGTCATGTTGTATTCCTTTATGGTAAATAGAAAACTATAAATATTAACACTTACTCACTAATTACATGAATAAATTTTTATTTGAATTCTGTGTAAAAGAGTCTAATAATGACAGAAGGGTCCTTGGAAGGTAATATATTTTAGGGATACAACATAGATAAGTTGGAATGATTCATTTTAATTTTTATTAAAATATGATTCCATCAAATGAATTATGGATTTTTTAAAACATTAATAAATAGAAACTATTTAATTATACATATCTTAATGACATTATTTAATGGTATATGTAGTGTAATGTTTTTATTGATATTGAAAACTCTATCATTCAATTTTTTTTCAACATTTGTCTTTTTATTTTTTATATAACCCCTTTTATTATAAAATTTTCTATGATGGGATCCAATTTTTTAATGTTCATCTTGTGTTCATTGGAAATTTAGAGGTCACAGATAATAAAAAAGTACCTTACTAATTTTTTGTTTCATTGCAAAATATTAAACCTATTTTTATAATGAAACTATGTAAAAAATATGATCAATTTTTGTGTGTTGTTTTACTTTACTAATTATGGACAAAAAATTTACACATGATTTAAGAGGGATTTGGTCTAGTCTAGAGTCATAGAGATGCACCCAAAGTAATAGGTCAGAGGGAACAACATTTAGAGAGTTCATAAATCACAATATATAATATCCATCTTCAATTATCTCATTTAGTTCTTTGAAACCTTCAATATATATTCAATAAATACTACATACACTATTTTTTAAAACATCTGTTACTAGATATAATTATGGGTATTTATTAAAATGTATTTATATTATTTTTATATTCTTATTAATGTTTTTATAGGTGTTTTTCTCTATTTCTGGCCCTGTTTCTTGGTTTTCCTTTCCTTATTCATTAATAATTACTTAAAAAATTTAAAAATTGGCATTTAATTTATGGAGGATTAATATTTATTCAACCCTCCCAAAAATTTTAATTTTGTGGTCGGTTTTAGAGGAAATTCAGTTCTATAGTATTTTATTTAGAAGTATTACTTCCATTATTCATGCGTACAATTTACCCTACTCTTGGTATCATTTGGTAATGATCATTGGATACTTTAACATAAAAACATAAACCAATGGTATTATAATTGTTGTTATTTAATTATTTATTACCCTCTAATTTATAATTAATTTAATAGGATTTTTTTGAGAGTTCAATGTGAATGGTTAATCACCTAGAAATGATTTGTAATCTCAACTCCTCTTGATCAAAATAACTGGTACTATATGGAATAAACCTGAATTATGCATATAGATTCTATTATTAATTAAGTTTAGCATGATTTACCATTGTTAATATATAGTTCAACCCTTATCCCATCATTTTTCATTTCTTATTATTTTATCGACACTATATCCCTAGATATCTATATATTTTATGTTATAATTCACCATTATGATGAATTTTAATTCATTAGTTCTTTTGATTTCATTTTTTATCATGTTATAGTGTCACATTGTAATTTTTTTTATATGTTCAACCCTTCATCCGATTACCTAGTATAAAGTAATATTTTAATATAAGTTGAAACACATAAAAATATAAATGTTTTTTAGGGAATTCACATGTTCCCCAAAAAAAACCAAATTTAAAATAATCTCTATATTGCATTATGATCAAATATTTGGTGTGTTATTATGGAATCATTAAGCTGGACATACTATATATGCATGGTATATGAAAGAGATATATTACACTAGGGATAATGTGAAGTGAATTAAGAATTATCTTAATGGCGATTGGATTATGAGATGGGATCAATCATGACAATGATGTTCCACCTCAGTTTCTTCTTTAATCATTTACCCTAACCGATAGTTCATCCCCACAAACTCGTGTATCATGCATATAATGTTTTGAAAAATTTTATTTCATTATTAATTATTATTTTAAATTTATTATAGTATTATTTTAAAATGATAAAAATCTAAGCACTCCAATCACATATAGTATCAATAGTTTAAACTCTTATGCCTTCACATGGATAGTCATTATTTATCATCTCCTTCATTGTGAGATGAGAAAAGAATCCATAAACAATATTTCAAACACCATGTGATATTGATATTTTCAATATATTTAATAATATTATTTATTAATATATCTCATGATATGCAATTATTTTACTCTAGAGTTTTAATTTATTTTTGAATTTGAACTAATAAATTAGGGATAACAAGGAATTAAGAACCAACACAGTAGATGAACATGAATTTTCAATTTTTTTGGGATCTTTATAGTAGTATTGTATTATTCATAGGGTTCATAATTAAGTTATTGTGATCATTTTGAGATATTAAATACTTTTTGGTTGTCTTGAAATCCTTATATAGTGGATTTTCAGCCTTCTGATACACAAACATTCACTTTGGAAAAAAGTACGATAACAGACATAAATCCTTATTCCCATATACTATTCAAAAAAATAATATATATACTTATAAGGAATGGAATACTTTAAATGTTACTATATATTAGTCATCCAATACATTAAAAATAAAATAAAAAAAAATTATCACATTCACACTATATGAAGTCGGGTTTTGGAATAGGTCAATATCCCAACACCGTATGAATTTTTGACTTGATTCTAAAAAAACTGGGAAAGTCTAGGATATTTAAAAAATTCAGATTACATTCCATGTACTCCCCAGTACACACTATGTTTATGTTAGATGTGTACCGACCATATTCTTACCTTGTACGTGCAGTGTGGTGACCATGAAAAATTAATCCACTATACAACGAGTAGTTTTCCATAACACGTTGGGTATTGTCCATACCGTGTACTGGCTGAACCATAGTCGTGTGTCATACCTTGTGGTGCATCCAAACTGTGTGTTTACCTCCGCTTAAGTCGGAGTATGGACAAGGCTACTACACGACTTCTAATCACTCAAACATTATGTGTATATTTATTTTTATTCTCTTATCTGAAATAGTGTTGCATATAATTTCAGAAAATACATTTTCTTCCCATTTTCAAACAATGATTCTCTAGGAGAACAAAAACCTTTCTTCTCTTAGATTATTCATCTGAATTCCATTATTCAATCCATCAATGGCTGCAAGATCGCATCAACAAGGATAAACCTAAGCACCCTATTCCTTTCTTGATCCATATCCTACCACATAGTAGTTTTAATCCATGTAGAATTTACGGTATTTGATAGAAATGTAGGTCTTTGAAAATAGACTATGAATAGGAACATGATATTGCAAGTTCCTACATCTATGAGTATCGGGTAGGTGGTGCATCCCTTTTTGGTGTTATGAATTACATTTCGGGGTTAATTATTTTTAATGCAACATTTGGTATTGAGTAAGACCCATGTTTTTTTATATTAAATTGAATTTTTGAATTTTAGGTTGTCATTGGAAATTTCCTCATATTTATATGCTTGAGTGAGTTTGTGTTAGAGTTCGCTGCTCATTTGGGGAATTTTGGCTGTGGCTGACAGAATGGTTATAATTGAATTATCTGGAATTAATCTAGTGATTTTTAATTTTTATGCACGATTATGTTTGTTAGAGGCTTTCAACAACTTGGTGCTGGTATGAGACAACACATTGCTAGTGCAATTAAAATTTTAAATTTATTTTCCTATTTAAAGTGTTTATGTTTCTTATATATATGTGACGTGTGATATTGCATATTCTAGAATCTTTGGGTCGTGTTGGGTGTGGCATGGATATTAGTGAGTGATGTTGATCATAGGTTGGGCTTGTCAAGGGGTAAATTGGTTGGTTCCACCATCTGATTGCATGTCATGGAGGACTGCTTGGGGCAGCGTGACTATTAGATTGGGCATGTTCCACGTTACATGGATTTCAAGGACATCATATATTGAGTCACATGATTATATGGGCATGAGGTTTCAGATATGTTGTGGATTGTGTATAATTTTTATAGTTACTACTCACCCATGACTAGAGTAGAGTGAACACAGAAAGACTTCATGATGTGGTGGTTTTGACCACTTATGTGGGAAAAGGCCCTAATAGTTGCAGTTTAGGTACTTTTGATTTGGGGAGCATGTCGAAGGGAACCACGTGGAATGTGAGGAGCCTTCAGGAGATAACGATGAGTCTATTAGGATGGGGGATAAGCCCCACCATGATTGAGGTCATGAATCAGGACACTTTATTTTAGGGAATACATCGTTGTCCCTCTAGGTATTTATTTGAGGGTAGACACTATTGTCCTTCCAATTAATTTTTAGATGACAAGAATAGTTATTCCTCCAACTAAATTGTGTTTGGGCATGCCATCGGGACATCAGTACATAAGACACGATGTGTGAGGACGTACATGGTGTCCGATTACTTGACTGAGATTATATCATTTGCCAAAGTAGGTGACACATCATGGTGGCTTTGGAGCACTAGTGGATATTATGTTAATTAGTGAATTGTACTATATACATCATTAATTATAAATTAATGCATTCTCAAACATTTATATTAGGTACACACCATTGGGTGGTATCCTACTGAGATTTGTCTGACACCCTGCACTGGCCCTTCAGGATGCATGTAGACATTATGGATTTATGGTTAGGAAAGAGATTAGCTTCAGGATCTAGACTATATTAGCTGTCACATTGGGATGGTATGTTTCTTTTAGGTCTTTCAATTTTGGATTTTACATTGTGTTTATTTCTTTCATGTATCATCATGCTTTCCTTGTCTATTGATTCTAATGTTGGTTATCCATTTGTGCCCCGTTCTATTTGGACTTTCTATGGATTTATGATTTATCCGTTGTAGTAGTGGTTTTTAGTGGTTCAATATTCGGTTGTGTTTACTTTCCACTATTTTTTTTCAATTTTATTCCACTATTTATCTTCTATTGATTATGCTTCTACTCAGCAGGTCTGGTTTGAGTCTACTATTTCATTTATTTCAACTACATGTTATATATTATTTATCAGACCAGTTCCATTATTATCCTCTAAGTGGGTATAGGCTCCACAATATTCCTATCCCACCCTCTCTACTAGTCATAAACCTTTGGAATTAATGGAGGAGTGCCTACAGTTTTAACAGTTGACTCTTTTTGCACTTCTCTGGTGGCTCTACGTGTCTATGATATCACAATGTAGTATCAATGGGGTTATTGAAAAAGATTTAGTAGAAATGTTTTACTTTCTATAAATTATATTGAGACTTATCTTTTTATTTCTGTTAGTTTTACTATTTTTCATATGGTAAATTGGAGATAGGTTGTTATCAGAACTAGGTATCTAGTATGTGCATCGGTTCCTATAGCCCCACATACAAGGGATGGACCATGATTCTTTGGGAAGAAATTGTTGTGTTTATTTTTCTTATATTACAGTTTATATGATTTCCACCTTAGTGGATCACATGGTGTGTGATGATATTGATTGCGATATGTCACCCTTGACCAGATGTAGTAAGGGAGAATTTTCCCTTGGATCTGTATGGAATGTAGTGATTGATTGACTTTTTTGGCACATTTTTTGGGTATTTAAATTTTATAAATGTACGTATTCTTTATGAAGTGATAATACCTTGTGAATAATATCAAATTCCATGCCTTTAATGAATTTTTAACGAGATAGTTGAAATTACTTGTATATTTTCTATTTTATTGCACCTTACCATGCCATGATATATGTATTATGAATTTCATATGGAAATAGATTTATGGTATTCAACAGCTTCCTTCTAGAAGACTAAGATAGAGCATTATGTGGGGATGGTATAGTGACACAAGAGCCAGATCATATTCAGGATCCGGTGCAGGCATAGCATCAACCGCATGTATAAGCTCAAGGTAGGATCTTGTTCAAGACACAAGGCAACTAGGGAAGTAGACAATATTGGTAGTTTTCAGGCTGTGGCTCGACAAGATGCTCTGAACTGACCTGTTACGCGTCCTTCAGGGGATCAATAGAGGTGCACAGGGTATAGAGCCATCAATGGAATATCTGACATGGGTGTTCCAGTTGCAGCACCCACTTCATTTTTAGGGTGACAGTGGTCCACAGATGGTTCAGTATAGGATAGAGAGCATTCTGATTATCATCTTTCAGATCGAGATGCTTTCTAGGTGGAGTGCTAATCTAGTTAACTACATTTTTAAGGGACCAGTGATGCATTGTTTAGATGTACATGTTTAGGCTCAAAAACATGAATGACTTGCATGGAAGGACTTTGAGGATAGGTTCTTTGAGAAATTTTACGTAAAAAACTCAGGGAAGATAGATCTTTTGAGGTTGTAAGTCATCTGCAAAGAGACATGTCTGTCATGGAGTATGTAGAAACAATAACTGATTTGTATCATCTTCCCCTGGAATGGTAGAAGATGACTCAGAAATGGTGAGGCACTAAGATTATGGATTTCTTCATGCTGTTAAGATCCTGATGAATATCATTAGGATGGGTTCGTCCTCTGATTTATTGAATCAGGCAATCATAAAGGAGGGTTACTAGAGTGATAAGCCTGAGGATGGTCGTGCTATTAGTTCAGGTGATGGTTTTCATATCAGGAAGCGAGGACGATATGAGTTCTAAGAGGGAAGTCCAACTAAGAACTCTGCTATACCCCCATAACAGTTCATTAGTGATTTTGTTTTAGTGTGGATATCCAGGGCATGTTCGGACTCAATATGATGGGCATGAAATGGAGTGTTGGGCATGTGTAAGGAATATTGGGAGGTTCTATATGTAGCCTTCTCAGATAACTGGTAGGTGGGGACCAGGACATACAGTGGATTCTGGAGTTACATTAAGGTCATTACTAGGTGGTGATAACTGAGGTTCAACTGCAGATGGTGGATGTGACTGAGAGTGTGGTACCCAACTGAGGGGTCAGTGGTTGGAGACTGGAGAAGCACTATAGAGAGGTCAAGTATCAAGAAACCATACATCATACTAGGTGCACTATATAGAGCTACCAAGGTTTTAGAAGGATAGTGAGTTGATGATGGTAAGAGGTACATTGCGAGTGTGGTTGTGAATTTCGTGTTTTATTTCTGGAATGACCTACTGAGGCTTGTCCACTTTGAGTGCATGAGATGCATATGATTTATGCGGACTGATTAGATTCTTTTCAGTAGAATTGAAACCATTTCCGGTGGGTGATACATTTATATATATGAATGAGATGAGTGGCATCATGAGCATCGAGGATGTGGGTTACTTGAGGTGTTGTGAGATTCAAGAGCATCGAGGATGCATGTAACATGATGTAGAAAGGACCCAGTTGGAGTCATGAACCACTAAGAGGGGGGTGAATAAGTGGTATCCCTTTTTCTTCTTTTATGTTCCCTTAAGATTGAGAACATCCTTTGTCCCCTATTAAAGATATAATTCCCTACTGAGAAACAAACAAGCACACATCCAACGGAACACAACGATTTTAAAAGTTCACTATTCAATAAGAATAGCTACATCCTTGGTATGGTTGGAAACAATCCAGCACCATACAATCCACTAAGAAAACAATCCTTGGATTATAATAAGTAGGATATACCCTTACACTCGTGAAGCACAGTGAAACAATCACTCTAGTGCGTGTGCACCCTCTTAGCACAATAGGGAAAAGTCTCTTTTCTTGAAACAACTTATCTTCCCTGCACTTCCTTTAAAATACACAAGTGTAAGAATGTTCAGCACAAATATCCACTTCCTTGACTAGAAGAAAGGAAAGGACTCCTTAGACATGAGATAGATCAATTACTGTCCGAACATCCCATTCCGAATTTTCCCAATCTGATTCTTCAATCCGAGTCGTTCTCAGTCTGAGAAACTCAATACGGTGACAGCCAGTACTGATTCCCCATTCCGAATCTCCACTATGAATTCTCCACTCTGTATTCTTCACTCCGAACATTCATCTTCATTCTGATTCTTCAATCCGAGTCTTCTTCAGTCTGAGAAACTAAATACGGTGACAGCCAGTTCTGATTTCCCATTCCGAATCTCCACTCTGAACATTATTCTTCACTCTGAATCATCAATACGAGAAACTCAATATAGTGTTAACCAGTATCAAATTCTTGTTACGATTGAAACCACAATGAAACATAGTCAGCCCAGATCTTCTTCCTCTATCTAGATTATTAGAGCTTCTCCCTTTACTTTTTCATCACACACTTACTTAGCACATGGATCTTCTTTTATAGGTTCTCCAAAGTATGCTTAGGCGGGAAACCAAAATATTTTCCCGCTCACATAAAGTCACCCAAATATTAATTTCTCCTGAAATCTCGGAGTAATTAAGACTTTTACAATGCTTCTAGAATCTTCTATAATCTTCTTACACTTCACACGATTTAGAGCTTTGTCCTTTTCCAGATCTGACCAAGTTTCTCGATATCACATTCTCGGATTCGCCCTTCTTGATTCTTCGGCATCACTTTCTCGTATCCACTCTTCATGAGTCTTTAGTGTCACATTAACACTCGTGACGATTCTTCATTAATTCTTGGTTTTGATTCACATTACGACTTCACCAATTCTCTGCATGACTCCACACTTCTGGCTAGGAACTTCAGGTTCAGGAAGTCGACTCTGAACTTTGTCACTCCGAACTTCTGACTCAGCAAGTCCACTCCGAACATGTCGCAACAAACTTCTTATTCAGCAAGTCGGCTCTAAACTTTCCGCTACAAACTTATTCTTCAGCAAGACGACTCCAAACTTCTTGCTATGAACTTCTTCTTCAGCAAGTCAACTCCACACTTCTGACTCTGGAAGTCTAATCCACACTTCTGACTCTGGAATTCAAATCCAAACTTCTGACTATGGAATTCGACTCCACACTTCTTGTTCTCATAACGACTTCTTCAATTCTCGAAATGACTCATCCTAATTCTCAAAACAGCTTTTCGTTCTTGGTATTAATCCTCCAATTCTCAGAACGACATCTGGTTCTCAGAATCACATCTTCAATTCTCGGAATGACTTCTTTACCAATCATTTGCTTGTATCATGAGTACCAGCATATACCCATAATCTTAGAGATACAAAAGATAAAAGCATCGTCACAATTAATGCCTTCACATCTCCTATCATCCAGCCTTCAAGAATGTGCAATTTACCAGTTTTGAACGTCTCAATTTCTAGACTCCCAATTCCAGACTTCGAATTCCAGACTCCAAAATCTTCGAATGCCTGGTTACAAATTTCCAATGTACTTGTTTCGAAATTCAAACATCCAGCTTCCGAATTCTTAGAAATTCAAGGTGTCTTTCCTGTATGAAAACATCATCAAGACCAAAAAAGAAAATCCATGAAAACCACATCTTCCTTCATCATGGTCCTAAAAATCTCCCCCTTTGGATTTTGTTGTCAACCAAGTTTTCCAAAATCACCAAACTTTGTAACCTCAAGAAATGGATTACTTATCAACAATTCTATGCTTATGCGAGCTAACTAATTGTAGGATATAAGAATCATTGAATTCAAAACCATGATGTCCATAGGTAGTGAAAATAACATCTTCAACATCATACACCCTGTAAATAACTTCATTTTCTTTTCTACAACCACTCCAAAAAACAGTTAGAATAGTTCACATACACAAACAATGCTGAGTTCACAGCTTACCCACAACTCTCTCTTTAAACAAATAGATTTATGATACACAAAACTTCTCCCCCTTGAAAAATCAATCCAAAGGTAAGAAGAGAGAGGGTACAGAGATACATACCTTATCCTTGAAGATAAAGAGGATGGACATCGATGTTCAACCTCAATCTTGAGAATGATTCCTTTAGCAAGGGTTTCGTGAAAATATCAGCAACTTGTTCAACAGATGAAACATATTCAATTTTATGTTTAGTATTTTCCACATGCTCTTTGATGAAATGATATTTGATGTCAATATGCTTCAAATGAGAATGTTAGACTGGATTCTTGGTAAGGTTAATTGTGCTTTGATTATCATAGCCCAAGAGCAAGGGCAACTTCACTTCAACTAACAAATCTTCCATCTATTTCTTCATACAGATATGTTGAGTAGCAGCCATGGTGGCAGTAACATATTCAGCTTCAGCCGTACTAAGGGTCATAGAATTTTTCTTCTTTGAGTGTCAGCCAACACAAATATTTCCGATAAAAAACACTCCACCAGATGTAGATCTTCTATCATCATCATTTCCTACCCAATCTGTATCGGAATAGCCAAAAAATCAATGTTATTTGAACCACTATACTTTTATGAATTCTGCTGTGCCTTTTATGTATCTGATAATTCGTTTTCCAGCAAAAATATGTGATTCATTAGGAGCACTCTGGAGTCTTCCACCTAAGGTAATAGAAAAAACATTATCTGGCCTTGATGTAACCAAGTATAATAAACTTCCAATCAGCTTTCGATATTCATTCTGATCAACTTCTTTTCCTTCGTCATCTTTTCTTAGCTTCATTCCCACTGAGATAGGAGTTGATACAGGTTTTGAGTTTTCCATCCCAAACTTCTTAATAAGTTCCTTAGCATACTTTTCTTGGGAGATAAAAATGAAATCTTTATGTTGCAAAATTTTTAACCCACGAAAGTATCTCATCGCACCCAACATGGAAATCTCAAAGACATTATTCATTTCTTCAGTAAACCATTCACATCTTCTTTAATCATTTCCAGAAAAAATAATGTCATCAACATAGACAATCACAATGAGAGAAAGTTGTTGGCTTTCCTTGATGTATAGATTGCTATCAACTCTACCTTTCTTGAAGTTCATCTCCATTAAGCAAGTATCAAGTTTGGAATACCATGCTCTTGGAGCTTCCTATAGCTCATAAAAGGCATTCTTCAACCTGAACACGTAACTTTCATTCTTCCCTACAAAAAATCCACACTGTTTCTCAATAAAAACTTATTCATTGAGATCACCATTAACAAATACAGATTTAGCATCCATTTGAATGATATTTTACCCTCATTGTACAGTAATAGAAAGAAAGATTCAGATAGTTTCTAATCGGGCCAATGGAGAAAATTTTTCTTCAAATTCAATTCGATCAATATGAGTGTAGCCTTTGCAAACCAATCTTGCTTTATTTCTGATAAATTCACTTTCTTCATTCAACTTATTCTGGAAGACCCATTTGGTGCCAATAATGTTCTTACTTTAAGGCTTGGGTACAAGTTCCCATGTGTCATTCTTTTCAATCTGATCCAATTCTTCATTCATGGCTTGAACCCATTCTGAATGCTAAAAGGATTCTTTAACATAATTTGGTTCCACTTTGGAATACAAGGAAGTAAGTGATATGGAATTACTTGTACTTCTTTTTTGAACCGTGTGATGTTGATCACCAATAATATTCTTAGCTTTCACTTGATTCATCAGCCTTGGATATGTTTATCTTGTGCCATCCTCATTAATTAATATGGATGAATCTGATTCTTCCCCTTGATTAGAATTACACTTCATTACATCCTTATCAGAATCTTTAACTTCAACTTCCTCATCTTCCATGTCTGTCTAGACATGCTTATCTTTTCGTGGAGTTTCAATGACTTTTACATCAACTGAATCCACAATTCATCTTGTTTCTTTGTTAATGCATCTATAACCTCTTCCTACTGGTGCATATCCAAGAAAAATTCCATCTTCTCCTTTCTTCTCAAATTTTACACTACTTTCACCTTTCTTCTTTATAATGCATGGGCTCCCAAAAACATTGGCATGTTTAATAATTGGTGTAATGCCATAGAAAAGTTCATATGGAGTTTTGTTTGATTGAGGCCTGTAGAAAATCGATTTTGAATATAAACAGTTGTACTTGTAGCTGGCCTCCAAAAGTAATGAGTAAGGCCATGTTCAAGCAACATGGTTCTTCCCATTTCCACCAAGATTCTATTCTTCCTTTAAGCAACCCCATTTTGTTGATATATATATGGAGTGCTATATTCATGCATAATACCATGATTATCAAGATAGTTTTCAAATTATTCCCTTCTATACTCACCACCATTATCTGTTCTCAACTTCTTCACAGAGTACTCACATTCATTCTCAGCTTTCCTTCTGATGCTTTTAAGCATTTTCAGGGCGTCTGACTTGTGCTTCATAAAAATAGCACATGTAATGCGATTAAAATCATCAATGAAAGTGATGAAGTTATTGTCTCCATTTGTTGATTGTTTTCGCATTGGTCCACATATATCAGAATTTATTAGTTCAAGGGCTTGTTTAGAACAAATGTCAACCTTCTTATGCACAACACTTGTAATCCTTCCTTTATGGCAGGTAGTGAAACACCAATATCTTCTTCTTCGAAAATATGGAATATATAAAACATTGTCCCTTTGAGATAACTTGCTCATAGTTCTCTGACATATGTGCCCAATTCTTCTGAGCCACATCTGATTTTCTTCCACTATGCTCTTGAAACAAGAGTGTTGTGAATTTCCACCCTGAAAAATATTTCTTTTAGTTCGGTGTCCTCTTGTAACAATCTCCCCATCATCTTCCATTTTTACAAAAAATCCATCTTTCATAAAGATAAATTTGTTTCCCTCATCACACAATTGTGATACACTCAGCAAGTTGTGCTTCAGTCCATCAACATACAGAGTTTCCTTGGACTTCAATTTTTCCTTCCCAATGACGGTTGATCCAACACCTTTGATTTTTAAGGATTCATCATTGTCAAATGTCATAGTGCCTTCTTTAAACTTTTTCACATTCTTAAAAAACTTCATGTCTCCTGTCATATATGAATAACACCCACTATCAAGTATCAATGTTCATTCTTCCTTTGTAACTTTTAGAGCAGTTTCAACAATAAGAGATTTTTCTTCTTTCACTTCTTTATTTTCCTTAAGATTTTGAGAATTAAAAAATTTTTGTTGAGCTGTTAATAACACAAGAAATCCTTTTGTAAGATGTCGAGGTTTTTCACACCTTTTGCAAATAGTCTCCAGAGGCTAGAACCTATTTTCTGTCTTGACTTCATTCTTCTCAACTTTCTTCAAGAAAACCTTTTCATTCTTCTTCCTTTGAAGAGATTGACTCAATCTCTACCTTTAATAACTTGTGGGGTGGTGGTAATAATGTTGATTGAACCAACACATATTCGTTGTATGCCCGAATACACCACAATACTAATAGTACATATAGAAAGAGTATGTTCTTCTAAAGCTTTTGTTCTGATACTTCTATGTTCCACTTTCTTCATCCCCACCAACCATTCTTTTTTAGCAAGATTGTGTTACTGGAATTCTTCCATCTCTAATTTTGGGTTTTTTTACCAGTGTTAGACTTAGGTTTCCTTGAAAATTCAGATTTCCCTGTAACGCTGGTCTTGACCACATAAGCAACATTCTCATCTTTCTTCTTCACAGCAACCACTTCATTATTCTGTTGAATTTTCTCAGAATGTACTTGTTGAGAGATTTCAACAACATCAGTAATTTAGTTTTGAAAACAAATGTTTTTTGATTCAATTTCTAAGATATTCTTTTGAACAACCTTTAATTCTTCCTCTTTTTCCTTCAGCTTTACTTTCATGTGCTCATTTTAATTTTTCTCATCTTCACGAGACTTCTTCAAGTCTTCAAGATCGTTATCAAGTTCTTCTTTAACATTTTCTTGATTGGATGTTGAGGAACATTCATCTACCAAATTTTTGTTAAGCTTCTCTATCCTTATAATATTCTATAAACATTCCTTAAATTCTTCTTTCAGATGCATCTCAAGATGATTTTCTTCTTCTTACGAGTTACTGCTTCTGAAATCTTAATCATTCACTATTGCAATGAATGTATTTTACACACCACGCTCAACTGATTTTATGGATTCAGCATCACTTTTTTTCATATTCTTCATTTACGGATAGAAAACTTATTCTCCTGGATTTAAAGAACTTATTTTCTTTCCCTGACCTTTTCTACCACCCTGCTTCTTCCAAAACACTCTTGGCTTTCTTTCTTCTTCATCACCATCTTCTTCATTCTCTATTCGAGGGCAGTTAGCCACAAAGTGGCCAATGCCTCCATATTCAAAACACATCAAGGGAAGGTTTCCATTGTATTTACATGTTCCTATTTTAACATTTTTTTAAAACAAGGATCAGATATCGTTAAGATTTTTACATACCTCGCATTTAGAGTCAGATTCTCAACCATATTCTTCAATCAAGATCTTCTTAGACTTTTCCTTCTTCATGGAATTGAAATATAATTCTCTATCAACCTTTGTCTTGGTCTTCATATCCATTTCCCTTCTCATCTCAGAATTAATGAGTGTGTTATGCAAATCATCAAGAGATAGAGTCGCTGAATCTCTGTCTTCTAATAAAGATACCTTCGCATCAAATTTATCAGGAAGAATCCTCAAGATCTTTTCCACCACAGTAGTGTCTTTCAGCTCATAACCAAGAAATATGATGGTACTAAAAATATCTTTTAACCTGGTGAAGTAAACCCCATCATATTCATGATCTCCCATCTTCAATTCTTTACACTTCAATCTCCAGATTTGAAGGTTTTCCTTCTTGACTTTTGTATTGACTTCAAATATGTTTTTCTGTTTTCCCATATACCTTTGGCTATGGCCACTACTTTTACTCTCAAGAATTCAATTTCAGAAAGTGAAGACAATATAGCATTCTTGGATCTTCCATCATTCTCAAGAAACCTCTTGTCAACAGGTGTCAGTGGAACATCGTCTTAAATGGGGGGAAACCCAATGGTTTCAGCTTCAAGAACTTCATAACTAATATACATGAGATACAGTTGAATTATATCCTTCTAGATGTGATAGTTATTCAGATTGAATACCATAATGCCTTTATTGTTCACACAGTTCAGATTCTCCATTAGCAAGGGAAAAAAGGAAACCTTCCTATGATACCACTTGGAAGGACCTAGTTGGAGTAATGAAACACTGAGAGGGGGGGTGAATCAGTGGTAACACATTTTATTCTTTTAAGTTCCCTTAAGATTGAGAATAAACTTTGTCTCCTCTTAAAGATATAATTCCCTGATGAGAAACAAACAAGCAGACATCCAAAGGAACACAACGATTTACAAGGTTCATTATTCAATAAAAATAGCTACGTCCTTGGTATGGTTGGAAAAAATCTCGCACCATACAATACACTAAGAAAACAATCATTGGATTACAATGAGTAGGATATACCCTTACTCTCATGAAGCACTGTGAAACAATCACTCCAGTGCATGTGCACCATCTTAGCACAATAGGGAAAAGTATCTTTTCTTGAAACAACTTATGTTACCTGCCCTTTCTTTCAAATACACAAGTGTAAGAAAGTTCAGAATAAATATTCAGTTCCATACCTAGAATAAAGGTAAGGACTTTTTGGACATGAGATAGATCAATTACAGTCTGAACATCCCATTCAAAATCTCCACTCCAAATTTTCCCAATCTGATTCTTTATTCTGAGTCTTCCTCAGTTTGAGAAATTCAATACGGTGACAACCAGTACTGATTCCCCATTGCAAATCTCCACTCAGAATTCTCCACTCCGTATTCTTCACTCTGAAATTTCATCATCACTCTGATTCTTCAATCTGAGTCTTCATCAGTCTGAGAAACTAAATACAGTGACAGACAGAACGAATTTCCCATTCCGAATCTCCACTCTGATCTTTCTTCTCCACTCCGAATCTTCAATCCGAGAAACACAATATGGTTTCAACCAGTATCAAATTCTCATTACGATTGAAACCAGAATGAAACTTAGTCAGCCAAACTCTTCTTCCTCTCTCTAGTTTATCAGAGCTCCTCTCTCTACTTTTTCATCACACACTTACTTAGCACCTGGATCTACTTTTATTGGTGCTCCAAAGTATGCTTAGGCGGGAAATAAAAATATTTTCTTTCTCACTTATATTCACCCAAATCTTAATTTCCCCTGAAATCTCGGAGTAATTAATACTTTGTAAATTCTTCTAGAATCTTCTTTAATCTTCTTCCCCTTCACTTAATTTATAGCTTTGGCCTTTTCCAGATCCAACCAAGTTTCTCGGTATCACATTCTCGGATTCACCCTTCTTGATTCTTCGACATCAGTTTATCAGATCCACTCTTCTTGAGTCTTTAGCATCACATCAACACTCGACATGATTCTTCATTAGCTCTCGGTATGGCTTCTCGTTATAAATTCACCAATTCTCAGCATGACTTTGCACTTCTACCTACGAAATTCTGGTTTAAGAAGTTCACTCCGAATATCGTCACTCCGAACATCTGACTTAGCACGTCCACTCTGAACTTCTCGCAACGATCTTCTTCTTCATCAAGTCGACTCCGAACCTTCCGCGGCAAACTTATTCTTCAACAAGTCGACTCCGAACTTCTCACTACAAACATCTTCTTCAACAAGTCGACTCCTCACTTCTGACTCTCGAAGTTGACTCCACACTTTTGACTCTGGATGTCGACTCTAAACTTCTAACTCTGGAAGTAGACTCCGCACTTCTGGTTCACATAACGACTTCTTCGATTCTCGGAACGGCTCTTCCTGATTCTCGGAATGGTTTTTGGTTCCCGGTATGACTACTCCAATTAATGGAACAACTCCTGGTTCTCAGAATCACTTCTTCAATTCTCGAAACAAATTCTCCACCCATATTTTTCTTGTATCATGAGTACCGTCATATTCTCATATCCTTAGAGATAAAAAACAGCAAAGCATCGTCACAATTAATTCCTTCACATCTCCTATCAGCCAATATTAAAGAATGTGAAATTTCCCGGTTACAAACTTTTGAATTTACAGACTATGAATTCCAGACTCTGAATTCTTCAAACACAAGG
This sequence comes from Viscum album, assembly GCA_963277665.1. Lineage (NCBI taxonomy): Eukaryota > Viridiplantae > Streptophyta > Magnoliopsida > Santalales > Viscaceae > Viscum > Viscum album. Next base: position 957,798,994 of record OY728143.1, on the reverse strand, counting down.
TTCCGAATGTTCAATTTATTTGGTTCCGAACATCAAACTTCCAACTTCCGAATTCTTAGAAATTCAAGATGTATTTCCTTTATGAAAACATCCTCAAGATTAGAAAAAGACAATCCATGAAAACCATCTCTTCCTTCAGCTTGGTCCTAATAGAGGTGTTGGGGGAATCTTGGAATCCAGAATGCAGGTTACATGATGTGCTGAAGGCATCAGAGCATCGAGGATGTGGGTTACTTGAGATAAAAGGCAGATGTTTTTTATATTGAGAGTTTGTAGGATGTTGGGCCTCGTAGAGGCGGACACTGATGTCGTGTGGGAAGCATTTGGGTGTTAGAAATGACATGGGAGCACTGATAAGGTGCAGGGGTGACGATGCATTAGGGGAGGTCCGCAGGTCCAAGAAATAGGTCTTTGGAATTTGTTTTTGATTTTATGATTGGTTGGATTGAGACCGAGTTTGGAAATTCTTATGGTAGTGATACTATTGTGGAATATAGCATGGACCATTTATACCAAGGTAGTTCAGGTTATATTGACTAGCGTGGTATGTTCGGTTCCGTTTCTTGGTTTTTGTTTGATAGCTCGTTGATGAGCTATGTAATGGTTGGGAGACTTTAAGTACCTAGTTATTTGGAATGGGTCTAAATCCGGAGAATGTTTGAATTTTTGACTTGTTTCATAGAAAAAACGGAATGTATGGGATGTTCTGAAAAATTCCAAATTGCGCAACGATTACTCCCATGTACACACTATGTGTATGACAGGTGTGTACTGGCCACAAACACACCATGTACAAGTCATGTGATAACCATGTAAAATTAATCCTCTACATGACATGTAGATTTCAATAGCATGTTTTGTATTATCTTTTCCACTTATTGGCTGAAACATGGTCATGTTTAGACTTCTGTGGCATGTCCAAACCATGTGGCTATCTCCTCTAAAGTTAGAGTACAGACCAGACTACTACATGGTGTGTAGTCCCTAATACATGCCGTGTACTTTTATTTTTATTCCCATTTTTGAAAGAGTGTCATGTAAAAATTTAGAAAATAACTTCTTCTTCCCCATTTTCCAACCTTGACACTCTAGGAGGGCGATAACATTTATTCTCTAAGATTCTTCATCTGATGTATTTTCTTCAATTCATTGGTGACTGAGAGGTCGCATCCACAAGGATAACCACATGCACCCAATTCTATTCATGATCTAATGCATCCCACACTGAAGGTTCTATCAGAGCAGAATTGATGGGATTTGAAAAAAATGTAGATATATGAATATTAGCTTCAAATTGGAACTTGATATCAGACATTCCTACATCTATGAGTATTAGGTAGGTGGTTCATACCTTGAATTTTCTATTCATAGACATTTGGGGGTTGCGTATTTTAGGGCAATATCGGGTATTGAGAGAGACCAGTGATTCTTTATATTAAATTGATTATATTCCTTATGGGATTCCATTCGGAATTCCCATCACCTTGCTTTGATTCATAGAGGACAATTTAGATACACTTCTCGTTTAGGGAATAATTGTTGGGGGTTCCAGAATAGTTATAATTTAATTTCTATGAATTAAACTATTGAGTTTGAATTGTTAAGTTTGATTAGGTTTGTTAGAGGCTTTCATGAACTTGGTGCAGGTATAGGAAAACACATTGCTAGAGAAATTAAATTTTTTAATTGATTTTACTATTTAATGTGTCTCTATTTCTTATATATTTGTGATGTGAGATATTTCATATGTTGGAACCTTAGGGTTATGTTATGCATGGCCTAGATATTGTTGACTGATGTTGATCACAGGTTGGGCATGGCTTGAGTTACATTTTTCTCTTCAACCATGATATTAGGCATCATGGACGTCGACTTGAGGCATTTTAAATGTCAGGTTTGGCGTGGCCCAGGTAACATGGATGACAATGCCATCTGATACATAACCACATGGTCATAGGGGCCCAAGGTGCCAGAGATGTTATGGATTGGGTAATATTTTGATGATTAATGTTAACCCTTGATTAGAGTAGTTTGCCGACATAGAGACTCTATAATGAGGTGGTTTTGACCACACATGTGGATAGGGTCCCTCGATAGTTGTGGTTTTGGTACTCTTGGTTTGGGGATTCTTGTCATAGGAAGCCATGTGTATGTTGAGGAGCCTTTGGGAGATAGCAATGAGGCTATATGGTTGGGGGATAAGGCTCATCAAGATTGATTTTGTGGGCCAATACACTTTATTTGAGGCTAGGAATTGCTATCCCTCCATGTACTTTATTTGAGGGAATACATCGATGTCCCTCCGGTTACTTATTTTAGGAAATTCATCATTGTTCTTCCGAGTTACTTTTGTTTTGGAATTCCATAGGGATGTAGGTACTTATGACATGAGGTGTCCTACGGAACATGGTGACAGGTTAACTAACTGAGATTTCAGCATTGGACAAAGCAGGTGACACTTCATGGTGGATACTGAGCACCAGTGGGGTTTATGTTTATTTGTGCAACTTACTATTTACTGATTTCCTTATAAATGCATACCTTCTTAAACCATTATATTATATATGAACCATTTTGTGGTATCCGACTAACTCTTGTCTCGCGCCCTGTAGGGGATCTTCAAAATGTGTGTAGACTTTTAAGGATTTATTGGAAAGAAAAAGATCATCATTTTGGGAAGGACTATATTAGCTATCGCATGCAGATGGAAAAAATTGTGGGGTCTTGCCTACGTAGAGTTTAGTTTGTTTTTATTTCAATCCTGTATCATCATGCCTACCATGTCTATTGTATCTATTGTTGGTTATCTATTTTCACCTCTTTATTTTATGACATTTTATTGATTCATTTATTACTTGTTCTAGTAGTTGTTATAAGAGGTTTAACATGCTGATATGTTTACATTCCGTTGATGTTATTTCTATTTTACTTCTTCTATTTTTCTGCTATTGATTGTGCTTCTGCTCTGTGGGTCTCGTGCGAGTATACCAAGTCTTTTATTTACACTTCGTGTTATATAGTATTTCTCATGAATGTTCCATTATTATCATCCAAGAGAGTATAGCCTCCCCACTATACCTTTTAGACCTTCACTACTAGTCGGCAGCCTTTGGCATTCGGGGAGGTGCACATATGGCTGTAACCCCCAACGAGTTTAACACTGTTTGGGGGGATCTACAGGTTTGGGAAAGTTAAAAACACTATATAATTTTATATTTATACATTTATAGAAATTTGATAAACTCTTACATAAAATTGATCATGTATTTTACTGAGCATTATAACCAACTAAATCCATAATTTATTTTTCAAATTTATGTCACCATAATTGTTCCAAATCACTCTTAAACCCTATTAAAAACTTTTGAAAACAAGGTATGATAATAAAAATCTAAGTATGGATCATATACAATCAAAAAAACCTCATTTTTTGTGTTCAAAATAATTATATCATATAAGATATTTTTTATTTAGCATAATATACATTGAGCTGAATTAATTGTATACTTACTCATTAAATATGATTTAATAACCCATAACATTCAAAAATATCATATTAATCAATAATGGAAGAAATCATAATAATGCGGGGTTCTTAAAATAAATCATGATAACCAATGGAGTCATTTTCTTAATAGCATACATTTTCCTTTAAATCAATAAATTATTCCATTAGAAAATAATTATATTTACTTATTAAATCAAAATTATATCACGAAACTCCTTAGAAATTAAATAAATGTAATAATTCTACTTTGGGACACAATTTTTATAGAACATTTACAAGAATCCTAACAAATAGAATAATATTCTCTGCTAATTCTAAATTTATTCTCTAAAGAACCTTATCATCAACTAATATAAGGGAGAGAACTTTTGGGCTCACATATCATCATAAATATTGTAAAATGAACATTAAATATTTAAAACACATATAATTGTTTATTAATTTATCAAACCTCACAAAATAGTTTCTTTAACAATTATTTAGGAACACTTTCAGGGTTTATTTGACAATTAGGATAAATATCTTTTTTCTTTGAAAATTACATAAGAACTGAATAAAAATTGGAAATAAGATTTTATTTTGAAAAAAATTGAAATATTTTACGTAAATATTCTAAAATAATAATCAGAATGGTATGAAATTGTGGTTACTCCAAATACATTAGAATATAATATTATATCTTTCTTTTATAATAAATCAAAAATTTCTTTGATAAAATATTTAATGAGATTCAATTAATTCCATTATCATAAATTAAAAAGGGGAATATTATAAAAATCATAATTTATTTGTGTTTGTATAAATACATATATAATATTTTTTTAAATAATATGGAGATAGATTACAAAATATAGAAATTAAACTACGTAAAATTTTAAATGATGTTTTAAGGTAAACTACTGCTTTTGATTTCATAAATTCTGATCCAATGAAAAATGGAATTAAATAACATTTACTAGATTTTTAAATAATAAATTTTTTTCATTAATGAGAATATACATCAATAAGGTTGTAAAGATATATAAATATACATTAATTCATGTTCGCGGAGTGGGTATTCTACAAGTACGCACAAACATCATTATCATATTTTAATGGGTAATAGTGTATGCATATAATTAAAGTATTATATTTACATAATCATAATTATGTCATTAATATCATGTTTTTTATTAAATCCCTAATAATCTCTATCATTTATAGGAGGTAATGATAAAGAAAATTCATCAATTCATGTCGGTGGTAGTCCACATAGATGCACAAACGATGATTTTGTTTTCTATATGATGATAAGTGAGATGAATAAGGTCCAAATATTATCATATTAACATATAATTATATGTGATATACGGTCTTTATTATATTTTAATGTTTTTGATATAATATAAGAAGATGAAAGGAAAAAATAAAATAAAACCACTTAATTGTGTGATTTACCTCTTGTTTGGACAATCATTTTATGTTTTGACATTTAGCATTCTAATTAAGGTATGTTGATAAATAAAAAGTCTCTAGGATATGTTTTGGTATTTTATTAAGGGATTTGGATTGTTCTTAGATATCATATAATGATATTTATGTGTAGATAAAATATGATAGGGATATCCTTCAATTAGTGTGGCATATGACATAGTTGGAATGGTTCAACATATTAAATATATTAAATTATTACTCTAAAAAATGGATAGAAATTCAGATATTTTGGATTAATAGATAATATTGGTTATATATATTATAGAATAATATTATTTAAAAAAATTGGAAATTCTACCCCTTGTCATTTTAGCATTATCCCTTTGAACCTATTTTTACTATTACTGTGGTAATTGTTTTTTTAAATAGACAACTCTGAAAGAAATAAATATGGAATAATTAAATACTTTGTACATGATGAATTGATATATATAATTAATTATATTTAATTAAATGTCTCCATTTAAAATGAATTAATTTAAAAACATTAATGTAAAATGAATTGAAAAAATGTTTTCCAAAAAAATAATTTTATTATATATATATATATAAAATTATACAAAAATGAAACATAATTATGATTAAAAAGAAATTTATTGGGTTAGGATCAATAAATATTATATACTAAAATATATATAATAACCGTTAAAAAAATTTCTTATTAATTACTTGAATAGAGAAGATAATTTTTTATAAAATTAGGATTCATTCTTTATTCAATAAAAATAAATATTTTAGAAACAATTAAAAAAATTTGATCTCATTATATTGTATTAATGATTATTTAAAAAATGGTAGAAATTTTATAAAATAATATTTCCTCATATGTTATAATTTAAATATACTATCCAATCACATAATGAAATAAAACCCAATTTTGAATAAATTTTATTTTTTTATAGTAAAACACTATTGATATCATTCATTTCAATACAAAAATAGTTTAATTAATATTAATTAATTAAATTTATTATATAATCTAATTATTTATATATACATATTTATAAATAATGATAAATTTTACATGTTGAAAAAAAATGCAATGCAAACAACAAAAATGTTTTCTTGAATATGTTAATTTACTTATTCTATCAATTTTATCATCATTTCATGAAAATGGAATTAAAATATACATAATAGTTATATATAATGAATATATATATAATATAATTGTGTCCAACTACCATATAAAAATATCCATATTACATTTATATATATAGACATATGAGATTCAATGAAATCTATTCATCTACATCTCTCACAAGATGTACATTGTATTTCTTATTCATTATATTCATTCCATAATTACAGTCTCTGTCAACATATTTATTTAAATCCAAAAGGATACATATTTTAGATTTTTTGTTTTTATACATTTGTGAATTTAATATATGTGTGATATTTTTCTTGTTTTTTCATATTGTAAGATCATAATATATTATTGTTAATATATTGTTATTATATTTCAATTTAATAAAAGTTTGAGGTTTCAGTTTTGTTTAATGTTATATTTATTAGAATAAATCAAGCGTACGATTATTTTAATAGAGAAATATATATTTTATTATAATGGATTCAAATTCAAACACACTTAAGTGAATTTCAACGTCAAAATTTTATATCACGTATGATACCAATGGTTTAAAACATATTCATAATCAATAAAGAGGACTGGAAGTTAAAAAATATATTAGTGGACGTAAATAACATTTCAATATTTAAAAATGGGTTTCATGAAATCCCATATTGAAAAATATGGATATTAAAAAAAATTAAAATCGAAGAATGGAAATATAAAATTAACATAAATTAAGAAATTACTAGAATCCCAAATAAGGAAATATTTTGTAATAATTGGATGTGTAGACATAAAAAAGACTTATTTGGAATAATTAAAAGTGATAAATAATTTTTTCCTAATACATTTAATAATGAAAATAATATAAATCAACAAGGATTAAATATGACCATCAATTCATCAGAAATTTAAGTATAAGTAGAAAAATTATATTTGAAGATCCATTTACTATAGTAGAGAGATTATTTTACTATAATGATAGAGAACATCATAATGTAGAAATAATTTGTTTCATTATATTACATAACAGATTTTTTATTTATTAGTTTTCATTCGATCAATTTACAATTTGATCTAATATTTTATTCCACGAAAACATTAACAATGATAAATTTCTCATGCCTGACTTACTAAAATTAAATTTCAATGCATTAGATAATCCAAAGAATTATACAGGTTATTCTTAAATTACTTTCTCTTTAACCAAATCCAAAATGGTTATCATATGTAATGATAATATTAAATATAAATAAATGTTCATATAATAAAATAAAACAATATTATATAATTCCTCAGCAATAAAACCTGATGATCAAAATAAATAATTTTATAAATAAATAATCATAATTTCTTTTGGAATATTATTTCCCTTTTTAAATTCCCAAAAATCAAAATTATATGATCACATAATCATCCAAGATAAACATAAATATTATATTAAAATAAATTCAATCATTTACTTAGTCACAAACTAAATTTTTAATCCCCTAAAAATCAATATGAATAATCATTTGTTCTAAAAATATATTAAATAATTTGCTAAAATTTTCTATAATCCTGATTATATTTAATATTATCTATTCCCAAAAAGTAAAAAATAATAACATGATATCAATAAAATAAATTATATTTTTTCCACAAAAAAACATTACCATAAAATACATATTAAACCCATGTGTTTTATTACCACAGATGTCTCCCAACATACTATTAATTATTACAAAATCCCATCACATAATCCTTATATGGGGTTTCTATTACTATCAACTAATTATCAAATATATACTTGTAAACATATGATATAATCCATAACTCTTAACTAAAAATAACATTAAAAATCATTATCTGAAATGTTTTTTAAATCCTCCTATGATACCAACTATATAAAACTTAGACCAATACTACTAGATCTGGTGCTAAAAATATATTCTTTACCCATGCGGATTTGAAATTGGTAAATGCCACCCAATTTTAGTCATAAAAAATTGAAAGATGAAATAGAAAGATTGGATAACATAAAAAAACAATGTTCTTTTGGGTTTAGGGTTTTATGTAATTATGAAAGTATCTTACCTAATTATACACAAGTATTTATGTAATAATTTTATTAACTATTTCAATTTTTTTCCCATGTTTAGAATACATCATTATTACAACACATCATTAAAAACTGCGACGAATTTTTAAAAAAAAATTAGGGACAAATCATAGTAATGGACATATAAGAATGTAAAGAAACAAAATAGCCTATATCAAAACCATGATATTATATAAGAGGGATTTCAATTTACATAAGAAAATTTAATATAAAATAATCATATAATTAAAAATTAAATCATACTTAATAATTTTATTTTATAAGAAAAAAATTATAAGAAAAAATTAATATATAAAAGAAATATGCTTGATGGTTTCTTAGAATAAAATTTTAGAAAAATAAAAATATTTTCAAAAGAACTTTCCTTTTCCCATTGAAGTACATAATGATATTTATACAAATGGTCATAATATTACCATATAAAATAATAGTTTTTCCATGAAAACTAATAAAAATGAATATAAAATTCAGATAGGATCCTTGGTACATCAACATTAAATAACCCTTATAGGATCCCCTACATGAACTGTTACAAATGGAATAAGCTGCAATGTTAATTGAAAAAAAACATTCTCTAGAGAACACAATCATTAACCAATGCATTAGAGGGTCATATTGAGCTCACCAATCATAATAAAAATATAAACTCACTCTAAAATAAGTAAATCATATGTAATCATTAATTTAAATCACTATAATTAATAATTTAATACTTTTAATTCTGTTAAATATGAACTTTTGGGATTTATATATAAATCACCATTAAAATAACCCTACTTTTAAAACACCATTAAAAAATTCCTAGAAGGATGAGGTTTGGGATCATATTTTTAATAAACAAGAAACATGTAGAATATTATTCTTAAAAAATATAATAAATTATGAATTAAATTCCACTCATATCATAAAATTTAAAATAGATAAATCATTCTCATAATATTAAAAAACCCAAACATTCCAGATAAAAAATGTAAAGTGAATCTTTTTGAAATCATTAAAAATAAATTAAAATAGTTATAGAAAATATATTTTATAGTTTAATAACTTAAAAATAAATACACCAAGGTTTGATTTAATAAATATGGAATAGAGTAAAGATATTTAGAAGTAAATTAATTAAACATTTAAAAGGAGGTTTTATGGTTATTTGTCTATTATGATGTTATGAATTTTGAATCTAACAAAAAATATTGTAATTAACATGAAATATATTTTTATACACTATAATATCATGATATATTGATAGAATATATCAATATTAAATTTTATACAATACAAAATAAATTTCTTTTGAGTCATCTTATATATAAGAAGATATAATTGAGAATGGAGATCTTCTACATCATCTCCCAATATCTCACGTACATTATTTAAATCCTATTTAATGAAATTATATAAAAAAATTTAATTTGTTAATAAACATTCATGTCTTATATACATAGTCATTAAATCATTTAATTCAAAATTTTCAAATAAATATAAAATTAGCTAAATGATAAAGTCCACATTTTGGGTTTTAAAGACATAATATTCATAAATTCAAATCAACATTGGTTGATTAACCATGATAAAAGGGCTCCATATTAAATAAAATAAATAATAATTATAATTTAATTATAAGTTTTATGCATAAAATAAACTTTTATAATAACCCTTGAATGGTAGACATGAAAATTGATTTTCATTTCTTTATGGAGGGCGTATTCTACAAGTATGCGTGATCAACATTGTTTTTTATTTCATGTAATTGTAAGAAATTAAGTAATATATTATATTTATAGTCTAATAATAGTTTCATGAATATTATATATATATTTAATTATTTTAGAAACATAATAATAGGCAAATTAGTTTGGAAGGTGGTGATTAATGAAACACATCACCCTATGGAGGTGGTATTCCACATGTACAGAATAATGATATTGTCGTTCCATATATGATTGAAAATGATATGGATAAGGTTATTTCACTAACAAAATAACATATATATGTATTTTTAATAATAGTATGTTATTATATTTAACTGTATGTGGAATAATTATATGGTATAAAAGAAAAAATAAAATAAACACACAATGTAAAGTGTCCCACCTCTTCTTCAAGAAGCATCCATAGGTTTAGACCTTTGGTCTTTTACTATGGTTATTTTGATAAAACCAAGGGCTGTAATATATGGATATTGATTTTATGATATACGGTTGGAAGATATTTTATTATATAGGATTTTATTGAAGTGTGTAAAATATTTGAGGGCGTGTTTTTATATTTGGGTGGAGTACACACTTTTGTAGCGTTCAATGGAGTAAAATATATTAATGTATTACTAAAAATTAATGGCTCCCAAATATATTATTTTCTAATAATAGATAATATTTTCTATAAATATGAAAATAAAATACGACCTAATAATTTTTTTTAAATACCTTTAAATTTTAGTTTTAAACTATTTATTCATTTTTAAATATGACCACGGTAACTGACTTTTTATCGAAGTTACTATTACTAGATACCAAAAATGAATGTTTACTTAATAAAAATGTAAAGATTATGATTGAAAATATTGATACAATTTTTTTATATTCAGTTTATATTATTTAATTAAATTAATATTAAATGAAACTACAAAAACAAGATAAAAATTGTTTTCTAGAAAAAAAACATAAGAATAAAATGTTTTTATACCAATATAATATATAATGTAGTTTAAATTGTAATTAATTAGCTTATATTTAATAAAAAGTAAAAAGATAATTTTCAATATAAATTCAAAATAGCATGGGTGTTTAGAAATACTTCTATTGAAATAACATATTTCTATAAAATCATTATATTTTAACTATTCACTAAAAAATTATTATATTTGGAATAATCCAAAAATATCACCTTAATATAATTTATATATGATGATATCAAAAATTATATAATTTTTAGGAAATTTTATTTCTTAATTTTGTAGAAATTACATATAATATCAACATAAAAAATGAATTAAAACCCATTTATTAAGAAAATGTATTATGGAAGAAAAAATGACATTATTTTTATTTCATTACTAATGAAAATAATTAAATAAATTTTAATTCAGTGTATTGAATATATAATATAATTATTTCAATGGAATAATTTTTTAATTATTATCAATATTATTCATTATTATAATAAAACATTACACACATAAATACACTTTTATTTAAAATATTCATTTTACCTTCCAACAATTATATATTTATTTCAATGAAATGGTATTTAAATATCCTAATGAATATAAACATAAAAATTATATCAATCAAATTGAAATATATATATTAGTCACATTAGAATCCTATATATAGAATGAAACAGTTATCTAAAAGTTATTTATTTAATAATCTCCCTCTCTTTTTATATCTGTAATATTCCAATTCATTTAAATTTGTTTATTGATAATGTTTTGGTAAAAGCATTCATGGGAAACTCTATGCATTAGGATTTAATTTATATGATATATATATATATATTTGTTTACTATACTTATACTTTTAATTATGTTATTAAATATCAAAATAAAATAATGTATTAGTGTTCATCTTTCATAGTAATATTTTATTTCAACAAAATTATCATGGTTTATTTTATATTGATGTCGTAAGTATCAAAAGTTTTCAAATATAAAATTAATTTAAATGAGATATATAAATTTAGAAATTTCGATGTTACACATTGTTATCCCAATTAAGTTAAATACTCTTAGATGGGTGTGAATCAATGTATTCTTGATTAAAACTAATACCCCTTTAGAACTTGTTTCATTTTTATAAACACTATTCTATATCTTTCTTATTGCAATGTATAAGAAGTATTTAAATCATGCAAGAGACATAAAAAATATAACTTGGATCACACTCACCGAGATTTGTTGATGGAGTATACAACTGTTTTTTGATACTCTATGAAATCCATGAAGGCTTGCTTATAAATAACAAGGTTCGTGCTAGATCACTTATATGCCAAGGATCACTGCCTATAAATGATTTACGGTCTTATCACTATAGTCCCAATGGTCACACCCAATGTCTCTTTCTAGGGATCATTTCTAGTGGAAAGGATCTCATCTTTCTCTTCATTCGCTCACTACACCTAGATGGGATCCACACACAGATTATGGATATTTTGGACATTTTATTTTAATGAATTCATGTATCATAAACTATATATATATATGCTTAATTGAAGTCACTTTTCACCCATAGATGAAATACCCATATACTTAAATAGTTATTTAGAAAATATTGCTTTCACAAACTGTTTATGTCTCTTCAAGAACAACCTAATTCCTCAACATAGTACATCCATGTACAACCTCTGTGTACTACGTCTGTGTACTACATACATGTATAAGGTTCATGCAACAAATTAATGTACCACATTTACATACTGCCTCTGCGTGCCACATCTGTGTCCTTTAGCCACCTCTGTGGAGTTCCTTTTTCTGTATAATACTTCTAATGTGGACCACTTGCCCCATGAATCATCACCACTTCTTTGAACTATCTTCTTTTCCACCAGGTTATCTATGAATCAATTCACCCCAGGCGAAATCCTCATAATCATCTTTGAAAATTAGCGGAACAACTTTTTGGATTAATGTTTTTCTTTAAAGAATTTACATTGTAGTGTTGATTCGATTTGAACTCCTTATATAAGAAAATAGTTCTAAAAATCTATCTAATATATTTTAACACAAAATTATTTATGGTAAAACCTTCACTGTGTTCTATGTATCTTCCATATACTATGCATCTCCCATGTTACTATCTATATTCTTTATACTTTTTATCTCTCATGTATTTTGAATCCCCCATAAACTATGTATGTCCCTTATATTGTGCATCTCATGTGAATCATTTTTCATTCCATGAACTATTAGCCCCCACATTTACCATTTTCATTCCTCAAATTTTTTTCCTTCTACAAGTAGTGAGCCTCCCCACGAACTATTTCCATTTCATGAGTTGTTTTCCTTCCTTGAACTACAAGCCTCCTTGGGAACTATTTACCTTTTGTGAAATTTTTTTCTTCCACGAACTGTAGGCATCCCTACAATCCATTTTTATCTCTTGAATCGTATACCGTCCACAAATTTGTTTTCCTATGTGGTCCATGTACCGTCCATCACGGTCTGTGAACTAGAATTCATGATATGTGTATTCTTCACTGCTACATTGACAATATTTATTTTCTAAATACTTAACACCTGATTTTGAGGCCCATATTTTTGAAAGCACTAGGAAACCCTACCACATTAAACAGCTACTCCAGGAAACACCAATCATACCTATTCAGAGTCATATGGATTTGTCAACAAACACAATCACACCCAAAGACCCTGAGATGACTCTTTGAGGGATTTTTCACAACACATATCCCTCCTATATATATATTTCTAAAAATTCATAAACTATTGAACCTTTTATAGAGGTTGGGAAGCCATATGTAATGACCATAAAAATCCTTTTGAGCTATTATAAATCGTTTGTTAACTTTATTATGATGACTAAACATAAGGAAAGTGGAAATAAAAAATATAAATACCTTGATGAACCTTATCATGATAGGTACGTTAATTTTTTTTTCTCCCAGTCATCATATAGAATGAAATCCCCTATAAAGTTGAACAACACCTAAAAAAAGAAAATAATTTACAATTTTCACAATCAATAAAGAAAATATAACACCAATAAATACTGAAAACAAATATAAGATTTAATATTATATACATTAATTAATATAAAAAATATAAGGACAATACTATGAAAATATTCGATAAAAAAATTAATTCCTTAGAAAACATGAACAATATTATATATTAATATAAATATTACCTAAATAATAAAAAACATAATCCTTAATATATAAGAATATAAATCCAATAATCCATTATTCAATTATGTTCCAATAATCCAATTTTACTAAAATACTAAAAAATTGAAATTTCCAATTCAATAAGTACAAAGTGAAATTGTTCCCAATTTATAGATCATTTTTAAATTAGTAGTGATATTATCATCAAAAATTAATGTATAAATAATGTATCAGATTAAATCTTCTAAATTTTTTAATATTCATTATGAATGGTTCATGTGAAGCATACTTGGAAAATATTTTGAATTTGTGTGATGGATCAAGATAATGTAACAGTGAATTAAATGGTCTCTTATGCCACATAGTTATTGGGTTCTTCTCCATTTTATATTTAGAGGATGTTTTTACAATGAGTTTCATTATGTGTGGTTCAATTATATATGGTTCCTTCCATGTAATTTTTTTTCTTTGACAAAACTATTAGAGCTATTTTATATTTTCTATTTTTTAATGATATAATAGTGGTATGTGTTGGTAAAAATGGTGGTAGTAAATTTTTTGATAATCCCTAATTCAAACCCCTTATGTGTGAATATATGAAGATGTGGATATAGATTGTTGTTTTGGATGATGTTACATTGCTAAAATGGCTATTATTTATGTGTTGGATACATGATGGGGTGATTTAAATATTCTATTATAAGGATATTGGTAATGTGACTCATATTGTGAATTACTCCCTATGAAATAGTAGTCGAGGAACAAAGTGGAAGGACAGTATATATATTTGGGGTGATCAAATTCTTTGTGATATTTTCATGTGTGTTGACCTATGTTTTGGGGATAATTGGACAATGCATGATCCATTTTTAAAGTGTTATATTGATGGTGAAGTTATAAAGATTTATGTTTTAGTGGTTTATCATACATGAACAGGATGATGGTTTCCTTGTTCATTATCAGCGTAATGATTTTCTGAGTGTAATTTAGATCTATTGTTTAGGTATGATGTGTGATGGTGGTTATCCATGAAAAATAGTATACATTACCTTAGCGACAATCATTTGTAAAAGAAGTGTCTTTAGAGACTGATTTCTATCAACCGAATGTGGTTTTTTGTGGGGAGAGTCCCTAATAGTAGAAGCCTAGAAAAATTTTCAAAATCTATGTGGGTGGTCAGTGGACCATTAAATCAATTAATATGTGTTAGTGAGTTATCTTTGGATGGATAGATACTTGGGAATAGATATTTACAAGTTTTTACTATAATGGATGATAGATTCATAGTGATATATATATAAATATATATATATATATATATATGGTTGGTATATAAGTACTGAGTAGGGGTGATGTTGTAGTTATTTCCATAAAGATGTATAAGCTGATGATTTAAAGGGTTTTATATTTGTGTAATTTTCTAATTATTTTTCTATATAAATATACAAAACATTGATTTATCAACATTTAAACGTGATAGCTTTTGGGAGGAACCTATAATAAATAATATATGTTCACTCATACTTTATATCTATTATTTTTACACTAATCTTGATATAGTTAGTGGATGTGTTTGAAGACTCTACCCCTATTTTTCATTTTTAAAGGTAATTATAGACCATTGTTTTAGTTTGAAATTACGTGGGTGTTGTTTCGTGTCATTTTCTGTGATATTTTGAAAAAAATATTTATTTAAGTGTTCGTTCATGGACGGTTCACTATAAAAGAAAACAATGCAGTTTATCTAAGCAAAACATGAGCCAAGGATGTGTCATGGGAAGGGGAAAGATAGTTGATCAAAAAAATGAAACCCCTCTCTCAAACCATACAACCTAAGAAACTAGAGTTCATCTCAGTTGGGAAATTATTAATGTAACCATGCTTCAAAACAATGTACCCCAAATAGATTCCCTTGGAAGGTTTGTTGTTAGAGAACACAGTTACTACTAACCGTGAAGACTATATATCAAACTTTGTAGATGGGTTTCTAATCACCTAAAAGTTAATTATTATATCCCATGACACTTGGTTGAACTCTCAATAAATATAAATTGACTCAAAATATATTTCCATTGTCATGATGACAATGAAATGTGGTTTTGAATTCTCCATCTCCTTCTCTTGGTAGGTCAAATTGTGGTTTATCACATTTGACTTTAATTGGATTTGTATATCTAATTCCATGGAGTTTTATTCTAATATCTTCTCTCACATCCTTATTTAATGATATATCATCATGATATTTAGATATATATTATTTTATATGTATCATTATTCTAGGATGTGTTTCTTGATCTCATAATCATTCGTTCTTCCTAGGCGGATTCAAAAAAGGCTATTTTTTTGATATCATTCCTTGAAAAAATGTAGGTTATTCCATAATTTAGTACCCTTAAATTGAATCCATGAAATTATTGATTAAATGTAAATATTTTTTCAATACACTAAGTTTTTATATTAATGTTTTTTATGGTATTTATTTAATTATTAAAAAAACCGAAAATTTTAATGAATTTGATATTGTACGGTGAATTTCAGATAATCGATGGAATGATTTGAAATATGATGTGATGTAACTTATTTTTTTTATCCTTGATTATAATGGGTTAAATTTAATGATGAATTTAAAGGTACTGAATATGATGATACCTTCAATTTTATTATGAAATGAAAAATGATTTTTGAAAAATAATAATTTTAAATCGTATATTTTATTTATTTTATAATATTTCCCTTTACCTTGATAGAATGATAGATTGAATTTCAATAATGGGCTCTACTAATGTGGTGTAGATTGATTACCTAATCAAGGATACGTTACTGGGGTATATTTTGATTTCTTGATCTGGGATCCCTTGATGATTTTTAGAATAATTTCCTGATATTGAATCCTCTAATAAGGTGTATATTGATTACGCATTACAAGATCGTCTAATATGGTCTAGTTATATTTTCTTAAATGGATTCCCCTATTGGTTATTTATATGAGTATTCATATATTTGTATATAGATAAATGATAATTGATTATAGATGTTTTTTTACATATAACTATTTTATATTAAGATATTCATATATTATATTAATTTAAGATTATATTCAGATATCAATCTTCATATTAATGGAAAACATGTTTTTCTTAAAATATGTACACCAATTAATATGCCTTGATGTTTTTAAATTTTTATCTTTAATTTTTTTGTTGATATGTTATTGATAATGAATCACTTGGTGAGACCATGCTATAATGTTTATATCACATGCTTCCATTTCATTTGGATGTTTGTATATTATCATATACCAGGACAAAGAAACGGAAAATATCCATGTGGGTGAGATTAATGTTCTTGATCTTTTGGACCGAAAGTAATGGAGATGACTGATGGATATGGTATGCACTCTTTCCATGGAATTTATGAGATTATATTTTGATAGTTACAATGTTATTTGTTGATGTTTTTTAATGGGTATTTTACACTTTAATATTGGTACATTATACATGACTATTTATCATCAATCTAATATGTATCCATTAGCTTTTATTATTTTGTAGAAAAATAATTCCCTTCTATTTCGTGTATGATCTTAGATTCTTGTCTTTAAACAGTGTTGATTGGGAAAACCCTACGTGTTATTATATATCTGGATCAGGTAGTAAGGTAACTGGGTATATATGTTGGTTCATGAAAATACTAAATGAAATTTGTGGGGTTACACGTTATTATATAATGTGGGCATGCATTGGATATGTCTAGGGAGATATGGGATTTGATTATTGGGACTTGTGAAGTAGTTATGAGTGAGTTCCTAACTATTTCTCAATATAATGTTCCATTAGTCACCATTTGTGTGAGGGAAAATCATCTTGAGAAATTTTTTTAAGTTATAATATTCTATTACCTACCTTTTATTTGAGTTTTTTTCCTTTCATGTATATAATTATTCTTGGTGTAATTGGAATTCATGAATCATTGATGTCTATATCCTTGATTTGTGTGATTGTGTGAATGTATTAAGTGTCCTATGATGTTGTTTTGTAGAAACCCTATACCAAGAAGATGATTGAATATGAACCATTATAATGATACTAGTTAACCATAGTGATATAATCATACAGTGTACCAAAATATAGTTGATTGAGTGATGTGTTCTATCTAAACTCCAGGATAGAAATCAACACCCACCCCCATTTTGGATCCAGTTGTATAACCACAATGTTACAAATCATTTAATCCTTATCAATAGGTTATTTGTGATAATACACATTCATTTTGAAGATATAATGATCCTCAAGAGGATAAGGATTATTTGAAAAAGAAAAAAATTATTTTTCATCTTCTTCAATGATACACATGATTTGATTAAGGTATTTTGTGCCACATCCATACTGGTGGGGCATACTAGGGGATGATGGTAGCTATTTATATTTATAGTGAATAATTAGTTCTTGTTTCAATAAGACAATATATTCATTTTTCTTTATCAATTCTATCAATATTCAATGTTCATGGTAAATTATATGGATTTTATCATTCTCTAATATTATTAGAAGATCATGTCATTATTTCTGAAAATTTTTATTGAGATTAAAAGTTTACTCCTACGGTAAGAAAAAATAAAAAACTAATTGTTAATATATATGAGAATGGGATTACTATTAAAATATTCTCTAATGACATTAGGTTGAAGATATCCTATTATTTTGGAATATTTTATAGATAATTGATGGGTGATATTGATCTGGATGGTAGGATAGGATTGATGGGAGATTCAATTTCTCCCAATTGTAGTCTATCTGGTTCCTTTAATGGAAATAAGAATTGTGACGAGAATCATGGTGGATCTAGATAGAAATAATTCTATAGACCTTATGTGATGCCTAGAAGAATCTATATTACATGAATCTATTGTTTCCATGTAGGGAATTTGAAGATGGATTACACCACGTCACCAATGAACTATATTTTTAGTATCTTAGAAAACTTATAGATGTACATACATTCCAATTTATTACCTCTCAATAAAATGGAATCATTAGAACCTAATATTATTTAGGTTCAATCATATGGTTCAAAATATTATGGGTTCATCACAAATAAATTCGGGAAAATGTTTCCTCACTAAATAATAGAGGATGCAGAGGAAGAAAATGCGAGTCATATGTCCATGAAAGGTGATATTACTATATATTCATCATTAATTATTGTGTATTTTAATTGTGTTATATCTTACTCATTTATATCATCAAATATTTTTTACTTTTTAAACCATCTTATGGATCATTTATCTTATGTGATGGATATTACTGGGACCCTTAGAATGAAGATAGGGAAGGGTCTTCACTGTTAAATATGTGTTCCTTATAATGGTTTTAGCATAAGTATATTTTATCTAGTTAACAACATCAAACAACTTTATTTTATCCTTTGGATGGATTTTCTAATTACTAATAAGGAACATATTTATTGTTATCCTCAAAAGTTTCGCTTTAAGAAACTAGATGGGGTGTGACGTGTATTTCAAGAAGAATGGGACCTGAGTAGGAGTAAAACTAAATCATCTTTAATGGAATTGGGTATGTTAATAACAGAGTATTATTTTAAATTCTAGTGTGAATCTTTGAAATAATATCCCCATATATTCATATTTTATTTTCTTGAATGGTTTTGTTCAGATTTTTATTGTCTTCCACCGATAGAAAAGGTATATTTCTCTATTTATTTAGTATCAGGAACACACATATTGAAAATTATTTCTAACCAAAACACAATAGTTGAGTTGAATGAGTTATAGAATCATTTGTATAACCTAATAAATAATTTATTTATTTACCGGAGTGTGTCACTGAGGGAGTCACATAATCTCTTTGTGAAGAAATAATATATAACACTTCACATATGTGGGATTACCAAAAACTAAATCGAGATACTGTAAATGATAAATTCTTTTTTCCATGTATTGATGATTTATTATTCTATATTATAGAGGAAATTTGATTCTCAATGATTTATTATTAATATGGTTATCAGTAGTTTAGAATTAATGAATAATAAATTGAAAATATTACCTTCAAGAGAAGGATTGGTCACTTTGTGTATCGGATATCCCCTCCAATATAACAAATTCTCCCATAGTCATTATGGAATTGGTGGATAGAATATTTAATGAGTACCTCAATTTTTTTACCATGGTATTTCTAGGTGACATTTTGGTTTAGTCTAAAAATGAGGAAGATAGTGTGCATTATATGTGAGAATTTATAGAAAAATAAAAAAACAGACATTATGAGATGATTTAAAAGTGTAATTTATAGATTTTGGATGTGATGTTCTTATAAAACATCATCCCATAAAATTTAATTTTACTTGATTCGGAGAAGGTGAAATCTAATATGATGTTAGATAAAATGTGTATTGTTTTTGAGATACAATGTTTATTTGACATGGTAGGGTATTAATGTATGTTTGTAAAATATTTCTCAATACTATCATCCCTAGTGATTTTCCTCATATATAAGGGATTTATTTTCTTATGTAATGAAACAAATTTAATTAAATTCAATGTGTTGAAATTATATTTTTATTCTACGATATTGTTGTCTCTTATAGTGGACTAGCTGGGTAATGGGGTATTCAGAAATGCATCAGGTTCATGTTTGGACAGTGTTATAATGTAGGGTAATCATGTGGTATCCTATGACATAGATAGTATAGGCCATATGAGATGAATTACCCAAACCATGATCATTAACATGCTGCTCCAATGCATGATATTAAGTTTTTTTGGAATTAAATCATTGGGGAAATGATATGCATTTATTTGGACCAAAAACGAGTAAGTAAAAATCACTTTGATGAGGTATAGATCAAATAAAATTTAATTTAATTATTTCAATATAAATATTTATGATTTCCCAGTTATGATTTGTAAGGTACAAGGTTTTAATGGGATTATTATGAGCTCAGATACTCATACTTTGTATGAAATATTTATGATTCAGGTTTAAAAGACACAATGTGGTAACTCTATGATTTTAAAAAAATTCCAATTACCATTTTATGTGTCTGGTTTTGAAAAATATGTGTCCATTACCCATGAAATGTACCTCCCATGATAGGTCTAGGTGCACCATTGGCACTCAATTTTCCCATCCATGTGGCTAAACCAAATGCGACATAAAAGTGTGAAAAATTCATTAAATTAAATTATTTCCATTTAACATAAACATCTCGTATCCTTATTTTTTTCATCATATAGGTGGCCCTTTTTCTCTCCTCTTTGATATTTTGTACATTCTTATCATAAGGTCATTTATATCTTATTCATCGGGTAACATAATCAGGATTCATTACACTCATTTTAATCCCACTAGTATGTCCTACAACCTATATAATCACTCTATTGATTTTCTTTCTATGAATGATGATATTGTGGTGTATATTGTTATGCTAATTTTTAGTTCATTTTTCTATTGTTCTATTTCCATCTGATTTGGACTGAATAGATTGCCAATACTAGATGTGTGTTCATCTGCGTGATTTAATTTTGTGTCCTATTAATTATCCCTCAATGTGTTGATGTTTATATTTATTCGTTATAGTATTGCACAATTTTTTCACCATGAGTTTGACATAATATAAATTTTCCATAAATTTTCTTCAAATTCTAAAATATAATGACAATTTTAGATTAAAAATGTCATTTGTGGTTATCAACTGCGTCATGAGAACCTTCTTTCGGTCTGCCAATTATATGTATACATGAAATTCATGGATATAAAACTAAAACACAAATCATGTGTTTGGTTTCACATAACAAATGTCATATCATAAATGATAACGAACAATCATAACTGTGAAACATTTATAGCACACTTATCAGACTATATTGAATAAAATATAAAGTGAGTGGTATGAAAATTTCATTTATTCGGATAGATGAATGGTTATGAAAAAACTAAATATAATTTCTAATGAAAAATATTTATATTTTGGATCCTTAAAATGTTATAGAATTCATTCAACTATTATTATTTAAGGGAATGGTGTCCCTTAAAATTTAATATATGGCATTTGAAACCCTATTTTATGAGATATGGGCATGTAGACCCCTACAATACTATGACATATTTTCATGGAGTCTCTCACACCTATGGTATAGGGAATGAAATCCATAATTTTTTTAGAAATTGTAATGTAATCCCTTACATATGTGGAATGTGGGCATAGAGACCCTTAAATATTTTCATAAATGCGAAACCCTCATGAATTATTAAGAATGTTCATGGTGATGCTTCTTGATATGAATAATTGGGAAGAAATCCCTACTATTATGATACATGATCATTATTTCCCTACATCTATGAGATTGTGCATAGAATACCTTTATATTTAAAATGCTCCAAAAACTACCCAGGTCACATGAGTTATTCCCCAAGTCCATTCTAGTAGTTATATGCAAGAATATGGATACAAATGAAACAAAATATACATGCCATATATATGTATATATACTGCTAATTATTTATAGGTTTTCTAACATGATATGAATAAGGTAGAGTTATTAGGGTGTCAATAGGGTAACAGATCCTACCCTCGACAATTATAATTAAATCATACCATTATATATTCATGTTTCTCATATTATATGAACTGACTATATATTTTAGACATCGTCGGTGGTGTCTTAGTGAGTTAAACTCATACCATATCTAGGTTGTTAATGTTACATGGGAAGAATATTTGGATGCATGTAGAGAGATGGAAATTTTCCCAATTGTCAATGCTTGAGGGATTATAGAATTTGATCTAGGGAGAATATAACTGATCCATGACCCTTGATGTAGTTATAAATAATTGTTTGGGAATTTTTACCCTTTTGATAAATGTATTTGTGGTATACCAACATTCATTCATTCATGTTTTCTTTTTATAGATAAATGATGATACATTAGTTTTGAAATGTTAATGGATATTTTCATTATTGATTATTTTTAACAATTGGATGGTTTATATTTTAATTCCATGTGATATTTTGCTTAATATATTTATCTATTTATTTCATAGTTGTGCTACTCTGATCATAAAGGTGTAGTATCGTAACATTACCCACATGGACAATCACTACTCACCAGAAACCTCAATTATAGAGTTAGATATGTTGGAGGGCATGTCACCCACCATTGAGGGATCTTTATTGTAGGATTTAGTTATGGACACCAGAGAGTGGTATTAGAGGATCCATTCTTTGGATTACTAGTTTGGTATCGTAGAATGGAAATCAGGATTAGTCAGAATTTGGTAATTATCATGTTCATGACTGTAGCTAACCTATGTATTGGGAAAATTCAAATTTAATTTTATGGGATAACATGTTCTAGATTATTTATATTGATGTTTACTTTATCCCCCCATTTTTTATGACCTATATATATGTGATGGTTTTTTTATTGTCATGATTGATCATGTTTTTTATTTTGTCACTATAGAATGGAGGCATTGATCATGCATCATTTTAGTAACCATATAATACTAGTATTTCTTACATTATTTCATTCCATGTACATTTCAAATCTTAACTGTGTGATACTTATTTTACGTGATGTAAATTATATAATTATAATTAAAAAACGTTTCCATAGGAAAAATATATTTAGGTAATGGGTTTTTAATGTTTCTACATGGTACTAAATGATTTTTTACAATATAGAAAATTAGTGTAACATTATGTAACTAAATATAACATGTTTTAGTTATGTAAATGAAATTACATGGACTGAAAATTTAGCTTTTTTAGAAACATTATTGCAATTTGTAATGAAAATATTGTGTATACATATATAGACTAACAATAATGATTCATATTGTCATGAAATATCATATACCTATTATATTCTTCAATAAATTGTATTGTTTTAGTTGATGTTAAATGAACTTCCAATTGAAATTTATAAAGTATCGGCTTGTATAACTAAGGAAGATTACATCAATTAACAAGTTTATTATATAAATGAACGAATTATTTAGTAATTAATTTAAATAAGATATCAAATATATGGGGATTAAAATAGTAAATTAGTGGGGATTTTCCTCTATAAATAAAAATTTATGGTCCAATTATTGGGACATGTACCATCAAGCAAAATTCTTGACCCAGACCCATTGAATGTAGTGGGAAGAAGGCATTTCTCTCATGATCTTTATGATAATTCCTATAATGCAACACTAGATTTATAAATTGTTAAAGGGGTGTTACATTTATACAGGATTCATTTTAACAATAATATTCATGATCATGTGTTTTTTATCGTTATATAAACCAATATGAGGTTTGTTCATGAAATTTTTAGAGAGATACCACCAGGATGTCCTCTTGTCGTTCCCCAAGAGGGTGGTAACCACACATCCCTAGAGTTGGTGGATCCACATCCCCAAGTTATACCTATTTTAATTTCATGTATAGAACCACATTATAACCTAGATGTTTTGAATGATTTCATATTTTGAGAAGAGTTTATGTGTCTTAGGAAAACTATATACGGAGCTCTAGGGCGTACCCCTTCTTTAGAGAGTTGACATAGGGGTTTCATCAGAAACATCAAACTCAATTTTATGTTTTAGTGGCCCCCCATGCTGAAATGATATGGTTTGTGAATATATTATAATCATTGAACAACTTGAGACCCCTCCTCAGACGAGATTTATGTTATATACGTATTTTTTTCTAGGATATTCCAAGGTTTTTTTGTTTATTATGATCCACACAGGTGAGAAACATAATGTGATTTGGAATTGATTTTAAGGGATTTGCAGCCAAAATTCTATAACTATTTCTTCCATGAGAACATGTGGTGTGATTTTTATAGGTTGTTTATAAACCTATAAAAGTGTTATATATATGTTATGAAATATTCAACTCATTTTATAGAGCATCAATGACTTTTTTCTATCTATATGGATGATGTGCTAGTAAAAGATT
Source organism: Viscum album (assembly GCA_963277665.1). Taxonomy (NCBI): domain Eukaryota; kingdom Viridiplantae; phylum Streptophyta; class Magnoliopsida; order Santalales; family Viscaceae; genus Viscum; species Viscum album. The sequence goes on along the minus strand of OY728143.1, from coordinate 957,774,021 downwards.
CATGGTTTGTTGATTGGATTATGCATCCTATTTGATTGGAGTTAAATGATTTATAGTTGAATACCATGCCTAATATAATAATCCAGGTTATTATAACATTAAGGGACATGAGATAAAGTGATGGTGTGGGATGGGGTGGTTCCAAATGAATACAAGGAAGTGGTTTGATTACTGGCTGGAAGAATGTTTTAGAGAATACACGATTGAGTAATGTCTTCCAAATGATACACATTAACAGGTACATTGTCCTTCACCACTACAGAAATCCAATTTATAATAATATATTGTGTTCTAGAGTCACCATTAAGTGATAATGTTTTAAAAGGTTTTGAATCATTGATTTTTTACTACACAATCCAATTAATGCCTAGAGGGAGAATAACTATATTATCTCTCCAATTAAAAGTGGGATACAAAGCCCCAAATCAGGAAGGATGCTGGAGTACTATAGATTGTACAAACATATGAGGAGGTCATGGTTGAGGTATCTAGGCAGCAAATACATAGATCCATCATACCAGACCAACATAATAAATCCAGTTTTCACTATATAACTATGTATTAGGATATATCTATTGAATATGGACAGGGAAGGAGGATAAAGGTATTGATCCTGTAGCCAAACATTTTTTATCCTTGATTAAAAGGTTTGAAGGGATAGCAGAGGACAGGTTGATTGAGGGCCTAGAGGAGGAGGCTACTGCAGGAGGTGATGGTGATGAGGAGGTATTGGAGGGTCTACATGTTGATTTCATGAGTCAAGAACCAGTTACAGGATATGTGGAGGATGCCCCCAATGTGATAGGGTGGACCCTCTTGATGGAGTGTGTGGATCAGAGGGTGGGGGATATTTCCAGGAAGGTTGATTCTGTTTCAATGGTACAAGTCTACCAAGGGAAGGAATTAATTGGTGGTAATAATACTTCCGAGGGTTAGTTGATTGATGGTAAGGGCAAGAGACAACTGTCATTGTTTTGGAAGAAACTCCATTGGAGGACAGGCGTCTACCCTTGATGGAAAGTAACACTCTAGAACATAAGCTGTGATATAATATTGGATGTCCTGAATTTTCTTTGAGGGATCATTCCAAGAAAGTAAGGGAGAACTTTGGGGAAGGAAAAGAAAATTTGAGTTCCCCTAACATCTGATCTTTCAATGAAATTGTTCATAGTGGGAACTAGAATATGTCTCCAGGTGGACGACCATTGTCTGCAACACTAAGAAGGAGACCAAGGAAGGACTACTCATATCTTCCGCGGCGGATGCAGACTAGGTCTTCCTTTAAATGGAATAGTGAGGCGGTTCTTACTGTTAAAAAGGGTAGCAGGGTTAAGAAGGCATCTGCAGATGTGCTTGCACTCGAACAGCTTAGAAATTGAGTACAAATTGGATTTTTTGGAGTCACCCGGAGTATGAATCAGCTAATGGAGAAGAACAATCCTGCATGGGATTCTGGGATGAAAATGGGTATTATGATATGTAAACATGTGTTTATCTTCATTGCTTGTTGTTTCTCGTTCTCTTTACTATGTTTGGGGTTGTATTTCGGGCAGCAGACACCCTTAAACTGGATTTTATAAAATTAAAAATAGTGATTTGCAATTGTAGAGTGTGCACCTGGGAAAATAATTATCCATTTTGTTATGTAGTTATTGTTTCTTGTGGGATATCATCATCCTTGATATTTTGGGCTTTAATTTTATTTTCAAGATAAATTATATAATCCCCTACCACACCTACATGGAATTCTATCACTACTGGGTATTGTTTACATAACCAAATGGAGGTTGTAATGAATATAATGAAAAATTTGATGTCCATGAATGTGGATCTAGACTAGAATATCTTGGATTTTCCAACGTATCCACCTAAATTTCCATCATTTATATGGATAATTGGGGACTACCTCAGGCTAATTTCTCTCTTATTATAGAACATTTTAGTTGTGTTTTCTCAGATGGGTTATCTAAAATTTCTCCCACCAAAGTTGTAAAATATACTATTATGATCGTTCCAAGAGATATATCATTACAAATTTCACTTTATACGGTGGAAACTACTGAGTTATATTAGCTCAAGTGGTAGATATAGCATTTAAAAGATAATGGTTTATATAGAAACATACTTTCTAATGGGGTTCACCTATCTTTTTCACTAAGATGTTATATTAAACCCCCAGGTACTATGTGGTTTACTATTAGCTGAATTAGTATACTGTAAAGACATAGAATCTTTTCCATTATATATATGAACTCATTGATCATCTTTGAGGATCTTGAATTTTCATGAATATAAATTTGATGATAGTCTATCACTATGTTTGTGTTCACCTTATAGAAAATAAATTCATCGATTATTGAAGTGTTTATGATTTATATGATTATTTGGTAAGTTAGTATTACATTATGAACATGACTAATGTTTTCATGCACTTGATGAATAGGGTTATCAATCCTTAAATTGATTCTTTTTTAGGGGCGTTTTTTGGATTAAATATTTTCATCTTCTCAAAAGTGAAGAATCCATGATGAACATCTTAATATAATATTGATGACACATATAGTGCATCAGTTATATTATAATCTCATTATATAACACTTCTAGATCAATAAATTTGACTTCATTGATCATATAATTTCATAGTATGGAGTATAAGTTGACCTTGATAATGTGAGTGTTCTTTTTACCCAGGGGAATACCAAAACAATATATGATATATAGTGTTTCATGGGATTTAATGGGTACTAATAATTATTTATAAAAAACTTCTAATTCTTTGTAAAACTAATTACTGTTACGAATGATAAGGGTGTGAAATTTATTTCATATATCGCATTTGGGAAGGAATTATGGTTGCTGAAAAAAAATTACATCGTCAAAATTCATGGTTTTTCTAAAGCCTAGAATAGGTTATGCAATATACTGTGATGCATTATGAATTGGAATGGGTGTAGTATTGGTGTAATATGTTAGATTATCTTTATACTAGTCACAACAGTTGATACCTCCTGAACATAATTTCCCAAAATATGACCTTGAGCATGCAGTATTTGTTCATGCCATGTGTTTATGGAGGCCTTATCTAATAAGTATTTATAGATGAAAAGAGCCTCAAATTATATTTATTAAATGTGACATGAATCAAAAAATATTTTTTTTGTCAAATAAATTTTTAATTTCGACTTTGATCATTCCATGATTCCTAGAAAAAGAAATTTGGTAGCTGCGGTTTAATTCAATAAAACACATCCACAAGACATTGAGGAATAAAAAGATGAATTGAAATTGATGGCCCACATTTTAATATTTCATATGGGGTTTCATGATATTCACATATAATATATTATTACATCCATAATTTTTTTATCTTCACTCATGGATAGGGTTATGTGAAGGAATATTTTATATCCTGAAGGTTTGGTCCTATGAGAATGAATTTGAGATGAGGACCAAGCTTCAGATTTATCTATTGATGGAGACAAAACATTTCCAATAAATCCACACATATGGGTTTCTATTAATATTTAAGATGATATGATGCAAGTGTATGATTCTTATAAATAATAATTTCATCCAGATACTCACAAAATATATCACGACATGCACTGTCAGTATTGGTGGCCTTTGATGAAACATCAAATTGTAGGTATCATCACTACGGGTTATACCTATTTGCTAGTGAAGGAGGAGCGCCATAGGCCTGATAGCATTTGATAAATGTTACTAGTCATGTAATGTAAATTTAATGAATTATGTGTGGATTTTTTTTTTGGTTTACCAATGTATCCTCAAGGATGGGATTTATATTTAAAAATTGAGCATTGACTTATAATGTTATCCCATATCTTTCCAATACAAGAGATATTCACATTTAAAGAGGTTGGAAAACAATGTTTCCATATATTATACTATTACATTGGTTCCCTCACAATTTATTTATAATAGGTAATCTAATGTCAATATTATATTATGGAATTGGTTATAAAAGCCTTTGATAACATATGTTTTTTATGAATAGATTTTCACCCATAGATTGATATTTAGTAGGAAATGACTATACGTTGGTTAATTGAAATGCTATGATAATGGATCCTTGTGTTTAATAGTACATTGGATAAGAATATCCCATTGATTGAGTTTTATTATTAAAAAGTAATTCATGAAACAATTCAGATGGCTCCATATGAGGTCTTATATGGTATTCAAGTGCATTCTTAACTGTGTTGGCTGAAGGTATTGAGGCAGTGATACTAGGTCCCCACCTGGTGTAGGAGACATCAATGTAGGTATAATTGATCAGGAATTTTATTCATGCAACTTATAATATATAGAAATAATATTCCAATTTCATCAATGAACACTATTTTTTGAGGTTTGGTATTTTTGTGGTTATCACCCAAAGATTGGAAATGATGGATACGAAGGTAAGGGAATTATTAATCTAACTTTGTTTAGACTTTTGGAATTTTTTATATAGTATATATGATCAAAAATAAATTATTTTTACCATATGAGGTATCATTCCATTATGGACGTCTTCCACATTTCATAACTTCTCCATTACCACGATAACCAATCTCATATGTTTAATCCCAATAAAGATGAATTAGATATAGATTATAATTTTGATTAGTATCCCATAAACATCAATGATAGAAGAATTAATGTAATCTGAGGATAAAATATCCCATTAGTAAAAATTTTATGGTAGAAGATCTATGTACATGATGAGTTTTGGGATAAGGAGACTGATGTACATACTCAGTGGCCATATATGTTCTTAAAAATCATCTTACCACCCTAAAAAAGGAAATTTTTGTGAAAAATTTATTAAATGGGGAATAACTATAAGAACCAGATTTTCTATGAGTTATGTATCCTTTAAACCAAAAATTAATTCTTTTTCTTGACCAAAAATGCAATCGTTGTATGTATATGAGGAAACATTTGGGGTGTAGCGATTTTTCAGAGCCCATGACATTGTATTTTGGAAACAATATTTAGGTTTTTCATTTTGTTGAAACATAAAAGTAAAGACCAGCTACTTTTTACTAAACGTGTGTGGAGTCTCACTGAGATAAAGTGGGATGCACAGTTTTTTCTAAAAATATGACAATAATTCCTCACAATGAGAAAAATCTAAAAAATTTAATAGATTCATGTAGTTGAGTTCCGCAAATAATGTGCATGATACATGATCCCTCACTCCTTGGATAGAGATAGGTTCACTGTTGGTGCATGGTTCTATCAACCCTGCACCCAAACCAGTAACCATTTCAAAGTTGCTAAAAATGAATAAATTTCACATACTGATTTATCCCATAATCCCCTCTTCTAATTATTTATTTATAGTGTATAGGTGGGGCCCTTTTTTCTCCCATTGGATCTTCCCTCCAAATTTCAACTACGTTTTTTGATATATTATTTGTCCTACCTCGAAATGGATATTCATTACTCACATTGGACATCCACTAGTTTTTATCCACTGTATAGTCTGCTTTCTTAATTTTCCATTCAATCAAATGTGATATTTTTTTGTATCATCGTATTCCCTATTATCCTAGAATTTTCCTATGTTTTTTTTCTTATAATATGCACCAACCTGAAGGCCAATACAGGATAAGTGTTTACCTATAGGCATATAGTGAGTGTTTTATATATTATCCACCATTATGTTAATGTTTATATGTCTTTCCATAGTTCCACATAGTAGTATCGTTGGGAATATTCCCTAAAATAAATTTTCATTAAATTTTTTTCCTATTCTAGGAATTAATGAATCTTTTGAACCAAAAAGTTATTTTTGGTCATCAAAATCATTGTGATCCACTCATTTGGGTGTACTTATTATATACCTAATTGAAATTCATGGTTATATATAAAAAACCATTAATTTGTTTGGTTTGAATTTAAAAAAACTGTATCATAAATAATAATGGATAATCATATTGGTGTCACATGGCGAAATCACTTTTCATACTATACTAAATTATATTTAATGTGTGTGGCATGACCATGTCACACTCGTTATTAAAACATTGGTCATTACCATGTAAAATATAATTACTATGAAACTGATAATTTTCTTTTGGATCTTCTAAAATCCATTGGCCACTTACTACCTATATAATATGTCGGAATGTTGTCCATTACACCTTGAAATTTGGGATTGGTGACCCCTTTTTATGATATATTGATATGGAGACTCATACACAATAGTGTCATAGGGACATGGAATCCCTAATCCTATGATATGTGAACATGGAACCCTACTTTAATTAGATATGGGCATTGTTCCCATTACATATATGACACTATGTCATGGATACCCTTATTGATTATCATAAATGGGGAATGGTGACCCTCGTTAATTATGATGAATGGTTATAGAGACCTTTCATGATTATGATAAATGGTCATGACATCCATACTGTTATGATACACGACTATGATGTCCCTACTGTTAGGAGACCGGGTGTGGAGTCCTTTAACATTTGAAGGACTCATGAAAATACACCTAGAGGTATGAGTTAATCCTCATATCCAAAAATAGTTTCAATATCTATATATTTTCTATTAGACAACAATACGTATACTAACTATGTATATGTTCAAATATGGTTACAAATTAATAGGATTCTTGGCATGGTCAGAAGATGGTAGTGCCTTCATGGTTTCCTTCAAGAACCTTAAAATCCATTTACATTTTTTCATACTAAATAACGCTATATTTTAACACTATTTATATTATATTCCTTGAATTTATATTTATTTACACCATTTTTTGTGGCCTACATAGTTTTTCTCACACTCTGTCTAGGTTGTCGATGGTAGTCAAAAATATTTTTACGATACAGGTAGGAATAAGGGAATGAACAAAATTGTTGATAATATACAAATTATAATATAAAAATTATTTTTTTACAGCTCAGGTCTAATTGGGTTGAGTTATGAAAAATCCAATGATTATTCACAAAATTCATCCAAGAATATGTAGAAATATATGGGAGAAAACACATGGTCAGAAACAAATCCATCTAATATAAAAATTACAAAATTAATTAGATGGATATGTTTCTGACTATGTATTTTCTCCCCTATATTTCTACATATTATTGGATGACTGTTAGTGAATAATCAATGGGGTTTTCATAACTCATCCCAATTGGACCGGAACCTTAGCTACCACAATCCCATATCTAATAGACCACAAGATAGCGAATAGTGAACTATAGGCATATCAATCACAATGGCGGCAATAGTATAATATATATATATATATATATAAACACATATACAAGACTAAAAATGGTAAAATATAAAAAAAACAAATAAACCATCAAATTTTAATTTTAAAATCCCCCACTAGATTACAACAAATATTACAGGAAAGTAAAATGTCCAATTTAATCTGATCTCAATGAAACGGAAAATAGTTTCCAACATGATTGTATAAAAAATATTTTTTAAGGTAATAAAAATAAAGATCATCTATATTTATGACTCACTAAGATCTAATTTTTCTTTTTACCTCTATGCCGTAATCAAAAGGTCATTGTTTTAAATAATACATAAGACATTCATGGAAATCCAATGATAGGGTGAGTATAACCACACCTAGAAGGACACACCCAAAATTCTAATATAATAAACATAAAAATAAAATTCATATCATCCTATGTTTATTTTTAAATCACATATAATATGAGAATATAGTTATAATCGAGAGAGAAACAAAATATCATTTTCAAGTCACTCCCATAATGAAATCCTTGGATTCCTACATGACGGTTCCACATAGCACTCTCCTGAGAGAACAAATTACATGAGTAAGATTTAAGTAATAAAAAATTTCTATTAGGAATTTCTCATTGTTTCTTGCCATAGAAGGTACATTATTGGATTCTATATAGAATGATACACAATATAGTACTTCACCCATGACCACAGGGTATATAAAAACTCAATTTGGAATAATCATCTATATAGAGGATCAATGCATGTATATTGTTAGTCAAGGTGATACCATGGAATCTAATAAGGAAATAGGTGTACATAGAGTATACAACTCTCTACCTTGTAGATGGATTCTAAAAAATTATCCAACAATAATTTCCCTATTGTGGTATCACCATATTATATATATGATGTGATGTCATACTAAACCATAAGAGAATAGAAATATTGGAATGTTTACCAACCAAGCGTGTGATTTGATTTCATACATAGTAAATATATACATGTTTTGTGATATTTATCTTCATCATGGAACCATAGAGTCTAACTAATGGGGGTCCCACATGGCGTGTGTTCCATAAATACACAACGTGTTTATTTGTATTTCCAAAATTCCATATTTTCCTCCAAAAAAATCCTGAATCAATAATTACTAGTAACAATCAAACTAATAAAACATGAATATAGGGTTTAACTAAACAATCTGGCATCAATGTTTGATTCTAGCATCTATTTTTTCATAAATCTCAATCGAAAGCAATTCCTCTATAATACATCAAAACCATATTCAATAATACCTCTTACCTATCCATTATTTAATTTTCTCTCTATCTCATTTTGATGTATCATCAATATTGATGCCAATTTTATGATGTCATTATTATACATCAATAAATATGGAGTCCATAATTGATTATCTTATAGTTAATCAAACCAATGGCCTCAATAATTTTCTATGTTCAACACACAAATAAGATTGTTAAAAAACCTTTAAACATGCAATAAAGGATGTATCCTTGGCTATGTGTTGATGTTTTTATCTATTTTCATTATATTAATGATTGATGAATCAAAACAAAATAATCAATTACTCCATGAATCCCTACAATCAACACCATATCAAAAATATTATTGATCCATGAATTAATCAATTGGCAAATTAATTCAAATTAATTAATGGAATAAACCGAAATTAATTAATATATATGATAATTACTACCTCAATTATGATAAAACATTTTAGAATAATGATTTGAATTATTTTCATTGGTGAGATCCTTATGTTCTATTTCACAATTATCGATGATCCATGATCTGGTCGTTGATTTTCAATGGAAGCGCCTCCAATTTTCTGTCTCTCAAAACATAAAGGTTATGCGTATAAATATAATGTTTGTTCTTGATTGAATATTTATAGAGAAAAAAATTAGTTCTCTATGTCACATAATAAAATAAACCGTTTGATTAATTTATTTTATTATTTTTTCTGTGACCTTTCTCAACACAGACATTTTATGTGATCTAGATTTAATTCATGCCTTGGGAAAACCCCATCACATAAACTATATGAAATACTTATTTTTTTCATAGGAGACTCGATTTTGGAGTTATTAAAATTATTTATGAAACCAATGCACACCTAAAATTAATATATTCAAAATATATCAAAAATTATTTCTCGGAATACTGTGTCTCAAGATATCGTGATGGATTTCTATCTATATCCAACAATAATTCATTAATCATTATCAAACAATACATTAAAAAATAGGAGTCATTAAATTCCCCTCAACACATAACATGACATCATGTAAATAAAAAAGGCAACCCAAAGTTTTTTGGGAACTGAGCACACATCTGGGTATAACAATATCTTCCACATTCCTGAAGATTCTTATGCTCCCAGTAGACACATTCTATGAAAATAGATAATTCATTAAGGATCTTCTCTTTGTGATCCTTGATCTCTAGGATGTACTCATCAATGTATGTTTCATACATAATGTCTAGATTTCCTTGGTCTATAATAGGAGTTGTATCGTGCACGTACCTCCTTAGTTGTGACAGGTGAAAGACTCCATGTACCCAATCTAACTATGGAGATAGTGTTAAGTTGTATGCCACCATAGAAACTATATGTAGTATTTGGAATGGGTTAAGGAATCACAGAGATAGATTTCCTCCCTAATCAAGTCTCTACAATCCACATTGAAATGAGACCCTCTAGAACACTTCGTATCCCTCCCTGAATTTTGAAGGCCTCTATTTTCGGTCTTTATATGCCATTTGGATTGTATTTCGGGTTCAATTCCACACATTTACAATCGTCACCTTCTCTATGGTGGATATTACTAACTCTGGAAACATAATTACTGACAGATTAGGTTTACTCCATCATAGTAGTGACCTATAGGTTCTTTTGTACATGTTCTTGAATTTTTCTTATACTAATTATGGAATGGCAGTTATTGATATACTCAAAATCAAACAACACTAGGTGATCCTCTCCAATATGTTCATAAACTAACTTGAATTCTCACTACATGTACACCTTGACATGAATGGTATGCGTAGTCTGACCTCACTCTTGTGGTGATAGGCCTTGGTCAAATGAAAATAATTCAAAGAGGCCTCATGTTATACCTTACAAAATAAGGATTTGGTGTGAGAATTATCTTCAGAAATGATCATCTATGGAACCACATGGAGTCAAAATATCTTCTAAACATAGATTCATCACAATATCTCTATATAAATATTCTTTCTAAATTCTTAGAAGTATCATGAATTGTTGTGTCTGTCTATGATCATCCATATGGAATACTATTTATAGATTTCAGAGATTAAAACATCACAAATTACATGGATATTGCATCCCACTCACACTATGGGACCTCATAGGCATGATATAAATCTTCTATATGATGGTGCTTATCCATCAGTTACAAAAAGTAAGAAATCAAGGGAATAAAACTACAACACCATTCACCGTCAATGGATACCAAATTAGATGTCCTAGGTCTTAGTAAGTCTTTACCACAACAGGATGTAATACCAACTGAAATTTATGAAACAATCCTAGGAAGTCCTCCCAAAAAATAATGGGTACCATCTTTCATCCTAAAAAAAGAGCAACATGCTCATAAAAAAATCCATCAGCTATATTTCTATTGGATATATGAAATGATGTCTTGAAATTTGTATCCTCATATTGTACCTCTATGACTCAATGTAATATGTTTGGTTAACATCCATCAATTAGAGTTTGATTAATACATCATTATCTAAAAGGAGTAACTGTATTGACATCAACTACTCTAACACCTCACTCATCAATTATGAACAAGATATACTATTGAAGAAATCATCTACAACATTACCCTTCCAAAGAGTACAGAAAATTTCAAATTAATAACATTTGAGGGAATATAGACATCAAATCTATCTCAATTTATGATCCTTATATAGATTATATACCAAATACTCTTTTGATTAGAATTTACATTAAATTTGTCACACATCAGGTAGTGTCACCGTATATTCAGTGTGAATACTACCACTGATATCTTAAGATCATTGATCATCTAGTTATTATCATGTGGTATCAACTAATATAAACCATTGGAAGTCACTTCCTACCTCTAAATCAAATTAAAACCAATCCTAGTCAATGATTCATTAAGGAACACTATTTCTGAACACCCACCATAGGTAATATAAATATGGGTGCTCCTTTGAATATCTTCCTCAACTCCCATAAAATCCAACTAGAACCACTTTTTCACCATGAATGACCTACCCTTTAAATTAAAATATATCATTGTATATGATACACTAGAGAAAATATGAATTAATATATTATATTATCCTTCCAACCCATGGATGCTTGGAACCTCCATCTCACTCTTAGGTGGCACCCAAACATACACTGCTTCCCCATAGATGTGCCATATACTACACCATATTAGAAGATAAATTTTCCTTTAAAGGTGAACTATTGGGAAAAACATCTTGTTCAAGAAATTATCATATACATAGTCCTCTCATTGTATTTCTAAAAATGGGTGTCTGAGAATGTACCACAGTATGGGGGACACAGTTTTTCAAAATGGTGGGTCATTTCAATCAAATTTTGAAGCTTAAAATTGTTGATATTAGCATGTTTTTACAATGGATAATGCATCCATGTGTAAAAATAATGAAACACCAAATAAAATCATAGTTAGTGTGCACTATCACTACTAAAAATTATCCAATTTATAAAACATTGCACATGAGTTTTTAATCCTTTAGAAATTCATCTTAAATGGCATGTACCACTAATTAAACTATGAATAAACTTATCATTCAATTAAATCAATTTCTTTAGTCATAAAATATCCAAATAAGTTTTTTTGAATCCCCCAAAAAATTCTTTTTGAAGTTGAGCTTGTAGTTTATATTGTTTCATCTCAAATAGGTAAGTTGATCTTCTCTCACGTGGTTTTCATCCGATCTCATCTCCTCCCCCCTATCATTGATTAAGCATCATGATATTGAGGGATATCATATTTTTTTTATGGATCATGGTTTTATGTTGTCTTTCTTAATCGTTTTCAACATTTTTCTTCATTGAAGTTATAACTATAGGTGTTTTATTAATATAATTTCGTGATTATGGGTATGTGGTTCAACAAAGGATTACCCATCAGAGAAGCCTTGAATATATTGATCAAGATACATATTTTTTAAATGATTTAAAATTTATGTATTTTTTATTATGGGTTTTTGAATTTTATATTGGAATTAAATTTATGAAAACCCCCAATTTTATTGATATTGAAATCATTCTGTGAATTTGAAAAAACTATTATATTGATTTGATGAATTTTTGTAAGTTGTTATTTGAGTAAATTTTTTTAAAATAAAATATGACATGAATGGGAATGAATTTTCTGAAAACATGGATTTTTATTTGAAATGAAAAAGGTGTGTTGAAGAAAAAATTTTGTAATTGTATTTTTATTTTATTTGCAATGTTTCATTTTCCAATGAATGATTATTATATAGACTAAATTTAATGGGATCCCCTAACGGGGTGATGACTGATTTCATGATCTTGGATCCCCCAATGTGGTGTACAATAATTTCCCAATCTAGGCTCCCATAAATTATTTTGTATTGATTTATCAATATGGGCTCCCGATATTGATAATGATTTATTTAATATTTATGGATCCCCTAATGAAGTGATGTTTGATTATAATAAATAAGCTCCCATAATGGGGTGTTGACATGAGTAAATAGATATATGTTATTTGATTCCGTATTTTTAGTTAATTAATTATTTTAATATTTTAAATTTTATTATCTAAACATTATGATGTAAAATGTTCATATATGAATGTTTTTAGATATGTACCATCAATTTGTTTCATAGAATGTTTTTAAATAATTAATGGATTTTCCATGGATTGTTTTATTTAAATTGATATAATAATTGGTTTATTGACCTGGTTTTGTTTATGGGACACATGGTGAGTCCCTTATAGGATGTTTGGATCAAACCTAACTTTTCATATTGATATTATTTATAATATTTTTAGCAGGACAGAGAATTAAGAAATCACTATATAGAGATAGTCGATGTTCATTGTTTTATGGACCTAGAGTAATATATTTGACATGTGGTGAGGTTATATAATCATTTACAAAGATTTATAAGCTTTTTATCTTGACATTATTTGAGTATATTTGTATGTGATATATTGGGTTTTTTAATGTATCTTTTTTTACTTTTTCCTTGGAGAGTGCTGATCATACCAACTTGTATCTATTATCCTCTGATGTTTAATTGTAAAAATCATTCCCTTATGTTTCTTGTATGATGACACGTTCTAGTCTCCACCTTATAGGCATTAGGAATTACATTCATCTTTTGATAAAGTTGGATTCGTTATCAGGATATCAGAGTATCTGAGATGGTTAATCATAGAGAACATAGTACAATGAAATTTCTTTTAGATATATATAGATTCAATATTGATTCATGAATTGGGGTGATGATAGACCGTGTAGTAGTTTTCTATTTATTTGTTGGATATATAAGGAATTACATGCATTTATAATCATTATTCCAACATTATAGATAAGAAATTTAATATATTATTCAATCTATTTTTTAGTTTTCATTTTTCAAAGGTATTTTCGTTTATATAATAGTAATAATGTTCCATTGATGTTAGTAACAAGATACTCTCCTACTAAAGGATGAATTTTAGGGTTATAATGATGTTTTTGTCTACTAATTTGGATTCCAAAGAGTGTTATGAAATGAAATGATTTTATATTGATTAATTGAATGTATTTTATTATTATTATATAGTACTAGTTTGTAGATATCATTGAATAGTTATTTATGTGTTAGTTCCGAGGATGTGTAATAAATATTGATGTTAAGAGGTAAAACAGTCAACTATGATTTTTTATATAAATTCACACTATTATTCATAGTTAGAAATGATAAATTAATTCCAAAGTGTACTATATGAAATATAAATTTGCAACATACTTTTTTATCATTCATTCATTGAAATTATATTTCATAATACATTGAAAATTAAATAAGAATTATTTTTATTAAACTTAAGGAAATGGAAAATATTTACTATTAAGTTTTTTGTATATTTATAAATTCTATTTATTTTAGTCTAAATATTTATTGGACAATATATTTTACATGGGAATATTTTTTATGTGCCTTTTCCTTTAGAATCATTACTTATTGATCATTGTAATCATTATCTACACAATTTATTGTAGTTTTTTATTTTATTTACTAAGTAAATATTTATTCCTTATGTAATTAGTTATTTAATCATTTACATTTTTTTTTGGGATCCTCTTTTCACATTATTCTCTATAAGGTTTGGCTACGTATCACTATTTGATCAACCCAAAACTCATTCATGATGATTCCTCTTAACTATCTCCATCTATTTCATATTATTAAAGGCACCCCTGAGGAACAAATGTAACTACCTTCATATTAATATATGATTCATGTTTTACCATTTTATGAATATGTTGTATCTTAGTTAATTATTCATTCTACATTTAGCTTGGTACAGATTTATAAAAATTTATTTTTAATGGATACATGTTAATTCAATGTTGTTGTTTCACCAAAAGGAGAGATGTTGAGGGTAGGGAATATTGAGGGATGCTAATTTTAATTTACCTTATTTACTAGTTCTTTACATTTATTTTATGTCTTTATGTTTCATTACATTCAATCCATTTGAATACATTAATTATTAAATTATGATTTTTAAATTGATTTTTGGTTCATTGATTATGAAAATGGAGGAAAACGATGATGTCTTAAAGAAAATGATGACAATATATCATCTTATAGGATTCATCTTCATCAAATGAAGGTTTGGTAAAAAAATTTAAGAATTTTTAGACGATTCAGAATCAATATTATTTTTCTTGATAAATTGTGTTTTAATTTTTTTAGATTTATATGATAGGGTGTGTTGTGTGTTTCCATTATAAATTTGATTTTATAATTTTTTCTTAAGATCATATTGCCCATTATTTTTTATATTAATAACAACATTCTTCATGGATAGGTTTTACTTATTTTAATCACATTTTCCACTTATTATAATCATTATTTCATTCAACCACAGTGAAATATTACTTCAACGAGTATCATACACATATTTTTTTGACGAGATCATATTATTTATCTTATTCTTCTACCACATTCATTAACATTTAATAGAACAAGAATGTTGATTATATTTTATTTATTCTTTACATATTTAATAATACATATTGCATCCAATTTACTTCATGTTTTGAAAATAATACTTCTAGAAAATATTAATATCATTTCAAAAAAGTTTTCAACATTATTATATTATATTATTAAACCTTATGACTATGTTGTTGTTTTTATATTATGTAAGTAATTTTAATATTATTTATATTCAATAATATTATTTTAATCATTGTTTACAAAATATAGAATCGTATTATTATGAAATATGTTATCCTCTTCTCTAACATGGTATCAATTTTTTACAAATTACCAATAATTTTTTTTAATTTATATAAAAAAAATTTAAATTTTTTTGTGGAATTTTTTTACTATATAATTTTTTATATAACTGATTTTTTGGTGTTAGAAAGTTTCTAATAATCAAATCAAATGTTATATAGTTCATTCATAGTGAAATATTACTATATTATGTGGTATTCTATGATATTAGATGTGAAGTCCTTAATATTTATTTTAAAAGTACTTAAAATAATTCAAATAAATCTATTTGTAATGACAATATGGGATTGAAAAAATTAAAATAACAAAAATATATTTTTTCAAACCAAATTTAATGTGAGTGCGATTGAATTTTTTGTGTTTCTAGTTCAGCAATTCCTGGTTTATTCCATGATTGGTATCAATAAAATTTGTATTCCATATTACGCATATGTATAGAAGTATGTATCTTAGGATGAAGTATCCTATTTCCCCCAATTAGTGAAACGTAGTATGATCCACAAGTCCATGGGTAATAATATATTGGATGACTTTATAAACAAAAAATAATCGTATGATGTTTTTCATAATCATAAAAATTTCAAAATTACTCTATCATGGGTTGGTATGTTGTATATAAATTTAAAATATTATAATTTTAAAATAATACTTGATACTATAGTTCAGGATCATATTAATTAATATAACAAAATCATTCCATATTTATACAACAGTTGTATTAAATAATAATATATAGATAAATCTATTATAGTGTTGATATCATAACATAGGTCAACCATATCCAATGGAATAATATGATATATAGGAAAATTTATATATTTCAAGTGGAATTAATGTATTCAACAAAATCTACGTACTTTTAGTCTAGTAGTGGGGTAATGTCAATGGGATAAGGATAAGATATAAGGGGTTGGACAAGACATATGGTTCAATTGAAAGTAATGTATAAATTGGAAGAAATGATTTTTTCATGATTTCTAGTGTAATGTGATATAATTTTATGGAACTATATCATTCAATTGAAATTTTATAGGTAAATATTCATCTAATGATGGTTGAGTATAGTAAGATATGATAGGTTATGGTTATTAATTTTATGTATTTCATATATTATATTTATTATATATATATATATATATATTAATAGATTTTTGTTTCATATATAGGTACTAATTCGAAATTTCTTCTAATATAAGTTATTTTCATGGAATGTAATTGGATGTGATATGAAGGAATTCTTAGGAAATTTTAATGGTTCTAAGCCCATGGGTTGATTTGGTTCCAATTAAATAATATTATGGTACTTTTTGATAAATATTAATGATCTTAGATAAATAAAAATGACTAGGATCCATCTGTTAGTAGGTGATATAAATCATATTGTATTTTCCATATGATGGTATTTTTTATTTATATAACTAATGGGTTTATTATTATTATCATAATATTATATGTCGTGGGGTTTTATTGATTTTATAATGGTACCAAATTAGAATACAAAGAATCATATAGCATATATACGAGTAGTCATATATCCTTGTCTATATATTTTGTTTCTAAATATATATTTTATATAATACAAGGGTGATTGAATTAATACTCTCTAAGAAAAATTAATATATATTTTTTATTTTATTACTTTCATTCATATTATGTATATTATTTTATTTTATTTGATCTCTCTCATAATAATTACTAATATATGAGTGATATTAATTCAATTAATATTATTTATATATGTTCAATCTATGACTACTATAGTAATTAGATTTTTTAAGAGTAATGTTTTATTTAAAAT
The DNA here is from genome assembly GCA_963277665.1 of Viscum album. Taxonomy (NCBI): domain Eukaryota; kingdom Viridiplantae; phylum Streptophyta; class Magnoliopsida; order Santalales; family Viscaceae; genus Viscum; species Viscum album. The sequence goes on along the minus strand of OY728143.1, from coordinate 957,756,436 downwards.
GTTATAGATATGTGTTAAATTTATGGTATATTTTTATCTAGTGACAAGAGTATATATTGATTATATATTTAGTGCCTATTTTAATAATATTATTTTATTATAATAATGGTTGTTGCCTTATTAGTAATTTTTTTTTGTGTAGGTGTGTATTAATGTGATACATTGGAAGGAAAATTTCAGGTTATAAGATGACTAAGAAGATTTATTTTCATACATATAAATCATTAATAATAATAAAAATTTCCTTTATTAATTTGTTAATTGTTTTGTGAATATTATGATATATAGATTATATATTTTAAATTAAAACTATAAATATTTTGAAATTAAATAACATGATTGATTAGAAAATTTATACTCATATAATATGACATTTTTATGGCATGACCAAAGATTAACTATTTTTTTAAAATAATATTGTCAACTCATTATTTTAATTGATATTTTTATAATCTTTTGGGTTATTAATTTTAGATAAATTATTTATTTGGATTAAATTTTTCCTAGGATTATTTTTCATTGAATGGTTTCATTGTTCTATTTAATTATTAATCTACATCTTCTTACTTGTGTTTAATTTTCTTTTCTAACTATTCTAATATATTTGAAACTATTTCATAAAAATATAATTTTTATGCATATTTTAGGACTACATCCCATGGATTTATATTTCTCTTTACTATATAATTAATGAATCATATATATCTCAATTAGGTTTCCTTTCATCACTCATATCAGATGCTTCCTCTCTATCATAAACATTCATTACTAGAAATTATTATTTATACTAGAATCACCATGGAACATATATGTTATCCAACTAACATTTTATTTTTATCCATTAATGTTTATAGTGCCTATAAATTTATACATTTTTTATACCTCTACCATTTTTCATTTACTAAAAGAGAGAGCATTATAGATGATACCATGTTTTGTGACATTCGTTATTATTAGAGAAGAAAGATGTATTATATGTGAAATTTTGTTCCAAATCTTGGATTAGTGAAAAATAAACTCTCTTATCCATCCTCAAATAAGGTGTGGGATATCATGTAATGTTAATATATACCAAAAAAACATTCGACACATTATCTATTAATATTTATTATATTTTTGTACAATGAAATATCACTGAACATGGTATAAATGAATAAACTACAATTCTGTGTAACCCATGAATACACATTGAGGATTATAATAATATTAAATAATATAATATAATATAATATAATATACTATTAAATAATTTTAAATAATATAATATAATATGATATAATATAATATAATATAATATAATATAATATTATATTATGTTATATTATATGATATGATATTATATGATATTATACTAAATTATATTATATTATATAATAAACATCCAGATACAAATAAAACATCTAAAATAGATTTAATTAGGTATCAAACGAAATATGGACACACCCAATGTGGTCACTCTAAGAAAAAATATCAGATGTTACATTCAATATCTCCAGTCAGTCTGTAACAACTAAGGTTATCAACCAAATATATATATTTATCATCAAAAAATATATATAAGAGTTTAAAAGGCCCAAATTCATATATTTGGGTCTATAATAACATAGTAATCCCAAGCAGTGATATGACTCCTAAAAATCACTTGCGTTTATGTGAGTCATAAAAAATATACAATATTGAAAAACAATATTCCACAATATGATTACGATACTTGAATCATTTAATTTAATAGATTCCATTGTCTCAAAATATTCACCCTCTATGAATAATGATTAATATATGAAAATATTTACACACTAATCTATATAACAAATTAAAAAGTGCCATTTAAAACCACATACAGCTAGAGGATTCCAAAGACCAAGTTTATTTAAATATTCTTCAACATTTCACTCATTTTACTAGAGTGTTGTATAGGATATTACCCTATATTCAGTTAAAAATAATTATATTAATTTCCTAATGGATTTTTGGACTCATCCACCCTACGTATATATACTAGTCCTATAACGTAATATATAGTCACCAGTTTTTCTCAACAACACAAACTAAAATATCATTGTATACAAAAAAACATGTTAGGAATAAAATAAAAATATTGATTTTATATTTCAATTAACATCATAATATTCCATATCTAATGAATTTCTAGTCATGCATTACTGTCTCATTCTAGAGGTTCAACTTCACTGCTTTAATCATATTAGAGTTTAACCTATAAATGTTTTCACATGCTATATCTACACCTTTTGGGAGATGTATTATGGGAAAGTAAATATTATCTAAAAATTTATACATCATCAAAATAAATCAAACTTTTTGATAATATAATGAATATAAACAAATAATTCAATTATTATCAACCACAAACAAAAAATAGTCTGTGATAATAAGAATAAATAATCTGATCTATAATCATTATTCTCTAAAATAACTATATGTGTGTGAATAATAAATTCTCTAATGTAATCATATATATCTAACCCATATTAGTGGGATATTATGTGAGTGTAAATTAAAATATTCTTATATAATATACATCAAATTAAATAATCTATACTTCACACCAACAATGTAAGCTGACTATATAATTAAATCCCACTACCTCGCTAGTAATCAATCTATTACCAATATTAAAATGTTAACATAATTTCACCAATTTTTCTTATCACCCCTAAATCTTATTTATTGGTTCAACAGATAACATCTAACTCTTTAAAGTAGTATAAAAGAACATATTACCGATGAGAAAATAAAAAAATTTAAAAAAAGTTCTATTATGTCCAAAATGTGGTAGACACATGACACCCAAATCACTATGATAATATGCAGAATATATGAATGGATATATATATATAAGAACTTTTAGAAGAAAACAACTGAATTAAAAATTTCATAATAATAACACATATTTACATTAGTTCATAATATCATCTTTAATAAATGGGGAAACACTACAAAAAATTAATTTATGTGAAATTAATATGATTTTAATATAAAAGTACCTCATACAATAGTTAAAAAATGATTAATCCATCCATTAAGAAATGTAGGTCCTGCACAATAATTGTTTTAGACACTGTATTATGATATTATTTTGGAGCAGTCCACCATATGTAATTTCCAAATATAAAACCCATGTTCCATCAAATACATACACCACTAAATATTACATATTATTTGAACAATGATTTATTTTAATGAATGAAAAAAAGAATCTTTCATGACATTACTTTTTTCTTACTCTGACAATGACCAGAGTGATCAAATTTAATGCCAAATATCAACTTCAGAATGCACCTTATGGTCTATATATATCATTTTACATGACCTTTCACTATCATTTCCACTATCACTGTCCAATCCCCTAAACATTAGGATTAATAATTATTCATTCCACGAATATAATATATTATCTGGAAAAATTTTTCTTGATTGACCCTTTAAATATTCCAGTTTAGTGAAATTTTATAGGCTTCACCATCTAGTATACTATTATACAGACATACCTATTCATCATCAATTTTTTTATTGTAATAAAATGATACAACCGTCATGATTTCTGTTATCCCATCACAAATATTTCATATCATCACCTCCTTATATCTTGAATAGTAAAATTTTTAACATGTATATCATATTTCATGCCCCTTTATTCATCCACAGTTCTAGTAATCTATCCTCCTACAACATCACAATTAATTATTCAGAAAAATATAAATTTTTTATACTTAAATATCAAATTTTAAGTAGTATGAATCAATTTTTTGAGTTAAAAAATACTATTTAACTTTCATGTCTCCTTTTGTGATCTTAAATCACCACTTAAACATGATCAATACATCCCCATATTCATCTAATATAAAAAATATTTTTATATTATTAAATGTTCTACTATTTTTTATATATTAAATATCTATGTTTTGTCATTCCATTAAATGTGATCACATGTATAGAGGTTCTCTTGTATGTGAATGTATTTGTACTAATGTTAGAGTCAAAATACACATGTAAAGAGTCATTCATTTTGAAGTATATTCCCAAAATTCATAAACACATTAGTACCATGGAATATAAATCAAAACCTCCAAATGTTATTTTTATAATTTAACATCAATTTATTGATATATAACATTACTTGTGTAATTTATCGTCATGTATAATCCATGAAATACATTAGTATTATAACACCTAATGAATTGAGAGTTTTTTCCGTGTTGTAATACCATAATATTTTGGAATATGTTTTTTCCAAATTTTCACTCTGATCGTTATCATTCCACAGATGCATGACTGACTAAAATGATTCACTACATATACAATCAATATTTTCACAAAAAAATTTTAATAATAAAATTGATAGAAAATAAAATGACTATAAACAATTAAATATTCATAAAAAATTGATTAAGAATTCCCAATGTATTAATAGGGATGTTTTCAAAAAATCATTTTTCCATACGTAAAATCCAAAACTCCTACCATATAAATTTAACTTATTAATTACATAATATAACAATAAACCCCAAAATCATTTAGGTATAGTTCTATTGGAAACATGGACACATAAACACCATATTACGAAGAGAACTACATCATTATTCACTCATTTCATCATAGTTAGTACCTCAATAGAGCTAACATATATAATAACATTAAATATATATTGGGGATGCTTAAACATATGAAACAATGAACGCAAATTATTTGTAACTCTAAACTAGGGTGATATCAATATATCATGGGAATATGGGTTTTATGACATTATAATAATATTTGGAAACCATCAACATTATATTATAGATCATAAAATTGAGTCAACACAAAAATCAAGGTATCTCATAAGAGATGCATCATAATGGAATCCAAGAACATAATCAATTAATGCAAAAAATTTGTATAATACATGATATAATAGCATTAAATTATGTATAAAATATATTTTTCTTGGAATTGATTGATCATTTCCAAAACAATTTTAGTGGAATTTATTTACTCCCTAAACCATTTTATTATTCATGGATCACTCCCAAGTTTATCAATGTTGAAAAGTTCCATTCAATAAATAAGTTCACTCTCCCTTCCATTCGTATTTTCCTCATAAAAAATCAATCATTACAAAATTAATTTGAAGTAGATGTTGGTCTCACCCATATAATAATAATAATGACACAAAATTGTTATCGAAGATCATAAAATATTCATCGCATCAGAACCTCTGTAAATAAATTGGTTTCATAAAACATATATAGAAATATTATGTTTTTTATCATTAGATTACATCCCATTTAGAGAATAATTTACATTTAAGTATGTCATATAATTTGTAAAATGATATTAAATGACAAATTTGAACATTTCATGTGGAAAAACTACTGTCTTTTTTGAAATTACAAATTTAATATTTAAAAATTTCTAAAATTTAAATTAAATTAATTTTATTCAAAATATAGATCTAAAATTGAATTAGAAGATTCAAAATAATTTATTTTTCATGATGTACGAAATTATATTCCATACCATAAACAATACAACAAGGAATATATTCACATTTTCAAAAATAATTGAAGTGTAACTCATTCAAAATATTGAAATAATATTTTATTAAAACATTTATTTAATAATAAAAACATGGGGGAAAATGTTTTTAAATAATAATTAGAGAAAAATGAATGCATTTTAAAAAAAATAGAAAACATGGAAAATCGATATAAATTGTTTTTGATGAAATAGATAAATAAATAAAATTATTCATAATTGTAATAACTTCATCTATTAAGTTCATAATGTGAGGAAAATGAAAGTTATAAACATATTATATTGATATAACTATATAAGAATAATATTCATGTGTTTATTTGGGGTTATATTGTAATATATCACAATCAACTAAATAATAATAAGCAATCATGATAAACAATGTGATTATTACATAAAAACTGTTACCAAATTGATATGTTTTGATACATAATACTTATAAAATATAAACCTAGATAGATATGTTAATCCCCAAAAAAATCCATAATAACCATCATAAAACACATTAATTACTATTGCATACAAAAAAATGAAACGAGTGTTGAACATGGAATATTTACTATATAAAAAAACTTCTTGAAAAAATATATATTTATCATTTTTCAAAAACCCCAAGATATATTCCATATTTATATCCATAGTTTTTTTTAAATCCATGGTTATAGATCATCTTATATCCTTAGTTTTAGAAAATAATTTTTATTATATTCTTTTAGATGCTATATCCAGGATTCTCTAAAATTATTCCTATTGTAATCATTATTTAAATGTTCCTTGTGAACTATGGATATATTATTTCCATGAAACCATGGAAAATAATTTCCTACATGAAGGAAACATGAAGAAATATTTTCATGGATTTAGGGCTACTTTCTTGATTTATTAAAATATATATACTACAAATATATGAAAAAAAATATTGGTTTTTTGCATAGAGGTAAATATGTTAAATTTTTACACATAATGTCTAGAGTCCAATTAATATAGGCTTATTTTCATTATAATTATATAACCATTATTTTAAGGGATATAATAATGGCTTCCTCCTTAAAAAAATTCATATATCAAGAATTTAATAAGTATTGAAATAGGGAAATTTCCATGGTGGAAAACTGATATTTCTATTTACAACCATAGAAATTGCTCTACATGAATGGTGGACAACCATATATATAGGTATATTGAAATAGTATACATTCATGGACACATCTATAGTTTCATTGTTTTAAAACTATGGTAGTATACCATTTTCCTTAGGGGTCTACGATGGTTATTTCTTAGAAAACCTTTACATATCTCGGCTCAATTTCCATAAAAAAGAACCAATACTGTATTTACCATGTATAAAATCATTATTCATAGTTTTTAATCTATTGAAATATTTTTTGACCCTATATATAATCAAATTTAATAGTTAGAATAAAAATTTAACTAATAGTCCAATAACATACATCCCAAATTCCATCATAGATATTCAAAAAAATTTATAATAAATATATATTTTTAGTAGATATATTACTGATATATATATATATATCAATCCACATATGATTTAAGAATTCCCTTTAATTGTGTTTTTATTAACAACTCCAATTTAACATCACGTTCTGACTAAAAATTGCTTCATATTTCATGTATGTTTTGGTTTGAAATTTTTGGTCGATTAACAATAATTAGGGATCCATAATCTCTATAATTATTCAAATGAAAAAATTATCATATATATTAATTATATTTTTATTTATTTTAGTTAATAATTTTTAGAGAAGGAAAATGACTTACACTTTTTATGAAGATGGCATGCCATACGTAAGCCAGAATGCTATTTCCATTTTACAAATGTATGGACAGAAAATGTTTTAAATAATGTATTACATTCATGGAATAACTTGTTTGTCACACATATATAATAATTATATTAACAATATTTTTATTAAAATTCTTGTAATACATATGTGATAAATGAGCCACATCGCTTCATGAGGCAGTAATCCTTCATTCAAACAGGTGGCAATATCATATTAAAAATGAATTGAAAGTAAATGTCATTTATTATATAATAATTACATAAGTATAATTATGTCATGAATATCACATGTATAATTTTAAACCATCATTATATCTATTGTAGAGAAGTGTTGATGGAAAATGAATTACATCAGTTCGGAATATAGTAATCAATTGTACTCACAATCAACAGTTTCATTACCTATTTGAAGGAAAATAACATAGATTTATGATATTAAATTAAAATTATAATGTATTATTATAGGTTATATTAGTATGTTATTATATAATTATAGACCGATTGAATATTTATGATGTTAAATAATAAATAAAATTAAATTAGTCATATAAAAACCTTACATCTTCTTCAAACAATCACCTTAGGTTTTCACAAAAAGATTTATTAGAAATCCTTCAACATAAAAATAATTCATATCAGATTTCGAGAGGGAATTAAGAAATTTATTAGGGTACATAATAGAAAATATAAATGGTTATGAATTTATTAATAGGGGAGGAGATAGGTTCCCTTTTATATGTGGGGGAGAGGACATACATGGTGTTTTTAAAAGAAAAAGGGGATCTCACATTTTAATCCGTCCACAAGGTTCCAAATTGCATCAATATCAAAAAAAATGTGATAATTTCAATATATGATCCTAAAATAATAATTTTACATGTTTCAATTTCATTTAAACCCTTGACTCTTTAGTTTACCTCTACTAAACATGATTTTACCATAACCTCACCAATTAATTTATACATTTCTTATTATTAATTTCGACACAAAATTAATTTGAAATTATTTTATAAAATAAAATAATTTCTTCCAAATATTATATTATTTTCATTAAATTACAATCCAGTAATTAGAAATTTTTTATTTCAAATTAGGCTTATAGGTGTGATGAAGAAATAGTTTTTGAAAGATAAAATTTTAATAAATAATGAATGTTTTAATATAAAAAGTAAATATTATTTTGAATCCAATGACCTAATTATTTTAATAATAAAATTATAAATGTAATTTAACATATAATATTTTTTATAAAAAGTTTAACTATATAAATAATATAAATTAAAATGTTTTTTTAATAAAAATCATCAATTTTTACTATTCATTAAAAATTAATCTTTTTTGAAAATTATCTTATGTTCAGTAAATGAAAATTTTGAAATATTTAATTCCAAAATTATGATAATATTTTAAAATAATTTTTTAAGAATTGTAAAATTAGAATTTTTAATTTTTTCACAATATGGAATAAAATAATTTATTGAGAGAATTATATTTTTAGAACATATATAGACATTACGACTAATTGTAAACTTTTAACCAACCAAATTTAATAGTATAGCACTATTTTATAATATTTTCACAAATTTTGTATTTATAATAATTCCTAAATGTATAATTTTTATATTATAATGATCGTTTTTATATAATAATATTATTATTATATTATTGTTTTTTAATAATCAATGCTCCGTATGACAAAAATTATCAAATAAATTTATATTATTGGAAAAAACAATTTCACAAAACAAAATTTTATTGTATACTAACCAAATTAAAATGAATTTATCAATTTAGATTCTATTAATTTATTACAAAAAACATTAGATGCTTCTACCTCCTTATATCCTAAGGATCCCACATATCTTCCACAAGCTGGTGGGTTTTCCACCAAAAACTAACAGGGTGAGTTTATTATATAAAATTATCTTTTTGATATAGAATCTACATGGTTTGTCCCCCATAAGAAATATCATGATCTCATGGTATAAAAATTTAAATTATTTCATGTGATGGATTATGTGTGTACTTCCTCAAGATAAATACATAGAACTCATTATGATCCTAAGATAGTTTTAGTGGAAGCACCATGTGATAAATTATAATTTTGATACGATCAAGAATTTAAAAGGGGATATATACAATGGTATTTATTTTCCATTATTTCCAAATCTCATTGACTTTATTCATATATATATATTCATATAAAAACAAATAATTGAATTCAAATTCTAGATCAGGATATTAATTTTTAGTATAATATTTATTTTGACTTTTTACTTAACTTATGTGGGGATGAATAAATTTATTCTTCTATAAAATTTTATCTATTTGATAATAACCCCATAGCTTTGTTTTTCAAAATTCATCACATTATCTAATGTTTGTAAAATTATAACCATATATGTATTGATAAATATCCATCTTAATTATCAAGTGAAATCAATTTTCAAATTAAAACTCAAGTATACATAGGTGATGATCCCATCCACCATTGAAATTAAATAAAACAATATCAGTAAATCTTATTGGGTTAAAATAGTTCTGATAGACTAACCATATATCTAATGATGATATGATGTAAAAAACACAGACATATATATATCATGACCTTTTTGAATACTTTTCCAAATCTTCCCAGAAATCCAAAGGTCTTTATCAAATAAATTAGAATGTTGTATTCTGTGAAACCATAAAATGAACTTAATGTATATTATATACATAATATCTTATGAAAAGTATTATCTCATAGCGATTAAGTTTCTAGATATTTCATGATGATATTCTACAACTCATATTTCATTATTCCCTTTAGATGTTATGAAAAGTCCAACAAAATAATCCGCAGTAATCATTACCCATTTCCATTCGTGTATGGTTTATGGTAGAATCATCCCATTATAATTGTTTCTCTCATTAATAAAAATCATAAACAAAATGAATCAAAGAAAAAACATCATGATATATCTCTTTATGTCACCCCACCATAAACACCCTTTCAAACACCATTACATATATTTTCACATATATGAATGATAGAGAATGATTAATAGTGAGTTTTTCCTGACAGCACTTTCTTCAAATATGGTGAGGAGGGAAAAAATACTTCTTATTCCTTATCTATCTGTCATGATAAATTTTAAACTTAAGAACATGTATCACACTATTTTGTTGATCCATATCATCCTTTTGGGCCTCTTTTATCCTCACATTAATTGATGAATGAGAACATAATTTAGAAATATTACATTTCTCCCCATCCTCCATGCTTTCTAAATAATTCCTTTTAAAAATCATAAACATTAAATATTTTTCCCTTATCATATATATGATTTTATGATCATTTTAACTGAAAGCCTCATCCAATTTTTGTTTCTTCCCCATTAAGGTAATGTATTGAGTAGTTATAATCTTTTATCAACTCCAACTATCTTCACTAGGGAAAGTTTTAGTACACATGTGTGAATTTATGCTATAAAATAATGTGGTCAGTATAAAAAAAGTTTTTCTATAAATAAAATTCATCCTTAAATATAATTAAATAATTATAACACCTAACTACAAATAATGATATGTTTAATTTTTCTTATGATCCCTAAATTTTATGAGGCATAAGATGTATCCAATCCATTCAATATGAGAACACATTCTAATCCATTCTTGGAAACACTAATATAGATGAAATATATTTACCGATATAGATAAATGAATGTTAATATGTACTAAATAGTCATCTATTCAGTTCCATTAAATTGTAATCAAATTATCATTTCCAATGGAACATGTCTCTTTTTCGAGTTATCATATTTAGAGGATTCGATAATCATGATAAATTCAACAAAAAATGCACATATTATCTTGACAAAACAAGACTAAATAAGATTTAATTTACTATTTCTAGTCTACGAAAATATTAAATAACCTCTATAATTGAAGGATCCATTAATATACCCTCATCAAATATTATATTACAAAAACATTCATCCTTTTATATGAAAAATTTACATATTGTAAATTTTTCATAATGGACCTCCTTCAATAGTTCCTTCAAAAACATCCATATAGATTTTCATGACCTTTATTGGAAATTCATTATATAATAATAAAGAAATATAAAAAGAACCAAAAATTACGATGGTATTCTCTAAAATTTAAATTCCTTATATACCAGTAGATATAAGGGCATTTGTAAGACTATATTGCATCACGATATAGTTTACATTCCTTGTATAGAATGTGGTCATTGGCATATACTCCTTGACAATAAAATTGATGACATATTGGACCATGATAAATCTTGGAAAATTATTGATATCCCTGAAGTTGATCAAATAATTCATCAATGCATGGTTGATGATACTTTTTCTTGATTGTGACCTTTCTTAGTTACCGATAACCAATACAGAGTCAAATCCCTATGTCATTTTTCATTACAAAAATAATAGTTTCACCATAAAGTGATTTCTAGTTAAATTAATCCATTTTCAGTTGTCTCCTGGAGTTTTTTTCAATTTTAGTAACTCAATAGAGGCCATTCTATAAGAAGTCATTGAAGTGGTTTTGGAACTAGATATGAATTCTATTAAGAACTCAACTTTATATTTTGGTGGAATACAAGGAAACTATTCTATAAAGTCCAAAAAACACCAACGCAATAGGAATATCATAATATCTTTTTTCTCCCTAACCATTTATGGTAAAAATCATTTTAATAAGAATCTGGACTTATACAATGGATGTTATATTCATTAGATGTTAATATCTATTATAACATGGATATATGGTTATAGGAAAAATTGAAATATCAAACATTAATTTTATTCATTGATAATTGATGTCGTGTTTATGTAAATAAATCTGTTCCCTGCCTAATATAACATAAAATTCAACCAAGTGTAGAACACCAATATTTTTAGAGAGCACATTTTCAAAAAATTATCTATGGAAGAGTTTTGCGTGTGAGATTTGATAATAATTAAATTAGAGGATGTAAATTATAATTCATCATCTAATCACTAAGGATAGGAATTAATAATCACCAATAATATTATTAATAATGATTAATTACTATAACTAATCATATATATTGTACCTCAATATTTGATCAAAACTAATATCAACCAAGTATCATAATTCTATATTTATTCCACTTCTAAAACTGAAAAATTAATCATGGAATCAATGCATAATTATTCATATTTATTGTTCAATAAAAACCACTCATATGATTTCTAAATAGTTAAACATTATTTTCAATTAAATATGTTATAGGCTTTACCACGGTCATGCATGGTCATTATTCAAATTCTTTATGATGGTTTATAAATATATTAGGATTTCAAATTTATTCCACAACTAATTTACATCTAGGTGTGTTCAAAAGCCTATTTTTATGCACTATGTGATGGTTGATTCCATTTCAATGCACCCATATTGTGTTTTTAACCGTAGCTACACATTTTCCAGATCCCCCATAAACATTTAGTATCAAAATAGGGATGTCAGTTCTCGTTAGCCAATAACTCTATTTCTCAACAAAATTAATGTATATTTTCCTATACGTTTACAAATCATTACAATTATCCTTATACATATGCTTCAAGATCTCCAATTTTTTCCCATCCCAATTTGAAAATTTTTTACCAAACATTTATTTTAAACCACCATTAATGACCCAAAATACATATATAAATATTAAATCTTAATTACATAACCTACCAATCCATAGATAAATAGTTTCAGTCTAGTGCCTATAGAAACAATAATACAAAAATCTTTGTTTAACAGATGATATACATCATCTCCCATTATGTTAATAGTAACTAAAAACTAATGAGATTTGATATTAATAATACCTTTCCTCATAACCTCACAAATGTAAATATATTAAATGTTGATCTTAAAGGATCAGTATGGGTAAAAAAGTTATATATCATCATAACATTATCATAAGGGTATGCAAACATGAAAATAATATTTGAAATCCCTAACATGAATATCATTGATCATAAAATTTATTCATGGAATAAATAATGAAATTTAATAAGACAATAATAATATAATAATTAAATGATATAATGCATGGAAGAATAATATTGGCATAATACATGGAATTATTTCATACACAAAACTATAGAATGTAGTATTCTTAGTGGTGAAGGTCCATTACAAGAGCTATTAAAGTGGATTGGGTTCACTCCAAAAAAAACTTTTGTTGTCAAGGTTAGATCAAAAGTATATCATAATGAAAAAATTCATTTACTAAACTTGGTTTACTCCCCCTTATATTTAGGTTTAACTCCAAAGATATTTATCATTACCCAATACATTAGAGATAGATATATGTACCACCCATAATATAATAAAAATCATACATACTTGTGACTGAAGATAAAATATATTTAGCATGATATATCCTATAAGTAAATGGGTTTCATAGTCATTAAATAATTTTATAACACATGTAAATGAAATGAATATTATAAAAAATTTATCGTGTCATAATCAATGAAATGTAAATAAGGTTTATAAAAATTTCATCATTTTATAATATTGTATCCTGGGGAAAAAGAATAGGTTTCATAGATAGCTTGTCATAAAAAACAAAAATCTTCCATAAAAAGAATATGTATGATATAATTTTATCAACTTCATATTGAAGTTTATTTAACATAAAATGATGTCATTTAAAAGTATAATTATTTTTAAATAACACATGAAATTGTTCTTGAGGAATATATATTTTCAATTTTGAAATATATTATTTAACATCTCAAAATATATGAAATTTTATGGGAAATTTTTTTTCAATAATTTTGTAAAATTGTAAACTAATAAAAAAATGATGGTTTTTTCATAAAGGTGGAAAATAATATTAATGTCATTTATTATAATACAATGATTAATAGACAATTTTTCAAAAAAAAAATTGTCAATCGTCCTCATTCTAGAAAAATAGTATTATATTAAAAAATTATGTGAAACTAAAACAATTTCTAAAAATTTATTTAAACAATTATTCTATAATATTAAAACCCTATTTGCTAAAATTTTACCAAAAAAAATTACATTAATATAAATTTGTTTTCAACCGAAGAGAAAAATAATGTTGGTTTTTATTAAACAATTTCTATTAAACCCTTGAGTTCCCATACAGAAGAAATTTAATTGGATAATTTTCTTCAACAATAATAACTAGTTGAAAATATAATTCATAATTTTCATGATAGGTATATAACAAAACTTTATTATCAAAATTATTATAATAGAAAAACATGATAAAAAATTGGATTGTAACCTAAAACCCACTACCACATTGGTAACATTTTAATAACATTCACCGTGAAAGGAAAAAATTATGTATGTTTAAATCCAAATAAAATACATAATACACATCATGAAATATATTCATGAATATTATATATGCCAAAAAATGTAAATTAGTGGTGAATAATGCATGTGTCCCATGGAAATAATAATTATAAAGAAAACTAGATTCTTTAACTCTCAAATTCCATCATACATATTCAAAAAAAGTTTATAATAAAAATAGTTTCATTATAAATAAATTATAGACACATAATAATATATATCACATGATATATTATTTATGTACGGAGTTTTTTTTAATTTTATATTATCAATTCCATGTCAAAATCATTTTTTGGGTAAACATTTCTTGGTTTTTCATTTATGTTTTAGTTATTCATTTCTGGTTCTTTTACATGTATCATTGTCTCAAATTATATATAATTTATCATTAGTATAATTATAATATATATTAATTAAATAATTATTTATAGTCATCTATTATAATAAATATAAATAATTAATAACACTATTCAAAGAGACAATGGGCCAGAGGTATGCTTGAATGTTATTTCCATTTTCTCGGCATAAGGGAAAAAAGAAAATATATTTTTTCATTACGATTGTAGAATTAATTTAATTCCATATATATATCATATTTTAATTAAAGAAATCTAAATTACCTTACATGTAAATATTATGTTAAAATTGAACCACATCGCTTCACGAGGAAGTAGTTTGACATACACAAGCGTGGCATTATCATATTCCTAATGAACGAAATGTAAATAGATAGAAATGACATTGTTACAATAAATCTATGCTTTTTATATTAACATAATTTATATATAATTTAAATTCAACATTATACTCACCCAAGAGATGTTGTGATGAAAAATAAAATTCATCGGTTCACTAGGCGATATTGTTCTGTAAACATAATTGATTGATTTATTTCCCAATTTATGGAAGGGGGTATGAATGAAGAGAATTAATTAAAAATAATAAAATATAAGTATATTATATATAATTTTATTATAATATAGGTATTTTTAATGTTATTTGAAGGAGGTGGAAGAATAAATGAAACAAAAAAGATCTTTTAAGAAGGTTACATGATCTTTAGACAACCACCTTATGATAGTTGTAAAAGAATTAATAAGAGGTTTCCTAAAAAATATATGTTATCGAGAATGTTGGGAGGTAATTAACTAGAATATACTTTTCTAGTCATTGGCTCAATTAAATGGATATGTAAGTGTGATGATGGGAGGAGAATGGGCTCCCATTTATATAATGGGGTGAAGAAAAAGTATGATGATTTTATAAGAAAAATGTGTTCCAATGTTTTAAAACAACATAAGGCATAGAAATGGATCATGATTGAACATTTTATGATATAAGGTCTATATAATTTTAAAATTATAATTTTAGATGTCTTTATCTTATTTTAAATCTTAATTTTCTATATAAACCCCTACTAAATCTATTTATCTTCAATCAAGGTAAATCATTTTTACTATTTTTATTATTTATTATTACCAAAATTAAAATTAAAATTATTAAATACTATTATTTATTATTATTTAAAAAATTGAATCCATTTATTCATATTACATTCACATAAGTGGAATATTTATATTTAAAAATGAACAAAAATATATGATTAGAAATTTTTTCAAGAAAAAAAATGTCATATGTAGAGAATGTTTTAATATAAAATGTCAATATAAATTTTATTCCAATGAAATAAATTTAATTATAATAACATAATTTAACTATTATTTGTTTTAAAATAATTTTCAAAAATAAATATAAATTTAATTTCCTTATATAAGAAGGAAATATTGTATTAAAAAATGAACATTTCACTATTCATTGTGAAATTCAACTTTTTAGAACATTATCAAAAATTCACTCAAATATAAATCATGCATGTAGATTTTGAAAATTTATTTTATTTTCTCAAATATAATTTCAAAACTGGGAAAATTTGATTTTATTTTATTCCAAAACAAAATAACAAAACATTATATGGATATAATAGTATTTTCAAAACAAATAATAACATTAAAAAAAGTAAGTATTTTTTAATAATACAAGTTCTTTATATTTATCCATTATACTTAATTTTTTTATATTTGTGATTACATTTCATTCCATCAAGTTTAACTACTATGATATATTATTGATGTATAAATAAAAATATTAGTAATATATAGTTTCTTGTTTAATCCTGATGATGCAGTTTTCACAATCTGTGGAAGAAATATTATTATTCAAAAAAATCATTAAAAAATATGGTCTTAAACATTATATATTTCATTTTCAACTAATATATCTATTTATAAATGTTATTATTTAATTTATTATAATGAATATAATTTTTGAATTTATCATATATACATTATCATTAAATCATTATTTGGAATTTATTTTAATCAATTTAATTGTATGTTGAAAGGGAATAATTTTATTTACAAAAATTGTACATTTGATGAAATTATAAATAAAATATAATGACCAAGAAGTTTATTGATTCATTTTAATTGATTAAATATTTATTCAAGTATTAAAACATTTTATTTGGATAGATAATTTTTCATTTTGAATTACTATGTTCAACATTTTAAAACTTATGTAGAATATTATTCTAATGTCAAAATTCCTTAGGGATTGTCATTTAATTTAAATATTTAGTGGAAATATTATTATTTTTCATGAGATTGTTGATATATAATTCAATATTTCATTATAGTTATGCAATTAAAAAAACTATCAAATAAATTGATAAATTAATACTAAAATAGTTTTAAACATAAAGAAATACTTTTTCCCAAAACCCCATTTTTATGCAATACTTGTTCTCATATTAAAATTATATAATCAAAAAATTATATATTATATTGATAGTATTATTTCAATAATTTATTTCAACATGGTCATATTATTTAATAATTAAACTATTATTTATTTTCATATGTATGTGATTACTATGATTAATGTTAAAGATCATGATAACAATAAAATTGTTATTTGAGAAGAATTGATTTGTTAATATTATTTAATTTTTATTTATGAAATTTAATTAATATCTATATAAAATGAATTCAATATTATTTTCAAACAAATATATAAATATAATACCACTAATTCAATTTGTAATTAATAATAAATAACATTTATGGTGCATAAATATAAAAAAATAGTTTTCTATAAAGGATATATTATATAGATTTTAAGTTTTAGATTAAATGTTAACTTTATCATGTTTATAAATTTTATAAGATTAAATTTATATATGATATACATTCATCTCACCAATATTTGCTAATATGGATTACCTTGTATTTTTCTAAAATATAAATTACTAAGCTAAAAACAGTTACCATTGATAAAAAATATAAAATGTAAAACCCTAATTGAAAATGAGGCGTCACATTTTTGAAACATGTCTAGAAATTTCTTTTTAGATCTTTATCAAAATTATATCACCCAATACTCCATTATTTCGAACATCTGGGGTTTTCTCTATAATGATCAAAACTTATTATTTTTAAATATGGACTGTTAATTAGATAACAAAATTACCCATTCCCTAATCATTTTGGACTATTTCCTTTGGAGTAATGGATACATAATCAAATGGTTCATAGTTGATCAACATCATCTCTAATTATTTTCCTCAAAACTATCACACTTCATATACATATCTTAAAAAATTCATTTCTTCATGACTACGGGAAAGGAAATATTATAAATTGAGAGATCATATACTAAGTAAATGTAAAAATAGGAGATATCCACAAGACATTATTATAAGGTTATGAGTATAAGTAAATAAAATTTAATAACCACACCACGCATATCATAGATCATAAAATGATTCATTTAATAATTCATGGTAATTCATAAGAAATTAATAATAATGAAATTCAATAAAAATACATTAGATCACAACATTATCATAAAACACAGGTTTCTATAATAAAAATAGACATATAAAATCATTTACTTTTTTGGGAATATTCATTTCAAAAACTATCATAGTGAAATGAGTACACTTCAAAAACCATCACAGTGGTCATGGATTACTCTCTATACTTTTATAATTGAAGAAGACCCTTACATATTTGGGTTCACTCTCATTCCATTACTTTTAACTCAAGATATATCAATCACTACCCAACATATTAGATGGACATATGTGTACCTTCTATTAAATAATTTAAATCACACAATCATGTGTAAAAAATCATAAAACAGTCATCGTATCATAAACCCTGAAAATAAATGGGTTTCATACAGATTTTATCATTCCATAACAAATGGAAATGAAGTGGGTTTCATAAACATTTAATAGTTTCATAAACTGGGGAAATTAAATTTTTTTACAAACATTTAATCATTTCATAATAGCATTACTCGTGGAAAAAAATTGATTTCATAATCATATTGTCAGCAATGAAATAATCATTATAGATAATGAATAATTATGATATCATTTTATCATATATATGATAAATAATATTTTACATTATTGATGATGAAATAAACATGTCATGGGAGATATTAAGTTATGTATTGCCAATTTGAAGAAAATTCCATCTAAAACAGCTAAAAAACCACATAATTTTCTATGTTTAAAAAGTTTTAAACCTAATATAACAACCATAGTTTGTAGAAGATTCATTATCATGTGGATCTTATGGTGTTAACAACTACGTAGAGAAACTCTAGTTTATATTAGTTCTTAGATGTGTTGATCATTTATATGTAACATAAGATCATTGTAACTCTAGTTTTTAGAGGCCACAAACTGCTTGAAGCATGATGTAAAAACCATTATATGGCGTTATATAGGTTCAGGGAATTTACCCGACAATATAGATATAGAGAGAGTAATTTCCATGATTTGTATCTTGGGTTAGGTAAGTCACCCGGCCACACAGAGGATGTTGTAGTAAAATTTTCAAAGCATATATTCAATTCACCAAACCCGCTAACTTCATGAAGATCATTATATTCCACATAATTTTACATATTTAAATAGATTCTATTTATCCCAGTGGGATAGTAATTCCCTTCCTTGACATTAAAATTAAGCGGATATGATTTTTAGAATTATTAGAAAAGGCCTAAAATCATAATACTCACCACAATCACAAGATAAATAGGATATGGATTTCAAATAGAATCCATGTTTTTCAAAACATACTCCCATGGGTTCTTGAGGACTTCAAATCATGGAGGATATTTCATTCGTGATGTTCTATATCATTTTGGAATGAATAATTCCCATTATATCTCTTGTGGTTTTGCGAGATAATGATCATATGTGAAACCAACCTCATTGGAACAAAGACATCATTTCGATATAGGGTTACAAAATTTCATGAATCATTCTCTTCCAAAAGACCCATATACATTGTGATGTACCTAAATGTCATGAATTACCATATTTCGTTAAAATCATTCTTTGGGATTCTCCATAGTTCATCACTTCATCCAATTACCTTTCACAAATGAATTTTTATAGTACCCCTATACCCATCCAAAACATGTTCAACCACAACCAAAATCATCATTTGGTTAGCACCACCAACCAACATGTCCACCATTTTTGTTTCAATCAAGGAATGTACTACTACCCATAATTTTATACAAATAATTGGTACCATGAAGCGTTTTTATCATTATCATTGGAAACCTAACATCATGAAACTATATTTCTAGTCCCCTATAGTAGTGTTTCCTCTATTCCCTAATAGGAGGTGCATGAGTTGTGCATGTATAAGTCCAACAGGTGAAATCATCATGAGAAACTACCAACCGTTTTAGTTGTAGTGGCCTTTTTACCAATTTTTCTATCTCGCATGTAAATAGACTCTATAAGATTAATCCCCAAATAAGTACATGATCAATTACCTAATGTTCCATAAATTCATGACCTTGTCAAAGGATTCTAATATAAATGAAAACAACACCATCACATGAATTTAAAATGAATTCTTACCTCATGTGATGAGAATCAGATTCCCATTGTGTAATAATTATGTGATGAAATCAATATGGTGATCTGATAGGGGTATAATCCCCTCACATCCATGCATTCCTACTGTGGTAAACTCATATTCATATTCCAACACCATCCCTTATTGAATCCTCTTATATCAGACAACTATTCTTACTAGATGACATTTATATTCGTAGACCGATCATTTCACCTTACCATGTCCTATATCATTAACCTATAAGACATTTGATTCTTATATCATAACAGGGCACATAGGACTCCTCTATCATGTTCAATCATGACATACCAACACATCTTGGGAACTATGTATAGGTACAATCTCATTCCCTTACACTCCATCAAACCCATAAGTGAGATCTTATCACCAAATTAGGACAAAATTAAAAAATTCTCATGTCTTATAGTATTCCCCCTGGAGAAACAATTAATGACCAACATTCCCAAAAAAAGACACCAATTATGTGATTATCCAATCCTCACAAGGGAACAATCATTTAACCCAATTTTCCTAGAAGCTGTAAAAAAATATCACTCAACTATCCCAATAAATCACTAACACTATGGGCCACCTATCCCCAAAATATTTTAAGCTTTCAATCAATCCTTCCCAATAATAAGTTAAACATGTTATCCACCATTACATAAGAAGATTTTAAAATAGGACCCATTATTTCTCACAAGATATTAAACCAATCACCTGATTATCCCCACATGAAGTCAAAACTATGGCCCATTTTACCCCAATGATGGTAAATTTATGACCCAATTGTCCTTAAATGACTTTAACCATCTGACAAAATTATCACTACAGGGCAATTAAACCACTTAAATGATTATTAATTTCTACAAAATATTAAAAAAATGGATTCCAATGGTAAAATTACCCAAAATAATTACACCCTAGGTGTCAACTACCACGTGGCTGTCATAAGAGGCCTTCGATTATGTTCATAATATACCTCATATTTAATATTCCCTCTAAAAGTGGAGGACTTTATAGGTTCTCGATACTCCCAACATCCAGAAATTACCACACTTTCCCAGCATTAGAATCTACACTATCTAAACATTTCATTCCTATTGAGATAGAATTATCATAATTAACCAGCATCAATACTGAGAGGGATCAGTGAATGAGTTTAATGACCTTGGTTAATATATAAAATGAAAACTGAGACTATGAGAATATCTCTATGAAAATTTCCTTGGAAGGAGGAACCAATATAATATCACATCATTTCTATAAAATATAGAACATATCCATTTAATAATATAGAAGTCTATCAGATTTAGATGTTGGAATGTGGGAAAAGAATAGTGCGATAAAAAACTATGACATGAAATCATTGGAAACAAAAATAGATAATCCAACATGAAATCCATTCTCCATCAATTATGTAGACTAGTATTAATGGGGATCAATGATATTTTCATGTCACTAAATCTATATATCTAGCACATGATCCCGGCTAGAAAGAGGTGGGCCCAGTATGATACCCTCATATGACTTGGAGTATGTAAGTTTCATAATACACCATATGTTAAATTTTCAATGTGGATTACACCTCTGTTTGTAGAATAATGGGAGACATTGTGGAAATCACAATCAATTTAAACATATATATAGTAATGTATAATTTCACATACATTACAAGACTAAACATACCATTGTATAATGACATAATTCCAATTAACTCAAGTAAAAAAGAAAATTTTATTGAAATAACGAACAAAAAAAATATTATGACAATTGAAGGCACTTAAAATTCATCTACTAGGAACCCACTCCCCATATCAACCTCCATGATCATCCATATGAGGATGATCAACACCCTTATTCATTGACATGGATGTTAATAGGTCATTAAAAATTGTGACAATGGATAATACGATATTGCATAATCCAAACGTCATCGAAACCACATCCATCAAGGATCATGTAGTGGGAAACCATCCCTCTTTCCAATGATAAACTATTCTAGAGGCTATACCTAGAGAACTAGGACATCGCACGACCCTATGCTAAGGTGATTTGGGATTTTAGAGATGTAATAAGTGTCTAAACCACTCATGAGCTACCCTAGAGGGCTCTCACAATGTTGGGTCAACACTAACACAAACTAGTCTCAATAGTTGATTTTCATGTTTACTCCAGATATAATCCTCCATCCGTGATCTATAACACTTGAAACCGATGATAAGGTATTATCTAGAATATTTATCAAAAAAATCATACTTTTACTTCTCTAATGGATTTTTCCAATGCCTACGTATCCAATCATGATATAAAAATAACTTGACAGTATTCCATCATCTTCTTTTAGGGATCTAGACACTAGAAAACTCTTACATCATTCAGGATGATTCTCTCATTCACTAGAACCATTAGAAATTATATAGGACTATCTATTCACGAGGAGTACTAGTGTGGAGTTCCACACCACACTACCCAAAACCAACATGGTGGTCCTATGATTGTCAAAATCATTACCTTCATTAATAAACCATCATCAGGGAGGATGTTGAACACTCATCATCGGGTTCATTCCTTTTGTCCAAGTTACAACACAGTTGGGGTGAACGTATGAGACTCTCAACAACTTACTGTCAAAGATGTCTAATGTTGTTGAAGGCCCGACCACGGTCATTTTCACATCAAGATTTATTAATCAGACTTTGATGTGATAATTGACTAGAAATGTTAACCTTAACCCCTTCTTGATGATCTATGAGAAGAATTCTAATGATTTAGCCATAAAATCATAGAATATATGGTCCACAACATCAATAAATCTCTCTAAATGTATGTGTATGTAGGGGATTACATGGTCTCCTTCCAATGAACCCTAGTTCATCATTCTCCATCTATATCAGATTCCATCCTCCCAACATACACCCTAGAGTTTGGAGAGATTATGGGATCTATTTTAATACCTTTAGTTTATAGTAATAACTATGAGGATCATAAAATAGATGAATTCTCCCACATACATTAAAAATAGGTAAACACCTCTCTAAAATTGATAAGAACCCGAAGCTGGCTCTATCTTTGAGAGGAATTTGAGCATGGAGTGTATCTATTACCCATATATGACCCACTATAATGATAAATAAGAAGAAATGATGATTTGTGTGGGTGAAACCTCTAAAATCTCTTCCAATTTTAGTGATGGATTATAAAAACTATGGGCATCACCATCAATCTAGGAATGAGAAAGATTCATTTTGGGGACTCTTTTACTCTGAACACCTATCATTCATGTTTGTTTCCCTTTTACCTGTATATTTTATGATACCAAAGTCCCTTGATGTGGAACTAGTTTTTCTTTCACTAGAATGATTGGGTGACAATATGAATCAATCAGGGATGTCATCTGGTCTATCCAATAACCCAAAAGCACCTCAATGCCATTAACCAAAAATGTTTGAGGGTTGATATCTCAATGTTCATAGTAGCTCAGAATCCGGAATCACATAAATAGCTCTGTAATATCTATAATACCTATGTTAGGGGCCCCATCATTATCTTTCAGTTCATGGAAGTGCCACCTCAACACATGAATATCCATGGTTGGGGACAATATGTTTCCCTAGATTTTATCCCAATAAAATGGAAATGATAGGATCATTAGTCATTCCCATTTACCGATAATGGGGGTTCCATAATTATTACCACCATGATTAATGATTTCACTATCATCCTCTTATTGGATAATATGAATATAGCCTTTGATGCATGGAATGAAAGGTAAAATCCTCTCCAATGTAGTATATATCACCAATATGACCACCCAACTGACAAAAATAATGTTGATTATATATAGTAACTCGGCTTAAATTGACCGGAAATGTTATTTTCCACTTGATCATTAATGTGTTAAAAAATTCAAGAGATATATTGATATCAATAACCAATATGAGGTTTCATAAATAGGTGATATGAAACCCATGATAGTTTATTTTATTTATGATTATGAAAAATATTAAATTATCAGTTTTGATCATAATGATATGAATCGAGTAGACCCTAAAAAAGGAATCAGATACCTCATATATCCCCACGTAGAGAACCTGGTTCTCCATGACCTGGCACTACGATTTGATCATGCTTACCCTATGAACTTGGAAATGGATGAAGCCACGAAATTATGTAAAA
Source organism: Viscum album (assembly GCA_963277665.1). Lineage (NCBI taxonomy): Eukaryota > Viridiplantae > Streptophyta > Magnoliopsida > Santalales > Viscaceae > Viscum > Viscum album. Next base: position 957,731,593 of record OY728143.1, on the reverse strand, counting down.
TGACTGATATATGAGTCTCCCACCCTACATTAGAAGTCTAATTATATTCATTGGGTTCAAGGATAAACATATCACCAAGTTGATGATATTTTCATCATATTGGTGACTAAAAATCCTCATAATATGACATGATATTTTCTTATATCTTCAATCTTAATTATTTGTAAACATGGTAGGTGGAACTTCTACCTGGCGAAAAGCCATGCCCATTATGGGTTGGCCATTTTCGCATACCCCAAAAAATTTTAAATATCTTCAATAATCGGTTTAATGGAACATGGTAGTGAATATATCATCTAAAACACATTTTCTTATAGTGAAATCCAATGTTGGAGACACCAGAACATTAGAAAGCCTCCAAGATCTGATGCTTAATGTAGACACTGGGAGGACCTACATTCATCTGGTATATCCAGATAACTAATAGATATGTTTCAAGATGGGATGACTTCTATATTGAGGTACTTTGTGATATTAGCCCCATCTCATGAAATAAATCTATCTTTGACCAATTTACATGAAAAAAGAGGCATGATGATTAAGTGGTAGACATCATCGCTGTAAGGAAGGGATTCATGGATTAAATCGACAAGAGCCCTTCTAATGAATAATTGATTATTATGTGTATTGAAAATTATTGAAATGAGATATTACCTACCCTTTTCTCAATAAAATACATAAATGTATGTCTACAATAATGAAAAAAGAAATCATCATCTAAAAGATTCATTACTACAAAAAAACAACGGTCGTTTCCATTAACCACTCTAGATCAAACAATAAATCACCAAAAAGTAAAGATATCTATTGATATTCAATTAGAGGCCCTGGATAATTTACACCAATTTACATATTTGTAAATTTTTCCTCACCATGTGAAACCCCATTTGGAACATCCTTTCGTAGTGCATCCTTATTAGGCCCATCCACTGCATACAAAACCCCCATGATGATAATATATAGATCAAACCCATATTTAGAACTAGGTATATAAGGATAATTTCATAGAATATAAAATCAATATCAACACCTTTGTGGATAAAAAGGTCTCATGTTTCTTCATCCACAATATAGAAAAGAAAATCATGATGTTTTTAGACATTTGGATACCTAAAGAGGCAGAAATCATAAATCTATATGATCACTTCCCGTATAATTGAATCATTTGACAGACCATTAAATAATTTTTTTACTTAAAATAAGATCTATATGACCATGTAAATCACGGACTAGTATGATTTGGAGACATTCCAAAATAGTTGACATATGTCTCCAATTACACAAGCAGTGACATTTAAGGATTTCGTGAGTGGTAATAGTCTCTCTTCCATGGGGCAAAGAGGTAAAATGACTAGTTTGATTGTAAGTAAGACACTAACACCAATTATATCATCCATTCCTACCTGAGAAATATAGAACATTCTGTTTTTATCATGCATCCAATAAATGTTTCCTAGAAATCTATGACATCACCTCACATGCCTATAAAGAATAGAAATTGACAACCTAAGGGAAATTAATGTCCTCCACCAATATCAAAACTTCCAGATCATTGATATTCTTCTAGGGTACTTGTTTTCCATTAAAATTCCAATGAAGAGAAGAATAAAAACACCTCAATTAATGTTGTTGAACTAGTGGACTACATCAAAATTCTAAATATTAAATAATAACATGAGAACACCTGAGTCGGCATTTTTATGACATTGATGAAGGATATGAAATGTAAATTCTAACATTAATAATTCATTGGCTAGTTCTTTGAACCCTAATATTCAGGATGTCAAACTATACAACAAGCTTTTTAGAGGGCTGACTAGCCTAGTCCTCTTAGTGTTATTCTACATGTTCACCTATGTAGATGACTATATTGGTTGATCACACTACTCAAACATTAGCATGTAATAAATGATGAAATCCTTCCAGATCCCGAAATCATACAAGTAGAACCCAACAATCTCATTTCAATGAAAAACATATAACGAGTCGACATATATAACAAGTAATAACAAGGTCCATGTGATTAATTTGAAAAAATATGTTGTGCCACATTCTAATTTTAAACCTTGAGTATGAAAAAAATTTCTCTTGAATGGAATAACGATGTACCGAAGCACCTCAATTGTATACCTATGAGGCTATCGATTTTTATGTCACAACTTTAATAAATGGAAATTTTTGTTCCCTTATTGAAGTCATAAATACCCTCTCCAGTTTGATACTAAGGTACCTTCCACAGATGCCTACTAAGAATAATATTCCACTTATGGGTAATATCATGTAATCATATCTTTTTCTAGTTTAGTTGAGGGTGTCATTATTGGGGGTCCCACACACCCACTATATATCATAGACAAATATGATGGTGTGAAAATCCAATTTTTCCCATTGGATACTAGCTTTAGGATCAACCTTCTCTTAATGAATTTATGTAATGATCGCTTGATACTACCTGTAACATAAAATTATATATGAACTAGACATATTTTCATGCATTGTTACTTTTTCATACCTCCAATGCCTTAAGTACTTTCTTGATAGTCATGTAGTTTTACTTCTAGGTGATAGTCTCACATTCAATCATGTGAGAACCCCTTTATGGATTTCAGTTACTAAAAAGTATGTAATGTAGGTTCATATCAATGTGGGATGAGCCCATCAATTTCCCTAATGATCAAATGTCCACCAGAGGCGATCAATGTGTAGACATGATAGGTCAATTTTTCACCAAATTCATCTAATAGAACCCATGACCCCAGACATAGGGGATTATTTAGTTATCTATAATGAAAAGGATTACCCATAAATATACTCTTAATACCATCCAGCATCAAATTTTTATTAAACTTTTAAACTGGGTAGTTCCCCATACAAAAACAAGTTTAAGGCGGCCTAAAATAATGAAGTCCCAAAGCATCTTCCCTAACAAAATTACCACATGCCTGTGGAAGAGATCCCAATGTAGAAAACAATAGACTTTTATCGCCAGTGGTAATCCCAGAGGCCAAAAAATCTGCCACATTGTTCCCCTCGCACAAAGTGTGACTAAGGATCACATGAGAGTCCAGAAGGTGCTTGCATCTACAAACAATATAGGCAATGGACTATGGAATGAGAAGCGTCCCTCACAGTGACCCGTGAAGGATAGCCGAGTCATTCTCCACCGACTCAAGCACAAGATTATGAGAATGATAGAGCTCAATTCCTTTCAACATTGCATACGCCTTTTCCCTACTCCTATGAAGTATTTATATTTTCTCCCGATTTTCACTAATCCATTAAATTACCTAATTTTATTCAAATAAGTTATGTCTCATTAGAGGATGACATATAATCGTTGCATCAATTTTAGTTGTTCATATCATTGCCAAAACCCAAATGGAATTGGCTCAATAGGTTATTTGACCATCATTAGGGTTGAAAAGAAACACATTATTGAGGATTTTTTATTTTATAGAGAGTACACAAGTAATTACCTTGGGTTAGATAACCTGTAATAGTTATCTCCTCCCTTGTATTCTCATGTCTCAAATGATGGAGAGGATTTTGAAGATTCCCCTCCTATATTGATGATTGTATGTCCACCACATTTGATGATTTAACCCAGGTGAACCATCACACTATGGAAGGATAATGGATGAAAATGAACCATTTATCTATGACACCTGAGGTAAAATAACTATATGTCACCTTCCTAAAATATCATTATATTTTATTATGAATAATAAATGTTGATATGCATGGGATTGACCCATCAGATTTCATTCATATCATTGTCCCCCATTGGTTGAATGTCGTTTAAAAAATAATTTGAAAAAGATACATCTCTATCATGGTAGTATTTTTGCATACAATAATGGTAGGATTATTAAATACAATATTTTTAGGTTGGTAGATTAACATAGGATTCCAAACAACTTTATCCTTGTCGTGAAGAAGAATGGGATGATCAGCGTCTCGATAAACGTTTAGGATCTCAAATGATATTGTTCAATGAAAGATTTTCACCTTTCAATGATAGATCAATTGATTGATGTCATGTTTGGGTTCTAGATACTTTGTATTATGGATAGTTAATCTAGGTATAATAAGGTTTGTATTTTCCTTAATAATGAGGAATCTAGTGCCTTCAGGGCACACCTTAGGGAATATTATGCTACTAGGTAATGCCTTTTTGATAGAAAATTGTTGGATGTAATTTCTAGTAGCCTAAGAACCACATATTTAATCCAACTCTGTATATATTTTTGGAGTGTTATATTGATAATATATTGTTCAAATCCTTCCATTTTCATGAACAAATCAAGGATGTTTATAAAGTGTTAAACCTTCTCCTCTCAAGAAAATAGATGATAAATCCCCTGATGTTCACATTCCCAGATTAATTATATAAAATTTCTTGTTCTTACAATAAGATATAGAGGCTTTGAGTTTGAAAAATAGAAATTCAATGTTATCAATATGATTCTTCCATAATATAATCCCATAGAGTTTCGAGGCATCTTTGGCCACATAGCCTTCATAAGCCTATTTTTTACAAATTTGGCCACCCATTATTTTCCCTTCTTGAGGGTCATGATAAAATGTTTTACTCAACAGTGGGATAAATAAAATCACATTTTCATTAGGGATAATAAATAGTACAGAATAAAAAATCTAGTTCTGAGGACACATGTGTTTAAAAATCCTTTGGTCCTTTGCATGACCTCAGAGTAGTCTTCCCTATATTCCCTTCTATTCAAAAAAAAACAACAATGATTTGGATTCATGTGTATAATATTTTATCTATATTCTCCATTAAAATGAGACCATATACCTCATATCCAGAAGAGTTCCCTCATGTTTTTATTTACATTATAAAGGATGAAATAATATATTTAACACCATTAGATATAGATGGTGTCCCATATAGACCTTCTAATCTACATCCTCAATCATTCCATGTTGATGATAAGATTATCATTACTGGTGGCAATACTATATATGTTTTTTATCAGGTATATCCTATAAAATAATGTCAAAGGTGATGCATTGGTACTATTCTTGGATGTGTATCAACCACATGAATTATTTACCTATGATATAGATTTTTTATATGATTTTATTATTTTATTTGATGAAGGTGTAGTATGGAAAATTTGTTTTAATGGTGACTCTCAAAATGCAACCCATATAAGGCTCGACGATCAAAATCTCAATATGGTATTCTTGGACATCATTTTCATCACTTCCTCAGTAGCCATCTTACCATACTCATTCATATTATTATATGGTTGAAATTATAACGAGGATGAATATTAGTCACTTATTACTTGTCTCATGTTGTCCAAAAAAATGATTTCCCCTCTTTACACATGGATCTACACATCAATCTATTCCTTAAATAGATTGAGGATGACAAAATTATTATAAAACAATGACTTGTGCTCGTATAGAAATTTACATATTCATTAATGGCCCATTCCCTTCCCAATCGATGTTTAGCCACTTTCCTCAATGGTATAATAGTCATGAAAACACTTTTTAAATCCTTGTTGTGTGGATAAATGTTTCTCTAGGATGACCTTGACATTCATGTGGTACACTAGAGAGTTATCACAACTACCAACTTCGATTAAGAAACCAATAGGTATATTAGCTAGCTACGAGTATTTAGATTACAGGACATTCAAATCCCACCATAACTGTGGAAAATCAAATTTCAATGAATCCCCTTGTTTAGTATCTCTATCATGGAATTATCTCACTCCGATGAGCCAAGTGTGAGATAATCTTCTACTGTGCTATAGATCATACACTCCAACATTGGCCTAACATTTTCCAAACCTTCTATAGTAATGGTTTAAAGGGAATTATATTATTATTAATAAAAGGAGGTATGTTAACTCAAGATAAGTATGAGGTATATTAAGGATCATGTGGAAAGTATCATGTGGGATTTATGTTATCTCAATAAAATTTCTGGTTGGGATTCCCCTTTCACAACATGGTTCATGACTAAATTATGATTTCTAAGAGCTATCAGGCATGTAAAATCCACTAAATATTTTGTACATGAATTAATGAATCATCTCCATGAAACAAAATATTCTTTTCCTACAATATTATTGGAAATCAACATTATGGAACACTACCGTCTAGTGAAATCATGATAATGTAGTTACTTTTTGACCATAATAGAATTATTTTTCAAATTCGTATAATTAGTTCCTATTAGAGAAATCAAAACCCGGTCATTGACTGAGTTTGTAAGATCCCACATAGTCTATTAGTATGGTGAAGCACAAACTACTCTGATAGAAAATGACACCCTTTTCTAAGAATCCATACTCAAGAAACGTAATTTCATTTTCAACATATGGTACTGCAATACATATCTATACAATGAACTAGAAAAATGGAATATTGAGGCATTCCAGAAGACCCTCTAGAAGATCATTCAAAATATTGTGGGCCATAAAAACTGGAATAAAAATCTCTCTAATGCCTTTTGGGACTGACATATGACAAAAACTAATTCTACCAAGGTGGAAAAATAGTCTATTTTGTATAAAAATATGAAATAATACAAATTGAGGATTAGATTCCATCACCCAAAATGATTGTTTATGACTAGATCATACTAGATATAATGGGATTTCACTATCTCGTTGAGTTCAAATTCCATGATTGATATAGGTTTTTTCACTTTCATAACATAGTGTGGAAACAAAATATGTATGTGATAGTTTTAAACATGATGGATCAGATATGCTTCATCTTCTAGTGTTACATGGTAGTATATTATAGGATTCCAATGATACTTAGAAATTAGACATTGAAGAAGAATCTTAATTGGGAAGGACCTTAAATTTTCCAGAATATATATTCCAATGGATAAAACTCATAGGTTACCTAGAATGGAGATTATATCAAACCTACCAGAAATTTCTTGTTCCCCAAGATGTACTTCACAAGAAAATATTATTTCTTTCATAATGAACATAAATTATTTGTAGTCCCATTGGTCCAATAATTGTTCTTGTAAATAATTTAAAATCCCACTTGTCTATGATTTATGTACTTGAATAATTTACCTCCAATTTGTTTGATCATTATGTCCTTAAACTATTTACAACACACATTTTCATGCTATCCATGAACTTAAACAAGTATAAAACATTGTCCATGTTCCATGATGATATACTAAAAAGACCAATAACATCATTTTATGTAGATAAATTGATATGTAATCGTATTTGAAAAACATAGGATTCATCCTATTATAAATATGATATGATTTAATGTCCTCTCCAAAAAAGATGAAACGCTTCTAGTGTTGGTGTTCTTCCATGTAGTGTTATTTAAATACATGTGGCTTGATTTCCCATATTAGTGGATATATAGTGATGACTAGACCCCCCTATCGTTAGGACTAACCATCATTTCATCATAAAAACTTCCCTTGAACACAAAAATTACATTCACCATTATTTTTCCATTTGGCTCAGTGGACCCATATATGGTCCAATAATTGTGACCTTAATTAGTGTGAATTTTTTCTGTGGTTATTTTTGTGGAATTTGGTATCGCATCACTTTGTTTTGACATCAGGTTTTACCTCTTCCATTCCATGATGACATTCTCAAAAAAAACAATTCCACTGTAAATGCATCCTGAAATTAATCTATTTTCAACATTCCCATGATCCTATGAAGGTGAAATTAATCTACACAGCCAGCATCCTCCTATAAGAAACATGAAAACTACAATATATTTCTTATCGATGTCAGATAAGATATCAACCAGAATTTTGGTTTGGTTTTTTTACTATGTTGATTTCCAGAACTATCAAAATATGGTTTCTTATTTTTATGTGATTTATAGTGATTGATATGCCTCTTGTTTTTTGTGTCCATCTACAAATACATTACTTACCACCATTCCAAAGGTGGGAAAATGATTACAGCAGGGCCATTAATGATGTATATATCACCCTCAAAATGACCTTGTGAGATTTCTATTTATGTGAAATATCCAATCACATTACTCACCATTTATGTGGATGAAGATTACATCATGACCTAACATTATGAAGAAAATAATTGTAATATCAAGATGAAATCCACACACACGTCCATAGAATCTGACAAGACACTATAATCATTATCATATATAAACTCAAGATAACTCATGGGACAAATACAAGATAGCCAAATTGAACATTCTCTAAACGGAACTGTAAAATATTGAGTTACCATATTCATAAAATATATGATTCCTCATATGACCAATATGATATGATTCAATGTCCTCACTAGTGTGGATTCTACCATTCCATGATTGGTATCCAACCATGGTGTGTTCCAGAACAATAAATGGATTGATTCTCATTCATAAAGGGATATATATGGATGACTTGATCTGACATCCATGGATAACCTTTATCAAGAAGCTATATTGAGACATTCAACCCATTCCAATACTTTTCTTATACCATGCAAGGTTATAGAAATATGTTTGGGTTGATTCACATTCCCATGGGATATGTGGACACACCTAAATATCATATTCTCGGTCTTGACCCTCTATAAACTCTTCCTAATTAATTCTCTACCTTAATTACATCATGTCAACTTGTGTGTGGTTTGTATTGGATATTTTCATGTTGAACTATATCTGTTTCTCTCCGTTTTCATTGGGTTCTATGTCCCTCTTTCCACACATGGCCATAAATGATATTCACACTCATTTCTTGGATCTCAATGACCTTAAACAAGTATCATATTGAGTATAAGATATATGAGTCTAAACTATATATACTAATACTACCATAACACAAAATTATACATTAATTATTACCTTTTATGAAACTAGGATTTCTCATATTAAAAATATGGGATGACCAAAACCAACATGCTATCAAAAAATGTTTAAATGTTGTATTACCCTATGAAATAAACGTAGGATTCCCCATATGAACAATATAATATGATTCATTTCTTCACTAGGTCGGAATCCACTGGCACTAGTCTCCCACCTATATTCATTCCAAAACTACATAATACAAGATATCTGATATCATGGGATATATAGTGATGCATTAATATCTTATCCAATGTCTTTCAATAAAATATAATCATTTCATGGTATTTCCCTTTGATCCAGTCCTGGTATCACTCATCCCACATGTCTTTCCATTACACTTAAGTGTGTGGGGGGATAATTCCCATGTGTCTCAATATCCACTCAAGGACATTCCCCATATCCATTTTGATATTAAATGCTTACATTGATTTGAGAAACCATTATCCTTTCAATATTAACATCCTCCTTATTAGAAATGGGTAATAGCCATGAAAACTAATCTAACACCTTTGGATGATACCACAAAGTTTCCTCTATAACTCAAATCGGTTCCCTTATTTAATACATATTCAATGGTCATTCCTAGTTTTTTTCACCCCATCATTCTGTTATGAGGTTGTGGAATATATGTTTTAATCATAGTTATCATTTGATCCCCACCAATTAATAATTCTCTATTCACCAACCATGTATTATAAGTCATGATCTACCTTTACTTACATCTCCTATTAAACATTCGGGGATCCCAATATAATGTGTGTCACATACCAATGAACAGGGGCAGGGTGACCCATTAATATTAATCAATTTTGTAGTTTCCTATTTCATTAACGTGGTTCCCTTATTATGGCATCCCTATAAATAATGGTAATTTTATACCACTCAATGTATATCACACTACAATTGAATCACCTATGTTTAGGAGTTATGGTTGAGTTTCTGGTATCATGGTTGAGATGTGTGATCCCCACTTAATTGATGAATTTACTCTTTTGGTAAACTCAATGAATATAAAAAAGGATCCCATATAGAGACCCATACTTGACGTACATATACATTACATTACATTTACAAAATACTTAATAGATTACAAAAACAGATGCCCAAAGACCGTATTAGTTTAGTGACTTTGGAAACATGGAACATTATCTTCTAATCATGGTGAAAGATATTCAACATATCCCATAAATATATTTCCCTTATTTCTTTCCTAAAACCATTATTTATATCCTAGGGAAAAGACAACATAAAAAAAGGTTTCCTCAATTGCTCTGTAAGGGTAAACATGGAGAACATAAAAACAATCCATAAACATTTGAACATAAAAACATGAACATAAGCAATGAGATAAATCATGACAGTACATATGGAATTAATCATAAAGGAACATTAATGAGGATAAAATATGATGGGAATAAAACATGAAATTGTGTAAAACCATTATGCACACCATATGATTTCCATAGAATCAAAGTCATTGCTACCAAGACCATCATTGAGGACAAAGTCCATTACTGAACTGGGTTTACTTTCCCTTCCAGCCCTTTATTACTGAACCAGATTCACTTGTCATTCCAGCCATGTCTATCTCATGAGATATAAATCTTTACCCAATGAATTTGAGGGAGATATAGGTCCCACCCATCTCATAATGAAATTAATCTTACGTGTGCCACAAATTAAACACAATTCATTCATCATAACCCAATGAATAAAATGGGTTTCATAAACATCATCCCATCATCACATAATACATATAAATAAATGGAAATCAATTTATAATAAGAAAATAAAACCATGTAAATAATAGAGACATTATAATTGAAACATAAACATACTAAATAATTTCATCTTATATGGAAAATATTTTTGATAATACAATTGAAAAGAATTTATGAGGAAAACATCCTTTCGTCTTAAAAAAAATTCACAAAATTCCATGATATTTTAAAAGAAACGAATTTTTATGAAAATAATAATGAGATATTGTAGAGTAAAATTCCTGAAAATAAGGCATTATGAATCTATAATAATCCATTCATGTCGTATAAGTTAAAAAAAGATTCTTCTCATAATTTTGCTGGAAAAGTCAAAAAGTACCTCGTATGGTAAACAAAAGAAAGATTCCTTACATAACTTTTGGTAAAAGTATTAAAAGGGTAAAAATTACTTACAACATACATGGAAGAATATTAAACATTTTATGAAATCATTTTGAGAAAACATGGACTTGGATGATAATCATAACCCCAGTAAATACTTATGAATAAACAATCTCAGATAAGAATGAGAATGGAATTCTTATCTGATACCATAGGTCTAATTTCATCCATATGTGTTTAAACCTCCTGTAATGAGGGTTTAAACATATTAATAACTTGTAACAAAATCATAATAATATTTATCATATCATATATAATTCACTTATGACTTTATATTATCTGTTCTTTTATTAATTCCATGTTAAAGCAGCGTTTTGGGTAAAATCATTTTATTTAACGTACGTGTTTGGACTTTTTGTTGTTGATATTATTTCTTATATACTAATTTTTATAATTCCATAATGTAAAAAATTATTTAGATATAGTATATATCCAGCATATAAATATATATGACAGATCGATAAATGGAAATGAAATACACCGTTCATGGAGACGGTTGGTCGTACGTACACAGGAACGCTGTTTTTGTTTCCCTATTGAATTGAATGGAATTATGTAAATGAAACATATATGTACATAAATCCAGTGTCATTATTATGTCATATATTTTATGATTATTTATTATATATACTTTATAATCACTCTTTAATGGTTAACATGGAGAATGAATCTCATCGTGATCGTGGAGATGGTAGTCCGTACGTACGCACGAGCGACAATATCATTTTTTTGATATTAACATTTTATATAATTGAATGGTATATCATATATACAGAATCATAATAATGTTATATTTATTAATTATATCATTTATACTCATTATTATACCCATCTAAATGATGAAATGTGTGAATAACAAACTACACTATGACGTGGAGACGTTAAGCCATACGTACGCAGGTGTAGTGACATTTTCATTCATAGGATGGATAAAATAACTAATATGGTAGTAAAAAATTTATAATAACAACACGGTATATAGAATATACTGGAGTTATTATTTTATAATAGAAACAACCAAGAAGGAGGAAGTGGAATAAGAATGGAGATTGAAATAGGTGGTGAGATATTTACCTCTCTCTTGGGTTCTTCCTTCTAATTTGATCAAAAGGGCCTCTTAGTATGTCTATATTACTAAAGTAAGGCCTCTAGGATGATGGGATGACAGTTGAGAGGGAATTTGGTCAGGTTTTTTCCTAGAAAAATTTCAATGGAGGTGTGAATCATAGAGAAGGTGGAGTTACCTTGAATAAGAGAGGTGATTGGAACCTTGGAAAAAACATAAAATAATATTTTATATTAAAGTCAAATTAAGGTTATAAAGGAGATAAATTGATTTATTTATAATATAATGTTCGGATGGGTCGAAATATTCTCACCCAATAGGTTTTAGACAGGTTTGGGTCAATATATTAACCTTACCATTTATATTTAACTATTAGTTAAGTATTTTGACATTTACCAAGTCTCTGGGTATCTTTATATAATATGGTTAATAAACATAGTATATACATCCAAGTGAACCCCCAGTGGTTCATTAATGATACACCAATCATTATATAAGTATTTTGGCCGAACCTTATATTTTTAGCAATAGAATATAAATTAATAATTTAATATTAGTTTTAAAATCACTTTTATGTCAATTTTGACACTATTTGGTTTTGTGTTTTTTTATAAATTAATAACTGCATTATTACTTAAAACATAATTCATCTAACCATCACTAATATGTTATATTTTTCAATAATATTAGTTTAATTCTAAAAAAGTCTCAAATTACATTTATTTGGGTATTTATAATATCAATTATGTTAATATTTCATTAATATGGTAATTACATCATCATTATTGTGTCATAAATAAATTAAATTATATAAGGTCTAAAAAATATAAATAATATACCATTATGTTGGAAATAGTTTTATCTTTATAATTAATATTTATAGTCAAATTTATCTTATGTATAACCCTTTATTAAACATGTTTTAGTTATTGAACATTGTTTTTTACTATTTTAACTCTTCTTTAAATAAAATAATAATAAATGTTCAAATATAATCCATGTGGATCTACAGGGTAATATTTTAATCCTATGGTTGATTTTGGTCTATTTACAATTAGCCTAAATAATTAGGATATTTAGGATAATAATATTATTATTTTCCCCATTAATCAGCCTATTTAATTTTAACCTTTTTAAATAAATGTAAAAAGTTCCTATTCACCAAAAATTATTTATATTTTATTGAACCACATTTTACTTACTGATATTAACTATGTCTCTCATATTTTTGAAATTCCACTCATTGAAGCGGTAAAATTATGTTTTATGTAAATTTGACAATTCTCTTATGAGTTGGGTAAAAGATGGTAACAAGTTCAATAAAATATGTTTATATCTAAAATTATTATAAAATGACTCCAATGAATTACATTGAACGTATATATGTATTATGTATCTATTTTTACCTAAAATAAATTTAAATTAAATAAATTATTATTTAAATAAAATTTCATTTTTAACCAACAACTCAGTATTTTCACTATTCATCAAAAATTGAATGTTTTTAGAAAAATACCAAAAAGAACCCTAGGTTAATTTTGAAATTTCGAATACAAAACTGAAGTCCATTTTGAAAGATAAAATTTATAAAATTTCAAAAAGTGGGTATAAATATTCAAAAAGGCTAGTTTATATAATATTTTAATAACATATCGTTGTTTAGTGAAACCCGGTATTGTGTACTACACACACTATCAAGGAAGGTCGCGATTGTGTGTAATGCAATCCAAATCAAGGTTTCACGTAGTGAAATCTCCCTTTGGTGTTGTGTATGACATAATCAAAACTTATTTGCTTTATACATTAAAGAAAATATAAACTTATTGTTGCATTGAATAATTTCCACATAACGAACTTGAAATTGTGTGTAACACGAGCCAAGAATAGTGTTTCTTATACTACAAGCTAATACAGTTTTTCATATACTACAAGATAATCTTGGTGTAGTGTACAATAGAACACATCACCTAAATTAAAAAATATATATCTCATAAAATCTCGGGGTGTTACATTCTACCTCCCTTAAAATGAATTTCTCCCTCGAAATTGGTCGGGGTTATAAATTGTTTACTATATGAAAGTTTCAATCATAGAAACCCACATCGTAAAAATAAATAATAAAACTTAAATATTAAAAAGTGAAGTATGAAATGTAGAGGTTACCCAAATGAACTCCTCACTGGGTTTCCACATAGGATAACATAGGTGAAAATGTGGATATGAAAGAGAAATCTAACCATCATGTTCTGGTGGAGAGTGGTAGAGGACAAGGCTATGAAAAAACCAACACTCACAAAGACATAAATTTGTAATGATCTTTGGTACCATCTGACATATCAGATATGAGGGTATGAAGATAACATTTTTGGTTTTCAAAATTATTTCACTAATGTTGAAAAAATTTTACATAAGGAGAAATACTTACATCATTTCAATGTAATATCAATTTTGGCCATTCCATGAACAACATCCACTTCATCCCTTATTGAATAAATTAATTTGAATTTGTCATTCTTGAAGTGTTATGATATATTGTGATAGGTTATTTCATCTGTCTCTACCACAAATAGATAAGCACAATTTAGTAAATATACATAAGTCCATATATGGTGAGATCAACTGTATATGATTCCAAAAATTGACTTCCACTTCAACTATAATACCTCTTAATAAAAAAATTTAATTTCTACTAAAAAGGGACTTCCTATAGGCCAGTGGTTGGTGATAAAGTCCATTCGCACTTTGGTTGTGGGTTCGATTCATGCATCCTTTTCCAACGTGATGGGTTGTCGCCCATTCTATAGGTTGTCACTTTTCATAAACTAAACTATTATAACATATCAGAAGAAAAAAAAATTTCTATCCTTAAACAATACTATCTTATGTTCAATATAATCCATACCAACCTTATGACCTATCCAAAATAATTCTTTCCAAACTCATAGTATAAAGTGAATGATTACTACAAAGGTCATATAACAAGCACGTGAATACCATCATTTATCCCTCATATATCACAACATATATCTTCTTAGACACATTATAAACATGTCAATACCTTAATCATGTATTCTTTTTAAACATGTATTACCATATAACCTTAGTGAAAACATTAATGCTATCAAAATTTAACTCTTTCTGCATACCAAAATCCCAAAAATTCTATATACTCAAACAATGATATCACTTTGTCCTTACTTCAATCACGAGCTCATGAATACTATAAAACATATTATTTTCTTCTTGTCCCTTCATTATGTTCATATCATCTAGTTTCCAAATATATTTCAATCATTTTTCATGGTTACCAGTACCATATTCTTATGGAAAACCACAATGGACCAATACATAGATATTCCAATATACCATAAATGTACCTAAATAACATTATTCTTGAATACCAATACATAAACACTTCTATACATCCTCTTTAATGATTTTCATTGAATAAGTCCTTCCTTGATTTATAATTAACCTCTTATGTCAGGTCATTGAGTTGGGTAATGCTCATGTTCTCCAGATATAAGACATTGAACTCCATAGCAGTTTTTCACTCTATGACCCTTCTCTCCACGTAGATAACATCTCCCCCTCAATTTTATGTATTAATCAAGGTTCTTCTTCCCTTATTTAGAAATATCAATCTTACTTTCTCTATAATACTCACCATGTGAACATTCATCAAAGTCCATCTTCCTATTATTTTATGAATTAGGAATACCACTAATGTTCACTTTGTTAATGATATATCACGATGACTGAATCAGCATAATCACATAATCTTTTTCTCTATGCATTACACAATATCTTTGCTCATAGTCACCTATTTTTCCATTGGATTAAATGTTGACCCAATTCCTTCTGGTTCCATCCATTTACTAAAAACCAAAACGATGGTGTAAGAAATAGTTAAAATAACAAAGAACTACATAATCATAAAAATTCACTTTTGATATGTATAACTTATCACACATTAAATTATCCATGACACCCTAGGTTCACCCTTGGTTATTCATGATCATCAACATAATTCTTGGACTATAACATATATTTATACTAAACCTTAGGGACATCCCTAGACATACCTTAGAAATATCTATAGGGATCTCACTAACGTTTTCAGATCATAGTTTCAAAAGGTTAACTAAACCCTTTCTCTTATACCAACTGTAGAGACCCATACTTGACGTACATAGACATTACATTACTTTTTAGGAATACTTAATACATTACAAAAATAGACGCCCAATGACTGTATTAGTTTAGTGTCTTTGGAAACATGGAAATAATCTTCTAATCATGGAGAAAGATCTTCAACATCTCCGATAAATATATTCCCCTTTTTTTCTAACCTAAAACCTTTATTTATATCATTGGGAAAATAAAACATAAAATAGGGTGAGCTCAAATGCTCATAAAGGGTAAACATAGAGAACATTAAAATAATCCATAAACATTTGAACGTAAAAACATTAACATAATAAATGACATAAATCACGGTAGTACATAAGGCATAGATCATAATGGAACAATAATCATGATAAAATACCATGGGTATAAAACATGTAATTTTGGGAAACCATTAATCACATGATATTATTTCAATATTATCTAAGGCATTGATTCCAAGACAATCATAGTGGCCAAAGTAAATTACTCAACCATATATACTTATCATTACAGCCCTGTATTACTGAACGGAATTCACTTTCCATTCCAGGCTAGTCTATCTCATGAGATATAAATATTTACCCAATGCATTGGAGGGATATATAGGTCCCACACATCTCATAATGAAATCATTCTTATGTGTTCCAAAATATAAACATAATTCATTCATCATAACCCAATGAATAAAATGGGTTTCATAATCCTCATCCCAATATAACATAATCCATATAAAAAATGGATATCATTTCATCATAAGAAAAAAAAACCATTTAAATAATAGATACATTATACTTGAAACATAAACATACTAAATAATTTCATCTTATATGGAAAATAGTTTCGATAAAACACTTGAAATGATTTCTTGAGGAAAACATCATTTCTTCTTCAAAATCGTTTTCTTTTCACTAAATGCCAGGAAATTTTAAAATAAGAAGATTTATGTTGAAAATAATAATGAAATAATTTAAGGGAAGCTTCATGAAAATAAGGAATTGTGATTCCGTAAAAATACATTCATTCCGTATAAGTTAAAAAACATTCTCTTCGTACTTTTGCCGGAAAAGTCAAAAAGTGCCTCATATGGTAAACAAAAGAAATATTCCTTCCATACATTGTGGTAAATGTCATAAAATGGTAAAAATGACTTTAAACGTACATAGAAGAATAGAAAACATTTTATGAAAACATTTGGATAAAACATGGACATGGATGATAAACATAACCCCAATAAATACTAACGAATAAACAATCTCAGATAAGAACGAGATTGGAATAATTATCCCTTAACTTAGGTCCAATTTCTTCCGTAAAATTAAAAAAAATCATTTATAGTGGGTTTAAACATATTATTAACTTGTAACAAAACCCTAATAATATTTATGATATCATATATGACTCACATATAACTTTATATTACCTGTTCTTTTATCAATTCCATTTTAAAGCAGCGTTTTGGGTAAAATCATTTCATTTATCATATGTGTTTGGACTTTTTGTTCGTGATATTATTACATATATCCTCATTTACTTAATTCCAGAATGTAAAGCATGATTTAGATATAATATATTTTCATCATATAAATATATATATGATATATCGATAAAAGGAAATGAAATACACCGTTCATGGAGACAATAGGTTGTACGTACGCATGAACTCTGTTTTCATTTACCTATTGAAATGAATGTAATTAATTAAATGAAATGTATATATACATAAATCAAGTATCATTATTATGTCATATTTTTCTTAATTAATTATTATTTATACTTTATAATCACCCTTGAATGGTTAATAAAGAGAATGAATCTCATCGCGTTCGTGGAGACAATAGTTTATATGTATGCACAAGCGACAATATCATTCATTTGATACAAAAATCATATATAAATGTATGTTATATCATATATACATAATCATAATAATTTTATATTTATTATTTATGTCATTTATACTCATTATTATACCCATACAAATGATGAAATGTTTGAATAACAAACTACACCACAACGTGGAGACGGTAAGTCGTATGTACGCACGTGTGGTGACTTTTCCAATCAAAGAATGGATAAAATAACTAATATGGGTGTAAAATTTTTATAATAACATTATAGTATATTGAAGATACTGGAGTTATTATTTTAAAATTTAATCAACTGAGAAGGAGGAAGTGGAAGAAGAACAGAACTTCAAATTGGTGGTGAGATATTTACCTCTTCCTCAGGTTCTTCCTTTTGATTTAATCAAAAGGTCTCCGTAGGTTGCCTTTATGACTAAATTAAGTCTTATAGGATTAAGGGAGGATAGTTGAGAGGGTATATGGGTAGGGTTTTGCCGTTCCAAATGTCTTTGGAGGTGTGAATTAGAGAGAAGGGGAAGTGCCATTTTATAAGATAGGTGAGGGGCACCTTAGGAAAAATTTAAAATATTATTTTATAATAAAGTCATATTCGGTTTATAAGGGATAAAAATTGATTTAATTCGATTCCATAGTGGGTATGGGTCTAAATCCTCTCAACCAATAGGTTTTAGATAGGTTTGGTTCACTATATTAACCTTATCATTTATATTTAACTCTTAGTTAAGTAGATTTCCATTTACCATGTCTCTTTGTAGTTTTATATTATATGGTTTATAAACATACAATATAAATCCAATATAACCCCAAGAGGTTAATTATTGATACACCTATCATTATATATGTATTTTGGCTGAACCCTAGATTTTTAGGAATAGAATATAAATTAATAATTTAATATTTTTTCTATAAACTATTTTATGTCAATTTTGAAACTATTTTTTATTTTGTTTTTTTCTAAATTTATAAAAGTATTATTACTTCAAAAACAATTCATCTAACCAACCTTAATATGTTATATTAAAGTATTAAATTATTTTAATTCATAAAAAATATACAATTTCATTTATTTGGGTATTTATAATATCAATTATGTTAATATTTCATTAATAAGGTAATTACTGCATCATCATTGTGTCATAAGTAAATTAATTTTTTTAATGTCTAAAAAATATAAATAAAATACCATTATGTACGAAATAATTTTATATTTCTAATGAATATTTATAGTCTAATTTATCTTATTTATAACCCTATATTAAAAAAGTTTTAGTTTTTAAACATTGATTTTAACTATTTTATCTCTTCTTTAAATAAAATGAAAATAAATGTCCTAATCTAATCCAAGTGGACCTAAAGGGTAATAGTTTATTCCTAAGGTTGTTTTTGGTCTAATTACACTTATAAAATAGAATTATGACATGTTTTAGGATAATAATAATATCATTCTTACCCTTAATCACCCTATTTACTTTTAACCATGGTAAATAAAAGTAAAAAGTTAATATTTACCAAAAATTATTTTTATCTTATTGATCCACATTTTACATAATGATATCAACCATGTCTCTTGGATTTTTGAAATTCCAGTCACATAGGAGGTAAAATTATGTTTTATGTAAATTTGCAAATTCTCTTAGGAGGTGGGTAAAAGACGGTAAAAAGTTCAATAAAATTTTTATATATCTAAAATAATTATAAAATGAGTCCAATTAATTACATTAAACATATATAGGTATTATGTATCTATTTGAACCTGAAATAAATTTAAATAAAATAAATTATTATTTAAATAAAAATTCGGTTTTAACTAACAACTCTGTATTTTCACTATTCATCAGAAATTAAATGTTTTCAGAAAAATATCAAAAATTCACCCTAGGATAATTTCAATATTCTGAATCCAAATATGAAGTCCATTTTGAATGATAAAATTCATAAAATTTTAAAAAATGGGTATTACTATTCATAACGGGTAGTTTATATATTATTTTAATAACATACTTTTGTTTAGTGAAACCTGGTGTTGCGTACTAAACACGCTATCGAGGAAGGTCATGATTACATATAATGCAAGGAAAATCAGGTCTTCGTGTAGTGCAAAGATCTCTTTGGGGATTCTTATAACATAATCAAAACATATTTCATTTATACATTAAAAAAATCTATACTTAATGTTGTGTAGAATAATTTCCACAAATCGAACATGAAATTGTTTGTAACATGAGCCAAGAATAGTGTTGCGTATACTTCAAGATAATACGATGTTGTGTATAGTACAAGAAAATCATGGTGTAGTGTACAATAGAAGACATCAATGAAATTAAAAAGAATATTTCTTATAAAATCTTGGTGTGTTATATCCCATGTCTATGAAACACATCTATAAAGCATTTGGAGGTCACCTTGGCAATGTGTCATGTAGCTTCAGGATTCCATGGCCCCCAATTCGTGTCTGGTTCCAACTATTCCATGAAAAATATGTTCATTGGGATGATCACTCCTCTTTGGTCAAAACTCCACGACCATAAACATTGAATTCAATTCCATATATCATAATCATAAATTGTATAAAGGTTTTCATATGGTTTATTTGTGTTGAATCACCTATTTTTGTTCTTATTTACATTAAGGTACCTCTCTTCTATTCTAGGAACTCTCCTTAGAGATACCCTTGTGGTCCAACCATTATGATAAAAAACTATTGGAAAAAAATTGTACATTAATTATAACGACAATCTATTTGCATCATCTGGTCCAATAATTATGTCTTTAACTATTTCTGATATCTCATTATTTCATGTATGACTGTAAATGGCATAAGAGAAGATGAAAATATGTCAATCAATATAAAAACACATAGGTAAAACCAAATAATAATCTCATAAAAAACATCATTGTGATCATTAAACAATCATGTTCCTAAAATTGTTTGATACAAACTTAATTTCCATATACCTCATGAAATTCTCTATGATGTTTGAAAGATATGATTCTTGTTCTGGAATTCCACTACATTGAATAGAAGGGATGAATTCACAAATATTCAAACATCCTTTTCATAAGATATTAATCCATTCTATGAATGTATTAATCCCACAATGTTTAACAATGTGATGCATCATCCTCAAAGTAAGATGAAAAAAAATATCCAACATCCTCACGAGTAGAGGATAAAAGACCCAGTCATCATCCTTATTGAATGATGGAAAAATTTGAATCATATTAGAGTAACTCATAGTAATCCAATCCCCATTTTGTACTAGTCAGCAAGCATACCAATCTAGTTCTATGACCAATTCCCAATATCTTACCTGATTCATACCATATAAGAATTCTATGACTTTCATTAAGATAGATATTACCACTAGATGTTCTCAGAAACATGATAGTAAAATCCTGATAGTATTAAACTCTATTCAATCATTATATCAGCTCATCACCATGCTTCGTTCATCCCTTGATTGGGTTCCTAAAAATAATTCACATCTGTATGGGACCCTAAATGACATCAATTTATGTACACACTATCTAACATACTATATTCAAAACACACTCCAAAATGCTTCAACTTTTTTTATAATCTTTCTGTCTTCAACCATGGTCAATAGTCTTCCCTCACATGAGTATCCCCATCCCTAATAGATCATTAGTGTAACATGTTTTTTGAATAGGGTAAAAACTCACACTCTATCATCATGTCACCCACTTGATATTCCAGATCATTGGTGCCATGTTTGATATCAATTTTCATATTTGTTTTATTAAAAATTCACACCCTTATTTTTACACCATTTTTTCTAGCTTGTGTTGGGAATTAAATTCACTAGTATATGGAGCCTAGACCTTCAACCATATATTTTCTTGTCATGATTCTATTGGTTCTTGAAAATAATGTTTAGATGTCTATTGATTGACTATTGTCTATAACGCTCATATAAATGACCATCCTCTTTTTATTTATTCCTTCCTAAGTCGAGTATTAGTCACATGTTATTATGGATTCATTATTGGATTTATGGATGAAACAATAAATCATACACCAAAAAATGAGGAATTATAGCACACATAATGTTTTTATTTTCCATTACATATGTTTTGAATGGTGATGCACATATTCGATCCTCCAATTTATTTTAGGATATAGTAAATATCTATCTATATCCACCCCTATTATTAGGATATTGAACTTTTATAACCTCTATTGAGTATCCTCTAGAGTGTTCTATTGATCTTTTATATCAACCTCTTAATCCTTAGAAGCATGGATAACCTCATCAGTCATAATCCTCACATGATTCTATTTAGAAATTCATGTGGCCACAAAATATGAATTTACAACTATGAAAACCTCTTCCAATAACAACTTATCCATGAATTCTGTGATAATAATAGCATGTGTAGTGAATATAGTATCATGAACTCGTTTTGTCCATTATAGGTTTGATATCTCCTCTATAGTCTCCCAAAGAGTTTGGGTTACAAAAGCCTTCATCTATTGCAAAGAAAAGTAAAAAATCATATAAATAATATTCTTCCATTCATTGGTAATGTCTTAAGAATATACACTGAGGATTCTCGAATCCACTTAAACAGTCCCTTAGCTTAATAACAAATGGGGGACTGACAATTCCAAGTTTGTAGGATCGTCCAATGGATTGAGAGTGATGAAATCTTATAGAATCCTACATTTATTAAATCGAAAAACTAATTACTCCTTGAAAATATCAAAGACAGAATCCTTTCAATTATCATGATGTTGGGGTTTATAACATAATTAACCCTCTATAAAATTAGTGGAAAGGTCCTCATTTGGAAATTTCATAGGTTTTATGATCCATAAGTCCATGGGAAATTCATCCTCTTCAATCCTTTCACAGGAATTGGGAGCCTCAGCCACCACCTCAACACTTATGATGTAGGATCTTCCACTATAGCCTCCCAAACTACATCTATCAGTGGAATGATCTGGAAAAACATTTTCAGTTCTTCATCATAATTAGATTACAATAATTCAATTTATGATGTAGTAAAAGTAATCATATTCCCTATAATGTATACCTATGTTTTTTACAATTTTATACCACCCTAGTGATTCCTAGGTCATGATAAATACCTCATGTGGAACCTCTATAAATGGCCCAACAACCATAGTATCCCTAACCACCTCATCTAGGATACCATTTCCAACATCTTTTCCTAATCTTAAATCCCTAATGAATTGAGCATAACTTCTAGAAAATTACTCCTTAACTAGACTTGAATTTACCTGTAAGGGACTATCCATTTCCATATAATTCGGCAGGAAAACCAAATTAATGGGAGAAATGGTAACAATGATTAAATAAGAAGTATATGAAAACATGTTACTCAAAATGATCCATAGGATATCACACTAGAGACAACATTCCCCTTATATTCTTCACCCCGGTTGAAGTTGCCACATCAACCAGTAGTTGTCCACCTAAAACCACAATATTTAAGAGAGGCCATGTTCTTGCTCCCTAATTAGTTGGTTCACCCTCTTAATGTTATGTAGTTTTATCACAAACCCTCCCCTCCTCAAGGATTTAAAATTCCTTATAAGTGAATGTGGATCTATGAAGCCTCTTATAGGTTGGATAATATCCAAAACACATAGGATCAGAAGATTTATCTAATCAACACTAGTATTGTCATCACTAGAGAATCCTTGATAGGAATCTCTTCTGCAATAATCCTCACAATTATATTCCCCTGGTTGAAACAGTATTGAATCGATATATAAAATACATGTGGAATGTATCATTATAAAAATTACCATTACCGGGTGAGTTAATGGACACAATATGCCACAGTAGTAGATTAAGTCTTCTAGAAAATGCATGTATTTCATCTCCTTTCAATAAAGAACATGAAATATTTCCCCCAAATTATCCAAATTAGGGAGGACTATTTCTTCAGAGTTGAAACTCTATTTTATCCCGTGATGTGAGCTAATATATTGGGATCCCCCAACTCTCTAATGAATTAAGTAAAACTATGAAATTAGAATCATCTGGGTGATGTAGTCTCTTCCCCTTATATATATATATTCCCATAGAACAACTCTATATAGACTTCATTAATATAGATTCCACTTATTGGGGATAAACATGATTGTTTTTCCTTCCCTCCATATGGTTTAAAACTATACAATAGTAGGATTTTTTATCTTTATAACCACTATTCTTTCCCATAGACCGAATTTTCCTCTATTGTGTTCTGTGCCTACTACTCAACTGCAACCACACTGTCATTGGACCACTCATTCATCATCATCCCAATTATCTCACCACCTCACTATTTTCCTAGGATATGTTCCCTCCCAACCTAGAACATATTAATGGATGGGCCTATTCTTATATGTGAGTGGTGGAAACTCATTCCCCCCTTCCACCTTCGTGTAAAAAACATGAGAAATATTTTCATGAGAACTGTTGGGTGGAATTCAAAACATACCATCTTATATACTTTTGGGGTAGGATGTTGGATTCCCCTAAACTACCATGAAAATTCTTGAGGGTTTATAGATAGATAATCGCCTTACTATCTACCCTCTAAAAAATACACCATTCAGAAGGCCAAGAGTTAAAACCACTGATCAATACTCTATGTTACATTGTCGATCCCAAATTGTTGGAACCAGGGTCTTCAAAGCATGATTTGGCGTATGGTTTGTGTTTGTTGTCAATCCTCAGTGGAAGTTCAGGATGTGTACCAACAAAGATATCATACCAGGGTCTTCAAAGCATGATTTGGGCCTGAAAATCGGCCAATAAAGTAAAGTGTTTTTGGAAAAGGTACTTGCGCGCCGAGGTCTTGGAGGATAGAAGACTTGCCGCCATATGTTTTTGAGGATAAGAACGTCAAAATTTGGCTAAGGGAAGAATGTCGCGCAAGTATTGGTTGGGTCGTGCAAGTGAGTTGCGCGACAGAGGTTACTGGAGACAAGACTTGCGCGCCGTCGAGTGACTTGTGCGCTGCCGCGCAGGGGGTCCAGTTTGCCTATAAATACTGGACCACCCCTCCTCATTTCTTACAGAGTTTAAGGCCGAGAGATTGTTCGAGCTCTCGTCGCACATGTGGTTGAGTCGCGCAGGTGGTAGTTTTGTTGCGCAAGTAGAGCTTGTGCGCCGGTTGTTAGTTGTGCGCCCAAGGCGGTTTGGAAGAGAAAGGAAGTGGACAGCGCAAGTTTGTAGTTGGGGAAGGAAGAGTAGCGCATGTGTGTTGATGACACTTGTGCACCAGTTTGGACTTGCGCGCCGTAGTGGAACTTGCGCGACTGTCTTGGAGAAGCGTTCCTGGTTTTGCTGAAGCCCACTGGCCTGTTTGGAGCTGCACGAAAACCAGGAGACTACCCGATACATTCGAGGAAAAGTGATATTCTGCTTCTGGAGAGAATCGGACTTAAATAGAGCATCTACATACAACAAAGGATGCATTATTATACAAATGATGAAGAGACCTTTATGCCTATAAACTGGGTGGGACTTCACCAATGACAGTGAGCTAGGGGGAGTCAAAGGGAATGACCCGAGGGACGCAGTGAGCTATCCCTGAACAATTGTAAAGGTAGTGAGCCTGGGACAGAGTGTCTGTACCCGAACCTTTGTAATCCGAATCTAGTGAAGCATAGTGGATTTTGGTACGACCGACAACATGTCGGCGTATGCTCCTTGGACGTAGCCCTTAGTGGTGAACCAAGTAAAAAGGGTTGTGTCTTCTCTGTGCATGTGAATGTTTGCTTTCTGATCATAATCATCATACAGGTTCAACAAGTTTCTACCAACATGGGAACAAGATCCATCACATTAAAAGAAAAAGTGGTCACCCTGATTCACCCCTCCCCTCTCAGGGTGTCCCGGGGTCCTTCAATTGGTATCAGAGGGTAAAGGTTGCTGGTGTTGAATCTGACCTTCTTCGTCATGGAAAACGCGATCAATGTCAGGGGAGTCCCTCACTTCGATGGAAGTAATTTCCAGATCTGGAAGAACAGAATGAGATCTCATCTAAGATCTCATGGAATGGAAGTTATTTTTTCTACTGTAAAAGGAATACAAGTCACCGATCCAACAGGCCTTGCTATGACTGAAATAGACAGGAAACTTCTTGATGCAGATGCTAAAGCACAGAATGCACTCACTGCAGCCCTTTCTGATCAGATCTACCTAAAGGTGATGAATTTCACCTCAGCAAAATCCATGTGGGATAAAGTTTAGAATATTTATGAAGGTGATAGCAAAGTGAAGGAGGCGAAACTACAAGTGCTGCACAATCGGTTTGATGATCTGAAGATGCATCCAGACAAGAATGCAGACTCTTTCATCAATCGAATTACCGAAGTGGTTGGATCTATTCGGGGTCTAGGCGAAGAAATCAAAGACATTGATATTGTAAAGAAAATATTGAGAAGACTTCCACCTATTTATAATGCGAAGGTGTCAGCCCTTGAGGAAAGAGATCTTTCCATACTTTCTTTAGATGATCTACTGAGCAGTTTGGTAGCATATGAAATTAGAGTCAAACCTGAAGATGTTACGACTCGGGTGAGCAAGGAAATGGCATTCAAGGCCATGGATAAACTGAAAATATCAAAGGATAGTAGCGGTGAAGATGACGAAGAAAAAGAAATTCATTCTCTCATTGCAAAGAAGTTCCAGATGGGGAAAGGGAAATTCAAAAGGAAGTTACCTCTCGAGTGTTTCCGTTGTGGAAAAGTTGGGCACATTGCTTCTCAATGTTTAAAAATGATTAATGATGAAGATAGTGAGGATTAAAACTTCAAGAAGCCTCAGAGAAGGTTATTCAAAAAGGGAGACTTCAAATCTGGTAAGAAAATGCAAAGGAAGAGTTTTGTCTGTGAAGAGGAAGAAGATGATAATGAATTCTGTGATGAAGAAGAACCAGAATTCAAAACTGGGAACCATGCTTCTATGATGGCCACTGTTGAAAAGACAAAAGATACTGAACGAGAAAAACAACTGAGAACTTGTGTAGATCCTGAGATTAAACTTAAGGATGTGGTAAGTAAGCTTAAGATTAAATGTAAGAGCTGCAATAAGTGGAAATCAATTGTAGAAGAATCAACTGAATATGTTGATCAACTTGAAGCAGAAATTGAATGACTGGAAGAATTTGTGATGGTACAGTCTAAAATAATTGAAAGAAATGATGATACAGTTGATCTGAAGCTGAGAATTGAAGAGCAAGCAAAGGTCATCAATGACCTCACATCCAGACTGAATGAAAAATCCAAGACTGATGAGTGTCTTGAGGAGGTAGTAGTTACTCTAAGATGTAAACTGGAGACGGAATCAGTTCCAAAAGAATCGAGGAAGAAAATACAGTTCGGAAGATTCTCAGATGCAGAATTACTTTCACGAGCCAAGTGTGGTTCAGATGGGGTTGGAAAAATCTTGAGTTATCAAAGACCCGCTTGCATGGGAAAGAGTGGAATTGGCTGTGAGGCTGAGTCATCAACTGCTGGAAGTGAAAAGATCCAAAATAAAGACAAGATGAAAGCTGAACATGATGAAATGTTACCTAGAGTTCTGAAAAAAGAACCCTCAATCAAAACTAAAAGGAGACCCGAAAATTATCCTCAAACTTTCGAAAATGACAGACAGTCTTACTATTCTCCCAAGGAAGAAGGTATAAGGAGAAATTCAAGTGAGAAGACATTTCCTCTCATGAAGTGTCAGTTCTGTGGCTATCTGGGCCATACCATGTCTTATTGTGAAGAGGCAAGAAGCTATCTGAATGGAGAAGATATAGATGCTTCACAAAGGAGAACAATATCATATCCTAATTCTCATA
Source organism: Viscum album (assembly GCA_963277665.1). Taxonomy (NCBI): domain Eukaryota; kingdom Viridiplantae; phylum Streptophyta; class Magnoliopsida; order Santalales; family Viscaceae; genus Viscum; species Viscum album. The sequence goes on along the minus strand of OY728143.1, from coordinate 957,703,649 downwards.
GAAGAAATAATTTCTATGGATATTGTTTTCGTTGTTCTAACTTTGGTCATAAGGCCGTTAATTGCAGGCAGAGAAGAGACATAGACACCTCATACCGAAGTTCAAGACAAGTCAAGTCTCGTCAGCAAGACAGTGTTGCTCTTTCAAACAGGTTCTCACCTCTCACAGAAGACTTTGACTATGAAGAACCTGGGTATGCGGAAGAGATAGTTGAAAGGCCATCAGTTCTATATAGTCAATCTAATGTCTCATGGAAGGAAAGGAAGAAGATTGAGAAATCGAACCTTGCAGAGGTAGCTCTCAAAGCTACAAAGAACAACAGTACCTGGATTCTGGATAGCGGTTGTTCATCTCATATGACGGGTAATGCCGGCCTCCTAACGAATATCATAAAGAAGGTTGACGGTACAGTAAGATTTGGTAATGATGGGGCTCTGAAAATAAAAGGGAGTGGAAGTACCCAATTAGCTAATGGAGAAATAAAGAAGACTGAAGTCCTTTACGTAGATGGACTACGTCATAATCTCCTCAGCGTGATTCAACTATGTGACTCAGGACTTATAGTTACTTTTAATCAGAAAGGCTACACTATCAACGGAAAAACTGGCAATTCACTTATGAAAGGATGCAGAACAGAAGGCAACTTGTATCAGGTTGATAGTGAAGAAAATGTATGTTACATGACTGTTGAAGAAGAAAACAATTTGTGGCATCGGATATTGGGACACATCAATCAACAAGACATGGAGAAAATATCAAAATTGAGAATTTTGATGGACATTCCCAACCTGAAGCGTGAGCGTGAAAAATCTTGTGATGCTTGTATTCGTGGGAAGCTGGTCTGCAGTTCATATCGGCCAATGAAGAAAAGAGCATCTCACCTTCTTGATCTGATTCATACAGATGTTTGTTGGCCAATACATGTTGCCGGAACTCATGGAGAAAGGTACTTTTTACTTTTCATTGATGATTACAGTAGAATGGCATGTGTGATGGTCATTCACAGGAAACGACAAGTCCTTGACTGCATGAAAACATATCGGCGAATCGCCGAGAATGATACTGGACGAACAATCAAAGTGTTGCGATCTGACAATGGAGGAGAATACACGTCCATTGAATATGAGAATTATCTGGAGAAACATGGGATACAACATGAGGTAGCTGCTGTGAGAACTCCACAACAAAATGGAGTTGTTGAACGTAGGAATCGACAGGTGAACAACATGGCACGAACTATGCTGATTGAGAGTTGTATTCCACGACATTACTGGAAAGAGGTTGTTCAAGCTGCAGTATACATTCAGAATCGAACAAGACTTTATATGCGTGAGACGAAGACACCATATGAATTGTGGCATGGACGGAAGGCTTCTCTAAAATACTTTCATGTATTTGGAAGTAAATTCTTCATCAGGAACAAAGATGTAAATCAAGGGAAATATGGAGACAATGCGGATGAAGGAATTTTCCTCGGTTACTCAATGAATAACAAAGCCTACAAATGTTTCAACAAGCATTTAGGAAGGATTGTTGAAAGTAGTGATGTTATAATAATTGAAGAGAAAACCACAAATGCTTCAAGGACGTCATATGATGATATGATATAAAGTCAGGAAGAATGTGAATGTGAAGAAAATTCAAATGCCGAAATAGAAGAAGATGTTCAAAACACTCAGTAGTCACATCATGATGTTGACTCAGAAGAAGAATCTGAAGCAGAAACTATGGCTGAAGAGAATACTACTGAACCTCGCAGGAGAAATCGAAGAGCTGAGATTGATCCATCCAACATAATTGGGGACAGGAGTGCACCCACTCAAACAAGAAGGATGAGGAATACCACGCAATCTGCATTTCTATCAGTTGTAGAGCCATCCTCATTCGAAGAAGCTGCAAAAGATAAATCAAGGGTGAAATCCATGAATGATGAATTAGATCAGATTGAAAAGAACCAGACATGGGATCTTGTCCAGAGTCCCGAAGGTCACAATGTGATTGGTACCAAATGGATCTTCAAAAATAAGTTTGATGAGCATGGAAGTGTTATCAGAAACAAGGCACGACTGGTATGTAAAGGATACTCCCAGATTGAAGGTATTGATGTTGAAGAAACCTTTTCTCCAGTTGCTAGACTGGAGTCAATCAGGATTTTCCTTGCCATGGCACTCCAAAGAGGATATAAAGTATATCAAATGGATGTTAAAACAGCATTCTTGAATGGTGTACTCGAAGAAGAAGTCTACATTGAACAACCGGTGGGCTTTGTCTTGGGTACCGATGAAACAAAGGTCTGCAAACTAAAGAAAGCTCTATATGGTTTGAAGCAGGCACCACGGGCATGGTACTCACGGCTAGATTCATATCTCAAGAAGTTGGAATTCAAAAGAGGAGGAGTTGATTACAATCTCTATGTGAATAATTCACCAAAAGATCAATTCATGGTTCTTGTCTACGTTAATGATATCATATTTGGTGGCAGCAGGAAGAAATAAGTGGATGAATTTGCCAACCACATGAAATCAGAATTTGAAATGCCTATTATTGGGGAGCTCACATATTTCTTGGGGCTGCAAGTTATTCAAAAGAAGGAATACACATTCATTTCTCAGGAAAAATATGCAAGAGAGCTGCTGAAGAAGTTCAATATGCAAGACTCCAAACCAATGCCAACTCCGATTGCAGTTGGTACTAAACTTGGAAAGCATGAGGATGGGAACTCTGTTGATCCCACCATGTACATGAGAATCATTGGAAGCCTACTATACCTGACAGCGACAAGGCCAGATATTGTCTTTTCAACATGCCTTGCGGCCCGCTTTCAGAGTAATCCAAAGGATGAACATATGGCAGCAGTAAAAAGAATCATGAGGTACATTCAAGGTACACATAACTTCGGGTTATTTTTTTATGCAGGCAGGGACAGTGAATTATCAGCATTTTCTGATGCTGACTGGGCTGGTGATGTTGTAGACAGAAAGTCCACTAGTGGTGGAGCTTTCTATATTGGGTAAAAATGTGTTGGATGGTTGAGCAAGAAACAAGAAAGTAATTCTCTTAGAACTGCTGAAGCTGAGTATATCTCCGCCACAAAATCATGCACTCAACTTCTTTGGATGAAGCAGCAGCTAACAGATATTGGTGATAAGGTGCAGCAACCAATGGTGATTTAATGTGATAACAAAAGTGCAATTGATCTTACAAAGAATCCGGTTCAACATTCTCGTACAAAACATATTGAAATACGGTATCATTTTATCAAAGAAAAGGTTGAACAAGGCGTGATTAAAATGGATCATGTTGGAACTAATGAGCACGTGGCTAATATCCTAACCAAGCCATTGTTAGCGGCTGTGTTCGAGAAGCATCGGTTGAACCTCGGTGTTCAACCACCTCCTACTATATAAGGAGGCTCCGAAAATCCCTTCTCCCTGTTTTTTTTAACTGTTTTTTTTCTGCTTATGGCTGTGATGCAGCTTTATGGGGGAGATACTATCCAGGGGGAGTATGGCTTGAGCTGAACATTGAACAACTTATCGGTCTTTGGTTTTATTGTCAATGGAGTAGAAAGGAATAAATTCGAGGCAAGAAATTATTCTGCGATGAGAAGTGTATGATTGTGATGAGAAGTTTTTCAAGGCAAGAAATTCATCTGTGATGTGAAGTGTAAGATTGTGATGAGAAGTTTAAGAAGGATAACATCGGGCGTCATGGATAATTTCAAAACATTGGAACCCAATTCAAGCTTCCTCTCTTGTTTTCTACACCGAGCATTGCTCACGTAGACTTAGAGTGTTGGCTGAGTTGATTATTGCATTTTGGGTTTTCTCGTGGTTGGAGATCTTTTGAATTTATTCTGATTTCCAACAAACCCAAAGGGGGAGATTGTTGGAACCAGGGTCTTCAAAGCATGATTTGGCGTATGGTTTGTGTTTGTTGTCAATCCTCAGTGGAAGTTCAGGATGTGTACCAACAAAGAGATCATACCAGGGTCTTCAAAGCATGATTTGGGCCTGAAAATCGGCCAATAAAGTAAAGTGTTTTTGGAAAGGTACTTGTGCGCCGAGGTCTTGGAGGATAGAAGACTTGCGCGCCATATGTTTTTGAGGATCAGAACGTCAAAATTTGGATATGGAAAGAAGTTCGTGCAAGTATTGGTTGGGTCGTGCAAGTGAGTTGCGCGATAGAGGTTACGGGAGACAAGACTTGCACGCCGTCGAGGGACTTGCGCGCCGCCGCGCAGGGGGTCCAGTTTTCCTATAAATACTAGACCACCCATCCTCATTTCTTATGGAGTTTAAGGCCGAGAGATTGTTCGAGATCTCGTCGCGCAGGTGGTTGAGTCGCGCAGGTGGTAGTTTAGTCGCGCAAGTATAGCTTGTGCGCCAGTTTTTGGCTGTGCGCCCAAGGCGGTTTGGAAGAGAAAGGAAGTGGACCGCGCAAGTTTTTAGTTGGTGAAGGAAGAGTCGCGCATGTGTGTTGATGAAACTTGTGCGCCAGTTTGGACTTGAGCGTCGTAGTGGGACTTGCGCGACTGTCTTGGAGAAGCGCTCCTGGTTTTGCTGAAGCCCACTGGCCTGTTTGGAGCTGCACGAAAGCCAGGAGACTACCCGATACATTCGAGGAAAACTGATCTTCTGCTTCTGGAGAGAATCGGACTTAAATAGAGTATCTACATACAACAAAGTATGCATTCTTATACAAATGATGAAGAGACCTTTATGTCTATAAACTGGGTGGGACTTCACCAACGGCAGTGAGCCAGGGGGAGTCAACGGGAGTGACCCGAGGGACACAGTGAGCTATCCCTGAACAATTGTAAAGGCAGTGAGCCTGGGACGGAGTGTCTATACACGAACCTTTGTAATCCGAATCAAGTGAAGCATAGTGGATTTTGGTACGACCGACAACATGTCGGCGTATGCTCCTTGGACGTAGCCCTTAGTGGTGAACCAAGTATAAAGGGTTGTGTCTTCTCTGTGCATTTGAATGTTTTCTTTCTGATCATAATCGTCATACAGGTTCAACAAGTTTCTACCAACGTGGGAACAAGATCCATCACAGTAAAAGAAAAAGTGGTCACCCTGATTCACCCCTCCCCTCTCAGGGTGTCCCGGTGTCCTTCACAAATCACATGGGAAGGGTAGATATATTCAAAATGAAATGTTCTTCCAATTTTATTATTTCAAATACATCCACTACTGCTAGAAAAAGATTAAAACTCATAGTTTTTTATGATAAATGGAGAAAAATACACCTTATTGGGTGATATGGGGTACATATAATCATATCCCCTCATTCATATAGAAATCTAACCATATAATAAATTAAAGGGCCCACATAAACTGAGGGGGTTTTCACCTGACTGATGTAGCATGAAACATTGTACCAATTTTCGGTTGATGGGAATGAATTGTTGATTCAATACCAATTGACATCATCACTACCATGATTAGGATTCTCAAGAACACACCCTTGTGCACATCCTAATCTGGGAGAATCCTACCATAAATTTTCATAGTAATAAATCTTTCCAACCTGACCCATAAATCCTCAGGATTCATGATGTTTCTTGAAAACTGCCACTCTATCGCCTCCATTATCATCTAATATGTGTGAAACTTGCCTTGATGGGATTAAATTGAATAATAATGTGGCATATAGATTAGTAATTCTATTGGTGCATTCAGAATGTACCCAAATCATTACATGAAACAAAAGTCCTTTATCCATTTTTTCGTCACACTCACATTACACCAAGATCATCATCACCCTTATGATAACAAGAATATTTAAATGTTCATCACATAAATCCATATCTAAGGTGAAATCATCATATTTCTCCCCCTATATAGGGATCCCCATGATGTTTTAATGGTCCCATAAATAATTTATGACCTCCCTATGATGTAGGATTGATATTTTGGTCTCATCTGACGACCAACACAGAAACTATTGAATAACTTTCCAATGATGGTAGAAATGTAAATATGAGAACAATACTTCTGCATAGATCCAAACACTCGTCATATAGAACTAAAATTTATTATAGGATTGGAAAATATAGTAAACATAGGGATATTCATCCTTGAGGTTACACCAACACATTGGTTTCAATCTTCTTTTTACCCTATAATATTTTCCATCATTCCCCCTTAAATGATGTTCAAATATTAATGGGTAGAAACCACTCCCTCGTACAACTCCAATTTTATAATTTTCTTGTGGTTTTAAATGGTACAACTAGTAAGAGTCATGAGTTCATTCCTAATGTGCCATGAATCATCACTTCTCCACATGTACTATCCATGTGAACACCTGAACCAGTTGTTGGGATCATACTGATAAGGATAATGGGTGAGCACATCATCCGTCATCCTAAAACAACATGTTGGACACCACATTCATATTGTATAGTCTTAATTTACCTCTATAATCAATATATTATGTGTACAATGATCTTAATTTCTATAAATACTCTCTAAAATAATTAGTCTCCTGGTCATATACCCTCATTGTGTTGTGGCTGCATCAATAACCTCAGTGTCCATCATTCAAGAAATCAATAAAATTTGGAATCTTGTTTTCAAAAGTGATCTCATGTATGATTTCTCATGAAGGTAGAGTAACTAAAAGTATACAATTAAGTGAATGTATTTTAAATGTAATACAAATCCCAATAGTGGTTAGTTTCATGAGTTAAGTGGAGTGAAATTATAAACCGATCATGAATTTTTTCTAGTTATAAAAGACATACCACTAGACTATCACTCCTGAAATGATCATGATCTCATCAAGGAAAATCACCCCTATCTATATCCAAAGCATCTGATCTTCATTCATGAATAGGGATTTCTAATTTCCATTTTTTGAGATATTTCCATCTGAATCCCACACTAATCTTCTAATAATAATTTTATTTAGTGGGAATTCTACAAAATAGACCTACGGGACATTGTTCACAAATTTTTGAACCTCCAAGAATGACCGATGTTCGAGGGAATTTTGTAGCTACATGGAGCTTGATGTAGAAAACTCTAGGAATCATAAATATAGTTCATGGAAGTCCATGAAACAATAGATCACGATAAGGTACCCTCCTTCTAGAGGAACATTGGGTTTTTAATGTTGTGTGGTTTTAAGAATTTTTTGGAAGAGACAACTATGAAACAAAGATCTAGTTTGAAGAAGATCATGGTCTTACAGATCATATGGTGGAAACATCCACACATCATAATTCCTTTTAATTGAAGTCACCACACTACATAGAGTGTGAGGACGCAACCACTATGTAGTATATCTCTGGTTTGGGGATATCATATAACTACATGAAGCATGAAATTGTATCATTATAGTAACGTATTTCAAATTCATAGAACACCATAACATTAAAATGCTCGTAATATATTGTATAACTATCCACATTTGTTGAAATTGAGCCTATTTCCTATTTTAGATCTATAAATATTTCCCCTTTCAGACTTTTAAATGCATGAGAATTTTTAATTTTTTTGAAAATCATTGAATTCATGATATTCAAAAAGTTTCGGATCAAAATTGAAGATAGATTTCTAATGGTAACTATCAATTATTAAAATTCCCCCCATGAGTTCTGTAGATCATCACCCCAAGGTGGATATTCCTTTACAAATTTTATATAGACATGGAATAAGAATAATTCCCTTTATGGATTTTAGAGGTTCATGAGATAATTGTACTTCATGAAATTAAGCTCATGGGAACCAAGACATCACTATGAGGCATGGTCTCCATGTTTTGTGAAACATTCTCTTACATGATACCATTATCCTTCACGAAGCACCTAACATTATTAACGTAAATATTTTTTAAAATACATCATCCATGAACCTCCATGGTTCATAGATTCATCCAATACGATTTCATGATATTTTAGTTCATATTTTTTTATAGAAATCCATAATTTGTTCAACTGTACCCTATATTCTCAGGAACATGTACCTTAATCCAATTATATTCCCTTTTTGATTAAAGCATGACTTAAAACCTTACCTACTATTTTCCCCTAATAATATCTATATTACTACCTATTTCTCTGAATAATTGTATCCCTTACATTAGAGACCTTAGTTTCCACTCTCCAATAGAAGTGTTCATTCCATACCCCACTCACAGTTAGATAATCAGTGGAAATTTATGTCCTAATGATAGAATCATCAAGCGAAACTGGTAACCATAATAGGCTGATAATCCATTTACAGATGATCCAATCCCATTTATAAATTACCTCCCTTGATGTAATCCCCAACCACATCCTGGCAGCATGATATACAACTTCTCATTCCAACGTCCAAATCTTATGGTGTTAAATTTCCTGAAAAAACCAGATCGTATGAAGTAAATCTATATCCATACACAAACTCATGATGAAGGGGTTCCCCATGCTAACTAATCAAGGTATAACACCATCTTAGAAATATAATCAGGTACTGATCCCCTCAACAAAATGTAATCCTGCTTTGAGAAGCCAGTATGTGTAGTCCCCACACCATCTTTAGTTGATGCCCCATCTATTACTCGAGTGTCCTTATAGAATGATGTTAAACAGCAAGGACCAGTCTTGTCACATGACCCTAAACTATTGTGTAATAATACATGGTTTCTAATATCAATTTTTAATGGGGTATTTAGAATCCTCTATTAGTTATAATCAAGAAATACCAACACTTCTAGGGTCAAACCATGAGTATCAATCAACATTCCATGACACTCTTCCAAATCATCAATTGTCTTCATCTCCCCTACAAGGAATCATTAAAAAAACCCTCATTTCTTATCAACATCAACTTTATGGATTAACATAACTTACCACTTTTATAGTGATGATATTAATTCTATGAAAAACTTATCTCTAGAATATATTAAACATGTAACCCACCTATATCCGCAAGACGTTAAACATGGGTCCCATCTATCCCAACTTTAGATTAAACCTTTTGCCCAGTTAACCCAATTTAATGTTTAAACTATAAATTATATATAACCACTAGATGTTAAACCATTGAAAAAATGTTCCATATAAGATTTTAATATTAAGAATCATCTATCGCCAAATTATTCTAAATCTATATCACACTTATCACTACATCTTGTTAAACATGTGACCCATCTGTCCTCATAAGCCATCCAATCTGAGGCTCCCATATCCCCACAACACATTGAACATATGACACATAGGTACCCATAATTTAATTATTTATGTGACCCAGCCCAAAATCTCTACACCAAACAATAAACATGGTATTCCAAAGGTAAAAAATCCTTAGAATACATACTCTCCTTGTGTCATATACCACATGGCTGAAACCTGATTTCATATTTTCCATGCATATGATTCCTCATAGAAGCGATTCCCTCTATAAAAGAAATAATTTATAGGCTACCAACACACCCAACAAAATGAATTGACTATACATGCCCAATATTAATGTCAACTCTTACCAATGGTTTCTTCTCATTTGAGAAAGATGCAGTGTAGTTAAATATTGTTCACCTCAAGATGGAACTTGGAATGAGATTCACAAACATGACTAAAATCTAAAATAGATACACAAAAAATGGGAGGAGCTATAATGTGGAATCCATTGATGTAGGAAATGATATCCCATCATCCAATTTTATCAAGTAACATAGATCATAGACTAAAGGGACTAAAATCCAACCACCGTTTAAAAGAATGAATATGGTGAAATAGTAATCTGATGTGTATCCCCATCTATAAATCATAATAACAAAAGATTATAGGTTATCATCATATATGTAAAATATTTTTAAAAAACCTATGAATAATATCATGACAATATTATCCATTCAATTTATATATAAATAATATAACATCTAAAAATTTCTACAATAAAAAAATCATTGAATATGACCATAAAAATGGAATATTAAAATAACAGAGTTGTCATTATGGTTGACATTTTTTTTCATGTTGTGTTTGTTAAAACTAATATTCCATTCCATTTTTTGGTAAAAAAATAAAATTGACCTCATTCAAAAAATAACATGATGATTCAACATTTACCATTATGTAAATAAGTAAATCATTGCTAAAAAATTATTTTTTTGTAGATTGTAGAAAAAATATTAAAAACAATTTTAGAAAAAATATAAATGAAATTATATGGGTTTTCGACTAAAGAAATTTTTTTTATTAAAATATTTCAATTGATATATTTAGTTTTAAAAGAGAGGGAAATTGAAGGGAAACTTGTATGATCTAGAAATAACCTTATGTTATGAAAATTTAATAGTTTACTGAGTATTATATAACATTATTTACTCATAAACAACATAGGCATAAATATCCATAAGAAACAATTCGATTTTAACATAAAATATTTAACATTTTAGTAACCTTTCAATACTACTTCAAAAAAATGATTAAAACATATATGGATAAATAAATACACATAAAATTTTAAAAAATAACTATAAATTAAACTAATGGCCTATATATACACCTCATAATATAAACAAGTGTTAAATATTTCATGTGTCTCACAAAAATAAATGTTATATGAAAATCCCTTACCATTATTATTGAATTTGTTCAAACTCATTTGAACCTCCAATATAATAAATATAGGTTCAATATAAATATATTACATACAAATAATAATATATATCATTACATATATTATTTACATATGAAAATTAATTATCCATTTATTAATAATTCCATGTTAAAATCATGTTCTAGGTAATAACTGTTTCATTCTTCATGAATGCTTTAGTTTTGTACATTCAATTCATTTAAATTGATAATGGTTACATCACATCAATAAATTTAAAATTAATATAAATATAATATATATTAATTATATATTTATTTATAAAGGCCTATATACTTTAATTATAGATATTGAATTATACGGTTGTTGGATATTGTTAGATGTACATAAAATTGTTTGTTGATTCTATTTTCGAGACTAATGAAAAGATATGAAGGTAAATAATATATAAAATATGTAGATTAAAAATTATTTCATGTATATGACATATATTCATTAAATGTTTCTTTATTACTTTACATGTGATATGTATGTGAAAAGTAAATCACTTCACTTCATGAGGTGGTAGCCACCAAACATGCAATTGACGTTATAGAATTCCCATAGAATTTAATGTAAAAAATGGTATAAAATATAATAAATTTTAACAAGTATAATTATGTTATAAATATAATATATATATATTAATTATATCAATCATTATATCCTTTAATTATAGGTAGGGATCAAAACAAATTTTATTGGTTCATGTGGGGGTAGTCTTCCTTACCCATAACAGGCATTTTTTTACCATTTCATTGTAGAGGATATAGATGTTTGTTATTAATTTAACCTAATAAAATCATACTATATTGAAGAGACTAATATTATAATATCCACATGTCTATATCATATTTTAATATTTTAAATGGAGAAATGTTATGAAAATTATTACTTAAAAAATATACAAATTCCATGGAGATCCCATTTAGGATTACATGTAAATCCTTCATAGAATGGTTTTATGATAAAAATAAGGGCTCTTGGATTTGGGGATGGAATTATAGAAGAAATTTGGTATGGTATTATTTGAATCAATAGGATTTGGGTGATTTCATAGGGGAGTAGAGTGGGTGAACATTCATTAGTGGTGAGAGGATGCATATGGATGTTATGAAAATAAAATGGAATACACAGAATTTATACATGTAAGAGAGATCCTAATGTGATCATTATATAACCAAAGATATAATAATGTATAAATATGTCCATTAAATTGGAATTGGAGATGTTTTTATTGGATTTATACCCTTATATCTTTTAGTTTAACCTCATGGAAAACATGTTTTAACAATATCCTCAGTAATTAATTTTGTCTTTTCCACTATTTATTTTAACCAAAATATATGTTGAAATTATTTTAAAACATTAATTATTTTGATTAAATTTAAAGAATAAATTTTTTATAATGCCATTAATATAATTAAAAATTAAAAATTAAAATTTTCCCCACACATGTGATGATAAAATGGGGGTTCATATAAATTTTGTTATTCCTACTGACTTTTTAAATGTCAACAGTGAGAATGAATATAATTAATATTTCAAATATGGGTATAATAGTGAAGAACTTATTCTATTTTTACATTTAGTACATTTCAAAATAAAATGGAACTGTTAAATTTCATTATATGATATTGATGTTTATAATAAAAATATGTAATTTAACATTTACCTAAAAATATAACTTTTCAAAATAATTCTAAAAAATTCACCCTAACATAATGTTGAATGTATAAATTTTTATTTCAAAAATGATGTTAATTTTTACAAAAAATTAATTTTATTATTTTTTCATAAAAATAATTAAAAATCATTTCATTGAGAGGAATGCTAGTTTTGATGAATAAAAAGAATATTCAAAAAATATTTCCTTATTGGAAAATATATTTTATTTTAAAAAAATATTTTTTTCAAAATGATGTTATGGATATTATTATAGAAATATTTAATGTATATGTTTTAATTTTTACATTTAAATAACAATATTAAAAATAAATTATGGTCTATAGAAACATATTTTTACGTTGAACAAAATCTATAAAATAAATTAGATTATTCATGAATAAAATATTTCATAAAGACATGTGGTGTTACATTCTGTCCCATCCCCCACCACCCCAACCCTTAAAATATAAATATAACTCATAATTATAAAATTTTTGAAAATAATTTAGGGTGATTCTACGTCATTACATCCACTGAATCCTACATATCTTCCTTAATATGGTGGTTTGACCATAAAAAATTGAACACATGTGTGGTATTGTTTGGTATGAATTTTTTTAAACACAAAAATCATCACAAGAAGTTCCTCATAATAAATATAATGTTTTAGTTTTGTGACATTTGATTTCAGTACATTTTATTGATTATGTATGTACATCCACATGATATACACATGGATCTCATTGTTAGCCTAATAGTTTTTCAGTGGAAGTACTATGAAATATGTGGTTTTCTTGATATGAAATATAATTTTTAAAAGACTAATATACCTTGGATATAACATTACATTATTTTCAATTATCATTACCTTAATTGATTAATATATTCATAGAAATCACTTTTCACCAAAATAAAATTATAGATTGCACCAATGATTTTCAACATAATACATCTTCATACTTTGTACATAACTTATGTGTTGCTGAATAAATATAACATTCTCTACAATTTCATCAGCTGGATCATCCCCATATATCTCTATTTATCAAAAATAATCTGAAAAAATTGGATTTATTCACTTCCTTCAAATATTTGTATACATAAGTATTAATTTAAATTCGTGAGTGAAATCTATTGTTGTAATAAAACATCGCTATATAAATGTATTGATCCAACCCCCTTGAAAATCCATAGATGAATAACACAATATAGAATATTCGGTATAAAAATCTCTTTTTGACTGATCAAATATCTAAGGATTATTTAGAGATATAAAAATAAACAATGTATATGGGTATTTATAAAGACTTAACTAGAGTATTGAAATAAAAATTAGATCCCAGTCAAATACAATTGAAGTTCATAATCCATTCATACTTACAAATTGAATAATGTATATGCTAAAAAGAGGAAATAGAGATAAATATTCTTCACTATCGGTGAATTGTGCTATAATTTTATTCTTTTTTATGGAATACCATGTATAATTCTTACCCTTATATGTTTTGGGGAGTTAAATGAAAAAAATCCATGGTGATGTTTTCCCATATCAAATATGTTAAGGGTAATGTTTATAACATCTAAGTAGTGTTTTTAAACTTATAATTTAATTATAGATATACTATGAAACACTATAAAAACTATAAAATAACACAATTAATCCTATATTACTATAAATACACTTTCAAATAACTATATATATCAATTTTCATCATGTATGAATATTGAATGAAGGTATATGATCTACCATTAATATCTATTTCATTAAATTTGGTATGTGTAGACCACATATGTGGTTTTTAAACATTATAATTACGTCTTAATCAAGGATAAATGTTGGAAAATATTGCACCTAATTTTAATACTCTAGAGCATATTTTTCTTCCACTTCAATATTTACATGGATAGATGGTTGAACACTAAATTGGGAGTGATAATACCTTTATGTCATAAATAATCTCAAATCATATCCTTATGAACATGTTCAACTCCTTCTATGTTAATATATACATTAGTATTTTCTTATCAGTATATATGTCACACAATCATAAAATATAATACATCTATGTCATTAAAAAGATATTTATTTATGAAAACACCAAATCATGAGTTGGGAAAAGTTTTCCATAAAATTCAAATTTTCATGAGGCATCATCTATAATCATGGCATTTTTCTTTAGAATTCATACAAATCCCTTATTAGATATATCACTATCGATTACAAACAATTCTCTTCTCTATGGTAATGTAAGCATAATTGCGCTGACTAATCCTCTCTTAAGCTTCATTTAATTTTACAAACCATCATCTGTCTATAATAACTTTCCTCCCTTTTATGTCAACATGACGAGTTGATCATATACTCCTAATAAATTCTCAAAACCCAATATATAATATCCAACTATTCATAGAAAACATTGAATTTATTTTCATGTTGTTAGTCTAGACCAATGTTCAATAGCCACCATCTTTGATAGATCCACTCATAAACCCTCTCTTGAGATTATATATTCAAAAAATGAAACCATTTGTAACAAAAATTCCCATAATATAAATTTACATACAACATGTACTTTCATAGTGTCTTAATTAAATTTATCTAGTGATCTTCATGGTATTCCTTTCTCTTTTAATATATAATAATACTTTCTATAAACACTACCAAAATATTATATTGATAATCTCAAAATACACTATTCATTAAATATATAAAGATATTAGGGAATTAATTCGAACAAATGAAATCACTATATACATATATTTTATATACCATAAAAATAATGTAATCCTGGGTATATAATCCTTAATACCCTTAATTAATTAAAAATATAAAGAAGTTCTATCCTAGAAATGTATTAAGATCCATGAAATTGATGAAAAATTCATCAATATGGTGAAGATGACTTTTATTATTAATTATGACCATGTTTAGTTCATGATAATCAATGTGGAATCACATCCATCTATATTTCTTCTTAAGAAAAAGAAATATTTCATCTTATGGTGAATTAAATGTATTAATGAATCCCTTTCAAGTTTATTTTCGTGTTTCCTATTAAATTTCTAAAACTCAAAAACATTTATGAAGTATGAAGTTATAGAAAATAGTGTAAAACCCTGTATGAGTTTTTTTGATTACTTTACTTCAAAAATTGGTGGATGACTAGGAAAATCTTATGCAATGTCATCAATAAACTCCATCACAATCAGATCACCATATATTTTGAGTATATAACCAACAATGTGAGATATAAGACACATTTGAATGGGAATAAAGACACATAAAATGGATGTGATCTTTGATGTGTGTCCATATATATAATCTCCCTGATGAAATATCATTCTCTGGCTTGTAATGTTAAATATTATGTCCCTTAATTTATTATTGATATGGAATTTATAAGGATAAATCTAATGCATGAGAAATATATTAAAAAATTAATACATGGAGATAAAAATGATGTTCATTGGAATCACATTCCTCGAAACATAAACGAGATAAGAATCATAATAATGAGACATGTTAATTGTATCATTAGGTGTTTTCACTTCAAAATAAATATATAATAATTAGGGTGGTATTTTGGTACACTAATACAATTATTCAAATATAAAATATTTTCTATATATATTCAAATAAGACATTATTGGTTCTACAATGGAGGGTAGGTTCACTTTTTAAAATTTCCTTATCATGCTACACATTATAAATATTGATCACATTATGGTTTCTTCTTTATACTGACCTAAGAGTTTTCTAGTGATGATCATCATATTTATTAATCATATTAGTTTACTGGTTATAATAATTTCCATTCTCTCAGAAATTGAATCACAAGTGTGTTGGTGGTAAATTTTGTGGATATTTCTCTCAATTTGAAAAATCATCTATCATATTCCCATTATATAGATGATAAATTATCAAATGGCCATCTATCCCAAAAGTAAAACATTTCTTAATCCCATTAATAATGTTTCTACAATGGTTCATTATACAGTTTTATACAAAATAAAATATCATCTTCTTTTATCCATGATTTCTAGAGCTTCATTAAATTCCCTCATTCATTTATTATCAAATCCAAGAGATTTACTGGTAATTAAAATCTCTATTTGTTCTTTTATAGAATGATTTATTATAACACCATATATATTGAAGTCCTTTCAGTTCAATTACATTGAATGACATGGATTTAATATACTAGAGAATGAATCAACAGTTCATTTATATTGGATGATAATACTAAAAGTGTGCCCCATATGTTTCAAAAAAATCACCTCATTTGTACCAATTTTTTTATAACCATTCTAATATTTATAAATTAACTCACTCACCATTTTTTTGAATAATATAAGGAAATTGAATATATAAAAATAAGATAATAATCTCATCCCATTCTATAGATATAATTTTATCATTTGGTAATTAATTCTTGATAATAGTCCACCATTTATGTGATTGTCAATCATTATTTTAGACATACAAATTGAACTTCTTATGATCTAAATTTGTCATAACAGAAAATAACACTTAAATGGTGCTAATCCATTTTTCAGAAATTAGTGGATCAGTGGAAACACTAAAAAATGTGTATGTCTCCCCATAAAGAAATCAATATAATGTTATTACCCTCATAGCATGTTTATATGTTTATGATGATTTTTATCATCAAAATGTTCTGTCAAAATCGAATGGATATTTTATATTCTATCTACTATAACATTTTGTTTCATAGGTGGAAAATCATTCAATTTTTTATCTCACACAATATTAACATTATTACTTTGAATTAGATACATTGTCAAAAAAATACTTAATATTTAATAATATAAGTGGGGAACCATATAACAATGAAAAATAATTAATATGGTATCTAAATAATTACAGAATCATTTCAATATATTTCACATTAGGCTTATCCTGATTTATTCATGACCATTATTTTCATCCTTTAAGATTTTTTAGAATTATTTTTTAAAATTCAAACACATATTCCCTATTATATTCAAATGAGGTGTCCCCAAATCTCTATTTTCAGGAAGAAAATAATGATTATGTCAAGATCAATGAACCCTTTGTATATTTATTTCCCCGTAATAAAACTATTCTACAGCCACAAACAGTTTTAGTTTCTATATTGGGATTTAATTTCTCATTAAAAACTCTCTCTATCAATAAATAATATTCCATGTTGTTTTACTATATATAAATTTATACTTACAGTTTTCATTTATGTATTCTCATCCCAGTATCAATGGTTTAGCTAAACCATTCTCTGATATCAATTAAACATTAAAAAACTTCTGAAACGTAAATATTAAATTATAATTAAATAATATAGTGATCCACACAACAATAATTTATGGTTAGTTATTTACAAACATTGATATATAATAAACTAGATAATATGTGAACTATATCATCCCAACCATATTATTACTAATTATCACCCTTCATTCGTATATGTTATAAAATTCATTTCTTTTGAGGCTGTGAAAATGAATCATAAGAAAGAGGGATCTTAGATGTAGGGAAATTATAAAAGAGGGAAAATATCGACATAACATGAGTAGAAGGTTATTAGAAAAAGAGAATAAAATTTCAAAAAAACATAACCCATATATCATAGATATTAAACACGAGTCATGGAAAAAATATTGATAGTTCATAAGCTGTGAATAATAATAGAATCCAATAATATGATAAATAAGATCATAAAGTCAATATACGACATAGATTTTTTTAATACACATAACCATATAAAATTGCTTCATTACATCTAAAATCTCATTTTCATAACTATTATAGTGTAATGGGTTCACTCTCCAAACCATTATATTAATCAATATTCCCTCACAAGAATAACATAGGGAAAAAAAGTCCCTAACTAAAATCTGATCACTACCCATTCCATTCACGTTTATCTATTGGGATATCAATATTTTTACAATGAATTATATATAGATATAGATCCCCCATCACATAATAGATATATTACATATGTGTTCCACTAGATCAAAAAACATCATCATATCAGAACCCATTAAATGAAATTGGTTTCATAAAAAACGTTATTACATAACCCATGGAAATGAAATGCCTTTAATAAAAATTTCATAATTTTATAACCTGGGGAAGAAAAATTTATTTTATAAATTTTTTATACTTTCATAATTTCATAACTAATTTTAATGGAATGATTTCATAAATATATTATCTTCATAAATATAAATAATATAGGCGTATGATATGGGTGGTATAATTAGATCAAGCAACCAGTAAAGCTTGTGTAATATCAAATGTTTTCATCTTGAGTGAAAATTTACTCTGAATTGTAATTGAATAATTTATTAAAGAGAATGTTCATTCTATTTTGAAATCACTTATTTAACATATGATTTTTTTAATTTTAATGGAAATAATTTTAGAGAATATAACCATAGAAACATGTAATGGAATCATAAAATAATTGTGTTTTCATGATAGAGGAAAATTTTATTAATATTTTGTATGTTAAAACATTTATTCATTTCATGTTTTCTGTAAAAAATTCAAAGTTCCATGTTCATAAAAAGGAAAGAATATTTTTTTTAATCAACTTTGTAAAATAATTATATAATGGTAAACCATTATTTAAAAAATAACTATTTAAATGAAAAACAATTCTGCAATACATTTTTAGAATACATAGATATAATAAAAAAAATTATCAAAGAGAGAAATAATTTAATTTTATCATAATAACATTCCCTTTGTATCATTGGTTCCTAAAGGGATGGAAATTAAATGAAAAAATTATTATCAAGAAATGAATATAGGAGAAGAAAATTCATGA
This sequence comes from Viscum album, assembly GCA_963277665.1. NCBI lineage: Eukaryota > Viridiplantae > Streptophyta > Magnoliopsida > Santalales > Viscaceae > Viscum > Viscum album. The sequence goes on along the minus strand of OY728143.1, from coordinate 957,684,550 downwards.
GTATAAAAAGAGATATATTAGAAAGTATCATTATTAGAAAATTTAACCGAAACAGTCTTGATAAACAATGGGATTATAGTAGAAATCCTTTACCACTATGGTAAAATTTGAATCACTAAATCCATAAAAGTGTGAAATATTGATTATTATATAAAAAATATATAAACATTCCTATTAATAATCTTAAAAGTAATTCATGTATAATATGCACATAATATAGTAGATTCATGTAATGAATATGGCATGTGTCTAACAGAAGTAAAAGTGATAAAAAAATCACATGCATTATGTCTTGATAGATTTCATATTTATTAGATCAAACTATATCATAAATAAAAATATTATATATATATATATATATTACCTAATAAACATATATAATTTCATACCATATATGAATTACTTATTACATTTTATTAACCATTTATTAATAATTCCTTGCTAAAATTCTATTTTAGGTAATAAGTGATTCATTATTAATGTATGTTATAGTTTCATATTTTGAGACTTTTTTTACTTTGATAAATTTTCCATTATATTAATAATTCTAAAAAATAAATAGATATCATATATATATATATACATCAATATATCTTAAGGATGGAGAATCTGTAACACCTTTCATGGAGACGACATGCCAAACGTGTACTTGAATGTTTTTTCCATTTTTTGACAGATGGAATGATCAGATGGTAATTAATATATCACCTTTCTCTATTAATATTAATTTCAAAAAATAAATTAATTGGATTTTTCATTACTATCATAATTTTAAAATTTATGTTAAAAATGAATAACATCGCTTTGGGAGGTGTTAGTCAACCATTTACAAAAGGGACATTATCTTATTCCCGCATAATTGAAATTTAGAAGTTACATGAGATATTATAAAAAAAAATGCGTAATTAAATTATAAATAATATATAAATTTTCTTTATATCCATAATTGTTTTCAATTGTGAGAGATGTTGATGGAAACTGAATTATATGTGTTCGTGAGGTGTTAGTCTTCCAAACACCCCATCGATGATTTTGTTTACCATAATATGGAAGAGGAGAGAGATATACGTTATAAAATTATTATAATAACATATCAGAATATAATTTATACATGTAATATTATATCATAATGGTTATATAATATTTGAATATTTTTAGGGGAATAAATAAAATGAAAACTCATAGTTATGGACTACACTTTATCTTTATTGATCACCTTTAAGATTACACAAAAAAAGAATTCATAAGAGGGTCTTATTATAAAACTAAGCATTATAAAATTTTGGTACGTATGATATAAAAGGATTTTATGTTGTTAAATGATGAACCAAATTCTTCTACATATGTAAATAATGTAGGATAATAGTTCCAATTTATATGTAGTGGAGAAGACACAGGTGGAATTTATGACAATAAAAAGGTGTACCCATTTTTTGAACATGTCAACAAACTCCCAAATTTTCCATTATCAAAACTACCTTTATATTAGGTTTAAATATGGAATATAAAAAGGATTTGGAAACATATTTATTTGGTCATTCTTACATTTATATTTTTCAAACCCGAATAAACTCATTTTAATCGTATCCTCGGTAAATGGTTTTTTATATTTTTTTACTATTCATTTGAAAAAATATTAATTTGAAATTATTAAAAAACTATTAATCATTATGGAAAATAATATTCAGTAAATTTTTCTAAATTTCAATCATTCAAATATAACTCTTTAATTTAAAATTTAACCCAACTTTTTGATAAAAATACATTTTATCAAGGAGAAAAATTCATAATTTTTAAATGTTTTAATATCAACAGTAAATATAAATTTGATTAAAATGAACTAAAATGGTTTAATCACACAATTATTGGAATAAAATTTACTTATATTTTTTTAAAATGACATGGCACATTGTAAAATATTTAAACAAAAACATGATTTTTATAAAAGGTAATATATTTCACTATTAACATAAAATTAAATATTTTTAGAAAATAAAAAAAAATTAAACCTAAGAGAATACTGACATTTTGATACCAAAATTGAATTAAATTTTCTCCAAAAAAAATATAAATTGGTAAAAAATTAATTTAATAATTTTTTTCACAAGAATAATTGAAAATAAATTTTTGTGAAATATATTATTTTAGAATCATAAAAATACTATATAAAAAAGTATGTACATATTAGTAATTTTATTTTCATCTAATTGATCTTTTATTTTTAGTTTTTTTTAATTCTTCATATTTGTTACCAAAAAATTAATGGGTTCGTTATAGTGTTGATTTTTAAATAAAAATAATTCTAGTATATTGTGATTCATCAAAGCTTGATGTTTAATATAACTCACAGAATTGAGAAATTTACATTTTTAAAAGAAATATTTCATAAAAACAGATGTTTTATTAAAAATTTAAATTTTTAATGATATTTTTGAAATCTGATGGGAATACAAATATGAATTATTTTATTCACTTAAAATAAAGACACACTTCAAACACTTCATACACAAAATATCCCATTAAATTTCTTGGTTAAACTCACACATATTTCCCCTTAAAAATATATTTTTCATTATCCTATGTCATAAATTTTTAATCATAATCCCTTAATTTTCAAGGACACATTAATTATAATTTTCAATCTACCAAAATGTGTATTCCTTACTCTTTACATTTTCTTCTTATTCATTGTATAATTTTACTACAGAAAAAATAGTAATGAAATCTCCTAGATATAATTTTTATATTAATTTTTCATTATGATAATTTAAAAATACTTTTATAATCCTTTTAATCCATTTATGGTATCAAAGGAATGTTCATCGTAGGTTTATCAAACTACCTCCTCTCTGATGCATTATTTTTCACTTACAATTTTGGTTTCAAATTTTTACCCAAAACATTTAAAATATGATTCAGATAATTAAAATGATATAGAAACATCTATATTATTCATTTATTTTGATATTATTCACTACGTTGACCATAGTCACAAATTGAGATATAACATGTTCATTTTCGGGTTTGGTTTAACTGAAAACTTGAGAAAAGATCTAAAACACTCTCATGGATCAATATGGGCCCTTAATTACTAATTTAATTACATGATGATAAAAGATTAATAATTATTTTTTGTTATTGAATAGTTATATTGATTTTGTACATTTTTATTAAAATATATTCATTAATCATCAAGATTATAACAATTAAAAGACATCAATTCATTTTTCATTGAAACCTATACTAAAATAATATAATATAAAAATGGAATATGATAATAATATTTTCATTAAAATTTAAAAATATCATAATAAGGTTTAATATTAGTTATCTAATAAACAAAATTTTATTATTTTTAAATTTTGGCGAATTGTCAAAGAACCTAGAAAGCAGTTTTGGACATAGATACCATTCTTTGATATATGTTTGTATTATGAAAATTATTTCCTTTATAAGGTATATATTATAAAAATTTAATTTATTACACCTTGAAATATCATTCATTCATTGGTTATCACCCCAAGATTCTCTGGTGTGCATCCATTTTTAAATAATTCAATAGTCTGTGATGTATGCAACAACGAGTTTAAGCTCACCATGACCTATCAAACTATCCCTTTTAAAAGTATTTATGAATAGTATTAACAAAATTTTCAATTTTATATATCTTATATAAATTTAACATTCATATTTTGTGTTTCTTATACATAATATGAGGACAAAATCAATTTTTTAGAATAAAAAAAGAATTTTTTAAAAATGCAGTTTTTTGTCTTTTAATGGAGAACACTTTTTAAATCTAATATTTGGAACTTTTATATATTTAATTTGATTAAATTAAATATTTATTTTTTAGAGGGACATAAAAATTAATTTTGGACAATTTTTTGGTACTTTTCAGATAACATTAATATTTTGATGACTAATAAAAAATACAATATATTAATTAAAAACTATTTTTCTAATAAAAATAATTTGCAGTGTTAAATTATAAAACATAGTGGTGTTAAATTATAATTATATTATATTATTATTATTTAATATAATTATGTTCATTATATGTATTTTAACATTTAATGTGGAAAAAAACACGTGCCAGTCTTTTGGTAGTTTTTACTTCATAAAAACCCATTTTTTGTTTTTGACAATGTAAGTTAATTTTAAATTAATTACAGAAACATATGTTCATTAAAATTGAAAAAATGGAGTAAATATTTTTAATCATAAGGTAGATATTATTTATATAGTATCCTTTTATTTGTTGGACCTTATGAATAGTAACTTTAGTAATTATTTTATTTACCATTATTGATGGTTAAATATGCTAATAAGGGTAAAAAATAATATTATAATAATATAAAACTACCCTAACACATTTTCAAATCTTATTGGATGATATATATTCATCCCTGGTCTTCCGTGGGACGATTTTGGGACCCCATGGAACTAAATTGATGAGAAAATCATATTTTATAATAATTAATTTAATGATATGAAAAATATAACCTAAACATATAGCTTTCACAAAAAAAAAATAAATGGGGTTATATAAATGAATTCCTCAACTATAAATATTAAATAAGATTATAAAAATATTTCCAACTTATTTGTAATTTTTAAAAATTATATGATTTATTTTATTTATGACACAATAATGATGCCATAATTTCATTATTAATGATCGAATCAAATAATTGATATTATAAATATTAAAATATATATAATTTGATACTTTTGATGACATAAACAAATTTTTTGGATTAAATATACATATTACGCATGATTTCATTTTTTTGGTTTGAAGAAATCAAGTTTTTATGGCTTCAACAAAAATCAAATACTAAATAGTGTCAAAATTGACATAAATGAGTTTTGAAAAAATACTATTTTATTAAATTATTTAAATATCATAAAAATATAAAGATATTAAAAATAACATGGATATTGATACCAATGTCATAAATGATCCACTTTAGGTTCTCTTGTAATTTTATTGTATCTAAATTAACCATGTCGTATAAAAATACAAGAGGACATGGTAAGAGTTAACTTATTTTACAACGAGTTAAATCTAAACGATAAGGTTACTTTTATAACCTAAACATGTCTAAAACCTACTAGTTGATATGATTTTGACCCATAATCATCTTACCATATAGATAAATCAATTTTGATCTATTATAATCTGAATATCATTTTATAATAAATGAATATTTCAAGATTTTCCTAAGGTGCCCTCACCTCTCTTATAAAAGGGATCCTCGATTTCTATTTAATTCACAACTCCAATTCCCTTTGGCTCGGCAAAACCCTTCCCCAATATCCTCCCAAAATCCCTCACATAATATTAAGGGAAACAATTTGGGTAGAAATCCAATATAATAAGTCATTTTGTGAAAATCCAATGGAGACACCCAAAGAAGAGGTAATCTTTTTATCCATTCCTCCAATGTTCATTTCTTCTTAAAATTCCACATTCTATGTTTTAACCATATCAAAATAATAAATCCATAATATACTATATTCTTATATTATATTATGATTATTGTAAAACAATATTCCTCTTTTACCCATACTATGAAAACCCATATCAACATGTGTGTGTGCGTATGACTTACCGTCTCCACACCATGGTGTAAATAGTTATTCATCAATACATTATTTATATGGGTATAATGATGAAAAAATGAATAAATAATAAATATAACATGATATTAATTCTTTAATATTCATATTCTATCCAAATATATATCATTGATCCATTAATAAAATGATACAACCACTCGTGGGTACATATGGCTTACCGTCTCCACGATGCGATGAGACTCATCTTCCATGTTCACAATCAATGAATGGTTTTAAGAATAACTATTATTATAAAGTGTGAAATATATTAAATAAAAATGCTACTATGATTATATATATATATAACTATACATTTATTTCAATCACTTAATTTTATTCAATATGATAACAAAACAGGAACAGTGTTCACACGTACGTTCCGACTACCACATCAATGAACGATGTGTTCCATTTTATTTTCTAATCTATTTTATGTTTTTATATACAGAATATATATAACATATAAATAAAATATTAAATTTTTTATGTAATTATATTTTGTTCTAATTATTATTATCAAGAATAAAACATCAAAACATGTATGATAAATAAAGTAATTATAACCAGAAATGTTGCATTAACTTGGAATTGATAAAATATGGGAAATATAAATTCATAAAATAATCATATATGATATCATAAATATAATTAATATTATTATATAAGTTAATAATATTTTTAAAGACATTATAAAAAAAATTTAGTAATACATTTACAATATCTATCCTACGAAAAGGGTTAATTTCTCAATCTCATTATTGTCCCAGATTCTTTCCATTATTGTATTTTTTGGGACATATTTATAATATGTGCCCATTTTAAATAAAAGGGGGTTCAAAATTATTTTTTAACAGACTCTTTAACTAAAAACTCATATTAAATATTTAAATATTTATTCTTCTAAACAATTCTTATTAATGTCCATGTTTTCAAAACAAATTTAAGGATTTATTTATATAGACATGAATGATTGGAAATGTTATTTATTTTAAACGGTTTAAAAATTTTATGGAAAAATTTTATTCAAAAAATTATTTTAATTACTTCCTTTATAAATTTTGTGACTTTTAAATGATTTCATAAAATTTAATATTTCTCTCAATGAGTTTTACTAATAATTTTCACCTATGTCAACATCTTATACTGAATATTATTTTTGATTGAGGTTTATTTATTATAATACAATATTCAATATTGTATTACATGAGTTTTGATATTTTTTACAATGGATGTTCTATTTTTATACCATTCATGGATTATGGTAAATGTATTGACATTTCTTATTCTAGTATTAATATGAATGTTTATGTTATGTTTCACCATTTTCATATGAGGAATGCATTGGACTTAGTATGTGATGGCCATAGCCCCTTGATTCATAGGTAGTTATCATATGAAAAATTAGTGTCTTGCCACAAGGCCTTAAAAATATATTTTTTAATGGTCTTCACTTAATGCCTTGACGCAGAAGTTATTATGTCCGACATTATGCATTCCCTCATTATGAAATCAGTTATTACATGTGATTATTCAATTAATATAATATACATGTGAATGTTTATATTGTAATATTTAATTTATTTTCCATATTATATTCATTTTTATGTCTAAAAGGATATTTATTTTATTATATATCATGCCTTAAATGTTTATAGCTTCTACTAAATTATTTACACTTACTACAAATATGAGCTCACCAATTTGTTGTGTTTTATTTTCCGAGGATTACATGAAGTGAATTATGGTAGGTGTGAAGGGTTTAGGTATAGGAATAAGGGAATTATAAACGGATTATTTATGTTGTGTTTTATGTTAGAAAGTGTAATGTGAAGGAGTGGAAAATATAATATGGAGGGATTTTAAATAACTTTTTTCTATAGTGAAACTTTTCTCATGAATATTGAGTAGATATATAAGGACAATTTCTCATACTAAGGAAAAATCAGGATGACTATGTATCTAATTTAGAGGCTAACTTCATAAGGATGTAAAGGCATGATACAGACTGTATAAGAAACCCAATATGTAAGATTGATCGATTCTTTGAGGTTTCAAAACATTTCCATTGAGAGGCATTTACCCCGTAATCTATCTCATTGTACAAAGATATAGTCTCATGTGATATAAACACAAAAAATAAACACTCTATGTCTTATGAAATTAATGAAAATCTATAGAAGAAGAGAATGGTGGAGAAAGATATAGATTAATGGAAAACAAGAAACAAATATTTTAACTTATTTGATAATTGTGTGAAAAATCACCAAGGTAGTTGCTTAAAAGGAATTGGAGTTTGTGAAAAATGTAGAGAAAAAGATCATGAGGCTTATGATTGTATGGGAATGAAAGAAGGTGTGAAATGTTAGAATTTTAATGATATAGTACATTACATGAAAACTTGGCCAATGCATCAAGGAAATATATATGAGAAAAAGAAAATGGATCAAGGACAAGCTTATGTTGTTACTAAAGTGAAAGTGGAAAAATTATTGTATTTTTGTTTTTGGATTCATGAATTATATTTAGGTTATAAAAAATGTGATATATATATAAGGATTATTCTGTAGTAATTTATGTTTTCGTTGAGGTTTTAATATTATTAATGTAATCATATATTCATTATGTGACAATAAGTGCAACGTTACGTTGTTTGGGGAATCTGAAGTTATAATTGATTTTTGAAATTTGGAAAACTTATAGACTGAGATTGAACATAAGTATTTAGGATAACACTAAAGGTTGGAATGGATTATGTTAAAAATTGGATAGTATTGTTTATGGTTAAAACATTTCTTATGATTATTTTTAGAATAGTATAATACAATTGTGTTATTAATAGTACAATAGGTAGGTAGGGAAATAACGCCTCGCGTTGGAAAAAACTGCAATAATCGAACCCACAACAGATGTGTGACAAGGCTATATCAGATACCAATATCCTACAAGATGTCCCTGGTTATTATTAAATTGTTTTCTTCATTTAAATGTAATATGATTATATTTGGAACCATATACGATTTAGGTAAATAGAATATTTTTGTGTTTTAAATTTTGAAGAAAAATATGAGTTGTAGTAAGAATTTGTTAAATAATGAAATACTAAATGTAAATTTGGTATTGATACTTGTGTTCTTTTTCAATGTTATAAATAAATTGTATAACACTAGGGAAAGGATCATAGAGAAAAAAAATTCATTGAACGTTCTTTTGTGACGAATCAAATGTTCCCTTAGATCATTGTAGATTTATAGCTTTCTTATTGTAAACATTCTCCTAATAATACTCTCTATCACTCTCCATTAGAATATTATTGTTATTTTTCTCTTCCATATCCATGTTTTACTACATAGATTCCTAGTATGTGTTATTTCTGGTAACATTCATACCTACCATCATTTATTTTAATATATAGGACTCATTAATGAATATTTCGATGTGGGAATTAAACTTAGATATTTTGAAATATAAAACACCAAGATTTTGATACCAATTATAACATGTGAGGACACAATTTAGGGAAGGAGGGGATATTGTAACTCCCATAGTTCCACAATACGCTTCCTTTTTAAAATAATTCAATAGCATGTGATGTACGCCACACAGAGTTCAAGGGCACCAGAACCTCTCAAACTAGCCATTTTAAAAAATCTATGAATAGTATTTACCACATATTGAACTTTATATATCCCATATAATTTTAATTTTCAGATATTGGGTTCTTTTACATAATATTATGATAAATTCAATTTTTTAGAATAATAAAACCATTTTTTAAAATGGTAGTTTATCCACCTTTTAATGGAGAAACATTTTTCAATCCAATATTTTACAATATTATATATAAAATTTCAAGAAATTATATTATTATTTATAATAGGAACATAAATATTTAGTTTGGAATTATTTTAAGTACTTTTCTGATAACATTCATATTTTGATGATTAATGAAAATTACTAAATATTAATAGAAATCATCTTTTTTAATAAAAATAATTAGTAGACCTAAATTATACATCTGAGTGATTTTAAAGTATAATAATATTTTATTTTTATCATTTAATATATATTAGGTCATTATATTTATTTTTACATTTAAATTATATATAAGCACATGTCAATCTTTTGATAGTTTCTACTTCTTCAAAACCAGAATTTTGGTTTTGATGATAAGAATTAATTTTATATTAATTAATAAAACCTATTTGTTTTGAATTTGGAAAAATTGATTACATATTTAGAATTATGAGGTACAAACTATGTAAATTACTACATTTTTTGGACATTATGAATAGTAACTTCAGAAACTATTTTATAAACCTTGATTAAAGGGTAAATATGGTAAATAAGCGTAAAAATTGTATTATAATAATATTAAGCCACCCTAACACATGTCCTACTCTTATTGGATGATATATTTCGGACAATAGGAATACTTGGGTTGATTTTTGACCCGATGGAGCCACATGGATGTGAAAATGACATTTTATAAAATTAATTTAATCTATTGAAAAATATAACATAAAAATATATCATTCACGAACACATTTTTTATATGGGGTTATATAGTAGATTTATTATAATATAAATATTCATTAGGAATCTAAAACTATTACCTACATCATGGTATTTTATTTTAAATTTTTAATAATTATATAATTTAACTTATTTATAACACAATAATGATGTAGTTTTTTCCTTATAAATGAATGAATCAAACAAATGATACTTTAAATGTTAAAATAATTGTATTTTAGATTTTTTTATTACAAAAATTAATTTTAAATATGAAATTGATATATGAGGTATGTGTTACTTCCTTTGGTTTTAAGGTATCATTTTTTTACTTTAACAGAAATTAATTATTAAATAGTGTCAAAATTTGCTAAAATGAGTTTATTTAAACTATTTTATTAAATGATATAAAATTTATAAAAAATTTAATGTTTTTCCAATTCACATGGATATTTATATAAACTTTAAAATTGTTCCATTTTAGGGTCTATTGTCATTTTATAGTAATGATATTAACCATGTTGTATGCAAATAGAAGAGGACATCATATGAGTTATTTTATTTTACAAAGTGTAAAATCTAAAGAATAAGGTTACTTTTATGAACTAAACATGTGTAAAACTGATTGTTTGAGAGGATTTAGACCCATCGTAATCTTAGCCTCTAAATAAATCAATTTTGTGATACTATACTCTGAAAATCATTTTTTAATAAATTAATATTTCAATCTTTCCCTAAAGGGCCCCACAAATCTTTTAGAAAAGGTAACCTCTCTTTTTATATAGAAATATCCCAAGCCCTTGGTATTGGAAAAACCCTTCCCAATTCTCATCCCAACATCCCTCACTTCATCTTAGTGTAAAACAAATTGGGCATAATGCCATCTTAAGAATTCCTTTTTTTCAAATAAAAAAACATTTGAATAAGAGGTAATAAGTTTATCCCGTATTTTAATGTTTTTTTCTTATTATACTTCCACTTAGTAAGTTATTACCATAAAAAATAATAAATCCTGAATATAAGATATTATGAGATTTTTTATTATTATGAGAAAACCATATTCCACTATTAACCATCCTATGAAAAATAATATCACTATGTGTGTGTACGTATAGCTTATCGTCTCAACGCCTTGGTGTAAATAGTTTTTCATCAATTCTTCAATTTGATGGGTATAATTATTAATAAAAATGAAATAGAAAATAAATATAACATTATATAATATCTTTAAAATTCATATTCCAACCAAATACAAACCATTGAACCATTAAAGAAATTATGAAGTCACTCGTGCGTACGTACACCTTATTGTATTCATGATGCAATGAGACTCATCATCCTAGTTCACCATCCGATGATGATTATAAGAATAAATATTATTGATAAATATTAAATATATGAAATAATAATTATACTATAATTATATATATATATACACAAATATATATTTCATTCACATATTTCTATTCAAAATGATAAGAAAAAAGAAACATCGTTTACATGTACGTGCAGACTACCGCCTCCATGAACGATGTGTTCCATTTTATTTTTATATCTATTATATTTATTTATATAAAAATGTACATATATATAAATAAAATCATATATTATATTATATAATTGAATTATTATTTTTGTAATATTATCATGAATAACACAATAAAACACATATGATAAACAAATCGATTATTACCTGCAAAGTTTCATTAACACAGAATTGTTAATAAACAGGTAATATAATGTCATAAAACATTCATAAATGACATCATAAATGTTATTATAAGTACGATATAAGTTAATGATATGGTTAAAAGCATTATAATATAGTTTCATACACGAATAGATAGTACTAGACCTAAGATAAAAGTTAATTCCTCAATCTTATTAATTTTGGAGATTGTTTACGTGTAAGTATTTTTAAGGACATATTTATCATGCATATCCATGTTTCATAAAAGAGTTTTCAAAATTATTATTTTTAAGGTACTATTTAACTAAATAATCATTTTAAATGTTTTAAATATTTATTCTTCTAAACCTTTCTCATTAATGTCCATGTTTTCAGAATGGTTTTTAAGATTTATTTACATAGACAAGATTGTTTGATAATGTTAATTCTTTTCAATGGTTTCAAACTGGTATAGAAAACATTGATTAAAATATATGTTGTAAATTAATTATTTAATAAATAATGTTGCTTTTAAATGATTTCATTAAATGTATATTTCTCTTAAAGAGTTTTACTAATCATTTTTAACTATGTCAACGTAATTTAAGGGATATTATTATTGAATGAAGTTGATTTATTATAATAAAATCATCCTTGAAGTATTTAATGAGTTATGATATGTTTGACTATGGATGTTCTATTTTCATACCATTCATTTTTTTAGATTAAATTATTAAAATTTATTATACTAGTTTTAATCTTAATTTTTATGTTATGTTTCACCCTTTTTGTATTAGGAATTCATTGTACTTAGTAAGTAAGAGGTGGGGACCACTTTATCCCTCGATGCATTGGTAGGTCTAATGATAAAAAATTTTGTCTTGGCACAAGGCCTAAACATAGTAGTTATTATGTCTAACATTATGCCTTCCCTCATTATGAAATTAGTGATTAAATGTGATTATTCGATAAGTAGAATATCCATGTGAATGTTTATATGGTATTGTTTAATTTATTTCTGCAATATTATATTCAAGTTTATATTTAAATGGATTTTGTTTTTATTATACATATTTCCTTAATAGTTTATAGATTTTGTGGAATTATTTACTCTTACTGAGCATCTGAGCTCGCCCCTTTATTATTTTTCATTCCCATGATTCCATGACGTGTATTATGATTGATGAAAAGGGTTAATATAGAGGAATAATGGAATTCACCACTAATTATGTATGTTTTTTTAATGTTAGAATGTTTAATTTGATTTTCTTGTATGTAATCTATTTTCTAAGACTACTAAACTGATCAGTCCTTCAGGACATGTTTCCTTATAATCATTACAATGTTATAAAATAATGCACTCGGTCTAGATAACTCAGGTCGGGGCATTACACATTATATTATAATTTTAATTTAATTCTCTCTATTATTCTAAGGGTTATATTTTGAAATGTTTCTAGATCCATAATTTTTTCCATGGCTCAAATTCAGTCTCATTTAGTAACAAATTCTCTACATGATTATTGACTTATAATCCCCTTTAATTCTCAAAATTAATTTTTATGTGGTGTTATCTATTTCAATTTTTATAAGTATGTTCAATTTATAGACATCATATTCTTAGTGAAATATATTATGAAATATTAGTTTAATTTAGGGATAAATAACTCTAATTCATTATTAATAAATTCGTTCATCAAAATATTATAATCTAAGAAAAAAATATCTTCCATTTTTTTGCTACTCAAATATGGATAACATTTTACCATCCCCGTTATATTATTTATGTCATTCCATAAAAATATTATATTTTTTTAACAATGTGAATATTCATAAATGGAATTAAAAAAATTATAAATAATTTTATTCGTTACGAAAGCATATGTTTTATAATCCACTAAATATTTTCCTTGTAACTTTTTTTCATTACAGTTCAATTGTTGTAGATTTTATAAAAAAAATTTCACAAATATCAAATGTTTTCCTTCTGAAAATGTTTATATTTTCTATTCCAAAATTTTTTTTTACATGTTCAATTATGCATTGTTTACATATATAATAAAAGAAACACATTTTTATAACATTTAAAAAAGAAAAAATTTCCCATTTTATTGATTATTAATTCTAATGATTCAATATTTTGATTATAAAATTTCTTAAATTAATCTATGAGTTTTATTTATAATATTTATTTGAAAAAGGTTCCGTTTTAATAATTCTTTTCAATTTAAAATTCATATATCCTTATAATAGTATTATTTATTTTATAATTTGTTAATTTCATATGATTTCACGACTAAAAAATATTAAATGACAATAATATAAATGATTCATATATTTTGTTCTCCAAGATTTTCATCATCATTATATAACCACATTTTCTCTTCCATTTTATTTCTTATGTCAATAAATTAACTATTTCATTCTATTGATAGAATGGTTTTCTCATAAATACCTATACATCGATTTATTTGGTAAGTGTTTAATAAATAATACATCCTTTATATATATATTGTATACATAATGTGTTATCTTATTTGAATGTTCTTTATAATGATAGTTATATAATTTCTATGGCTACCAATCTATTTTATTTTTGTTTGTTTTGTTATGACTACTATTGATACTTTTAAATCAATCGATGTATATCAAGATGTTTTTACGTCATACCATTTTAAAAGGTAAAAATCCCATATTAATCCCATTTTCAATATATTAATAGGTGAACTATATTAAATTTAGTTCAAATAATATGTATAATTGAAAATGTATGTGGTTCTATATCACCGTCCAATGAAGTGGTAAATGATCTAAATCTTATGAGATAAATTCGAGTATTTGGTAGAGATTCCTTCCCCAAGATGTTTACGAGAATCATGATTATAATTAATAATACACTATGGTTATTATGTAGGGATAATTTGTCCATTATTTTTATTTGAATAAGGTAGTGATGTATAATTGACTATGATTCTTGAAATAAATTAATGATATATTTCCCACTATGTTTACCAGAGTTAAGTATTTTTCCCTATTCAACTATGTTTATAGGAATCATGATGTGAATTTTACTCAAACCTGTGTTTTGGGAATCAATTATTGATTCATACTCCACCAATATGTGGAAAAATTTATGATTCTTTCTAAAAATATTAATGATTAATACCTCAATTTTAGTGATATATTTTCTTATTATGTTCAAATATATTAAAATAAACTATATTTGTTCATATAATTATGAACCATGGATCATATTGATTGTATCATTTTCCCACAAATTTATTCGATGGTATATATTTTCACATTTGATATAATACTCTTGGATATCCTGGATTTTTAAAATATCTTATTATTCAACATTATTTTTTATAATAAATATTTACTTTATCATGTTTTCTAAAATTATTATGATATAACCCTTGATAAAATATTGATATTATTTCCCATAATAATAATTTAATCTCATTTTATTCTTATGTTTAACTTCCATATATTAAATATGAGTATAAAATATATGAATTATATAAGGATACTAGTGGTATTTTTATGGGGATATTCTAACATGTGTTATTAACTAAATAACTTAAATAGATTATACAAAAAGAGATTAACCTTATATTCTAGGGATTGTGAGAATATATTTTGATTTATAGTGTATAAATTTTTAATATGATTTAAGAGAAATAAGTGTTCTATTTGGATTTAGATTGTTGTTATCAGAGTAATATTTAGTTATTTTTTAGAGTTAGTGTAGTTATTTTGGGGGATAGGATAAGTGAACATTAGTGAAAACTCAACGGACAAATGTAAGTGATTACTCTATGTATAATATTATTTCAATATTTTTTTTAGTAAAGTAGATATTTTTTGGAACATAAATAAATTAAATACCTATATGGATAAATTATTTTGGATGTGATTCTGAAATGTATGCACATAGTGGTAATCGTCATAAAAATATACTAGTTGAGTTCCAAATTAATATAAAATATAAAATATAATTTGTGGGCTTAACACTGTATACCTAGATACACACACGTAGGGGTATAAATCGCTAAATTAATTTTTTTATACATATTATTAAGAGGGGTTTATTTCCTATATATATATAGAAATTGATTCATGGAGAATGAGAGAACCCAACTTAAAGAAAAATAGATAGAACCAAGAGTGGTTTAGGTTGAAATGAAATCTATTACAATGGTTGCGAACAATAAAACATCTCAAGGGTTACTGTTCAGATTAATATTTATTATGGTTCTGTTATAATGTCCGTATTTATTTCTCATAAATAACACTTTTGGTTATAGGAATGGTTGGATGTAGAGGGGAGAAATTAAATAATATGTAAAATAGAAAATTAAGTGATTATACTAATAGGAAACATAATGGGATAAAATTTGATGTTGGACATATTTTGGTTGAGATTACATACCTATATTATATTAAGAATATAAAATTGTGCCTTTAATAAAATTAAAATTGACCATATTAGGGAATGATGATATTTTTTAGAATATCTTCTGATTAAGATATTAAAGGATAGAAGGTTCAATTTATAACCTATCAAAAACATGTGATGGGGTACCTAGTGGAAGGTATCAAATGATACAGAATTTTTTTTTTCAAGGATTCCATCAAGAAGAATTATACAAAGGTAAAAAATATGTCAGTTAACAAATGGAGAAAAACATTACTCTTCTTAAGGATTAACTATGAGTTAAATTTTTTTGATACGTTGAATTTGGGAACTATATAAACTAGTAAAATAATAATTGTAATTAATATGAATTTTGACCACAAAAATTAATTAATACATGATACAGTGGAATACAATATATAAAATTACTAATAATAAAGTAATTTATTGTTTCTTAGTACAATTAATCAACATTGTAGTGTCTAGGCTGTCTTATGTATTTTATTTTTTTACAAATTCTTTTCTATTGAAAAAACAATTATTGAAAATATTGAATCAGTGTTATTTGAATATTCATCAACTTTTTTATGATTACTATACATTAATATCTTCATACCTATCTATAAGATGTTTTTTATTTTAGAAATTGATTAAATCTTATTCATTAGAAAATATAATTTATTAGAATAAGGAAAAAAAATTAAAAAAAAATATATCATAGTCTATAAATGAAACTTTATCTAGGATATTTCATGGAAAAGTAATTATAACATAATATTTGACATTCCAAATCTTGAGGGATTTTTTAGACGAATTATTAATAAAAAAATGCAAATTGAGATATCTTTTTTTTTTGAAAACAAAAATTATGAGTCTCCTAGACTTGTCTTGGTTAATAGGGTTAAGAAACTTCTAGAAATGAAATCATGAATCATGAATACCTTATGTTCATCCTTAAATATTAAGTAGTAATAAAAATAATGAGGAATTTATTTCTAGTGTGTGAGTATGTAACTTCTAGCGATTTTTGAATATATGTTTATTTCTCTAAATCATAAAAATGTTGATAACTTTTTTTCATGAAACACGAAAATAAATGATCTTAAAAAAATTCTATTATTATATTTAAGTAAATTTAGTAATATTAAATCTTCTAGTAAATAAAAATTCAAATAATTTATAAATTCATAAACAATATTATTTAGAATCCCAAAATTTTTAATAAAGTATTATTTATTAAAATAATTTTTTTTTATATTTTATATTCATTTAAAATATAAACTAATAAATTAATATTTTATGGATTTTTTTATATGAATTTAATTTTTAAATTAATAATATCAAACATATGATGAAGGGATGTTTTATGAATTTTTGGAAATAAATGATTTTAATTGAATACTAAAAATTATATTTTTTTACTAAATTATACTTTTTATAACAATCTGAGTATTAAAGAAATAATTATATGTTTATAGAACCTTTTAATTTATCAAATATTTATTAATTTTGTATAAGTATTTATTTTAATTTTTCTTTGAACATAGAAAACAAATGTGCTTTATTTTAGCACATTAGTAACATTTTATTCGAATTTGAATACATTCTAACATTTTTTTATTTTAATGGTAATATCTAGTTTCTGAAAATTACGTTATCTATATAACTCTTTTTTTAATTAAAAAAATTGAATCATTAAAATTAGTGTAATATATTTAATTATTCGAAAAATAAATTTTATGATTAAAAAATATATTTTTCTAAAAAATTGTGATTCTAAATTATGCACAATAATAATAAAATTTACCTTTATAAACTTTAGGTATATTATTTGATACAATTATTATCATATTTTATATAAAACATTTTCATATTATTTAAACATTTTATATTCCTTTTATGGAATAAATGAATTATAACAGAAAAATTGATAATGATAGTCATCAGGTTATAACTTATATTTTTTAAGAATGTTTTATTAATATAGTGCAATTTCAATATAATAAAATAAATTAATACCATCTAAGATATCTTTTTAATATAATTATAACAAAAATATATAAAATATATTATCACTCACTTAGTTTGTAATCAATGATAAAAAAAATATTAAGAAAAATGACTCCAAAAGTTAATATTTTTCTATAAAAGTATTATTATATATATTTATGTTTTTATTATAGAATAATTTAAATATTATTTAAAAACTAGAGTTACTTAATTTGATGTCACATTTAGGTTTATCGAACAATTATTTTATATACGTTACCATATATTTTAAATAAAATATAGAAATCTTGGTTAAAAACTTTTTTTACATGTAAAAATAAAAATGGTAAAATGAAAAAAAAATATTGTAAAGAGATTTGATCATTTTTAATTTTTTTGGAACTTTATGTTTCTAGATTTATAAATGTTATAATAATATAAAATTGAATTATATTAAACTTTTGGATTCATTTAAATATAAATTCTCTAATAATATCATAAATAATTAATGGGTATTCAAAAAAAACTCCCTTTTCATCACTCATAAAAGGGAAACACATCATTCCATTTTTTATCTAATGAAAAAAGATATATATTTAATTATCATTTAGTAATAATGATTTTTCATAATCACTTAATTTAAAATAATATGATTGATGTAAAATTCAAGAATCCAAAGGGAGTATTACATGTTCCTTACATTTTCATCTTAATATTTTCCTTTTAAATCTAACTTAACCCTTTAATATAATGACTTCAATATCATTATTATTCAAAAGTGTTATTATATTAATATAATAACCATAATTTCTTACATTCCATCTAGTAATTAATACAATTGAAAGTTAATGGATTGTCCTGCTGACTACCACCTCAATGAATTAGTGTTTTTTGTTCACTACATTAATCTTCATTATTTATAAAAACCTCATTGAATATTATTAATAGTTATATAAAACACCTAAATGTTATCATTTTTTATTCTATTATGATTTTATTATACAATTTATTATCCATAATCACACATAAATATATAGCATGATGATGTTTGACATTAGTTAAACACTTACATGAACCATATTATCAAATTCATTCATATATGAGTACAAGGACCTAAATAATAATGTTATTATAATTTAATGAAATAAATATTTTCTTTTTATCTGGATTTCATATTATGTACTAAAAAATTTATTTAAATATAATATCATTGTCCCTGAAATTACTGAAAATATAGGAAACAAATTCATTTTTCATATAATGATAAGAAAAAATTATAAAATAAATAAATAGAATATTATGATAAACAGTCCATTTAAAAAAATATAGAGGAATATATTTCCTAATATGGTATATAATGAACATTATTTTAGAATTTATTATGTTTGAAAAATGTGTAGAATAATGTTGTAATAATGATTGGGTTTTTTGTATAACATTCCATTATCCAATATACATTGTATTATGTCAATAATTTTGGTTATAAAATGTATATGCTACAAGTTTGATTAATTAAAATATAAACTATATATCATTCATGGAATTATTAGTTTAATTTAATTATATCTCTCATTCATGGCGATTTTATTTGAATGTTACATGATCCATGATGGTTCCCATGACTCAAATTCTTTCTAAATGAGTCATAAATTATCAACTTGATTATTCTCTTATAATCATATTCTGCAATAACAAGTCCTTTTATCTAAAGTGTTTAAACATTTTCTATAGGTATGTTTCTTATTTTCTCTTATATTGGAATCCATTGTCATATAAAATCTAAAATAAATTATTATAATAATAAATAGTGACTCTCAATCCTACAAATATATAATTAATTCCATGTAAATATTTTATTTCCAACTAATGTTACCCAATCCTCTTGGAGACTCTACATTAAATTTTATCTTATTATATTCATAATTATCATTAACTATTTCCAATTGGAATATCAAATACACTTTTGATGGTTTCAAGTTTTATCGAGGGTATAAAAAATTAATTTGATGGACTTTCTTCCTATCATAAAATAACTATTTATCCTCTTATACATATTTCCATTATAAGAATTTTATATTTCCTTATAATAACTCATTATTATAGATTTTTTATAATTTTATTTTTTTAATATTGCTTAAAAGTTTTTTGTCAACAAGTTGGAAAATTTATTTCCAAACAACCATTTATTTTCACATATATATTCTCTGTAGAAATAAATAACGATTTTTTTTCAAATTTTCAAAAAAAAATTAATTTCACATTATTTTTAATTTTTATCCCATATTTTTTTGGTTTATAAAAGTATAATATTTATGAATTATTCTATTAGTTTTGTTTAGAATGGTATTCCTAAAAAATTGTATATTTTCTTTAGTATTTTCATTATAAAATTATATTATTCTTCTAAAAGTATTATTAATATCTTAGTTGATTTAATACAAATGTTTTCAGAAATGATAAATTATAAATATTTATAAGATAAATATTAAACCACATCAATTATCGTCCTTATTCCTATTTTTTGTATATTTTTTTCTTCTCCCAATGAATTTTCTATGTGAATAACCAATTGTTAAATTTCATCAATAAAATGGTGTTCACCTATATACCTATGCATTGAATTATCGGGAAAATGTAAACGAAATCGAAAATCCATTATCTAGATAGTGTAAATACAAATTTAATCTTTATTGAATGGTATTTACCTTAAGAGTTACTTAATTTTATTTTATTTCCATTTATTTTACTTGGGTTTATGATGTTATGTTTATTCTTGAAATATAAGTATCGATCAATTTAGATCTTGAATTATTATTTTGTGATAGAATTTGGGGTGGACGTTGAAAACATTTTTATCCAATATATTATTTATGATAGGATGAATGATTGAATTTTATGGGGAACACATATGTATGGATTATGATGGATGGTGTCCTATATCACCTTATAATCCATTAATAATGGTTCTATATCTCTAGAGAATAGTGTGTGAAACCAGTAGTGACGTATAGTCAAATAGGGTTAGTGGAATTGTGTATGTATTGATTTTTCCAGTACGAGTAACATATATGGATTCCTGCTCTAGTATGTTTATGGGAATCATGTAGTAATTCCTAAAACAATAAGTTTAAAATATTTTTTAGTATTTCTCCCCCAATATGTTTATGGGAATCCAGAAGTTATGTCTAATCCACTATGTTTCATGGAATCGGGTAGATGTTCATACTACACCATGTTTATGGGAATTAGGTATTAATTATCTCTCCACCATGTTGTGGGAAACATTGAGTGATCTCTACTCCACTATTTTATCATTTCAACACCAGCAATAGTGCCATATTTTAAATTCATTGTTTATTTCATTGGAATTGATACCATCATGTGTATGTTTATGAAAAATGGTGGATGTTTATTGTCTCACGAATCCAAACATTTATTCCAGGTCACAATGTTTTTCTTTTTGAAATTAATGTCTTCTTATCATAGAACATGGAAAAATATAATTTTTTGAAACAATTTATAATAAAAACAATATCCACTGTCATGTTTTCTGAAATGATTATTATTTAACCCTTGATGACATGTTGACACATTTTTCCCTTACAATTATATTGATATAATTAATTTATTATGTTTCCATTACCTATGTTTTGAATATGATTATTACATATGATAAGTATAGAAGGAATCCAATGTCACTTAATTATTGAGAAATCATCCTAAGTATTGTAAAATAAATTTCACATGTAACATGGCCTCTATGGTAATAAAACAAATGTTATTGTCATTTTGAGAATATTTTCCAAGTTATAATATTTATATTATGAAATTATTGTAAAATGAAGATGTTTTTATTATGGTTTCTTATACACGTACTCATCCTTAGAATCCTTTTTCGTGAACTCATGATATTTTTTCTTGGTTTTCCTTTCCACTATTATGGAAACATATTTTTATCATACATCGAAAATCAAAATTCCTTAATTAGGATATATATAAAAACAAAATTAGGTAAAAAATACTAGAACATATATATCTCACAATCCCCATCCATTTTATCTGTTTGGTTGGTCCAAGAACCTTCATCATAGAACTTTTGGATAATTAAATATTTAATTAAATTATTATTTACTTCACTGGAACAAAAATATATATATCACTAACATGATGTAAGATATTTAAAATCCCATCACCGAACTCTTTCTGGTAGTGAGAATGGATAACATTTATATATATAAAATTATACTCCATGATAATTTAATTAAAAATGTTATTCGTATTCCTTTTTCCTTAATTTAGTCATTTATGTCTCCCTTTAAGTCTTCACCCAATACCCTAGTTACTATTACATAGAAAGATAACCATATTCTTCATGTATATTTTCTTATATATGTGAGTGAAATGGAATATTATATTCATATACATAAAATCTATATCAATTATTCACATTACAAACATGATCAATACATTCTAAATAATTATATATTAGGTGATAACTATTATATAACAACATGAATATTACAAGTAGACACTACAACTCAGTATACATTATTTTCATAAAATAAAAACTGTAAAAAAGAAACTTGTCTAGTTCCATATTTTAGACAGCATGACATTTCCTTGATCCCATCCATGACCCTATTCATCTTTAAGTCATATAGAAAACATTTCAAAAAACATGGGATGAGCATAAAAAGCTCAGTAAGGTTTATAAAATAAGTATGTAAAATATTATCCCATAAATAAATACAAATCAATGAAACTATATTTTTTAATCATAACATACCTTACGAAATCATAATATTTATGAATAACATAGACAAATAATAAATCATAAAGGTTACTTATGGAATCCATATAAAACATACATTGTAGTTATCATAGCTACATAGGGTGTTACAATTGGAATACCCATCATAGTATATTCCTGAAATCTCTTAGGAGAAACATCATGTTTACCATCGTCATGTTACCCAATTCATTGGAGAGCTATCTCGGGCTCACCTACCCTAGGTATGGAACCACCCGTATACGTAAAAAAATTCCCAATCACCATAACATAATCTTAACACATAACAAAAGTATAAATGAAAGATAACATTTCCACATTCCAATATATCAAATCAAGATATTGACATAAACAATGCTTTATCAAATCCGTTTCAAAACCATTTAAAAAGAGATTTTTGAATCAAAGTGTTCCATAACACATTAAATATTTTAAATGAATTATCAATTGAAAACATTAATTTCCATATAAATAAATCCATAAAACCATTTTGAAATCATTTAAATTAATGATAAATACTTATAAGAATAAATCTTTAAATCATTTAAAATGATATTTTAGTTAAAGAGTTTTTATCAAATTGAGAGACTCTTGAATACCAATAATTGTGGAAAAATAGTGACTTAGAACATTATAATATCATGATAATAATGGTAATCATGATATAATATGTCAAAGGATAGTATATACACCATATAAGTTTGAATTGGTGCATAACAACAATGAAGTCTTAGTGGAAATGTAAATTGAGATGAAATCCCTTATAATGATTGTATCCTTAAATTAAGGATAAATAAATCACATAATTATGTATGAAAAATATATATAAACCCAATATAAGTCGATATTAAGTTTAAAATAATCAGAGGTCATTCACATATATTCATAGGATGACATATTCATGAAGTACAAGTTGAACCCAATGAATTGAAATTGGGTTAAAAAGTTCCCTTGTAAAAATTCGACAGCCTAACAGCATCACATTAAAATTAAGAAAATGAGTTGATGAGATAAAAATGGATTCTCATTAGTTGGAAAAACATTTTACATCAATAAGTATATATATGAATATATCCCAACATAATAAAATGTAAATTAAATGACATAACAAAAAATGAGTATTTTAAAAAGAGGAGGGTGAAAGGTTCCCTTACCGATTTGGTAACTTACAAAACATACACCACATTAATTAATGATAATAAAATGAATATATAAATACTCATAAAATAATTTATATTACATAAAGTGTACAATCATGGATAGTACACATGCCACACAAAAGGAAATAGTGACCAATATAGCATGAGTCTCACGGGAATAAAAAGTGAGATGAAAACCCCTTACCACGTTGTAATCAGTGGAGTCATATGACCCAAAGTTAATAACCACAATATTAATCACATAATACCATGAATATAATGATAATAATGATAATATATATCAAATGTTAGTTCAAAATACACCACTTTAAATGAATAAGTTACAAACAATGGAAATCTCAAGGAATTAAAAGCGGGATAAGAAAATCACTTACCACGTTGTAATCAATCGATTCGTATGCAAAAAAATTAATAACCACCAAATTAATCACAAAATAATATGAATATAAATTTAATCATGATAATATATATCAGTTGTCAGTACACAATACACCACATGAAAAAAAATTAGTGGCAAACAATGGAATTCTCATGGAATTAAATATGAGATAAGAAATCCCTTACCTCATGTCCGACTTGACTCGATCGTTCTTTAATTTCCTGAATAATAAACTAAAGTTAATTTATACATGATTAATAACCTTTTTTAAGTTTATTATTCCTTTCATATCACTTATTACCATTTTATAAACATTATGTAATCATTTAAGTTAATAATGTTTGTTTTGTCGATATTTGGTACTTGAGTCAAAAATGGAATTCTTATAATTTTTTGTTGTTAATGTGGTAAAAGGTTTATTATATCCAGAATGATATTAATAATTTATATATCATATATATAATATATATCCAGTGTATAAATATATTTATAATAGTACATAACATTTACATGTAAGAAATGAAATGCACCGTTCTTGAAGACGGTAAGTCCTACGTACGCAGGAACGCTACTTTCATTTCTATTCTTTATTTTTATAGAATTAAAACAAAATTATACATAGGTATATTATAATTCCAGTATAATTGAATATATAATATTATATATAATATCATTAACTCCATCCTTTATACGTCCCACATATGGAATTAATGAGTCATATCACTTTGAGGGGGCAGTAGTCTGCACTTCCTCTAATGAGATTATCGTGTTTACCCAAAATGGAAACCATAAAGGCATGCTATAAATGGAAATTAAAGAACTATAAAGGAAAAATAAACATAATATATATCGTATATAAATAAATTTCTATCATAATGGCCACCAAGAGAGGCGGTTGGAGATATTTGAACAATCATCATTTCGTGAGGCGTTATTTTTCCATCCAAAGAAACATTATGTTCTTCATCCATTTGATTGAGGTGTGAGTAAGTGTAGTTATAATAATTCTCCTAAAAAAATACTAGTATATTTATGATACTGGTTTTGTTAAAAAATAAGGGAATAAAAATATATTAGGGTCTTGAGAAGTAAAATAAAAGAAAACAATTTAAGAGAAACCATTGCCTTTAATTTGGGTAACTCCCATTGGTTTGAACCAAAGGACTTATTGAAGTGCCTTATGCCTAAGGGAAGGCTTCTAGGTGGAGGAAAGGGATGTAGGGAGATTAATTGGGTAGTTTTTGGATGAGACAAAATGCTTTAGAGGTGTGTGGAATTGGTTAGAAGTGATATCCTTTTATAAGGGAGAGGAGGGGCTCTTTAGCAAAGTGTGAAAACATTATTTTATTATATAATTATATTTTATTTATAATGGTCCAAAAATAATTTTAGGCGAAGATAAGATGACTCATGGTCAAAATAAAATCATCCCATAGGAATTTGACATGTTTTTGATAATATTTTGATCATTATAATCTTATTTATTTAAATTCTTTGTTAATGAGGTAAACACTGCATCATTATTGTGTCATAAATAATTTACATTATTTGATGTCTAAAAATTATAAAAAAATACCATGATATAGGAACATTTATTATCTTTACAATTAATATTTATAGTAGAAATGATAATTTATATAACCTATTCTAAAAATTAATTTACTAAAAGATATTTTCTTTTGTCATTTTTGCATTTACTTTAAGTTAATTAATCTAAATTGTCATTATCCCTCCCAAGTGGCTCAATGGAGTCCCAAAATCGACCCAAAGATGACCATAGTCATTAATTACTCATCCAATAAGTATTAGACAAGTGTTCAGGTAACTTTGAATTATTATAATATACATTTAACCATAAATTACTTTATTTACCTTTAACCTCAGTAAATAAAAGTCAAAAGTTACTATTCACCAAATATTATTTTCATCTTAATGAACCAAATTTTAATTCTTGATAACAAACATGTATCTCAGATTTTTGAAATACAATTCATAGAAGTGGTAAAATTTCATTTAAATGAAAAAGTCAGTTTTTTTAACTACCAATAAGTGGTTTCACTATTCATCAAAAATTGATGTTTTTTAGAAAAATACAAACAATTCAGCCTAAGATATATTTGATATTCCGAATTAAAAAATGATGTCTATTTGGCCAAATTCAAAACATAAAAGTGTCATTAATTAATTTTAAAATTAATTCCCGTTTTTAAAACAAATAGCTTGTTTTTAAGAAACACTAACTATCAAAAGATTGACACTTGTATATGTCCAATTTCAAAGTGAAATTAATTCCAATGACCAAAATTAGATTACATGGTAAAACTATATTCTAATTAAACATTAAAACCAATTAAAAAGATAATATAACTATATAAATAAATTATATTAAAAGGCAAGTTTGAATGAAAATACAATATTTTCCACTATTCATTAAAAATGAACTTTATCCGAAAAATACCAAAAAATTACCCAAAGTAAAATTTTTTTTCCCAAATCAAAAGAAGACATTTATTTGGTCAAATAGAATATATAAGAATGACCAAAACTAGATTTAAAAATGGTTCACCATTAAAAGGTGGTAATTCGACCTTTTAATGTAAATTATGCTAAAAATTAGATTCCTTTACATTTTAAGCCTCAAACTTTTATTAGATAAGAGTAAATACATCTAAAAAACAAGTATAATCACATTTTAGTTGGTTGTGTTAATTATTTCCAATACAATGGCTAGGAGTTAACTTCCACTTAAAATAATAATATTATATTATTAGTGTGCAATGTAATATTTCAAAGAAACCCGTTGTTACATATCGGGTATGCTATCGAACATAGAAATCCCGTTAAATTAAAATTAATATTTAATTCTAAAATATTAATAAATATGAAATATGTCTTATACTTTTTTTACCTGGGATGTTACATCCTCCCCCCATTTTAGGAATTGTGTCCTCACAATTTTAAAACTGGACTTGGAAACTTCATTAAAAGTCCCACATTGGAAAAGAGTTAGTAAAACAATCTCATTAAAAGAAAGAAAGAAAAGTACAATGGTCACCCGAGATAAACCATACTAGGATTCCATGTAGGAAAACATGGATATGGAAGATAAAAACAAGGTTCATGTTTTTATGGAGATTTATAGAAAACTTGTTTAGGATAAATTTATCCATTAGAAAATTACCAACATGTACTGGGTTAAACAGCCTTTTATAACCCAGTAGGAAATGTAAACCAACAATGTTTTTGTTTTAGATTCCTTTTCATAATTTAGTGGAATTCATTTACTACATCGAATAAGAACATATGGAAATATACTTACCTTCAAGTAGAGTTTCATCCTTTAATAAGTTTCTACCAAAAACAAATCTTTTCTCCAATCAAAGAGCATTCAAAAAGGCATGATCACATCAAAAGCACAAGAATCATCTTCTTGAGAATCACATAATCCAAAAAAAGAAAGAACTATATATTTCGATTGTCATTAGACATCAACTAAAACCAAAATTGTTAGTGAGAGGTCAGATAACATAAAAAAGAATAATCTTTTAGAAGTAGAAAAAATACGCTGAATTTCCAAAATTTGTCAATAAAAACTAAAATATCAAAAAAGACCATTCAATAAACTATTGTCCCTAAAATTCTTCAAAAGTAATCCAAACTGAGATTGTAAACCAAATCTCATAAGGATTTAAATACATAGACTTCCAAGATATATCTTACCATTTATCTCCAAATAAAACCAGTTACTCATAAAGTCTCATATTGAAAAGTAATTAACCTAATCACATTTTTTCCATGATAGGTTAATTAGTTTCATAAATAAACAAAATCTTCATATGTCTATAATAAAAACATATATTCCTCCAAACTAACCATTATTCTACAATTGATATCCCATAGTATTCAATCATCCATAGGCATATATTGTTTCCTCAAAAGAGAGAACGTCTTCCACAACAACCTTTATCAATTAATCACTAAATCATTTTTCTATACTAAGTATATCCATTTGATAAAACATAAGTTCAAAAAATAAACTTATTCTTGTTCCATAAAAACATTTTACTAAAATATTAAGTCATACTATCCAGGGAATTCACGTAGGATACTGGTAGGTGATGCACCCTTGTCACCCTTCGGTTGTGGGTTTGATTCCTACAGCCTTACTGGATGTGACAGGTTGTCACCCATTCTAATGTTTGTCCTTTTTATAAAACTCAAAAATAACCCTAACATGTTTTAACCTCAATGGTATACTTATACCTCTCATTTTCATCCAAATTCATTATAATCTCAACATCTTAATTCTTGAAGTATTATTTCACCGACATATGATAAAATAAAATGATCCCCAAAATGAAGAACATCTTACCATGAGCATAGTGTCCATTTGGTTTCATCGTCAGCTTGTTCATGAAGGTAGAAGGTCCATGCATTTCAACAAGGATTTAGAGATCCTTGAAAATCATTTTCATCCTCCATCCAAATACACCTTGTACAACATGGGTCATATGGGTGTTCACAGAAAATCATTTTTGGAAAATAATCATGTATGACATATAATTTCAAAACATCTGATAAAACATGATTTCTATAAAACAGTTGAACCGAATATGAGTTGAAACATTCAATTAATGGTCCTTTTAAAATAACATAATTATGTGCTGAGAGACTATATTTAAAAATCAAATATAAATAGGTTTTTTAAGGGTCTCCTTCTTCATCACCTTTTTTAAAATCATAATATGCATCAAAATCTTGTGATAAGGTAAAATATTTTTAAATGCCTTGATAATATTTACCTTTCTTGAAAATATGATAATATTGTGAAAATAAGATTTGTCTAAATAAAACCAATGATCGATGATGATAACTAGGTATAGTGGCGGTGTTTGATATCTCAAACAAACTACTTTCAAGTGAGTTTTATTCTAGAAAAGGTTTCACAATCATCCGAACAAAACATTGCAATAATTACTGCAAGCATGTCATTAGGAAAAGATATAAATTTCATTTGAGATCCTCCTCCTTCCATTTGTAACGGACTTTCCTCGACCTAAAAAGGTTATAAAACAAGTATTTAACTAAAATAATATACAAAAGGACTAATAACGTGTCTAATGAAAACTCTTAATCCCTAATGTTCTCTAAACCGACCTCCGATACCAACTGTAAGGACCCACCCTTAAAATATTACATAATCATGAATTAATTGAATAGTTCACATTGAGGATATTTTCTTGTTTATAATTTTAGAGAATTAGGCCATAACTATTACATATCAACATGAATATTACAAGTAGACACTACAACTCAGTATCCATTTTTTCATAAAATAAAAATGCTTAAATAGAAACATTTCTAGTTCCATATTTTAGACAGCATGACTTTTCTTTACTCCCATATTTTACCCTATTCATTATTAATTTCTATGTAAAACATTTCAAAAAACATAGGATGAGCAAAAAAATCTCAGTAAGGGTTATAGAATAAGGAAATAAAACATTATCCCATCAATAAATATAAATCAATGAAACTATATTTTTCAATCATAACATACCTTACAAAATCATAATATTTATGAATAACACACACAAATCATAAATCCTAAAGGTTAGTTATAGAATCAATATCAAAATTAAATTGTAGCTATCACAACTACATATGGTGTTACACTTGGAATACCCATCACAGTATATTCCCTAAATCTATTAGGAGAAATATCAGGTTAACCTCCGTCATGTTACCCAATGCATTGGAGAGCTATCTCGTGCTCGGCCACACTAGTTTTATCATGGAACCAACCGTATAAGTAAAAAAATGCCCAATAACCATAACATAATCATAAAACCTAACACATTTATAAAGGAAAGATAAAATTCCCACATTCCAATATATAAAATCAAGATATTGACATAAACACTGCTTTATTAAATTCTTTTTCAAACCCATTTAAAAAGATATTTTTGAATCAAAGTGTCCCATACCACATTGAAGCTTTTAAATGAATTATCATTGGAAAAAATTAATTTCCATATAAATAAATACATAAAACCATTTTGAAAACATGGAAATTAATGATAAATATTTATAAGAATAATTATTCAAAACATTTAAAATGATATTTTATTAAAAGAGTTATTAACTAGAAGAGATACACTTGAATACCAATAATTGTGGAATAACACTGAATCAGAACATTATAATATCATAATTTTAATGGTATTAATGATATAATATGTCAAAGGACAGTATATACACCATATAACAGTGAATTGGTTCATAACAACAATGAAGTCTCATTGGAAATGTAAATTGAGATTAAATCCCTTATAAAGATGGTATCCTTAAATTAAGGATAAATCAATCACATAATTATGTGTGTAAAATATAAATACACAAATTATAAGTGGATATTATATGTAAAACAATTAGAGTTCATTCACACATATTCTTAGGATGACATATTCAAGAAGTACAAGTTGAACCCAACGAACTGAAACTGGGTTAAAAAGTCCCCTTGTAAATATTCGACAGCCTAACAGCATCACATTAAAATTCCGAAAATGAGTTGATGAGATAAAAAGGGATTATCATAATTTAGAAAAAAAATTTACATCAATAAGGATATAGAAGAAAATATCCCATCATATTAAGATGTATATTCAAAGACATAACAAAAAGAAATCTTTTAAAAAGAGGAGGGTGAAAGGTTCCCTTACCGATTTGGTAACTTACAAAACATACGCCACATGAAAGAAATATCATAAAATGAAGATGTAAATACTCATAAATGAAAGTACACTACATAAAGGGTACAATCATGGATAGTACATACTCCACACAAAAGGAAATAGTGACCAATATATCATGAGCCTCACTGAATAAAAAGTGAGATGAAAACCCCTTACCACGTTGTAATCAATCGAGTCGTATGACCAAAAAATAATAAACACCAAATGAATCATAGAATACCATAAATATAAT
The DNA here is from genome assembly GCA_963277665.1 of Viscum album. Classification (NCBI taxonomy): domain Eukaryota; kingdom Viridiplantae; phylum Streptophyta; class Magnoliopsida; order Santalales; family Viscaceae; genus Viscum; species Viscum album. Next base: position 957,653,020 of record OY728143.1, on the reverse strand, counting down.
GAGAATCATGATAATATATATCAAATGGCAGTAAACAATACACCACATGCAATGAATAAGTGGCAAAAAATTGAAATCTCACGGAATTAAAAGCGAGATAAGAAAATCCCTTACTATGTTGGAATCAATCAAGTTGTATGACCAAAAGTTAAAAACTACCAAATTACTCACATAATATCATGAATATGAAGAGAAAAATGATAATATATATCACTTTTCATCACAAAATCCATCACATTTAATAAATTAGTGGTGAACAATGGAGATCTCACTGAATTAAAAGTGAGATTAGAAATTCCTTACCTCGTGTCTGACTTGACTTGATCATTCTTTAATCTCTTGAATGTTAAACTAAATTTATTTTCTACTTGCTTAAGAACCATGTTCATGTTTATCATACCTTTTATATAACTTATTACTATGTTATAATCATTATGTAATAATTTAAGTTAATAATGTTCATTTTGTCGATATTTGGTACTTGAGTCAAAAATAGACTTCTTATAATTACATGTTGTTCATGTGGTCAAAGGATCATTATATCCAGAATTATATTCAAGATTTACATATCATATATATCATATATATCCAGTATATACATGTATTTATAATAGTACATAACATTTAGAGGTAAGAAATGAAATGCACCGTTCATGGATACGGTAAGTAGTACGTACACGTGAACTCTACTTTCATTTATATTTCATATTTTAATGGAAATAAATCATAATGATAGATAGATATATTATAATTACAGTATAATTTCATATATAATATCATATACAATATCATTAACTCCATCCTTTATACATCCCACATATGGAATTAATGAGTCATATCACATTGAGGGGGCAGTAGTCCACACTTACTCTAATGAGATTATCATGTTTACCCATAACGGAAACCATAAAGGCATACAAAAAATGGAAATTAAAAAAGAATAAAGGAAAAATAAACATAATATATATCATATATTAATATATTTCCATCATAATGCCTACCATGAGAGGCGGTTGGAGATATTTGAACAATCATCGTTTCGTGAGGCGTTAGTTTTCCATCCACAAAAACATTATGTTCTTCATTTGTTATATGAATTTGTGTGTAAGTGTAGTTGAAAACCTTCTCATAACAACATACTAGTATATTTAGGATACTAGTGTTATTAAAAAATAGTGGAATAAAAATAATTTATAGGTTGGAGAAGTAAAATTAAAAAAACAATTTAAGAGAAATTGTTACCTTTAATTTGGGTAACTCCCTTTGGTTTGAACCAAAGGACTTCTTGAAGTGCCTTCTGACTAAAGTAAGGCTTCTAGGATGATAATATTGATGTAGGGAGCTTAATTGGGCAGAGTTTGGATGAGCCAAAAGGCTTGAGAGGTGTGTGGAATTGGTTTGAAGTGGTCTTATTTTTTATGGGAGAGGAGGGGCTCTTTAGGACTGTGTGAAAACATTATTTTTTATATAATAATATTAGGTTTATAATGGTCCAAAAATCATTATAGTCGAAGATAAGATGACTCATGGTCAAAATAAAATCATTCAATAAAAATTGGATAGGTTTTGGATAATATTTTAATCATTATAATCTTATTTATTTAAATGATTTATTAATTAGGTAAACACTGCATCATTATTGTGTCTTAAATAATTTAAATTATATGATGACCAAAAATTATAAACAAATACCATGACATAGGAAATAATTTTATCATTCCAATTAATATTTATAGTCTAAAATATAATATATATATAACCCCCTCCAAAAATTAATTTACTAAAAGATATTTTCTTTTGTCATTTTTTCCTTTATTTTATGTTAATTAATTTAAATTGCCATTATCACTCCCATGTGGCTCAATGGGGTCCCAAAATCGACTCAAAGATGCTCATGGTCATTAATGACTCAAACAGTAAGGTTTGGATAGGTGTTAGGTTAATTTTTAATTATTGTAATATTCTTTTTACCTTTAATTAGTATATTTTCCACTAACCGTGGTAAATAAAAGTCAAAAGTTACTATTCACCCAAAAACATTCATCTTAATAAACCACATATTACTTCTTAATAACAACCATATATGTTATATTTTCTAAATTCAATTCACAGAAGTGGTAAAATTTCATTTAAATGAAAAATTATGTTTTTTTATCTACTCTTAAGTGGTTTCACTATTCATTGAAAATTTGCGTTTTTGAGAAAAATACTAAAAATTCAGACTAAGCTATATTTGATATTCCAAATTAAAAAATGATGTCTATTTTGACAAATTCAAAACATAAAAGTGTCATTAATTAATTGTAAAATTAATTCCTGTTGTTAAAACAAATACCTTGTTTTTATGAAACAATAACTATCAAAAAATTGACACTTGTTTATGTCAAATTACAATGTGAAATTAATTCCAATGAACAACATTGGATTAAATGGTAAAAATATATTCTAATTACAATTTAAAACCAATTACAAATATAATATAACAATATAAATAAATTAGATTAAAAAAGAACTTTTGAATTAAAACAGAATATTTTCCACTATTCATTAAAAAATGAACTTTATCCGAAAAACACCAAAAAATTACCCAAAAAGTAAAATATAATTTCCCAAATAAAAAAAAGAATTTTATTTGGTCAAATATAAAATATAAAAATGACCAAAACTAGATTTAAATAGTGTTTTCCATTAAAAGGTGGAAAATCGACCTTTTATTGTAAATTATGCTAAAAATTAGATTCATTTACATTTTAATCCTCTAACTTTTATTGGATAAAATTAAATACATCTAGGAAACATGTATAATCACATTTTAGTTGGTTTTTTTCATTCCCTCCAATACAACAGCTAAGAGTTAACTTCAATTTAAAATAATATTATTATATTATTAGTGTGCATCGTAAGGTTTCAATGAAACTCGTTGTTGCGTATCGGGTACGCTATCAAACATAGAAACCCCTTCAAAGTTAAATTAATATTTAATTCAAAAATATTAATAATTATGAAATATGTTTTTTTCTTTATTTACCTGGGATGTTCAAATACCCTTATCCTGAACCTTCAATGTATGTTATCATCCAATTTTATCCCAAGTACATACACATCCAGAAGATATACCAATATGAGTCCAAAAAATTTCATAATTTAGATCTAATTGTCTGATATATAAAAAAACTAATTTATTCTTCTCAATCAATATATATATAGTGGTTTCCAAAATCTCAAAATATTTATAAATACGTGATAGTAAAAATTGATCTCTTTAAAAAACATAAAATTCCACCTTCACTATCTGAAAATGAAATCTTATTATGTTGATGTTGTTAAAATGAAAATAAATAGAATCCCCTTTCAATATTCTCATTAGAAATAGTATCATTAGTAACAAAAAAATTATTTTGTTGGGGATTATCATATATGATAAGGAATTACATTATAATATATGATACAATATTCACATCCTAATTTTTGTAAATATTATTATAGGAAAATAATATTTAAATCAACTCCAATTATTTCTTACCTAATAATTACTATTCATTAGTTTTCATCTATTTCATATTAATTCGTATAGATAGTTGATGAAAGTCTATATATAGTATAAATTACTCTATATAAAATATTATTTACCCAAAAAGAAGATCGTGAAAATTATATTTCATGATGTAACACTCTTTTGATATCATTCTTCCAGATATTATGACATCCTAATAAATTCTAGGAAATTTGATATAGAGATTAGGAAATTATTACTAAAATTATCTTACCAAAGAGAGGCTATAATAATATTATTTAACTATGAAGTGAAGAACCTTATAAATTGTCTAATATTTTAGAAAATTCCAACTTCATTCATGTACCAATTTTTTGTCCATTAATAACATTTAATGCTGGATATTTATACATAAAAAGTAACATGGGGGAAGACATTGTACCAAATAATTATTTCATTAAATAATGTACGAAATTTAAAAGATAAACCTAATAAAAATCATTAAACCAAAACCTAAATATTTTTAATGGATCAATACAGTGATTACTAGAATATAATGATTCAAATAAATTATTGGAACAAGATCAATATGAATTTAATGTTGTTCTAAATTCCTTCATAATAATTGAGAGAACAAATAAGTTCTTTTATTCATTTAAATATAAAATGAATAAAAGTACTAATACATAAAATAATTTTCAATAAAATTATCCCTCCCAGTATTAAAATTATATTCCCCAATAGATTAATTCAGTATTCCATTCCTCCAAAACAAAATTGTCACCACAAAATCAAATTTCATTAAAATCTATTTTTTAGTTAAAGGAATTCATAGCCTCTAGTAACACATACTATAAATGGTGAATACATTCTCTGACATAAATATAATTTTTTTATGAAAATCCATTATCATACACTACCTACAACCTAAATTATATATAGTAACTTCTAGTATCATTTGAAAAAAATGTTTCATTCAATAACATTAAATAATCTAGAATTTTCACTACCACTTATAGCATCACAATACAAACCAAAAAAATATTCACTTCTATAATTTCAATCTTAACAGGATCTATTTTCATTGATGGGTGTTTCTCATAGGTGGGCATAATAATACCAAAATACGTGGAAATATTTGTTCCATTTGAAATATTTTTAGAATTCACCAAATCACTGTGGTATTTTCATTAATATCCAAATAAGAATACCATATCTATTTTAGAATGAGTTATTAATAGTGTCATCTTGAGACTATCATATATTTTTTAAAATTATCTCCATTATTCATTATAGAAATCCATAACCTAATAATATAATTATTAAATCATGTTTATTTATTAATATCACATGTAATATTTTTTCGTTTTTTATTATTAATAACCTCGCCATAAAAAATACCACACATTCATGGAATATATCTCTTTCATCAAGAATATTATATTACATTTATTTATAAATGTTAAATGTTCAATTTTCACTATTATCATATTATATTCATATTATATGTTGTTTCAATGTCCAATTTCACTACATGAATTTCATTACCTTTATTCAGAAATTCTTTTCATTTAACTTCTTCATATAAAATCTAAATATTATCTTATAATTTTGAACAGTAAATATTTTATTCTAATAATAAATTTTTTCTTATAAATAATTTTACAATGGGAAACCAAAAAACAGAAATATGTGGATCAGTCCAATAATGATAAAATATAGTAAAACATTGATCCTACTTCAAAATAAAGCATGTATCCTATGAAGAAGACTCTTCCAATTTTGGTGATCACACCCTTAAAATCCATATATGGAGGGTCAATCCCAAAAATAGAAAACCCAAAACCATAATTAAATGAGATTTTTAATTTCTTTAATGGGAATCAACTATCATCATTCTAGAGTTGGTAGAATCCATTGGGTGGCCAAAAAAAGTATCTAATTCATCAATTAGAGAATGCACCAAATATAGTTCAGAGAAATCAATGAACAAAATAATCATCAATGGAAATAATTAACACATATATTAGACAATAAAAAACCCCTAAAATCAAAATATAACATTTAACATACTAAAAATTGATATATAATAGTCAAAAAAATTGTCTTCATGGACCACCAATAGTGTCTAGAACTACAATTCTTGTCCACCATGGTCTAAGAGATATGTTTCATAAATACAATATTGTTTCAGTAGAATGATAAGAATAATTCCACACAACATAAAGATATAAATGAAACTAGCATGAATATATATGATAACTTGGACCAAAATAAGATTTATAGTACATGATGGGATATGAATACCAAATTAAAAAATTGTTTATAAATGTTATAAAGGGAGAGTGTTTATGATGGGAAGTGTTGGGATGTAATGGCTATAAGAAAAGGAATTTCTCATATGATTCTTTTAAGATAGTGGGGAGGAATTTCATCAATATATTATTCATTCATATTAGTATAATAAATAATACACACATGTTTAATTTTAATTATATAAAATAATCACCATATGTATTACAATTAATTTTATCTCTATGTCCTTTTTGAGTAAACAATGTCCTAGAACAATTAATTTAACTAAAACTTTAAGTAAAAAAATATCATGTAGTTTGTGTAATTTTAATTTACTTAGTATAATTCATTTAAAAATGAGTAAACAATTGTATTTTATTCATCAATAACTAATAAAAATATATCAGAAATTGTTTTCAATATAAATAATTTAATTCTTCACTATACTTTGTTGACATCTATAGTATAGTAATTTCATCCATCATATGTGAAAAAAAGTTATAAAATGATCACAAGTCATATTAAATACAAATAAGTAGATTTAAACAACTATAATTCTTCAAAATCATCCAAATTGTTTTCTATTTACTAAAAACATTAATTGAAGTACAATGTAATTGTTAGGGTCTAAAACCTACTTACACATATAGTTAGGTTCCTCAACAATTTAATATTGATAAGTGGGGGCTACAAAAAAACCCAGAGGCTCCACCATTTTTCACAATTAATAATGCCACTCTATAACACTAAAATTTTAAATCTAATCCATTTGATCATGTATCAGATGAACCCTGGTTCCCTATGTCAGAATCTTCCACAAATCTTCTTATAGTCCATCCTATAACATTCATAACAGTAAATTTTATGGCCTATGTCACTCCACAAAACTCTATTGTACCACTATCAAAAATTTTCATCCACCTCTGCAACCATGGAACTCGAAAAATTTAAGTCGTCTATATGACAATAAATCTTAATTATAGGTTTTTATGATCCATGGAATCATTGAAATATAATTTTTGATTTATGAAAAAATAATCCAATTAAACACAAGACATAAGTATAAATTCCCTGAGGATTTTGACTATAATAACATTGAATCTATTCATTTGATCATTTTTAACATTTTTTATTTATTATTCATGCTTTAAATAATTGTATCTCATATTCAAAATTAATCATCAAATATCATATTTATTCTCAATTCCATCATAAATTGGCACACAATCATTCAATACTAGAAATTTTTATTATAAAAATGGTATGAAAAAATGACACTAATGGTTTTAAAAACTTTTAGTATATGAATCTCTTATACAAATGTTTTGGAACCAAAAAATAGTATATTTCATATATTTATTGTGTTTCAACCACAGTTGTTGGATATAAATTTTTATGAATTAGTTTTTAATATCCATTATCAAATAAATAATTGTTTTCTAACTAAAAAAATTGAAACTCATGCTTTATTATTTTCTCCCAAATCGGTGAGCCGCCAAATTTCGGAATCACTAGTATATTTAACTCATGGTGGTTCTAAATATTTCTCTATTGAATACATTCCTACTATTTTTTATTCAATTCCCACCTCTATTAGATTTTTCTCAAAATATCTCTCTAATTTTATCTCCGTAAACCACATTCCCCCTATTAGATATCTATTTTTTTGTTTCTTAAAAGATCCACTGTCATATTCCTTTGATATTTATTTAAAAAAAATCAATATAAATTTATTCAAAAATAATTTCTCCATCCACTAATTGGGATATATTTTTATAGGTGTTCAACCTGAATCTATATTTTTTTAGGAGTAACATTTTTTATTCAATTTTCAAATATTTATTAATAGACATCCATTAATATTTTCTTCATTTATTTATTTTCATACATGTACATATTTTTTCTATTATATATTAAATTATGGTCATAATTTATATTTATTGATTTTTATTTTTTTGGTTATAAATACTGGTTATAATGTTCTTTGGGTTATAATAAACTATATTCAAAATTTATTTTGTTTATATATTATTAGTGTTTAAAATTTGTTTTTATTAAAGTTGTTTTTAGTAAAAAATATCAGTAATTCGAAATAACATTTTATAATTTAATTATGGATATAAATTATATTAATCTCTATATATATTTTTTGATTTTATGTTAATTTTTTGTCAATAAAATTTTCTTATTGGTCAAATTTTCAATTTTTTCGTTATATACTTTTTTTCGTTATATAAATTTTTTAAATTTATAAGTGTGAATATATATATATATATATATATATAATTTCAACTAATATATTTTTATATTTTAATCATTTTATATATTTGAAATAATTTTTTTTACATAAAACTTATTTCATTGTAGTCATTTATAAGGGGCATATAACTTGATTTTATTCATATTTTTAAATTTTGGACACAAATGGAGAAATATAGTTAGGTTGGTATGTGTACATTTTCATATAAATTTATTTTTTATTATTTAATTACATAATAAAATTAAATATATATCTAAATAATAATTATTTATATAAGTTCAAGGAAGCATATTGTAATGAAATATTATTTTTCCCCAAATAAAAAAACACCGAGAGTTGTTAAATGTAATATTGCACATATAAAATAAATTTATTTCTTATTTAATGAACTGTTTGATAATATAATTTATATAAAATATATATCCATATTTGTGAAATAAAAAGTTTTTTTTTGGATATTTAAATCTCTATAGAGTCATAATATGATTGATATTTGATATCCATATTAGATTATCATTTATTATATGGAGAAATATAAGTTGTGAAATATCAAAACAATAAAATGTATCAAGTAATTAATTTTTCCCAATTCCTAAATTATAATATATTTCATTTGATTAATATTTAATATTTTTAGTTACATATCATATTATAATTTTATAATGTGAATTCAGCCACAAAGAGATTGATATATTTTCAGATAATCAGATGTATGAATATTAAATCCAAATTTAAATATGTTTACATTTTAAGGAAAAAGAATAAAGAAAATGTTAATACTCAAATATGGGTTTTTAGATGTAGAGACATGAAGGAATCTTCTAATTATTCAGAGGGATCATTAATTTCTGGTGTAATAACTATTCTATATAAAATCATGTTATAAATGGTTTGATAATTTTTAGATTAATTCTTTATTTATTATTAGATAACACTCATATTGGATATAAAATCATTAGATACAATCAAAAAATAACGTCTATAGTACATTTTCACATGATGGGTATCATTAAATATGGGAATAATGAATGTGGAAATGTTTTTTTCATCATGAGACAAATATAGTAGTAATTCTGAATAGGTCTATTATCTCCCGAAATAATATTAAACTCACTATGAGAATTGAAATATTATGGATGAAAAAATGTGATTTTTTTATTTATTAAATAAACCTGTTACTGATAGGATGATATGAAATAATTTAATATTTTTCTTCATAAATATTAATTTTTAATTAATTTCACAAATAAGAAATTTTCTTATATTAATTCAGGACACCTTTTAGAAGAATATGATGTATGAGACCTTTCACATAGAGGATATGATAGACATCCTAGGAATGTAACTAGTAAAATTTATAGACATGAAAAAATCAAATTTAACGATCATAATACGACAAAAAATGAGTGGTTGATCCCATGATAGGTGTTTTTAGTAACCTTTTATATCTTGTTACCCAATAACAAATTTTACCTGGTCATGGGTTAGTTATGTTTTAAATTGTATGATGTCCACTCCCTAGAAACTAAACGGGTGAATATTCGAGTCCTTTCACACTCAAATTTAAGTATGGGTGTGTATCATGATGGTGGTGGGTTTGGATCAACATTGGTGTGTTGTGGTTCCCAACTATACCTTATTACACAATTACCTGGTTTCTATTCGTGGTTTGGCAATGTGCTACTGTGTAAGGTGGACACACCCAATAAATAGAAATGGTGCATTCTTGGGTCTTGTTGCACCTGAATACTATAGGGGGTCTATAGCACAATTGTTGTCGGTTTGACATAAGACATGTGTTGGGTGGCACCAACCTATACCACATTACCTAAAAAACATCTTTACTATTTGGGGATTTTTTAAGTGGCACCATGTTAGACGACCACTCCAAGGAAATGGTACTAGCATATGTTCAAGTCCTACTACACTGAAATTTAAGTGGGTGCATGTAACAAGTAGGGGATGGGTTAGGGCCAAGATATTAATAGTGTGGTGCCTACTTAGACCTAATTATAAAATAAAAGATTTTATTATAACACTATATAAATATGGGGGGATTATGGGAAAAATGGAACCCCTAGATCCAAAAATCTTGATTTCTACAATAATATGAATGTTCTTCTAAAACAAAAGTTTTCAATACTGGAGTAACATATTGGATCTAAGGAATTGATAAATGTTGCAACCAGAATGTTGATGTTGGGAGGATGCGCTCATGAAAATATTGATTTTATGAATAATATCTTTTAAGATGTGGTTAAATTTGCGGCCAAACCATCATTTTCATATTTTGATATACCTCCTTTTAAAAGGATAAATAAAAAGGTGGGACAACCCAAGAATCAGCAATTTAGGGGGTGGTGGATGTAAGGGTAAACATATGTGGTTGATATACTATTGTGACATATCTACTTAATATGTGAAATATGTTATGGAAGTTCAATGATCTCATGAGATGGATTATTGAGATATAGGTAAACAGTGATTTTAAGGTGATGGAAATTGGGAGACGATATTATAATATAGTTTTCAATTTAATGATTAAAAGAGATGGGATTGGAGGATTGGTTCAATATGTTGGAAGCATGGTTTCCTACAAATACATTAATGGTATTTTAATATATACATGAATACAACAACAAATACTGATACAAATGTTTGGATCGGAATATTTTAATTGAATTGGTTAAATTGGAAGTCATGAATTATATGGGACAATGAATTTTCTGTGCAGAATGTAATTAAGATTTGAAGTAAAACTAAAACCATGAGATATGGGAAATATTCTTGTATCCTAGTTGAAATTTATATGTATAACACCCTCATATAGGAAGTGGTGAAAACCACATGGGAAGATATCATAAATTTACAAATCCATATGAAAAGAGGGAAAAATTATGCATGAGTTGAAAGTAATTGGGAATATATTATATCAATGAAATTGGGAAAATGAGTGTAACATCATTAAAATGAATGTAAATAATGACACTAAGTTTTTATGATGGAAATTTAGGGATAAACATCCACCACCTAATACAAATAGTAACATTACCTCTAGCCCCTCTACGATGGATATTATGGGAAATTGTAATGGTATGACCATCCCAAAGGATAAAACAAGTGATAATTATATATAGTGTCCAATTATTATCATTCAATGATTAATTTCACATTAGACTAATATTCATCATATTAAAAAAATTTGGTCGACCATAGTATTTTAGTGTCTTTAAAAACATGGAAATATAATATTCTAACACGGTGAATGATCTTCAACATCTCCCAAATTGATCATCCCCTTTAGTAATCCTATATATAAGATTTCTTTGTCACCTATGGATACAAATCATAATAAATGGGTGAACTCAGATTATTTGTAAGGGTATACAAGAGAGATATGTAAACATAACATGAACATAAGTGTATAAGAACATGATATTAATATTAGAAGATTATACTCTACATATAAAAAGATTATAATAAAGAATCATGAAATATAGTGTGGAGGTTCATAAGACATCAATTATAAGGGTGATAAATAATCATAAATCAAACATGTTCTATAATATATTGTCATATAATTTTAGAACCATTATAACTATAGAAAATCATTTCATGTGTCACAATTAACACCCAAGACTATCAACATTGTGGATCCTGAAACCCATATTTCCCATTCATTGATTAGGAAACACCTATTTCCCATTGTGTATCAAGAAATACCTATTTCCCATTGTGGATCAAGATACAACCATTTCCCATTTGGGATCATGACAAATTTGTTTCCCATTTTTGGTCCAGGAAAACCAATTTACCATTGTGGATCAATCTCATCTATTAGGATCCCATCATTATCACATGAGACAAAAATCTATACCCAAGGTTCATTATGGAGACATATTTCCCAACAAAATCATAATTAAATCCTAAAAATTTTTATATAAAACATTTAACTTATCATGAACCATAAAAATAGATGGGTTTCATAAACATTATATCACAATGCATGAAATGAAATGGGTATCCCAAAAATTTAATCATACAAAATCCTATAAAAAATATATATGTTTCATAACAATTTTTCTTGTAAAAACCACTGAAAAGAACATGATTTAATATTCATTTGTCATGGTATATCCCAATAAAAAGAAACTTTTTTCATATACATCAAGACATCAAAACCAAAATCATTTATAATAATAATATGAATGTTTGCATTGGATCATATCCATAGAAATAAAAACTACAACCATGGGTTTCATATTATATGGTGAAATATTTTCAATTATCAGTTTTCACATAACATTTTTAATCATATAACCTTTTACGAAACATTAATTTGAACTACATTTATATCATATCTAAAAAAATCATATAAAACCATTATTGAGGAAAACATCTTTTCCACTTCAAAAAATTTGCAAGGAGAATATGAAAGGGTTTGTGTGTAATTTGTATATTACAAATAATGATGATATTATAGATGAAAAGTTAAATTAAATAGGTATTATGTAATAGGATTTGGTAGCATCCTATGTCTTAAGAATGATGTTGTGTAATATATTTTATTTGAAATTTTATTGAAGAGTGTTTTTTATTAATGATGAAATATATAAGTATTCTTCAATTTAAGTTTTCTATATAATGTTTTACATGAATACATTGAATGGTTATATTTTTCATGAAATGATACTTAATGGAATGTTGATTGTTAGGGAAAACACTAGATTAACAGAAATATAACACTTAATATTTCCCATATTTAAAGACAATGTTGTTTGGATAATGATATGTTAGATATGTATAAGTAAATTAAAATGAAATGATTATATTTTAAATAATTAATTAATTGTTGATAGGTAGTTTATGATATCATTAATGGATTGAGAAAAATTCATGGATATAATGATATATCGAATATACGTTGGAATAAGGAAACATGTATGTTTTTATTAAGGATTTATGGTAATTCAAGTAATTTATATGTTCCAAAAAAATAATTGATTATGGTTTTCAAATTTTTAATGTGTACTATGTGATACCAACTATATTCTATTTTTGGGATCAATGTTGTGAAGATTTTGATAAATTTAGTGACCTTCGTTCTAGAGTTTTGTTCTTTTATCATCAGAAAGGATTATATTGTTAACCATTTGTGGAATGGTTTTTTTAAATGTTAGATAAGGATTTATAGATTATATTATTGTCCGAACCTATAAGAATTTATATATTGGGGATAAAACTTGATAACCATCTTTCTGTAAAAAAATAAATTTAATAACCTGTACTTATATTCAGGGATCTCATGAATTGTTAGGGAATGAAGAATGAAAAATTCCCCTCTATTTATTAAATTTATAGAGGAATTAGAATTCGATTATGGAAAAATAAGGGGTAATATTATACTATAATATTGAAAGTTTATATTTTTAGAAAATTTACTAAGCATTAGGAAAAATCATACTGAAATCCTAAATTTTATCCTAGTACCTTCATTTCTGTTGAATCAAATAGCCCATATATCATCATAGATTCACATATTTGTGATTTTTTCCTTTCTCCCAATGAATTTCTATTTAACCCTTCCAATATACATAAATGTTATATTTCTCAACCATGTACATATTTTTACATGACACCTATGTTATCCTATATTGAAACATAGTTTTGAGTTACATTATCTCACCATTATGTTTCCAACCATCCCATTATAATATAAGTATTAGTATTCAATTTTAGGTTTATGGTTTTAAATTAAATGAACATTATTGTTTTAAATATTATATATCACAATCAAATTAGAAGTGTATAGTTTAATTTAATGGGGGTCGAATGTAAGACCCTGATATTTTGGTAAATTATATTCAAATTAATATAAACGTTTTGGTGTTTTTCATTTCACAGAACAATGAATGTATCTTTTTTTATACAGAACCATAATTTTTGGATAATGCTATATGTAACACCAATATAATATTATGTCATAATTCATCAATAGATTAGAATATGATACATGCATCAGGATGATTGGATTTATTTACATCCAATACCAACTCTATTCGATCACTTGTGATATATTCAAGGTATATTTTCACCAAACTACGAGATATTAATAAAAATATTATTAAAATATTGTTATAGCTATCACATATACAATATAATGGAAGATACAAAGAAGGAAAAATAAATTAGTAAAATATGATTTACAAATGTATATAAAAAACAAATGTATTCTAATATATTAGTATATGTGAATGTAAGAACTATATGAAAATAATTAAATTACTTTTCTAATAAAACTATTTTTTTTGTACAAATAAAAATTTGTCTCAATAAATTAATCAAGCCAATTTTGACAAATTTATTATTTAAGTTTACATATTATATATTCAATTAGTATTTTTGATACTCATGCAATATATTTTATTATTAAAAAGTATGAATAAATCCAATTTTATTAATAAAATTTGTATTTTTATAAAAGGTAATTTTACCACATTTTAATGGGAACCGATTTTTGAAATGATTTTTGACAATTTTATAATTTTAATTTCTAAAAATTTGAATTAATTTCACATTTAAATTGAATATAAAAACATATCAATCTTTTGAACATCTTAAATTAAAAACATGCTTTCTTATGTACTCTTTTGGATTAAATTTTTATTATATTCTTTCACTTTTATGATTGGAATTAGTAAGAAGTGAAATAAATTTGGAATCATAATAATTTATAATGACGAAAACTTTTAAGGTAATTTTGGACCGAAATATTATTGAAAATGATTGAAATTTATTATAGGTATTAAGATACACATTAGCTTAATTGAGAACTAAACCTTATACTAAAGGAACAAAATGACTCCGAAATTTATCCGAAATAAATATTATGGCCATATTTCGACTCTATTATACCTTTTATTACATTGATGACATTATTATTGCCTCTTTAAATAGAAAAAATATCTCCAATTTTTTTTTTCAAAAATTTACAACAATGTCACTTCTCCTCCACTATAAAAAAGAACTCACCCTATAAATTATTAACACAAATCAAGCCAATTATCCCACAAAAAATATGACCATATAAGATAAATAATCCCTAACTTCTATATATAATATTATATTTGGGAATAATTCCATCCAAGGTATCTTTTTTGTGCCAACCAAGAGGAGATACACATAGAAGTTGTAACATCCTTCCTCAAGATCCTTTATTTTATTCTCATTATCCAACACCAAAAATTAATACATGAATATATAATAAGATCACATTAATCATCATTATGAATTTTTTTTGTTCTAATGTTTTGAACTAAACATACATACACTTCCTTCTAATGTGTAATGAACATACAATTTATTTGTATAGAAAAAGTACCTCCTCACCAAAAGATGTTGTTTTGATAATTTTACATATCACTTGGTTGGGAATTATGATAAAAAATGATTCAATATGATATATATGAAATTTATAATGAATTTATTATTCTGGAACTACATTATAATACATTCTGACCTGATTTCCATTTTTTATATATGATAACTACGTTTTTTGGAAGTGTGGACTACCGTATCCTCAAAGGATTGTGACTATTTTAAATTATTCATGGAATTAATTAATTATTAGATTAGTGATGATTTTAGAATAATATGACACAACAATTCTTAATTATTTTTGTCATATATATTCAAATATTATCTTCCTTTACTTTCTTTCAATATGACAAAAAAATTGTAACAACATTCATATGTACATACGACCTACCGTCTCATTAAATGGTGTATTCAATTTCATAATTACATAATTCAAATATTATTAGCAACTTTTTATCAGTAATATATATAAATTATAATTATATCTTTTATTTCATTCTATAAATATTTTAATCATGATCTGTATAAGTGTATCAAGTATAACATGTAAAAACACATATGAAAAACAATGTGGATATTGCATGAAATGTGACATTAACATCTAATTATTAATATAAGGGTAATATAATGTCATAATGAAATAATATAAGGTATTTTAAAAAATAATATGTTTCTTTTGTAGATGGATAATAAAAGTTTTTATTATAAGATAGTTTTGAATGATTTTGAACAAAGTCAATTCTTATGGTAATGGTTTTCTGGTCTCTCTTTGATTTTCTGTGAGACAGAAGCCAAGTTCACCTCCTATTTTTTATATGTGGTTTGTGTAATGACCATGTATATATAATATAATTATTATACATCAACTTATTTTTATTTAAATATCAAATTTATGATCATTCTTTCAAGTGGTTTTTGTTTCAAAAGTTACGAAATTATTAATGTAATTTTAGCTCATTTTTATTTCATTGAGACTCATGATATGTAAGCACCTATATTTTTCAATTTTTTATATACCACCATAGACATGTTATATAAAATATATCTCTATTATAATGATATGTTATGATTAATTTTTTTAATTCACTCCATTTTATTATTATTAAATGCAACCAAATATATAATGGTTTATTGTTAAAATTTCATCATTTTTATATATTATTTATGATAATTCATCCATTGGTGAAATATTATGTTACATAGGATCATAAAATATCATGAAATTTAATAAAATATAGATTTTCATGTTATATCCATGTAATGAAACCAATTATTCACTCTTTGGTACTTAAAATAATTAATAATTTTTTATATAAATAAGACTTTATTTCTCCTCTTGGTTATGAATTTGGGTTCATTCCAAAATATGTTTTCTAAAAAATATTTTACAATTTTTTTTTATTTTCTTCTATTTTAAAAAAGAAATTTTTACCCATTTTTTCCATTAAAAAAAATTAAAAGGAATATTCTTTTTAATTTATTATAATGAATATTTTCAACACTTTCATGGAGAAAAAGTAATATTTGGAATGGTCAAATGTACCCACCATCATGAACTTCATTTCATTATTTCATCCTTTTTATTTTTAAATGTTTTAATATATTTTTTTCATAAAATTACCTATGTTTGTTTATTTTAAATTTTTTTGCAAATAAAAAGTGTTACAAAAAATATTTTATGTTTAAAATGTGATTTAATTTCTATTTAAATATCTTGTTATATGTTTTCAAAAAGATTGTTTTAAAATTAAATGGATTTAAATGATATAAAATCTTATAAATATGTTTTAAATTCAATTGTAAGGAAAAAAATTTCAAAAAAGTTTCATAATTCTTTTTTTAAATTCAAGAATAAAGGATTTGAAATGGTTTTCATACTTATTTTGTATGTTTTCTTGGAAAATGTTTTTAGAATGATTTCAATATTCATTAAAAATATTCAATGTAATTTTCAAGGAAAAGTTTCTTCAAAATGATTTATGTTTGAAAATTTTAATGGATATTTTCATCAATAAATTTTTTAAAAAGATATATCAAATTCATTTTCAATAAAAGATGAAATAATTTGTTGATATTTATTACATTCTAGGGAAATGAAATAAATGATACAATAATATTACTTCATTAAATGTAATAAAATTGATAAAATGATATTCCTAAAAATATTTTATATTTATTGTTTATAAGATTATGAGAAATAATTTTTTATACCTGTTTTGATGTTATAAAATTACTGTCAACCCAATCTGTTTTCCTCATCTTATGACATGATTATATTTTTGTAATAAACATTTCATTTAATGGGGTGTGGTATGATTTTTTTTTTATATTTTAGAATATGTATTTAAGACATCATTAAGAGCTGGTTTGGACTTATATCAATCTCAAATGCATTGGGTAATGAAACATATCTCTATAGAAAGAAATTTATAGAATGATGAGTGAACTCGGTTTAGTAACTGAAATTTTACAGTAATATGGTATTGGGATTTAACATTTACTACTAAGTTGAACCATGAATACCATAAGGGTATGGTTTAGTGAACCCATAATTCTATGATGGAATTGGAAGTGGTTCCTTGACTAGTGTGGAAATTATTTTATATTCTTATGTGCCTAACATAGTTCTATTATTTATTACTATATTATAATTTCATAATTTATTCTCTTGACTCCCATATAATTCATGTCTTATGAAATTCCAAAATTTATTCCATGACTCATGTGTTTGACCATTGATGTAATGTGTATGATCTTCACATGATATTCTCATGATCACATACCATTATGACCATGCAATTATTTTTTATATCATTTTTAACCTTATTGATATTCTTATTTAAACCCTTTCTTAAGTTTCATTTATCCAGGTTATGATGAATTTTTTTATATAGATGTAATAAAGGGGGATATATTTGTGGGAATCATTGGAAATATTTCACAAAGTTATAATATTTTGTTACATGGTTCAAAAACAACTAAACTAGTATAGTACATACATAGAAATTTTTTTAAATTTATAAATATTAATCTAAAATGATTTTATATAAATGTATTGCAATCTTGGTTATCTTTATTAATTATTATGTAAAATAATTTTTACGTTATTTGTTTTAATTAATTTTAATTACATTCAAAACTCATTTTGATAAAAACAAACTATTTTGTCTTTATTAGACAATAATGTTTTATGGTTATAAATATAGAATCTATTTTCCAAATTATAATCATAGAAGATGCATATAATAATATAAAATAAATCTAACATATGTTTCAGAATAGTAGGTATCTAAGAAAAATTTTCTAGAATCTTGAATTGTTTTTATTTCCATTTAAAAAGTGAAATTGGTTCCATTAGACAAAATTAGATTTATTTATCAAAAATTGATCTAAATAATATTTTAAATAAATATATAATTTAAAAAACATTATAAATAAATTAGATGAAAAATAATTTTTGAGTTAAAATTCAGTTTTCTCCTATTCATAAAAAATGATGAAATTTGAAAAAATTACAAAAAAATCAAGATAATATTTTCTGGAATTGTTACATAAAAATTTAACTTTATTTTATAAAATTTAATTTATAAATTTTGAAAAAATTTAGTTTTATTAGTGTTGATATAAGGACATGAAAAGCTATTCATTTTAAAAGATAGTATATTGAAATATATAATCGCTTTATGAAAATTATGTGTTTTATTATAATAATTGTTTTCATATAAAATCATTATATTGAAAAAAATATTCATTAATATTCATATTTCTATGTTTACCATCTTGGATATAACTATCTTGATTAAATAATTATGATAATAAAATGATGTTTCATAAGATCTTAATTTTTTGTATATCACAAGCCAAGTTGATGTTGTGCGTGGAACATATTTTTAATAGAATAACATGTAATGAGAATTTAACATTGTGTAATATATGATTTAATACATCAATGAAGATTCATTTAATCAAAACAACATCCTAAGAATTATGATTATAGATTATGGTAACTCTATTTCCTCCCCTCATGACACCCACACTAGAATCCTTAATGATGTACCGGGATATGAAACTAAATAAGTTATTGGAAAATATGGGGATCACCACTTTGGATAACACATATAATAACATTGGTATTCTTCAGCCCACCTCTAATGAAAACCCCATTGCCAATAGTGAGTTGGTGGAGGTTCTAGATGTTTTGATGAATTATCCTGATCGGAAAGTGGACGACGTAACTAAAAATCATGTATATTGATGGGGTATGGACACATGAAGCTTAGACACTAAGATCAATGAAGCCATATATGTTGATAATGTTGGTGTTCCATAGTTATGTGCTCAATATAATGGGAATCCCACTATTGGGACAACAGTAGATTGAACTACTATAGATATATCAGAATAGGGAAATTTAGAGAAGAATGTGTAATTTATATGAACCCATAATCACAAAGGGAACACACATGGAAACCTATCACCCAATTCTGGGAAATAGGCACATACCTAGTACATGAATTCAGACCCAGATTGGATTACTAAGGTAAGATATAAGGGGAATATATAGGGAGATCCCAAATGTTTGGTAGCAGAGTGGAATCAAAATCACATTTAAACTAGATGTATAAGGAAACCGGGAAATTTTAGAGCCAAACAGAAATTCCAAGTATATAATCTAATCAGTTTTGGGTAGACTGAAACTCAATCAATTTAGTATATTGATATCAAAACTATAGGGAAGTCCTTTTCACACTTAATTCTATTAAAAACAACAATACGACAGGAACAAAATGTAATGAACCTGAGCATATGAATTCCAAATAAATATTCAAACTATTGATTGAATGATTTTTTGATGATCATGCTATGGATCCACTACCCATTGTGTTGAAATTGTGCGATGAGAAATATAATGAAACTGATGGATAGATCAATATAGACGAAACATGAGGTATGAAGGCATCCATAATAGAATCAATAATAAAGCATTGAATGAAGTAACGAGAAATAATAAAGTGAAAGGACATGCTGATATAACCAAATGGTGGAGGACCTTTGACTAGGGGAAATTCTATAAAGCAATACACCTCTTCTATTCAAATTTCCAAGGGTTAGGGAACCCCCAAGTGGCCAATAATCCTACGAAAATCATTGTGGAAAAAAAACCAATGAATATTGGCTAATTATACCAGATAATTATGTTTGAGAATTGGAAGACCAACAAATGGGAATATAGGGGATACAATTTTATTTCTCAAAACCTCCACAAATGAAACATGGATCACATATGGGTTATTAGGCATTCTAGTATTCAAATTTACTCATGTAACTAGAAATATCATTGAATAACTATATATGCAAACATTTTATTCCATATTTTTCATTTTTATTTTTTGTATATGTTGAAATCATATGTCATGATAAGATATCTCTAAATGTATATTGTGGAATCTTTTGAGAATTTAGTTTATAATTTTGTTTTTATAGGTGAATTAAGTACTGTATTTACATCTAATGAATTAGTAAATCCAATTTAAATAAGAAAATGACATTAGAATTTTCATCTTGTAATTATCTGTGATATCTTTTTGAAGTCCTAAATTCTAGAGAATGTTTTATATGTTAAATTTATAGGTATTATATGAATAAATAAATAATGTTATATATATATATATTTTTGTGAAAATGTATTACAGGATTGTTACTAATGGTTTTTTAAGTTAAACACTCCCCAAATATCACTCTTATCACAATCCTACAATTGTGGACTTATACACCCTGTAATGGTTATCCTCTGTCCTTTTTTTATTCATCAATCGAAGGGTTGTCATTCCAAGATGTAGATATACAATATTGGAATCATTTAAGCTGGTGAAAATGGGAATCGTAATTCATTTGAATTTTGAGATGTTAAATGATTCTAAGACACTCCAATGAGACTAGAGAAATTAATCCTACTCAAAGTATGACCTGGAAAATATGGATGTGGAAAAATATCTAGTAAGTATTCATCCTATAAATTTGAACCACAATACCCCATATTTGGAGGAATTTAATGTGCATTCAATACAGGATGATCTTGAAACAGTAACATAAAGTCTATACAGGAATCACATGACTATTAAATGGATTATGGAAGGGGATGGTAAGTCAATATTTTCCAATAGAATACAGCGGGATGAGTGAGATAAATTGGGAAAATATTTCATCATAATTAATGGTTTGTTGTACACCACTATGAATGATAAATCAATGGGAGTGGTTGACTATTATATCCGTATTGATTTAGATGATGGACTGGATAAAACATTAAAGATGATTGATAATATCATTCACCATAATTGAAGAGAAACATGACTAAAATCTGATAATGGCACTAGATAATGATAAAGTCTGGAAGTCTATTTTCATTCTCAATATGGAGAATGTTATAGGACCAGATTGATTCAAAAATAAATTCATCATGTTTTATATGGACATTCTTTAGGATAAATTGTTAATAGAAGAAAGGAACTTCATCACTCAAGCATATTTTCCTTATAGAATCAATTCACAAGTTATTTATTTGATTCCTATGAAATATATCGATGTTGATATCAAGGACTTTAGGCCAGTTTCAAATGGAAATACTATCCATAAATTCATCATTAAATTCATAACTACTAGTGATGGTGGAATAATTAAGGATCACAATACTCAAAATGATTATGGATTTCATCCTTACATATTCTTTCCGAATTGTTCATTCAAAATCTCATGGAGTTTCTAAAAAATGAATAGAATGGTGGAAGGAGCTATCATTTTTGTTAAGATTTATATATCTAAGGCATTTGATACCCTTAAATGGATTTTTCTACAATGTATACTTCGTAGATATGGATTCTCGAGCACACTTGTTAGATTGATATGATCCAATATCACATATACATGGAATCCCATTTTCATTAATTGGTCATCTAGAGGATATTTTTCTCAGTGTACAAGGGGTGTACAGAAATGAGATCCACTCACAAGGCTTCTAATTTCACATTTTGAATATTAAATATGTAGATACATCAATTACCATACTCATTATTTCATATAAATACATATTATGTGTCAGAGGAGAGAACCCATTCCATCACATTATTTGTATGAAGATGAAATCCTCTAAATTGGGTAGGCTTTAAAAAATTCCATGTCTATTATGAAATCTCGTTTCGCTCACTATGAGTAAATATCTAGTAATTGTATTAGTTACGGAAAGTCATTCACTATTTTTTGGAATGGGATATCAGTTGGAAAATTGAGCAGGATCAATAGAAGACATGGATATTGATAAAGATTGTTCTGATTTAACTATCCTAGTTTTGTACTATATTAGGGAAAATGGAATAGTCTATTTTTAGTTAGAATATTATTTTTATTTATCAATCAATTCTATATATGGAAATGTAAATCCATGGCTCTATCTAGAAGGTTGTTTCTTCTTTACTCAATCATCACCACTAAATTTTTAAATTTATTTAATATCTACAAGTGGCCAATAAAGCTCATTAATGAGATCTAGGTTAAGATCTAGAACATCATTTATATTTGGTTTATACTTGTAATAAACTTAACCAATTTCTCTTTGATGTATTTTATAAAACCCATTGAAATTGGGGGGGTTCACATCAATGATCATAAATTCTTCAATAATGGTATTATTAAAAAATTCGCATGGGACCTATTATATACTATTGAAACCTCCAGTTATTTTTTATCAAGAGGATTTAAGATGTGGTTTCTTTATGGTTATAATAATTAATTTTTGTCATCAGTCTAGGAATCAATCGATAATTCCTTCAATGAAATTGTAACGAACACGAAATGGATGGCTACCAACCAATTGGATCTTAACAATCTGGACACCAATTTTATTGAAGGAAACCTCAATGAAAAACTAATAATCCCTCCCACAAAAATATAGATTTCAATTACCGAGTTTATGAAAAAATATTTCCCTTGAATTTTGTATCATGCATTATATGGTTGGAATTTAATGTAATCCTTCCAAAGACAACAGCATCGTGGTTTGGAACCCATGTGGCAATGGAAATTCAAGGTAAAATAATTATACAAGATGAAAAGTGAGCTATCCAATATAAACCATAATGGACATAAAAATTTAATGAACAACCCAATTAACAGTCTTGATTCATTCTTCTATGGAGAATCAAGAAAAATAGGCTTCCACCACATGGGCAAATGACGAAGGTTGGATATTGCATTAAATTTCCATTCCATTTATGTTTAAGATATAAATAAAATGTCTTGAATTTAATTATTGGTTGTGACTATTCTAGGTAGATGTGTAATTATTCAAGTCAAATGGTATGTCTTGAATTTGATACTGGTAGGAAGTTGCTTTAATATATAATCCTCAACACCAACAGTGGGAAAAGTGACCAGTTTCAATATCTTATTCAAGAAGATGTGGCCTTTGTCATTGCCTCAAATTGTATATCACTTAATGGTATAATGTTGGATGATCAATTTCCAACTTTTCCATTAGTAGTATTGTACATTCACAATGAGGTACATCCTACCGCAATGCTGCAAATAGGCACGAGGCACAACTGAATGAGTCGCCTCAATGTAGTAAGTATAATGGGTGATATGGGGAATGTAAAGGCATCCTCTTGTGATCAAATATGTGAGACTGATTCTTCCAATTGATTCTTGGATTAATGAAAATGTTAATGGTGCATCCACCAGCATTCTAGGACCTTCCAGTTGCGGTGTTGTTTTCTAAACCCATCCTGGATTTTTTTAATTGTTATTTCCATTAATATATCAGAATGGGAAATTATAAATAAGATGATCTATGAAAGTTGACGATTTCTATAAAATGTGTTGTATAGTAAAATTAGGATACATTATGGATTGAATTCAATCTATAAATTTGGTTATGAATATAATGGAAATAACTAGGAATGTACCATTGAAATTATACCTCATCTAATTGAGTGTATCAAACATGTCACTAAACTCAATATTGTTGTCTCACATGCATATGATGAATTCAAATGGGTGGTGAATTATTTTTCTATGTGGGAAATCCTAGAAAATAGTATGATATGTTCCACCAGATATCCTAAATATTTTTGCATCATTGGTCGATGATAATATGAAAAAGGTGGTTTGATCTTATTCTTGTAAACTCATTTGTAATGCATAAAATTTTCTATTTCACTTTAGATTTATAAATTCAAGTACCAGATTCTCCCAGATTATTGATCTTCTTTGTATATTATGTATGTTCTATGTTGGGGATCCCCATAATCATATTATATTGTATGGAATTGTACAAAATCTATAAGATTATAAGTGTCACAAACATAAAATGTTGGATCAATAATGTGTAAATTTATATGATATTAATGTTACATTTTCTCTTTTGTTGTTTCTTACTGTAGAGGTGTACAAAGATAAATAAATAATGAGTCATTTTTTAATATGGAAAGATATATTTTTTCTTCAGTTGATATATTATTTATTAATTTCAATCAATTTTATTTTTTATTTACTTATATTATTTTAATATATTTAAATTATATATAGGATTCAAAAATATATAGATTAAATAACTAATAAACACAGCATATTTGGTCAAGAACCTGTAGTTACATATATTATTTCTAGAGGTTTTAAAAAATTAGCAATTAATTATTTAGGTCTATGAATTACTACTACTTTTAAATAATGGTGTCCATATATGGGTGAAAAAATTCATTACAATTATATAAATAAATTAATCAGGGGAATTATTTTATTTAAGAGATATTGGTACCTATGTTATTGTTTATTTCTATGTATGTAAATTTTAATTTTATTCATTACTATTAAAGTAGATTTTACAAAAATGGGACTAATATATTTCATAATGATTATGCAGATAATAAATTAAAACAATAGGATTCACATTATTTTATGGTTTTCGGGATCCAAAATATGTTTCAATGGTTGTGAAATACATGTTAATTTCTATAATATTCTACAACATCTATCCCTTAATGTTATGAGAGTTATTTAGGTGGTGGTATCTAGTGGTGTCTATGATGACTTGGATAGTGGAAAAAATGTAGCAGATTGAAAATATAGTGGGAGGATCAGTATGGAATAGAGCCATAGGTTGATTCTTAGGGGTGGCCACTATGGCTTATGAGGGATGGATCTATCATAACAGCTGGCTGAAGATTGTTTTATTCAACAATCAGTTATAGTATATATGTTTCATGGATGTAGGCCACAATGTGTAGATGAGTTGTCCCAAAGGTGGTAGTGTCATGTAGTAATATTTGGAGCATAATCAATTTGGTGGTTGTGAGTGCATATCCATGAGGCTTCAGTGTAGAGAGGTGACAATCGTGTAGTGGTATAGGGATTGGTTATTTTTGGTTCAATAATTTTAGGGTATCTTCACACTGGATAAGATCTATGTAATATCCAACACCCTGGTTCATGAGTTCTATATCATATCGAGTTTGGTTATGTCCTAGCCTCCATCATGGGTGTTGAGGGTGCCAAATAGTAGCATTGAATGCACCATGGTATTCCACTTGAAATATATGATAATTTATAGGTAAATAGATGAGAATTATAGAGGCTAATTTTACATGTTTGTTTAAGGTGTAGTCCATGCCACTATTTGATAGCCCTCTAGGTTTCAATAGTTCTATGGTGTGGTCCCATGGTTTGCGTCATGGTTATCTATTTTTTTGAACTGGGTATGAATTCCCATAGATCATTATATAAAATTAATATTCCAACATATCCCTCATTTCCTGGGAAACCAACCTGCATACCAAGGTTCTCTTTTATCTCCCTATTAGTGTAATTTGACTCTTGTCATTTGAGATCAATAAATTGTAGTTTATGGGAGTTCCTCTCATCCTTTCTTCCATTTTCCCTCTTTTTCTAGGGGGTTTCTGCCAATAGAAAAACCAATTATATTGATTTTATAATGAAACAAATTTTTTTAAATTCTATTATTGCTATTCTTCTCGATTTTGATTATTGGAGGTTCCCCTTTATTTCTCAACCATGTGTAGTGAATTAGAATGATTCATTAAGGTAGGTGATTTATATTTTCTAATAATGTAGTATCATATTTAAGGGTTGATGAGTTTTTTATTTATTTTGAAATATTTTACACATAATCCTAATTAAGGTAATGAATTGGAAGTAAATAAAGTAATGGGAAAGGGGAATTAATTAAAATTTTTCATAGATTTTTAAATTATATATAATTTTATTATACAATATTGAGACATTTCTAAAAATTGTAACTATTAATGGATTTTTGTTTTATTTTTGTTGTTAATTCGCGAACCCTAGTTGGGTAATTGATTGACACCACCTTGAATAAATGGAAATTTTTTTATTTTTCTAAAACATTTATTTCAAAAGGAAATTAAGGGTGCTTTAGAATTCATGATAAATAAAGATTTAGAATGTGATGAAACCCCCTTTAAAAATCTAGTAAATTTAATTTGAATGTGTGTTAATGTGACTTTTGGTTGTGATGTGTGAATATTTTATTTGTTGGTGATGTTATGATAAGTGGATGTGGTATGAAGAATTTGGGAAGTGTGCATGTGTTGTAGGGGAGGATATGATATGTTTTTTGGATATGAAATAGGGGCAGTTGTGAATGAAATATTGTTGAAATGTAGATGTTCTATTAAGAGGTTGTTATTATTATGTGATGGTGTAATTTTGGGATGGTTCAAATGGGTATGCCATTTTTGTTTTGCGTAATTTTGATATCTTAGATGCTTTGGCAGTATTAGAAATATTTTGTTAATAATGAATGGTAATGGAATTGGTAGAAATGGATACTGATTGTTGAAATAAATTTAGATATGTTGTAAAATATGATTAACGGTTAATGTGAAATAAATGTATAAAAATATTTAATGAAGGGGATATTTTAATTGAATTTTTTGGTGATTGAAAATCATTTAAATGGATTAATTGGGAAATGAAAATGAAATGCGGATTGTGGTTTGATTTTTTTGTGGTGTCATGGATTTTCTGGTGGTAGAGAATGTGGCAGTGTTTTAGGTTTAGGTATTATTGTTTTCAGTTGTTATAGTATAGCTTTTGTGAAACCATAGGATAAGATTGTGTGTGTCTGCATTTATATATTTTATTTCCTTATGGTTTCTAAATGTTCACCATAAAGGATGATAACTTAGTGTCGATAACTAGATTTTTTAGAAGTTCCATTTCAAAAAACAATGTGTGAGTATTGGTCGATGTATACCTAGACTTTCACACTCTCTATTCCTGAAGATTTTCACATCTATGGGATATGATGGCCAAAATTCAAAAGTTGATTGTTGTTGTGGTTTGTTATTTCATGATAGGTCTTCTGGTGGGGGTCATATATGGTATGAACTGGATTTTTGGTTGATTTCAACATGTTCATGTTTCCATACTATACAAATCATGCATTGTGATGTGAAGAATGAGTTTACAATGAGTTATATGTCATTTTATAGAATGTTCCATTCAGTGTGCTTAGATTTATGTAATTGCATTGGTCTCCTTAGGTTATATGAAATGTATTGTGATATATGAATAAATGGAAGAATCCAAATGTATGACATTGGGGAGTTGGAATTGAAAACAATAGGGAAGGAAACAATGGGTACTATTATAAAGATATTATTCATAGTATGTTAGACATATCAAATGTTTTATTTCAGATATTCTATATGGTGAATAATGGATTGAATATTAGATCATTTTAGGTTCTTTTTCATTCTTCTATTTTCTCAGTGGTGATATTGTATACTTATTTCACATGTAGCTGAGAGACATTGGAGTCCTTAATGAATATACATGTATTCTCAACCATAATATGTAAAAATATTTATAGTTTTCTATAAAGGTAAAATGGACCTTGTCAAACATTTATATCCCAACCCTTTGGAGGTGTGGTTGATTTAGAGCCATAATATAATATATTTAAAATTAATTTTTTAATTTCATTTTATTCATTTACATTATTAATGAATTATTGTATTATTGTTTATCAATTATATTTTAATGTTTATTAGATTTTATTTATCAATAATAACAAATAACATTATCCTATTATTATAGAAGGTAATGCCTCACCTATCTTCTATTCTATACCCTTGCTGTCAGTCGCCTACTTGGGGCCTACTAGAGGAGACAGTCAAGGGTCATCATCTCACTTCAATCATTTCTATAAATGGTGGGGTACTTTCATAGGATGACATCTTGAAAATTCACTCTATCTTTAGATTTAATGTGTGGTTACTCTATTTACAATGCCAACATATTTTTAGGTTTATTAGAAGGTAGAGGTGATGACAAATAATCACTTGAATTGAGGATTACCATCATGTGAAGACTATAATGGTTTGATGAGGATCTGATTTTTTGGGGGCATGATCTAGGAGATAGTTCCTTGAAGGATTGAACAATCATGGAGTTTATCTCAACATCTACCATTCTTGGATTCTTAGGAAAGTGGTTTCTAAAAATTTACAAGGGTGATTTTAGAAAAAATATCTTTTTGGGGTTTGTTTTCATCATTATAATTGGTTCATTTTTGTTATTGGAGCCCAATATGGTGGAGGTGGTCAAGTTTGGTGTCATCATGAACTACAACCACTAGTGAAGCCTTTTTAAGACCATGAATAGCATGATAATGATGTTATTAAAATAAATGAAGTTGGAAGATGTCAGCTATTATATTTTCTTCAGCATTAGGGACCTCCAACTGAGAGTGCCCATGGAGGTGGTGGTCAAAAGAGATGAAGAAGAGTTGGGCATGGTTAGTTGTATCTAGTATAGATTGAAACCCATATGGGACCCAATATTGTTAGTGGTATGATAATCATTTCATCAACCCTTGAATTTTAATTCCTTGATTAAGATGCATAAAATTTTATCCACCAACTATATTCTAGAATCCATTGCTATATTAAGGGATACATCCCATTACCCTTTTGTTGAAAATGAATATTTAAGGTTAGACTATCTTTTTTTATGTGTGCTGAGGGTGAAGACTTATGATGGGAATATATCAGTCATAAAGGGATCATTTTTTTCGACAAATACATTCATATAATGGTATTTTTTTCATCAAAAATTTGAATTTCATTCATTCCATTATGGAATACATCATGAAGTGAGTCATGTACTCAGATGTGTGTATTCATTATGCGGTTTTCAATGGAGATATGTTATTTAAGGTGGTCCGTAGACATGTGGATCCCCTTATTTCATTAATGGATGAATTTTACAATGAATTAGAAGATAATGGAATAGTGGATGACGAAATTCGGGTTAAAGAGATCCTAGATGCTTTTTCAATGTAGGATGTAATGATACCCCCTCGATTTGGACTATTGTGTCACTGTGGGATGCTCATGTTCTAGCCTCCAATAATATGATGGTAAGAAGAGGTCTTGTATAGTTTATAAGAGGATCAATTAGGTGATGTTCAATATTAGTTACCGTATTCCATAAATAATATTTATTTTATTACAATTTAGGGGAGATAGTAGGTTTTTTGATATTGATATTTTGTCCATATATCAATAGTTAAGGGTTATTAATGGGGATATCTCGAAGACTGCATTTTGATGTAGGTATGGGAATGTTGAGTTTTTGGACATATTAGATGGTTTCACAAATGCACTACATTTTTTCCTGTGGATAATGTACTGAATGTCCCATTAATTAATAGACCATTTCATAGTCAATTTCATTGAAGATATATTAATCTAATAAATATTCCAAGAAGGTTAAACACAATCTTATTTGATTTTTCTAGTGGGTTCTTTGAAGACCCTACATATAGGGAATGTTTTACATCTATATTGATTGGGCAAGATATGACAATTTAGTTGGACATGTGAAATATCAACGCGGCTTGTCTATTGAAACATCAAGTATTCATGGAAATATTACATGAGAAGAACCCACTAATTTTAAATATTATTGTATCATCCTGTGAATTTTGGGGTATTACCAAAGATTCATATCTGATTCACACATATTTCTTCCTTTTTGAATTATTTTATATGAAAATTCATGTTTTTTATCTAGATATTTCATTTTTTGGTGTATATTCAATACATGAATCATAAATTGATCATTGATCTAGTTATTTAGTTTTTTTAGGAATTTGTGATGTTTGAGTTGTTTTGTGTTGCTTTGTATATTTGTTGTGTTGTATCTTAATGCAGTAGATGTTGGTGATATTATATAGATCTAAAAAGTTACACCCCCTAAGTTTAACTATACATCACCTGCTCTAGAGTGGGAATAGCTTTTTTTGTTTAGAATTTTTTGATGTATTTCCATATTGGGAAGCATATTTTGGTATTCATTGATACGAAAAGTGCAAGAAATACATTTTCATAACATGATTTGAATGTTAGAAAATGGAACTGGATAGAGTATATTTAGGACTATGGAATATTAATCTCCAATGCCCTATTAATGGGTAATGTTGTGTATACCAGATTGAGTAAATATTCAGGAAGATATTTAGTTTATGTATTTGGAGATTGATAAAATAAAATAGAGAAGTTTTTATCCCAATATATTGATGCAAGAATGGATGTTGTTGGAGGTTTCTAGTTTCATATGAAAATGTTTTATTATCAAATGTAGAAGGTGGAAGAGTCTCATGGGGAAACACATAGGAAGACGTGAGTACCTATATTGATGGCCATTGTGTCATGCTATAGATGTGGTCAGTGGATGGCCGGAAATAGATGATGTTTCAAGATATAATTTTTATTAAACCAAATATAATTAAGTGCGGTTTTCAAGAGAATGGTATATCACATTTGGAGGTACACATAGATGTCTCTATGATTTTCCATGACATGGGGAAACAATTTTGGTGGTCCATGATGAAATTAGTGGTGGATGATATTGTAGATTTTTGGATGGTTTTATAGAATCTAATGGGTTGGTACCATGTCTATATTAGTTTGTTATATCCTTTAGATTTTTTAGATTATAAGTGGGATTGAATATCAGTAATCATCATAATAGTATTACCCTAACATTAGGGTGGCTATAATTTTATCTGTGTAATCATGAATTAGTGGATTAATTTATATAGTTTTCTATTTGTCAATGAATTCAAGCCATGGATATTTTTTTGAGGAGGTATGTGCTTGAGGTCATCCAGATGAATGGAGTTTCATGTTCAATTTTCTTAGGTATGGATTATTGTTTTACCTCATTGATATAGATTTGATTTCAGTATTCATATGGAACTTTATTATTCCTTAGCTCTTAATTCCACCCCATAAAGATGGTTAGATGAATTGTCATATCCAAATGCTGGAGGATATGTTGTGAGCATAAATCTATAACAACGATGGATCTTGGGAAAGGAACATGTGTTTGGTTTTGTTTTTTAATTAGATTAACCCTCAGTAATCCATTTTTATAGTCCTAGTGGAATTTTTAGGGGAATCTAGGACATTCTATATTTTGATAAGTTGAGATTTTAGAGTTGTCAATTCATTATCATTATGTA
This sequence comes from Viscum album, assembly GCA_963277665.1. Lineage (NCBI taxonomy): Eukaryota > Viridiplantae > Streptophyta > Magnoliopsida > Santalales > Viscaceae > Viscum > Viscum album. The sequence continues at coordinate 957,621,028 of OY728143.1, read as the reverse complement.
GTACATAGTACAACATATATTTTTCATGTTTTTATGGGATTTGAATGATTCAATTAGCTAGAAGAATTTTGGTATCAGTTATAGAATGTGTCCTTTGAATTTTATTTCTAGAGAAAATTTGTTCATGAATTTCTTCCCTTAATTTAGTTTGTAGGTGTTTTGTAGGGAGATTATGTTTTTTCCTAGGTTTATTAATCCTTTTGATTTGTTGGGATTAATTGATGACATGTATTATATGTTAAAAAATCCTTTATAAGTGGACAATATTCCAAAAAACTTCTTGAATATCTCATCTCTGTAAATATCTTTGAGACGACTCTTGATATTTTTTATTGGGGTAGTTAGAAATTGAGAATAACTTGATTTCTAGAGAATAAATTAGATGTGCACTAAAAATATGTCATTTTCCAAAATAATATTATATTTGATTTAATATTAAAAATATTATGTGGAGAAATATATTATTTATACTTTATGATTGTTATACCATGACATGATTAAAACCATATGGGCCATTCAGTGCTGCCCAAAGTGGAAAATATCTAGACATGGGAAATAAAATTATATTATTCTTCTTCTTTTCAGATGTGTTTTGTGTTGGTTGTGGATGTATTTGTTTTCAGATAATTTGGTTTGATTCATGTAATTTTCAAAATATGGGTTTTTACTAATGGTAGAATGGTATGTTAAAGTGGTTTTTCAAATTCAAGGGGTATGGAATTTTTTCATTGGTGTTATCGGTAGGGGTAGTTTTTTGTTTGATGAGATCCTTAAGTGGTATCTCAAGGGATGGTTTATTTTACATTTCACCAAATTTTCGTATCAAGGATGGTTTTGATTATTGAGTTAGATAATCATTTGAGGGTTATCTGGTGTAATGTGTCTGAAAACCCATCTTGTTTTATTGTAAGAATAATATTATTGGATGTTTTTAGGGAGGAATGTAGGTTTTTGAGAGTGGTGGAGACGATACTTTGTTAAAATCATTACAGGAAGAGACCAACATTGTAGATACATTTTATAAACTATAGGGGTCACCAATATGGTTTAGGTGGGAAGGTTACTGCATAATAATATGTTGGAGTGATTTTTGGTGATACGCCAAATTATGTGTTTTTTGGAGTAATGAGGTATGTTGCATCATCGGAATGAGTTTCTTCCTAGGTGTATTTTAGGTTCATGGATTTTTGCATCCTAGAGGAAAGGGTGGAAATAATTTAATATTTAGGTGTCTATGATGTAGTGGAATGGGGTTTTGTGTTCGTTTCTTATACTATTTTTTGAATTGATTCAACATTGGAAGGAGATGTGGTGTAGACCCCTTTAATGTTCATAAGCCATATATAATAGTGGCGTAGTCTATTTCAAAAACTTATTAATTGTAGTTGGGGGACTTTATAATAATGGTCTATGTTAAACTATAATTTCCCACTTGTTTATAGGATATGTTTAAGGGAAATATACAGAGAACATTAAGTCTAGTTTAACCTATAATTTTATGGTGTTGTCCTACATTATTTTCCAATGTTTATATATTTTTAGTATTTTTTCAGTGTTGTCTAAGGGGTGACAACATGATCCATGATTTTGAAAAGAATGTATAAATTATCTCTACACAACACACTATATGACTCTTCCAAATTATCGATAAATTAATGGGATACCAATGATTTTCGAAAGAAACTTTTTCATCCCCATTTAGTGGATTTTTACCCTAGTCACGAGAGATCAACCCATTTTAGGGTAGGTTAATTCCTCACATACATTTTCTAGTATTTACATATTTTCTTGGTTAGGGAGTTTGATTCTATTATAAGACCCATTTGTCTGGATGTTCTTTGGATAAGGTAATGTTTTTTATTCTCGGATGGTAAGTGTGTTCCGTTTTGTTGTTGTGGTTAGTGGTGTCCTTACTCCCCCTCAACTATTTGTATATAATCGAAAATATTCATTAATTTATGGATTCCTTCATGTCTTATCTTGTAATATAAATCGGATGGGGTTCATTATTTTCTTTTTTATGGTATGTTTTATGCACCATGTTTAGGAAGATAAATAATTGATAACATGAAAATTTAACGTGTATGGGGAATTAAATTTCATACAATATAACTTTTGATGTTATTGATATTATGCTATTATGGGCTTAATTACTTTCTCAATATTGTGGACAATTGGGGATTTCATTTCATTTTAGTTGATGAGTTTTGGAACCCTTATTGTGTAGTTAATTATAATAACCCTAAATAAATGTATAACCTCTAATATTCAACAAATAAATTGTCTTCAAATGGATATATAGATTTTTGTAGAACTCCCTTAAAATAATGAGGTAGAATTTGATGGATTTCCCATAATGAGTCTGAAAACTTGTAAGTGTATGTGTAAATTTTTGGAAAATGTGGACTATTGTTATGATGCGTGGTTTTGTTGGGGGTTGTGATGTGATGACAAGTAGGTGTGGTCTGTGGAATTGTTTACATGTTTCTATGTTTTTGGGGTGGATATGTTGATTTTTGTGGTTGTAAAATGGGTGGTAGTGATGGAAACATTATGGTGATGTGGTTATTGTGATGATGAGTTTGTTGTAATTATGTTATGGGGATTACGTAGGATGGTTAGTTTTTGGTGGATTTATTTATTTTGTGGTGTTGAGATATTCTAGTTTCTTAGGTAGCATCAGAATTAAATTTTTAATAATGAATCCTAATGGAATGTGTTCAAATGATAAACGGGTATTGAATTAAATTGGGTGGTGTGCATATATATTGGTGATGTTTAATATGAAATAATTTTGAAAACATTTGTGATGAATAGGATTTTAAAATGGAATTGGATGGTAATGGGAAATTTTGAAATTGGTTAAATTTAAAGAAAAATATGAATTTTTTCTTGTGGCTTGGGTCTTGTTTCATGTAGTTGTTCATTTAGTGGTGGTAGTGAATGTGGTGGTGTTTTGAGGTTCAGCGGTGACTCTAGGAGACAATGTTATCCCCTTTTAGTGAAACCATATATTTTACTACTTTGTGGTTATAAATATATATATATATTATTTAATTGATATTTTTAAATACACTCCCCGAAATTGAATATATCTATATAGACAGTTAGATTCTTTTTGGGGTTTTTTCCAACATCGTTGTTGATGGATTGATGGATGAATACTCAGAATTAACCAATATCACTTCCATGTGACTTTGACATGCACTAGTTGTGATGTCCAAAATTAAAAGGTGAATTTCGGTTGTGGTTAGTGAATTGATGATAAATCTTATGGTGGGGGTATTAATGGAATGTCGTTGAAGTATGGTTTATTTTCTTTGGAGTTCTTGATACACTACAACTATGCTTATGTGGGGTGGTATGATTTGATGTCCTATGTGACTTCAGGATATATGTGTTGTGATGGAAAGTTTCAATTACTATTCTTGGAAAGATTTGATAGCAAAAATATTTTTGGGGATTGATGTTTTTTGATGTCATATATAGATGACATGGGAGCGTCGGGATGATTGAAATAGGTATATGAGATTCTAAAACAATCGGGGAACTATAATGAAGTAAATTTAGGTAAATATTATGCTTAATATGTTATAAAACATTAAATTTTTATATTGTATTTGTTCAAAGGTGTGGATGGGACATGCAAATTGACATGTTCATGTGCTGTTTGGTTTCATTGATTTCTCACTAGTAGATTAGTATGCATATTTTACATGTAAAAAAGAAACATAGATGTTCCTAATGAGTATATTTTTATGGAAAAACCATGTATATAAACTAATTTTCTGGATTTTTTTAGGAATACATGGACAATGATGGATATTTATAGATCAAAACATTGAAGTAGTGGTTTATTTGTTGTTTAGGTACTTTATTTTGTGAATTAATTTGGAAAAGATTTATTTTTCTATTTTTACATTATACATGAATTGTAAGATGTCTTTTCCTATAAATTATGATATTTATTTGTTTTGATTGATTAAACATAACATATCTCATGAAATACTTATCATAGAAGGTAATTCCTCCCACGATGATATTTTTAACCTCTTATTGCTAACTGCTAGGATGTGGCCAACTGGAGGTGAGACTAGTAATAATCAACTCTCTTCCCTCATTATTATCACAATATGCATACCATTAGAGAGAGTTATTATAAAAATGTCAAAAATATTGAAATATATAGTAGAAATATTTGATTCCATTGAGATTAATGTTTTGTATCATTCATTAAATTATATATACTAAAACTTATATAATTGATAAAAAATTAATTAGAATAAAAATTAATATTTTATTTTAATATTTTATTGTAAATTTTATTTTATTAGTATTCTATCTGCATGAATATAAAATATAGTGGTTAATCAATTTACTTGGTGATGTTTGTAAATTTTTTTGATTGTTAGTGAATTTTTATGTATTATATTATTATTTTAATTATTTAATTTCAAAATTTTTATATTATATATTTTTTATAATTAATATATTAATACACAATATTTCATGATAGGTTTTTTTTAATCCAAAAAATGACAAATAATCCAAATTAAATTTTTAATATCTTATTAAATGTATAATTATTTTATACATGTTAATACAGTTGGTTATCTATATATTGCAATGTATTTTTTATGTTTTATTTCAAAAAAAATATTATTAAAGAGGACATGTTTAATGTGGTCAGTAGATTTTATGATTCATTTTTATGACTCTCATAAAATTATTTTCAACAGATTATGACAAGGTTAGTAAAATTTCAACTTTTATATTTTAAACAAATATATTGTGTAATTAAATTATAAATTTTTTAGTTTTATATGTTTTTATGATGTGTAATCATAATATACTTGATACTGAAACCATGTTATTGATTTATTTTTAGACTATTTTACCATTTTTTAAATTTATATTTTTATATTAATAGTTTCTTCAAGGTGTATTGTCTTGATAAATGAGAATGTTTCAATGATTTCATTGAGTTTTATATTTTATCAAAATTTATTTTGATACATGGTTAATATTATATTATAATATTATTTAATTATTATAATTCATTTGTTTTCATTTCAACCTTTTTTTAAAAATAAATACATAAATTTCAATGTAAATTATTATAAAAACTATCATTTCAAATCTAATCAATGTTTATTTATTTTAAAAAAATAAAATATATATAATGTATCCTTTCATTTAGGTTTTTTCATAAAAATTAATATATAAAATATTTCCATATCAATATTTAGTGTTACATTCAATATCAGTTGTTTGAAAAAAAAATGTCTAGTTTCACTTTCCATAACAAGTTTACTTTTATCTAATATCAAAATTCACTCTAGACATTGGTTTTTACTTGGAATAACAACAAAAGATGATTTGAAGGTAAATTATTTCTAATAGACTAGAATATTTTGATGAAGTATTTTAATATAACCAATGTGGGGAGATAATTTCCATGCTTGTTTCTAAGAGATATTAAAATAATTTCATAACACCGACTTTAATAATAACCAATTTCAATCATTGTAATAAATATTATTACAAAATTTCTTTTATGAACCAATGTTTCTATAACTATTTTTATAGACCACCAATAAAAATATTTAATAAAATTATAACTATAGGTATTTCCTAAAAATAAAAACTTCACATAAAACACCATGTTTATTATATAATAATGTTATAATGGATTACACTAATGGTTTCAAAATATTAGTATATATTTTTTCAAAATATTGACATCTAAAATCTACAACTAAAATTGTATTTTTTTACATTATTTAAATATTATGTAATTAAATATTTCTCAAGATAATGATTTAAAATATAGATATCATTATCTGTACTTATTAATTTTAGGCCATCAAATATTAGAGCTATGTTAATTAATATCAAATTTCTATTTAATAATTGTCGAAGTACATAACTCAGATTCATAAAATTCTAATTTCATAAAACTAAACAAATTTTTTTTATTTAATAAACACTATAATTCTAAAACTACCATATAAAATGTAGAAATATTAATAGTTGAATGTTAAGGCATAGTGTTATAACATAAGGACTGAAATATGTATGAACCAAACATATTTAGTGAAAAACAATTCATTTTCTAATGAATACCCTGAACTCTGATGGTTTCCTCGATATTGAGACAAATCTATAAACCAATATTTCATGTAAATTTTCATTGAATATTTATTTTTAAAGAAAATTTTGTAAACATATTAATTTTATTTATAAATGTATAATTCTGTAAAAAAAATTAACTTCAATGGTGTTATAAAATTTTTAAAAATTCACTCAAAAGGAATATTCTTATAATAGATCAAATGAGGACATATATTTCTCAATATGAAACATCATTAATGGGATATTTATGTTTTTTTCATTTTATCTAAAAACTAATAATTTTTTTAAAACATTATAATAGTTCTTCTAAAAATAACTATAATACCTCATTTACTAAATGTGACATAAAATGATTCAATAAAAATTAAATTACAGGAAAATATCATGTAGAGGATTATAAATATATAGAAAAAAGCTAAAATAAAATATTCTCCAAAAAATGAATTTTTTTTATCGTTATAAAAAAATAGCCTATAAATAGATTTATCATTACATACCCATTTTTCTTTAAAAATTTATTTATAAAGAAATAAATCTTTAATATATTTCTAAAAAATTTAGAGCAATCCACTATATAGGATTACTGTTGGCATATAATGTAAAATCTCCTAAAACATAAAAAATAATATATAGATATATTATACTATTGTATATCAAACAACAAATACAATCTCATATTATTTAAAAATAATATTTATATTATTCCATGGAAGGGAATCATCATTTTTTCATCGATAATAATTCTAACAAAATGAATCATTATATAAAAATTTCACCCAATGAAACATTAATACTAATTACCATCAAAGAAAACATGAATTTAGATTCACATATAGCCAATATCAAAACATAATGTATATCCACAAACATTGATCCACTAATAATCATGGAAAATGGATAAAAATGTAAATAATGCATATATGATGTCATTATATATCAATAAACAATAAGTAATAATGAACACCTCATTTGGATCAATTTTTTCTTCATTCCAATTTGACCGTTACTTTCAATGTAAATAAATACTTATATCACATTTTGGGAAAAAAATTTATAAATAATATATAATTTTATGTAGTAATTATTTCATTCTCAAAAACTATGGAATATTCAATAACAAAAAATGGTATGAGACATAAGAATAGAAAAATCACTTCTCTAGTAAGTTAATAAATTTTTATGAGGTAATATTAACTCCATAAAACCTATTTGTTTAACCATCCCCCTATGTATAATCAAAAAAAGTACTTAATATTAATACACCCACCATCTTTAAAACTAAAAATTCCATACCCATCTAAAAACATTTAAACTATCCATTCTTGAATGTGTTAAATTTTCTCAACTATACCTTCTAATTTTTTTAATTTTCTCCCTATAACTTTGGTAAAAGAGTGTTTCCATCCCATATTTAACTACAACATTTTGTTATATCTTAAAATATAAACAAATCACAAGTATTGTCATCAATTAATTTTTAGTACATAAAAATCATTAATAGAAACTTATATAACTACATGATCCCAAATAAAATAAAAATCTTCATGTAAATGTCCAATAACATAGAATCACATAACAATTCATTGAAATATTGGATTAAATTGGAAAATACTCTACATTTTTTGGAATTTTAAAAATGGTATAGAATAAAATCTATTTTATAATAAAAATATCAATTTAATTATTCTTCCAATACTATAGTTCAAACAATAATGGAAATTTATTCGAATTTTCAAAATATATTATATACATTTTCAAGGAAAATGAATTGATATTCAGGGTATTGTAGATTGAGTCCATCCTCTAATAACAATTTAAGTAAGAATATGACATCGAAGAACAATATTCCTTATAATGATGATTATTATTATATTCAGGTAAAATTTCAATTATTATTCTACTATTTTTTTAAATATCTTTATGATGAACTAAAAATTGGTTTATCTTCAAATATGTTTAATGAAAAACATTTATTTATCCATAATTCAAATCATTAAATTTCACCAATGATAATGATATTACTTGATGAAGAAGTGGTTTTCCAAAATCATTACATATATCCTAACACTAATAACAAATCTTGGTTTTCTATAAATTCATATAAGGAAATAAAGAAACTTACTTTTCATACTATTACATTAAATCATCTTCACTAGTCAGGGAGAAAAACAATTTGTCACAAAATTTTATAAACAAAAAATTCCAACCACATCATTCGACAATATTTCATCGGAACAACATTGATAATTTCTGATTTCTTCTTTATGTAATAAATTATTAAACCTTTGAACTATTTAAAAATACTAGAATTTTTTCATTCAGCGTTTCAGAAGTTACCAAAAAATTAACCTTTTAAGGTCAAGATTACTCTACTATGATAAATTATACCATGTTGTTCTCATTATTAATATGTATACTACTACCTCCTTCAAAAATTATTCAAACAATTTATTTTTATTCAAAAAACTATACAACTCATTTAAATAGGAAAATTTTATATATATACAAATGAATATGTTTTTTCCATACCATGCCCCGAAATTACTCATGAAATATCCTAATAAACTCTAACATGAAAAAATAAAAAAAACACAAATATTTAATTTAATGATATTAAATTCTATTTTTTATTAAAATATCATAAAATTATCATGTATCAAACAATTCAACTACTTATAATTCCACAACAAGATCCAATGTCTCAATATTCTATGTCAAATTTTATTTGCACACTAATATTTGAAATTTCATTCTTTTATCACAACTCTAATTAAGTATGATTATATATGTTTCTTAGACCTTTGACTATGATATATTTGAAGAAAAACAATATATTAACCCATTATCATATTCCCTTACAGTGTATAATTATCTAAATAGATGATTCGTAAATAATATTATCTCATATAATTTAATATAAAAACAAGTCCATATTGTGATATATAATTAATTTCACAATAAAGAATCAATAGAATTATAATAATTTGATTATATTCACAAAATAAATCATCATATGGTTTCCCCTCATTATGAAATTAGAGAATAATTTCACTAGTAAGTTACCTTTTTAGTTTCATCACCAATTTGTTAAGAACATAATTATATAATCCTAAAACCTAAATCAAATGAAATGCATATGATTTTACTATAGATATCATTAATGTATGTATAATTCAATTCAATTTCATTTTATATAATACAACATCACCAATCACCTAAATATCAAGAAATACTAATCTATAATATAATTTCTCGTTCATAAATATTATCGTTGACCCTTTTATTTGTTACATCAGATATAGTAATATATATGGGTCAATCATACCAAGACAAAAAAAACTAACCATGTCATGATTAGAAATAGGTAACACTTTAGTTAAGATGAAATATAATGTTCTAACTCTAAATAATATGTTTATATATATATATATTTCCATGAAATAAAAAATATCCCTTGAATTGGAAATTTATATTATACCTCATTTAAATGTACCTAAAAGGATAAATTAAAAAAATATAGATAAAATATAATTTCTTATCTTAAAGATAATATTAACTAAAATATTGAAATAATAGTATTAGAATCTCTGATCTAGAATAAATATGTTTTATTTTCTGACAACATAAGAGGTCCACATCACAAAATATATTTTATTATTTTATTTATTATATTTATTTGGTTGATCTCAGTCTCTATGATCACTTTTTAATGTCTCTATAAAAATATCATTTTCTCCTCAATAATAAAAAAATTATCCAAATATTTATAATCTATCTAAAATAATTTTATACAGATATGGAAAGACCTCTCATAATATTATCACATGTAGATTGTTTTAGGAAAATTGTTCAACATATGTGAGAAAACTATAGACCATTTATTTATATAACATGACTCCTTACCCACACTTCATCATGTCTAAAACTATAATGATTAATCATTGAAACTCATTTCGTGATCATTTACAATCAATATCTAATTAACCAAAATAACCATATAAATAACATAATATAATCCTAGTAAAAATAACATTTTAATTTTACTAGTAAAAAATACATAGATTGACTCTGTTAAAATAAACAAAAAATATAAAATAAATCAAATGCAGAATCACTAAAATGAAAAATATATCCTTTAATGAAATGACCTCCTATAAAATAGCTAAAATGGTAGATAATATCCAAATATATATTCTAGAACATAGATATAAATGAATCAATGTATTGGAGTTTATTTCACTATGATATTGGTAAAATACCGTGTTTATAAAATACATCATGGATTATTAAAAATAATGAGGAAAACGTAAATATGGATAGGAATATAGTTTGAGGCATAACTAACAATATAATTAACAATGGTAAAAAGAACCAAGATCAATTTTAAAAATAGGTGATATGAAATTCATATTAGTAGGTGAATAATGGTTTTTAAGCGGAATCAGTCCATGAAAAAATATTGAATGAGGTCCATATAAGTGTTCTAATGGGATAATGAAAAAATATATAGTGATTAAATTAATTACTGTTTTCAAAAAATAGCCTTGGTACCCATCTATTATATAGTGACACTGCCATAAGATTTTTGTGGCACTTCAAGAAAAAAAGGTCAACATGATTGCATCAAGACTTATGGTGGTCCTCCACTAGAGATTTTTTTGTTCTCAAATACATCCCACACCCCTCTATTAATTTATTATTCCATAATCCACTAATCAACCTATAAATTATCTTTATTAACAATTCATCTTCAAAATTTCACTTTAATGACTTAAAAACATTAAACAAATACCCACAGTCATAAAAGATAAAATAATTAAACATACACATTATATCACAAATAACATTCCTAAAATCATAATAACTAATGTCGATGTAATTACATTTCATTTTAACACTCTTGAAATACCCCTTATTGATAATTGAGTTATATTCATTATGAGTTACCATGAACACATATAAAAGTATACACATTTGACATCTATAAAATGTTAAACATAGATATAGAATTGTTGAATATGAAGGGGTAAATAATAAAAAAAAATATATTGTTATCTCATTTAATTTCATGTTTCGATTAATTTTAGGTATTATTTTGACCTTCAAATACCATTCTGTTTAGTGGTATCCTTAATAGGTACAATTTCTATATATATTAAATATGTGTATTGGGTGTCACACATCACATAATATCACAGAAGTAAATTCACAAAATATTCTATAATGTTTGAATTTTGAAATAATTTTTTGATTGAGTATAGTTTTATAATTTTTAACTATCAAAATTATTATTTCCAAACAATGGTTTATATGATTATGTTATTGAAAATATACAGAATAATTCAGAGACATGTACTATTATTCATATTGTTGGTTTCACTCTTTTTTCTATTAATAATTTTTATTTCAGAAGGTCATATATTGAAGATATTTGTGAATGAAATTTTTATTTATTATTTATATTGTTTTTAACTCATCAAGTTATTATTAATTTTATTTTTAAAATATCTTATCCAAAAGAAGTGTTTTGAATGAAATATTTTTTAAAAAAATGATGCAAAACACCATTTTTTATTTTAGATTCACATATAAAATATTTTATGTATAAATTATTGTTTTATAAATAGCCCAATCATCATGGTATACTTTAAATAAAATTTATTTTTAAAATCATGTATAAAAATAATGTAATTGTTTTTTATGACTATATATATATATATATTAGTGTAATAATTTTTAATGATATTTTTTATTTAATCCTTTGAGGAAATGGGTTTTATAAAAATGTTAACATGAAATTATAGTTTGTTAAAACATTTAATAAATGAAGAAAAGAACGTGAAGATTTTTTTAAAATATATTTTGGTATATTAATGTGTCTACAACGGAAGAATTTAAATTCGTGGCCTTTTGAATTTAGGAACATTTAGAAATAAACTTTTTTTTAATGTTTCTTTTAAATAAACCTTTACGGTATCTATGAATATTATTTTATTAGATAAAATATTTTGGAATGGACTTGGATGTTCCTTACTATTTTTTGAGATGAAAATTTCAAAAAATTATTGGTATTGTAATTTTCTATGAGATTAATTAATTAATTTAAACTAGTGTAACTTGAAATATGTTCTTGTAATTTTTTTCCAACAATTGAAATTTAAAGATTAATTAAATAGTGAAATAAATTGTATTCCCTAGTATTAAATAAAATGTGTAAATGAATTTTGGTGAATTTTGTGTTCTTAAATGGTGTGGATTTTGAAATATACTTTACACATAAGGTAATTTAATATTTTATTTTATTATAATTTATAATTTTTTTATTCAAACATCCAACTAATAGTAATGACTACAAGTTAATTAATTTTATAATGAAACAAAAAGTTTCTTAAACAATTAGAGAATTATACTCCAAAACAAAGGGTCCTTATATCATGTTGGTTACCTTCAATCTATTAAATTTAATATTCCATTGATTATGTGAAATATTTTTGTTTTTATTCATATTATGAGAAAAATATTGATAAAAAGGATTATGAGATATGTTTTCTTAAAATTTTGACCATTTATTAGAATGATAAAGAGGATGTCACACCATGGATGGGCTGATGTATGACCAAACTGAGATTCAAAATACTTGATTGTAGATGAATCCCTAAAGAAAAAATAGAATTAATAAAGTTATAATGTGAAAGGCTGGAAGAAATAATTTATAGGGATTATAGGGTAAAAATAAGAGGGATATAGGATAGGAAACATATGGGAGAGTGGGTAAAATTTCATCAGTATATTACTCATCAATAATGACTTAATAAATAAACATATCTATATTAATTTTATTTCAATAAAATATTCAGCATAATTACACCAATTATTTTCATCTCTATGTCCTTTCAGACATATCAATTTTATTAAACAATTTTATTCCATATAAAACTAACTCAATACATATTAATTAATATTAGCCATCAAAAAATTAACTTTTGATTTCATTTATAAATTAATGATTAATTTCCACATTTTTCATCAATATCTAATAAAAAAATACTAACTCAACTATTTTTCTATTTTAATGATTTTATTTTGTCACCATTATGAGTGGTCATCGCCAATAATGGTATTTCATCCAAGGTATTTCCAATTAAAAAAATATCAAATACATCAAGTCATATTCAATAAAAATTGGTTAAAGTAATAAATTAAAATTCTGTAAAATAATATATATTTTTTTAACTACAAAATATTAAAGAAAAAAAATTTAAATATTTGGAGTAAAAACACAATTATATACTAGCACATAATTCCCTCAGAATTTCCATATTAATGATGGGGGTGTTATGAATAATTTGGAGGTTCCACCTATGAGAACCCCAAATAATTCTACTTTATGCTTGTAAAATAGTAAATCATTAAAATTGAATGTTTCATTATTTAAAACCTACCTTTAAAGCTCAACATCATTCAACAATCTTCCAATCATCCATCAAAATCATGGGAATTCTCATTTCATTGTGTATATCCAAAAGTATTATGTGGTCTACATAATCCACTAAAAATATCCAACTATGAATTCACATCCCTTTTAAACACCTTCCAATCATTTATTGAAATGGTCTATGTTTCCCAACTGTACTCAGTTGTACTACTACAACTATATTTCTTAAACCTATTCCTATAGGTGAAACCTAAAATGATGCATTCTCCAATGGACAGGAAATAATCATACTAGTTTCCTCTGATAATGAGGATCACTGAAATAAAATGTTTGATTGATGAAATAGGTAATAAATTTTAAAATAATTATCCATTAGTATAAATTAAAGGAATCTACCCTCTTTCATATCATTCAATCCATTCATTATATCAGCATGTTTTTTTAATTTTAAATTTTTTCTCCATGATATAAATAATAGTATTTATTTTTTTATAATGAATCCCCATGTATCCAATTTATTATCATATTTATCATAATATCTCAGTAAATAATTCAATACTAGAAATATGACTAATATCAATTATATGAAATTCTACTACTAATGATTGAAACAAAACATTAGCATATGTATCTCCTATACCAATGGTTTGGATCCAAACTATTATTCTAGGTCATATATTGTGTGGTTTAAACATTATTTATTGGATAATAAATGTTAAAACTAGGTTGTTATCATAATTTATGTAATAAAATATGTTATAAACATTAAAAAACATAAAACACATGTATCATTATTTTATCCCAATGAAGAATAACATATATGTTTGTAATCACTGATAATTCCCACTCTTGAAAATCAGTAATCTTATTATTTGGACTAACATAGTCCATCCAATACAACATTTCTCTTATATCGTACCTTGTTCTCACTATTTAACTATTATTCATTATCCATCAACCACATTCCCTCCACTAAATCTATGTTTATTTTGTTTCATTTGTGCTTAACTATCGTCATCCTTTGATATTAATTTTTAATGACACAAAAAATAAATTTTATTCAATATGAATTCTTTTAATATCTATTTTACTACTCTTGATTATATATATTCTACCAAAATCTAATATTTTTAAATTATGATATTGTTATTTTTCTTGAATATTTGATTGTTTTCCATTCATTATAAAATATATTCATTAATTTATTTTCAACCATTGTCATATATTTAAATTATAATTGATTACTTTTCTAGAAATTATAACATTATAATTCTTCTTTTATTAATATTTTTTTATCATGTGTGGTTTTAATAATATTTTGTTATAATTATTTATCTTCATAGTTTTTTGTTTATATATTGTTGGTTTTTATACTTTTATTATTGATAATTTTATTTCTTCTTATTAATTTATTATAAATTATAACAACTTTATTATAAATTTTTTATTATTATAAATTATATCCATTTTCTATTATAATTATTTATGTTATATTCTATAACTGCTAAATTTTTTTGAGTTAAATTTAAATTTTTTATTTTATTGAAAATTTTATCATATTATATCAAATATAAAGTTTTTTTTATTTCTATATAGATATATAGTTTTAATATAATTTTTTTATATATGTTTTAATATTTCAAAAAACATTTTTTAAAACATCGAAGAATAATTTAATTATTATAAAACAGAGGTTCATATAATTTCATTGCATTTAAGTTTTTATATAAAAAAAATAAATGGAAAGGATCAAATTCCAAGGCACCTGACAATTTATCTTATTAATATAAAAATAATTATTATAAAAATTTATAATTTTTTAAATTTCTCTATAAACATAATTTAAAACATAACCACAGAGCATACTATTTGGGAGTATGATTTTTCTCTTTATAAAAAAATATAATGAGTTGGTAGCTGTAGAGAATCACATATAATAGTAAAATCACATTTATTTGTGTTGAAATTTTTTCATTTGATTATAATGAAAATAATAATTCATGACCTAAATAAAAAGTATTTTTTATGTTCTATGGTCATATAGATTCATTGTATGATTATCATCATATATCCGGGGTAGGTATTATTAATATAATGGTACAATATCTATTATACGGATCTATAACAAAATATAACTCAACATATTTACATTAAAAAATTCATCAATATATTATATATTTAATATGAAATATATTTAATTTATTTATTTATTTATTTAATTCATCTTTCTGGATATGCACTGAAACAAGAATAGGGGGATATATTTCATGTCAATACATTGTATGAATTTCATATCAAACATGAAATTCGTTAAAAATATTTGGAAATAAAATAATGATAACCCAAACCGTACATATGGGTTTTTGATATAGGGACATGAGATAACATTTACGCCAGTCAAGAGGATAAATCTATTTTATATGATTATTAATATAAATAAATGATATTTATAAAATTATTTTCTAATTACATGATGAATAATTTAATTATTATGATAAATATAACCTCTTATAGAATTCATGACGATATAAGGTAACATTATATATACCCTCACATATGTCCGTGTGGTGGGTATATAGTACTTAAGAGAAACTGGTTGATTTTTTTAAGCTACGAATTTAAAATATTATCTACTTTAAAGAGGTCGATTTTGATCCTCTATCTCTCCATACTCATCATAAAGGTAAAAAAAGTGAGCATGAGAACAAACATGATTTTTCTTATTGATTAATAAAAAAGTACATGTTCATATTATAAGAAAAAATAATAATTTTTTCATCAATATTAAAAATAATTAATTCATTAAAAAATATAAAATTTAAGTATATTATTTCACGAAACCATTCAAGAAAATTGATGAAGGGGGACTTTATCGATAATTGTAGTATATATATCATTTTTGGCTAGTTTATGAAACTAATAATACTCAATCCATGTATGAGGATATCAGGCTCACCTCATCATTAATAAATTTTTAGTCATCCACGTATGAAATCTAGGGAAAAACAATACACAGGTAAAATTGCTTCAATATAATGGAAACATTTATATGTGAATTATATGATATATTATTAAATTAAATCATGTATACTAAATCTAATTTCAGAAATAATTATATAAAAATATCCCACAAAAACTTCCAAAAATTACTATCATGATCCCACACCATCTTATTTGGAAAAGACTATATATTATTTTTTTCTTATTTGGGAGCCCCATTTCGATATTTTAAGGTATTTAATCATAAAAAATATCAAAAATTACATGGAACAAAAACTTATAAATTCATATAATGAAATAATATATTTATATACAATTATTATTCTAGAATTTATAGTTTATTTCTTTACATAGGATGAGGACACTGTTAAAAAATGTACATATCAGTTTTAACTAAGGGAAGATGGACATTTTCTTCTCATGATATATTATACATAATATTATTTATCATCAATTAAATTTTCATATTTAATTTTAATGTTTTCCTGAATTTTCCTTGAATTTTAGTAACTTAAATTATTGGATTCAATTTAAAATA
Organism: Viscum album; assembly: GCA_963277665.1. Classification (NCBI taxonomy): domain Eukaryota; kingdom Viridiplantae; phylum Streptophyta; class Magnoliopsida; order Santalales; family Viscaceae; genus Viscum; species Viscum album. The sequence goes on along the minus strand of OY728143.1, from coordinate 957,603,920 downwards.
AAAATAATTGGGAGATAAAACCATTAGATAGGTCTTAAATTTCTAAAGTTTCAACAAAATTTTTAATGAATTCAATTATGTTAGTGAATTAGTATAAGTTTTTTTAATAACTTCTTCCTAATATCAGATAAAAATTCCATTAATTATAATTAAAAATTGTATCTTGTAAGTTATTATTCATTAAAAATTTATTTTACCCATGTTTTTTCCCATATACATAAATTTTAGTTTTGTTTTCAGTATTTAAAATAAATATAACTTATATAGATTAAATTTATAACTTATCATACTAACTAGCTTCTTATTAATTGAATACAAAAACAAATCTAATTAATTTATGGCTTTATGTATCCAAAATATATCTCAATAGGTCTTCAGTACCTAAAGAATTATACTATAGTGAAATATATAGCTCAATGAATGGAATACAAATATATTTAGTGATGGATTCTTCCATTACAAGATAAATACTAAGAAATTTATAACTAAAACATATTATTTATTGTAATTTCATTTTAAACTATCATTTTTATGTTTTGTTATAAATTTAATATATTAAATATTTAATACACATTGATGTACACCATATTCCATATTTACTTTACTAGGTATAATTTATGAAATATTTAGAGACTTATCAAATTTGTATGTTTTATAATATTCTACTTGTTTTTTAATTCTAAATATTTTATATTTACAATGTTTTAATAATTAATATAAAAAAAACTAGGATATTTAAGTTGTTTAAAAAATCCCCATATTGATAAATAATCTAATAAAATTAGATATACATGATTATGGGTAGAACGCTTTGGCACTCGTTACTATTTTTTATTATTTGTAATGTTCTTTTTATTTTAAGAATTTTAATTACTAAATGTTTTTTCATTATTAAATAAGGAATGTTTAATTTGGTTACTATATTTTATTATACATTTTTTAAAGTTTCATGACATTAAATCTAAATTATTTTCACAAGTTTGGTTCCATTTAAAAACATATATTTAAAAAAATTGATTATATTGATTGTTTTATATACTTTTTTGTTTTGTAGGTTCTTTTTGATGATTCATCATACTCAATTGGATATATAAACCACCTTTATGAATTATTTTTAGACTATATTATATGTTTTTTAAAATTATATAGGAATATATAATAGTTTCTTCCATTTGTATTACTTTGATATAAGTGAAAATTATTGTTATGCTTTTTTTGAAATGTTTATACTTGTTTTATTTTTTATCACACTACTGGTTGATATTTATAAGGAATTGGAATTGTATTTTTTTTTATTTAATAAACAAATAAAATAATTATAAACAATAGTTATTAAAAATACAATCATTTTAAATTAAATTTATATTATGTTTTTAAAAAAATTATTCACATAAGAATTCAATTTAAATGACTATTTTCCATAAAAAATGATGAAAATTTTCAAAATCAATATTTTTTGTAATTTTTTAATTTTTTATTAGGATAATGGATGTCAAATGTAAATTTACATTTCATTTTTACTTATAAATTATGTTCAAATCCACTTTCAATATTTTTTCTACTAAACCAAACATCAAAAGTAGATTTTAATATTATTTTCTATAGAAAATAATGAATATTGATGTATGTTTTTATCAGAACCAACATGGGAAGAATCATTCATTGTCGATTTTTAATAGGAATTAAAAGAATATTTCAACCAAAATTTTAATAATATCCAGTTATAAAAATATAAGAAATATAAGTATAGAAAAAAATTTGTTTACCAATGGTTCTAAAATTTTATTTATATAACTCATATACAAATAGTTAAAATAAATCATAAGTATGGGTAATCCATAAAAAATAACCAACAAGGCATAAAAATACTGGTATATGGAATAAAATTAATATCGGGACCTAAAATATTGTTTTTGAAAAGTTGGTATGACCTTTATCTTAATAGATATCTTAATAAGATATCTCAGAAGTTCTTATTTGGGATTTTACAAACATTATTTAATTATAATTTATTTAAGGAAATGATTTGAAATAAATACGTCATCAAAGATTCATTTAAATTTTTGGCCTTCGAATCATAGGGATAATATTATGAATATAAAAACACTCTATAAGAATAACCATAATCCATAACATAAATTAACTACATTTTAATTTTATAAAATTAAAAAAAATTGTTCCACAAATTTTAGTTTCTTTTGGAAATTTAAAATATAAGTCATTAAGAAGAGAACTTTTTTTTTAAAGATGATAATTATTAGAAGTAGAATTTATGATAAAAAAACCATACCTATTTTAAAAAATAATTTATCATTTTCTTGATAAATCTCCCAACTCGGATGGCTACCATTGTGTTCAAAAAATATCAAAACATATATTTTTGTAAAATTCTCTATAAATATGTTCTTTTAAAAAAATTTGTAAAAATGTTATTTTTTAGAAAAATATATATTTCATTTTAAAATGAAAATCCATGGTGTAAGAATATTTCTTAAATATCACTCAAAATGAATCCCCTCAGTCTAGAACCAATGAATAAATTTATTTCGTGAATATGATTCGATGTGAACTATATATTTATGGTTTCCCTTTTTCTTCAAAAATTTGTATTATTTTAAAGAAACTATCATTGTTTAATAAATATTAGATGATCTAATTTATTAAATATATGTGTCAATTTACAAATAAAATTTAAATTGATGGGAAATTCTAAATACATTGTGTGTCATTTCATATGTAATCTGAATTACTATATTCTAACCATCATTAAAACATTTCATCATTAAAAATATATTCTTCGTATATATATTGATCAAAAAGTAAATATTCTCCTAAAAATACATTTATAAAATATACAACATTCATCATTTTTCAAAAAAAGGAGGGTATATAAGTATCATTGTAATGTATTAAATATTACTATAAAATTTCCCATGATCTCAAGATATCATACATTATTATTTTATTACAAAATGTATAAAAAATATTACATATTCTATAGTTATGAAAAAAAAATTTCCAATTTTCATTTGAAATCAATCATTGTGTTTCGAGGGATATTACTTATAAAAAATACTATTAAGTTACGAAATAATGATACGATAATTCTTTTGACTGGTGAAGAAGCAACACATTTAGATTCAACTACCATAAAATTAATAAAAAATTTATAACAAATCACATAAATCAATAAAAACCCATGGATTATAGATTAAATGAGTTAAAATACATATATATTGTCATCTAGATCCAAAATCCTATAACTATAATATATAATATATTTTTATAATTGAAAACATCATTCCAAGTCAAACACAGCCTCAAATATGAATGACTAACTTTCTCACATTCCATGGGAAAATTTTATAAAAAATTTATAATTTTATAAACTAATAAATTATCACTCAAATAATGAGATATCTTCATTACCTCCAAATGGAAGGACACATGTGAATTACTACAATACTTTTTTCTATTTCCATAAATTCATAGGATGTATATTTACAATTTTAAAACCCAATACTTTAACCTTCCTTTTATAGATTTGTGAAATGGGACATAATATGCTAAATTACACAATTCATAAGAATCAAAATTTTGGACAATAATAAAAATAATAAAAATATAAATTAAAAAACTGTGATTTTTTCATAAAAAAATTGTTAAGATCCATATAATTTCCTACCATCAACTCTATGAAAACTATGTAAGATTCCCACTATTATTAAGAAAGCTAATTATGTCACATATATAAATAGAAATAAATTAAAATTGTTATATTCACACACATCACAATATATTAATATCATCAATAGAAGTTGATGAAACCTCACAATATATACCAAAAAAATCATTAAGATAATAATCAATAATATAACAACTCTTATACATTATTCCTTATATTTGAATGAACTATCCACTAGTTAATATTTTACGATATTTAGAAAATGGGTTACCATATAATCTTTTATATATTAATACGTAAATTAATTTTTTTTTCCACTCATCTAGTTCCCACTTCAACGGAAATCTTATTGATAGAAAAAGTTCTATAGTATAACTTTTTACTGAAACCAATTAATAGATATTTATTGAATATTAGATAGATTCATTCATCTAAAAAGTATTTAAGAATGAATGTGATCAAGATTAACTAAATTCTTTGGGATAATTAGATATAAAATAATAAAATTTAATTATATAAATAATTTCAATGTTACTTTTTTTCTATACAACATTATAATGAAATGATAATTGTGTGACTTTACACTTATGTTAGTAAACAAATTATTTATCCTTCACCCAAATCTATAAAATATTTTTTCATATAATTAGATATGAACTAATGGATGTATGATTTTAAAAAATATTTAAAATTTTCTTATAATCAATATTCAGCCATTGTTATTAGTAAATGAATATTATAGAAATTAAGATAATAACCCCTCATCAAAGTATAGTTATTACTCTACACTTATCACAATTATCATAAATGTGTCAACAATATTAATAAAAAATAAAAAAATTAACCACCTCATTCCATAAATTTTTATCACACTAGTAATTTTTATATATTATTTCATCTATTTTTATTCCATTTTTATTAATATGAATAATTTAAAAATTCTCTCATCCATCAACCACGATTTCTGAAATTTCTATAAATTATATTTTTTAGTTAATCATCACTCTAACATGAAATACACTAACACTATGGTTTAATTATTGATAAATATACTCCTACAGAATTCAGAAATTATTTATTAGCATTGATATTATTTCATGAATTCATACTAACACATATGATGAGGATGTCCTAAATCTCTACATATTCCGATGTATTTCCTAAACTGGAACATATAATAACACTTGAAAAATCGTAATAAACATCTACATATCAAAAATAATTACATATATGGAAACATTAAATTGAAAATAAAAAAATTTACAACATAATATTAATTAAAATGTCATAAAATAAACAAGTATCCATTATTTCAACTCATATTTAGTTCACTATAAGATCTCATGTTTCTAAATTATATTTTTATTAATAATGATATCTTACATTTTATTTTATTATTGATAAAAATAATCACTACACTAATTCACACTATTTTCATATCATTATGAAAACTCTCAATTTCATATTATTGAACAAAATAGTATAACAAACAGTTACGAAATTACAATTTTTTGAAAAATGAACAAATTGATTTATCATAAAATTTATTATATCTTGTAATCTCATATAAAAAACTAGTCAGTAGTTTAAAATCTAAATAATTTCACAAAAATACCTCTGTAGAAAACTATGGATTATATGATAAGATTTGTGTACCTCGTGTGTTTTTTCACCCATTTTTCCAAAAAAATATAATCAAATAAAATGAAAAAGTTTTTACTCGGTATAAAAAAAAATTCTTTTTCATTCCATTAAACTGAACCACATATAATTTTACAGGACTAGATACCTTGACAACAACAAATAATAATTTATTATTCAATTTTCTATTATTAAATAATATCTAAGTACAAATAATTATTTTTCATTCAAAATAGTAATAAGTGTTGGTCAATCGTACCTAAATCAAAATATCTCGTCATGTTATGATAAAAAACATGTGACACTATTTTTAGTGAAAACTGAATGGTTTTGATTAATGATTTTATATATATGTCCTTGAAATTAAAAATTATAAATAAGTGGGAAATATAAATTACAAATAATATGATTGAACAGAAAGGATTTAAATTTTACTAATATATAATTTTCTTCTTTATTTATCCTTATGTAAATAAAAACCCACATATTGATATAAAATTATCAAGGAATTCAGTTATGTATCTATAAATATCCATTTCAATTATCATAATATTCATACATCATAAAATATCAATTTCTATTTTTGTATCATATTTTTTCTGATCGAAACAAGTTTCTATGAATGTTTCATATTATTCTAAATACAATATATCTATCACCCCATCATTATATTATTCTTTAAAACAATTATACTCATTCTAAAATAACATAATAATGATATTGAAAAATCTCTCATAACATTATACTAAGATAATTGATTCATTTATGTTACTAATAATATATGTTTCAAATTATAATATTAAATTATAAATTATATATCCATCAGAAAACTCCAACATCACCAAGAAAATAAATTATATATATTGAAACACATTTCATTACCATTTACAATCAATTTTCAATGTAAACATAGTTACCATATAAAGATCATATCCTAAATGAAAAAAATGAAGACAATAATAATGAAAATAAAAATAAATAGTATTACTCTATTAAATATGAAAAATGCTCTAACTCAAAGACAAAATATTGAAACTTAAAATTAATTCCTTAAATAAAATAACCATATCGATAAATTATGAAAAAATTTCAAAAACACCCAAATAGATCTTTTATGACCCGGCAAGAATGTAAACGAGTTATTGGAATGTATTTCCCCGTGTCATTAATTCCATTCCAAATTTAGATAATCGACACAGAAGGATACCAAAAATGATGAAAATGTAAATAGTGATTACAATTTAATAATAGGTTTACCTTTCCATGGAATTTTATATGTGTACCCATAATCAATATCATTATTTAAATGAGATGAAAAAAAACCTAATGTGAGAATCCAAGTAAGGGATGAAGATAGGAATTCGACCAAGAAAAAAATTATTCTATTGTTAGGATTAGGGTATGAAGGGAATATAGAACCATTTTATAATTCTTCCACTAATGGTATATTTAGATAAAACATAGATATTGGACATGAATTTTTAGTGGGATCCCTATAAAAAAAATTCAACTCCAGTGTATACGTAGCCATTGGTTTTTTATTACTCTTTTAGTAGACCATCACTAGAGTTCTGGTAGTTCCTAGACACAACCCCCCCCCCCCCCCATTTCATCCACCTTCCCCGAAAAATGTACCTCAAAAAAATCCACATACTTAATTAATTTCAAAATTACTCATTAAGAACCTAAAAAATCAAACACAGTCTTACACTAATAAAGAGTCAATTATTTTCACTTCCACATTACTCCATAATTAAATTTTCTCAATACCATAATGACCAAGTTCAAAGAAATTATAATTTATATTAAAACATGCGAAATGCCCATTATAGTGGATATTTTCATACACAAAAATAGTTACAAAAAACTGGTATCATATTCTGTGTTTTTAATGTTGGGTTAACTGTATGCATTGATTTAGTATTGTTAAAAATCATTGGGGTAAGTAATAAATATATGTTTACTGTGATACTCAATACAAATAATGTTTTGATCTAGTATCTTTTGAATTTTTTTAAGGAACTAAAAAATGTTTTATAATAATATTATTTATAGGCAATTAATATACAAAAACATAACAATAATATAATGAAATATTATATTGTCTCTATAGTGAGATTCACCTATTATGTTACTACCATTTTTTATATAAAAATGTTTTATCAGATTGATTTTTTAATGAAAATTTTTGTTATTAATAAGTTTTTTAACTCATTATGATATTATTATTTTTATTTTACATTTTATTATCCTAAGGATGTGTTTTGAATAACATTATTTTTATTAAAAAATGATTGAAATCCAAATTTTGTTGTTGGACCATTACTCTAAAAAATTATTGGTACAATTTTCATATACAAATATGTAAATATTTTATGAATATTCTCAATTTGTTTAATTTTGAAAATGAGGTCAAAAAAATTTATTGATTTCGGTATATATATATATATACTTGGCTGATAATTATATTTTTTTATTTTTTTTATTTAACAATTTCAAGTAATGGGTTTTACAAAAAAAATTGAACATGATAGTATAGTGTGTTAATAAAAAGTGTAAATGTCTATAAAAAATGGCGTTTTTTAAATCTGTTTTGGAATTTTGATGTAGCATGAAAGATTTAATTTAAAATAGTTGATTTTTAGTTTAATTATTTTATAAGAAAACAATTGTTATTATTTTTAAACTCATTATAAAAATATTTTATGATTTTTATTTGTCTAAATAAACTAATTACGATTGGATTGGTACATTGCGTATATTTTTTATAAACGGAGAATTCAAAATATTATATATTTTGTATTTTCTATATCAATAATTAAATATTTTAAAAAGTGTAATTTAAAATATGGTTCCCTTATAATATTTAAAATAATGACTTTTAATAAATAACAATATAGTAAATTTCATGGCATTACCTTGTATGAAATAAATTGCTTTCAAAAATTGGGTTGATTCATTGTGGTTAAATTATTTTTATTTTGAAATCATTTAAAATGATAAAAATATTTCAAATATAATTTTATTGGAATTTATCATATTTTTTAATGTTTTTTCAATAAACAAGTAATGATTCTATGTTAATTAATTGTAAAAATTGAGAGTTAATTTAATATATTATTATTAGATTAGACTCACAAATAATGTTTTATTTTATCATGTTTTTTCTCTATAATTTCTTAAATTTTATATTTCTATGATAATTTGAATCATATTTTGTTTTAGTTTTAGTATGATGAAAAGAGTGACCACAAAAGTCTACGATATTTGTTTCAAAAATAATGTAAGGGTTTACAATAATGATAATGATGATTCCACACCAAATAAATTATAATGATGATGCCAAAATAAAATATATTGGAAATATGGCCATTTTTTTTTGAGAATAATTTATGGGGTATAAACCCTTAGTTAATACAATTGTATTATTAAATTGATAAAGGGATGGAGTGTAACCATGAAACTATATGGATGAAATTTCTATAATAAGTGGACACTGTGAGAGGGCACTTCTGGGTGAGTTGGGTGACCTTTCATCAATATTTTCCTCATTCATATGAACATAATAAACATAAAACTCTTCTTTCATTTTATTTAAATAAATTATCTCTATAATTAAATCAATTAATTCTATTTCTGTGCCCTTTTTTAGTAATCAATTACATAAATAAATCTTTCCATCAAGTATAAATCCAAAATATATTAGGAAATTTGAATCACCAAAACATACCCAACTGAATACATTTATAAATTAATGATTAAGTCCTTTAATTTTTGGTTAAATAACCAATCACAATATCACTTCTATACTATTTTTCACTATAATGAGTTTAATTAAGTATAGTTAATAGTCACCATTACAAAAAGTTATTTTATCAATGTTATGTGCAATATAAATTTTTCAATAGTTATTGAGATAAATTCGATAAAAATTATTCAATTTGAACAATATAAACTCCCAAAAATTATCCAAATTGTAATATTTTAACCATAAAAGACAAAAAGATTTCAAAAAATAATAATTCCAATAACCAAATCTCCACATGCCCTCAGGTTGCACTATAATTGTAGATTAATGAGTGGACACTATAAACAACCATAACATGAAACCTTTGAGCACCCCTAATAATATCAATTCATGCTACTACACTAGTAATTCGTATCTAGTTGATCATTTATATGATTAATCCTGTATATCTATCTCAGCTTTAATCAAGCATCTTCTTGTGCATCGATATGGTCATGGGATTTAATATCTGTATATTCTGGTGAGTTATGTCCTTGTTCTAATTCTAGTTTAAATACACTATTTATTGTTATTGAAATATTTATTGCGTGTATGTGGAGTTCTAGGGGTGTTTAGGGGTTTGGGACACAAAATAATGGGAAATGTGGTCATCGAGTTCATGTTTAACAGTTGGCACATGGTTTGGAGGAATAAATGTTCCAAAACCTTCTTAGTTATGATGAGGGGTGAACAACTGTGAAACCTGTAATGGGTGATGCCAAACTTTATCAACATAGACAAATATATTCTGCACTGTTGGTGCATTGGTTTTTAAAATATGTTATCTCCCTATAAAGCATGTTACCTATCCCCTCTTTGACATAGTCTTTCACATGGTTGGTGAACTATTTGGAAAAACTTATATCCAAACCACATTCCTCACTAAAATTGAGATTTTATCATTTACCCCATCATGATTTAATTTTATACATGATTGTTCTCCCCATTTATTCTTTGGAATCACTATATATGAACCAAAATTCTTTAGGCTTCCCAGGTATCTATATCTTTCATTTCTATGCCTTTTGTAGTGAGGTTTTTTGGGGATAGAAGCAATGGGTTAGTATAACACATCACATTGATCACATTTTTAGATTAGGACACGTAGATTTATTCTTCCTCATCAATAGAATGAAAACCCTTTTTCTAGAATATCATAACATGGGGATTCAGTGGGTGTTTCAGTCTAAGTTATGGGATATTTTTATGTCAGTATTTTTCTTTGTAATTGAGGAAGGCGGTCTAAATGTTATATCCCATTGTCTTGAATTTCACTTATATAGATGTGTTCGAGAATTGGTTCTACCTTATTTTGATTTTGTTATTTTTTGTGGGTAATGATATATGGATTTGTAAAATGATTAAAAAACCACTTATGAATCCCATAAGATGTACTAAGGTTGTCTAGATTAGTCATAGGGATATAGAAGGGGTTTCCTGACTCACTAGACAAGGAAAAGTGTAATGAAAATCATAGAGTTTTTTATGATGATATAAATCCCATAATAATTATATTAACATGTTACCTTTGAATTAATAAGTGTAACTAAATGTTTTTGTCTCTAATAGTTGAAAATGGAATGATTGGTTTTTTATGTATAGTGTTATATGAGTAAAACAGAATATGGTGATTGGGATAAATGAGTTAATAGATTGATATTTAAATAAGATAAATCAGTTAATGAATGTGAAATTATACATATGTTAAATGAGATAATGAATGGAAATTGATGAATATAAAAAATGGGTCAAGGTATGAGACAAGGAAATGGGTTAAATAGGTTATGCAATGTAAATTTCAAATTTGAAATTTGGTTAAGGATTGAAGTTGATTTGTGTATTGAGTGGAATATTGTAACATCCTAGTTCTGGGTGACACCCAAAGGTGTGATGTACCTAATTGGTCACATGACATCATGTGAATTTCCCCAAATTCCAAGGGCAGCTGACTAACATTGAAGGCTAAGGTCTGATAATGGGGAAATTATTACCTCATTAGCATAGTATACATAGTAGAATAACAAACAACAACAAAATGAGGAAACTGTAATACCATACAATAAAAGTTAACAGAGGATGATTAATAGTAATATAACTACTAGAGTATATATAAATGAAGCATGTCACGTGAGTCTAGTAACGCAACCAAATAAGTCACAATAATATAAATACAATACTAAAACCAAGGTATAGAAAACAAGTAAACTTCAACAGCATTGAAATCCTCAGCATGGTTCCATTCTCTCCATCCCCAAATATAGTCATGTACCTCATAAAGAAGGGTTATTTCCCTTATATATACATGAAACCATAAAATCTGTGTGGGTGCAAAAGAAAGACCCAAACAGGGTTTGAGAAAAATTCTAGTAGGTAACAACCAAAATATATGTGCATAACTGTTAGTGAATATACATAACATGCAATTTTCAGAAATGAAGAAATAAACTAGTATGTACTCAAAAGTAAATTATCTTCTGTTTTTAATTATATTTATCAATATTTATTATTCAACCTTTGCAAGAGGTAATATCAAGATTGTTCTTAAGCTCTATACCCCCCTTAGAGGTAATAGTACCAAAAAACCATCTTAGAAAACCATCTGAACTACCATGTAACATTGAGTCCATGATTTTTCTTTTTCGTGGAAGACTCGTCAAAATCATTCAACCGTTTATAAAAAAACCGTCTTATAATAATCTCATGTTCTAACCCCTTTTGTTTAATATAGAACTAATCATTTAAAAATGACCACCTAGGTAGCACTCATGTTCAATGCCCCTAGGTTATGATGGAATCAATAAATTATAAAAAAACATGTGGGTTTCTCTCACAGTCAATAACCCCAGGGTCAAAATGAAATAAATAATCATAAATGACCTTCTTGGTAGCTCTCACAGTCATACCCATCAGTCAAAGTCTACACCATGTCTCTCACAGTACTATGTAATAAACATGGAAACCCACATAGTTTTTTGAGTCCAAGGCTCTCATAGTCGATTAGAAAAATAGCATTCATATCATAACAAAGATACACATTTATTCTATTACTACTAGATGACTAAAATTAAGAACAATAAAACATGATATTAACATAATAAATCTAACTCCATCCCAAAAATTCAATCCATGGAAACAAGGTATGCCTCATAGTAAACTAAGTCCAAACAGATGTAAACAACCATACTAGGAAAATACACCATTGGGGTATCCCATGAACAATTAATCTAACCTTACACATATTAAACAACGCCTTTTCCAATAATTAAACCATAGTAGGTAAATAAAAGGGTTAATTACCAAATCAGGTAATACCACAATTGTAGGTATGTGCCGCTTTTTGAAAAATATATTCCACAGACAGATAAAGAAAGGCATAAACCACCAACCTTGAATAGTACGATCAAAACTCTTGAACTTCTACCCTTGAATCATCCTAGAATGGTGTATATCTATAAAAAGGTGAAAAATGTTCAACTTTGAAATAACCATGAGAGGATATTTTTAGGAAGAGAGGCTCTTGGGGAATTGAGAACTCATCGGTGGGATTCCAATGCACCTAACATTGTCTCAATCAAGGGTTGGACAAAGAAACAGGGGCTTGATTTTTGTTCATCATTCCTTTGTGCTCATATATGAAACATGGGATGAAGAAGTGGTTTCAAGACAAGTGATGTGACCTCGCTCCGATATATCAAATAATAAGAAAATTACATGATGCATTCATTTAATGAACACACCATGTAATAGCATCAACTGACCCCCACTATAAGAGGTATCCCATGCCACTTACAAGACCATTTACTCTATTGTTACACGGACAGTACATGGTAATACATGGAAACTAGGTACACAACATGTACTGAAAATTACATGTCTTGTACTTTGAAAAATCTATATTTATTCATTTTTCATCAAAACAGCTTGAAATAAGGATCCACACATGAAATAAAGAACAATGTTCTTAAAAACATCCACTATTGAAGAAACATGTCCTTGAATATCCCTTACATGGGTGGTAAAGAAGAATCTACGATCAACTATGGAGACTGTTATCATACATCAGCACCCCTCTCCTAACTCTCATCATGTACTCACCTGTGTTGCCCTAGCAATCATACCAGATGAACAGAATGGTCATGGAGAACCATTGTGCTTAGATCCACAATCTGAATAGGGCTCTCCTCAAAGGATGCATCAACTTCCAAAACAATATACTCAGGTTAAAAAACATGATACAAGATTGAAAAGTAACTTTGTAGCTGAGATACAAGAATGATGTCGTGCATATCCCAGTTCCATTGAGCTAACTAAAAGAGATATGAAAATGGCCCGACTCCCTCCAAAAACACAAAAGACCCAATGTATCTTAGTGAAAGCTTCCCTTATCTCCTAATAATTCTATTTCCCATTCTCATTGTGACACATAATAAATTTGGATCTCCGACCTCAATCACTAGAGGTCATCTCCATCAATCATATTAATATTTCGGGTAGGATTGTGCAGTACCCATCCTCTTCAGAATCAACTCCACCTACTCAATGGTCTCCTGGACAAGACAAGGTTCCATCATAGCTTTCTCTCATACCTACAGCTATCATAGGGGTGATCGGCATGGCCCACCATAAAAAGACTCATAAGGTTCCATCGGCATATTTTCCTAAAATCCATTATTTAAGGAAAACTACACTCGGGGTATGTGTCTCTCCCAAGAGTCTCTGAAATCCATTATGCATGCTCGATGAATTTCCTCCAAGACCCAAATTGTGTGCTCGGACGGGCTATCTATCTGGGGATTATAATCTTTATTCATAAGTACTTATGTACCCAATGCCTCTTGAATCCCCTTCCAGACATGATATGTGAACCGTTTGTTCCTTTCTACAATAATAGAGTGTAGAACCCCATGAAAACATACAATAGCATTGATGCAAAACCTTCTAATCTCAGCAAAAATGAAGGATTCCTTGATTAGCATAAAATGTGATACCTTTATGAGTCTGTAAACAACAAACCAAACCACATCATTCCATTGAGGTGACCTTGTTAAACCCATCATGAAATCCATTGTGACATCATTCCACTTCTACTAAGGAATGGGTAACTATTGTAAAAGCCATTCCTATCGCAGATTCTCTACCTTCACCTACAAATATGTGGATTATCACACAAATAACTAGCCCTGTCCCTCTTCATACCTTTCCACCAATACTGGCGGGGTAGAACTCGATACATCATGGAGACACGAGGATGAACTTCCCATGATGATGCATGAAAATATAAAAAAATATCCACGCATATGTCTCCTGAAACCCATACGTTCCCATGAAAATGCAAGACCTCATCATCGCATATGGTCTACCCAGGAGTAGGGTCCTATCCTGACACACTATCCCATATGACTATCCCTTCATAATCTGATAGCTTCCTCATTTTCACTCCATCTAGTAGAGTAGATATAACATCTATATAATAATGAAATGTCTTTCCATGTCATTCAGGCACCCCCAAATGAATTTCAGTGAATAGATCCATAAGCTTCCTTTCACTATTGGCATCTAGAACTTCCTATATTTGAGTCCTCCTACTCAAAACATCTACCATAGCATTGCCTTTTCCAGGCATGTAGAGAATCTCAGTGTAAAAATAGTGAATTTTTTCAACTAACTTTTACTGTCTCAAATTCAGATCAGGTGGAGTAAAGATATACTTGAGTTTCTTTTGGTCAGTGTATACCCCAAAATTCTTTCCCAAAAAATAATGTCTCCAATAGAATAAAGCATTCACAATTTTAGCTAACTCGAGATCTTGCATCTAGTAATTCCTCTCATGTGGCCTCAACTGTCGAGACCCATACGCAACGACTCCTTCCTCTTTCTTATGCACTTCTCCAAGATCAATACCTAATGAATCATAGTAAATGGTGTAATAATTTTCCAACATAGGAAAAAATCAGTATTGGTATTGAATTCAGACTCCCTTTCAACTCCTGAAATCCTGAATCATAGGAATCAATCCACAAGTACATTTAACCCTTCACTGTAAGGCCCATCAGTTGCGCTAATAAGCATGAAATGTCAGGAATAAACCACATATAGTAACTAGCCAACCCCAGAAAACAATGTACCTCAAAGATATTCTTCATCTACTCCCACAAAACTAATGATCTCACATTATTTTGGTATACTGGTACTCCTCAAACTACTAAAACATGTCCCATGAAGTGAATCCAGTCCATCCAAAAGATGATTTTTTAATGATTATCATATTACTGATGCTCTCTCATTTTACTCAATAAGATCTCATGATTGGATTCATGGTCATGTCGAGTGTGAGAGCACACCAAGATATCATCAATGAGTAATTCCAAAAATGAATCCAAGTAAGGATGAAGAATTATGTTTATTAGTTTCATGAAAAATGATTGTTTGGGAAAGAGACTGAATGACATAACCAAATACTCCTATAGGACAAACCTTCTCCGAAAAGATGTTAGAGGTATATCAGATGGTCTAACACTAAAAATAAGACAATTGAAACACATTTCAATATTAGAGAACACCTGGTCTCCTCAAAAATGATCAAAGAGATCAAAAATCATCGGTAAGGGATATTGGTTCTTGACCATTAACCGGTTCCACTTCTTATAATCCACACATAGTCGGAGGGTTCCATCAGAATTATTTTGAAAAAGGACAGGTGTACCCCAAGGAGAAGTATTGGGTCAGATGAAACATTTATCATGAAACTCCTCTAACTACTTTCTGAGATCATATATCTCTAGTGTAGACATCTTATAATGAGGAATAGACACCCGTGTTACTCATAGAACAAGATCAGTAGAGAAATATACCTCTCTATACAAGGGTAAACGTGGAAATTCATTTGGAATGACGTCCCTAAAATGATCCAATGCTGGAAGAAAGTCCATATGTGAATTCCTCTAGTCATCCAGATAGAAACTAAAAATCTGGGTAGTAATTTCTCCCATCCCATGATACTCGTGCCCCTCTCTGCTCTCCTAGACATCCCATTCAACATTTTTTAGAAAATAACCTCCCTCAAGTTATTGAAACTCACCCTACGACAATAGAAGTTAGAAAAACCTGAAAGGAGACTAACGAGTCCATTCCAAGAATGAAATCATTTTTGATCATCTCCAAGATGTGGAGGTCCCATAAGAAGTGACACCCACCTACCTTAAGACGTAACTCCTTTCCTTGATGTACAATAACCATCCTAATCCCTAATAGAGTGACTAGAGTCATTACATTATCAGACATAAAGATACATAGATCGAGGATCTCCACAATAGACATAGTTATAAAACTGTGGGAAACCATTATATCAAATATAAAAGAAGCTAAAATAGATGCCATTGTAATTGCATCTCTAACCATAGAGGTTACAAGATCCTACTCCTACTCGGTCTACTCCAATGAAAAAATTTTACATGTACCGCGACCCTGTGACCCTGCCTAACTACCCTGAGTAGATCCACCATATTTTCCGTAAAAGTCTTTCATTTGGATACATATGCCACAACCACCTCTTTTTTCTAAATGTACTGTAAAACTGCAGTTCCCTAAATGGGGATAAACTGGCAGTCCTACTCTTCAATATAGAGTCATAACAAATCCATTCTCACCAAACATTAGTGAGAAAAACCAGATGAAATGCTAATGATGACCCATCTTTCAGCATGATCATCACTCAATTATGTCTATTGAGTACTAAAGTACCATGTGGACACTCTTCCAGGACATGTATCACCTCAACTGACTGACTGTAGAAACATCCTTGCTTCTAGAATACCCACATTGAGGCTCTCTATGGTGATTCCTGTTATCTATCAAAGGCATACCAACCCTCGATGTTGAACTGCCCAAGCTCGCTTCCCCCAGCTCTCTCAGATTGTGCCGAGCAATTAGTGCCTAGATTAATATTTTAATAATCAATGTCATCCTATATGAAATTTCATATGATTAGATTTCTTACCTCATACCATCTTCAAATTGCATATCCAGGAATAACTCATCACCTCCATAGACATGTGTGAATAAATGTAGCTCTATAAAGTGAGAAAAATAATCCATCACTGAAAGAGAAACCTGATCCAAATTCTAGAACTCCTAGGCATGGTATCCCCTCAATGTATCCGGGTAGAATTAATCATATAAGGTCCCCTGAAACTCTTCCCAATCCATATCCTAATGAAAAATAACATGTGAGACAATATATGATCATCTCTTAGTGGAATCACGTAGCATGAACATCGCAAAAATCAACCTCCTCTCTGGATGCATCTCCAAATGCTTGATGATAGAAATCCTTGCCTCAAACCATGACTATGCAACTTATTGTTCTCTATAACTTGAAAAGGTTAGATGATAATGCTTTTGGAAGATCTATGTCTACTATTCCACAGTCGAGGCAATATGTTTTTCTTTCTAGAAGGTCGGAATCATCCTTATGAAGACTACATAGAGCATTACATCAGCAATTTTATTTGGTATAACGAAAGTCTCCAAGAAGGGAATGGTAGAAGGATCTACTCTTAGTCCATGATCTACCATTTACAGTGTCTGGTCGTCGCCCCGCACCTAGAAACCCACTAGAGGACGTCTCGACGACATTATAATGCATGGTAAAGTGCACAACTCAGTTCACGATTATCAAGGATATCTATTTATATGTTCATGAATGGAACAAGAGAAGAATGAATTCTTGTTTTACAAAACAGGGTTATAATACGTGTAAAGACACTACATAGTGTGTTCTCTTAACCCTTAACATGGTGGTGTAGCTCTTCCCACCCAGTCATGTAACACCCCATGCACATGGCATGTTCATCCTGAGACATGACATGTACTTGATTTTTCCATCCTGCTCAGATTCTTCAACATAGCTAGAACTATATAATGCTCTCTTGGGAAACACTGCATGGTGTGTTCACCCTATACACGGTGTGTACCAATTAAGTTTCATCCACTCAGGTCATTGGTCACACACTAGATACACTATTGATAACTACATGGAGTTTACAAGCTAGAAGCAGTGCGTGCAACCGATGTTTTATCCACCCATTTCATTAGACACACATCTTGAGACACTGTCTTTATTTCACAACGTGTACTCCTAGTACGTGGCATGTTCTACCAAATGTTTCCCAACCCTGTTTCTCGGCTCACAAAGTCATTCACACAGTCATTCACTACTCTCCATGTACTTATGAAAATTCAGTTCCACCAGAATAGAAGAACACCTGGCATGGGTTCATGACAGAACAAGTTGTGTTGTATGGGTTTCCAGACAGTAAGCCTACTAAATATCTCTTAAACCGTTAAAATTGTTAAATTTAGTTCATGACCTGAAAAAATCCTACCCGTAAGAGCCAATACTCCATCAAATCAATGTTTTTCATCCTTGTTCACATCATAAGTTGAAAAAATGTGATTAAAGATCATACATAATCAACGATATTCTGATTCAATAGGGACAATACAACTTTAAGGACCGATTCTTGGCATCCATCCAAATGAAACATTACAATTACTTATACCCTATAAAATAGTAGGTATTCTATAACATAATCTAGAACCACAACATGAATTTCTAGAACTGCATATATCATAGGAGCATGAAATTAGCAATGCTTCCTTAATGACATGATAAGAATGCATGAAATGTGATCCCGAGAAATTTTCTATATGATGAATGAGATGGAATCAACTCATCTAATTTGGTTGTTATAAAAATAGAACCACAGTGATATAATTCATAACTACACAAAACAAGTGAATCACTCAACGGTAATATCAAGTCAATTGTTACAATTTCAAAATTATAAAAATTGGAATATTTGAGGTAAATTTTTATTTCCCCAATACAAGGGTTTGATATACCTAAGAACAACATATTAATTACTATCCATTCCTTCCTATCCCATTCTATTGACTCCAAACTATATGGAAATTAATACAAGATCTTCATTTATACAACTTTGTAAAATCCCAGTTCATGGTTCTGCCCAAAGGAGGCCAATACCCAGTTGTTCAAATGACCTCAAGAAAATTTCTCAAAGCACCAGATGATGCCGACTAGCCGGGAGAGACAAGGTATGACAATGGGGAAACAATTCCATCGTTGGAAGTCTATACATAGCAGAATAACAAATAGTAAACAAAATCAGAAACAATAATACCATACTATAGAAGAAAACAGTGAAAGATTGATAGTAGTATTATAATTGGAGAATATATAAATGATGCATTTCACATGTGTCTAAGAAAGTAGGAAAACAATTCACAATGCTAGAAATAAAATAATGAAACTAATGTAAAAAAAATAGTAAACTCCAACAACACCACAGGCCTCATTTTGGTCCCATGCTCTCCATCCCCAACAATAATCATGTACTTGTTGATGAAGAGTGCATACACTTATGTATAACTACAACCATATAATCATTTTGGTTCCAGAATCATGACCAAAACAATGTGTGAGATGAATCCCAGTAGGAAACCCCAAATATATATGTGCCTAACTACCAGTGAATATACATAGTAGAAAATATGTAGAAATGAAGCAATAAACTATGGTGTATTCAAAAGTAAATTATCATACCATTTTCAATTACATTCCTCTATATTTATTATCCATCCTATGAAACCATTAATAATGTAATTTTTACTAATATCTATATCCCCTCTGGGGTAATAGTACCAAAACATATGTCTTGAAAGACCATTTAAACAACCAAGTATGACTGAGTCCAAACATATTATTTACCTTGGAAACACCTCAAAATCATTAAATCATTCATAAAAAACCTTCCGAGAATTATATATCAGTCTAAACCATCTGGTTTAACATATAACTAATCATTTGCAAACAACCACCAGGGAATCTCTCATGGTCAGTACCCCTGGGTCATCATGGAATCAATAAATTATGAACGAATTTTGGGCATCCCTCATAGTCAATACCCCCTGGGTCAAAATAGCTTAAATAATCATAAATTACCTCGATGGTAGCTCTCATAGTCAGTACCCCTACGTCAATGTATAAACTAAGTCTCTTGTAGTCTTGTGTAATAAACATGTAAACCCCACAAATTTTCCTTGTATAAGCCTCTCACGGTCTATTGAAAAAATAGTGCGCATATCATAACATGATATCACATGTAATCTATAACTACTGCATGGATAAATTTCCCAATAATCACACATGAAATTCATATAATCAATATAAATCCATCCTAAACAATTCAAGGAAAATAAACAATGAATTCCTCATAATAAACATAGGCCAAATGGTTGTAAACATTTCAACTAGGGAAACACTCCAACGGGGTGTCCTATAACACGGAATCTAACCTAGAATATATGAAACAACCCCTTATCTATTTATTATACCATATATGGTTAATAATAAGGTTAATTTCAAAATCCATCAATACCCCAAATGTGGGTATTTGAATTTTGTTTCATATATATTCCATAGACAGACAACGAAAGGCACAAAACAGCTACATTGTTGTTTTACTATCAATACTATTGAAATTGTACCTTGGAATTGACCTAGAATGGAGTAGATCTAAAAAAATCTGAAAGCATTTAATCCATGAAATAAACGAGTGAGAAGTGTAATTAGGAAGATAGGCTATTAGTAAATTGAGAACTCATAGGTCGGATTCCAATGCACCTGGTGTAGTATCAATCGGATGCTGGATGGTGAAACGGGGGCATGATCTTTGTTCTTTATTATTGATGGATCCTTTATGAAACACGAGAAGAAGAAGTGGTTTCTCAATATGAGATTTTACCCTACTCAGATATTTCAAATTAAAATAAAAGTACTTGGACTGTTTGATTAATGTAGATGGAGTGTACCTTCCTCAACCATCCCCTGCTTTAGGCGGTCTTCTAGGTCACCGACACGACAATGTATTCACACATTACATGGCTAGTACTTGGTTATACACGGAAACCGAGTACCCAGTGTGTACTCAAAAGTACATGGTGTGTACTTTGAAAATTTTACATGTCTACATTTTTCCTTAAAAAAAGATGAAATAAATATACATTCCTGAAATGAAGATCTAGGTTCTTACAAATATGAATCATGAATATTATGTGTACTTTTTTATCATGTTTTTTCAAATGACTTATGTGGTAAATTTCTAATCAATCATGTTAACATATAATAGTATTTTGAGGGTATTAGACATGAGGATCTACGTCAATGGTTCAGGTTAAACAGAGGCTTTAAACCCGACACTACTAATTCAAGGGATATGGAAGGGGAATGAGGATATTTTTCCCTAATGAATATGGTGGATTATACTACCTATTAAAAGGCCCCAAGATCAGTGTAATGTAAATTTTTGGGTAATTTTTATTCATAGTGAGGTAGGAAAATTGATATATCCCCTTATGTATAGTAGTTGGATAACATATGGCATAGTGAAATTAATTAAAAAATTTAACCCATGGAGAAAATGATAAAAATGATTAAAATAAATATTATTAACTAATGAACATAGTTTATCTTTTAGATATTATTTTTATTTCAGACACTATTTGGTAACATTGGATTTCATAAATCAACATTGGTATTGGACTATTGAGTTGTACTGATACCCTTATAGGGTCGCCATTGGGTCCCCAACTAAATTAGATTATTGTTGGTCTAGACAAGGGTAACTGCCATATGATAGAGGGTTCAGTTGGGAATGTAATTTCCATGGATTAGGGATTTATAATTACTGTCAAGACCTACTTGGTGAATTCTTATCTTGGTATATATTTTAGGTTTTCTTCACTTTTGGTATTCGTTCTGTGAAATATAATATTTTATGTTGGTGGTGGTCTATAACAAATTTTTTAAAATGTTGGTCATGCATGTTTATTGGTTCTATTGTTTCCATAAATTCTTATTTTAATAAAATTTCTCTTACAGTGATAAAGAGGGTATATTCCCCCCATGTATTTCATTATACCATCATTGCTAGTCGGTAGTGTCTATAATATAGGGTTCCACACCAAATTTCATGTAGCGGCTCAACTCAGAGCCCTAGTTTAGTGGCATCCAGATTGGGAATATTACAAATTGTTGTCATAGGGTTGTTTTCAATTTCCTTACTAAGTGGGAATGGAATAAGGGATATTTGTAAATGTCAGCATATTGGTAATGTAGTTATTCATGGGTGTTTCAAACCCATTTATAAAGGAAAAATCATGTTCCCTGGGTGGGATTGATACTCTTCGTGTGTCTTATTACAGGCTACTGATATTACACAATTGAGTGATGTAGTTATTTTTTGGTGTCAATTTTTTATGATATCATTCCCATAGACAAAATTGAATGATATTTCACATTCCTAAATAATTTTTGTCACCTAAGGATTTATGTTCCATAAAACATGGTAGGAACACACGAGGAAGATGTGTGAGACATGAGAGATACTATTTATTTTAATATCCTTAAAATTTGAAATAATATTTGTTTAATAAATCTCATTGAAAATTTGAAAATGGAAAATACGTCCATTATTGGTAAAAGACTAATTCTTATTGAAAATGTTACAAATGGGTTAGATTGTTGTTGTGGTAATTCATGATGGTTGTATGGTTCATATATGATAACTATTTTTGTTATTATAGTAAAATGGTTTTAAAAGGGTGTATCATGAAAGGCATTTGTTTATGTTAGTTTTTTACTCATCTTTACCACGACCCATGGTAGGGATTTATGAAGATAATGATATATTTTCAATGATATCCTTTGGGATACTAGATGTGTAATAGGTAGCTTATGGATAATGGGATCTATCTTTTATGAAATTTATGATTCTTTGTTTTATGTATTTTTAAATATGTGCATTAATTTATAGGAGTATTCCACAATAATGACATGTGATGGTTTGGAGACAAGATGAACACACTTAGTATCATTATCCAAATGTGTAAAAGCATAATCTGCTGGTTCATGGTAATAGGGGAGAGGAAATGTTCCATGTGTAATTTTGACATTTTATTCAAATTATGGAATGGGACCTATGGAGGGAAATTCTTAGTATGTTTGTCAGGACCATAGAGTTTCAATCGCAACACCCTCCAAAATTTCCTAGATATGGTGGTCCTGGTGTAGTATTTTTCTAGATAGAATCCATCTAGATGATTTTTTATCACAAGTATATTCCTCTTGAGAAGAGATTCGTGTCGGTAGAGTATATATTGTGATGACTAACAGAAAACTGGTGGGATATTTTTATTGCAACTTATCAGGATGATGTTATGTTATGGAAATACATCCAGTAGATCTGCCTATATAATTGCTATCTAGAGACATTGAGTTAGGATAATATTGAAGAGTCTTTGTTGTTCACCTTGTGTTCTATGTCTATGAGGTACTATGATTCATACTTCACAAACATGCAACAATTTGTACCAACATTGTAATTGGATGAGGATTCAATTAAGATAAACATTTAGGAAAGAATTATGTATCAAACCATATCCTGTAGGAAAATATTATATATAAAAACGTTTCTTGAGAAAGTAGATCAGTCCCTTATTTAAGAAAGAAACATAAGAGAAGCATCAGGAGGTGGTAATGTGGTTCTAGTGGGACAGTTAAGTGCTATGAAATATTATGGAAGGAGGAATCATTTTACAAATATTTAATTGGGTGGAAGTGTGTATATTAGTTAAAAATGGGGATCAAAATATCATGGTGCTTAGAAGGTTTTTTTCTATTAGTTTGGTAGGTTCGGGAACATGCTTGGATAGTTCCCCCGACCACCAATTGACTACCATGATTAGGGGAGAATGAATAATGTGCAGATTTTTTGTAAGATACATTGATAGCAATGCATAAATGGAGGTATATGGGCAATGCTATGAGTTTAATGTGTTTGGTTTCACAATATCTGAAAACTAGTTGGATCTCTTTTGGATGTACTGATAGAGGTTGTGGATTTGGAATTGTGAGATGAGAACATTCATACCACCAGAGTAGTATTACATTTTGAATACAAATCTGGGGTCCGGGTAGAGGAGATGGTCGGCTTCATGTATTTTAGTCTACCCTTGGATGTTGCGATGATGGGTCATTAATAGTTCGAGGAATGATTCATGTATCTTTCACTGTTATTAGTTCATGTTTTTCTATAACTACATCATATTCTTTTATAGAATCCCATATTTTAGGTTTTTGTGCCTAGTTCTGAAACATGTGTGTGTTGTTATATAGATTGATTGGACATTATGGGTGAACATGGATATTATTCAGGATTGTAAGGTGTGTTCCCTTGGGATTGGTTGGTACTGTTTTCTTTGGGAGTTAATTGTGCTATAGATGTTGAGTTTTGGTCTAATTTTGTGAATTGATATGATATTTGTCTACCATGAAAATATCGATTGTTACCTTCATATATTAACTTTTAAGTCCTCTAGTGGGATTACTTATGCTTATCATGGGGAATCTGATTTCTTATCCGGCCATGAATTTTCAGTTTTTCAGTGGTTGGGTAAACTCATAGCTCGAATGTCTTGTCTTATTCTAAATATATGGTATTATAGAAGCCAATATTTTATTATCCAGTGGATATATTTTATGATGTTTTTATAGAATATTTAATGGTGCTACAAATTGAGATGGATGTTGAGTTCACTACATATCTCTTGTCGAGGTTACAAACAGTTTCAATTCTACCATACATAATGGATTCAATATAACTCTAGGAAAAAAATTGTTTGAGTAACTTTAAAACAAGGGGTTTGTTCACTTCATTATATTACATTGGGTATCTTTATTGCTATTTTTGATAATGGATGATTGATACAAGAATTTTCATGTCTATTATATGAATCTAAATCAGATGGTAGTTAAGAATTGATACACACTTCCATGAATTTATGATCTATTTAACCATATGAGAGATGATTCAGTGTTTTATAAAATTAATCTGAGATTGGGGTATCATCATCTAAGGCAAATACATTATAATATAACACAATCTACCTTTAGGATTGGGTATTGGTTATATGATTTTTTTCATTCTTTTCGGTTTATTCAATGTTCTGATAGTGTTTATGTACCTGATGAACCAAATCTGTCATACATACGTGGATAAAAAATTAGTTGTATTTCTTAATGACATCCTCGTGTACTACAAGACTCAATATTATCATCCCAAACATCATGAAATTTCCAAATTTACATTAATTGAGCATTGTCTATAAAACATGATGTCCAAATTTCATTTATTGATTGACATGGTAAATATTTTGGCTTACATCATTTTAGAAGAAAGTGTTTATGTTGATTTCGAGAGAGTGAGAATTGATGTTTCATGGTAGTAACCCAGTAATGTTTTTAATGTCTTGTGTTTTATTGATTTTGGGGTCATTATCAAATATTCATGAAGGGTCTCTACAATCTAGAAGGACCGTGTTAAGGTTTGACAAAGAAATGAATCAATTTTGAATGGTCTGAATCATATCAGAATGCTTTTCAGAAGTTAATGAAGTAGATGAATACTAATCCAATTTAGATCCTACATTATCCAGGAAGGTAGTATACCTTGTTTTTTGAGGAATTAGGTGATTTTATTGGTAATGTGTTGATTTAAGGTGATCAGCTTATGGCGTATGGGTCATGTATGTTAGGGCCTCAAGAATGAAATTATCCTACTAATGGCCTTGAATTGGCTGTAGGTTATTATTACATAATGTGTTCAAATAATTACATGTCTTTAGAACAATTTACTATATATACTGATATTAATTAACCTTAGTGAATTTTCACTCATTATGATTTGAATCTTTTATTGTTATTATTGGTCGAATACCTATAGTTCTTTGAATGTGAACTGGAGTACATATCAGGAAAGGGTAACAATGTTTTATATTCATTTAACTAAAAGACTCAGAAACAATAAGTTCTATAATTGAGTTCTAAGTAGAAGATGAGGATGTTATTTATAGAGACTCTCTTAGAGGTTTAGGATGGGAATGTCCATATGACCTTTAAGTCCTTAGTTATTGAGTCCGCCATTTTGAGAATGATTTGGCAGTGGCAGTATAAGGATCTAGATTTTTTAACATTGTGGGAATGTTTTGAATGTGGGGAGGCACATTATAGTTACATGGTTGGTGATGATGATATCATTTATATTCGTGGAAATGTTATCTTTCAAAAATGAATTCAATAAGTGATGTTATTTTAATTTCATGAATCGAATTGGTAAGTGAATCTTAGTTTGAACAAAATGTATCATAATATTCATAGATAATATTGGTGAGTGGGGATGAATAATGAAGTCATAATCTCTATGGCATGATCCAATATATGTAGGTTGGTAAAATCCATACTTTAGTATCTCTGTTGTTTTTTTGTATTCCATTACCATTAAAAATTGAAAATTGGATGACATGATGATGGAATGTTTTATGGGTATCCCGATGATGCCCTGGATGATTTATATAATTAGGGTAGTTTTGGATTAGTTGGAAATTGTGTCACATTTCATTATAAGTCAATATTCATTCACAATTGGTTTTATTTTTGAGTTGTATGTTCAGGGGATATGTATATTTCATTGGGTTCTACAAATCATCGTTTCAGATCATAATTCATATTTCATTTCATGGCTCTGGAAAAGGATATTGAAGGTTCTTGGTTCCAAGAATATATTTAGCACAACATTCCACAAGAAGATTTATTGATAGATATTTCATATTATTCATGTTCTAAAGGTCATGAAGAGGTAATGTTTCATATATATTGGTGGAACATGAGAGTTGTGCTTGTCACTTTTTAAGTTATCCTATAACAATAGATACAATGAAATGATTCCAATGGTACCATATGAGGCGTTTAGTGGTAGGCCATGTAGATCAGTATAATATTGGATGCAAGATGGGGAATTCGAGTTTTTGGGGTTGTGTCTTGGGAAGGTTACATTATATCAGGTTTAGTTGATTCAGCAATGAATGGACATAGAACAAAGTAAATAATTTCATATACAGATTCTCCCCATAAAACTCTTGAGTTTTCAAGGAATAGTCTTGTGTTTATTTCAGTGTTTCCAAGGTTGAGTCACTATTAGATTCATAAACATGGTATTTTGGAACCTAGGAATGTTGGGCAATTTCTGATTTAGGAGAGGATCAGACTCATGGAATAATGATTCGCTCCACCATAGAAGTAAGGTGGTATTAATGATTTTTTTCAAGTATCATATTTTTAGCAGCATTACACTAACCCATCCTGTGTGGCTGAGGTTAGTGATGTCAAACATGATTTTGATGCATCCATCAATGAGCATGTGGTTCGTATTATGGATTTTAGTGATATTATCTTTTCGGGATAGACTATGCCTTTCTTATGAGTTTTATGGAAATATAGTAATGTTTAGGAAGATACATGGAAGAGGGAAATGGATATGTAGGCCCAGTGGAATGACCTATTTTCCTATTAAGATATATGATTCAATGGAAGTGTGGCACAAGGAAAACCAATTATAATGTGTAGATTTTGTTAGATCCTGGGCATGTACTAAGGTATAGACTTGTTTAAAATCCAATTTAAATACCAAATAATTTTTAATGAAATTTTTACAGGGTGAATGTGGATTTTTTGGTGTGTTCATGGGTTTCAGTACACAAAAGAAAATGAAAAATTCCAATCTTGTTCATTTTGTAGGGTTTTTGCATGGCCTAGAGTAACATTTCACCTTAACTATGCTATCTAGGGGGAGGGTGCATGGTTTTAAATACCGTGAAAGGGAGGATTTGAAAACATGTGGGCTTAGAGAGTTCCATTCCACAAATATAGTGCATAGTTTATTAAACATGATAGCTCCTCAGGTAACTGTTTGACCTAGTCACTCATGCATAGATGTTTCTTCATGGGTAGAGCATAGATTGGAAAATTTGATGATAAACCATGAACCTCATTAAAATATTGATTTTACCCTCCCCATACCCCATTGATATTTATGTTTTTAACCTAATTTTTCTCACAATTAATTCATTGGAAACCCAAGGGTTGATCCAAAATGGCCAAGGACTCCCTAGTATTGATCAAAATTATTTCTATACCATTTGGTGTGTCATTGGGTGCAAATCAATGAATCGGGCGAGTTTAACACACCCATTTTATCTCTTTTCCAGATTAGATTATATATATTTTTTCCTTATTTTTTGAATGAGTAAACCACTATTTTTCTCATGGATAATAGGTTTGGGCACTATAGGATGTTTTAAACTCATTCAAGGGTTATTTATAAGTATGTTTTCATCTTTTAAGTTATGGTATATGTCCTATAAAACAATAACTTGTGCCCATATAGAAATTTATGTATTCATTAATGGACCTTTCCCTTCCCAATTGATGTTTACCCATTTTCCTTAGTGTTATAATGGTCATGAAAACACATTTTCAATCCACATTGTGTCGATAAATTCTTCACTAGGATAACCTTGACGTTCATGCAGTACAATAAAGGGTTATCACAACTAACAACTTCGATTAAGAAAACCAACATGTATATTAGCTAGGTATAAGTATTTCAATTCCTGGACAATCAAATCCCACCAAAACTGAGGAAAATCACAATTTAATGACTCCCTTTGTTTAGTATCTCTATTTGAGAATTATCTCACTCGGATTAGACATGTGTGAGATAATCTACTACTGTGATTTAGGTCATACACTCCAAAGTTGTCCTAACATTTACAAAACCGTCAACAGTAATGGGTTCAATGAAATTATATTATGATTACTAAAAGGAGTTATGTTACCTAACGATAAGTATGAGTTCTATGAAGGATCATGTGGATTACATCCTGTAGGATTGATGTTATCCCAAAAAAATTGTCTATTGGGATTCCTCTTTCACAACATGGTTCATGACTAAATTATGTTTTCTAAGAGCTTCCATTCATGTCAAATACACTAAATCATTTTTTCATAAATTGATGAATCATATACAAGATACAAAATATTATTTTCCCTCTATATTATGGGAGCTCAACATTTCAGAACCCTACCATCTAGTGAAATCATGACATTGATGTTACTTTTTGACCATAATAGCATTATTTTCCAAATTGGTAGAATTTGTTCCCCCTAGATAAGTCAAACCCCAGTCCTTGATTGAGTTTTTAAGATCCCACATAGTCTATTTGTGTAGGGTATTACACACTACTTTTGTAGAAAATGAAAACCCCTTCTACAAATACATACTCAAGAAATGTAATTCCATTTTCAACATCTGGTAATCCAATATATCTCACTACCATGAACTGGAAAAAGGGAATATGGAGGCATTCTAGAAGACCCTCTATAAGATCATTCCAAATATGGTGGGCTAAACAAATGGAATAATAATCTCTCTAATGACTTTTGGTACAATCATATGATAATACAGAATTCTACCAAGGTGAAATAATTATCCATGTTGTATAAAATAGATGAAATCATAAAAATTGTTTATTAGATTCCATCACTCCAAATGACTATTTACGGCTAGTATATACTAGATAGAATGGAAGGAATCTATCTTGATGAGTTCAAATTCCATGATTAAAATAGGTTTTATCACATTCATAACATAGTGTGGAACCGAAATAGGTATGTGATAGTTTTCAACAAAATGGATCACCTATGCTTCATCATCTATGATGAAATGGAAATATATTATAAGATGCTAATGTTACATAGAAAAAAGACACTGAAGAAGGATATTAATTGGGAAGGACCTTAAATTTTCCAGAAGACATATTCCAATGGATAAAACTCATTGGTCACCAAGAATGGAGTTTGCATCACAGTTCCTAGAAATTCCTTATTCCCCAAGATGTACATCACAAGAAAATATTATTCCTTTCATAATGAATGTAAATTATTTGCAGTCCCTTTGGTCTGAGAATTGTTCCCTTAAACAAGTTAAACTCCCTCTTGTCTAATATTTATGTCCTTGAACCATTCTACCCCGATTGGTATAAGCAGTATGTCCTTAAACTATTTACAACACTCATTTGTATAATATCCATGACCTCAAACAAGTAGAAAACACAGTCCATGTTCCATGATGATATACTACTGTAGACGCCGAAAAAGTCCGTAACTCCCAGAAGAAGTTTCGAAATGATAAAGCGAAGTCATATTCGGACTCAGAGGCCCGGTCTGGAGGTCCCTGAAGTGGTGCGTGAAAAATTTGGTTAAGTGCGTGGAAAAAATGTCCACCGCAAAAGGAAGCCAGGGAATCGCAAATAGTCCCGGCACCGGCGTGAAATAATTTCGTGCCCACATCCCGCGCGGTTGATATTTCGCGCTGCTGCCCCTGTCGCGCAATAATTTCGTGCAACCCTGGATTCTGCACCACCAGGTGCCTATAAATAAAAGGAGACCCCCATCCTTTTCAAAGGAGGAATTTGAACCAGCTCCCGTGCATGTAATAACACGCGCAAAACGGTCTCGAGTTATGGTTATTTTCCATGCCAAGTCGCCACGGGATCCGCCCTTTGTGTGAGATCCCCCTGGCTTAGACTAAAGTCCATCCCCTTCGGGGTCCGCCCCTTGCACGCAATTCCTTCGTTTGCACGTAGGCCGGACAAGTCGTGTGCAATCCTTCCTTTGCGCGTGCACCCCTTACCTTGCGCACAATTCCTTCTTTTGCACGCAATACCTTCTTTTGCGCGCCGGCCCGACCGTTTTCGCGCGCATCCCAGAATTGCGTGTTGACCCGGTGTTTTCCACGCAGCAGCCTCAATTGCGCACATGGATGGCCTATTGTGCGCATGCCTTCCTTATTGCACACGCCATATCCTGTGTGTCACTCCTATTACACACAATAGTATACAGGCTCGCACCCGCTGCTCAATACCGCGGGCCTGCGCCCCAGCACCCCCGCTCAGGGGCATTGCCGGGCTGCGGTCCCGACCCTCTGCGCCAGTCACTTCGGTACTGGCATAGACCCCCATGTAAAATCGAGAGTCGCACCGCGAACTTCTCGGGCCGGGATGTCAGGATTTTCCATTGCATCCTTATGCGCACCCACCTTCCACCTAGGGAATACCATGATTTGAGATACTCCTCTGCACACTGCGAAACACCTTGAGTTGACATTTTCCTCTTGGTTTGTTTCCTATGTCATCAGTTGAGATTCTCATCATCAATTCCCCATAGAGGAATGCCATGTGTTCCAACCATAGGATGCTTTTTGTTCCAAATAAGAGATGCCTTATGCTCCAATCTTGAGATGCCATAGTCCTATCTACATGACTAAAAACTATAGTAAACCATGTGCTCCAAAAATAGGATGCCTCTTGTTCCAAAAAAGAGATGCCTTGTGCACCAAGCATTAAATGCCTAATGACATGATTACAGTGGTATAGTTTCAAGAGTTTCGGAATCCATTCAAACATTCCATCACTCCACCCCATGCTTTGCGTTTCCTTTATTCAGATCTGCATCCACTTCCATGTCTGGAGAGACCCCCTAAAGGTATGGATGCTTGACATGTGGTCCGCCTGCTGTGACAATATGGATGATAGACCTTTGGTCCGCTTGTTGTCATAGTATTGATGATTGACCTATGGTCTGCCTGCTATCCTGGGCCAACGCCCCGAAAGGCTTTGGGTGGCACTTTGAGTCCGGTCCTGTCTCTCGAACACGGTCAGCAGTCGACCCCTCATTTGTTTGTCCCCATTCTAGGCTAACGCGACAAGATGTTGTGTTGCAAACATGGTCAGCATCTATCCTCTATCACAACGCCGCTCTCATTCCATTCTGAATGCCGTTCATGTGATTCACACTTTTCATATCCCTTAGTTCGGGCCGATTCCAACGCCCTTGGAATTATCCCGCTTGTGCACTAGCGCATAGGTGCATACCACAACCCACGAGTGAGTTGGGATTCCCTCATGTCCAGATATGAGGAAGACATTATGGGATGCTTCCATGCGTAATCCCCATCCTTCGTTGCCACTCCTTAGTGGAACCTGGGTAGCTTTCTTGCGTAATCCCCATCCACCGTAGCCACGCTAACGTGGACCCCTCGATGGTTCGCCCTGCGGCCCCCCTTCACTACGGTCTTGCTGATTCCTTCCCTCCCATGAGGGGTAGAGGGCGTTGGGGATGTAATCTCTAGGGGTGTGGAGCGAACCCACATCGTCCAAGACGCAGGACATTAAACTGCGAAGCACCTCGTCCTTAACACATGAAGTTAAACTGTGATCCGACCCCGTGCTTCGCACGCAGGGTCCCACCAGCTCGGAATTCTTTACGCCCACTCGTCTCCATGGGAATGGAATCTACCTCAAATGGAATGAGATCCTCCTTGTCTGAGTGGTGTTTGTCGAAGGGGGAAGGGATGCCTCAGAGCGTAATCCCCTAGCCTCTCTTGTGGAAGGTTCCACTCATGCATCTCTGTACTTCCGCCTGCTAAGCCCAGTGGAGTCCTTTTCCCACTGCGCTTTGTCGCACCACGGGCCTCCACCATGGAGTAAGCCCTGGAACCAAGGTCCGCTAACCATGCGTAATCCCTTGTTTCCTATTTGGGCCGCTCAACGCGTAAGCTCCATTCTACTTCTCACGGATGCACCCTTTGTGACGTGATCGTCTGGTCCTTGCTGCCTCTTGTTTCTCACACCGAGCATGATTCACGTGGGCTTAGAGCATGCATCGACCATGAAATCTTCATGGGCCGCCTCAGAGCGTAATCCACATCCCAGCAAACTATGTGGAATTTGATCTGTGCTAACGCATGGTACGTATGAAGCCTCCACGAGGTTCAAGCCCACCACCCGGTCGTTCCGACCTCTCCACGTCAGTTCCCCGACCACCATGGGCCGCCTCTGAACGTAAGCCCCATACCCATTTTGGGCCACCTTAGAGCGTAATCCTCAAATCCCTCGTCTCTCATAACGTTAAACGGTATACCCTCATCCCGCATGACGTTAAACTGTATCTCGTCCCGCATGACGTTAAACTATATTCCACCTCTTGGGTCGTCTCAGAGCGTAAGCCCCATGTCTCACACCCACGTCTCATCCTAACTTTCCCAGTGATCCCACATGCCTTCGGAAGCTCATTTCCTAGCCCAGGGGGTCTTACATCCTCCAGGCTCCAATCCATGCGTTTATTCTCATGGGTCGCCTCTTCAGGTGTCCCACCATACCACCTAACTACGCAGACATTGATTCCCTACCATGGGGATACGTAGGAAGCCTCCACGAGGTTCAAGCCCATCACTCCACCATCAATCTTGATCCTTATCCAGGCTGCCACATCCCAGTGAGATCACGCCACCCCATCCCACTCCATGACATCTGGGAAGCCGCCCACGTGTTGTCCCCAACATCGGTGTTCCCCCTAGGGGGGCCTTCAGCTTGATCCGTCTCCGCAAGACGTTAAACTCGCGGCATACCCCGTGTTAAACTTGGGATGCTGAGGAAAAAATCAGATGGTACACAATCCCCGCATTTGATGTGGGATTCCTCGGGTTTCCATGCTCTCGAGAAGCCCAGTCATAAGGGACAAAAGACAGACATGCCGATCCCTAGCGTCAAGACATGCCAAAGACACCCCAATGTGACCAGTCTCCACACTAAAGGTTGCTTCCCCGACAAGACCCCTTGGAGCGTCTCGACAGAACCATCGTAATTAACTGGCGTCCATGTAGATATGGCACCGGGAATGAGCTTCACGAACCCGTCTTAAATCTATGAGGGAGACCCGGACTAGGTAACGAGTTTCGAGGAGGAATCCACAGAAGGAAGAACTGATATCCCATCATCCCAGTTTCGATCAAGGAGCAGACATCCCAAAACAAGGAATAGATGATGCTCGCCTTTGGAAAGCAGGAATGCGGGGCAACAAGCAGCGCGTCCTCCCCACAGACGGATGCACGCGCCCCGGTGAAAGAATCGGAAACAACTACAATGACCAATAACATTAGTTTATGTAGTTAAATTTGTATGTAATCCTATTTAACAAACATATGAAGTATCCTATTACAAATATGATATGATTTAATGTCCTCTCCAAAAAAATATGAATCCCTTTTAGCATTGTTCTTCTACCATATTGTGTTCAAGAAACACATGTGGCTTGATTCCCAATTTTATTGTATATATAATGATGACTAGACCCCCTATCACTGGGCCTACCCATTATTTAATCATTAAAACATCCCTTGACCACAAAAATTTTATTCACCATTATTTATCCATATACCTCATTGGACCCAGATATGGTCTAATAATTGTGTCATCAATTGGTGTGAATTTTTTTGTTCTTTATGTGAAATTTTGTATAACATCACTTTCTTTTGAAATTATGTTTTACCACTTCCATTACATGTATACAATCTCAAAACAAACAATTCCACAACTAATGCATCCCGAAATTAATCTATTTTCAACATTCCCATGATCCTATGAAGATGAAATTAATTTACATAGCCAGCATCCTAATATAAGAAAAATAAATTGAAAATATATTTCTTATCCACGTCAGGGAGGATATCAACCACTTTTTGGTTTCATTTTTCCACTATGTTGCATTTTAGAACTATCATTATCATGATTCTCAATTCTATGGGATTTATAGTGATGTATATGCCTCTTGTTTTTTGGGACCATCTACAAATACATTTCATCCCACCATTCCCAAGGTGGGAAAATGATTACATCATGACCAATAATGATGGGTATGTCACCCTAAAAACAACCTTGTTAGATTCCAATGTATGTGAAATAGCCAATCACATTACCCACCATGTATGTGGATGATGATTACATCACGACCTAACATGAGGAAGAAAATAATGGTAATATCAATGTGAAATCCCCACACAAATCCTTAGAATATGACAAGAAACTATAATCCTTATCATGTATAAACTCAAGACGACTCATGTGATAAATACGAGATTTCCAAATTGAACATCCTCAACACAGAACATTAAAATCTTGATTTACCTTATTCATCAAATATATAATCCCCCATATGACTAATATGATATGATTCAATGTCCTTTCCAGTTTGGATTCCACCATTCCATGATTGGTATCCAACCAAGGTGACTTATAGACCTATATATTGCTTGATTATCATTACTAAAGGGATATATAAGGATGACTTGATCTGATATCCATGGACCACCTTCAGTAAGAACCTATCTTGGGATGTTCACCCCATTCCAATTTTTTTCTTATACCATGCCATGTTATTGAAATATGATTGGGTTGATTTCCATTCTCATGGGATATGTAGAGACACCCAAATATCATATCCTTGGTCTAGCCCCTCCATAATCTCTTACTAATTAATTTTCTACCTCAATTACATCATGTCAACTTCTGTGTGGTTATTATTGGATGTTTTTATGCTGGAGGATATCCTTATCTCTCCTTTTTCATTTGTTTTTGTATCCCTCTTTCCACCCATGCCCATAAATGATATGTACACTAATTTCTAGGATCTCAGTGACCTTAAACTAGTATCATCCCTAGTATTTGCTATATGAGGTTAAACTATAGATCCTAATATCACCATAACACAAAATTAATCACTGATTATTACACTGTATGAAACTAGGATTTCTCAGATGAATAATATGGGACGGCCAAAACCAACATCCTCTCAAAAAATGTTTAAATGTTTTCTTACCCTATGAAAAAAATGCAGGATTCCTCATATGACCAATATAATATGATTAATGTCTTCACTATGGAGGATACCACTGGCACTAGTCTCCAAAATATTCTCATTCCTAAACTAAATATTACAAGATATCTGATATCATGGGATAAGTATTGGTGCATAGATATCGTATCCAATGTCCATCCATAAAATAGAATAATTTCAAGGTATTTCCCCATGATCTAGGACTGGTATAACTAAACCCGAATTTCCATCCTGGGCACTTAAGTTTGTGGTGGGATAATTCCCATGATTCTTAATATCTCCTCTAGGAAATTCACCATATCCATTTTGACATTAGTTGCTTAAATTTATTCAAGAAACCATTATCCTTCTAATATGAAAATCATCCCTATCGGAAATGGGTAATAGCCATGCTAGATAATCTAACACATTTGGATGATTCGAAAAATAATCGTCTATAACACATAGTGGTTACCATATTTAATACATTATAAATGGTCATTCCCACTTTTGGTCACCCATCAATCAATTATGTGGTTGCGGAAAGTATGTTTTAAACATAGTTAGAATTTGATCTATACCCATTAGTAATTCCCTATTCACCATTCATGTATTCAAAGTCATAACCTATGTTCTTGTAGTTTCAAGATTCCTTGGCCCCCAATTCATGTCGGGTTCCAATT
The DNA here is from genome assembly GCA_963277665.1 of Viscum album. Taxonomy (NCBI): domain Eukaryota; kingdom Viridiplantae; phylum Streptophyta; class Magnoliopsida; order Santalales; family Viscaceae; genus Viscum; species Viscum album. Next base: position 957,567,438 of record OY728143.1, on the reverse strand, counting down.
GTTCCATGAAAAATATTTTCTTTGGGATGATAACCCCTCTTTGGTCAAAACTCCGTGACCATATACATTGAATTCATGTCCATGAATCATGATAATAAATTTTATGAATGTTTTTATATGGTTTATTTGAGTTTTATGACCTATTTTTATTCTTCTCAACATTAAGGTACCTCTCTTCCAATCCATGAATCCTCTTTATAGATACCCCTGTGGTCCAACCAATTTGACAATAATATATTGGAAACCAATTGTCCATTAATTATAACAACAATTTATCTTCATCAACATGTCCAATAATTATGTCTTTAACTATTCATTATATCTATTTCATTCATGTATGACTATAAATGGAATAAGAGAAGTGGAAAATACATTAAACAATATAAAAACCCACAGGAAAAACATAATAAAAACTTAGAATCATTATATTTTGGTCACATTCATGACCTAGGAAAATTTTTGTTCTCAAATAAGATAGAGAAAAATCAATAGGACCCTCATAATCCCCATAAAAACATCATTGTGATCATTAAACTATCATATTTATCAAATTTTTTTATCCAAACCTAATATCCATCAATTTCATGAAATCCTCTATGATGTTTGAAAGATATTATTCTTGTTCAGGAATTCCACTACCTTGAATAGAAGGTGTTTATTTATAATTATTCAAACATCCTAGTCATAAGATACTAATCCATGCTATAAATGTATTAATACAACAATGTTGAACAATGTGATGAATCATACTCACAGTAACATGAAAAATAAATATCCAACATCCTCACTAGTAGAGGATAAAAGACCCACACCTCATCCTTATTGAATGATGGAAAAATTTTAATCATATTAGAGTCACTCCTAGTAATCAATTCCCCATTTTGTGCTAGTAACCAACCATACCAATCTAGTTCTTTGACCAATTCCCAATATCTAACATGATTCTTTCAATATAAGAAATCTATGTCCTTTATTAAGATAGATATTACCACCAGTTGTTCCTAGAATCATTATAGTGAAATATCTATAGTATTAAACTCTATTAAATAATTATATCAACTCATAATCATGCTTTGTTCCTCCCTTGATTTGTTTCATAAACATAATTAACATCTATATGGTTCCCTTAATGAATTCAATTTTGGAAAACACTAGCTAACATACAAGATTCAAAACACACTCTAAAACGATTCCATTTTTATAAATTTCTCCTTCTTCAACCATGGTCAACTGTCTTACCTCACATGAGTATCCTCATCCCTAATAGATCATTGGTGGAACATGATTTTGAATAGGGTAAACACTCATACTCTATGATCATGTCACCCCCTTGATATTCTAGAGCATTTGCGTCAAGTTTGAGATCCATTTTCATATTTGATTTATTAAAAATCCACACCCCATGTTTTACCCCATTATTATTCTCGTTTGAGTTGGGAGATAAATTCACTAGTATATAGAGCCCAGACCTTAAACCATATATTTTCTGGTCATGATGCTCCTGGTGGTTGAAAATAAAATTTAGATGTCTATTTTTTGACCATTTTCTATCACTCTCATATAAATGACCATTCTTTTTTATCTATTCCTTCCTAAGATGATTATTAATCACTTGGTATTATAGATTCGTTATTGGTTTTCTTAAAGAAACAATCAAGAATCCTCAAAAAATAAGGAATTGAAGCATAGTGAATGTATTAATTTTCAATTACATATGTATTGAATGGTGATGCACATATTAGATCCTCCCATTTATTTTAAGATATAGTAAATATCCATATATAACCTCCCTAGTTCTTATGATATTCATCTTTAATAACCACTATTGAGTAACCTCTATAGGGTTCTATTGATCTTCCTGATCAACCACTTAATCCATGGAAGCATGGAGAACCTCATCCATAGTAATCCTCATATGATTCTATTCAGACATTCATGTATCCACAAAATATGATTTTTTTACTATGAAAACTTCATCCACTAACAACTGATCCATTAATTTGGGGATGATAACATCATGTGTAGTTAATACAGTATCATTAACTCATTACATCCCTTATATGTTTGATATCTCCTGTCTAGTATCCCAATGTGTTTGGGTTCCCAAAGCCTTCGTCTAATGCAAGTAAATTTCATAACTCATCCAAATAACATGTTTCCTTTAATTGATAATGTCTTAAGAAAATACATTGAGGATTATAGAATCCACCCAAAGAGTCCTCAGACTTACTAAAAAATGGTGGATTGACACTAACAAGCTTGTAAGATCAGCCAATGAAGTGAGAGTGATGAATTCTTATAGAATCCTACATTCCCTAAATTGGCCAACTAATTACTCCTTGAAGATATCTGAGACAAAATACATTCAATTATCATGATGTCAGGGCTTTTAATATAGTTAAACCTCCATGAAATTAGTGGAAAGGTTATCTGTTGGAAAATTTTTACGTCGAATCATCCATAAGTCCATGGGAAATTTATCCTCTTCAAACCTTTCACCTACATAGGGATCCTCAGCCAGCACATTAACACTTGTGAGGAAGAATCTTCCACCACAGCCTCTAAAACAACATATATCAGTGGAATGATCTTGGAAAACATGTTATGTTCCTAATCCCATATAGTTTCCAATAATTCAATTTATGATGTAGTAAAAGTAATCATATTCCCCATAATGTAACCCTATGTTTTTCACATGTTACTATGTTATAAAATTATTGTCAACTCTATCTCTTTTCCTCATCTTATGATATCATTTCATTTTTGTGATACCCATTTCATTTCATGAGTTGTGGTATGATTTATTTTGATATTGTATAATATATTTTTATGTCATCATTATGAGATGGTTTGGACCTTTATACCTCTCAAATGCATTAGGAAAAGAATCATATCTCTAGAGAATGAGATTTATAAAACGACGAGTGATCTCGGTTTAGTAATGGAAATTGTTAACAAATATGGTATTTGGATATAACATTTACTAATAAGATGAACCATGACTACCAAGATGGTATGGGAGAGTGAACACATAATTCTAAGATGACATTGGAAGTGGTTCCTTGACTACTATGGAAATCATTTTATATTCATATGTGTCTGCTATAATTTAATTAAATATTACTATATTATACTTTCATAATTTATACTCTCAGTTCACATATGGTTTAGGTCTTATGAATTTCCAATATTTATTCCATGACTCGTGTGTATGATCATTGATATGAAGTGTATGATCTTCACATGATATTATCATCATCGCATACCATCATGACCATGTAATTATTTTTTATATCATTTTTTAACAATATTGATATTCTTATTTCTCCCATTTCTTATGTTTCATTTATGCAGGTTATGATGAATGGTTTTACGTATATGTAATAAAGGGAAATAACTTTGTGGGAATCATTGGATATATTTCACAAATTTAGAATATTTTGTTACTTGATTCAAAAGGAACTAAACTAGTATAGTAAATATACATGTAATTGTTTCAACTTATAAATATTAATCTAAAATTATTTTATATACATGTATTTTAATCTTTGTTATCATTATTAATGATTATGTAAAATATTTTTTACGTTATTTGTTGTAATTAATTTTAATTTCTTTCCCTAGTATTTTTCGTAAAAACAAACTATGTTGTCCTTATTAGACATTAAATTATTATGGTTATAAATATGTAATATATTTTACAAATTATTATAATATAATATGAATATAACGATATAAAATAAATCTAACATATGTTTCACAATAGTAGGTTTTTGAAGAAAATTATTTAAAAGATTGAAATGTTTTTATATCCATTTATAATGTGAAATTGGTTCCATTTGAAAAAATTGGATATATTTATCTAAAATTCATCTAAATAATATTTGAAAAAAATTTACAATATAAATAAAAAAGTATAAATAAATTAGATGAAAATTAACTTTTGAGTTAAAATTCAGTTTTTCACTATTCATAAAAAATGATCGTTTTTGAGAAAAATTACCAACAATCATGATAATATATTTTTTCATTGTTATTTAAAAAATGATGTTTATATTATCACATTTAATTTATTAAATTTGAATTTAGTTTTATTTGTGTTTATATAAGAACATGAAAAGCAATTCATTTGAAAATAAAGTATTTTGAAATATATAACGACTTTATGAAAATTATGTGTTTTATTATAATCATTTTTTTTCAAAAAAATACTTTAAATTGAAAAATTATTTTCTATTATTCATATTTCTATGTTTATCATCTGGGATATAACTATCTTGATTAAATAATTATAATAATAAAATGATGTTTCATAAGAACTTAATGTTATGTGTATCGCAAGCCTTGTTGTTGTTGTTTGTGTCACATGTTTTTCTTGCAAAAACATGTAGTGAAAATTTAACATGGTCTAGTATATTATTTAGTACATCAATGAAAATTAATTTAGTCCAAAATATATCCTAAAAAATTAATATTTTAGATTATGGTAACTCTATTTCCTCCCTTGATGAGACCCACACTAGGATCATTAAAGATGTGTAGGGATATGAGACTAAATAAGTTTGTGGAAAATATTGGGATTACCTATGTGGATAAAAATTATGATAACAATAGTATTATTCACCCCACCTCTTATTAAAACCCCATTGGCACTAGTGATTTGGTGGAGGTTCTCGATGTTCTAATGAATTAACCTGATGGGATAGTGGATGACGTATCTAAGAAACATGTATCTTGATAGAGGGATGGACACATAAAGCCTAAAAAACGATATTGATAAAGCCATATATGTTGAAAATGTAGGTGGTCCATTGGTATATGATCAATATCATGGGAATCCCACTATATGAACAACACTTTATTGAAATACAAATGGTATATCAAAACGGGAAATTTGGAGAAGAATATGTTATTTATATAAACCCCTAATAACAAAGGGAAGACACATTGAAACCTATCTCACAATTTTGGGAAATAGGTGCATACCTACTATGTGAATTCATACCTAGAATAAATTACAGAGGTCAGATATGAGGGAAATATAGAGGGAGATCCCACAAGTTTGGTAATAGAATGGAATCAAAATCACATTGAAACTGGATATATATGGACACTAGGAAACATTGGAGCCAAACAGAAAATCCTAGTATAGAATCTAATCATTTCTGGGTATACTAGAACTCAAACCATTTATTATGATTATGTCAATACTATAGTGAAGACTTTTTCACAATGTCCTCCATTAAAAAAACAATATGATACTTTCAAACATGTAATGATCCTGGGCGTATGCATTCCAAATACACATTCAAACCAATGAGTGGAGGATTTTTTGATGATCAAGCTAAGGATACACTACCCGTTGTGCTGACAAAGTCTGATTAGAAAAATAATGAAACTAATTAATAGATCAATATAAGGGAAACAGAATGTATAAAGGAATCTGTAATAGTAGTAATAGAAAAGCAATGAATGAAGTAAGGGGATATAATAATGTGAAAGGCCATGATGATATAACAAAACGGTGGAGGACCATTGGCAAGGGGAAATTCCCTCAAGCATTACAACTCTTCTATTTTGAATTTCCAAGGGTTAGGGAACCCCCAAGTGGCCAATGATCCTAGGAACATATTTATGGCCATCAAACCAATGAGCATTGGTTAATTATACCAGAAATTTCTATTATAGAATTGAAAGACCATCAAATGGGCATCTATGGGATACAATTTTTTTCTCAAAACCTCCGCAAATGGAACATGGATAACATATATGTTCTTAGGCATGAAATTATTCAAATTTACACATGTGACCAAAATTATCTTTGAATAACTATCAATGTAAACATTTCATGCCTTATTTTTGTTTTTCATTTTTGTATATGTTGACATCATATGTCATGATAAGATATCTCTATAGGTATATTGTGGAATCCTATTATAATTTAGTTTGTAATTTGGGAATTATATGTTAATCAAATACTGTAATTACAACTACTGAATAACTACATCCAATTTAAATAGTAAAAAGTCATTTGAATTTTTATATTGTGTTGGTTCCGGATATATTTTTTAAGTCCCAATTTCAAGAGGTTGTTTTATACAGTAATGTTATAGTTTTTTGGGAATAAATAAAGAATGTTTTATATATTTTTTGTGAAAATGTATTACTAGATTGTTGATAATAGTTTTTCAAATTACACACTCCTGAAACATCACTCTTATCAGAAGCCCATAATTGTGGATTCATACACCATAGAAATGTTATCCTCTGACCTTTTTTTATTCAACAATCGATGGGTTGTCATTACAAGATGTAGGGATACAATATTGGAAACATTGAAGCCGGTGTGAATGGGAATCTTAATTCATTTGATTTTTAAGATGTTAAATGATACTAAGTCACTTTTATAGTACTGAAGAAATAAACCCTTCTCAAAGTTTGACCATGAAATTATGGATGTTGAAAAATATCTTGTATGTATTAATCCTATAAATTTGAAACACAATACACCCTATTGAGAGGAATTTGAAGCACATTAAAAACTGAATGATCTTGAAACAATAAAAGAAGGTTTATAAAAGAATAACATGACAATGAAATGTTTTATGGAAGGGGATGGTTAGTTAATATTTTCTTATAGAGTAGATTGGGAAGAGATAGCTAAAATGGGAAAATATTTCATCATAATTAATGGATAGTTTTACACCACTAAGTATGATAAATCAAATGGGGTGGTTGAATATTATAGTGAAATTAATGTAGATGATGTACTACATAACACTTTGACGATGATTGATAATATCATTCCCTTAAATTGAATAGAAACATAACTAAATATGATAATTGAACTATATAATGATTAAGACTGGAAGGCTATTTTCATTCTCAATATGGAGAGTTCTATGAGAAAATATGGATTAAAAAATAAATTAAATGTGTTTTATGGGTACATTCATTATGGTGAAATTCTAATAGATGTAAGGTAATTCATAACTAATTATTATTTTCCTCATAGAATCAATTCACACATTTTTTATTAGAATCCTAAGAAAGAGAACGCGGTAGATATCAATGACCTTAGGCAAGTTTCCAATGAAAATATTATCCATAAAGTCATCAGTAAAATAATAATTACTAGTATTAGTGGAATAATGAAGGATTACAATACTCAAAATTGTTATATATTTTTTCCTTACTGATTCATTTAGAATTGTTCACTCAAAATCTCATAAAGTCCCAAAACAATGAAGAGAATGGTGAAAAGAGATAACATTTCAATAAAGATTTATATATCTAAGGAATTTGATAGACTTAAATGGATTTTTATAATCTGTATACATGGTAGAATATGATTCTCGAGCACATTTGTTAGATTGATAAGATCCAATATCACATATACAAGGCAACCCATTTTCATGAATTGGTCATCCAGAGGATATTTTTATCAGTTTACAAGGGGTGTAAGGAACGTAGATCCACACTCAAGGATTCTAATTTCACAATATGAATATTAAATATATAGATGCATCAACTACCATGCTCATTATTTCATATAAATACATATTATGTGTCAAGGGAGAGAACACATTCCATCACATTTTTTGTATGAAGATAAAATCATATAATTTGGGTGGGCTTTAAATAAGCCCTTGTCCTTTATGAAATCTCATTTCACTCACTAGCAGTAAATAACTAGGAGTTATATTAGTTAGGGATTGTCTTTCACTATTTTTAGGAATGCGATATTATTGGGAAAATTGAGTAGGATAAATAGAAGACTTGGATAGTGAATATCTTTTGGATATCACTATCCTGGTATTCTAATTTATTAGAAAAACTGGAATAGTCAATTTTTGGTAAGAATATTCTTTTTATTTATCAATCAACTGGATATAAGGAAATGTAAATATGTGTCTCTAACTAGAAGGGTGTTTCTTCTTTACTCAATCATCACCACTATATTTTTTTCATTCACTATCTACAAGTGGCAAATAAATCTCATTACGAAGATCTAGGATAATATCTAGAACATTGTTTATATTGGGTCTATACATTTAATAAAATTAAAAAATTTCTCATTGAATTATTTTATGAAACACATTGAAATGGGGAGAGTTCACATAAAAGATCATAAATTCTTCAACAATGGTCTCATTGGAAAATTTTCATGGAACCTCTTATATACTAATCAAAACTCCTGTTATTTTATTACAAGAGGCTTCAAGATGAGGATTCAATATGTGTATAAGAATTACTTTTGGTCATCAGTCTGGAACTCAATCATGAATTCCTTCAATTGCATCATAAATGACACCAAATGGTTGTATAGGTACCAATTAGATCATAATAATTGGGACACCTATTTTACAGAAATGAAAATCAATGACTAACTTATAATCCCTCCCACAAAAATATAGATTTCAATTTCTGAGCTTATGACACAATATAGTGTCCTCGAATTTTGGTCCATGCATTATATATGGGGAATTTAAAGTAATGCTTCCAAAGAAAATAACATCCAATGGAAATTCAAGGTAACAGAGTTCTAAAAAATTTAAAGTGAGTTCTCCACCATAAAACCATCATGGACATCAAAATTTAATGAACGACTCATCTAACGGTCATGATTCATTCTTCTATGGAGAATCAAGATAAATAGGGTTCCAACACATGGCCAAATGAAGAAGGATGGATATCACATTAAATTTGAATTCCATTTAGTTTTAAGAGATAAAGAAATGTCCAAAATTTTATCATTGGTTGTGAGTATTCTAAAAAGATATGGAATTATTCAATTCAAATGGTCACTCATGAATTTTATGCTTGTAGGTAGTTGGGTGAATATATAAACCTCTTCACTAACAATAAGAAACGTGACCGGAATCAATATCTTCTTCAAGAAGATGTGGCATCTATCATTGCCTAAAATTGGACATCACATAATGGTATAATATTGGTTGATCAAGTTCCAACATTTCCATTGGTAGTATTGTACTTTCGCAATGAGGTACATCCTACCGCAATGTTGCAAATGGGCACGAGGCACAAATTAATGAGTTTCCTCAATGCTTTAAGTATAATGGGTGTTATAGTAAATTAAAGGCATCCTCTTGTGCTCACATATGTGAGATTGATTGTTCCAATTCATTCTTGGATTAATTAAAAGGTTAATGGTGCATCCTCCAGCATGCTAGGACCTTCGATTTGTGGTGTTATTTTCTGAACCCATCATGGGTTTTTTAATTGTTGTTTCCTTAAATATATCGAAAGGAAAAATTATAATGAATATGGTCTATGAAAGATGACGTTTTATAAAAAAAAATTTGTCCAATAAATGTATGATACCTTGTGGATTTAATCAAATCTGTAAATTTGTTCATGAATCTAAAGGAAAGAACTGTAAATTTACCATGGAAAATTCTACCTCATTTAATTGATTGTATCTAACATGTCACTAAGCTTGATATTGATGTGTCACATGCATATGGTGAATCCAAATAGGTGTAGGATTCTTTTTCAATGTGGGAAATCATTGAATAATGTACGTTGTGATCCACCAAAGATCCAAAATATTTTTGCAGCACTGGTGGATGATGATATGAAATAGGTGGTTTAATCTTATATTTGTAAACTACCATGTAATGACTAAAAATTTCTATTTAACATTTTATTAATAAATTCTAAGACCATATTCCCTCGAATCCTTGATCTCCTTTGTATAATATTTTTGTTTTAGGTTGGGGATCCCCTTAATCATATTATAGTGTATGGAATTGTATAATATCTATATGATTATATGTGTCACAAAAAAATGTTGGATCAATAATGGGTAAATTTATATGATATTATTGGTACAAATACTCCATTGTGGTTTCTTACTGAGGAGGTGTACATATATAAATAAATAATGAGGCATTTTTTACTATGGGAAGATAAAATTAGTCTTAAGTTTATATATTATTTGTTCATTTCATTAAATTTTATTTTTTAATAACTTCGAATATTTTATGAAATTTACCTTATATATGGTATTCATAAATCTATAGATTAAATTACTAATAAACACAATATATTGGGTCAATCACATTTTGTTACATCAATTATATCGAGAGGTTTAATAAAATTAGCAATGAATTATTTTATGTCTATGAATTTCTACTATTTTTAAGTAACCATGTCCGTATATGGGGGAAAATCCATTACCATTATATAAAAAAATTAATCATGGGAATTATTTTATTAAAGAGATATTTGTTCCTATGTTATTACTTATTTCCATATAAGTAAATTTCAATTTTATTTTTTACTATTAAAATAAAAATTACATAAATGTGATTCATATATTTCATAATGATTTTGTAGAAAGAAAAGAATTTAAAACAATAGGATATCACTATGGAATAGTGCCATAGGTTGTTTCATAGGGGTGGGCACTATGTCATATGAGGGATGGATCTATCATAATAGGAGGCTAGTGTTTTTTATTCAACATTCAAATATATAATATATGCTTTTGAATGTAGAAAACAATATGAAGAGGAGTTTTACCCTAGGTGGTAGTGTCATGTAGGAATAGTTGGTGTATAATGTTTTCGGTGGATGTGAGTGCCTATCCACGAGGTTTCGGTGTAGAGAGGTTTCTATGGTGTAGTGGTTTAGGATTTTTTTCCAATGGTTCAACATTTTTTGGGTATCTTTACATTGGATAAGATCTATGTAATATCCACCATCATGATTCATGGGTTCTCTATCATATCAGGTATTTTTTTATCATAGCCTTCATCGTGGGTGTTGAGGGTGAAACATAGTAGCATTGAATGGACCATGGTCTTACACTTGAAATATATGATCATTTGAAGGTAAATAGAATAAAATAAACAGTTCTATGGTGTGGTCCAAAGGTTTTCATCGTTGTTATCTAATTTTTTGAATTGGGTATGAATTCCCATAGATCATCATATAAAATTAATATACCAATATATCATTCATTTCATGGAAAACCAACCTGCATACTAAGGTTCTCTTTCATCTCCATATTAGTGTAATTTGACCCTTGTTCATTGAGATTAATAAATTGTGGTTTTTGGGAGTTCCTCTCATCCTTTCTTCCATTTCCCATTTTTTCTAGGAGGTTTCTTCCAAGGAAAAAACCTATTATATTGTTTTTGTAATGAAATCATGTATTTTGTTAAATTTTATTATGGAAATTCTTCTCCATTTTTATTTTTGGTGGTTCCTCGTTATATATCAACCATGTGAAGTAAATTAGAAAGATTTATTAAGTTTGGTTATCCATATTTTCTAATCAAGTAGTACCATATTTTAGGGGTTCATTATTTTTTTTTTGAATGATGTTACACATAATCTAAATTAAGGTAATTAATTGGCATTCAAAAAAATTATTTGTGAATGGTAATTAAATAAAATTCATTATATATTTTTAAATTATAGATAATTTGATTGTACAGGATAGACACATTGCTAAAATGTAAATATTGGTGGATTTTTTTGTTTTTTAGTTGATAATTTGTCAAACCCTAGTTGGGTAATTTATTGACACCGCCATGAATAAATGGAAAAGTATTAATTTTTATAATAAATATATTTCAAAAGGGAATAAATGTTTTCAAAATAATTCATAAGAAATAAAAAATTATAATGTGATGAAATCCCCTATACAAATCAAATAAATGTAATCGAAATGATTTTTTGTGTGTTGTTTGGTTGTGATGTGTGAATATTATATTTTATGGTGATGTTATGATAAGTGTACGTGTTATAATGAGTTTTTTAAGTGTGTATGTGTTGTGTGGTAGGATATGATGAGTTTTGTGGTTATGAAATAGGGGTAGCTGTGAAAGAAATATTGTGGAAATGTGGATGTTTTATGAGATTGTTTTTATGGTTGTGTGAATGTGTAATTTTGGTGTGGTTCATATGGGGATGAAATTTGTGTTGGGTAGATTTTTTAAATCCTAGCTTCTTTGGTAGTATGATAATTTTTTGTGTTAATAATGAATTATAGTGGAATTTGTAGAAATGGATAACGATTGTCGAAATAAAATTTAATATGTTATAAGATATGATTGATGGTTAATGTGAAATAAATGTATAGAAATATTAAATAAAGGGGATAATTTAATTGAATTGGTTGTTAATTGAAAAAAAATTTAAATGGATTATTTGGAAAAAAGTTAAAATGTGGATTGTGGATTGAATTTTTTGTGTTCTTATGGATTTTCGGGTGGTAGAAAATGTGGCAGTGTTTTAGGATTATGTACTACTATTTTGAGTTGGTATAGTACAGTTTTTGTGAAACCATAGGATAATATTGTTAGCATATGTATTTATACATTGTATCTCCTTGTGGTTTCTAAATGTTAACCATTAAGGATGAGAACTTGGTGCTGATAACTAGATTTTTTCAAATTTAATTTTCAAAAAACAATGTGGGAGTATGGGTGGATGTATACCTAGCCTTTCACACTATCTCTTCCTGAAGAGTTTGACATGTATGGTATATGATGGACAAAATTAAAATTTCATTATTGTGTTGGTTGGTTATTTCATGATATGTCTTTGGGTGGGGGTCATGTATGATATGAGCAGGTTCGTTGGGTGATTTCAACATGTTCATCTTTCCATAATATACTAATTATGCTGTGTGATGTGAATACTGAGGTTACTTTAAGTAATATGTCATGTGATAGAATATTCCATCTAGTGTTTTTAGAATGATGTGATTAGATAGGTCACCTCAGGATATTTTTAATGCATTGTGATATATCAATAAATGGAAGATTCCACATGAATGACATTGGGGATTTAGAATTGAAAACAAGTGTGTAGGAAACATTTGGTACCATTATCTAGATATTATTCATATTAAGTAAGAAAATTCAAATGTTATATTTGGGATATTCTCTATGCTGAATAATATATTGTCTATTAGGTCATTTTTTATTCTATTTAGTCCGGCTATTTTCTCAGTAGTGATATTGTATGTTCTTTCACAAGTAACTGGGATATATTGGATTTCTGAAAGAATATACATGTATTCTAAACAAAAATATGTAAATAGATATTTAGGTATCTAGAAAGGAAAATGGACATTTTCAAACATTTATATCTAAACCATTTGGAGGTTTGGTTGAGTTTACTCCATACTATATTATATTTAAATTTAATTTTTTAATTTCATTTTATTCGTTTACATTTTTAATGAATTATTGTATTCTTGTTTTTCAATTATATTTTAATGTTTCTTACATTTAATTTATCAATTATATCCAATAACATGATCCTTTTATTATTGAGGGTAATGCCTCCCCTATCTTGTTTTCTACACCATCAGTGTTAGTCTCCTACCTAGGGCTTACTAAAAAAGACACTCAGGGGTCTTCATCTCACTTCCTTAATTGCTATAAATGGCCTAGCACCTTTTTAGGATTATATCTTGAATTTTCAATCCAACCATAGATCCATTGTGTGGTTACTCTATTTACAATGCTAATATATTTGGAACTTTATCAAAAGGTGGAGGAGATAAAAAATAATCACTTGAATTGAGGATTACCATCATGTGGGGAGTATAATGGTTCGATGAGGATCAGAGTTTTTGGGGGGCATGATCTAGGAGGAAGTGCCTGGAAGGATTCCCCTAGCGTGGAGTTTATCTCAACATCTACCATTTTAGGATTCATTTGCCACTAGGTTCTAAAAATTTCCATGTGGGATTTGGGAAAAAATACCTTGATGGGGTTTGTTTTCACCATTATAATTGGCTCATTTTTGTTACTCTAGCCCAATATGGTGGAGGTGGCCAGGTTCAGTGCCATCATCAGCAACAACCACTACTAAACCCTATTTAGGATCAAAAATAGCATGATAATGTTGTTATTAAATGAAATACAGTTTAAATATGTGAGCAATAATATTTTCTTCATCATTAGGGACCCCAAACAATGTGTTCCCATGGAGGTGGTTGTCATAAGAGAGGCAGAAGAGTTGGGCATGGGTAGTTGTATGCAGTACAGAGAGAAACCCATATGAGACCCACGATAGATAGTTGTATGATAAAAATTTCATCAACCCTTTACTTTTAATTCCAAGATTAAGAATCATAAAATGTTTTCACCAACTTTTGACTATACTCTAAGGCTATATTAAGGGAGACATCCCATTACCAATGCGTTGAAAATGAATATAGAAGTTCAGACTATCTTTTTTGATGTGTACAATTGGAGTAGAATTATTATGGGAATATATCAGTCATATGGGGATCATTTATTTTCACAAATACAGTCATATAATTTTATTTTTCATCAAAAAAATAATTTCATTCATTCCATTATGAAATACATCATGAAGAGAGTCATATACTTAGATGGGACTATTCATTGTTGGGTTTCTATTGGAGATATGTTTTTTAAGTTCGTCTGTAGACATGTGGATCCCCTTATTTCATTAATGGGTGAATTTTCCCCTGAATTAGTAGATTATGGAATAGAGGATGACAAAATTATGGTTAGGGAGATCCTATATGCTTTTTCAAAGTAGGTTTTAATGCTACCCCCTTGACGAGATGTAATGTTTTGGATATAATATCATCATACTACTTATCTAATTTCAATTCCTCATTCTTAGATAAAGACATATTTTTTGTAATAGTTTTGGATTAAGATATTTGACATGATGGGGAAGGGTTTTATTTGGCCTATTGTTTCATTGTGGGGTGCTCATGTTCTAGCCTCCAATAATACGATCGTAACAAGACGTCATGTATTGTTTATCAGAGGATCAATTAGGAAATGTTCAATATTATATACCCTCTTCCAAAAATATTATTTATTTGATAATAATTTAGGGGAGATAGTTGGTTTCTTGATATTGATATTTGGTCCAGATAACAATATTTAAGGGTAAAGAATGGTGATATCTCGAAGACTACATTTAGATGTAGTTATGGGATTGTTGAGTTTGTGGACATATTAGTTGGTTTCACAAATGCACTATATTTTTTCACGTGGATAATATAATGAATGTCCAATTAAATACTAAACCATTTCATAGTCAAAGTTATTAAAGACGTATTAGTCAAATCAATATTCCAATAAGGTTTTACTGAATCATATTTGAGCTATATAGAAGGTTCTTAGAAGACCCTACAAATAGGGAAAATTTTACAAATAAATGGTTTGGAAAAGACATGAAAAATTAGTTGGAAAAGTGAAATATCAACGTGGCATGTCCATTGAAACATCGTGGA
Source organism: Viscum album (assembly GCA_963277665.1). Classification (NCBI taxonomy): domain Eukaryota; kingdom Viridiplantae; phylum Streptophyta; class Magnoliopsida; order Santalales; family Viscaceae; genus Viscum; species Viscum album. The sequence goes on along the minus strand of OY728143.1, from coordinate 957,552,170 downwards.
TTCATGAAAGTATTGCATGAGAAGAACCCACTAATTTTCAAGTGGATTTTAGCATCCCAGGTCTTTTGGGGTATTACTAAAGCTTCATCTCTGATTCCCATATATTTATACCTTGTTGAGTCATTGTCTATGAAAATTCGAGTATTTAATAAAAATATTTCATTTTTTGGTGTATATTTATTAAATAAAATATAAATTGATCAATGGTCTAGTTATTTAGTTTTTGGAGGAATTGGTGATGTTTGAATTGTTTTGGGGTGCCTACTATATAGGTTTAGCTTGTATCTTAATGGAGTAGAAGGTGGTGATCTCTTATGGATCTACAAAGTTACACCCCCTAAGTCAAACTATACATCACCAGATCAAGAGTCGGAAAAGTTTTTGTTTCTTATGAATTTTTTGATGTTTTACCACATTGGGGTGCATATTGTGGTATTCATTGACCCCATGAGTTCAAGGAATACCTTTTCTTATCATGATATGAGTTTTAGTAAATGGAGGTGGATATAGTATATTCAAGACTGTGGAATATTAATCTCCAACAACATATGAATGGGTAATGTTGTGTATAACACAATGAGTAAAAATTCATGAAAATATTTTGTTTATGAATTTGGATATTCATTGAATAAAATAGAAGAGTTTGTATCCCTACATACTTATTCAAGGATGGTTGTTGGTGGAGGATTCCAGTTTAATATAACAATGTTTTACTGTTAATCGTAGAAGGTGGAGGAGTCTCATGGTTATTCACATAGGAAGAGGTGAGTACATATATTGATGGCCATCATGACATGCTATAGATGTGGTTATTGGATGGCCAGAACTAGATTATTTTTTGAGATATAATTATTATTACACAAAATATGATTAAGTGTGGTTTTCCAGAGAATCATAAATCACATTTGGAGGTACACATAGAAGTATCCATGATTTTCCATTGAATGAGGAAAAAATTTTGGTGGCCCATGATTAAATTAGTATTGGATGAAATTATAGATTAGTGGATGGTTTTGGGAAGCTAAATGTTGAGGACCATGTATATATTGGTTTGTTGTAGCCTTTAGAGATTCTAAATTATATGTTGGATGGAATATCAATGTAATTCATAATAGTATCACCCCAACATTACTGTTTCTATGATTTTAAATGTGTAATGATGATTTAGTGGATGAATTTAGATAAATTTTTATTTTTCAATGAATTCAAGCCATGGATATTTTGGTGAGGAGGTATGTGGTTGAGGTCGTTAAGATGCATGGATTTTTTTGATCTTTTTTCTTAGATATGGATTATTGTTTTACCTCATATATATAGAGGTGATTTTGGCATTCTTTTGGAACATTATTATTCATTATCTCTTTATTTCGCCCTAGAAAGATGGTAAGATCAATCTTATTATCCAAATGCTGGAGGATATGTTGTGAGCATAAATCTATAAATAAATGGATCTTAGGGAAGGAATATGTGTTTTGTTTTGTTTTTTAATTACATTATCCCTCAGTAATCCACTTTTAGTGCCACATTTGATTTTTTATAGGAATCCAGGCCATTATACATTATGATAAGTTGAGTTTTGATTGTTTTCAATTATTGATCAATCTATGGTACATAGTATGACATAGATATTTCAGGTATTTGTGGGATTCAACTGTTTTAAATGACTTGAAGAATTATTGAATCAGTCATAGAATGTGTCCCTTGAATTACATTGTTAGAGACCTTGTGTTCTTGAATTTATTCCCCCAATCTAAGTAAGGGTGTTTTGTAGGAAAATTTAGTTTTTCCCAAGGTTTATTAAGACTTTTGAGGGGTTGGGATGCATTAATGACATGCATTATATGTTAAAAAATCCTCCCTAGGTGGAAAATATTCAAATAATCCTCCACCTATCTCATCTCCATTAATATCTTCGAGAGGAATCTTGAAATATTTAATTGTGGTAGTTAAAAATTGAGCATAACATGATTTTTATAGAGATTACCTTAGATGTCAACGACCATCATGAGAAGGTTTTGATTTTATGGATTATTAATAAGGTTTATATTATTTTGTGTAATGGTTACCAAGAGGATAGTACATTGAATTGTGATACATATATTAATGTTTAATACCTTGGGTTGTTTTGAATTATTCCTTTCTAAATTTTTCTTCATTTTTAGAGAACTTTTGATTTTATGAGATGTCCTTTTCCAGGACGATATGATATTTGATATAATATTAAATAGTCTGATGTGGAGAAATAAATTATTTATACTTTAGGATTTCAATACCATGACATGATTAAAACCATACATTCCATTCAGTGTAACCCAAAGTGTAAAATATATGGAGATGGGAGATGAAATTCCATTATTATTATTCTTTGCAGATGTGTATTGTGTTAATTGTGGATGTATTGTTTTTTTTTTGAAGTTAATATGGTTTGAATCATGTATTTTTCAAAATATTGGTTCTTACTAATGATAGAATGGTGTGGTAATATGGTTTATTCAAATTCAAGGGGTATGGAATGTTTTTTTGGTGTTATCGGTAGGTTGTTGTTTTTAGTTTGATGAGATCCTTGAGTGGTGTCTCATGGGATGGTTAATTTTACATTTACCCAAATTTCCCTATCTAGGATGGTTTTCATTATTTAGTTAGATAATTATTTGTGAGGTATCTGATGTAATGTGTATGAACACCTTTCTTCTTACATTGTAATAATTATTGTATTGGAAGTGTTTCATGGAGGCCCTTATGTTTTTTAGAGTGGTTGAGTTCTTACACTGATAAAATCATTACAGGAATTTTTCTACATTGTAGATCCCTTTTATAAAATATAGGGGTTACCAATATGGTTTAGGTGGGAAGGATACTACATAATAAAATGTTGGAGTGCTTTTTGGTGATATGTCCAATTATATATTTTTTAGCAATGAGGTTTTTTTCATCATGGGGATGAGTTTTTTTTCTAGTTGGATTATAGGTGCATGCGTGTTTGCGGCCTAGAGGCAACGGTGGATGTGATTTATAATTAGGGTTTCTACAATGTAGTGGAATGGGGTTTTGTGTTCGGTTCTTCTACAATTTTTTGAATTGATTCAATATTGGAAGGAGATGTGGTGTATAACCCAATATAATTCTTAAGCCATAAATAATATTGGTGTTGTCTATTTCACAACCTTCTTCATTGTAGTTGGGAGAATGTAGAATAATGGTCTAATTTAAACTCTAATTTCCCATTATTTTATATGATGTGTTTAAAGGAATCATCCAGGGAACATAGAATCTAGTTTAACCAGTCATGTTATGGTGTTTTCCTACACTAAGTTCTAATGTTTATTGATTTTTAGTATTTTCCAATGTGGTCTGATTCGTGGCATCATGATCCTTGATTTTTCGAACTGGGTATAAATTCTCCCTAGACAACACACCTTATGACTCTTCCAAATTATACATAAATTAATGGGATGCCCAAGATTATCAAAAGAAACTATTTTATACCATTTTAGTGGATTTTTACCTTGGCCCTGAAAGAACAACCAATATTGGGTTAGGATAATTCTTCCCATACATTTTCTAGTTTTTACTTATTTTTCCGAGAGGTTGATTCCATGAAAAAACCCATTGATTTGGATGTTGTTTTGATAAGGTAATGTTTTTTATTCTAGGATGGTTAGAGATTTCTCTTTTATTATTGTGGTTAGTGGTGACCTTACTCCCTCTCAAACGTTTCTATATAATTGAAAATATTCATTAAATTATGGGGTCCTTTATGTCTCATCTAGTAACATAAGGTTGTAGGGGTTCATTATTTATTGTTTTTTATGGGAGATTGTATGAACTGATTTTATGAAGGTAAATAATTTATAATATGAAAATTTAATTTTTATGTGGAATTAAATTTCATGAATTATATTTTTTGATGTTATTAATATTATGCTATTATAGGCTTGATTCCATTCTCTAGATTGTGGTCATTTGGGGATTTTATTTCATTTTATTTGATGATTTTTGGAAACCTTATTGTGTAATTGATTAGAATAACCCTGAATAAATGTATATCCTCTAATATTCAACAAATAATTTTTTTTGAAATGGATATATATATTGTGTTATAACTCCCATGAAATAATGAGCTAGAATGTGATGGAATCCCCATAGTGAGTCTGAAAACTCTTATGTGAAAGTGTAAATTTTGTGGAAATGGGAAGTGTTGTTATGATGTGTGGTTTTTTTGGGGGTAGTGATGTGATGACATATAGGTGTGGTATGTGGAATTTATTACACGTTTCTATGTTCTGGGGGTGGATATGTTGAGTTTTGTGGTTGTGAAATGGGTAGTTATGGTTGAAACATGATAGTGACATGCTTATTATGATAATGAGGTGGTTGTAATTTTGTTATGGGGATAGTATAGGATGGTTATCGTGGGGTGGATATTTTTTATTTTGTGGTATTGGGATATTCTAGTTTCCCATGTTGTATCAGAATTAATTTTTTTATAATGAATCCTAATGGAATGAGTACAAATGATTAATGAGTACTGAATTAAATTGGGTGGTGTGCATATATATAGTTGATGTTTAATATGGAATAATTGTGAAAAAATATGTAATTAATGGGATGTTAAAATGGAATTGGGTGGAAATGGAAAATTTAAAAAATGATTAAATATGAAAAAATATGTGAATTTTTTTTGTGGCTTGGGTCTTGTTTCATGTTGTTGTTCATTTAGCGGTGGCAGTGAAAGTAGTGGTCTTGTGATGTTTGGTGGTGACACTAGGAGATAATGTTATACAATTTTTGGGAAACCATATATTATACTAGTGTTCGGTTATATATATATATATTTTTTTTATTTAATTAATATTTCTAAAAACACTCCACCAAAGTCAATAACTACATACATAAAATTATATTTTTTTGGGTGTTTTTCTAGCATTTTTGTTGAAGGATTGATGGATTAATACTCACACTTAACCAATATCTCTTCAATGTGACATGGACATGTACTAGTTGTGATTTAAAAATGGAAAAGGTGAATTGTGGTTGTGGTTGTTGATTTGATGATATATCTTATAGTGCATGTATTTATGGAATCTTGTTTAAATAAGGTGGATTTTCATTGGAGTTCATTATACACTACAACTATGCTTATGTGGGGTGGTATGATTTGATATCCGAGGTGACATCAAGAGATATGTGTTGTGATGGAACATTTCATTTAGTTTTCATGTAATTATGTTTGGGACAAAATATTTTTGGGGAGTTGTGTTTTTTTATGTCATATATAGATGTCATGGGAGTGTTTGGATATATGAAATTGGTATATGAGAGTTTCAAACATGAGGGAATTTGTAATGAGGTAAATTTAGGTAATTATTATTCTTAATATGTTATAAAACATGAAATTTTTATTTGGTATATGTTCAATGGTGTGGATGGGACATGATAATTGACATGTTCAGGTGCTTTTTGGTTTCATTAATTTCTCAATAGTGGATTAGTATGCATCTTTTAAATGTACAAAAGAAACATAGAAGTTCCTAATGAGTATACTTTTATGCCCAAACCATGTATATAAACAAATTTTCTACAATTTTTGAGGACTACATGGATAGTGATTGATATTTATAGATCAAAACAATGAAGTAGTGGTTGATTTTTTTCTTTAGTACTTTATTTTGTGAATTTATGTAGAAAAAATTTATTTTTCTATTTTTACTTTATACATGAATTGTAAGATTTTTTTCCTATAAATTATGATATTTTTTTTTGATTGATTAAATATAACATATATCATGAAATACTTATTACAGAAGGTAATTCCTCCCACGATGATATTTTTACCCTCTTATTTCTAACGGCTATCCCATGGCCAACTCGAGGTGAGACTAGAAATAATCATCTGTATTCCGTCATTATTATCACAAAATGGGTACCATTGGGGGGATGGTATCATAAAAATTATTGAAATATTGAAATATATAGTAGAAAAAATTGACTCCATAGAGATTAATTTTTGGCCTCATACATTCAATGATTGTTAATAAAACTTATATAATTGATAAAATATTCGTTATAATAAAAATTAATATTTTATTTTCATATTTTATTAAAGATTTTATGTTCTTATTATTCTATCTTCATGAATATAAAACATAATGGTTACTCAATATAAAGGGTGATGTTTGTGAATGTTTTTTATATTTGGGGAATTTTTATGTTTTATATTATTATTTTATTTAATAAATTTCAAATATTGTATATTAAAATTGTTTTTATAATTAGTATATGAATACACAATATTTAATGATAGGTTTCTATTTGAAACTGCAGAACAATAAATAATCCAAATTAAATTAATAATATCTTATTGAATGTTGAATTATTTTATTCAAGTTAATACAATTTGTTATTTATATAGTGCATTATATTTTTGATGTTATATTTCAAAAAATATATTTTTAAAGATTATATGTTTAATGTGGTTAGTAGATTTTATGATTCATTTTTAAGACTCTCATAAAATGAATTTCAACAGATTCTGAAAGGGTTAGTTAAATTACAACATTTATATTTTAAACAAATATATTGTATAATGAAATTATAAATCGTATAGTTTTATATGCTTTTATGACTTGAAATATTAATATACTAGATACTGAAACCATGTTCTTGTTTAATGTTTTTGACTATTTCCCCATTTTATTAATTTATATATGTATATTAATAGTTTCTTCCTGGTATATTGTCTTGATAAATGACGATGTTTCTATGATTTCATTTAGTTTTTGTTATAATAATAATATTTCTTGATACATGGTTTATATTATCTTATACTATTATTTAATTTTTATAAGTAAGGGTTTTGTTTTCAACATTTTTTTAAAAATAAATACAGAAATTTCACTGTAAATTATTATAAAAACTATCATTTCGAATCTAATCAATGTATTTTTATTTAAAAAAAATAACTAATATATAATATATCCTTTCATTTATGTTTTTTCATAAAAATTGATATATAAAATAATTCCATATCAATATTTAGTGTGGCATTCAATATCAGTTATTTGGAATATTGATGTCTAATTTCACATTCCATAACTGTTTTACTATTATCTAATATTAAAATCCACTCTAAACATTGGTTTTTTACTTGGAATTACTATGAAAGATGAGTTAAAGGTAAATTTTTTCTAATAGACTGGAAAATTCAGATAAAATATTTTAATATAGCCAATGTGGGGAGATAATTTCAATGCTAGTTTCTAAGAGATATTAAAATATGTTCATAACACTATCTTTAATAATAACCATTGTAAAAAATTCTAATAAATATTAGTACAAAAATTCTTTTATGTACCAATGGTTCTAAAACTATTTTTATATACCACCAATAAAAATATTAAATAAAACTATAACTATATGTATTTCTTAAAAATAAAGGCTGGACATAAAACCCCTAGTTTATTATATAATAATGTTATAAGGGATTATACTAATGGTTCCAAACTAATAGTATAGAATTTTTCCAAATAGTGACATCTAAAAGATACAAAAAAAAATTGCCTTCTTATATTTTATAAATATTATGTCATTAAATATTTTTCAAGTTAGATATTAATAATATAGGAAGTATTACCAATAAATATTAATTTTGGGCCATCAAATATTAAATATATATTTATTAATATCAAATTTTCATCTAAGAATAGTCGATGTACATAACTCAGATTGATTACATTTTAATTTCATAAAACTAAATACATTTTGTTTTACTGAATAAACATTTTTATTCTAAATCTACCATACAAAGAATAGAAATATTACTAGTTGAATGCTAAGTCATAGAGTTATCACATAAGGACTGAAATATGGATGAAGAAAACATGTTTTGTAAAAACAAAATCATTTTCTAATGAATGACCTGATCCTTTATGGATTCCTCGATATTGAGACAAATCTATAATACAATATTTCATGTAAATTTTCATTAAATATTTAATTTTAAAGAAAATTTTGTCCACATATTAAATTTTTTATAAATATATAATTCAATAAAAATTTAACTTCAATGGTGTTATGAAATTTGAAAAATTTTACTGAAAAGGAAAATTGTTATAATATATCAAATGATGACATTTATTTCTCAATATGATACATCACTAATGGAATATTTACGGTTTTCCCCTTTTTAACTAAAAATTAATAATTTTTTAACAAAATTACAATAGTTCTCTTGAAAATAACTAGAATACCTCATTTAATAAATTTGATTGAAAATGAATCAATACAAATTAAATTAGAAGAAATTTTCTTGTAGAGGATTATTTATTTGTTGAAAAAACATAAAGTAATATATTCTCCCAAACATGAATTTTTTTATCATTATAAATAAATTGTCAATAAATATATTTATCATTACAGACCCATTTTTCTTTTAAAAATAATTAATAGATAAATTCATGCTTAATATATTTCTCAAAAAATTGAGAGTAATCCACTCCATCGGATTAGTGTAGACATATTCTGTAAAATATGACTCAATCTAAAAGAATATAGATATATTATACCATTATATATCAAACAATAAATAGATTATCATATTATGTAAAAATAATATTTATACTCTTCCTTCGAAGGGATTCATCATTTTATCATGGATAATAAATGTAACAAAATAAATCATTATATAAAAATATCCCCCAATGATACATTAATATTAATTACCATTGAAGAAAACATGAATTTAAAATCACATATAGCCATCATCAAACCATAATGTAAATCCACAATCATTGATCCACTAATAATCATGGAACATGGATAAAAATATAAAGAATGAATATATGATGTCATTATATATCAATTAACAATAACAAATAATAAACACCTCATTTGGATCAATTTCATATTCATTCCAATTCGACCAAAACATTCAACGTAAATTATTACATATATCACATTCTGGGAAAACAATTTATAAATAATAAATCATTGTATGGCGTAATCATTTAATTCTCAAATAATAAGGAATATTCAATAACACAAAAATGGTATAAGACATAAGAATTGAAACATCACTTCTCTTGCATGTTCGTACATTTTTATGGTGAAATATTAACTCCAAAGAACCTCTTTGGATAAACTTCGACCTATGTCTAATCAAAAAGGGACTTAATATTACTACACACAGCATCTATAAAACTAAAAATTCTATACCCATATAAAAACATTTAAACTATCCATTCTTGAATGTGTTAAATTTGTTCAACTCTATTTAAAAATATTTTTAATTTCCTCCCTAAATCATTTGTAAAGGACTGTTACCATCTCATATTTAACAATAACCACATTGTGTTATATCTTAAAATATCAACAAATCACAAGTATTATCATCAATCAATTTTCATTACATAAAAATCATTAACAGAAATATATATATCTAAATGATCCGAAATAAAATAAAAATCATCATGTAAAATTCCAATAACATTGCATCAGATAACAATTAGTTGTAATATTGGATTAAAATAAAAACTATTCTAGATTTTTTGATATTTCAGAAATGGTATATAATAAAATCTATTTTTCATTAAAAGTATCAATTGAAATATTCATCCTATAATATAGTTCAAATAATAATGTAAATTTATTTGAATTAATAAAAAAAATAATATACATTTTTAGGTGAAAATTAATTGATATTCATTGTAATCTAATTGAGTCCATCTTATAATAAGAATTTAAGATAGAATATGACATCGAATAACAATATTTTTATGATAATGAATATTATTATAATCATTTAAAATATCAATAAATATTATATTATTTTTTTATACATAATTATTATGAACTATAAATTGGTTTATTTTAAAATATGGTTAATGAAACACATTAATTTATCCATAATTCTATCCATTTAATTTCCAAAATGATAATATTATTACTTGATGAACGAGTTATATTAAAAAATCTATAAATATATCCTAACACTAATAAATAGTCTTGGTTTTCAATAAATTCATATTATGGAAATCACGAAACATAATTTTCATACTATTACATTAAATCATCTTCACTAGTCAGAGAGAAAAAAATATTGTCACAAAAATTCAAAACAAAAAAATACCAACCATATCATTTGATAAATTTTCATCATAATAACATTGATAATTTATGATTTCTTCTTTATGTAATAAATTTATAAACCTATGAATGATTTAAAACTATTAGAATTTAGTCATTTGGGGTTTTCATAATTACAAAGAAAACTAACCTTTTAAGGTAATGATAACTCTACTGTGATAAATTATACTGTGTTGGTCTAATTAATAATATGTATACTTTTACTAGTGTATAATCCAACATCCTCAATCAACAAAATATCATTAAATAAAAATCAACAATACATTTTCTCGTTCATAAATATTATCGTTGGCCATTTTATTTTTTACAAAAGATATAGTATTATATATGGTTAATCATACCTAGAACAAAAATACTGACCATGTTATGATTAGAAATAGGTAACACATTAGTTAGGTTGAAATATAATGTTCTAACATCAAATAATATATATATATATATATATATATATATATTCTTGAAATATAAAATATCCCTTGAATTTGAAATTTGAATTCAAACTCTTTTTAATGTACCTAAAAAAGATAAATTTGAAGGATATAGAAAACATGTAATTACTTATACCAAAGAGAATATTAACTACAATATAGAAATTACAGTATTAGAATATCTGATCTGGATTCCATAAGTATCCATTTCTGACATCATAAGAATTACACGTCACCAAATATATATTTTTTATATTACGTATTATATTTTTTTGATTAATCACAGTCTCTAGGATCAAATTTTAATGTCTCTATAAAAACATCATTTCTCCTCCATAATAAAATTCTATCAAAGTATTTATAATAAATATAAAATAATATGATACAGATATGGATATATCTCACATAATATTATCACATGTAGAATATTTTAGTAAAAATGTTCCACATATGTGAGAAAACAATAGACCATTTATTTATACAATGTGATTCCTTACCCACACATCAACATGTCTAAAACAGTAATGATTAATCATTGAAACTAATTTTGTGATCATTTTCAATCAATATATAATGCAACAAAAATCACTATATAAAGAACCTAAGTTATCCTAGGTGAAATACCATTATAATAATACTAGTAAACAATAAATATAATGACACTATTAAAATAAACAAAAAATGTGACATAAATCAAAACCAAAATCACTAAAATGAAAAATAAATCTTTCTATGAAATGATCTCCTAAAATTTAGAGAAAATGGTTGATAAAACCCAAATATATATTCTCTAAATTAGATATTAATTAATCAATGTTTTGGAATTTATTTCACCATGATATTGGTAAAATACCATGTTTATAAAATACATCATGGATTATTAAAAAGAATGATGAAAAAGTAAATATGGATGGGAATGGAATTAGATACCAAACTAATAATAGAATTAACCAAGGTAACAAATAACTAAGAACAATTTTTACAATAGGTGATATAAAATTGATGTTAGTACATGAATAATGTTTGTTAAGGGTAATCAGTCCACGAACAAATATAGGATGAAGTCCAAATAAGTGTTCAAATGGTTTAATGAAAAAACATATAATGATTACATTAATTAATGTTTTCGACAAAATAGCCTTAGTAAACATCTATGATTTAGTTACACATCCTTGAAATTTTGGTGGCACTTTAGTAAAAAAGGAGCAACATGTTTTCATGAAGACTTATGGTGGACCTCCACTAGAGATTTTTTGGTTCCCAAATAAAAACCCGTACCCCTCTATTCTTTTATTATCCCATAATACACTAATAAACCAATAAATTGTCTTTAAAATCATTTAATCTTCAAAATCCCACTTTACCGACTAAAAAACATCAAACAAATCCCCATCCTCATTAAAAATTAAAAAAATTAACAAACACATTATATAATAAATAACATTCCTAAAAATCATAATAACTAATTACAAAGTAATTAAATTTCATTTTTACACACTTAGAATAACCATCATTTATTATTGAGTTATACTCGTAATGAGTTACCATGATCATTTATTATTGTATACACATTTGATTTTTGAAAACTGATAAACATTGAGATAGAATTGTAGAATATAAAGGGGTAAATAATGAAAGTCTTTTTAATCTCGTGTAATGTCATGTTTTGATTAATTTTAGTTATCATTTGTACATTCAAATACCTTTTAGTTTAGTGGTTACCTTATGGGGTATGATTTCTACATATATTAAATATGTGTATTTGGTGTCACAGATCACATTGTATCACGGTAGTATATCCAAAAAATATTCTATAATGTTTGAATTTTAAAATAATTTTTTGATTGAGTATGGTTTTATAAATTTTAATTATCAAAATTATTTTTTCCATACAATGATTTATAGGATTATGTTTTTGAAAATATAAATAATAATTCAGAGACATGTACTATGATTCTAATTATGGGTTTCACTCTTTTTTCTATTAATATTTTTCTTCATAAGGTCATATTTTAACGATTTTTTTGAATGAAATTTTTATTTATTATTCCTAATGTTTTTTAACTCATCATGTAATTATTAATTTTAATTTAATAATATTTTATCTAAAGGATGTGTTTTGAATGAAATTTTTTATTTAGAAAAATGATGTAAAACGCCATTTTTTTAGATTTACATAGAAAGTATTTTATGTTTAAAATATTTTTATTTAAATAGACCAACCATTAAGGGATACATTAAATAAAATTTATTTTTAGAATGATGTACATAAATATTGTAATTGTTTTTTGTGATTATATATATATTAGTGTGATAATTTTTAATTATATTTTTTATTTAATCCTTTGGGGTAATGGGTTTTATAAAAATGTGAACTGGAAATTATATTGTTTAAAATACACAATAAATATAGAAAATCACAGTAAGATTTTTTTAATATATATTTTCTTATATTTATGTGTCTTTAAATGATTAATTTAAATTAGTGGATTTTTGAATTTAGGTACTTTTAGATTTAATCTATTTGTTAATGTTTCTTTTAAACTAATTATTATGGTTTTTACGAATATTATTTGATTAGATAAAATAATTTTCAATGGACTAGTATGTTCCTTATTATTATTGGAAATGTAAAATTCAATAAATTTTTGGTATTTCGATTTTCTATGATATTAATTAATTAATTTAAACTAGGGGATCTTGAAATATGTTTTTGTAATTTTATTCCATCAATAAAAATTTAACAAATAATTTTATAGTAAAATAAATTGTATTCCCTAGTTCTAAATAAAATCAATAAATAAAATTGGGTGGATTTTGTGTTCTTAAATGGTGTGGCTTTTGAAATCTATTTTAATCCTATGAAAATTTCATAATTTATTTTATGAGAATCTATCATTTGTTTTTTATTCTAACATGAAATTAATAGGAATGACTATAAGTTAATTACTGTTATAATGAAATAAAATGCATCATAAAAAATTGGAGCATTAGACTCCAAAAAATTTTCATTATGTCATGTTGGTTACCTCTAATTTATTAAATTTAATATTTCATTGATAATGTGACTTATATTTATTTTCGTTCATTTTATGAGAAGAATATTGATAAAAAGGTCTATGATATATGTTATCAAAAAATTGTTACAATTTATTCGAATGATAAGGAGGATGTCACACCATGGAAGGGATAGTGATGACTCCATCATTCTATGTTATTATATGTATGACCAAACTGATATTAAGAATACATTATTATAGATGAATCTGTAAAGAAAAGATTGGATTAACATTGTTAGAAAGTGAGAGGTAAGAAGAAATAATTTATAGCCATAAAGGGGTTACAATAATAGGGCTATATGAGAGGAAACATATGGGTAAGTGTGTGAAATTTCATCAATATATTACTCATCAATATTAACATAATTAATAAACATATTTATATAAATTTAATTTCTATAAAATATATAGCATAATTACACCAATTATTTTCATCTCCATGTTATTTTCGACATATCAATTTTATTAAACAATTTTATTACATTTAAAACTAATTCAATACATATTTATTAATTTTTGTCATCAAAAATTTAACTTGTCATTTATTTTATAAATTAATGATTAATTTCCATAATATTTCATCAATATCTGACAACAAATTCCTAATAAGACTATTTTTCTATTCTAATGATTTTATTTTGTCACCATTATGAGTGGTAATCTCCAATAATGGTATTTCATCCAAGGTATTTCTAATAAAAAACATACCAATAAAATAAGTTAAATTCAATAACAATTTGTTAAATTAAACAATTAAAATTTTGTAAAATAATATACCTTTTTTTAACAACAAAATATTAAAGAAAGTGAAATATAATTATTAGAGTCAATAAACACGTCTAAACTAGCACATAATATCCACAAAATGTCTATATTAATGATGGGGTGCTATGCATAAACTTGTGGTTCCACCTATGGGAACCCCAAATAATGCTACTTCATGCTTGTAAAATAGTAAATCATATAAATTTTATGATTTATTATTTAAAACCTACTTATCAAGCTCAACAATATTCAACAATCTTCCCATAGTCCATCATTACCTTGGGAATTTTCATTTCATTGTGTAGCTCGAAAATTAGTATGTGGTCTACATAATCTACTAAAAACCTCCAACTAAAAATTCACGTCCCTTTAAACACCTTCCTATCATTTATTTAAATGGTCTTTGTTTCTTGACTACACATGGTTGTACTACTAAAACTATCATTCATCAACCTATTCATATAGGGGAAACCTAAAATGATACAATCTCAAATAGATACCAAATTATCATATTAGTTTCCACTCATAATAAGGATCACTGAAAAAATGTTTGATTGATGAAAGATGCTTTAAATTTGAAAATATTTATCCATTAGTATAAATTAATGGAATTTTACCACTTTTATATCATTGAGTATCTTCATTAGATCAACATGTTTTTGTTCATGTTAAATTTTTTTCTTCATGAAATAAATAATAGTATTTCATTTTCATAATTAATCCCCATGGATCTGATTTATTATCATATTTATCCTAAAATATCAATAAATAATTCACTAATAGTGATATGACTAATATCAATTATTTGAAATACTAATACTAATGTTTAAAACTAAAAATTAGCATATATATCTCCTATACAAATTGTTTGGATCCAGCCTATTATTCTATGTCATATATTGAGTGGTTTAAACATTTTATATTGGATAATCAATGTTTAAACTAGGTTGTTATCATATTTTATCTAATAAAAATGTTATAACCATTAAAAAACTAAAAACACATGTATCATTATTTTCTCATAATTATGTATAACACAAATTTTTCTAATCATGGATAATTCCCGCTAATGAAAATGATTAATCTTATTTTTTTCGACTAAATTAGTCCATAGCTTACTTCATTTCTATTATTTCTTCCCTTGTTCTCCCTGTTTCACACACATTCATTATCCATCTACCACATTCCCTCCACTAAATCTATTTTTATTTTGTTTCATTTGTGTTCATCCATCATCATCATTTGATATTAATTATTAAAGACACAACAAATCCATTTTATTCAATATGATGTCCTTTAATTTTATATAAACATAATTTAAAACATAACCACTGAACATACTATGAGGGAGTCTTAATTTTCTCTTTATAAAACAATATAATAAGTTTTAAGCTATAGGGAATCAATAATAACAATAAAATTACATTCATATGGGATGAAAAAAGTTTTTAATTGATTATAAAGATAATAATAATCCATGTCCTAAATAAAAAGCAGTTTTGATGTTTTATAGCTATATAGATTCATTGTCTGATTATCATTATACATCTGAGGTAGGGTATCATTAATATAATGGTACAACATCTATTATATGAATCTATAACAAAAAATTACTCAACTCATTTACATTAAAAAAATAAACAATATATTATATATTTAATATGAAATATATTTAAAATATTGAATTATTTATTTTATTCATATTTTCAGATATGCATGGAAACAAGAAGAGGTGGATTTATTTTATGACAATATGTTGTATGAATGTCGTATCAAACATGAAATTTGCTTAATTTTTTTGGAAAGAAAGTAATGATAACCCAAAACGTTCATATGTGTTTTTGTTATAGAGACATGAGATATGATTTTCTCCATTCAAAAGGATAAATATATTATTATATGATTATTAATGTATATAAATTCTATTTATAAAATTATTTTATAATTGATTGATGAATTTTTCAATAATTATTATAAAAAAAACCTCTTAATGAAATCAGCAAGATATAAAGTCATGTTATATATACCCTCACACATGTTCATGTGGTGGGTATATATTACTATAGGAGAAAATGGTTGATTTTTTTGAGCTTTGAAATAAATATATTATCTACATTAAAGAGGTCTATTTTGATCCTTTATTTATCCATACCTATCATAAATGTAAAAAAAAAGTGAGCATGAGAACAAACTAGATTTTTCTTATTGATTAATAAAAAAGTACCTATTAATATTATAAGAAAAAAATTATTTTTTATATCCATAATAAAAATAATTAATTCATTATACTAATATAACATTTTCGTATTTTATTTCAAGATACCATTCAAGAAAAATTATGAAGGGGGACTTTATTAATAATGGTAGGATAGACAGCCTTTTGACTAGTTTATGAAACTGAAAACACCTAGTCCGTATTTGAGGATTTGAGGCTTGTCTGATAATTAATAAATTTTTTGTCATCCACGTAAGAAATCTAGGTAAAAAAAATACAAGGCAAAAATGGGTTCAATATAATGAAAACATTGATAAGTGAATTATATGATACATTAATAAATTTATTCATTTATACTAAATCTATTTTCATAAGTAATTATATAAAAATATCCCACAAAAACAACGACAAATGACTATCTAGATCCCACACCTCCTTATATGGACATGACTATATATTGTATTTTTCTTGTTTGGGATCCCCATTGCCATATTTTAATGTAGGAAATAATATAATTATATACAATAATTATTCTAGAATATCATTATTTGTTGATTACATTAGAGGTGGATAGTGCTAAACAATGTACATATCATTTTTAACATAGTGAAGCAACTCATTTTCTTCTCTTGATATATTACACATTCTTTTATTTATAATTAATTAATTTTTTTATTTAATTTTAATGATTTCCGAAATTTTGTTTGTATTGTAGTAACATTAAATATAGTATTCAATTTAGAATAAAAATAATTGGGAGTTAGAACCATTAGATACATCTTGAATTTATAAATGATAAAAAAAATATGCAATGAATTCCATTATGTTTGTGAATTAGTATAATTTTTCTCATGACTGCTTCCTAATATCAGATAGACATTCTATTAATTATAATTAATAATGGAATAATTTAAGTTATTATTCATAATAAATATATTTTACCCATGTTTTAGTCCTTTCCCATATAAGTTAATTTTAGATTTGTTTCCATTATTTAAAATAAATATAAATTATATAGATTAAATTTATTACTTATCATATTAAGTAGCATCTTAGTAATTGAATACAAAACAAGATCCAATTAATTTATGGTTTTATGTATCGAAAATATATCTCAATAGGTTTTTAGTACTTGAATAATTCTACTGTACTGAAATATATAGCTCAATTAATGGAAACCAAATATATTAAGTGATGGTTTCTTCTATTCCATGATAAGTTATAATAAAATTATAATTAAAACATATTATTTATTGTAATTTCATTTTAAAATATCCTTTTTAGTTTTTATTTTAAATTTAATATATTAAATATTTAACACAAATTGATTTAAAACATATTCTAAATTCACTTTACTAGTTGAAATTTATGAAATATATAGAGAGTTATCAAATTTTATGTTTTATATTATTCTACTAGTTTTTTAATTATAAATATTTTATATTACCAATATTTTAATAATTAATATATCAAAAAACCAGGTTATGTAAGATGTTTTAAAAAATCCATATATTGATAAATAATCCCATAAAATTAGTTATACACGATTATGGGAAGATAACATTGGTTCTAGTTACTATTGATTATTTATTGTAATTTTCATTTTATTTTAAGAATTTTATTTCCAAACTGGTTCTTCATTATTAAAAAGGGAATGTTTAATTTGGTTATCATATTTTTTTTATTCATTTCTTTAAAGTTTCATGACATGAACTCTAAATTATTTTCACAAGGTTAGTTAGATTTAAACACTTATATTTAAAAAAATTGATTTTACATTGTGTTTTATATACTTTTTTGTTTTGTAGGTTCTTTATGATGTTTAATCATACTCAATTTTATATATAAAAAACCTTCATGAATTATTTTTATTTTATATTATATGTTTTATAAAATTATATAGGTCAATATAATAGTATCTTCCATGACTATTACATTGATAAATTAGTATGTCTGAAAATTATCATTAATTTTTTAGAAATGTTAATACTTATTTTATTTATTATCATACTACTAGTTTCTATTTATAGGGATTTGGAATTATGTTTTATTATTATTTAATAACCAAAAAAATAATTATAAATAATACCTATTAAAATGAAAAAATTTCAAAATCAAATATATATTAGGTTGTTAAAAAAATAATTCACATAAAAAGTAAATTTATATTTCTATTTTCCATAGAATAAACAAATGAATTTTTTGAAAATCAATATTTCTTGAAACATTATTAATTTTTTTTAGGATAATAGATTTCTAATATAAATTTTTATTTCATTTTTACATATAAATTTTGTTCAAATCAACTTTCAATATTTTTTTTAACTAAACCCAACATGGAATGTTGATTTTAATATTTCTTTTTACAGAAAATAATATATATTGATGTATGTTCTTATCATAACCACCATGGGAAGATTCATTCAATGTAGGTTTTTAAGAGGCTTGAAAAGAATAATTCCACATAAATTTTAATAATATCCAGTGATGAAAATTATAATAAATATTAATATATAAAATACTTTGTATACCAATAGTTCAAATTTTTTTGGTATATAACTCATACAAAAATAGATATAATAAATCATATGTATGGTTAATCCATAAAAAACAACAAGAGAGGCATAAAAATATAGGTATATGAAATAATAATAATAATATCGGGACCTAAACTAATTTTTTTTGAAAAGTTGGTATGACATTTTTTATAATAAATATCTTAATAAGATATCTCTGAACTTTTTATTTTATATTTTATAAATATTATTTAATTATAATTTACATAATATAATGATTTGAAATATATAGTTCATTGAACATGCATTTAAATATTTGTCCTTAAAATCATAGAGATGATATTATGAATATCATAACACTATCTTAGAATAACCATAATCTATAACATATATTAAAGACATTTTAATTTCATAAAATTAATAACATTTTGTTCCAAAAATTTTAGTTTCGTTTAGAAATATAAAATAGAGGGCATAAAGAGGAGGACTTGTGTTTTATGGATGTTAGTTATTACTAGTGGAATTTATGATAAAAACCCTATACCTATTTTCAAAAAATATTTATCATTTTCTTTATAAATCTCCCAACTCTTATGACTACCAATGTCTTCAGAAAAATATCAAAACATATATTTTTGGATAATTCTCTATAAATATTTATTTTTATTGAAAATTATGTAAAATTTTTATTTTTTAGAAAAATATATAATTCATTTGAAAATAAAAATCCATATTGTATGAATATTTATAAAATATCATTCAAAATGATTCACCTTAGTCTAGATCCAATGAATAAATTAGTTTCAGAATCTGAAACTATGTGAAGGATGTATTTATGTTTTCCCTTATTAGTCAGAAAATTTTATTATTTTTTAAAAAAACTATCATTGTACAATAACAATTAGATAAACTAATTTACTGAATATATGTGTCAATTTACTAATAAAATTGAAATTGATGGAATATTCCAAATACGTGATATGTCATTTCATAAGTAATCTGAATCACTATATTATTACCATCATTAAAACATTTCATCATAAAAAATATATTCTTCGTATATATCTTCCTCAGAAAATCCACATCCTCTTAAAAAATAACGAATATAAAAAATACAACATTCAAAAATTTTCCAATTAAAGATGGTATATAAGAATCATTTAAAAGTATTGAGGATTTATGTAAAATTTCCTATGATCTCATGGTATCATACATTATGATATTATAACAAAATTTATAAAACATATTATATATTATATAATTATGTGAAAATAACCATTCTAATTTTC
The DNA here is from genome assembly GCA_963277665.1 of Viscum album. Classification (NCBI taxonomy): domain Eukaryota; kingdom Viridiplantae; phylum Streptophyta; class Magnoliopsida; order Santalales; family Viscaceae; genus Viscum; species Viscum album. Next base: position 957,531,755 of record OY728143.1, on the reverse strand, counting down.
ATTGGGAATGAATCGTTATGTTTCGAGGGATATTACTTATAAAAAATATTATTAAGTTAACACACAATGATATGATAATTCTATTGACTGGTGAAGAAGACATACATTCGGATTCAAATACCAAAACATTAATAAAAAATTTATAACAAATCACAACTATCCATTAAAACCCATGGATTATAGATTTAATGAGATAGAATACATATATATTTTCATCTATATCAATAATTATATAACAATAATATATAATATATTTTAATTATGGAAAATTTCATTCTAAGTCAACCACAATATCAGTTATGAATGAATAACTATCTCACATTCCATTGGAAAATGTTATAAAAAATTTATAATTTTATAAACTAATAAATTTGAACTCAAATACTGAGATATCTTCATTACCACAATATGGATGGACGCATATGAATTACTACAATACTTTTTTCCATGTTCATAAATTCATATGATGTATATTTAATACTTTAAAATTCCATAGTTTAACCTTCCTCTTATAGATAAGAGAAATGTGACATAATATGCTAAATTACACAATTCATAAGACTCAAAATTTAGGACAATAAGAAAGAAAATAAATATATAAATTAATAAAATACTGATATATTCATAAAACATTTGTTAAGATCCATATAATTTCCTACCATAAACTATGTGAAAACTGTGTAAGCTTCCCATTATTAATATGAAAGCAAATTGTGTCACATATATAAATATATATAAATTGAAATTATTATAATCACACACATCACAATATGCTACTATCATCAATATAAGTTGATGAAACCTCATGATATATACCAAAAGATAAATCATTGAGCTAATAATCAATAATATAACATCTCATAAAAATTATTCCTTATATTTGAGTAAACTAACCACTAGTTAATATTTTATGATATTTAAAAAATGGGTTACCATAAAATCTATTATATATTAACAGATAAATTAAAATCATTTTCCTCTAATCTATTTCCAACTACATTGAAAATCTTACTGATAGAATAAGTGATATAGTATACCTTTTACTGAAACCAATTAATTGATATTTATTGAAAATTGGATAGATTCATTCATCAAACTAGTATTTATGAATGAATGTGATCAAGATTAACAAAAAATTTTATGATAATTATAGATAAAATAATAAAAGATAATTTTATAAAAAATTTCTATATAATTATGTTTTATACAACATTATAATTAAAAGATAATTGTGTGACTTTACACTTTTGTTAGTAAAAAAATTTCTTATCCTTCAGCCAAACCTATAAAATATTTTTCCAATGAATTAGATATGAACTGTTGAATGTATGATTTTAACCAACCATTAAATTTTTCCTATAATAAATATTAAGTCTACATTATTAATAAATGAATATTATAGAATTTAATATATAATCCTCTCATCAAATTATGGTTATTACTCTAAAATAATTACAATTATTATTAATGTGTCAATAATATTAATAAAAAAATAAAACAATTAACCACATCATTCCACAAATTCTAATCACTCTATAAATTTTTATATGTTATTTCCTCTCTTTTTATTCCATTTATATCACTATGAATAATTTTAAAATACTTTCATCCGTCAACCACGATTTAGGAAACTACTAAAAATTATCTTTTTTAGTTAATAATCACTCTTACATGAAATACACTTACATGTTGGTTTAATTACTATATAATTCAAAAATTATTTATAACCATTGATATTATTTCATGAGTTCATACTGACACAAATGATGAGGAAGTCCTAAACTTATACACATGTCAATGTATTTCCTAAACTAGACCATTTAATAACACTTCAAATTCGTAATAAACATATAAATATCAAAAATAATTACATATCTGGAAAAATGAAATTCAAAATAAAATACTTACAACCTAATATTATTTAAAATGTCATAAAATAAACAAGTATCCATTAATTCAACTCATATTTAGTTAACTATAAGATCTCATGTCTCTAAATTTTATTTATTTTAATAATGATATCTTAAATTCAATGATATTATCGATTAAAATAATCACTATTATAATTCACACTATTTTGATATCTTTATGAGAACTCTCAATTTTATATTATTTAACAAAATAGAATATGAAACCATTAGGAAATTCAAATATAGTGAAAAATAAAGACATTGATGAGTCATGAAATTTATTATATCTTCTCATCTCAAATAAAAAACTATCCCGTAGTTTAAAATCTAAATTATTTCATAAAAATACCTCTGTAGAAAACTATGGATAATATCATATGCCTCAAGACACACAACCTATGTTTTCCCCTCATTTGGAAATTTTATAATCATTGTAAAAGTTAATTGCCTCGTATGTTTTTTCACCCATTTGTCTTAAAAAATTAAAATCTCATAAAATGATTAAGTTTTTACTCAGTAGAACATAGAATTAATTTTCATTATATTAAACTCAACCACATATAATTTCACAGGACTAATTACCTTGATAACAAAAAATACTAATATATTATACAATTTTTTATTATTCAATATTATCTAAGTCCAACTAATTATTTTTCCTTCAAAATCATTATAAGTGTTGGTCAATCATAATGAAATCAAAAATTCTCATCATGTTACGATTAAAAACATGTGACAATATTTTTGGTGAAAATTAATTGGTTATGACCAATAAATTTATATATATGTCCTTGAAATTAATAATTATCAACTTAGTAGGGAAATTTAAATTATAAATCATTTGGGTGAACATAAAGGAAATAAATTTTACTGATATAAAAATTTATTCTTTATTTATCCATATGTAAATAATATCCAACATATTGAAATAAAATTATTAGAGTCTCCAATCATGTATCAAAAAATATCCATTTCTAATATAATAATATTCAATCATCATAAAATTTCATTTTCTATTTTTGTATTATAATTTTTCTAATCAATAGATGTTTCTATGAATGTTTTATATTATCCTAAATACAATATCTCGATCACATCATCTAAATATTGTTCTTCAAAACAATTATTCTCATTCTAAAATAATATGATAAATATATTGACAGATCTATCATAACATTATCCTAAGATAATTAATTCATGAATGTAACTCATAATATATGTTAAAACATACCATTAAATTATAAATTATATTTCCATCCCAAAACACAAAAATCACCCAGAAAACAAATTAAAAATATTGAGACATATTTCATTTCCATTTAAAATCAATTTCAAAAGTAACCATTATTACCTTATAAATATCATATCCTAAATGCTATAAAATAAGATAATAATATTGAAAATAAAAAATAAATAAAATTAATCTACTAAAGATGAAGAAATGCCTTAAATAAAATCCGAAAACATTGATAATTCAAATTAAATCCTTGTATAAAATAACCATATCCATAAATTATGAAAAAGTTTTGATAACACCCAAATATTTCTTCTATGACTCGGCAGGAATGAAAACCAGTTATTGGATTATCTCTCACCATGTCATTTATGCCATTCCAAATTGAGAGAAACCATTATAGGGGGATATGAAAAAAAAGATTAGGTAAATAGTGATGAGAATTGAATAATAGGTTTACCATGCCATCATGTTGTATATGTCTACCAAAAATCATGATCATTATTTAAATGACATGAAAAGAACCTAATGTGAGGATTTAATTAAGGGAATAAGATCGGAATTCGAGCAAGAAAAAATTTATTGAGTTTTTGGAATTAGGGTTTCAAGAGAATATTGAACCATTTAATAATTCTTCTACTAAAGAAATATTGAGATAAAACATCCATATTAGACACCAATTTTAAGTGGTATCCCACTAAAATTGTTTTCAACTCTAGTGGATATGTAGCCATTGTTTTTATATTACTCCTATAGTAGACCATCACTAGAGTTATTGGGGTTCCTAGACAAAACCCTTGTTATTTCTTACACCTTCCTAGATTAATATATCTATAAAAAATCCACAAACTTAATTAATTTAAAAATTTCACATTAAGAACCTAAAAAATCAAACACAATCTAACACTCATAAAAAGTAAATTATTTGAACTTCCACATTACTTCATAATTAAATTTTCTCAACAACATAATGACCAAGTTAAAGAAAATTATAATTTATATTAAAACATTTTAAATTCCCATTGTAGGGGATATGTTCATACACAAACATAATACGAAAAACTGGTTTCATATTCTGTGTTTTTTACATTGGGTTAATTTTATGCATTGAGTTTTTATTTTTGAAAATCAATGGGGTAAGTAATAAATATATGTTTATGGTGATACTCAAAATAAACAATGTTTTGATCTAGTATCTTTTAAACATTTTTAAGGAACTAAAAATTATCTTATAAAAATATGATTTATAGAAAAGTAATATTGAAAATTATAACAATAATGTAGAGAAACATTCTATTATATCTATATTGAGTTTTACTTATTATGTTACTACCATTTTTATAGAAATGTTTTTTTCAAAAGGATATTTTTAATGATTTTTTTTATTATTATTAATTTTTTTCAACTCTTTATGTTATTATTTATTTTATTGTACATTTTATTGTCCTAAGGATGTGTTTATAATAACATTTGTTTTATAAAATGTAGATGGAAATCCCAATTTTGTTGTTGGAGATTTACTCTAAAAAAATATGGGTACATTTTTCATATATAAATATGTAAATATTCTGTAGATATTTTCAATTTGTTTACATTTGAAAATATGGTCCAAAATGTTTAATTTTATTAGTAAATATATATATATATATATACACTTAGGTGATAATTATAATTTTAGATTTTTTATTTAAAAAATGAATGTAATGGGTTTTACAAAAAGAATAGAACATGATAGTATAGTGTGTTAATAAAAATTGTTAATTTATAAAAAATGGTGTTTTTTAAATATATTTTGATCTTTTAATGTAGCAGGAAATATTTAATTTAAAATGTTGATTTTGAGTTTATGTATTTTATGAAAAAACAAAATTTTTTGTTGTTATTTTTAAACTCATTATGAATAACTTTTATGAATTATATTTTTCTAAATAATCTAATTATAATTGGATTGGCACATTGCATATAATTTTTGTAAATGGATAATCCAAAATAGTATTTTTTTTATTTTCTATCTCAATAATTAAATATTTTAAAAAAAGTGGAATATAAAATATGGTTCTCTTATTTTTTTTAAAAAAATTGATATTTAATGAAGAACATTATACTAAACTTAATAGCATTACCTAGTATAAAATAAAATGTTTAGAAAAATTGCGTTGAATCTTTCCAGTTAATTTTTTTTATATTTTGAAATCATTTGAATTCAAAAAAAAATTTCAAATTAAATTTTATTGGATTTTCTCATATTTTATTGTTTTTTTTAAAAAAAAATTAGGAATGATTCTATTTAAATTAATTGTAAAAATTGATAGATAATTTAATAAAAAAAATTGGATTAGACACGCAAAAAATGTTTTATTTTATCAACTTTTTTCTCTATAATTTCTTAAATTTTATATTTTTGTGATAATGTGAATCCTATTTGGAATTAGTTTTAGTACAATGAGAAGAGTGACCTCAAAGGTCTATGATATATGTTTCTAAAAGAATTTAAGGATTTACTATAATGATAATGATGATTCAACACCATAGAAGGTATAATTATGATTCCAAAATAAAATATCATGGAAATATGGACAAATTGTTATTGAGAATAATTTATGGGATATAAATCCTTAAATAAAACAATTTCCTTATTAAATTGAGAAAGGTATAGAGTGTAATAGTGAAACTATTTGAATGAAATTTCTAAATTAAGATGACATTGTGAGGGGGAACTTCTGGGTGAGTGGGGTGACCATTCATCAATATTTTCCTCACTCATATGACCATAATAAACATAAAACTATTCTCCCATTTTAATTATATAAAATATCACGATAATTAAATCAATTACTTCAATATCCATTTCCATTTTCATTAGTCACTTCCATAAATAAATATTTTCCATAAAGTATAAATTCAAATCATATTAGGAAATCTGAATCATCAAAACATACACAACTGAATACATATATAAATTAATGAATAATTAGTTTAATTTTTTGTTCAATAACCAATCACATTATCACAACTATACTATTTTTTCACTATAATGTGTTTAATTAATTATAGTCTATAATCACCATTAAAAAAGATAATTTTACAAATTTTATGTTCAATATAAATTTATCAAGAGGTCTTGAGATATATTCAATAAAAATTATTCAATTTAAATAATATAAACTCCCAAAAAATTTCCAAATATTAATATTTTAACTTTAAAAGAAATAAAAATTAAAAAAAATTATTCCATTATCCAAATCTCCACATGATCATAGGTGGAACTGAAATTGTAGATCAATGAGTGGCTACTATAATTAACTATAACATCAACTCTTTTATCACCCCTAATAATTTCACACCATGCCACTACACTATAAATTCGTATCTAGTTGATCATTTATATGATTAACCATGCATATCTATCCCAGCATCAATCAAGCATCTTCTTTTGTGCCAACATTGTCATGGGATGTAATATCTGCTGATTCTAATTAGTTATGTCCTTGTCCAAATTCTATTTTTAAAACAATAATTTTTGATAATGAAATATTTACTGGGTGTATGTAGTGTTTTGGTTATTTTTTAGGGGTTCTGGACAAAAAATAATGGGAATAGTGTTCATCAATTTCATATTTCACAGTTGACACATGGTTAAGAGTAATAAATGATCCAAAACCATGCTAACTAAGATGAGGGGTGCACAAATAATAAACCCATTATGGGTGATAACAAAATTTGTCGATTTGGACAATGTTATTCAGCACTATTGGTGCATTGGTTTTTAAAATATGTGATCTCCATAGGAAATATGTTACCTTGCCCCTCTTTGACATAGTCTTTAACTTGGATGGTGAACTATTTGGAAAACCTTAAATCCAATCCACATTCCTCACTAAAATTGAGATTTTATCATTTCCCCCATCATGGTTTACTTTTTATACATGATTTTTCTCCCAATTTCTTCTTTGGAATCACTATTAGAAATAGGTAACACATTATTTAGGTTGAAATATAATGTTCTAACATCAAATAATATATATATATATATATATATATATCCTTAAAATATAAAATATCCCTTGAATTTGAAATTTAAATTCAAACTCTTTTTAATGTACATAAAAAAGATAAATTTAAAGGATATAGAAAACACGTAATTACTTATACCAAAGAGAATATTAACTACAATATTGAAATTACAGTATTACAATCTCTGATCTGGATTCCATAATTATCCATTTCTGACATCATAAGAAGTACACGTCACCAAATATATATTTTTCATATTACGTATTATATTTTTTTGATTAATCCCAGTCTCTAGGATCACATTTTAATGTCTCTATAAAAACATCATTTTCTCCTCCATAATAAAATTCTATCAAAGTATTTATAATAAATATAAAATATTATGATACAGATATGGATATATCTCACATAATATTATCACATGTAGAATATTTTAGTAAAAATGTTCCACATATGTGAGAAAACAATAGACAATTTATTTATACAATGTGATTCCTTACCCACACATCAACATGTCTAAAACAGTAATGATTAATCATTGAAACTAATTTTGTGATCATTTACAATCAATATATAATGCAACAAAAATCACTATATAAAGAACCTAAGTTATTCTAGGTGAAATACCATTATAATAATACTTGTAAACAATAAATATAATGACACTATAAAAATACACAAAAAATGTGACATAAATCAAAACCAAAATCACTAAAATGAAAAATAAATCTTTCTATGAAATGATCTCCTAAAATTTAGAGAAAATGGTTGATAAAACCCAAATATATATTCTCTAAATTAGATATTAATTAATCAATGTTTTGGAATTTATTTCACCATGATATTGGTAAAATACCATGTTTATAAAATACATCATGGATTATTAAAAAGAATGATAAAAAAGTAAATATGGATGGGAATGGAATTAGATACCTACCTAATAATAGAATTAACAAAGGTAAAAAATAACCAAGAACAATTTTTACAATAGGTTATATAAAATTGATGTTAGTACATGAATAATGTTTGTTAAGGGTAATCAGTCAATGAACAAATATAGGATGAAGTCCAAATAAGTGTTCAAATGGGTTTATGAAAAAACATATAATGATTACATTAATTAATGTTTTCGACAAAATAGCCTTAGTAAACATCTATGATTTAGTTACACTTCCTTGAGATTTTGGTGGCACTTTGGTAAAAAAGGAGCAACATGTTTTCATGAAGGCTTATGGTGGACCTCCACTAGAGATTTTTTGGTTCCCAAATAAAACCCCCTACCCCTCTATTCTTATATTATTCCATAATACACTAATAAACCTATAAATTATCTTTAAAATCATTTAATCTTCAAAATCCCACTTTACCGACTAAAAAACATCAAACAAATCCCCATCCTCATTAAAAATTAAAAACAATTAACAAACACATTATATAATAAATATCATTCCTAAAAATCATAATAACTAATGACAAAGTAATTATATTTCATTTTTACACTCTTAGAATAACCATCATTGATTATTGAGTTATACTCATTATGAGTTACCATGATCATTTATTATTGTATACACATTTGATTTTTGAAAACTGATAAACATTGAGATAGAATTGTAGAATATAAAGGGGTAAATAATGAAATACTTTTTTATCTCGAGTAATGTCATGTTTTGATTACTTTTAGTTATCATTTGTACCTTCAAATACCATTTAGTTTAGTGGTTACCTTACGAGGTATGATTTCTACATATATTACATATGTGTATTTGGTGTCACGGATCACATTGTATCATGGTATTATATTCAAAAAAATATTCTATAATGTTTGAATTTTAAAATAATTTTTTGATTGAGTATGGTTTTATAAATTTTAATTATCAAAATTATTTTTTCCATACAATGATTTATAGGATTATGTTTTTGAAAATATAAATAATAATTCAGAGACATGTACTATTATTCTAATTATGGGTTTCACTCTTTTTTCTATTAATTTTTTTTTCATAAGGTTATATTTTAACGATTTTTTTGAATGAAATTTTTATTTATTATTCCTAAGGTTTTTTAACTCATCATGTAATTATTTATTTTAATTTAATAATATTTTATCTAAAGGATGTGTTTTGAATGAAATTTTTTATTTAGAAAGATGATGTAAAACGACATTTTTTTAGATTTACATAGAAAATATTTTATGTTTAAAATATTTTTATTTAAATAGACCAACCATTAAAGGATACATTAAATAAAATTTATTTTTAGAATGATGTACATAAATATTGTAATTGTTTTTTGTGATTATATATATATTAGTGTGATAATTTTTAATGATATTTTTTATTTAATCCTTTGGGGTAATGGGTTTTATAAAAATGTGAACTGGAAATTATATTATGTTAAAATACTCAATAAATATAGAAAATCACATTAAGATTTTTTTAATATATATTTTCTTATATTTATGTGTCTTGAAATGATTAATTTAAATTAGTGGATTTTTGAATTTAGGTACTTTTAGATTTAATCTATTTGTTAATGTTTCTTTTAAACTAATTATTATGGTTTTTACGAATATTATTTGATTAGATAAAATAAGTTTCAATGGACTATTATGTTCCTTATTATTATTGGAAATGTAAAATTCAATAAATTTTTGGTATTTTTATTTTCTATGATATTAATTAATTAATTTAAACTAGGGGATCTTGAAATATGTTTTTCTAATTTTATTCCATCAATAAAAATTTAAAGAATCATTTTATAGTAAAATATATTGTATTCCCTAGTTTTAAATAAAATCTATAAATAAAATTGGGTGGATTTTGTGTTCTTAAATGGTGTGGCTTTTGAAATCTATTTTAATCCTATGAAAATTTCATAATTTATTTTATGAGAATCTATCATTTGTTTTTTATTCTAACATGCAATTAATAGGAATGACTATAATTTAATTACTGTTATAATGAAATAAAATGCATCATCAAAAATTGGAGCATTAGACTCCAAATAATTTTCATTATGTCATGTTGGTTACCTCTAATTTATTAAATTTAATATTTCATTGATAATGTGACTTATATTTATTTTCGTTCATTTTATGAGAAGAATATTGATAAAAAGGTCTATGATATATGTTATCAGAAAATTGTTACAATTTATTCGAATGATAAGGAGGATGTCACACCATGGAAGGGCTAGTGATGACTCCATCATTCTATGTTATTATATGTATGACCAAACTGATATTAAGAATACATGATTGTAGATGAATCCGTAATGAAAAAAATGGATTAACATTGTTAGAAAGTGAGAGGTAAGAAGAAATAATTTATAGCCATAAAGGGGTTACAATAATAGGGCTATATGAGAGGAAACATATGGGTGAGTGTGTGAAATTTCACTAATATATTACTCATCAATATTAACATTATTAATAAACAAATTTATATAAATTTAATTTCTATAAAATATATAGCATAATTAGACCAATTATTTTCATCTCCATGTTCTTTTCGACATATCAATTTTATTAAACAATTTTATTACATTTAAAACTAATTCAATACATATTAATTAATTTTAGTCATCAAAAATTTAACTTGTTATTTATTTTATAAATTAATGATTAATTTCCATAATATTTCATCAATATAAAAAAAGAAATTCCTAATAAGACTATTTTTCTATTCTAATGATTTTATTTTGTCACCATTATGAGTGGTAATCTCCAATAATGGTATTTCATCCAAGGTATTTCTAATCAAAAACATACAAATAAAATAAGATAAATTCAATAAAAATTTGACAAATTAAACAATTAAAATTTTGTAAAATAATATACCTTTTTTTAACTACAAAATATTAAAGAAAGTAAAATATAATTATTAGAGTCAATAAACACGTCAAAACTAGCACTAATATCCACAAAATGTCTATATTAATGATGGGGTGCTATGCATAAACTTGAGGTTCCACCTATGGGAACCCCAAATAATGCTACTTCATGCTTGTAAAATAGTAAATCATATAAATTTGATGATTTATTATTTAAAACCTATTTATCAAGCTCAACAATATTCGACAATCTTCCCATAATCCATCATAACCTTGGGAATTTTCATTCCATTGTGTAGCTCGAAAATTAGTATGTGGTCTACATAATCTACTAAAAACCTCCAACAAAAAATTCACGTCCCTTTAAACACCTTCCTATCATTTATTGAAATGGTCTATGTTTCTTGACTACACATGGTTGTACTGCTAAAACTATCATTCATCAACCTATTCCTATAGGGGAAACCTAAAATGATACAATCTCAAATAGATACCAAATTATCATATTAGTTTCCTCTCATAATAAGGATCACTGAAAAAATGTTTGATTGATGAAAGAGGCTATAAATTTGAAAATATTTATCCATTAGTATAAATTAAATGAATTTTCCCACTTTTATATCATTGAATATCTTCATTAGATCAACATGTTTTTGTTCATGTTAAATTTTTTTCTTCATGAAATAAATAATAGTATTTCATTTTCATAATTAATCCCCATGGATATGATTTATTATCATATTTATCCTAAAATATAAATAAATAATTCACTAATAGAAATATGAATAATATCAATTATTTGAAATACTAATACTAATGTTCGAAACAAAACATTAGCATATATATCTCTTATACAAATTGTTTGGATCCAACCTATTATTCTATGTAATATATTGAGTGGTTTAAACATTGTTTATTGGATAATCAATGTTTAAACTAGGTTGTTATCATATTTTATCTAATAAAAATGTTATAACCATTAAAAAACTAAAAACACATGTATCCTTATTTTCTCCTAATTAAGTACAACACAAATATTTCTAATCATGGATAATTCCCGCTAATGAAAATGATTAATCTTATTTTTTCGACTAAATTAGTTCATAGCTTAATTCATTTCTATTATTTCTTCCCTTGTTCTCCCTGTTTCACAGACATTCATTATCCATCGACCACATTCCCTCCACTAAATCTGTGTTTATTTTGTTTCATTTGTGTTCATCCATCATCATCATTTGATATTACTTATTAAAGACACAACAAATCCATTTTATTCAACATGATGTCCTTTAATTTTATATAAACATAATTTAAAACATAACCACTGAGCATACTATGATGGAGTCTTATAATTCTCTTTATAAAACAATATAATAAGTTTTAAGCTATAGGGAATCAAAAATAACAATAAAATTACATTCATATGGGATGAAAAATGTTTTTAATTGATTATAAAGATAATAATAATCCATGACCTAAATAAAAAGCAGTTTTGATGTTTTATAGCCATATAGATTCATTGTCTGATTATCATTATACATCTGAGGTAGGGTATCATTAATCTAATGGTACAACATCTATTATATGAATCTATAACAAAAAATTACTCAACTCATTTACATTAAAAAATAATCAATATATGATATATTTAATATGAAATATATTTAAAATATTGAATTATTTATTTTATTCATATTTTCAGATATGCATGGAAACAAGAAGAGGTGGATATATTTTATGACAATATGTTGTATGAATTTCATATCAAACATGAAATTTGCTTAATTTTTTTGGAAAGAAAATAATGATAACCCAAAATGTTCATATGTGTTTTTGATATAGAGACATGAGATAAGATTTTCTCCATTAAAAAGGATAAATATATTATTATATGATTATTAATGTATATAAATTCTATTTATAAAATTATTTTATAATTGATTGATGAATTTTTCAATAATTATTATAAATAAAACCTCTTAATGAAATCAGCAAGATATAAAGTCATGTTATATATACCCTCACACATGTTCATGTTGTGGGTATATATTACTATAGGAGAAAATGCTTGATTTTTTTGAGCTATGAAATAAATATATTATCTATATTAAAGAGGTCTATTTTTATCCTTTATTTATCCATACCTATCATAAATGTAAAAAAAAGTGAGCATGAGAACAAACTAGATTTTTCTTATTGATTAATAAAAAAGTACCTGTTAATATTATAAGAAAAAAATTATTTTTTATATCAATAATAAAAATAATTTATTTATTATAATAATATAACATTTTCGTATTTTATTTCAAGAAACCATTCAAGAAAAATTATGAAGGGGGACTTTGTTAATAATGGTAGGATAAACAGCCTTTTGAATAGTTTATGAAACTGAAAACACTTAGTCTGTATTTGAGGATTTGAGGCTTGTCTCATAATTAATAAATTTTTTGTCATCCACGTAAGAAATCTAGGTAAAAATAATACAAGGCAGAAATGGGTTCAATATAATGAAAACATTGATAAGTGAATTATATGATAGATTAATAAATTTATTCATTTATACTAAATCTATTTTCATAAGTAATTATATAAAAATATCCCACAAAAACAACGACAAATGACTATCTAGATCCCACACCTCTTTATATGGACATGACTATATATTGTATTTTTCTTGTTTGGGATCCCCATTGCCATATTTTAATGTATGAAATAATATAATTATATACAATAATTATTCAAGAATATCATTATTTGTTCTTTACATTAGAGGTGGACACTGCTAAACAATGTACATATCATTTTTAACATAGTGACGCAACTCATTTTCTTCTCTTGATATATTACACATTCTTTTATTTATAATTATTTAATTTTTTTTATTTAATTTTAATGATTTCCTAAATTTGTTTTGTATTGTAGTAACATAAAATATAGTATTAAATTTAGAATAAAAATAATTGGGAGTTAGAACCATTACATACATCTTGAATTTATAAATGATAAAAAAATGAAATGAATTCCATTATGTTTGTGAATTAGTATAATTTTTCTCATGACTGCTTCCTAATATCAGATAGACATTCTATTAATTATAATTAATAATGGAATCATTTAAGTTATTATTCATAATAAATATATTTTACCCATGTTTTAGTCCTTTCCCATATAAGTTAATTTTAGATTTGTTTCCATTATTTAAAATAAATATAAATTATATAGATTAAATTTATTACTTATCATATTAAGTAGCATCTTAGTAATTTAATACAAAACAAGATCCAATTAATTTATGGTTTTATGTATCGAAAATATATCTCAATAGTTTTTTAGTACTTGAATAATTCTACTGTACTGAAATATATAGCTCAATTAATGGAAACCAAATATATTAAGTGATGGTTTCATCCATTCCATGATAAGTTATAATAAAATTATAATTAAATCATATTATTTATTGTAATTTCATTTTAAAATATCCTTTTTATATTTTATTTTAAATTTAATATATTAAATATTTAACACAAATTGATTTAAAACATATTCTAAATTCTCTTTACTAGTTGAAATTTATGAAATATATAGAGAGTTATCAAATTTTATGTTTTATATTATTCTACTAGTTTTTTAATTATAAATATTTTATATTACCAATATTTTAATAATTAATATATCAAAAAACCAGGTTATGTAAGATGTTTTAAAAAATCCATATATTAATAAACAATCCCATAAAATTAGTTATACATGATTATGGGAATATAAAATTGGTTCTAGTTACTATTGATTATTTATTGTAATTTTCATTCTATTTTAAGAATTTTATTTCCAAACTGGTTCATCATTATTAAAAAGGGAATGTTTAATTTGGTTATCATATTTTTTTTCTTTATTTCTTTAACGTTTCATGACATGAACTCTAAATTATTTTCACAAGGTTAGTTAGATTTAAACACTTATATTTAAAAAAATTGATTTTATTTTGTGTTTTATATACTTTTTTGTTTCGTAGGTTCTTTATGATGTTTAATCATACTCAATTTTATATATAAAAAACCTTCATGAATTATTTTTATTTTATATTATATGTTTTATAAAATTATATAGGTCAATATAATAGTATCTTCCATGAGTATTACACTGATAAATTAGTATGTATGAAAATTATCATTAATTTTTTAGAAATGTTAATACTTATTTTATTTATTATCATACTACTAGTTTATATTTATAGGGATTTGGAATTATGTTTTATTATTATTTAATAACCAAAAAAATAATTATAAATAATACCTATTAAAATGAAAAAAAATTCTAAATTAAATATATATTAGGTTGTTAAAAAAATAATTCACATAGAAAGTAAATTTCTATTTCTATTTTCCATAGAATAAACAAATGAATTTTTTAAAAATCCATATTTCTTGAAACATTATTATTTTTTTTAGGATAATAGATTTCTAATATAAATTTTTATTTCATTTTTACATATAAATTTTGTTCAAATCAACTTTCAATATTTTTTTCAACTAAACCCAACATGGAATGATGATTTTAATATTTCTTTTTACAGAAAATAATATATATATATGTATGTTCTTATCATAATCACCCTGGGAAGATTCATTCAATGTAGGTTTTTAAGAGGCTTGAAAAGAATAATTCCACACAAATTTTAATAATATCTAGTGATGAAAATTATAATAAATATTAATATATAAAATATTTTGTATACCAATAGTTCAAATTTTTTTGGTATATAACTCATATAAATATAGTTATAATAAATCATATGTATGGTTAATCCATAAAAAACAACAAAAGAGGAAAAAAACACAGGTATATGGAATAATAATAATAATATCGGGACCTAAACTAATGTTTTTGAAAAGATGGTATGACATTTTTCATAATAAATATCTTAATAAGATATCTCTGAACTTGTTATTTTAGATTTTATAAATATTATTTAATTATAATTTACATAATATAATGATTTGAAATATATAGTTCATTGAACATGAATTTAAATATTTGGCCTTAAAATCATAGAGATGATATTATGAATATCATAACACTATCTTAGAATAACCATAATCTATAACATATATTAAAGACATTTTAATTTCATAAAATTAGTAACATTTTGTTCCAAAAAATTTAGTTTCGTTTAGAAATTTAAAATAGAGGGCATAAAGAGGAGGACTTGTGTTTTATGGATGTTAGTTATTACTAGTGGAATTTATGATAAAAACCCTATACCTAATTTCAAAAAATATTTATCATTTTCTTTATAAATCTCCCAACTCTTATGACTACAAATGTCTTCAGAAAAATATCAAAACATATATTTTTGGATAATTCTCTATAAATATTTATTTTTATTGAAAATTATGTAAATTTTTTATTTTTTAGAAAAATATATAATTCATTTGAAAATAAAAATCAATATTGTATGAATATTTATAAAATATCATTCCAAATGATTCACCTTAGTCTAGAACCAATGAATAAATTTATTTCAGAATCTGAAACTATGTGAAGGATGTATTTATGTTTTCCCTTATTAGTCAGAAAATTTTATTATTTTTTAAAAAAACTATCATTGTACAATAAAAATTAGATAAAATAATTTACTAAATATATGTGTCAATTTACCAATAAAATTTAAATTGATGGAAAATTCCAAATACGTGATATGTCATTTCATAAGTAATCTGAATCACTATATTATTACCATCATTAAAACATTTCATCATAAAAAATATATTCTTCGTATATATCTTCATTAGAAAATCCATATTCTCTTAAAAAATAACGAATATAAAAAATACAACATTCAAAAATTTTCCAATTAAAGAGGGTATATAAGAATCATTGAAAAGTATTGAGGATTGCTGTAAAATTTCCCATGATCTCATGGTATCATACATTATGATATTATAACTAAATTTATAAAACATATTATATATTATATAGTTATGTGAAAATAACCATTCTAATTTTAATTGGGAATGAATCGTTATGTTTCGAGGGATATTACTTATAAAAAATATTATTAAGTCGACACACAATGATATGATAATTCTATTGACTGGTGAAGAAGACATACATTTGGATTCAAATACCAAAACATTAATACAAAATTTATAACAAATCACAACTATCCATTAAAACCCATGGATTATATATTTAATGAGATAGAATACATATATATTTTCATCTATATCAATAATCCTATACCTATAATATTTAATATATTTTTATTATGGAATATTTCATTCCAAGTCAACCACAAGATCAGTTATGAATGATTAACTATCTCACATTCCATTGGAAAATGTTATAAAAAATTTATAATTTTAGAAATTAATAAATTTGAACTCAAATACTGAGATATCTTCATTACCACAATATGGATGGACACATATGAATTACTACAATACTTTTTTACATGTTCATAAATTCATATGATGTATATTTAATACTTTAAAATGCCATAGTTTAACCTTCCTCTTATAGATAAGAGAAATGTGACATAATATGCTAAATTACACAATTCATAAGACTCAAAATTTAGGACAATATGAAAAAAAAATATATAAATTAATAAAATACTGATATATTCATAAAACATTTGTTAAGATCTATATAATTTCCTACCATAAACTCTGTGAAAACTGTGTAAGCTTCCCATTATTAATATGAAAGAAAATTGTGTCACATATATAAATATATATAAATTGAAATTATTATATTCACACACATCACAATATACTACTATCATCAATATAAGTTGATGAAACCTCATGATATATACCAAAAGATAAATCATTGATCTAATAATCAATAATATAACATCTCATAAAAATTATTCCTTGTATTTGTGTAAACTAACCACTAGTTAATGTTTTATGATATTTAAAAAATGGGTTACCATAAAATCTATTATATATTAATACATAAATTAAAATCATTTTCCTCTCATCTAGTTCCAACTACATTGAAAATCTTACTGATAGAATAAGTGATATAGTATACCTTTTTACTGAAACCAATTAATTGATATTAATTGGAAATTGGATAGATTCATTCATCTAACCAGTATTTATGAATGAATGTGATCACGATTAACTAAATTTTTTATGATAATTATAGATAAAATAATAAAAGTTAATTTTATAAAAAAATTCTATATAATTATGTTTTATACCACATTATAATTAAAAGATAATTGTGTGACTTTACACTTTTGTTAGTAAAAAAAATTATTATCCTTCAGCCAAACCTATAAAATATTTTTCCAATGAATTAGATATGAACTATTGAATGTATGATTTTAACCAACCATTAAATTTTTCCTATAATAAATATTGATTCTACGTTATTAATAAATTAATATTTTAGAATCTAATATATAATCCTCTCATCAAATTATGGTTATTACTCTAAAATAATTACAATTATTATTAATGTGTCAACAATATTAATAAAAAAATAAAACAATTAACCACATCATTCCACAAATTCTAATCACTCTATAAATTTTTTTATATTATTTCCTCTCTTTTTATTCCATTTCTATCACTATGAATAATTTTAAGATACTGTCATCCGTCAACCACGATTTCGGAAACTACTAAAAATTATCTTTTTTAGTTAATAATCACTCTAACATGAAATACACTTACATGTTGGTTTAATTAATGATAAGTATACTCCTATATAAATCAAAAATTATTTATAACCATTGATATTATTTCATGAGTTCATACTGACACAAATGATGAGGAAGTCCTAAACTTATACACATGTCAATGTATTTCCTAAACTAGACCATTTAATAACACTTGCAAATTCGTAATAGACATATACATATCAAAAATAATTACATATCTGGAAAAATGAAATTCAAAATAAAAAATTTACAACCTAATATTAATTAAAATATCATTAAATAAACAAGTATCCATTAATTCAACTCATATTTAGTTCACTATAAGATCTCATGTCTCTAAATTTTATTTATTTTAATAATGATATCTTAAATTCAATGATATTATCGATTAAAATAATCACTATTAAAATTGACACTATTTTGATATCTTTATGAGAACTCTCAATTATATATTATTGAAAAAAATAGAATATTAAACCAATAGTAAATTCAAATTTAGTGAAAAATAAAGACATTGATGAGTCAGGAAATTTATTATATCTTGTAATCTCAAATAAAAAACTATCTCATAGTTTAAAATCTAAATTATTTCATAAAAATACCTCTGTAGAAAACTATGGATAATATGATATGCCTTAAGATGCACTACATATGTTTTCCCCTCATTTGGAAATTTTATAATCATTGTAGCAGTTAATTGCCTCGTATGTTTTTTCACCCATTTGTCCTAAAAAATTAAAATCTCATAAAATGATTAAGTTTTTACTCATTAGAACATAGAATTAATTTTCATTATATTAAACTCAACCACATATAATTTCACAGGACTAATTACCTTGATAACAAAAAATACTAATATATTATACAATTTTTTATTTTTCAATATTATCGAATTCCAACTAATTATTTTTCCTTCAAAATCATAATAAGCGTTGGTCAATCATAATGAAATCAAAAATTCTCATCATGTTACTATTAAAAACATGTGACAATATTTTTGGTGAAAATTAATTGGTTATGACCAATGAATTTATATATATGTCCTTGAAATTAATAATTATCAACATTGTAGGGAAATTTAAATTATAAATCATTTGGGTGAACATAAAGGATTTAAATTTTACTGATATAAAAATTTATTCTTTATTTATCCATATGTAAATAATATCCAACATATTGAAATAAAATTATTATATTCTTCAATCATGTATCAAAAAATATCCATTTCTAATATAATAATATTCATACATCATAAAATTTCATTTTATATTTTTGTATTATAATTTTTCTAATCAATAGATGTTTCTATGAATGTTTTATATTATCCTAAATAAAATATCACGATCACATAATCTACATATTGTTCTTGAAAACAATTATTCTCATTCTAAAATAATATGATAAAGTTATTGACAGATCTATCATAACATTATCCTAAGATAATTGATTCATGAATGTAACTCATAATATATGTTAAAAACATACCATTAAATTATAAATTATATTTCCATCCCAAAACTCAAACATCACCCAGAAAACAAATTAAAAATATTGAGACACATTTCATTTCTATTTAAAATCAATTTCAAAAGTAACCATTATTACCTTATAAATATCATATCCTAAATTCTATAAAATAAGATAATAATATTGAAAATAAAAAATAATTAAAATTAACCTACTAAAGATGAAGAAATGCCTTAAATCAAATCCCAAAACATTGATAATTCAAGTTAAATCCTTGCATAAAATAACCATATCCATAAATTATGAAAAAGTTTTGATAACACCCAAATATTTCTTCTATGACTTGGCAGGAATGTAAAACAGTTATTGGATTGTCTCTCACCATGTCATTTATTCCATTCCAAATTGAGAGAATCCATTATAGGGGGATATGAAAAAAAAAGATAAGGTAAATAGTGATGAGAATTGAAAAATAGGTTTACCATGCCATCATGTTGTATATGTCTACCAAAAATCATGATCATTATTTAAATGAGATGAAAAGAACCTAATGTGAGGATTTAATTAAGGGAAGAAGATCGGAATTCGACCAAGAAAAAATTTATTGAGTTTTTAGAATTAGGGTTTCAAGAGAATATTGAACCATTTAATAATTCTTCCACTAAATAAATATTGAGATAAAAATCCATATTAGACACCAATTTTAAGTGGTATCCCACTAAAATTGTTTTCAACTCTAGTGGATATGTATCCATTGTTTTTATATTACTCCTATAATAGACCATCACTAGAGTTATTGGGGTTCCTAGACAAAACCCTTGTTATTTCTTACACCTTCCTAGATTAATCTATCTATAAAAAATCCACAAACTTAATTAATTTAAAAATTTCACATTAAGAACCTAAAAAATCAAACACAATCTAACACTCATAAAAAGTCAATTATTTGAACTTCCACATTACTTCATAATTAAAATTTCTCAACAACATAATGACCAAGTTCAAGGAAATTATAATTTATATTAAAACTTTTTAAATTCCCATTATAGGGGATATGTTCGTACACAAACATAGTTACCAAAATCTGGTTTCATATTCTGTGTTTTTTATGTTGGGTTAATTTTATGCATTGAGTTTTTATTTTTGAAAATCAATGGGGTATGTAATAAATATATGATTATGGTGATACTCAAAATAAACAATGTTTTGATCAAGTATCTTTTAAAAAATTTATGTAACTAAAAATTATCTTATAAAAATATGATTTATAGAAAAGTAATATTGAAAATTATAACAATAATGTAGAGAAACATTCTATTATATCTATATTGAGTTTTACTTATTATGTTACTACCATTTTTTATAGAAATGTTTTTCTCAAAAGGAAATTTTTAATGATTTTTTTTATTATTAATAATGTTTTTCAACTCTTTATGTTATTATTTATTTTATTGTACATTTTATTGTCCTAAGGATGTGTTTATAATAACATTTGTTTTATAAAATGTAGATGGAAATCCCAATTTTTTTGTTGGAGAATTACTCTAAAAAAATATGGGTACATTTTTCATATATAAATATGTAAATATTCTGCAGATATTTTCAATTTGTTTACTTTTGAAAATATGGTCCAAAATTTTTAATTTTTTTAGTAGATATATATATATATACACTTAGGTGATAATTATAATTTAAGATTTTTTATTTAAAAAATGAATGTAATGGGTTTTACAAAAAGAATAGAAAATGATAGTATAGTGTGTTAATAAAAATTGTTAATTTATAAAAAATGGTGTTTTTTAAATATATTGTGAAATTTTAATGTAACAGGAAATATTTAATTGAAAATGTTGATTTTGAGTTTAATTATTTTATGAAAAAACAAATTTTTGTTGTTGTTATTTTTAAACTCATTATGAATAACTTTTATGAATTATATTTGTCTAAATAATCTAATTAGAATTGGATTGGCACATTGCATAAAATTTTTTTAAATGGATAATTCAAAATAGTATTTTTTTTATTTTCTATCTCAATAATTAAATATTTTAAAAATAGTTGAATATAAAATATGGTTCTCTTATATTTTTTAAGAAAATTGATATTTAATGAAGAACATTATACTAAAATTAATAGCATTACCTAGTATAAAATAAAATGTTTAGAAAAATTGCGTTGAATCTTTCTATTTAATTTTTTTTATATTTTGAAATCATTTGAATTCAAAAAAATATTTCAAATTAAATTTTATTGGATTTTCTAATATTTTATTGTTTTTTTAAAAAAATTAGGAATGATTCTATTTAAATTAATTGTAAAAATTGATAGTTAATTTAATAAAATAAATTGGATTAGACACACAAAAAATGTTTTATTTTATCATCTTTTTTCTCTATAATTTCTTAAATTTTATATTTATGTGATACTGGGAATCATATTTGGAATTAGTTTTAGTACAATGAGAAGATTGACCTCAAAGGTCTATGATATATGTTTCTAAAAGAATTTAAGGATTTACTATAATGATAATGATGATTCCACACAATATAAGGTATAACTATGATTCCAAAATACAATATCATGGAAATATGGCCAAATTGTTATTGAGAATAATTTATGGGATATAAAACCTTAAATAAAACAATTTCCTTATTAAATTGAGAAAGGGATAGAGTGTAATAGTGAAACTATTTGAATGAAATTTCTACATTAAGATGACATTGTGAGAGGGCACTTCTGGGTGAGTGGGTGACCATTCATCAATATTTTCCTCACTCATATGACCATAATAAACCTAAAACTATTCTCCCATTTTAATTATATAAAATATCACGATAATTAAATCAATTAATTCAATATCCATTTCCATTCTCATTAGTCAATTCCATAAATAAATATTTTCCATAAAGTATAAATTCAAATCATATTAGGAAATCTGAATCATCAAAACATACACAACTGAATACATATATAAATTAATGAATAATTAGTTTAATTTTTTGTTCAATAACCAATCACATTATCACAACTATACTATTTTTTCACTATAATGTGTTTAATTAATTATAGTCTATAATCACCATTAAAAAAGATAATTTTACAAATTTTATTTTCAATATAAATTTATCAAGAGGTCTTGAGATATATTCAATAAAAACTATTCATTTTAAATAATATAAACTCCCAAAAATTTTCCAAATATTAATATTTTAACTATAAAAGAAAAAAAAATTTAAAAAAAATCATTCCATTAACCAAATCTCTACATGCTCTTAGGTGGAACTAAAATTGTAGATCAATGAGTGGATACTATAATTAACTATAACATCAAACCTTTGATCACCCCTAATAATTTCACACCATTCCACTACACTATAAATTCGTATCTAGTTGATCATTTATATGATTAACCCTGCATATCTATCCCAACATCAATCAAGCATCTTCTTTTGTGCCAACATTGTCATGGGATGAAATATATGATGATTCTAATGAGTTATGTCCGTGTCCAAATTCTATTTTTAAAACAATAATTATTGATAATGAAATATTTACTGGGTGTATGTAGAGTTTTGTTTATTTTTTAGGGGTTCTGGACACAAAATAATAGGAATAGTGTTCATCAATTTCATGTTTCATAGTTGACACATGGTTAGGAGTAATAAATGTTCCAAAACCATGCTAACTAAGATGAGGGGTGCACAAATAATAAACCCATTATGGGTGATAACAATATTTGTTGATTTGGACAAAGTTATTCAGCATTATTCGTGCATTGGTTTTTAAAATATGTGATCTCTATAGGAAATATGTTACCTAGCCCCTCTTTGACATAGTATTTAACTTGGATGGTGAGCTATTTGGAAAACCTTAAATCCAATCCACATTCCTCACTAAAATTAAGATTTTATCATTTCACCCATCATGGTTTACTTTTTATACATGATTTTTCTCCCAATTTCTTCTTTGGAATCACTATATATGAACCAAAATTTCCAAGGCTTCCCAAGGATCAATATCTTTCGTTTCTAATGCTTTTATAGTGATTTTGTGAGGGGTTAATAGCAATTAATTAGTATAAAAAATCTCTTTTCTCATATTTTTATATTAAGACACATATATTTTTTCTTCCTCTTTAAAAAACAAAATACCTTTTTTCTAGTATATCATAGAATGGGGCATAAGATGGTGTTTCAATCTAAGCTACGGGATATTGTAATGTTAGTAGTTATCTTGGTAATTGAGGTAGGTGGTCTAAAAGTTATATCCCATTGTCTTGAATTTGACTTATGAAAATGTGGTTGAGCATTGGTTCAGCCTTATTTTGTTTTTTATCTATTGTGGGTAATAATAGATGGATTTATAAAATGATTAACAAAACCCCTGATGATTCCCATGGGATACACTAAGGTTTTCTAGATTTGTTATAGGGATTTTAAAGGGGTGTGTCTACTCCCTATAAAAGGAAAAGTGAAATGATAAGCATATAGTTGTTTATGATGAAATAAATCCCGTAATCATTATATTAACATGTTACATTTTAATTAATAAGTGAAACTAATTGTTTTTTTCTCTAATAGTTGACAATGGAATGAGTGGTTTTTATGTATAGTGTGATATGGGTTAAATGGAATATGGTGTTTGGTATAAATGAGTTAAGAGATTAAAATTGAAATAATATAAATTGGTTAATTAATGTGAATTTATTCATATATTAAATGAGATAATTTGTGGATTGTGTTGAATATAAAAAATGTGTCAAGGTATAAGATAGGGAAAAGGGTTAAATGGGTTATGTAATGGAAATTTAAAATTTGAAATTTGGTTATGGATTGAAGTTGATTTGTGTATTGAGTGGAATATTATGACATCCTAGTTTCGGGTGTCACCCAAATTTGCGTTATACCCCATTGTTCACTTGACCTGATGTGCATTTCCCCAAATTCCATAGGCTGCTGATTAACATCGAAGGCTAAGGTCTGATAATGGGGAAACTATTACCTCATTATCTTACTATACACAGCAAAATAAAAAAAGCAAACAAATGAGAAAACAATAATAACATACAATAAAAGTGAACAGAGGAAGATATATAGTAATATAACAACTGGAGCACATATAAATAATTCATGTCACATGTGTCTAGGAAAGAATCCAAAAACGTCACAATAATGGAAATACAATACTAAAACCAAGGTATAGAAAACTAGTAAACTTCAACAACATCGAAATCCTCAGTATGGTTCCATGCTCTCCATCCCCAAATGCAATCAAGTACCTCATAAATAAGAATTCTTTCTCTTATATATACATGAAACATATAATTTTTTTGGGTCCAAAAGAATGACCCAAACAGGGTGTGAGAAAAATCATAATATGCAACAACCAAAATATATGTGACCTACTGTCAATGAATATACTTAACAGACAATATGATTAAAAGATGAAATAAACTAGGACGTACACAAAAGTAAATAATCCTACAGTTTTCAATTACATTTATCAATATTTTTTATTCAACCATTGAAACAGGAAATCTTGAGATCGGGCCTCATCTATATACACCGCTTATGAGTAATAGTACCGAAACAAACATCTTAGAAAACTATCTAAACTACCATGTAACACCTAGTCCAAGCTTTTTATTTGGCTTGGAAGACTCATCAAAATCATTCAATCATTTATAAACCACCCTCTGGGAAATCTCTCATGGTATAACCACTTTGGTTTAAAATAGCACTAATCATTTACAAATGACCACCTAGGTAGCACTCATGGTCAATACTCGTGGGTTAACAAGGCATCAATAAATTATATAAAACATGATGGTTTCTCCCACATTCAATAACCCCCGGGTCTAAATGAAATAAATAATCATAAATGACCTTCTCGGTAGCTCTCATAGTCAATACCCATCATTCAAAGTCTACACCATGGCATTCGTAGTCCTTTCTAAGAAACATGGAAACCCACAAATTTTTTTAAGTCCAAGGCTCTCACAGTCGATTAGAAAAATAGCATGCATATCATAACAAGGAAACAAATTTATTCTATAACAACAACATAACTAACATTAACAAGAATCACACATGAAAATAATATAATCAATCACACTCCATTCCAAAAATTCATGCCATGGAAATAAGTTATTCCTCATAACAAACCTAGGCCAAAGGGCTGTAAATAGTCATACTAGGAAAATACACCCATGGGGTGTCCCATAAACAAGGAATATATCCTTACACATATGCAACAACCCATTTCCCAACAATTTAACCTTAGTAGGTAAATAAAAGGGTTAATTTCCTAATCATGTAATACCCCAATTGTAGGTATGTTACAATTTTAGAAAAATATATTCCAAAGATTCAAAAAGTAAGGAATAAACCAACAACCTTGTTGTCATAGAATCTGAACTCTTGAACGCCGAACCATGAATCAACCTAGAATTTTGTAGATCTATAAAAGGGTGAAAATTTTCAACATTGAAATTCCCATTAGAGGAGATGAATCAGTAAGAGTGGCTCTTGGGGAATTGAGAACTCACTGGTGGGATTCCAACACACCTAACATTGTCTCAATCAGAGGTAAGACAAAAAAACACAGGCTCAATCTGTGTTTATTATTCCAGATCACTCATGTACGGAACAAGGGATGAAGTAGGGGTTTATATACAAGAGATGTGACCCCGCTCCAAAATATCTTATAATAATAAAATTACATGACCCATTAATTTAATGTACACACCGTGTATAGCGTCAACTGATACCAACTTCAGCTGGTCTCCCATGTCACCTACATTACCATTTACTCAGTCGTTACATGGCCAGTGCATGGTTATACGAGGCAAATAGGTACACAACATGTACTGAAAAGTACATGGCTTGTACGTTGAAAAATTCCCATTTAATCATCTTTGTCAAAACAACATAAAATAAGGGTCTATATATGAAATGAAGATCATGGTTCTTAAAAACATCCCCCATTGAAGAAATTAGCCCCTGAATTTCCCTTCCATGGGTGGTGAAGATGAATCTGTGAACAACTCCAATAACTGTGATCGTAAATTAGCCTCCCTCTACCAACTCTCATCATGTACTCTCTCGTGCTACCATATCACCCACACCATATGAACAGTTCGGTCATGGAGAACCATTGTGCTGTGATCCAAAATCTGAATTGAGTTCTCTTCAAAGGATTCATCAACTTCCAAAACAATATCTCGAGGTTAAAAAACATAAGACATGTATGAAAGTTAACTATGTAGCATAGAAACAAGATAGATGTAGTGCATATACCAGTACCATTGAGGTAAATAAAATGGATAAGAAAATGGCCCGAATCCCTCCGAAACCTCAAACGACACAATGTATCTTAGTGAAAGCTTCCCATGTCTCCAAATCATTCTATTTTCAATCCTCAGTGTGACTTGTAATAAATTTGGATCTCCAACCCTAATCCCCAGAGGTTGTCTCTGTCAATTAGATTAAGATTTATGGTAGGATTGTGCAGTACCCCTATTATTCAAGTAAAACTGCACTCTGGGTATGTGTCTCTCCCATGTGTCCCACAAATCAATGATTCAAGATCGATGCATTTCCTCCAAGACCTGAATTGTGTGCTCGGACTGGATATCTATCTGGGGATTATAAGCTTTATTCAGAAATACCTATTTTCCCAAATCCCTATGTAGTTCCTTCCAGATATGATTAGTGAATTTTGTGTTCCTTTCTACAATAATAGAGTGTGGAACCCCATGAAAACGTATAATAACATTGATGTAAAACCTTCCAATCTCATCAACAATTAAGGAATCCTTGATTTGCATGAAATGTGATACCTTCGTGAGTCTGTCAAAAACTAACCAAACCACATCATTCCCTTGAGGTGACTTTGGTAAAACCATAAAAAAAACCATCATAACATCATTCCATTTCCACTCAAGAATTTGTTACTATTGTAAGAGCCATGGTCGTCGCTGATTCTCTACCTTCACCTACCAATAGGTAGAATATCTCACAAAGAACTAACTACATCCCTCTTCATACCTTTCCACCAATACTGACGAGGTAGATCTCGATACATCTTGGTGACACCAAGATGAACATCCCATGATGAGGCATGAAAATATCAAAATATATCCTCGTGTATGTATGCTGACACCAATACGTTCCCAGGAAAATTCTAGACCTGGTCATCGTATATGGTCTACCTAGGAGTATGGTCCTCTCCTGACACACTCTCATGTAGGAGTATCCCTTCAGAATATGATAACATCCTTATTCTCATTTGATCCAGTAGAGTAGAGATAACATCTATATAAGAAAGAAATGTCTTCTCATGTCATTCAGTCACCCCCAAATGCATCTTCGAGAACATATCCATAAGCTTCCTCTCACTATTGGCGTCCAAAAATGCTTGTATCTGAGTCCTCCTACTCAACACATTAGCCACTGCATTTCCATTACCAGGCATGTAGAGAAGCTCACTGTCAATATAATGAATGTTATCAACCCACTTTTAATGTCTTAAATTCAGATCAAGCTTAGTAAAGATATACTTGAGTGTTTTTTGGTAAATTTATACCAAAACATTATTTCCCCCAAGATAATGTCTCCAATAGAACAAAGCATTCACAACTACTGCTAACTCGAGATCATGCTGTAGACGCCGGAAAAGTCCGTTGTTCCCAAACGAAGCTCCGGATGTGGGAAGCGAGGTCATATTTGGAGTCGGAAGCCCGTTTCGGAGGGCCCGGAAGCCTTGCACGGAATTTTGGAGAGTCGCGCGCAAAGTTGGAGTGTCGCGCGCAAACCTTCCGAGATGCGCGCAATGCGCTGGGCCGGCTCGCAATTTTGCGCGCCCGTTGCCTGCGCGACTCCCTTGCGCGCCGGGCCCGATTCCGCGCCCGCAAAGGGAATTCCGCGCCCGCGAACCAGATTCCGCGCCCGGGGTTGCCTATAAATATAAGGCGACCCCCAACATTTTGAAGGTGGCCGGAATTCGAAGAGTCGCCCGTTCGCGCAATCCAACCCCCTCTGCGCGCAATGCCGATCTTCAGGTAACCTCCTTTCTTTCGCGCAAGAAAGCCTCGGGGTTCGCCCTCGCGCGCAATCCCTTTGGCTCCTTTCTTTTTGAATAATTCTTCACCCAAAGGCCTTCGCGCGCAAAAGAAGCCTCTTGCGCGCAATTGCCCCCGGGTGCGCGCAATCCAGCCCGATTGCACGCACCCCCCCCCCTTTTCAAAGTGGCCATCCGATAAAAGAATGAGTCGTTGCCCCCGCGCGCTATCCGAAGCCCGGTGCGCGCAATCTTCATCTTCCGCGCGCAAAGCGCTGGACCAATTGCGCGCCAGCCCGCCCATTTGCGCGCCGACCCGCAGTATTGCGCGCCAACTCCTCTTTTGCGCGCAAACCGCCAGGGTCGCCCCCTTTGACCCCCTGAGGGTACCCGCCTGCGTAGCGCCTGATGATCCTCATCCCGGGTGCCCCGCACCGTGCGTTGTCTTCCCGTACGGCCCTCCAGGCTCGCGCGAAGTGACACCGACCCTTTGGCGGTGCTCCAACGTCCAAGCTGCACGACGTTAAACTGCCTAGCATATCGTCCGCGCTGCAAGACGTTAAAACTGCCAAGCACCTTCGTCCTCAACACACGACGTTAAACTGTACTTCGGCCGACAATATGTTAAACCGTCCTCTTCGTCCTCAACACACGACGTTAAACTGTACTTCGTCCGGCAAGACGTTAAACCGTCTGCTTCGTCCTCAACACACGACGTTAAACTGTACTTCGTCCGGCAAGACGTTAAACCATCTGCATCGCTCGATCTCGTGCCTCGCACGCAGGGTCCCCCTCCCGGTTTGGATGTGGCCCCCACCCGCTCGTCTCTGCAGGGATGTCGGGATTGGAGTGGCCTTCGCCCACGGGGGTAGAGTATTACAAACAGAACGAACTACGTGGACTTTGATCCCTGTCTCCTAAACAGGGTACGTAGGAAGCCTCTCAGAGGTTCAAGCCCACCACCTGGTCGTCCCGGTCGTATTCACGTCGGTTCGTCCATCAGTGGACCCCACCTGGGTTCACACTCGCGTCGATTCACCTATGAATCTGCCCTTGTGGGAGACTGCACCTGTGTATCTCCATTGTGCTTCACCACTTCCCTTTTCTCCTTTCAGCGTCCAGCATTACGTGAAACTGTGATCCACCCGGCCGTCCCATCCCCCTCTGTGCGAGGTGGTTCGGTTCAATCCTCTGCCCGGCGGCCTCGACCGCTTCGTGAGTCGGCTTGCCGACGTCCAGCATGACGTTAAACTGTATATCCGAACTATGCTGACTTTGATCTGCGCTAACGCGCGGTACGTAGGAAGCCCCTACGGGGTCTAAGATCTTCACTCCATCATCCATCCTGATCCTTACCCGGGCCGCCACATCCCGGTGGGGTCATGCCACTTCATTCCACTCCACTCGGGAAGCCGCCCATGTGCTGGCCCCAGTGTCGGAGGTTCCCCGCAAGGGGTTCTGCCATCTGATCCACTCCTCGTGTTGATCAGTCTGATGCCGTCCCCGCTGGACGTTAAACTCGCGGCATACCCCGTGTTAAACATGCGAAGCTGAGGAAAACCTCAGGTAACACAGTTCCCCGCACCCAGCGCGGGATGCCTCAGGCCATCACGCCTTCGAGAAACCCTATTAGGGACGGAAGGCAGACATGCAGAGTCGCAGTGTTAAGACACGCCCCCGACACCCAGAGCTACCCGGTCTCCTCACCGCAGGTTGCTGCCCCGACCAGACCCCTTGGAGCGTCCGGGCGGAAGCAGCGTAATTAACCGGTGTCCATGAAGATATGGCGCCGGGAACGAGATTCGCGAACATTCTAAAATCTATGAGGGAGACCCGGATTAGGCGACGAGTTCCGAGGAGACGTCCACGGAAGGAGGATCCGACATCCCATCATCCTGGTTTCGATCAAGGAGCAGACGCACCTGAATAAGGGACGAAAGCCGCCCGCCCTTGAAAAGCGGGACTGCGGGGCCACAAGCCGCGCGCCCATCCCCTCGGGTCGACGGGTGCACGCGCGAACGCGTCCTGGCGGAACAGCGTCGGAACAGAAACCCGACGCACATCCGCACCGAAACAGAAAAATGGTGAACCCGACGTGAATCTCTTCTCCTCAATACGAAGACCGATGGCTTTTAAAGGTGTTGGAAGACCAGCATGCTGCTCGACCAAGCATTCAACACCGGAGAACGAAACCCGCCAGGGGCTGGGGAAGGGAAATCGGGCACTCCGTCTCACGACGTCGATGGCCTGGGTTCCCCCCACGGAAGGCGTCGCGGCACTAATGGTTGGTTGTCGATTCCTTTTCCTGTCAGTGTTAATGGGTTTTTCTCCCTGCTTTCAGGAATCAAGTCGCCCAATCCAGTGCCCGATCGCCACCCGCCCACTGGCGCAGGGGTAGGGGAAACACCGACGCGGCTACTCCGCGCGGTCCCGCCCGTTCCACAGCCGTCCCAGCAGCCGTAGCTGCGGGGCAACCACGCCCTCTCTCCCCCTCGGAGGTCATCCAGAGAAGGGTGATCAACAACTTGGTGCGAAGATATGAGGAAGAGGGAGTCATCCCCACCAGGGACATGGCTCGCCTAGACCTCGAGGAAGCTGCACCTCGCCACCAACGCCGCCCCCGAGGGCCGCGCAGGGAGGCACCGCTGCCTACCTCGACGTCCAACCACTTCGGGAGTTTATCCTCGGAGCGCTCCGACAACTCCTTCCCCTATGCGGATGAGGTGGAAGATGTCTGGGACCACCCTATCCGATATTCGTTCTAGGGATCCGCGATAAGGGCTCCTGTCAGGCCACGGCGACACCGCCACCAGGCCCCTCAAGTCGAAGAACGGGCTCTCCACCTGCCCACGCCGCTCATCTCGACTCGTTTGTCCCGACGCCAACGTCGGGCACGAGTGGAAGAGGATGCCCACCTCGGGGCCCTAGCAACCACGGCCGCGTTGGCTCAAGCCACTGCTGGCTCCAGCCACCAGGCCCCTGCGCATCCTGTGCAGGGGCACTTCTATGCCCGACCTGGATCGAGGCCCCGACCGCCCCAAAGGCAGGTTGGGTTGACTCTCCCGGTTGCTGGTACAGGCAACAGCCACCGCGGACCACCTCGCGGTAGCGCTATTCACCAACAGGGTCTACTCCGTGTGGCCGATACAAGAGGCATGGGTCACCCCACCTTTCGATCCCGGCCCAGAGGCCTGCCCGGAATCATCTCTCCCCGCGTCCCCTTTGATATCTGTCCCGGTGCTCCTCGCACCTTGGTTTCCAGTCCTCTTGGCCCCAGCACCAGTGCGGCCGGAGGACGCCAGGATAGAGATCAGCCATGCCCCGAAGAACCACCCAGGGGCAGGAAGGCGAGGCGTCGACGCCGAGGGAAGAATGTTACGGAATTCCGGACAGAGATCCGACCGGTTCGTTTCTCTGATACAGAGGCGGAGTATGATTCGGCGACGGAGCCCTCCCCCCGATCCCGCCAGTTAGGGGAAGGGTTAGGAATGCGGCACGTCAGCCTCGTACTTCCCGAGAGCGAGATCGATACGATTCCCGCTTCTCTCCGAAGGTATATCCGGAGTAGTGAGGGCCTGGTAGACCCCCAAGGGCCAAGCTTGCGGTTGGTACCGGCCCCTCCGGAAGCACCTTCTGCCTCGATCGGAGAAGCCGGAGACTTTTTCTGGGGACCGACGGTCGAACCACGATCTAGTGCACCCTCGGTGAGCACCGACGCTATGGCAGGATGTACGCTCGCCGGCCCGTCCTATCGTGATGTGGTAGCTGGGGCACCGCCACCCTCAGAGGGCGGCCCGGGATATGGAGGCCAATCGGCCTGCTCGCCGTATTCACCGCCGGCCAGCCCGTCGGCCCGGCGGCCCGCCTCGGCACCGCTGTCGGTTCCCCGTCCATTCCCAGTCGTTGAAGAGGACCAAGGAGACCTGGGTCCCGGGTTTGAGTCGTGGAGATTCTGGACCGTCCTTGCAGAAGGCCACTTCCCTGAGAAGTTTTGGCCAGTCGCAGGACCAGACTTTGATGCACCCGAATCACTCACCCCGGATGAGTTCGAATGCTTCCGCCGAACTCTCCGGGAGACTCACTTCCGTCTTCACCGCCTAAAAATGCCATATCCCGGGAGTCAAGCACACCTGGAGGATATTGGGGAGCAGTGCCGTCAAATTGACCTGGCCACGCTCCCAGCGGTTCGGCACCCCGGGTCATTTGGGCACCACGAGGCCCTCCAACAACGATGCGTTGAGTGTTTTCAAGTACTCCGCAAGGTTATCGAGGAAGCCACCCCCCACGTGTATATCCGTGGATGGGGGCAGTACGCTTCAGTGCGATTCGCCGACAGCCCGATTCACTGGGTGGCCCTGAGGGTACATCCCCAGGGACAGAAACGGTCAATATGGCTGACCTGTCGGGGGAGGGGAACGACTTGGAACTTCTCGACGGGGGCTCTCCCCCCGAAGACAAGCCGTTGTTGGATCCATCGGCGAGAGTTAATCGTCACCAGAGGAACCTCTTGGGTCTCCCCACACCCACTGAAGCACTGACGTTGAGCCGAAACGTCAGCAAAGGTAAAGAGCACGGCGGGGCTATGAAGCCCGCCGACCCATCTGCCTCCACACAGAGGGCGGATGAGGATCCCGAGAAGGCTATGCTACGTCAACAGCTCGCCGAGCAGAAGAAGCTAGTTGACCAGCTCCTCACCGAGCGCACTGCAGAGCAGCGGCCTGACTACGGTGATCCTAGGCCAGGACAGCAGGGACAGGAACAACCACCCCTCGATGAGGCTCTCTCGGGCAACCGTGATTATGCCGGGTTTGCCGACAGGGGAGAGGCCATCGCCTATGGAAAGAGGGCGCGGTATGTTTCACCGCACCCTCCCGAGCGGCGTGACTACCTGAGAGACCCCGCTCAGATTCCTCCCGCTGCCCCAAGGGCCGCTCCGCCCGCCATCCCACGAGCCGCCGAGTTCGACGACCCGGTCGACGACCCGATTGAAGGGCCATGCAATGCGCTCGTGGTTAGAGATCCTCACCAGGACTGGAACTCATGTCCGGATGATCCGATGGCGGCACTCATCACCCGCTTGGAAGCCTTGGAGACTCGGCAAGTGGCGATCCCACCGGACGGAAAGCCATACCCAGCATGGGTGGATGACATGCCGGCGCCTCCGGGATTCGGGAATCCCACTTTCGCCCCCTTCAACGGGACTGGAGATCTGCCACAGCATCTGGCCCATTTCAACTCGAGGTGCGGGCCTATGTTGGGAACTCCGGCGCAGCAGGAGGCCGCTAACCTTCGCTGCTTTGTCCAGACACTGGAAGGGCCAGCATTTGTCTGGTACAGCCAGCTCCCCGTCGGGTCGATAACTAGCTGGGAGGACCTTAGTAGACAGTTCTTCTACCAGTTCAGTTCCACGACCCGGAAGACGAGTATCGCAGACCTCTTCAAGTGCAAGCAGAGGCCTGATGAGCGAGTCGCGGATTTCGTCGCCCGATGGAAGGGTCTCACGTATTCCCTTGACATGCCATTGACTCAGGAGCAGTTGCTGACAATGTGCGTCGGGAACGTCAAGACCGAGCTGGTCCCTTCCCTGATCACTCAGAATTACCCCGTAGGGTTCAGGGACTTCTCAGACAAAGCTCAACGTCTTGAGGAAGCCCTGCAACAGGCCAGCCAGGCACACCCGCTGCCTCCTATGATTCCTGCAAGGAGAGTCAGCAGGGCTGAGCCCACTGCTGTTGCCCAGATAGAGGCCCCCAGGCCGTTGGAGCTACTGCCGGCGAGGCCAGCTCCACAGCCTCACAGGAATCCGCCTCTACGGGCTCAGTTCCCGGCCCAGCAGCGGCAGCCCCAGAACCGGTCGGCCCCTCCGCGTAATGTACCGCCACAACCCAGGAGAGATAATCAGGGTCCACCTCCTCGGCAGGCCCCTCCAGCCCCTCATCAAGACCATGCTCCCAGGGGCCCGCGATACCTGACTTACTCATTTCACGAGGATCAGGTTCCCGGTTATTTCCGGAGCGCCCTGGAGCAGAGGATTGTGTGACTGCCTGAGTGTTGGAGGCCAGAGGAGGCACATCTCACGGATAACCCCCGCGACTTCCCTTACCATCGGGCCCTGGGGAACACCATCTGGCGGTGCTACGTGTTTAAGGACTGGCTCCAAGACCAGATTAACAACAATGTAATCAGGTTGGGCCCAGCTCCAGCACAAGTGGCGGGCGTGTTCGTGGGATCAGATGATGATAGTGGCAATGAGGACGAATGGCAGCTGGTCTCCGACCGCGGATCCCAGAAGTATAAAAACTGGATGGCCCGCAAGATGATCATTCGCGCCCATGTAATCATCTTTACGCGCTTGAATCAGCCTGATCCCCCAGAATCTGCGGGTGCTGCTTCGGCATCGTCATCCCAGCCTGCCTCTTCCGAGAAGAGAAAACGGCGGCGGCGCAAGAAGGAAGAGCGCGCCCCGCCAGTTCCGCCACTATCCCGCACTCTCGGAGATTTCATGCCCCCGGAGATGAGGGTCCCTCCTCGGATCCACCCAGCGATGGATGATTCGTCCGATGACGGTGTTGGGTACGCTTCGGTTAATACCGTCGATCTGGTAAATCCCTTTTTGGTTCCCGACGTTGAAGAACACCAGGTGGACCTCCCTAGTGTCCCCGGTCGTCGCCACCGTCGGAGGAACCGCAACAACAGGAGTCGCCGGGGCACAGCAGTTGGTACCTCCAGCCAGGACGTGCATGCCACTGAGACTAGGCAGCAGGCTCAAAACCGAGTTCAGCGCGCGCAGCCCCCCCATCCGGGGATGACGGATTCGCCTCCGCCACTATTTGTGGTGTGGGACCAGGCAGAACCGCCTCAGCCGCGTCGCGATCAGCTCCGCCCTGCCGCAAGTCCATCCCGGCCTCCTGACCCCAGTACGGTGACTACTTCCCGGGCTTCAACCAATGAACAGCGGGATGCGCCAAGCACCAGTCGGCCGCCGGTCCAATCAGCAAGGCCCGTCATGCCTCCAACCGTAGAGCAACCTCCTGCAACTAGGGGCTCGCGCTTGGCCAAAAAGTATGATGTCCTGAAGCACTTGGCCGACATCCCAGCAAGGCTCTCCATCCTTGAGGCTCTGCGCATGTCATCTGAGATTCGTGAGGCACTCGCTGAAGCCCTGAAAAGCCCCCACCAGTTTGAGACAAAGGTTGTGGCTGCAGAGGCCTTTCACGCCGAAACGATTGAGGACGCCGAATGTCAGGCAGTTATCTCGTTCTCTGGTAAGGATGAAGACCCTCCTATACAGGGGCACATTCGTCCGCTGTATGTTACTGGCCAGTTCAATGGCCTTGAAGTCCGGCGCTATCTTGTCGACACGGGGTCCGGGATTAACCTGATTCCAACTCGGACGCTCCGGAGATTGGGGTTGTCTGAGGATGACTTGATCCCCTACGACCTCAGGATCCAGGGGTACGACCGCACCGAGAAAACCCCGGTCGACAAGATACGCTTGAATACCCAGTTCTGTGACTTGGTTGCCAACACCGAATTCATGGTAGTCTCTCAAGACACTGCGTACAAAGCTTTGATGGGCAGGCCATGGATCCACCTTCATGCGGCGGTTCCCTCATCATACCACCAATGCCTCAAATACTCCCTTAATGGTCGAGTAGGCGTGCTTCAGGGAGATGCCTCTCCTTTTGCCTCATTTGAAGCCCGCTATCTGGACGCGGACTATTACAAGAGCAAGGATAAGCAGATCCTGGCAGGTGAGGTTGAGCCTGTCGCTGTTGCAAGTGATCCCTGGGAAAGCTTGGATGACGCTTACGTCCTCCCGATTCATCGGTTGGACGTGGCCATGGTCTCGACGGCCTGTGAGTCTCCTGATGAGATGACTGCGACCGCCCATGCCAGCACCAGCGGCCCAACAGGATCTGGTAGCCCCAATGCAGTTTTCAACGCAGTCTCTCCCGTGGACGATCCCTCCCCGAGTGGAGAGGACATGGAAGACGCACCCCCAGCCTTTGAGAAGGGCGTCTCCACCACGGTCGATGAGTTAGTACAGGTGAACCTTGGAACCGAAGCAGATCCAAGACCCACATTAGTCAGTGCCGCCATGCCCTCTGAGGAGCGGCAGCAGTACGTGGACTTCCTCAGGCAGCACTGTGATGTGTTCGCTTGGGGCTATGACGAGATGTCGGGGCTAGATCCTCAGGTAGCCGTCCACCGCCTTGGTCTCCCGGCGAACCATCGCGGGTTCAAGCAGCCTCCCAGGAAGATGCACCCATTCCACGGTGCCATGGTTGAGGCCGAAGTTGACAAGCTTATCAAATCCAACTTCGTGAGGGAAGTTCAGTACCCCAAATGGCTGGCCAACATTGTGCTGGTCAGGAATAAGAACGGGCAGATCAGAGTCTTCATCGACTTCCGCGATCTCAACCGCCACTGTCCGAAGGATGATTTTCCCCTTCCGGTGACAGAGCTGTTGATTGACGCCACGGCAGGGTTCCAAGCCCTCTCCTTCATGGATGGATACTCCGGATACAACCAAATCCGGATGGCCCCTGAGGATGAGGAGTTCACTGCCTTCAGGGCCCCCCAAGGTATCTTTTGTTACCAGGTCATGCCCTTCGGCCTGAAGAATGCAGGTGCCACCTATCAACGGGCGATGCACCGCATATTCAAGCCAATCCTCGGCACACTGGTGGAATGCTACGTCGACGACTTGGTGGTCAAATCGCGCCAGCATCAGGACCATCTCAAAGATCTTGAGAAAGTGTTCGGCTTCCTCCGGTCTTGCTGACTGAAGATGAACCCATTGAAGTGTGCCTTCGGGGTCACCTCCGGAAGTTCCTTGGATTTGTGGTAAGATACCGGGGTATTGAGATCGACCCGGAGAAGATCAGGGCGATTAGCCAGATGCCTCCCCCTGGTAACATCCGGGAATTGCAAGGGTTCCAAGGCCACTTAGCCTATATACGCCGATTCATCGCGAATCTGGCCGGCAAGTGTAATCCCTTTTCTCGGCTCATGAAGAAAGGTTCCACCTATGTATGGGATAAAGAGTGTCAGACCGATTTCGAGGAAATCAAGTAGTACCTGCTTCAACCTCCGGTTCTAATGCCGCCTGTATCCGGGAAGCCGCTGGTCCTTTATGTAACCGCCCTGGAACGGTCCCTGGGTGCCCTTCTCGCCCAGAAGAACAACGAGGGAACAGAGAATAGCCTCTATTACCTCAGTCGCATGCTCCTCGATGCGGAAGTCAGGTATTCCCCCATCGAGAAGAGCTGCTTGGCGCTCGTATTTTCCGTACAGAAATTACGGCACTACTTGCAGCACCATGAGGTACAGTTGGTTTCTCGGGTAGACCCGTTGAAATATATCTTGAGCCGGCCTATGTTGACTGGCCGTCTAGCGCGGTGGGCTGTGATTCTCCAGCAGTTCGACATCAGGTATGTGTCTCAGAAGGCCATCAAAGGGCAAGAATTGGCAGACTTTCTGGCTGCTCACCCGACCTCCGCGGATCAGCCACTGGATCTAGGATTTCCTGTTGAGGCCATTCTCTCGGTCGATCATGTCGATCCGTGCTGGAAGATGCACTTTGACGGTGCCTCCCGGAGCCCCACCGGTAGAAGGCTCGATAATCCTAAGCTCAATAGAGTGGGCTTGGGTATTGTCTTCATTACCCCGGAGCAAGCCGTGCTGCCATACTCTTTCCTGTTGTCAGAGGGTTGTACCAACAATGAGGCGGAATACCATGCCCTCATCACCGGCCTCGAGTTAGCTCTCGAGATCGACGTGCCCCATCTGTGTGTGAAAGGGGACTCTGATCTGGTCGTTAAGAAGATCAATGGAGACTATGTCGTCAGGAAGCCGGAACTTGTGCCGTTGCTGGAGTGCACCCTCCTTCTGATGGCCCAGTTCCCTTCTCGGCCAGAAATTGTCCATATTCCCCGGACGCAGAACGGTCGAGCAGATGCTTTGGCCAGCCTTGCTGCGTCACTTGCAGAGCCTGAACAGGATAACCTGATCGTCCGCGTGACGCATCGCAGGCTCATCGCTCCCGTTATCCCGGAGGGAGATCGCGGCCCGTCGGTAAGTAATCTCACCACAGTTTCCCCTATGCCCAGAGCCTCGAGTACCCCAGATATGGCAGTCAAACCAGCCCCTGATTGGAGGACGCCTTTGGTTGAGTACCTCCAACATGGCATTCTCCCATCGAATCGGGCCGAGCGCGAGCGAGTTCGACGCCGCGCATCGCAGTTTGTCCTCCAGAGCAGTCCCGGCCTGGAGCAGATCCTCTATAGACACGGATTTGATGGTGTTCTCCTCAGTTGCCTTCATGGAGTTGAGATCCCACGAGTCATGCAAGAGGTTCATGCTGGATCATGCGGTGCCCATCAGACTGGGCCAAAGCTGTCCCACCAGATTCGGAGGTTGGGATACTTCTGGCCCTCCATGATCCATGACTGCATCGAGTATGCCAGGAGGTGCCATGCGTGCCAGGTTCATGCGAACTTTGTGCATCGGCCGCCGGAGCCTCTCCATACCACCAGGTATTCTTGGCCCTTTGCAGTCTGGGGGATGGACGTTGTGGGACCTTACCCGCCGGCGACGGCTCGCCAGTGTCGGTTCATTCTGACCTCCACAGACTTCTTCTCCAAATGGGCAGAGGCGATTCCGCTCAGAGAGGTCAAATCCTGTTCGATCGCTGACTTCGTCACCTCCATCATCATTCATCGATTTGTAGTGCCTCGCGCTATCCTCACGGATAACGGAGGCAATTTCTGAG
This sequence comes from Viscum album, assembly GCA_963277665.1. Taxonomy (NCBI): domain Eukaryota; kingdom Viridiplantae; phylum Streptophyta; class Magnoliopsida; order Santalales; family Viscaceae; genus Viscum; species Viscum album. The sequence goes on along the minus strand of OY728143.1, from coordinate 957,491,781 downwards.
CAGCCGAGTTGAAGAGGTTGTACGCCAAGTATAACATTCGCTCGAACCATACATCTCGCTATCATGCGCAGGCGAATGACAGATTGAGGCGTTTAACAAGACCCTCTCTAACATTCTGCAAAAGATGGTTGGTCAGAACAAGAAGAGTTGGCCGGACAAGCTCCCCGACGCCCTCTGGGATTATCGGACGACGACTCGCAATTCCACCCAGATGACCCCTTATTCCCTGGTGTATGGAGATGAGGCCGTCCTGCCCATCGAGATCCAGTTACCGTCCTTGCGCACTGCGGTCTACGACTAGCAAGCGCCGGACAGAGCTGCTGAAGCCCGTCTAGTCGAGTTGGAAGCACTGGATGAGAATAGACTTCGCGCTTTGCACAACTTGGAGAGGCATCAAAGCAGAATGGCTCAAGCTTTCAATAAGAAGGTTCCCCTCCACTCCTTCCTGCAGGGTGACCTAGTGCTGGCCCTAAGAGCGCCAATGATCCCCGGCAGGAAGCCACCCAAGTTGGAGCCCAAGTGGGGGGGACCTCTTGTCGTCCAAAAATTCTATCCCAATGGCGCGTACTCCCTAGCAACTATGGATGGTGAGCGTGTCACACCTCCCACCAACTCTAGGTTCCTCAAGCAGTACTTTGCCTGAGTGCACTACGTCCAAGCTGCACGACGTTAAACTGCCTAGCACATCGTCTGCGCTGCAAGACGTTAAACTGCCAAGTGTTCCGTCCAACATGACGTTAAACTGTACCACGTCCGCGCTGCAAGACATTAAACTTCCAAGCATCTTCGTCCTGCATGACGCTAAACTGCACCACATCCGAGCTACAAGACGTTAAACTGTTCAGCATTCGTCCCGCATGACGTTAAACTGCACCTCAAGAACTACGTGCGGCTTGATTCCCATCCTTATGGGATACGTAGGACCGCCTGAACATTCATGTTTCAGGCCCACCCCCATCCTTCGGGAATTTCCATCCCATCTCGGGCCCTTGGCCCAAGTTCCTCTAGGTATGCGGCGTATGGTGTGAACTCGGGGCTATGCCCTCATTCACGTCGGTTTGCTCGCCACGCTGTACGCCTCCCATATTTGGGGATGCCTTCTGCTCCCCCTTTTCCTTTTTTGTCCTGCATGACGTTAAACTGCACTTCAAGAACTACGTGTGGCTTGATTCCCATCCTAATGGGATACGTAGGACCGCCTGGACATTCATGTTTCAGGCCCAGCCCCATTTCTCGGGAATCTCTATCCCGTGTTGGGCCTCTGGCCCCAGTTCCCCTCCTTTTTGTGCGAGGCGTAACGCATGAGTGGGGGATTATGTCCTCATTCACGTTGGTCTACTGGCCGCGCCGTACGCCTCCCCCGTGTGCGAGACTACCTCACACCCCTCATTGTCCTGCATGACGTTAAACTGCCCCTCAAGAACTACGTATGGCTTGATTCCCATCCTTATGGGATACGTAGGACCGCCTGGACGCTTGTGTCTCAGGTCCAGCCCCGTCTCTTGGTTGATCACGGGGATCTTCCGTCTTTTGGTTTCTCTCAGGGTGAGTCCTCCGACCCTTTCCGGTGATCTGTTAACATGTTTCGGGTACTCAGGTCTATGACCCGTGGCGTCGGATTCAATCCCGACAAGTCCTGTGTTGCTTGTCGGGCCTCGCGCTTCCTCTTGTTCGAGCCTTCACTCAAAGGGATCCTCGTTAACGGTTTGGGTACGATGCCTCAGTGCTCTCCTACCGCTCCGGGTCGATTTACCGGCGGGTCCTGGGCCGCAAATCGATATGAATCATGCGCTTGAGCGGTTGATGCTCGTTTTCTTACCCTGTCCTAGGCTGACGCGATCGGATGTTGTGTTGCGAATATGGTCAGCGACATCCTTGATCGCCATGTCGGCTCTTTCAGGCTCCAAACATTGGTTGCGCGGTCCTCATCACACTCCGCCTTTGTGCGTTGTAGTGGAATCTCGACACTCTCTTCATATTGACCTTCAGTACACCTTTACACGTTAGGCAGGCCAACCAGGGTAATGGTGTCTGTCGAGGCTCCCACGATCTGAGCACCAAGGATATATGCTGATGTCCTCCCTAAGGGCCATGTGTAGTTGGACCCTCGTCCCCATAAAGAGGAAGGAGTCGCCCGAACAATCGCGTTCTGGGCCCAGTATAACTGGAGGCTAGCATCTCTGCCCCTCAGGTGATGGACATACGCAGGCCCCTATCCCAGGATCCTTCTCCTGGAATCGTGCGTGACCGCAGGGCTGGGTATGTTCCCACCTCCGCTGGGTCCGCCATATCGCAATAAGCGGATTCCTCCATGGTCCGAACCACACGACCTTAAACTGTGTTGTCCGGTCCTACCACACGACCGTAAACTGTGATCGTCTTGGCCGCCCGACGAGAAACGGCACTGCATCGTGATGTTCTCCTCAGGGGACACTCACGTTGGGTGCTGGTTAATAACCACGCCATTTATCAATGCCTTTCATGGCTTGATTATTGTGGCGACGCCAGGGATTCCTTAATCACAGGAATGTCGCTGCACAAAGAAAAACCATCCATCGTTAAGGACAAACAAGAAATATCAAATGCCGCTTCTTCTGGGTGCGAGGGCCAGACCCGCACCCCTCCCCGCGCTGGTTCCCGATTGTGTTGCGCCGCGCTTCCAGAACTACGTGTGGCTTGATTCCCATCCTTATGGGATACGTAGGAACGCCCGGATGTTTGAAACTTTGGGTCCAGCCCCCACCTCCTAAAGATTCCCCCCTTCTCTGGGGAATCCGCCGCCTTAGGGTCACCCTCAAGGCGTGTCCCTCGACCCCTTGCAGTGGTCCACCGGTGTCAAGAGTACTCTGGTTTATTGCCAGGAGGGTCAGGTGCAGCTTGGTCAGGTTCCTTCCACTTTTCAGGCTTCGTGCTCCCTTCCGTTCGGACCCATCGCCTACTCCCTCGGTGGATCCCCCGTGATCGGTCTGGACACAATGCCTCAGAGCTCTCCCACCGACTCGGGCTGGTGCCCCCAAGGGCCTCGGGCAGCAAATCGATATGAATCCTGCGCTTGAGCGGTTGATGCTCGTTTGCTACCTCATTCCATCAGCGGTCAGTGCGATATTGATGCTGCTTTTCCGCCACGGTCGGCAGTACTCTTATATCGTCACGCCGGTGCCCCCAGTCCTTGAGTGAATGGCCGCATGATTCACATTACATTTTCCACCCCCCATTCTGACCAGGCAAAATCTCGGCACTCTTGACACTATCCCTCAGTGCATCTTTGCATATCCAGGGGATGGGACCACGATGTGGCGTGCTTTGAGGTCCTTATGGTCCGAGCTCTAAGACCTTAAACTAAGATCTGCCCCTATGGTCCGAGCTCTAAGACCTTAAACTAAGATCTCCCCAAACGGGGTTCTACGTCCCGCATGACGTTAAAACTGCACTTTCAGAACTACGTGTGGCTTGATATCCAACCTGATGGAGTACGTAGGAACGCCCGGACATCTCGACTCGGGTCCAGCCTCAGGGATCGCTAAGTCCCGCCCCTCCTCGTCGCCGGCCGTCTGTCCTGGCTTCCGGTAGAGCGGTGCGATTGTGATATTCTCCCCGATTCAGCTCGGGATGCCCCATTAAAATGATGGGAAGCGACAGTTTCCTCGTCAAAGAGGTTCTGTCTGAGAATTGAGGTGATTCACGGCCATATTAGTGCATCCGCCTAATACACTTTCCCCACGGTGGCGTAATTTTGACAGCGTTGGATTCTGTCCGAACAAATCGTCCCTTCGCCCCACGCTTCGCATGCCCTGTTGATCTGGGTTTCCACCCTTGTGCCTTAAGGAACCCCCAAAGCGGCATTGATGATGACATGTGATCCGCCTCCTGCAATATGAATGATGACTTTCGGTCCGTCTATCGCAGTAGTATGGTCGATTGATCCATTGTCCGCTTGCCGTCTTGGGCATTTCCTGGAAGGCCGACCGTCGTGGATTTCTGAATCTGGGACACGCGATTCACCCTTTCTCATTTTCCTATGTTCGGATAAAATCTCAACGCCCCTAGCATTGTCCCGCTCATGTGTCGGAACAAGTTGGGGGATGATACATTGATTAGGTCTGAGGTCTCCTCTCCTAGGAATGATCTCCCTCTTTTCTATAGAAATCCAGGCCCAATTACGGATGCCTGAAGCTTGGTTAACGCTCCCGCGAGACAATTTGTGGTTGAGCATGTTAAGCCAAAAGTCCCGCGCCACCCAGGACTTCGGCATTCCGGCGTCTCCCTCGGAACCCGAACGTTGCGACCTCTCGCCGATCAGATTCCGAGGGGGGGCTTTTTTAGACGCCGGAAAAGTCCATTGTTCCCAAACGAAGCTCCGGATGCGGGAAGCGAGGTCATATTTGGAGTCGGAAGCCCGTTTCGGAGGGCCCGGAAGCCTTGCGCGGAATTTTGGAGAGCCGCGCGCAAAGTTGGAGTGTCGCGCACAAACCTCCCAGGATGCGCGCAATGCGCTGGGCTGGTGCGCAATTTTGCGCGCCCATTGCCCGCGCGACTCCCTTGCGCGCTGTGCCCGATTCCGCGCCCGCGAAGGGAATTCTGCGCCCGCGAACCAGATTCCGCGCCCGGGGTTGCCTATAAATATAAGGCGACCCCCGACGTTTTGAAGGTGGCCGGAATTCGAAGAGTCGCTCATTCGCGCAATCCAACCCCCTCCACGCGCAATGCCGATCTTCAGGTAACCTCCTTTCTTTCGTGCAAGAAAGCCTCGGGGTTCTCCTTCACGCGCAATACCTTTGGATCCTTTCTTTTTGAATAATTCTTCACCCAAAGGCCTTCGTGCGCAAAAGAAGCCTCTTGCGCGCAATTGCCCCCGGGTGCGCGCAATGCAGCCCGATTGCGCTTACCCCCCCCCCCCCCTTTCAAAGTGGCCATCCGATTAAAGAATGATCTGTTTCCCCCGCGCGCTATCCGAAGCCCGGTGCGTGCAATCTTCATCTTCCGCGCGCAAAGCGCTGGCCCAATTGCGCGCCAGCCCACCCATTTGCGCGCCGACCCGCGGTATTGCGCGCCAACTCCTCTTTTGCGCGCAAACCGCCAGGGTCGCCCCCTTTGACCCCCTGAGGGTACCCGCCTGCGTGGCTCCTGATGATCCTCATCCCGGGTGCCCCACACCGTGCGTTGTCTTCCCGTGCGGCCCTCCAGGCTCGCGCGAAGTGACACGGACCCTTTGGCGGTGCTCCAACGTCCATGTTGCACGACGTTAAACTGCCTAGCATATCGTCCGCACTGCAAGACGTCAAAACTGCCAAGCACCTTCGTCCTCAACACACGACGTTAAACTGTACTTCGTCCGGCAAGACGTTAAACCTTCCGCTTCGTCCTCAACACACGACATTAAACTGTACTTCGTCCGGAAAGACGTTAAACCGTCCGCTTCGTCCTCAACACACGACATTAAACTGTACTTCGTCTGGAAAGACGTTAAACCGTCCGCATCGCCCGATCTCGTGCCTCGCACGCAGGGTCCCCCTCCCGGTTTGGATGTGTCCCCCACCCGCTCGTCTCTGCAGGGATGTCGGGATTGGAGTGGCCTTCGCCCACGGGGGTAGAGTATTACAAACAGAACGAACTACGTGGACTTTGATCCTTGTCTCCTAAACAGGGTACGTAGGAAGCCTCTCCGAGGTTCAAGCCCACCACCTGGTCGTCCCGGTCGTATTCACGTCGGTTCGTCCATCAGTGGACCCCACCTGGGTTCACACTCGCGTCGATTCACCTATGAATCCGCCCTTGTGGGAGACTCCACATGTGTATCTCCATTGTGCTTCCCCACTTCCCTTTTCTCCTTTCATCGTCCAGCATGACGTGAAACTGTGATCCACCCGGCCGTTCCATCCCCCTCTGTGCGAGGTGGTTCGGTTCAATCCTCCGCCCGGCGGCCTCGACCTCTTCGTGAGTCGGCTTGCCGATGTCCAGCATGACGTTAAACTGTATATCCGAACTACGCTGACTTTGATCTGCGCTAACGCGCGGTACGTAGGAAGCCCCTACGGGGTCCATGCTCTTCACTCCATCATCCATCCTGATCCTTACCCGGGCTGCCACATCCCAGTGGGGTCATGCCACTTCATTCCACTCCACTCGGGAAGCCGCCCATGTGCTGGCCCCAGCGTCGGAGGTTCCCCGCAAGGGGTTCTGCCATCTGATCCACTCCTCGTGTTGATCAGTCCGATGTCGTCCCCGCTGGACGTTAAACTCGCGGCATACCCCGTGTTAAACATGGGAAGCTGAGGAAAACCTCAGGTAACACAGTTCCCCGAACCCAGCGCGGGATGCATCAGGCCATCACGCCTTCAAGAAGCCCTATTAGGGACGGAAGGCAGACATGCAGAGTCGCAGTGTAAAGACACGCCCCCGACACCCAGAGCTACCCGGTCTCCTCACCGCAGGTTGCTGCCCCGACCAGACCCCTTGGAGCGTCCGGGCAGAAGCAGCGTAATTAACCGGTGTCCATGAAGATATGGCGTCGGGAACGAGATTCACGAACATTCTTAAATCTATGAGGGAGACCCGGATTAGGCGACGAGTTCTGAGGAGACGTCCACGGAAGGAGGAGCCGACATCCCATCATCCCGGTTTCGATCAAGGAGCAGACGCCCCTGAATAAGGGACAAATGCCGCCCGCCCTTGGAAAGCGGGACTGTGGGGCCACAAGCCGCGCGCCCATCCCCTCGGGTCTACGGGTGCACGCGCGAACGCGTCCTGGCGGAACAGCGTCGGAATAGAAACCCGACGCACATCCACACCGAAACACATGCATCAGGTAAATCCTCTAATGTGGCCTCAAATGCCAAGACCCATATGCAATGACTCCCTCCCCTTTCATAAGCACTTCTCCCAGCTCGATACATGATGCATCACAATAAATAGTGCAACACTTTTCCAACCCAGGAAAAATTAGTATTGGTACTAAAGTCAGACTCCCTTTCAGCTCCTGAAATGCTGAATTGTAGAAATCATTCCAGAAGTACATTTAACCCTTCTTAGTTAGGCCCATTAGTGGTGTTTATAAGAGTGAAATTTCAATTATAAAGCACCTATAGTAACTATCTATCCCCAGAAAACACCGTACCTAAAAGTGGTTCTTCAACTAATCCCAGGAAACTAATGATCTCACTTTATTTTGTTATACTGATACTCCTCTCTCAAAGATAGAATGTCCCATGAAGTGAATTAGGTCCATCCAAAAGATGATTTTTTAATGCTTATCATATAACTAAAGCTCTCTCAGAGTACTCAATACGATCTCAAGATTGGTTTCATGGCCATGTCGAGTGTGAGAGCACACCATTATATCATCAATGATGAATATGAAAAAATAATCCAAGTATAGATGAAACATTATGTTAATTAGTTCTATGAAATTTTTTTGTGTGTTCATAATATACAAATACATAACCAAATACTCCTACATACCACACCTTTTCCAAAAGTATGTTAGAGGAATATCTGATGGTCTAACACTCAATTTTAGACAAGTGAAACACATGTCAATATTAGAGAACACCTGGTCTCATCAAATATGATCAATGATATCAGTAATCATTGGAAAGGGATATTATTTCCTTACCGTTAACTGCTTCCACTTCTTATAATACACACATAGTCTGAGGGTACCATCTGCTTTCTTTTGAAAAATGACAGGTGAACCCCAAGGAGAAGTACTAGGTCAAATGAAACCCTTATCATGAAACTCCTCTAAATAATTCTTGAGCTCCTCTAACTCTACTGTAGATATCTTATAAGGATGAATGGACTCCAGTGCGGCTCCTGGAACAAGATCAATAGATAAATCTACCTCTCTCTAGAGGTAAATGTGAAAATTTGTTTGGAATTACATCACAGAAATGATCCACCATTGGAAGAAAGTCCATATGTGATTCTCCAAGTCATCCAGATATAAACTAGAAATTTGGGTTGTAATTTCTCCCATATCAAGATGCTCGGGTCCCTCTCTTCTCTACTAGACATCTCATTATCGTTTTTATAGAAAGGACCCTTCCTCTAGTGATTGAGACTCACCATACGGCAATAGAAGTCAACAAAACCTGAAAGTATACTAATAAGTTCATTCAGAGAATGAAATCATTTTTTGTCAACTCTAAGATATAGAGGTCCCATAAGAAGTGAAACCCACCTACCTTAAGGGGTAACTCCTTACACTAACATACAATAACCATCCTAATCCCCAATAAAGTGTCTAGAGTCATTACAATATCAGATGTAAACATACATAGCTGGAGGCTCTCCACAACAGAAATTGTTAAAAAACTATGGGAAGCCATTGTATAAAATATTGAAGAAGCTAAAACAAAGGCCACTGGAATCGTATCTCTAACCAGAGAGGCTCCAAGGCACTACTCCTACTGGTTCTTCTCCACTGAAACAATTTGACTTATACTGTGACCTTGTGACCCTACCTAACTACCCTAAGTAGATCCACCCTATTGTCCCTAAATGTTTTTCATTTGGATACCTCATCCACAACCACCTCTTTACCCTTAATGTACTAAAAATGTCCAGTTCCCTAACTGAAGTGAAACTGGAAGTCCTACTCTAGAACATTGAGTCATAACAAATCCATGATCACCAACTACTAGTGAGAAAAACCAGAAACAATTCTGAAGATGACCCATCATTCTGCATGATCAGCACTCAACTATGTCTCTTGGGCCATGAGGTACCATGTGAACACTCTTATTGAACTAGTAGCACCTAAAATGATTTCATTTAGAAAAATTCCTGCTACTAGAATCCCCGCATTGAGGCTCCCTACGGTGCTTCATGTTATCTATCGAAGGTGTACCATCCCTCGATGCTGAACTTCCCAAGCTCGCTACTCCCAACTCCCTTAGATTATGAACGACAATTAGTTCCTAGATTAATATAGAAATAATAGAATTCGGCCTGAAAACATTCAAATATGATCATATTTCTTACCACATACCATCGTCAAATCGCCTTTCCAAGAATAACTCATCACATCACAAGATATATGTAAAGAACTGTAGCTCTGTAAAGTGAGAAAAATAATCCATCACTGAAAGAGCACCCTGCTCCAAATGCAAGAAATCCCAATCTCGATCTCCCCTCAATGTATCAGGGTAGAATTAATCATATAAGGTCATTTTAAACTCTTCCAAAGACATATCATGATGGAAACTCTCATGTGAGACAAAATATGATCATCTCTTAGTGGAATCAAGTAGCATGAACATCGCGATCTTAACCCTACTCTCTGGAGGCATCTCCAAATGGTTGACGATAGAAATCCAGGCCTCAAACCCTGACTATGCAACCTGTTATCCTCCATACCTTGAAAATGTCAGAGGATACTGCTGTTGGAACACCTATGTCAACTCTTCCATAGTCGGGGTAGTAAGTGGTGCTCCATAAAAGATCTACAACATCCTTATAAAGACTTCATTGAACATTGCATCCTCACTTCTATCTGGTATAACATATGGTGCCAAGAGGGGAATGATAGAAGGATCTTCTTGTTTGTCCATGATCTACCATTTCTAGTGTCTGGTCATCACCCAACACTTGGAAAATAACTAGAGGACATCTCAGCGACATGATTATGCAAGGTCGTGTTCAAACCTCAGTTCACGATTATCAAGGATATCAATTTAGAAGTTCATGAAAGGAAAAAGAGTGGAAATAATTCATGTTTTATAAAATAGGGTTACAATATTTGTAAAGACACTACATAGCATGTTCCCATAATCCATAACATAGGTGTGTAGCTCTACCCACCAATTTGTGTAACAAACCATACACATGGTGTGTTCATCCTAAGACACGACATGTACTTGAATTTTCCCTCGCACTCAGATTCTTCTACATGCATAGAACTACATAGAGCTCTCTTGGGTGACACTGCATGGCATGTTCACCCTATACACGGTGTGTACCACTTCAGTTTCATCCACTCGTGGAGTTGGTCACAAACTGGACACACCGTTGATAACTACACTGCATTTACAAGCTATAAGTAGCATGTACAACCTATGTTTCATCCACTTGTGTCATTATTCACACGGCTGGAGACACTGTCTTTATAGTATAATGTGTACTCCTAGTACACGGCATGTTCTACCTAAATTTTCCCAACCCTGTTTCTCTTCTCCCAATGTCATTCACACATTTATGTACTACACGGCTTGTACATAAGAAAATTCAGTTCTTCCAGAATAGAAGAACACATGGCGTGTGTTCATGACACCACCAGCTATGTTGTATGGGTTTCTAGACAGTAAGACAATTAAATGTCTCTAGAATCATTAAAAACGTGAAATTTAGTTCAAGGAATGAAACAATCCTAACCATAAGAGACCATACTCTCTCAAATCAATGTTTTGCATCCTTTTTCACATCATAACTTGAAACAATGTGATTAAAGATCAAACAAGATCCACAATATTCTGATTCAATAGGGATAACAACACCTCAAGGACTGAATATTGGATTATATCCAAATGAAACATTACAATAAACTACACCCTATAAAAATAACAGGTATTCTATCACTGAATCTAGCACCACAACATGCATTTCTAGCACTACATCTATTAGAGGATCAGGCAATTAGTAATCTATCTTTAATGACATGATAAGAATGCATGATATGTGATATCAAGAAAGATCCTATATAATGAATGGGATGGCATAACCTCATCTCATCTGGTTGTCTTAGAAATAGAACCACAATGATATAAATCATAACTCTAGAAAACAATTTAATCACCCAATGGTATTATAAAATCAATTTTAACAATTTAAAAACCATAAAAATTGGAATATTCGATGAAAATTTGTCTTTTCCCTATACAAGGGTTTGATTCTCCTGAGAAAAACTAATTAACAACAACTCATTCCTTCCCATACCAGTATATTAGCTTCAAACTATAATGAAGTGAATAAAAGAACTCCATTTATACCACTTTGTAACATCTTCGTTCATGGTTCCGCCCAAAGGATCCCTATACCCGGTTGGTCAAATGTCCTCAAAAAAATTTCACCAAGCACCAGAGGATGCCGACTAGAAAGGAGGGCCAAGGTATGACAATGGGGAAACAATACCCACATTGGAAGATTATAGATAGTGAAATAACAAATAGTAAACAAAAGCGGAAACAATAATCCCATATGACAAAAGAAAACAGTGAATGACTGATACAAATATAACAATTGGAGCATATATAAATGGTTCATGTAAAATGTGTCTAGGAATGTTGGAAAATTAGTGAAAATGCTAGAAATAAAATAATAAAACTAATATACAAAAAAATAGTAAACTCCAATAGCATCACAAGCCTCAGAATGGTCCCACGCTCTACATCCCCAATAGTAATCATGTACTTGTTGATGAAGGGTGATTCCTCTTTTGTATAACTGCAACCATATAATCAGTTTGGGTCCAGAATCATGACCAACACAAGGTTTGAGATGAATCCTAATAAGAAACCCAAAATATATATCTACCTAACTTCCAGTGAATATACAGAGTAGAAAAAATGCAGAAATGAAGCAATAAACTATGATGTACTCAAAAAGTAAACAAGAATACCATTATTAATTACATTCATTTATATTTATTATTAAATATATGAAATCATTAATCATGGTATATATCCTAATCTTTATATCCTCCCCAGTGGTAATAGTACCAAACCAGACGTCTCGAAAGACCATCTAAACAACCAAGTATAAATGAGTCCAAACATGTTATATGGCTTGGAAAACTCATCACAATCATTCAATCAGTCATAAAAAACCTTTCGGGGATGCTCTATCAGTATAAAACCTTTGGGTTAACATAGCACTAATAATTTACAAACAACCACCCGGGATGTTCTCATGGTCAATACCCCTGGGTCATCATGGAATAAATAAATTATAAACGACCTTCGGGAAGCTCTAACTGTCAATACCCCATGGGTCAACATAGCATAAATAATCATAAATGACCTTGATGGTATCTCTCATAGTCAGCACCCCTAGGTCAAATTCTATACCAATGATCTTGTATTCTAGTGTAATAAACATGGAAACCCCCCAAATTTTCCATGTATAAGCCTCTCATGGTCTATTGTAAAAACAACATGCATGTGATAACAAGGTATCAAATGTAATCTATAACTACTGCATGGATAAAATTCACAAGAATCACACATGAAATTCATATAATCAATAGAACTCCATCCTAACCAATTAAAGGAATAGAAACAAGTAATGGATCATAGGAAACCTTTGCCAAATGGTTCTAAACATTTCAACTAGGGAAACACTCCGATGAGGTGTCCTGTTACAAAGAATCTATCCTTGCGCTTATGAAGCAACCCCTTTTCAGTTTATTAAACAATAAAAGGTAAATAATAGATTTAATTTCAAAATCCATCAACACTCCTAATGTGGTTAAGTTAATTGTTTATTATATATATTCCATATACAGACAAAGAAAGGCGCAAACCACCTACCGAGATGTTTTACAATCCGTACTCTTGAAATTGGACACTTCAATAATCCTAGAATAGCGTTGATCTTTAAAAAGTTGAAAACATTGAATCCTTGAAATACAATAGTGAGAATAGTAATCCGGATGATAGTTTATAGTGGAATTGAGGACTCACAAGTGGGATTCCAATGCACCTGGTGTAGTCTCAATTGGAGGCTGGATGGAGAAATAGGGGCTAAATTTTTGTTCTTTATTCATGAGGGATCCATTACGAAACACGAGAAGAAGAAGTGGTTTCTCAACATGATATGTTACCCTACTATGATATTTCAAATAAAAATAAAAGTACATCCAGTGTTCATTTATTGTATATGTCGTGTACTTTCCTCAACCATCCTCTGCTTTAGGCGGTCTTCTAGGTCACCTATACGGAAATGTACTCAGCCATTACATGGCTAGTTCCCAGTTATATGCGGTAATTGGGTACCCAGTGTGTACTCAAAAGTACATGGCATGTAATTTGAAAATTTCCCATATCTATATTTTTTCTAAAAAATCCTGAAATAAATATCCATTCGTGAAATGAATATCTGAGTTCTTAAAAATATGAATCATGAATATTATGTGTACTTTTTTATCATGGTTTTTTATATGATTAATGTGGTAAATTTTTTATCTATCATGTTAACATATAATAGTATTTTGTGGGGTATTAGACATAAGGATCTATGTCAATGTTTCAGGATAAACTAAGGCTTTAAACCCCATCCTAATAACTCAAGTGACGGGGAATGGGAATGAGGCTATTTGGCCCTGATTATTGTGTTGGATTATACTACCTATAGCAAGGCCCAAGACTAGTTTAATATAATTTTATAGATAATTTTTATTCATTGTGAGGTAGTAAAATTGATATATGCCCTTATGTATAGTAGTTGGCTGACATAGGTCGTAGTGAAATTAATGAAAATTCATAACCCATGGAGAAAATGAAAAAAATCGTAAAAATAAATATTATTAACTAATGGAAACAAGTTTATCTTGTTAATATTTTTGTTATTTTAGAAAGTATTTGTTAACATTGTATTTTTTAATTAAATGTTGGTGGTGGAAAACTGAGTTGTATTGATATCCCTAATATGGTCTCTATTGCGCTCCCAACTAAATTACATTACTGTAGGAATAGACAAGGGTAAAGGCCATATGATATAGGGTTCAATAAGAAATGTAATTTACATGAATGTGGGATTTATAATTAGTGTCATGGGCTACTTGGGGAATTATTCTCTCAGTATATATTTTGATTTTTATTCACTTTTGGTAGTCTTTCCGTGAAATATAATATTTAATGTTGGTTGTGGTCTATACTAAATTTTTGAAATTTTTGGTCAAGCATGTTTATTTATTCTATTTCTTCCCTTAATTATTATTGTAATAGAATTTCTCTTATAGTGAAAAATAGGGTATATTATCCTCATGTATTTCATTAGACCCTCATTACTAGTTGGTAGCGTCTAGAATATGGGGTGGCACACCTGATTTCATAGAGCGGCTCAACTCAGGGCTCTTGTTTAGTGGCATCCAAATTTGGAATGTCACAAATTTTTATTATAGGGTTGTTTTATATTTCATTACAATGTTGGAATGGAAGAAGTGATATTAGTAAATGTCAGGATATTGGTAATGATGTTTTTCATGGGAGTGAAGAACCCATTTATAAAGGAAAACACATGTTCCCTTGGTGGGGTTGATATTCTTCTTGTGTCTTATTAGAGGCTAATGATATGACACCATTGGTTGATACAATTATTTTGTGGGGTGAAGATTTTATGATATCATTCCCACAGACATAATGGTATGATATATTCCATTCATAAATAATTTTTGTCACCTAAGGATATATGTGGCATAAATCATTGAATGAACACTTAGGGAAGATGCACAAGAAACAAGAGATAAAATATAATTCAATTTCCTAAAAATGTGAAAGAATATTTGTTTAATAAAGAATATTTAAAAGGAGAAAATAGAAATTATGTGAATTAATGGTTAAAAAATAATGCTTATTGAAAATGTTACAAATGGGTTGGATTGTGGTTGTGGTAACTCATGATGGTGGTAAGGTGCATGTGTGATAACTATTTATGTTATGATAGTAAAATGGTTTTAAAATGGTGTATCATGAAAGACAACTATTTATGGTAGTTTTTTACTCATCTTGAACATGACACATGGTAGGGATGTATGATTTATTTTTATTGATATCCATTGGGATACTGAATGTGTAATGGGTAGTTTATGGCTAGTGGAATCTATCTTTTCTGAAATTGAGGATTCCGTGTTATTTTTATTTTTAAATGTGTGCTTTAATTTATAGGAGTATGTCACAACAATGACGTGTGATGGTTTGGAGAAAAGAGAAAATCACTTAGTATCATTATCCAAATGTGTAGAAGCATAATCTGGTGGATCACGATAATAGGAGGAGGAAATGTTCAATGATAAATTTTCAAATTTTATTCAAATTATAGAATGGGACCCACAACGGGTCATTCCGAGTTTTTTTATCATGGCCAGAGAGTTTCAATCGCAGCACCCCCAAAACTTTCCTGAATATAGTGGGGATGAGGTAGTAGTTTTCTAGATAAAATCAATCTAGATTATTTTTGATCACATGTATACTCCTCTTGAGAATAGATTTGTGTCGAAAGACTATATATTTCAATGAATAACAAAAAACTTGTGGGATATTTTTATTTCAACCTAGCAGGATGATGTTATGTTATGGAAATTCATCTAGTAGATGTGTCTATATAATTTATATCCAGATTCATAGAGGTAGGATAATATTGTATAGTATATGTTGGTCTCCTAGGGTACAATGTCAAAGAGGTAAAATGATTGGTACATCACAAACATGCAACGATTTTTCCCTACATCGGAATTGGATGAGGCTTCAACGAAGAGAATCATTTTGGAAGGAATTATTTATGAAATCAAGTACTATGGGGAAATATTCTATATAAAAACAATTCTTAAGGAGGTGGCTAAGGCCCTTATTTCAGAAGAAAACCTAAGAGAACCATCAAGAGG
This sequence comes from Viscum album, assembly GCA_963277665.1. Lineage (NCBI taxonomy): Eukaryota > Viridiplantae > Streptophyta > Magnoliopsida > Santalales > Viscaceae > Viscum > Viscum album. The sequence continues at coordinate 957,476,186 of OY728143.1, read as the reverse complement.
TGGTAATGTGGTTCTAGTGGGATGGTTTAGTACTATGAAATTTTATGGAAGAAAGAATTGTATAAAAAATATTCAATTGGGTGGAAGTGTGTAGATTAGTTAAAAATGGGAATCAAAATTTCATGGTGGCGAAAAAGTGTTTTTCTATTAGTTTGGAAGGTTAGGGAACAAGCTTGGATAGTTCCCCCAACCACCGATTTACTACCAAGATTGTGGGAGATTGGATAACCTGCAGAGGTTTTATAAGATACCTCGATAGAAATTCAAAAATAGAGGTACATTGCCAATTCTATGAGTTGAAAATGTTAAGGGTCACAAAATATGACTACTAGTTGGATCTCTTCTAGATGTACCGATAGAGGTTTTGTATGTAGAATTTTGAGACGAGAAAATTCATACCACCAGAGTAGTATAACACTAGAAATATAAACCAGGGTTCCGAGTAGAGTATTTGGTCGACTTCATGTATTTTATTCTACACTAGGATGTGGTGAGGTTGGTTCACTAATAGTTTGAGGTATAATTCATGTATCATCCACTCTACTTAGTTCATTTTTTTCTATAACTACATTGTATTCTTTTATATCATCCTATATTTAGGTTTTTGTGCCATGTTGTTGAACATGTGTGTGTTGTTATATCGATTGATAGGACATTATGGGTGAATATGGAAATTATTCTAGAGTGTAAGTGGTGTTCCCTTGAGATTTGTTGGCACTGTATTCTTTGGTAGTTGATTATGGTAGAGATGTCTAGTTTTGGTCTAATTTTGAGAATGAATATGATATTTTTTGTAAAATGACCATATAGACCGTTAGCTTTATATATTATCTTTTATCTCCTCTAATGGGATTACTTATGTTTATCATGGGGAATGCAATATCTGATCAGGCCACGCATGGAAAGTTTTTCAGTGGTTGGTTAAACTCATAACTTGAGTGTCTTGTCTTATTCAAAAATTTTTTGGATTAGAGAAGACAATTTTTTATTCTCTAGTGGATGTATTTTAGAATGTTTTTTACAATATTTCTTGTTGGTAAGAATTGATATGGAAGTTGAGATCACAACATATCTCCTGTCGGGGTCCTAAATAGTATATATTCTTCCATACAAGATTGATTCGAATGAAATGTAGGAAAAAAATTGTTGGGTAACTATAAAAAAAGGGGTTTATTCACCTCATTATATCCCGTTGGGTATCTATATTGTTATTTTCCATAAAGGCTGATTGAACCATGTAATTTCGTGTCTATTATAAGAATCCAAATTAGGTGATAGTTAATAATTAATACACACTTCCACAAATTGATGATCCATTTAACCAGATGAGAGATGATTCAATGTTTTCTAAAATTAACATGAGATTGGGGTATCATCATCCATGGCTGATACATTATAATATACCACAATATACTTTTATAATTGGGTATTTTTTATATGATTTTTTTTATTCTATTCGGGTTATTCAATGTTTTGATAGTGTTTATGTACCTGATGAACCAAATCTTTCACACCTACATGGATCAAAAATTAGTTTTCTTTCTTAATGACATCCTGACGTACTAAAAGACTGTATATTATCATCCCAATAATAATGAAATTTTCCTAGTTACACTAAATGAGCATAGTCTATAAATCATTATATCTAAATTTCATTTTTTTTATTGACATGGTACGTATATTGTCGTACATCATCTTAGAGGAAAGTGTTTATGTGGACTTTGAGAGAGTGAAAATTGACTATAGGGCCTCTGGAATGAAATTATCCTACTAATGGCCTTTAATTGGTTGTAATGTATTATTACTTAATGTGTTCAAATAATTATATGTCTATTGAATAGTTTACTATATATATTGATATTAATTTTCATTAGTGCATTTTCACTCATTGTGATGTGAATCTTAGATAGTTATTATTGGTTGAATACAATTTTTCCTTTGATTGTGAACTGGAGTACATATCAGGAAAGGGTAACAATGTTTTATATTCATTGAACTAAAAGACCCAGATCCATGAATTTATAGAATTGAGTTCTATGAAGCCGGTGATGGTGTTATTTAAAAAGACTCTTTTAGAGGTTCAGGATGGTAATGGAGATATGACTTTTAAATCCTTTGGTAATGAGTCTTCCATTTTGAGAATTATTTGGGAGAGGCATTATGAGGATTTAGATACTTTTTCTTTGTTTGAATGTTTTAAAAGTGGGGAGCCACATTCCGGTTAGATTTTTTTGTGATGATTATATCATTTATGTTCATGGAAATGATATCATTCCAAAATAAACACAATAAGTGATTATGTGTGATTTTCATGAATTGAACTGGTAAGTGCATCTCAGTTTGGCAGAAATGTATCATAACATTCATAGGTAATATTGGTTGGTAGGGATGAATAAGGAAGTCATAATTTCTGTGGCATGATCATACATATGTAGGTAGGTAAAATCCATACATCAATAACACCGTTGTTTTTTGTAGTCCTTTTACCATTCAATATTGGAAATGGGATGACATGATGATGGATTTTTTGGGGGTATCCCGATGATTCCCTGAATGATTTATATGATCAGGGAAGTTTAGGATCATTTGACCATGGTGTCACAATTCATTATAATTCAATATTTATTCATAAATGGTTATTTTTTTGAGTTTTATGTTCAGGAGATATTTCTATTTCCTAGCATTCCACAAATCATAGTTTCAGATCATAATTCATATATAAGTTCTTGAGTCTGGAAAGGGATATAGAGGGTTCTTGGTAAACATAATTTATTGATCACGGCATTCCACGTGAAGAATTAAGGATAGATATATCATATTATTTATGGTCTAGAGAACATGAACTAGGCTTGTGTCATATTTATTAGAGGAACACGGGAGTTTCCCTTGGTGTTTTTTAATTAATCCTATAACAATAGATAATATGAAATGATTCCAATGGTACCATATGAGGTGTTCAATGATATACCATGTGGATCACTATAATATTGGATGTAGGATGGTGAATCTATGTTTTTGGGGTGTGTCTTGTGCAGGATACATTTTATGAGGTTTAGTTGATTCAGAAATGAATGGCCATAGCACAGAGTAAAAATAGTCATATACAGATTCTCCCCATTGACCTCTTGAGTTTTCATGGAATGATCATGTGTTTATTATAGTGTCTCCAAGGTTGAGTCACTATTGGATTCATAATCATGGTATTTTGGCACCTAGGTATGTGTGTCCATTTCTGATTTAGGAGAAGATCAGACCAGTAGAATAATGATTGGCTCTACCATAGTAGTAAGGTGGTATGAATGATTTTTTTCATGTGTCATAGTTTCGGTGGCATTACACTGAACCATCCTATGTGACTGATGTTATTGATGTCAAATATGGTTCTGATGCATCTATTAAAGGGAATATTTTTCGTATTATGGATTTTAGTGATATTATCTTATGGTGAAAGACAATTCATTTGTTATGAGTTTTATGGAAACATTGTAATGTTTAGGAAGATACTTGGAAAAGGGAAATGGATATTTAGGCCTAGTATAATGACCTATTTTCCTATTAAGCTCAAAGATTCAATGGAAGTGTGGCTCAAGGAAAAGTAATTAAAATTTGTATATGATGTTAGATATCTGGTTTGTAGTAAGGTATAGACTTGTTTAGAATACAGTTTATATACCTTATAATTGTTAATGAAATTTTTATCAGGTGAATACGGATTTTTAGGTCTGTTCATGGGTTTTAGGACACAAAATAAAAAGATAAATGGAAATCTATTTCATTTTGTAGGGTTTGTGCACGTTCAGGAGTAATAATGCACCTTAATTACGATCTATTTGTGGAGGGTGCATGGTTAAAAAAACTGTGAAAGGGAGGATTCCAAAACATGGTGGCTTAGAGAGATCCATTCCATAAATTTAGTGAATTGTTTTTTAAGCATGAGAGCTCATCAGGTAACCGTTTGACCTAGTCACTCTTACATAGAATTTTCTTCATGGTTGGAGTAGAGATTGGAAAATATGATGCTAAACCATAAACCTCGTTAAAAGATATATTTTACCCTCCCCCTACCCCATTGATATTTAAGTGTTCAACCCGATTTTTCTCACCATTTATTCTATAGAAACCCAAGGTTTGAACCAAAAGGGACAAGGACTCCCATGCATCGAACTCCGATGTTTCTATACCATTTGGAACTTCTTTGGGTGAAAATAAAAGAATCAGCTGAGTTTAACACATCCATTTACTCTTTTTTCCAGATTAGGGAAACGATATTTGTTCCTCTTTCTTCAAATGACTAAACCACTCTTTTTCTCATGGATAGTATTTCTAGGCTTTAGAAAATGTTATAATCTCATTCAAGTATTATTTATAATTAATTTTTCATCTTTTAAATTATGGTATATGTTCTATATGTTATATCCCATATACATGATGTTTATTTATTCATAAGAGGTCGATATTTGATCAACCAAAATGAGATTTTGATATTTATAGTGGGTAATGATAGATTTATTGATTAAATGATGACATGAAAAACTAATGATTCCAATGGAAGACAATGAGGTTTTTTGGATAGGTAACAACGACACCCATGGGTTGTTCCAACACCCCATACATAGAAAAGTGGAATTATAAGGATAGAGTATTTTATAATAAAATAAATCCATTAAAAATATGTTTACATGTTACTTTTAAATTATATAGAGTTAATTATTATACTTTTTGTAGTCGTAGATAATGAATAATGGGGTTTATTGGTATATTGTGAGATGTGTTAAATTGAATATAGTGTTTTTTATAAATCAGTTATGAGTTTAAAATCGAAATATATTAAATGGGTTCATGAATGAGAATTGATTAATATATTAAATTGGTTATTGTTGAGATATTTTTAAATATAAATCATGTGTTGTGGTATGATATTTGGAATAAGTTGATTGAGCTATTCAATTTAAAAGTTAAATGTGTCAATGGATTTAGTCTATATGTTTATTTGTATATTGAGCAGAATATGAATTTATAATATGATATGTATCATCTGAGAATGGGTTTTGATATGGTATATGTGGTACATTTTTATTGAAAATGATCACATGGATTGGAATTTGTGGGGTATCGTACTTGAGGATCTACGCCAACAGGTTGGGTTAGATGAATGTTTTAAACCCCACAACTATAATGAATGGGTTAGGGAAGAGAACTAATACCCAATACCCCAAACAGTAGAATTTGATAAGACTACCTATACCAAGGACACAATGTATGTTAAATTTAATTTTTTATCAAATTTTAATCCATAGTGAGGTAAGGAACATTAATTACCCCTTATGTATAGTAGCTAAATAATATAGATGGTAGAGAAATTAATGAAAATTCATAACCCATGGGAGAAATGATAAAAATGTTTTAAACGAATATTGTTAACTAATGAAACATTTTTTATCATGATATTACTTAAGTTCATGAATACACTATCAGTTCAGACTGTATATTTTGTAGACACCATTAGTGGTGGAATTCTGAAGTGTACTAACTCCCTTCTCTAGCTTACATTAGGTACCCAAGAAGATTTCATTGTTGTAGGTCTAGAAAAGGGTAAAGGTCCTATGCTAGAGGGTTGATTTGGGAATGGGATGTACAACGATGAGGGATCTGTACATGGAGTCATGAAATATTTATGGGATTCTTCCATTTTACATTATTTTTTGTTTTCTTCAATATAGTTATCGTTGGCATGACACTGCATATTTTCTATTAGATGGGGTTTATACCTAGTTCTGGGAAAATTATAGGGGCGGGTTTATTGGTTATATTTATTTAATTACTTATTATTGTTATATGATTTGGATTAGTCAGATATAGAGTGTATAGTCTCCCCATGTATTACATTAGACCATTATTACTAGAAAGTAGGCTCTGTCCTATTGGGTAGTGTGCCAAAGGTCATATAGAAACTCTACCAAAGGCCCCAATTTAGTGGCCTCTGGGTTGGTACTGTTACATGAGAACTATCATTTAATTGACTTGATCAATCAATCATATATGGTATAAATTTTCCACCTAAACCACATAAATTATTAAATTTGCATCCTCTTCATCACCATGTAATCATTTAATGACATTCTCTATGTCGCTCCCTGAATCGTAGTTTCACCACTATTACCATATTTAATCCGGCTCTACATATAGGGTATCCTTAAAAAGCGAGGTGATTTGATAGACACAGAATATTTATAGTATGTTTCCCTCATCATGAGGATATGCGAAATATACATTTTGAGTGATGAAACAAACTATAAATCCATAATAATTTATTCCAAAGTATAATTTCTTGTAAACTTCTCATTTTAATATATTTCAATCCATTCATGGGATCATTATATTTGTGGACATATTATAAATTTTCTTCATGATCTATAAAATATTATTTCATTTTATATATTAATGTTCATGGATAATTTTTATTTTCACATTAATCTTAAAATGTAATAAAGAGATCCAATACTAAAAATATTACATATACTACTAGTTTTTAAAAACTACTACTAACAGTTTAAATAAACTGTTAGTATATGTGTCCCCTATTCAAATTTTTTGGAACCAAATTGATCATATAAGTCTTATATATATAGTTTTTAATAGTTATTGTTGTATAATAAATTTAAGAACATGTTTTTTAAAATTGATTATCTAATAATATCATTATAACATTTTTAAAAAATTAAGACACACATGTCTTTTATTTATCTACATTTTTGTGACCCTAATTTTCTCAATCACCATGCATTAAGAGTCATAATGTTTCATAATATTATTCCATCATCTACATTCCTTATCATATTTCATCATTTCTCCTCTCTCTTCCCTTCTTCTCTATTCTTATCTCTCATTCTAGCTCACTCAGACACATTCACCCCACTCAATCTATGTTTTCCTGTTTCATTGGAATTCCATAGTTGACGTCCTATTATGTTTATTTATAATAACAATTATCATTTATTAGATTCAAAATAATGTATTGTATTCACTATTTTAGTTCTCTTGGTTGAGGATATTATTCATGAATCACTATTTGTGTGATATAATTAAACAATTTTTATACATTGATGGTTTATTCGATCACTGTTCATTATGAATTATATTTATTTATTTATTTTCTTAGAGGTACATTTTTTAAATTATAGACTTATATGGTTATAAATATATTATTCATATAATTGATTATGTATTATAATTTTTTAAAAAATAGTGGATATAATTATCTTTGGTTTGTAAATATTTGTATCCATAATTATTTTCATTTTCATATTTTTGTTGATTATAAATTTTTTGTAGTTAATGTCATTTGTAGTGATAATTTGATTATTAGTTGTAAATATTTTTTGATGCATTACTTATAGATATAAATTATATATAATATATATATATATATATATTTTACATACATTAATTTATTAATAAATATTTATTTACATAATTTTTTTCATTTTTTAAAAAATGTATATTTATAAATTTTTCTTTTTATATATTATATTATATTTTATTTTATTTATTTTCAATCTATATGTTTTAAATTTATATAGGTTTATTTATTTCAAAATCAAATTTTCTTACATCATAAATTTTTTTAATTATAATAAAATAAAATAAAATAGAATTTCATTACAACAATATATTAAAATGACATACAAAGTGGAATTAAAACATTTAATAAGTTGTGTTTTCATTTTTTATTAATATATTTTTAATAATTAAATTATATATTAAAATTAAACATTATCTCTCCCAAAAATATTTCAAATAATACTAGTGATCCTACTATGATGAAGAATTCTTTTTCTCTATATAAACCAATACCCTACGTTAGTAAATATATTATTACACATATTGAAAAAAAATATACTTTCTTATGGGAAATAATTTTTTTCAATTGAATATAAAGATTTAAATAATCCATTTGGCCCAAAAACAAATTATTAAGTATATTTTATTGGAATATATACGTCGTAATATTTACATTTTATATCCTAATTTGAGGGGGAAAATTATGGTGGTAGATAATCAGTTTTGTGAATCTATATAATTTAATATGTCAGTTGATTTAGTTTTTTCAACTAATAGATATATTACATATTTTATATGAATAATTATATCAATGTTTAATAAAACATTAAATTTAAATTTAAATATATGAATGAAATTCAGAATAGATGTATATTATTTTTTCAATTAGATGAAGTAATTTTAAGTCAAAGTTGGAATTTTTTTCTATTTTTTGGAAAAAAAACTAATGAAAAACAAAAGCCTTAAATAATGTTTTTAGATAAATACAATAAAAAGAATATTATCACAAGTGTGAGGGTGAAAATATTTATTTTATGAAATTTATTGTTGGTAAAATATTTTTTAAAATTAATTTTAACTGCTTGATGACTTATTCATGAATTATTATATAACAATCATAAATGATATATAATGAAAATATACAGTCACATAAAATATACCCTTAAAAATTGTCATGTGGTTGGAATCCTTTACTAGAGTTGAAAAAAATTTCAGAAAATTTTGTTCTGTTGACTGAAAAAAACTAGTAGCTTCTCAGAAGAGGTTCACGTTTTCCCTCTATTTTCCCATGCCCTCCATGAAATTATAACTAGTGAGGATGATAAGAAATGATATTTTTCTAATTGATACATAAAAAAGTACCTAATAATATTTTCATAATTCAATCAATATTTTTCATCATTATTATTATTCTTTAATTCATCACAAATATATAACATTTATATATTTTATTTTAGGATACAATTCTAGAGAATGTGATTTATGGGACCATTATCCCTATGGATTGGATGGATATACATTCAATGAGTATTATAATATAAGGTCACTTGGGTTCACATTAAAGGGTATAAGGTAGATTTGGGAATTAATAAATATTGTAGTCTTCCTAGTATGAAATCTAGTGTAGAAGGGTAATAGGGTAAAATATATTCCCAAGAGACTCAATAATGAGTGATGAATCAACTGATAGATAATAGAACTAAATCATATAAAATTTATATGTTTATAAAAATAACGAGTTATAAGATTCTTACATAGCCTACTAATCCTACCTATATATATCCTCTACCACATAATTTGGACTATAAAATATAATGTAAAAATATTGTTGGGGATCTCCAATTTCATATTGTAGTTTATGGAATCATGCACTAAATTCTATAATTTCATGTATCACAAACATATTATATCAGATCGTGAATGATTATAATTATGTGCAATTGTTGGTATAATTTCTCTACTATTGTTGCATACCATAGAGGTAGCAATAGTTAAAAAATATATTGTAAATTTTTCTACTTTAGGATAATTTTACTTTTCAATAGTTGATATATAAGGAATTAACTTCTATATTCTTAGTTAAATTATGATTGTGAATTACATTTACTACATTCTTACATTTAACATATACAAGAGTATCTTTAATCCAATTATTCAATGAAATATAAAGAGTTTTTTTTGAATTATCACTTCCATACCATTCTATGATATCTCAATGCCCAATAAAATTAGTAGTGAATAATATTATTTTACATAATTATTATGATTATTTGATGAGTGTCTAAATATATGGGGGAAATATATTAATAATATATAATAAAAAACGCATATGAATTTTTATTGGTGATAAGTTATTTTTAAACATATTCTATAAAAGGGTATAGATCCATGTTGCCCTTCCCATTATATGGTTTAGGTGTTGGGAGTTCTAATATGAGGATTTTAAAGATGGCATGAAGTTGTATATCATTCTACTATGCGGTGCCTTAGGCTAAATTGCATGCCTAGTAATTGTAGTATTGTGGGGTTGAATACAAAACCGTATCTAAAATTATAAAAATTATAATGAAAATGCAATTATAGGTATGGATTTAATGTAGATTCCGACTATGAAAAATTTCATCTTTGGTGGTTCATTTTCTGTGGCATAGAGCATATGGTGCTGATATAAGGGCATATAGTGGAATTGTTCAGTTCTTCCAAAATTGGCACCCCCTATAGCATAGAATGTATCCACCAAATAGTCTCTACTCATGGATATTAGAATTTATAACCGAGTTGTTAAACATTAATCATATCCCCCTAAGTATATAGGCTCTAAAACATGCATGGGGATGTGTTTCATGGAAACACATATTACTTGGATGGTTGTGGTGGGGTCTCTCATGATACACCATAGTAAGTCATGTGTCAGCCAATCTTATGATGTGGTGTAGGGGTTCTACCATTATGTGGTGTTTTTAATGGAATCTACAAATACCCCAATCCACATTCAATCTGAACATTCTTTAAATTTTCTCTCTAATACAATATCCATTAAAGAGTGTATTTAAAGGGGCTTAAGGACCATTCAAAATGGATTAATCCTATGATTAGTTAGATTGAACTATGGTTTTATATGGTGAGTTATTATTTTTTCCTGTTGTTTCTCATCCATTGAATATTTTTTCCTCCAATTCCATAATTCCATGTTATGTAATATGATATACATCATATAATGGAGTTTCATGTGTTTTTTCTAGCATTTTTGTGGTATGCTTTCCATAATGGGATACATCTTCCTTACGGTAGAGGTGATCAAATATTTGTCTGCTGTTTTTGATATTGTGTTAATAACATTGATATCCTTCAAAAAGAGATTTATTTAATCCCAATTTATTTTACATGAAATAAAAATATTATCATATGTCTTATTTTTTGGTGGTGGGGGAATTTACCCTACTAACAGATAAACAAGATTAATAAAATAATTGGTTATTATTATTGATTGTATATTATTCAACCATGGTAACTATTTTCCAATTTATTTTTGAGATAGTTTTTAGTTTCTGTTTGTGGTTTGTTTCATGTTGGTTATTCTTGTGTTAAATTGTGTTCCTTTTGTGAAATTTGTAATGAATGGAAATATTTTATTTATTTGTTCAGTTAATTAATATGATAATAAGTATTTAATAAAACATTTTATTATAGTGGATTAATGGAAATATAATTGATTCATGATTCATTTTTAATTGATGTTGTCAATCCCTATGTTGATGAGAATGGATAAATAACATAAATCGGGTAATAATTTTTGATTATGAACACTGTGTATAAAATTATTTCCGAGCTATTGGCTATGAGATTCGAACCCATTGCCAAAACAATTGTCTCTTCGAAAAAATTTGGATTCCTAAAAGGAATGAATATCCAAGTCATCATTTACCTAGATACTTAAAGTAATAACTTGCTTAAAAATACTCAATTAGTGGGAAGTGTTGCCATTAAACATGACATTAGAAAATATTTTGAGACCATTGACTAGAGTTTCATTTACGGAATCCTTTATAGCATTGGTTTTAATGGAAACATGGTTATGAAATTACAAATTTATTTAAACTCTTCCCACATATCTGTTCTGATCAATGGCTCCCCAAGGGGTAATTTCACTTGTACATAAGGTGTTAAACAAATGGACCCCCTTTCTTCCATCTTATTTGTTATTAGTGAATAATTCATTAGTAGACTGATTAATGAATCAATCATTAGGGGTGAGCCTAATCCCATAAATGCCTCTAGAGATATGAATGATACCTCAAATATTTTATACACCTATGATATAATCCTCTTCCTCCTAAAAACAGGAGGAATATAAAAATCTAAAATATGTCCTCTTCCACTATGATGATTTCTCTATTCAATCAATAAAATAGAGTAAATCTTATATTTTCGTTGTTAAAAGCTTCCATGTCAACTAGAAAGTTACTATTATGAACTATTTGGGTATAAAAAAAGGATCTGTCCCCATTACATATCTTGGGGTCCCCATCTTTTCGGGAAGACCCAAAAGCACTTATTTTTCAAGTATTTTTTATTATATAAAAAGAAAACTCCCATCCTCGAAATGAAAATCTTTATCAATGGTAGGGTAGATATGCATTTTCAAATACAAAATTGTTTCAAAAATGGTTTACTCTAGGATGGTGTATAAATGGCCTACTGATCTTCTCAAAATGTTTAATATATAAATCAAACAATTTGTTGGAGCGGAATAAAACATGATCGAAAACTTGTCATTGTCCCTTGGAAGACATTTTGCACCCCCATTGAGAATGGTGGCCTTAGTATTAAGAATATCAATCATTTTAATGAGGCCCATCAAGCCAAGTTTACATGGAATATTATTAATAACAATTCTCATTCTTATGATTTCCTCAATGGCAGATTTTACAATAACCTTAGAAAAGGAAATAAATTATATATGGAATCCTCTATATAACCTTCCATCAAATAAACTTTTTCAAAAATCATTTCTCGATCTAGATTGATAATTAATAGAGACTCCTTGCTATAATTTTGGTTGGACAAATAAAATGGCACGCCACTTTGTAACATCATTGATCCTATGAATTTACCCACTAATATAAACATCTCCATGAATGTTTATTTAAACACCTCTGATATCAATTTAACTAAAAAAGTCTCTACTGTTATTAATAACTATACCTTTATTTCCAATGATTATTTTTTGGTTTCGGAACATGCATAAAATGGAATTATAACCTCTAAACATCACTATATTTATAATTTCAACACCCACAACAATGATTTCAGTTTGGTTATAAATTTTATCAAATGTTGGATTCGACAATCCCGAGTCACTCTAGTGTGGAGGATGGCTCGTAATTGAATCCCCACATAATCGAATTTTCAGATTTGTGGTATTCTAATTTGTTCTAAATGTCGAATGTGTTTACAACATAGGGATGATGTTAATAATTTCTTTCTATCTTATGCTACTGTTTCTTCCCATTAGAGTTTTATTTTTTAAATCTCTGATTTTAGATGGACTGGTCTGAAATCTATTGGACTGCAGTTACAGAGGTGCACTACTATGGATACCTATCTTCAAATTTCTAATATTTTCATCACCATTGTGGAAGAACTGATTCATCTTATTTGGTATGAATGAAATTCTATTATTCATAAAAATAATGTGTTCAGTTTCTCTGCAGCTAAAATTAGGATTTCGACTGTGATCGAGGACAGCGGAATCATTTGAATAGGGACCTATCACAACACAATTAAATATTTCACTATCTTACCATGGATATGGATTAAAGGAATATACATCCTGCAGAAATGTTTTTTTGGAAGTCTTCTTGCAACCTCATATTCCCAGCTGGATCAAAATCAATGTGGAGTGTGCTTCAAAAGGGAATCCAGTACTAGAAGGCTATGGTATCATTTTTTGAAATTAAAAAAAATGATATACAAGGATACATCTTTGGTTCCTATGGTCATTCCTACTCCATTGAATCATATGTGTACAGTGTTATCAATGTTGATAATTTTATTCGACAAAGAGGATGAAACATCGTCTTGATTCAAACTGATTCAACTACCATTGTCTAGGCTATTAGTCTTGGTATGATTCCCCTTGTGTGGACCCTCACTGCTAAATAGATCACCTACCTCTGACACCTGTCTGATCTCAATCATATTTTCACTCATACCTATAGAGAGGCGAACCGGGTGGTGTATGGTCTTGTGAATAAGGATTTCTATAGCAACAGAACATTCATTGAAAATATTCCAGTTGAGTTCACCCATTGGCTTCAAAATTATTATAATAAATTCCCCTCCTTTAGACACTGATGACCTTTTTTATCATTATATATTTTAGATCTTTTGTCCTTTAACCAAATAATAAACTTTTTTATGAAAAATTGAATTTCATAAGGACATTAATAAATGTATAATGGGTAAATTAACATGAATTGAATTTAAAAATTAGTGAATTATTTTTAAAGAATTTCATATTAAATGCATATGTACTTATAGGATATCAATATCCTAGTGGTGGTAGATGGTTGACCATGGGATGATATCTAAAATTGAAAATGATTCTAGGTTATTTATCATATTGTTGTTGTAAGATATATTATATCTGAGTTATTCTTTTGTCTCACGTGTTATTCAACCCATGTGATTTGGGAGAATAAAACTGAATGGAATATCAATGGGTCTTTTCCCTGGAATTGTGTTTGTAGAGAGGTGGATGGATGAATACACCCTCTACCCATGTACTCTTGTACATATAGTAAAATGGGTTGGTATTCATTGTGGTTAACATTCCATATACCATTGTGTAGTAAAATTTTATATCTTTTCATTATATTATCCAAATGTATCCATGGATATAGTACCCAATGTATTATTTTGGGTTGAATGCATATGGGATATGATGACTCCATATATATTACAGGGTGTGTGGATTGGGAAAACATGAGGTAAATAACTAATGTATAATACATGCCATTTGAGTTTTGGTGGATTTATTTTTATACTCATTTTATATATGTAGATATGGCAATGGAGGATGAAATGATTTGATTCGTTATGTTCTAGTTATAATAGTTATCACATGGGTATTTAGAATAGATTTTTTTAAGGAGATATGACTCAGGAAATGCCAATTTGGGGAAGAGAGGAAAACCAATGAGTAAGGGTCAACAACTTACCCATATTTCATTACTATAAAATATCACATCATTTATGTGATACATGTTGAGATATAGACATGGTTAAATTGGGAACAATGTATTCCTATTTTTTTGATGAGTTAGATTCATTTATTTTCCTTTAGGTTATAGAATGATGTAATTGTCTTTTAAATGAGAGGATCTAGGGTTGATTTTATTGAATATACCTATTATTCTCATTCTACATATATGTAGACTATTGTAATGGTCAATTAGACCAAGATGGAGACTGGAATGGATATTACTATCTTATGGTATTTAAGAGTCATTTGGGATTTCAGAGGTCTTTATCATCTTTTTCTCTTTATTTCCCTTGGATAGGTATCTTTTTTGTAGTCTCATGATATAGGGGTATCAAAGGGTTCATGTTATGGGATATGATGTTGTATAGAGTAGTCACAAGTGAGGACTATATGGGTTAGATGGTTAATGGTGTCATCTATGTATAGTAGGTGATGAAAAATAGAAAGACTTGATTTGAATTTGGAATTTATATACCCATGTGATCTTATGTGTAGAAATTTATTTTTACCAAACCATTAAAATTGGGTGATACTAGTTAAGTGGTAGAGACATCGGAATGTATCATGAATTATTCCCCTTTAGGTGCTTCTTTATGTGGGTATAAATTTGGATTATTTTAAAACCAAAAGGGATAAAATTATTAATTAATGTTAAATATTCTATATTACTTTTTTAAGATTCACAATCCATTTTTTATTGCATTTATGGATCCAAAATTAAATCATCACTATGCTCGTACTGAGGATGTCCAGTAGTAAATCAAAAAAACCAATGCTGTGTACTAGTCAATGATAATGAAACATGTTAGAGGAAAATATAATTGTTATATTCTAAGAGTATATTGAAGCCCACGGTTTCCATTTTTAAATTATTCATACTGGAATTTTTTGAGGAGATTGATATATCCTTCATATTGATCAATAATATACAAGGGACCTAGGTTTTATTCAATTGGATTGGGTGGCATACAGCAATGAGGTAACAATTTATCTTATTATTGTCTGATTGTATGAGTTGAGAGTACCATGGGAGATTTTAAGGGTTCATTACTGAGAATAATTTATTTATTCAACCATGATGGATTCGTCCTATCAGGAGATGTTTACCATTTAGTAGGGTAGCATCAGCATGCATCTATTTGAGATATATTTCTTGATCCTTTTAATATATTATTCATACGTTTTTCAATATATTTTGGCAAGGTAGTGGAATGTTAGGGAGGATTTACATCCAGAGACTTGTTCCAGGTCACATTACTTATGATACATACACACCTCGAGGTGCCGACACAAATAAATGTTTTTGAGACAATTTTTTGAAATAATTGACCATTGAGAAAGTTGATTCAACAGCATGTTTCATGAAGAAGAGTTATTTTTTGGGGTTCCCAGCTTCCATGAATGAAACTACATCCATCTATCATATCCTTCACCATATTATATCACTAAGGGTGTAGGTTATTTATAATTTTTGAATATATTATGATTTTGTTTTCCTTACAGTGGTTGAGTCTATCAGTGAATAGAGTTACAAAGATTTATGATTTGGAAAAGTGGACTAGGTGTTCCACTTCATTTTCCACCATTGAGGTTATCTTAGCTGAGGTAGATGTAGAAGGGTTCTCTAACTCGGGATTAGTGTAGATTTTATGGGGTAGGAATTGGATATCAATGAGATGTACTTCATCCTCCGAGAGAAGTTCACTACCATATAGGTTTCCTTTATTATGACCATGTAGGCCATGTACATGTTCATGGTTAGGTTCATGCTCTAAAATTTCCAGTGATAAGTTTGATTGATTCCATTTCATATTCCCATTACTTTTTTTTCTAAATGAGTCTATAACTTGGTTGATTCAGGTGCAACATATTTATCTTCATCATGTGACCTAGTACTCGAATTCAGACATGATGTGGAAAGACAAGTAGTGACCATGGAATTGACTGCGCCATTAATAGGTTGATGTTATCTTTCTAAAGTATTTATAGACAAATATATAATTATGGGGAATCATAGCTATTCATGAGACTTATAATATTTATGAACACATCCTTACAATGTCATCATATATATGGATTACGTGTATGTGTTGCTAGTTTATTGGATTTCATCCAGAAATAGATTGTGTCCTATGATGTTGATAAAGATATATATTTTCTCACTAGTGTGTGAGACCCTCGAATGTTTAAGTGATGTGTTCATACTTTATCATCCCTGATGGATAAGATGATTCAGAGATAATATGAGGTTCATCTGATGGTGACTCATAGGGTCACGTAAGATTAAAAAAAATTCCCTTTACAGTTTGTAACATTTCACCATCAACATTTGTTTCAAGCTACAACTTAGAATGTTTTTGATAAATATGTATTTATTTAATTTGAAAACTTATGATTTATGAGTTTTATGACTATAAATTGAAGATATATTTGAGAATGGATTTTATTATCCATGTGTATCACCATAACATGTAATAGTTTTGTTCCTGAGTAGGGTTAATGATGGTTTCTTTCTCTATATCGATTATCATCACCTGAATTATATGAAATTAAATATTAATCTCTCCACTTCCAAGTATTGATAATGTATTCAATCAGGTAAAATAACCAAATTTGTTTTTAATGTTTTATTTGTGGTCAGGATGTCATCTATTGTGGATGATGTGTGATGATATTTTTAAGGCATCATTATGATTCAATAATGAAAATTATCAAATTTTTTAGTTTTTTAGTGCAATAATACATCCTTATATTGTCATGTTATTAGTAAATGTAGTGTTCAAGGAATTTATATATCTGTTCATAAATGTTTCCATGGAATAAATCCATACACACTATATAGATGAGTAAATGAATCTTCATATATTTTATGGATTTATTCAAAATTAGAAGTTGTTTTGGAAGTTTCCAAAGTGGTCCCAATATGTTATTTTCATGTAGAATGTTGTCTCTTAATGATAAGTAGTTTTGGATACTCTAATTTTTTATGTAGTTTTTATTAAGAATCTCACAAGTTACATGTATGTGTGCTGTGTTTAATTGGCCTTACAGGATTTTATTTGACTTTTATTGAAAATTTCTCTTAGTAATCAAAACCTCATATAACCTTGAAAAGAATGGATCATGAGTTAATATAGACTAATCTATGTGAACAAACAATTTAGTAACTCAAATAGATGTTATTTAGAAATACTAACAATTTTCTCCAAGAAAAGGTGTTTCGTTTGAGTTTTTCCATGATTATTCATGCCTTTGGTTGGGTTGTTTTCCTATGAGTTTGAGATTGGTTATTTCTTATAGATCATAGAATTTATGACCAAATGAGTGTCAATAGAGTACCTACAATATCAATTGGGATAATTTTGAGTTTATATTAATTTTATAGTTACATTATCTCATTAGAGAGCATTTTCTAGATTCTAATATTCATAAGATGTTCATATATATCTTCTCCCAATGTGATATAAATTGGAAACAATGGTTGTGAGTAGAATTATTATCAGATAATAACTTGTGGATTTTTTATACTTCAAAAAAGGGTAATTTTGTGGATGATTAACTATGTAGGAAATCACACTAAGATTCCATGATTGAATCTAGATATTACAGGAGAGTAAGGGAAGATATCTCATAGAATCATAATTATATTGAATATGTTTTTGGTATAAGTATTGTTTATGTGATGAAATTGCATTCATATTTAGTGTAGTAGGATTAAGAGTCTCGGTGGGGGGGGGGTTCAATGGTGGAGGTCTAGAGAGACCAAGTTGTCTTTGGAAATACTTGTGATGATGGGTCTAAAAATGAAAATCAACAGTTGTTGTTTTGGTGAAAAAATTTAATTATTTTGGATTTTTTTCTGTTAGTTCTCTATTAGTTTCACATTTCACCATTGGATATAGAATATGGAGTCTCAAAGACATTAAAAACTACAAGAGGCTAGTGTTGGTAGTCTGTGAAAAAACATGCAGCTATAGAATTTTTGTCTCAATGTTTGGTCCTGTAGAAGGTAAAGACATTGAGAAATTCTATGTTGGTTTTATACATCAAATAGATGTTCTTAAGTGGATGTGGGAATAAATATTGATAGGATTAATTAAAGGTTCACCTCAATATCAATGATGATTTTATGATATATGTCAGTTAGTGGAGTGTTTGAAAAAATAATCCCACCTCATATTAGTTATGGAGTCAAGTTGAGTAGTGGTTTTGTTAAGTAATTATTTTGAAGAGGTAGAAAGATTGCATGATGTCCTATGTATGACCATTTCTATCCATTGTCCTTATTTAATCTTCAGAGTGTGTTGATTTCATTATAATGTTTTCTGACCAATATAATACTATATAAAATATTTTTCAACCTTATAATTTTTTAGACAGTGAGTAAAATACAGACTATCGGGGACATGTTTTGTTATTGTGCCCTATATTATAGAAATTGGTGGATGAGGCACCTTATATTAACCAGGTTTTCTAATAATTATAGATTATATTCCTCCATTATTATGCTCCAATTTGAATCATTGTAATATTGACCATTCTATTCTCTATTTTCCTAGATAAGGTTTGGAGAGTTTATAATTCTCAGGCTAGAACTAGGGTATATTTTGAAAGACATACTTTTGTTCATTATCGAGACTGTAAAAGTAGGAAATGATCATCATAATTCTAAAACATATATTAATAAATGACCTATGTAGTAACTTTTTGGTGATAATATGTTTATAAATTTACTCTTTATTATTAGTAGTAAATGTTTTTCCATGGTACAAAACATTATTCAAGGATTATTATGCATTTCTAGGGGTCTTCTCACATTGGGGATCTAGAATATCGAATAGTAAATCCCCCATAGATGATATATATACATAGTTTCCTCCATGATTCATATTTCATTCGTATACTTCATAAAAAATATAAAATCCTTGATTGGGGAGAGATGGAATTTTTCAATGATGATACCCTAAAGGAGAATATTTTGAATATAGAGCACTACCTAGTAATATAGGTGTGTCAGCATGATATTTCTTTAGTTCCTTCTTATGGAGACACACTGTTATTGAGGAGAATCCATGAGAATGTGATTCATATACTACACACTAAATAACCTGGGATAGGTGTTGTTTAACTGTTCTGTTTTAAAAATTAAAATTTTTGGATACCACACCATATTTATTTTAGGATGTTCTCTATTTCTTGAATCATGATATTGAATTTATGTCATTTTATAGGTATCTCCCATAGAGAGTTTTTTGGATATGGGTGATTCTGATGTATGGTTTTGAGTGTGGTTTCTATAATTATTGTGTTTGAGCTCATGTGATTGTGATAATTTTGAGAGCTATCATGTGTGATGGTCATTTGGAGGAACCATTCAATAATTTTTTATCTAGAATTCAGTTTAAATTCTTAATGGAAATAATTTTATTTTATGTGTTTGATATATTGGATAGGAGCATGTATCCCTTCCCTTTTTATGTTTAAGGTATTAGATGTTACCACAAGGGGCTTGATAATAAAGAAAGAATCTGAATAGGATTCAGCACCATGGAGCCTTAGGATATGTCGTAATCTTGGATAATATGGATTTGTTAGGTTGTTTATAGTGTAGTTTCCCAATACAGGTAAATTTTATGAAAATTCAACTTTTTTAATTAATATGATGTTGAGAATGGTTGTAAAGTAGGACATCCATAGTTTTCTAGTGAAAAAATTATAGAGTGGATGACTGTAGTCCAAGGGCCCCCAAGTGGAAGTTGGTCAGTTCTTAAAAATTCGGAAGCACTGTGGAATGGTGTATTGATATCGAATAATCTTTTATCATGTTTTATAGTTTATTTACAACTGTATTCTAGACTATTATGAAGCCCCTCTCTAGTTTTATATGATCCTCTCTATGTAATGCTTCATATTCCTTTAAGATGCTTTTAACTATTAAGATTTTAGCATAGTCCCTCATTCACCTCTGTAGTGTGTCCAATGGCATCCTATTCTACATAGTTGTGTAGAGGGAAACATGATAGTTTTGTATTTTTTAGGGTTTCTATATATACGATAACCCATATTTAAACCATCGTTCCTCCCATATTTCTATATAGGCCCCTGGGAAATAAAGAATGTTTTTCGATGGATTTGAAGCCCCATACAATTGGGATTAATCCCCAAATTACTAATTTTGATCATTAGGTATACTATATGAGTTCCTCTTTATTTATTTTCATTAGAACTCATTTCAATATTTTCTTCCAATTTAATCATTCCATGATATTGAAAATATATTCATCATTCTAATATAGTTTAATGAGTTATTATGATAATGGATATGGTGTGTCATGCATGGGGGGATATAGTTTCCTTAGGGGAGTACTGAATGAATATCCATGTTATGATTCTATTTTTTAATAATGTTGTTTTCTTGAAGTAGGGTACCAATTGGTTATCCTATTATTTTATGTTTAATTATAATTTTATCATGCTTATGGTTTTTTGATGGTAGTGGAATTAACATTAAAAAAGGATAAAACATATTAATAAAATAATTATTAATGTTTTGAGACCATATTTCCATTACATAATGATAATTATTTTCTTATCGATTTTATATATATAGTTTTATATGATGTTCTATTGATTTCATCATTGTGGTTATGCATAAGAAATCAAGTGTTGTTTTGGTGAATTTGGAAAAGGATATTAAGAAAATAATTAACTCTGGGAAAAATAAATATAAATAGGAATTTCTAATGAATATTTAAAATATTGTAATTTGATGGTTATCAGTTTGATGCTATATAATTTATTAATTGATTTATTCCTTTCATGTTTTAACATAATATCTAGAGAATATGAAGTTGAAAATGTTTGTTGGTGTCAAAAACTAAAGGAAAGATAAATGAAAATTTTTCTTCTAATTTTTTTTAAATTTGAATTGATGTTATTCATCATGTCTAAATAGTTTATAACTTGTAATTTTTAAAGCCATGGGTTAGTTTTATTTGAAACCTATGATAATTATATCAACTTATTAATGAATTAATGAAACTGATTATTTGATAATGATAAATTACTATAGCTTAGTGATCCCATTTTATTTTGAAGGATGAATGAATTGTGATTGGGTTCATAAGTACATGTTTTCATTTATTTACTAAATTCCCTATTTTAAGGCTGGGTATCCCTATTGGCCATGATAAATTTCTAACACCTTCTATATTGCACTAGATATGTGCCATAAAAAACAATGTGATGTGAGCCTCACATGGATTATGATATAATTGAATGGAGTCCAAGGATTGTTGAATAATTTGATGTATGTGGTAGTGAGAAACTCTGTGGTATGCATGAGGGTGTCAGGGAAAAAATTGATTTTGAGGTAATAGGACAAATAAATCCATAAATATTTTTATGAACAATAATAGGATGATTTATTAATAAATTTATTTTAAGGGTTCATGTAAAGGTTGATTTTTTATTTGTATTCCATTACCCACTATTTGAGGAAGCAAAAATTTCATTGTTTTCCATCACATTGATGGTTGATTGTGATTTTTTCTTATTAATTTGAATTATAGAATGTTGTAAATGGTAATAATATTTTTATTTCATTTTTTTGGTTCTTGTAATAATTATATGTTTATACTCATTTGAAACTGTTAATTTAGTTAGAATATGCATGGAGGGCATGGATTTAACTCTGATGGTTAATGAAATGTAAAAAAATGAGGATAATTAATTGATAAAAATTTAATTAATGTAAAATAGAATTTTAAAATGAAATTATTCATTTTACAAAAATTATTCAAAACTGATTATTTTCTAAAAGGATATGTGGCACATAGTGGGGCCAATGGGGTTTCTATGAGATGATATATTTGGGTGGGCCACATACTAGGTTACATCCCATAGTGTGGAAGTGAGATATATTATATTGTATATGTTTCATATTTTAGTATTGTTCCCCACTAATGTCAGTTTGTGACTGACACCCAGTAGACTTTGGGATGGTGTTATACATAACATTAATGTCATAGAGGGATAGATAGCTGCCTAACTATTCAATCCCTTCTCTACTATCACAGTGGTATTATGTTCATATAAAAAAATTAGTAATATTTTCAAATATATTTTTATAGAGGGATATAATGGAATGTAGTTATTTAAACCATATATGTCTAAAGATACAGTGCTGAGAGGTATATTATTGGTTTAATATGTATGTGTTGTAATGGAATGAGTTATATCAAATGGTGTATTGGTATTGGTCGATTGAGGTATAGTACTCTCTGTATAATATATTATGTATAGTGTTTAGTGGCTCCCAGAATCTACTCAATTACTATATAGAGATATAGAATGGAATGATGAGTTAAGTTGATGCATGAGGTGAATGTTTTGGTTTATATAATATATGCTTTTAGGATAAATTATTTAAGAGAGAGTTGCATATTATCTATGATGTTTGAGGATATAAAAAAACTAATGGGTAAGTGGTAGTGAGGTAACCTTGGATAATAACTATAGTATCTGATATCTTATATGTGATACTTGGTGAGAGATTTCCCTGGTGAGGATGGTAATATAGTATAACTGTTTATGTGACATTTTATATTCACATTTTTTCACTAGGAATTAGTATTCATTAATTATCATTTTCATTAGAGACCTTGGGGAGGATCCTAATGAGTATACCTGTTATTTAAACCCTATATATTTATAAATAATTTTTAGGTTAGTAAGAGATTGTTGTAGATTCATATAGATATTACAAGATTATGGTTTTTCAAAATAATTTTGGAATTTGGGTTATAACTATCCTCTTTCTATCAATACAATTATTGGAGGGGTACCCTTCGGGGGAACGGTTCATTCAATTATAGATTTTCCCTATATGTAAAATTAAAATACAATTTTTTTAAATAAATATAGATTATAGTGAATTAATTTATTACATATCTATTTAATTAGTTGGATAGTCGTTGAATATAATAAGAGATGAATTCTGTTTTTTGATTTATTATTCCAATATATATTTTAATTGTTTTGAAATCTGTGTGTGTGCCTACTATAGTTAAATATATTGCAAATATTTTGGGAACAGAACTATTATGTTTTTATTTCTTACATTATGTGATTGATCATAAGACTTATATAATTAATAATTACAATTCAGTATAATGAAATTTAATATAACCATTTTATATTTTATTATAAAGTGGATGCTATATATATTTTATTCACATGAATGTAAAACCTATTAGTTATGTACATAACTGTGTGATGTTATTGAATGTTTTTGAGACTTATTCAATTTCTCTATATTATATTATTATATTTTTATAATAATTTTAAATTTATTATGTTGTAAATTATTTAGTAATTAATATAAGATAAAACAGGCCATGTATTATTATTAATATAATTAACATATCTTTAAAGGATCCAAATAATAATAACTATGTTTATATCAATGTAGATTGATTTTATACAAGTTAAAACATTTTATTATCTATATTGTGTTTTTTATATTTTGTTTCATAAATGTAGTTTCATTAGAAATGAGGATATGTAGAATTTGGTTATCATATTTTATCTTTCATTTTTTTCACAAGAACAAAACAACTCTTAATAGATATTTAGATGGATATATTCATTAAAACTCATATATTTTAAACAAATAATTTTTCATGTTAATTTTCTAAAATAAATTTTTTGTTTGATTTTAATGATATTTTTTCTTACTCAACTACTGACTAAAACAACCATAATTATGTATTATTAATAAATGTTATATTTTTTATTTATTCATATAATAATATTTTATTGTTTATTCCAGGTGAATTTTCTTGATAAAAGATGATGTGTGAATCACTTCAATGTTTTTTATTTTATTTTTTCAATTTATTATTAATTTTTATATTATTTTATATTAATAGATTATGTTTATAGGATTTATTTATTGTTTTTATAAATTATATAAAACGTATTAAATATATTTCAATGTAAATTATTATAATTACTAATGTTTGAAAGTCATTAAAATTTGTGCTTTACTTAAAAAACTGACATAGAAACTCAATTGCAATGTTTGGTTTTTATAAAAAAAATAATTTACTTTTTCATATATCAATATTTAGATTAGAATTACAAATCTATTATTATAAAAACTAATAATGGAAATTACATTCCATGTTGATTTTACTAATAATTGATGACAAAGTAATATTTTTAAAAATATTTTTAACTAAAAAATGCATGGAATGTGGATGTCATGTAAATGTTTTTATAATAAACAAGATACTTTTGTTATGTTTGTTTTTATTATAATAGAACTAGGAAGAATGATGATATTTTAGGTTTTAGGTGGCATTGATATAAAATTTAAACACACTTTTAAATTATAATCAATGTTCAATGTCCTAATAAATATTTATATATAAAATCAAATGTTTACCAATGGTTGTAAAAAAATTATTATAGACCACTTCTAAAAATTTTATTAAATATTATATGTTTAGTTATTTCTAAAAAAAATATCTAACAGGCCATCAGAAAATTGGTATATTCTATAATAGCGCTTTTAGGGCCGATACCAATGGTTTATAACTATTTTTACAACATGTTACAAATATTTATCTATATTATCTACCTATCAGAATGAAATTGAAATCTCCTAAAAAATAATTCATTATAAATATTTCAAAATAATTAGATAAAAAATATATATATCCTAATTAATCCATTTTAATTTTTTCCATTTAGATCATATAGATTTCTTTAAGACTACAATACTTCATCTATATGAAATACCTTAATCCATAACTCATATTTATGCCCTATTAATTTCTTTACATTCAACACATTTTTTCTTCGTAATTGATAATCATGAAATAATTATAAATTATAAGTTGAAAAATGAAAAATTGAATCTGAAAAACTACAGTAAAAACAAATGGAATGTAATATAAAATAAGCATTACTATTTCTAAAAAGTTTTATTTTATATAAAATATCCTAACTTTAATGACTACAAAAATTGAGAGGAAAATAGATAATCCTCTTTTTCATGTTTATTCTCTCAAATTATGTATTTATAGAAAATTTTATATTAAAATTTTATCTTTTATATAAATTTATGATTTATTCAAAAATTAAATATAATTTTGTTGGAAAATTTCAAAAATCTAAATCAAAAGGAAACTCCTCAGTCTAGAATGAATGATGAATTGTTTTCTCAATATAACCCAACATGAAGGATATATTTATGGTTCTTTCCTTTTCACTCAAAACTCAATATTGAATTTCATAAATAACTATAGTGATATGATATAAAATGATGACCTCATTTAGTAAATATTAATTTTATTAAATCAATAAAATTTATATTGCATTAAAATTTCAATTATAAATTATGACATAATTATACGAACGTAAATTATCATATTCACTAGAACATTATATAATTTTATCATTAAATACCCTTCAATAAATATTTTGATCATTACATCCAATTATTACTCAAAACATATCTTTTATTGAAAAATAAATATTTTATCAATTTTTCAATAAATGATTTTAATGAAGTATCTAAATAAAGAAATT
Organism: Viscum album; assembly: GCA_963277665.1. Classification (NCBI taxonomy): domain Eukaryota; kingdom Viridiplantae; phylum Streptophyta; class Magnoliopsida; order Santalales; family Viscaceae; genus Viscum; species Viscum album. Next base: position 957,449,980 of record OY728143.1, on the reverse strand, counting down.
AATTATACTTTATAATTACCCACAATCAGAAAAGTTCATATACTATTATATTATACAGATATAAATTGAACATCATATATATATTCATCCTAAGTTAATATAAACATTCTAATGTGCAATGGTAATACATCGTCATTTTTATATGTTTATTACATGTACAAAATTAATGTTTCATATAAAAATATCCCAAATGATAAATTTTAACAAATAACTATTGAATAAAATATACATTTTGAATCACACATAACCACCATAAATTCCCAATTTATAACCACCAACTTGGAACAATTAGAAACCATGTATAAATGATTAAAAGTTTAATAATAGATACATGATGTCATAATAAATTTGAAAACATTAACTAACAATTTACACATCATTTCAATCAATGGATATGACAGTTCATGTCAGCCACAACATATAATGTGAATGATTAACAAACTCATATTACACATAGCTAGATTACAAAAAATATATATTTGGATGGACTAATCAATTAATTATAAATACAAATTCATCTTCAAAACCAAAAAAGTTATACAATAGGTAATAATTACTAAATCATTTCTCTTGATTGTTCATAAATTCTTAGGGTACCTTACTAACTCTATAGAATCCCATTTTTTATAAACCTCATTCATATGATGTAAAATGAAAAAAAATATTCCAACACATACCATTTTTAAAACTAAATATCTATGACACATTAAGAAATATTATTGTTTAAACTAACTGAAAGTGTAATATATTCTCAACACTTCCTTCTATATCATTTTAATTTAATTTCCCAAAATATGGAATAAGTTATTTAGATTACTATATTCAAGAAGAAATCAAATTGTGTTTCATCTAATAATATCAATAAGTGAAATGTATTATCATCAAACAATTAAAAAATAATCATGTTTATCCGAATAACATGATGAAACATTGTGATCTCAACTAGAAAAAGAATCATAGACTTAAAATTCAATAACATAAAAATAAATAAAAATTCATCATTATATTTTAGAAATGATACCACTAATTTAATTTATTTTTTATTTCAAAAATGTATTCATATAAAATCAGTTTTTATTTATAAATCCCATAAAATTCACTTTCCGTTATATATTAGCTTCTTTAATGATTTTTTTTTGGAAGTAACAAGAGATATTAAATTTTTTTGTAAATATTGAATAAATATTCATAGTAATGTAGATAGAGTCATTAATCGAACCATCTGTTATAGATGAATATAGTGTATTATAATTCAATTCCATATGTCAAATATTAATAAAAAAATTGTAGTCATTTTATGAAATATTTAATTTTTTTTATATACCTCATTATAATAAATTTTTCATAGTGTAACATTACCTTAATGTGATTGGAATATATTTATTTATCCTTCACCCAAATCTATGAACTTTTAACCAAATCATATGATAAGAGCATAAAAAATAACATTTTCCAAAATTTGTAATTTTTTCTAAATCAAAAAAATGTGTTTAGGATTTTATTATATTCATATTACACTACTCAAGATACTAGTGTTTCATCTCATTATATTAATTTCAATTAAATACTCTTGAGGATCATATTAGGGTCATGAAAATTCATAAACAAGAAAAATACCAACAATATCATTCCATAAATTTTAATCACACTAGAATTCAAAACATATGATTTCATCCCTATTTAAACCATTTCAAACCAACAGGAATATAAAAAACTACATAAATTACTCATTCAAGTGTTAATATATTACATAAAAATTACTTTTTCATGTCATCATCTCTCAAATTTGAGATATACTACCATGTTTGTCTTATTATTGATAAGTATAATCATTCTTCATTGTCGCATTGTTCAGAATAATTGATAGTATTTCATGAACCATACTACCACATCATAGCACATCAGTCTAAAAAATATATTGATGAAAATTTATTTTCCAATCTAATCCCTATAATAACACATGAAATGTCAAAATAAAATACATTAAGATAATATTAATAATATATCCCAGCAAATTTAAATTGAAAACCATTTTAACTTAGTAGTCCTTAAAAAAATTTAAAATACATAATTTTTCACCTATACAGCTCCTAATCAGGTCACAATAATATTTAATGTTTCGATCCTCTATGTAAAATTTCATTTATATATTGATATATTAAATTAAAATCTTTATTTTAAACAATATAATACCTACTATAGTGAAACATAATGATCTTTATTTCTTAGACCTCTCATAGTATATATTTTTAGCAAAAATAAATATTTTAAACCATTATCAAATACGATTCTTATGAATTACTATATGCATAAATGATTCATAAAAAATATTTTCTCGCAAAATATTATATAAAAACACTATACTCTACTATGTAATATCAATAATTTCACAATAATGTATAAATAAATAAAAAATTAATAAATTGTATTCATTAATAACACCACATAAGGATTCCCCTAAAAGATTAATGTTAGAATAAATACAAATTTTTACATCCTTTTTAGTGTCCAGAACTACTAGTTACCCATAAAAATTAAATTCATGAAAATAAATATCATAAAAATCATATTTTTTTAAATAGTGTTAACGTCTATCTAATTATCTTTCAATTGAATTTCATCACATATCATATTACTACCAAAATCACCCATATAACATGAAATACTATTATCTTATACAATTTATCATTAATTAATATTATCTCATGATCCATAGGTATTTTTACTCTTAAAATTGTCATGACTATTGGTCAATTATATCAATACCAAATATTCTCACTAAGATTTGATTAACAATTTGTAACACTTTATTTGAGGAAAACTCAGTTATTCCAACTTATTACATTATTTATATGTCCTCGAATTAAAAAAATAATATATCACCTTATAGGGAAATATTTATTATAAATCATTTTTATTCTCATAGAAGATAAAAATTTATGGAATTTATGAAATATTTTTTACTTATCCCTGAGTCAATAATTTATACCATATTAAAGAAGCACTATTATACTCTCTTCTCAGTTATATAAAATCTTTATTTTTGACACCATAAGAGTTATACATCAAAAAATATATTTTTTAATTTTTACTAGATTTTTTTATCGAAATCAGTCTCTTTGTACATTTTATAATTTATTAATTACAAAATTTATATCCCATCATCAACACAAAAGTATAAAATATATTTACTTGAAATCTTAAATAATATTAAACTACTATTGATAGATCTCTCTTCAAATTATCCCATGAAAATTTATTCATTAAAATAATTCATCATATCGGTTACAAATTCTATATATTACTTTATACATTATGATTCATTCTAAGTATTCAAACATTACTATAATATTAACTTATAATCACTAAAGATGATTTAAGTTTATTTACAATCAACCTCCAATGTAACCAAAATCGTCAAAATAGAACCTAATGTAATTAGAATAGATATTACATAAGAATCATACTCATAACCAATCATTAAAATAACCCAATTAAAATTGACCAAATGAGACATAACTAAAATCTAAAAATTCAAGAAGATCTTAGTAAAATCATTTCTTAAAATAAAATATCATAAGATCAAGAAAAAGTCTTATACAACTAAATAGATCTTCACTGACAAGAAAAAACATAAATTAAAGTACATGAATGTACTGCATAATTAATTGGTGAAATAAAAAATTTATAGATTCCATCAAAGAAAGATGACATGATATAAAATAATAGAAAAGTGGGAGTAGGTATGAAGATAGTTACCTTACTAAAAAATCAATAAAGGCAACCTAGAACCATGATCAATTATTAAAAGATGAGAAATGAACATAAAGTTAGGAGGGGATGACTGGTCATTGATGGGGAATTCTTCCATGAAAAAAAATTTGGGTTGGGGGTTATGATAAATGTTTCATTGGGATAAATAATAACATTATTATTCTTCCATTAAGGACAGTTTATGACTAGACGTCCCAGGTGTACACTTGAGTTTAATATCACCCCTCTAAATTATTTTCCACTCATTTCGAAACAAAACATCATATTTCTTCCAAACATTTAGTGGACCACCATTATAGTTCTACAGTTTCCCAAACACACAAAAAACACCCTCCCATTTCATCCTACATCACCCACTAATCTACCTAAAAACAATCCTAACACACAATTATTTTATAAAATACCACATTAGAAAAATAAAAAACAATAAATGTAAGGTCTCCCTCACAAAAAATAAAAATTTTAAACATCTACGTAACACTATAAAAACTTTTCCTTAAAATCTTAATTATTCTGGTTTAGATGATTAAAATTCATTTTAAGAATAATGGAATGGAAAAAATAGGTGATATGGTTATAATCATTCTATGTTTCCACAAACCATTATAAGAGTACTATTTGGTGGTGTTGGGATAAATATATGAATTGAGGGAGTATTATTGAAACACAAGAGGTAAATAAAAATTATGTGTTAATAGTTTGACTCATGTTTCCTAATGTTTTGATAAATGTGAGGTGATGTTGGGACCAATAATATTATTTTAAAGGGATACCTGACTAGGAATCATTGATAAAATTTGTAGATATGGCTACTTTTAAAACATATCACAATGTATGAAGGTAGTAAATTGTTAAAATAACCTTTAATGCAAATAATAAATTATAATTTTTTCATCCTCTATGGTTTGAACTTTTTTAATGAATTAATAATATTTTATTATACTAAATGTTTTGGTATGATATTATTGAGTGTCATTATAATAATGTAGATACTAGTTCGATAAATCCAATATTGGGATTCAATTGTTATTTTGGTACTATAATTTATTTTAAATGGTTTTATTTTAAGAATTTTATTTAAAGGAACTTGTTTTTTATTCATAATGATAGTTACACTCATTATTTAATGAAATTTATTTATTTAAAAAATAATTAACATATGTATGTTTTTTAATGATTTTTATTTTTAATCATTGTAAAACACAATAGTGTAATTTTTTAATTACATCAGGAATACAATTATGGGCCAAATGTTGTTATTTAAATATTTAAAATTTTACTGAAAATTTTATATAAAATTTCTTTTCAAAATGTGGTATTAATATTTTTGTAATGGTTTGTGTATTTTAATTTAAAATAGGTTGATAATTTTAAATAATTATTTTCAATATAATCCATCCATATATTTATAATTAGAAAAAAAATAAAATCCAAAGTCAAGTGTGTTGACAAATCAATAATTTTAGATAATCACATGGTCGTGTTTTTAAAATATTTTTATTTATATTTATGTATTATAAATATTACTTTAGGATATTTTATTTTTAAATAAATTACTCTATGAAATAATCAATTTTTAAATGTTTATTTTTAACTCATTATAATGATATTTTTTTAATATTGTTTGTAGAAATATTATGATTGTATTGGGATTTTTTCAATAATTATATTGGAAATGGAACATTCAAAAATGATAGTGTTTGTTATTTTCTATTACATTAAATAATAATTTTAAATCATTAGTATTTGAAGTATGCTTCCCTAAAAAAGTTTCATAAAATGAAAATTAAATGAATATTGGTGTATTAAAAAACATTGGATTCTCAGTATTTAAATTAAATGATTAAAAATATTGGGATAATTTTTTGTTGTTATAATTTGTGGAATACGAAACCTTTTTTATGAAAAAGGAACATTTTAATTATATTTTATTGGAATGTCCCATTGGTTTTTGATGATATGTTTTAATAAATAATAAATATTTTAAGTTAATTAATAGTAATAAGACAATATAAATTGATAAAATTATTAGTGGGTTAGAGCCATCAATCAATTACCTGAGTTGTAAAGGATCTTTATTAGCATCTATGAGATCCTGTGTTCAAGAACTATTTGAAACATATACCTTTACAGCACCATGCAGGTAGTTTCATATACAATTACATAGGTAGTCAGTTACCCAGGAAGGTAGTGATGTGGGCAGGAAGATTTTCTGATTATGCATACATGTTGATGCGGTCATGACAATACATTTGGATTTCAGGCCATGTAATGGTATTTAATTCCACTAGGAATATAGGTAATTTTCTAAATATTTAATTATTTATTTTTGTGCTATCGCATGGGGATATGGCCATCCTTACTATCTTATGTGTGTTTTGTCTTTGTGTGTGTGTTTGAATATAATTGTACCCCAATAACCTAATATATATATATTGGTGGATTTGAAATATAAATAATGGGGTTTTCTATCATGTTGGTTAACTCTAATTTATTAAATTTCATATCTCTTTGATATTGAATGATATATTTCATTTTGTTTTTGAATAAGGAAATTAAATTTCAATTCATGATAGTGTGTATTTTTTTGGACATTTAATTGGTATGGATTAATTGCATATATATTTTCAAAATGTGAATATAGAAAAATGAAATTAATTGTGTATTGTTTTAGTAGTATTGTAGTCTTCATTATTACTAGTTTTATTTTTAATATTTTTTTTTAATAAATATATATAAAATTGAACAATAATATTGTATTAATGACTTTGGGATGTTGAATTTAAAGGGTGTTAGTTAGTTGGGATGATTTTTTTAAAATTGTTGTTATGTTATATATATTGAATAATATATTGATAATTAAAGTAGAAATAATTTATAAGTTATATTTTTCACATTGATGGTAAAATTGGTGCACTATGTAAAGAGTAAAACTCTAATATATGGAATAATTTTATTATTAGATTTATTATTTATGTTGTATTATTTAACAATTTAAGGGGTAGTAAATGATTTATTGTAGGAATAAATTTCAAATTATATTGAATAGTTTTTATAAAATAAAATACTATTGATTCCATTTATTTTCTAACACCAATTGATTATATATTTATTTCCATTGTAACAAACAAAAATTATTTTATATCCATCATAATTTAAAACCTATAGTATAAATGGAATATGGTATACCTCTATAACCAATACATTGGATTAGAGAGTAGAAATAATATTAACTAGATTATGAAAAAAATACATATAAAGTTATACTTGATTAAAATGTATTAATTAATTCATAATAAACAAATACTAAATTTTCAGTAAAGTCATTTTACGCTTCAAAAGTATATTTTCATGAAAAAAAATTATGTTATTTTATGTTCATATATTATATTAAATTTATAGCAAATATTGGAATTTAATTTTATAATAAATCTTGATTTTTTGAAACCAGTAAATCAAAATATTATTAATGTGAAATTGTGTGAAAATTCATAAATGATTATTTTTTTAATGAATAGAAAAAATAGAGATTTTATTTAAAATTTCCATTTCCATTATAGTACGTACGAAGTAAAATTTTATTTTTTATTTTTAATAATATTAAATTGGATCTATATGATTAATAATAATACTAATATGTTAAATGGAATTGAAATTTACATTTTTTCACAAAAAATATTTTTTGCATAACAATCATTTTTTATTAAAATCATTTTTTATCATGATTTAAGAGTTTATTATAAAATAATATTAATCCATGTATAGATATTGGAATGGAATAAATTAATTAAATATTTTAATTAATCATAATAAATATTAGATTATATGTTCAAATTAATTTCTTCTCATTATGAATAGTAATTGAGATGACAATTCAATACTATTATAAATGTTAAAATAGCTTTACTGAGAGACAAGAAATATATAAGGTGATTTTTTCATTCAAAAATATCCAAATCCTATTGTATGGACATATATTGACCTTATCTCATCTCATATACTAATAGTAGTAATTTGGAATCATTTTTCCTGAGTATGACATTATTATACAGTAATATTTTCAAAAATTCAAATATTGTCTTCTCCCCCCATATAAAAGGACAATATGTCTCCATCTTATTTATATCGCATTGAGCCACCTATATCTTAATAAAAGTACCAAAATATCTATTAAAATTTCATTTACATGAAATATATATTATAGTCTTATTAGTAGACCATTCTAAGGAATCTTACTAATAGATATAAAGGAGGTATACTGAAGAAGAGGTAATCATATTACATAAATTATTTGAAAGTATTTTTTATTTTAACCCATTTAAATATATTGTATTCTTAGTAAAATAATAATTTTAATAAAATCTGTATACTAAAATTCTATAATTTTTAGGGAACCAACATTATCTCCTATTGTTTCCATCAAATTGGAAATTAAATTATCTCTTATGCATGTGTGCACACAACAACCTCCACATTATGATTTCATTTATTTTACATTCCCATAATTATTTTTTTATTATTATGATGTACTTAATTTTATAAGATAGAAATATGATATTAACATGGTTCAATATTTATAAAATATTTTTTCTTCATTTATTATATATTTTCAATAGAAAATCAAAAAAGTGTTCTAGTGTATCTACAGACTACGTCTCCTGTAACATTGTAATACATTTCTCTATATATTTATTTTATAGATAACATTAAATGTACAAAATAAATAAATAAGATAATGAAATAATTTTTAAATTTTATTAAATGATGGAAACATTGTCTATGAGTAAGGTCCAGAACTAACAAACAAAAAAAATCTTGAAAATCAATACAGTTCGCACCTAGAAATTGTGATTTTAGTAATGAAATATTAATAAATAAGTGTTGAAATATAATAATTTTATCACATATGACATTATATAAATTTATATATATTATTTTGTAATTAATTATGATAAATTTATATTTATTTCACATTAGGGTATAGCGCTTAAGAAGCATGTTAAACTGATGTAAGGGTTTTATATTATAATATCATTATACCAATATTGTTTATATTAAAATTTATAATAATGAAATCATATAATATATATACCCAAAATATCATTAATTTTATTCTCCTTTATTAATATATATATTAAATATTATCCTTTCATTTTCCTCTATTTATGTTTTCAAGATACCAATCAAATTTTTTTATAGAAAACTTACTTTATTTCCCCCTTTTTTCAGGAATCGTTTTCTTTGATGGACATATATTGTGTAAAATTATTCTGGATTTTTTTATTATTAACTTATGAAATTTTAATAATATGTTTATCCATGTGTTAAAATATATAAATATTTTATATTGAATCTTATTTTTTAAAAGAGTTACTTTAATATTTTCACTGAAAATATCAAAGGGAACATTGTTTTCACATAAACAGCATGAAGGGAACTTTTTTGATTTTAACCACTCAATTATTTGAATATTAAATTATATGTTATCATGTTTCATTTAAAATAAAATAAATACTCATTACTATTTTGTAAATTAATTTATTTTAAATAGATGATATCAAAAATAAAATACTATTTTCCTCTTGAAACATTTTCTTGATAGTTTTTGGAATTATCTGCATATGTTATAATCCTCTAATATTACATATACATTATTAGATATGTGATCCCATGGTAATAATTTTATTATTTATATGTATGTTTTATGATTGTTATGTTTATATGATTATGAATATCATTTATTTTGTTGGGTTTTTTTAAAAATATTGTAAACATTTGAAGACATTATTTCATACATGAAAATGGTTTGTGATTATTTGATGGGTTCCTCCATAATTATATAGAAATCCAATGTATTGAAAAATTATTACTATTTTTTGATCTCAATGGTTAGATAAAAGATTATCTCAACACTGAAATAGGGTACATAAGAGGTTAACCCAAGCCCCAAAGAGGGTATATGGGAGGTTAACCCAAGACCCAAGCATGTTCTTGGGATTTATGTCAAGACTAATATGTGATGATTGTCTTGGTGGAAATACATGGTCTAATATTTCTAGAATTTTTTTAATCAAATTAATTATTACATTATTTTCGTTATGTTATCTAGTTCCAATATTATTCTCCCATGGCTCATATTCTTTTTTCCATTAAAATTCATGTCTTATGAATTACCATGATGTATGTCATTACTCGTGATTATGATACAAGAATTTTTGTATATGTTTTCTAAAAAACAAGATCTTGTTATTACATAGTTATGATCATTTTAAACATAAATTATCATTTATATTTTCCTTCTTTAGACTTATTTATAATCTACCCTCACCTTTTATTATGATTCATTTTCCCCGGGATGTGGAGAAATTATTTATTTATTATATATCTAAGAAATATGCTTGTTATGAATAAATATGTGGGTGGCTTTTTAAATCATTTCTTTACCAGTTATTCATGTATCCATGTATCCAAATAGACTAAATATTTAAATTATTTTCATGTATCATGATGATTATTAATGAATATTCAAACAAAAATATGAAATACATATGTATGAAATGAATAAGAAACTATATCATGTATCATAAGAGAGGGATCACCCCATCTTCATTTCAATTGAAGCACCATAATTTTATTTTTCATCATTGAATCACAATTTGTTTTGTTTTCATACCTAATAAATATCCATATATTTTATAATTAATATCCTAATAATGATATATCATATTTTACTACACATTATTGAATTTAAATAAGTCATTATCATACCAAAATTTATAAACTGGTATTTTCCTTCTCCTCTTTATTCAAGCATCTTCATCGTATTATAAATTTTATTTCATTTTTCTAATTTTGGGATATGTTTTTTCACAAATATTTTCCTATAAATTTGTGTCTAAAATTATGGTATACCATTTCTCTATCATTAAATTATTTTATGTATTGTTATGTACTACTGTTATACTCTAAGAATTTCAGATCAATTTTTCCACACCCAACCACTTTATTTTGAAAAACATCACTACTTCTACCCAATGGAATTAACCTTTATATACCTATAATTATTATATTTTGGAATTAAATAAAGTTATTCAACACATATTAATCTATTATTGTAATATGATGAAATAATATAGATTTTTTAATGACATGTCTTGCATAATTATGCATGTATATGATACGATGGTGATGGGTGCACCAGAAATTGTAGTATGGTCCAATGATGTAGGTAGTGTTTTTATATTTTGAAACATAATTCAATGGATTATGGAGTTAAAACAATAAATCATGGGTATTTTACCATAATGTTATGATGTATTTTAGGTTATCCATGACATATGATTATTATTTCATGTATAATGTTGGTTCCACACTCCCATGCTTACTTTTTGTTACTATAACAAATCATGAATATTTGTTATTATTTATGATACTCACCCATTTAATCATACATTTAATTTACAATATTATACTTACTAACACTCTCTCCATTTTATGATTATTTTATATTCCATTACTAGGGTTTACACATAATGATTTTCTTTTACATGTCCTCAGGTTATCCCATGTAGTTTTATAAAATTGAGGATTTCTAAGAGTATATTAATAAATTTTTCAATAATATTATAATATCCATTTTTTGTGGTGTTATTATTTGTATATAATTACTAAATAAAAATACTACTTTATATTTTGGGTTGTATTATGGGTTTACATATGTAATAAATCATTAATTAATATATAATTAACAAATGGGTTGTCATAGTTTGTATCAAATGAATGTGTAGTTATTTTTGGGATTTTTGTTAAGAAACTCTAGAGAAACACTATTGGATAATAATAAGTATACAAAAAAATTAAGTTTTTTCATTTATTTATTATGTGGTTTCAATGAACATATATACATGTGTGGATACTACAAATGGATTTGGATCAAGAAAAGATCTATATAGGGGTAACACGCAAAACACCTTTTTGAGCTTGAGTCGATCATGTAATGGTGCATGAAAATGGAACTTGTTCCACACATGTTTTGATAATCCATGGGTATATGCCTTTGAAAATTCACAATATCATTATAAACCATTATTAAAGGAATAATAATTCCCATAATAGTCTACAATAGAAAATAAATCGTGGATAACATAAAATGTGTCCTTCAAATTCAGTAGTTATGGAAACACTTATCATTTATATGTTATCCCTTTAATGTTATTGTATTACCAGTTATGTTCCTAATAGTAAAAAATTAATCACCCATAATATTCACTTTATTCTAGTTAATGGATGGATATTTGAGGAACATAGTTAACAACTAATGGGATTGGACATGTGATGAGTTCCCAAAAGAAAAACTAAACATGATGGGAGCTCATGCTAGACATATTTTTATTATACCAAAACATTTATCAAATATATTAAATATCTTATGGGACATATATGAATGTAAAAAAACATAAAATAAGATAGGTTATATGTCCTATCAATGTTCAATCAATATAGATGATAAAAGAAGGAAGACCTAATTTCCCATATATCTAAAATTTTGAAAGAATCTCCATGTGAAATGACATAATGGAACTAAAAGTTAAATTATGTGTATAGAAATAGGTCATGATGTAGCTAGATAAATCCAAAAATTATCATTGTTTTGGAAGGGAATAAATTACAATCTATGATACTAATTTTATCAATGTATTATGAGTGAGGAATGTGGTAATTATCTGAGTCAATTCCCTAATCTGAGGGATAAATCCATGAATTTCGATTTCTGTTATAGAAATCATTGATATGTAAGTATTAATGTTTGTATGTATTTATATTTGAGGGTTATTTTTTATAAGTATTATATAAATGAAATTATTGATATAATAATATTGATATATTTCAGGATTGATCCTCAATAGTTTTTGTTATGAATTTGAAACATACGTTGAATAGTAATGATAAACTATAAATGTTATTTCATGAAAAAGTGATATTTTAGAAGAAACAATATTGAGGGGTTGATTACCCTTATTATGCTTTTTCTGTTTGGATAAACCCAAATAATAATTCTTTGACATGTCTATGTTAAATATTTAAATGCATTGATTCCACTATTGATGAATTTTGAGCTCGATGATTATCATAATATAGGGTAGTTTGGGAAAATTTATAGAATGAACAATATTTTTTTATTTTGAGGTGATTTATGGTACTTAGAGAGATTTTCATTAGGTTGAAGAATATTTTCCCTTTAGGTTTTACATAAATGATTATTTGAAAATAATGTTATCAGGTATTTGGAGGTTTAATCAGTAGGGTATGAGATAACCATTGATGTAGAAACAATCATTAATGATGAGGATATTTTTGTTATTTAGGATATAAGAGTATTTATAATAAATAGTCACTGATAAACCATTAGGATTGTTCTTTTTTGGGATTTTGGAGATATATGTATTAATAATATTTCATGGTTTTCTATTTTACCTTAATTTTTATTTAATATTTAGGATTAACTAATTACTGGTGGAATATTTTTTTATTCATTGATGGATTATGCTATACATTAGAATGTTATTCTATTGCTTCAAACATTAACATTAATCATAAATAATAATACTTTGGTGAAAATATAATATTGAAGTTGAAATTTATTAAAAGATGGAAATATAATTTTCAATTATGTATATTTACTTATTTTTCTTATCGATGTGACAAATTAATACCTTAACTCTAATAAATTATTTTTGAAAGAAAAATGTTTTCTTAATAAGAATTTATGTTCTTTTCATCAATAAGAGATTTATTGTTTGATTTCTATTTTATTTATCCTAACCATATTATTTATCCTGCTCAATCAGTTACTGAGAATTTTTTATTTATCATTTTGATATTTTTATTTCCCACTACTGTTTTTATAAATGAAAAACTAGTTTGGCGAGGATCTCAATACATCCCATTCTATCATTTCAAGTGGGTATCTTATTAACCCCTTTTTCCCATGGGCTTTCAATAATGAAATTTCATAGTCTGAAATTTTTTATTACAATGATCAAGTAAAAATTACGAGGATTTAATTTATTAATGAGGGAATACTGTAATAGTTTATGTTTCTAAAATCAAAAATTATGTTTGATAACCTATGTGATACACAATACCAAACACAAAAAAACACTGATTATTTTAATAATACCATTAAAACATGTCCATTAAATTTCCTAGTAAAAATATGATTAAATAAATTATTAAATATATATTAAATTATTACTCGACATAATCATATTTATAAAACTTTTAAAATAATATTTTTTTTTATTAATATTATATTATTCAGTTAATAAATGTTTTCTTATAAATTTTTTTATTTATTTTTGATAAGATAATATCCTAATTAATGTAATGATTTTTTTAAATATATTTAAAAAAAAATTAAAAACCATTTTTAAATGCTAATATTCAAATTGAGTTACAGTGAAATTTTAGGATTTTTAAAAAAATATAGATTATCAGTGAATAGTGACAAATAATTTTTTATATAATATTTTAATTTATTTAGATAAATTAAGTAATATAAATGTCCGAATAATATTTTAATTTTTTATATGGGTATAAAAATTATTACTTAGTTATACATAATTCAAGTAACGACATTTAGTTTTCCATTATACCAAATTTTAGCATATATTTATTTTTAAGTTTGAAAATGCTTTTATTTTAAAAAAAATTCAAGTAAAAAATGTTTCTCCATTATAATCTATTAATGTAATAACTATTAAAAAATTATTTCAATTTAATTTTTATTTTATATATCTATCTTTATGAATTGAAATATAGATAATGAAAATTTTTCTCCATTATACATTTTTGACAATAAGAATAGTAATTGCACAAGTATTTATTACATTGGTAAAAGGAAGAAGTATGTTAATTATGGTTAAAAATAATTTAGCAATTTATAGTAACAAAGTAACAATAATAGTATTAATATAGAAATATTATTATTTCAATATAATAATGACTATACTTGTTTTTTTTCATAAAAAATTATTCAGTAGTGGTTCTGATAAAAATTACATTTTTGATACATTAAAACATAAACTAAATTTGGGTTAAAACATATTTTAAAATATAAAAAAATTTATTTAATTCAACAATTTATTAAATAATTTATATTTGAATAAAAATTTACTAATAAATTGTATGAATTAAATACAAATGATAATGTAATATACAATGTAAAATATAAATTTTATAATAGTTAGAAAATTATTAATTTTAAAAAACCCAGATTATACAGTAACATGGTTTTTTAATATAATAGATTAATTTCAAATATTAATAGAATTATTTTGATAAACTATTTCTAATTTTTATCATATAGCGTTCAAAATAATCCATTGTTTATGTTTTTATAATTTTAGGAGATAGTCATATTTTTGAGAAAAAATAAATCACAATAAACGAATATGTTGTGTATTATTACAACATAATTATCCCAATGTAATTTAATATATATCATATAAGGAAACCCAAATATATATATATATATTTTCAATTAAAAATAATGTTTTTCTGAGGTCATTTGATTATTTTTATAAATCCATTTTGAATCCTCCAAAACGTATATTATAATTTATGATTTAAAATTAACTAATTTGTAAACATGAATGACTTATACATCAATAATTCTAATATTTTTTTAGGTCTAGTAGGATAGATACAATGAGAGGGGGTGAATTATGGTTTGATAGTTAAAAACATCTTCCCATATTGATCATATTTTTTGCTAGATAAAACTCTCTTCTCTCTCCAACCTGTTGCTGTGTATAAAAAAACCAAAATGAATGAATAGGATAAAAAATTTACTTGGATCACCCTCACTATAAAACGACCAAGGATCGTGCACTAGTAGTGTTCCAATGTTCCTAATAAACTATAAGTACACTACTATTTACTATGCTTAGATTGAACTAATTGTCCCTCATGGTTTACAACCAATCACAATATTAAAGCTCACTACATTCTCAACTGAATTGTGATCAATTATTCATTACTATATCCATTCATAGTTTAAATACTTCTAGGTCCTTTCAATATCTTTAATTAATGAATCCTTCACTTAATATAGATTCTATGTTGAATTCCAAATTTCATCCACTAATGAAAACCCCTTTCCCTCTGATTAGTGGGAAAAAATATGGAAGTAAATTTACAAATCTCCCAACATCCTGAAGCTCCAAATTTTGCAAATATCAAACAAGCCTTCTTGAAGTCCATACTTCTCCAGAAAGGACACACCTTCACAGAACTCACTGTTTCACATAGCACACTGCATTAAAGACAGCAAAAATCTACTTCCCTCACCATGCTCACAGAGCCTATACAGAACACACCTATTTCACGGAGCTAGTCTATCTTCCAAGAATCTCCTTCATTTTGTGAAGCACACTACATCTGAGAAACTCCATTATGATTCTAGAGCTTCAAATTTTTCATGAAAAACTATATACTCTTCTCAAGGGGGTTAAATTCCATTTATAGTTGATTCCACCAACTCAAGAACCATATGTGAAAATTTAGGACCTCATCAAATCAAATCACAATGATCTAAAATTTCCTCAAAAAGTTTCTAAAAATCATAAAGAACCATAAAAATTTTGGATCACAAGGATCTTCATAATCGTGGAGCGTTGCCTTAATTCCTTTGTGCACCGCCGCAATTCTCGCTCCCAATTCTCTACAACTATGCTACATGAAAAGATCATCACAATCACAGAGCTCACCCTCAACATTCGTCATGTCTGTTTTAAATACAATTCATGAATACCTTCTTCATGAAACTCATTCTTTTGAAGATATTTTAATGATATATGCAATGAAGTCTACTTTTTGCGATACTCAACAAATCACAAATTTCAAACACTAAAAAAAATGGAAAACACATGAAAATAGTGCCACATTGTATCTACTCTTTTTCACCACTTCCAGATATTATATTCCATTGTCATGGTTCTTTTAAAACATTAATTTTCATCAATATCTATGGAATTATAAAATTCATTATGAAACCCGGAATTATCAATAAACACAACCTACCCAAAAATGATTCTATGTTACCTTGAGGTATTTTTTTCTAAAATATTTTAATTCATTCAGCCCCAAGAGTTATAAAATATAAAAAACCAAATATATTTGGTAAAAATCATGGGAAAAATTGTCCTATGTTTTCTTTATTTATGAAATTATTGTATACTGTGTAAAACCTATGTTTGGGAAAAATAAAGAACTCCAGTCACTTTTCCTATATATAACCACCCATGATATCTATTATCTACACTAAAATAACCATGTATAATGTTTTTACTCTTTCCTTACCCCACAATATTCCACCCATGGTTCCCCAAATATCTTAATAACCTCTGCCCAAGCATTTTGAATCACTGTCTGATGGAAAGAGATCACCCTCTCTTCCTTATATTGAAGAAAAACTTTTATGTTTTACCTATTAATCTAGAATTTTTCTTCATTAGGTATGTTTATACACATCCATATTACTACCATTTTAATTACATTTGATGATACACCATATTCACTCTCATTATTCTCTCTCATGGACCCTTATATACAATTGTTTTGGTGTCAAAATTGTCCTGCAATTTTTAATACCAAAAGTGGAGGACCACTTCTTCTTCCTTTGAATTAAAGAACATTCTTATATTTTTCTATTTTAATTATAAATTTTGTATGTTTTCATGAATTTAATAAAATTCTAACACTATATTAATAATTTCCTAATAATGGGAGTTCATTTATCCCCTCTGATTATAGAATTTACCTAAGCTGTTACTATGTATGATTTTAGTAAGGGATCTTTTCCTTATCTTATTTATTCAATAATATTCTTCATTTTATAAATATTATATTCAATTAATAAATTTTTTATATGTTATTATATATCTATATTACTGTCCATTTGATTTTAAAATGATTATGAGCCACATTCTTTCTCATTAAATCATTTCATAAATATTTTAGAACTATTGTAATGTAGCCGAAATTTCACTATCTTTTTTATATAACAAACTATTGTATGGTGAATTCTATCACCACTTCCACTCAACGATATTCACATATGGATACCTATACATCTATTATTGGGTAATATATTTTGAAATTTTATAATCCTTAATCATTTAATATAATTTCATGAAATATGATCTTATATTGAATAATATATGTGGAAAACTTATAAATGTACATGATATAAAAGAGATGGGTGAACAATGAATTATATTTTT
Organism: Viscum album; assembly: GCA_963277665.1. Lineage (NCBI taxonomy): Eukaryota > Viridiplantae > Streptophyta > Magnoliopsida > Santalales > Viscaceae > Viscum > Viscum album. Next base: position 957,431,921 of record OY728143.1, on the reverse strand, counting down.
CTCTGATGAATTGGATAATTTTTCAATATCTAGATATTCCATGAATGGGATTGGGGAGTAACATCATACAAAATTGGAATTTTTCCACCATGTTATAATATCTTGATACATAACCTTGACCTATTTTTATGAATTATTGTTAAATTTTATTTCAACATTATTGTGTTTCCTTTATTTACAGTTATATATAATGCCTTCTTGTTCATTTTTTTGATAATAAACCTATTCAAATTCAATTTAAATTCCAATTTTTTTGAATGTAGTACGTTCTCCATGTTATTCTTCTTTTGAATCCCATAAATGGGCTTTATTGATCACCCCTTTCTTATGTATATCTTCTAGTTATCCTGTACATTTTTAATGGAATGATGATTTCTAAGATAATGTTATATAATTATTTATTAATGTTATTATTTACCATATTTATTATGTATTTATATGTACCTATTTATATAATGAACTAGACTAATTAGTCTTATGGCCTCTATTATGTGTATTATTATGTAATAAATCATGAATTAAATTGTAATAAGGACACATATTATCATATATTTCATAAAATATATCCCAATATTTATAGTAGATAGTGGATGTTGTTGTGAAATAGATTTATCTAGGTGTAATTACTTTGAATGGTTATAATATGATATTAAACTTATTAGTACCAGTTCATCACTCTATATAAATATTCAAAATGGTTTTTCTAAAAAAAAATTAGTTAGGGATTAATGATTGAATAAGGATGTTAATTTAGTGATTGCTACACTAAAATATTGAAGTATCTTATTTGATCATAGACATTTGAATTCATATAAATCATTAAAAATTTCAATGAATCATTATTAATATCCTTGATGATTATACATTGAATTATAATTGAAAATTCATGATGGTAAGATGATAACATCTAAAGTCTATGATTCTTCTTTTATTAATAATCATGGGAATGTGAACCCTAAAAATATTTTTATTCATTCTCTATATAAATTTTATATTATGTTGGCCAAAGAGTATTTATTCATTATATAAATAATATATAATTATTTTTTTATGGGATGTCACATTTATTATTCCAAAATAAACATATAATATTTTTTATTGTGATGATAAATATGATATTACAATGGAAATTACAACCATTGTATGTGTTTTTATTCTAATTAAATGGGGGTTTTATCTCATATGGTTTGAGATAATCAAAATATTGATGATATTCATACTATATGAGAGTATTTTGATATATTTTCTGATAATTTTTATATTCTTAATCTAAATAATTATGTTCTATTATTAATATAACTCAAACTTGGTGTTGTAGTTATTTCAAATATGACACATAATATAACCCTATTTACAATATAAGAATTAAAGAATAAACTCCTGGATAATCTTGCTAAAGTATTCATTCAACCATGTGTATCTTTACAGGGTAAACTAGCACTTTTTTAACAAGAAATATGGGTAAATGTGACAATTAATTGATTATATAGTACTAAAAATTATCAAAATTATTAATATATATCCTATTTAGTGTATTGATTATTTTTTACCCAATTAAATAAAACTCAATATTTTTCCAAGATTGATATTTGGTATAGATACTATCAATTGTGGTACAAAATATAGGGTATAACCATGATAGCCCTCTTTATGAGGTATATAATCATCCAATTTAATGTTATCCATTTCAGTGTCACAAATTACCCCATTATCTTCATTGATTTAATGTATAATGTCTTAAAACATTTCCTTGATCAGTTACAGTGAGTCCTTATTAATGACATTATTTCATATTCTAAGAGAATAGAAGATCATGATTATCAATTGAGTATTTTATTCAAGACCCTATTAATGGTTTGGTTGTATCAAATAATTACAATGATTTTTTTTCAAATAGAGTGTTTTATTTTGGATTCATATAATCAAAAAAAAATTATATAAAGAGATCCATCAAAGAAGAAAGTTATTGATTATAACCATAGAATAACCATAGTGACAGATATCAATAGTATTCTTGGTTTTCTTGGATATTATTGATTTTTGGGGAATAATTTCACATAGATACCTGATCCAATCACCATATTAACTCATAATGGATCCAATTTCATTTAAACATATGAATAATAAGATAATTTAGTGGAATAGTAAAGAAGGTATGTCATTACACATGTGCACACATGACATAGTAGTAGAGAATAATTTGTGATCTATAGTGACACATCAAAGAAATAAATCATATTTATCCACATGAAAAATGATATGTTCATTGTTTATACCTCATTTTAATTTAATGCACAAGAGAAAAAACTACTTGACACATGGTCTATAGTTTTCAATGGTAATCATTACATTAATATTATGGAATCATTATCATTAAAATGAATTTTTTGACATGTATGTTGATAATAATTGTTTAAAATATATTCATTATGAAAGAGTTGAATATTTCAAAAAGATGAAGATTGTATTTTATTAATGATTACAACTAATCAATACATTACCACCATGGGAATGAAATTAAAGTACTAGATTAATTGTGTTGAAAATAGCAGGTTATCATATCTACGATGAGGATAAAAAATGATAGGATATTTTTTCATTTTCAATGTATGTACCTTTAACACATGAAGAAATGGGAGAAATATTATCTTTATCAAATGAGTGTTCAACTATTAACTCATATGATGATAATATTTGAACAAAATGAATAATTGGGATGGTAATAGATGGTTAAAAATGTTCATGAGTTCACCACATAAATTTTATTGAATAATTTTGTTTCAATAACCCTGTATATTTATTATAAATATGATATTATAATAGCTAGTATTTAGAAAAATTTCATAGATCATCATTTTGTGTACATTTTTGATGTACCAATATGTATATATTCCTAAATTGGTATTTTTGGGGTGATATCATGAAGTCAGATATGGTATAGTATGTATCTCGAAGCATCATATTTCAGCCAGTTAAGGAGGGAGGTAGAATTATAATGGTATATTACATCCATTATGAATATTGGAAGAGAAATGGGAAAACATCATTCTAGATTTTGATTTTAGATTCCTAGAAATATCTAAACTATATAATTATTTTTGGGTTGTAATCAATCACTTTATGATGTAATCACTATTTATTATTACAAGATAGAACATTAATCATGGCCAAATTTCACAAATTTATATAAAATAATTGGAAAGTTTATATATAGTACCACATTTTATTATATCTGATCAAGATCTGAATAATACCATAGAGTTTCAATAAAGCCTTTAGTAAGCTCTAAATATCAATTTTTTTATAATTTCTTATGAACCTCAAATATATGGCTATTATGAGAGAACCTTCCATACCCTATAAGATATTATAAAATCTATATATCTAGATTTAAATGATGGTTGGAGTAAGCACATTCCTCTTGAAAAAATATCATATAAAAATCATTCCCTTAAGCATTCAGATGAATCATTATAATAAAATTTATGGTATAATTGAAAAAAATACAATGGTATTGGAAGAAGTATGAGAAACAAATATATTGATGACTGATCCAGCTAGGGAAATGAAATATAACCCCAGGGTTCTTCATTAGAACATCAAGGCATCTTATATTCGATAGAAAAGTTATTTTGGCAAGCATTGGTGAAATATGGAATTGAATGTTTTTTTAATGGAAGTAATGAAACATTATCTACAAGATAAGGTAATAAGATTCATAAGTATGTTAAACTATACCCTATGTATATTGGAACCATATATATTATTTTTTTAGTATGGAGTGTTGCTTATAAAAATATTCATATTTAAAACCTTTCTCAAGTTTATATTATCTTGTTGGTGTCTTTCCTGATGAAGTAGAAACTAGATCCATTACATGTATTCAACACACTACTTTGACATCTATATAATGATCATAAATGTAAATGAACTAGATATAGATCATTTATTGTATATATAAAGTGCTCTTAAACATAACAACTTTTCTAGTTAATGATTTCTATAAGAATTATAAATTTAAAAATCTATATGGTAACTAGATGATGTGATGAAAGGTGGATATATTCATTAATTTATATCACATAGGTATACTTTTATGGGTGAAATAAATATTATGGTAGAAGTGTTTAATATAAAACATAATATTTTATATTTATTTTCTTCTGAATAAACTTGAAATATTTGATACCGTTCTTTATATACAACTCTGAGTCTAAATCAACTATGATATAGTATACCTTTATGAACAGGAAATTATGTTCTTGTGTATGAAATGGATTAAAAAATTATGTTAAATATATATAAATGATTTATTTAATGAAAATTAATTGATATAATCATAATAAATAATTAATCAATTTTTAGTAAATTCATTTTATGCTTAAAAAATTTGTTTTCTCAAATATGGTTTTTATTATATTTTTTTAATCGGTATTATAATTATTTTATAAAATTTTTTGAAATTTAATTATATAAATAAGATATAATTTTATAAATTATCTTATCAAATATAGCATTTGGTGAAATTTTGGGATGATCCTGAAATGAATAAATTTTAGTAAAGAGTTACAAGATATTGATTTTATACATAACATCATATTTCATTCATGTATTTAAAGACTCCAATTTTCATTTGAATTAAATTTAAATTTTAGTTGTGATGTTTTATTAAAAATAATCAAATTTATATATTTTTAACTCTCATACCAGTAATTTTGGAAAAATAATTATGAAACATGACAATATAATAGAAAAACAATTTCCATTACTTTTTCTATTTTTATGTTTAAATGAGTTTCAAACAATTATTCTGATTAAAATATAAAAAAATGGATTCATTGTTTGGAATAATTGTAACTAATATTATATATTAAGTAGGATTAGTTTTTTGTCAATAAAAATAGTAACATAAGTAAACATTCATTACTATTGTTAATATTATGATAATTTTATCTGTGGTAAAACTAAGGACAAGGGTGATATTGGCATACAAACTGTACTAAATCCTTTATGGTGGAACATATTTTTACCATATATCATCTCATATTAGAATATCCCTATTTTGGATGCATTATTCATGAATATGACATTATTATATGTTAATCTATTTATGAATTACATGTGTTTCTACTCACTCCCTTAAGAAATGACACACACACTATCTCTTATTTACACCACATTGAGTCACATTGTCCTTCAAAACCATACTCAATTGTCTTCTAAATTACTATACGCGTGAATTAGATGTTTTTTCCATCTTAAAATGTAGTTCTATAGGTCATTAAGTTGGAATATATAAGAGTACTGCCAAAAAATATCTAATAATCATACCATATCTCTTAAAATTTCATTCTGATTCAACCAATTGAGTTAGAAAATTTCTTCCTCACTTTTGTATTCTTTGTGTTTGGGAAGTCACAAACACCTCCTTAAAACTTACTTACTAAATTTTGTTTGTCCAAAATATTTTATATGGTTTTTTGGAAAAAATATTCTTTTAATATTCTTATAATATGTATTGATATAATATTAAAATAAACTTATAATTCTTTATTATGATTATCGTAATCATAATGTGTCTGATAAACATCATACTCATTCTTATAAGATCAGATGATAGAATTTTTTTCATCGTAGTCATAATGAAAAATTATAAATAATCAAACTATTTATAGTACAGAAAATCAAACTAATACTCTTAAGGATTATCATAATGGAATTTTTAATGAAGTCCATCAGACTGAATTATGTTTATAATCATTTTAAAAATACTTATTGAAAATTTAATAATTTTTTTACACTTTCTTAATGTAAAACGACACGACATCAAACATCCATCTATTCCAAATAGGTATAATATCTCAGGTTCCTCCTGTCCTTGTCTATGGGAAAATCAAAGATAAAATATGATCATTTTGAAATAAAAATGACTATTTGAATGATTCCTATTAATACCTAGTTATTTGAAGAGTTTGGATAAGTTCATGAAGTTTTTTGATCATATTATCAATGAAATTTCAATAAATTTTTCATACCCGGAATAGCTTGTTCCTAGTCATTTTTAATTTTTATAGAGATTCTTCATAAGGAATCCTAGTTAGGTTTCCTCCGTGAAATTTTTGTGCACTGTAATCAAGCATTTGAATATTTTCATTACTATCATGGGCTACTAGAGATATAAATATAGAGAATATGATCTTCATGATTTAGGGCTCATGAGAATAGTGATATAGAGAATCAGATCCATTTGTTCAACGTTTTCCATATCATGGAAGATATAGACGATCTATGTATCGAGGGATTTATTTGATGAATAAATATAGAATTTCTTAAAATTATAAGACAATGGATACCTTTAGACAAGGTTATTGGATACCTTACACAAATAGATAAAAAGGATTTAACTTTTTTAATAATAGTTCTATTTCATTATTATAATAAATTGGATTGGGTTTATTGTTTCAGTACAAGTAATTATTCCAATAAATTTATATAAAATAATTTCAAACATCCTATTTATCTTTATTTAATAACTTTTTATATATATTAAACTAATTCTCATAAAAACATTATTTAAGTAGATCTATATGGATTTTGATTCGATTAAAAATCAATTTTAATCATATTTTATCTAATTAGGACCCATTAACTATGTTATATCAAAATAAATCTTGATTATGATACATTGTTTATCATACTCGGGTCTAGGCCCGAATCTGAAATAATTACATAAAGGTGTTTGTGAAATATTTTATTTTAATAACTTTTAAAATAGTGTTTTTAAAACTAAAATTCACCCCTCCCCCCTCCTCTTTAAATTTATACATAAAGAAAATATTCCTTTGATCCTTAAACCAATATTAATCCTATTAATATCCAACAATTGGTATCACTGAAGGAATCAAATATTAATATACTTCATGAAGCTTTTACTTTCATTAATATTTTAAGTTTGTTAAATGTTTTCGGAACCTCTGGATTTATAAAATAATTGTTACACTAATATTTATTGTGTAAAAATAATTTCATTTTTTCAAATATGGTAGGAATAAATTTGAGATCTACAAGAAATTTGAATATCGAAATAACTATGATTTTTGTTCATGTTGACTATGAGTACTAGAGTCATATGATTAATAATTTTATAATCAACATTCGGGTTGATAATTTTGTTATGTAGTCTTCTGATTATAATATTTCTTATATAGAAGTTAAAACATTTTCTCATCAATGAAAAATAATAATATTAGTTGAATTAAAATTCTACGAATACTTTGTAATGCTCCCTGAAAAAAAGTATTTATAATCAAATATCATCTTTTCATGATGCTAATAGTATTTTGAAAAATGTTTATGTAACACAGTTGAAAACTTTAGTTGTTATAAAAACTAGAAGAGCTATGTTGAGTGCAGACTATCATGAATTTTATTTCTTACCAGGTGATTATGTTGTAATGATTTATCCATGGATTATGACCATTATAAATAGTTTAAATGATATTGCTGATTAACATTTAGATGAAGAGATCCTTGATGATAAGATAATTTATATTATTTTTAATGAGTGGGATTCATAGAGAACTGATGTTGGTGGGGGAGAATGTGTAATGGCCCAGACCCTCATAACCCCTCCCTTTTCCAAATTCCGGCGCGACCGATTAGCAAGACCAATCGGTGAGACCAATCAGGGAGACCGATCGGTTGGACCGATCGGTGGGAACGATCGGCGCGACCGATCGGCGTGACCAATCGATGTCATCCAGCCTTGGCGGGCTTTTCATCTGTAGCCTCCCCCGTAACCCCACTTTTAAGACTTTTTAACTTTTTGAAGCATTTCAAGGATGTTATTAAGCCCATAATTAATATCTAAAAATCAAAGAAACCTCTATACTAAATAACAATTAATCCAGTCATGTGTAACCACCCAACTGTGTGGATGAACCATGATCTGACTACCAAGGCATTCAAATTTCTTATCCCGTAACAACGGGACTTTATCTATATATCGAAGGAGAAGTTCTTCTCCCCCTTCTTCATTTTTGGACGGCTTCTCTCTTCTCCCTGGTGTTCTTGATGTCCCTCCTTCCCGAGACTTGTGGTGCACCTAGGATGAAGTCTTCTGCTCGTCCATGGAGTTCCCGACGTCCCTCCACTGCAAATCATGCATCCCCTATTCATGGCACATGGAGAAAAACATTGATCCTTGGTCAATAATGTAGGGATTTTCACCTTCGTCTCTCCTTTCTGTGAATCATGTGGGTGGGAATCCTTTTGACTTTGTGGAAACATATGAAACCAAACTTAATGAAGATAATGAATGGACTTTAAAGAATAAAGGGGGTTGTGATCGATGTTCTGATGTAAACTTTATGTTGTTATGTGTTGTAAACTATACAGGACTATGCTCACTGAAAATCATGGTCATTGGTGGTATTTATCTTTGCACTATTGAACTTTGGTGCTCCTGGATGTTTAAATAATCGTAACATGGAATTGGTTAATTACGTATACCTCATTAAATAAATTGAAAGAACTAGGATCAACCATTTTCTGTGATAACCCCAGTTAAAGCACAATGGAATTGAAACCAAGAAGTGTGTTAAATCTTTTAAATATGAAAATAAATGCATGGGCCTGCCTTGTGTTGGTGGTGGCGGTTTGGTTGTTTCTTTCACGGGCCGATTGTTGGGGGGATATGGGTGGGGATGGGATCCCCTGTTGTTGTACTTTCTCTGGTTAAGAATTTGAGGTTGTGTGATTACTCTGCTTATATCATTAATTGGGGTGGAATCCACTATTGTTTAGTAACCATTGGCTCCTGGATTTCAGGAACATGGGGATGTATCTTAGGGTTTTCTTTGGTTCCAGTACTTCGAGGGATCTCACTTATCCCTTTGTTGTTGTGACATTGCAAGAGAACCAGGTGTGAATGCTTAAATTGGTGTCAGCTGTAACTTTTTCCCTTGGTTTGTGCTTATGTTGTTAGTTGCCCAATAGTGCAGAACTTTATTTAAGTGAGATTACTAGAACATGGAAGAAAAAATAGCTTAAATGGGAACTAGTTCTGGGGATGAGTTGTGACTCGGCTGTGATCAGTGTGCTTCTTATGAATATGGATGAGTGTTCTTGTGCTTGGATTGGATTTGGAAACCCTAGGATGGGTTGAGTTTTGGTTACTTATACATTTATTTTTTGTTCTTATGTTTCTTATTCGCGCCCCACCCAAGTTGAGCACTTAGTGCCAAACATACCCACTTCATTGGGGAGGGTGTTTATTCCAACAGTTCTATTTGTGACTGGTTATTAGCTCCTTTCTACTCCCTTTCCCGGATAGACCAAGTAACTTTGGGCAGGCTGTGATGGAATGAGGTCCATTAATATCCCACGAATCATTAGGCGGGGTAGTTTTGGTGGTTGGCCCAGGTGTTTACGGGCAGGTTGTTTCCCAAGTATCTTCGGGATGAGGCTCAGGTGTCTTCGGTCGTGACAATAGATTTCTAGCCCAGGTGTCTTCGGGCGTGGCAGTGGCTGTTCTGGCCTAGGTGTTTACGAGCATGGTTACGTGAGGATGTTGTGGCCCCAGTGTCTATGGGCGAGATAGCTGTTGTGGCCCAGGTGTTTGTGGGAATGATGTGTGGTTGTGGCCCAGGTGTGTGTGGGAGGGTGCGGCAGTGGGAACGTAGTGAGAATGGTGGGATTGGTTCGATGCTTAGTATGTCTTCAATAACCAGTTGGAAAGTGGTGCGGGGTACCCAAATATCGATGTGCTATTACTATATGTTACATGACTTGTGTTATTTGGGGAGATTTCCATGGTAAGGTTGGGTGGATAGCTTTTCCTTGTTGGGTGTTTGGTTATTTATTTTTCCACAGGGCATTAGAATTTCTTCTCACTTGTGCACGAGAGTCTTTGGTTTTCCCTACAGAGTGTACGTGTATGCTCACCCTACGTATATAAAACAGTTTTCAAGTTTCCAAGAGGACATCAGGGATCGTGCGGGACCCTACTAGCTCAGACATTGGGGCAGTTTCTGTTGTCGTTTTTCTTTTCTTGGTACTTTAACTCATGGAGTTTCATGGCTTGTATCCCTTAATTTTTGATCATTGGCTGCGCCCAAATTTACCCTACGGGTAAAAGCGATCGATGTAGTACATGTAGGGGTCGAGTCCACAGGGACCGAAGAAGTAACCTTGAGACGCTATGATTTGGTGAAGGATGGGCTATGAAGTAGCCAACTTTGGTTTTGATTTTGGATGGTTTAAATAACACTAAGACACCTACGTGAATTCAATTTAATGAAAATGGGTTGATCTAGGATTATGCTTGGGGTGGATTGAATGAATTTTACTTCTTTAAACAATTTTGGTTTTATTAATTCTTGATGAATCCATTCTTCAAAAATAACACTACCTTCATCATTTTCTGGTTTGGTGCTTACTAAACACAATTACTAATCCCCTATACACTTAGAGAACCAAATTCTTGATCTCTCCGAGGTATATGGTCATTTAGTAATTGAATTTATTTTGCTCAAACACAGTAAAGATGAAGAGTAGAAATAACTGAAGAATGGATATCTTAAATTAATTATCCATTTAACAACAATTCGTTCATAAAATAACATTCAACCCAGCCTTTGCATCCTCCTAAGATCAACCCATTAAGGGTTTAGCCCTCCATTGATGGTATACTCTCAATGGTGGGCGGAAGATGACTAACAAGAATTGGATTGAAGAAATTAAAACCGCGGAAATAACGAGCACTCCTCCGTGTGTGTGAATGAAATTCACACCTATGTGTGAACTAATTCACAACAACACAGAGATATCATTGTGCTTTGTGATTATAAAGTTTTAATAAATGAAATGGAAAATATATAAGAGAATATGTTTATTAAGAACAAAAAGAAAAACTTACATGGAAATGGAAAACATTACAAAGGAAATTTGGAAGCAAACATTACAATGAAACAAAGCATCCAAGATGATATGAAAATTTTCCACCCCCATTCCCTTCACCAATATCTCCTTATATAGGAATATTAGGAGCCTTAGGTACATCCCCCAAAAATTAATTCACCCCTAAACAATTAATTCACCCCTCAACAATTAAGAGAGTCAAAAGAAAATTGACATTTCGAAGTTGACCCGGAAAACTGTCCAGATTCGTCCTCCATTTTGACGTATGAATTCGAAATTGAAGAAGGCCGATTCCGAAGGTGTCATAAATATAAAATATCTTCGTCCATGTGTCCTCTATGAGCTGTAAAAATTTCAGGAACTTTAGCTCAGCCGTTTGGATGTTATAGTCGAAATCGTGGAACGGATTTCTGCGCATTAATGACGAGTCCACCATTTAAATCTAAACTTCAGATCCCTTTATCATCATAAAAACATCAGAATTAGCTCCGGCCACAGTTGAATAAAATGATCCTCATATTTTTATCTTTCTACTGTATAAATTTGAGCTTCATTGGGCTTGGTTTCTGGGCCCCACATTTGTTTGATGGGCCTTAGGCCCATTATGCTTTTTCCAGCAAGTTTCTGACTTCATGCGCAAAATTCTCCATCTTCCTTTGGGATTCATCCATCGTACCTAAAAGATAAAATGTTCCAAACAAAGTGATAAATCATATCCCAAAATTTCAAATTAAAATGATGAATATTGTAATTTCCACAAGCAAATTATTGAGTGGGCCCAAATTGACATTTTAAGCATGAATTGCACAATGATGGGAAATGAAGTTCAATTTCTGAATTGGACTAAAATTGATGTTTATAAACTTTTAAACACATTAATATTAAGAACTTAACAATGAATATTAGCCACTTTAAGTGACTAATCACACCCCCCAACTTGAGTTTTGCTAGTCCCGAGCAAAATAAATTAAAAATATGAAATTGAAATCCCTTTTTTCAAAAACATTTTAAATACACATTGCTCACCCAAAAGACCTCATACCAAAAAAAATTATGGAACCCATCAAAATAATTTAAAACAAGCTAGGTCCATAAGCATATCCCAAGCCCAAGCCCATTCCTTTGTTCAAATTCATTGCCACATTTCATCCAATTCGAATTAAGCATGATAAAGTGTTGTGCATCATAAAAGATATGGGGCCCATTTTATTGTTCAAGGGGAAAAAATGGAAGCGCTAGGTGGGAATCACATTAAACCTTAAGATGAGTATCCATTTTTTTTATTTTTTATTTTTTATTTTTTTTAACCACAATAGATATGAAAAGACTAACTCTGTGCAAGACAACTATGGAGTCACGATCCCCAAGTGCCGGACGCCACGCATTTTGTCAATTTCATGCTCTACAATAGAGATATAAAGCCTAACTCTGGGCAAGACAACTATGGAGTCACGATCCCCAAGTGCCGGACGCCACGCATTTGGACAAAACATTGCTCTATTTGGTCTTTTTTATTTATTTTTTTCAATTTTTTTTTTTGTTTTTTGTTTTTTTTTTTGGATACTCAAATTAAACTAAAAGTGACCCCAGAACCCTATGCTATAATGAAAGGGACCCAAGAACTCAAATTTACCCCCACGATCCAAAAGACGTGCATTGTGGCATTTTTATTAAGAGGATGAAAATGTAAACTTTGAAAAATCACATCGGACAACCGCACTTTCCAAAAACTATGCTCATGAACTTAAACTTGCATTAAAATCAGAATCAAGGCATGCAAAATTTATTTGATATCCAATTTTAGAGTTTGCAATGTGTGTTATCATGTTTAAGGTTAATGGAATTTTTCTTTTCATGCATGTTTTTATTGAAAAAAATCATTTTTATCCCCCCCCAACTTAGAATAACACTGTCCCCAGTGTTTAAAGAAAAGAAAAGCTAGAAGGGGGTAGGAGAGGAGTTCAAAAAAGAAATTTAAAATGAAAATCATGGAATGAAGTCACCTGGTGGTTGATGATGATAGCGCATTCCATAGTCTCCCTTTAATCCTGGGTTCGAGTCTCAGCAACTTTGATGGTGGTGAATGGATTTTTCTTATGGCTTACGACATGTCTGTTTATTTTTTTAAACCTATAAAAACATAAAAATAAAACAAAACAAAATAAACTGATGATACATTGTCTTCATTATATTTTCTGGGTAAGGTATTACTCAGAGATCACACCACGTGACACGGATGAATATGGCGCTCCCCTTTCATACCCATCCTTACTCATAAAAGAAGAACAGGTCAACAGCTTATGGTAATTTATTATATGAAAAAAAAATGATTCAAAATAATTGGAAAACATGAAAACCATGGGTTGCCTCCCATGCAGCGCTTTTGTTTAATGTCATTGGCTCGACTTTTACCCCCCAACTTATCCAATTCCAAATTTGAAAATTTTAATTAACCCATCTTTCTCCACTTCAACAAGATTGAGATTGATTATTTTTTTGAAATTTGTTTCATGTAAAATCCTATTTTCCACAATGATTGGTAAAATCCAAGGAATATCTGAAATTGTTGATCGATTTGAACTTATATTCTTTCCTAAGACATCAATGACCATTCCCAAATTATTATCTTCATTAGATGAATGAACTAAAACTACAAGGTCCTTTTTATCACCTATGATGTAATTCTTGTCTGGGGAAGGAAGGATAATGATTTTGAGCTCGGTTTCATTGAAATTTCCTAAAGGAGTTTGACAAATTAAATCAAAATCAGTTTCTTCTCCAAAACATTTAGAAAGAATTGGTTCATTTTGAAAATAAGATTTATCCTGAAAATTGTCCAGTTGAATATCATAAGTGTGTGTGGGATCAATGTTTGGTATTTCTCCCAATTTTTCAGTGATTGGTGGTCCTAAAAATTCACTAATGGAGCCATGTTTAGGAAACTCAATCCATGATGTCATGTTATTATCATTTAAATTCAAAAAATCAGTTTCCTCTTGATTTAAGCACCCATCAACAATTCCTTGATTATCTTCAACTATCCCAAATTCAATGGTTGGTTCTTCAATAAATTCTTGTGAGGTTTGTGGGAGACAAGATTCTTGTATTAGTAATGAGGAAGAGACAACTTGAGTGGGAATGGGTTCCACAACCATTTCAATGCTTTGTAGTTCTACTCTTAAAGATGAAACCTCTGAATTCATTTTATCCATTTTTTCACACAATTGTTCAAGAATTTTTTCAGAATTAGGATTTATAGATGTTTGGAAATCATGAACTTCATTATGTTTGATCTCTTCAATCATCCTCGAGAGGTATGGAAATTGATCCTTTAAACAATCAGCATCCCATTGATTGTACATCGCATCTGGTGTGGTGTACTCAATCCTGGTTTGGTCAATGAAATTTTCTATGTGAGGTGATTCAAAATATTGATTTTCCAGTTGATTATAGCCTTGGTATATTAATGGGTAATGTTGAAGATAATCCATTGGAGTTGATTGAATGTTGTTTTTTGGATTCATTGGACACGCAGAAATAGAAAGGGGAATAGAGAAGAGAAATTAGGGTGAGAAAAGAGAATTTGGGGTGAGAAAAGAAGAAAAGAGGTGAGGAAAGAAGATTTTTTTCTGAATCTAAGGTACTTACTTGGTCCCCGGCAACGGCGCCAAAATTTGGCTGCGCCCAAATTTACCCTACGGGTAAAAGCGATCGATGTAGTACATGTAGGGGTCGAGTCCACAGGGACCGAAGAAGTAACCTTGAGACGCTATGATTTGGTGAAGGATGGGCTATGAAGTAGCCAACTTTGGTTTTGATTTTGGATGGTTTAAATAACACTAAGACACCTACGTGAATTCAATTTAATGAAAATGGGTTGATCTAGGATTATACTTGGGGTGGATTGAATGAATTTTACTTCTTTAAACAATTTTGGTTTTATTAATTCTTGATGAATCCATTCTTCAAAAATAACACTACCTTCATCATTTTCTGGTTTGGTGCTTACTAAACACAATTACTAATCCCCTATACACTTAGAGAACCAAATTCATGATCTCTCCGAGGTATATGGTCATTTAGTAATTGAATTTATTTTTCTCAAACACAGTAAAGATGAAGAGTAGAAATAACTGAAGAATGGATATCTTAAATTAATTATCCATTTAACAACAATTCGTTCATAAAATAACATTCAACCCAGCCTTTGCATCCTCCTAAGATCAACCCATTAAGGGTTTAGCCCTCCATTGATGGTATACTCTCAATGGTGGGCGGAAGATGACTAACAAGAATTGGATTGAAGAAATTAAACCGCGGAAATAACGAGCACTCCTCCGTGTGTGTGAATGAAATTCACACCTATGTGTGAACTAATTCACAACAACACAGAGATATCATTGTGCTTTGTGATTATAAAGTTTTAATAAATGAAATGTAAAATATATAAGAGAATATGTTTATTAAGAACAAAAAGAAAAACTTACATGGAAATGGAAAACATTACAAAGGAAATTTGGAAGCAAACATTACAATGAAACAAAGCATCCAAGATGATATGAAAATTTTCCACCCCCATTCCCTTCACCAATAGCTCCTTATATAGGAATATTAGGAGTCTTAGGTACATCCCCCAACAATTAATTCACCCCTCAACAATTAATTCACCCCTCAACAATTAAGAGAGTCAAAAGGAAATTGACATTTCGAAGTTGACCCGGAAAACTATCCAGATTCGTCCTCCATTTTGACGTATGAATTCGAAATTGAAGAAGGCCGATTCCGGAGGTGTCATAAATATAAAATATCTTAGTCCATGTGTCCTCTATGAGCTGTAAAAATTTCAGGAAAGTTCGCTCAGCCGTTTGGATGTTATGGTCGAAATGGTGGAACGGATTTCTGCGCATTAATGACGAGTCCACCATTTAAATCTAAACTTCAGATCCCTTTATCATCATAAAAACATCAGAATTAGCTCCAGCCACAGTTGAATAAAATGATCCTCATATTTTTATCTTTCTACTGTATAAATTTGAGCTTCATTGGGCTTGGTGTCTGGGCCCCACATTTGTTTGATGGGCCTTAGGCCCATTATGCTTTTTCCAGCAAGTTTCTGACTTCATGCGCAAAATTCTCCATCTTCCTTTAGGATTCATCCATCGTACCTAAAAGATAAAATGTTCCAAACAAAGTGATAAATCATATCCCAAAATTTCAAATTAAAATGATGAATATTGTAATTTCCACAAGCAAATTATTGAGTGGGCCCAAATTGACATTTTAAGCATGAATTGCACAATGATGGGAAATGAAGTTCAATTTCTGAATTGGACTAAAATTGATGTTTATAAACTTTTAAACACATTAATTGTCACGACTCGCCCTCGAGGTCCGTGCCGTGACTACCCCAAGCCCGCCTTCCATAGGCCAGGGGATGGCGACTAGCACCAAGGTGTAAATCCCGGTAAAAAAGGGAAGGCATTGCCTTTAAAAGGTAACAAACACCACAGAGTAAGCAAGAAGAAAGTAAACACTAAACAAAAGCAGAGTACAACTGAAAGTGCGGAAAAGTAAATGGGCCAGAATACAAACCCAAACTGAAAGTAAAGTACAACTCGAAAGGGAAAACAACAACTGAAAAGTAAAAGCCGCTACTCCGAGCTGTCCACTGGAAATCCCACCTGAAGGGTGGGTACAGATAGCTCCACTGCTCCACGGGTCCCGCCGACCGCTCCGGGCACGTCCCGCCTAGTGGTCCACCTCCGGGTACCGTCCCGCTCTGCAAGCCTTAGCTAAGGTCAACGCTGTCCGTCGTCTGCAACCAACACAACGTAGTGCGGGCAAAGCCCGTGCAGGGGTGAGTATAAGCTACTCAGTAGGGACCCCGAGACCCCTGAAGGTCTCTCAAATCCACAAAGGATAAACCACAAAGAAAGGTACAATCACGAAGTAACAACCGGCACTGCTTAGGTATATGCCCATACATATACCTAAGTCATCAAATTCAAATACGCTCCAACCTCCGAGCCCAAGTAAAACTCAGTCCACACAGGAAAGTAAACGTATTCCACACAGGAAAGCAAAACGTAATCCACACAGGATTGCACAACACAATCCACACAGGAAAGCAACAGATTCAGCTCACACAGGTATACTTCTTCGATAGACGATAAAGATGATCCCTGATCTATCTAAGTCGTCGGACCCACGAAGGATCGATAGGTAACTAACCAAAGGACGATAAAGATGATCTCTGGTCCATCTAAGTCGTCGGACCCACGAAGGATCGATAGGTAACTAACCAAAGGACGATAAAGATGATCTCTGATCCATCTAAGTCGTCGGACCCACGAAGGATCGATAGGTAACTAACCAAAGGACGATAAAGATGATCTCTAATCCATCTAAGTCGTCGGACCCACGAAGGATCGATAGGTAACTAACCCCCGCAAAGACCCACACAGGATCGGGCCCACACAGGACCTGTAGACGCTGGCTCACACAGAACCGCTGAGCGCGGACCCACACAGGATCGGACCCACACAGGATCGGGCCCACACAGGACCTGTAGCACTGATCCACGTAGGATCGCTGAGTGCTGGAGTCGTCGTCGTCGAATCCACACAGGATCTCTGTACTGTCGTCGTCGCAGTCACAGTAGCAGTAGTAGCAGTAGTAGTCACAGTAACAGTCGCAGCCAGCACTAGGGTTTCCGCACACAGCAAGCTCGTTCGGAGGGTCCGCTCCACGAGCCGAGAGTCTGATACATCAACTGTCACAAAGTCCAGATTTGATGTATCCAAAAGTTCCGTATCGTCAACAGAAACTCAACGCAACAGACGACGCGTCGATCGGACGCCCGGTCTGAGAGTTATTGGCATTTTCGTCCCCGGGGCCCGGTTGGTTTTTAAGGCAAAACCAACCCGACCGTACTCCACCTGTGTCCAAACCTCGGGCGGAGTATGCCAAAAGATCCGTCTCACTAAGAGGATCACAACAAAGCTGACAACACGTCAATCGGACGTTCGTAGCTCAAGATATGAGCGCTTCCGCTCCGAAGGCCCGGTTGGTTTCGGGTTCGAACCAACCCGGTCGTACTTCAAATGATACCGATTAACCAAATCGGTCACACCATTGCGATCCATACAGAAAAACACATGAGATGGACTACCAAAGGTCCAAAATGGATAGAAGGTGAAAAAGTTGTTTTTCACCGCAACACGTGCGAACTGGGCCTCATGGGCCCCGCGCCTCGACCTCGACTTAAATATCCAAAATTGGTTTTGAAACATTCGTCTTAATTCCAGGGTCTCAACGTCGCAGACGGTTTGTCATTCCGACACTGTATGAGAGTGATATGTCCGATACAAGATTCCGTAATAATAATAATAATAATATTATTATTATTCGGTGTTTCGGGGCCCCGAGCCACGAACCAGAATTTAGTATCCAACATTAGACTTGAATCGACCGTATTAAGGACAAGATTACATCGCCACTAACGGCAAGCCAATCGGATGTCGCACGCATGAGTTATGACGGGTTGAAGATTTAATAATAATATTAAATCTATTATTTTCGAAGCACTTCGGGTACCCGATCCAGAAACCCGAAAAAGACATTCAATATTGGACTCATAAAATCCGCCTCGGAGTCAGGGTCACACTGCCGCTGACGGTTCGTGAAACCGAGGTCGCACGAGGAAGATACCGTCAAAAAACAGTTTTCCCAACGAAAATAACAATAACATTTTTATATTATTATTATTTTTAATTTGATTTAATTCCTTAAATCTCACAAATCCAAAAGCCACGCATCCCCAAAAAAAAATCAGCGCCTCCCCTTAACTCAAAGCCATCCACGCCCCACTATTGATTTTATTATTTTTTTTATTTCATTCCCATTTCATTTTAACATTCTCTCTCCAATCTTCATTCTGCTTCACAATTCTGTTCTCCCAATCAACCGACCTTCTTCGGCACGGCCAGAACCGCACCACCTTTGGCTGCCCACACCGCTGCGCCTCCAGCCTACCATGCCGCTGCCACGCAACCCAGCTGCACCGTCGGATGTCGCCTCGGCCTGCCCTGCCTTAACCGCACACCACCGGGCCGATAATCACACCGCCACATCGCCCCTTCGGCGGGTTGTCGCATCTCTGATCTAAGTCCGAAAATTTTGACGAGCATAGATTCACGATCCTTGGGTCGAGATCTCCACGTTCATATATCGCGCTCAACGAAACATCGATGTTTTGACGCGCTTAATTATTTGGTGCGAAGGAACGCGCGGAGAACGTGCGAAGAATGAAATATAAGAAAGGTCATGGACAATGTCCATATTGATGGTCATGTTTGTTTGGCCATCATCTTTGAGAATTAATAACAAGAGGAATAAACAAATATGTATTTATCATACTTCAAATAAACCCCCTACCTTGATTATGACGTTGCACGTCGTTGAGCCGCGGAAAGAGAATGGAGTTGACGTTGATCATTGCGTCCGCCTCACACTTCATATCAGAGCTTAAGCGTTGATGAAACGTAGGAATCTGACCTCCGTTGAAGGATTGTTCTTCGTCGAAGATCTTGGAAGGCCCGTCGTTGGAGAACCGTTCTTCATCGAAGGTTTAGAATTCTCTCTAAATTTCTCCAGAGGTTTCCCACAAGATTCTCCAAAAAATTTCCTTGAAATTTCTGGGTCTTTACATTACTCTCACCTCAGGGCTTTACGTCCCCGTAAAGATACATAAAATATTTAGGGAAACAAATGAGGGTACTGAGCACGCATCTGAGCCTCCCGCTCCCATGTGCTCTCTTGGAGATTCTCGTGCTGCCATCTGATGCGCACAAGAGGAATCGATCGCCCACGCAGGACTCGCTCCTGTCGATCCTCTATCTCCACCGGGACCTCCGTAAAAGTCGCCCCATCGGCAACGTCAAGCTCCCCATGGTCAATGATGTGCGTCGGGTCATGCACGTCTCTCCTCAGCTGAGACACGTGGAAGACATCGTGCACCCG
Source organism: Viscum album (assembly GCA_963277665.1). Taxonomy (NCBI): domain Eukaryota; kingdom Viridiplantae; phylum Streptophyta; class Magnoliopsida; order Santalales; family Viscaceae; genus Viscum; species Viscum album. Next base: position 957,411,980 of record OY728143.1, on the reverse strand, counting down.
GTGCAACTGAGGTGGTAGAGCCAGGCGATAAGCCACCTCACCAATCCTGCTGAGGACCTGGAAGGGTCCGATGAAGCGCGGAGATAACTTGCCGCCTCGGCCAAATCTCCGAATACCACGTCGAGGTGAGACCCGCAAGAAGACGTGGTCGCCACCCTCGAACTCCAGTGGCCTCCGCTTCCTGTTAGCATAAGACTTCTGCCGGCTCTGAGCTGTACTCATCCGCCCCTGGATAACCTGGACCTTCTTTGTCGTGGCCTAGACCACCTCTGGTCCCACAAGAGCTGCTATGATTTCTTCTTTGCCGATAAGAGAAATCTGGTCTCATCCCCTGGATGAACCACATTCTTCGCCTAAAACAGTCAATCCTAACATGGATGATTCTAATCCATACCAAGGATGACATCGTAAGGCCTCGACGCTACTACTAAGAGATTCAACCGTTACTCTCGCCTCCAAGGGTTGAGTCACACTGTCGGCATCAGTGTGTGGTAACTGGGTCTCCTCCAGTAGATGTCTCACAAGTGAGGGTCAAGTCAACAGCCAAAACTGGAACCTCCTAGTAACATCACGAAAGAGGACAGGAACGAAAATATCACAAAGGTATGCGTCTTTTATTATTGCAGCTCATAATACAAGACGCTACACAAAAGCAACAAGGAACAAGAAGTACAAAGGATGTATCCACTAGTTCTGCTCCTGTTTATCGGCTCCCAGAGCTCCATGATCGAAGGCCTCGGCTGCCTGAAGCTGAGCTCTCCCATGCGGTCGGGGTGGACCTCCTGGTGGTGGTGGTGGTAGAGCCTCAAAGCGTCGTCCACCACCTGCTGCTCAGCCAGCTCCTCTGCCTCGTCCGCCTCCTCCCTGCAGACCGCCACGGTCGAACCTCTGCCTCTGCTTAGGTGGTTCCTCAACCGTCTGCTGCTCCTCCGCATGGCGGGTCGGGCAGTCACGAGCCATGTGGCCTTGCCCGCCGCATGCAAAGCACTGTCTTCCACTCAAAAGACTGGCTCCGCGCTGTGTGCCCTGCAATGCTGAGCCAGTGCCCTGAGGTCGTCTGCCTGAAGGTCTGGTCTGTCTGGACCCCTGAGTCATCTGTCGGCTACCTGCTACCGAAGACTCCGCTACGTGCCGCCCTGCGGTGGGTCTCTGTGCTGGTGTAGACTCAGCAAGGAAGCTCTCGATCAGAAGGGCCCGCTCCAGTACTCCTGTCTGAGTCGGTATGCTGAGGGAGATCAGCGATGCCCTGATCTCGTGTCTCAAACCCTGCTCGAAGGTCCAGGCCCGGAAGAATGGGTCCCGTACCATGTCGGTCGAGTAGCGCGAGAGATCGGTAAATCTCGCCGAGTACTGAGCGACCGTCATGCTGCCCTGCCGCAGCTGTAGAAGCTCCTGGATACGCACCGCACGAAGGGTGGCTGGGACGAACTCCGAGCGGAAGAGGCTCTCAAAGTCCGTCCAAAGTAGAGATGCCTCATCGTGCACCTGGAGCATCAAGCTCCACCATCGTCTTGCTGCTGCGTGTAGTAGGCTCGCAGCGAGGATCACCATGAGGTCTGCTGGTGTCCTCACTAGCCTAAACACTCGTACCACTGCCTCCAGCCAGTCCTCTGCTGCCTGGGGATCCGTCTCCCCGCGAAACCTGGGCGGTCGCTGGCGCTGAAACTCATGCAGTGCGCTGAGGCGACGTGCATCGTCAGCGGCTGCTGCTGGAAGCATCGGGGGCTCGGCGGGTAAAGCTACCGCCGGTGCCACTGCTGACAAAGGGCCCTGCACCGAGGCCTCGTCGCTCGGTGGGCTGTCGTCACGCTCGACTCTCGGAACCCTAGCTGGCTGCCGTCGTGGGGCCATCCTGAAAAGGAAACAGGTGCGCCACGGTCAGAACAGTATACCTGGTGAGCTGATATAAGTAATCACAAAGAAAACTTTGAAACACACACGCAATCAATGTTTTCGTGCATTAAGTCGGAAATTAGAAGTCAGGGTCCTGGTGTACGGATACGTCGGCCGCCGCACCAACACTGGACTCCCTGGACTGATAACCACACTCAATACGCTAAACATTATTGCTTCACATAGAAAAGATCAGAGTTCGCGGTAGAACCGAACTCCTCTGATACCAATTTGTCACGACTCGCCCTCGGGGTCCGTGCCGTGACTACCCCAAGCCCGCCTTCCATAGGCCAGGGGCTGGCGACTAGCACCAAGGTGTATATCCCGGTAAAAAAGGGAAGGCATTGCCTTTAAAAGGTAACAAACACCACAGAGTAAGCAAGCAGAAAGTAAACACTAAACAAAAGCAGAGTACAACTGAAAGTGTGGAAAAGTAAATGGGCCAGAATACAAACCCAAACTGAAAGTAAAGTACAACTCGAAAGGGAAAACAACAACTGAAAAGTAAAAGCCGCTACTCCGAGCTGTCCACTGGAAATCCCACCTGAAGGGTGGGTACAGATAGCTCCACTGCTCCACGGGTCCCGCCGACCGCTCCGGGCACGTCCCGCCTAGTGGTCCACCTCCGGGTACCGTCCCGCTCTGCAAGCCTTAGCTAAGGTCAACGCTGTCCGTCGTCTGCAACCAACACAACGTAGTGCGGGCAAAGCCCGTGCAGGGGTGAGTATAAGCTACTCAGTAGGGACCCCGAGACCCCTGAAGGTCTCTCAAATCCACAAAGGATAAACCACAAAGAAAGGTACAATCACGAAGTAACAACCGGCACTGCTTAGGTATATGCCCATACATATACCTAAGTCATCAAATTCAAATACGCTCCAACCTCCGAGCCCAAGTACAACTCAGTCCACACAGGAAAGTAAACGTATTCCACACAGGAAAGCAAAACGTAATCCACACAGGATTGCACAACATAATCCACACAGGAAAGCAACAGATTCAGCTCACACAGGTATACTTCTTCGATAGACGATAAAGATGATCCCTGATCTATCTAAGTCGTCGGACCCACGAAGGATCGATAGGTAACTAACCAAAGGACGATAAAGATGATCTCTGGTCCATCTAAGTCGTCGGACCCACGAAGGATCGATAGGTAACTAACCAAAGGACGATAAAGATGATCTCTGATCCATCTAAGTCGTCGGACCCACGAAGGATCGATAGGTAACTAACCAAAGGACGATAAAGATGATCTCTGATCCATCTAAGTCGTCGGACCCACGAAGGATCGATAGGTAACTAACCCCCGCAAAGACCCACACAGGATCGGGCCCACACAGGACCTGTAGACGCTGGCTCACACAGAACCGCTGAGCGCGGACCCACACAGGATCGGACCCACACAGGATCGGGCCCACACAGGACCTGTAGCACTGATCCACGTAGGATCGCTGAGTGCTGGAGTCGTCGTCGTCGAATCCACACAGGATCTCTGTACTGTCGTCGTCGCAGTCACAGTAGCAGTAGTAGCAGTAGTAGTCACAGTAACAGTCGCAGCCAGCACTAGGGTTTCCGCACACAGCAAGCTCGTTCGGAGGGTCCGCTCCACGAGCCGAGAGTCTGATACATCAACTGTCACAAAGTCCAGATTTGATGTATCCAAAAGTTCCGTATCGTCAACAGAAACTCAACGCAACAGACGACGCGTCGATCGGACGCCCGGTCTGAGAGTTATTGGCATTTTCGTCCCCGGGGCCCGGTTGGTTTTTAAGGCAAAACCAACCCGACCGTACTCCACCTGTGTCCAAACCTCGGGCGGAGTATGCCAAAAGATCCGTCTCACTAAGAGGATCACAACAAAGCTGACAACACGTCAATCGGACGTTCGTAGCTCAAGATATGAGCGCTTCCGCTCTGAAGGCCCGGTTGGTTTCGGGTTCGAACCAACCCGGTCGTACTTCAAATGATACCGATTAACCAAATCGGTCACACCATTGCGATCCATACAGAAAAACACATGAGATGGACTACCAAAGGTCCAAAACGGATAGAAGGTGAAAAAGTTGTTTTTCACCGCAACACGTGCGAACTGGGCCTCATGGGCCCCGCGCCTCGACCTCGACTTAAATATCCAAAATTGGTTTTGAAACATCCGTCTTAATTCCAGGGTCTCAACGTCGCAGACGGTTTGTCATTCCGACACTGTATGAGAGTGATATGTCCGATACAAGATTCCGTAATAATAATAATAATAATATTATTATTATTCGGTGTTTCGGGGCCCCGAGCCACGAACCAGAATTTAGTATCCAACATTAGACTTGAATCGACCGTATTAAGGACAAGATTACATCGCCACTAACGGCAAGCCAATCGGATGTCGCACGCATGAGTTATGACGGGTTGAAGATTTAATAATAATATTAAATCTATTATTTTCGAAGCACTTCGGGTACCCGATCTAGAAACCCGAAAAAGACATTCAATATTGGACTCATAAAATCCGCCTCGGAGTCAGGGTCACACTGCCGCTAACGGTTCGTGAAACCGAGGTCGCACGAGGAAGATACCGTCAAAAAACAGTTTTCCCAACGAAAATAACAATAACATTTTTATATTATTATTATTTTTAATTTGATTTAATTCCTTAAATCTCACAAATCCAAAAGCCACGCATCCCCAAAAAAAAATCAGCGCCTCCCCTTAACTCAAAGCCATCCACGCCCCACTATTGATTTTATTATTTTTTTTATTTCATTCCCATTTCATTTTAACATTCTCTCTCCAATCTTCATTCTGCTTCACAATTCTGTTCTCCCAATCAACCGACCTTCTTCGGCACGGCCAGAACCGCACCACCTTTGGCTGCCCACACCGCTGCGCCTCCAGCCTACCATGCCGCTGCCACGCAACCCAGCTGCACCGTCGGATGTCGCCTCGGCCTGCCCTGCCTTAACCGCACACCACCGGGCCGATAATCACACCGCCACATCGCCCCTTCGGCGGGTTGTCGCATCTCCGATCTAAGTCCGAAAATTTTTACGAGCATAGATTCACGATCCTTGGGTCGAGATCTCCACGTTCATATATCGCGCTCAACGAAACATCGATGTTTTGACGCGCTTAATTATTTGGTGCGAAGGAACGCGCGGAGAACGTGCGAAGAATGAAATATAAGAAAGGTCATGGACAATGTCCATATTGATGGTCATGTTTGTTTGGCCATCATCTTTGAGAATTAATAACAAGAGGAATAAACAAATATGTATTTATCATACTTCAAATAAACCCCCTACCTTGATTATGACGTTGCACGTCGTTGAGCCGCGGAAAGAGAATGGAGTTGACGTTGATCATTGCGTCCGCCTCACACTTCATATCAGAGCTTAAGCGTTGATGAAACGTAGGAATCTGACCTCCGTTGAAGGATTGTTCTTCGTCGAAGATCTTGGAAGGCCCGTCGTTGGAGAACCGTTCTTCATCGAAGGTTTAGAATTCTCTCTAAATTTCTCCAGAGGTTTCCCACAAGATTCTCCAAAAAATTTCCAACCCATATTAAAAAGATGTTTCCCCTATTAATAAACACGTCATGCCTTTTCAAATTCAAAACACTTAATTAATTAAAGTGTTGGCACCATTAAAGAGGGAGAGAGATGGTCTCTTTATTAAGGGGGTTGTCACATTAATTTGAAGGGGTGTTAAAAGGGGGGTTTAAGGGAGGTTATGGGGAAATGAAAGGTTGGGGCTCGTGTGGGCCCCACCTCTCATTTATCCACACATGGGTAGTTGGTGGTTATGGGTCTCACCCTTAACTCACCTTTATAGGGTATAACTACCATAGATATAAATAAAATTGTGTATCACCAATTTTATTTATTTAATTCTAAATCCCCAATTATTAATTCTCAACTCGCTTAAAACGCAACTGTGATAAAGGTTCCCTTAAGCAATTATCGGCGTTGCGAGTTCATCGGTGCCCTCAGATTTCAATTCCGAGCACCGGTTCAAAAGATAGAAAAACCTGCATGTACGTTTACTGAACGTACCCGAAAAAAAGTTTGGAAAATTATTATCAGTCACCCTCGACCCGCACCGGTCAAGGTCAGGCTCTGCCTGAGTGAAACACGCCCCAACAAATCCAACGGTACTCTCAGATTTTCAATCCGAGTTACCGTTTAAAAGATACGAATTTTACAATAAAATAATTGCCACTTAATTATTTTATTTGCAGTCAAAAACTAACTTTTTCTGGTGGCCCGCGCCGAACAAAGTTAGTGTCTGCTTAAATAATGCATAACCTCACGAGTCCAGCGGTGGTCTCAGATTTTTAATCCGAGCTACCGTTTGTGAGTTATAAGCATTCGAAAAATAAAATAATTTATTTAATTATTTTATTTACGGTTATGCCATTTTTGGAATTTCTCACAGGAGGCACGCGCCGACTAAACTTAAGTCGCTCCTAGGGTAATCCCGCCATCGTAAGCGCAACGGTGCACTCAGATTTCTGATCCGAGCAACCGTTCAAGAGTTATTCCACTTTTTCAGGAAAACTGTTTACGTGCGTTAATTTTAAGTTTAACAAAACATCGACGGATCATTCTGGGAACTCCGGGCCTCAGAATCAGGTGTCGTCTGAAACCGCGCACTCGAAAAATTCCAAAGAAATTAAGAAAAAAAAATTCCTTGAAATTTCTGGGTCAACAATGAATATTAGCCACTTTAAGTGACTAATCAATCATGCATATGGGAATGGTTTACTTTCGGATTTACCTTTACTTTCATCTTGGGTGTTGTTAGGGTTGCTACCTTATCTCTCGATCCTATAAAACAAAAAAAATAAAAAGGGTAATGCCTTCCTTTTTTCTTGTGTGAGATTCTAAACCCTTGGTGTTGGTCTTCACTCTGGGACCTATTGAAAGCAGGTTTATGGGGTCATTATCTCTCCTTCAACTTAATGAAGGAAGGGCTTGGCAATCTGCTGACCCTTCCCTCCTTTTGGTGATGGCAGGTCGTGACATAATGGTATCAGAGGCAGATGGTTGAGAGATAGGATGGAGTATGCAGTTAGGCATAGTGAGGATTGCATGGGATGGTAGGGAAACAGTGTTGGGTGACCTTGGTGCGTGAATTAGGCCAAGGGAAGACCGGATAGGACACAAGATTTTAGGGGGGGGGCGTGATTCGATGCAAGGACTCTGGACCTACCAAACAACCAAGTGAGGCTACACTGATTGCAGTGTATAGACCCTAGGGAAGGTACATGCATCATAATGACTTATGTTCTCATGTTTCTAGGTGTTTTTGGGATTCAAAAATAAATAAAGATGTCAAATAAAATGTAATAACAATATTCTGCACTACTTGGGCTTAGGGATTCCTCATTTACCTTGCATCTATGGCACCTGGGAGATGACCACGAGTTGTACGGGCGATCGAGGCCCAGGAGGTTGACTTGGCTGATCAGCAGAGGGCTGATCGAGTGGAGGAGGATGACCACTGGTAGAAGACGCTTTGAGCCTTCCAGCAAAAGACCCTCGAGAAGTACGAGGGTAGTAACTCTGACATGAAGACGGAGGGCTGGCTAGAGGAGATGGTGATAGCCTTCAGCTTGATCCGAGCTTTGATCGAGTATTGGGTTCCTCTGCTAGTCATCCAGATGCGGGGATCAGCGCGTCAGTGGTGGACACTCTACTAGGGGGAGAGGATAGAGTCTGAGGTGGAATGGTCTGATTTAGAGAAGGAGTTCCGGGCGGAATTCATCTCTTCTACTATGAAGGCAGAGAAGAGGCAGGAGCTTCTCTCCCTCCAGCATGGGAGTATGTCGGTAAGGGAGCTGTGGGTCAAGTTCAAGGACCTCCTCTGCTTTGATCCGGACCACTTTCCAGATGAGGAGTCTCAGGCAAGACTTTTAGAGGAGGCTCTCCGACCCTCCCTCCAGTACGTCGTTACCCCTTTAACCTCGCTGACATACTTGGAGGTCCATAAGAAGGAAGAGGTGGTGGAGAAGATGCACATGCTGGGCGGTGTGTCATGAGAGGTGATTCAACTAGGCCTGTCAAAGGGAAAGGTCTTCAGCACCAGACCTCCAGCATTGGGACCCTCTAGGTTCCGACCAGCTGGTAACAGGCTGCAGCAGTTCCAGTTCCAGTCCCCCGGTCCTCTCCCTTTCCCTTCGGGCCCAGTAACGAGGTGCTTCGTCTGTGGGAGCCATGGACATCTCCGGAATCAGTGCCCGGACCAAGTTCAGTACAGTAGTGGCGGACAGGCCCAGTACCCACCCCAGCAGCAGCTTCCAGCTAGGCCCTTTCAGCAGCAGTAGTAGGGGTAGCAAGATCTCACTCCTCCGCGGGTAGATGTTGCAGGGGGAGACCGACCTCAAGGCGCTCCTCACGGACCTCGATCGGGGCATGGTCGAGGAGTCGTCCGATAGCTGAGGGGCAGAGGAGATAGGTGTGGATAGTTGAACGCCATAGATTCAGTAGTTCCAGCGAGACCGTAGGTTGTTTGAGGTACAATCAGTTTGTTCAGTACCCTTGCTTACGCCTTGTTCGATACCAGAGCTTTGTACTGCTTTGTTGCACCCGGTCTGGCCTGTGCTCTGGTTCTGGATGCCTAGAGACTTTTAGTGCCCCTGGTGTTGGGAACACCAGCCAGAGGTGAGACCAACTTGTTATAAGTTTGTAGAGGATGTAGACTAATGATATGGCCACATCATTCGGTCAGGTATCTACTACTACTATAGATACAGCCATACGATGTTATCCTAGACATCGACTGGCTGTTCTCTGTGTGTTCTATCATCGAATGCTTCTGGGGAAGGGTTGTGTTCTCAGACATGGGTGGCTGATGTGTTACTTTCACTGGTGAGCGGAGTGTCCAGAAGGGTGGCAGACGAGAGGAACCCCTCCTTTCCTTGTTATCCTAGATTTCAGTAGAGTCAGTGGATTCTGAGATGGTGGAAGTACCAGGGATCATCTGTGAGTTTATGGACTTCTTCCCTGAGAAGGTGACGACTCTACCCCCTCGACGTCATATCGATTTTGGGATAGACGTTTATCCTGGTGCTCGTCCAATTTTGATGGCTCCCTACTGGATGGCGCCTTCGATGCTACGGGAGTTGCGGATTCCGATCGGCGATCTGATGATGAAGGGTTTTGGTCGATCGAGTGCGTCACTGTGGGGTGCTCCATTATTGTTCTCAAATAAGGAAGATGGTGGTCTCAGGTTGTCCATAGACTACAGGAGGCTGAATCAGGTAACGATCAAGAATCGCTTCCCTCTTCTGAGGATAGACGATCTCTTTGACTAGATGAAAGGGGAAGGATGGTTCTTGAAGATCGACCTATGGTCTGGATATCACCAGTTGAGGGTGAAGGTGGGCGGCATCTAGAAGACGGAATTCAGGTGCAGATATGCGCACTTCGAGTTTGTAGTCATGCCTTTCAGTGTTACAAACACCCCGGATGTGTTCATGGGGCTTATGAAATCCGTCTTCTGAGAATTCCTGGATCGGTTCGTAGTTGTTTTCATCGACGACATCTTGATCTATTCAAGATCAGAGGAGGACCATGCATATCATCTAAGGATGGTTTTAGAGGTCCTCTGACAGCACCAGCTCTATGGGAAGTTGTCAAAATGCATGTTCTAGACACGATAAGTACACTTCCTTGGGCACGTAGTGTTCGAACAGGGGGGAGCGGTGGTTCCATCAAAGGTTGAGGCAGTTGTTTCTTGCGAAGAACCCGAGAACATTGCATAGGTCGGTAGTTTCCTCGGTCTGGCTGGTTACTATCAGAGGTTCGTACCCAACTTATCCCGAGTTGCATCACCTTTGACAGACCTAACCAAAAAGGACCATACTTTCGTGTGGAGTGAGCAGTGTGCGGTAGCCTTTGACTATCTGAAGGAGAAGATTGTTAGTTCCCCAGTGTTGAGGTTTCCAGAAGAAGGGGCAGTATATGAAATATTCTATGATGCTTCGGGACAAGTCATCGGGTGTGTGTTGATGCAGAGGCAAGGGGTGATCTCTTATGGGTCTAGGGAGTTACGTCCCCATGTGCATAATTATTCCACCCATGATCTGGATCTTGTGGCAGTCATTTTTGCACTAATGTTGTGGCGGCATTACCTCATCAGAGAGCACTTTGTGGTCTTCACAGACCACAAAAGCATGAAGTATATCTTCTCCCAGCGGGACCTGAACCAACGACAGTGAAGGTGGATGGAATTCCTTGAAGATTATGATTTCGAGATTTCCTACACCTTATGGAAAGGAAACGTGGTGGCTGATTCCATGAGCAGGAAGTCATAGAGGGATGTTGTCCTACAGTCCGTGGACGTTTGGAGGGCGATAGAGGAGTTGGCTTCCCTACACCTGGATGCAAGGATGGATAGTGGAAAGGGTTGCCTATATCATATGATAGTACAGTCATCTATGTACGTCAGGTGGAGGAGTCTTGGTGGGGAGACCTAGAGTGCAAAGTGATGCATGACCGAGTTGACTACGGAAATGTTCCAGAAGGGTGGATGGAGGATGGTCAGAACCCGATGCTTTTCCAAGGAAAGTTGTTTGTTCCAGAGGCAATGCATGGCCAGGTTCTTAGTGAGTTCCACAACTCACCCCTGTCATTTCACCCCGGGAGTTTCCAAGATGTACCAGGGTCTGAAGAGACAGTTTTGGTGTCTCGGAGTAAAGCGGGTAGTGGCAGAGTTTGTGGCCATGTGCCTAGTGTGTCAGCAGGTGAAGGTTTAACACCATGTTCCATGTGGTTTGTTGCAACCATTAGATGTCCCCACGTGGAAGTGGGATGACATATCGATGGATTTCGTCACAGGGATACCCATGGTTCAAGAAGGGTGTGACGCCATCTGGGTAGTAGTGGACTGGATGATGAAATCATCTCACGTTCTGGAAATCAAAGAGTCGAGTGCAGTAGATGCTTTAGCACGAAGGTAGGTGGATGAGGTGGTGTGGTTGCATGGAAATACGAGGTCCATGTTCTCGGATAGGGATGTCAAATTTTCCTCACATGTATGGAGGGGTTTGCAGCGTTCTTTTGGCACCCAGCTGCGGCTTAGCACTGCCTTCCACCCCCAGACAGATGGGAAGACAGAGCACACTATCTAGAACATGGAGGATATGATACGATCATGGATCCTAGACTTCATGGGATCATGGGTGCTACAAATTCCTCTGTTAGAGTTCACCTACAATAATAGATACCACTCTACCATTGGAATGGATCCATTCAAAGCTTTGTACGGGAGGCCGTGTCGCTCACCCGTGTGCTGGACAGAAGTCGGGGAGGCAGGTGTTCTTGGCCCAGAGGTGGTGCATTGCATGATAGAGAAGGTTCAGCTTATATGAAAAAGGAGGAAGGCGGCTCAGGACTGATTGAAGCCATATGAAGATGATAGGAGAAGACCCTTGGAGTTTGAGGTTACAGACCACGTGTTCTTAAAGGTCTCCCCTCGGCGTGGGCAGCATAGGTTTGGCAGGGGAAGTATGCTCTCTCCTAGGTTTGTCGGACCCTTTGAGGTGTTGCACTAGGTCGGAAAGGTTACTTATTAGCTTGCATTTCCACCACACCTGAAAAGGGTGCACGATGTTTTCCATGTGTCCTAGCTTCATCGATATCTACATGATTACTCTCATGTCACTGATTGGGGAGAGTTAGATATCGAAGATGATGCAACCTTCGTGGAACGGACAGTGATGATCGAGGGTTCTGAGGAGAAGGTGCTTCGTGGATGAACCATCTCATTGGTTCGCGTGTTATGAAGGCATGGTGGGCTTGAGGAGAGTACCTGGCAGAGGGAAGTGCATATTCATTCCTAGTACCTATAGTTGTTTTGAGTTTTATCATGTTTTGTCAGTACTTGTTTTCTATGTAATTCTTTACCTTGTTTACTATGGGATGTGCAGTTTCCTTTTCTGTCAATATTTGTGAAGTGTCCTAAATTATGGGGATGGAAGGACCTGATTCCTAGTTAGGATTCATTAAAGTGGATGTTCCTAACCCCATGCGGGCAAGTCAGTGTCGCCCAATGAAGATAGTATCTTAACACGGAGGAAGGGAAACCCCTATCCCACCTGGACGGATGGTTTTTCTCTTTTGTTTTGCATGGTTTCAAGAGGAAAGGAGTGACATGGTATCCGTGGTTGGGCAGGAGATAAGGTGTTCCTGTGTCAGAGAGGTTCACTCATGAGAGGTATCTTCTGGGGTGGTTGTTCGGACCCCCCCCCCCCACTCTTTCATTCGGCTCTGGTTTTGGATTCTCGACAGCGAGAATAGTTTGAGAGGTATCTGATGTAATGGCCCCGACCCTCATGACCCCTCCCTTTGACAAATTCTGGAATGACCGATTAGCGACACTGATCAGTTGGACTGATCGATGTGTATCATGTGGGGTGGGAATGCTTTTTCCTTTGTGGAAACTGATGAAACCGAACTTAATGATGATAATGAACAGAAAATAAATATTGAAGGGGGGTGTGATTGATGTTCTGTTGTACTCTTTATGTTGTTATGTGTTGTGAACTGTACGAGCCTATGCTCACTGAAAATCATGGTCGTTGGTGGACTTTCTCTATGAACTATTGAACCTTGGTCCTCCTGGATGTTTAAATAACCATAACATGGAATTGGTTAATTACGTATACTTGGTTAAATAAATTGAAAGCACCAGGATCAACCCTTTTTTGTGATAACCCCAGTTAAAGCACAGTGGAATTGAAACCATAGAGTGTGTTAAATATTTTAAATCTGAAAATACCCGCATGGGTCTTCCTTGTGTTGGTGGTAGCGGTTGGGTTGTTTCTTTCACCGACCGATTGCTGGGGTGATACGGGTGGGGATGGGATCCCCTGTTGTTGTACTTTTTCTGGTTGTGAATTTGAGGTTGTGTGATTACTCTGCTTATATCATGAATTGGGTTGGAATCCTCTGTTGTTGAGAAACCGTTAGCTCATGGATTTTGGGAACATGGGGCTGTATCTTAGGGTTTTCATTGGATCCAGCACTTCGCGGGATCCCACTTATCCGTTTGTTTCTTTGACTTTGCAAGGGAACTAGGTGTGAATTCTTAAATTACTGTTGGATGTAACTTTTTCCCTTGGTTTGTGCTTATGTTGTTAGTTTCCCAGTAGTGTATAAAATTATTTAAATGAGAATACCTGAACAAGGAAGAAGGAATGGCTTAAATGGGAATTAGTTCTGGGGATGTGTAGTCACTCGGTTGTGAGCAGTGTGCTTCCTATGAATAGGGACGAGTGTGCTTGTGCTTCGATTGGCTTTGGAAACCCAAGGTTGCGATGAGTGTTTGTTACTTATAAATATATTTGTAGTCTTATGTTTCTTATTCGCGCACCACCCAAGTTGAGCACTTAGTCCTGAACACCCCCATTTCATGGGGGAGGGTGTTTTTCCCAACACTTCTATTAGTGGCTGGTTATTGGCTCCTTTTTTATCCCTTTCTTGGATAGCACAAGTATTTTCGGGCAGGCTGTGATGGCCTGAGGTCCATTATTAGCCCATGAATATTCGGGAGGGGTAGTTGTGGTGGTTGGCCCAGGTGTTTACGAGTAGGTTGTTTCCCAAGTATCTTCGGGATGAGGCCCTGGTGTCTTCGGGCGTGACGATAGCTTTCTAGCCCAGGTGTCTTCGGGCGTGGTAGTTGTTGTTATGGACTATATGGTTGCAGGCATGGTTACGTGAGGTTGTTGTGGCCTAGGTGTCTTCGGGCAGGATAACGGTTGTGGACCAGGTTTTTGCGGGTGAGATGTGTGGTTGTGGCCCAGGTGTGTGCGGGCGGGTGTCACAGTGGGACTACAGTGAGAATGGCGGGATTGGTTCGATGCATAGGATTTATTCAATAACTAGTGGGAAAGTGGCGTGGGGTACCCAAATATTGATGTGCTATTACTATATGTTACTTGACTTTAATTATTTGGGGAGCGTTCCTTGGTGAGGTTGGGTGGATAGATTTTCCTTGGTGGGTGTTTGGTTATTTCTTTTTCCATGGGGCATTAGAATGTCTCCTCACTTGTGCACGAGAGTATTTGGTTTTCCCTACTAAGTGTACTTGTATGCTCACCCTACGTATATAGAACTGTTTTCAGGTTTCCAGGAGGACATCAAGGATCATGCGAGACCGTACTAGCTCAGACCTTGGGGTAGTTGCTATTTTCGTTTTCCTTTTCTTGGTACATTACCTTTTGGATTTTCGTGCCTTGTATCCCATAATTTTGAACATGCATATGGGAATGGTTTACTTTTGTCTTTACCTTTACTTTCTGATTGGGTGTTGTTGGAGTTTATACCTTATCTCTCGATCCTATAAAACCAAAAAAATAAAAAGTGTAATTCCTTCCTTTTTTGTGTGATTTTTTATACCCTTGGTGCGGGTCCCCACTCCAGGACCTATTGAAGGCGGGTTTCAGGTGTCATTATCTCTCGTTCAACATAAAGAAGGAAGGGATTGGCAATCTGCTGACCCTTCCCTCCTTTTGGTGAAGGTGGGTTGAGATAGAATGTTAAATAATTATACTCTTAATGATATTATCGAAACATTTATGCAATATGTGTAACATCCCAGGTAAATAAAGAAAAAAATATTTTCATATTTATTAATATTTACGAATTAAATATTAATTTTATTTTAGAGGGGTCGCTATGTTCGATAGCGTACCCGATACACAACGACGAGTTTCTTTGAAACTTACGTAGCACACTAGTAATAAAAAAATATTATTTAAAATGTTAGTTAACAAGTAGCCGTTGTACTGGCGGGAATGGATAGAAATAACTAAAATATGATTATATATGTTTTTAAATGTTTTTACATTTATCCAATAAAAGATAAAGGCTTAAAATACGGAAAGAATTCAATTTTAGGCGTATATGCCCTAGTTTTCACTAAAGGTTCACTTATCACCTTTTGACGGCGAACCGTCATTAAATATAGTTTTGACCACTCTTATACTTTATTTTGGACCAAATATAACTCTTCTTTAGAATCGGGACATCAAAATTTACTTTGTGTAAATTTTTGGTACCTTTCTGATAAAGTTCATTTTTTTATGAATAGTGTAAAATGTTGTATTTTAATTCAAAACCTATTTTTAATATAAATTATTTATAAGAATAGTTTATTATTTTAATTGGTTTTAAAGTGAAATTATAAAATATTTTTACCAGTTAATCCAATGGTGGTCATTGGAATCAATTTCACTTTGAAATTGGACCTAAACTGGTGTCAATCTTTTGATACTTATTGTTTCACAAAAACACGCTATTTGTCATGACAGCGGGAATTAATTATTAAATTAATTAATTTGAATTATATGTTTTGAATTTTATAAAATGGACTTCATTTTTGAATTCGGAATATCAAATATAGCTTAGGGTGAATTTTTGGTAATTTTCTGAAAAACTTCAATTTTTGATGAATAGTGAAACCACTAAGTGGTAATCAAGCAAACTGATTTTTCAGTTAAATGAAAGTTTACCACTAATGTGTATTGAATTTTGAAAATCCGACATACATGGTTGTCATTAAGAAGTAAAATGTGGTTCAATGAGATTAAAATAATTTTTTGGTGAATAGTAACTTTTTTTCATTAATCGCGATTAGAGGTAATTAGTGTAGTTTAAAGTAAAAATGGTATTATAAGAATGTGAAAACACCATGACACTTGTCCTACACCTATTGGGTGAGTCATGGACGACCCAGACAAGCCATGGGCCAACTTGGGGACCCCATGGAGCCACTTTAGTTGGAAAATGACATTAATATATTTTTATTTAATGTTAAAGTGAAAATGACACTAACATAAATTGTTTTACTAAAATAATTTTTGAGTGGGGTTATACAAGTCCAAATTTTGATTATAAATAGTCATTGGAAATCTAAAACGATTTCCTACATCATAGTAGTTTTTTTATAATTTTTAGACATTAAATAAATTAAATTATATATGACATAATAATGATGCAGCGATGACATCATTATTTGACGATTTAAATAAAATGGAAAGATAATGAAAACTCTAAAACCTACACATGTCCAAAACCAATTGTATGAGTGGATTTCGAACCCTTATCACCTTATCCACGAATTATATCAATGTGGGACCTTTTAAAACCGAAACACATTTTCAAATAAAGTAATATTTCTTTACTTTCCAAAAGTGCCCCTCCTCTCCTCTTATAAAAGGCCCCCACCTCTACCCCATTTCACACACTTCTCAAGCCTTTGGATCGGCCAACCCCTGCCCAATTACTCTCTCCACATCCCTCTCCTCATCCTAGAGGATTCCCTTTGGGCAGAATCCTTTCAAAGGAAGCCTTTAGGCTCAAATCAAAAGGGAGTTACACTTTTAAAGGTAATTCATTCTCTCTTGTTCATTTGTTTTATTTTGCTTCTCCAACCCTCTAAACTCTTTTTATTTACTTATTTTGTAACAAAACCAGTATATTCAATATACTAGGATGTTGTTATAATATTTATTTGAGCTACACTCTCACACAACTACATGAAATGGTTAAAGAACATACGGTTTCCATGGATGGCGAAATTCTGCCTCCCGAAACCATGATTGTTCAATACTCATTTAACACCTTCAAGGGTGGCCATTATGATGTCACTATTTAAATATATGATATATAATGTGTTTATGTTTTCTTTAAGCTTCTATATTTTTCATTTTTGGCATACCTTTATGGTTTCAATTATGGGTAAACACGATATCTTCATTTAAGGAAGTGCGGACTACCGCCCCCTCAAAGTGATGTGATTCGTTAATACCATATGTGGGACGTGTAAAGGATGGATTTAAAGTTATTATATATGATGTTATACTGTAATTATAATATACCTCTATATCATTATTATTTCTTTCCATTAAAGTATGAGATAGAAATAAAAGTAGCGTTCATGCGTACGTACGGCTTACCGTCTCCATGAACGGTGCATTTCATTTCTTATCCCCAAATGTAATGTACTATTAAAATTACATGTATATAATGTATATATATAATTAATGATATATCTAAATTATGAATATAATTCTGTAATTAAAATATACATACCTCTCATTTAGTTTTAATTCCACTAATATGACAAAGAAATGAAAGTAGCGTTCATGCGTACGTACGGCTTACCGTCTCCATGAACGGTGCATTTCATTTCTTACCTCTAAATGATTATGTAATATTATAAATACATGTATATGCTGGATATATATGATACATATTATATCCAAATCGGGAATTTCATTCTGGATATAAAGAACTTTTGACCACATGAACAACATGTAATTGTAAGAAGTCAACTTTCGACTTAAGAACCAAATATTGACAAAACAAACATTATTAACTTAAATGGTTACATAATGTTTATAACATGGCAGTAAGTGATATAAAAGGAATAATGAACTTTAAAAAGGTTCTTAATCAAGTATAAATTAACTCAAGTTTATTATTCAGGACGTTAAAGAACGATCGAGTCAAGTCGGACCCAAGGTAAGGGACTTCGTCTCAATCTCCTTTCATTGAGGCATATTTCATTTTATACAAAAATTTCTTTTATACGGTGTATAAACTCCTTTGACTTTTACTTTTATACAAATAGAATATTTTTCTACGAAGCGTTTTACTAAACGACAAAAAGGAATGTTTTTTTTAACGTACACGGTGACAACGACTATTTCCGCCGCCGCGAGTATTATTTGGTCTTTGGCTTCCTCAACAAGCCGTATTGTTTTTAGAATAAAATAAATACCATATACTCTTTTATGTATTTTGGTATTGAAAATGGTTTTGATAAAGGATTCTATTATGTCAATATATTTATGATATATTGTGATTGAAATGTGGAAATGTTATCATTCCTTTATATTGGTTTTATGTTTTATGATTTTATACTGGTACTTGGACATTTTAACGGGTGGTTACGTTATAAACCATATGATGGGTGGTGCCGTGAATACCAGGACGGTTGGTTACGTTATAACCTCCAATGCATTGGGTATGGAAGTCGGCCGTATGGCTATTCCATTAAGTATGTGTGGAAATTGGCCATATGGCTATTCCATTAAGTGATATGTGTGGAAGTCGACCGTATGGTTATTCCACTTAAGTATGTTTATGTCCCAAGTTACCTTTATATATGTTATGTGTTCTTTATATGGGTTTTATGGTAATCCTTTGGTTACAAAAAGTTAAGTAATGATACTTTATTCAGTGAAGAGTTTTTATTACTTCATAAAGGTGAAAAGTATTACTTTGATAAAGTATACATGGTTTACTTGTTGTTTTGATAAACTAACAATTTTCATTCTTTGTATATCCCTTACTGAGCATTCTTATGCTCACCCCAAGTTTTTCGAAATTTTTTTCTCAGGACTTAAAGTGGAATAAGGTTAAGGATGGGATCAAGGTAATTTCATGCTATCTAAAACATGGAATCTAGACATCTTTCTTTTTAAGATTTTTTATTTTATGGAGACTTAGTAGAAGTGTCTACTTTGTAATCTTTTAAGATGTAATAGTTATGTTCTAATTCTCTAAAACTCTAAACCTGAAAAGATCCTCAATGTGAATTATTAATTTAATTCAATAGTAAGTAAGGTTTAAGGATGGGGCCTTATAGTTGGTATCAGAGGTCGGTTTAGACAACTTTAGGAGTTAGAAAAGTGTTAAATTATAATATGATTAAAATGATATAGCATTTACGGATTACCATGTTGCTTCGCCTAAGATATTTCTGTGTTTAGAATGGTTTTCCGCAGAGGAAACAAAGCATCTATGTTGGGACGACATCAGGAGGAAGATAACCGTCCAAATCAGCAACCTGAGATGGTCGGAATCGGAACTGAACAGTTTGTTGCAGTGATGGCACAGTTGAATCAGGCTATAAATGGTGGTGGTATCCATGCACGAGATCAGCCAGATCAACCGCAGAGGAACATGTCAGTGGTGGAACATTTCATGAGGCAACATCCCCCTTCATTCAGAGGATCATCTGACCCTGTGCAAGCTGATGGGTGGATTAAAGCACTGGAGAAGATTTTTGATGTCATGGGGTGTTCAGAACATCAAAAGGTTAGTCTTGTTGTTTACCGTTTTGAAGGTGAAGCTGATCAGTGGTGGTCGATGGTGAAAAATATAAGGGATAGTGATGAGATTGAGGATCTTCACTGGGACGAATTCAAAGGTATGTTTCTTGAGAAATATTTTCCTAAGGTGGTTCGTCTTTGGATGGAAAAACAGTTCCTAGAATTGAGGCAGGAGGATGATTCAGTGGTTGCTTATGAAGAAAAGTTCACTCGATTGGCAAGGTATGCTCCAAACTTCATATGAGATCTTGATAGTAAAATAAATAATTTTTACTCAGGGTTGAAGCCAATGTATCGAAGGGCTTTAGCTTCTCGTGAGTTCAAAAGTTATGAAAAACTTGTTTGATGTACGGAGAAGGTGGAAATGGAGTTGGCCGATGATCAGGTGTTCTATGACAAACAACAGAATAAGAGGTCTAGTTGGCAGGAAAAGGGGAAGAATTCATCAAAGAAGCAAGGAGGTAAGAAAACCTAATATCCATCCTATGAGAAGTGTGGTAAAATGCATCCTGGAGAATGTTTATCCAAGTCTGGTAATTGATTTCGGTGTGGTAAGTCTGGTCATATTGCTCGTAACTGTAAGGAAGATGATCAAGCAGGAAATGAAAAGCCAACGGTAAGATGTTTTAAGTGTAATGAAATGGGTCATTATGAAAACGAGTGTCCAACGAAGAACTCAACTGGGGGAATGCAGCCAGACTACAAGCAGAAAGGGGTGGCGAAATCCTTTGCAACAACTTCAGCAGATGTTGGGCCATCGAATGAAGTGGTATCAGCTCCAGGGAGCTCAGTATTTTTCGAAGATTGACTTGAGGTCGGGGTACCATCAGTTGAAAGTAAAATAAGCAGACGTTCTAAAGACTGTGTTCCGTACTAGATATGGTCATTTTGAATTTTTAGTTATGCCTTTTGGGTTAACCAATGCACCTACTTTATTCATGGACCTTATGAATAAAATTTTCCATGAGTTCTTGGATAAGTTTGTGTTTGTGTTTTGAGGTTTGGGAAGAGGTTATGTGTGCCTTGTGATTCACAGTTGAAGAATGAGTTGTTTTTTCATCCTGGCAGTACTAAGATGTACAGAGGTCTGCGGGAGTATTTACTGGTGGGAAGGAATGGAAAGAGACATTGCTGATTTTACTGTCAAGTGTTTGACATGTCAACAGGTTAAAGCAGAGCGGCAGGGATGCTTCAGCCTTTACCAGTGCCAGAATAGAAATGGGAAAACATATCCATGGACTTTTTTGTGGGATTACCGAGGACATCTCGAGGTAATAATGCAATCTGGGTTATTGTTGATCGCTTGACCAAATATGCTCATTTCTTTTCTATACGAGATACTTTCTCTCTTGATAAACTTTACCGTTTGTATCTTAAAGAGATAGTTAGGTTACATGGAGTTCCTCTCTCCATTGTATCAGATCGTGATCCCAGGTTTACTTCTAACTTTTGGAAAGGCCATCAGAAGTCGTTGGTTACTGAATTAAATTTTAGTACATATTTTCATCCTCAATCAGATGGGTAGTCAGAACGAACAATTTAGACATTAGAGGATATGCTACGAGCTTGTTCTATGGATTATCAGGGAAGTTGGGACCAACATCTTTCTTTGGTTGAGTTTTCTTATAATAACAGTTTTCATTCCAGTATACAGATGGCACCATTTCAGGCATTATATGGGAAGCGGTGTCGAACTCCAGCATTTTGGAATGAAGTGGGTGAAAGGAAGCTGATGGGACCAGAATTGGTAGAAGAGATGGCAGAAAAAGTTCAGTTGATTCAGAAAACACATGAGAACAGCTCAGAGCAAGCAGAAGAGTTATGCGGATAACCGGAGGAAGGATCTATCTTTCGAGGTAGGTGATCATGTTTTTCTCAAGGTTTCTCCTTGGAAAAGTGTGATGAGATTTGGTAAGAAAGGAAAGTTGAGTCCAAGGTTCATTGGACCATACGAAATTCTGGAGAGAGTTGGATCAGTTGCATACCGAGTGGCTTTACCTCCGAGTTTATCTCAGGTACACAATGTTTTTCATGTTTCGATTTTGAGAAAGTATATGCCAGATCCATCTCATGTTTTGAGTCCAGAGGTAGTTTAGCTGGAAGAGAACCTATCTTATGAGGAACAACTGGTCCATATTCTTGACCACATGGAGCAAGTGTTACGGAATAAGGTGATTCATCAGGTAAAGGTTTTGTGGAAAAACCATGTGATTGAAGAGGCAACGTGGGAATCTGAAAATGGTATGAGGGATAAATACCCCCACTTATTTTGATAAGTGAATAAAATTGCGAGGACGCAATTCCCAAAAGGGGGGAAGGATGTAACATCCCAGGTAAATAAAGAATAAAGAATTTTCATATTTATTAATATTTACGAATTAAATATTAATTTTATTTTAGAGGGGTCGCTATGTTCGATAGTGTACCCGATACGCAACGATGAGTTTCTTTGAAACTTACGTAGCACACTAGTAATAAAATAATATTATTTAAAATGTTAGTTAACAAGTAGTCGTTGTACTAGCGGGAATGGATAGAAATAACTAAAATATGATTATTTATGTTTTTAAATGTTTTTACATTTATCCAATAAAAGATAAAGGCTTAAAATACGGAAAGAATTCAATTTTAGGCGTATATGCCCTAGTTTTCACTAAAGGTTCACTTATCACCTTTTGACGGCGAACCGTCATTAAATATAGTTTTGATCACTCTTATAATTTATTTTGGACCAAATATAACTCTTCTTTAGAATCGGGACATCAAAATTTACTTTGTGTAAATTTTTGGTACCTTTCTGATAAAGTTCATTTTTTTTTATGAATAGTGTAAAATGTTGTATTTTAATTAAAAACCCCTTTTTAATCTAAATTATTTATATGATTATAGTATTATTTTAATTGGTTTTAAAGTGAAATTAGAAAATATTTTTACCTGTTAATCCAATGGTGGTCATTGGAATCAATTTCACTTTGAAATTGGACTTAAACTGGTGTCAATCTTTTGATACTTATTGTTTCACAAAAACACGCTATTTGTCATGACAGCGGGAATTAATTATTAAATTAATTATTTTGACTTATATGTTTTGAATTTTGTAAAATGGACTTCATTTTTGAATTCGGAATATCAAATATAGCTTAGGGTGAATTTTTGGCAATTTTCTGAAAAACTTCAATTTTTGATGAATAGTGAAACCACTAAGTGGTAATCAAGCAAACTGATTTTTCAGTTAAATGAAAGTTTACCACTAATGTGTATTGAATTTTGAAAATCCGACATACATGGTTGTCATTAAGAAGTAAAATGTGGTTCAATGAGATTAAAATAATTTATTGGTGAATAGTAACTTTTTTTCATTAATCGCGATTAGAGGTAATTAGTGTAGTTTAAGGTAAAAATGGTATTATAAGAATGTGAAAACACCATGACACTTGTCCTACACCTATTGGGTGAGTCGTGGCCGACCAAGACAAGCCATGGGCCAACTTAGGGACCCCATGGAACCACTTTTGTTGGAAAATGACATTAATATATTTTTATTTAATGTTAAAGTGAAAATGACACTAACATAAATTGTTTTACTAAAATAATTTTTGAGTGGGGTTATACAATTCCAAATTTGATTATAAATATTCATTGGAAATCTAAAAAGATTTCCTACATCATAGTATTTTTTTTTATAATTTTTAGACATTAAATAAATTAAATTATATATGACATAATAATGATGCAGCGATGACATCATTATTTGACGATTTAAATAAAATGGAAAGATAATGAAAAATATAAAACCTACACATGTCCAAAACCAATTGGATGAGTGGATTTAGAACCCTTATCACCTTATCCACGAATTATATCAATGTGGGACCTTTTAAAACCGAAACACATTTTCAAATAATGTAATATTTCTTTACTTTCCAAAAGTGCCCCTCCTCTCCTCTTATAAAAGGCCCCCACCTCTACCCCATTTCACACACTTCTCAAGCCTTTGGCTCGGCCAACCCCTGCCCAATTACTCTCTCCACATCCCTCTCCTCATCCTAGATGATTCCCTTTGGGCAGAATCCTTTCAAAGGAAGCCTTTAGGCTCAAATCAAAAAGGAGTTACACTTTTAAAGGTAATTCATTTTCTCTTGTTCATTTGTTTTATTTTTCTTCTCCAACCCTCTAAACTATTTTTATTTACTTCTTTTGTAACAACACCAGTATCTTCAATATACTAGGATGTTGTTATAATATTTATTTGAGCTAAACTCTCACACAACTACATCAAATGGTTAAAGAACATACGGTTTCCGTGGATGGCGAAATTCTGCCTCCCGAAACGATGATTGTTCAATACTCATTTAACACCTTCAAGGGTGGCCATTATGATGTAACTATTTTTATATATGATATATAATGTGTTTAGGTTTTCTTTAAGCTTCTGTATTTTTCATTTTTGTCATACCTTTATGGTTTCAATTATGGGTAAACACGATATCTTCATTTAAGGAAGTGCGGACTACCGCCCCCTCAAAGTGATGTGATTCGTTAATACCATATGTGGGACATGTAAAGGATGGATTTAAAGTTATTATATATGATGTTATACTATAATTATAATATACCTCTATATAATTATTATTTCTTTCCATTAAAGTATGAGATAGAAATGAAAGTAGCGTTCATGTGTACGTACGGCTTACCGTCTCCATGAACGGTGCATTTCATTTCTTATCCCCAAATGTAATGTACTATTAAAATTACATGTATATAATGTATATATATAATTAATGATATATCTAAATGATGAATATAATTCTGGAATTAAAATATACATACCTCTCATTTAGTTTTAATTCCACTAATATGACAAAGAAATGAAAGTAGCGTTCATGCGTACGTACGGCTTACCGTCTCCATGAACGGTGCATTTCATTTCTTACCTCTAAATGATTATGTAATATTATAAATACATGTATATGCTGGATATATATGATACATATTATATCCAAATCGGGAATTTCATTATGGATATAAATAACTTTTGACCACATGAACAACATGTAATTGTAAGAAGTCATCTTTCGACTTAAGAACCAAATATTGACAAAACAAACATTATTAACTTAAATGGTTACATAATGTTTATAACATGGCAATAAGTGATATAAAAAGAATAATTAACTTTAAAAAGGTTCTTAATCAAGTATAAATTAACTCAAGTTTATTATTCAGGACGTTAAAGAATGATCGAGTCAAGTCGGACCCAAGGTAAGGGACTTCGTCTCAATCTCCTTTCATTGAGGCATATTTCGTTTTATACACAACTTTCTTTTATACGGTGTATAAACTCCTTTGACTTTTACTTTTATACACAAGGAATCTTTTTCTACGAAGCATTTTACTAAACGACAAAAAGGAATGTTTTTTTAACGTACGCGGTGACAACGACTTTTTCCGCCGCCACGAGTATTATTTGGTCTTTGGCTTCCTCAACAAGCCGTATTGTTTTTAGAATAAAATAAATACCATATACTCTTTTATGTATTTTGGTATTGAAAATGGTTTTGATAAAGGATTCTATTATGTCAATATATTTAAGATATATTGTGATTGAAATGTGGAAATTTTATCATTCCTTTATATTGGTTTTATGTTTTATGATTTTATACTGGTACTTGGACATTTTAACGGGTGGTTACGTTATAAACCATATGACGGGTGGTGCTGTGAATACCAGGATGGGTGGTTACGTTATAACCTCCAATGCATTGGGTATAAAAGTCGGCCGTATGGCTCTTCCATTAAGTATGTATGGAAATTGGCCGTATGGCTATTCCATTAAGTGATATGTGTGGAAGTCGACCGTATGGTTATTCCACTTAAGTATGTTTATGTCCCATGTTACCTTTATATATGTTATGTGTTCTTTATATGGGTTTTATGGTAATCCTTTGGTTACAAAAAGGTAAGTAATGATACTTTATTCAGTGAAGAGTTTTTATTACTTCATAAAGGTGAAAAGTATTACTTTGATAAAGTATACATGGTTTACTTGTTGTTTTGATAAACTAACAATTTTCATTATTTGTGTATCCCTTACTGAGCTTCTTATGCTCACCCCAAGTTTTTCGAAATGTTTTTCTCAGGACTTAAAGAGGAATAAGGTCAAGGATGGGATCAAGGGAATTTCATGCTATCTAAAACATGGAATCTAGACATCTTTCTTTTTAAGAGTTTTTATTTTATGGAGACTTAGTAGAAGTGTCTACTTTGTAATCTTTTAAGATGTAATAGTTATGTTCTAATTCTCTAAAACACTAAACCTGAAAAGATCCTCAATGTGAATTATTCATTCAATTCAATAGTAAGTAAGGTTTAAGGCTGGGGCCTTATAATATGAGTGATGATTAAAAAGATATTATGATAATCATAAAAATAAAAATGGCATTGTTTCCTTTTCTACAACAACATCCTATCCTTTTGATGATCAATATTCTGAGGAAAATGTAAAATCATTGATAAAGAGGAATGTAATTTTTCAATCTGATTCATGTACTTATGATAATTCTAAGGATGAGTTGGTGAACATTTCCCAATGTTTGTACAATATAGTTTTAAATAAATATTTATAATATAGATATAAAAAATTAAATAAGTATTTAAGTAAAAATTATGATGTAGTTACATTATATGAATACATGAAAGATAGTTAGAACACGCCAGATTTTCCAAAGATAATGAGATAATATAGAAAATATATAAATTTAGAAAATAATGAAAATAAATATTAAAAATATAAGGGAATGAATGTTCTGAAATCTACAGACACATTGAGTTGTTGTATAGGGGATTATAGTTAAAATTATTCAGATGGAGAAAGTATCACATAGAGAAACATAGCTTCTTCAAATATATCTAAACATAATCATTGTCTCTTTGGTCCGGTATGAGCCACTAAGACCCTGAACAGTATATCATTAAGATATAATTATCCAAATGATATGGATCCATTATATTCTTATGAATAATATTCTATACCTGGAAATGATAATACAATTCCCTCTAATGATGAAGATTTTTGTTTTGAAAAAAAAATCAAAAAAAAATTACACAATTTAAATAAACGATAACACAAATGAAAAACATGATAAAAATAATTCACAAATAAATATTTTTACAAACTAAATATTAGATATTTTAAAATATCTTGATAATGTTAATTGTCAAAATAATACTTTTTCAATGGACTTAGGAAACATAAATTCTAATAAAAATAACATAAAATCTTCCTTTGAAAAACATAATTCCTTAAATATTACTATGAGGATATGAATTTAGTTAGAATACTAATATTTGAATTCTCATTTCTAAAGAATATATTTTCAAACATTACCCCTTGAAAATATAATTATAATAAGTGGTCAAGAAATTTTCCTCAGGGGGATAGTTTTAAAATGGAGTGTTTTTATAAAAACTATTTTAATAACAATTTCTTTTTTCCTCAATGTTATCCCTTTTTCACCATGTATCAATGTGGTGGCCATTAGAAAAATATTTTTTGATTAAAAATATTAATCCCAAGGCTTTCACAATGTTTTTTTGAAACAAAAGTGGATTCCTAAAGTCTTGTTTTATGTTATTACCAGACCCATGACAGTTTGGGTTTTGAAATTCTAATGTTATTATTAAAAAAAATAAATGACAATAACAAAAAACATATGGTACATAGCTTGTGGTTGTTATAGGAAAATTATTTGGAATAAATATTTTTAGAAAATATTATCATGATGAAAGGTAGAAAAGTTACATTCATGGATAATAATTAGGGACATATTACCAGAATATGTAATGTTTATATTTTTTTTAAATATTTAATTAAAATTTTTTTATTTGATAAATGTCATAATCACCTCCTTATAATCACAATTCAATAATGTGATAAAGTTTACCTTGTGAAATTTCTGAATGATAGGTGTTTAATATATAGATCCAAGGATGAATTTCATCTTTCTCTAAATTAGTAATTAAATATTTATATACAGAACATAAAATAAAATCAAAAGAATACTTACCTATACTACATGAAATAAGAGATTAATTTTTATAATCAAACAAATGTATATGACATAGTAACCTTACAAAATGGTTTAAGAATACTATGAAATTACATGTTAAGGATCTACTGGAACATATTCATTATTAATAAAATCAATTATGGCCATTATCAATATGGTAAGGAACTTAAGTTGGTATTTAATTATATAATTTAATAATCAACCAATAATGATTTTTTGTTATTTAACATGGATTTATTTGGTCCTACACAAGCATGATGTATCAGAGTAAAATACTATGTATGTGTTTTAGTTTATTACTAAATGATATATCCTTGGGTTTATCTATTAATAATAAATTTTGAAGAATTATTTTAATTTGAAAACATGTTTAACCAAATTTAAAGAATGATAAAAACCATCCCTTAATAAAAATCCATAGTTATTATAGTGGATAATTTTTAAGTTCTGATTTTGAAACATTTTGTAACAAAAAATATTGAATAAAAAATTTCATCTCATACATCCCCTCATCAAAATAGTTTATTTTAAAGAACAAATTGAATTATTAAATAAGAAACTACATCTATGGTGAGTGAATACCCATTTTGTAATCATTTTTTGTATGAAGCGGTTAGTACTTCCTGCTATACTATAAATAATGTTATGATTAGTCATTTTCTAAATGAAACTCATTATGAGTTGCATAATATAATAAAACCAAAAGTTTATTACATCAATGTTTTTAGTTTCAAAGTATTAATATTAAATTTGAAAAATATCGTACATAAATTCACACACAAATATGATGAAGAATATTATTTTTGTTATTCCACTTCATTAATGAAATATAGAGTTTCGGAAAAAACATTATTTTCTTGATGTGAAAATAGTACAAGTTATGTTTGAGGAAGATGACCCCTTTCTTTATAAAAATCCACAACCTATATCTGTGGATGTTATTTATAATACCAATTTTAAACCATTGTCAAGAACATCTTCTCATGAGGATACAACTCAAGAAATTATTTATAAATGTGTTCATCAAGATTATTATATCTCCTATGTTGAATAAAAAACCTTTCAAAATGAAATAAGTCATTTGTCTCTTCATAATAATCATAGTGATATTATCATTGGCGATGTTGATCAACCAATTTAGACTATAGGATCCCTATAAAATTAAATTGAACATGTTGCTTTCCTTTCCCAATTTTATCCTAAAAATATGGTGAGTCTTTAGGTTATAAGGACTAGATTAAGGCTATAAAAGATGTTCTAAATGATTTTGAAAAGAAAATATTCTAGGCTTTAGTGGAATTAACTATTAAAACATATATACATTGAGGAAAATGTGTTCTTAGATAAAATAATGATGGAAATGGAATTAATTTTTAAAATAATGGTAAATTTTTTGTTAATGGTTATAATCAAAAGAAAAAAATCCAAACCATATATATGAAAATGTGATTTGATAATGGAAATAAAAAATAATGAATAAATATATAAGGCTATTATGGAATATGTTCAAGTTATAGATAGACATAAAAAATAAGAAAAATAAGTAGAGGAAGAATATGGATGTGAATACGGTGAATATGATTAAATATGTTGAGAAGATTAGATTGAAGAGCATGTAAAAGAAGAATAAGAGAAACACTTTAAAGTGGAATAATGTGAGAATGAGAAAGAATATGATAATTAATACCTCTTAACAAATAAGACACTTTGGAGTCAACATCATTTTCCATTCCCTCCAAAAAATGTTATGAAAAGTAATGATAAAAGTTATTAAGAGAATTAATTTTCAACATAGGGAGATGAGTTGTTATCTTATAAAAAATGATCAAAATTCAAAGACTAAATGTATTTAAAAAGATAATGATGATAAGGATTATGTTGTTCACGAATTTTATGTTGATAAATAAGTTTATGGAAGGCCTGATGAAATATCAATTTCACCAAATTAAATGATGAAAACAAAAAAAAATAAAAACTATAATAATCCAAATAAAAAAATCCTATGTTTAAATGATGTAAATAGACTTTGGTTAAAACCATTCAATTTTGGAGTTGAATATATAATACATGCATTGAAAATGTTTTATAGAATAATTCCCCAAAATCAAAATATGGAATCTTGATGTAATTTGATCCAGGAAAGTCTAAATGAGAAAACAAATTTGATCAAGATGTTAATTTATAATGTTATAATGATCAAAGATAAATTTAATGTTGATTAGGAAATTCATAATACTCATAAAAAGTGATGTAATATAATGGTAAATTATTCTCACCATGTTGATACTGACTTAAATATCAATGTTGATTATTTTGATGATGTGAAGAATCATTTGAATAAATCTAATGAATATTTTAATTTGATTACTAAATATAGGGTAGAAAGAGTAATGTTTGTATAAGAGTTAATAGATTCATCATATAATCATAATTAACATGTAAATTCTCTATATGGGTTATCTGATACCTTATGTTGAAGATAACAAGACTGAAATCTCATGATGATGATATTAACAGACATTGTATTGAGAATAGAGAGTGGTATGAGAAATTAATTACTCATGATGAAGGATTAGTTAATATGGATGAGCACCAAAAATTGTTCAAGAATATTAAATCTTGTTTCAAGACAATCATTAATAAATATTTAACATTTTTAATTTGAATCCTTTTATTAATTTTTTTATAAAAAATTTTAATTGTTTTTTGTAAATGAATTCTGTTTCCATCAACATTCAATTTTTTTGAATATTTTCTAATTCTACATAGATTAATATTATTTTATAATTTTGAGTATGAATATTAGGTTAATTAAACTGATTCATGTATTTTTTTCTCTATAATTATTAGGAGTATTAAAATACATTAACGTTCATTTTTGAAAATAAAAATGTGGAAAATTTTTATTTTAAGGGGGAGAAATATTTAGGCAGGTGTGTTTTATAGAAAGGAAGAGATTTTGTTAAAGTAATATTTATTATCAAAGGGGATTAATTTTTTTCATAAAGGTGAAGAGAGAAATATTTATAGGAACAATAAAATAATTTTTTAATGATTTTATCCTAAAATGGAGTTAATCATATTCATAAATTTTCTCCATTATATTTTGATGACATATATACTAAATGGGAGTTATGTATTAATGTAAAAATATGAATATTAAGTACATAAAATAAAATGGAATTTAAGTATTTCAATGTTATTTTTCATTTTAGCTTCGAGGTGTGTGCTTCCAAAAATGGAGTTGACTATTCAGTTAGAAATTTAATTTCTCCCTTTTCCATTCCTTTAGTTTTGGAAATCAAAAAAAATTAATACATTTTTACTAACTTTTTATTTCAAAATATTTTTATAATTTTTTTGTAGAAAGAATATTCTTTTTACATTAATTGAATATGTTATAATTAATTATGAAAATAAACTTCTAATTCTTGATTATAATTATTGAATTAACAATGTGTCCGAATCAAATCAGACTCTCTTTTATTCGATCATATGTTATACTATTTTTCAAAACTATCGTAATGAAAAATTAATAAAAATCATACTAATACAAGTATTGATGAAAATTAGACTAACACTCTTAAATATTATCATTATGACATTTCAAATGATGTACATAAACATAAATTATGTTCATAATTTAATTCAAGAGAGTTATTTATAATATATGGAAAACATTTTACACTATAACGATGAATTCTAATATTATATCAAAAAATAATTTATGCTAGAGAGGTATGAGGTTTTACGTTCATGGATTCTAATTCATTATGACATAGTTGTTGAAAATATGACAATTGGGATGGAAATATTACTGTTGGGATGTTTCCAATAAATGATTGTTCATTTTTAGATTATAGATAAATGCATGAAGCTAGTTGATAACATTCACTTCATAAATTGTTTAAATAGTTTAAATTTCTTTTTCATAGTCATTATTTAATATTTATAAGTATTATTCATTAAGAAACCTAGTTTGGGTTTCACCTTATGATTTGTTTTTCTTCTTAATCATGCATCTGTTTTTTGAGATTATAACTGGGTAATTCATGGCATATGAAGAAAAATAATATGGTCATATTGATCAGGTGATCCGAAAGATAGTGAGACATAGAATCCGATCCATTAGATTGAGGGATTCTGTGGATAGAAAGATAGAGTTGATATTCGTATCAAGATAATTCCTTTCGTCGGAATGAAAAATATTTTTGAAATTATTAAACAAGTTATGCATTTATCCAAGGATATTGCATTCCTTAATCTTAAGGTTAAAAGAGGTTTATAATTTTATAAATATTAGAAATTATTGCTTAATTTACATTTCTATGGTGTTTCTTGTTTCATTACAAGTAACTCTTCTCCTGTATTTAAAAGAAATAATGTGAAACATCATATTCATCTTTAATTACAGATTATTTTAACCATACTAATTTGATTACAATAAACACCCAATATTTAATAGTATCTATAGAGATTTTGATTTGGTTTACACTTTGATTTAATCCAATTGATTTTTATTATGATGATAAAACTCAGTTATATCGATATCATTCTTGATTATGATAAATTGTTAATTGGATTGAGCACCAAGTCCAAATATGAAAGTTTTAAATTAATATTTATATAAAAAAATAGTTTAAACACTTTTAAAATAGTGGTTTTACAACTATAATTAACCCCCACCCCACCCCTCTTTAATATTGTTATAATGAACATATTCTTTCTATATTATAATCAATATAACTAATATTGATATCCAAAAATACCTCCCATTCATCTATTGTATTCATTATAAATAATCAAATAATTATACTTAATATAAAAATATTTTATTATTATTATATATCCTTCGTTATCCACCCCCCATTCCATAAATGTGAAATACAAGAATCACTTGTCCATATATGGGGACAATCATCTCTACATAGTTATATATTTTATTTTCCAATAATGTCATTCCTGGTTGGTTGTGATGATGGATTCAAAGTTTATATATGAAATTTATTATTTAATTATCTTTCATGATAAATAAAATATTATTTACCTTTCTTTATTTATTTTCAATAGTAAATGAAAATAGTTATCTTGTGTATGTATGGACTACTATCTCCCTAAATAATGTAAACATTTTATTTTATCTAACTCTTATAGATGATTAAAATTATGTATAAAAGTAATATATACTAAATTTACATCATGATAGAAATTATTTAGATCCTTGAACAATTATCAGTGTCAAACAACTAAAAAAACATAAACAAATCTTTTATTAATAAAAAAACATATAACAACAATAAATAACGATTTTAATAAGGGATTTATAGTAAACTGGTGTCTAAATGGTTTTAGTATATAATATATTATTTAAATATAATTTATGTTATTCTATTATATAATTATAATAAATTAAATTTTTTTTGAAAAGTATGTAACAGAACTTATGAACCATATCGGATTTCTGGTAAAGGTTTTATTTTATAATCCCATTTTCATATTATTGTGTATAATTTAATTTCTGATGATAAATTCTGTGATTTTTCTCACCAAAAGACCCAAAATCCTATATATTATTTTATTTATAGAAATTATATATATTCTCCATTAATTTTCATCATTTATTTAATCTAGATACTAAGAAAATAGTTTAAGAAAAACTAATGATATTTCACTATTTGGTGGAGAAATGTTTACTTTCCATATCCATATATTCAAGAAAAAGTTTTTAGCATTGTATTATATATTATCCATTTATTGTTTCAATTAATTTTTACCCCTATTTTACTTTCAATAAAAATGGTTTCATGAAATATTCATTTAATTTTCTGAATTTGGAACATTTAACTTTTTATTGAAATTGTGAAAGGAATATTTAATACAACATATTTAGATTCAATTAAATTTCTCACCACTATTACCATAATCATTTGTATGTCTTAATTCAATTTTTTCATTTTCATTTTCGAATAATATTTTTTCCTTAATATTTTGGAATCTTTTAGATTTTAAATAAGTGATTTTAGAAGGAATACAGTATGTTACTCATAAATGATTCTAGTCCTCTTTTAATTGAATTTATAAACCATGATTAGATTATTTGATTTTACGTATAGTTAATTGGGTATATGATCCAACAATTCCATCATTATTGTTTTTCTAGATAGTTAATTGTTATGATATTGGTGTTTTTACAGAACCCATTTATTTTCTATAAGTTATTCTATTATGATTTGGTTAATTTTTTATGATATTGTATCATACATATGAAGGTATTTCTAGTTATGTGATAGGTTGGTGAAAAAGTATATATACCTACAATGAATTTGGTAAATATTATTTTATTAATGAGCTCAAATTATACACTTCCGGGTCTGTTGACCCCAAAATCGGCTATACATTATGTTATCCCAATCCTCTATGAGGGTTCATGGCTGGTTATCCGAGTCCTAGAGTAAGTAAATATGTGGTCAAATAGATACTAACATGTGATGAATGTATTGGTGGGTAGTTTTCACATTATATTTCAATGGTTAAGATTATGGCCCACTTCATTCCAAACATTTATGACAAGATCTTATGCCAATGTTATACTTTCCTATATCATGTTGTTTAATTCCATTACGATTCATGTCTTATAAACTATAAGTATTTATTCCTTGACATGTGAATATTATCTATGAGTTACTGGGTATGTTTTTCAAATATTATTTTCATGTTATCATTCTCATATACTCATGTTATACTGAAATGATAAATGATATATTTCATTTCAACCCTTTCCTAGGATCTGATTTCACCCATTATTATGTTTCATTTTCAACAAGATATAAATAAAGGATTTGTTTATAATATTTCAATTAATGGTGGATGTTTTTATCTACCAATTTGTAAATGATGTAAATATTTAATGTACGATTTTTTATGTGTCCTAGATTTCATTGACATTAAACATTTCCTCTTATAACATGCTTTTAAATGATATGTAATAAATATTCATTGAAAAAATATTGTTATTTTGTGAGAATCATGTGTCACATAACATGACATTGAATGATATCATTTTTTATGCTTCCCTCTAGTCAATAATTTGGTCACATGATTTAATGAAAGAAAACATAATTGAAAAAATATTCTATTAAATTGATTCATGAAAAAATATGGAGGATTACTGTGATACATAATTCATTTTATAAGAAAATACATAGTACATTGGAGTTTTATAAATAAAAAATGATGGAAAATATGGAGTAATGAGTGTAATGTTCTATTAATGTGGAACTAGTATATGAAAAAACGATAATTATAATGGATGGTGAGGAGAAAAATGTAAGGGGGAATGATTTTTTTTTACCAATGAATATTATGTCATCTTTAACGAAGTTAATTTCATGGATGAAGGAGAAAGTTTTTGCATGAAATCTTTGATTCAATGTTTTTAATGTTATTTTTATGTATATATAAGAGATTTAGAACTCTAGAATATATATGAAAATTTCAAAGTGAGGATATACAAAAGATCATGGTTGTTAAGAAACATGTACCATGTTGTAGTGATGTTGAAAAGGGCATAGTCAAAACCAAAATTCTCATTAAGTAAGAAAAGGCAATTTCCATTTTAAAACATATCATGAAACATTTTTTTTAATTTCTAAATAATTAAAAATTCACCTATGTCTCTATTTATGAAAAATAATAGAGATATTTTGAATGTATAATATTGTTATATAAAAAGATTTTTTGAATTTATTTGAGGGATGTTGATTTTATAATCAATTAGGTAAATATATATATATAGTAAACATAAAGTGTAAATATTATCTATAAAATGTTGTATTTTGAATGTTTCCGGATCAGTGGTGATTCCATTTGTCCATGATGAGGTTTTAAATATATTGAGTTGGCATGACCATTTCAACATTATTCCATATCCTACACTAATCAGGATAATTGTTGATAATGGAAGCGGTTCTCTTGATGAGTGTCCAAATAAAATATATCTATGATATTTTTATCTTTCATCTCATATAAATGAGATAATTATATGTGATCCATATACCACCTATTTTTTCTCTCTTGTTATGATGTATTTAAAGGGTCCCTCCCCTTCCCATAGCTGGTGTGTGGGGTAAGAATAATCATTGAATCATTATCTAATTTTATATCATGATGGTGTATGAGGATGAAAAACTATAATAATTATTCTAAAATTAAAGAAACCTTTCATCCTTTATAATATTTATAACCAATCATTAGTTTAATAATATCTGATATGTTTGTTGAATCGATCGGTCCATCCATCAAACAAGCCTTATAATCCATTGAAACCTTTATCCATGGTAGTAATGGTGCTGATTTAGAACATTGTGGATCCTCCAAGTAAGTGCTCTCATTATATTGATGAACTTACCTTTAGTATGATATTTCTTTTTGAGAGATTTTATGTTCAATAAGATTGATAGTTGATGCAATAATTGAGAGAAGAGGACAAGATACTTCAACTCATAGTAGAGTCTTAGATCTATGGATCCTTCTTTCAAAAAATATGATATCTAAATACCCAATGACAACTATTACTACTTTCAACATACCATCCCCATAATTTATAGAGAACCAAGTACAAAAATTCATTTTTTTGTTATTAAATCCATTACATAATCACAAAGACTCTCATAGAGGAGTTTCTTTGTAAAAAAGAATTCCTTTTCTAGCACTATCACAATTTGGGGGAGAGTGGATTTGATTGGCAGTTGTTATATGAAATCATGGTTCATATATTATTGGATTGGAAAATTATTTTCCATTTTTGGAATGATCTATAAAGAATTTATGAGAAAATTTCTCATTTTTAGTTATTAAAGAATTTACAGAGGTTTGTTAGTGATGAAATCAAAAACACACATAGCAATATAATCAAATGGATTTCTTGACCATATAAATAGCAAAATAAGTGGTGTGGTTAGTTAAGACAATATCCCACTTTCGGATATCATTTCATTTTTTAATCAATTCTCATAAAAGAGATAAATATTTATCATCGTTTAATTTAGAATTTTCTACTATAGGTAGTACATTAAACGGTGCTAGAAACATAATACTTATCACTAGATACATCTCTCCAAGAATTGGCCAATTTGGGAAACACCACTAACCATATTTAATCATGTCTCGATTATTGAAATATTTTTTATTGTCTCTATTTTGTTGAATAATTATGAGATACTCAAAAATTTGGGGTCTCCTCCTCCTTTTTCACATTATCGTTGAATAAATCTCAGGAACATTAATTGTAATTGTCCTGCACTCTTTTATCCACGTTGTTCATGGAATTTAATTGATTTTACATTATATAGATCCTCAAAGGAACCCATCCTTTAATAATAACATGCATACCAAAATTTATATATTTTAATTCTTCAATAACAGTAGATTTATATTGACAAATTGTAATGAATTCGTTTCTACTTGAGATTCCCTCATTGATAAATTTGATCCCCCCATCAAAGGATATAGTAGTTTAAAAGGGATAATTTTGGTGAAATACATTACCCATAGGGAAAATTATTTTATTTATACCTATCATAGTGATCATAGAAATACTATATTTATTTTTTATATGGATAATTAATGAATTCTATAATAATATCATTTTTATGTTTATTGACCTATTTGTCACATAGATTTTGGGTGGGTTAAAACATAGTATCTGTGTAATTGTATTTTCATATGGCACCAAAAATGATATTTTGTCCTACCATGTATTTTTGAATTATATATTTAATGGGTCCTCACTATTTCTTTAATATCCCAAAGTACATACCCAGTGAGTAGAGACTTGGAATTTTCAGAATTTTAGTTTCTAGGTTTATTGTTTGGGGTGCAATATATCTCTTTTATTTGGTTTTTTAATGTATTTTAAACTAGATCTTTACTATTCTATTGTTTAGGGCCTTCCAAAACTGAAAAAAATAGATATATTTTGGGGTATTCTAGATCGAAGCCTCTACTAGGTGTAGTATAAAATTCATGAACTGACATTATCTATATAGATTAACATCATGTGGTAAAGAAGTCATCCACGTAGTTTAAATTCCTGTGGTACGTATTTTTTACTCCATTATATCATCATGTGGAAATGATATAAACTGTTTGGAAATATAATGTCTTATTGTTTAGACATCTTACTTTTCATAGGCTATTGACCTCTTGTCATGACTTTATATGCGGTTTATTTTATAATATTACATTTAGGATATGATATGATGTGTAGTTTAGAGTCTTTCTTCTATGAATTGGGATTTTTTGTTGTTTAGAATCGTGGTAATGGGAGTTGAGACATAGTTCACTTTATAGTCATTCCTCAATGACATGAGATATTGTGCATCTTAGAATCATCTAATGAGGCCATGAGATACATTTCAAATTATACTCTTTCTCCCATGTCATGAAAAGAATATGGGATTGGGAAATACATGTCATGGATGATCAAAAAAAACCCAAAGATGATGACTTCCTCCTTGGTGTTGTGGTGGCATATGTGGATTAGAGTTCCTTTCCGAAAAGGTTGATACGCCTCTAGTTTGTGGTATTATACCCTTCTACATGGGACCATATGACTTCCATGCATGGTTGAATAATGGGGATCTTGTAATCTATTAAGGACACCAAATAATTATTGAGATGGTATTTTTAGATGGGAAAATATTAGGGAAGCTGAGGCCACTTAGATAGTTTGAATATAGTTGGTGTAAATGTAACACCCAATAAGTTTTTTTATATTTCTAATTAAATTATGTAATGAATAATAATTTTTTAATTTATTTATTTTAAATGAGAATAATATATATATATATAACAAAAATTAAAATATATTTAATTTAAACTAATTTTAAATCAATATTATAAAAAACTATCATATAGAATAATTTAAAGGTCAATTTAACATAAATATATTTGATTTTTCTAGTAAAAATAATAATTTCACTAAAAAAATTATTTTTAAAAATGGTAATTTATTTTTTAATAAATACTATTGTTTTAATAAAAACTATAAAAAAGTATCTTTTAACGAAATATAATTTGAATGAATGTTTTTTTATTTTTTTAAAAAGTATTTATTTTTCAATTATATAAATTATATAAGTTTTACATATTAATATGTATTATCATAATTAGAGTAAATTAAAATATTAATTTCATGTTTTATAATTTTTCAAATATTTTAAAGAGAAATTCTTTTAATTTTATGTTTAATTTAAATTAATAAATTTTAAAAGATCATAATATAGTAATATGTTTAAAAAAAATATATTTATCTTTTACATATAAATTATATGTTTTATAATTATATGTAATTATATCATAACATGTTTTAATCATTATTTATATATATATATATAATTATCATTTTTGCATATATGTTTTATTTAATTATTTATATATATGATTCTAAATATATAATTATTTTCATTTTATTATATGAATATATTATTATTTTTAAAATTTAAAAACATTATTTGATATGACTTAAATAAAAACATCACATATTTGAAATAAAATAAATAAAAAAATTTAATGAGAAAATAGTAAATAAATTATTATAATCTAAAAAAGTTGAATATGGTAGGTGATAACAAGAGAGACACATGTCTTATAATTGAAGAATGGAAAACACTAGCTAAAAAGTAGAAAGTGAAAAAAATGTTTTTTTAATATTAATAATGTATAATATAATGTAGGTGGTGTGACAACTAATAAGAGATAAAACATGAATGAGGGAGAATATATGACCCATGTAAATTTAAATACAAATGATAATTATAATAAATTATTATAATTATGATTATTCTATAAATATGAAAAAAAAATCAATTTTGACTTGTGATTATAGATCATTGTTTGTTTTCCATTTTTTTGAATTAAAATAATTTAAAATTACTCAGCTTATTTTAGAAGCTTACAACAACTACATTTTAAAATATTTATATGAATTTTATAGAGAACCATCTTCCATTGATAGATGAACTGAACCAAAAACACTTTTTGGTTGATGTTCATAAGTTGGAAGAATTTTTCCTCTAAATTTTGGTTTCCTCTGACATGTAAGGGAATTTTTCCTCAAAAACAAATAATAAAATTTTTCTCCACCTTCTAATAAGATGGATTTTATAATTTGTTGTGTAGATTTTATTTATGAAGAATTATATTCAAATTTTAAATTATGTTGTGTAAGGGAGAAACTAATTTTAATTTATAAAAATTTATGTAATGTTTTGTTTGATATTCAATTTTTTATCATTTTACTAAGGGTATATATATATGTGTCTATATATATGCATATATAAAAAAAATATAAAATTATATTTCCAATATATATATATATATATGTTTGTGTGTGTGATAAGTGTAATGACATGTAATGTCTGCAATTTGTTTTACTTATATGGAATTATTATTTGACTGTGAAAATTGACTATATGTGATTCTAAGGCTCAGAGAGCCCAGAACAGAATTTGGACCCTTTTTTAAGGTATTTTCAGTAAACATGTAGGTGAAAATTTATTTCTTTTGAATTGGTGCTTAGATAAAAAATCTAAATGCACTGAAGAACTCTAAGTACCAGAATTTGATTAGGAAAACCGTAACATTTTTCTGCAAATGTCGGACGGAAAAGTTATTTTTCAAACATTCAGAAAAAATAATACAATAACTAAAGAATTTATTTTATTCTTTTTCCAAGAGTTGAGTTATGGTGGTGGGACCACAGCGCAACCTCAGGCTTAGTTTGAGAGACATTTACGAACATGATCCTTTTTTTGTGTAACCATGATGCTTGTAGGATTAATGGATCATTAATTGTTGTTCATTAATGAACCACAATATTGAATGTAATGTTGGTGGTTCCATTACTTTTATTTAATCAAACTATTTGCATGGGTTTTGGGAGAGCTACAAGAGGAATCCTTCACAAAATATCAGTGATGTCTTCCACTAATGATGAACACTGATTCTAAGAATCCATCGAGGGTTAGAACCGGACATCGACGAGCAACAACGAATTCCGACGAACATCTTCAAACAATAAATTATCATGCTTCGTCTTGAGAAAATCCAACGCGTTCAAAAAGGTGTTTTATTTATTCAATGGGAAAAAATGATTCATCATTAAACATTCATGATTTATTTGATGAATGTGGATCGAACAACTAATGGGTTGATCTGCAATTCATTTCAATCTATGGGTGTTTCTTATGGGAAATTAATCTGGATATTATTTCGAATATTTTCCCTTGTTAAGACACTAACGCAGAGGGTGCGGGCGAATAAAAAAAGGATTGTACCCTTTTTTGCTATTGGTTTTGATTCATTATGGATGGATGAATATTCAACCTGACGACAATGTGAAATTGAGGGCCATGGATTAAAGGTGGCATATGGGTAGGCATGTAGTCATAGATGAGAGGAAAATCGGACCACCGAAGATCCACCGGTGGATCGAGGAAGTGCCATAGTTGCGGCACCACCGGTGCAGCGGTGGACAGGGGATGGTCGGCTGATTTCTTCTACATTGATTTTGAGCAATGTGCTGCTGTGGAGGCGTCATAACTCCACATCGGGGGGTGTTAGCGGAGCCGTTGTGGTTGGTGGACCCACCCCCACGGGTCCCTCCTTTTACCATTCCACACAGACTGGTCAGCTAGATCGGCATCAGGATGGCACCGCTGATTAAAGAGCCGGAATATTCAAAGACCATTTAGGGAAAAAGTATAGCTCCCAACTAGCTGGAAACTCCCAACTGGAGGGCCCCGCCCACAGCCCATCTGGCCGGACCGGGCCCAGTGGGCCAGGATGGGTTTGGTCAGTTCAACCAGGATGGGCCAGAAATAGACCCATTTAGACCCCATTTTCATTTAAAAGTCAATATCTCCTAAACTAGATGTCTATTTGATGAACCGTCTAGGGTGCTGAAAACAATCCGACAAGACAATCCTTTTGAGATACTCCGCATGGGTTTTACAAAAAGTTACAGTATCACCGGGTTGGATCAAACTCAAATCCAACCGGGACCTCGCTACTAAAATGCCTATAACATACAGACCGAGCATCTGATTGATGTGTCATCTATTTTGTTGGATCCCTTATGACATGGAAACTCTTTGGGTTACTTCTTTGAGGGACTTCATGGAAGATTAGGTATGACTGATGGATTTAGGAGAAGAACATATGGAACTCAAGTGGACCATGTTTGGCTATCCTGTGGCAGGTTGTCATGTGAAGGGAGACTCTTTTTGGATTAGCATCAGTGACTTACCACCCTGTGTGGATCAGCAGTATCATGACCCGATGATGACGAACCTTTTACCGGACCAGTGTGGATTAGTGACTTACGAGCTTGTGTGGATTGACGATTTACGATATTTTATGGATCGGTGAATCCCGACCATGTGTCGATTAGAATTAGAATGTCTTCTTCAGGGTTCAGTTGTGAAATTTCTCAATCGAATAACCTTTTTTTAGCTTTACGACTATTCATCATTATTCATGTTCCTTACATTTATATACAAGGTGTGACATTAGTCGTTTAATTTTCTCTTTGTGATTGAGATCAGGATTAGTGGTTTTTACTTTGTGGAATATTGAGATACTGTTGGGAATCATGTGGTCTCTACTATGTATTGTTATACTCACTCCTACATGGGTTTTTCTAGCACATTGTTCTATCTTATGTAGATGTCGCATATATTTGTCTGAGGTTTTTGGGCCCGGACTAGACGTGGCACAGAGGTGACCCGTTAGGGTGGAGATCCATAGTGATGATTTGTACCGACCCTTCAGGTAGGATCCTTGGTTAATGAACTCATGGTCAATTTTTTCTTTTTTTATTTTATTTTAGTTTCAATTTTATTCTGGCCCATTCTACTTCATTTAAGACATTTACTTCCAGTACTTATACTACGTGTTTTGTTCTTTTTGTGTACATAGTCTGTGTGTTGTAGGTTTAAAATATAAATGCCTTCGCATTTTTAGGGATATTGTTTTCAATTTCTAGTCTCAAACCCCTAGACTATTGAAGGCAGGCTTAGGGTAGTAACTGAACCAGACCCAAAGGGGTGGGTTGGGAAAAAGTGGTATTAGAGGAGTTTGTTCTACCGAAGAACTAGTACTCTGATCTTTTCAATGGGAAAATATTGTTAAGTGTTTTGAGTAAATTATTAAATTCAGGGAGTCTTGTATTGGTATGCTGGCTGATGTAT
Source organism: Viscum album (assembly GCA_963277665.1). Classification (NCBI taxonomy): domain Eukaryota; kingdom Viridiplantae; phylum Streptophyta; class Magnoliopsida; order Santalales; family Viscaceae; genus Viscum; species Viscum album. Next base: position 957,369,645 of record OY728143.1, on the reverse strand, counting down.
CCATACACCAGGACCCTGAATTCTAATTTCCAACTCAGTACACAAAAACACTGATTGTGTGTGTTTTTGAAATGTTTTTTTGATCTATTTTGAGTCTTCTCACCAAGTATTAATAATTGATCATGGAAAATCTATTTCTTTATGGGATTTTACCACGTAGAATTCAAGCGATGATTCAAAAGATAGTTCATGATGATGACCACAGAGCGATGAAGCTTCAATGAACGAACCTATCATGAAGATGGTACCTTTGGGTAGTTTACCAGAATCACCAATACACGTAGGGTAGTAGTTACCACAAGACGCACTAGAAGATAGTACACACCGACATAGCACGCTGCATGAGTTCCAGTGAAAAAGGCATCTGAGGTTTTGAGGCGAGACGGATCTGCAAGAGGGTGAGGACTGGCTGGAGGCTGAGGCTACAGTTTTCCGCCTAGATGGGACACTAGTGGAACAGATGATGATTCTAGCTACTGGTCTCTTTCAGGGAATAGTGGGGACTTGGGGGATCCTGATGATCCTGATACATGATGAGGCGACCCTCACCTGGTTGGACTTTGATTTCCTCTTTAGGGCGGAGTTCGTTCTAGTGACTCTAAGATCTGTCTGTATTCAGCAGCTCCTGCACATACAACAGGGCTGCCTGATAGTAGACCAATACTATAAAGACCCGATTTTTTCCATTTAATTATTTTTATTATTTGAAATTATTACGATCCTGGAAAAATTTATGGACTGTCATTCTGAGGCCCGGTATTCCTGGAATGAATTTTAGAACTTTTTTAAGGTGTGTTTAGTGAACAAGCGAGTGGTGTTTTCTAAATTTTGAACTAGTGCTCAGATTAAAAATCTGAGTGCACCATTGAATCTTTAATGCCGGGATTAACATAAATGAGTCTTAACTCAACTACAGAAGTTCGGGATAAAAAGTTAGTTTTTTTATATTTAAAAGAATAACAAAATAACAAATTTATTTTGTTCTTTTTTTCTTTCCTCTAACAGACGAGCTGTAGAGGCGGAACCAAGGATATCTCAAGCCATTAAATGGATTGAATCTCCATTACTTTTAACTGCACCATTGGGAATTTGAGGGGTCCATCAATTAAATGAACCTCATAAATTCATTGGTGTATTACCCACCTCTTCCCCTAACTATTTATATTGATCTTGGGGTGTCGTGTTGGCACGACTTTACCAAACGATGATGTTTTGGAAAAGTACCAATATGACAATTACCTGGAGGATGAGACCATTTTCAGCAAGCGGTGACGAGTGACACAAAATCATGAACTGACAACAAAATTGAAGGTTGTTCTATCGATCAACGTTAGCGGACGTCTTACCCTGGTTGGGCGATTTTTGTAAAGTTCATCTTTATGAGGTAACTTGTTGAACGCCTAATATGATGCTAACATAGAGGGCGTGGGCCAAACGAAGATGTCTTTGACCCTATGCCTCTTCGGTATTTGTCTCATTTTTAAGGAACATTTTTTCATATAGAGATCCATGATGAAACTGGAGGACACACTGCGTCGATGGTGACCCAAGAGCCTCAAAGGCACTGATTGAACAAAAAATGGACCACCGGAACACGTCCAATGAAGCATGGAAGAAACTATCGGGGAATTATGTTGGTAGAGGCTAGAGGAGATCCACGGCGACCGGCCGTAGGTGGTTGGAAGCGGCGAGCCGTTGTGTGTTGAGGCGCCCAGAGGGGGCCTGCCTGAGCCGGCTGCGCGGCACAATGGCAGCGCCCATAGGTGCCACCGACGGCAGTAGCAATGACTAACAGGTCGCGGAAGGAGGGGGAGGCGCGGCCCTGTGCCGCGCTGCGTTGGTGAAAGCAGGTTAGCCAAACGATCAACCATTCCATGCTATGGGGAAGTGCCCCACTGGCTGGGCCAAACTGGCCCGCAACCGTGGGGCCAACAGAGAAGGTAGTCTGGCTTCTGGTGGACCAGACCAGACGTGGCCTGACTGAGCGGTCCAAACCCACCCTGAGGGCCAGACCCATGGCCCAGTGGGCCTATGCAAGTGGGTCAAGCCCCACCCGAAGGGCTGGGATAATAGTTTAATGGGCCCGCGAACTAATGGGTTGACCTCGACGGGATGGACCCAGAGAACTAGGATGGCCCTTAACGGTCTGGACCTAGGTGGGGGTAAGTAGACCTCCGGAACCATTGCATCAAGCTAGTCAGACCGAGTCGGACCGGGCCCTGACCCAACCTGCCCCCGAATAAATATATACCTATAATAGATGAACCATGTGTTTTTTAGACATGTCATCAGTGGAATTGGGACCCATTTTGGGAAGCCGTCCCTTTGGAATATTCTGGTAGGCCCGATCGAGATGGGCCAACCGAGGTGCGATCAACTCCGTTTCACAGAAATAGACATAACTAATAGACCGGGCGTCTGATCGATGTGTTGTATGTGGCATAAGGTCCATTGTGAAAAGACAGACCTTTGTAGATACTATAAGTGAGTTTTTATGTAGTTTGATATGATACTTGGGGTAGATCAGACTTGAATCCAACCAGGCCCTTTTTACAAAAGTTCCCATATCTCACGGATCAGGCATCCCGAATGACATGTCTTCTATTAGGTTGGGACCCCTATGATGGGTCGGTCTCTTGGGTATGCTTTTTTGGGACTTTGTACTAGTTGAAATATGACAGATTTCTTGAGGAGTGGTTCCCCTAGGGTCAAATGTGGCATGAGCAAGAATGATGTGATCAACTGTCTTTGAAGTAGCGACCCTATGTGGGACAACATCATAGCGACCCTATGTGGATTAGCATATAGCGATCCTATTAGGATCTGCATTATAGTGACCATGTGTGGATCATCTTCATAATGAACATGTTTGGATCTGCATCATAGAGTCCCTCTGTGCATCAGCATCTAGAAACCCTATGTGGATCAACATTATAGCAACCCTCTGTTGATCAGTATTCTAGCGACCCTATGTGGATTATCCAAGTGCAAAATGATGAGGACCAGCCTTAGAGCGGCCCATTGTGGATCAGCGATCTACGACCATGTGTGGATCAAAAATGGATGAACTCCCTCCTGGTGCAGCTGTGGAAACTTTCTAATGGAATAAAATTATATAGATTTAGGATAATCATCATTATCCCTGAAATCTGATTTGTATACCTAGTTTGATTGGAGTCATTTACATTGTTCTTTGTGATTGATGTCAAGATTTTGTGTTTTCCTTTTGTGGAATTATAAGATACTTTTGGGGGTCTCGAAGTCCATATTGGGTTTTGTTATACTCACCCCTGCACGGGCTTCACTGACATGATTTTTTTTGTAACGCCCCAAGCTTCCACGGTACGCTTCTTTTTGAATAATACAATAGTGTGTGTTGTACGCAACTTCGAGTTCTAACACACACCACAACCAATCAAACTAGTCGTTATGAATAGTAATACCCACTTTTTGAAATTTAATAAATTATATCATTCAAAATGGACTTCATTTTTGGATTCGGAATATCGAAATTAGCTTAGGGTGAATTTTGGGAATTTTTCTGAAAACATCAATTTTTGATGAATAGTGAAAATTACTAAATTTTAATTAAAAACAACTTTTTTAATCAAAATATTTAACATTGATAAATTATGAATTTTAGTGATTTTAAAGTATATTTAGAATATATCTTAACCAATTAGTAGAAATTTTGGTCATTGGACAATATTTCACATTTAAATCGGTCAAAAACAAGTGTCAATCTTTTGATAGTTATTATTTTAAAAAACACGCATTTTTATTTTGAGAGCGGGAATTAATTTTAAATTAATTTCTTCCACTTTTGTGTTTTGAATTTAGAAAAATGGATTCCATATTTATAATTAGGAGGTCCAAATTGTGTAAATATGTATCTTTTATTTTTAGACATTTTGAATAATTACTTTGGTACATATTTTATTTACCATGGTTAAAGGGTAAATCAAATAAATAAGGGTAAAAAATAATATTATAATAATAATAAATTACCCTAAAACATTTCCTAAAAATACCGTTTGATATATGTCCGACCATGGCCATCTTTGGGTCTATTTTGGGACCCCATTGGTCCACTTGTAAGTGATGATGACACTTTATATTAATTAAGTTAAAGTAAATACAAAAATGACATAAGCATATATCTTTTACCAAGACAATTTTTACAAAAAATATATATATGCTATATTTTAGACTATAAATATTTATTAGAAAGATAAAAATATTTACTACATAATGGTATTTTATTTATAATTTTTATACTTTTAATAATTAAATTTATTTATGACACAATAATGATGCAGTATTTTACTTATTAATGAATGAATCAAATAATTGGTATTATAAATATTAAAATAAATATATTTTGAATGTTTTGATGCCATCCATGAATTTTATTGTTTAATATAATAGGAAATTATTTCTTAAATTAATTTAGTTAGAATTAATAAAGTTCTTAATAATTAAACAAAGATCAATTATTAAATAGTGTCAAAATTGACATAAAATATTATTTAAAACAAATATTATATTACTAATTGATATTATATTCCTAAAAATATATGGTTCGAACAAAGGACTTATATAATGATAGGTGGATCATTAATGGACCACTTAGGGATCGATTTGAAATATATAGTATTTTTATTTACCATATAACATAAAAATACAAAGTGACATGGTAAATGTCCAACTATTTAACTAAGAGATAATTATAAATGATAAGGTAATTATAGTTACAAAAACCTATCTAAAATATATTGTATGAAAGGGTATCGACCCATACCAACCTTAAGATTTAAATAATTCACTTTTGATCCATTATAAACTGAATATGAATTTATTATAAAATAATATTTCTAGCTTTTCCAAAGGTTCCCCTCACCCCTCTTATAAAATGGCACTCCCCCTTCTCTCAAATTTACACCTTCAAAGCCATTTGGCTCTTCCAAACCCTACCGAAATATTCTCTAAACATCCCTCAATTCAACCTAGAGGCCTTGTTTTGATCAGAAAGCCAACCTAATGAGAGTTTTTGATCAAATCAAAAGGAAGAACTTAAAGAAGAGGTAACGTTTTCACCACCCTCTATCAAGTTCCTTTCATCTTCAAATCTTTTTTTCTTTGTTTTTCCCATTATAAAATAATAACTCTATTATATTCTATATACTATGATGTTATTATAAATATGGTACATCCATATTAACTATTATATCCATCAATTGAATGACATGTCACTATTCGTGTGTACGTACGGCTTACCGTCTCCACATCGTGGTGTAGTTGTTATTTAAAACATTATTATTTGGATTGGTATAATAATGATGTTTATTTCATGTAAATAATACATATAACATGATAATTATTCTTTATATATGATATAATATCCAATTATATATTATTTTAATATCAAAAGAGTGATATTGTCGCTCTTGCGTATGTACGAACTACCGTCTCCACGAATGCGATGTGATTCATTCCCCAGCGTATCCATTCAAGTATAATTCTCATTTGATGATTAAAAATACCATATAAGGACTTTATATCATTCTAGATATGAATAAGATACAATCTATCCATAAAAAGCATGGGTTATGTAATAAATCATAAAAAATAAAACGAGTAAATTAACACCCGAAACGACGATAATACTAAGATATTATTAACAAAACAATGTTAAAAGATCATATATGATATCATATTAATGTATATGACTCTTTTATAATTTAATAATAATTATTTCACCATTATACAGTAGGATAACCTACCCTCAACCAAGGAAAAGTACAATGTAAGGGTTTATTTCACAATCTCTTCATTATCCAAGGTTGTTTATTCGTAATTATCTACTCGGACATCTTTATCATCCACATCCATGTTTCTAATAAATGTAGTTCAAATCATTCTTACTATTTTATAGACTATGGGTTAAATTCATTTATACCCTTTTTTACATTTTATAAGAAGTTTATAAAAGAATCTTTCTGTCGTTTTCCAAACAAGGTCTTTTTTAACCTTTTCTGCAAAATTAAGGTAAGAGTGTCTTTTTTAACTTATATGGCGGGTGCAGATATTTTCCACCATTATAAAATCATCAAAGCTTCCCTTACAAGCATATAAGAATATTTTAAAAGTAAATGTTATATTTTATAATTATTTTACCTTTAAATGATTTCAAAAAAATAGATATTTCTCTCAAATAGTTTTTATTTCATCTATGTCAACATCCTTTGATGGATTTTAAGCTTATTTGATGTTGATTTATTATACAAAACTTCCATATAGAATTGAAGGTTTTTTGATATTTTTTACTGTGAATGTTTTATTTTTATATCATTCATCGTTTATGGAGAATGTATTGACATTTTGTATGCTTGTTTTAATACGAATGTTTATGTTATGTTGAAACATGTTCATATAAGCAATGCATTGGACTTAAAAAGTGAATGGTGGAGCCCGCTATAGCTCCTCGATGCATCGGTAGGTCTCATGAGACAAGCTAGTGCCTTGGAACAAGGCCTTGAAAAAAACATATTTGTAGTCTTGGAAAAAGGTCCTGACTATTTGGTTATGATAGTCTGGAATTATGCATTCCATCATTATGAAAGTAGTTATTGATATTGCATGTGATTATTCGACAAGTAGAATATCAATGTGAATAATTAAATGGAATTATTTCATTTTATCTATGCCATTTTATGATGAATTTCATGTTTAAAAGGCTCTTGTTTTAGTTATGCATTTCCTTAACTGTTTATGCTAATTTATGAATGTTTCCGCTATATTGTTATCATTACTAGGCATTTGAGATCACCCCTTTCTGTGTTTTATTTTTCCCATGATTTGAAGAAGTATTTTATGAATGTCCTACAGGGATAGTATTAGGGGATAGAAGTTTGGAGACAATATGTTGTTGTAGTTTTCACTTTATGATGTAATGTAATCATTATGAATGTTTCTTGTGTTTCCAAGGCTACTAAACTAATCAGTATTTCAAGATTTGATCTTTTGTGATCATCATAATGTTATATAATAATGCACCGACTCTGGGTAACTGGGTTCAGGGCGTTACAGTTGGTATCCGAGAAAGTTTATTATAATCCTTGGAAGCTAGATTTAGATAAACATTGATTAGAGCACATAGACCTAAGATGGACTTTGAGGATTACTATAGATGAACTTCCTAAATTTTTTTATTGTAGAGATTTTGTGAGTTTTCCGAGAAATACATCCCTGTCTGGATACGAGCAGGTAGAGGCAGCTCTGTCATAGATGTTCCTAGGGGTAAAACCTAAAAACAACACTTTGAGCTAGACTCGAACGGGAACTGGTGCACGACAACGGGCCTTGCTGTACTCTTGGTTACAACATTCCCTAGGGATATGCTTCGGATAATTCTCTTTTTATTTACAAATAATTATGAAGGGTTTATTAGTATATACTTCCTCAAACAAAACATTTTTTATGATTATGGATTATATCCATAAATAGTTCAATTTATGTTAAGTGTTTTTCAAGTATGGAATTATGTATTTTGATTTATAAACTGATCTAGTTTATGTCATTGTTTAGAAAAGGTTCCTAGTGGAAGAAAGAGAAATCATATCAATTATTGCACTTTATGTATGGAATTCCCTCTATTCAAGATAATTATAGTGGAGATAGTGATGCAGCTAGTGCTAATAACTGAATCACCATACTGGGACAACTCACTCAGGTTATGAATAATAACATTACCCATTTGGAGAACCCTAATCTGAAGCATGGAAGATCAATGTTATATTGCTTCATGAGGATACAACCACGAACATTTAATGGGAGTAAATATCCATTTGTAGGTGAGCAATGGATATGTTCCCTAGAAAAAAATATTTCAGGCATGGGGTGTAGTGAAAGGAAGAAAGTTATCATGGTAGTTTACTGCCTTACTAGAGATGCTGATCAATGGTGGTCACTGATTCAAAACACGAAGGATGATCAAGAAGTATCAAATATGGAATGGAGGGAGTTAAAAGATCTTTTCTTAGAAAAATACTTTCTTCGTGACCATTGAGCTGGTATGGAAGGTAAATTTTTGAGTCTGAGGCAAAAGGAGGATGAGAATGTCACAGAGTATGAGGCTAACTTTACAAGGTTAGGAAGGTATGTTGCAGATTATATACGTAACCCAAGAAATAAGATTGATCGTTTCATTGATGGGTTAAAACTGTTTCTCCATTGAGCATTAGTCTCACAAACCTTCTCCTTGTATGAATATATTGTCTCATACACTATCAATATAGAAAAATAATTCTCTACGTCTTACGAATTTAAATAAATTCAAGAAAAGAAGGGATCTGCTGATCACTCTGGAAATGGAAATAAGAGAAAAAAGGGAAATGTTGAATATCCATCCCGTATTAAATGTGGGAAGAAACACCCTGGTACTTGCTTGAAGGGAATGAGAGTCTGTTACAAGTGTGGTGAAAAAGGCCACCAAGCTCATGATTGCAAGGGGAAGAAAGAAGCTACTGATGTTCAATGATACAAATGCAGGGAGATGGGACATTATGAAAATGAATGACTTAAGCATCTAGGGAACTTACCTCAGAAAAGGCCAAGGGATCATGTCCAAGCTTATCCTATCACTACTGCTGAGGTAAAATCATCGAAAGATGTGGTGGTATGTAATTTAATGGTTTCCTCATGTTTAGCCAATTCTTTATTTGATTCTGGATCATCGCATTGTTTCATATCATCCCTGTTTTCTAAGAAAATTATATATTTCCAATTTCATTTAACAAGGGAGTTGTTAGGTAAAAATATAAATGAAAAAATCATTACTAACAAGTTCGGTGGATCTATTCCCCTTATGGCATATAAATGTTATTTATCTTCTGATCTCATCGTCATATCTATGATTGAATTTGATATAATCCTCGATATGCATTGGATTTTAGACCATGATGCAAAAATTTATTGTAAGAAGAAAGAGGTTACTATTTTTGATGATGATGATAAGGAACACCTTATCTTTATAGTGGAATCATCACCACCTAATTCTTACCTAGATCCACCCCCAGTAGCTCAACTAAACTCAATTATTGGGGAGGAAGAGAATGAAATGACTCTGGGTGAGGAAAGAAATGTTCAAATAGACGATGTATCAATTGGGAGAGAATATGTTTATGTGTTTCCAGAATATTTACCTAGAAATCCTCTAGAACAAGAAATTGAGTTTTCCATTGATATAATTTATGGTTCAAGGCCTATATCGAAGACCCCTTCTAGAATGGCCACTGTGGAATTAGTTGAACTAAATAAAAAACTAGAGTAAATGAGTAATAAGGGATTTATTCACCCTAGTGTTTCTCCATGGGGAGCCCATATTCTTTTTGTTAAGAAGAAATATGGATCTATGAGGTTATGTATAGACTACAGGGAGATCACTGCTATAACAATAAAGAACAAGTATCGCCTACCTCATATTGATGATTTATTTGACCAATTACATGGAGCTCAATACTTTCCAAAGATTTAACTTCGATATGGATACCATCAGTTGTGTGTCAAGAAGGAAAACATTCTGAAGACAGCATTTCGAACCAGGTACAGGCATTATGAGTTTACAGTAATGCCTTTTGATTGACTAATGCACCCTCTGTATTCATGGATATAATGAATTTAGTTGTCAAGGAATATCTCGATGATTTTTTGGTGGTATTTATTGATGATATATTGGTATATTCCAAAATCTATGAAGATCATCAAAATCACTTGCGCATTATATTGAAGACTTTTAGAAGACATGAATTATATGGGAAGCTTAGCAAGTTTGAATTCTGGCTTTCGGAGATTTCTTTTCTTGGCCATATAGTCTCTAAAGATGGAATCTCTGTTGATCCTTCTAAGACCAAGGCATATACAAGAATGGCCTGCACTGACGAATATAACTGAGGTAAGCAGTTTTATTGGTTTATTAGGTTATTAACGATATTTTGTCGAAAACTTTTCCTAATTGGCTAACCCATTAAAGAAACTCACACGTAAAGGGGATAAAGTTTTTTTGGACAAAATAGTGTGAAGAATGTTTTGAAGAACTGAAGAGAATATTATTCAATTCTACTATATTGACTCTTCCATTGGCGAATGATGGGTTCGTTATTTAAAATGACGCATCAAAGAAAGGACTTGGTTATGTCCTTTTGAAGAATGATATGGTTATTTCCTATGCATAACGACAGCTAAAAATTCATGACCAAAACTATGCTACTCATGATCTTGAGTTAGCTGTGGTAATCCTTACTTTGAAGATATGGAGACATTATCTATATGTTGAAAAATGTGAGATATATACCGATCACAAGAGTTTGAAGTACATTTTCTCACAGAATGAACTCAACATGATGCAAAGGAAATGTCTTGAACTACTCAAGGATTATGATTCCATGATACCCTACCACCCGGGAAAGGCAAATAAGGTGGCATATGCTTTGAGAAAAAAATATCATGGAGTTTTGAACATGATGAGAATTGAAAGGGATCCTATTTTCATGGATCTAGTGAAGACGGATATGGGAATTACCAGGGAAGGTGAAACATCAATACTATTTCAAATAGTTTTCAAACCATATTTAATAGAAAGGGTAATGAGTTCTCAGACCGGGGATGAAGAGTTTCAAAAGAAGATTAAATCTATGAATGTTGGGAGATTGAGAGACTTTGTGTATGAAGAAAGAATTTTGAAATTTGGGAAAAGACTTTGTGTTCCCGATATACCTGATCTGAAAAGAGAATTGTTATATGATGCTCATAGATCTAATTTCTCTATACACCAATGGAGCACCATAATGTATAGATATTTGATGGAAAATTTTTTGTGGGACAACATGAAGAGGTAGATTGCTGATTTTGTGTCAAGATGTATGGTTTGTCAACAAGTGAAAGCTGGAAGGAAACTGTCTGGAGGAGTATTGCAACCTCTTACCATACCGGAGTGGAAATGGGATAATATTACGATGGACTTTGTCATGGGGAAACCAATGACTCCTAGAAGGAATGATTCAATATGGGTTATTGTTGATCTTCTTACCAAGACAGCACATTTTCTTACTATAAGAGAAGATAAAACATTGGAATATCTAGCAAGACTGTATATTAATGAAGTTGTGAGACTTCATGGAGTACCCCTATCGATTGTTTCTGATCGAGATCCTTATTTTACTTCAAGATTCTGGAAGAGTCTTCAGAAGGCCTTGGATACTGAACTTCTTTTGAGCACTGCCTACCACCCTCAAATAGATGGACAATCAAAACGGACTATTCAAACCTTAGAATACATCTTGAGATCATGCTCACTTGACTTTTAGTGTATGTGGGATCAATATTTACCTCTAGTGGAATTTTCATAATACTATATCTTCCATTAAAGTATTCGGATGGCACCATATGAAGTGTTGTACAGAAAGAGGTGTCGCACACTTACCTTTTGGGTTGACGTTGGTGATAGAAAACTCGTAGGCCCAAAACTGTTGGAGGAAATAATGGAAAAGGTGAAGGTAATCCAAAACCACATCAAAGCAGCTCAAAGTAGGCAAAAGAGCTATGCTGATAATCGAAGGAAGGATTTGAAATTTCTGGTAGGAGATCATGTTTTCATAAAGGTATATCCATGGAAGGGAGTTATAAATTTCAGTAAGAAAGGTAAATTGAGTCTCAGGTACATTGGACCTTTCTAAATTCTAGAACAAATTGGTGTTGTAGCTTTCAGTTTGGCAATGCTGCCAAATCTATACAAATTTCATGATGTTTTCCACGTATCACTGTTGAGAAAATAAATGTCTGACCTAATGCACGTACTAAACTATAAGGAATTACAAATGGAACCTGATCTGTCTTATTGCAAAGAGCCCATCAGGATTCTTGATACCAGAGTACAAGTGCTGAGAAACTGGGCGACTCGTCTGGTAAAAGTTCTATAGAGAAACCATAAGATGGAAGAGGCAACGTGGGAACCCGAGAAGGTTATGATGAAGAATCACCCGAGTCTTTTCATGCATTATTATTCTAGAAATATTAAAAACGAAATTAATTGGAGGGGAAAATTTGAAACCCCAAGCATCCACAATACACTTCTCTTTGAATAATACATTAGTGTGTGTTGTACGCAACTTTGAGTTCTAACACACACCACAACCAATCAAACTAGCCATTATGAATAGTAATACCCACTTTTTGAAATTTTATAAATTTTATCTTCAAAAATAGACATCATTTTTTGATTCTAAATATGGAATTTATCTTAGGGTGAATTTTTCGTATTTTTCTGAAAACATTATATTTTTGATGAGTAGTGAAAATTACTAAATTTTTTTTAAAATTTACTTTTTTAATCAAAATATTTAATATTGATAAATTATGAATTTGATTAATTTTAATGTATATTTAGAATATATTTTTACCACTTAATACAATGTTTTTCATTTTACGTAATTTCACATTTAAACCAGATATAAACAAGTGTCAATCTTTTGAGGGTTATTATTTCTTAAAAACATGTTTTTTGTTTTGACAGCGGCAATTAATTTTAAATTAATTTATGCCACTTCTGTGTATTGAATTTAGAAAAATGGATTCCATATTTAGAATTAGGAGGTACAAATTGTGTAAATAGGTAACTTTTATTTTTTGACATTATGAATAATTACTTCAGAAAATATTTTATTTACCATGGTTAAAGGATAAATCCGGTAAATACGGGTAATAAATAATATTATAACAATACTAAATTACCCTAAAATGTGTCCTAACACCATTTTTTGATACATATACAACCATTAGAATCTTTGGGTTGATTTCTGGACCCCATGGATCCACTTGTAAGTGATGATGACACTTTATATTAATTAAGTTAAAGTAAATACAAAAATGACATAAGCATATATATTTTAGAACAACAATTTTTACATAGGGTTATATATGTTATATTTTAGACTATAAATTTTCATTAGAAAGATAAAACGATTTCCTACATAATGGTATTTTATATATAATTTTTAGACATTGAATAATTAATTTTATTTATGACACAATAATGATACATTATTTTCCTGATTAATGAAAGAATCAGATAATTTGTATTATAAATATTAAAATAAATATATTTTGAAGGTTTTGATGACATCCAAGAATTTTATTGATTAATATGATTGGATAGTATTTCTTAAATTAATTTTTTTTAATTAATAAATTTGTTAAGACTTTAACAAATATCAATTATTAAATAGTGTCAAAATTGACATAAAAGTGTTTTTAAAACAAATATTATATTATTAATTGATATTATATTCCTAAAAGTATAAGGTTCGTCCTACAGACTTATATAATGATATTTTAATCATTAATGGACCACTTATGGGTATATTGTATGTATATAGTATGTTTATTAACCATATAAAATAAAAATACAAAGTCACATGGTAAATGTCAAACTATTTAACTAAGAGTTAAATATGAATGATAATATTAATATTGTGACCTAAACCTATCTAAAATATATTGGATGAAAGTATTGCGACCCATACCCACCTTAACCTTTAAATAATCCACTTTGGAACCATTAGAAACCGAATATTAATTTATTATAAAAATAATATTTCTAGATTTTCCAAATGTTCCCCTCACCCCTCTTATAAAAGGTCACTCCCCCTTCTCTCTAATTTACACATTCAAAGCCTTTTGGCTCGGACAAACCCTAACCCAATATTCTTTCAACTTCCGTCACTTCAACCTAGAGGCCTTAGTTTCATCAGAAAGCCTACCTACGGATCCCTTTTGATCAAATCAAAAGGAAAAACCCGAATAAGAGGTAATGTTTTCACCACCATCTTTCTAGTTCTTTTCTTCTTCAACTTCTTCTTTCTTTGTTTTTACAATTATAAAATAATAACTCCAGTATATTCTATATATTTTGATGTTATTATAAATATGGTACAACAATATTCAGTATTCTATCCATCATTTGAATGACATGTCACCATACATGCGTACCTATTGCTTACCGTCTCCACGTCGAGGTGTAATTGTTATTCAAAACTTATTATTTGGATGGATATAAAAATGATGTGTAATTCATGTAAATAATAAATATAACATGATTATTTTCATTTATATATGATATACTATCCAATTATATATTATTTTAATATGAAAAGAGTGATATTGTCGCTCGTGCGTACGTACGGACTACCGTCTCCACGAACGCGATGTGATTCATTCCCCATCATATCCATTCAATTCTAATTCTCATTTGATGATTAAAAATAAGGTTTAAGGACTTGATATCATTCTAGATATGAATAAGATACAATCTATCGAAAACAACACGACTTATGTAAAAAAATATATAAAATAAAATGAGTAAGTTAACACCCAAAACGAAGATAATACTAATATATTATTATAAAAAATGTTAAAAGATCATACATGATATCATGTTAATGTATATGATTCTTTTATAATTTAATAACTATTATTTCACCATTATACAGGAGGTTAACCCACCCTCAACCAAGTAAAAGTACAAGGTAAGGGTTTATTTCACAATCTCTTCATTATATACGGTTGTTTATACGTAACTGTCTACTGGGACCACTTTACCATCCACATCCATGTTTCTTAAAAATGTATTTCAAATCATTATTACTATTTTACAGAATATGTGTTAAAGTCATTTATACCCTTGTTGACTATTTATAAGAAGTTTATAAAGGAATATTTCTGTCATTTATGCGGCGGGTGCTACTATTTTCCACCGTTATAAAATTGTCGAAGCTTCCCTTACAAGATTATAAGAATATTTCAAAAGTAAATGTTTTATTTTATAATAATGTGACTTTTAAATGATTTCAAAAAAGAGATATTTCTCTCAAATAGTTTTTTATTCTTCTATGTAAACATTATTTGATGGATTTTAAGCTTATTTGAATTTGATTTATTATACAAAACTTCCATATAGTATTGATGGTTTTGTGATATGTTTGACTGTGGATGTGTTATTTTTATACCATTCATCGTTTGTGGAGAATGTATTGACATTTAGTATGTTAGTTTTAATACGAATGTTTATGTTATGTTTAAACCTATTCATATGAGGAATGCATTGGACTTAATAAGTGACGGGTGGATCCCACTATAGCTCCTCGATGCATCGGTAGGTCTCATGAGACAAACTAGTGTCTTGGAACAAGGCCTTGACAAAACCTTATTTGTATTCTTAGCACAAGGCCTTGACTATGTGGTTATGATAATCTTGCATTATGTATTCCATCATTATGAAAGTGGTTATTGATATTGCATGTAATTATTCTACTATTATAATATCCATGTGAATAATTAAATGGAATTATTTCATTTTATCTTTTCCATTTTATGCGGAATTTCATGTTTAAAAGGCCTTTGTTTTAGTTATACATTGCCTTAAGTTTTTATGATTATTTATGAATGTTTCCGCTATATTTTTATCCTTACTGGGCATTTTATCTCACCCCTTTCTATGCTTTTTTTTTCAGGATGTGAAGAAGTATTTTATGAATGACCTACAGGGATAGTATAAGGGGATATGAGTGGCGAGACAAGATGTTGTTGTAGTTTTCACTTTATGATGTAATGTAAACATTATGAATGTAACTAGTGTTTCCAAGGATACTAAACTAATCGGTCTTTCATGATTTGATCACTTGTGATCATGCTAATGTTATGTAAAAATGCACTGACTCTAGGTAACTGGTGTCGAGGCGTTACAGTTTTGTATTCTGAAGACTATGAAAAACATGGATGAGACTTGGGGGAGCCAGGACCAGGCTGTACAAACAGGTGATTAGCTGAAGAGGAGATCAGTGGAGGTGAGGTGTACCCACCCTTCAGGTAGGATCCTCAGTTGGAAATTCCCTGAGCTTTTTTCTGTTTTTTAGTAGTAGTTTTACATTTCAGTTGGGTTTGTATTCTAACCCCTTTAATTTCAGTACACACCTTTACTACTTCAGTTCTATGTCGTGGTTTATTCTTGTTGTGTTCATGGATTGTGAGTTTGTACAGTTTTAAAGGAAATTCCTTCCTGTTTTAGGGATATGTCTTTTAATTTATAGTCTTCATCCCATTGCCAGTGGAAGGTGGGCTTGGGGTAGTCACGACATAGGCCCTGGGGGATAGTTCGTGACAAAGTTGTATCACAATAGTCAGTTCTACTGAAGAACTAGCACACTAATATTTTAATTGATAAATAGTGTTAATTGTTTTGAGTATGGTTTTCAGTTTTGGGAGTCCTATGTTAGTGTGGCGGCCAACGTATCCATACACCAAGACCCTAAATTATAATTTCTATCTCAGTGCACGAAAAAACTGATCATGTGTGTTTTTTATGTGTTTAATATTTTATCTCATTGAGTCATCTGACCTGGTATAACTTATTGATCGTGGCACACTTTTTTTTAGGATTACACCACATAGATTGCCATCCAGGATTCAAAAGAGAGATTATGATGATGGCCCACCGAGAGATAAGGCTTCGGTGTAGGGTCTTCTTATGGTGATAGTTCCATCGGGTCCTGTACCAGCAACAATACTACCTATTGGGTAGTCATTGCCTCCAGCCCCACTAGTAGATGGTGAACACTGACTGAGAATGTTGTATGAGTTTCAGCGGGAGAGGCCTCCGAGGATCTAAGACGACATGAATCTGCAGGCAGCTGAGGACCGGTTGGAGGTTGTGGCTAGAGTTTTTCACCTGGTTGGGACACCATCTGACCAGATGGCGATCCTAGCTGTCGGTCTATTATAAGAAGAATTATTGAGATGGTGGAGCCTAACGCTAAAGTCCCATTATGAGACAACCCTCACCTAGTCATATTTCCAGTTCCTCTTCAGGGTAGTGTTTGTTCGAGTGATTGTACGCTCTATGAATATACAAGAGCTTCTACACATATAGGAGGGCAGCCTGACTGTGGCCCAATACTCAGTGAGGTCCACCAACCACTCATGCTACACTACTGAAATGGGGTGGTACCCTTTCTTCAAGGACAATACCTTCGATCTGGGACTCCTAAGGGAGATCAGAGCTTTGATGGAATCTATCATCATCCTGAGACATGCTGGAGTGCTGTAGAGAGCACTCTTGGTGGAGATATTTCTTACTTAGCAGACACCAATATTGAGACCCACCACAAGGTGACCCATAGCAGAGTCTTCTATGACAGGTAGTAGACAGATGGCACAAGAGTCTAAGAATACTAGTCCTTCATGTGGATAACCATGGGACATAGGGTCGGATGGGTGAGGGTCACAAAGTAGAGCAAGCTAGTAGAGGAGCAGACTGTGCTTCACGTGTGTCTGGAAAGGTCACATGGATCGCGACTACCTGACAAGACACACTGACAAACGGCGCATGGTTGAGGGACCACTGAGGAAGAGGTAGATATTCGAGCGAGGAGGTCCACAGGGCGGCAGATGTAGCAGAGGAGCA
Organism: Viscum album; assembly: GCA_963277665.1. Classification (NCBI taxonomy): domain Eukaryota; kingdom Viridiplantae; phylum Streptophyta; class Magnoliopsida; order Santalales; family Viscaceae; genus Viscum; species Viscum album. Next base: position 957,352,133 of record OY728143.1, on the reverse strand, counting down.
GGTCGTACAACAAGTGGTGGATGATGGTTTTATTTCCTACCAAAACCACCGCCAGGTTTTCCATCCCGACCATAAGAAGTAGGTGGACAAGGATGACCTCAACTCCAGGCAGTTGAGGCCTACGACCACGGTTCTACAGAGATGATTCGAGGTATGATATTTGTCTACTCCACCTTAGTAGAAGTACTTCAAGACACTAGTTCCAGTCATTCATTCATTGCCATGACTCACATTCTGATCTCTGGGATTTCAGTGGAGCCATTGGCTCAATCCTTGAGATTAGATACTCCAACAGGAGAAGATTTGATGATTCCACGCTATTGTCGGCATTGTGACCTTACTATTAGAGGTGAGTGCTTCAGATGGGATCTTATAGTAGCGGCGTCGAGGCCTTACGATGAAATATTTTTTATGGACTGGTTATCCACAGTTTATGGTCATATTGACTACATTAGGTGATATGTGCGGTGTGTCCACGAGGATCAAACCTGGTTTTGCTTCATCGATGAGATGGGAACCAATGCAGTAAAGGATGCACATACATGTAAGAGGGTGTATCCTATGAAACATTAGTTTTAAGGCCTCACCCTTGGAGCAGCTGTTGTTGAGAGTCCGAGCTATCCGGTAGTGGTGGACCAATATGCCAATGTCTTCGCTGATGATTTTCAAAGGCTACCTCCTCGCAGAAAGATGGATATCTACAACGACCTATACCCCGGGAATACACCGATATATACTCTAGAATTTTAGATGGCTCTTGTGGGGCATCGTGAGTTCTGGGAATAGCTAAAGGACATCCAAAAGAAGGGGTTCATAAGGACCAGTGTTTCTCCATGGGAAGTCCTGATTTTGTTCTCCAAGAAAAATGATGGGAGTTTGGGGGTCTGTGTTGATTATCGGTGACTGAACAGGGTGATCGTGATAAACAAGTATCCACTCTCGAGGAATGATGATCTCTTTGATCACCTGCAGGGAGATCATGGGTTTTCCATGATAGTAATCATATCAGACTATCATCGTCTAAGGGTACAAGATGTGGATTTGTAGAATATGTTGTTCAAATGTTGGAATGGCCACTATGAATTCTTGGTTATGAAATTTAGGGTTACCAACTCTCTTACGAAGTTCATGAGACTAATGAACATGATCATTCAGTTATACCTCGATCTCTTTGTGGTGATTTTCATCGACAAAATCTTGATATACTCAGCATAGAAGGAGGAGCATGCCTATCAGCTGTAGATAGTTCTGGATACATCCCAAGAGCACCATCTTTATAGTAATCTCTCTATGTGCTAGATATGGATTCGGTAGGTCCACTTTCTAGGACATGTTATCTCAGAGGGTAGAGTTTCAGTGGATCCAACAAAGACAGTGGTTGTGCTAGCATGGGATCCATCCAAGTGTGTGAACGGGGTGCGGAGTTTCCTGGGGTTGGATGGGTACTACCAGATATTCATACCTTACTTTTCCAATTTTTCGGCACCCTTGTCAGCATTGATAAAGAAAAGACAACCCTTTTTCTAAATGGAGATATGCCAGAAGAGTTTCCAAAAGCTGAGGTAGAGACTAGCGGGTGCCCCATTTTGAGGCTACCAGAAGAGGGAATTGGGTATGAAGTCTACTAATACACATCAGGGATCAGATTGGGATGTTTCTTAATGCAGGAGTGAGTAGTGATCACTTATGGTTCACCACAATTGAGATATAATGAGAATAAAAATTCTACCCATGATTTGGAGTTATCAGCAGTGGTCATCGCCTTGAGGATGTGGCAACACAAATTGTTTGGTTAAGGGTTTATTGTCTACTCTGGTCACAAGAGTCTCAGGTATATCTTTTCAGAGAAGGAACTGAACCTATGAAAGTGATGGGGGTTAGAGTTCTTATGGAACTCTATCATTGAGATAGTATATAGTCCTAGTAATGGGAACATAATAGCAGATGCACTTAGTAGGATGTGTGCACTACAGTTGCTGAGTGAGGCGACAGAGCAGCTGCCTATGTTTCTAGAATCCCTTGTGGATAATGATAGAAAATTTTACCCCCAGTTTATGATTTTCACTCCCCCACTTCATCCGTGAGTTTGGGAGGAACAACATGTGGACATTGACTGTGAGGCTCAAAGTTCTTAGATTTCATCAGGACAGACACCTGATGTATTTTCTGAAGGTGGCGAGCACAAAATCTTATTCAGTGGATACACCACGATATCCATGGTGATATAGGAGGAGGTTATAAGAGAGTTCCATATCTCTTCTCTATTGGTACATCTTAGTGCAGAAATTATGTACTGATACCTCCGTTATCATCACTAGAGGCAAGGGATAAAGATAGCAGTGGAAGAGTTTGTTTCATGATGCTTTAGTTTCTAGAAAGTGAAGGCAGGCCATCAAGTTCCTCCAGGCTCAGTGCATCCATTAGAGGTACCAGAGTGTATGTGGGAAGGTATTTAATTTGATTTCGTGATAGGGATACCACATATGTATAGGGTCCACATTTACATCTGGTTGATCATTTACTAGGTCCTCAAGTCATCCCAATTCCTACCCATCTGAGTGTAGGGATTAGTAGAGGGCTTAGGATGCCTCTATGTACAAGATATTGTACATATTCATGGGGTTCCATCGGCGATAGTCTCTGATCGTGACACAAATTTTACTTCCTCGTAGTGGAAGGGATTATTGGAGGCATTTGGGACTCAACTACGTTTGAGAATCGCCTTTCATAAAAAGACTGATGGTCAGATGGAGCAGACCATTCATAAACTAGAGGATATGTTTCATGCTTGCGTCCTAGATTTTGGTCATGGTTAGGAAGTTTACATTCCCTTGTTAGAGTTTGTATACAATACTAGATATCACTATACGATCGGTATGGAACTGAATGAGACCTTGTATGGTTGACCATGAAGATCACCTCAATGCTTGACATACCTGGGTGAGTCAGCACTTATTGGTCCAGAGTTGGTATGTTCTACCACTGAGAAGGTGTAAATCATCCAGGAGTAGATGAATATTGCATAGAGAAGACAAACGTTTTATACTAATAGGAGAAGTATACCATTAGAGTTCGACGGGGAGACCATGTATTTCTATGGGTCTCACCTTGACGGGGATTATAGAGATTTGGCAGGGAGGAAAGCTATCTCAGAGGATCATTAGACCCTTCTAACTTCTCAGCAGAGTTTGCAAGGTTACATATCTCTTAGATCCTCCCCCACAGATGCATCGGTTGCTTGAAGTTTTCCATGTGTTGCAGTTGAGGATGTATGTGCATGATCCAATGCACGTTATTGACTGGGGTGATCAGGATATTGATGATGGGACAACATTTATGGGAGTTCCAGTGGGGTTTGATGATCAATAGGAGCAGGTCCTTTGTGGATGCTCGAATCCTCCGGTCTGGGTTCGCTAGCAGCATGGGAACCTCTAGGAGTGCACTTGGTATTAGGAGGTTCACATTCATGCTCAGTACTCCCATTTGGTTCCTTAGTCTATGTTGTGGATTTTGGGTATGAAAATCCCTAAGGAGGGGAGAATGTAGAGGCCAGGTTTTTCCAATGTAATTATTTTACAAATTTGGAATTATTACGAGTCAAAAAAAATTTACGGTGCATTATTTCGAGATCCTGAATTTTCAGAATGAATTTATGAACGTTTTTTATGTATGTTTAGTAAACGCACGGGTGACGTTCTCTATCGTTTGAACCGATGCTCAGATTAAAAATATAATGGAACCATTGAATCTTCCAAGATGATATTCTCATAAGTGATCCTTCACTTCATCCACATAAGGTCGGGAAAAAAGAATGTTTTTGGTTATTTAATAGAATAATAAAATAAAAATGTTATTTTATTTCTTTTTTTTTCATTTCCTTTAATGGACGTGTGGAAGTGGCCGGACCGACAACAATTCAAGACATTAAATGGAATGAATCTTTTTTACATGTAACTGCACCATTAGGGATTTCATAGGTTCATTAATGAAATGAACTTCATAAATTCCTCGGAGCATTACCCACCTCTTCCCCTCCAATTTATATGGAGCTCGGGGTGGGGTGTTGGCATGGATTCACCATGTGAGAATCATTAGAAAACATCCACAATGCCAACCACATGGAGGATGAGATAGGTTTCAGAAAGCGATGACGAGGGCCGCCAAATCACAAATGGACAACAATTATGAAATAAGTTTCATCAAACATTGTTAGTGAATGTCATATCTAGGTAGGGGGATTTTTGTAAAGTTCATCTTTATGAGATAACTTGTTGACTGCCTGATATGATGCTAACATGGAAGGTTCCAGCCAAATGAACAAGGCTCAGACCCTCCTCTTCCTAGGTATTTGTCTCATTTATCTAGAACTATTTTCCAAATGTTGCGGTAGGATGAAATTGGAGGACACATAATGGCGACGGTGACCCGAGAGCCTTGTAGGCATTAACGACACCAAAAACAGACCACCGGAGTGCATCCGGTGGCCCGTAGAAGAAACCATTTGTGCACCTTGCTGAAGGTAGCTGGATATGGCAGGAGGATACCCATGGTAACCAGATACGCGTAGTGGTAATTGGGGCACCATCATGCACTACGGTGGCCAGAGGCGGCTGGCGCGAGTTGGCCGCGCGGGACAAGGGCGACACCCACAGGCACCGCCGGTGGTAGCATATGTGGCAAGTAGGCCACGGTAGGAGGGAGCGGTGTGGCCACATTCCCCACCACATTGATTGAAGCTGGTAGACGAAATGGATGATTGTTTCATGCGGTGGGGAAAACCCCACCGGCTAGGTGAAATAGCCCCACAACTGTGGGTCTAGGAGAGAAGGTGGTCTGCCTTCGGGCGAACCAGGTCGGACCTGCGGCCCAGCGGGCCACCGTGGGGGGGCCAAGCCCCACCTGACGTGCCGATCCAATAGAGGTATGAACTTGGGAACCAATGGGAAGACCCCGATGGGAATGACGCATTAAACTGTTCCAACCATTAATGGGACAGACCCCATGAACCGTTGTGTCCAGCCAGTCAGACCGAGTCATACTGCACACAGACCCAACCGGGCCACGAATAAATAAACGCCTGTAACTAAAGAAAATTTTTTCTTTTTGACATTCGGTCAGTGACATTGGGACACTTTTTTGGAAGTTTTCCCTTTGGCATATTTCAGTGCGCCCGACCGAGCTGGGGAAAACTGAGGTGCAATCACCCCAGTTTCACGGAAAGGGAGGTAAGTAAAATATCAGGGTTTCCATCGACGTGCCATCTATGGCATAAGGACCCTTGAGAAAATAAAAACCTTTGGAGATACTCTAATTGATTTTTGAATTATTTTTACATGAGACGTGGGTTGGATAAAACATAAATCCAATTGGGACCTTTTTACAAAAGTTCCCATCTCACGGACCGGGCGTCTGAAGAACACACCATCTTTCACATTGGGACCCCTATGACAGGATGGTCCATCAGGTATTGTTTTTTGGTACTTTTTACTAGTTTAAATATAACTGATGGCTTGATAATTGGATCCCCATAATCAAGCATGCTATGAGCGGGAATCATGTGATCGACTGTCTTTGAAGTAGAGACCCTCTATGGGTCAGCATCATAGCGACCCTCTGTGGATCAGCATATAGAGACCATATGAAGATCAGCATCATACTAACCTTGTTTCAATTATCATTATAGAGACATTGTGTAGATCGGCATCATAGAGACCCAATGTGGATCATCATCTAGCGACCCTGTGTGAATCAACATCAAAGAGACCCTGCGTAGATCAGCATTCTAGCGACCCTGTGCGGATCATCAGAGTGTGAGATAACGAGGACCAGCCATAGAGTAGCCCTTTGTGGATTAGCAATATATGGCCCTTTGTGGATGTAAAATGTAAAAACTCCATCGTTGTTCAACTATGGAGACATCATAATGGAATAAAATTATATAGACTTAGGCTAATCATCTTTATTCTTGAACACTGATTTGTATACCCTGTTTGAGTTGAATCTTTTGGTTTGTGATTTGTGACTGAGGTAATGCTTTGTGACTTTCCTTTTTGGAATTCTGAGAGACGTTTTGGGTTCCCGTGGTGCCTACTGGGTATTTTTATACTCACCCCTGCACAGGCTTCACTCGTACGTTGTTTTGTCTTGTGAAAATGACGAACACCTTGGATGGGACGTGGGGGAGCCCGAACCTGGAGGTACATGGAGGTTATTGGCTAACCAGGAGAGAAGTGGAGAAGAGATATACCTAACCTTCAGGTAGTATCCTTAGTGGGTGATTCCAAGATCTTTTTTTGATTTTTAGTTGTAGTTGTTCCTTTAAGTTGAGCTTGTATTCCGACCACTTTTCTTTCAGTACACACCATTACCACTGTAGTTCTACTTCATGGTTTCTTCTGGTTGTGATCATGGATTTGGATTTTGTATTGGATTAAATGAAATACCTTCCATTTTAGGGATATGAATTATCGAATCTGGTCGCCAACACCTGGCATATGGAAGGCGATATTAGGGTAGTCATGGAACGGGCCCCGGGGGATAGGTCATGAATATTACATGGAAAGATTCACTTACCACTAATGATACTCCACAGAAATGGTACAAGACCCTTTCGTCAGGGAACATAATTTTGATTATGTTCATTGATGAAACATTAGAGAGTCAATTATATTACTCCACATCCTGATGCAAGATAGAGTTCTAGAGAGAGTACTTCTCGGGGTGCTTTCTAAGTGAGCAGGAACCACTGGTGAGAGAAATCACTAGACACCAAGAAGCTATGACATTGGAAGAAGGTAGTACAAAGATGAAAGAGAGGTCCAAGAAGGCATGTACATCTGGTGGATGACCCTGGGGTGTAGGGTCATAGGTGCGGAGTTCATGAGATAATGGAGGTCAGTAGTGGAGTAGACTGTGCTACTCGTGCAGCGAGTATGGTCACATGGCCCGCCACTGCCCGAACTACCGCACCAACGATCAGTAGACAAATGAGCGATGAATGAGGAAGGGGATGATATTTGATGATGGAGGTCCATAGGGAGGAGTATGTGGTAGAGGATCTGGTCGTGTAGCAGACACTAGGAATCAATTTGAGGTTCTACCACTGCCAACTCCAAGTGGTCCACCCCGACTATAGGGAGTAGGTGGACAGGGACGAGCTCAGCTTAAAGTAGCTGAGTCCTATGACCAAATCACTCCAAATATGATTTGAGATACAATCTATTTCTACTCCACCCTCTCTCCAGTTCTTATAGTCACAAGTGTCGGTCACTCTTTTATTTCCACAGATCTCATTCAAATCATGGATATTCCGATAGAGTCGTTGGCTTAATAATTTTGTTGAGAAACTACTATGGGATATGACTCAATGATTAAATAATGTTGAAATAATTATGAGATTACTATAGGAGGCGAGATCTTCATATGGGATCTCTTAGTAGCAGCATCGATGCCTTACAATGTCATCTTGTGTATGGACTAGGTGTCCACAATCTATCCTCAGATCGACTGTTTTTGGAACAGACTGTGGTTTGTCCTTGAGGATGGGACCATGTTTTACTTCACTGTAATTAAGGTAACCATTTCATCTCATAATGTAATTTATCAGAGGAGGTTGCATATGATAACTCATCAGTTGTCTAGTAGTACCCTCAGAGCAGTTTATGAGAGAAGTCTTATTTATCTAGTAGTGGTGGACCAGTATGCTAATGTGTTTTCTGAAGTTGTTCGGGGACTACCTCCTCCTCGAGATGTTTAATTCTACATCGAAATATACCCTTGGAAGACACTGATATCCAAACCAGCATATCAGATGGCCCCCACGGATCCTCGTGAGTTGAGGGTATAACTAGAGGACTTGCGGGGGAAGGGGTTCGTAAGGCCCATTTTTTGCCCATCGGTAGCCCCAATTTTATTTTCCGAAAAGGCAGACAGGGGATTGAGGCTTTGCATGTACTATCAGTACCTGAACTAGGTGATCTGATAAACAGGTATCCATTCCCAAGGATTGATGATATATTCAATCAACTGAAGGGAGCTCAGTAGTTTTCAAAGATAGACCTCATATCAGGCTATCACCAGCCCATGGTACGAGATGAGGATGTACCAAAGACGACTTTCAGATACTGGTATAGACACTATGAGTTTTTGGTGATTTTTTTCGGCATGAAAAATTTTCCACCAGTATTCTGGGGAATCATGAACATGATCTTCCATCCTTACCTCGATCACTTCATCGTGATCTTCATTGCTGACATCTTGGTGTACTCTACATCGGAGTTGGAGCATGCCACTCATCTATAGATAGATCTGGATACACTTTGAGATCACCAGCATTATGGTAAATTCTCGATGTTCTAGTTCCAGATATGGTAATTCCACTTTACGGTACACATTATCTTAGAGGCTGGATTAATAGTTGATCCATCAAATATTGAGGTAGTGCTTTCTTGGGAGACACACAGGTGTGTCACCAATGTGATGAGTTTCCTATGATTGGATGGGTATTACCAGATATTTGTACCAGAATTTTCCAGAGTAGCATCACCCATTTAATCTTTGACAAAAAAAGGTACAACATTTCTTGTGGACAGAAATATTCAATCTGTGTTTCCAGTAGCAATGTTAGATACTGAAGAGTTCACCAATATTTAGGCTACTATAAGAGGGTGTTCGGTATGTGGTCTACTTTGAAGAAACAGGGATAAGAATAGTATGTGTCCTAATGCCAGAGTGAGTGTTGATCTCCTATGGATCACGATAGTTGAGGAATCCTGAGCAGACCTACGCGACCCATTATATTGAGTTAGCAGTAGTGGTATTTTCATTGTAGACGTGGCAGCACTACATGATGGGGGAATAGTTTACTATCTACTCTGATCATAGGAGTCTCATGTATATCTTCTCACAGAAGGACCTGAACATGAGATAATGGTGATGGCTAGAGTTCCACCTGGATTATGACATAGAGATTGTCTACACTCATGGATGGGGAATGTTGTGAAAGATGCACTTAGAAAGAGGTTAGGTTTATATTTCCTGAGTGAGGTGATAGAGTATCTATCCATTTTTCTATTATCATTCATGGATAGTGATGGAGAAGCTTACCTCTGGTCTATGATAGTCACTCACTCGCTCCTTTAGTGATTCAGGGAGGATCATCTTGGGGTTATTGACTACAAGACCTAATATGCTAAGGTATCCTCAAGATAGACTCTTAATGGATTTTATGATGGTGGGGAGCACATTAATATTTTCATAGGATGCACCATGGTACCAGTGACACAAAACGAGGAGGTGTTGAGGGAGTTAAACACATACCTTATGGAAGTACATACTGGTGTGTTGAAGAGGTACCAGGACCTCAGATGTCAGTACTAGAGGTCGGGGATGATGAAAGTAGTGGTAGAGTATGTTTCATGATGCCTCATTTGACAGCAAGTGAAGGACGAGCACTAGGTTAATGTACACTTGACTCAGCCACTCGACGTAGAAAATTGGAAACATGATGATATCTCAATGGAATTCATGATGGGTTTACCACGTATGTAAAGGGGATATGACTCAATCTTTGTGATCATTTACTGGCTCACCAAGTCGGACCACGTCATACCCATCGAGATGTAGGGATCAATACAGGGATTGGGATGCCTCTACGTGAAAGATATAGTTCAACATCACTGGGTTCCATCGACGATCGGTTCATATGGCGATTCTTGTTTAACATCTTAGTTCTAGAATGGATTGTAGGAGACGTTCGGGACTCAACTATATTTGATCATAGCCTTTCATCTTTATACATATGGTCAGACAGAGCAGACCATATAGATTCCTGAGGACATGCACTGTGGTCGCGTCCTTGATTTTGGATGTAGTTAGAAAGATAAATATCCATTGTTTCAGTTTTAATACAACAATAGTAATCACTCCACCATTGACATGGCACCATTTGAGGCCTTGTACGGTCGACCATGCAGATCACCTCTATGCTGGACAGACCCATGGGGGTCAGCACTTATGGGCCCAGAGTTGGTACAGGATACCAGTGATAAGGTTTAGATCATCTTGGAGTGGATGAAGACTCCACAGAGTATGAAGAAGTAATATGATGACACAAGATGGAGACCCATGGAGTTCGAGGAAGAAGACTATGTCTTCCTACGGGTCTCAACTCGATGAGGTTTGTAGAGATTTTCCCAGGATGGTAAGATATATCTGAGGTTAATCAGACCCTTCCATATTCTTATAATAGATGGCGGTGTGGTGTACCACCTATCTCTTCCACCATAGATGAACATGGTGCATGACATTTTCCACCTGTCATAGTTGAGGAGATACGTACGTGATCCCTCACACGTCATTGACTGGGGAGAGCTGGACATTGACAATTGGAAAACATTAGTGGAGCTCCCACTAGAGTTAGAGGATCAATAAGATCAGGTCCTTTAGGGGTGGTTGATACCTCTGGTGCGAGTTTGTTGGAATCATAGGAACCTCTAGGGGAGCACATGGGAGCGGGTGGCTCAGATTCATGCTCAATATACCCATTTGTTTTCTTAGATTTTGTAGGGGATTTCGGGGATGTAAATCCCAAAGGTGGGGATAATTTAAATACATGAAAATTCTTTATAATTTTTTTAATTATTTGAATTATTATTATGAGTCTGCTAAAATTTAGGACTAGTGATTTCATGGCCTAGATAGCCCGTAACAGAATTTTGATCTTTTTGAGGTATGTTCAGTAAATGTGTGGGAGAGAATTTATATCTTTTGAACTAGTGATAAAATTATGAATCTAAGGGAACCATTGAACTCTCAATAACATAATTACCTTAGGAAAAATAAAAATATGTTCAGAAAAATTCAGACGTAAATGTTATTTTTAGGAATTTTGGAAAAGAATAATCAAATAACTAAAGAAGTTATTTTATACTTTTTAAACCACTTAGTGATGGTGGTGGGACAACAACATATCATCATGCTTGGATTGAGAGTCATTTATTGACATGATCCTTTGGTTACATAACCCTGACGGTCATAGGATTAAAAGAACATTTGTTTTGGTATATTAATGAACCATATTAATGAGTGGTGCATATGATGTTCCTTTTATTATAATTAATAAAACATGTGGAATGTGTTTTTTGGAGATCTAAGGGGTGAAGATCTAACAAAATTTCGGTGATGAATTCCTCCTAAGAAGATAGAGATTCAACGCTGCCATTATGGATTCGAACCAGACATCGATGGGTGACGATGAACACCGACGAACATATTCGAACAACATATTCTCATGTATCTTCTTCTCCAAATAAAACCTGTTCAATTAGGGATTTTATATATTAAAAGTGAATTATCGATCCAACAAACTCAATTAATGAAATATTTGATGAACATGGATCATCTAACTAGTGGGTTGACCTAAAATTCGTTTTAGTCTGTGTGTGGTTTTTGTGGGAAATTAATCTTAGTATTGTTCTGAATATTTTCCCTTGATGAAACCCTAATGTGGAGGGTGCAAGAAAATATAAAAAAGTCATTAACCCCCCCACTGCTCTTATTTTCATTGATTTTCTTATGGACAAATGTTCAAAATGAAGAAAGCATGAAATTGAGGGCCACACAGTGAAGATGGCATCCTGGGAGGCCTGTAGGCACAGATGGGAAGATAATCGGACTAGCAGAGCTTTAACAGTGGCACGCAGAAGTGCCAACAATACAGATCCAGTGGCGTGGTGACACCATTGGCAAGTGACTGGATATTGTTGGCCGCTAAGAGGTGGTGGCACCGACAGCTACCACGGAAAACATGGGAATGTCTTCGGATACCAACCACATTCATGGTGATAAGCACACCACAGAGGAGGTGGTGGAAGCCAAAGGGTTCCTACGGAAGTGATTCCATGACTCAGAGTTGATGCATTGGGATGAACTATGCCCGTGGGTCCTGTATATGACTAGTCCACATGGACCAATTAGCTAGAGTGGTTCCAGTATGGTGTTGTTGATTGAAGAACTCAAATGGACAGATTTTGTTCAGGGAAGATGGAACATGGCCAACCAGAGGGCTTGGAGAGTTCCACGGCCTGGCGGGCCAAGCCCAGCTAGTTTGGGCTAGTCTTATTAGGCCGGGTTGGGTCAGTCTGACTAGGTCTGGCTAGGCCATGACCCATTTCGACCCCAGTTTCATTTAAAGGTCCATATCTCCAAAACTAGATGTCTGTTTGACGAACCATCTATGGTGATGGAATCCTTAGGACAAGGTGGTTCTATTTTGATAATCCCCATGGGTTTTGGAGAATTTTGGTGTACGACAGAGTCGGATCAAACTCAAATCCAACTGGGCACTTGGTACTAAAGTGAGTATAACTTAATGATTGGGCATCTGATTGACCCTTCTTCTCTTGTGTTGGTTCCCTTATATCATGGTGGTTCTTCAAGTTACTTTTTCAAGTAACATCGTGGATGTTGAGGTACGAATGATGGCTTGAAGAGAAAACCCTACAGAACTCAATCGCACCATGTGTGGGACTCCTGTGGTTGGCTATCATGTGAAGAGGGATTCTATGGGATCGCCATCAGGGACTTACCACCCTGTACAAATCAATGACTTACGACCCTATGTGAATAGACAAATGACAACCATTTATGGATCAGCAATAGAGATACCCAATGAGGACTATCATTAGAGTAGCCCTTTATGGATTAGAAACTTACAACCTTGTGTGGATCAGCGACTTATGACCCTGTGTGGATCAGTAGTTGCACAACCTCTTGGTGACCAGCCTTAGAGCAGCCCACCGTGGATTAGTTACTTACATCCTTATGTGGATCAATGAATTACGACCCAGTGTGGATTAGTGACACACACCCCTGGGTGGATCAGCTTTAGAATTAATTCTTATTAGTTGAGTAGAGGAACTTATTTATAGAATATTTTTGTTTTAGATTTATGACTAATCAACATTAGTCCTGGTCTTTATGTTATATACTTGTTGTGAGCTGAGTCTTTTACTTTGTGATTTCTGATTGAGTCCATGCTTTTTTTTCTCCCCTATATTAAATCATGGGAGTCCTTCGGGGGACATGGGGTACATACTCGGTATTGTTATACTCGCCACTACACGGACATTCCCACACTATGTCGTTTCCTGTGCATACAACAGACAACTTTGACCAAGGTTTGAGATCCAAGAAAAGATGGTTAATGGAGGTGACCAGATTACATAAGGAGCCCTAATAACCAGCTCTTCCTACCATTCAGGTAGGATCTTTGGCGGATTTACTCATGAGTTGTTTTTCCTTTTTGGGAATTTTCAATTTTTTTTGTATTCTAGCCCATTCTACTTCATTTAAATGTTTTAGTTTTAGTAGTTATACTTTGTGGTTTGTTCTTATTGGGTACGTGGTATGTGCATTGCAGGTTTAAATAGACAATGTCTACCCATTTTTAGGGATATGCCTTTCTAGTGCTGGTCACCAACCCTAGGCTTATGGAAGGAGAGTTTGGGGTAGTCACATCTTGGGCATCGGGGGAGTAGTCATGATAATGAGGGTTTGATTGAAATGGTTATTTCAAAAACTATTGGTTTGTAACGGATAAATTATACTCAATCTATAATAATTTTATACATATATATATATATATATTAATATATATGTAAGAATATGAAATTATTTCAATTTATTTTATAAATCATTCTGAAAAAACAATATGAGGGTAACAATTTTATCAAATGATTATGGTTCTATAAAAAATTACACCTATAATTATAATTTATTTATGTGTATGTGTATATATATATGTCAATCCATGAAAAAAAATTAATTAATAATATATTTTACCTATGTGATTACAATTTCTAATCCAAAATGGATAATAACAAAAAAACATTATTTTTTTGTTTGTGGCCCTTATAATTTAAAAAAGGGTTTATTATTTGGATGTTGCTATTATTATTTCATAAATATTCATGTACGAAGATTATTTAGTTTATGAAATGGGTTCAATATATTATTTCTGTGTTATAATTTATTCTTCTTCTATTTATTTTTGGTTGATGATTTTGTGTAACCTAGATTTAATGTGATAATAGTTATCATTTTTTGTGAAAATCCTATAAAGACTATTATTTTATGTGCACAAGAAATCATTTTATTTGGGAAATTGAGTCTAAACCCTTTGGTATGTCATGATAAATTAGTTATTTCCATTATATAATTTATAAATAAAATTACACTAATTTTAGAGATCAATTTTGCTTTCATTATTCTTTTTAATAGTGCATTTCAAATAACTATGGTCATTTCAAGCAAGAGATTTTTCTAAAAATTATTTTCTAAATTCCCAAGAAAATGCTGAATACATGTCATGAGAATGATAATTTTATTTTAAAGAAAATAATTTTATATATGTATTTTGAAGAGTTTTGGGTTTGGAATGAGAAAAGATGAAATATGGAAAATGTTTTCAATAATTTTCTCTAGTATGTTATGTGTGATTTTGGGGATTGAATACATAAGACTTAAGGGAACTTTTTTCCCACTAAGTTAGGACCAGAGGCCTTTTGTTATGTTTTTTATTATGGTATTCATAGAATCATGAAATACCAAATAGAAAATTATAATGTTCAATAACAGAAATTCCAACATTCTTTAAATTATAATTATTTTGGGAAATGAATGATTTTATAATTATATATATTTAGAATTTTATTGTTATAAAAATATATTTTATGGATTTTTATTTATTTTAAAGAAATAATTTAAAATAATTTTTTAATTTTACTAAAACCCCTTATAGACATTTTAAATTCTCACCAAATGTTTTAAATTCAGTTTTTATAGGTTTAGTATATTTGTCCGTGATGTATTTTTCTATTTCAATGTAGTACAATGAATATTATTTTTTATTTTATTTTATTTTTTATAGTTTTTTTAAATGTTATATTTGTATCTAATTATTTAAAACCTAGAATGATAAAAGTTCCTAGTATGTAATAAATTTTTTCTATTGTTTCAATATAATTTAATCAATAAAACACTGTATTTATAAGACTAGAACCAGGTTGCGGGTTTGGGTCATTATACTTGGTATCAAGGAAATATTCTTGTGGACATTAAAGATTATATGTTTTCATTTATGTGTTATAGTATAAGAGACTAGTAGTCTAAGTGCTCTTAAATTCTAAAGATGGAAATTTTAAATTATTTTTAGTTTTAATAACGAATTGCGAGGATGCAATTTTGTGGAGGGGGGATTATGAAACACCACAGTAGCATTTTTGATAATTTAAAATACAATATGTTATAGAAAATAATTATTTAAATAAATTTTTTAATTAATAATAATACATTAAAATAATTATAATTCAAATTTATAGTTTTATAATTAATTTTATATCAATATTATAAATATACAATATTAGAGTATTATTTAGAATATTATTATTATATAAATATATTTGATTTTTTATACAAATAATGATAATTTGACTAGTAAAATTTATTTTGTAATTGGATTATTTATTTTTAAAAATATTATAATATTTTAGGAAAAACAATTTAAAAGTATTTTTTTATAAAAATTTATAATTTGGAAGAAAGTATTTTAAAATTTAAAACATATTATTTATTTTTGGGTGATATTAATAATATAAGTACGTGATATAAATAATTTTATCCAAATTTATGTAAGTTAAATAACTATTTTTAAATATTAAAAGTTTTCATATATTTTAAAGTGACATTATTTTAATTTTAAGGTGATTTGGAATTAATAAATTTTGAATTATCATAATATAGTAATATGTTTTATAAAAATATAATATGAAAATATAAATTATTTATTTATATTTTAATATATTTATATCAAAATGTGATTAAAATTATATGTTTATAAATACATTTAATTATCATTTTATGTATATATGTTTTATTTAATTTAAAATATAGATATAATTAATGGATCCTAAATATATATTTATCATTACATTATTATATATATATATATATATTATTAAAATTAGAAATGAGATTTGGATATTCATTAAAAAATATAAAATATTTAAAATAAAATACATAAAACCAAATTATAGATCAAATATTAAATCAAATATTATTGACATTAAAAATGTGAATATGGGAGGTGATAACGATAGAGAAATATTGCTTATTATGGAAGACAAGAAAACATTAGATAAAAAATAAATATAATGAAACAATTTAAAAAAGTGATAGTAATATATAAAATAATCTAAGTGGCGTGACAACTAAAAGGGAAAAACATGAATTTCAGAAAAAATATTACCCATGAAAATATATAAATAAATAAAAAAAACAATCTATTATTATAATTATAAATATTTGATAAATATATACAAAATAATAAATAAATGTAGACCTATGGTTGTGGGTCTTTGTTATATATTTTTTAAATAAAATAAAATTTACATAACACAACCTCTTATAGAATCTTATAACACCTATAATTGCCTTATAAGTATATGAGACTTATGGAGAACCCTCATCCAATAATTGAATATCCAAACCAAAACATCTCATTGGTTCATGTTCATATACAGGCAGAAGATGTATTCAACTCTTCGGTTTCTACAAAAATATAAGGGAAATTATTTGTTTTTCAAAAATAATTAAAAAAATTTCTCCCCTTCTTTCTACTACAATTCAAAGAAGGGGGGTTATAAGATTTATTGTACAAATTTGTTTATAATGAACTATTTTCAAATTTTAATTCATGTTTGTTTAAGGGAAAATTTATTTTCAATTTATAATGATTTATTTATGGGTTTGTTTGATCTAATTTTTTTTTATTTTACTAAGTTTATATATATGTGTGTGTGTGTGTGTCTATACATATATTGATATATATATAAATCTATTTTTAGTTTATTTATATGTGATAAGGGTTTGATGTAAATGGTTACTTATAAAATCTATATTTTGTAAGGGATACATTATTTTCAATATGTAATAATTTTATACATATACATATACACTGATTTATACATATGTAAGTATATTAAATTTTCTGTATCTATTTTTTATATCGTTCAGAACTAAAAACATAAGGGTAATAGTTTTATCAATTGATGTTTTCTATAAAAATAAGTTTATCCATATATATAATCTATATATATATAATTCAATCATTGAAAATATTTTTTATTTAAAAACTAATTTTCAATTGGGATTATAATTTCTAACTTAAAATGGAAAACAATATTAAATCCCTATTTTTTATTGTGTGCATTAAAATTTTAAAAGGGATTATTATTTGATGTTGCAGTCATTATTTCATATATATATATATCCTATTATTTATTAAAAGTGGTCATTATTTTATTTCCAAGGTAGAATTTATTCATATTATATTAATTTATGGTTTATATTTATGTGTATACTTGATTTAAAGTGACAAATATTATCATTTTACTTGAAAATCCTTAACAAGATAATATTTTATGTGAACAAGCTATCAGTTCATGTGATAAATTACATTATCACCCCTTGGTAGGTCATGAATAATTATTTATTTCCAAAATCTAATTTATAAATGATATTCCATGAATTTTATGGATAATGTATGCATTTATTATCATTTTTAATTGAGCATTTTAAATAAAGGTGGTTATTTCAAGCATGAAATTATCCTATGAAAGATTTTTGTTATTCTTCAGAAAATTTTAAGGACATGTTATGAGAGAAAATTTTCTTTTTAATAAAATAATATTATGTATGTATTTTGATTTTTTGGGTTTTTAATGAGAACGAAAAGTCCATATAAATTAATGTCATTGATTGGCACTAGTATGTTGTGTAAAGTTATGGAGAGTGAAACCATAAGTCTTAAGGAAACTTTGTTCTAGTCATATTATAACAAGAGGGATTATATTATGGTTTTTATTATGGCCTTCCACGTATCATGAAGTACCCACCATAAAATTATTTTTTTCAATATGAGAAATACCAACATTATTTTATTTATAATTATGACAAGAAAATAGTGGTTTTCTAAATATATTTATTTAGAATTAAAATATTATGAAATTAAATTTTAAGTATATATAATTATTTTAAATAATTAATTTTAAATAATTTGTTAATTTTGTTAACCTATTATTTTCTATTTCAGATTCTCACCATATGTTTTAAATACATTTTTACAGGTTTTGTTGATTTATCAGTGATGTATTTTTCTATGTAGAGGCAACAAATTAATGATTCATTGTTTATTTAATTTCAATTTGAATAGTTTTGTTTAAATGTAATGTTTTTATCTAATTCTCCAAAACCTAGACTAGTAAAAGGTCCTGGTATGTAATAAATTTTAAGTATTGTTTCAGATACTTTTTATTTAAAAAAATACACGGCAATTATTAGAGTTAAACCTGAGTTGCAGATTCATGTCATTATACATGGTATTCGTGTAACAGTATATGAAACATTGTAGATTATATGTTTTCATGTATGTGGTATAATATAAGAGTTTAGAATTACTAGTGTTTCATAATTAAAAAGATGGAAATTCAGGCATCATTTTATTCTGACAAACAATTTTAGGGACACAATTTTATTGAGGGGTATAATTTGACACCGTAGTAATTTTAATTATAATTGTAAATACATTATGTTATGAAAAATAAAAATATAACGTATTGTTTTTTTTGTTAAAAATAATATATATAAATATATACATTTTAAATGTAATGTTTTCGAATTAATTTTAAATCAAAATTCTAATAATACTATTTTTTAGTATTATTAAAATTATTTTTTTAATATAAGTATTTTTTATTTATTTTTATAAAAATAATGAAAATTTAAATAAATAGACTTCTTTTATCAAATGGTTATTTATTTTTTAATATATTATATTATTTTAATAAAAACAATATAAAATTATTTTAATAAAAAATTATAATTTTATAGAATTTATATTAATTTTTTTAAATAATTTTATTATGTAATGATAGAGATAATACAATTATAACTTATTATAATGTTTTATTTTAATGTGAGTAAATTAAAATATTTATTTCTTGAAGAATAAGTTTTTAAATATTATTAAGTGAAATTATTTTTATTTTGTAGTTATTTTAAAGTAATAAATTTTCAGTGATCATTATATGGTAATATGTTTAATAAAAATATAACTTATAAATTTAAATTATCTATTTTATAATTTTATATTATTAGATAAAAACATGATTTATAGTATATGTTTATAAATACATATAATTATTATATATATATGTTTTATTTAAATAATAATTTATGTAATTATATGTTCTTAAATATATAATAATCATGATTTTATTATATTTATATCTTCTAATTTTATTGAAATTAAAATCAGGATTTTTTTGTCTTTATTAAAAAATTCATATATTTAAAATAAAATAAATATAATGAAATTATTGATCAAATATTAAATCATATATTATTGTACTAAAAAGGGTAAATATGGTAGGTGATAAAGAGAGAGCGACGTGACATATTGTTGAATAAAGGAAAGAACTAGTTATAAAATGAAAGATAATAAAACGATTTTAAAAAATAGAAATAATATATAAAATAATGTAAGGGGGATGATAGCTCAAAAGAGATAATACATGCCTGAGGGATGAAAAATGACCAATGTAATGATATAAAAAAGGATAAATATAATATATTACTATAATTATAATGATTGGATAAAAATTAACAAGAAAATAAATCAATGTTTACCTATAGTTGTGGGTATTTGTTTAGTTTTTATTTTTAAAAAATTAATAAAATTTAAAAATAACTCGGATTCTTTTAGAATCATATGACATATGTATTTTTATTATATGTTTATGATACTTTGGGAGATCTATCCTTTATTGTTATTATACTAGAACTAAAACCTCTCCTTGGTTCAAGTTCATAGGCTGGTTGATGTTTTCCTCCACTCATCAGTTTCCATTAACATGTAAGGGAAATTATTTGTTTTTACAAAACATATAATAATCTTTTTATCCACATTTTCTACTTCAATTAAAATGAGATTAATATATAATATATTTTACAAAATTAGTTATGGAGAATGATTTTAAAATTTCAATATATGTTATATAAGGGATATAATTATATTAAATTTATAATGATTTATATAAGGGTTTGTTTGATCGTGATTTTTTTTATCATATTACTAAGGGTATGTATATATGTGTGATTGTGTGTATATATTCATATATACACATATATAAAATTATAATTTCAGTGTATACAAATATATATTTGATAAGGGTTTGATTTAAATGGTTTTTTCTAAAACCTACAATATATATGGGATAAATTATTTTCTATATATAAAAATTTTATACATTTATATACACTAATTTATACATATGTTGGTATATAAATTTGTTCTATCTATTTTATAAATCATTGAGAACTAAAAAAATAAGGGTAATGATTTTATCAATTGATTTTTTTCTAAAAAAGTACATTCATATATATAATTTGTTTATATATATATTAATGTAAATCATGGAAAATCATTTTTTTAATTAAAAATCTAGTTTTTCTATGTGATTATAATATCTATCATAAAAAGAAAACAAATAAAAAATATTTAGGTTTTGTGTTCTTTAAAATTGTAAAATGATATATTATCTTTATGTTGTTGTTATTAATTATTCTTTATAAATGTGTTCATATATTTTTTTTATTATATGAGGATAATATTTTATTTCCATGTTATAATTTATTTCTATTCTCTCAATTTATGGTATGTATTTATTTGTAATGTAGTTTTAAATCGATAATAGTTATCATTTCATGAAAAAATCATAAATAATTATTTATTTTATGTGCATAATATATCATTTAATATGAAAACATTCATATGTACCCCTTGGTATGTCATGCCAAATTATTTATGGTCGTCATATAATTTATAAATGGCATTACATGTGTTTTATATAACATGTGTGCATTTGTTATAATTTGTAATTATTCATTTCAAATAAAGATGGTTACTTCAATAAAGTGATTCTTCAAAAGATGATTTTTGAAATTCTTGGAAAAATCATGATGACATGTTATGAGAGAGACCATTTTATTTTAAAGAAAATAATATTATGTATTAATTTTTCAATGTTTTGGGTTTGGGATGAGAAAGGAAGGTCTATGGATTAATGTTTTTTTCAAGGATTGGCTCTATTAAGATATGTGATGTTATGGGGAGTGAACGTATAAGACATAAGGGAACTGTGTTCCAACTGAGTTATTACTAGAGGCCATATGTTATGGTTTTTATTATTCTCTACCAAGTAGCATGAACTACCCACTAGAAAATAATTATGTTCAGTATAAGAAATCCCATCGTTCTATTAATTATAATTACATTGTGAAATTAATAGTTTTAAAAATATATTTATTTTTTATTCAAATGTTCTGAATATCTATTTTTTATATGTATATTTATTTTATGTAAATATTTTATAATAATTTTTTAATTATATTAAACCCCTCATTGAGCATTATAAATACTCACTCTATGGTTTAAATTCATTTTTTACAAGTTTTATAGAATTTAAGTGTTTTTTTTCTATGTGGAGGTAGGGCACAAAAGATTCATTGTTTATTTAATTAAATTTTGTATAGTTTTGATTAAATGAATCATTTGTGTCTAATTAACCAAAAAATAGTCCAGCAAATGTTATGAGAATTTAATAAATATTTTTTATTGTTTCATTTTTTGTATTAATAAAAAATACACATCATTTATGAGAGTTGAACCTAAGTTGTGGGTTTAGGTCATTATAGTATACCATTACCCAAAATATGGTATTCCTGATTATTTAATCAGAAAGACATGTTTGGGGTGACCCAGAACACCATAAGGTGATGAATTCTAGTATGGTGTTATTGAGGCTCATATGGATTGTAGGTGCTTTCTTACAGCAAGGATATGCCTCTAACAGGTATGTCAGAGACTCGTACACATGAGCTCATAGATCTTATAACAATATTCAATTAGAGGTGTCATAATTCTTTTCCAAGGGCTATAAATGGTTTTTGGTGATTCAAATTTGTAAGTGAATATGTTGGAGTTGGATATAAAGCTATCAAAGGAGGGTACTGAAACCCAGTGGTAGTTTATATTTTTCATGGTAGGATAGAGACTAACTCTATACAGTTTAAATTCTTGTTGTTTGGTCTATGAAAAGTTTTGGGAATTGATTTTCACATTCCCTCTTTGAGAAAGGTATCAATACATGGTGATATGAAGTTAATGAAATTGAATCAGCATGAATAGTGTAGTTAAGTTATTTTAAATCATGGTAAATGAAAATTTGAGATAACTATAACTGGAAAACATTTGGTATTGATAAACCATAATTAATGAGGGAAACCTATGTTATACATAGTAAAGACATTAACTCCTATATATAAGGGGGTATTTCTGGGACCAAACATCCTATATGAACATGATCTTTGGTAGGATAATAATCTCAAACAATTATTAGTGTTGTAATTTTGGATTAATCAGTCTTTATTACCAGATCTCTAGAGGGAAGAACCATTATCTTGAAATCACATGGTTCATGGGGTTCTAAGAGATGGATACCCACTCAAAGAAACTTCTTTTTCCCACTCAAAAATGAAATTCAAGAAGGTGGTTTAGGGAAAATAAAATATAAAGAAGGGTTTGAGAACCGTAAAATCTTTTCCACTTTCACATGAGAATTTTACCCTAGTGAAGTGATGTGAAAAATCCACTAATATAAAATTTTCCTAGACTAAGGGGTCCTGTGAGCGTTTCTTCGCTCTTCCAAGGGCTACAATGTTGGACCAATAAAATTTATTTCATTTTTTTATCCCCAATATTTTTCATATTTTCTAGATATGAAGAGTTTATCAACATAATATATGCATTTTTCTTTGGACTCTATTTGTGTATTTTCATCCTAACAAGTTTTATGTCTTTTTTCAATTAGTTTAAGTTACTTTAAATTTTTACCATTATATACTTAAATTAATGTTATACTTCTTTGTCAAAATTAAATCTAGTTTAATGACATGATGCATTTGGGAATGATATATTGGCAGTATTAAATAATATTTTATTTAGGAAACCCTGGGTCAAGAGTTCTCTATCATCTATTTGAATGAGTATTGATTATTTTATAAATCAGTACTCATGGTTCTCTAGTTATCAGTACTAATTTGTAATAGTCATCCCAAAAATAACAGTTAATTATTCATTTGTTATGAGATCCAATTTTAATGATGTTAAAGATCACATGGATTGGATATAAATTCATAAAGGGAATATTTCCCAATGGTTTGTGGTTCTATGCTTCTTATGAATATCCACCTCCAGTGTGGTCGAATTGAGAGAGATTTTCCTATTTCCAAGGGTTGTGAAAGGATTGTTGCAACCTGATGTGCTCAATAAATATAGTGTGATTTATGGTTTCTGGTTCTTAAAACATGATGGATGAACCCAATACTGTAGTTGAATTGGCGAGGGTATTGTGGTCCTTTGATAAGGAATGATGATTGGTGATGTTTGACATATATTAATGTTATTTATAGGGGGAAATACTTTATTTAGTTTAATGGCATGTAATAAGGTTATTTTATGGGATGTTTAATTCTATGCGGTAACGTTATATGAAATTATTGTGGATATTTTAAATCTATCATTTCGGTCACTTTTAATTATTCGAGTGTATTTAAATGTATAAATATAATTTTATCATTGAATAATCTTATTGAGATATATCAAAGTGTTAGAGACCATCTTTTGAAGATTAATCTCATGCATAAGAAAATATTATTTATATTTGAATTTTATGTATGATAAATAATTATGTACAGATTATCCAAATTTAAAATGAGTTATACGCTAATTTTATTTTTGAGATTCCCTAGGATTCCCTATTCATACTATAATGTAATGAATCAACCCACAAGTAATTCTCCAAAATTTCCTTGAATATATATAACTAATATACAATGAATGCATTTTTTATCACTATATATGTTTTTTACAGACCTAGGATTTGATATTTATGTTTTAATAAAAATACAATTATAATAAGAATCATGCCACACATATTTGTTACAATAATGTTCAATGTTCAAGTCAGTCCCTTGTGTATGGAGGGGGATAATTTTTATATTATGGCTAGATACCTCTATTGAAATTATGGTTTCACTATATATTCTTTGGTAATTGGAATCCAGATGCACTTAGTTCAAAAATACTAACCCTCCATGAAGGTCTGACCCATACACATAGGTGGGAATAATTTATTTTTATATTGTGGTTTTAACATTATTTGATATTCGGGTCTCACTATGTTTCCGGCAAAGAATAGGTATCGCGCCACACTGAATTCACAACTAAAATAAAACTACACACAGGTCTTCCCCTAATATAGTGGGGGGAAATTTTATGTTGAAAATTTAGAAAAACATGGGATTAGATATTTTAGCATCACTAGATATGATATAAAAGTATGAATCAAGATATATGTAGTTCATGGATGGAGAATCTCTAACCAGGTCTGATCTATATGCAGAGGATAATTTTTTAATTTTTAGGATTTAGGATTCGAGCTTCACTATATATTCAATAGTAATATGAATCAAGACAATCATCATTCTAGGATGGAGGCATGGTGGGTGACCAATTCTAATGATATTGGTCATATTGGGTGAGTTCTATAAAAATGTGTTGTTTTACATCATAAAATATATATTAAAAATTCAGTCTAATGTTATATGTTAAATACGTTCGTTTCACATTTAACGACCTGAAAACTGATGGATGAATTGATATTCCTCGATCATGCTGGTAATCCCTTTCCAAAATTATAGAGTGCATGTGGGCTAGGATCATAGTGAGAAACATTTGATGGTAAATGTTTGTTTCTACACTAATAGGTGATTAAAATAAAGGACAAGGGAATTTTTATCATTCAGTATAATTTCCAGGTAATTGAATGTTATCAACTATGTGTATCTCAGAAGAATTAGAATCAAGATGTATATATTATTGGGATAATTATATCATAGTATTAGAGATATTTCAACCATGAAATATAATTTAATATAGAATGGAAAAATGTTATTGTATAGTTTAAATTTTTACAATGAGGACTTGGATGATATGTATTTTGATGTCTGTTAGATAGAAACTTTTCTTTTAATTATAATGCCATATGGTATGGATGTTTCATGCAGTTTAACGTCACAACACTAGTAAGAATGTATCTTGAAGCCTTATTTCATATGACTATGACTATATCTCATTAATCAGATAAAAATTTTCTTGTGAACCGTTCATTTTTTGGGGTGTAGTACACTTGCCATCCATTGTGACCATTGAAAACATCTATTAGGATAGAAATTATGAAAACAAAAATTGTCTTTCCAATTCTGGTGAAACATTTGGAAAATTAATTTCTTGTAAAATTGGGTTTCTAAGATACAATACATGTTCTCATCATTAGCATGAGTAGAGTTGGAACTTTTTTTATTAAAGTCTCATTCAATACAATTCTAATGAACATAGAAGATGTGTGGTAAATGTGTAGATTTCTCATCAGTACATTCTAACTTATCCAGATGAATTAATAATTTCTCATCATCCAAGAGTTTCCCATCGATAAATTCGTAGAGTAAGCGAAACTGAAATTATATGGGACGTAAAACCACAGATCCATAAACAAATAAATATGGGGCCTCTTATGTGGACATGTGTGTGGTGTTATTTTTGTCCCATTGACCATGAAATAGGAGTCCCAAATAGATATTCATGTAATTTATCTCCATCATTTATATTATATTTAATAGAGTCTTATTGAAAGCCTCTTTTTCTCCATTTTCAATTAGGTGATAACAGGATGAATGGTTAGATTCATTGTTGTAACCCTAGTACAATTTCTATTTAACATGAGACAACATATATGTTTTATTTTTCCATAAAAATAATTTTAGGAACTATGAATTTTTCTATCATATTGGATTTTAGGTAGATAACGATAAAATTCATCCAAAATTCCTTGGGTGTATTTCCTTATCCCATTTTGAGAATAAGTTGGTAGTCGTAATGATATACATAATCATTTATATTGTTTCTTGGGGATATGGACCCAAAGAACCTATTCTCCAAAAGGAAAATGCCCTAGAATATTTAGCATTGTGTTAATAATATATGTTTTGATGGATAACGTTTTCATTAGTATAGATCTCATGGAATTTCGTGGTTATTTCTAAAAAGTAAATTATATTTCATTTCTATAGGTAACTAAGACTTCTAATTTTATGGGTATGTATATTCCCATATTTATAATCACTACATGAGACTATATAGACTACTTCCATTATAGTGTGAATCTCCAATTTCTCTATGCATCTAAGAAGGATTATATATAGGCCATGTTTTTAGAGGGACGTTTGTAGGATCGAAATAGTGATGTAGATGCTCAATATACAAGAGGGGGTGAATTGTATCCTTTAAAAATTCCTTTGAAACCTTTAAAGTAAGTTAGGATTAACTATGTTTTCCTTAAGCAAAAGAAAGGGCTAAGTTTAACAAAGTTAAACTTAAGCAAATTCACAACACCTCTAACACCAAATGAAAACTTGGAAAGAGATTCCGAAAGTAGGTTCTAGAAATTGAAACATAACAAAAGACTAAATTATTAGATTCTAACTTAAAGCGTATAGAATCTAAATGAAACAGAGTACAAGTAAGGAATTATAAGAAAGTTATACTTTCCATATAGTACAAAATGCAGCGGAAATAAACAAGTAGTAAAACTACAAGTAACAAGATATAAGTCTTTTAACCCAAAGAGAAGGGTATACAACAACCTTGGATAAAGGTCCATTGATTTATACTTTCAAGCAAGTATGTCTTACCCACACCAGGGTAACCCCTTGATATGATGATCAGAGTCTCTGTCTTGCTATCCCCGCAAGCCCTCAACTTCAAGGTAGTTCGCCACCTCTGTCTTCCTCAGCAAGGAAGCCCTCAAGTTCAAGGTGTTGGAAACCTCTGTCTTCCTATCCCCGGAAGTCCTCGAATGTAATAACCAACATTCGGAGTCGCACAAAGCTTTGAGAGTTAATAAGATCCTCTCTCTCCAGAAATAACTTCAACAGCACGTATGCACAATGTTGAAGAAGTTATCCATCAGCTATGAGATCTTTCAAATGAGCTCCTATTTATAGGCAAGGTCAGCCTCCTTTCCAATGGTCATATTTTCCTTAAAAATTGGAGGGACTTGTACACGTGTAACATAACCAACGGTTAGTTTATAACAGAATAGACGACATCGTTTTATAAGAAAACAAGTGTAACAGAATAAATGACATCGTTTTAAGTCTAAAATAAAAAGTTAGGAGTGAAGATTCGGAGTGAAAGTTTGGAGTGTAAAAATATATTAAAGAGTAGAAAAATTATAAAAGCGTAAGAAAAATTAAAGTTCAGAGTCTGACCAAAAATAATTTTCGGAGTCTAAATAAATTCAAAGTGAATAAAACAAAGATGGTCAGATTCTGTTTCATAGGTGAATTCGGAATGAAAATTCAGAATGAGAAATCATCATCAGAATTTGTAATGAGATTTCATCATCAGAATTCGTAATGAGAATTCGATGTCGAACTTCATAAGGATTCGTATCCAGAATTCGGAGTAGAACTTAATCAGAGTTCGTATCCAGAATTCGGAATGAAACTTTATTATAGTTCTCATCTGGAATTCGGATTGAAACTTCCTTACAGTTCTTATCCAGAATTCGGAGCCTAAAACCGAATGCTTCATATCAAAGTTTCAACGATTCTGAGAATATAGAAATGAATCCAAATCTTATACTTAAGAAAAATATGGATGAAAATATGATAAGGATAATTTTTCTTACAAAAGAGATTTTCCTTATAAAAGCAATTTTCCTTATAAAAGAATGTTTCTTGAAGATAAGGTGTTTGTGATTTTCAAAACAAGAATGAATGGAAAATTCATAAGGAAAACCTTATTGACTCAACAATCTCCCCCTTTTTGGAAATCACAAACATCCTTACGAAAAAGAAATTCTAAGAAGAAAGAAAACATTAAGGCTTATCTCCCTTTGCTTATGGATGTAGATGAATACGACTAACTCCCCCTTAGGCTTTGAAACTCTAAGGATCGTATTCTAGATTTCCAGAATGACATTTCATTACGAATAATAAAGTCTTTTTTATTGAAAAACTCCCCCTTAGATAAACTCTTATTAGAGTTTGTTTTCTTTCTCACCCTTTGTTAAGATTCTTTTTCCCTTTTCTTATTAGGGTCTTTTCCTTCTCCCCATTTGTGATTTTCAAAAATAATTCGAGGGAATGGAAAATATAACAAGGTACCTAAAAAATTAGTAGCCACGACCAAAGAAACGAGCAAGCACATATTTTCATTATGTTTGAAGAGCTCAACAACAATGAAATATAGATACAACAAAAGATCGGATCTGTCTATTTTGGATCTTTTACCTTCGCCATGAGACCCTTAAGAATAGTCTTTATCTTTTTTAAGTCTTTATGGTATTCCTTGCCTTGCTTCTCTAACACAACAATTCTTGCACTTTGGGCTTAAATCTTTTCTTCCTGGGCTTGAAGCTTTTCTTCCTGAACTTTAAGCTTTTCTTCCTGAGACTTCATATTTTCTTCAAACACAATCCGATGATCCCTTTCATATTTCCAATTTTGAGAGACAGAATTTAGCTTCCCATTCAGATCTATGACTTCTTGAATCTGGAAATTCTTTTCATTTGTCAATTTCTCTTCAAAGGACGAATTTAGCTCATTTATCTTCATGTCCTCAGTCTCAAAAGCATCCTTCACATTATCTTGAAATTCATCAAAGTGCCTCATTTCTTCTATAGTCTTCCTCGACCAACTGGTCATCCTCTTGCAAGATATTTTGTGGGATTCATATCCGACAAAGAAAGATTTGAATTGAGCTTCTATCTCAACACACTTATCCATGACCATGGATACAGAGTCTGATTTATGATTCAAAGCATGTTGGAGCATCTGACATCTTGAATCAATTCTTGAGAAGGTCGGAATAGAACCAACCAACTTCTTTATAGACCGAACAACAAAGTCATTCCCCAATGAAGATGACTCCGAATTCGAGACTCTGCTTGGAGAATTTTCTTCTTCAACTTGGTGAAGCTTTCTCTTTGAAGAACTACTAACTTCCTTTCTATTCACCACTACTGAGCTTGGAGTATCAGCAAGAATTTTCTTTCCCTTGTCTCTTTTTAGAATAGAATCTGGTTCCGGAGTTCTTTTTTCACTATCAGTTACTTGAATAATATTTTCTTCATCATCAACAGCTTTTTGAGCTACATCCTCTACGTTCTCCATTTGAGAAACATCATGTAGAAGTTTTTCTTCTTCTTCATGATAAGCTACTTCTTCTTCACCTTGTTTCTCATCGTTTCCAGGAGTGACTAATTTCGAAGATTCGTCTTCTAAAGTTCGGAGCGACAGATGTTCCGAAGGTGTCCCCTTATAATCATCTACTTGTTTCAAAACATCTCCAATTTTACCACTTCCTGAAGGACCCCGGGACACCCTGAGAGGGGAGGGGTGAATCAGTGTGACCACTTTTTCTTTTAATGTGGTGGATCTTGTTCCCACGTTGGTAGGAACTTGTTGAACCTGTAAGATGATTATGATTAGAAAGAAAACATTCACATGCACAGAGAACACACAGACCTTTTTACCTGGTTCACCACTAAGGGCTACGTCCAAGGAGCATACGCCGACAGGTTTTCGGTCGTACCAAAATCCACTATGCTTCAATAGCTTTGGATTTCAAAAGTTCAGGTACATTCACTCTGTCCCAGGCTCACTGCCTTTACAAAGGTTCAGGGATAGCTCATTGATTCCCTCGGGTCACTCCCGTTGACTCCCCCTGGCTCACTACCATTGGTGAAGTCACAATCAGTTTATAGACGTGAAGGTCTCTTCAATTAATAGTCGTGAAGTTCATTGTCCCCTGTTCAGCATAAGACTACGCTTTCATCAGAGTCCTGAGTTAATGATCTGTTAAAATCCAAATTCCAACCACTGATGAATACCCCCTTTTTCCTTGTCTACAGGGAAAACATCCTTTGTAAAAGGCCTTCGCAAAGTACCCTACTTCGCAAGGCTCCCAATTTTGCAAAGCTCAAACAAGACTTCGCAGAGCCCCTTCCATTTCGCGAAGCCCAATCGCGAAGCACTCTCGGGATGCTCCAGCCTTTGCAATGCATGGCTATCGCGAAGCTCCTGCCTCTTCGCGAAGCTCACTGAGCCAACGCGGGGTGCACGTCTTTCGCAGAGCTATAATAGATGCCGTGAAGTTCCTCTTTCGCGAAGCACACTGCCTTTGCGAGAGACCTTTGCGAACCGAGAGCAAAGGACTTCCTCTGAAATTCTCTCTACTTCTCTTGAGGGGGTCGGCCTCTATTTATAGGCGATTCCATCGACCCTCGACCATTCCATGTGAATTCAATGCCATGTCATCTCAAATCACGAAGCTCCAAAGATTCCACCAGAATTCTGTCCAAATCGCGAATCACCACGACACTTTGCCTTTCGCGAAGCTTGAAGTAGTCGCGAAGAATCACCATCAACATACCATCGTGCCTTCACCGCGAATCTCCCTCTCCAAGCTCCCTCGCGAATCCCTTCTCCGCCGTGATGCGCTTCAGCCTCTGCCATTCGCGAAGCTTGACGTAATCAAGAAGAATCACCATCATCATTCCTTCGCGCCTTCGTCGCGAAGCTCCCTCGCAAAGCCCTTCATCACCGCGAAGCTCTCCAGCCTCTGTCGTTCGCGAAGCTTGATGTAATCGCAGACTCACCACCTCCATTCTTCTGGTCTTCGTGAAATCTAGTCCATGCATCCCATCTTCACGAAACTCATGCCTTTTCCATATAAAATTATGATCTTACTGGAAATCCATTTTTCACGATGTTCACCAACCTCCAAATTTTGGACCCCAAAAATTTGGCAAACACTGGGAAACGACACCACCTTCAATATTGTTGTGTGCTTGAATGGTATGATCTCTTTGCTAGTACACGATCCGAATATCCATTGATGACTGACAACAAACACAAACCACACTCCAAATCATGCATAGATGATCATGGTTCCAACAATCTCCCCCTTTAGGTTTGTTGGCAATCAGAAGAAAAATTCAATAGATCTCCATCTATGTGAAAATCAAAAAAACGCAGGAATCAACCCAGCCAACACTCTAAGTCTACGTGAGCAATGCTCGGTGTAGAAAACAAGAGGGGAAGCTTGAATTGGGTTCCACTATTTTCCACTATTTTCCTTCTCATTCTTCTCATCACAGAAGTTTCCTGAATTTATTCCTTCTCCTTTCTCCCCCATTGACAAAAAATCCAAAAACCATTAATTTTTTTTCACGTTCAGCGCAAACCATACTCCCCCTGGATAGTATCTCCCCCATAAACCTGCATCATATCCATAAACAGATTAAAACATTTAAAAAAAATGGGGAGATGGGTATTTTGTATCCTCCTTATGCACTGGGAGGTGGTCGAACACCGAGGTTCAACCGATGCTTCTCAAACACAGCCACTAACAGTGGATTTGTCAGGATATCAGCCACTTGCTCATCTGTTCCCACATGATCCAATATAATCACGCTTTGCTCAACTTTCTCTTTGATAAAGTGATACCTGATTTCAATGTGTTTTGTACGAGAATGATGAACAGGATTCTTCGTAAGATCATTTGCGCTCTTATTGTCACAGTAAATCACCATTGGTTGCGTCACCTCATCCCCAATATCAGTTAATTGCTGCTTCATCAATAGCAGTTGAGTGCATGCCTTTGTGGCAGAGATATACTCAGCTTCAGCAGTACTAAGAGAATTACTTTCTTGTTTCTTGCTCAACCAGCCAACACATTTCTGCCCAATATAGAAAGCTCCACCACTAGTGGACTTTCTGTCTACTACATCACCAGCCCAGTCAGCATCAGAATATTCTGATAATTTACTGTCCCTGCCTGCAGCAAAAAGTAACCCGAAGTTATGTGTACCTTGAATGTACCTCATGATTATTTTTACTGCTGCCATATGTTCCTCCTTTGGATTACATGGAAAACGGGCCTCAAGGCATGTTGCAAAGAAAATATCTGGCCTTGTCACTGTCAGGTACAGTAGGCTTCCAATGATCCTCCTGTACATGGTGGGATCAACAGAGTTCCCATCCTCATGCTTTCCAAGTTTAGTTCCAACTACAATCGGAGTTGACATTAGTTTGGAGTCTTGCATATTGAACTTCTTCTGCAACTCTCTTGCATATTTTTTCTAAGAAATGAAAGTGTATTCCTTCTTTTGAATCACTTGTAGCCCCAAGAAATATTTGATATCCCCAACCATAGACATTTCAAATTCTGATTTCATGTGGTTGGCAAATTCATCCATTGATTTCTGACTACTGCCACCAAAAATGATGTCATCAACGTAGACAAGAACCATGAATTGATCTTTTGGCGAATTCTTCACATAGAGATTGTGATAAACTCCTCCTCTTTTGAATTCCAACTTCTTGAGATATGAATCTAGTCGTGAGTACCACACCCGTGGTGCCTGCATCAAACCATATACAGCTTTCTTCAGTTTGCATACCTTTGTTTCATCGGTACCCAAGACAAAGCCAACTGGTTGTTCAATGTAGACTTCTTCTTCGAGTACACCATTCAAGAATGTTGTCTTAACATCCATTTGATATAATTTATATCCTATTTGGAGTGCCTTGGCAAGGAAAAGCCTGATTGACTCCAGTCTAGCCACTGGAGCAAAGGTTTCTTCAACATCAATGCCTTCAATCTGAGAGTATCCTTTACATACCAGTCGTGCCTTGTTTCTAATGACACTTCCATGCTCATCAAACTTATTTTTGAAGATCCATTTGGTACCAATCACATTCTGACCT
Organism: Viscum album; assembly: GCA_963277665.1. NCBI lineage: Eukaryota > Viridiplantae > Streptophyta > Magnoliopsida > Santalales > Viscaceae > Viscum > Viscum album. The sequence goes on along the minus strand of OY728143.1, from coordinate 957,319,118 downwards.
TCGGGTCTCTGGACAAGATCCCATGTTTGATTCTTGTCAATCTGATCTAATTCATCATTCATGGATTTCACCCAAGATTCATCATTTTCAGCTTCTTCGAATGAGGATGGCTCTACAACTAATAGAAATGTAGACTGCGTGTTATTCCCCATCCTCCTTGTTTGAGTGGGTAAACTTTTTTCCCCAATTATGTTGGATGGATCAATCTCAGCTCTTTGATTTCTCCTGCGAGGTTCAGTAGCATTTTCTTCACCCATAGTTTCTTCTTCAGATTCTTCTTCTGGGTCAACATCATGATGTGACTGCTGAGTGTTTTGAACAACTTCATCTATTTCTGCACTTGTATTTTCTTCACATTCACATTCTTCCTGATTTTCAATCACATCAGCATATGGCGTCCTTGAAGAATTTTGGTTTTCTCTTCAATTATATTAACATCACTGCTTTCCACAATTCTTCCCAAATGCTTGTTGAAACATTTGTAGGCTTTCCTGTTCATTGAGTAACCAAGGAAAATTCCTTCATCTGCATTGTCACCATATTTCCCTTGATTTCCTTCTTTGTTCTTGATGAAACATTTACTTCCAAAGACACGAAAGTATTTTAGGGAAGGCTTCCGTCCATTCCACAATTCATATGGTTTCTTCGTCTCACCCATATAAAGTCTTGTTCGATTCTGAATGTACACTACAGCTTGAACAGCCTCTTTCCAGTAATGTCCTTGAATACGACTCTCAATCAGCATAGTTCATGCCATGTTGTTCACCTGTCGATTCCTATGTTCAACAACTCCATTTTGTTGTGGAGTTCTCACAACAACTACCTCATGTTGTATCCCATGCTTCTCTAGATAATTCTCAAATTCAATGGACGTGTATTCTCCTCCATTGTCAGATCGCAACATGTTGATTGTTCGTCCAGTATCGTTCTCGGTGATTCACCGATATGTTTTCATGCAGTCAAGGACTTGTCGTTTCCTGTGAATGACCATCACACATGCCATTCTATAGTAATCATCTATGAAAAGGACAAAGTACCTTTCCCCATGTGTTCCGGCAACATTTATTGGACCACAAACATCTGTATGAATTAGATCAAGAAGGTGAGATGCATTTTTCTTCTTTGGCCGATATGAACTGCAGACCAGCTTCCCACGAATACAAGCATCACAAGATTTTTCACGCTCACGCTTCAGGTTGGGGATGTCCATGACAATTCTCAATTTTGATATTTCTTCCATGTCTTGTTGATTGATGTGTCCCAATATCCAATGCCACAAATTTTTTTCTTCTTCAACAGTCATGTAACATACATTTTATTCACTATCAACCTGATACATGTTGCCTTCTCTTCTGCATCCCTTCATAAGTGAATTTCCAGTTTTTCCCTTGATAGTGCAGCCTTTCTGATTAAAGGTAACTACAAGTCCTGAGTCACAGATTTGACTCACGCTGAGGAGATTATGACGTAGGCCATCTACGTAATGGACTTCAGTCTTCTTTAGTTCTCCATTAGCTAATTTGGTACTTCCACTCCCTTTGATTTTCAGAGCCCCATCATTACCAAATCATACTGTACCATCAACATTCTTTATGATATTCGTTAGTAGGCCGGCATTACCTGTCATATGAGATGAACAACCGCTATCCAGAATCCAGGTACTGTTGTTCTTTGTAGCGTTGAGGGATACCTCTTCAAGGTTCGATTTCTCAATCTTCTTCCTTTCCTTCCATGAGACATTAGATTTAGTATATAGAACTAATGGAATTTCAACTATCTGTTCCGCATACCCAGGTTCTTCATAGTCAAATTCTTCTTTGAGAGGTGAGAGCCTGTTTGAAAGAGCAACACTGTCTTGCTGACGAGACTTGACTTGTCTTGAACTTTGGTATGAGGTGTCTATGTCCCTTATCTGCCTGAAATTAATGGCCTTATGACCAAATTTAGAAAAATGAAAACAATATCCATAGAAATTATTTCTTCTATAAGAATTAGGATATGAGATTGTTCTCCTTTGTTGAGCATCTATATCTTCTCCATTCAGATAGCTTCTTGCCTCTTCACAATAAGACATGGTATGGCCCATATAGCCACAGAACTGACACTTCATGAGAGGAAATGTCTTCTCACTTGAATTTCTCCTTATAACTTCTTCCTTGGGAGAATAGTAAGACTGTCTGTCATTTTTGAATGTTTGAGGATAATTTTCAGGTCTCCTTTTAGTTTGGATTGAGGGTTCCTTTTTCAGCACTCTAGGTAACATTTCAACATGTTCAAATTTCATCTTATCTTTCTTTTGGATCTTTTCACTTCCAGCAGTTGATGACTAAGCCTCACAGCCAATTCCACTCTTTCCCATGCAAGGGGGTCTTTGATCACTCAAGATTTTTCCAACCCCATCTGAACCACACTTGGCTCTTACTAGTAATTCTGTATCTGAGAATCTTCTGAACTGTATTTTCTTCCTCGATTATTTTGGAACTGATTCAGTCTTCAGTTTACTCCTTAGAGTAACTACTTCCTCCTCAAGACCCTTAGCAGTCTTGGATTTTTCATCCAGTCTGAATGTGAGGTCATTGATGACCTTTGCCTGCTCTTCAATTCTCAGCTTAAGATCTACTACATCATCATTGCTTTCAATTATTTTAGTCTGTACCTTCACAAATTCTTCCAGTCGTTAAATTTCAGCTTCAAGTTGATCAACATATTCAGTTGATTCTTCTACAATTGATTTCCACTTATTGCAGCTCTTACATTTAATCTTAAGCTTACTAACCGCATCCTTAAGTTGCACCTCAGGATCTACACAAGTTCTCAGTTGTTTTTCTCCGTCAGTATCTTCTGACTTTTCAACAGTGGCCATCATAGAAGCATGGTTCGCAGTTTTGAATTCCGGTTCTTCTTCATCACAGAATTCATTGTCATTTTTTTCCTCTTCATAGACAAAACTCTTCCTTTGAATTTTCTTACCAGATTTGAAGTCTCCCTTTTTGATGAGCCTTCTCTGAGGCTTCTTGAAGTTTTCATCTTCACTATCATCATCATTGATATTCTTCAAGCACTTAGAGGCAATGTGCCCAACTTTTCCACAACGGAAACATGCGAGAGGTAACTTCCCTTTGAATTTCCATTTCCCCTTCTGGAAATTCATTGCAATGAGAGAAAGAATTTCTTTCTCTTCGTCATTATCACCGCTACAATCCTTTGAGATTTTCAATTTATCCATGGCCTTGAATTACATTTCCTTGCTCACCCGAGTCGTAGCATCTTCTGGTTTGACTCTCATTTCATATGCTACCAAGCTTCTCAGTAGATAATTTAGAGAAAGTTTGGAAAGATCCATTTCCTCAAGGGATGCCACCTTTTCATTATACAGAGGTGGAAGTCTTCTTAATATTTTCTTTACAATATCAATGTCTTTTATTTCTTCGCCTAGACCCCGAATTTCTCCAACCACTTCAGTAATTCGATTGAAGAAAGAGTCTGCATTCACGTCTGGATGCATCTTCAGATCATCAAACCAATTGTGTAGCACTTGTAGTTTCGCCTCCTTCACTTTGCTATCTCCTTCATAAATATTCTCAAGTTTATCCCACACGGATTTTGCTGAGGTGCAATTAATCACCTTCAGGTAGATCTGATCAAAAAGGGCTACAGTGAGAGCATTCTGTGCTTTAGCATCTGCATCAAGAATTTTCATGTCTGTTTCAGTCATAGCCAGGCATGATGGATCAGTGACTTGTATTCCTTGCACAATAGAAAAAATAACATCCATTCCAAGAGATCTTAGATGAGATCTCATTCTGTTCTTCTAGATCTGGAAATTTCTTCCATCGAAGTGAGGGACTCCCCTGACATTGACCACGTTTTCCATGACGAAAAAGGTCAGATTCAACACCAGCAACCTTTACCCTCTGATACCACTTGAAGGACCCCGGGACACCCTGATAGGGGAGGGGTGAATCATGGTGACCACTTTTTCTTTTAATGTTATGGGTCTTGTTCCCACGTTGGTAGGAACTTGATGAACCTGTAAGATGATTATGATTAGAAAGAAAACATTCACATGCACAGAGAAGACACATCCCTTTTTATTTGGTTCACCACTAAGGGCTAAGTCCACGGAGCATACGCCGACAGGTTGTCGGTCGTACCAAAATCCACTATGCTTCACTAGCTGTAGATTACAAATGTTCGGGTACAGTCACTCTGTCCCAGGCTCACTGCATTTAGAAAGGTTCAGGGATAGCTCACTGCTTCCCTCGGGTCACTCCCATTGACTCCCCCTGGCTCACTACTGTTGGTGAAGTCACACTTAGTTTATAGACTTGAAGGTCTCTTAAATTAATAGTCATTAAGTTCATTGTCCCCTGTTCAGCATGAGAATTTGCGTGCATCAGAGTCATGAGTTAATGCTCTGTTAAAATCCAAATTCCAACCACTGATGAATACCCCCTTTTTCCTTGTCCACAGGGAAAAGAACCTTTGGAAAAGGCCTTCGCAAAGTACCCTACTTCTCAAGGCTCCCAATTTTGCAAAGCTCAAACAAGACTTCGCAGAGCCCCTGCCATTTCGCGAAGCTCAATCGCGAAGCACTCTCGCGATGCTCCAGCCTTCGCAATGATTGGATATCGCGAAGCTCCTGCCTCTTCGTGAAGCTCACTGAGCCAACGCGGGGCGCACGTCTTTAGCGGAGCTAGAATAGCCGCCGCGAAGTTCCACTTTTGTGAAGAACACTACCTTTACAAGAGACCATTGCGAACTGAGAACAAAGGACTTTCTCTAAAATTCTCTCTACTTCTCTTGAGGGGGTCGGCCTCTATTTATAGGTGATTCCACCGACCCTCGACCCTTCTGTGCGAAGTGAATTCCATGTCATCTCAAATCGTAAAGCTCCAAAGATTCCACCGGAATTCTGTCCAAATCATGAAGCATCATGGAACTTTGCCTTTCGCGAAGCTTGACGTAGTCGCGAAGAATCACCGTCAACATACCTTCGCGCCTTCGCCGTGAAGCTCCCTCATGAAGCTCCCTCGCGAAGCCCTTCTCTGCCACGATGTGCTTCAGCCTCTACCGTTCGCGAAGCTTCACGTAATCGCGAAGAATCGACGTCATCATTCCGTCGCGCCTTCGCCGTGAATCTCCCTCGCAAATCCCTTCATCGCCGCAAAGCTCTCCAGCCTCTGCCGTTCGCGAAGCTTGATGTAATCGCAGACTCACTGCCTCCATTATTCTGGTCTTCACGAAATCCAGTCCATACATCCCATCTTCGTGAAACTCATGCCTTTGCCATATTAAATTATAATATTCCTGGAAATCCAATTTTCGCGATGCTCACCAACCTCCAAATTTTGGACCCCAAAAATTTGGCAAACACTGGGAAACAACGCCACCTTCAATACTGTTGTGTGCTTGAACGGTATGATCTCTTTGCTGGTACATGATCTGAACTTCCATTGATGATTGACAACAAACACAAACCACACTCCAAATCATGCATAGAAGACCATGGTTCCAACACTGCCTTCAGCTACAACTTCTTCTTCTTCCACTCTCTCAATTTTCTCTACTTCCTCAGTAGTCTTAGCAACAGCTTCTTCCAGAGCGACGAAAATTCTTCCTGGAGTCTCAGGAAGATAGTCCATGGAAAAAGATCTCGGAATAGGAATATTTGCTGAAACCATCTCATTGAACTTCAAAAATGTCTGAACTACCTCTGCTTCGGACAAATTCTTCTTAAGATTCTTTTCTTTGAATTATTTTTCTAGCTCATCTGTAGTTCATTCCTTTAAGGCCTTAGCCTCTGCAGGATCCAAGCCAAACTGAGGCTCCCCTTGCACTATTTTTTCTTTGATCTCCCTCCATTTAGCAACTACCTCATCTGGGTAAGATTTCTTCTTCTTTGGTTTTGGAGGTGCGGAAGGAACTTCCTTAGACTTGGGATTCTCTGCTTTAACTTCAACTTCTTTCAACTTTCTCTTCCTTACTGGCTTAGAGGATTCCAGATCAGCAACGTTCGGAACTACTTCTTCTTGAGCAGGTATATCAATAAACCGACCAGTCTTCTTGTCGAAACCTACATCCATCATTTTGAGAGTGCCATCAGTTACCAATATAATTTTTCAAATTCTTGGCTTAGACTTGCAAGCCTCCTTGAAAGACTCAAGGCACTAAACTATCAACTTTGAGAGGATTGCTAGATACATTATGATCTGAGCTCTCAGATTCCCTTTCTTAACATTCTCAAGAGTAATGAGAATGTGCTTCATCAGGTTAAACTTCCTCAGATTTATCATAAAATCTAGGATGTAGATCTCACTCTTCTTCAGACTATCTTTGTCACCCTTTATCGATACGATAAGGACTGGTACCCATAATTCTAGAATTCAAAAACTCGTAGATAAACTAGCAATCTTCGGAGCCTTATCATCTGCCAGTCCGAGAGTTTATAATGCTTTTTCCTTGTCGAAGCTACCCTTTGAATCTGGCAACACATGAGATATGAATTTAGCTTCTCCTTCATTATTCAGCCCTACCAAGCTAGCTTCCTTGGCATATGAAAGCTTATAAGTCTTACCATAAGACTTAAAAGACAACTTATCTCTTCCATCTTCCTTAAGAAAGGAGAGTGTCTCATAAAACTCTATAAGAAAATCTGAATATACTTCATCTTGATTCCCAGTTTTCGACATAGCAACATCTTCCCATCCATTAAGCTTAATATTCTTGGATATAAGAGAGTCATACTTGTTGAAGAAATCAGGATGAACCAGCCTCTCTCTATATACTAACCACTTCGAAATCGGCTTAGAGGAAGACATGTCTTGAGAAGCTACTTCCACAGACATTCAGATCTGAAGACCTCTGAGATGTTTGGAACAGAGATATCTGAAGTTCGGAATGGCTTTAAAACGGAGAGGCAGAGCTTCGGGACGCTAGAGCTTGAAAACCGATATGGGACAACCATTTTGGGGTCCCCTTTATATAGGAAACAAGAAAACGGTTCAACTTCCACGGTTGATCGAACGGTTGTGATAAGCTGAGATTAGATCTGACGGTCGAAAACCAATTCTCATGAAAACTTGAATCCGATCTTTTGAGGTTTTATTGAAAACAATGATTTAAGAAAATTATAATCTGGAACCAAAATATAAGAAAATGCCAGCAAGTAAAGTATGACTACGAAAACATGAGTAAGGAAATCATACCTTTTGGATTGAATTAGAAGGATTATTCGTAATGGGTAATAAAGAAAACTATGAAAAATATTTATTACGAAAAGACATAGTTCACAAAACTCACTATGAAAAATAAACTCAGTACGGAAAACACAGTACGAAAAACATTATAAGAATTCAGTACAATTTTTTTTAAAAACAAAATTTGAATATGAAAAATTCATTATGAAATTCGCAGTACGAAAATCTTGTTATCGAAATACCAGTACAAAATTTCCCATTCCGGAAGTGTTCAATAAGAAGTTTTTGATTCTAGAAGTCTTCTATACGAACATATCCATTCGGGAAATTTTAGTTCCGGAAATTTCCATTCCAGAAATTTAGTTCCAAAAATTTTGAAAACAAACTTTTGGAAAAAAAAATTGTTACATTAACAATCAAATGTACTCCCCCTACAAAAAGGAGTTTATTACTGTAAGGAAAATTTTTCAACAGAAAGTTAATTAAGAAGGATTACCTTACAGTTATCATTCCTAAGTTCTGTTTAATGTATTCAAATCTATCAGAAGGCAAAGATTTTATGAAAATATCAGCAAGTTGATCTTGTGTTCTGATAAACTGAAGAATAATATCTCCTTTTTGTGTGTGATCCCTAAGAAAGTGATGCCTAATATATATGTGTTTTTCACGAGAATGATGTGCAGGGTTCTTACTAAGGGCAATGGCACTTGTGTTATAACACAAAATTTGAGTTTTAGTAAAACTCAAGCCATGGTCTGTGAGTGTGTGTTGCACCCACAATACTTGAGCACAACAACTTCCAGCTGCTACATATTCAGCTTCAGCAGTGGAGAGTGCTACAGAATGTTTCTTCCTACAAGACCAAGAAACTAACGTATATCCTAAGAAATGACAAGTTCCGGATGTACTTTTTCTATCCATTCTACATCCACCAATGTCAGCATCAGAAAAACATTTTAGAACAAAATCATTTCCAGAAGTATATAATAATCCTAGATCCATGGTTCCCTTAAGGTAGCGAAAAAAATATTTTTTACTGCCTTTAAGTGAGATTCTTTAGGATTGGATTTATATCTTGCACATAAGCATAATGAATACATTAAGTCTGGTCGACTAGCTATTAAGTAAAGTAAACTTTCTATTGTACCTCTAAAATATGTTTGATCAACTGGTTTCCCATCTTCATCAAGATCTAAATAGTTTGAGGTACCAATAGGAGTACTTATACTCTTAGTGTTGTCATAACCATACTTTTTGAGAAGATCTTTAATATACTTATGTTGAGATATGTAGGTTCCTTCTGGTTTTTGAGAAATTTGAAAACCCAGGAAAAAAGTTAACTCACCCATCATTCTCATTCCAAACTCAGATTTCATTAGACTTGCAAAAGAGTCGGTCAAAGATTGCTGATTTGAACCAAATATGATGTCATCAACATAAATTTGAACAATAAAAACATTTTTCTTATCTTTCTTTATAAAAAGAGTCGGATCTACATTTCCCTTTACATAGTTATTTTGAAGCAAAAATCCTGTGAGTCTATCATACCAGGCTTGTAAGGCTTTTTTAAGACCATACAAATCTTTGGTAGGTCTAAAAACATGATTAGGATGTTTTGTATCTTCAAAGCCAGGAGGTTGTTCAAAAAAAACTTCCTCTTGAACATAACCATTAAGAAAAGAACATTTCACATCCATTTGAAAATGTTTAAAATTAAAGAATGCTGCAAAGTCATGTAGAATACGGATAGATTAAAGTCTGGATACTGGAGCATAGGTTTCTTCATAGTCTATTCCCTCTTGCTGATTATAACCTTTAGCAACAAGTCTAGCTTTATTTATTACTATGACTCCATTTTCATCACATTTATTTCTAAAAACCCATTTTACTCCAATAACAGAAGTTTCCTTAGGTCTTTCAACCATGGTCCAGACTTTATTCCTTTCGAATTCATTCAGTTCATCTTTCATGGCTTTGATCCAATCATCATCACCAAAATCATCATCAGTGCTTTTAGGTTCTAATTGGGAAGTAAATGCTAGATGTTCTACTTCATTTCATAAGGAACATCTAGTCCTTACAGGTTGATTTACATCACCAATGATACTATAACTGGGATGATTCTTAAGAAACGCCTGATTTAGGTTTTGAAAAGCATGTTCATCAACATAGGGTAGAAAGTCTTCTGGGGTAAATGTTTCAGAATTATCTTCTTGAACATTATCCTAATCAGAAGGTTCTTCTATCAAATGTTGACAATCAGTTTTTTAAAACATATCCGAGGATGTAGGCTGGGATGGTTTAAAAAACAAAAGGATCAGACACATCCAATTTTACATGTACTGTTTCTTCAACAGTGCAGGTATTTTTATTAAAAACTCTATAAGCCTTAGAATTTGTGGAATAACCTAAGAAATTTCCTTCATCAGATTTTGGTGCGAATTTATGTATGTTATCTTTAGTATTCATAATTAATACTTTGAAACCAAAAAACATTAAGTAGGATAGTCTTGGTTTTCTACCATTCCACAACTCATAAGGAGTTTTATTAAGAAAAGGTCTAATCAAAACTCAATTTATAGTATAGCAAGTAGTACTTACAGCTTCATCCCATAAATGTCTAGCTATAGAATATTCACTCAACATGGTTCTAGTTATCTTTTGAAGAATTATATTTCTTCTCTCAACTACACCATTTTGTTGAGGAGTTCTAGGTGCTGAAAAATATTGAGTAATAGCTTTTTTACAACAAAAAGTTTCAAAATCAGAAATTTGAAATTCTCCTCCATGATCACTATGAATAGTTTTCAATGGAAGGTTTTTCTCATTTCTAACATGTGCTCTAAAACTTTTGAAATAAGAAAATGCTTCAGACTTCTTTGCTTGAAAAAAAACCCAAGTAAATCTAGTGTAATCATCAACTAGAACAAACACATAGTATTTGCCTCCAATACTTCCAGTTTGTGTTGGACCAAAAACATCCATGTGCACTAACTGTAATGCATCAGTTGTTGAGACTTCACTGATTGATTTAAAACTAGATTTATGTTTCATGCCATATTGACAAGGATCAAAAACTTTAGAAGAATCAAATCTAAGATCATGTAGATCCTTAACTAGTTTCTTCTTAGAGAGTTTGAATAAGTTTCTAAGGTTACAGTGACCTAGTCTTCTATGCCATAACCAGGAATGATCTTCCATTGCACTTAGACAAGGTAAATCTTGAATCCTGATGTCTTCTAAGTTTAATGTGTAAAAATTCTCATGCCTATTGGCTGAGAGAATAAATTCTTCCTTGGAATTGTGAACTAAGCACATATCATTCCTAAAATTCACAAGGTAACCTTCATCACATAACTGACTTATGCTAATGAGGTTGTGAATAATACCCTTAACAAAAAGAAAATTTTAAATAAAAGTTTTTCCTAAAAGAACAATATTACCAATACCAACAATCTCACCCATAGAATTATCTCTAAAAGTTACCTTTCCTCATTTCGTTTTGATAATATTTTCAAAATAGCTTTTGTTACCAGTCATGTGCCGAGAACATCCACTATCAATGTACCATGAATTGTTGCTGGTACTCTCTTTATTTTCCTGAAATCAAGAAGAGAATTATACTTTCTGAATCCAAACTTGTTTGGATCTGAGATTACCAGATAAAAAAATTTTAGGAACCCACATCTTCTTAGAAAATTAATCTTTTTGAAATCCTAGAGATTGGGTTTTGTTTAAGGAACAATTCTTTGCCCAATGACCGCCACATTGACACTTGGTACAAAATGGGGCACTTTTAGGAACAAAATAATTGTTACTAAAAATTGGTTTTGCATGGGTATAACCAAATCCGGATTTATTTCTTAAAGGTCGTATTTGGGAATACATTTTATCGAAATTTTCTTCACCATGGGTAATGTTTGATAAACACTTCTTTAAGGAAAAAATTTCGGACTTGAGTTTTATAACCTTGTTTTTATCCTCAAAATCATTAGTTTTAGAACTAGAGCTAGGCTCGAAAATATTTTTCATAGAAATTACTTTTTCTAATTCTTTAGAAAGTTTGTTCTTCTCAGAACTTACTTCCTCAAGATTTTTTGAAATACTTTCAAAATGAACATTTTTCCTATCAAGATCTTTATAAAGATCTGATATCTCTTTTGTAAGAATAGAATTCCTAGAGTTTTCCTTATCAAGTTTTTTATTGAGTTTGAAATTCTCAATTTCAAGAAGTTCAGCTAACCTAGAAACATCTTCATATGTAAGTAAAGTATTTTCTTCATCAGAATAGGATTATTCATCATAAGAGTTATAATACTTAATATCATTTGAATTTAAGGAAACATTGGTCAATGATTCATCATTTCGTACCTTAGCCATAAAACAATGATTATCAATAGGTAATATGGCTATAAGAACAAGATTCTTCTGTCCTGAATATTCATATTCAGAAGATTCATCTGAAGAGTCACCACCACTGGCACTCCAGGTGTCATTAGCTTTCAAAACGTTCTTAGCTTTGGCTTTATAATACTTCTTTCTATTCCTGTCTGAATGCCTTTCCTTCCTTTCTTTCTTTTTGAGCAAAGGGCTATCTGGTCTAATATGTCCAGCTCTCTTGCATTCATAACAAGTGACTTCTCCATCATTCTTATCTTTCCTTTCCTTTTTCTTATACTTTGATTGGAAACTCCTTTGGCAAGCTATCTTGTTCATCATTCGAGCATGATTTGCTAATTCATTTTCAGAGACTTCACTTTCACTAGATTCAGATTAGAAAACAACTTTCTTAGACTTGGATATGGTTACTCTCTCAGGAGTCTTATCTTTCATCTGATTTGATGTTGCTGTAAAAGCAAGAGTACCATTCCCATTCTTCTTTTTGATGTTGTCAGTATCTCTCTTCATTCTTGTCTCATGTTGTAGAAGAGTTCCAAATAACTCATCAAGAGAAATTTGAGCAACCTTCATGTTCTCATCTATAGATGTTCTTTTGGATTCCCACTCATTTGGAATAATATCAATTATCTTATCCACAAGTGCTTAATCATCTAAACCTTTTTCTCCCATAGACTGTAGACTATTGACAATAGTCATAAATCTATATTGAATTCTACATATTGGTTCACCATACAGAAAATTGAAGCCATGGTATTCAGCTTTAAGCATAGCTCTCCTAATCTCAATCACCTTAGAAGTTCCAAAGTGTGTAACCTCTAACTTCTTCCAGATACAATTAGCTACTTCACAAGAAGAAATTTGGCAATATATATTTCTAGTAATTGAACAAAGTAGAGTATTGCATACCTTATAGTTGAGTTGATACTCTTGATTTTCCTGGTTTATAAAAGTTCTAACTTCCTTATCAGGAATTTTATAATCACCAGTAAGCATAACAAAGTTGTCTAATCCAGTATTGATAACAAAAGTCTTCATTCGATCTCTCCAGAACTCATAATCATTACCATCAAAGATTGGTGGTCTTGTAGGATTTAGATTATCAATAGAACCAACATTAATTACTACCATACTTAAAATAATCATCATCACACAAACTTGTTAGTAAAAAATCCATAATAACAATGTTCTGAATGAGAAAGTTCGGAATGGAAAATTTCGGAATGAGAAAGTGAGCAGGAAAAACTTATACGTGAATACAAGTATTTCAGAGACCTGCCTCTGATACCAATTGTAGGATCGAAATAGTGATGTAGATGCTCAATATACAAGAGGGGGGGTGAATTGTATCCTTTAAAAATTCCTTTGGAACCCTTATAGTTAGTTACGATTAACTATGTTTTCCTTAAGCAAAGGAAAGGGCTAAGTTTAACAAAGTTAAACTTAAGAAAATTCACAACACCTCTAACACCAAATGAAAACTAGGAAAGAGATTCCGAAAGTAGGTTACTGAAATTGAAACTTAACAAAAGATTACAATATATGATTCTACCATAAAGCGTATAGAATCTAAATGAAATAGAGTACAGGTAAGGAAGTATAAGAAAGTTATACTTTCCTTATAATAAAAAATGCAGCAGAAATAAACAAGTAGTAAAACTACAAGTAACAAGATATAAGTCTTTTAACCCAAAGAGAAGGGTATCCAACAACCTTGGATAAAGGTCCCTTGATTTATACTTTCAAGAAAGTCTATCTTACCCACACTAGGGTAAGCCCTCGATACGAAGATCGTAGTCTCTATCTTTCTCTCCCCGCAAGCCCTCAACTTCAAGGTAGTTGGCCACCTCTGTCTTCCTCAGCAAGGAAGCCCTCAACTTCAAGGTGTTGGAAACCTCTATCTTCCTATCCCCAGAAGTCCTCGAATGTAATCACCAACATTCAGAGTCGCACAATACTTTGAGACTTAATAAGATACACTCTCTCTAGAAATCACTTCAACAGCATGTATGCACAATGTTGAAGAATTTATCCATCAGCTATGATCTCTTTCAAATGAGCTCCTATTTATAGGGAAGCTCGGTCTCCCTTCCAACGGTCATATTTCCATAAAAATCGGAGGGACCTATACACGTGTAACTTAACCAATGGTTAGTTTATAACAGAATAGATGACATCAATTTATAACAAAATAAGTGTAACAGAATGTATGACATTGTTTTAAGTCTAAACTAAAAAGTTCAGAGTGAAGATTCGAAGTGAAAGTTCGGAGTGTAAAAATATATTAAAGAGCATACAAATTATAAAAGCGTAAGAAAAATTAAAGTTCGGAGTCTGACCAAAAATAATTTTTGGAATCTAAATAAATTCGGAGTGAATAAAACAAAGATGGTCAGATTCTGTTTCATAGGTGAATTCGGAATGAGAATTTGGAATGAGAAATCGTCATCAGAATTTGTAATGAGATTTCATCATCAGAATTCATAATGAGAATTCGATGTCGAACTTTATAAGGATTCGTATCCAGAATTCAGAGTAGAACTTAATCAGAGTTCATATCCATAATTTGGAATGAAACATTATTACAGTTCCTATCTGGAATTCGGAGTGAAACTTCCTTACAGTTCTTATCCAGAATTCGGAGCCTAAACTAGAATGCTTCGTATCAAAGTTTCAATGATTCAGAGAATATAGAAATGAATATGAATCTTATACTTAATAAAAATATGGATGAAAATATGAAAAGGATAATTTTTCTTACAAAAGCGATTTTCCTTATAAAATCAATTTTCCTTATAAAAGAAATTTTTTTTAAAGATAAGGTGTTTGCAATTTTCAAAACAAGAAGGAATGGAAAATTCATAAGGAAAACATTATTGAGTCAACAACGTTTTCCCATTTAACCTATTCAGAATGGTAAATTTTGATGTTTGGCATTTGGATAATTTTATTTTGTCTTGATCTAACTATAGTCTTCCATTTTAGAGATAATAAATATTGGGCTCCACCTTTACTGGGTTTCAAATCAATTTATCATGGACATGGGTCATGTTTACTAGAGTTATTTAAACAATTTCACAAACAACGAATGATGATACCATCCTCTAGATGTGTTTAAAAATATCTCATTGTTATGACCAGGTTCATCTAGGACTATTGTGACAACCGAGTCCCTGTGACAGCACAGCCACCCCGCCTTAACATGGTCGTCGGGTCCTAGCCCACCAGGTACCACCAGTTGCCCCACAGACATGTGGGGCCCACCCTAGGGTCCACCCACGTGCCTGAATGGGTCATCTGACTAATGATAGTACCCACAGTCCAACAATTGTCCTTTCCAGTGTGTTTTTTCCTCACTCATTCACACCCTGGGAAACTTCCCAGAAGGCCACCCATCCTGATCACTACTCCAGGCCAAACACACTTAACTGTGGAGTTCTAATCAGACAGGCTCCCGAAAAGGAAGGTTCACCTTGTTGACATGAGTCATATCATTTAGTCATTTAACCCTTTATCATTTTGGGATGTTACAATCACGCCCCTTTAGAGCACAACGCCCTCATTGTGGGCCCTACATCTCTACCCAGGCAGTGCACCACACTTAAGTTAAGGCTGGGTTCCTCCTCTGATACAAAATGTGTTAACCGGGTTCCTGTGAAAACACAACCACCACGCCTTAACATGGTCGTCGGGTCCTGGCCCACCAGGTACGACTAGTTGCCCCACAGACACGTGGGGCCCATCCGAGGATCCACCCACGTGCCTGAACGGTCCATCTGACTAATGATAGTCCCCACATGCCAACACATGTTCTTTCTAGTGTGCTTTCTCCTCACTCACACACACCCTAGGAAACATCCCATAAGGTTAGTCATCCAGATCACTACTCCAGGCCAAGCACGCTTAACTGTGAAGTTCTAATCAGACAGGCTCCCGAAAAGGAATGTGGACCTTGTTGACATGAGTCATATCATTTAGTAATTTAACCCTTTATCATTGGGGGATGTTACAACTATGGCTATAGTATCAAATTCATCAACATGATAACTTTATGATCAATGAATGATAGGTAATTTTTGCTAAAAAGGGTAACTCTTTCATCCTTACATTGGCGTAATGGATAAGAGGGTCCATTTCTACCTCATTAACATTATATTCATGAATAATTTTTTTAATCACTATATTTGTGTCCCAATTTATATTTATGTAGTCTATCTGTAGTTGTAGGTACCTTTTCAAAAAAAAATGTGGGATTGGTATTCTAACTCATTTTTAGTGCATCCTTACTAATGTGTAATGTATTTGGAAAACATTTCATTGTATTGTTATGAAATAAAACCCCAGAACAACTAATTTGAACTTTGGATTTTCCAGCATCTTGCATATTATAATTCTAGTGACACCATCAAAAAAGTCTCCCATCAATCTGAGTGAAATATGTGTAGAAAATGTCTTCTAATAAAATTTTGATGTAAACATCTATGCATTCCTAGGTGGGAAATTTTGTAAGGAAATCACCCATGTCCTTCCATTTATTTTCTTTAAGTGGCACAATCTAGCAGTTATATTGATATATGATTTATGTCCATTGTTCCAAACACTAAATCAACATAGGGAATCGAAGGATGTAATTGATAAGGTTTGTAACATAGCCTAACTCTTCTTTATGATTCATCATCTAATGCCTCATCATTCACCCTGAAAATATATGTGTGAATCTATTCTTCTCGAAATCAAAATACTTAGTCTCATAACCATGTATTGTTCGGCTAATGTGTTATAGGTTGTTTTGATTCCCAAAATCATATTTTTCATGAAGGGATAATAAACAAAGCGATCAGTTGTGTCTAGATATAATACAATATTCATTTCTTCCACTAGTGGAGTCAATATAGTTGGGTGTAATATATTTTTCATGATACTCTCAATGGATTTTTGGAAGTCCTTATCCCATCAGTAGGTGACTATATTCTTCCTTAATTTGGTTAAGGGGAGAAATTTACTGGACATGATTATTATGGAATGTCGAATGTATAGGATTTTTCCGTGGGACCCATTAGTTCAGTGATATTTTATGGAGGAGGCATTGCTGGGATATAACTAGTCTTTTCTAGTTTTACCTTAATGACATGGTGAAATATGACAATGCCAAGGAATATCCCTTATGTAATCCTGAAAAGGAATTTCAATAGATTTATCATCTAAATGGGTTTCCATGACTTGTGAATATTTCTTGAATATCCATGGGGTTATTAGATCACAATAAATATTTTACTACCAGGTCATTGATATAACATTCATCTATTGGTCTAATGGAAAACATAAATGTATGATGTATAATGTATTGTTATATGTTTCAAAAAAACATTATCCAAAGGGAACAAAATGGTTGTAATACATCCCCTAAGGTACTCTGAAAGTTGTGTCTTCATCAATTTTATAGGAAATGTTTATCTAATTGTACCCTTAGTATCCATATATAAAAGAAATGTATTAAAAAGGTAATTTTAATCGAATAAAATTTTGGTAATTTGAAATATGAAATTTACCTTCAGGAGACACTAGTAAAGGTCTCTTAAATTGAAGTATACACTACCCCATATATTATTTTTCTTGAAGGGGACAATGTATGAATGAATGTTTGGTTAAATAACATCCTAAAAACATTTTCTTGATCAATATTTTATCATTAGATAATACATCATTAGAATGAGGCAGTTGGACACTCCTAGATTCATGATTGAATCCTCGATGGTCATCGGGTAAGAATAGGTGAGGTGTAGACACATTGATGGTTTAGTGTCAGAATTTATGTTTCATTCAATGTGATCACATATTTATTCTTATTCCAAAATTTTATATACATATCTTGATCCTCTAGAGTCATGGACACACTAATTAATGTAGTCTAAATGTCATTTTATAATCCCATATTCAACTATTTGAGATCATCGATGGTGGTGGAGATGCCTTCCTCAAATGTGAGCGGGGTGTTCCTATGGTAATCTTATTCTAATTCCATCTCTATGTATAATGGTGTTTTTAGATATTATTGTTAATCCTAGGTCATATATGTCTCTATTGAGGTAGGAGATCCCATAATAAGAGACATCGTCATCCTAAACAGCCAGATTCGTCACATAGATATTTCATACTTGATTTTATTCTTGTATGCTTCCACAAAGTGTAGGAGGAGCCTTGAAAGTGGGGATTGAGTCATCATCATCAAAAAGGTTTATGGGTGTCACATAATTATTATCAAATATAGTCTAGGGATTTATAGAGGTGGTACTTAAGCCATTGAGGGATGAAAATTTCATATCATCATCAAACATTAGTTATTTTCTTTCCCTATTATATTAAACTTCCTCACCATATATCGTTTGACATGAATCATTGTGGGAAAATTTATCATGTAGTATATTGACCTTTCCACTAATTGGGATTTTCACACACTGATGAAAATTTTAGGTTAATACTACATGGGTATGAATAAAAAGTATTCCAAACAAGATATTATATGTTTCTTCTTGGTGGATATGAACCCATCATTAGACGTGAGATCCATAAAATGATTCATGAGCTTGATATTCCTCTGAGTAGTTTTCATACACTTGAATGGTCATCTATGTCAAAGAACTATTCCCCACTATATCCCAAATGACAGTGGATTTGGATATAAATGAGATTAACACCAAAATTATTTTTACCTAGATCCCTTAATATGTTTAAATTTTTTAGTTTTCCTAAAACATTTTGGGGTTTTATATGTCCTTAGAAAAAATCTTCCTAATATCATTTTTTGGAACAATATAGTGACTTGACATTGTGATGGAATATAATCCCCTTGAAAACCCCCAATATTAGTAACTACTATCTCAATCTACTATGGGATCTAGAGGGACATAATATGATCATGTATGTGTTATTATGAAATATGGTGATCATCTAGGATTGAAATTTTGGTTTGGTATACTTGTAACTATTTCCGAATATTTTACTTCTATTACAGAGTTTTATACATCGCAATGTGGGTTATCTCACTATTAGGTTTGTTACGAGTTGGGGTGTTTGGGGTGGAAAAACATGCTGCTTGAGAAAGGTTAATTGAAGTATTTACTTTGAATGGGTTAAATAATGATATGCAACTTCTTTTTCTCGGATGAACATTTAATCCCAAACATAAAAATCATTCATGAAATATGATTGGGCTTAGATGATTGGTAGAGGTTTCTAAGGAATGTACTTATTTCTGTAAGGATTTATAAAGTGATATCTATTGGGTATTGGTTTCATATATGTCCTACATAGGGTTGTGAGAAAAATATTGTGTTCAACCATTCCAATAACATTACATGTATCCTCATCTTCTACATCCTTGTCCTCAATCTCCCTAGTCAAATATGGAAATCTCATGATAGGATTCATATTCATCATCCATGAAAGGGATCTGTTAAGTGAACCTTTTAGCATAATCCACAATGAAATATTCAAAAATGTAGGTTGTATTTTGGTGTGGAAATTCCCATTATCTTTATATTGATGTATATAATTTTTCAAGTGTGATATATTCTGAAGAAGCTAGATATTACTAGTTCTCTTGGGTGCTTTTTTGTTTTTGGTTATTACACCCACCTCTGGGAGGTGTATTCAGTATCACACCCCTATGTTATGGGATCATTGTTGGTTTGTGATTTTGTGCTCTAAATCTGGCATGAACTCGATCAACTATATTTTGAGTCATGCTATTATCAAACTTCGATCCACACCTTATTAGAACATAATATTAGTCACCCTATTCTTCTTGTTGGGTGATGGTTACAAATGTCACCTCTTTTTGGGAACTCTAAAAAATCACCCTTCCACAGTCCGCAATGCAATTGATGAAATATTTAAATGCAAATTAGTTCGGGATGGTGTGACCCATCCCTCTAGGTAAAGGTTTGTATTTAGGAAAATCAGTTATCTTAACCTCATTTGGTTTTCTTGGATTTAAAAGATAGATTATAAACACGAAAAATATTATTTTTGAAGGGGAATGATTTCTTCATCCATTTATCAAATAATGGGATACTATTTCTTCTATTTTATTTTGTAAGATGCGTATTATTTCCCTTCTGCCACTCAATAGGTGTCATCTGATGGTTGGGTGTGTGACTATTTATTTGAATAAGAATTGATACTAGTTTTAGAGAAATAGTGGTTGTATTTACCTTACTTTTCATTTTTTCTTATATTGTCGGCATGGATTGAGAATCAACTTAGGTCTAATATATGGAATCTTCTTTGAGATTCATTATTTATTAAAACTCAAAATATTCTCTAGGATACTTCATATAGATCAATAGCATTTCTAGATAATTATAATGAGTTTAAACATAGAGTTATAGAAATTTCTATTGTGATAAAGGGATGTTGAGTTAATAATTTATTCCCTAATATATTTATTTGAACTCAAAAACCCATTTTCCTCATTTTTTCCCTTTTTTTATGTATGAAAATTTCATATTCATCAATGTAGAGTTTAACTACAAATGAAACTAAAAATGAAGGTCTTCCCATCCTATAGTGGATCCTACTGGAAGGATGTTATACCAAGTGAAGGTTGGATCTATCTAATTATAAACAATAAAACCTAGTATTGTTTCTTCCTACTAGTATTTGGTCCCATAATTAGGCCTCATCAGTACATGAAGTGCATGAAATTTTTTTTAGATATCCCACACCATTAATGTTTTATATTGGAGGATTTCTAAAATTGGTTTGAGTTAATGTTTCATACACCCAATTGGGTTATGACATCTTCTCATACCAGACAATAACAAAAAATCTTTCAATGGTTTCAATTTGAGTAGCTATGGATTTAAATATGTTGACTGGTTCTGGTGGAATTATTTTCAAGATCTTCTCTTTCTTGTAGAGAGAATGTGTGTAATTATATGGTTCCCTATTTTTCATATTTTATTATTTTTCAATCCATTATATAACCGAGTGGACTCTCTAATGGGGAAGGTTTCACTATAATGGAGGAAATTCAAGATCATCCTCAAATTATATACTTATATAGAATTGTTTCCAAGATCCAAATATATCTTAACACTAAGATTCCATTCTTCTGGGAATATTATCTCTCTCCTGATATATGGGAGGAGGAATATTCAACTCTGTTTGGAGGACATACCTAATGGGAATTTATCTAATGAGAAATTCTTTATCTAGATTTAATTTACTCTCTATCACATTCTTATATTGTTCTATCCATTCCTCTAATGATGTGATTTTGGATCCCCTAGGTGTTGATTGTGATGTATCTTCCTGTTTCCCATTATCCTTTTTGGTATTCTAGCATATAGTTGGAAATTCATTTTTTAAAGTTGGTAGTTTCTAGATCCTTCTCTGATTCAACAAATGTGTTCACTTAGTTGGTTAATTTATATAACCATTATCCTAGGGTACAATTTTGTCATTTCAACCCTCAAATATTATGTCTTGATGGATATCATTTATTGTATTCATGGTTAATTTTGTCATTTAGGTGTATTATATTATGGTAGTTATCCCATTCCTCTCAACACAATATGGTTATTTTATACCTATTACTCATCTTCAGTGGGTTATGTCAGGGTTATTTCTCTTACACCGGCCATATTCGTTGACATTAACTTATGAACATTACATGGTATTATTTCATTCATTGTATGTTCCTCCTATCCTAGTTTCTGAATAGAAAACTTAATAAAGTTTTCAGTCAAGTGTTTTAAATGATATATACATTTAATTTTCTATCTCATAGTGGGAGAAAAAAATGGAATGTAAACCATTAACATTTTTCTCCCCACCTGGAGAATATTGATTCCTTCTACTGGGATTATAATGGTAAAAATTCCCACATCCCTATAAGATATGAATTATTTAGGATCTCTACTGGAATTTTTTTATCTTATTTTTGATGATTTTATGATTGTGGTAAAAGACTTAATATATTCAGATATAGAAGTTAAGATATAAATTCTCATATCAATATGGGTTGTGGTTGGTCTTGAACCACCGCTGATTTCCCAGGGGCCCTCATAGGGTTTTATAAACCTAGTGATGGAGAATGAGAAAAATAAATTTCCATTAAAATTACAGAAATATTTAATAGATCTTATCAAGGATTTATGACCCAAGTGTTGATGTAAATGGAAAATATTCCCCAATAGCATTGGTATGGGTTTTGTCTTGGATGACGACAATAGAATATTTTATTCTGATCTTTTTGATTTAATGAAGTTTTAACAATGAATGAGATGGATAAAATGATTATTTACCATTGGATTAATTTTCTATAATATATTGTTTGGTGATACAAAAATACATCTTATATATGTAAAATAAATTCACATTTTTCAAGGGGCATATCATAGGAATCTATGGTAGTCACCATCCTCTTTTTTCATTGTCTTTGTATCCTCAATGCAGGTTAATTTTTTATAAATCTCTAACTGGACCATATATTACCTAATCCAATGATATTTCTGGTTTTTATGAAATTATAGTATTCCATATCTTATTAGATATAATATTATTGGGATGGAGAGAAGTTAAATTCTCCATATCATCCCCACCCTCTGATACATAATTCTAATGAGGTTATGTCGACCTATCAATGGATAGTTTTTGTGATATGGAGACAAATATTTCATTGTAATTTTTCATGTGCCTCTATACCTGGATTTTGGGAAATAGAATATGTGTACCAATTCATAGGAAAACAGGGTCTAATTTTGATAAGGATATTATTCCCATATAATTTATTAGGGAGGTGTTTATCCTTAAATCATTGATAAATTTAGGACATGTTTTGGTAGAGGAAAGGAATTCCTTATATCTCTAACTAATCTGGGATCTCAAATTTTTATGTGTCTATGGGCCAAAAAATGTTTGGGATATTAATTAGGATAACTCCCTTTATATATCCATGTGGTATAATTATTCACATGGAAAACATGCCTCCACCTGGTTAGACCATATCGGTTTTTTCTCTGGGTTTCATACTATCCATGTTGAAGTTCTGCTGATGGTTTATGGGGAACAATATGTTTTTAAACTCATTGATTCATGTACTTCTCTATATTAATTTTTATGAATTTTGGTAACCTGACTATATATAGGATTATTTTTAAGGGGATAATTTCTATGTCTGAAAGACATATCACCATGGGGATTTTGACCACAGAATATATCATGAGCAGAGTCCATGTGGAAAATATATACACTACCCCATGAAGGAATATCAAGTTAATGATCACCATCTTCTATTGATGAAGAGTTGAAGGACTCTTTTATTGTTATGGATATGTGTCAAGCTTCCTTACAAACACTATCTTTTTACATATCAGTGATATGAGTCTCATCTTTCATTAGGGTCGAAATATAATGACCATAATTTTAAGGTTGATCATGGATATGAGCATGTTTCATAGTTATTGAAAAAATATATTAATAAACATATGGTAAAAAAATAATTTGATCCCACTGATGAGAAGATATTTATTATACCTGTGAGGTTATCTGTTATAGGTAAGAATATGAGCTGACCTTTGGTGGTTTCCTAATTATTACATTAATTCCAAAAAGTTAATGGGATATGAGCCTTGTTCAAACATGAATTCCATTTATTAATATTATTATGGATGTTTAGGAAGGGATAAGTGATACGATTTTTTCATATATCCATTGAAGGATACAAGTGCAGTCATTCATCGATGGAAGTAAGGATATTAATCATGAGTCAATGAACTCATATAATATTTTGATTAATTTGATTGATAGGGATATAATGACTATATAAGTATATTTCCATACTATTCACTTGAAAAAAATATATAGAATGGATATTATTTGGGTCCCATAACGTTAGAATATAACATTGTCCTTATTCCATAAAAACAATTCCATCCCATGGAAAGGGTAAATCTCACTTGGTAAGCCATAGTTGGAATGAGTATATTATTATTATCTTATTCCTTTAGAGTATGTTGTTGTACTTTTTTATTGGAATTTCTACATATCTAAAGACATGTTTCAAACTGAGATGGAGATCATTAATTACATTAGGGATATGGGCTATGAATTTTTTGTGGACCTTTATGGGAATATTTGTATTATCCTCTAAGACAGGATCAAGAATGTGTGATTTCTTTAGAGTGTATTCTTTTTTATAGTATTCATGGTGATTTGCTTATCTAGATATTAGTATATGAGTAGGTTCATATCACATTATCTACACCACTTTCAAAAAAGAAGAAAATGATCTTTAGCGAATTATGTAATATACTCTCACTTTATAAAATTGTGTATAGGAATATAGGCCTATATATATTTTTTCTCATAAATATATTGAAATGTGTCTTTTATTGAAGTGGGGATATAATACAATTCATGTCATACTTAATCCATCATTAAATTCCATTGGGATTCATACATGGGAGAAGGGATTGGTGCCTCACCCATGTTTGATGTAGGAATATGCATGCAGAAATGATTAGAGTGATTGGGATTACAATCCAACTTTTTGGATACCATTGGAATATGTTCAAGGGAATCGTTAAAAGAATTGTAGATATGATCCCATACTATTTAATAATAAATTTTAGTTCCTAATTTTTCCTCATTGGTACCCATGCATGAGGGTCTATAGGATAATTTATCAGACTCTTCCTTTAGTAGGTGAATGATGGGTACCATTAGGTTGATGATGGTGACAATTGTTGATAGAATCTATCCTAATGAGTTCTAAAAGTGGGATGGGATTCCATTCAACACCTTAATCCAACATCATATGATATGGACGGTTCTTATTTATGCTCTTTGTAGATAATCGTATGATGTAATTGGTTGGGGAGACAAGTTCCATTGGTTTCATTATAGAATTACTTGAACAAAATAGGCATTCCATAAAATTTGTTTCAAGACCACTATGTTCCACCTCAAGGATTGGGATTGTATGATATTGTTTCTATTCTTGAACCATCATGTTCACTACCTGATGCTAGAGGAGTCAAGTGGGTGAGGATGTTTTGTGACCTGTAGAGGTTACTATTGTGGACGAGGTTCCTAAACATTAACTTGATGTATTAATGATCTTAGTTCATGGTTTTTTTAGACGAGTTTCTATAGTGATGAAGAAAAAAGTACATGGTCATTGATTAGTATATTATTGCATGTATTAAACTTGCATAGTCATCAATGTATAGGTAAGACATTTCTTCATAATTATTCTCAATTTGGTCATTACTATTATGTGGAATTGTCAATGTTAGAATATAATTATATCATAAGAACACCAATTATGAATTATTTCATGTTGTTCATACCATTTTAATTTGTAATGGAAACACAAAAAAGTGACCTAATGCTTGGTCAAATATAAATTTTTATTTTTATAGAGATTCACCTAGGATTCACCATTTTATTTTCCTTAAAATATGATAGATATATTGTATCCTCATGGTTTTTGGAGAAATGATTCCCAATTCACAAAATAATTTAGTTTCTCATTCATTACATTCATTCATGTTATGTTTTCAAGTTTTTTCCTTTTTGAATATGTATTGTGGGAGTTTAATTTTATTTCATAAACATTCCCATATTTTTTATCATCCTAAAATTTTATAGAATCTCCCAATGGTTCCACAATCCATAACTAGGTATCGATTTTATTTCCAAAGGTGGGTGGTTATTTGGGGTTTCAAGCCCAATGATGCTTAGGGGATCACATTGGTTCATCAGTTGGGATTTCTGGATCATATAATTTTTCAGGGGAATTGTTTTTTATTTTGAAAATCTATTATATATTTACAATATATTAATGAATCTCTTCCAAATTCCGATACAGGACATGTTACCCTAAATATGATCAGGTTGAACATCATTCTATGTGAAAAGGGCGTTCTAATAATGATTCCATCTTAATATATCTTAGGATATCTTTATTATTATTATTTTTATGAAATTATTAGTTGTATATATCTTTATTCTATAAAATCAAGATCTCTATAGTTTATTACTATCCATGGAGTCGATTGGTGTTTTGAAGATGAGATTGAACCATAATGAGGAATCCTACATAGAATTATTATAGTAAGAATAAAAGCTGATATAGATCATTTAAAATTGAACAATGTAGATTAATTTTCATACAAAAGGGACATATATGATGGAGCACATGCACTAGGTATGGATATGAAACCCTAAAAAGGGTCATGCATATCTTGATTATAAATGAAATCATATTCATTATAGTTTCCCATTACCTAAATCCATTGATGTGTAGGTAATGCAAATTAATTCCCATGAGGGTTATTTCAATGGGTTTTAGCAATATGGGAATTAATAAATACAAACACTAATGTGAATTATTTATATATGGGTGGTCATATCATTCCATTGAATGGTGATTACACACTATGGTTTCCGTGACAGGGAAATTTATGATGTGAGTGAGATGATTATAAAAAACACCTAATCCATGTGATTTATGCTTAGTGTGAGAAATAAGGTAACAAAACTGGTCAGAATCATTGCAAATGGCTATGGGACACATAAACTGGATCATCCCTATAGGGTTGTTTGATATAGATGATAGGCCTTATGATGGTGTACTACATATCCTCAACATATCTGGAAGAAAATGAATAATAGTTCAATAAGTTTTTCAATCTACTGATGGATGAGGAAAAATAAAAAACCCACATGAGGTTTTGGGTCTCATCGGTTAGAGTATTTGAGATATGGAGAGAATCAAACTACAATGGATGCCCAATTATAGATCAGTATATATAAAGGTGTCCAACATATGTCGTTTAAATATGAATTAGATCTTTCATTTTTTAATAATGGATTGTATCTGTATGTTTATAGATGAAAATGTTATCATCTCCTAGGGTATCATCTTAATATGATTGAAATTTTGAATGGTTTATTCCAAATATGGTTTCCATGTCTTGAGTGTCTCTCTAAAATGACTCAAGAGTGTTTCTGATGAGGTTGGAATGTCCTATAGTGCATTACATGACTGAGGTAGACATATCATACGACTGCAGCATGATATAGTTTTCATTTTCATAGGACTATTCTATAACTCATCAGACACACTTGAGTTTATTTTAATTATTATCATAGACACAACCATGGGTGTCATGTGATCATTACTAATAATTAGGAAGGTTGTTGCATAATCAAACATAACTATATAAGGGACTTCAAATTACTTGCATGACAGGTCTGTAGGCCTTCACGTGACTTTTCAAACATGTATGTTTGACTTTACATATCTTATATTACATGCCTATAATAAATCTCATGACCTGGATGAGATATCTGGAAGACATAATCAGACATTGATGACATCTCCACATATTGTCGCAGGATTTGGATGACATGTTTGATTATTCTTGTATGACTTGTATCAGCCATTTGAATAACATGGAGAATTCATAAATAAATCCATGTATATAAATTATTATAAAAATACTGTATTTTTTAGATATTATTTCATATATGCCTCAATTTTTATCAAGCATTATCTTCTAACTTTTTTTTAGAACCAAGTTGACATGTGTATAATAATTCACATAATCTGAACATAACTCTCTAGGTCCTTTATATGATCAACAAGATGATCACGTGTAGTGTATATAAATTTATTTAATCCATTAATACATTCAACAAGTTTTACATGGTGTAACAGACTTATGATTTCATGGATTTCAACTCTTATAAATCCCGTCTATATTCTTTTATCTCTCTGGAGTGTCATCCATGATATTTTCCTCATTACATGATGTCTATATCACATATACGCACTCGAGATAGTGGAAGGGAAGATCAGATAATGCTCTTCATAGGAACATTCTATGGTTAATCCATATTGGCATATATGTGTTTCATGATAAAAATAAATTTCAATAATACCCAATCATTGTCACATTTATTGGAAACTCATACGATCAAATAGAGTACATATGATCCTTTCAATATGTCAATGAATCATCTTAAAATGTAGCTGACATGTCTAGGAATCACCAAGATTATAGGATTCTCATCAAATGGGATTTCACTTGATCATTGATAGTTCTCTAGTGCCCTTCTCAAGATCTTATTTTCTTGTCCACGGTCCTTCTGGTGATCGATGTTCTGGTCAAATGATTTAAAGAACCCCTTTGAATAAAAAAACATAAATTGATAGTACATGATCCTTTCACCTTTTCAAGATTTTATTCATTATTTAACAATACCTATAACCAATGCCCATTGGTTATCTATAAGGGTATTACATGATATATAATGTATCACAAAATGGCGCGGTAGATCTATCATGGAATGTATCTATGATTATTTTTGTGTGTCACGTGATCAAATAAACATGTTCATAGACCTCCTCAAGAATGATATGAAATTTATGGGAGTATGTATGAGATTATGACTCCATTAGAAGAGGATTTAACATGATTCAATGGGAATTTTATAATAATCTTATTGAGATTAATATGGATTCTCATAGAGCCTTTGCGAGGTCAATATGTTATTACAAATGACCTCTGCATGATCAATGATGATTACACTATGTATATGACCATTTCACATAAAAAATATTATAAAATTTATTACATGAAGACTCCATCATTTTCATATTTATTTCATTATTTTATTATCTATATTAGGTGATTGTCTTATATCTGTAACCTAATATATCACATGATCTGAGGATTTCATCAGGAAACCATTGCATGATCATAAGTGAGTCTCAATACCTGATTTCATGAATATGAAGTCTTTTCATAGGGGATTTTCGGGTTTATTTAAATATTGTAAACATATCATGGCCTTCCTAGGTTTATCTGCTCATTTCCATTATTGAGGGTCATGTGATCAATGTGACCTATCCATTTGGTCTCCATATAGTAATAATAATCCTACAATTATCTTGAGGAAACAATTAAAACAATGTTTAGGTATTTCATTGATTCCGAAATTACTGATGCTCCATTTGTGGGTGTCAAAAAATTATTCTGTTGAAATATGATGGATATATGGCACCCTCGTGGTTTTAGGAAACATGATATCCATTTCTTGCATTGATTCAGTTATTTTTTTCATTATATGATTTCATTATGGGTTCACTATTTTTTATTCTTTCTTAAGGACGAATTGGGGTGGGGTTCAAGTATGGTTTTATAATCATTCAATTTAGTTTTATCATTTTCATCTTTCATAGAATCTCTTAGTCATTACCACATCCATAACTTGCTACATGCCTTATTTTGAAAGGCAGACAGTTATTTGGAATTTCAAACTCAATGGTTCTTAAGAACTCTAATTGGTGAAGAGGATTAGAGGCCAGCCTCATCACTCACATTGAGAAGATATAATTCCTATTTTGGGACTCTCTTATAAATATAATTTATGTTTTTTAATCTCTTCCAAATACCAATATGAAAATATTTACTAAAATAAAATGATCAGATGTTGAATTCTTCTATGTGAAATATGAGACCATATATATCTATCAATGTTTCTCTATATAATTCATGTTATCTCATAGAAATTTATAGCTTCATATATTTACAAGTCATATAACCAAACACTTTGGAGTTTACTACTATCCAGGGAGGTAATATGTGTTATGATAATGGGATTAAACCCTTATGAGGCATCCCAAATATCCTATTTATAATAAGAATCTAAACCCATGTTGATAATTTAAATATTAACCAGGATGTTTAACATCATGTGTAAAGGACATAAATAAGTTCATATAGGATGGATGAGTGGAGATTTATCCTTGATAAGGCATCCCACAACATCTTCTTATAATTGGAATCAAAGTCATCATAGTTAGATCTTCCCTCAATATTATAATGGGTAGTGAAAGATAATTATGTCTCATTAACGTTATTTCCACTGGGTTGACTAATATGTCCCTTCCTTCAGGACATACACCAATGTGAATTCCCCTATAGAGGTAGTTTTATTAGGTCAGGGAATGAGGGTGTAACTCTAAATTTCCCTGGTTGGGGGAATTTGTGATGCATGATATATGATCATTGAAAATCACTAGTCCAAATGATCCAAGCTTGGTGTCAGGAAAATGCATAGTAATTGATCAAATTCATCACATTTGGATATGGTTCTTAAAAAATGGATGGCCGTATAGGATTTTTTTCATATGAAACATAGTCCATAGGAATGAATCCTATGTATCCTTTTTATGTGTGTAGTTAGAGTAATTATAGTTCATTAAGATTCTCAATCCACTAAGGTATGCAGAAGAATGTTGAATCTATAAGATATTTTGGGTCCAATTGGTCGGAGTGATTAAATATGAAGGGTATTACACTAAAGTGGATGAAAAATTTGAGCATAGGCTTTATGAGGTTTTAGTACATATCCTTTTTGTATATTAATCATATTCCTCAATCTCCACAAATGGTGTATGTCTTACTGTATCTTCTAGATAGGGTTATCATGTCTTTGAGTGTCTCCCTGAAATTATTGAATTTTGAAAAATATCTATTACTGGTATGGATTCCATGTCATGAGTGTCTTAATGATGTGAAATGAATGTCTATCTGAATCATCTATCATGTTCAATGGTGATTTGAATGATTGGTGTGGATATGTTAGAGGTATTTTTTATGATCTGTCTAACATGTCCAAATTACTATTGACTGACTCGCCTGACACATCTAAGGTTCAATGTGTGATCATACATGATCAAGCATAACATGTCATATGGTTTTCATTTGATCTTAATAACATGTCTAGGGTCTTTACATAACTTTTATGACATGTATAGAGGATATCCTATGAATGGATGATTTGTACATAGAAATTTACGTGCCTTGTAGGACATTTCAGGAGGACTTTGTTTTAAATGGATATCATGTTTTGGGGACATAATGTGTCACAGTAGAAATTTCTAGTAACTATCACATGAAATATATTATATTTATGTGTAATTTTATATATATGAACATTTCATGTGAAGTGCATGATGAATTCAGATTAAAATTATCATATTATTCTTCATGTAAAACACTAATATTTTTCATCCATTATTTCATATATGCCTTAGTTTTTCCCAATATTTTTCATGTTGAGTTATCTCATTAAAATGTTGAAATGAGGAATCTATATTTCATAATCTAGATATTTTTAGCAGAGATCTATTGTGTGATCAATAGTATTATCGAATGATGTGAATATATAAGTCTTGTTATCCTTTTGCTCATTCCTCTAGGATTACCTAGTGGATGACCCTTGTGATTTTGTGGATTTCTACTCTAATAATTCTTCTCCCACTTTTATACATTATTTAGTGTTCCTTGTTCATTGTGTCCATTTAATTATTCAAAATAGTGGAATTAATTACCTCAATTACTAATATTTATTCAAACATGCATGGAATATATAACCTGGAAAATGGATCTAGTCAGCGGAGGGGAGATCACATCACCAACAACACATGACCTTATCAAGGGTTATACATGGTGTCATATCTATGTAGAAATATAAACACTGACCATACAAAAACTGCCATCAAAATATTTATTGGACCAATATATTTTCAATATGATTTCACCTGATCATGTAGGTGTTTCAGGTATAATTTTCAATATCAGATCGATATTTCATGGATTCTTCACAAGACTAGGACTCCTTGAGTAGGATTTCAAATGATCCAAGAGTATTATATAGGGACCATCACAAGATCAAATAGTCTTGTCAAAGGGACTTAGTGGTGTTTTGGACCTCATCACTAGTGGCACATAATTCCTTCAAATAAAAAATAACATAACTCTACATTGAATGATTCTTCCACCATTTCCATATTTTTATTAGTTTTTTAGAACATCCAAAATTTTCCCATTTGTTTTCCATTGGGGAATCACATACTTGATCAGTAATGGATCTCATGAAGGTGTGTGATTTACCATGGGAAATTTATATTATTTTAATTGGTGTGTCACATGATCAAATTGAAATCTTGAAGGGCCTTTACAAGACTGGGCTATCATGTATGTGAGTCTTCATGAGATTAGCACACCTATTGAAATGGATTTCACATGATTGATGGGGGGATTTTCTAGGACCATTAATGAAATCGAGAATGAATTTATTAGATCATTAACAATATAAATATATAATGAAAAAGGACCTATATATGATCAATATTAATCACATGAAGTGCATAAAATAGTAGCATGAAAAATAATATAATCTTGACTGCATAAAACCTTCTCCTATTTTATCTTTATTTATTTATTTTACCTTGGGAATCATTTTATTTCTATATATTTTTCACCTGATATGTTCCATGATAAATAGATATAATTGGGTATCCTATACATGATCATCAATGGTTGTATAGATTCCATCAATAGAATATGATGGCTTCCTAGAGGATCTTTGAGTGACCATGAACATATCATTCAGAGAACATGACCCATTGGAATGACCTTCCTAGTGTTATGAAATCACATGTATTCTAGGGGTTCATGTGACCCACATGACCTGGACTCCTGGTCTCTATTTTTCTTATTCTTAATTCCTATTTATTTTGGATAATATTGTACCCATGACTCAGCTACTTAATTGATTATAAATTTTTTGATGATCCTTATATGGGAATAAAAAAATCCCCTATTAGGAGTGTGGTTCGCATGGACAATATTTTAGTTTCAAGAGGTGTAAATTCCCACCTAATTCTATAATGATTCAATTCATAATTGTCTTGAGCTATATTATTTCTTGAATTGGACCATTTGAATTCAATGTTGAATCCTATAAATAGGCATGGGAAGAATGTTCTCATTTTTTCAGAAACAAAGACTCTATATCTTTCATAAATTCATATATTACATAATTTATTCTAATGATTTCCTCACAAGAACCACTTCACATGAACAACATTGGAAATGCAATTAACATGATTTGATCACGTAAACTCATTTTGAGAATTCTCTCACAATAAATACTTTCTCAAATGAAATGTGAAAAAAAAAATGGTAATTTGATTAAACCATGGTAAACTTTCCCGACCTCATAAATATCCTATGGTCCTTGAATAATGTTTTATCTCAATCACAAGATCTCTTGATAATTATTTGGTTCATCTGACCATATCATGGGGATTCAATAACATTTCCTTCAATGGGTCATAAAATCATGAGATTATCCAATGGTTAATCAATTAAAGGGACATGTTCTTGGTTATGAGTTGATGAATAATATTTTGGTCCATATGATTAAAATTATTCTATTTGAGTTGTTTCTATATTTTGTCTAGGTTTTTTGATCATCTAACAAGTGTTTCTTATTTTTTACAAATGGATTCAAGTTTAGATGAGCCTTCAAATGTGCCTATCTAGAGGGATATTATTTCAATAACCTTTTTTTAAAATGACTACCATTTATAGATTCAATATTTTAGAAGATACCACTCTTCCTTAACCTAACTATATTTTTCCTTTTCATTCATTGTATTCTTCTATTTAATATATTCAAATGATGATTTAGATATCTATCCATTTTTTTTGTACCACACCTAGGACTTTCCCTCATGTTGGATATCTCCCCTCTTGTACTATATGGATATAACCTTTATCATCACCCATCTTACTAGAGAAAAAAAACATACATGTCATATTTTGGATAAACTAAGAAGTTGATGGATCTCAAGGTGGTATTTTCGACCATACATTAATTTTTTTTTGAATAGTGGGATTTCTCATTTGGTCCAAGTTAGTATTCATGTCATTCTCTGACCAGTTACATGAAATTAATCCTTATGAGGTGGTATGGGCTTCTCATTTTATTGTATACCATCAATCATAGGTCCTTAGGGATCATATTTGCTATTGGTTCAATGGTAATAACTTCAATAATATGTTTTATGGTGAAGTAGGGATTCCCTCTTGGATATTTACCTAGCTGAAGGAATTAATTATTGTAGGGATATTAATAATGAAATCCTCCCTATAGTGTTTTTATGGATGACCCTACAAAAACTATGACCTTGGAAGGGGACATGGTGACCATCACGAAGGACAATTTAATGGATTTTAAACTACACTCACATATTTTATTCATGAATTTGATCATTATCATACTCTACCGTAGTGGAACTAGACCTAAATCTATACACACTCTTGGATGTCCTTCTCAGCATGTTTAAGATATCACATGATCTTATTTGGCCATTTGGGAAACTAGAGAAAACACCTACTGGGGATACTAGGTGAGACAAGAGGTATTCCCAATCCTTTTATTATTAGGATTACATAACATGTTTCTAAATGGATATATTTTCCTATGAAAATAAAAAAAAACATGGGAATTCTAGTCATGACAGTAGTTATGGTAGACCAATAAGTAGAGCAGAGGCCTCATAATATAGTAGTGTCGAATCATTCTCACCTTTATCAACCTTGTTATCGTATTAATAAATTTCATTAATAAAACAATGGATTATTCAAATTTTGGGAGGCTAAAATGTTATAGTACATATTTTGATGATAAAAGTATCAAGGATCTATTTTGTTTTAGGATTTTGGGAATATCTCTAAGGTATATCATTAATAAGACTATTGGAACTTTTAAAAACATGATGTGGTCGACATATTGTTCTTGGATTCATATTGAAGTGTAATTAAATAATGATTTTAGATGCTTCATTATTCCATGATCTTAAATTTACAAAATCTCCATTTCACACTTATTCATTTAAATTTTTTCGAATTTTTTTAGATTTATATTTGAATAATTTAAATCAACAATGATAACTATTAAAATTATAAATTTTCTAACATTATTAATTTTATTAACGGGTTTTTTTATATTTAAAATTCACTATTATTTAATAGTATTCATATTATAAAAGTACACATATATATTCTAAAAATGATTTATGCTTCAAATTAATGATGCTGCACGAGTTCTCAAAATATTATTACTGTTCATGTTCATTGATGATAAAATGGATACAATGGATCAAATAATTAAAAATATTATATTAAAAATTAATATTTTTAATTAGTTTTTTTAAAATATAATATAAATTTAACAGCCTATAAATATTTAGTGTAATATCAATAATATCCCCCTAATATATATCCTTAATTTTCAAAAAATATAGAGATATGTGACTTCTAAAATCTAAAATAATTATAACATGCAAATAATAAAGTATGAAACTTATGAGTGATTGTGTGAATAATTGGTAACCAAAAAAGACACTCTATAATATTTATCCCTATATTCATTTATTTTTACTAAATATAAAAAAATTTGAGGTAATGGAAGGAGTTATGGATAAAAATACACTAACAGTACATAAGTTTTTTTTAGGATTCACTTAAAAATATTATGAGGTGGTCAATCCTTGGAAAATGGTAGATTTAACTATGAGTATTATTATTTTATAATAAAAAATATTATCTAATATAAAATTAATTTGATATTAATCTCTTAATTTAAGATAAAAATAATAAAATAAAAAATTTGATCAATCTTTTTGTCCCAAAATCATGTCTAATAGGAATTTAGGGAATGTGATTCCCCCTTTTATTCCCTTCAATATCATCAAAAACTCACATGAATGAGTGTTTGGTTATCTGATAGTTTTGTCTAATTTTTATCCCACCCTAATTTAGTAGGGAAACCAAATATATATATTTATATATACATACTTTTTATGAAATATATAATGATAGTATGTGCTTTTTAATAACCAAAAAAACCCCAAAATATGTGGAAAATATAAATTTCTAAATTTTTTTATACATTATAAATAATATACATACCCAATACTGCATGATAAAAGATATTGTGGAATAATATAAATGTTTCCGCAAATCTACTATAGCACATGGTCGAGTTGATTTGGAATAAAGTAATATTTTTTTGGCATGAAAAAGTTATTTTTGGTGTGAGATCCATCCTATATCCAAACGTGTATGGAATCAATGTTTTAGTATTTATTATCAATGTTAAACCCAGTCCCCATAACATCCTAAAAACATGTTTCTATCATACTAATCCTAACAGAAGAATAATTTCATATAATTATGATGGTCTATTTGTGACAGATTCTCATTTTAAATGACTTTTGGTGATGGGTGTCCGTCGCAGATAGCCCATCGCGGAAGAAGGCATCGTAAATATAATCTTTTATGATGGATATATAATCCATTGCAAGAAACTCCCAAAATATTATTTATTAACCTTTTTCTATAGATAAATAATATGTCACAAATAACCTTTTTTAAAAAAATAAATTATTTATAAATAAATAAAATTAAAAATATTTAAAAAACAATAAAAAAATCTAAAAATTTTACAAAAAATATAAATGTAATAAATCAGTTCAAATATAATATATCTATCATCTCAAATTACAAAACAATAATGAAAATAATCTAAAATCATCAATTGGTGTCACGTGGAGGAGGATCACTCGATAGACTAGGGGGAGTAAACTCCATACCAATGCCACGCGAAAGTCTACAAATATACTACATCATCTCCTCAAATATCATACGTTGCGGCTCATGCTAATCATATATCTACTTCTGCATCTGATGTATCATCTCATCCTAATCTCTCTACCTCTCCTCATAATGTATCATGAATGAAAACATCGATGAATTGTATCCATGACATCTCTTCATGCTCACTGATTCCATTTTATATTTACCGTAATAACTTGTAGGTGTCATTTGAGAACCAATACCAACCAATAATCCTTTCGCAACATTGTGAAATGTCCCCTTTATCCTAGCCCCCCCCCATTGAATCCTGAATCAACAGTGAAGCCTGGTCTGGCCTTAGCTTGAATCTCTCTAGATTGATAAGTCATAAACTCATCTGTTTCCTTTATATATAATGAAAAATTAGAATAACAAAAAAATTAATATTGATGACTTTTTTCAAAAAAAATCACTAACCACAATATGACATTGTTCTTCGCCTACTACTTCTCTTATACGGGGATTAGAATACATCTTATAATAAACATAAAATTACATAATATATGGGTCATTAGCGGCTTGTATAATATAAAAAACTTTTTATTTCCAAAAAAAATATACATTAATAAATAATATCACTTACTATATGTTGTCGATGTATTCCCAATTTATGACGCTCATCCATATGGGTGACCTCATTCCTTGTAATGTCCTATAATTCCATCTAAAATTTATGAAAATTAAATAGGATTATTTCAAGACCATGTTTAAGATGAAACATGATTATGAGACTAGTAGTGTCCAGGATTTATTTTTGATCTATTTTTAAAGATGATTAAATAATTCAAGAAGTGCATATTTCTATCATTTATTCCAGTGCTTGGATTAAAAATACAGGGGAACTATTGAACATAGACCACCAGGATTCTCCTAGTAAGTACCTAACATCGACTTGTGTGGGTTGACTGAAAAACATAGTTTTTAGACTATTCAAGAAAAAAAATTAAATAGTAATTTTATTTTATTTTATTCTACATTAGGAAATGACTTGTGAGCGCTGTGGTGCAGCGATGAGGCAACACTGAATACTGTTAATGAACATCATTAATGAATCAACATGGTGATTCTACAAATCGCACATGTCTTATATATATAATTAAAAAAACAATTCAGGGTTGATGAACAACCCTGTAATTCCTATTATAAATGAATTAGGAAACCTCTCCAATGGAGAACACTAATGAATCTGAAAATTGAGATGACATCCTTAGAGAGAGGATTCTAGATCGATGATCAATGGGGGATCATTCTCAAAAACTATCTTTATTTTTAGATAGGGAGGTTTTTCTCAATGATTTTCTATTCCATATTGATAATTTTATCAACAAACACAGACCAACCCATAAACAAGTTGATATATGGTTTGATTTTTAATATGGGATGGTTATAGATGTGGGATAAAGAAGATATATTTCTTAGTGATTATTTGGCGTTATTTTTGGTTTTGTCTGATCCTACTAACCAAATCACATTCGGGTCAACATGAACAATGGCCTATATCGTTTGTGACATGATCTTGTGTTGTGACTCCTTTGTCAATTTTCATATTGCATTCTCCCCATTCATTGTGGCACAATGGTTAGCGGTAACGGTTCCCACGTTACAGGAAGGACTGTGGTGGTGTATCAACCCACGATGCTATGTAGGTGGGGTTACGACATCGATGAGAGGCTGTGGCACCCATCTGCAATGGAGGAAAAATGTCACGGTACCAAGCCATGGCAGCAGTTGATGCCGCTAGCACAAAGGATGATGATAGGGGGATGGTGTGCTGTGGCGGAGATAAGGTCCAACAACACAGAGGTCAGCAGCTAGCGGACAGATGATGTCGCCACCCAGCCACATCAGAGGTTCAACGCAGTGCAATGCTTTGGTTTTCAGATAACGGAGGTGAGATGGACCCATGGGAAGCCCTGGGTCATGTGGGAGACCCCATCCATGCGAGCAGACAAGCTTTCCGAGGAGGAAGGACCACCCTGGCACCACATGGTAATGAAAATCGGACACCACACAACATCTTGATCGAAGGACAACCAGCCCGCTGATGAGAGTTGGAAAAAATGGTGAATCGGACCACTAGGAGGCCTGACTATTTAGAACCATCCCAACTATGTTGGACTGGAATAGATGAGAAATGAACCGCTGGGTGTCCTGGTGGGCTAGATCAATGGCCGAACAAGGCCGGGTCTAGTAAGCCCCAATGGGACTAGCCGGAACTGGTATACCCAGACACAACTGGGACGGTTTGAGCCAGCAAGAACATTTCGGGTCATGCATGACCCCCATGCGAGTTTGGTCATGACTGTCTGACCAAGTCAGACCTGGCCCAGATGTAACTGGCCGATGTTTAGTAAAATGACAATATCTTTTATACCAGGCATCAGATTTACACATCGTATGCATAGTTGGGACCCTTGTGATTAGACAATACATTTGGTATACTCTATGTGAGTTTTCATGGTAGTAGAGATACAACAGACGTTTTGAGGAGTAGATTATCCCAAAATGAAGATCATTGGAGAGAAGGAATCATATTGATGGCAGTGACATGAAAAATATGATGAGTGGGACCTCGGTGGACTAGTAGCCTAGCAGACCTCAGTTTTGATTTCTCTCAACTCACCTCAGTTGTCCAGTAGTGGATTTAACCTTAGTGGTATATCAGATGAGCGTACCATAGTAGTCCAGTAGCTGAGTTGACCTCAGTGGTCTAGTAGCTCAGCTGATATCATTGGTCCAATAGGGGAGAGGACCATAGCGGCCCAACAGCCGAGAGGACCTTAGTGGTCCAACAGCCAAGCAGACCTCAGTGGTGTAGTAGCCGAGTGGACCATAGTGGTTCAGTAGCTGAGTGGACCTCTGTGGTCCAGTGATCGGGCGAACCTCAGTGACTCATTAATT
The DNA here is from genome assembly GCA_963277665.1 of Viscum album. Taxonomy (NCBI): domain Eukaryota; kingdom Viridiplantae; phylum Streptophyta; class Magnoliopsida; order Santalales; family Viscaceae; genus Viscum; species Viscum album. Next base: position 957,280,045 of record OY728143.1, on the reverse strand, counting down.
ACGAGTCCCTCTGTAGTACAAGTTGTTTCAACTTTACTATAGTTTATATTACTTTTTATACATAGAGTTATACCAGGTTTTGTCTGTCTTAATTTGTTTCCATGTTTTGTGCTCTTGAATTTTAGTTATTCCATTGTGGTTTAGGGTCCCTACTTAGTATTGTGTTACACATCCTTTCATAGTCTTCGCCAACACATAGTGTGCCTCATTCAAGTGATTGAAACTTTGACAAAGACCATGGTGGTCCAGGACCAGGTGGATCCTATTGATATGGGACAGAATAAACTTAATTATATGGCAACAGACAGCTACCTTCCACATACCCTTCATGTAGGGTTTGAGCAGACAGACCTAGCCGTACATTCCATTGTTGTTTTGGGCTTTTATTCTGAACCCATTTTTACAATCAATTGGTACTTTTCTTTCATCAGTTTTCTCAGTGAATTTTTTTTATATAGTGTATACCTTTCCAAAGTTCTTGATATGTTTGTGTGTATAGGATTAAAGGAAATGAATTCGCTTCATGGTATATGCCTTCTCAGTGCTAGTCTGCAGCCCCTAGAAAATGGATGGCGGGCTAGTGGTATTCACGACATAGGCCCTGGAGGATGGGTCATGACATGCCCCCCATCTCTGACATCCAACTTATGATATCCTCCCAAAAGTCTCTCCTAGCCATAAAGAGCACCATGGGTCCCATACTTGAGATAATATATTGTTGGGGTGATGGGAGATGGAAGAATGGCCAACGATGATATCACAAGATTTATCCAAAGCTCACTTTCTGATATTGTGTAGAAACTAACAAATGCTCTTGCATAAATAAGTATCACATGACTTTTGGATATGACCTATCTAATTGTTAGAAATCAAAGAAAATAAATCGAGAAAGGAAATTAAAAAAGTTATGATTGTACTTAAATTAATATTTTAAGAGTGTATATTATTTTATAACGTACAATCTTCTGGTCAAACATCTGGTCACACATGGCGACGGGTACCAGGTCCCATGGCACCCATGGATCAGAAAAATAATTTATTAGAATCTCACCAGCCTGGCCAATGGTAAAATACGAAAAACATTTAAATTTAAACAAATATATAATCATAATTTTTTTTTCAAAATTATTACATTTATTTAATATAAAATAAATTTAATATTAAACAATTAATCATAAAATTGTAAATGCGAATCAAAATAAATACAGTGTTTTCTCTCTAGAATAGGATCTGGAATCAGTAATCAAGAAAGTTTGCATCACCTACTACTAAACTCACTAGCCTAAGGTAGAGTAGCTGAATCAGGCCCAACATTATAAATTCTAGCATTGGTGAGAGAATGTAATAAATCATCATGATGATCATCTCTACCCATCAGAAACTAGTATTCTCAATACTAATAGATTGTTAAAAAAAATACGAAATATAAGAAACTAATGAATGTAAACATTATCTTTGACCCCATTCCTTAACTTAGGGTTTTCATCACCTATATTTATATCCCATCAGGTAAGATATATATTTTCATATGTTTCTTGAAAAAATTTAATATGTTTCACATCCACAGAATAATTTTTATTTTAAAAAAACTCATTTTCATGTGATTTCATTTTTATCACAATCCACCAGTCCTTCAAATATCTCAAAACATCACAATAAATTGCATATTAAACTTGATGCACTTGATGTTCAAACATTAATAATTTTGAAATAAAATTTATTTCATATTTTTGATTTAATGAATAATTTGAATACATAATTTTTTAGAATTAATAATTTTTTTTATTTAATAATTTATAACGTATATGTATTACTATAGTTGTGCTAGTTTGGTAGTTTTACAACATTTATAAGAAATATTAATAATTATTATTTTAATTAATATAACATTTTATATGAATTATTATGAATTTATAAACGTTGTTATATTTTATTATTATTTTTTACAAATTATTATAATTTTATAAGTATCAATAATAATTAAAATTTATTAACAATCAATACTCTTTAATTATAAAATATGATGAATTATTTATTCATTTTTACTAATTATTTAAATTAATACTATATTTTCAATCATTAATATTTTCTTATAAATTTATAATAATTCTTTATATTTGTTAAATTTTTACAATCTATTACTAAACATTATCTTAATTATTATTAAATAAATTATTACTAATTATTACATATTTTAAAATGTCAATGTGTTTAAATTGTACAATTTTTAACAATTGTATAAAAAAATTCTTCTAAATAAAGTTTTATTAAAATGTTTTCTTTATATTGATTTTATCATCATTATAAAAAATAAATCAATTATGTTTTGACATAAAAATATTTATAACTACATATATCAATGCATGTGCACAAAAAAAATTTATTATATGAAATATTATTAGAAACAAATATTTTTGTAAGAAATTATTATATATGCTCAAATAAAATTATAAAGAACAAGTATGTGCATGAAAATATAATTTTTATGTGAATGTGAAAAAAAAATTAACCTAAAAAATATTTATACATACAAATATTTAGACATACAAACATTCTTGTGAAATAAGAAATTTGGAACCATGAAACAAATGATGAGAATAATAAAACCAAAAAAACAATAAGAAACTAAGAATGGGTAAAATTATAATTAATTTCTTGGAACCCAAAAACTTGAATTTATATAAAAAGATATATTAGTTATTTTAGATATAGAAAATATATTTTGGTAGTTTTTTAGTAGATCATCCTAACAAATTAATATAAACACATATAAAAATATTCATAGAGACATTCATATATGTATATATGTAACACCCCGATCTTCCACGATACGCTTCTCATTCAATAATGCAATAGCTTGCATTGTACGCAACTTTGAGTTCTAAAACACCGCGACTAATCAAAGTAGCCGTTATGAATAGTAATAACAACTTTTTAAAATTATAGAAATTTTATATTTTAAAATGGACTTCATTTTTGTATTCGTAATATCGAAATTAGCCTATGTTGAATTTTTGGTATTTTTCTGAGAACTTCTAATTTTTTATGAATAGTGAAAATTACTTAAAAACAACTTTTTTAATCAAAATAATTTATAGTGATAAATTATACTATTTAGTGGTTTTAAAGTATAATTAGAATATATTTTTACCATTTTATCCAATGGTGGTCATTTGAATTAATTTAACATTGAAATTGGACATAAACAATTGCCAATCTTTTGATATAAATTGTTTCTTAAAAACACGCAATTTGTTGTGACATCGGGAATTAATTATAAAATTAATTAATGCAAATTATATGTTTGGAATTTTTTAAAATAGACATCATTTTTGAATTCCGAATATCAATTATATCTTAGGGTGATATTTTGGGATTGTTTTGAAAAACTTCAATTTTTGATGAATAGTGAAACCACTAAGTGGTAGTTAAATAACTGATTTTTCGTTTAAATGAAATATTACCACTTATGTGGTTTTATTTTCAAAAATCATACATACATGGTTTTCATTAAGAAGTAAAATGTGATTCAATGAGATTAAAATAATTTTTGGTGAATATTAACTTTTAAGTTCTTAATCGCGATTAGAGGTAATTAGTGTAGTTTAAGGTAAAAATAATGTTTTAATAATATGAGATGAGCTTTAAACTTGTCCTAACTTCATTGTATGTGTCATGGCCGACCAAGAAAATCCATGGGTCAACTTGGGGACCCCATGGAGCCACTTTAGTTGGAAAATGACATAAATACCTTTTATTTAATGATAAAGTAAAAAAATGACACAAACATGAAATGTTTTACTAAAACAATTTTTACATGGGGTTATACAAGTCATATTTTTGACTATAAATAGTCATTGGAAATATAAAAAGATTTCCTACATCATAGTATTTTTTTTATAATTTCTAGACATTAAATAAATTAAATTATTTATGACATCATTATAATGCAGCGATGACCTCATTATTTAACGATTTTAATAAAATGAAAAGATAATGTACAATCAAAGGCATAAACTTGTCCAAAGACTATTGGATGGGTAGATTTATAACCCTTATCACCTTATCCACGAATTATATAAGTGTGGGACCTTTAGAATCCGAAAAGCATTGTATAATAATGTAAAATTTCCTTACTTTCCAAGAGTGCCCCTCCTCTCCTTTTATAAAAGGCCCCCACCTCTACCACCTCATTCACACATTCAAGCCATTTGTCTCGGCCAACCTCTGCCCAAATACTCTCCCAACTTCCCTCCCTTACTCCTAGAAGAATAACTTTGGGCAGAATACTTCCCAAGGAAGCCTTTGGCTCAAATCAAAAGAGTTACCCGATTTAAAGGTAATGTCTTCTCTTATGTTATTTTGTTTTATTTTTCTTCTCCAACCCCATAAACTCTTTTTATTCATTTCTTTTGTAACAACAACAGTATCATAAATATACTAGGATGTTTTTATAATAAGGATTAGAGATACACTTACACACACCTACATCTAATGGTTAAAGAACATACGGTTTCTGTGGATGGCAAATTTCTGCCTCACGAAACGATGATTGTTCAACACTCATATAACACCTTCAAAGGTGGCCATTAAGATGTAACTATATTTATATATGACATATAATATTTTTATGTCTTACTTATGCTTCTGTATTTCTCATTTATGGCATACTTTATGATTTCCATTATGGGTAAACGCGATAATTTCATTTTTGGAAGTGCGGACTACCGCCCCCTCAAAGTGATTTGAATCGTTAATGTCATATGTGGGATGTATAAAGGATGGAGTAAATGTTATTATACACTATACTATATTAGAATTATATTATACATTTATATCATTATTATTTAATTCCATTAAATACGAAATGGAAATGAAAGTAGCGTTCATGCGTACGTACGGCTTACTGTCTCCATGAACGGTGCATTTCATTTCTTACCTCTAAATGTTACGTAATATTATAAATGAATGTATATAATGGATATATATGATATATATGACATCTAAATCATGAATATAATTCTGGAGATAATGGATATTATACCACATAAACAACTTGTAATTATAAGTAGTTTATTGTTGACTCAAGTACCAAAGATCGACAAAACGACCGTTATTAACTTAAATAATTACATAATGTTCATATCATTGTAATAAGTGATATAAAAAGGATAATGAAATTTAAAATGGTTCTTAATAAGGTATATATTAACTCTAGTTTATTATTCAGGAGTTTAAAGAACGGTTGAGTCAAGTCAGACACGAGGTAAGGGAACTTCTTAACCCAATTTCTATTCTTTGGGTTAATCTCCTACTTTCAAATTATGTCATGATATTATTATGTCCTATCTTGTATTTTTACATTATTTATGTGTACTTAGAGTGAATACACATAATAGACCTACTTTATAAAAAAATAATCTTTTTAAGGACTTCGTCTCAATCCCCTTTCATTGAAGCATATTTGGTTTTATACACAACTTTCTTTTATATGGTGTATAAACCCCTTTGACTTTTACGTTTATTCAAAAGGAATCTTTTTATACGAATCGTTTTACTAAACGACAAAAAGGGAATGTTTTTCTTTCCATACATATGCGGTGACAACGACTTCTCCGCCGCCGTGACCATTATTTGAGTTTCGGCATCATCTACAAGCCATCATTTTTTTTGATGAAAAATAAATACAAAGTTTTAACTTTCTATTATTTTGGTATTGAAAATGGTTTTGAAAGCGTTTTTATTATATCAATGTGTTGTATTGATATCGTGTGATTGAAATGTGGAAATGTTATGTTTCCTTTATGTATGTTTTATGTGTTACGATTATGATATGGTTTATGATATGTTTAAACCTATTCATATGAGGAATGTATTGGAATTAATAAGTGACGGGTGGAGCCCTCTATTGCTCCTCCATGCATCGGTAGGTCTCATGAGACAACTAGAAGTGGAATTGGCCAAGGCCCTTTCCCAATTTTATTTATGGTTTTGGTCGAGGCCTTAATCATTTTAGACATCTTGGTCGAGGCCTTGACAAAATGTTTCAGAATGTCTGGCATTATACATTCCCTCATTATGAAAGTGGTTATTGATATTGCATGTGATTATTCGACTAGTAGAATATCCATGTGAGTAATTAAATGGCATTATTTAATTTTATTTTTTCAATATTATGCTGAAGTTCATGTTTAAAAAGGCTTTTGTTTTAGTTATACATTGCCTTAAATGTTAATGTTTATTTATGAAAGCTTCCGCAATATTGTTATCCTTACTGAGCATCTGAGCTCCCCCCTTTCAATGTTTTAATATTTTCCAGGATGTGAAGAAGTATTTTATGAATGACCTGCATGGATTGTCAGAAGAGGATATGAGTGTGGACTATGGAGACTTTGTTATTGTAGTTTTTCACTTTATGATGTAATGTAAGGTTTACGAATGTATCTAGTGTTTCTAAGGCTACTAGACTATTCGGTCTTTCGAGACTTGATCTTTTGTGATCATGCCAATGTTATGAAGTAATGCACCAACTCTGGGTAGCTCGGGTCGGGGCATTACAGTTGGTATCAGAGGCAGTTTAGTACTAACCTTGGAATCTAGATTTAGATAAACTCTGATTATAGCACATAGCCCGAAGATATACTTTGAGGATTAGTATAGAAGAACTTCCTAGAATTTTGGTATTGTAGAGATGTTGTGAGTTTTCTGAGCAATACATCCCTATCTGGATACAAGCAGGTAGAGGCGGCTCTGGCACAGATGTACCTAGGGGTAAAACCCGAAAACACCGCTTTGAGCTAGACTCGAACGGGAACTGGTGCACGACAATGGGCCTTGCTGCACTCTTGGTTACGACACTCTCGGGGGATATGCTTAGGATAATTCTCATTTTCATTACAAACCACTATGAAGGGTTATGAGTATATACTTTCTCAAAGAAAACATTTTTATGGATTATATCCATAAATAGTTCAATTTATGTTAAGTATATTACAAGTATGGAATTATGTATTTTGATTCATAAACTAATATAGTTTATGCCATTGTTTAGAAATGGCGCCTAGTGGAAGGAATGGAAACCGTATCAATGCACGCACTCCGTGTAGGGATTTCCCTCCTTCTCAAGATAATTATTGTGGATCTGGAGATACAACTGGTGCTGATCAACTTATTACCATACTGGGACAACTCACTCAGGTTATGAATAATAACCTTACTCGTATGGATCACCCTGATCCACAATGTGGAGGATCAATGTTAGACCGCTTCATGAGGCAACAACCACCAACATTTAATGGGGGTACAAATCCGTTAGTAGCTGAGAAATGGATAAACTCATTAGAGAAAATATTCCATGCCTTGGGGAGTAGTGAAAGGGAAAAGGTTATCATGGCAGTTTACCGCCTCACTGGAGATGCTGATCAATGGTGGTCATTGATTCAAAACACAAAGGAAGATGATGACATATCGAATATGGAATGGAGAGAGTTCAAAGATCTTTTCATAGAAAAATACTTTCCTCGTGACCATAGAGCAGATATGGAAAGGAAATTTCTGAGTCTGAGACAAAAGGAGGATGAGAATGTCGCAAAGTATGAGGCCAACTTTACAAGGTTATCAAGGTATGCTGCAGATTATATACGTAACCCAAGAGGAAAGATTGATCGTTTCTTTGATGGTTTAAAACCATTTCTCCATCGAGATTTAGTATCACAATCTTTCTCAACATACGAAGATATTGTCTCATGTGCTATCAAGACAGAAAAGGAATTCTCTAAGTCTTATGACAACAAAGTAAAGCAAGAGAAGAAGAGAACAGTGGAACAAGAGACAGATAAAGGGAAAAATGGAAAGAAGGATTTTCCATTATGTGATAATTGTGGGAAGAATCACCCTGGTACTTGCCTAAAAGGAATGGGAGTTTGTTATAAATTTGGATAAAAGGGTCACCAGGCTCGTGATTTCAATGGAAAGAAAGAGGCTATCAAAGTTGAATGCTACAATTGTAGAGAAATGGGTCATTATGCAAATGAATATCCTAAGCGTCAGGGAAACTTACCTCAGAAAAGGCCAAGGGATCAAGGCCAATCTTATGTTGTGGCTACAGTTGAAGCGGAATAATTAATGTAATGGTGCTTTTGGACTCATGGATTATATTATGGTTATTAGAATAATGTGATATATATATAAGGATTGTACTGCAGTACTTGTTGATTTCAGTAAGGTTTTAATATGATGAAGGTAATCATATTTTTAGTATGTGACAATAAGAGAAACTTTACTTTGTTTGGGGAATCTGATAAATTGATTTTGGAATTAAGAGACCTTTTAGAGAAAGTCTGGACAGATGTATTTTGGATAACTATAAAGGTTGGAGTGGATTAAGTTGATCTTTGGATAGTATTGTTTGAGGTTAAAAAATTTATGAAGATTATTTTTGGAATATTATAATACTATAGTTTTAGGATAAGGACAACCTGCAGGGTGGGGAATAACCCGTCGCGTCGGACAAAGCTGCAGGAATCGAACCCACAACCATAGTGTGACATGCCTTTATTACCTACCACTAGCCTACAGGAAGTCCCTGGTTATTACAAAATAGTTTTTTTAATCTAAATGGTATGTTCTAATAATTTTAACCTTGTACGGTTAGGATAAATATATTATTTTTGAGTTCTATTATCTTTTTGAGTGAAAGATGAGTTTGTGGTAGAAATTAGTTGAAGGTTGAAACTCTACTTGTCAAGCATAAATATATATATATACCTATATCTTATTCTATGAATAAATTAATTCTTAAACTTTATTAAAGGGATATTAAAACAAAAAATGTGTTATCCTAATACCTTATGTCTTGTTGAACTGATGATGTTTTAAATCAACATAGATTGAAGGCTTTGAGGCCCTAAATTTGACACTTGTTTGTGATTGATGACCTCAATCACTCCCTACAAATATTTATGTTTTCCTCCAATTATATGTCTCTAATTTCCACCAATGTTCTCCTAATCGAGATCATAATTGGGTGGTGACTTTTTCATTTCCCTTTCCCTCTTATTAAGGCTAAATTTTATTAATCTTATTTCCGATTTGGGTTTTCCTCAAAGGTATTTTCTCTTTTCAAACTTTTATTTTCAAAGAAAAATTTCAAATTGCGAGGACGCAATTTATTGAAGGAGGGGAGAATGTAACACCCCGATCTTCCACGATACGTTTCTCATTCAATAATGCAATAGCTTGCATTGTACGCAACTTCAAGTTCTAAAACACCGCGACTAATCAAAGTAGCCGTTATGAATAGTAAAAACCACTTTTTAAAATTATAGAAATTTTATATTTCAAAATGGACTTCATTTTTGTATTCGTAATATCGAAATTAGCCTATGTTGAATTTTTGGTATTTTTCTGAGAACTTCTAATTTTTTTATGAATAGTGAAAATTACTTAAAAACAACTTTTTTAATCAAAATAATTTATAGTGATAAATTATACTATTTAGTGGTTTTAATGTATAATTAGAATATATTTTTACCATTTTATCCAATGTTGGTCATTAGAATTAATTTAACATTGAAATTGGACATAAACAATTGCCAATCTTTTGATATAAATTGTTTCTTAAAAACACACAATTTGTTGTGACAACAGGAATTAATTATAAAATTAATTAATGAAAATTATATGTTTGGATTTTTTTAAAATAGACATCATTTTTGAATTCGGATTATCAATTATAGCTTAGGGTGAAATTTTGGCATTGTTTTGAAAAACTTCAATTTTTGATGAATAGTGAAACCACTAAGTGGTAGTTAAATAACTGATTTTTCATTTAAATGAAATATTACCACTTATGTGGTTTGATTTTCAAAAATCGGACATACATGGTTTTCATTAAGAAGTAAAATTTGGTTCAATGAGATTAAAATAATTTTTGGTGAATAGTAACTTTTAAGTTCTTAATCGCGATTAGAGGTAATTAGTGTAGTTTAAGGTAAAAATAATGTAAAAATAATATTAGATGAGCTTGAAACTTGTCCTAACCACATTGTATGTGTCATGGCCGACCAATAAAATCCATGGGTCAACTTGGGGACCCTATGGAGCCACTTTAGTTGGAAAATGACATAAATACCTTTTATTTAATGTTAAAGTAAAAAAATGACACAAACATGAAATGTTTTACTAAAACAATTTTTACATGGGGTTATACAAGTCATATTTTTGAATATAAATAGTCATTGGAAATCTAAACAGATTTCCTACATCATAGTATTTTTTTATAATTTTTAGACATTAAATAAATTAAATTATTTATGACATCTTTATGATGCAGCGATGACCTCAATATTTAACGATTTTAATAAAATGAAAAGATAATGTACAATCCAAGGCATACACTTGTCCAAAGACTTTTGTATGGGTATATTTAGAAACCTTATCACCTTAGACACGAATTATATAAGTGTGGGACCTTTAGAATCCGAAAATCATTGTATAATAATGTAAAAGTTCCTTACTTTCCAAGAGTGCCCCTCCTCTACTCTTATAAAAGGCCCCCACCTCTACCACCTCATTCACACTTTCAAGCCATTTTGCTCTGCCAAACTCTGCCCAAATACTCTCCCAACTTCCCTCCCTTACTCATATAATCATCACTTTGGGCAGAATACTTCCCAAGGAAGCCTTTGGCTCAAATCAAAAGAGTTACCCGATTTAAAGGTAATGTCTTCTCTTATGTAATTTTGTTTTATTTTTCTTCTCCAACCCCATAAACTATTTTTATTCATTTATTTTGTAACAACAACAGTATCCTCAATATACTAGGATGTTTTTATAAGAAGTATTAGAGCTACACTTACACACACCTACATCTAATGGTTAAAGAACATACGGTTTCTGTGGATGGCGAATTTCTGCCTCACGAAACGATGATTGTTCAAAACACATATAACACCTTAAAAGGTGGTCATTAAGATGTAAATATATTTATATATGATATATAATAAGTTTATGCTTTACGTATGCTTCTGTATTTTTCATTTATGGAATACTTTATGATTTCCATTATGGGTAAACGCGATAATTTCATTTTAGGAAGTGCGGACTACCGCCCCCTCAAAGTGATTTGAATCGTTAATGCCATATGTGGGATGTATAAAGGATGGAGTAAATGGTATTATACACTATATTATACTGGAATTATATTATACATTTATATCATTATTATTTCATTCCATTAAATACGAAATAGAAATGAAAGTAGCGTTCATGCGTACGTACGGCTTACCGTCTCCATGAACGGTGCATTTCAGTTCTTACCTCTAAATGTTACGTAATATTATAAATGAATGTATATACTGGATATATATGATATATATGACATCTAAATCATGAATAAAATTCTGGAGATAATGGATATTCTACCACATAAACAACTTGTAATTATAAGAAGTTTATTGTTGACTCAAGTACCAAAGATCGACAAAATGACCGTTATTAACTTAAATAATTACATAATGTTCATATCATTGTAATAAGTGATATAAAAAGGATAATTAAATTGAAAATGGTTCTTAATAAGGAATATATTAACTCTAGTTTATTATTCATGAGGTTAAAGAACGGTTGAGTCAAGTCAGACACGAGGTAAGGGAACTTCTTAACCCAATTTCTATTCTTTGGGTTAATCTCCTACTTTCAAATTATGTCATGATATTATTATGTCCTATCTTGTATTTTTACATTATTTATGTGTACTTATAGTGAATACACATAATAGACCTACTTTATAAAAAATTGATCTTTTTAAGGACTTCGTCTCAATCCCCTTTCATTGAGGCATATTTGGTTTTATACACAACTTTCTTTTATACGGTGTATAACCCCCTTTGACTTTTACGTTTATTCAAAAGGAATCTTTTTATAAGAAGCGTTTTACTAAACAACAAAAAGGGAATGTTTTTCTTTCCGTACATATACGGCGACTACGACTTCTCCGCCGCCGTGACCATTATTTGAGTTTCGGCTTCCTCTACAAGCCATCATTTTTTTTGATGAAAAATAAATACAAAGTTTTAACGTTCTTTTATTTTGGTATTGAAAATGGTTTTGAAAGCATTTTTATTATATCAATGTGATGTATTGATATCTTGTGATTGAAATGTGGAAATGTTAGGTTTCCTTTATGCATGTTTTATGTGATACGATTATGTTATGGTTTATGATATGTTTAATCCTATTCATATGAGGAATGTATTGGACTTAATAAGTGATGGGTGGAGCCCGCTATAGCTCCTCGATGCATCGGTAGGTCTCATGAGACAACTAGACGTGGAATTGGCCAAGGCCCTTTCCCAATTTGATTTATGGTTTTGGCCGAGGCCTTACTCATTTTAGACGTCTTGGCCGAGGCCTTGAAAAAATGTTTCAGAATGTCTGGCATTGTACATTCCCTCATTATGAAAGTGGTTATTGATATTTCATGTGATTATTCGACTAGTAGAATATCCATGTGAGTAAGTAAATGGCATTATTTAATTTTATTTTTTCCATATTATGCTGAAGTTCAAGTTTAAAAAGGATTTTGTTTTAGTTATACATTTCCTTAAATGTTAATGTTTATTTATGAAAACTTCTGCAATATTGTTATCCTTACTGAGCATCTGAGCTCACCCCTTTCAATGTTTTAATATTTTCCAGGATGTGAAGAAGTATTTTATGAATGACCTGCAGGGATTGTCAGAAGAGGATATGAGTGTGGACTATGGAGACTTTGTTATTGTAGTTTTTCACTTTATGATGTAATGTAATGTTTACGAATGTATCTAGTGTTTCCAAGGCTTCTAAACTATTCGGTCTTTTGAGACTTGATCTTTTGTGATCATGCCAATGTTACGAAGTAATGCACCGACTCTGGGTAGCTGGGGTCGGTGCGTTACAATATATATATCACGAAAACATAAAAATATATTTAATATATATATACACAAATTTAAATATATATATATGTATATAAAAACATATATCAAAATTAACTTGACACAGAAACATATATATATATATACAAAATATATAAATATCAAAAATAAAAAATTACAAGAATTCGTAAAAATTAATTAAATTATATTATATGAATTGCATTTATATCAAAACAAATATTAATATAATTACATCACAACTAAATATCAAATAAATCAAGAAAATCAGATAAATTTCCAAACGGAGGGTATAACCATACCAATACATTTTTCATTGAACAAAAAATGTGCAAAAAAACCATATTAAAATCAAAATAGAAAATAATGAAATTAAATCTATCCTAAATGTCAAATATAGCATTAAAATCTGATAAATTTATAAACCTAGAGACTAAACTAGTATATTTAACATTGAACGTAAATAAGTTAAAAAAACATAACGTAAAACATAAGAGAAATTCGTACTATGAAGATTTCAGCTAGCATCTAGAAAAAATGGGAAGAATGGAGTATCATGGAGTAGGTGGAAAATAGTTGACCAGAATGTTTGTTGCGATAGAGGGAAGCAGAATATGTAAAGGATATAAAGAAGGAAAAGGAGGTCATTCATAGTGTTAAAACAACAGGTTTATTTTATCGATAAAATTAATTTCTTTGCATATAGTTTTTTCAAATGTTATTTGTCATGGACACTATGTTCTTTTGCATGTAATCTAGTGCCTAGGGGTATTTATGAGGAATATTGTTATCTGTCTCAAATTTCAGTCATAATTACTTTTCACGATGGGCAGTGGGAATGTGAACCAAAAATATTTTGTGACAAACTACTCATTCTGTTGGAATAAAACCATTATTTGCAACCAACTAAATAGTATATAGCAAATAATAGTAGAAAAATCCACTATTCTATTAGTGTGTTCACCGAGATCAGATGTTACAAAATGTTATTATAGGGACATGTTTTCATGATGATTATTTTCTATTTTCCCTGATTTGGGATCCAATAGATAGGAGATGTGATGGGTCGGACATAGACATGGTAACTATGTTTGTTTTTGAGCTACAATGGATAGTGTACCACCTAGTTTCCATAAAATAGGTAAATTATTCTTTGTTGTTACCATTGATTAAATTCTCCTTGGGTTATTACCAAGATTTTGATATGTGATTAATGGGTTTTTTAAAATTCATGGATCATGGTAGGAATTAAGTGTCACATTCTAAATATACCTATTAATTGTATTAGAAGGATCCCACATATATAAATCTGTATTGAATTTTTGATATGTGCTATAGTGAACTTTTTATATCATTCATTTATTATATAATGGTATATTATGTTCTTTAGTTTATATTTGTTATTATAAATAACAGAAAGATTATTGTAATATGGACAAAATCTGAGAATATGTGGTATGTATTTTTTCTGTTCCTTTCAGTTATCTCCATCATAATTAGAAGATATTAATTATAAACAACTTTTTTGGAATTAAAAATGTTTTCATTAAAAATGTTTTATTAAAAAAGTATTAGTTATAATATATAAATTCGGTTGTTGGAGGGGTATTGGTTCCATGATATAAAATAATTATCAGGGATAAGAATAATTCTAGTTGGGAGAATTCTAACATCCATAGTTTTTTTATCATAAATAAACCCACATTTTTATGTAAATTTCACGTATTTTGGTTTAAATGATTAATATTCTAATACCTATGTTTATTTTGTATTTATAAATGTGTAACATCCTTGGTTAACATTTTTGAATATTAAATGGAATATTTTTTTGGAGTTAGTCATTATATTAGTCAAGGATTTTGTGGTATGTAGAGCCTCGACATTGACCGAATAAAAAACATTAAATATATTTTATTCATGCACGTGCATGTATTTTCCAAAAAAATAAAATATCTCTCTAATGGTTTACTGAATAATAAATATGAGACCATCCTTATCTCTATAATGGGAGGATTACCATATGTGGTATATATTATTTATGTTCAATGGACATTTTCCAACAACAACATGAATACAACATTTAATATATTTAATATATTTAATTCAAAAAATGTAGTAATATCACAAAAAAATTGGTTTCTGTTAGAATATATGATACCTAAATTAGGTTTACAATTCTTTTTTTATGCTTTTCATGATATATGTGTTGTTTGTTCAGCTATTTAGTTATATTTTATGAAATTGTAACAATAATTTGTATGTAAATATTTTTTTTGGGAATCTAGATATAATATTATTATTATTGTTATTATTATTATTATTCATATAATGAAAAATAATTAAAATATAATTATTTTATTAATAAAGGTGTTACAGTGGAAATAATGAGTTACCAAAGTAAATAATATGATATTATTAATTATTTCAAATAAATAAAACTGTATAGTCAACATTATTTTATTAATTATTTAATGGTTGTTGTTTAATAATGTTGATGGTTTCATTAAAATAGGATAATGAATAATAATATTAACATATTTTTTTTGTTTTTATTATTATTGTTATATTCATAAAATAATATATGTGAAAATATATATATGTATGTATGTACATGTGCAGGTGTATATTTATAAAAGATATATATATATATATATATATATATATATATATGTTTTAAATAAATATATATAATATGCTAATATATTTTATTGATATATATATATAAACCCATGTGTATATGTTTTATATATATATAAGTTATTTTTAATAAATGTATTTATTGATTTATTTTATTTATTGAATTGTTAAATGGGTTTTTTGTACGAAAAATAAAAAAATGTAATAATTTTCATTTAACGAAATTAGACCATGCATGGGGGGGTTCTCCCTAATGAAGAGAGGGGTTTTGAAAAAAAATAGATATATTTGAATTAAATAAAATAAGCAAAAAAGAATTTATATAGAGGATTTAGAGTTTTTCATAAGAGGGGAAACTCCACTCGAACCTCACTCACCTCCCTCGCTCCCTCTCTTGTCTACCTCCCTCATATTATTCTTTTTATTTTATTTCAATTTTCCCTAACCTACAATCCCTAACATCCTCTTTGATATTGAACGGAGTAATGATCAATCAATGTTGTTGGGTTCATCTTGATGAACATAATTTCAAACATATTTTTGATTCAAACGGCAATGAGGTTTTAGTGATTTAGTTAAATTCCAACATCAACCGTCAATTCTCATCCTCCTTCCACATATGGTAGATATTATTGGACATTAGTGCATATCTTTTACGAGTTATATTCATGATTTTTAGAATTCATGTGTATCCCATTGTGATGACTATGTGTAGGAAGACCATAGATTTTATTTCGTATTTTTTTATGAGTAATTGGAATGAAATGTTGGCATGTGTGTGTAGCCCATTAGATCGATGTTTAATGCTTGATCACAAGTGGGATGTTTGTGTTTGTGGGACCATAACATAGGTTTTTGTGTCTTTCATATAGTCCATTCAGAAGATTATACATCTTTAATTAATGTGATATTGATATTTTATTTTCATAAAGAATCATATATGTTGTATTATTTTTTATCGTAGTTGAGCATACACGTTAGGCCTATTTTTATTCATGTGAGTTATGAATCATTTTTTGTCTTCTTGGAGGTCATCAAAGATGTGAAAAAAGAATGTAACTATCATCCAAGTGGAATAGGCCGGGAATTTTGTCAGCATGTACATTAGGATATTCGAGCTGATGAGATGTGTCACATTTTTTAAGGCAATCCTCTGAACGAGGTGTGATTGACATTTGTTAGAATTTCAGATTTAATTCAATCAACTAGAATGTCCATCATGAGGGATATGATTGAAATTGGTCAATATGCACTGGGTATATCACTACTTATGAGAATGTCTCTGACATGGTTTTGTGCAATTCAATGGAGGGGATTTGTAAGGTTGGTTACCAGTTTTCTATTTGGAATTGTGATGATGTGGGTATGTTCTTCCTAACATGGTGCTAAATTTGCTAGAGTCAATCCCAATTGATCCAACATCTATTTGGTACATGAATTTTATATTGTTTTTTTGTATATTCAATTTATTAATATCCTTTTAATTAAATTGATTATTTTATGCACTAATGTCAAGAGATGTTGGTGGTGTACTATATAGTCTTCTAATAACACCCTAGTTAGTAATTTCAGTGTTCTTGTAGAAATCCTGACCGAATACCCACTAAAAGGAAAATTCATTATGATGGATGGTTGAGTAGGTCGAGTTATAGGATGATTGATTACTGAATGGCATCTGGGAAGGACACCTACTACTACCTTTATTTAATATCTTTACTTGTACATGAGAACCATGATTGGTTTTTAATTTTATAATGTATTTTGTTTTTTGTTTTCTATATAATTTTTTCTAATTTTTTCTTAAATAATGATGTTTTTATTTACCAGTCCCATGAAATGATATAAATGGTATATTCTACCCATGATTCCACTTGAGATCATCGATACTATTGATAACCCTCTTGTGTATCGGAAGGACCACATGCATTTCTGTTGAATTTTGGCACATAACATGTGGTTTGGGTCAAGATGTGACAACCCATCCATCCCCTAACCATGAACATAATAATATGACCACATATATCTCTTCAAATACCATGGATTCCTTCTTATCACACTACATGCTATTAATCGCATGGGTCTCTTATGAGACTAATTAATTCCTCTAGAGGCCGACACATGTTCTTTCTATTTGTTTTTAATCACTCACACACACCTTGGGAAGGCTTCTAAGGAATAACACTGGTCAGAGTTTAACACCTCTTGTTATAGAATAAAAATTATCTATAAGATTAATGTATACCTTATACATTAACTACATTACATAATAATAAACAAGATTGTTTTGTGATTTATCATTGTAAGAGTAAAATATTTCTTATATATCATACTTATCATAATGAATACAAAATATTAAATGGATATTTCTATTTAATATAGGATAACTTTAAACCATTATATTTCATATCAACTTCAATAATATTCCAAAAAATCAATAATAATGTTTCTAATTAATACAACATGAAGCGACTATTAAAAATAATGAATTAATGATCTCAATAAAAAAGTCATAGCAATCCTCAAGGAAACAATATTTAAATAAAAACTATAGTATTCAATGGTATTTTTTGGTTTTATCCAACCTATTTATTAAAGGAACAGTAGAATGTTTAACATTTATAAATTATGAATAACTCAGAAATCCCCATTCATTCATTCACTTCATGATTGGATTCTATAAACTCATCAATAACCAAAAGGGATCTCCAATCTCTCATAAAGGGTCCTAAATGTCCCTAAATTTTTATATTATAATAATGTGAATACATTTTTTTTCTATTAAAAAATAACGAGATACCCAAACATAATGTACCGCTTATAAAGAAATTTTACATATCTTCTTTTCTCTCTTGATTATTAAGAAAAAAATAAAAAAATATTTTATATATTTTTATAAAAAGAAATCGTTTGTCTTCCTACCATTTTTCACTAAATTCATATGAATGAACTAGATATAATTAACAAAACAAACTAAAAATATTTCACGAGATAATTCGATTCCAACAACAATCTCATGTTTTTTAAGACATCCTTAAGCAGATAAGACAATATATCTAAATCATTATCGTTGGATAAAACATATTCAAGTCAAACCACCCCATATTTCACCATCATATTGACAAAGTTATTCATATTATATATACATTTAATAAATTTTGAATTTTTTACTAGATTATAAAAACACTATCTTGTCAATAATTACTATTAAATATTTATTACATAACAAAACGACAAAGACTATAGTCATTAATCTCTAGTGCCTTTGGAAAAAAGGATACATAAAAAACTTGTTCATGGTTTAACTACATCTTCTATAAATAATTTTCTCTCAACTACAAAAATTCAGAATAATATAATAAAATATACATTTATTTTTTACATGGTGTAATGTAACATAAAAAAGGATGATATTATATTCTTAGTAATGGTAAAAAATTGAGATATCAGTATAACATGGGATTAAGGGTATTCGAATAAGATAAAATTATTCAACAATCATACCCAATATATCATCGATTATAAACATGAGTCCTATAATAAATCATTGCATTTCAAAATACATGATTTATAAATTAATCATAGAAAATTTTCAATGACAACATATCATTGGAAAAAGACATAAATTTGTGGTAAACACATAAGCATATAAAATAATTTCCAAAGTAGTAAAGGTTCATTTAGAAAACTATAATATTATAATGGATTCAACCTAAAAACCATATGAGTATTTAAGGATCACTCCCATGACTATAAAAGTGGATGGTGTGTCTTACTGTACTCGGTTAACTTCAAATTACATTCCAATTTATTTGATGAGATATCATTCACTACCTAATATATGCCAAAATAATATAGGTACCATAGATCGATTAATGAAAATTATACATAAATATTCCAAATTATTATAAAATATTTATCATATCATAACTAATGAAAAAATGTTTTTTTATAATAAATAATCATATCATCATATAAAAACACATGGAAAAAGAAACATGTTTCATACACAACCTCACATGAATAAAAATAAACCACCAAGATAAGTAATAATGATCATATAATTGGATTGTATCCTTAATACAGTTAATTTAAAATCATATTATTTCATATTATATTTAAAATAATTTTGAATGATCGTATTGCAATTTTCATTATGAAAATAACTATTTTACTTTGAAAATGATGATTTTAAAAGAAATAGATTACAAAAAAAATGAAAATTATTTTCTTTAAAAATAATATTTTAATAAAAAAAGGAATATTTAAAAGCATTGTTGGTCATGACCATTGAATATACTATCAATGTTTTCCATGTTAATATATGTATTATTTTCACATTATTAGTAAAAATTCAATAGAAACCTCAATTCGTAAACTACAAGAAGATTCCTTTTATTTTTTAAAATGGAAAAATGGTTCCAATTTTATTTATAATAAATAATTTTATATTAGTAATACCATAATTGAAAACAATTTTAGAAAACATAAACAGGAATGAAAATGTTTTTTTTAACGAGAGAAATAAATTATATTTTTCTTTCTTAAATAATCTTAAAATACTATGTATATAAATAGTGTATAATGAAATGAAAATACTTATTTTTATATAAATAATATTGGAGAATAAAAATATTGTGTTTATTCTGAGATAGATCATGATATTTCATAATCAAAAAATTATTTATAAACAATCCCTATAAATAATGGGAATATTATATAAATATTTTCTCACTTTGGTAACTATTGAATCATAAGAACCATGAAATGATAAAAATTATATGGATTTGTAGATACAATAATTTAATTATAATAACAATAATATAAATTCATTTGTACCACATACAGCACAAAAAAGAAATTAACAGTAAATGTTGCATGGGTCCCATGGAAATAAAAGGGATAAAAAAATCCATAAATTGACATCTCAACTTCCTTCATACACATTCAATCCTCCAATATAGTAATTATAATTTCCTTATAAATTTATTATGTGCCCATAATAAATTATATAATATAATATTTTATTTATTTATATCTTTTTATTTCATGTTTATTGATAATTCAATTATATATCATATTTCGGTGGAAAACTGATTCATCATTCATGTCTGTTTTGGTTTGGAATTTTGGGCCATTTAACATTAATAATATTTCAATAAAAGATAGAATTTTATTCATGATATAATTAACATATATATATTCATTTTATATTTATTAGATTAGTCTATAATTTTTTGTGATATAAGATAAATCACACCCTTTATGATGGTTAATGCCCGTATGTATGCAAGAAAATTGTTTCCATTAGATCAAATGATAGTA
This sequence comes from Viscum album, assembly GCA_963277665.1. Lineage (NCBI taxonomy): Eukaryota > Viridiplantae > Streptophyta > Magnoliopsida > Santalales > Viscaceae > Viscum > Viscum album. The sequence goes on along the minus strand of OY728143.1, from coordinate 957,259,151 downwards.
ATAAAGTAGTGTAACACTAATAGAAAATTAAATTTATACCCATGATTTTGAAAATAAAATTCTAGATATTTGTCACCCCTATATCCATGGGGAAAAATATTATTATACGGAATTGTACAAATGGTTCACCCAAAACCATGGGTATAGGTCTTCCATATTCACACTATTTTTTGAGAACCATTGGTGTTGGTTTCATGGTGAAAAATAAATTTCACAGAAAGACTATCTACTAATGATTCTCTAAATATCAATGTTATATGTTATATCTATACCCATGGTTTTTGTAATCAATGTTAATAGGATTCCTGGGGAAAAATATCCAGGAGAAGAACCTATTCCTACAGTTTGACTAAACTATGTGTGTAGAAAAATTTTCATGGTTCCTATAAAAATGGTTTGGGTAAACCATTGGAATAGGTCACTTGTACACATGGTTTGACCAATATTTTAGTATATGTTAGCCTAATATTTCATTATAATAATAATAATAAAGTACTTTATATATATATGTATATATAAGAATACAAAATGTGTTATAATATAGTGGTAAATTCACTCGAGTATAGGAAGAAGTTGATGGGATCAATTCCCAATGGATGAGTTTTTCCAAATTAATGACATATATCCACCATTTGACCAAACCATGTCTATATGTGGAACCACTATTTATTCATAATAATAAATATAATAATAAATAAATTAATAAAAATTAACTTATATATGTCAAAATTTATATTTATAAAATAACAATATTGGGGTAAATCCACATTATTAAAAAAGAGAAAAAGAACACAGAAACCCCTTTTGTGGGAAAATGGAGAACCCAATAGAAATTAAAAATCCCAAACATTGGACTGTGGATAAAATGGCCCAAAAGCCCAATGGCACAAAACCATCACAAATCACATGTCACAAAGTCTCGTATACTCAAAAACACAGTATAAAAGTTTCCAAGGTCCCAAAAAATGACCCTACATCAGTCCATAACAGCATGCCCAAGACAAGATCTATGCATCCTCCCATCACCAATCATTGAATATGGACCCGCCACCACCAACATAATGAATTTGACCAACACCATAGCCAGATCCAATCCTTTGCCCAGATCTGACCACACCACAAAAAACATTACCACAAATCACTACTATACCATGATTCAACCATATCTTAGTTTTCCATCCCATTTCCTTCCACCGATGGACCACAACACATCCCTAAATACTAATTCCGACAACTGCAAACTCAAGAAGCACACCCATAAAATCCATCGGGTCACCATTCATTGTCCACACCTCCCGTCATGACCAAGTGGTGCCAACACCGCTAAAGAAAACTATCTGCAACGAAATTTGACCACTACTAGTATGAAATGTAGATCTAGATAAGATCTAACTTGGAAGCTACTGATCGATAGGATATACACCTTCATGGATGACCACCATAGCATGAGACTGAGCCAAAAGGCCCAAAAAAGCTCCGCCGCCAAAATCCATGATCCTCGAAGAAACACTCGTGACAAACTACAGAACCCCATGACACATGGTATCCCATGAAATATCATGATGTGACTAGATCCATCCACCGCCCGAGATTCCAAATCCCTCCATAGATCTAGCACACACCAAAAGACACTAGAATACTATGGGTATAGGAATTTCCCAATAAATTTCCAAAATTAATGTTTTATGAACATTGGGTATAGGTGGAATATACCTAAAATTTGGTCAAATAATGGATATAGGTATATCCAGATGTTTTAGAAACCCTCAGTTCATTGAACCGTGTGTATAGCCAATGTCCTTGTTTTTCCAGGGTATGCCCACATTTTTCAATAATTGGTATATGTAAATATTCCAATTGATTAAATGATATATAAAATTATAATAAACATTATTATCAAATATATTAACTAAATATACTCTTATTACCTTACATGTAATGTTTATGTGAAAAATGAACTACATCGCTTCGTGAGCCTCTAGTCTGCCCCACACATGAGTGACGATATAAAATTCCAAAGGAAAAGAAATTAATAATTTATATGTGATAATATAGTTATTTTTTTACTTCATAAATATCATAAACATATTTTATATCCATCATTATAACATTCGGTGAAAGGGGGTATTGAAAAATTAATTTAATCAGTTTTTGAGAAGGTAGTCCACCGTACACATGACCATAGACAACATTTCCCATGTGAATGATGATTAGATAGATGTAGGTCATTACATTATCATATTTATATTTAAGTATAATGGAGATACTTATTTTATTATATCGTCATGGTTATGAAATATTTTAATGGTTTAGAGGAATGATTAATTTGAAAATGATTTCTTATGAACAATACACATTCATTGGAGAACCCCATTGGTTATAAGAACAAAGCCTTCATAGAAGAGTTACGTAATCAAAATTTGACCTCTAGGAAATGGGGATGGTACAATGTGAGATATTTTGGAAGGTATTGGATGATTCAAATTGATTATGATGTGTGATTAAGGGAGGGGAGTGGGTGACCTTTTATAATTATGGGAGCTAATACACATGAAAATTTAGAAATGAAAAATGTGTACGGACAATTTAAATATAAAAAGACTCAAATGTTGTTCTTCATAGATCAATTTATGTGATATATACGAAATATTTCCATACAATAGAAATTATAAAAGTTTTTTTTCCATTTTAAACAGTATCTTTTTAGTCCCCCCCAAAGTAAACACATTTTTACATTCACCTATGTTATCTACTTTACTTTTTATAAAATCAGTTTTAGAAAAAATATTAGTGGACTTATTATATGATATTAATTATTATTATTATTACAAATATGAAATATATTTTTTCAAATTACATTAAAAAATTTATAAATTATTAATTTAAAATTGAACATGAAGACGTGATGTGGTTATGGGTTTCCAAATAGAAAATTTTCATAAGTATCAATTTTTCAATATCAAAATTAATGATGAATTGGGTTAAAATGACCTAAATTTGTTTAATAATAAAATAACTAAAATTATTTTACTTTTTAAAAAAATATTAAAGGAATTTATTTTTTAAAATTATTCAATGAAAATTTAGTTTTCAATTGAAATTAATATTTTTTACTATTGTATGAAAAATATTTATCTTTTGGAAATTATCTAAAATTAAACCAAATATATCTATCTACTATCTATACTAAACTTGGCTTCTCCAAGCAGATGTGTCACCCACAGAGTGTACCACATCACCCAAAAATATGCCTCTCCTTACATTCCTCTATCCAAAACACAACCCTGCTCGGGAATTCCCACTGCTTCTAGGTTATCACTCCCGATTCACCACTGTAGTCGCCGCTCTTAGGGTTCCCACAAACCAAATCCTCAATCTGTGACTCCACCTCTGCATGCTCCGCCTTCTACTCCTCCTTCGCGTGCTCCACCTTCACCTCTACATGCTCCGTCTTCACCTCTACGTGCTCGACCTTTCGCTACTCCACCTCTGTGTGATTTTCCTTCAGCTCCTCTGATTCCACATCTCCCTCCAAAAACTAATTCCATTGGGGTATTAACATCGTCCACGACACCTCCTATAAACCACAATCCTATTCTACTGCCATCTTAGCATCTGGTTAAGTGGCTACCAAGAATCTCAGATCCACCTCAGACTCTACATAACAACCCTTCTAACATTCCACATATGCTTTGCAGTTCAGGTATGTGATTATTTATTCTCATCTTGCCACAACCAAATTTGCATCTTAACCCCTTTTCCATCCCGCATCATCTTTGCAGTTCTGGTCTACGGCTCGCTACCCTTGAAACCCCCATTTCCTCCTGTATTATTTTTGTAACTCAAGTGTGTGAATAGATACCCATTTTAAAAAATAAATCATTTCATTTTCATTTCTTATAATTATCCACTTCAATTATATATCACTTTCGGTTTAGGTTTTGTTCCTTGATTTTTCATGTTAGGTTTTAGAATAATAATGTTCAATTGTGGTAAGTTTTAGTTTATGACTTGCAACTTATATTGATTTCTTTATGTTTTTTCACATTTATATTAATTACAATTGGTTGATTTGGAATGATATCATTCAAAACTCTTTTTAGTATCTATGATGAATATGTATTCAAATTTCTATTCTGGTTTGACTATATTCATTTGGTGGTTTTCTCTGCCATTTTTTTAGTCTGTTTCTGAAAATGATTTTAAAGAGATCTTGCAAAGATTTTTTACCTCAATTATGTGAATAAATACCCAATCTAAAACCTAAATCCTTGCTTCTATATTTCTTATAATTTTTCACTTCAATTATATATCAATTATGGTTCAGTTTTTGTTCCCTTTTTTCATGTTATGTTGTAGAATAATAATCATCAATTGTGGTAAGTTTTTGTTTATACTTTGGAAATTATATTGATTTCTTTTAGGTTTTTCACATTGATATTCATTACAATTTTTTCTTTTAGAATGATATCTTTCCAAACATTTATTATTATCTATAAAGAATATGTATTCAAATTTCTATTTTTGTTTGACTATATTCATTTGAAGGTTTTCTCTGCCATTTTTATTAGTCTTTTTATTCAAATGATTTTATATTGATCATGCAATGGGGATGATTAGTGGTAATGAATTTGCAAGTTAATTCATGAAAACATATTGTTTTCAATTTTTATTCTTCATACATGACATGTCTAAATTCACACTTCTTCTTGAATTACAGTAACATATCTCATTTTCCCATCCTTCTCTCAATCCATTTAACATCGCAACTGTTTGATGACTCATCACATTCTTTTGGTGTGTTATCCACTTCACAATACCATAGGCATTTGAATATGTATTAATATGTTTTCCCCATAATATGATTTCTGTATTTAATTATTCTACTAGCTTTTTTACTCTATTTTTGTCCATGACATCAATTTTCAGGTGCTGGACAATCGGGTTTGTTTATATTGAATTTTTTAAACTATTTTTAATATTTTAATATTATCTTATATCTTCACCACCGTAATGTCATCGCTCCACCACCTCCCACATTCCATTTCAACAAATGTGTTATGGTGATTGTCATTTTGGTATAATGTTTTTCATCTTTATGCATGACATGTGTCATTTCACACTTCTTGCATTACAGTGACATATCTCATGTGACTCTCTTCTCGGTTCATATTTTTTGGATTAGTTTTCATTCAATGTATTATTGATCAATAATGTTAATTTATCCAGTAGTTTGTTGATTCAGATATGCTGAAATGGTGGTCATTCGTATTATCGTATGTTCACTTCATTCCATTTTAGTAGTGTTTAGTCATTCTATTTGAGTAGTAATGAAATGGTTGCTGTTACGTCATTCTATAATTTTCAAACTGTTGTTTTAGAGATTCGAGTAATGTTCTTGAATTTTATAGTTTTTTGGACTATAATTCCTCCACTATTTCATTTTTATCTACTGTCATTTTATCCCATAGTTTTTTCATTCAAATATTCTTAAATAGTGGTCATTCATGTTATTGTATATTCTCCTCATGCAATTATATTACTGTTCAATCGACCTATTTGAGAAGTAATGAAATGGTTGTTGTTACATCATTCTATAATTCTATTGAAGTTGTTTTAGGGATCTATCTATATAGAGGTATTCTCTTGAATTTAATAGTTTTCTGTATTCGAATTTAGTCAATGTTTAATTCTTCACTACATTTAATTTATCTATCTATTTTCTGATTCATAGGTTCTGAAGTTCTGGTCATTCGCATTATGATATGTTCTCCTCATGCCATATAAGTAGTGTTTAATTGACCTATTTGAGCAGTAATGCAATGGTTTTTGTTACAAAATTTTGTAATTTTATTGAATTTATTTCAGGAAACTATTTTTTCAAATTTATTTAATATACAAATTCGTATTCTACTTCTCTATTAATCTTTATTCAAATTTGTAAACCAGAATATATCGGTTTATATTTATTAACAATGTCTATTCATTTTTAATAGTAATTTCTTCTAATGCTCATGTTTATAAATATTCTGGTTTCAATATTTCATATAACATATACATACCCGGAACTGAAATATTTGTATTTTTAGTTTTTAATAATATTAGTTCTATTTTTAACTATAATTTCTTAGAATGCACATGTTTTTAATGATTTTTGGATTTTATATTTTTTGTAACTTATATGTATCAGGTCTATAAATACGGATCTATAGTAATGAGTCATGCTATCTGTAACATCAATGAGAAAATATTTGAAGCGCTCACATGTATGGATCCAACTTTTTCGTATCAAATTGATTAGGCCATGAAATACTTTGAAAAGACAGAAAAAAGGTGATTGTTCTCCCTTTTTCTTCAACAGGTTTTTTTACAATCCTGTGCTTCTATACACCTGACTATTTTAATACTGGTATCAATCAAGGAAATCTAAAAGTATAAAAATGTCAATGAAATTAATATGTTATGTTATTCACCTACTCAAATCAATTCTTGTAAGAATTCATGAATTATTATCTCAAATCCATTATGGTCAAATTATGGCACATAGAAATACCTACGGTATGTAAGATCATAGTTGTTATTGAATAACAAAACATCCATAGTTTTTTAATACTCTTAACTTGAACTGGAATAGAATTTTATATTATATTATACTTCCATTTATGTTTCATTTTTTATAAAAGTTTATATTAGTTCATGTTGTACAAGAATTGCAGTTTACATTCCTATTTTTATAGCTGTTTCAATATAACTTCATATTGTAGTTTATATTCATGTTTATATTGCATTATCATGTACTGAAATTTCATTTCCCTTGTAGATTATATTACATGAATCTTGTTTCCTTATGCAGGATACAATTTCCTTCTTCTAGCATGCATTATCATGCCTGCTCATATGCGAGTTGGCTGGTAGGTCTTCACCATCACGTTCAGACATTACCACAATATTTTTTACTTCTACCTCAGATATGTCATCTACATAGGTACGTAATAGTTATCTTCAAGGACAACTATCTTTTTTACCTTATTCTAAATAGAAATGCATGATTAATATAGAGTTTCCATGGTTTTTATATTTTAGACGTACAGTTCTTTAAATCTATAAATATACATGTATGCTCATATTGTTTTCCGGGCAGGAAAAAAGCTAGACAGCAGCCCAAACACCTATTAATGATTGAATAATACTGTTATTGGAATCATAAGAAAGCATCCAAGTTTTTTATTCTATTTTTAAAAAACAAGTATTTAGGTATAAAACATGTATTTAGTTTTATATGTAATAAAGAAATTATAGTATTCATTTTATTATGCATTTAATGATCTGATATGTTTAAATTTTCGATTCCTTATTAGATTATGTTAAGGTGGATAGTTTCTAGAATTATTTTTAAATAGGTAATATATTTTTTTTAAAAGGAAACAATATTTGTTTTTTAAAAATTCATCACATTTCTATTGCAGATGTGGAAAATATATAGAGAAGATGAAATAGACATTGTTGTGAAAGAATAATCTCATTTTTTTTTGAAATTTTTATGTATAAAATGAATTATTGGATGCTTAGACGTTTTTCTTTTCTGATTACATATAGGTACAAATCTATAGGTCAGTCATTTCAGTATCCTAAAATCGGTAAAAGGCATCAACTATGTTAGGATTTGGAATGTTGGTATGGAATCACCCCTAATGATCATTAAATATATGTCTATTATTTGATATTTAATGAGGTATTAAAAGAATATTTTTCATGGTAACATTCACTACATTATTAGTGCATATATCCTACTCAATTAAACTTTTTTAGGGATGTTATGCAGCTGAGGGATTTTCTTGGGAATGTTTTGGTATGGTTTGGATTCTTGCATGGATGTTCTAGCATATAAGGTGTGTTTTCTAAACATTGTGAGTGTTCCACCCTTAATTAGAAAATCAAATGTTATGCATTAGTTTCTCAATGTTGAATTTCCATGATGTGGTAAAATGGTTCCTATGTCATGAATGTTTCATGATTTGGGAAATAATACTCAAGGCCTCTAGATATGATCATTTATAATGAATAGTGTAGTCTAGTAGAATTGTGGAAATTGATGCATTTTCATTGTTTGTTGATTTATATAAACTTGTTTCATTGAAGAGAAATATGAGATGGAATAAAATATGTTTCCTCTGTAACGGTTCAGTAGTGCATAGTTTTCAATTGATTTCTGTTATACCATGATGTATTTTAATCCAAATTGTTTCTAGATATCTATTTTTATATGACAAAAACTATATCAGCATAAGTTTTTTTATTTTAATATCACTAATATTATCTTTATTTAATTATAGAATCCCTCTAATAAAAACATCTACTTTAAAATATTCTATTTTAAAACTATTAATTTTTAATAGTATATTATTAATATTGAAAAATATAAATATTTAATATTCTATCATATTATTATAGAGATGGGAAACACACATTCCAACAATAAAGCAAGTGTCATGAACAGTATTTTGTAGAGTTAATTATTCCTATCCGGAGGGAGAAGAATTCCCTTTACTTACAGAAATGAAGAAATATCGGACCCCTATCCTTTATAAAGGTATTTTTCTTACTTTACATTATTTTAATGCTAAACCAAAACAATTATTCTATAATATTATTTTATAATTCATTGCACACTCAAAAATTACATAATCTATTACTATTATCTTAATTTATTTTTTAATTAGATATATTTTCTCTTAGATGTTCAATAAGAGTGTTCAAAATGGATGTGTTCTCTTTTTTAAACATCACTATCTATTACCATTTTTCTAACTGAATTTATATTCCATTACATATATAATGAATACAACTATTGTAGAAGATAATGATTTTATAGTTATTCTATCGTAAACTCTTGCACCTATTTAGATGAAACATGATAATATTAGTATAATGTATATCAATTTAATTTTATACATTTTTTAATTAGAATGGATTCATTTTCACATCATAAATTCATACACATATTTATTTAGGTTTGTGTTTGTCTCTATAAGGCAGCTGGCTTCATTGGAAATGGAAATCAGGTGTGGTGTTTATGTAATCATTTATAAACATTATTATATTCCCCTTTGACTCATATTTTCTTTGTTGTTGTACTCCAAAGTATTGTTTCCACATTAAATGCAATCATGTTTCCTACTAATCATCACTCATGCGTCGTAACAAGTCCATAGAGTCCAGTTAGAATCTATAAACCCTAAAAATATCTCTACCTTTCTTTTCATTGTTTATCTAAAACATTCCTCATGCATCCTTCTCCGCCTCCACCTCTAGTTTTCATTCCACTATTTATCTCAAAATTGCCAAAAAATATCACTACATTTTTATTTAGTTCACCCGAATTTATCTCTTTTTTGTATATATTGGGAAACAAATTTGTTAACTACCTCTTCTTACAAAATACCTCAGTTGTTGAACACCTTTCTCCATGTGAAATAGTTTAATTTGTCTTCCCCCCTGCATGTTTATAATGACATAATGTCTAATAACTCTGATTTTTATGGTACACTATTTATTAGATTCATTGTTTAAACTTTTTCCTTAATCCATTTTAGGGAATGACCGATGATCGACTCTACTGAAGTTATTGTCGAGTCTCTATCTTCATCTATTTATTTTATTTTATTGCAAATTCTGTTTTATCTTTCTCTGTGATCTCTATGTCCCTCAATCTATATGGTTCCATATACATGATGAATAGTATCACTTTTTTTCCACTCATTCAATTTATTATTATTTCATTTATTTTAACACTTCTCATTTTTATTATTACAACCTCTGTCTTATATTTGATTTATCTTTTACTTTTTTATTTTTGTGCCCGCATTATAGTTATTGTGATCGAATTTGAAGTTGAATTCTAATCTTTTTCCTCAATATATAAAAATTCATACACTTTTACTATCCTTTTTCTTTTTTAACTATTAAAATGGTGGCTTCATATTCTATGCACTCCTATTATATTATCGTACACCATTTCTAATTAAAATTTATTCAACATTACTATTTCTTCGCAACTTTTATAAATATTAATCTCTTATTAAAAGATAAACCAGTAATCGAATATGTTGTGCTATAACACGGGTGAGTACTAGTTTGTTACAGATTGAATAAAAAACCAAGATAAATTTTTTAAAAATAATTTTTAAAAGTTTCAGAAAATAGTTTTAATATATATTCACAAAAGTCAAAAATATAATTTGTTATCAAAAAAAACATAAAATATGACAAGGATTTACTAACAATGTTATACTTATGTATAAATATATATTCTTTATCTAAAACCTTTAATAATAATATTTGGAAAAACAATCCTTCTTATTCATACCAACAAATTTAATTTCTAGGTTATAATAGTCAATTCTAAATATTAATAATAATATTTTGTCTTTGTTTTTTAACACTCAATGTCACATGTAACATAATCTATCAAAAAAATTAAATTATTTGAAAAAAATAAATTTCATAAAAACTCATGGGGTAACATTATACCCCATTAAAATTAATCCCTCACTAAATATTATGTCACTTTGGTATAAATTACTATGGGTACATTCTCTCTATTACATCCCCAGGTTTCCATGTAGCTTCGTCATGCGGGTAAAAACATTGACCATGTGATTTCTATTCTTTCATGGATTTTTATCAATATAATCGAAAATATCCACCATTTATTGCACATAAAAAAGACCATGATCTAATGTACTACAACTGATTTAAGTTCATTAAATGGATCGGTTATATACTACCTCAATATAGATATGTGGAACACATCATGAACCTGAGAGAGGATCAATGGGTATGCCAAGAGATATGCTAATATATAAATATAATAATTCATTTCAGAGGGGTGATATACCATGGGAATGGTTTTCCCTTATATAAAAATGTAATTTCCTTATTCTATATAGATATTATTAGAATTGACTTTTCACCAACAACAATGTTTATATTACACTAGTTATTTCCATCATAACTTTTCTACTGACTTTTTGGTTCTATTTTTTATTGTTGTTTGTCTCTAACATAGCCTTCAACTTTTTTATCTAGATGTATCCCTAGTTTATTTATTTCTCCAAATTCATCCGATAAAATTATAATTATACACTTATTTCAATATAGGGCTTCCTATGTAGTTATCTTAATTCTTGAGTGAAGGATATTATTGTAATAAAAGTCATCTAGGCAGAGGTATTGATTCAAAACACCTTTGAAATCCATAGAAAAAGATATCAAAATATCTTATAGGGTTTGAATTTGTCTCTCATAATAACCATCTATTTGAGAATGATATAAAGTTATATAACTAAACTATATATCAACAGACTATATAAGACTTCATCGGAATATCGCAGTAAACCACAAATGATGATCAGATACAATTGAATGTGTTACTACATGAAACCATATAACTTCCTAAATTTATATTTTCAAATGTCGGTCTAGGGAAAAATATTATCTAATAGTGATGATGTTTTTTGACACTATAAGGATATAAAATATAATCCATATAGAATTATTCACTTTAGATGTTTTGGATGCAAAACAAAAAATCATGGTGACATTTTCCCAATTCTATTATTGTATATTTAATGGTGGAAACATCAATTTATAATTTTCTCCACCATCCTTGTCTTACTAAAATACCATGTAATGAGATAAAAAATCAACTATATGTCTTATTGTTCCATCAAACCAATAATACTCATTAAAATCAATGTACTCATTTGTACTTCTATGATAAATAGATAATGAAAAACTATGACCTTTATCTACTATATCATTCACAAAATCTTTTACGGATGAAAAAAATTCCTAGTTATTGAACATTACAAGTCATTCATGATCAAGGTGAAACATAGGAATATTTCTCACTTTTTTTATTTCCTTGTATCATCCCTATACACCCCTTTTATCCATAGTTGGATAGATGGTTTCACAGTTATTTGAGAAAGATAATATTTCTCCATATACATCCAGATAAATCATTTTCAAATCCATAAATAAGGGATCATTTTTGATCCCCTTTATATATTAACTTGTATAATCCTTTTGACTCAATTCATCATTATCCTTGTTCAATTTCTCAGTGTGGTATTGTATTGAGGAGTCGTTAACCATTTTAAAATAATAATATTTTCTATAGTTCATATTCAACTCATAATATGTGAATATATAATTTAATATTTTCTAATCCATTTATATATCACACTTTTCTTTCTAAATATAGTTTATACATATTTTTATTGAAAAAATTTCCATATATAATTTTAAATAATTATTTGGGTAATATTTTTCATTAATATTCAAATTTAATGAGACATAAGATATAATCAAGTCATTCTACATGAGAATGTGTCCTAATACATTCCCGGATGAATCACTATAAATTAAAAAAAACCATTTACACAATAGGTTAATGCATGTATAGGTGATATTACTAATATTTTCATTAGTTCCTTAAATTTTTGTTCATATTCACCTATCAATAGGATATTTTATCCCTCTTGTGTTTAATAGGTCATCAGAATAGATACTCATTATAAATTCTTCACAAACCATTAATAATATCCATCTAGACTAAGAAAACTCCATATCGTAGTTAACGTGGGTGGTCATAGATGATGTTTAATAGCCTATATCTCTGATTTATCCACTGATACACCCTAAACTAAGATTATAAGACATAATTATGATACCTTTTGTAGCTAAAATTCATACTTTGTAATTTCTTCATACAATTTATCATTCCTTAGAGTCTTTATGGAAATTTTTATGTGATCATAATACTATTTCTTTCATTTTTATTATATATGGATATTATAAATAAATATAACAAAAAATGATATAGGTAATATCAAAATATTCTATTCCTTAAATACATGTTGATAGTTTTGGAATTAGTAAGAAAAAATGAAATCACTATATAATCATTATGTGTATTCCATTTGTGGAATGTTATCTTGGAGGTACCATTATCCCTTCCCTTAATTGATCATTCCCTAAATGTATATAAATATTGTAATAGTATTGATTTCCAAATAGTGGAAAAACCAGGTCATCAACCAGGGGTTAGGGATACTTGTTCTTGATTTTGATAATGATCATTTCATGGTATTCAATATAGAGTCACAAAAAAATATATTTCTTCTTAATAAATAGATTTGGTTCACAACATAGTGATAGGTGTAAAAAAAAGTATTCCCTTATCAAGGTTCTCATGGATCAATTCCTAAAAGTAAATAAAAACCATTTTATATTAATTCATTGAAATATGTGTTGCACCAGGTACAAGATCTATATTGAAATCAACCTCAGGTTTCTGTTGAAGACTTGGAAAATCATCTATAAACACATCAACAATCTCCCACACAATAGGCATATCATTAATTTTGATTTTCACCCCAACAAACATACATACACACCCCTTTTTAAGGGGAATCATGAACCATATTATTTATTTAATCTACATTAGATGTTCATATCTATAATTACACTAATTTATGACCATAATTTGTTTTGAAATATCAAATTTTACATCTCTTCCTAGGAATTTGATGTAGGATTTAGGTATAGAAATCCAATCCATGCCTAATATAACATAAAATTCAAATAGAGGAGAATAACAAGGTTTGTAAGAATTAGATTCCCAAAAACATTAACCAGAGAAAAATCATATACATGGTATGTAATCATTCTACTATTAAGATTTTTCACTTCTAATTAATAATATAATTATTGGTTTTTTAATTTTATAACCTTATAAAATTATTTGGATATAAATGATTGTTTACGTCGGAGTCACATAATACATTAATATTTCTAGAGATGATAATAATTGTAATTTCCAAAACATTGTTAACACACACCTCATTAGAAATAATGATTGAATGTTATCTTCATTTTTCAACTGGAATTAGAGTTTTCAGACATCGATCCTCATCATTAAACATTATATTTGGAAACTAGTAATAATATTTCTCAAAATATTTGAAAATAATTGTTTTAGTGTTGTTATATGTAAATGTTTCTCTATATCTACATAATTATGTTTATTATTGCCATCAAATATGTAATCATATTCTTCATGAACTTCCTGCATAGTCATATAACATTAAACAATACCCTTAGAAAAATTACCGACATGTTTCTTCCACACATTGAGTATTATGGAAATATCATCTTCTCTTATCTATAGAGATTATAATATCATTTGAATTACATCATGATATTATTATAAAATAAAAAAAATTATAGGTAATTCAAATATTTATTTCTACCTTGATATCACATTGAACTATTTCATTACAACTATTGAATTCATGTTTTTCCATTTCCCATTAGAGACATGTTTTTTTGACACTAAAAATTTAAAAATCTTACTTTTATTGTAGATGATAATATTAAAATCATACCTCCCATGATTGTAAATTATCCTCATAACTTCAATAAAATTAATTATAATTATTATTTAAATCATAAAATAACATATCCATATTCATATAAAGAATATGATGTGTGAATATTATAAAAAATAAGTTCTTAATATCCTCCCATTCCATGGATTTAGTTTCATCGTGTTGCCTCATATTCTTCATATGAGTCAACTGTTGATCTGATTCACCTTCCAAATCCTAGAAATAAAAATAGACTTTTTCAAGCTATGGACAATAGAGGATGGAAAATAAATTTCCAATATTTATGATCCATTTCCCATAAATTAGTGGATCAATTTACTGCTATTATATTGTGTATATTTTCTCATTATGAAGTCACCAGTACATTGTTCACTCATTTTATCTTTTGGATATTTATTACAATTTATATCTTTAGAAATTTGTTTGATCATATCAATGTAATTTTTCATTTCATATCCTATAAAGTATAGTTACATAGGTGAAAATTAATTTAATTTTTCATCATAATCATCCTTAACACTTCTCCTTCAAGATTCAATGATTGACTAAAACTAAATAATTGTGTAAAAAAATATTCATATTGGGGAACCGCTTAATCATCACGATGACTTGCATTCAATCTAGGAAAATTGGGATTAATATATCAAATTTTTCCCATTATTCAAAACCATCATGATGTTTTGAAAAGTGTTTTCAAATTTCCTAACACATATCCCATGGGTGTTCCAAACCAGGTGTGTATCAAGATTTACTATCATGAAAATGGAAAAGATCGAGTCTAGCTCAATGTGTTCATTTTGGATTTATTGCCCATATAAAAAACTATTATTGGTCCACATTAATTTATTTAATCCATACAATGATGTAAATACATATAAATATCTTATGACATCTTTTACAAAAATTCTATAATATTTTCCAATAATTATACTTATCCAGATGCTTCTCACTAATTTTGTCACATCCAAGTTTCTAATGGTATATATATAACATAATCAGATAACAATTCTTGAATCCAAAAAGCTCCTCATAATTATATAGTAAATTTGAATTGTATAACATAATTATCTACACCAAAATCATTCAGGTCAAATGCATTTTTAAATTTGTGTATATAATCAACTGTTTCATATGTGAACTATGTCATCCCCCACAATTTTCATAAAAATAGTCTCATATTAAATGAATACCATAAAAAAACATTCCTCATTACCTAGTTAAAGGAAAATTAGTAAAGGGTGATCTTATAAGCTCAGTAAGGGAAAAAGGGGGATACAAATATATCTGAAGCATCAGTTCATTAAAACACAATAATAACAATTGAAAACTATGACCATTATATCATGGATCATAAAACATATTCATGGAATAAATCATTTTAGTTAATAAGATACGAATAATAATTGAAATAATGAAAATTATCCAACATATAATAACATTTCAATAAGTACTATATTTAAGGAATACACTTAAGAATACAAAATCATTTAATTATTAGTTAATGATCATTATAATAATTTTCATAATTGAATGGTCCCACTCTATATACATTCATAATATGCTTGGTTTACCCAAAGACTATCATAGTGGAAAAAATTCCATACTGAATTAGGTTCACTCCCCATTCAAACCCTATTTATCTAATGAGATATGAATATTTACCCAATGTATTGTATAGAGACATTGGTCCCATCAATCGCACTATGAAAATCATACATATATAACCCATGAGGTCATAAACCATTCATCATATTAGTACCCACGACAAGAAACGTTTTTCACAGAAATTTAATCATTTCGTAATTTTATAACCCATTTCAAAAGGAATTAGTTTCATAAAAATATTTTCATAATAAACATAAATCATCGAGCAAATGAATAATAATTGTATCATTGGATCATTTCCCTAGTAAATCTTGTATTACCTAAATGGAAGTTATCTTTTATGGAAAATGATTTTGAAATTTCACTTGGGATATTTCATGATGAAAATAACCTTTTAACATAGAAAATAATCTTTTTAAAACAAAAAATTCAATAAAAAATTCTAAAACACATTTATTTAAATATTATATTAGAATTTTATAATTAATAATTTAAAAAAATTATTCCTCATGATGGTAGAAAATAATGTACATATTTTACTCATTAAAATAAATATTCATTTAACATTTTTAGTAAAAAAATGTTTAAACGTAAATCATTCATAAAAGGTACATGAAAATTCATTTAAAAAATATTTAAATGTTAATCTTAGGTCAAAATTTCATTAATAATTCATTTTATATTTGTAAAAAAATCATTAAAATGAATGTAGAAAACATAGAAATATAAGAAAAAGAATTTTCAAAAGTACTGGAAATAAATTTTATATTTAAAAAATAATTAAAATTTTGATAATAAAATGATTGTAAAATTTATTTAAAATATGTATTTTTATGAAATAATTATATTATATGAAAAATAAAGAGTTTATTGACAGATAAATCTTTATATTTCATAATATAAAACTTAATTTCAATTAATCCCAATAAATAATGTGATTTTAACATAAATCTCCAAACAAATTGGTATATTTTAAATCTTAACCCCTTTAAATAATGAATTCTAATTTATATTTATATTATATAATTTCATGTGAAATATAATAAAAGGTATTCATGTGTAGTATATATTCCACATAAAATTAATGAGTAGTGAATACAATATGTGTCATGTGAAAATAAAAGTGTGACCATATCTCTTACCGTAAGTATCAACTTCCTTCATACCTTTTAAAACCTCAAAACAATTAATATTGGTTCATTATAAAAATATTATTGAAACTTATTAATTATTATCATATAATTAATTATTTACATATATACATTTTTTACATTATTATTAATAATACGATGATAAAATCATGTTTTGAGTTAAAACTGCTCCCTTTTTATGTATGTTTTAGTTTTATATTTACATTCAATTTACAATAATAATTGCTCTATTATATCCTTATTTTTATCCATTAAATTATTATCATATATATTCATTATATATCTATTTATAGAAATGAAAAAAATTTAGAGAATGAAAATAAATTACAGACTTCATGGAGATTACAGGTCATATGTTTGCATAAACACTATTTCTATTTTCTAAAAAGATGGAATGGAAGGTAGTTAAATAATATATAACCATAACAAGGTTATTATGAGGTCATATATATCACATATATTCATTAAATTTACTCTTATTACCATCAATGTAAATCATATGTGTAAAACGTATCACATCGCTTTATGAGGCTATAGTCTTCCATACACACAATCGACGTTATCTTATTCCAATGAAATATAATGTAATGAGTTAAATGTGATATTATGATTATAGAAGTATAATTATTTCATAAATATAAAAAATATATATTTTTAATCAACAATTATAAGTATACATAAGAGGTGACGATGAAAAACTTATTAAATCAGTTCATGAGGTGGTAGTCCGCCGTACACACGATCAGATGTTTTAATTATGAATTTATAAAAGAGTTTGTAGATATTATTTATTAAATTAAAATAATAAAATTAATGTTTATTTTATATAGTTATTTTATTATACCATCATGGTTACATTAAATTTTAATGGGTTGGATGAGGAAATGATATTATAACGAATAGTTAAGGATTATCCCTCTTTTTTGAAAAAACCCCTATATGCTTGCATGTAAATCTTAATAACAGGGATTTATAATAAAAAACTAACTCATGGATATAGGTATGAATGTATTTTATATTTTTTTTAATGTATTGGATAAAATAAATGTAATGTGAAGTGTGAATAATAGTGGGGAATGGGTTCCCTTTTATAAGTGGTGAAGAGGACACTACTGATATTTTGGAAATGAAAGTGGTTTAAAAATATTTTAGACATGAAAAGGAATAAAAATGGTTCATTACGGTTCCTTATATGTGATATGGTCAAAATATGTTTAGTTATTAGGATGTAGAATATTTTCATATCCATTTAACACTTATTTGTGTTTTTATCGGACAAGTAAACTTGTTTTATCCATAACCTCTATATTCATTTTTATTAATTAGAATATTCATTTTGAAAGAAAAATTAATATTACCATATTATATAATATTTATTATTATTATTATAAATATTTAATCCATTTTCAAAAAAAAATTCATAAAAGTAAAAAATATTGATTTAAAATTGAACAAGCATATGCGAAGAAATAATGATTTTCCAAAAAGACAATTATCATATGTTTATAATGTTTTAATATCTAAATTAAATATAAATTTTGGTCCAATATACATAATGGGATTAATATTATAATATTGAAAGTAAATTTACTTTTAATTTTTTTAAATATTTATCTTTGTAAATACTTTAAGCAAAATTACATATTTTAATAAAAAATTCTAATTTTCATTTTTATGTAGAAAATGAAACTAGTTAGTAAATTCTATATAAATCAAACTAAGTTAAATTTTATTTTTTTTTAAAAAGAAGTTATTTTTTCCAATAAATGTTATACAATTTTAAGAAATAAGTTTTATTATTTTTTACCAAAATAAATGAAAATCATTTTTTGTGAAAATGTATTTTCAAATCATGTGAAGACATTGCTAGAAATTATATTATTATTATTAAATATATTTTAGTTAGATAAAAAATTTATATAAAATTTTATGAAATAAATATTACTATTTATACAGTTGAATTTTTTATGATATACTAGTCCATTTTAGATAATATTATTAATAGTATATGACGATTCATTAAAAATCGATATTTCCTATAAAACAATATATCAAAGAAGTTATATTATTCAAAACGATTTTTTCTTAAGTAATAATGATGCTACATTATACCCACCTAAAAATGATTTATTCCCTGTAATTCAGTCACTTTGGTACATAAAACAGAGGATAAATCTACATCATGACATTATCATGTTCCCATGGGTCTTCCTCAAGCCACTGGTTTCATCTCAAAATAATTACCATGTGTGTGGTATTTTTTTAGCACATTACCAATATGATATTGGATTTATAACTATTTTTTCTAATATAAAATTTCATGTTCCAATGGTGTTACCTCTATGAAAATTACATGTTATAGATCATGTATTTACATCCTAAGGATAGATACATGTAACATATCATGAACCTAGCATTGGTTCGATGGGGTATCCAAGTTATAATAAAATATATTGATACAATAAAGTGGGAACCAATTTATCGAGGGGTTAGTTTTCTGTTAAATCTAAATATCATTAACATATTTCATTGATATTTTTTAGGAAATAACATTTCAACAATATAAAATTCTGGATCACTCCAACGATGGTTAAAAAACATTTCCATAAACAATGTTCTTCACATTAGTTGTGTTTCATGTTTATAAATTCTATGCAATTTTATTATCATTTTAATGACTCAATATATTAATTTCCTCATATTAATCCAAGTATATTGGAATTATACACTTTTTCCATAAAGTGATTAATAAGAAGTTATTTGAATGATCAGGTGAATGTTATTTTTATAATAAAACTCAACTACACAAGTGTATTGATCCCAAACACCATTAGAATCCATAAAAAAGAATATAGAATATAATTGTGGGTGTAAATGGTTAAATAATACTAACAATATATCTTAGGATGATATTCTATGTTGAAACATATCTCCATGTCAAGATCTTATTAAATACATTCCTAGAATATCATGGTAATCCTTGATTCCCAAGAAGATACAATTGAATGTGGTACTCCATGAGTCCTTATGTCTTCATTACAATATATTCTGGAAATCTAATCTAGAGAGAATTATTCTTTTATATAAATGGGATGTGAATACATTGTGTGGTTATCAAATCCAAATTATATAGAATTATTCTCTTAAAATTATATAGGATTCAAATTTCAAAATCCATGGTGATGTTTTGATACTTCCATTTTGATATGCTTTTTGGTTGAAACATTCCCTAATAATTTTTTCTCTTATCCATGTTATACTAAAATACTAATCATTTAGGTATAGTCTCTTTAATATCTATCTTAATTCAATCTAACCATAAATAATCATTCAGATCTCTATATATCTTCTTACATCCAGGATATGTAGATAATTAATGACAATGATCTTCCATGAATATATCTTTATTATAATATGGTATGGATGAAACACATATTCAATTCTTGATCCATATCATTAACAATGATCATGGTAAAATTTTAGAAAACTTATCACCTTCTACTCATCCTCAATATCTTCCTTCTATAACTATTCCATAATCACTTGGATAGATAATAGAACACCTATTTGAAAAAAATAAGATTTCTTCCCTTCTTATAATATTTCAAGACCCAACCATTTAAGATATGTAAATATTGGATATTTTGTGATCATCATCATAGATAAGATAGTATGATCTTTTCTACTCAATTCAACATACCCCTTTTCAATTTTCTAGGGGAGGATATTGATCAGTCATATTTTTTAATATGCTTAAACCAACCTATCTAGTGAGTATTCACCTCCGTATATTTGAATATATACAAAAAAATGTTTCTAATGAGTTTATATATAAAACATTTATTTTTTTATTATATTTACTCAATATATTTAATGTGATAAATTCTAAATGTAATTACAAACCATGGTTTGGGTATACTTTCTCTTGAATCGTCAATTTTTATAGGGGATAAGATATAACCATGTCCTTATGCGTGAAAAATAATCATAATCCATTCTCAGATTCATCAAAATATATTATAATCCATTCTATATAGTACGTTAATTTAAGCATAGATGCATTAAAATTTTTTCTCTTAATTTCCATGGAATATTCCTCTGATTTAGCCGTCAATAATATCTTGACTCCCTTCAGAGTTAAAATAGTGATTGGATTCTATAGTATTGTGAAATTATACCCAAAACATTAATAATATCTATATAATCTATGTTAAAATTTCATATCTATTATTGTGTTTAGTCTATGATAATATTCACCTACCTCCTTCATTGATGGGTCCACCGATGTACCCTCAATTGAGAGTATGTGGGAAAAATATGAATCCTTTTATATGAAAAAGTTAAACATAGTAAAATATTTATAAAATATCCAATTCCATAGGGCCCTCAATAGAATTCTTCATTTATTTCCATTATCTTTCTTTATATTTATATATGTTATAATATAATCTATAAATAATATCATAAATGGATCAATGTAATCAATGAATAAACTATTCATTAAATACATGAAAACAGATAGGGAATTAGAAAGACAAAATGGAATCATTATATAATTACATTTTTTAAACAATAAATAGAATTTTATTTTAAATATATCCAAATCCTTACCCCTTAATTGATGATTTCACAAATAAAGTTAAATATTTAGAAAGTGATAATCTCCATGTATTTGATCAAATATTCCATTGATATATGGTAGAGGAAACCGGATCTTGATTTTTATTTTCTCTATTTCAGGGTAATTAATACATAATGGAAGAAATTATTATATCACCATAACAAATAGAATATTTTCACAATAATGTGATAGACATGCCCAAATGAATCTCTTTTCACAGTTCTATTAGATCAAATCATGCAACACAACTGTGGACCTTCTAAATAGAGTCGTTGAAATAGGTTTGGAAACTCTTATGTGTTATGTTGAGAATTAAAAATCATGTTTTGGTTAATTTCAATGATTCTATCTAGAAAATACGTCAAAAATCCCCTAAATAGGGATATCATCAATGATTAGTTTTTTCCAATCCATCTTATATAAACATCCCTTTTAAATTGGAATTGTGATCTATGTAATGAATTTTTACTTCCATGGAGGTTTGTATCTATCGTTGAAATAATAGAATATCATAAGATGATTTAGAATATAAAATATAAACTCCCTTCCTTGGAAATTTATTTGGTGTTTTTGTAGATAAATTCGATCCAGGCTGAAGATAACAACAAATTCAACTAGGGGGATAATAATGAGGTTTTCAGAAAGCACATTCCCAAAAAATAAAACTAAAAAAGAATCATATAATTGTGAAATAATCATTGTAATATTAGTATATTCCTCTAATGATTAAAATTATAATTATTAAGGTGACATTCTAATAATACTAGAGTATTATTTAGTTGCAAATTAGTGGGTATATCTAGAGTAAAAAATATATTTTACGTTTAAGTGTGGATGGTAAATTTATATTTCAAATTTTATTATGACTCCCCTCATTTGAAATAGTGATCACATATCATTTCCATTTTTCTCTCAGATTATGAGTTTTCATATTTCAATATTTTTTATTAACAATCAGACTTGGGAAAATTTTAGCATAATCCCCACTCACCATTCATTTCAAATACTAGATTGTGGAGGGTGTATCCTTGAGAGCATTATTTCAACCTATAATATTTGATAATATATTCACATCCCTTCATAAATCAATCATTTGATGAGATTAATTCCAAAAATTAAAACATTTAATAGTCCCCATTATATATTTTTCCCCATATTTCTTTCCACACATTGAGCATAAAACAAAGTCCATATTCTTCTTCCATGGGTTTTAGAGTTTCAATTAAATTCCACCATTATTTAACTTTCCAAACTAGGATATTGATGGTTTAATACAATCAATATTTCATCTTTGATAGAACATTGAACTATTTACTCACTGCTATTGAATCACCTTATCACCAATTCCCATTGGTGACTATGTATTAATCCAAATAATAATTGACCTACCATACATTTATGTAGGATGATATTACATAAGAATACCTCTTTGAAAACATTAATCAATCCTACTAGGTATGCATGAATTCGTAATTTTATGATTTAAATCAACAAAATAATTATCCTTTATTGTATTAAGAATTCGAGTAATGTACATGATGATAAATATGTTTCTAAACTCATCAAATTTCATATAGTGAATTTAAACATGATGTATCTAATTCAAGAATATAGAAAACCCTTGATCCATTCCTCCTTCAAAATTATTGGAATCTGAAGTGAATTTTTCATTATCTGAACACTGGTGAATAGAAAAGAACTTTTCAATTTTATTATTTTATTTCTTAGTAATAAGTTGATTAGTGTAAAAACTAACATAAAGTTGATGTTTTCTCATGAAGCAGTCAATATATCACTATTACTTCCATTTCTAAATTATAATTATATAATGACTCAAATCATAATAAATTTGTGTTATTATATCAATAAGAATTTTTATTTCATCTCCCATGTTGTTCAGTTTCTCGGGAAGATAATCATTTTTTGTCTGTTACACATAACAATAACACATGTCCTTCAGGATCCATTGAGTGAATAATACAAAAAATCATAATGTATTAAATAATAATCATAGTGTGGAAAAAATATCATCAAATATCCGTAATATGATATAAAAATCTAGAATCCTTATTATGAGTCCATGACACATTTTTCTTAACCTCATTCATTACATTCATTGTTCATATCCTTCGTGATGGGTTATAATTAGTTAGTTTTCAAAACATTTCTCATTAGAGTTTCAAACAAATGGTATAGAAATAATTATTTTCATGAATCATTTGATGTTTGATTCTAGATCGATGTGCTTGATTTTCAGTTTTTACCCCAAAGTACAATAATCCTAGAGCCACATGAACATTTCGTATCAATAGAGGGATGCAATTTCATGGTAACAACTAAGTCAATGTAGAGACCCGAAGCTTATCGTACGTGGACATTTCATTACTTTTGTGGAATACTTAGTACATAAAAAAAACACACACACAAGGATCGTAATAGTTTAGTGTCTTTGGAAACTCGGAATATAATATTCTAATCGTGGTGAAAGATCTTCAACATCTCCCATAAAGATCTTCCTTTTTTTCTTACCTAAAACCTTTATTTATATCCTGGGTTAAATAAAACATAAAAGGGTGAGCTCAAATGCTCAGTAAGGGTAAAAAAAATAAATATCAATCACATCATATTCATAAGAACATAACATTTTGGAAATCTTAACCTGCAAAAGAGTGCATAATTTCATAACATGGGATAAATCATAGTAGAGAAATGAAATCACAATAATCATAACTTAAAACATGAAATATTGTGGCATACACATATAATCATATAGAATCATTTCTTGTTAGTCAAGACTCATTGCCAAGACTATCTTAGTGGACAAAGTCCCTTTCTGAACCGAGTCACCCTCGTTTCAGTCCTGTTTCACTGAACCGGTATAACCTACCGTTCCAGCCATGTCTATCTCATGAGATATAAAATCTTTACCCAGTGCATTGGAGGTAGATATAGGTCCCACCCATCTCATAATGATACCATTATTATGTGTGCCACAAAATCATAAATCATACATCATTTCATAACCCATAAAAAAATGGGAATCTTAAACATCGTGACATCATAAAACAATTCATATAAGTTAAAGGAATTCATAAAAATAATTCCATCACAACATAATCAAATCAATGTAATAATAGGGATATAAATAGAACCCTATATTATCTTAGATGGAAAATAATTTTGATAAAACACTTGAAATCCATTCTTGAGGAAAATATCCTTTCTTCTTAAAAAACATTTTTCCTTTCTTAACATGTCATACAACTTTAAACTAAAATAAGTTGATTAAAAATAAACTTGAAAACTTGTAAAGGAAGATTCTTGGAAATAATGTTTTAAAAATCCATTCATGCCGTATAAGTTAAAAAAACATTCTTCTCATACTTTTGTCGGAAAGTCAAAAGGTACCTCGTACGAAAAAAACGACAAAAGATTCCTTTCATATCCTTTACTGAAAACTCACCGAAGGCTAAAATTGTATTTAAACAATTGTAGGTGGATCGAAATAATATTACATATTGAGGAAACATGTATGTGGATGATAAAATACACTCCAGTAAATACCAAAGTATAAACAATCTCGGATAAAAATGAGATTGTGATATTTCCCTTACCTTATGTACGATATGCTTTGTACGTATCCGAACGTCCTGTATAATGATTTAAATAATGTCATTAACTTATTACAGAATCATATTCATTGTTATGATATCATATATGGTTCACTTATGACTTTATATTACCCATTCTTTTGTAAATTCCATGTTAAAGAAGCGTTTTGGGTAAAATCGTTTCATTTGTCGTAGGTGTTTGGACTTGTTGTTCTTGACATTATTATTACTTATATCATGATTTACTTACTTCCAGAATATAAAATATGATTTATATATCATATATATTCAGTATATATATATATAATAGATAGATAAATGAAATGAAACACACCGTTCATGGAGACGGTAGTCCGTACGTACGCATGAACGTTGTTTTCCTTTCCTTATTGTCTTGAATGGAAGTAAGTAGATGACATATATATATACATAAATCCAGTAGATTTACCATGTCATATATTTCATTATTATTTCTTATATATACTTTATAATCATTCTTAAATGGTTAACATGGAGAATGAATCTCATCACATCGTGGAGACGGTAGTCCGTACGTACGCACGAGCGATGATATCATTTCCATAATTATTGAATTGAATTGGATTGGATGATGAAATATATCAGAATCATTATGATGTTATAATAAATATGTATAGTTATTCTTTACACCATAATACCCATCCATGTAAGGTGTTGGTGGAAAAATAGATTACACCACGGCGTGGAGACGGTATTCCGTACGTACGCACGCGCGGTGATTTGGTTTTCCGTAGGATGGATAGATGATGAATTAGGATTGTTTCATACTTATAATAACATATCAGTATATGAGTGATACTGATGTTATCACTTCATAATGAAACAACCTAATAAGAAGAAGTGGAAGAAGAAATAAAGGTGAAAGAATTGGTAACGGAAATTACCTCTTCTTTGAAGCGCCTCTTTGAGACCTCCTCTTAGGGCACTAAAATTGGTCTTTAAGGAAGACCAGAACCTGTATGATGTTTCTAGGGAAGTGGATAAGAGATTTTGGTAGGGGTTGGCCGAGCTATAAGGCTCAAAGTTGTGTGAGGAAGAGAGGGAGGAGGTGTCCTTTTATAAGGGAGGAGAGGGGCACCTTTGGAATAACTAAAAATATTATTTTATTATAAAGTCAAGTTCGGTTTTAAATAGCTACAAATTGATTTATTTCGAGTCTAAGGTGGGTATGGGTCGAAATCCTCTCATACAATAGAATTTAGACAAGTTTAGGTTCCTATTTTAACCTTATCATTTAGATTTAACTTTAAGTTAAATAATTTTACTTTTACCGTGTCTTCTTGTGTTCTTATACTATAAGGTTAATAAACATACTATAAGAAGCCAAAAGAACCCCAAATTGTTTATTATTAATATATATAACCTTATCTAAGTTATTTGGCCTAACCTTAGATTTTTAGGAATAAAATAACAATTAATAATATAATATTTGTTTTAAAAACTATTTTATGTCAATTTTGACACTATTTAGTAATTGATTTTTGTGAAACTCATAACAGAATGATAAGTTCGAAAAAAGTTAATTAAATCCACAATAACATGTCATAGTTACCTAGAAAATTAGTTTAAGTCATCAAAAGTCTCAAATTATATTTATTTGAGTATTTATAATATCAATTATGTCAATATTTTATTAATAAGATAATTACTGCATCATCGTTGTGTCATAAATAAATTAAATTATTTAATGTCTAAAAATTACAAATCAAATACCATTATGTATTAAATCTTTTTAGATTTCTAATTAATATTTACAATCGAATTTATCTTATGTATAACCCTATATTAAAAATGTTTTAGTAAATAAACTTTGATTTTAACTCTTTTAACTCTTCTTTGAATTAAATAATAATAAATGTCCTAATCTAATCCAAGTGGGCCTAAATGGTCATATTTTATTCCTAAGCTTGTTTTTGGTCAAATTACACTTATCCAATAGAATTTGGACATGTGTTAAGGTAATAATAATGTCATTTGTACCCTTAATTACCCTATTTACTTTTAACCGTGGTAAATAAAAGTAAAAAAGTTACTATTCACAAAAAAATTATTTTCATCTCATTGAACCACATTTTACTTACTGGCATCAACCATGTCTCTCGGATTTTTTAAATTCCACTCACAGAAGTGGTAAAATTAAGTTTTATGAAAAATTCAGTTTTTTAACTACCACTTAGTGGTTTCACTATTCATCAAAAATTGAAAGTTTTCAGAAAAATACCAAAAATTAGGCCTAAGCTATATTTGATATTATGAACTCAAAAATGATTTCTATTTTACCAAATTCAAAAAATATCAGTTGAATTAATTAATTTAAAAATTAATTCCCGTCGTCAAAACAAAAGGCGTGTTTTTAAGAGATAATAACTATCAAAAGATTGACACTTGTTTATAACTGGTTTAAATGTGAAATTACATCCAATGACCAACATTGTATTGAATTGTAGAAATATATTCTAAATATACTTTAAAACCACTCAAATTAATAATTTATCACTATTAATTATTTCGATTGAAAAAGTTGTTTTTAATTAAAATTTAGTAATTTTCACTATTCATCAAAATATGAAAGTTATCCGAAAATCACCAAAATTTCACCCTAAGCTAATTTCGATATTCAGAATCCAAAAATGAATTCCATTTTGAAAAATTAAATTTACAAAATTTCAAAAAGTGGTTATTAATATTCATAACGGCTAGTTTTAATAATATTTTAATAGCATATCGTTGTTTAGCGAAACTTGGTGTTGCGTACAACACACGCTATCGTGGAAGGTCGTGATTGCGTGTAATTCAATCCAGGTTAGAGATGTGTGTTGTGAAAGTTCATTTTGGTTTAGCGTATAACACAAGACATTAATGAAATTAAAAATAATATTTTTCATAAAATCCCGGGGTGTTACAGTCAATCAATAATAAAATTCTATAATATTTACCTATACATAGACTTATATATATATATAACTAAATTTATCACATCCTAGTTTCAAATTATTTACCTCAAATGGAAGGATTTAAAATTAAAAAACACAAACATTTCACACATCGATATTAACACTTAATTTTATAACATAATGATCCATAGTAGAATCATTTCGTTATAATTCTTTTATAAACATGGGAACATAAAAACTAGTTCATTGGTAAACTATATCATATCCAACTAATTTCCATATAATAAGAACCCACTATAGAATTATCATACAAAATAACCCTCCACATAACCTCATTAAAGGTAATATAATAAATGGTGTAATTAGATGCTCTGTAATAGTAAAAAGGGATATATCAACATAGAGTGAGAATAAGGGTATGATAATATTAGAATTATATTTAAAATTTATACCCTATATATCATAAATCATATTCTTATGTCAGTTCATAAATCCTAGATGTTCACAAGACATAAATACTGAAGGCATTAAAGAATATGGGCCCAAGAGCCTAGTAATATTATGAGACATATGTTTGTTTCATCTGCATAAGTATATAAAATCATTTAAAAAGTAGAAAAATCACATTTCCAAAACTATAATAATTTAATGGTTTTACTCTCCAAGCTAGCATATTTGTAAAATTTTAATCCCATGTCAATCATTATGGACAATTTCCCTTAATGAACAAGGTTCACTCCCGATTTCAGTAATATTTATCTCATGACATAATAATATTTACCCAGTCTATTATATGGAGATATTGGACCCACCCATAATAATATAAATTTCATACATACATTTTTCCCAATATCATAAATTGTTCCTTATTTCAGAACCAATGAAAATAAATGGTTTTCCAAAAAATTACTTCATTTCATTATTTTATCATATCATAACCCATGGAAAAATGAATGAGTTTCATCAAACAAAATTTCATAGAAAACATAAACAATAAAAAGTAATGATTAAGATGGTATCCTTTGATTATGACCCCTTTAATTCTTATGTAACATCAACCTATTTATTCTTATATACAAAATGAATGTGAAATATCACATGTGGAATTTATTAAGTAAAATAACATTTCCACGTTGAAAATATAAAATTTAAGATAAAAATTTCACAAAACATTATGAAAAAATATTTCCATGAAAATATAATTTTAAATTTATAATGTGATATTAAAAAATTGAGTTCTCGTGATAATATATAATAATTTCCATGTCAAACTAGTTAAAATAATGATTCATTTATTATATTCATTAAAATATTAAAAAGTTCCTCATTATAAAAATGATAAGAATATCAAGTTTTGTTTTATTTGTAAAAATAATAAATTTTTAAATTTTTCTTTAGTAATTCATTCAATATTATTTGAAACATTATTTAAAACATTTATCAATGAAAAGGACATGGATGGAAAATTGTTTTTTACGAAGAGAGAAATATTTTTGATTTTTAAATAAACATTTATTTTTAACTCTTTGGTTAATGAATATAGAAAAATTAAAAGATTTAATGTATTTTTATGAAATAAATGATTAATAATAGAATATATTATTTTTAGGGTAAATATATCACAATATTTGGAAATCAAAATCTTTATCATAAACAATTCTAATAAACAATTATATTGTAACATAAATTTTGTCCAATTTTGTGTATTTTGAATCGTATTCCACATGAAATAAAAACATTATAGAGATATTTATATCCCAAATTATTTTGATATTAATAACAATATTCATTCATGGTAATTATATATACCACACCAATTAAATTATTTGTCAATGTGGCATGTGTCCTAAAAAAATAGATGTAAGGAAAAAAATCACATACTATAAATCTCGAATTACTTCATACACATTGAAAACAAATGTATAATTTAAGTATGTTTAATTATCATATATTAATGAATATTATTGTTTTCATATCATATATTATTTAACAATAACATTTTATTAAACGTATATTAATAATTTCATGTTAAAATCATGTTTTGAGTAAAACCTTCATTGTTTTTCATGTAAATTTTAGTTTTGTATTTTCAATCCATTTACATTGATCATGGATTAAAAATATACATAATTTTGAATATGATATAATTTTAATATATATTCATTATATATGTATTTAGACTAATCCATGGATTTTATATGTTGGTAATTAATTTATCCATTCCTATAAACGGTTGTTCGTACATGCACACGAACATTGTTTTCATTTTCACAATAGATTGAACAAAATTAAGATAAATAATATATAACCATTATAGAGTAATTATTACTTCATTTATATCATATATATTCATTAAATATACCATTATTACCAACCATGTAAATCTAATGGGAAAAACGAATCTCACTGCTTCATTTGGTAGTAGTCGACTGTTAACACGACCACCATTATCATTTTCCAAGGGAATGAAAATTAATAAATTAAATGTGATATTATAATTTATGATTTATATTTATTCCATAAATATAATATATAATTTTAAATCTATTATTATAAAAATATTTTAGAGTTGGTGTTTGAAAACAAATTGCATCAGTTCACGAGGAGGTAGCCAAAACCACAAACAATCGACAGTTTCATTTCCCACATGATGAAAGAGGAGATATAAGTATGTAATTAATTTAAAATATTATCATATTAGTAGGATAGATAAATAAATTCAAATAAATTATCATTTTTATATAATATTTTAATGGGTTATATGTTTAAATTAATGAAACTCATTATTAAGTAATATACATCTTTTTTGGAGAATCCCATTACATTTATACCTTTTTGATTCTTAATAAGAAATGATAATAAAAATAAGACCAATGGGATTTTTGGTTCATGTAAATAAATTATTTTAGTAGTTAAAATTTTATCAAAATGTTTTTAGAATTTTTAATATGGGTGGAAAGTTGGTTTCATTTTATAAGTGCCCCAAAGAACACACATGGAGTTTATAGGATGAAGAAGGATATCCCACATTTTAGAACAGATATAAGCCTCCAAAATGGATTCTTATAGAACATTATATGATATAAGATCAATATATATCCATAATTCTGTAATTGAAAAATATTTTATGTCATTTTAACCATTATAGTTTTAGTTTAACCCTCGATAACCGGGTTTTAACCTTAACCTCAATAATTAATTTTTACTAATTTTAATATTCATTTTGAAAGAAACTTTATTTGAATTTATATTATAATATTGACTATTTTTCATTAATTCTATTCAATGAATATTTATATACTCAATTTATATAATTATAAATGTTTTATTTTTAAATAAACTCATGGACACGATTAAAAATGGTATTCCAAATAGAATATTTTCTTAAAAATAAAATGTTTTATTATCAAAATAAATTTTAGTTTTGTTATAATGGACTAATTTTTTTTAATAATAACGTAATTGATATTGTTTTAATTTTCAAACATTTTTATACAAGTCATATCCTTGTTAATTTTTTAAACAAAAAATTAAATTTTTAAGAAACATTGATATGTTTTCACTACTCACTGAAAGATAAATCGTTTCCAAAAATTCACAAAAAATTCGCTTAAAGATATTTTTTAAAGAAAATAAATACAGTGTCAGATAGTATAATGTAAATTAGTTACATTATATCTAGATATATAGAATCATGGATCAATGAAGTTAATAGTTCATTAGTCTTGGTAAACATGATATAGAAATGAATTTCACATCATAATTGAAAACATAAAGTAAATCATTATAAACTCATTGCGTAAAAAATTATTCCATTTTCCATATCAAGGCATATAAATCATGATAAAAATCCTAATATCATGGATAAAGGAATCAAAATAATTTGGATCCCTAATTCTCAGAAATGGTATGTATAGTGTAGATCATATCTTCAATAAATAAGGAATAATCAGTATGAAAAGTTAAATGATTAAAAATACATTTTATTTAATCAATAACTAAAACCTGAGGACATATATATTGGTGATAAATTTTTATAAAATAGTAAAATAAAACGAATTACATGATATTCACACATATCCATGGATATTCTATCTAGTCTAATAATCACATGGTAAGAAATGAATAATTTCATATTTATGGAATGACTAATTCTAAAAATAATAAAAATATCATCAACGACTTTTTCCAAAAACAATCATACATAAATGGGTAAGGATACATTGAATATCCAAAATTTTGTTTCTCATTATACCTATTAATACATCGAATGGGTATATTAAGCCCCAATAATTGTTTACTAAGTCCAATGAAATCGTTATATGAAAGGGGTGAAACATAGTCCACATAAATATTCATATTAAAAACTAATATTAAATGATAATAATTCCCCCAATAAATAAACAAAGTCATTATCCATGGAGAGTAATTTGGAGATTGATGTAAACATATTACATCCATATTTAAACATATCAGAAACCATTAAATAAAAAAATTTAGATTCTATCCTTGGTATTTAAGTATTTTTTAATACTAGCATAAACACAAACAATCATGTATAATGATGAGATTGTGAAATAAACACTTACCACATTAGTAGACTTTAATTCATATTCCCAATAAAATATATATAACATTAAATTAAACATTAAATAACATAAATAAAATGTTATTAATCCTATAATATATCAATGATTAATTATATACACAACATATAATAAATAAGTGGTAAATACAAAAAAAGTTTCACAGAAGTAAATGTTTGATCAGAAACCCTTACCTTAGCATTGATTTTGATTAGACCCATTGAAAGTAATTTATAATAAATATGTATTTATCATACATATAATCAATAAAAATAATTTAATAAATCAGACTATATATTATAATAATATAATATTTTATCAGCAATTTATTATGAATCATTTTTAAAATCCCAATTTCTTCTGTTAACGCCTTCATTTTTCATGTATATTTTGATTTGGTAGTTCTGGTCCTTATAAATTTATAATATTTAAAAAATATATGTAATATAAATTTTTAAAAAATATAGAATATATTAAATATATTTATATTAAAATTAATTCAAAAATATATAGATAGAAAAATGAATTATACCATTCAGGGAGACAACACGTCATACTTATGAATGAATGTGGTTTTAATTTTACGATCTATTGATAAAAGGAATTGTATAATGTAACTATCCTTTCCAGAATCAATATTATTTGATATATATCATATATTCCTTTTATTTTTATATTTATATCCATCCATTTAATGTGGCTATGAAAAATTAATTGCTCCACAATGTGGAGATGGTAATTCCGATATACACATAAGGGATGTTTTTATTTTCATAGGTTGAAAATGAGATAAAATATGGTTATCCAATATTAATCATAAAATATAAATAAATTTATGAAACTAGATTTATTATTTTAGTTTGGTTTTAATGCACTAAGAAGAATTATAATATGAAATAAGCATGAAAGTTTTAGTAATGATGATTACCTCTTCTTTAGTGGATTCTCATTAGACATCTTCTTAAGGGACCTAGGATTGTCATTTTAGATGTTCTTAAACCTCAATAACATGTATAAAAATGACCATGTTTTAATTTTGTACGTTTTTTGGAGATATATATGTCCTAAGTGGTGTGATGAAGTAAGGGAGGTAGTGTCGTTTAATAATTTGGCTGAGGGGTCCTTTTAGAATTTTCAAAGTATTTAAATATAATAAGACTATTGAAGTAAAAATTGATTCGAAATAGCACATAAATAAACTTGGTATGACTATTTCAACAATATATTATCCAGTTTTTTCTTATTTAAGCTTTTTATTTTTTTTAATTAATTTAATAAGTATTAACCCCAAAAAACATTATTTCCAATTTTCATAGAATCCATTACACTGACATTACAAACATCAAGAAATTAATTCATATTAGAACACACTAATGTATTATATTCTAAACCATGCATTCCCTTAAATTTAGATAAATTTATCTTCTTAATTACCTCATATTATGTAACTTTTAATATTTATTAAAGAGTTTATTTTATTACTCCATTAATTAAATAAATATTGTATAAGTGTTTTATAATAATTATAGTTAATTATTTTATTAATAAAAATCCAAAATAAATAACCATTTTGAATATAAATATTTTACCTTTAAATATCTCTTTATATTAAAATATATTATTTAAATAACACCATAGTAAATATATTATAGTTATTAAGATCCACAATGTGACACGTTGGAATTTTCATTAAATAAAATACTATAATGGTCATAATCCCATCCAAGATTCAAAATAAGGTCCTAAATTAAAAATATTTATTAATATGGTCGATATATACTAATAAAAAAAATTGTCAATATATACTAATAAACAAAAATTTAGACAAATGTTTGTGTTTTATTGTGTTTCATATAATTTTTTTACACTAAACAACTAGATTTATTATTTACCATTGTAATAAAATTACAAAGATCACTTTTCATATTGAAATAAAAAATTATAGGTAAATAAATAATAATTTTAGTCCCACTTTTTAAAAATATTTTACACATTATTAAAAATTTTTAACTAAAATTTTTAATATTTAGAAAAAATAAACATGCAAAATGTAAGGTCAAACTTTTTCTTGAAAAATATATTATTAAAAAATGTATTTATACAAATATAAGGTATATTTATAATTAAAATTAAATATTTTTTATTATATAATACTAAAAATTAATTAATTTACATCCATATCAAATTAAAACCATAAATTTAATTTTTAATGCCAGAAAAATTCTAGATTCATTAAAATCTGTATTTTTAACTATTCACTAGAAAATCATTTTTTAAGAAAAAATATAAACATTCACACTAAGATTATTTCTATTTGAATATTTAAAAAATTATATTATTTTTATAAAATAAAATTCTTCTATTTTATATAAATTTAATATTATATTTACTCATAAATTTAAATAAATATATTTTTGATGAAATCATATTTTTGAAGAATAAAATGACATTACTAAAATCAAATCCTGATTCGCAATGAATTTATTAAAAAATTAAAATTGATTAGGACAATTTTGTGATTCGTGATATGGTTAATACACTTAATTTTATCCAATTTAACATTTTTATCAAAACTATCACATAATAATAATGCATTTCCCATTTAAGCTAGATTTCGTGTATCTTATATGATATCAAACACAATGGTTTTTTAAAATCTTTGGTTGTTAAATTCACCCCTGTGTAAATAAAATACTTCATATAATGTTAAAGGTATGATTGCTAATCAGTTGTTTGAAATTTCAAAATTCCTTTTTCTAAATCCCTCATCATTGAAATTTTTTATAAAAATTACAATTAAAAAGCATCAAGGGATGTAAAAAATTCTTCTAAAGTAACACATACATAGATTCCAAGTTGGAGAACATAAGTGGAAACATAAAAACACAGATATAGAAAAGAAAACTAACTCCCAATTACTGATATATATAGTGATAGATAAATTTTCAAGATAATATTACCATTAAAAAACTATAAATATTTAATTGGTTAAGAATCAATTTATTCATAGTAAGAAAAATAAGTGGATAATATGTTTGATAAAAAATTATTACCTAGAGTTGAGGAAATGTTTTAATTAAATAAGGTAATATAATTATATGACATGTACAGTTTCATCATTTAATAAATTAATTTTAAAAATTAATTTTTTTGTTTATTCTTTTATCTATTTCAACTTTGAAATACATTTTTTATGCCTGAAGAAATTTCACATGAATCCTAATATCCACAATCCATTACTTCAAACTCTTAATATTTACCAAGTTCAACATGGTTAAAACAATTTATTCAATATCATAAATAAACAAATAATAATATCCAAATATCAACTTAATCTATTCTGTATGTAATCAATCATAATAATCATCTAAAATAATTTCGGCAATAATAAAAAATAAAAATATTTATCAATAAATTCGGAATATCATCTTATCATTAATCCACCCTAATGAATCTGTTAACGTCACATGTAAATAACATCATAACTTATTTTATAATAAAATATTAATAACAATAATCTTCATAAAACCATAACAAAAATATGTATGATTTCAATAATTAACTCTCTCCTTATCCCTTAAATAAATTCATAGATTATCAAAAGTATTTTCATAAATAAATAAAAATACAGTATACTCCATCTTGATATATTTTATCATAAAATCACTATTCATTTTCAATATCACAAATAATATTCCACAAACAATTATTTATCATTATCATCTCATCATCAGGCTCTTGTTTAGAGTTATCTTTCTATAATAATATTCTTTTAAAAGTAATAAATTTCAAATGATTAACTTCTCGTAGTTTCTATTAATTTTCAAAACATTCTTCCAAATCAATAAATATTATGTATTGTAGGAAAATACATATATATATTGAGATTCTTAAAATAGAAATATCTTTGATAAAATATATTTACAATAGTCTTCTTGAACCCAAATACACAACAAATTGAATCATTACACTTCATTCATAAACCATTAACTACACTACGTTACATAATCCCTTTATACCTATTTCCTTTAATATTTCATTATTTAAATCTTCAAAAATAAAAATTAACTATTAATTATATTACTATGTTAATTCACTTCATGATATTTCCCCAAGTACAAATATTTTAACAATGTTCATACTTCCCCCATTAAAATATTTATCTATGGATAATACCTTATGGAGACCCTTATTTTCATCCATTATATTAAATGAATTTTTAATTTTTCCTTGGGAACATATAATTTATGTGTTTCTTTTTCACACTTCAAACAATTTCCAATTACATTTATCCATTTGAGAAGTTTTCTTTTTCTATATTTCAAACATTAATTGAATTTATCCTCCATTCCCCCAATGAATATACTGCATGAGCTCTCAAAAACCTATATCCTTTATTTATTTGGTGAGTTTGATATTTGGTAAAGGTGTTTTTCTTAATCATATGTCCTGATAAATTAATAGGAATAATCAAAATATGTTTCCCTCATTTTATTATTACGTTTTATTACATAGGATAACCACATTGTCCATAACATTAAATGTAAATACAATTCTCTCTAGTTCCATAAATTGATTAAAAAGTTAATGATTAATAATCATACTATAACAATCAGAGTGAGTCGTAAAATAATAATGAAATATTATTAAAATTATATTTAAATTAGGACACATTTTTCTCAATATATGAGTCATTATAATTCAGGTATGTAATCCACTGTCATTAAAAAATATATAGGATGATATCCTATATATAAACATATCCTCAAATTTATCCATACGGTTGTGTTACCTAACATATGGTTTCCAAAATTTAGTGCCCATGGTTTCTACTAAGCTTCTTCTGATACAAATTGTAAATACCCAAAATTTAGTATCCCATTATTAGTGGTTAATTTATTATTTTTTCACTAGATATATGTAATATCATCTGGAAGGACCAAATCATTTAGTAGTCTCTATAATCATGATACATACCGTCATTTCATAAAAAATTTAAACCACATACTACAACATATAATTTTATTTGAGAAAAAATGTATTCTCTTTATCATATGATTGAAAACCAATCATAATATACTTTCTATTATCCTAGAGAAAGGAAACATGAGAATGGGATGATTTATAATTCTCATTAAAAGTATATGTAGAGTGGAAGAAGTCATAAATAAATAATGAATAATCAATATGGAAATAAAAATTACTAAAAAATCATTTAATCAATATGATGAACATGATGAATAATACAGAAGAAATAAAGGATGACCACATAATTCTATATAAATAATCACATATTCTTGAAACATATCCATGGATGTTCTAAATAATCAAACAATCACATGGAAATAAATAATTTCTTTTATTTTTATGGAATCTATAATTTTATACATCATAAATAGACCATCATGACCTCATTCCAAGACATCTAACATAAAGGGGTATAACCTCAATGAATACCTATGCTAGTTTTTCGCATGAGAACCACTGATTCATCGAGTGGGGATATAAGACCTCACATGTCACATACTAAGTCCAATTAAATCCACATATGAAATGGGTGAATCATGAACAATGTAA
This sequence comes from Viscum album, assembly GCA_963277665.1. NCBI lineage: Eukaryota > Viridiplantae > Streptophyta > Magnoliopsida > Santalales > Viscaceae > Viscum > Viscum album. The sequence continues at coordinate 957,220,611 of OY728143.1, read as the reverse complement.
ACATTCATATTGAAATAATCATACCAAATGCTAACAATTTCAAACTAAATAAACTTAATCATAAATTATCCTGGGTAATATGTTGAATAGTATCATATTTGTTTATTTATAGTAAAACTAACCATAAACCATTCAAAAAAATATTTTATATGTAATAATTATATATCAATCTCAATGATTCATAATATTAAATAATGAATTATGACCTATATGAAAATAAATCAATAATATCATTAAAAAAATCATGAGAAAATTACATTTTTTTATTTTGAAATCTCTCACTTTTAAACCGATTTAAAATTATAAAAGAAATAATTTCTTTTAAAATATCCTTATATTAATTTAATTTGTGATTCACATAAATTATGCATCATGAAGGAATAAAATTACATTCCTTCCATATAAGTTAAAAAATAATCCTTTTATTATATTTAAAATGTACCTTGTTCAAAAAATTAATAAATCTATCCTTTTACAACATTTAACCAAAAGTAAACCCAGTGAGAAAATAAATTAAACAAATATAGGATAATATTGCAATAATTTTTGTAAACATATTTATAAAACATGTACTATGATGAAAAATATTCCCCAACATAGTCATAAATAAGAACAATCATGAATAATGATGTTATTATGAAATATACCCTTATTAAATTTGTAAAATTTTAATCATAATACGCTTGAAATAAATGAAATAAATTGGAACATTAAATACCATAAATAAAATTTTATTCATTATATAATATTTCTTATAGGAATTATATACACTACAAAAAATAAATAAGTGGGTAATATGGCTTAGGTCTCATAGAAGTAAAAGTGAGATGAGAAACACTTACAATAGGATATATTTACATTTTACATGTTTGAACCTCATTTATAATAAATATATATATTTAGAAATATATTACATAACCATAATCATATATATCATACCATATATCATTTAATTTTAATATTTTTTAACACATTTATTATCAATTAATTGTTAAAATCATTGTTTCGCATGGTAACTACATTATTTTTCATGTAAATTTTGATTTGGTGGTTCTAGTCATTATAATTATATTATAATTAAATCATATTCAAGATAAAATATTTTATTATTATATCACATATATTTAATCTATATATATTTGTAGTCATCGTCAATTGTTGAGATAGAAAAATAAATTACATAGTTCATAGAATTGTAGGTTGTATGGACAAATAAATGTAGTTTTCATTTTTTGATGGATGGAAGAAAATATTGGTAAGAAACTATTATCCTTTAAAAAATCATTATTATTTCATATATATCATATATATCATATATTTTGTTATTTTTATATTTATAACCATATAATTAAATTTGGGATGGAAATTAAATTACACCCCAACTGTGAGATGGTAAGCTATACATAAGCACCCAAGATAGTTTCTCTTTACCTAAGATGTAAATAAGATGGAATATTGTTATCATATAATCATTATTAAATATCAGTATATTTATCATACATTATTTATTATTTTATTATAGTTATAACAGGATTGGGATACCTTATTAAGGGTTAAATTATTTCTATTTTGTTTTGACCAGAATATAACTAACATGGATATAGATATTGAGATGTTAATTTGGAAGGGGATGTGCAATAAATAATTCACAAATTGGTCCGATGAAGACAAGGATTTTGTTCCCCTTTATACTGGAAGAAGGGTCACTTTTTGAATTTTTGAAAATATTAAAATATAATAAGACTATTTGAGATAAAAATTATTCAAAATGAAATATAAATGACATGGGAATGACGTAGTAGACCATATATTATACTATTTTATTATTTTGGATTTTTTAGTTAATGTAAATGAATATTAATCCAATAAAATATCATTATTTTAGATTTTGATAATATTCATTACCTTGAATTTAAAAACATAAATTAATTATTTAAATTAGAACCGTCGATTTCATTATATCTTTATAAGGGAATAGTCATATTTAGAATTCATGTGTCATAATAAAAATATAAAAGTATGCCAATTTTAATATATTTAATTTTAATTTATTTTATTGTTCCATTAATAAATAATAACACCATTAACATTAGATAAATTTTTATGTAAATTTTTCTTAATTAAAAATTAAAAAAACTACAATGATGAATATAAGTATTTTATCATTGAAAATAAAATTTTTAGTTAAATTTATCCTCTTTATAGATTTTTTTGAAAAAAATTATTGCTGTTAAAAGCTAGAGTGTGATAATATTGACTTTTAATTTAATTTAATACTATATACGTAATTATATTATTCATTTAGTCCAATAATGTTGTTAATTATACCCTTGGATGATTATAGTCGATAAATACTTATAAAATAAAATTTATATAAGTGTTTTGATTATTTAATGGTTCTTATAATGTTAATTTTAATCTATGTTTTTCGATATACCATTTACAGTAGTAATAAAATTACTGGATTTACTATTAACATTGAAAAAACACAATATGGGCGTATTTTAAAAAAATTTACCAACCAATTAAAAATATTGAATCCATTTTTCATAATTTAAAATAAAAAATTTAATAATTTATGTTAAAATTATGCATGAAAAGCACAACATATATTAGTTTTTTGGAAAATGTGTTTCAAGATGAAAATTTTACTTATACTAAAAAAAGATACGAGGAAGATTAAAATGTATTTAATTAGGTAATATATAACGAAATAGTACTCATGTAACTTTTATATCAAATTCAAATCAATAAGTTCCTTTTTAATATAACGAATATGGTAGTTTTTTAAAATCCCAAATTTTCTCTATTCAATAGGAAATTATATTTTTCATAAAAATCAAAAAAATTAACCCTACGATAATTCTAAGATGTTAATTTAAATTAATATATTATTTTTATAAAATAATAATTTTATATAAGTATTGTAAATTTATATAATATTAACTCATAAAAGTAATGAAAATCATTTAAAGAAACATATTTTTTAAGAATAAAATTACTTTACTAAAAATAAATTTATTAATAAAATATTAATTAACACATTAACAATGTATACAAAAATTATATACTACATAATTTTGTAAATCAAAATAATTACTATCAATTTAAAAGCATCATTTTAATGATCACATAATAATATTTTTTTAAGATAGGTGTTCGGTATCTTATACACAATTAAATATAGTGTTCATTTAAAATCATATGAAGTTACATAATTTTAACATGATAATTTCAATCACAAATGTAAATTTTTCATATAAAATTATATACTAATCAAAAATAAATTCTATTACTAGATCATATAAATAAATACAAATCCTTTATTTAACAAAATATTTTTGAGTCAAATAAATACATAACTAAAAAATAAGTACTTATTTATAAATATATTTTCATTATCCAAAATCATTGTACTATATTTTGAAAATATGTTCATTCGTATTAATAACTAAAAATTTAAGGTATTGATAATATTGGTCATGTTTCAGGAAAACTAACAATATTATAAATATTTTCTTTAAAACTCACTGTTTTATGTAATGCATAATATTAATGGTATAAATTTATTCAAAAAAATAATAAAAACTATGGGTGTTACGTATATTATTTTGGCAGTTGATTTCAATATGATTATAAAACCAACTCTTTGGTATCTTAAATCCACCTTCATTTCAATAATTTATAACTTCATTAAGATCATTTGTTTCATATATTTGGATATCAAAACAAATTTTCATTTTTATGAGATAAGAATTATAGAATATTGTTTCATTGACTTCCATGATACATAAAATCCTTTAAAATTTAATGCTCTGGGATGAATGGACTTTCAATCACTAACACACACTTTCATATCTATAATTATATAGAGAAAAATCATATTGAATATAAATTTTACATTTCCTAATTTGTAATAAAGTGTCATTTTGATGTACCATAATATCTGTTTTACTCATACAAGATTTGATTCCATAAATTTTCAGTGTATAGGTACACATAGTGTATTGTAAACAAAATAAATAGTATATATGTCATAAATTAGAGTAGTATATCAATGAAATTTAAAAACTCTATTTTATCAATAGTCCTATAATTTTCATCAGTGGTAAATTTAGTCCCATGTTCTATCGAGGTATGTTCCACTATCTATTCTTATATTAAAATACATTTTAACAATGCACAAGAATTATTTTCAAATAAGGGAAATACAAAACCTTTTTTCATTATTAGTTGAAAAAATAACAAGAATTTAATATCATTTATCGTTACAATTTTTAATTTTTTCCTCATTTAGTGTATAAATTTTCTCAAATTTTTATTTGTTCCCACTAAATATATTTTTTCATTGATACACACATTAATAATAATAAAATGTGTGTCATATATGTTAACATATATATCCTAATACTCCTTTAAATTATTGTGCTTTATACCCAATAATATGTTATATATAATTGTATACCATGATTTGGGTAAATGTATTATCTAATGTAGGGAATTTATTATCTAATAAACTCAAAAACAATCACCGTTATGAAAACCACCGTATAGTTGTTTAATGAATACCTCGTACTCAAGTTCAATACCTAAATAAATAATTTCAAATATCTTTAAAATTAAATAAATTTATTTATACACATATCAACTGAAATATATATATATTAAATACATCCAACCAGCAAAAAAGTATACTGAAATCAATACCATCAATTTTAGAATAACCCTCATAAAAAACATGGGTGTTCATACATTATAACTCACCTTTATCATTTATATTATTCAAAAAACCCACTTCAAACCAATCAAATTATTTTATTTAAGATTATACACCAATTCACAATAAATATTTTAATTATTTTATTCAGTAAATTTTTCCATTTCTTTTATCCAATCCTAAAATTATAGTAATCCTTAAACATATATCATTTCTTAATGTGAAATAATGATTATATGATTGGAATTATTAAAAAACATCCAGTGTTTAAAACCATTCTATTTTCTCTACTAATGTTTTTAGTTTCCTTGTTAATTATAATTCATTAGAAGATGGGTTATCCTTTCATCAATCCTTCCCAATCAATATATATTCTATAATCATTTTAATTGTTTAGAAACATTCATGTTTAACATGACTAATATGATTGTTTCTAATGTGATATATAAGATTTTATTCAATGATATCATTAATAGGTAATGAATGTTATATATAATAATAAAATTTTAAGACAATATAATATTTCATGTTGTTAATATTTCTTATTTTTTTTGTTGAAATATTTATATATTCTTCATTTATAGGGGTATCTATGAAATATAATCTGATAGTCTCTTTCATAAAACATAAATGAATATATTCCTTTAATATTTGTATAACATGGAATATAGGATTTCATATCCTATTTTAGTACATGTTCTTACCAACCCATATCTCTTATGTATTTTCCATATAATCAGGTAAAATAAATAACTGAATTAAATTGTTGACAGTCGATATTGTGTCTTGTCACCAAAAATATTTCAATGTTCCATGCTCTGACTACATGTTTTTCCCCTGATAAGTTAATTTTTTATCAACTACTTTATTTTTTGGGTATATCTAGATTAATATATGCATTAATTATTTCATTCCCCCTAATACGTTACCTTGAATATATTTTTTTGTAATTCGATTCACTATTATTCTGAAATCAATTGACAGCACATCCATTTTTATTTATATCAATCCTTTGAAAGTTCTTAAATATCATATGTGGTCATTATTTCTATGATATAAAATATGGATAATCCATATATTTAAATTTTAAAAAAATCAAGAATTTATTATTTCAATTGGTTGACATCAATCTCATTAGATTACACTTATAAAATTTTAACAACTTTGTGGTTTTCATTATCTTCGTCACCATCATATTGTTTTTTCTTTTAATTAATTTTTTAAATGTGAAATATATCATAGTAATGTAATGGTTTTGATTTTATTTATTAATCACATATTCACATATTATTCATTAATCAATTTTATTTTACAAAAATTGATAAGTTATTTACTCCATTACTGATTTTCTACTTTCACACTCGTGAATCATATTTCATGATCATCATAACATGTAAAAAGATTGAGGCTTATTTTTTTCTCATTATGATATTAATTAAATCATCCATTACCTAATAAAAAATATATTATTAAGAAATATAACTCCATTCCAAATATTAAAAGAATGAAAGACACTCAAGAGACCATTTTATAGCGAGTTATAATGAGAACATCATTGGATTTCATCTTAATGGTCCACGAGATTTGTACTCCGTGAACATTTTGAAATAAACCTTATTGAAAAGTAACATATCATCCATAATAAATTAGTAATATTTTATTATATTTTTATTTTCTATTATGTGTGATGATAAATCACTATGAAGTACCCAATGATTCTCTCAGTTTCTACTTTATAATAAAATGTAAATGTTATATATTCCTCTTTATTATTTCTCCATAGAAGAGATCATGGGTCTTCTATTTTCATGAACTTATATGGTAGTATTTTTTAAACATGTTGGTTGTTTTTACAAGTGTATCACACCTCCCACAAATTTTCTCAATAGAATCATAAGAATAATGAAATTTTACATTATCTTTTAGATGTTAACTTTCATGAGATCTAAGGCCATTAATTTACTCGCAAGTGATTAATGACTACTCTTTATTTGAATATATGATCAATTGTGTCAACATGCATTGTATTTGTGTCTTCATAATCCATGGTACTAGACTATTGCTTTAGTGAAAAATATCCTAGGGTACTAAATATATTTTTAAAAAATTTATCCATTTATTTTCCTTCCATTTAGAACTCCACTTTTTATAATAAGATTTGTCAAAGATCGATGCAGATTCCTTCAGCTAGGTTTTTAAATTCATCTAAAATTCACTACCCTTATCTTTCCACACCACACATATCACTATAAAAAAATTAACCATTTGTAGATAATTATTTTTTACTATTAATTTTCATTTAAATTTACATGAAAATGTGATGTTAAATGAATAGTTTTCACAAGATTTATTAAAGACCAAAATAAAGAAAAATCATTCCTATGTTAGTTATTATAAAAACCAATATTTAAATATATATTAAAAATAATCATATAGATACTTTAAGAATTGATTTATATAAAAAAATAATATCAAAAGTCCCATTAAAAGTCATTTTTTTATAATAACTCACAATGAAATTCACTTTTAATGTTTTTTTTCATGATTATAGATATTGGAACCTAAACAATTTCAATTAAATATAAATTATTATAAAATAACACAATCCATTTAACCATAAATTCAATTCTACATGCTATAAAAAATAATATAAATTAGAAGATAAAAACTCAAAATTATAATTAATGAAACATAATTTACCAAGATAATACACATAAAGGTTACTTTTATAATTACATCTATAAATTAATCAATCCTAAAAATTATTTCACAAATAATCCAAAAAGTACATCTAATTTTTTCAGAATATGAACAAAAGTCATAAAAAATATAAGAAATTTAAGATGTTATAAGATTATAGATATAAAAAATTTATTTAAAATATAAATGATATAATGGATCTAAGCATGTGAAAATATAACATTATTAAAATTTTAATAATATAAAAAATTAAACATAAAACATAATGACCTCATTCAGAAATTAATTTTTGATGATGACACTATAGTTATGAAAGAAAAATTTACAAAAAGGAATCACAATTTTTATACATATTAAAAAAATTGTATTAACTAATCTAAAATTTATCCACCATTATTAAACAAGATAAATTTCTTATTAAATCTTAATAAAAAATTACATCATGTTAAAAAACATCCATAACCTATTATATCTTCAAATATAAATTACTGAAATTTATGTGACCTGGAGTATTTACAATTAATTAATTGTGCTTAAAGATATAAATTCCAAAAAATCTTGAAACTATTCATGAACATCTCTTAATAAATATTATATTCAATATAATATGAATCATTGGAGGCAGAATAGAAAAAAACTAGTTTATACTAAAATATAAAAACTTCTTCCTATATGAAATTATAATTAATAATAGTTCATAATTTATTATACTTATTACTAGTAAAGGATATGAAGAATCCAATACTTAGTCTCTTTATTTTCTAATAATTCCAATATATATCAATATATTATAGACTTCCTTGAGTATCCCATGGAAAAATAAATTTCTTATAGATCAATTAATTACTAAATAGAAGTGTTCTTATATTCTATGATGATATTGTGATAATATTCAATTAGACAGGTAATGAACTAAACCAAAATATATTATACATAGTGAAATAAATTTTGAACTAGACATTTACAGTAATGGAAAATAATTAAATTTTTTTCAGGAAGATCGACCCAAATACAAAAAGCAACAATTCCTTTCATATTAATATTAACAAATTGTCTCTCCTATATATGTCAACACACCTCAAAATCTAAAAACTATCCAAAATGGAATAAGTCACTAAGGAAATTTTATCCTTTGAAACCCCCGTGATTCATATAATTATATTGGATTCTATAAATTGTTTTTTTTATTTTATAATCTTAGAAACATTCATAAATTATAAATTTAAGAAAAAATTACAAGTAATTTTAAGTAAAAAGTACATATTTTTTAAAAAAATCATATTTCAACTGATCAAAAAGGAAAGGTGGCCACAGTAATAAATGGATTATATTCAACCCAATTATGGACTCCTACACTATAGGTAGTGTAATTGAATAATTTGAATCAAAAATATAATATATCATTAATGTCACTTCTTCTAACTCTATATTCATCATATATATATAATCACAATAATTACATTTGATTATGTATGCTAAAATATATAAATGTGTACCCTTATCAAAAAACATATTATACATAGAGAGGTCTATAAAATGAGGTGGATGTTATGGATATACTGATTGTGTATGATATGTCTATCTATCTATATCTGAAAACATAGACAATACAGACCATTTAATTATCACATCATTCAACTGACTCATCTTTTGAATTTCAACATTCAAATATGTTATATTATACTTTTATTATTTATCCCTCTTTGTCATACAAGTAATTCCAAAAATGTTTAGAACACTCAGTGTTTCCTCATATCCTCTAACATGAGTTGGGAAATCATTCTACCTCAAGAAGAAAGACAAATTTTTATCATTCCATCAATGATAAATGGTCCCTTTTATCACTTGAAACTAAAGGAAATCATAAAATGATATATATATATATATATATATATGTGTGTGTGTTTGTGGAATATTAGTTCCCTGAATATATAAAATTCTAATATATTTTTAAAATAATAAATAATTTCTTCAAGTATAGTAGCTACAAGATTTCATAGGTTATTATGAAATATACATTTATTTATTCTTCCCATTTTCTATTTTCATGGAGAGTGGTAGAGATTGAGGACATAATTGAATCTCTTCATAGATTTTACTAGATTTATCTCTAAACTCATAAAAATCATTATCAGTTGTTTTATATATTGAACATAAGATGTTTTTGGTATATATCTTGTATTTATTTTTAATTAATCATGAGAAATAATTTTAATTCATAATGAAGTATGGGTTATTTTGAAGAGATAAATAAATAAGTAATATATTACGTTTTTTATCATACATAAAAAATAATATGGAGTTGAGTCCTATACAAAATTTGGTTTTGGAAATATATACCGTTGTATTTAAATATATTGATGGATTGCTTCTACATTATTATAACATATATATTATTATTTTTGAGCTATTCATAATTTAATGGATACAAGCTCATGATTTTTGGATTCACACTATCTATAACATAAAACATGTTAGTTTGAGTAGCTATAAAACTATGAAATTTATAAACTAATGAAAAAGGGGTCAGAAACTCCTAGGGTTATAAAAAATCTATTTCTATGTGAATTATAATTAATTATTCTTAAATTTCCATTAATGTAAACATGGATAAATAATTTAATAATTTATCCCAAAATCATGAGTTATTAGTGCTTTCCATCATCTTGAAAAAATCAATAATGGTTATCAATATGGTGACATACACTGTATATTAGTTCAAATAACATTGGTAATGTCCCAATATTTTCAAATGTATATCCAAATTTAGTTAATTTCAAGAGATGTAATGATACGTGAGAATAAATGAAAAAAATAGTTAAGCTGAATTATATTTAAAAATAAGAAAATTGTAGGGAATAGTTTAATAAAAATATGGTCCTTCCTAATGATTTCCAAAAAATGTATCTAGACTTATAAGACAACATAAAATCATAAATTAAGGATAAAATATTTTAAATAAGGGTAGAGAGATATATTCCAAATTAGAAGTATATGGTGTACAAGATTCCTAAGTATGGGATGGTTCTAGGTAGTGAGGGAGACTATAAGCTAATGAGCAGGGTTCTTACATGAGATTTTAATTCGATCCCTTAGACTATTGAAGGTAATAAATGATATCTAGTGTTAGTTTATTTCATAACGTGGGATGAAATAATATGTATTTTTTATTCATAATTTGAAAACATGATTGAAATGGTTGATATAAATTTGTATATTTTGTATTATACCTTGTCACATTGTGCTTTATTGTATCAATTTTTTCATCATTTCAAATTAATGTATAAGATAGGGAGCTCAATGTAATTAATTTTTTTGCACCTTAATTACTATATTATTATATAATTTTATACAATTGCAATGTAATTCTAGATTCACTAGTTTTTCATTATGACTACCATAAATTATTTTTTAATGGAGTCAGTCTACAGTAAAGATCACTAGAATCATTATGACCGTTTAATAATTAATAAGACAAATGATGGATCACATGTGAGGTCTTAATGACACAAATGAATTTTAGGTATTTATTTTTATTTTCAAGATTGTTATGAATCATCTAGATATGTTTTTACCATGACATGGGGTTAATAAGAAGCATGATATATACAAACAATGGTGTAAATAGAGCCTCAATGGTAGATGGAATCTTGGGGAATCTATTTAAATTTCTTATTGATTAAAGAAATTTTTTTTCAAATCCATGAAGAATTAAATATATCATATTGTTTCCATAAATATATGGGAGGTGATAACCCTATCATAGTTTTTCCTAAAATGGTTTGATAACATAATTTAAAATATTTTAAGAGGAGACAATCCCAAGTGATGATACTCAAAATTTATACCCTCATATATTCTTTATGCAAAATACATACATGTGTGATGTAATTCAAGGGATGATATGTTATTATAAGAATCATACGTGATATTATTTTTTTTAGGTTTTTCTTATGTAAAATAATAGTTACACACAATATGTGAAATTGGCCTATTCATTATTTATACTAATAGGATTTAAGTGATAATTTTTCATATTATCTTTGTTTTATAATGAACTCATAAGGAATATTTTATGCATGAAAATAGTTCATCGTACTAAAAGATAAAAAATAACATTTTTTTATTTTCTTAGCAAAAGGGGTTGGAAGTAAGAATTGTTGATGATACTTGATAGAGTCTCCCAAAAACAAGTGAGATTTAGTTTCAGGAATAGAAGTTTCATAAATAAATAGTCAGATACCATACCATTAATGATCTAGAAGATATGAAATTGGACTTCCCAAATACTAAAATTATAGAAGATATGTAAATGAGTGTGAAATGAGAATATATTATTTTAGTGTAACGATATTCCAATTATAGAAGTTATATAAAATTTAGATCATTGAAATTACATTCTCTGAAGTCAGAGTACATGACCAACATTCATATAGTTAGAGGTGATTACTGGATGGAATTCATATATCGGTGTTGAGAAAGTAAGATTAATATTTTTTTATAGAATAAAATTACAATATTACAGAATATATACTTTATTTTGTTTGAGAATATTTTTATTATTCCATTTGTGATGATAAATACTATGAAACTAAGTGAAACCAAATTTTGGGCGATGCATGAAGATAAATTGGGATACCATATAAACTCCATGTGTGTTCTTTGAGGCTTATATCTGTTTTAAAGTTTCTTTTGTGTGCATGTACGAACAACCGTTTATAGGAATGGTTAAATTAATTACCAACATATAAAATTCATGGATTTGTCTAAATACATATATAATGAATATATATTATAATTATATCATATTCAACATTATGTATATTTTGTATCAACGATCAATGAAAATGGATTGAAAATACAAAACTAAAATTTACATGAAAAACAAAGAAGGTTTTACTCAAAACATGATTTTAACATGAAACTATTAATATATGTTTAATAAAATGTTATTATTAAATAATATATGATATGAAAACAATAATATTCATTAATATAGGATTATTAAACATACTTAAATTATACATTTGTTTTCAATGTGTATGAAGTAATTCGAGATTTATAGTATGTGATTTTTTGGCTTATATCTATTTTGTTAGGACACATGCCACATTGACAAATAATTTAATTGGTGTGGTATATATAATTACAATGAATGAATATTGTTATTAATATCAAAATAATTTGGGATATAAATATCTCTATAATGTTTTTATTTCATGTGGAATACTATTCAAAATACACAAAATTGGACAAAAATTTATGTTACAATATAATTTTTTATTAAAAATGTTTATGATAAAGATTTTTATTTACAAATATTGTTGTATATTTACCCTAAAAATCATATTCTATTATAAATCATTTATTTCATAAAAATAGGTGGTGAGATATTTACCTCTTCCTCGGGTTCTTAATTTTGATTTGACCAAAATGGCTCAATAGGTATGCTTTCTGACTAAAGGAAGGAAACTAGGATTAAGGGAGGACAGTTGAGAGGGTATTTTGGTTGGGCTTGGCCGATCCAAATGGGTTTGGAGGTGTTAATTAGAGAGAAGGGGGAGTTCCCTTTTATAAGAGAGGTGAGGGGCACCTTAGGAAAAACATACAATATTATTTTATTATAAATTCATTTTCGGTTTATAATGGCTCAATAGTTACTTATTTTGAGGATAGGGTTGGTATGGGTCGAACTACTCTCATAAAATGGATTTTAGATAAGTTTAGGTTACCATTTTAGCCTTATTATTTATATTTAACTCTAAGTTAAATAATTTAAATTTTACAGTGTCTTCTTGTATTCTTACACTATGTAGTTAATAAACATATTATAAACTATCAATAGAACCCTAATTGGTTTATTAATATCATATATATTATTATATAAGTCTTTTGTCCGATCCTTAGATTTTTAGGACCATTATATCAATTAATAATATAATATTTGTTTTAAAAACTCTTTTATGTGAATTTTGACACTATTTGGGATGGTGTTTTTTCTAAATTCATAACAGAATTATTACTTTGAAAAAAATTCATCTAACCAACCCTAATATGTTATTTTAACCTATAAAATTATTTTAATTCATAAAAAGTCTCAAATTACATTTATTTGGGTATTTATTATATCAAGAATGTTAATATTCCATTAATAAGGTAATTACTGCATCATCATTGTGTCATAAATAATTTAATTATTTAATGTATAAAAAATATAAATAAATTAAAATTATGTATTAAATCTTTTTATATTTCTAATTAATATTTATAGTCGAATTTATCTTATGTATAACCCTATAATAAAAATGTTTTAGTTATTAAACTTTGATTTTAACTATTTTAACTCTTCTATAAATAAAATAATAATAAATGTCCTAATCTAATCCAAGTGGACCTAAAGGGTAATATTTTATTCCTAAGGTAGTTTAGGGTTGAATTAAATTAATCCAATAGAATTAGTACATGTTCTAGTGTAATAATAATTTCATTTTTACCCATAATTACCCTATTTACTTTTAACCGTGGTAAATAAAAGTTAGATGTTACTATTCACCAAAAATTATTTTCATCTCATTGAACCACATTTTACATACTAATATCAACTGTGTCTCTCGGATTTTTTAAATTTAACTCATAGAAGTAGTAAAATTATGTTTTATGTAAATTTTCAAATGCTCCTAGGAGGTGTGTAAAAGACGGTAAAAAGTTCAATAAAATTTTTATATAACTAAAATTATTATAAAATGACTCCAACATATGACATTGAACATATATAAGAATTATGTATCTATTTTGGCATAAAATAAATTTAAATAAAATAAATGATTATTTAAATAAAATATCTGTTTTAACCAATAACTTAGTGTTTTCACTATTCATCAAAAATTGAAAGTTTTTAGAAAAATACCAAAAAATCATCCTATGTTGATTTCGATATTCCGAATCAAAAAATAAAGTCCATTTTGAATGATAAAATTTATAAAATTTCAGAAAGTTGGTATTACTGTTCTTAACATCTAGTTTATATAATATTTTAATAACATATAGTTGTTTAGTGAAACCTGGTATTGACTACTACACACGCTATCGAGGAAGGCCGTGATTGCCTGTATTGCAAGCCATGTCAGGGTTGCGTGTAGTGCAAGCTCTCTTTGGTGTTGCGTATAAAATAATCAATACTTATTTCATTAATACATTTAACAAAATCTATACTTAATGTTGTGTAGAATAATTTCCACAAAACAAACTTGAAATTGTATGTATCATGAGCTAAGAATAGTGTTGCGTATACTGCAAGCTAATAAGCTGTTGTGTATAGTACATGATAATCTTGGTGTACTGTACAATAGAATACATTAAATAAATTAAAAAGAATATGTCTCATAAAATCTCGGGGTGTTACAACATGTTATCTAAAATTAAATTTATTTTAAAAGAATCAATTAATAAAATATTGGGGTTATCACACCTGTTCTTTTTTACATTATTTATTTTATTTATCATGGCGTCGGGTGTTTTTTTTTGTGTGCGGGCGAATATCGGTTTAAATTTTTATTGTTGGGATGAGTTTATGGTTTGAGATAGTGCGCGAACTCCGTAAGTTCATGACGCGTGGCCTGCTTGCAGTCCGCTTGGAACCGTACGGTGCGCAAATGCCGCGCGGTCATCTAATTTAAATATTAATTAGATTAATTGGTTTAGTGAATAAATAAATAAATATATATATATATGTATATAGGTTTATATGTGTTGATACATATATGTTATATGTGCTTATGTAGTATATACACATGTTTTATATGCTTATATGCTGTAAGGTTATATGTTATATGTTATATATGTTTATGTGTAAATATGTTTGTATGTGTTTATATTTTTATATGTTGATAAATGTTTATATATGTTTATATATGTTCATATATGTTCATATATATATAATATATATGTATGTGTTATATATGTTTATATATATGATATATATATATATGTCTAAACAAGTGATTATATATGTTTATATACTTGTTATATATGTTTATATATGTGTACTTAAATATCTATTTAGATGAGGGTGTCGTTTTATTTTTTTTATTTATGACCTTTTATTATTATTATTGTTATTAGGATTAAAGAAGTTTTGTAATAATAATAATAATTACTATTAAATTTATTTATTTACTTATGTATTTTTGGGTTTTTATTTATTTTCTCTTATTACTTTCTCTTATTTTCTTTTATTTATTTTCTTTCTTTTCATTTTATTTATTTATTTATTTTTCCCTTTCTTTTCTAACCCTACCTTCCTCTTCCCATTCCTGTCGCGCCTCTCCTTCCCTTGCTGCGCGCGACCCGCCGCCACACACCTGTTCTCCCCGTCACCGGCCTGCCACCGCCTTCCCTCTCCCCCCCGGCGGCTTTCTCTCCGGCCGCGCCTCCTCCCCGCGCAGCTACCTCCCAGACGAGCCCCAGCCGGATCCTTCCTCCCTCGTCGGACCGACCCTGCCTCCCGTCCGGCCTCCCGTCCGGCCTTCTGTCCGGCCACCCCCGCTCCTGCCGCGCACGCCCCAGCCGACACCCAGCCGAGCCGCGCCTCCTCCCAGCCGGTGCTCCGGCCTTCCCCGCTCCTGCCGGCGCAGCCCAGTTCCGGTGCGGCTAAACATCCAGCAACTCTCCACCCCTTTTTTCAGCATCGTGCTAAGTCTGTTAGCCTCCTTTGAGCTCCGGACGGCCTCCCGCACCCTTGCCGTAGGTGCGTTTCCCTTCGACTGCTTGCTATTCAATTTTTGGTGGTCACGCCAATAGGATTTGTCTTTTTATAACCTTTGTTTTTGACATCTTCAACCCATTACCTTGTCTTAAGGTCCGTTACAGATCCCTTGAAGTGCAGTCGACGTGCGGAGGGAGTTTTACATCGATTTGTGAGATTATTCCTACATCGAGGTAGGTGATTTCACTTTTAAATATTATTTAACTAATTCTCCTTCTTGTTTGATTAATCTGCTATATTCTTTAATTTATTTGTTTGGTTCAAATTTGGTTTTGTTGGGGTTTAGCGTGTGTCTCATTTGGTTAGTAGCCTTCCCAAATGGTATGGATACGTTTTTCTGTAAGTTTATGTTTAGTCAGTTGTTTGCATTTGAATAAATTGTGTACATGGTTGTTAATATGTGCTAGTCTTGTGAATTGCTTTTTGACATGGTATATTTTGTGTGTTTGGTATTGAAGACATCATGTGCATTTAGTAGTAAATCTAAGTGTTTTTTTTAAAAAACTATCACATGAATTTTTATTTATGATTTTTTTTCAAGTTTCATAACTGGTGCAAGTGTGTTCTATAAATGGAGTTGAGTTTTTACCAAGATGTTGATATGGTGTATGTCACACTTTTGAAATCTCGTTTGTGCGCGTGTGGTTTTGAAATTGGTTTTGGGTATGTAAAACTGTGAGTCTCTTCAGTTTTGGTTTTATAAATTTTAAAGTGACTTATTAAATAGTACGAATGGTGCACGTCATGCATTGAAGTGGGTCGAGGTGGTTCTTTTGTGCTGGTTGTTCGTATAGATTGTTTTATGACCGTGTTCATGTATTTTATTTATCTGTGTGGTTGCAGTGTGTGGCGGGGTAACCCCACGTTACTGCAATCATCGGTTTGTGTGTGCTTGTGAGCCTGTGCGAGGCGTGCCGCGTTGTCGCGTTCGAGCTGCGAGTTGAGGTAGGTTCCCACTGCACTTGCCTTTGAATTTAGAATTTACTTATTTCTTGTCATTTATTTAATTTTCATCAAATTGGAAGTAGTATTTAAATATTATTATTTCTAGAGTAGTTATACTGCTGGAATTGGAACTGCTTCTTTCTCTGCATCGTACCGAAAGCTTTTTTTTCATGATTAGCTGTTGCGCAATATTGAAAATGCCCCTTTGGCCCTTATGTTTACGCTTCAGAATTAAAATGGTGATTTGGTCTACCTAAATGAGATTTTAAATGTGTTTTCTGGTTTTAAATGTGACGACCTCTGATCCTTCTTTTGGAACTGATTTGGTATTGATCAAGTACATGAGGCCCGTTTGGTACTTTTAACGAAATTAATGTTTTGAAAAGTCTCTTTGGAGTGATCGTTTGTGTTTGTTGATTTGGTGAGCGGAGTATGTGATGCTTGTGCATCTTGACTAGTTTTACATTAGGGATGCACTCCTCTTTTATTATATGTGTTGACATGGGAACCTGGCATATTGAGTGAATTATCTGAGAACGATTGCTGCACTAGTTTAGATCACGCACTGGCTAGTGGCCCCATAGCAGGGGAATACTGAGTTATTGCTGCTATGGGGATTGGGCCCCTCGGTTAGGCCATGTAGGGCTATGCCGGGCGTTAGGGCGTTATGACTTCATTGAGTTAGGGCATGCCTTCAGGATGAGTCAGATGTATAGTACGTTCAAGATTGTTCACAATCTCCTAGGTTCGACCCATGTCTCTTTTAGTGTTTATTCGTATATGGTGACGATTGAGAGGTCGAGTTTGGATGCCGACCCTTGTGTGCCATTTTTTTCGTTGCCCTTAGTGTGTGTTGTGTGTGATTTTATTTTTGACTAACAACTAAAGTTTGGTTTTCTAATTGTTCGCAAAATGTTTAAAATGCCATTCACCTGTTCCTTTCAATATTAAACATCTTCTAAATTAAAAAGGGCAATGGACTGTTACTTGTTTTCAAAATGGAAAGTGTGTGTGTATGAAAACCTATATTTTCTATAAAGTAGTTCAAACTAGAGGTTGGTAAATTCTTCTTTTAATGGCAGTGCTTTGGGAATAGATTTATCGGGCTAGCCTACTGAGTTTTAATACTCACGCCTATAGTTTTTTTCTTGTTTTTAGTTTCTGTTGCAGGTTTGACTCGAGCTTGCTCGTCGTGGACGAGAGTTGGTTGTAGTTTGACGATCGACTCTCGGGGTCGTGAGTAGTTTGGTTTGAGGATAGGTTAGTTATGTTTTTGGCTATTTTATTTTATTGTAGTTTCTTTATTTCTGCTTCTTAGTATTTTTTTTATTGGGAGAAATCGTTCCCACGTGTACTTTGTGATGCCCTGGTACTTGTCGCCAGCCCGGGAGAATCGGGAACGCCTCTCGGGCCATGCTGCGGACCGATTTGGGTGACCGGTTCAGGGTCGACCCGGGTTGGTTCGTGACAAAATGGTATCAAAGGAGGTCGGCTCCTGAGCAGACCTAGTTCCGTATGATCAGTGGTTTGTTGCGAATGATCCCGGGAAGGCTCGACAATTTGAGTCTGGACTCCGACCTGAGCTGCGTTCGAGAGTGGAAGAGCTCAACCTAACCACCTTCTCGGATGTTGTCGAGCAAGCCTTTCTTGCTGAATCTGAGCTAGTAGGAGGACTTGAGGTGGCGAATCCTCCAGCTTTGGGAAGCATTTCAGATGATGCTAGTAAGAAGAGTAAGAAGCGACCTGACGCTGGTGGTGCTGGTAGAGGAATAAAGAGGCCTTCAGACCTTCAGTCATCTTCTTCACAGTGCAATGTTGTGATCTGTCACCAGTGTGGTAGGCAGGGTCACAAAAGGCCGACATGTCCAAGTGCTCCAAGACCCTGCCACACCTGTGGACGTATGGGTCACTTGAAGAGATTTTGCCGAGGTGTCTCCAAGAAGCGCGCTAAAGCCAGACCTGGATCGTCGAAGGTCACTTCAGCCCATCAGCAGGAGTAGGGTGATGTTGGTGGATGAGCTTGATGTTTTCTTCTTGTAATGTTTCTTGGATGTAGTAGTCGTTACCTGTTCTGTTTTGTGGTGTTATTTTCTTTCAGTCGAAAGAATGGTTGTGGCTGAACTCTTTTAAGCCATTGATCTTATGGATGTGTGATTGTTAAAAAAAATAAAAAATTCTGGTTCTGGTGTCATGCTTCTGGGGTTTCATAAACCTGACTGCGAAGCCGGAAGATGCTTCATTCATCAGAGCTCCAGCCACAGGTCTTAGAGTGAAGCTAGCGCGTAGTCGGGGGAACTCCAATGGAAGGTGAAGTCTTGCGGCAGGGTGTTGTTCTCAGTAAGTGCGCGCAGTCAGAATAATTTTTCCTCATTATGCCTAGTTTATGTGTAATAACTACCTGGTCATGTCGTTGCTCTCATTTATTAAGAGCTGCTCACTTTATGCTTTCCGAGTGGGTGTGGTGTGTTGGACAGGGCCCCCCTCCCAC
Source organism: Viscum album (assembly GCA_963277665.1). Classification (NCBI taxonomy): domain Eukaryota; kingdom Viridiplantae; phylum Streptophyta; class Magnoliopsida; order Santalales; family Viscaceae; genus Viscum; species Viscum album. The sequence goes on along the minus strand of OY728143.1, from coordinate 957,200,997 downwards.
CCGTGGGCAGTGATTGCTGGTGATAATGCTGGGAGGTCCTCCTATTCTCCTCTTCTCGAAATCTTTATGGTGGGGAGTCCATTCGACCTCCCCATGTTGAAAATTCTTGTGATCATGAATTTTGTCTCAAGTGATGGCGTTCTGGTCCTATTCCGGGAACTGAATTGACACTTGTGGTGGAAATAACTGTCACGGGTCTCGCCAAATTCAATTTAGCTTGTTTCTTATGGTGGGGAGTCCGTTCGGACTTCCCGTGTCAATCTCCCAGTTTTGTTCTAGGTTTTGGTTGGGTTGTGGTTGGTCTTATTTGGAACCACAAAACTCTATTTTCTTCTTTTGGTAAGGAGTTGGGGCGTGAGAGTTCCAGTGTCATATTGGAGTAAGGTTTTAAGAGATACACGTTGGGTGTGGTTTTGACCTGTTTGTTAGTTTCAAAAGAGTCGCCGTGTTTTTATTGGCGTTGTTCCGGATGTTGTGTTGTAAGGTTGAATTGAGGATGCAGAAATTGTTTGAGTCCGGTTGAATGGTGTTAAGGTGTGTGTATGTTGGGCCTCAATTTACTATTGTTAAAGTTCTTTGTCCTTTGAAGCGAACAACAGGAGGTGGTCACACTTTTGGGGGTGGGTGACACTTAGCGGGTAATTCGTTCATATTATATGAGTTCTTTTGGATTATCGCTCCCCTTTTAGGGAGTGTTTTAGAATCTCTTTGTTGTCGCTCTTTAGATATTTCTTTAAATTGTAAAGTAATGTCGGTTTTCGTTTGGGGTTTTGATCTTGTTATGGCTTTCCGGGGGCGGAAAGCTTTATGGTGGGGAGAATTGTCACACCTGTTCTTTTTTACATTATTTATTTTATTTATCATGGCGTCGGGTGTTTTTTTTTGTGCGGGCGAATATCGGTTTAAATTTTTATTGTTGGGATGAGTTTATGGTTTGAGATAGTGCGCGAACTCCGTAAGTTCATGACGCGTGGCCTGCTTGCAGTCTGCTTGGAACCGTACGGTGCGCAAATGCCGCGCGGTCATCTAATTTTAATATTAATTAGATTAATTGGTTTAGCGAATAAATAAATAAATATATATATATGTATATAGGTTTATATGTGTTGATACATATATGTTATATGTGCTTATGTAGTATATACACATGTTTTATATGCTTATATGTTGTAAGGTTATATGTTATATGTTATATATGTTTATGTGTAAATATGTTTGTATGTGTTTATATGTTTATATGTTGATATATGTTTATATATGTTTATATATGTTCATATATGTTCATATATATATAATATATATGTATGTGTTATATATGTTTATATATATGATATATATATATATATATATATATCTATATGTCTAAACAAGTGATTATATATGTTTATATACTTGTTATATATGTTTATATATGTGTACTTAAATATCTATTTAGATGAGGGTGTCGTTTTATTTTTATTATTTATGACCTTTTATTATTATTATTGTTATTAGGATTAAATATGTTTTGTAATAATAATAATAATTACTATTAAATTTATTTATTTACTTATGTATTTTTGGGTTTTTATTTATTTTCTCTTATTACTTTCTCTTATTTTCTTTTATTTATTTTCTTTCTTTTCATTTTATTTATTTATTTATTTTTCCCTTTCTTTTCTAACCCTACCTTCCTCTTCCCATTCCCGTCGCGCCTCTCCATCCCTTGCTGCGTGCGACCCGCCGCCACCCACCTGTTCTCCCCGTCGCCGGCCTGCCACCGCCTTCCCTCTCCCCCCCGGCGGCTTTCTCTCCGGCCGCGCCTCCTCCCCGCGCAGCTACATCCCAGACGAGCCCCAGCCGGATCCTTCCTCCCTCGTCGGACCGACCCTGCCTCCCGTCCAGCCTCCCGTCCGGCCTTCTGTCCGGCCACCCCCGCTCCTGCCGCGCACGCCCCAGCCGACACCCAGCCGAGCCGCGCCTCCTCCCAGCCGGTGCTCCGGCCTTCCCCGCTCCTGCCGGCGCAGCCCAGTTCCGGTGCGGCTAAACATCCAGCAACTCTCCACCCCTTTTTTCAGCATCGCGCTAAGTCTGTTAGCCTCCTTTGAGCTCCGGACGGCCTCCCGCACCCTTGCCGTAGGTGCGTTTCCCTTCGACTGCTTGCTATTCAATTTTTGGTGGTCACGCCAATAGGATTTGTCTTTTTTTAACCTTTGTTTTTGACATATTCAACCCATTACCTTGTCTTAAGGTCCGTTACAGATCCCTTGAAGTGCAGTCGACGTGCGGAGGGAGTTTTACATCGATTTGTGAGATTATTCCTACATCGAGGTAGGTGATTTCACTTTTAAATATTATTTAACTAATTCTCCTTCTTGTTTGATTAATCTGCTATATTCTTTAATTTATTTGTTTGGTTCAAATTTGGTTTTGTTGGGGTTTAGCGTGTGTCTCATTTGGTTAGTAGCCTTCCCAAATGGTATGGATACGTTTTTCTGTAAGTTTATGTTTAGTCAGTTGTTTGCATTTGAATAAATTGTGTACATGGTTGTTAATATGTGCTAGTCTTGTGAATTGCTTTTTGACATGGTATATTTTGTGTGTTTGGTATTGAAGACATCATGTGCATTTAGTAGTAAATCTAAGTGTTTTTTTTAAAAAACTATCACATGAATTTTTATTTATGATTTTTTTTCAAGTTTCATAACTGGTGCAAGTGTGTTCTATAAATGGAGTTGAGTTTTTACCAAGATGTTGATATGGTGTATGTCACACTTTTGAAATCTCGTTTGTGCACGTGTGGTTTTGAAATTGGTTTTGGGTATGTAAAACTGTGAGTCTCTTCAGTTTTGGTTATATAAATTTTAAAGTGACTTATTAAATAGTACGAATGGTGCACGTCATGCATTGAAGTGGGTCGAGGTGGTTCTTTTGTGCTGGTTGTACGTATAGATTGTTTTATGACCGTGTTCATGTATTTTATTTATCTGTGTGGTTGTAGTGTGTGGCGGGGTAACCCCACGTTACTGCGATCATCGGTTTGTGTGTGCTTGTGAGCCTGTGCGAGGCGTGCCGCGTTGTCGCGTTCGAGCTGCGAGTTGAGGTAGGTTCCCACTGCACTTGCCTTTGAATTTAGAATTTACTTATTTCTTGTCATTTATTTAATTTTCATCAAATTGGAAGTAGTATTTAAATATTATTATTTCTAGAGTAGTTATACTGCTGGAATTGGAACTGCTTCTTTCTCTGCATCGTACCGAAAGCTTTTTTTCATGATTAGCTGTTGCGCAATATTGAAAATGCCCCTTTGGCCCTTATGTTTGCGCTTCAGAATTAAAATGGTGATTTGGTCTACCTAAATGAGATTTTAAATGTGTTTTCTGGTTTTAAATGTGACGACCTCTGATCCTTCTTTTGGAACTGATTTGGTATTGATCAAGTACATGAGGCCCGTTTGGTACTTTTAACGAAATTAATGTTTTGAAAAGTCTCTTTGGAGTGATCGTTTGTGTTTGTTGATTTGGTGAGCGGAGTATGTGATGCTTGTGCATCTTGACTAGTTTTACATTAGGGATGCACTCCTCTTTTATTATATGTGTTGACATGGGAACCTGGCATATTGAGTGAATTATCTGAGAACGATTGCTGCACTAGTTTAGATCACGCACTGGCTAGTGGCCCCATAGCAGGGGAATACTGAGTTATTGCTGCTATGGGGATTGGGCCCCTCGGTTAGGCCATGTAGGGCTATGCCGGGCGTTAGGGCGTTATGACTTCATTGAGTTAGGGCATGCCTTCAGGATGAGTCAGATGTATAGTACGTTCAAGATTGTTCACAATCTCCTAGGTTCGACCCATGTCTCTTTTAGTGTTTATTCGTATATGGTGACGATTGAGAGGTCAAGTTTGGATGCCGACCCTTGTGTGCCATTTTTTTCGTTGCCCTTAGTGTGTGTTGTGTGTGATTTTATTTTTGACTAACAACTAAAGTTTGGTTTTCTAATTGTTCGCAAAATGTTTAAAATGCCATTCACCTGTTCCTTTCAATATTAAACAACTTCTAAATTAAAAAGGGCAATGGACTGTTACTTGTTTTCAAAATGGAAAGTGTGTGTGTATGAAAACCTATATTTTCTATAAAGTAGTTCAAACTAGAGGTTGGTAAATTCTTCTTTTAATGGCAGTGCTTTGGGAATAGATTTATCGGGCTAGCCTACTGAGTTTTAATACTCACGCCTATAGTTTTTTTCTTGTTTTTAGTTTCTGTTGCAGGTTTGACTCGAGCTTGCTCGTCGTGGACGAGAGTTGGTTGTAGTTTGACGATCGACTCTCGGGGTCGTGAGTAGTTTGGTTTGAGGATAGGTTAGTTATGTTTTTGGCTATTTTATTTTATTGTAGTTTCTTTATTTCTGCTTCTTAGTATTTTTTTTATTGGGCGAAATCGTTCCCACGTGTACTTTGTGATGCCCTGGTACTTGTCGCCAGCCCGGGAGAATCGGGAACGCCTCTCGGGCCATGCTGCGGACCGATTTGGGTGACCGGTTCAGGGTCGACTCGGGTTGGTTCGTGACAAAATGGTATCAAAGGAGGTCGGCTCCTGAGCAGACCTAGTTCCATATGATCAGTGGTTTGTTGCGAATGATCCCGGGAAGGCTCGACAATTTGAGTCTGGACTCCGACCTGAGCTGCGTTCGAGAGTGGAAGAGCTCAACCTAACCACCTTCTCGGATGTTGTCGAGCAAGCCTTTCTTGCTGAAGCTGAGCTAGTAGGAGGACTTGAGGTGGTGAATCCTCCAGCTTTGGGAAGCATTTCAGATGATGCTAGTAAGAAGAGTAAGAAGCGACCTGACGCTGGTGGTGCTGGTAGAGGAATCAAGAGGCCTTCAGACCTTCAGTCATCTTCTTCACAGCGCAATGTTGTGATCTGTCACCAGTGTGGTAGGCAGGGTCACAAAAGGCCGACATGTCCAAGTGCTCCAAGACCCTGCCACACCTGTGGACGTATGGGTCACTTGAAGAGATTTTGCCGAGGTGTCTCCAAGAAGCGCGCTAAAGCCAGACCTGGATCGTCGAAGGTCACTTCAGCCCATCAGCAGGAGTAGGGTGATGTTGGTGGATGAGCTTGATGTTTTCTTCTTGTAGTGTTTCTTGGATGTAGTAGTCGTTACCTGTACTGTTTTGTGGTGTTCTTTTCTTTCAGTCGAAAGAATGGTTGTGGCTGAACTCTTTTAAGCCATTGATCTTATGGATGTGTGATTGTTAAAAAAAATAAAAAAATCTGGTTCTGGTGTCATGCTTCTGGGGTTTCATAAACCTGACTGTGAAGCCGGAAGATGCTTCATTCATCAGAGCTCCAGCCACAGGTCTCAGAGTGAAGCTAGCGCGTAGTCGGGGGAACTCCAATGGAAGGTGAAGTCTTGCGGCAGGGTGTTGTTCTCAGTAAGTGCGCGCAGTCAGAATAATTTTTCCTCATTATGCCTAGTTTATGTGTAATAACTACCTGGTCATGTCGTTGCTCTCATTTATTAAGAGCTGCTCGCTTTATGCTTTCCGAGTGGGTGTGGTGTGTTGGACAGGGCCCCCCTCCCACCCGTGGGCAGTGATTGCTGGTGATAATGCTGGGAGGTCCTCCTATTCTCCTCTTCTCGAAATCTTTATGGTGGGGAGTCCATTCGACCTCCCCATGTTGAAAATTCTTGTGATCATGAATTTTGTCTCAAGTGATGGCGTTCTGGTCCTATTCCGGGAACTGAATTGACACTTGTGGTGGAAATAACTGTCACGGGTCTCGCCAAATTCAATTTAGCTTGTTTCTTATGGTGGGGAGTCCGTTCGGACTTCCCGTGTCAATCTCCCAGTTTTGTTCTAGGTTTTGGTTGGGTTGTGGTTGGTCTTATTTGGAACCACAAAACTCTATTTTCTTCTTTTGGTAAGGAGTTGGGGCGTGAGAGTTCCAGTGTCATATTGGAGTAAGGTTTTAAGAGATACACGTTGGGTGTGGTTTTGACCTGTTTGTTAGTTTCAAAAGAGTCGCCGTGTTTTTATTGGCGTTGTTCCGGATGTTGTGTTGTAAGGTTGAATTGAGGATGCAGAAATTGTTTGAGTCCGGTTGAATGGTGTTAAGGTGTGTGTATGTTGGGCCTCAATTTACTATTGTTAAAGTTCTTTGTCCTTTGAAGCGAACAACAGGAGGTGGTCACACTTTTGGGGGTGGGTGACACTTAGCGGGTAATTCGTTCATATTATATGAGTTCTTTTGGATTATCGCTCCCCTTTTAGGGAGTGTTTTAGAATCTCTTTGTTGTCGCTCTTTAGATATTTCTTTAAATTGTAAAGTAATGTCGGTTTTCGTTTGGGGTTTTGATCTTGTTATGGCTTTCCGGGGGCGGAAAGCTTTATGGTGGGGAGAATTGTCACACCTGTTCTTTTTTACATTATTTATTTTATTTATCATGGCGTCGGGTGTTTTTTTTTGTGTGCGGGCGAATATCGGTTTAAATTTTTATTGTTGGGATGAGTTTATGGTTTGAGATAGTGCGCGAACTCCGTAAGTTCATGACGCGTGGCCTGCTTGCAGTCTGCTTGGAACCGTACGGTGCGCAAATGCCGCGCGGTCATCTAATTTTAATATTAATTAGATTAATTGGTTTAGCGAATAAATAAATAAATATATATATATGTATATAGGTTTATATGTGTTGATACATATATGTTATATGTGCTTATGTAGTATATACACATGTTTTATATGCTTATATGCTGTAAGGTTATATGTTATATGTTATATATGTTTATGTGTAAATATGTTTGTATGTGTTTATATGTTTATATGTTGATATATGTTTATATATGTTTATATATGTTCATATATGTTCATATATATATAATATATATGTATGTGTTATATATGTTTATATATATGATATATATATATATATATATCTATATGTCTAAACAAGTGATTATATATGTTTATATACTTGTTATATATGTTTATATATGTGTACTTAAATATCTATTTAGATGAGGGTGTCGTTTTATTTTTATTATTTATGACCTTTTATTATTATTATTGTTATTAGGATTAAATATGTTTTGTAATAATAATAATAATTACTATTAAATTTATTTATTTACTTATGTATTTTTTGGTTTTTATTTATTTTCTCTTATTACTTTCTCTTATTTTCTTTTATTTATTTTCTTTCTTTTCATTTTATTTATTTAATTTTTTTCCCTTTCTTTTCTAACCCTACCTTCCTCTTCCCATTCCCGTCACGCCTCTCCATCCCTTGTTGCGCGCGACCCGCTGCCACCCACCTGTTCTCCCCGTCGTCGGCCTGCCACCGCCTTCCCTCTCCCCCCCGGCGGATTTCTCTCTGGCCACGCCTCCTCCTCGCGCAGCTGCCTCCCGGACGAGCCCCAGCCGGCTCCTTCCTCCCTCGTCGGACCGACCCTACCTCCCGTCCGGCCTCCCGTCCGGTCTTCTGTCCGGCCACCCCCGCTCCTGCCGCGCACGCCCCAGCCGACACCCAGCCGAGCCGCGCCTCCTCCCAGCCGGTGCTCCGGCCTTCCCCGCTCCTGCCGGCGCAGCCCAGTTCCGGTGCGGCTAAACATCCAGCAACTCTCCACCCCTTTTGTTTAGCATCGCGCTAAGTCTTTTAGCCTCCTTTGAGCTCCGGACGGCCTCCCGCACCCTTGCCGTAGGTGCGTTTCCCTTCGATCGCTTGCTATTCAATTTTTGGTGGTCACGCCAAGAGGATTTGTCTTTTTTTAACCTTTGTTTTTGACATCTTCAACCCAATACCTTGTCTTAAGGTCCGTTACAGATCCCTTGAAGTGCAGTCGACGTGCGGAGGGAGTTTTACATCGATTTGGGAGATTATTCCTACATCGAGGTAGGTGATTTCACTTTTAAATATTATTTAACTAATTCTCCTTCTTGTTTGATTAATCTTCTATATTCTTTAATTTATTTGTTTGGTTCAAATTTGGTTTTGTTTGGGTTTAGCGTGTGTCTCATTTGGTTAGTAGCCTTCCCAAATGGTATGGATACGTTTTTCTGGTAGTTTATGTTTAATCAGTTGTTTGCATTTGAATAAATTGTGTATATGGTTGTTAATATGTGCTAGTCTTGTGAATTGCTTTTTGACATGGTAAATTTTGTGTGTTTGGTATTGAAGACATCATGTGCATTGAGTAGGTAAATCTAAGTGTTTTTTTAAAAAAATATCACATGACTTTTTATTTATGATTTTTTTTCAAGTTTCATAAATGGTGCAAGTGTGTTCTATAAATGGAGTTGAGTTTTTCCCAAGATGTTGATATGGTGTATGTCACACTTTTGAAATCTCGTTTGTGCGCGTGTGGTTTTGAAATTGGTTTTGGGTATGTAAAACTGTGAGTCTCTTCAGTTTTGGTTTTATAAATTTTAAAGTGACTTATTAAATAGTACGAATGGTGCACGTCATGCATTGAAGTAGGTCGAGGTGGTTCTTTTGTGCTGGTTGTTCGTATAGATTGTTTTATGACCGTGTTCATGTATTTTATTTATCTGTGTGGTTGCAGTGTGTGGCGGGGTAACCCTACGTTACTGCGATCATCGGTTTGTGTGTGCTTGTGCGCATGTGCGAGGCGTGCCGCGTTATCGCGTTCGAGCTGCGAGTTGAGGTAGGTTCCCACTGCACTTGCCTTTGAATTTAGAATTTACTTATTTCTTATCATTTATTTAATTTTCATCAAATTGGAAGTAGTATTTAAATATTATTATTTCTAGAGTAGTTATACTGCTGGAATTGGAACTGCTTCTTTCTCTACATCGTACCGAAAGCTTTTTTTTCATGATTAGGTGTTGCACAATATTGAAAATGCCCCTTTGGCCCTTATGTTTGCGCTTCAGAATTAAAATGGTGATTTGGTCTACCTAAATGATATTTTAAATGTGTTTTTTGGTTTTAAATGTGACGATGTCTGATCCTTCTTTTGGAACTGATTTGGTATTGATCAAGTACATGAGGCCCGTTTGGTACTTTTAACGAAATTAATGTTTTGAAAAGTCTCTTTGGAGTGATCTTTTGTGTTTGTTGATTTGGTGAGCGGAGTATGTGATGCTTGTGCATGTTGACTAGTTTTACATTAGGTATGCACTCCTCTTTTATTATATGTGTTGACATGGTAACCTGGCATATTGAGTGATTTATCTGAGATCGATTGCTGCACTAGTTTAGATCACGCACTGGCTAGTGTCCCCATAGCAGGGGAATACGGAGTTATTACTGCTATGGGGATTGGGCCCCTCGGTTAGGCCATGTAGGGCTATGCCGGGTGTTAGGGCGTTATGACGTCATTGAGTTAGGGCATGCCTTCAGGATGAGTCAGATGTATAGTACGTTCTAGATTGTTCACAATCTCTTAGGTTCGACCCATGTCTCTTTTAGTGTTTATTCGTATATGGTGACGATTGAGAGGTCGAGTTTGGATACCGACCCTTGTGTGACATTTTTTTTCCGTTGCCCTTAGTGTGTGTTGTGTGTGATTTTATTTTTGACTAACAACTAAAGTTTGGTTTTCTAATTGTTCGCAAAATGTTTAAAATTCCATTCACCTGTTCCTTTCAATATTAAACTTCTTCTAAATTAAAAAGGGCAATGGACTGTTACTTGTTTTCAAAATGGAAAGTGTGTGTGTATGAAAACCTATATTTTCTATAATGTAGTTCAAACTAGAGGTTGGTAAATTCTTCTTTTAATGGCAGTGCTTTGGGAATAGATTTATTGGGCTAGCCTACTGAGTTTTAATACTCACGCCTATAGTTTTTTTCTTGTTTTTAGTTTCTGTTGCAGGTTTGACTCGAGCTTGCTCGTCGTGGACGAGAGTTGGTTGTAGTTTGACGATCGACTCTCAGGGTCGTGAGGAGTTTGGTTTGAGGACAGGTTAGTTATGTTTTTGGCTATTTTATTTTATTGTAGTTTCTTTATTTCTTCTTCTTAGTATTTTTTTTTATTGGGCGAAATCGTTCCCACGTGTACTTTGTGATGCCCTGGTGCTTGTCGCCAGCCCGGGAGGATCGGGAACGCCTCTCGGTCCATTCCGCGGACCGATTTGGGTGACCGGTTCAGGGTCGACCCGGGTTGGTTCGTGACAGGGGTTGTAGATTGTTCCCCTTGAATAAGTTCTTTCCTCAAAATTTGAACATGTCGTCGGTAAACTTGGGTTTGAAAATTGAAAATTCATTTTTTGAGAACTAATGTCGTAAAGTTGGTCAATAAACATCCAATTAAAATGTGGTAAATATAATTATTATGACCACCACAATAATATCATTCCAAATAGGATAACATTTGTGTAAAGTGAAGATATATACATGAAGGGTAAAACTAAGGTACAAGGATTAATAAAAAGTGATATAGAACATGGTGATGAAAAAATATACCATCACAAACATAAATTAGTGATGTGTAAACATACCATTGATTTCATAGTTACAAAACTCTGTGGATGATATTTTTATTTATATTACATTTTTGTAAAATAAATGGAATATTGTACTATCAATATATTTCACTTCATAAAATAAACCATCATTATTCATTCATTATCATAATAATAATATAATCCATTGATTGTTCTTTAATATATCTCCACATCATTTTTTATACCCATAAATTGATATTCAAGATGAATTTCTCATGTTTGAAGCACATTTAATAAACAATATATATAAGTAACACCTTTAGACAGTAAATTTATAGCAAAACAAAAATGGTTAACACAGTATGACCAATATGATAAATCATACTTTAACCAAAAAAATAATATCTAAAGTTCAATGTAAACTATTCCATAAGTATTCAATATAAATTCTTCTATAAAATGTTACTGGCCATATTCTAAAATAAAAAAAACATGGTCTAAATTACAACTAAACATTAGATCCCATAAATTAGTTCTCACTATTACATAAAAATATATAAATTTCTTATTCAAACATTCCCCTAAACCATGGTGATCACAATCAAAAAATAATGAAAAAATCAACACATCTAAAAATTATTTGTCTCTAGAAAAAACTCATATCATCTCATATATTCTATGAATCCCAATTTGTAATAAACCACACTGTAAAACACTTTTTATAAAATTCCAATTCAATTTCAGGATCATTAGTACTGCATTATATACTTACATAACATCAAAATTTTATATATACCTACTAAACATAATTAATTAAAATTCTGGAACACATTAAGGTTTATTGTTACCTTTATCGTACCCCAAGTTACATTTTACGGTTATCATACCATTGAACTTATGATTTCAAATCCATGAAGAAAACTATTTCAATACACTAAATATAAATATAAGTATTTCAAAAAATAGAATAACATCAATAAAATACTTCTATAACATAATTATTTAATAAAAATACACATGAACATTAATCTTTCCACTTCAAATATATTAATAGCGTCTGATTGACCATTGTTCCACTTCTTCTAAGGTATATTCTCTTAACACATGGGTAATCTGTTTACATAGTTCCCCATAGCTTTGTAGTTGAATCATTGAACATTATAAGCTTATTTAAAAACCATTTCTTCACTCACATAATGGCCTTTCTCTCCACATAGGATGAAACCCCAAATTCTATACTACCGTGTAACATGTTGTTTCTTTATAAACTATCTATTTCTGAAAATATTTTTTCCCATATTCCCTTTATCTATTTTTTTGTTTCATCATTTTACTCTATTTATTTCCTTCAAGGAAATAAGGAATGGATAATTATTTCTCTATATTTATATAACATGATACTATATTGTCAAATGATGATAAATTTGGGGATACATATGCCCTTTAATGTATTTTTTAATCACATCATATAAAAAGTTAACCATACTCATTGGATTATGTATTCAGTCTATTGAATTCCTTATTATCCTTATAATGTTTCTGCATACATTGTATAATTTTACACATTGTTTTGTCTCATACCCATTAATTTTATCTCTATAACCACTTGTTTCTTGCAAGGAAAATATATATCTAAAAATAATTTTGTAAATTCATTACACTCTATAGTTCATATATCATCTTCGTCATTAGTATTTTGAATAAATAAATATCATTGATCCTTAACCACTATGAGATGAACAAAACCCATACAAAACATATCTATATCATTAATTCCAAAAGATATAAATATTTTCTTGAAATAATTAATACAATTCCTATCTACTATTTGATTTCTATCACCATTAAAAGATGAAGGTTGTTAATGCATGAGGCAGTCTTAAACTATATGTCCATATTGTAGATCAACAATTTCCTTTCTACGGATAAGGTTATTAATCATAACCTAAATAATCCAACCTAATAAAGTTACAATTTGTTATGATCTAATTATAGTCGTATCCACAATTTAATTATGCTGGATATGAGGGAAATCGCTAAATGGACTGTGCATATTTGTATAGTTTCTATACCATCCAATTGGATCTATTTATAAACAATGGAATACACTATATTATACAATAATGTTATTAAATAGAAATTATAATCCTTGAACTAGTGAAACAATTAACATAAATCAAACATTTATGTATAAATAATCTCAAAATCACAAGAAGGGTTTGTTTTGGAATATGGCAATGGTTTATCATATGGTTAAGTTTCACAATTTATAATTTCAAAAATCATGTTCCAATGGATTATAATAAACATTATTTGATACCAACTATTATACATATACAATATATCCTAGATTTGGTGGTTAAATTATTACATTATCATTAGATAAAAGCAATCAAATCCTAAATGACCTGATAGATTACTTGACTTGGTAAACTAGATAAATACCTAAAATTTTCATTTAATTTTAAAAAAATAAAATAAAATATACTATAATATTCAAGAACTCTATTTTTCCCTTTAGTATATCATTGAATATATATTGTAATAAACATCCATGTATCTAGTGGAAAATAAAACGTAAAAAAGTTTTGATCTCAAATGATTAGTATGTGAATCTAAGAAACAGAATATATCTTCAGTAAATAAGCTTAAAAATATATAATTGAATATAACTAAAAGGATTTCCATATAATAAATAACTTGAAAAACATATTAATGGAATAAATTATTAATCAACAATCTATAGACACAATCACATGGGATTGTAACTTATCCATTTATATTATGACTAATAAAATTGTCACATGGACATTAATAAATAATATTAGAATAATGTAATTAATAATTATGGAAATCTGAAACATACCTTTGAGTCCATGACCAAGGAATCTAAAAATACAATCAGGGCTTATTTCATGACATATTAACAAATGGGAAAGGCCTTAGCCAAAAACCAAGCTATTTTTTCTAATTATACCTACTGATACATCAAGGGGTTATAGAGGAATCCTCTTGTTACATAATAATTCCAATTCATTCATCATTAAAATAAATAATACATCTCAATGAACATACCATAACAAAATCAACAAGTATCTGTTTTAGAGAAGCAAGTCATACAAAATATCTACACGTTCCCTAGCTAAACTAATCATAAACAAACAAATAAATATGATGAATGGTATCATTAGATTACATATTAATCATATGATTCAAAAAAGGATTTTTACAAAGTGTAAAACTCTTTAAAGAGATAACTATAATATTTCCTATCTAAAATATACTTATACATCGAAAATAATTTTTAAATTCTAAATTTTTTTGATGTAATATTGAAATAATTTTATTTGAAAATAACCATGTAATCCTAAAAAAATCAAATAGTTTATCCTTCATGGTTGTGGTGAATTCCATTATTTAAGTATAAATTAAAACAACATTCATCTCACATCTTAGTAAGAAAATTCTAACTATAATATGTTTGAATAATGTTAGGAAGATTCCTTTTAAAAAAATTAAAAAAGTAATGCAATGGTAAGAATGAAATTAAACAACCATTGGTGAAGAGTAAAAAAATTGAAATAGTTTTTAGAAAACATAGAAATGGAAGATAATTATCATCATCTGAGAATTAAAAAAACTCAACTATTGAAGTGATTGTGAGAAACTCTCATCACATGGGATAATTTTGAATGATAATCCCATGAAATAAATAACTAAAAAAATGCTAAATACCATTAATGAAAAGATATTTATGATATAAAATATGAAAGGATCATTATGTACATTAAAAAAACTAAATATATGGTGAATATAGAATATGTATTGAAAAAGTAAAAGTTATATGAGAAACCCATACATCAAATTTGACTTTCCTTGTAAATACATTTAACATATTGTATAATAATTTTTTATTTATCATCCATACATAAAATTACTATTTACTAATCTATAATTATTTATATTATCTAATAATAATATTTTATCACCTATTTTTCATAACCATTTACTATTATTATTATTATTTTGTTAACTGTATTGATTTTCATGTAAATTTATATTCAAATGTTATAGTATTTTAACATTTATTATTGTTAAATGACCTACATAATATTATCGGGGGAATAAAATCTCATATATATTTAATATAAATATATTAATATTACTCCATAAAATATATAGATATAAAAATGATTTACATCATATATGGAGATTGATAGTTATACATATATATGAACGATATTCTAACTTCTAGATTAAATAAATAGAATAAATATGAATAACAATTAATAATTATAGATTAATTAATATATAATAAATAATAATTAAATATATACATATTCCATCCCTTCATAAATTAAATAAAACAAGGGATCACAACTCTTCTTGGAGGTGATAGTCTGCACGTACCCATGAGAAACATTATCACCTTCCAAAGGATATGTAGGTAAGAACTAATATATGATATTATATTTATAAATATTATATTTATGTCATCGAAAAAATATGTACTCATTAATTACATCATTAAACCCATCCTTGTTATTCCTGGATGAAAAATGAATTACACCACCATATGGAGACGGTAAGCCATACATACACACGGGCGATGTTTTCACTATTAGTACGATTGAAAAGAGGTGGAATATGGTTATAAAATATTAACGATTACATATTATATTTATTATTCAAGAGTTATAATTTTATGATGGTTATCACAAATAAATATGATTTAAAATGATAAATAAAAATTAATTAATCTATAATGATAGTTACCACAACTTTAGTAGACTCTATAAGAACCTGGTTTTTCCTATCAGGTACGAACCCTTTACTTTAATTTATAACCGGTGTTATTTTATATTTTTGAATAGAACCTAATTTTAGGCATTGGCCTAGTTGGATTTTAAAAAAAAAATAAGAAGATATTATTGATAAAGGTCGGCCACATGCCAGTTAAAGGGAATGTACTTCAGATACAAAGTGTGTAGTAATTACCCGATTTGAAATTGACTGACTGGGAACTTTCACGTCAAGTAAATGGTATTTCCTATGTAATAAGGCCTTATTATTTACATGAAATTAAATCATTTATGCATTCTGTAAATTCCTATTTCATTTATTTAATAAGAGGAAGGGTCACCCTTTTTGGGAAAAAACCCCACATCACCCCTCTCTCTCACATTGGTGTGCCCTTTTGAGTCAAGAGGTAGGATTTACAACCATTCCTTATCCAAACAAAAATTTTAGATCTACCTATCTTATATGAAGCACACAAAAAATTAATTCACTCATTTGTCTCTATTCTCCATTTTCCATTGTATCTTTTGAACTATTTTGGTTTAGGATTATATTCACAATTTTAAGGGTATTGATTGGTTCATTCATTTTATTCCAAACTGAGCTCATTTAATGGTTGATACATAATGAGGACTATGTTATAGAGATATGGTTGGTGGTCTAATAATTATCCATTCATGACTTTATGTTCTAATATGTTTTTATTTCCCAACTCTGCTTTCATAGTGTGTTTCCCCTAATTTTTATCTTTATTGAATTGGTTTCCCTTCACGGAACCCAATTTCTTGTAAGAACACCAATAATGTAACTCCCCGACCCCAGCTACCCGGAGTCGGTGCATTACTTCGTAACATTTGCATGATCACAAAAGATCAAGTCTCGAAAGACCGATTAGTTTAGGAGCCTTGGAAACACTAGATACATTCATAAATGTTACATTACATCACAAAGTGAAAAACTAATAACAAAGTCTTCATAGTCCACACTCATATCCTCTTCTGACTATCCCTGCAGTTCATTCATAAAATACTTCTTTGCATCTTGGAAAATATTAAAACATTGAAAGGGGTGAGCTCAGATGCTCAGTAAGGATAACAATATTGCGGAAGCTTTCATAAATAAACATAAAAATTTAAGGCAATGTATAACTAAAACAAAAGCCTTTTAAACTTGAACATCAACATAATATAAAAAAATTAAAATGAGATAATGCCATTCACTTCTTCACATGGATATTCTACAAGTCGAATAATCACATGCAATATCAATAACCACTTTCATAATGAGGGAATGTATAATTCCAGACATTCTGAAACATTTTCTCAAGGCCTCGGCCAAGACTTCTAAAATGATTAAGGCCTCGGCCAAAACCATAAATCAAATTGGGAAAGGGCCTTGGCCAACTCCACGTCTAGTTGTCTCATGAGACCTACCGATGCATCGAGCAGCTATAGCGGGCTCCACCCGTCACTTATTAAGTCCAATACATTCCTCATATGAATAGGTTTCAACATATCATAAACTATAACATAATCGTATCACATAAAACATGCATAAAGGAAACATAAAATTTCCACATTTCAATCACAAGATATCAATACAACACATTGATATAATAAAAACTCTTTCAAAACCATTTTCAATACCAAAATAAAAGAAAGTTAAAACTTTGTATTTATTTTTCATTAAAAAAATGATGGCTTGTAGAGGAAGCCGAACTCAAATAATGGTCATGGCGGCGGAGAAGTCGTTGTCGCCGCATAAGTACAGAAAGAAAAACATTCCCTTTTGTCTTTTAGCAAAACGCTTCGTATAAAAAAAGATTCCTTTTGAATAAACATAAAAGCCAAAGGGGTTTATACACCTTATAAAAGAAAATTGTGTATAAAACCAAATATGCCTCAATGAAAGGAGATTGAGACGAAGTCCTTAAAAAGATCATTTTTAAAATAATATAGATCTATTATGTGTATTCACTATAAGTACACATAAATAATTTATAAATACAAGATAGGACATAATAATATCATGACATAATTTGAAAGTAGGAGATTAACCCAAAGAATGGATGTTGGGTTAAGAAATTCCCTTACCTCGTGTCTGACTTGACTCAACAGTTCTTTAACCTCCTAAATAATAAACAAGAGTTAATATATACCTTATTAAGAACCATTTTCAATTTCATTATCCTTTTTATATCACTTATTACAATGATATGAACATTATGTAATTATTTAAGTTAATAACGGTCGTTTTGTCGATCTTTGGTACTTGAGTCAACAATAAACTTCTTATAATTACAAGTTGTTTATGTGGTAGAATATCCATTATCTCCAGAATTATATTAATGATTTAGATGTCATATATATCATATATATCCAGTATATACATTCATTTATAATATTACGTAACATTTAGAGGTAAGAAATGAAATGCACCGTTCATGGAGACGGTAAGCCATACGTACGCATGAACGCTACTTTCATTTCTATTTCTTATTTAATGGAATGAAATAATAATTATATAAATGTATAATATAATTCCAGTATAATATAGTGTATAATACCATTTAATCCATCCTTTATACATCCCACATATGGCATTAACGATTCAAATCACTTTGAGGGGGCGGTAGTCCGCACTTCCTAAAATGAAATTCTCGTGTTTACCCATAATGGAAATCATAAAGTATGCCATAAATGAGAAATACAGAAGCATAAGTAAAACATAAACATATTATATATCATATATAAATATAGTGACATCTTAATGTCCACCTTTTAAGGTGTTATATGAGTGTTGAACAATCATCGTTTCGTGAGGCAGAAATTCGCCATCCACAGAAACCGTATGTTCTTTAACCATTAGATGTAGGTGTGTGTAACTGTGGCTCGAATCCATATTATAAAAACATACTAGTATATTGAGGATACTGGTGTTGTTAAAAAATAAATGAATAAAAAGAGTTTATGGGGTTGGAGAAGAAAAATAAAACAAAACAACTTTAGAGAAGACATTACCTCAAAATCGGGTAACTCTTTTTGATTTGAGCCAAAGGATTCCATGGGAAGAGTTCTGCCCAAAGTGAGGCTTCTAGGAGTAATAGGGGGCAGTTGGGAGAGTATTTGGGCAGAGTTTGGCCGATCCAAATGGCTTGAATGTGTGAATGAGGTGGTAGAGGTGGGTGCCTTTTATAAGAGGAGAGGAGGGGCACTCTTGGAAAGTAAGGAAATTTTACATTATTATACAATGCTTTTCGGATTCTAAAGGTCCCACACTTTTATAATTCGTGGATAAGGTGATAAGGGTTCGAAATATACCCATCCAATAGTCTTTGGACAAGTGTATTCCTTGGATTGTACATTATCTTTTCATTTTATTAAAATCGTTAAATAAGGAGGTCATCGCCGCATCATAATGATGTCATAAATAATTTAAATTATTTAATGTCTAAAAATTATAAAAAAAATACGATTATGTAGGAAATCTTTTTATCTTTCCAATGAATATTTATAGTCAAAAATAGGACTTGTATAAACCCATGTAAAAATTGTTGTAGTAAAACATTTCATGTTTGTGTCATTTTTTACTTTAACATTAAATAAAAGGTATTTATGTCATTATCCAACTAAAGTGGCTCCATGGGGTCCCCAAGTTGACCCATGGATTGTCTTGGTCGTCCAGGGCACATAAAATGTAAGTAGGACATGTGTCAAACTCATCTCATATTATTAAAACATTATTTTTACCTTAAACTACACTAATTACCTCTAATCGCGATTAAGAACTTAAAAGTTACTATTCACCAAAAATTATTTTAATGTCATTGAACCACATTTTACTTCTTAATTACAACCATGTATGTTGGATTTTTGAAAATCAAATCACAGAGGTGGTAATAGTTCATTTAAACGAAAAATCAGTTATTTAACTACCACTTAGTGGTTTCACTATTCATCAAAAATTGATGTTTTTCAGAACAATGCCAAAATTTCACCCTAAGCTATAATTGATATCCTGATTTCAAAAATGATGTCTAATTTACAAAATTCCAAAAATATAAGTTGCATTAATTTATTTTATAATTAATTTCCACTGTCATAACAAATAGCGTGTTTTTAAGAAACAATTTATATCAAAAGATTGGCAATTGTTTATGTCCACTTTCAATGTTAAATTAATTATAATGACCACCATTGGATAAAATGGTAAAAATATATTCTAATTAAACTTTAAAACCACTAAATAGTATAATTTATCACTATAAATTATTTTGATTAAAAAAGTTGTTTTTTAGTAATTTTCACTATTCATAAAAAAATGGATGTTCTCAGAAAATTACAAAAAATTCAACTTTGGATAATTTCGATATTACGAATACAAAAATGAAGTCCATTTTGAAATATAAAATTTATATAATTTTAAAAAGTGGTTATTACTATTCATAACGGCTACTTTGATTAGTCGCGGTGTTTTAGAACTCGAAGTTGCATACAATGCAAGATATTGCATTATTGAATGAGAAGCGTATCATGGAAGCTCGGGGTGTTACATTCTCCCCTCCTTCAATAAATTGCGTCCTCACAATTTGAAATTTTTTTCTTTGAAAATAAAAGGTTGAAAAGAGATAATACCTTTGCGGAAAACCCACATCGGAAATAAGATTAATAAAATTTAGCCTTAATAAGAGGGAAAGGGAAATGAAAAAGTCACCACCCAATTATGATATCAATTAGGAGAACATTGGTGGAAATTAGAGACATATAATTGGAGGAAAAACGTAAATATTTGTAGGGAGTGATTGAGGTCATCAATCACAATCAACTGTCAAATTGAGGGCCTCAAAGCCTTCAATCTATGTTGATTTAAAATATCATCAGTTCAACAAGACATAAGGTATTAGGATAACACATTTTTTTTGTTTTAATATCCCTTTACTAAAGTTTAAGAATTAATTTATTCATTGAATAACAGATAGGTATATATATATTTTTGCTTGACAATTAGAGTTTCAACCTTCAACTCACCTTTCACTCAAAAAGATAATATAACCCAAAAATATTATACTTATCCTAATTGTATAAGGTTCCAAATGTTAACACATACCATTTAGATTAGTAAAATTATATTGTAATAACCAGGGACTTCCTGTAGGCTAGTGGTAGGAAATAAAGGCATGTCGCACTATGGTTGTGGGTTCGATTCCTGCAGCTTTGTCCGACGCGACGGGTTATGCCCCACCCTGCAGGTTGTCCTTTTCCTAAAAATATTGTACTATACTATTCCAAAAATAATCTTCATAAATTTTTTAACCTTAAACAATACTATCCAAAGTTCAACTTAATCCATTCCAACCTTTATAGTTATCCAAAATACCTCTATCCAGACTTTCTCTAAAAGGTCTCTAAATTCCAAAATCAATTGTAACATCAGATTCCCCAAACAAATTAAAGTTTCTCTTTTTGTCACATACTAAAAATATGATTACGTTCATCATATTAAAACCTTACTTAAATCAACAAGTACTGCAGTACAATCCTTATATATATATATCACATTATTCTAATAACCAGAATATAATCCATGAGTCCAAAAGCACCAATACATTAATTATTCCGCTTCAACTGTAGTCACAACATAAGATTGGCCTTGATCCCTTGGCCTTTTCTGAGGTAAGTTTCTCTGACGCTTAGGACATTCATTTGCATAGTGATCCATTTCTCTACAATTGTAGCATTCAACTTTGATAGCCTCTTTCTTTCCCTTGCAATCACGAGCCTGGTGACCCTTTTCTCCACATTTATAACAAACTCCCATTCCTTTTAGGCAAGTACCAGGGTGATTCTTCCCACAATTATCACATAATGGAAAATCCTTCTTTCCATTTTTCCCTTTATCTGTCTCTTGTTCCACTGTTCTCTTCTTCTCTTGCTTTAATTTGTTGTCATAAGACTTAGAGAATTCCTTTTCTGTCTTGATAGCACATGAGAAAATATCTTCGTATGTTGAGAAATATTGTGATACTAAAGATCGACGGAGAAATGGTTTTAAACCATAAAAGAAACGATCAATCTTACCTCTTGGGTTACGTATATAATCTGCAGCATACCTTGCTAACCTTGTAAAGTTGGCCTCATACTTTGCGACATTCTCATCCTCCTTTTGTCTCAGACTCAGAAATTCCCTTTCCATATCTTCTCTATGGTCACGAGGAAAGTATTTTTCTAAGAAAAGATCTTTGAACTCTCTACATTCCATATTCGATATGTCATCATCTCCCTTTGTGTTTTGAATCAATGACCACCATTGATCAGCATCTCCAGTGAGGCGGTAAACTGCCATGATAACCTTTTCCCTTTCACTACTCCCCAAAGCATGGAATATTTTCTCTAAGGAGTTTATCCATTGCTCAGCTACTAACGGATTTGTACCCCCATTAAATGTTGGTGGTTGTTGCCTCATGAATCGGTCTAACATTGATCCTCCACGTTGTGGATCAGGGTTATCCATACAAGTAAGGTTATTATTAATAACCTGAGTGAGTTGTCCCAGTATGGTAATAAGTTGATCAGCACCAGTTTTATCTCCAGATCCACAATAATTATCTTGAGCAGGAGGGCAATCCCTACACGGAGTGCGTGCATTGATACGGTTTCCATTCCTTCCACTAGGCGCCATTTCTAAACAATGGCATAAACTATATTAGTTTATGAATCAAAATACATAATTCCATACTTGTAAGATACTTAACATAAATTGAACTATTTATGGATATAATCCATAAAAATGTTTTCTTTGAGGAAGTATATACTCATAACACTTCATAGTGGTTTGTAAAGAAAATGAGAATTATCCTAAGCATATCCCCCGGGAGTGTCGTAACCAAGAGTGCAGCAAGGCCCGTTGTCATGCACCAATTCCCGTTCGAGTCTAGCTCAAAGCGGTGTTTTCGGGTTTTACCCCAAGGTACATCTGTACCAGAGCTGCCTCTACCTGCTTGTATCCAGACAGGGATGTATTTCTCAGAAAACTCACAACATCTCTACAATACCAAAATTCTAGGAATTTCTTCTATACTAATCCTCAAAGTCTATCTTCGGGCTATGTGCTCAAATCAGAGTTTATCTAAATCTAGCTTCCATGGGTAGTACTAAATAGCCTCTGATACCAATTGTAACGCCCCGACCCCAGCTACCCGGAGTCGGTACATTACTTCGTAAAATTGGCATGATCACAAAAGATCAAGTCTCGAAAGACCGATTAGTTTAGTAGCCTTGGAAACACTAGATACATTCATAAATGTTACATTACATCATAAAGTGAAAAACCAATAACAAAGTCTTCATAGTCCACACTCATATCCTCTTCTGACTATCCCTGCAGGTCATTCATAAAATACTTCTTCACATCCTGGAAAATAGTAAAACATTGAAAGGGGTGAGCTCAGATGCTCAGTAAGGATAACAATATTGCGGAAGCTTTCATAAATAAACATAAAAATTTAAGGCAATGTATAACTAAAACAAAAGCCTTTTAAACTTGAACATCAACATAATATGGAAAAAGTAAAATGAGATAATTCCATTCACTTCTTCACATGGATATTCTTCTGGTCGAATAATCACATGCAATATCAATAACCACTTTTATAATGAGGGAATGCATAATGCCAGACATTCTGAAACATTTTGTCAAGGCCTCGGCCAAGACGTCTAAAATGATTAAGGCCTCGGCCAAAACCATAAATCAAATTGGGAAAGGGCCTTGGCCAATTCCACGTCTAGTTGTCTCATGAGACCTACCGATGCATCGAGGAGCTAGAGCGGGCTCCACCCATCACATATTAAGTCCAATACATTCCTCATATGAATAGGTTTAAACATATCATAAACCATAACATAATCGTATCACATAAAACATGCATAAAGGAAACATAAAATTTCCACATTTCAATCACAAGATATCAATACAACACATTTATATAATAAAAACTCTTTCAAAACCATTTTCAATACCAAAATAAAAGAAAGTTAAAACTTTGTATTTATTTTTCATTAAAAAAATGATGGCTTGTAGAGGAAGCCGAAACTCAAATAATGGTCATGGCGGCGGAGAAGTCGTTGTCGCCGCATAAGTACGGAAAGAAAAACATTCCCTTTTGTCGTTTAGAAAAACGCTTCCTATAAAAAAAGATTCCATTTGAATAAACGTAAAAGTCAAAGGGGTTTATACACCGTATAAAAGAAAATTGTGTATAAAACCAAATATGCCTCAATGAAAGGAGATTGAGACGAAGTCCTTAAGAAGATCATTTTTAAAATAATATAGATCTATTATGTGTATTCACTATAAGTACACATAAATAATGTATAAATACAAGATATCACATAATAATATCATGACATAATTTGAAAGTAGGAGATTATCCCAAAAAATGGAAGTTGGGTTAAGAAATTCCCTTACCTCGTGTCTGACTTGACTCAACCGTTCTTTAACCTCCTGAATAATAAACTAGAGTTAATATATACCTTATTAAGAACCATTTTCAATTTCATTATCCTTTTTATATCACTTATTACAATGATATGAACAATATGTAATTATTTAAGTTAATAACAGTCGTTTTGTCGATCTTTGGTACTTGAGTCAACAATAAACTTCTTATAATTACAAGTTGTTTATGTGGTAGAATATCCATTATATCCAGAATTATATTCATTATTTAGATGTTATATATATTATATATATCCAGTATATACATTCATTTATAATATTACGTAACATTTAGAGGTAAGAAATGAAATGCACCGTTCATGGAGACGGTAAGCCGTACGTACGCATGAACGCTACTTTCATTTCTATTTCGTATTTAATGGAATGAAATAATAATGATATAAATTTATAATATAATTCCAGTATAATATAGTGTATAATACCATTTACTTCATCCTTTATACATCCCACATATGGCATTAACGATTCAAATCACTTTGAGGGGGCGGTAGTCCGCACTTCCTAAAATGAAATTATCATGTTTACCCATAATGGAAATCATAAAGTATGCCATAAATGAGAAATACAGAAGCATAAGTAAAACATAAAAATATTATATATCATATATAAATATAGTGACATCTTAATGGCCACCTTTTAAGGTGTTATATGAGTGTTGAACAATCATCGTTTCGTGAGGCAGAAATTCGCCATCCACAGAAACCGTATGTTCTTTAACCATTAGATGTAGGTGTGTGTAAATGTAGCTCGAATCCATATTATAAAAACATCCTAGTATATTGAGGATACTGGTGTTGTTACAAAATAAATGAATAAAAAGATTTTATGGGGTTGGAGAAGAAAAATAAAACAAAACAACATTAGAGAAGACATTACCTCAAAATCGGGTAACTCTTTTTGATTTGAGCCAATGGATTCCTTGGGAAGAGTTCTGCCAAAAGTGAGGCTTCTAGGAGTAAGAGGGGGAAGTTGGGAGAGTATTTGGGCAGAGTTTGGCCTAGCCAAATGGCTTTAATGTGTGAATGAGGTGGTAGAGGTGGGTGCCTTTTATAAGAGGAGAGGAGGGGCACTCTTGGAAAGTAAGGAAATTTTACATTATTATACAATGCTTTTCGGATTCTAAAGGTCCCACACTTTTATAATTCGTGGATAAGGTGAGAAGGGTTCTAAATATACCCATCCAATAGTCTTTGGACAAGTTTATTCCTTGGATTGTACATTATCTATTCATTTTATTAAAATCGTTAAATAAGGAGGTCATCGCCGCATCATAATGATGTCATAAATAATTTAATTTATTTAATGTCTAAAAATTATAAAAAAAATACTATGATGTACAAAATATTTTTATCTTTCCAATGACTATTTATAGTCAAAAATATGACTTGTATAACCCCATGTAAAAATTTTTTTAGTAAAACATTTCATGTTTGTGTCATTTTTTACTTTAACATTAAATAAAAGGTATTTATGTCATTATCCAACTAAAGTGGCTCCATGGGGTCCCAAAGTTGACCCATGGATTGTCTTGGTCGGACATGGCACATAAAATGAGGGTAGGACATGTGTAAAACTCATCTCATATTATTAAAACATTATTTTTACCTTAAACTACACTAATTACCTCTAATCGCGATTAAGAACTTAAAATTTACTATTCACCAAAAATTATTTTAATCTCATTGAACCACATTTTACTTCTTAATGAAAACCATGTATGTTGGATTTTTGAAAATCAAATCACATATGTGGTAATATTTCATTTAAACGAAAAATCAGTTATTTAACTACCACTTAGTGGTTTCACTATTCATCAAAATTTGAAGTTTTTCAGAACAATGCCAAAATTTCACCCTAAGCTATAATTGATATTCCGATTTCAAAAATGATGTCTATTTTAAAAAATTCCAAAAATATAAGTTTCATTAATTTATTTTATAATTAATTCCTGCTGTCACAACAAATAGCGTGTTTTTAAGAAACAATTTATATCAAAATATTGGAAATTGTTTATGTCCAATTTCAATGTTAAATTAATTATAATGACCACCATTGGATAAAATGGTAAAAATATATTCTAATTATACTTTAAAACCACTAAATAGTATAATTTATCACTATAAATAATTTTGATTAAAAAAGATGTTTTTAAGTAATTTTCACTATTCATAAAAAATTGGAAGTTCTCAGAAAATTACAAAAAAATCAACTTTGGATAATTTCGATATTACGAATACAAAAATGAAGTCCATTTTGAAATATAAAATTTCTATAATTTTAAAAAGTGGTTATTACTATTCATAATGGCTACTTTGATTAGTCGCGGTGTTTTAGAACTCGAAGTTGCGTACAATGCAAGCTATTGCATTATTGAATGAGAAGCGTATCATGGAAGCTCGGGGTGTTACAAATAAATGATGAAATATTCATCATTAATGTTAGCCATTCCATTGGGTGCTCTGTCAATAGGACAAATTATATTAAATAACTTATACCAAAATCACAATTGGTGTGTACAATGTTACTCTTAAAGGGTGATATCATATTGATAATGGATTGGATGTACTATCATAGCACGAGAAACACCGTTGTAAATTTTAATAACTTAATTGAATGAGACTCATACAACCAAATCATCTATAAAAATTGTGCAATCGTTAATCCTGTGTTGATTATAAATGATAATGAGTTATGTAATGTACCATGGATCTTATTAAATATAACGGATTCTCATCCCTAATAATGTGTGGCCTTGGTGACCCTCTTTAGTTATAGTGATTGGGAATGATGAACCATAAATATGATAAATATAAATGGGAAAATAAACCCTTATTGTTGTACCAAATGGGCTATTCCAACCTTATATTGTTATATATATATATGGACATGGAATCCCATTATATAAATTTCATACAATCATGATGTACTTTTGTATAGATGTGTCACTAAGAATAGAATCCATTATTTTATATCTATATCACGGGAAAGGTGTCCCTGCACTATAAATTGGGTATGGTATCCCTACATCTGATAACTGAAATAGAACTTCCTACTAAGTGTGATACTCGGAATGGATTCCCCTTTTATATTGATACTAGGAATGACAGCCCAGTACAGTGATACTGATCATGGATTCCTTACACTATGATATTGAGAATGGTGCCCCATTCTATGGTGATAATGGGCATGGTGTCTCATACTATTGGGATGTTGGGAATGTCATCCCTTGGTATTTTTATACTAGATAATGAGTTTATTTCTATTTTGATGCTATTAATTAAATACATTGATACCTGTTCAGAGATATTCTGGAACGGGCCACTGTAAGTATTGACATCCTAGTTTCTATCATGAACTAGATATGACCTATATACTATTATCATTATATCTTTACCTTAGTATATATTTACACTACCATATTATACACACTGACTACATATTTATATGTGTTGTTTTTTTCCACCATTTGGTGACTACATGTGTGACTTTGGATGGTATCTTGGTAGTAGATGACCAGGTTGTAGCTCAGGAGTTTTGATAGAATTTTATCCTTTTGTACCTATTGTGTATCTTTTATTTTAATAACCAAATTATTCCAATGTATAAATTTTTTCCTGTACTTCTATATATGTGGAATCATCATCTATTTTTAATTTATTATTTTACAATTGTTTTTTATTGGGATATTTATTTGTACTCCAATTATGTTTTACATTATTGATTTGATTCCTCTATTTATGTGTTGTTTCATATCCACTATTAACAAATATGGTAATGATGGAATAGTTTACCTATGGAAATATCATCAGCTGACGTGGATTGTTTTCATCCTCTTCATTATGTAGAATCATGCTTCTATCTGTGTAGCCAACCGAGCTCGGGGCACCTCTGAGTGGCACCCAGGCCTAGGACTTCATAATATGGTCTCGAAGGATTCTTTTCAGGCCTTAATATTTTGTGAAAATATAAGGGAGATTTTGAATTATATGTGATTTGGTAATGAGTTGTGCCTCAGATTATATTTTCCATGTATGAAGAAAATCCCAATTACCTTTATTAGAAATTGTAATCTTCTGAATTTTTTCTTATTACCATTGATTTGATTCCACCACTGGGTGTTACAAAAAAAATTGAAATTAATATTGATATAATTTAGGATTACCTTTATCTCATACCATATTAGAAGAGGTAAAAGAAGTATTTAACATGAATAATATTATGTTCTTTATTGTAAAATCACAATCAATGAATATTCCATACCATATAGAAGCATTGGGTTAGAATAGTTGCTTTTTATTTCCATGTCATACATTATATTTTTAAAAACAAATTTATTGGATAATCAAACATGTATATAATTGAGATAACATGTTTGGTTCATAGAGTACATTTTATAACCTAATAGTGTTTTTCAGCATAGGCTATAACAGACACCCTACGCAATCAACTATGGCATATTGAGTCATGGTTTGTTGGTTAAATAAACAAGAATGTGTTACAGAATGGATTAAATTTATACCAAACATTGGTTTATAAAGTGTATAGAACTTTATGTATATAATTGGTGAACCATATGGTTCAAAAATATAAATAAAATATAATATAAATAATATTATAAAATTTATTTTAATTTTTGATCATAGAGCTTGAATAACTCCCAGACATAGTAGTGTGTAGTAGGAAGTGTCTCTTTTTTTCAATGTAACTGTTTCTATCACACAGTCCTGACTCATTGAGCTGTAATAGGGTCTTGACTATTACATGGAATGTCTTTATACATACTCAATTTTTATATAAGGTATTATGCCTTTATAAAAAATTATATTAGGTTAGTTTGTAGAAATCTTAGATCAATGACATCATGACATCCTATGGTCCTATGACATGAGGCTGGTGGTGACCTTTATCCATAAGTGGTGGGACATGAGACTCCAGTAATACTTCTATTAGTTCCATATGTGGAACCTCTTCCTATTCCAGACACAAAAATTGATTCCTAGTTTCCAAGTGACTTTATTTTTATAACTACTTTTTAAGAAGCTCCACGCTCTTCCCTATAAATGGGAGAGTTAATTAAAAATTTCAAGTAGAACCATCTACTGACATCTTCATGGGATGGACGACAACAAGGTGTAATGTTATGGTATGAGATGATCATTTCTATATTAAATCATCTTATTACACCTCCTAAGAGGATATTGATAGTCTCTAATTATATGATTTGAGGATCCTACAAACAATATAGAGATATTCTCAATTTGGTTGGGCAGTATCAAGAAGTGACATGGATGGTTTTCCAGTCGACATTCATTGAATGTTTCA
Organism: Viscum album; assembly: GCA_963277665.1. Taxonomy (NCBI): domain Eukaryota; kingdom Viridiplantae; phylum Streptophyta; class Magnoliopsida; order Santalales; family Viscaceae; genus Viscum; species Viscum album. Next base: position 957,171,969 of record OY728143.1, on the reverse strand, counting down.
TCCAAGAGACCCTAAGGGATGATAATTCTAGGGAATTAATGAACCTAAAGTGGGGTTGGATTAATGATATGGACTGTTCATTTAATTTTACATAGATTCAGCTCTATGAACCCATCGATATAGTTTATGATCTAGAGAAAGAAAGAAAATTTGATTATGGCCCATGGAATCGTATTTTTCTCATATGAATATTTTCCATTTGAATATCGTGAGTTATATATTGAAGTATTTTCTTATCATAGAGAAATGTGTATGGATAGAAGAAGGTGTGACCCAATGTGGTATAGAACATATATTGGTTAGTGGTTCTACCAATGGTGAAAATAAATTCTTTTAGACTGTGTGTGTATGTAGTGGCAAGTAGGTGACACTCTAAGGTAGATATTTCATGTAGCAGCAGTGGTTGAAGATTTGGAGTAAGTTTCCCTAGAATCACTGAGACCCCCTTCAAGGTTGTGGTTATGGTAGATTATGGCATCTACATCGATTCTAAAGGTCAATCCCATTTTTCAAGAGTGGGAGACAATACGTGTTATCTCCACCACTAAAATATTGTTCAGCAGCACCTCACTAGGCTGGTTGTTTGAGTACTCTTGGAGACATATAATGAGGAGAAGATGGTGGACTTTGAATACATCACTTCTATATACATATCCTATAGAATATACCTACTCCATGTAATTAGGTTGTATAACAAGATTATGGATATGGGAAAATTTATTAAATGCGTCATAAACCGTATAAGATGGATGTCATGATATATACTTTTTGAGGTACTAATCTAGTATCATATGAAATAATTTATACAATATTTTTTATATTTAAATCACATTATTTAATATATATTCTTGTGGTCTATATCATACATCTTTTTTTAATTAACTTTTAATTTTAAAACAACTCTTTAGGAATAAATTGAGAACCCAAAGAGTACATAAGGAAAATCAAAAAATACCATATGAGATGGATGATGTCATGACTCCCTTCTCACAATGTGTACCCCTCATGGGATTCCAATGTGAGAAGGTATATAGTGACCCCCGAGTCTCGCCTCTATTAGGCCTCAATTTGGAGACTAGCTCAGAGGATATAGTAAACACATAAATAGGATGCATTTTCCTCTATGAGAACACATGTGGAAGATAGATATAAGATAGACACCAACCAACTCCAAATCATACTACAATATAAAATAAATCTCATGTGCAGATATGTAATGTCATGAAAAAACTAAAACAACTGAAATTAAAAAACTGAATAAACCAAAATAAAGTAAAAATGACAACAACCAAAAACCCCAAACAACTCCTACAATACCAAGATAGTAGTTACCAGCCTGATATCCAACCTTCTCCAAGTGTCCTGGAAAATAGTTTATATATATATGTAAGGGGTGTATAATAGTATACATAGTAGGATCCTCCCTGGAGCCTCTCATGAAAAAGTGATGAAATCTTGCTAAATCACAGTGAACAACAAGTGAAACTATCTTACCTCCAAAATAGGTATACTTTGTTTTCAGCCTCACCATGGCTACTCTCACCAAGTATCAAATACAAGATTATATAATATAATTAATAAAATCAATGGTACCCCACAACTACAACCCCACTAGTTTTCCTCTTTTCCCCAACATCACACATCCTAAGAATCACTCTCAGAAAATTATTTCCCACAGACACTTGGGAGATGTACCATAACATGAACCCCATGAAACACAACCCCAAAATCCACATAATAATAGAAACTAGGTAGTTTTAGGGATCCACCACTTCTATCATAACATGTATCATAATTCTGTCATTATACCACAATCCATTACAACCCATACACCGAGTATGGATAATCAAGCTATCACAACCTATACTCGTTACACCTATAGTAGTCCATAGGGAACTATATCGTAAATATATTTGTGTGAATAACCACAATACATTACATCTATATATATACATATATGGATAAAACTAACTGTTGTTCCTACAAGAACAAGTAACAACCAAGATAAGAGAGTAGAGCCAAAGGGGGTAGTCAGCCATACATTCTCCAACAAAAATGTTTTGGAAAACACCCCCTTGAGATCAGAACCCTTGGTGCGTCTGTTTCCCTAATTGATAGGGTGGAGTATGATATTTAAACACAAAAATTACAGAATATACTATAGCTCACAACAACACTATGTTCATAACCTAGTCTTAGACTAAAATGCAGATAAGGTCTCATAGACTCCCAATTGCCACTGTTAATAATAGGATTCCTATTAACACACAACCATTTAAAGAGCTACATTATATTACATTATCCATTTTTATCATTTTGATTCTACATTAATTAATTATTTAAACATTAATTAACATTTATCAATTGCACAATATATTTCATTAGCATCACACCCAATGTCCACTATTCCATTAAATTAAACCCTTACAATTGTGTTGCGACAAGATCTACCCCCATGGGATAACATCATGTATTCAACCATTAATTAATTGCACTATTAACTTCCATAATTCCAGGCATTGTAGAAAATCAAAACAAAGCTACTAATCACAAGGGGTTCAACCCTGTGAGTAGATTAGCTACTCATTGAGTCATTTTTACATTTAGCAGGAGAATAGATCCATCCATCCTTGATAAGTTAAACACAGAAATCATGTGACATACCACGCATGTCTTCACATCCTTATAATGAGGGTAAGCTAAACCAGCTGCCTCAAGTAGTGGGTAAATTAAAGTACATAAAAAATAAGAGATTCAATAAGCCACCACATTCACTGCCACAAGTAAGCTTAGATTCAACCCTTTTCATCACCTATGGTGTCATTCCCGACACCGACCTGTATAAATTGATTCATATCACCTCTCTAGGCATCAACATCTATCATAACCGTTGGACTCCCTACCTCCACATCTCACAACATACATCCAGGATCAATCACATCACTAGCAGTAGAAAACAACAAGGCAACTGGGCTCTTGTCCAAAAACAAGGAATTCTTCCTTCACTAGCAATGAGCTCTCACAGATCCAAGAATAAGGATCTTTATCCTTTACAAGAATGATGGTAACCCAGAAACCAATGAGGAATTATATTTTATCAACCAGTTCTTTTATCCATCATGAGTTAACCGATTCATTATTAGTAGGTTCCAACTGTGGGAAAACTAAATTAGAAGCTATCATAGCTACCACAAATTAGTTAAACAGTTAATTTGAAATTCCTTTAATAAAAAATCCCCAAAATTCTTTAGGATTAACAACACCATGTAATTGGAATGCACATCTACATAAATTTTAATAATATCAAATTACAACCAGATTAATTTACATGGAACGTTATCTTTATACATATCATTATAAATTTATTCCAGCACTACATTCTTTACCAATTTCATCAAAAACCTCATTTTAACAATAAAATATTTGATATCACATTATCATGAAAATTAAGATTCAAACTATTATCATGGTGCAAAAAAACACCACGAGATCAAACCAATTCTCTTATTCTGGTTGAATTATTTAATTAGGTAAATTTCATTACGATCCAAAGGGACAAAAAATGATAACTCTACAGTTGAACATTAAATAATTAAGAAGCAATGAATCATGTACCTCGTAAATTTTATAATGTTCTTCACTCGAGAATGGATCAAAGCAATGGATCATGATCACCTTCCCCTCAACAACTGAATCCCCCTAAGTATGTCGCGACATAAACGTATCCACAACAACCAAAAGAAATTCCATTATAACCATGGGGATCAAATTACGTAGCATGGAAAAGTGGAACATGATATAATATATCAAAGAAAAACTAATAACGGAGGTAGATCATATTGTAGATTGAATACGGATCAAAGAAGGATACGAGGAACCGATCCAGGATGAAGGAATCTCCAAATGTTGAAGTGGGAGGTGTCCGGGTCATCTAGGGTCGATTGGGGTGCACTAAAGCCATAGGGTTTGAAAAACACAATTGGATGGGAGAAATTAAAATACTCAATGGTGGGGAAGAACCTAACATGATCCTCCTCATCACATCATTTACCCATTTCCAAGTGACTTACACAAAACAATGTGTCTCCTTGGTGATTCATTTTTTTTTTTCAGAAACCCAAATGATACACGTCATGTACCCCATGGTCACGTAGTGTAGCCCCCTGTTTCCAGCTTGTTGAGAAGAAACTCTTATAGACATCCTATAAACCTTCTTTAAGCACCATGGTCTTCATAAACATGAAATGGGTCAATCCACGAGGATCCAGGACCTTACATCTGATACCTCTAAAATCATTCTTGCCTTCAAGAATCCAAAACCAACCTAGAGGGGAAACATAAAAGGGTTAGTCTAAAAAAACACCCAGTGAGATACCTCACAAGGTTTTAGCCACCAAAAGAGCTCAACCACATCAAAAGAATAACAAGACACCTCACAATAACCACAGCCAATTCTTAAACACTCTCATGAGGTAGATACCTCTCAATGAGATCAAGACAGAACAAGAAACAAAAGGAATCCATCCCATAGACAGGAAAGGTCTAGAACCCCAAAACTAACATTATTACAAGGAAAGAGCTAAACATAAAAAATCATGGGATACATTGTGTGTATATGTGACTCACATTCCCTAGTACTAACTTCCATGCCACCATGTCACAACAAGATAGAGACCAAGGGAATAGAGCACCCATGCAACCCATTCTCATTGAAGTCCTGGATCTCCACAGGACACTCCTCGAAGGTCACATAATCATTAACATCAATCTCTACCCAATAAATGACATGAGATTCATCATGAAGATAATTTCAATTTTTGACACATGAAAGAAATCAGATACCCTGCTCATATGTGGGGGATGTGCTACTCGATATGCCACAGCTCCGACCTGAGCCAACACCTCAAATGGACCATAAAACTGGTGAGAAATCTTACTCTCAAGACCAAACCTTATCATATTATGATGGGGAGTGACCATCAGAAACATGTGATCCCCATCATCAATCTCTTAAGGTCTCTTCCATTGGTTGGTATATGATTTCTAATGATCCAACATTTCCATCATCCACTCATGAATCTCCACAACAATCTCTATCATATTTTGTACTAGTTATGGTCCAAGAATTTCTGAATCTATAACCACAATAAAACACAACAAATAATGGTATGATATTACATAAAATGATTAAAATGGTTCCATACCAATGGGGGAGTGAAAATTATTTTTTTATGTGAACTCCACGAATGGTATGTGACTCATTTACAACCCTCTAAAATATAAGACATAAAAGAGAAACATGTCTTCAAGAGTTTGGATGTTCTTCTCTATATAACTATCCTTATACTGAAAAAAAGTAGTTCTAAGGCATATAGGATAACCAAAATAATTATAGAGACATCTCCACACCATAGAGATTAAACAAGGATCTTGATCGGAAATGGTCATCCTGAGACTCTGTGAAGTCTCACCACCTCCTCCAGATATTTCTTTGACAAAACTCCCATCGAGATCAATTCCTTGATTACTATGTAGTGGGATGTTTTCGTTTAATGCTCCAATACCACCCAAATAGTGTCATGACCTCCTAGAGCTCATGGTAAACAAATAATAATGTCCATTGAAATGCCCCCCACTTCCACTATAGAACATCTAACAGATGGAGCAACCCACCAGGGACACTATACTCGGCCTTCAACTTTGGGAATACAAAACATCGAGTCACAAACTCTACAACTACACACTTCAGTATTGGCCACCAAAACTAACCCCTCAATGATTGGTACATCTTTATCACGCCAAGATAAAACGTTAAAGGTGATCTATTGAACTCCCTTATAACCATCTCATGCATCACCAATGGAATGAAAAGTCTTTTGTGATACAACACTTGGTGTTCTTTATCCTCAGATCAACCGTCAGGGGCCTCACCACAGACAACTCAGTCTCTCCAGACCTCCACCTCTAGATCCCCCAATAGAGAATATTCCACATGCTACACCATTGATGATTGTATCAGCATCTAAAACTGATAACATCTACCCCCAACCTCTCCCATATATAGATGAAATGATGAATGTTCATCCATTACTCTTCAGGAATCTATGGATTCATGCACTGCATCACTACATGACTTCCTCCTTAGCACATCAGCAACAACATTCGCATTTCCAGGTCTATATGAGATGTTGAGGTCGTATTCCTATAATAAATCCATCCACCGATGATGCCACGAGTTCAAGTCATGCTAGGAGAAAACATACCTCGGGCTCTTATAATCAGTGAAAAACACAAAGTTCCCACCAAGGATGTAATGTATCTACAACATCAGAGAAAACACCAGGGTTATCCATTCAATATCATTGGTGGAATAGTTAAATTCATTGGAACGTAACTTCTGAGGCCCATAAGAAATGACATATCTGTTCTGTATCAGAACACAACCTTACCCCAGATGCAAATTATCGTAAAAAACATAATCTGAACTCTCTCTATTAGAAGACAAATAACTAGAGAACATACCATCTTCTCATTTAGATACCAAAAGGATGCCAAACCTTGATCAATACCCACGAATTCCTGATTCTGCATGTTCAATGTTATCAGAGGATTCATTACCCAAGATAAATCTGCTATGAACCTCCAATATTATCCTGTGAGACAAATAAAAAATTTCACCTCTTCAAATATATTGGGGGCTGCCCAATACACAACTGCTTCTATCATTGACGAATCCAAATCTACCCCCAACAGGGACACCACATTCCCCACGAAATGAGCTTCTCGAGCCCAAAAATCACAGTTTGACAACATTCCAATTAGCTGATAATGATGATGAACACCCAAAATGGCGTGAAGATGCCTTGTATGGTCCTCCTCAGATTCAGACTACACTAGGATGTCATCGATGAAAACCAAAAAAACATATGTAGAAAAACTCTGAACACATAGTTCATCAATCACATTAAATTATCTATAGAATTTATCTCACTGAATGGAATTACAATGAACTTATAATGCCTATGATGGAAATGGAAGGCAGTCTTTGTGATATCTTTATCCTTCACACACATCTGATGATATCCTAACCACAATTCGATCTTCAAGAATAAACGTTCACCCATCAAATGATAGAATAATTCATCCATCCCTGTAAGAGGATATAGATTCTTCATTGTATCTTTTTAAAGAAATGATAAATGATACATAATCGCAAAATGGAGTCATTCTTCTTCACGAACAAAACCAGTTCACCCCACAGTGACATATCCATCCTAAAAAAACACACAATAACAAACTATCATGATGTACACCCGGCTCCCATATCTCATAAGGGGAAATCCAATATGGAGACATAGAGATAAGAGATTATCTTGGTTGAATCACAATCCCAAACTCCATCCCTCTTCATGGGGTTAATGCTACAACCTCTTATGGAAATACGTATGGGTACTCTTCTATGACCCTAGAAAACACCAACGTCTAATCCTTTGAAGAACTTAGTATCATATCTTCCATCAAGGATGATAAGGATAAAACAAGCCGCTGACCTATCTGATGGTCTCACTCGTTGACAAACACTGCTATATCTCCATCAACAATGAAGAATACCATTTGCCTCCTAATGAAATCCACAGTATCATACACAAAATAATACCAATTCATAAATACAATGAAATCATATAGTTATATCTGTAAAAATAGTAAATCTCCCCACGAGTGGTTCTACCCTATCACTAGCTCACAATCTCAACATACTTCAACAATGTAAGATAAACCTCCTATAGGATTAGTAAATGCAAAGGGAACTAAAATCCAGTCTTCATCAAGACCCAAAGCACGGAAAATGGTAGGTGATATGAAGGAGTGTGTCACTCCTAAATCTATCAAGGTATACAAAAAAGTAGAAAATAAAAAAAGGGTACCTCGAATGACATTTGCCATGCCCAGTGCTGGTAATGCTTTTGCATAAAGCTGACCATGAACTACTCCATGACCTCTGTGACCCTAATGAAGACAACCAACATAGTCATTCCCTACTCTATAAGGATGGGGATAATCTTAGGAACTTCCTCTTCCAGCCGCATCTGCTCAAAGCTGAACCAAAGCTCGTGCAACCTACTATTTCTGCCATGGTTTGAACTGCCTCAATGGATGGAGTGGAACACCTTGTGTATGATGAATGATCTAAAAGTTTGGTAACTCTCGATGTATATGGACTCGACTTACACATGAAAATCAAGCTCATGATCCATTGGAATAGATATGATATCCATCACCCCTAGTGAAACGAGATACTGAGAGTGGGACCTAACAAAAAAATAGAAACCCTTCTTCCCTAAAAATCAGGAACTCCCGACCACAACTCTACATCCCAAGAAATCCTTACCACTCCCCTCTCATTAATATGTAGTTATGTATTATATCTTCTCGATGACCACATCTATTTATATCTCCTCGAGATATTACTTCATCATAAATTGGGTGACCTTGTGCTGGATATCTAGATGCAAAGCCTCCCCAAAATACCTCGCACTGGCCACCTCATTTGGAAACATGTCTGAAGCATATCGTAAAAGGTTATTGAAAAAGATTCAAAACCCTTGCACACTGGAGCACCCCTATCAAAGGGTAAGTAGATCCTAGCAAATAAACACCTTTGCGGTAAAAGAAAGAAACTCAACTCAATAATATCGTAGAACTCCTCCCACGAGATCGCCAACTCCCCATGATCGATGAGGAACAAGAACCATCACTACCTCACTTCCCCATGCAACATTGTCACAACCAAAGACACACAGTTCTCTTTCTGAGAATTTATTAAATTGAAGGCTACCTCAACCTCATCAAACCATTCTTCCAAGACTATATCTGAAATGGATCCCTCATAATTTTGTAGACTCTAGAGCTAAAAAACTTGAAGTGTCCTCCTCCATGTATCATCATTTTCAACATATACCATGCTGTGATCGGCTGGTGTAGCCATCTAGACAAATTCTGCAAAAACCTAACGTGGAGGTGGACCAGGAGCCATAAAAAGAATATTACAAAATGATAGATCACTTAACTATTTAATATGGAAGACTACACATTAATAAATTGATTTTTTTATTCATTTTAGGTTAACATATCCCAAGGTCTACCCATCAAAACATAGTCACCAAGAAGAATGATCCATGAATTTTCCTTGGTCTTTACCCTACAACCAATATCAAATCATTTAGTAGCTGCTATAAATATAATGGTTCATGCATTAAATCACATGGGGCCCTAAATGGCTACGTCTCAACGGGTCTCTAGTGTTTACATCACTTTCTAAACATGAATAACATATTCTCCCAACCAACCCATGGAACCTCACATGTTCCTAATAATAAACTCTATTTTATCCCTCTACCTGACCTCTGATACCACTTTTCCACCTCCCCATCCCCAAAAGGTGTACCCTTCGTGGGGTGGAAGTGTGATAATGGACATAGTTACACCATTATTCCAATAACCAGTTTCCCCCAGGTTGTGGACTCGCACCGACTATATAGTAGACACACATATGGGAGCCATCACTCTCTAAGAGAACACATGCGAATGAGAGTGATAAAACAAACACCAACACTCTCCAATCCAAATTGAAATATAAAATAAATAACTTGGAAACATATGTATTTTAATTCTGGAAATTTTAAAAATGAAACGGAAAAATGCAAGTACCAAAAGAATGTAAAAATGGTAGAAACCAAGAAGTCTGAACAGCTCCTGAAACCCCATGCAAGTAGTTACCATCCTGATTTCCAATCCGATCCAATTGACCTGAAAATAGTTTATATATATGTAGGGTGGGTATAACAGTATACTAAGTAGGATCCTCCATAGAGACTATTATGAAAAAGTAATGAAAGCATGAAAATGCACAGTGCAAAAACAAGTTAAAAAAACTCATCACCTAAACATGTATACTATTTTATCAGCCTCACCATGGCTACTCTCACCTAGTATCGCATACAATAGTATATAATATAATATAGAATATAAATAGAACCATTATACTACTTTCCAACATATTTTCAAATTTTCCCCAAAGTCCCTCGTCCAAAGCATCTCTCTCCAAAAATGCTTTCCCATAGACACCTGAGTAAAGCACCACAACATGCACCTCATGTAACACAACCCCGAAATCCACATAACCAAAGTAACCAGGTAGTTTCCTGGAGACACCAGAGCTTACATAATGCATATCACACATTGTGAATTATACATCAAGACATTAAAACCCATACTCCATGTAAGGATCCCCACGACATCCCATCCTATACACGTTACACCTATACTATTATATAGGAAACTATATCCAGAATATTTGTCTTTGAAAAACCATGATCCATTACATCCATAAATACAAATATATTGGAAACAATAACTAGTGTGCCTACCAACACAAGTAAATACCAAGACAAGATAGTGGGGCAACAAGTGTTAGTCATCCATCTAACCTCCCACTGGAATGTTAGAGAAAACACCCCCCAAGGATTAGAATCACTGGGGTTTCTCTTTCCCTAACTGATGGGGTGGAGTAGCATATAAAAACATAAAAATAGAGAATATAATATAGCTCACAACTAGAATATGGGCATAACATAGTCTTAGACTCAAATGTAGCTAACGTCTCTTGGACTCCAGGCTTCCACTACTAAGACTATGTATCCTATAAGCACCCAACCATTTAAGAAGCTATATTAGATTACATTATCCCTTTTTATAAACTTTTCTTTACTTTAATTTATTAATGAAAAATTAATAAACCATTATCAATGACATATTATATTTCATTATCATCACACTCATAGTCCACTATTCCTTTAAATTGCAATATTTGCATTGTGTCCAAAAAACACCAATCCCATGGGTTAACATCATTTATTCAACTATTTATTAACAACATTATTACTTTCCGTAATTCCATGAATTCTAAAAATGAAACCCTAAACTACCAAACACAAGGGGATCAATAGGGTAGATTGATGAGCTACCAATGTAGAATTTTCCACCTATAAAAAGTGCATAGACCCATACATCCACAAAAAAAGCACATGGAATACCCCACACGCATTTATCTCTTTTGGAAGGAGGGTAATCAAGACCAAATACCTCCAAAAGTGGGTAAAGTAAATCAAATAAATAACAAGAGATTCAATAAGAAACCACATTCACAGTAGTGGGTAAGTACAACATCAAAATCATTTCATCACCTTTGGTTTCCTCCAAAACAACCACCTTCATAAACTGGTGCATTTTACCAGTCTAGGTGTCAACTACTTCCATAATCACTGTCCTTCATACATCAACACTTAAAAACAACCATCTAGGATCAATCACATCACAAGCTGCGGGAAAAAACAAGGCATTTAGGCTCTTGGCCAAGAACAATGCAATCTTCCTTCACAAGAGATGATCTCTCACAGCTCCAAGCATAAGATATTTGGCCTTTACATTAAAGAGGGTAACTTATAACCCTAATAGGTGATACCTTCTATAAAAAATCATATTATTTAATCAATCATGAATTAATTGATTCATTATTACTAGGTTTCAGAAATGGGAAACCTCAACTAAATTCCATCATAGTTACCAAAAATTAATTAAAAAATTAATTTGACGTAACTTTAAACATCAAGAAGAAACCTTCTTACGGTTTAACAACTAATTGGAATAGGAATTCACATCTGCATCAATTTCCTTAAGATCAAATTACAACAACAGAAACTAGATTCATTTACATGAATCTTTATCTTCAGCAATTTAATTATCAATTAATTCTGGATTTGTATTATTTTCAAATATAATCATAAAAAACATGATAACAAGAAAAAAATTATATATCACACTATTTAAAAAATCAAGAGTCATACCATTATCATAGTGCAAGGAAACAACATGTGATCAAACCAATTATTTTAATCCGGTTAATTTATTTAAATAAGCCAATTCTATTGTGATCCAAATAGATAAAACTTGTTAACTCTACAGTTTCATGTAAATAAATACATAAGAAATGAATCCTCTAACTTTAAAGTTTTCTATAGTTCTTCACTTGATAATGGATCAAATCAACAGATTACGATCACCTTCCCCACAACAATTGCATCCACTTGAGGATGATGTGGCACACCCGCCTCAACAAAAACCAAAAATAAACTCCCATAGATCCATGGAGATCAAACTCCAGGTAATGGAACACATTATTGGGAGAAATTAGATTTAATAAAACCAAATAACTGATGTAGATCCTTCCTCTGATTAAAGATAGATAGAACAATTAAGTGGTGAACTGATCCAGGATGAAGGAATCCCAAAATGTTGAAGTGGGAGGCGTTCGGGACACATGTGGTCGAGAGGTGGCGCACTCAAGTAGTAGGGTTTTAAAATAAACGATCAGATGGGTGTCATTAAAACACACTACAGTGGGGTTGTACATGTGATGTCCCTCCTTGTCACGTCATGTACCCTCCTCGAGGTGACTTATGCTAAAAAAAATGTGTAACCTCGACGCTTCATAATATATTTTGAAACCTTAATGGTACCCATCAGGTACCACTTAGTCAAGTCATGTTGCCACATTTTTTCATAGATTCTCACAACCAAACTCTTCTAGAAATCCTCTAAGCCTTCTCCAAGCACCTCGTTATCTGAAAACATGCAAATGGTCGATCCACCCAGATCTAAGCACTTACAAATAAACCATAAGAAACTATATTTAACCTATTTGATACATTATCCTTCAATAACATCCAAGTAATATTGTTTACCACTCAAGTTGGATCGTCCTTGATAAGTTCTTAGAACTAATAATCCATCTTATTCAATGTATTAATATACTCCTCCATTTTTATTTTCCCTACATTGAAAACTCTTACCAGAATAAGGTCATCCTAATTGATCCATCTATCGCCTCCTTGTTAGAGTCCACATGTAATAGACACTTAACCATATTAGCATCCTCATAGAGAAATGTGTTAATTGAAAATGATTCCTCAAACATTTCTTCTTCCAAGTGAAGAAGAAGCTCCTATGACATGACATCAAAAGAGTCCTTTTTCAATCCCTCCCACTATTGGACATCCTTATCATGATTAAATTGATCCATACTATTCTCATTGTGAACCACCACCACTAAGGCATCTTGAGTATTATTTGATTCACCATATTATTTTATACTAGATATAAAACTTTTGTGCATTTGGGTTCCACACAATAGTGATACACTCACCATTAGAACCTGTTACTCATTCGGTTCTAACTCTTTCTCCATAAATCATTCTTTCGAAGGCGACCTCATATCCATTGGTTTGTGAAGGCAGAAATAGTATTTTCATTCTTCGTATTTCTGTTTCTTGTAATGGATGCAACTACCTAAATCCTTGTACTCTTTCTCCCCCTTCTTCCTCCTATGATTATGGTACACTCTACCATGAAGTCCATCCACATTGTAATATTAGAATCATCTAGAATTTCTATTAGATTGTTTTGACTATTTAATGATTTTTCTTCAAAAATAATCCTCATTCGGGGATGGTTAATGTTGATCTAGGGCCAACCATTTAATATTGTATCCTTTAAAGAGGTTACCCAGTTTAATGGTAAGATGTGAATTAAATGCACTAATCCCAATAGTAGTATTCTCAACACCCCTAAAAACCAGAGTTCATGGGATCATTCATTCTTTTGAAAAATTTATGTTGTTGATTGAATACTCTCTATAGGAGCTGAGTTGATGATATGACCATTGGTCCATGTTCATTGTAAACCATCCTAGAGGTTGACCACATTACCAGCTCTAATAGCCTCAACATATGATGTTTTCATGTGAGGAGGAGGAGGGCATAATCCACCCAATCCCTCCAACACCCTGACCTGAAAACAGCCTCCCCCTCTGGAACAACCAACACTTGTTTCATCCTTCTAAATACATCTGAAACTTTTGGATCCATCTCTCTCAGATTAAACCCTTTCTGGATGGGAAACTATCTTTCTGCTTCACATGATCCCAAATGTCTAGTTTTGTCCATTGATGAATAATCAAGGGAGACACAAACATTCTACTCCTTCTTGCACATGTCATGAAAGCAATTTCAATTGCTACCATATGTACCTGACCCCTCATAATTTATATTGTGAACTCTGTTCAGGGTACCTCATCTACACACAACCATCAGATGAATATGATACTTGCACGAAGAATAATAATCGACCCAATGATCAAAGTAAATAGTTTTCTTATTGAGAAAATAATCCCCTACCACTAACCAGACATACTCAACACCATTTCAGTAAACATCAATATCGATGAAAATTTTAGGTGAAATAGGTTGACATGAATCATGTATTGTACTATCCTAACATAAATAATGTCCCACTAAATTCTCTTGCATGAAAAGGATTGAGTGATTTAGAAATTGATGGGGTGAGGTCTATAAAACTATCCCAAAGAGTTGTTCTAAAATGGTATCTATGCATGTCAAACTCGTAGGACCACCTGAACAAGAAGAAGCAGAGACCATTTGAAACACGGGGTGCACTAGAGTATGCTAAAATAAGATCCTATTGAATGAAAACCAAATAATTATGTCATTTTTTTTTCATGACCCGTCCTCGAGGCCCGTGTCGTGACTACCCCAAGCCCGCCTTCCATAGGCCAGGGGCTGGTGACTAGCACCAAAGGTGTAAATCCCGATAACTGGGAAGGCATTGCCTTTATAAAAGAAAACAAGCACCACAGAGTACAAGCGGAATCAAAACACTAAGCAAAAAAGAAATGATGAAAAGTAAATGGGCCAGAATACAAACCCAAAAGAAAGCACAACTACAACTGAACAAGGTACAACAGCAAAAAGACAAACAGCTGGAAGAAGGAAGCAGCTCCTGGGTCGTCCTCCTCGGATACTACCTGAAGGGTAGGTACAGATAGCGCAGCTCCTGGTCATCCACCACGGATCCTACCTGAAGGGTAGGTACAGATAGCCTCCTCCACGCTCTCGTCCGTCAACCTCCTCTATGTGTCGTCTCGTCGTGTAGTCCACCTCCGTGTACTGACTCGTCGTGTAGTCCACCTCCGGGTACTGACACGTCCTCGAACACTCGGCCTCCGTCAGCACTGCCCATCGTCTACAACCAACACAACGAGGTGCGGGCATAGCCCGGGCATGGGTGAGTATAACGATACTCAGTAGGGACCCCGAGACCCTCAAGGTCTCACTAAACCAACAAGGATAACCACAAGAAGATCTCAACAGATAACCTCTACTTAGATATATGCCCATACATATACCTAAGTTGTCAAGTAACCCATATCAATCATGAGGAAACACAAGGATTGTGAAATCAACGGATAACCACTACCCAGGTATATCCTCATACATATACCTAAGTTATCAAGTGACCCATCTCAATCATGAGGTAAACAAAAAGGTCAAAAGTCTCAGCTCAAACCAGGATTTTCATTATCGAAACTGTAACTGCTGAAGAGCCCCGTCTCTGGAGTTTACAGTGATCCTGTCACGACTCTGAGGTACTGCTCACTAACCTAAGACTGCTGAGGTACTCCTCCTGTCGAGTACCGCAGGCCTGTCACCTCGCACAGTAGTGCTTCCCGCCGGGGTCTGCCACCCAAACACAGTAGTGCTCCCCCCTCATAGCCTATAGAGGTACTCCTCCTGTCGAGTAACGCGGGTCTTCCACCTCACATAGTAGTGCTCCTCCGCTGTGGGTCTGCCACCTCACAAAGTAGTGCTCCCCACTGGGCTACGAAAGTCACTCTGAATCGAATCGGACAAGCAGTCTTCAGGTCTCTGCCGGCTACACAGTCTCCGTACTCCGTACACTCATCTTCGGGATGGTCCGCTCCACGAGATACTGGTCGATACTCCAAGAATCAAAAAGTCCCACTAAGAAGTATCTCAAAGGACCGCCTCGTCATAGGGGTCTCAACGCAACAGACGGCGCGTCAATCAGACGCCCGGTCTGTGAGTTATTAGCCTTCTCGTCCCAGGGGCCCGGTTCGTTTTGTGTGCGAACCAATCCGGCCATAACTCAACAATACCCCGAACACTCATAGGGTATACTCAAAGGGAACGTTTCTCAACGAGATCACCAACGCCGCTGACGGTTCGTCAAACTCACATTCTGTCAGAAAGGTATCATCTTTTCCGTTCTAGGGGCCCAGTTGGATTTCAGTGCGATCCAACCCGGTCACTATCCAACTGCATCAAAAACTCGGGCGGAGGATGCCAAAAGTTATGTATCGTCAACAGGAATGCAACGCAACAGACGGCGTGTCAATCGGACGCCCGGTCTGGAAGTTATTGGCTTTTTCGTCCCGACGGCCCGGTTGGTTTTTAAGTTAAAACCAACTCGACCGTACTCCAACTGCGTCCAAACCTCGGGCGGAGTAAGCCAAAATACCCGTATTACTTAGAGAAATTCAACAAAGCTGACGGCATGTCAATCGGACGTCCGTAGGTCAAGATATGAGCGTTCCCGCTCCGAGGGCCTGGTTGGTTTCGTGCACGAACCAACCCGGCCGAACCCAAAGTATTCCGAAAAACTTGAGTGCGATATACCAAAACGACCGTCTCAATCCAAGGATCGTGTTTCCATAGACGGCACGTCGTTCGGAGGCCCGTAGCTCAAGTTACGGGCAAAATACCGAAAACGGTCCGAAGAAAGGGGGGTCCGGGCCCGGGCCGACCCCCCCTGGGTCGGCCGAACCGGGTCGACCCGACCCGGTCCAACCCGGTCCAACCCGGCCGGTCCCGGTCTAGCCTGGCCAGGGCATGGCCCGGTAGGTCGGACCGGCCTGGCTCGGCTCGGCCGAGCAGCTAGACGCCGCGGGGCGCCACCCCCGCGGTTTGGAGGTGTCGCGGCCCCGCATGGGGCCGCGTTGGTTCAATCGGACGTGGCATGTCGCCGCGTCCCGTGCGGGTGAGCCGGACCCGCGCGGACGTGGCAGAAGCTGCGGCGGCTCTGTCCGGCGGCGCGCCGGGGCGTCGCCGCCTCCGGCTGCCGGCGCCGCCGCGCCGGCAACCCGCACCGCCGTCCGCTTCCGCGGGCCCCCAGAGTTGCTCTGGTGGTCCGTTTTCCTTCCCGTCTGCGCCGTTGCCCCTCCCGGATTCCGTTCTTCACCGCGGGATCATCAAATTGCCCTTGCGTCACGTTTTGTCGTTGCCCGCCAAATCCGCACAACCACGAAGAACGACGGAGGGTTGTCGGGCCGTGTTCGTTTGGCCCGCACCCTCCGCGTTAGAATAATAACTACGGGAGAATTATGAAACACATGAAACAACAATTTTAATAAATTGAAATTGTTCATATGAATCCGGTTCTTTAATTTTAAAGAAACATTCACAGGAAAATAAAATATTCACAACTACCCCTACCTCGTCAAGACGTCGTCCGCGGGTTCTTCGCAGAATTGGGGATCGTCGCGTCATCGCGGTATCCGGCGTCACGTCGTCGCGGAAGGGTGTCGCGTCGACGAACTCCGAGGTTCAAGAACAAAAATATTTAATTAATAATAAATAAATCCTTCTTGAGTTAAAAACCACAAAGGAAAATTTAAAAGGGATCCGAAACTCTCACCTCAACGGATGATCGAAGGCTTTTTTGTTGTTGATTAAGGAATGTCGCCGAAGAACGTCACGGGAGAGGAAACGTTGGCATCGCAGCACACGGCGTCGCGTCTTCGATTTCTGTGGGTTTGGCGTTCTTCGTTGGATGCCGGCGTTCTTCGCGTTCTTCGCGTTCTTCGCGAAGAAGGGTGAAGGCACAAGAACTTCTGTCAAAAACCTTTCAACGTGTTATCCTCCAATTGTCGCATTGGTCTTAATTTATTATTATGCCGACAAACAAATAAGAGGTAAGTAACAACCCATTAATTCGTAGAATTAAGTCAATGAAAGAAACCGCCCATTTAATTCACGAATAAAGCCGCCCAATTAAATGGTGCGTTAAGAATTTAAGAAAACGCGTTAGTTGACTTTCATAATGACAGGTTTTCGCGGGTATGTTACTTAGCGGAAAAGAAACGTTGGGGATCATGCGGGCCCCACCTCACAAATATCCTACCAAGAGGGTAGGATATTTTTGGATAGTACCCTATCCGTTTCAACTCAGTTTAAGTGGCTTTCAAGGTGGCTTAAGTGAAATAAAATAAAGTTTGTCGTACAATTATTTTATTTCTTAACTTTTAAGCCCGAAAATTAAAAAGCACACCCGAGCAAACGCAACTCCGGAAGAGGAGTTTCTAAGAAATTACTGGCGCTGCGATTCCATCGGTGCCCTCATAATTCGATTCCGAGCAACGGTTCAAAATTTAGAAAAACCCGCTCGTCCGTTCACTGAACGTACCCGAGCCAAACTTCGGAAAATGATTCCGGGCACACCGGGCCTCGGAATCAGGTTCCGTCAGAAACTGCGTTCTTGTAAAATTACAATGAAAATTAAAAAAAATCCATTCGAATTTACGGGTCTTTACATTACTCCCACCACGGGGCTTTACGTCCCTGTAAAGCTTCACCACAAACTTAGGGAAACAAAGGCGATACTGAGCACGCATCTAAGCCTTCCGCTCCCATGTGCTCACCTAAATGTTCCCGTGCTTCCAAAGAAAGTGAACAAGAGGAATCGACCGTCCTCCTAGGATCCGCTCTTGTCGATCCTCGATCCCCACAGGAACCTCCGTAGAAGTCACCTCATCGCCACCGTCCAGCTCTTCATGGTCGATGATATGCGGAGGGTCGAGCACGTATCTCCTCAGTTGGGATACGTGGAAAACTTCGTGCACCTAGTGCAACTAAAGTGGATGGGTCAAGAGGTAAACTACCTCGCCTACCCAGCTGAGGACCTAGAAAGGTCCGTTGAACCTCGGAGATAACTTGCCTCCCTGGCCACATCTTCGTAAACCTCGTCGAGGTGAGACCCGTAAGAAGACGTGGTCGTCATCCATGAACTCCAGAGGTCTCCATTTCCTATCAGCATAAGGATTCGGTCGGCCCTGTGCCATCCTCATCCGCTCTTGGATAACCTGGACCTTCTCTAGTCTCACAAGAGATGATATGATTTCTTATTTTCCGATAAGAGAAATCCGGTCTCATCCCCTGGATGAACCACATTCGTTGCCTAATACATCCAATCCTGACATGAATGATGCATTCATGACATGGATGACGTCGTAAGGCCTCGATGTAACTACCAAGAGATCCAACTGTCACTCTCGCCTCCAAGGGTCGAGTCACACTGTCGGCATCAGTGTGGGGTCACTGGGTCTCCTCTAGTAGAAATCTCGAAAGTGAGGGTCAAGTAAACAGTTTAACCGGGACCACTCAGTATCAACCAAACAAAAGGACAGGAATGCAAACAAAGATAAGTGTCTTTTTATTATTGCATCTTAGAGTACAAGACATAAAGTAACTACAGACAAACATCAACAAAACCAAAAGCAACAGGATCAATAGCCTCCAGTTCAGAAGCTAGTCCCGCTCCTATCCATCTGCTTCCGGAGCTCCATGACCAGAGGCCTCAGCTACCTGAAGCTGAGCTCTCCCATGTCCTCATGTCCCCTACGGTCGGGGTGGGCCTCCTAGTGGTGGTGGAAACATCCCGAAGCGTCGTCCACCTCCAGCAGCATGGCCAGCTCCTCTGCCATGGATGTCTGCTCCTTGCGGTCCGCCCTGATCGAACCTCTGCCTCTACCTCGGAGGTTATTCATTTAACTGTTGGTCATCTGCATGGCGGGTCGGACAGTCACGTGCCATGTGACCAATTCTGTTGTAGGAGTAACACTTCATGGTAGGTCTGGCTCTATCACATCCCTTGGTGCCTCGCACTACCGACCCTGAGTCACGCGGTCGACCACCAGTAGGTCTGGTCCTCTTGGACCCCTGCGTCGTCTGTCTACTGCCCGCTACAGAAGACTCTGCCGCATGCCTGCTAGTGGTGGGTCCTACTGCTGGAGACTACTCAGCAAGGAAACTCTCCACTAAGAGGGCTCGCTCCAACACTCCTGTCTGCGTCGAAATGTTGTGCGATACAACCGAAGCTCTGATCTCCCGCCTGAGCCCCTGCTCGAAGGTTCGGGCCCTGAAGAACGGGTCCCGTACCATATCTGTGGAGTAGCGCGAGAGGTCTGTGAATCTCGCTGAGTACTGCGCCACTGACATGCTGCCCTTCCGCAGCTGAAGTAGCTCCTGTATACGCACCGCTCGAGGGGTGGCTGGTACAAACTCTGCCCGGAACAGACTCTCGAAGTCTGCCCATAGAAGTGTCGCCTCGTCATGCATCTGAAGCATTAGGCTCCACCATCTGCATGCTACTGCCTGAAGAAGGATGGCAGCAAGGATCACCATGAAATCTGTCGGCGTCCCCACTAGCCTGAAGACTCTCACCACAGCCTCCAGCCAATCCTCAGCCGCCTGCGGGTCCGTCCCTCCCTGAAACCTGGGTGGCCTCTGGAGCTGGAACTCATGCAGTGCGCTCAAGCGACGTGCATCCTCTACTGCTGGGGCTGGTGGAATCGGTGGCCCAACGGGTAGTAGTACCGCTGGTGCCTCCGCTGGTGCCTCAACTGGGATAGGGCCCTGTACTGAGTCCTCGTCGCTCGGCGGGCTGTCAGTACGTACCACTCTCGGGGCTCTAGCTGGTCATCCACGGGGAGGCATCCTAAAAGAAACAACGTGACATGGTAAAAAGATTATACCTAGTGAGATGACCTGGATTGAGCTGAAATTTAAATAAAACTTCTAGAAAACACACACGCAATCAGTGTTTTTGTGCACAAAGTCGGAAATCAGTTGTCAGGGTCCTGGTGTATGAATACGTCGGCCGCCCGTACCAACACTGG
Source organism: Viscum album (assembly GCA_963277665.1). Classification (NCBI taxonomy): domain Eukaryota; kingdom Viridiplantae; phylum Streptophyta; class Magnoliopsida; order Santalales; family Viscaceae; genus Viscum; species Viscum album. The sequence goes on along the minus strand of OY728143.1, from coordinate 957,151,082 downwards.
ACTCCCTGAACTGAAAACCACACTCGGTACTCTTAACACTATTGTTTCACAGAAAGAAACATTAGAGTTATAAGTTCTGCGGTAGAACCGAACTCCTTTGATACCAATTTGTCACGACCCGTCCTCGGGGCCCGTGCTGTGACTACCCCAAGCCCGCCTTCCATAGGCCAGGGGCTGGCGACTAGCACCAAAGGCTTAAATCCCGATAAATGGGAAGGCATTGCCTTTATAAAAGAAAACAAGAACCACAGAGTACAAGCGGAAGCAAAACACTGAGCACAAAAGAAATGATGAAAAGTAAATGGCCTAGAATACAAACCCAAAAGAAAGTACAACTACAACTGAACAAGGTACAATAGCAAAAAGACAAACAGCTAGAAGAAGGAAGCAGCTCCTGGGTCGTCCTTCTTGGATCCTACCTGAAGGGGAGGTACAGATAGCGCAGCTTCTGGTCGTCCACCACGGATCCTACCTGAAGGGTAGGTACAGATAGCCTCCTCCACGCTCTCGTCCATCAACCTCCTCTGTGTGTCTTTTCATCGTGTAGTCCACCTCCGGGTACTGACTCGTCGTGTAGTCCACCTCCGGGTACTGACTCGTCCTCGAACACTCGGCCTCCGTCAGCACTGCCCATCGTCTGCAACCAACACAATGAGGTGCGGGCATAGCTCGTGCAGGGGTGAGTATAACGATACTCAGTAGGGACCTCGAGACCCTCAAGGTCTCACTAAACCAACAAGGATAACCACAAGAAGATCTCAACAGATAACCTCTACTTAGATATATGCCCATACATATACCTAAGTTATCAAGTAACCCATCTCAATCATGAGGAAACACAAGGATTGTGAAATCAACGGATAACCACTACCCAGGTATATTCCCATACATATACCAAGGTTATCAAGTGACCCATCTCAATCATGAGGTAAACACAAAGGTCAAAAGTCTCAGCTCAAACCAGGATTTTCATTATTGAAACCGTAACTGCTGAAGAGCTCCGTCTCTGGAGTGTACAGTGGTCCTGCCATGACTCCGAGGTACTGCTCACTAACCTAAGACTGTTGAGGTACTCCTCCTGTCGAGTACCGCGGGCCTGCCACCTCACACAGTAGTACTTCCCGCCGGGGTCTGCCACCCAAACACAGTAGTGCTCCCCCCTCATAGCCTACAGAGGTACTCCTCCTGTCGTGTACCACGGGTCTGCCACCTCACATAGTAGTGCTCCTCCGCTATGGATCTACCACCTCACAATGTAGTGCTCCCCACTGGGCTACGAAAGTCACTCCGAATCGAATCGGACAAGCAGTCTTCCGGTCTCTACCAGCTACACGGTCTTCGTACTCCGTACGCTCATCTCTGGGAGGGTCCGCTCCACGAGCTACTGGTTGATACTCAAAGTATCACAAAGTCCCACAAAGAAGTATCTCAGAGGACCGCCTCGTCATAGGGGTCTCAACGCAACAGACGGTGCGTCAATCGGACGCCCTGTCTGTGAGTTATTAGCCTTTTCGTCCCAGGGGCCCGGTTAGTTTCATGTGCGAACCAATCCGGCCGTAACTCAACTATACCCCGAACACTAACAGGGTATACTCAAAGGGACCGTTTCTCAACGATATCACCAATGCCGCTAACGGTACGTCAAACGGACGTTCTGTCAGAAAGGTATCAGCTTTTCCGTTCCAGGGGCCCGGTTGGATTTCGGTGCGATCCAACCCAGCCACTATCCAACTGCATCCAAAACTCGGGCGGAGGATGCCAAAAGTTCCGTATCGTCAACAGGAACGCAACGCAACAGACGGCGCGTCAATCGGACGCCCGGTCTGGAAGTTATTGGCTTTTTTGTCCCGGGGGCCCGGTTGGTTTTTAAGTTAAAACCAACCCAAACATACTCCAACTGCGTCAAAACCTCAAGAGGAGTAAGCCAAAAGATCCGTCTCACTTAGAGGAATTCAACAAAGATGATGGCACGTCAATCGGACGTCCATAGCTCAAGATATGAGTGTTCCCGCTCCGAGGGCCCGGTTGGTTTCGTGCACGAACCTACCCGGCCGAACCCAAGGTATTCCGAAAACCTTGAGTGAGATATACCTAAACGACCGTCTTGATCCAAGGATCGTGTTGCCACTGACGTCGCGTCGTTCAGAGGCACGTAGCTCAAGTTACGGGCAAAAGACTGAAAATGGTCCGAAGACGGGGGGTCTGGGCCCGGGCCGACCCGGCCTGACCGCCCCTGGGTCGGCCGAACTGGGTCGACCTGAACCGGGTCGACCCGACCCGGTCCAACTCGGCCGAGCGGCCGAGCAGCTGGACGCCGCGGGGCACCGCCCCCGTGGTTTGGAGGTGTCGCGGCCCCGCGTGGGGCCGCGTTGATTCAATCGGACGCGGCATGTCGCCGCGTCCCGTGCGGGCGAGCCGGATCCGCGCGGCCGCGGGTCCGCTGGCCGCTGGCGCCGCCGCGCCGGTGACCCGCGCCGCCGGCCGCTTCCGCGGGCCACCGGAGTTGCTCCGGGGGTCCTTTTTCCTTCCCGTCTATGCCGTTGCCCCTCCCGGGTTCCTTTCTTCACTGCGGGATCATCAAATCGCCCTTGCGTCATGTTTTGTCGTCTCCCACCAAATCCGCACAACCATGAAGAACGGTGGAGGGTTTTCGGGCCGTGTTCGTTGGGCCCGCACCCTCCGCGTTAGAATAATAACTACGGGAGAATTATTCAACACATGAAACAACAATTTTAATAAATTAAAATTGTTCATATGAATCTGGTTCTTTAATTTTAAAGAAACATTCACGGGAAAATAAAATATTCACAACAACCCCTACCTCGTCAAGACGTCGTCCGCGGGTTCTTCGTGGAATTTGGGATCGTCGCGTCGTCGCGGTATCCGGCGTCGCGTCATCGCGAAAGGGTGTCACGTCGACGAACTCCGAGGTTCAAGAACAAAAATATTTAATTAATAATAATTAAATCCTTCTTGAGTTAAAAACCACAAAGGTAAATTTAAAAGAGATCCGAAACTCTCACCTCAACGGATGATCGAAGGTTTTTATGTTGCGGATTAAGGAACATCACCGAAGAACGTCGCGGGAGAGGAAACGTTGGCATCGCGGCACACGGCGTCACGTCGTCGATTTCTGCGGGTTCGGCGTTCTTCGTCGGTGGCCGGCGTTCTTCGCGTTCTTCGCGTTCTTCGTGTTCTTTGCGTTCTTCGCGTTCTTCGCGTTCTTCGCGAAGAAGGGTGAAGGCACAAGAACTTCTGTCAAAAACCTCTCAACGTGTAATCCTCCAAATGTCATGTTGGTCTTAATTTAATATTACGCCAACAAACGAATAAGAGGTATGTAACGACCCATTAATTCGTAGAATTAATTCAACGAATGAAACCTCCCATTTAATTCACGAATAAAACCGCCCAATTAAATGGTGCGTTAAGAATTTAAGAAAACGCGTCAGTTGACTTTCATAATGACGGGTTTTCGCGGGTGCGTTACTTAGCGGAAAAGAAACGGAGGGGCTCGTGCGGGCCCCACCTCACAAATATCCTACCAAGAGGGTAGGATATTTTTGGATAGTACCCTATCTGTTTCAACTCAGTTTAAGTGGCTTTCAAGGTGGATTAAGTGAAATAAAATAAAGTTTGTCGTACAATTATTTTATTTCTTAACTTTTAAGACCGAAAATTAAAAACCACACCCGAGCAAACGCAACTCTGGAAGAGGCGTTTCTAAGAAATTACCGGCACTGCGATTCCATCGGTGCCCTCAGAATTCGATTCCGAGCACCAGTTCAAAAGTTAGAAAAACTCGTTCATCCGTTCACTGAACGTACCTGATCCAAACTTCGGAAAATGATTCTGGGCACACCGGGCCTCAGAATCATGTGCCGTCAGAAACTGCATTCTTGTAAAATTCCAAAGAAAATTTAAAAAATAAAATTCCTTGGAATTTACGGGTATTTACATTTTTATCTAAAATTCTAACTGTTTCTCGCTCCTACAAACCAAAAACATCAAAGACAAATCTCTTAAACCAATTTACTAATGGTCTTCAATTCTCAATTCAAGTGAAAAATGTCATGTTTAAAAAATATGAGGTGTTGGTGAATTTATATTTCAAGAGAGAGATTTAGAAATCATTTGAAGAGATCAGGTAATTTAGGGTAGAGATAGATTTGGGGTAATGGATGATGAATGTTCGTGTTTCAAAATAGAGAAAAACAGTGAGGTCAGGAAACCATGAAGGTTAGAAGAGGTCTCTCCCCATCTCACAGATAAGGGACTGGAAAACTCATCATCGGAGACTAGGTCATGGAGGAAGAAGAAGTAGACCAAGGGGAAACTACCTCATTGAGAAGGGGTTTTTTTAGCATTCATCTTCATGTTTAGTTTTCTTGTGGCCTTATGAAACTTAACAGCCCATTGCAAATCATATCATAGAGTGTACACAAATTTAGGGATTATAATCTTGAGGTATGATGTTTTTTGTTTCTTATAGGAAATATTCTTACTCATGATAATGGGAATATATGTAATTCTCAAAATATACTGGTTGGTTTCTGATAGTATCTACATTTACTGTTGTCATCAGAGTAAATCATTTACATCACTTGAGAGAGGCACATGAATCTACATGTGTGAGTGGGATGTATAGGAAGGTAGAGCTGGAAAAAAGAATATTGGATTATTTCTAGTAGCTATCCAAATTCATAGCCTTTACTTAGAGGATCATGGATGAAATTAGACTATGTTCTCTCCTATATATGATATATTTTTGTATTTATTCGCTGATGTATTTTTTGGACAACAACCTTAGAGAGTGGAAGATTTTATGCTCAACATTGTGCCTACATCTATACTAGTGTCTATTAATCTTTATGGGATGGATTCTACTATGTTATAGGAGTGGAAGAGGTAGCTATTGGATTTATTGGTATAGGGTTTTATAAGGCCCATTACCTCTCCCTAGGGTTCACCAAACCATTTCACAAAAAATATGAATAGAACGCATGGGTATTGTGTGGATTAATGGAATATTAATCACCTTATAGTGAAAAATTGGGTTTCCTTACCACAAATAGAAAGTATATTTGAATGACATAGATGATCGAGGGTATTCTAGAAGATCGACCTGTGATTGGGTTATAATCATGTATGACTTATTTCTTCAGATATTATACATACCAATTTTTTATGTTCTCTACATCATATATGAATATCTACTGATGTTGTTAGATATTAGGAATATGCCTTCCAGTTTCATTGAATTGATGAATAGGTTTTTCAATCCCTGTTTGGTTACCTTTTACACAGTCTTCATAGATAAAATATTAGTTCATTATCATATTTGAGGCAACTATTCCACTTATCTTGAGATTGTTTTAAATTCATTGAGGGATAAAAATTTGTAGTATAAGCTAAGAAAATTTTATTAATAGATTGATAATGTAGTCTTCTTAGGTCAGGTTATCTCTGAGAAAAGAGTTTAAATTGACCCACAAAAGGTGATAAATATGGATACCTTGGAGAAGCAGAAAAATATCTTTGACATATGATGTTTTTGGGGGATTTTTCATTACTAAAAATGATTCATATAGAAATTATCATGCTTATAAGCACTTATTGTGGTATTTTATAAGAGGGGTGTTAATAATAAACAATCTCAAACTTTTGAGGTTTCCATTGAGGTTCTAAAAGAGAGATTGAATTTAGTGATGATCTGGAATTGGCCATAGTAATATATGAGCTATATATTTACTTATGACACAACATTTATTAGGGTATGACCTGTTCTGGTGCTTTAAATATTGAGTCTTTGTGTCTTGGTTGTGGAGGTTAAGTCCTCAAGAGTATAATTACCTACTACATGATCTGGAGGTGGATGTTTTTGTGCATTCCTTGCATTTTTGGGGACATTACATTCTGGGAGAGCTTTTTTTATTGTACATTAATGAAAAAAAATACATAGCTATATAATTACAATGTGATAATTAAACCTTTGTAAATGAAGATTGGATGAATATCTATAATCATTTTACATTAAACTTGTCTATACTCCATGAAATTTTGATGTTGTCGACGAATATTTGAGTAAGAGAACATATACAAAAGCAGTTTAAGAGGATATTATAAAATGGTAGATTTTGTACATGTTTTTAAAGATACACATAGAGGTTTAGGACTCACATGGATAGACTGTACTGGAAAATCTATTAGTGATATCTTCACATTTAGAGAAGTTGAATATGTAGTTGTTTTCAAATCTTAATTTCTTTTAACTCAGAGAGGTTATTAAAGGTGTGGACTCACAACTAGATTTGTATATTGATGATGAAAACATCAACTGTATAAACAAGAATATATGGGTTCCCTAGATATGAGAGAGGTTTTGATGTGAGAGTCACATGTTTCTTAGTGGGAAGTTCACCCAGGTATCTAGAAGATCTATCATGACATGCGTTGACAATATTGGTGGCTCATGATGAATCATCAAAGATCTAGTTTTATCACAATGTGTTCCACCATTCAGCATTTAAAGGAGAAAACATGTGTCCTACCTTCTTATTACAACTATTACCAGTATTATAATTTAAATGAGAGGATTTATCTATGGAATTATTAATTAAAATACCATGGAGTCCTCTATGTAGCAACACATTTTGGGTAGCCATGGATCGATAGATGAAAGTATTTGATTTCCTCCATATCCTAGATACATTCATAGTTTATATGTTGGTAATAATATATGTTAGTGAGATCATATGAAAATATGGGGTCCCTCGTACTATCATTCTAGATTGGGATGCTCATTTTACATTGACATTCTGGCATGGGTTGTTTAAAAATGTGGGTACACATGTTCGTGTGAGCAAATATTTCAAAAATTATAACTATATCAAGTCTAAATAGACTATACATGTGTAGGAGGACATGCTATGAGAATGTATCCTTCATTTTAGTGGTTCTTTATAGAAGTATATCCATATCTTTGATTTCACCTATTATAATATTTTTCAGGAGACGAGTCAGATTGATCCATATGGGTCCCTTTTCGATAGGTCATACCATTCACCCATATGTTTGTTAGAGGGAGGAGATGAAACACTAATGGATCCACATTTAATTAATGGGAATTTATAGTAGATTCATCTAATTAGGAAGAAAATTTCATCTACTTAGTCTATATAGAATTCTTATGATTATATTTATCGATGACCTCTAATGTTTGAGATCAGGTATTGTGTATTCTTAAAGGTATCACCCTGATATGGTTATAGACATATAGAGAGTCAATATATGTTTTAACCTTCTTTTTAATTATTTTTGATATTCTGGAGATTGTCTCTATTTTAGCCTATCATTTTTTGTTACCTCATAGGTATTTATCCATATATAACATCATCCACATTTCATGTCTTCTCTAATGTCAAGATAACCTATTCCATAATTTTTATCCTAAGGATGATGATCTAGATATTGATGATTCTCTTGAGAAATATCCTATAAACATCAGTGATCAGAGAATGAAGGCTCTCTGAAGCTATTCTGCCCATTGATAATGGGTGTCAGGGAATTGTAGTTGCATACAGGATTGGACTTGGGAGAGGGAGGATCACATATGTTCCTAGTGGCTAGTATTATTCTCAGATAACATTTCTTCTCCCATTTAAGGTGAACATCAGGACAATTTCATTTATGTGTAGAAGACTGTATGAAACTAGTTTTTTCTATCATATATGAAATATTTTATTTTTGGTATAACCCTTGACATTTTATCATATAATCTTATACCTGAAATCCAGTCCATGGGATAGTTGGGTTTGTTTTAAAAAGATTATGGTGGAATGTATGAAGGAAACATAGTGTCCAGTTACACAATGTTTTATTGGAACACAATACATGTAACCACTTCATGCCATTAAATAGTCCAAAATTACCTTTCATGTCTTTAATGGTTTTTTCCTTCAGAGGAAGACACTGGTCATTACATGAAATGTAATGAATTTTCACACAGTATTAATTTACATTAGTTATTTTAATATGATTTAGGGTTTACAATTTTCAGATAAAATCTACCCTCTTCCCTCCCTCTCACATATAATCCCCCTTTGGGTAAACGAGTTTTAATTTTATCTTTTTTCCGGATATGACCTCCGAATCCAAATCATTAGGTCACTATTGTTGTTTGCCTCCAATTCCTTCACTACTTTAGCATTGTTCTCTATTTGGATTTATATCTTATTTCTATTTTGGTGCCTTCTCTTATAAAATATTCTATGTATATTCTTCTCTTAATCTATTCTATTTTGATCCAGGACAATCCAAAGGATCATACTGGATGAGGATAGTCTTATAGGGCTTTGTTATGTGTTATACTAATTATAACATCAAGTATCGGTGTTTTATTATGTGTTATAAAATGACACGATGGTTTCACCATGTGATTCCACTTATTTTTATCTTTGTCAAATTAGTTCACCTATATAGAACATAATTATTTTTTTGATCCCAAATACAATTTCTTATTATTATCCTTAGAGCGAGCCATTCTTTGGGTGTCCCTCCATATGCCTAATTATCTTAATGTTCTTTTACCCAAATCACATTGGGTGTGTTTGTTGTTTCTCTTAAATAGTGATATCAAATTGACAATTGATTAGATGTAGTGGAATATCAAAACTAATTTCATAGTAAATTATAATGAATTTAATTGAATTTCATTAATAGGACTACATCACCCTTAAATAATGGAACAATGGCTTCACACTAATTGATATTAAATGATTATGAGTTACAAAATGTACCTTAGCTCGTATTAAAGCTAATGGATACTCATCTACATTGATATGTGGGCCTGGAAACCCTCTTAAATTATGGTGATTGGTCATTATAACCCTTATGCATGTTAAATATAAATGGTAATGGATTCCCTTATGCTTAGATTAAATGGGAATGATTACCATTGTGTCGTTATATCTACAATGAAATAAATTCCCTTTATATAGATTTGATACATGTATGGAGTTTGTTTATATAAAAGTGATATTGGAAATGAAGACCATTATTATGTATATATGAAATGGTTATGTAATCCCAATACATTGACACGGGCATGGTGTCCCTATGTGTGATATTGTGCATGGCGTCCCCTAATACATGGGATACTACAAATTTCATCACCTATTGTTGTCATACAGGGTATAACATCCCTATATAATCATAACATACATGGAATCCCTACACTGTGATACTAGGAATGAAATCCCTTACTATTATGATATTGGGAATGGAGACCCTTAATACTGTGATATTGGGAATGACTCCCCACACTAGTATGATATCGGGCAATGCATCCCATTCTATAATGATATTGGGAATTACATTCCTGGATTTTTCTTCAGAGATATTCAAACATGAGCCAAATAATGTAGTGTCAGATAGATTTTACATAGTAACCTAATGTAACCCATTTAAACTTATTTTTAAATTTTTACATTACTATATCCACACACCACTATATTATACATCTAGAATGTATATTTATATACATAATTTGGGGTGGTCACTGATTTCATCTCACACCCTATCTGAGAATCCTATAGAATCAGAAAATACAACATGCATATAGGAGTATATAATGGGTATTTTTGTCTTATGACTCTGTGACAACTCTCCCGATTTTTTATGGGAGCTTGGAAGGAGATGATAGTGTTAGATCATGGTATGCTTTGATAGACTTTTGGAATTTTTGTACCTTTTGTATATATTTTACTGTATTGAATTCCTATTTATAGGTAAAAATTTTCTCCTTCTTTGTAGAAGCATGATGTAATAATTTATTTTTTATTATTTATTTTACATCCTTTTATTATTTTTATGTTTATTCTTTCTTCTATTATCTGTTCAATTATTGATATCATTTAGTTATTGACCAGTTTTTACCTAACGAATGTGATCCACTCTAGTAATGTGGAAATATTTTCCCAAAAGACACACCCTATACCCTCTCTACTAGTCAAAAGTACGTGGCATACACGGATTCGTGCTTGAGGCCATTTGGAAAACTTGGCTCAGGGTACCTCTGAGTAGTACACAGGTTTGGGACTTCATGTAAAACTTTTATATAGTATTTTATGGGACCTAGTGTTAATATATTTTAAGGTTCTTAACATCATAAACTTGTGTAAGTATGTTGAGATGAATAATGGGTAGGATTTATTCAATCTGTCTCACACAAAATGGCGTAAATATGTGAATGAAGGGGTTATATTTTCTCCATCCAAGGTGAGAAGGATAGTGTTAAGTAGGATCAGAATTCCTTGGCCCCTCTAGTGGTTTTAGAACATTTAAAGATAAAGTAGGCTGAGCTGAGGGTTGTGGAAGTGTTTTCCCATCTAAAGAAGGACTTGGGAATTCATGATACATCCATGGATGATCCTGCAGTTATGATCTTTCCAATGAGTGATGTCCAAAGTACTGGGGCACGGGGCTGGGAGGACATGAACCTGAAACCTCAGTTTATGGGAAGAGGAAATGAACATCCCAAATGACTAGAGTTGATGCAGGAAAAAATCTCCATGTCGACTGCAACCAGATCCCAAAGTTGACAGGGAAGGATGGATGGGGAGAATTTCTTGAGACCCCTTGACCCAAATATCATTGAAACCATCCCCATAAGTCTTGGTAAGGCAAGGTATAGAGATAAGTTATTTGTTTTGGGGAATAAATCAGGTAAGGTGTCACTGATTATGTAGATGGACCCCATTGCTAGAGCGGTCATAGAGTTGGGGAACTGTTTTCATGGTTTGGAGGTCCATAATCCTCCAGTATCTCATGAGGAGGAGTCTTCTGATGATTATAGTTTCAGTCACCCCTCAGTGGATATCTTAAACTGAAATCAAGGGAATGGACCCCCCAGCCCTAGAAGGAATAAGTGGAAAAAAGGTATGTGTGACTTGGGGAAATTCATTGTGGCTCAGGGGAAAAAACCAATGGGAACCAAGGACTACTCCAACATTCCAAAAACCAATGGAGACTCGGTCAACCAAGAAGGGAAGATAAAAGGAAGATAAAGATGTGTAGAAAGGGGTAATTGAAGAGACAAGTAGAAATTGAACAAATAGGGAAGAATAAGAGAGGGAGTGCTTGAACTTTATCTTGCACTCCAAAGAAGAAATGATTGAAACTAGTCTCTGACCTAGTGTCTCAGAAGAGGATATTAAAAAAAATTTATGATCATTGGTATCAAGTTGATGCTAATGAGGAGAAAGTAGTGTGAATATACAAACATATCATCTTGGATGAGTATGGATGCAATGGACTCGTCCAATAATATTAAGTAACATTTTAGTGAAATTTTCTAGTCCTTTTTGTTTTTTTAATATTAATTACCATATTTTTCTTTTATTATAAAATAAAATATTTCAAATATTATTAAACCTATTGAAAAAAATGAATGATTCCAATTTAAAAAATTTGGACCACATGAATCCAAATATGGAATCAATTTCTTAAAATTCAAAAAATAATAGAAGAAATTTAATCTTTAATTTAAACTATAAAATTTAAGGGAAAATGTATTTTCATAAAAATGGATTTTAAGGATGAAGATAAAAATTGATACTAAATTAAAGTATAAAATTGATTCCAATAAAATTAATGGGATTATTGAAAATATCATAAAAATAATTTTACATTAAAATGTTTTATTAATATAAGAGTACATTTAATATTATTATTATATATATATATATATATATTCAATAAAAATTAGTATTATTCACTACTCATGGGAAAATAAATCCTTTCTGAGAAATCAAAAAAAAATCACACCTTCTATATTTTGATATGCCGATTTAAAAAATTAAGTTAATTTTTAGTAACATTTTCTAAAAGTGGGAATAAAAAATTATATTAGAACATCATAAAATATATTATAAATTATTATGAAATAAAACATATTAAATTACTTTACTAACAATTGAGTGTTTATTTACTCAGGATTTATCAATAATTTTGTATTCATTCATACATATATATAAAAAAAACTTGTATAATATTTTTCACATCCTCTGATTTAACCACTATGATATGAGGTTATATAAAAATATTAATAATTTAATATTTTATCAAGTTACATTTATGATCAGTGTTGTTTATTGTATATGCTTTTGAATTTATTTTCCTTTTTAAAATATCAGGGTTTTGTGCACTATAATATATCAATGAAAGTAAATTTATTTAAAAAATAAACATACTTTGAAATCATGGGGTGTTACAATCATGAACCCTATTAAGAAAAATGAGAATGGTTATACTCTTCTAAGTCCATGAAAGATTATCCATCTATTATGTCTCATGATAGGATTCTAGAATGGTTTTTAAAAGATAAATAAACTTGGTTTAATAATCATATTTAAAACATCCACAACTAGTGGGGCCCTAATTGTTGCTTTTTTATCCTCTATGTTATATTATTTGACTTGAATGTTTGGGATTTACATATATTTCAAGACCACTCAGATCACTTCCTTGCCTTTATTAGCTTAGAACCTACAAGTTTAGGTAGTGGCCTTTTTAGTTATTTAATTAGTGGGCCTATAAACCAAGCTACCTCCTAGTGGTTTGCACTTCATGGAAAAAAAATGTTTGAAAAATTATTCATACTTATATATAATAATATAAGGTATTTAAGGGGGGTATTCTAAGATAAAATTATAACCCACCTCCCTGCTACAATGAATTAATCAAGTTAAATGTGGGAACTTATGAGGCCAAAACAATTCTAGAATTTGGATTTAATGATGATATTGTCTATGTTATCGTATATAAAAACCATACTATGGATATTATATTGAAATAAGAGAGGATATCTCATAAACATCCCAATTCTAGGTGTCTTGTGGAAGGGGAAAGAAACACATTATATTTATATTCCTATATTAAGTAGAAGAAGTGGACTTGTATCCCAAAATCGTCATTGATAATAATTATTTCACTAATATTCTCATGGTGGTAGGAGGTATGAATGAGAACCATTTTTAAACCATACTAATAGGATCTAACCCTTTTATGTAGGATGGGTCTATGAGAGGTATTTTTAGATCAATTCGACTGTTTTACTTATGTGTTGATTGATTAAAATATCGCATTTTTTGTGATCATTAATTAGGAGAGGGAGATCTTGTAATCTTTTTGTGCTCTCTTCCTTGAATTCTCTCTTGGTCTTGATGTCATACAATGATCCTTCCATATGGGGTCTTGGGATCTCATTAAGAGTGATATCATAATTTATGTCCAATAGTTTTTCTTGGGAGAACGTATATCTTTTTTTTGTGAAACATCCTTGGTTCTCATATAGAAAGTGAAATACCACTCTTTTGATAGGCAGTATAGACACATTGGAATCTACAACATCCCATAAAATTTTCATTCTAGCTTAATTAGTAGGATAATCTCATTGAATATTCATAACCTGGTTTGTAAATAGTTTTATAGTTTCCCTAATGGAAGTAAAATCAAAGGTTCTATAGGCATACCATACGAAATGATTATACACATCAATAAGAAAATGTGTGGTTCTAATTATTCCACCAAATTTGACATGGATTGATTTTATGACATGATTATATGAGGTTTCATTCTCAAGTTGATGGCTCTTATGTTATTCTCCACATGGGTCGTGGACATACTCTTAAGATGCTACAAATCCCCATGGACATTAAATAGCTTTATATGGAACAAATTATCCTTTTTAAACGGTGATCTAGGGATGAGGCGGTGGGGACAAATTATCACATAGTGATTTTTTCTTGTTTGGGATCTCTCAGTATGAACCACGCTATATACCTTCATAATGAAATTATTAATACCTCTAGTGTTAAGCCCCACTTAAAAGGTATTTCCCCTGAATATGGATGGATTATATGGGTTTTTTCATAATTGATGTATTATATCCATATTCTACTTTAATAAGGGTCTATAAGAATATTCAAATTTTATTGGAAACTCATCAATTATGAGATTATTAGTGATTTTTTATAACCCCTATACTAATAGATGAGAGATTATATATTACAATATTACATTGGAATAGATAAAAAAGGCTCAAATACCAATGTGTTGATTACTTTAGATGATTTAGAAAACCAGATACAAACATGAAACCCATTTCTCATTTGGAATAAAAAATAAAACATAGTATATATCAAATAAAAATGAACAGCATCCTCGAAAACTCAATCCCAGAATTCATCTTCATATCCTGGGGAATGGGAAAAAATAAGGGTGAGCGCAGATTCTTAGTAAGGTTTACAATTAGTGGATTCTATCATGAATTAGTAAATAATAATAGATATTTCATGGTAAATAACTTAATTTATATCACTTATAAATTATATTACTTCATAAATAGATATGTCATAAACAATATGTAATTGTAAATATCTAAACACACATTCCATTTAATAAAAATATAAAAATAAAATTAATCCATTGAAAATAAATTTTTTGAAAATATATGGGATAATAATAATAATTAAATTTTAAATTATGGAAACTATAATTTAATAGATTTAATGTCTCAATAATGTTATACATCTACTATCAAGATCCATCCCAATGACTGTTTAAAACTACTGGGAAAAACCTCACTGGATTTGGCCAATTAATTTGTCAAATATGAACTATCTATTCATTAAAGGGATATCTATAACATGGAACATCCTATGTTTACGTATAAAAATAATTCATCTTATATTAGAATAATATAACCATTTCATAAATAATGTTATTTATCATTAAATTTCATCATTGAGTAAAGGATACATGTTTATCAATATTTCCCAGTCAATCAAAAAAACTTCCTATATAAACACCATATGTAAAAAATGGTAATTAGACTCTGAAATAATCATATCCATTATACATGAATATGGATATTTATGAGACATACAATTTACATGGAAAAAAATATTACATGAAATTTATTGTTTCAAGAGAATGTAACAATCACAATAGAATGTGAGATTGAGAAATAACTTTTACCTTACGAATTGTTTCATGTCTAATCCCATTGAATGTAATGATTAAAAAATCAAATAAATACTAGGAATTATTATGGAATCATGATATTAATTTTCATGGGGTAGTATATACAACATATAAAAATTAATTGTTGTATAATAAAATATAAGTCTCAATGTAATGTTAATTGAGATGAAATTTCATACCTCACACATCCTTTTGGATTACCACTAGTTAATATCATCTATAAGGGTTATAAACGTTTTACAAACTTAATATATTGCCATATTAATATTTATAATAACTTATATGATTCCTTTATCAAATATTATCCCATATTTATTAATATTTATTCATTATTTTCATTGTATTTCTTATTAATTGACGTGTTTTATCATTTGTGTGTTTTTATGAATGTTATTGTTTATGTAGATATTATATAGATTCGTCATATCTATTTTTATAATCATGAAATAATTATAATTATAAAAAATAAATTATAAATTTAAAACATATTATTGAATATGGTTTTTATAAATGAATTATGTTATGATCATGGAGATGGTAGGTCATGTGTACAATGAGTAAAATTCTATTTTCCAATGACCATTATGGAATGAAGGTATGTAATATAATATTTTTAAATAATGATCATAATATCAAATATACCATATTAGTTATCTAAAAAATCATTAATGTGTTGTGGTGATTAAATGATATTCACATTATTTCATTAAGGCGACATAACACATATTCATGAATGACAGTGTTATCTTTCATTAACATAAAATGTAAGGAATAAAATTTCATATATTATAATTTTAGAAAGATATATAATTAACTAATATCATAATTATTACATTTATATAACATTTTTTCATGTAATATATCCATATCACCTTCCACGTAAAATGTTCGTGAAATCCAAATCACTTCGCTTCGTGAGATCATAGTAGGAGGAACAACAAAGTGATTGTATCATATATCCTACAAAATAGAATTTCAAAAATTCATATATTATATAATTCATCTGTAGGTATAATTATTTCATAAATATGATATATGTAATTTACATCAATAGTCACACCCAACTGTGGGAGGTTGTAATGGAAAAATGAATGACCTTGGTTCGGAGGGAAGTAGTCTACCATAAAAACGAATGATGATTTTGTAATGTATTTGATAGAAGATATGGTGGTTTTATATAATGAAAATAACATAAAAAATTAAAATATATTTAAGATAATTATTTTAATATTTGATTATTTTTTATTAATAAATAAAGGGTTTGGAAGAATTAGAAAAATAAAAAGACTCATTAAAGAAAGTTACCTTATCTTCAAGAATCCTCCTTAGGTTTTCAATAAATCATTCCAAAGAAACTATTATGAAAAAAATTATTCTAGGATGATATTTTGGAATTTAGGATGTTATTTTTATAGTTATGGGGAAAAATTTTATGACATTTAGAACAAACGAGGAGGTTCAGTGGCCTTTTATAAGCGAGGTGAGTGGCATATTTGTATTTTTTTGAAAAAAAAGGTGTACCCACATTTCAAACATTCCAAAGGGTAAAACAATGTTGTACTAACAATATATAAAAATTTTAAGGTATCTATTTGTCCAAAAAATATATTTTATAAAAATATTTAATGTATTTTATCTCATTTATTCGTATTTTAAGCACCAGTAAATCCATTTTTATCACAACTGTGGTAGTTAATTTTTATTGTATTCACAGTTAACATTATTCAAAAATTAATTTCACAATCTAATATCATATAAATTAATATTATTCTAAATATGGATTCCATTTTTCAAATTCCACTGACCCAAAATGAAAAAATATAATCTAATATCAGTCCTGAAGTCATGACTCAGAATAAGGATTTAAATAAGAAATTGTTCAAAAGTTAAAATGTTTCTATACACAAAATAAATATGAAATCTATTCTAATGACTTGAAATGGATAAATTGATACTAAATTAAACTAAATTTAATTTAAAACCAATTAAATATATATTTTTCATTATAAATTATGTAAACAAAAATGTGGTTTTCAATTAAAATTCAGTATTTTTCACTATCCATCTAAAATTGAAACTTTTCAGAAAAAATGTATAAAATTGACCCTATTATATTTTTCATATGATTTTATAAAAAATAATGTTATTTATAAACATAAAATTTCTCAAATTGTAAAAATTTTGTTTATAATTATAAGTGACTAAGATTTCCTTTATAAAAAAACATTTTTTCATAAAATATTTCTTTTTCTATGAAATAAATCATTTATATTTATAATAAAAATAGAACCATAATTTTCATAATTAACTATAATAATTCGTACCCTCTATAATAAATTATATGTTATAGTGGTTATTTTTAAATAATATTTTAATATAGTATTTTTTTTAATCTTTTTATTGCTTGTATCGTATGCTGTTTGAAAATGAAAATTATTCCAAAAAATATAGTGTAATTTAATACCTTGTTACATTATTTCCTACTAAACATCAACTAAAATATTTTCTGGATATTAAATTATAAATATAGTATGGTTTTTTTATTCATAATATCTTCTAGTGTCCATATTAATTCCTTGATTTTTTATTTCTCCATAGTATCTCTAACAGAAGTCTCACCTGATTCCTCAATACATCCATACTAGTATCAAGTATCTAGATGGGTTTATCATAGTATAATATAATTTGTTCGAGTTTTGTTTCATCATTAGTGAGAAGATGCATTTGTTCTATCATTAACATCCCTAACAAGGATATATGGGACTAATCATATATAGTTGAGAGAATTTTTGTCATTCTCAAATGATAATAAATAACTCTAATTAATTAAATAATTTCAAAGGTATTGATATAAATACAGACCAGTTCCCTTTTGTACAAAACCATATAACACCCTATTAGGCCTATTATTTTAAGAATACATTTCCACCTACATGGAATTCAAAATATTTCCTCCAATTATCTGTATAATTATTTTTCTTACATTGACCTTCTTTATTTTGAGCCTGAATTTCATTTAACTTTATTATTGTCTCATCGAAAAGTTCTAGGCCTATGAGTTTCTATTTACTAACTTCATATAATAATATTGGATTGAAACATCTCATTCTACATAATTGTTCATAAGATTCCATTTAAATACTTCATGGGAATCAATCTTTACAACAAAACTCTAACCGAGTAGAATACATATTCCACAAATGTTGGAATTCATCTTATCAAAACCTCAACATGTCTTTCGTTGTTTGAGTCATTATTTTAGACTATCCATCATTTGTGGAATGGAAGTTAGTGCTCAATTTAATCTCCTTATCAAAATAAATATGAAGAATATTCTGTGACTTTAACATAAAATAGTAATCCCGATCAGACATAATGGAAATAGGTGATACATGGTTCATTGAAATTATATTAATATAAATTCTTTCAAGGAGATCAAGATGTAAACATTCTCGTAGATCAATAAAATTACCACAATTTGTTATGTGATCAATGATAAACCATATTTCATTTTTTATTTTATGTTTTTTTGGTTTTCATTGGACAATGTCGATAGTAAGGTCTTCCAATTTTAGAAGTGGAATAGAAAAAGGATTCATAACATCACTAAGATGTTGTGTCACTACCTTCATTATTCTACAAGTTAGAAATCTTAAAACATATTTATTTTTTTCTTTATGTAATCCCACTAAAATTGTTCCCTATAATCACAAAAATAAATTATACTATGGTGTATATAGAAATCTATGCATTGAGAATCGTCTAGAAATTAAATTTTTATCTTAGGTATAGATGGAACACCTCATATCTTTCCGAATTTCATAACACCATCCTCATCACAATGATAGATAATTTTTCAATATTAATAGAAATTAATTTTTATATGAAAATTATCATTATCAGGTTATGAACTTTTTTTCTATTCATATAAATATTTTTTTAAAATCATTTAAAAATGATTGAAGTATCCCTTATATAATTATTTCAAAAATAATATTTACTAGATACAAGAACATAGGATCCCTCTAAAACTTATTTATGTTTATAAATCCATTATATTTGTTTTCCTAGTCATCTTATACTTTGTTTTAATTCCATGGGTGGTATTATATTTAGCAATATTGAACATTATGAAGCTCAAGCCATCACATTAACCTCATGATGATATCTTTTTGTGTAAATTTGTATTTTAGGATCTTATTGTCTATGTATATATCACATCATTATCCATATAGATAATATCCCCATATCATAATATAAAATATGATAGGTTCCAACTCAAGATCATGGGTTAGATAGTTTTTTTGGTGATTATTTAGTTTCCATCATACATATGAAATAATGTTATCTTTCTTTATTAGGAAAAACAATTCCCTTATTCAATTCATCACTACATATCTCAACCCCATCGACAAAAAATTGTTATATAAAAATAATTTCATTTCCCAATATCCTCTTTATTTCTTCAAATCATTCTTCACATTTATTGTTTCATAAAAAATAACCCCTTTACCAATAAGCTTGGTAATTTTGTTATCCTATTTGGAAAAATTATGAACGAAACTCCAATGTTAATGTACCAAACCAATGAAACTATATAACACAATTATGTGCCTTATTATAGGCCATTATATGAATTACTTGGTCATTGTAGGTTCATATGATATTATATCCTTGGAGATAATAAATCCTAGTAAAAAAATCTTGATTCTATAAATCACACTTACTAAATTTACCAAATAACCATTTCCATCTCAGAGTCTCAAGAATTATCCATAGTGGATTCTCTTGGTCCCCATATATTTTATAAAAAAAATATCATCAATAAATACAAAAAATAATCAAGATATAACTCAAATTTTATATTTAGAAGATCCATAGAAAAGATGGTAAATTAGTCAATACAATTGTCATTACTATAAACTCATAATGGTCATACCTCATTCTAAAAATATCCTTTTTAATATATTCCATTTTTACTCACAATTGATAATACCCAGAAATAGTTAAATCATTGAAAAATATTTTGAACTCTTATGTTGAAAAAATATGTAATCAGTGGGAGGAAGCAAGTGTGTGTACATTATCATAACAGTATTTATTTCCCTAAAATTAATGAACAACCTCATGTATCCATATTTATTCAAAAGGAAGAGAATATGGATTCCCCAATGTAAAACACTAGGGTTAATAAATCCCTTATCACCAAACTCTTCTAGTTTTTTCTTCATCTATAATAATTAAACAATAAGAATTATATAGGGAGTATTTGATATTGTTCTTGAAGCATGGATAAAATCAATAGAAAAAATAACTTAAAATACTATTTGATATCTAGGTAATTCCTCATGAAACAAATAATATTTATTCATGTATAATACATAAATCCAAAAAAAATTCCTAATTCATTCCTAGATTTTGTTTTCTAATCTTCCCCAAGAATATCATTCAGTAGACCTACTATTGGTGGATCTATATATAACTCAGACTATGGTATATTTTCTCTAATGATAAAAAATTCTACATCTTCCTCACAAATATTAATTTCCTTCTTCATTCAATATAGTTTATCATCATATTTTTAAATCCCATCAATACTAAGAATTATATCAAACTCGACCATAAGTATGATAATAATATCAAAAAATAGTGTTCTATTATGTTTCACAATGGGGAATTACTAACACAACATCGTTGTAGTGAGACATCCCATTCCATTTTTAACTTCTAAATCCCCTCCAGAATTAAAATTTTTATGTATAATTTTCATTAAAATTAGTTATATATAAAAACATGTTATAATACATAATAAAATAAACTATTAGATAAATTTTATTTTAGGATTAAAGAACCTACCACCACATCATTGGGTACTTCATCCTCATATGTAGTGATCACAAATTCTCGACATCTCCAAATTCCCTCTACTATGTTGAATTCACTTGACACATGGGACATGTGTTTTTTTAGGTCCCCATCTACTTATAGTTGAAATACTATACATATATTTTTCCTTTATTTCTATTTATAATTTTTGCCTTTCTGACCCATATCTCTACACCTATAGAAAAAGTAATCCCTTTTTCCTTTTCCTATGGTGATTATTTCCATATTGTTCACAATGTGGGAATAATTTTGTTCTCTTTAATTTAATTGACACATTTAAATTTTGTGGTTTTCATATAACCACATATTTTTTTAATTCCCATGAATATGTAATATCTATATAATTACTTCTATGTTTTTATGGAGCACAAAACTATTTCATCATATGAAGAAAGTTTTTGAGAGACCAGTGTACTTCAGATACTTGGGTTAGTACCTTTAATGAAATGGTAAATATTTCACTCTATGTTACATATAAAATCTATAGTATACATATATATATTTAAAATTGAACAATCGTTATAATTAACACCCCTTTCTACATTTTTCATTAATCTATGATCTTTCTATTCGTTTCAATTTGGTTCTCATGAGGGAGATATTTATCAAATAGTTTCTCCTCAAAATCTATCATTACATGGGTTTTATTTCCTCTTCCTTCATAGTATTTTGGATCAAAAGCCACCATTGATTTGGATTACATTCGAAAAAATACACCTTAAATATAACATCTTTACATTAACCACATCCCAATGACTTAAATATATTTTCTAGATACATAACCCATTTCTCAGAAGGCATTGGATTAGTAGTTCCAAAATATAATGTGGGATTATATCACATAAAGAAATACATCATTGGATAATATCATTGTTGAATATTTTCCTCTATTAGGGAATGGTTATTTGTAATTACCTAATTAATCTTCTGTAATATAGCCATATATTTTAGGTATTGATAAAATTTGAATCGACTTCATCATCATGAAAATATATACATTGACCAAAAGTATTAATAAACTTCTTCAATACAAGGTCCATATATAAACAATGGAAGATATTTTATTAGCTCATGAAATTATGAATTTTAAATACTAATGTCTAATTCAAAATATATTGTAACACTTAGCATAAATTAAAATTTATTCAATGTTAATTTATAAATAATAAACATGGTTTATTTGGCGATATTTTTAATGTCTAATGCTTTATAATGTTTCAAAGAGAAAATGTAAATTATCTTAGGAATATCTCTAGGTAGAGTCAAACTAGGTGTGTAGTAAGTCCCATTTATATCAATCAGGTGATGATAAGGTCAATCCTGGTGTTCTAAATTTAGATTTATTACTCCAAGGTACCTCTGTGAGATAACCACATCCACATGTAGAATCCATACATGGATGTATTTTAAATGAAAAAACACATAAAATATTCCTTAATGTAACATTATGTAGTTATTATATACATATCCTAAAATCCAATTATATTTTAAAGTTACCTACTGTATATTTTCATAAATCTAGTATTGATTCTTTCAACTAAACGTACTTTAATACGAATCATAACGGCCCCGACTCCAGTTTCATAGATTCTGTCTCTTAAATTATTACGTTGGTATAGATTAAAAGTTTCAAATCCCAAAAACCCAATAATATTGGAATTTTTTTAGAAAAAATATGTACTAGATACCTATTTTCCATTTTGAATTGCAAATAAAAAATATATGATAAAATCATATGAACTGCATCCTTGAAAACATATTCCAATAATTCTTCTTGTATATATTGGTGAAATAAAAAAAGATAATCTCATATACTCAGTAAGGGTTATGTATAATAGAATATATCATGAATCAGTAAAAAATATTCAATATAGAATTGTATATAACAAAATAATCATTCCATTTAAATAACATGATTTCATGAACTGATAAATTATAAATAATATATAAATTTAATTTCTTGAATACACATTATATTTAACCAATATATGAGAATGAAATGTATACATATAAAATATAATTTGGAAAATGTCCTAGATAAAATTTATAATTAAAATCCCAATAAAGGAAATTCCTAATTATTATATGTCATATCAAAGTCATATGATACCTCTACTATTAATATCAATAATTATTTTTCTAGGTGGGTTGAGGCCAAACCCACTAGAAATGATTATTCACATATTATTAGTGAGTTCCTAAAGACACACATCTTCAACTGATTTGGCACACCATGTGTCTTGATCAGTGACTTAGGAACCCCTATTTGTAATAGAACCATGGAATCTCTTTTGAAAACAACTGGGTTCATAAATAAAACTTCAACTGTATGTCATCTGCAAAAAAAAATGGCATGGCTAAACTTTCTAATAGAGAAGTGAATAAAGTGCTAGAGAGAATTGAAAAACCCACCAGAAAAGACTGCCCTGAAAGACTCTGTGAAGCACTTTGGGCTTATATGATAGTTTTTGGTAAAGCATGTCATTTTCCAGTTGAAATCCAATATGAGTCATTTTGGTCTGTGAAAACATGTAATTTTGATCTTGAAAAATCCGATGAAGAAATATTGTTTCAATTGGTTGAACTGGAGGATTGTTGACTTGATTCTTATGAGAATTCTAATCTCTATAAATAAATATCCAAGGAACTCCATGATAAACACATCCGGAGAAAGGTATTTCATGGAGGTGAAAAGGTAATTCTCTTCAATTCTCAATTTTAGATTTACCCAAGTAAACTTAATTCTCATTGGGATGGTCCTTTGGTTATTAATAATGTTTACCCTTTTGGTGCAATGAAAGTCCAAGACACCTCTTCCAAAAGGACCTTCACGTTTAATGGACATCTGTTAAAGCACCACGATGAGAGGATGCACAATCCTGGATCAATATCAACATTACTGGATCCCCAACTTCTCCAGTCACCCAATAATATTAAGTAACATTTTAGTGTAATTTTATAGTCCTTTTTGTTTTTTTAATATTAATTACCTTATTTTTATTTTATTATAAAATAAGATATTACAAATATTATTAATCCTATTGAAAAAAAATTAATGTTTTCAATTTAAGAAATTTGGTCCACATGAATCCAGATATATAATCAATTTCTTAAAATTAAATAAATAATAGATAAAATTTCATTTTAAATTTAAAGTAGAAAAATTTAAGGGAAAATATATTTTCATAAAAATGGATTTTAAGGATGAAGATACAAATTGATACTAAATTAATGTATAAAATTGATTCCAATGAACTTAATGGGATTATTGAAAATATCATAAAAATAATTTTCCATTAAAATGTTTTAATAATAGAAGAGTACATTGATTATTATTATTATATATATATTCAATAAAAAATTAGTATTATTCAATACTCATGGGAAAATAAATCCTTTTTGAGAAATCAAAAAAAATCACACCTTCTATATTTTGATATGCCGATTTAAAAAATTAAGTTACTTTTTGTTAACATTTTCTAAATGTGGAAATAAAAAATTATATTAGAACATCATAAAATATATTATAAATTATTATGAAATAAAGAATATTAAATTACTTTACTAACAATTGAGTGTTTATTACCTTCAGGATTTATAAATAATTTTGTATTCATTCATACATATTTGTAAAAATATTTCATAACTTGTATAATATTTTTCAAATCCTCTTATTTAACCACTATGTTATAGGGTTATCTAAAAATATTAATAATTTAATATTTTATCAAGATACATTTATGCTCAGTGTTGTGTATTGTATATGCTATTGAATTTAGTGACCTTTTTAAAATATCAGGGTTTTGTGCACTATAATATATCAATGAAAGTAAATTTATTTTAAAAATAAACATACTTTGAAATCATGGGGTGTTACAATCATGAACCCTATAAAGAAAAATCGGGATGGGTCTACTATTCGAAGTACATGAAAGATTATCCATCTATTATGTATCGTGATTGAATTCTAGAATGGGATTTTAAAGATAAATAATCTTGGTTTAATAATCATATGTAAAGAATACACAACTAGTGGGGCCCAAATTGTTACTTTTTTATCCTCTATGTTATATCATTTTACTTGAATGTTTGGGATTCCCATCTATTTCAAGACCACTCGGATCACCCCTTTCCTTTATAATCATAGAACCCGCAAGTTTATGTAGTGGCCTTTTTTAATTATTTAATTAGTGGGCCTCTAAACCGAGCTACCTCCAAGTGGTTTTCACGTCATGGACAAAAAAATATTTGAAAAATAATTCATACTTCTATATAATAATATAAGGTATTTAAGGGGGATCTTTGATAAAATTGTAACCCACCGCCCAGCTACAATGAATTAATCAAGTTAAATGTGGGAACCTATGAGGCCAAAACCATTCTAGAATTTGGATTTAATGATGATATTGTCTATGTTATCGTATATAAAAAACTATATTATGGAGATTATCTTGAAACATGAGAGGTTATCTCATGAACAGAACAATTCTAGGTGTCTTGTGGAAGGGGAAAGAAACACATTATATTTATATTCCTATATTAAGTTGAAGAAGGTGACTTGTATCCCAAAATCCTCATTGATAATAATTATTTCACTAATAATCTCATGGTGGTGAGAGGTATGAATGAGGACCATTTTTAAACCATACTAATAGGCTCTAACCCTTTATGTAGGATGGGTCTATGAGAGGTATTTGTAGATCAATTCGATTGTTTTACTTATGTGTTGATTGATTAAAATTTCTCATTTTTTGTGATCATTAATTAGGAGAGGGAGATCTGGTAATCTTTTTGTGCTCTCCTCCTTGAATTCTCTCTTGGTCTTGATGTCATACAATGATCCTTCCATATGGGGTCTTGGGATCTCAATAAGAGTGATATCATAATTTCTGTCCAACAGTTTTTCTTTGGAGAACGCATATCTTTTTTCTATGAAACATACTGGGTTCCCATATAGAAGGTGAAATACCACTCTTTTGAGAGGAAGTATAGACACATTGGAATCTATAAAATCCCATAAAATGTTCATTCAAGCATAATGAGTAGGATAATCTCATTGAATATTCATAACCTGGTTTCTATAGAGTTTCATAGTTTCCCTAATGGAAGTAAAATAAAATGTTTTATAGGCATACCATACAAAATGATTATACACATCAATAAGAATATGTGTGGTTCTAATTATTCCACCAAATTTGACATGGATTGATTTTATGACATGATTATATGAGGTTTCATTCTCAAGGTGATGGCTCTTATGTTATTATCCACATGGGTCATGGACATACTCTTAAGATGCTACAAATCCCTATGGACATTAATTACCTTTATATGGAATAAATTTTCCTTTTAAACTAAGATATGGGGATGAGGCGGTGGTGACCAATTATCACATAGTGATTTTTTCTTGTTTGGGATCTCTCAGCATAAACCACGCTATATACCTTCATAATAGAATTATTAATACCTCTAGTGTAAGCCCCACTTAAAAAGGTATTTCCCATTCAATATGGATGGATTATCTGGTTTTTTTTCTTAATTGAAGTATTATATCCATATTCTACTTTAGTAAGGGTCTGTAAGAATATTCAAATTTTAGTGGAACCTCATCAATGATGAGATGATTAGTTTTTTTGATAACCCCTACACTAATAGATGAGAGATGATATATTAAAATATTACATTGGAATAGATAAAAAAAGGTTCAAATACCAATGTGTTGATTACTTTAGATGATTTAGAGAACCAGATACAAACATGACACACATTTTTCATTTGGATTAAAAAATAAAACA
Source organism: Viscum album (assembly GCA_963277665.1). NCBI lineage: Eukaryota > Viridiplantae > Streptophyta > Magnoliopsida > Santalales > Viscaceae > Viscum > Viscum album. The sequence goes on along the minus strand of OY728143.1, from coordinate 957,124,356 downwards.
TTGTATATATAAAATAAAAATGAGCTGCATCCTTGAAAACACAATCCCGGAATTCATCTTCATATTCTGGGGAATGGGAAAAATAATGGTGAGCGTAGATTCTTAGTAAGTTTTACAAATAGTGGATTCTATCATGAATTAGTAAATAATAATAGATATTTCATGGTAAATAACATAATTTATATTACTTATAAATTATATTACTTCGTAAATAGATATTTCATAAACAATATGTAATTGTAAATATCTAAACACACATTCTATTTAATAAAAATATAAAAATAAAATTAACCCATTGAAAATGAATTTTTTGGAAATATATGGGATACTAATAATAAATAAATTTTCAATTATGGAAACAATAATTTACTAGATTTAATGTCTCAATAATTCTATAAATCTACTATCAATATACATCCCAAAGACTGTTTAAAACTACTGGGTAAAACCTCACTAGATTTGGCCAATTAATTTGTCAAATATGAACTATCTATTAATTAAAGGGATATCTATAACATGGAACATCCTATGTTTACATATAAAACTAATTACTCCTATATTATAACAATATAACTATTTTTATAAATAATGTTATTTATCATTAAATTTCATCATTGAGTAAAGGATACATGTTTATCAATATTTCCCACTCAATCAAAAAAACTTCCTATATAAACACCATATGTAAAAATGGTATTTAGACTATGAAATAATCATATACATTATGCATGAATATGGATATTTATGAGAAATATAATTTACATGGAAAAAATATTATATGAAATTTATTGTTTCAAGAAAAAGTAACAATCACAATAGAATGTGAGATTGGGAAATAACTTTTACCTTGTGAATATTTTCATGTCTAATCCCATTGAATTTAATAATTAAAAATTGAAATAAATACTAGAAATTATTATGGACTCATGATATTACTTTTCATGGGGTAGTATATACACCATATAAAATTTAATTGTTGTATAATAAAATATAAGTCTCAATTGAATGTTAATTGAGATGAAATTCCATAACTCACACATCCTTTTGGATTACAACTATTTAATATCATCTATAAGGGTTATAAACGTTTTAAAAACTTATTATAGTACCATATTAATATTTATAATAACTTATATGATTTCTTTATCAAATAGTATCCCACATTAATTAATCTTTATTCATTATTTTCATTGTATTGCTTGTTAATTGACGTGTTTTGTCATTTGTGGGTTTTATGAATGTTTTTATTCGTGTGGATATTATATATATTCATCATATCGATATTTATAATCTTGAAAAAATTATTATTATAAAAAATAAATTATAAATTTAAAACCAACTATTTAATATGGTTTTGATAAATGAATTATGTTACGATCATGGAGATGGTAGGTCATGTGTACAATGAGTAACATTTATATTTTCAAATGACCAATATGGAATGAAGGTATGTAATATAATATTTTTAAATAATGTTAATAATATCAAATATACCATATTAGTTATCTAAAAAATCATTAATGTGTTGTGGTGATTAAATGATATTCACATCATTTCACATAACACATATTCATGAATGATGTTGTGATATTTCATTAAAATAAAATGTAAGGAATAAAATTTCATATATTATCATTTTAGAAAGATATATAATTCACTAATATCATAATTATTACATTTATATAACATTTTTCGTGTAATATATCCATATCACATTCCATGTAAAATGTTGGTGAAATCCAAATCACTTCGCTTTGTGAGATCATAGTAGGAGCAACAAAAAAGTGACACTATCATATATCCTACAAAATAGAATTTAGAAAATTCATATATTATATAATTAATAATTAGGTATAATTATTTTATAAATATGATATATGTAATTTACATCAATAGTCACACCCAACTGTGAGAGGTTGTGATGGAAAAATCAATGACCTCGGTTCGGAGGGCAGTAGTCTACCATAAAAATGAATGATGATTTTGTAATGTATTTGATAGAAGATACGGTGGTTCTATATAATTCAAATAAAATAAAAAATTATAAATATATTTAAGATAATTAGTTTATTATATCATTATTTTTTAATAAAAATTAAAGGGTTTGGAAGAATTAAAAAAATAAAAAGACTCATTAAAGAAAGTTACCTTATCTTTGAGAATCCTCCTTAGGTTTTCAATAAATCATTCCAAAGAAAATATAATGAAAAATATTATTCTAGGATGATATATTGGAATTTGGGATGTTATTTTTATAGTTATGGGGGAAAATGTTTTGACATTTAGAACAAATGAGGAGGTTTAGTGGCCTTTTATAAGCGAGGTGAGTGGCATATTTGTATTTTTTTGAAAAAAAGGTGTACCCACATTTCACACATTACAAAGGGTAACAAATGTTGTACTAACAATATTTACAAATTTTAAGGTATCTATATGTTCAAAAAATATATTTTATAAAAATATTCAGTGTATTTTAACTCATTTATTCGTATTTTAAGCACCATTAAATCCATTTTTATCACAATTGTGGTAATTAATTTTTATTGTATTCACAGTTAACATTGTTCAAAGAATAATTTCAAAATCTAAGCTCATATAAATTATTATTATTCTAAATATGGATTACATTTTTCAAATTCCACTAACAGAAAATGAAAAAATATAATCTAATATCAGTCCTGAAGTCATGACTCAGAATAAGGATTTTAATAAGAAAATGTTCAAAAGTTAAAATGTTTCTATACCCAAAATATATATGAAATCTTTTCCAATGACCTGAAATGGATAAATTGATATAAAATTAAACTAAATTTACTTTAAAACCAATTAAATATATATTTTTTCATTATAAATTATATAAAAAAATGCGGTTTTCAATTAATATTCAGTATTTTTCACTATCCATCTATAATTGAAAATTTTCAGATAAAATGAATAAAATTGACCCTATTATATTTTTCTTATGATTTTTTTTTAAAAATAATTTTATTTATAAACATAAAATTTCTCAAATTGTGAAAATATAATTTAGAATTATAAGTGACTATGATTTCCTTTATAAAAAAATATATTTTTTCAGAAAATATTTTGTTTTCTATGAAATAAATATTTTATATTTATAATAAAAATAGAACCATAATTTTCATAATTAACTATAATAATTTTACCCTCTATAATAAATTATATGTTATAGTGGTTATTTTTAAATAATATTTTAATATAGTATTTTTTTAATATTTTTATTGCATGTATCGTATGCTATTTGAAAATGAAAATTATTCCAAAAATTATAGTGTAATGTAACACCTTGCTAAATTATTTCCTACTAAAAAATCAACTAAAATATTTTTTGGATAATAAATTATAAATATGTTATGGTTTTTTTATTCATAATATCTTCTAGTGCCCATATTTATTCATTGATTTTTTATTTCTCCATAGTATGTCTAACATAAGTCTCACCTGATTCCTCAATACATCCATACTAGTATCAAGTATCTAGATGGGTTTATCATAGTATAATAGAATGCGTTCCAGTTTTGTTTCATCATTAGTGAGCAGATGCATATGTTCTATAATTAACATCCCTAACAATGATATATGGGACTAATCATATATAGTTGAGAGAATTTTTGTCATTCTCAAATGATAATAAATAAATCTAATTTATTAAATAATTTCAATGGGATTGATATAAATATGGATCGGTTCCCTTTTTTACAAAACCATATAACACCCTATTATTCTTATTATTTTAAGAATACATTTCCACCTATGTGGAATTCAAAATATTTCTTCCAATTATCTGCATAATTATTTTTCTTACATTGACCTTCTTTATTTTGAGCATGAATTTTTTTAACTTTGTTATTGTCTCATCGACATGTTCTAGGCCTATGAGTTTCTATTTACTAACTTCATCCAATAATATTGGATTGAAACATCTCATTCTACATAATTATTCCTGAGATTCAATTTAAATACTTCAAGGGAATCAATCTTTACAACAGATCTCTAACCGAGTAAAATACATCTTCCAGAAATGTTGGAATTCATCTTATCATAACCTCAACATGTCTTTCGTTGTTTGAGTCATTCTTTTAGAGTATCCATCATTTGTGGAATGGAAGTTAGTTCTCAAATTAATCTCTTTATCAAAATCAATATGAAGAATATTCTGGGATTTTAACGTAAAATGGTAATCCAAATCAGACATAATGGAAAGAGGTGATCCATGGTTCATTGAAATTTTATTAATATAAATGCTTTCAAGGAGATCAAGAGGTAAACATTCTCTTATATCAATAAAATTACCATAATTTGTTATGTGATAAATTATAAACCATATTTAATTTTTTATTTTATTATTTGTTGGTTTTCATAGGACAAAGTCGATAGTAAGGACATCCAATTTTGAAAGTGGAATAGAAAAATGATACATAACATCACTAAGATGTTGTGTCACTACCTTCATTATTCTACAAGTCAGAAATCTTAAAACATATTTATTTTTTTCTTCATGTAATCCCACAAAAAAGTTTCCCTAAAATCACAAAATTAAATTCTACTATGGTGTATATATAAATATGTGCTTTGAGAATCGTCTAAAAATTCCATTTTCAGCATAGGTATAGATGGAACACCTCATATCTTTCTGAATTTCATAACACCATCCTCAGCACAATGCTTGATAATTTCCCAATATTAATGTAATTAATTTTTATATGAAAATTATCATTATCAGATTATGAACTTGTTATCTATTCATATAAATATTGTATTAAAATCATTTGAAAATGATTGAAGTATCCCTTATATAATTATTTCAAAAATCGTATTTACAAGATCCAAGAACATAAAATCCCACTAAAAATTATTTTTGTTTATAACTCCATTATATTTATTTTCCTATGAATCTTATATAGTGTTTTCATTCCATGGGTGGTATTATATTTAGCAATATTGAACATTATGAAGCTCAAGCCAACACATTAACCTCATGATGATATATTTTTCTATAAATATGTATTTTAGGATCTTATTGTCTATGTATATATCACATAATTATCCATATTGATAATGTCTACATATCATAATAGGAAATATGATAGGTTCAAACTCAAGATCATGGGTTAGATAGTTTTATTCGTGATTCTTCAGTTTCGTTGATACATATAAAATAATGTTATCCTTTTTTATTAGGAAAACCAATTCCCTTCTTCAATTCATCACTACATATCTCAACCCCATCGACTAAAAAATTTTATATAAAAATAAGTTCATTTCCCAATATCCTTTTTAGTTCTTAAAATAATTCTTCACATTTATTTTTTCATAAAAAATAACCTCTTAACCAATAAGCTTGGTTATTGTGTTATCCTATTTGGAAAAATTATGAACGAAACTCCAATGTTAATGTACCAAACCAATAAAACTATATAACACAATAATGTTCCTTATAATAGGACATTATATGAATTCCTTGTTCATTGTAGGGTGATATGATATTATATCCTTGGAGATAATAAATCCTAGTAAAAAACATCTTTAATATATAAATCACACTTACTAAATTTACCAAATAACCATTTCTATCTCAGAGTCTCAAGAATGATCCATAGTGGATTATCTTGGTCCTCATAGATTTTTGAATACAAGAAAATATCATCAATAAATACAAAAAATAATCATGATATAAGTCAAATATTATATTTAGTAGATCCATAGAAAATAGGGTGAATTAGTAAATACAATTTTCATTACTATAAACTCACAATGTTCATACCTCATTCTAAAAACATCCTTCTTAATATACTCCATTTTTACTCACAATTGATAATACCCAGAAAGAGTTAAATCATTGAAAAATATTTGGCACTATTATGTTGAAAAAATATGTAATCAATGTGGGGAAGGAGGTGTGTGTACATTATCATAATTTTATTTATTTCCCTAAAATTAATGAACTTCCTCAAGTATCCATATTTCTTAAAAAGGAAGAGAATATAGATTCCCCAATGTAAAACACTAGGTTGAATAAATCCCTTATCACCAAACTCTTCTAGTTGTTTCTTAAACTATACAAATTAAGCAATAAGAATTATATAGGGATTATTTGATATTGTTCTTGAAACATGGATAAAATCAATAAAAACATATATTAAAATACTATTTGATATCTAGGTAATTCCTCGGGAAACAAATAATATTTATTCATGTATAATACATACATCCAAAAAAATTCCTAATCCATTCCTAGATTTTGTTTTCTATTCTTCCCCATGAATATCATTCAGTAGACCTAATATTGGTGGATCTATATATAACTCAGACTATGGTATAGTTTCTCTAATGATAAAAAATTCTACATCTTCCTCACAAATATTAATTTCCTTCTTCATTCAATAAAGTTTTTCATCATACTTTGAAATCCCATCAATACTAAGAATTATATCAAACTCGACCATATGTATGATAATAATATCAGAAAATAATGTTCTATTATGTTTTATAATGAAGAATTCCTAACACAACATCATTGTAGTGAGACATCCCATTTGATTTTTAACAGCTAAATCCCCTCCAAAATTAAAATTTAAATGTATAATTTTCATTAAAATTAGTTATATAAAAAAACATTTTATAATACATAATAAAACGAACCATTAGATAAAATTGATTTTAGGATTAAAGAACCTACTGCCACATTGTTGGGTCTTTCATCCTCATATATAGTGATCACAAAATCTCGACATCTTATAATTACCTCTACTATGTTGAATTCACTTGACACATGGGACATGTGTTTTTATAGTTCCCCGTCTACTTATAGTTGAAATATTATACATATATTTTTCATTTTATTATTTATAATTTTTGTCTTTCTAACCCATATCTCTACACCTATATAAAAAGTAATCCCTTTGTCCTTTTCCTATGATAATTATTTCCCTAGTGTTCACAATTTTGGAATCATTTTGTTCTCTTTAATTTAATTGCCACATTTATATTTTATGGTATTCATATAACCACAAATTTTTTTAATTCCCATGAATATGTAATATCTATATAATTAATTCTATGTTTTTATGGAGCACAAAACTATTTAATCATATGAAGAAATTTTTTGAGAGACCAGTAGACTTCAGATACTTGGGTTAGTACCTTCAATGAAATGGTCAATCTTTCACTCTATGTTACATATAAAATCTATAGTATACATATATATCTTTAAAAATGTAGGCTAATTATAATTAACACTCCTTTCTACATTTTTCATTAATCTACGATCTTTCTCTTCATTTCAATTTGGTTCTCATAAGGGAGATATTTATCGAATAATTTCTCCTGAAAATCTATCATTACATGGGTTTTATTTCCTCTTACTTCATAGTATTTTGGATCAAAAACCACCATTGATTTGGATTACCTTTGAAAAAATACACCTTAAATATAACATTTTCACATTAACCACATCCCAATGACTTAAATATATTCTCTAGATACATAACCCATTTCTCAGAAGTCATTGGATTAGTAGTTCCAAAGTATTATGTGGGCTTATATCGCATAAAGAAATCCATAATTGGATAATATCATTGTTGAATATTTTCCTCTATTAGGGAATGGTTATTTGTCATTACCTAATTAATTTTCCGTAATATAGCCATATATTATTAGTATTAATAAAATTTTTATCGACTTCATCATCATGAAAATATATACATTGACCACAAGTATTAATACACTTCTTCCATACAAGATCCATATATAAAAAATGAAGGATATTTTATTATCTCATTAAATTTTAAATTTTAAATACTAATGTCTAATTCAAAATATATTGTAACACTTAGCATAAATTAAAATTTATTCAATATTAATTTCTAAATAATAAACATGGATTATTTGGGGATATATTTAATGTATAATGCTTCATAATGTTTCAAAAAGAAAATGCAAATTATCCTAAGAATATCTCTAGGTATAGTCAAACTAAGTGTTTAGTAAGTCCCATTTCTATAAATCAGGTGATGATAAGGTCAATCCTGGTGTTCTAAATTTAGATTTATTACACCAAGTTACCTTTGTGAGATAACCATGTCCACATGTAGTATCCTTACATGGATGTATTTTAAATGAAAAAACACCTAAAATATTCCTTAATGTAACATTATGTAGTTATTATAATATCCTAAAATCCTATTATATTTTAAAGTTACCTACTGTATATTTTCATAAATATAGTGTTGATTCTTTCAACTAAATGTACATTAATACCAATCATAACGGCCCCGACCCCAGTTTCATAGAGTCGGTGTCATAATTTATTACATTGGTATAGATAAAAAGTGTCAAAGCCCCAAAACCCAACAATATTGGATTTTTTTTAGAACATAGATGAACTAGATACCCATTTTCCATTTTGCATAGAAAATAAAAAAAATATATGATAAAATCATATGAAATACATCCAAGAAAACATATTCTAATAATTCTTCTATATATATTTGTGAAATAAAAAAAAGATAAGCTCATATACTCAGTAAGGGTTGTGTATAATAGAAGATATTATGAATCTGTAAATAATATTCAATATAGAATTGTATATAACAAAACAATCATTCAATTTAAATAACATGATTGGATGAACTGATAAATTATAAGTAATATATAAATTTAATTTCATGAATACACATTCTATTTAACCAATATATGAGAATGAAATGTATACACATAAAATATAATTTGGAAAATGTCCTAGATAATATTTATAATTAAAATCCCAATAAAGGAAATTCTTAATTATTATATGTCATATCAAAGTCATATGATACCTCTACTATTAAGATCAATAATTATGTTTCTAGGTGGGTTGAGGCCAAACCCAATAGAAATGATTATTCACATAATGTTAGTGAGTTCCTAAAGACACACATCTTTAACTAATTTGCCACACCATGTGCCTTGATCAGTGACTTAGGAACCCATTTTTTTAATAGAACAATGAAATCTCTTTTGAAAACAACTGGGGTCATAGATAATACTTCAAATTCGTTTCATCTGAAAAAAAAATGGCATGGCTGAACTTTCTAATAGAGAAGTGAATTGAGTGCTTGAGAGAATTGAAAAACCCACTAGAAAAGACCTCCCTAAAATACTTGGTGAAGCACTTTGGGCTTATCGAACAGCCTATAAAACACCCATTAGGATGTCTCCTTTTAGGCTAGTTTTTGGTAAATCATGTCATTTTCTAGTTGAAATCCAACATAAGTCATTTTGGGCTGTGAAAACTTGTAATTTTGATCTTGAAAATTCCAGTGAAGAAAGATTGTTGCAATTGGATGAACTGGAAGAGCTTCGACTTGATTCTTATGAGAATTATAATCTCTATAAAGAAATATCCAAGGCACTCCATGATAAACACATCCGAATAAATGTATTTCATGGAGGTGAAAAGGAAATGCTCTTCAATTCTCTATTTCGGATTCACCCAGGTAAGCTTAATTCTCATTGGGAAGGTCCATTTGTTGTTACTAATGTTTACCCTTTTGGTGCAATTCAAGTCCAAGACACCTCTTCCAAAATTACATTCACGATTAATGGACATCTGTTAAAGCATCACCATTATAGGATGCACAATCCTGGATCAACATCAACTTTACTGGATCCCCAACTTCTACAGTCGACCCACCACTAGATAGAGATGGAGACCCGCCAAATCCAAACCAGGGGGGATCACTTTCCCTTTAACTCTCTCTATCTCTTCCTCTCTCTCACTCTTTCCTCTTTTTTATATCTATTTTTTTTTACCAATTTCTTTATCAAACCCATTTTTTTTCTTTAACTTTTGTGTGGGTGTTTATTTTAAAGAACACTAAAAAACTAAAAAAATAAACAAAATGTTAAAAAATTTGAAAACATTCATACTTACTCACCTTCAATTTCAAAATTTGGTCCAACCATTTTTGGGAGTCAAAAGACATAGTTTCATCTCAAAAATTTTGTGTTTTCATCATATATTTGGATAACGAATTTTGTGTCATGAATAATACATTTTTAATGCACAGTTATTTATTTGGAAAATGTGTTTCCCTAACCGTGATAATAAACAATGCTTTCATGCCAAGTAAACCTATGGACATCTTTTCAAAATGTGTTTTTTCACCCCCATTTTTGAGTCTTGAGTTTGTGGACCTTTGATCATAATTTCCTGTTTTAGTGTGCATTATTATGATAGAGGCATTTTATGAACCACATGAGAATCATATTAGCCAAATTAACCTCCCATTAACCATAAATTAATCCCCCTTTTGAAAGCCCCTTTGATCCTATTAAAACATTTTCCTTGTTAGCCACATTACTAGACCAATAACTTATCCCACCCAATATATGGATTTCATTATGGGTACGCTTTGTTGATTTCACCATGTTATCACATTATTGAGGGCAAACACCCATTTTATTGTGAGGGAGAGGTTTTCATTCAGTGTGTTTTGGGGAATGTAATGTACTTCTATTTATGTAATTCTGTAAATTTTATTGAAAATTGCAAAAAAAATATAAAAAAATCAAAAAAAAACAAAAAACAAAAAAAAAATCGGTTGTTTCTTGGGTAGGTAAAAAATCACTCTTCCCAAACCATTGATCTTGTTTTAACTATTACTATTAGTGTTGTGTGGAGATCAATCATGGGTTGGGATATGAGTGTGAGATCTTTTCCAAGTTCAACTTCTGAAAAAAGGGAAAAAAAGAAAAAAAGAACACATGCATTGTATTCTTATGTCATTGGGAGAAGTTTTGTAGTTTGTAAATATTTAATATTCTCCTCCCCTTCAAATTTTCTTCATATTTTTTTAATTTCTTCACACAATCATTTCCTTGTAAATATGTGTTTTTATTTCCATCCATGTTTTATTTCAAAAAAAATGTGCATTGCTTTTTCTATGTTGGTGTTTTACCCCTCTTCTTCTCTCTCTTGGAAATTATATTCCTACAATCCCATAGCCATAAAAAACCCCTTAAAAAGACCTCTGAATTCTTGTCCACTTTGGATAGGTATTGGAATCTTAGATCTCTTTCAAACTCTATGATTTTCACTTTTGGTTGTTGAAAGAGTAAACATCCACAAATGAATTTTATTATCTTAAGAGGTGTGAGTTTTGAGTTTCCACATTTTCCATTTCAAAATTTGAGCATGAAAAAATTGAATGAGTTTTGTAACATTGTTTCTGTAACAACTTGTGGTAGAATTCAAAATGGACGAGTGAAATAGTCTAAACCTCCCCTGATTGGAGAAAACAAAATTTTACTATTTGATGGTGAGTGAAAATGATTTTGTTATGTTTTTATATTTGTTTCACATGAGGACATGCACAATACTAAGTGTGAAAGATTTGATGTTATTAATATTTTAATGTCTTATTATATACTCCCTTTACTTATTTTAAATTAAATGTGCATAATTTTTGTGAAATATTAATGTTTTAATACTATGTATAATTTTTGAGCAATTTTAGAAGTAGTCCAATTGAGTCATTTTACTAATTTATTTATAAAACACACCCTACTAATTCATATAGTGTGATTAGTATTTTTCGGATTCCTTATTCAATTTCTCACATATCATTAGAAGGAATCATGGGCAAATTCTACCATTTGAGGGATCATATGGTCAACACAAGAAGACCCAATGAATTTTGATAAAACTGGACCATCAATGATGATTGAGTTATTGGTCTAAATCCTGAAGCCCAAATTTTATGAAACTCCATCATATGTTTTATATTATCCAATTAAATCATGGATAAAAATTCAAAGGTCCAACTACAAGAACAAGGAGCCCAACTAATGCCTTGAAGTCCATCCCACCATTCTGGTCGGGAATTAAAATCTAGACACTAATAATGACATATCGCATGATTTATTCATCAAACAAATTTGATATTTTGTAGTGTGAAATATGATATTTTGGTGGCTTTCTTTGTTGAAGAAATAATTTGGATTTTATGGCTTCTTCCTATTCAAAAACCTTTTTACATTTTCGACTTCAAAAAGACTAGATTGAATTGGGTAGATTGAAATTGTTTAATCAACCGTCCATAACATTGGCTCCATGGATAAAAATTCCTAGAAATATTTATATTAGTTGGACAAAATTATTTTCTATAACTTTTAAGAATTATATATTTCGATATTCTACTATCTTTTTGTCCAAATCTTCGAGCCAAGTGGAGGGACAGATTGGGTATGCAAACAGTCCACTTCATTGGCCTATAAATACATCCCCCTCCTCTCTTTCAAAGGAGTTAGCATTTAAATATGGGGGAGCACATATTGGCACGACCAAATCATTGAAAAAGGATTGGGAAGAAATTCCATACTCATTTTTTCACTTGATATACCCTTCCTCCTCTCTTTGTTTCCATTCACTTTTGTGTTGTTCTTCATTTGTAATCTTGTAAGTTTGTGTTTTGTAATTCTGTTTTAATACAAGCTTCTCTTCAATATCTCTTATTTTTATCCACCTTATGTAGTTTAATATTAATGTTCTTAAAATATTTTAAATGCATTTGAATCCCCTTCCCTTCTTTTGCTTCCTCATTCAATTGAATGTCCATTTTTTATATTCTCATCATTGTTCGTGTGTGTGTGTGTTCGACGTACTACTCTTTTCTTATCCCATTATTTTTCTTCTCTTGTTAGTTCATCATCATAAATATATAAACCATATTAATATTAATATCAATGGATGAGTAAATATATTATTTGGGTGAGTCAAAAATTTAGATATGTTAAGTGATTGAGAGTATTTTCTCGATGAATATTCTTTAATTTAACATTGTGTATGTTGGACTTAACATGTCTTGGATTAAAGACATAATTTTTTTATCATCTAGTTTCCATGGATTATTGGAAATATAAATACACTACCATAAAGATGTTATGGTAATGATTATAACCTTACGTTAAGTTAATTCTTGGATTAAATCCTTAACACTTAGGAATTCCAATCAACGTTATCTTGTGATGTGGGTGTTAATTTAAATGAAATATAAAGGAAAGCTCAAGGATATCACAAACATAACTCCCTAATAAAGAACTCATTCCAATATTTATCAAATTTTTAAATCAAACACCAATCATTAAACACTTCATTTATGCTCTACAAAGAAATCCCCTAATCAGAATTCAATCAACGGAAAACAAACGACTATTACAAAGTATCATCGCTGAGGATTCGACCCGAGTGCTACTATACACATTAGCAGAGCACCAGAACCTTGACCGGTCGATAGGTGACAATTGGTCGTGCATTTTAATGGGTGATGCATCTATTGTGGGACTAGGCCAAGTGCAAGGGATATAAATATATTTTAGTTGATTTGGATGTTTTTGGACACCTCTATGAAAGAACAATATCATATACTTACAGTAGGAGGAGACCTTTGGAGAACATTATTATTGATTGGGTTTCTTCGGGTGAATCCTCAGTGGGGCATCAATGTCTTCTAATGAAATGATTGTTGGCACCATTGTTTTTTTGACAGTTCAAGATCATCAATTATATATTGAAAGTAAATTACCATTTGGTTCAACCTTAGTGTTATTGATGTAAATTTTGTATCTTCCATTTCTCTCTAATTTAAATGTACATTCCAAGTTATGGTCAATTCATTGACTATGATGGAATTAATTTGAACTATAAACTAATTTTAGGGAGTTCCTAATTTGGATCATAAGCTAGAGTAAGAAGGTTTATAGGGATATATTTTATGATCTTATGGTGGAATGGATGGATCTTACAGGAAGTTTTAATGAATGAGTCTGATATTCTGATTCAATGGCTTGAGTTATTCAATTTTAACTCTAACAATACATATCTAGGGTGATAAATTATTAGTAGGGGAATTATAAACTCTTATATTTGGTGGTTATGTTTATTTAAGATCCATTATGACTGAAGTGATGTTTTGAACATCTTAAACGTTGAATCTATCATTTATTAAGGTGTTTGGAATATTGAAAATTGATTTTGAATATTTTTGTCTTAAAACTGTGTTCACCACAACCTAGTGAAAGAAGTTTGGAACCCATTTTCCTTAGTGTAAAATGGTAAAGGGGGAATCAATTTCACCATACATGGTGATTGAGGGTGGCTATTATCATCCATCATTTGGGTGACCCCAAGAAACCCATTTTAGAGGTTGTGGTGTATAGAATATAACATGGTATTTGGTATCATGTTGTAAGGGATTTCATTTCAGGTTGCATGGTTAACTAAACCATGACCAATAATAGGACATGGTATAGGTTTTGGTAACATTCATGATCTTTTTTATAAGATTAAATTCTTTACATTCTCATAGGATATCCATTAAATTATCATCGTTGGTTAAAAAACATTGTTTGATCATTATGAAGAAGATATTAGTATCCTTTCACTCATTCTTTCTCCATAAACCATCTTTTTTATTATCCCTATTATATAATTAGAGATTTCTAGTTGTATTTTGATAAAATATTTAATGGTGTTATATTGATTTTCAGAGCCCATGTTTCACACTTATATGGATCAATATTTCTTTTACATAGATCATGTTAAGTCCACAGTTCATAATCCATTGTTTTTTATTCTAGTTTAGCGTGATTTGATAAAATTTTTACTGAGGTATTCAATTTATTATTGATTTCTCTCTTCCTTCTTGAATTATCATATAATTAGGATATTATCCATGTAGAAATGATATTTCATCTAATATAACATGGGGTTTATTAATAATATTTGGAAAATAACTTTTCACAAAGATGTTTAGCATTATTATGTTTTTTGGTGCTGAACCTCTTGGTGAATTCCTCCATGGTGTTTCCGTTCAATTCAAGTTTAGTTTTCCCTCTTATAAAATCACTGTTATTGAAATATCATGTGTTTTAGAGATGAATATTGGAGTATTTGGGGTTATCTGATTTTGGTTGACTACTTTATTAGAGAGCCTCAAAGTTAGTATCTATGATCTTAATGTAGCATGTTACTATCACAACCTGACCTCTTGTGCTCCTTTTTTCTATCCTTTTAGTAGTATTGGATCATTTCATCATGGTTTGGGTTGGATACCCAGTAAAAAAAATTAGTTTGTTGAGTTTTTGGGGAAAACATTTCCACGAGGAAAATTGTTTCCATATGGTATTAGTAACTGTGCGGACACCATGTAGATGGTGGTGGATAGACAGAATTGATTACATAGCCTTAGTATGGTTGTGTGATATGTCCAAGGTACATGTGGGGATTCTCTTCCTTGGATAGTGGGGTCTTCACCGTTAACACTTGCCTTGGAAAACTGTGTGGCCAAACTGTGCAGACATTCCAGGTAGTTAAAAATTGGTTTTCCACCATTACATCTCTCCTCTTATTCACCCATATCGGGTTCCTCCTCCACCATATCATCTTGGTGCACTAGGGTTCATCCATAACCCTCCACCTTTTCTCCCAATCATCAACGGTTTCTCCTCTATCATATTCAAGGTGAGTTTTTAGGGTTTCTTACCAATTTTTCCTCCTCCTTCTCATCCCCTATTATTTCATTGGATTTTATTTGGGGGTTTCTCCCTTTTGACAAACCATAATTCTATATTTTTTGTGTGGGTTGTGTTTTAATATTGCTAGGTTGTGTGTATTATTCAAGGGACTTAGATTTCCATCTCCTTGAATCTTTATTCCATCAGCACTTGATTTGAGGTAGGAATTTCCAACTCTCTTTTCAAGAGTGATCCATTGGAACATGTATATTTTAAATTTTCTTTCTAAATGTTATTCACACCACTATTATATCTATGTCTTGATTTTAATGGTGTTTAATTGTTGGTATAAGTTCCTAAAATTGGTTTTCAAGTAATTTGGGTGAAATTCCAAGTTTTAAGGTACCAAGGAGTTTTATTTATAATTTCATTGTTCTTATAAAGTGGAATTTTTTATTAAATAAAATTTTTTGCCTCATAATGTTCTGATGGTATTAGTTGGTTTGTGAACATGGTTTGATGTTTTTGATTTGGAAATTTAATGCTTTGATGTTTATACAGAAATGTTTTTAAAATGGATTCAATGGTTTCATTGGGATTGCTTCATGTTTTGTAATTGTTTTGGATGGTTGGTAATGGATTTGATCAAAGTTTGGATTTTGTGAAAGTGGTTTTGGAGTTTCATCTTGGTTTTTGGTGTTCCATTAGATGTTGGAACATTCATGAGTGCACTAGTTGTAAACTTGGATATACCGAAAAAATAATATGGTACTCTGAAAATAATACTCTCTCCTAATCGCAGCTTTCTAAATGAATTTTAGTTTCAAATGAATTTGGTCCCCTCGGGTGATCTCAAAAGATGTTTTCAAATGGAGATTTATTGGTTATTTCCCCCTGTGGTTGGAAAACATGTGTTTTGATGTGTTCTTCAATTTTGAGACTATTTGGCCTTAAAACATGCTTTGATGTGAGTTTAGTAGTCATAAGGGAATGTTTGACATTGTAAAAGTAAAATAGTTTTTTTGGTAATGTTTTTAATTATGATGAGATAAATTCACATTTGGAACTTCCATCTCAAAATTAGTTCATTGTGTTGATCTTAGAAAATATCATGGCATTGTAAAGATGTGTGTCGGTTGGAAATCCTTAATTCATTATGAAATGATTTAAAAGGTTACACATAATTATGGTCTGGTGGGAACCATGA
Source organism: Viscum album (assembly GCA_963277665.1). Lineage (NCBI taxonomy): Eukaryota > Viridiplantae > Streptophyta > Magnoliopsida > Santalales > Viscaceae > Viscum > Viscum album. The sequence continues at coordinate 957,107,633 of OY728143.1, read as the reverse complement.
TGATGTAGGATGTTTGAGAATACATATGGGGTACCATTATAGTAGGGATTTCCCTTAATGGTTATAGTATATTTGTGCTTGTGTTTGGGTAGGCAATTGAAGTGGCAATAGACGAGCTAAGTAATGTGTGTATTGGCCTCCTACTTACAATGTATAACTATTAAGACTATGGGATTATAGGAATCACATAGATAATCAATTGAAAATTTCTTAACATCCCTGATTAGATGGGTTGATGAACCCTAGTAGATATAGAGACTAAGTGGGAATTACTGTAGGTTTTTTTGAGAGGGTGATTAGTGGGTTATAGATTATGGGGCTGCACCATACACCTGCATGTGGTTCAAAACCGAGTACATAAATGGGGTTTTATAGGGATGTTTGGGATACTTTGTGGTTATAATTCATATTTATTATTTACTTTATCATGTATTAGCTTACATCATATATCGTTCACAAGTTTCTCTTATCTCTTACATAGTTTTCCAGGTTTTGTATTTTATTTGTAAAATGGTAATTGGATTCAGAAATAGTATAGGGTGTTCCGTGTATTATGAAGATGGAAAACAAAAATTTTATTAAAATGTGATAAACTTATTTTTAATATTATATTTCAAACTAATGTCCTTGTAATATTTTTGGGAAAGTAATGAAACATGGATTTGGTGGTTTATATTGAAATTCCTACAAAGCATCTTATTGCTTACACCTATTTTATCATTTCAGTTGTCGGTTTATAATTTTTTTAATGATTCATGGTAGGTGATCATTGTCACGCAGGTTCGATTTGGTGTTTGGAGGTGACCAAGGGGTCACATGGAGATTTTAGTAGCATTGATTCATTTTAAGTTTATTTCTTTTTGTTTCTATTATTACATTGTATCGTGTACTTGGACCAACGATTAATTTATTTATGTTCAGTTTTTGATTCTCATGTCTTGATTGATTCTATTTATTATTTTGGTCTCAAAAGGTTTCTTTCAGGCTTAAATATTTCCCATGTGCATGTTTTGAGGCCTATAACTTATTTCCATCTCGTGGGGGGGGGGTTCTAGAATTCCACTAGGTACATGCCACGAACTAGCTTGACTGGTCGTTTCTGGGTCGACCCTAGTTGGTTTATGAAAAAATGGAAACAGAGACGTTCCATGTTATTTTGGGTATTTGGTAGATGGATACTTTGATTTCCAAGGCTCGGGAGGTAGGTTACAGGTTGGTTCCTAATCACGGTTTCTCATTATGAGACCTATGTTACTAGGGGTATTCTAAGTATTGAGTCATTTTCATTATTTTTTATTTATGGGAGAAAATAGAGGTGATCTTTTGTTAAGTTGTGACCTCACATGGAGTAGTAACCCTTGTGGAGTTCAAGTTCTTGATTCATGGTCCTCTTAGTGTGATTCTTTACATGGGACATGACTCAATACCATTTCGATGAGTTAGAAATATGTAGTAGTTCCTCATTCCTATTGTTTGATTTTGGTTATGCTTCATATTGATTTTGGTATGTGAAAGGGTGTTTTTCAGAAATTATGGTGGTTTGTAAAATTTAGATGTATTTATTTCATATGGAACTTAATTGAAAGTGGTTTTGAAATGGAAGGGAATATTTTCATATGGTTTAGAAACTGGTAAAACATGGTCTAAATGAGATTTTTTAGTTTAAAAAATATTGATATGACAAGATTTGGTAATGAAATGAGAACCTTGACCCTTTTTATCCCTTAGGAATGTCTGCATATGTGTGGGTAGTATAGTATGTTCATGTTGCCACATGTGTACGAGTGACTGAGTGGAAGTGGATGAAATCTTATGTGGCGGTTCATAGGATTCCATGGGTGGGGTTTGGGAATTGAATTCATGTTTTGGTATTTATAAAATGAATTTGAGTGAGTAGGTTATTTTGGAAATTGTTTTTTTTTGGCAAATGGTTTTCATTGTTTTTGAATAGATGGCCATGGGATAAGTCAATTTTTAAATTAAATTAAAGGGATATTTTTTGAATATATATTTTTTATTATTTGTGTATATGTTTGGATTGAGAGCCTATTTCCCTTGGATTGGGGTATTAATTTTGATTGTGTTATAGCTTAACCTAAGTTTGGTTTATGCTATTCATGTAGTTCAGAGTATGTTGTCCAGAAATTTCCCCAAGAGTTGTTAATGAGTCATGCCCAATTCTGGTTTCTATCGTCTATTGTTTGTCTATCAAGGTGATGGAGGTTTGTGCAAGGGTGTGGTTTATTAGAATAGGTCATGTATTTAGATTGTTAAGAACTCCAAGGTTTTTCAATGTTTGTTCCATTTTAGTTGATGCCATTTTGGGTCCAGAGGAACCAGTTTTTGTTTGTGCTTTATGCCATTTTGGTGCCAGAAGAACCTATTTTGGGTAGGGTTTGTGGTCTCTGGTTTGTGGTGTGTGGTTTATGCATTATGGTTTTCTTGAGGGTCTGATTTTGGGACCAATAGAGGTTGGATGTCTCTTTTACTTTGGATTATTGGGTATAGTTGTTTGTGGTCACTTTTTATGAAGGTTCCCCATCTCGTGAGTGGGGTGTACGGGAGTAACCTATTTATGAAGAATCTCATTAATTTGAGTCTTCTCATAATTCATCTGACCATTCTCTTGAGTTTTACAAGTGTGTCTGGTTTGGGCATTCTATGCCATCGTGTTGCATCCCTCTAAATCCTTGTCATCTTGGTCACTATTCAGGTCATTAAGAGAAGTCACATCATAATTGTCACTCGAGGATAGAGTTCTAACCGAAGGATGCTACTTCTTGACTGAGGAATCAGATGCTTCATCCATCAGAGCTCCATATATGGGTCTCATGGTGAAGATCACAAGCAGTTGGGATTTTTTAAGGGAGTAAGGAATCTCGTCCTGGTTCGTGCTCTCCAGGTTGGGAAGGATTTGTCTGAATCCCCTTAACATCATTTCTCATCAAGGGTGGTTGGTCATTTCTATGTGAAGGTGTGTGGGACTTGTTATGTTGTGATGTAAATAGTTCAGTTCATTAAGCGTGTCTTATTCAATCATTTTTTCATATTCCATAAGTTGTGATTGGATTTTTTTTCGAGGGATGTTTTTGTTATTTAAATTGCTTATTTGGTGATATGATCACATGGGATTTGTGGAGATAGTGGATTTTGTTTTTGGTGTAGATTCAAGTTCTCATTTATGGTCTTTCCCAGGGGTTAGGTGTTTTAAAATGGGGAGATAAATTCTTAGTTCTGGTGTTGTTATGTTCTCATTCATGTGTAGGTTTGTTGGTTCTTCTAGTATTTTTTCTGTTTTGGAATCATGATATGCTGGGATGCCTCGTGGTTTGTTCTTTGGTAAAATTGTTGTGCTAGTGTTCTTCCTCTTGTGTTAAGGGAGTTGGTTTTTCCGAGGTCAAGAGATTCCTAGTTCCAAGTTGCGGTAAGGCCATAGATTGTTGATGTGAAGAGGTTTGGTGTAATCGGATTAGGGTCCCCCCCCTCGGGTGGTGCGTTGGGTTTTTTATGTTTTTATGTTGGTTTATAGAGAGACTCTATAATTTCACATATAACATAACCGGATTTTTGGCAAAATTAAACATCAAAGCACAATACAAGGATCATAAATTCTAGTGTCTTTGATGACAAGGTACATAAAGCTAGAAACATGGAACTAAAAAAATACATTATTTAATCTCTATAATGATATCCTTACTTCCTGTGAGCCCTTAAATCTTCATAGGGTACCCTAGAGAATACATTAACTAGGTTATGAGCTAAACAGCCAAGTAAAGGAATAACCATAAGGACAAAGAATTAGAACAAAATGTAGAAGGCATAACATGAGGATATAAAAAGGAATTTAATATGTAGAACCTCAACATATGGAAAAATAATCATATAATCATGGAGTCATATAAATGAATCAGAAACTTAAGACATGACATTTGTACGAGTCAAGGCTAACTGTCAGGATCTTTCACAAAGTAGTACAAGCCAAAGCTAACCACCAAGACTGTCGCACATAAAATCTCATGAGACTTATCGTTAACCAATTAATTATATCACTATCTAGGTAAAACCATATTAACTTTTCATGAATATGTTTTCCAGATAAATAATCATACATAATCAATCTTACATAATCATAAGGCTTACCCATGGAAATAATTGTGTAACCCAATCATGTCATAAAGCATAACAAATGGTCATATCATAAAATATTCCATGAAATAAAGGAACTAAAATACAAATGGACATTCATAATAGAAAATATGAATGTATCGTGGTATGTAATGCAACATATAAGTGACCACATGTAAGAAGAGTATTAAATAAATTTTAGCAGAAAAACTTTTTGGATCGGTTTTAAAAAACATTCTATAGGGCCTTTAACATAGAAAATATAACAATACCTTCTATAAAACAAGATTCGAACCAAGAATATTTTTCATAAAAGAATTATTAATATTATAAAGACAATGGTGGCTTAAATTAGAAGATATAATTGAAATCAGGTAAAAATTTGGGATGTTCCCTAAAAAATAGGTTTGCTTATCAGGAAGTATCGATGAAGGAATCACTTAAAATCATGTATATCTCTGAATGAGAATGTGGTATGTATTTTGAATCATGATTTTAAAATAGTAAAATAGCATTTAGAATATGAACAAATTAAGAATATATAACCTAATTTATGAAAAAATAATGTTAAATAAACTCAAAGGAATAAAGAAGGTTTGGGTTGAATTTCTTACAGAATATCGGAATGGTATATTATGTAATTACAAGGAATTAATGAGATAAAAAGGCGTTTATCATCATTTGAACATGATTATAAAAGTATTCCTAATTTCTGTAATCATACCCCATAACTATTAATTATACATAAAAAGGCATATAATAGAGGACAAACTTGAATAAAAGTGAAATAAAGAGGATCCCTTACCTTAAGTCTGTTGGTGGTCTTTGATTGAAATTAATGACCATAATAATCATATTAGGTTATTCAATTAGTAATTCCCTAACATTTTCTATAATTAAATTATTTATTGTAACATTTTTATTTTCATTCATAAACTTGTTGAATGGTAATGAGGTTCAATTTCATTGTTTGGGTATGTTTCTTTTCTGGGTTTCTATGATCGTTTTACTTATTTTAATGAATTGAAAAACATTTAGGTTGAATGTGGTTGTCCATAATTTAAGTTATATGATATTAGTTAACATCCAAGAGATTACATGGTTGTAAATTTAATTGGGTTACTGGGAGTGAAGTCGAATCATTATATAAAACATTAGAGATAAGATTTTGGGTTAATTTGTGGTTTTTGGCCACATTGAACATGTTTTGTTTTATAAATCAAAAAAATATGTAAAATGGTATTATGGAACCACATACAAGATATAATACCAATATTATGGTCTATATAAACAATAATAATGGTTTCATGACCATAAGTGAAGATGGTAACTGAAATTGTAAACCCATCGTCCTTGAATATGGTAATTTAACACATCTTGGATAGTGTCTTTACTACTAAAATAAAAGAAGAGTAAAGGTTATATGATAATAAAATATTTAATTATCATATCAATATTCTAGTGCATGTAAGGTAATCTAGTTTTCATAACAATTTGACGAGGATATGTAAGGACAAAAAATAAACCAAAAGAACATGAAACGAAAGTAAATGAATTGAATAGTGGAATTTACTTCTTGAATAAACCTTCCTTGAGATCCTCTTAATGGGAGAATATTTGGTCTTTTTATGACACCATGGGATATTTGGGCCATATTACATAAAGGAAAAATTATTGAGAGGAGTGAAGAGAAGATGGTGGAAGAGGTGGTATTTATAGTAGAGTGGAGGAGAGTTTTCAAAATATTTAATTCCTTAGTTTATTATTTTCCCTCAAGACCAGTAATAGTGGTGATTCCATGATAGAAAACTATAATGTGTGCTTATGATTTGGAGATAATGGCCTTCTATTATCCATAAATTAGCTAATGATATTAAAATTCATGAATTTAGCATTTATCGTAAATTATCATATTTTACTATTCACAAAAATTCTGGTATTGCAGAAAATATCCAAAAAATCTCCCTAACCATTTATTGATGTGTGGAAACCCAAAATGTACTCAATTTTTCAAAAATATTTTTCTAAATATGTTTGATTTAATATTTTATTAAAATCATAATTTATAAAAAAAATAGTTTTAAAACATTTATTTACTTATTCCAAAATATAGGCACATCATACTTTCACTAAAATAATTTTTATATAATATCATAGGCAATGTTATTATTCATTGGGGTATATCATCATTAATACAGATAACATTACTATTCAAAAGGGACTGTAACTATTCAATAAAATTATGTTTTTCCTATCAGACTCCAAACATCTTACTAATCCCGACCATGAATGTTAGATTTCAAAATTTCAAAACTCAAAATAGTCAAAATAATATTTAAAGGTCACATTTAACTTAGTACTTCATTAGGTTGTATGTTTAAATGATTATATGACATATTTATTAGAAATGAATTTCCATTGAAAAACATTGGGTCACTACGGTGGACTTTTTTGTTGTGAGGTGAACCCTCTCATGTTTTTCCCTTGCCCTGTGTTGTGGATTCCCTTGGATCAGACTGGTGTGGCCTATAGAGAGTAAAGATCAACATGGGATTAATGGTTTTTCCTTTTTTAGCTTGGGCCTGGACTTGTGTTTTAGTTATCAATCGTCGTGGTGAATATTTTGGGGAAGAAAGTGTCTGTGGTGGGAAGAATTGTCACAATAAAACCTTGGATACTACTTATTCCAAAACTATTAGTACTATTAGATCTTTGGTTCATGTTTTGGGTTAGATACCTAGTCACAATTTTGAGTTCATAGAGTTTTTGTAAAAAATTTCCAATAAGAGAATGATTTCTACATAGTAATAAGTAACTGAGCGGATAGCATGAAGATGGTTTTTGCTGGATATAACTGACTACATAGCCAGAGCATGAATATGAAATATGTCTCATGCACACATGCAGATTATTTTCCTTGGACTGAGGGGTCCACATGATTACCACATGGTTTGGAAAATCCTTTGACCCATCCATGTAGACTTGCAGGGTAATTAAAATTTGGGTTTCACTCTTTCCCTATCTCTTCAATTTAATCCCTTTTACGAACCTATTACCCCTCTCATTTTGCTTCAATAGGGGGTTCTCCTTAACACTCTTCAATTTCTCCCAATCATTTTTGTTTTCTCCTACATCAGATTCAAGGTAAGTTATAAGGGTTTTTGGACCTTTTCCTTTTTCTTTCTCTTCTAGTCTCATTTTTTTGGTTTTTCATTTGGTTTTTCTCCCTTTGGTATAACACTAATTCTAGGGTTTGTGTGTGTGGTGTTTTCATGTGGATACAATATACAGATTATTCATTAGGCTTAGATCTCTCTCTCCTAGAAGTTTTATTCCATCCATACTTGATTTTAGGTAGGTGTTTCAAACATTCCTTTCTAGAAGATCCATGAATAATTGAATGTTTTCAAATTTCTTCTTAAAAGTTATTCACACCTCTACAATATCTATGTCTTGATGTAAATTGTGTTTTTATGATGTTATAAGTTTCTAAAATTATTTTCCATGTGTAATGGCTAAAATTAATAGGTTTAAGGTACCTATAATCATTTTTTTGTAAAGTCATTATTCTTATAAAGTGGAATTTGTTCGTAAATGAAACTTTTTTGCTTCATAATGCTATGATGTTATTAGTTGGTTTGTGAAAATGGGTTGTTGTGTTTGATTTGGTTATTTTATGGCTTTATGGTTATATAGATTTTTTAAAAGCGGTTATATGGTATCATTGGGGTTGTTTGGTGTTTTCTAATTTTTTTGGATGATTGGTAGTGGTTTTGAATAAATGGTGAATTTTGTTAATATGGTTTTTGAGTGTCCTCTTGGTTACTGGTTTTCCATTGGATATTCTCACATCCTTGATTGCACTAGGTGGACACATGGATGTTCCCTCAAATGAATATGGTACATGTTAAATGGAATTGTCTCCAAATTCTAGTTTTATAAATGTATTTTTGAACCAAATGATGTTGGTCCCCTTTAGTGATCTCTAAAGATGTTTTCAAATGAGTATTTATAAGGTATTTCCTTGAGTGTATTAGAAACCTAGTTTTTGATGTGTTCCTCAAAGTTTGGCTAGTCTGTCCTTCAGAAATTCTTTATTGTCATTTTGGTAAGAATAAGGGATGTTTTGGCATTATAAAAGTATAATTGATGATTTGGGTAATTTTTATAATTATTTTGAGCTAATGGACCGCTTGGAACTTCCATCTCAAAAGTAATTCATTGTGTTTAATGGATAAATGATCGTGTTTTTAAAAATATGGGTGTTAGTTGGAAATCTATAATGTATTATGAAATGATTTAAAATGTTATATTGTAGTTTGGCCCAGTTGGCAACTTGATGATTTAGAATTTTTGAGAATAAACATGGGGAACCTTAATATGAGAGAATTACCTTTGGGGTTTTCATATATTTGTGTTTGTGTTTGGAGTATGAAAGTGTAGTGTCGAAAGCCTAGCTGAGTCGCATGTGTGTTGGCCTCCTACATACACAGTATCACTATTACCACTATGAGATCATTGGTTTCTTTTAGATGATCGTGTGGTGTTTGATTACCAGCCCTGATTAGATGGGTTGGTTTTCCCTGGTAGATATATAGGAAATGTGGGAATTGTTGCTGTTTTTTTCAGGAGGGAGATTAGTGGGTTTTATAATTTGTCGATTTACTATTCATCGGATAGTGGTTTCAAACCGAGTACATACAGGGGTTATCAGGGGAGTTTTATAATCACCAATGGTTATTTTCCATATTCCTTATTTAATGTATTCTTTATTAGCTTCCAGGATGTACTGTTCACCTATTTCTTTTAGCTCTTTTGTGGTTTTCCTTGTTTTGGATTCTATTTGTAAAATGGTAATTGGATTTAGAAATGGTATGTGTTGTGTGTTCGATTTTGAAAATGGAAAATGATTTTTTTATTAAAATGTGAAAACCCTACTTTTATAATAATATTTCAAACTACCTTCCTTGGACAGTTTTGGAAAATGAAAAAAACATGGATTAAGTGGTTTATCTTGGAATCCCTAATGAGCATCTCAGTGCTCATGCCTATTCTATCATTTCAATTGTAGGTTCAACTTTTATTCTGTATTCCTGGTATGTGTTCATTATAGAGCATGTTCGATTTAGTGGCTAGAGGTGACAAAGGGGTCACATCAATATTACAGTTGTGTGGCTTAATTTTTAGTTTGTTCCTTTTTGTTTCCACTTGTTGAGTTGTATCTTGTTTTTAAGCCAACAGTTTATTTATATATGTTCATTTTTTTGTTCTCATGGATTTTTTGATCCTATTTATTATTTTGGTTCTACTTGGTTTCTTCTAGAATTAAATCATTCACAATTGTTTTTTTGGATGACTGACACTAGATTCTATCCTAAGGGGATCTGGAACACCCCTTTGGGACATGGCACAGACTGGCTCAGGTGACCAGTTCATGGTCGACCTAGGATTGTTCATGATAGTTACTTACTATATTAGGCCTTGCATATTATTTTGTTATGATATATTATTGTTCCTAAAACCCATTCCTAATATATGTTTTCATATAGGTGTCTGAGTGGCCCATGAAACCCATTCATATTATGTGATCATATGGTTTTTTGTTTCCTCTTGAGAACATATATGAATGTGACTTATTATTCCATTATATGAAATATATTTATTGTTGTATTTAATGTTATGTCGAACTATGCTTCATGTATCAGGATAATTAAGATGATCTATTTATGTTAGATGGCCTCTTATAAGAGGATAAGGATGACTTGACTATGACAACAGACAATAGATCATTTTATTTTATGGGTTAGATAATGGATATATCTGTTAATATGGGTGTTTTTAATGTATGGGAACAAATAATGTGTTGTCAACAAGATAAAGTAGGGGATTCCACACAATTGTTATTTTCTTATCCTATTATTTCAAACATGTGAGCAAAATGACCATAGTCACCGTTGGGAGAGTAGTGTTCCTGATAATGAACACCATTATGGTGGGGTATGTGTAAATTCCTTAAATTAATAATATGGACTGATGTTCCAAATGTCATTACTAATGTTGTTATATGTTTCATGTCTTATGATGTTTGGTGACATAAAATTACATCGTTATCTGTATTGTGTTGAAGTAGGTATGGTCGAGGATCATTGGGGATTGGATAGTGAACATTGACTCGGTGCATGTGTGGTAGTATGTTTACTTGTATTTTTTATTTACATTATCATGATATAAACTATAATATATTCATGTTCACTTATTTTAAGGATGCATTGGTAGTTTCCAATAGATTTTACACTCGCATTTTGCATCAAAATCATGATTCTCTAGAAAACATCAAGATGAGGGATACATGTAACAGAAATTCAATAGCCACAAGAAGTTTATAGAATTAGAATGGTTTTCAGACGAGGTACCATGACAGACTCCATAAGTATTCCATAAAAATTTATTTAAATTTATGTATTACTAGTACTATTATTTCACATGTCCCTATCGGTTCCTTCGATTGCTATCATGTAAAAATTAATATAATTTCTATATCCTAAATTATATAATTTTTTATTAAATATTATATGTATGTTTTTATGTTTATATTAATTGATACTAAGGGTATAATCCCCCCCCCAAACAAAATTATTACCCTCAGTATTGTTTAGAATAATTTTTTATATGGGGATGCATGCATGATTCCATGTGGCTCTTCAACTCAACCGCAGTGATTCATGTCTTGAAATTATTGTGAGATCCTTATTGGTGGTGAACTACTGAAATTTTTTATGTCTATGAAGTGTGATAATTGTTTTATTCATGGTTATATGATGATGTGTGTATAAGACTATGATGTTCTCTAAAAAGTGAGATGATTATGTTGTATGTAATGGGAGTAGTTGGATAGATTAATTTTAAGAGTTTGATGGTTATTTATTTCTTTTTTGGATTTATTTGTTCTATAAATAGATGAATTATTTTACATTATTCAAAAATAAAAATGATTGTTTAGGCATTAAACTACAAGAAATATTATTTTTCACCCCTAATTTATGACTTATATTTTTTAGATTGTCATTGTAGAGTTATTGGTGTTGTTTGAAGTCTATAACTCTTTACAATTGAATCATCTTGATAGATGGAATTTCACTATAACTTTCTTGATGTACAGGGGATATATTAAATTCACCACAGACAACTAGACAATCCACCCAAACCAACCCATCACATGATCTGGGTCAAACATGATATTGGAAAACATTCATGAATATGATAAAAAAAATAAACAACTAGGGAATGAAGAGTAAACAAGAAAGATATTAAATAACCATAAAATTCAAACCATACATGCTATACCAGGAAGTATATCACGTCCTTGTATGGCCAATAGTCACCTTGAGACCAACCTAAACCAAAAGAAACAAAAACATGTGAAGTCATCATGCTATAAGTTGTTCATCCATTTACTTGAATCCTGTAATACAACATCTAAAATCTGACAAAGGTGGAAGAAGAGTGTTAGAAAACACCCATTCAGATACCCCCATGGATATTATACAATGTCAAATATAAATTTATCAACAATTCATGATTTTTAAAAATAACTTTTTTAAAAATAATTTTCATAAATCTAAACCGTTTGTAAATCATTTCACATTTTACTCCCATTGTTTTTCATAAAGAATTTATTATTCTCAAAATAGAAATATGAAAAGCTGATGTGATAAAAATAGGAGTTCACATCCATGCATCAATTGGTAAATTGGTAATCCCATATACATGAAACAATCTATCATGAACATCTACGTGTTACAACCTCATATAAAAATATGTGAGTAGTAATCCATGATGTAAAAACAATCATGCGGTAAATAACCTATAATAAAACATGAAAAAGAACCAAACATATTGGTATCATGGATATAGAAAACTATGTATTATAGACTCATGATCTTAAAAATTCATATGTTGGATCCAAAATATATTGAGTCATTCTTGTTGATGTCATAAATGTTACCTCTTTGTAGAGTAACACACACAAAGTCTACATGTAAATCTATCCCGATGTAACCAAGGATCCCAATGTCTAATTGTCCAATATATTTTCAAAACCATGATCACAATTTCATATATCATTTTCAAATCCAATACAATAAACTTCTGAGTTTTAAAACACATATCCAAATAAAGAAAATTCATTTTTAAATAATTTACATTTCCAATAAATCATATAAAACCATATACCACTTAAAATAAATTAACAACCCAAATGAATTTTTCAACAAGACATGAAATTTATCTAATTAGCTATTTGAATAGAAACAACAACCTCAACATGGTTGAAAATCAAACTGATTTTGAAAATGGATATTAGAAACAAAAAGAATAGACTCTGAAAGACAAGGCACGATATGATGTTGAAACAAACAAACATAAAACAGTATCTGATGAAAAATCCATATCCAAGTGATAGCCGCAATCAAAATCATAGAATAACCATCAGGAACTCTTACACAGATAAAAATTACACAACCATAAAAAAGATCAATATCTTAATTAAATGATCTAAAAGGGTCCTAGGTATACAAAATTTTCATGAAGATATTATAGGTCTATACGGAGAAGAACACCCAAATGACTAAATGTAATTTTAGCTAACAGGCACCCAAAAAACCAAACTCACAATAGTTCGACAATACGTAATTTATTTACATAGTGTGTAGTTCTATAGGATCATATATGAAATAAAACAAAACATAATTATAAATAAAAAAATATTTTTCAAATTACACGGAGTTTACTTATTTCAAGATGTGTAAACCATTCATGACAAGTATATAAATCAAAACATTATCATAGTATCTATTTAAAGGTGTGAACATCACTTACATGTCTTGTATGTAGCCTTCAAGCAATAAAACTACTGGTTTTATGGGGAAAATTTCAACAAATTCCAAACATCATCATTAAAGGTATCCCCCCAATTTCATTTCTGGCATACTACAACAAATAAAAATTTATAAACAAAAAAATGTAAAGAAATACCTAGGAGATAGATAATGGGGTGTTATAATATCCCAACAGTAAATGCTTTCAACACCCATAAATCCCTCGAGATCTGAGATCCATGAAATGAGAAGGTCACTCATAACTCATTGAAAACTCTCTCTCTCTCTCGAATCTCATGGATATCCATTATGAACTACCATATAATATAGACTACATGTGCCATTTTACCATATAAAACCATGTATTGGATATAAATAATGTAAACTTTATTCGTAATCAATGTGGTATTAGTATCCTCCCATCTAACCATGTAAGAAGGATCAGGTATATACCACTATAATTGGGAAACATGAAATTGGTAATGAAAAAAATTAAATATATAAGGAAAAAGAAACTAGTTGTACACCCTCTCTTATCATCTACCAATATAAAAGGGCCCCACACACCTTAGTGTAAACATTCCCTGGTAACACAAAAATGATGTACCAAGAAAGGTGAAACTCTTAGAAATATAGAATCAGTATTATAAATCTATAACAGCTGATGGTGATAGTCCACATAAGATTTCTGACGACTATTTTCTATGATCAAACACTTATACAATAATTGCACCATCACTTTCATCTCAAAACCAACAATCAGTCCAAACAAGGCATACTCTCCCAACTCTTCCCATCATAGGAAATATATACATGGATTCACATAACAATACTCAAATGGATAAATCCTTATTAACTCCTTATATCAATTATTATTGGAAAAATTAACAAAAAACAAATTATGTTTTGAAGATCCTATGAAATCTAGCACCCAACACCACATTATATCATCAAGACCTTGGGTAACCCTCTTTATATATGCATTATTATATGGATGATAAGCTTTCATTAGTTTAATAAGGGAATGTGTCACCTTCAGAAAACCATTCCATAACCTAGATTTTAACCTTAGATCATTTTCTAAAACATATTTTATATGAAAACCATGAAGTATCAAAATCTATCAAACATTCATGTCCCACAACTATTCCACTTTCAACACCCACACAGATATGTAAAACATACATCGGTTTCATGATTCAATAAATGATCACCCATATATCATCTTTTTGACTAGGATTATATTCCAAACCAATTTTGAAATACATTTAATTCTCATCCCACTTCAATATAAAAATGGGTACAGTTGAAAAAATCATGCATGTCCCTGGTTCTTCACCTTTATTCTCTGAAAAGTAGGGAATCTCCAAAAAATACACTTTTAACCAACTCGTCCCTTGAAACCAATATTGATTCATGAATTCATGATATACCATGGTTGACCCACGGTCTACAAATTAACAGAAATATTTTCCACTGAGCAACAACTCTATTCTTAAAGTAAATTGAATATTTACCCTTCAATAGAATCATAATTCTCTACTATATTATTTAGAACACTCACCAAAGGTCTCCCAACCATGAAGGATTTCACCTAATCACTAGAAAATGGTGCCTACAACTTACTCAATTTAGTCTCACACATTTACAAATGAGTCATCTTTCATCAAATACATGACCACATGTCTACCAACCTCATCCACACTTAAACTCATATCAGCAAACAAACTCATCGGAGACAACATCTCATCTGAACACTTCATGTCTTGGGTCATAATGTTTTCTCCCAATAAAATGTTAACCAAATTTTGTTTCCTTATAGTATATGAAATAAAAAAATAAACTGTATAAAGATAATCCACCAAGATTCTTTGTCTAATCTTCATATCCCTATGAGTAAAAATATATTTCCATCTCTTACAATCTTAATACATAATAAACTACTCTCCAAATAGATAGGGATACCAAATTTTGATTTCATGATTAACAGTTTCCAACTTAACATTATGTGTATGGTAGTTCGTCCCAAGAAGGAATAAATTGAAAAAGTCGTTGGCTAAAAAAATATCACAAAATCAACAGGCATCCAAAAACTGTACTAAAAACATTAAACAAATCATCAAAGCCTATAATCGGTTCTAGATTAATAAAAATGGGTGATAAAGTAAACATCTCTTTTAAGTCTTCAAAATATATTTCACACTTTAAATTCCATTTAAACATTACACTGTTATGAGTTAAAGATTTCATCGAAGTTTAATACATGGTGACACCCTAAACAAAATTTATATAGTAACCATCCAAACCTAAGATGATTTATATCTCGAAGACATTTTTGGGTTTCTCTAATGAAAAAATCCAAACACATTTTAAAGAATTGATAATATTCCTTTCTCAAATATCACATCCCCTCGAAACATAACCTCTAAGATCTATTTTTCCACATGAATATTTTACCATTCAGTCCATTTCAATTCAAGGTTCAATGAATGATATCCAAATAGTCTATAGGCACATCCTTCTACATAGAGTACATAAAAATATCCTCCACTAGCACAACAAAAAAATTTCTATGAAAAAATTAATGATATGGTTCCTAAATTCCATAAACACCACAGGATAATTACAAAGACCGAATGGCATAACACAAAATTAAAAATTCTTTTACCGAATCCTATTTTTTTGGAATATCACTTTCTCATACAATCATCAAGATTTTCCCTAAAAACATGTGTATATTGGAAAACAAACATGCCCCTCTCTAAAAATCAAAATGATATTAAATCATTTAAAAATCATATTTTTCTCAAAGCATAAAGTATTTAATAATTTATAGTCATTACAATGTTTAATGATCACATCTTCCTTTTTAGAAAAGATGATGGGAAAATCCCATAGTGACACACTAGGATGAATAAATCCTAGAGCCCTGTGGTCCTCAAACTGGACCTTAAGTTCCACCAACTCATCAGGTACCATACAGTATGATGTCATAGAAAGGGGTATCATATTATAGAGCAATTAAATAGTAGACATAACATCTCTCAGTGGTGCTAAACTAGAAAATCATCCATAAACATCTTAGGGTATGAACAAACAAATGAAATTTTTTTACCACCTCAGTAAGGGTTAACTTCATTAAGAATTATCTAAAAAAATTAGAATGATATTACTCTGGTATATGGAACAAAAAAAACATACCCTTCATGATCTTGAGTCCCACTAAACCTAGAAAACATGATTGACTCTATATGCAGATAAAAACAAAACTTATTAGTGATAACAGTCGATCTAGGACATAACTATAATCATCCAGTCTATACTGAGAATCAATTTGATGATGTCAAGATAATCCCCTAAGAATTACCACTATAACTCAATGAAATATGTCATCATTCAACATGCAGGAAAACTAAAACCCTATTAATTCCTCCTCCCAAAGGCTTGTGAAGATCCAAAAAGATCGGAATGAGCTCTGAATTCCATAAAAACATGTCAACTAGCCATGAATATGTTAAATAATGAGTATTAAACATATCAAATAATGCAATCACCTTAGAAGAAGAAACAATAATTGTTCCTCTAACAGTCGTTGGCCCGAAATCAGATTCTTTAGGAACATAATAAATTGCATAATGTCATCTAGTCGTAGCCACATGAACATCTCCCTTTACAAACTTTTAAACAAAAAGGATTTAATAAATTTAATGAAATGAATGAAACATTATGTTGTTGTAAAACAACACTCTGTTTTAAGGATATATTTATAATTTATTTTCAAACTAATTTTGTTCACTTCTGTGTTTTGAATTTCAAAAATATGAAATAAACGGTTGTATTCAGGGTGATTTTTAGGGTCTGATGGAACAAACACCATTTTTATTGAATAGTAACATACCATTATAAATAGTTTCTGACCCTTATGAATAGTAATATGACCCTTATGAATAGTAAATCTTCCGTAATAATAGTATCCTCACCCATGAATGTATAAATAAAATTTAGTCATCTTTCAAGTGATAATATGACCATAGTAAAAGTATTGGTACTTTTTTTAAATCATATATAATTAATTTAAAAGCATATTTATTTTCTATAAATATTTTCATAAATTAATATTTTTATGTATTTTGGTTTTATGAAAATATTATGAGGCCATATTTAATAATTTGAAAAAATTATAAATCCATTTATATTTTAAAAATATATATATTTCAAGTAAATTATGATTTCAATTGATAATTAAATTATTCATGTTTGGAAAATTATTTTTGAAAAATGTATTTCATTTCTTAATTATACAAATAAAAAAATTTATGGTCAATTTCTGGTATTTTTCTAAAATACAAGAATTTTTTTATGAATAGTGAAATATGGTATTTTTCTATATATGTACATTATAAGCTAAATGGACTATTCCTATCATCATGGATGGTGTAAGAAACGTCAGTTCGAATTAAAATACAATTATTTCTATTTTCATTCATGGAATCATTGCTATATCTTGTCTTATGAAAAAATAATAATCTAATGATTAAAATATTAAGAAAACCACCTTCATCCACTATAAATAAAACCACACACCCTTATTCACTTCACTCATCTCATGCCTTGTGCCTTAACAAAATTCTTCACAAATATCTACCAAAGCTCTTTCCCCAAGTCCATAATCCCTTTATCTCTTCAAAAGAATCAATTTTCTCCCCTTAAAGGCTCTCAAGGAAGATTGATTTAAGATGTAAATTCTTCTTTTCAATTCTTTTACTTTCCATTCAAGTTCCTTTGTTTTCTTTTATATCATAAACTCTCCTAATAAAAATATTTCAATAATTCTCATACCTTACATACTATATGGTTATTATGATAATGTAATAAGTTATTTTCATATATCCTTTAGCCTTCATTTATACTATAAATGAAAACAACATCTAAGATTTGATAATTCATCACATTCAAGGACGATTGGTATTTAATTTCATTTACCATCTTAAATTATGTACATGAAACCATTTTTATGGATATAAAATAAAATAAAATATGTATTATTTCTCATATAAGGTTCTATAATTCTTTTTTATAAATGGTTTTTATTTATAAAATAAAATTTATACATTGTGATAAAAAAATCAACAATTAACCCAAAAGGTTTTCACTAGAATTTTATATAATGATTCAAATTCAATCCAAGTAACAAAATTAAATTTAAAAACGTGTAACCTTATTGATGATCAATAATAAAAAATAACTTCAATTCTGGAAAATCATTCTCATCATACATGTTTATCCGAACATGAATATAGGTGAACCGATCATTAAAACCAAGGAAGAAAATGCTCCCAATCAATGAAATTGAACCTCTTAACTCATCTAAAAGGGCATGAATGAACATAATAAGGTTATACCAATTCAATAATAGGGAGTGGAGGTTCTGGAATTATTAATTAATTAACCTAATTTGATTATTAGGTTCATTAAGAACAAGAAAAGAATGCCATCGGGCTTAAGGTAAGGGATCCTCTCTTTCTCACATTTATTCAACATTTTTTAAATGTTATGTCCTTTTATGTGTAACTCGTAATTTTGGGGTAATATTTTTCACCTTCACTATACATCCCTCATGATGTATAAAATAGGAGAAACCCATTTTCTCTCTAATTAATACCTCTTATGTACACTCAATACCATTCGGATATTCCTTTAGGGATTCTTCCAGAACCTCCTTTATTCGTTCGGGATTCTATATATTTATTTATACACAAATGATGTTATATATTATATTTATGTAAATATTAGAAATTATGTGTATTCTCTCCAAACTCATTTATCAGTATTCATTCATCATTCTATTTTGGGGATATAGATGTTTTTAAATGATACCTTGCACAATACTTCTCTATTAGAAAACCCGTTTTAAGACAACTTCGTGAATCTGTAAAATATTTAAAGTCCAATTTAACATGTGTTCTAAGCCACCATTATTTTTATAAAACTAGTGATTTTATTATTGAAATCTTCTTGGATCAATTTTTTACACAAAACAATTCACTTTTCTATTTTAAATTCATTATAGTGTTTTCTTTAAAATCATACTAAAATGTTTTAATTCAAAAAAAATTTAAATACTCTTTTCAAATGTTTTCACTTCTGTTTGACATCACATACAATGATATATGCCTATTTTACCTTATTAATATCCATGTATGTTATAATTAAATTATTTTGTGCACAGATTTATGATACGCCCATTCATTATGCATTATGACATGATTATGATAACCATTTCTTTCTACAGGTTCCCTTATGATTATGATTGTTTATGTATGATTCTATATTTGGAAAGATTATTCTTGAACATGTTAAGATGGGTGCGCCCAGATATTGCTACAATACATTGGGTAAAGTTTAGTCTCATGATACGTTATGTGAAACAGACTTGGCAGAATGCCTTGACTTGTGTTACCATGTGCAACTGTCTTGGTTATTAACCTTGATTTGGGATCCTCAATGTTCAATTAGCCTTGAATCATGCTAAATTCAGGATTTATTTGTCTTTATATTTTATTATGAATTCATTTTTATATGATCTCATATTTATTATTTAGGATTCCATGTGTTCCATGTATTTTAGTTACATTATTCCATGAATTCTAACCCATGTGTTAAGGTTTTATTACAATTATTTTTCCCTTACTATGATTTTAGATCATCCCTCTGTTCATGTGATCACTGGGGTACCCTTTTTAGATGTAAGGTCTCAAAGTAAGTTAGTATATATTTATTAATATTAAATAATTAATTTTGTTAGACCCTTATTCTCTATTATATATACCTAGACTTCAAAAACACTAGACTTCATGTTCCTTGGCATGTTTTAAGAGGTATAATTATTCATTAAATAATGTAATGTTATGTGTAAAAGCCTAGGGTATCTATAGTTCATATCAAAGGATGGTCTAGTTATTTTTAGAAATTAAGAATAGAGAACTATAGTAAGAACCTAAAAAATGAGACTAAGTATAAGAAAACATGCCTAAATTTTGGCCTTTATAGAGTAAGTGGTTTATCAAACAAATTCATCCCTATGTGGATACAACTAGGTATAGATGGATCTGGTAAAGATGTATCTAGGGGTAAACCCCAAAAACACCTCTTTGATATACACTCAAACTGTAACAACAGTATGAAAATGAGCCTTGTTGCACACTTGGTTAAACACTCCAAGCGAATATGCATTGGTAAATTCATGAGAATAGTAAAAACCATTATTAGGGGAATAAAAAACCCTATAAGAATATATGTTTGAAAACAGATCATAGATAACCTAGATTAAAACCTAGGGAATTACATGCTAGGATATACCTTTTCTTTAAGAGTTTATCATTTTATGTTTAATGTATCTTTTTTCTTCTTATTAGGTAAGTATTCA
Organism: Viscum album; assembly: GCA_963277665.1. Classification (NCBI taxonomy): domain Eukaryota; kingdom Viridiplantae; phylum Streptophyta; class Magnoliopsida; order Santalales; family Viscaceae; genus Viscum; species Viscum album. Next base: position 957,087,206 of record OY728143.1, on the reverse strand, counting down.
CACCATCATCAAAATTCACCTTAGTATGTAAAAATAAATTTTGAGGGAGAAATTTCATAAGGTGGAATAATGTAACACCCCAATGATTTACCAATATATTTAATGAAATGCATGAAACATCATGTCTCTGTAAAAAATACATTACTTTAACGATATATTTATAACCTGTCTGTTAAACTAAATTTTGTTACTTCTGTATTTTGAATATATAAAATCTCACATACAGAGTTGCGTTCTGGGTGATTTTTGGGGTCTTATGGAACAAACATAATTTTTTTTCAATAGTAACCAACCCTTATTAATACTAACTTACACATATAAATATTAATATGACCCTTTTCATTAGTAAATCATCCAAAAAATTTGTAACCTCACCCTTTAATGTATAAATAAAATTTAGGCATCTTATTAGTGATAATATAACCATATTAAAAGTACAAGTATCTTTGTAAGTCATAAATAATTAATTACGAGTAATTAAATAATTTTAAAGAAAAATAAATTTCCAAATATTTTTTCATAAATTAACAATTTTTTTATTTTTATTCTAAGATAACTTTATAAGACTGTATGTAATTTTTTGAAAACAATATATATTTAGTTATGGTTTTAAAATCTATAATTTTCATGAAACTTATGATTTTAATAAAAAATTAAATTAATCATATTTAGAAATATATTTTTTAAAAATGAATTCCATTTTAAGATTCTACAATAAAAAATTGGTTGAAGAGAATTTTTGGAATTTCAATAAAATTCTCGAATTTTTTATGAATAGTAAATATGGTAATTTACCGTATATATACATTATAAGCTAAATGGAATATTCCTATAATCATGGATGATTTAAGAAACCATTATTCGAATTCACATGTACTTATTACAATTTTTGGTAATGGAACCTTAACTATTTCTTGACTTATGTAAAAATAATAGACTAATGATTACAATATTAAAAAAAACTCATCCCCTCCACTATAAATACCTCCCACACTCCTCGCTACTCTTCAATTCAATCATGTGTTGTGCCTTCACTAAATTCATCCCAAATCTCTCCCCAATCGCTTCCACCATCAAAATGTTATTAACACTACATTAACTTACATATTATGGAATTTTTTTATGATAATGGAATAACTTATTATCTTATCTCCTTTATCATTATTTTATACTAGAAATGAAAACAACATCCGAGATGTGTTAATTCATCACATTCATAGACGAAAGGTTTCCAAATTCTTTTACCGTCTTCAATTATTGTCATGATAACATTTTTATGGTTTAAAAAAACTATAGTATATGTATTATAACTCATATAGGGTTGTGGATTATTTTTTTATACATGGTTTTTAATTATAAAACTAAATGTGTTCATTGTGATCAAAAACAGTCATTTAACCCAAAGGGTTTTCACTTATGTTTTATATAATGGTTCAACGTCAATACATGTAACCAAATTAAATTTAAAACCATGTAACCTTATGGATATTAAATAAAAAATATATAACATCAATTTTGTACAACCATTCTCATGATACATGTTTATCCGAACATGAATATACGTGAACCGATCAATAAAACCAACTAGGAAAATGCTCCCAGTCATTGAAATTGAACCACTTAACTCATCAAAAAGGGCATGAATGAAATTAAGATGGTTATACTAAGTCAAAAACATGTAGTGTAGGTTCATTGATTTTTAATTAATAAACATAATTTGATTATTCATGTCATTATGATCAAGTGAAGAACACCATCATGCTTAAGGTGAGGGATCCTCTCTTTCTAACATTTATTCAAGAACCTCCTCTATGTTATGTCCTTTTATAGGTAATTCATAATATTGGGGTAATATTTAACACCTCCTCCATACCACCTTCATTATGTATAAAATTATGTGAAACCATATTTCCCTCTCATTAATCCCTCTTAAGTACACCTGATACCGTGTCGATATTCAGTAACGAATTCTACACAAAGCTCCATTATTCCTTAAAATTTCTCTATCATTATTTATACCCAGATGAAGTTATATATTCTGTTTATGTAAATTTTATAAATTCATTTCATACTCTCCAAGCTCATTTTTCAATATCCATTCATCATTCTCTTTTGGGGATATACATGTTTTTAAATGACTCCCTCCTCAATATCTCCCAATAAGAAAACCCGTTTCAAGGGAACTTCCTGAATATGTACGCAATTTCAATTGAAATATAACAAATGTTTCAATCAACCATATTATTTATAAAACCATTTTTTTATTATGAATAACTTCTTGTATGACTTCTGGATTTTTACAAAATCTTATTACCTTGTATATTTTAAATTCATGTATGTCATTTCATTAAAACCACAATAAAATGTTTTAATGCTAAAAATTATTAAATACATTTCTCACATGTTGTCACTTATATTTTACATCACATACCATGGTATATTCATATTTTAAATTATAAATGTCCATGTATATTTTAATTACTTAATTTCATGGACACTTTTATGATACACCCATTAATTATGCTTTATGACCTGATTATGATACTCATTTATTTCAATGGGGGACTTTGGTTTATTATTATTCATGTATTATTATATATGTGGAATTAATATTAGTGAGAATATTCATATGGGTGTTCCTAGAGATCTCTCCAAATAATTTGACAAATATAGTCTCATGAGATGTTATATGCAACAGTCTTAGCGGTTAGCCATGTCTCGTGCTAGAATGTGCAACAGTCTTAGTGGTTATCTTTGACTTATTCTCCACTATGTGAAATGAGCCTTCACTCATTATAAATTCATGATTTATGTTGCGATAAAATTAATATGAATTCATGTATATATGATCCCATGTTTATGTATTATGATTCCATGTGTTTTGTGCCTTCTATTTTCAATATGTGATGCCTTCTAACCCATGTGTTATTGTTTTGTTACTATGAATTTTCCCATACTAGGATTTTAGCTCATCCCTTGGTTCATGTGATCCCTAAGGTTCCCTTTGAAGATGTGAGGGCTCAAATGAAATTAGTATATCAATATGAAGATTAAATAAATATGTGTTTTTAGTTCCATGTATTCTATTTTATGTACCTAGTCTTCAAAGATACTAGAATTCACGATCCTTGGCTTGTTTTCTGGTGTATAATTATACTTAAAATAATGTAATGCTATGTTTAATAGGTAAGTATATCTATAAAAGGTATTTGAACCACCACTCATGGAAGAATCTATGTGAACCAATAAACCCTTAGTGAGAGTAAATCATACCAGGCTTCCATGATATATCATTTCAAAAATCACAATAGATGGCCATGTCATTCACAAATATGAAAATTTATAAGAGCCTTCATATTATTTGTTTTGATATGACCTATCCTTACAGAATGGTCATGATTATTCCTTGTATAAACCCCTGATACTAGTCTAGAGGAAAACAGAACACTCTTACGCTTTCATTTGTGGAAATTAGATACACCTTTATAAACCACTAAACTGATTGAAGCTCCACCCAAACCCGTCATCCCTTCTATGTACATCATAGATAAATCATCCTTGAAAACTACATCCGAAAAGGTTGTCAATAAAAATATTATTAATTGTGAACAAATATCAAGCCTCAGTCCAAACTCAAATTTATAAGGCATCAAGTAATCATTGGTGACAAGCTCTGATGCAAAATGCACTAACTAACCAGAGCTAGTAGATTTCTCTATAACATCACACTCCCTCATCTCCATGGTCATAACATATTGGGTATTCTCTGTATGAAATGTTTTATGATAGAATATATTGTAAAATATTTTATTAAGGGAAGCATAATTAAGATACCCATGATATATAACTTTCATAATAGAGTCCCACCATCTTCTTCTTAGTCCCTCAAGTATATTTGTGGAAAACAAAAACATAGTTTCTTATGGAGTATTCAAGATGTTAAGGTGTATTTATATCCATTTAATCCACACTTCAGATTCATGGGGCCCATTTTCACCATAAAAGTCAACTGGATATTACATGGTAAATTTGGATCCATGATACATTATGTATCCTTTGTTCCTAAAACCCACTTGACACAAAGTTTGAATAATGTGGATAAATAATTCTACCAAAAATGGTCTACTAGAAGAATTTAAAAAAGAACCCATATCACAAATTCCTATATTTATTTTAATAGAATAATTATAAGAGACATTGTCTAAAAATAGACTAAAACTAATCGGTCCTGTGCAAATTCATAAATCATAAGACCAGTATTAGCTGGTGATAAATAAATATTAAAACATTAATAATTTAATGATTCCATGAATAGCCTTACATAAAAATAAATAGTTCCATTAAAATAATTGTACCATATAGTTCATTAAAATGAATCTAATCTCCACATATCCAATATGGTAAATAAAATACTTGACCACCCATGGTAATTCAGTTTTAGTTATGGAAGTGACATGGCTAGGCCCCTTTTCCACACCTACTATTCAAATTCTGATGGTCCTTCATACTGTCTAACTAGAACACAACTCCAAACTCATGAAGTTATAACACACATTTTTCTAATCATCCCTTTGTTTGCAAATTCTAAGGAACCAAAATGGTCAACCAAGACATGCCAAATGAACCAGCTCGTCACTGCATATAGGTAAAACTTATTAGTGAGAACCAGTCGTGAATATATGAAAAATAGGGCGTACAACTAAACTAAAATGAAAAATATATATATAAAAAACCTAAAATCTACTCTAAAAAATATAATCAATAATTTATATAAATTCCCCAGAAGAATAAAGTCTCTTATAGACCAACCTGAACCAAAAGAAAAAAAAAATAAAAGTCAGCATACTACAAGATACTCTTCCCTTTACCTAAATCCAAAAACACATCATTTAAAAATTCACAAAGGGACATTTAGGGTTTGATTCAAAGCCTATTATTATTCCAACACATTTTCAATACAAGGTGAAATATAAATAATTCAATTATTCATTCTTTTAAAACAAAATAATTTTACAAATCATTTTCATAAATCTGAATCATTTATAAATCAATTTAACTTTTTATTACATTGGTTCTCATATATCATTTAATGTTATAAAAACAAAAATATGAAATTTATAGTTGAAAAAATAGGAAATCACATATGAATATCAAGAGGAATACATATAAGCACATATCCATGAAATAATTTATAATGTGATGCCATGTGACACAACCTTGTCAAAAAATTTAGTGAGTACCAATACATGATGTAAAAAAATCAGGGGATAAACAAACAAAAATTAAAAAATACAAAGCACCACACATATTGAGCTCAATTCCATAGAAAACTTCATACTAGAAACTCATGAGTCTAAACATGAATATGTTGGATTTAATAGATATTGAGTTCTTTTAATCAACATCAAAAAAGATTCCTTCTAGTAGTGAAACACACAGTTAGGTTTCCCATGTATCTATCTTAATATACCCAAGTTTCTAAATTTGTAATTTTCCAATACATTTTTAAAACATTTCTCACAATTTCCTAAATAGTTTTCAATTCCAATCCAATAATGTTTGGTGTTTGAATACCCATTTCTAAATCAAGAAAATCCCTATTCAAAAAATCCCTTACAAAATAATTTAATGTTACAAGAAATCATTTGAAACCATTTATCACTAAAAATCAATGAAAAAATAATAATAAACAAATAATTCATCAAATTAATAAAATTATCACATTGAATAGAAACCCCTACCACAAAAAGATAGAAATATTTGAGGCAGTTGATAATAGAGACTACAACCCAATTGAATGACCTCCCCAAGACATTTCATTCCAACAAGTTGAAAAGGATTGATATAAAACAATATTCAATAAAAAATATGCATCCAAACCAACGAAAAAATTAATACTAAAGAAGAAAACATAGGAACTGTTACATGGATAAATGAACTACGACCATAACAACAATAAATAATTGAAAAATGGATTTGGATGGGTTAGAAATCTCCAAAAGCTTCTTTGAGATATTTCAGGTAAATAGGGGGAGGAGATTCAAAATAAGAAACTAAAATATCATCCTAGAGGCACCCTAAAACCCCAAATTGCAATAGTACCATGGATTGTAATGGATTTACATGGTTAGTAAATCCTGGGGGCCATATATGATGGAAAATTCATCGCCTTTTTAATTAAAAACCTGATTTTTCAATTACACAGTGTGTACCTATTATAAAGAATTTAAAACATTCAATTCAGGTATCTAGTTCATGTATTCTTCCCAATATCCATTAAAAAGTGTTTAATTCACTTAAATGATGTGAAAGTGCCCAATGAGTAGCAAAACAGTAGGTTTTATACTGAAAATTACAAAAAAATTATTGGATTCATCATTACAAATATCCTACCAATTTTTATTCTAAAATACCACAACCAACAAAAAGGAAAACCATTAAAAAGGTAAAAACATACCTAATATAAAGGTTAATGGGTGTCATATGAAAGATCAAAAACTCATTTGTTCTCTTCCCATTTATATCATGGAAATTTATGACATGACATGCATTTATATAAATTTGTCATTCATTATGTTTGGTAAATGCACTATATTATTCTAGATGTTATGGATTTTTCACTTATAATGGGAAATTAATTATATATGTGTGTAGTGACATACCATTGGTGACACTCACTAACTAGAGAATATTGAAGGAGGGATTCAAGGGCTACACACTACCTTGTTTTTCACTATAGTGGAGTACCAAAGGGGGTGTGTCACGCTGTATTTGAAAAGTGTATAAGTAAAAACAAAATATGTTTTATTAGTGTTAGTTATTTATTTTATATCATAAAATAGTCATTTAAAGTGGGACACACATATAAATATAAACAACATAGCCAATTTAATAGGTGAAACTAAAAATTATAATGTTTTAAATAAATTGACACCAAGTTAAAAATTACCTATACATAAATTAATTATATATTGGTTAGTTTTTAATAAAAATTATAATCCAGTTATATTAACCATTCATTCTATAAAATTATATTTCATATGTCATTACAAATTATATATGAATTTAATTTCCGTTGGATTTTTGGAAGAGTAAATATTTTTCTATTATTTTAAAATGTTTTTAAGGGCTAGTCATTCTAATTAGTGGTGTTTTTTATTAATCAGGGCAATTTATTTTAGAAAAAAATATTTTCTGGACTTCCTAATTTACATGGCCCTATTATACATTCTCTGTTTCCATTTCCATCTTCATTTCTTGATCAATATTATCTTTCTCGACTATAAGTTAGTCATTTATTATTTTAATCATCATAATCTTTTTTATATGTTTTTTTATATAATAATTTTTTCGATGTCATTCTATTTCTTGTTATTAGACACTAAATGTTGTTAGAATATCCCTATTTGACCACCCACTAATCTCATTCATGAGTATTATTCTTGGTTTTTTAAATATATTTAATATCAATATTTATTCCCTTATCAAACCATTATAACATCCTTGATAACCATCTATATTATTTTCTAAATTTAATACATGGGTTATATCAAAAGTTAATGATTCATTATTACTATATATTGTTTTATTTCATTAATGTCATAACTCAAGAGGTACCAGTTCATTTTTCATAATTTCTTCCCCAATAATAGGGAAAGATAAAGTGAGAAAATTTATTTTCCATTTATTTTTTCACTAGATCTGGTGTATTATTATATATCCTCATGTACATTTACTTTTGATCTATTTTATGTCATTTATTATTGATATATGACTGGTTTAGTTATTACTGATTCATGGATTATAGGACTGTTGGGGTAGGAGGATCTCTTGATGATAATTATTTTCATTTAAATTATTTTGGGATTATCATCATCACAATAAGGTGTAATAAAAACAAGTTATGTATGTTCGTCCAATGAGAATACTTATTTTTTTCCAATTCCTTGTAAATAACAGTTTTTATGATATGTATGATTTGGTGTTTTAAGTGATACCATATAAAATAGGATTAAATATTGTTTTCTCATGTTCTTATAGAACAAAAATTCATAAAGTGACAATTAAAACATTCCAAGATAGATTCCACTATCTAGTTTCCTCATGATTATCATTTATTTTAAACATTACCTCTATATTATATAAAATAATATTTTTTATCTTACTATCATTATCTTGGATATTAAATTTAATCTTATAAATCCTCATATAATTTTACCACATTATATACCACTTAATTAACCTTGAATATTGAATTTATGTTGTTTTTTAATCAATTATTCATATTGTATCTAATTTAATTATTATTTAGAATTGAAAAATTATTTTAGAAGTTGATAAAAAAATTCGGTATTTTTTTATTAATATTATTATAATATAAATCTTTTATCATTTTTGTCTTTGGGTTAAAATTTTACAATTATGTATTTGACTCTATTTTTACATTTATTTTAATTATCCATTTTTATTTAGTCATAGGATTAGTGAAATCACTGATAGGGGGATTCAACCAATTTTTTTAAAAAAAAATTATCATTTCCCAATAATAATCCAATGTCAATTGTGAGACAAAAATCATCTACGGTCTTAACAACCATAGATAAGGAAAAAGTTACTAACATGTTTTACTATACATTATGAGTAGCTAGTCCTCCAAATTATCTTATAAAACCTATGATCACACCATCCTCCAAAAATGAGTTTTCAATCACAATGTGCATGAAAAATCATTACATATCTATTTACTAGTATATTTATTGTTTTTGTGAATCTAACATACTCAATCCATAATACTGTATAACAATAATATTGAATGGGTAAACAAATAAAGGGTCCTCAACGTATGACTTATTTTGAAGTTATTCTTATGGTAGTATCTTTTTCCTCCTGAATTATTTCATAGTATCAATTCATCATCTAAATTCACATACGCAACATTTTATTCAATATATTACTTATTAATAACATCCTTATAATGAAAAATATCTTCAGAATATATAAAAATTCACAGTGGCTTTCTATTCCTCTCTCTATTTGGTGAACATCAGGACCAACTAAACTAGTTAGGTTCTCTCCAACTCACACAAACACAAATATTCTTTAAAAGAATTATATATCTTAATGAGATACTATGTGAGTAATAATTTAATAAATCGTGATTATTTTTTATTATTCCACATATAAATATGTAGTAAAAATTTTGAATTTAAATTATTCTAAATATTCAAATAATAGATTTCAAAACCTCTACCATCCTCTATTGATATCATAAAAAATAACTATATGTAATATCTAAATTTAATAAATGCTACATAATCTCCCAATTCTTCCACATTAAATCAATTGGGCCTACCTCTTTGTTAATCTATGATATTATCTATATTTAAAAACATCATTTACAAGTGAAATAATTCCCATTTTTACAGTTCCCTTCCAATTGTCTCTACAAATACTCACATGGGTTAAATATGAATAGAATGTATACATATATACATTAATAAAATATGGAATTGATTTTCATATATTATAGTAAACTTTTCCCCAAGATATACTCTTCTTATTTGGTCATAAACTCCTTTATCATAATATAGTTGTGTATTGGTATATTTACATTCGTTGAGGATCTATTTACCTTGAACCATATAAGTTTAAATAAAACATAAATTTGAGTTCTCTTAATTGAAAAAATACAGAACATAAATCCCCTCATTGAAACCCATTAAGATATTAAAATCATTAAACTTATTATTTCAACAAATAATTTCCCCAAAAATTCTCTATGTATTGGACTGGTCATATGAAGTAACTTCTAGGGGGTTTTCTTCATTATGAAATGATATAATATGTGAAGAAATTATTATGATTTATCAACCACATGTCCCCAACATAATATATTTTACATTTGGAATGACCATGTGGATTGGACCCATGAAGAACCCATCAACTGAAATATAAAATTTGAGATCAATCATATGAAACAACCAATTGAATTTGAAAAATGATCAATAATATGATTCTATAGTTATTGGACAAACCATTATTTGGGAATAATTATTTAGTTTTCCATATGTTTCAGTTTAACCATAGGTAAAAATTCTATTTGTTTTGAAATTGCACAGTCATTTGGACTGATCGTATATACAATACTCTGATCAACTAGGACATTCTCTGTTTTTTAAATTTCATACATTCTAAAATTCAAATAAGATCCTCTTAAAATAATCTCAATCCATCCTCAACCTTCTTAAATACTATTCTAGTAACATGTTGATAGTGTCTGAACATCCATAGACACATTCCTATTTTTCTTTAATAAAATATCCCAAATCATCACAATTTATTTAAACATCATTTTTTTGTAAACAATAAATGAAATAACTTGAATCAAATACACCTCAACCTAATTCAATATTTCTTCTCTTGATAAAAACCAAAAACTAGAGTACCATCATCAATCAGAATAGATAAACTCTATAATATCCTTCATTTATGATTATTAAAAACATAAGAACATTAATCACTTTGAAAATAATCAATTGTAGAAATGAAATATCATTGCATTATTATAATCTTATGTCATATAAATCTGTGTTGGAAAAGAGAACATTGATTAATAAAATCATGTTGTATATAAGAAAATAATGATTTATATTCATGCATAATTAAAATTAATTCAATTCAAACTAGTAAAATTATCTATAATACCATAACGCTGGCACACAATTCAATAAACACATAAAATAGTTTATACATGAAACATTGTTGAAATAGAAAATTACCCATTTTAAAAACACTCTAAATAAATATGCTTCCACATAAAAAATAGACATGGATTTCCATTCTTATCATATTTCAAAACAAAATTTTGTATAATCATTAAATACAAGATATTCATTTTACCCACTAAAAAGGTAGAGTATATAGGTTCACAATAATACCTATCACAAAGAGTGAAAACATATATTAAATATGGACTGGATGTTTTGATATATAGAAGACATAAATTTAACTTTATAAACCCCATTAGATCAACATATTTTCCATATTCATATTTTTCTATATTATTTCCCATAGAAAGTAGTTTGGAAAAAATAACTGAATAATTAATTAAAAATATTTTCAAAAGATCCTTATAATACCACTATTGAGAAATATAAATTTGAATTTCCCTTGAGAGCTTTTTAATCTAAGAAAGATCCTTATTTCACAAAATATATACATTTAAAATAATGCCTACAAATATTTTCCTAAAATTTCACTCATTTCATTATTATTTCTTGAAAATATAATTTCATCGATATAAATAATTACTATAAGAGATACCACTTTCTCATCATTGATGTAATTATTTCAGTCTGCCCTTACCATTCAGAAATTAATCCTTTTAAAGATGTTGTCCATTTTATAATATTATTCTATTGGGGATTTTTTATCCCATTTGAATCATTATTTAACATGAAAAAATAATTCACATCTTATCCAAGTAATAATCACAAACATATTCTCAATATAAACCTCTAATTATATCTATTCAAGTAGCACCCTGAGATTTTTTGAATTATTTTTTTTGAAATTAATTTTTTTTTCATAATTTGGATTTCACTCATCATTAGAAATATTTTATTTTATATTAAATTAATATTTTTGGATTTAATTATACACAAATTAATGTTAATTGTGCACTAAAAGCAACATAAATGTTTTCTTTCTCTACACGGAACTTCGTGGATAACTTAAGTCATAAGAAATAGTTACCTCCCCGATAGTTTGTGTAACACACAAGAGTGATTAATCGTAAGAATATATTATCAAAAAATTATTTAATATAACATATCCATTATATAAATAGTTATGAAAGGAATTAACTAACTTATGAAAATATATGGTTTGCACAAATATAAATTGAATTAATCGGTTACAAATGAATTAGAAATTAATATGAAAACTGACTCAATATAATGGAAAATATAATTATTTGTATCCCCATAATGTTATTTTACACTAATAAATTAAATTAATTATAATTACTGACTGATATTAATGTGAAATATATATTACATATTAAATAAATTTTTTTATATTCATCCAATATATTTTATATGCTTAAGATAAAAACAAACCCAATTTTATTCATAAATATGATATTTTAATTAAGTCATTTTCAACATTTTTAATGTAGAACCTATTTTAACACTAGTTTTTGGAACATTTATTGATTACATATGTTGAAATAAACATTATAATTTAAATATAAACATAAAAATTATTATATGGTATATTTTTTTTATTTTTATGTGAAGTTTCTTTTTTTTAATGAATATATAAATATAATTAAAATCAACATTTTCCTATAATTTATTTAAAAGGATAAATTATATTTTAATGTATTTTTATTGTATAATTAGATGATATTTGTATCAATTAACCCAATATAGGTAATTGGACTCATTTTCATTTTGAAATTGATTATAAAAATATAAAAAACGTTTGGAGGTTTTTAATTTAAAAACCTACCATATCGTCCTGTATGCGAGAATGAATTTAAATTAACATCTAAAACATATGTGATTATAATTTGGAAAAAAAATCATATAAGAAATCATAATAATTTCTAATTTCTAAGAAAATCAAATTAATTTTTGACAAAGAAAACTACTACTGTATTTAATTAAAATTAGTTATATTGATTAGAGAAACATTTAGTTTATTAAGAGACTAAAACTTATAAATAAGGACACAAATGACCTATAAACATTGAAAACCCCATTTTATGGAATTATTTATGAAATAAAACTTCCATTGGTGAGTTTTTGTGGTTTGTGATGATTTTTTTTGGAAAAAACCTTTGTACACCTAACTTGTTTTCTAAATTGCCAAGTATGTCCCCTCTCATACCAATTAAAGGCCACCATATCTCCAACTGGTTAACAACTCTCAAACTTCATATTTTAAAACAAAATCTTCCCAATCCACTTCTTAATATTTCCAATATCATCCATTAATTCTCCATTTGGAAATAAATAAAACCAATGAAATCTATTTTTTGAAGACCAAAACGAGTTACCCAAAGAAGAGGTGAAATCCATCCTCAAGATCCTTTCATTTATTTTATATTCTAAACTCCCTAAAATATTATTATTCTATAAATTTATAGAAAATAATTATAATCAATATTAGAGTATGTTTTATACTAGGGGTTCAAACAGAACTTACACACACATTCATCTAATGGGTAATGAACGTATTGTTTATCTATATGGTAAACTACCTTCTCGTAAAATGATGATTGTTCATTTTTCCATTACGGCCTTTAATAGTGGAAATTATGATAGAAAATATATTTCTATATGGTATATAGGATATTTAAAAAAAATATTCTTTAATTTTTATTTATATCAAACTGTTATGTGTTCCCTCATGTGTAAATATGATAATTTCTTTTGAGGAAGTGTGGACTACCACCCTCTCCAAGTGATGTGATTTGTTCACGCACTACATGGAATGTATAGGGAATGTGTTTATTGAAATAATATGATATATATGAAATAATAATGATACTGCAATTTTATTTTATCCATATATACATATATTTCAATTTCATTCTTTTTATCAATATAATAATAAAACGGAAACATCTTTTATGCGTACGTATGACCTACCGTCTCAAAGAATGGTGAATTCCATTATAATTTTTATATATTCCATAGATTATTATAGTAAAAATATAGTTAATATAAATTATATTTATATCATGTTTTACATTCTATAAATCATGATATAAAAATAAGGACCAATGATCAAAAAAATTAGACACATGCTAAAAACAAAGTGAATATTACCCGAAGTAGATACCTAACATAGAAGTATTCATAATATTGTAATATAAAGTCATAATCAAACCATAAATGGAATTAGATATAAGAATATGAGTATCTGATATATTTATAATAAACCTGTATTTATTATAGAGGAGGTTTGAATGAATGTGATTTTAGTCAAGACAAAATGTAAGGGAATTTTATCTCACTTTCTATTTCTATGATATACATTCCATGATAACCTTGTATTTTTTATATGTGGTGTTTATATTACCCATATATGTATTATATTATAATTATAAATAAAATTAAGGGTATTTAAATATCCATTTTATGGTATTTAGTCAATGGGATTTAGGTTTTAGAATTTAACCAATAGGTAAATTAATTTTTGTCCCAATTTGAATTATTTAAGACACATGCCATGTTATGCACATTAATTTTTTAGGAGGTGTATATAATACATTTGGCATGTTATTTTATTAATATATATATATATATATTCATGATATTTGAAACTTAATGTAATTTCATTTCTTTAACTGGGAAGTATAATTGAATATTACAAAGTTGTTAGAGTTTATTGAAACAATATCGTAGTTTATCTATATTTTTTATGATTATGATTACATAGATGAAATATTACATTATATACCTCAATAGAATTAATAAAATTTATTTTCCTCTATAAATTCATGATATAATCTTTTATTGGTACCAGTTTTACTTTGGTACGTATTATGATTAATAATTTTTTAATGAATGTTCGACTTACCTCTCTCTTCAGTGGGAAATTTTTTTTCATATAAAACTATGTTTTATAATAGAAATTGTTTCAAAACATTTTGATGATTAATTTATATTTTCTAAATGTTTTTTTATTGAAAAAGGTTTTCAAAATTCTTCGGACCTAATTTTGTATGTTTTCAAGGAATAAATTCAAAAGGTTTTGAATATTATTTTATATGTTTTCAAAGAAAAATGTTTTCAAGAGTTTTTCAATATAATTTTATAAGTTTTCAAGGAAAATGGTTATAAAAAAATATTTCAAAATTATTTCTTATGGTTACATGTAAAAATATATTGATAATATTTTCATGAATTATTTATAAGTTTACAATGTATTTTTCCAGAAATTATTTTCAAAACTTTTTTAAAAAATAATTATATATTTTGAAAGTATTTTAAATGAAATGTATTTCAAGACATTTTTAATTTTCAATTTTAAAATTTCAATAAGTTTTAAATGGAATTTTTTAAAATGTGTTCAAATATTCTTTTAAAAATTTTCATATTTTTATTCATGAATATTTTTCAAAATGTTTTATGTTTTAAAGTTATTTATTTAAAGAAAAAATGATATTTACCTTATGAAATGTTTTCAAAATATCCTTCCAAGTTACATTAAATCTAATATATCATATTTTGAAGTAATACATTCCCTTCTAGGAAATAATTAAATGTTTTCATTAAAATTATTTCTTGGATGGTTTATGTTTTTATGGAATGATACTTATGAAACTCATCTCTCTTCCATGGGTTATATGATTTTGAAACAAGTTTCTTTTCACGGGTTATTTTTTGATGAAATTATTATGAAACTTATCTCTTTTCCATATGTTATTATGTGATTAAATGTTAATGATACCCATAATGGGTTGTGATTTTATGTTTATAGGACCCATCTATTTTATGGGTTAGGATATAATGAATGTTTTATTATCATTTTGGGCATGTATGAATGATTTTATTGTGAGATTGGTGGGTTATATATCTCATTCAAATGAATTGGTTAATTATTTATATATCATGATATTTTTATGTGAATCAAGTCTAATGGCTTGATCTAATATGGAATATAGAAAACCTGACCCCTTACAAGGAAAAGATTGTGATTGGGGATGATGGTGTGTCCTGTCTAGTAGGTGTATTCACCATTATGTTGGATGTTGGGGAAACCTGGTTCACTATGGGAAGATTTGGAAACCTGATATCTTATATGTAAAGGACTATAATTGGGTATTGGGTTTTATCCCACCCAGTAGGTACCGTTTACTTTATGTAACTTGATAAGTTCAAACAACGAGTTCTGACTTATAGTGGATAATATCACGCGTCTATCTAGTCCAAAATTCGATATATTATTCATATGATATTATTTTAGGTATAATTTTATTTATTTCATTATGATTCATGTCATATGTACCTCCAAAAATTATTCTATTATTCACATTTATGATTGTTTATATGTAAGGTATGATCTTTTAATGTTATTATCATGTTCTCATAATCATATTCTCTTGTTTATGAATACTTGTCTCTGTTGTTTCTCTTTATAGAGCATTAGAGCTTTCCCATTTTTATGTTTTCAACCCTAGGTTGTGAAGATATGTAATAATTTTTATTCTTCCAAGTATGGTTCTATTTCTGATAAACCTAGTGGGACGCAATGTTGCTCGCTTATGTACCCGTTTTTTATGTTTAAATGTTTCAAAATGAACTAAAATAATACTGTCTTGAGGTGTGATGGATGACTTTTTTATGTGTATGAAAGGGAAAATTAGGTTGGATTATACTTAATCCCAGATTTTGATATGGTAAATAATGGGTCGAGTGGTAAGATTATAGTTGATATCTGACTATGATATTAGTAGGTGAGGGGCCAAGAGGTCAGATGTCATGTGACTTGGGTGTAGTATGGGATTTTAAGGGTGGTGATATGTGCTTCATATTTTATATTTACCTATATTCAATTTAAATATACTATTATATATTACATAAAATGTTATTTTAATTCATCATGATTCTGCAAAGATGAATTCCTATAGAGTTTCTTGATGGTGGTCATATTTTGATGCATGAGCATGCATGGGATGAGGCCCCTGATGTTCAGGATTAGTACATGGAGGGTTGAGATGATCATGATCCATATTTATAGGATTTGGTATAGGCTAGATAAACAAAATAGACATTATAATTGTGGGGATGGCATGACGAGAAGCCTAGGGTGAGCTTCGTATGGGTTATGGAGTGTATCAATAGAGAAGCTCGGGCAGCTTGTCTATATATGAAATTTCTAATTCAATAGTTCCAATCTCATCACAAACCATTATATTATAGTTAGGGTGGAATAAAAGAAGAATATAACTTAATCAAGTCATTCAAGACTATATTCAATCAACTTGATACACCCCTAGGTTGTATGATGAAGCTATATACCTACATGCTTAAAGGACCGATAAAGAATTAGTGTGATATACTATTATAGTATGTATGACATGAGGTTTATCATGGAATGATTTTGATTCTTGTTTCTTCAGGAAATTTTATTCCATATACACATTGTGTGGATAGAAACCTTGTTTTTATGAATCTATAATAGGGGATATATCTGACATTGATTATGTGGCCAAATTCAATGATGTTTTGTCATTTTCACCAATAATGGTAAGTAAAAACATATCGAGAGTGAGGAATTTTGAGGATGGAATACAAAAAGATATCAAAGTGTTGGTAAACATATTCCTGAGGACATATTTCTCAAAGGCAGTAAATCAGGCACTGATAGTTGATGGAAACCTAACATACATGTCATATTCTTGTTGGATGACTATGTTCTGTGATCATATAAAGGGGGATTCAAGTATAAGGATGTGATAATGTATGGTGTATCAACATGCAATCTAGAACAATGATTTGGGATGACCACTAAGGAGTGGTTCTTCAATGGTGTTCTTCCAATGGGGGAAACATGGGTTTGTTCGACCCCGTTGTGATTGAGTTCTGAAGGAGTGAGTGCATGTTTTCATATGGTCCATATGGAGAGGTTTTGTAAAAATAATTCTCATACTGTTGGGATTTTGGGATTGAGTCAGACTCAGGGATCTTAGGTAGAAACATTATTGGTACTAGGATCTGGTAGCCATGATTCATCTACACGTGGAGGTCATGGAAGAGATAAATATTCCCATCTATGGGTTTACTAGCCGGTATCATGTGTATCTATACATGGAGGCTACGGAAGACATAGTTGAGCCTTAGAAACTGTTCGCACAGTTGGCCTTCTAGGTGTAGAGAATGTTGGGGATCTGATTACATCTAGAGTTATGACATGATCTTGGTGTCACCTTTAGTTATTTTTATCATGGATGGTTTTCATGCATGAGTTACACTTGTTTTTTTACTAATTATTCTTTTTTTAGTAGGTTGTTATCAGTTATGATGTGTGATATTTATATAAATATATATGATGTGCATATACACCATGATTTATTATTGGAATCAATGTGATGCAGTTTTATATGAGGTGAATAAGAATCAAAACTATTTTTGGGTAATAATATGTACATTTGATGTGGTTGCATTTTTAACATCTTTAGATATGTAGGATATTTGGGCATCTGATGATACGCAGGTTTTAATGAGTCTCGTATATTGAATAACTATGAAATGGTAATCTAATGGTATGGATTCCATTTTGTGTGTCATATTTGAAATAAGGATTGTCTGATCACCTAATAATGTGTAGTAATGATGATTTTTCATGGGAGGGTATTTGTGTCTAGGTATAGTTTGTAGATAATAAAAATGTTTAATTTTTGTGATGGGAAGGTATTGGGTAGTTAATTCTTAATATGGGGAGAACCACCATGAAAATTTTCCTAAGACTAATAACTGGGGTCGACCTAGTTGATTTATATGATATTGGTTTGTCTCGTACCATCTCCAGGTAATCATGATACCTATTGGATGATATATTATAATGTGGGGATACTATAACATCCTGTGTTTTTTAGTGGGTCAAATTCTTCATCCTTTTTGAATTTTTGAGTTTGGTGAGTGGGCCAACATTTTTAATGATCTTTAAAACAAAATTATGAGAGTTTTAATAACCAAAATCCTTCTTTTATATGTATTTTTAAGTCTCATCACGTTCTAATGTGGTCCTATTGTGTTTTGGGTGCATCAATCCTGAAAATGCAGTTATGGAAAAAGGTACATAAGGGTTCACTATGAGAGCATGGTCTGTCTAAACATGTAGATAAAACTATGTGACCTATTTTCAAAGGGATGATGTTTTAGTTAACTATTTAAACAATATCATTTAAACATGATCAATGGTAATTCTTATTAGAGTCACTCACATTGTCAGTTTACATTTTTCCATTTTTTGTGTCTTAACCATACATGAGGTCTGTCACATTGGATAGTGATCACTTAACAGTTGGCACATGATTTTTCCATGACCATGTCGCTTGTAAAATATTTAAAAATTATATTTTCCCTTCTTACTACATTAACATTAACATTCTTATTTCTCCAATATCAAATTTGGTTCCTTCGTCCAGTAGTTGTGGGCCTATTCTCTTCCTCTACCTTGGCTCTTAGAATCCTATCTTTTCTAGATTCAATTCATGATCTATTAGTGTTTATATTTTCATATCGGAAATCCCTTTGATTCTATTTATTCTCTCTTCTTTTATCTCACCATACATAATGTTAAATCTATATGATACATATTTCTATATTTTCAGTTTATTTGTCTAAATCTCAAATTTATATCATTTTTTCTTGAGTTAGTGTCCAATAATGGATAAGCGAGTTCTATGGGTGTAAGGAACATTTTTCCTATCGTTATGATTAATATTACAGGCTTTATACATTCATTGAAAATATTATTGGGGTTTTGACAATGAGATAGCCCCAATAATTATATTTTTTCTTTTAAAATAATGAAATTATGCCATGGGATGTAGTTGGGTATGCCCTAGATCAGCTATGCAAGCTAAGTCAGCAAATGGATTTCTAACCACTAAGGATGGATAGGTCGATCATTTATTTAATTAATTAAATTTCCCATATTGAGTTCAATGGTTCCTTGGAAATATGATAAAAACGTTCCAAGGATTGATGTGATGTGGATCAAATAGAATAAGGCAACACAGTGGTCAGGCTGAGGTTGTGGCACAAGTCATATGAGGTGATAATGATCACTGGGTTGAGGGAAAATGGTCATCAAGAATTTTTATTTTATGAGGTTGTTATGATGAATGAATGGAACATTGTACTTGGATGGTGTTGACAATTGGGATTTAGTGACATGGTCGCAGGGGCATGAGATTCAAGTTGATTTTTCTTCAGCAATGTTTAGAGATTTACCCTCACCGTTGTTGGCCAACATTCCATAATACTCATGTGCACAATGATAGGAATAATTTCAGGTTATTTTTACCATATTTTGTGGGTGGAGGCCTACTTAGATACAGTTTATTTAATGATTTTGTTTATAATGTATTATTTTTTAGGTTATCACCATAGATATCCATGTACATGGTGATGGACCATCATGAGATGGTTTTGTCAAAATCAGAATGGGGTTGAGGCTCACTATGATACTTGAATCAAATTCACAAGGATAATTGGATTATGGATATCATCATGTTAGGGGTAATTTATTATTGATAAAATAGTGATTTTATTATGGGAGTAAGGATATCATTGTTCCTTGAGATGTCTGGTAGATGAGATGATGGGGACTTTTTGAGCAGAGGTCCAAGGGACCTAGTGCTTATAAAATTGGTGTTCCACATGGAAATTGGATACTTTTTGGTGACTATAGACACCCTAAAATTTTTTTGATGCACTTATCTACCAAATTGAATATGTGAACCTCACATAGACACCAAATGATGAGGTAATGTGGAAGTATATAATTATGTGGGAAGAAGGAGAAGATCAAATTTCCATACATCATACAAAACTATCATTGACCTAGCTCGAAATGTTTGTGCTGGGACCTTAAATTTATTTTTGGGTCGATGATATTAGATAAAGAACTAGATGGAATAAGACCATGGCCTTCCAGTGATCCTGAGCAGGGGTTTGGTGAAGTAGACTTGCGTTATAGAACATGTTTTTTTTCTTAGTCCTAAAACATCGACACACAATATACCAGCATGGGACATACCTGCACTCCACCCACTTGTGTGTCACCCCAAAAATTACATTCCATGTCACCATCACTCTAGTTACCATGTTTTATAATAAATATATCCTTGGGGACTTCATTTGTATAGACAAATTTCCCTAAATCATGATTTCTGCTCTGGTCGCCCTGGTGCTTCGCCCAAGTCCTCTAAAACATCCAAGGTAGTTTCATAACACCTACATAGAGGGAATTAAAAGGGAGTAGTGAAACTTAGGTTCACCAAGTGTAAAATTGTAACAACACATGTCTGAGTCATTTTCCCAACCCCTCTAATTTAAGAATACTTGTGTGACCTCCTTTCCTCAAGTAGGATATTGGGAGCCTCACTTTTGGGAATACCTATGAAGACTGTAGAATGTGTGATCCATGTCATTCCCATGCCTAATAATAGAGGTTTTCCATTTCTTATGGTGGATCCAATTATCCCATTTCTATTTGTGTGCCACATATCTACATTCCAGTTACATGAGCTCTCCTTTTTGGTTCACCTCACCCTTCAGCCTGAAAGAGCATTTCATGATTCCTCCTTTATTTCCACTAATGTTAGTTCCTCTATTTAATTGGATCCCTTTCCTAAAAGTTATTATGTTGAAACCTTCACTATTCACTCTAGATTTACCAACCCTTAAATAAAGGCACATCTTCCTGTCTCACATTTGGATTTGGATATCTATGGTCAATGGTTTCCCTCACTAGTCCTACCAGAGAATAAGGGTCCTCAGGGTGACCATAGATTTAGATAATTATAGTCACATAGATCCTTACCCCATGGATAGTGTTTAGTAGTTCCGGGTCTTGAATTCTGTGGAAGGGACTCTGATCTACCCTTATCAACTCTAGAACTTGGAACCTCTGGTTCTTAAAAGGGAGGATAGGGATCATGCTTTCTTTTCATTTTTGACAAAGGAGATGTCTCATTCCACTTCCAAGACCAATTAAGGGAAACAATACTCATGTATTCCCCTATCCTTTCTTATAGAAGGTTCCATTATTCTTCCTCTATTCATCATTCACATTCACTCCTTCATTAAATTGGACTTGTGATCAATGTAAATTGAAGAGTGGGAAGCACTATATCCACCACTAGTTCCATAGTCACCCCATACCCTTCTTTCATAATCCTAGACTCTTTACCAACAAATGAGGAAAGTGTATGTGGATTATTGAATCATTTACATCATCTTTTTTCTCACACCACGAATGACACACATGGGATTAGGGATTTTTAATGACAACGATATCCACACAATCTACCTGATGGAATAAACCTTGAGAAATATGATTCCCACCATGTCTAGGATACATAGGAAGCCTTCACATGAGCCTATAGATCACAATACATCCTTCTCAAGAGTCCAACATTAATTCCCTTCATCTGAGAGTCCTACTTAAGAATAATCCACAAATTTAAACCACCTAAATCAACATTATTTAAAAACATATCTCTTAGAACATGTTACAATTTCATAATTTTCTGAGAAATCCCTATCCAATTTATCTCAAAGGGACATATTCCCCTATGAGACATACCGAAATATGGGTGATTTGATTCCAATCCAAATGGGATATGAAGTAATACTCAATGAGGTTCAAACCCAACACTACAAATCAACCCTATTCTCTCTCGGACGCATTCCTATTAGGCTATAATTCAAATTCGAATCTCATATCAATACTATAAAACTAGGTTTATTTAGTCATAGGGTTTTAACAACAAAATCTAAAAAATGTTGTAAAATAACACCATTGTCATTGTTACAAAAAAAGTGTCATTAAAGGGAGTCTTTAACAATAATTTTTATCACTTTTAAAGGGGGTCATTACAATGCTAAAAAGCTATAAAAGGTGGGATTTTTTAGATATTCTTTTTCAAGCAATGATAAATGGGGTCCTTTATCAACACTTGTAAAAAATAACTAATAATGGGAGAGTTTTTTATCAAATCTTTTTTAGAAACTCTGACAACTGACCCACCTTTATGAGTGCTTTTTTACAAGCGCACATAAAAGTATTCTTAATAAATAATTCATTAAAAATAATATATTAATATATAAATATATTGATATTGATATAAATTTAATATATATTTCTTAAATTATGTTCAAAATAATGTAAATAGGAATTTACAATTAATATATAAGATATTTCATAAAAATTAATTACAAAATAACTAAAAAATATTTATATGTAATAATTTTCTTATTCTTATCGAGTAATAGTCATTTAATATCAATTTGAAGATAAAAATCAAAAAATAAAAATAAAATATCTAAAATAAGTTGAACACGTAACTCAAAAATCAAATGGTCGTAACTTTTGATGCATGTGTCTATTTGGGATATACCGCATATGAAATTGAAGCATGCGATATGATCTATGCCCTTTTAACTCAGACGAAACCCTCCACCAAATTTTTAGAGGCCAAAAAGGCCCAGAAGGCCTCCAAAACTGAGATTTTAGTCGGGGTAGCCAGATCTTATAACATTTAATGGATGTTCAGCCTCATCTAACATAGTATTTTTTACCTTTTTCAATGAGGATTGAATTTCATTCTAGGGATTACATTCATAATAATATTATGTCTTTGAAATTTTTTTGATTTTCACAATTTACTATTATTTATAATTAAATATATAAAAATTTATACATATTTTTAGATATTCAGACAAATATATATTAATTTTATAAATAAAAAACTTAAAAATATTAATATATAAAATATATAACCATATTTATCAATATATATATAAGTATGTGGATTAAAAATGTAACGAAATATATAAAAAATATTTAGATATATTATAAAATATTAAACAAAAAATTATAGGTGGACTAGAAAAGGCAATGATTTTTTATGCTGGATGTTTAGGGTTCAAAACTCGCTGGACACAGGGTGTTCACAAGAGGGTGGGAATGGGGGAAAGTGCTAATAAAGGGGTGGTGGGGTGAGAAGCATTGATGAAGGAGTGGTGCGGTGTGTAATTTTTTGTATTATACCCTTTATCAGTGGTGCCTTTATAAGTTCCAAAAAATCATTGTTAAATTCCCCTTATATCTGCAATTTTTTTAGCATTGTTAAAGGGGACATTAACAGTGCATTTTTAGCACTCATAAAAACATCACGCCTTTACTAACACATTAATTGTCAGTAATTTTTTTAGAACTGATCACGAACTATTCTAGGGCTATTAAACCACATTTTTGTAGTATTTTATCCCTTCCAAGTGTCGTGGTATGTTTGGACATAAGTATCATACCATGGTTGGACTTGGAACCTTCCTCATAGATGTCATTACTAAAAGAAATTAAACTGTATGGTCGGGTCCTTATGACATGATCATAAAAGGTATGATGTGTTCCATACTTTGGCAAAAAACTATAATGGTTCTGATTAAATTCTTGATTATATATAGGTATTCCATATATGGTTTCTATCACAATATCAAACCAACTTTAGTCTCCATAGGAGATGATAAATTCCAATGTTCCCCACCAAGTGGCTTAAAAACTATCATTTCCGTAAAAATGACTAATGGATATCTATGTAGTATATAAGATGATACTATAGATGAGAACCTTGAATAACCTCACATTTTTCCATTGATATAGAAACTCAAATAATTATAGATGATTCTGAATCCAATAAATGGTAATGATTGATAGTATATTTGAAGGGAAAACTACATTATTCATGGTAAATTAATAAGGGTTCATGAACATATCATAAATATATAAGAGAGTTCCGGAGTAGGCAATAATTCCTCTCCAAAGGGTGTGATGAGCTTGACCTCCCATACTCTCGACCAATATGAGTTCTTAAGCATCATGTGCCAAAATCATTAAGGAGTTCATTCGTTGGGAATGTAGGTCCATTTGGATACAAAACTATTTGGTGTTTCTGGTTTCATAAAAAATACATTCAAAATCATTTATAAATATTGATTAATAACCATAACACACATCTTAAAGGTAAAAAATGGAGAACCCAATGTCAATCCATAACCAAGATTATAGTGATACCCATATTCTAGGCCCCTAACAATTGATAAAAGAGGCCCAGACAAAGAAAATTAATCACAGATGTGTTGATACAAAATATTCTTCTTTTCTAGAGTTTATTGTATTTATTTTTCATTTATACATGAACTTTCTTCCTATAATTCCCTTCATTACAAATGGATTCATTAAGGTTTTCACCTGTGAATTCCCCAACTGATACTCAAGTGGTATCCTCATTCAGTCAAAGGACTCCATCCATATCTCATCATTTTCAAAACTGGGTCTCCAATGCACTAGTCTATGTGTACCATCAATATGGGATTATCTTAACCTCAAAGGCTTCCTGACATGCCCTATAGATCAATAATAACCCCATGTCACCCGGTCAATGATGATCGGTTCTCTAGAAGAAGATGATGCTGACAACCATCTTCAACTAATTCAGGATCTTATCCCTATAACACAATAACTAGTATCTCCCATATTTTAGGGAGGTGGATGAATAGGCCACCTATGGCCACATCCTGAATATGTAGGGGTTATAATCGTAGGCTCCTACAGACAATTACTATTTCCAACGTCACGTTGTATCAAACCCTTAACATGATGAAGGTGTTATCATCAGCTATAAAAAATGTCTATCAAACATGGGAATGCAAGAAGTACTATTGAGGACAATTGTGAGCTAACAGGGGTAGGTTCCTACCTTTTCCCCCTCTGTAGAATTCTACCAACCCATTTTGGTGGAAAATAGAGTCCAAGAACATACACCAATCCACCATAATTCGGTAAAAAATATACTTGTTAGGAATCACCCAACCAATCATACCATTCAGATTCGGTGGAGTACCATCAGAAGTTAGATAAAGCCACATAAAATATGTTATATAGTCATCAGCCTTGTCTATCTTTATTTAATGAAGACCTCCAACCAGATGTAGTGGAAATTTTCTAGCAAAAATATACACATGCCTGCACCCACCATACCTGACAGTAGTCTCGTCTGGAAGCACATCAAGATGTCCACTGACCATTCCTGGCTGAAAACATCTATCAGCCATATACACCTGCCAGTATCCATCAAGTCTTCCAAAAATATAATTTGGTAGCACCCAGAGATTTCAATCGGAAAGCACTGATGACAATCCTTGGGCAGACTCAACTCTCTACCCCCATACAAGAGTATTATCCTTACCCATTCATAGGAAATGTAGGACATTATCCTATACATACACCTACACTTCATACTAAATGGATGTATATTATAATTCCATACATTAATTTCACCAAGAAAATTTTTGAAATTATAAAAGGGATGACATGAATTCCTTCCCATATATTAAAAACATGCCAGATTATCATAACAGCAACTTCAGGTATACCATAGAGAAGAACAAATAATTTTGTCTCCATACATAGAAAGAATCATCATCATGTTATCCTAGATTATATACACACCTCTATTATAGTACATGAGGTTTATGGGGAAATTTGCCCCATATTAATTGTACAACTAGATCAGGAACATGCACACACTCCAACTGGAGATAATCTACCAATTATAATGGCCACTCCCAAGTAGAAACATGCACCTGTTCATGATAAAATCTTCTCCTTGAATTTTTCCCCAAATTCTAGTAAAAATACATATGAGAATAAGTCTTATCAAACATAGTTTGAGAATCAATCCCATATCTGCGATATAGATCCACTTACTGCTGGATTTCTAGAAGCCGTAAGACAATTATCTGTTTCAGCTCAAGATCTTACCCTAATGTTACCAAATTATAGGAGAAATAGTATTAATTCGGAAGGTCATCATTGGATGATTCCTCATGAAGGATTTTTTCATGAAAATTCAGTCAATCTAGAAAGACAAAATATGGATGAAAGCCATGGAAACCCTCTATCTGGATAGAAGACCATGTAGAAAGAGATTTATCCCTTTTGGTAATAATCCCTGGGTGGCCCTCCCTATAATGGAATACGATGTGAATTTTATCTCTGCATTAGTGATTCATGTTGTCTAGAGAATCCCTTAACTGAAAATGTAGTGATGAGAAATCCCTCTTTTCATGTGTCAAAGGAAAATACAAGGTCAGTTATGTATGATTCATTGTCATTGGTGGGTGAAAATGTTTTCTCAACTAAGAGAGAGAAAATGGAAACATTCATTATCCAAACAACCAATGGGCCTTTTACCTTCTAATGAAATATAGTAACTCTTTATTGATCATGTTGATTCTTATAAAGATGCATGAGAATTTCATATTTGGTCTGATCTTGTAGAGGAACCTATATAAAAAGGCAATGAGGATATGGTGAACATGAGGAAACAACTGGTTAAGGGTGAAATTCCATTCATGTTTCAACCTATGGACACCTCTCAATAAATCATTCCAGAGATATTGGTAGAATATTTTTTTCATGATATCCCCCCATGACATATAGAATACTCTTCATCATAAAAAAGAAAATGTATAACCATATGATGAATATCAATTTCGTTTTACGGTAATAGAAGTGTTTCATACCCAAATTGATAGAGCATGTCTTTAGGTTTCCCGATATACAAAAATCTAGAAGTAGTAGTGATCCCTTCAACATGAATGCCTTGGTGTGTTAAATATGTTTCAAAAATTGGTCATTGTAATCTTCAATGGTGTTCATGTCAAAGGATGGGGTGATCATGGAGCACATTATTTCACTTTTCTCTAAAGCTAGAAACGGCCTCCAAAAGTGGCTTCATGCAATGTTGTTACCCCAGGTTGTCTTCACCATGAAATTTGTGTTCATGATCAAAGAGATTCTTAGAAAGAACTTGCCTTGACTAGGTTCCACTAAAGTCGGGACTGAAGGGAGAATTATATAGAGATACTTCTGTGTCAATTGTTTGAGAATATAAAGTAGGCCACCCACTTAGAGGATGGAAATAATCATATTTCAAAATTTTTTGAAGCAACACAATATTCTATTAAAATATGAGATTTATGTGAGTGCCATATAATTCACCCAACCAACATTCAAACCATAATTTGTTAAATCTGAAGATCATATAAGCTAATATCTTCCATAGCAGTTGTGAAGGCACCCCCAACTTATAGGGATGGAGGATATTTTTAACCCAACCCTCATAGTCAACCAATAGAGCCTAAATGGTTAAGAAAGTAGAACAGGAATAACCCTAGCCCGTAGTGCTTGGGGGATTTATCACATTCAAAATCCCCTCTCAGTGGATTTCATTTTTATCCCAATTAGGGAAGAATCCAAAAAATGAATATATAACTAAACTATCTGAGGATTACCTTCATGTTACTGTCCACCAAATTTTTTCCAAGGATCTAATAAATAGGAGAACAAAGTATCTTTAATCATCACGAAGAAGGTGATATCTGTAACACCCCAATGATTTCTAAAAAAATTTAAATGTTAAAATTTTTGATTAATTTAAATATTTATAAGTAGCCTTTAAACATAATTTTACTGCTTCTAGGTTTTTAATTTCAAAAAATGGTCATCAATAATTATGTTCAGTATGTTATTTAGTGTATATTGGAACCAACTTGTTTTTTTGTTTAATATTAACATGACCTTATGAATAGTAATATGACCATAATGAATAGTAAATTTTATTATTATTTTATTTTTAGGGCTTTAAGATAATGACATCTTGATTAATTATTAAATGCGATATAAAAGCAGTTATAGTTTTTAAATTATTAATTTTCGAATTAAGTATGATTGTTTTAAAAACCTAAATTAGAAATATTTAGAAAATTATTTTCCAAAAATATACTTCATTTTTTAATTCTACACATTGACAAATGGTTAGAGTGAATTTTAGGTATTTTTCTGAAATAGTTGATTTTTCGATGAATAGTAAAAAATACAGTTTTGAGGTTCAGTGTGTTAATGACATCATTAATGATGTAATAATGATGTAATAAGTCTGGTAGACTTATGTACAATAGAATAAGTTATGAGGTGTACCAAGTGGCTTATACCAAGGTAAAATACCGTGGGAAAGCCCATGGTTTTTCAAATACCACTAATGAGATGTCTCTTCGAAATTATCAAAATAATCCCTCACTTTTTCTATATATACCAACTCATTACTTAATTAACATAAATCAAAATTCTTCATCAATGTTGATCTGGGCTTATTACCTCCATATTATCCCTCCCAAGGTTTCCTCAAGCCCCCAAGGTCCCCACATTCATGTTATAGGAGTTACTCTACAAGCTAAGAAAATTATCAATTTCATTCTTTTTCGATTCATGTCCTCTTTTATATGGTATAACTTTCATGTTTCCATAACATGTTGTTATTTCCTTATTATTACTGATATATTATATATTATGATTCATTTCTGGGTGGTTGAGCCCTATCCCCTCCCTTTTTAATATTTTCTAAAACCATGTAGCATAGACGTTAGGCAGCTGATTTTTAGTAAGGGATTTCTCAATTATTCTTTTATTTTGAGTTCCTCTCCTTTATTATTCTTTATTCATCTATTCTTACCCAAGAGGGATGAAATCTACAAAAATCATGTATATTTTGTATTTTATAATGGTCATGGAAAATTCATCATCATTATTCTTCTCCTCTCCCACTTATTCAAGGAATAAAAACATTGTTCGTGATGTGTCGAATTACCGACATCATGGGCGATGTGATTTCAATTTCCATTAATTATTTCATGCATAGTCATGATAAAATTTCTACAGTCAAAACAGGTTATAATATATGTATTATGTCTCATAAATGGTTCTGAAATTCATTTTTTCCCATGGTTTTAATTTATAAGACAAAATGAGGTTATTTTTATCAATGAACCACTAAAATGATCTAAACAAACATCATTAATGATTTAAATTATGAATCATCCTCATATAAAACATAAAAATAATAAATGGTATAAATAATTATACTTTAAATATTTAAATTACTTTTCATTTCAATTCTGGATATTCACTACCAATCGATAAGAACATCCATCATGAACCGAACATGGAAATCATGTAAGGAACTCACCCAAAACAGAGCAAGGAACAAAATACTTACAATTAAAGGGTGAAATGAGGTTTTTAAATGATCATATAAGATGATATAAATATTTAGAAGTTTTTGTAAAATTCTAATGGCACACATTTAACCATTATACAAGAAGTTTAAATAAGTTTGATGTAAGTAAATCCTGAGGTAAGGGAATTCTTAACCCGATTTCCATCCTTTGGGTTAACCTTATTCTTAATTATTTATGTGTAATTTAAATTGTTTTTGTGATGAATTCTGATTATTCTATGTTTAATTATGTATATTTAATTATTATATACATATTCCATCCACACTATTACGTCTCGCTTCAATTATATGATATTTATAGGGGACTTTTCTTCTAAAATCCTTTTTTAAAATTCTGGTTTACAAAAATAAAAAGAAATGTTTTTATGTTAATAATCATGTTGTATGATTATGTTATGGATCTTTGGATTTGATTATGATAAAGGGTGGTACATATATTTCCCTCCAATTCTTTGGGTTGGTGTATGTTGGTGGTCAGTCATATGGTTACACCAAGTCTAACTACAGTGGTTACACAAATAGTAAGGTAGCCGTGAGGGTTACAAATTATAATGTAGCTGAGAGGGTTACAAGATTCTGTAAGTAATTCCCCAAGATACCATTATGGATCTTCTAATGTTTTTAGTTATTGTGTAAATCTCTAGTTTCACCAAGTAAATATATATATATATACATGTGATAAGTATGACTTTTGAAAATGATTTCATATGTTACAAGTATTCAGGGACTAATGTGTTCTTTCCGTATTTTTATATCCCTTATTGAGTTTTTGTGCTCATCCCAATTTTTAAATGATTTTCACTGGTTATTTTATGTCTAATAAAAATAATTAATCCTTGTTAAATGTTGAAGAATTTTTGAGGAATCGTGTTTTAGGTTTTAATGTTTTAAATTTTGAAAAAAATGGAAACTGTTTTTATGGTATCCACTCTTTAATAATATGTACTATTATGAATGTATTATGTCCCAATTATCTAAATATCTAAACTAGAAAAGTTTTTAAATGTAAAATAAAGTGTTTTCCTGACTAAATTCAAGATTATGTATATAATAATTCTGGGTCTTTATAGTTGGTATCAGAGTATAGTTTAGATAACACTAGGGGTTGGAATGATGTTAAAAGAATACCATAAATGATTTTTACTCTATCATTAATTTGAAATGTTATAGAATTTAAATATTACCAAGTATCTTCTTTTAAGATGTGTTTTTTTATAATTGTTCTCCACAAAAGGAATAGGGATGCTAATGAGGAGAGGCACCGACAAAACAAAATCCTTCTAGATCTATAGCCTAGAATGGTTCATATTAGAACCAAGTTGTTTGTGACAATAATGGCTCAGCTAAATCATGCAATAAATGGTTTTGGAATCCATGTAAGAGAAAAAATAGAGGTACCAAAATGGAACATGATAGTAGTGGAACATTTTATGAGACAACACCCTCGTCCTTTCAATGAATCTTCTGACCCAGTAGTAGCTGATGGATGGATCAAAGCCATTGAAAATATATTTGATGTTATGGGATGTTCAGACAATCAAAAGGTAAGTCTAACCATTTATCATTTTGAAGGTGAATCTGATTATTGGTGGACAATGGTAAAGAATATCATGGGTAGAGAGGATTTTTATGCCTTATAGTGGGTTATTTTTAAAAGTCATTTCCTTGAAAAATATTTTCCTAAGGTGGTGCGAGTTAGGATGGAGAAGCAGTTCCTTAAATTGAAGCAAAAGGAGGAGGATTCAATGGCTTTGTCTAAAGCGAACTTCACCCTACTGGAGAAGTATTCTCTAAATATTATTATGGATATTGATAGAAAAATCAACCACTTATACATAGGATTGAACCCAAGGTATCGAAGGGTGTTGTCCTCCTGTGAATTCAAAAGTAATGGGAAACATGTCTGATGTTTTGAGATGGTTGAGATGGAGTTTCTTGATGATCACATGTATTTTAGAAACAACAAGAAGAAGAGGTACATGTGGTATGCGATGGGTAAGAATCAACTAGAGAAATCTGATGGTATGAAAATCCTGTATCTAGTTTGTGAAAAGTGTGGCAAAAGACACCCTAGGGAATGTCTTAGAAAAACTAGTAAGTGTTTTAAATGTGGTAGGTTTGGACATATGGCCTAATATTTCAATGATAATGATCCTAAGACTAATTCCAATAATCAAACAATAATGTTTTTTAAATGTGGTGTGATGGGTCATTATGCAAATGCCTTCCCAAAAAGAGATCTGAATGATGCAAAAAAGCCTCACTATAAGCCAAAGGTGTAGTGAGATCCTTTGTGACTACGTCAGTAGATGTCGGGCCATATAATGAAGTTGTATCAAGTACTTTGTTTGTTCACTCATATTTTTCTAATGTTTTGTTTGATACGGGGACTACACATTCCTTCGTATCTGAGAAATTTTCGGGTAAATTGGAAATATTACCTCAACAAATGATACCTGAACATGTTTTTAAAACACCAGGGGGAAATATTATAGCAAAGATGAATTATAATAATCTTTCTATTGTGGTATATTTAAGGACATTACCTTAAAACCTCGTTGTTTTAACCTTAGTCACGTTTGATGTTATTTTGGGAATGGATTGGCTTCTATTTATCATGATAAGATTGACTGTAGAGCTAAAGAAGTTATTTTTAGAAAGAATTTCAGTTTATATTCAATAATAAACCCATACAATTGATAACTTATTAGGAAGCTGAGAAGATGTTGAAAGAAATAAATGAATGTTATATAACTCATACTGTTGAAAACAATGGAACTATTCAGATTGATGATGCGCCTTTGGTAAATGAATACCTTGATGGGTTTTTTGATGAGTTACCTGGTTTCATTCCTAAACGGGAATTCAAATTCACAATTGAATTAGTTCCTGATGCTAATTAAATTTCAAAACCCCCATATCATATGACTCTAATAGAACTTCTTGAATTGACAAATTAGTTGCGGTATTTTTTTGATAAAGGCCTCATTCATCCTAGCACATCACCATTGGGAGCTCCTGTTTTTTTGTTAAAACTAAAGATGGTTCCATGAGACTTTTCATTGATTATAGAGCATTGAATAACATCATTGTTAAAAACAAGTATACTTTGACTCATATTGATGAATTTTTTTATCAGCTCTAGGGAGATG
Organism: Viscum album; assembly: GCA_963277665.1. Taxonomy (NCBI): domain Eukaryota; kingdom Viridiplantae; phylum Streptophyta; class Magnoliopsida; order Santalales; family Viscaceae; genus Viscum; species Viscum album. The sequence continues at coordinate 957,054,164 of OY728143.1, read as the reverse complement.
AGTACTTTTCCAAGAATGAATTCTGATCCAAATACCATCAGCTATAGGTGAAGGAGGATAACATCCCAAAAATAGCCATTTCTACTAGATATGGGCATTATGAATATGTTGGTATTCCCTTTGGGTAAACTAATGCACCTACTATATTAATGAATCATATTAATAGAGTATTTCATGAGTTCTTCGACATGTTTGTGGTTGTATTTGTGGATAACATTGTGGTATTTTTTAAAAATAAAGAGGAGCATGAAAAACATGTAAAGGTTGTTTTAAAAAACTTAAAAGAAAAGAAACTGTATGGAAAATTCAGCAAGTGTGATTTTTGGTTGCAATAGAAATCTTTTCATGGGCACATTGTAAATAAGGATGGAATAACAGTTGATCCTGCCAAAACAATGGCGGTTGATGAGTGGACAAGACCCATAAATGTTACAGATATTCCTAGTTTTCCTAGATTAATAGGTTATTACCGACATTTTTTTAATAAATTTTCTTGATTATATATCCCTATAATTATGTTAACACTGAAAGGGGATAAATTTGTTTGGATAGAATAATGTGATGTTTTTTTCATGAACTGAAGAAGAAATTGGTAAATGCTCTAGTTTTTTTCTTGCCTTCTAGAAATGGTGTTATCATCATCTAGAGTGAAGTTTCATTGAATGGACTTGGTTTAGTTTTTATACATAACGATCAAGTAATTTCTTAAGCTTTAAGACAACTAAAAGCTCATGAGTTAAATTATGCCACAGATGATTTGGAATTGTAAAATGTTGTTTTTTCTTTGAAAATTTGGAGGCATCATTTATACGGAGCCAAATGTCAAATATATACTAACCATAAAATTATAAAGTATATATTTACTCAGAAGGAATTAAGAATGAGGCACATAAGATGGATTGAACTAATATAGTATTTTTATTGCACGATCAAATACCATCCTAGAAAAGAAAACAAAGTGGAGGATTCCTTGAGTCAAAAAAAATCAAGCATCGTTAACCATGTTACGTTTGGACTAGGATCCCATTGATTAATTATTTGATGAATTTGGGCATAGAATTTATTGGTGTAGTGAATACATCTATTTTGTATCATGTTTTAGTGGAGTCTTCGTTGTTAGATATAATTAAGTGATAACATAAGGAAAACCGTGAGCTTTAGAAAAAGATAGAATTTTTTAAAATGGGTAAGCTTCCAGAATTTAACCTTGATAAAGATTGTGTTTTAAGATTTGGAAAAAGGTAGTGTGTTCCCTATGATTTTCAGTTGAAGAAATATTTGTTGTTTGGAGCTCATTGTTCTCTATTTTCAGTTCATCCTGGAAATACTAATATGTATATATACCTTTGTAAGTATTACAGGTTGGATGGAATGAAAAGGGTTATTGCTGATTTTACTATGAAAAGTTTGACTTGTTCGCAGATTAAAGCAGAGTGGAAGATACCGAAGGGGATGCATCATCTTTTTCCAGTTCCAGAGTTGAATTGGGAGAATGTATCTATGTAATTTGTTGATGGACTACCTATGACATCTCAAGGTAACAATGCAATTTGGGATATTGTTGATTGGCTAAAAAAATATGCACAATTTCTTTCAATTCGAGATACAATGTCTTTGTATTAAATTTATCGATTGTACCTCAAGGAGATAATCAGGTTACATGGAGTTATTATTTCCATTGTATCTGACCAGGATCCCAGGTTTACTTCTATCTTTTGGAAGGGACTTCATTATTTGTTGGGAACAGAGATAAATTTCAGTACTACATTTCATCCCCAATCAGATGGGTAGTCAGAACGAACAATTCAAACATTGGAGGATATGCTTCGAGCATGATCAATGGACTACCAGAGAAGTTAGGACCCACATCTTTCTTTAGTAGAGTTTTCCTATAATAACATTTTTTATTCCAGTATACCGATGTCACCTTTTGAGGATTTTTATGGAAAGCAGTGTCGGACTCCAGCGTTTTGGGATGAAGTCAGTGAAAGAAAATTTATGGGCTAGAATTAGTAGAGGAAGTGGCTGAGAAATTGATGATGATCCAGAAGCACATGAGGAAAGCTCAGAGAAGGGAGAAAAGTTATCAAGATAATAGAAGGACAGACTTCTATTTTGAGGTTGGTGGCTATGTTTTCCTTAAAATCACTCATTAGAAAAGTGTGATGTGTTTTGGTAAGAAAGGAAAGATATGCCCATGTTTAATCTGTCCTTTAGAAATCATGGATAAAGTTGGACCAGTTGCATACTGAGTAGCTTTACCTCTGGTTTTGTCTCAGATACAAAATGCTTTTCTTGTTTCGATTTTGATGAAGTATGTACCAGATTCAACTCATGTTTTGAGCCCAGAAGTAGTTCTGTTAGAGGAGACCCTTTCATATGAAGAGAAAGTAGTTCAAATTCGTGATTGAAGGGAACTTGTATTTCAGAATAATGTAATCCACCTGGTAAATGTTTTTTTGAGATACCACATGGTTGAATAAGCAACATGTGATTCTTAAAATTCTATGAGGGAAAGGTACCCTCACTTGTTTAATAAGTAAATAAAACTGCGAAGAGGCAATTTCCAGAAGGTGGGGATAATTTAACAACCCATGGTTTTTCTTAAAATAAATTGAAATACATTAAATTTTTGTTAATTTAGATATTTATATGTTTCCTTTAAACATAATTTTACTACTTCTATGTTTTGAATATTGAAAAATGGTCATCTACAATTGTGTTTAGTATGTTATTTGTAGTCTATTAGAACCGAACAATTTTTTTGGTGAATAGAAACATACCCTTATGGATAGTAATATGACCCAATGGAATAGTAAATTGTATTATTATTTAATTTTATTAAGGATTTAAGATAGTTACATCTTGATTAATTTTTAAATGTGACATAAAATCAGTTATAGTATTTAAATTACTAATTTTTGAATTAAGTATAATTTTATTTAAAATTTAAATAAAAAATATTCATAATTTTTTTTAAATAAATTCAATTATTTTTTGAATTCTACTCATTGATAAATGGTTTGGGTGAATTTTGGGGATTTTTCTCAAATAGTTGATTTTTCGATGAATAGAAAAATACAGTTTTGAATTTTCTTGTGTTAATGACAACATTAATTGTGTAATAATGATATCATAAATCGGGTTGACTTGTGTAAATTGATATACGTTATGAGGTATACCATTTGAATTATACTATGGGAAAATACTATGGGGAATATATGGTTTTTCAAATACCACTAATGAGGTGTCCCTTGGAAATTATCAAAATAATCCCTCACTTTTGCTAAATACCAACCCTTTCCTTCATTAAAATAATTCCAAATTCCTCATCAATGATGCTCTGGCCTCTTTACCTCCATAGTATCCCTCCAATGGTTTCCTCAAGCTCCCATTATCCCAACCATTATGTTCTATGTGTTACTCTACAAGGTTTGAAAATTCTCAATTTCTTTCTTTTTCCATTCATGTTCTCTTTTATTTGGCATAACATCCATGTATTCCTACCATGTTCTTTCTTTATTATTATTATTGATATATTATTTATTATGATTAATTTTTGGATGTTTAAACCTTGTCCCTTCTCTTTTTAAAATTTTCTAAAACCATTTTGCATAGATGTTAGGCTGCCGAATTTTTGTAAGGGATTTCACAATAATTATTTTATTTTGAGTTCCTTTATTTTCTTATTCTTTCATCATCTCTTATTTAACAAAAAGCATGAAATCTCCATAAATATAGTATATTATGGATTTTTTCATGTTCATGTAGAATTCATCACCATTATTATTTTCCTCTCCCATATATTCAATGAATAAAAACATTGTAAGTGATGTGTCGAATTATCGACGTCGTGGACGATGAGATTTCAAATTCAATTAATTATTTCACGTAAGGTCATGAAACCATTTATATTATTGAAACAGGTTATAATATATGTATTATGACTCATCCATGGTTCTAGAATTATTATGTTATCATAGTATTAATTTATAAGACAAAATGAGGTTGTTATTATCAAAGAACCACTAAAATGATCTAAACGAACATAATAATGTTTTTAACTTATGAATCATCATCATATAAAAAAATCTAAATGATTAATGGTATAAATTATTGTAATGGATATTTTTAGGTACATTTCCATTCCAATTCTGGAGTTTTAATTCCAATTCTGGAGTTTCACTTCCAATTGAAAAAAACATCCATCATGGACCAATCATGGAAATCATGTAAGGAACTCACCCAAAACGGTGCAACGAACAAAATAATAACAGTTAAGGGGTAAAATGAGGTTATTAAATTCTCATACAAGATGTTATAAACATGAAAATGTCTCTTCAAAATACTAATAACACCCTTTTAACAATTATATAAGAAGATTAAACAAGTTTTAAGTATGACAATCCTGAGGTAAGGGAATTCTTAACCAAATTTCCATCATTTTGGTTAACTTTATTCTTCATTATTTATGTGGTATTTAAATTGTTTTTGTGATGAAATATGAATATACTATGTTTCATTATGTATATTTACAGTGTATATACACATTCCATCCACTCTATTAAGTCTCACTTCAATTATATGATATTTGTAAGGAACTTTTCTTTTAAAATCATCTCTTAAAATTCTGTTTTATGAATTTCAAAAGAAATGTTTTTATATTAATAATAATGTTGTGTGATTATGTTCTATATAATGGGAATTTTTGATGATGAAGGGTGGGACCAATATTTCCCTCCAATACAATGGTTATGTGTAAGTTGGAGGTTGGTCATATAGTTACTCCAAGTGTAACTGTGATGGTTACACAATTAGTAAGGTAGCTATGAGGGTTACAAATTATAAGTTAGACAATATGGTTACAAGATATATAAGTAATGACCCAATATACCTTTATGGTTCCAATTATGTTTATAGGTATTGTGTAAATTTCATGTTTCACAATGTAAGTATATATATATAGGTGATAAGTATGTCTTTTAAAAATGATTTCATACGTTACAAGTATTCATGGACTAATGTGTTGTTTCATTATTTTTATATCCTTTATGGAGTTTTTGTGCTCATCCAAAGTGTTAAAATATTTTAACAGGTTAATGGATGTGTAAGAAAAATAAGTAATCCATGTTTAAGGTTTAACAATTTTCAAGGAATCATGTTTTATTTTTTAATGTTTTAATATTTTAAATTTTGAAAAAATGGAAACTATTTTTATAGTATCCACTCTTTAACAATGTGTAATGTTATGAATGTATTATGTCCCAATTCCCTAATTATATAAACTTCAATAGATCCTCAATGTAAAAGAAATTTTTTTCTTTACTAAATTCATGATTATGTATGTAATACGGTTGGGTCCTTATAATCTCCCCAAGATACAGAAAAAATTCTAGCAATATATTACGTGTCAGTGATTTTCATAAATACCATCATGGAAGATCGTAAAAACATTGTGTCTAGTTTATAGAAGTCAGAGGATGAAGTTCATGTTCATAATATAGTCCACACCAAAGAAAATGAAGGATGTGTGCGTACCAGCAACCATAGTATTTCCCGAAATCAAGGCGCCCCATAAAATAATCCACTTCCACCATTTATAAAGGTAACTAATAAAGAAAAATGAAAAGGCTAGATTACGTATCACCTTCTCCCTGAAGAGGGACATTCCATTTTGTTGGAAGAATGATTTTCACAAAAAGAGGTGGATATGATGTATTTTATAGGATTCAATGCAGTGTTATAGTGAGGTAGAACTCGTGCTTGATATGCTAAATAAGAATATCCTTAGTTTCCACTTCAAGTTAGAGAACCTCAGAAAATATGTTTTGTTTAAACTACTAATGTTGATAATGAATTCCCTCTATTGCGTACACAACCTATTAGGGTTAAGCACATCCTTACAGGATTATCCCCTTGTTTTATCAAAGGAAAATACCATTATAAGAACCACTAGTGGACTTTCTAGTCATCGCACCAGTTCATGATCTAGATGTTGTACTCATATAGGTCTATAATTATCCATATATTTATTGAATGTTTATAAACACCATTAAGTCACTCGTGACTCGATTTGAAGCTATGAAAGGAGGATCTGAACGAATACAACTAGAAATGAAGGATTATCTGGAATGGTTGGATCCAAACCCTCATATTCTAAACTATGGGAATCACATATTTTCAATATTCATTGGCTCAGGAGATCTGGAGGAGACAAAGATAAATTTTTTCTCTTGCAGTGATCCCATGATGGGGACCCCTGAGCAGTAGGAAGTAGTGAAACTCAGATACATCGTACAATAATTTTAGGGGCTATCCTCTCTATGGTACACATGTTTTCAGTCTTGATCTATCACTGGATGTGAAGATATCCATTAAAAATCAATTTTCATGTTATCTTAATACTACATAAGGATGCAATCTTTGATCTGACAAACTGCAAGCAAATGGATAATTAAAGAGTTTCAGATTTCATTTCTCAATAAAAAGGATTCACATACTCCTTGAATACACCACTCCCTCTAGAAGAGTTTCTGTCAATTTTTGTTTCAAATATCTTATTATAAGTTTCGCACACCATTAACCTCGTGAAAATCATATGAGGTTTTTGGGATCTATCATTGATTGTTGGACTGGTGGAAAACTCTATAATAGCGACTAGATCAAAATCCCAAGTAATCCCATCAAATTAGGGAATAATATAAGGAAAATCATATGCCAACCCATTCAGACAAAATCAGGCCCTTGTACCCACTCCTGCACCAAGGCCCTCATCACATCGTAGGTCTCCCCCTCCAAAGAATCTCCAGCAACAGTCGCCTCATCATGATGATCACAAAAATCCAAGGCCTGGATAGTTTTAGGAGTTCATAAAAAAAGTCTATTCTTTAATAAATGACCATGTCCCCATCATATTCATATCAGATTTGGAAAACAACTTAGTTCTACTATTTGGATAAAAGAAACCTAATAAATAATGAGATAAGAGTCTCTCAAACTATTTCCAATTCAAGAAAACTTGGGTCAGCCAATCTAGGAGTGTTTTGTTTTTAAATACCTATTAAAAATATGGTGTAAACTAGGCAAGTAAAGATGAAAAACACACTAGCCCAGGTAGAACGTGTTACTTATACCGGTCCATTGGAAGAAGTCTTATGGAAGGATATCAAAAGTAATAATGGTCATAAATTTGATAATTTCATGGGAAGAAAAAAATCAACCAAACTTATTCCGTTCTACGAACACAGTTGGAAAAACCAACTATGTATTCTACCACATCCCCCATTTTAATGTCATCTTTATCAAAAGCCCTATCTTCTGAATTACAATTCTCAAAGAAACAACATGACAAAATGAATAAGGAGGACATAGAAGTTGATAAGTCTGTTTCAAGGCCAATGTTTTACTTGACCTTAGACATTTTCATTCCATTTTTATCAAAATCACATGAACTTCCCCACCAAATGGCACAACAAGAATCAACCTATCAGGTAGAATCTTCATCATATGAGGATTTGATCTTTGGTTCCATTAACGTTATTCATATAAAGGATCCCTATGAAAATGATTATTCTTATTATGAACCTGATATCACCAAACTAGATTGTGTAACTAGTGGAAGAGGTCGTAAAGGTAAACTATATAAGAGAAAACATTATATAAGAGAAAACATGGGTATTCTTGAATCCAGTACTCCAATGACACCCGTACTCAAACTATTTATATAGAAGAAACTCATGTGAGAGCCCTCCAGTGGGCCCACCAAGAATAAGAGAATTATCTCACATATGAAAGGATGTAACCTGACATAATCATCTTATAATATTGATTAGAGGTTATACCACCACCTTCTTAGTGAGTGGGTAGGCCTGGATAGCCAAATCCACTATGTTTGGAAGTATTTCCATCTTCTATCTTAAGAAATTATTCATCTTCATTGAGAGCATCAATTTCCAAGGATCATGAAAAACAACATCTCATTGATGGAAAATGCAAAGATTTGGACCAAAAGTATGATGTGTTGAAAAAAATTCCCTATGTACCCACTAACCTATAAATCCTAGATACTCTGAATATGTTGAATGATCTCTGGGAAGCACTTATTGAGGCTTTTTCAAGACCTCTAGTGTTTAAAACAGATGTTGTTTATGTAGAGGATTACTTTATAGATAATGAACCAATATAATTCCATGAAATCATATATTTCATGGCCCAGTATGTGGATGTTGTTGTTCATAGGCAAATAAAACCATTGTATCTATTCAGAAAGATCAATAATTTTGAAAATCAACGAGTCGTTATTGATAATAGATCAGGTCACATCCCCATTCCCATTCAGACACTACACTTATTGGGCCTTACAAAATCCCACTTGTCTCCCCCCACCATAATGTTATAGAGTTACGAAAATAATAAGTAATAACCTATAGATGTTCTATAAGAGATCCCATCTATCCAATTAAAGAATCTCAATGTATATTATGTGTTTCCAATTAAGAAAATAGAATGGGTTTTCCAAAATTTGAGCACTCGTTTAGTGTCTTCCATAAGGCCAGTTTTGTAAACTCTACATGACAACATAGGATAAATATTTTATTCACCAAGAAATTATGAAAGTCTAAACAGAGATGTCTTCTTTCCATCCACTGATCTTCAGAAATTATTTTCTTTATCATCCATGCAATAAAAAGTTATTTCACTCATGGAAAACATATGGATGTCAATTATTATACCATCATATTCCCTTTAGAACAGAAAATATACACTTCATCATCAGTTGAGAAGTAGATGGTTTCCTCTTCTTCAAGATGTCCAATACTAACTCCTCCCCATGCTCTAAAAATCATGATTCCACTTTTACCCTTCAAGAAGAGGATGAACAAGAAACACATGAAGAAGATGATGCAGAATAATGCCCTAGGGATTCCCCTATATCATTTGAGGAAGGAGTCTCCACAACTAGGGATGAAATATGAGAAATAAATATGGGTACGTAGGAGGACCTACTCCCCACTCTGATTAGTTTGGCCAGGACTTATGAAGAGAAATATATGTGTAATTCATTTTTTTATTTTAACACTGGGATATTTTTTCCTAGAATTAATTAGAAATTCTAGGTATTGAACCCACGGTGTCAACCCACTAATATTTTTTTCCAGAAGAGCATCGATGATATAGGTGGGAAACAAGAAGAATGTAGCTGAATCAAACTTCCAAAATTGAGGCTTATGTAGACAAGATTATCATGGACAACTTCATTAGAGAATTGAAATATGAAAATAGGTTATCCAATATTTTCCTGGGGAAAAAAGAAGAATGGTAAAATCATATTTTTCATCAATTTCAAAGATCTCAACTGTTATTTTCCCAAATATTTCTTCCTAGTTCCAATCACACAACTCTTTATTGATAAAATAGATTTCTATGAATCTCTCTCTATCATAGATGGATACACTGGGTGTAACCAAATATATTTGTCTCTAAAAGATGAGGTATCTATATAAATCAAATCCCATAACGTAATATCTTGATATTGGGTAATTCTATTTGGCTAGAAGAATTCTAGTGTGACATATCAATGTGAAATGCACCACATCTTCAAACCCTTCTTTGGAAAATTTATTTAATGATATGTTGATGATCAAGAGGTCAAATACAGACAATGTTATGATCACCTCCATGAATGGGGACAATATTAAATTAAACTTCTATAGAATAATCTAAAGATTAACTGCTTGAAATGTACGTTTGGGTTCACCTTGGGAACATTTATCAGTTTTGTTGTATGCCATCACAGAATCAAAGCTGAACCAGAAAAGACTAAATGTATCCTCGAAATTTCCCCTGATAGAAATTTGAATGAATTGAGAGGAACTCAAAGGCATTTGGTGTATATCGTGTGATTTATAGCTAATCTAGCAGGAAAGTGTTTTTCCTCCACCAAATTGATGATGAAAGGGGTCACATATCAATGGATCAAGGACTGACAAGAAGAATTTGATCCCATCAAGAAATCCCTCTTGATTCCACCAGTATTAATTCCACCTATTGAAGTAAAACTACTAATTCTTTATGTGATATCATTGGAATGATCTCTTGTAACTTTCCATGTGCATAAGAATGATGCTAGGAATGAAAAAAATATTTATTATCTTAGTTGAACTATGTTTGGTGCTGAGACTCGATATTCTTATATTTAGAAGATATTCTTATCACTAATATATTCCGTTCAGAAGCTGCGTCACTACCTCTAGTATCATTAGGTCCAATTTTTCTCTCACAATATCCAGCTCAAATATATCCTCATTCATCCTACAATGATTGGATGTCTTGAATGGTGTCAAGTTATTCTATAGGAGTTTGATATATAGTTTTTGCTTCAGAAAAACATTAATGTACATGACCTAGAATTCATTCTTACTAAAGAACAATCTATTGAGGAAACATCATGGAATAATAAAAATATTTATGATGAAATCTTATATATTCAAAAACTTCCTTGAACATGGGAAATGTACTTTCACGGTGCCTCTAGAAGTCCAAGAGAGAAAAGAATGGAAGATCTTATACTCAATAAATTTGGGTTAGGGATTGTACTTATCTCCCAAAAAAGGAGATGTTTCCATAATTTCTCATATTATCATAAAGTGGTACCAACAATGAGGAAAAATATAAGGCTCTCATTACAGGATTGCAATTAGCACTCCATGTACCAGTGCGTCACCTGGAGCTGAATAGTGATTCAGGATTGGAAATCAAACAGATCAATGGGGATCACACTATCCGAAAAAATGAACTAATCCCAATGTATGATCATGTTCGAGGGTTAATGGAAAAATTCCCCTCTAAGACCACATTTTATGGTGTCTCACGGTTAAAAAATGCTTAAGGTGATGCTTTAAAAAATTAATGCACAATGTTGGAAAATCCAAATGGATATGTGACAATCATCATCATTTCTCATCATCGGTTTGTTCTACCTTCTGTTCAAAACAAGGCAGATGAAATCAATTAAATCACTTCTATTTTGAACCATATTGTCGTACCAAGAGGTTGATGAAACCCCTCATGAAATATATTCTAGAAGGATTACTGGAAAAGACCATGTATGGTGATGAGTTGTTAATTTCACGCTTTATGAAGGCCAAAATCACAAGAAGAGACTATATAGAAAAGGATTCAATGTAAATCACCTTATATGCATTGATGAGAATGAAACTGTAGCCATCATGAATGATGATCACGTAGGAGACTGTAGTTCCCACAAGTCTGGGTACATACATTCTGATCAAATATGAAGGATTGTATTTTTTTGCCTTTAATGATGCTGGATTGCAAAGATTTCACTAAGAAGTGACATCCCTTTCAGGTTCATGCGAACTTCATTCATCAACACACAGAGTTTCTATATACATCCAAAAACCCTGTCTATTTATATATGGGGAATGGATGTAATAGGACCTTATCCTCAAAATAACGTCCATGCAGTTTAAGTACATCTTTACTGCTACTAATTTCTTCTGTAAATGGGCTAAGGAAATACCTCTTGAAGAATCCCATGCCAAAAGAATTTTTAGATTTTTCATAACTAATATAATTACCATATTTGGTGTCCCTCATACCATATTGATAGAAAAAGGACCAAATTTCTATTCTGCTAAGGTTGGGATGTTGTATTTGTAATAAAATATAAATATCAAACATTCATCCCACTCTCATACAATTGAAAATGGACAGATAGGGGATTTCAACAAAACCTTGACCAACGTACTTCATAAGATAGTTGATAAAGATAAAAATCCTTGTCCTTCTAATCCCCTACATTCCTTATAGACTTACGTGACTACTACTCATACTAAAACACAGTTAACTCCAAACTCATTGGTATATGGAATATAAGTAGTCTTTCCCATTAAAAGTCAATTGCATTCATTCAGAGCTTCTATTTTTGAACAGTTATCTAGAGATGAGAAGTCTCTAATGTGACTAGATTAGCTAGATAGATTGGATGAAAATAGATTTATTACCTTGAATCACATGGAATTCCACCAGTACTGAATAGCAAGGGATTTTAACAATATGGTTCCCCTCCATTCCTTCCTTCAAGGGGAGTAAATGTTTTTCCTTAGGGCTTCATTGATACTGGGAAAAAACATCTAAAAATTTGAGACAGTGTGGGAAGGACCTTACTCCATACCTATGTTCTACTCTAATCGATCTATTCATTAAACTCAATGGATAGAGAAATCACAAAAAATCAAATCAATTACATGTTCCTATAGAAGTAATTTATGAAACCTTTAAGAGAACATCATGGTTTCATGATGTTAAACTTTGTAAGAATCACTGTCCTAGTTACATGAAGTCAATCTACATAATAATAAATGTCTTGATGAATGATGTTAAATTGCTTAAAAATCAACATCATGGTTTCATTATGTTAAACTGTGTAACAATCAATGTACTAGTTTCATGATGTTAAACTACACAACAATAAACTACTTTGATGTATGATGTTAAACAACATAACAATAAATGTCCTAGTTGCATGAGGTTAAACTGAATAACAATCAATGTACTGCTTGCATGAAGTTAAACTGTGTAACAATCAATGTCATGGTTGCATGATGTTAAATTGTGTAACAATCAATTTCCTTGTATCATGATGTTAAACTACATAATAACAACCTTCCTAGTTGTATGAGGCTAAAATGCATTTCAACCAACATCCATTCAGTGTGAAATTAAGCTATGTAGCATCTTCATCCTTGTCACATGACTCTAAACTACAAGGCTTGAGGTCCTAGTTTCATGACCTGAAAATATGAAACACCATTTTTCCTCACCACATGACATTAAACTGTTTGGTTAACATCTCTTTTTTTCATTTATAATTTTTCCTAGATACCACAAATTAAATTTCTTTACAGTCCATTAAAATTTGATTATCATTCATGCATATGTATTACTCACATCACTTCTACTCCCCAGTGGCACATGAAACTCTTTGCTCCCTATGTTTGAATCAGATCTGCGTAGGGACCCCTTTTCTAGAACTATGTGTGTCTTGATTCACATTTTAATGAGATATGTAGTGACACCCATATCTCTTATCTGGGGGCGAGCCCAAACCATGAAAGAAGTAATTTGATGTTTCCATGTATAGAAGTTAGTTTTATAATAGGAACCCTTCCCATAAATGTTTCTTGAATTTTATAGCGACTAGTATTTTGGTCCCAAGAATTATTCTAAAAATTATAAAATCCCATGTTTCACAATCAAAATTAATTTTTTGTTTTTATCCATCCTCGTGAACTTTGTGTGGATTGATTCTCATTCCAAGGAGATATATAGTGACCCATGGGTCCTATACCCTAGTTCAGCTACAATATTTCCATCGTTTCATGTTGGTTCACCAATGTCTTTTACACATGATGATAAACTGAAAGGAATATTTCAATAACAACAAGTGACTTGATTCTTTCCCTTTTATGATATGTAGTGACACTCAAATCTCCTTTCTCAGGTCTTTCTAAAATGTTTAAAAAATTCCCCTCACTCCATATGCGTATGAATCTAACTTGAACCGAGAGAAACTACAATAACTATATCTGGAATGATTATTACTTTTGTGAGATACATCGTGATGCCCAGATCTCATATCCTAGTTCCAACTATAACTAATGATTAAACCCATTAATTCCTTGTTATGAATCAAAACTACAAAGGGAACATGTCAAGAACTATGTATGGATTGATTCGTACCCCAAGAAAGATATGTAGTGACACTTGGGTCTTATCCCCTGCTCCAACCATGATATATCTTTCACGTTATGTCACCCATGTCTCCATCGCATGATGATTAAATGTGTTGAAGGAACTACATATGGCTTGATTATTATTCTAATGAGATGTATAGTGACATCCAGATCTCCAATCTGGATTCCTGCCAGGAATAAAAAAATTTCCCCTTCATCAGATAATAATTTAATTGATGTGGGGAGTCATCTTCAAGAACTACATGTGGCTTGATTATAATCCCATTAAGATATATAGTTATGCAAAAATCTCCAAACTTGGACCCAAACGTGATTTTAGAAGAGAAAATCCACTTCCTTTTACCCATGTGTGAGTTAGATTTGTGTAGAGATCTTTTTGAAGACTTCTAGATAATTATTATTATGATGAGATGCGTGGTGATATCTAGACATTCTTATATAATCCCATCCTTCAACCAAAAAATTATAAAAAAATCCATCCTCCCCATGTAAAAAATCTGATTGATATGGGGTACAATGTCAAGAACTACATCTAGCGGGATTCTTGCTCCAACAAGATATGTAGTGACACTCAAGTCCTATACCCTGGCTCAGCCAACATATAATCATCATACCCCTACCCCTAACATGTGTCGGGGATATTTTGAAAAAGAATCATCTCCTTATCCTTGTTTCGCACATCGCATATAGCTCACGTGGAATATGAATTTGGTATAGAGATTTTCAACATAAAAAGATTTCTCAATTATTATAGGTATTATCAATGGTCCTAGATGTAAGAACATAAAAGGAACACTAGAATATGATCAAAATCGGCAATTTTAGGGGATAGGGTTTTTTTAAAAAAACATTATGGGGTAGGGTTTAAATTAATTGGGGAAATGGGGTTGTCCAGCGCCAAATGAAGTGGCGCTGGACAAAAAAGTGACAAAGCGCCACTTGAAGTGGCGCTTTGACCACTTCACCCCACACCCCAACCCCATATATATATATATAATAAACTTATTTATTATGATAAATTTAATTACTAAAATAAATACAATAATTATAATAAATATAATTAAAAAAATAAATACAATAAATACATAATTATATTTTTTATAATAAATATATAATTATGATAAATTATATTTATTATAAAAAATTTATTTATATTTAATATAAATATAATACATACATTAATTATATTATATTTATTATAATCATATATTTATTGTATTTATAATTATACATTTATTATAATTCTATATTTATTATATTTATAATTATATAATTATTATAATTAGAATTATAGAAATTATAATAAATTTATAATTATAAAAATAATAATTATGATAAATATATAATTATGATAAATATATAATAGCAATAAATATATAAATATAATAAATATTCAATTATAATAAATATTTAATTATAATAAATGTATAATAAAATAAATATATAAATATAATAAATATAAAATTATAATAATTATATAATTATAAATATAACAAATCCGTAAAATTATATATAGATATATAATAAATTTATTTATAATAAATTTATTTATTATTATAAAAATAATTACAAACATAAATACAATAAAATAAATATAATATAATCAAATATAATAAATATAATACAATAAATTACAAATATAATAAATTATAAATGTAATAAATTATAAATATAATAAAAATCATATAATAAATTATGAATATAATAATTATTATATAATTATAAATATAATAAATATAAATATAATAATTATATAATAAATATAAATATATATTACAATGATAATTATATATTTAAAATCATAATAATTAAATATTTATAAATATAATAATTATATAATTATATAATTATATTGTATTTATTATATTTATTATATATATTAATTATAATTAATAATTATATAATTATAAATTTAATTATTAGATAATTATAAACATAATAAATAAAAATATAATAATTATATAATTATAAATATAACAAATATAAATATAATTATGTATATATTGTATTTTTTTATTATATTTATAATTATATAACAAATATACTATATTTATTATATTAGTTATATTTATTTTAATTTATTATGTATTTATAAATTATTATATAATAAATTATTAATCTAATAATTATTATATAATAAATTATAAATATAATAATTATATAATTATATATTTATTGTATTTATAATTATACATTTATTATAATTATATATTTATTATTTTTATAATTATATAAGTATTATTATTAGAATCATAGAATTATAATAAACTTATAATTATAAATATAATAATTATAATAAATATATAATTCTGATAAACATATAATAATAATAAATATGTAAATATAATAAATATAAAATTATAATAATTATATAATAATAATAAATATATAAATATAAAATTATAATTATATAATATTTATTATAATAAATATCTAATAAATGTATAATAAATACTATTATAATAAATTTTATAATAAATGCACAATAAATTATAATAAACATACAATAAATATTATTATAATAAATATACATTTATAATATTTATTATAATAAATATATAATAAATGTATATTAAATATTATTATAATAAATATTATAATAAATGTATAGTAAATGTATAGTAAATGTATAATAAATATTTGTAATACATTTATTATAAATTTATATTTATTATAATAAATATTATAATATTTAATTATAATAAATGTATATTTATATTTATATTTATAATAAATATTATTAATCCATTATAATAAATCCACATTTATTTTGTACATTTATTATAATAAATATGTATAATAATTGTATAATAATTATTATAATACATTTATTATATAATTATAATATAATAAATGTAATATGTAATTATTTATATATATTATATAATTACCATATCTATATTTATTTTATTTATAATTATATAATAATAATAATATTTATAATTTATTATATAATTGTATTTATTATATAAATATATTAATTTTATAATTTATTATGTTTATTATGTTTAGAATTTATTATGTATGTATTATATTTTATTTTTTTATATAATTATATTATATAATTATTTATATTTATATTTATTATATTTTATTAATTATATTTATTATATTTAATTATATTCTATTTATAATGTATTATAATAAATTTATTATATATATATATATGGGGGTTGGGGGTGGTGTGGGGCCGGTCAAAGCACCACTTCAAGTGGCGGATGTTATATTTAATTATATTTAATTACATTATATTAAATTTATTAATGTATAATAATTTATTATAATAAATTTATTTTATTATGTATTATATTATATTTATTATATTCGATTATATTATATTTAATTTAATTTATATTTATTTTATTGTATTTATTTTTGTAATTATTTTTATAATAATAAATAAATTTATTATAAATAAATTTATTATATATCTATATATAATTTTATGGATTTTTTATATTTATAATTATATAATTATTATAATTTTATATTAATTATATTCATATATTTATTTTATTATACATTTATTATAATTAAATATTTATTATAATTGAATATTTATTATATTTATATATTTATTGCTATTATATATTTATCATAATTATATATTTATCATAATTATTATTTTTATAATTATAAATTTATTATAATTTCTATAATTCTAATTATAATAATTATATAATTATAAATATAATAAATATAGAATTATAATAAATGTATAATTATAAATACAATAAATATATAATTATAATAAATATAATATAATTATTGTATCTATTATATTTATATTAAATATAAATAAATTTTTTATAATAAATATAATATATCATAATTATATATTTATTTTAAAAAATATAATTATGTATTTATTTTATTTATTTTATTTATTTTTTTAATTATATTTATTATAATTATTGTATTTATTTTAGTAATTAAATTTATAATAATAAATAAGTTTATTATATATATATATATGGGGTTGGGGTGTGGGGCCGAAGTGGTCAAAGCGCCACTTGAAGTGGCGCTTAGTCACTTTTTTGTCCAGCGCCACTTCATTTGGCTCTGGACAACCCCATTTCCCCAATTAATTTAAACCCTACCCCATAAAATTAAAAAAAAAACCCTATCGCCTAAAATTGCCATCAAAATCTATACAAGATCTTTTATTTTTAGCCATCTCTTTAGAGAACCTATACATGAAACAAGATATGTCCCCTTTTATACATGTGAGTAATATCTATGTAAGGGACTCTAAATTCATTTCTAATATTAGTCGAAACCCTTCTTTTATTTATTATAATATTCCCCTCTAATAGGTCATACTCCAAATCTTGAAATGTATTTAGATGTTCATAATCATTATTTGGTTTCATGTGATGGAATGTTGGATACCTGAGAGATCTTTTTTCCTGACTATGTAATTCATTCCCTAGTTGTCCTTACATTAAATTTGGTTACATAAAGGTCATTTAATCCTAATAATTCCACTATTTTGCTATGATGAACATTCCCTAGTCGGCCCTATATAATACATCCCCCATAAGGGGTTTTCTAAAAAGTTGTCATTTTTTTCAGAGAATCTTCTTCTCTTCCTCTATGTTTAATGATTGTATGCAAGGGCCCCTCAATATGAAGAGGTTATCCATTGTGTATTTTTCTCGTATTATTTCTCCAGATCTGAATGTCTCTGAAACTATGGTTTATATTTTCCATCTATATATGTTCAATGTATATTGGAATGACCATGGTCTATTCGACCGCATATCATCCATTGTTTCCATAATATTATGGTCATAATCGTATGACCTAAAACTATAGGCACCATACATCCTGCATTTTGGTCGGACCTTCATAGGGAACCTATTCCTCCAATTAATTGTATATAATTATTGTAAATATCATTGATGTATTTGTGTACTTTTCTCCTTATAATCAGACTATGTACTTGGGAATATCTAAACCTCCATAAAAAATCATCAGATTCATAGAAAATAGAATTTCATAATTCATCAGAGCTCCTTTACAGACTATTCTTTATGAGCCCTATTTGGTCTTGCATAAAATTTTCCTAAATAACAGGACTATCATCCTAAGGATTCCACTATTTAGATATAAAACACATTCCCCAATTGTCCCTGCATAAAACAGCATCCATAATGGGTTTATAAAATAGTGGTAACTTTGTTCTTGTTAGAGACCTCATCTAAATATTATTATCTATTTTTGCATGTGATTATTTAGATTCTTAAATCCCTAAATAATTTATTACAATTATTCTTTTCCATAACTGAATAAGGTAGCCCATTTCCCGACAAATTTCCATGATTTAGAAAACCATCAAATATTTTGTTAGAGATAAAGACCATAATGTAAATCCCTATAATGTCCTTATTCAATGAATTTAAACTATAAAACCCTATAATGTCCTTGTTGTATATATTTAAACTAAACATCTCCATAATTTCCTCGTTGTATGATTTTAAACTACACAACCCCATAATTTTGGTGTAGCATTGCGTTAAACAATATAGCATATTATCCAAAAATATCATAGTGGCCTTGCTGCAGGACATGAAACTGCAAAACATAATGTCCCTTCTTCATTACATTAAACTACATTGAAAAATATCCTGAAGATACTATATGAAAATTTTACCCTCTTTAATACACTACATTCATGTATGAGTGGTTCCCCATTCATATAGAATATCAACAAAGATAACCCCCTTTATTTTTAGACACCTTTCTTGAAAAAGCCAGTCACTATAGTCCTGAGACATCCAAATATTAAACCACTTTTTCTATCAGTAATAGAATGTCAAAATTTCTAGGAACTCCATTACCTTACTATTTAGTACATTCCACAAATTGGCCTTTCATAATGTGAACCACATACTGGTAATGATAGCCTATGGATGCCCCTATTAGCCTATGTAGTACATGCCCTAGTTGGCCATGTATAATAAATCCCCCCATGAGGGATTTGTAAAATAGATGTACCTTCATTATTAGAAGACAACTCATGTAATTTTATACTTAAAATTTTAGACTGGGTTACTATAAATAAATGACTCCAAATTCCCCATGGAATTATATCAAATAAATGATATGAGGACATTCCTAGACATCATACCTGATTTGGGTTTAAATTACAAAACTCATGGCCAAAAATATTCGACTTAAAACACAAGATTTACTAGTACATCATGCATGACAATAAAATTCCCATAAAAAGATACATAGTACTCAATTGGATGAAAACATACAAAGAGAAATCTGGAAAAAATTAAAGATTCAGCTCGTTAAACCAACACTTTTTATGGTTTATCAAATATCAAGAAATTGTATATTTAAAGTAAAAACATGTTTGGATGGAATCCTAAAAATGAAGTCCTAATAAAAATCCATGTTTTCTGACTAATTCTATTCCATATTGAGCTTAGGAAAAATTTGTATGATGACAAAAAAATAACAATGTTTAGATGGTTTTTCAAATGAACCTACCAGAAGTCGAACTATTCTCACTAGTCCTTATGCCTTATGAAAAAAATTGAGCATCCTTCCAAAAATAACCTATATCCAAAACCCACACAATGATGTTGGAATGTGTCAAAGTTCCCTAAAGTTACCTTAGAAGTAGATTATTTTCATTCTTAGAAAATATAATTCTAAGGTAGTGGGGGGATTTTTGAGACACCATGAAATGTGTTCCATGCAAACCTCTGCAAATTAAAGATGTAAACCTTTTGTAGACACCAAATTTTAAGATAATGTATAAATACAACTTTATTCTAAAAGAATGATGTGATCATGTTTCCATGCATCACGATAATAAATTTCATCGACATGAATTAAAAATATTGTGGTATGACTCTACAGTTTTCAAGGGGGTTAGTGACGGTTGAGAGGGAATTTTTCCAATGGGCTGGAACCACAGCCTAGTAGTGATCTTGAGTAGGGGTTTAGGGGTGCAGGCCCCATGATATGGAACATGTTTTTTTTTCTAAGACCCAAAAAATCAATGTGAAATATATGTGTGCACAAAATACATGCATTCCACCCACTTTCTCCCCCCTGCAACATGTGCACCATGTCACCATTGCTCTAGGTACAATATTTTCCAATAAATAAAACCATGGGGTCTTCATTTGTGTATATGAATTTCCCTGAAGTTCAATTCCTGTTATGGTTACCCTAGTTCCTTTCCAAAGTCTTTAGAAACTCGCAAGGTGGTTTTATAACACACTGAGAAAGGTAATTAAAGGGAGATAGTGAGTTTTATGTTCTCCAAGTGTTAAAAAATTATCAACACATGCGCGAATCATTATCCTAATGCCCCTTACATAAGAACACTTGCACGACTTCCCTTCCTCATGTAGGAAGTTATGCACCTCACTTCTCATAATACCTATGATGACTATTGAAAACTTGATCCAAATAGGTGATGTTACCAACCTCCCATCCTCTTAGCCATTGTGGAATCATAATCATTATGGGTAAAAATCCATAACAATCATCTGCCATTAGAAATTATGTCCCTTTTGATATAGAACTATTGGGTTTTCTGATTCCATAATCAAATCCATAAAAAACCATACAAATATAGTGATTCCAAACTAGAACACATGTTCTGAAGAAAACAATGAAATTAGATGTATCATATTTGAATTTGGTGTTAGTTGATTCTTTTATAGGTGGAATATGAGGGTTTACCTGATATGTTGTCCATCATGTGATTTATATAAAATATTATATGGGTCCTCACCATTAAAATTATATATATGTATAAATGTAATGCATAAAATGTATATAATTTGGGGAACATATGTAGATATTATGGTATTGGATGAAAAAAGTAACACTACCTTGTGGCTATCGATCATAAGGAAATTGGGTTATTTATTAAACATGGGGGCATTATATTTTGTTTATTTTTCAGATTCACCTATATAATTAGGGATGTAATATAGGAACACGTTCATGGTGGCCTACTGATTTCATACACACACCATAAATGGACTCCTCAAGATTCATGTAGATTTTATGTCTTTTTGATTAGGTATGGAATCACGATTAAGAGCTGGATCATAGTGATCGGGTTGTACCATTCACATGGGATGGATGGAATTGGAATAATAAGTTCATATGCATCGAGTTATAGTTTCCTTTGGTAATTTTGAATGATTTTATATGTGTAATTATATGGTAATCCATGGGAAACCCAGATTTTCAATCTTTTATAACTAGTTATTTCATGTTGTATTTATTAAAAAATGGTATAATTTCTTTGGGATTATTTATTACAGAAACTATTTTTGTATGATTTTAATGAGCCTTGTTTTTTCATCATTTGATTTGTGGTGCTTATTCTACTATTTTATATATGTATATGAGACATTATTATTATCACTACCTTATGGTATAGTATCCCTACTATAAGCTAATCAGACCCTCACTACTTGTTTGAAGCATTTGGAGTACAAGGAGACGTACTTACAGCCTTGTGGAAAACCATCTAGTAGAACTTTTGGGTGTAAAACTTTGTCCGTATGAGTAATTTCCATCAGTTTCCTAGATATGGTTAGAGTTCATTAAAATATATTCATTCATAAAATCATTATAAGAATCCCTTAGTTTATTTTGGGAATTATATACCCTATTTTCTAAAATTATTCATGTATCATAATATTCATCACTTGTATTCCTCAACAAGAAACACAAGAAGAGATTTGGAACCCCAAAAAATTTAAAATAACATACAAAGATATTTTATTTCTCATCTCATAATAATATTCTATATCTAATGAATCAACTAGGATTCAACACTATATGATGCTGGGGATTTATCTATATTTTCTTTATCATTCCAGAGTTTCACATCAATGGTATGTATCCTACTATAGCAGCTCCTATATGAAAAAACTATCTCATATATAGAGTTTTGGTTAGATAAGTGTATGTTCTTGTTGAATCATCATCCACCATGGTCCTATATTTATGGAAGGTAAACACTATAAACTATTCGGTGAATAATAAACTACCTTAAACCTTGGGTAGTGGGTAAGAATATAAATATGTACTCTAATCTATCATAAATGATATGTAACCCAAAGGTATGAGTGATAAGAGTATATTTCAATATATAATTATCTAAATATATCACATGTATGTGGGTGTTTATTTTCATATACAATATAATGTATGGTCATGATTGACATCTTATAAAAATTATTTCCCACCACAAATGAAAATAATGTGGAGTTAACAATATTATCACACAACCTAATCAATTATTATTATAACAAAAACTTGTAAATTACAATAATACATATTGTATTTTTAATATCAGTATATCTTAACATATCTTTTGGTTCTATGTATCACATCCAGTTTCCCGAATCTATCAACAAAAAAATACTATGACAAAGACCATGTACCAGAATGTGAACCCACACAATTATGTATGAATAATGGAAGAGACACCACAGCCAAAACACCACACCAAAAAACTCAATTTATGAATGAATAATTATGAGAACTATTGAAATGTAATGATTAAATGTAACAAAAAACAAAATAAAAATTAATACTTTTCATACTCTTATCTAAATATATCAGAGGTAACAATAAAAAATAATTTTTTTAAGTAAATGAAATAAGATTAAAATATAAAAGTTTAACATATGATACTCAATAAAATGAGTTATCCTACTCTCAAAATAGTTTAATCCATTTGGTACTTATGCCGGTTGATGCTTCTTAACGTTCAGGTTGAGATGTTTTCCAGATCTGATCATTATGGGAGAACCCTTTTTTTAAATACATCCACCACCTCAACTCTATTAAATGGTGAACAATTTATTCTTGTGATGATCTAATAGAATGACTCTTACACATCATTACTTTTTCACTTACTAGATTCATCTAAAGTGATCAATGATAACTTATAAAAACATATTCAATATAATCCTTATGTTCTATAACATCAATTCTTCAAGACCTATGTCTACTACCAATGTAATCACCATCCAAACAATTGAAACATAAAACACTATAATTTTTCCTCTCGTTGGATCTAATTTCTTAGTCAAAAAATGGTTTCATAGAAAATCCTAATAATATTCTAATTGAGAATTATGATTTACCAAAAAGTCCACTATCAGCTCTATTGGCCAATTTTTTCCTCCAAAATATCATTGATGTCTCATGGTTACCAATTATTATTTGATTTATCCCATCTAAAATGAGGTCCAACACTACGTTAGTATAAAATAAACTATAATATTTTTACACAAGTTTGTTAGATCCCATTTACCATTAATTGTGTGTAGATTCCCTACTATATCCCCTATAAACACGCTAATAAAGTGATAAATTATATGAATATACTCCTCTGAAATTCCCCCTTCCCTTCTTCTCTCTTTTTTTCTTCCCTATTGATGTCCCTCCACACATTCAATCTCTCTTTGATGATTTCTATCTAGATTCTAGTGCCTCCCACTATGAAGGAAGTTTTGAATCTCTATTTTTGCATAATTTATCTATTACTCTACTCTTAAAATATTAATACTATGGTTTAACCAAATTTTAATATAATTTAATAGTTATTTTAAGGTGGTTTGTTATGTGAGGATGGAGATTTTATCGACGTCAGTGGTGAAAAGTCGATTGTCGATGGTGGTTTTTGATCAATTTGTTGCTCTAAAATTCTATTAGTTTATTTTTCATTTAAGTAAGTGGGTTTTGTTTTTCAAACTTATTTATGGTTTCATTTGAACATTTTATAGTTCTACCATACACTGTGACTGTCAATTGAGTCTTGATACCACATTTACTCTATTATTAACCCATTTTCCATCGATCAAATCTGTTTTCAGTCTAGTGTGATTGTTGAAAGAAGGTCTTTTGATGTGTTTCCTGAGTGACCTATGGTTTTAATTGAGTCAAATATTATGTGAATTAACTTATTAAATTTTATAATTCTCTATCATTATAGTTTTCCTTAGTTTTGGGATACTTCAATGTGGATTTTTTATTATTTATGTTTATAATTGTTGTTATTAGTGATTATTGTTGAGGATTAGTTTGTTGATTTTCCTATTATTTTCAATAAACCTATATAATGGCTGATTCCGATGGAATTTTTGTGAAGATGATTTGTGTCTATTTTTTGAATTCTTGTTCTAACATCATTATCCATTGGTTTTAGACTCCTGTTGGTGATATTTTATATTTCTTCCGTACTATGATTTTTGTGATTGAATATTTTTTTCTGGTTTATTATTTATATAGTAGTTTTTTTATGTTTACCGGAATTTGTTAACTTATCTGTTGGTTTTTTTATTCATTTACATATTATGTTCTCAATAGTGTTGGTTTTTTATTGTTTTGGTATCTTTATATTTTAGTAGTTCATGTTTTCATTAGTGATGGCATGTGTGGGTGGATTTTGAATTCTAGTGTATGTGGATACCAAAAATTATTGATTATATTTTCATTGATCCTGGTGTTTAATATCATTTTAGTTATGCATTTCCATTCATTTCAGTCCTACACTAGTTGGCTCTGAATTTTCAAATTTTTATTTCATAATTTTTTATGTGGTTGGATTTTCAGGTAGGTTTTATTGGTATGAATTATATTTATTGTGAGGTTTACATTACAAATAATTGGATTTTAAAAATTAATAAAAAAAAATTTGAAACTAAAAGATCAAGCATTGACAACAATTTTACTCTAATTCTTCTGAATGTGAACATGTATTTCATGGTTCTCTTTTGAGTGTCCCCATATACACCAAAATCTAAGTGAAAATAATTTTGCAATGTCTTTTCCATTTTAAAGAAAAGTTACATGATTAAATAATAGATTGAGTACTATATAATCCCCATCATAGTCTATTAATGTTCTCCTCCATGATTTAATATGAATCTATTGACAAATCTGGTGGATTTGGAATGTCTGATCGAGTAGAAACCATGGAATACTTCAATCCTACAAAATTCAATTAAAATGAAATATTTTTCATGTTTATTACATCATTTTATAATCATCATGACTTATCTAATATTTTCAAGATATTTTTATCTAGGGTATTTTTACTGATTTCACCTCACCCATTGAAATGTGTTCGACAACCATATAGATGTAATCAAAGTGATTTAGGTATAAAGTATACAAACATTGGACTCTCACAATCTGTATACATAATATCTATTTAGTTAGACCAGGTTCATTTATATTGAAAGTCCTAAAAAATTCATCCTTTGATTTATTGATCATTTCCTTCGCCAGTCCTGTAATAATCTTATCATTAATATAGATAAGTAAAATGATAAAAAACTCATCATGTAATACATTCTAGTAACACAAATAATTATAACTACTCTCGGTAAACATATAATCCATAATAATGTCATTAAACTTGTTATTCCAATTCATTTTTATTTCTTTAATCAATAAAGGATTAATTTTAAATTGCACATAATACCCTTGTTCCAATTATCTATAATCCTAATCTTCTACTACATATAGATTTCTTCAACATTGTCCATGTGACGGAACGATGTATTCAAATTAAATTAATCTAGATAAATTCCTCCCATTAAAATATTGTTCAATACCATTGAAATAGTCTTTTGTTTATCTACCATTGAAAATATCTCTAAGAAATCAACAACTCATAATTATTGAATCATGTAGCATGGAGTTGTACCTCTTCCAACTATCCACTTCTTCCTTTATCTTATATACAAATTTATATTGTATTATTTTCTTCCTCATAGGTCTTTATATTAGATCTCTTATTCTGGAAATGTGGAGGGAATCATTCTCATATAATATGGTGAAGACAAATTGATTTGATTACATCAAAAAAATTTCCTCCATGGGGAAATTCGAATCCCTATAATCCAAATGAAAAATATATTGTATTTTATTTTTCTACCTCTATACTGTGAACCTTACTCCTGTAGTTATCTTCAGTTTTCCCTATGTGAAGGACCCCGGAACACCCTGAGAACGAAGGGGTGAATCAGGGTGTTAACTTTTTCTTTTTTAATGTTGTGGATCTTGTACCCATGTTGGTAGGAACTTGTTAAATCTATCAAACAAATGAAATTTGGAAGTTGACACAACACTTTTACATGGTTCACCACAAAGGGATAAGTCCAAGGAGCATACGTCGACAGGTTGTCGGTCGTACCAAATTCCACTAAAATTCAGTAGTTATGGATTACAATGTTTAGGTACAATCACTCTGTCCTAGGCACACTACCTTCACAAAAGTTTAGATATAGCTCACTGCGTCCCTCGGGTCACTCCCGTTGACTCCCCCTGGATCACTGCCTTTAATGAATTCCCAGTTAGTTTATAGATGTGAGGGTCTCTTCAAAAGATTTGTATTAAAGTCTTTGCCTCTGTTTTGCATGAGACTCTGCTTGCATCGAAGACCGTTAATGATACACTTGAATTCACTGAACCACTGAACTGGATAATCAGAAACACGCAAATGGGTTTCCCGGTCAATTTCGTGCAACACCATGTTTTACATGCAACCTCAAGTTTTTTGTGCAACTTCACCTTTTCTGCTCAAGCTATAATTTTTTTCACAACATGGAATTTTTCACGAAAGCCAGAATATTTTGCTCAACTTGGAATTTTTCGCACAAGCTGGAGTAGTTCACGCAACTCTAAAATTTTTTGAATGACCCAGAATCTTTTGCGCAAGCCTCAATTTTTCGTTCAACTCCCTTTACGCGACCCTTGATAGTGCATCCTTTCTGATTAAATGTTACTATATGTCCCGAGTCAAAGAGTTGAATCATGGTGAGTACATTATGACATAGGCCATCTACATAAAGGACTTTAGTCTTCATTATCCCTCCATTAGATAATTTAGTACTTCTAATGCCTTTTATTTTTAGAGCTCCATCATTACCAAATCATACTGTACCATTAACCTTCCTTTTGATATCTGTTAATAGGCCAGCATTACCTGTCATATGAGACGAACAACTGCTATCCAGAATCCTGGTACTGTTGATTTTTGTAGCTTTGAGGGCCACCTATACAAGGTTGGATTTCTCAATCTTCATCCTTTCTTTCCATGAGACATTGGATTGAGTATAGAACACTAATGGACTTTCAATTATCTCATATTTGTACATTGGTTCTTCATAGTCGATGTCTTCTTTGATAAGAGAAAACCTATTTGTAAGAGCAACACTATCATGCTGACGATATTTGACTTGTCTCAAACTTCGGTATAGGGTGTACATGTCCCTTCTATGCTTGCAATTAATAGCCTTATGAAAAATGTTAGGACAATGAAAACAATATCCATAGAAATTGTTTCTTCTAAAAGAATTAAGATATGAATTTGTTTTCCTCTGTTGAACTCCCATATATTCTCCATTCAGATATCTTCTTTCCTCTTCACAATAAGACATGGTATGGCCCAAATATCCATAGAACTGACACTTCATAAGAGGAAATGTCTTCTCACTTCTGTTTATCCTCATTCCTTCTTCGGTGGGATAATAGTTTGAGGGCCCCTTTTTCAAGGAGGCTCGAGGATAATCTTCTTTTCTTCTTTCAAATTTAATTGGGGGTTTCTGTTTCAACACATCAAGTGAGTTTTCCACATCACCCACTTTCAGCATGCCTTTATTTTGGTTACCTTTATTTGTATCATATGACGACTCTGCCTCACAACTAATTCCACTATTACCCATACAATAAGTTCTATGATCATTTAAAATATTTTCAACTCCATTAGAGCAACATTTTTCTCTCTCGAATAGCTCATCATATGAGATCCCTCCAAACTGTATTTTCTTCCTTGATTCTTATGAAATTGAATCTTTTTCATGTTTACATTTAATAGTAACAACTTCCTCCTCAAAACGCTTAGAAATCTTGGACATTTACTCTCGTCTGGAGGTAAGGTCATTGATGACCTTTTCCTACTCTTCAATTCTCAGCTTCAGATCCACTAAATCATCATTTCTTTCAAGTATTTTAGACTGTACATTCACAAATTCTTCCAGTCATTCAATTTCAGCATCAAGTGGATAAATATATTCAGTTGATTATTCTATAATTGATTTCCACTTATTTCAACTCTTACATTTAATATTAAGCTTACTAACAGCATCTTTAAGTGGCAACTCGGTATTGGAACTAGTTGTCAAATGATTTCTTCATCATTATCTTCTGCTTTTTCAACATTGGCCATCATGGAATCATGGTTCCCAATTTTAAATTCTGGTTCTTCTTTATCATAGAATTCATTATCCCTTTCTTCCTCTTCACATCAAAACTCTTCATTGGTACTTTCATTCTATATTTGAAGTCTCAATTTTTGAGAAACCTTTTCTAAGGCGTCTCAATGTTTTCAGCATCACTATTCTCATCATGGATCTTTCTTAAGCACTAAGAGGCAATGTGACAAACATTTTCACAACGAAAGTAAGAAAGAGGTAACTTCCCTTTGAATTTCCCTCTTGCCTTTTATAACTTCTTTACATTTAGAGAAAGAATCTATTTTTTCATCATAATATTCACCACTACTATTTTTTTAGAATTTCAGTTTCTCAATGGCTTTGAAGGCCATTTCCTCTCTCACTCGAGTCGTAGCATCTTCTGGTTTGACTCTCATTTTATATGCCACCAAACTGCTCAGTTGGTCATCCAGTGAATTTTTAGAAAGATCTCTTTCCTCAATGGTTGACACCTTTGCATTGTACAGGTGTGGAAGTCTTCTTAATATTTTCTTTACAATACCAATGTATTTGATTTCATCACCTAGACCCCGAATAGCTCTAACAACTTCATTAATTTTATTGAACAATGAGTCTACATTATCATCCATATGCATCTTCATATCACCAAACCTACTGGATAGGACTTGTAGATTTTCCTCCTTCACTTCGCTATCTCCTTCATAAATATTACGAATTTTATCCCACATGAATTTTTCTAAGGTGAAACTCATCACCTTTAGATAGATTTGATCAGAAAGGGCCGTAGTGAGAGAATTTTGTGCTTTAGCATCTGCATCAATAATTTTCATGTCTGCCTCGGTCATAGCCAAGCTTATTGGATCACTGACTTGTATTCCATGAACTAAGGAAAAAAGGACATCCATTCCATGATATCTAAAATTAGTTCTCATTTTGTTCTTCCAGATCTGGAAATTAATTCCATCAAAGAGAGGGACTCCTCTGACGTTGGCTAAATGGTCCATAATGGTAAATGACAGATCAAACACCAGTGAAACTCGCTCTAATACCACTTAAAGGACCCCAGAACACCCTGAGAGAGGAGGGGTGAATCACGGTGTTAACTTTTTCTTTTTTAAAGTTTTGGATCTTGTTCCCACATTGGTATGAACTTTTTAAACCTGTCAATCAAATGAAAGTAGGAAGTTGACACAACACATTTACTTTGTTCACCACAAAGGGCTACGTCCATGGAGCATACGTCGACAGGTTTTCGGTCGTACCTAATTCCACTAAACTTCACTAGCTGCGGATTATAATGTTCCGGTATAGTCACTCTATCTTAGTCACACTGCCTTCACAAAAGTTTAGAGATATCTCACGGCATCCCTCGGGTCACTCCTGTTGAATCCCCCTGGCTCACTGCCTTTGATGAATTCCCAGTCAGTTTATAGACGTGAGGGTCTCTTCAATAGATTTGAATTGAAGTATTTGCCTCTACTTAGCACGACACTCTACTTTCATCGAAGACCGGTAATGATGCAATTGAATGCATAGAACCACTAAACCGGGTAATCAGAAATGCGCAAACTGGTTTCACTGACAATTTTGTACAACACCATGTTTTACGCACAACCTCATGTTTTTTCCGCAACTTTACCTTTTTCGCACAAGCCATAATTTTTCGGGAAACTTTGAATTTTTCACACAAGCTGTAATATTTCACACAACATGGAATTTTTCAAGCAAGCCGGAATACTTCGCACAACATTGAATTTTTCATGCAACTAGGATTATTTCGTGCAACTCTAAATTTTTCCACACGAGCCAGAATCTTTCGTGCAAGCCTTAATTTTTTGAAAAACTCCCTTTACATAACCCATTTACGTACATCAGACCTCAGATCTTCTCTGAGTCTTCAACAATAAGGATTGAGGGGGGTCACCTCTTATTTAGAGGTGTCTCAGACACCCACGCGCAAAACCCCCTTTGGCACAAAAAACCTCTCATTTGGCATGTAACATTTAACGTATGTATCGTTTCTCTCACACATCTCCAGGTTTTTCATGCATCCCATACCTTTTCCATTTTTTGAAATTTTGATTCTAAAACACTATTTGCGCGAAAAACCTCGCTCCACTATTTCACGCACCACACTGTTTTTCGTGCACAATTCAAATATTTCACACACAACCCACCTTTTTGGCGCAACACTTCCTCTTTGCACACATCTCCTTTTAGAAAAAATCCATGTCTTCAATTTCCAATTTTGAGGCCCAAAATTTTGGTGAACAGTAGGGAACTGCGCCACCATCAATACTATTGTATACGTAAACTATATGATCCCTTTACTGGCACATATTCTGAACTTCCACTTAGGATTGACAAAAAACACAAACCATACTCCAATTCATGCATAGAATAGCCATGGTTCCAGCACTATGGTCGTGCTCCTTCCAATGCTATATATTCCTAATCATCATATTCTAAATAATTTTCTCATGATTTTATATTATGTGATATCTTTGGTACATCAAGCCTTATAAACACTATCAAAACGTAACATCCTCTTAGAACATCCTCTATACATTATAGTGTTTCTGGTATTGACATGATTCAATAATCCATTGAAAAAATTATAACTGCAAATTTTTCATTCAGATTAACCTGAAATTTTGATTACACCTTTATCTCATTAGTATTCTCCTCTTAGTTCTAATCCTTCTTGTGGATCACTTCATGGAATAAGATGTTACAGCTTCTATGGACCTTCCATGTGTTATTATACTAGTTCTTAAAACTATAATCTCTTTCACCATTACAAAAAAATTAATATTCTCAAGACTATTATTCTATATTTTATCTTTCCCTAGAATCAACATGTACTTTGATTAGTGTACTGTAGAGTTTTATGATTTTTGAAAACCATGTTTATTCTGTAATGATTGGTTTATGTATGTTCCTACCCAAAAAACGAATAAGCACTCCTATTATTTAGGTATATCGCATAATTCATGGATTCCAACCAAAACCCCTTGTGAAATCCTATATGATTTAAAATACTACATTAATTTTGTACCAACATCTAATTAATATTCTTCCAGATGATATTATATTTAAAATTAATTTTAATAATATTCTAAAACAAATATTTATATTTAAAATAGAAACTCTAAAATTAATTATATAATTTCCACTATTATCATTCCTATACAATTTTATGTCAAATTTAGTCTCTTTTTCTTACACCGGTCTCTATGAAAAAAAATTATGAATACTATAAACATTAATTTAAGGAAACATCCCCCACTTTTTATTCTTTATCATAAATTGAAGTAATGGTGTAGGGATATCCTTTTTGAGTATTATCTTGAGCAGATCCTCATACGTCTGTAACAACCCACATAAAATTATGAATCTTTGGAATCTTACCTTCAATTTTTGAAATTTCTACAGATAACTTAACAATTGAGAATGTTGGGTTGAATTAGTGATTTTATTTTATCAAAATAAAACATTATGATATATAACCCCCATGTATTGTTATATTTTTCATCTTTATCAATTATTAAAATAAACACACATGCATGAAAATATTGAAAAATAAACTAGGAATAAAACATTTTAAAGGATTGGCCTAAATGTGGGAAGATATATCATATCCATGTACACTCATATGGATCCATGGATATTAATTATTAGAGATAAGTGTATAGAAAATCTGGTCCAACTCTCATTTGTATCCTTCTATCTATCGATAAGTTTGATTATACTAACTTCTATCAGTTAAAAAATATTTTTGAATATGAGATCCAATAAGAATATTAATCATTTCAAAAACATCCCCCAAAAGGGTCCATCTAAAATAACTTTTATATCTACCATATTTATGATTTCACTATTTGTTAGTCTCCATCAAGTATGCATGCATCTCGAGTCACCATCTGATGAAAATAATATGA
Source organism: Viscum album (assembly GCA_963277665.1). Taxonomy (NCBI): domain Eukaryota; kingdom Viridiplantae; phylum Streptophyta; class Magnoliopsida; order Santalales; family Viscaceae; genus Viscum; species Viscum album. Next base: position 957,021,200 of record OY728143.1, on the reverse strand, counting down.
CACCATTCCATTAAAAAAATCCAATGTTACAATTAAATAACAAACATATCACCCCACAAAAAAAGATATATATGGAAACCATATAGGTTTCCTCGGTCTGATTCTATCAATATGGTTCTTGAAAAAAAATCCATTCGATGCGACTATACTAAATCTCTATCTAGAATTATTCATCGACATGAAAATTGAATATTGTTAGAAATTCAACTCTAAAAAATTATTTTGGTGTCTTAGGTTTTTTTAGTTAACAATGTTAATTACTAATATACATTCCACTTCTATTAATATTTTCTATCATAATTGAAATTTTTTCAAATCGAATTTTTTTCCAACTCACTAAAATTGATAACTATGAATATCATAATTGATTCAATTTCTCTATGATGATTCTCAGATCTTCTAGGGAATTTTTAATCTTGTAAACTCTTCTATAATTATCTCGTATTTAAAACACTCTCATATTTAAAAAAATTTATTATTTTAAAAGGTTATGTAAGAGTTATGTCATAAAATTATTTTTGATCAAATTCGTTGTGCATAAGACTACATCGGAACATTTCTACTTTTGTACAGTACTCACTACTAACTTAAAACAAAATATAATTTCTTTATCTAGTTTTCTTGACCCAATTTCCATACAAGAGTATTGTGTTACTCAATGGAATATTTAAAAATCACTTGAATTAATATTGTTATGTTTTGTTCTTGAAAAAAATTTAATATGATGAAATACTTTGTTAATACATCTAAAGACAACAGTTTCCTACATCAAATATCTTGTATCAATATCAAAATTTATTAAATTTAATTTTTATTGATACTTTTTAAAGATACTTAAAAACACTTCATATGATCATGAATATTATACAGTAACTTCAAAATTTCATAAATTTAATTTTTATGGAGACTCATATTTCACTGTCTAATACTCTAATATCTGGTTAGTATTTCCTCTATAAGAACATTAATACACAAATCATAAAACTATATGTATGCCTGAATACTATGTCTAATCAGACACACTATTATTTATCACTTTTTGTAACTTATTCATTTGATTATATTTGTTTTCATGATGCTATATCAAATCTGATAACAAGATCCTATCAGAAATAGTTCATCTAGAAACCACTATCTAGAACCAAAAATGATACCCCCTTTGTCTCCACTCACAAATTTTGTTTCTTTTCTCAGTTTTATTTGTCCTTATGGTATAATCAAGACTGTCTAAATATTTTACTCTTGTGGGTTTTTGGAGAATTAATTTTCTTCAAACCTAGAGACCTCTCTCATCTCGCTCTAAAAATTATTCTCTCTTCAAAAAAAATTTTTTGAAATTTTTTACAAATTTATTGTTTTACTTATTTAAACATTAAAAAAATGTACTCTTCAATATTTCTTAAAAATTAATAATATGAAGATAATAATTTTTGTTTATCCGTTGAATCATTATACTAATCTCTATTTGGTGAAGATCTTAGTTTCCATAAACACTTCAACACTTATTTATTAGAATGATTGAGTCATGAGGAATTTCATGTTGTTGAGAACTTTTAGAATAACATAGCATCATATGTCTGGATTTAGAACATTTATATATTCTGAACATTAAAAACTTTCTAACATTTCAAATTTCATCATATTCAGTAACTTGTGAAATATTGTTCACATCTAAATATTAAATCATTCTCCATATTAGGAGAATTCATGACATCCATACTTTCTAACATTATTTATCTCAGAAAATTTCATAACATCAATAATTTATAACATTCACCATCTCAACAACACTATTAACTTTCTAAATATATATAAATATCATAATTTCAATATCTATTGAACATTATAGCTTTCTATATATATATAACACTGATATTCTCCAAAAACATCATACAAAAAAATTGAATATCCACTAACACTTCATTTCCAATTTTTGAAATATAGTATTTACGAAAAGTTAATTGTCGAAAAATAAAATAATATTATAGAAAAATATCAAAAAGGATCATTAATCTATGCCTTTTCATTTTTTGACAAGATATTTTAACTTTTACAAATAATTATTTTTGTCTCTCATATTTATCACAACAAATTATTGGAATAACCCATATTTTTTCAAATTTTACCAAAACACTACCTTTCTTAAAACTGTGTGTTCTTACATAACAATACCAGATAATAAAACATTTTAATAAAACTTAATCCTCTATGAAATAAAATTTATTTCCATGTTATTATAAACTATCCCTCAATCTAATCTTTTTATTTTTCCAAATAATAATTTTTTACTCTCCCCATTTTTTTCTCTCATATTTAATGATAAAAAACATTCATATTATTTATATAATTTTAATAACTCTTAAAAAATAATTAAATTCTCTCCCTTTTTTCCAACATAATCTAAATCATAGTGGTGGTGTTCCTTAAGAGGTTTTAGGAATCCATTTATGGTTGTTGATCATTATGTTGGAGCCTCAATTCTTCAACGCTCTCCCACGGTGTAGATTTTGTGAAAACATAAACAACATGATATTTTTTAGATATATATTCTATCATCATATATCCATCATCCACATTTTATTTAATTAAATGATACTTAAAAAAATTTACTTTGATATTGAATGTTGTAAAATATTTTTGGAAAGATAAATATAACTGATTATCACAGAAAAATATTTAATTGGGTATAAACTTTCTATTTAATATATTCCAACTATAAATTCATAGAAATCATTTGTGTACCATCATTTTCTGTATCAACATATTATTATTCTTATTACTCAATGTCACTAAACCCTATATTTTACTATGTCATCTCATATAACATTCTTCCAAGAAAAAGGTTCCTCTTGAAGTTGATTTTATATAACTTCATACTCCAACCAAATATGTATTAGTATAACCACTAATTATCATATCATATATTCTTTAATACAATTTCCCATAAGAATATTTTCGTTTTACAATTATAATAATTACAATTTCTTTCTACATATCATATTCCAGGGATAACTTAGATATCTAGAACACAAAGTAATAGAATATATGATAATATACCTTGAGACTGTAAGATATAAAAATCATCATATCAACATTATTAAGTCATTCCAATTCACCCATTTCTTAGCCTCATATATTCCCATCTTTAGGCTAAATAAAATTAGATTAGAATCCTCCATGGGAAAATTTTTTAACAACTCTATGGAAAAAAAATTAATTGATTTAAGGATGTATATTTTTTATATTGTGCTGGTAAACCCAAAAAAAGATCAATTCTTTAAGAATTTACATTTCAATTTTGCTATTCATTCCCTAAGAATATTAATCACCTTATTTTTCCATGTGTCCTATAAAAATTTTATAGTCAACATTAAAAAATGAAAATGATAGTTTATTTTTTCCATCATTCAAATATAATTTTCTATCCACTTTTATTTTATAAATTTTCAAATTCATGGGAAGATTACAATGTATGTAGATTCATAGCCATGGTATTTGACATAACATATAAAATGCTTTATTCATCTTACAAATATTGGTTAATTTTTGTTAAGTAATATTACACATTGTTTCTCAATGTAAACATCTATCTCAGTCCTCTGATTTAAAAAAGATGAATGTATATCCATCTTACAAACAATACATTATTGATGTGAAACCGCATCTAAGAACATTATATTGTTTTAAAATCTTGAAATGGGTGAAAATTTTAATTCACAATATAATCCTTTTACCTATTAATAACCTTTACAAACAAGTCATTTATTGTTTCTTAAAATTGTCCCATTTTCATTCATCTTATTTTTTTATAACCATTTTTTCCAATCATAGTCTACCCATATGGGAATGAAACAGGTTCCATAGTGTAATTTTTTATATGTTTTATAATAAGTCATTAATTTTATTCATCCATTATTTTTGTTCGACAACCTATTAAACTGATTCTAGTTCAACCTCTGAGTTAAGTGATGTTTTATTTTCAAATATCTATATTATTCTAGCCTAAATGATATATTTTTTGTATGAGATCATTTTTTTCATATTCAAACATTATATATAGTGAATAAAAATACAATTTTTAATTTTACAGTCACGTTCTTCATCAAAAAAATACTCTTAGTGTGGTTGTATCTTTTTTGGGTCACTTTCAATTCATTAGATTCCTTCAATTTATCCCCCTAAAAATTTTCATCATACTTTTTTTATGAAGTTGGACATTCAATAAAATTCACATTATATGAATTTACCAAGTATTATAAAAATTTAATCTAATGTTTCATACTTATTCCATTCGGTTATGTCTCACAAATATTCCTTCATCGACTTTTTCATCAAATCTCATTTGATCATGATTTTTTTCTACAAAAACAATAATTCCGAAAACCTTGAAATTTTAAAAAAATATTTCTTTATTCCACATTTCATAGAATTTCATGTTGAATTCAAGAATTATGAAAAACAAATTGAGCATATATAGAGGTATCAATAGCTTCCCTCTAGTAATACATGGAATGTTAATACTCGTCTCATTTCCACTAAAATTATTTTTTCCTCTAAGCCACTCCATTTTAATAGGATTATATGGTTAAATTTATTGATTTTTTATTCTGTTCTCTTTTATATTAGATTTTAATGGATTACCTATGAAATCCTTTTTGTCATGAGTTATCATATATAGAATAAAAAAAATCATTTCTCTCTCAACACATCCTCTGAAATATATAAACATTTATTGAGCCTTCGATTTCAGCTTTATGAAGAAAAAAAATTGTTCATCGACAAAAAATCATCAATAAAAGTGATATATACAAAATCAAATTTTGTTTATTGATATATCATCTACCCATAGATATTGATTGAATAAGGTATTGAGGTCTGATAGATAAAACGTCAACTTTCTTATTGATTTTACTAACCGTCTTTCCATTCAGACATGTTATAAAAATATCATCTTCATTTATTTTAAACTGTTGTAAAATCATAATAGCATTTTCATTGGAATTGTTTTTAATTATTCTCTACCCATGGTTCCAAAGTATACTATTTCAAAAAAAAATCATATTTAGCACTAAATTAACTATAGGTACAAAGTTCTCCTATTTGAAATATATTTTTGGTTGGTTCATTCCCAATGGTTTCAACATTACCATATTCAATACATCTTATGATAAAATAATATTTAATGAATATAACATCCTTGAAATAATGAAAATGTTTTCTCAAAATAATTATGTTTTTGAGCCCATCAATATGTGAAACTTCTGTATATTTTATTTTCTCAACATCAATTTCCAATGTTCCAATTCTTGTGTTTCTTAAGGATCTATCATTCCTAAAGTTAACAACTAATCCATTGCAGTTTCAACATTATTAAATGTTTTTAAATTACACATAAATTTTTTAGGATAACCACTATCAAGAAAACCTGTTTTGTTTATTATAATTTCTTTTAGAGTTGTCTCAATAACACAATCTATTTCCAAAATTTTCATATTTCCCGCCCCATTTTCTTTTTTTCATTTTTTATTTTTTTCCAAGGATAACTTCTAAACATTCTTGAGAAAATTGAATTGGTTGGTAAAATATTATATAAGGTTAATCATAGTATGAATAATAATTTTTTGGATGTTTTCAAATATCTTGATATTTTATCAACATCCTATTACATAGAAAGTTACTCACTTTTATTCCACTATTTCTCCACATTTATTCTTTTAAACTTTTTTGTAAAGAAATTTGTTCCAAAAGTTTTCTAAATTTCAACCATAAATTGAATAAAACTATTAGACACAACAAATCTTCATTTTTCTATATAAATACTATATTTTTCTATTATAATATTGTCAATGTTCATAACCTTTCTTAACAATGTTTTCTTTTAGGCATGTAGAACATTTATTCATGATAATTTCTTTAAATTTGTTGATGTGATATATTTTTCACATCCTTTATCAAACCAATATTAAATAATATTTTTCCAGAAACATCCATAGTAAGTAAAATCAGATTAAAAATTACATTTAGGAGGTGGAGATTTCACTTGATTTTCCGAGTTGTCTTTTTAGTATCATGATATAAATTGGATTTTAACATTGAATCATTGTTGAAATTTTCTTTTATTTTTCCTTATTTAGTTTCAACCCCCTGATGTTTCAATAGATTTTAACAAAAATTATATTTTGTTGATTCAGGGTAATTTCTGTGAACTTTTTCTATCTTTCCATATTCAGAAACTCTCATCCAGAGGTTTACAACCTCCTGAATATAATGGTCTTCTTGTTTATGAACATATCTTTCTTATTTAATATCCTTTCCAATTTATTCATTTATAATTTTTATTTCCTTCGTCAGTTATCTTTTCTAAATACATTCTAAATTTTAATATCTGAGTTGAGTTAATCAATATGATTCTTATACTCCTTATTCTTCTTTACTAGTTGATGAATCTTATTTTTTATCAACATTTATAAATAAGGTTATGATTCATTCGGGACATACATATTCCCATGAATTACTTTCATTTGGGTATGATTCAATTTTATTAATCAATATTATTCTTCTATTTATAGTGAATTTGTTGTTACCAGTTTTTTACTTCTTATTAACCTAATATGATCTTTCATTATTCATTGATAATTGTTTTTATTTACAATTATCCTCAGATTCAACATCTCTGTTCATTGGGAAATTAATAGAATATTTACAAATACCTCCACACATGAAACATTTGAGTTAAAATTTCCCTCTATAATTTCATCATTTTATCTGACAGTTCATGAAGATAATAGACCTGATTTTTTAATTCATCCCATTAAGTTATTTATCTTTGTGATTACTGAGATTGTCATTATAAAAATTTTGGATTTTTAACTTTCTCATAGAATAAAATTTCATTCATCCTTTATATAATTTTTTTAATGTTGGATACTTTCTCATTTTATGAAAAATAATAATTATGTTTAGTTTATCAAGAGATAAATCATATTTATTGACAAGAATATATATATTAGAATCCAACATGTCTGGGAAGTTTCTAATAAGTTACATTACCATTTTTAATCTTACAAGACAAATAAAATATCTATAATGATACAAACAACTTCATTAAATTTTGTAAAATACACATAAATAGATTATTCATTCTTATTATGACATATTCTATCATTATCCATCTATTGATAGAAAATTCTGAAGGATATTCATTCCAAATTAGTGTAAAAAAAAATTAATCATCATCAACAATTTTGGGTAAAAGTTAAAAATGATAGGGAATTATTCTATTTTACCAACCATGAAATTTTTTTAATGTAAGGATAACACTATTGTTCATAGAATTAGTGTTTTTCATGTGAATGATTTAATTGTGTGACATTAATCTAAACCAATTGAAAAACCTAAAGATCACAAAATAAATGATAGGTGGGGTATAATCATTGATTATAACTTTATAGAATTATAAATTTATGAAATTTAACCATGATAAATTTTTAGATTTATAAAAAATATCATTTTTATAAGAAACCCACAAGGATGAAAATGTAAAAAGGTAACAAATACACACATTCTTTAAAAGTGATTCCCCCAGTATGAGAACCCAAATTCTATTCCTGGACACTCCCATGGGTTCATGTAAATTCACTATTAGATGGAGTGAATACAAAATTAAATCCAAATCCTATTGAATCCTTTGATCTTTTCATATGTGTGATTATACTAAATTATTTTTTTTTTAAAATATATCCTATAATATTTGATATAGAAAAATAATATGAAACATTGATTAAAATTCTCCTCAAATGGTGTGCCCATAATCTCCTTCTGATCTACACTCTTCTTAATTTCTCAATCCTGTAATCTCAATTTTTGTGTCTGTATAAAAAATTATTGTATGTCTCACATCTTCTTAATCTTCACCTTTTAGAAATATACTATTCTAACCAATTAACCAACTAATTTACTCAAGAAAAAATTCTTCATGGAATCTCTATCCATTTCCTCAATCCATTTTTATTTGATTGGTTCTAATAATTGAACATTGATTGATTATTTTATATAAAATATCTGCCTAAAATTATTTATCTACATGAAAAATTAAATTGGTTATAAAATAATAATTGATGTAATTATTTCACCATCTCATCCTTTTTGTTATCATATAGTGTTAAGTAATAATATACATTCCAATTCATTTTATAAGAGCTCTCAGAATAGTACTGGAAGGAATATAAATTTTGTTTCTACGCTCACTGAAATTCATGAATTCAAATGTATTGAAAATTTTAATTGCTCAATAATTGTTCTCAACTCATATAGAACAATATTTAATCATATAAACTCTTTTCAAAATATGTTTTGTTTGCAAATTTTTCATCCTTCCTCATATTTATAACATTACAATGTTGTGTATGAATTCTGTCTGGAAATTTATTGTCTAAAACTTATCTATCTAGGATAATATTTCAATACATTTATTCATCTCTGTAGTACTCTTTAATAACAGAAAACATATTTTATTTATTTAATGGCGCCCTAGACAAAATTTCAAAACAATAGGATTGTGTTCCTCAATACAATCTTTAAAAATATCTTGAATGATGATTGTTTTGTCCATTTCTTTAAACTGACAAAATATACTTGACTGAATTTTCATACCATATAATGACTTCAATTTCCAAAAAAGATGATCTAGTATCATATTGACCATTTATTAAATGTTCCTTGTCTGGATACATTGACAAATAATTAAAAATCAACATATCATATTAACAATGAGGTATAAATATCAAATTGTTATATATTTTCTTTTTCTATAGACTCATCTAACTCGTTCTGGTGCTCTTCTGTTTGGGGAAGCATTACTCTTATACAACTTCACAACATTGAACATAAAACTTTATGCCAATCTGAAAACTTTGTACAATCACATTTTTGAACATTTCTCACTTTTTTTAACTTTTTATGAGTTTATCTTCTTTCTAATGATGAAAATCCAGATTTTTTTAGAAGCCTACAAATGAAATAGATAATTTTTAAACCTATTTCCCAAACCACATATGATCTACCCATTTATCATTACTCACAAATTTTACATAATTTAACACTTTTATTTATCACTTAGGTAAAACCATATATGTATGACGATATATATCTTATGACTTTGTATTGACTTCTTCTTCATCAAGCTCAACAACCTTAAACATCAAACTCTTTAAATTTTTTTCTAACCAAACATTCATTTTGGAAAAAAATTTCAATAATAAGTTTTTTTTCTTCTTCAAACATGATCAAATTTAATCTTCTATCTTTCTTGTATAATAATCATCATTTCTATCTATCTGTTGATGCTTTTTTCATATCACCATTTTATTTAGATTTGTCTGGTAGGCTCTATCCTAAACACTATTTCTAGAAACACGTAAACTATACCTTATTAAAAATCTGAAATTGTGATATATTTCATGATGTTGAGATCATTAAGATCATAATAGCATCATCTGATTTACTTTTGAAGGTTTTTATTTTTTCAGAAATCCAAAACATTAGACTTTCTAACATTATTCATCATAAAAAACTCATTAAACATTCATAACATCCGCACCTAAAAACTATTATTATCTAAAAAATATTATTACCTTATCTCAACAACATTTATAAGTTCCATAAACTATAACATTTATCAATTTATCAACATTATTTACAGTCAAAATATAAATAACTATGAAACATTTAATATCTATATAACTTTATAACATCATATATCCACATAATATCCATCTTCTCTAGAATCTTCATAAATTTTTTTTAACATCTATAAAATATTTTTTCCCTATTTTACAAAAACATTCTTTAGTAAAAGTTAGTTGTCAAAAAATTCAAAAGATTTTTTGAAGGACATCACAAAGGATCTCAAATTTTTTATGATCCCTTTCAATTATTCAATAAATTGAATTCTTCACATGTTAAAATATCCATTAATTTTCCCTTTGTTTTCCCTTTATATTCTAATATGTTCACCCCCTTCTCACTAAGGTGACACAAATGGTCAATTCAAAACATGGTGAATGTTTCTTATCTGACATGCACAATAAATTATGGAACTCCCATTTTTTATATAGTTTTATCCTTCAAAAATTTTTATATAACCATTGATATTCTTTAAATATTCCATTCTTCATCTATGAATGATGTATAAAAAACATTTCATCTAACTATCAAATGGAAATTAATTTTTTACTTAATCCTAGAATGTTTTTTACACCTTGAAATCATTGAAATATCCCACTCCTTATTAAAATGAACATAACTCCCATACAAACTATATTGATATATTTACCATTCTCCATATGTATATTTTTTAATCTCCCATAATTATAGTTTTCTTATACTCTCTCTCTGAAGTTGTGTGAAAGGAATCCTCAGAATCTATCACGCAAGACCTAGGTGTACCAGATAAACTCTGGAGTAAGACACTCATATCTTCCAAAATGATATTAGCATATCAAATTTTGGAATCATGCTCTCTATAATACACTCTTTACACATTATAATATTCCTTAAGTTGACTATTTTTCAAATATATCCAGTACATGGTACCACCTTTCTCTGAGTTTATCTTTCATTGGGTTACCTTCCATTAATATTATTGCGAACCTTTCATATTATGGATCACCAATTCTTTTCTCACTATATTCACTTTAAGGATATATCTTGGTCTCCATCTAATGAATTTACTCATTAAAAATTAAATCACTTACATCCAAAAATGATAGGTCATTCTTCCCACTCAAGTTACTGACATTAGTGACCATAATTTTACATCATTAACAGAATGATGACAATAACCATAGTTCCCATTACTAATCTTCAAAGTTCACCATTACTAACAACAAATAACTGATTATCAAGTTGTAGTAATTAATATCATGAGACTATGAATTACCTTCTGATATCCTCAATGAAAATTTTTTCCATAGTAAGAACACAGTGTTCGCCACTATGGGTATCCCATATGTGTTAGTAAATGTATTTTTATATTTTGATGGTTACATCACATAATATATTTTCTAAGTCGCATTTTGAACTAATGAAATCTAAATCATCCTCAGTGAATTCATATAGATCCTCTCTCATTATTCTTTCTTCATCACTTCTAGGTGGGTTCAATCAATATAATATCAATTTCCTTATGTAGTAGACAATCCTACATCATTACTCTCCTAAACCCAAAATATGATTTATCAAGGTTTCTAATCTTGACCTTACTCCCTTAAATTGAAAACTATCTAGATAATGTTCCCTCCAAAAAAACATTTATTCAATGTAGAAGAGAGATTATCAATTCTTAGTGATAATATATTATAGTGTTGGGGAAAATGATTTTATTTAACTAAGCTTTGAATAACCTTGAAAATGATATGATTATCAAGAACAGTCGTTCACCACCCAAATTTCACATTTTGGAATCATGTTTAGCTTTTGGTACACAAACTTTATTGACCAAAACATTCTAGGTTGAAGAAAAATTACTAGATTGTGAACATAAGAAATGATAAATGAATCATAGAAGATACAACACATTTAAATAAATAAATTGGTTATTTAGAAATTATGAATGAAAATTGAGAATAATTATTAGGAGAATATGATTCAAATTAATATTGGAAATAAGATAAATAAATAAGTTTAACATTGTTCATAAATGTCTCTTAATCCAAGGGGGAATATGAAAACAATTTTATTTAAGAAATGTGAAGATGATTATAATAAATGGGTAATTAATATGATATCGATCAAATTATACATCCCATTATTCAAAAAATAGGACCTAAATGATGCTTTTTGTATTAGCCATCTTTTATTTATCATATGGCGATGTCCATCTGATCTGATAATATTTGCTGAAATTTTTTATAACGTCCTAGTTCCGTGTGCTGCCCAAAGGATCCCTATACCCGGTTGGTCACATGAAATCAAGCACATTTCCCCAAATTCTAGAGGATACAAACGAGATTCAAGGTTTGAGGTCTGATAATGGGGAAACTATTCCCTCATCAGTAAATTATATACAACAGAAAAAAAAATAGTAAACAATAATGTAAGCAGTAATAACAACAAAATGAGTAAGCATCAGAAGACTGATAAGAATATAACAACTTAAGAATAAATAAATTATGCATGTCACATGTGTCTAGGAAATAATCCAAACAAGTTATAATGCTGAAAATAAAATACAAAACCAATGTACAAAAAAACAAGTAAACTCCAACAGCATCACAAGCCTAAGCTTGGTGTTATGTTCTCCAGCTCCAACAAAAATCATGTACCTAATGAAGAAGGAATCATTCCATTATCTATATCTGCATCCATATACTCTGTTTGGGTCCAAAATTATGTCCCAAATACAGTGGAAGATGAATCCTAGTAGGAAACCACCAAGAGATCTATTCATAACTTCCAGTGAATATATATAGCATGAAATATGAAAAAGTGATGCAATAAACTAAAAAGTACTTAAAATGAAAACAACAAAAAATAATTCAATTACATTAATTAAAATTCTAATATTCATCCTTTGAACCATGTAAACCTTGGGATCCAGCCTAAACATTGTATCCCATGTGTAATAGTAACAACAGTTGTCTCAGAAGACCATCTAAACAAACAAGTAAGACTGAGTCCAAGCTTGTGCTTTGTCTTGGAAGACTCACCACAATCATTCAATCATTCATAAACAATCCTCTAGGAAATCTCTCATGGTATGACCCCTTCAGTTTAACATATAACCAATCATTTTCAAATTACCACCTGGGATGCTCTCATGGTCAATACTCTTGGGTTAACATGACATCTATAAATTATAAACGATCATCGGGTAACTCTCATGGTCAATTCCCCCTGGGTCAACATAGCATAAATAAATAATAAATGACCTCCTAGGTATCTATCACAATCAATACCCCTGGGAAAAAGTCTACACCAAGGCTCTTACGGTCTTGTGTAGATAAACATGGAAACACCCATAGTTTTCCAGGTCCAAGGCTGGGTACATTGGAAAAACAGTACAAATATCATTTCAATGCATCACAAGTAATATATTGCTAATACATGGATAAAATTCACAATAATAACAAATGATATTTATATAATCAATATATATCCATCCTAAACAAGACAATTCATGGAAATAAGATACGCCTCTGAGGAAACCTGGGCCAAATGTTTAGAAACAATCAAACTAGGGAAACACACCCACGAGGTGACTGGTAAACAAGGAAGCTAACCATATGCATATTCTATAACCCCTTTTCAGTAAATTTAACCATAGTTGGTATATAATAGGGTTAATTTCAAAATCATGCAATACCCCAAATGTGGGTATGCGACACTTTTAGCATATATAATCTAAAAACAAACAACAAAAGGAACAAACCACCTACCTCGATATCATATAATTAATTTACTTGAACATAGACCCTTGAATTGGACAAAAACTACATAGATATATTAAAAGGATAAAATTGATTATCCCACAAAAACTCAAGAGATATGAATAATTAGCATGAAATGATCTAGGGGAAAATATAACTCATCGGTTGGAATCCAACGCAACTGATGACGTCGGAATCAGATCTTGAATAGAGAATCGGGATGGTCTTTGTCACGACCCGCCCTTGGGGTCCGTGCCGTGACTACCCCAAGCCCGCCTTCCATAGGCCAGGGGCTGGCGACTAGCACCAAGGCGTAAATCCCGGTAAAAAGGGAAGGCATTTCCTTTGTAAAGTAACAACCACCACAGAGTAAGCAAGCGGAAATTAAACACTAAGCAAAAGTAGAGTACAACTGAAAGTGCGGAAAAGTAAATGGGCCAGTATACAAACCCAAACTGAAAGTAAGGTACAACTCGAAAGGGAAAACAGCAAATGAAAAGTAAAAGCCGCTACACCGAGCTGTCCACCGGAAATCCCACCTGAAGGGTGGGTACAGATAGCTCCACAGCTCCACGGGTCCCGCCGTCCACTCCGAGCACGTCCCGCCCAGTGGTCCACCTCCGGGTACCGTCCCGCTCTGCAAGCCTCAGCTAAGGTCAACGCTGTCCGTCGTCTGCAACCAACACAACATAGTGCGGGCAAAGCCCGTGCATGGGTGAGTATAAGATACTCAGTAGGGACCCCGAGACCCCTGAAGGTCTCTCAAATCCACAAAGGATAAACCACGAAGAAAGGTACAATAACGAAGTAACAACCGACACTGCTTAGGTATATTCCCATACATATACCTAAGACATCAATTTCAAATACACTCCAACCTCCGAGCCCAAGTACAACTCAGTCCACACAGGAAAGTAAACGTATTCCACACAGGAAATCATATTGTAATCCACACAGGATAGCACAACACAATCCACACAGGAAGGCAACAGAATTCAGCTCACACAGGTATACATCTTCAAAGGACGATAAATATGATCTCTGATCCATCTAAGTCATCGGAACCACGAAGGATCGATAGGTAACTAACCCCCGCAAAAGACCCACATAGGATCGGGCCCACGTAGGACCTATAGGCGCTGGTTCACACAGGACCGCTGAGCGCAAAGACCCACACAGGATCGGACCCACACAGGATCGGGCCCACACAGGACCTGAAGCACTGATCCACGTAGGATCGCTGAGTGCTGAAGTCGTCGTCGTCGAATCCACACAGGATCTCTGTATTGTCGTCGTCGCAGTCACAGTAGCAGTAGTAGCAGTAGTAGTCACAGAAACAGTCGCAGCCAGCACTAGGGTTCCCGCACACAGCAAGCTCGTTCGGAGGGTCCGCTCCACGAGCCGAGAGGCTGATACATCAACTGTCACAAATTCCAGAGTTGATGTATCCAAAAGTTCCGTATCGACAACAGGAACTCAACGCAACAGACGGCGCGTCGATCGGACGCCCGGTCTGAGAGTTATTGGCATTTTCGTCCCCGGGGCCCGGTTGGTTTTTAAGGAAAAACCAACCCGACCGTACTCCACCTGCGTCCAAACCTCGGGCGGAGTATGCCAAAAGATCTGTCTCACTAAGAGGAACACAACACGGCTGACGGCACGTCAATCGGACGTCCGTAGCTCAAGATATGAGCGTTTCCGCTCCGAAGGCCCGGTTGGTTTCGTGAACGAACCAACCCGGCCGAACTCAAAGTAATCCGAAACCTTGAGTGCAATAAACCGAAACGACCGGCTCGATCCAAGGATCGCGTTGCCGTAGACGGTTCGTCAATCGGAGGTCTGTGGCTCAAGTTATGACCAAAAGACTGAAACTGATTCGAAACGGGGGGGTCCGGGTCCAGGCCGACCCGGCCCGACCCCCCCTGGGTCGGCCCGAACCGGGTCGCCCGACCCGGGTCCGACCAGGCCCGGCCGGCCGGCCGGCCGGCGGCGCGGCGGCCCGGCGCCGCACGGAGGCAGCACGCGGGGGGGAAAATCCCCCCGCTTGATTGGGATGGCGGCGCGGCAATCAGCCGTGCCCCTTTGTTTTAAAAACGCCCCCCCCCCCCCACGTGGGGGGCCTGCTTGAGCGGAAACCGGGGGGCCGCCTGCCCCACCTCAAGAAACCGCCTCCCCCAATTAAGTGGGGGGGCTTTATTGCTGGCCGGGGGATTAATTTCCCCCGGATTTGACCATCCGGCCGGCCAGCTGGCCGGCCGGTTTTCTCCAATGGGACCGGAAAAATCCGGTCCCCTTTTCGGCTTCCGACGCCGGCGGCCCGGCCGCCGGTCTCCTCGTTCCACCGCGGCCCGGAACCGGCCGCGGTGTTCATCGTTCGGCGCGGTGCGACGGTGCCGCGCCCCTCCGCCGCACCTTGATTTCTTCAACGCGGCGCGACGGCGTCACGTTCTTGATGATTCTTCCATGGCGCGGCGCGACGGCGTCGCGTAATATAATTGCACGATTAACCGCGTGGTGCGACGGCACCACGCCACCTTGTTTCCACCCGCAAGGTAAATCAATAAGAACGATGGAGGGGGTTTCGGCCGTGTTCATGCGGTCCGGCCCCCTCACGTTAAATAATAACACAACTTAAAATATTCAATAGCCTCACGTTAGACATGCTAGATCCACGATCAAGAATAAAATAATTAAACAAAAAATCAACAACCCCTACCTTGGGTATAGGTTCGAAGATTTTTCAACGTCCCGCGGAAGACAACGTCGCGGAGGTCGGGCGTCGCGGTAGTCGTTCGTCAAATCCGATGACGAAGAGGTGCGTCCCAGGAGATACGTCGTTGGCGAATCTTCGTATGCCGACGAAGGGAGTCCGAGGAGGAAGCGGCGTTCCCTCTCGTTGACATGGAAGACGAAGAAGAGAGGAGCGGCGTTCTTCGTCAAGTTGAGCGTTCTTCGTCAAGTTGACCGTTCTTCGTCAAGAACAAGAAGAAGGAGGAGGAGCTCTCAAAAATCCTCACAAGTTGGCTAAACAAATCTAACCAAATAAAATAAGGTTCCTCCTTATTTTATTTACCAATCCAAGGAATTCAAAACTTAAAATTCACAAACATAACACTTAATTAATTATACATGTCATGTGTAATTAATTAGATGTTAAGTTAACAAACTTTTAAGAGGGAGAGAGGGGAGTTTAAGGGGGAAGATGAGAGGTTTAGGTTCGTGTGGGTCCCACCACACTTAATCCTCTCAAGGGAGGTTAAGTGGGTGTGGGTCCCACCCCTAACTCCCTTTGAGAGGAGTTAACCTACAAAAGTTAAATAAAAAGAATTCCACATTTTTTAATTCAACTTTTTATAATTCTCCCAAAAACTAACTTTCGTCCCGCAACAAACGCAACTACCGAAAAGGTCTCTTTAAGCGAATATCGGCGCTGCGAGTTCATCAGTGCCCTCGGATTTCAATTCCGAGCACCGGATCAAAAGTTAGGAATTCCCGCTCGTTCGTTCACTGAACGTACCCGATCCAAACTTCGGAAATTGATTCCGGGCACTCCGGGCCTCGGAATCAGGTGCCGTCTGAAACCGCGCTCTTGTAAAATTCTAAAGAAAATTAAGAAAAAATTTCCCTTGAATTTTATGGGTCTTTACATTACTCCCACCTCAGGGCTTTACGTCCCCGTAAAGATACATCAAAAACTAGGGAAACAAATGAGGGTACTGAGCACGCATCTGAGCCTCCCGCTCCCATGTGCTCTCCTGGAGATTCACGTGCTGCCATCTGATGCGCACAAGAGGAATCGATCGCCCACGCAGGACCCGTTCCTGTTGATCCTCTATCTCCACCGGAACCTCCGTAAAAGTCGCTCCATCATCAACGTCAAGCTCCCCATGGTCAATGATGTGCGTCGGGTCGTGCACGTATCTCCTCAGCTGAGACACGTGGAAGACGTCGTGCACCCGGTGCAACTGAGGTGGTAGAGCCAGGCGATAAGCCACCTCGCCAACCCTGCTGAGGACCTGGAAGGGTCCAATGAAACGCGGAGATAACTTGCCGCCTCGGCCAAATCTCTGAATACCACGTCGAGGTGAGACCCGCAAGAAGACGTGGTCGCCATCCTCAAACTCTAGTGGCCTCCGCCTCCTATCAGCATATGACTTTTGCCGGCTCTGAGCTGTCCTCATACACTCCTGGATGACCTGGACCTTCTCTGTCGTGGCCTGGACCATCTCCGGTCCCACAAGTGCTGACTCCCCAGGGTCTGTCCAGCACAAAGGAGATCTACATGGTCGGTCGTACAACGCCTCGTATGGTGCCATCCCGATAGTGGAGTGGTAGTTGTTGTTGTACGCGAACTCCACTAAGGTTAGGTGGTCCTCCCAGCTACGACCAAAGTCGAGGACACATGCGCAGAGCATGTCCTCGAGAGTCTGAATGGTCCTCTCTGTCTGACCATCCGTCTGAGGGTGAAAGGCTATGCTCAGACGTAGCTGTGTCCCGAACGCCTCCTGTAACCCCTTCCAAAGCCGGGAAGTAAAGCGAGCATCTCGATCGGAGACGATAGATAATGGAACACCGTGGAGACGCACAATCTCTTGAACGTAGAGACGTCCCAAGCTCTCTACTGAGCCCTGCTCTCTGATGGGTAAGAAGTGTGCCGACTTGGTGAGTCGGTCAACAATCACCCAGATGGAGTCGTGACCTCTGGAAGTACGTGGAAGTCCAGTCACGAAGTCCATAGATATGACGTCCCATTTCCACTCCGGAACCTCCAAGGGCTGTACCAAGCCTGCTGGTACCTGATGCTCTGCCTTCACCTGCTGGCAGGTGAGGCATCGAGAAATGAACTCTGCTACTGCCTTCTTCATGCCCGGCCACCAGTGCTGTCGTCTGAGGTCCTGGTACATCTTCGCCACTCCAGGATGTACCGCCAAAGGAGAAGTGTGAAACTCTCTCAGCACTTCCTCTCGCAAAGCGACTGGTACCATGGTACATCCTCTGAAAAGGATGTCATGCTCTGCTCCAAGGGAGAAACCATCAGGTGCCTGTCCCGGGGATATCTGTGCACGCCGTGTCTCACAGTCAGCGTCCTCACGCTGTGCCTCTATGACCCGCTGCAGTAGTGGTGGAGTGACTGTGAGAGACTGAAGGAAGGCTGCTCCATCTCTATCCACGAAGGATATCTGCAAAGAGGCTAGCTGCTCCGTTGCATCCTCAAGTAGCTGTATGCCCGTCCTCCTGCTGAGTGCATCGGCTACTACGTTCCCTTCCCAGGAGTATAGACTATCTCAAAGTCATAGTCCTGGAGGAACTCGAGCCATTGCCGCTATCTCAGGTTCAGGTCCTTCTGAGAGAAGATATACCTGAGACTCTGATGATCGGAAAATACTGTAAAGCGCTCGCCCATCAGATAGTGTCGCCATGTCTTCAGAGCGAAGACCACTGCTGCTAACTCCAGGTCAGGGGTAGCGTAGTTCTGCTCATGCGGCCTCAACTGACGTGATCCATAGGCGATCATTGCCCGCTCCTGCATCAGAACACATCCGAGTCCGGTCCCTGATGCATCGCAGTAGACTAAGTACCCTACTCCCTCCTCGGGCAACCTCAAGATAGGTCCGCTAGTCAATCTCTGTCTCAGCTCCTGGAAGCTCTGCTGACATCTGTCTGACCACACTAAGGGTTTCCCCTTCTTCGTCAAAGCTGTGAGTGATGCCGCAACTCTAGATAAGTCTGGCACGAATCTCCGATAGTATCCAGCTAGTCCCAAGAAACTCCGAACCTCAGTCACGCTCCTGGGTGGCTCCCAAGCTAACACAGCCTCAATCTTCGCGGGATCCACTGCAACTCCCGCCTCAGAGATAACGTGTCCCAAGAAGTGGACCTCACGTATCCAGAACTAGCACTTCGAGAGCTTACCATAATGCTGGTGCTCTCGGAGTGTGTCTAGTACTACTCGCAAGTGATAGGCGTGCTCCTCCTCAGTCGTAGAGTAAATCAGAATGTCATCGATGAAGACCACGACAAACCAATCTAGGTATGGCTGAAAGATCCTGTTCATGAGAGCCATGAACACTGCTGGAGCATTGGTTACACCGAATGGCATAACCAAGAACTCATAGTGGCCATACCGACATCTGAAGGTTGTCTTCTGCACATCCTCGTCTCTGACTCTGAGCTGATGATAGCCTGACCTGAGGTCTATCTTCGAGAACCACCGTGCTCCCTTGAGCTGATCAAAGAGGTCATCAATCCTCGGTAGCGGATACTTGTTCCTCACTGTCACCTGGTTCAGGCGACGATAGTCAACACAAAGTCGCAAGCTCCCGTCCGCCTTCTTGGCGAACAATATCGGGGAAGCCCAGGGTGAAACACTCGGTCGGATGAACCCCTTGCCCTGCAAGTCCTCCAACTGTACCCGTAGCTCTCGAAACTCGGCGGGGGCCATCCGATATGCTGGAGTGGATATCGGGGCTGTCCCGGGGTACAAGTCAATATAAAAGTCTACCTCTCTGCGAGGAGGTAGCCCTGGAACATCGTCGGGAAAAACGTCCGCAAACTGATCCACCACTGCAGGAAAACCAGGAATCCGCACGTCAACTGCTCCAAGGATAAGGCTAGCCAACTGATTAGTGATGGGCTGTCCTCTCCTCCACGGAAGTCCATCCTGTGCTGCTAAGGCTCCCTTCTCGCCGGTGAAGGTGAACCTGCTCCCGTCGGTGCGTACACATCGCACCTTGCGCCTAAAACAGTCAATCTGTGCATGGACCGTAGATAGCCAATTCATGCCCAAGATGACGTCGTAAGGCCTCGACGCTGCTACAAGAAGATCCCAGCCAAAGCTCTCGCCTCCTAGAGTAAGCTCACACTGCCGGCACCAGTGCGTAATCGTCGAGTCTGCTCCCGTAGGAGTCTCTAGCCGTAATGATCGAGCCAACGGCTCTGTCGGAATCTCCGAGCTCCGAACAAGGGCAGCGGCTATGAAAGAGTGACTCGCTCCTGTGTCTATAAGAACTGCAGCAAGGGTGGAATAGACACAGATAGTACCTCGAATCATCTCAGGTGCGCGGTGGTCGTAGGCCTCTGCTGCCTGGAGCTGTGCCTGTCTCTGCCCGCCAGCTCCCTGTGGTCGGGGTGGACCTCCTGGTGGTGGTGGTGGCAGAGCCTCAAAGCGTCGCCCACCACCGGTTGCTCGTCCAGCTCCTCTGCCTCGTCCGCCTCCTCCCTGCGGACCTCCACGGTCGACCCTCTTCCTCTGCCTCGGTGGTCCCTCAACCGTCTGCTGCTCCTCGGCACGGCGGGTTGGGCAGTCACGAGCCATGTGGCCCTGCCAGTCGCACGAGTAGCACTGTCTGCCTCTCGAAAGACTGGCTCCGCGCTGTGTGCCCCGCACTGCTGAGCTAGTGTTCTGAGGTCGTCTGCCCGAAGGTCTGGTCTGTCTGGACCCCTGAGTCATCCGCCGACTGCCTGCTGCAGAAGACTCTGCCACGTGCCGCCCTACGGTGGGTCGCTGTGCTGGTATAGACTCAGCAAGGAAGCTCTCGATCAGAAGGGCCCGCTCCAGTACTCCTGTCTGAGTCGGTATGCTGAGGGAGATCAGTGATGCCCTGATCTCGTGTCTCAAACCCTGCTCGAAGGTCCGGGCCCGAAAGAATGGGTCCCGTACCATGTCGGTCGAGTAGCGCGAGAGATCGGTAAATCTCGCCGAGTACTGAGCGACCGTCATGCTGCCCTCCCGCAGCTGAAGAAGCTCCTGGATACGCACCGCACAAAGGGTGGATGGGACGAACTCCGAGCGGAAGAGGCTCTCAAAGTCCGTCCAAAGTTGAGATGCCTCATCCTGAACCTGAAGCATCAATCTCCACCATCGTCCTGCTGCTGCGTGTAGTAGGCTCGCAGCGAGGATCACCATGAGGTCTGCTGGTGTCCTCACTAGCCTAAACACTCGTACCACTGCCTCCAGCCAGTCCTCTGCTGCCTGGGGATCCGTCTCCCCGCGAAACCTGGGCGATCGCTGGCGCTGAAACTCATGCAGTGCGCTGAGGCGACGTGCATCGTCAGCGGCTGCTGTTGGAAGCATCGGGGGCTCGGCGGGTAGAGCTACCGCCGGTGCCACTGCTGACAAAGGGCCCTGCACCGAGGCCTCGTCGCTCGGTGGGCTGTCGTCACGCTCGACTCTCGGAACCCTAGCTGGCTGCCGTCGTGGGGCCATCCTGAAAAGGAAACAGGTGCGCCACAGTCAGAACAGTATACCTGGTGAGCTGATATAAGTAATCACAAAGAAAACTTTTAAACACACACGCAATCAATGTTTTCGTGCATTAAGTCGGAAATCAGAAGTCAGGGTCCTGGTGTACGGATACATCGGCTGCCGCACCAACACTGGACTCCCTGGACTGATAACCACACTCAATACGCTAAACATTATTGCTTCACATAGAAAAGATCAGAGTTCGCGGTAGAACCGAACTCCTTTGATACCAATTTGTCACGACCCACCCTCGGGGTCCGTGCCGTGACTACCCCAAGCCCGCTTTCCATAGGCCAGGGGCTGGCGACTAACACCAAGGCGTAAATCCCGGTAAAAAGGGAAGGCATTGCCTTTGTAAAGTAACAAACACCACAGAGTAAGCAAGCGGAAAGTAAACACTAAGCAAAAGTAGAGTACAACTGAAAGTGCGGAAAAGTAAATGGGCCAGTATACAAACCCAAACTGAAAGTAAGGTACAACTCGAAAGGGAAAACAGCAACTGAAAAGTAAAATCCGCTACACCGAGCTGTCCACCGGAAATCCCACCTGAAGGGTGGGTACAGATAGCTCCACAGCTCCACGGGTCCCGCCGTCCTCTCCGAGCACGTCCCGCCCAGTGGTCCACCTCCGGGTACCGTCCCGCTCTGCAAGCCTCAGCTAAGGTCAACGCTGTCCATCGTCTGCAACCAACACAACGTAGTGCGGGCAAAGCCCGTGCAGGGGTGAGTATAAGCTACTCACTAGGGACTCCGAGACCCCTGAAGGTCTCTCAAATCCACAAAGGATAAACCATGAAGAAAGGTACAATCACGAAGTAACAACCGACACTTCTTAGGTATATGCCCATACATATACCTAAGACATCAATTTCAAATACGCTCCAACCTCCGAGCCCAAGTACAACTCAGTCCACACAGGAAAGTAAACGTATTCCACACAGGAAAGCATATTGTAATCCACACAGGATAGCACAACACAATCCACACAGGAAAGCAACAGAATTCATCTCACACAGGTATACATCTTCAAAGGACGATAAAGATGATCTCTGATCCATCTAAGTCGTCGGACCCACGAAAGATCGATAGGTAACTAACCCCCGCAAAAGACCCACACAGGATCGGGCCCACGTAGGACCTGTAGGCGCTGGTTCACACAGGACCGCTGAGCACAAAGACCCACACAGGATCGGACCCACACAGGATCGGGCCCACACAGGACCTGAAGCACTGATCCACGTAGGATCGCTGAGTGCTGAAGTCGTCGTCGTCGAATCCACACTGGATCTCTGTACTGTCGTCGTCGCAGTCACAGTAGCAGTAGTAGCAGTAGTAGTCATAGAAACAGTCGCAGCCAGCACTAGGGTTCCCGCACACAGCAAGCTCGTTCGGAGGGTCCGCTCCACGAGCCGAGGGGCTGATACATCAACTGTCACAAAGTCCAGAGTTGATGTATCCAAAAGTTCCGTATCGACAACAGGAACTCAACGCAACAGACGGCGCGTCGATCGGACGCCCGGTCTGTGAGTTATTGGCATTTTCGTCCCCAGGGCCCAGTTGGTTTTTAAGAAAAACCAACCCGACCGTACTCCACCAGCGTCCAAACCTCGGGCGGAGTATGCCAAAAGATCCGTCTCACTAAGAGGAACATAACACGGCTGACGGCACGTCAATCGGACGTTCGTAGCTCAAGATATGAGCGTTTCCGCTCCGAAGGCCCGGTTGGTTTCGTGAACGAACCAACCCGGACGAACTCAAAGTAATCCGAAACCTTGAGTGTGATAAACCGAAACGACCGTCTCGATCAAAGGATCGCGTTGCCGCAGACGGTTCGTCAATCGGAGGTACGTGGCTCAAGTTATGACCAAAAGACCGAAACTGATTCGAAACGGGGGGGTCCGGGTCCGGGCCGACCCGGCCCGACCCCCCCCCCCCCCCTGGGTCGGCCCGAACCGGGTCGACCCGACCTGGGTCCGACCCGGCCCGGCCGGGCCGACCGGCGGCCCGGCGCCGCACGGAGGCAGCACGCGGGGGGGAAAAGCCCCCCGCTTGATTGGGATGGCGGCGCGGCAATCAACCGCGCCCCTTTGTTTTAAAAACGCCCCCCCCCCCCCCACGTGGGGGGCCTGCTTGAGCGGAAACCGGGGGGCCGCCTGCCCCCCCTCAAGAAACCGCCTCCCCCAATTAAGTGGGGGGTCTTTATTGCTGTCCGGGGGATTAATTTCTCCCAGATTTGACCATCCGGCCGGCCAGCTGGCCGGCCGGTTTTCTCCAACGGGACCAGAAAAATCCGGTCCCCTTTTCGGCTTCCGACGCCGGCGGCCCGGCCGCCGGTCTCCTCGTTCCGCCGCGGCCCGGAACCGGCCGCGGTGTTCGTCGTCCGGCGCGGTGCGACGGCACCGCGCCCCTCCGCCGCACCTTGATTTCTTCAACACGGCGCGACGGCGTCGCGTTCTTGATGATTCTTCCATGGCGCGGCACGACGGCGTCGCGTAATATAATTGCACGATTAACCGCGTGGTGCGACGGCACCACGCCACCTTGTTTCCACCCGCAAGGTAAATCAACAAGAATGATGGAGGGGGTTTCGGCCGTGTTCATGCGGTCCGGCCCCCTCACATTAAATAATAACACAACTTAAAATATTCAATAGCCTCACGTTAGACATGGTAGATCCACGATCAAGAATAAAATAATCAAACAAAAAATCAACAACCCCTACCTTGGGTATAGGTTCGAAGATTTGTCAACGTCCCGCGGAAGACAACGTCGTGGAGGTCGGGCGTCACAGTAGTCGTTCGTCAAATCCGATGACGAAGAGGTGCGTCCGATGAGATACGTCGTTGGCGAATCTTCGTATGCCGACGAAGGGAGTCCGAGGAGGAAGCGGTGTTCCCTCTCGTTGACACGGAAGACGAAGAAGAGAGGAGCGGCGTTTTTCGTCAAGTTGAGCGTTCTTCGTCAAGTTGAGCATTCATCGTCAAGATGAAGAAGAAGGAGGAGGAGCTCTCAAAAATCCTCACAAGTTGGCTAAACAAATCTAACCAAATAAAATAAGGTTCCTCCTTATTTTATTTACCAAGCCAAGGAATTCAAAACTTAAAATTCAAAAACATAACACTTAATTAATTATACATGTCATGTGTAATTAATTAGATGTTAAGTTAACAAACTTTTAAGAGGGAGAGAGGGGAGTTTAAGGGGGAAGATGAGAGGTTTAGGTTCGTGTGGGTCCCACCACACTTAATCCTCTCAAGGGAGGTTAAGTGGGTGTGGGTCCCACACCTAACTCCCTTTGAGAGGAGTTAACCTACAAAATTGAAATAAAAAGAATTCCACATTTTTTAATTCAACTTTTTATAATTCTCCCAAAAACTAACTTTCGTCCCGCAACAAACGCAACTACCGAAAAGGTCTCTTTAAGCGAATATCGGCGCTGCGAGTTCATCGGTGCCCTCGGATATCAATTCCGAGAACCGGATCAAAAGTTAGGAATTCCCGCTCATTCGTTCACTGAACGTACCCGAGCCAAACTTCAGAAATTGATTCCGGGCACTCCGGGCCTCGGAATCAGGTGCTGTCTGAAACCGCGCTCTTGTAAAATTCTAAAGAAAATTAAGAAAAAATTTCCCTTGAATTTTACGGGTCTTTACAGTCTTGAAGGTCATAGATATTCCATCACTCTCTTTTATGAACAAAGGGGACAAGAAATATTTTTCGGACATAATACATGACCCAACCCTGATTTTTCAAATAAAAATAAAAGTACACGGCGTGTTTATTAAATATACACACCGTGTAGTAGGCTTATTCAGTATGGTACCCAAGAACATCGTGTGTACTTAAAAAAAATCCAATTTCTTCTTTTTTCCTCAAAAACAACCTGAAATAAATATCCATACCTGAAATGAAGATCTGAGTTCTTAAAAAAATCCCCCTTAAAGAAATTCATCCCTAAATTTCCATTCCAATGGTGGTGATGAGGAGTCATTAAACAACTCTAGCCATTGGAATTGTATTCCAGACTCCCTCTCCCATGTCTCATCCTATACCCACCCGTGATGCCATAGAACCCATACCATAAAAACTAAACTAGCCATGGAGAACCTTCATGTTGTGATCCACAATCCAAATAGAGTCCTCCTTAAAGGATTCATCCACGTAAAAATCAATCTCATCTGGTTGAAAACCATATGATTGGTCTGAAAAGTAATTCTATAGCTGAGAAACATGAATGGCATTGTTCATAGCCCAGTACTTATGAAGTAACTTAAACCGATAAGAAACCTGCCTGACTCTCTCCAAAAACTCAAACTGTCCAACATATCTCGGTGAAAGCTTTCCCTGTCTACTAATACTTCCTTCTCCCACCCATGGTGTGACACATAGGAAAACTCGATCTTTGACCTCAAACTCTAGAAGTCATCCCTGTTGATTATAAAAAGATTTTTAGACAATTGTGTAGTATCATTCTTCTTTGGAATCAACTCCACTAGTTTTGTAGTCTCTTGGACAAGACAAGGTCATAGAATAGCTGTCTCTTCTGCCTCTAGCCAACATATGGGTGATCAACATGGACTACCGTACAAATCTACATAATGTTCCATCCAAATCGTTTCCTGAAAACTATTTTTTAGGAAAACACCACTACGAGAATGTGAATCTTCCATGATCCCCTGAAATCCTGGACAAATACTACAAGCATGTCCTCCAAAACTTGAATCATTTTCTCAGAGTGACCATCTGTCTGGGGATGGTAAGCAATACTTAAAAGTACATTTGTACCCAAATCCCTCTGTAGTCCCTACCAAACACGTGAAGTAAACTTGATGTCCTTGATTTAAACGATAGTGTGTGGAATGCCATGTAAACATACAATCAATTGAATGTAAAACCTTCCTTGTTTAACAACAATAATGGTTTCCTTGATTGGTAGGAAATTTGAATCCTTCTTGATTCATTCAACAACAACCCACAAAACATAATATCCTCATGGTGAGCTTGGTAAGCCCGTCACGAAATCCATCATGACATTATTTCACTTCTACTCATGAATGGGTAACTATTGTAATAGCCCTGGTGGTCGCTGATTCTCTGCCTTCACCTACTGATAGATAGAAAATATAATAACAAAACCAGAAACATATCTCTTCATGACTAGCCACCAATACTAGAAATGTAGGTCTCGATACATCTTGGTGACAATATGATGAACTGACCATACCGAGGCATGAATATATTGCCACATCTCCTTGGGTATGTCTGATGACACCCATATATGCCCCTGAAAATGGACAACCTCATCCTCTCCCATGGTTCACCTTGGATTAGGTTCCTCACATGAAACACTCTTCCTTAGGACTAGGCCTTTGGAATCTGATATCGGCCTCATTCGCACTCGATCTAAAAGAGTAGAGGTAACATCTATAAAAGAAATAAACATCTTATTATATCTATCATGCACCTCCAAATTCATCTCAATGAACAGATCCGTAAGCTTCCACTCATTTCTTTCCCCAGAATTGCTGGTATCTAAGTCCTCATACTCACCACATCAGCCACAACATTTCCTTTCCATAACCTGTAGGCATGATCATTGTCGAATGACTGAAGATACTCAGCCCATCTTCACTATCTCAAATTCATATCATGTTCATTAAATATATGCATGAGGGTTCTTGGTCAGTGTAGACCACAAAATTCTCTGCCAAAATATAATTTCTCCAATAGCGCAACGAATGCACAACTATGGCCAACTCGAGATCATGTCTCATGAAATTCTTCTCATGTGTCCTCAAATGCCGAGACCCATATGTAAAGACTCCATCCCTCTACATAATCAATTTTATCATCTTGATACCTGATGTATTGCAGTTAATGATTTTACTCTTTCATAGCTCGATCAAAATTAGTATCAGTGCAGAAGTCATTTTCCTTTTTCACTCCTGAAAGGATGAATCGCAAGAATCTGTCCATGAGAACTTTGACCCCTTCTTTGTTAGGCTTGTCGTATAAAGAATTTATAGTAACTAGACATCACTAGAAAACTTTGTAACTCAAATATATTTTACATATGATCCTAGGAAACTGCTAATCCAACTTTCTCTGGGTCTATGAATAATCCTTTTATTAAGATAACATGACCCAAGAGGTGAATCTGCTCCATTAAAATGTGTAATTTCATGATATTATCAATTAATTGATGCTCTATTAGTGTACTCAATACGATCTCAAGATGGATATCATGGTCATGTAGAGTTTGTGAGTACACCAAGTTATCATCCACAAAGAATACCACAAAATAATCCATGTATGGATGGAACACTCGGTTCATCATTTCCTAGAAAATTGATGACACGTTCATGAGACCAAACGGAATAACCCAATAATCGTATAGACCATTCCTTATCTGAAAGTCTATAATAGGTCTATCTGATGGTCTAATGCACAAATGATGTTAACCAGATCTCAAGTAAATATTTGAGAAGACTCAGGATCATTGAAGATGATCAATGATATCATCAATCCTCAGCAAGGGATATTAGTTCTTGAGCATAAACTAGTTCAACATCTGATAATCGACACAATGTCTAAGGGTATCATCGGCCTTATCCACCAACAAGATAGGTGAACCCTAAGGAGAAGTATTGGATTGGATGAATCCCTATTTCTACAACTCCTCTAATTGCTTATTGAGCACCTGTAAATCTTGTTTATCCATCCTATAAAAAGTAATGGACATCGGTTCCACTCCTGGAATAAGTTCAATAGTTAAATCTACCACTATCTTCGAATGAAAACTATAAAATTCATCTATAATTACATCCCTAAAATGATCCACTGCTGGAGAAAAGTACGTCTTTCAAGTCCCTAGGTCATCTATATATAAGCTAGAAATATGGGCTGTAATTACTCCCAACCCATAATACTCGGGTCTCTCTCTGCTCGCCCAGACATCCTATTCACCCTTTTATAGAAAACAACCTCCATTCAATGATGTGAAACTCCCCCAGTAGCATTTGCAGTGAAAAAAGCCTAAAAAGAGACTAACCATTCTTTTCTAAGAATGACATCAGAGCCTATAATCTCTATGAAACTGAGGTCCCATAAGAAGTTACAGCCACCAACCTCAAGTGGGAACTCCTTGCACTAATGAACACTAGGCATTTAAATCCCCAAAAGAGTGTCTTGCATCATAATACCCATAGACATAATGATATAGAGCCCAAATATCTCCGTAATATGAACAAATATGAAACTATGGGAAGACCCTATATCAAAAAAAAGAAGCTAAAAGTGAGGCCACTATTATAGTTCCTCTCAACATAGAGGTTTTGGAATCCTGATCCTTCTTGGTTTTCTCTATCACAAAAGTTTGGCATGTATTGTGGCCTTAAAACCCTTCCAAACTACCCAGAGCTGGTCCCCCTGCTATCATACAAAACATCTCATCTAGCTACCCCATCCTTGACCTCCTCCTCAGCCTGAACAACCTGATGGGCTCTAGATCTATGATTGAGGTGAAATTGGTTGTCCTGCAATGGAATGTGGAGTCATAATGGATCCCCTCTCACTAGATACTGGTGATAACAACTGGAAAAAATATCAAAGATGACCCGTCTTTCCAAAAGACAGTCACTGAAATAGGTCTCTTGGGAACTAAGGTCTCATGTTCCCACTCTTCCCGCACTGTTAGCACCTCACCTAGCTACCGGAAGATACATCCATGCTACTCAAATCACCATGTGAAGGCTCCCTACTACGCTTCCTACTATTAAAGGAAGGAGTTCCAGCCCTAGAAGTTGAACACCCTGGCTCGTAGCTCCCATCTCTTTCAGATTGCGCTCATTAATCTGTTCCCAATGTACTATAGCAGTCAACAAATTAATCTTGAAAACGTTATCATGTGATTGGATATCATACCTCAGACCGTCCTTAAACTGCCTTGACAAATAAAACATGTCACCTCTAAAATTTGGTGTGAATTTCAAAAGCTTTGTAATGTGGGAATAAAAATCTTTCAATAAAAGATAGCCATACTGCAAATTCATGAACTCCCAGGATTTGTCATCCCTCAATGTCTCACGGTAGATGTAATCATAGAATGTTCTCTAAAACTCTCCCCAATCCATATCTCGATGACTTCCCCATATGAGATAACATATCACCATCTCTTGGTTGAACCATGTAGCACGTACATCGTGATCTTCACCCTCCTCTTAAGAGGCATCTCCAAATGCTCAATGGTAGTAAGCACAGCCTCCAACCATGTCTCTACAACCTGTGGTCCTCCATCCCTTGAACAAGTTGGAGGATCCTACTACTAGAACACCTACCTCAACCCTACCATATTCAGGGCAGGATGTCATGCTCCTTAGAAGTCATCATTATCCTAAAATAGCCATCAAGGAACTGTACATTAGTACCTCTGTCCAGTATAACATCTAGTGCCTAGATGGGTATGATGAGAGGTTCATCTAGTTGTCCTTGATAAACCATTTCGGGTGACAGATCATCACCCAGTACCTGGCATACTATCAGAGGACATCATAATGGCATGATTTGTAAGGTCAAGTGCACACCTCATTTCATGATTATCAAGGAAAGAAACCTAGAATTGAAATAAAAGAATAAGAGAAGGACTTCACGTTTTTCAAAAGAGGGATACATGGTGTGTAGATCAACTATAAAGTGTGTTCCCTTTAGACTTAACATGGTTGTGTACCTCTTCTAATCATGGGTTTTTAACACCCCTACATACGACATGTTCCTCCTGTGAAAGAGCTTGTACTTGAATATTCCCTTCTGCCCAAGTTCTTCTACCTGGATAAAACAACATAGTTCTCTTCTGATGTAACACTAAATGGTGTGCACACTCTGAACATGATGTGTACCACATAAGTCACAACCACCCATTTCATTGGACACATGGACAGATACATTGTTGATAACTTCACAGCGTGTACTGTATAGACACAGTGTGAACAACATAAGTTTCATCCACCCGTGTAGTTGGTCACACATCCGGATAGATTGTTCTTTACAACACTGCATGTACAATCTAGACATGATGTGTTCTACCATAATTTCCTAACCTCATGTATCTATTCACACAGTTAGTCACATGATCATGCACTACACGATGTGTACTCCCAGTACACAACATGTACTTAGGAAAAGTTATTTCTTCCAGAACATTAGAACACCTGGCATGTGTTCAAAACATCAGTATTCTTGTTTTCTTGGTTTCCAGAATGTAAGCCTCTAAAACTTCTCCAAAACCCTTAAAAACAAAATTTGTTTTCCAATTCATGCCATGTTCTGATCCGTGAGAGCTCATACTCCCTGCAAATTAATGTTTTCCATCGTATTTCACATCACACCTTAATAAAATTCAATTAAAGTTCATATATGGTCCACCAAATTATGATCCAAGAGGTCCCATAAAACATCAAGGACCAATGTTTGGCATCCATCCAAATGAAACATTACATATACCCATACCCTATCAAAATAGTGATTATTTCAATCACAACATCTATCAAAATAGCTTGCATATCAGGCACAACATCTATTACAACAACATGAATTCAGTAATGCATCATAATTGAATGACAACATTGCATGATATGTGATCTCTAGTAAGTGTCTATATTATGCTTGAGATGGAATACCCTCATCTCATCTGGTTGCAATAGAAATACAACCACAATGATATCAACAATAACAACACCAAACAAGCATGCCACCCAATGGTGAAATCAAATCAACAGTAAGAATTGAAAAACCCAAAAAATTGAAATATTCGAGGTGCATTGGCTTTTCCATGTACACGGGTTAGATACTCCCAATAACAGCTTATTACCACCTCCATATTCCTCTTATACCTGTCTATAGGATCCAAATGTAAGACAATGTAGAAAAGAAACTGCACTGATTCCACTTTCTAATGTCTTGAGTCTATGTGCTGCCCTAAGGTGCTCTGTACCTAGTAGGTCATATGAATTTAAGAAAATTTCCTCAAATTCCAGAGGTTTTCGACAAGTGGCGAGGGACATGGTATGATAATGGGGAAACAATTCCCTCACTGGCAGAGTATACATGACAAAAAAATAAATAGTAAAAAATAGAGGAAGTAGAAATACCAACAAAATGAGTAAAGAATATAAGACTGTTAGGAATAAAATAATTGGATCATATGTAAATGTTGCATGTTGCATGTCACATGTGTCTAAGAAAGAAGCCAAATAAGTCACAATGATAGAAATAAAATATAGATCCAAATTATAGAAAAGTAAGTACACACCAACAACATCGCTATCCTCATCTTGGTCCCATGCTCTCCAGCTCAAACAACAGTCAAGTACCTGATGAAGAAGGGAACTTGATCATATATATACCTGCAACCATATAATCTGTTTGGGTCCAAAAGCATGACCCAAACAAGGTGTGAGAGGAATCCCAGTAGCCTTCCACCAAAATATCTATGTCTAACTATCAGTGAATATATATAGAAAGTAATATGATGAAATGGAGAAAAAAATTAGGAAGTACATGAAGTAAACAATCCTACTCTTTTCAATTACATTCATTTAAATTTTATTATTCATACTTTTAATCATGTAAACATGGGATCTAGCCTAGTCAATGTATCCCCTATGTAATAATAATAATCGATGTCTCAAAAAACCATTTATATAAACAAGTAAGATCTAGTCCAAGCTTTTTCTTTATCATGGAAGACATTCAAAAATCATTCAATCATTCAAAAACAACCCTTGGAAAATATCTCATGTTCTAATACCTTTGGTTTATCATAGAACTAATCATTTACAAATGACCACCAGGGTAGCTCTCACAATCAATTCCCCTAGGTCAACATGACATCAACATATTATAAATGACATCCGAGTAGCTCTCACGGTCAATACCCATCGGTAAACATAGCATAAATAAATCATAAACGACCTCTGGGGTAGCTCTTACAGTCAATACCCCTTAGTAATAGTCTACACCAATGCTCTCATGGTCCTATGTAAATAGACATGGAACCCCCCATAGTTTTCCCGGTCCAACGCTCTCACATTCCATTGTAAAAATAGCATGCATATCAAATCAAAGAAGCACATGTAATAAATAAATACTACATGGATAACATTCACAAGAATAACACATGGAATATATATTATCAATAAAACTCCATCCTAAACAACTAATGGCATGGAAACAAGCTATGCCTCATAGAAAACCTAGGAAAATGAAGATAAATAGTCAAACTAGTGAATGCACCCATGGGGTGTCCCGTAAACAAGGAATATAACTTTATGAATATTCTAAAACCCCTTTCCAATCAATTAAACAATAGCAGGTAAATAATAAAGTTATTTTCCCAATAAATCAATACCCCAATTGTTGTTATTCATCCCTTTTATCATATATAATAAAAAAAGACCAATGAAAGGAACAAATCATCTACCTCGATATTGTATGATAGATATACTTGAACGTCGACCCTTGAATTGTCGTAGAGCGACATAGATATACAAAAGGTTAAAATATATCATCCCATGATAACTCATGAGATAGGAAGAATCCAAATGAAAGGATCTAGGGGAATAGAGAACTCACCAGTGGTAATCCAACGCAACTGACGACATCTTAATCGGAGCTGGAATGGAGAACTGGGAGGGGCTCAAAGATCATTGTTATTCCATTGCTCTCCGGTAAAAACCAAGGGGATAAAATATATGTTTAGGACATGAGATGCAACCCCGCTATAATTTAACAAATAAAAAAGAAAAGTACATCGTGTTTTCATTTAATGTACATTCCGTGTAGTAGCCTTATCCATCCCCAGCTTTAGGTAGTCTTCTAGATCACCACATGGCCATGTACGTGGTCGTTACACGGTCAGTATGTGGCTTTACATGGTAACAATTTACATTGAATGTACTCATAAGTACACAAAATGTACTTAATAAATTATCATTTCTATCTTTTTCCACAAAAACAACCCAATATAAAGATCCATACCTGAAATGTAGATCATGGTACATACAATTTTGTTATGTAAACTTCTTCCACTTCCTCAACTAAACAACATGTAGATATTCTATGATTCTAAAGTTCTCACATAATAGCTCTTATATGACCACCCATTTTAGAACTCCCACCAAAATAAGTGATTGAGGATAAATTTTAATATCATATTCTGACTACACCTTTCAGTTAGTAACTTCCTGCATTCTGGAACATATTTTTCCACTTCTCCTACTTCCATTCAATCCATTGGAAATTAGACCCTTGGAATTTATCCTTTCATTTGATCTAATTTATTAACCAGAATGGAATTTTCATTAGCAATATTAAGAATATAAAAATTCAACAATAAACCAATATTATTTATAGGATTATTATTTTTCCCCATGTTACTATAGTATTAATATCTATATTCATATCATAAGACCATATATATTTTATCATTAGTTATTTAGAGAATAATTATTACATTCCCAAATCATTGTTATATTATCTCCACTATTCTCTCAAGAAATCCACAACCTCAAATGATAAGGGATTTCATCATTCCATATTATTTTCACATTTAATACATATCAACCATTTTTTCATGACATTGACATAGAAATAACACACTATCACCATCACAATATTGATAATGATGATTCAACACCACTAATAGGCATGAGATGAATCCATCGAATCAAGCTATATGAAATTGGACTAAACCAATAAAGATAGAGAGATATAGATAGTGATAGAGATAGATAGTGTGGGGTGGGGGGAGGGAATGAGGGATTTCAAGAGATAATGAAAATACCTGAATGGAGATAAATACCTAAATAAACGATATACAGATTAAGTTACAATGTGAGAGGGTAAGAACAATGAAACTATATAGATAAAACATCTACAAAAATAGGGATCCGTGATAGAACAAATTTTAGAATGTTTAGTTTCATTCCCTCAGTATCATTCTCATTAATTTTAACATAACAAATAAATAACCTCACTTTCATTTTTATTCTATAAAATTTTCATTAAAATTAAATCAATTACATCTATCTCCATGCCCTTTCTGATTAATAAATTACACAAAACAAATGCATTTTTACATTAAAATGTAATTCATTAACAATATATTAGATAATTTTGTGTTTAAAATGTTGATAGGTTAATTAATTAAAAAATTAATGCATAATTACAATTTTTTCATTAGTAATCTATTACATAATATTAATTACACTTTTTGTCAATATAAATAGTCGTATTCTTGATAATTTTTATTTTCTGTTATCAATAAAGGTATTGTATCAAATTTAGTCATAATAACATGTTATCATAACTTCATGAGTTCTCTTTAGTAACATTTTTTAAACTTTGATGATTTTTTTTAAATTGGCCAGAATGGTACCTATTTAACTCTAAAATAATAAAAAGATTTCAAAAAAAGTATAAAATTGAAAACCATGTTTTCAAGTTCCCCTATGTTCCTCAACAACACAAAATTTATAATGGGGCACTACTCGAAACTCCCATGTGCCACATATGTGCAACCCTAGTCATTCATCTCTATTCCACCACACTAGTAAATCCTTATCATTAAATCTATAATTTTATATACCTTTCTTTCCTATATCAAATTTAGTTGACTGATGTCATATATTGCAATGTGGCCATCAGAACAGTCATTCCATCGAGTTTATCAAACAGTCTTAGGTTGTTTACATCGCCCACCTAATTAGAATCAAACATAGAATTCATGTCTCTCTCATAATGATAAAATCATTTAATTACATGTTTTTTTCCTCTATTGTAATTTCTAGGATACTGTATTCTGTCTCATTAATGTTTATGATTTATTTTAAGCTTTAAGTGGTGTTGGTGCCAATCCAAGGTTTTTTCTAAAGGGATTGGACTAAATGTAGTTTATAAGAGCTGGTATGCCCGAGGAATCAAACCTTCAAGAAGTGCATGAATTCTAGGAAGAATCCATGGTTTTGGTACAGTTCATTAATCCCATTAATTATGTGAAAATTGTATTCTTGACATGAACAGAGATTTCATGTATTGAAGTAGAAGTAATCCATTATTTATCATATAGGTTATATCGAATATTTTCATCATGAATCATTTATTCACATTTTAATTGGAATATGTTCTAGTGAATTAAATTTGTTGATCACCTTAATTACTCATCATTCACTTTACTCTAAACTCCTCTAAACTCCCCTAAACTGCAGGTTCGGTTCAGGTGATTTTTGGTGAATCCAGCTCTTTAGGGATTATCCTTTTGGAACATTTATATCCACATTGGTTAGTTTCTCTAATTCTCCTAAGTGTGATTGTGTTCCTCTTGAATTTTTATTTATCAGGGAATTGAAAATGGTATTGAGCTATATTTATGGGATATGTTGATCATGTTATGATCATGATCTAATCTCATTTATATCCCTTATGTGATTATATTTCAGAGGCTAAATCTTGTGGGTTTTGGTGTGGCACAAGAGATTCTCAAGTTACCTATCAATATCATCATCATTATGTAATTTTTATTCAATGAATGTAGATATACAAGAAAAAAATATCCAAATGGACAGGCCAGAGGTGGAAGGAAAGTTTTGGGGCCTAAAATTTTGGAGGCTGAGGGCATCTCCTATAATGATATTTACACCTTATATCTTCAAAATATTCAAGTCATGAATAAATAAACACTTCAGACCCAGGATTTCCAAAGATGAAATGTAGTTTTCGGCCTTATTACCCTCCCGTAAGGTAAGAGAAACATTGATATCATATCCAATGATTCTCGGAAATTTTATAGTGGTATAAGTGATTTACCATGGAACTCTACCCCATTCATGTAGGGAATTATGTAGGAGCAAAGAGTCTTTTTCTTCTTCAGTGATTTCCAAATTCCACTAAATGAAAATATTCAGCCGTATAAAAATGTCCATAACCTATGCTTGAAGCACATTACCCAAAACCTACCTAATAGAAAAGGCCAGAATGATTAATCCACAAGTTTCATGGATGAAACCTCTTCCACAAATCAATCCATAGACAAATGATCCATCACTGTTGAGTTCAAGGCCCCTTAATGGGGGGTTCCAGCAAACACAGTTTCTCATATGATGGTTACTAACCTACAAGGATGTACGGTGTCCTATAATAAACCATTTTATGGAAGGATCCTCCCTCTAGTTTCCCAAATCCCTTGCAATATCAATGAGAAGATTTTTTATCCAGAATATAATTACTACTCTACTCGAGTCCATTCCCTTATAAATCCACTTATTTCTCACCTTCCACAAGCACCATCAACCTACAAAAAGTATTATAGTATGGGAAACTCTTTTAATACCACATATGCCTGAGCCATAGAAATAGAGATCATGGAAGGGATGTCCAATCATGGCTGGATGGGATACAATAATGAACTATCCAAAATAATCCCACACATAGCAAGACCATTCATAATCAAATAAAAGGCGGTTTTATCATTCTTCTTTATACCTCTTATAGAAAACACATCTGGAAAAAATATAAATCCCACACGTTTTATCATTTTCATCCATAGGAACAGCTCCATTTTGGATCATCCAGGACATAAAGATATACTTTGTGGGAGTATCCATAATCCAGAGGGTATTATTTAATGTATTCACCAGTTCTTACTTGCAAAGGGTCTGGCGGTAATCCCTAATCATGAAGGAACCAGAGGGGGAATGAGTAAATATACACCTATCCAAATATGGGGGTAACTCAATGAAGTTGAAGATATAGTATTCTTCCTTATCCAAGACTTTATTAGTAAAATCTGTGTACTGGCTGGCTTCCCAGAGATGTTTGGTGTGGGGCGTCCTGGGTACCAAATAATTTCCCAAGTCCATTTCTAATGCCAGAAGATGATATCAACCTTCCCCATGAGCCATCGACAGAGGGGAATAAGTTTATTAATAATGGATCTGATCCCCATCCCAAAAAGAGAGGCATGGTTATCTAGTGAAGAAGTATTTCCCACTTAATTGCCTTTCATGGTTCTTCCTCAAAGCATGTGACATTCTAGAACCTTCCATGATAGCATTGCATACAGACACATTTGAGTATCATCGAGGATGTGGACATTAATCCGACCTTCATTCACCAGATGAGCCATCCTACCCCAGGACACCCAATGTCTCTTACCCTCTTCCTAGGATCCCAGATAATGTTTTCAAGAATTCTGCAATATTTTTGATCTCCCCCCTTTGGGACATTGACTGAAGAGAAGGCATGAACTAGGGTGGCCTGATTCACACTTTTAACCAGTGTTATTCTTCCTCCAATGGATAGAAACATATTTTCTAGTTTACCATCTGTGCTATGATCCTACTGAGCCAGGGGGTTGAAGTCACAAATTCGATTTCTCCCAAATAATAGAGGATCCCCAAAATATTCTATGTGGAAGATCCCTTTCTACATTTCCAATATATGTTCAATAGTAGATAGATGATCTTATGTACAACTGATAGAGATATAGAAGTGTATTTTTCTCTTTTTAATAATCTAACCACAAAAATGAAAATATTTATCCAGACTATGTTCAATATATGAAATGGTATACTCACACCATTTATCAAAATAATCGTGTCATAGGTGAACATGAGATGAGACACTAATGGAGATCCCATCTTACGTCGATATGGTACAATACAACCCTTGTTCAGGAATACCTGTATATGTTGACTGAGTACATCTGGGTCAATGATAAAGATTCTCAGCGATAATGAATCCCCCTACCAAAGATCTCTAGTTTACTTAAAGAAACAATAGTTCTTGTCCATAAAACCCACCACCAACCATGAAGAAAAAAAGAATCGAAAATTAATATCAGTTTTATAGGGGGGAAATCCCATACCTCCTAAGACTTTGTTGAAGAAACTCCATTCCACACAGTCATAGGATTTATGAATTTCGAAATTAATGGTCGCATTAGAACCTTGGGTTTTGAAGTTGATATACTGGACCATTTCTTGGGACAAGGCTATAACCCCCTGGATAGTAAGACCCTTCACAAACCCATGTTGTTCCATATAGATCTACTGGGGGAGTTCAATAGAAAGTCGATCATTGGTGATAACTGAAAAGATTTTGTAAGGAATGTTACGCATAGTTGCAGGAATGAAATGGAGGATAGATGTGGGTTTCCTTGATTTGGGAAAGAGTACCACATTGGTGGTGGAAGAAACTCGAGGCAGATATCCACCCTAGAAAAATTCATGAATCAGCCTTATGCGATCACCTTTAATAACCTCCCACAATGAACTATAGAAACAGGGGGAAACCATATATCCCAACAACACTATCCAGATTAAGCTTTATCATTACATAAATGATCTCTTTCTCCTAAGTACAAGTCTCCATATTAGCATTATCAAGGGAAGAAACACATTTTGGGATTACATCAAAAATATATGTGGGTTCCCTCGAATACCCATTATGAAGTTGAGAATTGGGGCCAGCCACAAGATCTCTAAGGTGAGAGTTGTCCAAGGCCCCAATTACATCCCTATCATATATAATACAACCATATTCTAGCAAGATATTTTGTTTTAAAAACATTTTCCTCTCCTTAATGAATGTATGTAATTACACCGTATTCCTATCACCCACCTTCAAACACTTGACTCTCACATTTTCCCTAGATTGGTGATCCCATTTGAGAAGCATATCAGTCATGTATAGTTTTTTACTGGTAAGATACTCAAATACCTGGTCATCAAAATCAACATTGAGTCTCTATTCAATGTGATCAACATCACACATGGTCTCTTATACATCTATTTCTGGGGGAGGGATATCCTTAGACCACACCTGGGGTCGAATTTTGTGGCTTCTGTGTAAATTATGAACCATGTTCCATGTGTGCCCCGGGGAGGGTTCATCCCAAGACTCTCTAAACAATTCATGGAAAGCATTATCATTATCCCAATACCAATAATACCAGAACTTCTCATAATGATCACTCCCAAAAGATAAAGTGATTAAAATAGGATAATGATTGGAAATTCCCCCCACCACGTAGAACACCATAGAGTTAGAAAATGAGGAAAGGATATTCATATTACCCCATCATCTATCCAGTTTACTACATTATCTACGCTCCCCACGTTGATTGTTTCACCATAGAAATTTTTCAGAAGAATAGCCATGATCCAGAAGCCACTTTCCTACCACGAATTGAGTAATGTATAAGATTTCCCACCTGGTGAATCTACCTCTACCCTTCTTCTCATCTGGGTTAGCAATAATATTAAAATGTCCTCTAAAAAACCATAGATGTTATCCATGATCAGAAGAGTTGAGGTTGTTCTATAAGATTAATAATTGTTGGGAATCACAAATCATGTATATGATGGAATCAAAGAAGGAATGAGAGTCATATATTACATTAATTGTGATAAATTAGTCACCCTCTTGAATCAAATCCTCCCTGAAACTCTTATTCCAAATGATCTAGATAAGTTGGTTTGTTGGGTCTACTTGCATTGAACAATGAATTTTTAGATTTATTGAAAAATCACCAATCCTATCAGGGTGTTTATTTTGATCAATAGGGTGTTTCTTGTGATCAATAATGCCAACAATAACAAATTTTTGTTTAGTCACGTTAGAGGTTGTGAATTCCATATTCACTGGGGCTCCAATACCCCCAAGAATTCCATATAACCATTAGAATCATTGAGAAAAAAGGTTCTAGGAATGGCTCCAGAACATGTATCCTTCTTGATGTTAGAGGGAACCCTCGCCTCTTGGGACATGGACTATGATTTGGTTTAATAATTGTGTCTTTGGGTAAATAAGTAACTGGGGAGGAGGAGGAGTCCTGATGATGACTATCTAGTCTCCCACTTCTTCTTGCAGTGGAAGGGAAGCCCACTACCTGCTCTCTAAAGCATCATGCAGTGGAAGTAGAAGGGAGATCATATTTTGGACATATAGTTGATGAAGGGTCCAATACAAGGGGGTCCTTCTCTTCTTAAGAAATACCTTTGGACTCAAGAGGGGGTAACAGCAAAGGTCTAGGTGGTAGGGACAAAAAACCTTGGGAAAACTTTATAATTCAAATCATCAAGGATAACATGTACCTGAAGATGCAAGAAAAATTAGCACCAACTTGAACATGTGGAAAGGATCTCAGAAAGTACGGAACAATCTCCTAGCATGGTGCCCCAAAATCTGTCATTTGAACATTTGGTAACTTAGGATTAGTAGTAGGATCCCCATCAACAGTATCTTGGTATTCTTCTTGTGTCCCTCAAGATGAATGTCCATTTCACAAAGAAGCTCGATCCTCACGAATTCTAATACGTTCTCACATCCTCCCAGATAAATTTATTGACAGACCTACAAAGTGTTACCCTATAAGTGAAAAATTGAGACAAAATCTTGGGATACGGGATACATGATATCTTGATTTAAAAAAAATGAATCTTCCACCTAGAGAGTGATTGTTTCTAGAACTGTTTGAGAAAGATCAAGAACCACAATGATTTGGGCCCTCATGGAATCCGCATAGGACAAGGTGCAGATATCCAAGAACAAAAATCCACCAAGGTAATCTCCATTCAACTTTAAAAAGCCTTCATTTTGGAATAGAAGCTAAAGACCTGGAAGATTTACCCAGACCTCCGCCTCAGGGTTCTCCTCGCCGCAATGACCATCCAAAGACCACCTTGATAGACTAAAGTTCCATCAGCCAATAGAACGTGGAGAAAATCACCATGCATGAATTATGTCACCCTAAGAACCAATAACAAGGCATAAGGAATACCTATATATCAGAAAGTTCTGAACTAGAAGCTGAAGTCCCAAACAACCCACAAAATTTTGTAAGACTAAGGTATAATTGCACCCCCCCCCCAAATGGGTAACCAGTGTCCACCTCAAGCAGACCAAAGCCTCCTCGAATGCCAATGCTAAAATATCCAGGAAAACAAGGATCACATGTGCACCTTCTATAGCTGGGTAGCATAAATTGTTGGAAAACATGGGATAGATGAAGAAGAAACATTGCCGCAAAGAGCATCCCTGAACATAGGGATAAGGCGACAAGGGTAAAAGGGCATGGGATTTGATCCTGATGTGGGGGCCGATGATTCAGGAAGAATTGATGAGGAAACTGGTACCTGAGGTCCATGATTAGTAGTGGATCTAGAATCAAAGTTCACCAGAGACGAAATCATCGAAGAGCCTGTGAAAGCTTCCACAACTATGGGGTATATTTGAAAAGAAGGTGGGGCCACATGGGCCGCATTCTCCATTTGAAAATTTCCATTTATCATCACCACTTTCCATGATTTCATAACAAATTATGTGTTAATATAACTTCTACACTGGCCCATTTTCATAAGTATTTTTGTTATATGTTTTAATAATCAGTTTTATGGCCTCTATTTGTTGTTATTTCATTTCTTTTATTACCTTCTGGTGTCAAGATCTAGTCATGGTTGGTACGTGGTACATTTTTTAGGTAGGTGGTTCTATCTGTAACCTATAGTCCAAGAATTGTGAATGATATTGTTTTATTTAATGGTTTTATAAAAGAATTGGAATTATTCATAATTGATTTATTTGTTTTTTTAAATGGGTTTTAAGAAAAAATAGGTTTCCTTTTAATTTGGTGAAAAAAAATTTATTTTCAATGAATTATCAAATGGATTGAGAAATGGGTATTCAAAACATGTTTTTATGAATAAATGTTTGTTTAATTTATTATTAAATGTGATATGACATTTTAAATTGATTTTATATATTTGGAAAATGGGAGGCTTAGGTACTTTGGTGGAAGGTATATTATTGGGCTTTGGCCATTTGTATTTTAAGGGGGTTCACATTATTGTGTGCTCCGCTATTCTAAGATCATTGATACATTGGATCTAGGAATATGATTTTAATTTTAGTGGGATCGCTTTTTAGGTGTTCATCCATTCTCGTTATATTTAAATACAGGATCTAAGGACGTGCATAGATACTAGTGATCGATTAAGATTGAGTTATAAGTGACAATGATAGCCTGACATTATGTTATCCTTAGGGAGTTTTCCATTGTTTGTTGGAAATTTCACATATGTGTTTAGTATAAGATGATACATTCTTTCATAGAGATAAAATATTTTTGTAAAATATTCATTACACCCATTTATGCCTTGTTTTGTAAAACATGTTGAAATGGGGTACTATTTATTAAACATTGGATATAAAACATTTTAACTATATACAATGCCTTATTTTGTTTCATTTTTTAGCATATTATAATTAAATTATAGAAAATTGTTATTGGACACCCTCGATGGGTCCTACTAAGCTTGTTTAGATTACACCATACAAAGTCACATGGGAGGGTGTAGAACATATCTTATCTGATGTAAGAAATGGGATAGTATACTAGTGAGTTGATCATGTTTATGTCATCTAGGTACTAGAATCTTTTGGTAATGTCACGACCCGTCCCCTAGGGCCCGTTCCGTGCCTATCCCAAGCCCTCCTTCAATAGGCCAGTGGTTGGCGAATATCACCGAAAGGCATATTCCCTAAAATGGGAATCCATTGCCTTTAAACATGTACAAACACATGGTCCGAGAAAACAACATGAAGAAACTGTGAAGTGAACTACTGTAGTAAAAGTGTACTAACAGTAAAGGGGCCGGAATACAAGCCCAATTGGAAAAATACAAGTACAACTGAAATGTACCAAATAGATGAAAGGTGAAAAGCAGTTCCTGGATCATCCACCGCGTATCCTACATGAAAAGCAGGTACAAATCACCTCCACAGTACTCGATATCTGCTCGTCTCCTCCGCATCACATCATGCCAAATTTCCACCTCCGAGCACTATCCAGTACTGCCTCCCTCAGCCTCGATCAATGTTTTACATCGTCTTTACTAGACACAACAATGTGTGGGTGAAGCCCATGCAGGGGTGAGTATAATGATACTCAGTGGGGGCCCTGAGACCTCGAAGTTCTCCTAGAGTTCCACAAAGAAAAACCATAGGGTAACACCATGAAGGTAAGGAACCACACAGGTAGAGTACCACATAGCATAACCTCAATCACAAGCACAAAGTAAAGATACATCACACCAAGATTTATTCTAGGGGTAGTAACAAGTAACATCCTCAGTCACATCGTAGAACACCTTGGTAGCTTGAGATCTCCACCTCTATCGAGTACAGTGGGCCTACCACGTCATACAGAGGCACTTCCAACTAACCTTGAACAGCACAGGTACTACTCCCCATCCTGTATTGTGGGTCTGCCGGGTCACACAAAGTTGTCCATCCCCAACGATGTCTGCTTAGGTACTCCTCCCCTTCACGCGCCACAACCTCTACCCACCGTGGTCTTCCAGGTCACACAAAACCACCCACCCCCATCATGGTCTGCAAAGGTACTTCTCCCCATCGCCTACCATGGTTGTCGAGTAACTCTGAGTCGAAAAGTTAGCAGTCATTAGGTCTCGTCCTGTCCCAGGGTTCCGTACATAGTGTGCATGGGAGAACCGCTCCCCAAGCCATCAGTCATATCTCAACCAGCACAAAGTCATAAAGAAGTTACCTGATAATCTTTCGAGTCACAAGGGTTCCAAAGAAATAGATGGCGCGCCAATCAGATTCCCAGTCTGTGTGTTTTTGGCATTTCAGTGCTCAGGACCCGGTTGGATTCTCGTGCGATCCAATCCGGTCGAAATCCATGTTTCTTAGAAACTATAATGGAGTAAGTCAAAAAGACCATCTCGCTCCAATGGTCCCAGCACTGTAGACAGTTTGTGAAATGGGCAACAGGTTCTCAAGATAAGGTCTTTTGAGTGTTTTTGGGCCTGGTGGGGCCCGGGTCCTGTTCGACCTGGTCAGACCGACCTGGCCTGACCCAATCTGG
Source organism: Viscum album (assembly GCA_963277665.1). Lineage (NCBI taxonomy): Eukaryota > Viridiplantae > Streptophyta > Magnoliopsida > Santalales > Viscaceae > Viscum > Viscum album. The sequence continues at coordinate 956,976,587 of OY728143.1, read as the reverse complement.
GCTAGGCCGAGGTGGACTCGGCACACTGGGCTAATGTTCGAACCGGCCCGCAAGAGGGGCGGCCCACAAGGGTAGCCCCACAAAAATAGGGAGGCCTGAAAAAGGGGAGGCCCGACCCACGTGGGGCGGCGGCCTAACTCGGGGGTGGAGGCTCGCTCTGAGGGCAGCAGCCAGTTCTGAGGGTGGTGGCCTGCTCCGAGGGATGCTTCCCAACTCAAGGTTGGTGGCTCGACTCGAGGGCGGCAACCCAGTCTTAGGGAGGAAGCCATCTCCATGGTGGTGGCCCGATCTGAGGGCTGCGGCCCGGCTCAAGGGCGACGTCCAGGTCCAAGGGTGGCCGCCTAGCTAGACAGCAGTGGCCCAGTCTGAGGGGGGCGGCCCGACTCGAGAGTGGTGGCCTAGTGTGAGGGAGGTGACCCGCTCGAGGGCAGGGGCCTAGCTCGAGGGCGGCGGCCCAGTCTGAGCGCGGCGGCCCGGCTCGAGGGGGAACGCTCGGTCTGAGGGATGTAGCCCGGCTCAAGGGCAGCGACCTAGCGTGAGGGCGGCGGCCATGTTCAGTCTAACGTGGGGTGTGTAACCCCCCAGTCTCCTCGATTACCAAATGACCCAGAATCCATTCTGTTTGTTAGAAGGTGGCACCGCGTGGGCACCGCTAAATCACCACGGAACCCGCTAGAGGTAGTATCGGCCTCCGCCGTGACTTCGGCAGCAACTTCTATTCGCCGGCAGTGCCACGGTCGCGCCTCCTCCCTTCCTCCAACCAGCCATTTTGTCAGCCGCCTCCTCCGTTCACCATGGATGATGAGCCTTGGGGCTCCTCTTACGACATGTGTCGATGCACTCATGGTCTTCTATATAGGCGCAAGGATAGCAAGATATCGGAGGGATCGGGTCAGGTTTGTTAGGCCCGCGCCCTTCGTGTTAGATTGTTATATGGAGGATATTAAGGGGTTGAATAATCAATTTAATTAAACAACAAGATAACCCTGCAACAACTTCCCGCATAAATTAATTAATCACTGGTCTACCCATTAGTCGGTTGAGTCAGGTTCTTCATATAATTTTAAGACCAAGGAAGAGGGAAACAAAAATGCACGATTGAAATAACCCCCTACATTGAAACATTGGAGAGTTCTCACGGTTGAGGGAGTCTCGTTGTTCACCGTCCTTGCAATAAGATGTCCTCTCCACCGCTCGAACATCAAACTTCAGTACGTGGTTTCAGTGTCGCACTTCACCTCCTTCTAGGGTCAGATCCGCCCTCTAAGTGCTCAGAATTATGGCACTCCAACGGAACATCATTTCATGGTGAAGCTTGTTTGATAACCCTTTCCCAAGCTCCATATTTATAGGAGAGGGGGAGCGTAAGTAATGATGCGGGGAGTTAATAGTGGCTCATTAATTAAGAAGCTTCCTAATTCCCCCAACGTTTTTGTTACTTAGACTGGAGGGTCAAGCCATTTATTGTCTTGACAAGTCTCGGGTCCCACCTTATAGCTTGTCCATTGGAAAAATAGAATAAAAATAAAAAAAATGTTATTTTATTTATTCTATTAAAAAGATCAAAAAACTAACTTTTTATCTGAACCTAATGTGGTCAAAGTGAAGAATCCCTAAATAAAATCTCGGTGTTGCTGATTCAACAGTGCCCTCAGATTTTTGTTCCAAAAAACGGTTCAAAAGTTAGAAAATGCCGCCTGCGCGTTTACAAAATGTACTCGAAAAAAAGTTCAGTAAATTATTAACTATTACCCTCGACCCGCACCGGTTGAGGATAGGCTCTTCCTAATTGAAACACTCCACAAAAAACCCAACATTACTCTTTTATTTCCAATCAGAGTTACAGTTTAGAAGTTATAGATTTTACAATAAATTAATTCTCACTTAATTATTTTATTTACGTCCAAAAACTAGCTTTCACTGGTGGCCCCCACCAACCAATGTTAGTATCTTCATAATAAGATCATACCCTCACAAGTTCTATGATTATCTTAGATTATTAATCCAAGTTACCGTTCATGAGTAACAAGCATTTGAAAAATAAAATAACTTTATTTAATTATTTTATATATGGTAATGCCATTTTCAGGTTTTCACACTGGAGGCCCATGCCGACTAAAATTATGTCACCCTTAGGGTAAACCTGTCATCCTGAATGCAGCAGTTCCCTCGTATTTCTGATATGGTCAACCATTTAATAGTTATTCCACTATTCCAGGAAAATTGCTTACTCTTGGTAAATAAAGCATAACAAAACTTTGATAGATCATTATTCGCACTCTGGGCTTCAGAATCATGTGCCATCAGATTTTGTGGTCTTGAAATAATTATATATAATTAAAATATATATATATATAAATTTTGGGATGTTACATTCTCCCCACCTTAGGGATTTACATCCCCAAAATCCAAAATATAGACTAAAAAACAAATGGGGGTACTGAGAATGAATCTGAGCCTCCCGCTCCCATATCCACTCATGGAGGTTCCCGTGCTACTAGAGAATGTGCTCTAGTGGTATCAAACCCCCACGAAGAACCCACTCCTTTGAACCTCAAACACCACCAGGAGCTCTATAAAAATCACCCCATCATCAAAGTCCAACTCACTCTAGTTGATAACGTGCGATGGATCTTTCACGCATCTCCTCAACTATGACACATGGAAAACATTATGCACCCAGTGCATCTGTGGGGAAAGAAATAGACGGTACACCACCTCGGCCACTCTTCTGAGAATCTAGAAAGGTGTGAGGAATCTCAAAGATAACATTCTTTCCCAGCCAAATCTCTACAGAACTCGTCGAGGTGAGACCCGTAGGAAGAAATGGTATTCCTCCTCTTGTAAGAATAAGGAATATTCTAGCTCTGAGTAGTTTTCACTTGCTAAAAAGTGTGGCATCGTGATACAAAATTCGTCATTGATTCCTTCATCTCAGGATATTAGTACTGACGCCGGAGGTCCTGGTACATCTTCGCCACTCCATGATGTACCGTTAAAGGGGATGTATGGATCTACCTCAACACCCCCTTATGAAGTGCCACTGGAAACATGGTATGTCCTCTGAAGAGGATGATGTGATCCCCACCTTTAGAAAATCCATCAAGTGCCTGCCCTGATGATATTGGAGCATGTCGAGCCTCACAGTTTGTGTCCCCTTGTTGTGCCTCCCTGAATCGCTGAAGGAGTGGGGGTGTGACTGTCATATACTCGAGGTATGCTACTCCATCTCTATCCATAAGGGATATCAGAAACGTGGATAGATTCTTTGTCGCCTCACTCAACAACTTTAGACTAGACATCTTGTTGGTTTCATCTACTACCAAGTACCCCTTCCTAGGAGTATAGACTATCTCAAAGTCATAATCTTGGAAGAACTCTTTCCATAATCATTGTCTCAGGTTTGGGTCCTCCTGAGAGATGATATACTTGAGACTCTTGTGATCAGAGTAGACTGAAAAACATTCACCCATCATGTAATGTCTCCACCCCTTCAAGGAGAATACCACTAATTATAACTCCAGGTCATGGGTAGCATTGTTCTCCTTGTTAGTCTATGCCTCAGCTTCAGATAGTTTTGATGACACTTCTCTGTCCATAGGATAGGCTCCCCCTTTTTCATCAAAGCTGTTATGAGTGCCGCTACCCAGGAAATTTCTAGTTCAAAACTCTGGTAGTACCCATCAAAATTAGATGTCCCTATCCCTTAAAGGAGGTAAACATGGAAAAATATTTTGAAAAGATGTCCCCACACTATTACACTCTTTTTATGAACTGAAAACTGAATACCTCTTCTGTCATGAGGGTAATTTTGGCAGACTCAAGAGTGATCGGTTGCACCCTCTCATGCATGAGTTTACCATATGCTGCATGGGTTTACTCTTTCACCGACCAAGTAAAACCACATTCCCACATTGTAGATAAACCACAAACTTCTTTCCTAATATAGTCAATCTACGTATGAACTGTGGATGCTCAGTCCATACCCAAACTAACATCATAAGGCCTCGACGCTGCCACCAAGAGGTTGCAACCAAATCTATCACCTCAAGGTTCAGATCACACCATTAGTGTAACTATGATTATTGGGTATCCTCCAAAATGTATCTCCAGACGTGAGGGTCAATTCAAAGGTTTAACCAGAAACTCTATGTCTTGGACAAGATTTGTGGAATGAAGGAATTATTGGTACCTATTTCAATAGATACAACAACTAGTAGTAGACATAGATTGTACCTATAATCATTCCATGAGTCCATGGGTCATACTCCCTGGTCGCATGTAGCTACTCCATTCCCCTATCCTCTAGCTCCTTGAGCCTGGTGGGGACCACATTGAGGTGGGGTTTGTAACATGTCGTAATGTATACCACCTCATGCTACTCTCTTAGCTCCACTTCTACGTCTGTTTCCCGATAGATTCATCATTCCTATCACTTCCTCTTCCTAAAACATTTTACATGCCCATGTCTCTGAGACTTGCGTCAGTTTCCTACATACATACTGCTAACATTCCCTGGCTGTATTCACTCCTCCAAAGAACATTCAACCACAAAGGTTATCTCTATCACCCTAACATAAGTAGTGATTCATAGAGGATTAGTTTTATCTTGGATGTCCCTAAAAACACCTCACTCGGAGGTCAGAGCCCTGAAGCACTGATCGTATAGTTTTAATTGAGTACCTAGGATAGTTGGTACACCTCGATGAATACTCATATACCCACATGTCATCTTGCTGAAGCTGTAGAAGCTCTAGGAAACTCTCATCCACTTCCTCAAGCCAGTCCTAAGCTGCCTATGAGTTGGGATCACCTCAGATCCTGATGGGTATCTGATGCTAAAACATTTGTAAGGCATTAAGAATACATGTGTCCTCTACCATTACTACGAGTTGTAACTACTGACCAATGAGCAGTGATATAGCTGACACACTACCCGAAGGTACTATCATGGGAAACAGTCAACGTACCAAAGACGAATCACTTTGCAGACCATCCTCATGGCCACTCACTAGAAAATACTAGAAGCTAATATCGCCATCTTCTCTACTCGTGTCTTAACTGGGTGGAAAACTCTAGCCATAGCCTTCATCCAATCCTTACCCGCCTACAGGTCCATCTGATTTTGGAGCCTAGGTTTCCTCTACCGTTGGAACTTGTGCAATGTGCTCAGTCGGCGTGCACCCTCTACCGATGGGGCTGCTGGCAACAGTTCTCCAACAGGCAGTGGGGTTGCTGGTATACCACCCGAAGGTGCCAATGTCATAAGGGGGCCCTGTACTAAGGCCTCAATGTTTGGTGGGTCATCATTGCATACTATCTCAGAAAACCTGGGTGGCTATCTTCATGGAGACATCCAGATAAGGAACAGGAGCACCATGATCATTAAGTTATACCTGGTGAGATGACACCAAAAAATTCAAAAGAAAAACTTTTCAAAAACACACGCAATTTGTGCTTTCATGTACTGAGTTAGAAATCAGAACTCAAGGTCCTTGTGTATAAATATGTCAGCCGCTGCACTAACACTGGACTTACCAAACTGAAAACCCCACTCAAAACACATTATACTATTTCCACATATAAAATATCAGAGTCCTAGTTCTTTCGTAGAACCAAAATCCTTTTATACCACTTTGTCATGACTCGCCCTCTAGGGCCAATCTTGTGACTATCCCAAACCCATGTTCCATAGGCCAGGGGCTAGAGACTAGCAAATAAAGGAATGTTCCCTAAAATGGGAAGTCATTGCCTTTAAAACTGTACAATCACATGGTCTGAGAGCACAAAAATAAGCAATTGTGATGTAAAATGTTGTAGTAAAAGTGTACTAAAAGTATGGTGTCTGGAATAAAAGCCCAACATGAAAAGTACAAGTACAACTGAAAATAACAAAACACTTGAAAGGTGAAAAGCATCTCATGGATCGTCCATCGCGGATACTACCTGAAGGGTAGGTACAAATTGCTTCCATAGTACTCCACATATTCATGTCTCCTCTGCATCACGTCATGCCAAATGTCCACCTATGAGCTTTGTCTAGTCATAGCTCTGTCATCCTTGATCAATGTTGTACGTTTTCTACACAAACACAACAAGTTATGGGCAAAGCCCGTGTAGGGGTGAGTATAACGATACTCAGTAGGTACCATGATACCCCCAAGGTCTCCAAAAATTCCACAATTAAAAACCATAGGTTAACACCGTGATGGTAAAGAACCACACAAGTAGAGTACCACATAACATAACCTCAATCCCAAGTACAAAGTAAAGACAGCTCACACAAAGATTTATTCTAAGTGTTGTAACAAGTAAAATCCCCAGTCACATCCTTGAACACCTCGGCTACTGGAGAACACCTCCTATATCGAGTAAAGTGGGCCTGCCATACCATAGAAAGTCACTTCCCACTAACCATGAACTATTGAGGTACGTCTCCGCATCACGTACAGTGGCCTTGTCGTATCACACAGAGCCGTCCCTCCCCAACGCGTCCTGCTAAGGTACTCCTCCCCATTGCGTACCGCGAAAGCTCCCCACTGTGGCCTGCCAGGTCACACAGAACCACCCACCCCATCGTGGTCAGTGAAGGTACACTTTTCCATTGTGTACCATGACCCTCTAGTCACTCCGAGTCAAAAATTCAACATTCGCCGATCTCAGCCAGTTCCAGGGTTCCGTACGTAGTACGCTTCAGAGAACTGATCCCCAAGCCATCAACTATAGCTTAACTAGCATGAAGTCTCACAAAGAAGTAACCTGATGTTTTGCCGTGTCACAAGGGTTATAAATGAATAGAAGGCGTGTCAATCGGACACCTGGTCTGTGCGTTATTGGAATTTCAGTGTCGAGGGCTAGGTTGGATTCATGTGTGATCCAACCCAGTCGTACTCCAAGTTTCTATGAAACTCTAATAGAGTAAGATAAAAATACCATCTCACTCCAAGGGTACCAACTCCATAGATGGTTCTTCAAATGGTCATCTGGTTCTCATGATAAGGTCCTTCGAGTGTTTCTTTGCCCGGTTGGGCCTGGGTCCTATTCGGCCTGCAAGAGGGGTGACCCACAAGGCTGCCAGCAAAGGTGTGGCCCGTCCCACGGAGGGTGGCGGCCTGACCAGGAGGTGTCAGCCAGCTGGGCAGCGGCCCGACACGGGGGGGGGGGGGGGTGGCCCACTCCAAGGGCGGCCGCCTGGTCTGAGGTGGTGGCCCTCCTCACAGGAGACAACTCGGGTGAGGGGAGAGGTCCGGTCTGAGGGCGGCGGCCCTGCTCGAGGGAGGGGGCCCAGTCTGAGGGAAGCGACCCGACTAGAGGGTGGTGGCCCGTTATGAGTGTGGAGGACCAACTCAAGGGCGGAGACCTGGTGTGAGGGCGGAGGCATGCTCGATGGAGACTGCCCGGTGTGAGGGAGGTGGCCCAGTTCACTCCGACATGGGGGGTGTACCCCCCCCCCCCCCCACACCCCCCAATCTCCTGGATTCTCAAATGGCCCAGAGTTCATTCAGTTTTTGAGGTAGAAACACTTCATAGGTGCCACTCGGTCGCTGCAGAACCCGCTGAAGGCAGGTTCGGCTTCCGCCATGGCTTCAGCCACAGCCTCCATTCGTTGGCAGTGCGGCGGTCGCGCCACCTCCTTTCCTGTGGCCGGCCATCGTGCAGATGGCCTCAGCAGTTCAATGTAGTTGATGAGTCGTGGCCATCCTCTTGCGTCGTGCATCGATGCGCTAACAGTCTTCCATGGAGGTGAAAGTATAGTAAGATATCGTAGGGTTCAGGACGTGTTCGTTAGGCCCGTACCCTCTGCATTATCTTGTATTATGGAGCATATTAAGGGGTTGAATAATAAATTGAATGAAACAACAAGACAAATCCCACAAAGATACAATGCAACAACCTCTCATATTAACAAATGAATTATGGGTCAACCTGTTAGTCGGTTGACATGAGTTTTTGTATAATTTCTAGAACAAGGAAGAGAGAAACAAAATTTCACAACTGAAGTAAACCCCTACAATGAAACGTTAGAGAGTGCTTGCGGTTGAGGGAGTATCGTTGTTCGTCATCCCTGCAATAAGTTGTCATCGCAGCCGCTTGGATGTCATACTCCAGTTCAGAGTTTCGGTGTCGCACGTCACATCCTAATGGGGTCAGCTGATTCCTCTAAGGGCTCAACATTATGGCACTCCAACAGAACATTGTTTCTTGGTGAAGCTTTTCTGATACCCCTCTCCCAAGCTCTATATTTAAAAGAGAGCGGGAGAGTAAGTAACGACGTGAGGAGTTAATGATGTATCATTAATTAGGAAACTTCTTAATTTCCCCCAATGTTGTTGTTACTTACATTGAAAGGTCATTCCATTTATGGATTGAAACATTGTAGGTCCCACCTTACCACTTGTCCATTGGAGGAATAGAATAAAAATAAAATAATAAAGTTATTTTATTTATTCTATTAAAAAGATCCAAAAAAAATATTTTTCTTTAGACCTACTGCGGTCAAAGGGATGCCTCTCTTAAAAAAATATCGGCTCTGCGGATTCAGTTGTGCCCTCATATTTTTAATCTGAGAAATTGTTCAAAAGATAGAAAACACCGCTCGTGCAATTACTGAACGTACCTATAAAATGTTCAGTAAATTATTTACGGTCACCCTCAACCATTGCCTATCGAGATTAGGCTCTACCCAAGTGAAAAACGCCTCAACAAGCCCAACAGTACTCTAAGATTTCCAATACGAGTTACCATTTAGATGTTATGGATTTTACAATAAAATAATTGTCAAATAATTATTTTATTTATGGCTAAAAACTAACATTAACTGGTGGCCCGTGCTAGAAAATGTTAGTATCTTCATAAAGAGAGAATACACTAATGAGTTTAGAAGCAGTCTTGGATTTTTAATCTGAGTTACCGTTATTGAGTTACAAGCATTTTAAAAATAAAATAACCTTATTTAATTATTTTATTCATGGTTATGTCATTTTTGGGTTTTCTCACAGGAGGCATGTACTGACTAATCTTAAAACATGCCTATGGTAAACCTGCCATCCTGAACGCAGTGGTCCCCTCATATTTTTGATTCGGACAACCGTTTAAGAGTTGTTCCAATTTTTTAGGAAAAAATCTCACAAGCACTAATTAAAGCTTAACAAAACATCAGCAGATCATTTGGGGAACTCTGGGCCTCTGAATCACATGTCGTCTGATTTCACGGTCTCAAAATAAATCCATATAATTAAAAATAAAATACGGAAATTACGAGACATTACATTCTCCCCACCATAGGGATTTACGATTCTGAAATCCAAAATATAGACTAAGGAAACAAATGGGGGGGGGGGTTCTGAGCATGAATCTGAGCCTCCATATCCCATGTACTCTCTTGGAGGTTCTTGTGCTGCATGTGAATGTGCACTAAAATTATCGACCGCCCATGAAGTAACCGCTCTTGTCGATCCTCAAACTCCCATGGGAACTCCGTAAAAGTCACCCCATCATCAAAGTACCACTCTCCATTGTTGAGAACGTGAGATAAATCATGCACACATCCCCTTAGCTATGACACATGGAAAACATTACGCACCTGGTGCATATATGGGGAAAGAGATAGATGGTACACCACCTCGCCCACTCTTCTAAGAATATAAAAAGGTCTGATGAACCTCATAGATATCTTGCTGCCCCAGCCAAATCTCCTCAAACCTCATTGAGGGGGGACCCATATGAACAATTGGTCTCCCTCCTCATGTCGGCATAAGACTTTTTCTAGCTCTGAGTAGTTTTCACTTGCTAACAAGTGAGGCATAATGATACAAACTCATTCATTTCTTCCTTCATCATGGGCCCTCAGTACTAACGCTGGAGGTACTGCTACATCATCAGCACTTTATGATGTACCATTAAAGGGGATGTATGGATCTCCCTCAACACCTCCATCCAAAGCGTCATTAGTACCATGGTACGTCCTCTAAAGAGGATGACGTGTTCCCCACCTTCAATAAATCCATCAGGTGTCTGCCCTAAGGATATCTGAGCACGTTGAGCCTCGTAATCAGTGTCCCCAAGTTTCTCCTCCTTAACTTGTTGAAGGAGTGGGGTATGACTATCACAACCCTACTTTCTATTACAACTTAAACATGCTTTTTTACATATAACTTCACTTGATACAACAAAGAAGATCGATAGGTTTAGTGTCTTTGGGGATTAGGATCATTACATAAAAATTTTAAACTTGAAATACAACATCTTTATTGAAAACATCCTTTACATGACCACTACATTCCTTCATACTTAGAATTGCATGGGATAACCAGAGGACATGCATAAGAAAAGGGTGAGCTATAAAGCCCAGTAAGGGAGTACACAATGAATAACTTGAAGATTTCAATACATGTTAGGCAATAGTAATATCAATAGATCATAAGAGTAACATGAACATAAAGGCATGATAAAGCATGATAACCATAACATGGAAATTTGGAAACAACACTTAACATTGAATTAGCATGAGCCAGGCTCATTGCACATGGAGCATGAGTAAACCCTCATTGCACTTGAAGCACGAGTAAACCCTCGTTGCAATTGAATTAGCATGAGTCGACACTCATTGCACATGACGTATCATGATACTATACTTTACCCAATGCATTGGAGCGCTATAAGGGCGCACCCTTCTTAAACATTCCATTTCATGCATAAGTGTGCCACATGGATCATAAAACATGGATTCATAAAACATAATCATTTATTTCACGATAAAGGAATGTGGAATTCATACATGAAACTTTATAATCAATAAGTAAATGTGCATAAAGGTGAATACCCTTGATGGAGAAATGGGCATGGTATTCACTACACAATGATATTGGCTTAGAAAATCGGTGTGATTTCGGCAGCGTAACGGCGTGACATAAGAATTCATAAAATGGTTGATGAGAGAGAAAGGGGTTACTCATCATATTTACATGTAATGGACAGTAAGGAGCTCATATATATACATGTCCCAACAATTGAAAATGAATTTATATTCATGATACAAAAGTATTTCTTGAATATAAAAGAGGAGAAAAAAATTCCTTTCGGAATTTCGGCATAGTAACGGGTGTACATGGGAGGCATTTAATGAGAGATAAAGGGGTCTCCCATCATTAAAACAATAAGAGGGAAGTATGGGGGATGTGTGAAACCATACACCAACATTCATAATTGAAATTAGAAGGGCAATACAACTTAATGAAAATTGACAAAATTGAGAAAGGAAGAAAAACCCCTTACTTGGAAGTGTGCTTCCAAAGGCTAGAGAGTGGCTTGTGAGAGGCTTCTTGGGAGCTTGGGGAAACTTGAGAGGATTATAGAGAGAGTAGGGCAGAGGTTGGACGAACTCCAAGGTCTTTGAGTGAGGAGGAAGTGGGAGCTTGGGTGGGTTTATATAGGAAAGGTGAGGGAATTCTTTATTATTTAGGTTTGGGACCCCTTATATTAAAATAATCCAAACCACAAACCATCCCATGGTATTTGCCCATGGTTTATGGAAAAGGGAATAGGAAAAAAATATTTTACAAGGCCAAGGTCCGAACCTATTAAAAAATTAGGGTTGCTTATGTGGAGGTGAGTCACACTCCCATGGAAATTAATTTAAAAAGGCAAAGTGTTGAATAAGTCTTGAGGGCTCCATTAATGCTTTGAAAAGTAAGTCAAACAAACCCAAAACCTCATTATTTTAATGATAAAACACATATTGGCCGAACATAAGGATTATGGTATTTTATTACATCACCATTGGGTCATTATGATGTCATAAAACACATTATATATTTAAATGGTATTTAGTTTTTACCCAAAAATTTGACTGTCTCAGAAAATTATGAAAAATTCACCATTGGATAATTTCGACGTCCTGACTCAAAAAAATAATATTCATTTTATCTAAATAATTTTATAAATATATGAATTTTTACTTTTAAAAAAACTGACATTTATAAAAAATTCACGGGTTTTGACAGAAATGGCTTTCAAACCTTAATAAAAAATTAAATTGCATTCATAAAATTATAAGATCATTTATATTTAATAAAAATTAATTTAATATTAATAATAATATTTTATTAAAATAATATTTAATTAAAAAATCCTTTAATTTAATAAAATATAATTTTTAATTAAATAATAACGAAAAACACCATTTGTACTTTAAATACTAATTACAATGTATCAAAAATGACTAGAAATTATATTCATTATTATATAAAAAAAAATAATGTACATGAACATGGTGCTACTTATTTGTTACATAACCCCTTAAAATAGCCACATAAGACCTAAGGGTAAGGTGTGCGATTGTGACAGACTCTTGGGGTGGCTCAGATAACATCGCTCGAGTGGTAATCTCTATCAACTTCCACTTTTCCTGTAGATGGTCCCGTTCAAGCTTTACATAATGAAGCTCAGCTTGGGCTTGGTCAAGGGAGAAGCCCAAAGATGCCACCTCATTTCCGAGCTCCGAAAAATGGGCTTCATAAGGGGAAATTCAACTGGATGAGGTCATCTCTTCCTTTGTCTGAGTAGAAATGGGTTCATTAAAGCCTTATATTTATACTACTCAGATGATCACTGTTCAACGACTATAAAAGTAACGGTCACAAATCTTAATGTAAAACTAAAGAAGTTGACATCATATAAAAACATTTTTCACAAAGAAACATTTAACTGGATCAAGAGGTATTTTCCATTAATGAAACTTTGGGTCATTACAATATTCCCCCCTTAAGAAATTTATCCCTCAAAATTTTTCTTTTCCCACACTAAAAAAAATGTGGGTAACTCAGCTTCATCATATCCTCCGACTCCCAAGTTGCTTCTTAAAAATTTTGGTTTCTCCACAACACCTTGACGAGGGGCATTGTCTTATTTTGTAGAACTTTTTCTCTACGATCTAAGATCTTCACTGGTTTCTCCTCATAAGAATGATCATCTTCCAATTGTACCACCTCGGAAGAGAGTACATGTGAAGGGTCTGGTATGTACTTCCTTAAGAGGGATACATGAATGACATCATGCACCTTGGCCATAGTAGGTGGAAGTTCTAGTCGATAGGCCACAACCCCAACACGATCAAGAATCTCTAAGGGGCCGATGTACCTTGGACTTAACTTCCCTTTCTTTCCAAACCTCATGACCTTCTTCTATGGAGATATGAGTAAAAACACCATCTCTCCGACTTTAAACTCAAGGTCTCGTCGACGATTATCTGCATAAGTCTTCTGTCGACTTTGGGCTGCCTTGATATGCTGCTTAATGGTTTTCACCTTCTCCACCATTTCTTCAACCATTTCTGGTCCAAGAAGCTTACGTTCACCGAACTCATCCCAACATGCCGGTGTTCTACACCTTTTCCCATACAGGGCTTCATATGGTGCCATTTGGATGCTCGAGTGGAAAATATTATTATTAGAGAACTCAACCAGAGGAAGATGTTGATCCCATCCTCCTTTAAAGTCCATTGAGCACGCTCACAACATATCCTCAAGTTTTTAGATAGTCCGCTTGGATTGGCCATCAGTTTGAGGATGATAGGCCGTACTGAAGTTCAGTTCAGTATTCAGAGCTTGTTGAAGACTCTTCCAAAATGTAGAGGTGAATCTTGGATCTCGGTCAGAAATAATAGATAGTGGTACTCCATGCAACCGTACCACATCCCTGATATATATCTGTGCTAGTTGATCCAAAGAGAAATACTCTCGAATAGAAATGAAGTGTGTAGTCCTTGTAAGACGATCCACAACAACCCAGATTTCATTGTTGCCTTTGGATATCCTTGGAAGTCCAATGACAAAGCCCATGGTGATGTTCTCCCATTTCCATTCTGGTATGGGCAATGGTTGCATCATCCCCTTACACTTCTGGCTCTTTGCCTTCACTTTCTGACACACCAGGCACTTTGATGTATATTCAGCGATCTCCTTCTTCATATTATCCCACCAAAAGTTTTCTCAGAGATCTCGATACATCTTTGTGCTCCCTGGGTGAATAGAGAAATTTGAACTATTTTCATCATCCAAAAGTTCCTTCTTCAGCTCCGAACTTGATGGAACACATGGTCTTTTCCCAAACTGCACAATTCCTTCTTCATTAACATTAAAATCTGAGGATTTTCCCATTTTGATAGCTTCCACTTTTTCTTAGATTCCCGCATCATCCTTTTGAGCATCCTTTAGCCTTTCCATAAGAGATGGTTGAGCAATCATTTGTGAAAGGATTGATGATGTTCCCTTCTTTTTGATTCCCACATCCAACTTCATTAAGACTAAGAATATTGGATCCTTCTCAATTCTCATCATTGATAGAATCGCTGGATCCTTTCTACTTAGGGCATCTGCCACCTTGTTCACTTTCCCAGGGTGGTAATGTATTGAACAGTCATAATCCTTGATGAGCTCTATCCATCTTCTCTGGCGCATATTAAGCTCTTTCTGTGTGAATATATATTTAAGACTCTTGTGGTCAGTATATATCTCACATTTCTCTCCATAGAGATAATGCCACCAGATTTTCAAGGAAAAGATCACCGCCGCCAACTCCAGATCATGCGTTGGATAGTTTTGCTCATGGATTTTTAACTGCCTTGAGGCATAGGATATCACTTTATCATTCTACATCAGCACACATCCTAAGCCCTTCTTCGAAGCGTCACTGAATACCACAAAACGCTCCCCACTTGTGGGTAAAGTGAGCACGGGTGCAGTGATAAGCCTCCTTTTCAACTCCTTGAAGCTTTCTTCGCATTCATCACTCCTAGCAAACATTACTCCCTTTCGAGTTAGCTTGGTAAGAGGGTTGGACAATCGTGAGAAATTTCTCACAAATCGTCGATAATATCTAGTTAACCCCAAGAAGCTATGGATATTAGTTATCGATGTTGGCCTTATCCATCCCTCAATTGCATCTGTTTTGGAGGGGTCCATAGATATCCCATTGCTTGTGATGATATGGCCCAATAATGATACCTCCTTCAACCAGAACTCACACATGCTATACTTGGCATAGAGCTTCTCCTTGCGCAAAGTCTCCAGTACAGTTCTTAAATACTCCTCATGGTCCTCCTTGGTTTTGGAGTATATTAGAATATCATCTATAAAGACTACCACAAATTTGTCTAGGTAATCTCTAATGAATCTATTTATCAAGTACATGAATATTGCTGGAGAATTGGTGAGTCTGAAAGGCATTACTATGAATTCATAGTGCCCGTACATTGTACGAAAAGCAGTCTTGGGGATATCTTCCTTCTTCACCCTTACTTGATAATATCCCAACCGCAAGTCCACCTTGGAGAAGTATTGTGCTCCACGCAGCTGATCAAACAAGTCATCGATTCTTGGGATAGGATACTTGTTCTTTATCGTGATTTTGTTAAGTTCGCGATAATCGATGCAAATCCGCATTGACTCATCCTTCTTCTTGATGAAGTGGACTGGTGCACCCCATGGTGATGCACTTGGGCGTATAAACCCTTTATCCAGATTCTCCTGTAGTTGTTTCTTCAGCTCTTCAAGCTCAACAACAGCCATTCTATATGGAGTCTTGGATATTGGTAGCACCCCAGGTATAAGTTCAATTGAGAACTCAACATCTCTTCTTGGAGGAAGACCAGGAAGTTCCTCGGGAAATATTTCAGCGAATTCCCTCACAATAGGAATTTCATCAAGGGTGGTTTCATCCTTGGACTCAATCATCTGAGCCAGATATGCGTTCTCATAAGGTAGTAATATCCATTCTTGAGATGATGGAGCTAAAGGAGATTCATCTTCCTCCTGACACTTGTAAAGAATCAGGGGTCGATTCTCCATATGGAGTGTGATTTCCCTCTCCCGACAATTTATGTTAGCTCTATATAAGGAAAGCCAATAAATGCCAAGAATTACATCAAATTCCACCAAAGGGAGTATGATGAGGTTCGCCGGGAAATTCAATCCACAAATTATAACAGGGGAGGACTTATACTCATGGTATGCAATGATTTCCCCATTTGCCGTACTCACCGACATCATTACTTCCATGATTTGTGGTGGTGCAGGGATTGTTCTACTAAACTTTTGAGATATAAAAGAATAAGTAGAACCTAAATCAAAAAGTATGTTCGCTATTCTTGAATGAATAACTAGAGTACCTATCACCACTTCATTGTCGGGGTTCACTTCGGCAGAAGTGATGGAAAAAGTTCTTCCTTGTTGTCTTGGAGGTTGCTGGTTTCCTCCGATAACCCTTGGATTAGGGCACTGATTTGCAAAATGACCCAGTTCATTGTATTTGTAGAATTGAACAACGCGTTGAGGTTCGAAAGAAGCGTTCCTCTCCTCTATCGTAGCTTCGGGTCCTTCTTACTGACAGTTAACAGCTAGGTTCCCTTCTCTTCTACACCTGAAGCATTTTCTTTTCCCCCTAAGGCAATTTCTAGGGTGCTTCTTTCCACACTTTTGGCAAGTGGGATGCTGTAACTTCTTATCGCCATTGGATTTATCCATCGGACCACCAGCATTGAAGTCCACCTTATGCTTCTTATCCCCATGATACCCCTGTGATTCTCCGATCTCCATTTCAACCTTGATGGAACATCGGACAATTTCCTCATAGCTGTCGAAGTCACGGATCGCTAATGCTTTCCTCAAGCTAGGCTTCAGCCCACCAAAGAAGCGGTCAACCTTGCATTCAGGGGTAACGACAAAGCCGGAAGCGTATCGTTCAAGCCTTGTAAAGTTTGCCTCGTACTCTCCCACAGATTCTTCATCTTTCTGCTTGAGGGAAAGGAAGTCCCTTTCTATCTTAAGACGTAGGGTGCACGGAAAATATTTATCGAAAAACATCTTCTGGAATTCCTTCCATTCCAAAGCCTCGATCTCCTCCTCAGGCTTAGAATTTTTGATCAACTTCCACCATTGATCAGCTTCACCCTCCATACGATAAGCCGCCAGGAGAACCTTCTCTTGTTCAGAACATTAAAGGATAGAGAAGATATTTTTAATGGAGTTGATCCATATGCTCAACGATCGTGGGATCAGATGATCCACTAAAAGTAGGAGGCCTTTGTCTCATGAAGCTCCCGATAGAGACTTGTTCTTTCTTATGGGGGGTTGAACGTTCCTCTTGACCCATGTTTCTATTCAAAACTTGAGTTAGCTGAGAGAGAAGTGTGAAAATGTTCGTGATTCCCGCTCCCATTGGATTGGGCATCTCATTAGTACAATCATCACATTGATCTTCACAATGGTTGTTAGCCCAAGTTCTCCTATTACCGGCCATTGGCTGGAATAAAAGGAAAGTTAGGGGTAACACATAAAGGGTAATCCAAAGACAAAAGTTGGTGACTTATAAATAAACTCTAATCTCTTTAACTCATGAGTCTATAGGATTCAATCCAGGCTTTTCATGATCTTCCTTCTAACATATATTCTTAGGGGCATTTTTCCCTTAATAAGGGTTCATACTAAGATTTTGAATTTATCAAAACATATCCCCCGGGAGTGTTATAACCAAGAGTGCAGAAAGGCCCATTGTCGTGCACCAGTTCCCGTTCGAGTCTAGCTCAAAGCGGTGTTTTCGGGTTTTACCCCTAGGATACATCTGTTCCAGAGCCGCCTCTACCTGCTCGTATCCATACAGGGATGTATTTGTTTGATAAACCACTTACTTAGTATTTACCAAAACTTAGGGATGTTTTTATTATACTTAGTCTTGTATCTATGTCTTTACTAGGGTTTCCTAATCGCAAAAAATAACTAAACCTATCCTTTGATACCAACTATGACAACTCTTCTCTCTATTACAACTTAAACATGCTTTATTATATATAACTTCACTTGATACAACAAAGTGGATCGAGAGGTTTAGTGTCTTTGGGGATTAGGATCATTACATAAAAACATTAAACTTGAAATACAACATCTTTATTGAAAACTTCCATTACATGACCACTACATTCCTTCGTACTTAGCATTGCATGGGATAACCTGAGGACATGTATAAGAAAAGGGTGAGCTATAAAGACCGGTAAGGGAGTACACAATGAATAACATGAAGAGTTCAATACATGTTAGGAAATAGGAATATAAATAGAGTATAACAGTAACATGAACATAGAGGCATGATAAATCATGATAATCATAACATGGAAATGTGGCAACAACACTTAACATTGAATTAGCATGAGCCAAGGCTCATTGCACATGGAGCATGAGTAAACCCTCATTGCACTTGAAGCATGATGAAACCCTAGTTGAACATGAATTAGCATGAGTAAACACTCATTTCACAAGACGTATCATGATACTATACTTTACCCAATGCATTGGAGCGCTATAAGGGCGCACCCTTCTTAAACATTTCATTTCATGCATAAGTGTGCCACGTGGATCATAAAACATGGATTCATAAAACATAATCATTTATTCCACGATAAAGTAATGTGTAATTCATACATGAAACTTTATAATCAATAAGTAAATGTGAATAAAGGTGAATACCATTGATGGAGAAATGGGCATGGTATTCACTACACAATGATATTGGCTTAGAAAATCGGTGTGATTTCGGCAGCGTAACGGCGTGACATAAGAATTCATAAAATGGTTGATGATAGAGAAAGGGTTTCCTCATAATATTTACGTGTAATGGAAAGTAAAGAGGTCATATAGATACATGTCCCATAATTTAAAATGAATTTAGATTCATGATACAAAAGTATTGCTTGAATATAAAAGAGGAGAAAAAAATTCTTATCGGAATTTTGGCATAGTAACGGGTGTACATGGGAGGCATTTAATGAGAGATAAAGGGGTCTCCCATCATTAAAACAATAAGAGGGAAGTATGGTGGAGGTGCGAAACCATACCCCAACATTCATAATTGAAATTAAAAGGGCAATACAACTTAAAGAAAATTGACAAAAATGAGAAAGGAAGAAAAAACCCTTACTTGGAAGTGTGCTTCCAAAGGCTAGAGAGAGGCTTGTGAGAGGATTATTGGGAGCTTGGGGCACCTTGAGAGGATTCTAGAGAGAGTAGGGCAGAGGTTGGACGAACTCCAAGGGCTTTGAGTGAGGAGGAAGTGGGATCTTGGGTGGGTTTATATAGGAAAGGTGAGGGAATTCTTTATTATTTAGGTTTGGGACCCCTTATATTAAAATAATCCAAACCACAAACCATCCCAGGGTATTTGCCCATGGTTTATGGAAAAGGGAAGAGGAAAAAAATATTTTACAAGGCCAAGGTCCGAAATTATTAAAAAATTAGGGTTGCTTATGTGGAGGTGAGTCACACTCCCATGGAAATTAATTTAAAAAGGAAAAGTGTTGAATAAGTCTTGAGGGCTCCATTAATGCTTTGAAAAGTAAGTAAAACAAACCCAAAACCTCATTATTTTAATGTTAAAACACATATTGACCGAACATAAGGATTATGGTATTTTTATTACATCACCATTGGGTCATTATGATGTCATAAAACACATTATATATTTAAATGGTATTTAATTTTTACCCAAAAATTTGACTGTCTCAGAAAATTATGAAAAATTCACCGTTGGATAATTTCGACATCCTGATTCCAAAAATAATATTTATTTTATCTAAATAATTTTCTAAATATGTGAATTTTCACTTTAAAAAAAACCTACATTTATAAAAAATTCACGGGTTTTGACAGAAATGGCTTTCAAACCTTAATAAAAATTTTAATTGCATTCATAAAATTATAAGATCATTTATATTTAATAAAAATTAATTTAATATTAATAATAATATTTTATTAAAATATTATTTAATTCAAAAATCCTTTAATTTAATAAAATATAATTCTTAATTAAATAATAACTAAAAACACCATTTGTACTTTAAAAACTAATTACAATGTATCAAAAATGACTAGAACTTATATTCATTATTATATAAAAAAATAATGTACATGAACATGGTGCTACTTATTTGTTACATAACCCTTTAAAATAGCCGCATAAGACCTAAGGGTAAGGTGTGCGATGGTGACAGACTCTTGGGGCGGCTCGGATAACATCGCTCGAGTGGTAATCTCTATCAACTTCCACTTTTCCCGTAGACGGTCTTGTTCAAGCTTGACATAATGAAGCTCAGCTTGGGCTTAGTCAAGGGCAAAGCCCAAAGACGCCACCTCCTTTCCGAGCTCTGACAAATGGGCTTCATAAGGGGCAATTCTACTGGATGAGGCCATCGCTTCCTTTGTCTGAGTAGAAATGGGTTCGTTAAAGCCTTATATTTATACTACTCAGATGATCACTGTTCAACGGCTATAAAAGTAACGGTCACAAATCTTAATGTAAAACTAAAGAAGTTGACATCTTATAAAAACAATTCATAAATAAACATTTAACGGGATCAAGAAGGATTTTCCATTAATGAAACTTTGGGTCATTACAATAACTTTCATACATTAGAGGTATGCTGATCCATCTCTATCCACAGAGGATATCTGCAATGTAGCTAGCTACTCTATCACCTCACTCAGAAATTTCAAACCATACCTCCTGCTGAGTGCCTCTACTACCACATTCCCCTTCCAAGGAATATAGACTATATCAATGTCATAGTCTGGGAGGAACACTAGCCATCATCGTTGTCTGAGTTTCTGGTTCTTCTGAGAGAAGATATACATGAGACTCTTGTGATCAGAGTAGATTGCAAAACATTCACCCATCAGTAATGTCGCCACATATTCAAGGACAAGACCACTACTGCTAACTCCAGGTCTTGGGTAGCATAGTTCTACTTGTCAGTCTCTGTCTCAGCTTCTGAAAGCTCTGTTGAAACTTCTCCATCCATAGAAAAGGCTCCCCCATTTTATTCAAAGCTATCAAGGGTGCCGCTACCCTGGAGATGTCTGATTTCAAACTCTAGTAGTACACCGCAAAATCAAATGTCCCTCTCCCTTTGGGGAGGTAAACCTGGAAAAATATTTTGAAATGATGTCCCCACACTCTGCCTCTCTTGTTGGGAACTGAAAACTCAATAATCTTATTATCGTGAGGGTACGTCTGGCCAACTCAAGAGTGATCGGTTGCACCCTACGATGCATGAGTTTATCATGTGCAACATGGATGTCCTTTTTCTCTGAAAAAGGAAAACTCCATTACCACGTTTTACATAAACCACCTCCTTTTTTCCTAATATAGTTAATATGAGTATGAACTGTGGATTCCTAGTCTATACCCAAACAACCGTCGTAAGGCCTCGACGTTTCCACCAAGAGGTTCCAACTAAAACTCTCACCTCAAGGGTCAGATCACACAATCAGTGTAAGTGTGATTATCGATTCACCTCCAAAGGTATCTCCAGACATGAGGATCGTGTCAATGTTTTAACCGGAAACTCTATGTCTTGGTCAAGATTTGTGGAAGGACGGAATGATTGGGACCTATGTCTATTGATATGATAGCTAGTAGTTGACATAGACAATAACTGTAATCATTCTTCGTGTCCTTGTGTCACACTCCTTGACAGCATTCAGCTGCTCCCTTCCCCTTTCCTCAAGTTCTCTAAGCCTAGTGGGGACCACATTGAGGTGGGGGTTGTAACACGTTGAAATGTATTCCACCTCATGCTGCTCTCCTAGCTCCACATACACATCTTCTGCCCTGTAGATTCATTTGTCCTTATCACTTCTTATTCCCAAAAAAATTTACATGCCCAAGTCTCTGAGACTGGAATTAGTTACCTGATTTCATACTACTAACATTCACTAGTTATATTCGCTCATCCAAATAACATTAAACCACAAAGGTTCTCTCTGGGCACCCTAACATATATAGGAATTCATAGAGGCTTAGTGTTGGCTTAGATGTCCCTAAATAGACCACTCTAGGTGGTCTGAGACCTGAATCACTAATCTTACTATATTCATCGAGTACCTAGGATGGTCGGTATGCCTCGATGAATACTCAGCTGTAGACATGTCATCATGTCGAAGTTGTAAAATCTCATGGGAACTCTCATTCACCTCCTCAAGACAGTACTTATCCTCCTGTGAGTTTGGATCACCTCCGAACCTAAGAGGTTTCTAATGTTGAAACACGTGTAAGGCACTAAACCTACATGTTTCCTCTACTAGTATCATCAGTTGTAATTGCAGACCAACGAGTAGTGATATAGCTAACACAATACCCAAAAGTATTATCTCGGGCAACAGTCCACGTACCAAAACCTCATCACTATGCGGAACATCCTCATCCTCACTCACTAGAAATTACTAGAAGCTAAGATCATCATATTCTCAACTGGTGTCTCAACTAGGCAGAAACATCTAGCCACAACCTTCATCCAGTCCCCAGCCACCTACAGTTTCATCTCACCTCCGAACGTTGGAGGCCTCTATTACTAGAAATCATGTGACGTGCTCAGTTGGAGTGCACTCTCTACTGTTGGGGCTATTGGAAATGGCTATCCAATGGGAAATGGTGCTTCTGGAACACCACCCAAAGGTGCCATTGCTGTAATGGGGACCTACACCGAGGCCTCAACGCTTGGTGGGCCATCATTGCATACACTCTCAGAAAACCATGGTGGTTATCTTTATGGCGGTTTCCTGATAAGAAACAGTTGTTCTACAATCATTATGATATACCTGGAGAGCTGACTCCAAAGAATTAAAAAGAAAAACTTTTTAAAAACACACATAATCGGTGTTTTTGTGTACTGAGACAGAAATCATATCTCAGGGTCCTGGTGTATAGATACATTGGCCACCGCACCAACACTTGACTATCCAAACTTAAAATCACCCGCAAAACACTTAACACTGTTTCCACATAGAATATATCAGAGTCATATTTCTTCTATTTAACCAAACTCATTTGATACCACTTTATCATGAACCATCCCTCGGGGCTCGTGTTGTGACTACCCCAAGCCCGGAATCCATAGGCCAGGGGCTGACATCTAGCACCGAATGGTGTATTCCATAAAATGGGAAGGCATTACCTTTAAACCTGTACAAACAAACAGTCAAAGAACACAAAGAGAAGAAACTATGAAGTAAACTATTGTAGTAAAAGTTTACTAAAAGTAATGGGGCCGAAATACAAATCCAACTAGAAATTTACAAGTACAACTAAAAAGAAAAAAATAGCTGAAATGTGAAAATCATCTCCTATATCATCCAATGCAGATCCTACCTGAAGGGTTGGTACAGATTTCCTCTATAGTACTCCACATCTTCTCGTCTCCTCTGTGTCATGTCACACCAAATGTCCACCTCCGACCACCGTCTAGTCCTGTCTCCCTCATCATCGATCAATGTTATATGTTGTCTGCACAAGACACAGCAATGAGCAGGTAAATCCCATGCAGAGATGAGCATAATGATACTCAGTATGGGCCCCGTGACCCAGAAGGACTACTAGAATTCCAAAAATAATAACCATAGGGTAACACCACTATAGTAAAGTACCGCACAAGTAGAGTACCACAAATCATAACCTCAATCACAAGAACAATGTAAAGAAGGCTCACACGATGATTTATTCTAGATGTAGTAACAAGTAACATCACTAGTCACATCGTTGAACACCTCAGTTGCTAGAGAACTCCACCTCTATCGAGTACAGTGGGCCTACCATGTCACATAGAGGTGCTTCCCACTATCCGTGAACAGCTGAGGTACTTCTCCCAATCACATACCGTGGGTCTGTCAGGTCACACAGGGTCGCCCCTCCCCAATGCGGTCTGCTAAGATACCCCACCCCATCGCCTACCACGGACACTCCCCACCATGGCCCTCTAGGTCACACAGAACCTCCCACCCCCATTATGGTCTATGAAGTTACTCTTCCCCATCACGTACCATGGTCGTCGAGTCACTCTGAGTCGAAATGTCAGCAGTCATCGGGTCTCAGCCAGTTGTAGGGTTCCGTAAGTAGTATGCTTGGGAGAACCGCTCCCCAAGACATCATTCATATCTCAATAAGCACGAAGTCTCACACAGAAGTAACAAGATATTCCTTTGTTTCACAAGGGTTCTAAATAAAGAGACGATGCATCAATAAGATGTATGGTCTATGCGTTATAAGCATTTTAGTGCTAAGGACCCAGTTAGATTCGGGTGTGATCCAACCCGTCCATACTCCAAGATTATCCAAACATTAATGGAGTAATTCAAAAGGACCATCTCGCTCCAAGGGTCCAAAAACCGAAGATGGTTCGTCAAATGGTCGTTTGGTTCTCATGTTATGGTACTTTGAATGTTTCTGGGCCCAGTTGGGCCCGGGTCTAGTCTGACCCGATCAGACCGACCCGGCCTGACCGGGTCTAGTATGGGCTGATGTCCAGTACGACCCGCATGAAGGGTGGCCTACAAGGGTAGCCTACCCTGAACAGGGTGTCCCGCAAATGGGCGTCCTGACCCACAGGGGGCAGTGGCCAGCTAGGGCGACGACCCGACCCGGGGCGGCGGCCCGCTGGGGCGGTAGCTGGGTCCGTTGGCGGTGCCCCAGTCCAAGGGTGGTGGCCCGACTAGAAGGTGGAAGACCGATCCGAGGACGGAGGCCTTCCCAAGGGAGAAGACCCAATGTGAGGGAGGTCGCCCGGTCAGAGGGGGGAGGCTCGACTGGAGGACGGCAGCCTGGTCCGAGGGTGGTGGCCCGACATGAGGGCGGCAGCCTGGTCCGAGGTAAAGGGCTCAGATCGAGGGTGGGGCCCGGTCCGAGGGTGGATGCCCAGTTCAGTCTGACGCATGGGGGGAGTGGGTAACCCCCCGGTCTCCTAGATTCCCAAAAATCCTCCAGGCCATTCGGTTTGGGACCTGGCGGTGCCGTGTTGGCATTGCTCGGTCTCCGCAAAACCCGCTAGTTGTGGGTTCGGCCTTCACTGTGGCTACATCATGGAATTTTGTTCACCGACAGCAAAGTGGTCATGCAGCCTCCCTTCATGCAGCTGGAAGTCATTTTGGCCACCTTCTCTATTCGCCGCAGCCCTCCTCTTGCAGCATGCGTCGACGCGCTCGTGGTCTTCCATGGAGGCACAATGATAGAAGGATAGATGAGGGTTCGGGCTGGGTTCATGCGGCACATTCCCTATATGTTAGCTCATATTATGGAGGATATTAGGGGGTTGAATAATCAATTGAATTAAACAAAAAGACAAACCCCTAAAAAGATATCCCGCAACAACCACCTGCATAGATGAATGAATCACAGGTCAACCCATTAGTCGGTTGTCCCGCATTTGTTGTATAATTTCAAGAATGGGGAAGAGAGAAAAAATGAAAAACTAAAATAACCCCCAACGTTGAAATTTTGGAGAGCACTCGAAGTTTAGAAAGTCTCATTGTTCATCATTCCCACCACAAGCTATCCTCTCCATCGCTCGAATGTCAAACACCAGTTCGGGGTTTTGGTGTTGCATGTCACCTCTTACTAGGGTCGACTCCATCATCTAAGGGCACAACATTATGGAACTCCAACAGAACATCGTTTCTTGGTGAATCTTTTCTGATACTCCTCCCTCATGCTCTATATTTATAATAAATGGGGAGAGTAAGTAACGGCACGAGGAGTTAATGGTGGCTCATTAATTAGGATGCTTACAAATTCCTCCCAATGTTTTTGTTACATAGATTAGAGGTTCAAGACATTTATTGGCTTGACACGTCGTCGGTCCCACCTTACCGATTGTCCATTGGAGGATTAGAATAAAAAGTAAATAATGAAGTTATTTTATTCATTATATTAAAAAGTTCCAAAAACACACTTTTTCTCCGGACCTACTGTGATCGAAGTGAAGCCCCCCTTAAGAAACTCTCGGCGCTGCGGATTCAACGATGCCCTCAGATTTCTAATCCGAGCAACGGTTCATAAGACAGAAAATACCACTCACACGTTTACTAAACATACCCAAAAAAAGTTCTAAAATCTATTAACAGTCACCCTCGACCGCACCGGTCAAGGTTAGGCTCTACCTAAGTGAAACACGCCCCAACGAACCCAACAGTACTCTTGTATTTTCAATCACAGTTTTTGTTTAGAAGTTATGGATTTCACAATAAAATATTTTTCATTTATTTATTTTATTTACGGCCAAAAACTAGATTTCACTAGTGGCCCATGCCAGCCAATGTTAGTAACATTCTAAAGAGAGCATAACCTCACAATTTCATTGCTAGTTTCAGCTTTTTAATCCAAATTTCCATTTGTGAGTTACAACCATTTGAAAAATAAAACAACTTAATTTAATTATTTTATTTACGGTTATGCCATTTTCGGGTTTTCTAACAAGTGGTCGGCGCCGACTAATCTTAATTCATTCCTAGGGTTAACCCGCCATCCTGAATGCAATAGGACACTCAGATTTCTGATCTGGTCAATCATTTAAGAGTTATTCTACTTTTTCATGAAAACTGCTTACGCGTGCTAATTATAGTTAAACAAAACTTCGATGGATCATTCCGGGCACTCTGGGCCTCAGAATCTTGCACCATCAGATTTCACATTCTCAACATAATTCCATTTAATTAAAAAATTATATGGAAATTACAATACATTATAGGTGAGAAGGTCTTTCATTTACCACCTATCACCATGACTATTAATTATAAGTTTTTTATCCTTTCCATTGGTTTTTTTAGTAAATATACCTTGTTTTTTTATCTTGGTACCTTGTCTTTTTTTTCTATCTTATTATATGTTTGGTTATGGAAAATTCATTTACTCTTTTCTAAAAATATTTATCTATTCAATGTATTTTATTTCATATTGGTCGAAATCTTTCTACCCCATTGTTGTTTGATTTCAGGGTTCTAGTCATAAGACCATAGTGATTGGGAATTCCCTTATGGTCTTCTCAGGGTGTATCTTGGAGCATATATGTATGATTTATTAGGTTTGGGTCATGAAAATTTCAGTATCGATGTCCAGGTTATACCCAATCTTGGGATTCGTGAAAATAAAATACAGGATTATCAGAACATGAGAGTTAGATTATGATGAGATTGTGGCTAGATCATACCATGACTCACCTCAAGTTACCCTGATATGTTGATATGTCTATCACCTATGTTGATTTTTGTTCTTATTCATAATTTATTATGATGATCACCTAGTTTTAAATGAGATTATCTGGTTGTCTAATCATCATATTTTTTAATTTCTATGAAGAAACATACCTCTGAGATGTCTTCTAAAGGTTCCTCAAGAGGGTATAGTGGAGACGCTCTTAAAGGGAGACCCCACAAGACCAAATTATTTTAGAGGAAATCTCATGGGAATATAATTATATGGACCTCATTGTAGATCATATTCAGAACCAAACAACTAAGGTGTAACTGGGAGCTAGAGGAGACAAGGATCATGCTAGAGACTTCCTATATGAGAAACCCCCATCCTATTAGGGTATGAATGACCCCTATGAGGTGTAGAGAATACTTGATACAATTGACTGGGTCTATAAATTCATAGATGAACCTAAGGATAGAAATGTAGAATAAATATTCTTCAATCCTAAGGGTCTGATGAGCAAACTGTTGGGATTCTTTGGTATAGGAAAACTGACGTATGTTCTTGGATTAAAGGTTTTCAAGAAACATATATTTTATATGTTAAGTCTAGAGTCTCCAATGTGGCCAAATAATTTATAGTTCCTCTATTTGTAACAAGGATATCACTATTTTTCAATGTAGACCAATTTTTTTGTTGAAACAGTTCACTATTCTTTAGTGGTGGTGATAAACAGTCCATTAAACACTAATAAAGAGATACAGGGTTTGTGACTATAAATTTTATCATAGATATACGTACTAATGGTTTACACCTATGTGGATATAGTCGATAGATACATGGTAAGATAAATGGATGTAGAGGGAAATATTGGATACTTTGGATCTTCACATCCACCTAAAGGAATTTCCATAGGCGCACATGAAAATAATAGGAAGTGGATAACTAATCGCATGGGTGGTGGATGTGGTTATCATTAGTGGTCATCATTTTCACCATAATAAATATAAAGTATTGTTCCTCAAACCTAATATCAGTGTGAATGGTTGGGAACACATATTTCTAGTATCAGACACACAAATGATTTTAGTATTTATAGTAACCGAGTCATTCTATAAATGTTTTTCTAGAATTTTCCATTTCCCCATTATTTTTTGGGATATTCGGTTCTAAATTACACTATGGAATAATCAAAAGCTTCATAGTATATAGGAATCTATCCATAATCCCTAGGATTGAACAATTTAAATTTAGTGTATGGTTTTTCATGATGGTTAATGTGGGCCTAACTATAATGAGAGGTACAATCATTGTTCCATCGTTTATAGAGACTACTCTCTTAGATATAGGTTCCTCAAACTCATTTTTATCTTCCCATTTTTTTATATTCTAATACATCTTATGGAGATAATTTCTTCTGTAATAGAATTCATGATGCCTCTTGGAATTAGGATGGATTAGGAGTTTAATTTTCATATGTGTTCTCTTTTGATAGATAACATGAAGTAAGTCATTTATTTATTAGCTCACGATCTAGATATGTTCAACAACATCAACATTATGGATTGGATAGTTACTCGTCAATATAATATTTATTGTTATCATTAGTGTTTTTCATTCATTGCATCAAAGGGTATCTCTCCATTGTTCCATGGATAGTGGGACCTAAGGTTAGGGCATGCATGGTCTTCCCACCCATAGATCAAGAATCTATTTCCTATAGTTACGATTAATCATGATGATGTTACCTCTCAGAGAAATATTACCTTGGTTTTAGGTACTTTTTCTATGTTTTCATAGTTGAAATTTATTTTATTACTCTAGAATGGAAGGTATAGTTCATGATAGATCCGGGGCCATGTACAAAACTGAATTTTATACTCTATAATCACATGGAAACGTCTTAAATAAAGGAGCTAAAGATCTATCTTGACTATATAATTTATAAGGTATTTTTTCATCCTAGTGAATCACTATAGACATCCCCATTCCCTTTTCTAGGATGTATTATTGTTCTGTACACCTTTATATAGACTACAAAAAGATTAACCACATGGATTTTATGAATAAATATAATATTACACATGATAATGAATTGTTTGTTCAATTATTATAGGTGAAGTAGATTTCAAATAATGATCTTTGTTTAGGTTATCATCATCTAAAAGTTCGGCTATTTGATATCCCATAACCAAAACTTAGGATTAGGTACGTCCATTATGAATATGCTATAATTAATTTTTACATTAAAAACACCTAATGATTTTAGTGTTTTGAAGAACCTAGTTTTTCATTTATTTTAAATAATCTTTTTCATGGTATTAATATAAAAAATCTAGGTTTTTTTAATATTTGATCTTCATCATGAGCACAATCTATTTTTCTTGGAAATATTTAGGAGCCAATGAATTATTGGGAATCTTCCAAAATAAAATTTCAGGATCCATGATTTGATGTCTTTAAGACATATAATTAGAGAATAATTTTTCTTAGTCAATCCTTCAGAGGTGAAGGTTTTATTATCATTGGAAGACCATGGAACAACTTTGAGATATGAGGCTTCCTATGTTAGGATGAAAAAATTGGTGGTTCATGAAGTGCTTTTCAAATTTATCATCATCTTTAACTGGTCTTACCATGAAATGGGTGAAATTAAATTTGGATTCTATGTTTATTACTTATTTTGATATGTTTAAATATATTCTAATATAATGGCTTATACTGAACTTATCAGAACATTGTAATGAGATTGTTGTATAGTTTGATTATTTTAGTTCTACTCAGTGGTGTGCGCTTATTCGAGATCACCATGTTGTGGTTAATGACTCTCATCATCATTTTTCACATGAGAAAAATCACCCCACTGAAAATTTAAATCATTTTGTTGTTATTCATGTGCTTATGTTCTAGAAAAACTATCATTTTAGAGATTTTTTTATAACATTTTCTAATAATAAAAATATAATATATATAGTTTTTTCATATTAACTTGAATCCCAAAATGACATAGAGGATGGAATACATATGGATATTTGACTTCGACATCGCTTACAACCCATGGAAAAGAAACTTTATTGTAACCACACTCAATATTTAAGTTAAAAAATATGAATTATTGTTATACATAGAGGAGTGAAACATTATAGGTATTGTAACTATATTTCTTCTAGACCGATAAAATTATTTTTTAGGTATTATTATGATCCTTGATTTTTATCATTATCTATCCTTTAGTCTATTCTATATATCCAATTTCATAATTATGAGTTTAGGGGATTCTAAAATGATTATATAGAGGGAAGACCATTTCAATATTGTCTCACCCTTCTAATTGTATTATATGCTATGAATATTATTTTTTCATCTCATCACTCATGATAAATTTAGCTTTTCATGATTGAAATAGTTATTCATTGTTCATTTAACCAGGAACTATTACAATGTACTAGGACATGAGATGATGTTTATAATATCTACATATAAAGCATGACATAACTGATTCAGTGTCCCATTGTTACACATTCCTTCAGATATAGAAAGATCACCTAAAAATCATTGGGAATTCTCTACCATATTGTGTTTTTGGTTTGAAAATGTGATTAGGATTCCATGGATTTCATTGTTTTAATACCATGGTATATCTAAAAAATAATTTCATTGTGGTGGTTAATGATTGATTAACGAAACAACCTTATTAGTTGAAATTATAGAAAACACCATGGTGCAAGATATTCGTAAGCTATATGTGGAGGAGTTTGAGATGTTTTACAGGGTCCCCTCTATTATTATTTTTTTAATTGGAATCCCAAGATTACATACATATAATTTAATATTCACTAAGAGGTGATGTGGAATATGATGAGGTTGAGTGGAACCTAAAATCCACATACGGATTTCCATATCAAGCATGTGTAGTTCCCTACATTGTTTGGAAGAGGTGGCCGAGGGATCTCTTGTGGGACCAAGTATTTATTAGGAGATATTAGTGAGGATTAAGTATATACCTTGATTATTGGTTATATCTTGGAGTTTTTAGAAATCATATGTGGATCATCTGTGTAATCCTTCAAGGTTTTTTTACTACTAATCAGGTCTTCCTGAAAGATTCTTCTCTTTCGGGACACCATCAACATCAGAAATAGGGGAAGATAACATAGAGATAATAGAAAAAGAAATGGATAAAAAATGTTTTAATTTTGGAGAAATTATTAGAGAACATCAATTCATATATAGGATTTATAAATATTAACATTATTTCGTTGTTCAAATTATTTTGTTAGTATATATCATATTTACATGATACATGGGAGCTCAAACTATCAATATATGTGTAGTGTCCCACCAAATTCTAGAGAATTGTTCTTCCATGTGACATTATAGTAAATAAATTCCTATGGAGCGTAAAAATTTAACATCGTTGTTAAGGTAAACACTCTTTTTTATGTTTAATTTTTGGGTTCAATTGGTGTCAGATATGATCGAAGGGAATTTCTAAAGGGATTGGATGAAATGTGGGCTACATGTGGTTGTTCAATCCATACATTATACATTAATGATTTGAATGATTTACTTTTAGAATCCATTATTTTGGTTTATTATATGAATACAAATAACAACATCAAAAAAAATTTAATGTTGTGAACTAGGTTTTAGAGGTTTTAATTTTAGGTGACTCTTTTTATTGTACCATCCACCCCAAATATTCACATCATAAATAAATTATTCCCTCTATGAAACATATCTATTCTATTGAATTAAATGTGTTGTGTTTTTTTACTCCATTAACATTCACCTTCTTCTTTTCTCCCTTAAACCCAAGTTCCACTTATTGATTTTGGGCGAATACTCCCCTTTCATGCATCTCATTTTGGTTCTTTAATCTATAGGTTGGGTTGTTTCTCTACTTTTGGTAATTTTTATTGTTATATTCTTGTTTTCTTGGTTTATCATGGAATTAGTAGTAGTGGTTCACTGAATTTTTATTATATATAGAAAATGTTATGATCCTCCTCCAATCACTTATATATCCCTTATGTTATTTAATTATAGAGGCTGGATCTTATGGATTGTGGTGGGAATTGTGAGATTATCAAGGCATGAATTTATATAACATTTATTCTGATCATTTTTCTAATGTAATTATATTATTTTATGTGAGAATCTAGGTCCTCAATTAATTTTTTTTAATTATTTTCTGTTCCTTTCATTGTTATGATTCTATCTATGTTAGCGTGAAACTCATGTCTGAAATAGTTGTTTATATCCCTAGATTATGTTATATAACCCATGAAAGATCTATATTTACTAAATGGTTTTCTATTTTTTTCATGTTTTTATATTCACTTATTTATGTGTGTGAATTTTTTTATGAGAAAATATCATTCCCCCTTATTTCAGTGAATGAAATTTCATTTTTATTATAATGTAAAATGGATTGAGAAAAGAAATTTCAAAGATTGTTTTTAATGAATAAAGGTTTTTTTGAATCGTTTTTGGAATGTGATAATAACTCTATTATTTTATTTATTCCTAATGTGGGAAACATGGATTCTTATGTGGAATGTTTTGTATTTGGCCTCATCCATTTCTATTGTAAGGGGTTCACTTTCTAGAGTGATCCAATATTTATTGATTGTAGATATATTGAATCTAGGAATTTGAATGATATTGTATGAGGCTAAATTTTTGGGGTGATCCATTGTTCCCTAAACATTGATGCATGGTATCTAGGGAATTGAGGGTTCATGACTCATTGATTTGTATTGATGAAATAGTGACCTATATTTCCTGGCCTTATGTTATCATTGGGGTGTTTTTATTTCATCTGTTAGAATTAAATATCTTGGTTTGTTATTTGATATTACATGCCTTGATAGAGAGAAGATAATTATAGAAATTTCACTTTGAGAATGATTTATCTCCTTATGTGAATATTTTGGAAATGGGGAACTACATATTGTGATTTTGACATAAAACTATTTACCAAGTGATAATGCATTTTTTTAGGCATTTTTTCTCCCTAAACATACAAATGATTCCATCTAATAGGTAATAAACATATTGGTTACGTGTATGGTGAACTACCGCCTCATGGAATTATGATTGTTCATTTTTTATTTACCACCACTCATAGTAGACATTATGTGGGACACTATATTTATAAATTATGTATATGATATTTATAATTTTTTTATAATTCTTTAAATTTTATTTATAGTATACTTTTATTCTTTCCCTCTAGTGTAAATATGATAATTGTTTTTGGGGAAGTGTGGATTACCTCCCCCTCAATGTGATGTGATTTATTCACACACTGCATGGAATGTATTAGAGATGTATTTTGTTAACTAATATGGTATATATGACATTTAAATGATAATTTAATTTAATTATATACATATACCCATATATTTCATTCTCATTTTTTTCAATATGGTAACAAAATGAAAACAACGTCCATGCGTACGTACGACCCACCGTCTCCAGTAATAGTGTATTCCCTTTTTTTTAATTAGATATTATATATATTTTAATAATTTACATATACTTATTAATAATGATATTTATATCGTGGATTAAATTATGTAAATCATGGTGTAATTATAAGGTCAAATATACAATAAATTAAAAAACATGAAAAAAATGAATATTACCTGAAGTGAACCCTTAACATAGATATGTTAGTAAGAGGGTAATATAAAGTCCTAATCAAACCATATGTGTTACTCAATGTAAGAATTTTGTTTTTCATATATTTATAATAAACTTATATTTATAATGCCTGAGGTTAGAATGAGTATGATGAGAGTCAAGAAACAATGTTCTTTGATTTCATCTCACTTTTTATTTCTATGAGATTCATGCATTATACACCACTCTTTTCATTTTTATGGTGTGTATACTGCCCATGGATCTATTATATAATTATAATACATTATTTTATTTGAATTTATATATAAATCATATAATATTTATTTCATGATGGTTATTTTTAAAAAGATACTAAATCTGTAATGTAACTTTTTCATAACATTCAATCATTGAGAGCTTTCCATGTTATGCACCTATATAGTTCTATGATGTGTATATACTTCCTTTTGACATGTTATATCATTATTATCCTATTTATTTTGTGATTTTTATGTTTCATTTAATTTTATTCTTTCCATCATGAATTCGAGTTACCAAAATCGTAAAATTTTATTATTAAAATCTCAACATTTAATGATATTGTTTTAGATTATGATGTCATTGATGAAATATCATGATGCATATCTAAAAACAATAATAAATTTTTTTATTCTATGGTTATTCCTCATTTATTCATGTATTAGAACAAATTTTTCACTACTGTGTAATTAATATATTTATGAAAAACATTTATGAAAATATAAAATAAATTATCTTTTTGGCCAGAAATAATTTGTATTAAAAAATTAATTATTTCAAAAATGTTTTCAAATTATATTTCAAGATAATTTACATGATAAAAAAATTTAAACAACTATTTTGGATTTTTCAAATATGTTTTCAATGAAATGTATTTCAAACTATTTTCAAGATTTCATTATAAATTTTTATGTTTTTTTGAAATAAAAATGTTTTTAAACTATATTCAAGAATAACTATATGTTTTCAATTAGTTTTTAGGCAAAATGTTATCAAAACGTATCAATTTTATCTTATAAATTTTTAAGGAAAATGGTTCTTAAAATGTTTTCAAGATATATTTATATATTTTCAAATAAAATTGATTCCAAAATGATTTTAAAGATTTATTTATAATCTTTCATGTTTATTTTCAAGTAAATAGTTTTTAAAGTTTTTTATGTATTAACAAGACTTTATTGACGAAAAAAGGATATTTACCTTAAAAAAATTATACAAAATATCCTTCTATGTTATTTTCCATATAATATAACATCTATTGATGTTAATCATGCCCTTATAAGAAATTTACAAATAGTTCCAATAATAGTATGTCTTGAATGGTTGATATTTGGAAGTACTGATGCTTATGGAACTCGTTTCTCTTCTATATGTAATATGATATTGAAACCCGATTCTTTTTATGGGTTATTATTTGATGCAATGAATATCAAACCTTCCTATTTTCCATGGGTTATGATGTGATGAAATGTTAATGATACCCATTTCATTTCATGGGTTATGATTTCATGTTGATAGAACCCATCTTTTTCACGGGTCGTGATTTGGTGAGTGATTTCTTGTCTGGAAGAACATGTATTAATGATTTTGTTATGAGATTGGTGGGAAATATTTATCCCACAAATTCAATGGATAAAGATTTATAAATCATGATACAATGATGGGAATCATGTAGAAAGGATTTATCAATTATGGAAAGATGGTGAAATCGATCCCTTACATGGAATGGACTGCGATAGGGGATGGTGGTGTCTCCCATCAAGTACGTATAGTCACCATAATTATTGAATATTGGGAAACATGATCCATTATAGGAAGATTGGAAAACTAATCCCTTAAAATAAAATAACTATAACTGGGGATGGTTGTGTGTCTCAACGAGTAGGTGCAGTTCCCATGATGTTTGCTGATAAGTTTTAGCTATGCATATTGACTTATAAGGAATGATATCACATGTTTATGTATACCTCAATTAAATATATTATTCATGTGATATTATTCCATTGCTTAATTTCATTGTTTCCTTCTAATTCATGTATTATGAACTACCATGATTTATTACATAAATCATGTTTTTGATTTTTTGATATGCAGCGTTTGATCATCCAATGGTAAGAACACATTCTGGTAAGCCTATTCATAGTTTTATGATTAGATGACTCCCTTTATAACACTTTTTGAGCATCTGATCTCACCCATTTTTATATTTCCCTCCCCATGTTATAAAGATATGTATTGAGTATGATGTATTTAAGAATTGTTCAAGTCATGAATAACCTAGTGGGAGGTAATGTATCTCGCTTATGAACCTATTTTTTATTTTCATAGTTTCTAAAGGCATGAAACTAATATAGTCTTTAGGAATATGTTTCTGTAATGTTTAATGTATTTCGAAAAAGTGATGTAATTTCTTTGAACCTTTATGACTACGTCTTTATAGTTGGCATCAGAGTAATGGTTTAGTTATCCATTGAAAACTAGGATAAAAACATTAGTGACATCCCTAGGTATATTTATAAGTATATGTATTTGGAATTCACTAAGGATAAGTATAAGGATGAGTTAATGTTTAGGAAAATTTCCTTGAGTTATGGTAAGGGGTAGATTGAATGGTATAAAAGAAATAAATTCCTCTATGGATACAACAAGTGGGTGTGGATCACACATAGATGTAACTAAGGGAAAAAACTCTGAAAAGATGTCTTAGGCCTGACTCTCAGTAATCGGGTACACAACAATGAGCCTTACTACACACCTTGTTTGACACAACCAATGGATATGCTTTGGAAACTCATAAACACTTCACAAACCATCATAAATTATTTAAATGGATAATGACTATGAATAAACTTGGATAAACCTAATGTTTCATAAAATAAAAAGTAAGTGTCATTAATTAGACATAATATATGTAATTTTTCATGACTATGGGGTTTTTGTCAATGATATGTGTTTCTCACCCTATGATTTCTAGTTTCAGTTAATTGAGAGAACTATAAGGAACATGGTTAACATTGAATGTTTCAGATTTTCAATGTGTGTGAATTATGAAAATTAATTTCCCAAGTGTACATCTCATAAATTTAATCTGGAAGGTGGTTTGGGTATTTTTATACTTATGAAGATAATGAGTAAAAAAATGACATGTTAAAGGTATGGGATGTTCTTCCAGTATTTTTTACATTAAACCTAATATTCATGATTAGATTGAGGTTTATGAACCCTAAGAGATGATTCATATTTAATATTCTAATAAAGAGGACTTGAAGGATAATTTTATGGAGCCAAAGTAATTGACTAAGAATAAAGTTTTTTGAATGTAGTTTTATGTTTTTTAATTAAATGTTTATGTTATATAAATCAATAAATATATAATTATTTTCAATATAAGTTTTTTATGGAATGAAAAGTATATGTTGAATATTGAATTCATAAAAAGGTGATATTTTGAATATGGGTAGGTAGCCCTTAATTAATTATTACGATTGAGATGATAATATTTGGATAAATATATGTTGGATATGATTAAGTAAATTGGAAGTTACAGATTACCCTATAACTTATTTCTGACAAAGTGGTATATGTCATCATAGATGAAGCTTAAAACTTATTAGATTTAAAAAATGTATCCAGTAATCATTGGAATAATGGAATATTAATTTTTTCTAAAAGGATTTATGGTAATTTAGAATATTACCCTGTTTTAATGGGAATATACGATGAGGGTATTCTAATGTTTGGAATGTGGAAACCACATGAAACATTGTGATATATAAGGGATCAATGTTAATATGATTTCATTCCATTCATTCTAGAGATTTATATTTTCAAATTTCAGATGGTTTATATGGTGAACCATTTATGGATGGTCAACATTGAACATTATATGATGTCGGTATGATTACTGTGTTATATCACTACATGAGGAATTATTCATATTATATAACCTCATCTAACAACATTGTGTTAATGATAACTAAGAATAAATGGGATAGAATATCATGTATCCCATGATCTATTAGTAATTTAATAATAAATAATTCACATTCCATTTTTGAGAAATATATGAAGTGGATGAAGGAACAAAAAATAGAGAGGCTTTCATGAAATCGTGAAAGTGTATCTTGTGACGAAAATTCATCAGCTTTAGGAAAATGATCTTAAAATAAAATGGTGTCCTAATACCATAATTTTTTTAAATGATGGCCTTTTAAATCATCATATATTTATGACTTTGAGGCCCAAAAAATTCCACTGATCATTCACTTTTTTTGTGATTGATGGCCTCAATAGCTTCCTACTAAGATTTATTCTTTCCCTCCAAGTCTATGATTTCACTTCCAACCTATATTCTATTATGCGGAAACCCGGTTATGTGATACTTTGGGTAGTCGTTATGTATCCAAATTTCGTTTTTATAAAGTTTTACTATTTATATTTATAGTGTAGGTCTCTACGAAGGGGATATTAATGTATTAAACCTATGATAACCCAAAATAATTATGAGGGAGAAATTAATTTTATGGGAGGAATAATGTTACACCTGGAGATTTTGTGAATTATTATTTTTAGAATAATTTAATCTATTTAGTATTTTGAAATTAAAATAATACTAGAAATAGTTTATTTATTATTGTTTTTATAATAGAATAGTTTCATACATTAATTAAATGATATAAAAATGTAATATTGTGCTATAATAAATACTAACATGGTGCATGTTACACCCAACACTATGTTTCTACGAAACATCATTTTATTGATAATTTTTTTTCAAAATGAGACAGTTATAACCTATCCATTTAACATAGAAATATGAATAGTGTAAACTAATTTTAAAATATTTCTTATAGTGTTTTTATATAAATATATGATATTTATTATGAACAATATAATTTTTGGTAAATGCTTTATTTGTTTAAAAATACTATTTTCTCAAAAGACCATTTTTTTATGTCCGGTAAAAAACAATTCAATTAATTTTATAAATTTTTAGAAATTTTATGGTCATAAAATAAACATCATTTTCAAATTCAGAACGTAGAAATTACCTTATACTTGATTTTTTAGATTTCTCTTAGAAACTTCATTTTTAGTTGAATAGTGACAAGTAATTTATTTTAGTTAAAAAATTCTGCTACGTTTAAATAATTATTTATCCTAAATTATATGTGAAATTTTTTTCTAATGTAAAAATAGATAACTAATTCATATATAAATATAATTTTGGTAATTGGAATCATTTTTATATTGAAATTAGATATAATCAATTATTGAACTATTAAATTTTTTTACTTTATAAACTCTATTACTCACCACCTATATGGGATTAATGTTGAACTTAATTTTCCCAATTCTAGTATTTGAATTTCAAAAAAAATACATAAATTTTGTAAATAGGTGTATTTTTTTCTAATATGATCAACATAATTTTTGACCAAAAAGGATTAGTGAATGTGATGAAAATTAATTACAGAGAATAAGGTAAAATTAAGCTTAATAATGGACTAAAACACAATACTTAAGGACCAAAATGACTGGAAAATGTGTCCAATTGACATTAGATGTATATAATTAGGCCAAATACCCTCTTTATTATAATTTTTTGAGTTATTTTGAAATTATTAAATGGATTTTCTCAATATAAAAGGTCATGTAAGTAAAAAGACAAAAAGAGAACTTTCATTACTTTTAAAACTTATAAAATTTGAGATATTTAAAAAACATCATATTTTTTTATATATATCCTTCTGAAATATAAAGGGGTATTTTTTGTCATAATAATTACATTTAATTTTTAGATATGATTTAGATACCAAAAATCCTTCAGAAAACCAAATGTAGTGATTACTTATTTAAAAATTAAATTAAATAAATGATACTATAAATATTAAAATTGAAGTAAATTGATAGAATTATTTTCAATAATTATTATTTTTGATAAATATATCTTGTTACATGGATGTAAATATAATATAATTGAATTAATATATTTTTTGATATTTTAAATCTAAAATAAAATAAATAATGTCAAATTAATGATTAATGTCATTCTAAATTTAAAATTATATTAATAAATGATTAAAAATTAATTAAAAAAAATATTCTAAAAATATAATTGTAAGTGTTAATAAATATTAAATATGTTCTAACAATGGACAAATTTATCTTCTATAATTAACATATTTACTCACATATTATAAGAACATTTTTAGCATGATCCTTGTTTAAGTAATGTTTTTGCGTGTTACGTGTGGTGGTTTTAAAATTAACATCCAACAAAAATTATATTATATTTTATAAATTAGGTATAATGTTTATTATTAAGTATCTATATATTTTTAAAATAATATAACTTAAATTTAATCTTAATGGTTAAAAAACATTGGTTAGAAAATTAGTGTTTTTAATAGAAACCAACATCATAAAATTTGGGAAACAAATAAGTTAGGAAACCAAATTGTTAAAATGAACATATTTGTTGTGATAGTGTTTTTTTATAGAAAATTATTCCCATATAATAAATTATTTAATTTTTTAGTCACATTAGGTATGTTTTACCACCTATTAATGAATACCTTTTCGTATTTACAAGAGTGCCTCACCACTTCATCTATAAAAAGGCATGCACTATCCCACCTCCTTACACATCTCAAAACACTAAGGATTGGACAAGATATGACCATTTAAATTCCCAAATGCCCTAAATCATTCCATGAAGACTAAATTTGGGAATAAATTAATCCAACAAATCCCATTGGTTAAAACCAAAAGGAGTTAGCCAAATAAGAGGTAACATCCTCCCTCAAGATCTTTTATTTTATTTTTAATCTTCAACCCTCCACTCTACTTATCATAGGATTATAAAAAAATCAGAAATAATCAATATACAAAGTTGTTTAAATTATATGTGTTATAACCATACAAAAATGTGCTTCCATATAAGGTAAATGAACATATTTTTTACATGTTCAGTGAACTACAGCCTCATGAAATGATGATTGTTCATTTTTCCTTTAATTTTTATCATGGTGGACATTATGATGGAAATTTAATTTAAATATGATATATATGATATTTATAATGTCTTCAAGATTCTTAAATTTTTATTTATAACATACCTTTATTCTTTCCATCTTATGTAAATATGATAATTTCATTTGAGGAAGTGTGGACTACTGCCCCGTCAAAGTGATGTGATTCATTCACACACTACATGGAATGTATTAAGGATGTTTTTTGTGAAATATATGATATTTATGACATAATAATGCTAATATAATTTTATTATATACATATGTACATTTAATTCATTACCATTCTTTATTCCATTATGATAATAAAATAGAAACATCATTTATGCACACGTACAATCTATTACCTCTATGAATATTGTATTCCATTTTTTACATCAATACTATATATATTATTATAATAAAAATATAATAAATAAAAATGATATTTATATCATGGTTTACATTATATAAATCACGATATATGTATAGGGACCAATGATATAATAAATTAAGACATATATGTAAAACAAAGCGAATATTAGCTGAAGTGAAACCATGATGTAGAAATTTTAATAAGTAGGTAGTAAAATGTCATAACAAAACCGTATATGGTATTATATAAATATATATAAGAATGATTTTATTTATTTAATTATAATATATATATATATATTACATAGGAGGTTTGAATGAGTGCAATGAGGGTCAAGACAAATGGTAAGGGGATTTTATCTCACATTTTATTTATGTAAGAAACATGCATTATTCACCACTCACCTTATTTGTTTGGTGTGTATAGTAACAAAGATTGTATTATATAATTATTATAATTAATTTTATGGGTATTTATATATCTATATTATGATATTTATTTAATTTTGGTTATGTTTCAAATGATACCAAATCGGTAAAGTAACTTTGCCTCAACCTGCCTTCTTTGAGACACATGACATGTTATGCACCTATATATTTCTATGAAGTTTATATAATGGATTGAAACATGTAATATCATTAATATCCTTTTTAATTATATTTTATGCTTCATGTAACTTTATTCTATCCATCATGAATTAGATTTATAGAAATGGTAACAGGTTATTGTTATATTCTCATCCTTTATCGAGATTGTTTAATATTATGCATCCATTGATGAAATATCATGATCTATAACTAAGGAACACTCATTAATTTTATTTTCATATGGTTAATCATGTTTTTATGTATTAATACCATTTTCCCACTATTTGGAAATTAATATAATTAATAAAATGTTTTTAACAAAATATGACTTTAATTCACTTTTTTCTCAGAAATAATTTTAATTCAAAAACTCATGTTTTTAAAAAAAATTAAATAATGTTTTAAAATGATCCTTGGAGATTATTTAAAAATTAAAATAATTTTAATTATTTTAAATTATTACTTATGATATTTATAAGATGTTTTTAGTGAAATGTTTTTCAACTTGTTTTTAATCTGTCTATAAATTTTCAATTGTTTTCAAAGAAAAATCTTTTCAAAATATTTTCAAACAATCAATATATGTTTTCAAAAAAAATAAAAGTTGTTATCAATGTTTTTTCAAGGTCCATTTATAATTTTTTAATTAAAATGTGTTTTATATGGTTTTCAGGATCTCTTTATATGTTTTCAAATAAAAAGTTTTCCCAAATAATTTCAAATGATTCTTTATATGTATTCAATTGAATTTTCATGAAAATGGGTTTAAAATGATTTTATTTTTTAATGAGCCTTTTCCAATGAATAAATGATATTTAAGTAATTAAATATTTTCAAAATATCATTCCAATTTAATTTCCACATAAACTAACATATGTTGATGTCAATCATTCACTTATATGAAATTATCCTATGATTCCATTCATATTATTTCTTGAATGGTTTATCTTTTGATGGAATGAATCTTATAAAACAT
The DNA here is from genome assembly GCA_963277665.1 of Viscum album. Classification (NCBI taxonomy): domain Eukaryota; kingdom Viridiplantae; phylum Streptophyta; class Magnoliopsida; order Santalales; family Viscaceae; genus Viscum; species Viscum album. The sequence goes on along the minus strand of OY728143.1, from coordinate 956,933,963 downwards.
ATATCTCTTCTAAGGGTTATTTCATTTTGATACCCACTTATTTTAAAAGTTTTTCCATTGATTAATTGTTTGAGAAACCTACATATTTTCTTGTGTTATGATGTGATCAAATTTTAATGATACCCATTCCATTTCAGGGGCTATAATTAAGTTTTTATAGAAATCATCTATTTTTTATGGGTCATCATATGATGATTGATTTTTTATCTTCTAGAAGATGTATAAATGATTTAATTATTATATTGGTGGAACATATATCCCACTCAAATGAATTGGTTAATTATTTATATCTCATGAGATAATGATGGGAATCAGAATGACATGCTTGATCTATTATGGGTAGATGGGGAAACATAATCCCTTACAAGTAAAGGACTATGATTGGGGATGGTGATGTGTCCTTCCAAGTGGATGTATTCACCATGAACATGGAATATGGGGAAATATCCATTATGGCATTACAGGTAAAACTGATCTCGTGTATGTAAAGAACATCCGATGGGGATGGTGGTGTATCCCACCTAGTAGGTGCAGTTCCCATGAAGTGACCTAATAGGATATAGCTATGTGTCTTGACATATAGGGAATAATATCAAATGATTATGTACTCCATAATTCCACGTATTATTCCTATGATATTGATTCATGGTTTATGTTATTTTTTTCCATCTGATTCATGTCATATGAGCTGCTAATCTTTATTTCATAATTAATTTTTATGATCTTTTGATATACAGGGTTTGATATTATAATGTTATGATCATGTTCTCATACCCCTATGATCATGTTTATGCATACATGTATCATTTTTTACCCTTAGTTACCATCTTAGATAACCCCTATTTCTTGATTCATTCCCCATTTTAGGAAGATATGTGTTAAATATGTTGTATCTAAGAAGGTATCTAGTCATGAAGAACCTTGTGGGAGATATTGTGGGCCTATTATGTACCAATGTTTATGTTTTCATGTTTCCAATGGTACTAAACTAATATGGTATTTGGGTTTAATTTTGTGAAATGTTTTATGTATTAAAAAATGTGATGTCATGTCTATGTATGTTTAATACATGTTTGTTATAAGAAAACGTCGATTCTTTTGGTAGGTTGAATGGGAATGGATAATTAGGATCACACAACATGTAGCTCATATATACACACCATGTAATCATCGAAGATACACACTGAAGACCCAGGTGGGTATCATAGTCATATGGAATGAAAATATGGGGCTTTTTTGGAATGTTCATGTCATGTAGTTTAACTAAGTAAACATACTAAATACCCAACCATGTGACACAAATACATAGAAACTTAGGTACATGGTGTTTAATAGGATAGTACATGTTATATATCCTCTAAATTATTAGATGAATTAAATTACAAGAAATTAAAAATTGGAACATTGAAACCTTATTATTTTGATTGGTACTTTATGTGTTCCAAATATCAATATGGGTTTTAATGTATTTTAAATGATAAATTAATGTATTGTGACAAATATGAAACTATCGGTTCATGCATTTATTTTTTATTTATGCTTCTATGATGGTTATATCTAAGAGGATTCAGATGGTCATTGATATGAAAGGTAATTAATTAATTAATAAAATCAGGATTATCATAATAATAAATAACAAGAAATAAATTAATGTTATCCATTTAATTTTGTATATAATTTCCATGTATGAACATTCATGAGTTTGTCCAAGACGGTTGTTTGTGTTGGATTTTTTATATTAATATATTACATGGGTTTCAATTATTTATTATTAAATTAAATATGATGGACTTTTATTTATCCCTCCCTTCTATTATTAGGTATAATTTTCATGTATTTAGAAATTTATGTAATCCACCATTAACCAATCCTTTGGTTCACCTCACATGTTAGTGATTTATAAATACATGTAACAAATGATGTTTCCCAAGGTACATATAGGTGGTTCCAGATGGAAGCATAAAGATGCAAAATCAGGTGATTAACATGTGGATAGGTGGAATGTGGTATCTCATTCCATGATAGGAAATAAGAGTTATTTCCCCTAGTTAAAGGATTATTTACTATATTCTCATTAAATTAGTTGTATGATAATCCCCATATGCAGCCCTTTATTATTTATGTATTTCTATATTATTAATTATTTATTATATGGATCAAACAATTTTACCACATAAATAAAATAAATAATGTAAAAAATACTGAATTAAAAAAATAGGGTTTTAATAATTTTTTAACCCATATGGTTAATTAGTAAAATAAGATAAAAATATTTTTAAAAAGTTATGTAATGGATAAAACTGTAAAAATTTATGAATTATAAAGTTATATAATTAGTTTGACTGACAGTCATTGATAAAATTAGTTTTAACATGTGGTTCTCTTATGGTTTTGAATTTACATAACCATATGACATCAAGATAAGTATCCATTTATAAATTTGATATATCATTGAACAAGGAGTTGAGGATATCTGTGTTAAGATTTTTAGATTATGAAGTCCAGTCAATAGATCATATAGTTGCATTTCTTCAGTTGGAAAATACTCACCAACAAAAATACCTTCAAGTTTTTTGACTGGACCCCACTGTGTTTATGCAAAGGGACATACAAATCCATGAAACAAAAAGTCCTAGAAAATATAAATTCCTAGTATAATGGTGAAGGCTATGGGGACTTTATAAAATAGTGTTATAATTAATAAAATTAAATTTTTATTATCACATATATAAAATGTAATCATGTAATGTACTAAATTGATGTTTTAATTATTGTATAAAAATAGAAATAAAAACCACAAAATCAATAGAATAATTCTTTAATTAGGGATATGTCCATAAAACAAAAACAATTCCTAATGCGGTAAAATAATTTATGTGATTAACTATTATAAAAAAGTTTTTATTTTGTGTTGGAATCCCTTATTCATGTTCTTCCACTAGAGATGGTTAGAGAAAGGGAAAGATAATACTTTAAGAGATATATTAAGGATTCTTCTTATATATGTTGTACTATGTTGTCAACTATGACTGGATTGATGATAACCCAACATAAAGTCATGTATGATTAACCTAATATAACACATATCTATATTCTTAAGAAAAGTATGATAATTATTGAAATAAAAAAGTTTTTTAATGCACTATATCCAAGTAAATATGAACAAGGAAATCTAGATATAGATAAATATTTAAAAAATATAGGTTATATAGATCAATTAGTGAAATTGGGATTCCAATTGATTAGGAAAATATTCAATAATACTATTTCATTATCCCTACCACAAAGATTATCCTTTTTTATCCAATCCTAAATAGATAAAATGTATAACACAATCAGTAAAATTTTTCAATACTTCACCAAGATGATAAGGATTGGTTAAAACCTATTTATCCACCACGAAACGATATTTTTATTTCAAAATAAATAAATGTGAGAACCCGAAAATTTGAATCACTAATTGTCCAATCAGCACGACCATAAGGAGATATTCCATCCATAGAGTTTGGGACCACCATATCCACTGAATAATGATCCACTAGAAATAAACTAGAAAAAAACCTAAACTAAATAAATAGACCCACAAAAAGTGAACCATGTTTCACCACACCGAGAACTGTGCATGACCCTACCCCCAAAACCACCCTACAACATGATCCATTGTGATCACCACGAAGCCTATGAATCCCGCTTGAGAAGTGACCCTATTGAATAAGACCCAATTCCACCACAACCATGGACACTTAGAACACTAATGCGACAAATCCAAGGAAACACAGAATGACACCACTACGGGATGGAGAAAATAGTGATGCAACACTACTGAAGCTATTGATCCCTTTCCACATGAACCATGGTCCACTGGATGTTCGTATCTAGTGAACACACATCACATGACAAAATCTCCCACACCTAACAAACTATAACATAGAACCCTGATTTTCACCACCATTATAGAAGTCACAAACACCACCAAAATCATCAAATAAGTTGTTAAACTATAAAAAATTCCATTCTCACAAGAGTGATCTAGGAGAAATGGAAGAAGAGATCAGAGAAAGGAATACCATAGCTAGAGAAATAATATAGTGAGAAAATAGTCCTCAATAGGGCCAAAATTGAAAGCATGACCTCCAATGGAACCGTTAGTGGAGAGTGAACAATACTAAATTATTTTTTTGATAGAGGTCTATAATATAGAAACATAAGATGAGAAACTAGAACTCACCACTCAGATATTGGCAGAGACTGAATATGAATGAAGGACATGGAACGATCAGAGCCGGACCGATAGCAAAGGAGGCTGAAGTGGGGGAAAGTGAAAGGTCCTAAAAACATATTTAATTAAAGGATGGTGAATGATGGTGGAGATTCAATTATAGAGATTCACATCTTGAAAACTATTCGGGTGGTTGAGATGAACACCAGACCATGAAAATGAAACTTCTCAGCCTGACCATCAACATCTCTATGACAATGAATAAGATGAAAAGGTGAGAAGATGTGTGAGGAAGAGGAGCTATATGAGGTAAAACCTATACCACTAAGAGGAAGGCACCCAATCAACTACATCACTATGAGGCATCCTGAAACCTATTTCTCCACCCCTTGTGGTGAAATGTTTGAATGAAATAGATGATGATCAGATGGAGAATCTGAACAGAAAATATTCTTTATAACATCTTTAAAAGATACAAAATATTCAAAGGAAGTAGAATGAGTAAGATTTTATTTTCTTCTTATGTGAAAAGAATGTACACAGGAAAAGAAATTTAAATGAATATAAGCAACAATTAGTTGTAACGACTTCATGTACATTAAATAAATTCATATTTTCTTCTTGTGTGTTAAATACAATATTCTTACAACATATGTGTATTTAAATATAATAAATGAGATGAATAGAAAGGATGTAGATTGAACTCAAAAGGTACTGAGAAAGGGTTATTCCGTTGTCATCCAAGTGGGGATCAATGTTTTTAATTGTCAATTTGGATTGATTCATGTTTGTAATAATTTTTACCAAAACATATCTATCAGTGTCCAGCTAGACACAATGAGACATTATTTCTTATTATAGTAAATGTTTTTATTGTACATTAACATTAAACTAACAAATTAAGTAACTCTTGAATAAAAAATCTTTTGAAATAAGTTAAATATATATTATATAATATAATATTGCTACCCGATTATGGAAACAATTTATTTCAAATAAATCTAAAATTAGTTGATCTTTTTGTTCATTAATGTATTTTTTCTCAATTGTCCCAAGTTACTGGATATAAAAAAACATGACATGTTTTAAGTAAAGAAAACATATAAATAAAGGTAGATCATAAATTTTTATTGAGTTATTTTAACATAATATTGTGAAGTATTCTAAATATAAAGGAAAAATCATATACATCATGAGATTATTTTTTAGAAATTATCAGTGTAGTAAATGGATGCACTTGGTAAAAGGAATATTTGAGATGAAGAGTTGTAGTATATCTTATCCATGTAATCATTGATGACATATTTGGAGTAGAGGTTATCGCTAACTCAAATTTCCTTACATATATAAATGTTAAGATGGTAATAAAAAGGATTATCAATGATTAGTTATATATATTTATAATCATCAATTATCCCTTTCAACGCATGTTTTGTAAAAATAAGTGAAACCCTTAACCATATGTCTGCTAAATTTTTCAAATGGATATCATATCCTAATATATTATGATAAATAATTAATTTGATCACTTCAATAATTGTTTTTCATGGACTTAGCTACAAACGAACATCAAAACACTAAGGTTTATCTGAGTTAGTAATCTTATTTCCACTAAAGATAATGAAATCTAGCCATGATTAGATATATTTCCATAAAGTAAACCTATATTTTTTCAGATGGTGGGAGAAGTCATAACATATAAGGGATAAGTATCTAGATTCACATAATATGGTGTAGGAAAACTATACTCCACTAAGCGTAGAGGGATTTATAGTTCTAAAAACACATACTGCATAGAAATTCAAAACCAAAATATTGTTTATATTCAACTAGATGGGTGAAAAATGTATTATTATTCTTGAATAATGATTCCTATATAGAAGAAGTAAATATTATTATGGTATGGATGAAAATTATATATAAATTCATGTAATGAACTCCATGTATTTGGATTCGGAAGTCTATATTATGAATGATTATATGAGTAGATATTACTAGTGAGTATTCAAGATAAATTTGGAATTTATCATATAATAATTTACAAATAAACCATTATTTATTGTTAAATGTTCTATTTTATGAAAATACATATTCACCATTCACCCTCACTAAAATAATTTTTTAATTATACATGTAAAAGTATGTTTCTATGATCATCATATTGGGAAATAGATTTTCAGGACCACCTCATTTAGAATATTCCTTATTGAATATTTCTATATGAAACAATAAAAAAGGAGAGCCTATGGTATATGTATAATCTGGATAAATAAAATTTTTAGTTTCATCAATAAATATCAATATGATTTGAAGATTTGATACATTAATTTTTGAATAAATCATGAATAGTGATAACTGAATAATCATTTAAAAGAAATTGAGTGACAGGTGCCACTAACTAGTTAATAGGAAGAAAATATATTTTCAACATAAATATGTTGATAACATATGAAAAAAATGAAAATACATAATAGTTTTTTAATATTAAGGAATTAAATTTCTCCGAGTATGAATTAATGTCACAACTATTTTCTAAGGAATAATATCCATAAAATTGTTGAATGGGGTTTCTAAATCAAGTCACAGTATATAGGATTACAATTTATTGAAAATAATAGTTTAAAAAACTCAATTACTAAATTATTATTGGAACATAATCCTTCCAGTACAACATAAATGTGCATTGGACGGGATTATAAAGATCATAAAAGTCTCACAAAATTAAGTACATGTAATTTATCTCATATACAATGATATATACTGATGTCTGATATTAATTATGTGTGATGAATAAAAATGTAAATATTAAACTTGATCTAACATAACTAATAGACTGGATGTTAGAAATATATTATGTTACCTGAAAAATATGAACACAGTGAGTTCCTAGTATATGGAGATTTGGGAATATTAGTCTTCATTGGAATTGAACTCTTGTCTATACATTTTTCAACATGATCTAGTATCAGGGAAATAGATAAGTTAAAATGAATGAAAACGTACTATATATAGTGGTTTCAATATCTACAATATATAAGTACGTTACAGCTTCTATTGCAACTTACGAAGCGGTTTAGCAACGTCTTTTTTTTAATTTTGGGTTATATGGAGAGAAATAGACGTTTAATTTTATGATATTATTTGACTATGAATTCGGTTAGGATGCCAAGATTATGACATGATAAGAATATATGGATAATCAATTTTATCAGTACATGATGTATTTTTTAAAGATAGTAAATTTCGTATTAAAAATATTCACTACCCAGGAACATAGATTTTCTAACCTTATCCATATAAATGTTTTAGGCCTAGGAACAAAATTCATACTCAAAAAAAGTATGTTTAATATGTGAGTACTAACCAGTGATGAAGAAGATGGGTCTAGTGTATGTGGGAGCTAGTTAGAGTTGGTGCACTAGAACAAACTACCTTATAATTTAGATTATTTTCATGTTTAAATTAGTGAATACTAATTTAAATATATTGTCACATATTGATTGTTTTTTATCATAACATTAATGTGACAATGTAATGGATTATATATGTCAATAATATGGTCCAAACTGTTACCCACTGGGATGAGAACCTTTATATTCTACGATAATATATCATAAATATAGATCTAAAATAGGAAAACATTCAATAATGGGGAATTTATTTTAGAGAATTTCTAGTGAAATTACACATAAGAATATGAGACTATATCTCATGATGGCTTGACTTTTTAATCTCTTTAATAGGAGGATATAAAGGTAGGCCAACCACTATAAATCCCCAATGTTTTCATGTCATCAGATATTCCTATCTGTGAGCATTTATAATTGTTATCATTGATTCATTTCATGATTCGAGCACTTATATTTTATGACATAGACCATGATGAAAAATATTTATATAAAGGTAGGATTCGTTAAAAACGAAATATTATTAATGAATAATTTATGGAATAATTTTTCAATTTCATCATTATATATGTCGGTATATCATCCCTCTGATTGAAATATAGTTATCACAAAAATTTTATGGCCATGGGGTAATAATGTTTCTTTCATATAGTCAAAGAAATAATTTATAATAAAATATTTTGATGACATAGATAAGAAACATTATTGACGAGACATTAAGAAAATATTTTTTGTATTATAGAGTGAGTTCTCATTTGTAGTTGTTATCATTATGAAATTATGTTAATTCCCTTGGCTTCCTTGACACATTCTAGAAAGTAATTTTGGATATTAGGCATACCTATGTAATTCCAATTACAAATCATCCTATAGGATCTGAGACTCACTATTTCAGTTGATCTAGATTCAATTATATTTGAATTTATTTAATGGAATAAATATTTTTATCAAGAGGAATGAACAATGTATTCCGGTCTTATTTATAGCATAAATTAAATAAATATTTTTTCCCCTGATTATAAATAAACTATATGTATTTGTTTTACTTATAATTTAATAAATATTTTTTATAGTATGTGTATAAAATAATTATTTAAGATAATAAAATAATATTTTCTAGTGATTCAATAAACAATGAGAAGTTCAAATAGATGTAGATCATGTCTGTTGAAAAATATTTATTAACAAGACGCTTAAAATATTTTGTTATTACACAAGTTCGAGCATGAAACAAAATATTATTATTATTATTATTATTATTATTATTTATTATGTTATTAATTAAAGGTCATAATATTTTTAATGGATGTCATGTAATTAAATAATTATTTTAACAAAACCCGTATCAATATAAATAGATGATTCTATCTATTGTGTATGGTGTGTAATCATAAGTAGAGAATTATTGCAAACAACAAATTCTCTCTTAACTCCTACATATTTGTACCTCTAAATAATGAGAGAGGATAATGATATTTCTTTATGACCAAATGATGAGAAATCAACAAGAATAATAAAATACAATCAACTCATCTTTTTGGCACCCATAGATCGATGAGTGTTTCATGGAGATCAATGGAGAATGTATAGATCACTAGTAGAGGTACTTTATCTTTGGATCCACATACCACAATGATGGAAATGCAAAAGGTTCTTTTTATTTTATCAATATTCAAATCTAAGAAAGATCGAAACCCAATTTATTCAGTTTTTATCTATTAAAAATAAATTAATAAAAAATTTGATGTGGAATATCCTCGGTCAGGGTTCCTAGAATACAAATATTAAAGTATATTCCACCACCACACAATTCTTATTCACCCAGAACCATCATATTTATTTATTTACATAAAAATTTTTTAAAATTAACACAACCAAAAGAGAATAATTTTTAGCGTCTAAGAGATTAACTACATAAAAATCTTGTTTTAAGACACACGTGAACATTTTTCCAAAGTCACACTTCTCTAGACCCTTTTTAGATTTCACAAATAGTATAATCATCTTCATATCCACGGAATTTGAAATAGAAGAATTTGGTGATCTAAAATGTAATTTAAGTGAAATCATATTATAATTTATAGATCATAAAAATTACGAATAATATGATGAAGAGGGTAAATATCCAATTAAAATAACATAATACCATAAATGATTATCAAAAAATAGTTAAATTAATAAAAAAAATATAATAAGTTTATTAAGGAAGCATAAAGGATATATCATGTCTCAAATTATATAGAAATATTCATCAAATATGGTATCATGACATAGCAGTGTGAAATACGTAAAAAATAAGACCAAATCATAAAATGATGGAATTTCATAGAAATTAAATTCATCTTAATTTTTTTGAATATCTAAGTAAAAATAATATAAATTTGGAAAAGCCATAATCATATGACAACCTTTAAGAAGAAACCCATTATTCCCACATCTATATGAAAAGAATTATTATGTCCATGGTTGAAAATGTGATATAACCCATCATGGACATGCTTATGTGAACAAACTCATTATATCCAAACCTAATAATCACATTAGATATATTCATAAAATATTGAATTATAGCATGATATACGAACCCACTAATAATTATATATAAATTTTTTCACCACTTAAAATCTATAATAAACATATCTTAATGAACCCATTGAAAAGGAATGGGTTTCATAAACACTTCAGGAAAACATCTCATAATATACACCTAAAAGATCATAGGATATAAAAAACAAAATTTCTAAATGTAATAATATTATAATATAAATATATAGGATGATAAAAACATAACATTATAAGGACTAATCAATAAAAAATAGAAGAGATGAAAAATTATTCACAAAACCTTTTAAACATTTCTATAAATGATATAGTGACAAACACAATTCAAAAATTGTGAAAGAAAAGGGAATACTTTTGAAATCCTTATTATATGTTATTATAAGTAAAATATACATCACATACATAATTTTTATAAAAAATGGGGATTGGCTGACAAATTATTTTATTTGAAATGGATGGAAAACCATTTTAAGAAATATTTTTATATAACAAAATTTGAAAACCCACATCAAAAAATTGTAAAAAAATCAATGTTGAGAAGTGGTAAGATAATTATTAGAATGAAACAAAATTATACGAATCATGTTTTCTAAAAAAATAATTATAATAAACGTAGGATGAAATGTATGGACATTGAAGAAAATCTATTAATGGAAATGGTAATTAATCTAAAAAATTAATTTATTTTGAATCAATGGTTTCATCTTGGAATAATTTTTTTCTGTGAAATAATATTTCCTTATAATGTAAAATAGAAATAGAACACAACAAACTCATAAGGTATGAAAAATAAATATTCAAATATTCAAATAAATGTGGAGTAATTATTAATCAAGAAAAAAATTTGGGTGAAAAAATCCCATAACATTGATACATGTATGACAACCTATAACCTTAATATCCCTTAATTAAGGATTTATTACATAAAGATACCCATAATACAGCCTTATAATATCATGAGGCCAAGTTTATTAGTGAAATTATTTACATTACATGATATGGTATTGCATGGATACAAATTCATTATTTTAAAATCTCTAAAACATAAACATTTATTCCTTGGATCAATTAAAACTAAAGGGGTTTACCTAGGTACATACTTAAGAAATGGGTGAGGTATAAAGCCTTTTATGGTAATAATTAATTAATAACTTAATAGATGTAATACATGTAATCCCAGAGGCATATCAAAGTTACATAATATGGTGGGAATCATAATTCTGAAAAATGAGGCATGATGTAACATGATAATATAAATGAATATTTGGAATAGAGGAACAATGTAAAACCTAACATCATAAACATAAGTAAAGTCTAATGGAAAAGATATCAAAAGATAGTATTATTAGGTTAACCTTCCTAATATCATACATGGAATTCCATGGGACAAGAACATTACCCAATTCATTATAGGGATACATAATTATGGGCTCTCCCATCACTTTCATATCATGTACATTCATAAGTGAGTCATTTAGATAATACAACATAAGGATATTTGTAGTCATGTTTAACCCCATGATTTATGTAGTTTATGTTACATTACATAAATGAAGGATAGGTACAACTAGGTGATTATCTTTTGTTGGAAATGGAAATGGGTATCCACTACCAAAATATTTAGCATGGAAAATCATATGACGATTTCAAAATCAAAATGGGGATACGTAATGATTCATGTAAGGGTTCAGAGGAAGTTAAAGGGCTTATCACTACATGGAAACCATAATTATAGTATTATGGTTGTGTGAAAAAAATACATACATGAAAAATTGGAAAATTAATGGTATAATTTGAAGAAGGTTATTGTGTAAATAGGATAATGATATGTTCGCATTCTTTGAGAGTTTAACTCTTAAATATTGAGAGGATCTTCATGAGATCATGGGGGAACCTTTAGATGTGTCTATATATTGAATGATAGTGAAAATTGGTGATTGGTTTTTTGTTAGTGAAGAGTAATGATTGGTTGGGTGGTTTTATATACCAAAATAGAGGATAATTCTATATTAATTTTCAAACATAGGTTTTTGACTCAATATCATAAATTAATCCAAACCAAAATACATCCCAATGTTTTTTATCTTGGATTATAGAAAATTGATGAATAATTAATTATTTTATATTTCCTTGATCCAAAATACATAAAATAATATCATTAGTGATGTTTAAGTGAGTCATGCTTATAATGAAATGACTTTAAAAACATAAAATATAAAACATGTTTTGGAAGATTCATTAAGCGTTTATCTAATAATCCAAATAACTAAAAAATGAAAATTATTTTATAGGGGAAATAAAAAAAATTCATGGATACTATTTATATAATTTATTATTATTTTTTGTTGCACTAGTGGGTTCCCTAGACCTAATTTGATCAAGACATTTTGATTACCTTACCATCTATATAATGTTTTTCATAATATACTCCTACCTTTATATTTTCAATATTTTTAGATCTATTATTGAAATCCTAATTTTTATAGAATTTTATTCATTAATAATGGTTTTAGTGGTTCCCAAACTATAATTAAAGCCTTGAGATACTATGAAATTACTCATAAACAAATTTATTATAGTCTAGATACATCATACTGACTGGAAACAGAAGATGTATAACTATCAGGTGCAGGAGGCTCATAATCATAGAGACATCATATCATGAAGTTTACATATTTTAATATCAACTATGTGATAACATGAGGAATGAATCTCCTATAGGAACACCACATGGTATAGGTGACATTTGTTTTTCTTATCAACAAACATATGTACTGTTCTCATTACTTGAGATCATTATTGACATGTATCATTTGATTGCATAATTTTATAAAAGGAAGAAACCATGACATTTAAGTCATGGTTAGGTAACATATGTTTGGTGGATCTTTAGAAGATTTACATTTGATGAATGGTCAATATTAATTTTTTTCTTCTGAGTTTAGGAAGTTATATCTAAGGGGTAGTTGATTAAGAAGTTACTACCTTCATAAATCATTGGCCAAGGTAGTTAATGATATGTATGTTCAGTTATATCCACAAATAATAAATATTGAATAGATGATGACACAAACCATGAATCCTTGATTATGATAGGCCATGTATGAAATAGGTTATATTAAATAGTGTGTGCTATTAGGATGTTTTACATTGTTAAGACTATTCCTTATCACCTTAGGGGCATGGATGGGGTTAGAGACTCTAATCTAGGTCTGTGAATAACACTCACTACAATCAATATATTGTCCAAGAGGATCACACAAAATAGTGTATTCAACAGACTTCCTTATTATATTGAATAGATTTATAGAACATGGTGGATCCCACTATAGGGTTTGATATTTTTCTATGTTTTACATGTCATTGATTAATAAATAATTTTTTTTTCAATCAACTATAAATAATTTGGTAAATTTTGTTATTAAAATTATTCAATTGATATTATGTGAATACATGGGATCCTATTATAGGAATGAATATTATTTTAATATTAAAGGTTAAATTAATATTAGTATGAAATATGAGTTTATTTAATGAATTAATTTTACCATGAAATTTATTTATTATATATTACATGTATTTGTTAAAATATAAATGTTATTTTTGAAAAAGTTAGTTCACCATAACTATTAATTTATAACCTATTTAGTCGATGTTTATTATATGAGGTTCAAGTATCGATATTTAGGTATTTAAAATCCACTATATAAGATATAGAGTGGCACACATCTAGTGAATTATTGAATATCATATAATCGAGAGAATCTCTCTCTACCCATATCCTAGATAGAAAAAGTCATCATCCAAGAAATCAAAACAAGAATGTATTGGTAGGTCATTGGAATGGAGTGAATGTTATCATTGGGATATAAATGGTGACATAAAACTTTAGTATTATCACTTGGTTTTCGATGAAAAACATACTTTAAAATTCTTCAAGTGTGTGTGGATAATCTTATGGGGTTCGAGCTAAGATCTTTAAAAAATTATCATCAATTATTAGATTATTTTGAAATATTTTATATTCTAATTAGGTAATAATTTTTTATATTTTGGTTCTTTTATAATTCATGCAATATCATAAAACCCCAATGGGGGATCAGATCGATGGGGACGACATTGTAACATCACACCAATGATGAAAAAATTTAAATATCTAACCCACCTGCTATTAATTTAAGCCTTAGTCTCATCAATTTGTATCTGATGGATCATGTGATTTTTTTGAGCAATGAAAATTTAAAATTAACATCAATTTTTGTAGATTTCTTCAATTAATCTAAATTAAAAAAACATTGTTCATCCGATTTTATAGAATCCGTCCTCAATGAAAAAAAATTATGAAAATAATGAAGGGTGACACTTTTACTAATTAGAATGTCAAAAAGGTTAAATATTTAATGGATCCATCATTACATCACTTTTTTATTCTAATAAAATGAGGTAACTCTATTTGCCTCCTCCATCCCCAACATGTCACCTAGGTGCTGCCTAGAAACTGACCACCGCTCCCATTCATCGCATTGCACCACCTCTCCGAGCCATCCCCCGGAGTCCTAAGTTCATTCACCGACCTATCCTCGCAAGACTGATGTCCTCTGACTAACCCAAATGGTTGATACCCCATATTTTGTTCATTAAAGCCACCTGCAATTCCACCCATCCAACCAAGTCCAGAGGATGCCATCCCATGTCACATTTTCACCACCACCTATTTCAAACACCGCCACCAGAACCTTTCACTAAAGTAAGACACAACCCATGGTATGTCTAACCCCACCAGTCTTCACCTCCTCCAAAAAATAGTTTTAGATCCCACATGCACTGGGGCCTCTTGTATAATTCCCTGTAGTGTGATATCACCATGTATGGGACCCCCTGGAATCATACTTCCTGTGTGATCCCCCTAGGAAGCTTCATCCTATCTTGTTTGGCCCCCTTCGATGAACCGTATTGTGCTCAACCCTCTTGGGAGACCCCAAATGTATCATATAAATCATCTCCATAAGACCCTAATCAGGCCAATTTTACTCGGAACAGGTTAGGTCATGTCTATCGAGACCAACAACAACATTTCATGTCATCCACAAAACTCGAAATAGAATTTTTTAGGGTCGGTCCAACCCACAATGGCCATTGGAGGGGTTCTAGGCCCTCATATTTTTTTTGATATAATCAAAAATTTATTTAATTACATTTTATTTTAAAAATAATAAATTTTAGTGTTAAAATTGTTATTTATTTATTTTTTAATAAAATTAAATTAAATTATCCACTTATTTTTGTGATCAAAATTAAATTAATCATCACACCGAACATAAATAAATTAATTGAATTTCATATATTTTATTTCATTTATTAAATTACATAAAACATAAATTTAATATATTTTAATTTTTATCAATGTTTTTAACCATACAGTATTCTTGAGCAGTGACCGACAGTGGATTTATCATTTAAATTTAATTTAAATAATAATTAAAACTGTATTTTATGTCTATAATATTTATTGGTGGTATTCCTATAGTGATTTTCCTTAAAATATGTATATGGTTTGCTGATTCCATTATTATATTTACCTATATTTCACTACATGAGACCCCCTTCACCAACGTACAATTAGATTTTTACTATTAATGATGAATATCTTATATGTGGACCACACCATGACATGGTAGTAAACCGAATGAAAGATAAAAATAAATGACTCGGAGTGAGATGTGTCATGAGTCAAGACCCAACATAGGTATGATGCACCTTGGTCATGATTGATCCCCTAATTTTAAATGAATCTACTAGTATTTCATAGTTAATACCAATAAGGTAATTTATTTCATTTAATTTTTTTATTATTTTATTCATTTTTATGTATTTCATAAACACATAAAAATAAATATAAAAATTCATAAAGACATGACAAATGTATTCTATTAGTACAATTATGGTTGTTCCCTTATAAACATAGTTTGAATATAATTAAATGAAAATGATTACACTAATAAAAAATGTTAAAACCCCCTCATAAAAAAATTTAGTCATGAACACCATTCTTCACTCAAATTTGGTCAAAATAGGTATATGGTGTTTTAATAATTCAATGTTGAGGGTTCCTCTTACTATTATGGAGTTATTATGAGAGTGATGGTTTGACATAATAGAATTTGGGTGTAAAGGATTATCTAATTCTATATTATTTCAATTTTATATTAAATCATTGAGTAAATCATGTTTTTTATTTTTAGAATGTGGGAATTCACTCAAAATATCACGGTGTTAAAATTTAATTTAGTTAGTCATTTTAGTACATACCTTGAAACTCCCTAAGAAGTGATGTACCCAAATCATGTAAACTATGTGGAGGGGTTTCATGGTGTCATGACCCATCCCAGTGGGGCCCAAGCCGCAACTCCCCAAGCCCACCTCCAATAGGCTAGGGGCTAGTGACTAGCACTGAGTAGGCATGATACTAAGATGGGATGCATTTCATATAAACCTATACACACACACAAACATCTCCAAGCCCACAAATCTGAAAATTAAAAACTACTAAAAGGAAAAGACGCATGAATACACTAAAACCCAACCAACAGAGTATGACAGGAAAGTAATGTACAAGAAAGTAAAACCCTGGGCCAAAAGTACAAGCCCACCAAAAGAGAGTCTGTTACAAAGTTCAACATGTAAAGAAAGGTGTTGGGACTGCAGTCTGTAGCCGTAGGAACCCACATCGGCCTATCTGATCTCACTGAGTACCGCTCGATCCTGTTCCGCCTAGAATTCTATCAAAGGCTCCTTCATCTACACAAGACACAACATGTGCGGGCAAAGCCCGTGCAGGGGTGAGTATAACAATACCTAGTAAGACACCCCAAAACCACAAAAGAAATACAACAAGGGAAGAATACCACAAAAGAAAGGTACAGTCAGCTCCACACAATATATTTCTACCAAACATATAACACGAATATCCAGATATACTCATACACGATCGACTATCGCGAAATACCACCACTAGGATCCAGCTTGAAGTTTACACTATGGATGCGACCGGGAGAACACACTCCTAGGTCTGAAGAGAGAGAGATACGAAGTACTCATTCTGGGAGAACACACTTCACAAGTTCTTGGCAACATGATGCTCAGATGGGGATCACAACCAATAGCCATGGGTTGATTCCGACAACTCAGTCTGAGCTAATCCGCTAAGCAGAGGATCGGCGCCCGGGTAAGGTTAGTCATGTCGATACCAAGAACTCTACCTAGGGTTCCAAGAATGAATAGAGGATCCGACTCTAGTCTCACAAAGGGGATTCCAACAACTCTGTTCAGGAAGTCTTGCTGAAGGGATCGTACTCCTATAGGTAGGAAATGATACCGAAAAGCATCAGGAGAAAGACTAAGGGGATGAACCCTAAGGAAACTAGCCCAAGTCACAGAAGTAAACTGGCTCAAGCCATGTAAGATTGGTTACACGACGTTTAGTATGGTCAAACTCCGTGTTCCTTGACCCTAGGTACTACCCGTGTAAACGGCCCGTGCCGTCGGTTCAAGCTGTGTAAAACTCAACTACACGACGTGTAAAAAAATCACACGCCGTGTTCCTTGACTCCGCGTACTGCCCATGTAGACGGCCCATGTCATTCAGCTTGTTGGATAGAAAGTAACTACATGGAGTGTTGATGAATCACACTCCATGTCTGAGAACCTGGGGCTCACTCCTTATTTTCTAGCCATGTGCCGGTACACGGTCTCTGTCCATGTCGCATGCCCGTGTACCAGTACACAAGGTATCCCATGTATCTGGCCTGGTCTGGCCGCGGAGGGGTATACACGCCATGTCCTTGGTCATGTACCCAACCCGTGTCCGTGTACTCCCGGAGTACATTCCATTTGGTCTGCCGATGAACACACGCCG
Organism: Viscum album; assembly: GCA_963277665.1. Classification (NCBI taxonomy): domain Eukaryota; kingdom Viridiplantae; phylum Streptophyta; class Magnoliopsida; order Santalales; family Viscaceae; genus Viscum; species Viscum album. The sequence goes on along the minus strand of OY728143.1, from coordinate 956,915,860 downwards.
TGTAGACCATACTACATGGCGTGTAGTCGGGATTTTTCTAGAAGTGTCGTCTTTTTCCTCGCACCTCGGCCGATTCTCCAGATCACGTTTCTCTGGTCCGTTTTCCACGCAACTCAAGATAATGGGTCACTTCATCATCATGATTCCGAATCTGTGGGTTTCAGGACTTCGATCGGCTCCAAAACCCGATTCTGATCATCAGTGCGTAAATCTTTAGAAGAACGATATCATCTGATCCACTTCGATTTGTCCGTCTCCACCGCAGCCGCACATCCGTGGGGTTGTATCGACGCCAAATCTTCAATTTGGGATCATTGTGTCGAACGACGGATGCGCAACGATCTGTCGTTCATATCCCTGTGAAGAATGCGTAGAACGCGCACGAAGAACACGAGAAATTGGGGAAGAAAGTCACAAAAAATCGAGAGGGACGAACCTCGATCGATGTTCATGTCGATCTTGGTTCAGCACCGTTAGAAGATTAACGAACCAAAATAACTCAAGAATCAAAATCCCCAAAATCCCCACAAAATCCCATCCCGCAAATATGATCGATCTGCGGGCTAATCTGTTCGTGGATTAGTCCGTGTTCGTCATAGGAATCAAGAACAGGAAAGAATTTACAAGGAGATCAAACGCCCTACCTGGATTTGCAGCGTTTGTTGGCGGAGATCTGGTTGCCCTGTCGTCGTCGCCGATGAAGTTCATCAAGAACACTGTCGCCGTGTTGGGAGGTTTTCTCCAGAGCATTCCAGAGCCTCCAGGGAAATTCAGGGTTATGGGAAATTGACACCCTGATCCCCTGCAAAATCTCTATTTAAAATAATAAATATATTTTTTTCAACAAGGATTTAATAAAGTATATTAATAAAATATTTTATTATGTTTATGTCCAAAATCCAGATTTCACCACCGACCTACGCAGACCGATGTTAGGCCTCACCTATGGTAAAATCGCTGCTCTGAACACAACGGCGCCTTCAGATTTCTAATCCGAGAACCCGTTTAGGAGTTATTAAACTTTTTCAGGAAAACCAAAATTGTGTGCTATTTAATTATTTAGTTAAATTCAAACATTTGTTCTGGGCTCATCGGGCCTCAGAACTGCATGGCGTCTCAGAGCCTGGTCATGAATTAATTCCCATATAAAATTTAAAAGTAAATCATGGAAAATTTGAGACATTACATCACACCCACCTTAGGTCTTTTACGTCCTCAAAAATCTAAACAAAGGCTACTCAAAAATATGTGGGTACTGCACATGAATCTGAGCCTCCCGCTCCCACGTGCTCTCTTGGAGATTCTCGAACTACCACTGGACACGCACCAAGTGAATAGCTTGCCCACGAAGTATCTTCTCTTGCCGATCCTCAATCTCGACTGGGTACTCAGCAAAGGTCACTCCATCATCGATGTCCAGCTCACCCCAGTCGATGACGTACGATGGATCATGCACATACCTCCGTAGATGCGACACATGGAATACATTGTGTACCCGTTCCATCTAAGGAGGTAGAGCAAAGAGATACTCCACCTCGCCAACTCTACTCAGAATCTAAAAAGGGCCAACGAACCTCAGAGATAGGTTGTTGCCTCAGCTAAATCTCTGCATCCCCCGTCGAGGTGAGACCCGAAGGAACACATGATATCCCTCCTAGAACTCCAAGGGCCTCCACCTCCTGTCGGCATAAGACTTCTTCCAGCTCTGTGTAGTCTTCATCTGCTCCTATATGACTTGCACCTTCTTTGTAGCAGCTCTCACCATATCTGGGCCCATGAGTGCTGACTCTCCTAGATCAGTCCAACAATGTGGTGACCTGGAAGGTCGCCTGCACAGAGCCTCAAATGGTTCCATACCAATAGTGGAATGATAACTTTTGTTATAAAAAAATTCCACCAGTGGTAGGTGATCCTCCCAGCTACGACCGAAGTCAAGTATGCAAGCTCGTAGCATATCCTCCAGGACCTGGATGGTCCGCTCTGTCTGAACATCAGTCTATGGATGGAAAGCTGTGCTCAAGCATAACTGAGTCCCAAAATATTCCTACAATCCCTTCCACAACCGGGATGTGAAACGAGCATCATGATCTAATAAAATCATGGATGGAAGTCCATGAAGTAGAACTATCTCATGCACGTAGAGGCATCCCAAGGTCTCTACTGAACTCTGCTCCCATATGGCTAGGAAGTGGGCCGACTTGGTGAGCTGGTCAATGATCACCCAGATGGCATTGTTTCCCCTAGATGTATGTGGTAGACCCGTCACGAAGACCATGGATATCTCATCCCACTTCCACTCTGGCACCTCGAGGGGCTGAGTCAAACCTACTGGCACTTGGTGCTCAGCCTTTACTTGCTGACAAGTAAGGCACCGAGAAACAAAATCTGCCACATTATTCTTCATTCATGGCCACCAGAACTGACGTCGGAGGTCCTGATACATCTTTTCCATGCCTGGATGCACCACCAAATGGGATTTATGGAACTCCCTCAGGACCTCCTCTCATAACGTCACTGGTAATATAGTACGCCCCCTGAAAAGAACAATGTGCTCCCTACCTTCTGAACATCCATAAGCCACAACACCTGTGGATATCTGAGCACGTAGAGTCTCACAGCTAGCATCCTTGCACTTTTCTTCCCTGACTCGCTGTAAGAGTGGAGGGGTAACAAACATAGATTGAAGGTATGATCCCTCATCTCTATCCATGAAGAATAATTATAAGGAGGCCAACTTCCTCGTCGCCTTATCCAGAAACTACGAACTAGATTTCCTGCTGAGAGCATCTGCCAAAACGTTACCCTTCCCAGGAGTATAAACAATCTCAAAGTCATAATCCTGGAGGAACTCAAGACACCACCTCTATCTCAAATTCAAGTCCTTTTGTGAAAAGATATATCTGAGACTCTTATGATCAGAGTAGATGATATACCGCTCACCCATCAGGTAGTGTCGCCACATCTTCAACGCGAAGACTACCACTACCAACTCAAGATCATGGGTTGCGTAGTTCTTCTCGTGTGGCCTCAACTGATGTGAGCCATAGGCAATCATCGCTTTCCTCTACATTAGGACACAACCAAGACCGGTTCCTGATGCGTCACAGAACACTACGTACTCAACACCATCCTTCGGTAATCTCATGATCGGGGTGCTTGTCAGACTTTGTCTCAACTGTTGGAAAGCCTGCTGGCATCTCTCGGGCCACACGAAAGGATGCCTTTTTTGGGTCAAAGCTGTCATGGGTGCTGAAATTCTGGAGAAATCAATAATGAATCTCTGATAGTAGCCTACAAACCCAAGGAAACTCCACACCTCCGTCACGCTCCGGAGTGACTTCCATTATAACACTACCTCTACCTTGGATGGGTCAACTGCTACACCATCTTCTGAGATAACATGTCCTAGAAAGTGGACCTCTTGTATCCAGAACTGACAATTTGAGAGTTTCCCATACAACTGGTGCTCTCAGAGTGTGTCCAGAACCATCCTTAGGTGTCTCGCGTGCTCCTCCTCGGATGTAGAGTACACAAGGATATAATTGATGAAGACCACTACGAACTGGTCAAGATAGGGCTGAAAGATCCAGTTCATGAGTCCCATGAACACTGCTGGGGCGTTCGTCATGCCGAAGGGCATCACCAAGTAATCATAGTTACTATAGAGACATCTGAAAGTCGTCTTCTGTACATCCTCATCCCGTACTCGCAACTGGTGATAGCCGGATCGTAGATCAACCTTCGAGAACCATCGTGCCCATCTCAACTGGTCGAAGAGGTCATTGATCCTCGGCAGCGGATACCGGTTCTTCATGGTCACCTGATTCAAGCGCCGGTAATCCACACATAGTCTCAAGCTCCCGTCTGCCTTCTTGGAAAATAGTACTTGGGCCGCCCAGTGTGAAATGTTGGGTCTCACAAAGCCCTTCTTCTGCAAGTCTTCCAGTTGCACCCTCAGCTCACGAAGCTCTGTAAGAGCCATACGATATGATGATGCTGATATCGGTGTCGTCCTGATTTGCAACTCAATGCATAAATCTATCTCCCGATGGGGAGGTAGTCCGGGGACATCCTCCGGAAAGACGTCCTCATACTCAGCCACTACTGCTGGAAACTGGAAACTCGTATCATCCGCTGCGCCAAGGGCTATGCTATCCAACTGATGTGAAATCAGTTGTGCCTTCCTATGAACGATTCCATCCTACGCTGCTTGGGTCTCTCTCTCACCGACAAAAGAGAACCTTGTTCCATCACTGTGGACACACCGCACCCTTCGCCTAAAACAGTAGATTTGGGCATGAACTTTGGATAGCCAGTCCATACCAAAAATGACATCGTAAGGCCTTGACGCTATCACCAAGAGATTCCAACCAAAACTCTTGCCTCCAAGGGTCAGGTCACACTGTCTACAGATGTGGTTGATCTCTGAATCTTCTCCAGTCGGTGTTTCTAATCATAAGGGTCGAGTTAACGGCTCAACTAGAATCTCAAGGTCTCGAACAAGATAAGCAGCTAGAAAGGAATGGCTAGAACCTGTGTCTATCAGTACGGCAACCAAAGTAGAAACGACACAGATTGTACCTCTAATCATTCCGGGAGTACCTGGGTCATCAGCCTCTACTGCCTGCAGCTGTCCCTGCCTCTTTCCACCAGCTTCCTAAGCTTGGGGTGGACCTCCTGGGGGTGGTGGTGGTAAAGCGTCAAAACGCCGACCACCTCCAGCTGCTCTCCAAGCTCCCCTACCACGTCCGCCGGCCCACGGATCTATCTTCTCCACACGTTGCCTCTGCCTCGGTTGTCCATCCACTGCTCCCATGTCAGTAGTATGACGGGTCAGACAATCTCGAGCGAGATGTCCCCTTCCATCACATGAGTATCATCGCCTCTCTCGAGGCTGGCTGGATGTGCCCTGTGAACCCAGTACGGAAGATCCCCTATTCTGGGATCTCCTCTAAAAACATCTCACATTCCTGGGTCCCTAACGTCGGCTCCCTGCTGCCGAGGTCTCTGCTCCAGCTCGCCCACTCCTGAAAACTGCTGGTTGTCCCTACTCTTCCAAGAAGATCTTGACCACCAAAGCCCACTCGAGCTCCACATCATAAGTAGGAATGTTCATTGGGTGGATGCTAGCTCAGATATCTTTGCGCAATCCTCGCTCAAAAGTACGAGCTCTGAAGTACAGATCTCTGAACATATCCATCAAGTATCGCGAGAGGTCGGTAAACCTTAATGAATAGTCAGCCACCATCATGGTTCCCTACTAGATCTAAAGAAGCTCCTGTATACATACTGCTCTCAGGGTAACTGGTGAAAAATCCTCTCTGACAGTACAAAAAAATAGCCGTTTAGCTGCGGTTTTTTCACAGTGGTTTTAAAAACCGCCGCAAAACGTATTTCGGGTGGCCATTTCGCGGCGGTTGAAAAAATCGCCAAGAAATGCCTTAAATTTGTTTTTTAAAATATTTTTAGTATTAGCGGTGGTTTTTTCAAAAACCACCGCGAAATGAAAGGAAAAAAATAAAAAAACACGAGAAACCCTGAAATCACTAAAATGACCATAACATTTGATCCGGGCTTCCGTTGGAGCGCCACGACCAGTCAAATCGATGCTCATGAAGAGATATATAGGCACGTATAATTAAAACCCTGAGATGGTCTAAGGTGCGGAAGATATGAGAGTTATAATAAAGTTGAAAAAGGTTCTCCACCTTCAAACAACCATAACTTTCGCTCCGGGTGTCCGTGTGGGCTCTACCACATATCAAATCGAAGCTAGCGAAGAGAGCTACACACTACTTTGACACAAGCAAGAATCTGTTGTGTTTTTTGACCCCAAAAATCCCTCTGAAGGCCTATAAAACCCCATTTCCGTCACAAGTGTGCCACCGAACTTGTCTTCAAACGGACCTAACTTTCGATCCGCATGTCAGTTTGGACTCCTCCACCTTCAAGATTGTAGCTCGCTCCATGAGCTTCAGTTTGACTAGTCGTAGCGCCCACATGCACTCCTCGATCATAAGTTATGGAATTTTTAGTGGGTATCGGGTTTGTTATGTTTTTCGATGCCTCGTTTCTAGCACCTGTTCCCCGTCACCTTTTTTTAAATGGCCGTGACTTCCGATCCACCTATCCATTTGGACTCTATCACCTATCAGGTCGAAGATTGTTTCAGGATCCTTGATTTGACAAGTCGCGGATCTGAAATAGACTCTCGGATCATAAGTTATCTCTGTTAATGTGAATCCAATGTTTTTGTCATTTTATAACCGTTTTGATGGGTTTTAACGGTTGCTCCATTTATTACTGTTTATTTGGGTTTCCGTGACTTGTTATCTTTATCAATGGTTTTTTGTGGGTTATTATGATGATTATGTTAAATTCTTAAGGGATTTTCCAGAGTTTTCATGAGTTTTCATGTGTTCTCATTCTTTCTAATGCCTCATTCTTCATTGTTCTCCATCCGTTTTCATGTGTTTTCATGATTTTTCATCCCTTATCACGTCTTTTCATACTTTTTCATGTCTCATTTATTATTTATTATTTATTATTTATAATATACTTTAATTTATTTATTATCTATTATTTGTTACTGGTTATTTATTATTTATATTTATTTATTATTTATTATTTGTATTTATTTATATTTATTTATTATTTATTATTGATTATTTATATTTTTTATTTTTTATTTTTTATTATTTATTATTTATTATTTAATAATAATAATAATATTTTATTTATTATGTGTTATTTATTATGAAATATTTTTTTATTTCGTATTTATTATTTATTATTATTTATTATTATTTGTTAAATATTAAATATTAAAAATCATATATTATATATTATATATTATATATTATTTATTATTTATTATTTATTATTTATTATATTTTATATTTTATTTATTATTTATTATTGATATTTATTTATTATTTATTATTTATTATTTATTATTTATTGTTTATTATTTATTGTTTATTATTTATTATTTATATTTATTTATTATTTATTATTTATTATTTATAATTTCTTATTTCTTATTTCTTATTTCTTATTTCTTATTTATTAATAATAATATTTTATTTATTATGTGTTATTTATTATAAAACATTTTTTTATTTCGTATTTATTAATTATTATTATTTATTATTATTTATTATTATTTATTTATTATTTATTATTTATTATTTATTACTTATTACGTATTGTTTATTGTTTATTTTTTATTATTTATTATTTATTATTTATTATTTCTTATTTATTATTTATTATTATTTATTATTATTTATTTTTTATTGTTTATTATTATTGAATATTTATTGTTATTTATTATTTATTATTTATTATTATTTATTATTTATTGTTTATTATTATTTATTGTTTATTATTTATTATTTATTATTACTTATTATTTATTATTTATTAAAAATAATATATTATTTATTATTATTTATTTATTTTGTATTTATTATTTATTATTATTTATTATTATTTATTATTATTTATTATTATTTATTATTTATTATTTATTATTTATTATATATTATATATTATATATTATTTATTATTTATTACTTATTACTTGTTGTTTATTTTTTATTTTTTATTATATATTATTTATTTTTTCTTATTTATTATTTATTACTATTATTTATTATTTATTATTTATTGTTTATTGTTTATCGATTATTATTATTTAATATTTAATATTATTTATTATTTATTATTTATTATTTATTATTTATTATTTATTATTTTTATTGTTTATTCTTTATTATTATTTATTATTTATTGTTAATTATTATTTATTGTTTATTATTTATTATTTATTATATATTATCATTTATTATATATTATTTATTATTTAATATTTATTCTTTATTATTTGTTTATTATTATTTATTATTATTTATTATTATTTATAATTATTTATTATTTATTGTTTCTTGTTTATTGTTTACTTTTTAATTTTTATTTATTAATTATTAATTATTAATTATTAATTATTAATTATTAATTATTGATTATTGATTATTTATTATTTATTATTATTTATTTATTATTTATTATTTATTATTTATTATTTATTATTTATTATTTATTATTTATTATTTATTTATTATTTATTATTATTTATTTATTATTATTTATTTATTATTATTTATTTATTATTATGAATTATTTATTATCTATTGTTTATTATTTATTATTCATTATTTATTATTTATTATTTATTATTTATTATTTACTATTTATTATTATTATTTATTATTTAAGGTTTATTATTTATTGTTTATAATTTATTATTTATAATTTATAATGTATAATTTATTATTTATTTTAATTATTAATTATGTGTTATTTATTATTATTAATATATATTTTATATTATATATTATTGAGATTATATCTATTATTTATGTATTATTTGTTTTCTCATTTAATATATATAAATATATTAAATTCTGTTTATTAAACACATGACGAGCTTGATGGAGTGGTAAAGTCTTTGAAAAATATGCAAGAGGTTAGGGGTTCAAATCTCACCAAACGGAGTATTTCTTTATATTGCATGGTCATGTGAATGGGATGTGCATGCATGGATAAATAAAGTAATAAGAATAAATAAATAAATAAATAAATAAATAAGTAAAATAATATAAATAAAATAAATAAAAAATAAAAAATAAAAAAATAAAAAAAACCTCTGCGAAACGTTTTGCGATGGTTTTGAAAACCACCACGAATAGTTTCCCAACGCATGATTTCATGGCGGTTTTTCAAAACTGCCGCCAATCTATTTAGCGGCAGTCTAAACCGCCACGAATCGTAAAACCAAACTGCCGCTAAATGCTTGTTTTGTTGTAGTGTGAAGAGACGCTCAAACTCCGACTATGCAAGAGTCGCCTAGTCATGGTCCCTATATCGAATCTTCATCACTAAGGGGTCATCCTCGTGATCGAGCTACTGGATCCTAGTAGCTGCGTGTCACGGAGGCATCCTGTTAAAGAAATAATATACATCTCGGTCAGTGAGTATATCTGGAGAGCTGACTCAAGAAGGACATGGAAACCACAACCCATTCTTATATGATGCATGTACAATTATTTTCCCCCTGCACCTAGTGTCCTCATGTTCCAAGTCGAAAATAAAGTTATCAGAGTCTTGGTGTATGAATACGTCGGCCGCCCAAACCAACACTAGGGTCCCTGGCCCGAAAGCCGAACTCGAAACACTTAGCACGGTTGCCCCAAACGAACTCACAGACTCTCGGTCCTAAGGTAGAACCGACCACCTCTGATACCACTCTATCCCGACCCGTCCCAGTGGATCCTGAGCCGCAACTCCCCAAGCCCGCCTCCAATAGGCCAGGGGCTGGTGACTAGCATCGAGTAGCCATGCTACTAACATGGGAGGCATTGCCTATAAACCTATACACAATCACACACATCTCCAAGCCCACAAAGCTGAAAAGTAAAAACTACTAAAAGGAAAATATTCATGCATACACTAAAACTCAAGCAACAGAGTACGACAGGAAAGTAAAGTTCAAGAAAGTAAAACCCTGGACCAAAAGTAAAAGCCCACCAAAAGAGAGTCTGTAACAAAGTCCAACCTCTAAAGAAAGGTGTTGGGACTGCAGTCTGTAGCCGTAGGAACACACCTCGGCCTGTCTGATCTCACTGAGTACTGCCCAGTCCTGGTCCACCTAGAATCTTGTCAAAGGCTCACCCGTCTGCACAAGACATGACACATGCGGGTAAAGCCCGTGTAGGGGTGAGTATAACAATACTCAGTAGGACACCCCGAAACCACAAAGGAAATACAACAAGGGAAGAATACCACAAAAGAAAGGTATAGACAGCTCCACACAGTATATGTCTACCATACATGTAACAAGAATATACAGATATACTCATACACGATCGACTATCGTGAAATACCACCACTAGGATCCATCTCTAAGATTCCACTAAGAATGCAACTGGGAGAACACACTCTTAGGTCTGAAGAGAGAGAGATACGAAGTACTCGATCTGGGAAAACACACTCCACATGTACTTGGGAACATGATGCTCAGGTGAGGATCACAACCAACAGCCATGGGGAGATTCCGACAACTCAGTTTGAGCTAATCTGCTAAGCAGAGGACCGACGCCCGGGTAAAGTTGGTCACGTCGATACCAAGAACTCTACTTAGGGTTATAAAAATGAATAGATGATCCGGATCTAGTCTCACAGAGGGGATTCCAACAACTCAATTTAGGAAGTCCTACTAAAGGGATCATACACCTGTAGGTAGGAAATGATACCGGAAACCTTTAGGAGAAAGACTAAGGGGACGAAATCTAAGGAAAATAGCCCAAGTCACAGAAGGCAACTGGCTCAAGCCATGTAATATTGGTTACAAGGCATGTAGTATGGTTACACGCCATATTTCTTGACCCCCGGGTACTGCCCATGTAAACGGCCTGTGTCGTCCGTTCAAGCTGTGTAAAACTCAACTACATGGCATGTAGAAAAATCACACGCCGTGTTCCTTGACTCCGGGTACTTCCCATGTAGACGGCCCATGTCATTCGGCTTGTTGGATAGAACGTAACTACATGGAATGTTGAGGAATCACACGCCGTGTCCGAGCACCTGGGGCTCGCTCCGTGTTCGCTGGCCATGTGCCCGCCCACGGTCTCTGTCAGTGTCTCCTACCTGCGTACCAGTACACGGGGTATCCCGTGTATCTATCTAGGTCTGGCCAGGGAGGGTTATACATGCCGTGTCCTTTTCCGTGTAACCAACCTGTGTCTGTGTACTCCCGGAGTACACGCCAGGTGGTCTGCCGACGAACACACACCGTGTAGCCCATACTACACGGCGTGTAGTCGATATTTTTACAGAAGCGTCGTCTTCGTCATCGTGCCTCGGCTGATTCTTCGGATCATGTTTCTCTGGTCCGTTTTCCGCGAAACTCAAGACCATTGGTCGCTTTGTCATCGTGATGCTGAATCTGTGGGTTTCAGGCCTTCGATCGGCTCCAAAATCCGATTCTGGTCATCCGTGCCAAAATTGTTTGAAGAAAGATATCTTCCAATCTGCTTTGATCCGTCTGTTGCCACCGTAGCCGCACCTCCGTAGGGTTGTACTGACATAAAATCTTCAACTTTGGATTGTTGTGTTGCACAACGGATGCACAACAATCCATCGTTAATATCCCCATGAATAATGCATATAACATGCACGAAGAAAGCGAGAAATTGGGGAAGAAAAGCACCAAAAATAGAGAGGAATGAACCGTGATCAATGTTCCAGTCGATCTTGGTTTGTCACCATTAGAAGATTAACGAACCAAAATAACTCAATAATCAAAATCACCTAAATCCCCGCAAAATCCCATCCCACAAATACGATCGATTCATGGGCAAATCTGTTTGTGGATTAGTCTGCGTTCGTCGTAGGAATCAAGAACTGGAAAGAATTCACAAGGAGATCAAACGCCCTACCTAAATTCGCGACATTTGTTGTAAGATATCAGATCTTCACGTCGTCGCTGGTGACAAAGCTCTTCAAGAACACCATCGCCGCGTTGGGAGGTTTTCTCCATAGCTTTCCAGAGCCTCCAGGGAAATTCATGGTTATGGGAAATTGTCACCCTGATCCCCTGTGAAATCTCTATTTAAAAGAATAAAAAGATTTTTCTGCAACAATGATTTAATAAAATATTTTAATTAAATATTTTATTACGGTTACGTCCAAAATCCATATTTCACCACCGACCTGCGTCAGCCAATGTTAGGCCTCGACTAAGGTAAAATCACTACTATGAATGCAACGATGACCTCAGATTTTTTATCTGAGCACCCTTTTAGGAGTTATTCCACTTTTTCAGGAAAACCACAAGTGCACACTATTTAATTATTTAGTTAAATTCAAACATTTGTTCCGAGCTCACCGGGCCTCTGAACTGTACGTCGTCTCAGAGCCTCGTCTTGAATTAATTCCCATATTAAATTTAAAAGTAAAGTATGGAAAATCCGAGACATCACACATGGTTTCTTTCTACTTGAAATATCAAGTGACATAGTATTCTATGACTAATATAGTGGTTTAATAGAGTTTATTAAAATAGTTTGAGACATTTGACAGTTAAATTAATCGACAATATCTTATCATTAATCAACATAATAGTAAAAAATTTGTTTTTTTTGGATAAAATTTCATGTAATAGCACAATTAAATTTTGATTAATTTTTTGGAAAAGTCAATGTTCTTACCAACATGAGTTTCCAAATCTAGTATAGGCACATGTGCATTGTACTATGAAATATGAATTTCATGGTGTTGGAGTCCCCGTTAAGTTTTGTCTCACCTCAACAAGTGAGCAAAAAATGTGAAATAATTAAACTAGATGATTTTAAATTGAAATATGTATTATGATGTTTCAATACATCCCATATCACTTTTACCCCTATACTCTAATTCATTTAAGATCACAAAAGGGAAGAATTTTGAGAAAATGACACATTATCGTTTAGGTAGGGTTTGCATAGTAAATAAAAATGGAATGAAAGTCTTATCCCTTATGGTGAACAAGTTAAGTGTCATGGTGAAAAGTCCAATAAAATGTGTGACTCCAAATAATCCTTTATAAAATTATTCAAAAATAGTGTTTTTTCATCATATATGTGGTTTTCTTTTGCATTCCATGAGATTTTTCTAGGAAAGTATTAATTCAATGAACTATATTGATAAAGAATGTAATTGTTTATTCATTGGTTGAATTCATCAATAATGAGTAATTATTCTTTAATACTTCTTGAGTATAAAATTATAATATTCAAATCGTATTTTTGTATTAAAATATTGTAACCAAGTAAAAAAAATATATTATATGATGTATGGTTAATTATCCAATATTATATGAAAGGTTGATTCGTAAGTCAAGAGTGATAAGTAAAAAACATTTAATTTATATGTTTAATAATAAATGTTGGACATTTTTTGTATCAAAAAATCATATCATATAAAGGAACCAATGAAACATTATTCCATTTGGGAATGTATATTTTTGTTGTTGTTTAATACTCAACCAATTTTTTTGTTGACCTTGAATCATTGGAAATACTTGATAAATAAAAAAATGTATGACTCAATTATACCCAATATGGAATGATAATTCTTTCTCTGAAAAAATAAATATTTTTCAATGATTTACCCAGTAGGTTTTTAATCTCCAGGTAGTGAAATACCTTACAAATTATCAACAAACATACTTAGTTTTTGAACAAGAAACCACTATAATTAACGGTAATCGACATGTATTTAAGAATTGGTTTCAATATATAGTATGAACTATCACATGGTTAGGATAATGGTAATTTTACATCATACAATTATATTAAGGGTTTATTAAGGAATTTTATAATAAAATATGGTCTATATGTGGTCATAAGCAATAAATCTCTTCAAGACCAAGTTTTGAAGAATATATTGACCAAGAATTCATCAATCATTATAATGTAGTGTGGAGTAATTATTAAATGAACATTACCTTTTCCATATGAAAGTTATGATTATAATAAGGTGTATTAATGATGAGTCTTACATGTTTACATTTACTAATAAAATATATCATGTAGTGATTCTTAAATACACATTTATATATTGACATCAACTTCATGATCTAGGTGAAAGGGGAATCAATGTTAAAAATAATATTAATTGTAGATACATATATTATTTTTGAGACACACTTTATAAATAATAGTATTATCATATAATAATTTCCCATATACTATGAAAAATGGATATAATATGAGTTATAGTATGATATAAATTCATAATTCCATAAAAACATGTTTTTTGAGGAAAAGAATTTGTTATGGATATAAACAAACCTACATCAAGAGAAACAGTATTTTCATCTAAAGTAGTAATCCTAATTTTTTCTATGGATATTTCATAAAATACCTAAAATATGAAATATATAGTCAAGGTATATACAATTTTTTAACAAAATGTTTAAAAATAATTATAATATATTGGGAGAAATATTGAAAAGGATTTATTCAATGCTGAATATGTTCAAATAGATGACATATGAACAAGTTCCATAAGAGCCTCTAAAAATTTTCTAGATTCACAAATTAAAGGCGGATGAAAAACCCAAGGATTTATGTTAACAACAACCTATGATACTTTATTTATTAATAATAATGAATCATAAAATTATGTAGTAAATGGAAATAGAATAACATTGAAAATTAAAATTAGACTTCAATAATGGATATCGTGTGTCAAAGAAAACAAGAATATTATGTTGAATACTATGGTGTTTATTCAAGTGAAAATATAAATGGATGGTAAAAAAGTTGTTCCAATAAGGCTCAATTGGTAACATTATGTCATTATTCCTAAATCTATAAGAATTTTAAATTTCATATTGAAATTATATGACATTTATTTTGAGTATGGGATGTTATGATCACCAATCATGGAAGTTATCTGTTTGATGCAAACCAAATGGTACGGTGACACCATAGACTACCAATAAGGGGTTCATGTTATTGAAATCTAGTTTTGATTGACTTATGAAACACAATCATAGAATAGTCATTTGGAATGAATTATTTCCATGTTTCTATAAGGGGTATGTTGGTGTAATGTTGATTCTAAGTGGAATATGTTGGATAACATATTGAAAAACAACTATTGGCCTTATAGTTATTTATGAAATAAATATATGTAACTCTCTAGAAATTGACTTCAATTAGATATTCTATGTTCATGGGAATGAGATCAAATGAGATATATCTATTTGATTCTTATAACTATTAAATAAAACATATACTAATATGTTATTGAATAATTATTATTGGAATAATTCGATAGACATTTGTTCCCAATTTCACATGGCATAAATATCTCTAGGAAGACATTAATGTGAATATAAGGATAATAAATATATGAGTATAATTGAATAATAACTTTATATGGATCTATCACATATTCAATTTTATGTGTTGTACATATTTTTTTCAAAATATACATAATTGTAGGAAAAAATCAGTTATATATAGGAGAACTGCACGAGAAGCAACTTGGACTATCTGATTGTACATGTGGATTTATAAGGGATATATTATTATGATGTAGGGAGGAAGGTATTTTAGTAATAAGGGGACATATAATTTTTTTACATTATATTGACATTATCTAATATCATATTCGTGATTTGTTAATGATAATAAGATGATCAATGATAGTGTTATCTAATTCGACAAATACTGATATGTTGCAACTTCTGAAGTTGCTAAACAAAAATAATAATAAATTGAAATGATTTGAAACTTTTCATGGAAACACACCTTATATGTAAATTGTTTTTAGTATGATAATTATTCTTCATATACTTGCCAAAATGTTAATTTTTTTAGTGTAAAAAAGAGATATACTCTGGGATATTATTTATGAGAAGACTTATTAAAGGATATAATGTCACAAATAGAAACATTTCCATGAACAAGAGATGTGGCATTCCCATGACTAAATACATAACGTAAAAGAAACATTATTTTATCATGTGTGATATAATAAGAATATTATGCAAGTTGGATTTATTATAAGTGAGAGTGTTTTAATAGAGGTTTATCTAGAATCAACCTGAGCAGTATATTTTTATTACCTTAACATATATACAGTGACTCATTCCTGATGCATACATATTATTTTAGTGTTAAAATTTATACATCAACTATTTATATGGTCATTTAAATATTTTATTTTTCATATCAAAAGGCTATATAATTTCCCAGTGTATAATGATAACCCCAATATAATGTGAAATTAATCTTGAATATATTTACTATGGTTTAGATACATCATACTTGCTGGACATAGAAGATTTCTAACTATCTGGTGTTGCGGGGTCATAAGGCTTAAGAATTGTTTTCATGAAGTTCATACATGATGATCTCAAGTAGACGATATCATGAGGACTAGCCCTCCAAAATGAAAACCACGTGTTTTCAGGGTCATTGGTAGTTGTTATCTACAAATAAGTGTATTATTCTCTTGAGTTGAGATCATTATCAATGTGTTTCATTTGGACATATACATTGATGTTATTGAAAAACAATGACATTCTATTCATGGAGAGGTGGATTTTTTTGGGTACATATTTAGTGGAATGAAATTGGTTAAATGGTCAATATTGAATTTGTCGCTTCTAAGATGGGGAATTGATATATTGGGACTAGTTGACCAGGATGGTAGAACCATCATAAATCTTTGGATAAGGTAGTCTAAGGTAATTCCTTTAGTCATATTAATAATTAATAAATCACGAATGGATGATGACCTGTGTTTTCCATCCTGCTTCATGAGATATCATAAGGAAAATAGATTATATTACATAGTGTGTCTTTATTAGAAGGTTATAATTCATATGAGTATTATTTATCTCTTTAAGGGACATCATGGGTTTATTTATTCTGGTCAAGGACATTGAATAGTATTTACTCCTATCATGCTAATTTCCTCAATGATAATGCAAAATAGAATATTCAAGAGTCTCCACTATTCTTGTGAATTGGTGTATAGTACGTAGTGGAATCCACCATGTGGATGAGAGTTGTCCAAGTTTTATCGATCATCAATGAATAAATAAATTATTTATTATTTGAGTATAGAATAATTTTTTTGAATATATTTATAAAATTATTAAAAATATTTTTATTTTAAATATGGAAAAACATTATTTGAATGAATAGTATTTTAATTTTCAAGGTTCATTTAATATTTGTGGTAAATAAGAGTTAATTTAATAACTCATTTTTATCACGAAATATATTTATTATATATTATAAGTAAGAGATAAAATATATATAATTATTATGATGAAGTTATTTTTTCATAACTATTCATTTAATGATTATTTAGTGGAAATTTATTTTATGAGGAGTGGGTTCTATTAGAGTATTTAACTTCAACATTATAAGCTAAAGAGAAGCACACATCTAGTTAATTATTCATTCTAATGGAATTGAGGTAATATATATACTATAGGATCATACAAGTATCTTATTATGGATATGAATATAATAGGGGTTGATTTGTATTCTAAACCCCATTAAAATGGGAAAACCTAGTACATCTTAATGTAATTTTAGCATACTCATACTCAATATGATTATAATAGTAACAAAATTTAAACCAATTTACATCCAACTAAATTTGATTAATAAAATAAGAATCAAAATGGATCCAATTAATACAATGTATTGATTCAATCGTTTTTACAGTTACGATAATAAAAAAAATTATGCAAAAAGAATATTATAAAGGCTTCCTTTCTATAACATAAAGTGGAATAGTAACATGTTAAAGCTAGAAATATAATAGGTACTAATAATAATAATTACTTACAAGCTATAATAAAATATTTAACACTGTTATCCCTATGATTAAGTTAGTCAATAAACTTAACTATTGGTATTATATATTTTTATACTTTTTGTCAGGTTTTTATTTCCTTACTAGGAAATCTCGCAATAAGATGATCTGAATAAGATTTGTCTTCCTCCCCCTGGATTCCCTTTATATGATGATCGATGTCTATTTTTTTAGCCTCATAATCCCTTGATCTGTGGGATTTGATTAACCATATCACTATCCCCGAAATCCCTTAATCATTGCAATTATCATAAATGATTAAAAAAATATATGTTTATATAGAGAAAAATCGGAAAAGGATTCCTTAAAAATATAACTCTCTAAGGAATTTAAAATATTAATAATTAGAAATTCACACTAATAAATATTTAGAATACTTAATTTTTGAATGAAATCATATCCAAAATTTTAATATGTATGGATATTTATAGGCTAATATTCAATGGTCATGTTTATGAGAATGTTACAATGACCGTGGACAATTGGTTATTCGTAGCTCATAATGTTCTTGAATAAATGAATATCCTACATCGTAGTGATTTAAAACCATTAATATGATAAAGATAATACTTAATATAAAACACATCTTATATATTCTGATTATAAACAAGTTTATTCGGATGATATTCCTTATCAAATATTAATATTGTAATACTTATGAGAGCCAGTCTGATTGTTTCAGTACTAGAATATGTCTAATGGTCGTGACTTTTGTCATTACTATAGATAAGGGAAAAAAACTATTTATTGTTTAGGGTCATGTTATGTCTAATATATTAGACGCATACTCAATCTTAGTATCAAAATGAATAAATATATGTTCATATTCTTGATACATTTCATTTTTTTCTTTGTATGAAAAAGATAATGTTTTCTACAATAAGGTACTAAATCTTTTAGGACATAGTAAAATAGTAATCATGGTTTTATGAAAGTGTTTGTGATTTCAGAAACAAATGGAATGAAAAATTAATAGTGACTAATTATTACTAAATAATCTTCCCCTTTTGGGAAATAAAAAACCAAAAAAATAAAAAATAAACATGAAAACATTATTTTACATTACTTTTTGTATAACTATGAAGTTATTCATTAAATCATAACTCCCCATGAGTTTTTAACTCTTTGGAATATGAGGGGGATTATTAGAGTAAATAGTCTATAATGAAAATCTTATTCCCCTTTATGAAACAAACTCCCCCAGAGGATAATATCTCTCCCTTGATATATAACTCTCATGTTTTGATTAAAAATTCTCCAAATTTGTAAAATATTCTCCCCATGTTTTGTTTTCAAAAATAAATGGGAATGAATCCATAGTTTACTGAATTGTTAGAAAATAAAAGTAACATACGAAAGAATACTGAACTAACTAATCATCAATGTAATTATGAAATAATATATAAAAAATCATAATTGAAAATCATTAAATAACAATATAATTGGTAAAAAATTAACTAATTCATTAACAATTCAAATAAATTACAAAAAAAATATTTCAAGATTTCATAATAAAAAATTATTCTTTATTTATAATGTTCTTTTAAAAATCATCAATTTTCATGAACACATGTTGATATTTTATAAACATTACAATTATTTCTTTTTAAATCTAGTGTTGGGTCTCTATCATTTTTAAGTCCTTAAATATGTTTTGATTTCTTCCACTAAAATGAAGATAAATTTCACCAAATCTATCTTCCTCTTGCTATAAAGAAATCGTAAATAAAAATGTCTAATTCCTTAAAAATATCCCTATCACCATTCCCAATGATAAGAAACCATTGCATCCACAAACTATTATTATGTTATCTAGATTCAAATGATATAATTTTCTAACATTCACATCAAACAAAAATAGTGAATCATATGCTTTCATTTTATAAAAAGTATATGATACATTTTGGTAGCTTATGTGAAGGTGGTAAGATTAACCATCTAAAAGAACTCCTAAAAATCATCTTCCATTATATATGACATCTTATATCATTTTCCAAAAAAATTTAATGAATCCTCCTCATTATCATCGAATTTCATAAACAATACTAAAGCAATGAATTTAGAAACAACTTCTGGATAATAATAACTAAAATATTTATCAGTATTTTTAACACAAACGGACTCCTACCCAAAGTATAAAATAATGTTCTTCAATATTTAATCATACCTATGAATACATTATATTTCATCAAACGTTCCAGAAATATAATCCACTAAGAATAATCTTCCTTTTTTTCCATCAGAACATAAATATGGGCATGTGATCGGATGAAAGGAATGATTACTTGACTGATGGATTTTTATGGTGCAGTAGCTTAAGCGATAAATATATTATGATTAAATATGTAACATGAGGTTACCCACCATTATGTTGGTGATTGGGGTCACAATTTAACTTCCATAAGAAATCTTACAGTTGACATTATAAACCTACTGATCTAACATATGATATTTATCAGATTATTATTTTTAAAAGATTATTTGAAATCATGATGTTTTAAAAAAGTTTATCAACGTAAGATTCATTCCTGTTAGGAAATTTTTTCAAATTTTATAGAAACAAAAATAAACCCTTTATAAAAATAAAACCATAACAACAAAAAGATAGATAACTTAATGAAGGAGTGTAAAAACATAAATAATAGATGTGTACCTTTTAGAGCAGAAAGATTCATCGGTATTATTAACCTATTCTTTGTGGCTTTTATAACTATATTATGATAGTTTTGAAATATATTCTGAAAATAATATTATCATTACACGAACTAATTATGATATTTTTAAATGGATTTTTATTCTAGAAATTTTATTATAATTTATGAGTCTAGAAATCATTTTGATAATTTTGGCTCTAAATGTTTTCATAGAATGTATAAATCAAGAAATATCATTATAATACATGTTTTAGAAAGACTAAAAAATTATGAAAAATTAAATTATTAAATAATGAAAATAAATTAGAAGAAAATAAAACATATATATGCTCCCTATGAAAATTTTTATTTTAATGCAAGCATAAGTGATAATAAGAAACTGATATATATAATCATTTAACATTGATCATTATTAAATTCTATTTAATATATTTAAATGTTAACCAAAAAATGATAAATTCCATGATAGGGGTGTTACCGATAGTAACAAGTTAAAAAATAACCCCTTTATATCTTGTTTCTTTGTTAAACTAAATACTTTTCTCTCACTTTACCAAAGTAATTTATCAACAAAAATGAAAGCATGCAAGAGATATAACAATTTTACATGTTTTACCCTCCCTAGGATACATACAAGGATCATACAATGGAGATGTGATGATAAAACAGTCCATTTACGCTCTTCAAAAATAGGGTTTGGGCTAGATCACATATATTCCCAAGCTCACTACCTTTACAATGTTTAGGGAAAACTCACTTCCTTCCAAGGGTCACACCATAGATCTCTATTTAAATATCTAACTACAGATTATATATATCAACTTATTGCTCTTAATTTTTTCACTTCTCTTAAAGGGATTCAAACAAATTTCAAGGAAATGTTGGTCCTTATTTAATTATCTATAATTAATGAAACCTAAATTATTGGTTGATTCTCTTATGATGTCCCACTTCCATATGTTTAATGAATATAAAATTAAGAAAGATTCACTAGTAAATACCTTCTCAACACATTCATGATGATCACTACATTAACAATGATCTTATCCTTTTCAAGCATTACATAGCATTTGAATATCCCCCAACTTTCATTAAACTAACCTCTTTAATGAAGTTCATCTTGTCTTTATAATGAATCCTCCTTTCCTGAATCTCCCATCATAATTTTAGGTTTTTATATCCGTCAAAGACACTGGTACATTCATGATGCTTACAACTTTTGGCCATATTTCATTGTCTTCATTAACATCGTTTATTGACAAATTTTTTCCAAGAATAACCTTTTGTAAAAAACTTCTCAAAAGTGTAGCCTCCGAATCTTCATGAAGCATTTTTTTCAATGGGGTGGGGTATAGGCCCTTTTATAGGCATCTACTCCCATTCCAATAGCTTCCATATTCATCACGAACTTTTTATAAATCCCTCTAGTATCTTTCATAATGATCCATGATTTTGTGAGGCACCATAGGAATTTACCTCTTCATAAACCTTTTCATATTTAAGGTTATTACTGTCATCACTTCACACACTCATTATCCCACACTTCTCATAGTCACGGAGATATATCGTTTTCATTATTCATTCTCGATGCCCTACACCTTCATGAAACCCAGAATTTGTGAAACCAAATGAACTATTAAAATATCCTTACCTTTTGTATTCTCCAATCAGCAGGAAACTCAGGAATTTTCTATATTTTTTTGTGACATTCAAGGAAATCCAACTTTTTTCTGATTGATCCAACCTCTAAATTTTGGTCCACAAATATTTTTCAAACACTGGGAAATAGATGCACTGTGTATTAGAAATTTTCAATACCACCTCCATGGAATAAATTATATTTTATTTTATATTTTTCAAAATACGTTTTCAAATATATATATTGAACTCTAAAAATGACTATAGAATCCTTATTTTTTTAACAAGCCCAATTAAACCAAAAATACTACAATGTTACCTTGGAGTTTTTTCCCAAAAATCTCAATTGTTGGGTTTTTTATAACACTTATTGTGTTGATACCTTGTTAAATTTTCATTAATCATTAAAAAAATTCCTATTTTCATTTAGATAGTGATGAAGGATTTACTCAACAAAAAATCTTATCCCACGTGATCCTTTTTAGTGTGAGAAACAAGAGTATCATGCAAAGTAAATCAATGAATCACATCATTCCAAAACCACCCCACATATTTCATTATAAACCTCATCTGTTATGAAATAAAACTATTAATCTATCATATTTATCATTGTCAAATTTAAAACTCTCCCTTATTTACTTATCCTCTTATCATCTTATCGCTATGTCTTTATTATGACATTTTCCCCCTCTTTTAACCATAAATTCTCCCCCTTTTTCAATGAACCTCGAGGTCACTCCATTATGTTATTACATGGTGTAAAGAACACAGATCATCACATAAGGGAAACATATATCATCGCTAATCGAGATGAGGTCCCATATCCACACTTTTTCACATTTAGGGAGTTTAATGAACTCTAAGATCCAGTCGATGACATTGAATGTTTTCTTTAGGTATGGATTTTATCAAAATCTATGTAAGTTGTAGTTATATAGGCATATACTCCATAATAAAAAGTCCTTGTTCATATTCTCCTCAATAAAATGATACTTTATTTCAATGTGATTTTTCCATGACTAATTGACTTGTTTTTTTCTAATATTTAAATCAATTCAATCATCACAGTGGGTTCTGATTAGAGACATCACTTGATATCTGATATCATCGAGCTACTTCTCTATCCACAATAACAACACACATTCTAGAGTAGACACTACATATTAATGTTTTGTGTTTCACAATAAAATCCAGTAATTATTCTTGCATAGAAATGAAATTGACACCCCACAAAAATAGAATGAACAACCTGATGTTGATTTTCTATCATTTGTTGATCTGGACCAATCTGGATTTATATATCCTAATAACTCTTGTAGGTATTTTTTATTATATAAAGACCCAAAATCCACCATCCTTATGTTATAAAAAAGTATTATTTTTACTTCATTTCGTTTTATTTAATTGGTATTTCCATATTATCTTGCTTCATGGAATGTGTAAAAAATAATAGCAGGTCTTTTCAAGGTCAATTACAATTTATTGCCAATGATTTTCCCCTATTTTGTGGCATTATCTACATTTCCCTCATCATCCCGTTAAAGTTTTATTCAGGTTTCCCCACAATTTACCATATTCATGTAATTATCCATCAGAAAACAACACAAACCCTCCTTGAATATTTATATTGAGAAATTAATGTTCCCATTTTTTCATTGTGTCACTTGTAAGATAAGGAAAAAATTCAGTTCACCAATCATTGACATTTCTAATTCACTTTTCATTAATTATTAAAATAAATTTGCGTTGTTCTTCATCTGATCCACCAAAATATATGTCATCAACAGACACACAATCCATTATCCTTTGATTATTGTCATTGTTGACATATATATTTTAATCAACTCCCCCATTCTGAAAACCAATATTCATCAAAAACTAATTGATCCATGAATAACTCAACCTCGATGCTTGATTAAATTCTTATAGTTAATTTCTCAAATAAAAAAAATCATTTCTCATCTTCTTTATTGATAAAACCATTTAGATTTTCAACATAAGATTCTTCATCCACAACCCCATTCAAAAATTCTGACTTGACATCCATCTGGAAAGATTTGAACATCCATTGCATTACTATTACCAAGAATAATTTGATTTTATCTATCCTTTCTATATGTGAAAATTTTTAAACAATATTAATAACTTTAATCATGGAGTACAATTTTCACACTGATCATGATTTGATTCAAATCACTTCCTCGTCATTATTAATCTTATCGAGAAAGACACATTTAGTCCCAATAACATTATTATCTATTTGTCTCGAAATAATATCCCATGTCTCATTCTTCTTTTTTTGGTTAATCTCATTATTCATAAATTTAACCTAGTTATCATCTCGAGCTACTTCCTCAAAAAATTTAGGCTCTACCTATGAAACAAATGATGATTATTGTAGAGACTTCTTCCACCTTATATGCACCATCACTGTTTGATTAATTATTATGTTCATTGGATCGATTTTAGCTCTACTAATTATTATTTTTGAAGATATTGTTTTATTTTCAAAATTATCATTATCTAATTCATCTTCTAAATCATCCTCTTTAATCTGAACTTCCCCTAAGATTCTTATCTCTTCATCATAATCTTTTGAAACTGATCATTTATTTTATTAAAATTCTTCTCATTATCTACTATAGTTACATCATTTATTTCAACAAAATTTCCCAGACTCTTATTAAAAAATTTATATTAATTTATTTTTCTTGAGTATCCCTAAAATATACCCCCACCTCCATGTGATTAAAAAATATAATGTTTCTACTTATTAATAATTAGACACTAACTTTTAATGACTTGAAAGTATATAAGAATTGTCTTCAGTACAAAACATATCTCATAGGTTTCCTCTCTTGTTTGGGAAATAATATCACTCTATTTTAGTTGTACACATATTTCATTAATTCTTCTTAAAAAAACATCTCTATAAAGTCTTTATCAATTAGAATTGTTTTAGCCATATTGTTGATAATTCAATTTCTTCTATCAACTACTCCATTTTTCAATGGAGTTTCCATTTCTAAAATTTGGTTCTTTTTACCCTGATTTTCAAGATAATAATCCACTTGGATATTTGCGAACTCTTCTCTATTACATGTTTGAATCTTCAATATTTTTTCCAATAATCTTTTCAACATCCCTTCGATGACTTTTTTTGTGCCACAGAAAACCTCAAACTTATGACTTATGAATGATTAATTTAAAATTTTTCAAAAATTATCAATACTTGAATATAATATATCTTCAAATCAATAGATCTTGGTGAAATAGAATTGCATATATAAATAAGTTCCTACTTAATCACTTTTGTTAAACTTGTATTGTTTTCCTTATATGTATTTTGAATGGTATTCCCTTATTTTCAAGCATCACACATATGAGTATGATCATGTGATAACCTAGGAAGGTCCTGAGAATAATCAAATATCACAAAATATTCCAACTAAATTTTTCCCAAATGGTCAATTTGTTTATTCCATAATTTTTTTTCTTATTTCTTGAATAAAAATCACAAATCTTCTTCTCCACATACAAGGTAGAGATTCCAATTTGTACGTATTTACAGAAAATAAAATGAAACATATTTTTCATTATTTATAGATACTTTTTTTGAAAATATAATGGAATTTCCTAAGTAATAAAATTTAATTACACGTAGCATGTTGACACTAAGATCTTAAAAAACCAAGAAATCTTCATTTTTCATGTATTTCCCCCCAAACATGTGTTTACTTATGAAAATATTATTCAAATATTCATCCCTATGAAATATTATAATACCATTAATGTAATATATAATCTCATTTACTATTTCATTATTTCCTCTTATATGGGAAGTGAATCCACTATCAATATTCCATAGTCTAGTGAGATATGATTATTTGAAATAAATTTCTACAACCATTTCTTGTTCATATCTCTCTTTTTTTTCATGTGTTTGAATTCATTCCCTATATAGATTGATAATCTTGATCTCCCATAGAGTATTATGGTCCACCTTTATTTAGAAGATATTAAAATTGATTTTCCATTTTCAGATCATTTTGTGATACATTAAGTTGATTCTTTGGACCACATTATGTCTGCATCAACACATTCTTCATCATTGTTGATGAGAAATATATTATCATATATATAAATCCTCTACACCCAAAATACATACCATCAAATGATATCCTTTAATATTGAGTTTATTATTGTTTCTCAATTGGTATTTTTCCCATGGACACCTCTTGGAAATGTAACTGTCATTTTGTGAGTGTCCCATCATTCTAAAAAACTATAATCTAATGTGAGGTTCATACTTGTGTATCCCTAATGTACTGTTGGTTTTTCCTTGGGTTCCCTGAAGATTTGGATTTTTATTCATAACAAAATAAATCTTCAATCTCAGGGTGGATTCTTGTTTTCTGACATTAACCATTACTCATTTCTTTTTTTTTTTGATCATTCCTCATAACAGTAGTAATGTTGGGATCTATAATTTTCTTCTCTGAAAATTTTGTTATCTTCTCCACTTGCACTGTGAACTCAATTATTCCATTTTATACTTCTTTTGTGACCAAAATTGTTTTAGTTAACAATGTTTATTGATCTTTTACATTCTTTTTCAGGCTAAAAACCTCCCCTGAAGGTGTCAGATGAGTTTGGCTTGATCTTTCACTATTTTTTTCAAACCATCACTCAACCTATTATGTTCGTAAACATTGATCTTTTACACACTAATTATATCTACATTCTATGGAATTGATGAATTAATCTTTTCAATTTCATCTACCAGCTCATTTGTATCTTCTTCTTGCTCATGCATAAAGAGTTTGGAATCACAAACCACCCTTTGGATTTCATTTATTTATATCTCTAATCATATTTCTCTTCATGTTCAGCTTCTAATTAAACCTAAAGGTCAACTCGTTTTTAGAATTATCCATAATCTTTGTCTCTTTCTTCCCTTGTTTGTGAATTTCTGAAAATTTCCACCATATCATTTTCTTCATGATCATTTCATTCATCAAAGTCTTCTGCCTCAGAATCCTTTGATCAATTATCTTATTTTGAAACCATATACTTATTTTTAAATAAAATTTTCAAAAAATTAGTCTCACCTTTTACATAGGTTAAAGAATTCATCATGGGAATTTTACTTCATACACAATGTTATCTTGAATCTTATTTGGGAACCTTGTTGCAAGATGTCTAAACATTCCATATAGAAAACATGAAATTGGGGGTTTCCCTTTGAACTATCCTTCTCATTTTTGTAAATTATTTGAAAGGAATGACATAACATAATCTACCTCTTCTTTTTTACTATGAATCTTCAGTAGTGAGCCTCTTCATGTCCTTGAATTACACTTATTTAAGCTTACATTTCTTAATAGACTAGTTATTAATCTTTCACATCTCATATACAATAAGTGTACTATGTTAGATATCCTATTTCAGCTCGTTTGGATATTTTTATACCAATATAGAAACGTTCAGATTGAACTAATGTGGAAGAATTTTTATGATTCTCATGATGAACTTTACATATTCAATAATTTCATTGAGATGACACATATTATCGACCACAATATTCACTCAGTCAAGGAATGCATCAAAATATTCATTAGTTGAATAATGAGAACCTAACACTTGTTACAAATAATCTATATATTTTTCTTATATTACTTTTAAATCACCCTCATAAATATTTACAAAGTTTTCTCACAAATAATATGATGAATTACTCAACATCACATTCATTCTGGCTTCATTATATAACGATTCAATTAAATATTTGATTCATTTAGCATCAGTAAACAATTCTCTTTAATTATCCAGTTATAATGCACCACTGTTGATATTGGAAAAAATTACATACTTAGTTATTGTAAAGGAATCCATTCAAAAAGATAAAAATTAGTGATACATTTTATTCTTCTATAATAGAAAATTGTTTCCAATGAATATCGCAATCCATTAGTGATTGAAACCTCCATTGAAACCCTTAAGAGTGAAACATTGAGATTAACCTTTCACTCTAATAAATTTTTTTTCCAAACAAGGTTAAATACGATGATAGGGTGGGTGAATTATGGTACTACATATTAAATCAAACTCCCTTTAATATCATGATTCATCAGTAAAAAACACTCTTCCCTAACATTGTTTTAGCAATGTAAGAACATAAATTAAGGAATGGATGAGACATAAAAATTATACATGGTTTACACTCAAAGGGATACATCCAGGGAACATAAAACAGAAATTTAATGATCTCAAAATAAACTAATTATCAGTACTAAACTAATATTAGACCTAGATAACTTATATTCCCATGATCACTGTCTTTAAAAAGTTTTGGGATAGCTCACTACTTACTTAGGGTAACTCCCTTGACCTCTCTTTTGATGGATTAATTCTATTAGAAATGATCAAATTTTTCCTCTTCCATTTCTCTTTCCTCTGGAAGTGATTAAAACACATTTTATGGACATGTAGGTCCTTATTTCATTATCAATAATGAATACATCCTCGATTGTAGATAGATTCTTTGTTAATCTCTGACGTTCATCAACTTGATGAATATCACTTCAACATTGATTTACTGGGATATCTCTTCACAACACTACCAAGAGTCCCACTACTATAAAAAATCACCATCATTTCAAGAATAAAAAATAGAATTTTTGAAGACCAAAAAATTTGTTAAGCTAACCTCTTTCATGATAATCAAACTGTCTTCATGATGAATGCTCCTTCTTGGAATTTCAAATACTTTTACAATGCTCACATAGACACTGAAAATATCAAAACATTAAAAACTATTTTTATATACTTTACTAAAATAAATAATTTCCTAATTCTTACAACATTATGTTGGAATTCATTATTCATGAACTTTTTATCTTCCCAAACAATTTTTCAAGACAAAAATTTGTGAATCTGGAGTCATTGAATATTTTTTGAGTTTTTATTCTCATTTTTGAGGGGGTAGAGGACCATTAATATGAATATCCTCAAATTAGATATTCATTTATCCTCATCCTCACATTTTCATGAATCTCTAAAATCTCCTTCAAGAGTCTCTCTGATACCATGAATCGCTGGGAAAATTTAAACCTTTATAAAGCTTCTCATAGACATGGATATTACCATAAACCCTTTGGAAATTTTGGATTCTTCACTTCTTATAGTCATGGAGATGCACTATTAGTTATTGCATGCTCACCATTCTCTATATCTTTGCAAAACCCAGCCTTCAAGACATGGAATTCCATTAAAAACTTCTTTAACTTCATGAAAATCTATTCATCACAAAACATATTCCACTAAGTATTTTCTGATTCATTCATGGAAATCCCACTTTCATGATGATTGAGCCAACCTTCATATTTTGGACCCCAAAAAACATGGAAAACACTATAAAATGGTGCCAACTTGTATAAAAAATTTTATGTACAACCTCCATAAAATCCATTACTTTCTCTTTGATCATTGTCAAAATTCCTTGTCAAAAATCTCTCTAGAACACCACAACATGCCATGGAAACCCATTTTTTCAACAAACACAATCATCCAAAAAATACTATAGTTTTATATTGAGTTATTTTTTCCAAACATCAAATGTATCATAACTAAGAGGTTTAGTTGTAATGTTAGCAAGTTTTTCAT
Source organism: Viscum album (assembly GCA_963277665.1). Lineage (NCBI taxonomy): Eukaryota > Viridiplantae > Streptophyta > Magnoliopsida > Santalales > Viscaceae > Viscum > Viscum album. The sequence goes on along the minus strand of OY728143.1, from coordinate 956,886,452 downwards.
GCATTACGATGAATTATAAAATTACATCTCATTTATTTATGTGATCCCGTAGTAAATGGTGTCTTTTATCTCTGTATTTATCCCGTGAGTGTTGTAATTTGTTTTTTCTTAATGAAATGTAACTTTTTTATCAAAAGGTTTTTTAGTTTTAGAAGAACTCATGATATAGTTAGTGAGTGTGTGTTTCATCAAAATATCGTGAGCACAATAATATCCAGCGGATACATATTCGGTTTTAGTTTTGGAATGTTCTAATGACTGGTGTTTCCTATATTACCAATAATCAAATGAATCTTATAAGAAATTACAATTTCATTAGGTACTTTTCTTATACATTTTATAACCATAAAAGTTACATCCATAAAATATTTAGTTCAAAAATATTTCAAGAAGAATAAAATATCCCTAAATCTATAGTTCCATTAAGATAATAGAAAATTAATTTTGGATATCTAATATAGCAATATTTTTTTAATGAATTTAAAAATTTCACATAGTTAAACTGATAACATTAAGTCAATATGTCTAGTAGTTATGTAAAGTAATCTTCCTATCATCCCTCTAAATTTTTTTTGATCTACAACTTTCCCAGCCTCATCAAAAATTAAATTATTGTATGAACCAATTTTATTAGTAATACATTCAGTATTATCATATCCAAATTTATTATTTAGGTATTTTTTTATTCTTATGTTGACATATAAAAGTACCTTCTATTTTATTTTGAAATTTGAAAACCAAGGGAATATGTTAGCTCACCCATGATACTCATTTAAAACTCAAACATCATAAGATCTACTAAGGAATATTTTATTGTTTAATGAGATGAAATAAATAAAATTTCATCAACACAAATTTGAAAAATAATATTAATTTTGTTTACTTATTTTATAAAAATGGTTGTATCTACATCTCCATTAATAATTTTTTTCAAAACCATTTAACCAACCATACCACGCTCTAGGTGATTCTTTGAGTCTATATAAATAATTTTTATGTTTATAAAAATAATCTAGTTTATTTTATTCTCAATACCATGTTATCGTTAAACATAATATTCCCCCTATATATATTCATTAATAAAATAACATATCATATCCATTGGAAAACGATTGTAATTAATGAATGCTACAAAGGCTATAATTATTCAGATAACTTCAAGTCATTCAACGTGATCATAAGTTTTATGATACTCTATTCCCTATTGTTTATTATATAATTTATTAAAAAGTATTGATATATTTCTAACTATTATTCTATTTTCATCAAATTTATTCTGAAACCCCCATTTTACTCTAGTTATTGATGCTTATTATATACCATTTAACTAAAGCCCAGACTTTGATCCTTTCCAAATCATTGAGTTCATCCTGTATTTCCAAAATCCAATCCTCACCACCAAAAGCCTCATTAAGATTATTAGGATAAAATTGGGATTAAGAAAAATAGATGTCTGATATAATTCCTTAAGGAACGTATAGTCATATATAGGTGATCTACATCACTAATGATAAAATAAATATGATGATTCCATGGAACCAACTGTCTTATCTGGTTTTCAATATTTTATTCACCAACAGTACCTAAACAACATTCTTTAAGAATAACATCTGAGATTTAATATTGAGTTATTTCGTTATGATAAGAACAATATATAAAATGTTTTCAGTTTAATTTAGAAATAACATATGAGGATATAGGTTGAGGATTTTTAAAAACAAAGGGATCAGTTTAATCAAACTTAACCTGAACTATTTCCTAAATAGTACAAGATTTTTTTATTAAGAACTCTATAAGCCCTTAAAGTAGGGGAATAACCTAAAAATATTCATTCATTGGAATTTTCTTCAAATTGATGTATAATATAATTAGTATTTAGGATGAATACATTGAATCCAAATACTTTTATGCAAAGAATTTTTTTCATTCTTTATCTATAAATCATAAAAAAAATATTTGGAAAAACTCTATTTAAAATTCATTTTATCGTATAACATGAAGTGCTAACCAATTCAGCCTAAAATAATTTAGTAGTTGATTATTCACTCAATATGGTTCTTGAAATCTCTATAAGAATTCGATTTCTTCTTTCAAAAATACCTTTTTTGTAGGGGATTTCTAGGTGAGAAAATTATATTTAAAAAATATTCTTACTAAAAAATATCAAAAATTATAATTTCAAAATTATAAACCATGACCCCTACAGATAGTTATCATAGAGTGGTTTTTATCACATTAATAATTGGCTAAAAATATTTTATAATAACTAGATGCTTCATATTTCTTTTTTTAGAAAATTGACCCAAGTGTATCTAGTGTAATAATAAACTATGAAATATACATAGTATTTTCTTCCAGCACATCTATTTTGTGTAGGAATAAATAATTCCATTTATACTAACTATAAATAATCATAAGTTGATACATCGCTAATATATTTAAAACATGGCTTCTTTTTCTAACCATATTGGAAAAGGTTGAAAACTTTTTATGTATTAAACATATGTTCTGGTAGATCCTTACCAAGTAATTTGTTAGTCAACATAGAGATATTTATAAGGATACAACTTCCTAAACATATATTCCATAACCATGATTGATCTTCCAATTCACTATGTTAAGGAAATTCATGGAATCTATGGTATTATTTTATATTCTTGTAAACATTCTCATGTTGATTGGAAGAAAAAATAAATTCATTGTTGAAACTATGTACTAAGCATTTATCATTTATAAAGATCACAATGTAACCTTCATCACATAATTAAATTATGATTATTGGGTTTTTCATTAGTCCTAAAAGAAATAAAACATTTGATATAATTGTTTTTATAATAAGAACGTTTTTACATATTCATATCATCAATCCTTGAGAATTATCTCTTAATATTTCACTTCCACCTTTCATCTTTATTTTCTTCTAGAAGAAATATTTTTTTCCATCATGTTCCAAAAAAATTCACAATCCATGAACCAAATATTTTTTTGTTGGAACTATATTTTATTTACTAATAACAAAAATCATAGTTTTTCAGAACCCATACTATCTTAGGTCTGGTATTATTAGAAAATATAATTTTGATGACCACATTTGTCTGATCATGTTTTTGGAAAATTTAATTTCCATATGAAAATTAGAATTCTGAAAACCAAGTGATTGTACTCTATTTAAGGAATAATTCTTCCTCTTGTTCCAAAAACTTTGTAACTTAGATACAAAAGGTCCACTTTTAGGAAGAAAATAATTATTACTAAAAATATTTTTTTTATTTGTAAAACCCATTTTGGAATTATTACCAAGAGGTCAAATTTGTTTATACATATTTTCAAAATTTTCATAACAAGTGGTAAAATTTTTAAAAATATTATTCATACTAAATATTTATAATTTTATTACTAAATGTTTTTCCATATCAATATGATATTTAAAACTATCTTTTCTTTGTAAAACAAAATTTATCTACAACAAATCAACATAAATAATTTCAAATTGTATCTTTTCTGAAATAATTTTATCAAGATATTTAAAATGAAAATATATTTCTTGAGTAAAAATATTTATTCACAAATCTAGCTTAGATTGTTTATCTTTGTAATTTTCTTGTTTGGTGGAAAGTATTAATATTTTTATTTTCTAAAATCATTGAAAATTTGGAAAAATCACTATTAATAGGAAAAGTATTATCCTCTTTTGAGGAATATTTTTCATCATGAAAAGCAGTATTTTCCTCATCATTATAATTTTCATTTAATGAAATATTTGTAAGAGATTTAGTTGTAAGTAACTTATCTATTATACATTGATTCAAAATAGGTGATTTAGTAAGAAGACAAATGTTCTTCTATCTACAACATTCATTCTTAGATGAATTTTCAGAAGTGTCTCCACCAATGGTACTCCCTGTTTCAAAAGATTTTAATACATTATTTCCATTATACATGTAGTAATTATTAATATTTTTATATGAATTCTCTTCTTTATTGTCTTTTCTCTTCATCATGGAAGATCAATTCATATATTTTTATATTTCTAACATTCATAGTGTAACATCCCGAGATTTTATAAAAAAATATTCTTTTTAATTTCATTAATGTCTTGTGTTTTACGCTACACCAAAAGCATCTTTCTCAACATGCATCATTGACTTTCCTTGCATTACACGCAATCGCGGCCTTCCTCGATAGCGTGTGTAGTACGCAATACCGAGTTTCATTAAACAACGATATGCTATTAAAATATTATTAAAACTAGCAGTTATGAATAGTAATAACCACCTTTTAAAAATTTAGAAATTTTAGCTCTCAAAATTAAATTCATTTTTAGATTCGGAGTATCGAATTTAGCCTAAGGTGAAATTTTGGTACTTTTCGGATAACTTTCATATTCTGATGAATAGTGAAAATTACTAAATTATAATTAAAAACAACTTTTTTAATCGAAATAATTAATAGTGATAAATTATTAATTTGAGTGGTTTTAAAGTATAGAATATATTTTTACAATTTAATACAATGTTGGTCATTGGATATAATTTCACATTTAAACCAGTCATAATCAAGTGTCAATCTTTTGATAGTAATTATCTCTTAAGAACACGCTATTTGTTTTGACGACGGGAATTAATTTTTAAATTAATTAATGCAACTGATATGTTTTGAATTTGATAAAATAGACATCATTTTTGAATTCATAATATCAAATATATCTTAGATCTAATTTTTGGTATTTTTCTGAAAACTTTCATTTTTTTTATGAATAGTGAAACCACTAAGTGGTAGTTAAAAAACTGAATTTTTCATAAAACTTAATTTTACCGCTTCTGTGAGTGGAATTTTGAAAATACGAGAGACACGGTTGATGTCAATATGTAAAATGTGATTCAATGAGATGAAAATATTTTTTTGGTGAATAGTAACTTTTTTCTTTTTTTAACCACGGTTAAAAGTAAATAGGGTAATTAAGTGTAAAAATGATATTATTATTACCCTAACACATGTCCTAATTCTATTAAACACGTGTAATTCGACCAAAAACAACCTTAGGAATAAAATATGATCATTTAGGCCCACTTGGATTAGATTAGGACATTTATTATTAATTTATTTAAAGAAGGGTTAAAATAGTTAAAATCAAAGTTTAATAAGTAAATTATTTTTAATATGGGGTTATACATAAGATAAATTAGACTATAAATATTAATTAGAAAGATAAAAATATTTCCTACATAATGGTATTTTATTTGTAATTTTTATACATTAAATAATCTAATTTATTTATGACACAACGATGATGCAGTAATTATCTTATTAATGAAATATTGACATAATTGATGTTATAAATACCCAAATAAATATAATTTGAGACTTTTTATGAATTAAACTAATTTTATAGGTTAATATGACATGTTTTTATGGATTAAATTAACTTTTTTTGAACTTATCGTTCTGTTAGGAGTTTCACAAAAATCAATTACTAAATAGTGTCAAAATTTACATAAAATAGTTTTTAAAACAAATATTATATTATTAATTGTTATTTTAATTCCTAAAAATATAAGGTTCGGAAAAATGACTTAGAAAAAGTTATATATATTAATAATAAAAAACTTGGGGTTCGTTTGGCTTGATATAGTACGTTTATTAACCTTATAGTATAAGAACACAAGAAGACACGGTAAAAGTAAAATTATTTAACTTAATGTTAAATCTAAATGATAAGGTTAAAATAGGAACCTAAAATTGTCTAAATTCTATTGGATGAGAGTATTTCAACCCATCCCCACCTTATCCTCGAAATAAATCAATTTTGAGCTATTTAAAACCGAACTTTACTTTATAATAAAATAATATGTTTAGTTATTCCAAAGGTGCCCCTCTCCTCCCTTATAAAAGGGCACCTCCTCCCTATCTTACTCACACAACTTTGAGCCTTCAAGCTCGGCCAAACCCTGCCAAATTCTCTTCTCCACTTCCCTAGAAACATCCTAGAGGTTCTGGTCTTCCTCAAAGACCAATTTTATTGCCCTAAGAGGAGGTCTCAAAGAGGCGCTTCAAAGAAGAGGTAATTTCCGTTACCGATTCTTTCACCTTTATTTCTTTTTCCACTTCTTCTTCTTAGGTTGTTTCATTATGAAGTAATAACATTAGTATCACTCATATAATGATATGTTATTATAATTATGAAACAACCCTATTTCACCATCTATCCATCCTACGAAAAACGAAATCACCGCGCGTGCGTACGTACAGAATACCGTCTCCACGCCGTGGTGAAATCTATTTTCCACCACCACCTTACTTGGATGGGTATAATGGTGTAAATAATTACTATATATTATTATTTTAAAGTGATATTTATTCTGATATATTATAAATACACTCCAATACAGTCCCACGATCATGAGAACGATATCATCGCTCGTGCGTACGTACAGACTACCGTCTCCACGATGTGATGAGATTCATTCTCCACTTTAACTATTCATGAATGATTATAAAGTATATATAATAAGTAATCATAAAATATATCACATAATAATGATACTGTATTTATGTGTATATATATGTATGTCATCTACTTAATTCCGTTCAACTCAATAAGGAAACGAAAACAGCGTTCATGCGTACGTACGGCCTACTGTCTCCATGAACGGTGTATTTCTTTCCATTTACTGATCTATTATATATATCGATATATATATATATTCTGAATATATATTATATATAAATCATGTTTTATATTCTGGAATTAAGTAATCATGATCTAAGTAATCATATGAATAATTACAAGTCAAAACACGGACGACAAATGAAACGATTTTACCCAAAACGCTCTTTAACATGGAATTTACAAAAGAACGGGTAATATAAAGCCATAAGTGAACCATATATGATATCATACCAATGATTATGATTATGGAATAAGTCAATGACATTATTTAAATCATTATACAGGAGGTTCGGACACATACGAAGAAAATTAGAATTAAGGTAAGGGAAATATCACAATCTCATTTTTATCCGAGATTGTTTATACTTTGGTATTTACTGGGGTGTATTTTATCATACACATCCATGTTTCCTCAATATGTAATATTATTTCCATTCACCTACAATTTTTTAAATCCGATTTTACCTTTCGGTGAGTTTTTATTAAAAGATATAAAAGGAATCGTTTTTCGTTTTTCGTACGAGGTATTTTTTTGACTTTTACGACAAAAGTATGAAGAATGTTTTTTTTAACTTATACGGCATGAATAGATTTTTAAAACATTATTTCAAAAAGGATTCCTTTAAAAGTTTTCATGTTTATTTTTAATCAACTTCTTTTAGTTTAAAGTTGTATGACATGTTAAGAAAGGAAAAATGTTTTGAAGAAGAAAGGATATTTTCCTCAAGAATGGAGTTCAAGTGTTTTATCAAAATTATTTTGCATATAAGATAATAAAGGGTTCTATTTTTCTCCCTATTATTACATTTATTTGATTATGTTGTCATGGAATTATTTTTATTAATTCCTTTATCTTATATGAATTGTTTTATGATGTCATGATGTTTAAGATTCCCATTTGTATTACATGGGTTATGCAATGATGTATGATTTATGATTTTGTGGCACACATAATAATGGTATAATTATGAGATGGGTGGGACCTATATCTCCCTCCAATGCATTGGGTAAAGATTTTATATCTCATGAGATAGACATGGCTGGAATGGTAGGTTATATCGGTTCAGTGAAACAGGACTGAAACGAGGGTGGCTCGGTTCAGAAAGGGACTTTGTCCACTAAGATAGTCTTGGAAATGAGTCTTGACTAATAAGATATGATTCTCTATGATTATGTGTGTATGCCACAAAGTTTCATGTTTTAAGTTATGATTATTGGGATTTCATTTCACTACTATGATTTATCCCATGTTATAAAATTATGATTTCTTTTGCAGGTTAAGATTTCCAAAAGTTATGTTCTTATGTATATGATGTGAATGACATTTATTTTGTTTAACCTTACTGAGCATTTGAGCTCACCCTTTTATGTTTTATTTTCCACAGGATATAAAGAAAGGTTTTAGGTAAAAAAAGAAGATCTTTATGGGAGATGTTGAAGATCTTTCACCACGATTAGAAGATTATATTTCGAGTTTCCAAAGACACTAAACTATTACGACCCTTGTGTGTGTGTTTTTGTTATGTACTAAGCATTCCGCAAAAGTAATTTAATGTCCATGTACGTCAAGATACAGGTCTCTACAGTTGGTATCAGAGGAAAGGTTTAGTAAACCTTTGGAAACTCGGATGCGAGAACGTTAGTGAGATCCCTAGAGATATTTCTAAGGTATGTCTAGGGATGTCCCTAAGGATAAGTATACGTATTGGATATAGTACTAGAACTATGGTAACGATATTAGATTAAACCAAAGATGTTAGATATTGAAGTTACTCCCCCTTTATTATGATTTTTTCCTCTCACACTATTCTTTTTCGGTTTTAGAAAATGGCTGGAAACAAGGTGATTCACGATAATGGAGGATATGATGGACAATGGAATGATATTCTTCATGAGAAACCAAACGAAATGGGATTTGGAAGTCCAAAAATCATTATTATGCCGAATCAGAAATCTCATAATATGATCAATAAAGTAAAATTTGGTAAGTTTCCGGACTCGGCTAATAAGAGAAAGATGGAGTTTCATGATGATCATAGAGGAAAGAAAGTTCAATTTCCCCTTTGTAAATCATGTAGGAAGAGGCATCAAGGAGAATGTTTCAAAAGAACTGGAAGATGCTTTGGGTGTGGAAAAGAAGGACACAAAGCCAGTAAGTGCAAATGAAAAGTTTCAGTTAACACCAGGGATGAGGATAATGGTATTTCTACGACATCAACAATGGTTAAATGTTTTAAATGTGGAATGTACGGGAATTATGAAAACCAATGCCCTAAGGGAAAGTCTCATGAAGAGAATCAGTATTGTCATATGGGTAGTATTTATGTAGATGATGATGAAGAGACTACAAATGATATGTGAGATGAAAATATTGTTGAAGCTCAGTCAATGGTTTAAGAATGTACTGGAATGATTACATGTTTATCATGTGTAATGTTGTATAAGTAATCTCATGGTACTATGGAATAAAGAGACATCAAAGGATTGTTACACTGTTGCCTTTCTTTGAGTTTTGAAAGTGTATGATTAATGGTACCAGTATCCATGGAAGGTTATTCATATATTTTTGGAATGTAGATGATATGCGCATAATGAAGGGATAAGGAGAAAATTAAATGTTTGATAGTATTCATGAGCTCATGACTGATATAAGGAGAAGGTTATGTAATGGATTGAGTATATAGAATTTTTGAATTTTGGTTTGTGGAAAGTGTTAAATTTTAACTGCATTCATGTTTTCACTAAGGTTCAATGGGTATTCAAGAGAATACATGATTAAGGCCTTTGAATGTTTAGAATGTGACCAACAAGACATATCTTATGATATATAGGGATCAACGATGGTATTAAATCTCTGGTAATCATTTTCACTATATTATGAGAGTGGAATGAAGTATTATGGATAAGCCTAAATATTGGAATGGATTCTGTTGGACATAAGTTAGTATTGTTTAAGGCTAGAAGTTTTTTTCGATATTATTGATGGGATGTTATATTAATGTAGTTTTAGAAAAAGGACAACCTGCAGGACGGGCGATAGCCCATCGCGTCGGACAAGGCTGTGGGAATCGAACCCACAACCGAAGTGCGACTGGCCTTTATCGCCTACCACTGGCCTACAGGAAGTCTCTATTTAGTAGATATTAGTTTTATTATATTAAGTAGTATGATATATGGAGTATAAGTCCATTTTAGGAACCATATATGATTAATCTCACTATAGATGCACTTATGTATTTTTTGATAACTTTTCTAACTTTTTGTTTGAGACAGATGGAATGACCCATCATTCTATCACATGATCTACTAACACATCACGAATAACAAATTAAACTTCATTTCTTTAAGAGATGAAGTGGAAATTGTCCAAAGAACGACCAACGGTGAGACTATACCAAAATCACGAAAGTATTTCTTCTAATTCCAATTTCATCAACTTTAGGGAAACAATCTTGAAAACCAAAAATGTTGTCCTAGTGCTCTTATATCTGATGAATCATATGGTACCTTATATCGTCACAAATTTATGACTTTGTGATTGCTGGCTTTTCCATAGCCATGTTCTCTACCACTCTCCATCAGAACATGATGGTTAGATTTCTCTTCCATATCCATATTTTCACCTATGTGGAAACCCAGTGATTAGTTTATTTGGGTAACCGTTACGTTTCATACTTTTTTTTAAGATTGGTTATGGTATTCCTTTTTACGATGTGGGTTTCTATCAAAGAAACTTTCGAATAGTAAACCATTTATAACCCCGATGAATTTCGAGGGCGAAATTCATTTTCAGGGGGGTAGAATGTAACATCCGGAGATTTTATAAAAAAATATTCTTTTTAATTTCATTAATGTCTTGTTTTGTACGCTACACCAAAAGGATCTTGCTCAACACGCATCCTTGACTTGCCTTGCATTACACGCAATCGCGACCTTCCTCGATAGCGTGTGTAGTACACAATACCGAGTTTCACTAAACAACGATATGCTATTAAAATATTATTAAAACTAGCCGTTATGAATAGTAATAACCACCTTTTAAAATTTTAGAAATTTTAGCCCTCAAAATGGACTTCATTATTAGATTAAGAGTATCGAATTTAGCCTAAGGTGAAATTTTGGTACTTTTTGGATAACTTTCATATTCTGATGAATAGTGAAAATTACTAAATTATAATTAAAAACAACTTTTTTAATCGAAATAATTAATAGTGATAAATTATTAATTTGAGTGGTTTTAAATTATAGAATATATTTTTACAATTTAATACAATGTTGGTCATTGGATGTAATTTCACATTTAAAGCAGTCATAAACAAGTGTCAATCTTTTGATAGTTATTATCTCTTAAGAACATGCTATTTGTTTTGACGATGAGAATTAATTTTTAAATTAATTGATGCAACTGATATTTTTTGAATTTGATAAAATAGACATAATTTTTGAATTCATAATATCAAATATAGCTGAGATCTAATTTTTGGTATTTTTCTGGAAACTTTCATTTTTTGATGAATAGTGAAACCACTAAGTGGTAGTTAAAAAACTGAATTTTTCATAAAACATAATTTTACCGCTTCTATGAGTGGAATTTCGAAAATCCGAGAGACACGGTTGATGTCAGTAAGTAAAATTTGGTTCAATGAGATGAAAATAATTTTTTGGTGAATAGTAACTTTTTACTTTTTTTACCACGGTTAAAAGTAAATAGGGTAATTAAGGGTAAAAATGATATTATTATTACCCTAACACATGTCCTAATTCTATTGGACAAGTTTAATTCGACCAAAAACAACCTTAGGAATAAAATATGACCATTTAGGCCCACTTGGATTAGATTAGGACATTTATTATTAATTTATTTAAAGAAGGGTTAAAATAGTTAAAATCAAAGTTTAATAAGTAAATCATTTTTAATATGGGGTTATACATAATATAAATTCAACTATAAATATTCATTAGAAAGATAAAATGATTTCCTACATAATGGTAGTTTATTTGTAATTTTTAGACATTAAATAATTTAATTTATTTATTACACAACGATGATGTAGTAATTATCTTATTAATGAAATATTGACATAATGGATGTTATAAATACCCAAATAAATATAATTTGAGAATTTTTATGAATTCCACTAATTTTCTACGTTAATATGACATTTTATTATGGATATAATTAACTTTTTTCGAAATTATCATTCTGTTAAGATTTTCACAAAAATCAATTACTAAATAGTGTCAAAATTGACATAAAATAGTGTTTAAAACAAAAATTATATTATTAATTGTTATTTTAATTCCTAAAAATCTAAGGTTCGGCCAAATGACTTAGATAAAGTTATATATATTAATAATAAAAAACTTGGTGTTCGTTTGGCTTGATATAGTAAGTTTATTAACCTTATAGTATAAGAATACAAGAAGACACGGTAAAAGTAAAATTATTTAACTTAATGTTAAATCTAAATGATAAGGTTAAAATAGGAACCTAAACTTGTATAAATTCTATTGGATGAGAGTATTTAGACCCATCCCCACCTTAGCCTCGAAATAAATCAATTTGTAGCTATTTAAAACCGAACTTGAGTTTATAATAAAATAATATTTTTAGTTATTCCAAAGGTGCCCCTCTCCTCCCTTATAAAAGGGCACCTCCTCCCTCTCTTCCTCACACAAATTTGAGCCTTAAAGCTCGGCCAAAACCTGCCAAATTATCTTCTACACTTCCCTAGAAACATTCTAGAGGTTCTGGTCTTCCTCAAAGGCCTATTTTAGTGCCCTAAGAGGAGGTCTCAAAGAGGCGCTTCAAAGAAGAGGTAATTTCCGTTACCGATTCTTCCACCTTTATTTCTTCTTCCACTTCTTCTTCTTAGGTTGTTTCATTATGAAGTAATAACATCAGTATCACTCATATACTGATATGTTATTATAAGTATGAAACAACCCTATTTCACCATCTATCCATCCTACGGAAAACGAAATCACCGCGCGTGCGTACGTACGGAATACCGTCTCCACGCCGTGGTGAAATCTATTTTCCACCACCACCTTACTTGTATGGGTATAATGGTGTAAATAATAACTATATATTATTATTTTAAAGTGATATTGATTCTGAAATAGTATACATACACTCCAATACAGTCCCACGATCATGAGAACGATATCATCGCACGTGCGTACGTACGGACTACCCTCTCCACGACACGATGAGATTCATTCTCCACTTTAACCATTCATGAATGATTATAAAGTATATATAATAAGTAATCATGAAATATATGACAAAATAATGACACTGGATTTATGTGTATATATATTTATGTCATCTACTTAATTCCGTTCAACTCAATAAGGAAACGAAAACAGCGTTCATGCGTACGTACGGCCTACCGTCTCCATGAACGGTGTATTTCTTCCCATTTACTGATCTATTATATATATATATATATATATATATATATTCTGAATATATATTATATATAAATCATTTTTTATATTATGGAATTAAGTAATCATGATCTAGGTAATCATATGAATAATTACAAGTCAAAACACGGACGACAAATGAAACGATTTTACCCAAAACGCTCTTTAACATGGAATTTACAAAAGAACGGGTAATATAAATCCATAAGTGAACCATATATGATATCATAACAATGAGTATGATTCTGGAATAAGTCAATGACATTATTTAAATCATTATACAGGTGGTTCGGACACATACGAAGCAAATCGGACTTAAGGTAAGGGAAATATCACAATCTCATTTTTATCCGAGATTGTTTATACTTTGTTATTTACTGGGGTGTATTTTATCATCCACATCCATGTTTCCTCAATATGTAATATTATTTCCATTCACCTACACTTTTTTAAATCCAATATTACCCTTCGGTGAGTTTTTAGTAAAAGATATAAAAGGAATCTTTTTTCGTTTTTCGTACGAGGTATTTTTTTGACTTTTACGACAAAAGTATGAAAAATGTTTTTTTAACTTATACTACATGAATGGATTTTTAAAACATTATTTCAAAAAAGATTACTTTACAAGTTTTCAAGTTTATTTTTAATAAACTTCTTTCAGTTTAATGTTGTATGACATGTTAAGAAAGGAAAAATGTTTTGAAGAAGAAAGGATATTTTCCTCAAGAATGGAGTTCAAGTGTTTTATCAAAATTATTTTCCATATAAGATAATAAAGGGTTATATTTTTCTCCCTATTATTACATTGATTTGATTATGTTGTGATGAAATTATTTTTATGAATTCCTTTATCTTATATGAATTGTTTTATGATGTCATGATGTTTAAGATTCCCATTTGTATTACATGGGTTATGCAATGATGTATGATTTATGATTTTGTGGCACACATAAGAATGGTATCATTATGAGATGGGTGGGACCTATATCTCCCTCCAATGCATTGGATAAAGATTTTATATCTCATGAGATAGACATGGCTGGAATGGTAGGTTATACGGGTTCAGTGAAACAGGACTGAAACGAGGGTGACTCGGTTCAGAAAGGGACTTTGTCCACTAAGATAGTCTTGGAAATGAGTCTTGACTAATAAGATATGATTCTCTATGATTATGTGTGTATGCCACAAAGTTTCATGTTTTAAGTTATGATTATTGGGATTTCATTTCACTACTCTGATTTATCCCATGCTATGAAATTATGATTTCTTTTGCAGGTTAAGATTTCCAAAAGTTATGTTCTTATGTATATGATGTGAATGACATTTATTTTGTTTAACCTTACTGAGAATTTGATCTCACGCTTTTATGTTTTCTTTTCCCCAGGATATAAAGAAAGTTTTTAGGTAAAAAAAAGAAGATCTTTATGTGAGATGTTGAAGATCTTTCACCACGATTAGAATATTATATTCCGAGTTTCCAAAGACACTAAACTATTACGATCCTTGTGTGTGTGTTTTTGTTATGTACTAAGTATTCCGCAAAAGTAATGTAATGTCCATGTACGTCAAGATACGGGTCTCTACACATAGCATGTTTCATAATAATCATTCATGTCATATTTATCCTTATGAACTTTTTTATATCGGTATTGTAAATATTTCATTCCAACTATTTTGTTCATCCTTATGGATAGATTATTTAACTCATTATATGAATGTTTTAATGTTCTTGAATATAATTTAATAACTACTTTCTTTTTTATCACATATTTTACAACCTTATCTACTGACTCAAATTTAGAAGGTGTAGTAGGTATTGTAGAAAAAATACCACCATTTTTAATTTTCACTTCATTAGAATCTCTCTTAACACTCTCCTCAAACTGTAAAAGGGTTCCAATCAAATAATCAAGAGTAATATTGTTTAACTTTAACATGTCTTCTATAAATATTCATATTTTTTTCCCATTCATTGGTAATTATATTAATAATAGTTTCATCTAAAATACCATTATCAATACCTTCTTCATCAAGTGACTATAAAAAATTTATAATTTCCATAAAATAGTGGATTATCTTTACAAATGACTCTTTCAGAATAAAATCAAGGGCTTGGTAATCATCTCTAAGAATAGATCTTCTTGTTTCCAATACATTGTAAGTATCAAAATGTGTACCTTTTAATTTGCTCCAAATATAGTTGGAAGCTTCATAATATGATATCTTACCATAGAAATTGCTTCCCGTATAATACCAAATTGTATTAATGAATTTGTAGTTCAATCGATATTATTGTATCTCATCATTCATAAAATAAGACAAATCCTTATCTAGAATATTATATTTTCTAGTAATCATCAAGAATTTATCAAATCCGGTGTTGATCATAAAGTTTTCATTATGTCTCTCCAATACCCAAAGTCATTCCCATCAAAAATTGTTGTTAGGCAGTGATTCATTTTTTAAATAGATAAAAAATTTATATATATGATCTGAAAAAAATAGAAATTCTTTTCTATAGTTAAATTTTATTATAACAATTTTTTATAATCAAAACTTTTAAATCAAAACCTAAAAAACTAAAAAACACAATTAAAGTAAAAATTCAGCATTTATATATGCAATAGTAATCCTTATTTGATATAAATTGTTTCATTCAAAGATTATATTTTAATGTATATAAAAACAAGTGTGGGTTGAATTTTAGTTTAAAACCCCATTAAACTAGACAAAATAGAATACCTATGAAATAAATTTTATCAAACATACACTCAGTCTAGTTATCATACTAAAAAATCGAAACTAATAAACATATGATCAAATTAGTGTAAAAGACTCAATATCATAATGGATATGAATAAATCAATGTATTGTTTTTAACATATTCACAATCATATAGATAAATCCAATTATAATGAAATAATAGTATAATAAAAAACATTCTAAAACATGTATTTCATAATAATAACTATTAATCAAAATAAATATTGTAACTTTTAATAGTAAAAATGACATAACTCTATATTAGAATATTTAACTCTTTTAACATTTAACTTTAGGTAGGAAATAACAATGAATAACTGTATCCACATTTTTATACCTATTTTAAAGTATCTCTTTCCTTTCTAGGAAGGCACTCAATATGATGATTGGAATAAGCTATGTCTTCATATCCTTGGAATACCTCAGTATGATGTTTGGTGTCAGCCTTCCAAGCCCCGGAAGCTCTCGATTTCATTAATCAGATTCACTGTCTTCTTATCCACATATGGCCTCAATCAAAAAAATGATTTTACATGATTACAAAATAAAATATATGTAAGGAAATAACCATGACAAGGATTTCATATTACTACAACTCTCTAAATTATTACAAAGAAAAAGAATATGAAGTTCACACTAAGAAATCATCAGAAAACTTGAGTTGAGAATGAAATAAGCTCAAAATAGTTAAAATTAAGAGATTTTTATATGAGAACCTTAAAAGGTCATAGTAATGAGATTTTTGCAATAGCCTAGTATAGCTAGATCTTAACAGCTAACAATTCTTTGGCATAACTGAATTTCTATCATGGTATTGATTTACCACCATTGTAATGCTAGGGATATTCCAAACAATAGGAACTAGTCTTGTATATTTTGATTATAGACATAGGTTAGTATGATGTAATTCCTTATTAGGATGTAAATTTGATAATCATTAAAAGATTTCATCATATTGTTTAAGTACAAGAACTAGTCTGATGGATATGAAATAGATTGTACAATATATAAGAACAAATATTATTCTTGGTCTAATTTATGGATAGTTTGATATATGGAAGCATACTCAGTCCTATGATATCAATTATTAAGATATTTTTATATTCATAATTCATTAGATATTTTTCTATGTATATTAAATGTTATGGTTTTATATAAAGACATACTAAAACTGAGGGTATATAAAAAAATTGGTTATCAAATTTTTAGAGTGTTATTGTGATTTCTAAAACTAATGGAATTGAAATTTAAGAAGTATTACATCTGACTCAATATTTACCAGTACATCTTAGAGAGAGAAATTCATCATTCAGGAAATCGATCCAAGAAAATATTTGTGGGTCATAGGAATATATTTTAGGTGATCATCATGACTATGAAAGTTTCATTATACTTCTACACTGGCACTTGATTTCTAAGGAATGGAATTCCAATATATTCTTGGAATGAGTATGGATGATTGAGAGGATTTCAAGCTTACATATTTCAATTAATGATCACCAGTGATGAGATTATATCTAGAACCCATTGATTCAAATGAGGTAACTATATGACTATGTTTTATGCTGTGTTAATTCATGGGTGATTTGTGTACCTCTATTGGGACTTCAATCACAACAGCTGCCGAAGTAACATCACTTTAGTGATAAAAGATTTTATATATCTATCCAACTGGTTTTCTCTTAATTCCTCGGTGCCAACATTTTATCTGTTATGATTTCATTATAGATATAATATATTTATACCATATTAATTATTACTTGAAAATTAGTGTTTTTCAAAAAATTATTTAAAAATTAAATTTGTTTATTTCCAACAGAAATATTTCAAAATTAAGATTTCTTTTGTTGAAATAATTTTATAGATATGTGAATATCATTTTTTGAATAAAAATTCCAATTTATAAAAAAATCAATTTTTTTACAATAATAGTATTTTGGGCCTTAAAAAATTACGTTTGTCTTCATAAAATTATATTATAATGTATATTTAATAAATATAATTTATTAATAATAATTTATTAAATATATTTTATTTCAAAATTTCTTGAATTCATAAAAAGGACTCTCTTGATTGTAACTATATATTTATCAAAAATATATTTTTTATTTCATTTTATTAGAATCTAATTTTTATCAAAATCAATATATACCAAATTTAAAAGTTATAATAAAAATGAAAAAATATAATAATTATTTTATATAAAAATATAGAAAAAATCATACTATTATGACCTAAATACAAAACCCTTTATTACACCTATGAATTACCTATGGGTATCGTATGAAATGGTGAAATTTTATTGGGGTAGTTCAGTGAAGACGATTTGGGACTTGATCTCGATGAGCATGATCTTATCCAAAAAAAAATTAATTCATTATTTGTTTATTTAATATCGTCTTTGGATTAGTGAATATAAAATCTCAATGATACTATAATTCTTTGAAGATATAATTATGGTGTTTTTATAGGGTATGATCCTTCTGGTCAAAGTCATCAATTCTTTTTTTTGTTAATTGGATTTATCCAAACCCATAATATTTACTAATCATAAGCATAATTGAACAACATCTATATTATCAATGTTAATCATGTGTAATGATATTTTAAATCCAAATGAATATAACATATAATGATATAAAATAAAAATATCATTTCATATTTTATTTATGACTACATTACATTGATAAGGTATTTATTCATTCAAAATAGAATTTTATTTTTTAAAATTTAGGTTGTTACTTTATTCAAAATTTAAAAATTTAAACCTTGAATTTATCATTTCGTAGACTAACATTGATATTGGTGGGTGTGTTTCATTTCCTCTTATAGTTATCTTGTTTCTTAATCAAACATGTAGTTCCACCATATCCCATTGACCAGATGAGTTTTCTTATTTCATAGAACATTTTCTCTATAATATATGATCTTCACCAGCTACTCCTCATATTAATTATCATTCTCCAATGGTATTACCATTGGAATCAGTACAAGTGATTGATCTGGTATGGGCTTCCTCAAGAGGAATGTATCACATTATGCATGTGAGATATGTTTGGTGGGAGATATAGTTGATAGGCCACAAGTATAATGCGATCAAATATCTCAAAGGGGATGATGTATTTTGGACTAAGCATTCCCTTATTTACAAACCTCACGACTTTATTCCATAGGTATTAGAAAGGGACACATTATCTCTGCAGACAAACCCCATGTCTCATTAATGATTGTATACATATAATTTCTATCATATTTTCATGAATTTCAAATAATTAAGAATTATTTTAACATTATACTTTATCTAAAGGATAATATCTTGTCACATCATCTTCTACTACCCAACATCATCCCATCATGTCATACTCTAAAAACATTTCCCATTAAAGTCCTTATGAGGTGTCATTTGAATGATAGAATAGAAACTATTGTTATTTAAGAACACTATTATGATAATATGTTGATCCCAATATCCATGGAAATCCATTTGACATGACATCAACATATCCTCTACAGTTTGAATTTGTATTTCAATATGACCTTAAATATGAGAGTGATAAGAAGTATTGAAACTTGTATAAATATCCAACTATTGATCAAGGCTTCTCCAGAACCTCATAGAAAATAGTGGATCCCAGTAAGATTTAATAGACATTAGAACTCCATGAATTATTATTAATTCCCATAAAAATAACATTACTACATATTTAATAGAGAAACCTTCATTGATAAGAATGAAATATATAGAATCTGTAAGGAAAGAGCCTACCACCTAGATCGCATTATTACCATTATATGTTCTAGGGTTTTATATAAAGAAATACATGGTTATTTTTTACAAATTAAATATTTGTATGTGAAATTTTTTTATAATAAAATTATATTTATATCATTCTACCTTGAATTTTTGGCATACAAATCATCAAGATAGAAACTCTATGATATCTATATTTATGTTATCCTAACTCAAAAATTTATTCAGATCCATATAAATCATAGTGATACATAAATAAAAAGATAATGTTGAGATGAGTGAATAATTTATAAGTTACATCTTCATTATTAGTTTTTATGAAACACATAACCTAGTTCCTCGATTTATAAAACCACCTCTATAAAATATAAACTCTAGAATATTTTATACCAATTTTGTATTGCCTCGTGTTATTTCTTATCCTCTTTTATCCTCTAAATAATATATGTTTGAGTAGGTATTTGATAAAGGTAGGATGCCGATCCTTTTATTATCACAATATCCCTTCTTTTTTATTTTAATAATACTAGATCCATTATAATAATATTTATATACAAATATGATTGAACATATCTACTCAGATCAACTCACAAATTTTTTACTTTCCCATTATGGTAATTGATTTAAAAATCATAATCCTTGATCAGATCTAACCACCACAAGTGGCACATATTGAGCTAATTATATATGAATATATACTTGAGTCTTTTATAGTTCATATATTTGTTTCACTTCCCCAAATTGAGATCATATATCCATCTCATCATTTTAAAGATTGATGTATCTAGTTATCGATCATGGGATCAGTAATTATACTAATGTATCCTTAATTAAAGGTAGAAATGGGTCATAACATTGTTTTATTCCATGATTACATAACCTGATACCTTTTCAGATTCATAAGTATACATCAAAAATCTTTCCCTGTGTGTGGGTAATGTCAGCATAGGTGCGGTGATTATCCTCTTCATAAACACTTTAATGTCCAGTTCATCTTTTTTATTCAAGAATAACATGACACTATTTTTTGTTTACTTTTTTAAAAGTCTTTAAAATCATGATAGTTTTTTGAAAAATTAATATTTGTACCCAGATAATCCATTGAAATTAGGTATTTTCATCATAAGGGATGGTCTAGGTCATCCTTCAATTGGATCCATTTTTTAGGATCCAAATACATCTCTTTTATGTTGATAACATAACCCCAGAATGTTACATTATCCATCTAAAACACACATTTACTATATTTTCATACATATTTTCTTCTCACATGGTCTTCAGTAAAACATCCAAATGATGTTATTATCTTCCATTATTTTATAGGAGACCAAAATATTGTATATAAAAACTACCATAAATTTTTTGAGTTAATCCCTAAGGACTCTACTCATTTTTTCCAAGAATATTTCTAGATATTTAATGTTACCCAATGGAATCACTATGATATCACAGTGCTAATAGATTTTATGAGAAGAAATCTTGGGGATATTCTTAATAAAATCATGACCCTATTCATTGGATTGAGAACAATTGGAGGTGCTACTAGCCTTAGCTGACATTTCCAAGACACCAATGGTTGGAAGAAAATTCCAATGGATTCAAGAATATTGGGTGAAAATGTTCAAATAATGAAAAATTAATATACCAATTTTGAATAATAAACATCCATTCATCCAATATGATACATGAGTAAAGTGATAACAAAACACAAATTAATATAAGTAAAATAGAATCAATATCAGAATATGAGTAAATGTGGAATGTCATTGACAAAACATCAGGAAAACATGAGTTATAGACCTCAAGTGACATGATCCCAAACAACACCCAAGAAAGATCCATGATCAAACCCCATCATATTTTACCATGGTATCAAGACACATCACCGGAGAAAAATGATATCATTCCTCAATCCACATCTCAGTAGATGACATCTGCAAATGAACCAAACATCCTGACTAGGGGGTGAGTATATACTATATAGAATTTTCCCAAAGGCTTATTATCACATTCCTAAAGGAAAAAACATGGTTATCACATTTTTATAAAATTTATTTAAGGAAATATTTTAGGCAACATATATCAATACCATAATCTATTTCATGGAAAGAAATAAACATGACATTAAATAATTTTTCATAATTTGGCATGCCCATTCCTGTGTTTCCATACACACACAAATATACACATGCAAGATAATTGATAGTTCTATAATCATTGTTTTTCTTTCATCCATCCACCAGGTGAATTATTGGCACATATCTCTTAATCGAGAGGACAAAAAAATGATGCCACTCCAACCATATATGCCCAAATCAAGGACTTGAAATTTAACAAAATACTCAATCTTTCTAGAAAACATTTCATCAAGAACCTTTTGTGAAACACACATATAACATAATTTAAAAAAAATATTTTTAAATTATTAATTAAGGGTATCTCAAAAAATCATCCAATTTCTCAACATTTTCAAATCAATAACCAAATGGGATTTCTACGTAAAATCAAAAAATTATTTCATACAAATTTCCATCAGAATAATTTATTAGAAACTAGTCCTACATGTTCTAGAATAGTAGAGATGATAGATAATAAAACTACCTCTCAATGGATAAAGAAATCGATAAACTGTTCTATGGTATCCTATATCTATCCTTGAAACTTATCCCTTTCAAAGGATACAGCAAGATAACAAAATGATCATCCTAAAATAATTTTTAACAATCAATGGAGGACTATATATCATATTTTGGGTGGTATAAAATTTTATTCCCAAAAGGTTTATAGATACACTAAGAGGGCGGGTGCATCATGGTATGGATATTCTTCCAAAATTTATTTATTCCCCTTAGATGTTGTCCTATTTATTATATGGGTCACATCATTTTCACTTTAGTATTTATGTATATATTATCCTCTTGAAATTTATCTCACGATAATTCACAAAAATTTATGAAAGAAAATAATAATATGGTTACACATATTTTTACTTGGTTTACCCTCATTGGGCTATGACTAAAGAGAATACAATGACAATGCACTAATGTACCAAATTTACTAAAGCTCACTACCAGTACAATGTTCATGATAGATAAATTATATACCCCAGATCTCTATATTAAAATATTTTTGGAAGGACCATAGATTCCCATGTTCAGTCCATTGATATTTTGATTGATGGATCACTATCAGAGGAAAGTACCTCCTTATTACTATTCCTTTCTCACTGATCCTGAAAGTATTTATACACCATTTATGGTCATGTATGTTCCTTCATCATAAATAATTATTGCATCCTCTATTGTTCGTAGATTCTTTGTTCATGTTATTTCTTGGATAGACCTTCACTTCAGTGAAATCATCTTGATTCATCACTTATACTTTCCATACAACTAGAACAATCTTCATATTATTATCAAAATATAAATCAAAAACTCATAATTGGAAATTCTATCCAATGGATTACAATTATTATTTCAACATTGATGGACATGGAAGTGAATAAGAACATTCTATATAATAATGTCCAATAGTGTAGATCCACTATCTTCATCATCATCATAAGAAATCAGATACGAAAATGAAACTATTTAGGGATAAATCCTAGAATTAATCTACATGCTTGAGCCCCTCGAAAATTTTCACATAGAATTGTTAAATAAATTCATTATTTCATCAAAAAGAAAACATACACACAACTAAATGGTGTTTTCCTTATAGATATAAGTCTCATAAACTATTTACTATCCTTCTTTAACTCTTTAAGAATGTTTGTGAAAACCAATGCACCATGTAGTGCATGTTACTCATGATCCACCTCTACTTCACATGTCACCTTTGGTTTGTGTATTACCTTCACTTCTCGTAACTCCTTTCCCTTTGAAATCTATAGTTCATTGTATCCCCAATTGGGAACTATCATAAAAAATAACCACCTTCATTGAATTTCTCCCTCACAACCAATTCCTTCTTGGAATTATTCCTCTACAAACCACTTTGGACTCAGTAGAATTATTCTAGAGGTGGTCTCCTATAAAAATATTAACTCTCCCTAATAATTTGATCATGCTCTTATATATAGGAAAATAAGTCCTATAAAATATTCTAATCACAATTACGAAAAACAAAATTACATGTTAGCCATAACCACAAACATGATACGAGGTCTTCATGGTTCATTTATTATTTGTAGTATTTTATTTCATCATAAAAACAATTATTGTAGTCCTAATTCACTAATTCTAGACACAAATAAAATTTTCCCATGAACTAAAATTTTTATGCAGTTCACATAGCACATGACCCATTAAGGGGGCATTAGTTCACCCACATTTTAATCAATCGATTAACTCACTCAATAACTTCCCTTGTGGTTCGCATATCATCATTTCAAAGTCCCAAAACTCTATGTTTTGTGATCCATGAACCGTGGTATGAAAAATACATTATATTATTTGTGGTTCACTAAAAATTGTATATATAAATTATTCATTTTCCATAATAAAAATTCTTATTTAGAGGGACAAAAAACTAAAAATCTCAGGTAAACACTGTCGCCTTCTAAATATTTCCTTTGATAACATAAACAACAATATAATGTGGTCAAAAATTTTTTCAATGGACACATAACAATTTTAAAATAGAAAAATGAAACTTTGAGGGTTTTTTTTTTAAAATACCACTCTTTGGGTTTGTGGAAAAAATATTAAAATTTCTCAAACAAATCAACCAAATTTGATTCTTATGATTATAGATAGAAATAATTGAATTAATCAACAAAAACTAAGTCTGCATAATCCATGCCCAACATTAGAAACAAGAGTATCATGAAATGTTCATTAATAAATCACCCCTTTCTTGATATCACTCGATGAACCTTTCTTGATACCAATTGAAGAACTACATGTGGAACTCATGAATACACCATTATTCATCCACATACTATAAAATTCTTGAATCACATTCATGATATATAATATTTGATCGACATTTAAAACATCTTTAGATTCAAAAACCATCCTTCTTCACTTCTCCACTTATAAAAATCCCCCCTACACTGAGAATGATATATTTTCATATGATTCTATATCACCATGAGTTCTCATTACCATATCTCCCTTAAGAGTCTATATTTGGAATGGCCTAAATAATTTATACGAATTATTGGGGTGAATCTAGATGTTGGTTACTCTTCAAAAGTTTGAGTCGTTTTTTTGAAAATTTTATGGACATTCTAGTACTACTTCTTGGTATCCTGAAGAAAATCAGATGATACCACGTTGTTAGAAAAAATAGATTATCATAAAATATATAAATGTAAATACTTCTCCCCCAATCAGCATTCTATTAGATTGTAACTCACATTTGAACTGATTCTTGATACAAATGGTTGAATATTCAATGTGACTTTGAAATTACCGTTTCCTCCAAGGAGTTATAGTCAACTAAACTCTATGATCTAGTTGATGTCACCCAAATTCCTATTTGGGTTAGGCCTTCTTCATAATTTCCACAACATACAGTTCTGTAATAACATACTACAACTTTACAAGCTCATGATTCACCTTCTCCTCGATAATATGACACTTGATTTCAATATTCTTCTTCTAATAGTTATTAAATTTATTTTATCTAATATTTATTACACATGATTTTTCTTAATGAATACTGATTTTAGAATTCACTTCAAACAACCCCTTCCTCAAATAATTCATAGGGGGTTCCTTCATTTATGAATTTATACCCCTTAGTGAATGATCTCCTTGTATCAGAATTTAAAAAATCATAAAAATCATGAGGGGAAACACAATATTTACTAATCTATGGAAATCAAGGTAAATAGAAATAACTCTCCCCCTTTTGTCTAGTAGTTATAATTACCCTATGAGGCAACATAATATTAAATCTAAAGACCATATTTCTATGTAAACTAGTTCAAATTTCACCTTTGGTTCCACTTATCATATTCAGATTGAAACTATGATTATTTTAGTACATTTCAAGATTAGATTGATATTTTTTTTTATAGCTGCACCATTCTGGAAAAATTTTAGAAAGTAAAAATTCCAAAAGGAATTAAGTCTCTAACATATCCTATAATCATACTAATTCACAATTCCTTACAGGAAACGATAGTTTAATTTAATTAATTTCCATGTTTTCCATGTTAGTTACACACAACACTGGATTCATGGAGTATGACTTTTTTCAATTCTTCAAGTAACTCTATCATCATATGAATTTATATCACCTTGAGTTCGAATTATTGTATCTCCCTTAAAATATCCATATTTGGAATAGTCTAAATCATTTATACTGATTATTGGGTTGAATCTAGATGTTGGTTACACTTCAAAAGAAAGAGATTTTTTTTGAAAATGTTTTGGACTTTCTTGTATTGATTCTTGGTATCATGAAGAAAATCAAAAGATACCACATTGTTAGAAAAAATAGATTATAATAGAATACATTAACATTACTACTTCTCCCCTAGTCAGTATTCTATTAGAGTGCAACTGACATTTGAACTGATGCTTGATACTAATGGTTTAATATTCAATGTGACTTGTAACTACTAGAATATCCATGTATATCTTTGAAAGCTCTTCAGTTTCACATCATTTTCTTTATCATATTATCACTTTTTTCTAAATGATACAAATTACAAACATAGAATTAAAAAATAATGTTTTTTATAGAACCACATCATGAATATGATACTATGTGATAATTTCAATAGATTAGATTTTTTTATTTCTTGTATCTCGTCCAACTAATGAAATCATGTTTGTTTATCACAAACACAAATTATGGATTTTATCTCCCCTTAGTCCATCAAAACAACCAACATAATTAGAAATAGTTAACACATAGGGACATGGGTTCACCTATTTCCTCAATGAGAGGATTTTGGTTTGTCCTTATTGACCAATACTTTGATATTTTTTTGAAAATAATTGTACTATTTCTATTCATGTTATAGATTCCCAACCAACATCAAATTTTTTGGCCATATAACTAGTCATTTTCTACCTACATGATCATTCTTCATCCAATATTTATATTTTGTAGGATTGGACATTTTCACAATTGTAGGTTTATACCTACTAGTATAAATTTCATTCTTTGATTATCTAACTATATAATATTCATCATGATTTATTATATGAGAAGGAATCTTTCAATTAGTTTTATATTCATTCTTCATCCCCCATTGGATAGATCATTCCCTTTCCTTCACATCAATACTTGTGGAATGATATGTGAATTAGTTATGTCACTATTTATTCAATTTCTTCATAACATTTATCTGAGTCTCCTCATTAATTCTTTATAGAATCGAGTCGTTCATTATACACACATTATTCATACTCAAAATGGAGAAGTTTAATGTGTCTTATCTGATGTTGTAAACTAATTTTTGAAATTAGTATTTTTTTCTTCAATTATAGGCTTTCTTATTATACACCAATGGTGTTGGG
Source organism: Viscum album (assembly GCA_963277665.1). NCBI lineage: Eukaryota > Viridiplantae > Streptophyta > Magnoliopsida > Santalales > Viscaceae > Viscum > Viscum album. Next base: position 956,859,355 of record OY728143.1, on the reverse strand, counting down.
GGTCTCCTTTTGATATTTTTACCTCCCTTTATTCTTCTAGAGATAATATCTTGTGGAAATATCATAAATAGAACATATAACATATCACCCATTAAAAACAAACCTAGTTTAACCATTTCTCATATGAGATGTTAATTTATACAGTGTTATTATTTTGACATTGATCCAATGGTATTTTTTACACATACTCATGGCAATTCAATATCTTCTATAATAAAAGAATTTAATGGATAATTACTTTGAGGGACATTTAATTATTAATTTTCAAGAATCATATAATTATTCTTAGATTTTAAAATATTTATGTCTTCCTAGTATGAAATATATTCATATTCATAAAAAAACATGAAATATGACCACATATACCATAAGAATATCACTTTCTATTCGTATATCGAATAAATTTCATTTTAGAACTATTTTCAGTGTCTGTCAAATTTTTATTACTTTTGATATTGTGCATGCCTATATTCCTTTATTTCATGGGAGATGTTTCATCAAATCTAATACCATATTTTCAAAAACATCATGTCCTTTGTAATGAGACAATAATTTCATGTTTTTCATTTGATGTGTAATATTTTAATTTCATTTAATTATCACCTACTAAATTATAATAAACTAGTAAATGAAAATCATCCATCAATTTGGTCCTTCCTTTGTCAATATATTTTTTCACTTATTTCTAGACTGAATCTAGTTCTTTTACCAATTATTGTATCCTCTTATCCCTATACTGATGTTTATAATTATGTTTTATCTTGAGATTCATACCACTAGTCATCTCATATTCTATATCTTAACTGATATTATTAGCCATATCACTCTTATCCTTTGATTTTGAATTCATATGAGAAATAAAACCATTAAATAAAGCATTCTCCTATACCAATATTGATGGGAATGTATAAAGGTCTTCATTTTTGGAATAGAAATTTTGAATTTAGTATGAGTTCAAATTATTTCTATAATAATCATATTATATTTTGTGTAGTTTCTTTAGCATGGGAATGATCCTTTTCTATTAGATATATGTCCCATCAAAATGTATTTTATTTGAAACATTTATCTTGTTGACTTAAATTTCCTGAAATTGGATCTAGATATCTTTAGACTCAATATCTCCATTTAATTTCTGATCTATTTCCTTTTTTATATGGAAAACTTCGACTTTTGGCCATCTTGTAATTTCATTATATTCAATTGTTTCAACACCACTGGGAATATAAGGTTCTTTACTCATTCATACAACATCATTGAGTGAGTAATTATTATTTTTGTCTAATTCATCCAAACTATTCTACATCACACTATTGGTTTTATTAAGCTGAATCATACTCTTTCCAAAGACACTTCCACATTGAGGAATACCTTAATATGTTTTATTATACTTTTATGTTCTTCCTTTTTCTATACCACATTGGTATTAGGGAAAAATTAATCTTCAATTATAATTTTAAAATGAACCATGTTAGAGAAAACACATCTGATTAAAGAAACTTATCCTTTGATTTCATTTTTCAATCTCAAAAAGGGCCTAGATACGCTAAAATGATGGGTGAATCAGTGAAGTTATATTCATTCAAAAACTATTCCCTCCCAACTAGATCATGATCTCTCTATTATAGTGCTCACTTAATTATCTCTTTAGTAATTAGGTAGATATTATCATATCCAACATTATCTGATGATGATGTTTATAAACTAAAGTAATAATGAAAGAAAAACATCATTCATATTTTTAATTGGATCACCCTCACTAGGATATGTCTAAGGAGCGTATAATGACAATATAATGATGTACCAAATCCTCTAAATCTCATTTCTAATACAAGGTTCAAGATAGATAAATTATATTCCCAGGATAAAATCATTACATGATTTAGGGATGGCTCACTTATTTCACAAGGTCACTCCCTCATTATTTCCTTCGATATCTCATTTTGGATGGAAAGGATCACCTACTTCCAGTTCCTTTACTCAATACATTAGAAAGGATTCAAATATAGTTTATGGACATACATTTCCCTTAATCAAAAATACTAAATTCATCTTCAAATATAGGTAGATTTTCTGTTGAGGTTCATTCTAGGATGCTCCATCACTTCTTTGAAATCATCTTGATGTATTAATTCTAAATTATATATAAATAGACCAATGATAACATTAATTTAGACACAACAATTAAAAAATAACGATTTGATAGAATCTCCCCTAGATTCTAATTCATTATTTCACTAGTATGAATGTAGAAAAAAATAAAGTCATTTTTAAAATACTATTGAATGGTGAATTTCTATTTTCTTAAACTTATTATTTATAAATATGATATAACATTGATACTTTTCACTAGAAAATCATGACATGATCTCTTTTAGTGGGTCTCTATGAGTATTTTCACACATAAGTGTTCCACATAGTTAGGGTTCAATCTAGGATATAAAATACACTTCACCACGTGGTGTTTTCCTTGAGGGGAGACCTTTCGCGAGCTATACTTATCCTTTAAGAACTGTTTAATACCATTGACAAACAACCTTTCACAATGTAGAATAGGTCTTAACAAACTTCCTTTGATTAAAAAAAATATCCACATCATGGGACTCTTTTTTTGGAAATCCACAGTTCCTTACAAATCCAATCTCTTAACTATCTCAAGAAACTACCACTTTTATAGAATTTCTCCCTCACAACCCACTTCCTTGGACAAATTGTTTATTTTATAACAACGTTAAAAATATTTGAATCCTACTAGTGATTATATTATATAATTAATTCTTCACATCCTAATGATTTTATCATGTTACTTTATATTGGAAAATATATCTTAGAAAAATCTATAATAACAATTACCAAAAACCCCATTACATATTATACATTACTGTGAAATTTCTATGTAGTCTTTATAGTGAATTTATTCTTTATATTGGATGATTTCATCCAAAAATGAAAAAAATTAATGGAATATATAAATTAACACCTATATCTTCCAATGATGTTTTTCTTATAGAATAATTTTTATATTTGATTTACAGAGCACATGAACACTGGAGGTGGCCTTATTTGACATCCATAGTCTGCAAATGATGAAATCCCCCACCAACATCCTTTGTGGTTCTCATACTGTCACCATTTGGTCCCTAAACCCCAATGCTTTGGGGTTTGAAAACTATGGTTTGTGAACTCATTTATATAATTCTTTGTTCTCTAAATTTGTTATATCGAAATTCTTCCTTTTCTGTTAAATGAATAATGATTTTGAGCCTGAATATTTGAACAACACTGGGAAATAGTGACACCTTCAAAATATTTTCTTTAGAAACACCACCCACACTGTAATGTATTCCACTAGATTTAACAATAAAAAAAATAAACACAAGAACTTTGAAGTGGCCCCATGAGAAATTCTTTCCAATATAAAATTAGAATATTTAAGGATAGAGAGAGAGATAGAAACCAATACATATTGGTCAATTAAAATCTCTAATGAACATTGATTTGATAAAAGTTACCAGTGTATAAATGGGAATCACCTTGGGTTTCTTTATAGGAAGTTAAATTCAAGTTTCATGGATAATATGAAAACAAAAATAGGGTTACATGATCTTAATCTATATTAATGAAGAATTTCAGGTCATTAATATCACATCACATGGTTAGGTTTCTCGATTTTTCAAACATTTTAGAAACTATGAATGATCTACTAGAAAATAAAAGTATCCACATGGTTTGGATTAAAATTATTTCTAAACATTGAACCAACTATGTGGTTCCATTTTTATAGGTCCCCACCTCAGTCTGTTGGCTTGCCAGTTTATAAAAACCTATCTCTATCTATGATTTTGTGTCTATTTATATTTTAATGGATTCCCCTGGGCACTATCATAATTTATACAAACCATGTTCCAATAGTGTGCCTTAACAGTTAACCCCAAAATGTGTTTTATAGTTTTCTTGAGGTGTTGAATAGTTTCTACTAAAGATACAGAAACCTTGCTCCTCTAATTCATTCCAAACCCTCACTGAACCACCCAAAACACAACCCAATAATTATATAATACTAAAATACATAAAAGAGGGTAGAGTAAATAAAATAGGGGTTGTTGAATTGTCCCAATAATTTGTCATTATATACCTAGTAATTAGAATCCCAAAGCTATTTTAAAAAATCTTAGTTCATCACTCTAAATTTTCCTTTTCACACTCTCATGTCTCTTCTTGAATCTTGCCATGCCTCCACAAAACCCATTCCAAATCAATTCCTTTACCATAAATGATCTTAACTTTTCTATCCAAAATATTTATTGTAACATAAATAAAAATTTCATCTTATTTAATAATTACACGGTCCCATCAAATGAAATTGTCAATATCATGATGATACTTCATTAATTGAGATGCATGAGACATATTGTACACTAAATTAAAATTTGGTTGTAGGGAAAGCTGATAATACTCATAACCAAAATTTTCTTGTACCACAAAATGTATAACATGTAAAGTAAAATAATTTTCTTTAATTTCCAAATTTTTGATGTTCAGTCCTTCTAGATATTCTCATGAAAATATATCATCTTCCACGAATGATAACATTTGATAACAGTGATCCAAAAATGATTTTTGATGGATTTAATCAATATCTATTCTCTTTATGATAATCTAAATATTATTCATTATATCCCATATAATATAAGACCTAATAATTTAATTATTATATTTTTCCACAAAAAAAAGTTGATAATGATAAGGATAATCATACAATTCTACAAAATGATCCATATGTATCAATTCATGATAACTGATATTGTATGAGAACGTCACTAAAGGTATGTTATCATAATCTGATCCTATAATATCTTCCAACCAAACCATAAAAACATATTGTAAAATTTAGATCATAATATTATGTTATCCATTTGTTTGATGATGATTAGGTGTAGTCATAGTCAATTTATTTCCAAGGGCTTGCTGTAAGGATTAAAAAATCATAGATATAAAAATGGGATACTAATGTACATTATCAAACCATGAACCCCATGCATATTCATATTTTCTCAAATATAGTGTTTATAAAAATATTCCACTATATAAAATTAATCATTTGAGATATAGTGTGTCGAATTTGTAGGTTGATCTTCAATCACCCATGTTTCATTGCGTTTCCAAACTATTTTTGGCAGAAATATCGTAAAACTACAATTTATTTTATATCAGTTCCAAATTGAAATTTTTAAAGAATAAAATTTTCCATATGATCACTGGTGTTTTTCCTTGTCCTTATTATAGGTTAGGATTTTAGAGACAACACCCATCACATTAATCTTAATTCCTTTCCACTAATATTATGATTTCAACACCCTATATATATATTGTTTTCCACGAGGAATTGACCATTTAGAGTGGTGGTAGGTATTTGAAAAGTGTTACTAATAACAAAGAGGAACCAAAACCTAATTTATAAAATGTATCATAGATTTCCCATCTAGAATTCATCCCTGAGTGGTCTCCCCACAATTGATTTTGGATATCATAGTAAGACTTTCTCAATTTGATTTATAAATAAGACCTACCTATGAGACTAAATCTGGGAAATACATTCTAGAAAAAAAAACTCCAATATTAACTTTCTCTATGCAGCCCAGGTTCATGTCTATTATAAATTTAAATTCCATTCATTAATGTAATACTTATTTAGTGAACTGGTTATAAAAGATCATTCTCGAAGAATCTCTCATGGAATTCCCCCTTCTGGGTGTACACATCAAGTTAAAGTCAAACATCTAAATATGTTCCATCCATCATTATTACCTTATGTTCATGTCTATTTGTGAAAATTGTGTTTCATGCTCTTATGATTAGTAAACACTATAAATTTATCACCAAATGAACAATTACAACATGTCATCAATGAATGGGATACAAAATCTAGCTCTAAATCATGTTCTGTGTATTTTTTATCATGAACCCATACTTTTCATGTTCTATCAGATTCAAAATGATTCAAGGTGTATGGAATAGCATAATCTAGATCCTGATGCACCATAATAAAACAAGTATCCTTGTCTAAAATTTTGGAAAATAAGGATAAGTGATGACATAATATAATCAATAATCTCATGGAAATATTTTTTCCACTCAGACATCCATTATTAATGAATGTCATTCCTTTTCAGAACCATCATTAGTGTTGAAAGAATGAAAATCATAGTTGAATCATATTTATTATCGTAATGATTTATGGAAATTATATATCTAAAAAAATTAGTTAATTTGATTCCATGATATAAAAACCTAAATCATTTTAGGGTCCATAGAAACATATTTTTGAAAGATTCTGTAACCATTTAATTATACCTTTTGTATCTAGAAATCACATTTTTTTCATCTTTTAAAACATTCCATGATACTGCATGATGTTTAAAACTATATTCATTTTCCTCATGATCTCATTATTTATAAAATGTATAGTTTTTTCATAAAAAAAAGGTAACAGAAAACCCAATTGGAATATTTGGAGAGAAGAGGGTTCATTGAACCAAGCAAGTCCCCAAAGGTTGTGTCATTACTTTTTGTGAAGAAATTGTATGGAACCCTTGGTATTTTTTTGAATTATTATAAGTATTTGTACATTGTTATAAGGAAATGATATGCAATTTAAAAACTTTTTGACCTATTTGATTAATTTACAAGAGCCCAATTCTTTACTAAAATTGAATTACATTTGGGGTATAACTAACTATGTGTTCCGAATGAGGATATTAGGAAAACAGATTTTCTGATCCATTATGGCCATTGTGAATATTCTATTATTCTTTTTGTGTTGAAAATTTTACTATCTATTTTTATTACATTGATGATTCTAATCATTTAGATATATCTTGAATCATTTTGGAATTCTCTAGTTGAATTTTTATCACACTCTCCCTTCAAGAGATTCTTAACACCATCAAATGATGTAAACCTTACATTCTGTGAATAAAAATTGATATGGGCCTTCAAATTAATCTACCAATCCATCCAAAATATCATGTTATATATATATATTCATCTCATGTACCTAGAATTCCCACTCTTATTCATGCCCATCGACTATAATTTTATATGTTGTGCTCTTAAAATCATAACACTCTCATTGTCCGAGTCTTGTTTTCAATTTCAAAATTGAAACATCATCCCAACATGAAACCCCATCAGGTCAAAAAATGAGAAGGAATAAATTTTTTGATTCACCCATATCAAACAAGTAACAAAAAATTGAATAAATAACTTGAGTCAAACCTTGTACTATCGATGTACTAGATTTATCATTCTTGTTAACCATCTCAAACAATATATTTTGTTTCTGATTTTCCCATTATCATTATTGCTTTGTAGTGATTTTTTTTTCTATGGAGACATGGTGCTCCGTGAATCACCATGAACCACTTGGTTATGATAATTGGGGTTATAATTAAAATATATCCCCATTAAAATGTCTAATAAGTAATTGATATATTTCCTTCACCATACCTTAGATTACTATGAAAATAATGAAAGAGATGTCCCATTTAGTTAATTTTGTGAAATTATCAATGTTTTTTTCTATAATAAATTTTAATATTCTCAATTGAACCACACTAAAACCACCCAGGATGACTCTTAGGTCATGGAGGAAAATTAACTCACCATTCAGTCTAGTTATGATATTCACCATGACTTTGGAAGTATGATTAAATATCTACTTATTAACAATAATTGAGTTCCCATTACTATGGTGATAAACACACTTCCCCAAGATGGACTACAAGAAATATACATTTAGTACACCATTTCTCAATTTACCATATCTTTATAGTCCGTAATAGAAAGTACCTCAATCTTTTAGAAAATTTTAATTCATAGGTCAAACCCAAAAATGAGTTCATTAAATGAAACACTTTTAGAAACTACAATGTAAAATCAATATAAATAAATAAATTTAGGAAAATACTCTATTACAGAGCGATCCTATTATTTTAAGAAAAATAAATATATTTTTCTTGTAATTTTTAATGTTTGTGGATATAATTGTTTGTTGAATAATTATTCAAAATACTCTCATGTAATTATAATTATTTCATTAGGTTTAGGAAGAACTACTCAATCCCGCTATTTTTTCTCACATCATTATGCATGTGAATTATTAAATTTAATTTTAGTTCAATTTATATTCCTAGTAAATAAAAGAATCAATTCAATTATTCATCCATACCACCACATTCCTAGGATTCAAATCCACCCTTAAATAATGAAGGATTCTAATTATCAAACAGACTCGATTGGTCCACTAGATGAGGTTCATCATTCTATTTTTGTTCATCTAATGATTAAAAAGGATAAACAATGATATGGAATAGTTCTTGGTTCAATTTCTCCATAGTTGAAATCACATTTTATTTAAATAACTCTTGTTGGTTTATAAGATGTCTACCAGGTTCCATTTCTTTAACCATAGCAGAGCATCACTTATTCAATACACACTAGGAAATGATGGATTAAAGTATTTCCAATCACAATATGATACATTCATACAATATTCCTTTTCTAAATCTAACCATTATTACTATATTTCCCATTTTTCATAAATAATCAAATAACTAATGTAAAATTGAATCCTTGTGGTATTAATAAATAAAAATGCATGATATACTACACTCATCAGATAACCCCGTTATGAATAGGTGACAAGATAACTAGAAGTGTATTAAAATAATTTTGTTCCCAATCCACCTAGAAAATATGGTGTTTGGCCTATAAAGGTTAGTTACATATTTTTATGCTACATATTACATGTTTTGATGATCTTATCTCCTTGATACCATCCCAATACAACAGATAGATTGACCAAGACTGAAACAATTTCTTATTGAAAACCCATAAAAAGTATGATACAATTTTTAACTCAAGTATCGAACAAAACTAAAAGCATTTGTTGCATCACACCCCTCCCCATTGTCTTCATAAGTGATGGTGGTTTTATTAGCCTTTGGTGACATCCCCATAACAAACAAGGTGGTAATAAATGATAAAGGAATCCAAACTTTTGGGGGAGAATATTCCATTAATGATCAACTAACCTGGAAACAGTGAACAATAAACATTTAATCATTCAATATGATTCTTTAATAATGTAATAATGCAACCCAAAGTAAATCTATTAAAAGGACACCAATACAAGAGTGACAACATAAAATTGAATATAAAAGATAAAACCAAAAGGCAATATGACTTATAGATCTCAATTGACATGATCCCAAATGAAACCTGACCATACTCTGAGCTCCAACTCCACCTACGATTCCCATTGTTCAAAATACTTCACTTTAGAAATAATATATCATTCCTTTACAATTATCCTAGAAGAAACATTTGAAAATGTATGAATGTTCCCAAGAAATGGGTGACTATATTCTCAGTAGGATATCCAAAAATACATACCAACTCACACCCATATGAAATGTACTGGTTTCACATTTGTTTAAAAACAATTCAATAATTTTCTTGAAGTTTTTTATATCAAAAACAAAATTAGTATTGTGTAGAAAAATAAAAAATTCTTTAAATAATTTCTCATTATTTGGAATACTAATTCTTGTGCTTCTACACACACATGCATGCTACATGATTATTTTATACTCTTGAATGGTCTCTCATTATTCCACCAAGTCATCACATGGTGAACAATATCCTTGTTACCTAATAGAACATTCCCATTACTCACCATCACACATATAAATGAACTCATTCCAACCATGTATTCCAAAATCCAAGAGAATCCATTTCACAAAAAAACTGAATATTTATATAATTTTTTATTAAAACCATTGTGTGTATTAAAATCATTAAATACTTTTAAAACCATCATTTTAGAATTATAAAAAATTGGGTTTCAGTAATATCATCCAATTTCCCACATTTTTCAAATCCATGACCTAAAGAGATTTATATCATAGTTAAAACAATTATTTCACTACAATTTCAAAAAAAAAGTTTAAAAAAAATAATTATTAATGTTCTATAATTCTAGTGAGGTGATGAAATATACCTTCCTCTAAACGGATGGAGAAAATGAAGAATGGTTCTAAGATCTCCATGATCTGGACATGAAATATTTTCTCTCAAAAGACCCAATAAGGCATCATCAAGATATTCAAAAAGGAATATTGATTAAATCATGTATGTGTATATATATAATAATCATAGTGAAGAGAAATTATCATATATAAGGATATATATATGTTGACCTCACCTATTTTGATAATCCCAATTATGCTTTAATATGCTTTGATAATCCCAAATAATGTTTATCAATATATTAAATTATGTTGAAAAAGATATCAAAATTGGAATATGTTAATCAATGTTTATCTATGTCTATACATGCTTTGAAATAATTCTAACTCAATATGGATATGTTTTTCATAGAACAGCTACTCAGAGTGTAAGTCTACCGTTATGCACAACAACTACCGATTAGGCTAAGTACACCAGAACAAAAGTCTACCGATATGGATAAGGTCACTGGTATGCAGATAGTCACTGTTACACCTAAGATACCGATAGAATAAGTCTACTAGTATGCACATGTTGACTGATATAGACCTACCGATAGAGTAAGTCCACTGTTATATACATAGTTACCGTCATAAGCTACCGATACAAACAGACAGATAGACAGCTACCGATATGAAGTCCACCGATACAGACAGTCAAATTCCACCAATATAGACAGACACCGATAGACAGCTACCGATGCAAATCTGCTGATACAAACAGATGGCTACTGCTATAAAGTCTACTGATACAATAATGCCACCAGTATGAAGGAGCTACCGATAAAAAGAGCTACTAATAACAGGAGCTTATGATGGAAAGAGCTACTGATACATAGAGCTACTATTATAGAGACTAACAACTACCGATGAAAGACCTACCATTATACATCCACCGCTACAAGCTTACTGATACAAAGAGATACTGATGAAAACCAATCACAGTTTCTATAAACTCCATTTATAATTTCTTATTTAGAAATTATCATATTCGATGTTTTTAATGCATATTCTATTAAGTAATGATAGTTTCTAGCATGTCAAGGAACCGTACTTCATACCTATAAAAAGCTAATCATTCCCATTGCAGGATCTCAAGGTATAAAAGGAAGATTAAGCTAATGAAGAAAGGGAGAGCAATATACGTGCAAGTGTGTGACACCTGAAGTGAAATTCATAAAGAAGAACATAAGAATAAATCAAAAAACGGTCATACACATCAAGCAGAAGTTTCAAAGAAGAAGCTCAAGTGTTACAAATAATACTCTCTTCCTCAAGCTATACTCTGGAAGTGAAGGAACCGAACCACGACACTCTTTTTTCTTTAAAACTTATAATAAAGGACTCAAAGCGTCATCTACATCAATCTAAGGAGTCCAGAGCTTCACTCAAAACACATAGAGCATTCTAAACTCATCTCTACTTGTTTAGCTCTATTGTGTTTCATTTGTTTAAATTTTGAGCAGTGTGTGTTCTGTAGTTTTTAAACACACTCTGTCTCCTGTACTGAACTGTAGGATTTCTAAATCCTCACTCAATATTTCCCTTACACTATTGTTTCCCACTGTGGATAGTGGTAGAGGTCAAGTGTGACCTAGATAGCCTGTGTGCTATTGTTTTGTTTTTCCCATGAAGAACTATCGTAGAGGTCATAGTACCTGGACAGTCTGTGTACTATTTTAAACCCCAATCCAGGGTGTGGATCAAAGTTTATATAAACTGTTTGAGAGGACTAAGTATCGGCTTGAGACTGAACCTCTTGGTTTAAACTACTGTGCTTGTTTATTTTGTTTTAAACTATATTGAATATTCTGGTGCTAAGTACTTTAAATTCAAATCTATTTTGAAGTAACTTTGATACTTAAACTAGAAAGTGTTTGTATTTATTGTAAAGCATTATGTTAGTTTCAAAAGGTAATATAATCATCAGATTAGATTAACTGAGAACTAATCAATCTCTTGAGAACCTAACTGACCCTTTACTATATTACAAATTAACTATAAATTAGATTGTCATTTATTTAGGGGGATTTTAATAGAAATATTTTTAACAGAAATTTTTTATTGGAACTCAATTCACTTTTTTCTCGAGTATCCACTCCAAACAACATTTGGTATTAGAGTATTGTTTGATAATTAAGGTTTTCTAAATACTCTGTTTTTTAACTGTGATTTTAGTTGTATCTTAATGATCATAAAATTATGTTAGTTCTAAATTTTATCTCATTAAATATATTTTCTAAAATCTAATTATGTATAATAGACTAGAAGGTGCTACTACTAACAGGCCACCCTTCTTTAATGGTGTTAATTATGCCCAATGGAAACTGAAAATGAAAATTCTTTTAGAAAGTATGTGATTTGACATTTGGACTTCCATAGAGTCTAAATATAAGATTATAGATACTGAAATAACTACTTGGGATGAACCTATGAAAACTTCTTACAATAATAATTGTAAATACATGAATGATATGTACTGTGCCTTAGGAGATAAAGAATTTAACAGAATATCTACTTATAAAAATTCTTATGAAATCTGGGATACTTTGGGTGTTTCTCATGAGGGAAAAACAAATTTTAAGGAAATGAGATTGAATAGTTACACTATAAAGTATGATAATTTTAAAATTACGCCTGATGAACCTATTTCAGACATGTATCTCAGGTTCAACGAAATTGTAAATACAATGAGCTCACTTGGAAAAGTTGTTCCTGCAAAACAGCAAATCATAAGGATACTTTGATGTCTCCCAGAAATATGGAGAGGCACATCAGTCTCTATAAGAGAATCGTGTGACATATGTTCACTACCTATTAAGGTGCTAATTATTATGTTAATGATGTATGAGGAAGAGATAAAGGTAAACAAGGAAGAATATGATGAACCAAGAAAGAAGTCTGTAGCTTTCAATACATCTACATCAAAACTTAAGGACAAGAGAAAAATTCAAAGTGAAAGTGATAGTTCGTGTAGTGAAGAGAGTGCATCTGACAGTGATGCTGAGATGGCTCAGATAGCCTGACGATTTAAATTTTTTTTATAGAAATAAGAAGTTTTTCAGAAAATCCAATTACAAGGGAAAGTATGAAAATAATGGTCATTGACAGAAGGATTGGAAAAGGTCTGATAAAATTGATGACATAGTCTTCTATGAATGCAAGAGGAAAGGACATGTGAAGGCTGACTTTCCATAATTAAAATACAAGAAGAAATGTGAGTAAAAATACAACAAATACATTAATTCTATGAATGCAACCTGGAGTGATTCAGAAGACAGTTCAAGTGATTTTGATTCCACTCAGGATGAAAAATCTCAAAAGCTAATATGTGTTTCATGACAAACACATCTGGGGTAACATTGGATACTCCTGCATTAAATTTTTATTATTCTTGGGATGATTCTAATTATGAAAATATTTCTACTGAAGAGTTATTTGAATATTATACCATGATAAAGGATACCTGCAATGATCTGAAATATAAGTACAACTCATTAAAGAAACAATATTCTTTTACTAGTAATGTTAAATCTGATCTTAGGATAGAAAAGGAAAAGAATGATCAATTGATAAAGGAGAATCCTGAACTTAAATTTTCTAACGAATAACTTAGAAAAGATTTAGAAAAGTTCACAAATGGAAAGAACACTCTTACTCAAATGCTTGGAAAACAAGTAGAACCAAAATATACTACTGGTTTAGGCTATCAACCTGGACAGAGACAGCTTATTAAGAATATATTTATTCCAAAATCTGGATTGTATGTTGCTAGTTCCAATTATGGAAATTCCTATGCCTCAACTAGCTACTCACACATTTATAGATCAAGAAAAGTTTATCTTTAAAAATCTTTTTAATCTATTGATTATATGAGACCCATTAGAAAAATCTGGGTACCAAAAGTCTTGTTTTCTAACCTATCTGGACCCAAGAAAATCTGGGTACCAAAATCATTTTCTGTTTAAACCTGTTTTGTAAGATACTTTCCTAAAGAGTTACTATTAGAAGATATGGTACTTGGACAGTGGATGTTCAAGGAATATGATTGGAGATTACTCATGTTTCAAAAGTTTAATCAAAGTTGATGGAGAACATGTCACCTTTAGGGATAATTCAAAAGGAAAAATCATCGACATAGGCCAGATTGGTAACACTAATTCAGTTTTAATTTCTAATGTATTATTTGTTGATGGATTAAAATATAACCTGTTAATAATTTCTTAGTTTTTTTATAATGGTTTCAATGTTTAATTTGAAAAATGATGCTTGTAATGTTTTTAATTATAAAAATGTTTCGGTATTTTCTACCTTAAGAAAGGAAAATGTTTATGTTGTAGATTTAAATTCTTTAGCCAAACAAAAGGTTACTTATTTAAATGATTTTCATAGATATTCTTGGCTATAGAAAAAAATATTAGGACACTGTAATTTTCGTTCACTTAAGAAACTCACTAAGAAAAATTTAGTTAGAGATATACCTCAACTAAAATTTCCATCAGACAATGTTTGTACTCCCTATAAAAAGGGAAAGCAACATAAAGTTTCATTCAAATCAATGAAATATGTTTCAACTTCTCAACCTCTCGATTAGGTTCACATGGACTTGCTTGGACCTTCTAGAGTTTCTAGTTTAAGTGGGAAGCACTATCTCTATGTCTTATTAGATGAATTTTCTAGATATACATAGGTATATTTTCTTTCTCACAAAAGTGAAGCATGTTCTTACTTTATGAAATTTTCTAAGTCTATAGAAAACCACAGTGGACTTAAGATTAAGACCCTGAGAAGTGATCATGGTCGTGAGTTTGAAAATCATGATTTTGAAACCTATTTCTCACATAATTTCTATAATCATAATTTCTCTACCCCTAGGACACCTCAACCGAATAGTGTAGTAGAAAGAAGGAATATAACCCTTTAAGAAATTTCAAGAACTATGCTTAATGAGTATGACCTACCTGTTTATTTCTAGTATGAAGCTGTCAATACAGCTTATTATATTATAAATAGAGTCTTGATTAGACATGTTCTCATGAAGACCCCTTATGAACTGTTGAATAATAGGAATCCCAAAGTGAGTTACTTCAGAGTTTTTGGTTGAATAGTCTTTATTTTTAATACCAAGGATAATCTTGACAAGTATTATTCTAAAACTGATGAGGGAATCTTTCAAGGTTACTCTATAACCAGTAAATCTTATAGAATCTTTATCAAAAGGACAAAATGTGTGGAAGAATCAATACATGTCAAATTTGATGAAACTGATCTGCATGAACCTATGACTTCTCTTGAAAATATTGAAGAAGATCTATCTATTCTGGACCATAATGATGAAATCAGTGAACATGTTGTAAAGACAACCAGTTCTAGAAATATTCCAAAATCTGCTTCTGGTGAGCCCGAGCATAGAGAAGAACTTGATGTTTCTAGTCCTACCTTTATTAGATCAACTAGGATTCTAAATAATAATCCTTTATATGTTATTGTATTTAATCTTGATAGAGGTACAGAGACTAGAGCTTCTCTATGAAATCAGGTTGAACATCAAGCCTTTCTTTCACAGTTAGAACCTAAAAATATCAATGATGCAATAAATGATGAATTTTGGGTAATGTCTATACAAGAAGAATTAAATCAATTTGAAAGAAAAAAAGTTTGGTAATTAGTTGAAAGACCTATGGACACTTTGACCATAGGAACCAAATGGGTTTTTAGGAATAAAGTTGATGAATCAGGAAACATAGTTAAAAACAAAGCAAGGCTAGTTGCACAAGGGTATAGTCAAGAGGAAGGAATAGTCTATGGGGAAACCTTTTCACATGTAGCTAGATTAGAAGCTATTAGGATTCTACTTTCCTATGCTGCTCATCTGAATTTCAAGTTATATTAAATGGATGTTAAAAGTTATTTTCAAAATTGTTTTATAATTAAAGATGTTTATGTTGAACAACCACCTGGATTTACTAATCCTCATTTTTCAAATCATGTTTTTAAGCTTTCTAAATCTTTATATGGTTTAAAACAAGCTCCACGAGCTTGGTATGATAGACTACAAATATTTCTTATTTAAAAATGTTTTTGTAAAGGAATTGCTGATCAAACTCGCTTTATTAAAAGAATTCCCAAAGATGTTTTTATAGTACAAATCTATGTTGATGATATTATTTTTGGATCTTTTAAAAATGATTTGTGTATTTATTTTTCAAAGAGTATGCAAAATGAATTTGAAATGAGTTTAATCGGAGAACTCAAATATTTTCTTGGATTTTAAGTTTTCAAAATGAAAATGTTATTATTTTAAATCAAAATAAATATACAAAGGATCTTTTAAAACGTTTGGGTTTGGATAGTATTAAGGAAAATTATATACCTATGAGTACTAGTTGAAAGTTGGATGATGATGAAACTGGAAAACCAGTGGATCAAACCAACTACAAGTGTATGATTGGGAGCCTACTCTACTTTACTGCTAGTCGACCTGATTTTATGTTTAGTGTGTGTATGTGTGCAAGATTTCAATCTAATCCAAAATATTCACACTTGAATGCTGTTAAAAGAATTATCAACTATCTTAAACATACTGCTAACTTAGGATTATTTTATCCAAAAGGACAATCATTCGATTTAATTATTTATTTAGATGCTGATTTTTCTGGTTGGAAGTTAGATAGAAAGAGAACTTCTGGAATATGTCATATTCTTGGTAAGTACTTAGTATCATGGTGTAGTAAAAAGCATAACTCTTTTTCATTGTATACTGCAGAAGAAGAATATATTGATGCCGGTAGTTGTTGTGCACAAATTCTGTGGATGAAACATACATTATTTGACTATGGATATCCGTTTAGACATGTATCTATAAACTATGATAACACTAGTGTGATCAATATTTCTAAGAATCCGGTGTCTCACTCTAGGACTAATCACATTGATGAAAGTACCCATTTTTTGAGAGACCATTACCAAAAGGGTGATATTACTCTTGAATTTATAGGTAATAAACATCAATTAGCTGACATTTTCACCAAGTCCTTAAGTTCGGATAGGTTAAATTACATTAGGCATGAGTTAGGAATGATAAACATTATTGATGCCAAACCTCACCATTAGTGAAACCTAACCATTAGTCAAACCTCACCATTAGCCAAACCTCACTATTAGTGAACCTCACTGATATACCTCACTATTATTGAACCTCACTGCTATACCTCACTTTTAGTGTATCTCACCGTTATACCTCACTGGTAGGAATCCTCACCGGTATATCTTACTATTAGTTTGCGCTGTTTTTAAACTTCGAATCTTTAGCCACTAGAATCTGTATCGTTTATATTATATTTTTTTTTATTTTGTGATTCTTAAATGATAAAACATGAGTATTGACCTCTCTCAATCCACCTCAAACCCTTTACCTTCAAGCCTTAGCTTCCAAACCTTCGTTTCCATTAAACCCTAAGCCTCGCGATTCGCATAATGGCACGAGTGAAGACAGCTTCAGTCAGCAAAAAAAATGATAAGACGAATTCCAAGAGACTCAAAGGAGAATCTAGTAGTAGTAGTGAAGTACTGGAAGATCAGAAATGGGTAGAATGGTTCTTGAATAACAATGGTCCTTATTATCTGAAGATGGTAAAATAATTCTATGAGTTTTTTTGTTTTGAGAAATCAGAAGTTGAGAACAAAATTATATTAGTAGTAAATGGAAAGGCAATATATTTTTCTTCTTTTGAGTGGGTTGAGTTCTTGAGAGTTCCACATGAAGGAGAGTTTGGGTATTTCTCAAAATCAGTACCTCTTAATAGTAAAATCTTTGAAAATGAAGATCCTTTGGAATAATTAACAGGAGATGGAACACCTAGAAAAGTAGTGGTTGTAGAGATGGATGGATAAAATAGATTTCTGTTCAAGTTCATCCAAAACATGCTAAGTCCAAGAAGTGGGGACTTTGCAAATCTAAAATACCAAGATATTTATTTGTTGCATTTTCTGAGGCATGGTGTGGAGGTAAATTTGGGTAGGCTTCTAATGATTCAAATTGAAGATATAACCAGGAAAAAATCAAAATCTAATGCTCTATTATTTGGAATGCTAATTTTGGTTATGATCAAAGTGAAGGGAGTAGCTAAGTATCAGGATGAGAAAGTGGTGGTAAAGAACAACTTTTGCATCACAAGCACTATTTGTAAATACATGAAGATCAATTGGAATCCATGGAAAAAAGAATGGGTCAGTGAGGAAGGGAAGTTATATTATAAATTTAATCCTGTGGATCATCCTTCCACGCCTAAGGATGTGAGGGATCAATGTATAGGACCTGATGAAGAGGAACCTCAGTATAGTGATGATACTGAAGAGGAGGATACCACTATAGCTGATCGAAGGGATCCAGACTTTCCTCCAAGTCCTATTGCTGAAGTTGTATTATCTGGAAAGGAAACGGTGTTGGGAGTAAGAAATGAAGAAGCCCCTATTGATGAGGAAGAACAGTCTGTTCCAGATAATGAAGAAGAAGTCCCTAAAAGTGGAGAACATGTTTCTGATAACTCAGATGAGAACATCTTGAGTTTGAGTCCATTGATTGGAAGTACTGTTGTGCCTATAGAGGTTGTTCTTGTTGAAGTAGACAGACTTGCACATATTCCTGAGGAGCCTCCTGATGTTGAATTGGAAATGGTTGTGGAGAATTCTCTTGAGGAAGACCGAGAAGATGAGGCTGCTATTGCTATACTTATACAAGATAATGCACAGATTGAGGGGGAGAATCCTACCAGACATGGTACTATTTTGGTTTCTCATGAGATTTAAGACTAAGCTAAAGACCAAGGTTTTGTAGTTTGTGGGTTAGACTATCCTGATTCAGAAGATGAGACAACCATCAATAGACCACAAGTTAACTATAATATTCTTCCTGAGTTTTTACATGAGGATGTGGTAAGAAAAGCTGATTTGGACCAGTTTAAGTTTAATCCTAAGGCCTCATTTGTGGAAGTGGTAACAAGAATGGAAACCACATTGATATCATCAATAAAATCTGTTATGAATGACTGTGTGGCTAGTATTGTGTCTGATAGAGAACCTATCGTTGTGCCTAAAAATCTGGTTACTAAGGAAGATCTTGAATCTTTAAAGGATGAGTTGAAGGAGACTTGGATTGTATCTGTTGAAGATTTAAAGAGATATTTTATTAAATAACTGATCAAAATGGAAAAATCATTTGAACTTTCTCTTGGATGAATTATGTCAACCACTATGGAAGAGACAATGAATGAAGTCAAGACCTACTAGAATCAAATTTAAAGCTTGAAAGAGGATGTCGAATCTCAAAAGAAGTCATTTGTCTCTATGAAATCCTATATGAACTCTAAATCTCAAGCAGACAAAGACTTGGCTTTTCTGAAAAATTTATTTGGTCATATGGTATCAGCTTTTGAGGAATTTAAGACTTCCATGGAACAACATGTCAGCACCCATGACTCTCTTGTGAAAAATCTCATAAGTGGGATGAATAAATCCTTTAAGGAAATATTTTCCTTTACTATTGCACCTATGAGTACTACTTTGTCGGCTTTGGATATTTAACAAATTCGAGCTGTGATAAGATAAGATACTAGACAATCTTCTACCAGTGGCTCTATAGACTCTTCTGCTTTAACCCAAGTGGTAACTACCACTAGGGATATAGGGAAAATTGTTCATAATTTTATGAGAGAGGCCACTGATTCTCAAAGAGTGGTCAAAGACAAAGTGGATTTCTATTTTCAAAGGATCTACACTAAGAATCGGTTGAACAATCATTTCAAGCTTCTATTAGAAAACCTGAAACTACCCCAGTCACTAAAGCCTTCAGAGAATAAGTAAGCAAGCTGAGGGAGTTGACTCCAGCTCTAGGTAAATTTATGGAGAACAAGGATGACTTAATTTCTACTATTGAAAGAGGAGGAGGGATCATAATGGACTTTAGGAATCTGTTGTTTCCATTTTTTCATGTGCACAATACTCCAATCATTACACCTCCATCTCTGCCTGCCTCTCCTTAGTCTACCTCCATTCCACATTGACACCGACTCAAGATATCAGAAGCTTAACACCATTGATTACTCCAAGCCGTACCCACTAAAGGCCAGGAACAATCTTTTTTTCTCAACCTCCAGTAGTACTTTCTGGAATTTCCAAGCATTCTACTGAAGATACCCAGCCCGAGTCTACCTCCGAACCCAAAGCCAAATCCAAAGTGAAAATTCATGACGTGGATTGAGTCGTGGCTAGGACCTTTGATAGGAATCACTTGTATTCTATTTTCTTCAATTCTATATTTCTATGTATTTTTTTCCTCAAGTACTATATGAATGCTTTCAGTCTCTCTTAAATTCTGTTACTTTTCTCATCTTTGTTTCCCACATTTTTCTAAGAAGAAAGGGGAATAAATTCTATAAAGAGGGAGAAATAATATATATGGGGGATAAATAAATGGGCATTATACAATTATACCTCTAGTACATTTGTTTTATACAAGTGTTTCATACCTCTGATACATTTTCATATAATACTCTATTCTCTGATAAATTTGAAAATGTCAGACTCAATGTATTTTATACTGATATCTTAATGATTATTTTGGATTATAATACCATTATATGTGATTATCAAAAAGGGGGATATTGTTGACCTCACCTATTTTGATAATCTCAATTATGCTTTAATATTCTTTGATAATCCCAAATAATGTTTATCTATATTTTAAATTATGTTGACAAAAATAACAAAATTGGAATATTTTAATCAATGTTTATCTATGTCTATACATGCTTTGATATAATTCTTACTCAATCTAGATATATTTTGCATAGAACAGCTAATGATAGAGTAAGTCTACTGGTATGCACAACAGCTACCAATAAGGCTATGTACACTGGTACAAAAGTCTACCGATATGGATAAGGTCACCGGTATGCAGATAGTCACTATTACACCTGAGATACCGATAGAATATGTATACCAATATGCACAATAAGACTGATACAAACCTACCGATAGAGTATGTACACTGGTATATACATAGTTATCGGTACAGGCTACTTATACAAATAGACAGACAGAAATCTACCAATATAAAGTCCACTGATACAGACAGACAAATTCCACTGATACAGGTAGACATTGATAGAAAACTACTGATACAAGTCTACTGATACAGACAGATGGCTAAAGCTACAAATTCTACTAATACAATATTTCCACCAGTACAAAAGAGCTACTGATAGAAGGAGCTACTGATAAAAAGAGCTACCGATAATAGGAGCTACTGATCGAAAGAGCTACTGATACATAGAGCTACTGTTACAGAGACTAATAGCTACCAACACAATTCCTACCATTATACATCCACTGTTATAAGCTTACTGATACAAAGAGCTACTGATGAAAACCAATCATAGTATCTCTAACCTCTATTTATATTTTTTTTATTTAGAAACAATCATATTTGATGTTTTTAATGCATCTGCTATTAATTAATGATAGTTGTTGGCATGTCAGGGAACTGTACCTCATAACCACAAAAAGGTAATCATTCCCATTGCTGGAGCTCAGGGTATAAAAGAAAGATCAAGCTAATGAAGAAAGAGAGAGGAATATACGTGAAAGTGTGTGACACCTGAAGTGAAATTCATAAATATGAACATGAGAAGAACTCAAAGAACAATCATAAAAATCAAGAAGAAGTTTCAAAGAAGAATATCAAGTGTTATAAAGAATACTCTCATCCTCAAGCTGTACTCAGGAAGTGAAGGAATAGAACCCTGACACTTTGTTTTCCTTACAAATTCTAAGGAAGGACTTAAAGCTTCATCTACATCAATCTGAGGAGTCCAGAGCTTCACTCACAACACATAGATCATTATAAACACATATCTACTTGTTTAGCTCTATTGTGTTTCATTTATTTACATTTTGAGTAGTGTGTGTTCTGTAGTTTTTAAGCACACTCTGTCTCCTGTGCTGAACTGGAGGATTTCTAAATCATCACTCAATCTTTCACATATACTCTTGCTTCCCACTGTGGATAGTGGTAGAGGTCAAGTGTGACCTGGATTGATTGTGTGCTATTTTTTTTGTTTTTCCAATGAAGAACTGTGGTAGAGGTATTAGTACCGAGATAGTTTATGTACTGTTGTAAACCCCGATCCAGGGTGTGGATGAAAGTTTATATAAACTATTTGAGAGGACTAAGTCTTGGGTTGAGACTAAACCTCTTGGTTAAAACTATTGTGCTTGTTTATTTTGTTTTAATCTATATTGAATATTCTGCAACTAAGTACATTAAATTCAAATATATTTTAAAGTAACTTTGACAGTTAAACTAGAAAGTGTTTGTATTTATTCTAAAGCATTAGGTTAGTTTCAAAAGTTAATATAATTTTCAGATTATATTAACTGAGAACAAATCAATATGTTAATATCCTAACTGACCCTTTATTGTATTACAAATTCACTATAGTTTAGCTTGTTATTTATTTTTGAGGATTTTAATAAAAATATTTTGAATAGAAATTTTTAATTGGAACTCAATTCACCCCCCTCGTGAGTGTCCACTCCGACCAACAATGTATATAAATTGAAAGAGAGATAGAGAGAGACGAAGACTTATTTTTAGATTCAGATCTCATACCCAAATTGATTCGACCACATTTTTCTTTCATATTGAAGGAAATATACCTAGGAGAATAGGGGGGAATATAAATTCAATATCCTAGTATAATATGAAAAAATGAGGGTTATAGGGCCTTAATACGAATTAAAAAACAATTTCAGGAACATGAACTGCATTTTGAATGGTTAGGTCACATGGTTTGTCAAATCATGCACTAAAAATGCATGTTCTTCTAGAAAATCGAGGTAGTCGGATTATTTGGGATGGATTATTTTTCAAATCATGTTCCAACTATGTTATGATACTATCCTAATACCACACTCTACATGGTTGGATATCATGTTTATAAAAACCATTCACTAACCATGATTTTACCTCTATTCCACTTTGTACGGTCTCCCCTTGGAACTGACATTGTTTTGTTGGGCATGTATCACTCCAATAATATGTTATAGATCTTTTTTATTTTAGTTATCACCAATACCCTAGTTTTTCTTACTAATGGAGTTACATTAACTTTTTTAGCATTATATTTCTTGAAAAATATATCTTATTCTTAGGTTAATGTTTTGGTGTATAGTGTTATTGATATGTTCTTTAGTAGTATAGACACGTTATCCATACCTTATGAATTTAAGAAAAACATATGGTTTTCAAACCCTATGTTTAGAGTAAACGAATGGGACAAATACCATACAATATTTCAAAATTATGGATTAGGAACTCTCTTTTTGAGAGAAAACCTATGTTTTTTAAACTAACAAATAGTTAAAAACCCAATCATTTTGAATTTAGTTATAGGTTTTATAACATATATTAAATGTTAACCCTTAATTTTTCATGTTCAACTATAGAGTTTAAATTTAAAATATTTCTAATATTTATATAATATTATTGACCGAATTATTTAGTCTCTTTTGAAATATTCATAAAGACTAATTCAATGTACTATTTTCAAAAGAATAAATCATTGTAATTTCTAATGTATGTTACGAATTTATTTTAAAATATTAATTTTAAATACTCATTATTTTTTAGTATATATTTTTTGATCTATTTTACAAATATAAAATCATGTTTTTATTGTTAAATACCAAGAGTTATATCATTCATAGAATTATGTCCATTTGAAAATTTATGAATGTATTTTCTATTATGAATTTCTACATTTTGGATACATTAATGTTTTGATCTTGTACTATTTGAATATTATTCTATTTTTTAATTCTATTTTTTTTGTTTTTATATTTAATGAAGATAATATTCAACCATGATCCCTTTAATGTTTTTCTTTCATGGGGGATTTTATCTATAATGAAGAAGATAAATTGTCTTTCAGTTCTTACTGTAAATGTGATTTAAATATTTTT
Source organism: Viscum album (assembly GCA_963277665.1). Classification (NCBI taxonomy): domain Eukaryota; kingdom Viridiplantae; phylum Streptophyta; class Magnoliopsida; order Santalales; family Viscaceae; genus Viscum; species Viscum album. Next base: position 956,835,263 of record OY728143.1, on the reverse strand, counting down.
CATATTATATCAATTAATATTGATTTATTAGAGTATTATATTCTCGTAATCATTCATAGTGTAGTGTTAGATTATCTCACAATGCTTTATATTAACAGGTTTTATGGAAAATAAAATTTCTAATTATAAAGTGTGAACTACCTACACTATGTTGTGAAAAAATTATAATAATATTTCTTATTTATTTACAATCACTCTGTACCTTGATATAGTATTGGTGAAGTTGAATAAGTGATCATTGTGGTCTGAACTACTATAAAAACGTTTTTGTTCTTATTCCCTATTTTTATTCTTTATAATTAATTAAATATTAAAGCACTATATATCTTCCTAATATATGAAGAGGTAAATATTTGAAATCATTCATTTTTTGTAAAATGATAAAATTTACCCCCTTCTTGTGTTTTTTCGTATTATTATGAACTCACAATTAATATTAAAGGATTGATTTTGATAAATTCTAATAAAATTTATAAAGATAAAATAAAAGTAATATGCAATGATATATGATGATAGAAGAAATGATAGGTTGAAAGTCCTTGATCCATTATCTTTAATTTAATGGGAAAATTTAGGGATGAGGGAATTCTCTCCTGATTATCTATTTTAAGAATATTAGATTACAAATTTACATTAGTATTTTCAAACCTTATACAACACCAAGAGAATAAAAAAAAGTGGGATTCTACCATGTAAAATTGGTATGAGGTATATTCAAGATCCATGAATAATATTATACATGGACTTGGTCTAGATTAATTTAATTTTGTATCTTAATGTAATACTAATGGTGTTATATGTAAAAATATCATTGTTACTCATGAAATAACTAAAAATGTCATACAATTAATATACTTCACTAAAAAAATAAAATATGAATATTTCAGATTGTGTGATGGTGAAAGAATAACACAGATGATTAAAACATTAACTAAAATAGTCAATGGTATTGCTGACTTGGGAAAACTAATTATACATGTAGATAAATCCTTAAAATGTTCTTAGATTCTTGACCTCTAAATTTTATGGGATATCTATTCAAATAATACAACCCACTCCTATCGTAGAACTATCAATGATGGAGTTAATTGGAACTCTAATGATGTATAATGTATAAATTCAAGATAATACTGAAGATTATAGGATAATAAAATGTTATAATTCCTTAAATAATGTTTCTTCTCAAAATTAGGAATAGAAGTCAACATAGGGTAGTGTATTCTCAAATTATTCAATATGATCATATTCTGTAATGGAACTGGTTAACATAGACATTAGATTCAGTAAAATTTATAATAAGAAGGATGGATTTAAAATTTCATTCAATGTTTTCAAGAAAGATTTCTATGGAAAAAAGAAGTAAGATTGTATAAAAGATAAAAAATGTAAATATCATACATGATTTCCCGTATATAATATAATAGAGTTGTAAATTGGAAAATAATGGAAATAAGTATCATATGAGAACATATTATGAGCACAATGGTACGAAAAATAAGAAGGCTACTTGGAGTGTCTATAAGGACTCTGGTAATACACAAAAAACTAATTTAGGAAAATAGCTAACCTATTTGAAAAGAAATTTGTGATTTGATGCTAATGAAATAGAATCAATACAATATAATTATACTTCATCTATTGATTCAATTTTTTTCTTATAGTAAATTAGATTCATACTTTTTAGTTCTTGAAGAAAAATATGAATCTATAATAAAAAGGAATAAATACCTAAAAATTGTGGTAATTTGTTTAAATGAAAATTATTCCATGATAAAACAACACATTGTTTTTAAATAAAAATTTATAAAATCTACCTCAAAAATCATTGTTCATGAAAACATAATTACAGAGTTTCAAGATGAATATTTTCATTCAAAAGGGTTTCCTATATATCAATTAAGATGGAAAAATATTTAAATCCTATTCTAGGAAAAAATAATCATAAAAATGAAAGATATAGAGTATAAAGAAATTAATAAAATAAAAAATTATATAAAAATTATTTCTTTAAATGATATAAGACATGAAACAGAAATAGAGTCACTTTTTTTTATCGTGGAGTTAAAGGTAATTATTCTAACAACTGCTACTTAAGAGATATCTTAATTAGTGAAATAAAATGAATTTTTTATATAAATTATGAAATAAACTATTCATATTTATTTTTTAAAAATTGTAAAATTATACTTTACCAAATCATTTATTAATGACATAGCTAGACCCAATAAAATTACGGTACCAATTCTATCTTTTATTTAAATATTTTATAGAAAAAATCTCATAGGAACAAAAATTTATTATGGTATATATATTGTCACTACTCAAGAAAAATGAGTAGAGACTCTTCCAATTATCATACAGATTAAAATTTAGATGTAGGCCTTGTTACCATCAGCTATAACGAAAATGGATAAATAGTTGTATTTTGAGCAGTTGTAGATCGAATATCAATTTTGATCTGGAAAGTATTATATGTTCAATTTTTGAAGGTAAATATTCAAATTATATCTATACTATGTGGTGAACATTTTTATGTGAATTTATCAACTAATTACATCTATGTTTTTAAATATAAAATAAGTATGTTTAAATCACCCCGTACTAAAAAAATTATAATTTAGATCATAATTCCATTTGTGAAACAAATATTAATTGTTTAAATATTTAGAAAAATGAATCAGGGATTTGGAATAGGAGACTTAAACACTATAATTTATTTAGATTGTATAAATTATCCAATAAAGACTTCGTTTCTGATTTTATTTAAATTTAATTCGATAATGATATTTTTTTTAATGTGTTCCATATAATAAAGAAACACAAGTAATCCTTTAAATCTATTAAAATTGTTTCAAAATCCAAACCACTAGAACATATCCACAAGGATTTTTAAACCACCACGAGTATAAATATTAGATGGAATATATTGTGTTTTTTTATTTTTCTAGATTTAATTAGGTTAATTTCATAAAACATAAAACTTAGGTTTTATGTAAATTTGTGAGATTTTTACAAAATGTTGAAAAACAATATTTTAAAATAATTTCATTTACAAATGATCTTTGTAGAGAATTTCAGAATCAAAAATTTAATTATTCTTTGTAATAAATGGTTACTAAATTTACATTATTTAATTCAATAACACTACAAAAAAATTGAACTATAGAGGGAACACATAGGAATGATCCCGAGATTGAAATAACTATATTTAATTAGTGTCGTATTCTTACCTATTTTGGAATTATATGTTAGAAAATACTTTAATATTATGAATAGATAATTAATAATACCATTTCCAATATAGTCACCCAATTAATTTTGGAAGAACCTAAAACCATGGGTCATATAAATTAATGTGTTTGGATGCAAGGTGAATATGTTTAATACCATGAAAAATCATGTTAAATAATATCCAAGGGATAATAAAGGAATATTTCTAGGATAAATGTCTACTTATAAATCATTGAGGGTGTATAATAAGAATTCCAGGACAGTTGAATAATATTTTGATTTAAATTTTGATGAAAGTGGACATTTTTTATTATAGAAAATTTAAAACAGATAAATCCATTAATTAATTAGGTAATATGAGTCTAGAAGCAAATAAAGATGGTTTCTAAAATAAACTAGAATATGATGAAATTCAGTTTGGTCTAGAAAAAAATGGAACTTGTAAATTCTAATGTTTCTTACCAAGATGACCTATAACCATAAAGGGTCATCTTTATAATATATATTATGAAATCTAGATACAATATTTAGGAAAAGAATTATTGTATGAAATCTTTCTCGATTCTACGCCTTCATGTCTCAATTACAACCTAAAACTATGGATGAATCATTATAAGATGAAATTTTGGATAATATCTTTGCAATAATAGCCTAACAATATTATTATAAATTGTTTTTGGAATTTAATGATACAACATCTATTCACCCTGTATTAAGAACAAAATGGGATTTTACAAATAAGATAGTTGACCAAGGGGTAATTACTGGAAATAAATATTGAGTAGTTTCTAAAGGATATAATGGGGATGAATGAAGAGATTATGATAAATTCTTTTCAATTGTTGATAGTTTAGAAGTTCTTAAAATTCATTATGCTTATCCATTGTTTGTGAATTTTAAATTATATCATATGGATGTAAAATAATTATTTATAAACGGATATTTAGTATAAGATGTTTACAATGAAAACCCACCAGGTTTTTAAGATACACATCTACCAAATTTAGTTTTCAAACATTCTAATATTCTTTATAGACATAAACAAGAACAAAGTAAGTTTTATTAATGATTATGTTATTTTCTACTAGAAAATTTATTTCTTATTAGATTGACATATCCTACTCTAATTAAGAAATATTTTTTTGTGTTATATTGTTAATATATATTTTTATAAATTATTTTATCATTGGTTCCACTAATAAATAGATTTGTAATGATTTATTGAAAGATATGAAAAATGGAATTTAAAATAAGAATTATGGGAGAAATAAATTTATTTCTATGTAATAAAATCTGTAAAAAAATATGATATTTTTTAAATTCAAATTAAAAATATTATTTATTTATAGAAAAAGATTTGACTGGAAATTAGTAAAACTTATTAAATTTCCTTGTGTACCAATAAAAAAATGATTTTTATAGAACCTAAAAAACCTGTTGAATGAAACTTATATATAGGTATTATTATATATTTTCTATATCTTACTACTAGTAGACAATAAATTGTGATTTTTCTACATTTATTCTAGATTTCAATCAAACCCTAATTAATCCCATATTATTGTTAATAAAATTATTTTTTGATATTAGAATGAAACTATTTTTATGTCATTACTTAAACCAAAAACTAATAATTTTTATTTTATTTCATAATCGGATAATGATTCTCAGGATTTTATATTAAATAGAAAGTGTATGTCAAGAACCCATCATTTTAAAGAATTCCATAGTTTTGTGTTCATTTCAGAAATAATATTTAGTTGATTTGTCAATAGTTGAAGTAGAATATATATTGGTTGGATGTTGTTGTGCCTAACTATTGTTGATGAAACACAAACTACTAGACTTTTTACACAATTTCAATAATATTCCTATTTTATGTGAAAATACAAGTGGAATTAATATTTCTATAAAACATTTATGTTCGTGAAGGAAAAATAATTTTTTTATAATGCATCATTTTCTTAGAGCTGAGGTTCTTAATATTGATATCTCTTTATAATTTTTTTAATAATGAATTTTAACATCCTGTTATATTCACTAAACCACTTCCCACTACTGGTTTTTAAATTATTAATGGTGGTTAGATATTTATAATTTTAATTAAAATATTTATTATCTTTAAATAATTTATTTAAATACGTGTTAAATTTTAATAGTAAATTAATAAATTATGAATTTATTACTCTTTTCAAAAAATATCCTTTTCAAAAGCAATATCAATAATTATTACACTATGTATTTTGGCTTTAAAACCCAAACTAATGTGAACAAAAGTAGTTATAAACACACACTCTCTCACTCTCAACCTCAATATAGAACCCTTTTGACTCTTAATTCTCTCTATGTTTCTTTAAACCCCAAAAATATGAACATTTAAACTTTATAGTTTTTTGTAATGGATCATAAAAAGAGGATAGAAGAAGGTTGATTGACTAAATCAATGTGAAAATGAACTTCATGAGGAGTTAGACGAGTCCTTAAAATGATGGTTGCAACATTGAGACATTCTTTTTTAAAAATGTACTATTAGTGCAATATCTATCTTTTTTTGGTTTATAATTTATTTTAAATTGTGGGAATATTGAGTGTATTTTATATTGTGGATCAAGAAAAATTTATGAACATGGACAATTTCATCTTGGTGATAAAGAGTTTGGTGTCTCCCTAATGTAAACCAATACATAATATTTGGTATCTTCAGTTTAGATAGAGAATACTTTTCATTATCGTGGTGATGGGTTTTTCACATTAATTGTCTATTTATTATAGATGAAATTCATAAATATAAGGATATTATGTCTTTTCAATTTGGATCCAACCTATTAATAATGATTCTTATTAATGATCTTGTAGATGAAAAAAAGTTGTTAGTAAAATTCATTCAATATTCTATAGTTCCAAGGATTTAATAATTAAATAAAACTATAATTCCTGATATGTATATAATGTTTTTATGTTAAGTGAAATCATGATGAATTTATATAGATATATGATGATATATATTCATCACTGCTATAAAAAAGCGGATAAAATTTCCTTTTATCCCTTTGGAAAGTTTCTTTCAATGATTTTTTATAAAAATAATAAGATCTATGATATTTAGATGGTAGTTATTTTACATTATATTGAAATTATAGTTGATGGAACCTTATAAAAATTTAGATTCTTTTGTACCACCTCAAAAAAATGTAGATGCTTGTTGGTGCTGATGGCCAATAATTATTTGGTGATAAAACAATATGAAATAATAGAAATTATAATTATGTTGTATCAATATGGATTTTTACTAAAGAAGTTGGTGAATATATGATAGATTATTTTGTTGAGAAATTAGGAAGAAAAATCATGGTTAACGTTTTTGACTCAACTATAGTAACTCATTTGCACAATTCCCTCAATGAATCATCGAGATAATACAATACTGAAGTTCTTGGAATAATTCCTATAAAGAGATAATTACATGTGTTTTAGGAATAAGGGGGTGATGTAGAATAGGTTGAATAACTACTATTTTTAGATGAAAGTAACACTTCAATCGAAATATTAACTAAAAATTGACATTTGAATGAGGCTCATACAGAAAATCATTTTGAAACTAATTCTCAATATAGAGAGATGGTTTACACATATGTGGTTTAAACTGCTGAAATATTTTAAAATTAGATAGTATCTATTGCATTATAATCATTGGATGGTCTTGTTAGTTAATATGGTGAGAAAACATAAGTTCTTTTAAATTTTCATCATCATCCAATGAAACAAATGAAGGTCACTAACTTATTGTTGTTGAAGTAAGAAAACAATCCTAAATTCAAGAAGTGGAATATTATAATTATCCTAATGGTAAATGTAATGATTTATTTTTCAAATGTAATCATGTGAAATAAGTGAATAAAATATTGGAAAGTAAGATAGGTGTTTCTAAAAAATTTCTTGAAACTTTTTAAAAGTTTTACTCTTAAAAAAGAATAATTAGAATCAGTTCATGCTCGGTTTCATGGCCAAATATAAATAAATATTTCTAAAAGAGATTTAAAACATTTAATAGATAATATTCTTAATCATATCAGGAATCTCAATGATGAATTAGTTTCAAATTCTTATGTTGATGAATAAATGTAATACCTGGGGAGTAAATTTGAATCAATAAAAAGTATCTCAAGTCTAGCAAGGGATTATAAATCTAGTCATACAACTTCTATATATTTAATAATATGGTTAGAATATATTGATTTTTTTTATGTAAAATAAATGATCATATTTAGATTCTTCATTTTTATAGTATTCCAATACAAATTTATTTGACAATCAAAAATTTCTTATCAAGAATTTAACATCTGATTAACCGGGTATTGGAAACCCTCTAAATAGGTATGGTGAGATGCCACATAATATTTTATGTTCTATAGAGAGTATCTATGAGTTTTTAAAGGTTGATAAAATGAGAATTGGATAAGACTCAATGATTTTTAATAAATAGTGTGATGAAATGCTTAATAACAATTTTAAAAAAATGATGGCATAGTTCAAGGATGTTTATCAGGATGTTTGAGATTCATTCAAATCTAAAACATCATCTAAACTATACTATTTTCCCTCATCTACTCATGCTTCTTAAAATTATTTTCTTAATATTTCTAATAATCCAAATTTTATAAATTCAACATTTAATTGCAATTATGTTTGTTTATTTATTGTTATTTATACACCTATATCAAATGTACATGCGTTATTATTATATTAGATTAAAAAAAAATTTATATTCAATTTTGTTCTACATAAATGCATTATAAAACATTTTTGAATATTTTCATTATGATATCAAAAAATGAGGTAGAAATTTTGGAAAAAAATATTTATATTAATATAATATATGAAACAAGTGGAATAATATAAATTTATAAATTTATGATTTATAAAAAATCTCTTTATTTTGGTCAACATAAATGTTTTACAATATTATTCTTTAATCTATAATTTATAAAACATTAAATAATATTAATAAATTCTATTTTGTTTTGTTTTATACTCTATTTTAATTTTTTTTACATTTCCAATATTTTCTATAAGTTTTTGATATATGGGTTTTGTAATGACAAAAAATACAGATATTATTGGGTATGTATTGTCTCAACAATAATCTATGAATCTTGGTTTATTTAGATAACAACCAAGTCCCTTGTTTTTTTCTAATGAAATTACATTAATTTTTTGAGGATTATATTTATCGATAAATTAATCTTATTTCATGGATATTGTTTTTTTCAAATTTTTTATGGATATTTTTTTAAGTATGCTAGAAACACTTTTCATATGCAATGTTTGGACGAAGAATGTATGATTTTCATAGACTGTGTTTATAATAAAAAAATGAATCAGATAAATTATGATATTATAAAATTATAGGCCAGGAAATAAAATATAGAAACCCAATAATATCATAAACAGAAATTACATCATTTTATACAAATATTCAATATAAAAAAATACATTCCTACAGACCGTAACAGTTTAGTGTCTTTGGAAACATGGGAACCAAATTTTTTATCCTGGTGAAATATCTTCAACATCACCCTTAATTATCCCCACCTTTAGTAAATATACCTATAATAATTATTCATAGCCTATGAAAAGGAAATATAAGAAAAGGGTGAGCTTATATGCTCAGAAAGTGTAAATAAATGAAATGAGTAATAATAACATGAAAAAAAGGGTATGGAACATGAGCATAGAATGTGAATATCATATCTTGTATATTAGAGATCAAAATAAAGTTTGTTTTTTAATATTTCAATAATCATAAGGAAATAGAGAACACAATATATGAAAACATAACATTAGAATAAAATATGGCATTTTGGAAAACACATAATAATATAATAACCCTATGTCGAGGTCCCTAACATGGCCTTTGTGACATTTTAGGCTTGGGTTAATCACTTGAGTGTCTTCTTTGGGTTTCAGATTCCCTTCCACGTACCCTCTTCATTCAGGCTGGGGATTTCCTCTTGTGTACAATCTTTTTTTGGGTCTTGGGATGTCCTCCAAAGTACCCTTTTGTTTCAGACATGGGATGTCCTCTTGTATTCCCTCTTGTTTCGGGATTGGGATGTCCTCGCATGAACCCTCTTGTTTCAGTCTTGGGATTCCCTCTCATATACCATCTAGTTTTGAGATAGGGATTCCCTCCCATGTAGCTCTTGTCTTGGGCTTTAGATTTCCTCTTTTATATCCTCTTATTTTAGGTTTGGTATTCCCTCTCATGTACCCTTATATATCAAGAAACATTTTTCATTACCTAATGTAGTGGAGGGAGATATAGGTCTCACCCATCACATAAAAAAGTCAGACATACATGTGCCACCGGAAAATAATACTTGGACCATATCATGACCCATTAAAAAATATTTGTTTCATAAAAAAATTCATTAACCATGAATGTAAAGGTGTATCATTAAAATTTCATCACATCATAACCTATGAGAAAAATATAGTTTTCCTAATCATGTCCTAAAATCATAACCCATGAAAAGAAGAGGGATTAAAAATAATATAACCCGTGTAAGAGAAATGGATTTCATAAATAAATAACCCATGAAATATAAACGGGTTTCATAAGAATATAACATGTGAAGAGAATGGGTTTCATAAAGACCATGACATCAAGCATAGCATGTTCATAAAAGAATACAAATGGAACCTTTACATCATTTCCTAGAAAGTCCTGAGTAACATAAACATATGTCATCTTATATGGAAAATAATTTTGAAATATCTTTCAAAAGCATTTCTTGAGTAAAATATTATTTCTTGTTTGAAAAAGGAATTTATTTCATAAAACCATTTAAAAATCATTTTGTTAGAAAATACATTTAAAATTTTTAATGAATACATAAAATAATTTTGAATTTTTTCTTTCCTTGAATACATATAAAACATTTTTAAAAATAAATTATTTGAAAACACTTTGAAAAAATTTATTTATTTCCTTATATTTTTTTGAAAACCATTTTATGAAAATTGATATGTAAACTTATAAAGAACGATTAAAAACCTATTCAAAACCATTTTACATGAAAACATATTAATGATGCTTTAAAACATTATGAAAACAATTTTCCATGAACATTACTTTTAAAAAAATATTCTTTAAAATTACCATTTTAAAATTGGATCGGAAGATTTACTGAAATTGAGGCAGGTAAATCCGTTCATGTTGTACGAGATAAAAACAATATTCCTTTTTCATGGTATAATGGTATGAGAAATTCTTTGTTTGGAAAGAAACTTGAAAATTCTTTTAAAAACATTTTTAAAATAAAAAAGGTTGAAAATTTCATTTAATTATTATAGGATAATATTTAAATATTCTTGGAAACCCTTTTTAGAAATTGGGGTTTTGAAGGAACTATGATTTCTGACCGAAGAGAGAGGTAAATTCATACTTGCATAAAATTTCTTTTTAAAATATATAATTTACCAAATATTGGAAAAATATTAAAAATATATGAATATATAATGAATAACTAGTGGATAATAAATTTCATGAGTGTTCTTGAGGTATTGATCATTATATTTCCTCAAAGGAAACATAATCATAAATAATTATGAAAAGTGGTGATATTGTTATAACAAACTCTTACCACTTAGTAAACATGAAACATACTCACAATTTAATAAAATATAATTTAATTTAGGGTAAAATATAATTAATAGAAATTGATTCACAATATAACACTGCAAGGTAAATATATACACCTAATGGAAATATATATGTGCATAACATAGCATGTGTATTAAAGAAGAAAAATAGAGACAAAATCATTATACTCATTTGGTCACATTTGAAACATAGTCCCCAGGAAAGAAATATAATAAAATGGACAGCTAAATACCAAAAAAATTAATTATAGGAATCAAATAATATATCCATGGGAAATATACACAGCATATAAAATGAATGGGTGGTTAATAATGCATGTATATCATGGAAATAAAAAGTGAGATGAAATCCCCTTACCTTGTATCCTGACTCTCATCGTACTTGTTCGAACAACCTATATAATAAATATATATTTATAGTAAATTTTAAATAAAAAAAATTCTTATATAAAGTACCATATATATTCATATCATGATCTTATATTACCCTCTTATTAAAAATCCTATAGTGAGGTTTCACTTCGGTTAATACTCAGCTTGTTCTTCGTATATTTCTTAATTTGTCATATATTTGGTCTTTATACTTATATATTATTCCAGAATGTAAATCATGATATAAATATCATGTATAGTCTGTATATGTGTATTATACAAATTTATAGATTATAGAAGTACAAAATAGATTGCATTATTCCCATTGACGGTAAGTTGTACATATTCATGAACATTGTTTCTATTATTATTGTCGCATTGAATGTAAAAAAGTTTATGAAAAATATTTATATATTTATATAATATAATTAATGTATCATATTAAAGTTATATATATAAAATAATTTCACAAAACCCATCCTTAATACATTCAGTGTAGCGTGTGAAGGAATCACATTGGGTGGTATTCCACACTTCCTCAAATGAAATTATCAAATTTATACCAAATGGATTGTAAATAAAAGTTATGTAAAAGGAATAAATAATATTAAAGACATAATAAATATAATATATAACATATATAAATAGTGTTTCCATCATATTTTCCACCATTATTGGTGGAAAATGAAAATGAAATAATCATCATTTATTGAGGTGGTATTTCATCGTACAAGTAAAAAGTATGTTCGTTAGAGTTTAAATGGAGGTGTTTGTATATGTAGGATGAAGAAAGAGCATAAAAAATTATAATATATTTTAGATACTATTTTTTATACAGTAATTTAATAAAGATAGTGGAGGGGACTGGGAATGAAAATAACTAAATGGAGCTTCAGAGAAGGTGTTACCTCTTAATCGGATAACTCCTTTCGGTGTGTGCGTAATGGATTCCTTGGTAAACTTTTTTATATAGGGAGGATTCATGGAGGAAATGGGGTATGTTGGGTAGTGGATTTTTAATATCTTGTCCGAACCTAATATATTTTAAATTTATTAAGAAGAGGTTGAGGTAGTGTTTATTTATAGGGAAGGAAAATAACTCAGTTAGAATATTTGAAAATAAATTAGGTGTAAATATGTTCTTACAAAACAAAATTCATAACACACAAATCCAAATCATTAATGGAAGTTATATGGGTGATATATGTCTAGAAATGGGTTTTGGACATGTTTCTAGGTCATTTTGTCCCCTAAGATTAAGGTTTAGTACCTAATTAAGCTTAATTTGACCTTAATCATCGTGATTAATTTTAATCACTTTTACTTCTATTTTTGGTAAAAAATTAACATCATATGATTGGAATATAAATATTATAATGATTTAAATGGTGTATTCCAATTTTTATAAATTCAATTCATTAAAGTAAAGAAATTTAAGATTAAAGATAATCCCACATACATGACCAAATAATGGGTATTTAAATTAGAAGAATGATCAGAAGATTGTTATATTTTTATATTCAATTTCAAAGTGATATAGGTTATAATTAAATAAATTATATTAATATATGTACAAAAATTTAATATTACCTTAAAAAAATTAAATTATAGTTTAACATTAATAATTTTTTAAATGAAAAGTATGCTAGTTAACTAAAATGCAATATTTTTTACATTCCATCAAAAAAAATGTCTCTCAGAAAAATCTCAAAAATTCACCCTATGATAAATTAAGCATTATATGTTAAAAAATTATTTTAAAAAGTTAAATTTATAGATGTTTCTAAAATTATATTTTTTTTCTTCATACTAGGGCATGAAATGCAGTTCATTTGTGAAAATATTATTTCTACACATAGTAATAATATACAAAAAATTCTATTATTCATTATCAGTAAGATTTATTTATATAAAACCATAATAAAAATATTTTTAAGTGTAGTAATTAATATTTATATTTCTAAGTTGAAATGGATTGTTCATAACTAACCTGTTTAAATAGTTATAATAATAAAATGTTATTTCGTAAAAACTTGGTATTGTGTGTAACATACGCCATGTCAATGTTGTCTGTAGCACATGCTATGTCAGTGTTGTTTGTAGCACTAACCAACTCAGTGTTTCATGTAGCACAATACAATTTTGTTTCAAGAAACATTTATGTTTTAGTTAATGTTATAATAAATATGTATATATATGTATATGTTTCCAATGTCACGTGAAATGAAAAATATAAAAAAAATTAATTAATTTGAAAAAAATTCACCAAATCTATAGGTGTTACATTATACCCCACTTAAAACTAATTTCTCCCTATAAATTTTTCTATGATATTAATTGGCTAATGCATAAATGTTTCATTCATAGAAACCCACATCATCAAAATGAATATTAAAACATACATTTAAAAGGGAAAGTTGGAAACATAGAGGTTACCTGAAGTAACATATATCTAGGTTTACAAAAAGTAGACCATATGTGGAAAGTGAATACATAGACACGGAGGAAAAATATAAAAATCTAGTTCTAATGGAGAGTTCTAGAAATATAGTCATGATAAAGTTAACAATAAAAAATCCACAATTCTATGATGAACTAAGGTACCATATGATTCATCAGATATAGAGGTACATGGATAACCCTTTTGGTTTCAAGATAATTTTTTCAAAAGTAAAATTGTTTTTTTTAAAGATAAACTTGAATTATTTCTGGGATACCTCACCCTTTGTAGTTCCTTTATCTACATCACCTCTTTCTCCAAAAAGGAAGTTTAATTTTTCATTTTTTAAGCACTAATAGATCATGAGATCCATGATTTTCTTTCCCATATGTCCTCAGTTATCATCAAAACCTTGTTTTCATAACAATTTTCCGTTATTCTTAAATCCTAATGTTGTAAGATAATATTTTATTCTCAAAAACATCTTCCAATGTTTAAATAATACTTTCCATAAATGGATAGCTTTATAACCCATCCAAAAGATAAAAATACAGAAATTTAGAAATAAGTCATATAATCATCTTTAAATTGATACCCATTATATCACAATGTAGATATTGTTTTTCACATTCTAAACATGTAATTTACCTAATTATATGTTATATTTAATTATGTTAATAACTCAAATTTACATAGATAATTTAGGAAAAGATACATGATTCCTTATTATGATATTTACTATATATATTCCTTAAATCTAATAGGTTGTATACTTCATCTATGATTACATAGACTACTTTATAAAATAATAAATAATCCAATCCAAGGTAATCAGTGTTATCCAATTTACTTTACCCAAATCCATCATCTCTTTACCCAAGAAAAACACAATTTTCTTGACATATTGATCGCATTAATGGTTACATTACCTTAATCAAAATATCACATTTCATTGTATTTATCTAAATTAAACATATAATTTTCAATCCATAAACAAACATATGCTAAAAATACATGTATATTTAATTATTCATATAAAAAAATATTTTAATTCCAAAACACTAGTACTTCATTTTTCCAACTTTTTTCAAAAACCATTACTCGTGCTTCATCAAATTATTTCTTAATAATTATTTCTTAAAATTGGAAATATGAATCTTGTCTTAATATTACTCAACTTAAATATAATCATCCTTCTTATGATCAATGTATGAAATAATGGATGAACCTCACATACCATTTACAGGTTGTTGGGGGTCTATTTATCTTAAAAAGTATACCTAATACTCATACCAACATCCAAATTCACTTTATGAGATTTAAACTTGTAAAATAAATTTGAAAAATTCAAATACGTTCCACATATGGTAAATTATATTTTAACAATGATCCTTCTGGTTCCGATATTGACAAAAACCAGAAAGCGTAGCGTGAAAAATAGTTATCGTATTAGGATACCAAATAATCCTAATAAATTACTTATAGGGTTCCAAAATCATGTATCAAACATATTTAATATATTAAAATATAGTTGTATCATACATTATTAATATCCAATATATATTTAAATCCTTTATAGATGATTCATGAAGAGTTTTTGAATTTGAAAAGAAAATTCCCTAGGAGTTTTCAAACCATGTGTGCAGTAAGGCCCATTGTTTTTTTTGAAATTACCCCAAGTTAGGACCAAAACATCTTGTCATAGTAGTTACAGCTAGGTAGATTTAATAAAAATCCATATCCACTTGTATTATTTAGAAAGGTATGTATTTATAGAAAAACACTCACTCTAACCATTACCTAAATTCCAATATATTATTCATTAATGTTAAATCATACTTATACTTGTCCTTAGAGACATCTCTTGATATATCCTTAGAAATATACCTAGGGATCTTACTAATGTTTTCGCATCCTAGATTCCATATTTTTACTAAACCTTTACATTGATACCAACTATAGTGACCCAAGATTATCATACATTGATATTACATCATTTTAGATAAATATTCAGTGAATTACACAAATACATTCCCAAGGACCATAATAGTTTTGTGTCTTTGGAAGCATGGAAACAAAATAATATATTCTGGTGGAAGAACATAATTATATCCATTAAACATCTCCACCTTTAGTAGTTTTACCAACAACTTTTATTCATAACATTGGGAAAGAAAACATAAGAAAAGGGTGATCTCTGATGCTTAGTATGGGTTAATAAAGGAAATTCTAAAGCATAACATGAACAAAAGGGTATAAAAATTGAGCATTACATTTGATGATCATAAAATACATATTATAGATCATAAAAAAGACTGGATGTTCATAATACTTGAATCACAAGGAAATATTGAACATGATCTATGAATAAATAACATTGGAATAAAACAAGGAATCGTGGGAAACACATAAGAATATAAGTACCCTATGTCAAGGAGGAATACCAAGGTTTTTGTAACATGTTAGGATTGGTTTAATAACTCGTGTAATTTCTTTGAGATTGGGATGCCCTACTGTATAAAATATTATTTAAAGATTGAGACTTTCTCCCATAAACAATCTTGTTTTGGGCTTGTGATGTCCCCTCATGTACCATCTTGTTTCAGGCTTGGGATGTCATCATGTATTACATCTTATTTCGGACGTGGGATTTCCTCCCATGTACCCTCTTTTTTTGGGATTCAGATATACTCTTGTATACCCTCTTGTTTGAGGCATTGGATGACCTCTTGTAAACCCTATTATTTTGGGCTTCATATGTCTTCTTATGTACCCTCTTGTTTCAGGCTTGGAATGTCCTCTCATGTACCCTCTGGTTTCGGGCATGGGGTGTCCTCCTATATACCCTCTTGTTTCTATCTTGGGATGCCCTCTGGTATACCCTTTTATCCCATTAAACATTTATCATTTCCTAATGCATTGTAGGGAGATATATGTGAAACCAATTACATAATAAAATCATACATACATCTGCCACATGGAAATAAAAATTACATCATATCATGACCCATAAAAAGAGAAGGATTTTGTAATCGGAAATCATTATCCATAAAATGAAATGTGTATCATTAACATTTCATCACATCATAACCTATAGAAAATAGAAAGGTTTAAAAAACATTTGAATATTGAATAGATGGTGAGATGACGTGGGATTTAGAATCATATAACCCATGGAAAAGAAACTGATTTCATAAACATATAATATGTGAATGAGAAATGGGTTTCATAAACATATAACCCATGACTAAGAGACATGTTTCATAAATACCATGACATCAAGAATAACCCATTCAAATAAAAAATAAGAATGGAATCTTTTGATCATTTCCTATATATTCAAGAGTAACATCAACAGATGTCATCTTACATGGAAAATAATTTTGAAATATCTTTGAAAACCTTTTAATGGGTAAAATATCATTTCTTCTTTGAAATTGGACTTTTAATGCATGAATCAATTGGAAAAAATCATATAAAATACCTTGAAAACTTATAAATATCACGTGAAATAATTTTGAAAATGTTTCCCCTGAAAAATTATAAAACAAGTTAAAAGTATTTTTCATTGAAAACACTTTTAAAAGTATAAAATAAAGTATGAAAAGTTTTGAAATCCATTTCATTGAAACTTTTTTGGAAAAATAAAAATAATGCATGAAAATAATTTCAAAACCATTTTACTTGAAAATATATAAAATAACCGTGAAAACTTTTTAAAACATTTATCCTTGAAAACTACGTTTAAAAAAATTTTCTTAAAACTTTTCCTTTTAAAATTTGAAATTAATATTTTCATAAATTACATTGGGTAAATCAGTACATATCGTGCGAGGTTAAAATAAAATTCCTTGTGCATGCTAAAAAGGTATGAAAAATTACTTGTTTATAAAGTGATGAGAATATTACCTTGAACACATTGGTAAAAGAAAAAATGTCTAAAAATTTATTTTAATTATTATTGGATAAGTAGAATATTCTCGGAAATCGTTTTTAGAATAAATGGTTTTGAAGGAAGTTATATTTTATACCTTAGGGCGAGGTAAAATAGGACTTACATAAAAATTATTTCTTATATATATCATGTGACAAAGAGTAGAAAAATAAAACTAATAAATATATATATCATTAATAAAAATATGATAATAGATTTCATAGTTTTTTTGAGATATGGATCATAATATTTCATCAATAGATACATAATCATAAACAATATCAAAAAGTGAAGAGATTGTTTCAATAAACTCTTTCCACTTTCTAACCTTGAACAAAAATCACCATTTAATAAAATGAAATTAAATGAAGCTTAAAATATCTTGAATATAAATTGAGTCATGATAAAACATTTCAATGTTATTATATAAACCTAATGAAAAACTATAGGTGCATAAAGTTGAATGTGTCTCAAAGAAGGAAAATTGAGACAAAACCATTTTACACATTTGGTAAATATTGAAACATAGTCCCCATAAAATTAATATAATAAAAAAGATATATAAATACTAATGAATTTATGTATATAGATTATATAATATATACATGGTCAGTATACACACCACATAGATGGAATTGGTGTTGAATAAATCATTTATCATATAGATATAAAAAGTGGGATTAAATCCCCTTAAAATGTATCTTAAATCTCATCATACTCATTTGACACACCTATAAAATAAATCTAAATTTATTATAAAAATTTAAAATTACCATATTATTATATATAATACCATATATGGTTTTATCATGACTTTATATTACCCTCTTGTTAAAAATCCAACGTTAAGGTTTCACATCGGGTAATATTCACTTGGTTCTTCACATGTGTCTTAATTTGTTATATATTTGGTCCTTATACTTATATCATGATTTCAAAATGTAAAAAGTGATAAAAATATCATTTATATTCAGTATATGTTTATTATAATAACCTATGTAACATAGATGTACTAAATGGAATAAAACATTCATAGAGATAGTAAGTTGTAGGTATGCATGAACGTGGATTCTCTTTATTTATCGAATTGAAAGATAGAAATAAAATGACCAATAGGTATATAATATAATTAAATTATAATAATAATGTTTTACATATAATATAATATTAAAAAACTCCCCTTTAATACATTTTATTTAGTGTTGTAAAGAATTGCATCGCTTTGAGGGGTTGGTGGTCCAGACCTCCTTAAAGGAAATTATCGTATTTACACTTAATAGAATGTAAATAAGATATGTGTTTTAAAAGTGAAATAGATGATTAATGAAATAACAAATATAATAAATATAATATATAATTATAAATTCAATTATAATTTTCACAATAACAGGTGGTGAAGGAAATATGAACATTCATTGTTTAGTGAGGCGGTAGTTCGTCGTGAACGTAAACAGAATGTTTGATACCCATTAGACGAAGGTTTGTGAAAGTGTAGGGTTAAAAATTTGGCATAAAAAATCATAGTGTATTTATTATACTATTTTTTATTCAAGAATTTCATAAAAATTGTACATGGGGTGGAAAAGGATAATAAAATAATGGCGCTTGAGAGAAGGTGTTACCTCTTAATCAGGTAACTCGATTTTGATTGTGACAAAAGGCTTCCTCAGAAGACATTATGCACAATGGGAGGCTTAAATGATGTATTTAGGTATGTTATTAAGTGTATTGGTAATATATTTTCAAAACCTAACCGGTTTGAGTGGTGTTCAGAAGAAGGAGAGGTGATAGCCTTGTATATGGAAGGAAAAAAGACTAACTTATATTTGTTTAAACAAGTTTGGGGTACATAAGTTATTACCTAAAAACATCATACCCAAAAAACCAACCAAGATCTACAATGGAAGGAATATGGATGAAATATTTCAATCAAATGGGTTTTTTATAGGTTTATAGTATTTTTGGTCCCATAATATTAAGGTCTAGTCTCTAATTAAGCTTAATTAGGCGTTATTCATTGTTGTTAAATTTAATCACATTTACTAATCCTTTTGTTCAAAATTTAACATGATATAATAAGACTCTAAATATAATAATTTAATAAATGGTGTATTTATATTTTTATAAATTCAATTCATAGAAGTTTTAAAATTATTATTATTGTTAATCCCACATATGGGAAAAAATAACAGGTTTTTAATGTAGAAAATTGTTCAAAAGATTGTTATATTTTTATTCAATGTTAAAGTGAAATTGATTATAATGACATGAATTGTATTAATATATGTATAGTTGACCTAATGTGGCCTTAAAAAATTTAATTTATTAATTAACATTAATAATTATTTAATTTTAAAGGTAGTTAGCAAACTAAAATGCATTCTTTTTCACTATTCATCGAAAAATGATGTTTCTCAGAAAAAACCCAAAAAATCCCCCTTAGATAATTTTCATATTCTAAATTAAAAATTTAATTTATTTTTATCAAATTAATTTTATATATGTGTCTAAATTTAATTTTTTCATCATAGAAGGAAATGAAAATAAGTTTACTTGAGAAATATTATTTTCAAACATATTGAGACTTTACAAAAATTTATTTTTCCTTTTAAATATATTTTATTTATATAAAAAAATTATACAATTATTTTAAATGTAGTTATTAATTTTAATATTACTATGTTCTAATTCCTAGTTTATAACTAACTCTTTTAAATAATTATAACAATAAAATGATGTTTTGTAGAAAATCAGTATTGTGTGGAACGTGTTCCATGTAAGTGTTACATGTAGTCCATGCCATGTCAGTATTGTGTATAGTGCATGCCAAGTATGTGTTAAGGATAACACAATATATATTGGTTCATTTCAAGTGGAAGGTTTGACTTAGTGATTATATATATAAATATATATATATATATATATATCATTTTCAGAGTCATGTGAAATGAAAAATATAAAAATGGTTAATTAATTGGAAAACAAATATGTCACAAAATCCCAGGGTGTAACATATAATTTTTAGTGGAAAAATATGTTTTTAAAACTATCATATGGTCAAGAAACCCAACATTTGTTTGGTTAACTATATTTTTTCAACAAAACATTCAATGTTTACCCTATGTTTCACTATATCAACTATGGAGTTTAAATTCAACATGTGTTCCTCTATTTCTATGATAGTCCTGAGAGAATTATTTTTTCAATATTTAAATCTTATTAAAGACAAGTTAAAATTATCATGTTCAACAAATTAAATAATTTATATTTCTATGTGATATTATCACATTCTTTAAATGTTCTAATTTTAAATACTCATGATTATTCCAGTTATATTTTTGATCTTTCTATCCAAAGGTAAATAGATTATTCCTTGGTAAATAGTAAAAGTTTTGTCTTTTTTAGAAGTAAAACCTTTAAAAAATAATTAATTCCTATTCTACTCTGAATATATACACTTAAGATACATACATTATTTAACCTTGTGTTTTTTTAATGTTGTTCTGTTGTTCCAAATTCCATTGTCTAGTTTTTTGTGTTTCTGGAAGATCATTTGAAACCATGATATCTTCAAAAAAATGTTCTTTCTTGAATAATATTATATATGAAGAATAAGATATGTTATTTATCACTTTCTAGTGAAAACATGAGCTAAATATTCTTCTCATAAAATAAATTAATCCTGATTTCTTCGAGTATCGATTGATTGTACTCAATCATTGTGGAGAGTCTTCTTCTCACAAAAATATTTGAATTTAGTGGTTTTATATAAAATGTTTGGTCTTATAATAAGGTTTAAATGGACTACACTTAGTTTTATAGGTCTTATTATATGTGGAACTATTTATTGAGAATTACCAAGCTCACTTAGTGGGTGTTGGTGGAGTAGATTAGGGGTTCATTGTGACTTGAACCACTATAAAAACAGATGTCCTCTTCTTCCTTGTTTTTCTACTAAATTACTTGATTAAACAATAGAACATTTTATATCACCATACCATATAAATAGTAATTTTTTTCAAACTTTTGGTATTTCTAAGAGGAAAAAATTAACCAGTTAATTTTTTATTTTCATATTATTCCAAACTAACATGTTTTTCTAAATCATGATCCAGCCTTGTGCTTTTCACATGAACCCAAAAATATGATTCATGGTTTCTTGGAAGAGGTACATGGTTTATAAAAATTATTCACAAACCACAAACCTCTATAAAAGTCTCTAAAACATTAAAACCCTCCATAAAACTCTTAAAACTTTTACAAATCATTATATGATCTCAAGATACCTAAAAGGTTAATGTATCTAAGACTAGGGGTGTTACGTCATCCTTACTCACAATTACTTGATAATATCCCAAATTAAGATCCAACTAAGATAAGTACATGGATCCACATAACTGATTGAGTATGTCAAAAATATGTCATATAGGTCCTTTATTCATTATTGTGATCTTATTGAGCTTTTAATAATCACTAATGAGGTTCTTTAACCCATCCTTCAACTTAATGATATGGGTGGATGCACCGCACATTAAAGAACATGGGTGTATAAACACAATATCATATTCCCTTGTAGTTGTTTCATCATCTCCTAAATTTTAACAGTATTCAATCAATATTGAGTCTTAGATATTATCAAGGCTCTAGGTATAACGTTTAATAAGAAGCCAACCTTCACTCTTGGTGGAAGACTATAGAAATCTAAGGTAAACTCCGTATTGTATTTTCTCACAATCTTAATTTATTCAAGGTTAATATATTCCTTACTCTTAATAATTTGATAATGATATTATTTCTCATAGGTAAACAATATCCATGGTTTATGTGATGAATATATAATTGATCTATCCTTCACCTTGTACATGTATAGAATTAGAGGACAACTCATGATACAGAGTGTGATTTCATTCTCTCAATAATATGTATTAGTTATATATAACTAAATGAAATCCATACCCAAAATTATATAAAAATACACTATAGGTTACATCACAAGTTACGATGGTATGTTTAGTCTAAAATGTTTGAAAAGGGATGGGTTATAGGTTTTAGATGCAATAATTGACCCATTTGGCATCCTCACTGATAACTCAACCTCCATGATTTTAGGTGTTGATTAAATTATAGTATCCTAAACCCAATATCCCAAACCCTTTGACTTATTTATTAAATTGGAATGAGATACAATTAATCCCATCCCAAAGGACTGAATATTTTAATTTTCTTAGTAAAATAAATACAAACATCAAATTCACAATACAATTTAAAATACAAAATACAATAAAAATTTATTTTTGAGAATTACATCGTTCCCCTTAGTCTATCCCTGCATATCAATCACCAAAATAATTCCCTATATTCTAGGTAAAACAATATATAAGAAAGTGGAAACTGTAGATACTCATTAAGGGTAAGCATAAAGTGAAATCTATGAATAAATCAGGAATAATAAATATGGAAAGGAAAATAACTGAAACATATGACATGTAATGAATAACATTACTCTGATATGGTAGGACTAAAAGATTATAAAATAATTCTATCTAAATAATAACATGATCTAACTAATTGATCACAGATATCTAATTAATCCAATAATCCCATGGAAAATCAATAACTAAAATCCTAATAACAGAATATATAATGATGGAAGTATAAAACATTACATCGAGGCATGTTCTAAGACATATAGTACCATCATGTATATTGCCAAGAAATCTATAAAAATGGGTAATGCCTTGGGAAAACATTATCTAGACTATCTCATGATACCTACTGATGCATCGAGAGGCACCACCAATTACGTATAAGGCCCAATGCATTCCACGTATGAAAGGGTGAAACATAATTTACTCAACGATTCATATAAAACTAACATATTAAATGTAAATAAATTCCCCAATAAATAGTAATAATCACAAATTGTCAAGAGTAATGTGAATGGTATCAACATAGTACATAACAGGTCAAACTGATCATAACCCATACATTTAAATAATAAGCATGGTGTCATTGAAGTATATCCCCATTAAAGAATAAGTAAAATCATGTACTTTTTTATTATATAGAAAATTATTTTGAAATATCACTTTGAATATTTCTTGAAGAGATTAACATTTCATTGAAAATAACACTTTTAATTTTAAAACTACAAAAAATGTAAAATATTTTAAAAATCAATTTAATTAAAAATCACATTTAAAAAATTAGAATGATCGGGAAATATTTTAATATTATCTATTTTAACATTAAATACAACATTTAAAGAAATTATGTTCATGATTTAATGTAATTATATACATATCATATCATTTAAAAATAACATACATTTTTTCACTGTAAAAAGTAATAAACTGTCTAATTCAAAAAATGAAAAAAAAAAATATTTATTTCAAACCATTTTTTTAAATCATTCATGACTAAGAATATTTTTAATAATTACATTTTGGAATGATAAAAAAATTCCAAAAAAAATTTACGAAACATGTTTTTGGAAGAATAATGATTTTTTAATGAAGAGGGAAATAAAGTCTGATTTCATTAAAAAAACAATTTCTTAATATTTTTATGTACCATAAAGAATAAAATGGTATTATTAGTTGATTTATTTCATGAATAAACATATAATAAAAAATATATTGATTTAAATTTGTAAATAAAATGTATTTCTACAAAGGGGGACTTATAAAAAATAATCCTAAATAATATTGATATTGTGAGATGAACCCTTACCAGATTGGTAACTTTTGGATAATAAAATACTTCATATAAATAACATTAAATGAAAAATTAAAAAATTTAAGCTATATTAATTCATGGTATTACATAAATAATTGGAACTATAAACACAAAACCTAAGAATTAAGTGGTGAATATGTTGTATGTATCACAGAAGTAAATGTGAGATAAAAACCCCTTACCTCAATTCAGAATCTGCAAGTACATTATTTATCTTTATAAATAATAAAACTATGTTAATAATTCACTTTCTTAATTTTCATATAAATTTTTATAATTAATTCTATTTAACTTATTTCCAAGTAATATATAACTAATTAATCAATTAAATTTAGGTTGGAAGTTTGATGATATTTGGATTATGAGTCAAAATTTAAATTGGTAGGTTTAGAATGGTGAAAGATGTTATTATTTTAAAATCAAAAAAATAATTATCATCAAATAATTATCATATATATAAATCAATTATAATTTTAAAACTCATCATTAAATATGGTTATGAAAAATGAGTTACATTTCAATAATGGAGATGATAGGCCAAACGTACGAATGAGTAACATTTCCATTTTACAATAATAATTAGAGAAAAAAAGTAATTATTGTTTTATATTTCCATTATTATCATAATATAATATATATATATATACCATATTACTTCTTATATATTTCATCGATGTGTTTTGGTGATGAAAATAGTGTCACATCTATTCGTGAAGGCGGTAGTCCACACGTACATGAGTGACATTATAATTTTTCCATGTAATAAAGAAGATGATGTATTATATTTAATAATGTTCAATATAATATTAATATAATAAAAATTTCGTTTATATCACTTATATTCATTAACATTATCCTTAAAACAATCCACATAAAGCGTTAGTAAAAGATGAATCACACCACTTCGGGAGGTGGTAGTCCTTCGTACACATGAGTGATGTTGTCATGTCCCTAATGGAATGTAAAATAAAATGATATATATGATATAATGACTCCACACGTATAATTATGTTATAAATATCATATATATATACTTTATATCCAACATCATTCACAACCATGAGAGTAGGTAATGGAAATATGAGTGACAGCGATCCACAAGGCGGTAGTCTGCCGTACACATGAATGAGGACTTCTTTACACTTTTTATGAATATGGAGTTTAGATTAGGTCATTACCATAATTTTAAAACCAATAGATATATTTAATATGCTTATTTTGTTATATTATCATGGTTTAATAAGATTTTAATTGGTATGAGCATGAAATAACATACAAATTCTTACTGAAGAACGTTACATCTTCTTCGTGTTTCCACCTTATGTTTGCACAAATTCCTTTCTTGGGTGAGTTTTATCCCATAATAATTATTCTAGGATGAAATTATAGATTTGGAGAAGTGTTTTGGTCTGTTTTTGGTTGAATCAAAAGGGTGTGATAGTTTGAAGAAAGTAGGATAGGGGTGGCCTTTCATAAGTGATGTGAGTGGAACACTTTTTTGGAAAGAAAAAGGTATACCCATATTTTTTTAACATTCCAAACGTGTCCAAAATGGAATATTCAAGTAACTTAGATATTATATGTTATAAATATTATCATAAAATATTTTTTTATAAATATATTTTTGTTATTTATACCATTAATTTTTTTGTATGATTCCTTGATGAATCCTCTTTTACCTTAACCATTATAGTAAATTTTTTATTTTTCCATTATTAATTTTTGTAGAAAATTAATTTTAAATTAAAAAATAATAAATCATTTTCAATTTAAAAAAATGGAATCTATTTTTCCAAATTATAATCACAAGTGTAAAATTTGAATTTAAAATTAATAGTGAGACACAATGAGAAAGAATGGTTTTAAATAGATAATGTCAAATGTTTACTATGTTTTTATATCAAATAAAAAAATAAAATTATTCTAATATCCTAAATTGGATTAACGAATATAAATTTAACAAATTTTACATTAATACCAATTCAAATTATAATTTAACATGAAAAATAATTTAAATGAAAAAGTACTTTTCAATGAAAATTTAGTATTTTCACTACTCACAAAATGATCATTTGGATAAAAAATAACAAAAAATTTCCCTAAGATTATTTTTATATAATTAAATAAAAAATAAATATTTTTTTATAATAAATTTTATAAAATTTGTATAAAATAAATTATAAATTATATGTTCAAAGCTTGACCAAACAATCTTTCAAATATATATATTTATATAACATTTATTTTTCTTTCAGATGGTTATAATTTTATATATAATCAATAGATATCAGTTTAATTTCTGATTAAACCACATAATTAATATAATTTAGTTTATATTATTCACACTCTCTAATTAAATGGATAGTTTATAATGGTACTATTTAAATTATTCAATTTTAATACTATATATTGTTTTATTCAAACCCGTTGTTGCGTTCATTTCTAGCTATCGAAGAGATTAAATTTATTTAAAAAAATAAATATGTCATCATGTATTGGTTTTTTATTTTACCTTATACACATTAGTTTTCATTTCATATATACAATCAAATAGGATATTCATATTTTAAAATCATGGGGAGTTACATTATACCCCATTAAATAAATTGTGTCCCCCCAATTTAATTTTGATCATTTATTAAATGTATTTACATTTGAAAATAAATTTCTTGAAACCCCACATTGTGAGAATGGATAATAAAACAATCTGTTAATAAATGATATGGTAAATATAATGATACTAAGGAATAACAATTAATCAGGTTTCTTTGTAGGATATCATTTTTTGAAAGTGATGATAAATACATTTAATAAAAGCATAAAAATTTATAGAGTGATTGAGGTCAATGAAATCAATAAATTAAATGATTGATGGAATGTTTAGGGACTCAAAACCATATATCAATGACGAATTAAAATACTATTTGATTCATAGAATATGAATATATCAGGATAAAATATTTATTCAATATCCATTTCTTAGAGTTGGGGACTTACATTACCATATATACTGGGAATATAGGAAAATATATATACATTATATCATTATATTTTATATAGACAATTTCATCTATTAGTTATGATTTGATCATTTTATACATCATTTCTTACTATAATAAATTAATATCCAATATGATTTTTTTGTATGGATAAATCACTAAGATATACTTCTAACAGATCGTAAGATCATTATAGAATGATAATTAATTCCTTCAATATCTAGTTGTTATTTAAAAAAAATTTATCCGAGGTTATCCAACATGTATAAATATTCATATGGTGAAGTAATAAATTAATCACTAAAACCAAATCATATTTTATACTTAAACCATTTCATCAATGGTAAACCTATTTACCCTTTAAGAAATTTAAGATCCAAAACATTAGAAATAAGGTTACTATGTTTCCAAAATGAACATATCATTAATAAACAAACAACGTGAAGTATATTTTAGTCATCAAATACCAAATATGTGAATAGATTCATCATGAACTCTCTTAAAACATGATAGTAACATAAATTACCATATTACTTTATTACGAAAATCAATTATTCCTTTTTTTAAATAAAACTAATATTTTTATATATAATTATTAAATACTAAATAAATTTAACACTATAAATGATAGAATAAAACACGTTGTCAGTAAATCCTTAATCAGTTCTAAAGTTTTTAGTACTATCCAAGTTATGTTATCTATATCAAACATCTATTTTTCCTAAAAATTATTATCTCTACATTTGGAATATATTAATATTTATATTTATATCATTCATGTATTTTACATCATGTTAAAAATAGAAGTAAATAATTTTCCATAGTCATTAGTATTGTTCAACATAAGATTTAAAATCCATAATGTAAAATTACTTCAATTCAATCCTTATAAATTTTGAGAATTTCATTAATGAAAAACTATGACTACATATGTTTGTGGATCCAAATACACAAGTATAATAATGATTCCAATATATATTTATTAATTACATAATCATGATCATATCCACATAGCATATTTTGAGGTATTTTTCCTTAATTCATGGGAAATTAATTAGTGTGGCTACCCATCTATTTATAGTAGAAGCATTTCATAATGGAGGATTCTTTCATTCCCATAAAATCCTGGGAATGGTGGACTTTTTCTCCACACCTAGAAAACCTTTTTTCTTTTTAAGCATTTACCAAGGTGTTTTCTTCCATAAATACACCATGTTAAAAAATCCATCATTCCCTTATTCCTTTATCTATTGTTTTCTCTACTATCATCTTCTTCTCTTTTTCCCCTTGATTCCATAAATATTAAATAATTCATTATATATCTTTATTGAACATTATATTATATACTTTTATAATTATAATGTTTTTAAAACTAGTTCCCTTTTATGTATTGGCTTAATCCCATCAATGAAACAACCAATATTGATATTTTGATTAATTATGCAGTATTTGGTATGACTTACTAAACATGTAATGTGAGATTCATACATAAAAATATTTTCCTCGTATTTCTCACATAAACTCAAGAAATTTCATTCACCGTCATCTTGTTTCTCATAAAGAAAATACTTTTCCAAGAATAGTTCCTTGAATTTATTCCACTCCCTGATTTTTATTTCCTTCTCATATTTAGTGTTTTAAATTAATTTCCACCACTAATCTATATATAATTGGAGATTGTAGACATTATTGACAAATTTATTCCTTTAAATACTTCCCAAGTCAATAAGTATCTTCTCTATGGAACTTACCCATTATTAAGATAAAATGGATAGTCAGTATAGACATTATTTTTTAGTATAATACATTTAAATCATTTAAATGATAAAAACATAATAACATTAATTCGTGAGGACCCAAAGGATTAGTGTATTCATAATATTATGACCATACATAACATTTACAACAAAAAACATGAACATTTTTCAAATTTATTATTCTATAACTTCTTATTGGACCTTGAGTTCTCCTTCGTACATGTAATCACCTGAGGATATACATAAAAAAGGGGTGAGATAAAAGCCATGTAAGAGGATAAGAACCTGATACAATACTAAATGTGGTGAGGATAACCATTTTCATTATAACATAGTCATAAGATCATAAAAATGATATATAGAATTAATAATAGGCTCAAAATTTGGCAATTCATAAAAATGTAACCATATGTCTTAGTTGTTAACTAACACACAATGTTGTGAAAAAAGATTGCATTATGTTCACACATATTTAAATTTAACTCATTATAATCATAACATTACCCAATTAATTTAAGAAAATTATAATTCCAAGCACACCTATGATATCATAACATCAATATTGCGATATATAATTCTGGGTGCACCCTTCACATCATAACCTTGACATTATCCTAAATGACACATAGAACACATATCTATCGTGGACATAAATAACCCATAAAAAAGAATGGGTTTCATTTAATTAATTATTCATTCAAAAACTTTGGATACCGAAATGATTAAGGGAATAACATACTTGATATAAGAACCATCAACATTAAGTGAGAAGTAAAATGTGTTTTTTTTAAAGTGTTCTTTTAGAAAACATTAGGTATGATATAAAATCCAATGGAAAACATGTATATCCCATAAATTTTAAGATAATTAGGAAGAAATTATTTTTAAGGAATAACCATACTGAAAATGTAGTGAAAGACGGAAAACCTGATAAATGAAAGTTGGTTGCAAGAATTCCCTTTACCTATTCAACGAACAATTTATTCACTTTAATGTCCTATATAATCACATTATATTAATTAATTAATAATTAAATAAAATTTTATAAATAAAATTTATTATTTATGGATTTATTAAGTTAATTTATGGGCCATTAGATGTCTTATAGAGTTTAAGTTCATTGTTCGAGAGTGTTTTGTCTTAGTTTTCATGGACGGTTCACTTGTACACATGAATGGAAGTTCATCTAAAAACTGAATGAACATACATAATTTCTATTGACTTCTTTTAATTTTTTTCCATGAGATTAAATGATCTTATAATGAATATTTTTATATAATGAGAGGATGGATCATTAGTTAAAATTTAATGATAATAATTTTAGGTTAATTTGGGTGGTTTTTTTATCAAAACGAACATGTTTTGTTTTAACAATTAGTATTATGTATGAAATCTTATTATAGTAAATAAAAGGTGATAAATAAAAAATATTACAATATATTTTCAACCATTTAATCATTTTATTGACATCCTTGAAGGCGTTGACTGAAAATTTATGTGCATCACCCGTGATATAGGTAAATTAACACATCAAGGACGATGATTTAATTTTTATAAAAAAACATAGGGGAGGATTATAATGAATAATATTCCATTAACATTATATAATATAAGTATATCAATAATAGTGGATTTATCATGAAATTTGGTGAATAGAATTTGAGGATAAGAGAAGAAAAGAAATGAAATACCAAATGAATTTGAAAGAAAATAGAAAGAGATATTTCCTCTTGAATTATCCTCTTGAGATCCTCTTCAAGGCACCTAAGATTGGTATTGGGAAGATAATAAAATCTCCTTGTTGTGGGGTATGGGATAATTAATTTTTTTGGGTAGTATTTGGAAAATTATTGATGCTTGAGAGGTGTGATGAAAATGAGGTTGTGAGGGATTGTAATTAGAGTGGGGGGAAGGGGTGTTTTCCCAATATTTAACTCACTAGTTTATTAATTTCCTTGAACACATGAAATAGTGATTATTAATTCTATAAATAATGTTAAAAGTGAATGTGAGTTTGAACTAATTTCTATCTACATCATCCATGACTCAAGCATGATGCATAAATTCATTTATTTAGCTTATTTGTAAATTATCGAATCTCACTATTCACCAAATATTATGTATTTCAGAAAAATCCCAAAAAATCACCATAACCATTTTTTGACATGCATAATTCAAAAATTGTATTTTTTTAAGGAAAATATTTTTCTACATATAACTTATTTATTCTTTATTAAAAACCATAATTTCATGGAAAATTCCAATTTTTAAACATAAAACTAGTTTTCTAACACTTTGAAAAATTAATTAAGGTCTCATAAAATTATCATATAATTATAAGACAAAAAAATACATGGTTATGATTACATTTTATGATAATAAAGGTCCTTCTAAATTAATAAATTAATAATTAAATATTCATGACTTTCAAAAATACCAACACAATAAAAAAATTATATCATATTGTTACTTATAGTATAGATAAATTTTATTTATAATATTATTAGTAAGGTTACAATTCACTAGGAAGATGTAATGTTCATAAGGGAAATATTTATATTCATAAGGTTAATATACCTATTCATAAGGGTTTTCTACTTTTCACAAAAAAAAAGTTATGTTTTCTCTATCGTACCCCAAACATATTACTCATCGCAACAGTGTTTGTCTGATTCTTGAAATTCATATCACAGAAGTTGAAAAAGATTGTATAATGGTCACATAGAATTTATTAGTTCATTTTAGCATGATGTTGCATTGGTTTTCCTAATTTTATTTTATGTGATTACTATAATAAGAGAAAAATTGCATTGATTAAGGTTTTGAGTTGTTACATTCTTCCCCCTATTGAATGTTCAACCACAAAATAGCATTTTACATAAACAAGGGTAATTCTCCTTCATTACATCCTATGGTACATAAGTTTCTTCATCATACTTATGGTTCCTCCACAACACTTTGACAAGGTGGGTTATCTTCTTGTGTATAAACTTATCTCTCCAATTGAGAATCATTACTGGATCCTCCTCATAAGAGAGATCATCTTACACCTATACCACCTCTGAGTTCAGTATAAGTGAGGGATCTCGTATGTACTTCATCAGTAGTGATACATAAAAAAATGATTAAATTGAGCCATATTCATTGGAAGTGAAAGCCGATGGGCCATGGATTCTATGTTGTCAAGGATTTCAAAGGGGAAAATATACATTGGTCTTAGATTCCCTTTCTTTCAAAACCACATGACTCTCTTCCAAAGTCATATTAAAAGAAAGACACTATATCTAATGTCAAACCCCAAGTCCCTTCGATGGTTTTTAGCATAGTACTTTTTCCAACATAGATCATTATTAATATATTATTATATATATTGAAAACTCTTTACCATCTATTGTACAATATTAGGTCCATATAGTTTTCATTCTCTAACTACATCCCAATAGGTTTGAGTTCTACATCGCTTACCATGCAGAGCTTTATATGGATCAATCTAAATACACAATTGGAATATATTATTATTTGATAACTCAACCAATGTGATATGTTTATCCCATCCACCTTTGAAATATAAATAACATGAACTTAACATATCTTCAGGCATCTAACTATTTCTTTCAGATTGGCAATCAGTTTTGGGGTGATAGGCAATATTGAAATTCAATTTAGTACGCAAGGAAAGTTGAAGATGACTCCTGAATTTATTTGTGAACCTTGGATCATGATCACATACAATTGAGAGTGGAACCCCATGTAGTATCACCACTTCCATATCATATTTAATTTCATGTTTCTCAATTGATATATTTTCACAAATAGCAATAAAGTGGGTATTCTTGGGGAGTTGGTCCACCACAACCCTTATTAAATTATTTTCTTTTTATGTCTTCGAGAGACTTGTGACAAAGTCCATAGTGACATTATCCTATTTCCACATGTGTATAGAAAATTGTTGCATCATCCCATTGGGATTTTGTTGTACGACTTTAACTTTATAACATATCTATCTCCTTGATATATACTCACCAATATCATTCTTCTTTTTGTCCCAAAAAAAGTGTTCCCAGAGATCACGGTGCATCTTGGTGCTACTAGAATGGATAGAGATAGGTGAGTTATGTGTGTTATCAGATAAATCCTTATTTATCCCATGAAGGGTCACAATTTTGTGTTCCAAAACGAATCAAACCATCTTCATAGATATGGAACTCTTGTAGATTCCCTTATTTCACTTAATTCACCTTCTTTAGTAAATCCAGATCATCTCTGTGTGCATACTTAACCTTCTCTTAGATTGATAGTTGGTAAAATAGTTTGGAAAGGTAGGGTGTATTAACTTCCATTACAATTTCCAAATCCATCCTTTTCATATCCTTGAAGATAGGGTCTTTATCAATCCACATCATGGATAGAGTAGCAGGTTTCTTTCTACTAAGAGAATCAACTAGCTTATTCTCTTCTTTAGGATGATAGTGAATAGAGAAATTGTAGTCATTGATTTTCTATAACCATATACTTTGATTCATGTTGATCTTATGTTGTGTGAATATATAATTTAGGATCTTTTGATCATTATATATGTCCTTGTTTTCACCATAGAGGTAGTGCTACTAGAATATTAAAGAAATAAAATCACATTTCCTTACTCCATATTTGGCCTTGGGTAGTTCTGCTCATGGATCTTCAACTGTCATGAGGCACCAACTATCACATTATAATTTTACATGTGTAAACTCCCCTACCCTTCATTTTAATCATCACTGTATATCACAAAACATTGTCCACTTTTCATTAATTTATGTATAGGTGCAGTGATCAGCCTTTACTTGGGATCCTTAAATCATTCCTCACATTCTCCCATCATGATATACTTTACCCCTTTCTTGTTAACATACTTCGCGGGCTTGAAAATCATTTGAACTTTCTCACAAAACATCGGTAGTACCATGATAATCCTTTAAATCTATGTATTTCAGTAACATGAGAGGGTTTGGGCCATTCCACAATCACCTTTTTTTGAATGGTCCATAAATATTTCATCACTTGTGATCACATGCCCCAATAATTTGACTTGCTTCATACTAAACACACACTTTCTTAACACGATGTCCAACTTCTCCTTTCTCAATATCACCAACACCATCCTTAGATGTTCATCATATACTTCCTTGTTCTTGGATTATATGATAAAACCATCGATAAACACAACCAAAAATTTACTGAGGTAATGTATAAAGACTCTATTAATCAAATCCCTAAATATTTCATGAGCATTAGTAATTCCAAAGGGAATCGCTAGAAACTCATTGTTCCCATACCTTGTACAGAAGGTAGCCTTATAAATATCAACCTTCTTCACCATTAGCTGCTGATATCCAGAACAAGGATCCATCTTTCAGAAGTAATGAACTCATCATAGATTATCAAATAAGTCATTAATCCGTGGTATATGATAATTTTTATTTATATTGATCTTGTTGTGTTTTAGATAGTCGATACAAATCCACATTGATCCATCGTCCTTATTAAGAAGGAGGAATAGTTCACCACAAGGTGATGCACTAGTGAATATGAACCCTTAGTCCAAAATATCTTTCTGTTTCTTCTTTAACAACTCCAGTTAGATATGATCCATACTATAGCGAAAATTTGATATTGGAGTAACTACATGTATGAGTTCTGTTGAGATCTCAAGATCATGATCCAGGGGAGGTTCAGGTAACTCTTTAGTAAATACATCAATATATTCCCTCATGATGGGAATTTCCCCTA
Source organism: Viscum album (assembly GCA_963277665.1). Lineage (NCBI taxonomy): Eukaryota > Viridiplantae > Streptophyta > Magnoliopsida > Santalales > Viscaceae > Viscum > Viscum album. The sequence goes on along the minus strand of OY728143.1, from coordinate 956,800,358 downwards.
TGTGGATAGCTTCTTTTGACTCATCCATTTGAGAAAGGTATGCCTCTTCCCATGGAATCAACACCCACAAAATTGAAGAATTTTTTAAAATAGATTCATGATCTTACATACATTTGTATAGGTGCATGGGATGGTTTGGAAAATGAAAATATATTTCCTTTTCCTGATAGTTGATACGTCCTCTATATAATAAGAGTCGATCAATTCCCATTATAGCATAAAATTACACCTAGGGAAGTATCATGATATTCACTGGAAGAATCTTCCCATATACCCTGATAGGAAAAGATTTCAACACTTAGGTTGCAATGATTGCAGAAAATTATGCTTTTATAGAAATGTCTACGTCAAGGTTTTATGGACATAATACAATAGTTCTATTAAACTTTTGATAAATAATGGGATGTTTATAAATAGAATCAATTAATGTATTTTACAATATTTAGTGAATAGAATGTGTACCTTGTACGAATTCTTTTAATTTCTCCATTTCAATATTAGTTATGGCTTGAGATTCCCTTGTTTCTTTGGATTTGGTGGATGGTAACACTGATTACCCTCTAGGACTGAAGGTTTAGTGCACTGGCTTGCATATTTCCCTTTTCCCACTATATTTGTTGCATTGGACCATGGGTGGTGCTCTCCATTCCTCCACCACATTCTCTAACCTTCTCATGTCTTATCAACACTCGTGATCTTGGAGGCCTTCTCTCCCACACATGAAGAATTTCCCTATCCATTTGAGGTAGTTCCCTTGATGTATCTTCCCACATTTTTGGCATATGGGTGGTTGAGTTTTCATTCCACCATTCTCATTAGATCCTCCGTCATGAATCTCATTCTTTCATTTATTATCACCAATTCCATGGGATCATTATATAAACTCAATATCCACTTTAAGATCACATTAAACGACTTATTCATAACTCCCAAGGTCTGTAATTGTAAAATCCTTTCGAATTTCTAGTTTTAATCCACTAAAGAATATATCAATTTTGTTATCATTATTGATAACAAACCCTGAATCATGCCTTGGAATCATTTTGAAATTTTCTTTATAGGCCGTGAAAGATTCTCCATGCTTTTTTTTCTCTATGAATTATATCTCCATCTTCATATGAAGAGTCCATTTGAAATACTTGTTAAGAAACATTATCTTAAATTCTTCCCACTCTATATCTTTAATTTTTTCTCTCAGCTTGTTGTTCTTAGTCAAATACTACCATTGGTCTGCCTATCCAACGAGATGATAAATTTCTAGATTCAGATTCTCCATCTCATAATAGTGAATATTATAAAATATCATCACCATTGAGTAAACCCACTATTCCTCAACAAGTGAATAGGAAGTTCCACTAAACGTAAGTGGTCCTTACCGAAAAAAACACTTGATAACCAGTTGGTCCCACTTAAGTGATGTTGGGACTTCAATAATTTTAACGTTATTATTCACAATATGAGACAACTGGGTAAGAATATCCATGATTTTTTATCTCCACCACCCAAATCATTGGGGATGTTATTTGGGAAACAGCTGTATTGTCCCTCGCATGGGTTTTTGGCCTTATTTTTCCTGGATCCCACTATTTTCTAAAATATTAAAGGTTAAAAGAAAACATAAGTAAACAAGTCATTTCAAATTTATTCTTTTGTAAAATTAACACTAAAATCATATTTAATGGGATCCCTATGTTTATCAAATATACTTGTGTTCATTCTTATACTAAGTCTCAAACTAGGGTTTTCACTAAGGTTTTATAATCCAAATTCCAAAATTAACTAAATTGTTCCAATGATACCAACTATAGATATAATTCATTTCTTACCATACATTTACATTATATTAATGATAAAAAAATAATAACAATACACAATGAGGATCCAATTATTTAGTGTCTTGGGAAAAATATGAACGTACATAACTTTTACAATATAGAACATTAACATTTATTTAATTCCTTCTTCTATAGCTTCTTATTGGCCCCCTATTTCTCCATAGTACACATAATCACAGAGGGTATATACAAAATAGGGGTGAGATAAATTCCCAATAAGAGGATAAGAACACGATACAACAAAACATGGGGTGAGCATAAAACTTATTGTTATAGATCATTAAAATGATAGGAAGAATTAATAAAAGGACTGAAATGTGGAAATGCATAAAAATGAAATCTTATGTCTTAGTTCTTAACTACCATACATTTTTTTGAAAAAATATGTAATAATGTCCATGCATATATCACTTTAAATAATGATATTCATCACATTACACAATGCATTGGAATACAGTATAATTTTGGGCACAACTGTCACATCATAACATCAACATTGCACTATATAATTATGGGTTCACCCATCACATCATAACGTTGACATTATCTTGCATGCTACACACAATGTATATCAATCTTGGTCATAAATAACCCATTTAAAGGAATGGTATTCATTTCATAAATCATACACATGAATTGAAGTCTTGTAGAACATGGATAAACATCCAAAATTTATATTGCATTATATTAATCATATTAAAATAGTTTAAATGATTTTTTAATGATTTTTTAATATACAATGTGGATGAATCATCTTTTAAAATTACATGATGATCATTTTTTGACAATTTTGGTGGTTTTTGGACCACAACAAACATGTTTTGTTTTATCATTTAGTATTATGTATAAAATGTGTTTATAGAACATAAAATCTGTTAAATAGTTAATATTAAAATCTTTTTTAAACCATTTAATGGTTTTATTAATATCCTTTATGGTTTTGAAGGAAAATGGAAGTGCATCACCCATGATATAGCGAAATTAACACATCACGGGCGATGATTTCATTTTTATAAAAATAGAGAGAGGGGGAAGATTATAGTGAATAATATTAATTTAAAATTATATAATACCATTATATCAATCATAATATATTTATCAAGAGATTTGGACAAGATATGTTGAGGATAATAAAATAAATTAAATGAAATTTGAAAAGAATTTGAAAGAAAAGGGAGAGAGAAATTACCTATCAAATTCTCCTCTTGAGAGCCTCCTCAAGGCACCTAGGATTAGTATTTCCATTAGAATAGTATATCCTGGATTTAGTGGGATAAAGGAAGAGTTTTGGAAAGAATTTGGACAAGGCTCGAAGCATGAGAGGTGTGAGGAAATGTGGTTGTGAGGGTTGCATTATATAGTGGAGGGAATGGGTTTTTTCACAATATTTAATTCGTTAGTTTATTAATATCTCTCAAGAAAATAAATAGTGATGAATCTATATAGAAAACAATGAATTTTATTTCGAGACAATTTCCATTTACATTTTCCATGACTAAATCATGATTCATAAATTCAATTATTTATCATATTTTGTAAATTATCTAATTTCACTATTCATAAAAAATTAATTATTTGCAAAAAATACCAAAAATTCAACCTAAATATTTTTTAATGTTTATATTTAAAAATTATCTTAATTTTATGAAAATAATTTACCATATATGAATAATTTAATTGTTAATTAAAATCATTCATTACTTGAGAAATACATATTTTAAAATTAAAACTCCCTTTCTAACACTTTGAAAAAATAATTAATGTATCATATAATTATCATATAATCATATGATATCAAACTAAATTTTTATGAATATATTTTATTAAACTAAATTTTCATTTAAATTATTATATTAATCATTAATATTTCTTGACTTACAAGAACTCTAACTCTATAATATAATTTTATTATATTTTTATTTATAGAATCGATAAAAAAATTTATACTATTATTTGTCAAGTTCATATTCACTTGGATTATTTACTATTCATAAATTTAATATTAATATTCCTAAGGGTAACATCACTATTTGTATGGGTATGTTAATATTCACCAAAAATTATTTTTTTCTTATCAATCTCCAATCATCTTTCTGATCGGAACTGTGTATGTCAGATTTTCAAAATTCAAATTAGAGGTGGAAAAATTATGATTAAATGTAACATAGAATTTAGTCATTCTTTTAAGCATGATGTGACATTGTGTTTTCTAATGTGATATTATGTCATTACAATAATAAGTTATAAATTTCATTGATAAAATTTTGGTTCATTACATGCAGCCCCATTAAATGATTGAGGTTTTTGACACATGGTGTAGTTTTATATTATTAAACCACATGTTGGATTAGCTGGATACTCCAAAAAAAGAAATATTTTAACGCCTAACCTAATTAATATGTCCCAATATAGTTATAATTTGATTAGTTCTAGCTACATATCCTTCTCCAGCTTCACTATCTTACCCATGATGGAAATCCCTACATGGAGTACATATATGGTTCACATTCCTTCTAATCAGAATTATTTGAAAACAATGGAAGACACTAGATCAGATCTTAACATTAGGGAACACAATGTATAATCCCAAAACTAGTGAAACACATATCATAAATTTACAAAAACGAATAACCAATCTCAAAATCATAAATGTGGTTTCCATTGGGACATATTTATTTTTTCCTCCTTCATAAGGTTTTGAAAAGAAAATGTGATTTGTCCTAAAAATACCCCCCCTGGAGGGTCAATACCGATGTGCAGTAAAGCTCAGAGTCATCAAATATGTTAATATTATTTCAAGCGCAATGGACCATTTTTAAAGTTATCAACCATATGTACATATCTTCCAAAACCTCATTAGTATGAATAATCTAGATATATATGTATTTCTAGGAAACCTACATAATCTCTACCTTAACAAAAAATTATCATGTTTTTCTATAATTTTACTCAAAATTTATCATATGGTAATGTTCCCTAATATATATTGTCCTAAATCTAGTCCCCAAGGTTTACATTAAATTTCCTATGATTCCAACTACAGAAAACCAACCCTAGTATCCTAGAGATGGGGTCTGTTTTATTACATTGGCATAAGATACATGGAATCACATCCTAAGGGTCAAGATAGTTTAGTAGAATTGGAAAACATGATAATTACATGAAATTAACATTAAATTATAAAACATAAAATACACAATAAATTTTCAATTATAATTCCATTATTACCCTTTAAATATCACTTTATATCAGTAAAAAATTATTCTTAGTAACCTTATAAAAATGAATCATAAGAAATGGGTGAGCTGAATTTCTTATTAAGTGTATGAATACAATAAAAGTAATAAATAAATAAGGCATTATCAATATGAAAATATAATAAAATAAAAAATATTTTACATAAAAATTACATTAGAATAATATGGAATGAATAAAATATGATCAAATATTTCCAAATTAATAATCACATGAGCGTGAAACATGATCATGAATATTCTAAAAAATTGAATAATCACATCAAATATCAACTGTTGGATTCATAATGATGGAACACATAATACTGAAAATAGAGAACCTAACATCAAGGATATTTCCAATAAATATAATAATCTTGAGTACTGTGTCATACATCTATATAAATGGGTAATTTTTTAGTATGAAACCATATCTAGTTTGTCTCATGAGACCTACTAATTGATCAAGGGGCTATAGTAGCCTATGATACTCACTTTCAATGTCTAATGAATTCTTTATATTAAAGGGGTGAAACATAATTCATATAAACATTCATATTTAATCTATATTATGAAATTTAATTAGATTCCAAAATCAATAAACATAATCATAGTCCATGCAGGGTAAATTTAATGGGATCAACATAATATATCCCTAGTAAAACTGATCATAAACTATCTCGAGAAATAATAAGTATTGAATTATTGAATTATTTCACCATTAAATCATAATAAAAATAAAATAATATCGTATTTCTCAGAAAATGATTTTTAAAGATCACTTGGAGCATTTATTGATAAAAATAACCTTTATTTGAAGCATTTTTTTTAAACATGAATTTTTTTTAAATATTATTAAAAAAAATCATTTGAAAATATCTTTAAAAAATAAATAATTGACATGATAATAAGAAAACATTTTATTTAAAAAGAAACCTGAAAATGTACAAAGGACAACTCTTTGAAATAATTTTTATGATGGTCGGTAAATCTATACATGTCCTATAGATTAAAAACAACATTCCTTTTTTACAGTAAAAAGGTTAGAAAAGTGCTTCATTAAGAAAATAAGAAGAATATCCCATTAAAATTTTCATTAAAATTATAAAAAATGTGAATAAATGTCTATAGTAAATCATTGGGATAATTCTAGAACAATGTTTTTCTACATTTTTAGAAAATGTTATTTTGGAAGAAAAATGATTTTTTACCAAAGAGCAAAATAAAATTGAATTTTAATAAAAAATAGTTTCTTAATGATTTTATGTACCAAGGATATGAAAATGGTAATACTAATTTAAATTGTTCATGAATAACCAGAAGAGAAAAAATATATTGTTTTTAATATATCAATATGAATTAAATCCTCCAACAGAGACTTAAACAAAAACAATCCCAAATAATGATGATATTGTGAAATAAAACCTTACCACTTTGTTGTATTTTTTATTCATAGTCTCAATGATATATATAACATTAAATAAAACATTAAATACCATGGTGGTTTATAAATTAATGATATAACATAAAAAATGACATTATATACACCCTATAAAATAAATAAAAGGTGAATATGACGAATGTCCCGCAAAAAGAAAAGTGAGATGAGAAACCCTTACCTTAAGACCAAATTGTCATTTACATTATTTATCATTTGGAATAATAATTTTTTCCATTATGTACATACTTATGAAACTATTTCAATTTTATTATTCCTTTTATTTGACTAATTTCCATGTTATATTTGATTACTTAGTTAATTAGTTTTATGATGCATGTTTTTTTGATATTTGGATAATGTATCAAAAATGATTTTGGTATGATGTCTATGGCCAAAATGGTTATTATTTAAACATTTATAGAATAAAAATAATGAAATAATAATAAAATTTATATATTAATTATACATTCACCCCCCATCATGTAAAAGTTTTATAAAAAATGCATTGTGTTAGAATTATGGAAATAGTAGGTCGTACGTATTAATGTGTAATGTTTCTATATTTCAATGACCATTATGGAAATAAGGTAGGTAATATTTTGTCTTTACAGAATATTATTAATATCACACATATATATATACCACATTATTTCTTATATATATCATCCATGTGTTGCGGTGATGAAAAAGAGTCACATCGCTTTGTGAAGGTGGCAGTCTACACATACATGAGCGACATTATAATATTTTAGTGAAGGAAAAAAATTATATATTATAATTACGAAAGATAAAAATGTTAATAATATAATAATTATTTCATTTATATAATATTTATTATTTAATTTCATACTTTTCATCTTCTATGTAAATAGATATTGAAACTCGAATGACAACACTTCGTGAGTTGGTAGTCCATCGTATAGACGAGTGACATTATCACATCCCCTGTGAAATGAAAATAAAAACGTATATATGAAATAATTTATCCATAGGTATAATTATGTTATAAATATCACACATATATATATATATACTTTATATCAATAATTATTCCTAACTTTGAGAGGTGGTAATGGAAATATAAATGACATTTCATTTTGTGGTGGTAGTCGATCCTACACACAAATAATGATTTACTAACCCATTTGATGAAATTAGTGGTTTGTTTGGGTCATTACCATAACATAAGACCACTTTATTAAATTTAATACAATATTTTTATTTTATAATCAAGTTTTAATAATAATTTATCGGTTTTTAAGAAGAAATAAATTAAAAATGCTTGTGGAAGAATGTTACCTCTTCTATGGGTATCCTCTTTAGGTTGGCACCAAATCCTTCCTATGAGGAATTAATTCACAAAATAAGTCCTCTCGTATTTGATGAGGGATTTTTTAAATTTATTTGGGTAGCTATTGGATTAAGAAAATACTATGAAGGTTTGAATAATAGTAGATACGAGTGGTAAATTATAAGTAAGGTGAGTTGCACAAATGTAATTGTTTTGAAAGTGAATGGTATACCAACGTTTTTCACATGTAAAAAGGGTAAAAAACGTAGTATTATAGACACATAGACAAAATAGTGTCCAAATATGGCCATAAAATATATTTTATAAAAAACATAAGATCATTTATACCCTTACAGGTTTAGTATAACACCCAGATAAATTTATTTTTAGCTTAACTATAGAAATTATATTCTAATGTTTTCACTATTATTTATGTTTAAAACTAATTTTACTATATAATATAATAAAAAATATTCTTTTTCAAAATAATTTATCCATTTTTCAAAATTAATTTTACATATTTGGGATATTTTAATTTAAAATTCACCTCACATAGGTGACATGAAAGTCTGTTTTTATAGAGAAAATGTTCAAAAGTTTATAATGTTTTTATATAAAATTTAAATATTAAAATTGATAAAATGAATTAAATTTAATTATTAAATATAAAATTATCTAATTTTAATTTAAAACCAATTCAAATAATATATTAACATTACAAATAAATTAATCAAAAGGATTTTTCCAATAAAAATCTAGTATATTTCACTATTCATAAAAAATTTACACATTTTGAAAAATAAAAAAAATTACACAAAGATAATTTTCATTTTATAAATTAAAAATTAACTATATTATTTCAAATAAATTGTCTAATTTTTTTATAATTTTTTGTATGTTATGTTCCCAAAGAGAGAATAAATTTAATTTTATAAAAAATACATTTTTTCTTAAAACCATTCTTTTTTCATTCAAATGATTCAAATTTTTTATCTAAAAATAGATATCCATTTAATTTATGTGTAAACCAAAGAATTTTATTAATATAGTTATTGTTATTCATTCCAAATAATTTAATTGGTAGTTCGTAATCATAATGTTTAAATAATACTATTTTAATAGAATGTCATGTTTCGTTCAGACCTGGTGTTCGTGTATTTCTAGCCATCGAATAGGTTGAATTTATTTTAAAAACTAAATATATCATAATGTATCATATTTTTATATTCCCTAATGGGATTGTTGTTTCAGTTCTTACACTATATGGAATATTATATTCATATTACAAAATCTAAAAGTGTTTTACTAATAGTTCTACTAAAATTTTGTGATATGAAAGAATGTGTAAAACTAGAGCCAAATAGGACACATGAGGTTCATGAATGGATAATAAGACAACCATTCACTATTTTATTCTGATTTTAACAATGTACTTAATCCTAAATATAATTAGGGAAGATAATTTTGAAATTATTAAACATATTAAATAAAATCTTTTATCATTGTTTGTATGACTCAAAAAACACATATATTCCTTAACTTATGAATTATCATGTATAAATATAAGTAAACAACAATAATTTTCCTAACATAAAAAATTATATTCATTTTTATCCCCTTAATAATTTTTTGTAATGAGATTTAAAATTTACCAATCGATATCCCCTTGGACTGTTAAACCAGTTTTGTAGAAAGACCTCTTTGTCATGCACCAGGTGACCATCGATTTCATCTCAACAATACATTTTAATTGTTATTACCCCAAGTAACAACTGTTCCAAATCCACACCCATAGGTATTATTTGGATAGGGATTTATTTTAATTGAAACCACTTACTCAATAATTTACCAAAATTTAGGAATGTTTACCTATATTTATTATCATCCCTAAGGATTTTACTATAGCTTAATAATTATAATCCCCCAAAAATAATTAGACTTTCCTTGGATGGAAACTATGAAATCCCATAATTATAATGAACCATAATTCATGATTTATTACATAAAGGTATGCATAATACAACCATATAAATTTTTAATGCCTAGTGTATTTGGGAAATTATGTACTTTACATGATAACTTAAAACATGGGGTAAACATTATTTTTTAACTCCTATACATTTCCACATATTCTTTGGATCTTCTAAAAATGCATGGGATTACCTATGGATATATATAATAAAGAGTGAACTATAAATCCCAGTAATGTAATAAATAAGGTATAATATGATGAACATAAGATGTGTGATCCTAAATTAATATGATGGTAACTTAATAGGTGTGGAAATCATAATATTGAGCAATAAGGCATGATATAATTTGATATAATTAAGGCTTCAAATCAATGTAGAAACACCATAAAACATTAAATCAAAAATATAAGTCATGTATAACCACCAATACATCATAAAATAATCTTCTTTGGGTATCATATCATTCACCATACATGGAATCTTATAAGATAGAAGTATTACCCAATGCATTGGAGGGTGATACAATTTTGGACCCACCTGTCACATTAATATCATATACATGCATAAGTGAGAAACATAAATGATACAACATAAGAATTTTTTTCTTCACTATTAACCTCTATATTTAAGAATTTTTGGTTAAATACATTGAAATAACCAATAAATTATATATAGGTACAACAAGGTGAATTCCATTGAGTGGAATTAGTAATGGGTATTCATTATTAAAATGTTTTTCATGTAAAATTGTAGGATGATTTCGATAGCAGGAGAGGGGTACACAAATATTATAGAATGGCTGAATGTGAGTGAAATTTGAATGACATCACATGGAAATTATAAATATAGTCAATGTGATAATTCAAAACATATCCTAACATGAAAATTTTGGAAGGAAGGCATAATTGAAAGAAGGTACTCAAATATAGAGGACAATTTAAGGATCCCTTAACTTGAGATAGTTCCTCTTAAATCATGGGAGGATCTTAATTGAAGCTACAAGAACCATGGGAGGGATCTAAGAAGGTAATGTTTGACTATATTAATTCATAAATGGTTCTTAGTGAATCAAAATGGGTGTTTTGAGGGTTTATATAGAAAATGATATGATGATTCTTTATTAATTTCCAATCATAGGCTTTGGACTCTATAACATAGATTAATAAAAAAACCATGAAAGGATTTTTACCCCTGGTATCTACCAAATTATAGTGGAATTCATTATTTTATAAGATTTTAAACCCAAATAATTAAAATAAAAACCTTGGTGTTGTGTAAGTGAGTCATGTTTATAATAAATAGATTTTAAAAACCAAAATATAATATACAATTTGAAGGAGTAGTTAAGATATTAAAAAACAGATGTAATTACATAAAAATTACATTATTTTAAATTGGAAACATATTTGATTCCTGAAAACACTTCATAGTATTTATAAAATCTATTTTTTCATTCCTTATGCCATAATTCAAATCGTATATTTATGCAATCTTTAATTTTGATACAAAAACGTCAAATGAAATTAAAAATAAGAAAAATTTAAAATTAAATAAAATAAATATGACTATTTTAAAAAATTAAATTTATTTTTAAAAAGTAATCATCTTCATATTAAAATTTTTCCTTTAAAACCAAAAATCCATATTTTTTTTAGAATTACTGGTTTTTTAACAATATTATTTTTCTAACCATAATGAAATTTATATTTCACTTTTTAAAATTACATTATCATTTATATTTAATAAATATTATTTAATAATATTATTATATAAAAACATAATTTTTAAAAATTTTATTTAATGTATCAAAATTATTTTCATCATTGAAACTATATATTTCAAAAAAATATATTTTTTTTCATCATATCAAAATCTATTTTTTATAAAACCCATTATCTAATCATTAAAGAAGTAACAATAAAAATGAATAAATAAACATATAATTTTATATAAAATTAAATATATAAATTCATACTAGTCTGGGTCAAGATATATGGACCATTATTAAGGTAGTGAATTCTATGAGGGTAATGTGTGTGATAGTGATATTTTCATGGGGCTGAGGAAAATATGGTTTCGATCATGTTCTCGATTAGCTTGAACATCTATAATAATTGGTTTGTTTTTTGATTTATTTGTTAAATATAATCTTGGTTTTGGTCAATCAATAACCCCAATGATGTTACCTCTATTGTAAGATCTGATTAATGATATTCATTTTGTATTATCCTATAGGTTGAGGTCATAAATTCTTTAATTTGTGTCAAATAGAAATATTATAGCCCTTAATATATACTAATCATAATGATCACTGTACAATGGATATATTATCAACTGTTATGATGTGTAACTATATTTGAAATCTAACTAGATATAACTTATAATGGTGTAAAATAACTAATGTAGTGGATAAGTGTAATGTATTAGCCTGACTAACTATGAATCAAGTAGCCAGACCACTCACGACATGGCCTCAGGCCTTCCTCCCAGTACAATCCAAGTTTTTGACTAGTAGTGAGGGTCCAATGGTGGTATGGTGGGGAGATTATACCCTCACAGTCAGAGTCACACAATGGTATATCATTTCCAAATAAATAGAAAATAATTTAAACTTTAAATAACAAATAATTGAGAAACCATCAAAACATAAATATTTTCACGACCCATCCCCGAGGGCCCATGATGAAACTACCCCAAGACTGCCTCTGATAGGCCAGGGGTTGGCAATTAGCACCGAGTAGGCATTTCCCACAAATAATAGGCATTTCCCTGTGAAATTGTATACTTTACTAGACCATCAGTGAAGCTGGTAAGAGTTTAAAATTTATAAACCTACTAACTATAGTATATGTGACAAGCAGGGTCAAACCTATAGAGAAGGCAATTTATACCACTATTCTTTTAAAAAAACTAACAAAAATATCCCAATGTTGTCAGCAGTGGGGTTGAGTTTCTATTTTTCTATTTTTTTTTAAATTTTCTTATTTATAAGGCACAAATGAAAAATCAGAATTGTTTTTTGACTTTTTTTTTCTAAACTATATCAACACAAGAATCAGGATAAAAATATAAGTAATAGAGAAATAATATGATGATAAGTGAAAAATCTAGAGAAATATGTCTGGGGAAAATATCAACTCTACTGGTTTTGAAAACACTCCTTCTCACAAAAGTAATTACAACTAAAACCAGTAAAAATACATGATTTATTTTCCTCCCCATGTGATTAATCACTCATGTCTACAAGTCTTGGAGTTCACCACTCCATGTTTAATCAACGTGAGAATTCTGGTATGAAAAAGATTAGAGAACAAACTCGATGTATGTTCTGTAGTCTTTCATTTCAATTTAAATATAAAATAAACTTATTCCAAAATAAAACACCTTGAATGAATGTGGAATTATAAGGTTTAGTGCAGGTGGTACGTTGCAATTGAATGAAATCAATACTGATTTTTCTAATCAATTTTGATGACATTAAAAATGACAGTGAGAAGTGATAAGGAAGATAAGAAGTAGATTCAATTTTTAACCCAGAAGAATAAGTATTTAGCATTAAATTTTCTCAAATACGTAGACTAATATCATTCTCTTACAAAAGAAGAGAATTAAAAGAAAAAAGTGGATGAAAACTCCCTCTTCTAGCTCGAATTTCTATGGCTCTAGGCCCTCGGATCTCCATGGAAAGTTTCTCTAAGATGTACTCCAAGGTTCGCCTCCAGGTTCTATACACTCCTCCGAGTTAATGATCGAATAAAATCCTCTACTTGAATCTGGTGTGTTTTTGGAATGAGTGAGAGTCTCAAACTACTCTCCAAAAGTTTTTTTGTGAAAATCAATGAGCCACCATCTAATTCTGATGTTGATCCACTTTATATATCAACTATCATCTTCCTCATGTCAATTCTCTCTCCCACCGACTTCAAAAGTCCTTCAATTAAGCACCACACGCGTGCTTTTTTTTCGATAGGCCCGTCACACTAATTTATCTCAAGTAACTAACTCTAACTGAGTTAGTTAAGTGAATCTTGACGGGATTTCAATTATCGTATAAACCTGCAAAATTGAGAACAAAATTAGCAGTAAGAAACAAAAAGAAAATTAATAATATATTTTACTTAATTTAAAATTAAAATTAAATTAAATAGTAATTTAATGTTAATTATTAACTACTTCAGTTGATAATTATTATTTACTAGAATAACTATTAATATTTTAGTTTTTAATTTATTTTTAAATCTTTAATTAAATAGAATTATTATGTTTTTAATTTATTAATATTCATTAAGTTATTTTATTAATATATTTATTATTAAAATATAGTTAACAAAACATAATTAAATTATTAAATTAGACAAATATCAATTACTTAATTTAATAAATAGATAATTTAAAATACAACTTATTTTAATTTGTTATCTTAATTATTTTAATATTTTAGTTAATTAATTATTAACAATTTATTTATTTTAAACATTTTTATTATTATTTTTTTATAATTAATTGGATTGTTTATTTTTTATTTTATTTTTTTATCTAACATATCTCTTCCCCCCATTTCAGCGCTACAGGGAGAGAGTTTCTTTTTTCTTCCCCTACAACCCGTCGACGGTGGTTCGATCATCTACAGGTAGGGCGTTGCTTCTCTTAGAACCATAGTTCGACCACGACCTCATCCTCCAAGGCGGTGTAGCACCAACACAGCGGTGACGATGATGAGACAAGCTTGACCTCCTCTGAAATAAAAACTATGGCAGGAGGACACAACTAAAAAGGTAATCATGGTTAAATCTGATGGCCTGACTTCATCTGGGGAAATAGGAAGATCTGGTGTGAGGGGATCCTGACAAGTGTCAGAAGGATCATCCCTCTAATCAGCAGCGCCCAGGCGATGACTCCTTCAAAAGTGGTCCAACATCTCGGTCTCACTCAATTGGTGTGTGGAATGGAGAAGAACGATCTAGGTTTGATTGACATCCATAGAGGGATTTTAGTTATTTAATTTTTAGTATACAACATATTAGAAAAGGATTGGGTTATTAGATCTTGAAACGGTTCTACTCTTATTTCCTACAGCTGCTGTGGTTGAGAAACGGTGGATGAGTACGTAATAGGGGTGCTATGAATGATTGTGGTGGATGATGCAATGCCAGTGAGATGAAGAGTAGACTAATCCAAGGTGGTTATGATGGTAAGGTATTGGATTTGATGTGAAGAAACTGTGACAGGGAGTAGAGCCGTGAAGAGATGAAACTGTGAAGTAAGACGTGTTGTGGAACCGGTTTGTGAATGTTACGGTGGATGGAAAAACGGTGTGTGTAGTAGCGGTGGAAAAGAATAAATGGTGAGATAATAAAAAGGGATTACGGTGCCACTGTGAATTAAATGATGTAAAGAAAGGAGACATCATAAAGGGGATACGGTGTAAGGAATAACATTGTGTCCTTGTGAAATGGACACGGTGCTTGATGGCACCGTAAAATGAATTGATTGTTGTGGCACCATGACAGGGGTGAAATAGTTTACCTGAAAAAGAAATAGCATAAATAAATTGGAGCTCAAATAAAAAAAGAATGAAGTAATTAATTAAAACTAAAAGTTAATTAAAACAATTGACAATTTAAATACAACATATACATTAATAAATTACGATACATATTAAACTTATGTTAAATTATTATTATCTTCTAAAATAAAATTATTTAATTTAAGTTAATGAAAAAAAAAGTTAAATTACAACTACTTTAAAAAACTAAATTAATTAAAGTGGTTAATAAATTACCATATTTTTGAATAATTTTATTGGATTAAGACTTTAAATTATAAAGTATGAATAAATTCTGTTTGTTTCATAACTTAAATTAGTAATTAAAAAATTATTAAAAGACATCTATTAATTAGTTAAAATTAATTAATTTTTAATACATGAAATTATAAATTATGACTAAATAATTATGTGCAAAAGTAGACATAATTAATTAAATAATAAATGTTAACTCATTAAATATGTTATCCAAAAACAACAAACTAAATAAAGAACATTTAGACTATAAAATAAAGTAAAACATAAATTTACTAATTTAAGACATAAAACATGCAATTAATTATAAAAGTTGGTAAATTCAAAGATTTATTTAAAGGAATAAAAATGTTTTAATATATAATATAAAGTAAAAAAATAATCAATTAAATCATTAAAATCCAAATAAAATGATGTGGAAAAACATGTGTTTTTAAGGCTATATAAAATACACCCACACTTAATCATTGTTTGTCCTCAAACAATACCATGTTTTATTATCTTTGAAAATAGAAGATTGTTTATAATTCAGATCAAAATGTAACATGTCTATAACTTTAAATATAGGTCCTCAAGACGTTCATTAGGAAAATAGAAAATAAATTTCTCATATGAATCTTTCTTAGAAAACATTCTTACTAGTAGTCTTGAAAACTACGAATCATCTAGTAATGAAGATAGCATGCCTCATATGTGATACTGCTTAGTGACTAAATTCTATCCAAATGTATTTTCAAAGTCTGAGGGTGACAAGAGGTAAAATTTATGTGGAATTAAGAACATAATAGTAGGAACATTATACTTTGACTTTTTCACCTAGGTTCCAAAAATAAATATGTTTTTTGTGAATCACCTCATTGTTAAAACCTAAATGACTACCATATAAACCAATTGACCCCTTCTTCATTTGGATTTCATCATTCCCCTCACCTTAATAAACTCATTTTTCACCTTAGACACTTTATTATGTTTTTCCCAAGCCTTGTATCATGTGCTAACCAATGTGCAATGCACTTATTCAAGGTGTATAGAGGGCCTATAGTAAACAGAAACGCACCCATAAACTAGGGTCTCTGAGACTCAACATGGGATCCTAGATGCCCAAATTACTCCAATTTCAAAATATTTATACCAAAAATAATTTTTATTGGCTCATTAAGATTATTAATTTTTATAAATAAAAGAAAAATTGAGTCACCTATGATCAAAATCAAGTTTCCAATTCCAAGAGTTATGATCATAATTCTATTAAAAGATCACTGTTGTCACTCTCAGGAATAATTTATAAACCCAAATTTACATTATATCACTAAGATAGATCACTCAGAAATCATCCATTATCACTAATTTCGGATTCAAAGAAATTTTTAACTACCAATTAATGAACTGTTCAACGAATGACCCATTTGAATAACAATGAACAGCCTAAAATTAAGAAAGAATTTTGAAAACATTTACTCATTTATTTTACACAATGTTTTAAATTGTATTGGTAAATGATGGGTTCTCATTAAAGCATAGTTTATCATTTTCTATAATTGATCCCCTCTCCCACAATTAAAATCAAACTTTGTCCCCAAAGTTGACTTCTAAAGTGGATAAGAACAATTTGACAGGTAATGTTCAAAACCGGTTTTCAATTTAGTAGATTTAAGACGTGTTTTAAGGATCCCATTGAAATTAAAAAATATTGATTGCCACAATGAATAAAATAAAATAAGGTTCATTAACAAGTACATGTATTAACATTTAAGTACAGTGGATAATTTCCAATGCAGCTCAAAAATTAGCATATAACTTTTGGGTACAGAGAGAATTAGCTGTAAGGAAATTCAGACAATATGATTCAATTAGATGTTTAATAAGATATAAAGCAAGCATTCCTAACACCTCTTAGCAATGAACATTCAAAAAAACACAACAACTAGCAATCATGTACCCCCCACATGATTTATACAGTGAAATATTATTTCAATATTTATCAATGAATTCAAATTTAAACAAGGTGGCCATGCAGAATTTTTATTTAAACTTAGTGACATGCATCAAATTTTTTTAGTATATGCACGATATGCAGCTTATTTTCAGAAAATATGTAGTGTAATTTCTTATAGCAGAATTTTTCAAAACCATAGAAAATAGAGCAGAATCTTTTCATGAAAAACACGCAACATATTTTTTTAAAATTAATAAGGTGCAGATTATGAAAAGTAAATTTAACAGTAAGATACTTCCCTAACTAATTTTTCATTATCCTTTCATCATGGGAATTATACTCTCTTAAATGACATAGAAACAACTTCTTCATAACTCTGAAACAGTAAAAAAGACTAAGAACAAACAGTAAAAAGGACTTCCCAAAAATAGAGCATAGAAGAAACAATTTATTCAATGTTAAATGAAGGAAAGTAAAGAGAAAAAGTACCATGGGTTTCCTTCCATGCAACGCAATGTTTTAAATTCTTCAACTGGACATTAGTCAAGGTCAATTTTCAATAATAATGAACATATAAAATCCCTTTGGATGTCAAACAAAATAAACTTTCACTATCTACCCCTTAAATAACATGGGTTTATTCTCCTTGCCTTAAATTTCAATAGCTCCATTCTTCAACACCCTCACAATTGTAAAAAGTACATACAACATGAAATTATGTTTTCTAGGAAAAAGTTTAAGTCAAGTGTTAAAGAGGAGGACCTTCTGTCCAGGTTTGAATAATATAATCATGAATGGTTTTTGTACTCTCTTTATAAATTCTTGAATTATCATAACTCTCTCTCCTAATCTCATCCAACTCACTCAGTTCAGGTAATCTCCTCTCACCAGCACTCTTAAAATAAAATTTCAGAGCCTTAACTGCCCAATAAGACTTTTTTTGCATCTCCACAGGTAGATGAAAACATTTTCCAAACAACATCCTATAAGGAGACATACCTATTGGGGTCATAAAAGCAGTTTAATAAGCCCATAAAGCTTCAACGAATTTAAGAGACCAGTCTCTCATAGAGTTTGAAACTGTTTTCTCAAGTATTTGTTTAAGTTCCCTGTTTGAAATTTCCACTTGTCCACTAGAATGTGGATGATAAGGAGTATCAGTTTAATGAACACAACCATATTTCTCCATCAAAGCATTAAATTTATAGTTCTTAAAGTGTGTTCCATTGTCAGTGATAAAGGATTTAGAAACTCCAAATCATGTAAAGATATTCTTTTTTACTGATTTTATTACAGAATTGGCTTGATTGTTGGGAAGTGCCACTACCTCAACCCATTTCAAAACATAATCAATAGAAACAAGAATATATTCATTCCCATGAGATGATTGAAATGGACCCATCAAATCTAAACCCCATACATCAAAAATTTCTACTTCCATAATCCCTTTTGGGGTAACTCTTACTTCTTACCCACATTTCATATCCTCTGTGTAGAGACCCAAAACCTAACGTACTTGGACATTACATTACTTTTTCGGACTACTTAATAAATAAAAAAACAAAAACTCAAGGATCGTAATAGTTTAGTGTCTTTGGAAACTCAGAACACAATCTTCTAATCATGCTGAAAGATCTACAACATCTCCATATAGATCTTCCCCTTTTGTTTTCTTACCTAAAAACTTTCTTTATATTATGGGGAAAAGAAAACATAAAAAGGGTGATCTCAAATACTCAGTAAGGTTAAATATAGAGAACATAAAACAATCTATAAACATTTGAATTAAAAAACATGAACATAAAATTTAAATATCAAAATCATGAGTAAATACATAAATCTTGGAAGTACGTAAGGCATATATCATAAAGGAACATAAATCATGATAAAATATAATGGGAATAAAACACGTAATTGTGGAAAACCATTAATCACTTGATATGATTTCCATAATAGCCATGGAATTACTACCAAGACCATCTTAGTGGACAAAGTCCCTTACTAAATCGATTTCACTCCTCATTCCAGTCCTGTATCACTGAACAGGATTAACATGCCATTCCAGCCATGTCTATCTCATGAGATATAAATCTTTACCCAATGCATTGGAGAGAGATATAGGTCCCACCCATCTCATAATGAAATAATTCTTGCTTGTGCCACAACATGAACATAAATCATTCATCATTACCCAAAGTATAAAATGGGTTTCATAAACATCATCCTATCATAACATAATCCATAAAAAAATGGATATCATTTAATTATAATAAATGTGAAACCATTTATATCATAGAGAAATTATACTTGAAATATACAGATACAAAATAATTCCATCGTATATTGAAACTGGTTTTGATAAAACACGTGAAATGAATTCTTGAGGAAAATATCCTTTCTTCTTCAAAATCATTTTCTTTTCGAAAAATGCCATGAAATTTTAAAAGAAAAGGACTTTGTTGAAAATAATCATTAAATATTGTAGAGAAATCTTCATGAAAATAAGGTGTTATGAAACCATAAAAATATGCTCATGCCGTATAAGTTAAAAAAACATTCTTCTCATACTTTTTCCATAAAATTCAAACAGTACCTCGTATGGTAAACAAAAGAAAGATTCCTTCCATATGATGTGGTAAAAGTAAAAAAAGGTAAAAATGACTTTAAACATACATGGAAGAAAGGTAAATATTTTATGAAAACATTTTGAGAACTTATGGACATGGATAATAAACATAACCCCTGTAAATACGTACGAATAATCAATCTCGGATAAGAATGAGATAGGAATAATTATCCCTTACCTTATGTCCGATATGCTTTGTATGTATCTGAACGTCCTGTATAATGATTTAAATAATGTCATTGAATTATTAAGGAATCATATTCATTGTTATGATATCATATATGGTTCACTTATGACTTTATATTACCTTTTATTTTGTAAATTCGATGTTAAATCAGCGTTTTGAGTAAAATCATTTCATTTATCATACGTGTTTCGACATGTTGTTTTTGATATTATTACTTATATCCTGATTTAATTAATTCCAGAATGTAAAACATGATTTATATATAATATATATTCAGCATATAAATATATATGATAGATTGATAAATGGAATGAAATACACCGTTCATGGAGACGGTTGGTCGTACGTACGCATGAACGCTGTTTTCGTTTACTTATTGAATTAAAGGGAATTAAGTAAATGAAACATATATGTACATAAATCCAGTATAATTATTATGTAATATCTTTAATGATTATTTATTATATATAATTTATAATCATACTTGAATGGTTAATCATGGAAAATGATTCTCATCGCATTCGTGGAGACAGTAGTCCATACGTACGCACAAGCGATAATATCATTCCCATGATCGTGGAATTGTATTGAAGTGTATGTATAATATTTAAGAATCAATATCACTTTACAATAATCATATATAGTTATTTATTTACACCATTATACCCATCCAAGTAAGGTGGTGGTGGAAAACAGATTACACCACGGCGTGGAGACGGTATTCCGTACGTACACATGCGCAGTGATTCCTTTTTCCGCATGATGGATAGAAGATGAAATAGGGTTGTTTAATATTTATAATAACATATCAGTATATTAGTGATACTAATGTTATTAATTTATGATGGAACAAATAATTAATAAGAAGTAGAAGAAGAAATAAATTGGAAAGAAATGGTAAAGGATATTACCTCTTCTTTGACGCGCCTCTTCTTAACCTCCTCTTAAGGCATTAGAGTTGGTCTTTTGAGGATACCAGAACCTCTATAATGTTTCTGGGGAAGTTAATAAAGGAAATGGGCATGGTTTGGTTAATCTTGAAGGCTCGAAATTGGGTAAAGAGAAGAGGGAGGATGTGCCCTTTTATATGGTAGGAGAGGGGTACCTTTGGAAACCTCAAAAATATAAATTTATAATAAATTCAAACCCCACTTAAAAACTTCCAAAATGACTCAAATCAGAACATAGACGAGATAGGGTTGAAATATAATCAAAAAATAAAATTTAGACATGTTGGTAATTTATTTTAAACACTATGAACTTGATTTATCCTTATTTAATCTATTTAATTTTATTTGTGGTTATAAGATTCTAAATTTTAAATTGTTATAAATAATTACTTATGTGTTGTAAATTGTCCATAATTGGATTATTTATGAAATTTTAGATCATATAAATTTTAATTTATAATTGTTAATTTTTTTAAAATTTTTAAACAATTTTATATTATGTTATTTTTATAAAATAACAATAGTGTCAATTTTGACACTATTCATTAATTTGAATTTAAATAAAATCCACACAGAAGATATGTTTGAACTAAAAGTTTTAATAGATTCATAACATGTCATATTTATCTATAAAATTGGTGGAGAACATTAAATATTTCATATAATATTTATTTTAATATTTTTAAAACCATTTATTTGATATTTTAATCAATAAAATAATTTCAACATCACTATTGTGTCATCTTAAATGATAATTATTTAATCCCTAAAAATTCTAGATAAATTCACATGATTTAGATAATTTCATTATATTTCTGGAGACTATTTGTGTTCTAAGTTTCATGAATTTTATTAATAAATTAAAATTATTTTACTTATAAGATTTAAGAGAGTGACATGTTGTCACTTTCTTTGGTTTTAATAATAATTAAATTATTTTCAGGGTAAAAAGTCCATAAAATGAATCTATTCTGACCCTTAGGTGATATGGGTCGACTTTTAGTCATCCAATAGAATTTTGGCAGGTGATAGGGTAATTTTATAATCTTATATTTACCCTTAATTACCCTATTTACCTTTAACTACAGTAAATAAAAATTACTGTAGTTACTATTCATAATATCAAAAAAAATAAAAGTAACCTATTAACACAATTCGGACCCACTGAATTCAAATATTGAATCCATTTTTCAAAATTTAAAACACAGAAGTTTCAGTATTTAATTTAAAATTAATCCCATTGTTAAGAAAACAGGTTTTAAAAGTTAAAACATTGCCAAAGAATGAAATGTTTTTACCTATAAATTCAATGTAAAATAAATGGTAATGACATAAATTATATTAAATGGTAAAAATATATTCTATTTATACATTAAAACAATTCAATATTATAATGTAACCATATAAATTATTGCGATGAAAATTATTGTTTTTAATTAAAATATAGTGTGTTTTTACTATTCATTAAAATATGAAAGTTATCAGAATAATATGAAAAATTTATCCAAAGTAAATTATCATATCCTGATTCCAAATAAGAATTTTATTTTTTTTTTCAAATTTAACTTATAAACATGTGAAAAAATAAATTTAATGTGGGTGCGCCGTCAAAATGCGGAAAAACATCATTTTTAAAAAAATACTTATTTTACCTGAAAAATTTATTTTGTTCTCATACCATGTTATATAAAATGTGTAAGATAAATTATAATGTCATAAAATTAAAAATTTAGATACTACTATTTATAACGGCTAGTTCATAATAATATTAGAACAATATATCGTTGTTTAGTGAAACCCGGTATTGCGTACTACACACGCTATTGAGGAAGGTCACGATTGTGTGTAATGCAAGCCAAGTCAAAGTTGCGTGTAGTGCAAGATCCCTTTGTTGTTGCATATAACATAATCAAAACTTCTTTCATTTATACATTAAACAAAATCTATACATGATTTTGTGTAGAATAATTTCTAAAAAACAAACATGAAATTGTGTGTAACAGGAGCCAAGAATAGTGTTGCGTATACTGCAAGCTAATACGGTGTTGCATATAGCACAAGCTAATTTTAGTATAGCATACAACACAAGGAATCAATGAAATTAAAAAGAATAATTCTCATAAAATCTTGGGTTGTTACACTCTGACATCTATCACAGTTAACCACAATGCTCCTAGTATCTTTAAAAAGAGTAGTGTAATAAAAACCAAATTATAGGACTTTCTGAGCAGTTCTTTCACCACCATGGGGACCTCTCCAAGGTGAAAAATGGAAACCTTCTAAGATAGGAAACATCTCTTCCTCAGGAACACACCTCCTATCAATACCATCGTCACAACTCCTAAATAGTAGGGGATCATCCCAAATGTTGTATTTAAGCTCAGAAATGAATTTATTTCTTTGGATATTGGACAGATTTTTGGGAACACACATGCTGCAAGGAAGTTGGAAAAATCAGCAAACCAATCAGACTGTTTGATTGACACAATAAGCAACTCCTCATCAAGAAATGAAGATTGTATCTCCTTGGGATCTTCAGATTTATATTGAGTATGTGGAAGCCTAGATATGTGGTTAACAACTAAATTTTCAGCTCCTTGCTTGTCCCTAATCTCTAAATCAAATTCGTGTAATAATAGAATCCATCTAATAATCCTGGGTTTAGTTTCCTTCTTAGACAACAATTAATTTATAGAAGAATGATCAGTGAAAATGATGTCTTTGGAGCCTAAAAAATACTGTATAATCTTTTCAATAGAAAAAAATGGCTAACAATTCTTTTTTAGTAATGGTGTAATTCTTTTGGGAATCATCTATCAGTCTATTAGCATAATACACCACATGCAACTTTCTATCTTTCCTCTATCCAAGGACAGCACCTACAACCATATCACTTGCGTCACACAAAAGTTCAAAAGGTAGTTTCCAATTAGGTGCAGTGATAATGGGTGATGTAGTGTGTTTCTATTTACGAAAATTAAATGATTTTAAATAGTTCTCATCAAAATTAAACGGTGCATCCTTGATAAGCAAAGAACATAAGGGCTTAGTTATTTTGGAAAAGTCTTTTATGAATCCTTGGTAGAAACCGGCATGCCCTAGGAAACTTCTAACACTTTTATCATTTCCAGGAGGTGGAAATTTTTGAATAACATAAATCTTAGAAGTATCAAATTCTACACCTCTCTTGGACACTCTATGACCAAGCACTATAACTTCTCTAACCATGAATTGACACTTCTCCCAATTAAGAACAAGGTTGGTTTCAATGCATCTCTCTAAGACTAACTTATGATTTCCTAGACAAGTTTCAAAAGTACTACCCATAATAGAGAAATCGTCCATGAAAAATTCAATGATTATTTCAATAATGTTCCAAAATATAGTCGTCATACATATTTGAATGGTGGTTGGACCTCCACACAACCCAATGGGCATCTGCCTATAGGAAAATGTCCTAAAGGGGCATGTGAAAGTTGTTGTTTTATGATCCTATGGATCAATACGAATCAGGTTGTAACCAGAATACCCATCCTAGAAATAGAAAAACTCATTTCTATTAAGCCTCTCAAGAATTTGGTCCAAAATAGGCATTGGAAAATGGTCCTTCTGAGTGGCCGCATTAAGCATCCTATAATATTAACAAAATCTCCATTTTCTGGCTTTCCTAACATGGACTTCTTCATTTTTTTCATTTTTAACTATAGTGAAACCTCCCTTTTTTGGCACAACCTAGATAGGGCTGACCCAAGAACTATCAGAAATGGGATATATCATTCCAGTTTCCAGCAATTTGATCACTTCTTCTATTGCAACTTCTTTCATTTTTGGATTCAATCTTCTTTGACTCTCTACCCTAGGCTTATGGTCAGGATCCATAGGTATTTTATGAATAAAAAATGAGGGACTAATACCCTTTATATCAGTTATGGTCCAACCAATGGCATATTTAAACATCTTCAAAACATTTAACAAAGTTTCCTCTTGATTTTCATTAAGTTCATCGGAAATTATTATAGTAAAAGTGGAGTTTTCACCCAGAAAAGAATATTTGAGATGGTAAGGGATTGGTTTCAGTTCAAAAGTGTGTGGTTCTACACTAGAAGGAAGAATCTTAGGCCTAGGAGGACCAAGATCTTTAACATATCTTTTCTAAGGAGTTCGAAATGAAAAAATATTTTCAATTTCATGATCAGATTCCGAAGTAATAGTGCTAATGTACAAATTGGGCAGTACACTATCCATATTTTCCCTATCAGAATTCAAAAAGTTAATCATAGAAGAATCATCAAGCTGTATTATAAGTTCTCCCTCAATATAATCAAAGTGTTCAGAAAGGTTGGTGTTTACAGAGACACCCTAAAATTCACTCAAAAATCTCCTATGTTCAGAAATAGAGGAGCTTTCTAAGTAGAAACTGGATAGTTGTCTAGTTCTATAAGATATTCTAGTTTTGGTGTTTGAAAAATATTTTTAACTTCTAAAACTGATTCACAAAGATTTTTATCTTAACAATTATTTTCTTCAGTAAAGAATTGATTTTAGATTCAACAGAGTTTCCAATTGAGTTCTCAGTCTCTAAGGACTTTAGCATTGAACAGTTTTCAGAAAACATTGGTGCTTTAACATTTTTAAACACATTGATCTCTTCTTATTGTTCTCTAATTTTAAAAATTAACTGACCCTTAGAGACATCAATAATAGAACAACCTGTGGAAAAGAAGGGCCTACCCAAGATGATGGGAACCTCTTGGTCACACTCCATATCTAAGACTAGAAAGTCAGCAAGTAGAAACAGTTTCCCAACCCTAACTAGTAAGTCATCTACCCTACCCATAGGATGAGTGACTGATCTATCAGCTAAATATACTATGAATATGGTGGTTTGAAGGTCAAACAACCTCAACTGTCGAAATATTGAGTATGGGTGTAGATTAATGCTAGCACCTAAATCACACAAACAGTTGATCTGATCAGAATTTCGTAATGTGCATGGTATGAAAAAACTACCTAGGTCTTTCAGTTTGGGTGGGATTTTCTTTTGGAGAACAACAATGCACTCTTCAGTGAGGCTGTAAGTAGCAAATTCTTCCGGATTTTTTTTTGAAATAATTTTCTTAATAGATTTCAAGTAAGATGTGATTTGAATAAAAACATGAATGAAAGGAATGTTTACTTGAATTTTGGAAGGGAGACCACGACACTGAAGAAGTTCATCCTTAGTGTTACTTTGTGGTTTCAGCTTCACAGGGAATGAGATGGGTGGGGAAAATTTTTGAAGGAAAGTAGGTATATCCCTAACATCTTCCTCAACCTTTTCTCTTCCTTTATTCTTTTGATTTTTAGATGAGGTTTCAGCTTGAGTTCTTGGTGAAAATTTCAGATTTAGATCATTTTCATAACTTTTCTGTGAATTTCCAGCATGTGAACAAAGAAGATTTTAATTTCCAGATTAAAGAAGATTTTCATTTTCTGTATTTTCAAGGTCCTTTTCATAAAAATTTTGTTTTTTAATCCAACATATAGTGACAACAACCATGGAATTTTCTCTAGGGTTAAGTTCATTGGTACTGGGAAGTCTACCTTTTTTCCTAGATGAAAAATCTTTAGCAATTGAAACAATTTAGGTTTCCCTATTTTAAATTCTAACATCTGTTTTCATTTTGTATGACACATATTGATTTGGATGTTTTGATAGCTGAGTCGTGTATCTTTCCTATTGGGAGTTGATTTTATTCAAGATTAAATCAATCTTAGAAGAAATTGGATTATCAATTTTTCCTTCTACATTCGAAGACTCACCCCTATGTTGATTCTAAAAATTTGGGCTTGATTGATTACAGAAATTAGGGGTAGTTGATTGTTTGATTATGCCTTGATCATTCTAGGACAAATTTGGATGGTTCATATAGCCTTGGTTGTAAATATTTGAAAAAGGATCTTCTTTAGGATGCATTCTAGGACCATAGTTAACAAAGTTTGAGTTATCCTATTGTTGGGCCAACAAATCAAAATTAGGACAAAAGTTTCTAGTATGCCCAAACATACCACATAGGACACACTGTTACCTTTATGATTGGTTGGTATTTTGACATCCTAGTTGATTTACAGTTTTTTTCGAATTCTGGTTCATTAAGGATTGGTGTTGGTTGGTTATTTCAGCCAGTTGACCTTGAGTTTCATTCATTGAACCAGTTTTTGGGTTAACATTTCAATTGAATCTTTTCCTTCTTCAATTTTTATGTTGTGAATTCAGTGAAATATTATTAAAAATTTGTCTAATTTATTCATATGTTTTATCATTTTAATTACCCCCAACATCTTGGTCTACTAGATTCTATCTAGAGTAGGACAACCCTTCATAGAAAGTATCTATGATAAGGTGTGATGGGAGTTGATGATGGGGACACTGCCTAAGAAGATCCCTAAATCTATCCCATGATTCATGAAAATATTCTTCATTATCTTGATAAAAACTAGTTATATTAGTTCAAAGTTCTCCTTTTAGTCTTTGAGGATAAAATTTCATAATGAAAGAGTTATACACTTTATCCCAATTTTCAAATATGTTCTCACCCAGACTCAGAAACCAATTTCTAGCCTTCCCTTTAAAGAAAAATTGAAATACTCTCATTCTATGTTAATTTTCTATGATTCCTAGAAGAGGTATTTACTGCACTGTATTATAGAAATCTCTAATGATGGATAATGATACATCATTAGATAGACCATTAAATGTAGTGAAAAAAGTAATGTGTGAGTTTTTCAATTCATAGTTTCTGGCTCTAGGAGATAAACTAATGGATGATGGATTGCTTGAAACTTGAGGAATTTGAAACTCCCTCATCCTAGGAATTTCATTTTCATATAAGAGTTATGGTTGATTTCAGTAGTTGTTAGGTGTAGGAACTCTATTATCTATGTTTTCCATTTATGTTTTGTTCTTCATTTTTAGAGTATTGAGATTTTTTTTCTAATTCAAGGTTTAGAGGTTCTAATCTAGCACCAAAAGTTCTTGTGCTCATGAAAACAACAGTAACAGTACACAGTAGTAACAATTTGGCAATAAGTGAAACAAGTTTTTTTTTAGTTTTCAGATGTTCCAAAAAAAAATTAGATTTTATATATTTGATTTATTTAGATTTTTTAGAATAATGGCTCATGACCTCCCCGACAACGGTGCCAAAAAATTGACATAGTACATCATTGAAGCTAGTAAAAGTTTAAAATTTATAATCCTACTAACTACAGTATAAGTGGAAATAAGGGTCGAACCCACATAGAAGGCAATTTTGGCCACTATTCTTCTAAAAAACTAACAAAAAGACCCCACTATTGACAGCAGTGGGGTTGATTTTTTATTTTTCTATTTTTTATAAATTTTGTTATTTATAAGGAAAAAATGAAACATCATTATTTTGTTCAGTTTTTGTTCTAAACTAAATCAAATAAAGAATTAGGCTAAAAATATTAAGTAATAGAGAAATAATATGTTGATAAGTGAACAATCTGGAGAAATATGCTCAAGAAAAATATATATTATACTGGTTTTTAAAACACTCCTTCTCAAAAAAGTGATTAAAACTAATACCACTGAAAATGATTAATTTATTTACCTTTTTAGGATATTAATCACTCAAGTCGACAAGTCTTGGAGTTCGCCACTCCTAGATTAATCAACATGAAAATTATGGTTAGAAAATTATTACATAACATACTCGATGTAAGTTCTATAGTCTTTCATCTCAATTTATATGTAAAATAAAATTATTCTATAATAAAACTCCCTAAATGAATTTGGAATTCCGAGATTAAGTGAAGGTGGTACATTGTAATTTAATTCAATAATAACTGATCTCATCGATCAATTCTGATGACATTAAAAATGATAGTGATAAGAGATAAGGAAGATAACAAGTAAATTCTATTTTTAACCCCGAACAGTGAATATTTAGCCTTACATTGTCTCAAATACGTAGCATAATATCATTCTATTACAAAAGAAGAGATTTAAAAGAAAACATAGGAAGAAAACTCCCTCTGGTAGCTTGAATTGCTGCTGATCCAGGACCTCAGATCTCTAGGGAAAGGTTCTCCAAGAAGTACTCTAAGGTTCTCCGCCAGGTTCTCTACTCTCCTTGGAGTGAATTATCAAATAAAATCCTCCACTCGAATCTAATTTGTTTTTGTAATGAGTGAGAGTCTTGAACTACTATCCAAAAGATTTTTTTGTGAAAATCAATGAGCCTCCTTCAAATTCTGATGTTGCTCTGTTTTATATATCAACTGACATTGCCGCATGTCACTGCTTGCTTCCACTAACTTCAAAAGTCCTTCACTTAAGCACCACACATGTGCGTTTTTTCACAAAAGGAATGTCACACGAATTTTTCTCACGTAACTAAATACCACTGAGTTAGTTAAGCAAATCTAGATGGGATTTCAAATCCTGTATGAACCTGCAAAATTGTGAACAAAACAAGCAGTAAAAAACACTAAGAAAATAAATAATATATTTTAGTTATTTTAAAATTAAAATCAAAATAAAAAAATTATTTAAAGTTAACTAATAATTACATAAGTTGATAATTATTATTTACTAGAATAACTATTAATTTTTTGGTTATTAATTTATTTTTAAATCTTTAATTAAATACAATTTTTATGTTTTTAATTTATTATTATTCATTAATTTATTTTATTAATATAGTTATTATTAATATTTAGTTAAGAAAACGTAATTAAATTCTTAAATTAGACTAATATCAATTACATAATTTAATAAAGAGTTAAATTAAATTAAAACTTAGTTTAATTAGTTATTTTAATTATTTTAATATTTTAGTTACCAAATTAATGACCATTTATTTATTTTAATCATTATTATTTTTATTTTTTAAAATTAATTTGTTTATTTATTTGTTATTTTATTTATTTTTTAATTAACTTATCTCTTACCCCCATTTCAGTGCTATAGGGAGAGTGTTTCTAGTATCTTCCCCAACAAGCCATCGACGGTGGTTCAATCATCTCTAGGTAGGGCGCTGCTTCTATCAGAACCATAGTTTGACCACAACCTCATTCTCCGAGGCGGCGTAGCACCAACACAGTAGTGACGATGATGGCATAAGCTCGACCTCCTCTAAAATAGTGACTATGATAGGTGGACTCAACCATAATGGGAATAGGGGTTAAATATGATGGCTTGACCTCATCTATGGCGATTGGAAGATCTAGTACGAGGGGTTCCAAACAGGTAGTGGAAAGAGAATCCCTCTAATTAGTGGTTCCCAGGCGTTGACTCCTTCAATCATCAACCAGTGGCTCATCTTCACTCCATCGGTATTTGGAACGGAGGTGAACGATCTATCTTTGGTTGAAATACATAGAGGGATTTTAGTTCTTCATTTTTCAGTATACAACATATTTGAAAAGGTATGGGTTATTAGATCTTGTGACAGTTATACACTTTTTTCATGTAGGTACTGAGGTTGAGAAATGGTAGCTGAGTGCATAACAGGGGTGCTGTGAAAGATTGTTTTCGATGATGCAGTGCCGGTACTAGGAAGAGAAGACTAAGCCAAGAGGGTTATGATGGAAAGGTATTGGATCTGATGTCAAGAAACGGTGCCAGGGAGTGGATTCGAGAAGAGATGAAACTGTGAAGGAAGAAGTGTTGTGGAACTGATTTGTGAAGGTTATGGTGGATGGAAAAATGGTTTGTGCCGTAGTGGTTGCAAAACAGAAATGGTGAGACAGTAAAAAGGGATTACGGTGCCACCATGAATGAAACGGTGGCAAGAAAGAAGACACTATAAATGGGATACAGTGTAAGGAGTAACACAGTGTCACCATGAAATCGACATGGTGCGTGATGGCACCATAAAATGAATTTATTTTTTGGCACCATGATAGGGGTGAAATCGTTAACCTGGAAAATAAATATTGTAAATAAATTGGAGTTTAAATAAAAACCGAATGAAGTAATTAATAAAAACTAAAACTTAATTAAAACAATTGAAAATTTTAAAACAACATAAACTTTAATAAATTTATGAAACCTATTAAACATAAGTTAAATTATTATTATCTTCTTAAAAAAATGATTTAACTTAATTTAATCACAAACAAAGTTAAATTATAAGTACTTTAGAAAACTAAATTTAGTAAAGTAGACAATTAATTACAATATTTTTGAATAATTGAATTTGATTAAGACTTTAAATTATAATGTATAAATAAATTATGTTTGTTTCAATACATAAATTAGTAAATAAATAATTATTAAAAGACATCTATTAATTGGATAATATTAATTAATTTTTAATACTTGAAATGTTAAATTAAGAATAAATAATTATTTGTAAAAGCATACTTAATTAATTAAATAATAAATGTAAAATCGAAAAATATGAAAACACAAAACAACAAACTAAATAAAAAACTTTTAGACTATAAAATAAAGGTAAACATAAATTCATTAATTTATAACATAAAATAAATGAATAATTATAGAAGTTGATAAATTCATATATTTATTTAAAGGAACACAAAAGTGTTAATATATATTATAAAGCACAAAAATAATCTATCAATTAATTAAAAACCAAATAAAATGATGTCGCAAAACATGTATTTTTAAGGCCACATCATATACATGAACCAAACTCCAAGAAAAAAGGATAGAGAGTAGAAACACAACGTAAAGAAAATGAATTCATACCACTACATCCCAAAAAATAATATGAAAGAAAGTAAAGAAGTAATTTTCAACCGGGTTGGAAATGGGCCACTAAATAAAGACATCTGTAAACTCTGAACTTTAATCAAGGGAACAAAAGTGTAACACCCTGAGATTTTATGAAAAATATTCTTAATTTCATTAATGTCTTGTGTTGTATGCTACACCAAAAGGAGCTTTCACAACACGCATCCTTGAATTGCCTTGCATTACACGCAATCGGTACCCTCCTCGATAGCGTGTGTAGTACGCAATACTGAGTTTCACTAAACAACGATATGCTATTAAAATATTATTAAAACTAGCCATTATGAATAGTAATAACAACTTTTTGAAATTTTGTAAATTTTATTTTTCAAAATGGACTTCATTTTTGGATTCGGAATATTAAAATTATCTTAGGGTGAAATTTTGGTACTTTTCAGATAACTTTCATATTCTAATGAATAGTGAAAATTACTAAATTTTAATTAAAAACAACTTTTTTAATAGAAAAAATTTATAGTGATAAATTATTAATTTGAGTGGTTTTAAAGTATATTTAGAATATATTTTTATAATTTAATACAATGTTGGTCATTGGATGTAATTTCACATTTAAACCAGTTATAAACAAGTGTCAATCTTTTGATAGTTATTATCTCTTAAAAACACGCTATTTGTTTTGACGACGGGAATTAATTTTTAAATTATTTAATGTAACTGATATGTTTTGAATTTGATAAAATAGACATCATTTTTTAATTCATAATATCAAATATATCTTAGGCCTAATTTTTGGTATTTTTCTGAAAACTTTCAATTTTTGATGAATAGTGAAACCACTAAGTGGTAGTTAAAAAAACTTAATTTTTCATAAAACTTAATTTTACCGCTTCTGTGCATGGAATTTCGAAAATCCGAGAGACACGGTTAATATCAAGGACTAAAATCTGGTTCAATGAGATGAAAATATTTTTTGGTGAATAGTAACTTTTTACTTTTATTTACCACTGTTAAAACTGAATAGGGTAATTAAGGGTAAAAATGATATTATTGTTACCCTAACACATGTCCTAATTCTATTGGACAAGTGTAATTCGACCAAAAACAACCTTAGGAATAAAATATGACCATTTAGGCCCACATTGATTAGATTAGGACATTTATTGTTAATTTATTTAAAGAAGGGTTAAATAGTTAAAAATCAAAGTTTAATAAGTAAATCATTTTTAATATGGTGTTATACATAAGATAAATTTGACTATAAATACTCATCAGAAATCTAAAACGATTTATTACATAATGGTATTTTATTTGTTATTTTTAGACATTAAATAATATAATTTATTTATGACACAACGACGATGCAGTAATTATCTTATTAATGCAATATTGACATAATTGATGTTATAAATACCCAAATAAATGTAATTCGAGACTTTTTATGAATTACACTAATTTTCTAGGTTAATATGACATGTTATTATTGATTTAAGAAACTTGGTTTGAACTAATCATTCTGTTATGATTTTCACAAAAATCAATTACTAAATAGTGTCAAAATTGACATAAAATTGTTTTTAAAAAAAATATTATATTATTAATTGTTATTTTATTCCTAAAAATCTAAGGTTCTGAAAAATGACTTAGATAAGGTTATATATATTAATAATAAAGAACTTGGGGTTCGTTTGGCTTGATATAGTAACTTTATTAACCTTATAGTGTAAGAAAACAAGAAGACACGGTAAAAGATAAATTATTTAACTTAAAGTTAAATATAAATGATAAGGTTAAAATTGATACCTAAACTTGTCTAAATTCTATTGGATTAGAGGATTTTGACCCATAACCACTTTAGATTAGAAATAAGACCCTTTGGAACCATTATAAACCGAATTTGACCTTAATATAAAATAATATTTTGAGATTTTCCTAAGGTGCCCCTCTCCTCCCTTATAAAAGGGCACCTCCTCCCCCTCTTCCTCACACCACATTGAGCCTTCAAGCTCGGCCAACCCCTGACAAAATCTCTTCTACGCTTCCCTAGTATCATCCTAGAGGTCTTGGTCTTCTTCAAAGACCATCCTTAGTTCTTTAAGTGGAGGTTAAGAAAAGGCGCGTCAAAAAGAGGTAATATCCATTACTGATCTTTTTCAATTTCATTCTTTTTCAACTTCTTCTTCTTTAGTTGTTTCATGATAAAGTAATAACATAAGTATTTCTTATATACTGATATGTTCTTATAAATATGAAACAACTCTAATTAACCTTCTATCCATCCTATGGAAAAAGGAAATCACCGCGCGTGCGTACGTACGGAATACCGTCTCCACGCTGTGGTGTAATCTATTTTCCGCCACCACCTTAATTGGATGGGTATAATGGTGTAATGAGTAACTATATATGATTATTATAATTTGATATTGATACTGAAATAGTATACATAAACTTCAACAAAATTTCACGATCATGAGAACGATATCATCGCTCGTGCGTACGTACGGACTACCGTCTCCACGATGCGATGAGATTCATTCTCTACATTAACCATTCATGAATGATTATAAAGTATATATAATGGATAATAATGAAATATATGAAATGTTAAATCTACTGCATTTATGTATATATATATATGTATTTCATCTACTTACTTCCATTCAAGACAATAAGGAAAGGAAAACAGCGTTCATGCGTACGTACGGACTACCGTCTCCATGAACGGTGTGTTTCATTTCATTTATCTGTCTATTATATATATATATATATACTGAATATATATGATATATATATCATGTTTTATATTCTGGAAGTAAGTAAATCATGATATAAGTAATAATAATGTCAAGAACAACAAGTCCAAACACCTACGATAAATGAAACGATTTTACCAAAAACGCTTCTTTAACATGGAATTTACAAAAGAACAGGTAATATAAAGTCATAAGTGAACCATATATGATATCATAACAATGAATATGATTCTGTAATAAGTTAATGACATTATTTAAATCATTATACAGGAGGTTCAGATACGTACAAAGCATATCAGACATAAGGTAAGGGAAAATATCACAATCTCATTTTTATCCGAGATTGTTTATACTTTGGTATTTACTGGGGTGTATTTTATCATCCACATCCATGTTTACTCAATATGTAATGTTATTTCCATCAACCTACAATTGTTTAAATCCAGATTTACCCTTCGGTGAGTTTTTAGTAAAATATATGAAAGGAATATTTTGTCATTTTTCGTACGAGGTACTTTTTGAATTTTCTGACAAAAGTACGAGAAGAATGTTTTTTTAACTTATACGGCATGAATGGATTTTTAAAACATTATTTCCAAGAAGATTCCTTTACAAGTTATCATGTTTATTTTTAATCAACTTATTTTAGTTTATAATTTTCTGACATGTTAAGAAAGGAAAAGTTTTTTTGAAGTAGAAAGGATATTTTCCTCAAGAATGGAGTTCAAGGGTTTTATCAAAATTATTTTCCATCTAAGATAATAAAGAGTTCTTTTTTCATCCCTATTATTAAATTTATTTTATTATGTTGTGATGGAATTATTTTTATGAATTCCTTGATCTTATATGAATTGTTTTATGATGTCATGATGTTTAAGATTCCTATTTTTATTTCATGGGTTATGCTATGATGTATGGTTTATGATTTTGTGGCACACATAAGAATGGTATCATTATGAGATGGGTGGGACCTATATCTCCCTCCAATGCATTGGGTAAATATTTTATATCTCATGAGATAGACATGGCTGGAACGGTAGGTTATACCGGTTCAGTGAAACAGGACTGAAACGAGGGTGACTCGGTTCAGAAATGGACTTTGTCCACTAAGATAGTCTTGGCAATGAGTATTGACTAATAAGATATGATTCTCTATGATTATGTTTGTATGCCACAAAGTTTCATGTTTTAATTTATGATTATTGGGATTACATTTCACTACTATGATTTATCCCATGTTATGAAATTATGCTCTCTTTTGCAGGTTAAGATTTCCAAAAGTTATGTTCTTATGAATATGATGTGATTGATATTTCTTTTGTTTACCCTTACTGAGAATTTGAGCTCACCCTTTTATGTTTTCTTTTCCCCAGGATATAAAGAAAGGTTTTAGGTAAAAAAAGGGGAATATCTTTATGGGATATGTTGAAGATCTTTCACCATGATTAGAAGATTACATTCCGAGTTTCCAAAGACACTAAACTATTCTGGTACTTATGTGTGTGTTTTTGTTATGTACTAAGTATTCTGCAAAAGTATTGTAATGTCCATGTACGTCAAGCTTTGGGTCTCTACAGTTGGTATCAGAGGAAAGGTTTAGTCAACCTTTGGAAACTAGGATGCGAAAACGTTAGTGAGATCCCTAGAGATATTTCTATGGTATGTCTAGGGATGTCCCTAAGGATAAGTATACGTATAGTATATAGTCCTAGAACTATGGTAACGATATTAGATTAAACCAAAGATGTTAGATATTGAAGTTAATCCCCCTTTATTATGATTTTTTCCTCTCACACGATTCTTTTTGGGTTTTAGAAAATGGCTGGAAACAAGATGATTCATGATAATGGAGGATATGATGGACAATGGAATGATATTCTTCATGAGAAACCAAATGAAATGGGATTTGGAGGTCCAAACATCATTATTATGCCGAATCAGCAATCTCATAATATGATCAATAAAGTAAAATTTGGTAAGTTTCCTGACTCGGCTAATAAGAGAAAGATGGAGTTTCAGGATGATCATAGAGGAAAGAAAGTTCAATTTCCCCTATGTAAATCATGTGGAAAGAGGAATCAAGGAGAATGTTTCAAAGGAACTGGAAGATGCTTTGGGTGTGGAAAATAAGGACAGAAATCCAGTAAATGCAAAGGAAAGGTTTCAGTTAACACCAGGGATGAGGATAATGTTCTTGCTACAACATCAAAATGGTTAAATGTTTTAAATGTGGAATGTACGGGCATTATCCAAACCAATTCCCTAAGGGAAAGTCTCGTGAAGAGAATCAGTATGGTCGTATGGGTAGTATTTATGTTGATGATGATGAAGAGACTACAAATGATATGTGAGATGAAAGAATTGTTGAAGCTCAGTCAATGGTTTAAGAAGGTAGTGGAATGATTACATGTTTATCAAGTGTAATGTTGTATAAGTAATCTCATGGTACTATGGAATAAAGAGACATCTAAGGATTGTTACACTGTTGTCTTTCCTTGAGTTTTGAAATTGTATGATTAATGGTACTGGTATCCATGAAAGGTTATTCAGATATTTTTGGAAAGTAGACGATATGCGCATAATGAAGGGATAAGGATAAAATTAAATGTTTGATAGTATTCATGAGCTCATGACTGATATAAGGAAATAGTTATATCATGGTTTGAGTATATAGAATTTTGAGGATTTTGGTATGTGGAAAGAGTTTTCTTTTGACAGCACTCATGTTTTCACTACGATTCAATGGGTATTCATTTTTCAAGAGATTACATGATTATGGTATTCATATGACTGGAATGTGACGAACGAGATATATGAGGGATAAATGATGGCATTCACGTGATCATTTTCTCTATACTATGAGCTTGGACCGAAGTATTTTAGATAAGCCTAAAGATTGGAATGGATTATGTTGGACATCAGTTAGTATTGTTTAAGGATAAAACTTTTTTGATATTGTTGATGGGATGTTATAGTAATATAAAAAGGACAACCTTCAGGACGGGCGACAGCCCATCGCGTCGGACAAAGCTGTGAGAATCGAACCCACAACCAAAGTGCGACTGGCCTTTATCGCCTACCACTGGACTACAGGAAGTCCCTGTTTAGTAGAAACTAGTTTTATTATATTAAGCAGTATCATATAAGAAGTATAAGTCCATTTTAGAAACCATATACGATTAATCTCACTATAGATGGACTTATGTGTTTTTTGATAACTTTTCTAGCCTTTTGTTTGAGACAGATGGAATGACCCATCATTCTATCACATGATCTGCTAACACATCACGAATGACAAATTCAACTTCATTTCTTTAAGAGATGAAGTGGAAATTGTCCAAAGAACGACCAACGGTGAGACTATACCAAAATCACGAAAGTATTTCTTCTAATTCCAATTTCATCAACTTTAGAGAAATGATCTTGAAAACCAAAAATGTTGTCCTAGTGCTCTTATATCTGATGAATCAGATGGTACCTTAGATCGTCACAAATTTATGGCTTTGTGATTGCTGGATTTTCCATAGCCATGTTCTCTACCACTCTCCATCAGAACATGATGGTTAGATTTCTCTTCCATATACATATTTTCACCTATGTGGAAACCCAGTGATTAGTTTATTTGGGTAACCGTTGCGTTTCATATTTTTGTTTTTAAAGATTGGTTTTGGTATTCCTTTTTACGATGTGGGTTTCTATTAAAGAAACTTTCGAGTAGTAAACCATTTATAACCCTGACGAATTTCGAGGGCGAAATTCATTTTAAGGGGGGTAGAATGTAACACCCCGAGATTTTATGAAAAATATTCTTAATTTCATTAATGTCTTCTGTTGTACGCTACACCAAAAAGAGCTTTCACAACACGAATCCTTGAATTGCCTTGCATTACACGCAATCGCGACCCTCCTCGATAGCGTGTGTAGTACGCAATACTGAGTTTCACTAAACAACGATATGCTATTAAAATATTATTAAAACTAGCCGTTATGAATAGTACTAACAACTTTTTGAAATTTTGTAAATTTTATTTTTAAAAATGGACTTCATTTTTGGATTTGGAATATTAAAATTAGCTTAGGGTAAAATTTTGGTACTTTTCGGATAACTTTCATATTCTGATGAATAGTGAAAATTACTAAATTTTAATTAAAAACTACTTTTTTAATAGAAATAATTAATAGTGATAAATTATTAATTTGAGTGGTTTTAAATTATATTTAGAATATATTTTTACAATTTAATACAATGTTGGTCATTGGATGTAATTTCACATTTAAACCAGTTATAAACAAGTGTCAATCTTTTGATAGTTATTATCTCTTAAAAACACGCTATTTGTTTTGACGACGGGAATTAATTTTTAAATTAGTTAATGTAACTGATATGTTTTGAATTTGATAAAATAGTCATCATTTTTGAATTCATAATATCAAATATAGCTTAGGCCTAATTTTTGGTATTTTTCTGAAAACTTTCAATTTTTGATGAATAGTGAAATCACTAAGTGGTAGTTAAAAAAACTGAATTTTTCATAAAACTTAATTTTACCGCTTCTGTGAGTGGAATTTTGAAAATCTGAGAGACACGGTTAATATCAAGGATTAAAATCTGGTTCAATGAGATGAAAATAATTTTTGGTGAATAGTAACTTTTTACTTTTATTTACCACGGTTAAAAGTAAATATGGTAATTAAGGGTAAAAATGATATTATTATTACCCTAAAACATGTACTAATTCTATTGGACAAGTGTAATTCGACCGAAAAAAACCTTAGGAATAAAATATGACCATTTAGGCCCACTTGGATTAGATTAGTACATTTATTATTAATTTATTTAAAGAAGGGTTAAATAGTTAAAAATCAATGTTTAATAAGTAAATCATTTTTAATATGGTGTTATACATAAGATAAATTAGAATATAAATACTCATCAGAAAGATAAAACGATTTCCTACATAATGGTATTTTATTTGTAATTTTTAGACATTAAATAATATAATTTATTTATGACACAATGATGATGGAGTAATTATCTTATTAATGAAATATTGACATAATTGATGTTATAAATACCCAAATAAATGTAATTAGAGACTTTTTATGAATTACACTAATTTTATAGGTTAATATTACATGATAGTATTGATTTAATAAACTTGGTTCGAACTAATAATTCTGTTATGATTTTCACAAAAATCAATTACTAAATAGTGTCAAAATTGACATAAAATGGTTTTTAAAACAAATATTATCTTATTAATTGTTATTTTATTCCTAAAAAATATAAGGTTCGGCCAAATGACTTATTTAAGGTTAGATATATTAATAATAAACAACTTGGGGTTCGTTTGTCTTGATATAGTAAGTTTATTAACCTTATAGTGTAAGAAAACAAGAAGACACGGTAAAAGTTAAATTATCTAACTTAAAGTTAAATCTAAATGATAAGGTTATGATTGATACCTAAACTTGTCTAAATTATATTGGATGAGAGTATTTCGACCCATAACCACTTTATTTTCGAAATAAGACCCTTTGGAACCATTATAAACCGAATTTGACCTTAATATAAAATAATATTTTGAGATTTTCCTAAGGTGCCCCTCTCCTCCCATATAAAAGGGCACCTCCTCCCCCTCTTCCTCACACCACATTGAGCCTTCAAGCTCGGCCAAACCCTGCCAAAATCACTTCTCCACTTCCCTAGTATCATCCTAGAGGTCCTGGTCTTCTTCAAAGACCATCCTTAGTTCTTTAAATGGAGGTTAAGAAAAGGCGCGTCAAAAAGAGGTAATATCCATTACCGATATTTTTCAATTTATTTCTTCTTCAACTTATTCTTCTTTAGTTGTTTCCTGATAAAGTAATAACATAAGTATTTATTATATACTGATATGTTATTATAAATATGAAACAACTCTAATTAACCTTCTACCCATCCTACGGAAAAAGGAAATCACCGCGCGTGCGTACGTACGGAATACCGTCTCCACGCTGTGGTGTAATCTATTCTCCGCCACCACCTTAATTGCATGGGTATAATGGTGTAATGAGTAACTATATATGATTATTATAAAGTTATATTGATACTAAAATAGTATACATACACTTCAACACATGTTCACGATCATGAGAATGATATCATCGCTCGTGCGTACGTACGGACTACCGTCTCCACGACGCGATGAGATTCATTCTTCACATTAACCATTCATGAATGATTATAAAGTATATATAATAGATAATAATTAAATATATGACATGTTAAATCTACTGGATTTATGTATATATATATATTTATGTCATCTACTTACTTCCATTCAAGACAATAAGGAAAGGAAAAC
The DNA here is from genome assembly GCA_963277665.1 of Viscum album. Classification (NCBI taxonomy): domain Eukaryota; kingdom Viridiplantae; phylum Streptophyta; class Magnoliopsida; order Santalales; family Viscaceae; genus Viscum; species Viscum album. The sequence continues at coordinate 956,759,260 of OY728143.1, read as the reverse complement.
AGTGTTCATGCGTACGTACGGACTACCGTCTCCATGAACGGTGTGTTTCATTTCATTTATCTATCTATTATATATATATATACTGAATATATATGATATATAAATCATGTTTTATATTCTGGAAGAATGTAAATCATGATATAAGTAATAATAATGTCAAGAACAACAAGTAAAAACACCTACAATAAATGAAACGATTTTACCCAAAACGCTTCTTTAACATGGAATTTACAAAAGAACGGGTAATATAAAGTCATAAGTGAACCATATATGATATCATAACAATTAATATGATTCTGTAATAAGTTAATGACATTATTTAAATCATTATACAGGAGGTTCGGATACGTACAAATCATATCGGACATAAGGTAAGGGAAAATATCACAATCTCATTTTTATCCGAGATTGTTTATACTTTGGTATTTACTGGGGTGTATTTTATCATCCACATCCATGTTTACTCAATATGTAATGTTATTTCCATCAAACTACAATTTTTTAAATCCAAGATTTACCCTTCGGTGAGTTTTTAGTAAAAGATATGAAAGGAATATTTTGTCGTTTTTCGTACGAGGTACTTTTTGACTTTTCCGAAAAAAGTACGAGAATAATGTTTTTTTAACTTATACGGCATGAATGGATTTTTAAAACATTATTTCCAAGAAGATTACTTTACAAGTTATCAAGTTTATTTTTAATCAACTTATTTTAGTTTATAATTTTCTGACATGTTAAGAAAGGAAAAGTGTTTTTGAAGTAGAAAGGATATTTTCCTCAAGAATGGAGTTCAAGTGTTTTATCAAAATTATTTTCCATCTAAGATAATAAAGGGTTCTGTTTTCATCCCTATTATTAAATTTATTTGATTATGTTGTGATGGAATTATTTTTATGAATTCCTTGATCTTATATGAATTGTTTTATGATGTCATGATGTTTAAGATTCCCATTTTTATTTCATGGGTTATGCTATGATGTATGGTTTATGATTTTGTGGCACACATAAGAATGGTATCATTATGAGATGGGTGGGACCTATATCTCCCTCCAATGCATTGGGTAAAGATTTTATATCTCATGAGATAGACATGGTTGGAACGGTAGGTTATACCTGTTCAGTGAAACAGGACTGAAACGAGGGTGGCTCGGTTCAGAAATGGACTTTGTCCATTAAGATAGTCTTGGAAATGAGTCTTGACTAATAAGATATGATTCTCTATTATTAAGTGTGTATTCCACAAAGTTTCATGTTTTAAGTTATGATTATTGGGATTACATTTCACTACAATGAATTATCCCATGTTATGAAATTATGATCTCTTGTGCAGGTTAAGATTTCCAAAAGTTATGTTCTTATGAATATGATGTGATTGATATTTCATTTGTTTACCCTTACTGAGCATTTGAGCTCACCCTTTTATGTTTTCTTTTCCCCAAGATATAAAGAAAGGTTTTAGTTAAAAAAAAGGGGAATATCTTTATGGGATATGTGGAATATCTTTCACCATGATAGAAGATTACGTTCCGAGTTTCCAAAGACACTAAACTATTACGGTCCTTGTGTGTGTGTTTTTGTTATGTACTAAGTATTCTGAAAAAGTATTGTAATGTCCATGTACGTCAAGCTTCGTGTCTCTACAAAAAGGTACTATAGAAAGATATGGAAAACAACTCAGATTGCCTAATCTCATAAAGAACCATGTTATCCAAGTCATGGCCCTACTCTACCTAGGTATCCCCGAAAGAATTGGTCAACTGCACAAGACCTAACACTTGTGGGAAAATCCCATGCAGGGGTCAGTAAAACAATGCTCAGTAGTGTACCTTAAAACACAAAGTAAAAAACCACAATGAAAATTCCACTAAAAAGGTACAGTCATCTCAACACTAGTATATGACAACAACCCATATAACAAGAACATCCATTAATACTCGTAAAGGATTCCAAGATGCAACATCTCATCCATTGACATCCATATGGTTCTGCTCATGCGATGTTTGATTCTAGGGCCTCCCACTCCTCCAGATATCTAAATGAAATCATGTATAAGAAGTCTACCAAAATTATCTGAGATAACATCTAGTCTTGATATGTCTTAAAGTTTCCCTAAGAAATTTGGTATCACTATGATAAGGAGTCTCTGTATCACAACCAAAACTTTGTACATAGGATTCTGATCAAAGAACGCTCGTTCCGGGAGAACTCATTCCTTGAGATATGATTTCATCTAAGACCCTCACAAAGAGGTCCTGATTCTTTAGGCCCCTCACAATGAGAATACACTATGAACTACTCGATGTACTCTAATAAGGTCAAGTCATGATGGAAAAAAGATCTCGATACACATATAGAGGTTCCTGTACCCAGGGCTCATAGTGGGACATCCTGGCCCGACTGGAATTATCATCTTAGATACAGGATGGGTGACCCATGTAAATATTTTTCAAACCCATGATGAAAACGTTATCTATGTTACCATGAAGATAAGTGAGGACTGAACAGGCCTCTCATTGTGGTATATGCCTCGCATGGACCTACTGGGGCCTTGAGACCCACGAAGTCATTATGACCTGCTGGTTCACCAAGATCTATTCATCACATAGTCCTTCTAGGTCACTATGATCCCCTCATATCCAACTCACATTAGAACATGGGTCATTATTTATGATATGATTTGTATCTTTCATCGTACCAACATAGAGATTCCTATGTGTAGCGTCTCAATCTCTAATATCACCATCTTTGATAGGATCAGAAATCTACCTTGATCTCTCATATAAAAGACAAAGAAAACACCACCATCCCTTTCTGGTCATACTAATACCCACTACGCCTTCACAAACAACTACATCATTGAAGGGGTTCCAATGCAGTAGACGACTCATAAATCGGACATACAGTTTGAATGATATGGGAGTTTTAGTGAAAATGGGTCCAGTCTGACCCAGCAAGGGCCGGATGGGTCTGACCCGCCCCACTATGGCAACCTAGCCCGTTGTGCTATCCCAACCTAAGGTGATGGTCCTCAAATAGTTCTGAAATTATTGAAAAAACAAAACCACTGAAGTGGGCTGGTAGTCTACACCCATGATAAAGCGGGTGTCGCGTCCCGCCCGTTGCCATTTTCGCGGATCACCGTCGCCCCAGCCGATCTGATGTTGGCCATTGCTTGTGGCCTCTGATCACTGGGCTTTGAAGATGGTATGGTTCTAAGTCACCTATGGTGCATTATCTTTACCATATGAGGCCTCCATTGCGTGATGTTTCCAGCCGGTGCTGGTGGGGCCTTCGGCAGGCCACCGAACAAGTTTGGATGGTCTGTTCATCGATCAAGAAGATGATCTGGAGTCCTCAGGTCATATTCTTCATCTCCATGGGTTTGAATATTCTTTGTGATACACTGCTTTGTAATGTTCTTTGAACACCAATACCTTTCACATTTCCTCAATCTATTTTCCACCATCATTATTGTACCTCTATTGTGCCATGTCCATCCAAGATCTGTGATACTAGATCATTGCACCAAGGGTCGATTGTAAAATGATTGATCGATCTCCATATGTCGAGTCACAGTCTGAATGAAGAACTACCATGATTAAAAAGGAATAGATGGATAAAATCATGATTTAAAAATGATGAATATACCATGATCTATGTTCATGTTCATCGTGGTTCATTGTCGTTAGAACGATTAACCAATAATCACTAAGAAAGTATCCCATTAAAACCCCACAAGAGTAATCTCATCCCAAAAAAATGATTGATCAGTGGGACAATTTTTTTTTTAATTGGTCTGAGTCCATCATGGAATATAAAGTACGTGGAAAAGAGAAGATTCAATGAATCAGAACTCCTACCACAAGTTGGATTACTTCCAGACGTGGATTGAATTCACATTGCCATGTTGATCCTTGTTCCACCAACACTCGTCGATTCATCACCACCTAATCGAATCCCGAACTCTAATCTATCATGGTCGGTGAGAGATCCTCCTCCCCCATTCCATATAAAAACTAATGAATTCTATATAATTTCCCCAATGTTATGAATTCTAATGTCAGACCATGTCCTTGATTAATTGATGAAACTCGTTAACACTTTTATGCATTTTAGAAATACTATTTTCCTTTGAAATAGAGTCTCTAGACTACATTATTTATGAAAGGGTAAGGGGTTTCTCCATTACTGTGTCACCGTTTTATGAAATGTTAAAAGGAATTAAAATAAACTTCTTTATTTTTATTTTATTCTTCTTTAAATAGTCCAAAAATTAATATTTACCCTCAACCCACGCTGATCGAGTTTAGGGTCCACCTAAGGAAAGAACACCCTCATGAGCTAAATGGTACTCTTAGATTCCAACTATATGTTACCATTAACGATTTATAATGATTTGAAAAATAAAATAAAATTACTTAATTAATTTATTTACAATTTTTCCATTTTCTGGTTTTCTCACTGGACACCCACGCTGACTAAAATTATGTAATTTCAGGGGTCAAACCACTACTCTGAACACAATGGTGCCCTCATATTATTTATCTGGGAAACATTTTAATAGTTATTCCAATATTTTACTAAAACTACTCACATGTTCTATTTAAAAGAATATCATTTTTGGATAGATCATTTCAGTCAATCCATGCCTTTGAATCGCACATCGTCTCACTACCTAGTCTCATTATTTTATCGTGAATTTTCTAGAAATAGAACCTGAAAATTAAATTTGTTACAAATATAATCTCAAAATAAATGTTTCGAATTCCCAAAACACATCTATGTATATAATAACACATGAATCTCTATATTATTCTAAAATTTATAAGTAAAAAATATAAAATTGGTATTACTGTATAGTAAAAAGAAAAAATACCAATGACTAAATCAATGAGTATCCTTGGTATGAGCTCAATCCCATTTTCCTAAGCTCCCATGAACAATGCACAACACAAGAAATGAATCCAAATACCCGTGAATTAGAATATCCTCTCGAGTGCCCTATAGAAATGGTGGCCCAAGCAATGTCTGAGATATACATAGTACGCAAACACATACTGTGTATAGATCAATCGAGTCTGTACAACATAAAATTAGATGTTTTATAATAATAGTAAGTATAAATACAATAAACAATATAAAAATTTTGCTTTGTGTTCATCATGGATAACCATACACTTCAACCTACTTCATCGCAAGCTGGGTGTCTGAACATACGAAATATGTACAAGAATGATATAAAATGTATATGAGTTATCACAAATAAGTCATCAAGAGTTGACCGACCCCAATCTTTTGTTTTGTCTTGGCAGAAGGATCATTATGACATCAATCATGAATTATCATTATTTAATAATAAAGTTCAATAATCACATTAAATACAAAAAAAGAATCTATCAAATCTACTATGGAAACATGATCTTATCTAAAGAAATCCACAAAATAATTCCAAGGGGTCCTGTATGATTTCCCAAAATACCTAATATTGTAGATCCCATCCATGGTGACCCATAAAAGGTGTCCCACATATCACTCTTGGTAAGGTGTACACATACTCTCTAAGAATATACTCGGTATCTCGCCTTGGGGACTATGGATCACCCAATCCATGCTATAACTATCTTTTTAATGAGCTAATCCGCAACTTCTCCCCTAGGTAGCCATTGTAACTCATGTTTCTATATAATCCACTTGGATATCTCGTATAATGAATAATATGTATCCCTCCTAGAATCTATATCTATATATCTATATCTATATCTATATACATAGTAAAGAAGGATTTTTTTCAGACATGTGTCACTCCCACATCGAATTCTTCCAAACGCCGTTTCCCTATAGCATTCCCATGACTTAATTACTATACACGCGATTCACGATTTTCCTTCGCACATCTACCAGCTGGAAACCCTATGCCTGATCCATCATTTATCGACTCCTACAAAATTCCACATTTAATCTCATTGAAATCTTTTCCAGATCTAACTATTTGATCCAACACACTAAGAAACTCCACACCGTCACTCCTACGATAAATAAACTTCTCGAAGGTACTACTTCTCACTGTCACGCTAGAAATCTCTTGACTTAAAGGATTAGATTTCTCCTCCCCAATGTCTTCAGCAACCAATGATGTCAACAACATTATAATTCTCCATAATCAATGGCCAACAATTATTTGCAACACACCGCCTCCATATGTATAGAAATCTTAAAACCAAGGTTTTATAACCTACATCAAACGGTGCCGAAATGATTGGGTTTCAACTCTTTCTTTCTCGATTACCAGGAAAAAGCTGTAATGTTCCAAAACATGTATGTTTGCAAACTCGAGTGTCATATCTGTAACTTTAGTTCATCATCAAATTTTTTTGGGTTCACAAAAGATTAGGAAATTTCATTCTACTTTATACTCATTCAATAGTGAAATTATTATATGTATTCATCATTTATCTTAACATGTATGTAAACATGTGTCTACACAGCCAACCATAGTAGTATCTTCATGATGATTCTAATTATTATTCATCTTCAGTAGGTAGACTCTAAATAATATGTTCATAATACTATATCCAAGTAGCCATGTTATATTTTATCACCAATTTATCATCGTCTAGTAAGAAATATCACAATTTATATTTTTCTGCTTCCAGTATGTAACTGTCATATGTACCGTTTGGACATATAGTCAAGTGACTTTGACTACATGCACGTTCTAAGGCACAATTGTCATTAGAATTTATATTGTTTACAATCTGATCACAACATTTAATTGCCTGTTTTTATTGTTCTATTCTATTCCATTACAATCAAATAAAAATATACACGATATAAACATGCACTCCCCTTTGAGATACAGATATTCACAACTTCAAATAAGACTACTATGAAAACAACATCAATCAATTTGTCTTCTACATTCCCAACTTTCCTAACACTGTTTTGTTATTTCTCATCAATCCACATCTATGTTTATGATGATTGCAATTCCATAGGCATATTTTCTACTAAAAACATTAATCCAACTGAACCAGTAACACCAATAGTTATCATGCAATAAGGACTCTATTTTCCTTTTTCACCAATACCCAGTAATTTTCAATTAAATTTACTAAGTCCATTGCTGATTAATTAGTTATCATATTTTAAATCAAAATATAATACCACTTTACTATAGAATCTTGCTGGAAAACAATATATCTTCCAAAACTACTGTGACTATTAAGGTAAAAATAATTGGGAGACAAGGTTTTACAGCTGATGTTGTCAGACCAGCTAATAAGACAATATTACGTTGATGCATTCCATTATCACCTATATGTAGCAATGATAATTTCAGTTTACTATCTCCAATTTAAATACATTTATTTCATACAAAGAATATGAAATCTTATCTTCCTAAAACTTTTCATGTTCATGTTACATAGTCCCTTAATAATGTTTGAATCTGTCAACAATATACAGAGGATCAAAAAAAGCAACGACTAAATACCATGATACAACATAGTTTTTTATTCTGTAATCATGTTGTCAATGAACTTTGTTTCAACAAATGTACAATATTTTTCATTTATATTAAGCAAATACATGTCCCAAAAATACTCTTACAAGGTATGAATACAAATGAATGGACACTTACAAATTCATATGATTCCTCCTTATCGCTATAAGGACAAATCAATTGAATACATGTTATTTTCTGTGTCAGTGAAATATTTATTTATACACATATGCCTTAAATTATGAACTATACAACTTATACTGATATCTAAAACCACATTCCACTTCCATCCACAGGCGTGTACTACAGTCCAACTACAATTTCAGTTTTGTCATATCTATGTCTTTATATATTGATAATTTATAATATTTAATAACAATGTAACCAATGGTGTCATTCTAACAACACTTGCATACTGGTGCTACACAACTCACCGATGAACAACAAGCCATGAATTATACGACCACAGAAAATACTACTTCAACAAACTATGATATAGCTCCAACTATAAACTACAGAGGTCTGTCAATGTTTAGATTATATTTTCGAGAAAAAAAACAACTTCATTGTATGTTTTCCGTTATTATTTTGACATTAATAACAAATAAATTCATGTCCAATGATGCGGAAAAAGCACTTCAACTACAAAGTCATGAACAGACAGGATATTTAGATTTATGTAATAATGAAATTAATATATTTAATAACAATTCAACCATTGAGGTTTTTATAATGATAGAGGCATGCAGGTACTACACATTTGCACGAGGAACTACAAGCAATGAATCGGAAAACGATATAAAGTACTACTTCAACAAACATTGACATAGATCCTGCTATTAACATCAAAGGTCTGTTATAATTTTGATTATATTTTCAACAAAAAATTGTTTTATTGTATGTTTTATATTATTAATTTGACAATAATAACAATTAACTTCAAGTCAAATGTTGTAAATATATCACAAAAACTTCTAAGACCTAAAAAAACAGGTTATTTACATTTATGTAATACTCAAATTACTACATTGTATGTGTACACATTTGAATTAGAATACTATTTCTATCCCCATTAATATCAACTATACTTAAACTTTTCTCCTGCAGAATATTCAGATTGTGGATACCCTTCAAACATTAGTGAGTACATCAGTTCAACTTTATGGTATGAAGAGATGAGTAAAAAATATAGCCACATACATATCTCCAGATTTTATTTATGTTTCTCTCTAGGGAAAATTTCTTTACAAAAGTTTCATACTTGTCCAAAATACCTTAAGACATTAGTTTTCAATACAACATCTACTCATTCTAAAACGTTCCAAGACCACATGAACATTTACAATTCAATTTTTGCATTAACATCATTGGGTGGAAAAGTTGACAAATCTACGAACTATGGAGGGTCTCCACATGTTTTTAGATTAAATGGACAAAACTACCATCATATTGGAAGATTATGTCCCTCTGATGGACAACCACCAAAGCTTCCTCAGCTATAGGTATATGACACCGCAAATGAAGCTCACAACAGAGCATGGGTCATAAGGTGACTACTATATTAATCGGTAAAATCTCATTTTTTATGTCTTCTGATTATAACTTCTTAACACTATCATATGCAAATTCGATGACAGGATTCAAAAATCTATTATACAATTATGTGCTATTCAGAAACTACAGGAAATGATCCATGTAATAAATGTTTTACCACATCAATTCAGAACAGTTAGGGATGTTATTGAGAGTAATGGCACTAAAAATTTAATGATGTGACTACTTAGAAGACACGAAAGTGATGCACAAAGATACAACATAACAACTACATCTGAGATCACAATTCTGATTTTTGGAAACATTGAAGATCGAAATCATCAGAGAGATATCATCATTCAAAGAAAAAGTGGTGAATTACAACACAAAGATTAGCTTCACCCACTTTACCTACCTCAACAATATCCATTGGATTTCACAAAAGGAGAGGATGGATATGTCGACAACATATCCCATCGTGAAACACCATTCAATCAAAGTGAAAAACTGTGAAAAGTAACAATGAAATAATATTTCACCTTTCACCTTCAATTCTGTTATAATGATTCATCTTTTCAACTTCATTCTAGGAGTCTTCTTCAATATTTTATTGAAGATTCATATACAATGATTGAGTCTCAAAGGCTTTCTTTTTTCACTTCAATCAAAAGTGCTTGAGGTTAGAACTATACAATCGTTTTCAAGATGCTTTCCATAGAGGCTACTGAGATAGGTCTTTATGTGGGAAGCATATCAATTTCCCTTCCCCATTTATTGGTGGTCCGTGATATATGATTCAAAATTACCAAGATTCTATATCAATCTGTAATTGGGCAGGGTATTTAGATCCTTTTTTAACATTTACATGCAATCCCATGTGGTTGAAGTTTCAAGATTTGTTAAGTTACACAAACATCTCCCATCGAACTTTCCTCACATTCTTTCGCAAATATTCAATATTAAGGTGGGGAAACTCATGAAAGATTTACAAGAAGGATGTTTTTTTTAGAAAGTATCGAGTAGCTATGAAATTTCTTTGCAAATAAAATCTACAATTTTAATGAAAACTTCTCCAATCAAATTACACATTTTTTTTACATGTTTTCTCACCTATTCTTCATTTCTAATGTAGTTGTTCATACTATGGTGTTCCAGAAGAGAGGACTCATGCATGTGCATATTCTATTATTTCATAGTCAGGAAGACAAATTTGTCACTCCAACATACATTAAGAGAATTGTGAAGTCCAGAATTCTAAATAAAAGAACATGCACAAAACTTCATGAAGTAGCTGAAAATTTTATGATCTAATGGGCCTTTTGGTGATGCGAACCATTGCTCACATTGTATGTGGAATGCAAAATTCTCAAAATATAATCCAATTTTTTTTTGAACATACCACAGTGGATGAAGATGGTTATGTTGTATATCAGAGAATGAATTCTAGATGTGCAGTTGTCAAAAAAGGAATATCATGAGACAATCTGTTTGTTGTTCGATACAATCCAGTTCTGTTTATAAAATATAAAGCTCATATGAATATTGAAATTTTCAATTAGTCATCCTCTATCAAATACCTTTTCAAATATATAACCAAGGGACATGATCATGTCACCACATAACTCTTTGGAAACAACAAGCATCTGTCTGATAACAGTGTCGATGAGATTAAAATGTACTACGACTACTGGTACATCTCACCCTGTGATGATTCTTAGAGGATATTTTATTATGATATCCATTTTAGATATTCTCCAGTAGATAGACTTCAGTTTCATTTACCCAGACAAAACAACGTGACGTATGAAGATTATGAAAATATTGAAGACCTATTAAATAATAGAAACATTTATAATACCATGTTCAGATCTTGGTTTGAAGAAAAATGTATTGTACCCAGAAGGCAGAAGTCTAAAATATGTATAATTCCCTACAAGATTTTCCTAACTCTACCATGAAAAAAATGGTTCCTACACAAAGAGGGATTCAGTATTGGTAGATTGAACTATGTGACACCATCTTCTAGAGAAATCTATTAATTGTGGATGCTAATTACAATGTTCAGAGGTGCGAATTCATACAATTCTATTAGAACGGTGAAAAACATTACTCATAGTACATTCAGACAAACCTGTTCAACAGTGGGACTGTTAGATAATGACAATGAGTTCATTCAATCACTAAAAGATGTCTCCTCTTGGGGAATGGGACACTCATTGAAAAGTCTTTTTTCCATAATGTTGTTCCCAAATACCATATCCCGACCTGACATTGTTTGGCTTGAAACCTAGAGGATTCTAACTTATGATATTATATATTACCAACAACAACTCCTGCAAATACAAGGTACAAACAACTTACTGTCTTTGTCAATACATATCTATGTTAGTATATTTCTTAATAATACTATTTCCTTCTCCTATAGACTTGACAATAACGGATCATCAAAGACAATGTTACGTTTGATTGAAATAGACAGCATTCTCCGAAAAAATGGTAAATATCTACAATGTTATCCTCCAATGCCCATTCCAGATTACTCATTAGCTACTCAACCTAATTGGTTGATTGCAGAAGAGCTCAATTATAATAGGGGAAAAATTGTTAATGAGGAATCACCATTGAACAATATGCTTACTGTTGAACAAAAACAATTTATCAAGAGAATTATGCCTATATTTTGTTCTACAGCTGGGTGATTTTTTTTTCTTGCATGTATTTGGAGGCATGGGTAATAATTTCATCTGGAGAGTCTTAACATGGTTACTATGGTCAGAAAGAAAACTGGTTCTTGTAGTTGCTTCCAGTGGAATAACATCATTAATCCAACCATGTGGGAGGAAAACCCATTCAAAATTATGTATTCCAATATCTAAAAATGATCACTCTGTATGCAATATTCAGCAAGGGAGTGATATTGTAGAACTGCTACAATCAACAAAATTGATTATCTGGGATGAGGCTCCAATGCTTCATAAAATCTATTTTGAAGCTCTTGATCATAAATTAAGAGATATACTTTTAGAAAAGAATGAAAAATCCTCCAATTTAACATTTGGCGATTTACTAGTTGTTCTAGGTGAAGATTTCATATAAATACTTCCAATAATCCCTGGTGGTGACAGAAGTGACATTCTATTTGCATGTATAAGGTCATTATATCTATGGAAACACTGTCAGGTTTTAACATTTACCCAAAACATGAGGTTTCATTCTACAGATTCAAATGTATGTTCTGATGAGGTAGGATTATTTTCACAGTGGATTTTGGATATTGGGGAGGGACGTGTTGGTGAGCTCAACGATGGGGATGGGTGTTTTCTTATCCCATCAACATAACTTTTGAGAACATAAAAACTGGCATTGGCAGCATCTGTTGAATTTTCTTACCCAGATTTCATCAATAACTATGGGGATGTATCATATCTGAAAGTTCGTGCTATATTAGCACCAACTTGTAACATTGTTCAGGAAGTTAACGACAACATGATAACTCTTAGTACATCAAAAGGAAAAGATTACTTTAGTTCTGATTCTGTTTGTAATGACAGTTTTGATACTGATCAGCCTGAGAACATATACACAACTGACATGTTGAATGCTATCAATGTCTCTAGACTTCCTGCACACAAAATTACATTGAATATCATAGTACCACTTATGTTTCCTAGAAATGTTGATCAATCACTCGGGTTATGAAATGGAACTCAACTTATTGTTACCCACTTGTGTGAACATGTCATCAGAGCTGGAATTTTAACCGGTAGTCATTTCTGGTATCTGGCATTCATCCCATGAATTAATATGACACACAATGATGATATATGGCCTTTAAAACTACAATTAAGAAAATATTCTTTGACTGTTTCTTATGAAATGACTATTAATAAGAGTTAAGATCAGTCTTTGTCTTCTGTTTGTTTATATCTTCGCAATCCTATGTTCTCTCATGGACAACTTTATGTTTCCCTATATAGAGTGACGTCACCAAGAGTTTTGAAAATTGTTCTTGATGATAGAGATAATCCAACCTCTGACTATACCCAAAACATTATCTATAAAGAAATTATTGATAACCTTTCATAGGTATCTTTTCATTAAATATATTTACATTTCATAGCTTTTATAAATTACATATATATATAAATAGATTAATTATGTTGTTGCTTACTATGTTATATCTGTACACTAATTTAATTCATTTTGAAACCAAAACATGTCACTAAGAATGTGTCTTTTGAAAGATATTACTACTGATGCTGATGAAACATTAAAGATACAAGTCTGTTTATTGAATCTATGGTGTAATTCATCACCCAAATCTGAAGTTTCTTCTATTGATCTGATTCTCTATAATGCTAATGTGAGTTTATCTTCTCTAGAAGTTACACTTTCTGTATTGTTTTCATAATTCTAATACTATATAATTTTATTGAAGGACATTATTTTATGTAACTTATATGTGTCATATGATTTTAAAATGTTTACATTGAAAATTAATGATGTAGGAGGCCAAAATTCAGTGTACAATTACTAACCGCCTGCTAATCACCAAGTACAAACCACTACTAGGTGAAGGCCTATGCTACATCACACAAAACATCCAAATTTATCCTAATCTAGGTAGCTACTTGAGGGTAAGACATGCTCACCGACTGTTTTTCACAACAACAATGTATGTTCGACCAACCGATGTCCAACATCTACTATTCATCATTGACTTAACTTCTTTTGCTGACATTATTAACAAAGTAGTTCCTCAACAAAAATTAATTGGTACAATTCATTACAACTCTATTTATGGGGAATCCTATTAATTTTAAATTCATCTTTACTACATGTTTTAAATAAATATCATCCAAAAATACATATCTGACATAGTATACTTTTTAATTTTTTCAATTACTATGTTATTCACACACCATTAAAGGGGATACTTCTCTCATAAAGAATATTAGTTGTACATCAGTTTTCTCTATTATATAAATTATTAGACATCTGTGACAATCATATCCTATACAGTCCATCGGTACTTCCAATCATAAGATTCAAATTATTTTAGAGGATGATAGGTATGCATCTTTTACTTCCTATAATAATTAACATAGGATATTCCAATTACCAACACAACTACTATGATTTCTTGTAGAGGCTTGCGAATGAACTGTAGGTTGTGGCGGAAGTTTGCCAACATATTATCTGAGTACTTGGAAAACAACAATGAATCGTCTAAAATATTGATCTTCCAGGTAGCCAGGACAATGCGATTGAGCTTTAAGATATCTAGCTACAAATTAAAATATCCTACATACTAAAAACTATAATGTTGAGTAGGTAAATTCAAATTATGCTTATGATCTTCAACATGTTCTATCATATTTCATTAAAAACACTTTAATTTTTAATATCTAATTGAGAAACGAAATGTTATCAAACTATATATACCCAGCATCTAGTATATTCTAACAGATGGCATTCGTTAATTGAATATGAAAAATGTAATGTTCGACCAGGTGAAATTTAGTTATGCCTTATTTCAAACTGTAATATTTGTAAATTACTGTTTTTCTCTACTAAATGTTCCAAACTTTGATTGTTTTGTTTACAACTATACACTTATAATTCTGTATATGCTCTTTAATATGTTCCAACATCTGTTATTATCACCACATCAATAAATTCTTCAAAAATACTTCTAAACTTGGACATCCCAATAGTCCACAACTTTAGAATCAGTTAAATTTATGAATTATTATTTTTCCAACTATTCTTTCTACAAACACCAACAAAAAGATTGAAAAATGCATAAAATGTTGTCTTCAATGCTGCATTTTCTGCATTTAACACATCTTGGATCATTAGTCATTTGCAATTAGAAAGTCATCCAACAACAATTTGAAACAATTTTGTTACAACATTTCTTTATTGCAATAACAAAAAAATAATTTCTGAAGTAAGAAATCTTCTGGAGTTAAGTACAATATCCTGAATTGTTTCTTTTAATATGTCGTCTACAACACTATTATATGTAAGACCTACTTTCATGAATATATTAATATTAACTATTGTCTCACTGTCGATAAAGTGTTTGATTTCTTCTACAATAGTTAAACTTCAAAGCACTCATAACTGGTATTTTGGATCATGAAACTCTTGCATGAAAAGAGTTTAAACTACGGATAGGAATATTTGGTGCCAGAATTGTAAAAAACAACCACGCTTCACTTCTCTAAGGTATTAATTTAATGTATTTTTAAATTTCTAAATATTAGTTGGCTATTGACTTAATATTCAAATTTAATAGTATTGATACAACCTCAGTACCTCTAACAACTATAAATACAATAGGTTTAGAGTTCAACTACTAGTGACAGATGAGAAAGACTCTTTGTCTATCGTTCTCTTCAATAGGAATGTCATGGAATTCATAACAAAAATAGATTCTCATTTGAGAGATTCTATGATTCACGTAATATTCTTGATCTATTTTATCTTCTTCATGTATTTGATATTACTTTTTAACTCACAGTTCTATTTCATTACATAATAGGACCCGAATGAGTTTGGATTTCCCCCAGAGCTAAACATTTTCAAAAAAATATTACTGGCAGTAGATGTCACAAATTAAAACATTCAGAATAGAAAAAGTTCTTCAGAATTGAACACTTACATAGTTCTTTTCCTCAGTGATAATAAAAATTATATCACCACCTATCATCAATGTTTTGCAGATAGTCAGTTAAATATAGTAATTCCTCCCAAAAAATTTAATTCAAGCCTTACGAATTTCATATTACTACATTCTCATTAATGTTACTATGAAGTATTATTTTATTATTCCTGATTAAAAATTGATTTTTGTTTCAAACCATTCACCACATACCTATAAAATTAATTTCACTCATATGTTTTAGAAACATCACCGTGTTGGATCTTCAGTAGTCAGCTGCAACAATAATGCTGGATTCGATACAACAAGTACCATTGTATGTTCAACTCAGGTATATTTTCTCAATCATAATTTCATGTAACTATCAGTGTGTACATATTGTAAACAATAATGGTTTTCCATTAATTTATTTTTATTTTTACATTTTATTACAAATTCACTACAACTATTTTTTTGATATTCTAACTGTTAAATATTATATTGTTTTGCTCCATAGGTGTGTCTTATAAGTGATGAATGCTAATCATTTGTTACAATGATATCTTCATTTAGAAAAATCTATAGAATTAATTTGATGCTAAAGATATGGTCGAAGGAAATGAATAATTGTCTATAGACTGCACACTAACTAATGCCAATGAAATTCATCTTCATATAATGGATTACATAAACAAAAAATCATTGTCTATAGAATCATTGTCTATAGAATCCACACCAACTAATTCCAATGAACATCATCTTCATATAACAGAGGCTTGTTGGAAAATTAGTAAGATTCAATTTTCCTAGTTCATATTAGAAAATATACACATTTTTTGTGATGTCTCTTCATTGTGTTAAGGGTGAGTCTAGGAAGGAGGTGTGATTTAAGGACCTTTCTCTGTTAGTTTTTTTTATGAGAAAATTTGATGTTTACAAAAGTTTGTGTTGTCTAATTAATTTAATTATGTTATGTTTTTATACATCCAAACTCCTTGCTCTGTGATGTGGTAGAATGTTTACGGTCTTAAGATTCCTTTCTTTCTTAATTAAATAACATTATAAACTGATGATAATTATTTTTCAGGCTACAAAAAAATAGTATAATGCGACATATCCATTCATGTTTGGTCTTTCAAATCAGTATATTGTGACCTTTATTCATGTTAGATGTGGGTTTTTCATACTTATATGTGTCATTTACTCACTCTAAAGTAGAATTACCTGTTTCAGGGAGAAATATAACTGTCTACCAACTTGGTGAAGTGCTTCTGCACTGCATCGGCGGATCATGGCAGTAGTGGGAGGATATTTAATGATGCTTATTTATATTACATAAAAATGTACAGAACTGTAGTTTTACTCGATATCAACTCTGTTATATGTTTCTGAAAAGTGGATATTGTACTTTGTTTTAGTAGTTGACGTAGTTTTTATTTTGACTAGTGGATGTTTTTTTATGTTCATCAGTAAAAGCTTTATATGAGGGAATTAGATTTATGTGGCCCTAAAGCCACTTTATTCTTACAGTATTGGTCATTCTTGCATTATAATCTCATGTTTGAATAATTATATTATCCTCGATGCATTTTCAATCATATAATGAATGCAGTAGTCAAGATTATATCACACCAGATAGAAAGATTTATTCGAAAGATATGAACATTACCATGGTAAATTATTCATCAAATGATTTAATCATGTTTCTTCCATATTCATGGGATATTTATTAACATTTTTTTCAAAATAGAAAATTTCCCCATCCCAATATCACAAGAAAGAATAGGAACTCTAATGTATGTAAGGCTTCAACACTAAGCAGTAGCTGGGAGGCATGTATTAGCTTCTGAGAATTGGCATCCTTAGTTGTACTACTAAACTATGGACCCCCTTGAAGTTAATATGGATTCCAATTCACATCCAGCTTTGACCTGTGGTACATGATATTACTTATGCCCAACATACAGTAATTTTATCCATCCTTTAGTCTCAATTTTTCAGCATCCACCCCTAGAACACAACAACGACTACATATATATGATGACGTCCACACATATTCCCTCCAACAACAAAAGTATGACATTTAAGGAAGAATATCATTACTGTATGGAACAGAAAATTTCACTTTTATTCATAACTGTAATGACTATTTATCAAACTAGGGTTAACATTCAGAGTTTTAATTTCCATTTATTATTTTCTTTTTTGTGGTTTACAGTTACACATACTTTCTTTGTTCCGGATCTCATGGTTTCATATTATACATTGTAATGATTTTAGATCAAATAAAAATAATTTGTTTTAAAAATATGAAATCTTGTATATTTGTTTCCCATATGTTTATTTATAAACACAGGGGTGATGTTTTTTTATTTCTTACAGGGCTGTATGATATTGTTGTTGCATTCTAGTTTCTATGTGAAAGAATCAAAACAATGAAATTAAATATTCATGTGGTTATTCTTGGCCATTTTAAGTGGTGGAAAGATTTCATTGAAGATGATATGGTAATAACCACAAAAGTAGGAATAAAACTTACTATCAAGCCTTGTTTGGTATGATATGGAAATTTCAATGAGGTGAAACTAATAAAAAGATAGGGAATGAAAGAGATATTATGATATCTTTAATGTAATACAACTACCCCCACCAAGCATTAGATATCATTCTTGTCTTCTCATCTCCTTTCCCGTACAATGGTTACTCCTTCCAAACATACAATTGGTTGTTTTGTCATTTTTTGGTGAATTTTATCTATTTTATTATATTGGTAAGAAGACTTCTTATGCATTTAACCAAGGTATGAAGATAATTTATTGCATTGGGGATCATTTTGAAGAAAGAGAAGAAGGGAATATAACTAATTTCTGATTTATGTAGATGAAATCCTTTGTAGGAAAAGCTTTTTTGCCTCTTTTCTTTATCACAAATCATTATATTACTTTCAAAACAATGTTTTGATATTTTATTTCTGTATTCTATGACTTTGAAGATGTTTTTTATAGCTGGTATGATATAGTCATTGCATATGAAACACTATGGGCTATGGGAACCGGTAAAGTAGCCACACAACAACAAGCATAGGAGGTGAACCTTGTAGTTTGTGATTGGCATAAGAAGAATGTCTAGACATAAGTTTCATGTGTGACTCTGTATAATATATAGAGGTACCCTTAACTTAATTTGTTCTTCTATGTTGCTACTCATATTAAAAAGTTCTTATAGATGGTTTATCCATCATCTAACATTTTTATATTTCTTATTAAAAAAGTTTTGCTGCTACTCTTGAATGTTGTTCTTTATGAATTTTATGTTTTTTATACAGTCTCATGTAAGACAGTATATTAATGCATCACTGATAGAATGATTTAAATTTCTATTTCATATAATAATGCTTAGTTGAATCTTCATTTTATCAATAGGGGAAAATGGATGGATAATGATTATTTATTTGATTGTTAGGTTTCCCCGATATGAATATGAAGTCTTTTTGTTGATGAAGTGAAGAACTACAATTTTTGGAAGATTACAATAACTAGATGTTGCAAAGGGATTTCCTATAGCCGCTGATTTTCATTGCAGGCTACAAAAGGTAAATTTCAACTTCTTTTATTTTTGTTTCTAATTAATTATTTTATGTTAACAGTCATTTTTTTGGGTCTGTAAATTCAGGTATTCTTATTTTAAACATTTCATTCTATGTAGAAAAGTATTATAGGCATTTGAAGTTTGATATTTTTTCGTTGTTACATAATTACTCAGTGACATTAATACTTATGATGTATGTTTTGAAAATTAAATGTCCATTTGAATGTTCTTTTCATTCATGTCCATTGGAATATTATTTTGTATATACTAATGAGGCATAATAATTTTTTCATGTTCTTTTCATAATATCTCAGTGATATTAAAAAATATAATATTTCATTCATGTTCATTTTTAATGTACTTGTCTAATTAATTTCCATTTGTTCTTTTTATTCATATATTTGAAGTTGTATACTTATTTTGTTTTCTACATCATGACCAATTTTATTTTTTCCTTATTATTTTATGTTTTCAATCATGTTCATTTCATTTTTTTCCAAAATGTTCTGTTTTATTTCAATTGAATGTTATCTACTATGTTCAAATTTTGGTTTGATTGTATGTTTAATTTTCCTTACATATTATTTTATATGTTTTCTATGTTTTCAAATAATTTTATTTTCCTTATATATTCTTCTATATGTTTTCCATATATTCTTCATCATGCATTTGTATGGATTATTTTTTTAAAATGTTGGTATACTTATGTTTTCCTTATATATTCTGCAATATGTTTTTAGTATTCTCCTAAATATTCTCTTATGTTATTTTTGTTTTCTTATTTTCCTATGTTTTCAATTAACTATATTTTTTCAATTATATTTCAATATTAAGTATCACTATTATTTCATTATATTTAATATTCTTGTTCTTTATTAAATTTTAAATATAGTTTTTTCTTCTTGAAAATAAGAATTGAACGTATTGTCGTGCAAATGCACAGGTAAGTATTGGTTCAAATAAATCCATGCCTCCATCATGGAGATCCTGTCCACAACATCCATAATTTGAGAGATGTGTTCTCTCCTGGAACCATAGCAGTGAAGGAATAATAATCATTATCACATATCATAAATAATGATATTTATTTATAGTATATTAAATAACATAAAAGACAATTTATTCAATCCAGTCAGAAAATAAGGGTTTCTGCATTCTCCCCACCTTAAAACTTCTGATCCTCAATAATCCTTGGGGAAGTTAAAAGGACACCCCAAAACCTAATCGGGTCATGGTGTATTTCTCAAAAGGCCTTATTTAATTTTCAAAGGCTTAGCTCACCTACAAGCATCAAATTAAGTATATGGTACATAAGTAATAGAAATTCATGACAAAGATCATTTTTTAGAAATGAAACATTAAATCATTGCATACCTGAGCCCATCAACTGAAGACACAGTCACAACATCATCTCTTCAAACATCTAGAATATGGAACTTCCAACAATATATTCAAATAATTAAGGGAAAATTAAGAATCATGGTTTTTTATCTATCATAATTTTTCATTTAACCATGGCCTTAAAATCCAAAAAAACCCTTCGTATAATTCCAAACCACAATGAACAGTTGAGACCACATTCTACAAAAATCCCCGGACAACTCTATAATAAAATCCCAAATCTGAGGACATTCCAAAAAAGTTCTTCACAATCAACATATGAAAAGAAAGTGAGATAGAGGTACATATCAATTCAAACCTTCTCTAGGAAACTACCCTTGAAACACTAGGATTAAATGGCTAGTGCATTTCAAAAACAACACCTGGTTCTCTTTAGATGATGTCACCATGATATTCACATTGATCACGATTACCAAAGCCTATAACCAGATTCGGGTAATGTATCTATTGATAATTTACAATTAAACTATTATTCCCCTGTAGGAACATGGGTACATTCCCTAGCACACTACAATTTCCACCCTTAAAACATCTTATCTGAGCCTAGATGAAGAATGTGGTAAACATGGAATCATTTACGATGAAACAAGAAGATAATATGTGGTTTTCCAAATTCAAAATTTATAGTTGAGACATTAATACAAATCCAAACATCCACATATCAACAACACTTACTATCCAAAAAGTTATATACTCATAGAAATAATGTCATAGTAAAACAACTTGTGTCTATGACTTCATCCATGGAAGTCTTATATGGGTACCCATGTATCACTCAAGGCTAACCGTACACTTAAGGTAAAACTAGAATCAATAGAACACTCTGATGGAGACCAGATAATAAGACAAACAATGTTTAAATTTAGAGTGTTGTATAACCAAATCTCTCTAAGTGTACCCATGGGATGTACAGATAGGCTAATTGATTATCTCAAAATAGGGGTACATGAAGAGGGAATTAAGGATTAAAAATTAGACCTGAGATTCTTAAATCACATGAATAATTATGTTCTCAGTGTTATTTTTAACTGATCATACCCAAAAAATAAATATAGGAGTAGTAAAACCACTAATGGTCAACATCTTATAAAAAAGGCACAACTTCACATACCGACACTCCACCATTAATCGAACATAATGCTCCTACCACCTGAGGCTTCTTGTTACTTTTCAAACACAACCACTGAAGTCATTCCTTGACTAATGATGTTTACAAACTTTTCACTCATATAAAATCATCTCATCATTGTGTTTCCATGATATAAATGACATAATATAAATCCTTCCATCCTTATTGGAATTCAAGTGAAGTACTAACCGTATTTCAAATATTTCACCTTTTTTGTCTTCTCTCTACTTGGTGGGGTAGGAATTACATAGGTTAACATGATGGTCCCCACCTTAGTAGTGTCTTAGTCATTTATTATTAAATACAGATACTCACCCAATGAGACAAACTCCATCGACCACATAAGAATGGTTTTGGATGTAGCCAGCATGATGTTATCAAACCTTATCCCAAGGAGAGAAAAAGTACCAAACACTTAAAATCACAATTGAAAAAACTCACTTTAAATGCATGCATAATACCCCTCTAAGACACACTCCCTCATTCCATAACAAAAGGCATGGATACTGTCAAACTGACCAGCATGTCAAAAATCCTAATACTCTTTGAAACAAATCTCGAGCATTAGGATAAGAAAAAATTTACTCTAATGCCCATGTCATTCATCCATGGATATGACCAATTATTCATGTTTAATATCTTGAGGATTAAATGATTCCCACCAAACTCAAATGAGCAATCAAACTATTTTAACAAGTTGATGGGTACCACCTATATCATGCATGACACACAAAATATCATTACCAAAATGGAACATCTTAGTTAATACCCATATTCTTATCAGCTTCATGCATCCCAATATTGAATTTTATAAAGAAATAACTACCTTAGATTCATAATAACCCATTTAGTGTAAAAGTAGGTTGATGACATACTAAGACATCCATCACTAAAGGGGATGAAAAGAAGGGTCATATAGTCTCCTCCACAACTTCAAATGTATTTCCTTTAAAACTAATAATTACATGATACACAAAACCATAATGAGGGTAAAAAATAGATAAAAAACGCATCCAAAAAAGGGTCATTATTAAAATATAAGATTCCAGTGAGTGAAAAAAGACATATCGAATCTCACATCTTAAAATAATCATAAGAAACTAGCAAGGAATTTAAATATCTAAGTGAACTACCTATACTCTGATATTCCCTTACAGAATCACAACATGTGGATTATAAATGAGTCCATATCTATAAAAGTTCACTAGGTTTAATGTCCCATAATTTTGGTTTAAGCTATAATATAATTGTCTTATAGGTGATGATCACATTCTCATTACAATGAATCTACTCATTGAAAATTTTAGAAAATGTTTAAACTACCCTTACATGAGGGTTGAAAATTAAAGACCACTTAATATTTCATTTTAATTCATTACATTAATATAAATTTAATTCCATAAGAAATTAAGGTCTCAAATTATTGTCAAGTAGCAGTTAGGATAATAATTTATACAATTTAATTTAAAAATCAACTACGAACCAAACAAATTATAACTAACTTCTTTTCTCACTATTATCGTTTTTACTAAAATCCCATCATAATTTGGCTACTGATTACATAAGCCACCATTTTAAACGTCAAGAATTTTTTATAATATTTCACAATTAGCATAGATAAAGAAAATTTCAATCATAATCTATATAGGAAGACACCATTTAGTTTTCAATTCATATTATAATTAACTACCTCCGCTTATAAGGACTACTCAAAGAAAGATTATATTTCCTTTATTAATTATAGTGGGTAATTTCCAATTAAGGTTCCACCCTATGATTATATGTTAAACCATAAAAAAGACTACAAACACTCTAAATGACCACCATTATACAACATAAGGACACCCCCTTGGGGTTAAGAACTATAGAATCTCAAAAAAAGTGCAAACTACTATGGAACCCATTAATCTATTTGGGGTCCAAATATAATAAGTCCAAACATTTTAAACATTATAACATAAAACACCCTTATTGGGTTTATATCATAAATAGAAACATCATGACTGACCTACTTGGGTCAAGTCAAGTCTATCTCATAACAAAAAACCTCAACTTAAATACTTGGGTATAGTTGTGGATTTAGGAAATTTATTCATATTGGTCATCATGCCCAAGTAATAGTTGCCCAATCCATTAAAAATTCAACCGATTTACATTTAATAAAAATAAAGTTAAACTATTTAATATTTATTCAACAATATATAAATATATCAGGCTTATAAAATATGATTTGGTTATATGGGTTACCACTTATCAATTTTTAAAGTTCATATACACTTTAAATATTTCATGAAGTCTCCCATTTAATGGCCTCCAATTTATCTAGGATACAAATATGATTTAATAACATAAATATTTATATAATAGTCTTTAAGTATATAAAGCGTATATATAAGGGATTGATTATATGGGTCACCATTTCCAACTTATATGGGTTACATAAACATTGTAAAAGAAAAATTGGTTCCCATGTAACCAGCTAGTATGCAAAAAATCAAAAAATAAACACTTGAAATTACCTAAGAATAATATTTATAAAAATATGATAACTAAAACACTAAGAGAAAGAATCATGACATATGAACAAATGTACTAAATACAACACATAACTTTTTATTCTAAAAAACTTCCATTTAATTACCTAACAAGATATCCAACTAGTAATGTTACTATAATAACTAACATTTCATATAAAAAGAATGATAATAAAACACACTAGGAATATCAAACAATTAAAAAAATATAGAAATGTAATCTACATGGCATGGCATATTTAAAGAATGTTAATCACTATGTTACTATATTGAAGCATTTAATGGTACTTCCTTTTTATACTAAGACAAGGATAAAATTATATAATTCTCATTAATATGTAAGAAGTGGAAAGGACACTAATCACTCATGGTGAAATAACCATCTATTATAATGTCATATAGGATGTATAACAATCCAATATCTTGCCACTTATATTTTTCCCCATCTGTCAATTGATCACTACCATACTTAGATACTTTCCATGTGTTGGAACATTCCTATTATCCTATTTACCATCCCAAAATTGTAAGTCTAAGGAGCGCCTACCATTAATAAAACATTGTAATATCCCTTCCAGACCGAATATTAAAATGATATCTAGATAGGTTTCCACATGGCCTTAAGCATGCCACTAATATGTCAGAGGATACCAACAAGAAATTATGGTCAAAATTTATTAAGGTGGGGAAAATATACCATCATGTCTAGAGTTTCATAGTCGTATAGAAGGTTTTAATCAGTAGGCAACATTAAAAGTAGTAACAATAAATAAAAAACATTGCAATGGAACATAAATATAATGACGGAATAAAAGTGTAAAACAGTAAGGAAAAATATTTGAATATAATAATTCAGGTATATCTAGATGATTCTATAAGGTATAATAAGAATAGGTAAAAATATGTATTATAATATAGTAAAAGTAAAAAAAATCCAAAAGGATAATTCCATGATGATATTGAGTACTAGATCTATCATATATTCCTAACCTCTCCTTAACAACACAAACCAGATATGAGGAATCCAAATACCTATGAACAAGAATATCCTCTAAGGTACCATATTGAAATGGTGGCTCGAGCTGGTTGTGATATATACTCAATAGGCCACATCCAATGCTGTCTAGATCAATCCAATCTATCAAATATAAAATGATTTTTATGAATAATAGTAATTATAATGAAAAAATTAATATAATCTTGTTGATATGATATGCTCATGGGTGAAAAACTATTTCTAACTTATTTTTCCTGGGTTGGATGTCTAAACTAGGAAAACATGTACAAGAATGACATGAATGTTCCCGAGTTATAATAAATAAGGAATCATGTATGGACCAACACCAATCTAGTTATTTGGATTAGTAGAGGCATCCCTATGATATTAGTGAAGAATTATCATTATTCAATAATAAAAATGAAGCATCACATTAAATCCAGTAAAATAATTCCTCAAAGTCAGTTTTGAAACCTATTCTCATCCATGGCGATCCATAAAAGAATGTTATGGGTCACTATAGGAGCTCCTGAAATACCCGATACCAAAAATCCCTTCTAAGGAGACCCATAAATGGCATCCCTCGTATCAGTTTAAGTATGGTGTAAACATAACCTTGGATCTATTCCCAGGAACCTCGTATAGGGGGCTTATTATCACCTAATGCATGGTATAACAATCATTCCAATGATTCTATCCATGTTTTCTCCCCATGCATTCTAGTGACACTCATTATTATAAATAATCTTCTCAGTGTTCTTGTGAAAGGCATTCCATGTATCTCTTGTGGCACATCCAACAAATCCAAGTCCGAAGCATGATGATTCCCTTAACGAAATCCTTAAATCAGGACTTATGATCACTTATGACTCATAAGTAGATAAGGCATAACAATCATGATCACATATCATCAATAACGAATTTTATGTATAAATATTAAACAACCTGACCAAAAAACTATATTCAAGCCAAAAAACTATGGAGGAAGGTGTTTGGAATAAGAATAAGGAACAAGACCATTACATGAATCATAAGTCCTAAATAAATAACCATAATACATATAATAAATCATATGAAAATTATCATATATAATCAGGAATATTGTATAATTTAATGCATAAGTCATTATACAATAAGCATAGAGCCTCATGAATATGGTATTAATAAAAGCATAAGGAATAAGACATAATAAAATTGCATATAACATATGAAAGAATAAAAGGGTCCTAAATCATGGACTACAATTCATATTATATTCAATTAATTTATTTAAGTCATCATTTATAAGTACAAGACACCTAAAGAGCTGTTTAAACACTTTGGTATAAAGTACATTAGGTATATAAGGGGAATGCTAAGCCATTATAAAGGATTAATACATGGAAAATGACCCAAAGTGATGTTTTTCTTCTATATAAGTTTATACTAAACATTGGAAGCCTTTTAATTTGAATGAATTCAATGTTTAAGAGGCATCTCCTGAAGGGTCTAGTGTGTGGTATAATGATGATCCATATAAATGAAATAGAAATTAGGGAAAAAAGAGATACCACCTACTATATACTAAAGAACCTTCACTCATCCAAAATAAAGGGTTCAATTTATTCGGATGAAGGGAAAATGAAGAAACTAACTAACTCCTTTAAAATCTGGTGAATTCGGTCATACAAAAATATCATAGACAATGACAAGAGAAACTTAAAAAGGAGTTAAAGGATTTAATCTCTTACCTGTATGCATCCTACAAGAATGATGGTTCTTGATTCTAACACCAAACAGAGGATATAATACAATACATATGCGGAGTACAAAGGGGAGGTCTGGTGTGAGGGAAAGGAACCATTTTTGGGAGAATAAAGAATGATGAGGGGGTTTGAGGAAATCATGGGAGAAGGGTAATTTTGGCCCATTTAATGATGGGAATGGTTTGGTCACATGTTTTTTCAATCTTTACAACAACCTGATCTTGTTTATTCTTAAAGAGGGAGGTCACATGGTTCACAAACACTATTTTGTAAACATTTCATCACATCATAACCTATAAAAAAGATAGGTTTCCTAATCGTTTCATAAAATCATAACCCATGAAAAGAAGACGGATTCCAAATAATATAACCAGTGTAATAGAAATGTATTTCATAAATAAATAACCCCTGAAATATAAACGGGTTTCATAAACATATAACCTATGAAGACAATGGGTTTTATAAAGACCATGACATCGAACATAACCTGTTCACAAAAGAATACAAATGTAACCTTTATATAATTTCCTAGAAAGGCCTGAGTAACATAAACATAATTCATCTTATATGGAAAATAATTTTGAAATATCTTTCAAAAATATTTCTTGAGTAAAATATTTTTTCTTGTTTGAAAAAGGAATTTATTTCATAAAACCATTTAAACATCATTTTTTTAGAAAATACATTTAAAACTTTTAATGAATACATAAAATAATTTTGAAAAACGTTTTCCTTGAATACATATAAAACATTTTTAAAAATAATTTATTTGAAAACACTTTGAAAACATTAATTTATTTCCTGATATTTTTTTGAAAACCATTTCATGGAAATTGATATGAAAACTTATAAATGACGATTGAAAACCTCTTAAAAACCTTTTTACTTAAAAACATATTAACGATGCTTCAAAACTTTATGAAAACAATTTTCCTTAAACATTACTTTTAAAAACATCTACTTTGAAATTATCATTTTAAAATTGTATAGGAAGATTTACTGAAATGGTGGCAGGTAAATCCATTGATGTTGTATGAGGTGAAAACAATATTCTTTTGGCATGTTATAATGGTATGAGAAATTATTTGTTTGTAAAGAAACAAGAAAATTCTTTTAAAAACATTTTTAAAATAAAAAAGGGTAAAAATTTCATTTAATTATTATAGGATAATATTATAATATTCTTGGAAACCCTTTTTAGAAACTGGGGTTTTGAAGGAACTATGATTTCTGACCAAAGAGAGAGGTAAATTCATACTTCCATAAAAATTCTTTTTAAAATATATTATTTACCAAATATTGGAAAAATATTAAATATATAGGAATATATAATTAATAACTAGAGGACAATAAATTTCATGAGTGTTCCTGAGATATGGATCATTATATTTCCTCAAAGGAAACATAATCATCAATAATTTTGAAAAGTGGTGAGATTGTTATAACAAACTCTTACAACTTAGTAACCATAAAACCTACTCCCAATTTAATTAAATATAATTTAATTTAGATTAAAATATAATTAATATAAATTTATTCACAATATAACATTGTAAATGAAATATATACACCTAATGGAAATATATAGGTGCATAACATGGCATGTGTATTAAAGAAGGAAAATTGAGACAAAATCATTATACTCATTCGGTAACTTTTGAAACATAGTCCCCATGAAAGAAATATAATAAAATGGATAACTAAATACCAAAAACATTAATTATATGAATCAAATAATACATACATGGGAAATATACATAGCATAAAAAATGAATGGGTGGTTAATAATGCATGTATATCACGAAAATAAGTGAGATGAAATCCCCTTACCTTGTATTCTAACACTTATCGTACTCGTTCGAACAACCTGTATAATAAATATATATATAGTAAAAAAATTTAAAAACCATATTATTATATAAAATACCATATATGGTCATATCATGTTCTTATATTACCCTCTTGTTAAAAATCCTATAGTAAGGTTTCACTTCGGTTAATATTCTGTTTGTTCTTCGTATGTTTCTTAATTTGTCATATATTTGGTCTTTATACTTACATATGATTACAGAATATAAATCATGATATAAATATCATTTATAGTCAGTATATGTGTATTTTAAAAATTTATAGATTATAGAATTACAAAATGGAATGCATTTTTCCCGTTGACGGTAAGTTGTACGTACACATGAATGTTGTTTCTATTATTACTATCATGTTTAATGTAAAAAATATATGAAAAATATATATATATTTATATAATATAATCAAAGTATCATATTAAAGTTATATATATAAAATAATTTCACAAAACCCATCCTTAATACATTCAATGTAGCGTGTTAAGGAATTGCATTGGGTGGTATTCCACACATCCTCAAACGAAATTATCAAATTTATACCAAATGTATTGTGAATAAATTTTATATAAAAGGAATAAATAATATTAAATACATAATAAATATAATATATAACATATATAAATAGTTTTTTCATCATATTTTCCACCATTTATAGGTGGAAAATGAAAATGGAACAATCATCATTTAGTGAGGTGGTATTTCATCATACAAGTAAAAAGTATGTTCGTTATAGTTTAAATAGAAGTATTTGTATGTGTAGGATGAAGCCATAGCATAAAAAAATTAGAAGATATTTTAGATACTATTTTATTATACAATAATTTAATAATGATAGTTGAGGGGGTGGGGAATTAAAATAACTGAATGGAGCTTCGGAGAAGGCGTTACCTCTTAATCGGATAATTCCTTTTGGTGTGTTTGTAAAGGATTCCTTGGTATACTTTTTTCCATAGGGAGGATTCAAGGATGAAATGGGTTATGTTGGGAATTGGATTTTGAATATCTTGTCTAAACCTAATATCTTTGATATTTATGAAGAAGAGGTTGAGGTAGTGTCTATTTATAGGGAATGAAAATAACTTACATAGAATATTTGAAAATAAATTAGGTGTAAATATGTTCTTACAAATAAAAATTCATAACAAACGAATCCAAATCATTAATGGAAGTTATATGGGTGATATATTTCTAGAAATGGGTTTTGTACAAGTTTCTAGGTCATTTGGTCCCCTAAGATTAAGGTTTAGTACCGAATTAAGCTTAATTTGACCTTAATCACTGTGATTATTTTTAATCACTTTTAATACTATTTTTGGTCAAAAATTAACAAGATATGATTGGAATATAAATATTATAATTATTAAAATGGTGTATTCCAATTTTTCTAAATTCAATACATTGATTTTAAAAAAAATAAGATTAATGTTAATCCCACAAACATGACCAAATAATGGGTTTTTAAATTAGAAAAATGTTCAGAAGATTGTTACATTTTTATATTCAATTTCAAAGTGAATTAGATTATAATGAAATAAATTATATTAATATATCTACAAAAATGTAATGTTACCTTAAACAAAATTAAATTATAGTTTATCATTAATAATTGTATAAATGAAAAGGATGCTAGTTAACTAAAATGCAGTATTTTTTTACATTCCATCAAAAAAATGTTTGTTAGAAAAATATCAAAAATTAACCATAAGTTAAATTAAACATTATATGTTAAAAAAAGTTTATTTTAAAAAATTAAATTTATAGATGTTTTTAAAATTATATTTTTTTCTTCATAACAGGGCATGAAAAGCAGTTCATTTGAGAAAATATTATTTTTACACATAATAAAAATTTACAAAAAATTATATTATTCATTATCAATATAATTTAATTATATAAAACCATAATAAAAATATTTTTAAGTGTAGAAATTAATATTTATATTTCTATGTCGAAATGGATTGTTCATAACTAACTTGTTTAAAAATTTATAATAATAAAATGTTATTTTGTAGAAACTTGTATTGTGTGTAACATACACCATGTCAATGTTGTTTGTAGCACATGTTAAGTCGGTGTTGTTTGTAGCACTATCCAACTCAGTGTATCATGTATCACAATACAATTTGGTTTCAAGAAAAATTTATGTTTTAGTTAATTTTATAATATATGTGTATATATATATCTATCTATTTCTAATGTCATGTGAAATGAAAAATAAAAAAAATTAATTAATTTGAAAAAATATTCACCAAATTTATAGGTGTTACATTCTACCACACTTAAAACTAATTTCTCCCTAGAAATTTTTTTATGATATCAATGGGATAATATATAAATGTTTCATTCATAGAAACCCACATTTTCAAAATGAATATTAAAACATACATTTAAAAGGGAAAGTTGGAAACATAGAGGTTACCTGAAGTAACATATATCTAGGTTTACACAAAGTAGAACATAGGTGAGAAGTGAAAACATATACATAGATGAAAAATATGACAATCATGTTCTAATAGAGAGTTATAGAAAAAGGGTTCGGATAAAGATAAAAATAAAAAATCCATAAATCTGTGATGAACTAAGGTACCATATGATTCATCAGAAATAGAGGTACTAGGATAACCCTTTTGGTTTCAAGATAATTTTTTCAAAAGTAAAATAATTTTTGTGAAAAGATAAACTTGAATTATTTCTGGGATACCACATCCTTTGTAGTTCCTTGATCTACATCACCTCTTTCTCTAAAAATGAAGGTTAATTTTTCATTCTATAAGCACTAATACATCATGAGATCTATGATTTTCTTTCCCATATGTCATCAGTTATCATACAAACCTTTTTCTTATAACAAGTTATCCATTATTATTAAATCCTAATGTTGTAAGATAATATTTTATTCTCACAAACATCTTCCAATGATTAAATAATACTTTCCATAAATGGTTAGCATTATAACCCTTCCAAAAGATAAAAATACAGAAATTTAGAAATAAGTCATATAATCAGCTTTATATTGATCCCCCTTATATCACAATGTAGATATTGTTTTTCACATTCCAAACATGTGATTATCCTAATCATATATTATATTTAATTTTGGTAATAACTCAAATTATAATTGATTATTTAGGAAAAGATACATGATTCTTTATTCCAATAGTTACTATATATATTCCTTAAATGTAATAGGTTGTAAACTTCATCTGTGATGACATAGACTACTTTATAAACTAATAAATAATCTGATCCAGGATAATCAGTGTTATCCTATTTACTTTACCCAAATCAATCATCTCTTTACCAAAGAAAAACAAAATTTTCTCGACATATTGATCACGTTAAGGGTTACATTACCTTAATCAAAATATCACATTTCATTTTATTTATCTAAATTAAATATATAATTTTCAATACATAAACAAACATATGCTAAAAATAGTTGTATATTTCATTATTCATATAACAAAATATTTGAATTCCAAAACACTTGTACTTCATTTTTACAACTTTATTCAAAAACCATTACTCATGCTTCATAAAATTATTCCTTTATAATTATTTCATAAAATTGGAAATATGAATCATGTCTTAATGTTACTCAACATCAATATAATCATCCTTCTTATGATAAATGTATGAAATAATGGATTAACCTCACATACCATTCACATGTTGTTGGGGGTCTCTTTATCTTCAAAAGTATAACCAATACTCATACCAACACCCATATTCACTTTATGAGATTTACACTTGTGAAATAAATTTGAAAATTTCACAAACATTCCACATATGAGAAATTAAATATTAAAAATGTTCCTTCTAGTTTTGATATTGACTAAAACTAGAAAGAACAGCGTGATAAATAGTTACCGTATTGAGATACAAAATAATCCTGATAAATTACTTATAGGGTTCCTAAATCATGTATCAAAGATATTTAATATATTTAAATATAGTTTTATCCTAAATTATTAATATCTAATATATATTTAAATCCTTTAAAGATGATTCATGAAGAGTTTGTGAATTTTAAAAGAAAATACCCTAGGAGTTTTCAAACCATGTGTGCAGTAAGGCCCATTATTTTGTATGAAATTACCCCATATAAGGCCCGAAACATCTTGTCAGAGTTGTTACACCTAGGTAAATTTAATCTAAATCCATATCCACTTGTAGTACTTATAAATGTATGTATTTATAGAAAACCACTCACTATATCCATTACCAAAATTCCATGATATTATTCATAAATGTTATCTCATACTTATACTTTTCCTTAGAGAAATCTCTTGATATATCCTTAGAAGTATAACTAGGGATCTCACTAATGTTTTATCATCCTAGATTCCATATTTTTACTAAGCATTTACATTGATACAAACTATAGTGACCCCAGATTAATATACATGGATATTACATCGTTTTAGATAAATATTCAGGGTATTACAAAAATACATTCCTGGGGACCATAATGTTTTAGTGTCTTTGGAAACATGGAAACAAAATAATATATTCTGGTGAAAGAACATAATTATATCCATTAAACATATCAACCATTAGTAGTTTTACCAGTAACATTTATTCATAACATTGGGAAAGTAAACATAAGAAAGGGGTGAGCTCAGATGCTTAGTATGGGTTAATAAAGGAAATTCTTAAGCATAACATGAACAAAAGGGT
Organism: Viscum album; assembly: GCA_963277665.1. Lineage (NCBI taxonomy): Eukaryota > Viridiplantae > Streptophyta > Magnoliopsida > Santalales > Viscaceae > Viscum > Viscum album. The sequence continues at coordinate 956,725,638 of OY728143.1, read as the reverse complement.
ATAAAAATTGAGAATTACATTTGATGATCATAAAATAAATATTAGAGATCATAAATAAAATTGGATGTTAATAATACATGAATCACAAGGAAATATAGAACATGATCTATGATTACATAACATAGTAATAAAATAAGGATTTGTGGGAAACACATAAGAATATAATTACCCTATGTCAAGGAGGAATAACAAGGTTTTTGTAACATGTTATGCCTAGGTTAATAACTCGTGTAATTGATTTAGGATTGGGATTCCCTCCAGTGTACCCTATTATTTCAAGATTAGGACTTCCGCTCATGTACAATCTTATTTTGGGCTTGGGATGTCCCCTCATGTACCCTCTTGTTTCAGGCTTGGGATGTCATCATGTATTACATCTTATTCCAGACATGGGCTTTCCTCCCATGTACCCTATTTTTTGGGATTCAGATATAATCCTATATAACCTCTTGTTTGAGGCATTATATAACCTCTTGTAAACCCTCTTATTTTGGGCTTCGGATGTCCTCTTATGTACCCTCTTGTTTCAAGCATAGAATGTCCTCTCATGTACCATCTGGTTTCGGGCATGGGATATCCTCCCGTATACCCTCTTGTTTCTATCATGGGATTCCCTCCAGTATACCCTTTGAGCCCATAAAACATTTATCATTTCCTAATGAATTGGAGGGAGATATAGGTCAAACAAATTACATAACAAAATCATACATACATGTGCCACATGGAAATAAAACTTACATCATATCATGACCCATAAAAAGAGAAGGATTTTTTAATCAGCAATCATTATCCATAAAATTAAATGTTTATCATTAACATTTCATCACATCATAACCTATAGAAAATATAAATGTTTCCAAATCATTTCAATAAATAATATCTGTTGAAATGAAGCGGGATTCCGAATCATATAACCCCTGGAAAAGAAACCGATTTCATAAACATATAATATGTGAATGAGAAATGGGTTTCATAAATATATAACCCATGACTAAGATACATGTTTCATAAATACCATGAAATTAAGAATAACCCATTAAAATAAATAATAATAATGGATCCTTTTGATAATTTCCTAGATATTCAAGAGTAACATCAACAGATGTCATCTTATATGGAAAACAATTTTGTAATATCTTTCAAAACCTTTTCATGGGTAAAATATCATTTCTTCTTTTAAAATGGACACTTAATGCATGAATCCATTTAAAAAACATTTTCATATAAAATACCTTGAAAACTTAAAAATATCACATGAAATAATTTTGAAAAACGTTTCCTCTGAAAAGTAATAAAACATGTTAAAAGTATTTTTCATTTAAAACACTTTTAAAAGTATAAAATAAAGTATAAAAAGTTTTGAAATCCATTTCATTGAATATTATTTGGAGACATATAAGGAATTCTTGAAAATAATTTCAAAACCATTTTAATTGAAAATATATAAATGAACCTTGAAAACTTTTTAAAACATTTTACCTTGAAAAATACGTTTAAAAACATTTTATTAAAACATTTTCTTTTAAAATTTGAAAGGAATATTTTCATAAATTACAGTGGGTAAATCAGTACATGTCGTGCGAGGTAAAAATAAAATTCATTTTTCATGCTATAAAGGTATGACAAATTCTGTGTTTATAAAGTGATGAGAATATTCCATTGAACACATTGGTAAAAGTCAAAATGTCTAAAAATTTATTTTAATTATTATTGGATAATTGTAAAATATTCTTGGAAACCATTTTTAGAAAAACTGGTTTTGAAGGACATTATATTTTAAACCGAAGAGCGAGGTAAAATATAACTTCCATAAAAATTATTTCTTATATATATATAATGTGAAAAAGAGTACAAAAATAGTTCTAATAAATAAATATATCATTAATAACAATATTATAATAGATTTAAGAGTTTTTTTGAGATATGGATCATAATATTTCACCAATGGATACATAATCATAAACTATATCAAAAAATGAAGATATTGTTTCAATAAACTCTTACCACTTGCTAACCTGGACAAAAAACACCATTAAATAAAATGAAATTACATGAATATTAAAATATATTGAATATAAATTGAGTCATGATAAAACATTTCAATGTAATAATATAAACCTAATGAAAACATATAGGTGCATAACGTGGAATTTGTCTCAAAGAAGGAAAATTGAGACAAACCCATTTTACACATTTGGTAAATATTGAAACATAGTCCCCATAAAATTAATATAATAAAAAATATATGTAAATATTGATGAATTTATGTATATGGATTATATAATATATCCATGGTCATTATACACACCACATAGATGGGATGGGTGTTGAATAAATCATTTATCATACAAAAATAAAAAGTGGGATTAAATCCCCTTACAATGTATCTTAAATCTCGTCATACTCATTTGAAACACCTGTAAAATAAATATAAATTTATTATACATATTTTAAATGAAGATATTATTATATATATAATACCATATATGGTTTTATCATGACCTTATATTACCCTCTTGTTAAAAATCCTATGTTAAGGTTTCACATCGGGTAATATTCGCTATGTTCTTCACATGTGTCTTAATTTGTTATATATTTGGTCCTTATACTAATATCATGATTTCAGAATATAAAAAGTGATAAAAAAATCATTTATATTCTGTATATGTTTATTATAATAATCTATGTAACATAGATATACTAAATGGAAAACAACATTCATTGAGATGGTAAGTTGTATGTATGCATGAACGTGGATTCTCTTTATTTATCGAATTGAACGATAGAAAGAAAATGACCAGTATGTATATAATATAATTAAATTTGAATAATAATTTTGTACATATAATATAATTTCCCTAAACTCCCCTTTAATACATTTATTTTTTGTTTTAAAGAATCACATCGCTTTGAGGGGTTGGTAGTCCACACATCCTCAAAGGAAATTATCGTATTTACACCTAATGGAATGTGAATATGATATGTGTTGTAAAAGAAAAATAGATGATTAAGAAATAATAAATATAATATATAAAATATATAATTATACTTTCAATCATATTTTCACAATAATAGGCGGTAAAGGAAATATGAACATTCATTGTTTAGTGAGGAAGTAGTTCGTCGTACATGTAAACAGAATGTTTGTTACCCATTAGACGGAGGTGTGTGAAAGTGTAGGGTTAACTATTTTTCATAAAAAATAATAGTGTATTTATTATACTGTTTTTTATTCATGAATTTAACAAATAGATTTCATGGCGAGGAAAGGGATAATAAAATAAAGGTGGTTGAGAGAAGGCGTTACCTCTTAATCAGGTAACTCCATTTTGATTGTGACAAAATGCTTCCTCAGGAGACATTATGCACAATGGGAGGCTTAAATGATGAATTTAGGTATGTTCTTAAGTGTATTGGTAATATATTTTCAAAACCTAACAGGTTTGGGTGGTGTTCAGAAGAAGGAGAGGTGTTGGCCTTATATACAGAAGGAAAAAGACTAACTTATATTTGTTTAAACAAGTTTGGTGTACATAAGTTCTTACCTAAAAACATCATACCCAAAAAACCAACCAAAATCTACAATTGAAGGTATATTGATGAGATATTTCAATCAAATGGGTGTTTTATAGGTTGATAGTATATTTGGTCCCCTAATATTAAGGTCTAGTCCCTAATTATGCTTAATTATAAGTTATTCATTGTTGCTAAATTTAATCACTTTTACTAATCCTTTTGGTCAAAAATTAACATTATATAATAAGACTCTAAAGATAATAATTATAAAAATGGTGTATTTATATTTTTATAAATTCAATTCATAGAAGTGAAAAAATTATTATTAATGTAATCCCACATATGGGACAAAATAACAGGTTTTTAATATAGAAAATTGTTCAAAATATTGTTATGTTTTTATTCAATTTTAAAGTTAAATTGATTATAATGACATGAATTGTATTAATAGATGTATATTTGACCTAATGTGACCTTAAAAGTTTTTAATGTATTAATTAACATTAATAATTATTTAAATTTAAATGCAGTTAGCAAACTAAAATTCATTCTTTTTCACTATTCATCAAAAAACGATGTTTCTCAGAAAAATCCCAAAAAGTCATCCTAAGATAATTTCACATTCTAAATTAAAAATTTAAGTTATTTCTATCAAATTAATTTTATATATGTGTCTAAATTTAATATTTTTTATCAGAGAAGGAAATGAAAAGAATTTCACTTGAGAAATAGTATTTTCAAACATATGGAGACTTTACAAAAAATTATTATTTTTTAAATATATTTTATTTATATAAAAAAATGATACAATTATATGAAATATAGTTATTAATTTTAATATTACTATGTTATAATTCCTATTTTATAACTAACACTTTAAAATAATTATAATAATAAAATCATGTTTTTTAGAATTCAAAAATTGATTTTTTTTAGGAAAATATTTTTCTACATATAAATTATTTAATTTTTATTATAAATCATAATTTATTGAAAAATTCCAATTTTAAAACATAAAACTAGTCTTCTAACACTTTGAAAAATTAATTAATGTCTCATAAAATTATCATATAATCATTAGACATACAAATAATTGATTATGATTACATTTTATGAAAAGATATTTCTTTCAAAATTAATAAATTAATCATTAAATATTCATGACTTTCAAAAATACCAACACAATCAAAAAATTATATCATATTGTTACTTATAGGATGGAAAACATTTATTTATACTATTATTGGTAAGGTTCCAATTCACTAGGAAGATGTTATACTCACAAGGGTAATATTTCTATTCATAAGGGTATCATAACTATTCATAAGGGTTTTCTACTATTCACAAAAAAATTGTGTTTTCTCTATCAGACACCAAACATCTTACTGATCGCACCGGTGTTTGTTTGATTCTTGAAATTCATATCACAGAAGTGGAAAAATCTTGTATAATGGTCACATACAATTTATTAGTTCATTTTAGCATAATTTTCCATTGGTTATTCTAATTTGGGTTAATGTGATTACTATAAGAATAGAGAAATTGAATTGATTAGGGTTTTGAGTTGTTAAATTCTTCCCCCTACTGAAAGTTCAACAGCAAAATATCATTTTACATAAACAAGTAAGGGTAATTCTCCTTCATTGCAACCAATGGTAACTAAGTTTCATATTCATACTTATGGTTTCTCCATAACACTTTTACATGGTGGGTTATCTTGTTAGGTATAAACTTATCTTTCCAATTGAGAATTATAACTAGATCCTCCTTATAAGAGAGATCATCTTACATCTATACCACCTCTGAGTTCAGTATAAGTGAGGGATCTCGTGTGTACTTCTTCAGTAGTGATACATAAAAGAAATGATTAACTTGAGCCATATTCAGCAGAAGTGAAAGCCGATGGTCCATGGATTCTATGCGGTCAAGGATTTAAAAGGGGAAAATATACCTTGGTCTTAGCATCCCTTTCTTTCAAAACCACATGACTCTCTCCCAAAGTCATATTCGAAGAAATACATTATCTCTAATGTCAAACTCCAAGTCCCTTCGATGGTTGTCAGCATAGCACTTTTTCCAACACTGATCATCATTAATATATTGTTATATTTATTGAACCATCTTTACCATCTATTTTACAAGATCAGGTCCATGTAGTTTTCATTCTCCAACAACATCCCAATAGGTTTGAGTTCTACATCGCTTACCATGCAGAGCTTCATATGGATCAATCTGAATACTCAATTGGAAGATATTATTGTATGATAACTAAAACAATGTGATATGTTTATCCCATCAACATTTGAAATCTAAATAACATGAACATAACATATCTTCAGGAATCTAACTAGTTATTTTAGATTGGCAATCAGTTTTGGGGTGATAGGCAATATTGAAATTCAATTTAGTACACAAGGAAAGTTGAAGATGACTCCTGAATTTATATGAGAACTGTGGATCAAGATCACAGAAAATTGAGAGTGGAACCCCATGTAGTATAAAAACTTCCATAACATATTTAATTTCATGTTTTTCAAGTGATAGATTTTCACAAATAGCAATAAAGTGGGTATTCTTGGGGAGTTGTTCCACCCCAACCCTTATCACATTATTTATTTTTTATGTCTTTGAGAGACCTGTGACAAAGTCCATAGTGACATTATCCTATTTCCACATGTGTATAGGAAATGGTTGCATCATCCCATTGGACTTCTATTGTACAACATTAACTTTATAAACTATCTATCTCCCTGATATATACTCACCATAATCATTCATCATTTCGTCCCAACAAAAGTGTTCTCAATGATCAGGGTACATCTTGGTGCTACCAGAATGGATAGAGATAGGTGAGTTATGTGCCTTTTCAGATAGATCCTTATTTATCCAAAGTGATGAAGGAACATTGTGTTGTGCTCCAAAATGAATCACAAAATCATCATAGATATGGAACTCTTGTCGATTCCCTTATTTCACTCAATTCACCTTCTTTTTTTAACTCCAGATCATCTCTGTGTGCATCCTTAACCTTCTCTTGGATTGATAGTTGGTAAAATAGTTGGGAAATGTAGGGTGTATTAACTTCCATTATGATTTACAAATCCATCCTTTTCGTATCCTTGAAGATAGGGTCTTTCTCAATCCACATCATAGATAGAGTATAAGGTTCCTTTCTACTAAGAGAATAAACTACTTTATTCTCTTCTCTAGGATGATAGTGAATAGAGAAATTGTAGTCATTGATTAGCTCTAACCATCTCCTTTGATTCATGTTGATCTCATGTTGTGTGAATATATAATTTAGGATTTTGTGATCAGTATATATGACCTTATTTTCACCAAAGAGGTGGTTCTACTAGAATATCAAAGAAAAAAATAACATTTCCTTGCTCTATATTTGGCCTTGGGTAGTTCTGCTCATGGATCTTCAACTGTCATGAGGCATTGGCCATACCATTATAATTTTACATGAGTAAACACCCCTAACCTTAATTTTAATCATCACTATATATCACAAAACATTGTACACTTTTCATTAATGTAAGTACAGGTGCAGTGATCATCCTTCCCATGGGCTCATTAAATCATTCGTCACATACTTCCGTCAAGACATACTTTACACCTTTCTTGTTAACTTACTCCGTGGGCTTGAAAATCATCAGAACATTCTCAAAAAACATTGGTAGTACCTTTCTAATCCTTTAAATCTATATATTTCAGTAACACTAGAGGGTTTGGGCCATTCCACAGTTGCCTTTTTTTGAATGGTCTATAGAAATTTCGTCACTTTTGATCACATGTCCCAAGAATTTGACTTACTTCATACTAAACTCACACTTTCTAAACATGATGTACAACTTATCCTTTGTCAATATCACCATCACCAGCCTTATATGTTCATCATATACTACCTTGTTCGTGGATTAGATGATAAAACCATCGATAAACACTACCAAAAATTTACTGAGGTAATGTATAAAGACTCTATTCATCAAATCCCTAAAGATTTCATGAGCATTAGTAATTAAAAAGGGCATCTCTAGAAACTCATTGTTCCCATACCTTGTATGGAAGGTATCCTTCTAAATATCATCCTTATTCACCATTAGCTGTTGATATCTAGAACAAGGATCCACCTTTGAGAAGTAATAAACTCATAGTAGATTATCAAATAAGTCATTAATATGTGGTATATGATACTTTTTATTTATAGTGATGTTGTTATGTTATGGATAATCAATTCAAAGCCACATTGATCCATCATCCTTTTTCAGAAAGAGTAATATTTCACCACAAGGTGATTCACTAGGTAATATGAACCCTTTGTCCAAAATATCTTGATGTTTCTTCCTTAACAACTCCAGTTAGATAGGATCCATCCTATAGGGAAAATTTCAGAATGGTGTAACTACAGGTATGAGTTCTGTTGAGAACTAAAGATCATGATCCTGGGGAGTTTTAGGTAACTCTTTAGTAAATACATCACTATATTCCTTCATGATGGGAATTCCCCCTAGTTGGATAACTTCTTTTAACTCATCCATTTGAGAAATGTAGGCCTCTTTTTATGGAATCAACACCCACAACATTGAAAAAAAATTTAAAATAGATTCATGATCTCCCATACATTTGTATAGGTGCATGGGATGGTTTGGAAAATAAATATATATTTCCTTTTCCTGATAGTTGATATGTCCTCTATATAATAAGAGTCGATCCATTCCCATTATAGCGTCAAATTACACCTAGGGAAGTATCATGAGATTCGCTGGAATAATCTTCCCATATACCCCGATTGGAAAAGATTGCAACACTTAGGTTGCAATGATTGCAACAAATTGTGCTTTTATAGATATCTCTACTTCACAGTTTTAGGGATTTAAATCAATAGTTCTATTAAACTTTTGAGAAATAAAGGGATGTGTATAACTAGAGTCAATTAATATATTTTACAATATTTAGTTAATAGAATGTGTACCTTGTATGTCTTATTTTAATTTCTCCATTTCCATATTAGTTATGGCATGATATTCCCTTGTTTCATTAGATTTGGTTGATGGTAACACTGATTACCCTCGAGGACTCAATTTTTAGTGCACTGGATTTCATATTTTCCTTTCTCACTACAGTTGTTGCATTGGACCATGGGTGGTGCTCTCCATTCCTCCTCCACATTCTCTAACATTCTCATGTCTTATCAACACTCCTGATCTTAGTGACCTTCCCTCCCACACATGAAGAATTTCCCTATCCATTTTATGTAGTTCCCTTGATGTTTATTCCCACATTTTTGGCATATGGGTGGTTGAGTTTTCATTCCACCATTCTCATTAGATCCTCTATCATGAATCTCAGTCTTTCATTTATTATCACCAATTCTATGGGATCATTATACAAACTCCATATCCACTTTAAATTCACATTAAACGACTTCTTCATAACTCCCATGGTATATAATTTTAAAATACTTTCGAATTTTTGGTTTTAATCCACTAAATAATATATCAATTTTGTTATCATTATTGATAACAAACCCTGAAGCATGCCTTGGAAGTATTTTGGAAAAACATTTATAGGTCGTGAAAGATTCTCTATGATTTTTTCTCTATGAATTCTATCTCCATATTCATATGAAGAGTCCATCTGAAATACTTGTTAAGAAACATTATCTTAAATTCTTCCCACTCTATATATTTAATTTTGTCTCTCAGCTTGCTGTTCTTAGTCAAATCCCGCTAATGGTCTGCCTATCCAACGAGATGATAAATTTCAAGAGTCAGCTTCTCCATCTCATAACAGTGAAGAATATAAAATATCATATTCATTGAGTAGACCCACTATTCCCCAACAAATGAATTAGAAGATCCACTAAACATCAGTGGTCCTTACAGCAAAAAACACTTGATAACCAGTTGGTCCCTCTTAGGTGAAGTTGGAACTACCAAATTTTTAAGGTTATTATTCATAACCTGAGACAACTGGGTAATAATCTCCATGATTTTTTTTTCTCCACCACCCAAATCATTGGGGATGTTATTCGGGAAATAGTTGTATTGTCCCTCGCATGGGTTTTTGGCCTTTTTTCTCCGGGTTCCAACCAATTTCTAAAATATTAAAGGTTAAAAGAAAACATAAGTCAACAAGTCATTTCAAATTTATTCTTTTGTACAATTAACACTAAAATTTAGTCTTATGGGATCCCTATGTTTAACAAATCTTCTTGTGTTCATACTTATAATAAGACTCAAACTAGGGTTTTGACTAAGGTTTTATAATCTTTATTCTAAAATTATATAAATTGTTCCCATGATACCAACTATAGAGACCATTAATTTCTTACAATACATTTACATCATATTAATGATAAAATAATAATAACAATACACAATGAGGATCCAATTCATTAGTGTCTTGGGAAAAATATGAACATACATAACTTTTAAAATATAGAACATTAATATTTATTTAATTCCTTCTTCTCTAGCTTCATATTGGCCCTTGAGTTCTCCATAGTAAACATAATCACCAGAGGGTATATACAAAAAAGGGGTGAGATAAATTCCCAGTAAGAGGATAAGAACACGAGACAACAAAACATGGGGTGTGCATAATAATTATCATTATAACATAGACTTGGGATCATAAACATGACAGGAAGAATTAATAAAAGGACTGAAATGTGGAAATGCATAAAAATAAAGTATTATTCTTTAGTTCTTAACCACCATACTTTGTTGTGAACAAAAATATAATAATGTCAATGCATATATAAATTTAAATAATTATATTAATCACATTACCCAATGTATTAGAGTACTTTATAATTTTGGGCACACCTGTCACATCATAACATCAACATCGTGCTATATAATTATGGGTTCACCCATCACATCATAACGTTGACATTATAATGCATTCCACACACAATGTATATCAATCTTGGACATAAATAACCAATGTAAATGAATGGGATTCCATTCATAAATAATAAATTCATAATATTTGGGTTCCCAACTGATAAAAGGAATAACATACATGATATAACAGTCATCAACATTGGGTGAGAAGTAAAAGGTGTGTTTTTAAAGAGGGTTTCTTTTTAAAAACATTGTGTTTGACATAAAATCTAGTGTAAAAACATTTATATCCCAGAAAAGGTAAGATAATGATGAATAAATTAATTTAATTGAATAACTATACTGAAAATTGAATTAATAAAGGAAAACTCATAGAGATAAAGTTAGGTTTGAGAATTCCCCTTACCTTGTTTCCGAAAGATTTATTCAATTTAACGTCATATACTATAACATTAGATTCATTCATTAAAACATAAATAAACATTAATAAATTATTTTGATTTACTATGGTATTTTTTTTGTTTTTTCTATGGGCCTTTGGAAGTGTAATATATTTTAAATTCGTTGTCTGGAAGTGTTCTTTTTTTAATTTTCATGGCCGGTTCACTTGTACACATGAATTGAAGTCTTGTAGAACATGGATAAACATCAAAAATTTATATTACATTATATTAATCATATTACAATAGTTTAAATGATATTATAATTAATCTTTAATATACAATGTGGATGAATCATCTGTTAAAATTACATGATGATTGTTTTTTGACAATTTTGGTGGTTTTTCGACCAAAACGAATATGTTTTGTTTTATCATTTAGTATTATGTATAAAATGTGTTTCTAGAACATAAAATATGTTAAATAATTAATATTAAAATATTTTTTCAACCCTTTAATGTTTTTATTAATATACTTTATGGTTTTGAAGGAAAATGGAAGTGTATCACCCATGATATGGGTAAATTAATACATCACGAGCGATGATTTCATTTTTATAAAAATAGAGAGAGGGCTAATATTATAGTGAATAATATTGAATTAAAATTATATAATACCATTATATCAATCATAATATAGTTATCAAGAGATTTGGACAAGATATTTTAAGGATATAAAAAGAAAAGAAATGAAATTTGAAAATAATTTGAAAGAAAAGGGAGAGAGAAATTACCTCTCAAATTCTCCTCTTGAGAGCCTCCTCAAGGCACCTAGTATTAGTATTTCCAATAGACCAATATATCCTAGATTTATGGGGATAAAGGAATAGTTTTGGGAAGAATTTGGACAAGGCTTGAAGCATGAGAGGTGTGAGGAAATGTGGTTATGAGGGTTGCATTATATAGTGGAGGGAAGGGGTGTTTTCACGATATTTAATTCAATAGTTTATTAATTTTCCTCATGAAAAGAAATAGTGATGAATCCACGACTAAATATAGAAAACAATGCATTTGATTTTGAACCAATTTCCATTTATATTTTCCATGACTAAAGCATGATGCATAAATTCATTTATTTATCATGTTTTGTAAATTTTCGAATTTCACTATTTATCAAAAATTATGTATTTCAAATAAATCCCAAAAATTCAACCTAAATATTTTTTAATTTTTATAATTTAAAAATGATCATAATTTTATGAAAATAACTTTCCACATGTGGCTAATTTAATCATTAATTAAAATCATAAATTACTTGGGAAATACATATTTTAAAATTAAAACTCCCTTTCTAACACTTTGAAAAAACAATTAAGGTTTCTTATAATTATCATAAAATCATATGACATCAAAATAAATGTTTATGAATATATTTTATTTAAATAAATTTTCTTTTAAGTTATTAAATTAATCATTAAATTTTTATAACTTACAAGAACTCTAACTCTATAATATAATTTTATTATATTTTTATTTATAGGATAGATAAAGTTTTTTACACTATTATTTGTCAAGTTAAAATTCACTTGGATGATTTACTATTCATAAATGTAATATTAATATTCATAAGGGTAACATCACTATTTGTATGGGTATGTTAATATTCACCAAAAATTATTTTTTTCCTATCAAACTCCGAACATCTTACTGATCACAACTGTGTATGTCATATTTTCAAAATTCAAATCAGAGGTGAAAAAATTATGATTAAAGGTAACATATAATTTAGTATTTCATTTAAGCATGATGTGAAATTGTGTTTCCTATTGTGATATTATGTCATTACTATAATAAGTTAGAAATTTCATTGATAAAATTTTGGTTTATTACATGCATCCCCATTAAATGATAGAGGTTTTTGACACATGGAGTGGTTTTACATTATTAAACCACATGTTGGATTAGCTGGATACTCCAAAAAAAGGTTTTAATGCCTACCCAAATTTAGATGCCCCAATATAGTTATAATTTTATTAGTTCTATCCTTCTCCAGCTTCACTATCTTACCCAAGATGGAAATCCCTACATGGAGTACATATAGGGATCACGTTCCTTCTAATCAGAATTATTTGAAAATAATGGAAGACACTAGATCAGATCATAACGTTATGGAACACAATGTATAATCCCAAAATTAGTGAAACATAGATCATAAATTTACAAAAATGAATAACCAATCTCAAAATCATAAATGAGGTTTCCATTGGGATAAATTTATTTTTTCCTCCTTCATAAGGTTTTGTAAAAAAATGAGATTTGTCCTAAAAATATCCCCCTGGAGGGTCAATACCGATGTGTAGTAATGCTCAGAGTCATCTAATATTTTAATATTTTTTCAATACCAATGGCCCATTTTTAAATTTATCAACCCTATGTACATAGGTTCCAAAACCATATCAGTATGAATAATCTTGATATGGATGTATTTCTAGGAAACCTACATAATATCTACCTTAACAAAAAATTATCATGTATTTCTATAATTTTACTCAAGGTTTATCATATTGTAATATTCCCTAATATATATTGTCCTAAATCTAGACCCCAAGGTTTACACTAAATTTCCTATGATTCCAACTATAGAAAACTAACCCTAGTATCCTTGATCTGGGGTCTGTTTTATTACATTGGAATAAGATACATAGAATCACATCCTGAGGGACAAGTTAGTTTAGTAGAATTGGAAAACAGGATAATTACATGAAATTAACATTAAATTATAAAACATAAAATACACAATAAATTTTCATTTATAATTCCATTATTACACATTAAATATCACTTTATATCCGTAAACAATTATTCTTACCACCCTTAGAAAAATGAATCATAAGAAATGGGTGAGCTGAATTTCTCATTAAGGGTAAGAATACAATAAAAGTTATAAATAAATAAGGCATTATCAATATGAAAATCTAAATAAATTAAAATTATTTTACATAAAAATTACTTGATAATAATATGGAATTAATAAAGTATGATCAAATATTTCCATATTAATAATCACATGAGAATGAAACATGATCATGCATATTCTAACAAATTGAATAATCACATAAAATATCAATTGTTGGATTCATAATGATGGAACACATAATACTGAAAATAGAGAACCTACCATCAAGGCTATTTCTAATAAATATAATAATCTTGACTATTGTGTCATATATCTATATAAATGGGTAATTTTTAAGTACAAAACCATATCTAGTTTGTCTCATGAGAGCTACTAATGAATCAAGGGGCTATAGTAGTCTATGATAGTCACTTTCAATGTCTAATGAATTTCTTATATTAAAGGGGTGAAACATAATGCAGATATACATTCATATTTAATCAATAATATGAAATTTAATTACTTTCCAAAATCAATAAACATAATCATAGTCCATGCAGTGTAAATTGAATGGGATCAACATAATATATCCCTAGTAAAACTGATCATAAAATATCTAGAGAAATAATATGTATTGAATCATTGAATTATTTCACCATTAAATCATAATAAAAATAAAATAATACATTTTTTTTCAGAAAATAATTTTTAAAGATCACATGGAACCTTACATGATAAAAATAACCTTTATTTGAAGATTTTTTAAAAAAAAATTGGAATTTTTTCAAATTTTATTAAAAACATTCATTTTAAAATAACTTTTAAAAATAAATAATTGACATGATAATATGAAATACATTTTATTTAAAAAGAAACCTAAAAATTTACAACGTACGACTCTTTGAAATAATTTTTATGATGGTGGGTAAATCGATACATGTTCTCTAAGTTAAAAACAACATTCCTTTTTTACAGTAAAATGGTTAGAAAAATGCCTCATTAAGAAAATAACAAGAATATTACTTTAAAATTTTCTTTAAAATGCTAAAAAATGTGAAAAACATTCTATAGTAAATCATTTAGATAATTATAGAACCATTTTTTACTACATTTTTAGAAAATGTTATTTTGGAAGAAAAATGATTTTTTACCAAAGAGAAAAATAAAATTGAATTTTCATAAAAAATTGTTTCTTAATGTTTTTTAGTACCAAGGAGAGGAAAATGGTAATACTAATTTTAATAGTTCATGAATAAACAGAAGAAAAAAAAATATTTTTTCAATATATAAATATGAATTAAATCCCCCAACGGAGACTTAAACAAAAACAATCCCGAATAGTGATGATATTGTGAAATAAAATTGTCACGACCCGTCCTCGGGGCCCGTGCCGTGACTTCCCCAAACCCTCCTTCCATAGGCCAAGGGCTGGAGACTATCACAAAAGGCGTAAATCCTGATAAAAGGGAAGGCATTGCCTTTATAAAAGTAAACAAACACAACAGAGTACACAAATGAAGTAAGCACTAAGTAAACTGAGTACAGAAGTAAGTGCTGAAATATAAATGGGCTAGTATACAAACCCAACGGAAAGTACAGTACAGTACAATATAAAAGAAAGTAAAACAATGTTAAATTAAAGCAGTAACCACTAAGTCATCCTCTGGATATCCCACCTAAAGGATGGGTATAGATAGTCTCCCCAAATCCTCAGGTCCGGTTGTCCGCCCCGTGTATGTCCCGCCAAGTGGTCCACCTCCGGGTACCGTCCATCTCCATAAACCTCTACCTCGATCAGTGATTTATGTCGTCTACATCCAACACAAAGTAGTGCGGGAGTAGCCCATGCAGGGGTGAGTATACGATACTCAGTAGAGACCCCGAGACCCCCGAAGGTCTCCCAGAATTCACAAAGAATAAACCACAAAGGAAAGATACAATCACAAAGTAACCGACTCTACTTAGGTATATTCCCATAAATATACCTAAGTCATCTATTCCAGTTTGTCTCCAACTCTCGAGCCCAATCACATCCTAGTATACACAGGAAAGAAGTTAATCACACAAATGGTAATGATTGAATAGTCAAGACTCAACTCACACAGGTATACTACTCACGAAGAAGGGAGGATATGATAAAATGTATCCTCTAAATCATCTCTTATACGGAACCCACAAAGGATCCTAGTACAGAAGTTGTCACTTCCGAACCCACGTAGGATCCAAGTACAGTAACCATCGCTGCCAAACCCACGTAGGATCCAAGTACAGTCGTCATCACTGCCAAACCCACAGAGGATCCAAGTACAGTCTTCATCATCGTCAAGCCCATGGAGGATCCCATCATGGTAGTAGTCGCAGTCGCAACCATCTCTAGGGTTCCCACACACAGCGTGCTCTTTTCCGGGAGTGTCCTCTCCTCGAGTCAAGGGGTCGATACATCAATTGTCACGAAGTCCAGAGTTGATGTATCTCATAGTTCCGTATCTTCAAAAGGAACTCAACGCGACAGACAACGCGTCAATCAGACGCCCGGTTTGAAAGATATTGGCCCTTTTGTTCTAGGGGCCCGGTTAGAAATACGATCATTTCTAACCCATCCATTATCCAAGTTAATCCAAAACTCCCATAGAGTATCACAAAAGGACCGCCTCGTCGAAAGGGTCCCAGGGTCGCAGATGGTGCGTCGATCGGACCCACAGTCTTTAAGTAATTAACATTTAAGTGAAAAAGGGCCTGGCCCATTAGGCCCAGTGGGCTGTCGGGTCAGGTCAACCCAGTTTTGGCGGGTCCAACCCAACAAGGGTGTCGGACCGGCCCAAAGAATCATGTGGCTCGGCCCGAGGGGGTGCGGCCCGGCTAGAAGAGGTGTGGCCTGGCGGGGCGTGGCCCCGCTGGCTCGGGTAGCAGTCCGAGTGGCTCGGCCCGAAGGTCGAGCGGTCCGAGGGGGGGGGATGCCCGAACCGGTGGCGCCGCCCTCTCTATTCGGCCGGCCTCTTGGCACGAGCGGCCCACATGGGTGGGATACGGTTCATCCGGCGTGGTGCCCTCCTGGCGTCGCGGCTTCCCTCCGCCTGGCTGGCCGACGGGCTGGCTGGTTCTTCCGACGAAGCGGCCCGCGAAGTGGACTGCAGTTCCTTCCACATAGCCAGCATGACGGCTCCAGCTTCCTCCACCGCGACCTACCCTGGATGTGGCTCTGCATTCCCAGCACGGTGTGACGGCATCGTGCTTCCTCTGTCGCGGCCCGCTTGGACGTGGCTTTTCTTTGCATGTGCCACGACGACCCTTGTGCCGCCGACCTCTTCCACGTTTCACCTCTGGTCGCCGATTCCAAAAAATATCAAGTTCTAGTAGAGGGTTTTTTGGCGGTGTTCGTTCAGCCCGCGCACTCCACGTTAGGCGGTAACAGATGGCCAAATTTATTTCAGAGAAAACAATGAGGAATAGTATAATTTTAATCAACTAAAATTGTATAAAAATTTCCCCTTTCTCGAATAACATTTCTTCATTGTAGATGCCAAAAGAGATGTTGCTTCGTTAATTTCAGAGAAAGAACTATCGTCATTGGCGAGTTCTACACGTCGGTGTCTCCTTCCTTGATGCGGAGGAAGAAAATGGTTGAAGAAACGCGGAGCGTTCTTCGCCGAGTCATTCTCCATTGAAGTTGAGTGTTCTTCGTCGGAGAAAAGTACCATTCTTCATTGACGAGAGGAATACCTTTCTCCATTCTCAAAATCTCTCTCCCCCACTCTCCATAACACAACGATTGCACCAAAAATAAAATAATACGCCTGATCTATTATTTTATAAACACAATCAATTTTAAAATTCAAAAATCAAATCACTTAATTAATTAAGTGAAGTGGTTGAATTCACTAATTAGTATGTTTTGGAAAACAATTAAGAGGGAGAGAGGAAGAGGAAGGGATCCTCATAAATAAGGGGGTTGTCATGAATTAAACATGGGAGTTTAAAGGGGGTTTGAAAAGAGTTATGGGAGGTGAATGGTTGGGGCTCGTGTGGGCCCCACCTCTCCACCTCTCCATTATCCACATATGGGATGTTGGGTGGGTGTGGGACCCACCAATAACTTCCCATGGAAGAAATTAACTTCCAAAGATATAAATAAAATTGTTCCAACAATTTTATTTCAACTTCTTAACTAAACCCCAAATTTTAATTTACAACCCGCAAAAAACGCAACTGCGGTAAAGGCCTCCTTAAGAAATTACAGGCACTATGAGATCATCGGTGTCCTCAGATTTCAATTCCGAACATCGGTTCAAAAGATAGAAAAACCCGCTAATTCGTTCACTAAACGTACCCAAGATAATCTTTGGAAATTGATTTCGGCACACCAGGCCTCGGAATCAAGTGTTGTCGGAAGCCACATACTCAAAAAATTCCAAAGTATTTAATAAAAAATTTTACTTGAAATTTCCGGGTCTTTATATTACTCCCAACTCAGGGATTTATGTCCCCATAAAGATACAACATAAACTAGGGAATAAAATGAGGGTATTGAGCACGCATCTGAGCCTCCCACTCCCCTGTGCTCTCCTGGAGGT
This sequence comes from Viscum album, assembly GCA_963277665.1. Classification (NCBI taxonomy): domain Eukaryota; kingdom Viridiplantae; phylum Streptophyta; class Magnoliopsida; order Santalales; family Viscaceae; genus Viscum; species Viscum album. Next base: position 956,707,419 of record OY728143.1, on the reverse strand, counting down.
TCCCGTGCTGCCAATGAATGTGCACCAGAGGAATCGACCGTCCACGTAGGACCCGCTCATGCCGATCCTCGATCTCCACTAAGACCTCCGTGAATGTCGTCCTTTCATCGATGTCCATCTCCCCGTGATTGATGATTTGTGATGGGTCGTGCACATATCTCCTCAGCTGAGATACGTGGAAGACATCATGCACCAAGTACAACTGAGGTGGAAGGACCAGGCGGTAAGCCACCTTGCTTACCTTGTTGAGGACCTGGAATGGTCCGATGAAGTATGGATATAACATAATACCCTGGCCAAATCTACGTAATCCACATCGAGGTGAGACCCATAAGAAAACATGGTCGCTATCCTCGAACTCCAGTTGTCTCCATCTCCTATCAGCATAAGACTTATGTCTGCTCTGTTCAGTCCTCATCCGCTCCTGGAGGATCTTCACCTTCTCCGTCGTATCCTGGACCATATCTGGTCCTACAAATGCTGACTCCCCAAGGTTAGTCCAACACAGAGGTGATCTACATGGTCTTCCGTACAGTTCCTTGTAAGGTGACATCCCGATGGTGGAGTGGTAGCTATTGTTGTACTCAAACTCTACCAAGGGTTGGTGATCCTCCTAGCTGCGACCAAATTCATGGAAACATGCTCAAAGCATGTCCTCAAGAGTCTGAATGGTCCTCTCCATCTGTCCATCCGTCTGAGGATGAAAGGCAGTGCTCAGGCATAGCTGCATCCCAAATTCCTCCTACAACCCCTTCCAAAGTTGGAAAGTAAAGTGAGCGTCTTGATTGGAGAGGATAGACGATGGAACACCATGAAGTCGTACGATCTCCTGAACATAGAGGCATCCCAAGCTCATTACTGAGCCATGCTCTCTGATCGGTAGGAAGTGGTCCGACTTGGTGAGTCGGTCTACGATCACCCAGATGGAGTCATGTCCTCTGGATGTACATGGAAGCCCCATCACGAAATCCATGGATATCCCATACCACTTCCAATCCGGAACCTCTAAGGGTTGTACCAAGCCTTCTGGTACCTAGTGCTCTGCCTCCACTTTCTGGAAAGTGAGGAATCATGAAATAAACTCTGCTACAACCTTCTTCATACATGGCCACCATTTATGTCATCTGAGGTCCTGGTACATCTTCGCCACCCCATGATGTACCGCTAGAGGTAAAGTGTGAAACTCCCTCAACACTTCCTCCTGCAGTGTAACTGGTACCATGGTACGTCCCCTGAAGAGGATGGCGTGATCTCCTCCTTCATAAAATCCATCAGGTGCCTAGCCTATGGAAATATTAGCACATCACATCTCAGAGTCAATGTCCCCATGATGTGCCTCTCTGACTCGCTGAAGTAGTGGAGGAGTGACTGTGAGGGACTGTAGAAAGGCTGCCACATCTTTATCCACGAAGGATATCTATAAAACGGATAACTGCTCAGTCTCCTCTCTAAGTAGCTGAATGCTTGATCTCCTACTGAGAGCATCATCCAAAAAGTTCCCCTTCCCAAGATTATAGACTATCTCAAAGTCACAGTCTTGGAGTAACTCGAGTCATCTCTGTTGTCTCAGGTTCAAGTCCTTTTTCAAGAAGATGTACCTAAGACTCTGGTGGTCAAAGTAAATTGTAAAGTGCTCTCCCATCAGATAGTTCCACCACATCTTCATGGCGAAGACCACTACTGCTAACTCCAGGTCATGGGAAGCATAGTTCTACTTGTGCTAGCTCAACGGCCATGAAACGTAAGCGATCACTGCTTACTCCTACATCAGGACACACCCGAGTGTGGTCCCTGATGCGTCGCAGTAAACTACGTACCCTATGCCCTCCTCCGTTAGCCTAAAGATGAGTGCACTAGTCAATCTCTGTCTCATATTTTGAAAGCTCTGCTGAAATATATCTGACTATAAGAAGGGTTTACCCTTCTTAGTCAATGCTGAAAGCAGTTCTGCAACTCTGGAGAAGTCTGGAACAAATCATCGATAGTACCCAGCCAGTCCTAGAAAACTCTGCACCTCCATCACGCTCCTGGGTGGCTCCCAAGCAAGTACTTCTTCAATCTTCAAAAGATCCACCGCAACTCCCGCCTCTGAGATAACATTCCCCAAGAACTGAACCTATCGAATCCAGAACATGCACTTCGAGAGATTACCATAAAGATGGTGCTCTCAGAGTGTGTCCAGTACAACCTTTAAGTGGTAGGTGTGCTCCTCCTCAGTAGCTGAGTAAATCAGTATGTCGTCGATGAAGACTATGACAAAACGATTGAGGTAAGGCTGAAAGATCCTCTTCATGACACTCATGAACACTGATGGAGTGTTGGTTACGACAATGGGTATAACCAGGAACTCATAGTGGCCATACCAACACCAGAAGGTTGTATTCTGCACATCCTCGTCTCAAACTCTGAGCTGGTGATAGCCTGACTTGAGGTCTATCTACGAGAACCATCGTGATCCCCTGAGCTGATCAGAGAGGTCTTAATTCCTTGAGAGTGGGTAATTATTCCTTACGGTCACCTGATTTAGGCAACGGAAGTCTACACATAGTCGTAATCTCCCATCCAACTTCTTGGAGAATAAAATCAGAGAATCCCAGGGTGAAACACTGGGTAGGATGAATCCCTTTCCCTGTAAGTCTTCCAGTTGTACCTGTAGCTCACGAAGCTCAGCGGGAGCCATCCGATAAGCTAAAGTATATATATCGGTGTTGTCTCGGGGTATAGGTCAATGTAGAAATATACCTCTCTGCGAGGAGGTAGTCCTAGAACGTCGTCAGGAAAAACATCCGCATACTCGTCCACCACAACAGGAAAACTCGGACTCCACACATCAACTGCTCCTAGGATGAGACTAGCCAACTGATGTGTGATCGGTTTCCCTCTCTTCTGAGTAAGTCCATCATGCGCTACCAAGGCTCCCTTCATGCCAGTGAAGGTGAACCTGCTCCCATATGTGCGGACACACTGCAATGTGTGCATAATTCTATCAATATGAGCATGGACTGTAGACAACCATTCCATACCCAAGATGTCGTCGTAAGGCCTCGACGCCACTACAAGAAGATCCCAGCCAAAGCTCTCACCTCCTATAGTAATCTCACACTACCGTCACCAGTGCATAATCGTTGAGTCTGCTTCTATAGAAGTCTCTAGCCATAAGGATCGAGCCAACGGCTCCGTCGGAATCTCCATGCTCCGAACAAGGGCAGTGACAATAAAATAATGACTCACTCTTGTGCCTATAAGAACTACAGAAAGGGTAAAGTAGACACAGATAGTACCTCAAATCATATCAGATGCGTCGTGGTTGTAGGCCTCGACTGCCTGGAGCTGAGCATGCCCCTGTCTGGCAGCTCCCTGTGGTCAGGGTGGTCCTCCTGGTGGTGGTGGTGGTGGTAGAGTCTCGAAGCGTCGTCCACCACCCACTGCTCAGCCAGCTCCTCTGCCTCGTCCGCCTAATCCTTTCGGACCGCCATGGTCGAATCTCTGCCTCTGCCTAGGTGGTCCTTCAATTTTCTACTGCTCATCTGCATGGTGGGTCGGGCAGTCACGAACCATGTGGCCCTGCCCACTGCAAGCATAGCACTGCCTTCCCCTCGTATGGCTGGCTCTGCTCCATGTGCCCCACACATCCGAACCAATATCCTAAGGTTGTCCACCTGATGGCCTGGTCCACTTGGACCTCTACGACATTTGTCTACTACCGGCTGTAAAAGAATCCGCTACGTGTCGCCCTACGGTGGGTCTCCCTGACGGCATCGGCTCAGCAAGAAATCTCTCCACAATAAGGGCGCGCTCCGGCACTCCTGCCTGCGTCAGAATACTGAGGGAGATCATCAAAGACCTGATCTCATGCCTCATTCCCTGGTCAAAGGTATGTGCCTGGAAGAATGGGTCATGTACCATGTCTGTGGAGTAGCGCGAGAGGTCGGTAAATCTCGCCGAGTACTGGGCTACTGTCATGCTGCCCTACTGCAGATGAAGTAACTCTTGGATGCGCACCACACAGAGGGTGGCTAGAACAAACTCCTAGCAGAAGAGACACTAAAATTCCATCCAAAGTAGTGATGCCTCGTCATGCACATGGAGCATCAGGCTCCACCATCTACCTGCTAGTGCATGAAGGATAATTGTGGCAAGTATCACCATAAGGTCTGCTGGTGTCCCTACCAATATGAAGACTCTGACGATAGCCTCCATCCAATCCTCGGCTACCTGAGGGTCCGTCTCTCCGCAGAACCTGGGTGGCCTCTGTCGCAGAAAATCATTCAATGCACTCAGGCAGTGTGCACTCTCTGCTGCTAGGGCTGGTGGTATTGGTGGCACGGCGGGTAGTGGTACCGCAGGTGCCTCTGCTATAATGGGGCCCTGCACTGAGGCCTCGTCACTCGGTGGGTTGCCATATCGCACGTAACTAGAAACCCTAGCTGGATGCCTTCGTGGGGCCATCCTGAAAAGATACAGGTGCACCACGGTCAAACAATATACCTGGTGAAATGACAAAAAGTAATCACAATGAAAACGTTTGAAACACACATGCAATCAATGTTTTCGTGCACTCAGTCGGAAATCAGAAGTCAGGGTCCTGGTGTATGGATACGTCGGCCGATGCACCAACACTGGACTCTCTGGACTGATAACCACACTCAATACTCTTAACACTATTACATCACAGAGAAGAAATTATCAGTGTCCTGAGTTCTGTGGTTGAACCGATTGCTTTGATTCAAATTTATCACGACCCTTCCTCGAAGCCCAGGTCATGACTACCCCAAGCCCACCTTCCATAGGCCAGGGGCTGGAGACTATTACCAAATGAATAAATCACGATAAAACAGAAGGTATTTCCTTTATAAAAGTAAACAAACACAGAGTACACAACTGAAGAAAACACAAAGTAAACTGAGTACACAAGTAAGTGCTGAAAAGTAAATGGGCCAGTACACAAACCCAACTGAAAGTAGAGTACAGTACAGTAGGAAATAAAGTAAAATAGTAGTAAATTAAATCAGCAACCACTATGTTGTCCTCCAGATATCCCACCTGATGGGTGGGTATAGATGGTCTCCCCAACTCCTCGGGTCCGGTCGTCCGCCCTATGTACCTCCTGCCAAGTAGTCCACCTCCGGGTACCATCCAGCTCCACAAACCGCTACCTCGATCAATGTTGTCTGTCGTCTGCATCCAACACAAAGTAGTACAGGCGTAGCCCGTGTAGGGGTGAGTATACGATACTTAGTAGAGACCCCGAGACCCCCGAAAATCTCCCAAAATCCACAAAGGATAAACCAAAAAGGAAAGATACAATCATTAAGTATCAACCGAATCTACTTAGGTATATGCCAATACATATACCTAAGTCATCTATTCCTGTTCGGCTCCAACTCTCGAGCCCAAGCACATACCAGTCCACATAGGAATGACGTAAATCACACCAATGGTAATGATTGAATAGTCAAGACTCAGCTCAAATAGGTATATTACTCATGAAGAAAGGTGGAGATGATTACATGTAGCCTCTGAATCATCTCCTTTTCCAAACTAACGTAGGATCCTAGTATAGAGGTCGTCGCTGCTGAACCCACGTAGGATCCATGTACAGTAACCATGGCTGTCGAACCCACATAAGATCCAAGTACAGTCGTCATCGCTGCTGAACCCATGGAGGATCCACGTACAGTCGTTTCTCAGCCGAACCCATGGAGGACACAAGTAAAGTCATCATCGTCGTCGAACCCACGAAGGATCCCAGCACGGTAGTCGTCGCAGTCGCAACCATCTCTACGGTTCCTGCACATAGCTTGCTTGTTTCTGGGAGGGTCCACTCCTCGAGTCAAGGGGTCGATACATCAACTATCATGAAGTCCAGAGTTGATGTATCCCGAAGTTCCGTATCGTCTAAATGAACTCAACACGATAGACGTCGCGTCAATCAGACGCCCGGTTTGAAAGATATTGGGGTTTTCATTCCAGGGGCCCGGTTAAAAATACGCTCATTTCTAACCTGTCCATTATCAATGGTCTTTGAATACTCACTTTGAGTATCACAAAAGGACTGCCTCATCGAAAGGGTCTCAGTGCCGCAGACGGTGCCTCGATCGAACGCACAGTCTTTAAGTAATTCACGTTTAATTGAAAAATATCCTGGCCCATTAGGCCCAATGGACTGGTGGGTTGGGTCAACCCAGTTTCGGAGCGTCCGACCCGGAAAGGGTGTCGGACTGGCCCGAATAATCACGCGGCCCGGCCCGGCCAGCTAGCCGAGTGGCTCGGCCTGAATGTCGAGCTGTCCGGGGGGGCTGGTTGCCCGAACCAGCGGCGCAGAGCGGCACCGCCCTCCCTATCCGGCCAGCCGAAGCCAGTCGGCCTCTTGGAATGAGCAACTCGCACGGGTGGGTCGCGGTTCATCTTGCACGGCGCCCTCCTGGCACTGCGTTTCCTTCCGCACAGATGGCGCGACACTGCCGGCTTCCTCCGTCGTGGCCCGCTTGCCGCGGCTTTTCTTTGCGTGTGCGACGATGGCCCTTGCACCACCGGCCTCTTCCCTGTTCCGCCTCTGGTCACCGATTCCAAAAAAGATCACATTCCAGTGGAGGGTCATTGGGCCGTGTTCGTTTGTCCTCCGCCCTCCGCATTAGGTGGTAACACATGGCTAAATTTGTTTCAGAGAAAACATCGAGGAACAATACAATTTTAATCAACTAAAATTTTATAAAAATTTCCCCTACCTCGAATAAAGTTTGTTCATTGTAGATGTAGAATGCGATGATGCTTCGTCAATGTCAGAGAATGAAACATCGTCATTGGAGAGTTCTCCACATTGGTGTCTCCTCCCTTGATGCAGAGGAAGAAAGGGATTGAAGAAACCTGGAGCGTTCTTCATCGAGTCATTCTCCTTCGAAGTTGAGTGTTCTTCGTCGGAGAAAATCACCCTTCTTTGTTGAGGATAGGAATACCTTTCTCGCTTCTCAAAAGATCTCTAACCCACTATCCTTAACACAAATATTTCCCCAAAAATAAAATAATAATACTAAGCTATTATTTTATTAACACAAGCAATTTTAAAATTCAGAAATAAAATCACTTAATAAATTAAGTGAAGAGGTTGAATTCATTAATTAGGTTGTGTTGGCAAACAATTAAGAGGGAGAGAGGAAGAGGAAGGGATCCTCATAAATAAGGGGGGTTGTCATGAATTAAACCTTGGAGTTTAAAGGGGGTTTGAAAAGAGTTATGGGAGGTGAAAGGTTGGGGCTCGTGTGGGACCCACCTCTCCACCTCTCCATTATCCACACATGGGAACTTGGGTGGGCGTGGTCCCCACCAATAACTTCCCATGGAAGAAATTAACTTCCAAAGATATAAATAACATTGTTCCAACAATTTTATTTAACTTCTTAACTAAACCCCAAATTTTAATTTACAACCTGCATGAAACAAAACTGCGGTATAGGTCCCCGTAAGTAATTATCGACGCTGTGAGTTCATCGCTGCCCTCATATTTCAATTCCGAACATCGGTTCAAAAGATAGAAAAACATGCTCATTCATTCACTGAACGTACCCGAGTGAAACTTCATAAATTGATTCCAGGCACACCGGGCCTCGGAATCAAGTGCTGTTAGAAGCCACAGACTCGTAAAATTCCAAAGTATTTATGAAAAAAATTTCATTGAAATTTTTCAGGTCTTTACAGAAACCTTACCACTTTGTTGTATTTTTTATTCATAGTCACCATGATATATATAACATTAAATAAAACATTAAATACCATGATGGTTTATAAATTATTGATATAATATAAAAAATGGCATTATATACACCCTATAAAATAAATAAAAGGTGAATATGGCTAATGTCACACAAAAATAAAAGTGAGATGAGAAACCCTTACCTTAAGAACAAATTTTAATTTATATTCTTTATCATTCTGAATAATATTTTTTTAATTATGTACATACTTATGAAACTATTTCAATTTTATTATTCCTTTTATTTTACTAATTTCCATGTTATATATGATTTCTTAGTTAATTATTTTTATGATGCATGTTTTTTTCGATATTTGGATAATGTATCAAAAATGACTTTGGTGTGATGTCTATGGACAAAAGGGTTATTATTTAAACATCTATAGAATAATAATAATGAAATAATAATAAAATTTATACATTAACTATACATTCAACCCCCATCATGTAAAATTTTTATAAATAATGTATTGTGTTAGAATTATGGAAAGAGTAGGTCATACGCATGAATGTGTAATGTTTCTATATTTCAATGACCATTATGGAAATAAGGTAAGTAATATTTTATCTTTACAGAATATTATTAATATCACACACATATATATAACATATTATTTCTTATATATATTATCCATGTGTTTCGGTGATGAAAAAGAGTCACATCTCTTTGTAAAGGGGGTAGTCTACACGTACATGAGCAACATTATCATATTTTAGTGAAGGAAATAAAATGATATATTATAATTATGAAAGATAAAAATGTAAATAATATAATAATTATTTCATTTATATAATATTTATTATGTAATTTTATACTTTTCATCTTCCATGTAAATAGATATTTAAATTCGAATGACAACACTTCGTGAGTTGGTAGTTCATCGTACAAATGAGTGACATTATCACATCCCCTAAGAAATAAAAATTAAAACGTATATATGAAATAATTTCTCCATAGGTATAATTATGTTATAAATATCATATATATATATATACACTTTATATCCATCATTATTTCTAACTGTGGGAGGTGGTAATGGAAAAATAAATTACATTTCATCATGTGGTGGTAGTCTATCGTACACACGAATAAAGATTTACTAACCCAATTGATGAAATTAGTGGTGTTTGTGGGTAACTACCATAACATAAAACCACTTTATTATATTTAATACAATATTTTTATTAGATCATCATATTTTAATAATAATTTATCAGTTTTCAGGAAGAAAAAATTAAAAATGCTTGTGTTAGAATGTTACCTCTTCTACGGGTATCCTCCTTAGGTTGGCACTAAATCCTTCATGTGAGGAATTTATTCACAAAATAAGTCCTCTCGTATTTGAGGAGGACTTTTTAAATTTATTTTTTTAGCTATTGGATTAAGAAAATAATATGAAGGTGTGAATAATATCATATACGGGCGGTCATTTATAAGTACGGTGTGTGGCACACATCTAATTATTTTGAAAGAGAAAGGTATACCCACGTTTTTCACATGTAAAAATGGTAAAAAAATGTATTATTATAGACACATAGACATTATAGTGTCCAAATATGGCCATAAAATATATTTTATAATAAACATAAGATTATTTATACCCTTACAGGTTTAGTATAACACCCGGAGAAATTTATTTTTAGCTTAACTGCAAAAATTATATTCAAATGTTTTCACTGTTTATTTTGGTTTAAAACTAAGTTTACCATATACTACAATAAAACATATTCTTTTTAAAAATAATTTATCCACATTTCAAAATTCTTTTGACATATTTCAGATATTTTAATTTAAAATTCACCTCACAAAGGTGACATGAAAGTCTGTTTTTATAGAGAAAATGATCAAAAGTTTATAATGTTTTTATATAATATTTCAATATTAGAATTGATCAAATGAAATAAATTTAATTATTCAATATAAAATTATTTACTTTTAATTTAAAACCAATTCAAAAAATATATTATCATTACAAATAATTTAATCAAAAAGGATTTTTCCAATAAAAATTTAGTATATTTCACTATTCATAAAAAATTTACACATTTTGAAAAATAAAAAAAAATTACACAGAGATCATTTTCATTTTCTAAATTAAAAATTAACTATATTATTTCAAATAAATTGTCTAATTTTTTATAATTTGTTTTATGTTATGTTTCCAAAGAGCGAATAAATTTCATTTTATAAAAAATACATTTTTCATAAAACCATTCTTTTTTACATTCAAATGGTTCAAATTTTCTATCTAAAAATAGATATCAATTTAATTTATGTGTGAACCAAATGATTTTCTTAATATAGTTATTATTATTCATTCGAAAAAATTTAATCGGTAGTTTGTAATCATAATGTTTAAATAATTCTATTTTAATAGAGTATCATGTTTCGTTCATACATGGTGTTCGTGTATTCCTAGCTATCAAATAGGTTGAATTTATTTTAAAAACTAAATATATCATAATGTATGATATTTTTATATTCCATTATGGGATTTTTGTTTCAGTTCTTACACTATATGGAATATTATATTCATAATAAAAAATATTAATATGTTTTACTAATAGTTCTACTAAACTTTTTTGATATGAAAGAATGTGTAAAACTAGATCCAAATAGGACACATGAGGTTCATGAATGGATAATAAGACAACCATTCACTATTTGATTCTGATTTCAATAATTTACTTCATCCTAAATATAATTAGGGATGATAATTTTAAAATTATTAAACACATAAAATGGAAACATTTATCATTGTTTTTATAACTCAAAAAATACATATATTCCTTAACTTATGAATTATCATGTATCAATATATGTAAAAAACAATAATTTTCCTAACATAAAAAATTATATTCATTTTTATCCCCATAATAATTTTTTATAATGGGATTTAAAATTTACAAATCGATATCCCCTTGGAGTGTTAAACCAGGTTTGTAGAAAGACATCTTTGTCATGCACCAGGTGACTATTGATTTCATCTCAGCAAACCCTTTTCATGGTTATTACCCCAAGGAACAATTGTTCCTAATACACACCCTTCGGTATTATTTAGATAGGGATTTATTTGAATTGAATCCACTTACACAATAATTTCCCAAAATTTAGGAATGTTTACATATATTTATTCTCATCATTAAGGATTTTAATATATCTTTATAATCCTAATCCCCCCAAAATAATTAGACTCTCCTCTGATGGAAACTATGAAATCCCATAATTATAATAAACCATAATTCCTTATTTATTACATAAAGGTATGCATAACACCACCATAGAAGATTGTAACGCCAAGTGTATTTCGGAAATTATGTACTTTAAATGATAACTTAAAACATGGGGTAAACATTATTTTTTAACTGCTATACATTCCGACATATTATTTTGATCTTTTAAAAATGCATTGGATTACATAAGGATATATATAAGAGAGGGTGAACTATGAATCCTAGTAATGTAATAAATAAGGTATAACATGACGAACATAATATGTGTGATCCTAAATTAATATCAAGGTAAATTAAGAGGTGTGCAAATCATAATATTGAGTAATAAGTTATGATATAATTTGATAACATTAAGGCTTCAAATAAAAGTAGAAACAACATATAACATGAAATCAAATATATAAGTCATGTATAACCACCAATACATAATAAATTAGTCTTCTTTGGGTATTATAGAATTCACCATACATGGAATATTATAAGATAGAAGTATTACCCAATGAATTGGAGGGTGATACAATTTTGGACCCACCCGTCACATTAATATCATGTACATGCATAAGTGAGAAACATAGATCATACAACATAATAATTTTTTTCTTCACTTTTAACCTCTATATTTAATAATTTTTGGTTAAATACATTGAAATAACCAATAAATGATAGATAGGTACAACAAGGTGAATTCCATTGAGTGGAATTAGTAATGGGTATTCACTATTAAAATGTTTTTCATGTAAAATTGTAGGATGATTTCGATAGAAGGAAATGGGTATACAAAGATTATAGAATGGCTCAATGTGAATGTACATGGAATGAAATAACATGGAAATTATAAATATAGTCAATTTGATAATTGAAAACATATCCCAACATGAAAAATTTGTAAGGAAGGCATAATTCAAAGAAGGTACTCGAATACAGAGGACAATGTGAGGATCCCTTAACTTGAGATAGTTCCTCTTAAATTGTGGGAGGATCTTCATTGAAGCTACAAGAACCATAGGAGATATCTTGGAAGGTAATGTTTGAATATATTAATTCATAAATGATTCTTAGTGAAGCAAAATGGGTGTTTTAAGGGTTTATATAGAAAATGATATGATGATTCTTTATTAATTTCCAAACATAGGATTTGGACTCTATAACATAGATTATTAAAAAAATCATGTAAGGATTTTTACCCATGGATATACAAAATTGTAGTGGAAACCATTATTTTATAAGGTTGTAAACCATAAAAATTAAAATAAAACCCTTGGTGTTGTGTAAGTGAGTCATGTTTATAATGAATAGATTTTAAAAACCTAAATATAATATACGATTTGGAGGATTAGTTAAGATATTAAAAAACTAATAAAATTGGATAAAAATTATATTATTTTAAATTGGAAACATAATTTATTCCTGAAAACACTTCATAGTATTTATTAAATCTATTTTTCATTCATTATGCCATAATTCAAATCTTATATGTATGCAATCTTTAATTTTGACACAAAAACTTTGAATGTCTTTAAAAATATAAAAAATTAAAAATTAGATAAAATAAATACGACTATTTTTAAAAATTAAATTTATTTTTAAAAAGTAATCCTATTCATATTAAAAATTTCCTATTTAAACCAAAAATCCATATTTTTTTAAAAATTACTGGTTTTTTAACAATATTATTTTTCTAACCATAGTAAAATTTATATATAGATTTTTAAAATTACATTATCATTTATATTTAATAAATATTATTTAATAATATTATTATACGAAAACATAATTTTTAAAAAATTTATTGAATGTATCAAAATTATTTTCATCATTGAAACAATATATTTCAAAAAAATATATAATTTTTTTTCATCATATCAAAATATATTTTTTATAAAACTCATTATCTAATCATTAAAGAAGTAATAATAAAAATGAATAAATATATACATAATTTTATTAAAAATTTAATATATAAAATTCATACTAGTCTGGGTCAAGATACATGGACCATTATAAAGCTAGTGAATTCCATGAGGGTAAGGTGTGTGATGGTGATATTTTCAAGGGGTTGAGGAAAATATAGTTTCAATCGTGTTCTCAGTCAGCTTGAACATCTATAATAATTGGTTTGTTTTTTGATTTATTTGTTAAATATAATCTTGGTTTTGGTCAATTTATAACCCCAATGATGTTACCTCTCTTGTAAGATCTGATTAATGATCTTCATATTGTATTATCCTACAGGTTGAGGTCATAAATTCTTTAATTTGTGTTAATTAGAATTATTATATCCCTAAATATATACTAATCTTAATTATCACTATACAATGGCTATATTATCAACTGTTATGATGTGTAACTATATTTGAAATCTAACTAGATATAACTTATAATGGTGTAAAATAACTAATGTAGTGGATGAGTGTAATGTATTAGCCTGACTAACTAAAAATCAAGTAACCAGACCACTCACGACATGGCCTCAGGCCTTCCTCCTAGTACAATCCAACTTTCTGACTAGCAGTGAGGGTCCAATGGTGGTATGGTGGGGAGATTATACCCTCATGTTCAGAGTCTCACAATGGTATATCATTTCATAATAAATTGAAAACAATTTAAACTTTGTATAACAAATAATAGAAAAACCATCAAAAGATAAATATTTTCACGACCCATCCCCGAGGGCCCATGATGAAACTACCCCAAGCCCGCCTCTTATAGGCCAGTGGTTGGAAACTAGGACCGAGTAGGAATTTCCCACAAACATGAGGCATTTTACTATGAAATTTTATACTTTCCTATACCATCATTGTAGCCGGTCAAAGTTTAAAATTTATAATCCTACTAAATGATGTATATGTGGAAAGCAGGGTCGAACCCACAGAGAAGGCAATTTATACCACTATTCTTCTAAAAAAACTGACAAAAAGACCCCACTATTGTCAGCAGTAGGGTTGAGTTTCTATTTTTCTATTTTTTTAAAATTTTATTATTTATAAGGCACAAATGAAACATCATAATTGTTTTTTTATTTTTGGTTCTAAACTATATAAACACAAGAATCATGATAAAACTGTAAGTAATAGAGAAATAATATGATGATAAGCGAACAATATAGAGAAATATGTCCGGAGAAAATATCAACTCTAATAGTTTTGAAAACAATCCTTCTCAAAAAAGTAATTACAACTAATACAAGTAAAAATGAGTGATTTATTTCCCTCTCCAGGTGATTAATCACTCAAGTCGACAAGCCTTGGAGTTCATCACTCCTAGATTAATCAATGTGAGAATTCTGGTTTGAAAAAGATTACAGAACAAACTCACCGTATATTCTGTAGTCTTTCATTTCAATTTAAATGTAAAATAAAATTATTCCACAATCAAACACCCCAAAGGAATGTGGAATTATGAGGTTATGTGTTGGTGGTACGTTGCAATTGAATGCAATCAATACTGATTTCGCCGATGAATTTTAATGACATTAAAAATGATAGTGAGAAGAGATAAGGAAGATAAGAATTAGATTCAATTTTCAACCCTAAAGAGTAAGTATTTAGCCTAAATTTTCTCGAATACATAGACTAATATCATTGTATTACAAAGGATGATAATTAAGAGGAAAAGGAGGATGAAAATTGCCTCTTCTATCTCGAATTGTTGTGGTTCTATGCCCTCAGATCTCCATGGAATGTTTCTCTGAGAAGTACTCCAAGGTTCGCCTCTAGGTTCTCTACTATCCTATGAGTGAATGATCGAATAAAATCCTCCACTCGAATCTGGTGTGTTTTTTGAATGGAGTAAGAGTCTCAAACTACTCTCCAAAATCATGTTTGTGAAAATCAATGATCCTCCTTATAATTCTTCTGTAGATCAACTTTATATATCAACTGTCATTTGTGGCATGTCACTGCTCTCTTCCACCGACTTCAAAAGTCCTTAACTTAAGCACCACACGCGTTCTTTTTTTTTTGCGACAGGCACGTCACACTAATTGTTCACAAGTAATTAAGTGCTACTGAGTTAGTTAAGTGAATCTAGATGTGATTTCAATTCCCGTATGAACCTGCAAAATTGAGAACAAAATTAGCAGTAAGAAACACAATGAAAATAAATAATATATTTTACTTAATATAAAATTAAAATGAAACTAAAAAGTAATTTAAAGTTAATTAATAATTACTTACATTGATAATTATTATTTACTAGAATAACTATTAATATTTTTGTTATTAATTTATTTTTAAATCTTTAATTAAATATTATTATTATGTTTTTAATTTATTATTATTCATTAAGTTATTTTATTAAAATTTTTATTATTAACATATAGTTAACAAAACATAATTAAATTCTTAAATTATACTAATATCAATTACTTAATTTAATAAAGAGTTAAATTAAATTACAACTTAGTTTAATTAGTTATCATAATTAGTTTAATATTCTAGTTAATTAATTATTAACCATTTATTTATTTTGACCATTTTTTATATTATTTTTTTATAATTAATTAGTTTGACTTGTTTATTTTATTTTTTAACTAATTTATCTCTTCCCCGCATTTCAGTGCTACAGGGAGAGATTATCTAGTGTCTTCCCCTAAACCCCATTGACGATGGTTCAATCATCTCTAGGTAGGGCATTGCTTCTCTCATAACCATAGTTCGACCACAACCTCATCATCCAAGGGGGCGTAGCACCAACACAGTGGCGACGATGATAGGACAAGATCGACCTCCTCTAAAATAGTGACTATGGCAGGAGGACTCAACTGCAAAGGGAATCAAGGTTAAAACTGATGTCCTGACTTCATCCATGGAAATAGGATGATCTGGTGCGAGGGGTTCTCGACAATTGTCAGAAAAAGCATCCCTCTAATCAGCGGCGCCCAGGCGACGACACCTTCAAAAGTCATCCAACAACTCGGTCTCACACCATTGGTGTGTGGAATATAGGATAAAGATTTAGGTTCAATCGACATCTATAGAGGGATTTTAGTTCTTCAATTTTTAGTATACAACAGATTAGAAAATGATTGGGTTATTAGATCTTGTAACGATTGTACTCTTATTTCCTACAGGTGTTGAGGTTGAGAAACAGTGCCTGAGTGCATAACAGGGGTGATATGAATGATTGTGGTGGATGATGTAGTGCCAGTGGGAGGAAGAGGAGACTAATTCAAGATGATTATGATGGCAAGGGATTGGATTTCATGTGAAGAAATAGTGTCAGGGACTATATCCAGGATGATATGAAACCGTGAAGGAAGAAGTGTTGTGGAACCGGTTTGTGAAGGTTACGGTGGATGGAAAAAAGGTGTATGTAGTAGCGGTGGAAAAGAAGAAATGGAGAGACAATAAAAAGGGATTACGATGCCACCATGAATGAAATGATGGGTAGAAATGAGAAACCATAAAGGGGATACAGTGTAAGGAATAACATTGTGTCCCCGTAAAATGGACATTGTGCGTGATGGCACCATAAAATGAATTTATTGTTGTGGCACCATCACAGGGGTGAAACCTTTAACCTGAAAAAGAAACAGAGTAAATAAATTGGAGCTTAAAAAAACAGAATTAAGTAATTAATAAAAACTAAAACTTAATTAAAAAAATTGAAAATTTAAATTCAACATAAACATTAATAAATTTATGAAACCTATTAAACTTATGTTAAATTATTATTATATTCTAAAACAAAATGATTTAATTTCAGTTAATGAAAAGGTTAAATTATAACTACTTTAACAAACTAAATTAATTAAATTTGACAATTAATTACCATCTTTTTGAATAATTGTATTGGATAAAGACGTTAAATTATAATGTATGAATAAATTTTGTTTGTTTCAAAACTTAAATTATTAATTAAAAAATTATTAAAAGGCATCTAATTATTAGTTAAAATTAATTAATTTTTAATACATGAAATGTTAAATTAAGACTAAATAATTATGTGCAAAAGTAGACATAATTAATTAAATAATAAATCTTAACTCATTAAATAAGCAAACCAAAAACAACCAAACTAAATAAAAAACTTTTAGACTATAAAATAAAGTAAAACATAAATTTAATAATCTAAGACATAAAACATACGATTAATTATAAAAGTTGATAAATTCATAGATTTATTTAAAGGAACAAAAAGTTTTAATATATAGTATAAAGTGAAAACATAATCAATTAAATCATTAGAAATCAAATAAAATGATGTGGAAAAACATGTGTTTTGAAGGCCATGTCAAATTCACCCACACTTAATCATTGTTTGTCCTCAAACAATTCCATTTTTTATCATTGAAAATAGAAGTTTTTTTATAATTCAGATCAAAATATAACATGTCTAGAATGTTAAATATAGGTCTTCAAGACATTAATTAGGCTAATAGAAAATAAATTGCTCATATGAATCTTTCTTAGAGAAAATTCTCACTAGTAGTCTTGAAAACTATGAATCATCAAGTAATGAAGATGGAATGCCTCATATGTGATACTACATAGTGACTAACTTCAATCCAAACATATGTTCAAAGTCTGAGGGTGAAAAGAGGTAAAATTTATGTGGAATTAAGAACATAAAATTAGGAACATTATACATTGACTTTTTCAACTAGTTTCCAAAAATAAATATGTTTTTGTGAATCACTCAATGATACAATCTAAATGACTACCATATAAACCAATTGACCCCTTTTTAATTTGGTGTTCATCATTCCCCTCACCGTAATGAATGTATTTTTCACCCTAGACACTTTATTATGTTTTTTCCAAGCCTTTTATCATGTGCTAAGCATTGTTCAATGCACTTATTCAAGGTGTACAGAGGGCCTATAGTAAACAGAAACACACCTAGCAACTAGGGTTTCCGAGACTCAACATGGGATCCCAGATGCCCAAATTACTCTAATTTAAAAATATTTATACCAAAAATAATTTATATTGGCTCATTAAGATGATTAATTTTTATAAATAAAATAAAAAATGAGTCACCTATGATCAAAATCAAGTTTCCAATTCCAAGAGTTATGATCATAATTCCATTAAAAGATCACCATTGTCACTCTCAGGAATAATTCCTAAACCCAAATTTCCATTAGATCACTAAGATAGATCACTAAAAATCATCCATTATCACTAATTTCAGATTCAAAGCAATTCTTAAGTACCAATTAATGCACTGTTGAAGGAAAGACCCATTTCAATAACAAAGAACAGCCTAAAATTAAACATGAATTTTTAAAACTTTTACCCATTTTTTAGACACAATGTTTCAAATTGTAGTGGGAAATGATGGGATCTCAATAAATCACAGTTTATCATAGTCTAGAATTAACCCCCTCTACCACACTTAAAATCCAAATTTTTCCCCAAAGTTGACTTCTAAAGTGGAGAAGAAAAATTTGGCAGGTAATGTTCAAAACTGGTTTAAAATTTAGTAGATTTAAGACATGTTTTAAGGGTCTCTTTGAAATTCAAAAATATTATTTGGCACAATGAATAACTTAAATGAAGGTTCATTATCAATTACATGTATTAACATTTAAGTCGAGTGGATAATTTCCAATACAGCTCGAAAATTAGCATATAACTTGTGGGTGAAGAGAGAATTAGCTGTAATGAAATTCACAAAATATGATACAATTAGATTTTCAATAAGACATAAAGACAGCATTCCAAACACCCCTTAGAAAAGAAAATTAAAAAAACACAACAACAAGCAAGCATGTACCCCCCACATAATTTTCTTACAGTGAAAGATTATTTCAATATTTATAAATGAATTAAAATTTAATAAAGGGGCCCATGCAGAATTTTTATTTTAACATAGTGACATGAAGCAAAATATTTTTTTGTATATGCATGATTTGCAGCTGATTTTCAGAAAATATGTAGCAGAATTTCTTATAGCAGAATTTTTTTTAAACCATAACAAATAGAGCATAAATTTTTCATGCAAAACATGTAACATATTTTTTTAAAAGTAATATGGATCTGATTATGAAATATAAATTTAACAGTAAGATACTTCCCTAACTAGTTTTTCATTATCCCTTAAACATGGGAATTATACTCCATTAAATGATGTATCAGCAGCTTCTTCGTAACAATGATACAGTAAAAAAGACTAAGAACAAACAGTAACAAGGACTTCCCAAAAGCAGAGCATAGAAGCCACACTTTATTCAATGTTCAATGAAGCAAAGTAAAGACAAAAAGTACCATGGTTTGCCTCCCATGCAGTGCTAAGTTTTAAATTCCTCATCCAGACATTAGTCAATATCAATTTTCAAGCACAATGAATATTTCAAAGCCCTTTGGATATCCCAAAAAATAAAGTTTCACTATCTACCCATTAACTAACATGGGTTTATTCTCTTCGCCTTCAATTTCAATAGCTCCATTATTCAACACCCTCAAAATATTAAAAGGTCCCGACCACATGAATTTACATTTTCTAGGAAAAAGTTTAAGTCAATATTTAAATAGGAGGTCCTTCTGTTCAGGTTTGAATGATAGAATCAAGAACAATTTTTGTCCTCTCTTTATAAATTCTTGAATTACCATAACTATCTCTCTGAATATCATCCAACTCACTCAGTTCAAGTAATCTCCTCTCACCAGCACTCTTAAAATCAAATTTTAGAGCCTTAACTACCCAATAAGACTTGTGTTTCATCTCTATAGGTAAATGAAAACATTTTCCAGACAACAGCCTATAAGGAGACATACCTATTGGGGTCATAAAAGCAGTTCAATAAGCCCATAATGCTTCATCCAATTTAAGATACCTGTCAGTAATAGAGTTTGAAATGGTTTTATCAAGTATTTGTTTAATTTACCTGTTTGAAATTTCTACATTTCCACTGGACTGTGGATGAAAAGGAGTACCAGTTTAATGAACACAACCATATTTTTCCATCAAAGCATTAAATTTATAGTTCTTAATGTTTGTTAAATTTTTAGTGATAAAGGCTTTGGGAACTCCAAATCATGTAAAAATATTCTTTTTTATAGATTTTATTACAAAATTGGCTTGATTGTTGGGTAGTGCCACTACCTCAACCCATTTCGAAACATAATCAATAGCAATAAGAATATAGTCATTCCCATGAGATGATTGAAATAGACCCATGATATCTAAACCCCATACCTCAAAAATTTCTACTTCTAGAATTCCTTTTTGGGTTCACTCTTGCTTCTTACCCACATTTCCTAGCCTCTGACATCTATCAGAGTTAAACACAATGTTCCTAGAATCCTTAAAAAGTTTTCCAAAAAACCAGATTGTAGGACTTTCTGAGTAGTTCTTTCACCACTATGGTAACCTCTCCAAGGTGAATAATGACAACTTTCTAAGATAGGAATCATCTCTTCCTCAGGCACACACCTCCTATGAATACCATCAGTACACCTCCTAAATAGTAGGGGATCATCACAAAGGTAGTATTTATGCTCAGAAATGAATTTCTTTCTTTGGATATTGGACAGATTTTTGGGAAAGACACCTACTGCATGGAAGTTGGAAAAATCAGCAAACCAGGCAGATTTCCTGATTGACATAGTATGAAACTTCTCATCAAGAAATGAAGAGTTTATCCCCCTGGGATCTTCAGATTCAGATTTAGTAAGAGGAATCCTAGATATGTGGTTAACAAATAAATTTTCAGCTCCTTTCTTTTCCCGAATATCTAAATCAAATTCTTGTAATAATAGAATCCATCTAATCAGCCACGGTTTAGTTTCCTTCTTAGAAAAAAATTAATTTATAGAAGAATGATTAGTGAAAATGATGTCTTAGGATCCTAACAAATACTTTATAATCTTCTCAAGAGAAAAAACAATGGCTAACAATTCTTTTTCAGTAGTGGTGTAATTTTTTTGGGCATCATCTAGCAGTCTACTAGCATAATACACCACATGTAACTTTCAATCTTTCCTCTGTCCAAGTACAACACCTACAACCATATCACTTGAATCACACAAAATTTAAAAAGGTAGTTTTCAATTAGGTGCAGTGATAATGGGTGATGTAGTGTGTTTCTCTTTAATAAAATTTAATGAATTTAAATAGTTCTCATCAAAATGGAACGGTGCATCCTTGACCAACAAAGAACATAAGGGCTTAGTTATTTTGGAAATGTCTTTTATGAATCTTCAGTAGAAACTGGCATGCCCTAGGAATATTATAATGCTTTTAACATTTCTAGGAGGTGGCAATTTTTGAATAACATCAATCTTAGTAGTATCAACTTCTACCCCTCTCTAGGAAACTTCATGACCAATCACTGTACCTTCTCTGACCAAGAATTGACACTACTCCCAATTAAGAACAAGGTTGGTTTCAGTGTATCTCTCTAAGACTATCTTATGATTTCCTAGACAAGTGTCAAAAGTACTACCCACAATGAAGAAATCATCCATGAAAAATTCAATGATTCTTCAATAATATTCGAAAATATAGTCATCATACATATTTGAAAGGTGGTTGGAGCTCCACAAAACCCAAAGTGCATCTGCCTATAGGAAAATGACCCAAAGGGGCTTGTGAAAGTGGTCGTTTCCTGATCCTATGGATCAATACAAATCAGGTTGTAACCATAATTCCCATCCTAGAAACATAAAAACTCATTTCTAGTAAGACTCTCAAGAATTTGGTCCAAAAAGGGCATTGGAAAATGGTCCTTCCTAGTGGATGCATTAAGCTTTCTATAATATTAACGAAATCACCATTTTGTGGCTTTCTTAACATGGACTTCTTCATTTATTTCATTTTTAACTATAGTGAAACCTCCCTTTTTTGGAACAACCTGGATAGGGCTGACCCAAGAACTATCAGAAATGGGATATATCATTCAAGTGTCCATCAATTTGATCACTTCTTATCTTGCAACATTTTTCGTGTTTGGATTCAATCTTCTTTGACTCTCTACCCTAGGCTTATGGTCAGGCTCCACAGGTATTTTATGCATACAAAACGAGGGACTAATACCCTTGATATCAGTTATGGTCTAACCAATGGAAGATTTATACTTATTCAAAACATTTAACAATGTTTCTTCTTGATTTTCACTAAGTTCAACAGAAATTATAGCAGAAAAAGTGGAGTTCTCACCCAGAAAAGAATAATTGAGATGAGAAGGGATTGGTTTCAGTTCAAAAAAGGGTGGTTCTACACTAGAATGAAGAATATTAGGCCTAGTTGGATCATGATCTTCAACATATCTTTTCTAAGGAGTTCAAAATGAAGAAATATTTTCAATTTCATGATAAGATTCAGAAGTAATAGTGCTAATGTCCAAAGTGGGAAGTACACTGTCCAGAGTTTCCATATCAGATTTCAAAAAGTTAATTAGAGTAGAATCATCTAGTTGTCTTATAAGTTATCCCTCAATATAATCAAAGTGTTCAGAAAGGATGGTGTTAATAGAGACGCCATCAAATTCACTCAAAAACCTCCTCAGTTCAGAAACAGAGGACCCTTATACAGCAGAAAATGGATAGTTGTCTAGTTCTGTAAGATATTCTAGTTTTTGTGTTTGAACTATATTTTTAACTTCTAAAACTGATTCACAATGATTTCCAGCTTCACATTTATTTTCATCAGTAGAGAATTGATTTTTTAGATTCATCAGAGTTTCCAATTGACTTATCATTCTCTAAGGACTCCAGCATTGAATAGTTTTTAGAAAATGTTGGTCCTTTAAATTTTTTAAACACATTGATCTCTTCTTGCTGTTCTCCAATTTTAAAAATTAACAGACCCTTAGAGACATCAATAACAGCACCACCTGTGGCCAAGAAGGGCCTAGCCAAGATGATGAGCACCTCTTGATCACACTACATATCTAAGACTATAATGTCAGCAAGTAGAAACAGTTTCCCAACCCTAACTAGAAAGTCGTCTACCCTGCCCATAGGATGAGTGAATGATGTATCAGCTAATTGCAGTATGACTATGGTGGTTTGAAGGTCACCCAACCTCAACTGTCAAAACAATGAGTATGGGAGAAGATTAATGCTAGCACCTAAATCACACAAATAGTTGAGCTGATCAGAATAACCTAATGTGAAAGGTATGACAGAACTAATTGGGTCTTTCAGTTTGGGTGGGATTTTCTTTTGGAGTACAGCACTGCACTCTTCAGTGAGGCTGTAAGTAGCAAATTATTCTAGAGTTTTTTTTTTTTTTTTGAAATAACTTTCTTAAGAGATTTCAAGTAAGATGTTATTTGAATAAAATCTTTAATGAAAGTAATTTTTACATGAAGTTTGGAAAGGAGACCAAGGAACTGAATAAGTTCAGCCTTGGTGTTACTTTGTGGTTTCAGCTTCTCAGGGAATGGGATGGGTGGGGAAATTTTTTGAAGTAAAGTAGGTATATCCCAATCTTCTTCCTAAAATTATTCTTTTCCTTTATTATTTTGATTTTTAGATGAGGTTTTATATTGAGTTTCAGGTGAAAAATTCAGATTTAGATCATTTGCATTACTTTTCTATGAATTTCTAGCATGTGAACAAAGATGATTTTTATTTCCAGATTGAAGAAGATTTTCATTTTGGGTATTTTTAGGGTCTTTTTCAGAAAATTTTTGCATATTAAGACAACATATAGTGACAACAGCCATGAAATTCTTTCTAGGGTTAAGTTTAGTGGTACTATGAAGTCTACCTTTTTACCTAGACAAAAAATCTCTAGCATGTTAAACAAGTTGGGTTTCCCTGTTTTTCATTCTAACATCAGTTTGAATTTTGTATGACACAAATTGATTTTAATGTTTTGATAGCTGAGTCATGTATCTTTCCTCTTGGGATTTGATTTTATTAAATATTAGATCAATCTTAGAAGACATTTGATTATCATTTTTGCCTTCTACATTGAAAGACTCTCCCCTTTGTTGATTCTAAAAATTTGGTCTTTATTGATTACAGAAATTAGGGGTAGTGGATTTTTTTTATTATGCCTTGATCTTTCTAGGAAAAATTTGGATGGTTCCTATAGCCTTGGTTGTAAATATTTGAAAAAGGGTCTTCTTTAGGAGGCATTATAGGACCACAGTTAACAAAGTTTGAGTTATCCTGTTGTTGGGCCAACATATCAAAATTAGGACAAAAGTTTCTAGTATGCCCAAACATACCACATAGGACACACTGTTCCCTTAATGATTGGTTGGTATTTTGACATCCTAATTGATTTACAGTTTGTTTCGAATTCTGGTTCATTAAGGATTGAAGTTGGATGGTGATTTCGGCCAGCTGACCTTGAGTTTCATTCATTGAACCAGTGTTTGGGTTAACATTTCAATTGACTCTTTTCCCTCTTCAATTTTTATGTTGTGAATTCAGTGAAATATTATTAAACATTTGTCTAAGTTATTCATTTGTTTTATAATTGTAATTACCCCCAACATCTTGGTCTACTAGATTCTATCCGGAGGAGGACAACCCTTCATAGAAATTATCGATGATAAGGTGGGATGGGAGTTGATGATGGGGACACTGTCTAAGCAGATCCCTAAATCTATCCCAGGATTCATGAAAACCTTCTCCATCCTCTTGAAAAAAATAGTTATCTTAGTTATAAGTTCTCCTTTTAGTCTTTGAAGATAAAATTTCACAATGAAAGAGTTATACACTTTATCCCAATTTTAACATATGTTCTCATATAGACTCAAAAAAAAATTTCTAGCCTTCCCTTTAAGGCAAAAGGGAAATACACTCATTCTATGTTAATTTTATGTGAGTCCTAGAAGAGGTAATTGGTGCATTGTATTATATAAATCTCTAATGAAGGCAAAAGAGACCTCATTAGACAATCCATTAAATGTAGGAAAAAGGGAAATGTGTGACTTTTTCAATTCATAGTTTCTATCTCTAGGAGGTAAACTAATGGATGATGGATTGCTTGAAAATTGAGAAAGTTGAAACTCCCTCATCCCAGGCCTTTCATTTTCATATAAGAGTTCTAGTTGATTTCAATTGTTGTTAGGTGTAGGAACTCTATTATCTAAGTTTTCCATTTCATTTTTGTTCTTCATTTTTAAAGCAGTGATATTTTTTCTAATTCACGGTTTAGAGGCTCTAATCTAGAACCATAAGTTCTTGTGCTTATGCAAACAACAGTAATAGTACACATTAGTAACAATTCAGTAAGAATTGAAATAAGTTTTTTTATAGTTTTCAAATGTTCTAAAAGATTTTAGATTTTATATATTTGATTTTATAGATTTTCTAGAGTAATGTCTCATACCCTAACTGACAACGGAACAAAAAATATCACATAGTCCATCGTTAAATCCAATCAATGTTTCAAATTTAGAATCTTACTAACTATAATATATGTGGCAAGCAGGGGAGAACCCACAGAGAAAGAAATTTTTACAACTATTCTTCTAAAAAAAAGTGACAAAAATACCCCACTGTTGACAGCAGTGGGGTTGATTTTTTATTTTTTTATTTTTTTATTTTTTCTAATTTTTTTATTTATAAGGAAAAAATGAAACATAACAATTTTGTTGAGTTATTATTTTAAAGTAAATAAATGAAATAATCCGGCTAAAAAATAGTAATTAATAGAGAAATAATATGTTGATAAGTGAAAAATTTAGGGAAATATGCCAGGTGAAAATATCTACACTACTGGTTTTTAAAACACTCCTTCTCAAAAAAGGGATTAAAACTAATACCACTGAAAATGATTGATTTGTTTACCTTTCCAGGAGATTAATCACTCATGTTGACAAGTCTTTGAGTTTTCCACTCCTAGATTAATCAAAATGAAAATTCTGGTTAGAAAATTATTACAGAACATGCTCTCCATATGTTCTTTAGTCATTCATTTCAATTTATTTGTAAACGAAACTTATTCTATAATCAAACTCACTAAATGAATGTGGAATTCTGAGATTAAGTAAAAGTGGTACGTTGTAATTGAATGAAATAAGAACTGATCTCACCGATCAATTATGATGACATTAAAAATGATAGTGAGAAGAGATAAGGAAGAAAATTAGTAAATTTGATTTTTAACCCCAAACAGTGAGTATTTAGCCTTATATTATCTCAAATACGTAGCCAAATATCATTCTATTACAAAAAAAAGAGATTTAAAAGAAAACAGAGGAAGAAAACTTCCTCTTCTAGCTTGAATTGCTGCTGATCCAGGCCCTCAGATCTCCAGGGAAAGGTTCTCCAAGAAGTACTCCAAGGTTCGCCTCTAGGTTCTCTACTCTCCTCCGAGTGAATGATCGAATAAAATCCTCCGCTCTAATATAGTGTGTTTTTGGAATGAGTGAGAGTCTCAAACCACTCTCCAAAATATTATTCGTGAAAATCAACGAGCCTCCTCCTAATTCGGATGTTTCTCTGCTTTGTATATCAACTAACATCGCCGCATGTCACCGCTCGCTTCCACTGACTTCAAAATCCCTTCACTTAAGCACTGTACGCATACGTTTTTTCGCAACAGGCACGTCACATGAATTTTTATCACATAACTAACTCCCGCTGAGTTAGTTAAGTGAATCTAGATGGGATTTCAATTACCTTATGAACCTGAAAATTTGTGAACAAAACAAGAAGTAAAAAACACCAAGAAAATAAATAATATATTTTAGTTATTTTAAAATTAAAATTAAATTAAAAATTTTTTTAAAGATAACTAATAATTACATAAGTTGATAATTATTATTTAATAGAATAACTATTAATATTTTAGTTATTAATTTATTTTTAAATCTTTAATTAAATAGAATTATTATGTTTTTAATTTATTATTATTCATTAATTTATTTTATTAATATTTAGTTAACAAAACTTTGTAAAATTCTTAAATTAGATTAATATCAATTAATTAATTTAATAAAGAGTTAAATTAAATTACAACTAAATTTAATTGGTTATTTTAATTAGTTTAATATTTTTGTTAATTAATTATTAACCATTTATTTATTTTAATAATTATTATTATTATTTTTTAAAATTAATTTGTTTGTTTATTTGTTATTTTACTTATTTTTTAATTAACTTATCTCTTCACCCAATTTCAGCGCTATAGGGAGAGAGTTTCTAGTATCTTCCCTTACAAGTCGTCGACGATTGTTCAATCATCTCCAGGTAGGGCGGTGCTTCTATGAGAACCATAGTTGGACCACTGCCTCATCCTCTAAGGCGGCGTAGCACCAACACAGCGGCGCCGATGAATGCACAAGCTCGACCTTCTCTAAAATAGTGAATATGGAATTTGGACTCAACCACAAAGGAAATATGGGTTAAATATGATGGCTTGACTTCATCTATGGTGATAGGAAGATCTGGTGCGAGGGGTTCCTAACATGTAGTGGAAAGAGCATCCCTATAATTAGTGGCACCATGGTGACGACTCCTTCGAAAGTCAACCAGTGGCTCATCTTCACTCCATCGATATGCAGAATGGAGGTGAACGATCTAGCTTTGGTCGACATCCACATAGGGATTTTAGTTCTTCAATTTTCTGTATACAACAGATTTGAAAAGGTTGGGGTTATTATATCTTGTGACGGTTCTACTCTTATTTCTCTATGTGTTGTGGAACTGATTTGTGGAGGTTACGGTGGATGGAAAAATGGTCTGTACAGTAGTGGTGGCAAAGCTGAAATGGTGAGATAATAAAATGGGATTGCAGTGCCACCTTCAATGAAACAGTGGCAAGAAAGGAGACACCGTAAAGGGGATATGGTGTAAGGAGTAACACGGTGTCATCGTGAAATGGACATGGTGTGTGATGGCACAATAAAATGAATTGATTGTTGTGGCACCGTGATAGGGGTGAAACTGTTAACCGGAAAAATAAATAGTGTAAATAAATTGGAGCTTAAATAAAAAACTTTTAGACTATAAAATAAAGTAAAACATAAATTTACTAATTTATGACCTAAAACACACGATTAATTATAAAAGTTGATAAATTCGTAAATTTATTTAAAGGAACACAAAAGTGTTAATATATAGTATAAAGTAAAAAAACAATCAATTAATTAATTAAAAACCAAATAAAATGATGTCGCAAAACATGCGTTTTTAAGGCCACATCATATACATGAACCAAACTCCAAGAAAAAAGGATGGAGAGTGGAAACACTATGTAAATAAAATGAATACATACCACTATATCCCAAAAAAGAGTATGAAAGAAAGTTAGGAAGTAATGTTCAACCGGGTCGAAAATGGGCCGCTAAAAAAAGACATCTGCAAACTCTGAACTTTAATCATGGGAACAAAAGGTACTATAGAAATATATGGAAAACACCTCAGATTGTCTAATCTCATAAGGAACCATGTTATCCTAGCACTGGCCCTACTCCACCTAGGTCTCCCAGAAACCATCGGTCAACTGCACAAGACCTAAGACATGTGGGAAAATCCCATGCAGGGGTCATTAAAACAATGCTCAGTAGTGTACCTTAAAACAAAAAGTAAAATACCACATTGAAAATTCCACTAAAAAGGTACAGTCATCTCAACACAAGTATATGTCAATAACCCATATAAAAAGAACATCCATTAATACTTGTAAATGATTCCAAGACGTAATATCTCATCTATTGACATCCATATGGTTCTGCTCATACCATGCTTGATTCCAGGGCTTCCCACTCCTCGAGATATCTAAATGAAATCATGTAGAAGAAGTCTACCAAAAGTATCTGAGAGAACATCTAGTCTCGATATTTCATGAAGTCTCCCTAAGACATCTGGTCTCACTAAGACAAGGAGTCTCTATATCACAACCAAAACCTTGGACGTAGGATTTTGATCAAAGCACGCTCGTTCTGGGAGAACTCATTCCTTGAGATGTGAATTCATCTGAGACCCTCGCAAAGAGGTCCCGCTTCTTCGGGCCCCTCACAATGAGAATACACTGAGAACTACTCGATGTACACTAATAAGGTCAAGTCATGATGGAAAAAAAAATCTCAATACACATATAGAGGTTCTTGCACCCAGGGCTCACTGTGGGACATCCTGGCCCAACTGGAATTATCATCTTAGATACGGGATGGGTGACCCATGTAAATATGGTTCAAACCTATGATGAAACCCTTATCTATGTTACCATGAAGAGAAGTGAGGAATGACCAGGCCTCTCATTGTGGTACATGTATAACATGGACCTACTGGGGCATTGAGACCTGCGAAGTCATTACGGTATGCTGGTTCACCAAGATCTATTCATCACATAGTCCTTCTAGGTCACTAAGATCCCCTCAGATCCAACTCACATTAGAACATGGGTCATTATTTATGATATGATTGGTATCTTTCATCGTACCATCATAGAGATTCTTATGTGTATCGTCTCAATCTCTAATATCACCATATTTGATGGGATTGGGAACCTACCTTGATCCCTCATATGAAATACAAAGAAAACACCACCATACCCTTCTGTTCATACTAATACCCACTATGACATCACAAAAAACTACATCATTGTAGGGGTTCCAACACAGTAGACGACTCATAAATCGGACATACAATTTGAATGATATGGGATTTTTAGTGAAAAGGGGTCCAGTCCGACCCAGCCAGGGCCAGCTGGGTATGAACCGCCCCACTGTGGCGACCTAGACCATTGTGCCAACCGAACCCAAGGTGACGGTCCTCGCATAGGGATGAAATTCCTGAAAAACCAAAACCACAGAAGTGGTCTGGTAGTCTCCACCCAGGACAAAGCGGGCGTCACATCCCGCATGTTGCCATTTCCACAGATCACCGTCACATTGGTCGATCTACTGCTGGCCATTTCTTGTGGCCTCTGATCATTGGGCTTGGAAGATGGTATGGGCCTAATTCACCTATGGTGAATTCTTCCTACCATATGTGGCCTCTATTGCGTGTTGTTTCCAGCCAGCATTGGTGGGGCCTTCGTAGGCCACCAGATGAGTTCTGATGGTCCGTTCGTCTATCCAGAAGATGATCTGGAGTCCTCCAGTCGTATTATTCATCCCCATGGGTTTGAATACTCTTTGTGATACACTTCTTTGTAATATAATTTGAACAAAAATATCTCTCACATTTCCTCAATCAATTTTCCACCATCATCGTTGTGCCTCTATCATGCCATGTCCATCCCAGATCTGTGATACTAGATCGTTGCAACAAGGATTGATTGTAAAATGATTGATCGATCTCCATATGTCGAGTCACAGTCCGAATGAAGAACTCCCATGATGAATAAACAACAGATGGATAAAATCATGACTTAAAAATGATGAATATACCTTGATCGATGTTCATGTTCATCGTGGTTCATTTTCGTTAGAATGATTAACCAAGAATCACTAAGAAAATATCCCATTAAAACCCCACAAGAGTAATCCCATCCCAAAAAAATGATTAATTAATGGGAAAATTTGTTTTTTAATTGTTCTGAGTCCATCATGGAATATATTGTACGTGGAAAAGAGAAGATTCAATGAATCACAACACCTACCACAAGTTGGATTACTTGTAGACATGGATTGAAGTCACATTTCCACGTTGATCCTTGTTCCACCAGCACTCGTCGATTCATCACCACTTGATCGAATCCTAAACTCTGATCTATCATGGTCGGTGAGAGAGCCTCCTCCCACTTTCCATATAGAAACTAATGGGTTCTATATAATTTTTCTAATGTTATGAATTCTAATGTCAGACCATGTCCTTGATTAATGGAGGAAACACGTTAACACTTTTATGCATTTTAGAAATACTATTTTCCTTTGAAATAGAGTATCTAGAATACTTTATTTATGAAAGGGGAAGGGGTTTCTCCATTACCGTGTCACTGTTCTATGAAATTTTAAAATGAAATAAAATAAACATCTTTATTTTTATTTTATTCTTCTTTAAATAGTCCAAAAATTAACATTTACCTTCAACCCACGCAGATCGAGTTTAGGGTCCACCTAAGGAAAGAACACCCTCACAAGCTCAATGGTACTCTCAAATTCCAACTATAAGTTACCATTAATGATTTATAATGATTTGAAAAATAAAATAATATTACTTAATTAATTTATTTATGGTTTTTCCATTTTCAGGTTTTCTCACTTGACACCAGCGCTGACTAAAATTATGTTATGTCAGGGGTAAAACCACTACTCTGAACACAATGGTGCACTCATATTTCTTATCTGGGAAACAGTTTAGTAGTTATTCCACATTTTTATGAAAACTTCTCACATGTGCTATTTAAAAAGATATCATTTTTGGATAGATCATTCCAGTCACTCCATGCCTTTTAATCACATGTATTCTCACTGCCTAGTCTCATTATTTTTCCATAAATTTTCTAGAAATAGAACCTAAAAATAAAATTTGTTACAAATATAATCTCAGAATAAAAGTTTAAAATTCCCAAAACACATCTATGAATATAATAACACATTAATCTCTATATGATTCTACATGTTATAAGTAAAAAATATAAAATTGGTAGTACAGTATAGTAAAAAGAAAAAAAACACCAAAGACTAAATCAATGAGCATCCTTGGTATGAGCTCAATCCCATTCTTCTAATCTCCCATAAACAATGCACAATACAAGAAATGAATCAAAATACCTGTGAATAAGAATATCCTCTCGAGTGCCCCAGCGAAATGGTGGCCCAAGTAATGTGTGAGATATACATATTATGCCAACACCTACTCTGTATAGATCAATCCAGTCTGTACAACATAAAATTAGATGTTTTCTAATAATAGTATGTATAAATGAAATAAACAATATAGAAATTTTGGTTTGTGTTCATCATGGATAACCATACACTTCAACATACTTCATCACATGTTGGGTGTCTGAACTAAGGAAATATGTACAAGAATGTTATAGAATGTATATGAGTTATCACAAATAAGTCATCGAGAGTGGACCGACCCCAATCTTTTGTTTTGTATTGGCAGAAGGATCCCTGTGACATCAATCATGAATTAACATTATTTAATAATAAAGTTCAATAATAACATTAAATATAAACAAAGAATCTATCAAATATACTATGGAAACATGATCCTATCCAACGAAATCCATAAAATAATTCCAAGTGGTCCTGTATGATTTCCTGAAATACCTAATATTGTAGATCCCATCCATGGTGACCCATAAAAGGTGTGACACATATCCCTCTTGATAAGGTGTACACATACTCCCTAAGCATGTACTCGGTATCTCACATTATGGACTATGTATCACCCAATACACGGTATAACCATCTTTTTAATGAGCTAATCCACAACTTCTCCCCTAGGTAGCCATTGCCACTCATGTTTCTATATAGTCCACTTGGATATCTTGTATAATGAATTATATGTATCCCTCTTAGAATCTATATCTATATCTATATCTATATACGTACTAAAGAAGGATTTTTTTCGGAAATGTGTCACTCCCACATCGCATTCTTCCAAACACCGTTTCTTATAGCATTCCCACGACCTAATTAATATAATGTGATTCACGATTTTACTCCACACTTATACCAACTGGAAACCCTACATCGGCTCAATAATCTATTGACTCCTCCAAAATTCTGCCTTTCATCTCATTGAAATCTTGGCCTGATCTCACTATTTGATCCAACACACTAAAAAACTCCACACCGTCACTCCTACGATAAATAAAATTCTCGCAGGTACTACTTCTCACTGTCATGTTGGAAATCTTCTGACTCAAAGGATTAGATTTCTCCTCCCCAATCTCTTCAGCAACCACCAATATCAACAACATTATAATTCTATGGAATCAATGGTCGACACTTATTTGAAACACACCGCCTCTATATATACAGAAATCTGAAATCCATGGTTTCAGAACCTACAAAAAACGGTGCCAAAATGATTGGGTATCAACTCATTCTTTCTCGGTTACCAGGAAGTAGCTATAATGTTCCAAAACATGTATGTTTGCAAACTCGAGTGTCATAGCCATAACTTTAGTTCATCATCACATTTATTTCAGGTTCACAAATTATTAGGCAATTTCATTCTACTTTATCCTCATTCAATAGTGACAGTATTATATGTCTTCATCATTTATCTTAACCTGTTTTTAAACATGTGTCTACACAGCTAACTATAGTAGTATCTTTATGATGATTCTAATTATTATTCATCTTCAGCAGGTATACTCTAAATAATATGTTCATAATACTATATCCAAGTAGCCATGTTATATTTTATCTCCAATTTGTCATCATATAATAAGAAATATCACAATTTATATTTTTTTGCTTCCAATATGTAACTATCATATGTACCCTTTGGACATATAGTCAAGTGACTGTGACTACATGCACATTCTAAGGCACAGTTTTCATTTGAATATATATTGTTTACAATCTGATCACAATGTTGAATTTCATGTTTCTATTGTTCTGTTCTATTCCATTACAATAAAATAAAAAGATACACAATATAAACATGCACTCCCCTTTTAGATATAGATATGCACGACCTCAAAGAATACTACTACGAAAACAACGACAATCAGTTTTTCTTCTACTTTCCCAATAGTCCTAACACTGTTTCGTTATTTCTTATCAATCAACATCTATGTTTATGATGATTGCAATTCCACAGGCATATTGTCTACTGAAACATTAATCCAACTGAACCAGTAACACCAATAGTTATCATGAAACAAGGACTTAGTTTTCCTTTTTCACCAATACCTATTAATTGTCAATTCAATTTACTAAGTCCATTACTATTTCATTAGTTATTATATTTCAAATCAAAATATCATACCGCTTTACTATAGAATCTTGCTGGCTGACAATATATCTTCCAAAATTACTATGATTATTAAGGTAAAACTAACTGGGGGACAATGTTTTATAGCAGATGTTCTCACACTAGCTAATAACACAATATTACGTCGATGCATTCCACTCTCACCTATATTCAACAATGGTAATTTCAGATTACTATCTCCAATTTAAATACATTGATTTCATAATGCAGAATACACAATTTTATCTTGAAAAAACTTTTCATCTTCATGTTACATAGTCCCTCAAAAATGTTCAGATCTATCAACAATATATGGAGGATCAAAAAAAATAAACGACTGAATACCATGATATAACACAGTATTTCATTCTGTAAGAATGTTGTCAATGAACTTTGTTTCAACAAATGTACAATATTTTTCATTTCTATTAAGAAAATGCATGACCCAAAAATACTCTTACAAGGTACAAATACAAATCAATGGACACTTACAAAGTCATCCGATTCCTCCTCATCATTGTAAGGACAAATCAGTTGACTACATGTTATTTTCTGTGTCAGTGAAATATTGATTTATACACATATTCCTTCAATTATGAACTGTACAACTTATACTGATATCTAAAACCATATTCCACTTCCATCCATGGGCGTGTACTACAGTCCAACTACCATTTTAGGTTTTTCATCTCTATGTCTTTATATATTCAAAATTTATAATATTTAATAACAATGTAACCAATGGTGTCATTCTAATAACACATGCATACAGGTACTACACAAATCCATGATGAACAACAAGCCATGAATCTGACGACCATAATAAATACTACTTCAATAAACTATGACATTACTCCTACTATAAACTACAGAGGTCTGTCAAAGTTTAGTTATATTTTCAACAAAAAACAATTTCATTGTATGTTTTCTGTTATTATTTTGACATTAATAAAAAATAAATACAAGTCCAATGTTATTGAAAAATCACTTCAACTACAAAGTCCTGAACAGACAAGATATTTATATTTATGTAATACTCAAATTAAAATATTTAAGAACAATATAACCATTGAGGTTTTTATAATAGAGGCATACATGTACTACACATTTTCCTGAGGAACTGCAACCAATGAATCAGAAAACGATAGAAAGTACTAGTTCAACAAACATTGACAAAGATCCTGCTATTAACATCAGAGGTCTGTTATAATTTTGATTATATTTTCAACAAATAATTGTTTTATTGTATGTTTTCTATTATTAATTTGACAATAATTACAATTAAATTCAATTTTAATGTTGCAGATATATCACAAAAACTTCTAATACCTGAAGAAATGGGTTATTTACATTTAAGTATTACTCAAATTACTACCTTGTATGTGAACACATTTGAATTAGAATACTATTTCTATCCCCATTAATATCAACAATACATACACTTTTCTCCTACAGAATATTCAGATTGTGGAGACCCTTCAAGCATTAGTGAGTACATCAGTTCAACTTTCTGGTATGAAGAGAGTAGTAAAAAATATAGCCACATACATATATCCCGATTTTCTTTATGTTTCTCTCTAGGGAAAATTACTTTATAGTAGTTTCATGCTTGTCCAGAATACCTAGGACATTAGTTTTCAATACAAACTCTACTCATTCTAAAACATTCCAAGACCACATGCACATTTACAATTCAATTATTTCATTCAAATCATTGGGTGACAATGTTGACAAATCTATGAACTGTGGAGCGTATCCACATGTTTTCAAATTAAATGGAAAAAACTACCATTGTATTGGAAGTTTGTGTCCCCCTGATGGACAAACACCAAAGTTTGATCAACTATATGTACATGACACTGCAAATGAATCTCACAACAGAGTATGGGTCATAAAGTGACTACTATATTAACCGGTAAAATCTCATTTTTTATGTCTTCTAATTATAACTTCTTAACACTATCATATGCAGCTTTGACGGCAGGATTCAAAAGTCTATTATACAATTATGTGTTGTTTAGAAACTACAAGAAATGATCCATGAAATAAATGTTTTATCACGTCAATTCAGAACAGTTATGGATGTTATTGAGAGTAATGGCACTAAAAATTTAAAATGCGACTACTTATAAGATGCGGAAGCGATGCACAAAGATATAACTTACCAACTACATCTGAGATCGCAATGTTGATTTTTGGAAACATTGACGATCTAAATCATCAGAGAGATATCATCATTCAATGAAAAGGTGGTGAATTACAACACATAGATGAGCTTCACCCACTATACCAACCTCAACAATATCCATTTGTTTTCACAAATGGAGAGGATGGATATGTTGACAACATATCCCATCATGCGGCACCATTCAATCAAAGTGAAAAATTGTGAAAAGTAATAATGAAATAATATTTCACCTTTCACGTTCAATTCCGTTACAATGATTCATCTTATCAACTTCATTCTAGGAGTCTTCATCAATATTTTATTGAAGATGGATATACAATGATTGAGTCTCAAAGGATTTATTTTTTCAATTCAATCAAAAGTTCTTGAGGGTATAACTATGCAATGGTTTGCAAGATGCTTTCCATAGAGGTGACCGAGATGGGTCTTTATGTGGGAAGCATATCATTTTCCCTTCCACATTTATAGGCATTCTGCGATATATGATTCAAAATTACCAAGATTCTATGTCAATCTGTAATTGGGCAGGGTATCCATATCCTTTTTTAACATTTACATGCAATCCCATGTGGCTGAAGTTTCGAGATTTCTTAAGTTACACAAACATCGACCATTGAACTATCCTCACATTCCTTCGCAAATATTCAATATTAAGGTGAGAAAACTCATGAAAGATTTACAAGAAGGATGTTTTTTCAGAAAGTATCGAGTAGCTACGAAACTTCTTCGCAAATAAAATATACTATTTTAATGACAGCTTCTCCAATAAAATTACACATTTGTTCCACATGTTTTCTCACCTATCCATTACTTTCTAATGTAGTTGTTTGTACTATGGTGGTCTATAAGAGAGGACTCCTGCAATTTTCAATCCAACATACATTAACAGAATTTTTAAGGCCGAAATTCTAAATAAAGGAACATTCCCAAAACGTCATGAAGTAGTTGAAAATTTTATGATCCAATGGGCCTTGTGGTGATGCGAACCATTGGTTACCTTGTATGTGGAATGGAAAATGCTAAAAATATAATCCAAAGAAATTTTTTGAACATACCACAATAGATGACGATGGTTATGTTGTATATCAGAGAAGGAATTATGGATGTACAGTTGTCAAAAATGGAATATCATTAGACAATCTGTTTGTTGTTCGATACATTCCAGTTCTGTTTCTAAAATATAAAGCTCATATGAATATTGAAATTTTCAATCATTCATCTTCTATCAAATATATTTTTAAATATATAAGCAAGGGACATGATTGTGTCACCACGAAAATCTACGACAACAACAAGCATCTGCCTTATAACAGTGTCGACGAGATTAAAATGTACTACGACTACCGGTACATCTCACCTTGTGATGTTTCTTGGAGGATCTTTTCTTATGATATCCATTTTAGATATTATCTAGTTGATAGAATTCAGTTTCATTTACCTGGACAAAACAATGTGACGTATGTAGATTGTGACAATATTGAAGACCTCTTAATTAATAGCAACATTTATAATACCATGTTCAGATCTTGGTTTGAAGCAAATCTGTTGTACCCAGAAGGTAGAAGTATAACATATATAGAATTCCCAACAATATTTTTCTACCTCTACCATGAAAAAAAATGGTACTTGTGCAAAGAGGGATTTAGTATTGGTAGATTGAACTATGTGTCTCCATCTTCTGGAGAAATCTATTACTTGTAGATTCTACTTACAAAGTTCAGAGGTGTGACTTCATAAAATTCTATTAGAATGGTGAACAACGTTACTCATAGTACATTCAGACAAACCTGTTCAGCAGTGGGACTCTTAGCTGATGACAATGAGTTCATTCAAGCACTATAAGATGTCTCCGTTTGGGGAATGGGACACTCATTGTGAAGACTGTTTTCCATAATGTTGTTCCCAAATACCATTTCCCAACCTGACATTTTTTGGCTTGAAACCTGGAGGATTCAAACTTATGATATTATATATTCCTAACAAAAACTTCTTCAAATACAAGGTACAAAAAACTTACCATCTTTGTCAACAAATATCTATGTTATTATATTGCTTTCTAATACTATTTTCCTCTCCTATAGACTTGACAATAACGGATCATCAAAGACAATGTTATGTTTGATTGAAATAGACAACATTCTCTACAAAAATGGTAAATATCTACAATGTTATCCTCCAATTCCCATTCCAGATTACTCATTAGCTACTCAACCTAATTGGTTGATTGTAGAAGAGATCAATTACAATAGGTAAAAAATTCTTAACGAGGACTCAACATTGAACAATATGCTTATTATTGAACAAAACAAATTTATCAAGCAAATTATGTCTACATTTTGTTCTACTACTGGGGGATTTTTTTCCTTGCCTGGATTTAGAGGCACGGGTTAGTATTTCATCTGGAGAGTCTTAACATGTTTAATAAGGTCATCAAGCCAAATTTTTCTTGTAGTTGCTTCTAGTGGAATAGCATCATTACTTCTACCATGTGGGAGGACAACCCATTCAAAATTCCACATTCCGATATCTACAAATGATCACTCTATATGCAATATTCAGCAAGGGAGTGATATTGCAGAACTGCTAAAATCAAAAAAATTGATTATCTGGGATGAGGCTCCAATTCTTCATAAAATCTATTTTGAAGTTCTTGATCATACATTAAGAGATACACTTTCAGAAAAGAATGAAAATTCCTCTAATTTAAAATTTGGCTGTTTACCAGTTGTCCTAGGTGGAGATTTCATACAAATACTTCCAGTAATACCTGGTGGTGAAAGAAGTGGCATTTTATTTTCAAGTATAAGGCCATCATATCTATGGAAACACTGTCAGGTTTTAACATTTACCCAAAACATGATGTTTCATTATATAGATTTAAATGTATGTTCTGATGAGGTACAATGATTTTCATAGTGGATTTGGGATATTGGGGAGGGACGTGTAGGTGGGCTCAATGATGGGGATGGGTTTTTTCATATCCCATCAACATACCTTTTGAGAACATAAAAAATTGGCATTGGCAGCATCTGTTGAATTTTCTTACCCAGATTTCATTAAAAACTATGGAGATGTATCATATCTGAAATGTTGTGCTATATTAGCATCAACCTGTAACATTGTTCAGGAAGTTAATGACAACATGAAAACTCTTAGTAAATCAAAAGGAAAATATTAATTCAGTTCTGATTTTGTCTGCAATGACAGTTTTGATACTGATCGGCCTGAGAACATATACACAATTGACATGTTGAATGCTATCAATGTTTCTGAAGATCAGCGTACCAATTATGTTACTTATAAATGTTGATAAATCAGTGGGGTTATGAAATGGTATTTAACTTATTGTTACCCACTTGTGTTAACATGTCATCGAAGCTGAAATTTTAACCGGTAGTCATTCCGGGTATCTGGCATTCATCCCAAGAATTAATATGACACATAATGACGATAGATGGCCTTTCAAACTACAATGAAGAAAATATCCTTTTAATGTTTCTTATGCAATGACTATTAATAAGAGTTAAGGTCAGTCTATGTCGTATGTTTGTTTATATCTTTGCAAGCCTATGTTCTATCATGGGAAACGTTATGTTGTCATATCTAGAGTGACGTCACTAAGTGTTTTGAAAATTGTTCTTGATGATAGAGATAATTCAACCTATGACTATACAAAAAACATTATCTATGAAGAATTTTTTTTATAACCTTTATTAGGCATCCTTTCATTAAATATATTTACATTTCATTGCTTTTAACAATTGCACATATATATAAATAGATTAATTATGTTGTTGCTTACTATGTTATATCTGTACACTAATTAAATTCATATAGAAACCAAAACATGTCATGAAGAATGTGTCTTTTGAAATAGATTACTACCGATGATGATGAAACATTAAAGATACAAGTCCATGTATTGAATCTATGGTGTAATTCGTCACCCAACTCTGAAGTTGCTTCTATCGATCTGATTCTCTGTGATGCTGAAGTGAGTTTATCTTCTACAGAAGTTACACTTTCTGTACTGTTTTCATAATGCTAATACTATGTACTTCTATTACAGGACATTATTTTATGTAAATTATTTGTGTCATATGATTTTAAAATGTTTACTTTGAAAATTAATGATGCAGGAGGCCAAACTTTAGTGTACAATTACTAACCTCCTGCTAATCAACAAGTACAAACCACTACTGTGTGAATGCCTATGCTACATCACACAAAACATCCAAATTTCTCCTAATCAAGGTAGCTACTTGGGGGGCAAGACATGCTCGCAGACTGTTTTTCACAACAACAACATATGTTTGACCAAATGATGTCCAACATATACTATTCATCTTTGACTTCACTTCTTTTGCTGACATTATTAACAAAGTCATTCCTCAACAACAATTAATAGGTACATTTCATTACAACTATATTTATGGGGAATCCTATTAATTTCAAATGCATATTTACTAAATGTTTTAAATAAATATCATCCAAAAATACATATCTGACATAGTATACTTTTTAATTTTCTCAATTACTATGTTATTCACACACTGTTAAAGGGAATAATTCTCTCATAAAGAATATTAGTTTTACATCAGTTTTCTCTGTTATAGAAATTATTAGACATCTGTGACAATCATATCCTATATAGTCCATTGGTACTTCTAATCAGAAGATTCAAATTGTTTTAGAGGATGACAGGTAAACATCTTTTACTTCTCATAATAATTAACATAGGATATTGCAATTATCAACACAACTACTATGATTTCTTGTAGAGGCTTGAGAATGAACTGTAGCTTGTGGTGGAAGTTTTCCAACATAATGTCTGAGTACTTGGATAACAATAACGACTCATCTAAAATACTAATCTTGCAGCAGGCCAGGACAAAGCAATTGAGCATAAAGATATCTAGCTACAAATTACAATATCTTACATACTAAAAACTATAATGTTGAGTATGTCAATTCAAATTATTCTTATGATCTTCAACATGTTCTATCATATTTCATTAACAACACATTAATTTTTAATATCTAATTGAGAACCTAAATGTTATAAAACTATATATACCCAGAATCTAATATATTCTAATAGGTGAAATTCGTTAATTGAATATGAAAACTGTAATGTTTGACCAAGTGAAATTCAGTTATGCCTTATTGCAAACTGTAATGTTTGTAAATTAGTGTTTTTCTCTACTAAATGTTACTGACTTTGACTGTTTTGTTTAAAACTATACACTTATAATTTTGCATAGACTCTTTAATATGTTCCATCATCTGTTATTATCACCACATTAATAAATTCTTCAAAAATACTTCTAAACTTGGACATCCCAGTAATCCACAACTTTAGAAGCAGGTAAATTTATAACTTGTATTTTTTTCCAACTATTCTTTCTACAAACACAAACAAAAATATTGTAAAATGCATAAAATGTTATCCTCAATG
This sequence comes from Viscum album, assembly GCA_963277665.1. Classification (NCBI taxonomy): domain Eukaryota; kingdom Viridiplantae; phylum Streptophyta; class Magnoliopsida; order Santalales; family Viscaceae; genus Viscum; species Viscum album. Next base: position 956,666,044 of record OY728143.1, on the reverse strand, counting down.
ATGTATTTTCTGCATTTAATACATATGGGATCATTAGTCATTTTCAATTAGAAAGTCCTCCAACCACAATTTTAAACAGTTTTGTTACAACATTGCCTTATTGTAATAACAAAAAAATAATTTCTGAAGTAAAAAATCTTCCAGAGTTAAGTACAATATCCTGAATTGTTTCTTTTAATATGTCGTCTACAACAAAACTACATGTAAGACTTACTTTCGTGAATATATTAATATTAACTACTATCTCACTACTGAAAAAGTGTTTTATTTCTGCTACAATAGTTAAACTTCAAAGCACTCATAATTGGTATTTTGGATCATGCAACTCTTTCATGAAAAAAGTTCAAACTACGGATAGGAATATTTGGTGCCAGAACTGTAAAAAACAACCACGCTTCACTACTCTAAGGTATTCATTTAATGTATTAATTAATTTATAAATATTAATTGGGTATAGACTTACTATACAAATTTAATATTACTGATACAACCTCCGGACTTCTAACAACTATAAATACAAGAAGTTTAGAGTTCAACTACTGGTGACAGATGAGAAATACTCATGGTCTATCATTCTCTTCGACAGGCATGTTATGCAATTCATAAGAAAAATAGCCTCTCAGTTGAGAGATTATCTGATTCAAGTAATATTCTTGAACTATTTTATCTTCTTCATGTATTTGATGTTACTTTTTAACTCACAGTTCAGTTTTATTACATAATAGGACCCGAATGAGTTTGGATTTCCCCCATAGATAAACATTTTCAAAAAAATATTATTGGCAGTAGATGTCACAAATTAAAACATTCAAAATCAAAAAAGTTCTTCATAACTAAACACTTACACAGTTCTCTTTATTAGTGATAATAAAAATTATATCACCACCTATCATCAATGTTTTGCAGACAATCAAGTAAATATAGTAATTCCTCCCCAAAAAATTAATTCAAGCCTTACGAATTTCATATTACTACATTCTCATTAACGTTACTATGAAGTATTATTTTATTCTTCCTAATTTAGAATTGAATTTAGTTTCAAACTAGTCACCACATACCTATAAAATTCATTTTACCCATCTGTTTTAGAAACATCACCGTGTTGGATCTTCAGTAGTCAGCCGCAACAGTGATGTTGGATTCGATACAACAAGTACCACTGTATGTTCAACTCAGGTATAGTTTCTCAATCATCATTTTATGTTACTATCAGTGTGTACATATTGTAAACAATAATGGGTTTCCATTCATTTATTTTTATTTTTACATTTTATTACTAATTAACTACAACTATTTTTCTGATATTCCAACTGTTAAATATTATATTGCTGGTTCATCGGTGTGTCTTATAAGTTCTCACTACTACTCATTCGTTACAATGATATCTTCATGTATAAAAATCTATAGACTGAATTCGATGCTGAAGATGTGGTCGAAGGAAAAGGATCATTGTCTATAGACTGCACACCAACTAATGCCAATGAACTTCATCTTCATATAATGGATAATGGAAACAAAAAATCATTGTCTATATAATCAATGTCTATAGACTCCACACCAACTAATGCCAATGAACATCATCGTCATATAACAGAGGCCTGTTGGAAAATTAGTATGATTAAACTTTCCTAGTTCATATTAGAAATATACACATTTTGTGTGATGTCTCTTCATTGTGTTAAGGGTGCGTCTGTGAAGGAGGTGTGATTTAAGGACCTTGATCTGTTAGTTTAATTTTGTTTGAAGAAAAAATTTGATGTTTACCAAAGTTTGTGTTGTTTAATTAATTTAATTATGTTATGTTTGTACACATCCAACAGCCTTTCTCTATGATGTATCATAATGTTTACAATCCTATGATTCATTTCTTTCTTAATTAAATAACATTATAAACTGATGATCATGATTTTTTCAGGCTATAAGAAAATAGTATAATGTGATATTTCCATTCAGGTTTGGGATTTCAAATCAGGATATTATGACCTTTATTCATGTTAGATGTGGTTTTTTCATACTTTTATGTGTCATTTACTCACAGTAAAGTAGAATTACCTATTTCAGGGAGAAATATAATTGTCTAAGAACTTGATGAAGTGCTTATACTCAGCATCGATGGATCATGGAAGTACTGTGAGGCTATTTAATGATTCTTATTCATATTACATAACTATGAATAGAACTATAGTTTTACTCTATATCAACTTTGATATCTATTTCTGAAAAGTGGATCTTGTACTCTCTTTTAGCAGTTGACGTAGTTTTTATTTTGACAAGTGGATGATTTTTTAAGTTCATCAGTAAAATCATTATATGAGGGCATTAGATTTATGTGGTGCTAAAGCCACTTTATTCTTATAGTATTATTCATACTTGCATTATAATCTTAGGTTTGAATAATTAGATTATCACCAATGTATTTTCAAACATATAATGAATGCAGCAGTCTAGATTATATCACACCAGATAGAAAGATTTATTCAAAAGATTTGAACATTAACAAGGTAAATTATTCATCAAACACCGATTTAATCATGTTTATTTCATATTCATGGGATATTTATTAACATTTTTTTCGAAATTGAAAATTTCCCCATCCCCATATCACAAGAAAGACTAAGAACTCTCAAGTACGTAAGGCTTCAACACTAAGCAATAGCTGGGATGCATGTATTGGCTTTTGAGAATTGGAATCCTAAGTTATACTACTCAACTTTGGACCCTCTTGAAGTTAATATGGATTCCAATTCACATCAATATTTGACCAGTGGTACATGCTATTACTTATTCCCAACATACTGTAAATTTATCCATCCTTTAGTCTCAATTTCTCAGTATCCACCCCTAGAACACAACAAAGACTACCTATAGATGATGACGTCTACACATATTCCCCCCAACAACAAAAGTATGACATTTAAGGAAGAATCTCATTACTGTATGGACAAGAAAATTTCACTTTTCTTCAAAACTGTAATGACTATTTATCATAATAGGGTTAAAATTCCGAGATTTCATTTGCATTTATTGTTTTGTTTTTGGTGCTTTACAGTTACACATACTTTCTTTTTTCCGGATCTCATAGTTTCAAATTATACATTGTAATGATTTTAGATCAAATAAAAATAATTTGTTTTAAAAATATGAAATATTGCATATTTTTTTCTCTTATGTTTATTTATAAACAAATGGGTGATGTTTTTTTATTTCTTATAGGGCAATATGATATTGTTGTTTCATTCTATTTGCTATGTGAAAGACTCAAAACAATGAAATTAAATATTCATGGGTTTATTCTTGACCATTCTAAGCGGTGGCAAGATTTCATTGAAGATGATATGGTAATAACCACAAAAGTAGGAAGTAAACTTACTATCAGGCCTTGTTTGGTATGATATGGAAATTTCAATGTGGTGAAACTAATAAAAATATAGGGAATGAAATAGATATGATGATATCGTTAACGTAATAATACTACCACACAAAGCATTAGAAATCATTTTTGGCTTCTCACCTCCTTTCCCTTACAATGGTTACTCCTTCCAAACATACCATTGGTTGTTTTTTCATCTTTTGGTTGAATTTTATCTATTTTATTTATTTGGTAAGAAGGATTATTATGCCTTCAACCAAGGTATGAAGATAATTTCTTGCATTGGGGATCATTTTAATGAAAGAGAAGAAGGGAAGACAACTAATGTCTGCTTTATGCAGATGAAATACTTTGTAGGAAAATATTTGTTGCCTCTTTTCTTTATAAAAAATCATCATCTTAATTTCAAAACAATGTTTTGATATTTTATTTCTATATTATATGACTTTATATATGTTTTTTCTAGCTGGGATGATATATTCATTGCATATGAACCAGTATGGGCTATGGGAATGGGTAATGTAGCCACACAACAACAGGCTTAGGAGGTGCACCTTGCAGTTCGTGATTGGCATAAGAAGAATGTCTAGACAGAAGTTTCATGTGCTACTCTGTATAATATATAGAGGTACCCTTAACTTAATTTGTTGTTCTATGCTGCAACTCATATTAAAAAGTTCTTATAGATGGTTTATCCATCAGCTAAAATTTTTATATTTCTTATTAGAAGAGTTTTTCTTCTACTCTTGAATGTTGTTCTTTAGGTAATTTATGTTTTTTTATACAGTCTCATGTAAGATAGTCTATTAATGCATCCCTAATAGAATGATTTAAATTTCTGTTTCATATAATAATGCTTAGTTGAATCTTCATTTGATCAATAGAAGAAAAGGTCTGAATAGTTCTTATTTATTTGATTTTTAGGTTGCCCCGATATGAATATGAAGTATTTTTGTTGATGAAGTGAAGAACTACAATTTCTGGAAGACTGGAATAACTAGATATTGCAAAGGGATTTCCTGTGTCCGATGGTTTTTGTTGCAGGCTTCAAAAGGTAAATTTCAACTTCTTTTATTTTGGTTTCTAATTAATTATTTTATGTTAACAGTCATTTTTTTAGTCTACAAATTTAGGTATTGTTATTTTAAACATTTCATTCTATGTAGAAAAGTATTCCAGGCATTTGATGTTTGATATTTGTTCAGTGTGACATAATTACTCGGTGACATTAATACTTATGATGTATGTTTGGAAAATTAAATGTCCATTTTAATGTTCTTTTCATTCATGTCCATTGGAATATTATTTTGTATATACTAATGATGTATAATATTTTTTTCATGTTCTTTTCATAATATCTCAGTGACATTAAAACTTATGTTATTTCATTCATGCTCATTTTTTAATGTACTTTACTAATTAATTTCCATTTATTGTTTTTATTCATAAATTTTAAGTTAGATGCTTATGTTGTTTTCTACATCATGACCTATTTTCTTTTCCTTATTCTTTTATGTTTTCATTTATGTTCATTTCATTTTTTCCAAAATTTTCTTTTTATTTTCAATTTAATGTTTTCTACTATATTCAAATTTCAATTTTACTGTATGTTTTATTTTCCTTATATATTCTCTTATAAGTTTTCTATGTTTTATATGTTTTCAAATAATTTTATTTTCCTTGTATATTCTCCTATATGTTTTCTATATATTCTTCATCATGCATTTGTATGGATTATTTTGTAAAATTTTGGTATACTTATGTTTTCCTTATATATTATCCATTATGTTTTTAGCATTCTCCTACATATTCTCTTATGTTATTTTCATTTTCTTATTTTCCTATGTTTTTAATTCTCTATATTTTTTTTCAATTATAGTTCAATATTAAGTATCACTATTTTTTTCAATATATTCAATATTCATGTTATTTTTTACCTTTGAAATATAGTTTTTTCTTGTTGAAAATAAGCATTGAATGTATTGTTGTGAAAATTCACGGGTAATTACTGGTTTAAATAAATCCATGCCTAAATCATGGAGATCCCATACACAATATCCGTAAATTGAGACATGTGTTCTCTCTTGGAACCATAGCAGTTAAGGAATAATAATCATGATCACATATCATCAACAATGAATTTCATTTATAGTATATTAAATAACCTAAAAACAATTTATTCAATCCAAGAATCTATGGAATAAGGCATAAGCATAAGACATAAGCATAAGTCATGATGCATAAATCTTAATGAAATAAACACAAGGCATGTCATAATACAGAAAACAATAATCAAAACGAATTAGGCATATGTTATAAAGTAGAGAATAATTCATAAGAAATATATGAATAAAATAATAGTCATAAGACATAAAACAATGAATTAGGCATAAGACACAATAAGAACTCCTATAACATAGGGAATAATCAATTAGGCCTAAATCAAGGCCTATATATCATCTTAAATTTTATTTAATTATTCAAGGCATTATTTACAAGTGAAACACACCTCAAGAGGTGTTTAAAAAATTTGGGATAAATGGAATTATGCATATAGTGAGAAATATCACTATTTTAAATGGATTAATCCAAGGAAAATGACAACATGTTGATTAACTGGTTGTTGGGGTCATATTAAACATAGTAAACGTTTTAATTTAAATTAATTCAATATTTAAGATGCATTACCAGAAGGTTTTGGAATTTTGAATAACAAGGGACCGTTTAAATTCAATGAAACATCGGGAAAGATGTTAAACCACCTGAAATATACCAAAGATGCTTCACTCATCCAATAGTGAGTCTTAATTTTTTTAGGTTCGAGAGAAAATGAAGAATCAAATGAACATCACAAAAAAGGGAGACATAGGTTACACCAAAATAGCACATATGAGGTTATGAAAACCACAAAAGAAGATTGGCGATTGTATATTTTATTGACATACATCCAAATATTTCGATGAATCTTGATTATAATACTAAAAAGAGGAGAGATATCTGTGTCTAGAAGTAGTTCAAAGGGAAGACCGGGTGAAGGGGAGAGGCTGCACACATAGGAGAAGAAAGGAGGATAATAATTTTAAATAAAGTAAGGGAAAGGGAAATTCAATACCATTTTAATATGAGAAATTTTTTTCTTTTTGGTTGTATAGATCATTTTAGAAGTGTGATTGTGTTATTTCTTAAGGAGGTATTTTACATGATCTATGCACATATTTTGGGAAACCATGACATTCCCCTCTAATAAGAACCTACAGAAAAAACAATATCATGCAGCGCATCCTTTATGGTAACATCATACAATGTGGAACCTCTATCTCCACTATAATCAGTTTCATGTTTTTTCTTATGGGGAACGGTTTCTGAAAAACCATGCTCCCGTGCCACAGTTGACTATTTTATAACTTTTCCGAAATTAACACTTTCGAAAGTCGATGGATCACTCAAAGACACTCTCGATTTGTTACCATAATCTAAAAACAATTATGTGTTTCAATGCTCGAAATTGCATTTTGATTCTCATGGTACAATTCAATCCATTCACCAAATGAAAAAAAATCAAAAATACTTTCGAATTCAATTCGGTCAAAAAATAAGGGTTTTTGCATTCTCCCCACCTTAAAACTTCTGATCCTCAATAAGCCTTGGGGAAATTAAAAGGACACCCCCATAACCTAATCGGGTCATGGTGTCTTTTTCAAAAGGCCTTATTTCATTTTCAAAGGCTTAGCTCACCTATAAGCATCAAATTAATTATACGGTACATAAGTAATAGACATTCATGACAAGGATCATTTTTAGAACTAAAACAATAAATCAATGCTTACCCAAGCCCATCAACTAAAGACACAGTCACAACATCATCTCTTCAAACATCTAGAATATGGAACTTCCAACCATATATTCAACTAATGAAGGGAAAATAAACAATAATGGTTTTTTATCTATCATAATTTTTCATTTAACCATGGCCTTAAAATCCAAAAAAACCCTTTATATAATTCCAAACCACAATGAACAGTTGAGACCACATTTTAAAAAAATCCCCAAAAAACTATATAATAATTTCCCAAATCTGAGGACATTCCAAAAAGGTTCCTCATAATCCACATCTAAAAAGAGAGTTAGATAGAGGTACATATCAATTCAAAGCTTCTCTAGGAAACTACCCTCAAAACACTAGGCTTAAATGGCTAGTAAATTTCAAAAACTACACATGGATCCCTTCAGATGATGTCACCATGAGATTCACATTGAGCACGATAAACAAAGCCTATAACCATCTTTGGGTAATGTATCTATTGACAATGTACACTTAAACTATTGTTACCCTGTAGGAACATGGGTACATGCCCGATCTAGTACACTACAATTTCCACCCTTAAAACATCCCATTTGAGCTTAGATGAAGAATGCGGTAAACATGGAATCATTTACGATGAAACAAGAAGCTCATACGAGGTTTTCCAAATTCAAAATTTATATTTGAGACATTAGTACAAAGCCAAACCTCCTCATATCAACAACACTTACTATCCAAAAAGTTATATACACATAGAGATCATGTCATAGTAAAACAACTTGTGCCTATGAGTTCATCCATGGAAGTCTAATATGGGTACCCATGTATCACTCAAGACTAACCGTATAGTTAAGGTAAAACTAGCATCAATAGCGCACTCCGATGGAGACCAGATAATAAGACAAACAATGTTTAAATTTAGAGTGTTGTATAACCAAATATCTCTAAGTTTACCTAGGGGATGTACAGATAGGGGACTTGATCATCTCAAATAGGGGTACACGATGAGGGAATTAAGGATTAACATGTAGACCTGAAATACTACAATCACATGAATAATTATGTTCTCAGTGTGATTTTTAACTGACCATACCCAAACATTAAATTGAGGAGTAGTAAAACCACTAATGGTCACTATCTTATAAAAAAGGCACAACTTCACATACCGACACTCAACTATTAATCGAACATAATGCTCCTACCACCTGAGGCTTCTTGTTACTCGTCAAACACAACCACTGAATTCATTCCTTGAATAATGATGTTTACAAAGGTTTCAATCATATACAATCATCCCATCATTGTGTTTCCATGATATAAATGACATAATATAAATCCTTCCATCCTAATTGGAATTCAAGGGAAGTACTAACAGTATTTCAAATATTTCTCCTTGTTTTTCTTCCCTCTACTTTGTGGGATAATAATTACTTAGGTTAACATGATGCTCCCCACCTTAAGAGTGTCTTAGTCATTTATTATTAAATACAGATACTCAACCTATGAGACAAGCTCCATCGACCACATAATAATGGTTTTGGATGTAACCAGCATGATGTTATCAAACCTTATCCCAAAGAGAGAAAAAGAACCAAACACTTAAAATCACACTTGAACAGACTCACTTTAAATGCATGCATAATACCCCTCTAAGCCACACTCCCTAATTCCATAACATAAGACATGGATCTATCAAACCAACCACATGTCAAAGATCCTAATACTCTTTGAAACATATCCCGAGCATTAAGATAAGAAAAAAATTCCTCTAATGCCCAAGTCATTCATCCATGGATATGAGCAGTTATTCATGTATAATATCTTAAGGATTAAATGATTCCCATGAAACTCAAATGAGCAATCAAACTATTTTAACAAGTTGATGGGTACCACCTATATCATGCATGACACACAAAATTTCATTACCAAAATGGAACATCTTAGTTAATACCCATATGCTTATCAGCTTTATGCATCCCAATATCGAATTTTCTAAAAAAATAACTACCTTAGATTCATAATAAACCATTTAGTATAAATATAGGTTGATGACCTACTAATCCATCCATCACTAAAGGGGATGAAAAGTAGGGTCATATAGGCTCCTCGACAACTTCAAATGTATTTCCTTTAAAACTAAGAATTACATGATACACAAACCCATAATGAGGGTAAAAAATTGATAAAGGGTCATTATTAAAATATAAGAGTCTAATGAGTGAAAAAACTCATATCGAATCTCACATCATAAAATAATCATAAGAAACTAGCAAGGAATTTAAATATCTGAGTGAACTACCTATATTTGGCAATTCCCTTATAGAAGCACAACATGTGGATTATAAATGAGGCCATATATATACAAGTTCACTAGGTTTAAGGTCCCATAATTTTGGTTCAAGCTATAATATAAGTGGCTTATAGTTAATGATCACATTATCATTACAAAGAAGCTACTCATTGAAAATTTTAGTAAATGTTTAAACTACCCTGAGATGGGTTTTGAAACTTAAACACCACTTAATATTTCATTTTAATTCATTACATTAATTTAAATTTAATTCCATAAGAAAGTAAGGTCTCAAATTAATGTCAAGTAGCAGTTAGGAAAATAATTTATACAATGTAATTTAAAAATCAACTAGGAACCTAATAAATTATAACAAACTTATTTTCTCACCATTATCAATTTTATTTAAATCCCATCATAATTTGGAAACTAATTACATAAACCACCATTTTAAACATCATACATTTTTATAATCTTTCATAATTAGCATAGATAAAGAAAATTTCAATCGTAATCTATATAGGAAAACACCATTTAGTTTTCAATTCGCATTATAATTAACTAACTCCAATTATAAGGACTACTCAAAGGAAGATTAAATTTCCTTCATTAATTATAGTGGGTAATTTTTAATTAAGGTTCCACCCTATGCTTATATGTTAAACCATAAAAATGACTACAAACACTCTAAATCACCATTACTATACAACATAAGGACACCCCCTTGGGGTAAGAACAATAGAATCTCAAAAAAGTGCAAACTACTATGGAACCAATTAATCCATTTTGGGTCCAAATATAATAAGTCCAAACATTTTAAACATTATAATTTAAAACACCCTTATTGGGTTTATCTCATAAATAGAAACACCATGAATGACCTACTTGGGTTAAGTCAAGTCCATCTCATAACAAAATACCTCCACTTAACTACTTGGGTACAGTTGTGTATTTAGGAAATTTAGTCATATTGGTCATCATGCCCAAGTAATAGTTGTACAATTCATTAAAAATTCAACCGAATTACATTTAATAAAAATAAAGTTAAACTATTTTATATTTATTCAAAAATATATAAATATATAAGGATCATAAAATATGATTTTGTTATATGGGTTACCACTTCTCAATTTTTAAAGTTCCTATACACTTTAAATATTACATGAAGTCTCCCATTTAATGGCCACCAATTTATCAAGGATACAAATATGATTTAAGAACAAAAATATTTATATAATAGTCTTTAAGTATATAAAGCACATATATAAGGGATTGATTATATGGGTCACCATTTACAACTAATATGGGTCACATAAACATTTTAAATGGAAAATTGGTTCCCATGTAACCATCCAGTATTCCAAAAATCAAAAAATAAAGGCTTGAAATTACCTAAGAACAATATTTATATAAATATTCTAACTAAAAAACTAAGATAAATAATCATGACATACGCACAAATGTACTAAATAAAACATATTACATTTTATACAAAAAAAATCCATTGAATTACCTAAGAAGATATCCAACAAGGAATGTTACTATAATAACTAACATTTCCTATAAAAGGAATGATAATAAAATACACTAGTAATATCAAACAATTCAAAAAATATAGCAATGTAATCTACATGGCATGACATATTTAAGGAATGTTAATCACTATGTTACTATATTGATGCATGTAATGCTAATTCCTTGTTATACTAAGACAAAGATAAAATTATATAATTCTTATTAATATGTAAGAAATGGAAAGGACTCTAATCACTCATGGTGAAATAACCATCAACTGTAACGTCATATATGATGTATAACAATCCAATATCTGGCCACTTATATTTCCCCCATCTAACAGTTGATCACTCCCATACTTGGGTACTTTTCATGTGTTGAAACACTCCTAGTATCCTATTTAACATCCCAAAATTGTAAGTCTAAGGAGTTCCTACCATTAATAAAACATTGTAATATCCCTTCCAGACTGAATATGAAAATGGTAGCTTGATAGGTTTCCACATGGCCTCAAGCATGCCCCTAATATGTCAGAGGTTACCAACAAGAAATGATGGTAAAAATTTATTAAGGTGGGGAAAATATACCCTCATGGATAGAGTTTTATAGTCTTATAGAAGGTTTAAATCAGTAGGCAACATTAGAAGTAATAATAATATATAAAAATCATAGCAATGGAACACAAATATAATGATAGAATAAAAGTGTCCAATAGTCAGGAAACAGATGTGAATATAATAATTCATGCATATCTAGATGATTCTATAAGGTATAATAAGAATAGATACCATATGTAGTATAATATAGTAAAAATAAAAAAATATCCTAAAGGCTAATTCCATGATTATATTGAGTACTAGATCTATAATATGTTCCTAATCTCTCCTAAACAACACAAACCATATTTGAGGAATCCAAATACCCATGAACAAGAAGATCCTCTAAGGTACCCTATTGAAATGGTGGCTCGAGCTGGGTGTGATATATACCCAATAGGCCACCTCCAACGCTGTCTAGATCAATCCAATCTATCAAATATAAAATGATTTGTATGAATAATAGTAATTATAATGAAAATATTAATATAAACATGTCGATATGAGATTCTCATGGATGAAGAACCATTTCTAACTTATATTTCCTAGAATGGATTTATAAATTAGGAAAACATGTACAAGAAAGATATGAATGTACCTGAGTTATAATAAACAAGGAATCATGTATGTACCAACACCAATCTAGTGATTTGGATTGGTAGAGTCATCCCTATGATATTAGTCAAGAATTATCATTATTCAATAATAAAAATGAAGCATCACATTAAATACAGTAAAATAATTACACAAAGCTGGTTTTGAAACCTATTCTCATCCATGGCGATCCATAAAGGAATGTGATGGGTCACTATAAGAGCTTCTGAAATACTTGATACCAAAAATCCCTTCTAAGGAGACCCATAAATGGCATCCCTCGTATCAATTTCAGTATGGTGTAAACATAACCTTGTATCTCTTCCCAAAAACCTCATATAGGGGGATAATTATCACCTAATTCCTGGTATAACAATCATTCCAATGAGTCTATCCATGTTTTCTCCCCATGTATTCTAGTGTCACACATTATTACAAATAATCTTCTCAGAGTTCTTGTACAAGGCATTCCATGTATCTCTTGTGGCACATCCAACAAATCCATGTCTGAAGCTTGATGATTCCCTCAACGAAATCCTTAAATCAGGACATATGATCACTTATGACTCATAATTAGGTATGGCATAACAATCATGATCCCATATCATCAATAATTAATTTCACGTATAAATATTAGACAAGCTGACCAAAACACTATATTCAAGCCAAAAAAATATGGAGTAAGGTGTTTGGAATAAGCATAAGGAACAAGACCATGAAATGAATCATAATTCATAAATAAATAACCACATACATATAATAAATCATATGAAAATTTTCATACAGAATCAGGAATATTGTATAATTTAATGCATAAGGCATTAGACAATAAGCATAGAGCCTCCCAAATAATGTATTAATAAAAGCATAAGGCATAAGACATAATAAAATGGCATATAACATATAAAATAATAAAAGGGTCCTAAATCATGACCTACAATTCATATGACATTAAATTAATTTATTTAAGTCATCATTTACAAGTGCAATACACCTCAAGAGCCATTTAAACACTTTCGTATAAAGTACATTAGGCATATAAGGGGAATGTTAAGGTATTATAAAGTATTAATCCATGGAAAATGACCCAACGTGTTATTTTTCATCTATCTAGGGTTATACTAAACATTGGAAGACTTTTAATTTGAATTAATTCAATGTTTAAGAGGCATCTCATGAAGGGTTTAGTGTGTGGTATAATGATGCTCCATATAAATGAAATAGAAATTAGGGAAAAAAGAGATAGCGCCTACTATATACTAAAGAACCTTCACTTATCCAAAATAAAGGGTTCAATTCATTCAGATGAAGGGAACATGAAGAAAATAACTAACTCCTTTAAAATAGGGTTATTTTGGTCACACAAAAATATCACAGATAAGGATAAAAGAATCATAAAAAGGATCTTAAGGATTGAATCTCTTACCGGTATGCATCATACAAGAATGATGGTTCTCAATTCTAACACCAAACAGAGTAGATAATACTATACATATGAGGAGTACAAAGGGGAAGTCTGGCCTGAGGAAAATGAACCATGTTTGGGAGAAGAAAGATGGATGAGGAGGTTTGAGGAAATCATGGGAGAATGGTAATTTAGCTCCATTTACTGATGGGCATGGTTTGGTCACACATTTGTTCAAACTTTCACCAACCTAATCTTGTTTATTCTTAAGTAGAGAGGTCACATGGTTTGCAAACACTATTTTGTAAAATATATCCAATCCTGGTAATTACCTACTATCAATAACCTACAAAAAATTTTGCAGCTACGTTTCTCCTATTCTGTGGTTAAACCAAATCATATAGGACCTCCAACTCCACTATAATCATCCACACAATTTTTCCTAGGGGCACATTATTTTAGACAAATCATGCACCCCTTTTATCCATTGTATAATCTGAGGTTTTGGAGCCTGATTCTTCAAAAACTTGATGGATCACCATAGACAACTCTCTATCCTTTACCATTGTCATGAAACAACACATTTAAGTGTTAAAAGTAAAAAAATTATATTTCTAATCATTTTCTATAGTTTAAACCATCCAATAAATGAAAAAAAATTCAAAAATAATTTTTAATTCCATCTGGTCCAAAAACAAGGGACAATAATATTATTTTTCTATAATTACATTACTCTGATAAGGCATTTATTCATTAAAAGGGATATAATATTTATAACTGTTCGAGTTGTTACATCCTAAATTCCACTAAATCTCTTTAATCTGTGGTATAAAATAAAAACTTCCTTGATCACCTATTTCAGAATCATTTTCATATCGATATCCTTTTATAAAAATCATTTATATGGATTCCCTAGAATGATGTTAGAGTGGGGTATTCTCATCATAAAGATAGATAATCAAGGAATGATAATAATTGGTGTAAAAAAGGATTATAGAATAGGTTTAATAAGTGGTAAAGGTATGAACTCAGATGGATAATATAATATTAGTTCTGAACATGTGGGATCATAATTACATGGAAATAATAAAGGCTTATAACAAAGGTATTTCATGAATTTAAAAGTGGTGTGAGATAATAATGGATTGATTTCAACAACATGATAGCTATACAAATGGTATTATAAAATGGTTTCAATGATATATAAGTATATTAACCCATCAATAGGGATTTATTTTGATATTAATTGATATATGGATAAAACATGGAATAATTATTATTTATAAATAATAAGGTATTATAAAAAAGTTACTCTAATAAAAATGAGGGGGAGGAGAATGCATACCTTAACAAGTATGTCCGTAAATTGTGGGAGGAATCCATTGAACCATAGAGACTATTTGTGTGGTTTTTGTAGTGGGATCGGGATGGTAATTTTTTTTACCAATTCCTTTTTAGTAGAGGGTACTGAGTGAAAAGGTAGGGGTGATGTCCATTTATAGTTGAAAATGATATTCTTTTCCATAGAAACTAATATCACATAGTGGGTAAAAGTGGAATCACATTTGTGTTATATGGGTTTGGTATGTCAGGTTAATTAGGTGTAGAAATAGTATGTAATAGATATGGGTTTGAAATTAATACCAAAAAAAGATATTCTAGAATGGATAAGTGTTTACTTAATTATTAACATTTCATGATACTTTAATTACCCATTTTTTAACTTATTAAAAAATCATTCATGAAAATTATTTAAATAATAAAAATATATGATGAATTTTATATCCAAATTTTGATATGATGAATCCAAAATTAGGATCAATTTAACCTAGTTAATTTTATATAAAAGAGGAAATTAAATTTTAAATTATAACAAATAGTGTTTTGAAAAATAATTATTGTAGAAAAATCTCAGTTTAATTATTAAGTGTTATTAAAATTATTTAACATTGATTAAAAATTACAAGCATGTTAATTCATTTGTATATATGTTTAAACATAATATTATTATTATAATTTAAAATTTATCAATTAAATTTAATAAATATTAAACAAATTAGGAATGTATATTTCTTTTATAAAAAATATTGTGGTAAATAATATTTACCTTTGAAACATAATATTATGCTTAAACATAGATTGACCACATTTTTAATTTGATCATGATGATTAAAAAATTTCAAATAATTTTATTCTCTTCAATTTCTAATAGTGGTAAAATTTTATTTTAATTTAATAGTACATAATGCATCAAAAATAGTTTTAAAAAATTGATATCTTCTGAGGACAAAATTATCCATGTTTTATTAAACACCTTTCTAAATAGTTCTTATAAAGAGGCTAGTTCATGTAATACCTATCAATTTAATAGTTGTAATATAATAGTAATATTTAATAATTTTATTAAGTTAATTTTTTTTCTTTATGTCATTGTTACATATAGTATAGCCTACTCACACTATATTTAATTAATGAAATTTAATTACTAAAATCATGGTACATTAAAAGGAATATTATTTCATTAAAATATTTCAATCCATTCGTTGGATTAGTATAATCTTGTCCTTGTTAATTTCTTCTACGATGATCTGAATAATAACATATCATTTTCAATATAAATATTCATGGGATGTAATTATTCACACTTTTATTAATAAAATGGAATAGAAACATCTATTCATGGAAATAAAACATATAAGAATGATTTGAAAAAACATTTCTGACGGTTTAAAGAAACTATTACTAAACATATAACATATACCAATGGGTTGGAACCAAAGCATTAGTATAACTCCTATAATTATGGGTTTTCAATTCCAATTATCCAATAAATAATGTCAAACACGTTTTGTAAAATTGAAACACATGATCCTTTCTTCTATCCTCATCCTATTGACACATTATTTTCAAAAACACTATGTTTCATAACTCATAATGGTGATTCGTATTCTTCTTTATAAAACATAAATCCACCTTTTTTCATTATTTCTCCTCTATATTATCTCATTTGACCTAATTTTCTCTAACACCTCCTAAGTCATATATGTTCCCCACCAGATCTATATTCATATTATGTCTTTTGAGTTCCACCATTATCGTACTTTGACACTTATTTTCAATTATACTCAACTCGTATTACTTGTAATTTAATTCCCCCTTCCATTATTTTTAATATATCTGTTATTTATCTTCTTACGAAATTTGTATTTATGGTGAGTTTAATTTTGTATTTTTAATTTTTAAAATATTTACTAAATATTTTATATTTATAAATTTTATTCATTTTATTACAAGTATAATGTTCTAACTATAAATATGTTTTAATAAAAAAAATTGTGCTTGTAATTTGGGTTTTATTATAATTTAAATGCGGTTATAAATTGTGGTTATAATTTTTGTGTTCATAATTTTATTTATATATAATTTTATATATATATACATTGTTTTTTATAATTTATTTTCTTAAAATTGTTTCTGATAAAAAAAAATTAACAACAATTTTTATGTTGAAATTTTTATGGTTATAATTTTTTTGTCATAATTTTTTGTGTTACATATTTTTTGTTATAAATCTTTTATGAGTTAAATTTTATTTTATTGATATTTTTAAAAAAATTATTTTTATTAAATTTTTATGTTTATATTAACATTTTTTATGTAGTTATATATAATTTCAATTTATGAAATTTAAATTTATTTACATTTATATATTTAATAAAGTTACATATTAAAATAATTTAATTATAATAAAATATAGTTACATATAATTTCATTACATTCAACTATTTAAATGATATACTTAGAGGTAGATGAATATTTATGATGGTATGTGTAAATTTTTTTCATTTTAATATATTTGTAATGATTAAATAATTTAATGAAATTAAATTATTTTTATCAAAATTATGTAAAGTACTTCCATTTAGCATAATATAGATAATTATTCTTCTTCCCAATGGAATATTATGCCCATAGATTATATTCATTGAATTTAATGTTTACCAAAAACATTATCAGGATAATGGGGGGAATTTTGTATTAAATTATAAGAGAAAAATAACTTAACTAGACTGAATGAAAAGTAGTTTAGGATTACTATAGAACAAAAAAGTAAATATAAGATTATAATATTATATGATGATTTTAGGAATGGTGATTAGATGATGAAAGATCAATTATGGGGGTTAGTGATGGTATATAACTCACCTAAAATATTTATGTTTTCAAATCATAAAATATTATATATTTCACTCAAACTCGACATCAAGTGCTGTTCCTTGCTCCTCTAGGGTCTTAAAGGTCCTTCCAGTGCCGCCAGCCCCCATCGTTGTCAGATCTGGGTGAAGGAACACGGCGCCAGTCTTTCATTCGCAATTTTTCTTCTTCTTCGTCTCGTCAGATCCCCTTCAGATCTAAGCCCTCAGTGGCTCAAAGCCCACTTGAGTCCGAGGATTCCTTTTCCTATTTATGTTTCCCCTACTTCCGAGAAATTCAGCCGTAAGCCGTTCTTTTTTCACGAAGTTTCCGCCGCGATGTGGTTGACTCGTGAATCTCCTTCTGCGATGTTTCTTTTCCCTATTTCACGATGTTTCTGCCATGACGTGGTTTACTCGCGAAGCTCCTTCCATGATGTATCACCGTGAAGAGGGATCGTGAAGCAACCGATGAGGAGTGGATGGAACCGTGAAGCACCTTTCGCGCGGTCTCATCGCGTTGTAAGATCGCGAAGCGGCTCCTGCGCAGTTTTAGCCATTGGGTGTGGTTCCGCGATGGCGGGGTGTGCTTTGTGTTGAAGAGGGTGACCTGTGGGTGGGTGGCTTCTCCTAATTTCCACGAAGCTCAGTTGCATAGTGGCTTGGTGCGGACCTGTTTGACATTGTGTTTCTGTGAATATTTTGTGGTGTTGTGAAGCCGCGTTGGCCTGCCAGGGGTGGTGCTACGTGAAGACTGGTGCGCGCCGCGGTGTGGGTTCTTGGGTGTGAACACTTAAGGGGAACGTTTGACTATGAAGGTCGTGAAAGACTACCAAATCTTTTTTGCACTATGGATGTAGATTTGGTTAATCAATGGAAGAGGTTGTCCCTGACAGAAAAAGAAAAGGCGACGACTGAGGCACGGACAAACGATGAAGCAATATTGGAAAGGTGCTTGTATCTGCTCGTGGTGGGACAGTTTGTGGAAAACATTTCAGTAAATTAGGGGGCCTTCAGAAACACTCTACAACACCTCTGGAAACTTGATGCAGGAGTGGGTATTCGGGATACGGGGACCAATCGCTTCGTCTTTGAGTTCTTTAATGAGAAAGATAGAGACAAAATCTTGCATGTCAGACCGTGGTCCTTCGAAAATCAACTCATAATCATGGAAGAATTCAAAAGGGGGGACGATTTCCAGTAAGTGAATTTAACCTGTTTCCCCTTCTAGGTACGAATTAAAGGAATCCTCTTTCATGCATGAATGGAACATAATATAAGGGGAAGTGGGGACAGTTTAAGTCACTTTCTTTACTGGGACAGTTCAAACCCAATACAATGGGGCCTCGAGGTCCGAATCAAGGCGGAAATTGAAGTGTCAGAGCCATTGATGAGGGGAATGTTCCTAAAGATTGTCGATACCAACACTTGGATATCATTAGAGTTCAAAAAATCCCAATCTTCTGCTTTTACTGTAGTCACATTGGCCATCTGAAAAGAACATGCACCACTAAACACAAGAGTGGTGTGGGTAACATTACCCTCCATTATGGCCCTTGGCTCCATGCCAAAACGAATAAATATGCTTTCATCCATGATACGGAAAAACAAAAGGACCGTAACCGGCTAACGTTGGCACATTCCAATCCGACAAAACCCACACCTGAAAAAGCCTTAATACTTGGATCAACGAATTTCCCAAAGGATGGCCCTCCCACTCAGAGAGAAGCTGGCACTCAGAGCGAAGCTGGAGCTCACCCTAAACCCCTGAAGGACATTACTCCAACAACGAAAAAAGTGGTTACGATGCATCAAGAATCACCGTCACATTTCTCAAAGACAATATTGATGCACATCGAACCACAAGATCTGGATCCCGACCCACAATCAACCGCAGTAGGCATTCTAAAAATGGAGGACCTTGGAATGTCATGATCTCCAATACTGGGGAAAACCACCCGCCGCACGTGGAAAAGGGTGCAATGAGGAGAGAGTGATGGGTTCACAGAAGGCCAAAAACATGGGGGTAGGAAAAGACATAATGAAACATGTCACTCAGGAAGGAACCTAAACAAAAGAGGAAAAACGACAAATGGAGAAGCAAGTTCGGAGGAACCAAAGGCGGTGGTAGGCGAGACCCAGCCCCACCTAGAGCAATGATTGCCTTATGTTGGAACTGTCGAGGGATTGTCAACCCTCATACGGTTCGCATGTCTCAGCGCAATTGCGCTCAAAGTCGCCCCGATATGGTTTTCCTGTCCGAAACCATACTGGAAAACAAGGACATCAATGGTATTTCTATGAAGTCCGGCTTCCAAGGCTGCTTTCCGGTTCCTAGACAAGGCCATTCCAGGGGACTCTGTCTCCTTTGGAATGACAATTTCGACGTCAAAATTTTGTCCTTTTCCTCGCACCATGTGGCAGTGACTATTCAAATAGACTTTCACCCACCCTGGACTTTTGTGGGTTTCTATGGTTGGCCATCCCATACTGATAAGGTGAAGTCATGGGATCTTCTATGAAAGTTGCTACATGACTTACCGAGCCCTATTTTATTCGGATGAGACTTCAATGAGATTATGTTCCATAAGGAAAAGAGGGGTGGAACCATCCGACCTTTAGCTTCAATGTCATACTTCAGGGATGTAGTCTCTAAAGTGGACCTGGTCGATCTGGGGTACTCTGGTAATCCGTTTACATGGTTCCACAACAATATAGAAGGCGTCCATATCACTGAGCATCTTGATAGATTTTTGGGCTCTACCGATTGGATTAATATGTTCAGCATGTTTCATATCGACCACATGGCCCTCAACTGTTCGAACCACTGTCCAATTCTCATTGACTGTACTCAAGGCGAATGAAATAGAATGTTCAGCAGACCCTTCAGATTTGAGAGCTTCTGGTCAAAAGATCAGGAATGCAAAGAGGTGATCCAGTCAAGCTGGAAAAGTACTCATGAGGATGTTTGCCTCAACCTCCAACAGGTCTCATCTGATCTAAGGTCTTAGAGAAATAATAAATTCTGACACCCCGACCAGTATTGTGACGTCCTTGAAAAGAGACTGAACAATTTCCTTAAACAACCCACATCCAATTACAATATCTCTAAGATTGGATCCACACAAAGACAGTTGGACACGACTCTGCATATCAAGGAAAGTTTCTAGGCTATACGTGCATGGAACAACCATATTAAAGAAGGGGATGCTAACACCCGATGTTTTCACCAGAAAGCATCAGCCAGGCGTTGGAAAAACTCTATTACTTGCATCTCACAACCTGAAAGAATCAAAGTTTATGACACCAATGGTATCCACGATGCCTTGATAGGCTTTTTCCAGAATATCTTCTCTGTAGGAACCCCTTTCATGTCTGCTGAGGTGGAAGAATGTATCATACCAGTGATCAATGAAGAGATTAATAGGAATCTCACCAAATATGTGACTGACGACGAAATTCTTCTGGCTCTAAGTCATCTTCATCCCACCAAGGCTTCGGTACCGGATGGGTTCCATGCCCTTTTTTTCAAGTAATACTGGCACATAATCGGTCCTAAAATCTGCAACATGATTAAAAATATCTGGACTAGTAATACCAGCATTGCATCCATCAATGAAACTATCCTCGTCCTCACCCCCAAAATTAAGAAACCTCGGGCGATCCCTGACTTTCGACCTATCAGCCTCTGCAATGTCTCTTACAAGATCTTTTCAAAGATTCTTGTCAATCGGATGTGACCTTGGTTACCTGATATTATCTTTGAAAATCAGAGCACCTTCGTGGCTAAGAGACTAATCACTGATAATTCTATTGTGGCCCATAAAGTGTTCCATTCCATGAAATCACGCTCCACTGCGAAAAGAGGAACCATGGCATGGAAATTGGATTTGACAAAGGCCTAGAATAGAGTTGAATGGCACTTATTAAGATTCATTATGCAGAAAATGGGTTTCTGAGCTAATATGGTCATGCATTGTATCTCGACCATCTCTTTCAAAATCAAGGTCAATGGGAACTTACAAGAGAATTCGCCCCATCCCGAGGCCTTCTCTAGGGAGACCCCCTCTCCCCCTTTCTCTTAATACTGGTGGCTGACATTTTTTCTAATCTTATTTCTAGGGTTGTATCTTCTAAGTCTATTCATGGGGAAAAGGTCTTCCGAGCTAGCCCTCCAGTGTCACATCTCTTCTTCACTTACGACTGCCTCCTTTTTTCCAGAGCTGCAATTAATGAATGTCGAGTGATCTTCCAAGTGATTCATCAGTATGAGAGGGCGTTTGGACAAACAATCAATCTTGGAAAATTAGAAATATCCTTCAGTGCAGGGGTAGCTCTTGCTAAGAGGGATGAGCTTTGAACATCAGCTGGCATCTATATGGATGATAAACATCAGAAGTATCTCAGGCTCCCCACAGTGATTGGGTGATCCAAAAAAAAATCTTTGCATCCATTGTGGACAAGATTGAGGCAAAAATTCAAGGCTGGACCCCAAAAAGAATTTCTAAAGTTGGAAAAGAGTCCCTCATAAAATATGTCATCCAATCTGTCTCAAGCTACTTTATGTCCCTTTTTAAAATCCTGACAGCCATCGTCGACCAGATCCACACACGTACTGCTAATTTCTTGAAGGGGAAGAACGATGGTAGGAATCGACCTCACTGGATGGCCTGAGAGAACCTATGAAAACCCAAATCAGAGGGTGGGATGGGGTTTCAGAATCTTCCTCTCTTCAATGGCGCACTTTTGGCCAAGCAAGGATGGATTATTATTAACCGCCCATCATCTCTGTGTGCGTGAGTTCTACAAGCTAAGTACTATCCCCACACGGGCTTTCATGCCTACTCTCTTGGTCCCCGCCCAAGCTTCCTCTAGAGAAGCATTTGGGGGGATAAAAATCTCATGGATAAAGGATTGGGCTGGAGGATTGGGAATGACTCATCTGTCAAAATCTGGACTGATCCCTGACTCATTGATAACGATGGTCTACGAGCTACATCCCCCACCCAACCAAGTCTTGAAGACGCCACTGTCAGCTGCCTCTTTTCCGACCAGAGATAGGGATGGGGTTTGGAAAGGATCCTTGATTGGTTTAACGAAAGAGATCAAAGAATTATCCTTAGAATCCCCTGGGTACCAGACGCAGGCCCTGGCCATCTCTTCTGGATCAATGAAAACTCGGGCGAATACATCGTGAGATCCGGTTATAGACTTCCTCTTGGAAGCCACTCTGTCGGCCGGGATAGGGGACCTTGGAAATCGATTTGGAAGCTCAAAGTCCGCCCAAAAATTCATCAATTTTGGTGGAAGGTTTGCACAGGCACTCTCCCAACAATGAACCTTCTCGTTTACTAACATATGGCCAGTACC
Organism: Viscum album; assembly: GCA_963277665.1. Taxonomy (NCBI): domain Eukaryota; kingdom Viridiplantae; phylum Streptophyta; class Magnoliopsida; order Santalales; family Viscaceae; genus Viscum; species Viscum album. The sequence continues at coordinate 956,642,909 of OY728143.1, read as the reverse complement.
TTTTTTGTCCTTTCTGCATGAACACTCCAGAAAATCCTCTGCATGCTATTGTTTAATTCCCGGGAGCGATGGATATTTGGAATCAATGGGGCTCGGTTTCAGTTGCTTTGCTGGAATTGGCCTCTGACCTTCCCAATCTGCTGATGCGTTGGTGCTCCTCTCTCTATTCGGCAGATGTGGGCTCACTTTGCACATTAGCTTGGATTATTTGGGTCCGACGTAACGATGCTATTTTTAATCAAGCTCACAGACCCACCAAAGTCTAGATTGATCGGGCCACTTCTTAGATTGAGGGTTGGAAAGGCCACAATGGACATTCTATGCCGAGTGTCCCCCCTCCCATCCCACTCACTATAATCCCCTAAAGGAAGGGATCATTAAGATTAATGTGGACGCATCTCTTATAAAGGATGAGCTTGTTTCCCTCGGCCTCCTTTCTCGAAATCATCTGGGGCAGATCCTTGCTGCTAAATATGAACCACATCAGGCATTCTGGGAACTGGTAGTTGCTGAGGCCATGACCATCCTTGCTAGTTTGATGGTCGTTTTGGAATGTGGATGGGGTGATATCATCGTTGAGTTTGACTGTCTCACTGTGATCGATGCTATTAATCACAACGATGGCGACCTCCAGTCTTTTGGCATCATCATTGGGAGAATTCTCTCACTTCACCAATGTTTCTCATTTTGTACCTTCTCCTTAACCAAAAGGGAAGGAAACAACACGACCCATATGCTTGTGGCCTTAGGCCCTTTTGATTCTAACCAGTTCTGGTTGGACAATTTCCCTTCATGGCATTACACATGTACTTCTGCTGATCTTTTTCATTAATGTCATATGCCTTTTTTTAAAAAAAACAATAGGAGGATAATACATGTGATTTCTTTTTTAGTGAAAGAACTCATGTACCATATTACATGATATTAGGTGGGTTTTTGTGATAGTTTTTTGTTCTCCCTAGTAAGACATCAATGGAGGAAGAATATAATGGGTTTAATAGAGTTATTTAATGAATAAGATTAATAAAATAGTTGTTTTATTTAATTAAAAAAAATTATGTTCAATATTTCTTAGTAATAATTATCTAAAAACATGAAAGAAAATTTATGGTTTTTAATATAAACTACTTGTTGATAATGAATCCAAATAAAATTATTTCTATTGGAATGTTGGTAGATATATTTTATAATAGTCAATAAATTATACACATATATATATAATAATTTTTAATTTATTATTTCATAAATTTAGTAGAATCATCATAGAATACATGTTGAATTTTCATATTATGTTTTAAAATTGTTTCTTGAGAATGTAATGATGGGAACATTTACAACTTTTAATTTTGTACGATCATAGATAAATATTTTATTTAAAAAAAATTTAATTTTTATAAATATAATTACTTTAAATGATTTTTAATGAGTATTTTTAATACTCAACTAAAGAACTATACAACATTCAGTATTTTTTTCATCTTATTTTTGCGATTTTATTAATTTATAGATGTATATTTAAAATTTTATTCTATTTATATCATCTTTTTAAATGATATTGTATGAATGTTTTCCTTGATATTTTATTTTATTTTTACTATATTTTATACTTGTTTGATACTGTTTCTAATATTTTTTTTATATTTACTAGGAATGGGTTATTATATTCTAAAATTATTTGAAAAATATAAAATAGTTTGAATTTTTGAAAATATAAAAATTGACTTTGAAAAGTTCTCCAATATCAAATTTAAATATAATGATATAAAAAGCCTCATTAAACAACAACCATTCATTAAAAACAGTGTTGAATGTTTTTCAATATCAATATATAGAAAACATTAATTTTTTTATTAAGAAAAATGATATTGAATGTCAACTTCCTTATCGCTTTTAGTAATAATTGATGTCAGAAGTCACTTTCAACAATGATTTTTTTTAAAATAATGATATGTAAATTAGATTTGGATGAGAATAATATTAAAATTGAATAGAAAATTTTGACATCATTTTTATTATAGACAACATGGAAAATGGACATTATAATAAACATTCAATGTTAGTTATTATAATAACTGATGTAAAAATTTCTACTACATATTGATATAGACAACATTTTATATACTAATTTTTCAAAAACCATTTTAATACCCCACTTATAAAAATGGTTTGACCAAACCATTGTAAAAGGTCATTATGATGAAAAAATGAGGCTGCCAATCTACTCGTATAGGCTATACCAATGGTTTGAGGGCCTACAAAAATGGTTCCAAACCGATAGTATAACCTATTTTCAACTGTTTATCTCCAAAATATTTTTCAATTTTTTTTTATAATTTCATAATATATATTTCATGAAGAAATTAAAATATGAATTCAAATTTTATATGTCATTTTTCATGCATTTCATGTTAATGCCAACAAATATTAGAGAGATGCTCGTGAATATTGAACTTATCTATATGAATAACCTCAAAATTTTACTTATATTTATGTAATTTTATTATTATATAATTCATCAATTTTTTTTACATCACCTTTTAGTATCACCATTTTGGATCCAAATTTTATGTAGAAGAGGTTTATAGTTATCAATTTCAGTGAACACTATAGTAATAAATGGTTTAGAGGTGAGTTCCGTCTAATTTAAGAGGATGATAAATTTTGATGGAAATGAAAAAATGTGATTCCTATTTGAACCAATGTAGCAGCATAATAGGGAACCTTAACCGAATAGGGGGAATTGGAGGTTTAGAGATAGTGAAAAAGTCAATGGAATATTATAACACCTTTAGATAGGAACCACCAAAGGACCAAGGGTCTCTTATCCAAAGGTGTTAGTATTCGTTTTTATATGTTAAACGAAAATCCACATGTGATGAATTCAATATCCAAAATGAGATTCATAAATACAATTTATTCTTGGGTTTTCATACAAAATATAATGAGGTTATATACCTGGTAAATTATTCAACAAATACCTAGATTATATTAGAGGAAAAAAAATTAGCCACTTATTTTTAGAATAAAATTACATCCATACATATCTGGTGGTACTTCTTCAGCTCTATGCATGAATCTATAGAATCCCTATGAGTATGTGACAGATTAATTCTCCCAATAATGATATCTCTAAAGAATCTAATATCTATTCACTCAGTTCTTCATTTCTTGCTCGAGGGATTAGCCTCCAACATGGTCTCCATCTCAATATCAATCATAATTCAGTTTCATGATAAAATGGTAATTATAAAGACGAATGAAGAATAATTGAATTTTAATTTCCATAGGTATCACATGGGGAATTTTGGATAAAATAATCATACCCATTTTTTAACAAATTCTCAATCTCTGGATAATTCATGAAACTATTATGGAAAACACAATCTAGAGAGAAATGTATAAACCTATATTTCATGGAAATTATTTCTAAATACTAATTTATAGAGAAGGTTATGTTAAAATATTACTTTTTAGAAAAATAGATAATTTATTTAAAATTTCACTGTAAAAGTTTTTTCTCCAATAGTGTTTTGAAATTTCTAAAATATCACTCAAAAGGAAACACCCAATTCTATATACAATGATTCTTTTTGTTTCTCTATAAGACATTGTGTTATTTAGAAAATTACCTTTTATCCCATTTACTTAAAAAACTATTTTTTTTCAAAACATATCGTAGTACACTCTAAAAAAATATAAAATAGATAATTTAGTGAATATGAGTTTCAAAAACTAATATAAAATAAATTTGCATCCAATGTACCTGTATAATCTCATTATTTTTTGGATGGAGCACAAAAGACTCTATTCTCCCAAGATAAAACATTTCATTATCAAAATGAAACAAAACATTAATAACTATACAATTATATCTAATATTTCTCCAAAACATATCGTTTCTAAAAATAATTCAAACTACATCCATTTTCCAATCAATGAGTGTAAATTAGTAGTTAAGAAAATTATTGAAGACAAATATAAAATTTCCCATCATCTCAAAAGATTATCTATTTAGATATTATAGAAATATAAATGGTAAATAATATTGATTATATAATTCAGTAATAAAAATTATAGTCTGAATTAGAAATGAATCATCATGATTCAATAGATGATACATGTAGTAGAAAGAATGCTTACTATAAAACAAAAAATAACTAAATGTATCATTCATATTTATAAATCATCAGGTATTAGTCTTTTAAGTTAGATTTTATTTTAATACCGATATCTCAAATTCAATTACCTTATCAAAACAACATAATCACTACTTTTATGTACTCTAATTATATATATTTCATAGATCTCTCACTATGGAATCTATGAAAAAAAAGATATAAAACCACTGTTGATGTTACAAACTAACCCAGATCAGCTATAAACCTAGGAACTCAACTTAATCCATGAAAAGGATTGAAGGGAATGAATATAAAATGTAAAGAGTTTTATATTGTTGGTTGTGTAAGTTCTCAATAGTGGGCCTCCTCCACACCATGTGAAGTAACTAGGGGTATTTCATTTACTTGATACTAGTGTGGAAAGATAGACAAAAAAGAGTTATTTAAATCTTATTTTAGTGAAATATAATTCATGTGGAGTTCATGTTCATCTATAGTAATTATTACAGGATCTATCTCCTCGTTATTGTTTTGGTTCATCCTTTCTATATTGATCTACAGTGCTGCCTACTTATTTAAGGAAAAAGGGCTTCAGCCACAGGCCGTTTGAGTGAAGTAGATTCATGGAGTGGACAAGATTCTCATAGTATTCGACATGGGTACATCTAATGTGTGATATAAAACATTTCAAACATCATTTATAGTAAGTAATATTTTTGAAATGGGTAAATCCAAATATATTATTTTTTCCCAATTTTTGGATTTTTTCAATCATTCATTTGAAATCAAGTCATTTTTATAGATCTAGTGACTCTTTTTAGAATTGAGAAGTAGTAGGGGATTCAATGTACTTCAGATACTATTTCTATCTCCGATGTTCAGTTAGTCTGGAAATTTCTATTCATCAATCATGATCTCCTTGACATTATTATTAGTATAGATTGATTGGTTTATCATAGGAACAAAATTAACTATTATTTATATTCTTGGTAGAATCTCCCATGTGTTTTAGGAAGAGTGGTATTTGATGTATAATCCAGAGGGACATTCTCATTGGGATTATAGGGATATATTAACTACTTTCTTGGTTGAACTCAGTGTTACACCTTCTATTTTAGGTCTCCCTTTGGATTTCTGGGTCATTCCTATGGTTTTTTCCAAAAAACTTATATGGTATACCTCATGCAAGGGATGTGGAATTATCAATCGATTTGGTTCCTATTACTCATCTGATTTTTATTTATTCTTATCATATGGAACTATATCCGTATAAGGATCTCAAAGTTCATTTGGATGACCTATTAGATATGGTTTTCATTATTCATATACTATCACCCTGGGAATCCCATGTGCTCCTTTCTAGTGAGGATGATGGATATCATCATCTTTATGTTAATTATCATCATATAAATACGGTTATGATTAATAAAAATTATCAGTTACCCTTTATTTATAATTTGTTCGATCACTTAAATGGGGGAAATTTGTTTTTGGTAGTTGACCTTTAGTTTGGTTATCATATTCATATATTTAGGGAGTGGTATATCTTGAATAATTCTTTGTGGATAAAATATAGACATTATGATTACCTTGTGATTTATTCTATCATAAATAATACTCTTCAAAGTTTTTTGGATTTGATGAATAGGATATTTCCTTATTATCTTGTATCCTTTGTTTTGTAATTTTTTAATGTCAATTAAATATATATTTTTTTGAGTAAGATCATTTGAATTATAATTAATTTTTTTTATGGATTCTGTGGGATCAAATAATATATGATATATTATCCAAAATTTGAATCGAGATCTAGGAATTTAAATTCTTATGGAATTTGGTATCGGAACATGGTGTCTCAGTTGATCCAGAGAAGTTAAATGTTTTATAATAATGACTTCATCTATGGAATATCATTGATATATGAAGAATCTTAGGTCTAACTGGATATTTTCAGTGATTTTTTAAAGACATATCGATGATTACATCACCATTTAATTTTCATACCAAAAAAGCTAAAATTATTATGGAATTAGAATTTCAATAATTGAGTCAATGTTTGGAAGCAACCTCTTACTTTATCTACTTTCTTGATCTTTTTAGAAGCTGGCCAGGTCTATAATGTTTATTATGATGTTTCATGTGCTGACATAGAATGTATGAATATGAATGATGCCTATATAATATCATATTACTATCATAAAATATGGGATCATGAGAATAACTATTAAACTCATGATCTTGAACTCCCAGTTTTTATTCCTGGTCTTATGAGTTTGGAACAGTACCTTATTAGCGAGAGATTCCTTGTCTATTATAATAATAAGTGTTTCATTTATTTCATATATCAAAAATATTTAAATATATTCAAGATATGATTGGTGGATTACCTTAAGATCAATGATTATGACATCACCTATACCCCTGGAAAAGGGTATGTTATTATTGAATCCCACAGTTAAAGGTTTACCCATCAAGAAGTATTAGAATTGGGGGAGTGGAATATCGTGGGAATCTTTTCTAAATTGTGCCTATATGTGAGGGAGGACCACTCAGGAATGGTATTGAATGGTGATTCTTTAAAATCATATCTCCTTGGAATTCATTCATCAAAAAAATAGATTGATTGATATTTTTAATAAATTATGAAATATTCAAATAGTATGGAGGTCATTTCTAGTTGGAGTCTTTTTTCCGATGGTATTATTTACTATAGGAATTAGTTCTTTATCTCACTATCTACAAGATACCTAGTGATGTGGAATTTATATACTTATTTGTGGTTCATATATCCTAGAACCATGAAGATGTATTAGAAAATGATATTCCAGTTCTAGTGTCCACACATGATGCATTACATAGCTAATTTCATGTCAAATTATTATACCTGGTTGAATATTAATTCATAACACCAAAACCATTCAAGTGTTCTTCCTCCCCACCATTTAGAAGTCAATAATTGAGACGAGGTGTCCATGGATTTACTTTTTGGACTACCATGGACTCCCTAATGAAGTAATGTGATATGGGTGGTGATTACTTGGTTGAATATGTCAAAAAACACTATTTTCATTCAAGAAACTAATAAGGTTGACTATTTGGGAAACAAGTATATGTAAGAAATTATGAGGTTGAATAGGGTTTCATATACAATTTTCTAAGATAGGGATCCCATGTTTACCTCCCATTTTTATAATGGTCTCCAAGTTGTGATGGGGACACAAGTTTAATTTAGTATGAATTACCATCCACATAAAAATGGGAATGCAAATTGCACTTTATATATCCTATAAAATGCCCTCAATGATTTCATTTAAGATATTGGAGGATCTTGGGATATCCATATTGTACTGGTTGAATTATTTATAATAATAGTCCCAATTATACTATCAAGTGGTGCAGGGGAATTATTAACAACATTACCTGAGTGATTCACACAAGACGTGAGGGGATCAAAGTCACAAAAAAACCTTTTCTCTAGTGATGTTAAGTTTCCAACACCTATATTCTTTCATTGTTCTCCCATCATGAAACTTGATTTGGTCAACATGCATAGAAGAGATTCTATTTCTTTTTATTACTTTATGCCTCCATATTCCATCATGTCTTCGATGTAAGGTCCACCTCACCCTTTTTATTCTTATCCATTAATTTTATCTATAAAAATATAAACCAGTTAGTTGTAGTCAAATAAATGTAGCAATAAATTTTGTATGAATCTTTGATTTATTCCATTGGTTTAATCAATTGGAGGAAAAATATTCATGAATATATATCCTAAGTAGGGTCACAATTATTGTGGAATATTGGGATAGTTGGCTATGGGATGTGGTTAATCATTGAGATCATTAAATAAAACAAGAATGTATACTACATGTGATCATTGAAAAAAATAGATTACTATTATTCATTATTTTTTCAAGGTATCTCATCTTAATAAATATCTTCATGAACCCTCCTATGATTTAAATTTGGAATAATTTGTTCTAGATCAACGTGTAGCATTGGTCTATGTGATAGTGAAGATCATTCAATCTTAGTAAAATAATTTTCCTAAGAATTTTAACCCATTAGTAGAAGTGTTATGGAATCATGAATATATTTATCATGAGACTTGGGAGAAGGAATTTTCGATGAGGGAGTTATTGAATCAAATATTTGTAGATATTTCTTCTTCTATAAGAAAATCCTGTTAGATAAATTTCTATGGTGGGGTGGTAGTCACATATTATGTTTGGGGTTTGTTCTAATTTTGAGTATTTGGAAGGTTACTTCTATGATAGGGATGTTTTGGTTGGTGTTGATGGATTTATAAAGCGAATTTGGAATTTCACGGTTCAAAATGGGCTAGTCCACACCATGATCCATGCTATTTTTTACTTGGGCAGCTCATGTACACCATGGGCATAGCCACCAGGCCCAGTGTAGGGCCTAGTCTCTTGTGTAAACAGTTGGGGTCTCCAAATACACCATGACAAATAATGCCTCCCCATTTCATAGTGGATTACATTTATAGTCCTATAACAAAATGGGTTTTAGAGTTATATTATGTTATGTTGGAATTTTAGGCTTGTATAGTGTAGAATGATCATGAACACCGTGTCCACAGTTGTATACTCGACACTATCATAGTGGTTGCTTCATAATTTTAAAAGTGGATTTGGAATCCTCATCTTTGGGGACGATACACTCATAGATTTTTATGGAGTGAACTAAAATTTAAATATTTTTCAAAAATAAAAAGAATGATTTTAATTCGTAGAAAGCCTTCTTATTAACTTCTATTCCAGAGTTCTTAATTCATCCAATTATAGAGGACCGATTTTGAGGAACCCTTATTCATTCCAAATGATTTTTCTGGATGATTTGGTCTATTTTATCTATATTATTGTTAGCACTTTTTGAATGATCCATCATGTGGGAAAAATATTAGTTTCTTGTTGGTTGTGTCATAAGAATTGTTGTGGTATGTTATTCCATTTTTCATGGATTATTTATGATATCAAATTATAGTATCGAGATATCATCTACTTGGATTAGGATAAATGTTTTCAACTATCAAATCATTCATATTTATTTACTATAAATCAAATTAGTTTGATTATAGAGTTCCATGTATTTTCATGGTTGGGGTTGTTATTCAAATCCATTATAATTTGAATTATCTTCTTGATTGGTTTCCATAGGATTAAAAAGATTGAAAATTATTTTCCATACCTAAAAAGGAAAAATATATAAAAATAATTTTAATAGAATGTGTTGTAAAATACAATGAGTTTTTGAAATTTACATTGATTTAGATTTTCCCCTTTATTTTTATGGAATTTTGTTAATTTTACCTTGGATTATATATGATAAATGATTTCAAATCATGTTATATTTGAAGAAATGTGGTTTCTAAGAATAAATTGTTTGATGAAATTTGTTTTAAATCGTGGTATATGAAATTGAAATGATATTTATTTTCTTTGAATGATCAACCTTGGAAGAGGAAGATTTTATGGTAACCTAGGGTATTTTTTTGGGTTTTGAATGGGAAAAATAATCTAGGTATTGTATTCTTTTTTGAGAATTTATATAGGATTACAACACTTACTAAGATATGTATTTTTGAAAAATTTTAGGGGTATCATTATTAGTTATTTGTCCTATCCCTTTGTGTTCATTGGTATAATGACTTATAGTGAACAATATTAATGACTGTTCACTGAGGTGTGGGAATAACAACTATGAAATTCCTATATTACCCTAGGAACTTGTTTCCATCTTTTTTCTCTTGTGGGGATCTTAGCTAGATTGATTCCCAAACCAAACCCATAAATTCCGTTAGTGATCAATCAATTTTTTCCTCATTGGTCAAAAGCTTCTTTATAAAAAAAATATAAATATTTTTTGTTCATAAACAAATTTGGAACCTCTAATCCTTCATCACATCATTCATCATAACCTCAGAAAAAATGTGTGCCAACAAAGAATATTGATTGGCATATTCAATCACTTGGAGATACCCTATTGAATTAAGACAAAATAAATGAACTTTATTATAGTAAAGGAAACTAGTTAAAATTTCTAAAAGGATATCATTTTATTTCCTTCTAATCCAAGACTTTTTGTTGCTTCTCCAAAACCATTATGTCCCACTACCTCTTTTAAAGTCCCCTGAGGTTAAATGTGCCATATTTCTTCAATAATATTTTTTATGTCTCAAAAAGGACAATGATCTGTCCAATATATTCTATCCAATCATCTATATACAAAGGAACATTCTTATAATAAAATAATGGTGGAATCTTATGAAGGAACTCTTTTTTTCAATCATTGTCTCATATAGCTCTTATCTTCACCTATCTAGCTTACTTTCATGGAAGTTGCACATTTTTTATCTTATGAATCTCTTCTACTCTAACCTAATGAAGGTTTTGATCAATGGGGATATTCTATTTAAAATATTTTCCCATAAAAACATTCTAAGGAACCATAGGTTGTTATCAAGGAGGCATGATATTACATTATATAAAAATAAATAAGGCCTTACTAAGATAAACCCTCTCAGTTTTAGTAAAAATAATATGATCATATAACTGGGATTAAATCAAAACTCAACACATGAAACATATATCCCAACACACAAAGGTAACTTAATACTCATCAAAATGATATATGGTTAGGAACTTCCTCAAAAAATACCCATTATGTCCCGAAAATCATATCTCTAGTGAAACAAACACCAAAGAATAAAACACTTAAATACAAACCTATTTTGATAACAAATTGACCTGAACTGACCCGAATCAATCATTTACCTAGGAACAATATCTAGTCTTCAAGAATTCATATTGGGAATTCCATGTCCCCATGGGCTATTTAAAACAACCCTGTCATCAAGAACTACCTTTGATAACATTTTAACCCACAATATAAAATCATGATAAGGAAAAAAAATATGATACAGAATTCCAACATTCAAAAATAGAGTCATGAGAAAAAAATGAGTACCAGTAAAAACATGTGACAATCTAAAAGTATGATATGATTATGAATTCATAAATTCAAACTAACCATATTATTTTTTAACAAAGTCACTTTTTAATCCCCCAAGCCTCACTAACACAAAAACATATTGCCTTCTTGAGGCACTTTACCATTACTTCAATCATAAAAACGAGGTATACACATATCCTAATGTATATGAATGGTGTGAGGAAATAATACCAATAGTTTCCCATAAAATTTTCCCTATAACCCAATTATAATATAAAATGTTTGTTCTAAAAATAACAAAAATAATGCAAGAAAACAATTTAAATATTTATATTGAAATAAAGAAAATCACTCATTTTATTGATTTTGTAAATTCATTCATAATGATCCCCATTTCAAACCACAAATTTCAAAACCATTTTCCCACTAATTAATTCAAAGAATCATAAATTATTTCATAATTCCATATAATTCCCAACATATATAAACAACCATTTTCCATGATCACTAAAATGGAAATGATTCCTACTGTATTATTGGTCCATGATAGTTAATGTCCTCATAACCTAGTTAAAATACATTTATAGTGTATAACACAAGTCTATAGGTCAATAAATGAAAATGTATAGTATAACACCCAAATAAGTGATTCCCATGATGATTTTATAAAATTCATTTACTAGTCAGAGTTGTAATCATATATCCTTGCTAAAAAGAATATACCATGCCTAGAATTCCTTTTATAATTCCACCCACTCTTAAATATTACAGGTCCCCATGTGTTATTCCTATGAATATGCCAACCATTCAAAAAAATCAATATCATCTCAGTTTTTTATACCATTATTTGAAACACATTATTCAAATATAAAATTCTTAGAAACAAAATTTTAAAAAATTGAAGAAAATTGAAATCATTTACCATATACAATTAAAGGGTAATATAAAACTAATTTCAGCAAAAAATTAAGATGAGAATACATTTAAAATATCTTTTCATGTCCCATAAATATTTCACCACACATTACTTTAAAATAATTTTGAAATTGTTTTCCATGACAAGACCATAAAAAAATCAATTCCTCTTATAATAATTTTAAAAATAATAAATAAACCAATTTTCATAGTATAAATGCTTTTAATGAAATCAACCTCCTTAGAAACACTTTGAACTCTCTAATCAAACAATTAAAAATTACAATGAACAAGGATGAAGGTTGTTATAATAGTAAGGGAAGATCTTAATATAAATAACCCGTATAATGATACAACAATTCAACATCAAAAATTTTCCAGGGCCAAAATGGAAATTATATAACATAATGATTCCTACAAAACATCCAACAAGTAGAAAATATTTATCCTCCATGATAGATCATCTAAAAATGATGAATGAGACCATAGCAGGATAAAACCAAACCATGAAATGATAATAACTAAAATGTACACGGTTTCATACAAATTTCTCATTTAGAATCACCTAAACCAACTGCCCTATAAAGAGAATTAACGAAAACGTTTTCTAGATGTTAAACTAATCCTAACACATATTACAACCCCTTCCAACGTCACTACACATCCTAAAATCAAGTACCATAACTTCCCAAAAAATTATACAGACAAATTGTCTATTTAAAATTCTAAAATAGATTTTATATTGGTGTGGATGCACCAACTACATCCTTGGTGGCCTAGATAACACCATGACATGGAATACCAATACGCCCACAAAAAATGATGGGCCATTGAAACCATGGTCATTTTGGGAATGTTCATGGAATCCACTATGACGTGGTGATTCCTTATTGGTTGTAGTTTAATTGGAGACCACCAATATTCTATAGCTAGGACCAAAAACATCACTTGGAATGGTGGATCTACACATGGTGTACAGGTGATACCTAGTATAAAAATGGCTTGGACAGCAGTGTGTTCTATCCTTTTTTCAACTATAAATTATAAAACCACATTATTAAGCCATTAGCACTAATAACGCATACCAAACCTCAAAGGACCATCCACATTCTGAAAAATATAACATACCTCAACCCTGGCTGTGAAAAATGAATTCTTTTTTTATAAACTAGTTTCAAAATATATGAATCCTCCAAAATATTTTCCCATATATTATCATATAAAACACAATAGTCCCCACTATGTAATCTTAATAACTAAACAATCATACATCAATAGGTATCCATGACCCTGGTGAGAATAATTACGATACACCTCATATTATTTCCCCTAATATTGAAATGTTATAATTTTGACTTACCGTTTAATGAAATACTATTGAACATATACCATCATCTTCCTTGTAAACCCTTTATCCAACCCAAAAAGCCCCAAAACATCAAGAAGATTCTAGATTTCATCAATGGAATCATCATTAAAACACTATCCTAGGTTTTAAATAATCAAAAATGAAAAAAATGGTACGAAACTGATGAAAAATCTATGATAATTGATAGATTTACCTCAAGTTGTCACCCTGCTCACATGACAAATGAATCTGATAAGAATCTATGAAGATCTACCTTGTATTAAATGTGAGGAATAAAGGGTCAATCTTGGATGTATTCCTCTTATTTTGGTTATAAAATACCCTAATTTATCTGTAATATATGTCTTATAACAATATTAATATTATAAAAAATATAGAAAAATTAACCTTTTTCAGAAAAATTGGAAAACACAATAAAAAATATATTATATATCACCCTTTTAGAGGAAAAATATCAGATATATAAAAAAATTATGCATCATAAGACTTTTAGAAACTATAACCCCACATTAATACATAATATATATAAACCCTATAGGTGCTATTTTATTTATATAATAAGTTTTTCCCTGCCATAAAATAGATATACAATATATCTTTCTCTATATAATATTATTACCTTAGAAAAAATACCATTACATAATCTATTTTCATCACATAAGGTTTCCATCTTGGGAAAAAACCTATAAAAAATATTTTTTCTCTTTTTTAATATATTTTTTCCCATGTAATGTTTTTCCTTAGTTTAAAAACCCATATGTAACATTTTTTCATAAAGAAGGTTTTTTCCTTTGGATAAAACATTTAGGTAATATATATTTTATCTTCTTAAGAAATATTTTTCTCTAAACTATATTTTAATTAAAAATATAATATATTTTTCATTTATATGTAATATATTTAATTTTCCATATTCAATTATATAATTGTTTATCCTAATGAATATATTTTTGTGTAAGGTTTTATGCTTAGTAGATTTTCACAGTAAGTTAAGGACCCTTACACATTCCTTTGTAGATTGTTTAATCTTACTTATAAAAGGTCACTCAAGATCTTGCCATACCCAAATACATGTCAACCTATCCAACATATCCTTAGGTACTTTTATGTATGAAAAATTAATCTTAAATACTAATAATATAACTTTAACACACCCCAAATTATAATTTCCTAACCCTATCATATATAGGGTATCTTACAGTTGACAATATTTTCAAAAATAGAAAGGATTATTATAAAATATAGGGTACCTATACATAAATCAAGAACATCACACTGTACTTTTAGGATATAGGAATATTTTCAAAACACACTCAAAATGACCTTGTGCTCTAGGAAAATACTATTACTATCAAGGGTTTTCCAAAATTCAAGAAATATATTATAACAACTTAAAACACCCAAAAATCCTAAAATAATTTTTAATTTTTAAATTCACTAAAAACCTTCCAGAACCTACTTGTGTCATATAAGAATAGTATAAAAATATATCTATGTTTATCCTAATCTCGAGAATCAATTCCTTACCTTTTCTAACACCTTGACACCTCTATGGGGCCCATCGTTCCATTTACACATACATGTACCATCTTATTGAACATTTCCAAACACTCATATATCTATAGAAGACACATTTCAACCCTCTAAACATATCCAAAAACTTCTACTAATGATGTTATAACTCATTGATTCCAAATCAAAATCCCAATTATCAAAAAATACCCTAAATTAAAATTTCTTAGAATTTTCACCAACCTTTCTGATGTGGGTTCCTAAAACATCCTTTGACCTATCTAACTAATTTTGGAAAGTAGTATAGGGGTTTTATGATCAATTTTAGAATGAAATTATAGATATCATGAGATTTTTTCATTCACTTATAAAATCAATAGAGACCTATACATTCTTTATGGAATGAATCTAAATAATACTAATGGCATGTTGAATGATCCAAAAGGGAGAAGAGGATTGTTATTTTAGGTTAAATATATTCATTCAAGTAATTTTGGATGGTTTAACAATATGTTATCTATTTATTTATAAGATTTTATATGATATATGTCTTTTTAAATAATCTATCACATATAATGTCAAATCCATCATTTGCGGTTGATTCAAGTGGGGAGATCCTTATACTTTTTTATGTCAAAATAGATTTCTAATTCCTATATTTTTTTAAATCTCAGTTTCAACTATGTTTTACATGGATTGAGCATGCTTTTTTAAGTGTTATATATTGTAGTTATGTGATTAGAAAAAATATTCTCCCCCTCACCTTATATGAATCAAAACCTCTCGATTAAAAGGTTCATTAATAATTGAAGGTGAGTTTTTAGATGATTAGGTTATTTCGCATCACTATCCCTTTAATATAAAAAAATAATCATCATATAATAATGATATTACTACTATAAATAACTAAAAAAACAAATGGTGGATGTTACTTGATTTTGGATATCTATTTGATTAGAAGTGTGAGAATAACTCGTTAATTTAAGAACTGTGATTCAATTTTTTTCACACTATAACCCTAAAATCAATTACTATTTCATAATAGATTCTCTAAGTCTACTATTTAATTCATTATGAAAAATTCAAATATGAACAAACTCACTTATAGAAAACCACAACACTCCGATAAACTGAAATTTCACCCATTCATGGAGATAATGCATGGACCTAGTATAATATATGTAGGATCGAAATATAATATGAGATGCTCAATATACAAGAGGGGGGGGGGGTGAATTGTATACTTTAAAAATTCCTTTGGAACCTTTAAAGTTAGTTATGAATAACTAGAGTTTTCTTAAGAAAAGGAAAGGACTAAGTTTAACAAAGTTAAACTAAGTAAATTCACAACACCTCTAACACCGAACTGAACTTGGAAAGGGATTCCAAAAGTAGGTTCTGGAAATATGATTCCGGAAATTGAAGCTTAACAAAAGTTACAATATAAGATTCTACCTTAAAGCGTATAGAATCTAAACTAATCAGAGTAAGTATGGAAGTATAAGAAAGTTATAATTTCCTTAAGATACAAATTGCAGCGGAATAAAAACAAGTAGTAAAACTACTAGTAACAAGATAATAGTCTTTTAACCCAAAGAGAAGGGTATCCAACAACCTTGGATAAAGGTCCCTTGATTTATACTTTCAAGCAAGTCTATCTTACCCACACCAGGGTAAGCCCTCGATACGAAGATCGGTGTCTCTGTCTTGCTATCCCCGCAAGCCCTCAACTACAAGGTAGTTGGCAACCTCCGTCTTTCTCAGCAAGAAAGCCCTCGATCTTTAAGGTAGTCGGCACCTCTGTCTTTCTCAGCAAGAAAGCCCTCGATCTTTAAGGTAGTCGGCACCTCTGTCTTCCTATCCCCGGAAGCCCTCGAATGTAATCACCAACATTCGGAGTCGCACGAAGCTTTGAGAGTTAATAAGAGACTCTCTCTCTAGAAATCACTTCAACAGCATGTAAGCACTTTTTCAGCAATCAGCATATGCATAAGCCATCAGCTCTGAGCTCTTTCAAATGAGCTCCTATTTATAGGTAAGGTCGGCTCCTTCTCCAACGGTCATATTTCCCTTAAAGTTCGGAGGGACCTGTACACGTGTCACTTAGACAACGGTTAGTTTATAACAAAACAGACGACATCGTTTTATAACAAAACAAGTGTAACAGAAAGTACGACATCGTTTTAAACTCTAACAAAAAGGTTCAGAATAGAAACTTCAGAGTGAAGGTTCGGAGTGAATAAATTCAGAGTGTATAAAACAATGATAATCAGATTCTGTTTTATAGGAGAATTCGGAATGAGAATTCGGAGTAGGAATTCGGAATAGGAATTCGTCATCAGAAATCGTAATGAGAATTCGTCATCAGAATTCGTAATGAGAATTCGGAATGAGATTTCTTCATTAGAATTCGTAATGAGAATTCTTCATTGGAATTCGTAATGAGAATTCTTCTTCAGAATTCGTAATGAGAATTCTTCTTCAGAATTCGTAATGAGAATTCGGAATGGGATTTCTTCATTAGAATTCGTAATGAGAATTCTTCTTCAGAATTCGTAATGAGAATTCGGAATGGGATTTCTTCATTAGAATTCGTAATGAGAATTCTTCTTCAGAATTCGTATCCTGAATCTGGAATAGAACTTAGTCAGAATTCATATCCGGAATTCGGAATGAAACTTCCTTATAGTTCTTGTCTAGAATCTGAATACTAAACAGAATGCTTTTATATCAAAGTTTTAATGACTCTGAGAAAATGAATCCGAATCTCATACTTAAGAAAAATATGAATAAAAATATGATAAGGATAATTTTTCTTATAAAAGCGATTTTCCTTAAGAAAGCAATTTTCCTTATAAAAGCAATTTTCCTTAAGAAATCATTTTTTCTTACAAAAGCGATTTTCCTTAAAGATAAGGTGTTTGTGATTTTCAAAACAAGAAGGAATGGAAAAGTCATAAGGAAAACCTTATTGACTCAACAATCTCCCCCTTTTTGGAAAGCACAAACATCCTTATGAAAAAAGCTATTCTAAGAATAAAGAAACACATTAAAGCTTATCTCCCTTGGTTTAAGGATATAGATGAATACGACTAATTCCCCCTTAGGCTTTGAAACTCTAAGGATCATATTCATATTTCCGGAGTGATGTTTCTTTAAGAAAAACTCCCCCTTAAACAAACTCTTATTAGAGTTCTTTTTCCTTGGGTATTTTTCCTTTCTCCCCCTTTGATAAGCACTTATTAGATTTCCTCTTTTTCTTAAGGATCTTTTCCTTCTCCCCCTTTGTGATTTTCAAAAAGAATTGGAGGGAATGGAAAATCTTAACAAAGTACCTGAAAAAATTAGTACAAACGAAACAACAAACACAATTCTCATTATATTTGAAATGTCAGCAACAAAAACAGATTACAACAAAAAGATCGGATTGGTCATTTCGGATCTTTCTCCTTCGACATTAGCCCCTTGAGAATCGTCTTGATCTTCTTTAGGTCCTTATGATCTTCTTCAGCTTGCTTTTCTAAGGCAACTATTCTTGCTGACTGAGCTTCAATTACTTCTTCCTGAGCCTTCAACTTTTCTTCCTGGGCTTTCATCTTCTCTTCCTGAGCTTTCATTCTTTCTAGAAAATCAATCCGATGATCCCTTTCAAATTTCCAACTCTGATTAACGGAGTTGAGATTTCCATTCAGATCTCTCACTTCCTGAATCCGAATGTTCTTTTCCTCTATCAATTTCTCTTCGAATGATGCAGTCATCTCATGAAACTTCTTGTCCTCGGTTTGAAATGCATCCTTAACATTTTCCTGAAACTCATCCAGCAACCTCATCTCTTCCACATTCTTCTTCGACCAGCTTGTCATCCTTTTGCAAGATCTTTTATGTGCTTCGTAACCAACGAAGAAAGTTTTGAACTGAGCTTCAATCTCAACACACTTATCCATTACCATGGATACGGAGTCGGTTTTCTGATTCAGCGCATGTTGAAGCATCTGGCATCTAGAGTCAATACTGGAGAAGGTTGGAATGGTTCCCACCAACTTCTTCAAGGACTGAACAACAAAATCGTGCCCCAACGATGATGACTCCGAATATGAAATCTTGCTAGGAGAATTTTCTTCCTCAATAAGCTCCAACTTCCTCTTAGAAGAACTACCAGCTTCCTTCCTCATACTCTTTTCTGAACTCGGGGTATCAGCAAGAATTCGTTTCCCCTTATCTTTTTCCGGAATAGAAACCTGTTCCGGAGATTTCTTCTCGCTATCAGATATTTGAACAACCAAATCTTCCTCATCAGCAACTTCTACATTTTCCTTCTGAGAAGCATCAAGTAAAAGATGTTCTTCTTCTCTCAGACAAGAAACTTCTTCTTCGCCTTTCTCTTCTTCCATAGTCGGAGTAACAAGCTTCGAAGATTGAGCTTCAGATGTTCGGAGCGACAGGTGTTCCGAAGGAGTTCCCTTGTATTCATCTACTTGTTTGAGAACATCTCCTGTCTCACCACTTCCTTCAGCAGTTCCTTCAACTTGTTCCACTTGCTCTACTTCCTCAGTAGCAACAGCCTCTTCCAGAGTAACAAGATTTCTTCCTGGAGTCTCAGGTAGAGATTCCAGAGAGAAAGATCTCGGAACGGGAATGGTTGCTGAAACCATTTCGTTGAACTTTAACAAGGCCTGAGCTACCTCAGCCTCAGACATTTTCTTCTTCAGTTTCTTCTCCTTTGCTTGTTTCTCGAGCTCATCAGCAGCTTTCTCTTTCAGAGCTTTAGCCTCTGCAGGATCCAATCCGAACTGCGGATCTCCTTCCTTCCTCTTCTCTTTATCAGCTCTCCACTTTGCTGCAACCTCATCAGTATAGGTTTTCTTCTTCTTAGACTTAGGAGGTGCGGAGTGGACTTCCTTAGACTTGGGTTCCTCAGCTTCGACAACCACTTCTTTCAGCTTCCTCTTCCTTACCGGCTTGGATGATTCCGGATCAGCCACTTTCGGAGTCACTTCTACTTGTGGAGGTAGATCAATAAACTTCCCCGACTCCTTGTTAAAAGCTATATTCATTCTCTTAAGAGTGGCATCACTAAGCAGCATGATCTTGCACACCCTTGGTTTGGAACTACAAGCTACCTTAAAGGACTCAAGGCACCGAACTATGAGCTTTGACAATATTGCTGGGTACATCACGATCTGAGCTCTCAGATTCCCCTTCTTCAGATTTTCAATATTAAGAAGAATATGCTTCATCAAGTTGAACTTTCTTAGATTTATCAGGAAATCTAAGATATATATCTCACTCTTCTTCAGGCTATCCTTATCTCCTTTTCTCGGAACAATAAGCCCTTGCACCCATAACTCCAGAATCCGGAAGTTTATAGAAAGACTTGCTATTTTCGGAGCCTTGTCATCATCTAATCCGAGAATTTCTAATGCCTTTTCCTTGTTGAAGCTACCCAAAGAGTCTGGCAAAACGTGGGAAATAAACTCAGCTTCTCCTTCATAACTTAGCCCTACCAAGCTTGCAGCCTTGGTGTAAGAAAGCTTATATGTCTTGCCATACGATTTGAAAGAAAATTTTTCTCTATTATCTTCCTCGAAGAAAGCAACCGACTCATAAAACTCGACAAGCAAGTCAGAGTATACTTCATCTTGGTTGCCGGTTTTTGATACCGCAAAACTTTCCCAGCCATTCAGCTTGATATTCTTTGAAATAATAGAATCATAATTGCTGAAGAAATTCGGATGAACTAACCTCTCTCTGTAGACTAACCACTGAGAAATAGGCTTGGTTGAAGACATTTCTTGAGAAGCTAACTCTGCAGACATTCGGATTAGAAGTCCTCTGAGATATTCGGAACAGAGAAGACTGAAGTTCGGAACTGAGAAAACTGTGGTTCGGAACGGCCTTAAATCGGAGAGTCAGAGCTTCAGCACGCAAAAGCTTGAAATCGATGTGGGACGAGAAAATAGGGTCCCCTTTATATAGGCAATGAGATGACGGTTCAACTTCCTCGGTTGATCTAACGGTTTAGAATGATCTGAGATCAGATCTAACGGTTGAAAGCTTGAATCCGATCTTTTTGAGGTTTTATTAAAGTAAAGAATTAAGAAATCCAAAAACCAAAAACAAACTATAAGAAATTGCCAGCAAGTAAAATATGATTATGAAAACTTCAGTAAGGAAATCATAACTTTCGGATTAGCTTAGGAAAGTTATTCGTAATGGGTAATATAAAGATGACTACGGAAAACTCAATACGAAAAAGTAAATACGAAAAGTCAATACGAAAAACTCAATATGAAAAAGTCAATACGAAAAAGTCAATACGAAAAGTCAATACGAAAAACTCAATACGAAAAACTCAATACGAAAAAGTAAATATGAAAACTTGTTATGGAAGATTCAGTACGAAAGTTCCGTTATGAAAATATTAGTACGAAAGTTTTCCATTCCGGAAATTTTCAATACAAATACTTCCATTCCAGAAGTATTCTGTGCGAAAATATCCTTTCTGGAAAATTGTAGTTCCGGAAGTTCCATTCCGGAAATTTTCGTTCCGAAAAGTTTGAAATTTTTTTTGAAAAACTTTGTTAAACAAACAATCAAATGTACTCCCCCTATGAAAAGGAGTTTATTACTGTAAGGAGATTTTTTCAACAGAAAGTTAATTAAGGAAGATTACCTTACGGTTATCATTCCTAACTTTTGTTTAATATATTCAAATCTATCAGAAGGCAAGGATTTTGTGAAAATATCAGCAAGTTGATCTTGCGTTCCGATAAACTGAAGAATAATATCTCCTTTAAGTGTGTGATCCCTAAGAAAGTGATGCCTAATATCTATGTGTTTTGCACGAGAGTGATGTGCAGGGTTTTTACTTAGGGAAATGGCACTTGTGTTATCACACAAAATTTGAGTTTTAGTAAAACTCAAACCATAGTCTGTGAGTGTGTGTTGCATCCACAACACTTGTGCACAACAACTTCCAGCTGCTACATATTCAGCTTCAGCAGTGGAGAGTGCAACAGAATGTTGCTTCTTGCATGACCAAGAAACTAATGAATCTCCTAAGAAATGACAAGTTCCGGATGTACTTTTCCTATCCATTCTACATCCACCAAAGTCAGCATCAGAAAAGCTTTTTAGAACAAAATCATTTCCAGAAGTATAAAATAATCCTAGATCCATGGTTCCCTTAAGGTAGCGAAAAATTCTTTTTACTGCCTTTAAGTGAGATTCCTTAGGATTGGATTGATATCTTGCACATAAGCATACAGAAAACATTAAGTCTGGTCGACTAGCTGTTAAGTAAAGTAGACTTCCAATCATACCTCTAAAAGATGTTTGATCTACTGGTTTCCCAGCTTCATCAAGATCTAAAGAGTTTGAGGTACCAATAGGAGTACTTATACTCTTAGTGTTGTCATAACCATAATTTTTAAGAAGATCTTTAATATACTTATGTTGAGATATGTAGGTTCCTTGTGGTTTTTGAGAAATTTGAAAACCAAGGAAAAATGTTAACTCACCCATCATACTCATTTCAAACTCAGATTTCATTAGACTAGCAAAAGAGTCAGTCAAAGATTGCTGAGTTGAACCAAATATAATGTCATCAACATAAATTTGAACAATCAAAACATTTTTCTTATCTTTCTTTATAAAAAGGGATGGATCTGCATTTCCCTTAACATAGTTATTTTGAAGAAAAAATCCAGTAAGTCTATCATACCATGCTCGTGGGGCTTGTTTAAGGCCATACAAAGCTTTGGTAAGTCTAAAAACATGATCTGGATATTTTGTATCTTCAAAGCCAGGAGGTTGTTCAACAAAAACTTCCTCTTGAACATAACCGTTAAGAAAAGCACATTTCACATCCATTTGGAAAAGTTTGAAATTAAAGAATGCTGCAAAGGCAAGTAGAATGCGGATAGATTCAAGTCTAGCTACTGGAGCATAGGTTTCTTCATAGTCTATTCCTTCTTGCTGATTATAGCCTTTAGCAACAAGTCTAGCTTTATTTCTAACAATGACTCCATTTTCATCACATTTATTTCTGAAAACCCATTTTACTCCAATAACAGAAGTTTCCTTAGGTCTTTCAACCAAGGTCCATACTTTATTCCTTTCGAATTCATTTAGTTCATCTTGCATTGCTTTGATCCAATCATCATCACCTAAAGCTTCATCAGTGCTTTTAGGATCTAATTGGGAAAGAAATGCTAGATGTTCTACTTCATTTCTTAAGGAACTTCTAGTCCTTACAGGTTGATTTACATCACCAATGATACTATCACTGGGATGATTCTTAAGAAACACCTGATTTGGGTTTTGTAAAACCTGTTCATCAACATAGGGTAGAAAGTCTTCTGGGGTAAATGTTTCAGAAGTATCTTCTAGAACAATTTCCTTATCAGAAGGTTCTTCTATCGAAGGTTGACAATCAGTTTTTGAAAACACATCCGAGGATGTAGGTTGGGAGGTTTTAAAAACAAAAGGGTCAGACTCATCAAATTTTACATGTACTGTTTCCTCAACAGTACAAGTATTTTTATTAAAAACTCTATAAGCCTTAGAGGTTGTGGAATAACCTAAGAAAATCCCTTCATCAGACTTTGGTGCGAATTTATGTAAGTTATCTTTAGTATTCAAAATGAATACTTTGCAACCAAAAACCTTGAAGTAGGAAAGTCTTGGTTTTCTACCATTCCATAACTCATAAGGAGTTTTATTAAGAAAAGGTCTAATCAAAACTCGATTTATAGTATAACAAGCAGTACTTACAGCTTCAGCCCAGAAATGTCTAGCAATAGAATATTCACTCAACATGGTTCTAGTTATTTCTTGAAGAATTCTATTTCTTCTTTCAACTACACCATTCTGTTGAGGAGTTCTAGGTGCTGAAAAATTGTGAGTAATACCTTTCTTACTACAAAAAGTTTCAAAATCAGTATTTTGAAATTCTCCTCCATGATCACTATGAATAGTTTTCAATGGAAGGTTTTTCTCATTTTTAACTTGAGCTCTAAAACTTTTGAAATAAGAAAAAGCTTCAGATTTCCTTTCTAGAAAATAGACCCAAGTAAATCTAGTGTAATCATCAACTAGAACAAACACATAGTATTTGCCTCCAATGCTTCCAGTTTGTGTTGGACCAAAAAGATCCATGTGCACTAACTATAATGCATTGGTTGTTGAGACTTCACCGACTGACTTAAAACTAGATTTATGTTGCTTGCCATATTGAAAAGGATCACAAACTTTAGAAGAATCAAATCTAAGCTCCGGTAGATCCTTAACAAGTTTCTTCTTAGAGAGTTTACATAGGTTTCTAAGATTACAGTGTCCTAATCTTCTATGCCATAACCAAGAATGATCTTCCATTGCACTTAGGCAAGGTAAATCTTGGCTTCTTAGGTCTTCTAAGTTTAAGGTGTAAACATTCTCTTGCCTGTTGGCTGAGAGAATAAATTCTTCCTTGGAATTGTGAACTAAGCATTTATCATTCCTAAAATTCACAAGGTAACCTTCATCACATAACTGACTTATGCTAATGAGGTTGTGCTTAAGACCTTTAACAAAAAGAACATTTGAAATCAAAGTTTTACCCAAAAGAACTATATTACCAATACCAAAAATCTCTCCCTTAGCATTGTCTCCGAAAGTTACCTTTCCTCCTTTCGTTTTGATAATCTTTTCAAAAAATCTTTTGTTACCAGTCATGTGCCGGGAACATCCACTATCCATGTACCAAATATTGTTGCTGGAACATTCTTTATTTTCCTGAAATTAAGAACAAAGTTAGACTTTCGGAATCCAAACTTGTTTGGATCCGAGATTTCCAGACAATAAAATTTTAGGTATCCACATTTTCTTAGAAAAGTAAGCTTTATGAAAACCTAAGGATTGGGTTTTGTTTAAGGAACAATTTTTTGCCCCGTGACCACCACATTGACATTTGGTACAAAATGGGGCACTTTGAGGAACAAAATAATTGTTACTGAAAACAGGTTTTGCATGGGTATAACCAAATCCGGATTTATTTCTTAAAGGTCGTATTTGAGAATACATCTTATCAAAATTTTCTTTACCATGGGTAAAGTTTGATAAACACTTCTTTAAGGAAAAAATTTCGGACTTGAGTTTTACAACCAAGTTTTTATCCTCAAAATCATTAGTTTTGGAACTAGAGTTAGGCTCGAAAACATTTTTATTAGAAATTACTTTTTCTAATTCTTTAGAAAGTTTATTCTTCTCAGAACTTACTTCCTCAAGATTTTTTGAAATACTTTCAAAATCAGCATTTTTCTTATCAAGATCTTTAGAAAGATCTGATATCTCTTTAGTAAGAATAGAATTCCTAGAATTTGCCTTATCAAGTTTCTTGTTGAGTTTGGAATTCTCAATCTCAAGAAGTTCAGCAAATCTAGAGACTTCTTCATAAGTAGGTAAAGTATTTTCCTCATCAGAAGATGATTCTTCATCAGAAGAGTTATAATACTTACTATCATTAGAATTTAGAGAAACATTGGTCAAAGATTCAGCATTTCGTACCTTATCCATAAGACATTGATTATCAATAGGTAATCTGGCTATAAGACCAAGATTCTTCTGTCCTGAAGATTCATATTCAGAAGATTCATCTGAAGAGTCACCACCACTGGCACTCCAGGTGTCATTAGCTTTCAGAACTTTCTTAGCTTTGGCTTTGTAATACTTCTTCCTATTTCTGTCTGAATGTCTTTCCTTCCTTTCTTTCTTTTTGAGCATAGGGCAATCTGGTCTAATATGTCCAGCTCTTTTACATTCGTAACATGTAACTTCTCCATCTTTATTATCTTTCCTGTCCTTCTTCTTATACTTGGATTGAAAGTTTCTCTGTCCAGCTATCTTGTTCATCCTTCGAGAAAGATTGGCTAATTCATTTTCTGAAACTTCACTTTCACTAGATTCGGATTGGAAAATAACTTTCTTAGACTTGGATCTGGTTACTCTCTCAGGAGTCTTAGCTTTCATCTGATTTGAAGTTGTAGTAAAAGCAACAGTACCATTTCCATTCTTCTTCTTGATGTTGTCAGCATCTCTCTTCATTCTGGTCTCATGTTGTAGAAGAGTTCCAAATAATTCATCAAGAGTAATTTGAGTAACCTTCCTGTTCTCATCTATAGCTGTTCTCTTGGATTCCCACTCATTGGGCATAATATCAATTATCTTGTCCACAAGAGCTTCATCATCTAAACCTTTCTCTCCCATAGATTGTAGACTGTTGACAATTGTCATAAATCTTTGTTGAACTTTACAGATAGGTTCTCCATAAGGAAAATTGAAGCCATGATATTCAGCTCTAAGCATAGCTCTTCTAGTCTCAATCACTTTAGAAGTCCCAAAGTGTGTAACCTCTAACTTCATCCATATACAATTAGCTGCTTCACAAGAAGAAATTTGGCTATATATATTTCTAGTCATTGAACATAATAAAGTATTGCGTACCTTATAGTTGAGTTGATATTCTTGCTTTTCCTGGTTAGTAAAGGTTCTGACTTCCTTGTCAGGAATTTTATAATCACCAGTAAGCATCACAAAGTTGTCTACTCCAGTATTGATAACAAAAGTCTTCATACGATCTCTCCAGTACTCATAATCATTACCATCGAATATTGGTGGCCTTGTAGGATTCAGATTGTCAATAGATCCAACATTAATTCCTGCCATATTGAAAAAAAAACTTTGCACACAAACTTGTTAGTAGCTTAGAATCGAAATCACAAAGTTCGGAATGGGAAAAGTTCAGAATGGATAATCCGGAATGACAAAGTTCGGAATAGAAAAGTGAGCAAGAAAAACTTGTATGTGAGTACAAGTATTTCAGTAACCTTGGCTCTGATACCAAATGTAAGAATGGTATAGAGTAAGAGTTTTCCAACCTCTGATACCAATTGTAGGATCGAAATATAATATGAGATGCTCAATATACAAGAGGGGGGGGGGGGTGAATTGTATACTTTAAAAATTCCTTTGGAACCTTTAAAGTTAGTTATGAATAACTAGAGTTTTCTTAAGAAAAGGAAAGGACTAAGTTTAACAAAGTTAAACTAAGTAAATTCACAACACCTCTAACACCGAACAGAACTTGGAAAGGGATTCCAAAAGTAGGTTCTGGAAATATGATTCCGGAAATTGAAGCTTAACAAAAGTTACAATATAAGATTCTACCTTAAAGCGTATAGAATCTAAACTAATCAGAGTAAGTAAGGAAGTATAAGAAAGTTATACTTTCCTTAAGATACAAATTGCAGCGGAATAAAGACAAGTAGTAAAACTACTAGTAACAAGATAATAGTCTTTTAACCCAAAGAGAAGGGTATCCAACAACCTTGGATAAAGGTCCCTTGATTTATACTTTCAAGAAAGTCTGTCTTACCCACACCAGGTTAAGCCCTCGATACGAAGATCGGTGTCTCTGTCTTGCTATCCCCGCAAGCCCTCAACTACAAGGTAGTTGGCAACCTCTGTCTTTCTCAGCAAGAAAGCCCTCGATCTTTAAGGTAGTCGGCACCTCTGTCTTTCTCAGCAAGAAAGCCCTTGATCTTTAAGGTAGTTGGCACCTCTGTCTTCCTATCCCCGGAAGCCCTCAAATGTAATCACCAACATTCGGAGTCGCACGAAGCTTTGAGAGTTAATAAGAGACTCTCTCTCTAGAAATCACTTCAACAGCATGTAAGCACTTTTTCAGCAATCAGCATATGCATAAGCCATCAGCTCCGAGCTCTTTCAAATGAGCTCCTATTTATAGGTAAGGTCGGCTCCTTCTCCAACGGTCATATTTCCCTTAAAGTTCGGAGGGACCTGTACACGTGTCACTTAGACAACGGTTAGTTTATAACAAAACAGACGACATCATTTTATAACAAAACAAGTGTAACAGAAAGTACGACATCGTTTTAAACTCTAACAAAAAGGTTCGGAATAGAAACTTCGGAGTGAAGTTTCGGAGTGAATAAATTCAGAGTGTATAAAACAATGATAATCAGATTCTGTTTTATAGGAGAATTCGGAATGAGAATTCGGAGTAGGAATTCGGAATAGGAATTCGTCATCAGAAATCGTAATGAGAATTCGTCATCAGAATTTGTAATGATAATTCGGAATGAGATTTCTTTATTAGAATTCGTAATGAGAATTATTCATTGGAATTCGTAATGAGAATTCTTCTTCAGAATTCGTAATGAGAATTCTTCTTCAGAATTCGTAATGAGAATTCGGAATGGGATTTCTTCATTAGAATTCGTAATGAGAATTCTTCTTCAGAATTCGTAATGAGAATTCGGAATGGGATTTCTTCATTAGAATTCGTAATGAGAATTATTCTTCAGAATTCGTATCCTGAATCTGGAATAGAACTTAGTCAGAATTCATATCCGGAATTCAGAATGAAACTTCCTTATAGTTCTTGTCCAGAATCTGAATACTAAACAGAATGCTTTTATATCAAAGTTTTAATGACTCCGAGAAAATGAATCCGAATCTCATACTTAAGAAAAATATGAATGAAAATATGATAAGGATAATTTTTCTTATAAAAGCAATTTTCCTTAAGAAAGCAATTTTCCTTATAAAAGCAATTTTCCTTAAGAAAGCATTTTTTCTTACAAAAGCGATTTTCTTTAAAGATAAGGTGTTTGTGATTTTCAAAACAAGAAGGAATGGAAAAGTCATAAGGAAAACCTTATTGACTCAACAATATATTCCTTGGACTTAAAAAAATTGTTCTTGAACACCTATAGAAAATTTAAAAAAATAATATGAAATCACTTGGATTCATTTCTAGAGATGTTGTTCCAATTTCAAAACATATTATAACAAAATTAGAATTTCAAGACTAGATCTTACACTATCCAATTGTTCGCTCCTAATATAAAGATTTATTGAATAATGATATCGATATTTAATGAATTTATATACCATGATAATATTGAAACCAAATTTCAGAATATTGAATTATGAATAAGAAGAAAAAATCTAAGTGTTCACTATGAATCTAAGAGTGAAAACATTGTATAGAACCTTGCACAAACCATGAGGGAATTTTTTTCACCAAAACACATTAATCAAACAAACTAGACTATATACCGTATAATGGATGTTGGGGTTAAATTCAAATTATTACCAATCAAACTATTATGAAAGTTTAACATACATGTAGGTGAGGATCTAAATTATAATATCATGGAAATTATCTTTGTGTTTGATACCTTAATTCCCAAATGTGTGGATGATAAATAAGTAAAATAGAGAGAATATCCTTTTTAAACATGTTTATTTGTTATATATAAGAATCTTGTTGATTCATCATCTGTTGGAGCACCAATTAATAAGACATTGTTCAAATCAAAGGGAATGATATATATTATTTTTTAAAACTCAACATAGTTTAAAATAACAATTACTCATACCATAGGATTATATGATGTAAAATCATCCAATTGACATGTGTGAAATCTATGTTATAGTAACATACAAAATTGTTGATACAAATGCTTCTTAAGAAAAAAAAGTACAACCCAACCCCTATTATGGTATGTGGACTTTTATATTCACCAAATCACCTTACTAATAAATTAATTTAAGTGAAATATATTGAATATTGTTTTTTTGATTATCAATGGATATATTTTCTACAACCTAACCAAGAATAAAGAGATAGTTCCTAATACCAATATGGATTTATAAATCTATAAAACCTTGATGGATAACCTTTTATATTATAGATTCACTAACAAAAACATTTTTAATAGTATTTTTTCACTGATTCCAATAATATTGTCAACCACCAACATTTAAATAGAGAAACCCCATTAATCATTTTGCTTAATTATTATCGTTTTCTTAAAACCAATATTAAACATTGGTTTAATTTTTAATGTTATTAATATAATCTAAATTTTAGTGAACACATTCTAAATATAAAAAATAAATTGAAATTCATAATTTAGGTAAGGTTTTTTTATAAACCATAATAATTTTTTTAAATCTTATCCCCCAGAATTCTTCCTCCTCATTTACTATAAATCCAATTCTACCCCTGATCCCTTCCCTCTTTGATTCCAACACTTCCTGTGATCCCCCTCACTATATGATACATACATAATTCTGACCACCAATCCCTACATCATCAGATGCCTCCCCACCCCTTATCTCCCTCCCCCTCTCTATATCCCATAAATTCTATACCCATATCCCTCTTTACACTGCTACCTAGTCAATGGAATTTTTTAAAATTTATTTCATTATATCAATACTAAAATTCATCAGATTATAGTCTGTGAACATGATCAAGGTTATTTTTATATTCCAGTTACCCATTTATGAAACATGAAGTTTACATTCATGAAAAATAAAGACTTCACTTGATAATGGTCTATTTATCCACATTATTATATTGTTTCTTTAAAAAAAAGTATTATATAATTATAAACATTATTTTTTTTGATCTCTTAAATAAAATAATTTTAAAATAGTTATAAAGGATAAAATAGATTTAAAATTAATGGATTTCTTAATGTGGTCATTTATATGACTATAATTATATATATATATATATATTCATTCATTAAAATTATGTTTTTCTAAAAATTGTATTATGAATTGATTTTACTTATTTGATTAAACATATATATATATATATATATTGAATGTACTAGGTAAATAGTGGTAATCCAATACATATGTATATAATTTGGATTAATTTATCAATAAACTCACCCTAGAATGATATGGGTTTGGTAAAATTTTTAGAATATTAAATTTCAAGTAAATCAGTTGGTGGTAAGATAAAATATTTGTGTCTTTATTTTTAATTTAGGTGATGGTTGAATATAAATCAATTTTATAATCACTTTATATTGAAATATTTTCCTACCGAAATTGTATGTTGTATTTTACATAGATAAAATAGGTTATAGAAGGTAATTTAATAATTATACTCTTAACAAAATATCAAGTGACTTACTATTGTTGAATTTTTTTAAATGTTAAATGGACCATTTTGATTTAGAATACACAAAAACTGATATTTTAATATATTAATAAAAGCATTAGTTTATCCAAAATGTATGATGTTGTTTATAAAATTATTGATA
The DNA here is from genome assembly GCA_963277665.1 of Viscum album. Classification (NCBI taxonomy): domain Eukaryota; kingdom Viridiplantae; phylum Streptophyta; class Magnoliopsida; order Santalales; family Viscaceae; genus Viscum; species Viscum album. The sequence goes on along the minus strand of OY728143.1, from coordinate 956,611,887 downwards.
AAATAAAAAATCCATATAAATTAGTAACAGAATTTAATTAAGAATTATATAAAATATTTTACATGCATTCAAGGAAATAATTTTTAGTCATGTTGTACCATATCTTGTGTCCATATGTACTTTCTTATTATAAAATGTGCATGATTTTGGAGTTTCTTTAGGATATATTTGATAAAGAAAATATCCTAGTATCATTTGATGAGATTAATAAAATCATTATTAAATTTTTCCTTCAATATAAAAAATTAAATACATACTGTAAAACCCTGAGTTTTAATGAAATATTTTTTCCAAATAATTTAACATCATTGATAGCTAGTGTTAAAGTCAAGATGAGTTTTAAAGAACTAAAATATACTATTAATATTATTATTTAAGCATGAATTTTATAAAATAATAACTAAACATGTTGAATGAATACAAAACAAACATTTTAATATTTAATAGTAATGGTTTTGTATAAATAAATTTTATTGATACGAAAGTATTCAATTTTTAGTAAAGTCATAATATGTTTGAAAAACACTATTTTATAAAAAAAGTTTTTATTTATTTCTATAACCAAAAAGTATTTACAACTTTTAGATTTTTTTTTCAAAATAAAATTTAATTTTTTGAAACTACTTGTCCAAATTATTAGTTGGGGAATTTTTTATAATTTTCTGAAAAGATTAATTATTCAGTGAATAGTGAAAAATAATGTTTTTTTATTAAAAACTACCATTACATTTTAAAGAATTTACATATTAAATCATGTTTAAAAATAATTCAAAAGTAAAAAACACTTCAATTTTTCTATTTTTAAATCAGTTTATGTCAATGGAATCATATTACTTTTTAAAATTGATATTAAAACATTCTCAATATATGAAAATATTCTCTTTCAAAAACATTTTTTTTCATTATGTCTTAGGGATTAATTTTAAATTAAAAATTTACAATTATATAAATTGAATTTGGAAAAAGAAATTCCATATTTGGAATAAGAATAATTAAAATTATATTATATGTTCAATCTAGTTTTTTGACAAAATGAGTAGTAAAAATATTGAGATTTAATTATTAAGGTTAATGTTAAAACTTGTTTATATAGGTGTTTGGCTAAAAAGAAAAGGGTTTCAATGAAAGAAAAACATGTCCAATCAATATTTTATGGATATATTTTAACTGTATGTAATTTTATTTTCTATAATTAGCATTTTTGGATCCTTTTTTAATGTTTTAACAAATGTTACATCTTTTTATATTAAAAATTTCTTAGTGTTTAATCTCCCCCCAATTATAAAATGGAACCCCCTATCCAATACAGTTTACACTTCAAAAAAACATGGGTCAATAAAATAAATTCCCAAATGTATTCATTAGTTACCTAACCAAATCCTATAGTCTTTGTTTTTGTTTGGAAACCCATCTAATAAGGTTTTTGTGGTAAATAATATAGGTTTCTTAAAGAATATATAATGTTATTAAACATGTGTTTTCATTTTATTTCTTATTCCATCTCACTTGAATCCTCTTAAACAATTCTTATTTAATGACATTACTGTCTCCTATATATTTAGATTTTGTTAAATTAATTTAATAACTATCATTTATCCCATATTCCATTAAATTATAATCAAAACACTTGACCATGAGTATGACAGAATACCACCTCACGAACCAATTAATTTATTTTCAATAACCTCCTCTTCCATGTGGACATAATAAAATATTTAAATTATATGTATATATATTATTTATAAAACTTTTATAATTATTCAATTATAATATCATATAAACCATCTTACTTTTCATGCCTTGGGAATACGATAATGTCATTGTGTGTGCGGAAGACTACTGCCTTACGAAACGATGTGATTTGTTTTCACTTAAAATATTCATAGAAAGTAATAATGATATGTTTAATGAAAATATTTGATAGATATAAAATAAAAATTACTCTATCAATCTAATATATTATTTAACATTCTTTCGTTCCAAACTTCATGAAAATAGAATAAGTGTTTAGGGCTACGTATGGCATACCGTCTCAATGAACGGTATAAATCATTTTATATCTCTAAAATTTATGGATAACTATAAATACATATATAATTAATATATATGATTATTATATCATGGATGAAATTATAATGATTATGTAACTATGAAAAAATTAAAAGGGTATAAAACATTAAACCAAAACATACATGAAAAATGAGGTAGTTTTTACCTAAAACATGATTTTAACATGGATTTATTAATAAAAATTTAATAAAACTCTTTAAGTAAATAATATATTGTATAATATATAGAATTATAGTTCTCTAATATAGGAACAATGAAAATATTTTTATTATACATTATGGTTTTACATGTATGATGGAATTTTAGAATTATTGTATGAGATTTTTGTCTCACTTTTTATTTCCATGGGAAACATGCCATATTCACCACTGATTTATTTTGTGTTGTGTATACACAACATTTGAATGTATTTTATTATTATTAATGTTAATATTATAGGTATTTACATATTTACATATGGTTATTTTATTCCTTGTTATTATGATTCCAAAGATACTAATGTGGTAAGGGTTTTTATGTTACAATACCATTTTTATTATGATTGTTTATTATTATACTTATAATGATGAAATAATTAAAAATGTTTATAAAATCCATTTATTTTACAAGGGTTATGAAATGATGAAATATTTATGAAACTAATTTATTTTCTAATGGTTATTTTATGATGAAATGACAAAATTTTTATGAAACCAATTTCTTTTCCATGGGTTGTGGATCGATGAAATGTTTATAAAATATGTTTCTTTTCCAAGAGTTATGCTATGATGAAATTTTTATAAAACCCATTTATTTTATTGGGTATTGATATGAAGAATGTTTTATAATATTTTGGAATGTGTATACATTATTTTCACTATTTTATTGGTGGTACCAATATCTCCACTCAACCCATAGGGTAAAGGTCGATATTTCATGAGATAAATTGGATTGGAATGGGGGGGGGGGGGTGAACCCAGTTTAGTAATGAAATTTTTCCATTATGATAGTATTGGTTGTGAAACATGACTAATATGATGATTTTTTTAATTGTTTTTATTTTAAAATACAATTTTTTATTAATTATTTTTATTATTATGATTCTGATGATGAAATGATTAAAAATGACTATGAAACCCATTCCTTTTCTTGGGGTTATAAAATGATTAAATATATATGAATCCAATTAATTTTCTATTGCTTATTATATGATGAAATGATGAAATTTTTATGAAACATGATTCTTTTACATGATCTATTTTGTGATGAAACATTTATGACACCTGTTTGTTTTAATTGGTTCTAATATGGTGAAAGTAATATGATATTTTGGAACATATTTGTATTATTTTCATTATTAAATGGGTGTGACCTATATCTCCCCCAAATGAATTTGTTAAAGGTAAATATCTCAAGATATAAAATGCAATGGAATTATATGTGAACCCTATTTAGCAAAGGACTTTGTCCACTATGATATTCTATGGATTTAACCTTGATTACTATGATGGTTTGGGTAGTGAACCTATTCTAATATAATGGTTTGGGAAATGATCCCAAAAACTATGAAAATTATTTTCTATACTTATTTGTATCCTACAATTACATGTATTTTTCCAATGTTATGCTGCTATGGACCATGTTCTCTGATTCTACTATGATTCAAGAATTGTGAACTACCAGTCTTAATGTCCTGACTCAATATTATATTTTACGATATATAGGTTATGTTTTCAAAATTTTATTCTAATTTTATCATACTCTTATGATCATTTTATGTTGATATCTCCCATGTTTACTGTTACTGAACATATAAACTCACCCATTAATATGTTTACTTTTCCCTATGTTATGAAGAAAGGTATTGTTTGTGATACATATGTCTATAAGGGTGGTAGTTATGAAGAACATAGTGGTAGATAATGTAACATCCCAAGTAAATGAATAATAAGACATATTTTATATTTATTAATATTTGTGAATTAAATATTAATTTTACTTTAAAAGGGTTTCTATGTTCGATAGCCTACCTGATACGCAACAACGAGTTTCTTTGGAATCTTACATTACATACTAATAATATAATATTATTATTTTAAATGGTAGTTAACTCCTAGCCGTTGTAGTGGTGGTAATGAATGAAACTAACTACAATATTATTATACATGTTTTTTAGATGTATTTACTTTTATCCAATAAAAGTTAGTGGCTTAAAACGTGAATGAATCTAATTTTAGGCATAATTTACAATAAAAGGCCGATTTACCACCTTTTAATGGAGAACCCTCGTTTAATAAAGTTTTAGTCATTTTTATATGTTCTAATTTTCCAAATATAATCCTTCTTTATAATGGGGACATCAAATTTTACTTTGGGTAATTTTTTTTGGTATTTTTCTGATAAAGTTCATTTTTAATGAATAGTGAAAAATATTGTAATTTAATTCAAAAGTAACATTTAATATAATTTATTTATATAGTTAGATTATATTTATAATTGGTTTTAAAGTGAAATTAAAATATATTTTTACCATTTTATCCAATGTTGGTCATTGGAAGTAATTTCACTATGAAATTGGACATAAACAAGTATCAATATTTTGATAGTTATTGTTTCTTAAAAACACGCTATTTGTTTTAACAATGAGAATTAATTTTTAAATTAATTAATTCCTCATATATGTTTTGAATTTGGAAAAATAGACATCAATTTTGAATTCGGAATATCAAATAATGCTTAGGATGAATTTTTGGTATTTTTCTGAAAAACTTCAATTTTTGATGAATTGTGACACCACTTAGTGGTAGTTAAAAAACTGACTTTTTCATTTAAATGAAATTTTACCACTTCTGTGAATTGAATTTCAAAAATCCTACATTAATTTTTTTATCAAGAAATAAAATGTGGTTCAATAAGATGAAAATAATTTTTGGTGAATAGTAACTTTTGAATTTTATTTACCGCGGTTAAAGGTAAATAAGGTAATTCAAGGTTAAAAGAATATTATAATAATTCAAAATTACCTTAACACTTGTACTAACCTTATTGGTTGAGTCATTAACGACCATGGGCATCGTTGGGTCTATTTTTTGACCCCTTTGATCCACTTGGAAGTGATAATGACAATTTAGATTAATTAATTTAAAGTAAACGCTAAAATGACATAAACAAAAAATGTTTAGTAATTAATTTTTATATGGTACTATATAAGTCCTATATTCAACTATAAATATTATTTGGAAATCTAAAAATATTTCCTATATCTTGGTATTTTTTTATAATTTTTATACATCAAAAAAATTAAATTATTTATGACACAATAATGATGTGGTATTTACCTCATTAATAAATGATTTAAATAAATTAGATTATAATGATTAAAATATTATTCAACACATGTAAAATTCTGATTGTATGATTTTATTTCTACTATCAATCATCTTATCTTCTAATATAATTATTTTTGGACCATTAGAAACCGAATATCATTATATAATAAAATAATAGTTTCACACTTTCCTAAAGAGCCCCTCCTCCCCCTTATAAAAGGAGACCACTTCTAACCAATTCCTCACACCTCTTAATTCATTTGGCTCGTCAAAACTCTGCCCAATTAAGCTCTCAACATCCCTGTCCTCCTCTTAGAAGCCTTACCTTAGGCAGAAGGAAATTCAATAATTCCTTTGGTTCAAACCAAAGGGAGTTACCCAAATTAAAGGTAACAATTTATCTTAAATTGTTTTCTTTTATTTTACTTATCCAACCCCTAAAATCTTTTTATTTCTTTATTTTGTAACAAAACCAGTATCCTAAATATACTAGGATATTTTTATAATAAGTATTCAAACTACACTTACACACACCTCTATCTAATGGATGAATAATATAATGTTTCTGTGGATGGAAAACTAACACTTCACGAAACGATGATTGTTCAATTACATCTTACCACCTCTCATAGTAGCCATTATGATGGAACTGTATCTATATATTATATATATTATGTTTATTATTTCCTTATGCTTCTATAATTCCCATTTATATCATGAGTTTTTGGTTTCCATAGTTGGTAAATACTATAATCTCATTTGAGGAAGTGCAGACTACCGCCCCCTCAAAGTGATTTGATTCGTTAATGCCTTATATGAGATGTATAAAGGATGGAGTTAATGATATTATATATGATATTATACTGGAATTATAATATACCTATGGATCATTTTGTTTTATTTCCATTATAATAATAAATAGAAATGAAAGTAGCATTCATGCGTACGTACGACTTACCATCTCCATGAACGGTGCATTTCATTTCTTACCTATAAATGTTATTTACTATTATAAAAACATGTATACACTAGATATATATGATATATATTATATACAAATCATGAATATAATTCTGGATATAAATAACCTTTTTTCACATGGACAACTTGTAGATATAAGTTGTTCATTTTTACTCAAGTACCAAATATCGACAAAATAAATGTTATTAACTTAAATGATTGAATAATATTTATAACATGGTAATAAGTGATATAAAAGGAATAATAAACTTGAAAAAGGTTCTTAAGCAAGTAGAAATTAACTTTAGGTTATTATTCAGGAGATTAATGAACAATCGAGTCATGTCAGGCGTGAGGTAAGGGACTTCATCTCAATATCCTTTCATTGAGGTATTTTTAGTTTTATACACGACATTATTTTATATGGTGTATAAACCCCTTTGAATTTTAATTTTATTCAAATGGAATCTTTTTATATAAAGCGTTTTACTAAACGATAAGAAGGAATGTTTTTTTAACATAAGCGGTGACAATGACCTTTCCGTTGCCATGAGTATTATTTGATCTTTGGCTTCCTTAACAAGACGGAATGTTTTTAAAAAGGAAAAATAAATACCATATAATCTTTTTATGTATTTTGGTATTGAAAATTATTTTGAGAATGGATATATTATTTCAATATCTTGAAATGATATTTTATTATTGCAATGTGGAAATCTTATCTTTCCTTTATGGTTATGTTATGTTTTATGATCATGTTATGGTTCTTGGGAATTATTTACATATACGGGTGGTTCCGTGATAAACCTAGGGCGGGTGAGCCCGAGATAGCTCTCCAATGCATTGGGTAATGTGACAGAGTTAAACTTGAATTTTTCTACTAAGAGATTTAGAAAATATACTGTGATGGGTATTCCAAAGTAACTCCCTATGTAGTTGTGATAGTTACAATGTAAGTATGATATGGATACCACAAGTTACCTTTATGATTAATGATTTCTATGTGTCTTTAATAAATCTTATTATTTCATGAGGTAAGTAAAAGAGTTCATTTTTTGTATGTATTTATGAACAAATGTTATAATTCTTTGTTTTATAACCCTTACTGAGCTTTTTATGCTCATCCCAAGTTTTGAAATGTTTTCACAGGACATAAATGTGAATAAGGTCAAGGATGAGATCAAGGAAAAGTCATGATATCTAAAACATGGAACTAGACATGACTCTTTTTTTAAGAGTTTTTATTTTATGAAAAAAATGGAAACTATGTAGATATTTCTACCTTTTAATCTTTTGATATGTAATAGTTATGTCCTAATTCACTAAAACTCTAAACCTGAAAGATCCTCAATGTGAATTATTCATTTAATTCAATATTATGTAATGTTTAAGGCCGGGTCCTTATAGATAATGTAGTTCACTTATGAAAGTGTTGGTTGTGTATCCATGTTCCCAAAATCACTAGACCTAAATGATTCTCATATGGATTATTATGTTATATAATTATGATGTAATTAAGATGTTATGAGGTGTCTGGTTATTTATAGTAGTTATGAGAGTCAGAATTAGTTAAATATTTGGAAACAAGGATGAGAAAAATATTATTAGATCACAATGTATACATCTAAGGATAATTCTAAGGATAAGTCAAAGTACATGAAAATTTAATGCAACTTTTTTGAATTATGGAATGAGTGGTTTCTAGAAAAATCTACCCCTTTTTTAAAAACTATAAGTTGATATTGATATGGCATAGGTGTAACTTGGGAAATTAAATCTGAAAAGGAATATTGATCTGGACTCGATAATCACCTATTTCTCAACAATGGACCATTTTTCACACCGGGATTGTAGTCTCACAAGATATGATTTGGAAATTCACAAACTCTTTATAAACCATCATGAATTATTTGAATAATGACCATGAATAACATATATTAATCCTATCATTACATAGCTCAGAGAGATAGTTTCATTATTTAGAAATCATGTGAATGATTTCTCATGATCAATCACTTTGATTACCAAAGTAATGTGGACATTCTAAAAATTTTGGTTTTGTAAAGGAATGTGAGATGGTATGATGAAGTTGTGGTGGTGATCGATATGAACAAATATTGATGTTACATATTTTATAATAGTCATGTAAATTTATTTATATAATTAAACTTATATAGGAATATAAATTCATATACTAAATAATAATATGTTAAATTATAAGCTAAAACCATAATGGAATGATGTTTTTATCTCATGTTTATAATTATTCTCTGGTTGAAGTCTTTTGGAATGTGCTTCCTTTAAATGTTATAATTTTACCTCTAGTTGAATTTGATGTTATATTATTCATGGAATGGATTTAAAATCATAAATAAAACATCAATTACTAAGGAATATAATTCACATTTGATATTCCAAGCCAACCTACAATCCTATATCAGTGCAATGAACAATATAGACATATGATAGTGACCACATCCATTGTATTGGTCTATATTTCTAATAAAATGGGGTGTTTATCTCATTTGGTTTGAGATAAACTCAACACTAGGGATATGACTTTTGTTTAGGGGTTCTTAATGTCTATTGAAAATATTTTCCAACTATTACAACAAAAGATGAAGTTTATTTCTCAATTGAACTCCTACTATGTACCACACCTATTTCAAATACTCTATATAGAATTTCTGTGATTGAGTTTTAGGAATTTAAGAAGAAACTCCAAGAGAACCGTTAAAATAGATTAAATCATCAAAGTATGTCACCTTGATTTCCACTGGTTCATTTTTTAATAATAATTATTGATAAATGAGACTTTTCATTAATTATATGGAACTGAACAATATCCCAATCAAGAAAACATATCATCTTCCTCATACATATTATTTTTTGATCCAATTTGAAGACTCAATACTTTTCCAATATTGACAGTCATTCTAGAAAACATTAATTGTGGTCCATGGAGGATATAATCAATATAGTGTTACATATATAGTATGAGCACTATAAAATGTGGTTATTTGGTCTTAAAATTCCCATAAAATCTTCGTGGATTTGATTAAGAGTTTTCATATTATACCATATTCTGTTTGTGGTAGTATTTTTTAATGATATTAATTTCTATTAATAGATCAAGGAATAATATAAAAATAACTTGAGAATTATTCTTTAGAACCTATAGAAATATAAAATGTATGGACAATTTATAAGGTGTATATTTTGGATTAAAAATGATTCCATTTTTGGGCCATATAATCTCAATTCAGGGTATATCGATGGATCCCTAAAAGAAGAAAGCTATTGAACATTGGGCTAGACCAACTAGGATAACTAAGATCTGATTTTTTCTCCGTTTATCTGGATATTATTGAGGGGTTGTGGATAATTTAGGATAACTATCTAATAACATCAGAAAGTTTACGTAGAAAGAATCCATGTTCATCTAATGGATAAATGTTAAGAAAATTTATTTGGAGTAAAGAGAATATTAGTTATCACACCATTAATTGCAATACCCTAGCGTGAATAAGGGTTTGTGATCTAGAGTGGTGCATCCAATAATGGATTAAGATTCATTAACATGCTAAATAACATGGTTATATCTTACTCATCATGAAAATCAAATGATCATAAGAAAAAAAACTCAAATCATGATTTGGAGTTAGTAGTGGTATTTTTTCATTAAAATATCAAGACATTGTCTTTATATAAAAATGTGTGATTGATATACTGATAAAAATATTTAAATTATATATTTACACATAATGAGTTTAATATATTCTAGAGAATATGGTTAGAGATGATTAATTCTTGTGAATTCTTAATACATTACCACCATGCGAAAGTGTATAAGTTAGCTGATGTTTTGAGTCGAAAGGATCATGCATGACTATCTATGATGAGGATCAAAAAATATCCAATATTTATGGATTTGTAAAGGGTGGATCCTCAAATATCTAATTATGGTGAGAAATATTTTCTTTCTTAAATAATTTTTCTAAAATCTATTTATGTGAGGATAAAAGAGGCATATAAGGACGACAAAGAGATGAAGAAAAAGGTGAACATATAGACTCAATTTTAACCTTCCTCATTATATAATGATATTGTTTTAAAATCATGTATGTGTTATAAACACACTAAATTTGAAGAAAGATATACTAAGGGAAGCTCACAGTTCTTAATTACTTATTAATCCTAGAAGTATAAAGATGTATAGGGATTTGAAAGATTATTTTTGGTGGGATAGAATAAGGGGAGATATAATATAGTTTATAACACAGTGCATAGTATGTTAGAAATATAAGTCTGATAGAAAACATTCTAAATGGATCATACAACCTTTACCAATACCATAATGAAAATAGGAAAACATTATCATGGATTTTTTCATTTGACTCCCCAAAAAATCTACAGGACTTCATGCTATATGGGTTGTAACTGATCTCCTTTTAAAGTCATTACAGATCATCTCTATTAGAAAATATTTTTGACTCGATCAGGTTGAAATAATATTCATCTAGGATGTTATTTAGTTCCATGGTGTAAAATAATTAAATATATATGGTTTGGATTTCAGGACTGCCTTGATGTTATAGTGAACTCTGTAAGAATATCTTGATACATAGTAGAGTTTTAGCATTGAATATGCTCCATAGTTAGATGGTCATTCTTAGATGACTATAAAAATCCTACTAGAAATAATAATATCTAACTCTATGGATTTCAAAGGTTTTTGGAATCATTACCTTCCCTTATTGTATTTTTCTTATACAATAGCCTTCACTCAATCATTTTTATGGATCCTTATAAATCCCTTTATAATAAGATGTGTAGAACTCCAACGTAATATGATAAATATGGATAAATAAAGATATTGAGAATTTTTATATCTAAATAAATTAAAGAGAATGTAAGATCCATTCCATAGAATATAAGGGAAAAAGTCAAGAGAATAGTTACGTTGAGAATCATTAGCAAGGTCTGGGATTTAAACAAGGTGAAAAAGTTTTTGTATGAATCTGTCAACGGAAGGTATTAATGATATTTGAAAAGAAGGTATGACTAAACCTTAGGTGTATTAGTCATTTTGAAATTCTTGATTATACCAGGATTGTATATTATCTCTTAGCACTTTCACAAAACTAGTTTTAGTTTCCCAATGTGTTCCATATATCTCTATTGAATAATTACAAACCTGATCTATCACATGTACTAAACTCATAGTTCATACCAATAGAGCATGATTTTTATTATAATGAATAAATTTTGGAGATTATATATTATACAGATAAGGTTCTATGATACAAGACTACTCACATGGTCAATGTTTTATGTCGAAACCACTAGTTTGAGGAAGCTATATATAAACCTAAAGATTTAATGATGTAGAATTATCCCTAGTTTTTTATACTAATGTGAAGGAATTTAGAGAGTAAAATTATTTTAATTGGATGTGTAATGTAACACATTGATTTTTTATAAAATATTTTTTCTTATTATTTAATTCATTTGATAAATTGTGTTACATTCTACAACAAGTTTTAACAAACCACGATATGCAATTAATGTTTTCATTAAAACATGAATGTTATATCCTATAAAAACATGCTGACATGAATAGAAATAACCCAATATTAAAAAATAAGTATAATATTTTTATTTAAAAAAAACATATTGAAAAAATATTATATAATTTTAGTGAAGTATTTTTATGTTTTGAAAATAATATTTTCATAAAAAAATTTATTTATTTTTGTGAGAAAATAATAAAATAAATTTACTCTCCATTTAGAAAAATTATTTGATGAAATAAAATTACTTTCTAAAATATAAATTTAAAAATTATCATTCATTGAATTTCTTATTTTTTTTCTAAAAAACTACTTTTTCAATGAATGGTTAACATTACTATTTATTTATTAAAAAGAACTTTTTTGTTTAAAGAATTAAAAATTATAATTATTCAAGAAAAATATTTTTAAATTCAAATTAGTAAAATTACTTTATTATTGTAAAAATTTATGTTATTTGAATCAAATTAATATTGGATTTTGATATTAAAACATTCTCTATTTATGAAAAGTATATCATTGAAAACATTTTTTTCATCCTATATGTTGGTTTAATTTTAAATTAAACATTTACTATTATATGAGTAGAATATATAAAAACATATCTTATAGTTTGAATAATCATAACTGATATTATATAATAAGTACATCATAATTTTTTTTGAATTCAATAGAAAAAACAATAAAAGTTAATTAGTGAGGTTAAGGTTAAAACTGGTTTACTGAGGTTTAAACTCAGATAAAATGAAATAAAATCTTATAAAATTCCCACCATATGGAAATATTTTTATTTTATATCATATAAGGATTGATAATGAACCATTATGAGCCACTTTTCATGATTAATATGTTGAAAAAACAATATTTTCAAAACATCCATGTCTGTCCTCTACCACCATTATAAATGGGAACCCCCTCTACCCACAAAATCCCACATCCAAAACATTTTTGTTTATAAATCAATACCCGAATCTATTCCATACATCCCTATACAAATACTATATTAATTAATTTTATTAGGAAACCCCTATATGTAGTATTTTGATTCCACTATGGAGGTTTCTCAAAGAAGAGGTAATATTCTTTACTATGTGCTTTAATTTTTATTATTCATCAACCTCCACAAAATCCAATTCAACTATGTTGATATAATAAAGATATTATACACATATATAAGATGTTATTATTTTAATGGTGAAACCCAAATCTATATTTTATTCTATAAAATGGGAAATGAAAATTTCATTTAAGTGTATACAAAACTACCACCCCATGATCTGATGAAATTTATTTTCCATCATCACCTCTCATAGGTGGATATAATAACTGATTAAAATTATATACATGATTTTATGAAAAAAAGTATACTTATGGAATTATAATATCATATATACCTTCTTAATTTCCATTATTCGGGGATATGATAATGTCCCTTATTTGTTCAGAGGACTACCGCCTCGCGTAGCGATGTGATTTATTTTTCATTTATGCTTTACATGGAAGGTAATTATAAAGACCCTCACACTATTATCCCATATATAGTTCTTTAAATTATTAAATTTTAATAGATAAAATATTTTAAATCCTAAAGCACCCCTCAGTTTAATATTTTCTGATAACTAGGTATATAAATGATCCCAAATTATGTCAAAAAAAGAAAATAAATATAATACATAGAAAAAAATCATGGAATATCCTAGAAAACACATTCAAGGGGTTTATATTCTTTATATATGGATGGGAAACAAAATAATGGGGATCCAAAATCCTCAACAATGTTAAAAAAAATAAGTTATCAGAAATAAATGAAGAATAATCAACATGGAATGGTAAATGAAAAAACACACATTTCATTTAAATATCCAAACTATCTTATTAGATAATAATTAATCAATCTGGAATGGTAAATAAAAAAATACCATGCTATTTAATTAATAACATGATCACATTATTTCTGGAATAAACGATGATCAAATAATTAAATATAAATAATCACATTACATTGAAACTTGACAATGGATATTCTAACCAGTCAAATAATAACTTGGAATACAAATAATTATGTAATTAATAACATAATATATCAAAACTATTATTATTTATCCTTAATAAAGTTAAGGACATGATATATCCTGAAGATAGTTTATGTCTATGGGTACAAACCTATCTAATTTGGCCAACTGATTTGTCTCAAGAGACTACTGATGTATCTAGGGTATTGCATTAACCAGTCCCAACACATGTACATCATATCCAAATAATTAATCATATATTCAATAATATATTAAATTTTAAAAAATGCACCTTATCAAATATTCATATTGAATAAAGGATAATTATTTATAAAAATTTCATTTGTTAATCAAATAACCTTCAAATAAATCAATATATGTAAAAATTTTATATGGTTTAGGAAATAATTATATCCCTAAAACAAGAATATGTATATTTAAGAGAAATGTAATGTCTATTGAAAAATGATTATAATAACTTGATTGTTTCAGGTGAATAGTAACAATCTCAAAAGAAAGTGTCATTTCATTATAACTCGTATGATTTGGAAATTTTCAATTCAAATACCATTTGATGAAATTATTAAGATAAAATATTTAAATACCATTAAAATTAATTATTCATGTTATTAAATTTAATGGGGATGTAAATACACTATATAAAAGTGATTTTTTCATAAAAACAAATATGTCTCAAAAGAATGTAAATTGAGATGAAATCCCTTGCCTCGTGTTTCCTTTAGATGGTATATTATTGGAAATATTTTATAGTGGTTTGAAACATGTTATTAACTTATACTGTAACCATATTAATATTTATATTTTTATATATGATCCTTTATAACATCTTATCAATATTTCATTAATAATAATTCCTTATTTTCATTGTTTTGAGTGTTAATTGCCTTGTTTTTTATGCATGTTTTGTCATTAAAGATCTAGATAGTTATCATATCATAGAGTTTTATCATATAAATAATAGTAATCCTGAAATTATTATCATATTTATATATTAATTATAATTTTTTAACGAAACATGAAGGATGGTTATGAAAAATAGAGTATGTTACAATCATGGAGACGTTTGGTCTCATCTACCCCTGGATAAAATTTCCATTATTCATAGATCATTATGGAAAAGAGTTGAGTAATATTTTAACATTAATTAATGATAATAAAATCATTAATAACATATTATATACATATATATTTCATCCATGTTTTTTGGTGATGAAAATATAGTCACATTGCTTTGTGAAGGTGGTAGCCCACACATACAAGAATGCTGTTATAAAATTTATGTGAGTGAAAAGAAAAAAAAATGAAAATGATAAATATATTACCTTAAAAAATTATAAATATTTTATTAATATAACAACTATTTCATTTATATCACATGTAATCATTAAATTTATATTTATCTCCTTCCATGTGAAGCATTTATGAAAGATCAATCACACCACTTTGAAAGGCTGTATTTCTTCATACAAATGAGAGATTTCATTATATCTCTTATGGAATGGAATAAAAATATATTTATATATATATATTATATTATATATGGATTTATAAATATGTTTTAAATTTCATATATACATTTTTTACATCATCATACCCATCCCTTAGAGGTGGGAATGAAAACAAACAGACGACATCTGTTCGTGAAACGGTAGTTAACCATACTCACAAACAATGACTTCCTAAACCATTTCATTGATGTTGAGATTTTTTAGGTTATTAAATTATTATAAAAATATCCATTTATTTGTAATATATTTATATTATTATATCATAATTTTTTAATAAAAAATAAAGTTGGGGGAGAAGGAAGTAAAATAAATACACTCATTGAAGAACATTCCCACCTCTATGGGTATCCTCCTTAGGTTTGCACTAATGAATTACTAAGATGGATTGATTATGAAAATATGGAATTTATTATCTAGATATGAATGTTTTTAATTTAGTTCTTTTCGTTTTGACAATCATAATGTGTTTAGATGTGTAGAGAATTGAGGAGAGTGAGTTCCCTTTTATAGTTAAAGAGGAGTGAAACTTTTATAAATACCCAAAAGAATTCTATAATAGGAGTTGAATCATAAAAAAAATCAGATAAAAGATTTATAATTGATGTTTTTTAATTATTATATTGTCTATCCACACACACACCACATAATAAACCACATTTTCTTATCAATTTATTCCATAACTTCTATGTTTCCTTATTATTACTATTTTGGGTTTTTACTATGGTAACATGTTTTCTATCCTAGGTAATATATCCATTAATATTAAATTAAATTCCACCATATTATAAAACTTGTAAAAACGGATCCAAAAATATTATATACAAATTTTAAATTATTAAACCTCTGTGTGTTGTAATTTAACTTTATCATAAATTCATGTAACATGAAAAATCACCACTTTAACCTTAACCGTACTAACAGAATTTTTACTATTTAGAGGTAAATATAATAATTATAAAAGAAAATGGTACATTAATGTAATATAGATAATATTTTATATCATTTAAAATATATTTATAATATAATATTTTATGTTTTTTAAATTATTTAATAAAATTTAATTTATCATAAAATAACATTAGTTCCAATTATGACATTATTCATTTCAATTGAAGTTATAAAATATCAATAAAGTGATTGAATTAAAATATTTTATTTTAAACGCTTTTTAGCATGATATAATTATCCAAAATACTAATGTAACATAAAAAGTCATTCAATTTAATTCACTTTTAATATTTTTAGTATAATTTGATTTATTTTATTGTTAACTAAATAATTATTATATTGGTGTTTTTAATAATATAATGTAATTATTTGATCAAAACAATTAAAATAATTTATCATTATAATTAATAGTATATATTTCAAAAGGATATATATAATCGATCATACGTTATTTTTGTCTCTATCCCAAAGCTTTATATATACAAAATGGAAGTGAAATATCTTTTTTGTCTTTTTCATTACTTAACAGTTTATATGGGCCATATTCAAAGGATTGTGGGAATTAATTTCCATATTTTATTGGATTTTATTGAAAATGAATAAATAAATCCATTAATTAGAATTAAGACAATTTTTAGGCCATTTAAATCTTACCACTCCGATTTAAACCATGGTAAAACAATTTTCACTATAACTGTAGTAATTAATTTTTACTCATTTCACTCTTCCTTTTGGTTGAAAATTAAGTATAACTTATTAAAAATTAAA
Organism: Viscum album; assembly: GCA_963277665.1. NCBI lineage: Eukaryota > Viridiplantae > Streptophyta > Magnoliopsida > Santalales > Viscaceae > Viscum > Viscum album. Next base: position 956,594,719 of record OY728143.1, on the reverse strand, counting down.
AATAATTTTGATTATAGATATGGAATCCATTTTTAAAAATTAAATTCAATAAATTAGAAAAGTTAATTTTAAAATTATTCCCGCAAACGTAACGAGAAATCATTTATTTAAAAATGAAAATGTTCAATGGTTTACAATATTTTTTATTAAAATTAAATATGAAAAAATATTCCTATATAATTAATTGTATTAATTGATATGAAATTGAATTGGTTTTACTTTAAAAACAATTAAAAAATAATTTAATAATATTAATTATTTAATCCAAAATGATACATTCAATTAAATTTTAGTATTTCTTAATATTTATAAAAAAAATGTAGCCTTAAAAAAACCAAAAAAATGTATACTTATGTAAACAAATGAAGTTTATTTTATTAAAATAAATTTTCTATATGTTTTCAATTTTAGTTTTCTATTAAGTGCGGAAAGAGTGGGTCAAATGTGTTATCTTTAAATGTGGTGTTCTGTACATTTCAAGATATAAGAGAAATTCAAATTATTCATAAATAAATATACTCTAACGTCTTGGGGGAGTTATAATATACCCATATTAAATAAATTTCATCCTCACAATATAAACATCACCTTGGTAATCATGGGTTTTATATTTTAAAATAACTTTATTTAACACCCCACATCTTGAAAGGATTAATAAAATATCATCTAAGTATGAGAGAAAGGGATGTAAAATGTTCATGTAGTATAATCATATTACCAGGTTACATAATATGGAAACTTATGTGGGATATGAAAACATGTACATGGAAGAGAGAACCGACACCTAAATACTGATGGAAATTTTTGGAGAACATTGATCACATGAAATTGGGGGATGCATGGAAGGTTAACTAATAAAAAACCATAATACAAGTAGGTGTGAAAATTTCATTGATATCTTCCAAAATGATTTTAATAGGATAAAATATTATTTTAATTCCATTTTTACTAAACTTATGGAAGTATTTTACAATCTATTAATATAAGGAAATATACTTACTTGACATATTTCTATTTTATAATCGTAATTTCGTCATATGGTTTTTCATTAATAAATTTATAATTCATCCATTAATCCAAGAATGAATATCCAAAAATGAATTTTCCCCCAAAACACTAAAATTCACTTTTAACAGATCTTAAGACCCATAAAAGAGTGACAAGTCTTACTGTCTATTTAAAACTATTTCCCAAAACCAATATGGTTTGTACAAGTTATGTAATATGTATAAATCTTCACATGGAGAAGTAATACATTAATACTTAAATCCTAATCCAAATATCATCATAATCCATTTCATAAATGGTTTACTATCTAACCCTTTTTGACAGATAAAAATCTAAATCATTGTAAATAAGTTCACTAAATTTCCAAAATGAACAAATCATTAATACAAACAACATGATGTTTCTCTTAATACCCCCATTCAAAACATGTGAATACCTTCCTTGTGTATTATTTTGAAACATTTTAATAACGTTAATTACTAAGAAAACATATTTAAAATGTTCATTATTCCATACTAATCAAATAATACACAAATAATTGAATGAAATCCTTACATCCAAAAATTATTTCAACTATATAATTGTAATAATAATTCACTTTTCAATAAATATCTTATTTTTTACACTATATTCACAAATATATAATTTATATTATCCATATGAATCAAATTTTCATCTATACATCCTTATTTAAACTTCAGGAACACAATAATGGTTATCTTTACCTCAATCATGAATTTTCCAAGATATTCAACCTAGCACTAAATCATTTTTCTTATTTATTAATACCATTCAACATACGGTTTCAAAACATTAGTGAAAAAGTATTGTTATACAATCCATATATATTTCATTACTCTTATAACCAATATTTAATTGATATTATACTAAAATTAAATTATTCATAAATCCTAATATAGAAACATTAATCATTCCTCTTCATATGTTTTAATAGCCTAAGCTTGATTATGATGCATTAGCTTCTCTTAAGGTATATTCCTTTAACACTGGGGATATTTATTTTCATTTTTATTTATATCTTTAAAGTTGAATCATTAAACTTTGTAAAATTTTTCCTTAACCTTTTTGTCACAAAAAACTATTCATTTCTCTACACACTTGTTGGAAACTCTCATTCCCTTAATACAAGTACCAGGGTGTATCATTCTATAATTATAACATGTGGTAATACCCTTCTATCCCTTTATCCATTATCTTTCTTTCTCTCTACCATCATCTCCCTCTCTTTTTTACCATAAAAAACATAATACTTATATAATTACATATTTTTATTGTTATCATTTGATATTATGACCTCCTATGATGATAATGTTTTGGAGACATGTTCTGTTCAATATACTGGATTAATTCCATAAAATAAATGACCGTTATTACTCTTTTAATTAAATTCATTTATTTATATCTCATTCCTTATATAGGGAACCATTTCTATATGATTATATACACTAGATTAGATCTTACCATTATAAAACGTAATGTATAATCCCAAAAATAGTGAAATAAAAAATATAATTTTTAAATTATATATATAAACAATGTAATAATCATAAACATTGTTTTTTGGGTATATATCTATTTTTAAATCCATAATAATGGGTTTTAAAGATATTTTTATTTATCCAAAGAATATCCCCTAGGATTTTCAAACCAGGTGTATGGAAAGTTTTATTGTCCTTAACCAAATAAAGATCATGTGAAGCTTAATGTACCCTTTTAAGGGTTATTAATAATTAGAACATCTATTTTAGAGTAACTTCCATTTATAATATCAAAACAGGGATGTATTTTAATGAAAACACATGAAATATATTCCATAAAATTGTTAGGATGTTATTCTACACTTATACTCATTATACATCATAAGGGTATTTTCTGTAATCTTTGTTTTACTAAATCTAGTTCCCAATATTCATAATAATATAACTTTGATACCAACTATAATGAACCTAACCCTTTAGTATTTTTTCAAAACCAGATATATAAATTATACTCATTTTACATTTCAAAAAAAAATTATAATATTGAACAAAATAAAATGATGAAAGTCCTTAAAAACACATTCAAATGGTTCATCTTTATAACCGGGTAAAAGGAACCAAAATATGGATGAGCTCAAATTCTTGGTATGGGTTTAGTGTAGTGGAAGATATCATGAATCAATAAAGAACAGTCGACATGGAAAGGTAAATGACTAAAAATAAATTCCATTAAAATTACCTAACTTCATGAATAGATAATACATTATTAATATGGAAAGGTAAATAACTAAAACGCAAGACATTTAATCAATATCTTTATCATAATATGACATGAATAAAAGATAATAAAATAATTCCATATAAATAATCACATTAGATTAAAACATGACCATTTTATCTCTAACTAAAAACATAATCACATTGAATATCAATAATGATATAATTCATAATTTTGGATATCTATACTATCAATATATATCCTCAATATAGTTATTATCATGATTTTTTCTTATGATATTTTATTTCTATGAGTATAAAACCATCTAATTTAGCCAACTAATTCATCTCATGAGACTACCGAAGCATAGAGGGTCAAGCATTAACTAGTCCCCAACCCATGTACTACATGTTCAAATCATTCCTCAAATATATAATAATATTTTTTTAATTAAAAATAATCTGTCTTATCAAATATCTGTATTGAGTAATGTACATGGATTTATCAATATATCCCTAGTTAATCAAATAAAATTCAATGTAAAAACGATATAAAAAATGCTATACAATTTTGGAAATAAGTATATAGATAACACATGAATATATATATTTAAGATAAATTTGATTTATTATGAAAATAGATTACAATAATATTATTCCTCCAATAGATAGTTAACAATCCAATAGAAAATGATATTTCACAATAAAAATTACCATTTGAAAATTTTCAAGTCAAATCCACTTAGATGATATAATTACAAATTATAAAATAAAATACTATAAAAAATGTATTATTCTTTATAATATGTCAAATGGGTGATATATACCCCAACTAATAGTGAAATGGTACATAAAAACCAATATGTCTCAATGGAATGTAACTTGAGGCGAAATTCCTTACCTCACAGTTCCTTTGGATTATACATTCATTAACCAAATTTATAGTTGTTTTAAACATTTTATTAACATATTCCATCACCATATTAATATTTATAATTTTATATATAATCCTTTTATAAAATCATATCATCCATTTATTAATAATCTTTCATTATTTTCATTGTTTTGGGTGTTAATATACTTTTTTCCATCATTAATGATCTAATTCATGGACATATTAGAGAGTATAATCATTTTAATAATAATAAATATGAAATAATTATCATAAAAATATATTAATTACAATATTAAAACCATTAATGAATGATTTTTTATAAAAAATGAAGTATTTTCTAATCATTGAAATGGTATATCATATGTACGCATGAGTAACATTTCCATTTTTCACCAATCATTATGGTAAGGAAGTAATTAATATTTTACCTATATATAAATATCATAAAAATATTAATTACATATTATATAGTAAATTTATTAATCCATGTGGTTTGGTGATGAAAATAGTTTCACATCACTTCATGAAAGAGGTAGTCCACACGGTCTAGAACGATGTTATCATTTTTACATATGTAAAAAAGGAATAGAATAAAATGATATATATATACATATTATCATTCCATAATGAAACAAATTTCACGAATATAAAATTTATGTCATTTATATCATATTAAATCATTATATTTATCTTTATCACCATCCATGTGAAGTGTTAACCAAAGATGAATCAAATCACTTCATAAGGGGTAGTACACCGTACACGCGACTGGCGTTATCGTATCATCTACTGAATGTAATGTAATATATATATATATATATATATATATGATATTGTGACTCCATAGGTATAAATATCTTGTAAATATCATATATATTCTTTATATCTATCATCATACCCATCCGTTATATCTTGGAAATTGAAAAATGAACAACATAGGTTCGTGATGAAGTAGTCCCCCATACACATGAATGATGATTCATAACGAATTTGATTAATGTAGATATGTTTTTTAGTAATTAATTTGTTATAACAATAAACCATTATATGGAATATACTAATTTTCTTATATCATCATGGGTTAATAAAAAATAAATTATGTGGAGAAAGATGTTAAATATATATGTTCATTGAGAAACATTACCTCTTCGTTGGGTATCCTCCTTAGGATTTCACTAAACACTTCTTAAAATGGATTTATTCACAAAATAAGTCTTTTAGTATGAAGGGAGGGATTTTTTTGATTTATTTTGGTATGTTTTGGACAATCTAAATGAATTTATAGTTGTGGAAAAGTGAGGGGATTGAGTTCTCTTTTATAGTTGATAAGGACTGATAATTTTGTAAATACCCAAAAGTATTCACTATTGGGAGAATAATATTACCAAAAGTGGACAAAATATTGATAATTAATTGTTTTAAAGGATTATATGGTCAAACCACACCTCCAAAAAAATAATACAACACATTTTTAATCATTTTTTTTCTTTAACTTCTATTTTCCTTAGTTTTTTCATTTTTGTTATTCACTAAGGTAACTAGTTTTCAATCCTATTTAATTTATCCATTAAGACTAAATTAATGTGATAATTATTATATAATATGTGAAAAATTATTATACATATTAAATATAATTTATAAAAAATAAATATTGTTTTCTAATTTTCCATTAAAAATTTTGCACCTGACGTGAAAAAACACTTCTTTAACATTTATTGTGTTATTAATGTTTTTACAATTTTTTTGTCAATAAAGTAATTATAAATGAAAATTTATTCCTTAATGAGAAAATATATAATATTTATTATCATTTAAATATTCCTTAGAAAAATATAAGATTTTTAGTTATTTTAATTCATTTAATAAAATACAATTTAATATAGAATAACATTAATGTCAATTTTGACATTATTCCTTTAAATTAAATTTAAAAAAATATCAAGACAATGATGGACTTTGAATCCATTTTTTTTCTAATATATAACATTTTAAATTCATTAAAAATAATAATTTAATACAATAATTCATTCAATTTACTTCCCTTTTAATCTTTTTGTGTCATTTGTTTTATTTTGTTGTTAACTAAATAATTACTTGGTTGGTGTTTCTTAAGCATTTAAAGTAATAATTTCATATAAAATAATTAAAATAATATATCATGATAAAAATACTCATTTAAATTAAAAAATTATATATATAACTCAATAAATTAATTTTTTTCCATCCCAATGAATCATAGATGTTAAAAGGCAGAAAAATATTTATCTTTTCATTTTTCATAATTAACTTATAATATGAGTCATATTCAAATGAATGTTTCAAGGAATCATAATATTTTAGATACATTGATTTAAAAGGTATAAATAAAACCATTAAATATAGTTAAGATAATATTTCGGGAAATTTTATCTCTTATCATTCCAGTTAAAACCCACAATAAAACAATTTGTACATTAACTCTGGTAATAAATTTTTACTATATTCAAAATTCATTTAAGTAAAAAAAATAAATTGACCTTATTAAAAATTATAAATTATTCTGACTAATAATATGTATTTTTTTCAACTTTATATTCAAAAAACATGAAAATTTTAATTTAAATTTAATCTAACAAAAATGATGAGAAAACAGGTTTATAAAGTTAAAATGTCCACATGTTTACAATTGTTTTTTCTAAAATAAATATGAAAATGATTCAAATAAAATATATTTGATTAACTAATATAAAATTGAAATAAAAATTATATTAAAACCAATTAAATTTATAATTTATCAATATAAATTATTTAATAAAAATGTGGTTATTAGTTAAAATTAAGTATTTTTCATTATTTGTCAAAAAATTAAACCACTCAAAAAAATCCTAAAAATTACCCAATGATGATTTCAATAATCCAATTTAAAAAATTAATTTTATTTTTTAATATAAATTATTTAAAAGTGAAAAAATTATTCTAAATTATGTGAGAAAATCATGAATAAACTATGTTTTGTTTAATTTTGGTGTTCTGTGCATCGTAAGATATCGAAAAAATTAAATTTATTCTTAAAGATATATATTGTAAATTATTTGGGAAACACAGTAATATAGAAAATTTTAATAAAAATATGTGATATATGGGATACAAAAATTATTCTATAAAGTTAATATATTATTTACCATTCTTTTGTTCTATATTTTGAGAAAATCGAAACAACGTTCATGCATATGTACATTCCATTATCTCCATGAACAGTGTAATTCATTTCAAATATCTATCATTTATGAATTACTCTAAAAACTTTATAATTAATTTTTATGATAATTATATCATTTTTAACATTCTAGATATTATTATACCATGATGAAAGTAAAATGACTAAAAATAATAAACTAAAATATACCATAATAATGATGTAGTTGTTTCAATAAATGAAATTTTAACATGGAATTCTCAATTAATTGGTTACAAAATTTCATAAGTAAATCATATATCATAGGATATATATCATTGTAATTACACAATAGGGTTATAATAGATATATATTTATTATAAAGGTGGTTGGAACATGGAGGGAGGAATTTAAGACGTAATGTAAAGAATTTTAATCTTGTTTTTTGTTTCTGTGGTATGCATGTTGTATTTTCCACTCAGTTATTCTTTGTAGTGAATATACTAACAATGAATATTTTTTATAATTCATTTAATGAACATTATGGGTATTAAAATGTATATATATGATTATTCTTTCATGGGTCTTATTATTCAAAAATTTAAATATGGTAATTGTTCTTATGTCTTAATCCCGTTTTTTATCAAGATTGTTTATGATTATACATTTGATGATAAAATAATGAAATGATTATGAAAATTCTTTATTTTCCATGGGTGATGAAATGATGAAATATTTATGTAAATCATTCTTCTTACATAGGAAATAATATGATTTAATGATGAAATTTCGTTGAAAGTAGTCTCTTAGCCATTGGTTATTCAATAATGAAATGTATAAGAAACCCATTTAGTTTCCACAGATTATTCTAGGATGAATTATGTATGAAAAAAATTTTCTTTCATGGGTCTGGATATGTTTGATATTTTATGATCATTTGGATCACATATGTATAGTCATTATGTTATCGATGAGATTATATCTCTCTCTAGTGCCTTGGATAATGATGGATATCTCATGAGATAAATCGGACTGGATAGGGAGTAAACCCAACTTAGAAAGTGATGTTTTCCACTATGATAATATTGATAGTGAAAATTAATTAATGTGATGGATTAAGTACTTATCCCATTCTACTATGATAGTTTTGGGAATGATCTTTGACTACTAAAGAACAAAATTTCAATACATATGTGTATGCCACATTTCTAGGTCCACGGACATTGAGACGAATCCATGGATTATAATCTTTGATTTATTTATGATTCATGTCTTATAAACTACCAAAATTTATTAAAAGACTCAATTTCTGATCTATGATATGCAGGTTATTGTTTCCAAATCTTATCTTCTTTTTATTATACACTTATACTCATGTTATGATGATATATCCTTTGTTTACACTTACTGAGTATCCTAGTTCACCCATTAATTTGTTTCATTTTTTATAGGTTATTAAGAAGGAATTATGAATTATATGTCTAATAAGGGTCATAGTTATGAAAAACATAGTGGGAGATGATTTATTTCACTTATGAACCAATGGTTTAGGTATCCAAATTTCCAGAGGCACTACATCAAAATTATTCTCAGGTGAATTGTTATGATATGTAATTAAGATGTAATATTTTTTATGAGGAGTTTGGAAATTTATACTTATACTAATGATTTATTACATTATTTTAGAGAATATTATGATAAATAATAATTCATAATATATCATACTATTAGATGGAAGTTAATTAGAAATGGTGATGGTATGAATGTATGTAAGGTTTTGATGAAGTAGAAGAATACTACTCTCTTAATGTTACTATAGTGAATTCCATTGAAAATATTCTTGGAAAGATTACTCATGTTATCTAAGACAGTACATGACATGAAGATACATAATTTATAAAGTAACATAAATGTATTAATGATGAATATAAAATTTTTAATTTCCTGGAAGATGTTTCATTGAATATTGAAGGGCTTAGTAGAACATACAGTCCCACTAAGAGTTGGGGTGAATCCTTGTTGACCATTTTTACTAAAAGATTCCAACATAAAATTTTTACCACAGTTCGTTATTTAAACCACTATCTTAGTTAATATTTATGGATCTACTTATTATTTCTTGACACACATAAACAACACATGTACCAAAAAAAAGTCAATAGAGAAGAGAAAGAAATTACAAATAAAGTTTATTTCAAATATAGGTATTACTTTTTTTTTGAATAAGATTATTATCACGAGACTCAAAAAATTACAAAATCAAGAAAGAGAATACTGGAGGTTATCACCCAAAAATAATCTTCTATATCACGATAGGATTTTTGTCTCATAACTATTTCTTTATAATGGTTCCTATGAGTTTATAATGGGTCCTCCCAAACTTCTAAATGAACATGAACTCCCTCCAATTATTATTATCATTTCATCACAATAATCATGTTATCACACTCATTTACTACCATAAATATCCAATATATGATATTCTTTCTTTTCATAAATATTGGTCTATTGAAATCCTTAAATTTTTAATCCTTATTTAGGATCAGGATAGTTTTTCATACTAAGTAACATTTGTAATATATATTCTTATAACTTTCCCACTGAGAAGTAAGTAAATACTTACAACTTAAGTAGGTTTCCACTAAAATTTTTTTTTTATCTCATATGACTTATGAATTCATAATTTTTAGAATCCTCCTATTAATTCATTAAAATATATAATTTCATTTCATTTATAATTTTAACAAAACAAATATTTATAATATGTTAACTTGTTACTCCCTTTCTAGTGTCACTTATTTATTTCCTCCATCAGCTACTCATTATACTCAAATTTACTCATTTTATATACTTCAAGAAGTAATTAAACCTCAATTAAATCAAACTCTTACTCTTTTTCAAATTCATCCTCCTAATAGTTCCAACATTACATATTCTTATTTAAGTCTAAGTAACTAATCAAAAAACATCATCACTTCATAAAATATCAACATTAATCACAGATTGTGACTCATGACATGTATATATTGAATTTACAGAAAAACATAATCTTATTCACATTAATTTAATTAAAAATAAATGTTAAATTATAATTAAATTATTCCAATAGTAAAAATGTTATAGAATACACTCAGCTTAAAATTCTTCCATTGTCACAAAAAATACTCCATCTTCTATATCCTTTAATCCATAAAAACATTTCCATATTTATTAGTCATTATATTTATTTTATTATGCTCCAATACCATGTTAATACTCTATCTTACAACATACTATATTCTTTTTTAGACTTCATTAATCTTTGTTTTTGATTGACACAACTTCTAGACTTCATATTCCACTCATCCTAGATTCTAATCATCTTATATTTAGAAAAATGGAATTTCCTCATATTCCATACATTTTGATAATATAAAAAATGATAATTAAATCATATAAATTCACCATCTATTAAAAACACATTGAATATCTCCCTTGAATATAGACTTTCCAGAGTTCTTATTTTTCATCATTGAATCAATAAAACACCACTTCTACTCTTAAACTTCTTCATAATTTAGATCAATAAGTCCCAGTTGAATTACTATGAAACATTATATTTGTGTCCACTAAATTTATCAGAATTAATCATTTCTCCATGATCCAAAATATCAAAATTTTGATTTTATGATTAATTTTTCTTGTAATTTCTCAAGAACCTAATACTTATGATGACTCGAGATTTTTCTGTACATTTTCCTTAAATAAAAAAATTGTTCTACAAATTTGTTTACCTAAAACACCGATCTAAAATGAATCAATGATATGTTTAAATTTTTAAAACATTGAAATTTAACAAGTAGGTTTGAATAGGAATAATCATATTCTCAAAAATATTACTATATTTATTTATATAAGTGTTATTTTATACAAATATATTTAATTCATTATTTTTTTGATGAATTTATCTATTTATGTGCATTAAATTTTATTAAACAAAATTAATTATATAAATTTTCAATATTTTTTAATAAATATATAATAATTCTTTATTAATAATAGATTTAATATTGTTTTATAGAAATTAATAATATGAAAAACTAATATTTTTAAAATTTATTATCTTGTAGAAATTTTTTCTCATTAAATTTTAGGATTTCATTCAAATGTTAGTATTGAAAATTCAAAAAAATGAATATTTAAGAATATATATAATTTTTTTATATAAATGTAAATATTTCATTAAGATTAATTTTTTATATTTTTTATAAAGATTGATTTTTATGTGAATAGTAAAAATGAGTTTTTATAAAAAAACATGTATTTAATGACATTATTAGTAAATAAATATGAATTAGCAACTTAAAATTTAATTTTAAATTGATAAATATATATTTTATAAGTATTTTATAATCATAAAAACATTGGTTTTAATTTATAGACCAATATTTTAAAATTTATAACTTAAGTTATTTTTTTTATAAAATTGTTTTTAATAGATTATACCATTAGTAATTTATATTTAAATTTTATCACTTTTTGAAATAAAATCAAATAAAATTGGTATATAATTTTGAAATAGTGGGTCTAATTTATGGAACAATTTCATATTATTTTTTGGGTATAAATGATAAGATGCCTTAGGTAAAAAGTAACTACCTCAGAAAACATCAATGGGGGTAAAAAGGGTTTTCCACAGTGAGAATGACCACAAACATGTTTAAAACATATTGTGGCATGGGTGGATGAGGAATTCCATAAAATTATCAATTAACTTCCGTATTTTTTCCTATTTTCTTACCCACTAACCATGATATTGAAATCCAATTTTAAAAATGATTTGGATATTTTAAAACAGTTCATCCATCTACACATATTAAAGGCAAACTCATCTCCTTATTTCCCTTCACACCACCATGAACTTATTTCAGACAAAACAATTTCCAACTATATCCTCAATATTCCAATAAATGTTTATGTGTTTATGTCCTTTTATAAATATAATCATTTGAATGAATAACCCCATTTATAAGGCAGATAATTCAAGAAGTGAGGAGTAAAATTCAAGCCTTCCCTATCTCACTTCAATTTCATTATATGTAGTTATACTTCGTTGAATTCGATTAATATATATTAAAATGATTACATTAGTATTTTTATTATATCTCTAACTTATTATATTTATGGTATAAGAATAAACCACAATTTTCATTTCTATTATGAAAAAATAGTTATTTGTGCATTGTATGAACTACCACCACTATGACATAAAATGTTATTTTATCCTTCACTAACTTAAAAGGTTGGTACAAATAGGTTATTTAATATATAAATATTATTTTGAGGAAATATTTTACATGATGAAATGATAATCCATATTACTAATTTTTCTTATTCCTAGGAAAATGAAATCATCATCCATGAATACGTATCGACTACTGCCTATATGGAATGATTTATTTTCATTTTTATTTTCATAAAATTATAATATAACTTTTCATGCGAATGATTTTAATGTATAAATATTTCTTCTATGAAATTATTATGGTTCTATAGAGACAAATTCGGTTTCATATTATGTTTTTGAGGAATAAAAATCAATGATAAATTCTATTGTCCAAAAGGGCATTCTTTTAGAAAAAAAATTCATCGTTCATACTGTGAAATTACTTTATATTGGTTTTCTTCTTATTATAAATGTTTTCATTTATAATATATCACATTATTAAAAATAAATAATAACATTATGATCTTATACTTTTATTTTTTTAATATCTTTTTATTTCCAATGTATGTCGTACATTTTTTTATCCTATGTCATCGGGGTTTTCCCTTCTTTTATAAACCTTTTTGGTCGAGTACCTTTGAATATGGAGTTCATTTTATGTGAAAAATGAACTAATGTTTTTGGATGTATTTTTTAAAAATTTATAAAATATATAGGGAAATTTTTTGAAGGTTATTGGAAGGGTTATCCGTGAGTTTGGATGACCTTGGATGATCATTGGTATTTTCTATAGAAACTGGGCTATGATCTATCTACAAGAAATTTACATGTCGTTAACATGGTATATGTTACACCCTAAGTTTCTATCAATTAATTTTTACACAAAAAAATAAATTTATTTGATATATTTAATTATATTAAAAACCATGTTAATATTGTCTTCATTAAAACACATATTAAATTTGTTATTTACTTAACATTAGGTAATCTTTTGTTACACATGACACCTAGTATTAACAAAAACAAGATATATTATCAATATAGTAATTTAAACCTAAATATTATAACACATCCATTTAAAAAATAGATATGAGTAGTAATAAATATATTTAAAATATTAATTATTGTGGTTTTATATAAAAAAACATATTGACTAAAAAAGTACTTAATTTTCAGTAATATTATTATATGTTTCAAAAAAACCATTTCCTCAAAAAAAATTCTTTTTTTTACATTTTAAAAGATTAACAAAATTAATTTTTTTAAAATATATTAATTTAATTTTATAAAATAAAATTCATTTTATAAATCATCATATTGAAATTACATTCATAATTTTTTAAATTTTTATTAAAATATTCTATTTTTTTTGAATGAAGAAAAATACTAAATTTTATTTGGAAATTGACATTATTTTTAATTTATTAAAAAATTTAAATTATATTTTAAATTTGTTTTTATGTAACATTAGTTCAATTATGAATCTTTTAATCCAATTTATTTTATTATAATAATTTTCATATTGATTTTTGATATAATAATGCTGTAAACCATTGAACATATTCTCTTTAAAAACTCATTTCCCATCGCATCTGTGGGGTTAATTTGAAATTATATATTTCCAAAAAGATGAATGGAATTTGAAAAAATTTATTCCACATTTGGAATCATAAAAATATGTATTATAAAACATTTTAAAATTATTATTTTACCAAACATAATTGTATGAATATTAAAAATTATTTACTACAGCGAAGGTAAAAAATGATTTACCTGGGGGTTTAAACTAAACATATAAGTGTAAAAAATTACCCAAAACATATCCAAAACCCATTTAATAGAAAAATTTCAATTTTATGTTTTCTATGATCTAAAATGGTCCATTATGGGAGCCTTGTGACATGAAAAATAAAACATGGGTTGAATTCTACCTTTTAAAAAAATTAAAAGTGCTCTGCTCACCTCGCTTATAAAACAACAACCCCTTCTTCTCTCTTCCTAACACCTTAAAACCATTTTTTTAGGAAAATAAATGTACAAATAACTTCCCAAATTCCCTCATGTAATCATATAATCCTTATTGTTTATATAAATCCAACCATGGAATGAATTTAGTGCATCCCAAAAGTGGATACCCAACGAAGAGGTAACATTCATATATGAGAATTTTTTTTATTTGTTCCATAAATTCCATAATTGGATATTATACCATGATGATATAATAAAATAATTATATTTCATAAAATTATATTTTTTTATTTTAAGGGTATGAACTACAACCATCTCCACTTCGATCAAATGGGTTATGAAATCATTATTCATGTGTGAAGCAAAATGTTGCCTCGTGACCAGATGTAATTGCTTTTTTCCATTACCACCTTTCAAAGATGAACATAATGATGGATTTATTATTAATATTTTATATTTATATTGTAATTATACTACTTTTATTTTTTATTAAACATAATATAAGAACCCGGATCTTCGTTTTAGGTATGCGTTTCCTTTTTCTGGATTTTTTAAGAAAATTGAGTTTCTGGAAAA
The DNA here is from genome assembly GCA_963277665.1 of Viscum album. NCBI lineage: Eukaryota > Viridiplantae > Streptophyta > Magnoliopsida > Santalales > Viscaceae > Viscum > Viscum album. The sequence continues at coordinate 956,579,696 of OY728143.1, read as the reverse complement.
TTTCGAAGTACACACCATGTACTTTCTGAGTACATGCCGTGTACTATTCTCCAGCTTGAAGCCGTGTGTTGGCCATGCCTGGGCTACAAACACTGTGTGTAGGGGTGACGTGGAGGCTGTTTTTGGGGGAGTACCGAAAAACCTAGTACATGGTGTGTACTCTAAAAGTACACGCCGTGTACTTTTCTTTTTTCACTAAATGCACCAGGGTCGCGCCTGACAGACAGAACACACCCCTTCTCCAGGTTTGTCGTCTGAGAGAAACCTGTACAGCCACATCTTCCCCAAGCTCCCGCTTCTCTGCCGTTCTACGATTCGAGCACTGTTGATTGTGTTGGAAGCACAACGGTGAGTTATTCCTTCTTCTTGAGCCTTGTTTTACAATTTTCCCCCTTTCTCAAGTTATCTAAGGTTGAACGTTTTTTGAATTTTCTCAGATCTACAACGTTTTAGGGGAAATTAGCCATCGTGGTTCAAGTATATCAATCTCCTAGTATCGAGGTAGGTGGTTTGTGCCTTACCATTCAAAGTCTCTGAGTATATGTGCGAATTTTCACCGATACCCCTAAACGGGGTATTGCGTGTTTACCTATTTGCCCTTGTTGATTTCTTTCCCTTCTTGTATGATTGTGTAGAGGTAATTTTCCATGTTAGAGGATAAATTGTTGTGTATGGATGTATTTTCCTTTCTTATTTCTGTTTACGACCTTTGGGCCTGGTTTTCCTTTGACTATTGCACTTGTTTCATGCCTTGCAGTTATAGGTTGAAGTGAAACTCATGTTATGATTGTTGCCTTGTAGAACATTTAGATAAGTGTATCTATAGGTGTACTTTGGTTATAAAAGTTTCTCTATAGGTGTAATTTTCCTTATAGCATTATTATGCACTGACTGGCACGAGGCCGACAAAACCTGGTGCTATAGACTATAACGGACAGACCGAGTGAGCTTCCCAGAGAGTCTTAGATCTTATAGACTACAGAGGGGAACGACCGAGTGAGCTCCTAGAGAGTCTTGTATTTTTATAGACTACAGGAGGTTAGACCAAGCGAGCTTCCTCAGAGAGTCTTACCTTGTTTGAATCTCTTTAATAACCTTCCCAGGCTAGAGGAGGAATTGACCGAGTGAGCTTCCTCAGAGAGTCTGTGGAATACCTGAGGCTATAGGAGGAATTGACTAAGATAGCTTCCTCAGAGAGTCTCTAGACCTTGGGGATAAGAGGGTTATACTGCGTTATAATCCTCAAGTGAGTCCCTGACTACCCTAGACTATAAGGGGAATTGACCGAGTGAGATTCCCCAGAGAGTCTCATAAATTCATATGACCAAGATAGAGGGGTTATGCTGAGTGCACTACCCAGAGGGTTGTGGTACTTCTTGGATAGGACCAAGGGGGATGGATGTGAGTACTTCCCAGAGGGTTTCTGGTTTATTAGCTCTTTGTTTCACTGCTTTTGATTGGTTGCGGATTGATTGATGCTATGTATCATCCTGTTTTACCGCTTACTATTTACTGCCTACTAATTGTTGTTGCTATTTACTGCTTATTGTTCTTTCACCTACCATATACTCACCGACTATTAGGAAAATATCTTCGGGTGTTTTCCTAATGGGATTTTATCTCACACCCTGTTTGGGCCATGCTTTTGGGCCCAATAATACTATGTTGTTGCAGGTATAGACAAGGGAAAGCGCCCTTCGACTTCTAGAACATGATTTCTAGGAGCAAGAGAGCATGGGACCAAGCATTGGCTTGCGATGCTGAGGAGCTGTTTACTTTTCTTTTGTACTTGTTTTAGTACTGTAGTGTTTTCCAGCATTGTGACTTGTTTGGATACTTTCCTAGTTATGTATCATGCATCATTTCATATATACATATGTGCTCCAGTTTGTTGATTTAGTCTTCCGCTGTTATATTGTTGGCTATTACTACTTCCGCTATTTCATGTTTACTTTTCTTCCGCTGTGTACTCTACCAATGAGGGCATAGTTTCCCCACTATGACACCCAAGGCCTTCACTACTAGTTAGAAACCTCTGGGATTTGGGGAAATTCGCTTGAGGCCATGTGACCAACCGGGTACGGGGTGCCTCTGGGTGGCTTATGGAACTGGGACGTTACAAAGTGGTATCAGAGGAATTCTTTTCTCTTGAATTACTATTTAGTGACGTTAGTCAGGGGTAGGATGGATTCAGTACTTGGTAATAAGATGTGCCTAGGAGTAGCTAACCCGTGTACAGGGAAAGGCCATACTACCTCGTTTATTGCAGTTTTCTGGTTTGAGATTTTACGGTTTATACAATTTCATCTATAGTGATTCACACACTTTGTACTGTTATTGTTTTTATATTACGGTTCTATTTCTATCACAACTCGATGAGATGAGGGTATTCCATCTCATGCATCATATAGGAACTTGTAGAAATAACATTCCATGCATTCTTGCCATGTCATTTAGGGTGCATTAGAGATTACATGCTGTTGTGATAGATGTTGTGTAGATTATGCATGCTGTTGTGATAGATGCTTGATAGAATCTCTGCTACTTGTTAGAGAATTTTTTGTATTTTAATTGTTTAAATGAATGCCAAATTTTGAATCTTGAGGTGTTATGGGACCTCTTGAATCGGAAATTGGTGGATCATGATCTTGATTTCTCCTGTACATGACTGTAGGGGATGCCAAGCTTTGATTCGTGGGGATTATGGGCCCTCACGAATCGTAATTTGGCACCTCTTTGCTTTTTTCCTTCGTGTTTCTAGGCTTCTGTGTAGATTTTGAGCTACTGCCCAGAAAAACCCAGAATACACGGAGTGTAATTTTTGGTTACACGCTGTGTAGTTTTTAGGTCGTGTTACTGACTGTGTGTGCAGGAAAACGGTGTGGTGAAAATAACTTCAGGAACACGCCGTGTACGGTATGTAAACGCTACGTAGTGTAGAGCCTTTTACCTGGCCGTGTCACTAACAACACGGGTCGGGGAAGCTCAAGTAGAACATTCCGTGTTGTGAAGCAACACACCGTGTAGTTCTGTCCAGGTACCTGGCAGTGTCACGAACAATAAGGGTCGGTGTGACCTTCTCTTAGACATGCCGTGTTGCTTTTGGAACACACTGTGTAGTATTTCCCAATTACCCGGCCGTGTCACGAACAACACCGGATGGTGTCACCCTCTCATATACACACCATGTTTGTTCGGAACATGCCGTGTAGGGGTTATCCATGTAGATGACTGTGTAACTAACAACACGGGCCACTGAGTCAGTGTCTAATACACACCATGTCCCTAGGGAACACATAGTGTAGTCTGGTGTTAGTTTGAACCGTGTGAGTTAGCCTTGTAAGGAGACTCGGGCAGGGGAATAGTTTTCAAGTACATGCTGTGTGTTAGGTCAACACGCTGTGTAGTTTGAGGTGTTACGCGACCTGTAGGGCAGGGGTACACGCCCATGTCAGTGGCTTAAGAAGACACGCCGTGTAGTTTTTATACAATCCATGTAGTCGTGTTCTGTAAACTTGTGTGTTTTTATTCCCCTATTCCTGTTTTGTACTCTTAGGTTCTCTGTCCTTGTTTTTCATATATAAGTTATACTTTTGATCTTTCAGAGATATTCCTCTAAGACATCCTCCAGTTGTACATCTGTCATCATGCAGTCATCAGACGCCAGATATGGTTGATCAGGGACTTCCTGTCAATCCTCCAGTCGAGCCAGCCTTGGCACCTACTATCATACCAGTTGCAGGCACTGATGCACATTTCAGGGAGGACTTCCTAAGGATAATGCAGACCTTCCAGGGAGCGCCGTGTCCTACCCCGTCGATGGCTGAGTTGAAGCGGGTTTTCCAGCAGCAACATCCTCTTACTTTTTCAGAGGATGGATGACCTCAGGTTGTAGAGTCATGGATAGAGGCCACACTAACCATCGTTGAGCACCTAGAGATCCCTCCATAGAAAAGGATAAATCTGGCTACTTATATGCTCCAGGACACCGCTAAGAGGTGGTGGGAGGTGATCTCACAGTAAGGGATTCAGCAAGATATGTCTTGGGATGAGTTACGATGCACCTTCTATGACTACTTCTATCCAGATACCCTGAGGGCTGATCGAGCCCTGAAGTTTATGAGCCTGCAACAGGGTACTCTCTCTGTTATGGAGTACTCATTTAGTTTCACTGAGCTGCAGCGTTTCACACTGATCCCAGCAGGTGATGAGTTGTTCTTTTCTAGGAAGTTTGAGGATGGTCTCAGGTAGGAGATCCGTTCCCAGGTTAATATCATTCAGTTTACTTCGATATCCTCCATCGTCAACCAGGCGCTGATCAATGAGTGAAATCTGAGAGATTCTAGAGAAGTGAGCCAGGTCGGTTCATTATCCATATGTGGTGTTCCTCCTATGGATAGTAGGAAGCATCGCAGAGAGCCTTCTTGAGGAGATCGAGGTTCGCGGGATGCGTCTTCTGGCAGCTAGGTTGTATGCTACCAGTGTATTAGGAGTGGGCATACTAGGCCTTAATGCCACAGGGATCCGATGGAGTGCCGGTCTTGCGGCAAGATGGGCCATCTTCAGCATTTCAGTCACATCTTCTCACCTTCAGCTAGTGGTAGGGGTTCTTCTATGACCCCATGTTCTGGAGATGCTTCACCAGTTTCCCACCAGTCAGGGAACTGGAGTTTTTCTGTCCGTTCATGCTAAGGTGGAGGTCGCGGTCGTGGTGGTCAATCACCAGGTCATCAAAGACATTAGAGTGGATCAGCTCAGAGTGGTCAGCTAGGGGTGCATGGCTGTGGTGCAGGCCAGTCTTTCACTGTGGAGCAGACCTATCAAGAGCAGGATCCTGGACCTTCTACAGTTCTAGGTACGATCCTAGTATCCTCAGTTTTATCTTCAACCCTTTTTGATACTGGTGCTTCCCATAGCTTTATCTCTATTGCTGTCGTAGAGAGCCTTGGGCTCTGTATCTTTTCATCTGCCGACTTGTTGACTATTGACACACCTTTGGGAATGAGGACATCTCCCCTAAGTCAGTGAAAAGAGTTCCCTCTTGAGATTGTAGGGTGTAATTTTTTATGGGACCTCTATGTCCTAGAGATGAGGGGCTATGACGTCATTCTAGGGATGGACTGGTTAGTTCCTTTCCAGGCGGTTTTCGGTTTCTATCGCAGCAGGATGAGTTTTGTATCACCAGAGGGCGGATCATTCCTTCATAGAGGAGAGTGGGATGTCCAGGCGGGTGGAGCTGGACCAGATCATCATGGGCTAGGGGATGTTATATCCCAAATTTCCAGTCTTTATCTGGATGACTAGGGGAATTCACAGATAGACTTTCCTCCAGTGGTGGATCGTTTCAGGGATGTATTCCCAGAAGACTTTTCAGGGTTACCTCTGGAGTGTGAGGTATAATTATCGGTTGAGCTCATGATAGGAGTGGCACCGGTGTCCATTACACCTTATAGGATGGCTACACTTGAGTTGCAGGAGCTCAAGAAGCAGTTGGAGGAGTTGCAGGCAAAGAGTTTCATCCGACCCAGTACCTCTCCTTGGGGTTTGCCTGTCCTGTTTGAAAAAAAGGCAGATGGTACCTTTCGACTTTGTGTGGATTATCGGAAGCTGAACCAGTTTACAGTCAAGAACCGATATCCCTTACCGAGGATCGATGACCTCTTTGATCAGCTTCGAGGAGACCAGGTGTTCTTGAAGATTGACTTGAGGTCCTATTATCATCAGTTGCGCGTTAGACCATCAGATATACCTCTGACATCTTTTAGGAGTAGGTATGGTCTTTTCGAGTATACAGTCATGCTGTTCGGTCTTATGAATGCGCCTGCAGTTTTCATGGCACTGATCAACCAAGTGTTCCATCTGTACATGGACTCTTTTGTCGTGGTCTTTGTGGATGATATCTTGGTGTACTCTCATACTCTATACAACCATGCTCACATTTTGAGATCATTCTGAGTACACTGAGAGAGCATCGACTGTATGCTAAACTCTAGAAGTGCCACTTTTGGATGGATCAGATTAAATTCTTGGGTCATGTTATCTCAGAGATAGGAGTGTCAGTGGACCCAGAGAAGGTGAGAGCTATAGCTTCCTGGGAGTAGCCGAAGAACGTCTTTGAGGTGCAGAGTTTTCTAGGGTTGGATGGGTACTACAGACGCTTCATTTAGGACATCTCATGCCTAGAAGCACCGTTTAATGGTCTGACCAAGAAGGGGGTGAAATTTTTATGGTCAGATCTTTGTGAGTTAGCCTTTTAGAAGCTGAAAGGGAGGTTGACGTCAGCACCAATACTAGTCTTTCCAAATTCGGGAAAGGGCTACACTGTGTAATGTGATGCTTCAGGTATTGGGCTGGGAGCTGTGCTCATGCAGGGAGATGGAGTCGTTGCGTACGGGTCTCGATAGTTGAGGCCACATGAAAGGAATTACCCTACGCATGATCTGGAGTTGGTAGCAGTTGTTCATGCCTTACGCTGTTGGAGACACTATCTTCTGGGAGAGCACATTGTGGTTTTCACTGACCACAAGAGTCTCAAGTATATCTTCACTCATCCTGATATGAATCTGAGAAAGCGTAGGTGGGTTGAGTATCTTCATTCCTTTTACTTCGAGCTCGCCTATATGCCGGAAAAGGGCAATACAGAGGCAGATACATTGAGCAGACAAACTCTGATTCAGGATGTTCAGGAGGCCAATAGTGAGTGGTAGCTTATGGCTCTGTTCTCTGAGATGCATCTGGAGGTGCACGACCGGCAGGGACAGGCTTTCCTTTCATATGTGGCTGTTACCTCTACACTTCTTTATCGGGTACGAATGAGGCAGCTATCAGATTCAGAGGCCTTAGTCCTACGGGAGAGTGTGTCAGGAGGGGACCCTCTTCCTAGATGGACAGTGGGCAAGGATGAGATCTTGTGTTTCTAGAGACGTGTATGGGTGCCAGAAGACATACACGAGGAGCTGATGCAAGATTTCCATTGCTCAGTTTGGGCAGTTCATCCTGGCGTCACCATGAAGTATCAGGATCTTCATTTCCAGTACCGGTAGCTAGGTATGAAGAGGGATGTTCCTAGTTTTTTCATGAGATGTTCTACTTTTCAGCAGGTGAAAGCAAAGCATCAGCAACCAGAAGGGCTTTTACAGCGGTTACCCATTCCAGAGTGTAAGTGTAATGATGTCGCGATGGACATCGTGACCGGGTTTCCGAGGTCACCTCGGGGAAGTGATACTATTTGGGTCGTCATCGACAGGCTTACGATGGTAGCGCACATCTTGTCGATCAAAGAAAACCTTCAGTGTTGATGATCTGGAATGACTGTACAGTCGAGAGAATGTACGTCTACATGGAGTTCCACACTCCATTATTTCAGACAGGGATGCACGCTTTACCTCTCGGTTCTAGTAGGGAATTCAGAAGGCCTTGGTTACACAGGTACTTTTGAGTAGAGAATACCATCCCAAGACAGATGGCCAGTCCGAGCGCATGATCCAGATGCTTGAGGATATTCTCTGAGCTTACATTCTAGACTTCGACGGTTCTTGGGAGAAGCATATACCTCTTGTGGAGTTCTCCTACAACAACAGTTTTCAGGTGACCATTCAGATGGCACCATACGAGGCTCTGTATGGTAGGCCATACCGATCACCCTTATGCTGGCTAGAGGCAGGAGAGGCAGCTTTTCTAGGACCTCTCCTTGTTCAGGAGACCTTAGAGAAGATATATTTGATTCAGAAGAGGATGGATAGAGAAAAATATCAACAGAAGTCTTATGCTGATCAGTGGAGACGACCTCTAGAGTTCGAGGTCGTAGATCAGGTTTTCCTATGTGTCACATCGAGGTTGGGACACAAGAGGATTCAGATATAGGTTAAGCTTTCACCATGGTACGTTGGGCCATTTGAGGTTTTGGAGAGAGTTGGGCCGATTGCCTATTGGTTGCAGCTACCTCATAGGTACCAGGCCATGCACGACGTCTTCCACGTCTCTCATCTCCGACATTACTTTTCAGACCCGTCTCATGTCTTTCAGCCCGAGAAGGTTGTGCTTGAAGCGGATGTGTCATTTGAAGAGCATCCTATCCGGATTGTCGATCACAGTGCAATGGTTCTCTGAGGCTATTTTGTTCCTCTGGTACGAGTGCAATGGCAGCATAGGCGAGTACAAGACGAGACTTGGGAGAGGGAGGCCAAGGTTCGATCATAGTGGCCAGAACTGTTCAAGGATCCTTCTTCTAGGCCCATCTAAGGAAATTCGGGGATGAATTTATTTAAGGGGGGAAGTTTTTAAGAACCCAGATCTTTATTTCAGGTACGCTTTTCCTTTTTCTGGAGTTTTTAATAAAAATGGAGTTTATTGAAAATTTCTAAGTACACGACGTGTACTCTTCTCCGGCTCGAAGCCGTGTGCTGGCCGTGCCCGGGACACACACACGGTGTGTAGGGGTGATGTGGAGGCTGTTTTTTATGGAGTACGGGAAAACCTAGTACACGTCGTGTACTCTAAAAGTAGACACCGTTTACTTTTCTTTTTTTCACTAAACGCACCAGGGTCGCGCCTGACGGACAGAACACACCCCTTCTCTATGTTCTTTGTCCGAGAGTGACCCATACAACCGGATCTTCCCCAAGTCCCCGCTTCTCCGTCCATTCTCCGATTCAAGTCGATTGTGTTGGAAGCACAACAGTGAGTTCTTCCTTCTTCTTGAGCCTTTTTTTCCAATTTTCCCTCTTTCTCGAGTTATCTAAGGTTGAATGTTTTTTGTGTTTTCTCAGATCTACGACGTTCTAAGGGGAATTATCCAATGTGGTTCAAGTATATTGATCTCCTAGGGTTGAGGTAGGTGGTTTGTGCCTTACCATTCAAAGTCTTTGAGTTTTATGTGAGAATTTTCACCGATACCCGTGAATGGGGTATTACGTGTTTACCTTTTTTCCCTTGTTGATTTCCTGCCCTGCTTGTATGCTTGTGTAGAGGTAATTTTCCATGATAGAGGATAAATTTTTGTACTTGGATGTATTTTCCTTGCTTCATTCTATTTATGACCTTTGGGTCTTGTTTTCCTTTGGTTGTTGCACCTGTTTCATGCCTTGCAGTTATAGGTTGAAGTGAAACTCATGTTATGCTTGTTGCCTTGTAGACCGTTTAACTAAGTAGCTATATAGGTGTAATTTGGTTATCCAAGTAGATCTATAGGTGTACTTTGGACTTATAGAATTATTATGCACTGACTGGAACGGGGCCGAGAGAACCTGGTTCTGTAGACTATAAGGGATAGACCGAGTGAGCTTCCTAGAGAGTCTTAGATATTACAGACTACAGAGGGGATGGAACGAGTGAGCTCCCATAGAGTCTTGTATTTTTATAGAATAAAGGAGGGTAGACCAAGTGAGAATCCTCAGAGAGTCTTACCTTGTTTTAATCTGTTTATGAACCTTCCCAGTCTAGAGGAGGAATTTACCGAGTGATCTTCCTCAGAGAGTCTGTGGTATACCTGAGGCTATAGGATGAATTGACCGAGATAGCTTCCCCAGAGAGTCTCTAGACCTTGGGGCTAAGAGGTTTAGACTACGTGATCTTCCTCAAGAGAGTCCCTTACTACCCTAGACTATAAGGGGAATTGACCGAGTGAGCTTCCCCAGAGAGTCTCATAAATTCGTATGACCAAGCGAGAGGGGTTAGGCTGAGTGCACTGCCCAGAGGGTTGTGGTACTTCTTGGATAGGACCAGAGGGGATGGCTGTGAGTACTTCCTAGAGGGTTTCTGGTCTATTAGCTATTTTTTTCACTGTTTTTGATTGGTTATGGATTGATTTCTACTATGTATCATCCTATTTTACCGCTTACTGTTTACTGCCTACTGCTTGTAGTTGCTGTTTACTGCTTATTGTGCTTTTACCTACCATATACTCACCGACTGTTAGGAATAGATCTTCGGGTGATTGCCTACTGGTATTTTATCTCACACACTATTTGGTCCATGCTTTTGGTCCCAATCAGACTATTTTGTTGCATGTATAGACAAGGGCAAGCACCCTTCAACTTCTAGAACTTGATTGCTTGGAGCAGGAGAGCCATGGACCAAGCTTTGTCTTGCGATGCTGAGGAGCTGTTTACTTTTATTTTGTAATTGTTTTAGTACTGTAGTGATTTCCAGAATTGTGACATGTTTGGATGCTTTCCTAGTTATGTATCATTCATCATTTCATATATACATATGTGCTCCTGTTTTTTGATTTAGTCTTCAACTGTTATATTGTTGGCTATTACTACTTCCTCTTTTGCATGTTTACTTTTCTTCCCCTGTGTACTCTGCCAATGAGGGAATAGTTTCCCAACCATCATACCCAAGGCCCTCACTGCTAGTCGACAGCCTCTGGCGTTTGGGGAAACGTGTTTGAGGCCATGTGACCAACCGGGTACGGGGTGCCTCTGGGTGGCTTCTGGAATATGGACGTTACAAAGTGGTATTAGAGGAATTATTTTCTCTTGAATTACTATTTGGATACATTAGTCAGGGGTAGGATAGATTCGGTACATGGTAATAAGTTGTGCCTGGGAGTAGCTAACCCATGTACAGGGAAAATCCATACTACCTCATTTATTGTAGTTTTCTGGTTTTAGATTTTACGGTTGATACAATTTCACCTAGAGTGATTCACATGATTTGTACTGTTATTGTTTTGATATTACGGTTCTATTTCTATCGCAACCCGATGAGATGAGGGTATTCCATCTCATGCATCATATAGTAACTTTTAGAAATAACATGCCATGCATTCTTGCCATGCCATTTAGGGTGCATTAGCGATTGCATACTGTTGTGATAAACGTTGTGTATATTATGCATGCTGTTGTGATAAATACTTGATAGAATCTCTGCTACTTGTTAGAGAATTTTTTGTATTGTACTTGTTTAAATGAACACCAAATTTTTATTTTTGAGGTGTTATGGGACCTCTTGAATCAGAAATTGGTGGATCATGATCCTGTTTTCTTTTATACATGACTGTAGGGGATGCCAAGTTTTGATTCGCAGGGAGTATGGTCCCTCACAGATCGGAATTTGGCACCTATTTTCATTGTTTTCTGTGTTTCTGTGATTCTATGCAGTTTCTGAGCTACTTCCTAGAAAAACCCAGAATACACGGTGTGTAATTTCTGGTTACACGCCATGTAGTTTTTAGGCCGTGTTACTGACTGTGTGTGTAGGAACACGGTTTTGTGAAAATAACTTCAATAACACACCGTGTACGGTATGTACACCCTGTGTAGTGTAGAGCCTTGTGCCCGTCCGTATCACTAACAACACGGGTCAGGGAATATTGAGTAGAACACGCCGTGTTGTAAAGGAACACGCCGTGTAGTTATGTCCAAGAACCCGACCGTGTCACGAACAACACGGGTCGGTGTGACCTTCTCTTAGACACACTATGTTGTTTTTGGAACAGGCCGTGTAGTCTTTCCCAGTTACTCGGCCGTGTCACGAACAACACGGGACAATGTCACCCTCTCCTATACACACCGTTTTTGTTCGGAACACGCCGTGTAAGGTCCAACCGTGTAGACGGCCGAGTAAATAACAAAACGGGTCGTCGAATCAGTGTCTAGTACACGCCGTGTCCCTAGGGAACACACAGTGTAGTCTGAGGTTAGTTTGAACCGTGTGAGTTATCCGTGTAAGGAGACCCAGGCAGGGGAATAGTTTTCAAGTACTCGCCGTGTGTTAGGTCAACACGCCGTATAGTTTGAGGTGTTACATGACCTATAGGGCAGGGGTATACGCCCATGTTAGTGGCTTAAGAAGACACGTCGTGTAGTTTTTATAGACGCCATGTAGTTGTGTTTTGTAAACTTCTGTGTTTTCCTTCCCCTGTTCCTATTTTGTACTCTTGTGTTCTCTGTCCTTCTTTTTATGATCTAAGGTATACTTTTGATCTTTCAGAGATATGCCTCCGAGATGTCCTCTGGTTGTACGTCTGTCATCAGGCAGTGACCATATGCCAGATATGGCTGATCAGGGACTTCCTGCCAATCCTCCAGTCGAGCTAGCCTTGGCACCGACTGTCATACCAGTTGCAGGCGATGATGCGTAGTTTAGGGAGGACTTACTAAGGATGATTAAAACATTCCAGGGAGCGCCGCCTCCTTCCCTATCGATGGATGAGTTGATGCGGGTTTTCCAGCAGCATCATCCTCCTACATTTTCAGGAGATTGAGGACCTCAGGCTGCAGAGTTGTGGATAGAGGCCACACTGACTATCTTTTATCACCTATAGATCCCTCTGGAGAAAAGGGTAAATATGGATACTTATATGCTCTGGGACACCGCCAAGAGGTGGTGGGAGGTGATCTCATGGTCAGGGCGTCAGCAGGATATGTCTTGGGACGAGTTCCAACGCACCTTCTATGACTACTTTTATCCAGAGACCCTGAGGTCCGATTGAGCCTGGGAGTTTATGAGCCTGCAGTAGGGTACTCTCTCTATTATGGAGTACTCATCTCTTTTCACTGAGTTGCAACATTTCACACCGATCCCAGTAGGTGATGAGTTGTTAATTGCTAGTAATTTTGAGGATGGTCTTAGGAAAGAGATCCATTCCCAGGTGAATATCTTCTATTTGACTTTGATATCCTCCATCATCAACTAGGCACTGATCACTAAGTGCAATCTGAGAGATTCTGGAGCAGTGAGTAGGGCGGTTCGATATCCAGAGCTGGTGTTCCTCCTACGGACAGTAGGAAGCATCGAAGAGAGTCTTCTCGAGGAGATCGAGGTTTGCGGGATGCGTCTTCTGGAAGCCAGGTTGAATGCTACCAGTGCGGTAGGAGTGGGCATAATAGGCCTCACTTCTAGAGGGATCCGATGGAGTGCCGGTCTTGCGGAAATATGGGCCATCTTTAGCATTTCTTTCACATCTTCTCACCTTCATCTGGTGGTAGGGGTTCCTCTATGACCCCACGTTCTGGAGATGGTTCACCAGTTTCCCACCAGTCAGGGAACTGGAGTTCTTCCGGCTGTTCTGGCCGAGGTGGAGGTCGCGACCATGGTGGTCAGTTACCATGTCATCAGTGACAGTAGAGTGGATCAGCTCAGAGCAGTCAGCTAGGGGCGCAGGGCTGTGGTGCAGGACAATCTTTCATCGTGGAGCAGACATATCAGGAGAAGGATCCTATCCCTTCTATAGTTCGAGGTACTATCTTAGTAGCCTTAGTTTTATCTTTAGGCCTTTTTGATACTGGTGCTTCCCATAGATTTATCTATGTTGCTATCGTGGAGAGCCTTGGGCTCTATATCTTTTCGTCTGCCGAATTGTTGACACTTGACACACCTTTGGGAACAAGGAAATCTAGCGTACGTCAATGCAGAGAGTGACCTATTGAGGTTGCGGGGTGTCATTTCTTATGGGACATCTATGTCCTAGAGATGATGGGCTATGACGTCATTCTCAGGATGGACTGGTTAGTTCCTTTCGAGGCGGTCGTCGATTGTTATCACCACAGGGTGAGTTTTGTATCACTAGAGGGCAGATCTTTCCTTTATAGAGGTGAGTGAGATGTCCAGGTGGGTAGAGCTAGACTAGAGCATCATGGGATAGGGGAAGTTACAGCCCAGATTTCCAGTCTTTAACTGTATGACCAGGGGACTTCACAGTTAGACTTTCCTCCAGTGTTGGATCGTTTCAGGGATGTCTTTCCAGAAGAATTTTTAGGTTTACCTCCGAAGTGTGAGGTAGACTTCCCGATTGATCTCATGCCAGGAGTATCACCGGTGTACATTCCTCTTTATAGGATGGCTATACCTGAGTTGCAGGAGCTCAATAAGCAGTTGGAGGAGTTGTAGGCAAAGGTTTTCATCCGAACCAGTACCTCTCCTTGGGGTTCGCCTGTCCTGTTTGCAAAGAAGTAAGACGATACCCTTCGACATTGTGTGGATTATCAGAAGCTAAACCAGTTAACGGTCAAGAACTGATATCCCTTTTCAAGGATCGATGACCTTTTTGATCAGCTTCGAGGAGGCCGGGTGTTCTCAAAGATCGACTTGAGTTCCGGTTATCATCAGTTGCGCATTAGACCATCAGATATGCCTCTGACAGATTTTAGGAGCAGGTATGGTCTTTTCGAGTATACAGTCATGCCATTCGGTCTCACAAACATGCCTGCAGTTTTCATGGCACTGATGAACCGAGTGTTCCAACCAAACTTGGACTCTTTTGTCATGGTCTTCGGGGACGATATCTTGGTGTACTCTCACACTCGACACGACCATGAAACACATCTTGAGATCGTTCTAAGTACACTGATAGAGAATCAAATGTATGCTAAAGTCTCAAAGTGCCACTTTTGGATAGATCAGATTCATTTCCTGGGTCATGTTATCTCATAGACAGGAGTTTCAGTGGACCTAGAGAAGGTGAGAGCTTTGGTTTCCTGGGATCAGCTGAAGAACTTCTTTGAGGTGCAGAGTTTTCTAGAGTTGGAAGGGTATTACAGATGCTTCATTCAGGACTTCTCACACCTAGCAGCACCGTTGACAGGTCTGACCAAGAAGGGGGGTGAGGTTTTTATGGTCTGATTCTTATGAGTCAGCCTTTCAGGAGCTAAATGGTAGGTTGACGTCAGCACCAATACTAGTCTTGCCAGATCCAAGAAAGGGCTACACTGTTTACTGTGATTCTTTAGGTATCGGGCTGGGAGTTTTTCTCATGCAGGGAGATGGAGTCATTGCATATGGGTCTCGGAAGTTGAGGCCACATGAGAGGAATTACCCTACACACGATCTGGAGTTGGCAACAGTTGTTCATGTTTTACGCTGTTGGAGACACTATCTTCTGAGAGATAACATTGTGATCTTCACCGACCACAAGAGTCTCAAGTATATCTTCAATCAGCATGATCTGAATCTGAGACAGCACAGGTGGTTTGAGTATCTTCAGTCCTTTGACTTCGAGCTTGCCTATACGTCGGGAAAGGGAAATGTAGTGGTAGATGCGTTGAGAAGACGAACTCAGATTTAGGTAGTTCAGAAGGCTAGCAGTGAGTGGCATCTTATGGTTCTGTTCTCTGAGATGCATCTGGAAGTGAACAATAGACATGGACAGACTTTCCTTTAATCTGTGGCTGTTACCTCTACACATCTTGATCGGGTACAAATGAGGCAGCTATCAGATTTAGAGGCCTTAGTCATGCAGGAGAGTGTGTCAGGATGGGACCCTCTTCCTGGATTAACAGTGGGAGAGGATGAGATCTTGTGTTTCCAGGGACGCTTATGGGTGCCAGCAGACACACGCGAGGAGCTGATGCATGATTTCTATTAATCAGTTTGTGCAGTTCATCCTGGCGTCACCAAGAGTATTGGGATCTTCATCGCAAGTACTGGTGTCCAGGTATGAAGAGAGATGTTTCTAGTTTTTTCATGAGATGTTCTACTTGTCATTAGGTGAAAGTAGAGCATCAGTGACCAGAAGGGATTTTACAGCAGTTACCCATTTCAGAGTGGAAGTGGAACGATGTCACGATGGACTTCATGACTGGGTTGCCGAGGTCACCTCGGGGAAGTGATGTTTTTTGGGTCTTCGTCGACATGCTTACGAAGGTAGCGCACTTCTTGACAATCAAGGAAAAATTTAGTGTTGATGATATGGGATGACTATACATCTGAGAGATTGTAAGTCTACATGGAGTTCCACACTCCATTGTTTCAGATAGGGATTCATGCTTTACCTCTCGGTTCTGGTAGGGACTTCAGAAGCCCTTGGGTACACATGCACATTTGAGTATAGAATACCATCCCTAGACTGATGGACAGTCCGATCGAACGATCCAGGTGATTGAGATATGCTCTGATCTTGCATTCTAGACTTCAGTAGTTCTTGGGAGAAGCATATACCTCTTGTGAAGTTCACCTACAATAACAGTTTTTAGGAAACCATTCAGATGGAACCATACGAGGCTCTATACGGTAGGCCATGCTGATCACCCTTATGCTGGCTAGAGGTAGGAGAGGCAGCTTTGCTAGGACCTCATCTTGTTCAGGAGACCTCAGAGCAGATATAGTTGATTTGGAAGAGGATGGCTACAGAACAGTCTCGACAGAAGTCTTTTGCTGATGACCTCTAGAGTTCGAGGTCGGAGATAAGGTTTTCCTACGTGTCGCACCGAGGTTGGGACACAAGAGGATTCAGAGATAGGGTAAGCTTTCACTGCGGTACGTTGGGCCATTTGAGGTTTTGGAGAGAGTTGGGCCGGTTGCCTATCGGTTGCATCTACCTCAGAGGTACCAGGCCATGCACAAAGTCTTCCACATCTCTCAGCTCTGACGTTACCTTTTAGACCATTCTCATTTATTTCAGCCCGAGGAGGTTGAGCTCGAAGCAGATGCGTCGTTTGAAGAGTATCCTATCCGGATTGTCAATCACAGTGAAAAAGTTCTCTGAGGTCGGTCTGTTCCTCTGGTACGAGTGCTATGGAAGCACGGATGAGTACAGGACGAGACTTGGGAGAGGGAGGGTGAGGTTCGATCGTAGTGGCCGAAACTATTCGAGGATCCTTCTTCTAGACCCATCTAAGGAAATTCAGGGACAAATTTCTTTAAGGGGGGAAGTTTGTAAGAAATCGGATCTTCGTTTCGGGTATGCTTTTCCTTTTTCTGGAGTTTTTATGAAAAATGGAGTTTCTGGAAAATTTCAAAGTACACGTCGTGTACTTTATGAGTATATGTCGTGTACTCTTCTCTGGATCGAAGCCGTTTGCTGGCCATGCCCGGGCCACACACACGGTGTGTAGGGGTGATGTGGAGGTCATTTTTGGCGGAGTACGAAAAAACCTAGTACACGCCGTGTACTCTAAAAGTACATGCTGTGTACTTTTCGTTTTTTCACTAAACACATCGGGGTCGCGCCAGACGGACATAACACACCCCTTCTCCAGGTTCTTCATCCGAGAGCGACACATATGACCAGATCTTCCTCAAGCCTCCACTTCTCTTTCCGTTCTCCGATTCGAGCACAGTCGATTGCATTGGAAGCGCAGCGGTGATTTCTTCTTTCTGCTTGAGCCTTGTTTTCCAATTTTACTCTTTCTAAAGTTATCTAAGGTTGAACGGTTTGTGCATTTTCTCAGATATACGACGTTTTGGGGGGAATTAGCCATCGTGGTTCAAGTATATTGATATCCTAGGATTGAGGTAGGTGGTTTTTGCCTTACCGTTCAAAGTATCTATGTTTTATGTGCGAATTTTCACCGATACCTGTGAACGGGGTATTGTGTGTTTACCTTTTTGCCCTTGTTGATTTCCTGCCCTGCTTGTATGCTTGTTTAGAGATAATTTTCCATGTTAGAGGATAAATTGTTGTGCTTGGATGTATTTTCCTTGCTTCGTTCTGTTTAAGACCTTTGGGTCTTGTTTTCCTTTGGCTGTTGCACCTGTTTCATGCCTTGTGGTTATAAATTGAAGTGAAACTATTGTTATGATTGTTTCCTTGTAGACCATTTAGCTAAGTAGCTCTATAGGTTTACTTTGGTTAGCCAAGTATCTCTATAGATTTACTTTGGACTTATAGAATTATTATGCACTGACTGGCACGAGGCCGAGAGAACCTGGTGCTATAGACTATAAGGGATAGACCAAGTGAGCTTCCTAGAGAGTCTTAGATATTATAGACTACAGAGTGGATGGATCGAGTGAGCTCCCAGAGAGTCTTGGATTTTTATAGACTATAGGAGGTTAGACCGAGTGAGCTTCCTCAGAGAGTCTTACCTTGTTTGAATTTCTTTAAGAACATTCCCAGGCTAGAGGAGGAATTGACCAAGTGAGTTTCCTCAGAGAGTCTGTGGTATACCTGAGGTTATAGGAGGAATTGACCAATATAGCTTCCTCAGAGAGTCTCTAGACCTTGGGGATAAGAGGGTTAGACCACGTGATATTCCTCAAGAGAGTCCCTGACTATCCTAGACTATAAGGGGAATTGACCGAGTGAGCTTCCCCAGAGAGACTCATAAATTCGTATGACCAAGCCAGAGCGGTTAGGCTGAGTGCACTACCCAGAGGGTTGTGGTACTTCTTGGATAGGACCAGAGGGGATGGCTGTGAGTACTTCCTAGAGGGTTTCCGGTCTATTAGCTGTTTGTTTCACTGCTGTTGATTGGTTGTGGATTGATTGCTGCTATGTATCATCCTGTTTTACCGCTTACTATTTACTGCCTACTGCTTACTGTTGCTGTTTACTGCTTATTTTTCTTTTACCTTTTATATACTCACCAACTGTTAGGCACATATCTTCAGGTAGTTGCCTACTGGGATTTTATCTCACACCCTGTTTGGGCCATGCTTTTGGGACCAAGAAAACTATGTTGTTGCAAGTATAGACAAGGACAAGCACCCTTCGACTTCAGGAACGTGATTTCTTGGAGCAGGAGAGCATGGGACCAAGCTTCGGCTTATGATGCTGAGGAGATGTTTACTTTTATTTTGTACTTGTTTTAGTACTGTAGTGTTTTCCAGCATTGTGACTTGTTTGGCTGCTTTCCTAGGTATGTATCATGCATCATTTCATATATAAATATGTGCTCCAGTTTGTTGATTTAGTCTTCTGCTGTAATATTGTTGGCTATTACTTCTCCCGCTATTACATGTTTACTTTTCTTCCGCTGTGTACTCTGCCAATGAGGTCATAGTTTCCCCACTATCACACCCAAGGCCTCGCTGCTAGTCGGCAGCCTCTGGCATTTGGGGAAATGCGCTTGAGGCCATGTGACCAATCGTGTATGGGGTGCCTCTGGGTGGCTTTCGAAACCCGGACGTTACACATAACATCATACTCTCAATTTTTTTGGGAATATGATAATGTCCCCATTCTATACAATGAACTATCACTTCAATAATAACTAATTTTGACAAAACTGTGATATATTATCAACAACGTAATTTAAACCTTACCATTATATCATAACCGTTGAACATAGATATATGAGTAGATATAAATAATTTTAAAATATTAATTGTAATTCTTTTACATACTTGAAACATAATTATTAAAATATTACTTAATTTTCGATAATGTCATTAGATGTTTCGAAAAAACTATTTTGTAAAAAAAATTTCTTTTAGTTTATTTTTTTATTAAAATTAATAAAAGTATTTTGTTAAAATTATTTAAAATAAATTTTATCAAATAAAAATGATTTTATAAATCATCATTTCAAAATTACGTTGTGGTTAATTTTTTATGATTTTTTTGGAAAAGTATCAGTTTTTGAGGGAAAATGAAAAATACCAAATTTGAATTGAAAACTGACTTTTATTTTAATTTATTGAAAAAGTTAAATTATATTTTATTATTTTTTTTAATTTAAAATGAGTTTAGTTATTTATCCATTAGTATAATTTATTTCATTGAATAAATATCATATCAAATTTTGATATAAAATCATTGTAAACATTAGAGCATTTTCTCATTAAAAAAACATTTTTTCATCGCATCTGTGGGATTAATTTTAAATTATTTGACACTAGAAAGTTGAATATAATTTTAGAAAATTTATTATAATTTTGGAATCCTAAAAATATATATTATATAATATTTTAAACTTAATTTTCTACAAAACTAAATAGTAAAAATAGTAAAAAATATTTACCACGGTTAAGGTAAAAATAGGTTTACCTGGGGGTTTAAACTAAAACGATATGGGTAAAAAAATGAACCAAAACATGTACAAAACCCATTTCATACACATATATCATCCTTATTCCTTCTATTATTGAAAATGGTCCATTTTTGGAGCCTTGTTACATGAACAAAAACTTGGTTGGAATTCTCCCTTTTTATAAAATTAAAACGGTGTCACTCACCTCACTTATAAAAGACCACCCCCTACACTCTTATTCGCAACATAAAAACTTTTTTTATGAAAATAACTTCCCAAATAACTTCCAAAATTCCCTCCTATTATCATATAGGCATTATTTTGTACATAAATTCAATTATAGAATGATTTTTCTGAAAACCTATGGTGGATAAACATAGAAGAGGTAACATTCCTCAAATACCATTTTTGTTTTATTTATTCCACCAATTCCTTAAATTAATATTATTTCATGCTGATATAAAAAATTAAATATCATTAAAAAAGTTATATTTTGTTATTTTAAGGGTATGACCTATATCCATCTCCACTTCTATCAAATGGGTTACAGAATCCCCATTCATGAGTAAGGCTGACTATCGCCTCGCGAACAGATGAAATTTATTTTCCTATTACAACATATACAAGATTAAAATAAGGTTTTATTTTTTAATAATATTTTATATTTATTATATTTTTATACTTGTGTAATTTTTGTATCATGCATACCTTCATACTCTCCATTCTGTAGGAATATCATAATGTCACAAGTGTATACAATGAACTATCACCTCACGAAGTGATATGATTTGTAAATTCATTAAATAGAAAGTATTAAGGATATATTTAATGAACATATGTGATATATATTACATAAAAATTATTTTATTATGACAATTTAACATTCTTTCTTTAAATATGACATGAAAATTGAGACATAATTCATCCGTATGTAAGTCCAATAGTCTCCATAAACTGTTTATTTCATATTAATTCACTAAATTTTATTGAATAATATAAAATATATTTATATCATGGTTAAAATTACATATATGATGAAATCATGATCAATGTATGAGTACTAATAATAAAAAATCAAAAAATATATGAATATTAAGGCATTTATTACCCAAAACATGACTTTAACATCGAATTATTAATAAACGGGTAATAAAAGGCCATATATTAATAATATATGGTATGACATATATAATTATTTTTTTATAATATATTCATAATAAACTTATATTTATTATATTGGTGTTTTGAACAACTGTGAAAGAAGTCGAGATTAAGGTAATGGATTTCTAGTAGATCTTTTATTTCTGGGAGACATATGAAACTTCACCACTTGTTTCTTTTTTTTGGCCTATATAATAACATTTTTACATGTTATATGATGATTAAAATAATTTTAATTATATTAAATATGTAATTTTTTGATATAATTTATTGGGGATTGTGATTTGAAATATGACTAAAGTTGTAAGGGATTTTTATCTCACCTTTTACTTCTTTAATTTGTATGCCATAATCAGCACTTTTTTATTATATGTGGTGTATATAATGTCCATGATTTTTTTTATATATATTCACATGAAAATTATTTAGATATAAATATACATTTTTGGATCTATCTTTCCTGAGGTTTAAATTTAGAAAGATACCCAAGCGATTATGGATTTTTGTCTCAATTTGCCTTATTTTTTTCATATGTTATGTTATTCATCTATATTACTTTATAAGGATTATTTGAAGACACTATGATAATAAATATAATTAATTTATATATCCTTATGATAATTAAATTTTCATTTAATTATTTTCTATCATGGTTATTATATTTAAATGTTTCTCAAGTGTAAAATATTTTAGGTTACAATCTCATCATTTATCAAAAATGTTTGTGATTATGTTTCTGATGATAACATATATTGATCCATAACTCTATAAAATAATTACTTTTCTTATAGTCAAGTTATTAAAAATATTAATAGAACCATTTTCCAATATTTGTTACATATTATAATTTGGAAATTGTTTAACAAAATCAATATTTATTTCTCTATTCCATTAGAAATTTGTTTTCCCCCAAAACCATTTTTGAAAACTTATATAAAAAAATGATTTACAATGAATTTCAAAGAAATTTTTACCCATGTTATAATTTTATAAAAACAATTTAGAAAATAATGTTCATGTCATTTTCCAAAAAATCTCATTTAGGTTTACTAAAAATGAGAAAGGAATCTTTGTACTAATGTGTATGGATTGAAAGAAACTTCTCATCATCATAACCACTATTCAATTTGTGTAGTACATTATAAGTATTCAGGGGTTATTTTAACAAACATATTCTCATAATTATTTAGATTTTAAAAATTTCTTCCCAAACGGAAATGTATATTCTCAGCCAAAAATGTTTTTAATGATAATTCAAATTTATTTTACATCTAATATGACATCATTTAATGTTAAGTATGCTTTACTGGGTATATGAACTAAGAATAACATTTTTATTATTTATCTAAATGTTTAATTATGTTTTGATGTTTACAAAAATCATTTCACTTCCCCAATTCTACCATGATAAAATCCATGTAAAACCTGCTTCTTTTTCCACTAGTTATATGAATATGAATGAATGAAATGGTTTTAAAACATGTCAATTTTCAATAGGCAATGATATAATGAAATGTTTATGAATCCCATTTAATATATAGTTTATAATATAATGATTTTTTTTTTAATTTTTTTGAAAAAAATTTTTGGTTTTCATTATGCGACTCATGGGGCTTGTATCTCCCTCTAATTCAATGGGTAAGGATTTATATCTCATGAGATAGAGATGATGAGAAATAGGAATATACTTAGTTTAGTAAGGTAATTATTCCACTATAATGGTCTTAGGAGTGAACCTTGACTACTATTATTTTTTAGAAGTGAATTCATTCCACTATTATAGCCTCGTATGTGATCCTTCACTAATATAGAAATAAATTTTATGCTTATTTTAATGACACAAATCAATGTACTATAAAAATTTGATGCTCTAATGAAAAAAGTTATTTTATTCCCTTATGATTTATATCTTATGAACTTCCAATTATTATTCCATGACTCAAGATTATGATCCTGATATGTATGCTATGGTGTCCAAATGGTATAACCATTTTCTAAAAACATTATGTTCATGTTATACTTATATATCTCACTTGTTTACCATTATTGAGAATTTGAACCAACCCTTTCTTATGTTTCCTTTCCCTAGGTAATGAATATATTTATTATGTATAATACATCTATGAATTGTTCTAATTATGAATATAATAGTGGGGGATGATGTAGTTTACCAATGGACCAATTTTTTGTGTTCTCATATTTCCAAAGACACTAATATATTATGGTACTCGGGTGTATGTTTGTGTAATATAATTAATATTCACAAAAATAATTTAATATCTATGTATAATAATCCTGGTTCATGATTTTTGGTATTAGGTAAAATATTTAATTAATATTTAGAAACTAGTATGAGAAAACCATAGTGATATCCCTAAGGACATGTCTACGGATAAGTATAAGGATGAGTCAAAGTATATGAAAATGTCCTACAATTTTTTTAAAGGATATATAAAGTGGTTTCCATGATATTACATTCTTGTATTGATACTAAAAGTTGATGTGGATCTGGAACATAGGTAGCATGGGTAATAAAAATGTAAAGGTAACATTAATCAAGATTCGAGCTTCACTTGGTGCATGACAATGGGCCTTGTTGCACACATTTTTTATACTCTTGGGGGATACACTTTTTAAATACACAAATTCATTATGGACCATAATAATGGATTTAAATATATGATGATCATTAATGACCTACGATAAACATAAGGTTTCATAGATTAACTAATTTTTCATTACGTAGAGATCCTATAAGATATTTTTCATGATTATTTGGATCCCCATTAGGATTATTTTTTCTTACAAAATGATTTTTTTTAGTAAATGGATGTAACCTTAAGGATCCATATTTATGTAGAGTGTGATTAAAAATGGAATGATGTTTCTCCTAACCATACAAATTTTAGGGGATATGGAAAAAAATCTCATTGATATTCTCACACAATATTCTCAATATATGAATCATGTTGTACTTCTAAAAAACAAAATATGGAAGAAAATACTTTTGATTCCTTCAAGAGGAGTCATCCAAATTATTTTAGTGGGTCTTTTAATCAATTGGTTTCTGAATATTAGATCAACCCTAATGAAAATATATTTTCTTTTACCAAATCCCCAGAACATAAAAATTTCCATTTGGTTGACGATAGTTTGAAAGGTGATGCTAATCAATGGTGGACTTTATCCAGAATAAAACGTAATAGAATGAAATTAAATCCATGTGTTGGGATGATTTCAAGAACAAGTTTTTTTTATGCGTGATCCATAAATACTTTATATGAAAATGGATAAGTAATTCCTTGAGCTAAAGAAAAATTATGAAGAATCCATTTTTACTTATTAGGAAAATTTTACAAGACTTGGAAGGTATGCTACTGGTATTATTATCCAAACTAAATGTAAGGTATATATATTCTTAAATGGCATGAAAACATGTCTCTAATGAAATTATAAATAAGAGACTTTAGTATATATGAATATTTTTTTCAGTGTGTTGAAAAGTTGGAAATGGAGGTTAGAGTTACGTATCAATATCATAATTTTGATTAGAAAAAAATGGAATTCAACAAAAAAGATACGAATCGTGGAGAGAATATTATTTTCTTTCCTTTATTCTCAATGTGTGGGAATACATATAAAAATTAATTTTCTTAAGGGGAAAGTAAATTTATTTTGTTTAAATGGAAGATCAATGGTAAACTGATTTCTAATGTGATGAGAAAAATTTAGATAATTATTTTATTAAAGATATAGTTGCACCGAATGTACCACGAACATTCTAATGTTTCAAATGAATGTTTTTTGGAATTATTCTAACCAGATCATAAATATGAAGGTTATTGATGATGATCAATGTCAGCATCTATTTAATCTGTAAGGAAAATGGAAATCACAAGTGATCACTGTTTATGATGATGGGTGCAATAAAAAGATGGTCAAATGCATACATCCCATCCACTCTAAAACTACTCATGTATTATTTTAATTTGTATCTACCTATTCTTTCTTATCTAAATAATTTATATGTGTATCATGATTCCCCCAAAATTATTATATGTATAGTTAGTATTGAAAACTACTAATGGTATGATCATCATATCTCAAGTCTATAATTTCTATATGATTGAAGTTGGTAAGAATTTGCATACAATAAATATTTTCATTCTTCCTATGGATTAATTTGATGTTATCCGAGTCATGGATTTTCATTATCTTCATTAAGACAACATCAATTGTTATGGAGGGGAAGTCACATTTGATATTTCAAAACAATCTTTAATCATTTAACGACAAGAAGATAAGTATGATGGTATAATGGAGTTCACATACATTTTATGGTTTTTAATTAGAATTTACATGGGATTTTTATCTCAAATGGTCGGAGAGAATCATCAATGTTATGAAATTTCTATAGTTTGTGATTTTTTTATGACTCTGTGCAAAATTTTCTTAGTCTTCCCCAAAAATGTGAAGTTATATTCTCAATAGAACATATACCTAGTTCCACACCAATTCTAATGAATCCCTATAAAATATACCTAATATAATTGTATAAATTATTGAATAAACTATAATAAATCCTTGATAAGGGATTCATCTGACCAATTCTGTCACCTTGGGATGAACCTGTTCATTTTTATTAAAACAAAGATAGATTGATGTGCCTATTCATTAATTCTCGAACTCTAAACAATATCATGATTAATAAAATTTACCCTCTTACCTATATAAATTCCTTGTTTTGTAAAATATGTGGAGTTTAATAATTTTCTAATATTGACCATTATTATAGGTATAATTAATTCAGTGTTTTGTTGGTGGATAAATTCAATACATTATTCCTTACTAGGTATGTACTATATGAATATATAGTGATTCAATTCAGTTTTACTAATTTCAGGATATATTCATGAATTTAATGAATAAAATTTTTAGAGATTACATTGATCATTTTGTGGTAGTATTTATAGATGACATTCTTATTAACTCATATATAATTAAAGATAATGATGATCACTTTAGAATTATACTAACAACCCTGTGGAAAAAGAAATTATTTGTAATATTTACAAAGTCTGAATTTTGGATAAAAAATGTTTCCTTTTTGTGTCATATAATCTCAATATATGTTATATTAGTAGGTACATCAAATATGGAGTCTATTGAATTTTGTGCCATACAAAACACGATGACTAGTATTCATAGTTCTTTATATTTAGTTGTATATTATTGATAGTTTTTAGATAATTTCTCATGACTATATAATCATATGAAAAATTTAACTTGGAAAGGATCCATGTTTCTCTAGAAAAATGAAAGTGAAGAAAATTTCAAATAACTAAAGATAATATTATTCAGCGCACCTATACTTACTTAACCCTATAGTGAAGTGGGTTTGTAATATATAGTCTTGAATACAAGAAGGGATTAGTATGTGTTATTATTAATAATAAAATTGTTATTGCTTATGATTTGATAAAATTAATGATTCATGGGAAAAAATAGCCAACTCATGATTTGGATTTTGCATTTGTAATTTTTTCATTGCATATATGGAGGAAATATATTTATATTGAAAAGTATGATATACATACAAATAAAAAGGATTTACACTATATATTCACAAATAACTATTTTAATATATTCCAAGGAATATTTTTAAAGATGATTAATTATTTTTCATGCTCAAGACATTAACACCCTATAAAAAAAGGAAACTAATGGTATGGGTCGAAAGGATATTGGTATATTATCCATGTTGAATATTAGAAATGATCCAATTTTCAAATGATGGAACTAAAAATCTGGAAAAAATCTAAAAAATATTATCTTTATCAACTAAAATTTTAACCCACTATCCATGTGAAAATTAAAGAGGTGTAGAAGAAAGATCTAGGAATTTAAAATAAGGTTAAAAATGTTCCTGAGTTTAACCATGATACTAATGGAATGATATTTTTCAAGAACTATGTATGTCTTCCATCCACAGATAATTTGAATAAGAAGTGGATATAGGAAGATTATAGTTCTTAACTCCCTAATCATATTAAGACTATAAAAATATATAGTGTTTTGAACGAGTATTTATAGTGTTATGGAAGTAATAGAGATATTACAGTGTTCATAAATCAGTTATTGGTATATCCTAAAGTTAAGGATGAAAAACAATATTCTTAGGGGATGTTAGAACCATTTCCTATACCAGAATAAAAATTGGAAGAGAACACCATGTATTTTTTTGTTTGAATCCCCAAAACATCTTAAGAGAATAATAATATAAGGTGTGTAATAAATTAAATTACAAATTCATCACACTTTATCTCAATCATAGAATACTTCTCTCATTATTCTCTTTCCATGGTATACATTCAAGAATTTTTAATATTATATGGAGTTCCACATTCTACATTGATTGATCATGATCTTAGGGTTACATCAATGTTATGGAAATGCCTAAAGAAAGATCTTGATACATATTTGATTTTCAAAACATCTGATCATCCTTAGGAATATATTCAATCTGAGAGAACAAGTCAAACATCAGAGTATATATTGATATCTTATTCTGTAGATTTTAATGGTGTTTAGTGTCAAAAACATCTTCTAGTTGATTATTAATTATATAATATCTTTAAATCAAGAATTACTATGGTCCTACTAAATCCCTATATTGAAATAAACGTAGATATCCAACATGATGGAATAATGTTGGATAAATAAATCTTTTAGGAACTGATATAGCTAAAGAAATGGAAGATAAGGTTAGATCTATAAGGAAACTCATCAGGGTAGATCATAGATGGAATAAAATGTTATTTCTACAATACCTAGTGTTTTATACAATTTTTAGTTGGTTACAATAAATTTATATTAATTTCTCCATTTTAAAAGCTTATGATATTCGGGAATAATGGGAAATTTAACCCTATGTATGTCAGTCCCATTAAAATTAGTGATCATAGAGTGATGGTAGCCTATCTTATGGAACTTCCAAAAAACCTATATAAAACATATGTTTTTTAGGTATCTATACTAAATAAGTATATATATAACCCTTCATATGTACTAAACTATGAGTTCATAATATAAGAGTAGGATATTTCTTATTTGGAACACCCTGTAGGGATTTTGGATTATACAGAGAAGGTTCTATAAAACAAGACCAATCATCAGGTAAAATTATGGTGGAAATCCCATAAGTTTTAAGAAGATATGAGGTATCTTAAGGATATTATGTGCCAAAATTTTCATCATTTATTTGTATTATAGTGATGAATTTTGACGGTGAAAATCATTTTAATATGTGTATAATTTAACACTGTGAGTTTTTATGAATTGTATTTTTTATAAAGTAAAAATTTAATGTATTTTATGACATTATATAATGAGTTAATATTTCATTATAAACAACACCACGTTAATCATTTACATTATTCCACATTGGGTTATCTTGTGTTGTGTTTGACAATGAGTTTTAACAAAACCACAAATTATTATTTACTTTATTATTTAAAAATTACAGTTATGACCTCGCTGTTACAATTCAAGAAATTAATATTGATAACTAATTTTTTAAAAAATAATTATAATGGTTTTATAAAAATAAATCATATTGATAAAAATTACTTAATTTTTTTAAAGTCATTATATGTTTTGAAAATATTATTTCATCCAAAAATTATTTTTTTAACATTAATAAATGCAATTTTTAGAACATTTAGAAAAATAATTTCGTTTAAAAAAATTCATTTTTTAAATCATCATGTCAAAATTATCTTAGGGTGAATTTTTAAATTTTTTATCAAAAGTTTCATTTTTTATGAATAGTGAAAAATACTGAATTTTAATTGAAAGATTTCTTTTCATTTATGTTATTTATAAAGCGAAATTATATTAAAAATTTGTTTTAAAGTAACACTAGTCCAATAGTACATTATTTTATCCAATTTAGGCCATTTTAATAAATTTCATATTGAATTTAGATATAAAAATGTTTGAAATGTTTGAACATTTTCTCTTTAAAAACTCGATTTTTAGTCACATCTATGAGATTAATTTTAAATTACAATTGACCAACTAAATGAATGAAAATTTTAAAATAAGGATTATTTATTTATAATAACAATAATTTATATTATATAATTTTTTCAATATAATGTTTTTAATTAAATGAATACAATAAATAGAAACATTTATTTACCGCAATTAATGTAAAAATGGGTTTACTAGGGGTTAAACTAAGAAAGATAAGGTTTAAAATTAATATAGAACTTGTAAAAACCCAATTTTATTGAAATATTTCAACAAAATACTTACTATTATCAAGAATGGTTTATTGTCAGTTCTATTTGACATCAAGAAAACAAGTGTGGAATTCCCCCTTTTCAAAAAAATACAAGTGTCCCACTCACCTGACTTATAAAAGGCCACCCCTATCATATATTATTCACCCCTTAAAACCCTATTTTGGAAAATACCTACAAAAATCACATCCAAAATTTACTCTCCACATTCTATAAGACTTATATTGTATTTAAATCTAACATAGGATGTATTTTTGTGCAGAACTATAGAGGCTACACTAATTAGATGTAACGTTCATCAACAAGCATTTTTTTACTTATTCCTCCACCATATTCAATTATTATTATTATATTATTATATAATAACCTAATAATATTCCATATAATGAGTTTTTTTAAGTTATGGTAATTTCTAACATCCCTTTACACTTCCATCCAATGGGTTATGAAATCATTGTTTGTTTCTACGGTGGACTACCACCTCATGAATTGATGTCATTATTTTTTCCATTACAACCTCTCAAGGATGAACATAATGATTGATATATTATTTATAAATTATATTTTTTATATTATTATTGTAATGTAAATATTATATCACACATACCTTCAAACACTTAATTTTGTAGGAGTATAATAATATAACTCATGTGTACAGTGACTACCACCTTCTGAGGAAATGTGATTCGTTCATGATTTATATGGAAGTTAATAAGAATTTTATTACTGAAAATAAGTGTTTTTTTCTCACAAAAATGTTTTTTTTAATTATCATTTTCCTTTATTTCATTTAATCCATCTAGAATATGGAAACAATGTTCATGCGTACATACGACCTACCATCTCCAAGAACGGTGTATTTCATATTCTATCAAAAAATATTAAAGATTACAATAAATTAATATATACTAAATATATATGAAATTTATATCATGTATTAAATTATTTATATGAAACAATCATTATCAAATTAGGAGGACCAAAAATAAAAAATCAAAACATATAAAAAAACAAAGCAGTTATTACTCAAAACGTGACTTTAACATGCAACTATTAATAAATGGGTAGGAAAATGTCCTTAGTAAATAATATAATGTATATATATAATTATGTTTTTATAATATATTAATAATGAAAATATATTTATTATATATGATTTTTGAACTTGTAATAAGTAATTCAAGACTTAAGGTAATCGATTTATAGTATCTCTTTTATTTCTGAGAGGCATATGAAAATTCACCAGTAGTTTAATTTTTATAGTGTATATACACCCCCTTTTACATTATATATCATAAATATTGTAATTTTTTAGATATTAAAATTTACATTAGATTATATTCATTATTTGGGATTATGATTCAAAATATTACTAAAGTGTTATGTGATTGACATCTCACTGTTTTACATCTGTGAGATACATGAAAAAATCAACATTTTTTCCTATATGTGATGTATATAATATCTGTGAATTTATATTATATTTATTCCCATGAAAATTATTCTTATTTTCATATCCATTTTAGGTTCCCTCTTTTATGAGGTTTGTGTTTAAAAAGATACCCAAGTGACAAGGTATTTTTGTCTCATTTTTCTTTCTTTGAGTCATATGTTATATTATGCACTTATATTCCTTTACAAAAAGTATATTCATACCCATTGACATGTAATATAATGAATTTATATATCCTCATTAATTTTTATGATTCATTGAATTATTTTCTTCCATTTTTCTTCCATTTTAATGTTTCCGAAGTCTTAATGATTTTATGTAGTGATCTCCTCATTTATCAGGATTGTTTATTATTATGATTCTGATGATAAACTATTATTATCCATATATCAATAAAATTAATAATTTACTTCTTATATAGATATTCATGATATTAATAGTATCTTTTATATAATATTTTTTACTTAGTAATTTTGAGAAATTGTTTTTAAGACAATTTGGATCTATTCCTTTATTTAGTCGCAAATCTATTTTTTTTTTCAAAACAAAATTTTCAAAAAAGGTTTTAAAAAATTTATTCTATGATTTTTAAAATTATTTTTCACCCATATTTAATTTTTACAAAAAAATTTAAATGAATCTTCATTTCATTATCTGACCTATTCATTTTTTTCTTTTATTTAAAATGTGAAAGAAATCATTTTTTTAACATATACATCATAAAAGAAAATTTCCCATCATAGTAACCATTATTTTATTTGAAGCATAATTTATAAATTTTTTAGTTTATTTTAAAATAAATTTATTTTCAAAATGTATTATGTTTTAAAAATAATTCAAATAAAATAGAATATTTTCCTCAAAATTGTTTTTAATTGATCTTTAAAAATATTTATAAATATAATATGTCAAAGGGTTTTGTTATCTATTCTTTACTAGGGATGTGAACAATGGATACATGTCTTATTAATTATCAAAATGAATTATTATGAAATTAAATCTATGAAACCCATTTCAATTCCATGGTTTATACCATGACTAAATTTTTATAAAACCCACTTATTTTTCCATAGTTTATTCTTTGATGAAATGATGAAGTTATTGTGAAACATTCAACATTTTCATAGGTTGTGATATGATTATGTTTTTATGAAACTCATTTCATTTCATGGTTTATGATATGATGGATTTATTATTATTTTACAACAGTCATAAACATGGTTTTACTTTTGATATAGGTGGGAACCAAAAGCTTCTACCAAGGAATTTGGAAATGATTTATATCTCATGAGATATACATGATTGGAACATGGAGTGAGACTGGTTTAGTAAGGGAATCTATTTTCAATGATGTTATTAGGAGTAAACTGTTACTATTATGATGGTTTGGGGAGTGAATACATTATACTATGATATCTTTGTAAGTGATCATTGACTACTATGGAAATTATTTTCTATGCTATGTGTATGCCACAAATCTGTGTCTTATGAAAATGTTATGATCTCATGAATAATTTATTTTATTCCCATTTTATTAATGTATTTTGAGATACCAATAAATATGATATGACTAATGATTACGATATTGATATGCGTGGTATGGTTTTTAGAATTTATTCTCTTGTTATCACACCCTTATGTTCATGTTATGCTTACACATATCCATTTTTTCCCATATTGAGAATATGATCTCACCCTATCCTATGTTTCCTTTACCCATGTTATGAAGAATTTCATTACATGTAATATTTATATAAAGGGTGATATTTATGAGAATCATAATGGGGGATCATGTAGTTTTCCTATGTATGTTTTGTTTGTATTTCTAATCTTCCAAATAAACAAAAAAATTACAATTCATAGGAATGTTTTTGTATAATTTAATGAATATACAAAAAAATTATGTAGTATCTATGTCTGATAACCGTGCTTCACTATATTAAATGAAGTGTAAATTTTTCCATGTAGACGTAATGAACTATTTCAGGGCGTAAAATAGGTCTTTCCATGAAACTAGTTCAAAATGTGTAAATATTTCCCCAAATAAATATTGAACTAGATAGGTTCATGAAATGGGTATATTCCATGAATGAGTTTCACATCGTGTAATGCTCAACTATGGTAATGTTTACCGTATGTGAACGATTTTTTGGGGTAGCTCATAAATCTAAAAATACACAATGGGAAAAAATTAAATGCAATGTGCTTCTTGGGATTAGTAATTTTAAGGCCATGTTGTGCATATAATATTTTCTTAATCCATGTGAATCCCTCCTCTCTTAGTAACTAGGTGACTCCCTGAGATTTTTATGTGCCTTTACATTCTGAACATCTTGCTCAAGAATCCGATCCTAGTAAGTTGTTTTTATTATTCCCCCTCTCTTGTCTTGTTCTCTATTTAGAGGATGAATATTTTGAGTTTGGTTATTTTGGGGTTTGATATTGATATCATATGATCTTATATCAAATATCAATTATATTTGCCTTAATTCTTTTTTGGTGTTACTTATTGGAACAGTTTACTTACTCTCTAGATAAAAGGTAGTTGGTCTAAAATAGAACACTATAGTCTTTTTAATTGTTTAGGAATACTAAATATTATGATTTCACTAACATAACTATCATGAAAATTAATTTATTAATGGGTGATGATAGAACATGTGTTGGATTACTATTTATATCCCTTTGTATTCAATGGTTTTGAGAGCTATCTTGAAGCTTCCCATTGGGTGACCCTACCCTTGAATAACAATTAATTAACGATTCAATAAATGTAGGGTCAGCAAGAAAAGTGGCCTCAGGTGATCTCTTATGATATATTCCCCTTGGAAAATCAGTTACATTCTTAATTAGATTTACTAAAAATGTTTGATATGATATACTTGTGTTCACTATGATAAAAATAGTTAAGTAATAACTTGGTAAATTAAAGGGGTAATTAAAAGATAAAGTGAAATTTTCTCAATTGAACCATATAGATTTTGATGTCTATGTGTTTTTTCTATTATATATGGTGTTTTGATCCTTATAAAATTCTTATATTTTGAGAATGGACTGGATATCATGTAATTATTATAGTAATATTCTATGTTATCCTAAAATGATTATATAATGGTCTGGGACCATTTTTGTGGTAATGATTACATTAAGGTATTGGCCAAATTATATTGTAACAATTTTAGGGATTAACCCATTTATGATTTAATTAATATATAGAGGTTGTTTCTTAGTAATTTTGTGATTCCATGTTTTTTATGGTGGTTGGCATGGTTGTTCTACATGAAAAAAGATATTTCGGCATGGAACCAAAAAAGGTTTATTGTGTATTATATTTAGTTGATTAATTAATACACCTACTTATCAATTTATTTCATGAACTTTTAGATTACACTAATTTCCTTAAATAATGTTAGTATTGGCCTATCTATTTTTACTCATACCCTATTTAGGCATCATTTTAGTACCCAACATGATTTCATTGATGTAGTTTTGGACAAGGTAAATGGACCTTGTAGTTGAATGTTTCTTACTTGATGGTTGGAGAATAGAGATGGGATAGACACAGTGTTTAGGACCAAATCCTTTTGAGATTATTGTGTCCTCATTTTCTTTCATTTTCATTACTTTTAGATTTCATTTGGGTAGATCCAATCATGTCATTACATGGGTAACTATTATTTGGTTTATTGGTACTTCCTTTATCTTATATTTTCATGTGGTATTGTTTCAAATATTTAAATTACTATTATATTATTTATGATTGTTTATTAATTTTCTATTGTTACTATATTCCAAGGGGTATCATATTCCCACTATATTCTTTACACCCCTATTTCAAGTCGGCTCCCTCTGGCGTATGGGGTGGCATGCTTGAGGTCCAGTAAGCAACCTGATTTTTACACGTGGGAGACTGTCAGAACAAGGGATGTTTCAAAGTTTTATTAAAGATAGAAGGTTATTCATTCATGTGGTTTTAATACTTTGAAATTGTAGGTAGGAGAGAATTATGTTTCAATACTTGGAAATGAGCTTGTGCATTAGAATATCAATCCCAAGTATGGGCAAAAATCTGAGTGTCTAAAGATATGATTACTGTTAGTTTTGATAACTTGTTACTGGTGAAATATATCACCTTAGGTAGTTCACATGTTGTGCGATGTTATAGTTTCTTGACATTTATTATAATGGCTCAGTATGACATGAAGTGAGTATGGATTCATCATTATATGCAAATGGGGATATATCTTAGTATGAATTGTTCATGTTAGGGACACATTCATTTCAAGTGATAAATTTTAATGTGTGAAGTGTAAAATGATATGCCTATTATATATGTTCTGTGAAATGAAATGATCTGTTATGTGATTATAACTCACAAGTTGACGAATGTTTAGAGAGAAAATAAGACCTTTTCCCTATTATTTTCACTAATTGTGGTTGGACTTATTTTTATCTAGTGTTCTAAGGATTATTTTATATTATAAGGAAAATGACTCCTTTCTATCATTGAATTGATCATTAGGAGAGAGATAATCCACACTCTCCTAACACATCTTAACTGGAGAATCTTGTAGCTCGTGAGGATCAAATTGAGGTTAAACTTCAGGATAGCTTTATGAGTGCCTAGTGTTCTATTAAAAGGGAGACTATTTGCAATGTTACTTTGATGCATGATATTATGAGAGAGTTTTAGCTATAGAATATTTATATGTTTATTTGGAAGGTAGGATTGTTTGTAACCTAGTTATGTATCGATTTTTTCTAGATGATTTACAAACAAATTGAGAAAACCAAAAATCGAAGGGTGAATCTTGTAGTCTATATGCATTGTGGACCTTCAAAGAATTGGTGGGAAATTTTATAGTAAGTTAGGTAGCATAAGAATTTATCCTAGTTGGATTTCTAGGTAAAAGTTTTTATTCAATTCTATCCTGAAATTTTGAGGGATGATAAGTACTATGAGTTTATACATTAGACATAGGAGGGCATGTCGGTGTTGGATTATGATGGATTTTTCACAGACTTTTTGTGCTTTTAGCCATCCTTAAAAGTTGAAGAGATATCCTTGTTGAGATGTTATCAGGATTGAATTACCTATTAGATCAGGTCATAGGTGAACATATTCCTCCTGTGTATATTTTAAATTGTCACGAATTAGGCACTCATCTAGGAAGGGAATCCAAGAAAGGCCCCGATGAGTTGAAAAGATGTTTTAGAAGGGAAAATTGGGAGATCATATTTTGGTCGAAAGAGGTGCCTCTATGATAGTTAGGGCCATGGAAATTGTGGGAAGTGAATTTAGCGTAGTGGGAAGCTATCTGAGGACTGTGTTCTACTGTAGTTCTATCACTTTTCCAACATGGGTTGCATGTGTCCTCAGAGTCCAAATCCTGTTTTGCAGTGTCGCTCTTATAGTAGGTTGGGATACCTTTAATGGATTTTTAGGGGAATGCACTTTTTAGAGTTGTGGTAGGGTATCAAGATATGTATTAGTGTCTAAGAAGGACATAGGTAAACCTTAGTAGATTGGTATCTGGAGTTCCACTGGATGTTCCGGTCGAGGTAGTGGTTGTGGTACCCCAATATAGGTGCTTCTGTACTAGGAAGAGGGAATAGAATATTGGAGTCAGACCGTAGCCTAGAGTAGGGGGTCTAGTCTGTTATACTCTTTGCAGTGTACTCTATCTAGTTTGGATACATTGATGTTTACCATCATAGGTGTTATTTTTATACCATCCACCCTTTCTTTCATTATTTTGGAAATAGTAGACTCTCATTCCTACATATTAGCTCTTTTTAAAAATGGTTTGGTATTGGTTTTGGAAATCATAGATGGTGTCTTGACCATAAATAAATATTTGGGAATTTGGTCTAATTATATCAGTGTTTTAATGAATGTTATTCATAAATTAGTGGTTTTTTCAATGATATCGAAGTGTACACCCAGTCGGAGAATGATCATGTACCACATCTTCATAGTATAATGATTACATTGAGAGAGAATCAAGTTTATACCAATATAACCAAATAGAGATTCTGGATTAATAATGTGAAAATATTGGGCCATTTCATCTCATATTATTGAGTGTTATTGGACCCATAGAATTTTCCAGTCGAGATATATTGGGAGTGACTGATGAATGTTTTGATATTTTGAATATTCTAGGTTTAGCAAGTTATTATCATTGTGTCATATAGGAATTATCCCGTTTTGGAGGATTTATTTTAGGATGACCAAAAAGGAGATAAAGTTTGTTTTGTTTGATTCTTGAGAGATATATTTTTAGGAGATAAAGTGAAGGTTGGCCTCAACACCTATCCTCACCTTACTTGTGTCGGGTGCGACATATTCCATGTATTGTGATGCATCTGAACATGGTATCAATGTAATAATGATGTAAGATGATCAAGTGGTTTCTTTCTGCTCTATACTGATAAGACCACATGAGAATAATTATCCTATACCTGATATAGATTTATCTATTTTGGTACAATCCCAGGGATGTTAGAGACATTATCTTATGGGTGAGAGGCTTGTGGTGTGCGTAGACCACAAGCTTATTAGGTATATCTTTTCTCATCAGTACCTTTGACTTTGGAAAAGCATTTGGTTTGTGTATCTAGAGTATTTAAACATCATTTTGTCTTATATGATAAGAAATAAAAACATCATTGTTGATTCATTGTTTTAGAAGACATAGAAAGATGAAGATTGGGAGTCTTGCGAGGAGTGGAAGATGATCACACTCTTCTCAGATTTTCTTTTAGATGTCTAAGAGTAAAAATTATGTGTGACTTGAACTTCAGTATAATTTATATATAGGATTCATGGATGGATAAATAACAACGAGTTACCTAATACAGGGGGATTATCATTATGATAAAACTTACATTGTTGGGACCCACTAGTACAACGATCTCATTGAATCAGAAATTCCATTCATTTATGTGGTCGATTAAGGGTTCCAATGAGAAATCATAAGCCACTGATGAGAGAGTTTCATTATTCATTGTCAGTGGTACATCTGATGATGAAAATGATTTATCACGATCTCCATGGATAGTAATAGTTTCTAGGAATGAAGATAGATATAACGATCTTTGTGGTGAGATTTTTCACCTTTCAGCAAGTGAAGTCCAAGAATCAGAGGTATTATTTTTTGTTTCAGCCTATTCCCATTCCAGAATATAAATCAGATGATTTAACTATGGATATTTTGATAGGATTACCCAAGACACCCCATATTAATGTTGTAGCATGAGTGATCATGGATAAACTAATGATGGTATCACACTTCTTTTATATTAGGGAGACCATCACTGTCAATGATCTCGGTAGTATCTATGAACAAGAGATAAAAAATTTTCACAATGTTCAGAATATGATATTTTCTATAAGAGATCTCCATTTCAAATCCCAATTCTAGAAGGGTCTTCAAAAAACTCTAGGATCATATTTTATTCTTTGATGTTCCTATAATCCATAGATTGATGGAAAATATGAATGTATTATTCATATTCAGGAGGATATGTTATGATCATGTGTTTTGAAATTCAATGGTTCATATGAAGAGAATTTACAACACATGGAAGTATACTATAATAAATTTTTATTGTAATCAATCAAAATGGAACCTTTCAATGCATTGTTTAGTGTGTCATTCCATGTTCCTCTATGATGGATGGAGGTAGGTGAGTTATGGCTTGTTGAACCTATTCTCATGTAGAAGACATATAATCAGATTTAGTAGATCTATTAGCGCTTAGTGACTATAAAGATAAGGTAGAAATATAATGTTGAACATCAGATATGGTCTATATAGTTTGTAGTTGGTCATTATTTTTTATATTTTGTGTCGCCTATGATTTGGCTACACCATATTAAGAAACAGTTAGTCCTAGAACCTTGGTTTTTTTAGTTGTTAGAGATAGGAAAATTGTTGGTCTATTGGAGTTCTTATTATCCATTCTATAGTGCTACAATTCCTTGCATGACGTGTTTTACATGTATCATATTTAAAGATATCATACCAACCCTTCTCA
Organism: Viscum album; assembly: GCA_963277665.1. Classification (NCBI taxonomy): domain Eukaryota; kingdom Viridiplantae; phylum Streptophyta; class Magnoliopsida; order Santalales; family Viscaceae; genus Viscum; species Viscum album. The sequence continues at coordinate 956,541,096 of OY728143.1, read as the reverse complement.
TTTGGAAGAAATTTATATTATTGATCTTGGAGATGATTTTTCTTTTTAGAAGCATCTGATATGGATTATGAACCATAGAGATAAGTATCTATATGGATTGAATTTACCTCTTGTTTGAGTATAGTGGAAATATTGGCATCTTCAATATTACACATGGGAGAGGGAGTCTATTATGAAAACAGATTGACCAAACTAATTTTCTTAATACCTCACTATGATTCTTAAACTATATTGGGGATTATCTATTATATGGTGGAAAATTTCTAAGATCCCATTATTTTCAAGGTATTTCCACCTTTTATTTTTTTCATTGAACCTATTTGATTTGTATTTTCCTTCTTCTTTAAACATGGTGGTTAAGTTCTATTTAGGGTTGAGAAAATTTATTATTTAAAATGACCTAATTTTTGGTGATGTGTGATTGTTTGAATTAATGTTGTTAGGATTAAAATGTGTTAATATGGATTATGATGGATCTATGTGAGTTTGAGTGAATTCAGTAGTGCATTAGGACCTTCTATAAAAACTTGGATGAGAGCTATATATAATAAATTTTAACCTCATTAAAGCATTAAAAATCATTAAATGTTCCCATATAGATTTCATGAGATGGTTTAGGGTTTAAAATGGTTACACACTGTGAAACTAGTTCATTGCATGTAAATGTTGATAGGAATATGTTGTGAACTGGTGCGAGGTGTTATATGGTTATATGCCGTGAAACTAGATCACATCAAGTAATGTATGATCAACTTTATTTTAACATGATGTTAAAAATTTTTCATCATAACTTATAAAATGGAAAAAGAATAACATAAAAGTATTACATGTCATGTATATTTAAGTATGATCTATTTTAGGAAGACACTCAACATATATTATTTTTCTCATAGACATGAATCCATCCTCTCTCAAACTCATGATTATTTCATGATATTTTTTTCCCATTTTTATGTCTCAATTTATATTTGGATCCCCAATAATTGTTTTTTTCATTTTCCTCTCTCTTTCACTTCTCTCAATTTTTTTGTGGAATATCTTCACTACCATTATTTTTGGTGTTGATCATATTTTGTTGTAAATCTTCGTGTCCATCGTTTCCTACATCCATTGTTAGAATTAACTATTTTATGTGGTTCATATGTATCTAGATAAAGGTATGTGTTCTAAAAACAAACCCTATGGTCTGTTTTTATTGTTTTCGTATGTGAAATATTGTGATTTTGATTATATAACAAGTTTATTAGCTAATTGAAATATGTGTAACTATAGAACATGTATTGGATTTCACATTGTATCCTTTTGGATTTAGTGGTGTTGATATCTAGCTTGTTTCTACCTATTGGGTGAGCCTATCCTAGAATAATAATTAATTGGCTAATGGATTAATGTGTAGCTATCATGACATGTGACCTCGGGTGATTTCTTATGATATATTCACCTTGTAAAATGGTTTAATTTTTAAATTAGAATGATAATAATTTTTTTTAAATGAGATGGTTGTGTGCACTCGCAGGATAATTGTTAAAGGATAACTTGATAATTAAAAGGATCAATTGAAAGACAAAGGGTAATTTGATAAATTTACCCTTGTGGGTTTTGATTTATATGTGTTGTTATTTATTATATATATTGTGTATTTTTCATTATAAAATTATTATATAAATGTCTTGGACTTGTAATATTGTAAGGATTATAGATATTTTCCCTGTTATGCTGAATTTATTATATAAAGGGCTTTGTCCTGTTATGCTTAAATTATTATATAAAGGTTTTGTCCTAATTATTATCTAATTCCTATAGGGATCCTCCATGTTTCCTATAATTCTATTACAGAAGGATTTTTCTAATTATAGGAAAATAATTTGTTTTTCAATTATAGTTGTCGTGGTTGTGATACTATTTTAGATATATTGCAACATGATGCCAAAGATAGTTTATTTTTTATTATATTAATATTATTACTTAATTCATGTGTTTATCACTTTATTGTATGTAGTTATTTATCATACTAGTTTTGTTTAGACATAGTGTAATTAACCAAATGAGTTTTACTCACACCCTATTTGGGCCTTCATTTAGAACCCAAAAAGATTACATGGATATAGGTTTAGATAAGGCCGGATACCTTGTGGTTAAATATTTCTTTTTTAGATGGGTTTGATCTTGGATAAGGGACCGATATGGGGTTAAGGAATAGTGTCTTTTATCTTTATTGTTCCATCTTGTCATTTTATTTTTATTACTTTCATTTGGAAATTTATATACATTCCAGCCTATCATTACATAGTTCACTATTATATGATTTTTTTGTTCTTTATTTATCTTATTTTTGTATGGTGTATTGTTTCCTCTATTTCAGTTACCCTGAAATTTATTATGATTTCATATTTATGATGTGTTTTACCTCTATAATAGGGGTATTGTATTCCCACTTTATTATTTACAATACTACTATTAGTTTGTTTCCTGTGGAGTATGAGGAGGTGTGCTTTTGATCTAGTGAAAAACTCGATTTTTCCACTTAAGAGGGTGAATAATTGTGGGATTCTACAAATTACAGCTAAATCACCTCCTAATATTCTCTTAATTATAGTATTTTCAGGTTTGGGTTATTTTAACCACCTATTTAAACAATTCTATAAATTTATCTCATGGATGACTATAGAATTTTAATTAATATTAATATAAGATATAATCATATTTAATTAGATATATTGTTTTTTTATAATATTAAAATTAATATTTATATCATTATTTCAGAAAACACCCTTTGATCGCTAAGAATAATCAAAACATGCCCATCGCCAAAATCATATTTAATGAGAAAAACCAAAAATCCAACAGAATGAAATATTAACAGTATAAATAATTGTAAACCACCTATTCCAATTTCTTATATAATCTAGGAATGATAATCTTCTAGATAATAATGAATAACAAAACTTCTATTTTGAAACTACTTCAAAACTATCAATATTATACACACATGATATCAAAAATAAATAATAAATCACCAATATAGATGAGGAAAATTGATTATAAATTGGGTTTATAAAAGGTTATATAATTGAAAATGGTTCTAAAATGAGGGATTAAGATAGTTATTTTCTCAATATAAGAGGAGAGAGTGAATTTGGACTAAGAAAGAATTGATGTAAGGTTTATTTGTCCTGAATTCCAATTCCTTGAGACATGTTTATGTTATACAATGTGTTTTCTTCTGCATAGTGAAAATAAATTCCTATTATAATTTTATATCATTATTCCATTCTATTTAATGATTTTTTAAATTATATACCACTTTAACTCTATCATGATGTTTTGACTCAAAATATTATAAAGGATTTAAATGTTCTTGGTCTCAAATATAATTTCCAAATACATATTTCATTTTGTGTACAATGATATCATTGATATGGTTCGTTTTCTAACTAATGAATTTACTTTACAATATTTACATAATTCATTTGTTTTTATGATATATATCATTTAATTTCTATATTTGGTTTTCAATTTTGTTGAAACAAAATTTCAAATGGGTTTTTATTAAAATTTTACTTAAGTCATAAGGATTTTATAATAAGTCTTTCTTGCAAATAAGTATTGATTTTTAAATATGATATATTTGGGTAATTTTTATTCTTTATAAAACCCCACTTAATTTTATTTTTAAATTCATATATTTTTACATGTACACCCAATGTTTCATTTCCCCATGATAGATATTTCTCCCGAACTATTTCCTATAAGTGAAAAAGACATCATCTCTTCTTTGTAGACAAAAACCTCCTATTTCTTATTATTCTATTCAATGTATTATTTAGAAAATGTCTTTATTTATGCATAAAAAATTTATTAAGATCATATTCTACTATTTTATTTTATTTTGAATGTTTTTAAAATATTTTTAACATTTCCCACATAGGATGTTTTCTTAAAAATGTGAAAAAAATATTTTTAACCATTTATGTGTCAACATTTCAGGACCCCAGCATTTTCAATTTATATTCATGTTTCTCTATAAATTTCCATTATTTATAATGAAATTATTTTTCTATAGGTTTTATTAAATAATTTATCTTAAAATAATTTCAAAAGATCGAATAAATTCATATTTTTTTAATTTATTTTTTTAAAACATCTGAAAAGTGTGTTTCATATTCTTTATTGTACTTTGATACACATTATCAAAAATCAATGGTATTCTATAACTGATTTCATTCACCTAATTTAACTAGATGGATTACGAAATGTTATATTCTATCATGAAAATAACACATCATTTCTTTGGTCATTATTATTCATTGAAGGTATATAAACATAATTGTTTTCAAATGACTCCCATTTGTGAAGAAATTTTTCTTATTATTTTTATTAAAGGGTGATTAACTAGATTACATTTATTTATTTGGGACAATATTTTCATGAATTAATACACTTTATATTTATGTTGTATATAAAAAATTATTTATTAACATGATTGTATGATATTTACTTATAAATATACTTGATGTCATTAGATAACCATTTAAATTCCATGGGTTTATCAAGTTATGATTATTTAAGGAATTACTAATGATTTTATTAAGTGAATCTATTTGAAAATGATAAGAAATACATTATATTTATATGGATCCTTTATGATGTGATGAATGAAAACAATTTTCTTTTTTTGGGTCCTTAATGGAATAAAGAGTAATTGATTATCATTTGTAGGTATTTTGAAACCCATTTTATTTCCATGGGTTATTTCTGATGTGATAACTGTGACTTACAAGTGGCACTCATAAGTATAAATAAATGATGGTTGGGGTTACAAATCGCCCCCAAATTCATTAGATAAAAGTTTAAATCTCATGAGACATTTAAACCCGTGTAAAATTATGTTGTTCCAATAATGGGTGTAAGTGTTTGACTCACGAAAGCCGAAAACTAAATTGGAAATATGTTTTGTGAAAGTTAATGAGAGGAATGGTGAAGTGGATATATTAGGGATCACACTTAAAAAATTAAAATCTGATCATAATCCCTAGCTGATTAATCATTGTGTTAATAAATCAAGTTCATCAACCTTACCATTCATGTCTAATAATTCTTGGCTTGTTCTTCCAGGATGTACAAAAATTGTTCTAGATGCTTGGAATGTTGTATGTTTGGGAATCCATCTGAAAATTATAGTCAGAAAGTGGAATAATGTTTTGGAAAGACATTAATAATGGAGTAAAGAATCCTAAACTAATATTTAAATTGAAATTAATTTGGATTAATCAAAACTGTTTCTTTTTTCCAAAAAATAACATGTCTAAATATATGCCCTCTTAGGATGAGATATATGCCTTTTCCAAAACTAATAGTTTCCTGAATCATTAGGTGATTATTACATATAATTAATTCAATATCATATTATTAAAAAAATGGTAATAGGAACCCACTACTGTTTCATTTATTGAAAATGGATAAGAAGGAAAAAAGAAGTCTTACCACCCCCAAGATTTATGGGAATTTGTTTAGTTTTGGGAATGTATTATTGAATGGTGTGACATGTTACATTAAGGATCTATACTCAAAGAATTTGGAGGAAAAAAAAAATAGCAAATTATTTTAACCTAGAATTGATGATATTTAAAATAAATTCCTTGTTTAGTATCCTAGTGTAAAGAATATTCAACCAACTCTCTTATCTTTAAATATGGATATTGTTTCTGGTCCTGATAGCTTTAGAAATAAATTATTCATGTTTTGTTGGCTCATTATTCATATTAAGGTAATAAAATCTTTGAGGGAATTTTTATTCATTAATCAATTCATCATGGTTTGAACTCTAATTTCATTTCATTACTTCTAAATAATAATAGTGAACTTGATATGAAGTAATTTTAGCCTATTTTTTTTAGAAATTTTATACCAAATTTCATTAGAAAAATCATAACACGTAGGATGGTTGGGATTGATTATGGATTTATTTCTCCAAACTAGTTTATGTTTTTTCATAAGAGGAAAATTCATAGATTCCTTCACACTACTTCGGAATGTGTAAATATCATGAATATAAAGGTATGGGATGGTAATATGGTCTTTATGATTGATATTCGAAATCCTTAAACATAATAAAATAGAGCTTAATTTATGTTATCCTAAGAATTCATGAATTTTCGCAGAGATTTTTGGGCATGATTATTTCAATCTTTGAAAAGTTCTAGGATCCCTATTGTTATTAATGGGTACTTAAGGAGTTTATTTTATTACTCAATAGGGTTCAGTAATGGAGATCCATTATTTGGGCATCTATTTCATATTGTTGAGGATTATCTCATTTGGTGTCTTAATGATCTTTTGAATATGGGTCTTTATCAATTGATGAGTGTTTTGAGTTATTTCTTTTCACCCATACATTAGTTATATACATATTATTTTTTCTTTTTGGAAAGGTTAATAGAGTGACCGATTCTTATATAAATAGAATTTTTTCACATTATTAAGAAGTTGCAGGTCAAGTCATTAGTTGGAACTAGTCTTTAATTATGTTTTCAAATAAGTACTTAGTTTTAAGTAGATTACAGCTGACCAAGGCCTTACTAGGAATAGATGATTATTTCCTTTATGTACCTTGGAGTCACCCTTTTCTGGGGTTGGGTGAAAAAATGTTACATAAGGAATATCACCAAAACAATTGTTAATTTATTGGAAACTTAGAAGGGGAGGACTATGTCTGAGGAAGTTAGAATTTTCTTGGTCAATTATATTATCACCTCAGTGTTTTTATATTCATTATCATTGTACGTATGGCCTAGATTCTTCATTAGGTCAATTCAAAGTATGATTTGAAATTTTGTTTGGACTGGATTGTTTTTTGAACGGAAGTTAGTCACTATTGCGTAGAAAGAATATATCAAACCTGTGAATATGGGGGAATGATAGTTAAAGATAACATGATATTCAATGACACCTTGATAAAAAAATCCACATGGAGGATATTATCAACTTTGGATTCCAAATTGTATTTTCTTTCCACCAGATTTATCACCAAACTAAAAAATAGATATGCCATGTATGTTCCCTCATCTTTTTGTCCAGCTGTTATGCATGCCTATTATGCACTTATAGACTATTCAAAATGGGTGGGTTGTAGTCATTCACAATTTAATTGATGGATAACTCCTTATATTTTTAGATATATCATTAATGATGTTGGAATTCATATATCTCTATAGAGTGTTAATACTTTTCAGTAAAAGAGTGATCTAGCTATGTGTGATCTTCTGCCCAATTAACTCGCTATGGAGATATCCATATATTCTAATTTTTATTATGATAATTTGATTTGGATGCCTAATATGGATGGTAGCTTCAATAATAGGGACTCTTATAGGTATTAGTGTGGTTCATCAATTGGTTTTCTAGTTTGGGTCCCATGATTTAGAAAAACATTCATTTCTCTTGTTGACATGTTAATAATCTAGAAAATATAGAAGCAATGTTTTTCTATTCAATGCCTTATCTAGAATATAGGAATGAACCTTATGTCTAACCTATTCTTAAATCGTCATGTTTAATAGTCCATGTTTCATTTATTTGTGTTCAGTAGATTCACTCTAGTATTATAAAGTCATGTGCATAAGCTATTTTGTTGTATCATTAGTCTTCAGATTATTGAGGCATTGCTCCTTTTCATATGATGAATGTTCTGTAATGAATAGATACACTCTCTTTTCTTTGATAGTACGGTTAGTGTACTCTCATATACATGGAGAGAAAAATAATTATTTTCTTTTTAATAATCATGCACCTTGATTTAATAGGGGTGTTTTTTCTATTCATCATGACATCATGCTTTAATGAAAAATAAAAACCATGTTAATAAATAATTATTTTTTTATCTGGTTAATTTGAGAGAAAATTTTGTCTAGGTAGGGTAAATAAATAGTTAGTGGTCAAATACTCATGATTGATACAACCAATATCAATGTGGTTAAAATTAAATGTCGATGAGGTAGGTTCAGATGAACTAGGTCCATCTGGTTATGGTGGCATCTTTTTCATCCATTGTGGCCTCATTATGGGTTGTTTCTTTTACTTCATTGGGAATGGATATTCAACTGAATATGAGTTGTGGGATATAATAATGGCGACTAGGTTGCTTTTCCACTATGGATGGAATGCTTTATGGTTAGAATCAGATTCATCTATCTCTATGAAATTTCTAAAAGGCCACTCCATGAGTGTACCATGGAATATAATGACATACAGGAATTATTTGATTCAACTTGTGGACTCTATTTCTATTGATATTAACCATGTAAATAGAGAGGAAAATTAGGTTACTGTTGTTATTTCTATGTGTGGAATTCTAGAGGTTAGTACAAGCCTGTCCTTATTGTTACCAGATTATTATTCGGGTCTAGTTGTGGGAGATTATCTTGGTGACTTACATAACTATATTTGCAAAGCTTCTTTGTAATATTTATTTTTCATATTAATTTATTAATAAAACTGTATAAAAGTGTTTTCGCCTACCTGTTGAACCTTTTGGATAAAATATTCTTATGTATCTTAATAATATCCAAATTCTCATATTATTCACCTTATTAATATTAAATTTTTTATCATTTATATTTACCCTTATTGAGTATTTTTAGTAACCCCTATCTAATGTGTCCATTTCCCCTTGTTTTGATGATAGAAAAGGTATGATGTGAATAAAAGAGTTTTTTATTTTCATAATTTGTGGGAGATTCTTAAGACTCGTTATGAATTATATAGTTTCATATATAATGGGGAAAAGTCCCTTCGATTCAAATAATATATATTTATTAGTTAGTGTTTTTTAATAATGATCTAAAAATATATACCTAAAAGGTATTTGGATATATTGTAAAGAAATATTTTTTTTATTTAATGTGGATGAGATAAAACAGATATAGGACACTATAGCTAGTATCATAGTTGGATTTTGATAAATTTGAAGAGTATTTTGATATAGGTTGAGGAAAAATTATGATTTTAAAATTTCATCACATATTGATAATTTAAGGTTAATTATAATTTCAATGGTATAGATAACCCTTTAGGATTGTTGAGCTAAAATTATGGGTGTCAATATAAGATAACATTTGTAAAAATACTAGTGAACGCCAAAGGGAAAACTCTAAATATATGATGACAGACTAGATTTTTTGTGAAGAAGTTATTGAGTTGTATTCATAAAAATATTGTCCCGATCTAGATACTACAAGTGGATGTAATCTCTGGAATAGAGTTACATATGGTTAATAAACCTGAAAAGTTTTTATTAGTAATTAACTCAATCATAACATTGTGAATAAAATGGAGGCCTAACTACACACCTATTAAATGTTCTTCCAAGGGATATGGGTGATGTCTTGGACTTGGATTCCACTTATTATGTGCCTTGAGCCCGGTGGGCCACATGTCCTCATACGCATCTCCCTAAATTCCAGAGGCTACCGACTAGTAGTGAGGGCCCAGAGTATGCCTATGGGGAGACTATTCCCTCATTAGAAAAGTATATCATAGTGGATAAATATAAAATGACTTAAATAGTATAATAAATAAATGTAAATATAAAAAATGATGGAAAATAAAGAAAACAGTAACAATAACCAAAATAACTAGAATAACATACAAGTATACAACTGATGATGATATGTCATGTGTAATTCCCCGACCCTAGAATCCTAGATCTATTGCATTGTTTTTATAAATTTTAATGGTTACAAGGAATCAAGTCCCAAAGGATCGATTAGATTATTAGTCTTGGAAAATAGATTGCATACATGAACTTTACCTCATAATTTATAATATAAAAAACAAAATAGGTAATCCTTTGAGATTTCCATTATTCAATTAGTTAATTCTATATATCAATCATAAAACACTTCCTGGAATATTGGGAAAATATAACATAAGAAATGGGTGATCTCAGATGCTCATTGAGGGTAAAAATACAGAAGATGCTATCAAAAACTAAGAATAAACATTTAAGGAAATGTATAAAACTATAAAAAAGACTTTTAAACATAATCCTCAACACAATAAGGAAAGAATAAATTAAATAATTCCATCTAAAATTTTATTTGGATATTATACTAGCTGAATAATCAAATTAAATATCAATAACTAATCTTATAAAGAGGGAATACAAAATTACAGACATCTAAATCATAACATCGAGGTCTCGGGAAAGACATCAAAAATTGAATGGTTATGGACAAAGCCAAATCCACATATGAAAATAAATGGGCAGGGTGTCAGCCGAATAAATTTCTAGTTTGTCTCATGATACCTACCGATGCATCAAGGGGAAATTTCAGGCCTCTCCAATCACTTACTAAGTCCAATGCTTTCATCATATATAAAGGGTGAAACATAACATTGTCATTCGTATTAAAACTAGCATACAAAATGTTAATAATATAACTATAAACCATGAGTCGTATAAAAATATCACATCCATAGTCAAACATATCAGAAATCATTAAATGAAATATGGAAGATTGTATTATAATAAATCAACCACAGTCAAGAATAAAATCCAATAAAGGATGTTGACATATATGAAAATAATCAGTAAAACTCTTCGAGAGATATATCCATTTTTCGTGAAATCATTTAAAATTTTCTCAATTTATAAATTATTTCAATTAAAATAGACTTTTAATCAATGTTTCCCATACGAAATTGAAACTTTTGAAAGAAATTGTCATTTTAAAACAATCAAGTCCATGTAAATAAATCCTTAAAATCATTTTCAAAACATTCACATTAATTAAGTAGATTTATAAAAATAAATTATTAAAAAATTTAAAATGATGATATATTTAAAGATTCCATTACATAAAACCTTAAAAAAATCCTTTTGAATACATTTTTATGAAACATTTACATGGATGATAAATATGTCCTAGTATATACTTACACATAAACAATCTTAGATAAAAATGAGATTGGGGAATTAACCTTTACCTTAGGTCTGATACTCTTAGTACATGCATGAAACTCCTATATAATGTTTCTAAGCATATTATTAACTTATATCAGAATCATAATAATATTTATGATATCTGATATGATTATTTTATGACTTTCTATTACCCATTTGTAAACAATTCCGTGTTAATAAAACATTTGGGGTAATAATCGCTCTGTTTATCGTACATGTATTGACATGTACAATATATATATATATATATATACGTACATATATTTCATTAACTTTCTTCCATTTAATATGATAAGAAAACTGAATCAATATTCATTCATACGTATGGTCTACCGTCTCCATGAAATTAACCAAATCGTTTGGGATTAACCCTTAGTAAAAAGTTTAATTCTTACAAAGTCTTCTTCTATTTTTATACTAAAGGGATAATATATTTACTATAAAATGACAAGATAACCTCAAATGGATCATTACTAAAATTTTTAACATTATATATGTTAGTTGAGTAAATATTATATTTTTAGGATTTTTATATCATTTAATAAAGTAGTGTTTTTTTTAAAAACTCTTTGATGTAAATTATGACACTATTTAGTAATTGATTTTTGTTAAATTCATAAAAACGCGATGTTATCTAAAAAATTAATTAAATAAAATATAAAATGTCATAATCAACTATAAAATTGGTTTATGGTATAAAAATATTCAAATTACATTTATTTTAATATTTATAATATCATTTATTTGATTCATTCATTAATAAGGAAAATATTGCACCACTATTGTGTCATAAATAAGTTTTATTATTTAATTTCTAAAAATTACAAATAAAATTTCATGATGTATGAAATATTTTTATATTTCCGATGACTATTTATAGTTGAAGATATCACTTATATAACTCGAATTAAAATTGTTTTTCTAATAAGATATATGTTAATATTATATTTCCCTTTAATTTAAATTCATTATTATAACATGTCATTTTAACACACAAGTGGCTCTACAGGGTCTTAAAATAATCTCAATGATGCTCGTATTCATATATATATCATCCAATTGGATTATAATACATGTTAGGGTAGTTTTATATTATTATAATATTATTTTTTACTTTTATTTCCTTGATTTACACTCTAACCATAGTAAATAAAAATAATTACTGAAGTCACTATTCATAATGACAAAAAATTAAAGGTGCCTATTTACACAATTTGAAAAAACATATTTTAAATATAGAATACATTTTTCTATATTCAAATCACATAATTTGAAGAAATTAATTTAAAATTAATTCTCTTTGTCAAACCAGAAAGCGGGGTTTTAAGAAGTAAAAAAACTATCAAAATATTGACATGTGTTTATATCAAATTTCAAAGTGAAATTACATACGATGATAAAAATTTGATTAAGTGATAAAACCATAATCCAATTATACTTTGAAAACAATTATAAACATTATCTTACTATATAAATAATTTAGACAAAAAATGTTTTTGAGTTAAAATGCAGTATTTTCCAATATTCATTAAAATATGAATGTTATCAGAAAAACACAAAAAATTAACCCAATATATATTTTTATATCCCAATTCTAAATAAAAATTTAATTTCATTAAATTAAATATTTAAAAGTGTCAAATATTGGATTTAAATTGTGTTCTCTATTAAAAGGTAAAAAAATCATTTTTTTAAAAATAATTCTTTTACCCGAATAATTATATTTGTCCTTATATAATGTATAAGAAACACATAATAATTATTTAAAAATTATATGTAATTTTTAAAATTCATAATGTGCTTAATACTATTCATAACCACTTTTTAAAATGGCTAGTTTGATAGGTCATGGTGTGCTTGAACTTGTTGTTGTGTGTAGCGCAAGTTATTGAATTATTAAGAAGAAGTGTACCATGAAAGCTAGGTGTGTAACATTATACACTCATTTAATAGATTTATTCATCTCAATTTATACTCAGAATAAAAAACTATGGGTTGGACATTTGAAAATATATTTATTGAAACCCCATATTGAAAATTGATTAATGAGACATCCATTTGAAAATAAATAAAGGGAAGTATGAAGGTCACCAGAGATAATATATACTAGTATTCCATGAATGAAAATATGGTTATGGAATAAAAAACTAATGATCATGTTATGATTTAGACTGATAGATAACATGATTAGAAAAAGGTTAGTAACCATAAAGTTATAAATCTATGATGATCCAAGGATCCATTTGATTCATCACAATAGAATGTACTAGAAAACATTTTTTGTTTTATGATATTTTCCCAATATTGAAATAATTACTTCATATAATATAAGCATAAGGAACCATACTTAATTTACAAGTAGATTTCGATTTATTAAATAATTCTTACCACAAACTCATGTTTATTTTCAAAAGATAATAAAACTCAAAAAATATATTCTATTTTTCAAAATTGTAAAAGTTTAAAAATATAAACATATAACATTTAAATAAATAAATATATGTTATACTAACTAGGGAATTTATATAGGACAATGGTTGGTGATAAATCCTTTTCCAACTTCGTTTGTGGGTTCAATTCCTACAACCTTGTCCATCACGATGGGTCGTTTCACAACCTACATGTTGTCATTTTTCTCAAACTATATATTTGTTACATTCCATATATAATATTGAGAAATTTTTTAATCATCAACAATACTATCCAAAGTTCAAGTTAATCCATTCCAACCTTTAGAGTTATCCAAAATACATTTGCCCAAACACTCTCTAAAAGGTCTCTAAATTTCCAAAATCAATTGCATCATAAGATTCCCTAAACAATGTAATGTTACTCTTATTGTCACATACTAAATATATGATTACCTTCATCTTATTAAAAAATTAATGAAAACTAAAATTAATGCATTAAAATCCCTATATATTTCACTTTCTTTTTATAACCATAATATAATTCATGAATCAAAAAACAGAATACATTGATTATTTCACTCTGACCATAGTAATAGCAAAAGGTTTTCATTGATCAATTTTCTTCTTCTGAGCTATATTTCCTTGATTATTTGGACAATAATTTTCATAATTTAACATATATTTACAATTATAACATTTCACAATTTCTTTATTTCTCTTACAATCAAGAGCATAGTGACATTTTTCTCCACATTTGTAACAAACTCCGATTACTTTTAGTAAAGTACTAGTGTTTTCCTTCCCAATGTTATCACATTAGGGAATATCCTTATTTTTATTTTTTTCCTGTTATTTTTTAATTGCTCTACCGTTCCTTTATTCTCTTACTTTACATTAATTATGTAATACAAAGATAACACATTTTCCATCTTGATAACACAAGAGACCATATCTTCGTATGGCGAGAAAGATTGTGAGACTAGTTCTCGTCATAGGAATGGATTTAACCCATCATATAATCTATCAATATTACTTATTGGATTAAGTATGTAGTCTTTAGCATGTTTTGATAACCTTGTAAAGTTATTCACATACTTTTAAATGTTCTCATCGTCATTCTACCTCACACTCAGAAATTTCCTTTCTATATCAAATTGTTGTTCATGAGGAAAGTATTTATCAAGGAAAATTTCTTTAAAGTCCCTCTATTAAATATTATCTACTTATTAATCCTCCTTTATGTTTCGAATTAATTACCACCATTGATATGAATCTCTATAGAGTCAGTAAACTTCCATGACAACTTTCTCTTTTTCATCACTTTCGAAAGAAAGAAATATTTTCTCTAAAAAATTTATCTATTACTCAGACAAAAAATGGATTTTTAGTCCCATTTAATGATGGTGGTTATTGTCTAATGAAGTGGTATAACATTGATCCTATGTGTTATGGATCAGGGATCTCTATATGGGTAAGGTTGTTATCCATGACCTAAGTTAGCTATCCTAGTACGGTAATAAGCTATTTTTCACAAGTTGCATCACTATCTCCACTCTAATTATCTTACATAAGAGGTAAATCACTACATGGATTACGTTCATTGATATTGATTTCATACCTTCCAATAGGCACCATTTCTAAACAATGGAATACACTATATTCTTTTACGATTCATATTGCATAGTTCTGAACTAGTAAAATACTTAACCTAAGTTGAAAAAATTATGCACATCTAATCCTTAATCATGAATGTGGTTCCTTTGGGTAAATATTTACTCATAAATCCTTCATAATGGTTTGTAAATAAAATATGAATTATCCTAAGAATATCCCCTGAGAGTGTCAAACTAGGTGTGTAGTATGGCCTATTGTCATATACCAGGTTATCCCGAGTCAATATTGGAACACCTTGCTAGATTTTTCACCCCTAGGAACATATGTTCTAGAACCACGTCCACTTGTAGTATCTTGACCGGGATATATTTCCTGGAATATCCACATAATCCCTACATTTCCAAAATTATATTGGGGTTCTTTTATAAATGTCCTCAAAGTCTATCTTAGGGTTATGATCCATAATCTAGGCTTTCTAAATCTATTTCAAGGTTTTTTCTAAAATCCCTTTGATACCAACTGTAACGCCCCAACCCCAAAATCTCAGAGATGGTGCATTATTTTAATAAAACGGAATGACTACAAGGAATTAATTTTGGAAGGACCTATCAGTTTAACAATCTTGAAAAATTGATTACATATATGAACTTTACATCACAATTTCTTAAATAAAACACATCTTATATAATACATTGATAATGACAATATTCTCATAGTGTAACCTCATATATCAATCATAAAACAGTTCTTTGAATCCTAGGAAAATAAAACATAATAAATGGGTGGGCTCTGATGATCTGAAAAGATAAACAATATATTATAAGTAATCATAAATATGCATAAAATTTTAATACAAGGTATAAAACTAAAACACCAAGATTTTAAACATAATATTCAGAAAAATATAGCAAGAATAAATATAATGTTTCCATATTAAATTTTACATGGATACTCTACTAGTTTGAGAATCAAATTAAATATTTATAGCTAATATGATAATGAGGGAATTCATAATGTCGTACATCTGAAACATATCTTCTAGGCCTCAGACAAGACATCTAAAAATAAATGGTTATAGCCTCGGCCAAATCTGCATCTAAAAATATATTTGAAAGGCCTCAACCAACACCATATATATTCTCTCTCATGAGACATACCAATTCATTTAGGTGATATTTTAGGACCCACCCATGACTTACTAAGTACAATACCTTCCTCAAATGAAAACGGTGAAACATTACATAAATATTTGTATTAAAACAAGCTTATGAAATGCCAATACTTCAACTATAAACCATGAATGGTTTAAAAATAAGGCATCTATAGTAAAAAATATCATAATTCATTAAACACAATATGGAAGATTTTATTATAATAAATCAACATCTATCAAAAATAATATCCAATAAAAGATGTTGACATAGATGAAAATATCAGTAAAACTCTTTGATAGAAATATCCTTTTTCCTGAAATCATATAAATATCACACAATTTATAAAGGAAGTAAATTAATGAAATTTTTTGAATCAAATTGTCACATACCACTTGGAATATTTTTAATGGAATTACCATTTTAATACAATCATGTCCATATAAATAAATTCTAAAAATCATTTTGAACACATAAACATTAAATAAATAGATTTAGAAAAATAAATCTATAAAACCTTTAAAATAAAGATATAGTTAAAGAGTCTCATCCAAAAATCCTTAAAATATTTATTTTTAAAACATTTTTATTTAACATGGGAATGGATGATAAATATTTCCCAGTAAATACATATACATAAACAATCTTGGATAACAATGATATTGAAGAATTAGCCATTGCATTACATCTAATACTCTCTGTACATGTCCAAAACTCATGTATAACGTTTTTAACAGTATTAAAAACTAATATCAGATTCAAAATAATATTTACTATATTATATATTCTTATTTTATGTTTTTATATTACTCTTTTATTAACAATTCCATGTTAATGGAACATTTCAGGTAATAATCGCTTTGTTTATCGTACTTGTTTTGACATGTTATTCTTGATCATATTACTGAGATCATTACTTACATACATACAAAATGTATAATATGATTTATATATCATATATATTTATAATATAAATATATATATATATATATATATATAGTATAAATATATATGGAATGGAATACACCATTCATGGAGATGGTAGACCGTATGTACGCAAGAACGTCGTTTTCGTTTTCTTATCGCATCGAATGGAAAAAATTGAGTGACAGATATATAAATATATAAATAAATATATATTATTCCATTAGAAATATTATTTCATATATTTTATAATTATAGTTTTTATATTCATTCGTTGATGGTGAACATGAAAGATGAGTCTAATCGCATCGTGGAGACGGTAAGTTATATGTACACAAGAGCGACGATATCATTTCTATAATGGTTAAATGTTATAGATTTAGATAGAATATGAATTTTAAATAAATAATAAAATGATATATTTATTATTTAAGTCATTTATATTCATCATTATACCCATTGAAATAATATATAGATGAAAAACTATTTACACCATGTGGAGGAGATGGTAAGTCGTATGTACACACATGTTGAGGTATTGTTTTTCATAGGATTGGAAAAAAAGGAATATGGTTGAACCATAATCATAAATACATATCCAAATATATTATATTATTGATTTATTATTTTAGTATGGTGTCAACTTAGAAATAGGAAGTAGAATAATTAAAGAACGTTGAAAGAAGGGATAAAATGATTACCTTTTCTTCGGGTGTCTTCTTGTGATTTTCACAAAAGGACTCCTTAAATTGGTTTTATACACAAGGGGTTGAATATATGATATATTTAAGAATTTTGGGAGGATATTTGGTCATGTTTTGGCCCAGACAAAGTTCTTTGTAGGTGTGAATTAAATAAAAGGATAAGTGCCATTTTATAAGAGAGGCGAGGGTCACTTTAGGAAAAGCATGAAATATTAATTTATTATAAATTTATTTTCAGCTTATAGTATCTCCAAAGTTATTTATTTCTATAATATGATTATTATGGGTCGGAATAATCTCATATAACTATTTCTAGACAAGTTTTGGTTGTGAATGTAACCATATCTTTTGGGATTAACCACTAGTTAAACAGTTTAACTCTTATCGCGTCTTCTAGTATTTTTATAATACATGGTTAATATAGTTAATATAAAATTCCAAGAAATCATAAATTGGATAATTAATTACATTTTTAACATTATATAATTTTGTTTTATGAATATTTGAATTTAATTAGTTTTATATCATTTAATAAAATTGTATTTGTTTAAAACAAATTATGTCAATTTTGACACAATTTAGTAATTGATATTTTTTAAATTCATAAAAAAATTATTCCTTTGAACCAAATGCATTAATTGAAATGAAAAATGTCATATTAATCTAAAAATTTAGTGGATGGTATAAAATCATTTAAATTTAAATTATTTTAATATTCATAATATCATTTATTTTATGCTTTCATTAATAATGAAAATAATGAAACATTATTGTGTCATAATTAAAAATAATTATTTAATGTTTAAAAATTAGGAAAAATACCATGATGTATTAAATATTTTTATATTTATAATTAATATTTATAGTTGAATATTGTTCTTATATATCTCTAATTAAAAGTGTGTTAGTAATAAAATACATGTTTATGTTATATTTCCCATGATTATAAATTAATTTTTATAACAACTCATTTTCACACCCAAGTGACTCCATATGGTCCTAAAATGAACCTAACAATGATATTGGTCTTCCATATATCATCCAATTGTATTATAAGAAATTTTAGGGTAGTTTTATAGTATTATAATATTATTTTTACCCTTATTTACATATTTACCCTTTAACCATGGCAAATAAATATAATTTCTAATGTTACTATTCATAATGTCCAAAACATTAAAGGCACTTATTTACACAATTTGGACCTTATGATTATAAATATGGAATATTTTTTTCAAAATTCAAAACATATATTTTCCAAAAATGAATTTAAAATTAATTCCCATTTTCAAAATGAGAAAGAGGGGTTTTTAAGAAGCAAAAACTATTGAAATTTTTATATGTGTTTATATACAATTTTAAAGTAAAATTAATTCCAAGGACAAAATTTTTATTAAATTATAAAAAAATGATCCAATAATAATTTTAAAAAATTAAAAATATAATCTAACTATATACATATTTTAGATGAAACCGCATTTTTCAATTGAAATGCTGTATTTTTTCACTACTCATTAAAATATGAAAGTTATCAGAAAAACCCAAAAAATTTAACCAAACTAATTTTTTATTTTCTACTTTTAAAGAATAATTTAATTTCATCAAATTTATTATATAAAAGTTTCAAAATATTGGATTTAAAAAGGGTACTCTATTAAAAGGTGAAAAAAATGTATTTTTTGAAAAGTACTTCTTTTATCCAAAAAATTGAATTTTTCCTTATATTATGTATAATAAAAACATATGATGAATGATAAAATTATATGAAATATTTAAAATTCAAAATTCAGTTAATAATATTCATAACCACGTTTTAAACGACTAGTTTGATAGGTCATGGTGCGCTTGAACTCGGTGTTGCGTGTAGCACAAGCAACTTAATTATTAAGAAGAATCATAACTTGAAAGATTGGGGTGTCACATCATGTATATATAACCCTGGAAGACATAGATACAAGATATCTGGCATAACATATTCCACAATGTATAAAGGAAAAAAAAATTATATCAAGCGTCTTGAGCTCTAACTCTGTCTTCTGCTATCAATCTCCATCCTAAATAGTGAGAAATCAAGTGTTCAAAGTTGTATGATTCCCTTTATAAACACATTCATTCAAGGAATCTACTCAAGGTATCAACCAATTCCTGGAGACTGAGTGAGATATATCTCAGTGGGCCACCACCAACAGTTTCTATAACATCTGGCCTATGTAATAGAAATATAACAGTGTGCATGCATCTAAATACAAAGTAATGAAATGAAATGCAACTAAATACCCCAATACCTTATTATCCCTTGACTGGCATCTGAAGATAATGATTCCATTAATTTATTATTACTAGATTATAAATAAGTCACATGTTAAAAATATTGAAGTATCCATGGTATGACAAGGAATCTTTTTTATATAAATTGAAATGTGAATTGGAAACATGTAATGATATTTATTAACGAGGTTCCAAGTTAATAACCAATTCCATGTAGACATTAATGGTCTCTAACTCAGTAATAATAGTATCCTAGCTAAGGGTAATATTTTAATCCAAGGATCATATTCCAAAGAATTCCACAATATAATGAATACCGAATCCAAGGTGATGATCCATGCTAAAATGGGTCTAAACGGAGGTAGGTTCATATGGGCTATAACCAGGGAACATACTTGTCAACGCTGGATCCAAGTGTTTATG
The DNA here is from genome assembly GCA_963277665.1 of Viscum album. Classification (NCBI taxonomy): domain Eukaryota; kingdom Viridiplantae; phylum Streptophyta; class Magnoliopsida; order Santalales; family Viscaceae; genus Viscum; species Viscum album. Next base: position 956,520,638 of record OY728143.1, on the reverse strand, counting down.
AAAGGAATCCTATAATACTAAGTGAGGGATCCTACAGTTTCATATTAGGCTTCCAAGAATAGACATGGATTGGTATCTAGGTGGGTCTCAACCTTAGAAACCCATATCCTTGAATTAGAATGGGGTTCTCGAGTTCCTATAGTATTTCCTAATAAGAAGCCAAGGTGAACTCGAGTCAGGCCATTCCTGTTTAATTTTGAAGTCATGAAATATTTCATTTGGTTCAAGCCTTAACTTTCATTGGTGTGATAATATAAAGTAGCATGAAACCTTTATTAATTATATTAAAGGAATATTCAATAATTAAGGTTCATTGTAATGAATTCCATTAATGTGGAAAGGGGTGATATGAACATGAAACCTATATTTCATTCACATTTCATATGGTCAAGTCATATACCTAATATACATACCAATTATCTTTTCAAATTTAATTATCAATTTGAGGAACTTATCTTAGGTGTGTCATGTGGTGAGAAAACATAGTACATTCCATTATGCAATTCATTATATAAATCAATCCATTTAATATAGAAAATCATACCCTTAGTAGGGTCAAGACAAGTCACACCCGAACGGTGGCTCAAATGTGTCCAATACTAAGAACTCAATTATGGAATAACATCCATCATTTTATGGATGGATTTATAGGAATAACCACAAAAAATTAATCACATATATAGAAATATCATAACCATATTGTTATAACGATTATAAGCATAACATATAAATTAAATAAATATCACCCGATGAAATCGGTGGCCCTAAAACAACAATTCCTAAATATACGAACTGTAGGGATGAGTTATAGACCACCCATATTAGGCTTTTACAACACTCCTCCTTCGGTATCGACCATTGATTTGGCTCAGATTGAATTATATCTAAGAAAAGATGAAATGTTATTACACAATGATAACTAGTTCAAGAGTAAAATAAAATGAGAAAGGCTTAAACGGACTTCAGCACTTACTGTTTTCCATCCACCTGATGAATGGAAGTTCGTTTGGATCCAAAATGAAGGAGATATTTCCATCCCCTGATGTGGCCTTCAAAAATATCCCAAATAGGTTCCATGGTGGTTAGTCCCATTGAAAATTATATTAGGGAAGAAGAGGTTGATTAATTAGAAAATTAATGGAAAATAGACATTTTACCCCGAAAAAACACATGTGCATGATTTTTCCACATGTTTTGAAAAATCATGTTCAATATAATAACAGGTACCTGAGAGGAAATTTTACCGGTACAGTTAGGGCATACAGATGTGTGCCAAACGTGCGATATGGTTCTACCAGAAAATAGAGCATCAACACGGTTATTTAAACCGTGTGATAATCATGCACCAACTGTGTGATATAGGAAATTTCCCAAAACGATAGGTTCTATTCTCTAAACAATCCAAAAACACCCCTAAGACCTTTTCAAACTCATTAGTTACCCATATTTGGCCCAAAATTAACAATTTGACCAAAATTTGAAGGATTTATAATTGAGTGAAAAACAGGGTTCTTACGGTCTTCACACCCCCCCAAAGAACTCATCCACGACTTCACCAATCAAAAGGTGGTGAAACACTGTCTGAGAAAAATTCTGTCCAATGAGAATGTATGTCGACCTCTCTCTCCCAAGACTCATCCTACATGCGGCCATGATTCCATAGGACTAGAACTAGAGGGACATATCGGCCTTGAAAAACCTTTTTTCTCTGATTGATAATGGATACTAGATACTCCTCAAATTTATAATCATCATATAACTCAAAATCCTTGGGAACAAAGGTACGAGAGGGGTCGACCTGATGCTGGGGAAGTTGTGAAACATGGATGATGTTGTGCATGTAATGATACCTATGAGGTAATATAAACTGATAAGCTACCGGTCGGATTCTTTCTAAGACCCCAAACTAATCGATATAATGAGGCGATATCTTCCCTTACTTATGTAATAGTATATTCCCTAGCTTGGGAGTTATGGGAAGAAAAACATGATCCCTGACCTCGAACTAAGGAGGACATCGATGGCTATCAGAATAATATTTTTTTCTAGACTGGGCATCATTCATATACTTTCTGATCAGCTAAACCTTATCCAAGGTATGATGAAAAAGATGAGGACCAAATATGGCTGTCTCACCTGTGTCTAGCTAGCATAGGGGTGAATGGAATGGCCTACCATATAAGGCCTCAAAAGGAGCCATTTGAACTGTCACCTGAATGCTATTATTATAGGAAAAATCAATGAGATGGATATGTTTTTTCCAAGAACAACTGAAATCAAGGACACATGTTCAAACCATATCCCTTATAAACATAATAAACTATTATGATTTTTCATTAGTGTGAGGGTGAAAATATATTCTTAGAATAACCTGAGTTCACATATCTTTCTATATTCCCTACAAAAATCTTGTTGTAAAATGAGAATCTCTATCTAAAACAATAGTACAGGGGATTACATTGAGTCATACAATATCACAGACATACATTCTTCTTAACTCATCAACAGAGAATGTCCTTCGAATAGGAATTAATTGGGATACATTCATTAGTGTGTCAATGAAAACCCATACAACATCACAACCTCAAGGTGACCTAAGAAAACTTACTACAAATTCCTTAGCAACTTCTTCCCATTACCATTCTGGTAATGTAAGTGGTTTTAATAAGCTTGTAGTTCTCTGGTACTCTGGTGTCACCTGATGACCGGTGGAACACAAATTTATAAAGGCTAATATTTGATGTTTCATCCCTGGACACCAATACTAGTGTCATATTTCTCAATTAATCTTCGATATGCCTGGATGAACTGACCAATAAGAGGCATGTAACTCTTTCATAAACTCATCTCTCATATCTATAGGGACCCAGACACATCCAAGAATACACATGATGTCGTATCTATCTACAAAAAAAATCCATAGGTGGGTTATCTCTGGATATACTCTCATAGAGTCCCAATCCTATAGGATCAGAAACTTTTCTACCCTTCACCTTTTCAATGAGGAAAGATGAAACTGTTATAGATGAGCGATAAGACTACTCGTGAATATCATGAAACTCTATGTGGAGATCATAGAAGAGGGCCATTAACACCCATTAATCATTTAATTCTTATACTTCATGTTCATGAGTTTTCCAACTCAGTGCATCTGTAACCACATTTCCCACCCTAGGTGTATAAGAAATATCAAAATCAAAGGATTATTGAAATTCAACCAATATTCACTATTTGAGGTTAAATTCATGTCATGTTAAGATATATTTTATGATCATGTGGTCTATGTACACCATAAATCTCTCACCTAAAATATAGTGTCTCTAGTGAAATAAGGCATGGAAAACTGCTTCTAGATTAAGGCCATGTGTCTGTTAATTTCTATTTTGATACCTCAAATTCTAAGATCCATATACAAATACTATATTTTCTTGCATCAAAACAGCTCTTACGCTAATTCATGATGCATCACAGAAGACGTTATAACTTATACTTGACTCGTGAAGAATTAGAATACGTGTTGAGAGAATCCTCCGCTTCAGCACCTCAATGGATTTCATTCATGCTTCTGACCAAAGAAACTTAAAACCATTCTTTGTAATATTAGTAAGAGTTGAAGAAAGGATTGAGAAATCTTGTATGAAATTCCTATAAAATCCATATAGCCCCAAGAAACTATGTATATTAGTCACATTATTAGTATATTCCGAGGAAACTATAACACTGACCTTTTTAGGATCAAAAGATAATCCCAATTCTGATATTATATGACCTAATAATTGAAATTTGTCGATATAGATGTGGCACCTAGAAATTTTGGAACCAAGATAATCATCTCTCAGTTTAATTAGAATGGTCTCAATATGTTTGGCATGGTTTCTATGAGTATGAGAAAATACCAAAATGTTGTCTACAATGACCATGAAAAATGTATCCAATAGGGGTGTAAAACCCTATTCATCAGAGCCATGAAAATGTTGGGTTCATTCATATAACCAAACAACATAACAAGGTACTCATACAGACCATACCTACTGTGGATAGCTATATGAGTAATTCATGAAATCCTAACTTGTATGTGATGATAACCTGATCTTAGGTCGATCAGGGTGAACACATTTTCTCCTTAGATCTAGTTGAAGAGATCATCTAATCAAGGTAATGTATATCAGTTCTTTACCGTAAGCTGATTTAACTTTATGTAATCTATGAATAGATATAAGATTCCATCATTCTACTTGTAAAAGTCAAAGGAAAATAACAAGAGGATGTACTAGGCTATATAAAACCTTTGTCCTATAAATCCTATAACTACATCTTGAGCTCTTGAATCTCTATAGGTGTCATCCTATATGAAGGAATGTATTCTAGTGATACACTTAGAAAAATATCTATTCTAAACTCTACCTCTCTCTCAAGAGGTAATCCGAATATATCATCCATAAATATATCCCTAAAATGATCCAATATTGGAGGGATGTTAACATATCACCAAAAATGACCCACCATGAAGATATTTTCAATTTAGGCGGTCACTCCACCTATCCTAGGATGATCTAGTCCATCTCTACCATACTAGACATCCCTCTCACCCTTATGAAGATAAATACTACCACTAGGTGACATAAAAAATCCCCTTTGGTGATAAAAATCTACAAAAGCATGATACCAAACCAACCAATCCATCCCGAGAATGACACTGAAGCCTTTCATCTCAAGAATTAAGAGGTTCTATAAGAGAGGGTAAATTCCAACCATAATGGGGTAGTCCCCACACTTTTATATGGCCTATGTTCATACCCCTAACAGTGTATCTAGGGTCATTAAACCATGGTAATATTGTATCTCTAGTCCAAGACATTTCAAAATAGAAACATAGATAAATGATTTTGAAGTACCTATATCAAATAATGTAGATACTGTAGTATAAGCCACAAGAATAGTTCCTCATTCTATAGATGGCCCCCAGCCTGATCCTTGGGTATTGGATGCAGAGCTTGCAACTGACTTGATCCATGGGAATGTGAAACAAATAGACTAAAACAATCATAAATGATATGTTGATGCAACTGGTGATCAAGGTTCTGTCTTCCATGGCCACAACCTCCCCCTCGGGTAGTCCTGTCAGTTCTATTCCAACCCCCCACCTAATACAGCATGAAAGAACCCACTAATAAAGGTATAGCTAGTGAAGATCCATTTCCACTCAAAGATTGTTTACTGATGTTTTCCCATAAAGCCTAAAGCTTGTCACTCCATTAGTTCTTTATCGTAATGATTCTTTAGTTTCCCCCATCATCGACACATATGACACACTATAGAGCTATTGAAATGGGAACTCTGGTTGTCACTCCCTTGATGTGAAACCTCGAGAGACAATTTCTTGCCTCTCAAAGAACAACTGACCTGATGTGGTATTGATCCTCAATGCTTGGTATTATTGTTTTCCCTTTGGATATGCTCTGTTATATGAGCATAAATGACTATTGAATAAAATTTATTTTGGCGAAATCCTTTCTCCAATGCATGGATGGAATACTGGAGACCATCCTCCAAATTTCTAGTAAGTGAAATCTCATAACTAGCTAGAAGAAGTGAAAAGCGTATTAACTCTATGAAACATTATTAATACTTTATTACTATCCTAGAACTCTAATTGAGATGCATGAACTCTCGAAATCTATCGACTCTCAGCATTTGAGGAAAGAATTAATCATTGAAGGTCGTATGGAAATAATCCTATAACATGCTTTGATGATGACCAGCCAGGGAAATCACATCCCACCAGCACTTGGCTGAATCCTAAAGCATGGATATTCCATGAATTAACCTCCAATAGAGTGGAATATCAAAATTATCAAAGATATATAGGGTGGATTCTACCCAAGACTCAGTAGCCTGCGGAATACCATCCCCTTAAAAGGTTAGAGGATGTTGCTACTAAAACTCATGAGTTAGATCTACTATTGTTGGTGAAAGACAGGGAGCACCATGCAGGGACTAAAACTAACTTAGTAAACTATCACAAACATGGGTATCAGATCCCAAATCAGGTACAACAGGCAGTTCCTCGACTAGAAATTATAGAGGTAAGAGTGACGACTTAGGACCCTCTACATCTGGAGCATAGTAGTCACCACCCACCTAGCATAATATATGAGGACATCATGGCAGCATTGGTATAAAATGCCAAGAACATGCCTCAGAACAATATTAAGAAGAAATATAGGAGCACTACCAGATGTTAAATGTAAGAGAAATCACTACCCAAGTTATACTACTCGAACTACCTTCTTATATTTCCATGTGTCAGTAAGTTCTCAAGTATAATTTTCATTTCATTTTACATTTAATTTTCCAAGTTCAATCCTTTACCTTTCATTAATGTGACAATGTGGGATAAGGATATACAACCAATTAATTTTAGATATCATGATTCACTTTATAATGGGTATCCATTTATAGTGAATCAGTTCCCATACACCTTATTAATGGAAATAAGACACATTTATTTATGGTATAATATCTCTACTTAGTAAATTACTCATCCTAACCCATGAGGTAAAATACACATCCTGAATTGAGATAGGTAATTACCCAATCTCAACCAAGAGTAATAAAATCATAAGCTAACTATTCCAGCATCAATCAACAATCTCAAGAATATCGAGCAATGTAAAATAGTGAAATGCATCTATATGGCATGGAAATATGCATGACTTGTGAATTATGGATTCTTATAATGATCATGTAATAATGATCCATTCCCTCATATCATTGGTCCAAGGATGAAAAAAATCCTCAAACAGAGTTATAATCATCAACACCACAAAACATGTGTGTCACCTAATAGTAAAATAATGTCAACAATAATAGGAAAAATTGAATGACAATTATAATTTATGCAACACAACTTTTATCTCAAACATGGGTTTGTGATTCCCAAGCACAACTTATGACCAAGTTATCTGCATTTATAATATCCAATATAATGTATCAAAATATTAAAGCTAAAATGGAAACTCTTTTGATACCCCTTTGTGATGTCATGGACCTGGATTCTACTTAGTAGGTGCCCTGAGCCTAGGGCACCACATGGCCTCAAGCGCAACTCGCTAAATTCTATAGATTACTGACTAGAGGTGAGGAGAAATGGTGTGTCTATCGGTAGACAATGATTTCATTTGAAAAGTTTAGTGAAGAGGATAAATCTAAACTGATGTAAATATATAAATAAATATAATTAATTAGAAGGCATGATAGAAAATAGAGACAATAGTAACAATAGTAGGAATAACTGGAATAACATACATGTATACAACTAATGATGATATGTCATGTATCTAGAAAACTAGAAAACAAGGATATAATAAAATAGGCATAACATATTCCAAAATTTTTTAAATGAAATCAAAAGACTACCCCAAATATCATGAGAACCGTCTTAGTCATTTGTTATTAATCTCCATCCAATATAGTAAGAAAACAAGTGTTCGAAGATGTATCATTCCCTTTATCAACACCTGCATTCATATAATATACTCTGGGTACCAAACGGCAGCTGGAGTGGGTGTGAGTTAAATATTAGTGGGACACCACCAATATTTCTATAACATTCAACCCGTGTAATGGAAATGTAACAGTGTGAAATAATTCTTATATTAATGAAAGTAGGGAACTGTAACAAAATATACAAGTACCTTTCTCAACCCACAACTAGTTTCTAAACATTACTGTTCTATTAATTGATTATTACCAGTTTATAATCAATTCACTTGTTAACAATAGTTAAGGTTCAAGTTATAACATGGAAACCTATAATGACATTTAATAATGAAGATCAAATGTAAAAACCAAGGCAACGTAGGCCTCAAGGGTTGCCAAATCAGGAATAATTGTATCCTCGCTAAGGGTGAGAGTATAATCCAAGGATCACATTCCAAGAAATTATACAATATTATTATTATTGAATACAAAGTGATTAGTCATGGTAAAATGGGGCTCAACAGAGACAAGGATATATGGGATGTAACCATGGAACCTACATGTCAATGCAAGATCCAAGGAGTGTATCCAAGGAATCCTTTAATACTATGTGAGGGATCCTACATTGTCATACTAGGAATCCTAGAATATAAATGGATCAAGATCTTGGTGTGTCTCAACCTAAGAAATTTGTCACCTTTAATCAGAATGGGGTTTTTGAGTGCTCATAGTCTTCCACAACAAGAATCCATGGCAACCTCAATTCCAGACATTCATATTTAATTATGATGCCATGAAATATTTCATTTCATTCAAGCCTTTCCTTTCATTAGTGTGATAAGTTCAAGTGGCATGAAATATTTAATTATTCCCTTAAAGGCATATTAAATAAATATTGTTCATTCTGCTACCCTCCCTTAATATGGCGAGGAGTTCCACAAACATGAAACCTATATTTCATTCACATTTAATATGGTCAAGTAATATAATTATTATACTTTCCAAATTCCATTTCCCATTTAATTATAAATTTGAAGGAATTACATTAGTTGGGTCAAGTGGTGAGAATACATGGTACATTGCTTGATGAAATTCACAATATAAATCAAACCATTTAATATAGAAAAATCATACCCTTATAAGGGTCAAGCCACATCACACCCAAACAGTGGATCAAACATATCAAATACTAAAACCCCAATTATGGCATAACATCCTTCATGAGATGGATGGAGTTGTGGTCATAAACACCATAAATTAATCACTTATATGGAAAGATAATAACCATACATCTCTAACAATTATAACAATGGAATATACATTCAATTAATTCCAGCCAATGAAAAAAGTGGGCCCCACGCGACAATTCCAAAATCAACGAACTTAGGGGATCAGTTATTGAACACCCACCTTCGGCTTCTATAACTCTTATCCTCCAGTATCGGCCCTTTATTTGTCTTGAAAAAGAGTTGATCGAAGAAAAGTGAAAGAAATATCACACCATGATAATTAGGTCAAGAGAAAAATAGAAGGAGAAATGCCTAAACAGACTCGAGTACTTACCGTTGTGCATCCAATGTGGTGAACGGAAGCTCGATTGGATCTCAAATGAAGGAGATATTTCAATCCCTAGATTTTGCCTCAAAATTCTCCAAAATGAGAGCAATGAAAGTAAATGCCACTGGAAATAATATTAGCGAAGAAGAGGTGGCTTAATTAAATCATTAAGGAAATAATAGAAATTTTACCAAGAAAAATAGCATGTGCATGATTTTTCCTTAGGGTTTGAAAAACCATGCACAAAACATGAATGGGTACATGGGAATAAAGGTCACCTACACTATTATGTTGTACGTCCGTGCTCCAACCATGTGATATTGTGCTTCCCAAAAATAAATTGTCCACATGGTTAGGAAAATCATACGCCAAGTGTATGTCAATCATCTCATATGGCCAGTTTCCCAAAAAGATGGGTTATGTGCACCAAAAATCCCTACACACCCCAGAGACCTTTATGACTCATTAAGAATATGTATTAGGCACAACATAAATAATTATATAATAATTTAAAGGATACATACCTAAGTAAAAAATCCAGGTTCTTACTATATTCTTTGGTCAATCACATTCCATTTACAAATTCCTATATGAGATTTATTTCTTAATTTATTTAATGGATTAGGTTAAGAATTACAAGGGGGTCAATTAAATAAATTCAAATTTAACCGAATATATCAATGGATGAAATGAAATTTTTATTATAGATTATTGAGTTTTTATATTCATATCATAATTTTCCACGTCTCTATTTCGTATTATCAAAATCATTTTTCATTTCGTATATAGTTATAATAGAATCATGAAAATGATTATAAAAATTTACATATCTTGAAAAAACTATATATTTTTGTCAAATAAGGTAGAATACTTATATAGTTGATAATTGTAGTTTATTCTTTCTTTTATTAAAAATATTTGTTTTTTTGTCTTACCTATGGTGGTGGGGCTGGAATATATATTAAAAAATAATTCATTCTAATTTTATATATTTTCACTAATGGGTGGCATTTTTTGGTGATATTTTTTGTATATTTTAAAATTTATGAGAATTATGAAATACCAAATTTATTAGAATTATTAAAAACATTGAGGAATTTTTCTCTAATTATATTTTTAGAATGATTGGAAACATATATTAAAGGTTATAGAAAACCATGTAAATTGATTTTGTGAAAAGAATATATTTTGGGGATAACTAGTTGAGAACACATGATTTAGGGATAGATAACTATTAGTATTAATGTAAGTTTGGTATTGATATGAAAATGTTTGTATTGATTTTGAAAAATTAAGTGAAAAATTATTGTTAACCTTGGGATTGATAAATTTTTCTTAATATGTTTTTGTGAATTTCATCACATTTTTTAATTATGGTATTTAATGGTTTGTGTCATATTTTATATCATTCGAGGGTTAAATATAGTGTTAATTTAGATAACAATATATAGTTTCACTTTTACTTAATGAAATGAATATTGAAATATTTTTTGGTAAACTTATGTCATAAAAAATATATGATTAAGATATACACAAACATTATTAAATTATTATATGAATGGATAATATTTTCTGAAAAAATATAACTAACTTCATATAGCCTAAGAGAGTATGGTTTATGTCATATGAGAGGTTATACCCCAAATGATGAATATGTTATGAATACCCTTGCCAAATTTCTTTGATGATTACTAATTAAAATTACGAGGATGCAATTTATTTAACGAGTTGGGATTGAAATGACGCGAAATATCACTGTACATTTTCCATAAAAAAACATTGTGTTTGATTTCATTCTCAACATGAAACACCAAACTTATATAAAACTATGATAGGTTTAGATCATTAACAACTAACCATTTGATTATTTTTTACGAATATAAGTAACAAAATTATGAAATATATCTGTATGTTTTTATATTTAAATGTTATTTTATAAAAAAATTTCAATTCATAATTGTGTTTAAGAAGCCACATTTTTATGCATTGTACTTTAATTAAATAAAACCATGATTATTATTATTTAATAACGATTTTAATAAAATATATTACCGATTCGCTAATTATATCTTTACTTATTGGCTTACAAAAAATTAAAACATTAATAACTATTATTTAAAGAAGTCATTTTCCAATAAAAAAAATTTCCCATTTATTTTATGATTTTATTTAAAAGATAAAATGTAAAATTTTGAAAAACTAAATTTGAAAAAAGAAAAAAAAATTGTTCATAATTTTAATTTTTTTATGGTGAGTTTTTTGGATAGTTTTTAAAATATTTTTTAGGGGAATAGTGAAAAATACTATTTTTTCAAATAACATTGATTTTAATACATTAATAGTATATAGATATGAGTTGATAATTATGAAAAATATTTTCAAAATACCAATATTTATTTTATAAGTGTCTTTATATTTGAAAAAAATAATTTTCAACTCATATTTGACATTTTAGAGATTATGTTTTTTTAAAAAAATAATACATTATACATTTAATTTTTTAAAATTATTTTTTATCAATTTTAGAAATTCAATCAAATAAAATGGTTTTAAAATTTTGAATTCGGTAGTCTAAATTATTGCATAAGGTCAATTTATATTAAGGAATAAATGATAAGTCTCCATCAGAAAAAAACTAGTTATCTAGATGTATATCAATAGTGCTAAAAAGGATTTAACCTAAAAGGAAAGAACCTAAATTTTTTAAAAAATGCATAGGAATGGGTGGTTAAGTAATTTCTTTAATTTATCCCTTACAATATACACTATTTTACAATTTTTGAGCTACTTTCCTTGGGAGTGACTTACTATTATTAAAATAATTTTCATGTTTATAAAAATTCTATCCCTTTTAACATATAAAAGTGGAACTCCCCTCCTCACATCCCCTCACATAACAACAAATTTTTTTCATCCCAAAAACTACACATAAATATACCTAACATTCCTATAAACAATAAATAAGTTGTTCTCTTATAAATTTACCATCCATCAAAGGCTTTTTACCTTTCATAAAAGAGATACTCTAAGAATTGATGTACAAATTTCAAGCAAGTACTTTCTCAATTATAGTCATTTAGATGCATTTAATCTTCTAAAAGTTCTATTACACCTTCTTAAAATTAAAAAATCAGTATCATTAGTATACATTTATTTTATATAACGATGGTACATGCATTAACCATCGCTCTCATTTAAATTATTAAAAATTAAGTCAACATTCGTTTTTTGTGTATACAACGACATCCATGACTCAATGTTTTAATTATCATTCACCTTCATACAAGGCTAGTCATCATAGTTAATTTAATATATAAGTATTGTATTTATAACATATTTTATATTATTAAATGGTAAACCATATTAATACTTTTCCTCTTTCTATATAAAATGAAATCATTATCCATGTGTATTGGTAAACTACCACCTCAATGTAAATATTTCATTTTAATCTCATTTAATCATAACCATACATTTCTGTTGATGTTAATGGTTTAACTGGATTATTAATATTTTTATGAGGTTTTTATTTTTTAAGACCATTTTTAAAACCCATAAATAATAAGGGAAATAAAAAACTATGGTAAATTCACCCATACAAAAGAACATTATTAGAGAAAAAATGATTTATTCATACTCTTAAATAAATTTTTATAGAATCTATTATTTTGATACTTATTTAAATTAATATATATGAAACAAATAAAAACTATAAAATTTCAATAATCTTCAATTATAATGATAGTACCTGTAAATCACATCATAATCATCCATTAATTATTATATGTTCTTATTTGGATTAGTTTAACCGCCTATTAGAAAAATGTAATAAATTTTATCGAGGATGAATATCGGAATTTAATTTAATTTTATATATTTTACAAAAACTTAAATACATTTTCTTTTGTTCTATAAGGGTAATATAAAAACTTAACTCATTATATCATAAAACACCCTTCATTCACTATGAATCCTTGAAAAATTCTCATCACAATATTAAAATTTGAGGATCATAAAAAACCCATATAAAAGATTTATAATAATTAAATGAATAAAATAGTTATTTTACCTTTTATGATCTAAAAATTATCAACATTTTATGAAGAATGAATAAGAACACCACTATTACCAAACTAGTTCAAAACTATCATGATTACTCACACCCAATTTCAAAAATAGATAATTACTAACTAATATACACATAAAGAATAGTTATAAATTATATTTATAAAATATTGTAGATATCAAAAACTATATGAAATGGGTTTCTAAGATATCTAAATTTTTTATACAATATTTTAGAGTACATTTCATCTAATAATTATTTGAGTTAAGGGTTGTTTCCCACAAATTTGAATTCCTTGAGGTATGTTTTCATTATACTCCAAGTTCTATTTTTTCAAGGTGACAATAATTAACTATTATAATTTTTTTTATCATAAATCCCTTATATTTCATGATTTTCATTGTTATATTTTAATTTTATTCTATCATAGGGTTTGGATTCATAAATAAATAAATACTTTATGTGTTTTTTGAACAAAATTTAATTTCGTGAGACAAATTTTATTTTATGGACCTTCATATATTTAATAGGGAATATTTAAAAAATAATTAATATAATTTACCGTATTTATGTAATTAAAAAGGATTCAATATCAATATCATATAATTTTATTAAATCTACATCGGTTCAATAGATACCATTATTGGGAGGAGCCTTGATAAAAATGTTACCCATATTCTAAGGACTTAATTGAAAATCCTATCTTTTTAATTAAGAATTATTTTGAAGGATAATCTATATATGGAATTTTTATTCTTTATAAAACCAATTATAATTTTATTTTTATATTCATGGGTTTTTAAATTTCTCCACAGAAGTTTTATTTCTCCTAACACATATTTCAAATAAAGTGTTTCTTGTAATTGAAATCAAACCTGTCTCTTTTTCTCATTAAGAAACCTACCTTTTTATGTCCATATTCATTGTATTATTTTGAAAATTTATTTATTTAAGAATAAATTATTGATTATGTTCATTTTATAATAAATGAACTTATTTTTAATGTTTTAAAAATATTTTTTACATTTTCCCTCTAGGTCGTGTTCTGCAAAATTTCAAAATAATATTTTTTGATGTTTTGGTGTGAACATTTAATTTCCCAACCATTATAATTTTATATGAATTTTTATCTCTATATTTTCATTTTTAATGGGAAATTTTTTTTCATAGTCTTGGAAAATATTTATTTTAAAATTTCTCTAAATGATAAAAACTTTTCTTATTTTCAAAGTGGTTTTTATTAAATATTATTTAATGTAATTTTTATCTATATAAATTCCCTATGATGCATTATATATTTGATCAATTATATTATTTTAATCATAACATTAACCTTATTTTCCTATATCTATAATTAAATGATCTTTTCTTCCTTGAAAATGATAGATAACTATTTTTTTCTAATTCATTGATGGTTTATAAAAATAATGTTTCGTCCATTTCCACCCTCCATGAATACCATATTTTTTATTAATGTAATTTAAGGTTATTTATCTTACTTCTATACAATTATTGGTTACATAAATTATTATCCTAACCATATAATGTTCATATATATTCTTTAAATATCCTATGATTTTTTTCTGGTTTGAATGGTATTTACTAAGAATGTTACTTATTTTAATTGGATAGCCATTTATTTTCAATGGGTTTATCATGTGTAGATTACTGAGGAAAATATTATTTATTTACATAAGTGTATCAATTTAAAATTTATGTGAAACACATTTTCTTTCCATGGGGAATTTAGGATGTTTTTAATGAATCCTAATTAATTTCCATTGGTTCGTTTTTTCTATAAAAAGGAAATTATTTTCATTTGAATGTTTTAGGAAATCTATTTTAGTTTTAGGGTTTCTTTATGATGTTTTGATTTAATGATTTATAAGTAGAAATAATTAGTACAAATTTATGATCTTATAGGTCATATATAAACCTCCAATGTATTATTTAAAAGTTTAAATCTCAAGATATATGTATATGACAGTACAATTTAAGTTGTTCACAATCAAGGGTGTAAGTGTTTGACTAATGAAGGTGATTTTTACATGAGAAAAATTATGATTTATCACATGCATTAGAATATTTGTGTGGCTAATTAATTTAATTTTTCCATATACTAATGTGTGTTCCAAAATTTGAAATATGTTCCATAGTTTTATTCTTATTCTCATTCTTATTTTATAACGACCCATACTTTACATACGTTGTTAATACTTCAAAATTGAAGCACACTTATTACAACATACGACAAAACCACAAAGGACCGTATAGGTATAATGTCTTTAGAAACTGGGAAACATAAAAAACTGGTTCATAAATCTTCTACAGTGTCTCCCATTTATTTCATCATATCTAGGGTCCCTTTTAGCATATTCTACTTAATATCCATCTTCCTGACCTGGGGAAAAGAAAACATACAAAAAAAAGGTGAGCTCAAATTCTCAGCAAGGGCAAATAAAGGAAATAAAAATCATATCATATCTTCTTGAAAATCATAACCTGCAAAAGAGATCATAATATCTTAACATGGAATAAATCATAGAAGTGAAAATGAGATCCCCATAATCATAACATAAAACTTGAAACTTTTTGGCATGCACACATAATCATGGAAAATCATTTCTTGTTAGTCATGACTCAATGCCAAGACTATCTTAGCGGACAAAGTCCATTTCTGAACTGAGTTCACTCCTTGTTTCAGTCCTGTATCACTGAACCGAAATAACCTTCCGTTACATCCATGTCTATCTCATGAGATATAAATCTTTACCCAATGCATTGGAGGGAGATATAGGTCCCACCCATCTTATAATGAATCCTTTCTTATGTGTGCCACATAATCATAAATCATACATCATTGCATAACACATGTAACAAAAATGGGATTCTTGAAACATCATGACATCATAAAACAAATCATATAAGGTAAATGAATTCATAAAAATAATTCCCTCAAAACATAATCAAATCAATGTAATAATAGGGATAAAAACAGATCCCTATATTATCTTAGATGGAAAATAATTTTGATAAAACATTTGAACTCCATTCTTGAGAAAAATATCCTTTCTACTTCAAAAACACTTTTCTTTTCTTAACATGTCATACAATTATAAACTAAAATAAGTTGATTAAAAATAAACTTGAAAACTTATAAATGAAGATTCTTGGAAATAATGTTTTAAAAATCTATTCTTGCCGTATAAGTTAAAAAAACATTCTTCGTACTTTTGTCAGAAAAGTCAAAAAGTACCTCGTACGAAAAACAACAAAAGATTCATTTCATATATTTTACAAAAAACTTACCGAAGGGTAAAATTGGATATAAAATATTGTAGAAGGATGTAAGTAATATTACATATTTAGGGAACATGGATGTGGATGATAAAATACACCCTAGTAAATACCAAAGTATACACAATCTCGGATAAAAATGAGATTGTGACATTTCCCTTACCTTAGGTCCGATTTGCTTTGTACGTGTCCGAAGCTCCTGTATAATGGTTTAAATAATGTTATTGACTTATTATATAATCATACATATTGATATGATATCATATATGGTCATATTATTAGCTTCTTATTAGTAATATTTCATTGTTACATGTTACTCGGGTCTTTATTGCCTTTTGTTCTTATGCGTTTTTTGCTGAATAAATTCTTATTATTCTTTTAAGGTTATAGATACCTTATATCAAGAATGGTATTAGTGTAACATATATCATATTTATTCATTCAATTCATTTATATAATTACAATGTAATGATGATCATGTAGAACGAGTCGCATCACATCTGGGAGACGGTATTCCGTACGTACGCACGAGCGATGATATTGTTCCCATGATCGTGGAATTGTATTTAAGTGTATTTATACTATTTTAGTATCAATATCACTTTATAATAATCATATATAGTTACTCATTACACCATTATACCCATCCTTGTAAGGTGATGGTGGAAAATAGATTACACCACGGCGTGGAGACGGTATTCCGTACGTACGCACGCGCGGTGATTTCATTTTTTCATAGGATGGATAGAAGGTGAATTAGGGTTGTTTCATATTTATAATAACATATCAGTATGTAAGTAATAATTATGTTATTACTTTATCATGAAACAACTAAAGAAGAAGAAGTTGAAGAAGAATGAAATTGAAAAGATCGGTAATGGATATTACCTCTTCTTTGAAACGCCTCTTTGAATCCTCCACTTAGGGAACTAAGATTGGTCTTTGAAGAAGACCAGGACCTCTAGGATTATTATAGGGAAGTGGAGAAGGGATTTTGGAAGGGTTTGTCCGAGCTTGAGTGCTCAAATTGGTGTGAGGAGGAGGGGGAGGAGGTGCCCTTTTATAAGGGAGGAGAGTGGCACCTTAGGAATATCTCAAAATATTATTTTATATTAAAGTCAAAATCGGTTTATAATGGTTCCAAAGGGTCTTATTTCGAAGTTAAAGTGAGTATGGGTCACAATAATATCAACCAATAGGATTTAGACAAGTTTAGGTTATTATTTTAACCTTATCAATTAGATTTAATTCTAAGTTAAATAATTTAACTTTTACTGTGTCTTGTTGTTTTCTTACACTATATGGTTAATACACTTACTATAACATGCCAAAAGAACCCCAAGTTGTTTATTATTAATATATATATCATTATCTAAGTCATTTGGCCGAACCTTAGATTTTTAGGAATAAAATAACAATTAATAATATAATATTTTATTTAAAAACTATTTTGTGTCAATTTTGTCACTATTTGATATATGATTTTTGTGAAAGTCATAACAGAATTATATGTTAGAAATAAGTTTATTAAATAAACACTAATATATCATAGTAACCTATAAAATTAGTGTAATTCATAAAAAGTCTCAAATTACATTTATTTGGGCATTTATAACATCAATTATGTTAACATTTCCTTAAAAGGGTAATTACTGCATCATCGTTGTGTCATAAATAAATTAATTTATTTAAAGTCTAAAAATTATAAATAAAATATCATTATGTAGGAAATCGTTTTAGCTTTCTAATGAATATTTATAATCGAATTTATCTTATGTATAAACCCATATTAAAATGTTTTAGTTATTAAACTTTGATTTTAACTATTTTAACTATTCATTAAATAAAATAATATTAAATGTCATAATCTAATCCAAGTGGACCTAAATGGTCATATTATATCCATAAGGTTGTTTTTGGTCGAATTACACTTATCCAATAGAATTAGGACATGTGTTAGGGTAATAGTAATATCATATTTACCCTTAGTTGCCCTATTTACTATTAACCGCGGTAAAAAAAGTAAAAAGTTACTATTCACCAAAAAATTATTTTTATCTCATTGAACCGCATTTTACTTAATGATATCAACCGTATCTGTTGGATTTTCGAAATTCCATTCACAGAAGCGGTAAAATTAAGTTTTATGCAAAATTCAGTTTTTAACCTACCACTTAGTGGTTTCACTATTCATCAAAAATTGAAAGTTTTCAGAAAAATACCAAAATTTCACCCTAGGATAATTTCGATATTCCGAATCCAAAAATGAAGTCCATTTTGAAAAATAAAATTTATAAAATTTCAAAAAGTGGTTATTACTATTCATAACGGCTAGTTTTAATGATATTTTAATAGCATATCGTTGTTTAGTGAAACTCGGTATTGCGTACAACGCAAGCTATCGAGGAAGGTCGCGATTGCGTGTAAAGTAAGTCAAGCAAGTGTTGTGTAGAAAAAGATTCCTTTGATGATTTATATAACATAAAAGTCTCGGGTGTTACATTCTACCCCCCTTAAAATGAATTTCGCCCTCGAAATTCGTCATTTTGTAACAAACAGATGAGGATACCTTTCCCTCTTCATATCCTCAAGTTCCCATGTAGCTTCTTCTAATTGGTGGTTCCTCCATAAAATTTTCACCAATCGAGTGGTCTTGTTTTGTAGGACTTTTTCGCTACGATCCAGAATCTCTATCGGTTGTTCTTCATAAGAAAGATCTTGCTCCAGCGGTACAACTTCTGAGCTGAGTACATGTGAAGGATCAGGTATGTACTTTCTCAGGAGAGATACATGGAAAACATCGTGAACTTGAGAGATATTCGGTGGAAGCACCAATTGGTAAGCTACCTTCCCAACACGATCCAGTATTTCGAAAGGACCGATATATCTAGGGCTCAACTTCCCCTTCTTTCCAAATCTCATAACCCTCTTCCTGGGAGATATTCGTAAGAACACTTTATCACCCACTTCAAACTCTAGGTCTTTTCTTCGGTTGTCGGAATAACATTTCTGTCGACTCTGAGCTGCTCTTATGTGTTGTTGAATAGATCTGACCTTTTCTGCCATTTCATCAACGAGATCAGGTCCTAATAGCTTTCTTTCCCCAACTTCATCCCATCAAGTTTGAGTCCTGCATTTCTTTTCATAGAGAGCTTCATAAGGAGCCATCTGAATAACGGAGTGAAAGCTATTATTATAAGAAAATTCCACCAAAGGTAGGTGTTGATCCCAACCTCCTTTGAAATCCATAGAGAAATATCTCAACATATCTTCTAGGGTTTGAATTGTTCTCTCAGACTGACCGTCTGTCTGAGGATGATAAGAAGTGCGGAAACTCAACTCTGTATCCAGAGTATGCTGAAGACTTCACCAGAACTTCGAGGTAAACCTCAGACCCCGATCAGATATAATAGAAAGTGGTACTCCATGCAATCTTACCACTTCCTTTACATATATCCTGGAAAGCTGATCCAGAGAGAAATCCTCTCTAATAGCAATGAAGTGTGCAGACTTTGTAAGACGATCAACTATGACCCAGATAGCATTATTGCCTCTGGATGTTTTAGGAAGTCCTGTGACAAAGTCCATAGTGATGTTTTCCCACTTCCATTCGGGTATGGGTAATGGTTGTAACATCCCCTTAGACTTCTGTCTCTCAGCTTTAACTTATTGACAAACCAAGCATCGAGAGACATATTTAGAAACATCTCTTTTCATGCCATCCCACCAGAAGTACTCTTTCAGATCCCTATACATCTTCGTGCTTCCAGGACGAATTGAGAATGAAGAACTATGAGCCTCATCCAGCTGCTCCTTCTTTAATTTGGGGATGGGAGGAACACAAACCCGATTCCTGAACTTTATTATCCCATCACAATCAAGGTTGAACTCAGGAACATTTCTCACCTTCTTTTGTAACTCGACATCTTCTTTCTGTGCCTCTTTAATCTTCACATGTATAGATGGTTGAACATTCATTTGAGAAAGATAATATTTTTCCCCTTTCATTATAATTCCAAGATCCATCCTTTGTAAATCCATAAATATTGGATCCTTTGTGATCCTCAACATGGATAAACTGGCATGGTCTTGTCGACTTAATGCATCTGCCACCTTGTTTGCTTTCCCAGGGTGGTAATGGATTGAGCAGTCATAATCCTTAATCAGCTCCAACCATCTTCTTTGACGCATATTCAACTCCTTTTGTGTGAAAATATACTTTAAACTTTTATGATCAGTATAAATATCACACCTTTCACCATAAAGGTAATGCCTCTAAATCTTTAATGCAAATATTACCGCAGCTAACTCCAAATCATGTGTTGGGTAATTTTGCTCATGGATTTTCAACTGTCGTGAGGCATAAGCTATAACCATATCATTTTTCATAATAACACACCCTAATCCCTTCTTGGATGCATCACTATAGATCACAAACCTTTCTCCACTACAAGGCAGTGTGAGCACAGGTGCACTGGATAACCTTATTTTCAACTCCTTGAAATTTTCTTCACATTCTTCCATCCAGACAAACTTAACTCCTTTCCGAGTCAACTTGGTGAGTGGATTAGATAATCGTGAAAAATCTTTCACAAAACTTCAATAATATCCAGCCAAACCAAGAAAACTTCGGATCTCAGTTACTGTTGTTGGTCTCGACCATCTTTCGATAACCTCTATTTTTGCTGGATCCACAGATATCCCCTCTTTTGAGATTATGTGACCCAAAAATGCAACTTTTTGAAGCCAAAATTCACACTTGGTAAATTTGGAATAATTCTTCTCCTTTCTCAGGGTCTTCAATATAATTCTCAAGCGATCTTCATGTTCTTCCTTGCTCTTTTAATAGACAAGAATATTGTCTATAAAGACTACCACAAATTGATCAAGATAGTCTCTAAAGACTCTATTCATCAGATCCATGAAGATAGCAGGGGTATTAGTAAGACCAAATGGCATCACTATAAATTCATAGTGTCCATACCTTGTACGGAAATCCGTCTTTGGTATATCCTCCCTTTTGAACCTTAATTGATGATACCCTGAACGAAGATCAATCTTAGAAAATTATTGAGCTCCGCGTAGTTGGTCAAATAAGTCATCAATGTGTGGGAGAGGATATTTGTTCTTGATAGTGATCTTGTTAAGTTCTAGATAATCAATGCAGAGCCTCATTGATCCATCTTTCTTCTTAACAAATAGAACAGGTGCTCCCCAAGGTGACGCACTAGGGCGTATGAATCCCTTATCAAGATTCTCTTGGAGTTGCTTCTTCAATTCCTGCAACTCAATTGGGGCCATTCTATAAGGTGTCTTTGAAATAGGCAAAGCACCCGGTACGAGTTCTATTGAAAACTCAACTTCACGATTTGGTGGAAGACCCGGTAATTCCTCCGGAAAGACATCATCAAACTCCCGTACGATGGGCATATTCTTAATCACGAGTTTCTCACCAACCATTTGAGATAAATAACCTTCATTTAGTGGAATCAATACCTATAAAATGGAAGAAATTTCCACTGGAAGGTTATGTTCATCCTTGCATTGATAGACGATCATAGATTGATCTGGAATATGAAATGTGACTTCCCTTCTTTGGCAATTGATATTAGCTCCGTATAAAGAAAGCCAATCCATGCCAAGAATCACATCAAATTCCACTATAGGAAGGATCACAAGATTTGCAGGAAGCACTTTCCCACAAACTTCGATCAGAGAAGAATTATAAACTTTTGATTCGACTGTTGTGCCATTAGGTGTTGTCACAGCTAACTCAACATCTAATTGTTGAGGTAATATGATGATACCCATAGAAAATTCTTCAGAAATAAAAGAGTGGGTGGATCCAAAATCAAATAAAACATTTGCTACTTTAGAGTGGATGGTAAGTGTACCTTTCACCACATCGTTATCGTACTCCACATCGCTGATAGAAATTGCATGTGACATTCCTTTGTCTTTATCCTTGAGAGTTTGTTGACGTCGACCATCATCATCAACCCTTGGATTAGGGCATTTATTGGCATAATGCCCGATCTCCTTGCACTTGAAACATTGAAGTGTAGTAGTTTCATTCTGTGTATCCCTTCCTTTGTTTGCATCATTAGACATCTTCTTCCCATCATTGTGGCATTCAAATGCCCGATGACCTTCCTTTCCACATTTGAAACATTTACTTGTCCCTTTAAGAAAACTCCCTCCATGTTTCTTTCCACACTTTGATCATAAGGGAAAACTCATCTTCTTTTCAGTGTGCTCTTTAGATTTCCCTTTGAATTCCATTTTCCTCTTCTTATCAAACCCATATGACTGATGGGTTACTCTAATCTCCATATCGATTTTGAGAGCACATCGAACGATTTCCTCGTAGCTATTGAAGTCCCTTATGGATAACTCCCTTCGAAGACTTGGTTTTAAGCCACTAAAGAATCGATCGATCTTACTCTCAGGTTGGATAATAACACCAGAAGCGTACCTTGCAAGTCTTGTAAAATTTGCTTCATAGGTACCAACAGATTCATCATCCTTTTGCTTTAGTTCAAGAAACTCTTTCTCCATCTTTGTTCGGAGAATACGAGGGAAGTACTTATTGAAAAATAAGTTCCTGAACTCGTCCCATTCCATGGACTCAATTTCATCCCTTTGCCTCGTATTTTTAATAAGATTCCTCCATTGATCAGCATATCCTTCCAAACGATACACTGCTAGGATGAATTTATCATGTTCAGAACATTGAAGAACTGAAAATATCTTTTCAGTAGTACTAATCCATTGTTCAGCAACTAATGGATCAGTAGACCCGCTGAAAGAAGGTGGACGCTGCCTCATGAAGGATTCAACAGAATGTTGCTCCTTCCTTTGCTCGTTTGGAAGTCCAGAATGATTCATAGCTTGAGAAAGTTGTGTGAGAATGGCTACAAGATTTTGCATTCCAGCTTCCATATCGTTTGGTTGCTCAGGGGGACAATCATTGCATTGCCCATCGCAATCCGCATTAACACGGTTCCTTCGGGTTCCAGCCATTGACTAAAACCAAGAAGAATAGTGTGAGCAACACTAATTATAATAGGAAAACCACATAATTCAAGAATAAAATTTTCACGCTTAAGGTCTTATCCTAGGTTATTCATGGCCATTTCTAAAACACTAAGATTGTGTTCAATGCTTAGACTTATCCTTAGGGTTCTTACTAAGGCTTTCACATCCTAGTTTCCAAAGGTTGACTATACCTTTCCTCTAATACCAACTATAACGACCCATACTTTACATACATTGTTAATACTTCAAAATTGAAGCACACTTATTACAACATACGACAAAACCACAATGGATCGTATAGGTATAATGTCTTTAGAAACTGGGAAACATAAACAACTGGTTCATAAATCTTCTACAGTGTCTCCCATTTATTTCATCATATCTAGGGTCCCTTTTAGCATATTCTACTTAATATCAATCTTCCTGACCTGGGGAAAAGAAAACATACAAAAAAAAAGGTGATCTCAAAAGCTTAGCAAGGGAAAATAAAGGAAATAAAAATCATATCATATCTTCTTGAAAATCATAACCTGCAAAAGAGATCATAATATCTTAACATGGAATAAATCATAGAAGTGAAAATGAGATCCCAATAATCATAACATAAAACTTGAAACTTTGTGGCATGCACACATAATCATGGAAAATCATTTCTTGTTAGTCATGACTCAATGCCAAGACTATCTTAGCAGACAAAGTCCATTTCTGAACCGAGTTCACTCCTCGTTTCAGTCCTGTATCACTGAACCGAAATAACCTTCCGTTCCAGCCATGTCTATCTCATGAGATATAAATCTTTACCCAATGCATTGGAGGGAGATATAGGTCCCACCCATCTTATAATGAATCCTTTCTTATGTGTGACACATAATCATAAATCATACATCATCGCATAACACATGTAACAAAAATGGGATTCTTGAAACATCATGACATCATAAAACAAATCATATAAGGTGAATGACTTCATAAAAATAATTCCCTCAAAACATAATCAAATCAATGTAATAATAGGGATAAAAACATAACCCTATATTATCTTAGATGGAAAATAATTTTGATAAAACATTTGAACTCCATTCTTGAAGAAAATATCATTTCTACTTCAAAAACACTTTTCTTTTCTTAACATGTCATATAATTATAAACTAAAAGAAGTTGATTAAAAATAAACTTGAAAACTTATAAAGGAAGATTCTTGTAAATAATGTTTTAAAAATCAATTCTTGCCATATAAGTTAAAAAAACATTCTTCGTACTTTTGTCGGAAAAGTCAAAAAGTACCTCGTACGAAAAACGACAAAAGATTCCTTTCATATATTTTACAAAAAACTTACCGAAGTGTAAAATTGGATATAAAATATTGTAGAATTATGGAAATAATATTACATATTGAGGGAACATGGATGTGGATGATAAAATACACCTCAGTAAATACCAAATTATAAACAATCTCGGATAAAAATGAGATTGTGACATTTCCCTTACCTTAGGTCCGATTTGCTTTGTATGTGTCCGAAGCTCCTATATAATGGTTTAAATAATGTTATTGACTTATTCCAGAATCATACATATTGATATTATATCATATATGGTCATATTCTTAGCTTCTTATTAGTAATATTTCATTGTTACTTGTTACTCGGGTCTTTATTGCCTTTTGTTCTTATGCGTGTTTTGCCAAATAAATTCTTATTCTTCTTTTAAGGTTATAGATACCTTATATCCAGAATGGTATTAGTGTAACATATATCATATTTATTCATTCAATTCATTTATATAATTACTATGTAATGATGATCATGTAGAACGAGTCGCATCACATCGTGGAGATGGTATTCCGTACATACGCACGAGCGATGATATTGTTCCCATGATCGTGGAATTGTATTTAAGTGTATTTATACTATTTTAGTATCAATATAACTTTATAATAATCATATATAGTCACTCATTACACCATTATACCCATCCTTGTAAGGTGATGGTGGAAAATAGATTACACCACGGCGTGGAGACAGTATTCCGTACGTACGCACGCGCGGTGATTTCATTTTTCCGTAGGATGGATAGAAGGTGAATTAGGGTTGTTTCATATTTATAATAACATATCAGTATGTAATTAATACTGATGTTATTACTTTATCATGAAACAACTAAATAATAAGAAGTTGAAGAAGAAAGAAATTGAAAAGATCGGTAATGAATATTACCTCTTCTTTGAATCCTCTACTTAGGGAACTAAGATTGGTCTTTGAAGAAGACCAGGACCTCTAGGATTATTCTAGGGAAGTGGAGAAGGGATTTTGGCAGGGTTTGGACGAGCTTGAGTGCTCAAATTGGTGTGAGGAGAAGGGGGAGGAGGTTCCCTTTTATAAGGGAGGAGAGGGGCACCTTTGGAATATCTCAAAATATTATTTTATATTAAAGTCAAAATCGGTTTATAATGGTTCCAAAGGGTCTTATTTCGAAGTTAAAGTGGGGATGGGTCGAAATCCTATCAACCAATAGGATTTATACAAGTTTAGGTTATTATTTTAACCTTATCAATTAGATTTAATTCTAAGTTAAATAATTTAACTTTTACTGTGTCTTTTTGTTTTCTTACACTATATGGTTAATACACATACTATAACATTCCAAACGAACCCCAAGTTGTTTATTATTAATATATATATCCTTATATAAGTCATTTTTCCGAACCATAGATTTTTAGGAATAAAATAACAATTAATAATATAATATCTAATTTAAAAACTATTTTGTGTCAATTTTGTCACTATTTGATATTTGATTTTTGTGAAAGTCATAACAGAATTATATGTTCTAAACAAGTTGATTAAATCAACACTAGTATATCATAGTAACCTAGAAAATTAGTGGAATTCATAAAAAGTCTCAAATTACATTTATTTGGGCATTTATAACATCAATTATGTTAACATTTCCTTAAAAGGGTATTTAATTCATCATCGTTGTGTCATAAATAAAATAATTTATTTAAAGTCTAAAAATTATAAATAAAATATAATTATGTATGAAATCTTTTTAGCTTTCTAATGAATATTTATAATCGAATTTATCTTATGTATAAACCCATATTAAAAATGTTTTAGTTATTAAACTTTGATTTTAACTATTTTAACTATTCATTAAATAAAATAATATTAAATGTCATAATATAATCCAAGTGTACCTAAATGGTCATATTATATTCATAAGGTTGTTTTTGGTCGAATTACATTTATCCAATAGAATTAGGAAATGTGTTAGGGTAATAGTAATATCATATTTACCCTTAGTTACCCTATTTACTATTAACCGCGGTAAAAAAAGTAAAAAGTTACTATTCACCAAAAAATTATTTTTATCTCATTGAACCACATTTTACTTAATGATATCAACCGTGTCTGTCGGATTTTCGAAATTCTATTCAAAGAAGTGGTAAAATTAAGTTTTATGAAAAATTCAGTTTTTAACCTACCACTTAGTGGTTTCACTATTCATAAAAAATTGAAAGTTTTCAGAAAAATACCAAAATTTCACCCTAGGATAATTTCGATATTCCGAATCCAAAAATGAAGTCCATTTTGAAAAATAAAATTTATAAAATTTCAAAAATTGGTTATTACTATTCATAACGGCTAGTTTTAATGATATTTTAATAGCATATCGTTGTTTAGTGAAACTCGGTATTGCGTACAATGCAAGCTATCGAGGAAGGTCGCGATTGTGTGTAAAGTAAGTCAAGAAAGTGTTGTGTAGAAAAATATTCCTTTGATGATTTATATAACATAAAAGTCTCGGGTGTTACATATGTTATGCTCCCATTCATTAGGTTTATTGACTCATTCGTTTAATATATTTTTCTAATAATCATTCCATGATGTATAACATATGATTTTGGGTATAAGGTTCTTATTTATCTTGATTATAAACATATACTCATCTTATTATGACAAATTATATTCCATTATCATCACTTATGTTTATCCTTACTATGAATCTAATCTCTCCCCTTTCTTGTGTTTCATGCTCAGAAGGTTTAAAAGATATAAAAAGTATAAAGTGTAAAGAAAACGTTATTAAATGGACAATTTTGGTGATATGTTTAACAAAATTTTTAGATTAATTAGATTTGTATATAATGGAAAACATTTATAAATTATACATAGAAAATTGGTCTTTTTGTAAATGTTCTCTCCACATTCTCTAAAACTACAATCCTAAAAGGTCAAGGGAATGTATTATAAGAAATTATTTCTATTAAGTTGTATCGATGAGACTGTCTCATATGTGGGATTATATATAACAAATAATAATATTCAACCTATTTAGAATTACAAAAAACGTATTATTGGTAAATTCTTCAAGTGATATTTTCAACTCCAAAAAATCATCAACTTTGTATAGGCCTTTTTATCTTATTCTGTGGTAAATTTTTGGATGCTCCACTCATTCCTCCATCATTTCATTTGGTTAAGATTTTTTTATATATCATACAAATAGAATAAAAAATATCATTCATTACTTATACCTCAACCAATTCCCTAGTCATGAACCAACCTGGGATTTCATTTGACCCAACACCTGACCCGGTCCGTGACATGGCCCGAGGGACGTTCCTGATCCCCATGAGATAGATACTAGTGTTGGGCATCAAAACATTAAACCAAGAGAAACATTTTTCCAGAATACTTGGATCGATATAAATAAATTGAACAACATAAAAAAAACAATTGATACGAGACCAATATATATATATATATACAGAATGTATATATAAGGTACAATAATGAAAATTAAATTAACAAAATGAAACTGAGAACAAAACTAAAACTAGAACATGCTATTGCAATATCCTTTAGACCACTTGGTCACCAAAAACCATAAGACCTACCCTACTCCAACAACAAAGAGCTATGTCGGAAAACCTGAACCTAGAGAGAACCAGTTAAATAGCTAGGGTCTACCGAAACCAAATGGTACAAGTGGGGTTTGAGCCTCATAGCTCAGTAGGCAAACACAATAGAATCAATGTGTTTCCTTTAACAATGAAATTACATTAACACTAGTATGAAAATAAATTTAAGAAAAATTGTTTTCGATATTTTATTATGATGACTTTAAATTTTCATTTTAAAATTCAATTCACATCACAACCATTTCGAAAAAATGAGTATCATTTTATTACCAAACACCACACAAGGAATAACCAGGTTGTGCTAAAAATAAATAAACAGAGCTATCTCAAAACTAAATGAAATAAGGAGTAAACAAACATATATAAACAATAACCAAGGGTGATCCTAAAAATCCCTAGAAGACCCATGGATACATTCAGTTTAGAAAAACCTTCTTGTGTTTGGTTAATCCCCTAAGTCAACAACCAACTGGTTGCCTTAACCTAGCCTCACCAGTGGCACAATCGCATTGGCTTGTAAATAACTATAGGAGGGTACAGACCTGTTTAATTGGGACTGGTAAAATACAATCACTTGATCCTATAAAAGACACCTAAGAACCCATGTTTACAATAATATTGTGTAAGTAAGAGGCCCTCACATGCGTGACTCACCTTACCTGCCATCACCATACTTTCCCACCCAATACACAGAAACAACCCATAATATTACCCATAAATGGGGTATCCTAGAAAGGTTTTCCCACTATAAACATGTACATATATATATCACCTTATTAAAAGTCTCAAACATACCTCCACTATGTATAAATTCACAATCCTTTTCATAAAACACTTTAAAATTACAATTGGGAAACCACTTCCCTAGACATTTAAATCATTTCTTTAAAAACATGAAATATACCAACTAGACCTTAAGATAAATTTTTTCCAAGACACACTCTTTGTTCCAACTTGTCCTACCTATTAGAGGTTTTTATGGGTTCCACTTTTGAAAATATTACAAGGGAAACAGACATCATTTAAAAACTAAAACCATTTGAGGAATTGACGTTTAGAAAAAAAATCCATTTTCAACAACTTCCTTCATTTTATGGAATATCCATATGTGTACCTAGTAAACCCATGGATGTTACAACATCCAATGGAACTATCTAACATTAAATTAAAATACTCAAACAATATTTCTCAATATCACTATTTTATTTCAAACAAAACACATCCACTCACCTTATTGAAAAATTACAACCAATCATTTAAAAACTATAAAACCCTTTCCACAACGCATCACCCCAAACCTCGAGATATAAAATCACCTAATCACACACATATAAGGTAAAAATTACAATAACACAACACTACCATGACATAAATAAATCTAAACATTTCTCAAAATAACAAATTTTAGTCTATGTATCCCAAGGCATTTTAACAAACACTATAGGTACAGATAAACCTTGACTTGTTTCAAGAATTAATTTTCAATCCTATTTTTAACAAATTGATCCAATTCAAAAATAACATAATATGTTAAAAATGGTTCAATAGTGGTTTGAATCAAATTTATTAATTTATTTAAATTTCCATGCATCAAAGAAAATTCTATTGGATGTAAGAACATAGAATAACCTACCTCGGGGGGTGCATATGCAATGAAACCATGCTCCTAGAGAAAAAAATTACCCATAAACATTCCAAAAACCATAGAACCCCAAGAAAAATGTGTCACAAGAAAACCATATAATCTAGGGTTTCTCCTAGGGAAGAAACCCTCAAATAAAACCATGAATAGAAGGGATGGAAGAGTTAAATGTGAGAAAATGGATCAAAACCATAGAAATCTCATTAGAATCGAAGAGGTAGCACCCTTGGAGGATGAGGAATCATGGAGGGTGCCTAGAAGGATCCCTTTATGCATATTGGTTGACCAATGATGAGGGGGTATTGGGTTAGGATACAATAAGAGGGAGGGTGGATTAGGCTTTTAATATTTTAAAATTCTAGGCCGATATCACTGTTTGGTCGCACTGTTTGGTTAATCGTGCATCAATGGTGCGGCGGCCACAGACCAAAAATAAACC
The DNA here is from genome assembly GCA_963277665.1 of Viscum album. Taxonomy (NCBI): domain Eukaryota; kingdom Viridiplantae; phylum Streptophyta; class Magnoliopsida; order Santalales; family Viscaceae; genus Viscum; species Viscum album. Next base: position 956,490,193 of record OY728143.1, on the reverse strand, counting down.
TATCACATGGATAAGACACATGGTTTTCATGACCCCATGTAAACCATGTTGTAGCTATTTTTTAATTTTGGAACTAACACAATGTTACCTTCTACAACCGCATGGTTTGGCCTAACCGTGCAGTACCCGTGCGCCTAAAAAAAACCTAACAAAATTCAAAAAAATAAAATTTTTAAACTGGGACCTGATGTCAAAAAAATACCAAAAGCCTTTAGAAAAAGAAAAGATACAATAAAGATGTAACTTAGGTTAGGGTGTGACAATTATCACTACCAAGACAATTTCTTCCCATATAATGTCACATAGATGAAAGTCGATCAAAACTTAAGTTCGTGGATGATCAAAACCGATAAAGACCATAAACTCTAGGATGAACATTCTCTGCACATGTCACACTCAACTGATTCAATAAGAAACTGATGATTTTTATTGATGTAATAACATGAGATGGTTCTCACCCTCATAATAATTACACTAACCCAGAAACCTTAAAATCCGAATACACCACCCCAGGGAGGGGCTAATGTGGGAACTCCCAACCCAAAATTTCCCAACACTGACCAAACAAACCCCTCCATGGAATTAATCTACAAAAATATGTATCAAATTAAAAAATACACTACAAAAGTATCCTAACAAACCATAATCCTAAGAATCCAACCCAACCTATTCACACTAACAGTCCAAGACCCTTATCGTGGCTAAATAAGTAACTCCTATCAAAAACTAATCCAATATTTCCTCACAAAAAAACCACCATTCTAAAACATTAATAAAAATCCTAATATAATGTATTATGGCATACCAAGATTCTATAACTTGTAAGTCCTCTAGAAGAACCAAAAAACTTCACGCAATGATGAATTACATCACCACATGAATCAAAATTTCTCCATACTAGCTGAATCCCTCTACAATTGGGAGAACCCAAAAGAATAATTCAAACTAAAACCAAAAAGTGGACCAAAACCCCTATTCACCCAATTTATAATTTCAAAAACATCCAAAGGATCACAAAAAAAAACTAACTAGGGTACAAACACCCTTTAAGGAAAATTAATGATTCAAAGGTAGCATCTAGATTAACACCACTACTTAAATTTAAATGAAAAATTTCCATCACATTAATACAATATAATAAAACCTAAAACATTATAAAATGAAACTATCAGGTTGGGAATATTTTCCTTTCAACAAAGGGAACAAAACATGGCCAAGGTTACACGCAACCGATAACTCCTGACTATGCACGACTGTCACCCTGATACTTGTAGATGGTTCTCTAATGGTTGGAGCATCTCCTGACTCTCAGTCTGGTACCAGAATCCCTCAGTCACATATTATTCATCAAGAAATGCTTCCATCAGAACTTCTCTAGGTGACCCAAATAGACACAATGATGGATGGTCTTTGGAGGGATGAGATAAGATGTCCTTGAATGCCCAGACCAGTCACACTGATGGCACACCAAAAATCGGTCTCATAAACTAGAATTCAGAACCAATGAGGATAAATCCTTAGAAATAGATTCCTCAAGAATACACTCCTCTCTAGATGGGGAACCTTTACGAATGAAAAGAGGTAATGGATTTCAAACCTTATGAGTTCCAAGAACCAACTCATCTAGAAACACTTCCTCTAATAACTTCTCGAGATGATAGTACATAGAACATCGGACAGGCTCTGTGATCTCTGAATCATGAACCCCAACAAAGAGTGAGGTCTTCATCAAATACTACAATGATACCTTGAGAGAAAAGGAAACCAGTTCTATAAAGTGATCGATGTAGGCCTTAACCAACCACTATCCTTGTGGGATACACATGAGCTCCTCCCTCTTCTTGGTCTTTAATTTATCAATTATGAACCATCAGATGAAGACATACTGAACCACTTCCCAGTTCATACCAACTTGCATTGATTGTGGGTAGAACAAGTCACATTCATTCAAAGTTGATCCTCGAAATAGAACCAGAACAACACGAACCTAATCCACTTTGGGAGATTCTGATTATCTAAAGACACGTTCTACCTCCTCAAGCCACTCAACTACCTCTAAAGAACCTCAATCTCAATGAATAACATGAAACATTCTAGGATAACCAGGAACTGGACATGAATCAATGGAAACATTAGGGACCTTTCTCGGAGGAATTCCCTATATAACACAAATACAAATACCAAAAAAAACATAAAACCAAATCACAGTTTATAAAAACACCTCAATTCAAATAAACAAGATTTCGAACTGAATACATAACAACAAAACTAAAAAAATGTCACTTTTCAAAAATCTAATTTCACTTCAAATTTTCAAAACATCACTATTCTAAGGCTACTTTACAAACAAAAAAAATACACTTTTCAAAAATGAAATCCACTTCCCATGAAATCCCAATTTCCAAAACATTTTAATTTAAAAACACATCACCCCTATAATCCTATAAAAAATAACATTTGTGTCCCTCCATTTCTATCTATTAGTTCTAACACACACTTCCCACACATACCCACACACATGAAACATCCCTCAGGAATACTAAGGGTCACACCAATCTACCCCTTTACCATTTCAAAACCAAATTCAATTTTAAAGCAATGTTAACCATTATTAAAACCATCTAAAAAAGAAAATTTTCATTTCAGAACAAAATTAATTTTTAAAACACACATAAACTAATCGAAACCAAAATAGATTGCAACCAAAAATGAACTACCATAATGATGAACTAGAGTTATTACTAAATCAGAGACATAGTAGTGGGTCATTCTATAAGAGATGAATAACACTAATAGGAACATGAACATAGCACTTAGACTCCACATGGCTCACTACTCCATGTGAAGCCGAAATATGACATTGGATCTCCTCATTTTTCATCCCTAAATCTGAAACAAACCATGATAGGTAAAGGACACAATTCATGGATTACCCTTGGAAACTTGTGGATCAGTGGGAGAAATATTTTGTGATTCCCTTCTTGCTCTACCTCTTGAGTCCTGACAGCTCAAATGTACAACTAACGAACTCCCCAAATATTATGTTTTCTGGATCCGATACCATTTTTCATGAACCAACCTGAGATTTCATCTGACCTAACACCCGATCTTGTCCACAACATGGCTCAAGGGGAATTCCCAATCCCCATTGTCTGGAAACTAGTGTTGGGCATCAAAAAAATTAACCATTGGGAATAATTTTTCCCGAAATACCATGATCAATTAAAATAAACTAAAAAATAAAAAAACACCAACTGATAATTGACATAAATGTATATATATACACAAAATCCATACACAGGGTACAAAAAAAGACCAAAATAAAAAAACAAAATTGATAAGAAAGCTAAAACTGTACCATATTACTGTGATCTATATATGACCTCTTGGACACATCCAATAATAAGACAAACCCTGGTCCAACATCAAGAACTTGACCTAAGAAAACTTGAACCAAGAGAGAACCTACAAAAAATCTTGGGTCTACCAACACAGAGTGGTACAAGTAGGGTGTGAACATTGCAGCTCAGTAGGAAACCACTATAGAATCCAATTGTTTCCTTTCCAAAATACATTCCATTAACACTAGATTGAAAATATATTTAAGAAAATAGGTTCTCTATATATTTTTAGGAAATCATAAAATTTTAACTATAAAATCCAATACATGTCACAACCATTTCATAAATAGATTATTATATTATAACCAAAACCCAAAAAAGGAATACCAAGGTTATACTGAAAAATAGATAAATAATTCTAGAAAACAACTTAATGAAATATTATCTAAACATGAAGATATGAATAATAACCATAGGAAATCCTAAACATCCTTAGAATACCCCTTGACACACTTAGTTTGGATCCACCTATCAGAATATGGTGACTCTCCAAATTTAATAACCAACTGTCTTCCCTAAACTGACCTCACTAGTGGAACATACCTCATAGCCTATCAATAAATCCATGAGGGTAAAAAGTTATCTAATTGGGTAACATAAGCTACCATCACTCAATCCATTAAAAGGAATATAGAACCACATGGTTATAGTAATAATCTTTATGTTTGAGGACCTCACATGTGTGACTCACCTTACCTACCATCACCGCACTTGCCTACCCCAAACATAGTCACAACCCATACGATAACCCATAAATGAGGTGTCCTAGATATGTGTTTCGACTATAAACAACTACACATACATATATCACCTTATCGAAAGTCTCAACCAGGCTTCCAAAAAAATATAAATATCTAAACCATTTTGCAAAACACATTAAAACACCAATAGGGACACCACTTCACTATAAATTTAAATCATTTCTTTGAAAACATGAATGTTTCCAAACATTCCCTTGTGCTAAATGTTTACCAAGACTCACTCCATGTTCCATAAGGTCCTACCTTTTATGGTTTCATTTGAAATCCAAATTTTTAAATAGCACAAGGGAAAACAACATAATTTTAAAACAAAAATTCATTCGAGGAACCTTTCTTTAGAAGGAACTTCATTTTTAAGTACCAATTCATTTGATGGAACATCCATGTGTGTACCAAGTGCACCCATGGATGTGCTAACATCTAGTGGAACACTCTAACATCTATGTAAAATACTCAAAACCAATTGTAGTATATCACCATTTTTTTCAAACAAAACCTAACCACTAACCTTTTTTAAATAACACAACCCATCCTTTAAAACCCATAAAACCTTCCCCAAACTATTAACCATAACCCTGAAGCCCTAAAATCAACTAATCACAAACATAAAAGGGAAAAATAACAATTAAACAACACTTACATGATATAAATAAATCTAAATATTTCTCAAAATAAAAAATTTCACTTTATATATTACAAGGCATTTCAATAAACAATATAGAATCACATGAACCCCTAATTATTTCATAAATTACTTGGAAAAGCTATTTTTAACAAATTTATTCACCTTCAAAATTCAAAAATAAGTTAGACAAGGTTTCCATAGAGGTGTGAATAAAATTTATAAATTTATTAAAATTCCATGCATCAAAAGAAATACCTTAGGTAGAAAGAACATGGAAACACCTACCTCTGTGGGCTCTTGATGCAATGAAATCAGGACATGGAGGGGGGAGAAAAAATCCCCAAAGATGATACTAAAACCCTATAACCTCAACGAAAAAGAGTCACAATAAAAACAAAGAATATAGGGTGTATCCCAGGGAATAATCAACCATATAAAACCATGGAAATAATATGGGGAACAGAGATGGGAGAAAAAATTGCTCAAAACCCTAACACTCACCTTGGAATCTAATATAAAGTACCCTTGGAGGAGGAGGAATCAAGTAGGGGGTAGAGGGATCCCTTCACACATCTTGGTTGACTAAGGAGGATGGGGATAAGGTTAGGGTAAAATAAGGTGGAGGGTATATTAGGTTTTAAAAGTTTTAATATTCAAGGCCAGTCGCACGGTTTGGCCGCACAGTTTGGTAAATAGTGCACCTACTCTACATCATACAATGCCCAAAAATGAACCAACCGCATGGCTAAGCCACATTTTGTGTGTGAAAATTTACACACTGTGAAGTATCTACTATCCAATTATGGACTTTCTACATGGATACCTTATTCTTCCGCATAGTTTTCCCTAACCATTCGGTACCCGTACGCTCGAAAAAACCCACAAAATTTCCCCAAAAGATAAAGTTTAAAATGAGACCCAAAGATAAACCTTGAAAAAAAGACAAAAGAAAAATAAATTGATAAAATAAATATGTATATGAGTTCAGGTTGTGACATCCCCCATTTAATTTTTTAAATTAAAATCAGCTTCAATCAAGGATGATTTTCAAATAACCATGATATTTGTAACATTAGAATAATAACACAAAATCTTATTACATAATTTCAAAAAATATTATATAATAACTCTAACTATTCATATCTTGATAATTATAGGTCTACTAAATTTATTATTAATTGATTTTACATGTTAATTAGTTACTCTAACTTATTTGTTTGAGTCTCAGTTCTATTCCTTTTTCTGATGAAAATTATGTGTATGTAAAAAATATTTATTCATTAATATATAATTAATGCACCAATAAAATTTTTAAATCTTAAACCTTTTTTGGAAAAAACTTCCATATAAATTCAAAAATCTCACATATCAAGTAATATTCATTCCATTATTAATTTCACTATACAGTTCTCAATTATTTTATCTTTCACCTGCACAATATCTCTCATTAGTGACTCTTCTTCCAATATTATAAAAGAATAAAATATGAAAATATAACTATTTAAATATTATATCATCTTGAAACTCTTAAACATATAATCAGAATCACTCATTGTATCTACCAGACACTCAATATCCAAATTCATTGTTCAAATTTGAAGCATGTATTTTCTAGAAAACTTATGTTTCAAAAGTTCTTCTCAAAACTCATTGATATAATTTAGCAACCAACATGAATCTGTCATCCTCATACAAGTATAGTTTAAAATAAAACATTATTCAACATACATTATAAACAGAAAGATGGATTCTCACAAACTTGAGAAATAATATGTCATTGGAATTGATTCATCATCCTTCCCAATATTTCATAAGTTAACTCATTACTAAATGTCAATAAATATTCATACATGTATTCTACACTTCATTAATTCCATATTCCACCTATTCTATAATATATTAAAATCATAAATGCATATTTAGATATATTCATATCTTCCGATGAGTTATCTATTGGACTATTACATTTTAGTAATCTTCTCTCCATATCTATATTCTCCTCAAATATAATTTTTCGTATAATTTACCATGGTAAAAAATTAATAATTTTCATAAACTATAGTTTTGTTCATCTATTGGATAAATATTGACAAAAATAAAAACCTCATCATTTCCTATTATGTTCTTCAATTATATCTACATATTTTCTTAGGACTAAGAATGTGAATTTGAATTTTTATTCTAATGGTTTTATCTCTTTAAGTACATTATGTACTAGTTATATTATATATCAAGTTTTGTGAACACCATAAAATATATATCCTAATAGGTGTATGAAATAAAAAATATTCCAAAATTTTGATGATTTTTTCCAGAATGAAAATTATTATAAATAGCATTGATTTGTATATTCATTTAATACTTAGAGATATTGTGACATTAAAAAGTATAATGAGATTAAATTTGAAGTTTTTGTGATATTTTTTGAAAGAATAAATCCTTGGTAATTTGGAATTTTTATATTGAATAATAATTAAAATAAGTTTTTATTGAATTTTTTCATTGGGATATATTTTTTAGGAATAAATAAATCATATTCAAAATCCCATTAAATGATGGTTTTAAGGTGAGATGATGGAATTTGAAAAGTTTAAAAGTGTTTGGAATTGATTCTTATTTGTTTGAAATTATTATAATTATTTTCGAAACTTAATATATTCAGGTCTAAAAGTATGGATATCTCCATTCTCAAAATGTATTGGTCATTTTCAGAATTAGTGGAGTCATTTTTTATATATGTATCGAAACAAATTGTATATATAATGGTCATTATTTCCAATGACATGATAATATGATAATGTATTATAGTCCCATTGAATATATAATTTTATTTTTGGGATCATTTAGTGGAAAATTTTAAAAGGAATATTATATGTATGAATCCTATTGGGACTCTATAGAGTACATAACAGGATAAAATTTTCAAAGATAAATTTTATTCACAAATCAATTTAGGAGTCCTTATATAATTCAATTTGAAAATAATATAAAACTCATTAAAGGATTCCCGTTTATACATAATAATAATTTTCCAACTATGTATGGATATATAATTAATATCAAGGTGAGTAATGGGGTGCCATAAATTTATTTTGTGGAGAATTTTGGTTATGTATTAGTTATTAGAATCTATAAAAAGATACATTGTATACATTTACTATTATGTGAGGTGGTTGACTAATAATTCATAAAAGGACTAAACCATTCATTGAAAGATGTAATGGTCATATACTATTACACAATAATTAGAGATAATGACTTGGGAAATGTCTCTGTATATCTTTATGATATGTAATGTTCATATACATAGTCAAATTTAAATAATATCCGTAATAAGGAATCCAAGTGGTCCATGATGAGTGCATAATAAGGTTCAAGGTGGTAATTTATAATTTTATTAAATTATCATTTTTAGTTTCTTACCATTATTAAAAACTATGTGAGTAAAAATAAAAGGTTTTAGGAGTTTGTTTGTAACATTAGAAAATTAAAAAGGTTAAACACTTAATGAATTCTATGAAGATGAAGACATCCAGAATATATAAATTTCCGAAGAAAAAAGTAACACGTTATTTTATGTTCTAATAATTATTTAAAGAAAATTTTTTACAATATATTGTGATTCAAGATTATGTTTGGTAATTCCATTCCAGGAAAAAGGGTATCCACATTGTGGTGTTTCATGTTTTCATTTTAGGTGGATGAAAAATAAAAGGAATTAAAAGGTTTAATTTTTATTGTCATTTAAGGATAATAGTGTAACAATATTGTTTGAATATTTAAAGAAAATATCATGGAGAAATATTGGAGGGATCATCAAATTAAATTATTTTATATACAATATTGGGAGAGAAGTATAGTATAATTTTTTAAATGATTTCTTGAGTTATAAAGAATGTATAAGTTCAGTGGAATATCCCCAAAAAATTTATGGGAATAATATTCATAAAAATAATATGAATATAAAAGGTAAAAAATAATAATATGGCTGTTATTGAGTTGATAAGAAGTATTTTAAAATTTTAATTATTGAAGAACACATGTATTGAAGGGGTATTAGAGAATAAAAAGAAGAATATTATACTTCCTCATTGTCAGACATGCAGTAGCTGAATAAGAGGAACATAAAATATAGTAAAAACTCAATTTCATTCTAAATTGGTGGTAGACACTCATTTTTCTGTAAAATATTTTCATTCTATTATAATTTTTAGAGATAAACATTCATAGTAGGAAAACACTACTGTAATGAGTGTTAAAATATAAAACATACTCTTTGCAATCTATTTGTAGATACTAGTGAATTGTGTAATCTATGGTTATTTTAAATAAAGGAAAAGAATAACTACTCATGTTGAGTATTGAACCATGTAATTATACTATGGAATTTTGGTTTGTGTATATGTATAAAATTAAATAAATAATTCAATTAATCTGAAAAGTAGTAATGATAATTTTCAAATAGAAAACATAAAAATAATTCAAAATCCTACATCCACTCCCAATCCCCCCTTCACATAGTGATTTCACTAATCCTGTTGGAGTATTATGAATGGGGATAAGAGCCAAGATCACACTATTGACTTACCAATATTTATTGGTTGAATAAAATTTATTTCTCCCTATTTTTAAAATTCGTTTACTATATTTAGTACTATGAATTATAATAAATCTCAGTTTGCTGAAAAATAAGTTTAGTCACATGTTAAATTTGAAAAATTACTACAATTGGAAGGATTTGATGTTGTATTATCTTCAATCAATCAGTTGGGATGTTTTAGGGGCTTCAGCTGATGTATTTACTCCTCACGTTGAATTGTCTTCTATAGTAGAAAATTATAGAAATAATTTCAAGAATTATAGATGTCATCATAATTCTATATTATCTTACTTATCAATGAAATTGATTCTAAAAGTTAAATTAATTAAGATAGCTGAAGGTATATAGGATAAATGCATAAATATTTATTACAGAGACTCTAAAGTGAAGTCAGAAAATAATTTCATTTACATAATTAATTATGAATACCTTAAGATAGCAGATAATGAATTTGTTGCTGGAATATTTACAATAATTAGTGTAATTATGATAATAGTTATAAATTTTGGGGAAAACATCAAGGATTCAACTACAATCAATAAGATAATTTTTATTTTACCTATCATGTTTCCTGATGAAGTTTCAAATTAGGATGATATTATTTTAGGTTTAATTCATCTATATTATATACACATATTATTCTCATTTCTTATGGGATTCCTAAGGAAATTTCTTGAAAAATAATGGTACTACTCAAAAATAAATCTCTTTTAAATCATCAAGGATGTATAAAATTAAAAAAATAAGTTGATGATGATAAAGATACATGTTATAACATATAATAAGTGGAAGATGAGAACTTTATATATAATATTATTTTATTTATATAACAATTAAATGTGAAAAGGAAATGTATGAAGTAAATATCCCCCTAATATTCATCATGTGTAGTGTTATTGGACACATTGCATAAAAACCATATTTTAAAAGGAGAATAATAAATTGATAATAAAGTTAAATGACCAAAACTATCCCAAAAATAAAAAAGAAACCAAATAAATCATTTATTCTGTCAAAATGTGTGATATTTTATCTAAGTAAATGAAGAGAAATTTCTTATCAAAATGTAATGATTTGATAGAAGTGTAAAATAATAGGATTTGAAATATATATTAATATTTATTTGAAGATACCAATTTCAAAATTTAATAAGTAACAAGACACTAGTGATGATGGTAGTGAAGCAATGAGTGATAAAGAAATGAAAATAAAGTTTATTCTAATGAGGTAATTGAAGGAGTGTCTCCCAAAGATCACCAAGCTGTATAAGAATATTAAAAATTGGAAGAATGAAAATAAATATACTTGAAAAAAACTTATTTTTAAAAATAAAAAATAAATATTGATGAAATAGATTTATTATTTAAAAAATTATCTTACTGATTGGAAAAATTTAAAATCCAATATAGAAGAGTGTTTGAAGTAAATTTTATTCATATCATAAACTTTTTCAACAAAATAATTTCAATATAGAAAAGGATCTAGTTAAATTGAAACCTAATTTCAAAAATTAAATTTAAGAAGTTGTAGAAATGTATATTAAGAATTATAATTAAAGAGATCAAAAAATATCACACTTATAAATATCTTGATGTTGTTGGTGGTAATTCTAAATTTAAGACACTAGTGAAGAAGACAATATTTGCGGCTAAACATAGTGATGCTAAAATTTATAGAAATTCTGGGAGAACTAACCTAAAGGAAAAAAATTCATATGAATGATGGTTATTAAAAGGAGGTTTATAGTTAAGTAACCAAAATAATATGTTTTTGACCCAAAAATAAATAGATATACACAAAAAAATTAAACCAAAAAAATGATAAGTATAGTTGTAAACATTTGGAAAATATACTGTTTGATAAAAATATACTTTTTATGGATACTATTGAAATTGTGGGGGATTTTGGAAAGTGTGAAGGAAATTTTTTTCCATAAAAATTCTTATTGTAAATCAAGATGGTTTGGGAGGTAGGTTTTTAGGAGAATTTAATCCACTCAAAGAAGAAATTTTCAAAAATAAAAGATTAAAATTCAATATTAAAGGTTTAAAATAAATTTAAATATTTATAATAAATATTTTGAGGACTAGTCTACCTTGGTAACCATTAAAATGATTGTATCACGATAATAACATCCTGTTATTAATTTTAAAAAGATCAATATTATTTAAAAAATAATGAGAATGAAAAGGAATAAAACTATTTTTTTTGAAGTTCTACTTAAATATTCAAAGATGATATATCCATGAATACTATATTATTGATATTACTAATTAGTAAAATTAGGCATAAGACTGTTATAAAAAGATACAGGATACAATGAGGGATCATTGACCATTTGAAATGATGGGTCACTTAAAATAAAATGGTTTGGGTTAGGTTTTATTGGAAAAAAAATTTGAATTCCCAAAACCCGTTGTTTTGGGATGAGCCAAAACAAAAACAATTAATTTTTTTAAAATAAAGTGATACTATAAATGAAGTTATTTTTATGAAATATGGATTCTTTTCTAAAAATTTATATACTGTAGTATTTTTACAAGATTATAGAAAACTATTGGTAATGTTTTTCAAGTTGGTGATACTAAAAATAGATGCTACAGAAATGTGAAAGAAGAGACTCAAATATTGATTTATGGACTCAGTTATCATATCCAAATTAAAATGAGTTATCTTAATCAAGGTTATAATAAGTTATTACGATAAATAGAGATAGGAATAGAATATACTATGTGTGATAAAAGGGGGATATTAAAAAAATTCTACATTAGATAGTTGAGATTCATATATCTTATCATTTAAATATTATCCATTCATATATATAAAGTACCTTGATAAATTAATTAATAAAAAAATTAATTATTTTATTTCAATTACATATAAATTTTTATTCAATAATTTTTTATGTTCAAGAATCATAAATTAGAGGCTCTAACATTTTTACTGACTTTCAAGAGAAGTGTTAATAATGAGTGTGGTTACTAATTGATGATAATATAGTTAAAAAATGTTCATAATATAATAATAGAATATTTTAAGATTATATTTATAAGAATGATTCTCACAATGAAATCAATAAACCATAAAAACAATAGAAATATATTTTTCTAAATTTAATAGTTAATGTTTGGTGGAGATGGCTCAAACTATTTTGATAAAGCAAGATACTTCTCATTATTTTCAATGAAAACCTATTAAAATAGTTTTTCACATTAAATATCATTTTTTATATAGAAAAAAATATTTAAATATCAATATAAAAGATGCATTATAATAACACCCCATGTTTAATATACTTAATGGAATTTGGGAGCACCTAAATTATCAAAGTTAAATGTGAAAATCAATGGTTATTTGATAAGATAAGTGTTAGTGGGATTATCAGGGGTTAACCTAAAAATATAATAGGATAAATATGTTATAACAAGGTTATATGGAAGATCATTAACCCTGAAAATCTAAATTTATACGACACTAAACGGAAAAATACACACATACAAAATCAAGTTCCATAAGTAATGAAGATGAAGCTGTTTTTTATTAAGCAACATGATGCTGCTTTAATAAATGGTAAAAATTCAAAAGGATTAAAAGGTAAATATGTTAAGTCAACTAATTAATGGGATGAATGAAAATAATTATCATCTTATACAAGGTTTAAAAGATATTAAAATAAAAAAACACCATTAGAAAATTTGGATAGAAGGTTTAAACTATGAGAACATTTAGGACAATAAGACACACCTCACTGATTTTAAATTTTTAACCAATAGATATTTATAGAATTTTTAGTTATATGATTAAATGAATGAATAATTGGACCAGGTATATAAAAATTAAACATTGTAGATAATAAAAACCCTTATAAAAAAAATTATCGGATAAAAAGCGTTATTTCAAATAAATTTGAGTAAACTGGGTGATTTTTTAGAAATAATGACTTATGTATAAGGGGGTTCCCAAATTAAATAAATTTATTTTAATGAGACATTATCACATGTTTTTAGAATATAAATCAATTATATATGTACAGAAATTATATATTAAAATAAATTAAATATTATATAAATTTATTTCAAGTATACCTTTATTAAGGAGGAGTTGGATGTGGAATCTAATTTTGTGACACCTAGTGAATTTTTTATTGGTAATGTTTTGAATGATGTTTTTAGGTTAAATAAGGATCTTTGTGTGTTGTAAAAATCCCAATTATATTTTTATTCTAAAATAGAATCACTTTGAAATAATTTTATCTTCAATAAATGTAGAGTGGGAACCAATATCTACATTAAAGATGAATATAAAGTATCAATGATTTTAATTATTTATGTAGATGATATCATTTTTAACATAAATTAACAATGTTCTGATATGGAGTTTCCACTGGAGATAAATAAATTATTTTAAAATTTTATGCTTTGTGAAATAATATATTTTATAGGTCAAATATTTTCTCAAGAGAAATGTATTATGATTCTTCCTCTAGATATGTATGATTATGAAAATCTAACGAATTTTGGAATGGAAAACATAGAATTTATTTCTAAACTTATCTCAAAAGTAAAAACATACAATGGATAATTATTTAAAAGAAGTTGATTCAATGAAATTTTAGATGTTGATCTGATGTTTTTTATATAGAAAATATTGTATTTCAGATATAATTTTTGTTGTCAACTTTTATTCTTTTTTTCCTAGTGAAATAAAAATTTACAATATCATGGAAGGAAAAAATAATTCAAAAATTATATAAATGGAAAAAAAATTTGGTTAAAGTGTGATATAAAAAGATATTTTATTCTATATTTTATACTAATATTTATTTGGGAGGAAATTTTAATTATATAAGGTCTAAATTGGGTGGAGGTTTATTTTTGGAAGGAAATTTGTATAATAGAACATAAAGGAGTATATTAATTTGAATATGATTACTACTAACGTATAATATATGGTAGTAACCCAAAAAATATCAAATTTATGTGGTTAAGAACATGGTTTTATAATCTTATGGTGGAAGTCAAACTTTCACTACTGTTGGTTTTTGATAATAATAATTCAATCAATTTTTTTATAAATTTCTTCCATTATTTAGGATACAAGAACATTTATACAAAATATTACTTTATCAAATATATTTTAGTGATACATGACTCGAAAATTGATTTTATTCCTACTTTGTATAAAATAGAACTTGTGTTTTCCAAACCATAGAAAAATGATGACTTTTAATGATTAATGATTAAGATGTGAGTATGAACTCATTCCAATAAAGGTTATGTTATGGTGTCTATGTACCCTCTCTCATCATTTTTATTTAATATTATTGTCAAAGGGGTGAAAAATAAAACATTAATCCCTCCATGTTTAATCTCTTAATGTATTCAAAAAGGGATAGGATAATTATATAGGGAGAATATCCAAAGGTATGTTTTCTCTTGTTCGAGGGGAACATATATTTAGTGATGGTTATTAAAAGAGGTTAGTATTATAGTCAGTTTATGGGGTGTGTTTTTGAGCTATTCTTAAATTGTTCTAATATTTTGGAGAGTATGTCTGGATGAATTTGTTTACCGTAGGTTTTTGGAATAGTTTTCTTGAGTTTAATATGTATAAGAAGATATGTTTTGAAATTAATATCACAATTGAAATCAAAGACTAATGAAATTTAATAATTTTCCAGAAGTCCTACACTATGTTTTCCAATGTTGGATTAGATTTACTAAATAGTGATTAATTACTTTAGGAAATGAGTTTGGAATTTATTTATATTTCATAGTTTATAAAAACAATTAATGTGGGTGAATTGTAACATCCCAAGTAAGTAATGAATAATATATATTTTTATATATGTCTATTAATGAATTAGATAGTGTTTTAGAGGCTTAAAATGAAAATAAATCCAATCTTAAGCATGGAATACACTAATATTTTTAAAAGATTGTTTTACTGTCTTTTGATGGCAAGCCATTTTTGAATCTATCTTTTGAAAATTTTATAAGCTATGTTTGTCAAAATAAACATATTCTTTATTATTGGGACATCAAAATTTACTTTGTGTGAATTTTTGGTATTTTTCTGACAATGTTCATTTTTTAATGAATAGTGAAAAATACTGCATTTTACATCAAAACTGCTTCTTAATCTAATTTATTTATATGATTAGATTACCTTTTGAATTGGTCTTAATGTGTAATCTGAATATATTTTTACCATTTAATCCAATGGTGGTCATTGGAATCAATTTCACTTTGAAATTAGACTTAAACTGGTGTCAATCTTTTGAAACTTATTATTTTATAAAAACACGCTATTTGCTCTGACAGCGGGAATTAATTATTAAATTAATTGATGTGACTTATATGTTTTTAATTTTTTAAAATAGACTTCATTTTTGAATTCGGAATATCAAATATATCTTAGAGTGAATTTTTGGTAATTTTCTGAAAAACTTCAATTTTTGATGAATAGTGAAACCACTAAGTGGTACTTATAAAAACTGATTTTTTCCTTTTAAATGAAATTTTTCAATCATTGTGTTTTGAATTTCAAAAATCCGACATACATGGTTGTCATTAAGAAGTAAAATGTGGTTCAATGAGATTAAAAATAATTTTTTGGTGAATAGTAACTTATTAAGTTTTTAATCGCGATTAGTGGTAATTAGTGTAGTTTAAGGTAAAAATAATGCTTTAATAATATAAAATGACCTAGAAACATGTCATAACCTTATTGGATGTGTCATGGACGACCAAGAGAAGCCATGGGTCAACTTGGGGACCCCATGGAGCCACTTTGGTTGGGAAATGACATAAATAACTTTTTATTTAATGTAAAAGTAAAAATGACACAAACATAATATGTTTTACGAAAACAATTTTTACATGGGGTTATAAAGATCCGATTTTTGATTATAAATAGTAATTGGAAAGATAAAAAGATTTCCTAAATCATAGTATTTTTTTAATAATTTTTAGTCTTTAAATAAATTAAATTATTTATGACATCATGATGATGCAGCGATGACCTCATTATTTAACGATTTAAATAAAATGGAAAGATAATGTAAAATCTAAAACCTACACATGGCCAAAACCAATTGGATGAGTGAATTTAGAAGACTTATCACCTTATCCTATAATTATATCAATGTGGGACCTTTTTAATCCGAAACTCATTTTAAAATAAAGTAACTTATCTTTATTTTCCAAGAGTGCCCCTCCTCTCCTCTTATAAAAGGCCCCCACCTCTACCTCATTTCACACACTCCTCAAGCCTTTGGATCGGCCGTACCCTACCCATTTACTCTCTCCACATCCCTATTCTCATCCTAGAGGATTTCATTTGTGAATAATCCTTTCAAAGGAAGCCTTTAGGCTCAAATCAAAAGGAGTTACACTTTTAAAGGTAATTCATTCTCTCATGTTCATTTGTTTTATTTTGCTTCTAAAACCCCCTAAAATCTTTTTATTTACTTATTTTGTAACAACACCAGTATCTTCAATATACTAGGATGTTTTTATAATATTTATTCGAGCTACACTCTCACACAACTACATCAAATGGTTAAAGAACATACGGTTTCCATGGATGGTGAAATTCTGCCTCCCGAAACGATGATTGTTCAATACTCATTTAACACCTTCAAAGGTGGCCATTATGATGTCACTATTTTTATATATGACATATAATGTGTTTATTCTTTCCTTATTCTTCTGTGTTTTTCATTTATGGCATACCATTATTGTTTCCATTATGGGTAAACACGATATCTTCATTTAAGGAAGTGCGGACTACCGCCCCCTCAAAGTGATTTGATTCGTTAAATACCATATGTGGGATGTATAAAGGATGGAACTATGATATTATATATGTTATTATAATGGAATTATAATATACTCTTATATCATTATTATTCCATTCCAGAAAATACGAAATAGAAATGAAAGTAGCGTTCATGCGTACGTACGTCTTACCGTCTCCATGAACGGTGCATTTCATTTCTTACCTCTAAATGTGATGTAATATTATAAATACATGTTTATAATGAATATATATGATATATATGTTATCCAAATAATTAATATCATCCTGGATATAACGAACCTTTGACCAAATTAACAACATGTAAGTGTAAGAAGTCTATTTTTGACTTAAGAACCAAATACTGACAAAATGAACATTATTAACTTAAATGATTACATGATGTTCATAACATGGTATAAAAGGAATAATGAACTTGAAAACGGTTCTTAATCAAGTAGAGATTAAATCAAGTTTATTATTCAGGAGATTAAAGAACTACCGAGTCAAGTCGGACCCGAGGTATGGGACTTCGTCTCAATCTCCTTTCATTGAGGCATATTTTGTTTTATACACAACCTTCTTTTATACGGTGTATAAACCCCTTTGACTTTTACGATTATTCAAAAGGAATCTTTTTTATACGAATCATTTACTAAACGACAAGAGGGAATGTTTTTGTCGTACGTATGCGGCGACAACGACTTCTCCGCCGTCGTGACCGTTATTTGAGTTTTGACTTCCTCTACAAGCTATACCTTCTTTTTAAAAGAAAAATAAATACCATGTTTTACATTTCTTTTATTTTGGTATCAAAAATGGTTTTCATAATGTTTTTATATCAATGTGTTGTATTGATATCTTGTGATTGAAAGGTGGGAATGTTATGTTTCCTTTATGCATGTTTTATGTGATACGATTATGTTGAGGTTCTTTGGCATTATTATGAAGACGGGTGGTTCCGTGATAAACTAAGGACGAGTGAGCCCGATATAGCTCTCCAATGCATTGGGTAACGTGAAGGAGTGAAACGTTAAGGTTTCTCCAAAGAGATTTTAGGGAATATACTGTGATGGGTATTCCAAACGTAACCAAGAGGGTTACTCCCTACGTAAGAATGTTATGAATGCCTCAAGTTACCTTTATGTCTTATGATTTCTATGATTTATTCATGATTTGATGAGGTATGTTAAAGTGCTTATGTTTTATGGGTTAAGTATGATCTCATCCTTATGTATATATGTACCCATGTTTCCTTTCAATATTTTTATATCCCTTACTGAGCTTTTTATGCTCATCCCAAGTTTTTTTGAAATGTTTTTCACAGGTCAAGGGAAAGGTACATGATATGATAATAAAGTCAAGGAAGTGTCAAGAAAGAATCCATGTTTATTTTAAATATGTTTCCATTGATGGGAATGAAGAATACTATCTTTATGTAACCACTTTGTTTATATGTGCAATTTAATGCAAGTTTTATGATCTAATTCTCTAAAACTCTAAACCCGAAAAGATCCTCAATGTGTAATCTTGTAATAACTCAAGATTAAGTAAGGTTTAAGGCTGGGGCCTTATAGTTGGTATCAAAGGGAGGTTTAGATAACTTTAGTAGTTAGAATTATGTTAAATGATTATCCAAAAATATTTTTTTATAGTCAAAATGAAGTGATATAGCATTTGAAGATTTCCATGTTCCTTCATCTAAGACATGTTTGTTCAGAATGGTTTTCCGCATAGGAAACAGGGAAGCAGTGCTAGGAAGGCATGCATAAGGAAGTAACCTTCCGAATCAGCATCCTGAGATGGTCGGAATTGGCACTAAACAGTTTGTTGTAGTAATGGAGCAGTTGAATCAGGCTATAAATGGTGGTGGTATCCATGCACGAGATCAGCCAGATCAACCGCAAAGGAACATGTCAGTGGTGGAACATTTCATGAGGAAACATCCCCCATCATTCAGAGGATCATCTAACCCTGTGCTAGCTGAAGGGTGGATTAAAGCACTGGAGAAGTTTTTTGATGTCATGGGATGTTCAGACAATCAAAAGGTTAGTCTTGCTATTTACCGTTTGGAGGGTGAGGCAGATCAGTGGTGGTCTATGGTGAAAAATATAAGGGACGCTGATGATATTGATTCTCTTGACTGGGATGAATTCAAAGGTATGTTTCTTGAGAAGTATTTTCCTAAGGATGTTCGACTTAGGATGGAAAATCAATTCTTGGAATTGAGGTAAGAGGAAGACTCAGTGGCTACCTATGAAGAAAGGTTCACTCGATTGGCAAGGTATGCTCCAAATTTTATCTGAGACCTTGATAGTAAAATCAATCGTTTTTACTTAGGATTAAAGCCAAAATATCGAAGGGCATTAGATTCTCATGAGTTTAAAAGTTATGAAAAGCTTGTTCGATGTGCTGAGAAGGTGGAAATGGAGTTTTCCGATGATCAAGTGTTCTATAACAACCAACAAAAGAAGAGACCGAGGTGGCAGGAGAAAGGTAAGAATTCTTCAAAAAAGTCTGATGGTAAGAAAACTAAGTTTCCAGTTTGTGATAAATGTGGCAAAAGGCATGATGGGGAATGTCTTCTGAATTCTGGAAAGTGCTAATGATGTGGTAAGATAGGACATAAGGCTCGTGATTGCACTGAAAAGGATCAAGGTGAAGGTAAGACCAAATTTGATTTACAGTTAGTGAAATGTTATAAGTGCAATGAGATGGGTCACTATGAAAATGAGTGTCCGACAAAGAGCTTGAGTTATGGAAAGCAGTTAGACTACAAACAGAAAAGGGTGGTGAAATCCTTTGCAACTACTTCCGTAGATGTCGGGCCATCAAATGAAGTTGTATCAGGTACTTTGTTTATTTTTTCAGATTATGCCAGTGTGTTGTTTGATTCGGGGTCTACACATTCTTTCATCTCTGAAACCTTTTCTAGTAAAATGGGAATACCATATCAAGAAATGACTCCTGAACTTTTGGTAAAAACACCTGGGGGGAATGATGAGGAAAAAAGAATTTATAAGAATCTTCCTATCCTTATCTGTGGAAAGAACCTACTTGCAAACCTTATTGTTCTACCTCTAGTAGAGTTTGATGTTATCCTGGGTATGGATTGGATCTCTATTTACCATGCTAAGATTGACTGTAGAGCTAAAGAAGTTTCTTTTGAGAAAGACTTTCAGTTTGTGTACAAGAATGAACCCTTACTGTTGATAACTTATCAAGAGGCCAAGAAATTTGTAAAAGATGGAAATGAATGTTACCTTTCACACATCGTTGAAAATAAAGGAACTGTTCAGATTAATGATGTGCCAGTGGTAAATGAGTATCCTGATGTTTTTCCTGATGAGTTGCCTGGAATAATACCAGATCGGGACGTTGAGTTTACTGTTGACTTAGTTCCTGATGCTAATCCAATTTCAAAACCCCCTTATCGAATGGCTCAAATTGAACTTTTAGAGTTAAAGGATCAATTGCAAGATTTATTAGAGAAAGGTTTCATTCGACGTAGCACATCACCTTGGGGTGCTCCTGTTTTATTTGTTAAAAAGAAAGATGGTTCTATGAGACTTTGCATTGATTATAGAGCCTTGAATAACATCACTGTTAAGAACAAATATCCTTTGCCTCATATCGATGATTTGTTTGATAAGCTTCAGGGAGCTCAGTTTTTTTCAAAGATTGACTTGAGATTGGGGTACCATCAGCTGAAGGTAAAGGAGGCAGATATTCCGAAGACCGCGTTCCGTACGAGATATGGCCATTATGAATTTGTAGTAATGCCTTTTGGGCTAACCAATGCACCTGCTGTATTCATGGACTTAATGAATAGAATTTTCCATGAATTCTTGGATAAGTTTGTGGTTGTTTTCATTGATGATATTTTCGTGTTTTCAAAAATTAAAGAGGAGCATGAAGGACATTTAAGGGTTATCTTGCAATCCTTAAAAGAAAAGAAATTGTATGGGAAATTTAGAAAGTTTGAGTTTTGGTTGCAACAAATTTCCTTCCTTGGTCACATTGTTTCTAAAGATGGGATAACTGTTGATCCTGCAAAAACAAAAGTTGTGGAAGACTGGCCAAGACCCACAAATGTAACTAAGATTCGTAGCTTCCTTGGTTTGGCAGGCTATTACCAAAGGTTTGTTAGAATGTTTTTACGGTTATCTAGTCCAATGACTAAGATAACTCGGAAGGGTGTTAAGTTTATCTGGACAAAAGAATGTGATGATTGTTTGCAGGAATTGAAAAGAAGATTGGTGAATGCTCCAGTTTTGGCACTACCTTCCAGGAATTCTGATTTTGTTATATACAGTGATGCTTCATTGAAAGGACTTGGTTGCGTCCTAATGCAGAATGATTAGGTAATTGCTTATGCTTCATGACAGTTGAAAACTCATGAGGTAAATTACCCTACACATGATTTGGAATTAGCTGCTGTTGTTTTTTCTTTAAAAATTTGGAGGCATCATTTGTATGGAGTAAAGTGTGAAATATATACCGATCACAAAAGTTTAAAGTATATATTCACTCAGAAAGAATTGAACATGAGACAAAGGAGATGACTAGAATTAATCAAGGATTATGATTGTACAATTCATTACCATCCGGGAAAAGCAAATAAAGTGGCTGATGCTTTGAGTCGAAAAAGTAATGCCTCATTAGAAATGTTGCGTTTGGAACGTGATCCTTTGGTTAAGGATTTGATGAACTTTGGCATTGAATTTGTTGGTGCAGGAAGTTCTTCTTTTTTGTTTCAGGTATCAGTGAGATAATCTCTATCAGATAGAATCAAGCAAGCACAGAATCATGACAATGAGTTGCAGAAAAAGGTAGAGCTGGTTCAGAAAGGTAAGTTGCCTGAATTCAACATTGATAATGATTCCGTTTTGAGATTTGGTAAGAGATTGTGTGTGCCTTGTGATTCACAGTTGAAGAGAGAGTTGTTATGTGAAGCTCATAGTTCTCCGTTTTCAGTTCATCCTGGCAGTACTAAGATGTATCGAGATCTGTGAGAGTATTACTGGTGGGATGGAATGAAAAGAGATATTGCTGATTTTACTGTGAAGTGTTTGACTTGTCAGCAGGTTAAAGAAGAGAGGCAGTTACCAAAAGGGATGCTTCAACATTTACCAGTTCCAGAGTGGAAATGAGAGAATATATCCATGGACTTTGTTGTGGGATTACCGAAGACATCTCGAGGTAATAATGCAATCTGGGTTATTGTTGATCGCTTGACTAAATCTGCTCATTTCCTTGCTATACGAGATACTTTTTCCCTAGATCAACTTTTCCATTTGTATCTTAAAGAGATAGTCAGGTTACATGGAGTTCCTCTCTCCATTGTATCTGATCGTGATCCTAGGTTCACTTCTAACTTTTGGAAAGGCCTTCAGAAGTCGTTGGGTACTGAATTAAATTTTAGTACATCTTTTCATCCTCAATCAGATGGGAAGTCAGAACGAACAATTCAGACCTTGGAGGATATGCTACGAGCTTGTTCTATGGATTATCAGGGAAGTTGGGACCAACATCTTTCTTTGGTTGAATTTTCATATAATAACAGTTTTCATTCCAGTATACAGATGGCACCATTTCAGGCATTATATGGGAAGCAGTGTCGAACTCCAGCTTTCTGGAATGAAGTGGGTGAAAGGAAGTTTATGGGACCATAATTCGTAGAAGAGATGGCAGAAAAAGTTCATCTAATTCAGAAGCACATGAGAACAGCTCAGAGCAGGCAGAAGAGTTATGCGGATAACCGGAGGAAGGATCTATCTTTCGAGGTAGATGATCATGATTTTCTCAAGGTTTCTACTTGGAAAAGTGTGATGAGATTTGGTAAGAAAGGAAAGCTGGGTCCAAGGTTTATTGGACCATATGAAATTCTGGAGAGAGTTGGATCAGTTTCATACCGGGTGGATTTACCTCCGAGTTTATCTCAGGTACACAATGTTTTTCACGTTTCGATGTTGAGAAAGTATATGCCAGATCCATCTCATGTTTTGAGTCCAGAGGTAGTTTAGCTGGAAGAGAAGCTATCTTATGAGGAACAACCGGTCCAGATTATTGACCACAGGGAGCAAGTGTTACGGAATAAAGTGATTAAGCAGGTAAAGGTTTTGTGGAAAAACCACATGATGGAAGAGGCAACATGGGAATGTGAAAATGAAATGAGGGATAAGTACCCCCATTTATTTGATAAGTAAATAAATTACGGGGACACAATTTTCTAAAGGGGGAAGGATGTAACATCCCAAGTAAGTAATGAATAATAGATATTTTTATATATGTCTATTAATGAATTAGATAGTGTTTTAGAGGCTTAAAATGCAAATAAATCCAATCTTAAGCATGGAATACACTAATATTTTTAAAAGATTGTTTTACTGCCTTTTGATGGAAAACCATTTTTGAATCTATCTTTTGACAATTTTATAAGCTATTTTTGTCAAAATAAACTTATTCTTTATGATTGGGACATCAAAATTTACTTTGTGTGAATTTTTGGTATTTTTCTGACAATGTTCATTTTTTTAATGAATAGTGAAAAATACAGCATTTTACATCAAAACTGCTTCTTAATCTAATTTATTTATATGATTATATTAACTTTTGAATTGGTCTTAATGTGTAATCTGAATATATTTTTACCATTTAATCCAATGGTGGTCATTGAAATCAATTTCACTTTGAAATTATACTTAAACTGGTGTCAATCTTTTGATACTTATTGTTTTATAAAAACACGCTATTTGCTCTGACAGCGGGAATTAATTATTAAATTAATTAATGTGACTTATATTTTTTGAATTTTGTAAAATAGACTTCATTTTTGAATTCGGAATATCAAATATAGATTAGAGTGAATTTTTGGTTATTTTCTGAAAAGATTCAATTTTTGATGAATAGTGAAACCACTAAGTGGTACTTATAAAAACTGATTTTCCCGTTTAAATGAAATTTTGCCATCATTGTGTTTTGAATTTCAAAAATCCAACATAAATGGTTGTCATTAAGAAGTAAAATGTGGTTCAATGAGATTAAAATAATTTTTTGGTGAATAGTAACTTATTAAGTTTTTAATCGCGATTAGTGGTAATTAGTGTAGTTTAAGGAAAAAATAATGCTTTAATAATATAAAATGACCTAGACACATGTCATAACCTTATTGGATGTGTCATGGCCGACAATG
Source organism: Viscum album (assembly GCA_963277665.1). Taxonomy (NCBI): domain Eukaryota; kingdom Viridiplantae; phylum Streptophyta; class Magnoliopsida; order Santalales; family Viscaceae; genus Viscum; species Viscum album. The sequence goes on along the minus strand of OY728143.1, from coordinate 956,465,811 downwards.
ACAAGCCATGGGTCAACTTGGGGACCCCATGGAGCCACTTTGGTTGGGAAATGACATAAATAACTTTTTATTTAATGTAAATGTAAAAATGACACAAACATAATATATTTTACGAAAACAATTTTTACATGGGGTTATAAAGATCAGATTTTTGATTATAAATAGTCATTGGAAATCTAAAAAGATTTCCTACATCACAGTATTTTTTTATAATTTTTAGTCTTTAAATAAATTAAATTATTTATGACATCATGATGATGCAGCGATGACCTCATTATTTAACGATTTAAATAAAATGGAAAGATAATGTAAACTCTATAACCTACACATGGAAAAAACCAATTGGATGAGTGTATTTCTAAGCCTTATCACCTTATCCTCGAATTATATCAATTTGGGACCTTTTGAATCCGAAACTCATTTTAAAATAAAGTAACTTATCTTTATTTTCCAAGAGTGCTCTCCTCTCCTCTTATAAAAGGCCCCCACCTCTACCTCATTTCACACACTCCTCAAGCCTTTTTCTCGGCCATCCCCGGCCCATTTACTCTCTCCACATCCCTCTCCTCATCCTAGAGGATTACCTTTGGGCAGTTTCCTTTCAAAGGAAGCCTTTAGGCTCAAATCAAAAGGAGTTACACTTTTAAAGGTAATTCATTCTCTCATGTTCATTTGTTTTATTTTGCTTCTCCAACCCCCTAAAATCTTTTTATTTAATTATTTTGTAACAAAAACAGTATCTTAAATATACTAGGATGTTGTTATAAGATTTATTCGAGCTACACACTCACACAACTACATCAAATGGTCAAAGAACATACGGTTTCCGTGGATGGAGAAATTCTGCCTCCCGAAACGATGATTGTTCAATACTCATTTAACACCTTCAAAGGTGGCCATTATGATGTCACTATTTTTATATATGATATATAATATGTTTATTCTTTCCTTAAGATTCTCTGATTTTCATTTATGGAATACCATTATTGTTTCCATTATGGGTAAACAAGATATCTTCATTTAAGGAAGTGCGGACTACCGCCCCCTCAAAGTGATTTGATTCGTTAAATACAATATGTGGGATGTATAAAGGATGGAACTATGATATTATATATGTTATTATAATGGAATTATAATATACTCTTATATCATTATGATTCTATTCCAGAAAATACGAAATAGAAATGAAAGTAGCGTTCATGCGTACGTACGGCTTACCGTCTCCATGAACGGTGCATTTCATTTCTTACCTCTAAATGTGATGTAATATTATAAATACATGTTTATGATGAATATATATGATATATATGTTATCCAAATCATTAATATCATTCTGTATATAACGAACCTTTGACCAAATTAGCAACATGTAAGTGTAAGAAGTCTATTTTTGACTTAAGAACCAAATACTGACAAAATGAACATTATTAACTTAAATGATTACATGATGTTCATAACATGGTATAAAAGGAATACTGAACTTAAAAAAGGTTCTTAAGCAAGTAGAGATTAACTCAAGTTTATTATTTAGGAGATTAAAGAACGACCGAGTCAAGTCGGACCCGAGGTTTGGGACTTCGTCTCAATCTCCTTTCATTGAGGCATATTTTGTTTTATACACAACCTTCTTTTATACGGTGTATAAAACCCTTTGACTTTTATGATTATTCAAAAGGAATATTTTTTATACGAAGCGTTTACTAAACGACAAAAGGGAATGTTTTTGTCGTACGTATGCGGCGACAACGACTTCTCCGTCGTCGTGACCGTTATTTGAGTTTCGGCTTCCTCAACAAGCTATACCTTCTTTTTAAAAGAAAAATAAATACCATGTTTTACATTTCTTTTATTTTGGTATCGAAAATGGTTTTAATAATGTTTTTATATCAATGTGTTGTATTGATATCTTGTGATTGAAAGGTGGGAATGTTATGTTTCCTTTATGCATGTTTTATGTGATACGATTATGTTGAGGTTCTTAGGCATTATTATGAAGACGGGTGATTCCATGATAAACTAAGGGTGGGTGAGCCCGATATAGCTCTCCAATGCATTGGGTAACGCTAAGGAGTGAAACGTTAAGGTTTCTCCGAAGAGATTTTAGGGAATATACTGTGATGGGTATTCCAAACGTAACCAAGAGGGTTACTCCCTACGTAAGAATGTTATGAACACCTCAAGTTACCTTTATGTCTTATGATTTCTATGATTTATTCATGATTTGATGAGGTTTTTTAAAGTGCTTATATTTTATGGGTAAAGTATGATCTCATCCTTATGTATATATGTACCCATGTTTCCTTTCCATATTTTTATATCCCTTACTGAGCTTTTTATTCTCATCCCAAGTTTTTTTGAAATGTTTTTCACAGGTCAAGGGAAAGGTACATGATATGATGATAGAGTCAAGGAAGTGTCAAGAAAGAATCCATGTTTATTTTAAATATGTTTCCATTGATGGGAATGAAGAATACTATCTTTATGTAACCACTTTGTTTATATGTGGAATGTAATGCATGTTTTATGATCTAATTCTCTAAAACTCTAAACCCGAAAAGACCCTCAATGTGAAATCTTGTAATAACTCAAGATTAAGTAAGGTTTGAGGCTGGGGCCTTATATGAATGATGACAACAAGTGATATTGAGATCTTGAGAAGTATGTTGAGAGTCATTTTGAGAGTTTTTTATTTTCTATTAAAGAATAAATCCTCTTGAATTAGGCATTAATCTAACAAATAAAAAATAATTAATATGGTAGTGAATGTGTTTATTATGTTGTAATTATTCATTAATTCATAAATTATATTCAAATTCATTTTAAATGAGTATTTTAAGGTGAGGTGGATCCATTTGAACTATTTACAGGGCCTATAAGTGATTTGGATTTTTTTGAAACATGTATAGATATTTTGTGAATAAAAATGAATTGTGTATAAAAATTTACCTAAGTTACTTCACTATATGTAATATCCAATTTTAGATAGGGTGGAGTCAGGTTTTAGTGTATTTATTCAACATGTTGCATGTCTAATAGTAATTTTATTGTAGGACTTGAATATATGACAAAGTGTTAAAGGCCCACTGAATACATAATTATCATTTTTATACTATGCATTAGATAATTATAAAAGGAAGAGGATATATATGAATCATGTTAGGAATCCCAATAGTACATAACTGGAGAAAATTGAAAAATTTAAATATTGTCTGCAAATAATTATAGGACTCCATAGAGTAAGTAATTGGATAATATTTTAAAATGTATGTATAAACTCCCCTTAATATATAGAAACCTTTTGATATTAAATAATGGAGAAGTAAATATCATTAGGGTAATCATTAGAGTATGTAACAATCATTAGGTTGAAAATGATAGTTATTTATTAGTCATTATAATCAATATATAGATTATTTAGTTTTCATTTACTATTTTTTGAGGTGACTGAGTTATAATTCTTGAATGGAATGATGCATTCCTTTAAAAATTTAATAGTCATTTACTATTATGGTGAAATTATGAAGAATGAATTTCTAAAAGTATCAGACTATCCATGTGATATATATTTATCTTATACATTACTGTATTCTAAGATGATCTAGAATTAAGATATTGTAAACTTAATGATGAGAACATCCAAAGGATTTGTTGAGGATTCTATAAGCTTGTTTATAAAACAATAAATGTTTCAAAACATTTTAAAAAAATTACATAATAATCATTATTCATTTTATGACTTCAAAACGTAATGAAATATTATAAGTTAAAATTTTCTAAAATTTATAATATTCTAATGAAATAATTAAGATCATGATTTTTTTATAATCATCAATGAAATCATAGTGATTTGTTTAGATTCAAGATGGTGATAAATAATTCCATTCCATGAAGAGGAGTACCATATCTTAGTGTTTCATGTTTTTATGCACATACTGAGGACAAATAAAAGGAACTACATGGTACAGTTTGTTTTTGATTCTTTTGAAGAGAATAATATGGACATATTTGTGTAGTATTTAATGGGGTATAAACGCACAATTATGGAGGGAATTAAAAATTATAATATTTGAAATTAAGTATTTTGAGTGAAGTGGAGTATAATTTGAGAACTAATGAATAGAATTATAAATAATGTTGATAATCATGTATAATTTACAGAAATAATTTATAGAAATAATATTCATGAGAATAATGAGAATATTGACAGTTAAAAAATAATAATGTAGTGATTAAGTAGATAATAATAAGTGTTATATATATTTATTCATTAAATAAAATCTCCATGAAGGATAGATTGGAAAAGAGAAATAATAATGAGATTATTTCACATTTTTCTAAAACCAGGATATATGGAGGAATAATAAACATAATAAAAAATTGATTTAATTTTAAACTAGGGAGATATTTTCTTGTAGTTGAGAAACAATTTCATATCATTGTCATAGTTTGGGACACAAATAAATGGTTCAAAATCATTGGTGCAATTCGAGTTCATAGATAAAACCTAATCATTGTAATACATGGATAATAATAGTTTACTAAATGATCTCATCTAATTCAAGTTCATTCTATGGACTAGCTGCTCGTTTTGTGTAGTGAAACTTGTAAATATGTTGTTCTATTTATGTGTGTGCATGTGAGTGTGTTAAAATTTAAAATTTAATCACATTAATAAGTGTGGATGTTTTTTTATTTGGGAAACAAAAAAGTATTTTTAAATCACTAATTCACCCACACTCATAGTGATTTAACTATTTAGCTTCATGAATTTTATCATTTATCCTCTAATAAAATAATGAAATGTATAACTATATTACAGATTGGAAATATTTTTGACATCAATTAGAAAACATTTCAAAATGATTTTGTATTTAATGTGGAAAAATAGTAACTTTTCTGGACTAGGAATCTTATCCATTAGAAACACAAATACTTGTCTGGATTATCCAATTTTCAATTTTGCTTTATAACCTCTATTATTAACTCATAGTAGAAAATGGAGCTTCATGGGTCATAACTAATTTCTTAATGCATATCATAAATTCAGGATTAACATGGCACAATTCAATGCACATATTGAACTAAAAAAGTGAGTTAAGATATTATCTAGGTTAGAAATATTGTAAAAAATGAATGAATTTAACTATTGTATTCTGAAAATGTAATCAGGTGACAAAAATGGGTAAATGTTACTCGATAAAATATCTAAAGAATTAAGAAGAAAATAGTGGAATAAAATTAATATATTTTTTAGTATTTCTTATTAGGAGTTTAATTTTTTATTTAATAATCCCCCATTAATATATACTAAAAATAATGAATGTGAAAATGTGTTTTTTTATAATTTATTAATCCGAATTATTAAATAGGGGATCACCATATCAATCATAAGAACTTATAAGTAATATATATAAATAATATTTTGTGAAAAAATGAGAATGTAAAGTATCATTTTTCAGTTTTGGCAGTGAAAATCCTTTTAAAGACATATTCTTTCAATCGTTAGTGAATATAAAATTTCCAAATAGATATTCCAATACATTTCATGGTGATATGACTTAATGAATAGAAAATTAAATGTATTTAAAATTCATGACTAACATATTTTTATGGAGGAGTTTCTACCGTAGTAATTTCATAAAATGTTACATGTAAAAGAAGCTAAAATTAATGTTTATTTGTGAACCTTCATTGATAATATTTATAAAAAATTATAAAATACAACTAAGATTTAAAAACATCAACAAATAATTAATAATATTCTTTTTCATTTGAATATGTTACATCCCACTTCATTTTTCATAGTCATAAATCATTTCATTCTTTAAAAGGTATGAGAAGAATGAATTTGTAAACATATAAGGACCCAGCCTTAAAAAATTACATAATCTTGAATTAAATGAAAAATTCACATTGAGGATCTTTTTAGGTTTAGAGTTTTAGAGAATTAGGACATAACTATTAAATCTCACAATATTAAAAAGTAGACACTTCTACTCAGTTTCAATTTTTTTCATAAAATAAAAACTCTTAAAAGGAAACATGTCTAGTTCAATGTTTTAGATAGCATGTCTTTCCTTGATCCCATCCTTGACCCTATTCGCCATTAAGTCCTGTGGAAAACATTTCAAAAACTTGGGATGAGCATAAAAAGCTCAGTAAGGGTTATAACAATACGGAAAGAAAACACTAGTCCATGTATACATAAGAATCCATGAAATCATACATTACTCATAAAACAACAGCACTTTAACATACCTCATTAAATCATAAGATTTACGAATAAATCATAGAAATCATAAGACATAAAGGTAACTTGAGGCATTCATAACATACTTACATAGGGAGTAACCCTCATCGTTATGTTTGGAATACCCATCACAGTATATTCCCTAAATCTCTTCGGAAAAACCTTAGCGTTTAACTCCTTCACGTTACCCAATGCATTGGAGAGCTATCAGGGGCTTACCTGCCTTTAGTTTATCACGGAAGCACCCGTCTTCATAAACAACGCCCAATAACCATAACTAAATCGTATCACATAAAACATGCATAAAAGAAACATAATATTTCCACATTTCAATCAAAAGATATCAATAAAACACATTGATAAAATAAAAACATTATCAAAACCATTTTTAAACCAAAATAAAAGAAAACTAAAACATTGTATTTATTTTTCATTTAAAAAAAGGTTATGGCCTGTGGAGGAAGCCGAAACTCAAATAATGGTCACCGCGGTGGAGAAGTCATGGTCGCCGCATACAAACAACAAATACATTCACTTTTGTCATTTAGTAAAATGCTTTGTATAAAAAATATTACTTTTGAATAAAAGTAAAAGTCAAAGGGGTTTATACACCATATAAAAGAAAGTTGTGTATAAAACAAAATATGCCTCAATGAAAGGTGATTGAGACGAAGTCCCTTACAAAGATGATATCCTTAGATTAAGGATAAATCAATTCAATAATTATGTGTGAAAAATATAAATACACCCAATATAAGAGTATATTAATTTTAAAACAATCAGAGGTAATCCAAACATATTCATAGTATGATATAATCAAGAAATTGAGGTTTAACCCAAACAATTGAAATTGGGTTAAGAAGTTCCCTTGCAAAAATTTGACAGCCTAACGACGTCACATTAAAATTCAGAAAATGAGTTGAGGAGAGAGAAAATGGTATCTCATCACTTGTAAATAATATTTATAGCAATAAGGATATATAAGAACATATCCCAACATAACAAGATGTAAATTAAAAGACCTAAAAAATGAAATCTTTTAAAAAGAGGAGGGTGATAGGTTCTCTTACCGATTTGGGTAACTTTCTAAACGTACACCCCATGAAAGAAGGAACAAACAATGCTGATGTAAATACCCATAAATGAGAGTATATTAAACAAAGATTATAATCATTGTTAGTACATACACCACTCAACGAAGATAGTGTCAAATATAACATGAATCTCATTGGAATAAAAAGTGAGATAAAAACCCCATACCTCATTGTAATCAATCGAGTCGTATGACCAAAAGATAATAAACACAATATGAATCTAATAATACCATGAATATAAATAGCTTCATGAGAATATATATCAAATGGAATAATTCAATACACCACATTCAATAAATAAGTGTCAAACATTGGAAATCTCACGGAATTAAAAGTGAGATAAGATATCCCCTTACGAAAATTCGACAGCCAAACGATGCCACATAAAACATCCAAAAATGGATTGAAGATATCAATTAGAGTCTCTCATAATATGAACATAAAAATTACATTAATAGTAATATATAAGAACATCCCCAAACATAATAAATAGGGGCTTAAAAGAAGTGACATAAAAGAGAGTACTTAAAAAAAGAGGTTGGATCCCTTACCTCAAGTCTGACTAGTCTTGTTCGTTTCTTTATATTCTTAAATAATAAACTTTGGTAAATTTATAATTTCTTAAGGAACTCCTTTAAAGTTTATTATTCAATTAATATCACATGTTATAATTTTATAATAATTAGTTAATTATGTGAGTTCATATCAGTAATTGTTTTCATTGTTCGTTACATGAGTCAAAAATGAAATTGTTTGAAAAGAATTGTCAATGTAGTTATAAGTACATCATCTCCAGAATAGTATTAATGATTTAAATATCATATATATCTATTATATATTCATTTTATAGTATTCCATAACATTTAGAGATAAAAATAAATGAAATTCACCGTTCATGGAGACGGTAGGCCGTACATACGCATGAACACTACTTTCATTTCTTTGACACATTTATGGAATTAAAACTAAATGATATATATATATATATATACATATATATATATATTATAATAACAGTATAATATATATGTTATATAGGTCACATAATTTTATTAGTTTCATTCTTTATACATTCTATGTATTGCATGAACAAGTCACATCACTTGAGGGGGCGGTAGTCCACACTTCCTCAAATGAAATTATCGCATTTGCACAACATGCAAAGCATAAAGGTATTTATTAAATAAATAATACAGTAGAATATAGAGGAAACATAAAAATAATATATATCATATATAAATATAGTGACATCTTAATGGCCACCATGAAATGTGTTAGAAGAATATTGAACAATCATCGTTTCGTGAGGCAGAAATTCACCATCCACAAAAACAGTATGTTCTTTAACCATTAGATGGAGGTGTGTGTAAGTGTATCTAGAATCATTCTAATAGAAACATCCTAATATAATTAAGATACTGGTTTTATTATAGAATAAAGGAATAAAAAGAGTTTATGGGGGGTTGGAGAAGCAAAATAAAACTAAAAAACATAAGAGAAGACATTACCTTTAAATCGAGTAACTACTCTAGGTTTGAACCAAAAGGGTTTCTTGAAGAGATTTATGACTAAGGTAATGCTTCTATTATGAATATAGGGATGTGGAGAGATAAAATTAGCATATTTTGGCCGAGCCAATGGCTTGAGAGGTGTGGGTAAGGTGGTAGAGGTGGGGTCCTTTTATAAGAGGGAGGAGGGGCACTCTTGGAAAGTGATGAAATGTTACATTATTTTAAAAAGAGTTTCAGATTTAAAAGGTTCCAAAAAGATATATTTCCAGGATAAGGTGATAAGGGTTCAAAATACACCCATCCAATAGGTTTTAGACAAGTTTATGGCTTTTATTTCACCTTATCTTTTCATCTTATTTAAATCGTTCATTAATGAGATAACCACTGCATCATCATGGTGTCATAAATAAATTAATTTATTTAATGTCTACAAATTATAAAAAAATACTATGATGTAAGAAATATATTTAGATTTTCAATGAATATTTATAGTCTAAGATATCATTTATGAAGACAAAATTAATTTTTTTTACTTAGGTGTTACATACTTTGGTTACATTTTACTTTCTTTAAAAAATACATGATAAAAGGTCACTGTCACAGTAAAGTGATTCCCTGGGGTCCCAAGGTTGGAAAAAGGCATCCCATGGTCAGCCATGACACCGCCAGTAGCATTAGGACACATTTTGGGGTCATTTTAGATTTTTATGATATTATTTTATTACCCTTAACTACCCGGTTACTAATTAAACACGATAATTAAAGATAATTATCGTCATTACTATTCATAACGTCCCAAAACAAAAGAGTGTTAATTACATAATTTGGACCTTATGATTCCAAATATGGAATTTATTTTATCAAATTTCAAACACAAAAATTTTAGTAATTAATTTAAAATAATTCATGTTGTCAAAACCAAAGACGGGTTTTTAAGAAGTAAAATCTATCAAAAGATTGATTTGTTTTTACATCCAATTTAAAAGTGAAATTACATCCAATGACCAAAATTGTATTAAATGATAAAAAATTAATTAAATTACACCTTAAAACCAATTAAAATGACAATCTAACTGTATAAATAATTTGGATGAAAAGACAGTTTTGAGTTAAAATGCAGTATTTTTCACTATTCATTGAAAATGAACATTTGTCAGAAATATACAAACAATTCACCCAAAGCAATATTTGATATTCCAAATTCAAATACGATAAAAATTTTACCAAATTAAAAACATATAAGTTTAATTAATTAATTTTATAATCAATTCCCGCTGTCAAAATAAATAGCGTGTTTTTAAGAAACAATATCTATTAAAAGATTGACACTTATTTATGTCCAATTTCAAAGTGAAATTAATTCAAATGACCACAATAGGATTAAATGGTAAAAATATATTTTTATTAAACTTTAAAATCAATTAAAAAGATAATCATACCATATAAATAAATTAGACTAAAAGGAGGTTTTGAATTAAAATACAGCATTTTCACTATTCATTAAAAAATGAACTTTATCGGACAAATACCAAAAAATTATACAAAGTAAATTTTGATGTCCCAATTCTAAAAAAGAATTTTATTTTTTCAAATATAACATATATAATTGTCAAAATGTGTATTTAAAAAGGATTCACCATCAAATGACGGTTAACTGACCTTTTAAAGAATATTAGAATATTTACCCTTAAAATTGGATTCATTTGAATTTTAAGCATCGAACATTTATTGAATAAATGTAAAAATATTTGACAAGAATATATAATCACTTTTTAGTTAGTTCTGTGCATTCTTACCATTACATCGGCTAGGAGTTTACTACTATTTACAATAATATTATTACATTATTAGTGTGTATCGTAAGATTTCAAAGAAACTAGTTGTTGCGTATTGGGTATGCCATTGAACATAGAATCCCCTTTAAAGTAATATTAATATTTTATTCACAAATATTAATAAATATGAAAAAGTAATATTCTTTATTTACCTGGGATGTTACATCCTTCCCCCCTTTTGGGAATTGCGTCCTCGCAATTTTAAAATTGGGCTTGGAAACTTCATTGAAAGCCCCACATCGGAAAAGGAGTAAATTGAACTATCAGTTTAAAAAAAAGAAAGAAAAGTACCAAGGTCACCCAAGACAATAGGTACAAGGATTCCATGAAAACATGGACATGGAAGAAAAAAACAAAGGATTAAGTTCTGATGGAGAGTGATAGAAACATGTTTAGGAGAAAATTAACCACCAGAAAATCACAAACTTGTGATGGGTTAAACGGTATTTGATTCCCCAGTAGGAAAAATTAATAGACAACATTTTTGTTTTAAGTTAATTTTCATTGAGGAATTTATTTATGATCTTAACTAAAACAAAAGGAAACATACTTACTTTTCATGTTAACTTTCAACTTCACTAGATTTCTTACACAAACTCATATTTTTTCCAAAAGACGAGTATTTTGGAAGACTTGTTCATATTAAGAGTACTATAATCAACTTCGAGAGAATAAACCAACTCACAAAAGAGAACTATATATTTCCCATGTTTTAGACCTTAACAAAAACAAAAACCAAAAAGGTCAGTACAAGATTAGATAATCCCCAAAAAGGATAATCCAAAAAAATATCTATTCTTAATATCCAAAATTTGTCAAAAAATACCCAAAGTTCAACAAAGACTATTCAATAAACATCTATCCATAAAATTATTAAAAGTAAACCACACTAAGATTGAAACCCAAATCTTAGAAGGATTTAAATCACATAGTATTCCAAGGTAAATATTACCATTTATCTCCAAATAACATCAGTTGATCTTAAAGTCTCATATTGAAAAGTAATTAACCAAATCACATATCCTCCATGATAGGCTAATAATTTCCATAGATAACCCAAAATCAACTTTTTCCTAATTCATAAGATCATCTAACTAAAAAAAATTAGTTATACTAACCAGGGACTTCATGTAGTTCAGTGGTAGGTGATAAATACCAGTCTCACATTGGTTGTGGGTTCGATTCCCATAGCTTTGTCTGACGCGATGGGTTGTCACATGGTCCATGTGTTGTCTTTTTTCTAAAACTATATAATTCTTAAAACATTCCCCAAAAAGAGATAAAATCTTCAAAAATAACCATAACATAATTTAACCTCAATTTTACCTCATTCCTTTCATTTTCCATCATATAGTAACCCATAATTACCTAAAAAGTAAGGATCATATAAACCTTAATGGTTACCATTATAATTATTATATGATCTTCCACATCGATTTGGTTCTCTCGTACATGAGGCATCAGAGAACTCACCAAGGTTCAAGTGGTTAATCATGACTCCTTTATAGTTGGTTTAGAATAACCACGACATTCCTCATTGAATCCCCCATTTCATCCAGTCTCTTAATTTGAGAACCACCACAGTTTCTTTGAAACCCATTGTCACTTTGGTGCCTGCTAGATCCATCCATTTACTAAAACAAAAAATGTCAGTGTGAGTATATCAACAAAATTATCATGTACTAATGTGGAAGATAAACACTAAGATATACTTACTCATTCACTTTATTTAAAAAATATGACTCTTTCTGAAATCCTATCCATTTTGGTAATGTCACTTATGCTTAAATAATACCCTAACCTCTAAATTTATCTAAATCGACCTTTGATACCAGCTATAAGGACTCAGCCTTAAAACATTACATAATATTGAATTAAATGAATAATTCACATTGAGGATATTTTCAGGTTTAGATTTTTATAGAATTAGGACATAACTATTACATCTCACAAGATTACAAAGTAGACACTTCTACTCAGTTTCCATATTTTTCATAAAATAAAAACTCTTAAAAAGAAACATGTCTACTTCCATGTTTTAGATAGCATGTCTTTTCTTGATCCCATCCTTGACCCTATTCACCTTTAAGTCATATGGAAAACATTTCAAAAACATTGGATGAGCATAAAAAGCTCTGTAAGGGTTATAACAATACGGAAAGAAAACACTAGTCCATGTATACATAAGAATCAATGATATCATACTTTACTCATAAAACACAAGAAATTTTACATACCTCATTAAATCATAAGATTTATGAATAACTCATAGAAATCATAAAACATAAAGGTAACTTGAGGCATTAATAACATTCTTACGTAGGGAGTTACCCTCATGGTTACGTTTGGAATACCCATCACAGTATATTCCCAAAATCTCTTCATAGAAACCTTAACGTTTAACTCCTTCGTGTTAACCAATGCATTGGGGAGCTATCACGGGCTCACCCGCCCTTAGTTTATCACGAAACCACCAGTCTTCATAAACAATTCCCAAGAACCATAACATAATCATATCACATAAAACATGCATAAAGGAAACATAACATTTCTACATTTAAATCACAAGATATCAATACAACACATTGATAAAATAAAAACATTATCAAAACCATTTTAAATACCAAAATAAAATAATAGTAAAACATGGTATTTATTTTTCATTTAAAAAAAAGTTATGGCTTGTGGGGGAAGCCAAAACTCAAATAATGGTCACGGTGGTGGAGAAGTCGTTGTCACCGCATACGTACGACAAAAACATTCACTTTTGTCATTTAGTAAAATGCTTCATTAAAAAAATATTCTTTTTGAATAAAAGTAAAAGTCAAAGGGGTCTATACACCATATAAAAGAAAATTCTGTATAAAACAAAATATTCCTCAATGAAAGGAGATTGAGACGAAGTCCCTTACAAAGACGGTATCCTTTGATTAGGGATAAATCAACTACATAATTAAGTGTAAAAAATATAAATACACCCAATATAATAGGATATTAAGTGTAAAAAAATCAGAGGTAATCCACACATATTCATAGTATGACATAATCAAGAAATAGAGGTTTATCCTAAAGAATTAAAATTGGGTTAAGAAGTTCCCTGGCAAAAATTCGACAGCCTAACGGCGTCACTTTAAAATCCAGAAAATGAGTTGATGAGAGAGAAAAGGGTATCTCATCACTTGGACATAATATTTATAGAAATAAGGATATATAATAACATATACCAACATAACAAGATGTAAATTAAAAGACAAAAAAAAATAAGTCTTTTAAAAAGAGGAGGGTGAAAGGTTCCCTTACCGATTTGGGTAACTTTCGAAACGTACACCCCATGAAAGAAGGACCAAACAATGATAATGTAAATAACCATAAATGAGAGTATATTACAGAAAGATTATAATCATGGTTAGTACATACACCAATAAATAGGGATAGTGATGAATATATCATGAATCTCACAAGAATATAAAGTGAGACAAAAACCCCATACCTCATTGTAATCAATCGAGTCGTATGAACAAAAGATAATAAAAACAATATGAATCACAGAATACCAGGAATATAAATAGATTCATGATAATATATATACAATGGAATAACTCAATACACCACATTCAATAAATAAGTGGCGAACAATGGAAATCTCATGGAATTATAAGTGAGATAAGATATCCCCTTACAAAAATTCGCCAGCCAAACAACGCCACTTAAAACATCAAAAAATGGATTGAAGATATCAATTAGGGTCTCTCATCATATGAAAATAAAAATTACAGTAAGAGGAATATATAAGAACATCCCCAAACATAAGAAATAGGGGCATTAAAGAATTGACATTAAAGAGAGTTCTTAAAAATAAAGAGAGAGGTTTGATCCCTTACCTCAAGTCTGAATTGTCTTGTTCGTTTCTTTATATTCATAAATAATAAACTTTGGTCAATTTAAAATTTCTTAAGGACATAATTTAATTTTTATTATTAAATTAATATCACATGTTATAATTTTATAATAATTAGTTAATTATGTGAGTTCATATCAGTCATTTTTGTCGATGTTCGGTACATGAGTCAAAAATGAACTTGTTTGAAAAGAATTGTCCATGTAGTTATAATTACATCATATCCAGAATAGTATTAATAATTTAAATATCATATATATCTAGTATATATTCATTTTATAAAATTCCATAACATTTGAAGATAAAAAGAAATGAAATGCACTGTTCATGGAGACGGTAGGTTGTACGTACGCATGAACACTACTTTCATTTCTTTGGCACATTAATGGAATTAAAACTAAATGAGATATATATATATATATATTATAATTCAAATATAATATATATGTTATATATGTCACATAAGTTCATCAATTTCATTCTTTATACATTCCAGGTATTGCATGAACGAGTCACATCACTTGAGGGGGCGGTAGTTCACACTTCTTCAAATGAAATTATCACATTTACACAACATGCAAAGCATAAAGGTATGTATTAAATATAAAATACAGAAGCATATACAGGAAACATAAACATAATATATATCATTTATAAATATGGTGACATCTTAATGTCCACTATGAAAGGTGTTAGAAGAATATTGAACAATCATCATTTTGTGAGGCAGAAATTCTCCATCCACAGAAATAGTATGTTCTTTAACCATCAGACGTAGGAGTGTGTAAGTTTAGCTTGAATCCTTCTAATAGAACCATCCTAGTATATTTAATATACTGGTGTTATTACAAAAGAAAGGAATAAAAAGAGTTTAGTGTGTTGGAGAAGTAAAATAAAACTAAAGAACATAACAGAAGACATTACCTTTAAATCAGGTAACTCCTCTTGGTTTGAACCAAAAGGGTTTCTTGAAGAGCTTTCTGACTAAGGTAAGGCTTATATGATAAATAGAGGGATGTAGAGATATAAAATTATCAGCATTTGGCTGATAAAATGGCTTGATAGGTGTGCGTAATGTGGTAGAGGTGGGAGCCTTTTATAATAGGGAGGAGGGGCACTCTAGGAAAGTCATGAAATGTTACAATATTTTAAAAAGATTTTCGGATTTAAAAGGTCCCACAATGATATATTTAAATAATAAGGTTATAAGGGTTCTAAATCCACCCATCCAATAAGTTTTAGACAAGTGTAAGTCTTTGATTTCACCTTATCTTTTCTTTTTATTTAAATCGTTCATTAATGAGATAATCGTCGCATCATCATGGTGCCATAAATAAATTAATTTATTTAATGTCAAAAAATTATAAAAAAAATACTATGATGTAGGAAATATTTTTATATTTCAAATTAATATTTATAGTCTAAGATATAGTTTATTTAGAAACAATTAAAATTGTTTTACTTAGGTGTTACATACTTTGGTTACATTTTCCTTTCTTTAAAAAAATATGATAAAAGGTCACTATGACACTAAAGTGATTCCATGGGGTACCAAGGTTGGAAAAAGGAATTCCATGGTCGAAAATGACACCAAAAGTAGAATTAAGACACATTTTGTTGTCATTTTATATTTTTATGATATTATTTTATTACCCTTAACTACCCGATTACTAATTAAACATGATAATTAAAGATAATTATCATCGTTACTATTCATAATGTCCATAAAAAACATATTAATTACATAATTTGGACATTATGATTCCAAATATAGAATCCATTTTATCAAATTCCCAACACAGAAATTGTAGTAATTAATTTAAAATAATTCTCGTTGTCAAAACCAAAGACGAGTTTTTAAGAAGTAAAATCTATCAAAAGATTGATTTGTTTTTACATACAATTTAAAAGTGAAATTGCATAAAATGACCAAAATTGTATTAAAGTATAAAAACATAATTAAATTACACCTTAAGACCAACTAAAATGACAATCTAACTATATAAATAATTTAGAAGGCAGTTTTGAGTTAAAATGCAGTATTTTCACTATTCATTGAAAATGAACATTTGTCAGAAATATACCAAAAATTCACCCTAAGCTATATTTGATATTAAAAACTCAAAAATGATAACAATTTTACCAAATTCAAAACATAGTAGCTGCATTAATTAATTTTATAATCAATTCCCACTGTCAAAACAAATAGCGTGTTTTTACGAAACAATATCTATTAAAAGATTGACACTTGTTTATGTCCAATTTCAAAGTGAAATTAATTAAAATGACCAAAATTGGATTAAATGGTAAAAATATATTTTTATTAAACTTTAAAACCAATTAAAAAGATAATCGGACCATATAAATAAATTATACTAAAAGGAGGTTTTGAATTAAAATACAACATTTTACACTATTCATTAAAAAATGATCTTTATCGGAAAAATACCAAAAATTTATACAAAGTAAATTTTGATGTTCCAATTCTAAAAAAATCTTATTTTTTCAAATATAACATATAAAATTTTCAAAAAGTGTATTTGAAAAGGGTTTTCCATCAAATGGCGGTTAATCGACCTTTTAAAGAATATTAGAAAATTTACGCTTAAAATTAGATTCATTTACATTTTAAGCGTCTAAAATTTATTGAATAAATGTAAAAATATTTAAAATGCATATATAATCACTTTTTAGTTAGTTCTGTTCATTCCCGCCATTACATCATCCAGGAGTTTACGACCATTTACAATAATATAATTAAATTATTAGTGTGCATCGTAAGATTTCAAAGAAAATAGTTGTTGCGTATTGGGTACGCCATCGAACACAACATCCCCATTAAAGTAATATTAATATTTTTTTTCACAAATATTAATAAATATGAAAAAGTAATATTCTTTATTTACTTGGGATGTTACCAAACATGTATCCTATCGATGGATGTATCAAATTTAGTGGTACATTGATTTTATTTTTTTATTTAAGAAATATAATTTACAAAATAATTATATAATTTGTTTAATATTGTTATTATAAATTTTCATTAGGTACATAGTTCATTTGAAGTCATATGTGGGAAATAAATATCCACCAGAACACACTATTATTGAAGTATACATTGCAGAAGTGTTTTTGGCCTTATGTTATATGTATTTGGATGGAATTAAGAAAAAATTAAATCTTTTTTGGATGTCTAGATAACATGTATAATATTACCCACTCTAAAAAATAGTCATCTATTTTTACAATAGTAGGGAAACCAAATAGAAAAGGTTCATATTTTACACTAACAGAATTGGAATTACTACAAGCACATAGATATGTGCTACTAATCATAACTATTACATATCTATATTTTTAATAATTTAGATTAAAAAAAGAGATGACTAAGTGGTTGCACTTAAAGTGAGACAGATCTAAAAAAAGTTGTTAATAAGGATATTTTCAAATGGTTTACATATTTTATAAGCGTATACTCATATTTATATTATTAGTGTGTTATTATTTCTTCACTGTTAAAACTAATACATCATATATTAATATATATATCATAAATATTGATAATAGGGATAAAATTTCAAATGATTTGTGGTTTTTTACATAAGGTACACTAAGGTTTTCTAATATACACGATGCATACAATATTAATGGGTTTAATTTTTGTATAATTAATCATGAAGAATGTATAAAATCACATAATATTGGTGTATTTATACTTGAAAAATCTATATAATAAAGAATGTTAGTTGATAAAAATGAATTAAAAAATCATAGTAAATTTTCATAATCTAAAGAAAATTTTTGTGGCGCAACATTGATAGAGGTATAACAAAAGTTTCAAAAAATTTATTTGAAGAAAAATTCTACCCCAATATTCATACTAGTGAGAAAGAGGATAATGATCCATTTTTATTAGATTTATAAGATAATATGTTTTATTATGTATATTATTAAGTACATGATGGTCTGAGAGATGTTATAAACATAAAACCAAGAGTCCTTTTTGGAATTGATGGTGAAGAACAATGGGTAATTTTCTGATAGAAACCCACATTATCCATAGAATATTTAGAATTTTTTCCAAAAAATATTGAAACAATATAACATAAAAAGGGTGATGAAAATTATTAACTTCTCTTATCAATGGATCTTGATATCAATGTGGATAAAGAAATAAAACATAACATACTGTATAAATTTGTAGGGAAACTATGTTATGCGTTCACAAGTTATGAGTGTGGGACATATTGATGTGATTTCTAACCCTTTGTTCTAAAGAAATTATATTTATTTTTATAGTTTAAAATGTCTGTGCATCAAATTTTAAAGAATCTAATAATGTTTGAGAAAAAAGGAACCGAATGTTTTACTTAAGTCTTAAAAATAATTAAAATAAAATGATTTTATAGATAAATTATAATCTTTGGATATATTTAGAATTAGAATTTATATAATTGATAATTATCTAAATAAATATTTCTCAAAGTTCTTTTATTTTGATTATACTTAATTGATACAAATAATGGAATTGGTGATTATAAAGTAGTATGCAGTGTTAAAATTCAAAAAAAATCTTTTAAAATAATAAAAAATATTGATAATTTATAGTAAATAATTATTTAATAAGTTTTTTTATTTTGATGTGAGGTTATTTGGAAAAAAATAAATAATTTTTTAAAAAATAGGATTTATTAATTATGCCTTTATTTATTCTCTTTTATCTGTTTGAAAATATTTTGGTATCATTTTATAATTATTTTGAAACATAAAAAAATTGATGTTCCAATGTTTTTTATTCTTATTTTGTATATTAAATATAATATAATAAATCTAAAATGTATGGACATTGAGAATTAAAAAAATATGAGATCCAATAAAATTATCATCTTAGATCACACTACCTCTATCAAGACCCACAATAGTCCCAAGTGATTCCACTATACCAGATACCATTAGTGATGCACTGGAATTCTTATATTTTTTTTGTAGCATAATATTTGATGAACCTCTAGTAGAAAAGTAGTTAGTCACACTATCTAGGGGATGTTGGGGGGGATACCGTTATTAGTATGTATGTCATTGTAAAAAAAACTAAATTATTTTTTTAAATATTTAATTCATTTATTTTTAAAAATATAAGTGACATAAATTTAAATAAATTAGACATATGGGTGTTGATAGACTTCAAAATAATCATTATATTTTATGATTTTAGGGTTCCTTCTAATGATAATGACAGAATATTAGGACAAATTCTTTATTTTTAGTGAAGTGGAGTATAATTTTGGAACTATTGAATCGAGTTATAAAGAATGTTGACAATCTCGTGTAATTTATATAAATAATTTATAGAAATAATATTCATGATAATAATGAGAACATAAAAGGTTAAAAAGAATAAGAAGGTGGTTATCAAGTAAATATGAATAAGTTCTATATATATTTATTTAATAAAGAAAATCATCATGACATAGATTTTGGAGAAGAGAAAGAAGAACAAGGTTTTTTCTCATTTTTATGAAAACAGTATAAGTGGAGGAATAAAAAACATAATGAAAATTTACTTAATTTTAAATTGGGGAGATATTTTATTTTAGTTGTGAAAAAATTTGATACTGTTGACATAGTTTGGGAATCACATACATGGTTAAAAATCATTGGTGTAATTCGAGTTCATAGATAAAACCTAATAATTATAATACATGGATAATAATAGTTCACCATGTGATCTCATCTAATTTAAGTGCATTCTATTGACTAGCTTCTCATTTTGTGTATTGAAACATCTAAATATGTTGTTCTTTTTATGAGTGTCCATGTGAGCGTGTTAACATAAAAATTTTAATCACATTAATAAGTGTGGATGTTTGTTCTTAGAGGGAAACATAAAAGTGTTTTAAAATCACTATTTCACCATGACGTATATTGATTTAACTATTCATATTCTTGAATTTTATCATTTATCCTCTAATAAAATAATTAAATGAATTACAATATTATAGATTGGAAAAATTTCTTACATTAATGAGAAAACATTTAAAAATTATTTTGTATTTAATGTGAAAAAATAGTAACTTTTATCGGCTATGAAACTTATCCATTGGAAACACTAATAATTATTTGGCTTATCCAGTTTTCAATTTTTATTTAGAACCTCTATTATTAACTTATAGTAGAAAATGGAGCTTTATGGGTCATCACTAATTTTTTTATGCATATCATAAATTCATGATTAACATTGTACAATTCAAATGACATATTGAACTGAAAAAGTGAGTTAATATATTATCTAATTTAAAAATATTGTGAAAATGAATGAATTTTAATATTTTATTATGAAGTTGAAATCAGTTGAAAAAATGGGTAAATGTTACATGGTACAATATCTGAAGAATTTGGAACAAAATAGGGAAATAAAATTAGTATTTTTTTAAATATTTCTTATTAGGAGTTTAATTTTTTATTTAATAATCCTCATGTTATACATATTGAAAATAATCTATGTGAAAATGTGTTTTTTTAATTTCAAAATTAGAATTCTTAATATAGGGTTCACCATAATGATCATAGGGACTAATATGGATTAAATATTTAGAATAGTTTGTGGGAAAATGAGAATTTAATGTATCCTTTATCTGTGTTAGCAATGAAAATCCTTTTAAAGACATATTATTTCAATCGTTAGTTAGTATAAAATTAATAAATAGATATTCCAATAAATTTCATGGTGATGTGACTTAATGAACATAAAATTAAATGGATTTAAAATTCATGACTTAAATATTCTTATATAGGTTTTTCTACCCTAGTAATTTCATAAAATGTAACATGTAAACGAAGCTACAATTTAAGTTGATTTGTGAACCTTCATCAATAATATTTATAAAAAAGTATAAAATACAATCGATATTTAAAAACATAAATAAATAATTCAAAAGATTCCTTTTAATTTGAATATGTTGCTTCCCCCTTCTTTTTTCACAGTCATAAATCATTTGATAGTTTAAAAGGCCTATGAAAGTTGAATTAGTAAACTTTTACACTATCGATCGATGTATAAAATGGAGAGGTACATTGATTGTTTAATTTATGAAATATAATTTACAAAATAATTATATTAAATTTTTTAATATTATTATAATATATTTTTATTAGGTACATAGTTCATTTGAATTAATATGTGGGAAATAAATATCAACCAGAACACTCTTTTATTGTAGGTAAAATTGGAGAAGGGTTTTAGGCATTATGCTATATGTATTTGGATGGAATTAGGAAAAAATACAATATTTTTTGATTTGAGGATAACATGTATAATATTCCCCACTATGAAAAATAGTCATTAGTTTTTACAATAGTAGGGATACCAACTAGAAAAGGTTCAAATTTTACACAAACTGAATTGGAATTACTACATGCACATAGATATGTTCCACTAATAAAACCTATTACATATTTATGTATTAAACAATTTAGATTAAAAAATGAGATGACTATGTGGTTTCACAAAAAGTGAGACAGATCTGAAAAAAGTTGTTAATAAGGAGATTTTAAAATGGTTCACTTGTAGTGTATGTGTATACTCATATTTATATTATTAGAGTGTTATTATTTCTTCATTGTTAAAAATAATAACTCATATATTATTATACATATCATAAATATTGATAATAGGGATAAAATTTAAAATAATTTGCGTTATTTTTACTTAAGGTACAATAAGGTTTGATAATATATGTGGTGTATAAAATATTAATGGGTTTAAATTTTTTATAATTAATCAGGAAGAAGGTTTAAAATATCACAATAGTGGTGTATTTATACATGAAAAAATTTTATACAAAAGAAAGTTAGTTGATAAAAATGAATTAAAATATCATATAAGTTTTTAAATAATCTAAACCAAATTTAAGTGGCTCAACATTGATAGGGGTATAAAAAAGAATCAATACATTTATTTCTAGAAAATTATTCCTCATTATCCATACTATTGAAAAATAGGAGCATGATCTATTTTTTATTAAATTTAATAGATAATATATTTTATTATGTCTATAATTTATTACATTAAGGTCAATTATTTTTTATAAACATAAAACAAAGAGGAATTTTTGGTATGGATGATAAAGAACAATTAGTAATTTTGTGATAGAAAACCTTATCAGCTAGAGAATATTTAGAAATTTTCTCGAAAAATATTGAAACAATATAACATACAAAGGAGGGTGAAAATGATTAACTAATCTTATAAATGGATCTTGATAAAAATGTGGATAATGAAATCAAACATAACATAATTTATATATGTGTAGGGAAACTATATTATGATTTTAGAAGTTATGATTATAAGACATATTGATGTGATTTCTAAACTATTGTTTTAAATAAATTATATTGATTTTTATAGTTGAAAAAGTGTGTGCATCAAATTTTAAAGTATATGATAATTTTGATGAAAAAAGGAACCAAATTCCTTATTATTGACTTAAAAATAATTAAAATACGATGATTTTATACATAAAGTACAATCATTGGATATATGTATAATTAACAGCTATATAATTGATAATTATCAAAATAAATAATTCTCAAACTTCATTTAATTTGTTTATAGTTAATTGTTACAAAAATTAAATGGAATTAGTGATTATAAAGTAGTATGAATTGTTAAAATTCAAAAAAAAATTAATGTAATAAAAAATATTAATAATTTATAGTAATTAATTCTTTAATAAGTTGTGATTTTTGTTTGTGAGGTTATTTTTTTAAAATTTAATTATGATTTACTAAAATAAGATTTATTAATTATTCCCTTGTTTATTCTCTTTTTTCTTTTGAAAAAATTTGTTAACATTTTATAATTCTTTGTAAATATAAAAAAAATTATGTACCTAAGTTTTTTTTTCCTTTTTTGTATATTAAATATAATATATGAAATCAATAATGTATAGAAATTGAGAATTAAAAAAATATGAGATCCAATCCAATTATCATCTTAGAGTGCACTACCTCTATTAAGATCTACAATAGAGAAAAGTGATTCCACTATACTAGAGACTATTAGTGATCCACTTTCCTTCCCAGATTTTGTTTTATAGCTCACCATCTGATGAACCTATGATAGATAAGTATATTGTCACACTATCTAGAGGATGTTGACGGGATATAATTATTATTTTGCATGTAATTGTAAAAAACGTACATAATTTTATTAAATATTTAATTCACTTATTTAAAAATAAAAGTGATGCAATGTTTAATACATTAGATTAATGGGTGTTTAGAGACTTCAAAATAATTGTTATATTTGATTAGTTAGGGTTCCTTCTAATGATAATTCCAGATTATTTGTACAAATTAAGTATTTTGATTGAAGTGGAGTATAATTTGGGAACTATTGAATTTAGTTATAATGAATTTTTATAATAATGTGTAATTTATATAAATAATTTATAGAAATAATACTCATGAGAATAAGAAGAACATAAAAGTTTAAAAGGAAGAAGAAGGTGGTGATGAAGTAGATATTAATAAGTGTTTTATATATTCATTCATTAAAAAAATATCAATGAAATAGTGATTGGAAAAGAGAAAGAAGAACAAGATTCTTTGTCATTTTTCTGAAAGCAGGATAAGTGGAGGAATAACAAACATAATGAAAAATTGATTAAATTTTAAATTATGGAGATATTTATTATAGTTATGAAAAAATTCATATCATTGTCATAGTATGGGACACACATACATGTTTCATAATCATTATTGTAATTCGATTTCATAGATAAAACCTAATCATTATAATACATGGATAAATATTCTCACCATATGATCTAATCTAATTCATGTGCATTCTAAGGACAAGCTACTTTTTTGTGTAGTGAAACATGTAAATGTGCTATTCTTTTTATATGTGTGCATGTGAGTGTGTTAAAATTAAAATTTTAATCACATTAATAAGTGAGGATGTTTGTTTTTTTGAGGGAAACATAAAAGTGTTTTAAGATCACTAATTCCCCATGACTCGTAGTGATTTAACTATTCAGAATAGTGAATTTTATCATTTATCCTCTAATAAAAGAATTAAATGTATTACTATATTATGGATTGGAAATATTTCTCACATCAATGAGAAAACAATTCAAAATGATTTTGTATTTAATGTGGAAAAATAGTAACTTTTCTGGAATAGGAATCTAATCCATTAGAAACACTAATACATGTTTGGCTTATCCAATTATTAATTTTGATTTAGAACCTCTATTATTAACACGTAGTAGAAAATGAAGGTTCATGGGTCATCACTAATTTCGTGATGAATATCATACATTCATTATTAACTTGTAACAATTAAAAGGACATATTGAATTGAAAAAGTGAGTTAAGATATTTTCTAGTTTTGAAATATTGTGAAAATGAATGAATTTCACTATTGTATTATGAACATGTAATCAGCTAAAAAATGGGTAAATGTTACATGGTACAATATCTGAATAATTTGAAAAAAACAGTGGAATAAAAGTAGTATATATATTTTTTAATATTTCTTATTAGGTGTTTAATTTTATATTTAATAATCCTCATGTAATACATATTGAAAATACTGTATGTGAAAATGTGTTTTTTAATTTATTAATGAGTATTTTGAATATAAGGATCCCCATAATGATCATAAGGACTAATAAGTAATAAATATAAATAATAGTTTGTGGGAAAATAAGAATGTAAAATATCCTTAAGCTATTTTGGTAATGAGAACCCTTTTAAAGACATATTCTTTCAATCATTAGTGAATATAAAATTTCCAAATAGATATTCCAATAAGTTTCAAGTTGATATGGATTAATGAATATAAAATTAAATGGATTAAAATTAATGACTTACATATTTCTTTGGAGGAGTTTCTACCCTAGTAATTTCATAAAATGTTACACATAAAAGAAGCTATAATTATCGTTGATTTGTGAACATTCATCAATAATATTTAGAAAAAATTATAAAATACAACCATGATTTAAAAACATCAAAAATTAATTGAAAAAAGATTTTTCATTTGAATATGTTACATATCCCTTCATTTTTCATAGTAAAAATTTAATTGAAAGTTTAAAAGGTCTGAAAATATTGAATTAGTAAACTTTTACACTATTGATGGATGTTTCAAATTGAGAGGTATATTGAATTTTTTTTATGAATTATAATTTACAAAATAATTATATAATTTTTTATAATCTTATTATATATTTTCATTAGGTAAATTGTTCATTTAATGTCGTATGTGTGAAATAAATATCAACTGGAACACTCTATTATTGAAGGTTAGACTGCAGAATATTTTTTGGCCTTATGCTATAGGTATTTGGATGGAATTAGGAAAAAATTCAATCTTTTTGGATGTGTTGATAACATGTATAATATTCCCCACTCAGAAAAATAATCATCAATTTGTACAATAATAGGGATACTAACTAGAAAAGGTTCAAATTTTATACTGACTAAATTGGAATTACTACATGTACATAGATATGTTCTACTAATCTGACCTATTACATATCAATGTATTCAATAATTTAGATTAATAAAAGAGATGACTGATTGGTTGCACTCAAAGTTTGACAAATCTAAAAAAAGTTGTTAATAAGGATATTTTCAAATGGTTTACTTATCATGTATGTGTATACTCATATTTATATTTTTAGTGTGTTATTATTTCTTCATTGTTAAAACTAATACCTCGTATTTTTTTATATATATCATAAATATTGATTACAGGGATAAAATTTCAAATGATTTGTGTTTTTTACTTAAGGTACACAAAGGATTTCTAATACATGTGGTGCATACAATATTCATGGGTTTAATTTTGTATAATTAATCATGAAGAAGTTATAAAATATCACAATAGTGGGGTATTTATAAATGAAAAAAGACGTATACAAAATAATGTTAGTTGATAAAAACAAATTAATCTATTATAGTAAATTTTAAATAATCTAAACCAAATTTATGTAGATAAAAATTGATACGGGTAAAACATAAGAATCAAAATACACTTATTTCTATAAAATTATACATCATTATCCATACTAATGAGCAAGAGGAGCATGATCCATTTTTATTAAATTTACAAGATAATCTGTTTTTTATGACCATGATTAAGTACATGAAGGTATAAGAGTTTTTATAAACATAAAATAATGAAACATTTTTTGTATGGATGATGAATAAAAATTAGTAGTTTTCTGATAGAAAACCCCATCATCCACAGAATATTTAGAATTTTTTCCTAAAAATATTGAATCAATATAACATACAAAGGAGGGTGAAAATGATGAACTACTCTTATCAATGAATCTTGACAACAATGTGGATAATGGAATCAAACATAAAATAATGTATAAATGTGTAGGGAAACTATGTTATGCTTTCACAATATATGAATATGAGACATATTGATGTTATTTCAAACCCTCGGTTGTAATGAAATTTTATTAATTTTTATAGTTGAAAATGCGTGTGATCAAATTTTTAAGTCTCTGATAATGTTGATGAAAAATTGAACCAATTTCCAGACTTGTGTCTTAAAAATAATTAAAATACAATGATTTTATACATAAAGTATAATACATGGATATATTTAGAATTAAAAGTTCTATAATTGATAATTATCTAAATAAATATTTCTTGAAGTTCTTTAATTGTGTTTGTAGTTAAGTTTTACAAAAATTAAATGGAATTCATGATTTTAAAGTTGTATACATTGTTAAAATTAAAAAACTTTCCTTTGAAAATATAAAAAATATTGATAATTTATAGTAATTAAATCTTTAATAAGTTGGTATTTTTTATTTTGTTGTGATGTTATTTAGAAAAAATTAAATAATTTTTTTAAAAATAAGATTTATTAATTATTCCCTTATTTAATCTCCTTTTTCTTTTTGAAAAAATATTACTAACATTTTATAATTCATTGGAAACATAAAAAATTTGATGTTCTTATGTTTTTTATTCGTTTTTGTATTTTAAATATTATATATGGAATATAAAATGTATGGACATTGAGAATTAAAAAAGATGATATCTAATACAATTATCACATTAGAGCACACTACCTCTATTAAGACCTACAATAGACCCATGTGATTCCACTATACCAGAGACCATTAGTGATCCACCGACCTTCCCATATTTGTTTTGTAGCTCACCATTTGATGAACCTCAGGTAGAAAAGTAGTCAGTCACACTATCTAGGGGATTTTTACGGGATACCATTATTATTATGTTTGTCATTGTAAAAAAATTAAATAATTTTATTAAATATTTAATTCATTTATTCAATAACATATAAGTGACTGAAGATTAATACATAAGATGTATGTGTGTTGAGAGGAATCAAAATAATCATTATATTTGATGAGTTTAGGGTTCCTTCTAATGATAATGCCGGAATATATTGAAATATTATTGGGAAGTATGCTATCTTGATAGCGAGTATTCCTATTTATTATAATGATTGGATGAATAATTCCATATCCTGAAATAATGGTTTGATTTACAACCATGTAAAGGTAATAGTAATTTAATATTCATTTCTGATTAATTTAAAACATATCAATAAATTATTGATATACTAATAATTTTTTATGTTTATTATTTCTCAAAGTTTTTTTCATTTCAATGTTCCTGACTCCATTTCAGAAACACAATATGAAGGGTAATGTTTGAGATATGATTTTTATCTATTTTTCTTAGATAGTCATTTTATGATGAATCGTAAAAAAATAGTTCTTGGGAGTATCATATTGTTTATTATATAATTATGATATAAAAATAACATAAAAATTTATTAAACATATAAAAAATATATTAAATTTTTATATACACAAAATATCATTTATTGATTACACAATTAATTTAAATTAGTATTTATTTTTGGATAAACATAAAAACACTTGTTGGTGTTAATACAATCCTTAAGCAACATCGAACATGTCAAAATTAGTGCCCTTAATATAGTATCAAGGAAGGTATAAGTCCTATTTTGATCGTAAGAGATACAAATTATGAACTCTAAATTATATTTACATATATTTATTAAATAAAAAATTATATGACAACTTAATTATTTCAATTATTATGCAAGGTATGTAAAAATAAAATTCATCAATTAAATATGTTATTATAATATAACTAGGGATAAAAAGTGTTATGAATTGTTTTAGATAAACTAATTATGGAACATAAATTATATTTTGGTTTCTAATTAATTTCTTAAATTAAAATAAAAAATTAATTAACCAAAAATATTATGAATTGTTGATGTATCACTTGTGAAATAAATAGAAATATAAAATAAATGGTTTCAAAAATATTTAAAATGATAATATTTAGATTAATTAAGTTATTTATTCAATTTTGAGGTGGAGATATTATATTTAATATATTATTTATATTTTTCAAAATGAATTACATTGATATCAAGTTGGTTGTTAAATTTATATTATGAATACAACCTTGAAAATCACTTCAATGGGCATTTAATGTTTTAAAATATAGAAAAATTATAAAAATATTGTAAAAATATATTTAAAGTAAATTATTTTTGGGTAATGTTATAAAAAATAACCAATTTTCAGTTTTTGATAGCCATTCCATTTTCAAATATCATTCTTGACCTTTAAAGATTTCATATTTATGAAAATATCATCAGATTTGGCCTATAAAATGGGACTAATTCTTACCTTTCCAAAAAAGATTCCATGTTATGTTTTCACTCTATAGTCTACCTAAATTTTTATTTAAACATCCCTTCCACATTCAAAATTCAATTTTGTTTCCAAAAGAACTTTCATTGAATCCTTGTGACTCAATCCGAATGAGGTGATTCGAGGAAGATAGTATGGGTTTCCAAGTGTCTCTATACTTTCTTATTTATTCTTTGTTATTTTAAAAAACATTTAAATCCCATCTTATTATTATTCCATGATTCTGTTCCTATTTTTTTGGAATATATTAAATCCATTTAGGATGATTTAAAATATATTACCTTTTATTAAATTCTTATTCATAAGTTTTTACTCTATAAAAATTTTGGATTTTTTCAAAAAATAAAGTCTTTATTTTAAATTATCCTCTTAATATTTTCAATAACTTGTTTAATATTTAATTATAACCCAGAAAATTATTGATTATAATTTATTTTTTTTAGAAAATTTATATATTTATTAGATTTTCAAATCATAAAAAATCTTTTGAAAAATATCTCTTTCTTGTGTGGTTTTACATAGCCCATTAAGACCGTTACATATTCTTACATTTTTGTATGATTTATTAAAAATTTATTTCATGATTTGAAAAATGAATTATTATTTGAGTAATTATATTACAATTATTTTTTCATGAAAAAATATCCATTATAATAATGAATTTGAAAAGTAAACTACCATAGTCATTTATCACTGCCAAAAACATGATTTTCAATGATGATTCTATGAATGGTGAAAATTTCTTGAAGTTTTTATCTCTTGTGATTATATAATGAAATATATAAAATACTTTGAAAATTATATTAATTATAAAACCATTTTAAAATTACCTTTAGCCCATATAATTATACCTCACCAATTTTGGTGATTATGAACAAAACATCAAAATTACTAATGTAAATAATAACAATTTTGTACACGTATGAAACATGATAATAAATGAAATAAATAACTAATAAAAGTTATATGGACATGAAATGGGTTATTAACTATTAAAATAATTAATATTATTTTACAATCCTGTAGGGAAGAGTATATACAAGTCCAGTCGGGACATGAGTTGTGGGGGTTTCCGATTCAACCTTTGCTTAAACTACATGGATGTTTTCCACTAAAATATGTATCCTCCATGTTTATATTAATTTTTCCAATAAATTTACATATACATACTTAAACAATTTATCAAGGTCAATTTATATTTACCTTAACTATCATTAAAAATAATGAAAGAAATCACATTTTACATACTACCCATGGGTCATTTTCTATTATTTTCAAATGTGTGAAGGTAATATATTTTTAAAGGCCTTCCACATAGTAACATTTACCTATCATTATCATCTAATTAAATTAATAAATAATTTTTTAAATTTTCATGGATTTCCAAAGTAATTAATATTCTAATTTTTTTTAAAGAAATATTTTCTTTGGAATAATAGTTTTTAAATTCATAAAGGGTTTTTTTTCTTATTTTATATATTAAAAGAAAATTTTATTATTATTATATCATGAAATGTAAATTTATAATGTTTTTTAGGAGGAATAATTCAGGTATATGAATTATTTATGAAAATTTTGGTTCTTAGAAATTATAGATGAATATGAGTGAGATTGGGATATATCTCGTCAATTCATTGGGTAATTATTTTTTCTTCTTCAAAAATGATTGTGAAATTATCTATATTTTATTCCAATATAAGTGAATAAATTTGAACACAAGTGATGAATATAATTTCAAAAAATTCCTATAAGGTTGTACTATGATTGATATGAGTTTTAATACAATTATTTTGGTTTCATGAGAGAAGTAAATGAGTTTATGGTTGACAAATATTTTAGTTTATTTTAATGGTGAAATGTTTCATTTCATGGAAATGATTTTTCCACCATCAGGATATGGCTTCATCATCTACCTTTGATAACGCACCTCATGCATCGTCATATTATTCAAATTTTTAAACTGTTGAGATCTTTCCTGCCCACTCATCGGCTGCATCCCCCATCTGAGCTTTCATTGATCATAGATATGATTCTACCCTATCTGCCCTTCTGATATTGGATAGGTCCCCTCTCTAGTCTCCCTAGGGTCTGGCCCTCAGAGTTACCTGGTCCTCTGCCCCTCGTCCATATACCCAATGCTCCATCATCTCTTCAGGTTGCTGCCTACTCCTCCCATGTGACCCGTGGAAAGGCTCGTTCATGGACTCTCTTTGTAGCCCGCTTTGTGCCTCTCCCCACCCATGCTTCGTGGATGTATGCATCTTGATACTGAAGGATCTTTTGTTAGGGATGTTGTCTCTAACTGTACATCATGATCCATTCCTTTTAAGAGGTGATATTGTTCCTGAAGATGACCCCATTCGCTCATTTTGGCTCTATGAAACCCCTCATAGTTGTTTTCCAACACTTTATCCTCTCTAGGGCCCTCCTGTCCCCAGTTCGAATTTTTACCATTCACCAGCACTATTTCCATCTCGTTATATCCTCGGAATAAGACTAAATTCATGTGTGGTGTAGGGACCCTTGATTATTTGGATGTCATAAATTCAGCATGTCTTCTTAGTCTCTAGATGTTCACAAGGGAAAGGGTAATCCCCTCGTTGTGGTATCGATACACCTCTTGGGGCTTCTTCTCCCTTTTCATAATGGTGGCTTCCTTAAGGATATCGGTGATTCCATATGTGGTTTTTTGTGCTCTGATGTTAGAACCAACAACTGTGTAGATGTTTAGGTGGAGTGTATATGTGTAGAGCTGGATAATTCTCTTCCCCCACTGAGCAAGATCTTTCTCCAGGTACTAGACGCCTTTTTCAAGAGTCAGAAGATCTCCTACCTTATTTTACCCAGGTTTTTCCCCCACTTTCTTCTTCAGGGGAATTCTCTTCAGGTTTATAAAAGGTAGCATTAAGGATAATTGCATTGTCTCCCAATGTCTCAAGCCACAGGGACAGGATATCAACCTCACAAAGTTATATCCCATCTAAAGTCACTCAAATGGAATCCCCGACCTCTGTTAACATTCCAGTGAAGGTTTCTCCCTCCACCCCTACTAAAGAATTTTAAATGTCTTCTACCCCCTCACTTGAAGGATCCATGGATGTCATCCAAGATTTAGTCCCCTTCAACCAAAAAGGTTT
The DNA here is from genome assembly GCA_963277665.1 of Viscum album. NCBI lineage: Eukaryota > Viridiplantae > Streptophyta > Magnoliopsida > Santalales > Viscaceae > Viscum > Viscum album. The sequence continues at coordinate 956,433,324 of OY728143.1, read as the reverse complement.
CCCTTCCTACCAAGTTGGCCTGGTCATTCCCCTCCTCCTTTTCTCCATTCTACCAAATGTTTTGAATCTATAAGAGTTCATGCACGGCTTAATTCCTAGCCCTTCAGGCTTCCTAGATTTTCCGCCTCCAGCTTTTGGCTTATTCTGCTCCCTCACTGATGATTCTAGTTATACCTATGAAGTGGATCGACTCCCATCAAGAACATGTATTGCTCCCCTAGTTCCTATGTCCCATCAGTAATCTAAGGCGACCATTTCATTCCATATCTCCATGGATTCGGAAAGAACTCCCTCACCTACCCCTGAAGTTTGTCACCCATACAACTATTGTCTCTATGGATCCACATCTCTTACCGGTATGAATCAACTCAAACGATAGGGAGTATACACTCGTTCAAAATCAAGGAACCTCAAGGAGATATCACTCTCACACTTTAAGAAGGATACTAGCTCTGTAGAAAATTCTAGATCCATGTCCTACTAATGATTCTTGTATTAATATGGAACGCTTGTGGACTTAGTGCCCAAGTTAAGTTAGATTTCTTCACTATAGATATCAAGAAACATAAGGTCGTTACTGTTTTCATCATTAAATGCAAGTAAAATCCTACCAGAATCAAATCATTCTTTAGGTAGATCAAGTTTCATGGATTCTTAAATACCAACCCCTCAAATAGGCCCATATGGATCTTTTGGTATAAGAACAAATCTTTTGAGATATTTTTGACTTGTAATCAATTCATTGCTTCAAAGGTGACCAAATATGACATATCTTTCATTATATATTTATATGGGAGTTGTGACCCTCTTCAAAGGGAGAGTTTATGGAGTGACTTAAATTCCTTTGATCTCAAAAACCACTCATGGTTTGTTGGTGATGAATTTAATGTTGTCAAAAACCCAGAGGAACGGAAAGGCAGAGGCCCATTTCAGAGGAAGGAAAGTAGGGATATTATTTAGTTTATAACTAGGAAATTAATCACTAATCTCATCTTTTTAGGTAACTATTTCACTAGGTACAAAAACCAAAGGGTCCCCCATCATTTGTGGAGTCATTTAGATAGGCTTCTGGACAACATAAAAGTGAGTAAATTGTTATGTAATGCTAAGGTGTTTCATTTGGTTCAGGGAATATCTGACAACTCTCCCCTTTTGGAATCCTTATCTTCCTAAAAATACCATCAGTAATGGTTCAAATTCTACCAAAAATGGGTTAGCATACCGGGGTACCAGGACATGGTTTTTGAAATATGGAATGAACCCTTTCAAGGTCGCATGTGGGTTTCCATCAATGTTAAACTGAGGTGCCTCATAAACCGCCTACATGTGGGGGTGAAAGAAAAACCCCTTCATTAACAGTTTCATTAATGGTGACATGAAGGATGTGGAAAACCTGGGGTTAAGGCTAGAATAGGAATGGAATGATCATACATTGGAGGAACCCTCTAAAAGGAAAAATTCATTCACAAAAATGATCATGTCCCAAGAATGCCTGGTAAGGTAGTAATCGATAATAAATGGATAAGAGAGGGAGATGGGAAAAATGAGTTTTTTCATGACTGCATCAAAGAGAGAAATAGGCCAATCAAACGTAAAAGTTTACTAAATGATTGTCCATATATGGGTGATAGAGACGTAGTGGGAGATTTACCCACCCCTAATTCGAGGATCTTCTAGTAATTTCCAATTCTTAGATTCCCAATGAGAATACAAAAAGGGATAATGGGATCTTCAAGGTAATTCCTAAATGTGTTTTTTATTGGGAGAATGAGGGGATGTGTTCCCTACCTGATGAAAAGGAGGTCTATAATTCCATATTGAACCTTCACCTGGATAGAGCACCAGGACCGGATGGTTTATTATTCCCCTTCTATAAGGACTCGTGGGATGTGGTGAAGGCGGATATTGTCTTAGAAATTCAGAACATCTTTAGGGGACGCAGTTTTCTGAGGGTCGCATGCGCCACTACAATGGTTCTACTACCTAAAACTAGGAACTGCTTCTCTATCTTGATCTATAGACCAATGAGTATGTGGAACTTCTTTTATAAAATCCTAGATAGTAGCATGGGTTCGTGAAGGGTCATTCAATATAAGGTTCTGTTGATCTTTCCAAAAAATGTTAAGTGATATTAACTACCAAACCAGTGGCTCAACCATAGACACCATGTTATACATGAATAAATAATTTGATCATATGCAGTGGGGATTCATTAGCAAGGTGCTGGAAGGTATGAGATTTTTCTCCAAGAATATTGATCTTTTATTCATATGTTTCAGCTCCACGTGGATGATGGTTTCATTCCTTGGGAAGTCCTATAGTTTATTCAAGGCCAATCATGGCCTTTGGTAAGGTGATCTGATTTCATCAAGCATCTTCATCTTGTCCCAAGATGTTCTCAGTCGTCTCATCCATAAGATCATCGACGATAGAGATATTATGTCCTACTGGAGTAGTATGAGAGTTCAGTACATTTCTCACCTAATTTTAATAGATGAAACCCTCATTTTCATAAATACTAGTAGAACTTTGATTCGAGGCCTAAATAAGTTGCAGGAGGAGTACTACCACTAGAGTGAAAAAGAGATTAACAAAGATAAGATACATTGATGAATCTCTAACAAATGCACATCCATATAGATTTATGTGGTCCAATACACCCTTTCTATGGAAAGAGGGTATCTCCCCATGAAATACCTTAGGGCCCCTATCTCTCCTAGTAAATTATGGATCTAGGAATTTGATTTCATCACGATTTAGATTGTGGACCGTATCCTAAACTTGAAGAACAATTATTTTCCCTATGGTGGATGTATATCCCTTATCAATTATGTCCTTTTGTCTACTCATATCCATGCACATTTTTCTATCAAATCTGTAAAGGGTGTCACCATGAACATCGACAAGTTACTGGCTGGCTTCATTTGGGACCCTCTTGCAGAAGGGAAACAACACTAGACATCATGGAGGAGTGTGGAAAGGATTGCTACGGAAGGTGATATCAATGTGTATAGCCTAGAATATGCTCACAACTAGATGCATGCAAAGAATGGCAAGTATGTTTCAAACAATGAAAACTGTTGGGTAAAACCATGCACTCCTGGTATGGAAACCAGTCCTCGGTGGAATGTCATGGATCTCTTTTCTGGTTTGAAATATCTCAAATTATATCCAAGATTTAGTTGCATTCATAATGGATTATTGGAATGCAATAAATATTCTTCTAGAATCAAAATTTCGTTGGGATGGTGATTGGGTTCCCCGGACTCCCTGTCCCTGCCCATACTTTCAAGGAAGCCAGGTTGTATCCGACCCTCATCAATTAAATTTTGGATAAGCAGTAGTATTCCACATTCAACCTCATCAAAATGACATCATATTCTAATAGATGTGTGTTCACTAATTCCTCATCACATTCTTTCACCATGATAGTCTACCATTGCACCTGGGCTATTTTGGAGACTACTGATAGTTGGAATGTTACTCTGTTGTACAAATTCATTCCCTCAATGTATAACTTCCTATTTTGGTGGATCAGGTGTAGGGCCATAACCACAGAATAGAATATCAAATGTTGTTGGATTACGAATGTGTCTTGATTCACATGCCACAAATATTTCATGTAGAAGAATGAATATCACCTTTTCTTTAGGGGGGACTAGGTATGTGCTCTGTGGATTTTTTTGGTAGTTTGTTGGTCTCCTTGATCAAATATTGGTAGATCTACCATTATTAGATAGTTGTCTTATTAGATTGTGAGATAAGGGATGGAGAAGGAGGCTCACACATTGATCCTACATGCTAGGTGCTGGTGCATTTGGAAATCCAGGAAAAACATAAGGACCAATGGGGTACAATACCCTAGTAAATATATCATCTTCATCAAGAAGAATCTCCTCATTGATTTGGCCTAACTCTTCATTAACTCGAAGGAGGATCCCTCCCTCTTAGGGATTCATTTGTGGTCTCATGGTACCACATCAAATAACAGTAGTTCTAGAGGCTAATGGGTTCACTGGAATCATCTCTCTATGGGTCTTAATCTAAATACTGATGGGTCTTGAGGTTTGGTGTCCTTGCGAGGTGGGGGGGGGGGGGGGGTTGACTGAGACTCTCAGGTCGCATTCATTTTGGCCTTCTCCTCTTGTATGGGACATGGATCCCCACTTCAGGATAAAGCTAAGGCTATTCTACTTAGATTAAAAATTTTACACTAGAAGGGTATTTCAATTTGAGAGGTTGAAAAAAAATAAAAATTCCTTCATGATGACTTTCATAGCCTATTCCCAACTCCATGATCAATTACCTAAATCATCAGAAAGTGCAAGGTTATGATCATAAACAACACCAAAGTGATTCACTCCTTGTGAGAGGGAAACCATGTTTCAGATCACCTTGCTTCCCTTGAGGTCCTTGGTTCTAACCAGGTCTGTTTACACAATGTGCACACATTGAATCCCGAAGGGGTTAACTTGATCAAGGCAGATTCCCTCTTTCTTCACCATTTTAGACCACCATAGGATCGTTTTCCTTTCTGGTGTGGTTGGTTGTTTTATATTTTTTTTACTTAATAAAAAATAAAATGAGGATGATGTGAAATATTTTTCAAATTTTATCATGTTTTACCATGATAACATCATTGTTTTTTCTACACCTAATTAGGGGTTTTAAATAGAACACTTTTTATTTCATGAAATAAGAAGTCAAATTTATCACAAAAGGGTTTTATTTGATATTTTAAAGGTAAATGTTGATATTTTAAGAAAATTATATTCTATTTGAAGGATTTTACATTTTCATAAGTGTCCATGTTTTTTTAGAAAATTTCTAAATAATTTCATTTTCTTATTACATATTATGATTTTCTTTTATGAAAAAATTTTTATTAATGAAAAAAATTATATGTTTAAATTTAGATTTTATATAATCTCGTAGTTATATGTTTAAAAAACATTTTTAATGGTGTTTTCATATTTAAATGGCATTATCAGTTTTCACATTATTTAAAAACCCTTACAGAGTTGTATTCCCATCCCATATTTTCAACAGATTTTCACAGGGCTTAAGTATTGGTAGAAATGATTATGAATCCATACACCGAATATGAGATTTTTCCTTAGAGAAGAGACATTATAATTTAAATAGTTGTAATAGAGAAAAAATCATGATTTTGGGGAAATGTATGGGTTTAGATATGTAATTGGTATTTCCTAGTTATCCAAAACTCAAAACATAAATGGTCATGGAATGTAATTGAAACAATATTTTCTATAAATAATGTTTTTATGGGATGATTGTGTTCAGGTCTTCATTGTTGGAATCAGAGTAGGGTTTAGATATCCTCAAGGGTTATGATGTTATCGATTGAGGATAACTGAAGGATTACAGATACCTTCATGGGTTACAAATTCTATGGGTGATCATAATTTATAATCATTGATATATTTTTTATGCTTTATATGATTTCATTTTAAGGTGATTAATGGTATTTTGGTATATTTTTACTAGCTTTTTTTTCAAAAAAAAATTATTGATTTCAAGGTAACCTTTAGGGATAATATGTGATTTGATTTTTAGATAATTATGGTTAATTGGGATAAAAGGATGATTAATTATGTGAAATTTGGTTGGGTAGTAAAGTTAGCCTATAAAATTGATAAGTGGTTTGGCGATAAGATGAATATAATTATATTGGAAAAAACAAGAAAATATTCTTGATTAATGTATAGATAATTGTTGGATATTATGTTATTTCATATTAAATAAGTTAAAATTATTTGAGTTAAAAACAATGAATTTATTTTTAGAAACATCTATAATTTTAAATACTTTTATGTGTATTTTGGGTGGTTCTTGAGTGGAAAAAACCATGTCATCCTACATCAGAGTCATGGTATTAAATGTGAGTTGTTTTTTTTCAAAATTCACTGTCATAGTATTATTGTAGTTACTATAGTTGTACAATAATAGAAAAACTATTCAACTGATTTGGGCATTAGAGACACTTTATTAGGTCCATGGACTATAAGGCCTTCAATACATTATTGTAAATCAATACAAAGGGAATTCAGACTACCATTTTTGGAAAATGTTGACATGGGGATACCATAAAAAATCAACTCTATAAAAAAGAGGTACAACATAGTGGAATGCAGGCACCGCCAGTTTGGTTTCCTTAAAAGAGGGATATAATATTTGGTACCCATAATCTATTCACTCTTCCCAATATATTTATGATGTGTGATACATGGAGGAATTTATATGGACTATAAATTATTGTTATTTTTTACATGATGTGACACAATATGAAATTGATGTAGTGAGGTGCCATGACACACATCACTAGGTGGGAAGATAGAAGGAGATATTGGTGTGTTGGAACCTATCACTCATCCCTCAGCCCATATTATTTCAATTGTCTAAGATGTTCCTTAACATGATGAATCAAATGGAATCATAATTCATTAATTTTTGGTATGGGTGACACAAAATATAGATTGGTTACAAGATTCGATATCTAATGTCAAGGGGCTGGAAAGTCATTTGACGGGTGAAATCGTATTATATAGGCTCCTCTATTGGGAATTAAAGCCATGGGAAGTTGGTCACTAGGAATTGAGGTTATTTAACGTCCTTTGATCCAATGGGACTTTGGGCCATCATATGTAATAAAATCAGTCTGGTGGGTGAATTTTATTATTTCTTGGAGGGATGAGACATGACCCACTAGGTGCATGCGTGTGTTGTTTAGTTGATTATAATTCCTTCTACTGATAAAAAAAATTAGTTTTTTATGTCATAGTGATTAAGAATATTTTTGGAATGTATTATTATATTTGAGGACAATATATGGTTACATTATATTTTTAAATGACATATGATATTACAATTTAATAATTTTGTGTCGGAAAAAATTTATATTAGTGTGTCAAGAATATGTGATCAAGATTTTATAAATATTGGTTTTAGAATTTGGTTAGGAAAATTTTGAAGAGTTTTAGTGTTTAATTATTTTATAAATAATTTATGTTTATCCTGGGAATTATATTTTATATTTAGGTTATGATTTTGTGTTCATAACTCATTCACTATTATCTTTACTCATGATAAGCATTATGAATTTTATTAGCTGGATAAAAAAAGTAGGAACAAGTGATCATAAAATTCATAATATATTAAATAAAACTATCCTATGGTGGATCTCATGATCCATTAAGAGTTAATATTTTTACAACAAGAATGGAAAATTCATCTTTTCTCTTCATCATTTGTAATTTTTGATAAAAGAGTTGTTGCATATTATTGAAACAAAAAACAAAAAAATCGAAATTTACTTATGGACAAAAAAGAAATAAAATTAGTATATTTTATTATATTATCTATTTTTAGGGTAAATTGAATCCTCAAACTCAATAGAAAGTTTGATAAATTGATTAATACTTATGTGTAAAATATCATTCAACAATCAATGTATTTCATTCTAAACTCATTTTTATGTATGAGTCTTATAGTAGTATATATCGAGAATAATAAATATTTATATAAGAAATGATAAATTTCCTTCTCTGTAAATTTTAATTAAATTTATAAAAAAATATCTAATAATATGTTTATATCCGGATACACTGATTTTGATTATAATTTTTCTTCAATGGTTTTAGAGAAATCTTATATTAATATGTTAGACTACATGTGGTCTAGGGTTTTATGATATAGTGGGCCACCCAACAAGTGTCCATTATATTATAATTTTGTTATTATATTATATATTTTATCCTCTATTTCAAAAAATAAAATATACTTAAGTGAATATTTTAATATTTTATATTTTTTTTGAATTGATGGTATATTTTACTATCTTATTCATTTATTTTTCCCACATCATGTTATTTGTAAGGTTTTTCATCAACCCAATTTCTAAAAATATATTTTTAATTTTTAATCTTGGACATCATCTTTTAAGGTTGGGTACATTATTCCTTATGATTGAATTATATTTTACTTCCACTTATGTTTATATAGAACATCAATTCGTTTTAAAATCCCATTTATCTTTTTCTATTACATTATAAAGTAAGAAATTAATACAGTTCGTGTTGACTCAATTTTACTTTAGTGGGTCATACTCATTATTATTTGAATATGGTTCTTTATGTTATTTCATTCAATACTATTATAATATAATTATTTTATTTTTTCATTCTTTTCAAATTATTTATATTTCATTATTATAATTTCTATTTCAAATGATTCCTACTTTATAAATTATGAGGATTGTAGGGACTTTTCATATTTATTTTTATTTTATTGGAATATGCTTTATATTCACCTATTTAATTCATTATTTGTATTTTATATAATACACGTTTATGTATTTTGATCATTCTTATCCTGAAATTCAAGGTATTTAAAATTATATTTATTATTTTTTATTTTATTGGATTTTGATTCAAATAATACCAAAGCCGAAAGGGCTTCTCTTGTCTCAATATATTTTCTATGAGTCATAGTATTTATTCCCTAACTGTAACGACCCGCCTTCACCAAGAGGAGGGAAGGGTCAACAGATTGACAGGCCCTTCCTTCTTCAAGTTGAAGGAGAGATAATGACCCCCGAAACCCACCTTCAGTAGGTCCCGGAGTGGCGACCAGTGCCAAGGGTATAGAATCACTCACTAAATCGAAGGCATTACCCATTTTCTTTTAATAGGATCGGGAGATAAGATAGTATATCTCACAACTCCAAAACTAAAAGTAAAAGAAAATCCAAAACAACCATTCCCATATGCATCTTCCAAAAGTAAATACCACAAAGTACAAAGTGGCTACAAAGGTAAGGTACGAAAGAATGAAAAACAGCAACTGCAACTGTCCCAAAGGTCCTGCACTAGTATGGTCTCGCGCGATCCCTGAAGTCCTCCTGGAAACTTAAAAGTAGTTTTATATACGTAGGGTGAGCATACAAGTATACTCAGTAGGGTAAAACCTAAAGCTCTCGTGCATAAGTGGGGAGAAATGCTAATGCCCCATGGAAAATGAGAAAACCAAGCACCTATAAAGAAAACTAACCACCCAAGCCTCACCAAGGAACACTCCACAAATAATGCAAGTCAGGTAATATATGTTAATAGCACATCGATGTTTGGGTACCCCGTTCCACTTTCCCACTGGTTATTGAAGACATCCTACGCATCGAACCAATCCCCCCATTCTCACCGCAGTCACACTGCCACACCCCGCCCGCACACACCTGGGCCATATCCTCACACAGTCCCACTGCCAAACCCCGCCCGCAAAATCCTGGGCCACAACTATCTCACATAACCACACTTTCAAACACGTAGGCCAGAACAACCACCGCCATGCCCAAAGAAACCTGGGCTAGAAGATCCACTGCCATGCCCGAAGACACCTGGGCCTCATCCTGAAGATACTTGGGAAACCACCTACCCGCACACACCTGGGCCAACCACCGCACCACCCTTCCCGAAAGTTCTTGGGCTAATAATGGATTTCAGGCCATCATAGCCTGCCCGAAGATACTTGGGATATTCGGGAAAGGGTGCAGAAAGGAGCTAATAGCCAGGCACTAATAGAAATGTTGGGAAAAAACCCTCCCCCATGAAATGGGGGTGTTCGGCACTAAGTTCTCAACATGGGTGGGGCATGAAGAAGAAACAAAAAACTATAAGTATATGTATAGGTAACAAGAACTCACCTAAAGTTTAGGTTTTTCTTCATCCTTCCTAAAGAACACATTCAACACTCACGTCCAAGTCACAAATCACACCATGCCAAAACCCATTTGTTCCTTGTTTTCAAATTTAGTGATAATGATTAAATAAGTTTCTGCACCTACTTGGGAAACTAGAAAGCATAAGCATAAGAGATGGAAAGAGTATGGTCAAACATCAACTTAAACATTCACACCCGGTCCTATTATAGAGTCACAAAAATAAAGAGATATGTAAGATCCCTCGAAGTACTAGAACCAAAGAAAACTCCAAGGTGCAGCCTCATGTCCCCAAAAGCCAATGGTTTCTCAAAAACAGAAGATCTCACCCCAATTCGTGATATAACAGAGGATCACATCCTCAATTTCACAAACATCTAGAGTATAATAACAAGGGATCTCATCCCCACCCACATCACCCAACAATTGGCCCGTGAATGAAAAGAAAAGAACAAACCACTACCATCAACACAAAGTAGGCCAATGTGTGTATTTTCAGATGTAAAAGATTTAACACAAACCATGATTTCAATTCCACTGGACTTAAACCGGGGTTATCACAGAAAGGAGTTTATCCTGGTGCTTTTGATTTGTTTAGCCGAATATAAGTAATTAACCAATTTACTTTTCACAGCGAGGGTTCACAACCACAAAAAAATTCATTTAAACATCACCAGAGGCAAGCATTTTCTAGTACACAGAGAAATACCACCAAAGACCATGATTTTCAGTTGGCGTAAGCCTGAAAAATTCAAAAAAAAGATCATAAAACAAAGCATCATCATCGATCACAGCCCCCCCTTCGTTATTTATAGTTCGTTCATTATCTTCATTAAGTTTCGGTTTCCTCCAATTCTACAGAATCAAAAGCATTCCCACCCTGCATGATACACAAAAGGAGAGACGAAGGATAAAATCCCTACTTGTTGATCAACTATCGGCGCTAAGCCTGGGCGTGGAACTCCACGAATAGCGATGCGGGTCGTCGGAATGAAGGGTACTCCTAGTACAGGGTGATCGAGAAAAGAAACCTAGGGAGAACCATTTTAGTTTATAAAGGCCTGGGACGGTTGAGATAAGAACAGAAAACCGCGTAAGGAGTGGGGTTGTGGGTTGACCACGCAGTTGAGAGACCCCACATGTCGTTAAAGAGCACCTCGCCTTTAGGGGATTTTTAAACTGATGCACACCAGGGTATCTCACTTAATAAAACCCCATTAATTGGCGTTAATGGGCTTTAAAACAGGATTAAAGGGGACAAAATAGGGTTTAAAACCCAATTTGTGAAAAAAGGAGGCGCTGTTGGAAAAACCCATGGGGGTAGGCAAGAGCTACCGGAAGGCTGCTGCTACCGGTAGACTGAGCTACCGGTAGGCTACAGCTACCGGTAGACCAAGCTACTGGTAGGCCGAGCTACCAGTAGGTTGCGGCTACTGGTAGACTGAGCTACCGGTAGGCCTGCTACTGGTAGGTTGTGGTTACCGGTAGACCGAGCTACTGGTAGGCTTGATACCGGTAGGCTAAGGCTACCGGTAGTCCTACCGTGCATCAAACTTCACCGAGAAGTTGGGGTGGCCTCCCAGACCACCCAGAACACCCCAAGCATCATATTTTTACTAAGTAATGGACCTCCAACAACCCGAGCCATTACATCAGATACCTCTCAAACTATTCTCTCCCTCGATAATCATAACAACCCACAAGGAAAGAGAGGGTCCGAACAACCACCTCAAAATATACCTCTCAAGAGTGAACCCCGTTGTTAACGAAAAACACCTTTCTCTTAAGAACCAGGCAACATACCATGTCAGACTGCCCAGTCTATGGGTTGGGGAGTCTCTTCTCCCATGTCAAGATACTATCCGCTTTGGGCGGCACTAACTCGCCCACACGGGTTTAATTGCATCCACCTTAATGCATCTTGTTTAGGGGTTCGATCCTCCCCTCCCCATAGCCAGTACTTTTCACACACATTCAAAGAGGACGAAAACCCACATATTTCATAGCCAACAAGGTAAAATAATCCACCACAAAAAGTATAAATAGAATAGAAAAAACTCAAAACAACTCTGGGTAATGGGCACACATTTGTGATTCCCTCTCCCACGTACTCTCCTCAAGCCCACCATGTCTCCATAACACACTAACCAAGGGAATGGTTCTCCCACGAAGCACCTTCTCCCCACGATCCTCGATCATCATTGGTCTTTCCACAAAGGTCACGCCGTCCTTGATGTCTACCTCCTCCAGTCGAGGACGTGTGAATCATCGTGCAGATAACAACGAAGCTGGGACACATGGAAGACGTCATGTATCCTCAGTAGAAGCGGTGGTAACACTAGATGATAAGCCACATAGCTGACCCACCGCAACACTTCGAAGGGTTCGATGAACCTGGGGGAAAGCTTACTCCCCTTGTCGAACCTCCATTGTCCACGCCGAGGAGAGACCTTCAAGAACACATGGTCTCCAACCTCAAACTCCATGGGCCTTCTCCTGCTATCAGCGTACGACTTCTGTCAGTTCTGGGCCAGCTTCATCCTTTCCCGTATAAGTTGAACCTTCTCCATCGTGCTCTGCACCACCTCATCCACGTACCTTCATTCCAAATCATCCACTGCACTTGACTCCTTAATCGCCAGAAAGTGATCTGATTTTGTCAACCGGTCCACTACTACCCAGATGGCATCGTATCATCCTTGAACCTTGGGTAGTCCTGTGACAAAATCCATCGATATGTCCTCCGATTTCCACTCGGGGACATCCAGAGACTACAGGAGGCCACCTGGAACATGGTGTTCAGCCTTCACCTGCTAACACACTAGGCAATTGGCCACAAACTCTGCCACTGCCCGCTTTACTCTGGGCCACCAGAACTATCTCCTCAGGCCCTGGTACATCTTGGAAACTCCTGGGTGTACCGCTAGGGGTGAGTTGTGGAACTCACTGAGAACCCTGCCGCGCATCGCCTCTGGAACAAACAACTTCCCCTAGAAAAACATCCGGTTTTGACCATCCTCTTTCCATCCTTCCGAAGCATTTCTCTATTCAACTTGGTCACACATCACTTCACACTCTCGGTCTCCCCTCTAAGACTCCTACACTTGCTGAAATAGAGAAGACTTCACTGTCATCTGATATAGGAAACCTCTACCGCCATCCATCCTCACATCCTGGTGTAAGGTAGCTAACTCCTCCATTTCCTTCCAGGTGTCTGCCGACTCTCAGACCGCATCCTTCTGTGACCTCCTGCTCAAGGAATTGGCCACTACGTTCCCATTCCCTGAAGTGTAGGAAATCTCAAAGTCGTAATCCTGGAGGAACTCCATCCACCTTCGCTGCCGCAAGTTTAGGTCCCGCTGAGAGAAGATATACCTCAATCTTTTGTGATCTGTGAAGACCACAAAGCATTCCATGATGAGGTAATACCACCATAACATTAGCACAAAAAACGACCGTAGCAAGCTCCAGGTCATGGGTGGAATAATTACGATCATGAGGGCGTAGCTGCCTAGAACCATAAGAGATCACCCCTTGTCTCTACATCAAAACACATTCGAGGAATTTCCCTGAAGCATCACAAAACACCTCATACGCCACCCCTTCTTTTGGTAGTCTTAGCACTAGGGCACTAACCAACTTCTCTTTCAGATAGCTGAAGGATGCCTCGCACTGCTCACTCCACATGAAAACCTGTTCCATCTTGGTAAATGCCATCAAAGGGGATGTAACTCGGGAGAAGTTGGGTACGAACCTCTGATAGTAGCCTGCCAGCCCGAGGAAGCTACAAACCTCTACCACATTCTTGGGTGCAGCCCAAGAAAAAACTGCTTCAACCTTTGATGGGTCCACCGCTATCCCTTTCTCGGACACTACGTTCCCAAGGAAGTGCACTTCTCGCATCCAGAACTTGCATTTCAACAACTTACCATAGAGCTAGGGCTGTCGGAGGACCTCTAAAACTGTACTTAGGTGCTCCGCGTGGTCCTCTTTTGATCTTGATTAGATCAAGATATCATCGATGAACACAACTACAAACCAATCTAGGTACCCCCAGAAGACGGATTTTATAAGCCCCATGAACACAGTCGGGGCGTTCGTAACACCGAAGGACATTACTACGAACTCGAAGTGTCCATATCTGCACCTGAATGTTGTCTTTGGGATGTCGCCCTCTTTCACTCTCAACTGGTGATACCCAGACCGTAGGTCGATCTTTGAGAACCACCTTTCCCCTTTCAGTTGGTCAAAGTGATCGTCTATCCTCAGAAGAGGGTAGCGATTCTTGATCATTACCTGATTCAGCCACCTGTAGTCTATGCGCAACCTGAGACCACCATCTTTCTTCTTTGCGAACAAGACTGGAGCACCCCATGGTGATGCACTTGGTCGAACATAACCCCTCTTCATTAGATCGTCAATCTGAATCCACAACTCCCGTAGCTCTGAAGGTGCCATCTGGTAAGGAGCCATTGAGATCAGACGAGCACCAGACTACAAGTCTATCCCAAACTCGATAATCCATCGTTGGGGTAGAGTCGTCACCTCCTCAGGAAAGATGTCCATAAACTCACTGACGATCTCTGGAACCTCCACCATTTCAGCATCTACTGACATACTCCCCTACTGGAGGGAGAGTAGCTCCTGCCTCTTCTCTGGATTCATCGTCGAGGAGATGAATTCCGCCCAGAACCCCCTCTCTAAAACAACCCATGCCACCTCATCCCCTCTCCTCTCCCCTAGGTAAAGTGTCCACCACTGACGCGCCGCTCCCCGCATCTGGCTGATGTCCAGAGGAACCCTATACTCAGTTGGGGCCCGAATCAGGACGAAGGATATCACTAGCTCTTCTAGATATCCTTCCGTCTTCATATTAGAGGTGCGGCCCTCATACTTCTCGAGGGTCTGTCGCTGGAAGGCCCGAAGGGTCTTCTGCCACTGGTCGTCTTCCTCCTCTCAGTCAGCCCTCTATCAATCAGCTAGGTCGACCTCCTGAGCCTCGATCGCACGTACAACTCTGGTTCGTCTTCTGAGTTCCATATCTGCAAGGTAAACAAGGAATGTTTAATCCCTAGTAGTGAAAAATATCGTTCTTAAAATTTCATAAACTTCTTATTTATTTAAAATTCCCAAAAAAACCCAGAAACACGAGAACACACGTCATTATGATGCATGTACCTTTCCTAGGGTCTCTCTACCCTGTAATCAATGTGGCCTTACTTGGTTGTTCAGTAGTTCCAGAGTCCTTGCATCGGATCATGGGGGGCCCTAAAATCACATGACATAGTCGGTCTTCCCTAGCCTAATTCATGCACCAAGGTCACCCAACACCTTTTCCCTACCATCCCATGCAGTCCTTACCGTTCCAAACTCCAAACTCCATCCTATATCTCAACCATCACCTTTGATACCATTTTGTCATGATCCGCCTTCACCAAGAGCAGGGAAGGGTCAGCAGATTGCCAGACCCTTCCTTCTTCAAGTTGAAGGAGAGATAATGACCTCTGAAACCCGCCTTCAAGAGGTCCCAGAGTGGAGACCAGTGCCAAGGGTATAGAATCACTCACTAAATGGAAGGCATTACCCTTTTTCTTTTAATAGGATCAGGAGATAAGATAGTAAATCCCACAACTCCAAAACTAAAAGTACAAGAAAAGACAAAACAACCATCCCCATATGCATGGTCCAAAAGTAAATACCAAAAAGTACAAAGTGGCTACAAAGGTAAGGTACAAAAGAAAGAAAAACATCAACTGCAACTGTCCCAAAGGTCATGTGCTAGTATGGTCCCGCGCGATCCCCGAAGTTCTCCTGGAAACCTGAAAGCAGTTTTCTATACATAGGGTGAGTATACAAGTATACACAGTACGGAAAAACCTAAAGATCTCATGCACAAGTGGGGAGACATGCTAATTCCCCATGGAAAAAAGAGAAAACCAAGCACCTAGCAAGGAAACTAACCACCCAAGCCTCACCAAGGCACACTCCCCAAATAACGCAAGTCAGGTAGTGTATAGTAATATCACATCAATGTTTGGGTTCCCCGCGCCACTTTCCCACTGGTTATTGAAAATATCCTACGCATCGAACCAATTCCGCCATTCTCACCGTAGTCCCACTGCCACACCCTACCCGCACACACCTGAGCCATATCCTCACATAGTCCCACTGCCAAACCCCACCCGCAAACACCTGCGCCACAACTGTCTCACATAACCACACCTGCAAACACCTAGACCGGAACAACCACTGCCACGCCCGAAGACACCTGGGCCTCATCCCGAAGATACTTGGGAAACCACCTACCCGCACACCCCTAGGACAACCACCGCATCACCCTGCCCGAAGGTTCATTGGCTAATAATGGACTTCAGGCCATCACAGCTTTTCCCGAAGATACTTGGGCTATCCAGGAAAGGGAGCAGAAAGGAGCTAATAACCAGCCACTAATAGAAGTGTTGGAAAAAACACCCTCCCCCATTAACTGGGGGTGTTCGGCACTAAGTTCTCAACATGGCTGGGGCCCGAATAAGAAACACAGAACTACAAGTATATGTACATGTAACAAGAACTCACCCAATGTTTAGGTTTTTCTTCAGCCTTCCAAAAGAACACATTCAGCACTCACATCCAAGTCACAACTCAAACCATGCCAAAACCCATTTGTTCCTTGTTTTCAAGTTCTGTGATAATATTTAAATAAGTTTCTGCACATACTTGGGAAACTAGCAAGCATAAGCATAATACAAGGAAAGAGTACGATCAAACATAAACTTAAACATTCACACCTGGTCCTCTTGTAGAGTCACAACAGTAATGGGATAAGTGAGATCCCTCGAAGTACTATAACTAAAGAAACCCCCATGGTGCAGCCCCATGTCCCTAAAAGCCAACAGTTTCTCAACAACAAAAGATCCCACCCCAATTCGTGATATAACAGAGGATCCCATCTTCAATTTCACAACCACTGAGAGTATAATAATAGGGGATCCCATCCCCACCCACATCACCCAGCAATCGGCCAATGAATGAAAATAAAAGAATAACCCACTACCATCAACACAAAGCAGACCCATGCAGGTATTTTTATATTTAAAAGATTTAACACACTCCATGATTACAATTCCACTGGACTTAAACCGGGGTTATCACATAAAGGAGTTGATCCTGGTGCTTTCTATTTTTTAAGCCGAATATAAGTAATTAACCAATTTACTATTCACAGTGAGGATTCACAATGACAAAACAATTCATTTAAACATCACCAGAGGCAAGCATTTTTTAGTGCATAGAGAAAGAGCACCAACAACAATGATTTTTAGTAGGTGTAAGCCCGCAAAATTCATAAAATAAGATCATAAAACAAAGCAGCATCATCGATCACAGCCCCCCCTCGTTATTTAGAGTCCGTTAATTATCTTCATTAAGGTTCGATTTCATCCAAATCTACAGAATCAAAAGCATGTCCACCCCACATGATACACAAAAGGAGAAATGAAGGATAAATTCCCTACTTGTTGATCAACGATCAACGCTAAGCCTGGGCGTGGAACTCCAAGGATAGCGATGCGGCTTGTCAGAACTAAGGGAACTCCTAGTACAGGGTGATCGAGAAAAGAAACCTAGGGAGAACCCTTTTAGTTTATAAAGGCCGGGGATGGTTGAGATAAGAATGCAAAACCGCGTAAGGAGCGGGGTCGTGGGTTGACCACATAGTTGAGACACCCCACACGTCGTTAAAGAGGTCCTCGACTTTAGGGGAAGTTTAAACCGATGCACACCAGCGTATCTCACTTAATCAAACCCCATTAATTGGAATTAATGGGCTTTAAAACAGGCTTAAAGGGGTCAAAATAGGGTTTAAAACCCAATTTGCGCAAAAAGGAGGTGCTGCTGGAAAAAACCTTGGGGGTAGGCAAGAGCTACCGGTAGGCTGTAGCCACTAGTAGACCGAGATACCGGTAGGCTGCAGCAACCGGTAGACCGAGCTACCGGTAGGCTGCAGCTACCGGTAGGCTGCAGCTACCGGTAGGCCGAGCTACCGCTAGGCTGTAGCTACCAGTAGACCGAGCTACTGGTAGGATGAGCTACCGATAGGCTGTGGCTACCGGTAGACTGAGCTACCGGTAGGCCTGCTACAGGTAGGCTACGACTACCAGTATGCCTGTTACCAGTAGGCTAAGGCTACCGGGAGGCCTACCGGGGGTCAAACTTCACCAAGAAGTTGGGATGTCCTCCCAGACCACCCATAACACCCCAAGCATCAGATTTTTACTATGTAATGGACCTTCAATAACCTGAGCCATTACACTGACCGTGGTCTCCAATCATTAATATATTCTATCATTTTGATTCACAAATGGTATTTGTTCACTAGTAAAATCATATTTTCATTTCAAATTCTTCTTCTTTGATGAATTTCTAATTTCTTAAATAAATAAAATGTTGAGAATAATTTCATACATATTTTTTGAATATGATTATTCCCTTTATCTATGTTCCTTAAAATAATTTTTTTTGTTATTTTAAATGATAATTATGTATTTTATTTTTATCTATCCACATTCCATGTTATCTCCATCTAAAAGTAAATTTTATATTTCTTTGATAAATGTGGATTTCTTTAAAAACCAATCAAAATCGTAGATGTTTTATTCTAGATAGTTTTATATATTTTCATATTCCAATACACATTTCTTCTAATTACCTTAATATTCATTCACTATTTCTTTATAAAGACTTTATTTAATAATTATGGTGTTTTATTCACTCTTTCAACCTTTGAAATGTATTTTCTGAATGATTTAATGTATTTTTTCACTTTACAAACAATTTCCATTTGGGAACGATAAAACAATGTAAATTTTGGATTCCAATAATGTTATGAATTTCATTAATAATATCTGTATTATATATTTATTTACAAACTACCACTAGATCAAGATTGGAAGAACATTATTCTACAATATAAAATGGATGTTATATGTAATAAAACATCAAAGACTCGTAAAAAAGATAAGGAATTATATTCATAAACAACAGGAATAAGGAATAATTCTACTTATAATTTTTAATAGGATAAAATTGATAAAATTAAATTATTTTTAAGGGTGTAATAGTGTGACCACCCATATATTTTTAATAATAAATCATTTTTAAATAGAATTTCATTTTAGGAAATAATTTGTATTTTAGAAAGATTTATAAAAATATGTATATTTTATATCTCAACTGTATTACATGATCAACAATGACATCATTATATATATAAAATTATTATGTTTACATTATTTCAAAAAAAATAAAATTATTAAATTATATATATATTTTCATAAAAAATTATTTATTTTCTATTTTAAAAGAATTATATAATTGTAGGATATTTTATTAATAGATATTTAATATAATAATATAAACTAGGGTTGATATTTATTAATATATGAAATAATTTTATCAAGTTATGAAATAATTATATGATTTTCTATTGAAAAAAAGAAATATCATTTATTCTAAATAAATCATTTTTCAATGGACCACATAGTTTTCTATTAATATTAAATCTATAAAGTCAAGAATTTAAACATGATAAAATTTAATTCATTTTTTGATTCATCAGGTATATATTATCATAGGAATAATTATTGTTATCATAGTAATTTTTTTTGGGTGACTAGTGAAAATATATAGTTTTCACAAACATTGTATATTTTATGACATCATCATGATAAAAAATGAGATAAAAATTATGATACTTATGGAACATCTCTTTAATTCCTAAATGATCAAAATATGATGTAGTTATTATTAAATTTTTAAAAAAATCATGATACACATGAAAAAAATATTTGTGTTGACATAGAGCTTCTACATCATTGAAAAAGAAAAAGAGTTTATGTTTTTGCAATAGTATATTTGGAGGGGTGAGTATTTTAAAGAAATTATGAGTTAAAATGATGATTTAGAAATGATATCTATATATTCATTAATTATAATATTATATAAAAAATTAATTATCTCAATGAAAACTCAAAATATATAAACTGTAAAAAAGTCGTACAACTTAACTTTATAATGTTAATATAATATAGATGGAGATAAATAGTATTTTTAATCGATTTAGGTAATAATAATGATGAATAATATATTATATTTATGTTTTTATTTTATATTTTTTAAAATTTAAATAAAATATTAATTATCCAAAAGGTGTGTGAAGCTTCAATATATATCCTTTGAAAGAAGAAGAAAATTTAAATAAATGTGTTTTAAATATTTAATATAAAACATTTGGGACCAATTATGGAATATCATGATTTAAAATATAAAAATTATATTTTATAAAGGTTAAAATATTTAAATAATAATTTAATAGTTATATTGTGAATTTTTAAAGTGTAATTATAAAAATTACTCTGAAAATGAATTTAATCGGTATTTAATTTTAAAATGATTTATAAATTAATGAAAAATAATTATACATTATCTTTAGACCGTTATGGTTGGGAGATATTTTATCATATTATCTATTTTCGATTTATGACCCAATTTCCATATTAAAATTAAAATCTTGACCCTTCAAATTGAATATTTTTAAAAATTCGACAATATTTTTCACATAAAATATGACTCAATATAACCATTCTAAATCACTTATCATGTTCATATTTGTCTTTATATTCTACCCAAAAACTTCTTCAAACATACCTTTCCATGTTTAAAAGGATGTGACCCTACTAAATGAGTTCAACCAAACATTATAAATATAAATATTACATCACATTAGATTTATATTCACTATATATCATTGACATCTATTTTAGAATCACAGGGGTTTGGTTTCGTTGTGAACTTGTATTCAAATAAAATGGTAAATAAAATTTCTTCATCATCTCCAAATAATATTAACACAACTATCACCCTTCATATACATATCACACATAAAAATTTTCATTATATCCTATGGAAAAGGAAACATAAGAAAGGGTAATCTCAGATACACAATAAGTGTAAACGAGTGTTTTGTCAAATAATTCTAATATGTAATCATATCAAGCTCATAAGTGTATAATAATATGATCTTATCATTATAAATTCATACCCATCAATTCATATAACATAATCCTATGTTATGGTTTAAATCATAATAGATCATAAATAATGAATCAAAAAGGAGTCAAAGAAAATGTGTTAGTAGATCATAACATTGGTATAATATCCTATAATAAAAGAGTGGTATATAGAGTGAAAATATCATAAGCATGGAAATATTATACCCAGGCTCCCCACCAGTACATTTATCACATGTTAGACTTGGGTTAACCACCCAAGTATGGACTTTGTGCAAAGGATAATATCTATTTTACACCCCCACCAACACTTTTAGGCTTGGGATATATACCCTCTTTTAGTCTTAGGATAACCTATTGTGTATCATATTAGTTTAGAAAGAATTAATATTTACCCAATGTATTGTATTTAAATAATGGAAACAACTACCAAATTATCAAAACCCATTCATATGTATGATACGATATCATGAAAAAAAATACCATTACATAAAATTCTAAACCATAGAAAAGAAAATCAATTTAAATAATATTTCATCATCAAAGCCATGAATGATCCTGATGTGAGATCACATACCATAATTTTATTAAACGGTTCCCTGAGCCTGGTTGGTCATATAGCCTCAAGCACATCTCCCCAATATCCAAAGGATAATGACTAGTAGTGAGGGACTTTGGGGTGTCTGTGGGGATATTATGCCCTCCTATCATAGTGTAACATAGTGGTAGCAATCATATGATCAATATATGAAGAATTTTTTTTTTCAAACAATATAAAAACATCCATATGAGAGTTATATACAACAAATTCGGAACGTAATCTCATATAAAATGTTTCCCATGTCATCTGTCTACAAATCATCCAAAATATGAATACATGACATCAGTACAATACATGTATCAAAATACCAAAAATAACAAAAAGTTATTATCTCCTAATATCATGATGAGCCTCAAATTGTTCTTCGGATCCCCTATTATTATGCATGGCACAAATTCAACCATCAAACTCTAGGCTCTTTGCATTCCCCCTACCTACATTCATATAGTCTGTCTGGGTACCCAATGGTTTCTTGAATTGGTTATGAGACCTGATCCCAGTAGCTCACCGCCAAAAGTGTTAATAAAAAATACTAGATGTGAAATATAAGATAAATGAGAGTGAAATATATATATTAGATAAGAAATAAATAAATTTGAAGTTACAATGGAATATATTCTAAAAATAAGTTATATTTTATATCCCAACAAGACTCACTGTATAACATATGTCATGATCCCGTAAAAAGGAAGTAGTATACATAAGGGAGTAAACACCACATCATCACTATATACACATTATCTCATGTCATCCACGGCCATTTCATATAACCTTTTTCATATAACACCCATTGCTGATTAGTATAACTAGTGGTATCATATATACCATGTCCAATCCATATAATAAAATATTTCAGACTCCATAAGGCCATATCTAAGGTATATCAGACCAAGTCATATTCATCGAGTCCCAAAAGTATATCGATGGAAAATCAGTTTGGGGTGAATCAAGGTCCCAGGTGCATATCAACTGATCATGTCCACTTTTATCCCAACCAAATTGGATCCAAGGGGTATCCAGGACCATAAAATACCAATAAATCAATTTCCAATGATCATTTTAAGTCTAAAGAATCCAATACCATTTCCATGAACTATGGTGTTTCACACTCATGGAATCCTATGTAATCAATTAGCATTCAAATCTTTCATCATTTCAAGAATCCACATTCAAGAGCTTACCCACTAATATCACAATTCACATTAAATTTCATTCCCTGTGTTTACCCACTCATATGAAAATTAAATATTAACAATTTAATTTCAATAATCATCCTAAAATAGATGCAAATGATATCCAATTCAACCAATTTCATTCAATTAATTTATAATAGGGTTCCTCTATCTATGATATCACTTAATTACCCTATGGGTGGTTTAGAAAATTAAAAACCATGGTCATGTCACAAGGCACACCCTATATGGGGACTTGGTTGGGGAAATAAGCTCCAACACATCTAAATAGAACTAAAAGCCATACCTATCATGTTTAATTTCATTTAATTAAATTATTCAATTAATTTTTAGGGATTTTTAAGAATATATTGGAGGAGGAACAATAGAAATAATCTTTATAAATCACCAACCTAAGAGGGTAAATTGTATACTACATAACGTAGGTCTATATTAGAGTTCTCATCCATTATGATCATATTATTTAACTTAGATAATAAGAAAACATAATAATGAAAAAAGAACCTATAAGTATACCATATTATATTGAAGCTAAATAACTCAAATAAACAAAAGTTAAATGATGAATTTCAGAAAGGTTAATTTTTACTCAATGACATGAATCTAACAATAAAATCTATGCTCTAACATGAGCTTGGAAGATGAGACATTTGTAAATCACCCAATTTGGATTCGAATGGATCTCTCCACATTCCACTTCTATCAAATGGAAGAAATAATAAAATTATTATAGGTTTTATAACATTTTAATGGTAAAATTTTAATATACAAAAAAAATCAAGGCTAAATTATTTGGCTGCATGGTTGGAAAAACTATCCGCAAACTATGTGCCCCTCACTCTAAGGATGGGAACCTTAGATGGTTATATTGTACAATTTTACTAACTATGTGAAAACGATTCCAACAACCGCTAAAAAATACTGTATATTCCCTCACACAGGTGTGGACCACTATCTGCACAGTTTCCTCAAAATATAAATATCTTAGATCCCTCTGTAAAACCTTTCATGGTTAGTAGTAACTGTGAAACCTATCCTACATGGTGTCTACTATCCTTATGGACATATTTTCAAAAAGTTAGCTTCTAGGATATGAACAACCCCCATATGCACCGGATACCCCCATGACCCCAAAGAGAATAAACATTAGGCTGTAAAAAGCATTTAAACCGAAATTAAGAAGATCCATACATCATATAAAAACATTGAATCTTATAATATTTCCCCATTAATGAAATTCATCCCCAAATTACCCACTTTCTGTTCATTAAGGATTTCTTGGTAAAAACATTCTCCATTGAGCACATATATTGGCTTGCCACTCTCAAGTATCGTCATATAAATAGTTATACATCTATGACAGCTGTTCAATAGGAACAAACCAGCCTCTGATAATCGTCATTCTCCTATCAACATTATGGATATTATACTCCTCAAAAGATGCATTAAATAGTAACTTCATCCCCTTAAGATGTATAATATTAGATGGGTCTAAGTGATAAAGGTTCAACAAAGATACAATGAAGACATCATGCAAGGACCAGTACCTCTGAGATAAATAGACTGATAGGCTACTAGTCTGACTCTCTCCAAAACCTCTAATGATCTGAAAGATCACAGTGAATGATAACCATGTCTCATGATTCATCTTTCTTCCGACATTAGTAAGATATGTAAAAAGTATGGTTCCCTGAACTCAAACTCTAGAGGTCATCTGCAGAAATAGATATAATATTTATGTTGACTATACAGAATTCATCCTCTTTCTGATCAATTAGAAATACTAAAAATCTTCTACATGAGACGTAGTCCTAGTAAAGATACTTTATCAAATTCTGAATAGTACAGTGATTATCAGCATGGCATACCATACAAATCTTCATAATGTTACATCCATAAAGTTTCCTGATATCTATTATTGTAGGTGGACTAAACTAGTGGTATTTGTCTCTCAGGAGCCCCCAAAATCCATGATGCATGCTCATAGAATGTCCTCAAGTACCTGTAATGTATGCACTGGCATGCCATTAGTCAAAGGATGGTATGTTGGGCTTAGAAGCACATGTGTACCCAGTTCTCATTGCAAACCAAGCCATAAATGAGACATAAAATATAAATCCCTATATGAAATGATATTCATGAGGACCCCATGAAATAATATTATATCATAGATATACATCTTCTAAGATCATCTAAATTGATGGTTTCCTTGATCATATGTAACTGTCCAACCTTCATGATCAAGTCCAGAAGAACCCAAATAACATCAGTACCTTTTGGAGAACACTGTAATATGATCATGAAATCCATTATGACATCATCTCATTTTTAATTGAGAATATGTAATTCCTGTAAAAGTCTACCTACTCACTAATGTAATACCTTCACATATTGATTAGTAAAAAACCTCATTACAAAACCAGCTACCTCAGATTTCTTACTCAGCCACCAATACTGACGACATAATTCATGATACATCTTGATGATATCGGGATTCACTACCCAAATTGGGACATGAAAATCCAACTTCATCTCCTCACACATGTCCATTTTAACCCTAATGAATCTTTGGATAGAAAGGAACTCATCATCATATACGGTCCAACCAAGAGGTGGTTCCTCACCTACCACACTCTATTATTTTAATAGACCCAATGAATCTGATAGTTGTCTCATCCTCACTCTCCATTACAGAGTATATTTCATAGGTAAGGATGAAAGAAAAGTCTTCCATGAACCATCCTTTACCTCTAATTGCATCTCAAATAAAATGTCTATAAGCTTCCAATCTCTACTATCCTACCAAACTACCTATATATAAGTCTTCATTCCCCATGCATCAATCACTTAATTTCCTTTAATATGTGTATAATTTATCTGGAAGTAAAAAATTTGTAGATAGTCAACCCACCTTCATTGTATAATATTCAGGTCATTCTATGTAAATGTGTACTCAATTATTTTTTGTCCCATTAACACCACCAAATTCTCCCCAAAAAATAATTTCTCCAACATTGCAGGGAATAAACAATAGTAGCTAACTTAAGATCACCTGTTGGGTAATTTATCTTGTTGGACTTAGCTAGTGATACCTATATTCCATTACTCTATTCCCCTACATCAAAACGTTTCCTATCCTGATAACTAATGGGTCACAATACACAAAGTATCTTCTCCTCTGATCTAGAATAATTAGGAAAGGTGCTTCGATCTCCCTTTCATCTCTACAATTGTTAACACGTAGGTATCTATCCAAAAAATCTTTACATTCTTCTTAGGGAAGATCGTGAGTGGAAATTTTAGGCATGATAATTCATATACAAAATTTCTGTAATATACTTATCTCCCAAAGAAACTCCATATATCAAAGATGTTCTTAGGATTCTGTTAGAAAACTATATCCCTACTAATTTTGGGTCTACTAGTACTCTTTTCTTTGAGATAATATGACCAAAAAAGTGAATCTCATCCTTATATAATTTTTACATTTTGACATTATCATATAACTAATTCTCTATCACTATGTACAAAATGTTCTCAAGATATTTGACATGCTTATGTCCATTGTGATAAAAACCAAGATGACATCCTCAAAAACTACCAAAAATCAATCTAGATAAGGATATAAAACTCAATTCAGCAGCTCCATGAAAACCACTGGTGAAATTGTAAGACCAAACAATATAACCAGATACTCATAGAGACTATGCCTTATATTAATAGCTATATGAGGTATGTATTCAATTCAAACACAAACCTAATGGTATCCAGATCTCAAATCTATTTTTTAGAACACCCAAGATCCACGAAGCTGGTGAAATAGGTCATTTATCTGCTGAAAGGGATACTGTTTCTTAACATTAAGCTGGTTAAAATTTTGTTAATCTAGGCATAGCCTAAAGATATTATCATCCTTTTTGTGAAAAGGACTAAAAACCCCATTGAGAACTATTGGATCATATAAACCCCTTTACCTCCAAATCCCTAAGATACCTCTTTAGATCCTACAACTCTATCATAGCCATATATTAAGCATGAATGGATACCTGTTTAGTTCCTGGGACTTTCTTTATAGATAACTCCACCTACATCTATACAGGTAAACTAGAAAATTCATCAAGGAAGACATCCCTAAAATTATAAACTACTGGATGAATGTCCTCCAAACATGATCCATGGTTATTTAGATACAAACTAGAAATGTGCGCTATTATTCTCCCATGCCCACAATGTTGTGGTCTAGCTTGGATCACATTGACATCCCATTCGACCTTATGAGTATAAATGGTTCCCTCTAATGATGTTAAATTCACCCTTACGAGATAATAATAAAAAGGTTTTGATAAGATACAATTCAGTCCATTATGAGTACAATATAAAACACTATCATATTTAGGATGAATATATTCCCAACATGGTGAAACCTACCAATCACAAGGGGCTACTCCCTACACTGATGTATTTCCTCTATTATAATTACCAAGAGAGTTTCTTGCATCATAACTCCCTCAAAAAATTGAACAAAAGACCCTATTATTTCAATCATAGGTTTAGATATTGAACAATTTCATGCACCTATATCAAAGAGAGAAGATATAAGTGTAGAGACTAATAATATTGTACCTCTCACCATAAACAGTTAGACACCCAACTTCTCGGGTCTAGGTTATACATAATATATTTGGCCTAAACTATGACCTATGACAAAACATCACTACCTAGAGTAGGACCACACTTCTATCTTGATAAAACTGGTTTCTGGATGGCTTGACCATGACCACCACCTCCACATGATCGAATGGTACTTCACAAGATTTTTTCCTAACACAGAGCTTTGAGAACCTCTCCTGAACCTACTATCATAAACCCCTACCCCTCATGGATGGAGGGAAGGTCCTACAAAAATATTTCGTGTGTTTCATCATGCATCAAGCTAGACACATTATTGGGATATGATAATAGTGATTACTCATGTATCTATGGCACCCCACTAATAGTATAAAATCTCAATATAGTCATTATTAGTATGGTTTGTTCCTATCTAAAGGAAATCCTCAAAACATCACTTCCTACAATTGTAAGTTGAACCACTTGGTAAAGAGACTATACATCTCTACTCTACATGCTATTATTCTCATAGGATCTATTCATTAATTAGTGCTTAATTTTCTATCATAGTAATCATCCTCAACCTAAACACGGTGACTATATATCAAACAACAAGTTAGAGACCTCCCATGAAGTGTCTCTCCCTTTATAACTCATCATCATGGTATGTCATTTCAAAACTCCGAATCTCCGTAAAACATCTATATCTTGTATCTTGTGAGTCTGGTTTAGAACATCCCACCAACAATTTTCTATTCCACTAAGCATATAAGTTGTGATAATTACTCACCTATAAAGATGTGTCTCTTGGTTATCAAAGATTATATAGTGACCCTATAATTCTTCACTTATAATTACAAGACTTTAATCATAATTAATCATCAAATTACAACCCAAAGATATTGATTTCTAGTTTCCTGGATGATTGGGTGCATAAAACTGAAAACGTGGGAATAACGGAAAAATTTATTTATCTACCATCCATTATGATATCTTCAATTTATTTTATCACTCATATATATAGGATTACCTAGGGATAACTTATAAGAATGGATGACCAAAAATATGGATAAGGGAATAAAAATAAAACATGACATTAGTACGAATATAGACTCGTTCCACATAGGGGATCACGAGTCAATGTTAACCACCAAGATCATTGAACTTAGAGAACAAGTCAAGGATAACCACCAAGACTGTTGCACATAAAATCTTAAGAGACTAAAAATTACCCAATTCATTGGATAAATATCTGGTTGTATCCATCATAACATGTTCATGAATATTTTTTACCACATAAATAATCATATATAATTAATCGATCATAAACATAAGCGTTACCCATGGAAAGAATTGGGTATCTTAATTATGAAAAAAGATCATATCAAAAGGGAATATCATAGTTGTTTACATGATATCACGTATTTAAATGATACATAGAAATTAATAGTTTAATATAGGGATATATCATGATGAGTTATTTTAAAATTATATGAAGGGATGGTTTAAGATAGAGTAGAAATAAAACCTTTTAGTATGGCTTAAGGGAAAACATTCAAGATTATTTAAAATGTAAAAGGTGTAATAGTTTTTATAAAACTAGAATTTAACCACTATAGTTTTTCATAAAAAATGAATTATTTTATAAAAATAATGGTGGATTAAAATAGATAATGTAAAATACTTTAAAATGTGTAAAATTTTAGAATTTCCTTTAAATAGGTCTTGTTTTTAGGGAAGAATTGTGTAGGGAACCTTTTAAAATAATTTATATCCCTAAAAAAGAATGATAAATGTATCTTGATACATGAATTTTGAACATATATAAATCATTTATAATATTATATAGAAATAAAATATAATTTAATTTTGGGGAAAATATATAAAGAGTAATCTGATGGAATCAAGAGGTTCAGGTAGAATCCCTAACCTTATGTTTGAAATGAATCTACAATTGATCTTAATGTCTTGAATAAGAATATTAAATCCATTAATTAATTAACTAAGAAAATTTTATACATTTATTTACCTATTATAATCATAATATGCTAATTAATGTCTCTTTGATGAGTTATAATGTTAAATATCATCATTTATGGGTGGTTGTTTTCATAGTTTTCATGGTCGATTTATGTATTTGCATGTACGGATAATCATGTAAGATGAGAATGGTTGTCCAAAATTTAATTCCAACGTTATAAATGAACATAAAAAATAATAAAGGATCATATAAGTTATTTTTTTATTTTGGGTGAGGATTAATCATTTGATAAATACTTAATGATAATCATTTGGGTTTATTTTCGCAGTTTTTGGTGAAAATAAACTAATTTTGTTTATAAATATATATCATGTGTAAAATATTATTAGAAAAAATTAAATAAGAACTATTACATATATTATAACCTTGTTAAACAATTAAAAATGGTTTTATAACCATCCTTGAATTTGATAATGGAAATCGAAGGCTTCACCATCCTTGAATGTGGAAAATTAACACATCATGGATGACATTTTCAATGTTAATATTAAATGAGGGGGGGAAGAGATATGATGATGAATTATTACATTAGAATAACATAATTAAACTATATGTATGGTAATATAGTTATCATACCATTTTAACAATGGGGCATGACGATAGAAAAATAAATGAAAGGAACATGAGAAGAAATTAAAAGATACAGAAGAGGGTTTTACTACTTGATTTCTTCTTCTTGAGAACATACTTAGGGTATTGATTTTGGTCTTTTGTTAATAACCAAATATCAGAGACATGGGATTGTTTCGAGAAAAGTATTTTGATTAATTTATACAAGTCTTGCATATTTAGAGGTGTGAGGATAAGATGTAGTGAGGGGTGGTTTTTATAGCAGAGGAGAGGGGTGTTTTCACATTATTTTAATCTTTAGATTATTATTTTTTCTCCAAAATATGAATTGATTGAGAATTATCCTCACATATTTTAAAATAATAAACAATGGTTCAATATATTTGTCTTACATTTTCCATACATCATCTATGACTCTAGAATTCATGTATTTAGCATTTTTTATAAATTACTGTATTTTACTATTTACCAAAAACACAAGTACTTTAGGAAAAAAATCACCCTAACAATTTTTTGATGTGTAGAATTCAAAAATGAACTCCGTTTTATGAAAATAATTTACTAAATATGAAAGGATTAATTTTTAATTTAAATCATCATTTACCTGGAAAATAAAAATTTTAAATTTAAAGGTGTATTTCCAACACTTTGAAAAATTAATTAAGGTCTCACAAAATTTTCTCATAATCATAAGACATAAAAATATTAATTTATGAGTACATTTTATGAAAATAAATTTACTTTTGAATTTTTAAATTATTCAAAAATAAAATAAAATATTTAAATCCTATAAAATTACCAACACTTAATTAATAATTTTTAAAAATATTGACTTACTTATACTATGATATAATTATATCATATTGCCACTTATAAGAATGATAAGTTTTATTTATAATATCATTGGTGGTTTTAATATTCAATTGGTTAGTTTACTATTCATATGGGTCCCATTACTATTCTAATGGTCAAGTTACTATTTTATTGGTATATAGTCCATAACTTCTAAAAATACTTCTTATTTACTTCATTAATCATTTATGAAACTTATATGGTATTCTCAAAGTAATTTTATGTGGTTTATAGTTTGTAACATATATAAGTTGGGAATTTTCAAATGATAAAACTTCATATCATTATAATATTCCTTCCATATGAAATTTCTCCCTCAAAATTAAATTTTTCATTTTAAGGTGAAAACATTTGTCGGTATTGTTCCTTCATCTCTTTCTCTAGTTACCATGATTACTATTCATTCTTATGGTTTCACCATAGTAAATTGACCAAGTGATTAGTCTTATTACATAGAACTATATCACTATAATCCAATATCTTCATTGGATTATCCTTATAAGAAAGATCATTCTCCAAATATACCACCTCTAAATTCAGTACATGTGAATTACCTGGTATGTAAGTTGTTAAGAGGTATATGGGGAATAAATTTTATACTTTAGACATGGTATGAAGAGGTTATAGTCAATTAGACACAACTCTAACATGATAAAAAATCTAGAATTTGATGATGTACCTAGGATACAACTTTCTTTTCTTCCCAAATTTTGTCATCCTCTTCCATAGAGATATGAAGAATAACACCTTCTCTCTAACCTTATACTCAATGTCTCATCCACAATTCTCTACATAGAAATTTTGTTGAACTGAGGATTCCTTGATGTTCTATTGAATGAGTTTAACCTTATCCACCATTTCTTCAATCATTTCATGTCTTAACAGTTTATGTTCATTGAATTCATCCCAGGATGCCAATGTTTTTGCATATTTTCCCATAAAGGGATTCACATCGAATGATTTGGATGGTCGAGTGGAAAATATTTTTGTAAGAGAAATCAATGAGAGGAACATATTATTCACATCCTCCATTAAATTCCATAAAAACATTATCAACATGTCTTCATTTTTTTGGATAGTTCTCTAATATTGGCCATCCGTTTGAGGATGATAGGTCGTATAAAATTTCAGCTTAGTGCTTGGATCATGTTGGAGACCATTCTAGAACAATAATGTGAATCTAATATCTCGATCAGGTACAATCAATAGTGTTACTATATACATCCTTACCACTTAATTTGTATATATATGTGAATGTTTATCCAATGCTAAGTCCTCTTGAATTTTAATTAAGTGATCTATCTCTATAAGGAAAACCAAAATAAAGCATATAGAATTGTTCCCTCAAGATGTCTTAGGAAGTCTGGTGACAAAGTCTATGGTGTTTTCTTCCCATTTTGATGTTGGTATGGGTAATGGTTCCATCAACCCTTTATAAGTTTTCCTTTCATTCTTAACTTGGTGAAATACTAGGAACTTTGATGTATATTCAATTTTCTCCTATTTCATATTTTCCCACCAATGGATCTCTAGGATATATTGAAACATGTTTCTACTCCCTCGGTGAATAGAGAAGGCTGAGTTATGTGCATCATTTATAATCTCCTTATTTATCTCTAGATCACAAGGTAAATTTAATAATTAACCAAATATCTCAAATCCTTTTTCATCCATTTGGAACTATAGGTATTTCCCATTTCTAATAGCTTTCACCCATTTCGGAATCTCCACGTCATTTGTTTGAGAATACATTATCTTCTCCATAGGAGATGGTTTATAAATCACATGAGAATAGATTTATGATGTTCCTTACATAATTATTCCCATGTCCATATTTCTTAGGTCGAAAAATATTTGATCCTTTTTAATTCTCATCATTGATAATTATGTAGGATCCTTCCTATATATAGCATCTTTTACCTTATTTATTTTGAAAATTGGGTAGTGGATTTAGAAGTCATAATCTTTAATGAGATCCAAACATCTTCACTAGTTCATATTAAGATCCTTATATGTTAATATATATTTGAGAATTAGGTTAGCAGTATAAATCTCAAACAACTCTATGTAGAGAAAATGCTGCCCGATTTCCAATGCAAAGATGATAGCTTCAATCACTAGTTCATGTGTGGGATAGTTTCTCTCATATATTTTAAATTTCATTGAGGTATATGCTATAAATTTATCATTTTTCATCAGTAAATATCCTAATAACTTTTATGAATCATCATTTTACAACAAAAATAGTTCTCCACTTATTAGGAGTGTGAGTTGTCGCATTGTGATAATCCTTTTTTGAGCTTCTTAATGCCTTCCTCACATTCTAGAGTCCATAAAAAATTCACTTCCTTTTGTTTCATCATGGTTACTGGGTTTTAAAATCATGATAAGTTGTTCAAAAATCATTGGTAATACCTATCTAAATCAAGAAAGATTTGGATCTCCATTACATATATTGGCCTAGGACACTTTGTGATTACCTTGGTCTTGGAAGGTCCCACAGAAATTATTTTTCTGGTGATAAGATTCCCAATAAATGATAGTTCCTCCATCCAAAACTCAAATTTATTGTACTTTTAATATAAATTCTACAATCGTAATGTCTTTATCATAGTATTGAAATGGTCCTCATGTTCCTCCTTCCTCTTGGATTTTATCAGAATATCATCAATGAATACTATCACACATTTTTTGAGGTAATCTCAATAGTCTATATTCCTTAATTCCATCAATAATGTTGGAGAATTAGTGAGTCTGAAAGTCATCACAATGAACTCATAGTATTCATACAACATTCGAAAGGTAGTCCAAGGAATATGTTCATTCCTCACCTTTAATTAATGATATCCTGATCGAAGGTCCCCCTTAGAGAAATAATAAGCCCCGCCATACTGATCTAAAAAGTCATCTATCTATGCAAAGGGAGAAATATTTTTTATCATGATTTTATTGATCTCATAGTAATCAATACAAAGGCACATTTATCCATCATTCATATTGATAAATAGTATTGGTGCACCTCACAGTGAAGCACTCAGACGTATAAAACCTTTTTTCAGATTCTCTTGTAATTGCTTCTTTAGTTTTTCTATCTCAACAGTGGACATTATATAAAGTGTCTTTGATATGGGAAAAGATCCAAGAATATATTCAATTGAGAACTCAATATCTCAATCAGAAGGAATACTAAAAAATTCTTTAGGGAATAGATCAGTGTATTCTCTCACGATAGGAATGTCTTTGAGCATGATCATCTTCTTTTTCTAAGTCATTTGAGAAAGTTATGCTTGATCATAAGGCAATAATATCCACACTTAAGATGATGATTCTAAAGTTGATTCATCTTCCTATTTAAACATGTAAATAATTAAAGGATTCCATGGGAAGTGAATTGTGATCTTCCTTTATCGAATTTGATATTCGATTTTTATAATGATAGACAATCCATGAATAATATAGAATCATACTCTACCAAAAGGAGTATGAAAATATAATCTAAAAAGTTCAGTCCGACAAAATTAATTTTGAAGGAGTTTTGTACTTTGGATGAAATAATTTCACCATTTTATGTTCTTATAGGTAACTCAATATACAAATATTGAGGGTAGTGTTTTAATGGTTCTAATAATCTTTCTAGATATGAAAGATTACATAGAACTGGAATTCAATAATACTTTCTCTATTATTGAATGAATACCCAGTGTACCTATCACTAAATCATTGTCAGGTTCCACCTCAAGAGTAGTTATAGCATATTACCTTCCTTGATTCCATGGAGGTTATTTTTGATTTCCTCCAACAACCTGGTGCTTAGGGAATTGGTTTTAAAAATTCCCATGTTCCTTTCAGTTGAAACACTACACTACTAGATAAGCATTGATATGAACATTCCTGTATTCTTCCACATTAGTGGGATTATTCGTTTCCCTTTATCTTCTCTTATCTTTATGTCCCATTCTTCAACATTTGATGAATTCTCTTGTTCTTTTTTAGTAGTAACCAGGATGATTCTTCCCAAAATTTTGACACATGGAATATTTCATCTTCTTTCCATCATGGGATATTTGTTGATCCAACCATATCAGAAATCATTTTATACTTTTTTTCATGGGGCGCACGATTCCATTAAGAGTCTCCAGTCTTTATTTTATCCTTAAGATTACAACAAATAATCTCCTCTTAACTGTTAAAGTTTGGAATATCCAAAACTATTTCAAGACACCGCTTTAGTATACTAAATAAGTAGCAAAACTTATTGTCGGTTTTCATGACAATGTCATTGGTGTATCTTTAAATCCTTATAAATTTTTCTTCATATGACCTGATACACTCATATTCCTTATACTTAAGTCCAAGGAACACTCTTTATATATTGAGACAGAGGGTTCATGGAAAATATTTATTAAAAACATTTTCCTGAATTCCTCCCAATCCATGGAATCAATTTACACCTTGGACATTGTATTTTGTTCAGTTTCCACCACTGATCAGATTCACCATCAAATTGATAAATTGCCCTCACAACTATCTCTTATTCTTAGCACTAGAGGATATAAAATATCTTTTCAATGGAGTTAATCTATTGATCCATGAGGTTGGGATCAAAGGATCCAATAAACATGGGAGGCCTTTTCTACATGAAGGATTTGATGAAAAATTGATCTTTCTTTGGATAAAGAGGGTGTTCCTCATGATTTAGGTTATTATTCGTAACTTGAGCCTATTAAGAAATTATTGTCATAAAGTTTTTATCACCCATTACTATCATATTGTGAATATAATTACTGAAATTGTCACATTTCCCATCACATTGATTGTTGAAACTGTTATTCTGCATCCTATAATTAACAAGGAAAAAGTAAGTTCAATTAAAGGGATTGAATACATAGATAATAAGTATAAAAAGGAATATTTAAACATAAAAGGATAAAATATTAAAGGAAAACTATATCCTAAATTTTGATACAATAGGTTTAAATCTAGGTTATCCATTATTTGTTTCCTAACATATATTACTATGGTTATTTTTGTTCTCTAAATAGTGGTTTATAATGAGAATATGAATTTAACAAAGCATAACCCCTGAGAGTTTCAAAACAGATTTGTAGTAAGGCTCATTCTCATGTTCTAGGATACCTAGATTTAGACCCATAACACCATGTAAGAGTTATTACTCATTGGTACATATGTGGTAGAACCACGTCCACTTGTAGTATCTAGACACAAATTTATTTTCATAATAATCTAGTTACTCAATACTTACCAAAATTTAGGGATGTTATATAAGATTTAATATTATAATTAAGTTTATTACTTAAGTTCTATATTCCTAGCATCCAAAAATAACTATACCTTTCCATGATACCAACTATAGAGACCATATCCTTTTATACATATAAGTACATTATTTTAATTCAAATTAAACATCAAATTATAAGACCATGATTGTTAAGTCTAGTGTCTTGGAAGACTAGTTACATAAACTGAAAACATGGGACTAAATAAAACACTTCTATATTTATAAAAAATTATGAAATCCTAACCTCATTTGATCCCTTATATCTATATAGGATAACCTGTGGATAAAATAAAAAATGGGATGAGCTAAAATCTTGGTAAGAGAATAAAAATAAGAATACAGATAAGAACATTGTTTAGAAGTCATAAAATGATGATATAAAATGGTATGGAACATGATTTTCATAACATGGGATCATATAATCATGGATTCATAGTGACATCTTAGAAACATAATACATGAGTTCAGTATGAGGCAAGGATTATTTCACATAGAGGATCATGATTCAAGGACAACAACCAAGACTATTACACATGGAGCACGGGTCAAGGCCAACCCCCAAGACTATTTCACATAATGTCTCAGGAGACTAAAAATTACCCAATTCATTAGAGTTATATCTTGGTGAACCCATCATAACCTGTTCATGAATATTTTTTCTACATAAATAATCATAACCAATCAAACATAATCATAAGGGTTTCCCATGGAAAGAATTGGGTATCATATTTATGTCAAAAGGCATATGAAAAGGGAATATCATAGTGGTGTCCCTGAAATGAAGGATTTAATTAATAAATGGAAATTAATAAGGGAATATATGCATATATCATGATAATTTATGTCAAAATGAAGTGAAAATATTATTTAAGAAATTTTAGAAATAAACCATTTTATTACGATCTAAGGAAAAACATTCAAGTTTCTTTAAAATAAAAATGGAATAATCATTTGTCTAGGACCATAATTTTGAAAATATAGTTTTTCATGACAAAATGAGTGATATTATTAAAATAATGGTTAGTTAAAATATACGATGGAGTATACTTTAAGATGGGAAACAAATAAGGATGTTTTCTTAAATTGGGCATCCTTATCGTGAATAATAAACTAGGTATCCTTATAAACACATGTATATCCCAAAAAAGGGATGAATATATCATGATACATGATTTTGGAAAATAAGAAAATTATTTATAATATGTACCTAAAAATAAAATATAATTTCAATTGGTTAAAAATAGGGAAAGAGTAACTTGAATGAATAATGGAGTTTCTGGTAGTATCTCTTAACATATGTCTGAAGTTATTCTGCACATGATCATAATGTCATGAATAATAAAATTTAATACATTAATTAATTAATTAATAACCTTTTATACATATATTTGATTTCTTATTATTTTATGAAGTTCATTTATTTTCCTTTTTTTTGAGTAATAATATTTAACTTTATCATTCTAGAGTTTTTGTTTTCTTAGTTTTCTTGATCGGTTTAATTATATACATGTACAAATAATCATGTTAGATAATAATGGTTTTCCATAATTGAAGTTATAAGTTATTAATGAAAATATTTAATATTAAATGATCATATAATTAATTTGGATAATTTCCATCAGGATGAATCATTACATAAATTATAAATGATAATCATTTGAGTTTGTTTTGGTTGTTTTTTGTCAAAATGAACTAATTTTGTTTTATAAATTAATATCATGTGTAAAAAAATGATTCAAAAAAATTACTTAAGATATAATAAATATATTATAACCTTTTTTAACCACAAAAATGGATTTATGACCAGCCTTGAAGATGGTAATGGAAATTGAAAACTTCACCATCCTTGAATGCGATAAATTAACACATCATAGAATATGTTTTCATTTTTAGTATAAATGGAAGGGGAAAAAGAGATGATAATGAATTATTCTATTTTCATAACAAAATTATAGTATATTTAAGTTTTTGGAGTTATAATACCATTTCTATAATGGTAGGTGAGGAAATAAAAAAAATGAAACAAGCATGAAAATAAATTAAACGAAAAGGAAGAGGGTTTTACCTCTTTATTCCTACTTCTTGAGAACCTCCATAGTGGATTGGTTTTGGTATTTTATAAATACCAACAACACATGTATGTGGGTAATAGGTTTAAGAAGATTATTTAGAGGAATTTGGACATGTCCCATTGCTTGATAGTTGTGGCGAGAAGAGGTAGTGATGACGAGTATTTATAGTGGAGGAGAGGGTGGTTTTCTTAATATTTTAATCATTTTTTCATTATTTTGACTCAAAGAAATGAATAGTTTGAGAGTTACAGTCAAATATAATAATATAATGAAGTATTTTTTCCATATTATAGGATTACACCATTCATACATCTTCTATGACTCCATAATCTATGTTTTTAGCATTTATCGTAAATTGACGTATTTTACTATTCACCAGAAATTCATGTATTTTTTAAAAAACCAAAAAATTCACCCTAACCATTCTTCAATGTTTATAATTGGAAAATTAATTATATTTTATGAAAATAATTTTCTAAATTTTATAGAATTAATTTTTAATAAAAATCATCGTTTACTTGGAAAATACAGATTTTAAAATTAAAAATGATTTTATGAAACTTTGAAAATCTATTTAAAGTATAATAAAATTATATGATATCATACTAAATCAAAATAATAATTTATGAATAAAATTTATGAAAAAAATTTAAATAATTAAATTAATCAAACAATTTTGTTAAAAATTTATGACCTATAAAATTACCAACACTTAATTAAGGATTTTTAAAATTTTTATTTACTTATATTGTGATATAATTATATCACATTGTCACTTATAAGGTGGATAAATTTTACTTATACATTCATTAGTAAGGTTACTCTTCAATTGGATAGTTTATTATTCATATGTGTCATATTACTATTCCTAGGTCAAGTTAGTATTTAATAGGTATAAGTTCTTTATCTTCTAGAAATACTTCTTATATCATTCATTAATCATTTAAAAAGAATGTATTGTGTTCTCAAAGTTATTTCATTTGGTTAATAGTGTGTGACATATATAAGAAATAAATTTTAAATTAATAATGGTTTTGATCATTACAGATCGACATTGTAGTCACGATCCGTAACTCAGCATCATATGGAACACTATCCCATGATAACATGGGTGGATGTTACTTCCAGAACACATGCATCAAGTAATCCATTGATAAGGTGAGATGTGGTGCTCTTTGAAAATTCTTTATGAAGAAGAACCCATAATAGAATTATTCCTCATCACCTATGTTTGATAAAACTGATGGTTCCTCAGCTGACACTATAAGAGAATCAATTAGTATCCCATGTCCAACCACCTATAGAGTGAGTCCTTCTCCACCCTCTTTATGTACGATTGTAGTTCTTCATGATGGAATTTCATTACAATTCCAGATGAATGCCTCAAAAAATAACGATATCAAATTTCCAAGCTCAAACCGTAGTATATATCAAAACATTCATATAAACATTCCATAACACACAACCTTCTCAAAAAGATATGAATTTTTAAAATAAAGAGTCACAACTGTCACTAGAGACACTACCTATTACCCACTCAATATCTAGGTCTAGGTTGAGTCTCTTTTTCCTTGTTTTAAATTTTCAATTCAATTCATAATTGATTCACATTTAATTTTAAATGGTTGAAGAAAATGGTTAACTAACTATTCTCCAAAAGGGATCATACTCTTCAATAACCAAAATATATCATCCAGATAATCCACACCATAGAATTTTCTAGTCTATATTACTCATAGTCCATGACTTAAAAAAGAAACAATTGGATTCTTAGGGTATATGACATATCCTAATCAGGAAAAATGTCTTTGGTTATGATAATAACTCTATTCACCAACCATGTTTTCAAATTCCTTTCACATAATATACATTAAATTTGTAGCTATATCAATCATAGAACATATCACTACATCACATAGTCAATCAATGCATCCTATATTGCATGGTATAATGCATGGAATGTGATTCCTACAAAGTTACTAACATGATGAATGAGATGTAATACCCTCATCTCATTGGGTTCAAACAAAATATAACACTCAATAGTGTCAATAATTACATCACAATTGAAGTGCATCACCCAATGGTGGAATCAAATCAAATGTAACAGTCAAAATCCAAAACAAACACAACTTCCAATGAAAACATCATTACAAAATTCCATTTTCTTCATATCCCATTCTAATTTTATCAAAATATTATAGAAAACTTAAAAATAATTGCTCTAATACCCCTTTATAATGTCAAGAATATAGATTCCACTAAATAGTTCCCTGTTATTAGTTGGTCACAGAGCCTCAATCGCATATCCCCAAATTCCATAGCCTATCAACTTGTAGAAAGGGCCTTGGGTGTGACTATAGGGAGACTATTCCCTCTTATCAAAGTGTAACACATCAATCAAAATCATAAAAAAATTGCAGAATCAGTAAATCAATCATATAATATAAAAACATTCGTATTAAAAATATATAGAACATATTTCATTAGTAATATCATATAGAATGATGATCATGTCATGTGTCTACAAAGAATCCAAAAGGGGTATATATGTAATCAGTACAATACATGTATCAAAATACCAAAAGACAAAAAAATCACTATCTCCTAATATCATCATGACCCTCATCTCAGCCCCATGCTCCCTTGATCCTAAGTACAGAACAATGTCAATTATTGAACTAAAGGTGCTTCCCCTGATCCCTAAATGTATTCATATTGTCTGTACGGGTACCCGATGATGTCTTGAAAAGAGTGTGAGATTTAATCCCAGTAGCTAACCACCCAAAGTTTCTATAAAAATCCTAGCTATAAAATATAATATAAATAAGTTTTAAATATATATCATAGAAAATAAGTAAATGAATATAAAGTGACCATGGAATATATACTACAAAACATGTTATATTGTATGGACCAATATGGTTCCCAACAAAATATGTGTTGGTTTCATGTAATAAAGGAGCAGTAAGAATATGTAAACACCATGGTCTTTTCACAAAAACAGTATCTTATATCATCCATGAACATTTTGTATAACATCTTTCTCATATCAGCCATGTTTGTGATGTATAACTAGAAGTGTAACATATACCATGATTGTGCCATATAATCAAACATTTCAAAGCCCAAAAGGTCCGATCCAAGGTATATCAGACAAAGGAATCCTCATAGAGTCCCAATATCATCTCATTGTAAACATGGTTTGTCATGAATTGGGGTCCAAGGATCTCGTCAGCAGACCATGTCTACTGTGAGCCCAACCAAACCAAATCCAATGGGTATAAAGTCTTGAAGAATCAAACAGAATCAATATCCAAAGAGCATTATATGTCAACTGAATCTTCTACCATTTCTATGACCCATGATGTATCACACTCATGGTTTCATATGTAATAATTAATCTTTAAAATCATTCATCATTTTAATAATCCACATTAAATGAGTTTACCCACTCATATCACAATTGAAATTCAATTTCATTCCATGATTTTCCCACTCTTATGATAATTCTATATAAACCATTTAATCAAAAGAACCAACATCAAAATGAGTAAAACCATCCCAAATTCAACTAATGTTTTGCAATTAATTTATTAATAGGATTCCTCTAACTAAGAAAGCATGAACTCTCCCCATGGGAGGTTTAACAATGTAAAGGGTAAGGGAAAGTCACATGGAACACCCCATGGGCGACCTTGGTAAGAGAAACAACATGAAACAAAAAATAATAGAAATCGAAGGGTATCCTTATCAGGATTTATTTAAAATAATTCAATTATTAAACTACATTCATTGAGATTTAGTAATGGCTGGTAGATATCACAACAAGAACTAGCACTAAAAATCATAAAACCTTAAGGGAACATTACAAACCACATACCATAGGTTTGTAGTAGAGTTATCATATAATATAATATTTTGATTCCACTATATCAGATTAAAATGATGAACATATGAAGAAACTATAAATATATTATATTAGATTTCACCTAAATAACTCTATCAATCTGAAGTTAAATGAAGAATGACACAAAATGAATTCATCACTTTCTAATGTGGATTCAACTAGATGATCGGTGCTAGAATAAATTATCGGATGATGAAACCATATGAAAACCTATAATTTGGATTCTAAAGGAGCCCCCACATTCCACTATTATCCAATTGAAGAAATAATAAAATAATTGTAGGATTTATAATATTTTAAGGGGAAAACACTAAGTTCCCCAAAATTTTATGGGTTGCATGGTTTGGCTACATGGTTGGACATAGATCCCATATCTCTCAAGAACTATCAGCCTATTAACATGGTGAATTTTATATATAAGATCCTATCCAATATCATTAACAGAAGTTTGGTAAGTTTCTTACTTTTTTGGATTAAAGATGGAAAACAAGGTTTCGTCAAAGGAAGGTTGATACAATGATAAATTGGTCTTGTGTATTAGATGATCATACACATAAACCTCAATAATATTGGTTCAAATATTATTATCAAACTTGTGATGGAAAAATCATGTGATATTCTCGAGTAGAATTCCATTTTGATTGTTATATCTCACATGGGTTTCTCTCCCTGGAGATCTGACCTACTTTAAATTTGGTCTAGTTCTTCCTATCTTACATTATTCTCCACGGTGAAGAATTAATGGTTCTTAAAACCTGTTTTTCGGTATTCTTCATAGAGATCCCATTTCTCCCATCCTTTTTATACTCATTTAGCACCCTCTTATATGGTATATTTCCAAAAACATAGAGGCTGGAAACATTATTAATTTTAAATGCAGTCACCATTTTTGAGGACCCTCTAATCTCATGTATGCAGAAGACACCATAAGTTTTCTAAATGGTATTAAAAGCTCAATATATGGCATCAATAATCGTTTGGGTGAATATTGAAAGTAGAGTGGTCAAAACCCCCATTGATTATTGTGTAGCCTCTACATTTCATCTTGATATTCAAATACATGGGTTAGAATTTAGGAAAGAATGTTAAAACATTCTAAAAGTAAATTCTCGATGGACTACCTTGGATCTCTTTTATCCCTTGGAAGATTTTGAATCCATAACTTTAATACGGTAGCTGACAAGATCACTGGGTGAATCAATGTTTGGAAAAGAGGTTTTCATCCTCTTATGGTCGCACCATGCTTGTAAATAACATTATCTCTTCTACCCCCAGGAATATTCTCTCTTCCATTATGGTTTCTAAGATAGTAATCACTGGAATTGATAACACAATGGTGGCCTTCATTTGGAACTCTCGCGTAGAAGGGAAATGCCACTAGGCATCATGGCCTCATTTGGCTAGATCATTCTATGAGGGAGGAGTTAATGTTAGAAACATTCATAGAGAAATGTATAGGTTGCAAGCTAATCTTGCATGGGATGTGATAGAAGGACACACACTTTAGGTTCTTCTCATGGATCTGAAATAATAAAACCACTCATACATTCCAGCAAAAATACATCTCTATTTTGGAACTTGGTTTACCCTTATACATATCAGCTTTAACATCTCTCTCACTAGGTTGTTATCATGGGTGATCTCAACTTCTTGTATAGTAACTATTCTATCCAAACCATTGGTTATCTAGGATATCCAACCCCATCCATTTCATTTAATGAATCTAAAAATTATCCAACCTTCACTCAGGATGTTTTTGATGAGGTACAATGATCCCTTTTTAAAGTCATTGAGTTATCCTTAGAACATAACTAATGTCATTTCCCAGGGACTCCATATGGACATTTCTTTGGGAATGATTATCATAGACTATAGGCTCTGAAAATATAGATGGAGGCTTGGGGGGAAGCATATTGGTGAAAGGAATTGCAGCCAAGTTGAACATCCTTGTGTGGTGCATGTGAATTGTGGTGTTAATGACTGATGACAAAGTGAACTCCATCGACATATATATCGCTTCGTGGAGTTCCTACTTTTTCAAATCATAGGTGGAAACTCCTAGACATATCCTCGTTGAAGGTGACTAGACTCGTGAAGTTTTGATCATTTTATGTCAAGATACTGTGCTCCACACACATACCTCTTCTATAGACTATTTTAATAGAAGATGGTTTCTCACTTCCAAGTTTAGCTCTCTATATATGAATTCAAGGGTGTGTGTTATTGTGGATAGCTAATAGAGTCTTTGAGAGGCTTCAAATAACGCTCTTTATGATGGTTTTTTGAGATCTAAATTCATTGTGGTCTATAGTATGTAGTGGATTCTCATGGATATTGTGAGTTTATTTCCCAACTGGATGATTTACCCCACATTCAAGGCTATCTCACTCACCATACAGTACCATTGTACTGCTAACAAATCTTGAGTTCGTTGGATCAGGTGGCATCTGCACAGGTTTTCCCATAA
Source organism: Viscum album (assembly GCA_963277665.1). NCBI lineage: Eukaryota > Viridiplantae > Streptophyta > Magnoliopsida > Santalales > Viscaceae > Viscum > Viscum album. The sequence goes on along the minus strand of OY728143.1, from coordinate 956,388,912 downwards.
ACATAACACGAATTGATCTTGAATCATTAGTATGATGAGGGGATTTGGTGTTGTTCGGGATGTTAGTGGATTAGGGATTATTGATTTTACTACTTCCTTTTTCTATGGAGACACTCTCTTGGAAGAATCTAGGGTAATGATATAGTTCTGGATGATGTGTGTCATCACAAAGATCGTTCTATCACCTGTGGAAACTGATTCAAAAGTTCCCTAATTTTACTTTAAAGGGATATTAAGTGCTCCTTGGGACATTACATATTTCATTCTCAAATTCAATAGACTTATTATAAATTTCATGTATATCCTGTATTTCCATCATGAAGTCAACAAAGTTGCAGACTTCCTCACTTTTAGGCCTCCTAAAATTACGGTGGTTATATTATTTTATAACTTTGGATCGTTACCTACTGAAGGGGATAAATTTTTTCGAGGGAATTCCATAGGCCTTCATTATTTCCAACCCCCTTAGTGTTTTCTTCCTTTTTTTCTTTCTTTCTTTAGTTTTTTGATACCTTGTACCACTCTTTATGTTATTGAAATTAAAATGATTTGGCTATAAAAAAAGGTATGAAATAAAATTATATATATTATCTTTACAAAATTATAAATATTTAAATATTATCATATTTATTTATGTATATAAAATATAATTATTAACCATAACCTTATTAAATTATATTTATAGTGTTCGTGAAAGATGAATCACATCACTTCACAAGGCAGTAGTTTCCTGTAGACACATGTGAAATTAATTTATCTACTAGGGAATAGAATGTAAATATATATATATATATAATTAATGTAGAGAAATAAATATTCTATAAATATAATATATATACATCATATCCATCATCATACTCAACTATGTATGTTGGTAACGGAAGAACGAATGGCATCAGTTCTCGAGGTGATAGTTTGTTGTAGATATGAATGATGGTTTTGTATCCCATTTGATGGAGGTTTATATAGTTGTAAGTCTTGACCATAATATAAAAACATATTAATATGTTTAGGATACTAAGGATATTATATAATAATGTTTTTATTATAATTGAAATAGGTGGTGAAAGAAATAAAATTAAAACACTCTTTGAAGAACGTTACCTCTTCTTTGGGTATCCTCTTTAAGTTTGCACTTAATTTTTACTAGGTTATATTTTTAAAAGGATAATCACTATTGTATGATGGGAATTAATTTTTTATGTAATTTGGGAAGGCCTTGGTTGATCTAAATGGCTTGAGAGTTGTGAAGAAGTAAAGGGATTCAGTTCTCTATTATTGTTGATGATGAGTTTCATTTTTGTAAATACCCAAAGGAATTCACTCTTGGGAGGTCTCTATGACACCCAAGAGGCTCCAAAATTCATATTTTAAGGTGTGTAGGTATGAAATGGTCAATAAATCCCTCTCATTCATTGTGAATTATATGTTGTAAATATGTTTTTCCCTTAACTACTTTGTTTACTTACTTTACCCATTTGGGTTTTCACTATAATAACTAATATTTTTAACCTTGTTAATTTATATTCTAAGTGTATAATAAAATGAGACATATTATATAATTTTTTCCAACTTATTCTAAACAAAATATAAAATTTATAAAATATATATCCTATTTATGTTGCATAACAAGAACAAACGTTGCATTTATCATTACTGTGGTAACAGAGTTTTTACTATTTTCCATCAATATATTCATTATAAAAGAACAATTGGTACATGAATGGGATATAATTTATATTTATTAACATTTAAAAATCACATCTAAGATGATAGGTCTTTTAGTAATTTTAAATCCTTATTAAATAACATTTATTATATAATAACATTAATGTCAATTTTGACATTATTCATTTAATTTTAATTTAAAAAATATCATGGGATGGAATTTGAATCTATTATTTTAATAGCTTTGTAACATGGTATATTCATAAAAATAATTAATGGAATGAAAAAATTCATTCAACTTAATTAACATTTTATATTTTATATATCATTTTATAATTTAATTATTAACTAAATAATTCATGCATTGGCGATTCATAGGCATTTAAAGTAATTATTTAATATATATAAAACTGAAATTAATTTTTATAATAAAAAAATCATTTTAAAAGAACATTTATAACCAACTCTATGATTTTTTCTCTATCCCGAGTCATTATAGATATTAAAAGAAAAAACATATTTTTCTTAGTATTTTTCATTACATAACATATTATAGATGTAAATTTCCTGAAAAAGTGCCCCAAAAACTCATAAAAATAGATAATAAGGTGGTAATATTTGATATATGGACATAAAATGTGTGTTATAAAAATATTTAGGTCCTTTTACCCCTTATCTATTAATTTTAACCCCTTAAAAACCTGTTATTAACTTGATAACGGTAATTATATTTACCTTTCTCACTAATAATTTCACAAAAAATTAAGATGTCCTTATTAGATAATAAAAATTTTATTATTCCTAATATGGAATCAATTTTCCCAAATTAAATTCACATAAGTGATAAATTATTAAAGTGAATATTGTAGAAATGACAAGAAAGTGTGTTTTTAAAGAGAAAATGTTCAGAGTTATGTAATGTTTTCCTATAAATATTGAGTATAAAAATTATTAAAATGACTTTAATTGGATTAAATCATATATAATTTTACTAATTTTACATTAAAACCAATTAAAATAGAATTTAAAATTATAAATTATTTAAATGAAAATATAATTTGCATTTAAAATTCTACATTTTTTACAATTCATAAATAAATGTTTCATTTTATGAAAATCACAAAAAACAATTATAATATACTTTTTTTGATCATATTTAAAAAAAAGTAAGATTAGTTTTTAAAAAATATCTTCGAAAAGTTGTAAAAAAAATTTATGTTATGTTTTTAAAGCGTGCTTAAACCATATTTAAAAAAAATACAATTTTTAGAAAACATTTCTTTTTTATTTTAAATGATCCTTATTTAATTTCTAATCAATCGATAACTATAATATTCATAATTTAGTTAGCACTTTTCATACATCCAAATTTAAAGGCTACTTTATAAATTTTTTATTAGATAATAATATTTTAATAACATGTCATGTTTTGTTTAAACATGATGTTACATGCAATGCAAGGTAAAATCAATATTGTGTGTAATAAAATTTATTAATGATATTGAATTAAAAATATTCTAATGTATTAGGGTGATATATGTTCTTATAATCTTATTGTTTTATTTCACATACACTACCAAATATAGTGTTCTTATTTTAGAATTTTGGGGTGATACATTCCCCACCCCCAAAATAAATTGCTTCCTTGCTATTTAAACTTGATCTCTATAGTAAAAAGTATGATATTTGGAAATACCATTGTTAAAAACCCTACATTGTAAAAAGTGTTAATAAAATATCTTCTTAATAATATATATAGGGAGTTATAAATGTCATATGGAATAATATATAACTAGGATTCTATTTAAGATACAATTGGTTGTATGTGAAGGTTTGTACATAGAAAAAAAGTGTAATTTATTATACATAGTTTTTAAGGTCATTGATCACAAGAAATATAATGATCATTAGAATTATAAGGGCCTAAAAACCATAAATATTTGATGATTTAAAATTATATCTAATTAATTTTTTATAAAGGTAATAGGATAACATTTTTTGTTTCAATATTCTTTTACCAAAGTTGAGGAATTATTTTTTTGTTTATGGATAAAATGAAATATACTTAATTCTTACGATTTTATTTAATAAGAGAAATTTCATACATAATGTTTTCTTAGATAAATTATGTTAAGTCAATTAAAAAAATAAATTAATGTCTAAAAATGATTTTTTTATTCTTGAAGCACTAAATTTCATATATAACGGATCAGAAGATTCATAAAATAGTGACCAATCTATCCATTTGTCTCCATCTATTTTCCAAAATCAATATTGTTACCACAAGTTATCCAATGTTCAAATATTTCCATATATATAAGTAATAAATTAATCATTAAAACCACATTGAATGTATAACTCAAAAACATATCATAAACATATAAGCTTATGTTCCTTTGAAAAGATTAAAATCCATAACCTTATAAATAATTTCATTGAATTTCAAAAATAAACATATCCATAATCAAAACAACATTATTTGGCTCTAAATATTCACATAAAAATCTATTTAATACCTTTATAATGTATTATCTTGAAACATGGTAATAACATGAATTAAAAGAAAACCTAATTAAAAACATTCAGGCTTCTTTATTCATTATGTAAAACATAGATTATTGGATATATTCCTTAATTCAAAAGATGTTTTAAGCTATATCAATGACACTATAAACTACTTTTTAACAAATAATTAATCTTTTAAAAGGTAGTCAACACTATCCAAATTAAATTATCAATATCAATAAGATTTTTATCCTAGCACCACTATATAAACATTAGGAACATACAAGGGATTATATTTCCAACATTAATTTAGTCTCCAATTTGTTCAACATTCAATTGAATCACTTTTTTTAGAACTATTGAACTTATGATTTCAAATCCTTTGAGATAAAGAAATATATTGCAATTGTTATAAATTTCATTATTATTATAATTAGGATATCATTGATAAAATACTCAAATGACATCATTATTGTATCTAAGAAAAATCACATTAATTATTTCTCTCAGACTATAATAATTGCATAAGAGGTAATATGATCCCTTACCTTCTCTTAGGGTATATTCATTTCACACTTAATACATTAATTTTCATAGTGTCACGTATCCTTATAGTTTATGCATTGTAACATGGAATATTTTTCTTACCCTTAATGTCACAAACATGATGTAATTGTTTCAACACTTTTTGAAAACTAGAATTACTTTTAATCAAGCACTAGGTTGTTTCTTTAAACAATTATAACATGATGGGAAATTATTATTTCCATTATTCCCTTTATCTATCTTTTTATTTTATTTTTTACTCTTCTTGTCTTACTTCAATTAAAATTCCTAAATCTTAGTGAATTATTTCTCAATCTTGTTAGCACATGATAATATGTCCTCAAATGATGATAATTTTTGAGAGACATGTTCCGATAATAATATTTTTGAAATACTATCTAAGAGATAATCATTATTAATCATTGGATTATGTGCATTAATGTGGTTATCATTCATTCTATTAAGTGTCATTTCTATACAATGGAATAAAAAATATTAGATTATAAAATTATAAAACATGTTGTATAATCCAAAAACTAGTGAAATAACTAACATAAATTGAAAATTTTATTTATAGCTAATCTAATTATCATAAAATTGGTTTCATTGTGGATATATAATTTTCAAATCCCTTATAATAATGTGTAAAGAAAAACTTAAATTATGTTAATTATATCCCCTATGAGAGTCAAAAAAAGGTATGTAGTAGGGCTCATTTTCATGAACCTGGTGAAAATAAATTCAAACCCAATGCACCATATTAAGAGTTATTACCCCTAGGTATCTCTAATCCAAAACTGTATCCACTTTTTTTATCCAAAAAGGGATTTATTTCTTGGAATTTCCACATGATATATTCCTTAATAGAACTTTTATATTTTCTTCTATACTAATCCTAAAATATAATATTAGGGTTATGTTTACTATTCTTCCAAAATAAAGTTATGAAGTTTTCTGTTAAACATATTTGGATACCAACTATAGGGACACTAACCCTAATAGGCCAGAGTTATTGTCTTTATTTATTAAATTGGTGTAGATATAATGAATAAAATCCCAATGAACCAATAAGTTGTATAGTTTTGGAGAACCAAATATATACATGATACCCATTATATATTGGTAGTACAAAATAAACCATAATACATGAAATTAGAATATTAACGTCATCCTTTAAAATTCATTCCAATTTTTCTTCCTCATATCATAGGGAATGTAATCAAAATAATTTTGAGCTAAAATGATCAAAAAGGGATACGTAAAATAGAATCTTTCAGTAATAATTAAATCATAATCTATATGTAATGTTAAATAAATAAACACAAATTCCATTTAAATAACGTGATTCTATGTATAGATAAGGCATAATCAATATAGAAAGGTAAATAACTGAAACACATTTAATTTAATCAATAATATGAGAATGAAATGAATCCATAGATAATATAATTGTGAAAATATCACGGATAAAATATCTAAATTCTTAATGAAGGAAATTATTAATTATTGGATACCATTATTTCAGGAATCATGATACCTTTACTATCAAGACATTTCACAAGGAAATTTATATACTATAGGTAGAAACTCATCTAATTTGGCTAATTTATTTTGTCTCATGAGACGAAATGAAGCATTGAGGGGATATATTATACTTTTCCCAACCCGTCCTTATAGGTTTAAATCATTCCAAATATATCAAATAATTTATTTAGTTCATGAATAAATATTCCAAATCATTATATATCTATATTTAGTAAAAGATATATATTTTTCAATATTTTCCCAGTTAATAAAATAACATTCAATGTAATCACTTTATGTAAAAAGGGTATATGGTTTTGAAAATAATCAAATTAAACATTAATGATTTTTGATATTTAATATAAATTCAATGTGTTATAAAAATTATTTTAATGAATTTATTGATTCAAGAAAATTTTAACAATCACAAAAGAAAGTTAGATTATACAATAAGTTTTACCACTTGGTAGTTTTCATGTAAGAAACCCTTATATAAAATACTTCAAAGTGAAATAAAATTAATTATTAATGAATAATGATATTATATTTAAAATGGTATGTATATACACCACCTAAAATTTTAAATTCTTTATAAATAAAAATAAGCCTCTATGAAATGTAAATTAAGATTAAATCCCTTAGCCCATACTGCCATTTTGGGTAAAGATTATTTAACCACCTATATAATGGTTTTAAAAATGTTATTAAATTATTAAAGAGCCATTTTAATATTGATAAGTTTATTAATTATCCTTTTTATAACACCTTATCTCCCATTTTTTAATAATATTTCATTATTTTAATTATTTCAGGTGTTAATTTACTTGTTTTCTATTATGTGTTTCTTCATGAAATATCCAGTTATTTTGAATATTGAATATTTTTATCATTTTAAAAATAATAATCATGAAATAATTATCATATTTATACATAAATTATAATTTAAAAATTAATCCAAAATTTTGGTTAAGAAAGTTGATGATCAATATGTTCATGGAGACGGTAGGTCATACATACGCATGTGTAAAGTTTCTATTATTCAATGATCATTTTGGAAAAAATTTAAGTACTTTTTTAAAATTACATGATTATCATAATATTATATGTACCATATTATGCACTTATATATATCTCATCTATGTCGTGTGAAAATGAAAATAGATCTACATCAATTAATGAAGGTGGTAGTCTACATATATGTAATCGATGTTATAATATTTAAGTGTGTGAAAAGGTAAGAAATAAAATGATATAAATTATATTTAAATATTTATCAATAATTAATTATTATATTTATTAAATCATTTATAACACATATAATCATTAACATTAACCATATTATATTCTATGTAAAGCATTAGTGAAGAAAGAATCACATCCCTTCACGAAGCAGTAGTCTGTGGTACACAAGAGTGATGTTACTGCATCCACTATGGAATAAAAAGTAAAAAAGTTATATATGAAATAATTATTAAATTGGTATAAATACTCTTTAAATATTATATATATATATATATATTATCTATCATCATACCCAGCCATAAAAGGTGGTAATTTAAAACGAATTACATTGGTTTGTGAGGCGGTAGTGCACTATACACATGAATGTTGATTTTATAACCCATTTAATGGACTGGGATATCATTTTAGGTATTGATATTTTTTGTAAAAATATCTCATTATATGTATTATTCTAATATCATTACTTCATTATGGTTTAATAATAATTTAATGAGGTTGGGGAGAAAAAAATATAACAAGTCTCATGGAATAATTTTACATATTCTTCAGGTATCCTCCTTATATTTATACTAAATCCATCATAGGATGGATTTAATCCAAAAATGATGCTCTTATGATGAGCGAAGGGAATTTGGGAAATAATTTTTGATGTTTTTGGTTGATAAAAATGACTTGATAGGTTTGAAGAAGTGAGGGGATTGATTTGCCTTTTATAGTTGAGGAGGAAAGGTATTCTTGTAAATACCCAAAGGTATTCACTATAGGGTGGTCTCTCTTACCCTTTGAAGATCCAAAATTTATAATTAAATGCTAATATGGATGATATAGTCTGTCCAAATATCCAAAATTCTATTAAAATCATTTTTAAGAAATTTACCCTGAAATTATAGGTTTCCTTGCTTTTACCATTTTGGTTTTTCACTAAAGTAACTATTATTTTTAAACTAAGAAATTATTAATTAAATCTTAACATAAAATGAGATTTATTAGGTAATTATTCCCACTGGATATAAATATTATATATAATTATTAAAATGAAAATCCTAGGTGTGTTGGAAGTTAATTTTAATAGATGCGTATGTAACATGAAAAACACTTCTTTAACTTTAACAATGGTAACATGGTATTTAAAATTTAGTGTAAATATATTCATTATAAAATAAACAATTGGTCCATTAATATACTATATTTGATATTTATTAACAATAAAAAATAACTTATATATTGATATGATTATTAGTAAAGTCAAATGATTTTGTAAAATATCCTTTTTTATATAATATCAATAATGTCAATTTTCACAATCTTCATTTAATTTGAATTTCAAAAAAAATTCAGATAATTATGTAATTTAAATATATCCTATGAAAACCTGTGTAAAATGTTATATTCATCTAAAAATTTAATGTAACAAAATAAATAATTTGATTTAATTTATTTATAATATTTTTTATCATTTACTTTATTTCATTATTATCTAAATAATTCATGAGTAGTATTTTCAAATGAATTTAATGTTATTATTGATCTATAAAAAATTAAAATAAATTATCATGATTAAAACAAATCATTTATATTTGAATGAAAAATTTATAACAGAACAAATGATGTTTTTTACCTATCCTAAATCTTTATTGATTTTAAAAGCAACGGAGGTTCATTTTTCATCTTTTTATATTCTTAACAAATTATATTCTTCAAATTCATGGAAACATTTCCCAAAAACACATAAAAATATAGAATAAGGTGAATAGGTTGGATATATTCACATCGAATTGGGTTTAGAAAATTCTAAGGTCATTTTACACCTTATCTAATCACGATAATTAATTTTTACATTTTTCAGTAATCATTGAGGTGAAAAATTATGATGACACTATTAGAAGGTAAAAAAATTATTATACAAAATATTGAATGCATTTATTCGAATTCAATTAACATATGTAAAAAATTTTAATTTTAAATTAATCCCACAGATGTGATGAGAAAGGAGGTTTTTAAAAATAATTTCTTCAAAAGTTTATAATGTCTTTATTTGTAAATTCACTTTTAAAATGATTCCAATGAAATAAATTAGATTAATTGAAATATTATTTTACTAATTTTTCAATAAAACAAATTAAAAACTATTTTTAATTATAAATTTTTAAAATTTAAAGGTACATCTTAATTAAAATTTTGTATCCTTCATTATTCATTAACAAAATTACAACTTCATAAAAATCCAAAAAAAGTAATCCTAAGATAAATTTGGTATTATGATTTAAAAAATAAATTTATGTATTCAATTAAATTTCCAAAAATGGGTAAATTTTAATTATATGTTATATAGACAAAGAGTGATTAAAACTTCTTTTACAAAAATATATATTTACAATTTTTTTTTATTTTACATGTTCTTTATTTTATTTCAAATCATTACGTAACAATAATTTTCAAAATGTAGTTATTACTATTTACACCCAGCTATTTAACAGCTAGGTTATAAATATTATATTAAATAATAATGTTTTAATGACAATTCACATTTTTTTAAACATGGTTTTGCATGAAAAAAAGGATAAACCTTGTGTTGTGTGTAACACAAGATATTAGATATATTGAAATAAATATATCATAAAGTCTCAGGGTGTTAAAATATCATTGAATCTTAGTGTTTCATGTCGTATACATTGTCAAATAAAATTTTCTTTTTTAAAAATTTAGGGGTGTTAAAAGTGTCATTATTCAACAATATCTAGATTATTGATCATGAAATAATGATTATCCTTATATATTAAATAAAATTTTATAACTATTCATGCAATATGAGCGTGGTTAATAAATCATATCACTTTGTGGAGGTTGTAGTCACATGTATGCATGAGAGACATTGTCGTGTTCCAATTGATGGAAAGGTAAAAATGTCTATAATATATTATATTTATAGAATCATAATTATGTCGTGAATATAATATAAATTTATTAAATACATGATAATAACTATCCATTTGTGGTGGTGATAAAAAATGAATCACATAAATTTATGGAGGTGGTAGTCCACATGTACACATAATCAATGTTTTTATTTCCAAATGATGAAAAATTAAATAAAAAATGTTATTCTATCAACATAATAAAATTTAGTTGTATGGAAGATTTTAATATTATCATTATATCATGTTTATTGAATATTTAAAGGATCTATAACAATATATGAACATTAAAAACTCAACTAAGAGTTTTACCACTTCTTTTGATAACCTCCTTTGGATTACTCGTTAAGCCTACTAGACTAGTCTTATGCTGAAACAAATAAATTTATGATATGGGGAGAGATAATTGGATGGTATTTGTGTAGTTATTGGTTTATATAAATGACTCAATGTATGTGAATAAGAAAATATAGGGGGTTCTATTTTATATTTTATGGTAGTGACACTCTTGTAAATTTTCAAAGTTTTATAATAATATAAATTCTTTTTCATGGGAACATTCCACTAAATATATCCAATTTAGAATATAATATCATAATTTTTGAAATAATCTCATACAATAAGATTAAATATGATATTTTTTGACTTTATCATAGAGTTTCAACATTAATGATCAGGTTTTACCCGTTACTGTTTTGAAAATGTTTTACCACGGTTTCTATTCAATATGAAAAAAATGAAACTAACCTCATTAATAAATTAAAAATACTTATTGAAAATGTGGTATACATTTTTAAAGATTTAATTTCTATAAGGTGAATAATATATTTTATCCAAACATTTCAAAATACAATAAAAACTGCTTTTTTGAAAAATGTGTTTCAAATCCAAAAATATAACACATGCAAAAATTAAGTATAATTATGATTCCTGTTGAATTAGTTTCATTTTTTAGAAATATAAGAATAATTTTACTTTAAAACCAATCCATAATTTAATGTTACATTTTATATACCTGAAAATCAATGACAATTTTTACAAAAAAACAATATTTTTCACTATTCATTGAAAAATCAATTTTGCAGAAAAATTCAAAAATTCACAATAACATATTTTTTTATTTTTTTTATAAAAAAACAAAATTTTATAAAATTCATTTTCTAGAATTTATAAATTTTAATTTTAAATAAAACCACTGAATACATGAAAAACACTATAGTTAGAATAAAACTATTTTATTTTCAATTTAAAAAAGTATATAGAAGTGAAAGTGAATCTATAAAAACTAATCAATAATATTAATTAGACATGATATTGATTTATTATTAAACTTAACTATTTTTACATTGTAATAGTGGTCTCCATACCATGGTTTATAGCTATCATAAAATGGTTCATCTTTGTATAACATCCTTATACCTTTCCCAGCAAAATTATAATTTTATAAGGAGTGGGATGGAATAGAAAAGTGAACATATACATGAACTCATAGAACCAATGTGAAATTAATTAACATTAAACACTATTATTAATAAACATAAATAATTAAAATATAAGTCAACATTTACAACTGAATAAGATTTTAGGTTTAGAGTATTAGAGAATTTGAAAAAATATTCATCTTGTAAAAGAAATGTTCATAGTATTAAAAGGAAATGTTTTAACTATATAATCAAATAAATGATCAAAAAAAATTCTTCAATATCACCCATAAATCCCACACACAATATACTCTTATAGACCCATATTATATATTAATTTTCTTTACAACTTAGTGAAATATAAACCAATGAATGGGTTGAACTTAGATAATTAGTATGGATAAACATAAATGATAAAAATAAAATAATTTAAGTGAGGATAAGATTATCGTATGGGTATAATCATGATACATAATAATGTCTTGAACAACAAATCATGGTTCTTAATTCATGGACTAGGGCTTATAAAAATATAATCCATGATTAAAGAGTGTATTGAAACATGATTTATTAACCATTATCCATTGAAGCATAACATAAGAATGAGAATAAGAATAAAAATGTGTCATAAAAAGGAAATGTTTAATGCATTATAATTATAAGAATCATTGAAATTTAGAAAACCCATATGTATAAAAAAACTTATGAACAAATATTCTTGGATCATGTTCACACAATAACTTGTGATCAAAGCTTCCTACATCTCATTCGCATAACAATATTTTAAACAAATTTTCTAAAATTTTATTCACACATAAAAATTTTGAAAAAATATTGCATAATATTATTCATATAAAAATCATGTCAATAAATATTTTCTTAACTCATTCACATAGAAAATGTTTCAAAAAAAATTCGTACATCACATTCATACAATAAAAATTTTAATATAGCATCTAGTATCTCATTCAAACAATATTTCATCATCACAAATGATATGAACCCTTAACAAAAAAATTAGGGGGTAATATAGTTTCCCACCCATCATTATCCATACATATGAGTTAAACATGAAAATAATTATTCATCATATCATAAATGAAAATTAAAATAAAATCGGTTTCATTTAACACATCTTTAAGAACAAATGGAAAGAAAAAGGGTTTCATATAATTTTCAAAAATATTCACAATTCCATTAATAAATAAAATATATTAAACACTTTGAAAATAAATAGGTATCAAAATATATTAAGTAAATTTCTAGGTAAATGCCCTAAAATGAAGATTATGAGTTATAGGGTATCTAAAATATATATATATAAATGGTATAGCATTTAGTAAAAAATATCCCCAATCAATAGATGTATGGAATATAGGGGAACAACCATTAAAGGTATTCAAAAATACAATGATTTATAAGAAAAATTATGCCTTTTCATGGTGGCTGATTAATTTATAAAAACACATTGATGGATCATTTTACTCATAGAAAAGAACATTTCATTATCCATTTAATTGAATATAGAGAGTTTTATCAATTCAATAATAACCTTGATCAATAAAGAGATATGTTAAATTATGGTGACTTTGATGAAAAAACCTTTTATGAGTTTTAGAATTTTTTTTTGGAAATAAAAAATACCCTTGATTATCTCAAAGATTTTTGAATTAAATAGTTTGTTGAACTTGTAGAAAAATTATTCTTTTTAGAAACCATGAAAACATAAAGATTAAGCTTCAAATAAAATTAAAATGGTAGTGGAATTTAATTTTCATATGTACCATGTTAACTTTATATTATTTATATAAAAAATACCCATAAAATAAACATTAAATGATTTTCTATTAAAATATATTCAAAGAAGGAAAATGTAGTTGAAAATTACACTTTTGAATTATTTAATTAAATATAGTTATTTCTAAACAATTTTTCTATAAAGCATAAAATAAATTCCCTTTTAAATAACACATTTTCTTAAAACCACATCACATTAAAATATTTTAAAAATTCCAATTTAAATTAAGGTAAATAGAATATAAATACTACCAAGTATAAAGGGAGGAGAATACAATTATTTTTTCTTATAATGAATCAATATAAAAAACTCAACATATGGGTTATTATATTTTAGTTATCTCTATTTTAAAATATATTTGGGAATAAAAAGCCTACTCAATGAGTGACATCCAAATTAAAACCCGTGATGGAGAAAAATATTGAAGATGAATTTAAAATATCATTAATAAAGGAAATTTCATGTTATAAATCTTATTCAAGTCATTTTACACACTATATAAAATAAATTGGTGGATAAAAATATGAATGCCTCAAAAAATTGGAATTGAGACAAAGAAACCATTACAAAAAGAATAATCATTGAGTATCAATTATTTGATAATGAGGTCATAAATAAATTTTTTTTATCCCCGTAAATAAAGAGTAAATAAAATGAAAAATATTCATTATTTATAAAAAAAATAACTTAGAATATTAGAGTTCAATAGTAATGTTTTTAACAGAATTTAAGAAAATTATGAAAAGACCAACCCTTACGGCTTTATAAATGTTCTAATAAAAACATCATGAAAATAATAGAGAATAAATTTGAAGATAAAATATAATGAATAATGATAATTCATTATATTATACTTATAATGTGTATTATAATAACCATTTAAATTATTTTTTGTGTATATATGAAAATGTGTCTACAAGAAGAAAATTTTGAGACGAAATCCTTACCTTGTTCCAAATTCATTTTGCGCATGTGCTTAAATTTATGAATAATCAAAATAATTATATAATATAACATATTATAAACCATATTAATATATATTTAATATAAGATATTTTATTTATTATAATATTCTATTTATTTATTAGATTCTTTTTTATTATGTATGTGTGAAAGTTAAATAGGTGTTGATTTATTTCAGTGATTTTAGTGATCAAATATGATATCTAAATATTAAACTAAATACAAAATATAAACATTATAGAACCAAAAACCAAAAATTATTTTATTACTATCATACAATAAATTTAGTAGTTAAGTTCCCACAATAATCCATGATAGAGCTCTATAACATTATTCAAGCAGGTGGTTTAACAAACGCCAAATTAGATCACAATATATGTTGATGGGTTATTATCTTTTAACAAGTGTATAATATCATTATAAAAAATTAATAGTGATATTATTTATATTTTTATAATTTTATAAAAAAAAATTTATGTCTGTTTTACAATTATATAAAAACAAAATGAAAAAATAATAATGTTACTTTGTGGAGGAGGTAGTTCATACAACACAAAGTTAACATTATTTTATTTTTATAAGTTTATATAAAGGAATAAATATATATTTTTTCATTAATATAATAAAAAATATATATACTAATTATAATGAAGTTATTTTATTAAAAATATTAGGAGAGGTTTGTAAAATAAAAAATTATGTGAAAATATAAGTACTTGATAATAGTAACAATGGAGACTTGAATTTTTATTATAAATTAATCCCTTATTCTAAATAATTGTTATCATAAGATTTTTGTGGTTGGATATATTTATAACTGTATTAATTTTTCTTAGTTTCAAGAAGAAATTTTGAGGATATTTGTCTCTTTAATTGGTTCATGTGTTACCCTTTTATAAATAATGGGAAGGTTAGTTTTGAAAGTAACCATTTCATTTTCAATAGTTTAATTTTCTTATTCAAATATCAATTGATCATAAAAGGAAAAGGGAAGATGGGGAGTCTTTTTAGGTTGTTATTTTTCTAATAAACCTTTTTTTGAAAAACTAGAATGTATTTAGTGTTTTTATGTTAACTTTTTTACTTTTTCCATAAATTACCATTACCTTGCTAATTAATTTTTAACCATAGTAATTAATATTAATGAAATAAATTTAGATTTTAAATTTCCTAATTTTTAATTTTAAATTTAATAATTATAAATAATTTTACTAAAAAATTAAGGTTTTAAAATTTAAATTTTAAAATAAATGAACATTGCATGTAAAGACAGTTTTTCGAAAAAGTGTGTTATAAAGTATAAAAATTTATATACAAGATTAAATTATTAGTGATATTGATTTATATGAAATAAATTGGTTTATTATAAAAAAATAAAAAATATTAGGCTTTAAGATAAATCCAACCCCAAATTTCACCATCAAAAAACATTATTAGAAGAAAAGACTGAAAAAAATTATTATTAAAGTGACACTTCATATTAGTGTAATTAATTTTAGACATGTGATGATTAAGGTCAACAAATATTTTATTATGAATAATTTTATTTATTAATTAGTACTTTTTTTAAATATTTTAGGAATATAATTTTGAAATCCAAAAAAATATGATTCGGCCAAAAAATGAATTTTTGAATAAAAAACATCTTTTTTAGAAAAAATATATATATAAAATCATACTAAGATAATTTTGATATCAAGATTTTGGAAATTTATTTTATTTTTTAAAATTTCAATTCTTAAATTTTTAAATTTACTTTTAAAAGGAAATACATAATATAAATAAAAAAATGTTGCTAAAAAAACATTTTTTAATATTAACTGATATTAATTATTTACCTTATAAAAGAATCAAATTTTAATGGTTTTTCATATTACTATTTATTATAGATATGTTAATAATTTTATCTTAATATTTTTGGTTTTTTGATATTTTTTGTGTCATGAAATTTAATTTTTTGATAAAAAAATCTGGTTTACAATTTTTATTATTATGGGTCGTCACATTATACCCCCATAAATAAACTTCTTACTCACAATTTTAATTATTAATCATTGAAGGAATTAGGTTATTTTTTCATACTATATTCCTTATGGAGGGTATAATATCCTATATGACATCTCCCATACTCTCTTAGGATATTTCAAGTTACATATCTTTCATCGAACAACATTTTCTATTCATACAATCATATACCCAAGTACGTATATAATCTAATCATATATCCTTGATAACATACATTTCCCGAACCATTGTAATATCTATTTTAATAAGCCACAATGAAGATATATATTCCTCTAAAAATTAAATCTATATTTAACCCTCAAATAGTGTTAACCACTAGTTCTTAAAAACACAAAGAAGTCAATATAAATCATAATGCTAAAAATGTTATGAACATCACCAAAAATATCTTGATTCAATTATCAATCCCAGGGAAACCTATGTTATCTGTCATATTTTCATCAAAATGAAGGCACCTTTCTTCTCAACATCAAGAATATATTAAACCATGGAGCAATCCATACCTCAATCATGTTTTCTTTGATAGTTATACTCAAAAAAATAATGTTTTCACAAAATCACTTTTCATGGTTATTAATACAATTTAATATATGTTTCCATACATTTAATGAAAAAATATTAAAAAAAATACATTTATGTTTCACATAATCTCCATAACTTTTATAATGTAGTATAATATCATTGATAAATATAACTCACTAATGAAAATATATAAGAGTGTCAAGATTTAAATTCAGTTAACATATCAACCTCACTACCTTATATAAGACTATGAAACTCACATTTTATATAATAAAAAAGAATATATTGATATTATAGACCATTAATTTATGCCCCCTTTTTCATTTTTAAGGTATATTAGTCTCTAGATACATAACTTTATCTGATTAATTTTTATGATCATGTTTTAACCAAAGACTAAAACAAAATTTAGTTATCAATAAAATCATAGTAGATGAACATATGAATATGAAAACTCAATCCTGACATTTCATCCCTAATTACACATTCATTTCATTATTTGATACTTTCAGTCCAATCTATTTTTCTTCTTATAATATTTTCTTGTACATCGTAGCCTAATGTCAAAAGAAACTATTTCAAAATTATGAAGCACAATATTAAGTATCTAAACTGAAAAATAATTAAAATATATTCTCTCATATTTTTACATACCCATTATCCATAAATGAAAATTTCTATTTATTTATACCATAACTCATGAATATCTACGATCTAATGTACGTTTCCCATATTAATTCCCAATTAGTATTTCTAACATAATTATTTTAAAATACTTAATAATGCTTCATAAAAGAATATAAATTAACAAAAGTATACCGATCATGATTTTCAAACCATGTGTGAACTTATTCCTCCATTTAATGAACCTGGTGATGATGGAGTTAATAACCAATCCACCCTTTTCAGAGTTATTACCCCTAGGTACTTCTTTGAAAGGGCCTTTATCCTCTTTTAGTATCATGATAAGTATGTAATAACAAAAATAACCAATCAATCTATTTAATATGATAACATAAATATTTTTTCTAATACTAAATCTTATCTTTAGTGTTTTTACTAAATTTTTATCATCCTAATCTCCAAAAATATAAAATAATACGTATAACCAATAAAATTTTATCCTTAAAATTTGTCAAATACCTCCTTTGATTCCAACAAAATTTCTCTACAACCCATACTCCAAATAGGATTCTAAAAACATAAAATTTACAAACTATATCTGATACACATCCATATTTACAAGAAAATAAATTTTTTTTTTATTAAAGTAACTTTTTAGTTATAGTGTATTATGGAATTAGGAATCAATTTAACTTATAGTACCCAAGTTCAATTTATTAAAAGGACATTTTCTCCAGTATATAAGTAACTACATGAACCATAAAAAGTATTAAATATCTCCAAAATATCATCCACACAAGACAGAAAAACATATAATAACATTATTTTTTAAGATTACAATTTTATCAATTACATATTTTTATAGCATTGTTCCAATAGGTGGTTAAACCAACCCCAAATACAAACATGTTATATCTTGATGGATTGTTATAGTTCAATAATGTTATAATATAATTGTAAAAAAATATTAATGACACTATTTATATATTCTTATATTCTTTATTCATATTTTATATGGATTCTACAGTTAAATAAAATCAATATGAACAAAAAAATGTTACTTCGTGGAGGCAGTAGTTCATGCATTGCATGGTTAAAATTATTTCTTTTTTATAAGTGGATTTAAATGAATAAATAAAGGTAGTTACATTGATATAATAACACTTTAGTATAACAATTTCACATATTTCAATATATAAATATGGTTAGTATAGGTTTTAAAATGAAAAAAATAAGATTAAAAGATTAAGAATTTAAAAAAAATCAGAAAAGAGACTTGAATTTCCCTTTGAATTCTCTTTATAAATTAAGTCCGTATGTTGAATAATGGTGGAAAGAATATTTTTACCATGTTACAGGTTTCTAGGATGAGTAATTTTATATATATTATATAAGAATCTTTAAGGATTGGTGAGTCTTGATTACGTAGATGTGTTACCCATTTATAAGTGAATAGAAGGACAATTTTGGAAATAACTATTACATTTTCAATAATGAAATGTAATTTTTCGAATTTAAATAGCTCAAAAAAGGAAAAAACTGTAACTTAAGTGTTTTTTGGTCTATATTAACCTCATATAATCATTTTTGTGGAAAACCGAGTTTGTTTTTTTATTTTCTTTTATTTTTTAACTTCTTTTCTAACTAATTTTTACATTGGGTTTTAATTTTTATCCCTATAAATTAATATTAATAGAAAATATTAATACTAGAAATTTTACCTTATTTCAAATTTCAAAATCATTTTTTCATATAAAATAATTATTGTTTTTAAATTTTTATTTTATAATAAACACACATAACATGTAAACAGTTTTTAAGGAAAGTGTGTTTTTATTTATAAAATTTTTTGTATAAGATAATATTATTAAAGATACTAATTTTTAGAAAATAAATTTTTTCATAATCAAAAAACTTTAGGGTAGGTGAATTTAAAATAAATAAAAAATTTAGTTTCACCAACAAAACACTTCAATTGAAAAAATGGTTCGAAAGAGTTTTTATTAAAGTACTATTTTAATTTAGTCCTAAAAATTTTGGACATCAGGTTTATATGGTCAAATAAATTTTTTAAAATGATAATTCTAATTTCTAAAAAAATATTACTTAAATAGGTTTTTAATAATCTATGATATGATTACATGATCATAAAATCAAAAATATTTTAATTTTTTAAAAAACATAATTTTTAACTAAAAACAATATTTTCAGAAAAAGCTGAAAAAATCATACAAAGTCAATTTTTATATGAATAATTAAAAAAATTATCTTATTTTTTATTATTTAAATTCTAAAATTTTTAAGTTGTTATTTTATTAAAAAATACACAATATAATGGAAATGACTTTTGTGAAAATAACTTTTTTCAATATTAACTTGTCTTAATTATTTACCATTTAATGGTAATAAATTTCGATGGTTTACTATTATAGTGTTTATAATTTATTTATTAATAATTTTCTACTAATATCTATTTGTTTTTAATATTGTGTGTATTATGTAATGAATGTTATCAACTATAACTTTATTTTTACACATACTAAAATATCTTAATGTTACACCTATAAAAGATTGGGATATAAATTCTAAAAAAGAAAAAAATACCACTTTGATGGGTATAATCTCTAATAAATTATGTTTGAATTTGGATTACAATTTGGTTTACACATTATTTGGAGTTTTGGTTTATTTGGGACTGAAGTTAGGGCACCATTTTATAATTTTAAGCATTCATTTCCATCTCCGAAAAAGTGTTTTACCCTCCCCTATTTACTCTTGTTCTCCAATATATTTACATTTTGAATTGAGGGAAATATTATTGTAGATTTTTTTAATTTATCATATAAAATTTCAATATAATTACCACCCATATACTATTTATCAGAGAATTTCCTTTACGGGGACAACACTTCATAAAATACTCTAATGAGGTGTTTGGTGGAGGGCTAGTGGTATGGACACTACCTGAAAAGTTACCTATTCCTATCACATGCATCATGAAAAGTATCTATCTACTTATGGTAAAAATAGTCTCATTTTTACTAAATTATTATTTATAAATATTTCTGTAAAATTTTATGACAAAAGTTTCAAATAATTTTTCTCAAATTTCAGATATGTTTCCATATAATTGTAGTATAAAATCATAGCATTTATATTAAGAAAGTGTGTAAAGGCTCTCATTTTTGTTCATTATTAAAAGTGGAAACTACTTTTCTATGTTATAGAAGTCTCTAATGAAGATCCCCTATTAGGAATTCCACTAAATGTGGGAAGAAATAAACAATAGGTTTGTCTAAATTCATAATTCCCATATCCATGGGTCATCCTAATGGAAGATGGGTTTCCTAACAATTAATTAATTTGATACTCTCTAATCCTATATTGTTCAATATTATGATGAATATGATTTGGTGGTATTTTTTGTTCATTAGAAATAACTTATCTCTCTCTCTGGTTTTCTATTTATATTTTATTTTCATTATTAAGAGATTTAATGAGTTTATGAATTTCAGATATTTTAGGATACTTGTTATCATTTTTGTTCTTGTGTGTTTGAAAAAAATTGTTCTTCATTAATATTTAGAAATATCACATCAAATCTCTATTTTTTTAAGATTTAACAATTTTTTCATTTTTATATTTTCTAGGATGGATGAATACTTCCCTACTACACTAAAATTTGACCAGATGTCACTAGGAAGAGTCAAATTATTTTTTTATTTTTCACTTTATAACAAAATAATAGAAATTTGGGTTGAACGAAAAGATAAGGTTTGTACAAAATTCAAACAAAAACAAGAAAAAATAACAATAATGGTAGTGGTGATATGTGTAATATGATAGTGTGATGAAAGAATTGTAAAATTTTGAAAAAAGTGTGAATTATTGAAAGAGGTGGATTGATTTCAAAGAGTAGTTTCATGTTATAAAAAGTGATAAATATAAGAAAAATTACAGTTTATTATTGTTAAACTAATTATATATCATTCTTAGAAAATAAGAAACTCGGTTTCCAAAATTCAAATATGTCACAGTTATCTCACTTCAAATATGTTAATACTAAACACGATAAATCCATTAGTTCTTCATCCATTGAATTCAAAAATCCATAGAACGATTAATCTTATTTTATCAAGATCATGTTTT
Organism: Viscum album; assembly: GCA_963277665.1. NCBI lineage: Eukaryota > Viridiplantae > Streptophyta > Magnoliopsida > Santalales > Viscaceae > Viscum > Viscum album. The sequence continues at coordinate 956,367,010 of OY728143.1, read as the reverse complement.
TCATTGATATTAAAAATAATAAAATTTGTAAAGTGTTTGGTAAATAGGTATAAAAATTTGAAAAACAACACAATCTCTTTTTCGTTTAAAAATATATCCTAGAAAAAATCTCATAGAAAATAGTTATAATAAATTCACATAAATAATAGAAAATAATGATATAGGGAAGAGGAGTCTTCTCAAATGACCCATATTCCTTCTCTAATCTTTGTTCCACCCACTCATACTAGTTTTCTTGGTTCATGAATGTTTATACTATACATGTGAAATAGTGAATGGTTGAATTATTATCCATAATATTTTAAAATATAGGTTCACAAGAAATCCTTATTTTTAACTCAAATTAAACATCTTCATATTAAATTCACCATCCTCCATGTGGTGAGTGTTACTGTACATCACCTTCATCATTATGAAATGATCTAAGCACCCCTATAAAGAAAAAAAACTCTATGATTATTGAAAATACACTTCAATGATTTCTTATTTATCCTTGGTGATGATATTCTTATTTTAACTTCCTTAAATCAATGTAATTTCCCTTATAGATTCCATAAATTTTTTAGAAAAATTAGTTTTAAATTAATTTTATGCCCAATATTTTAAATTCCACTTGTCAATAGAGTTCTATGTGAAGAACCAAAATCCACGTTCTGGTACTGTAACTCTTATTTTGTGTCTTAGACATATGTCCTAATCATCTATTAGAAAATCCACTTATAACATTTCATTGTCTTCTTCCTTGGTGTATCAAACATAGTTTTTTATTGGAATGACTCGATCATCTTAGCAACTCATTCTCGCACGACACCTTCACACCATCATCCAATTTTTATTCAGAATAGATCATCATCCAAAACACTAATTCAATCAACCTTCATAATTGGTATCATCTAGAGAAAATCATGTGCACTATCCATGTAAGAAAATATGGATATTTTCATCAGTCTAGTTGTAGTAATTGATAATAGAGAATGTCAATTGTGCTTAATTAAGTCATTTTATTGGTCAACTAACATGTACCCCCCCTCTCCAACCTCAAACCTGTAGTCATAGTAGACATATTTAATGAGTACCCCTCCATCTGGAACATCCAACCCAACACAAGGATCAAAATCAAAAAACAAGAATTCCCTCTATCGATTTGATTCATCCTCTGAGTCAAATATATTATTCCCCAATAGACTACTAAATCTTCCTTATAAATTATAGTTATTCAAAAAACTTACTTAGAGTCTCATGATGCAATAAATAATCTAATTCCATGTTTTTATTATCATTAAATGAGCATGTTTCATCCCCAACTAAACTATTTCAAGAATTCTAGATGCAAAAAAAGCTCATTAACAAATAAGTATTCAATATATCATTGAAAAGAATACTTGATTTTGAATTCATTGATTTTTCCACATCTTCATTTTCTCCCTCAACTAATATCGAAATCAATATTCAGAACTCAGTTTTAATAGTATATCCTTTTGGTATAGCTTTTTTAGTTTATAGTGGTAAGAATCATATATTATACTTAAAGGTTGTCCATGGTTTTCATTTGGTCATGTTGTTTACAACATTAATTCCTTATTTGAAATTAGAAAAAGTGTAAAGGAAGTTATGCATAGAGGATGATGAAGTCAAACAATGCTATCTAGAAAATTATTATGATAATTTTTTCCTAGACATGAGTCTTATGAAACTGCTATGTAATGTCTTACACCACTTTAAAGTCTTATGATAATTTAAAATTCATATGAAAATGCTGCATGTCATACCAAAATAGAACTTTATCATTTTTCTAGATAATGTATTTTGGTAATTTCAAAGTCATATTAAAATGCTACATGTCATATGAAAATATGTCTTTATCATTTACCTACACAATATCTTATAGGAAATTTAAATTCAAATAGAATTTTTTAAAAAATATTACAAAAACAAAGAAATAGAAAAAAATTATCCCTCTATAATTTTTAGGCATCATAAAATGATCCAAGAATAATTTATAAACATATATATACATTTGGGTCAAATCATAGAACTAAGAAAATATAAACTCCCAGACTGAAAAACATTTAATAATATTTCAAGATAAAATAATAAAATATATTAAACATGAAATATAAAAAAACAAATCAAATATAAATTTACTGATTTTGGACTAAAAAACCTATTTTCCTTTAAAAAATTATATAATTTCATTTTCAACCTTAATTGATCAAAATCCAGTTATTTATCAATTAAAGATCTTTTTAACATAAAAACATATTATTACACAAAGAAAATAGGGAAAATAAATATTAAATTAGGTCTACACATTGATGAAATATCTGGAAGGAATTTATGAAGGTTTAAAATATCCAATTATGAATTAATTAGATTAAAAAAATATTAATTTATTTAAAAATCCATTTCGTCACACTTACAAAAATTTAATTGAAATATGCTACCATTTGAGAAATGATAAATGTGATATCTATATTGTTAGGATAAAATTCTATGGAACCCAAGATTAAGTGGACAAAAGTTTTACAAAGCCTCTACGGACTGTTGTGGTATAAAGTCATAGGTTAAACATTCTATTTTAAACTATCTCATCATACTAGGTAGGTTTTAATTTCCCCTCTTTCCATTTTTCTCAGATTCTATATAGAGAATTAGTGTGTGTTTTTTGGGATCGTATTTTGTATTAGATGTAAAATAAATATCATATACTATTTAGGATGAGTTTTTATATAGATAATACTTTTTTTCTAATAATATATACAATTGTGGATCTTAATACTTTCTATTATTTTTAACACTACACATTTTCTCACATATGCTTAGAAAAATTAATAATGGAAATTTTCTTGGTTTCTTCCCTTTGAATTTTATTTTAAATATATGAGAACTAAAAATTGCCTCCCAAGACAAAATAAATTAGTATTGTTGAAGTCTAATGAAGTTAAAAGTTTTTTTAGAGATGTTTATATTCCCAACAAAATCGAAATTGGAGAATTTTATAACAAAATGTATTTGATTATTAGATTTAATGATAATATATATTTTTTATTATGTGTTTTTTAGAATTTATATATAGTTTCTTAGAGAATTTTAAAGTCTAAATTTAAATATTATGTTACATTTTAAAATCTAAATATAAACCACAGTGTAAGGAACTTTAGCACACAATACTAGTGTTTGAGGTTTGAAAAAAAATTTAGGTCTAATAAGAACACCACCTATAGAGAAAGGAAATTCTATAAGGAAACATCAATCTCAAATATATTTTTAATCTAGTTGGTAAAGGAGTATAGAACCCAGTCTAGGTTAGCACTATGTGGTAAGAAGCGCCATAGTGTAGGAGGCACCATAGATCAAGGCATAAGTGTAGGGCGACACCAAAGATGGTGGCCATAGTGTGGCATGGCACCATTTGAATTTATGTTCCTTGAATAGAGTGTTGAGATTCATAGAGAGGTTGAATAATAATCAAAATTTCAATAAGTGATTCAGATGAAAAGGGTTTTACTGTAATCTTGGTGATCACATCCCATAGTATAATGGAATGAACACACATAAGAAATATTTTGAATATGCCATAGGATAAGTTTTAATGTCAAGGATATCATCAACCAATTTGAATTTGTCACTATAGTTTTATGGTTATCCACACCATCGATTTGGAAGATATATGGCATATATAGCTAGAATAATTTCAATCATGATATATAATTACTAATGTTCATGTCATAAACAACGGAATTTCAAAAACATGAAAAGAGTAAGAGTATGAATACGTCATAGTGTATTGATTACATCATAGAGAGTTAGTTTTATGAAATTTAGTAATTGGTATTATTATAATGTATAAATAAATTTTCAACATGAATATATGCTCCATTCCATAATATATATATTATTGGTAAAATATTTAAATTAATACTAACTTATCGCACTGTACAAAGAAATGTGGTATTATGATATATGGATTCTGTAGAGTTTGAATAGGGTTGCTAACATGAAAATTTCTATATTTTTTTTTAGTTAGCTAATAAATTTAATCTTCCAAATTCAAATCGAATGAGGAATATTTTATGGAATATTATTGAATAAAATGATTTTATTTTTAATAAAGAATAAAGTTAATTCAATTTAAATTACACAATTGAAATTGATGCATTATTTATATATAGAGATAGTTTTTATATAAATTTAGGGTATCAAACATTTAATCGAATGAATATATATATTAAATATCTTTGGTCATTGGATCTATTAGGATTAAATTTTTTAAAATCAATTTTTTTTGCAGTGTGATTAGACTAGAGTAGAATGAATAACTTGTTTAAATTTTTTTCTTATCTATTATAAATCTAGAAGTCATTTTTAGAGATTCATGGAGATAAACCATGTCAATTTGTTTTATTATCATTGATATAAATATTATTTGATTGGACTTTTAGTGTATTTCATCATCTTATCCCCCTTATATTTTGTGATCAAAATATAGGATGAGTTTATGGACCTTGGATGAGCTGTGATCTATTTCTCAAGTTTAATCACAATCATGTGATGTTTTGGTTAAAAGAATAATGAACACATAATTGATATATTCTCCTTATATTATCATTTTATAGGTAAACCTAGTAAAATTAAGTTATATATTTTCATTATATTTATTTATTTGGTTATTATTGGAATAAGATTCTAATTATGTTTTCCAATGTGAAGAAAATTTCCAATCTAATCTAAAGAGAATAAGAAATTTCATCACCCTAATCCACCAACCCCACCCCAGGGTGTATAGTGGGACCATGGTATAATAAGAATGAAGATGAAATTATTACTAAAAACCTTGGGATAAATTATCCTCAAACATTAACAAATCCAAACTGTAATGTGAGATTGGTAACAACTAATATTAGTAGGAAGATTAATACTGGCCCAAAAATAAAACATTAGTAATTTAAGAAAATAAATGAAATACAGGGAGATTTTTTAAAAAATAATGAAAATAAATTAATAAAAAATCTAAGTATTAAAAAAATTATAATGAAAAAATTACACTCCCCTTTCCAATAATAATCACACAATCCAATAATATTCAAAATTATAAATTCAAACATAAATTCTACACATATTCAAGATAGATAAAATGAACATACTCCTTTTTCAATCCCATAAACAGATTCCAAATTATTTCATGTTCCTTAAGAAAAGATTCACTATAAAAAATATGATTTATGTAAATGATAGGGTTACCCAAGGAAGATATGTGTTAGCCTAGCTCTACACATAATTACCAGAAAACATGGAAATATATACATATATTTTCAATTACCTTCATTATTTGTTCCATGTAATTCATATATTCATTATAATCTCTTTAATATTTCATTAATGTGATTCCTAATTCAATATTTTATTCATTATAGTTAGAATAACTCTATCCAACAAGAGTGGAAGTTCAACTATCTAATAGAACCACCTATATTTCCAATTGGTGTCCATGGGTATGTAATAGTGTGAGTACAACACTTTACTATTTCTATACATATTTATTTACTTAAAATAGAGAAGGGTAAATCACCATAAAATTCACCTATTATACAAGGAATATCATTCTTGAAGATATCTAAAACCATCATCAATATTTAAAATGGTATATTAATAAGGGAATTCAAAGAAAACATTATTCATTTCAATATATTTGATTCTATGAAATACCCATAAGAATAACATTCAATACTCAATCTTATACACTCAGATAAACATGATTCACAATAGGAAAAACATATACTAAGAATTTTGAATTTGGAATAGAAGTTAATATTATTCATGAGTGTGTCTGGTTTCATTTTTTCAATATTTCAATATGTGTTTATATAGAAATATATTTAAGAAACCTGGAGAATTTTAAGGGAAGATTTTTTGATAATTTTAGACAAAAATTATCAAGTTAGATGATTTTATATGGATCCTCAAGGTTGGAAACATAATGATTTCTAAAATTTATCATGGATGAATATTGAGTCCAAAGAGAGAGAATGAGATACGAATCAAGAAACTTAATTCTATGAATAATTCTAAAGTATACCAGTTTATTTTTATCATATAAGACAAATTTTGAGTAAAACATTAATTGAGTTGTATTTATAATAATATTGAGTTATAGAGTTTGAGTTATAATGTCAGAGTAATAACTGAAAAAATCTCTTTCTGTTGAGGATTTTAGATAATGGATTGAGGTTACTAGATGTAGATATTTATAGATAAGTACTATGGAATGATTTTAGCTGATATAGATTGCATATAAATATCTCAATTAAATAATTTATGAAGTTCCCAATAGTTTGAAGAGATAATTTATGAATTCTGTGAAATGTTTAATATATAAAGACAAAAATAATTCCCATATAGAGGATATCATGTCAATAGTTGAAGGAGAATGAACCATATATATTTCACTGGATGGATAGATAAAAAGTTATATATGAAATAGAAGTAAAACACGTATAAGATAGACATATGACTAGATAAAGAAATCTTGCAATCAATGAAGTAACATCAGATAGAAATTTTCAAATTTCATTGCATGATGTTTTTATAATGTTCCATAGGTGATGAAATCCATGAAGTTCCATCATATGGAAATATATATCATGTCATTGGATTGAGTGTTGCGATGTTATCATATGGAGAACTAATAAGTTATATGGGGAATATAAATTATGTGCAACAATTTGAGATATATTTAAGTTTTATTAGATATATGAAATTGATTATCAATGAATTTCCATTAGCTTCCTTATTAAGAGATCATCAGAAAAACTTTGGAAGTTCTTGAACTATACACGATGAAATTTGATGTCATTGGATAAAGTATTTTGAAGTCATCACTCGTCGATATTTTGATCCCAATGGAAAGAGTTTTCATAACATAGTGGAAACAAAAAAGGTTATATCATATAAAGATATTTAATTTATTAGTCCATTAGACGGAGAAAACTAAATATGTACCATCAAACAGGGGAGGTCTTATCAAGAAGAATCTGAAAAAATTACTTAATATTTGTATATTGGATTGAAGTTGAATAGAATAAAAATTAATTTATAAATTCATTCATTGTGATGATGTTCATTTGTTCTTTCAATATTCGTAAATATATGTTTGAATAAATTCATTGGGACTAATATTTAAGGAAAATTCATGATTATTTTATAAGTTTTTTAGGTGATCCAACAAATCTTAGATGACTAGGAAAATTCAAAATTCAAATTTTTGGTGCCTACACATTCTCCATCAATTTTGGAAGAAACGTACCTATATATAGGGGTTAAATTCAAAGTATGAATATATATTATTTGTGAACTAGAATTATTATAAGTGTTAGAGGTTTTGTGGTGTATGTTTGTTACCATGGAATATCTTTCTTGAATAACTAGATAATCATACCGAGTTACATCAGATAAATAAAATGCAGAGGGTGAGTTTCTAAACAGATTTATACTTAGTTGATGAAGGAGAAATGGAAGAATAATGATTATTATAGTGATATTAATTGGAAAATTTTCATTATATTTGGGGGAAATAGACACAACATATAGGATATAGAGTTACCTGATGAAATTTTTTATAGAATGATATTCAGACAAAGTTAATGAAATGGGATTTTGATTTTATCTAGGCCCTTATAAGATCTATAAGATGTTTTTACAAAAAAAAATCTTGAGATAGTTTATAAATATCTAAGATAAGTTTCACACTGGTGAAGGTGATCCAACATTCTTATAAAGAAATAATATCTAAAGAAGAGTATCTTTCTACAGTGGCTCAGAAAAAAAGAAGGAAGATATTGTATCTTGGTTGTAGAAGCAATTTCTATAGAGTCTTACGGTAGTGAAATATAACATTTCATAAATCAAGAGGGTATAATAAGGATAGTTAGGGGGTATAACCAACTATGGTAGAGTATTATATTTTTGGTTTGTAGGAATAGGGTTGTATAGAGGAATGATTACTATGATGTTTAACTATTTTCATGTGGTTCATTTTTAATCCAAAAAAAGTTAGTAAAATAATCCATAATTGGGTTGATAACAAAAAAGAAAGTAAGTATGTATTTATATCAAACATTAAAAATATTATATGTTCATCTCTCTTTATATTTACTACATATAAATTGAGGTTGAGAGATATCCTTGAGTGGATTTAAACTCTAAAAATAATCTATGACTAAATTATAAGATAAGAATTTATATATTAAATTGGTTAATGATTCACCTACCATCACTCTCAATGACCTCACAGTGATCTAGTAAATTTAAATTATATAAGAGCATTGGTTCCCCTCAAATGATTCAATTTTGTACTAAGGATAGAGGGTATAAATTCCATTAATAATACATGTGTTACAATATTTAATGGTATAAACTATCAAATATTGAATAAAATGATGTTGAACAATATTCTATATAATTCCCTATAATTTAGAGATCTTGAAATAGTGTGATTGCTACCCATTAATGAGAATTTTATGAAAATGAATGGTAAGAGAAATTTTTAAGTTGATGTAAAAGATCAAAATTTTATTTTATGGCTATCTCTGAGAATTTATATTAAAAAAATTGGATTTATAGCTATCAATGAATTTTGGAATAAGTATAGAAGCAGTTATAAAGGAAATAAGAATTTCAAAAAATGAAAAGTTATAAATCAGGAAGAGCATGTTTGAAGATATTAAGATGTATGATGATGAAAGTATTAATGAATACATTAAAAGAGTCAATAATATTTCCAATAGTACTATAAGTTCTAGTCCGAAGGTAGAATATTCTACATTCAGTAATCAACTAATAAGAAACTTTTCAAATAGATTTGATTCTAATGTTCCATCTCTATAAGATCGTGAAGATTTATCTTCATATGAACTTCAGAATATTCTCAAGGCATATGATAATATAATCAATAGTCTTAAAAAAAATTATAAAAGGATATATAGTTTTAATATTATTTCAAATTTATGCTTATATGAAAATAATTAGGAGATGAATCAATTAATTAAGATTCTAAAAAATTTATATTACAACAATATAATAATTTTCTTTCTTTCTAAGAGATATAAAATGATAAATTTTACTAGAAAGGGTAATATTCTTCATAAATATTGTAATTTTAATGATTTTGGTCATTTTCCAATTATATTTCCTAAAAAAGTTTGACGTGTCTAATTTAGAAGAAAAATATAACAATAATCTAAAAATGAAGTCAAATATGCATAAGAAAAATATCCCTAGTTAGAAAATGAAATGATGGTTTAGAAGAAGATAGAATGATGATTCGTTATCCATAAATGAATCTAATTATCATTTAAATTTCTTACCTTTTTTTAAAAGATAAATTACCTCACCAGGAAGTGATGATTATGGATAAAAGAGAATAAAACTTGAGTGGATTTAAAAAGAAAATTTGGAAATAACTCTTGAGAAAACTTAATTATTCAAGAAATAAACTAATAAGTTAAGGAAATAAGTGAAGGAGACAAATTTTAAGAATGTTGAGTTTATCAAAATTTATGAGACACTCCATTAAGAAAATATATCATATAAAGTAAAAGTTGTTTACCTTTAAAGAAATATAAAATATAATGAATAAACATTGATCAAACAAGAAACAATTAACAAGGAAGAAAGTATACCTCTATTGGAAAGTCACTAGAATAGCTTAAGAAATGATTATATAAGAAAAAAGAAGATATTTTGTACACACAATCAATTTTTCTTATATAAAAAAGGTATTTGAATAAGATAATATAATAATTCACTAAAGTAGTTTATGTAAATGTGGTATGTTCTGAAGCGGGTGAAAAAAAGTTTCCACAAAGGAAGGTTGTTTCTTTCCCCAATAATATCAATGTACATCTTCCAATAATAATAATTTAGTTTTAAAAGATAAAATTAAATCATCAAGGACCATAAAGGAAAACGAGAAAACCTATTTTATAAAAAAAATTAATGTAATATTTCATTAATATTTCCTTATGAATCCAGATGTCAACATATTTTAGAAATATAATAACAAAAAATTTAATATATGCATTATTATCCATTTGAAAGGTCAATATTTATTTTTATCTATTAGTGTTGTGAAGTATTCATGAATATATCTTACTCATATTATTATAATATGTCTCTACGAAGAAAGTGTTATGAATCATTGGGGGAATGAGAAGTAGAAAGTATTAAATTTTTTGAAGAAAGAAAAATGGAAATGATAAAAATGGTAAAATGTGATGAATTATGAAGTTTCAGTTATAGTGTATAACATTCATAATAAATTTTGAAAAATTATAGAAATAGTGCTTATTTATTTTTCCATAAATATATCCATGAGTAGATAGAATGAGGATGAAGAAACTTATTCTAAAAAAGTGAGAAAAAAACATTATAATATAAGAATAAATTTCTTAACAAGTTTCCAATATATGGTGGTTTTAATATACAAAATAATTGAATAAGTTTTTAGAAATATGGAAATGGTACTGAAGATTTTATAACTTTCTAACTATCCTAAGAGGAAACCATGGAAGGATTTTTAAACTCGAAGGAGTGAAGATACTTTGAAAAATGAAAATATGATAATAGCTTCATCTAATGTTTCAACAGATGAGAATAAATCCATTTCAAAATATATTATGGATGATCAAAAGAAATAAATCACATCACTTTCTAAATCTAAGATTAAAAAGAAGTCAAGGATGATAGAAAACTCTCAGTCTATGTGTTGTTTCTATAAAACTATGAGGTTCCTCATTATTCCCATTATACTTCATTATCTAAATTAACATTCGGGGAATTTTTGGAGAATAATTGAAGGAGTTGGATAGATTATATATTGGAATTAAAGTAATAAGATACATCTATTATGGAACATTATAATTACTATGATAATGGATGGTGTTTTACTCTTATGTGATAGAAATGTTAAAGTTGTGCTACGGGTAAAAAAATTTTCTAAAAGAATAAGTAATGATTCTTAAGAATTATGAGATATATGGGGGGTTTTATTTATAAACATGAATTGTTTTTATATATATGTTGAGATGATTTTAGGTTTTATCATACCAAACTTGCTCATATTTCACCAGATATAATGTTGTGAAAAGGGTTTTAGGAAATTATTACATAGAATAATTGTTACGAAAAACATTTACCACTATAATTAGGAACTCTTGTTTTCTATATCAGTTTTCCCCTTATAGGAAAAGAGTTATTTAGTTAATGATTATTTTTTATGAAAATCATGCGACAATATTATCTTATCTAAGAAAGTAATCAATATTCTGGGAAGAAATATGATTTTTTATGATCCATATGTTACACATTATATTTTATTATCAATAAGTGTTAAAAATAATATAGGGATATAAAATAAAATTAAAACATTATACCGTGGAGAAATATTTGAGCACACATATTTTCATAGAATATTTTTTAAGTAGTTTTCTAATATTGAAAAAAAACAAGGGGGATATTTTTATTCGAATGTGTATTTGGTAACATCTATTATTAATTTGTTAATATGTGTTTAAGTATAATGTTACTTATGAAACATGGAAAAGATTCATAGAAGATTTGTTTCTATGTTTATAGAAAAATAATCAATTCATATGAGTTATACTGATCCCAAAAGTTCTAAAAATCATGATTATTATATGTTCACATGGTTTATTATTGAGTATAAAGGTGAAAATTGAGATATATCAAATGTTATCAGATGGAAAAAATTTGATGTTTCGAATTCATGGAGTAGTGGTTTTATTAATATTGAGTTACCAACATTGAGTTATAATGTCAAAGGCATGGATACTCAAATCTCATTCTATAATGGATACTAGATACTAAACTAAGGGTACTATTTGAAGATCTCAAAAATGAATTATATTGGATAGATTTTAGGAGGAAAATATTATTTCTACCATTTTATAGTGATAATGGGATGGATTTTTAGACAATGAAAATATAGAAGTTATGAATCCCATGCAATGTTTAAGATACAAATTTGAAGAAGTTCCAGATGGATTATATCTTATCAATACTATCATTTGGATGAAACTTGTGTAGAGTACTAGACAGACATATATGACATTACATAAAATATAGATGTACAAATTGTACCCGGTCGATAGATGGTTGGATTGAGAGAGTTGGTAATCAATGAAGTACCATCAGACAAATTTTTTCAAAATTTATTGGATAAGCTTTTTACAATGCGGTACGGGTTGAAAATTTCATGAAGTGGCATCATATGTAAATACACACTACATTATTGGATAGAATATTATGATGTCACTATATGGGGAAATAAGAATTTATACTCGATATATAAATGATATAAAAAATTTCAAGATGTATTTGAGTTAACCTAGAAAGGAAAATTAGATGATTGATGAAGTTCTTATAGATATACTTTTAAGGATATCTTTGTGATTCTTGGGACCTGGTTCACTCAATAGTAACCAACCTAGTTGTTTACATGACCTCAATAATGCCTCCCCATATTACAGAGGTTAGAAACTAGTATCAAGGTTACATGGTCGAATAGTGGGGAGAATATGTCCTCATAGTTAGAGTCTAGCACAGTGGTTTAATTATATCAATCAATAGAATAACCGTGAAAGAAAACTAAATATTATAAGAGTAATCATACATCATATAAATAACTAAGTAATCACTTCCATCAATATTATTTACAAAATAATGATCCTGGAATTCTATAAAACATAAATACATGCAAACTTGGAAGGAGTTTCACATACATACAGGTATACCAAAAGAACCAAAAATTCCAAAAGTAATATCTCTATATAGAATCATGATCCATATCTCTATCCTATGATCCCCAAATCTCATTATATAGTAAACTAAACATTGGAAACTAGGTGCTTTCCCTTATCCCTACCCACATTCACAAAGCCTATCAAGGTATCAATCGAAGTCCTAAACATAGCATGAGATATACTCAGTAGGCCGCCACCACCACACGTGTTTAATACCATCCAACATGCGAATATATAATAAATAGGTTGAATATAACAATAAAGGTTCTAAATGTTGTTCGGTAAATAAATTACCCACATACATTTAGGTTCTCATGGAAAACTTTTCCCTTGCTACCTACTTCAACCTAATCTGGAATATCTATGATTAATCACTAAGTCCTGATTTAATTTGTTATAATTTTTTTGGATATGGATCATCGCCCAACCATCCATCATGTATCATATCCAATGGGGTGTATATAATCATTACATTAGTAAAATGTGGGGCTCTTACTAAATCTAAACTTTTTCATTGGATAGGAAGACACATTGTATAATCATGACATTATTTAATATTTCAAATGAACCTCATCTCATCCACAGTGTTCCAGATTTTCAACACATATATCACTCTAGGAATATATGATCCAGTCACATTCCATGATTTTATACATAATTCATTATAGGAACCTTTGTATTTCTCTAAGTATGTTATAAAGTCATCTCCATTTGTGTCCATCATTGGAAGTCCACAATCAGATACCAAGTGTCATTCATGACATACATAATGAGAATCCCATTGATTCTATCCTTGGTAGTTAGAAAAGGAGTTCATATATCACTCACATGTATACAGGCCAGCCACCAAATAATTTATTCCACAACAATAATATAATAACCCATGTGTCACCCTATGATTTTAATATTCATTTCATTATAATCATTTAATTAATGAAGCCCGAAGAGACTACTTATAGTGATCCTAAACTGGATCTCACCTATCATTCTAAGCATGGAAATAAGATTGTTCATGGTATGAGAGACTAAACACACAATTTATGTTCACATAAGTCAAATTTCAATCTAATTTATTTAAGAAATTAAACTCACCTCAGAAGTTGTCTCAAAACAAGCATAGTCTAAAAAGGCCTAACATCACATGAATCCTACCATTTATCTTAATTAGTTACTTGGATATAAATACCATCTTGATATTAAGTGATAATGAAAATGGCCAATGCCTTGGGGGAATGACCATTCATTCCCTCTTTTATTTAATTCATTTTATATGTCATTAAATTCATTTTACTTTTCATATGTTTGGGAAAAATAAAACACCTAAAAAGTTCAATCAAATCACACGAAATCCATGGTGGTTTTATACATTAATAAAACACACCCAAAGGTGTGGTTAAATTGAAGGAACATAACCTTCAATGATACATAAATGGGTATCATGGTTCATATAGTATAAAACTACCCATTTAATCAAAGAAGAAATTCATTCAATATGCATTGCTCAGAAAATCTGACGTGCAACATAATGACCTATATACAAAATTCATGAATTATATCGAAAAGAATGATACCACATACATCATCGCATTAGTCATATACTCAAATATTGTTATCATCTAATCAAAAATAGAATGGATATAATTGAGCAAATAGAAAAATCCCCTGAAAATATGGAATATGAGCTTGAACCAAAATAACTTCATCGATTGGAAGAAAAAATTAAAAAGGAATAATCAAAATAGAGAACTTTGCCTATTCATTTAGACCAATGGTGTTTGAAAAAAATTCCAGATAGTGGATATATAAAAAATACTAGGTTAGTTTTGGTAGGTTTCCTCAATGATAAAGAGAGGGGTTGGCAACTGGGGGAAATAATAAAATTAGACGGTTAAAATTTTAAAGAACAAAGGGAAAATTGGACATTTACCACTTTAAAACTGGGTCACATGGTTTCACAGAAAATTTTGAAAAATCATATGCCAACCATGCACACAAAACTAACTCAATACCCCCTCGCATGGCTATGGAAGATGGTCAGAAAAAATGTGCGCTGATTGTGAATTTTCCCTCTATTTAAAATTCTACATAAAATGCATTGTTGTACGACCTGGGTTGCATGGTTTCATCAAACCATGTGGCCTTGATAGTTTACTGGACCACATTTCATGGTTTTATCTCACCATATAGACTGTCAGTCATGGTTTCAACAAACCATGTGGTCCAGCTTCCTCCTTCAAAATATCAGGATCACAATTTATTACAATCCCCACACACCCATGTTTCCTTCATCACCCCTCTAGGATCTCCTATAAGGATAAAATTTAATAATTAAATTTAAATTAAATTTCATTTAACAATAAATGAAATTCGGGTTCTTACAATATTCTCCCCTTAAATAAACTCATACCTAAATTAACCTTCCAAAGGTGGTCAATCATCTTCTAAGAATACCTCTGGCGATTGGGCACATGTGTTGGCCACCTGATCCCAAGTCACTCCCATTACACAATCATGATTCCATAGAATCCATACTACAGAAACTAATAGAACACATAGATCCTCCATTCTTTGATCAACATCATGGATATGATTCTACTAAAAGGATACATCATCCTTCTAACTCAACCTCCTCAGGAAGAAGGATATGCACTGGAACAGAATGATATTGTCGAAGTTGAGATACATGGAAGATATCATTCATGGATCAATACCTCTGTGTAAATTGGAACCAATTGGCTACTAGGATGAATCTATTTATAATCTAGAAGGCCATGATTTGATTATGTGATAGACTCTCTTGTTTCTGAATATATTTATTCCCGTGTATATGTGAAACTTATAAGAAAACTCAAATCCTCTCCTCAAACTATAGTGATCGACGATGGAGATCATCTTATGAATTCTTCTTAGACTGGGATATATAAATCCACTTCCTAATAATAATAACTTATGCTATATTCTTTTTAACTATATGAGTACCTTATAGCATAGTCTCTAATTCCTCTATCCAACACAAGGTTGAGTTTAACATCCTTCCATATAAGGCCTCATATGTATCCATTTGAATGGTAAAATAGAAGGTGTAATTATAAGTTAAATTAGAGAGATGTAATTGTTTCTCCCAAGATATTCTAAAATAAATGATTCCTTCTTGTAGCATTTCCTCCAAAACATTTATTATATGTTTAGACTAATAGTCAGCCTGTGGGTGATAGTTTGTACGCAATAGTACCTGCAAACCCAGTGCCCCATTCAACCCCTACCAAAATAAGTACTTGAAGTGATCATCTCAATCATATGTGATAGAATGTGGAACTCTATTGAGGCATATGATCGCATGAATACAGATCATCCCAATATCATCCACTAATAAAGTCTCCTAAATAGGTAAGAAGTGGACAACCTTTGTCAACCTGTCTATGATCATCCATACGATGTCACTTCCCCATAAATACTATCATGAAATATATGATTACATCATCCCATTTCCACTCAAGAATAGGTAACAACTAAAAAATTTCATTTGGTCACTAATGTTCTTCCTTTACTTACTAACAGGTGGAACACCGAGTAACAAACCTTGCTCTCTCCTGCTACATCCTCATCCATCAATACTGGTTGTGTAAGTCCCAATACATCTTGGTAAGGTAAAGATGCATATCCCATATAAGGGTATGGAAATCTCACATCAGATCCTCTCAGATGTCATTAGGAATAGATATGCATCCATTAATGCATAATATTGCATTCTAATCAATGAACCATCTAGGAGGTGGGTTATCTCATGCAATTCCCTCCAATTTAATTAAGCCCTAAAAATCCGATAGCTTATCCATATTCACTCTAAATAAAATTGAATAGTTCACTAATAATTTTATAATTAATGAATATCCATGATGGTCCTGAACCACCAAATGAATATAAGAAAAAGGACCATAAGTTTCCACTTGCTACTAGCCCCCTAAACCACCTGTGTTTGATTCCTCCTTCTCAGATCATCTACAACTAAATTACCTTTTCTGAGCATGTAAGCAATAATAAATCAAAATAAAATTTTTATTCAACCAACCATGATTTACTAATATTCAATTGATGCTGTGTAAGGATGTACATCAGGGTTTGTGGTCCATTAACACCATAAAACTGTCTCCTGGTAAAAAATGCCCTTAACAGAACAAGCCATGTACAACAAGGGATAACTCATGATCGTGTGTTATCTAGTTCCTCTAATGCATCCCTAACTAAAGAGAATCATATCCATGTGTAAAACCCTAAGGATTTATAAATAAATCTAATATCGAATGCATGAAACATTGAGTCCCCACAAAACAAAACATTGTAATAACCTAGCCAGTAAACATAATTTTTCTACCTTAATGGTTCGAATTTCAAAAAATAGACAAACATGGTTCCATTCAGTAAGATATTTAGAGTCTTATAAGACAAACATATTTTCTGGTGAATAGTAACATGACCTTATGAATAGTAATATAAAAATTATGAATATTAAATCATATTATTATTTTATTATCTTAAGGTTATAAGATAATGAGACCATGATTAATTTTTCAAGGTGATATAAAATGAATTATATTTTTAAAATTGAAATTTTTCGAATAAATTATGTTTTTTATTAAAATTAAAATTAATCATATTTATAAATTTATTTTAAAAGAAGGGCCATATTTTTTGAGTTCAAAATGTTGATATTTGGTTATACTGAATTTATGAAAATTTTATAAAATGCATTAGTTTTTCATGAATAGTAAAAATATAGTTTTGAGTTCTTTGTATGATTAGGGACATCGTAATGATGTAATAATTAATATAAAATTCCAGTAGACTTTTTTACATTAAAAAATGTTATAAGGTTTCCTATGTGTACAGTACCATGGTAAAATACCATGGGAAATCCCATGGTTTTGATGATACCATTAATGAGGTGTCCTTTGAAATTAATAAAAAAACTCTCTTTTACAATAAATACCCATTCATTCATTCGATTTCATTTATTCAAAATTTATTATCCAATAATATATAGTAGTTTAACCTTTTTAGGAGTCCTCCCAATTGTTCAAAAATCCCCCAATGTCCCACCCTTCTTGTTTTAGGAGTTACTCTACAATATAAGGGAATCTACCACACTTATCTTTTTCAAGCACTCTTTTTTATGTTATTCTATTTTAATTTCAATTGGATTATATTCTTTTTTATCATTACATATCCACCTTAATATCCATATTATGTAATAATTATGATATAACCATTTTTTCCTCATCAAAATATTTTATGAATTTTAATTAACGCCATTAGGCTGGAAAAAGTTCGTAAGGGATTTCTCAACTTCCCTTTTTATTTCGAGTTCCTTTATTTTATTTTTATTTTCTCACCTCCTTTCATCCAAATGTTATTATAAATATTTTCCCATACATTTAATATAATTTTGTTATGATAATTTAATAATTAATCATCATATCTCATTTACCCTTATTTTATACTAGAAATGAAAACACCATCCAATATGTGTTAACTTATAACATTTAAGGAAAACGAGTTTTCAATTTCTATTGTTGTCTTCAATTATGGTCATGAAACCATTTTTATGGTTGAACTATACAATAATATATTTATTATAAATTATTTTTGGTTCATGAATCGTTATTTACACATGATATTAATTTATAAATCAAAATGATTTGGTTGTGATCAAAACCCGACGATTAACCCAAACAATTATCATTAAAGTGTTATATAATGATTCATCTTCACTAAGAATTAATAAATAAATTTTATAACCATTTTATTTTATGTGTGTTATAAAATAAAATAAAAATTCTATTATATACAACCATTCTCATCTTACATGTTTATCCTTATATGTATATAAGTAAACCGTTCATGAATACCAAGGAAAAAAACGCTCCCAAACAATAAAATTGAACCTATTAAACCCATCAAGAAGGCATTGAATGAACTTAATAAGGATATAGTAAATAAATTAAATAAATAATAGGTTATTTAAATATTAATTAATAAATTTAATTTCGTTATCTAGGAAACTAATATCAAGTGAATAAAGTCATTGGACTTAAGGTAATGGTTATCTACCTGAACCACCATTTTCATTCAGGTTTATCTTATTCTATAATTACATAATTAAATTATTATTATTTAATATTTAATACTAATATATTCTATGATAATGTTCTATATACGTGTACCCACCTGAATCTTACTTTCAGTTATGTGGAGTTTATTGGTTTAAAATTATCTTTCAAAAAAATCTTCCCGTAATACAAGCCCGATTCAATGAAATTTCTCAAATTCTTACCTATTCTCAAGGTCACTCTATAATATTTTTTTATAAAACATTATATTTATAAAAATAATAATTTATTATTAAAATAATATCTTACTTAAATTCTGGTTTTATATGAGGACTTTTCCAAAAGAACTCTTCTTTTCAAAGTAAAAGAGTATTTATCTCAAGAATTACTTGATGATTTTATAATAGTATCTTCATCTATTTTAAAAATATTTTTATTATTATGTATTATTAGGATTAATATTTTTTGATATCATATAACATATTTAACTGAATGGTTTTGGATTAGTTTTACTATGGATGTGCTATCTTAAAACCATTCATAAATTTACTCTGAAAGGTTATTGTTTATGCTTAATATTCAGGGAAAGTTATCGACATTTCATAAGTTAGTTTCAATTTGAATGTATATATTGTTTATGATTATCCCAATTCATATGAGGAATTTATTAGATTTATTATGCGATGGGTGGGGCCCAATATAGCCTCTTGATGCATCGATGGGTCTCAAAAGACAAACTACAATTTTGGCATGAGGCCTTAAATAAATGGTTATTTATGGTCTTAGAACACGACCTTGACAGTATAGATATGATGTCTAAAATTATTCACTCTTTTATTAGAAACTAGTAATTTAAAATTCATGAGGTTATTTGACTAGTAGAATACCCTTGATTATTATTTATTATGGAATTATTTATTTTGCTCATATTTTGGCCATAATGTGTTCATGTTCGCTTTTAAAAGCATGTGTTTTAGTTATTAGCCATGCCTAATGTTTTTATTTATGATATGTAAGGACCTAACCCCAGTTCCCATATCTGGTGCCTTATTTTATTACATTGGCATACATACAAGGAATAAAAATCTCAAAAGATCGAGTAGTTCAGTATTATTGGAAAAAAGTTACATGCATAAGTTTATCATTACAACATGAAGGGAAACAAAAACACTATTTTATTCCACTAGAAACATCATGTCTCCTAGTTTATGATTGCAAGTCATTCATAAATTACTTCTTCATATCCTGAGAAAATGAAACATAAGAAAGGGGTGATCTCAAATGCTCAGTAATAGTAAGCAATACAACAGAAGATAATATAAACATTAGACATGGTGAATACTTGAAAACACATGCCTTTAATAATAAACATGAACACATTATGGAAGGAAAATGAACTGAGTAAATAATTCCATAATAAAACATGACCATGGGTATTCTACTAGTCGAAAAAACACATGAACTTTCAATTACTAGATTCATAATGAGGGAAGTGCATATGTCGGACATTATAACCATACCGTCCAAGCCTCGTGCTAGGACCATAAAATAATCATTTTGTCAAGGCCTCGTGCCAAGACCATAGTTTGTCTCATTAGACCTAACAATGCATCGAGGGGCTATAGAGGGCCCCACCTATCACATAATAAGTCCAATTCATTCCTCATATGAGTGGGGATCAACATAATCAACATATACATTCATATTGAAGCTATCATATGAAATGTAACTAACTGTCACCAATTATTAAACATAAACACTAACCATACAGAATAATATGATGAATGGTTTTAGGATAGATCATCCACAACAAATTTAGTCATAAAAATTAAATAAAATATGATATATGACTTCATAAATGATTAAACACAATAATACGATGGAATCAACAAGAGTATTGAACAAAAATACTCTTATAAAATCATTAAGCATTTTTGAGAAAAATACTCTTTTATTTTGAAAAGAAGAGTTATTTTGGAAAATCTTTGTGTAAAACCATATGTGAAGTAAGATATTATTTTCATAATAAAATGTGTATTTTTATAAAGATAATGGTTTCCAAAAACATATTATAGAGTTCCCTTGTAAATAGATATGAATTGGCGAAATTCCCTTGAATCGGGCTTCTATTTTGGAAACAATTTTGAAAGTTCCTTTTAAAACATGTAACTATCCTTATAATAAGGAAGTATTATGGTTGGTTTACATATATAGAAAACTCACACATAATTTATGAGGAGTACATAACAATACATAAGAATTTCATCGAGAAATTTACACAATAAAAGTAACCCGAATGAAAATGGAAGTTCGGGTGAAAAACCCTTACCTTAACTACCAACGTGTTCTTCTCTCGAACTAAATCTCCTAGAATATAAAATTATACTTATTAATAAATTATTTTATAACCTATTAGACATTTATTTAGTTTATAATAATTCTGATTAACTCATTTATACCCTTATTTCTATGTTCTTATATTTAATTTCGTTGTTCTGGGGTGTTCATATTCTTTATTTTCATAATAGGTTCACTTGTTTTTAAGTAATGGAGTTCATGTGGAATGGTTATAAATCTCCAGGATTTGAAATTATAAATTATTTATGAACATAAATAATTGTTAATGGTCATTTATATCATTTGGATACATGGAATGAGGATGAATCATTAGATGACAACCACTCCGATTATTCGGTGGTATTTGGAATATTATGAACAAGTTTTGTCATATAACATAATTATTTGCACATATTCTGGTTCCGGAATATTAATTAGGTTATAAAAGATATATTATAGTCTGGTTCAACCATGAATATGGTTCCATGACCAGTAATGAAGAAGAAATTTAAGAACGAGACTTCATCGTCCATGAAGGTTATAAATCGTAACCTTATAGACGTCAATTTCGTTTATAAAGGGGTGGGAGTAAGAATATTTATGATGGTTCTTCCATTAAAATGATATAAATCCATTATGTTGATGTTACTGGAGTTACCATTATCATTTGGATAGAGGAGTTGAGGAGAGAAAAATAAAAGAGATGAATGTGAAAATAATGAAAAGTTAAGAGATCCCTTATGAAAATTCGGCAGCCCAACGACATCACTTAGAATTTCATAAAATCAAATGATGAGAATAAAAAGGGTATCTAATCATATTTAATTCAAAAGGAAAGTAAGAAGAATAAATAAAAACAAACCCCAACATATGAGAAAGTAATTTCAAATAGCTAACATAAAAGAAGTTTCGACTTATAGAAGAGAATGAAGGATTCCCTTACCTTGTAGAATAACTCCTATATCTTGAAGTATGGGACCTTGGGGTCTTAGGGACACTCTGGGAGGACTCCTAGAGAGGTAAAACCACCAGATATTTGATGATGAGGGATTTGTAATGAATGAAAACGAATGGATGAGTGGTTATTTATAGAAAAAGAGCAGTAATTTTTTAATAATTTCAAAGGGACACCTAATTAGTGGTTTTTGCCAAACCATGGGCTTGACCATGGTATTTGCCCATGGTTTAAGCCACTTGGGACTCCTCATGTCATAATTTACTGTACACAAGTAGACCAGACTTTTATTTTAATTATTATGTCATTATGATGTCATTAAACTGCGAATACTCAAAACTGTATTTTTCACTATTCACGAAAAATTCAAGCATTTTATAAAAATCCCAAAAATTCACCCCTACCATTTATCGACGTGTAGAATTAAAAAGTGAAGTCCATTTTTCAAAAATAAATTTCTAAATATTATTAATTTATTATTTAAATAAGGTCACAGTTAATTCAAAAAATATCAATCTTTAAGTGCAATTAGTTTTATGTGACATTGGAAAATTAATTAAGATATTATTATCCTATTGCCTTAAGAAAATAAAATAATAATAATATTTACTATTCATAATTTTCATATTACTATTCATATTACTATTCATAAGGGTATGTTACTATTCACCAAAAATCAAGTTTGTTCTATCAGATTCCAAATGACTTACTGAACACAACTCTAGATGACTATTTTTCGAAATTCAAAACATATAAGAGGTAATGATGTGTTTAATGGATAGATTATAAAATTTTATTCTATATTTATTTTCAAAACCTTGGGGTGTTACATTCTCTCCTCCTTACAAAAATTTCATCCTCAAAATTCAGAGAATATTACCTAAAAAGATTCAGGTATGTCTTTAACATAAACTCCTCAGGCCCCCATGTCGCTTCCTCCATCTTATGGTTCCTCCATAGAACCTTCACCATATGATTCAACCAATTTCTCAACACTTGTTCTCTAGTATCAAGAATCTTGTTAGGCTCTTCACAGTAAGATAGATTGGGCTCAAGTTTCACATCTTTATAAGTGAGTACATGTGTTGGGTCTGGTATGTACTTTCTTAACATTGACAGGTGGAACACATTGTGAACCTTGGAGAGACTTGGCAGCATTGCCAAACAGTAAGCTACAACTCCAATTCGGTCCATAATTTCAAAAGTTCCAATGTACCTAAGAATTAACTTTCCCTTCTTACCAAATCGTATATTACCTTTCCATGGAGATACCTTTAAGAAAACGTGATCTCCTTCTTGAAACTCCAAATCCATCCTTCGGTTGTCTGCATAGATCTTTTGCCTACTTTGAGCTATTTTGATATGGTTTTTGATAATGTTAACCTTTTCCATTGTTTCTTCCACAAGTTCTGGGCCCACAAGGTTTCTTTCACCAACATCATCCCAGCATGATGGTGTATGACATCACTTCCCATAAAATGCTTCATAGGCTGCCATCTGTATAATTTAATGGAAGCTACTGTTGTAGAAAAATTCTATGAGAGGTAAATACTGATCCCACATGCTTTTAAATTCAAGTGAACAAGACCGAAACATGTCTTCCATTGTTTGAATAGTCCATTTTGATTTTCCATCAGTTTGTGGGTGGTAGGAAGTGCTCAAACGAAGATCAGTATCTAGGGCATTCTGAATAATTTTCCAAAATCTTGATGTCAAACCTAGATCACGATCAGAAACAATCGATAGGGGTACTCCATGAAGTCTCAACACTTCATTAATATATAGTCTTGCTAGACGTTCAAGTGGTAGATCTTCTCTTATAGCAAGAAAATGTGCTGACTTGGTAAGAAGGTCAGCAATGACCCATATTTCATCGTTCCTTCTAGGAGTATTTGGTAGTCCCGTAACAAAGTCCATTGTGATATTATCCCATTTACAATTAGGTATGGTAATAGGTTGCAATACTCCTCCAGGTTGTTGCCTTCCAGCTTTCACATGTTGACAAACCATACATCTTGACACAAAATCCGCAATCTCCCTCTTCATGTTGTCTCACCAGAAATGTTCCTTCAAATCTCTATACATCTTAGTGCTACCAGGGTGTATAGAGAAATTGGAACTATGAGCATCATCCAAAAATTCCCTTTTTAGATCAGGTATATCGGGAACACAATGTCCCTTCACAAATTTCAAAATTTAGTCTTCATATAAGAAGTCACTCAATCTCCCATCATCCACAGCTTTAATCTTCTTTTGAAACTCCTCATCATCAGCCTGAGAACTTTGTATCCATTCTCGTAAATATTATTTGGGAACCATTTGAAAAATCATTGATGTTTCACGTTCCATAGTTATTTCCAAATCCATATTTACTAGATCCATTAAAATAGGATCCCTTTCAACTATCATCTTGTTCAAAACTCTATGATCCTTTCCACTCAAAGAATCTTCCAAATTATTTGCCTTCCCTAGGTGGTAGTGTATCATGCAATAATAATCCTTGAGGAGTTCAAGCCATCTCCTTTGACTCATGTTGAGTTCTTTTTGTGAGAAAATATACTTCAAACTATTGTGATCAGTATAAATCTCACATTTTTCACCATAGAGGTAATGTATCCATATCTTCAAAGAAATGATTATAGCAGCTAACTCAAGATCTTGAGTAGAATAGTTTTTCTCATGAATTTTTTTATCTATCGTGATGCATAAGCAATAACCCTATCATTTTTCATAAGGACACAACCAAGTCATTTATTTTAAGCATCACTATAAATAACAAACACATCATTCCCCGATGGTAGATTCAATATAGGGGCATTGACTAATCTTCTCTTCAATTATTTGAAACATTCTTCACAATCTTTTGTCCAAACAAAATTTACCCCTTTACGTGTGAGATTTGTTAGTGAGTTAGACAGTCGGGAAAAATTATGTACTAAATGCCGATAATAACCTACTAAGCCAATAAAACTATGTACCTCAGTTATGTTTATTGGAGTGGGCCAATATTGGATTGCCTTTATCATTGCAGGATCAACTAGGATTCCATCCTTAGAGAAAATATGTCCAAGAAAAGAAATCTCCTGAAGCCAAAATTCACACTTGAAAAACATCCCATATAATTCATGTCTTCTAAGAGTCTTCAGAATAATGCACAAGTGATTTTCATGATCTTTGCAGTTTTTGGAGTATACGAAGATATCATCAATAAATACCACTAAAAAATCATCAAGATATTCCATGAAAACTATGTTCATAAAATCCATGAAAATAGAGGGTGCATTAGTCAATCCAAAAGGCATTACTATAAACTCATAATGCTCGTACCTAGTTCGAAACGCTGTTTTCAGAATGTCTTCCTTATTCACACTCAACTCATGATATCCAGATCGAAGGTAAATCTTTAAAAAGTATTGAGCTCCAGGTAGTTGGTCAAATAAATCATCAATGTGAGTTAGGGGATACTTGTTCTTTATTGTTATAGCATTTAACTCCCTGTAGTCGATACATAACCTCATAGGTCCATCTTTCTTCTTAACAAAAAGGATAGGGGATCCCCATAGAGAAACACTAGGGTAGATAAATCCCTTATTACACAATTCCTCTAGTTGTTTCTTTGGTTCCACTAATTCCATAGTGGCCATTCTATATGGGGTCTTTGATATGGTCCTTGAAAAAGGAATTAAATCAATGGAAAAATCAATTTATCGTTCTAGAGGATGTCCATGTAAATCTTCTGGAAACACATCAACATATTCTCTCACAATAGGTACATACTCTATTTGAACATTCCTTTCCTCACCCATAGTTATTTTATTCTCTTCCTATCCAATAATTGAATTTAGTTGAGCTACTGGGGGTGGATCTAGATAAGAATTAGGTGGTGACGATTTTTCTCTAAAGATAAGCTGTTCTTTATCATTGTCATCAAAAATCATAAGCTCCTTCTTCTTACAATAATTTTTTGCATCATGGTCTGAAAACCAATCCATACCGAGGATTATATCAAACTCACTCATGGGTATGATTATGAGATCAACAGCTAAAGAACACTTATATGCCTTAATGGGAACAGATTGATATAACTTTTTTAACAATGATACTTCCCTTAAGAGTTTTAACTAACAACTACCTTGTTAAATAATATTTGTAATATCTAATTTTCTTAGAAAACTGGGAAGATATGAAACAATGCGATGATCCAGAATCAAATAAATCATTAGTCAAACATGAGGAAACAATTAAATTACCTTACACCACGTCATTAGGAACTTCAACCTATGCAGTTGTGATTTTATAAGCTTGTCCTCAATACCTTGTCCTTCTCTGTTGTATATTTCCTTGACGTTTCGGAAAATCATTAGCATAGTGTCCCATCTCCCGACAACTGTAGCATTGAACATCATTGGCTTTCTTCTTCCCTTTTCAATCACCAAAAAGAAGGAATTTCTGACCGCATTTGTAGAATACTTCTTTGCTATTTAATAATGCACCAGGGTGTTTCTTTCCACAATTTTCACATGGTGGAAATCCAACTCTTCAATTCTTCCCCATTTCCTTATTTATTTTCCCAGGGTTTTCAATAGCCCTCTTCTTTTCTTACATTCTCTTAAATTAATAATATTTAGAGAATTCTTTTTCTGTATTAATGGAACATGAATCTATATCCTCATATGATGAAAAAATTTTGGAGACCAGTGCCCGCTAGATGAATGGCTTTAGGCCATCAATGAATCAATCAATTTTGCTCCTTGGATTTCATATCTAGTCCATAGCATGTCTTGCTCAACTTGTGAAGTTGGCTTCCTACATCGAAACATTTTCATCTTCTTTCTGCCTTAGAATCAAGAATTGTCTCCCCATATCTACTCACTGCTCATGAGGGAAATATTTTTCTAATAATATTTCCTTAAAATCACTCCATTCCATCTATTCTATCTCTTCCTCATCCTTTGTGTTTTGGATTAATGACCACCACTGATCTGAATCTCTTGATAGATGATATACTACCATGACAACCTTCTCTCTTTCATTACATCCCAAAATGACAAATATCTTCTCAAGGGAACATATCCAATGCTCTATGCAAACGGTTTTTAGTCCCATTGAATAATGGTGGATGTTGTCGCATAAAGCGATATAGCATGGCTCCTCCACGTGGTGGATCCAGATTCTCAATATGGGTAAGGTTTCTATTCATAACCTGAGTAATTTGTTCTAGTATAGTTATGAGTTGCTCAACACCAGTCATAACACCAGAGCCAACATCATTATCTTGCATCGAAGGAAAATCATGACATGGAGCCACGTGCATTCGTGTGACTTCCATTCCATCCACTAAGCATTATATCTTTATAATGGAATACACTATATTAGGTTATGAATCATAATATATAATATTAACTTAAAAATACTCAGAAAAAATTGAGATCTTACTCATGGATAATCCCATATTCACAAAAATGGTTTCCTTGAGGAATATTTACATTAAACTGCTTCATAATGGCTTGTAAATAATATGTGAACTATCCTAAGCATATCCCCCAGGAGTTTCGTAACCAAGAGTGCAGCCAGGCCTGTTGTCGTGCACCAGTTCTGATTTGAGTCCAGCTCAAAGCTGTGTTTTCAAGTTTTACCCCTAGATACATTTGTGCCAGAGCCGCCTCTACCTGCTCGTATCCAGACAGGGAAGTATTGCTTAAAAGATCCACATAATCTATTCTTTACCAAAATACCAAGATGTTCTTGTATGTTTATCCTCAAATACTATCTTAGGAACTCTTCCCTAATCTATGTTTTCTGAATCTAGTTTCCAATTTTTCTACTAAACTTCCTCTGATACCAACTTTAATGACCCAACCCCATTTGCCCAGAGCCAGTGCCTTATTTTATTACATTGGTATACATACAAGGAATACAAATATCGAAAGATCGAGTAGTTTAGTATTATTGGAAACAAGTTACATACATAACTTTATCATTACAACATGAAGGGAAACAAAAACACTATTTTATTCTACTAGAAACATCACGTATTCTAGTTTATGCTTTCAAGTCATTCATAAATTAATTCTTCATATCCTGAGAAAATGAAACATAAGAAAGGGGTGAGCTCAAATGCTCAGTAGGAGTAAGCAATAAAATAGAAGATAATATAAACTTTAGACATGGTGAATAATTGAAAACACATTCCTTTAATAATAAATATGAACACATTGTGGTAGGAAAATTAACTGAGTAAATAATTCCATAATAAAACAAGAACATGGGTATTCTAATAGTCAAACAACCACATGAAAATTCAATTACTAACTTCATAATGAGTTAAGTTCATATTCTAGACATCATAACCATACCGTCTAAGCCTCGTGCTAGGACCATAAAATAATCATGTTGTCAGGGCCTCATTCCAAGACCATAGTTCGTCTCATGAGACGTACCGATGTATAGAGGGGCTATATAGGGACCCACCCATCACATAATAAGTCCAATGCATTCCTCATATGAGTGGGGATCAACATAAACAACATATACATTCATATTGAAACTATCATATGAAATGTAACTAACTTTCACCAATTATTGAACATAAACATTAACCATTCAGAATAATATGATGAATGGTTGTAGGATAGATCATCCACAACAAATTTAGTCATAAACCATTAAATAAAATATGGTATATTACTTCATAAATTATTAAACCCAATAATACCATGGAATCAACAATATTATTGAACAAAAATACTGTTATAAAATCATTAAGCAATTTTGAGATAAATACTCTTTTATTTTGAAAAGAAGAGTTATTTTGTAAAATCTTTGTATAAAAACAGAAGTGATGTAAGATAGAATTTTCATAATAAAATGATTATTTTTATAAAGGTAATGGTTTCCAAAAACAGATTATAGAGTGCCCTTGTAAATAGATATGAATTGGAGAAATTCCCTTGAATATGGCTTCTATTTTGGAAACAATTTTGAATGTTCCTTTTCAAAAAGTGTAACTATCCGTAGAATAAGGAAGGATTACGGTTGGTTTACATATATATAATACTCATAAATAATTTATGAGGGGTACATAACAATACATGAGAATTTCATCGAGGAATTTAGAAAATAAAAGTAACCTGAATGAAAATGGATGTTCGGGTGAAAAACCCTTACCTTAACTCCAAACGTATTCTTCTCTCAAACTTAAGATCCAGGAATATGAAATTATACTTATTAATAACTTATTTAAAAACATTTTATACATGTATTTAGTTTATCATAATTCTTTTTAGTTCATTTATACCCTTATTGCTAAGTTTTTATATTGAATTTCATTGTTCCGGGGGGTTCATTTTCATTATTTTCATAATTGGTTCACTTGTTTTTAAGTAATGGAGTTCATGTGGTATGGTTATAAATCATCAGTATTTGGAATTATATATTATTTATGATCATAAATAATGGGTAATTGTCATTTATATCATTTGGTTACATGGAATGAGGACGAATCATTATATGACAACCACTCCGATTATTCGGTGGTATTTGGAATATTATGAACTAGTTTTGTCATATAACTTAATTATTTGTGCATATTATGGTTATAGAATATTAATTAGGTTATAACACATATACTATAGTCTTTTTCAACCATGAATATGGTTTCATGACTAGTAATGAAGAAGAAATTTAAGAATGAAACTTTTCCATCCACAAAGGTTATAAATCGTAACCTTATGGACGTCGATTTCGTTTATAAAAGGGACAGAGTAAGAATATTTATGATGGTTATTACATTCAAATGGTATAAATACAGTATATATATGTTACTGTAGTTACCATGATCATTTGGACATAGTAGGTGAGGAGAGAAAAATAAAAGAGATGAACTTGAAAATAAAGAAAAGTTAAGAGATCCCTTATGAAAATTCGGCAGCCTAACGACGTCACTTAGAATTTCATAAATCAAATGATGGGAACAAAAAGGGTATCTCATCATATTTAAATCAAAAGTTAAGTAAAAAGTAATAAATAAAAACAAACCCCAACATATGAGAATGTAATTTCAATTAGATAACATAAAAGAAGTGTCGACTTAAAGAAGAGAATGAAGGATTCCCTTACCTTGTAGAATAACTCCTAGATCTTGAAGGATGGGACCTTGGGGGATTAAGGTAACCTTTGGAAGACTCCTATAGAGTTAAAACCACCAGGTCTCCGAGGATTAGGGATTTTGAATGAAATAAAACGAATGGATGATTGGGTATTTATAGAAAAAGAGAGGTAATTTTTTGATAATTTCAAAGGGACACCTCATTAGTGGTTTTTGCCAGCCCATGGGCTTGCCCATGGTATTTGGCCATGGTTTAAGCCACTTGGGACACCTCATGTCATACGTTAGTGTAAAAAAGTCTACCATCCTTTTATTTTAATTATTTTTTGATTAGGATTTCATTAAACTACTGAATACTCAAAATTGTATTTTTCACTATTCACAAAAAATTCATGTATTTTAGAAAAATCAAAAAAATTCACCCCTACCATTTTTGACTTGTAGAATTAAAAAGTGAAGTCCATTTTTCAAAAATAATTTTCTAAATATTAATAATTTAATTTTTAAATATGGTTATAGGTAATTTGAAAAATAACAATCTTGAAGTGCAATTAGTTTTATGTGAAATTGGAAAATTAATTAAGATCCCATTATCCTATTACCTTAAGAAAATAAAATAATATTATTATGTACTATTCATAAAGGTCATATTACTATTCATATTACTATTCATAAGGTTATGATACTATTCACCATAAATCGAGTTTGTTCTATCTGATTCCAAATGACTAACTGAACACAACTTTAGATGACCATTTTTCAAAATTCAAAACATAAAAGAGGCATGTTTTGTTTAATGGATAGATTATAAAATTGAAATCTATATTTATTTTCAAAACCATGGGGTGTTACATGGTATTTTCCACTGTATTGCTTACCCTTACTGATCATTTGATTTCACCCCTTTCTTATGTTTCATTTTCCCAAGATATGAAGAGGTATATTATGAATGACATGCAAGAATAACCAAGGAGTTTTGGATGTTGTCAAAAATATTTATATTTTGTATTTCCATTCAAGTTGTAATTTTGAACTTATGTATATATCTAGTTTTCCAAAACTACTAAAAAATCACTCATTCGGGATATGACTTTATTGTAATCATGATAATGTAATGAATTGAGGCACCAGTTCTAGCCAACTGGGGTTGGGTTGTAGTAATTGGTATCAGAGGAAGTTTAGTAGAAAACTCGGAAACTAGATTTAGAAGATGTAGATTTAGGAAAAAACACCTAAGATATTATTTGAGGATAAACATAAAAGAACATTGTAGAATATTTGGTAAGGAATAGATTATGTGGATCTTTCAATCAAATGCATACCTTATTGGATACTACAAGTGGATGTGGTTCTGGAACCGATGTACCTAGGAGTAGCTACTCTGAAAAAGAGTTTCAGTATTGACCTAGGGTATCCCAGTACAAGAAAATGGGTCTTACTACATACCTAGTTTAATACTCCTTGGGGATATGCTTCAGATATGTCTCATTTTCATTATAATCAATTATGAAGGATTTAAATATATATTTTCCCTCAAAGAAACAATGTTTAGGATTATGAGGTTAACTATGAATAGAATTTCAATTTATGATATGTATTTTTCTACATTGATATTATACATTATGATTCATAACCTTATATAGTGTATTCCATTATTTAGAAATAATACATAGTTTAAGGAATAGAAATCACATGAACGCGCATGTCCCATCTAGGGATTTCCCTCTGATGCAAGATTATGATGTTGGATCTTGTGTTGTGACTGGTTCTGAGTAACTATAACTATACTGGGACAACTGACGTAGGTTTTGAACAATAACATTACCCATATGTAGGATCTGGATCCACAGTGTGGGGGAGATATATTTTACTGCATTATGCGACAATAGCCTCCATCATTTAAGGGGACTAGAAACCAATTCATAGTGGAGTATTGGATAAGGTCATTAGAAAAGATATTTCTCACGTTGGGATATAACAAAAGAGATAAGGTTGTCATAGAAATTTATAGACTATTGGGAGAAGTGGACCAGTGTTGGTCTTTAATTCTGAACACAAAGGAGGAGGAAGAAAGAGAAGAAATGGAATGGAGGGATTTTATTGGAATTTTCTTAGAAAAGTAAATACCTCATGAAAAAAATAGATATGGAAAGGTAGTTTCTGAATATGAGGGAAAAAGAAGATGATAATGTTGCAAAGTACAAAGATAACTTCAAAAAGTTTGAAAGACATTCCACAAACGTCATATATTATCCAGGGATAAATATTGATCAATTATTTGATTGTTTAAAACCATTCCTTGAAAGGAATTTAGTGTACCAAATTTTCTCATCAAATGAAGATATAGTCTCAAGTCATATCAATATGAAAAGTAATTCTCTAAGTATTATGATTTTAAGTGAAAGAAAGAGGAGAAGATTGATATTGGAAACATTTCAAAAGAAAATAAGGAATTGGGGAAGAAGGGAAGAGTTGACCTTCCACCCTATTATAATTATGTTAAGAGACACCCTTCTACTTGCCTCAAGGGTATGGCTGTTTGATACAAGTGTGAAGAAAAAGGCCACCTATCCCAGGATTGTAAGGGGAAGAAAGAAGCTACGAATTTTCAACGATAAAATTACAGGGAGAGGGGACATTATAGAAATGATTATCCTAGCAGTCAAGGAAATGTTCCCCAAAAAAAGCCAATAGAGAAAGGCCATGATTTTGTTATCACAACTATTGATATTGAAGTACCTAATGATGTATTGGTAGGTACTTTAATTTCCTCCTCAAACATAGCCAATGCATTATTAGATTCTAGATCATCACAGTCTTTCATCTCTTCCCAATTTTCCAAGAGAATTAGATATTTCTAATTTTATTTACAAAGGGAGTTTTTAGTCAAAACTCTTAAGGTAAGTATCATGAAAACAAATATTTGTTAGGGAGTCCCCATTATGGCTTATAAATGTGCATTATCTACTGATTTTACTATCATAACCATGATTTACATTGATATAATGCTCGGTATGGATTAGATTCAATATTATAATGTGAAAATATATTGAAATAGAAGGAAGTTACAATTTTTGAGGATGATGTGGAATCCATTATCTTTTGGGAAGAAACATCAATGTTTTTTCCCATCTAGATCCACCCTCATTAGATATAATCAATTCTATTCTTGGGGAGGATGAGAAATTGATATATATGAGTGTGGAGAGAACTATTCTAATGGAGGATGTACCTATTGTGAAATAATATATAGATGTTTTTTCAAAGGATTTACTAGGACATCCTCGAGAGTGTGAAGTTTAGTTCTCTATTGATTTAATTCCCAGTTCAAGGCCTATATCAAATACTCCTAGTAGAATAACCAATGTGGAATTAGTATAACTAAAGAAAAAACTAAAGGAATTGAGTGATAAATGATTTATTCTCCCTAGTGTCTCTCTATGGGGATCCCCTTTTCATTTTGTGAATAAGAAAGATGGATCTATGAGGTTGGGTATTGACTAAATGAAGATAAATTCTATAACAATAAAGAAAATGTATCCCCTACCACTCATTGATGATTTCTTTGATCAACTTCATGGATCCAAATATTTGATAAATATAGACCTTTGACTTGGATATCATTAGTTATGAGTGAGGAATGATGATATTCCAAAGATAGTGTTTCAAACTAGGTATGGCCATTACGAGTTTACAATAATGCCTCTTTTAATGACTAATGAACCCTCTATCTTCATGGATGTAATGAATAGGGGGTTAAAATAATATTTTTATGACTTTTTGGTGTTATTTATTGATGATATCTTGGTATACTCAAAAATCCATGAAGATCATGAAAATCACTTTTTCACTATTCTGAAGACCCATAGATGAAATGAATTATATAAGAAGTTTATCAATTGTGAATTTTGGATTCAACTAGTTTCCATTCATAGCCACAGTGCATCTATGGATGGAATATCTATTGATCCTGCGAAGACAAAGCATTTTCAAGAATGGCCTACTCAAACGAACATAACTGATGTATGTAGTTTTATTGGTATTGCAGGTTATTATCAGCGTTTCATTCTGAACATCTCCCATTTAGCCAACCCAATGACCAAGCTTACATGTAAAAATGTTATGTTTTTATGGAAAAAATAATGTGAGGACTGTTTCAAAAAATTTAAGAGAAGATTAGTGAATTCGGTGATCCTATCTCTAACATTGGGAAATATTGGTTTTGTGATCTATAGTGATGCATTGTAGAAAGGACTTTTTTCTGTCCTTATAAAGAATGATAGAGTTATTTCCTATGAATCAAGGAAGTTAAAAATACACATATGAAACTATCCTTCTCATGATATTGAGTTAGCTGATGTGATCTTTTCTCAAAAAATATGGAGACACTATCACTATGGTTAAAGATGTTAGATATGTACATATCAAAAGAGTCTGAAGTATATCTTCTCATAGAAAGAACCCAACATGATGAAATTGAGAGGGATTGAACTACTCAAGGATTATGATTGTTCCATACACAACCACTCAGTAAAGGCAAATAAGGTACTTGATGCATTGAGAAGGAAGGATCATGGTGTTTAATACAAAATGAGGATAGAAAGGGATCCATTAGTCCAGTATCTAGTAAGGATGGAAATGGTAATTATAAAATAAGTTAGAAATCATTAATTTTTCAATTGGTTTTCCAACCTCTTTTTTATAAATTTCTAAAATCTCTCAGCATGATGATGAGAACCTTCAAAATAAATTTAATGTTGTGAAAGATGGGAAGTTGGATGACATCATATGTGAAGATGGAATTCTAAAATTTGGGAAGAGGATATGTGTTACCTCTATACCTGAGTTGAAAAAGGAGTTATTGGATGAATCCCATAGGTCAAATTTCATTAGACACCCTGGAAGTATGAAAATGTATAGATATTTGAAGGAACATTTCTGGTGGGACAACAAGAAGCAAGAAATTACAGATTATGTATCAAGATGTTTAGTCTGACAATAAGTGAAGGCAGAAAGAGAACATCCTAGAGGATTCATGAAACCTCCACCTTTTATAACATGAAAATGGGATGGCATCACCATGTATTTTTTCCCTATATTACCCATAACTCCAATAAATAATGATGCAATATGGGTAATTTTTTATCAGCATACTAAATCTACACATTTCTTCACTATAAGAGATGATTTTCCACTGGATTTACTTGCACGAATCTATATATATGATTTTTTAAGACTTCAGGGAGCACCTATTTTTGTAGATTAAAATCATGATATTTTATTTACATCAATGTTTTAGAAAATTCATTAGAACGTTATGGATACTGAGCTTCATTTGAGTAGTGTTTATCATCCTCAAACTGATGGGAAATCAGAAAGTATGATCAAAACTTTATAAGACATGTTGAGATCATGCTCACTTGATTTTCAAGATATGTGGGATTATTATTTTTCATTGGTGGTGTTTTCCTATAATAATAGATTTCATTCTATAATTCAAATGGCAGCATATGAATCTCTATACAAAAAGAGATTTTGTACACTAATATGTTGGGATGAATTAGGTGAATGTTAGTTTGTGGCTCCAGAGCTTGTAGAGGAAACAACAACAAAGTAAAAGAATATTCAAGTCCATATAAAAGTATCTCAAATAAAGAAAAAGTCATATACTGATGATTGAAGGAAGTATTTGTAATTTTAGGTGGGAGATCAGGCATTCTTAAAAATATCTCTTAGAATATTGTAATAAGATTTGGGAAGAAATGGAAACTATTCCATAGGTACATAGACCCTTTTGAAATTCTAAAGAGAATTGGAGCTAATGAGGATCGTTTGTCTATGATGACTATCCTATATTTTAGAGACCCGAAGCTTGACGTACATGGACATTACATTACTTTTGCAGAATACTTAATACATAACAAAAACAGACACTCAAGGACCGTAATAGTTTAGTGTCTTCGGAAACTTGGAACGAAATCTTCTAATCGTGGTGAAAGATCTTCAACATCTCCCATAAAGATCTTCCCTTTTTTTCTTACCTAAAACCTTTCTTTATATCCTGGGGAAAAGAAAACATAAAAAGGGTGATCACAAATGCTCATTAAGGGTAAGCATGGGTAAAATAAAACATACCATATACATTTGATCTTAAAAACATGAACATAATGTTTAAACATCAAAAGCTTGAGCAATGACATAAAACATGGAAGTACGTAAGGAATAGATCATAAACAAACATTAAGAATGATAAAATTTCATGGGAATAAAACATGTAATTGTGGCAACCATTCAGCACATGTCATGATTTCCATAGTAGCCAAGACATTGCTTCCAAGACCATCTTAGTGGACAAAGTCCCTTTCTGAATCGTGTTCACTCCTCATTTCAGTCCTGTAACACTGAACTGGATTAACTTACTGTTCCAGCCATGTCTATCTCATGAGATATAAATCTTTACCCAATGAATTGGAGGGAGATATAGGTCCCACCCATCTCATAATGAAATCATTCTTACTTTTTCCACAAAATAAACTTAAAACATTCATCATAACCCAAAGAATAAAATGGGTTTCATAAACATCATCTCATCATCTCATAATCCATATAAAACAAATGGAAATTTCATCATAAGAAAAGTGAAACCATGTAAATCATAGAGAAATTAAACTTGAAACATACACATGTGAAATAATGTCATCTTATATGAAAATGGTTTTGATAAAACACTTTAAATGAATTCTTGAGGAAAATATCCTTTTTTTCTTTCAAAATCATTATCTTTTCACAAAATGTCATGCAATTTTAGAATAAAAGGTTTTTTTGAAAATATTCATGAAATATTTTTAAGGAAGCTACATGAAAATAAGGCTTTATAAAACCATAAAATTCCTTTCATGTCGTATACGTTAAAAAACACATTCTTATCGTACTTTTGTCAGAAAAGTCAAAAAAGTACCTCATAACGTAAACAAAAGAAAGATTACTTACATACCATATAGTAAAAGTTAAAATTGGGTAAAAAGTACTTTAAACATACATGAAACCATTTTTAGGAAACATTGACATTGATGATAACAATAACCCCAGAAAATAATTACGAATAAGCAATCTCGGATAAAAATGAGATTTTCAAAATTATCCCTTACCTTATGTCTGATATACTTAATATGTATCCGAACCTCCTGTATAATAATTTAAATAATGTCATTGACTTATTACAGATTCATATTCATTGTTATGATATCATATATGGTTCACTTATGACTTTATATTACCCGTTCTTTTGTAAATTCCATGTTAAAGAGTGTTTTGGGTAAAATCGTTTCATTTGTCGTCCGTGTTTTGACTTGTAATTATTAATATGATTACTTAGATCACGATTACATAATTCCAGAATATAAAACATGATTTATATATAATATATATTCAGAATATACATATATATAATAGATCAATAAATGGAAAGAAATACACCGTTCATGGAGACGGTAGGCCGTACGTACGCATGAACGTTGTTTTCGTTTCCTTATTGAGTTGAATGGAATTAAGTAGATGAAATACATATATACATAAATCCAGTAGCTTTATAATGTCATATATTTCATTATTATTTCTTATATATACTTTATAATCATTCTTAAATGGTTAACATGGAGAATGAATCTCATCGCGTCGTGGAGACGGTAGTCCGTACGTACGCACGAACGATGATATCGTTTCCATAATTATTGAATTGAATTGGAGTGGATGATACAATATATCAGAATCAGTATGATTTTATAATAACTATGTATAGTTATTCTTTACACCATTATATCCATCCATGTAAGGTGTTGGTGGAAAAACAGATTACACCACGGCATGGAGACGGTATTCCGTACGTACGCACGCGCGGTGATTTTGTTTTCCGTAGGATGGATAGAAGGTGAAATGGGGTTGTTTCATAATTATAATAACATATCAGTATATTAGTGATACTGATGTTATTACTTCATAATGAAACAACTAAAGAAGAAGAAGCGGAAGAAGAAATAAAGATGAAAGAATCGGTAACGGAAATTACCTCTTCTTTGAAGCGCCTTTTTGAGACCTCCTCTTAGGGCACTAAAATTGGTCTTTGAGGAAGACCAGAACCTCTAGGATGTTTCTAGGGAAGTGGATAAGATAATTTGGAAGATG
Organism: Viscum album; assembly: GCA_963277665.1. Lineage (NCBI taxonomy): Eukaryota > Viridiplantae > Streptophyta > Magnoliopsida > Santalales > Viscaceae > Viscum > Viscum album. The sequence continues at coordinate 956,328,505 of OY728143.1, read as the reverse complement.
TTGGCCATGATTTAAGTCTCAAAGTGTTGTAAGGAAGAGAGGGAGGGGGTGCCCTTTTATAAGGGAGTAGAGGGGCACCTTTGGAATAACTAAAAATATTATTTTATTATACAACCAAATTCGGTTTTAAATAGCTCCAAATTGATTTATTTCGAAGATAAGGTGGGTATGGGTCTAAATACTCTCATCCAATATAATTTAGACAAGTTTAGGTTCCTATTTTAACCTTATCATTTATATTTAACTTTAAGTTAGATAATTTTACTTTTACTGTGTCTTCTTGTTTTCTTACACTATAAGGTTAATAAACTTAATATATCAAGACAAAAGAACCCCAAGTTGTTTATTATTAATATATATAACCTTATCTAAGTCATTTTTCAGAACCTTAGATTTTTAAAAATAAAATAACAATTAATAATATAATATTTGTTTTAAAAACTATTTTATGTCAATTTTGACACTATTTAGTAATTGATTTTTTTGAAACTCATAACAGATTGATTAGTTAAAAAAAGTTAATTAAATAAATAATAAAATGTCATATTAACATATAAAATTAGTTTAATTCATAAAAAGTCTTAAATTACATTTATTGGGGTATTTATAACATCAATTATGTCAATATTTCATTAATAAGACAATTACTGCATCATCTTTGTGTCATAATAAATGATAATCATTTAATCTTTAAAAATTCTAAATAAATTCCTATAATGTAGATAATTGTATTATATTTCTGGAGACTATTCATGTTCTAAGTTTCATGAAGTTTATCACTAAATTAAAATTATTATACTTATAAGATTTAAGAAAGTGACATGTTGTCACATTCTTTGGTTTTAATAATAATTAAATTATTTTCATGGCCAAAAGTCCATTAAATGAATATAATATAACCCTTGGGTGATATGTGTCGACTTTTAGTCATCCAATAGGATTTTGAAATGTTCTAGGGTAATTTTATAATATTATATTTACCCTTAATTACCCGATTTACCTTTAATTATAGTAAATAAAATTTACCGTAGTTACTATTCATAATGCCCAAAAATAAAAAGTAGCTTATTAACATAATTTGGACCCACTTATTCCAAATATGGAATCCATTTTTCCAAATTCAATACACAAAAGTTTCAGAAATTAAATTAAAATTAATCCTGTTGTCGAAAGAAAATGGGTTTTTCTTTAAAACATTGCAAAAGATTGAATTGATTTAACCTACGAATTCAAGGTAAAATCAATGATAATGACATAAATTATATTAAATGGTAAAAATATATTCTATTTATACTTTAAAAACATTCAATATTATAATTTAACCACATAATATATTACGATGAAAAAATTTGTTTTTAATTAAAATATAGCGTGTTTTTAGTATTCATTAAAATATGAAAGTTATCAGAATAAAATGAAAAATTTATCCAAAGTAAATTTTTATTTCTTGTTTCCAAAGAATAATTTTATTTTGTCAAATGGAACTTATAAAAATTTCAAAAACTATATTTAAAGTGGGTGCACCATCAAAAGGTGGCAAAACTGTATTTTTTGAAAAATACTTATTTTACTCGAAAAATTTATTTTGTTCTTATACCATATTCTAGAAAATGTGTAAGATGAATAATAATGTTATAAAATTAAAAATTTAGTTAATACTATTCATAACGGCTAGTTCATAACAATATTATAATAATATATTGTTGTTTAGTAAAACCCGGTATTGCGTACAACACACGCTACTAGGGAAGGTCACGATTGCGTGTAATGCAAGTCAAGTCAGGGTTGCGTGTAGTGCACGACTCCTTTGTTGTTGAGTATAACAGAATCCAACCATATTTTATTTATACATTGAATATATATATATATATATACACTCAATGTTGCGTAGAATAACTTCTATCAAACGAACTTGAAATTGTGTGTAACATGATCCAAGAATGGTGTTTCATATACTGCAAGCTAATACGGTGTTGCGTATAGTGCAAGATAATCTTGTTGTATCGTACAACAGAAGATATGAATGAAATTAAAAATAATGTTTCTTATAAAATATCGGGTTGTTACATTCTACCCCCCTTAAAATGAATTTCGCCCTCGAAATTTGTCGGGGTTATAAATGGTTTACTATTTGAAAGTTTCTTTAATAGAAACCCACATCGTAAAAAGGAATACCAAAACCAATCTTTAAAAACAAAAGTATGAAACATAATGGTTACCCAAATAAACTAATCACTGGGTTTCCACATAGGTGAAAATATGGATATGGAAGAGAAATCTAACCATCATGTTCTGATGGAGAGTGGTAGAGAACATGGCTATGGGAAAGCCAGCAATCACAAAGCCATAAATTTTTGATGATCTAAGGTACCATCTGATTCATCAGATATAAGAGAACTAGGACAAAATTTTTGGTTTTCAAGATCATTTCCCTAAAGTTGATGAAATTGGAATTAGAAGAAATACTTTCATGATTTTGGTATAGTCTCACCGTTTTTCGTTCTTTGGACAATTTCCACTTCATCTCTTAAAGAAATGAAGTTGAATTTTTTCATTTGTGATGTGTTAGCAGATCATGTGATAGAATGATGGTTCATTCCATCTGTCTCAAACAAAAGGTTAGAAAAGTTATCAAAAAATACATAAGTCCATATATAGCGAGATTAATCATATATGGTTCCTAAAATGGACTTATACTTAATATATCATACTTCTTAATATAATAAAACTAGTTTCTACTAAACAGGGACATCCTGTAGGCCAGTGGTAGGCGATAAAGGCCAGTCGCACTTTGGTTGTGGGTTCGATTCCCACAGCCTTGTCCGACGCGATGGGCTGTCGTCCATCTTGTAGGTTGTCCTTTTTCTAAAGATATATTAATATAACATCCCATCAAAAATATCAAAAAAAGTTTTATCCTAAAACAATACTAACTTATGGTTAACATAATCCATTCCAATCTTTAGGCTTATCTAAAATACTTTGGTCCAAGCTCATAGTATAAAGAAAACGATTACTTGAAATGTCGTCAACCAAGCATGTGAATACCATCATTTATCCCCCATATATCTTATTGGTCACATTCCAATCATGTGAATACCTTAATGATGTATTCTCTTTAAAAATTAATACCCATTAAACCTTAGTGAAAACATGAATTCTATCAAAAGTTAACTCTTTCCACATACCAAAATCCAAAAATTCTATATACTCAAACCATGATATAACCTTCTCCTTATATCAGTCATGATCTCATGATATAACCTTCTCCTTATCCCTTCATTATGCCCATATCCTCTATATTCCAAAAATATCTGAATAACCTTTCATGGATACTGGTAGCATTAATCATACACTTTAAAAACTCAAGGAAAGAAAACAATGTAACGATCCTTAGATGTCTCTTTATTCCATTGTACCATGAGATTACTTATACAACATTACACTTGATAAACATGTCATCAATCCACTACCTTCTTAAACCATTGAACGAGCTTCAACAATTCTTTCATCTCACATATCATTTGTAGTCTCTTCATCATCATCAACATAAATACTACCCATACGACCATACTGATTCTCTTCATGAGACTTTACCTTAGGGAATTGTTTTTCATAATGCCCGCACATTCCACATTTAAAACATTTAACAATTGTTGATGTCATAGCAATACCATTATCCACATCCATGGTGTTAACTGAAACTTTTCCTTTGCACTCATTGGATTTATGTCATTCTTTTCCACACCCAAAGCATCTTCCAGTTCCTTTGAAACATTCTCTTTGATGCCTCTTCCCACATGACTTACATAGGGGAAATTGAACTTTCTTTCCTCTATGACCATCATGAAACTCCATCTTTCTCTTATTAGACGAGTCAGGAAACTTACAAAATTTGAGTTTATTGATCATATTATGAGATTGCTGATTCGGCATAATAATGATGTTTGGACTTCCAAATCCTGTTTCATTTGGTTTCTCATGAATAATATCATTCCATTGTCCGTTATATCCTCCATTATCGTGAATCTTCATATTTCCAGCCATTTTCTAAAACCCATAAAAAATAGCGTGAGAGGAAAAAATCATGATTGGGAAAACAACATAGTAAAGGGGGAGTACCCTCAATATCTAACATCTTAGGTTAAATTCTATGATCATTAATGTATTTCTAGGACTATATCCTATAAGTATACTTATCCTTTGGGACATCCCTAGACATACCTTAGAATATCTCTAGGGATCTCACTAACGTTTTCGCATCCTAGTTTCCAAAGGTTTACTAAACCTTTCCTCTGATACCAACTGTAGAGACCCAAAGCTTGACGTACATGGACATTACATTACTTTTACGGAATACTTAATATATAACAAAAACAGACACACACGGACCGTAATAGTTTAGTGTCTTTGGAAACTTGGAATGAAATCTTCTAATCGTGGTGAAAGATCTTCAACATCTCCCATATAGATCTTACCTTTTTTTCTGACCTAAAACCTTTCTTTATATCCTGGGGAAAATAAAACATAAAAAGGGTGAGCTCAAATGCTCAGTAAGGGCAATCATGGGTTAAATAAAACATACCATATACATTTGAACTTAAAAACATGAACATAATGTTTAAACATCAAAAGCTTGAGAAATGACATAAAACATGGAAGTATGTAAGGCATAGATCATAAAGAAACATTAAGAATGATAAAATTTCATGGGAATAAAACATGTAATTGTGGCAACCATTCAGCACATGTCATGATTTCCATAGTAGCCAAGTCATTTCTGCCAAGACATCTTAGTGGACAAAGTCCCTTTCTGAATCGAGTTCACTCCTCGTTTCAGTCCTGTAACACTGAACCGGATTAACTTACCATTCCAACCATTTCTATATCATGAGATATAAATCTTTACCCAATGCATTGGATGGAGATATAGGTCCCACCCATCTCATAATTAAATCATTATTACTTGTGCCACAAAATAAACTTAAAACATTCATCATAACCCAAAGAATAAAATGGGTTTCATAAACATCATCTCATCATCTCATAATCCATATAAAACAAATGGACATTTCATCATAAGAAAAGTGAAACCATGTAAATCATAGAGAAATTAAACTTGAAACATACACGAGTGAAATAATGTCATCTTATATGAAAATGTTTTTGATAAAACACTTTAAATGAATTCTTGAGGAAAATATCCCTTTTTCTTCAAAATCATTTTCTTTTCACAAAATGTCAGGCAATTTTAGAAGAAAAGGTTTTTGTTTAAAATAGTCATGAAATATTTTGAAGGAAGATTCATGAAAATAAGGCTTTATAAAACCATAAAAATCTTTTCATGCCGTATACGTTAAAAAAACATTCTTATCGTACTTTCGTCGGAAAAGTAAAAAACGTACCTCGTAACGTAAACAAAAGAAAGATTCCTTACATACCATGTAGTAAAAGTAAAAAGTGGGTAAAAAGGAATTTAAACATACATGAAAACATTTTTAGGAAACATGGACATGAATGATAATAATAACCCCAGAAAATAATTACGAATAAGAAATCTCGGATAAAAATGAGATTTGCAAAATTATCCCTTACCTTATGTCCGATATGCTTCGTATGTATCTGAACCTGCTGTATAATGATTTAAATAATGTCATTGACTTATTACATAATCATATTCATTGTTATGTATCATATATGGTTCACTTATGACTTTATATTACCCATTCTTTTGTAAATTCCATGTTAAAGAGTGTTTTGGGTAAAATAATTTCATTTTTCGTCCGTGCTTTGAATTATAATTATTCATATGATTACTTAGATCACGATTACATAATTCCAGAATATAAAAAATTATTTATATATAATATATATTCAAAATATACATATATATAATAGATCGATAAATGGAAAGAAATACACCGTTCATGGAGACGGTAGGCCGTACGTACGCATGAACGCTGTTTTCGTTTCCTTATTGAGTTGAATGGAATTAAGTAGATGAAATACATATATAAAAAAATCCATTAGCTTTATAATGTCATATATTTCATTATTATTTCTTATATATACTTTATAATCATTCTTAAATGTTTAACATGGAGAATGAATCTCATCGCGTCGTGGAGACAGTAGTCCGTACGTACGCACGAGCGATGATATCGTTTCCATAATTATTGAATTGAATTCAAGTAGATGATAAAATATATCAGAATCAGTATGATGTTATAATAACTATATATTGTTATTCTTTACACCATTGTACCCATCCATGTAAGGTGTTGGTGGAAAAACTGATTACACCACGGTGTGGAGACGGTATTCCATACGTACGCGCACGCGGTGATTTTGTTTTCCATAGGATGGATAGAAGATGAAATGGGGTTGTTCAATAATTATAATAACATATCAGTATATTAGTGATACTTATGTTATTACTTCATAATGAAACAACTAAAGAAGAAGAAGAGGAAGAAGAAATAAAGATGAAATAATCGGTAACCGAAATTACCTCTTCGTTGAAGCGCCTCTTTGAGACCTCCTCTTAGGGCACTAAATTTGGTCTTTGAGGAAGACCAGAACCTCTAGGATGTTTCTAGGTAAGTTTAGAAGAGAATTGTGTAGAGTTTGGCCGAGCTTGAAGGCTCAAAGTGTTGTGAGGAAGAGAGGGAGGGGGTGCCCTTTTATAAGGGAGGAGAGGGGCACCTTTGGAATAACAAAAAATATTATTTTATTATAAAGCCAAATTCGGTTTTAAATAGCTCCAAATTGATTTATTTCGAAGCTAAGGTGGGGATGGGTCTAAATCCTCTCATCCAATATAATTTAGGCAACTTTAGGTTCCTATTGTAACCTTATCATTTATATTTATCTTTAAGTTAGATAATTTTACTTTTACCGTGTCTTCTTGTTTTCTTACACTATAAGGTTAATAAACTTACTATATCAAGAAAAAAGAACCCCAAGTTGTTTATTATTAATATATATAACCTTATCTAAGTCATTTGGTAGAACCTTAGATTTTTAGGAATAAAATAATAATTAATAATATAATATTTGTTTTAAAAACTATTTTATGTCAATTTTGACACTATTTATTAATTTATTTTTTTGAAACTCATAACATATTGATTAGTTTGAATAATATTAATTAAATCAATAATCACATGTCATATTAACATATAAAAATAGTTTAATTCATAAAAAGTCTTAAATTACATTTATTTGGGTATTTATAACATCAATTATGTCAATATTTCATTAATAAGACAATTACTGCATCATCTTTGTGTCATAATAAATGATAATTATTTAATCCCTAAAAATTCTAAATAAATTCCTATGATGTAGATAATTGTATTAGAGTTCTGGAGACTATTAATTTTTGGAGTTTCATGAATTTTATCACTAAATTAAAATTATTATACTTATAAGATTTAAGAAAGTGACATGTTGTCACATTCTTTGGTTTTAATAATAATTAAATTATTTTCATGGAAAAAAGTCCATTAAATGAATATAATCCGACCCTTAGGTGATATGGGTCTACGTTTAGTCATCCAATAGGATTTTTACATGTTCTAGGGTAATTTTATAATATTATATTTACCCTTAATTACCCGATTTACCTTTAATTATGGTAAATAAAATTTACCGTAGTTACAATTCATAATGCCCAAAAATAAAAAGTAGCTTATTAACATAATTTGGACTCAATGATTCCAAATATGGAATCCATTTTCCAAATTCAATACACAAAAGTTTCAGAAATTAAATTAAAATTAATCCCATTGTCGAAAGAAAACGGGTTTTTCTTTAAAACATTGCAAAAGATTGAATTGATTTAACCTACGAATTCAAGGTAAAATAAATGCTAATGACATACATTATATTAAATGGTAAAAATATATTCTATTTATAATTTAAAACAATTAAATATTATAATTTAACGACATAAAATATTACAATGAAAAAAGTTGTTTTTAATTAAAATATAGCGTGTTTTTACTATTCATTAAAATATGAAAGTTATCAGAATAAAATGAAAAATTTATCCAAAGTAAATTTTTATTTCATGTTTCCAAAGAATAATTTCATTTTGTCAAATGGAACTTATAAACATTTCAAAAACTATATTTAAAGTGGGTGCGCCATCAAAAGGCGGCAAAACTGTATTTTTTGAAAAATACTTATTTTACCCGAAAAATTTATTTTGTTCTTATACCATGTTCTAGAAAATGTGTAAGATGAATAATAATGTTATAAAATTCAAAATTTAGTTAATACTATTCATAACGGCTAGTTCATAACAATATTATAATAATATATTGTTGTTTAGTAAAACCTGATATTGCGTACAACACACGCTATCAGGGAAGCTGGCGATTGCGTGTAATGCAAGCCAAGTCAGGGTTGCGTGTAGTGCACGACTCCTTTGTTGTTGCATATAACATAATCCAACCATATTTTATTTATACATTGAATATATATATATATATACACTCAATGTTGCGTAGAATAACTTCCATCAAACGAACTTGAAATTGTGTGTAACATGAGCCAAGAATAGTGTTGCATATACTGCAAGCTAATACGGTGTTGCGTATAGCGCAAGATAATATTGGTGTATCGTACAATTGAATATATGAATAAAATTAAAAATAATTTTTCTTATAATATCTCGGGTTGTTACATATATAAGGTTCACAATGTGTTCCATGTCTCATTGCTAAGAAAGTACATGCCAGACCCAATGCATGTCCTCACTTCTGTAGGTATAGAATTTGAACCAGAACTATCTTACTGTGAAGTTCCTATCCAGAGTAAGGAAACTAAAGATTATATTTTGAGGAATTATATGACTCTACTAGTAATGATTCTTTAAATAAATCATTAAATTAGAGAGTAAACATGCAAGATTGAGGAGGTTATGATAACGAACCACCCAAATCTTCTTGTGAGGTAACATTTTGGTAATTTCGATGATGAAATTTATGTATGGAGGAAAGAATGTAACACATGAAGGATTTTTAAATAAATTTAGCATCGAATTCATGAAACAATGAGTCTCCAAAAAACACCACTTTGTTATAACATATCCAGTAAACATAATTTTTCCACCTCTGTGATTTGAATTTCGAAAAACTGACATATATGGTTGCATTCAGTAAGTTATTTAGAGTTTGATAAGACAAACATAATTTTTTGTGACTAGTAACATACCCTTATGAATAGTAATTTGACCCTTATGAATAATAAATCCTCTAATTATTTTTTTTATCTTTATATGATAATTAGATCTGAATTAATTTTTCAAGGTCATATAAAATGAAATATAGTTTTATAAATTTTATTTTTCGAATAAATAATGATTTTATTTAAAAATTAAATTAATCATATATAGAAAATTATTTTCAAATAATTCAGTTCATTTATGAATTGATAAAGTTTGTATTAGGTTATTTTGAATTTATGATAATTTTATTAAAAACATTGGTTTTTTGTGAATAGTAAAAGTATAGTTTTGAGTTTTCAATATAATTAATGACATCATAATGATGTAATAATTAATATAAAATTCTAGTCAGCATAGTTACTTTAAAATATTGTATGAGGTGTCCCAAGTGGATAATACCATGGAAAAATACAATGGAAAATCCCATGGTTTTTCAAAAAACTACTAATGATGTGTCCTGCTGAATTAATAAAGAAATCACTCCCTTTTACTATAAATACCCACTCATTCCGTCATTTTATTTCATTTAAAATTAATAATACATGGAATATATAGTATTTTTACCTCCCTAGGAGTCATCCTATGGTGTACCAAATCCACCAAGGTCTCAACCATCATTTTTAGGAGTTACTCTATAGGTAAGAGAATCTTCCACCCTTCTCTATTTCAAGCACTCTTTTTCTGTTATTCTATTTTAATTTCCGTTCATTTATGTTGGGATATGTCATTACATATCCCTATAACAATTCATATTATCTAATATTGATGAGAGGGACTTTTTTTATATCATAAAAATATTTTATGAATTTTAAGTGATGTCATTAGTCTATTGAATTTTCATAAGAGATATCTCATCTTCACTTTTTTTCGAGTTCCTTTCTTTTATTTTTCATTGATAACATATTTTTATCCAAATGTTATGATAAATCAAATAAATTACATGTACTAGAATTTTTTTATGATAATTTAAGAATTATTCATCATCTATTTTCCCCTTCTTTTATACAAGAAATAAAAACACCACCCGAGATGTGTTAATTTATCACATTAAAGGATAACTGGTTACAAATTTCTATTACTATCTTCAATTCTCATAATGAAACCATTTTGTTGGTTGAAAAAGACTATAATATATGTATTATAACTTATTCAAGGATCTGTAATATTTTTTTATATATGATATTAATTTATAATTCAAAATGAGTTTGTTGTGATCAAAAAACGCCAATTAACCCAAACAATAATTATTAATGTTTTATATAATGATTTATCTTCACTCCCAATAACCAAATAAAAATTTTAACCATGTACTCTTCTGGATTTTAAAAAATAAAATATAACATCTATTATAGACAAAAATCCTCACCTTATAGGTTCATCCTTACATGTATATAGGTAAACAGGTCCTGAATACCAAGGAAGAAAACACCCCAAAACAATAAAATTGAACCTATTAAACCCATAAATAAGGCCAGGAATGAACCTAATAATGCTCTAATAAATCAATTAAATAATTAATAGGTTCTATAAATATTAATTAATGAATTTAATTTTCTTATCCATAACACTAAAATCAATTGAATAACACCATCGAACTTACGTTAATGGTTTTCCACCCGAAACTCCATTTTCATTCGAGTTAATATTATTCTCTAATTAACTAAATTAAATTATTATTTATTCATATTTACTGATTATATATTCTCTTAGAATGTTCAATATATTTTTAAGAACCAGAATAATACTTTAATTTAGGGGGATTTATATATTATAAAGGATCTTTCAAAAATTCATCCTGCAATACAAGCCCGATTCAAGGGAATTTCTCAAATTCATACATTTTTTAAGGTCACTGTATAATATGTTTCTAGTGACCACTATATTTATAAGATATATTATTTTATTATGAAAATACTATCTTACTTATTTTATGGTTGTATACAAAGTATTTTCTAAAGGGATATTTTTTTTCAAAGTAGAAGTGTATTTATCTCAAGAATTACTAGATGATTTTATAATAGTATCTTCATCTATTTCAAAAATATTTTTGATTCTTATGTATTATTGGGACTAATATTTTGTGATATCATATACCATATTTAATATAATTTTTTATGCATAATTTGACTATTGATGTGATATCATAAAACCATTGACCAATTTACTTTGAATTGTTAGTGTTTAGGCATAATGTTTAGGGACAATTATCTACATTTCATATGTAAGTTTCAATATTAATGTATTTTTTTTAATTTTATTCACAATCATATGAGGAATTCATTTTACTTATTAATTAATGGTTGGGGATCTATATATCCCCTCAATTCATGTGTAGGTCTCATGAGACAATCTACTGTCTTGGCACAAGGCCTTGAAAAATGGTAATTTATGGTCTTGGCATGTGGCCTTGATGGTACAGTTATGATGTCCAACATTATGTATCCCCTATTTATTTAAATAGTAATATAAAGTTCATGATGTTATTCAACAAGTATAATACCCTTGATTATTCATTATTATGGAATTATTTATTCATCTCATATTCCTACCATAATGTGTTCAAGTTCACTTTTAAAGGCATGTGTTTTAGTTAATCACCATACCTAATGTTTATGTAAATATTATCTTCTGTTGTATTTCTTAACCTTAATGAGCATTTGAACTCACCAATTTCTTATATTTCATTTTCGTAGGACATGATGAGGCATTTTATGAATGACTTGCAAAAATAACCTAGTAGTTCTTGATGTTATCAAATGAATTTCTATATTGTATTTCCTTTCATGTTGTAATGTAGAACTTATGTATGTATCTAGTTTATAAAAACTACTAAATTATTCAATGCTTCGGGATATGTCTTTCTTGTAATCATTCCAATATACTGAACTAAGGCACCAGCTCCTGGAAACTAGGCTTCGATCTCTACACCCTTACATGATACTCCTATATCAGAACTTATCTTATCCCAATACATGATGCATCATGATAGATACTATAACCTTTTCGCAAATCAAGTAGAATTAGGATCCATTATAAAGTTATTTTCCCTTTCTTCTCCTGAAAGGCTATCATATAGGATTCAGAACACATAAATTTCACAACCTTCTCATCCAAACCCATAATAGGTTCTTGTAGTCAAGATAAGTCATGTAAGAAGCACCTGTAATAACCAGTTATCCACAAGAATAACCATATATCCAGGACATTATTGAGATTCTCAAAGGAATATATAGCTCTCAACTTCTCTAGGTCAATGGATACTCTTTTATTTGTGATAATATGATCTAATAAGTTTATATTATCCACAAAAAGTGGAAGTTTGTGATATTAGAATATAAATGATGTTATCTTAGTACATTTAGTGGGATCTCAAGATATTTGGCACAGTCTTGTCAATTGTGTGAATACACCAAGATGTCATCTATAAATACTACCAAAAAAGAATCCACATATGGATATAAAACCCATTTCATTAGTTTCATAAAAACGGTTGGTATATTTGTGAGGCCGAACGACAATAACAAATACTCATACAATCCATATCTTCTGTAGATTGTCATTTGTGGTATATCTAATCTTCTAACATTAACTATATGATAACCTATACTGAGATAAATCTTAGATAAAACCTTTTCTCCCAGTATTTAGTCAAATAGATATCATATATGAGGCAATGGATACAAGTTCTTAACTATAATAAAGTTCAGCTGATGGTAATCTATGAAAATCTAGAGGGTACCATCTGCCTTCTCGGTGAAATTGACCACAAAACACCATGGAAATGAATTGGTACATATAAAATCATTTCCCTATTATTCCTATAGATACCTCTTGAGTTCCTACAACTTAGTAGTATCCATAATATAATAATTAATTGCTATTGATGCAACTCTGGACAATAATGCATTGGAAAACTCCACCACCCTCTCCGGAGGTTGTCCTAAAAAATCATCAGGGAAAACTTCCTAGAAATGATCAACCATTAGAGGGAAAAATTCCTGACACAATTTTCAATCATCCATATATAATCTGGTTTACTATGATATCATCCCACTTAGTCCATGATGACCAAGTCTAGCTTCAATCACCTAGACATCCAATTCACATTTTTAATAAAAACCCTTCCCTCTGGTGATGTGAAAGTTTCTATTTGGAGATAATAGTAAATAAAGTCAAGATAGGGAACCAAATATTTTATAATGAGAATGATATAATACCCTATCATCTTGTGTATAAAGGGTTTTCATTCAATGATATCCCCACCAATATCAATCTGTAACTCCCTTTATTGGAGTTCACACTTTGATCGAATATCCAACAATGTCTCAAGTATCATTATGCCACATGAGTACTTAACATTGAGCACAAGGATCTTCAAAATAGGAAAATAAATTAAATAATGAGAATCAAATATATAAATATGAGAAGATAATAATTCATAGGCTACCAGAATAGTACCACTCACTATATAAGGTTCAGAACTCTCCTCCTCTAGTATCAGTTGCACTGAATATATCTAGCCTGGTCTGCAGCCCTGTGATAGAGCTTGGTCACCCCAAGGAGATATTCTATGAGGGAATTATATGTATTTTTTCAAACTTTATCATCCAGAACCACATCCTAAACCTGATTGAATGGATTCACACCATCTCCCAGCATGATGAGAAGCTGATAATCCCACTTCTGAACATGGATTCGTTGAAAACCCACTTTCACTAGCTACTGGATGAAAATTTCTACAATATCACAATATATGTATCATATTTCATCAAGATTATCAATCAGCATGGTCCCTTATACACTGAGGTTTTGTAGGACTTCATCTACTGCACAGATAACACCTCACTTGGATACTTGATTATGCACCGTGACTGCTAATATCACCACATGAAAGCCCCAAACGACACATCATAATGTTGGTAGATGTAGTTTCAGATCTTAGTGCCAAAAAACCTTGGATTTCACCCCCAGCCTCTCTTAGGATACACTCCATGATAAGCACCTGATTCACTATACCAAAAATGGTATAAATCCAAAATATTTTCACATACGATCAAATTTCATACCTGATACCATCCAAAAATATCCTAGAATTAGATAACTTGTCCCCTAATAGAATAGGTTAAAAATGTAGGAGCTCCATAAAATAAATAAAATAGTATATTTTTGAATAATATCCATTCTCCAAGTGCATAAACTCCCTAGACTTTTCAACCCTCAAAATATTATAATAGAAATAATCATAGAATGACATCTGTAAAATCCCACCAATCCATATCCCGATGATAATCCATCTGAGTAATAATATCCCACTATTTCTTCATTGAATTCAATGAATATATGTAGCAATACTAACTATCCTTTTAGGAGATTTCTTGAGATCCTCTCAAATCTATTGCATATCCATTAAACATTAGTATGCAGCCTATGGTCTTCCATACCCCAAAAATGTGGGCAGATGGTACTATTGAAACTCATGAAACAACTCTTCCAAAGTCGGGGGGGCCTGAGGAGTCTTTAAAATGCATATGAAATTATCTATAAACTGAGCATTGGTTCCCATACTGGGTATAAATTCAAGTTCTATAAGAGGAACTACTGGAGGTTCTATTGGTGATGTAGGGCCCACCCCATTCGATATATTACAGTCTCCACCTTCCTAGAACATGACTCAAGGACATCATGATGGAATGTCTCTAAAAATACCAAACACATTACTGAGAAAAATATTCGATAACTACTAAAAGTATAGATATAAGAATGTGATAGGTACAATCCTCCCAAAAAAACACACCCCTCTGCCTGCTATTAAAGCCAGGTCCTGTCAATGATCAGATCATGAGAAAATGTAAGAGGCACTGCCTCCAACTGTCAAGGTTGGTTCTCGCTCATTCTCTCTGCTATAAGTATATGTTTCTAGTATACAGAGTGTCAATTTAAATTTATAGAGGAAAACACCCTATAAATTTTAATTGGAATCCCCATTTGGCGTTGACCATTCATTTCAAAAATATTTTTTATTTTATTTTTTACTCATTTATATAGTTAATTCCTATAAAATGGTTAGATTTCATAGATCATAAATTCTAATTTATAAGGGATCATACACCATATAATTTCTAATTCACATCCATTTGTTCACAATAAATTATTTATCATGTCCGTACATGAAATATTAGTACAATTTCATAGATAGGACAATAAATTCTTCAAAACATGCTATCGGAAATCCCCACATTAATTAAATGTGGCATGTAATAATGCATATCATATTAGTCCATAATTTTCTATCATCATGTTTTCTACAATACTTCCTTTCCATATCAGCTAAAGGTAAAAATACATATACATAAGGAATATAAAATAATAATTGCATCACCCAATGATAAAATCAAGGAAACTACTATAAGAAAAATACATGAAAACATGAACCATCCTATGTAATATGGGTTTTCACTATATGTGGGATAAAAAATTCTAGGAATAGGATCATGAAAAAATTATAACACGTCCTATTCCTCGTTTATACTATCCAAAGATTGTAATGAAATGAAAATAAAGGGATGAAAAAGCTTTGATACCACTTTGTGATGTCCCAAAACTAGTTCACTCAATAGTAACTAAACCTCGTTTTCTGCAAGTCCTCAAGAGAACCTCCTCATATTCCAGATGATGTTGACTTGCTGAGAGGGTCCATGGTAGAATAGTGGGGAGACTATACCCTCGTAGTCAGAGTGTATCACAATAGTATAATCATATCAATCAATAATATAAGCATCAATTAAAAAATAATAGTAGAAGAGTAAATATCAATCATATAAATAACCAAATAGTTACTTCCATCAATTTCTTATACAAAATAATGATCATGGAATTCTATATAAAAAAAGTAAAATATAAAAAACATGGATTCAGGGACACATATGTACAAGTATACCAAAAGAACCAAAAACACAAAAAATACTACCTCTAGATAGCATCATGATCCTTGGCATAGTCATGTGCTCCCACAATCCCATGAAATAATAAATCAAGCCTCGACAACTGTGATTTTTCCTCTATCCCTACATACATCCATGAAGTCTGTCTGGATACCAATTGACTTCCCAAATAGGGTGTGAGGTACACTCATTATGCAACCACCAATGGTTTCTAATGTCATATAGCCTGTGAATATATAATAAATAGTGTAAAGGTAGATAAAAAAGTTTTAGATGAAGTGTGGTATATAAATACCCCACATAGGTTCATCTTCCCAAGGAACACTCATCCATTTTTACCTTCTTCAGCCTAATCCAAAATATATTTGAGTAAACAGTCAGTCATGGTTTAATTAATAATAATGGTTCAATACCTGGACTATATCTCAAGTCCCCTTGTGTATCATATTCGATGGGATTCATATAATAATTCCATCGGTAATATATAGGACTCCAACCAAATCTAATATAGTGCTTTGGAATGGAAGAAACATCATATAATCATCACATTATTTAATATTTTAGATAAAATAGATCACATCCCTGGAATTCCTAATTTGGAAACCATGTATCTCTCTATGAATATATAGACCCATAACATTTAATTATTGTTATAAAAATCCTCATAGGAACCCTGGTATCTCTCAAGTTGTTCTATAAAGTCACTTACCTCTGATTCTTTCATAGTTGGTCCAATTTGGGAGCCCAAGTTTGACTCATGGCATACATAATGATCAGCCCTCTATGTCTATCCTTAGTAGTCCACAAGGTATTCCAAGTATGACTTAGGAATATATAATTCTTCATCCAAATTATTCCATCCATGGAGTTCATATGAGAATTCATATGTCACCATTGGTGTATAATAATCATTTCATTATAATCATTTAATTAATTAAGTGTGAAGAGTCTATTTATGAAGATCCTAAATTGGAACCCACATCTCACTCTCAGAATAGAAATAACAATGGTTATGGGACTAGAGACTAACCATTCCATTCTTGTTCATATAAATCAATTGGCTGTCATAATTACTAATGAAATTAAACTCACCTAATAAGTCGGATCAAATAATAGAATATGCCTAAAAGGCCAAGAATCACATGAACCATCCCATTTATCATAATTAGGAATTTAGTTATAAAGAGTGTCTCAAGCCTAAGAGATAAGGATAATGTAAAAAGTTTTAGGTTCATGGTCTTCCATTCCATCATTTGTTTAATTAAATTTAAATTCTATTAAATTCATTTGACATCCTATAAACTAGGAATTATTTAAAAAACTAAAAAAGGTGAATTAAACCATAGGCCACCCGGGGTAATTTTATGCATTAAAGAAACACACCCAAAGGGATGGTAATATTCAAGGTATTGGACTATTAATGATAATTAAATGGGTCTCATGGGTTATATCGGGAAATCCAACCCATATAATTTAATAACTTATTCATTTAATAAGCATTGCTAAAAAATTATAGTACATAGCATAATGACTTATATATAAACACAAAGACATTATGGGAAAAGAATGAGACCGCATACCTAATATTGGTAGTCGACTCCACATTCACTTTTGGCCTCCAATCTAGTATATAATGGAATAAATTGAGCTAAAAGACAAATGTCTTGAAAATAGGGTATATGAGGTCCCACCAAAATAACCCCATCAAGAGGAAGACTTGTGAATAAAGGCATAAGAGGAAAATATAACTCATCGATGGCTATCAAAAATGATTCATTGTGTTTGAATCTGATATAATGTGGTAAAGATATCACGAATCCTAGTTTTCACTTGGAAGAGAGCTTCAATGAGAGGGAAAGGGGCTGGGTGTGTGAGGAAATAAAAAATAATAGGCTAAATTTTTTAAAGAGCCTTGGAAAAAATATTTGTTTACCCCTTTAAAACTAGGTTGCAAGTATTGGCCACATGGTTGGATAAACCAAGCACTAACGACACACCAAGAACTACCTAACCCCCCCAACATGGTCATTATGCATAGTTGCAAAAATTGTTTTTAGGATGAGTGCTTTCCATTGTTAAAAAGTCTAAATCAAACGCACATCAGTGCAGCCTGGGGTACATTTTTTCATCAAACCATGCATCCCTTAATAGTGTATTAGAACACCCTAGACATTTTGATCTAATAGTATGGACCAGGATGCACAGTTTCTACTAATCATGCAACCCATATTCCTCCTCCAAAATCTCATGCTCTGGGCTACTTATAAGCCTCAGACACCCATGTTTCTTCCATGACCCCACTAGGAACTCCCATATGAATAATATTTAAGAATTAAATAGAACATTAACTGTTATTCACGTAAATGAAAAATAAGAGTTCTAAAAATAATCATATAACATTTTGATGAATTTTCACGAGAAAAAATGAATTGTGATGTCATCAGACATATGATTTCAAAGTCACCATATAGAGATATGTTCTGCATGTTGGACATAGGTTTCAAAAAAAAAATGGAAAAAATAGAATATATAATAGAAAGATATTTTATTTTTTATTTTTAAAGACCCAATCTTGACATACATGAACATTAAATTTCTTATGTGGAATAATTAATACATTACACAAATATATGCCCAAATACAGTATTAGTTTAGTGTCTTTGGATACATGGAACATAATCTTTTAAAGTGGTGAATGATCTTCAATATCTCCCATAAAGATATTCCCCTTTTCTTTTCCAACCTAAAAACATTATTTATATTCTAGGGAAAATAATACATAAAAAGGGTGAGATAAATTCTCAGTAAAGGAATACATTAAGAACACAGAATATACCATAAACATAAGAATATAAAAACATGAACATAAAGTTTAAATATCAAATTATTACGTCGTGAAATAAATCTTGGAAGTACATAAGACATATATCATAATTGACGATTAACCATGAAAAAATTGTATTTTCATAAAACATGGGATTTTGGAAAATAAATAAGAATATAATATGATTTCCATAGTAGCCACGAAATTGCATCCAATACCATAATAGTGGGAAAAGTCCTTTACTAAAATGGTTTTACCTTTCATTCCAGCCACGTATTACTGAAGTAGATTTACATGTCCTTCCATCCCTATATTACTGAACCGTATTTACATTTCATTCTAGTCATATATATCTCATAAGATAAAAACCTTTACCCAATGCATTAGAGGGAGATATAGGGCCCACCCTTCTCATAATGAAATAATTCTTACATGTTACACAAAAACATACATCATTCATTATAGCATAACCTATCAAATAAAATGGGTTTCTTAAACATCATTCCATAATAAATCGATTACAAAATAATAATTTCATCATAAACCCAATCAAATAAAAGCCATAATAGGGATATAAACATAACCCTATATCATCATAGATTCAAAAAAAATATAAAACACTTGAACTTAAGTATTTTGGAAAATATCATTTATTCTTTAAAAACATTTTATTTTCTCAAAATGATGTACCATTTTGAAAGAAAAGATTTTATTTGAAAAAAGACTTTAAAAATTATAATTAAGTATTCATAAAAATAAGGAATTATGAATTTTTAAGAATCCATTCATTTTTTACAAGTTAAAGAAACATTTTTCTAATACTTTTACCAGAAAAGTAAAAAACTACCTTATACAGAAAATGACAAAAAATTCTACGCACATAGTTTAGTAAAAATTAATCAATTGGTAAAATTTACATTAGAAAAATTATTTAAGGATATGAATAATAGTTTTAAATACATATTTTTTAAACATGGTCATGGATGATAAATATACCCTAGTAAATACTTTTTATTAAACAATCAGGGATAAAAATGATATTTGAAGAGTTATCTCTTACCCTAGGTCTGATATGCTTCATATATATCTGAACCTCATTTATAATGTTTTAAATAATGTTTCTGATTTATTCCATAATCATAATAATTTTTATGATAACAATTATGATCATATTTTTTTCCATTTGTTAGTAACATTTCACTATTACTCGTTATTCGGGCATTAACTGCTTTATTTTCCTATGCATGTTTTGTCAGATAAGTTCTTATTACTATTTTTAAGATATATTTATATCATATATATCACGGTATTAGTATAATATATATCATATTTATTCATTAAATGCTTTTATATAATCATTCTTTAATGAATATTATGTAGAACGAATCACATTGCACTATGGAGATGGTAAGTTGTACGTACGCACGAGTAACGATATCATTCCAATAATTTTTGAATGGTATTGAAGTGGATGGTCTATTGTATCTTTGTATCAATATATTTTTATATTATTCATATATAGTTTTACTAATTCAATCATTATACCCATTCATGTATGGTGGTGATGAAAAATAGATTACACCACGGTGTGGAGACAGTAAGTCGTACATACGCATGTGTAATCATTTCATTTTTTATAGGATGGGTATAAGGTGGAATATGGTTGTTTCATAATAATAATAACTTCTCAGTATATATTTACTACTATATTTTTACATTATAATGAAACAATTCCTGAGGTGGAAGTATAAGAAGAAGTAAGTCTGAAGGAATCGGTAAATGATATTACCTCTTCTTCGACGTGCCTCCTCTAAATATAATCTTAGAGAACTAGTGTTGGTATTATAAGTATAACAGTACCTCTATAATGTTTCTAGGTAAGTTGATAAGGTAAATTTTCAGGGAATGGTTATGTTTTATTGATCAAAATGATGTGATGAGTTGAGGGAGGAAGTTCCCTTTTATAATTGAGATGAGGGGCACTTTTGGAAACCCCAAATATATTAATTTATAATAAAATAGAACCCCAAATAAAAACCTAAAAAATGTCTCAATTTCTGAACTGATATGAGATAGTGTTTTAATGTCATCAGGAAATAAAATTTATAAATGTTTTTATTTTATTTTAAACCTTATCATTTTGATTTATTCTTATTTAATCTATTTAATTTTATTTATGTTAATAATAATATAAATATTAAATGGTTATAAATATTTAATTATGTGTTGTAAGTTGTCTACAATTGGATACTTTAGGAAAATTTAGATTATAAATTTTTAAATATTTTGGTGATTTTTAAATAATTTAATAATATTTTATTTTTATAAAATATCAATACTATCCATTTTGATACTATTCATTTATTGAACATTATATAAAATCAAAATAGATGATAAATTCAAAAAAAAAAAAA
Organism: Viscum album; assembly: GCA_963277665.1. Lineage (NCBI taxonomy): Eukaryota > Viridiplantae > Streptophyta > Magnoliopsida > Santalales > Viscaceae > Viscum > Viscum album. The sequence goes on along the minus strand of OY728143.1, from coordinate 956,307,091 downwards.
TTTAATACACTCATAACATCTCATAGTAACCTATAAATTTTTTGGATCAAATTAATTAGTTTATATAATTTTTCTTTTAATATTTTTAAAATCATTAATTTTACATTTATATTAATAAAATAATTTCTAAATCACTATTGTGCCATCATTAATGGTAAATAATTAATCTCTAAAAATTAAAAATAAATTCACATGATGTAGATTATTTAATTGTAAAACTGGACACTATTTAGGATATAAGTTTCATCATGTGTAATACAATAGTTAAATTATTATACTTATAAAATATATGAGAGTGACATGTTGTCACATTATTTTGTTTTAATTAAAATTACATCACTTTCATGGAAAAAAGTACACAAAATGAATTCATTCAAACCAATTGGTGATATTGGATGACTTTAATTCATCCAATATTATTTTGGAAGGCATTAGGGTAATTTTATTATAATTATCATATTGTTAGTTACCCTAATTTACCCGATTTACCATTAACTGTGGTAAATAAAAATTATTGTAGTTATTATTCATAATATCCAAAAATAAAATTAACCTATTAACATAACCTATACCTAGTGAATAAAATTATTCTATCCATTTTTCAGAATTTTAAACAAAAAATTTTCAGAAATTAATTTAAAATTAATTCCTATTGTCAAAACAAAAAACTGAGTTTTTAAGAAGTAAACACTTATCAAAAGATTATCATGTGTTTATGGCCAATATAAATATGAAATTACTTCCAATGAAAAAAAGTTGTATTAAATGATAATAAAATAATCCAATTATACTTTAAAACTAATTAAAAACACAATATATGTATATAAATAAATTTTATGGAAAACAGTTTTGAATTAAAATGCAGTATTTTTCACTATTCATTAAAATACTGATTTCATCAAAAAAATAGCATAATTTCATCCTTGGAAATTTTTGATGTCCCTCTTACAAAGAAGAATTTTATTATGTCATGTATAACTTATACATGTTTCAAAAACTAGATTAAAAAATGGTTCTCCATCAAAAAATGGTAAAATTGTATTTCTTTGAAAAACACTTCTTTTATCTGAAAATTTTTATTTGTTCTTATATCATGCCTATAAAATACAAAATATGGATGTTACTGATATATAAAATTAATAATGTGGTTAATAATATTAATAAAGAATAGTTTATATCCCATTAAAATATAATATTTTAATACTATATCATTCCTTACTAACTAAAAATTCATTTTTTTTCATTTATGAAACACATTGTGGTTAAGGAGAAAAGCACCTTAAAAATCACATTGTTTAGTGAAACATAATAATGCGTAAAACTCATGCTATCGAGGAAGGTATCTCCTTTGTGTAATGCAAGACACCTCAGTGTTTTATATAGTGGAAGCTTCCATTGGTGTTACATATAACATAATTCAGACATAGTTCTTTTATACGTTGAACAAAATATATACCCAATGTTGTGTGTATCATACGCCAACTCAGTGTTTTGTGTAACATATGACAAGTCAGTTTAGTGTGAAAGGAAAGTTTGACTTATTTCATTTAAATATAGAAATGAAAATTTGAATTTATTCCAAAAAATGGTCCATAAAATCATGGGGTGTTACATTATATCACCCTTAAAATTAATTTTCCCCTTGAAATTCGTTAGGGTTATTAATGTTTTACTACTTTAAATTTTCTTTCGTGGAAACCCACATCTTAAAAAGGAATTATAAAACTTCATTTTAAAAAAGGAAAGTTAAACATAATGGTTACCCAATGTAACTCATAATTGGGTTTCCACATAGAAGAATATAGGTGGGATGCTATAACTTGTATATGGAATAGAAATATAACCATCAAGTTCTGATGAATAGTGATAGAGAACAGTATTGCAGAAAGTTAAAAAACAAAAAGTCATAAATCTAGGAAAATTTAAGGGACTATATGATTCATCAGATAAGAATTTATAAAAATAACATTTTTGGTGTTCAGGATCCTTTCCCAAAAGTCATAGAACATTAGAAGAATTACTTACTTGATTTCAGTACAATATTATCATTATTCATTCCTTGAACAATTTATACTTCATTTCTTATTTAAATAAATGAATTTTAATTTTTCATTTGTAAAATGTTAGCTGATCACGTGATAGAATGATAGGTCCTTCCATCTGTCTCAAAAAATGGTTGGAATGGGTATTCAAATTTGCATAAGTCCTCCTATACCGAGATAATACATCAATATAACAAACTTCAACTAAAAAATAACTTATACTATCCATAAATGGATAACATTACTATCCTTCAAAATAATAATAATATAAAACATTAGAAATAGATGAAGTAAATAGACTTAACATTTGTCTTCTACATCTTATTAGGAAGTTCATGTTTGTCCCATTCCAAATATGTGAATACATTAATCATTTATTCTCTTGAAACATGATAATAACATTAATTACCATAGAACTGTATTGAAAACATGTATTCATTCAAAATTAACTCTTTTCGCATAGAAAAAATACAAAAAATTATATATACTCAAACTATGATATCACTTTTTCCTTATATCATTCATGAGTTCATTAATACTATCAAATATCTCATTATCTTATTATCCCATCATTATGCACATATCGTGCATCTACCAAAAATATATGAATACATTTTAATGGTTATTGGTATTATTCAATGTATACTTTTCAATACTTATAGAAAAAAAATAGTGTAATGATCCTTAGTTGTTTCTCTATTCTATAATACTATAAAATTGCTTATACAACATTATTCTTGATAATAATGTAATCATAACACTATCTTCTTAAACCATTGACCAAGCTTCATTATTTTATTCCTTATCACTTATTTCATCTCATATTACATTTTTAGTGTCTTCATCATTATCAACATAAATACTACCCATATGACCGTGCTGATTCACTTCATGAGATTTTTCATTAGGGAATCTATTTGCATAGTTCCTGTAAATTTCACATTAAGAACATATATCAATCGTTTATGTCTTAAAAAATACCATTATCACTATAAATTATGTTAATGGATCCTCTTCCTTTGCAATTAATGGCATTGTGTCCATGTTTTCCACAACCAAAGCATCTTCCAGTTCCTTTGAAACAATATCCTTGATGCCTCTTCGCTCAGGATTTACATTAGGGAAATTGACCTTTATTTCCTCTATGGTCACCATGAAACTCCGTATTTCTCTTATTAGTAGGTTCAGGTAACTCACCAATGTTAAGATTATTTATCATATTATGATATTTATGATTAGAAATAATAATTATGTTTCACCTTCTAAATCCCATCTCATTAGGTTTCTTAGGAAGGATATCATTTTATTATCCATTATATTCTCCCTTAACATGAATCGTCTGGTTTCCATCCATTTTCTAAAACCCAAAAAGAATAGTTTCAGATGAAATAATCATACCAAGAAAATAACATAATCAAGGGGGAGTACATTCAATCTTTATTATCTTAGGTGTAATCTTAGGTTATTCATGATCATTACCATAAGGTCTATAACCTATAGTTTGACTTACCCTTTGGGACATCCCTATACATATCTTAGAAATATCTCTAGGTATCTCACTAATGTTTTTTCATCCTTGATTCCAAAGGATAAGTCAACATTCTCTCTGATAACAACTATAAAGACCCAATCATAACATACATAGAAATTAAATTTATTTTTCAGAATACTTAATACATTACAAAAATATACCCCCAAATACAATATCAATTTAGTGTCTTCGGAAACATGGAATATAATCTTCTGACCTGGTGAACGATCTTCAACATCTCTCATAAAGATCTTCCTCTATTGTTTTCCTACTTAGAACCTTCCTTTATATCATGGGGAAAAGAAAACATAAAAAAAGGGTGAGGTAAATGCTTAGTAAAGGTAAACATTTAGAACATATAAAAAACCATAAACATAAGAATTTAAAAACATGAACATAGAGTTTAAATATCAAAATCTTGGGTCATGAAATAAATCTTGGCAGTGCATAAGGAAAAGATCATAAAGGAAAAATTACTATGATAAAATAGAATTGGAATAAAACATGGGATTATAGAAAATAAATAATCACATAATATTATTTTTAGAGTATCGAGGGAATTTCTTCTAAGACCATCATAGTGGAAAAATTCATTTACTTAACTGGGTTTACTTCTCGTTCTAGCCACATATTACTGAACCGAATTTACTTTTTGTTCCATCCCTATATTACTAAACCATATTTACTTTTCATTATAATCATATCAAACTAATGAGATAAAAACCTTCACCCAATTCATTGGAGGTATATATTGGTACCACCCATCTCATAATGAAATAATTCTTACATGTTCCACAAAATATAAATCATTCATCATAGCATAACCTATGAAATAAAATGGGTTTGTTAAACATCATTCCATAATAAATCGATGACATAATAATAATTTAATCATGGATACAATAAAATAAAATTAATAATAGGTATATAAACATAACCCTATATCATCATATATGGAAAATAATTTTTAATAAAACACTTAAACTTAATTCTTGTGGAAAATATCCTTTGTTCTTCAAAAACTGTTTCTTTTCTAAAAATAATGGAAAATTTTAAAAGAAATGTATTTAGTTGAAAATAAAACTGAAATAAAGTAAATTAATATTAATTTAAATATGTATTTATGAAAGTGTTAGAATTAATTCATGTAATTTAAGAAAAAAAACATTCTACTTGTACTTTTTCTAGAAAAGTCAAAATTTACTTCATACGGAAAACGACAAAAACATCCATTCATACAATTTAGTAAAAATTTACCAAATGTGTAAAATTGACTTTAAGAAATTATATAAGTATATAAATAATATTTTGGAATACATATTTGGGAAATATGGATGTGCATGATAAATATACCCTAGAAAATACTTACGAATAAACAATCTCAGATAAAAATAATATTTGCAATGTTATCACTTACCTTAGATCCAATATGATTTTATGTATCTAGAACTCTTTTATAATGATCAAAATAATTTTAATTATTTATTACAGAATCATAATCATTTTTATGATAACATTTTTTATTAGAGTTTCATCAATTTGTTAATAACATTTAATTGTTACTCGTAATTCGGGTATTAACTGCTTTATTTTTTTAGGCATGTTTTGTTATATAATTTATTATTCCTATTTTTAGGTTATATTTATATCACTTATATAATGGTATTAGTATAATATATGTCATATTTATTCATGAAATTCATTTATATAATCATTCTTAAAGGAATATTATGTAGAATGAATCACATCGCACCGTGGAGTCGGTAAACCGTACGTACGCACGAGCGACGATATTATTCCCAAAATTATTGAATGGTATTGAAGTAGATGGTATATATTATCTTAGAATAAATATAATTTTATATTAATAATATATATAGTTATTAATTCCATAATTATACCCATCCATGTAAGGTGGTGGTGAAAAATGGATTACACCATGGCTCAAAGATGGCAAGTCGTATATACACATGTGTAGTGATTTCATTTTTCATATGATGGTTAGAAAGTGTAATATGGTTGTTTAATAGTCATAAAAACCTATAAGTATATATTTACTACTGTAGTTATTACTTTATAATGAAACAAATCATGAGGTGGAAGATGAAGAAGATATAATTTTGAAAGAATTGGTAAATGATGTTACCTCTTCTTCGATGTGCCTCCTCTAAATATCTTTTCAGAGAACTAGAGTTAGATTTTAAAGAATACAAAGACCTCTATAATGTTTCTATAGAACATTAGAAGGTAAATTATTGGGGTATGGTCGATCTTGAAGGCTCTCAATTAAGCAAAGAGTTGAGGGAGGAAGTTCTCTTTTATAATTGAGGTGAGGGGCACTTTTGGAAACCTAAAAATATTAATTTATAATAAAATAAAAAACAACATAAAAACCTAAAAAATATCTTGATTTTAAATATTCCATGATATATGATTGTAATATTATCTACCTATAAAATTTTGACATGTTTTTATTTTATTTTAAACCCTATCATTTTGATTTATTCTTATTTAATCTATTTAATTATATTTGTGTTCATAATATTCTAAAGGTTAAATGGTTATAAATATTTACTTATGTGTTGTAAATTGTACATAATTGGATACATTATAGAATTTCAGATGATATAATTATCAATTTGTAATTTTTTTAAATATTTATTTGATTTTTAAATATTTTAAAAATATATTATTTTTATAAAATATCAATAGTGTCAATTGTGACACTATTCATTTATTTGACTTTAATTAAAATCCACACAAAAGATAAATTTGAAGAAAAATATTCAATATAGTCCTATAATTTCATTTTCTTCTAGAAAATCCTTAGAGCACATTAATTAGTTCATATAATATTTCTTTTAATATTTTTAAAACCATTTAATTCATATTTATGTTAATAAAATAATTTCTACATCACTATTGTGTCATCATTTATGGTAATTATTTAATAAATAAAAATTATAAATAAATTCACATGATGTAGATAATTTCATTACCTTTGTAAATACGATTTCTATTTATTGTTTTATCATTTTTATCACTATAATAAAATTATTATACTTATAACATATATGAGTGTGACATGTTGTCACCTTCTTTTGTTTTAAATATAATAACATCACTTTCATTGAATAAAATCCATTAAATGAACCAATTTCCACCCATATGTGATATTGGTTGACTTTAATTCATCCAATATTATTTTTTAGGTTTTTGGGTAATTTTATTATCTTTAACAATTTTTTATTTACCCTAATTTACCCGATTTACCTTTAATTATTGTAAATAAAAATTACCATAATTACTATTCATAATATCCTAAAATAAAAGTAACCTATTAACATAATTTGAACCCAATAATTTCAAATATGGAATCCACTTTTCATAATTCAAAACACATAATTGATTGAAATTAAATTAAAATTAACTCTCATTGTCAAAACCAAAAAGATGGTTTTTAATAAGTAAAAACTTATCAAAAGATTTCCATGTGTTTTTGTCCTATTTAAATGTAAAATTACTTCCAATGAAAAACATTGGAATAAATCATAAAAATTTAATCCAATTACTCATTAAAATCAATTAAAAAGATAATCTAACTATATAAATAAATTATACGAAAAGGAGGTTTAGAATTGAAATGCAGTATTTTCGCTATTCAATAAAATATGAATTTCATCAGAAAAATACCAAAATTTCAATAAAGGTAAATTTTGATTCCCCTATTCTAGATATTAAGTTTAAACAATAAAATATAACTTATAAAATGTTCAAACTCTATATTTAAAACGGAATCTCCACCAAAAGGTAGTATAATTGTATTTCATTGATAAAAACTTCTTTTATCCAAAAAAATTGAATTTTTTCTTTTATCATGTCTATGAAATACATAATATGAATGTTAATATTATATAAAATTCAAATTTTGGTTAATAAAATTCATAACTGATAGTTTATATCCCATTAAATAATAATATTTTAATAATATATCATTGTTTAGTAAAACTTGGTATTGCATACAATGAAAACTATTAAGGAAGGTTGATCTTGCATGTAACGTAAGCCAAATCAGTTTTGTGTATAGTGAAAGCTTCATTTGGTGTTACGTATAACATAATCTGAACATAGTTCATTTTTAAACTGAACAAAATCTATACTCAGTGTTACATGTATCGTATTCCAACTCGGTGTTGCATGTAACATACCAATGTTCGGTTTAGTGTGAAAGGAATGTTTGACTTATTGCATTGCAAGATATAGATGAAAATTTAAATATATTCCAAAAAACGGTCCATAAAAACTAGGGGTGTTACATTATTCTATTTGATGGTTAAGGCTTAATATGTACCATTAGACAAAGAATATCTTATTTAGAATAATCAGTTAGATCGATAACAATATTTTTACATTCAATGGAAGTATCACGATATTTATAAAATGTCTGTAAAGTCATCCATTGTGATGATACTGATATATTCCTTAAATTTTCATAAATATATTTTTACATGAGTATTTTTAATGATTTTTTTGATTCAAAGTTTTACTAAAACATCAATAAAGTTATAATTGGTTTGAAGGAATTCCAATGAAGTTTAACTAATAGGGAAAATTCAAAATTCAATTTTGCTAAGATCATGATTTATCATTAAATTTTTTAGGATGATTTCCTATAAAAAGAGGTGAAGTTATAGTTTTAATATATTCTATTTTTTCATTAGGAGTAGAAGTACATGAGGTTTCTTCCATGAGTTTCAAACCAAGAAATATCCTTAATAAAGAATAAGAAAATCAGACCATGTTTTCTTATATAATTAAAAAGAAGATCATGATTTTCAAACTGAGTTTCTATGTGGTTAAAGAAGGATCATGAGATAAAGTAAGAGAATTAGAATCAGTTTCACTTGAATGAGGGTCAATAGACAATGTATATCAGACTGATAGTTATGATATGGGATTTTTATTATGAAGTTTTATTGAAAAAGATCCAAAATGTGTGTTTTAGTTTATCTTGGTCTTTTTTAAACCAAGACTAAGTCTTGAGATAGAAAAAATCCAAAAAAAAGTTGTTAGATATCATCAATATTTTTACATAGGTGAAGTAAATCAAACATTCTAATCGAGAAATAACATTTGGAGAAGGACAAATTTCTATAATGGATAATAAAACAAAAAGGAATTTATTATAGCATGGGTATAGAACCATCTACTGAATAGGCTTTTGGCATGGGTGTATAACCAGTTATGAAGTAAGTATATATAAAAAATCTAGTTGGGGTGTATAACCAACTATGTAAAAATATTTGATTCCTGGGGTATTGAAATAAGGTTTGCTATAGGAATGATTTATGGGTTATATTAAAAATTTCTACTCATTTCGTTATAATCCTTAAATAAGTTAGTAAAAGATTCATTTTGGGGTTTATAACCAACATGTAAAAGGAGTGTTTCTTGGTACGCCGCCTTGTTAACATATTTTAATAATATAAATTTATATTTTTTAACATATGTAGTGAAGTGGAGAGGTGTATTTTTGTATATATAATATCTAACATCTTTTAGATTTTGAATTAAAAGAGAATAATTAATAAAATAAAGTGATTACTGATTCAACCCCACCCCCTCTTAGTGATCTCACACTAATCTGGGAACATTAGTTAATAATTAGAATTTGGTGGAAATGTCCCTAATAAACTATAAATACTATAGAGAAACTTTAGGATGATGTAATTTCTTTATTATTTGATTCATTCAATTATCTATTTTTAAGTGATGAATCTAATTTTATAACTTTTGTATAGGAACTGTATATGATCAACATAAGTGAATCCAAATATAATCATCTCTAATTCATGCAATGAGGATATAACTGAAACCACTAACACCTAAATTAAAATATTTTTAATTAATATGTTTAGATTAGTTCTTAGTGATCATTACTATAATATTATCAAATCACTATGAATTTATAATCATTTATTTATTAAGAGAAAATTTTATATAAAATGGATAGATTCTATGATAAATACATCAACTAAGTCCTAATATTTTCATCCATATAATCTTTCAAGTAAAATAATACAACGAGGAATACAACATCAAAGAAGATTGAACTCAATAATAATTTGAATACAAAAAATGGACGTTGATAAATTTTATATTAAAATACCAACTAACTCATTTTTTACTCACCGTAGGTCTATCTCAGTCAAACTACTCTTAAGAATACTACACTTGACACAATTAAGAATAAAGAGAATGAACACATCCCCGTAAGAATACTAAAAAGTTGTAGAGAATAAATTGACATTATATGACTAAATTAATTACTTTTAAATATTATTGTCACATGCCCTTCACTGAGAAACTTTTATATATAATATCAAGAAAGTAAAAATACTACCTCTTATAAAAATTCCCATGATATTTCTAGGTTCCCATTAGTATTGATGACTAGGAGAATACAACATTAAACCATCCCTATTGAAGTGTTGACTGCAATAATAATCCATTCAGTTTATATAATAGAACTCATATATTTCAAATATTTATGCTAAGAATATTCATATAATTTATTTAAGACTATCTAGAAGTGTTCTTAGTAGAGTCGACATTTTTAAATAATTCATCAGATCATTTTATAAAAAATCTAGATAATGTTTTGAAAACATGATTTGAAAAATTTATTATGATCAAACAAAAAGGAATTTGTTTCTTGATTTAAAATTTAATTGTTCTAGAATATGAGATTTCAAATAATATAATTGAAGTTTAAAAATTCAAGAATGAAATCACTACTAAATTTAATTACCCAGATTATGTAAAACATGTCCAATCATTTTTTGATTATATAGGTTTATATAATATATTCATAAAAGATTTCAATAACATATCATTACCACTATCCAATTTTCATCAAAAATAAAGAGAGTTCGTTTTTAATGATTACTATATAAATTTTTTGAATGAGATGAAAAAGAAATATGACATCTCCACTAGTGATACAACCACTAAATTAGAAACTCCCTTTGGAGTTTTATTGTGATAAATTAAACTATGTTTTTAGATATGTCCTTAAAAAAAGTATTTATGAGAAAACAATGTCGTATCTTATGCCTCAACGGCGCTAGTCTCTGCCCAAAGAAATTACACCACTACTAAGAAGGGTTTTCTTTCAATTTTTCATTCCATAAAGAAATTAAAATCATGTTTTCTATTAATTAAAGTAATTGATTTCTATAACTATGTTTTTATTAGGTACCTTTTAATGAAGTTATAACATAACCCAAGGCAAGAGAGATAGATTTTGTTTTTTAATAATTCAATGTGGAAATAAAAAAAATAAGAACTATGAACCTAGAAGTAGATAACATTAATATAAACTATTGAATTATGACTTTCTTAGTAAGAACCTATCAGTAAATCCCTGACATGTGATAAACTCTTTCTAACTAAAGGAGATTTTTCATGGTATACTAACATGGTAAACTACTTTTTTAATACATAAATCCCATCAAAAATTATTTCATATCAAATTGTCAGAATAAATATTGAGTCAAAGTTCTATGCAAGGGATAATCCATATCTGTAGAGAATAGGAAGTGAAAAATGAAATGAATGTGCCTACCAAAGAATTAAGAAACCATTATGCTTAAATATTATCATACCATTTATTTTGAGGATTTAAATAGAGACTAATGAACTACTATAAAATATTTTATAATATACAATGTATCGGTCCACAGTATTCAAGGATGATCATGAATTCTAAAATAAATTCCAAAAATGTAAATCTATTGTAAACATATTAAAGAGATGAAAATTCCTAAAACCTCTATGAAATTTATAAAAAAAATTACGTGTGGGGAATGTAATTTATTGGAACCTTTCTAATGTTGTTTTATTATATTTATACATATTTCTTATTATCGATATTTTTTCTAAGAGGTTGGAAGTAAAATCCACCAAGGCTAATGAATAATCTATTGATTGTGTCGTTGTTACATCTAACATCTTCAACAGATTCGGAATACTAAGGGTCATCATCTGTGAATAATGAACATAGTTATTTAATATAATCGAGGGAGATTTTATTAAGAGATATGGAGGGATCTATAGAACATCCACACCATATCACCATCAGACTAATTATATTATTGATATAAGTAATAGTGTAAGAAAATATAGTCATATAAATATTAATAACCACAACTATACAAATTGTGTCCAAATGTTAGAGGATAATTTATTGGAATATAGAAAAACATACAATAATTATATAGGAATGAGAACCTATAGGCTGGTATACTAGAAGATCAATCACATTATTTTAGAATAGAAACATAAATCATACTGGCTAGTAAATAAGATGAATATAGACTTAGAGGAAATATGGTAGCAAGGGTTGAAAAAAATATAAGATCTAGAAAAAAATTATTATAGATTCTTTTGATAATGATTATATTTTAAAGGATAAAGAAAGAGTTCCATATGTAAAATTGATATAGACCTCCATCCATGAGAAAAAGTTATAATCTACAAATCCAAAAGAAATTAATTATAGGTAAACATTATTATGTATATAAAGGAGCCATTATATTCATTAATGTTCTATATTTATATGTATTTGATATTATAGTATAATAATCAAGGAAACTATTTAGTTTGCAGGAAAAGATAGTGAAGAAATACTATAAGAATTTTCTAAATGAGGCACTCAGAGAGATTAAAATCCTACAAACATTATATAAGTTAATCCAATAGTTCATCACTCTAATTTAATAAGTTAGATATTCCTTATTTCATAATCAATTATATATGACCAAATCTATAATAATTCACTATGGTCATTACAGTAAATAATGTGTTGGTAATGATATTTCTTTAGTTTTAGAGTTTTTGTTTTCACTTTTATTTTTACGTAATAATGGTTGATTTTTTAATATTATTTTTAATTCTTAGATATTAGTTATGAAACTACTTTAGAATTATATATAGTTACACTTTTGAGAAATTGAATCCTTTTTCTAGAACTAGGATAATGAATTTTAACTAAAAAGGATTCTATTAAATCAAAATTTTGACATGAATTCACAAGAAGTTAAAATCAAACATTGGGAAAACTATCTTATAAAAAATTAATATATCAATGGGATATACTAAATAAAATCATGAAACATTGTGTGAACTAATGTAAAATAATAAGATAATAACTAATAGAGAAATATTCTTATGAATATATTTCATAGTGTATGTGAGTTTAATGCATTAATAAGAGTAAGATCAATCTGAGAGATGGTTTTCCAATATCATCATCCATGACTAAGATTTCAAAAATTGTCATGTGGGAAGATTTTTAATTCAAATGACTTATTTCCAGATAGTTGGAATCATGAATTATGTTTATTGTGCAAAACTTCTATGGGAAAATATAATAAGTTTCTAATTTAACAAGTGAGTGGATAGATTTAGGGAATTATTAACTCAAATGATGGAGTAGATGATGTATCTGAATATTGCATTGTAAGTATCAAGGAAATCTTATATTATAAAACATAAGATGATTTTTATAATGATTTATTTTTAAAGGGGATTATTATTTTTAATTTGAGACACCTAATTTATTTTTTCATATCCTTTTTACCCAGGACTAGGAATTTAGAGCAAGTAAGAACTGTGTTGTAAGATAAAAACTTTTAGTATTTGAAAAAATCCTTTAATTTTAAGTTTAAACCACTTTTTTTATCATAATGGATGTATGTAAAACTATATAAAGGTTTTGGGGTCATTTCGGGTTGGTTCAGGACCTAGAGTCCTTTTTTATTAGAGGAATAGGATGAGGCACATTGATTTTACTAACATTGCACCTCAACCATGAAACCCTATGATGGTGAAACCTGTTTTGGAAAATTATGAAACATGGAGAAAGAAACCATGAAAATTCTATAATTAATTTCATATGAAACTCACTAGGTTTTTCTAACAATGTTCCAGGACCATGTGTGGTGTGAGATTTAAGATAGTGTTGAATGAATGGTTTGTTCCTATTTTATCTAACCATGCACAAGAACTATGTGATGGGTGAGGTATTGGATAGTTGTTATCACATGGTTTGTGAATGTTTTTGAAAGAATCGTGAAAAACCCATGTAATCCTTTAAAATGTGTGGAATTAATAATTTTACCCTCTATATGTTAACCTGTATTTTGCTTCTTCCACCAACCCATTTACATATCATCCCACCATAGGAGCTCTCTATTTCTACTCTTAAATGTTTTATTCAATATATTTTTTCTACAATCTTATTCAATAACCTTTAATCACATTGGATCACCATTTTTTGTTTCTACCACTCATCTTTCTTCCTTCATCATTTCATATCACCATCTTTAGTGTAATTTCAGAGTGGCCTAATATGCCCTATTTTCATGATATTTTTTTGGTTTCTCATTTTTCACTTATTCAAACCTAGATCTGAGTTTGATATTGGATAAGGAGTGTTCTACTGATATAAAGTTGGAATCCTTCTTCTTTTCCATAAAATTTTATATGTTAATAATGTTTCATCATTGTGTCTCATGTTGTAATTCCCACAAATTTCCCCAAAATAATTAAATAATATAATTAATTACCTAAACTTGGACCTTAATGTTCCATGAAACTCTTCACCCATTTGGAGGTTGAAGACCTCAACATAAACCGCCCCTTATGATGTGTTAATTTAATTTCTATTAAAAACCACTCTGTCTTATCTATGAAATACCTCTATGTGTGTTTAGTTGGATACTTAAAAAAATGATTGAATAAATTTTTAAATTGGAATTCATATAAGGAAAGGTAAATTTCTTTGTCCCTGTTTATTTATAATAAATGAAATGATCAAAGTTATATAATGGAATTAATGAATGTGTGAATATTTAAATATACCTTTGATCACTTATATATTATACTTCACTGTTGTTCAATCCAAATTGTTTGAATTCCGACAAATTATTTTTGAAATGGTTAACTGGGGTGCTCGGGAACCCTAGGGTGTGGGTCCTCTTCTTCGGTGACGATGGCAGCACCTGTGTAGGTCCCTCCCCCCTCGGCGGGGGATGAATCTTCGTCGGCCATCGGGAAAGAAGTTTTCCCATTTCTCCCATTCTCTAACCCTGCCTTCCTTCCTCCATTTCCGAAAGCTACTCTAAGACCTCATGTCCGAAGCTCATTGATGGTTTTCCGAATCTTCAGATTTCAACCTCAGAGTTCACGGAGATCTCTGCTCTCTTGATGCTCACCTAGGTTGTGTGGTACAAGCATCAAAGTACTTCAGTGGATTCCTTCGATAGATTCATCTTCTACTCCTGGGACCTCCGTGAAAGGGCGAAAGTCAGATTGCTCGACAATCATCAAATCATGATCCACTTTTCTTTAATAGAGGACCTCATTATCGCCTGGTCGAAGGCCCCCTGGTGCTGCAATGGTTTTAGTATCATTCTATTTCGATGGTTGTTTGATTTTCATAGGAAGCGTGACCCACCCTCTTCTGTGATTTGGGTCAGCTTCCCTAACCTTCCACTCCCTTTCAAAAATCCATCTGTGTTAAAAATGCTCGAAAACCTCATTGGTAGATATCTTCTCTCGGATAGTCGCACAGAATCTATTTGTCACCCAGTGAATCCGTGGGTTTGTGTTGAGATAGATGTGTTGAGATGGATGTGTTGAGAATCCCCATTGATTATGTATGTATAACAATAGGTGAAGAGTATAGGTGTAAACAGCGTGTGGTTTATGAGAGTTGGCCTGATTTTTTCTCGTCTTGTAGGCATCTGGGACATCTCTCCGATGTGTGTCGACGGGGGTCTGCAAAGCTGGTGGTCAGGGGTATAGGTCACCGGGGTGTCCAGATGGTGACCACGATGGTGGGTAGTGACGAACAATTGGAAGCGGGCAGAGAGCATAGTGATGAAGAACCTCAAATCTTATAGCCAACAGATGAATGATGCAGCAACCCTTCAGCCGATGCGAGTGTTGAGGATGATTTGGGTTCTAAGGTGAGGAAGAATTCTATGGACCATCAGCTGAACCCATTGGTATATGAGGTTTTTAACAGTCTTAGGGATGATATCGGGGGTCCCTCCAACCGTGGTGTCGGGGGAAGGTCTCGGTATGAAGATGTCTGTGTGGAAACTCAGATGAATGAGAGGGATGTGGCCTTGGAATAGAAAATGGGAGGTGTGCAGGCGGTTTCAGCTGCTTTGTGTACAATGAAGTTAGAGGAAATCAGTGGGGCTATGAGTAAGGGGAAGCATAGACTAACTACGGGCCTGACTGTGTATAGTGGAGGAGAAGAGGCTAGAGGTTTGGGTTTGCTGAAACAGACTCTAGTACAATTGAGAAATAGGTTCGACGACCTTCCAGAGGCGGATGTTTGATCTGATTCAGATATCCTTGAGAAGAGAGGTGAGGGCTGTGGGAAGGAACTCATTGGGTTTGCACCCGAACTCTCGGCCGATGAAGCTCTAAGCACGAGGAGTAGAAGGGGTAGCAGGAGCGTTGGGAAAAGGAAGGGGAGGAAGGATTACTCCTCATTCCCTCCTCCTTTGGAGACTCGGTTGGCAAAAAAGTTAAATTGAATTAAATTTTCTAGTGAGAACCAAAGTCCTCAAAGAATAGGGGACCAAGATGATCAATCTTTGGACTTGATTGTAAGTTCCAACAAGGAAGCGCTTGAGTAGGTATTGGTTCTGAATGTAAATTAAGAGGAAGCATCAAAGATGATGGGGAGTTCCCTAAAAGTGTCTCTTAATGAGGAGCCATAATCTTTGATTAACCAATAAGATCTCATATTGGTAGGGGACTTCAATAAAAGTCTAATCAGTATGGAGGAGTAGATCCAGTCTTGAGATCAGCTAGGTTCTGAGGTCGAAAAGCTAATTTCTAAGGTACAAGACACTCAGGTCTCGTCTCTAGAATGGAAACTATTCAGGGAAGTGGGCTTTAGTGACCTTAAGTTACTCTTTTATGATTCTGTTTAGGTTGGACTGCTGAGTTTGGCTAGTTTTGTGGACTGTTGTGCTTTCTGTACCTATGTTAGGTGAAATGTTTTGTTTATTATGCTGAAAAACTTTTTCCTGCAATAATCACTTCATGCAATCTTGATCCAGATAGGGATTAGATCACGTAGTCTTCACTGGATCTTGCCTTTCGAATTTGGTCATTGAGAGGGTATGTATTTTCCATCGGTATCGTGCCCATGCATTTGCACGGGACTGCTAGTCAAAGGGTCATCCACTGATGACGGCTGCGATATGGGTCAACTACTGGGGAGGATACTGTTCGGCGTTTTTTTGTTGCATTGTGGTTGTTATTGGATTCCATGGTTTCTCACTTTTCCTTAAAAGTGTTTTTATAATAAAAAAAGTAATTTTCAGTTAGTATATACTTAGATCACTATAGAGTAATGGAGTAAATTTAGTAAGACTTAGATTCCAAATATATAATTCCTTGTTGAAACATGTCGGATTCTATTTGATTCATTTACATGACTTACAAGTGGTACAAAATCCTTAGACATGGATAATGTTTGAGATATGTGAATAACATAGCCTAGTACTGATGGATCACTTGAAAACTATAGAAATTTTAAAGGATTGTGATTATCTCCTTGGATTCAACTATATGTCCTTAGGCATGGATCACCTTGGATTATCTCTTTGTTCACCAATAAATTCTATACTGAGGTCACATTTTTATTCTCCTCAATCTTGATAATGATGCATTGACCATGGGGCTTGGGATTATAGACTATTAATAGGTTTATGTTCAGTGATATACAGTGTGAGTTCATGTTCATGGTTTTTACATAGTTTACTTTCATTGAACATTTCTTCAAAAAATTTATAGTACACACTTGTACAACTTATGTTTTAGTATTTGTTTTTTGGAATTCTATTTTACAGTTTTATTTATTTATATACTGTACACTATTACATCTTATATTCAATGACTAGATATGTATTACACACTATTGGTGGTGTCCTACTATGTTTTACTCACACAATGTTCAGTTCAATCTTTCGTATCTGAGTAGACTTAATGGATGTAGGTAAGTATAAGTGTGAGTTCCTTTCTATGGATTCTTAATTTACATTTAGGATGGGATCATGAGAGAAGATGACTGATCCAGTTCTTAGTAAGCTCATAGAGATAGAATTTTTTGGTATTTTGTTTCCATTTTATATACAAGTACTATATTTATAACTAATTCCATTTATACTTCCTCTAACTATTTAGATCATGAAATAATCTATTTATAATACTATTTGTATTCATGTATTTTTATTATTCTCTTGGTGATTTATATCTATTATTATATTTTTCTATTTATTATATTATTTCAACTATTGTACCCATTATTTTTTGTTGTGTTATACTCTAATAATTAGGGTGTAGTCTCCCAAATATACCACCTTACATCGTCATTTTCATTTAGAATTATCTAGTATATGGGAGGTCACCTTGTTGTTTCCAAGTATAATAAAGAACACTAAGAGGGGTGAATCAATGGTTCCTTTTTATTTTTATAAGAAATTTTCTTAACTTATTCTATAAAATTTCTTAAACGTCGAAACATCTAAAAGATATGATCCACTAAAATATAACTTCCCAATAATAAATTTAAAATGAAATTAATATAAAGATAATGTTCCAAATGATATTTAAATGGTTCAATATAGTGTCATACTCCATTCCATGTTCAATAGTCCCACCAACATGGATTATTTCACAATATTATTCCCAGAATACAAAGGGACAAGAAGTGAACAAATCTAAAATCCCAATACAAACATTCCTATTATAGGTGGTTATCCCCCAAACTATCCTTTTTGTATCCACTTTCCCAGTGTAATTTATTCCCCCAAAAAACTATTCTTTTCAGAAACTGGTTATTATCCCATGTTACAAGCCTCACATTATTTCTTATTTTATGATTCAATTTATAATGATATTCACTTCCCCCAAAATTAAGATAAATCAAACTTTACATGTGAAAAATCATTAATAATGTTAAAAATTCTCTGAATAACTTGTTGGTCTTGATACATTATCCAATTTATTTTCCCTGGATAACATTCTCAGAAAAATTCAGTCTAATCCACCTTAGTTCACTAACCTCTGTTGGATAGTCTTTGTCTGATTGGACTCTATCAGATTCTTCTTCTATTCAAGCTCTAATTGAGTAGAAACGCATACTGTAACTCACCACTTCTTCATCCAATGAAACTCATTTTAATAGACCTCTCTTTGATGGATGTCTCTCCAATGATCTCACAATGATAGCCTCATTCCAATGAAATTTCATCTGATGGAACTTCTTCCAATGATGGGATTGAACCTCACTTTGATTGACCTTCATTAGCTTCAACCTCAAATAAAAATTAGGTTGTATTCACAATACCATAAAAACATGAATAGTTTCAAGTATGAATGTATAATGAGCTTATATTTATAGTCATCCCAGAAGGGTAAATTGTGGGAAAACGAATTCAACTACTTTCACAAAAAAATAAAAAATCCCAAATTTCACGTTCGTTTATATTTTGATCATTTATTTCTTTAACTATTATAAATACTTTTAGGATTATCTCATAACTTCTCAAATCTTCTCAAAACATTAAATTGAATCATGATTTCTAAACATTCTTCAACCTGATTCCATATTCATCCCAATGTAGTTCTTCATTATGATGAAAAAAATCACTCTGATTTTCTTGACCTAATTGAAAACATATATCATCTAAAGGATTATCATTACAAATATCCATATCTATTGAAGTTCACATTTTTTTCAAACACTCAGATCAATGATCCTACATCCAATGAAGTCCAACATCTGATGAGTTATCATTATTAAAATGTGTCTGATAGATTTTTGTCTTCCTCAATTATAATGAATCAATCTCTAGGTCATACCAATTGATCGAAAAAACATTTTTTCTGATGATTCTTGAAACTCTTGAGAAATAAACAACATTTTTGGTCTCTTTCTCTATAAATAATCGTAATGTAACATAAGTTATTCATTCAATCTTTACCCAATTGAAGAAAAAATGAAACATGATAAATATCATTCAATATATTGTTGGGAATCATCTGGTTGATTGGTCTTTGATTTCAATTGAAATCAACAGTTCCAAAAATCATCGCATACTTATCCCCTTCAACCAAACATTACAACCAGTCTTCTTCTACAAATATATTCTTCTATGATGTTCCCCTCATTATGTTAATAGATTTTATATTAGAAGATCATTGTCTAACATAAGTTGGAATATTGTATAACTTTTCATACTTCTAGAACCTTCCCCAATCCTATTGTAAAACTGATAATTACTCAGACACCTTTTCTCTCTTTCCTTTCAAGGTCCGAAATCATATGTTTTTCAAAAAATATATGATATTTGAGTCCTTTTAAAATAGAAAAGAATAATCATATTTACATTGGAAAGTTATATAACTTTCCATCCTTCCATAACCTTAAATATTTCTCCCCAATCCTCATTCAAATGGCCTATATTTCTTAACACATTCTGATGAGATGAGTTGGATTCCTCTTACTGGTGGTTTGGGTCTAAATTTCTATGTTTCCTTTGGTGTTTTACATATAATTTTCTATATCCAGTACATCTTCTTGGTTAGTCTGGTGGGGTGTTTTTGGATAACAAAATTCCAGTTTTTATCAACTTTAAACATATATAATATTTTGGAAATCAATACAACTAAAACATAACTTGGTCCTGACAACCCCCCCTATGTTTGTTTTCAATACCCATTTCAAAACAATACCACTTGTTCTTTTTATTTTCTCACTTTTTATTCACTAATATATGCCTTCTACATGTCTTATACATATTTACTTCACCTAAACTCATACATCTGCTTTATCTCTAATATGCATTATTTTCTTGCTATCTCAATTCCTTATCACTACCTCTTATTGACAGTCCAATTCAAATCCACCATTGTGATAGGTTTAACCCTTATTAAATACTTCATTCATTTCAAAAGGTTAAAAATCTTCATCTCAAAATATTTATATTCTTATTCTCGAGAAACTTTGTTTGACATTAATTTCTTAACAAAGATCCTTTAACTAAACAACTCTATGTCTCTATGGTTAAATTTGGTGTAAAAAAGAATGTATACTTAAGGTTATAAATTTATTCCACAGCACAACTTTTAGGTAATACATTTTCATTTTTATTTCAAAATATAAATATATCAGAAAATTCATGAGTGTAATTTTAAAATATTTAATTTAACATGCACTCATCTAAACAAACATATAAGAAAGTTCATGTGTATTAACAGAAATTTATAAAAACTATTATTTTTTTAACCTTGTTATTTTTTTATAAATAATATTAAGAGACTGAGATGGAATATTTATTATTTAATCTCCATAAATTTCCTATAACATAGTACAAATTCAAATATTTTTGGAATTAGTAGGAACCTCAGTAGTTTCCTAGAAGCTTAATTGAAACTAAGATTCCTCTGTTAGTCTTAAATATTTATTCTTATTCTAGGATTTTTAATTGGATTTATTTTCTTCTTTATTTTAATCCTTATAATATTTTATAACTTGTTCCTTTTCATCTATAGAATCTTATGATAGGGATGTAAACTTATTTTCACCTTTGGTAACTTTTTTATTAATGTGAATCTGTAAAAAATCGTTCATACCTTCCACTTGTTCTAGAAGGATAGTTGAACAATATTTAGTAACATTCCCTTCTTATCACATCACTTTCATATTTTATTTTCAAACCAAAATCTACTGAAATATTTTTATCAAATTTTCTAACATCCTTAAAAATATATTTGTTCCCCTTTTATTAAATAGATTTTTGGGATTCATCAAATTTTTTAGACTTGTAAACTTGTTCTAGCCAAATAATTAAGAATTAGTCCTTTTCATTCTTAGCCTTATTACATTCAAAATATTCCTAATATACTCATCTTTCTTCATATTCTCATTTTTCATTATTGGTAGATGAATATCCATCACCCTTAGAGTTTCCTTTATCGGTTCCAAAATTTTATTAGAAACATTTGAATTTATTTTCTAACCATTTATCCCCATAGATTCAAAAATGTTTCCGAGTAAGGAAATTTTTTACCAACATGAATTATCACAATGTCTAAAAATTCCACCAAACAAATAGTGACCTTTAAATCTTTATTTTCTTGACTGATTGTGAACTTGTTCAAAAAATTATTGTTGTTTTTTCTTTACAAATCATCGACCAATTTGTTCTAGGTGATTATTTATGAAATAATTTTTTTTAATATTGGAAAAAAATGTTTTCTTATAAACCATATTTTATAAACCATTATTTACATACTCTTTAGAAGTTTGACCTTTAACATTAACTTCCATGGTGAAGTTTTCTCCCATATTTCTTATCTCACTTTGTGTCGTGAGAAGAATTGATTTTGTTTCTAACTACACCTCTTCTTTGTCGGTAAGAATAAATTTTAAAACATCTATAGTCTTTTTTGGATTCATCTATCTTCAAATTGTTTATATTATTTTCATCAAAAAATTTCGATTATTACATGTGGAGGTTCTCATTTCCAATTGATCTTTCATCATTGATTACCAATTTTATTTCAAGATCACCAATAAAGATACTCTAGGATATAATTAAATTTATATTTTTTCCTCTTATTTCATATGATCACCATTCTCAAAATATATATCCAAAAAAACATTATGAAAATTGTTTCTTTATATATTAAGTTTATTATTCTGATCAATCTTATTTTCTGAAATTATTTTGATAATCTAATCCATTTTGGTAATCACCACACCATCATCATCGTTATCTAAATAATTACATCCATTTCTATCTTGAGTAATGAAGCTATGTTGATGACCAGATTCATCATTGGATTATAAATCATCCATCTTTCTTGCACTTAGAGATATTTTTTTTGATAATGATATATTTCCTTCTGTGTTTTACCTTTTTTCAAAAATTATTGTCATATTCTTCATACTCATACTCTTCAAATTTCTTCCTTAGAATGTTGTTTTATAAAATTTCCGTTCCCTTCACAATTCCAACAATTGAGATTTTTACTTTTCCACTTACCCTTATTGTATTTATTGGAAATGAGGGAAGCAATTGGGTTGAAATCATCATCTTCTAACTCATACTATAAATCACTTGATTCTTCTTCAACTTCTTTATATTTGTTTTTCCACTTTATAAAATCTCTAAATCCTATATCTTTATCAGAATTTTTGTTAAATGTTTTGGATTTTTTCATTTCTTATACCACAAAAATATTCTACCGTTCATCCAAAGATAAATATCCATGATATTATAAATATTAAACTTTTTCATCAAATCTATCTGAAAAAATTATTATAAATTTCTTAACAATTGTAGAATCTTATATCATCTCACCAAATATTCTCATGTTACTCACAATCTTACTTACCCTAATAGAGTATACATCAATACTTCCATCATCATCTATTTTCATATCCTCAAATCTACTTCTCCATATTTAAAACATAGCATCCTTAACATTCTCATTTCCTTCATAACAACTTATCATCTTGTCCCAGATTTTTTTATCCATAGGAAACCCCATAATATTTACATAAATATTATTAGTAAGGGACATCAATAAATAATTATGAGATTTTCCATCAACTTCGATAATTCTCTTATCATCAATTATCATAGAATCATCATTAATAAGAAGAAATACTAGAATTGTTCCATATCTAACTTCAATGACAAGTGAATGAAGATAGTGTACCATCCTATTATTACATCTTTGGTAGTTATTTCCATAAAAAAAATAGAACACACATATTTTACATTGAATTGAAATACCCCATTCTCAGAGATGGATCTTTCTTATGGAACCTATTCTGATTCAAATTATAATGAAATATAGGTTCTTAATTCACTCTTGATCCAAATGAAGAAAAAAAAGAAAACAGATGTAAATAATTGACTGCATTTTTTAGAAACATTTGATCGATTCGACTTTGATTACATTTTCAATAAATGGTCCGAACTGTCTTTGCATAATCATCTATTCCAACAAAACATATCAACCTTTATTCTTTTATAAAATTCTTCTTTCATCAAGATCTATTCATGATGTAAACAAATTTTATATTGGTAGAACATAATCTGACTTATAATTAAAAGTTCATGGAATTTATATCCTTACACCACCTTCTTGAATCTGATTTCCACCCCTGAGAATTGCTGAGACACACTTTCTCCCTTTCTATCATAAGGATTTCATCACCAGTTTCTCAGTAAACTTATGATATTTTAGACTTACAAAATATAAAATAATATTTTGATATATATTGGAATGTTCAATGAATTTCTATCCTTCCAACACCTTCTGTTTTTCCAACTGATCCTCATTCTGATGGTTTAGATTTATTGACTCACACTGATAGGCTAAGTTCAATTCCTCATACTGATGGCCTTAGTCTAAAGTTTTGTGTTTCCTTTTTGGTTGTGAATCCAATTTATTATGTCTAGTGAATCTTATTTATTAGTTCTATGTGGCATGACATGAAATCAAAAAACTCAAATTTTTCATAACATCAAACACATATCATATATTGACAATAAATATAACCAAATAGTATCTTTTTCCTAACACACCTAAACCCATATAGCCCACATGTTAGGTTACTTGAGAGTAAAATTGTCTTGAGATGTCATAAATTTGTATGAGATATTTTTTACTTTTTCTTTTCCTTACTATTTTGGAATGGTATACTAGAGACTAGGATGTGATGAAACATTTTAATAATTCATCCTTGGAAGTAGATAAACCAAGTATGTGGAAAATCCACATTACCGAGAATGGGACTAGTTATTCTGGATTTTAAGAGTTATAGTTATACTATTTTCACTGATTTTTGATACACTAGACTTATGTGGTTTTTTATCATTATTGATTTTTACCATTGGGATGGTTTGGAAAGGTATACTTTCCTCATGAATCATTATAGGAATATATATATATATATATATATATATATATATGTCATTGCATGCATATTATACTTCTTGATTGCGTGTTTCATATTACTGATTCATTGGTTGTTAAACTTGTAAATTATCCAATTTTTCCTATAGGAGAAAGGAGGAAATTTTGGTTACATGAAGTTTTTACATAATTTTAAATGGTTTTTACCATAGAGATTGATGATGGAAAATTATCTAACTAATTCGGCCATGATTCAGCAATAGTATCTTGGCTTCTTATATCGAAACTTTTAGTTGGTTTTATTTAAATTGATTCCAATTAGAAATTATAATGTAATGCCTTTAAAAATTGGGAACGGTGATCCATATAATTGAACAATTTCATATGGTTTTTTTTATTCTAAGACTAGATTTAAAAGGATATTTTCATTAAAATAGATTTATAATAGTAACTTATAAATTTATGTCTTTGTAACTTTGGAATAGAAATCCATATAATTAAACCATTCACTGAAATTTTGAAAAACAAAATTAAATTTATAATATAAAAAATTATGGTTTTCATTAAATTGAGATTCTAATTACCATTATAATAGTATTTTACTCTATAAATCGGAATTTAAACTTTATATAACATAACCTTTGAAAATAAACTTAAATATCATCCTTGACCTGGCATCAGTAGTGGGTGGTTTGGTTAGTGTTTTTATTGGGTAGTGAGGTTTATACCTATCATTTTTAACTATTGATAATATTTCTTTCCTGAATCTTGAGTTGAGAAGTGTGTTCATAATTGTAGATATATTCTTCCATTATGGTCGTGAGTTGAGCACTTGGATGGTTGTCATGACCATGCACCTGAGGTGGTTGGACTTGAACCACCTGTATTGCCACCTGTGCCACCCCCATAGTACCAACTATTATTATCAGTCTATGAATTGATTCTTATATTTGATATAATTTTCTATTTCTAGTGCATTTTATGGAGATATCTCCATAACCTACACAATCTATGTTGGATTTGACTAAAGAATTTTAGTAGTTTCACCCTCCTACCTTTTCAGGGAAAGGCTTCTCCCATGCTATTGAATCTTGATCATAAGTTACACTATATATTTTTTCCTAACACACCTAAAACCATATATCCCACATGTTAGGTTACTTGAGAGTAAAATTGTCTTGAGATGTCATAAATTTGTATGAGATATTTTTTAATTTTTCTTTTCCTTACTATTTGGGAATGGTATACTAGAGACTAGGATGTGATGAAACTTTTTAATAAGTCATCCCTGGAAGTAGATAAACCAAGTATGTGGAAAATCCACATTACCAAGAATGGGACTAGTTATTCTGAATTTTAAGAGTTATAGTTATACTATTTTCACTGATTTTTGATTCACAAGACTTATGTGGTTTTTTATCATTATTGATTTTTACCTTTGAGATGGTTTGGAAAGGTATACATTCCTCATGAATAATTATAGGAATATATATATATATATATATGTCATATACATGTCATTGCATCCATATTATACTTCTTGATTGCATGTTTCATATTACTGATTTATTGGTTGTTAAACATGTAAATTATCCAATTTTTCCTATAGGATAAAGGAGGAAATTTTGGTTACATGAAGTTTTTACATAAATTTAAATGTTTTTTACCATAGAGATTGATGATGGAAAATTATCTAACTAATTCGGCCATGATTCAGCAATAGTATCTTGGCTTCTTATATCGAAACTTTTAGTTGTTTTTATTTAAATTGATTCCAAGTAGAAATTATAATGTAATGCCTTTAAAAATTGGGAACGGTGATCAATATAATTGAACACTTTCATATGGTTTTTTAATTATAAGACTAGATTTAAAAGGATATTTTCATTAAAATAGATTTATAATAGTAACTTATAAATTTATGTCTTTGTAACTTTGGAATAGAAATCCATATAATTAAACCATAAACTGAGATTTTGAAAAAAAATTAAATTTATAATATCAAAAATTATGGTTTTCATTAAATTGAGATTATAATTACCATTATAATAGTATTTTACTCTATAAATCGGAATTTAAACTTTATATAACATAACCTTTGTAAATAAACTTAAATGTCATCCTTGACCTGGCATCAGTAGTGGGTGGTTTGGATAGTGTTTTTATTGGGTAGTGAGGCTTATACCTATCATTTTTAACTATTGATAATATTTCTTTCCTAAATCTTGAGTTGATAAGTGTGTTCGTAATTGTAGATATATTCTTCCATTAAGGCCTTAAGTCGAGCACTAGGATGGTTGTGATGACCATGCTCCTGAGGTGGTTGGACCTGAACCACCTGTATTTCCACCTGTTCCACCCCCATAATACCAACTATTAATATCGGTCTATGAATTGATGCTTATATTTGATATAATTTTCTATTTCTAGTGCATTATATGGAGATATCTCCATAACCTACACAATCTATGTTGGATTTGACTAAAGAATTTTAGTAGTTTCACCCTCATACCTTTTCAGGGAAAGGCTGCCCCCATGCTATTGAATCTTGATCATAAGTTACACTATCTATTTTTTATCATATATAGACATATCTATAAAGTAATGTGAATCCCTAAGCTTATATTCTTTTAGGATTATATAAGATATTTTTGATGTTCTTATATAAGAGAATTAATATAAGGGTATATTTTGGAGGTAAGTCTAGAATTGTTTTTATAACTACATTTTCCATCAAACTCTCAGAGAAGACATAGATATGGATTTTTTTCCTCTAAAGTATGGTGTTATGTATATCATGGATTAATTATCTCATTTTATGGGGGTTGATAAATTCATACCGACTCTTTATGTTGATGTGATATCTAGGGAGAGACGTTTTGAAGAAGGGATAAGGTATGACATTTGATATTAGATGAACATATTCCAATGGATTAACAAGTGTGAGATAGTGAACTAGTGCCTTATCTTTGAGAATAATATGAGAGTAGTTGATAGTGTTGGTCATGGTGGTTTAACATCTATATGTGGTGGTTCCACATCTAGTTCAACTAATAATCACTTGAAGACTTCTTGTGAGGGTTTTTGTAGTCATACTATACTCACTAGAAGTTATATAGTATGAAATCAGTGTTTAAGTAATTGTCACATGAAACCCCATTGTAGTAGAGAAATACATTAGTGATGAACCTACAGAATGATGGTCTATATCTATATATTTTTCAATACATTTCCACTGGTTCCTAGTGGGCGAGGATCTAATTCAGCTCCAAATTCTGGGGTAGTATTTGTGGCTCCATGTCATGAAGGAAGATGGAGTACTAGTGGATGTTCAAGAGGATCATGTAGAATGGATTAATGAATCTAGATATAGGTGATGCATCATTATTTGAGTGAGCCTTCTTAGGTTTTCATGTTTTAGCTCAAGGATATAGATATGGACAATTATATAAAGTACAGACAACACATGAGTAGAGTGTCAGACCATTTATATTAAGTTGTATGATATCAACATTGTCAAAATTAGTATTTTATTTTTTTCAAATACGCACATCACACTTATTTATATTACTGGATTTAATGGTTATCCATGGTCTTGAGATTGAATACATTTATAGAGTTATGTCATTGAATACAACATTGGGATCTTTTTTAGTGGGTGTTCACTAATGAAAGGAGTTTCCTCTCAAGATAGTTGGCTATTGTTTCTTCTGGAAGATTTTCATCATTGATATGACAATCTTCACAATAACTATTGGGATTGTATTATTATTTATATTTAATTCCCTTATTAATATTAATTTATGAATGGTTTTATTATTATAATCTAAGTAAGGTATCTATGTTCATAAAAGATAATGGAATGTATTGATGATAAAAAATCATGAAAGGATTTCATTCATCTAGTGGTGTACCATTTTAGGGATGTTTTTCCAAGTTAATTTTTGAAACTATGGATTAATAGAGGAGTATATTAAATCATTGATCTTGTTTTAGGAGTGTATCCATTATCTATTTCACTTTACAATATGGCTCCTAATAAGATTTAGGAACTCAACAGGAAGATGGTGGTGTATACAACCCACTACTTATCCTTGGGGTTAACCACTAAATTATTTCAAGAAGGAAGATAGAACATTAAATATATCTGGGGAATAATAATGATTGTATCATATTACTATTATGAATTATTACCCACTTCCTCATATAGAAAATCTCTTTCACTAGCTATGAGGTATTTGGGTCCTCTTAAAAATTGATTAGAGATCGAGATATCATCATGTGATAGTTTGGTCTTCAAATATACCACGTATAGCTTCTAAAATCATGTATTTATTATATTAATATATGGGTATGTCATACATTCTAACCAATTCACCTTCTATTTGTATTCCCTTGATGAATTGGGTTTTCTACTCATATTTGGATTCCTTTGTCATAATTTTTGTTGATAACATATTATTTTACTCTATGGATTGACAAAATCATTCCAAACACCTTGATATAATACTATGTACGCTAAGAGAGAATATGGTCATTGAAAATATCAGTAAATGAAGCATTTGGATTGATAAATTCTATTTATTAGGTCACAATATCTCAAAATCAGGGGTATAAGTGCATCTTTAGATGACGATAGACATTGATTCTTAGGATTAACCCAAAGATTTCATTGATATATGTATTTTCTTTGGGAAAGCCATTTATTTTTGGTGTTTCATCTAGAAATTTCCTCACCATGTATCTCCAATCATGGGATTAACCATTAAAGGTGACAAGTTCTCATGGTTTGAAGGTTATGATAAAGCCTTTCCAGAATAGAATGAGAGTCTCACCATAGCACCAATATTGATTGTACATAAGTCTATAAAATTTTAGACAATTTACTGTGATGTATCAAGAATCATGCTGGGAAATATTTTTATTCAATGTGAATGAGCTGCAGTATACAAGTCTCATTAGTTGAGACATCATGAGAATAATTGCCTAATACACGATCTCAAGTTATCATTTGTTATTCATTCAATATGTTACTATAAGAATTACTTGTTTGAGGAATATTTATTTGTATAAATATACCATAAATGACTCAAACACATATTCTCTCTGTCAAACATGAACATGTAGATATTAAGATGGGTTGAATATCTTCTATATTTTGACTTTTTATTTCTCATATTCCTAGGAATGCTAATGAAGTTTTGTTTTTTTCTGAATAACTCAGAATCAAACCGTTTAGAAAGCTATTAGTGGATAACAGTTGACACATATTGGTTCTTAAATGAATCAAAATGTTCAATAATTTTCTAAAAATACTTTTCTTCAGGATTTATATATATATATTCATTACTTAATGACTAAGTAAATAGGAAGAAACTTGTATATCCCTATTTATTATTCCTAAGTGAAAACATTTCAGGTGAGAAATTCTCCAGTGGTTGGCTTGTTAATGGGGATGAGGTACTACATATCTATGGGTGTGTTTGGGTACCTACAAACATATGAGATCAAAATATCTGAGAATATCATGCATCCAAATGGGTATTATATTCTGGACATATGAAGATGTATTGTGATATATTTCAGTAGTATTGGTGTCCTAGGATGAAAAAAATCATAGGGTTTTTCACTCAGTGTTCCACTAGTAGGTGAAAGAGGAACACCAGCGACCTACTATCTTGTTACAGCCATTACCCATACTTGAGTGGAAATAATATGATGTAACCTTGGATTTTGTAATAGAATTGTTAAATTGACATCAAGTAAAACTATATATGTGTTTTTGGATAGGATGATGAATTTCACTCACTTTTTTCCTATCACAACTGGAAAAATGGACTATTGCTGCAGTTCAAAACTGTGGTAATTGGTCCCAAAACCTTTGTCATAGACAATAGCCACAGTGTTGTCCAATCATGACCACTATAATCATGTAAGTAGTTCCTATCCTAGTGCCATTGTTTTAACTATGGAAATATGACTCTAAATTGGCCATCATGGCGATTGACCTCTAGACACGGTTTAAATCTTAGCAATAGCCTAAATAAAAAATGTCACTGGTGAGTTTCAATCCCTGAACCTCCCTATTGTGATCCATCATACTCACCACTACACAACATGACAATTTATATATATATATATATATAATATGAAATATTTATTAATAAAAAATATTGGGATAGCCTCAAAACTGTGGTAGTAGGGATTCCTGACAAATTTTTTGTGGTAATTTTTGTTCCTATGGGTACCCTATATCCACGGTTTTGAAAACCATCGAAATAGGACACAAAACTGTGGCTATAGGACATGTAAAATAGGCCTTTATCCATGATTTTAATACTGTGCCTATAGGCCACAGAACCGTGGTTATTGCCACCAATAGCCACGGTTTTAAAACTGTGGCTATGGGTATGTGGTAGTAGATTCATTTTATATTTGTGTATCCAAGAGACCTTAGTGAAAGAATGTGGAAGGATATATGTTTGAGATATTATAATCATTCTTGAGGTTATACTTACTATTGTATCATATAAGGATTCTGAGTTCACTTCTCATTTCTAGTAGGGTTTGTAGAGGGCTATTGGTTCATAGATATTTTGAGTACAGCATATCACTCACAAATTGATGATCAGTCCAAGAATACGATATAGGTGTTAATGTACATGCATAGTGTAATACCCATGAAATTCCATGTAATTTTTTTGAAAATGTAATGGTCTTTATTTGAGACCAGTACCTAAGATAGAACATAATTCTGAGGCATGGAGTGGTCGGGATGTACTTTCTAAATATTTTTAAATTTCATTAAATAATCATGTGACTGTGTTTTTTAAACATTTAAACTGATACTAGAATCAAAAATCAAATGACATTATTGATCTCAAATCGTAGGGATTCACCTTGTAAGGGAATAACATCGACCGACATGAGTCGACTGAAAAGAATACTTCTCTGGACTTTGAGTAGAA
Source organism: Viscum album (assembly GCA_963277665.1). NCBI lineage: Eukaryota > Viridiplantae > Streptophyta > Magnoliopsida > Santalales > Viscaceae > Viscum > Viscum album. The sequence goes on along the minus strand of OY728143.1, from coordinate 956,275,520 downwards.
AAATAAAATAACTTAAAAAGAGTTATTTTATTATTTTCTCTTCATCGTTACACAGCAACTCATCGATGCTACGTTACAGTGATGAGCTGATGATAAATTCATTAATGAACCTCATTAATGAATCGGTGTGGAGAAGCTGCAACACGCACAACGTCTTACTTATTTAATTGAATAGGGATTTAGTGTTAATGAATAACCATAGAATTCCTATAATGAATGAAGAAGGAAACCACTCCAACAACGAACACTAGCGAATCAGAAAGCAGTGAAGATACCCCTAGAGAGAGAATCAGAACATGATATTGATATATGATGATGAGCAATATTCCTTGATTGATATCCTTTTCCAAGGTATGAGTTTAAATCTAAGTGATTGTTTTCCCATGTTCTTCCCTTCTATATGAAGAACGTAGACTAACTCACTAACTAGTTGATCCGCAGTTGAATTAGTCCTATGGGATTGGTAAATATTATTGCAGGTATGATATCAGGAATAAAATATTGTTGATATGAATTATACTTCCTAAAACTGCTGGAAAGAACAATTCCAGGCCAACACAGACAAAGGTTGGTTTGTTCCTTGGGTGTTCTCTATGATACCCTATCTCTTTCTCTCCTTATTATTTACCTACAAACCCATGAGGTCATGTCAAATCATTATTGGTGGGGATTCCAAATGAGGTCGAACCCCCAAAGTGATGGAAAAATGGTGAGGAGTGCCTAGAACTGAAAGTGGTTCTCTAAGAAACTCAAAAGCCTGGATGGATAAGAAAAAAACCACCGGAGTGAGTCTAGTGGCCGGTGCAGGATACTATCGACGACGACCATGGATGGGAGGAGGTGTTTCCGGGTAGTGTACTGAGGAGGTAGACGTCAAGGAAAGTAGGTTATGGGGTGGCAGCGCTAGTTGGGCGCCGTGTCGTTTAGAGAGGCCTGCGGGGTAGACCATAGTGTGCACTAGAATGTTGTCTAAGCTAGACTGCTTGCAGAGAGGAGGTGGCCGGCCTCAGCTAGCTGCGTAGTTGTATGAACCCGATGATAGAACGTCATCCAGGCTAGACCCAAGCTGGTATACTGATGTGGACTGAGCTAATAGATTGAATTGGGCCGTTGGGCAGCCTGGTCTAGAAGAGAACTGGCCCGCCTTACGTGCCGGGATGGAAAGGAAACTGGGCCATTGTGTGGATTGGTTGGAAAGAAATTGGTCTGACTAAGTTAGACTGGGCTAGAGAATATAGATGGGGTCCAAAAACAATCAATGTGACAGGCCGGACTGGGTCATTTGAATCGAGACTGGTCCTGCTGGACCCCATGCCAGGTTGGTTTGGGTTGGTCCAACTAAGTCAGACTAGGCCTGAACGCAACCATACCTTATTTATTAAAACATAAATATCTTTCAGGATAAGCATCTGATTGGAACGTTGTATGTGGTTTTGGGACCCTTACAACTTGACAGTCCTTTGGGTATACACTAAGTCAGACTTCGTGGTAGTGGAGATTTGACTGATGGATTGAGGATTAGATTCTCATGGAATCAAGTGTGCTACGATCAGGAATCCTACATCTGGCTATGACACGAAGGAAATAATGATCGGACCTCGGAGGTCCAGTATCCAAGCATACCATAGTGGTCTAATAGCTGACCAAACCTTAGTGGTTCAATAGCGGAGCGTACCTCAATGGTCTAGTAGCTGAGCAAAACTAAGTTGTTCAATGTCCTAGCAAACCACTATGGTCCAGTAGCTAAGCACACCTAAGTGGTCCAATAGCCGAGAAAACCTTAATGAATCATTAGGGATGAGTCCCTCAGTAGTAAAAGATTATTCATCTTTACGAATAATAATCTTACATTCTATAATTTCAGTTATACCTGGGGTGAGTTGTCTTTGTTTTGTGGTCTTGCATTGTGGTCTTGATTTTAGGTCTTTCCTTTGTTGTTTGGGATCCCTACTGAGTATTGTGTTACACAACCCTACATGGGCTTTTCTCACACATGTCGTGTCTCATGGAGGTGATCTATGCTTCGACAGAGACCTTGGTTGTCTGGGACCAAGTGGTGCTCAATGAGACGGGATGGATGAGCGTACTTCTATGGCTACATGCAGCTACCATTCACCGTCCCTTCAGGTAGGGTCATGAGAAGATGGAATATGGCAGTTTTAATTTCCTTTTTGGATTGGGGCTTGTATTATGGCCCCTTTGTACTTTCAGTTTTTATTGTACTCTTTGTAGTTTTCTCAGTGACAATTGTGGTTTACTTTGTGTTTTCTCTCCGCAGTTTGATCTTTGTATGTGTGTACAGGTTTAAAAAAAATTCCTTCTCTTTTTGGGGATATGCCTACTCTATTCTAGTCACTAGCCCTTGGCCGATGGAAGGTAGGCTTGTGGTAGTCACAGAACGGGACCAAGGGGGTAGGTCATGACAATTATTCTATGCATGATTAATTTTATATTTTCATAGGGGAAACACATATCTTCTCCATGATTCTTCTATAATGATGGTTTCTATGATACTATCCATATGGATCCATATGAGGCGCTCTACAGTAGGATTTTTCTTTCACCTCTATTCTATGTAGAGTTAGGCGAGGAAGCACTACTATGACCTTGTATCATTCAAGAGACATCAAAGTAGGTATAATTGATCTGAAAATATATGTCTATAGATTTTTCTAGGAAAAGGTATTTTTCTTATTAATGTCACCGACCTCTAGAATTTTAGGTAGGGGCATGGTTCATCTTATGTGTTTCTTCCAGATTTTTTCATCGACAGATTCAAATGTATGGGAATTTAAACCCTAGTTTTGTGAGACATTTTGAGATCTTGAAAAAGTTAGGCCGGTAGCCTGTCAAATTGCTCTTCCTCAAAAGTATCAGGGTATACATGATATCTACCATGTTTATTAGATTTTATATTATTATTCCTACCCATATCATGTTCATTTTGTTTAAGGAAGTTGAGTTGGTGGCTAATGCATATTTTGATTACCTCTAGTTCATATCCTTGACCATAGCATAAAGACTCTATAAGGTGAGAAAATTATTATTATATAACTACTATAGAAGAAAAACCATGTATTGGATGATATCTAAGAGTTTGATTATGATATATGTGTTTAGTTTCCAAAGTTATTCATTTATTAAGATCAACTACCATTAGAAGGGAAAGTCATGGATGAGTTGATAGAAGGAGGGGAGGTTGTAGTATACATGTTTTTTAGAGGTAGAGATCCTTTATATACAGTTTAAACCTCTTAATTTTTTTATATAGAAATTTATAAGGGGTTTAAATAGATTTTTAGAGTGTTCAATCTTGTTTTGTGGCTCGTTGTACCAATTTTTGGAGGAACAAGCTAAGACGCATGGTTAGCGCACAGTTTACACTAAACATTCTCCTCAACCATGCATCCCTGAGAGGGTGAAGCATACTTTTGAAAACCATGCAACATGGATTTCATGACCATGTTAAACCTATAATAAATTATTGATGTAACCTTCATATTTTTTCTTGGTTTTTCTATCTTTTCACCTAGACCACGTGGGGTGTGGGCCTCAAGATAGTCCCACGTTCATGGTTCGTGCAAGGATTTTCTAACCATGTGCATGAACTACGTGAGGGGTCACATATTGGACATTTAATATCACATAGTTGGTCAATGTTTTGTAAAAATATGACATGAAATTTTGAACCTATTTAAAATGTATGAAATTATAAATTTTCCCCTCCAACTTTAACCCTTATTTCCATTCTACCTCCTCTCCATTTTCAAAAAATCCAACTGGAGGAGTCTCTCATTCTCCAATTCAAGATTTTTTTTATATAATCACTCTAAAATCTAATTTTATCATCATTTGTAACATTATATCATAATAAATTTGTCTAACAATCATCTTGCTTCCTATCTCACTTGTCATCACCATCATTGGTGTTATTTCAGTGTGTCCTATTATTCCCTATTTCCAATGTGTTTTTCTAGATTATTGTATTCTATCCTTAAACCACTTTTTCTAGGATAATACAAGATAATGAGTATAATACCGTGATAAGGTAGGTGGTATACTACTTTTCCATAAAATTATATATTCTTATAATTTTTTCATTATTTTCCATGATAGACATCCCACATATTGCCCCTAAAATGAGTAAGTCCAATAATTATTCACTTAGAGCTTGGAATTGATGTTCCATAAGACCCTTTACATAGTTTTAGGTTGATGACCTCAATATGAACCCCCCCGCCCCTCAGGAAGTGTTAATTTAAATTATCCTCAAAACCACTGTTTCTTTTAGATGAAACACATCCCAGGTGTGTTTGGTCAGATATTTATAAAAAGGGATGACTAAATAGTAAAATTTGAATTTATATAGGATGTGGTCACTTCCATTGGAAATATTGATTTCTTATAAATGAAATTATTTAATGTATTTAAATTAGTTTATGAATGAAATGAATATTTACATGGCCCTTTGATCACCAATATATTACGCAAGATTTTTTTGTTATGGACTTGGATCACTGTAATGGTGTGGCCTGCCTTATGTAAGACATATATTCCTAACCAAGAATTACTTGGTAAAACTCAAAGTATATTATCTGATTCATTAATATGACTACCATGTATCACACCATCCACGTACACTGTGAATTTCTTAGATATTTGAATTTATAATCCTAGTACCAATGAGTCACTTTCAAACTCCAGAATTTAAAATTCCTTGGATTATCTCCATGGAATCGACTTGATGTCCTAGGACATAAAATGCATTTTATTATCTACTTGGTTTCAAATCAAGTCTATAATGAGGTTACCTTAGACATGATCCTTATACATGATGAATACACCTTAGCAATGATCCTTGGGTTCCCAACCAACTAATATGTTTATGTTTAGAAGTATCTAGTACGAGATGATGATTGTGGTTTTTACCTATTTTTATTTCATTTTATAGTTTTCATGATTTATTTAATCAAAAGGCCATGAAGCGAGCCAGACCCGATCCTACCAAATTTTATTAAAAAATAAAGAACATAGTCAAAACATCAAAATGGATGTTTACAAAGCCTATTGAAAGACTTACCACATGCATCAGCCTCAAAAAAAGCACACAACAATCAAGAGCCATAAAAGACCGCTCAGAGCTTGAATACAAAATAGCCTTCTTTTATAACGCATTAACAACTTGATTGGCCTCCCTATAAGCATGTGTCACCTCAAAAATGATACCATCAAGAGACGAAGAAAATCAATCCAAGAGGGCAACATCATCCATGGGGAATTCCTCGACCGCCTCTGGAGGATATCAACAACCACCATAGAGTCTAATTTTATCGAGAGAAATCACCATCCAAAATGAACTGCATAATTGATCAATTTTATCATAGCCCACAGCTCAGCCTCAATTGCAGATCCCTGACCAATATAATGATAAAAACATCCCTTAACGAAGCCTCGATAGGTACAGAAGACACCCCTGCAGCCCGAAGGCCCAAGTTCACCTGAAGCCGCACCATCAACATTGAACTTCAACCAAGAGGGAATAGGAGGAATCCGTCTAATTGACTTAATAAACAATGTTTTTCTAACACTGCCATCAATGCTAAAATTCATCAAAATAATAGGATCATTCAGTCCATTATGCATACATCAAATCTGGACTCTTGAGGCTATAAAAATAGCCCTAGGAATCTTCCTCACGCCGGACCAGAAGGTTGGATTTATATTCTAAAAAACATAATCATTTCTAGCCGTCCAAATGAAACCAAAAGTTGCTGAAACATCCACCATAAGGATAACCTGAACCTGATCACTGCAGCAATTATTGACTGCTGAATAAAGGAGTCCATCAAATGATGTCAAATCCAAACAACAACCTGTCATATCCTGGATATACTTCCATAACCTGCATATCAAAGGAGAAGACAAAAAAAGATGATCAATTGATTCCACCGCAACAAAGAAGGTATAGCAGACCAAGGCAAGGTGAATCCCAGACCTTTGAAGAGAGAAGTGAACCAATATCCTTCTCTTACATAACCTCCAAAGATGAAAATACACTGAAGGAGGGATTAAAAAATTCCGGAAATCATACATCGACTTTGGGGATGCATTATCCCCAGCGCACATATGCCGATACATTGCCTGGGTAGTGATAACCCCATTAGTGCTTGGTTTCCAAACGAGAGTATCTTTTTCAATGTAAATGTTTCTGTAAATTTCATCTTTGATCTGAGGAGGAATGAAATCATAAGAACCTGGTCCTCCATTCTTTAAATCAGCAACCGAACAGCACAACACATTAGATGGAATATCAACATCCTCTTGGATCAGTCTGGCCAACCAAGAAGTGCTCCAAGTATTCAGAGTGGACTCCATACAAACAAGAAACTTTGAATAGGACATAATCCCATTAAAATAAGACTTTAAGGTAGGCCAAATGGAAGAAGAGAGATAGTGAGAGTAACCATCCTAGAGCCTTGATGTAATCCGAGCTGAGAGAAACTCCATAGAAGAGTCTTGATATATAACAAGATTCTAGGTAAACTTTCTAAGCAGTGCCTCATTAAATATAACCAAATATTTGATTCTAAGCCCCCCCCATCTCTAATGACTTAATGCACTCTTTCCATGCCACCACAATCAATTTCCTATCATAAATGGAACAAATCCATATGAAATTTCTGATAAGCCTTTGGATATCTTTTATCATATTATTTAGCCACCTGTAAATAGAAAACACATAAACAAACATAGCAGTAATCACTGAGTTGACAAGACAGACTCTCCCAGCTTGAGACATAGCTTTCCCTTTCCATGTATCCATCTGAGAAACAATTATCAAGATAATAGATTCAATATGACACCTCTTGACATGACCCCAAAAAGGAGTTACTCCAAGATAAGTGAAAGGCAATGAGCACTTTTTAACCCCAAGGGATCTTGTGATTTTATTCTGCTTTCTGATGGAGACTCCCTCCCCAAAAACCACAAAATACTTCTGAAATCTAATTACCTGCCTAGCTAAATCCTCATAGTGCTTGAAAATTATTTTAATTGAAGATACAGTCCTTGTATTGTCATTACCAAATAACATGATTTCATCATCATAGAAAAGATGTGTAGGGGAAGAAATATCTCTACCAACTTTAATCTGATTATACAAACCAGCTTGAATGAGGCTATTAAGTCATACACTCAAATAATCCTCAGCAAGAGAAAACAGAAGACCAAAAAGAGGGTCCCCCTGCCAAAATCCCCTAAAACACTGAAAGAAACCCCTGGGTGATCCATTGACCTGAATAGATAACCTGGTACTCTTAATATTATTGTGGATCATAGTGATGAAACTTGAAGAAAATCCATGCATTCCAAGAATAGAGAGAAGAAAACTCAATTTCATTGTGTCAAAAGCCTTTGAGATATCAATTTTCATCACAAAGCTACCTTGTTTGACCTTCCTTCTCATAGAATTAATACATTCAGTGGTGGTGAAGATACATGTTTGAATACTTCTTCTTGGAACAAACCTAAATCCATTCAAGGTAAGGAGACCCTTAACCACCTTACCCAACCTTGTGGCAATTATCTTCCTGATGATCTTAGGAATAGTATTTCCAACAAAAGCCGGTCTGAAATCCTTAATATCAGGTGCACCCTCCTTCTTGGGAATAAGAGAAATTAAATTGGTGTTCGCACAATAATTCATGGAAGCAGTAAAAAAATAACTCTCTAACTGCATTAAAAACATGATCATGAACAATCTCCCAGTTGAACTTGAAGAACTTATTAGTGGAAGCCATCCAGCCCTGTAAAACTGTCAATATTCAGAGGGAAAAGGGCTTCCCGGACCTCCTTGCCCCTAGGATCCTCCACATGTTTTTCATTTTTCAAATCACCAATACTTGAGGTGATGTTTTGGACAATCATATGGGATCTATCAGCCTCATTTTCAGAATATAGATCTTAGAAGTAGCTCACAACTGAATTTGAAATATCATTCTCAGTAGTGGGAAGCCTTCCATTAATGATTAAAGAAGATATACCCCTTCTGAATTTTCTTTCCTTATGGATACGATGAAATAAATTAGAGTTCCTATCCCCTTCCTTCAACCAATGAGTATTGTAGACAGATTTGGCCAGATTGTCTTTAGATCTGAGCAGTTCATCCAGCTTTGATAAAGCCTGAATCTCATTATTTGAAGGGATGGAATTCAATTGACTAAAATTTTGAAATCTATCAAGGTGACCTTCAACATATTTTATATCCTCATCCAGATTAGAAAAGGAAAGATTACTCCATTCCCTCAGCCTCATCATAGTGGTTTTCAGCTTTGAAGACAGAATATGTGAAGCATAACCCATAAATCTAGAGATCCAAACATCAAGAACATTCCCCCGACACCCATTAATCATAAGCCATGAATTATTAAATTTAAAAGGAATGGCAGCCATACACAGACCATCAATAGAGAAATCCACCACCAAAGGTTTATGATCAGAGTGGATTTTAGGAACCAGAAGGCCAAAGGCACTGATAAGATAATTTTTGTCATCAATATGAACAAGGAACCTATCCAATTTATTGTCCTGCCTCCCATTGAGAGTGTATCATCCACAGGTAAAATTTTCACCAACCGTTGACACTTCAATTAGATTGCATGTATCAATACATTGAGAAAAATCCTTGGCCGCAACCTGATTAAAATTAGATCCAGTTTTCTCATTAGGCCGCGACACCGTGTTGAAATCACCAATGATAGTCTAATTTTGTGGAATTTTAGAGGATATAGATTCAATATCTATCCATAATTCCCTCCTCTTCAGATAAGAATTATCAGCATAAACACAGGACACCAAGAAGGTAATCCCATTCCACTCAACAGATGCAAAATCAAGTTGATTCCCTTGAGAGCAGGAGAGAAACTTAAACGAGTCATGTTTAAGTAACCAAAGACTCTCAAAATTATCCTCATTCACATTATGATTTAAAAAGGAGTAACCAAGAGATTCACATTTGAATGCTTTCCAGATGGAAAACCTCATCCGTGTCTCAACAATACCAATAATCATCAGCTTGTTGGTCATAATAACATGTCTAAGGTCCTTGACCGTGGGATAATTCCCAAGCCCTTGACAATTCCAAAAAAGGATCTTCATTTATGCAGGTCTGTCATGGCCCTTGTTTGAGCCCCTCCATCCCATATCAATTGCACTGACTAGGCATGCTTCTCAGTATTCTTCCTCTTTTCCATACTTAACTTTGATTAAACACTACTCGGAGCATCTAAAGAGCCAAAACCAGTGGCCGACTCCATGGATAATTGAGGTTACTCTTCACTGTCAGAATCCACCTTATCATTAGACCAAGAGACACCACTCAAAGGGGAAAACTTGTTCAGTGAACCGACTGGTTCCTAGCTGATCTTCACCACTTGCTTCCTCGCAGCCTTAGACAGAGGAACCTGAGAGAAAGATCCAGCAACACCAGTAGATTCTAACACAACCTGTACATGCTCTTATACAGGGGACTCATAATGGACAGCCCCATATGTCTTCCTAGGCACACCACCAACCTTCAAAGAGCTACCCATATCCATTCTTATCTCTGATCCAGATGCAAATGTACCCGACACTAAATTCTGGACTGCATGCTCATCAAGAGGAAAAATCTTCACCTGTAATGAGTCATGCCCAGGCTCAGGACCAGTGACAAAGTATTGACCATTATCAGCATCAGTGACTTTTGGAAAACCAGATTCCACTATACCCAACCCTGCAGCCTGAACTTCATTCTCCTCAGAAGGCTGCACCTGCAAAAATATATCATGTCCTACTCGAGGATCATCCAAAGGAGTTTCCACCTGCACCTGCACTATATCCAGGGAAGCAGCCACCTACACCTGTACTGCAGCCTGAGTGGTAGACACCCCATCCAGTGCATTATTGCAGGAAGCATTATGTGCCTGCACATCCTGTTCAGTCCCTTCAGAAACCAAGGGTAAATGCGAAGAATGAGTAGGCTCCTGAGAAGGAAGATTGTGCAAATAGATATCCAGCCTCTCCTTATTATCATCATCAATATGTATCTCCCTAATAGCTCTTTCAATTAGAGGACCAAGAGCAGCCTTCCCATTGACCCTCCTACAAAGTGAATCAGAGTGTCCCTTCATCTTGAACAAGCCACAAATTTTACTCATGTTGCAATCAAAGTCCATATGAACAAAGAAATGGCAAGAGAGAGAGAATTCCGACCTCCCTTCATACTGTATGTACAACATGAAGCTGTCATCTCTGGTTTCAAGAACAACCTCCTCCATAATCATTGAGTCCATATCCACTTCCACAAGAACCCTCACAAAATGACCAAAAGTGGGGTTCTCAGAATTTTTATCCATTCGATTAGGAATGCCGATCGATGAAGAAATATCCCAAATGATTCTAGGATGCTAGTAACGCCAATTAATCTTACGAATTTGAATCCAGTCCTGTGCATGGGAGTCGTTGACATTCTCAGGGTTGAAGCTTCTGTCCCATTCCTGAATTCGAAGAACCCCAAGCTTATGCAAGAGAGAGTCAAAGGTCCATGCTCATCTCTTTGAATCCTCAGATGAGAAGAGAGCATGGTAATACCCACGTCCCATGGAAATCATCTTCCTTTCTTGAAGTCCCTAAATCTGTGGGAGTTGATGATGAAAATCATTGAAATTCTAGATAGATTCACCTTTTGGAAGAATGAACCTAGCAATAATCAATAATCGATAAAGTGAAAATCTTTCCTCAACAGCAATTTGATTAGAGGAAACATGCGTGAGCTGTCCCTTTTTAATAATTCTTCCAGGTGGAGGGAAATCGAACTCTAGGAATTTACCCACAACTTTGACAACATCCGCAAACCTCTTAATACCTAGATCTCCAGAAACAATAGCCACTGTGGATCTCTTTGAGGGCACATAGCGAAACATTTCCTTGTGACTAATACAACCAAATTCCTTTCTAATCGACGAGGAGATGACAGTCAAGGATTCCTCGCCTTTCTTCACATCTGGTTCAACATCATCAGGATTTGGGTTTTTCCCATACGCTCCTCTATGATACTCCTCCACTATCTTTTACATGATTTATATACTACCCACTATTACTGCATATTTTTTGGACTATATTTTGTTGACTTCCATTTTACAGTTTTCTGTATTTATATACAATACATAATACAACATATACTCACATACTAGATTTGTTTCAAACACCACCGGTGGTGGCATAAAAATTGATATCACTAACTATTTGGGTATAGTTTGGTACCCAAGAATACTTCGTGGATACATGTAAGGATAAGGGGAATCTCCCAGTTATGGATTCTTGATTTATTTTTAGTAAGGAGGTTGGAGAGAAGATGACTGGGCCATTTCTTGGGATACTTGTGGAGATAAATGATTTTTGGTATTTTTTCCATTTAATATATTAGTAGTGTTTGTATACATGATACCATGTATGTCTTCTCATATTATTATTAGATCATGAAATCATATATATATGATACTAATTTTCTATAAGTCATTTAATTATTATTTGTATAATCTTAATCTTCTACTGAATTGTTTCCATTACTTTATAAATATTATTTATGTTTATTTATCCTTTATTTACCACAGGAATACACTATAATAAATATAGTATAGTCTTCTCATCATACTACCTTATACCCTTTATTCTATTTGTCATCCTATGGAATATAGAGAGGTATTCTTGAGGCCATTTATCCCACAAGATCAACTAAATAACTATGAAATGGGTTCAAGAAGTCACATGTCTAGATCTGGTAAAAAGTGATTACATGAGGAAAAATCATGGTTTAATAATTGGTTAAGTGAATCAATAATATATTTAATCATATTCTATCCATAACACATTAATTTTATTCCGTACTGTATATTTTACATGATAATTCTATAATGGTTTCAATGTAGCACTTCATTACATCGGATTTGGTGAATATTCTTTAATACTAATAATCTGTGAACACTACCAATAAATAATGATTAGGGAATAAAATTATTATTGATATTTAGGAAGATTATATGTTTTGGGAAGAAATAGATGAAAAATAAGAAAAATTAATTTTCAAATTTATTGTGAATGCATATATTTTTCTAATCACCAGATATTTCTTTTCCGAGCTAATGCAAGCCAAATCAGGGACCAAGAGTATGTCAACATGCTAGTGGAGTATCAGGATATCATCATTGATACCCTATCCCAAAACAATGTATATTTTCACCAATAACTAATATTATTTTAGAGTGATGACATATCATACATAAACTTTAAAACATTACATTGGTGCCAACACAATTTGGTATCTGAGCCCAAGGGTATGTTTTCCACTAATAGATAATATTTCAAAACAAAAATAATAATTATTTATTCTAATATAATATGTTACTTAAATTCCATGACATGAATTCATGAAAATATACATTGATGATCTCACATAAAGCTTAATTTAAATAATAAATTTCTGATAATAGTTATGCACTATACTTTGGAATCAGAATCATAATAAACATAAGAATACCTATCCTACTCAAAAATACCTAACATTATCCTCAAATAATCAATCAACATATCGATGAAATAACACTTCCATGCCTCATATTATATCCTAATATAAGGAATCCCATGTTAACCAGTCTAATCTATGTTAAATTTAATGATACCTTAATTATTTATGTCGCACAGTATATCCACTCATAATGTAATTCCAATACCTAATGTATAGTACATTTCCTATAAAAAATATTTTCAATATTCACTTTTGGTATTGACATCTGGCCAATGGAATCTCATATCTCAGTACAAAAAATAATTCTATATTTATTGTTATCTTGTATGAATAAAAAAGAGAAGACACACCCAAGACTGGAGCATTCTCAATCCTCATGTTTCATACATAGAATGCATGAAATGAATTATGGGACCAAAGGAATATTATATTTATCTTATCTCACAAAATAAAAGAAATGAGCCTAGGTTATGAACTACCCATCAATGTGATAAATTGTTTTGATATTATTTCAATTTATACTTCACCCGTGTGGCCAAATGGATCTGTAAATTACACATGAAACTATTCTAGAGTATTATAGTGACATGAGGAATGATTCAAGATAGACATAAAGCTTATAAATTTAGGATTAAAGTCTTCATTTATGATCTTTTTTCTCATTTCACTTGATCATATCAATTTTTTTAATTATATTATTTAATCTTGGGGTTCTTTTTTGTGATCCATTACACAAAGGGATAAACGTATCAATAGTGATTACTCTAGTAAGGGATACCCTTGAATTTTCTTGATTTCTAATAAATTTATATTTCATTTTTTGTTAATATTAACTTCAACTATGTTATACTAGTTATTTTTTAATTATAATAAAAAAACCATTTTTCCATGGTTATTAATCTATTCTCTCCTTGTACTCAATAAATATTTCAAATGATAGAATAGAAGTGATTCACTGTTTAAGTGTTTGAGTCTTCTATATTTTTCTTGGGAAACTAATTCTCTCCCATAGAATCTTTGGATCAATATATCATGATTGGTAGGTACCTTTATAGTGGAAGGTGAGTTTTTTCTTGGAGTATTGAATGATTTTTCATCAATCTATCAAAAATATAAAAATAAGGATCATCCCATAGTAAAAAGTTTTAAGTTAAAACTCACAAAAACTAACAAACAATAAGTATCAAAGTATGATTTTGGATATTTCATTGATCATTATCCAAAAAAAACTAATCGTTACATTCCACTAGTACTTCTACCCATCAACAAAACACATATATATTTACTAATTGATTATCTAAGTATACTATTTATTTAAAAATAATTCATACACAACCCCCCCCCCCCAATATGAAACCCATGATAAAAAAATTACATCTTTCATTATAGAAAATATGTGATATCACTAAACTACGTTCCTTATATTTAAAAATCTATGTTTGACCACCTAATAATAGTGTGAACAAAATAATTTTATGTCATGTGGAATGGATTTCAAATGATAAGGGAACTGAATTACAAATTATAAAAAAAATCAATGAAAATACACAAGAAATTCAAAATTCAGTAAAGTAAGGGATTAAAAAATTTCATCGCACAAAAAATGTAGAGAGTTTATGTATAAAGTAAGGAAAAATCGATTGTAATAATTTTATAGTAGTTTTGATAACAAAGATATTATATTTATTATTCACACCCTCCATCTCTAGAGTAAAGATATCCACTAATATAGACATCTATTTTTATGGAGGGTGAAAATACAAATAAAACTACCTATTATACACATGGATGCACAACCAAAACCCAAATTTTTCCCAATTAGGTGCACAATATGAAATATACTTTTTTACTATGAGACACACATCTGGTTTTAATGGGACTTTTTACAATGATAGAATAAAAAAACCCTATCTTTTATAGAATCCCAATTGGGAGTGTATAGTATTACTTGTAACATCCCAGATTCAGGTGCCACACAATGGGTGCCCTAGACCCAGTTGGTCACATGACCTCAAGCACATTTCTCCAAATGCCAGAGGCTGCTAACTAGCAGTGAGGGAAATTTTTAATAGTGTAGAAACTATGCCCTCATTTGTCAAAGTGTATCATAGTAGAGAAGATAAATAACGTACAATAATAGCGGAAGCAATAAACCATGCACAACTGATATGAACAACCGTAGTAAAAGACAATCAACTGATATATGGATAATGATGAAACATGTCTCTAGTGCTAAGAAAATATACAGAACATGTTACACAATAGAAAAATATGATACAATGGAAAGTACAGGTACAACAGAAAAAAACAAAACAGCTTGCATCATCATGAGCCTGAGCTCAGTCCCATGCTCCCCTACACCTCAGCAACACTCAAGTACCTGTATAGGGACCATTTCCCTTATCCAAACCTGCAGTAATATAGTCTGTTTGGGCCGAAGACATGAACCAAACATGGTGTGAGAAATAAATCCCAGTAGGGACCCACCAAAATCCTATGCCCAACTGTCAGTGAACAATGTGAAACAATAGTGTACAGTAAATACAGAAAACTAGTAATGACTCAAAAGTAACTATCATTACCAGTTTTATTTCCATTTAAATATTTATTAAGCAGTTTGATTTTAATATCACTCAACGTTCCTAATAACTAAGACCTCGGGCTAATCAGAACCTTACCCTCAGGCTAATATAACCACACCCTCAGGCTTACCCTTAGGTATAATGAATAGTGCCCTCAGGCATATGGAATCTCGCTCTCAGGAATATCGATTATTTCCATTAGGAACAGAAGCTACTAACCTCAGGCATAAGATGAGTTTCCCTCAGGCTAAACAACTACTTCCCTGAGGCTAATAAAACAATGCCCTCAGGCTAAAGTAAAACACTGCCCTCAGGCACAAGTAACCGGGCCAAGCCCGAAGCATAACAAGAAATTTCATGTACAATTTCTTTCAAGGAAAAAGGAATGCTCAATATAAACATGGCATACCCTCAGGTATCCAGCAAAATTTCTAAACAGAAGAACACACCCTAGGGTTGTACTAGATCCAAGAAGTGATCCCAAACAGTAGTTTTATGCTTAAATTAAATTACCTATGCAATTATAGGTATTTAAATAACCAAGGCCTCAGTCATACGACACCCCAAAGTGGGTTCGTAACACAATGGTACACAAAAATACACAGCTGTTGGAATTTATACACCAGACCACCTACCTCGATCGCACCTGATCGATATACGTGAATGATGCTCCTCGAAACGCCCGAGAACGATGTAGATCTGAGTTAACCGAAAATCCAGTTCAAATGTAAATAACTTCCCTTAGAGGAAGAATTGGAAAGAATGGTTCCAGAAGAAGGAATGGCTTAGCCATACGATTCCAACGAGATAGACGGAGGTGGGATTGGATTCACAGTGCTCGTTCGGGTGATCTTCGAAGCCCCAATCATCTATCCCAAGCCCTCCCCCGGTTCTAAGCCAGTTCTGTGAAAAGGGGAGGATACTGCCCATTTTAAGGGAAAAATAGACGACACAGCATGTACTATTGCGTACACAGTGTGTACTTTAAATTTTTTTAATTGTTCCTCCGGCGGCTTCTCACCACACGATGTGTAATACATGAGAACACGACGGGTACTGCTGCTCAGCTGGCGGCTGCCTTCACCGCCGTACTATTTGCCTACCGACTGACTACACGGCATGTAAATCCCTACTACACGGCGTGTAGACTGATTTTACACCTTTCATCGCCTGCATGGCTACACGCCTTTTGTACTCATCTCACACGGCCAAAGTACACATCATATGGACAAGTACATGACATATACCCTCAACGTTTTGGGATTTTCTTCATTTTCCTTATTTTCCCAAAAAAACTTAAGGAAAAGAAATAGGAAGAAACCCATACCTCAAGAATAAGAACCAGGTTATTACAAACTTCCCCCCCATAAAGCAATTCATCCCTGAATTTCCCTTCCAAGGGTGGAAAAGATAAAGCGCAGAACAACTCTGGCCACTGAGCACGTGCATCGATATCCCTCTCCCAGGTTTCATCCTGCGCTCGGCCATGCTGCCATAGCACCCGTACGAGAGGAACTGACCAGCCTTAGAGAACCTTCGTGGTCCAATAAATGATACAAATCAGATGCTCCTAAAAGGATTCATTGACATGAAGCTCAAACTCCTCGGGCAGAAAGATGTGAGACGGGTCTGAATGATAACAGCACTACTGAGATACATGGAAGATATCGAGCATGGAACAATACCTCTATGGTAACTAAAACCGATAGGAAACCAGTCCGAATATTTATAGAATCTCAAATGGCCCCACATACCTCGGTGAAAGTTTACCCTGTCTCTTGATCCGCCTATATCCCAACCTCGGTGAAACACGCAAGAAAACCTGATCCCTGACTGTGAACTCCAAGGGTCGTCTGCGGCGATCAACATAAGATTTATGACGAGACTGTGCTGTAGCCATCCTCTTCTGAATCAATAGGACCTGCTCAGAAGTCTCCTACTTGAAACGTGGTCCTAGTAAAGTAGACTCCCCAGCCTCCATTGAGCACAAAGGTGATCACCATGGCCTACCATATAAAGTCTCATAAGGTGTCATCTCAATAGGCACCTAAAACTATTATTGTAAGCAAAATCAACTAGGGGTATATGCTTCCCCCAAGTGCCCCCAAAATCTAGGATGCATGCACACAGCATGTCCTCTAGCACATGTATTGTACGCTCTGACTAGCCATCATTCTGAGGGTGGTCAACTTTTATCAGAAGCACCTGTGTACCCAGTGCCCTCTGAAAACTCTACCAGAAACGAGACGTAAAATGGTAATCCCTATCTGACACGATAGATCATGGGACCCCATGAATATGTATGACCTCTTAGATATACAACTTTCCAAGTTTTTCAACACCGACGGTCTCCTTGATCAGAAAAAAGTGAGCTACCTTCGTGAGTCTGTCCACAATAACCCACACATCATCATTGCCTTGAGGTGACCTTGACAACCCCATCACGAAATACACCATGACATCATCCCATTTCCACTCCGGAATGGGTAATTTCTATAATAGTCCAGCTGGTCTCTGATTCTCTTCCTTCACCTACAGATAGGTGGAACATCTCGTAACAAAACCATCTACATCTCTCTTCACACCCGGCAACCAATACTGACGTCTCAAGTCACGATGCATTTTGGTAACTCCTGGATGAACTGCCCAAGACAGAGCATGAAACTCCCGCATCAGCTCCTCGCGTATATCCCCTAGAACCCACACTCGTCCATGGAAACACAGTACCTCATCATCACCTATCATCAATCTAGGAGGAGGGTACTCATTGGCCACCGACTCCCATAGGACTAGGCCTTATGAATCAGATAGCTGTCTCATTCTCACTCTATCCAAATGGGTATAATTCATAGAAAAAGATGAAATATAGGTTTTCCCCGGACTATCGTGCACATCCAAATGCATCTCAGAGAACAAGGCCATAGGCTGCCACTCACCACTGGCCTCTTGAACCACTTGTGTCTGAGTCTTTCTACTCAGTGCATCAGCAAATGAATTACCCTTACCAGGTGTATAAGAAAGCTCAAAATCGAAGGACTGAAGGTATTCGACCCACCTTTTCTACCTCAAATTAAAGTCACTCTGAGTAAAGATATATTTCAAACTTTTGTGGTTGGTGAAAACAACAAAATGCTCTCCTAAGATATAATGTATCCAACAATGTAACACATGAAAAACTGCAGCCAACTCGAGGTCATGCGTCAGGTAATTCCTCTCATGTGGCCTCAACTGTTGAGACCTGTACACAACTACTCGATTGGCCTGCATCAACAAAGCTCCCAACCCAAAACCTGATGCATCACAGTAAACTGTATAGCTCTTCCCCTTTTCTAGAAGTATCAGGATTGTTGCTTATGTCAACTTTCCCTTCAGCTACTGAAAGGTTGTCTCGCAAGCTTCTGACCAAACGAACATCACACCTTTCTTAGTCAAACCCGTCAACGGCATTACTAAGCGGGAGAAGTCATGGATGAAGTGCCTATAGTAACCAGCCATCCCTAAGAAACTCTGAATGTCAAACACCTTATTAGGTTGCTCCCAGGAAACTACTGGTCTCACCTTCTCTGGTTCTACTGCAACTTCAGCCTCTGAAATGATATGACCCAGGAAGTGTATCTGGTCCATCTAAAAGTGGGACTTTGAGAACATAGAATATAGCCGATGTTATCTTAGTGTAATCAATATGATCTCAATATGGGTAACATGGTTGTGTTGAGTGTGTGAGTACATCAATATGTCGTCCATGACTACTACCACAAAAGAATCCATATAATGGTGGAACACACGATTCATCATAGCCATGAAAACTGCTGGCGCGTTCGTGAGTCCAAATGGAATAACGATGTACTTGTATAGACCATATTTGTTCTGAAATGTTGTAAGCGGTATATCCGATGGTCTAACATGTAACTAATGATATCTAGATCTCAATGCAATCTTTTAGAACACTTTTCCTCCTCTAAGTTGATCAAAAAGATCATTAATCCTCGGCAAGGGATATCGGTTCTTAACCGTCAATTGGTTCAACTTCCGATAATCAATACAATGTCTGAGGGTACTATCCACCTTCTTCGCAAAAATGACCGATGAACCCCAAGGAGAAGTATTGGGTTGGATAAAACTTTTTACTATAACTCCTCTAACTGTCTCTTGAGCTCTTGTAACTTAGGTGTAGCCATACTATAAGGAGGAATGGACACCGGTGTCGCTCCTGGCACAAGCTCAATAGATAAATCCACCTCACACTCTGGAGGTAGACCTGAAAAGTCATCCGAGAAGACATACCTGAAATGATCAACCATTGGAGGGAAATACTTCTGAAAAGTCACCTGATCATCCAGGTATAAACTCGCAATTTGGTTTGTCACACCACCTCGCCCATGATGCTCAGGTCCAGCTTAGCTTGCCTAGACATTCCATTCACCCTTGTATAGAAACTCTCTGCCCTCTGGCAACATGAAACTCACCCTACGATGATAGCAATCCACAAAGGCTTGAAAGGGAACCATCCAAGCTATCCCGAGAATGACATCATAGCTCATCATCTCTAAGACATAGAGGTCCCACAGAAGGTGACACCCACCAAACTCAATGGGGCACTCCTTACACTGACACACACAAGCCATTTTAGTTCCCAAAGGAGTTTCTAGTGTCATGAAATCAGAAGAAGAAGAAACACAGCGCCCAAGGATTTCCACAACAGGAACAAATATAAAACTATGTGTAGAACCCGTATCGAAGAGTAATGAAGATAAAACAAAAGCTAATACAATAGTTCCTCTGACAGTAGAAGGTTCGTGATCCTACTCATGTTGGGTATGTTTCACTGCATATGCCTGCCCAGTGTCACGGCCCTATGACACAGCCTGGCTGCCTTGAGCTGTTCTGCCCTGCTGCCTCTGAGATCCTGGTGACTGGCTACCACGGCCATGACCACTATCTCGGCCTGCACGCCCTGACGTATTCCAGTTTCCCGAATGGTAAGAAGCTGTTGGTCCTGCTTCTGCATGCAGAGTCTACACAAAACCCCACTCACTAGAAACCAGTGGAAATGATCTGCAATAATGCTGGAAATGACCCATCTTGCCATAAGCTCAGCACTCCACTGGGTCACATGGACACTGCGGTCTCTTGTGCCCCTGTCTACCACACTGGTAGCACATAATCAGGCCACCTGAGGCATTCCTCTGGCTGGTACTGCCACTGTGAGAGAAGTTCATCTGTATCTTCCTTTTCCCAGTAGAAATAGTACCAGAAACTGATGTCAAACCGCCCTGGCCCACAAAACTAACTTCCCATAGATTCCTCTCAGTAATCAGTGCCTAATTCACAATAACATGTACAGTAGGAAACTTGAAAACATTCACTAGTGCTCAGATGTTATATCGAAGACCATCCTAAAAGCTTCTGGCCCTCAATGTCTCATCACCCACCAGAACTGGTGAAAATTATGAAGCTCAGTGAAACGAGCAGAATAATCCATCACTGACATGACTCCCTACAGCAGATTCATGAACTCTTGAGCTCAATCTACCCTCAGAGTCTCTGGGAAGAAGAATTCATAGAAATCTACATTAAAACCTTCCCACACCATGTCTCTATAATTCTATGACTTTGTGGTAACATCCCACCACCTCTTGGAAGAATCACGCAACATGTAAGTCACGAGCTTGACCCTCCAGCCAGGAGGCATCTCAATATGCTCGAAAATAGTCTGCATTGAATCCAACCATGAATCTTCAGCCTGTGGTCCACCATCCCCTAAGAACGTAGGTGGATGCTACTGTTGGAAGATACAAGTCAGCCCATCCATAGATGTGGCAGCCGGCGGTGCTCCCTGAAAAGTCTGCATGAACCGCATGAAGCTTTCACGGAACTGCGCATCCGCGCCTGTGTTCGGTATAATGGCTGGAACCACATCTATCTATGGTGGAGGATCTATTGGTAGCCCATGGCCCACCACCTCTGGAGTATAATTGTTTCCGCTCTCTTGGAGAACAACTGGTGTTCGTCTCGGTGGCATGACTCTACAAGGTCAAACACACACCTTAGATCAAGATTATCAAAGACCAAAAATAAAGAGAGGGAGAAAGAAAGGTTCCAAGATTTACAAAACATGGCTACAGTGCGTGTTTATAGACTACACAATGTGTTCTTAAAACCGACTTCCCTCCCCGAGTCCTTCAACACAGCAAAGCCACACGACTTTCTTTGAACAAGACTACACAGCGTGTATGATTTAAAATTCCAACTGCCCGTGTCATTCGTGAAACGGCCTGTAAACCCAGGCCATACTACACAACATGTTACACCCACACATGGCGTGTACACCACCCCATTTCCCCATCCACATGGCTAAGTCCACACGGTCTTCCCCCGGTCAATATTACACGGCGTGTCCCAAAGGTACATGGCGTGTTCAAGAGGAAGTCACACCGACCAGTGTTTTTAGTGACATGGTAGGGTACCTGGGTCAGACTACACAGTGTGTTCCAAGGAGTACACGGTGTTTATGTCTCAAGGTATCCTTCGTCCGTGTTTTTAGTTACACGGGTGGACTCCAGGTATAAAATACACGGTGTGTACATCTGGTACACGGTGTGTGTTTCCCATGCCTTTCCCTACCCCATGTCCCCACCCACACGATCCATGACACGGGAAGAGACTACACGACATGTACTGAGGGTACACAACGTGTACTCAAAATGTTTTCATTTATTCCAAAACAGAAGAACACACCACGTGTGTCCGAGGAAATACACGGCGTGTATCCTAGGTTTTTCGGACAGTAAGCCTCTGAAACTACTCCAGAACCCAGAAAACATTGAAACAACACCTAAGTGCCAAATTCCAATCTTTTAGGGCCCATACTCCCTACGAATCAAAGTTTGGAATCTTATACATGTTATACACAAGTAATAGGTCAATGATCCACAAAATTCCGATCAATGAGGGTCCATACTCCCCAAAAACCAAAGTTTGGCGTTCACTCTATCAGAAATCGCACACAACAATACCCTATAAAATAATAGGTATTTATCAAGTATCTAGCACAACAACATGCTTTTCTTGCATAACAACTATCACAACAACATGAAATTTCAAATGTACCTACATGGAATGGGAGAATGCATGACATGTGAATTCTAGCATGTGCCTAAATGATGCATGAGATGGAATACCCTCATCTCATCATGTTGCATCTAAAATAAAACCCAAGTATAAAATATAAACAACACACCACAAGTGCATCACCCAAAGGTGAAAACCAGATCAACTGTAAATTGCAAAATTAATAAAATAGCAACTCGTGGTAATTTGGATTTTCTCTATACATGGGTTAGCTACTCCCGGACACATCTTATTACCAACTACCATTTTCGTCCTATCCCTGACTAAAGATCTATACAGTAAGTCAATGAAAATAAATGCAGAACCCTCCTCTGATACCACTTTGTAACGTCCCGGATTCGGGTGCCACACAACGGGTGCCCCAGACCCGGTTGGTCACATGACCTCAAGCACATTTCCCCAAACTCCAGAGGCTGCCGACTAGAAGCGAGGGCCCAGGTCTGATAGTGAGGAAACTATTCCCTCATTTGTCAAAGTGTAGCGCAGTGGAGAAGATAAATAACATACAACAATAGCAGAAGCAATTAACCATGCACAACTGATATGAACAACTGTAGTAAAAGACAATCAACTGATATATGGATAATGATGAAACATGTCTCTAGTAAAAAGAAAATAGCCAGAACATGTTACACAGTAGTACAATACGATAAAATGTAATGTACATGTAAAACAGAAGAAAACAGAACAGCTGGTAGCATCACGAGCCTGAGCTCGGTCCTATGCTCCCCTACACCTCAACGACACTCAAGTACCCATATAGGGACCCTTACCCTTATCCACACATATATAAATATAGTCTGTTTAGGCTAAAGACATGAACCAAACAGGGTGTGGGAAATAAATCCTAATAGGCACCCACTAAAGGCTTGTGCCCAACTGTTAGTGAACAATGTGAAACAATAGTGTACAGTAAATGCAGAAAACTAGTAAGCACTCAAAATTAACTATCATTACCAGCTTCATTGAAATTTAAATATTCATTTAGCTGTTCGATTTTAATATCAATCAACGTTCCTCAAGAACTAAGCCCTCGACAAAATCAGAACCTTTCCCTCATGCTAATATAACCACGCCCTCAGGCTTACCCTCAGGTATAACGAATATTTCCCTTAGGCATATGGAATCTCACCCTCAGGCATACCGATTATTTCCCTCAGGCACGAAAGCTACTGCCATCAGGCATAAGATGTGTTGCCCCCAGGCTAAGAAAACAACGCCCTCAGGCTAAAGTAAGACATTTCCCTCTGGCTCAAGTAACTGGGCTATGCCTGAAGCATAATAATAAATTTCATGTACAATTCCTTTCAAGGGAAAATCAATGCTCAATATAAACCTGGCACACCCTCGGGTATCTGGCCAAAAAGCTAAACAGAGGAACACACCCCTGGGTGGTCCTTGATCTAAGAAGTGATCCCAAACAGCTGTTTTATACTTACATTAAATTTCCTATGCAATTCTAGGTATTTAAACAGCCAAGGCCTCATCCATACGACACCCCAACATGGGTTTGTAATATAATGGTACACAAAAATACACATCAGTTGGAATTTAAACACCAGACCACCTACCTTGATCACCCCTGCTTTATATACGTGAACGACGCTCCTCAAAACGCCCGAGAATGATGTAGATCTGAGGTAAATGAAAATACCATTCAAACGTAAATAACATCCCAAAGAGGAAGAATTTTCAAGAAAGGTTCCAGGAGAAGGAAGGGCTTACCCGTACGATTCCAAAGAGATCAACGGAGGTGGAATTGGATTCCCGGTGCTCGTTCGGGTTATATCGGAAGCTCTGGACATCTCTCCCAATCCCTCCTCCGGTTCTAAGCCAATTCTATGAATAGGGGAGGCTACTGACCATTTAAAGAGAAACAAACAGACTACACAGTGTGTAATATTGAGTACAAGGTTTGTACTTTCCATTTTTTAACTATTCCTCTAGCGGCTTCTCGCCACACGGCGAGTAATACATGAGTAGATGGTATTTTCTGACACTCACCTAGTGGCTGCCTTCACTGCCTTACTATTCACCTGCTGACTAACTACACGGCGTGTAAATCCCTACTACATGTCATGTATCTTGTTTTTACACCTTTTATCTCTAGCATGGCTACACTCCTTATGTACTCATCCCACACGACCAAGGTACACATTATGTGGACAAGTACACCGCGTGTACCTACAAAGTTTTGGGAATTTCCCCATTTTCCATATTTTCTCAAAAACACTTAAGGAAAAGAGAAAGGAAGAAACCCATACCTCAAGAATAAGAAACGGGTTCTTACATTACTATTCAATAAAAACATTATAAAACATTAATAATGATAGAACATGAAATTTATAAATCAAATAATTGAGAAAATGTCATAGATGAGGTGCAGGAGTAAACCATTAATCTTTTTACCTTTATAAATTGTATAGAATGATAAATACTTGGGTAATAACACTTAGGAAATAAAACTCCCATAAATATGGAACAATGTACCACAATCAATCAGTAAACATCTCATGTAAATGAATAGCTTCTATTATATACGGTTAGTTTTCTCAAATCCTCAAAATAGATAGTTCATCAATGGTTCATTATGAATTGATCTTCCATAATCATTCCATTATTAATATTAACTTCATGTGATTGATTCCTTAATATTTCAAAAGGCTTAAAAATCATAGTGGCCATAAATATAAAAATGTAAAAAAATTCCTTCATTTCAAAATTCAACTCCCTTAAATAATTGTTTTCTATATAACATAGTCATAAACACATCCAATTGATAATTCGTTGGACTTGATTCATATCATGTTCCAACTCCCCATGTGATGTTGACACTATAACTATATTGTATTTATACATAAAATATGTAACCATCCAACATTGTATTAACCCTCAAAAATAATATGTCAAAAACACATAAAAAATACGATATTTTAATTCGAATTACATTGTATAAACTTTATAAGAACTCATTACTCCTTTATATAGAATTATAAGAATATTGTATCATGTGGTGGATCCATTATGTGTTTTCTGTTATTTTGTAACATGATGGTATATCTACAAATTATACTCATAAAATGATGTAATGTAGAGGATATATACATCATTCTAGTCTTTAGACAACATAACACAGACATTTGACATATCTCTTGTTCTCATTATATGTTAAGGTGGAGTTATATCGTCAGAGTACATTATTTATATGAAATAAAATTGAGTTTCTAAACTATTTTATTCTCACACAACATTTAATATATATATATATATATCAAATATATAAAATGAGAAACTAAGAAATATTTCTAATCATCATAATATAATATCCAAACTTAAGGAGCCACTCGACATTTTATCCCTTTATTAATGATCAAAATGATAAGATAATACATAGTATATTGGAAAAATAGAAAAAAATAGAATTTATATAAAAGTGGAGGGAATAAGTGAATTAAACCAAAAAACAAATCCCCCTATGTTAAATGATTAAATCACACAATTTTTTTTCATAATAAAATATAAAATGTAAAACTATAATTCTTATTAGTGATAGAAGTATTTTTAAAATATTAATGGTAAATAAATTGATAAGTCACACTCCCCCTTAATCCATGATTTTTTCTTTGAAAAGATATAAAAGTAAAATTTTCATCATGAGAAAAGCCTTTGTATAAAACAATTATATATATAAACCCAAGAAAATGTATTCAAAGAATTAATAAATGATTTGAAATGAATTAAAAATGAATTACATTTTTACAAATTATAGAAAACCAAATTTTATAATGGAAATAAGGGGGTCCTTCTATCCAAAATCTATATAGTATAGATCATGCCAACATAGTAGTTAATGAAACAATAAATGATATGCATTCTTTTCATTTTGAAAATACATACTTGGTAATTTAGTTTTTATTAGGTATAATAGGATTTGAATAAGATCCCTTAGTTCCCTGTGTTGAAGAATGTCTAGAAAATGTATATTTTTCAACAGTCAGAGAAATAAAATATTTTTTATATCGAAAATATTATTCAAAATGAAAAAAAATCCAAAATATAATGTATAAATACAACTAACTTAAAATAGTTTACAATATAAATACATAATTTTTTGCCTTTTAAAAAGTAATTTATGTTCATTTTCTATTCTTTCCACTATATCCAATATAATTTCTCCTCTTTATTTTTATATTTCTCATGTATATAATCATATGGTTATCTTGACATTCTATTACTTTAGTGAAGTTAGCTAAAGATTTATTTAATATTTTAATTTAAACATTAATATTCCTATTCTATTTCTATATGGATTCCAAACCATCACATACCTTCTCAATAGTTCTATAAGTATAAATTTTTAACACCTCATTCTCTTTATTGAGTTTAGAAATTTTATCAGAACATGATTTATTTATCTTCTCAACTTCCAAATCAAGAATATTATTCTCCTAAGAAACCATTTGTTCTCTTTTTTCAATAACTTATTACCCTTTATTTGGTTTTTAACCCTAGATATTAATATTTAGTATGACATAGTTTTTTTCATTCATAAAAGATAATATCTAAAATGGAATCTGATATAAAGTTATCATTAATGTAATCCTTACATGAATTTATTTTATTTCTTCTAGACTACTTATTATTCTTATAATATTTACTTATGATCTTTATAATTAGAATAAAATTATCATTTTAAATACTCTATGTAAAATCTGAAAAATAATTAATAGATACATCCTTATTATATTTTGAAGAAATAACCGTCTTCTTGTACTTATCTTAAATATCATGATTCTTCAATTCAAGATCATATTGTTAAAGTGATATAATAATCTCATCAATGATATACTAATTAAAATACTTGTTTTTTTCAATCATAACCATTATATAATTAAACTTGTTTGGTAGTTATTAAATAATATTTCCAACCATCACTTAATCATTCAATGTACCAACAAGAGAAGCCATATTGAATGGAATATTTATAAACCTATGGTACATCTTATTAAAACTTTCACTCTAAATCATTCCAAATTCTTGAAATTCATCAAATGTGAATTGAATGATTGATTATCCAAAAAAAAGTTCCTTAATGAGATACTTTTAACGTACTACAAATGATAGCATCATTTTTACACGTAGAAATATGGATGCAATCAGTTCTAATAATATAATAGTAAAAATAATTCATAACATTATAATTCAAAATGTATTTTGTAGTACCATTATCATCCAAAGTACCATAATCACATTTCTATACAGTTTTTTCTCTAGAACCAAATGATTTTTTTACATATTATTACCTAAAAATAAAAATGAATATCATGTCACAAAAGGATTATGTCACGAACCGGCCCGAGTTGACCCTGAACCAGTCACCAAGGCCAGCCAGTGACAAGTCCCGAGAGGTGTTCCAAATTTTCTTGGGATGGTGACAAGCACTAAGGGCATCAATAGAGTAAACAAGGGAATGATTTATCCCAAATATAAACTATCAAACAAACCGTAGAGGAAATTGACATCCCAAAATACATTTACATAAAAATTGAACTGAACATTATTTGGACATGAAACTGAAATTACAACTAAACCCCTAACTCAACTGACCAAATGTGATAACCATATAACTCTATGTCACCCCACGTGTTACTCTCCGACAAAATGATCACACATCACCCAAGGTGAGAAAACTCAAGCTGAAACATGCACAAAGGCTAAAAACAGAAGAAGACTATAGGCATGAGTATTTAAACTCAGTAGGTTAGCCTGATATTCTATTCCCAATGAAATTCATATAAAATAAACGAAACATTAGTTTTTAGTTTTAAATACAATATATAAAGGTATTTTTTTAAACGAGGTTGCATGCTATAAAAAAATACCACACAAAAACTATCATGTTATATACACAAGAATGCTAGTAACAATTTTCAAAGAGGATAAACTTCAAAATGAAAATAGTATTCAAGAGGGATACATTAAAGAATGTACAATTTTAAAAAATCACAAATGGTGCTTAATTTACCACCCAAACATTTTGTATGCTGAAGTTGAGTACAAAATAACCATTCATAACATGTCACAGGAACACCCCAAGTCAATAGTAAGTTGTGAACCCCAAGTACCTCGTATCTTGAGGAAGGTGACCATAATAAATATATGTTCTCATGTACACAAGACACTATTAGGTAGAATACCCAAAACCCAGTGGTCCTCCAACAACAACAACATTATAATTTATTTAGTGTTGTCATCTTCAAACTTGCTGCATGAAACATGGGCCAAACCTCACGGGATCACAAGAATACTAGTTCACATCCTCCCACCTAGATACTCATGATTCCCTTTAGTTCTCAATCAAGTTACACATATTATCAAATAAAATTTCCATGTTAAAGTTCAATTCCCAAAACATTAACACACAAACATCCTAAAAAAATGCTTCACCTTTCTTTCAAGGATAAATAAACCACAAAAAAAATTCTTAAATTTTTTTCAAAGAGTGTAATGAGGCTTTGCACTTAAAACTCATTCAAAAACACTCTTTTAAGGAAAAACAGACTAAAAAACCAATCCCAACCATATTTGGAATCCCTAAAAACATTTAATAAAATCATTTCATTGACCACAAAACAATCCCAATTGACGCAACATGGTATATACATGTAAAACACCCATTCTTCATTTTTAGGAAAGACCAAATGAGACTTTAAACATTTTACCAAACGGAAATTTTTCAAAGACACAAATACCTCATTTAATAAGGAATTTCAAACCCACCATTTTAATATTCAAATCATTGGTAACCACCTTAAAAACATTCATATTTCTTCTCCATTACACAACCATTTTTATAAAAGTTTCAAATGGGCCTTCCATTAGCAACACATGTCAAAATACCTCAAAACCAATAGACCTTATTTCTAAAAACCAAAACCTTCTTGTATTCCATATAAGTAACCAAAAAAAATTTATTTTCCTACTTCCAATATGATTATTAATCCAGACTAATCATTTTAAACCACACATTACACATAAAACCCAATTGGGAAACATACCAAACACATGTCATGAATGTTTTTAACAGAAAACTTTATTTTAATAACTAAAAAATGAATAAAACATCCATTTAATGCCATAAATTTATTCATGATACTGAACCATGTTCAAAATAACACAAACCATGGGTGTAACCTAAGAAATAGTTTTAACAAACATGCGGTGTGCACCATTTTAACAAAACTACACCACATTACCAAAAATAAGGTTTTAACAGCTACATGGCACACAAAAAAATATCCAAATAATAAATTACAATTTTCAGAGTATGAGTAGGATTGATATAGCATGAAATAGAATTGTCTTAAATAAAAAGTTCAAGTGTAATGGGAAACCTACCTCAAAATATTGGCGTAATGGACACGCACAACTGAAATCACCGGCTGCGGTTTTATAAACCCTAAAACTATGAATAAAATCCTTAAATGAATATAAACACCACAAAAAAATCATTCCCAAACATAAGCCTAGGTCATTAATGACTGTGGGAAAGAAAAAACTATGAAACAATGGAAAGAGGGGGAAGATGGAGGATAAAGGAGATGGAATCTCACCTTAGAAAATAGAATACTCTTCATATTACCTTAGAACCGCACTCTTAGAGGAGAGGAAATGTCTTGAAACTCAGTGGAGGGTCACCTTATGTCAGTAATAACTTGTCGAAACAAATTTGGGGGGAAAAGACAAAAAAGATAATGATTTATGTATGAAACAATTTACCTTCTCGAATCTGGATGATTTGAGGAAACCTAAAAACCTTCACCCTAATATGCGGTACAAAGACGCTCCAAAGAGTAAATATTGATAATGGTGGTGAGGATAGAGATTTTGGATTCCCATGGGACATTCAATCAAATAAAAATATTAAACAATAAAAAATATATAAATGAATCAAATTACATTTCATAAAATAGGAAATGGGCCCATGGGTTGGCTCAATACCTGAATAACCAATCCAAATTCACTATGCTTATAAATTATTAAAGGGTACGAAACGATATGGAGGTTTGAATATGTCAGGGGAGGAAAAATAAATTACGTAATGGGTAAAAAATGTGTAAAACTAAAGGAGTTATAAAATAAACAAAAAATGTTTTTGAATATGGAAAATGGGCTCATAGTGGGCACATATCGTAAAGTAACCACCCTTTCCCCAAAAAATCCCAAACAAGAAATGGGGCACCCAAAAAAATCCATAACCCTTTACAACTACTTGAAAAACACCTATGTATTCTATATCAACATGATCCACCATATCAATCCAATGAAATATCATTCCCCATCAACAAAACTTAATCCTCTTTCCCAAATGAAACACCAACCCACAACCACATTGTGAAAATCAATAGAAAGGTCAAGCCACCACCTCCATAACCAAGCCAAGAACCAGATTGTTGTGACTTATAAAAATGAACCCAATGATCACCTAAACCAATGTTAACTCATGGAATTCAATTAATTTGTTGGGAGCCCAAAATGGGATCCCCACCCTTAAATCACAACTACCATCCCAGAAATCCTTAAAGGAAAGATCTTTGAGACCCACAGTGGGTCTCCCCACCATTAGAGACCAACTAATGATGAATAAAAAAGGAATTCAACATGAACTAAAATTGGGAATCACCCACAAAGGCCCACCAAAAATCTCCCACAACAACCTAACACCCCATGTTAATAGGGTTACAACATGAACATCTAAACCACCCACTCCCGAAAGGAGGGGACAAGAACTGGGCCAACACTTTCTACATGGATCCAAACCACCACCACTCGAGGAGGTGAGGGAAGGGGACCCAATAATTAGTCCACCAAAACTAAAAAAATGATCTACCCAATGTTATCCACCTACACACAGGTAACACCAAGACTGCACCTGATTTACACAAGTGGTCTACACATGGACATTGATCAGAAGCCCACATCCATGAAGGCATAAACATAGAAACTATGTGAGGGGTAAGTCCACCATTATTGTTGTGAAAATATGAAAATAACATTTATGAGGAACCATAATATAGACATAGAAACTATCTTACCACAATGGTGGAGGAAAAAGTCTTTTCGACCTCCACACAAATCTAGCGATTTCCTAACTATGTGAAAAGCATCACTCTGAGGTCTATGGTTAGAGCCCTGATGTTTGAAGCATCTGTTGTGCCAAAATAAATAGCTATGAATCACATCATCTCATGAAATGAACTAGATAAAACAAAAACACCAATACCCAATAGAAACTAGTAGATACACCCCACCATTCTAACTTACATAAAGTGGAGAGTGAAATGAACAAGGAACACAGTGAAACACGCCAAGCTTTACTGAACACTACCACTATAACTGAGAGAATCATCATAATAGGAAGGCAATATAAACAATGACCAAATAGCTCTCTGTTTCAACAAATGGTATGAGGAATTTTTTGAAAAGGTGGATCTAGCTTGTTAATCATTAGAAATAATCCTTAGGTTGATCAACTGGAAATATTGAAAACAGAGAGTTATCTATGGCCACATCACAACATCCAACACATCTTTATAAAACCAAAAACCATTACTCTAAAACTGATCCACTAACAGGATCACATATCATTATATAACAAGATTATGACATCTAGATCACAAGGAATCATACCAAATAAACAACTCTTCTAGGACTTAGAAACAAACTAGCCACATAACCATCGGTTTATAAATAAATTCCAAAATTTTCATCTCAAAATGCTTTTGAACAACAAAATAACTTGGTATATTTCCACAATTACCAATGGTGTTTCATCAAGTCACACTCACATTCCAATTTCCATTCCACCCTAAGAACCCAACCACAATTCCAGATAGGCCTTCCTTACAGATATCAATAAAACCATGAATATGAGCACCCATGAAAACCCCAAATGCTTAAACAAAAAAACATCATTCCAAAAACCATGTACCTTCCAAAATAACATGAACCACCAAATTAAAAACCATTTTCAGATTTCACAAAACAAACCACACTTAATCAAGAACCATTTACTTAAAAACCTTCCCATTTTCATTTTTTAACAATTTTTAAAACAACCAAGCTACTCCAAATAACCCCTTAACATTTTCTAAAATTCTATAAGGTATATTTTCATAATTTTATAGCCATAGAGACAAATACCCTTTCTACGAAAACACCAACCGTTAAAAACCAATTTCCAAAACCAATTCATCAATTTCAAACACTTTTCAACATCCCAAAACACCCCATTTAAAACAAAGATTCAAAATCACCTTAAAATTATTCATAATTTCAAATAATTTTATTTCAATGAACCAATATTTTAGATTAGGTAAAATCCAATCATGTTAAATCATTTCCACTTCCTCCCAAAATATTGTTTCATAAAAAGCACAACCTTCCAAAACCATTATTATATTTACTTTTTGAAAACTCTTTTCTAATTTTCAAAAACAAACAATTACTTTAAAACCCAATTTTTAAATTCTAATACAAGGAATTTTAAAACAAAATTCTCAATTCATGAAAATTCCATGAGACCCACAAATGGTAATTAGTGTCGGTGGGTGACTTGACCATATCGTTAGCGGTCATTTTTCAAACACACCACCAATACAGAGAGTATTCATAAGTCATGCCTCAAGTTTCACATGGATTTCCATGACCTGTGAGGTCATGGAGACCATTATTCCAACTCCCCTTGTCGTATCCCAACACCAAACAATCAACATAACCAAAGAAAATAATAAAATTGGACTTCCCATGGACACCCGAGGAGCGGAACGAGAAAGAGTTCGTGATGATCTTCTCAAAACTACCCCTAAAGTCCCAAAAATCATACTCCATATACCTTTACATCCCTAAATAATAGACGACGCTCTAAAAAGTAAGGTTCACTAAGAGCTGACCTCCTTTGATACCATTTTTTCACGAACCGGTCTGGGTCGACCCTGAACCGGTCACTAAGGACAGCCAGGGACAAGTCCCGAGAGGTATTCCTGATCCTCCCAGGATGTCGAAAAGCACCAAGGGAATAAATAGAGTACACAAGGTAATGATTTATCCAAATATAAACAATCAAACAAATAGTGGGAATAAAAGGATAGCCCAAAATACATTTACATAAAAATTAAATTAAAAATTATTTATACAAAAAATTGAAAGTAAAACTAAACCGACAACTGAACTGACCAAACCTAATAACCAAATAACTCCATATGCCCCCATTGGTCACTCTCCAACACAATGATCACACAGCACCCAAGGTGATCAAACTCAACTTGAAACCTGCACAAGGGTTAAAACAGAAGAATACTATAGGCGTGAGTATTAAAACTCAATAGGTTTTCCTAATATTCTATTCCCAATGAAATTCCATTAAAATGAAAGAAACATAAATTTAAAGTTTTAAATAAAATATATTAAGTTATGTTTTCCAAATTAGGTCCCATGATATAATAATTTACTATACAAAAGCTTGCATGTGTTATAAACAATAATGCTAGTAACAATTTTTAAAGAGGTGCAACTTCAAAATGAAAATAGTTTTCAAGAGGGATTCCTTAAAGAATGTACACATTTAAATAAATCACACAAACACTCCTGAATTTAGAAACCAAATCCATCATATGTCGATGGTGAGTACAAAATATCTAATGAGCACAAGTCACGGGAATACCGCTAGGCACTAGTTAGTTGTGAGCCTCAGGTACCTCATACCTCAGTGAAGGTAACCATAATAAATATCTATTCTCATGTACATGACCCACAAGTAGGTATCATACCCATAACCTAGTGGTCCTACAACAACATCATCATCATAGTTTAGTTAGAGTTGTCATTGTCAAACTTTTTACGTGAAACAGGGGCCAAACCATATGGGATCACTAGCATACTAGTACACATCTTCCCACCTAGATACTCAGGATTCCCTTTAGTTCTCAATCAAGTTACAAATATTATCAAATACATTTTTCACATTAAAATTAAATTCCCATACCATAAACACACAAACATCCCACAAACATGCTTCACATTTCTTTCACAAAACAGTAAACTAGTTGAAATTTACAAAAAACAATTTCAAAGAGTTTAATGAGGCTTTGCACCTAAAAATCCTTAAAAATTATATTTTAAGGATAAAAACACATCAAAATCATAACCAATAATATTTTAAAACCCTAAAAAATTTAATGAAATCATTTCATGGACCACAAAATAATCCCAATTTACACAACAGGTTTATACAAGTAATTCACTCATTCATCATTTTTAGGAAAAGGCCCAACGATCCTTTAAACATTATTACCAAACTGGCATTTTTGAAAGACACAAATACCAAATTTAACAAGGATTTGAGAACCCACAATTTTAATATTCAAAACATTTGTAACCAACTTCAAAATATTCATATTTCTTATTCATTACACATCCCTTTTTATAAAAGTGCCAAATGGGCCTTCCATTAGCAACACATGTCAAAATACCTTAAAATCAATACACCTTCTTTATAGAAACAAAACCCATATTGAAATCCGCAAAAGTAACCCAAAAAAATTTCTTTTACCACTTCCAATATGATTATAATTCTAAACCAATCATTTTAAACCACACTCAACACATAAAAGTCAATTAGAAAACTTACAGAACACATAGCATGATTTTTTTTAAAAACAATTAATTTTAAGCACTCAAAAAGGAATAAAATATCAACAGAATGGCATACATTTATTTAAGATACTGAACCATGTTCAAAATACCACAAACCATGTTTAGAAGCTAAGAAGTCATCTGAACGAACCCGTGGTGTGCACCATTTTAACAAAGGTACACCACATTACCAAAAACATGGTTTTAATTGCTACTTAGAAAACCAAAAAGTTATCCAAAGCATAAATTTAAATTTTCAGAGTATTATAAGGATTTAAATGGAATGAAATAGATTTATCTTAAATAAAAAGGTCATGTGCAATGGGAAACCTTCCTCAAATCCTTGAAGGAATGGAAACGCACAACCGAAATCGCCGGTTGTGAGTTTATAAACCCTAAAACAATAAAGAACATCCCTAAATGAATATAACCCTAATAAAAATCTTTAAATAACATAACCATAGTTTTTTCATTACTATGGGAGAAGAAATAACTATGAAATAATGGAATGAGGAGGAAGAGGGAGGATAAGGAGAATGAATCTCACCTTGGAAACTAGAAAATGATTTTTTTCCCTTATATCAACACTCTTAGAGGTGATTGATTGGCTTGAAACTCATTGGTGTTTCACCTTAGGTCAGGAAGAACCAGGGGAAACAATGTTTGGTGGAAACTAGTAAGAAGATAATGATTTATGGATGAAACAATTTACCTTCTCAAACCTGGATGATTTGAGGAAACCTAATAACTTTCACCCTAATATGCGATGTAAATGATCACCAAATATGTAAAATAGCTAATGGGGGTGAGGATATGGATTTTGGATTTTATTGGGAGGTGGAATGACAAAAAAATATTTAAAAAATTAAAATGATATAAAAGAAACAATTTACTTTTTTTAAAACTAGAAATGGGCCCAAAGGTTGGCCCAATACCTTAATAAACAATTAAAATTAACCATGATTATGAATTATTAAGGGGTAAAAAAGGATATTGAGGTTTGAATATGTCAAGGGAGGCCAAAAAGGATGTTTAATGGGTAAAAAATGTTTAAAAAATAAGGATTTAAAAAATTAACAAAATATGTTTTTAAATCTAGAAATGGGCTCACAGTTGCACCATATCCTAAAGTAACCACCCTTTCTCTAAAACAATCCCAAACAAGAAATGGGGCTCCCGAAGTATGATAATTAGACATGTATGGAAGTTAAAAACTAAAAATTAATCTCACACAACACCCATGAAAAGGATCAATATTTTCAATGAATGAGATCAAAACCAAGACATGAAAAACAAACGGGTGTAACAAATTGTTATTGTAATTTCCTTAGAGTGGTTATCACATTAATGGGTTATAAGGGTTAAAATTTCTAATTAGGGCCTAGTTATGTTATGAAAATATTATTAAATAAATTAATTTAGTATATAAACATCAATCTAATGGTTAATGGATGATTCATGAATATTATGCATTAGAGATTCAAAATACATTAAGAGTTATTTTTATGATGTTTTCACTTGGTGACATTGAATATAGGAGGTCATTAAGAAAGACTCGTTAATAGGAATTCAATATTTTTTATATTTCAAAGGATATTTCTGTATTTATATGTTTTATTGGTATTTAGTATTGATATTGTTATTAAAGTGTATCATGAATCATAGCCGAGATTTATAGACAAAAACTATGATGATATATGCTCATGGTGAATTAGTGTATGTTTTTTATGTCATTTATGATATATAATTAATTTAATAAGTTATTAAAGTATTTTACATTCTCATTTTAATGGAATAATATATCCATGAACCTTTTATTGAGATAAAATTATTATATTAAATCAATGGTTATGGGAGTTTCTATTTGAGTTCATTTTAGAAAGTTGAAGAAATATAAATCAAGTATATATGTTCATGACACAAGTATGAATCCTACTTGTTGATGTATCAGTATAGAAATATATTATTATAAACAATATAACACATAGGAATATTTTTATTACAACATTAAATTATTTTCCAATGTTTTCTTTGATGGGTTGTTAGACTATGATATTGGACTTAATGTAAAATCATCTAATTCCACTGAGAAAGGGTCGTAGAGGATCACATACTATGTTTTCCTAAAATATTATTAAATTATACTAAATTAAATATTAATAAAATTTCTTGTCCTTAACTTGTGTAATAACAATTATTTATGTATTATAGATCTTATAAATCCCATTACAAGATATTATAGTTTAGAATAAGTAAGTTGGAGTTTTTTATTATTTAGTTCCTTTATTTCTATTTGGGGGATTGATAACTATAACCACACACACACACACACCAATAAAGCAATTTCGTTAAGCCACTTCCCTCCCCATGAGGATTGAAAAGAAACCACTATAAAATTTACAATTTAGTGGCATGAGGACCTTGTGAGACATTTTTCACAAGGAAGGCATCTCAAAAATTCTCTCAAACCCAAAGAGAGTAATAATGTAATACTTATTTTAAAAAACCAAAAAATAATAAGAGAAATATATATTGTGATCAATGGTGAAAAATGTGAAGAATTAGTTTCCTTCGTACTTTCACTCAGAATACCACTAATTCTACTCTGTTATTCATGGATCACAAATTGATACACCTATAAGAATCCTCACATGGATTATCCACAAAAATGACAACACAACAGGATAAAAAATGGAAATTTAACATGAGTATTACCATGGATGAGGTAATTATAATTTAACACATTTATAAACTAATTATATAATAAAATATCTATAGATTTTAGGTATCATTAACCTATTTATTTTGATATTATTTGTTGATGTAGATAGGGAAAAGTTAATATTATTCCGTCACCCAATGCATCTTCTTCATATCAGAACCATAAATGGTATTAAAGTAGTTCTACTTTAATTTAAAAAAATTATAATTTATTTGAATAATTTCATGAGTTGTCTTTATAGTTTTTTAAGTTCATAATTTCATTCTTAGTTCCACAGTTGAGACAACATGATAATAAAAATTTATATGGCCAAGAATGGGACAAAAACATATAAATAATTCAAAAAGATCACATACACAGGTGAAAAGTTTTCTAGTTGCATGGCCTAATTACCTATCCTATAATAGTAAATTATATGTTTTTTATCCTGGTCAACTCACTTAAGATAAATGTTATGTAAATCATTATGTGTCATGTGGGTCATTACATGAATTCATTACAAGACGTGTATTTACCACTAGTGTGGTATATGGTTTGATATGGATTAAACAACATGTAGTTTACATGTACACCCTATTTAACCCAACATAATTAACCATTTTTCATAATTTATGGTGATAAATTTTGGTAAAATGTAGCATCATCAAATGCAGAGTATTGACTACCATTTGAGAAATTTGGAAATATATAGATACATGGCATGTTGAAGGGTGTACACGCCGTGTAACGAATTTCACATCATGAAAGTTATAAAACATGTTTTTTAGCATGGCATGTGAGTCAACATCTAGATTAATTAAATAAAGACAAGATTTCAGGGTGTACATCTAGATGTACAAGTCATGTGTCATGATTATTTCATAGGGTGAATACTTAGGGCATTTTAGCATTTCATTTGGGCATACAAACTTACAAATTTCATGATGTGTAAAATCAACAATTGAATGTCACGTTTCAATCATTGTACACACCCTATAATTTAAGTGAATTTATAGTTTTTTACACTATGTATATTATTGAATTTTGTGTGGTTATATAATTCACAAAGACTGTATGATAAGCCCATTAAACTATATGTTGTATATATCATTATATGTCAAGATATATAGATGTTGTTTAAGTACAT
The DNA here is from genome assembly GCA_963277665.1 of Viscum album. Classification (NCBI taxonomy): domain Eukaryota; kingdom Viridiplantae; phylum Streptophyta; class Magnoliopsida; order Santalales; family Viscaceae; genus Viscum; species Viscum album. The sequence goes on along the minus strand of OY728143.1, from coordinate 956,236,704 downwards.
AGTACATAAAAAGAATAATACTCAGCATTTTTTTCAGGACATTTTAACTAAGAATACATTCCATATAAACACTAAAATATAAAAATGGAATTTTAATATTACATAGAAAAAGAAAATTATGTGTCTAATCAAGTATATATGATGTACCAAAATAATTAAAAAACCTAAATTTATTTAATTTATTTTGAATTATAAGGGATGGGATTCTTTTATCTATGGGATACCTATAATGAAATATTATGATAATGTATTAATTAATTATTTAATATTTTAATTTATTAATTAAGTAAAATTTATCTTTATTAAAATGAATAGAAATTAATATTTTAAATACTAAATGTATTTTTCAATTCTTGTTTTGAATGATCAGGATCATGAATTACTTTTTTAAGTGTTTGATTTATTTATTTATTTTAATTATTTATTAAATTAATTAATGTCAAAATTTATTATTAAATTGAATATGATGATTTATGAATCATCCCACCCATTTTATATGTAAGGGACTATGTGTTGATGGATTTTTTATGTAACCCAAATTCCCTAGTAAAACTCACCAATGTGTGAGTAAATATTTTTAATGGTTGGTGTTCCTAGCTAGTGGAAAAGGTTTTGCAGCTTAGTTTAATTAGATCTATCCAAGGTTGTATATAGTAAAATATAGAAATAATGCAACTCAATACAAGTGTTGAATTAATTAGTTATTTCCCTAAGGGTTGAGTTTTGTTTATTATAGATTTAAAAACCTACAAGAAGTTAAAATATCATTATCATATCACATAAGAATTTTATTTAATCAATTCATGGTTAATTATTTATTTATGTGGATTATGGTTTATTTGGATGATTAAACATTATAATACAATGTCAATAAATTAATAAAAATTATTAGAAAACGGATATAATGTTTATATGAAATATTTTTTTATTTATACATAAATTATTTAGCTCGTATAATTTAATTATTAGGTATATAAATATAAAATAAGATATATTAGATTAGATTGGGTGTAAAATATTGTCATACATTATTAATTAGTTATTTTTTATTTATATAATATTAACACGCATTTGAAAAATAAAAAAATACCCATAAGATAAATAAATCTCTCAAAAAAACTTTTAATTCACTAAAACACCATCTATCATTTGAGTTAAGAAGAAACCATATATTAGTTTTTGGTTTGGGTATTGTTGAGGGAACATTCAATTATTGAAGATTCTTAACAAAGATAATGTCTTTACTAAAAAAAATTTATATTAAACGTAAGGACCATAGTATACTTACAAAAAATTTAGGAAAAGAATTGACTAAATATGAATTTATGATTATAATGTTAGGGATTCCAATCAACAGATCAAGGAGATCAAAGTTAATGTTATCAGAAAAAAATTCCAGAAAAATGCATTGGGCTAATTTTCATGGATATAGTGTAGTATTTGAGAATATAAACACATCTCCTTTTCACTATAATATCCATGATAATGGATATTCTAAATCCAATTGTGAGGGAAATGTGTATTTGATAAGATATTAGGTTACTTAATGAAATTATAAGTTATATCAATAGAATTAATGAAGAAAATGTTATTCAATATGATTTTACTTTTCATAGATAACTGAAAGTCATAAAACCATTGAATATTTGTGATAATTGTTGTAAAAATAAAATTCCCTTATTATCAAAAAAATCTGATAGTGGTATAGGATATTTTATGTTGCACTACTAAAATAAAATGTATTTTATGTGTTGGAATTACATATTATTGGATCAAAAACTTCAGAGAGAGAATGAGGGTAAGAAGTATGTCTACTTGAGGAATGTGTAGAAAGATTCATATGTTCATTTCATTCTATTCTATTCTATTTATTTAGAGATAAATATTAAATATATGGACATGAATTCATACACCATGATAATTCATCTCCAAGAACTAGAAAATGAGAAACATATGAAAAATAAAAAATGATCTTTTCACTACACTATTTAAGTGTAAACTTGAAGGTTGGTACCTAGCTAATGATCATGTACTCATAATGATAATATATAATAATGAGTTAGATAATTTAGGATTTCCTATTTAAAATAATTTGTTCATTAACCTTATATTATTTCCCATACCACCTAGATTCTCCATAGTCATTAAGAATTATAAAATTAATAATATAGATAACATATTAAATAATATTGTGAATTTTATTTCCCAAGTTAATAAGGACTGGTGGTAATATGGTTCCTTATACCTTGTGGCTATAGAAATTAAGGAAAATGTTAAATATACTATGAAACATTCAGCATCAATGGTTCCTTTTCAATGTACACCAAAAAAATAAAATATTCATAGGGAGATAAATGAATTGAAGGATATTGGTTTCACAAGTGGTGAGAAAGGTCATTAGAGGAGGATTTATAATGAATTGAAGAAGAATAAATTATGATCTTATACTTTAGGTACATTAATGATTATAGTTAATATTTTTATTTATTTTCAAAGGTATTAAATATAAAATGTTACTCACATATTTGTATCCAAATACAAGAATCACAGAATATAAGAATGATTATAATAAGTAAGGTCAATCCTAAATTTGGTGATGGGGCTTAATATATACATCAGATAAAGTATATCATAAATATATATTATCAAGAAGAAAGGTTATTTCAAAACTATTGTTTATTATTATGTGTTATGAAAACATTTATTTCAATGTCCAATTTTAGACACAATGATATAATATTTCATATATGAAATAAATGTTTTTATGGTATACTACACTTAATTTTTAGTTTAATTATACTTGAATCACATATGAGTAATATCATTAATCAATAATTAATTTAAAATTTCAGACTCAAATAATACCCAGTTTTGGTAAGATACTTATTTTTCAAGAAAAACTATTATTAAATTTCAATTATGCGCATTGAAAGGTGATTAGGATCTTTAGAGAAAAAACAATTTTTAATTACAGATGTTAACTTATAATGTTCAAGTGAAAAAATAAACATTTATAAATAAACAATGATAAATCCATGAAGATTATTGAATCAATTTTGAATGTAAAATTTAACCGACTCTAAGAATAATCAATATGTAGAATCATCAAGTCCTTAATATTTTTTAAGCTAATTTAGAAATTGAAAATGATGTAGAGGATATTCTTGGTAAAAGATAAGATATTTATTGGGTGGGTGAGGTGAATAATATCTTGACCAAGAATAAATGGTCATTAAATTTAGAGTGGAGTCATTACTAAGATCAGATTACTTTATGCACATCAGAGTGAGGATGTTTGTAATAGGGGGATTGATGATGAGTCTTAAAAGTATTGAAAGTATTCCATTATTATTTTTGGGGCATATTTCACAAATAGTAGTGTTAACACTTAATTATATGAAAATTTTAATGATAAAATTGATTATATATAACTTATTATGTGAAATACATTCATTATGTCATAAATTTAAGTGTTTTTACGTGAACAACTTTTTATGGTAAATTTTATTTTAAATTTACATCATGAAAAAAAATGTATTTATATTTAATTATCCTTAGTCTCTTAGGGTATAATTATCCCTAGTATAGAAAATTGTTATACAATTTTGAAACTATAATTCTAAAATAGAAACTCAAATATTAATTTTAGTTCATGGGAGAGAGATAGAAGTCAATGAGTTTAAATATCTAGAATTACCTTATTTATCATAGGAAAAACTCTAAAATAAATGGTTTCGGAAGTTATTCCATTGACATATACTATATAAGAAACAAAAAAATAGAAATGGTTTTATAATCACTGATTTAAGTAGTATATTATTTAGAAAGAATAATATATACTTATCATATAAATTAGTTATAATGAGAAATAATATAAATTATCATTTTTAGATGAATTTAAGACATTATATTCCATGTTCCAAAATCATGTTAGTCTTTTGGTAGAAACTATATTTGATATAAAACCCTATGGTTCTATTTTCATATTCAAAATATAGAAAAACATGGATAGTAATGTGAGTTCCTGTTAATAAATATTATATGTTAAGGGTTTATGAATTGATAAGGAATTGATTTTGTTGAAGATTTTCAATAATCCAGTTTCTAAAATAAATTTAAAATTTTAGTTTATGAAGTTTCAATGCTTAATATTTTATATTTTGTAATTAAGTGGGGATATTACTATAATTTTTCAATATTTTTTGTGGTTTTTGTGAGTAAGTATTAGATGAGGTGATTCTATCATAAATATTAAATTATGAAAGGATGCTTCTTGAAGAAATTTTCTAGACATATTTATGTTAGAATCCCCTCAATTTTGACTATTTTTGGTGAGTTGTTCTTTGTTCTTAAAGACACTTTTACCTCCATAGATAATTTCTATATAATGTTTTATTAAAATTTATAGATATTTTAATACACTATTTTATTATATGGTCTTAAAGAAATAATATAAATCATACATGGAGCACTAACTATGTGAGATACTAATGAGGACTCTTTAGAAGATGATTTTAGATGTTTAGAATCCCTAGAGATGAGTTGAGTAAGTTATTTACATATTTGAGTGAAGATTGTAATTTGTAAGATAAGACAAAAAATGAAAAAGTTCTTGGAAATTTATTATTGTTTGAACATCTAGGTGTGGGTGATTTAAGGAAATCATATGAGTCATTGACCTCAATGTATGTGTCATCTGGTGTGTTGTGTATGTGTCATTCATCTCATAGTAAGTGTCATTCGATGCAACATATTTGTCATCATCTGTAATATATGAGTGAAATTGCTCTTCATATGTTTCATATACATGATTTATATGTATAATTATTACATTTATATGTGATATCCATACTTGTGTATGTGTTATTCCATACAATGAAAAATTAAGACATTGTGTTGGATTAAAGATGATGTTTCAAAATGTAATATCTAAAGAAAGAATATAATGGGTTGATTCAAGGACCACACTTCTTGGATTAAAAATATAATTATCATGTATGCATTCATGACCTAATTCAATAATTAAGTAGACACAACAGTGGAAGAAAGATGGTACGAAAATATGAGTGTTCTATGCCACAAATAGAGTTACCACATAACAATGGATAAACACATACATGACCAGATTTATTTTAAACTAGATTTATATTTCATAGATTTCATGAAGTTATATAAAATTATATTTGAGAATGCTATATTGGATTTACATAGATAAAATCATGAATATTAGAAGAAGTTATGCTTTTTGATTTGAGGTGAGAAGATAGGACACCTTTTGGGCATATTTTAAAAAACATGAAGAAAAGGGATGTTTACTTGACTCATAATAAATGATTGTGAGATATTTTTTTAAATGTATCATTTCATTATAATATTTATCCTTTCATGATATCATAGAGATTGATATTTTGAGAAGAATATTATAACAATAAAAAAATATCTTGTTTTAAAAAGTCATATCACCGGATTCCATAACAGTAGATGTATCTAACAATAAAAAATGTAAATAATATTCATGACAATGAATATTTGTTGAGTATGAACTGAGAAATAATATTAATGAAAGACCTAGAAAATATTGAACCTAAATAATACCAAATGTGTTTAGGAAGAGAAGATATCAGTGCATTCAATAAAAACATCATCATTCAAGAAAAATAAGTAGACATGTCTGATTTCATTTAGTTGTTCCTATATATTAAGAAATTGATAAGATGGACATCACTACACCTATTGTACTAGGTTTAGTAATGTTGAATGATCCAATCAGAGAACTGGATGGGGAACATGAAAGAGAATAAGGATGGTGAATATTGTACATGAAAAAATGCACTTTAATACTTATTCAAGGATGAGTTCAGAAGGAACATTGTAGAAATATTAAGAGTTAGTATAATGACACCCTTTAGGAGGGTGTAAGATCCATTTCGGTAGATAGCTTAACCTGGTGGGATTCTAGTATAAACAATCTATCAAGATGTAGCTGTTGTGACCACTTTAAGACCAAATATTCTAGGAGATTGTATGTTGGGTATTTTGCGATATTATCCATAATTGTTTTCATGATATATCATGTATATATACTCACATTAATTCATTTTATAGAAACCAAATCACAATACAAAACTAAAACATAACAAGGAGTAGGATTTCAAGATTGAACCAATTAAATCCTTGTGTCAAATTGATTTTACATTATTTATATTTGATTAAGGATTATATAAAATAAGTGGGGTCTTTAATATCCCAATACATTAAAAATGAATACTAAGTTTGATAGTGTACAAGATACACAACACCAAGCTTAAACAAATAGAGAAATATTATTATTTAAATATTACTCTAATAACCAATCCATTTAATTGGTGGGTATATATTGTATTAAATGAATTGTGAATATATATATATATATATGAACTACTTAATATAAAACAATTTATTAATTATTATTAAATAAGTACTCAATATTTAGTTATTCATGCTTCATAAATACGTTTTCTTCAAAAATGGTTTTTCATTCTTTTTATAAGAGAATATTATAATCAATTTTTGTATAATTGATAAATTTTACTTAAAAATTTATTATTTTTTCTATAATCATACAAAAAATATATTAGGGTGAAATTGGTTGATTTTTCTAAAAATAATGATTTTTTAGTGAATAGTGAAAATTACAAATTTTTATTTTAAACTATATTTTTATTTCAACTATCTATGAAATTACATTTTGTTTTATAATAGTTTTAACGAAAACTAAATTATATAATATTATAAACAATTTAATTAGGATTATTGGACTCAATTTTATAATTTTTTTGTTATAAAATGACTTATTTAAACATAAATAGTCCTTTTTAAGAAACAAATATATTTTTTCTGAAAGTAGGTTCCGTTATGTGTTGTATACAGCTATTGAAATTAATTTCTATCAATTATTGGTATTAAATTTCATAAAATTTATATAATTATTTTATTCATCAAAAATAATTTATATTAAGATGTTTTTTTATATTTTTCTAAAGATGTTAAATTATTGATCTATAGTAAAAAATAATTCTTTATGACATATGGTATCTTTCATGATATCTCCATGTCATGGAAATAATATAAATATTTAGGAAACATATGGAAGGACTAAATTATGATAAAATACTATAAACATCATTTAAAAAAATTAAGAAAAATTATATTATAATTTATTACACAATAAATATGAAAATCATTTTCAGTGTTGACATAGAGCATGCACAACACTTGAAAAGTCAAATTTGATGTCCTAAAATAATAATTTGTGTGATATAACTCCTTAATAATCTTTTATATTAAATAGAAATTTATTTTATGTTTATACATGAATTTTAGAGTTATATAACAGGTAGATTATCAAAATTCTTGGTCAATGTTTACGCAAGGACAACATTGTCAAAATAACACATTAAAGGTCCTTTATTGATATATATATATATATATATATCTGTGTGTGTGTGTGTGAGTGAAAATAAATATTTGATGAATATAAATGGTTATTTTTTATTATAAAAATATTATTTTAATTATATGAATTTATTTACGACCTTTTGGAGCACATGAATAAGATTGTTAATTTAATAGTATTTTATTTGAAGAAAATTCAAACTGTTCACACTCTTATTCTTAATAAGTGTAATATTTATAATATTCTATTATCCATAGGATATGAAAGAAAAAAGTATAATTTAATATATATATATATATATATATATATATATATATATCTTCATTATGGTAATTTATTTTTAATTATTAGTGACATAATAATTACCTTAAATGATTTCACAAGGATGATGCATCAATTATTCAATTAATGAAAAAATAAAATAAATGATAAAATAAATATTAATATAAATATAATTATAGATATTTAAGGTAATGAATGAAGTATATAGATTCTTGTTACATTTTTAGGTTATACTTAAATATTTTTTTTAAACATTACCTGTTATTTTTTGTTTTTAATGTTAAAGTAATTAATAGTATCAAAATTTTCACTGATGATATTTTATGGGATTAATAGTTTATTAAATTATTTTAAAATAAAAAAATATTCAATAAAAACAAATATGATAATATATGGTCTATAATTTCATCCCATGTGGATTTATATTCCATTTTGAATCATTTTTAACTTGAATGTTCTATTATATTTTAGCATCGTAAGAAATTCCAAGAGTATTCCTCCCTGCTCTTATAAAAGAAAACATATTATTATAAATCCATCATAACAAAAACCCCATTTCAGTTCACCAAATCCTTTCAAAATTACCATAATAAAATCCCTACCTTCATTATTGAGGCCTTTTTTAGGCATAACACAAACCTTAATGGTATTAAGGTGTTAAGAAAAAGATATTGTTCTAAGAAGATGTATCTCTTTTAATTGAGCATTTTAGTTATTTTATTATTCCAAAAACAACAACAATTATTCGAACATGATAAAATAACTATTCAAATATTTTCCATATTATTAGATTTTATTATATTATTTTAATTTACATATCAATTTCTAATTCCATCAAATTGGAAAAACAGTCCTCCTTCATGTGTATGGTGAACTACCACCTCACAAACCGATGTCATTCATTTTAGATCACCATATATTAATGATGGATTATAATTGTGGAATTAATGTTTATATATCATATTAATGACATATTTATCATTATGAATTTATAATATATATTTTACCTTCTTACCTTTCTATTCATTGAAAAAATGGTAGCATTGTTCGTGCGCTTGTGTGGCCTACCACCTCCACGAAGCAATATGATTCATTTTTCATCACCACATCACATGAATGATATATATATGTATATTTAAATAATTAAAATTAAAATTATTATATTATTATAATTATTTAATGATAAAATGATACTTACATACTTTATATAATAATTTTTGATAAATGTAAACATTACTCATGCGTACATATGGCCTACCATCACCATGATTGTAACATATTTTGTTTTTCATAACCAAAGTTAATGTATGGATTTAAAATTATGACTGATTTATAAAAATTATATATAATTAATTTTTATTATTCTTAATATGGTGTAATAATTACCACTTTGACCATAGCCTATATATCTAAGTAATTTTTGAATTATGAAACGAATGTCATCTAAATTCCCAACATAAAATTAAATAATTATGAAATTGTATATAACATGTAAATAAGTGATATAAAAGTAATAATAAAATTTAAAAGGGTTCATAATAAATTAAATATTTAACCAAGGTTTATTATTCATTAATATAAATAACATAAGTGATGAATTAGACTCAATGTCAGGGGATTTTTTTGATCCTCCTTTAACGTTCCTCTTTAAACATATTTTACAAGGGTCAAAAGGAACATATATTTTCACATATATGGAATGAATGTATTTTACTCAAATTATAACACATTAATATTTTGAATATTACTTTATAGGTTTATAAGGTTTCTTTAAAATAAACTTTTTCCATTTTTATATGTAGTGATTTAAAAAGGGAAATATTATTTTCCTCAATAATGTTTTTAATGATATTTTCATCCAAGAAAACCTAACTTTAATTTTCTATAGGTATTATAGATTTGAAATGGGTTTAAAATAGAAGGATATCTTGGATATTATAATTTTTTCATAGGGTTTTTAAATAGTTTTTCAAAGGTTCTATTAATTGTTTTATTGGTGATACCTAATCATTATATATGATAAATGGGGGGTCCTGATACATATTATAAAAAGGGTTTATCCCCATTATAGCTTATTAGTGAGAATGATAAATATTATAAAAAGGTTGAACCCCATTATATCTCTCTAATGTGTTGGGTATGTTATATGAGTACTATTATTGTTATTCCATGAGTAAATCTGATGGTTACTCCATGTATAACCACGAGAATTATTTCAAATATAACTGTGAGGTTTATTTCATGTGTAACCATGAGGTTTACACTAAGTTGTATTTTTTATGGTTAATCCACATATATTTATGATATTAAAGTGACTCCCCTAGTTAACTATTTTATTTATTTGTTAATTTTATGGGTTATTAAATCTTTTCATTGATATAAAAGTGTGTGTTGTTTTCATGTGTAAATGTTTTATTACGCTCAAATAACATTGAAGATAAAGCTAAAAAGTACATGGTTTTAATGTTTTTCACTGTAATATTTTTTTATTTATTTTTATTTCCCTTTATAAGCTTTTTGGTTGTTACCCTATGTTTTAAAAAAAAATCATAGGATTAATGTATGGGTAATTATAAAAAAAATCAAGTTGAAAGTTGTGAATATTTTTTCATGAAAAGAAATTGTGTTTTACTTTAAAGACACTTTTCAAGGTAAAATGGATATTGTGTATAGGATTATACTTACAATGTATGGGTTTACTATGTAATATTTTTTTTCTAATTCTCTAAAACACTAATCTAAAAAGAACCTCGGGATTATAAGAAAGTGAAATCTATCTCAAAGACAGTAGAATATATAATTATTAAGTTCATTTCCTTAAAGAGTGGATCAAATATTGTAATATATAATCAGGTTGAATGAAGAATAAATATTCATAAAAGGAAAACATATATCATTACTTGACCCCCCATCTCTCAGGGATCTTAGAAGAACAAGGTACAACATGTTTTATAAGAGAAAATCAAGGATTCCTCTTAAATATAAAAGGAGAAGACTTGAGGATCATAATCCTATAAACAATTGAGGAGTAAATGTTTTTGATGGAAATAATTTTCATGGATAAAAGAAATACATGATTCCATATGTGATTTAATAAGGATTTGAGGTAAGTGATGTTATAATATTTGTATTTACTTCACTTTGTATATATGCTCTAATGAGTTATGATAACAAGAAGAATCATGAAGAAGATGGAAAAGATATAAATTTGATATTGTAATATCTATTTCTTAAAGTATACACCATGATAATGAGACTTTTAACTACCAAGGAGATGTGGGAGAAGCTATAGAATTAATATGATCAAAATTTTAACATTAACAATGCCAAATGTTACATATATAGAGGAAATTTTGATGATATTCTGATGGATGATGACGAATTTATAGATTTCAGCTTTACAATGATTAATTATATTGTAATACATACTAGAGGATTTGGAAATAACATAAATTTTTCAATAATTATAAATAATATAATCATTACATTCCTTGATACATTCAACTCAAATATATTATCTCTATTGGAGATAGTTGACTTCTCCCTTGATGAACAACACAAATCTGTCCTTAACTATGAAGTGAAAAAAAACTTGTTTTAAAAAAAGGATATATAATTCAAATCCATGATGAAACAAAATGTATAAGGGGAATAAGGTTGAATCATATTCAAATTTGGAAAGTGACGATGAAAGTAGTGTGGAGCATAAAAATTTCATGGCCTTTATCTCTAATAACATCACATGAGGGAATGTAAAATAAAAAGGTAAGATTGTTAAAAAATATTTTAATTTTAGAGGTATTGGGAATTTTTCAATTAAATTCTCAATAAATAAATATGATGAAATTTAAATTTATGATGAGAAGTAACACTTTTTCTAAGTGATGTTATGGAAATTATTGAAACAATGAATCTAGAATATAGAAAAATAATTCATGAAAAATTATGTACAATTTTATGAGAATGTAATAAATATATGATTTTTCATCATCCTTGAGTGATTTATATGATAAAATTATTCATTGAAAACTATCTAACTAAACATAGGAATAATAAGGTCTCATCAAGTAGTGATGAGGAAGAAGAGGAAAGTTGTACCAAGTATGTGTTCATATTTAAATTACAAACCTATCCTAATAAAAAATTTAAGATCTAAAAAAGTGTAAAGTTATTTTAAAAAATATAAATGTACTAAATATAAAATAATAGTGATCCATTAAATTGATAAAAAAATTCCAAGGTGAAAATTTATAAACTGGATAAGAATCTAGAAGAATGTAATGCAAAACTGTCTACAAATGAAAAATAGTTTCTTGGTGTATAATCTAGATATCTTAAAACATAAAAACCTATTAATTCCACGTGATAATATTATGAAAAGTATTTGGAGATTCAATTCAAACAATCAACGATTTATTAGAAGACTACACCAATGAAAAATCTACAAAACATTTCAAATCATTCTAGTTATATTGACACTTGTTTGTTTTGTTTTGTAGGATCTAAAACTATAAATGGATATGTTTGAGATAAAAAAATTATAAAAAAATATTCCCAAATTATAAAAGGGAAATATAAAAGATATGGGATATGAAACCCCCTATGGAAAATATAAAAAGACATAAGAAGCATAAACAACAAGCATATTTTTTTTAAACGAAGTGGTTAATATACTAAATAACAAGGAATCAGTAGATAATTCTAGTTATATTAAGTATTTAAGAACAAATACTATAATTCTATGTTCAATGTGTATCTTCTATTTAAATGGTATTAAGAATTTGGAAGCCCAATAACCCAAAATATGAGTAATTCCATGAGAAAAAAGTAACTACAAAATATAGAAATATGTAACTGAAAAATTAGAAAGAAAGACACCACAAACTACTAAATATAAGGATAATTGAAGAATAATATTAGTATATAACCAAGATAGTACCATTCAAAGTCTATAGATGGATAAAAATATCAATCATTTGAGTAAGAGTTTTTATTCATTTCTCAAAATGAGGAGTATCCACAAAAGGAAATTCTTGTGATGAAATAGAACACAATGTTTCCTATGAATACTAATGATAGAAAATTTATAATAGATGGAATAGGGTGCTCACAAGATCTGAAAATGGTATAAATAAAACCATAGTTGAGTGGAAACTCTCAACATTATTACTTTTTCTAAGAAGTAAGTAATAACCCTTACTTATTCATTTTTATTTATTTATAAAATATCATAAAGGGAATTGAATGATATACGAAAGGGGGGTTGGATTAGTCTATCACTACTAGATAGAAAGTTTAGTTTCATATCATGGAGTATTCTCACATCCATGATGAAGAAAGTGAGTGGATCCCTTGAGGGAGGAATATGAGGAAAACCTATCAAAAATATCATATAAGTATAGATTTTTAATTTCTATATAGCTTTATAAAGATGAATATTGAGGTATTACAATTACACATTTCAATCCCTATTTTGGTTATATCAAAGTTTTTTAGAAAGGGGAGTGTTGGTTAATGTGTTTAGTGGGTGAACGCGGGATAAATATTTTTTTCTTGAACATTTCAAATTAATTATATGAGTTGAGAGAAGGATATGTAATTCTTGATAAATCGATTGTACATCAATTATATTGAGTTATTTGGATGTTGTATCACATGTTAAAATGTTAATGTAAAGTCTTGATGTCTTGGTGAAGTATATATTTTCTTCCACACAGGTTTTTCTCAGGTACACATAGAGTATACCAACAGAAGACTCTATGATAAGTTGTGTGTGGTTCTATCATTTTCTCACAATGAAATCGGGATAAATTAAGAACATAAAGGCATAGAATAATATATTATAGGAAACCTTTTTCTTAATAATATTAGGGAAGAAATCAGTGAGTTGTAACCCATGATCTCCCTTTTCAATTATTTACAATATGGGGTAGAATTATAATTTTTGAAGCACAAATATTTTTATAGAGTATTAGGGGAATTGTTGACAAATTCAAAGGGGGTATTGGAGTGCCTATATATAATATTATATTCTTTCACTAGGTGAGGCTACTTCTATAAGATGACAATATGTTTTTGGTGTGTCGAAGAAAAGTTGATATATGTTTCTACCATCATAAATAGGAAATAGAGAAATAATATTTCTTCTGTAACTTTGAAGGAAATATTATTGTTATCAGGCATTCAATTGTAATGAGTTTTGGTGTCTAATTATTTATGTTTAAAGAAAAGTTTTGTTTATATTAAGGTATTTTATACAATATTTTTTTAAATTTATAAATGTTAAAATCTACTAGTTATTGCAAATCTGTTAGAGAAATAAGATAAATAATCTATAAAACACCAAGTGAGTAAGATACTAATAAAGACTCTTTGGATAATGATTATACTGGTTTAGAATCTTTATAGATGTGATGAATAAGTTCTAAAACTATTTTATTGAAGGGTCAAATTTGGAAGTTGAGTCCAAAAATGAAAAAGACCCTAGTTGTGTGTGAGTGTTTGAGAATCTATTTATGAGTGATTAAGGACCTATGTGTGGGTAGTTGGCCTCAACATCTATGTCATCTATTGTGTTGTGTATGATTCATTCCACTCAATACATGTTTCATTATACGAAGTTTATGAGTCATCATCTATAGTGTATGAATGAAATTACTTTGTGCATGTGTCACATTCATGTTGTTTAAAATTCATTTTTCATGTTTTTGTTTTATCCAAACCAATGTATGTATCATTCTACTCTTATAAATTTTTTGAGATTCTTCTGGATGAAAGATTTACATTATAAATTTAATATCTTAAGAAATAATTCAATATAATGTTTAAAACCACACTCTTCATGGAGTTATAATATTATGATCAATCATGTGATCTTGATCCCAGATGAAAATGATAAAGGATCAGCTGAGGAAGAATGATAGTTTGTTGAGATGAGTGTTTCACTCCATAAATAAAGTTTCCACGTTATAGTGCATAAATACATGAACACAAAGAGTTGTTTTATAATATAATTAAATATAATCCTTTTCATAAATTGATTGAATAGGAAATGTGTGGGTGATAACTAATATTTAAATGGATAAAATAATAGTGATCACAAAACCATTAATCTATAATTTGGGGTTAGAATATAAAACAAGTTTTTATCCTGATTTTCGAGTAGTATGATAACCAGTAATGTAGAATGGACCCAAAAGAGAATATTATAGGGTATCTACTTTATTTTTAATTTTCCATCAATATAAACCTTTCAAGAAATTAGTAATCTCAATATTTGAAGGAAAATACTATTAGTGGAAAATATCTTCTATTATAAAAAGTGAGATCACATGTTTCTGTAAAAAGAGGAGTTTACATTATTCAAAATCTGAAATAAAATTCTTGAATATGTGAATATTTATTGAGGATGAACCAAAGAATGATATTTTTATAGAACCCCTGATTTCGTAACTTGATTAATACATGATGTTTCTCAGTGATGAATATCCCAATGTATTAAGGAAATACATGTGAATTTAAGGATTTAAATATTACTGTATTCATTCTTTTATGTTCCCTATGAATGTGAGAAGACGACCATCATTAAAAATTCTATGTCCAAGTGACAAAATTAATGTGAACAGGATTGATAAATGAACATCATGACTTGATGTAGACCAAGTTCAACGTGCACTGCACCAAGAGATCAGGAATTTAAAGACTTGTTCAAGGAGTAGTTCAGGTGGTCCATTTATGAGATCTCGGGTGGAAATATAAATACACCTACATAGAGGTCATGATAATATTTTTGAGATCTCCCTTAAATGATATGGATTATATAATAAAGAAACTATCTAAAGTAAGTAGTTTAGATCTCATATAGAATTAAATTTCTAGATATTATATGTTGGGTATATTGTGAAATTATTTGTCAATTTTTTTGGAATATTTCTATTATTTGTATCAAATATAATTCATATTGGTGATACCTAGTCTTATAACACAACTTGAACATTGAAAGGAGTAGTATTTCATGTCCAAACCATATAAATCTTTATATATATTACATTTTACATTTTACATATTGGAGTTTGGTTGGGATCCAACATGAGGAGTGGATATAATGTTTAACTTGCTAAAGAGGATAATTTAGGAAGGAATATTCATAAAATGAAAAAGGGATCAATAATTAACCTCATCCCCCTATCAGTGATCCCATAAGGCCCAGGTACTAATAGTGGTATCAAATAAAATTTAGGGTACTAAAAGTGGTATCGGATAAAATTTAGGATGCCTATGAATGATTGAAGGATAGTCATAGAGGATTTTATTCATGTAAATATCCATGTAGTGCATATTTTCTATGGGAATAATTTTTATGGATGTAATAACATAATTATTACATATCTATATTCATATGTCTATTACATAACTAATGTTTTAATAGTTGTATTTCCCCCACATGGAATATTGGTTATCTTGACTTATATTAATAAGAGGAACTATGAAGTAGATGGTAACACTATAAATTTTATCATATCATATATTTTTGATATATTATACACCATGATAATTTGACTTACAAAAATTAAGGATTTTTGTAAGAATCTTTAAAATATAAGTGAATGAAATTTGTAGATTAAGGAATTCAAAAATTAAATTTAGAAAGAAAAAATTGAAAGAAATTTGGATAACTTGTGATAAAGGTATAAGTTACTATATAATTTGATTTAATTTGATATTCAACTATATTATAGGGTTTAAATATAATCTAAAATATTCAACTATTGTATAGAATATAATGAGGAATTTTACTGATATATTTTACTCAAATATATTATCTCTAGAGAAGATAGGTGACTTATCATTTGATAAACTCCACAAAATCCATCCAATATATGATATTAGAAAAGTATGTGTTCTCAAAAATAAATTTAATGAGGATGAGTAATTAAAATAAAATATTAAATTGATTAATAATGATGAATTTTTTTTAAAATATTCAATTTACAATATTGATGATGAAGAAATTGTGGAGTATAAAAAATTCATAGCCATTATCTTTATACACATCTAAATAGGGAAAGTAAAATAATTATGTATGCTTCCTCTTAAATTATTTAGTTATAAAGACATTGGGAATTTTTCTATTGAAATCATAAAGAATATATATGATGAACGTGGAAGTGATGAAGAGAAATAAAATTTTCTAAGGGATTTCCTTAGAAATTTCAAATAAGAAATTCTATAAAAATTAATGGTTTTCAAGAAACCTCAAGATGAAATTAAGGAGTATAGAAGAAAGTGAAGACTCCTCATCATCCTTGAGTGAATAAAATGATGAATGTATTCATCAAAAAATATATTTAGACAAGGTTAGAAAGAAAAAAGTATCATCCATAATTGATGGTGAAGAAGAGGAATTCCATATTAATTATATATTGAGATCGGAATTAGAACCTTATCGTGAAGAAAATTACATGATCATGAAGAAATTCAATCAGTTTTAAAAAGTAAAAAGGACAGAATATGGTAATGAGAGTGATCTCATCCAAGAGATAAAATATTACAAGGTGGAAATTATAGAACAAGATAAGACCAAATAATATATTAATAAAAATACTACCTTCCAATGAAGGTTAGATTATTAGGGTATAATTTAGATGTCTTAAATCTAAAAACTCCTTAAAACCATGAGATAAGATTTTAAAAAATATATAGAGACTCAAGATAAATCATCCATGATTTCTAAGAAGGACAACCCCAAGAAAAATGTACAAACTATTTGAGCCTTATTTTTTATTTCACTCTTCACGTTCTCTAGCTTATTGAAAATACATTCAAAGGGATTACATGGGTCGTAACTAACTCATTTGATCCCAATTTTTCTTAGGAAAATGTTTTTCGATAACGAGTTCTTATTCCTCTTTATAAATAAATTTCATTTTCATTTTCTACTATCATAAATATGAAATAAGGAAAGGATGATACTTCGAGAACCTGGCTAGATAGATTTATATTATCAACCCATTAATTGTGATCACTGTTAGTGAGTTATTCTTTAGGATTAAAGACAAGTGTTGTTGCTGGAGAGGATTTTTCTACAAACTTTTTGTAGTTTATATAATATAGAATATTATAGTTGATGGATATCTCTTAATGAAAGAAAATAAATCCTTCAGGGAGAGACATGTGTGTAATATACTAATAAAGAATATTTTGATAATGGTAAGAGATATTAAGAAGCTCTAGAGGAGAATTAAAGAAGTTCATAATAGATTTTAGTACAGGATTAAATTTGGAAGATGATTCCAAAATGGAAAAGTTCCAACATATATTTGAGAGTTGGATTATCTATTTAATTTTTATTGAGAACCTTCATATGATTCATTTTCCTCAACATATGTGTCATCCAGTGTTCTTTGTGTATGCCATTTATCTTATTGTTGGTTTCATTATATGCATCATATGTTTCATCATTTGAAGTGTAAAAGTGAAATAAATCTGTATATGTCTCATATACATGTTGTGTAAGTGTCATTCTAACTTAAATATTTTTTATCTTGACCAACATATGTTTCATACAATATTTGGAAAAATGACGAGATTTTAGTAGATGAAAGATAATATTTCCAAAATTTTATAACTAAAGAAAGAATACAATGGTATGATGCAAGTACCATTCTTCATGGGTCAAAAATATAATAATCAAGAATTTGATTGAGATCTAAGTCAAAATTTTAGGAGGGCCAACTGAGGAATAAATTCAGTATAAAAAAATTAGTTTTCAAAAGGAAAAATGGAGTTTCCATGTCACAATTCCTAAATCCATGCATGCAAAGAGTTTTCTTCAAACATACTTAAAAACCACATATTTCATGTACTTATTGAAAACGAAATGTAATGGAATTTTCTGATTTTAAAATATATAAAATCATGGTGATCACTAAAATACTCAATCCATGATTTGATATAAGAAGATATAACATGTTTTTGTTGCTATTTTAAATCATTTTGAAGACCAATAAAGTTTACTTGACCCAAAATTAAATAATATACCACCACATGAATTTAAAAATAATTATAGCATGTAATGCACAAAACAATGAGTCACTATGAACAAAATTATTTATTATTATAATTACTTACACAAGATAGTTATAACCTAGGCATGAAACATAATTGTTTACATGTCTCTGATTTGAATTTTGAAAAATGAACATACACCATTACGATCAGTAAGTTTTTTAGAGACTAATAGGGTCAGTGTAATTGTATAATTAATAGTAACCCGACCCTTATGAATAGAAACTGCAACGATTAATGTAAAAATAAAATTTAGGCACCATATAAATGAAAGTGAATGTTTTAAAAATTAATAATTATGTTTTGGTATTTTGGTGAGTAATAAATATTTAATTACAATTTTAAAATAATAAATTTATTTAATATAAAATTAATTCACATAAAATTTATTCCAAAATAAATATTTTGTTGTCTTATGATTTTTGAGTAATTTTATGAGAACTCGATTAATTTTTTAAACTATTGTAAAATGAGTTTTAATTTTAAAATCGAAATATTTTTTAGTAAATAATGATTTTATTTAAAAATTAAATTTCAAAAAATTATAATTTTTTTTTGATAAAATAGAGTCCATTTTTAAATTATACATGGTGAAATATGTTTACGATTATTTTTTGGGATTTTTCTTAAATACATAATTTTTTTTGTGAATAGTGAAATATGATAATTTACGAAATATGCTGAATAAATGAATTTATGCATCATGATTGAGTCATGGATGATGTAAATAGACATTTTTTAAAACTAACAAGAATATATTTATGTTTTTACTCAAATTAATCAATATTATTCATAGTCTTGAGCCAAAATAATAAAATAATGATTAAAATAATGGAAAACCCCTCATCTCGTCCACTATAAAAACGACCCCCACTCCCTCTTCTCTTAACTCTGATGCACCTATAATATTTTTAATGTTCTTCTCAAATACACTTTCGTAGTCCCACCCCATATCTAGGATCCATTTTACTTTCCAAAAGACCAAAACCCTTTTCCTTAAATAGGTTCTCAAGGAGGTTATTTTAAGAGGTAAATCCTATTCCTTTTTAATTTAATTTCATTTCAATTTATCTTTTTTCATATTCTACCCTAACCTCCTCTATCCAATTGATCATAATAAATCCAGTATCATATATGTACTATAAATATATCATTTTACTATAATAACAATTATCAATCTTCTCACTCTCTCACTTTTATTTTATACAAGAAAACATCATTCGGGAGGTTCCAATTTACAACCTTTGTGGATGATGAAGTTTTGTTCGTCAAATTATACTTCAATGATTTTCATGAAAACATTTTAATGGTTGAGAAAATTTTTAATATTTATAATATACCCATTTTTATGTTTGGTATGTAACATATTTATATAATACTAAATGATAAAACAAAATGAGTTCTTTAAGATCAATAACTACCATAATAATATAAATGAGAGTCACTAAATGACTTATCTAATGATTCATCGTCATACCCTGTTACCAAATGATACATATAAAAATTTAAATTTATGTATTTTATTTAATAATGTAAATATTTAATTCTGAAAAATTATATCCATTCCACAAAAACTTCTATACTCATATACAAGTATGTTGATCATGAAAAACAAGGAATCCAACACTCTCGAGCAATAAATTTGTATCTTATAAATCATACAAAAGTCCATAAATGAAATTAATAAAATTATAATAAATCAAATACATTTTGATATTTTTATTAAATAATTAATTAATTGATTTAATTTGACAATCCAGAACATTAAGGTCAAGTACAAAACACATTCAGATATATGGTAAGGGGTTTATAATCTCACTTTTATTTCCATGAGATTTCCATTATTCGACACTTATTTATTGTATCTGGTGTATATATACTAAAATGTGATATATATATATATATACATATATATAATGATTCTATTTATCCTCATGGTATTAAATGATTCATTAGATTATTTTTTATTTTTGGACATAATATTCAATTGATTACAAAGTAGTAAGGGTGATATTAACTCAGTTTCCATTCATTGAGTTAAACATATATGTCATTTTTTTATGAATTTAATAGAATATAATTGAATTACATATATATGTTTCATACTATATATAAAATTATATTTTGTTGATTTATATTTTTTTCACATAATTATTTCATTGATTTTTCCTCACTCTATTGATATGATCATTGTAAGGGTTTTCTCATCACACATCCATTTTTGTAAGATATTATTTATTCAGCAATATTTCTTGTGTATGGTATGTGTATACATAAAAATTTGGTATCATATCATGAGTTTATTTATTTTCATGGTATTAAATATATCATTTTATTATTACAAATTTTGGGGCATTTGATTCGATTGATTATAAAGTTGTAAGGGATTCCACCCAAACCTTCATTTTTCCTCTGGGTTATTTCTTATCTATACTTACCCAAATGTAATGCTTATTTTTTTTGTATACATATACTATATTCTGTTTTTAGGTTCCAAAATTATATCTTCTGATCATTTCAACCTTCATTTATGGGAATTTTATGTTTTAAAATGGTTCCCTTGTCAATTCTCCCCGATAAACAAGCCTCAATCAAGGTAACTTCTCTAATTCTATCCCATTTTCATGTGAACTATATAATATGTTTTAAGAAATAATTATATTTCTAAAATAAATCATTTTATAAAGGAAAAATATCTTTTTTTACTTCCATTTTTATGAAATCAAACATGTCTTTCCACTTTTAAATCTCTTTAATATTTACCTTAAACCGCACTAAAATGTTTTATTTTTAAAGTTTCATAAAAACACTTTCTACATTATTTCACATAAGTGGGACATAATTTATTCCCCAAGTATAATTTCAATGACCTTAACTTTCTTTTTTTGGATATACATGTTTACAATCTGATTTTATGAAAAAATACAAATGATTTTCCAAAAGAACTCTTCTTTTCAAAGTAAAAAATTATTTTTCTCGTCTCACATTAACTTTTATGGTATTTATGCCTTATTCACCACTTCTTCATTGAATGTGGTGTGTGAACTTCCCTTTGATATATCATATCAATATTTACCTTATTCTTTTAATATTCTAAGGTATTACAATTTGAATGTTTCAAAATGGTGTAGGACACTTTGGAATGTTTAAAGAATATTTCCTCATGAAATTTTCATGGGTCTAGTTTAAAGTTATCTTCATATATGTCAACATAATTTTTTGAACATTGTACTTGATTGAGTTAAATTTATTATGGTATCATATATCATATTTTATTGACGGGTATATTATCAGTTTGACTATGGATGTGCTAATTTGATACCATTCATGGGTTATAGTTAAAGTATTAATATTTTATATTCTAGATTTTCAATACGAATTTTTATGTTCATTAGGTTTAATGATTTTCATATGAGGAATGTATTGGGCTTAGTTAGTGTTGGGAGGGACCTACTAAAACCTCTGGATGCATTGTTAGGTATAATAAGACAAACTACTGTGGTTTTTTCCCGTTTATGTATGGTCTTGTCATGAGGCCTCAATGAAGGTTCAGAGCGTAGCGGAAGCATGGTTGGGCCCGCAACCAACATTGATTTTTACCATGACCAGTGATTATTCTGGGATCAATACGATGATAAATTTTAGTCTCCATGGAATATAATTAAAGATTTAGATAAAGTTGAAAGAGGCCTGAAACCTTTAGAGGGGATTTTGAAAATCATGTTTATAATTAATTTAATTAATTTCATAAGTAAAATAATACCTGGATATTTGGTATTTTCTTCATTGATGAGGTTAATCATCCAAAATGACCCCTTTGGATTATCTTGTTGCACATGTAAGGATCCAAACTAGAGTCCCTATAATGGTGATCCACAGGTGCTCTAATAGCCTCATATCGACTCTCCTCATTTTATGAGAACTAATACGGAAAAGCGAGTTTCTTGTGTCAGTTATTCTTGATCGCTTGTTCTATGACCTTGAATAAAGTATCTCATTCTTGGAAGGGGTGGGAAAAAGATTCTATAGAGAAATTACTTATCTCACAAATTCTCAATTCACCAGGTGTGCAGTTCGGTCCATGGATTAATAGGTGTATTTGTCTATTTATTAACACGGGGCTTCGGTTACAATATTTAATTGCATAACAAAATTAAAATACATTCATAACCTTATAGTAAATCCATGAATTTAATAATAATACCATGTCATTATTTATGGTGCACCAAATTGTGTAAACAAAATTATAAATAAAATTATGCATCACAAAATAATAACAAAGTTATTTTAATGTTTCCAACTAGTTAAATAATTATTTATCATCTTGAAAATGATTATTATACTACTGAACCAACATTAGTCCTCTACAACTCCACTTCCATTTACTTAACACCCAAATAAATAAATAAATGATTTATTCCCCTAAATAAATATATTATTTACAAACTAGTAAATAAATATTTTTTAAATTTTCAAATATATATATATATATATTTTACCCATAATCTGATTAATAAATATTTATTTAATTTATGAAACCATTTTAATGTGAATAAAATTATTCCATTGTCATGAAAATAATATTTATTAATTAAATTGAAATAGAATTTAGCCGAGACCACCAGAAATACTAAGTGTGTGACCCTCTAGAATACTTTCTCATTGTCTTAGGCATGCTTGCCTAAAGTCCAAGATTACTATTTTGCAACGGGTCAAGGAAACCAATAGAAAGAACATGAAGTCTCAACAATTACATCCACATGTGAATGATCACTATGTAATATTATCCCTTTGTATCAATATATCATCAAACAGGTTTCATGATATTGTCATCATCATTTTGTTCTTAATGCGCCGTTCTTTGAATACCTGAAATAAACACGTTGTTACACCATAGCCATGGAATTGTGCATTCCGGTTCTATTTAAATAAAATGGTAGAGATATCAACTTCTATAATTGGATGGGATAAATCCTTCCTCGACATGTCCATTAATGAAATGCCACTCATGCTGCACCCACCATACCCTACTTCCCACCAACTGTCTACATGATAGTTTTATGTTAGTAAATGAATGTTTTTGAGTCGTGACACATATTAATGATAATCTTAATGAATAAACATAATTACACATGCTTGCAGATAGAAATATCCAATGACTCCAAAACACATGAAAATACTACTGGATGTCCTATTCTTATAATCTCATGTCTTGAAGATTACCAAGTGAGAACTTCATGGTAGAAAGTATCATATTTTTATGATTACTCGCACATGTTGGTATGTATTCTATATTTCCCATAATAGTATGTCATCCAACCATAGAAATATATTTAATAATATTGTCATAGCATTTCAATGTTCTCATCATATTAGGGAAATGTCATGACCTTATCAATGCAACAAATACTATAGAACATTATTACATCATAGTCTATTAGAACATTGTACAACATGTAATAAGATGTATAATATTTAAATACATTAAATATCCATGTAATCAAATCACAACCAGTTGGTTCTAGGAAACTACCTATTATAACTCCCACTTGGACTAGAGATAACTACGTATGACTTTCTATCCACTATACCTCACATGGTGATCATGTTTCTGTAAAGTAAATGATTTATTCAAGGGGTCTGCTATATTGTCTTCCATGGAATTACTGCTCACTGCAACTTCACCTCTCTAAGAAAAATCCCTCAAGAAATGATTCTTTCTAAGTATGTGCTTCTTTCACTAATGTGACATTGGATCTTTTGCGAGATCCACTGCTGTAGTAATATCATTGTACAGTGTGATGGGATCTTTACTTCTAGGTATCACATCCATATCCTGTATGAAGCTTTATATCTAAAATACTTCTTTACCTACCTCAGAAGCTATGATATACTCAGACTCTACTGTATAATCTTCTACCACACTCTTCTTTGAGGTCTTCTAACCCATTGCACCCCCATTGAATATGAAGATGTATCCCATTTGCAACTTCGTCTAATCTTGATCAATCTGGAAACAAGAGTTTGTATATCCTCTGACGGGAAGTTCCTCATCTCCTCCATAAACCAAGAACATTTCCTTATTATGCCTAAGATACTTTAGGATAGTCTTGACTACCATACAATGGTGGTCACCTAGGTTAGCTTGATATATGTCTACCACACCCAATGTGTAGGTGAAATCCATCCTAGTACACAGCATGGCATAATGAATGACCCAATCATTGATGTGTATGGATACATTGCCATTATCTTTCTTTCCTCATGTCTCAGGGGACACATTTTCTTGGAATGATGAATGTCATGTGATACTGGAAACAATCCCCTCTTATATTGGTCCATACTAAATATTTTCATCATCTTATCAATGAATGTAATTTGACTTAGGCCCACCAATATATTGGATCTATCACAATGGATTGTGATCCCAATAATATATTATGCCTTTCCCAAGTCCTTCATGGAGAAACATTGATTCAACCATGCCTTAATAGACTATAAGGCTAGTATCTCATTTACAATAAATAATATGTCATTGACATATACTATTAAGAAAATGACTGCACTCCCACTAAACTATTTGTAGACACAAGGCTCAAATTCATTCTTGATAAAACCAAATTTCTTTATGGATTCATCAAAAAGAATGTTCCATGACCTGGATGCTTTCTATAATCCATAAATGGATTCCTGCAACTTTCATACCTTATTGGCTTCCTTTGGAGTCATAAAACCTTCAAGTTGTGTCATATAGACATCTCCCTGAAGGTTCCCTTTAAGAAAGGTTGTTTTGAAATCCGTTTTCAAAATATCATAGTCATGGTAAGCATAAATGGCCAATTGAATTCTGAGAGATTTCAGCATTGCAAGTGGTGAAAAGGTTTTTTCGTAGTCAATGCCTTGACGTAGTTTGAACTCTTTTGAAACCATTTGTTCCTTATAGGTACTAACTTGTCCTTCCACGTCCTGTTTCTTCTTGAATATCAATTTTCAACAACAATAATTACATCAACTAGAGGATATTTAAAACTCTAGATTTTATTTTGGAACATGGATTCCATTTAAAAATTAGTGGATTCTTGCCACTTGGCAATATCTGTGCCACTTACTGCTTCCTTTTAGGTTAGAGGATCATTATTATCGAATAATAATGAGTCGTCATCCAAGGTAACTAGAAAACCATACCATTCTAGTTATATGACCTCTCTTGTACTCATATGATGCTCTTCTGTATCTTGAAATTTTCATTCTTCCATGGGGCTTTGTGGAATCTATTCGTGTAACAACACTTTTGTACCTTGATGCTTAACTTCATTGAAGTCTATATCTCTCCCACTATCTCTTTTGGATATGTGCTCCCTCTCAATGAATATGCCATGTCTTACTGCAATAACCTTATTTTCTAAGGGGTTGTATAGGAAATATCCTCATGTTTCCTTGGGGTATCCTATAAAGGTACACTTTTTAACTCAAGGTGCAATTTTGTTACCTGAAGATTCCTTAACGAACACATTGCTTCCCCGCAGATGTAAATTCGATAATATGTATTTCTTTCTACTCCAAAACTCATATGTAATACCATTTATCGATTTAGTTAGTACTTGGTTTAGTATATTCACTACTGTTTTTAATGAATATCCCCCAAAAGATAATAGAAGACTCACATGGCTCATCATTGATGTCACCATGTCAATAGGGTGCAGTTACTCCTTTAGCTCACACCATTCCATTGGGGTGTGTATGGAGGAGTGTGTTTTCATAGGATCTAAAACTCCAGTAAGTAATCAATGAAGTCTTGATTAAGATATTATCCACCTTGGTCAGAGTGGAGTTTCTTAATATTCTTACCACAATGGTTATCAAATTAATTCTTGTATTCTTTGATCTTATCAAAAGATTCCGACTTATACCTCCTTAAGTAGATATATCCATATCTACTGAAATCATTAGTGAAAGTTATGAAGTATGGGTACCCTTTCCTTGCTTCAACTAAAAATGGTCCACACACATTAGTCTGAACTAATTCAAGAAGTTCTCTAGCCCTTTCACCTTTCCCACTAAATGGGGCTTTGGTCATTTTTTCTTGTAAACATGCATGACATACACTAAGTGGTTGTAGTTTGAAAGAATCTAAATATCCAACTTGATGTAACTTTTCCAAACATTTCTCAATTACATAACCTAGCCATTGATTCAAATATTGGGTGTGGTTTGAGTCATGTGGAGTATCTTTGTTATCGATTTCCATTACTAGGATTGTGTAATCTGGCACGTAATGACCGTTGAATAAATGTGCCCTACCAAAACAAATGTTATCTCTATAAAAGAAGGAACATTCATTTCCAAACATGAAGAAAAAACTGTCCTTAACTAATCTAGATATAGAAATAATGTTTTTAGTAATAGACAGCACATAATAACAACCCTTGGGCACCATGATCATCACAGTTGGCAACGTGAGGTGGTAGTCCCCAATAGCAATAGCCGCAAGTCTACCTCTATTGGCTTCTCATAGATCTACCGCCTCTCAGTCGATCTTCCAAAATCTACCTAGTTCCTATATTGGATACATATGTGAGAACCACAATCTATATCTAATACCCAATTTTTAGAAACAGATAGATTTCATTTGATAATAATCACACTTGAAGCTTCCCCTTGCTTCTTAGGTTGTGTTTAGTTCTTCTTCCAGAGTCCCTACTTGCCACATGTGAAACAAATAGCCTCATGTTTCCTTGCCTCCCCTTTGATCTTCCTTTTCTGGGAAGGTCATGAAGAATCTTTGGTCTTAAAGCTCTTCACCTTCCATTTACTCTTATTCAGCATAAGGTAGAAGGCATTTCGCGCTTTATATATTTTTCTTCATGGAGAATGGGGATAAGAAGATGGGATAGAGACTTCTCAATGTTGTTCATACTGAAATTAAAAACAATGTTATAGAATATCAGAGGGAGTGATGTGAGAATGAGATCAGTGCCTAGTTCTTTGGGGTGTTTAAACCATAGAACCTCTGGGTGCTCAATTTAGCCGATAAGATTGACTACATAAGGCCCCATTGGGGAACCTTCTCCAAGATTACTCAAAATGTTTGCCTTAGAGATCTCAAACCATTCTTATCTTGATCTCTCAATGTAATGACCAAAGAGGTGCTCGAGCACTCTATAAGCATCTCTGTTTTCTTGAGACTTCATGATATCACTAGACATTGATGATAGTGTCAAACATTGAACATTGACCACATCATTCATATGTTTCTCATAGACCAGAAAATTCTCATCACTTTTTCATTTGGTAGGTGGATCTAGTAATGATGACTCCATCACGTAGGACCTATTCATGGCATAGGATAACCTGAAGGCATCTAAACCATTCTTTCAAGTTACTACTGATGAGGATGTTATCTTTTTTCAGAATTGATCATAGGGATAGTGTCATTGAAGATATTTTCAGTTTTATTATATATTTAAAAGATAAGATCATTAGTAATTTCATGATTACATTTTATGAGAAATAATAAATTTTATTAAGTCTCCCATTATTTTATCAAGTCCCAAGGGCCCTCACCATTGAACTCAGAATGTCTAGTTGCCATGAAATTCTAGTTGAAGGGATACATATTACCCTTTGCATAACCCCAACATGGCCTGGTCAAGCTATTATAAGGTATTTTGGTAGGCAGGTCTTTTCCCACTATGGGCTTGCAGCTCCTTGATCTGTTGAGTGGAGTCCCCAATCATGAAATCATGAATTTGGATTTCCCCAAAAATTGCCTCCAATATTACACCAAGTCTAGCAAGGGATTATCCTCTTGATGTAATATGGTTAATACAACCCAAAACCTTTCATAAGGGCTTCTCATATAAAAGTAAGTGTCCTAACAAGGGTTGGTCAAACATATAGTTTTATTTTGTGTTTCCCTTAATCAATAATTGAAGTCTTGGCCTGACATAATATTTTATTTGAGATACTTTTTTCTCTTATGAGTGAATTTATTCTTATCATTATCACATTACTGTTAATATTAAGTGGAACATAATTAAGTGATTCACTATGTCTTGATAATATTTACGCATAAGTATAGTTTATTTTAGTTCTATCTTGCATGCTTGTCTAATTTATTAATTACGTGATCATGAAAACACATCGACAATGATAAAGAATGAAACTGATAGAAATAAAATAATGTAAATTGCAGGATCATGAGCTTTTCTAATGGTTAGTTTATCTGGTGGTTGATTAACTAACTTTGACCTAGGGGAGAATCGTCTAGAACCTTTTGGCTTCGTGTTTATAGCTTTCCAACTTTCAACCTCTGTATCTACTGTGATTGGTTTCATCTCAACTCCACCTTGAACCGCCTCCACTATCTTAGGAGTTCCATCTATTACATATTCCCTTTTTGAACTCACATACAGGTGAGGGGTAAAAAGGGTTTTTACATAAAAGAAACCATAGGCACGTAGACCCTAAATATTAGCGAGGAGAAGGCTTACAGACCAACAAATGTAATTTAAATTAATTAATTAAAAGTAACAATCAATATACAAAGGTCTCGGTCTATCTCATGATCATCCATACATGCAATGATATTTACACATAAAATAAAACTATCATTCATTTATTTAATCGTTATTGTTTAAAATAAATCATGCAAGAATAAATTAATTATCATCTTTAATTAATCAATCCCTTTATCTTAAACCCATTTTTTTAATTAGCTTGAGATTCTCATCCAATATAATTTTAAACAAATAAATTAATTTAAAATTATCTTTGTATATAACTTGTTTCTTGGAGTCAACCCAGTGAATTACTATACATAACTACCCAGTGAGTAGAAATGAACATTACGAAGATGTTCACTTAAACACATCTATATATATAAAAAACCAATCACATGTTGTGCCTCTGATTTACGCCCGCACAATGGTAAACATCTCAAGGGTTTGTATAATATACTAATAAATTTTAATAAATATGCATAATTTGGATGAGTACACGGCGTGTAGTTCCCACTACATGAACTGTACTATTTTTCACCATCCATCTGGAGTACACGCTCAGGGAAACGACGTGTGAGTGTACTTTGGATGTCTTCGGAGTATATGGTGTGTCCCTTTCATCACATGCCATGTAGTTCCACGTTACATGGTCTCTAGCTGGGAAAGCTGTGTACAGAGTACATGGTCCAAACCTAACCTAAAGGGACTACACATCAGGTCCAGTGGTCCACATGACGTTTAATCTAGAAATTATATTCCACCTATTCTTAGTCAACAAACAGAGTCATTAAGACTAAAAAAACACCAATGACACGGCTTGTTTTGGTGGACCAGACCCGGTGCATTGAACCTTTACTACACAGTGTATACTAACGAATACACATTTTTTGTTCGTGTGTTATAAAGCCTTGATCCTTCGGTACCTCCAGATTAGATCCTCTATTTTATTTTAATCAAAATTAAAAGAAAAGATCATTTCTGTAAGGTGAACAAGAAACAAAAGAGGAGGAACAGATATCGAGATTCAGATTTGTAGAATGATTAACATGAATTGAAAGAACTAAATTGTTAAATTCATAAATCATTAATAAAATATTTAAATAATTATAAACTATGATGTTACCGCTCTGATACAACTTGAAGGTTCCAACCATAGCTGAAGTGTGGTTTTGCTAACACTTAACTTTGATTTTTACCATGATCAATGATTATTCCATGATCAATACGATAACGAACCCCAGTTTCCACGGAACAGAATCAAATATTTAGATAAATAAAGAAGAGGCCCAAAACCTTTAGAGAGGATCTTGTACATCATATTTATAATTAATTTAATTAATTTCATAAACAAAATAGTACCTGGATCTTCGGTATTTTCTTTGTTGATAATGGTGATCATCTAAAATAACCCTTTAGGATTATATTTTTTTGATTCCAAGGATCCAAAATAGAATCCCTCTAGCAGTGATCCACATGTTCTCTGATGGCCTCAGATCAACATCACTTGTTTTACGGGTGCTAGTGTGGAGATGTCAGTGTCTTGTGTCTGTCATTATTGATCTCTTTTTCAAAGGACTTTAATAAAGTCTCTATTTCTCAAGTGGGGTGAGAAGATGATTTGATAGAGAAAATTTTTATCTCAACAATTCTCAATTCACCGGGTTTGCGGTTCAGTACATGGTACAATAGATGTATGGATCAATTTATTGACATGGAGATTCAGTTATGATATTTAATTACGTAAAAACAATTATATAAATGAATAACCTTAGATAAAACTCATTCTATTAATAATAATATCACGGCATTATTTATGGTGCACCAACTTGAGAAAAACAGAATTATAAATAAAATTTTGCATCACAAAATAATAGTAGTGTTATTTAAATTTTTGTCAACTAGTTATAAAATTATTTATCATCTTGAAAATAATTATTTTACTACTGGACCATCCTTCATCCTCTTGAACTCCACTTCCATTTATTAAAAACCCAAATAAATAAATAAATATTTTATTTACAAACTAGTAAATAAATATTTATTAAATGTTAAATAAAATAAATAAATATATTTTACCCACAATCTGATGCATAAATATTTATTTAATTTATGCAATCATTTTTACTTGAAAAAAATTATTCCATTATCTTGAGAATAATATTTATTAATTAAATTCAAATAAAATTTAACCGAGACCACCAAAAACACTTAGTGTGTGACCCTCTAGGATTTTTTCTCATTGGCATTAGGTCGGCTTGCCTAAAGTCCTAAAGTTCTATCTAGCAATGGGTCAAGGCACCCAAGAGAATGAACTTAAAGCCACAACAATGACATCCACATGTGAATTATCACAATGTAATATAATCCCTTTGTCACAATATCTCATCAAGTAGGATTCATGATAGTTTCAACAACTTTTTATGATTGATACGTCATTCTTTGACTACCTAAAATAAAATTATCGTTACACCTGGGATATGGAATTCTGCGCGGCGGTTCTATTTCAATCAAAGGGCCAAAATGTAAACTTCCATAAATGGAAGGGACAAATCCTTACTCTACTTATCCATTAATAACATGCCACTCATGTTACTCCCAACGTACACTACTTCCAGTCAACTGTCTGTGTGGAGGTTTTCGTCGGTAAATCAAATTGTGTGAGTCGTGAAATGTATTAATGATAATCATAAAGTCTAAGGATAATTACACATGCTCACATATATAAATATCTGATAACACCAAAACACATGGAATTTATATAGGTGGGTTTTTTCACATAATCTCTTATCTTGGAGATTACCTAGTGGGAACTTCATGAGAGAAAGCCTCATCTGCTTATGAGTACTCACACCTGACGATAATCTTGCTATGTATACCAACATAGTATGTCATCCAACCATAGAACTATATTTAAGAATATTATTATATCATTTCAAGGTTCTCATCATAGTAGGGAACATCGATGACCATATCAATACAACAAATAATCTAGGACATTATTACATCATAGTCATGTAGAACAGTGAAAAATATGTAATTAGATGTTTAATAATTAAATACATTAAATATACATGTAATAAAAGTACAACTAGTTGGTTATAGGACACCAACTCTTACACTTTACGGAATAATTAATATGTCTGTCATTATGCATTCCCGCTTTATGAAACTAGAGATTGATAGTCCATTTGATTATCCGACTAGTATAATATCCATGGTTATGTTTTATGGAATCATTTAATCAGTTTTTATTTATTCCATATTATTCTCTAGTTTAAATTTAGAGGAATGTGTTTTTAGTTATTCATCATTCCTAGTGTTTATTTTTATTATTACTTTTGATGTATTATTTACCATTACTGAGCATGTGAGATCACCCATTTATTATGTCTTATATTTCACCAGGATGTGAAGAAGTGTATTATGAATGACTTTCTAGGATAATCAATGAATTATGGTAGTTAATAATGGATCTTCTATCTTGTATTTCAATTTAAGATTTAATGTTAAACTTATGTATGTATCTACTTTTAAAAAACTGCTAAACTACCTGGTCTTTCAGGATACCACTTTCTTGTAATGATTATAATGTAATAAAATAATTCACTGGCTCAGGGATTCTGTGAATGGGGAATTATAGTTGTTATCAGAGGATGTTTAGTATAATCCTTGTAAAATTAGATTTAGAAAATATAGATTAGTTAACAAAACCATAAGATAGACTTTGAGGATAAGAAAACAAGAAAATCCAAGAATTTTGGAAATGTATAGATTATGTGGATATTCTTAAAAAATACTTGCATAACATGATGAGAAAAGTGGATGTGGTTATAGATCATATGTACCTTGGAGTAACAACTCTAACAAGGTGTTCCAAGCTTGACTAGGGGTAACCTTGTACATAACAATGGTCCTTACTGCCCACCTGGGTGGACACTCCTAGGGGATATGCTTAGGAGAATTCACATTTTTTTCAAACTATTATTATGGATTTGAATATATAATTAAAATGAATAACCTAAGTTAAACCTAAGGTGTTTTTGTTTGAAAATAAGTTTTCATGATATTCTATAAATGATTATACATTTTTATCAATATTAATATTATTACTCACACTATTCTTTCTAGTTTTAGTCAATGGATGGAATCCAAAGGATTCATGTAAACATTGAACATGATGGAAAATGTGTTAGTGATGAGAAACCAAATGTGATGTTGATTAGAGTGAAAGATATAATTTTCATGCCTAATTAGTTTTCACAAAATATTATTAACAACATATACTTTAACCGACACCTGAACCCACCAAATAAGAGAGGAATTGATTTTTCTAAGAGCGCCAATAGTCGAGACAATTCAGAAAAGAAGGATCGACTTCCTACATGCAAAAAAGGGGGCAAGAGATAGCAAGGTAAGTGTCTCAAAGGAATATAGAAATGATTTATTTGTGGGAAGGAAGGACATAAAAAACAATTACTATGAAAAAATGAATAGTATAAAGAAAGGAAATAGAACTAATCTTAAGAATCCATTTGTAGTAATTTTACATAAATATAAGGGACTTGGCCATAACTCAATTCAATTCCCTATTCTATAGTATGACCTATAGACTAAACAAGGCCTTATGAGGAAATGAATGTATGATGTTTTTTTTTTAAAATCCAAGTGAAAATAATGATTAGTAATTGATCTTATTTCAAGGATGCCTATCATATTTATTTTGGAAGATATATGGTTTTATAAAAATTACATCTCGTGTGTCGGGTAAGAACCCACTGTGTTTGGTAAGGCTGTGGTGTTTGAAGCCACAACCATATACTAACAAGGGTGAAATGCCTACCACCATCCTACGTGAAGTCCATGTTATCATGAATATTTTTTAGTTAAAAATTTCGATGTTTAAATGTTATTTTCATTTTAGAGACTTTTGGATTTATCAAATAGATAACTTTGGGTTTGGAAAATGATTTTATGATTATGTGATTAATGTTCTTTCGAAAGATGTTCGAAGATTTAGGAATCCTATAAGACATTGGTAAATAAAATATATTGAGGAATAAATGATTAATTATATTTTGGAGTCAAATATGATGTTATAGTCGACATATGATGATCTAGCCTATTTATGGATATGGATAGAATATCATAGATATTATGTGATAGTGGAAATTAAATCTTTGGTATAAGAGATTAAGAGTTATTGGTGTCATTTGGAAGACTATATGAACAAATCCTTCTAATTTTAGGGTTATAGTCTATATATTTTGATGAATGATTGTAATTATAAATATGACATATATTAAACCTTGATCTTTATATTTGAATTTTAGAGATTGATGTTTCTTTTCATCATATAAAGGTTTATTATTTTTTAGAGAATTATTTTATCTTATCCAAACCATTTGGGATTTGGTTAATGTATAAAGAAAAGAGGAATGGATAATTTTTTGGGGATCTATGATCTATATACGTTATTTCGATTTCTTTAGGTGTGAAAAATTCATCTTGAGAGTTCAGTACTAGATATATGGAATTATGTGAAAATAGATTGAAGAACAACCAAAGGTTTATATTATTCATTATGTCATGGAATGTAATCAGGTATGTTTAATTTCATAAGTTCTTATCAAGATAGTGAATGAATACCTCAATTCAAGTAAAAATATTTTGAAATAAAAATGTTATCTATGTAGTTTTCTTTTTGAGAAATAAATGCTCAATTAACTGATAACAAGATTTATGGATTTGTGATGATTAACATTGTAATGACCATGTAATCTATCACTCTTCATTTGAACATTATGGTTAGATTATTATTCCATGTATATATTTTCACTTTAATATAATGTCACCCTATTTGAATATGTAGTTTCATAGTAACCTATGAATTTCCCCCCCCCCCCTCTTATTAAGAGGATATTTTATTAACCCTACATTCTAGGTGGGTTTATGAAAATTGAATTTTCAAGTTTCATCCTTTAACATTCTGATTGCAATTTCAAATTTTGAGGACATAATTTATTGAAGTAGGGGAGAATATAACACCAAAAGAATTTAAAAATAAATATATCCTATAATGCACACAACAATAAATAATTATGATAAAAATAGTTTTTTATAATTATTTACACAAGATATTTATAACCTAGCCATGAAAAATATTCTTTCCACTTCTGTGACTTTAATTTTGAAAAATTTGCATACACTGTTGTGATCAATATGTTTTTAGAGTCTAATAGGATCAACTTCATTTTTTAGTGAATGGTAACTTGACCCTTATGAATACCAATGTACCCTTATGAATAGTAATGTTACCCTTTTGAAATGTAAAATGACCCTTATGAATAGTAACCTCAACCATGTAATTATAAATAACATTTAGGCTCCTATTAAATGAGAGTGAATGTTTTAAAAATTAATAATTAAGTGTCGGCATTTTTGTGAGTAAAACATTTTTAATTACAATTTTAAATTAATAAATTTATTTAAAATAAAATTAATATTAATAAAATTTATTAAAAAATAAATATTTTGTTTTCCTATGATTTTAGGATAATTTTATGAGAACTTAGTAAATTTTGGAATGTATTATAAAATCTGTTTTAAATTTAAAATCTGAATTTTTCACGTAAATAATGATTTTAATTAA
This sequence comes from Viscum album, assembly GCA_963277665.1. Classification (NCBI taxonomy): domain Eukaryota; kingdom Viridiplantae; phylum Streptophyta; class Magnoliopsida; order Santalales; family Viscaceae; genus Viscum; species Viscum album. The sequence goes on along the minus strand of OY728143.1, from coordinate 956,200,769 downwards.
AAAAATAATTTAACATATGTATATAATTATTTTGATAAAATGGAGTCCAGTTTGGAATTCTGCACATTGAAAAAATTTTAAATATATTTTTTGGGATTTTCTAGAAAAACATGAATTTTTGGTGAATACTGAAATTCGATAATTTACGAAATATGCTATATAAATTAATTTATGAATAATTCTTGAGTCCTGGATAATTTAAATGGCCATTGGTTTGAAATAAAATTTCCATTTTACTGTTTTTTTGGAAATAATCATGATTATTCATAGTCTTGTGCCAAAATAATAAAATAATAATAAAATAATGATTAAAATAATGTAAAACATATCCTCTCTTCCACTATAAAAACCACCCCACTCCCTCTTCTCTTCACATATATAACCTTGAATATTCTAAATTATCTTCCCAAATACTCTTCCCTAGTACCTCCCCACTTCTATGATCCCTTGTTATTTCTAAGAGACCAAAACCATTTCCCTTAAGGAGGTTCTCAAGGAGGTTATTTCAATTGGAAAATCCTCTTCCTTTTTCATTTAATTTAATTTACATTTATCTTATTTCCTCATTATATCCTAACTTACTATATTCAATTGATCATTATAATTTCAATTTCATTTATATACTATAATTAAATTATTTTATCAATATCTTTAATCTCCCTCTTTAATTTTATAAACAAAATCATTTTCCGAGAGGTACCAATTTACAACCTTCGTAGATGATGAAGTTTCATTCTTCAAATTCATATTCTAAGTTGTTTATTAAACTTTTTAATGGTTGATAAATATTTTTATATATATAATATAAACCTTTTTATATTCTAGATGTGACATATTTACATAATACTAAATGATAATATAAAATAAGTTTGTTTTGATCAATAACCGTCGTAATAATCTAAATGATTATCACTAAATGACTTATCAAATGTTTTATCCTCATACCTTGTAACCAAACGATATATGAAAATATTTAAAAATATTTATTTTAATTAATAATTTATATATTCATTTATGGAGAGTTATATCCATTCTAAATGGACTTCTATACTCATTTACAAGTATGCCTATTGTGAAAACCAAGTAAACAAATGCTCCTGAGCAATAAATTTGTCTCTTATAACTCATCCAAAATGACATAAATGAAATTAATAATAATATAATAAATCAAATACATGTAGATAAGTATCTTAATTAATTAATTAATTAATTAATTTTATTATCCAGGACGTTAAGGTCAAGTGCAGAACATGTTCAGACATAAGGTTCAGGGTATATCATCTCACCTATATTTCCATGAGATTTCTATTATTCACCACTTATTTCTTCTATGTGATATATCTATACTAATATTTTATATATAATATCATTAATATAATTATATTTATTTAATTAAATTATTTATTGAATGATTCTTAATTTGGGATGTATGATTTAATTGAATACAAAGTAGTAAGTGCTATCCTAACTCAGTTTCCATTCACTGAGTTAAACATTTATGTCATTTTTTATGATTTTCATAGAATATTTGTCAATTACTTATTTTTGTTTCATAATATATATCCAATTATAATATTCTGATTTATATTTGTCACAAAAAATTATTTCATTGATTTATCCTCACTCTAATGATACGATCTTTGTAAGGGTTTTCTCATCTCACTTCAATTTTGATGAGATATTCCTTATTCACCACGAATTCTTGTGTACGGTGTATGTATGCTACCCATTAATGTGTAATATCTTCAGTTTATTTTTTTTAAAGTTATTAAATTTATAATTTTATGATTATTAATTTAGAGGTATATGGTTCGATTGATTAAAAGTGGTAAGGGATTCCACCCGAACCTTTATTTTTTCCTTCATGTTATTCCTTCACTATCCTTACCTAATTATGATTCTTATTTATTTTTTTATAAAGATTATATATTCTCTTTTTATGTTCAAAAATCATATATTTAGATAATTTCATTTTTCTTTTATGTGTATTTTATGTTTTAAAATGGTTCCCTTCTAAATTCTTCTAGATACAAGCATGATTCAAGGGAACTTCTCAAATTCTTACCCATTTTCAAGTGAAAAATATAATCTGTTTTAACCCATAATTATACTTATAAAATCACTCATTTTATAATGAAAAAACAATAATTTTTCATTTCCAGTTTATTTAAATCAAACATGCCTTTCTACTTTAAAATGACTTTAATATTTCATTTAAACCATATTAAATGTTTTATTTCTAAAGTTTCATAAAAACTCCTTTTACATGATTTCTCTTTAGTGGGACATCATTTATGACTAAAATATAATTTCAACTTCCTTCCCATTTCGTTTTTTGGATATAAATGTTTAAAACGTGATTTTATGACAAATACAAATAATTTCCCAAAATAACTCTTCTTTCCAAAGTAAAAAAAGGATTTTACTCATCTCCCTTAAACTTTTATAAGATATATTCCTTGTCCCCAACTTATTCCATCCATTTGATGTCTTTAATTACCATTGGTATATCACATCAATATTCTCCTTGTTATCATTATATTCTAAAGTATTATGATTTGAATGTTTCAAAGTGGTGTGGGACACTTTGGAATGTTTAAATATTATTCCTCAAGAACTTTTCAATGGTCTCATTTAAAATTATCTTCATCTATGTAAAAATATATTGTTCAATATTATAATTCATTTTGGTTTATCTCTTATTATATCATCTACTATATTTTTTTGAAGGGTTGAAAATTAGTTTGACTGTGGATGTGCTAATTTGATATCATTCATGGGTTATTGTTTAAGGAATCACATTATGTATGCTAGTTTTTCAATAAAAATGTTTATGTTGTTTAGGATTTACCATTTTCATATGAGGAATGTATTAGACATAGTAAATGACAAGTGAGGAATGATATATCCATTTTATTCATCAGTAGGTCTCATTATACAGACTATTTTGGGTTTTTACCCATTTTTGCATGGTTTTGGCACAATGCCTTGACAAAATGACTATGATTTCTGGAATTATGAATTCCCTCGTTATGAAACTGTTGATTGATATTCCATGTGATTATTATACTATTAGACAATATGTGGTAATGTTTTATGGAATCTTTAATTATTTTTTATTCCTTTCATATTATTCTCAAGGTTATTTTTAAATGCATGTGTCTTTAGTTATTCATCATGCTAATGGTATACGTTTATGATTACTTTTGCTGTATTATTTACCCTTGATGAGAATCTGAGCTCACCCATTTTAAATATTTTATATTTCCCTAGGATGTTATGAAGTGTATTATGAATGACTTGAAGGGATAATCTAGGATTTATGGGAGTTAATAATGGATCTTCTATATTTTATTTCATTTCAATTTTTAATATTAAACTTATGTATGTATCTAGTTTTCCAAAACAACTAAACTATCTTTTCCTTCAGGATATGACTTTCTTATAATCATTAAAATGTAATAAAATAACGAACAATCTTTGGGATTCTGGGTTCGGGTCATTATAAATAACATAGGAGATATATTGGGTTTATAATTTCCCTATAATGCTACACCATTTAATGGATTAGAGAGCTTGAGATTTTGAGGGGAATTTTATAACATGAGAATATCACTAGTTTGAAAAAATTGAGATCTCATACTACCAATAAAGAAAGAGTTTCAATTATTCGAAAATAAAAATAATATTCATGACTTTATTTGTAATTATTCATCTAGAACCAAAGAATAATATTAGTGAGGGAACTCACTAAAATTGAACTTTATAAAGAACTATTTTCTATCGGAGGAGAACATCCAAGAATATTCACCAAAAAATTATTCATTGAATAATAATAAGGAAACTTTGATTTCATTTGGTATTTATTATACATTAATAAATCTAGAATATGAAAAATACTAACACTATTGTTCTAGAGTGAGTGAGGATGATATTTCCAACTATAAAACTATTTTCAAGGTCATTAAGGAGGGAAAGTTCGATGCATACCACCCCTAGATATAGTAGATTTTAAGACCAAATCATTGAGGAGTTTATGGGGAACCTTTAAAAAGTATCAGGATGTAGTACAAAGACATCCACTAGGAGGCGGTCAGAAGTTTTTTGAGACATAGCTTCAATTGGTGGGATTTAGTTACAAAGTACCTATTGAGATGAATATATTACAATCACATTAAGAAAGTAAAATTTAGGATATTTTCTGCTATATATTTTGGGTTATTATCCATCAAATATTTTTATAGCATTTCTTAGATTTCTACTCAATTTGATTCATAATGGAGAAATCATGTCTTATAAAACAACCTAATCCTTGAAAAGTGTATACTTTCAAAGAAAAACCATGTAAATCCTTATATATTGTTCCTTTTACATTATGTATATTTGAAAAAATCTGAAAGACAAAAAGAGGTATATATAAATTATTTAACTAGATATATAAGTTTAATTAAGAAGTAATATCCACTGAAATGAAAGGAGATCACTGATTCACCCCCTCCTTATCTCGGTGATCTCATAGGACCTAGGTACAACATTTTCATAGCAGCTATCACTTTTTTAGGTAAATACTACAAGGATCTATATATGGATTGACAAAAGCATTAAATAATGGAATAATTATTTTTCAAAGTGTATAAAAAAAGTTTGTTTTGAGATGTATATTTTCCAAAGAAAAATATGTTATTTTAATACATGTGGTAAAAATATATTAATCCTTATAGTTATTTATGACTAAAAAACATTATTTCTCAAAGATTTACATAATTTAAAGAGATAAGTTCTAGGGAAAAGTATCTACTAAGATTTATCTATGTGTTTTCTAAGATATTGTCACAGTAAATATATTTTATTTTTATTTAAATTATAAGATGAAACAATTCAAGAGAAAATGTATTCCTTTGTCTCATCGAATAAATCTATCAAATATGATTTTTCAAAAAATAGGTGGATATTAGTATCATAAACATCAATCCATATACTTCAAAAATAGTATCTATCATGAATTTCATGATATGTGCAAAAATTTTGATATTTCATATGCAAAATTAATGTTGGGAAAATTTCAAACAGAACCATGAGAACTTAATTTTGTAGAAGTCAAAATTACCCAATAGTACTTGAAAAGGTACAAAGGATAAGTTCTTGGTTTATTGAGATTTTGGAATTATATTTATTAAGGAGAAACAAAACTAACCTTCCTATAGATCAATTTGATATAATATCATGGATAGGGTAACGAATTATGAGAGAATCTTATTGAATATAGTGGTAGACATATCTATATATCCAAAGTAAGTTATAAATTATGATTCAACAAAAGAAGCAATATTAAATAAAGAATTATTTCTTCATGATCATTGATTTGTACTAAGATATTAAATTATTATCATAATATATAATTTAATAACATTATTACCATGATACTATATAATATTTCATGTTTATTATTGAGTAAAAAGGATACATACATGGGCATATTAAGTCTTATAATTACTCAAAAGTGTGAAGTTGCGGTATGTGGAATATCAACTAAGAGAAATGTTGAATACCCAACAACTATAGCCATATCTCTTTAGATTCATTATTTTCATATAATATCGAGATATTTGATAAGTTTTAGTAGTTTGATCTAGTTCAATTGGCAGTCTATTATATTTGGTGGCCCAGAACCAACTAACTTGGTAATTTCAATTGTTATAATTTAAATAAATATTCTATTACATAATAATTATTCTTAGGTGAATAATATATGAGATGATATCTTCAGTATATTTTTTTATTAATAAAATATATCAGTTCCCATGGAATAATATGAAAATAAATATTCTATGAAAATATTCCAAAATAATTAAAAATGGTTTAGATAAATCAATATGATAGGACATGAATGGTGTTTGACTATCAAGAATTAAATGTTCAAAAGAAATTGAGACTTATTTTTATAAGGTTCACACTTGTTGATCTCCATGAAGGGAATTCATGATGAAATACCTAATAATATAAATTCAATACATTTGATGTTTCATACTATATTCATATTTGTTTAAATGTGTATTGATATGTAGACTTGAGATTATTTTTAATGTGTATCATAACTCACATACATATATGTATAGATGAAAACCATTATATCACATGATCCTAGTGTGGTAGCATATATTCAGTGTATTATAAGTGATATGTAATTAGTTAAATAATCCAATAAAGTAATTTTTCCCCACATTTTAATATAATAAGATATCTATAAACCATTGATTAAAATATAAATACCATATTAAATTTATCAAAGTGGTATTTTTTTGATGGGTTCATTTCAGAAAGTAAAATAATCATAAATCTATCATCTTTAGTGGTGATATAAGTATTCATCATACTTTATGAGATATTAGTAGAAAAAATGATTATATGACATATTAGTTCTTTTAAAAAGGTTGTTTTGTAACGATATTAACTTCTCTCTTTATCAGTGTGTTGAAATATTTTTCGGCGTTGATCTTGGATTTAGGGAGGATCCCTTAATTCCATTGAGAAAGAGTCATATCGGGTTACAAACTAAGTGTATCTAGAATCTTATTAAATTCTAGTGAAATTAATATTAAGAATATATATTATTTTGGGATTTTAAAATAATAATTATTCAAGTATTATTCATCACATAAATTTAATCATGCAGTATTTGATTTTAAAATTTGTGGGTTTAATTTTATTTCTTGTTTATTTATTCACAAAGTAATAAATATTTATTTATTTATTCTCTCATTTAGTGAATATATTATTACTAATATTTATTTAGTTATGTGAATAAAAAAATAAATATTTATCTATTTATTTAATGAATAATATTTATTTGAGTAAATATTTTATTTTTTAAAGTTCAAAAAATTTCATAGAGGATTAAGAGGTTGAGTAAATTTACTAATGGAAATGATATGATTTTTATTAATATCATTGAAATAAATATAAATTTATTTATTTAGTAAATGATATTTAAATGAATTCATGTTATTAAATTATTATTATTGTTATTATTTGAAAATGAGATCACTTAGAATAAAAAATGGGTAATGGTTCATTGTAAAACTATAAATTGTTTTAAGTCGAAGTAAAAAATTCAAAGTTATATCATTTTAGAGATGGTGATACATATTGTGAATAATTAAATCCTCTCTATAATTCTCTCAAGTCTGGAGATAATAGTACTCCCATTATCCCTCTCTATAACCAAGATAGAATAATAAAACTATTTACTATAATCAACGGTGAATGGAATGAATCCGTGGGTTCCTTTATGATAGTGATCATAATACCAAAAATTGTACTTGGAGACTCATTAATCATGTGTAGATACTAATGGGTTTTGAAGAATCAACTCATGAACAATAAAAAGGAATAAAACCATTGGAATTCTTCATTTATCACCATAAAATCAATATAAAATATTTAATATAAAACACATATAAGTGTATCTCAATCATAGTGTGATCCATCTCTATAAATATCGATGGAGTACATAGGATAGTTATCACTAAGTGATTTACAATTTACTCTCACCTCCATATGATGAACATGAGCCACTAAAATCCTTGTACACTCTAATAGGACCCTATGATCTAAAATATTTTTTATATAACATTATCCATTTAGGAAAATAGATAACTGAGCATGGATATAGATTCAACTATTATAAAGATAGTCAAACATGTTACTAATAGGAGTACCAAATCCTTTTATAGATATCCTTCATTTAATGAAGGAATTAAATCATCATCTTCCAATGACCCACAATTTATCTGAACTACTAATAATTCATTCCCACTAAATTTATTATTTTTTAAAATTATAAAATTATTAATATGTATTTATTAAACCCTAAATGAATCATGCTGACGATTTATATTCAATGTAACTATTTGGAAGGCCTTACAATAACTAATTCACCAATAACACAAATTTTATGTCATATTATTCAAAAAAATATTTAAATAATATTCCTTATAAAATTCACGAATCATAATATATGATTCCAATTCTAGTTCATGATCGACACTCTCTTACTTGCACTAAAATATCATAAGGACTTTGCAAAAAACTTCACAACTTTTAATGAATCCATTCAATCTTCTTTAGATAACATTTAGAAAAATATAATCATTTTTAAAAAAATAATTTGTCCAAAAAATAATGATTATTCTACGTCATAATTTTTTAATCCTATGGGCCTTTAGTATCAGTAACAAAAAAATATTAAATACTAATTGTATAAATGTAAACAAAGAGTGAGATCTAGAAAAATTTCATCATTACTCAAGCTACAAATGGGTCTAGTATGATCTTAATCAAACATACACATATATCTATATGAACATGTCCACCAAATGATGTATCACTTGCATTGTTTCTATACTAATTTAATCTATTTATCCATGCCTTCATGTGACCACTACTAAAGAGAAAATGGTGTCTGGTGTGATCTCGATCAAACATACTCATATATGTTGGACCCAGCATAATATGCACGTATTATATATCTTAAGTCTATGTTTTCCCCCAGATAGAATGGAAATTTAGTAATTGTGGATGATTATTAATTTTGAATCATCAGGAGAAAAATCTCTACATGGGGTATGAGTTAATTGTCCATTTTTTAAGATAAAATGTGTTGGGGATCAAATGCATACATTGAAGAAGGTATGAAATCATGTGATAAATTGCATGAGTTAAAAAATATAATACTTTATGATTTATTAGAGGTACCTATAGAAAACCCTCTATGATTTTATTATGATGTGAAAGTTTATTATTCCTATTTAATACTCCCTAATCCCTATAATCTCATTATATTAATCATTTACATTAATACACTACCACATCTTGGTGGAAGAGGTAATCTCATTCAAGCATCGAAATGATTTTGTTGGACCTTGGATACCTACAAATATGAAAGGTTTATTTCTGCCAGTCTAATGATATTTATCAAACCATTTGATGGTATGAAAATATAGTAGAAACACTTCAATGTAAATTACACATTCCATAATTATTCATTTATTATTTCTGTTTATTTTATATTTATTTTCATGGATGATCTTGGGAACAGTTTTGAATCACTTACACTAACAAGATTAAGTGTTAACCAACCATTAAAAACCCCTTCATTGGTATTATATCTGACCTTGTTTGAAGATTTTTTAAATCATATTTGAAATAAATAGTTTAATATAAAAGGAACACTATTTTTCATTCATCACCACTCTGAATCCAAAGAGGAACCATGCTATAGAGGATCATTAATCGAACCAAAACATCATGTCTTCATATCATGGTGTGAAAATGGTTCATGTTTTGATAAAATAATATTTTTTGACACCATAAATACTTATGTTTTTTCATGTTCTATATGTGTTGATTATTTTTGGAGGTATTATGGTGAGACCCAAAACATAGAAAATGTCCCAGTGCTATGATATTTTGATTTTTTGTTATTTTTAAATAAATAATTGATTATAATTTTTTTTGAAAATTATTAATTTTGAAAAATAAATTTTTATTTATTTATAAATTAATAAAAGTGTTTTTAAAATTAATTAATTATATTATGACTATAATTAATATATTAAATTTTATAAAAAATCTATTATAAATAGTATATTCATATAAAGTGTTTATGTTAAAGTATCTTTTCAAGATAATATAGAATACATTATAATTTAAATGTAAAGTGTGTAGATGAAAAATTATAAGAGTAATTTATAAAAGGTTAATAAGTTATAAAATAAGGTAAAATTCATTGTTTTTATATTTTATAAAATTATGAAATATTAATAATAATAAATTTGATGTTCTCAAATTAAAATATCCTTTTTGGAAAATTATTTTAACCTAATAAAAACTAGTTTTAAAATTTTTTTGATCATGGTTTAAATAATTTTATGTATATGATTTATAGATTATGTAAAAAATTACATAAAAATAATGAATTATAAAATTTTTATAATTCATGAAATATCATATATAAATTCATATAATGATGATATGAATAGTTTATATTAAGACGTGAATGTAATGATTTTTTATTCTATATTGTGGAATATACATAATAAATAAAACTAAAATTATAAAAGTGTTCATAATTAGCTAAATTTTATGTTTTTTTTCATAAATGGATATATCATGATAAATATATGAATTAGTAATTTATTTAAAGGTTATTATTTTATTTATTATTCATAGTTGTAAATTATTTTTATTAAAAATAAATGTATTCTTACATTTATATGATAAATTTATTCTTTCAAAATTGTAAGAGTTATATTACATGCTAGTAGCATCAATATAATATTAATTTTTCATCCAAATTTCCTTAAATTTATTATTTGGGTTATTATATTGAATTTAGTTTTTAGTAATAGTTTTTAATATTATTTTTAGAATTATTATTAATTGAATTATCTATTTACTGAAGTCTCCTCCAAGAGTGGGACATGGGGCCAAACTTCCACGCAACCTCATGGAATATGCCATATTCAAGAAAGGGGAGGGTTGCCTCTATATCTCTCTAGCTTTTATCTTGTGGATATTGTCAATACCATATGATTTTAAACCTTTACATTAAATGTCCATATATCTTATGCATGAAATTAATTTGTATGTATATAAATATTTTTATCTATTAGGTGAGTAACACAAACTTTTGGGTAATGTAAATAGTTACACATCAATGTAGATTGAACATGTCAAATTGGTGGAGGGAATAATATTCCAAAACTATATTTATTATAAATATACATGCACAATGGAATAACATGAGATAAGATGGAGAGATGAATCCCCATTCAAATAATAATAGTTAAATTCCTTCCAAAAAATAACATGTCAAGGACTCAATCATCTAATAAGGTCATTTGATGTTATAGATTAATCCCCTTGGATTTTCTTTTATGAGGTAATAATGTAATGAGTTGTACCAGACCATCCTTTTGTAGTATCATGTCATGGTCAGGTTCTCATGTATTGTCCTTTGTTTGGTTGTTATTGGAATTTTCTTTAGGTTACACCAAACTAGGAAAAAATAAAGGATAGGATACCAAAGGAATAGTGTTGAGTATATATCCATATGATGGATTGGGATATAGGGATGTCTTCTCAACTTTATAAAAATCATAATTTTTATGATTGAAATGATTCCATTCTTGAATAACTAAATGGGGCTATAAACACCCTAGAAGACTCATTGATTGGTGAAATATGGATCTCATCCCACTAATAAATATTAAGTAGTTCAAAAATGGTTCATTATTTTAGTGGGGTCCTATTTAATATAAGACTTTATTAATAGTAATTAAACATGATAATGATATGATAAAATACTTTGTTGTATATAGATAACATCATCATCATCAAACATAGTTTTGAGATTAATCCTTGGAAGTAGAATATAAATGAAATAAACTATTAAGATCGGTAACTTAAAAAAAGTTCTCAATTATAAGAAAACTTTTATTTGTTATAGAATCACCTTCTGGAGTAATCAATTATTGAGTTTTTTCAAATGGTGAATCTAGATTCTTATGAAGAAAAAAATAATCCAATTTTGGGTTTTGAAGGAATTTGATTCAAAAATAACAAATTTAGTTTTATTTTATAATCATATATTCATATTATTTGGTATGTTGGTGATATTAAATATGATTTAATATGCCAATGAATTTTTGATACTAGTGGTTTACTTAAGGCTTGTTTTTGTTAAGAAATTATTTCCATTTTTCATATATATAAATGTTCTAATGAGGTGAATGAGTTCAATAATTTACCAAATATTATTAATTATTAAGAGTAAATAAACATAGAAAAATATTTTTATGTTGTGGTGATGTGTAGATAGTACATGTGGGTAAAACAGAAATTCAAACATGAAGAAGAAAATTGTGAGATTCTAACGATGTTTCTTCATGTTTAGTTAACGTCTTTGAAACCTTAGATTGTCATAAGATAGGACATAAAATTACATAGGAAGGAATTTTCTAATATATCTAAAAGAGTTTATGAAACTTCATGGAATGTATATGTAATGTATCATTGTTATATTATTTGATTCCTTGGTTTTAAATGGTATGTGATTCCAAATTTATATTTTAAAAGTGTTATGAATATGTAGTTCTTCAAAATCAATGGGAAAATTAATAAATAATAAAATTTTCATTTAGGTGATGAAATAAATATTTTATAAATAACATATTTGGATGTAAATTATTATATAAAACAAAAATAGATATTAAAATTATGTGCATATTTATCATTTTTTTAATATTTGATAGGTGGATTTGTTTGCTAAAATATATTTTTTAGGAAAAAAGGATATAATTAATTTTATACACATGGTTTATGATTCGGTGGACTCTATATCATATTTGGAAAAAGGATACAAAGATAAATATTTTTATATCAATGTTAAATTATTTAACCATGTTTTATTTGAAATATGAGGGAATATGTTCCTGCCACCCGTCAATGAAAATTTTAATAAAATATATTTTTTAAAAATAAAATTCTTTGAACACATAGAATGAAATATATAATTTGAAAATAGTAATTTATTTATTAAATATTCATACTAAGTAAAAATAAGTGTTATTTCTTAAAGAAAAAAAAAGTTTTGGTTATTCCATAACCTAGTATTATGAGAATAATATAGTATTTAATAGGCTAGTCAGAGTATGTTTGAACTTAGAGAAATTTAAAATTAACAACTACAGGATCATTATAGAATAAATTTCTTGTTATTTCCACTTAATATAATAATGATTTTAGGATATGTGATGGAAAAAATTGTAAAGAGTAATATTTAGTTACTATGGAAAGTTAATATCAATATATTATAAATGATTATTCTAGTCTATTTAGAAAGTGAATTTCACTTAATATCCTAAAATATTTTAGTAGATAAAGTAAGTTTAAATTATAACATTGTTGTTGCAAAGTTAAGAAGTATGAATATTAAGTATTCAAGCATTGGGAATATGATTCCTAAAATCTCAATATTATTTAAACCTAATTTATTCATTGGTGTTACTCATTAAATAGTTAGTGGGAGGGTTATATAATATGGCCACGTGGATATTTGTCAAGAATTACATATAGATTTAAAATATTAACATTTCCCTATAAAGTAAAGAAAACATAACGTTGACCATTGTATTTATCATATATGTCACATCGGTTCTTATGTTGGGTATCATTAAATATTATTAAGAGTTTAAGAATATAAAATGTATCATATATAAGTAAATATTAACTTTATAATTCATCAACATTGCCTTCATAAAGGAATATATAGATATATATTCCTTGATGTTTAGTGATATTTAACCTCTTAACGTATGAATTTGAGTTATCCCTAACCAATGTTCATCAAGGAGTATAATAAATTATTATAAAATTTAAAGTATATAATGAGTATAAATCCTGTATAAGGATACATAATATGCTAATGAGGAAAAAAATGAGTATTTATGTACTGGATGACCCAATAATTTTATCACATTTAGTGACATGAACAATTTATTTGGTTTAATTGGCGTTCATAGATCATATTTGGGTCCCTAAAACCTATGGTTGGAGAGAGATATATCATTAGAACTTTTATACTTTGAAACATTTCTTATTCAAGTAAAAAATTGAATTAGATAATCATGGGGTGGTTAGGTATGTTATTGTTCATGTTATCAGTTAGAGCTATACCAAGATTCATTTGTCCTATTAAATGAAATATATGACATCTAGGTCATCATTTGAGATAGATTGGGGAGTTTCAAGCCACATATATATAGTACATATGATGTTATTATCTTATTTTATGAGGATCATGTGATGTGTTAATCCATAATAGTAATTAACATGTGATGTATTCATTGAACAAGTCACTTAATACTAAGAGAATCAAGAACATATGAGTTTTCTATAGGAGAGAGACATTCTCTATGCCCCCTAGTCACATGATGTCTTATAAAATGGTAATATATGAGAATTAATTCTTACATGTGATTAAAATTAGTGGAAAATGGTTTATAGATACATGTTTTTAATGGAGAGCATGCCATATCCCTTTACAGTGTTATTAGAAGTGATGATTTCCTATAGACCTCTCTTTTATTAAATTTAAATATCTAGTGATTAATATTTGTTGTAAACTCTAAAAAGACCCATCGGGTCACACATTATGGTTCAATAAATGTGGATTGAGTTTTACAAAGATAAATACTCTAAATTAGTTTAAATTTTAATCCAAAAATGTGTTTTTATATGGGTGTTCACAAGGATTTACATCTGGTGTAATATAAATTGAAGTTAATGATAAAATTCCAAAATGTGTTTCAGAAGACACCCAGAATTTTTTCGTAAATGATTTCACAAGATATCATGTATGTTATGATATATAGTGAAATGTAAAAAATCATTTTAGGATTTATTTCTAATAGGAGATCAATATGCCCAAAAAGATTATTTGTATATGATACAACTTTCTACATTCATCTTAATGTAATCTTAACTAGTGACTCAAAATTATGTGGACCTCGCATAATATTCATGTAGTAAAAATCCAAAGGTTTTGGTGTCCCAACATATCATGGAAATTCAAAAATAGAGTTTCATCATTAAATGTTATTGATCGAGTGAATCATCTTCATATAGGATATCATTTAATGGTGTTTTTTATGTGATAAAATATGTATGTTATCTAATTATTACATTGATGAAGGTACTAAAACATCTGATAAATCGCATGAGTTAATACATATAATCCCCATGGATGGTCCTAAAGGGCCCTATAAATATCCATCTTCCATTCGATTGTGGTCTGTGATTTTCTTATTCTTATTCAATACTTTTTTATCCATCTTCTCTAATCATTACCCTCATTTCCCTCAAGTGATATGAGAATGGCTTTGTGAAATAGGTATTCTCAAATTTTGGATTTAAATGATATACTGGACTATGGATACATCTTGATCTATGACTCTTAGTTCATCTAATTTGGTGATCTTTATCATTCCATCATAGGATATGACGATGTAGGAATAAATATTCAATGTAAAGAACACATTTATGAATTATCCATTCCCAATTTTCATTTATTTCATATTTATTTTCATTGGTGATCTTAGTAAGTTTTCATAATCTCTATTTATTTCATGATTAATTGTTAATAAACACATACAAAACACATCAATTAACTCATTTATTTCATCAAGAAACATTTTCCCAAAAACATATTCATATAATGTAAATTTATGAAACATAATTTATAATATAAATAGTTTTATCCACATACCATATTGAATATACCAAAAAACTTCCACAAACCCTCTTGTATACACAAAAATCATCCATGTTATAAATGAAACAAAACTATTCAATTGAATTATAAAAATGGATGTATCAACATTGAGAATCGAACTTCAATTAATAAACTGATTTTTGTAATTTGAAAACATCATCAAAATCATTTTGAATTTTAAAACATTGGGCTATATCATATAGATGAACATAACTAAAGTAGTATTAAGGAAATTAGTTTTCATACACATTTGACATGTATGTTGATCTTAATGACCTGTTATGGTGATAAACATATGATTGAAATTTAACATAGAAACATTTGAAAAGTTTCTTCATAGTCAGTCCAACTATGAGCATCTCCCATTCAAGTGTATACACTAAGTTCCAAACATGGTTAGTGTACAGTTCATCTTATATTTCGTTCCATTTAAATATTTCGTAATCAATACTCTCAATTTCCTCTTAGTTTGTATATGTTTTTCCTTCTATGAACATTACTTCATTGATATTCACCATTATAAATCCATATCACTAAGGATCTTGAAAATCCTACTAGACCATTGAGGTTCTAATATAACATGAATGAGTTATAATTCTATAACACCTTATGGAACTTACTAAACCTCAATCATAGTAGCACCTCATTTTTTTGTTCATCAAGTTATCCAAGTTCAGTATTCCTCCCACAAAATCCTTGATTCATTTGATCCTTGTTAAGGAAAACACTATATCAGTCCAAAAACACATTTTTCCAAGCAGGATTATAAAAATAATATCTCATTACTTCATTAAGATAACAAAAAAATAATCTTTTATTCAGATTATGTTCAAGTATATCAAAATAACAATATTATAAAATTTAATCACAATCGCAAATCCTTAAAACAAGTATTTTTATTTTTTGAAGTCCACCTCTCATATAGACACTAGTTAACTGCATTTTATTGAACATAGTTAATTAATAATACCTATGTTTCCAGATCATATCCCTAAAATGATATATGATGTTCACAATGAATCCTCATTGATAGAATTATGTCTAACGGTGTATGATTTCCTATCTAAGAAACACCATTCCAATGTGGTGTTACAAGTGTAGTTGGTTCTGAAAAAATTCAACAATAACTTAGAAAATCATTGAATTCCTCGTATAATTATCCACAACCCCAATATAATAATGGAATATTAATAATTATGTTCATCTAATATTGTATTTTTTTAAAATTATATATACTTTTTAAATTTTTCATACTTGTTTTTCCTCAGAAACATATGACCATTCCAAATAAATTCATCAGGAAGTTTTATGAAGTACTTATAACCATCACTTTATTAATTACTCATTGTTCCATATACATAATTATGTATTAGATTTATTAGTCTTCTATCCCTTTCACCTTTTCCAATAAACTCTAATTTGCTAATTTTTACTAAGAAATAATATTCTCATGTGTTAAAGTATTAATAATTCAATGATTACAACACTCTATCTCTATGTAGTCTTTGAATGTGTTTCATATTTATATGTCCATGTAAAAAATTTCAATGGTCGGTGGGATTAGAATCAACCTTAACTATATTATTTTGAATTTTATATATAATATTATCCATATTCAAAATCTATATAATATTCACCATATTATTAATTCCGTAAAACATTTCATTTATATACATTGAAAATCTATTATCCTCAATAATTAATGAAAATATCAACTTTTCAATACAAGATGTTGAAATAAAATTTCTATTTATTTAAATAACATAACAATAGTTTTATAATTATAAAACTAATCCACTATGTAGAGTTATATCATAATTTTTGATATCCTCTTGTACCACTACCAACACAGAGATTTAGATCACCTTTATTCAATAAAATCATGTCAATATTAATTTTTTATCATCAAAAATGTGTGATGTACACATAGTATATAATACCCATGAGTTAAATTTGAGGAATTTTTGTTTTAATAACATTCACATTAAAATTATTAAAATTCCTCAATTTGATAACACTTCTCAGCCTTAGATATCAATATATAATTATTTAATAGGTTGTGCCTAAAAGGAACATTAAAATAATAAAATGGACACATGAAATGATCTATAAAAAATTCCCAATTATGTGAAAATATCATGTTTTATATCTTTTTATCAAGAAATATTAATAAAAGTACTACCAATAAAATGATGAGATCTTGCACCATTACCTTTATTGGTCGAATATCCATATTTAACAATGTTTTGAGTCCAATTTAGTTTTCCCCAAAATATTATTTCATTTCAATAGGTTATCATTCCAATATTATCACATATGTATCTTTTATAGTTGATCAAAATACTTATTCCCCAAATCCATCATATAGATATAAACTCAACAGTATTCCCCTAATATCATAAATCATAGTATTTCCTAGCTAAATTTAACAAAAATATCTTAGCAGGTTTTCATTACATAAATCTTAGGGTTATCTATTTTCTTCATTCCTTATACAATATAATCCATGGGAACCCAACATTATAGTAAACCGACTTCGTTATAAGATTAATGTTTTTATATTTTTTTCATTGGAAAGTGTCCCACAATTTGAATTTAATAGGTTTTCTTCGAAATTCTCACCATTTAATATATGTTATATCTATATTAAACTTATAACTATTTAATCACATGAAATCTTTATTATTTCATGTTTTATTCATTTAAGTGTGCATGCTTATAAAAATGTATTCATATAATCCATATTTTGTCCCCCAAATTAATATGATCAATCCATATTAAAATGTACCTATTTAAAAATTCATAGTTTTTTTCTTACCAAAAGAATAGAGGCTAGATAGATTCGCACATATCCAAATGTATCCCATACATAAGGTATATTATCTTCCATTCATATAAAGTTTTAAAATTATATGAAATAAAAAATCCTCACATGATAAAGCTTAGATCTTGAGATAGGAAACCCATAAATTTTCAGATATGGTATAATCATCTTGGTCAATGGAAATCCCTACCAAAATTCCTTCTACCCAAGGATACTTTACTCAATATAGATTTCAATTCCAATATAAATTTAATACTTAAAATATATATAACCTCTAAATTCAATCAAATAACTTTAGTAACAAACAAAATTAAAGGTAGATGAAAACTAAATCTTCTGTAGTCATACCTAACATAGAATGATTAGATTATAATAATTAATTTATCACATAATTTAATAATATATAATATTAAAACTATATAAACATTTTATATAAAATAATATTCAAAATATATAAATAAATAAATAAACATTTTATTTAATATATTATCATGAAATGTTAATATTAACTTTTTATATTTAATTTAGGCATAAAAATACTCAATTTATAATTCTTAACACTTGTACTTTATAAAAAAATTATAAACCAAAATAATGTTTCTTAAAATATTAATTTTTCTTCATTTTTATGTATCATAATTTATAATAGATAAGGGACCTTATCGCCCATATGTTGTGATTGGAACTAATGCTACCAATTAATGATTTTTTGGGAGAGGCTTGTTTAATCTTACCTATATCACCTATGTTTCTTACATTTTCATCATAAATGATTATCATTTCATATACAACACTAATTCATATCCATAAACTGGGTTATTGTTATTTCTAGTTATAACTTATGTGATGTCATTCTATTTGTAAACTATAATATATTCCATATCATCTTAACAATACAATCCATTACTCTATGCATCCCAAATTATCTATCATGGACTACAATAACTTTTTTATTCCCTATTACACAAAGTAGTATTTCTTTATTCAATTAATAGTATACTTTGAATTAACTATTCATACCCTTCACTAAAGAAACAATGCATCACACCTTATGATATTCTATTTCTTAAATCCAAGAAGAGTGATCCAACATATTTTATATATTTAAATCATCTCTAACTCATAAAAATTTGTATGTTCTTAACAAAATCAGAAGAAAATCATGTTGATTTGAAGATAAAGGTATTCTTTGACACCACAGATGGGTGTTATAGTATCATCTAAGGACCAAAATATTAGAAGAAACCCATTTAAATGTCTAATATATCTTCATTGAATAAATTTGAAATAAATCATTAAAAAAAGATAAACATCCATACGTAAATCGTACTATTCTCTATCTATGTTGATCAAGAAATAGTACACTTGATAGATATCACCAAGTGAATATTGAAGGAATCTTACCTCTATATGATTAGAAAAGTCCATTGTAATCCTTTTACATTATGAGGGGTACCTGAAGACACTAGGAGGTGTGCCACAAACTTCTTCATTGAGGAAAAAATGAAAACTCGATGTGAAGAAAAAATTGGTATTATCAACAGAGTCGGACAGACCACAATAGGAGGATCTCAACCTTATATTAACATCCTTTATTTAATAAATGATTTAGATCATAAAATTTCCATTATTAGAAAATGATATATGTTACTAATAACACATTATAGATATATTTATAATTATCTATATGTTTAAAATGATTATAATATGTTTATTAAGATATAAATGAATCATTTCAATGAATTATAGTAAATATAACTATTTGAAGGACATTGAAGAAATTAGTGCACTTGATAACCCATATCATAGGCCATATCATTAAAACAATATGAATCATATGCCCTATGGAAATAATAAATCTTACAACATGATTCATATTTTAGTCCACAACCAAAACATACACCTAAAGGAATCCTTTCTTCGATATTCCATCATATTAACTACCTAATGGGAGAAGAAATGGAAATTAGTCAAGATATTACAAATGAATATTTTTTTAAAAAATTAATCATAAATTATATTTAAAAGATAAAACCAAAATATTCTAAGGTTTTATCTATAATTTATTTGGACATTATCCATTGATATAGATTTAAAACAAAATACAGGTCCCCACATGATGGTTCGACACTTCTATCATGCCCAAGAACCTTAAATATTCAGATATATTATAAGTACTTAACACGATATCCTAGTATTGAATACCTATATTCTTCAAAAATTCCTTGATTTCTTTTTTATAATAACCATTTTCATTTCCATTTAAATGTTATGGTCTCTGTGGATTTGATTTATCAATCATCTCAAAAAAATTTATATCAAAAAATAGATCTAACACCAAGTCTTGTTATGGAGAATGATACAAGTTTTCATAAAAATGAAAAATTTAACCAAAATATATGTAATCAAAGAAAAATATACTCAATAATAAGAGCCTTATATGATATCAATTATTAGTACCGAATAGGGTAGTGTTGGAGATTACATATCCATAAATAATAGGCTTTAATAACAATTTTTTCAACCTATAAAACATATGGATATAAAAAATAGTAGGGTAAAATTTTAATATTATGAAAAATATAAATAAACTAGAAATAAATAACTCTGTGGAAAAATATATTAAACATTTTTAGAATACAAAAAAATGTAGAGAGTGTGTGAACAGTATAATAAGATGCTAAATAATAAGAGAGAACACTATTTTTATAATAGATTAAATCAGAGAGATTCTATGTCTACTCCTCACATCATTAAATATAAGAGTATGGATATCCGAAAATATATAAAATTATTTTTAAGATTAGCGACACTCCTACAAAACTGCCTTTGATACACCTGTCAACACGACACATACTCTATCTATTTCACTGCAAGAGAAATTTCCCAAAACATAAATGTAACACCCCAAACTTCCTCGGTATGTTTCCTTTCGAATAATGCAATGACGTGCATTGTACGCAACTTCGAGATTTTAACACACCATAACCAATCAAACTAGCCGCCATGAATAGTAATACCTACTTTTTGAAATTTTATAAATTCTATCTCTCAAAATGGACTTCATTTTTGGATTCGGAATATTTAAATTAGCCTAGGGTGAAATTTTGGTACTTTTCGGATAACTTTCATATTTTGATGAATAGTGAAAATTACTAAATTTTAATTAAAAACAAATTTTTTAATCAAAATAATTAATAGTGATAAATTATGAATTTGAGTGGTTTTAAAGTATATTTAGAATATATTTTTACCATGTAATACAATGTGGGTCATTGAACAAAATTTCACATTTAAACCAGTCATAAACAAGTGACAATCTTTTGATAGTTATTATCTCTAAAAAACATGCTTTTTGTTTTAACAACGGGAATTAATTTTAAATTAATTTCTGCCACTTATGTGTTTTGAATTTGGAAAAATGGATTCCATATTTGTAATCATGATGTTCAAATTGTGTAAATAGGTAACTTTTATTTTTAAACATTTTGGATAATTACTCCGGTAAATATTTTATTTACCAAGGTTAAAGGGTAAATCCGGTAAACAAGGGTTAAAAAATAATATTATAATAATACTAAATTACCCTAAAACGTGTTTTAACCCTATTGGTTGATACATGGTCGACCATGGGCATCTTTGGGTCTATTTTGGGACCCCATGGATCTACTTGTAAGTGATAATGACACTTTATTTTAATTAAGTTACAATAAATACAAAAATGACACAAGCATATATCTTTTAACAAAAAAATTGTTACAGAGGGTTATATATGTTGGATTTCAGATTATAAATATTAATTAGAAAGATAAAAAGATTTAATACATAATGATATTTTATTTATAATTTTTAGACATTAAATAATTAATTTTATTTATGACACAATGATGATGCAGTAATTACTAAAATAGTGAAAAATTAAATTAATTGATATTATAAATACCCAAATAAATATAATATGAAACTTTTAATGAATTAAACTAATTTTATAGGCTAATATGATATATTAGGATTGATTTAATATACTTTGTTCGAAGTAATCAATCTGTTATGAGTTTCAAAAAAATCAACTATTGAATAGTGTCAAAATTGACATAAAAGAGTTCTTAAAACAAATATTATATTATTAATTGATATTAACTTCCTAAAAATATAAGTTTCGGCCAAGATACTTATATCATGATAGGTTAATCATTAATGGACCACTTGGGAGTCTCTTGGATGTATATAGTATGTTTATTAACCATATTATATAAAAATACAAAGAGACATTGTAAAAGTGAAACTAATTAACTTAGAGTTAATACTTAAAGATAAGGTTAATATAAGTACCCAAACCTGTCTAAATTCTATTGGTTGAGTTGTTTTAGACCTATACCCACCTTAAAATTTAAATAATCAACTTTGGAGCCATTAGAAACCGAATATGAATTTATTATAAATTAATATTTCTAGCTTTTCCAAAGGTGCCCCTCACCCCTCTTATAAAAGGGCACTCCTCCTTCTCATTTATTCACACCTTCCAAGCCTTTTGGTTTGGCCAAACTCTGCCCAAATACTCTACCAACTTCCATCACTACAACCTAGAGGCCTTAGTTTGATCAGAAAGCCATCCTAAGGAGCCCGTTTGATCACATCAAAAGGAAGAACCCGAACAAGAGGTAATGTTTTCACCAACCCTTTTCAAGTTCCTTTCTTCTTCCACTTCTTCTTCCTTTGTTGTTACCATTATAAAATAATAACTCCAGTATCATATATATACTGTGATGTTATTATAAATATGGTACAACCATATTCAGTATTCTATCCACCCTTTGAATAACATGTCACCATACGTGCGTACGTACGGCTTACCGTCTCCACGTCGTCGTGTAATTGTTATTCAATATAATATTATTTGGATGGGTATAATAATGATGTGTAACTCATGTAAATAATAAATATAACATGTTAATGATTCAGTATATATGATATACCACCCATTTATATATTATTTTAAAATCAAAAGAATGATATTGTCGCTCGTGCGTACGTACGGACTACCGTCTCCACAAACGCGATGAGATTCATTCTCCATCGTATCCATTCAAGTATAATTATCATTTGATGATTTAAAAATAGTATCTAAGGACTTGATATCATTCTGGATATGAATAATATACATCCCATTAATAACGAATATGGCTCACATAACAAATAATATAAAGTAAAATGAACCCGTTAACACCCGAAATGACGATAATTCTAAGATATTATTAACAAATCAATGTTAAAAGATCATATATGATATCATATTAAAGTAAATTATTCTTTTATAATTCAATAACAATTATTTCAGAATTATACAGGAGGTAAACCTACCATCGACCAAGGAAAAAGTACAAAGTAAGGGATTTTCTTATCTCACTTTCAATTCCGTGAGATTTCCATTTTTCGCCACTAAATTATTGAAAGTGGTGTATTGTGTACTGCCATTTGATATATATTCATGATTCTATTTATATTCATGTTATTATGTAAATAATTTGGTGGTTATTAAATTTTGGCCATACGACTCAGTTGATTAACGTGGTAAGGGGTTTCTTATCTCACTTTTAATTTCGTGAGATTTCCATTGATCACCACTTAATTATTGCATGTGGTGTATGTGTACGGCCCATGATTGTATTCATTGTGTAATATACTTTAATTTATGGGTATTTACATCATCATGGTATGATACTTCTTTCATGCGTGTATGTTTCATATGTTACCTAATAGATAAGGGAATTTGAGATTTCAATTCCCACTCATTTGGCTTTACGCATATTTCATTGATTATATGACTCCATGATTATGTGTGGAATCACTATTCATTTGATTATATCATAATTTTCACTCCCCTTCCTGTGGATATAATTTTGATACGCATAATCACTCATTGGTAATTCTCAAGTCATTGATATGAATTTGATAAGAGTAATTTTAACTCATTCACCATTTGTTGAGTTAAACATCCAATTCGTTGGTGTTGTTTTTACAAGAATATGTGTGAATATCCTTTGATTGTTTTACACTGAATATCCAATCATATTTATTGTATTTATATTTATCACACATAATTATGTCGTTGATTTATCCTTAACCTAAGGATACGGCCTTTATGAGAGATTTCATGTCAATTTACATTCCATTGAGACTTCTTTGTTGATATACACCAAATCACTTTTATGTGGTGTATATAATTTACTTTGACATAGTATATCATGAATACCTTTATTCTCATGATATTACAAAGTTTTTATTACCTCAATTATTTGTATTCAAGTGTCTCTTGTGGTTAGAATCTCTAACTAAAATACCATTTTAAAATGTTTTAAAGACTTATTCTTCTAAATCTTGCTCATTAATGTCCATGTTTTAAAAATGGTTTTAAGGATTTATTTATATGGACATTAAAGTTTTAGAAATTAAAAATCCTTTAAAAAATTTTCAAAGTGGTATGGGACACTTTGATTCAAAAATCCACTTTTAAATGGCTTCTTGACAAATAGTGTGACTTTTAAATGTTTTCAAGAAAAGGGGGATATTTCTCTCAAATAGTTTTGATGATTATTTTCATTTATGTCAACATCCTTCATTATTCTTGATTGAGGTCAATGTGATACAATAAAATCTTTCATATTGTATCGAATGAGTTATGTTTGACTATGGATGTGCTGTTTTTATACCATTCATGGTTTGTGGTAAAAGTATTGACATTTCGTATGCTAGTTTTAATATGAATGTTTATGTTATGTTTAAACATGTTCATATGAGGAATGCATTGGACTTAATAAGTGACGGGTGGAGCCCGCTATAGCTCCTCGATGCATTGGTAGGTCTCATGAGACAAACTAGTGTCTTGGCACAAGGCCTTGACAAAATTGTATTTGTAGTCTTGGCACGAGGCCTTGGCTATGTGGTTATGATAGTCTGGCATTATGCATTCCAACATTATGAAAGTGGTTATTGATATTGCATGTGATCATTCAACTAGTAGAATATCCATGTGAGTAAGTAAATGGCATTATTTCATTTTACCTTTGCCATTTTATGCTGAAGTTCAAGTTTAAAAGGCTTTTGTTTTAGTTATAAATTGCCATAAGTGTTTATGCTTATTTATGAAAGCTTCTGCTATAATGTTATCCTTACTGAGCATCTGAGCTCACCCCTTTCAATGTTTTATTTTTCCCAGGATTATGAAGAAGTAATTTATGAATGACCTGCAGGGATAGTATGAGGGGATATGAAGACAAGATGTTTTTTTATGATGTAATGTAAAAATTTATGGATGTATCTAGTTATTCCAAGGCTACTAAACTAATCGGTCATTAGAGACTTGATCTTTATCGTGATCATGCCAATGTTATGTAATAATGCACCGACTCTAGGGAACTAGGGTCGGGCGTTACAGTTGGTATCAGAGGAATTTTAGTACAAACCTTGGAAGCTAGATTTAGATAAACTCTGATTAGAGCACGTAGACCTAAGATGAACTTTGAGGATTAATATAAAAGAACTTCCTAGAATTTTGGTATTGAAGAGATTTTGTGAGTTTTCCAAGCAATACATCCCTGTCTGGATACGAGCAGGTAGAGGCGGCTCTGGCACAGATGTACCTAGGGGTAAAACCCGAAAACACCGCTTTGAGATAGACTCAAACGGGAACTGGTGCACGACAACGGGCCTTGCTGCACTCTTGGTTACGACACTCCCGGGGGATATGCTTAGGATAATTTACATTTTCTTTACAAACTGATTTAAGTAATATATACATAAGATGAGAGTAAATGACCTTGGTTAATCCTAATATGTTTCCAATTGAGAATATGGTGACATTTTAATCTCTAAATTATTTTACGACTACTATTACTCACACAATGCTTTCTGGTTTTAGTCAATTGCTGGATTCCAAGGAAGTCATAGTGACTTTGAGAATGATGTACAAGGTGGGAACGATGGTGGAAATGAGCAACAAAATGGAATGTTGATAGGCGTAAAAGATATCGTCTTTATGCCAAATCAGTTTTCCAAAAATATGATCAACAACATATATATTAACCAACTCCCAGACTCAACAAGGAAGAGAAAGGTGATAAATGATAAGATCTCCAGCAATGGAGACCATGGAGAAAAGAAACCTCAATTTTCATCATGCAGGAAATGTGGAAAGAGACACCCAGGAAAGTGTCTCAATGGGACAACAAAATGTTTTACGTGCAGGAAGGAAGGACATAAAGTGAAGAATTGCCGAAGAAAAATGAAGAGTTCTATGGAAGAAGATAAAAATGGTCCCAAGAGTCCATTTACAGTCATTTGCCGTAAATGTAGGGGACCTGGCCATTACCCGAGTGAATGTCCTATTCTATAGGATATTTTCTTGGTCAAATAAGAAGATATGTGGAAATAAATGGTTGGAGAAAAACATAAAAAGTTTTATCACTCCTTGTTGATGGGTACTTTGGAATAATTTTCTCTTGTATTTGTAACCCCACAGTTTTCCATGTGGGAATGATATTTGAAGAAGAATTGTCTCTTCTCTTGTGGATATAGGTATAAATAACCATTTGGTTTTATATGATCATTGGGGTTTGAGAAAATTATAAGTTATTATAATTTGGGATGAAAATGCAAAGTATGATATAAAATTTGTGGTTAAATTATGTTATTTTGAGGAATTTATCTCATTTTGGTAATATTATAAAATATAGTTTTTGAAAAATGACAACACGTAGACCGTGTGACAACCCTTCGCGTCGGACAAAGCTATGGGAATCGAACCCACAACCAATGTGCGATTGGGATTTATCGCCTACCACTGGACTACGTGAAGTCCCTGGTTAGTGTGACTATTTGTTTTGTTAAATGATTTTATTGATCAATAATAAGATGATTTGGGTTCTTATGTCTTATCAAATGAATACCCTTGGTGTAGGAAAATGATTTGGTGATTAAGTGATAAATGTTATTTTGGAAGATGTTCGCTTTTTTGGGAACACTATTTGCCCAAGAAAAATAGAATACAATGGGGTTTCATTTGTAGATTAATGGTGGATTTTTATCTACGTTTTTATTGTTGATTTATAGTGATTTGGGTTATTTATGGAAATGATTAACCTATAACAGAGAATATGTGATGATGTTAATTACTTTTAAGTATGTGACTTTAAGAGTATTTGATGTCATTTGGAGATACAATGTAACATGGGAGACTACATAATAAAATTCTTCTATGTTTTGGGTTTCAATATTAGTTTGGATTATATTAAAGGATTTTAAGGACAATTGGTTATTGAATGGTATCTATTTAACATTGGGGTATTGTTGGTTTAATTTTAGAAATTAAGATTAGTGCATATTTATCTCAATGAATATCCTTTTGGGGGATCATTAGATCATTCACTAACCATTTTGGTTTTGATTAATCTTCAAAGACAATGTAAATATATGGTTTATCCTGCATGGATCATGTGATTCTATAGAAGTTTATTCTAGCTCTTCTAGTGTGACCAAGTCTTTTTGAATACTCATCGTTTAAAAAAATTTGAGTTAGTGGTGGAAATTTATTAAAGAATGAAACTCTACATAAAATGTAAGTATATCTCATAATGTTCTTAGTCAATATCATAAATGAATTCCTCGTCCTTATGTAATGTAACTTTAAAACAAATGTTGTCCTTTTACTTTCCTACTAGGAGACTAATGGTCGTTTGTCCCAACACAAGTTTGTGGTTTTCTTATTGTTAACTTTCACCTGATCATGATTTCTATCCCTCTCCATCAGAACTTTACACTTAGTTTATCATCCATATCCATGTTTTCTTACATGGAATCCTAGTATGGGCTATCTTGGATGACCCTTATACCTATCTTTCTTTCTTTTAAAGTGATAGTTTTATTGACTCTTTTTCCGATGTGGGACTTTCCATTAAATTCCCAAGCAAAATTTTAAAAATTGCGAGGACTCAATTTATTGAAGGAGGGGAGAATGTAACACCCCAAGCTTCCTCGTTATGTTTCCTTTCGAATAATGCAATGACGTGCATTGTACGCAACTTCGAGATTTTAACACACCATAACCAATCAAACTAGCCGTCATGAATAGTAATACCTACTTGTTGAAATTTTATAAATTCTATCTCTCAAAATGGACTTCATTTTTGGATTCGGAATATTTAAATTAGCCTAGGGTGAAATTTTGGAACTTTTCGGATAACTTTCATATTTTGATGAATAGTGAAAATTACTAAATTTTAATTAAAAACAACTTTTTTAATCAAAATAATTAATAGTGATAAATTATGAATTTGAGTGGTTTTAAAGTATATTTAGAATAAATTTTTACCATGTAATACAATGTGGGTCATTGAACAAAATTTCACATTTAAACCAGTCATAAACAAGTGACAATCTTTTGATAGTTATTATCTCTAAAAACACGTTTTTTGTTTTAACAACGGGAATTAATTTTAAATTAATTTCTGCCACTTCTGTGTTTTGAATTTGGAAAAATGAATTCCATATTTGGAATTAGGATGTTCAAATTGTGTAAATAGGTAACTTTTATTTTTAGACATTTTGGATAATTACTCCGGTAAATATTTTATTTACCATGGTAAAAGGGTAAATCCGGTAAACAAGGGTTAAAAATAATATTATAATAATACTAAATTACCCTAAAACGTGTCTTAACCCTATTGGTTGATACATGGTCGACCATGGGCATCTTTGGGTCTATTTTGGGACCCCATGGATCCACTTGTAAGTGATAATGACACTTTATTTTAATTAAGTTACAATAAATACAAAAATGACACAAGCATATATCTTTTAACTAAACAATTGTTACAGAGGGTTATATATGTTGGATTTCAGATTATAAATATTAATTAGAAATATAAAAAGATTTAATACATAATGATATTTTATTTAAAATTTTTAGACATTAAATAATTTATTTTATTTATGACACAATGATGATGCAGTAATTACTAAAATAGTGAAAAAATAAATTAATTGATATTATAAATACCCAAATAAATATAATATGAAACTTTTAATGAATTAAACTAATTTTCTAGGATAATATGATATATTAGGATTGATTTAATTTACTTTGTTTGAAGTAATCAATCTGTTATGAGTTTCAAAAAAATCAACTATTGAATAGTGTCAAAATTGACATAAAAGAGTTCTTAAAACAAATATTATATTATTAATTGATATTAAATTCTTAAAAATATAATGTTCGGCCAAGAGACTTATATAATGATAGGTTAATCATTAATTTACCACTTTGGAGTCTCTTGGATGTATATAGGAAGTTTATTAACCATATTATATAAAAATACAAAGAGACATTGTAAAAGTGAAACTAATTAACTTAGAGTTAATACTTAAAGATAAGGTTAATATAAGTACCCAAACCTGTATAAATTCTATTGGTTGAGTTGTTTTCGACCTATCCCCACATTAAAATTTAAATAATCAACTTTATAGCCATTAGAAACCGAATATGAATTTATTATAAATTAATATTTCTAGCTTTTCCAAAGGTGCCCCTCACCCCTCTTATAAAAGGGAACTCCTCCTTCTCATTTCTTCACACCTTACAAGCCTTTTTGTTCGGCCAAAATCTGCCCAAATACTCTCCCAACTTCCCTCACTACAACCTAGAGGCCTTAGTTTGATCAGAAATCCAACCTAAGGAGCCCTTTTGATCACATCAAAAGGAAGAACCCGAAGAAGAGGTAATGTTTTCACCACCCCTTTTCAAGTTCCTTTCTTCTTCCACTTCTTTTTCCTTTGTTGTTACCATTCTAAAATAATAACTCCAGCATCATATATATACTGTGATGTAATTATAAATATGGTACAACCATATTCAGTATTCTATCCACCCTTTGAATAACATGTCACCATACGTGCGTACGTACAGCTTACCGTCTCCACGTCGTGGTGTAATTGTTATTCAATATAATATTATTTGGATGGGTATAATAATGATGTGTAAATCATGTAAATAATAAATATAACATGTTAATGATTCAGTATATATGATATACCATCCATTTATATATTATTTTAATATAAAAAGAATGATATTGTCGCTCGTGCGTACGTACGGACTTCCGTCTCCACGAACGCGATGAGATTCATTCTCCATCGTATCCATTCAAGTATAATTATCATTTGATGATTTAAAAATAGTATCTAAGGACTTGATATCATTCTGGATATGAATAATATGCATCCCATTAATAACTAATATGGCTCACATAACAAAGAATATAAAGTAAAATGAACCCGTTAACACCCGAAATGACGATAATTCTAAGATATTATTAACAAATCAATGTTAAAAGATCATATATGATATCATATTAAAGTAAATTATTCTTGTATAATTCAATAACAATTATTTAACCATTATACAAGAGGTAAACCTACCATCTACCAAGTAAAAAGTACAAAGTAAGGTATTTTCTTATCTCACTTTCAATTACGTGAGATTTCCATTTTTCACCACTAAATTATTGAAAGTGGTGTATTGTGTACTGCCATTTGATATATATTCATGATTCTATTTATATTCATGTTATTCTGTAAATAATTTGGTGGTTATTAACTTTTGGCCATACGACTCAGTTGATTAACTTGGTAAGGGGTTTCTTATCTCACTTTTAATTTCGTGAGATTTCCATTGATCACCACTTAATTACTGCATGTGGTGTATGTGTACTGCCCATGATTGTATTCATTGTGTAATATACTTTAATTTATGGGTATTTACATCATCATGGTATGATACTTCTTTCATGGGTGTATGTTTCTTATGTTACCTAATCGATAAGGGAATTTGAGATTTCAATTCCCACTCATTTGGCTTTACGCATATTTCATTGATTATATTACTCCATGATTATGTGTGGAATCACTATTCATTTGATTATGTCATAATTTCAACTCCCCTTCCTGTGGATATAAGTTTGATACAAATAATCACTCATTGGTAATTCTCAAGTCATTTATATGAATTTTATAAGAGTAATTTTAACTCATTCACCATTTGTTGAGTTAAACATCCAATTCGTTGGTGTTGTTTTTACAAGAATATGTGTGAATATCCTTTGATTGTTTTACACTGAATATCCAATAATATTTAGTGTATTTATATTTGTCACACATAATTATGTCGTTGATTTATCCTTAACCTAAGGATACGGCCTTTATGAGAGATTTCATCTCAATTTACATTCCATTGAGACTTCTTTGTTGATATACACCAAATCACTTTTATGTGGTGTATATAATGTACTTTGAAATAGTATATCATGAATCCCTTTATTCTCATGATATTACAAAGTTTTTATTACCTCAATTATTTGTATTCAAGTGTCTCTTTTGGTTATAATCTCTAACTAAAATACCATTTTAAAATGTTTTAAAGACTTATTCTTCTAAATATTTCTCATTAATGTCCATGTTTTAAAAATGGTTTTAAGGATTTATTTATATGGACATTAAAGTTTTAGAAATTAAAACTCCTTTTAAAAAGTTTCAAAGTGGTATGGGACACTTTGATTCAAAAATCTACTTTTAAATGGCTTCTTGACAAAGAGTGTGAATTTTAAATGTTTTCAAGAAAAGGGGGATATTTCTCTCAAATAGTTTTGATGATTATTTTCATTTATGTCAACATCCTTCATTATTCTTGATTGAGGTTAATGTGATACAATACAATCTTCCATATTGTATCGAATGAGTTATGTTTGACTGTGGATGTGCTGTTTTTATACCATTCATGGTTTGTGGTAAAAGTATTGACATTTCGTATGCTAGTTTTAATACGAATGTTTATGTTATGTTTAAACATGTTCATATGAGGAATGAATTGGACTTAATAAGTGACGGGTGGAGCCCTCTATAGCTCCTCGATGAATCGGTAGGTCTCATGAGATAAACTAGTGTCTTGGCACAAGGCCTTGACCAAATCTTATTTGTAGTCTTGGCACGAGGCCTTGGCTATGTGGTTATGATAGTCTGGCATTATGCATTCCAGCATTATGAAAGTGGTTATTGATATTTCATGTGATCATTCAACTAGTAGAATATCCATGTGAGTAAGTAAATGGCATTATTTCATTTTACCTTTTCCATTTTATGTTGAAGTTCAAGTTTAAAAGTCTTTTGTTTTAGTTATAAATTGCCTTAAGTGTTTATGCTTATTTATGAAAGCTTCTGCTATAATGTTATCCTTACTGAGCATCTGAGATCACCCCTTTCAATGTTTTATTTTTTCCAGGATTATGAAGAAGTAATTTATGAATGACCTGCAGGGATAGTATGCGGGGATATGAAGACAAGATGTTTTTTTTATGATGTAATGTAAAAATTTATGGATGTATATAGTTATTCCAAGCCTACTAAACTAATCGGTCTTTCGAGACTTGATCTTTCTCGTGATAATGCCAATGTTATGTAATAAAACACCGACTCTAGGTTACTAGGGTCGGGGCGTTACAATAAATTTTAATATGAGATGGAAAACCTATGTGATTTTTACTTTTTAACTGGTTATCATAACCAAGCACCACCTATTATGGGGGAATAATCATGTGTGAGGTGTTTTAAAACTCGATAATAAAATTTATAGCTCTTTAAATAAAATAGTATAATGAAAGTAATAAAAAAAGAAAACAAATGAATATAGATGATGGGGCTGTTGGAGTTTAAAAATGATATTTGGACCATTATCAAACTAATAGAATGATGAATCCTTGGTAAAATCTATATATTTATGAAATTATATTGGATGTAATATGGAATTATTTTGCATAAATGATCATAACTTAATTAAATTTTCTAAAGAAATGTTTCTTGTAATTTTCTACTATCTTTCTTGGGGATTTTAAATACAAAATTAATCGATGGGTATCTAAAAAAGGATCTTTTAAGATCCTTCCATCATATTTAATTAATTTTAACTTGATTTGGTTGATTATTTAATCTTTGAAACAACATATAAATCATAATGGTTAGAAACATAAACATTAAAATAAAATATTATTTTCCTTTCAAACATCATGCTTAACTTAAAGACCCAATCCCACACTTCACATTTATAATTTTTCCTTAGGAAATCATAATAATTAATTAGTCGTTAAATATAAGTTATCCATCATGTATTACAGTGATATTACCCAACATGATGTTTGAAATCCAATAAAGTCTCATATACTCCTTTGAAAATGTGTTCACCGTGTAACATTGTCTTATACACATCCCTTTAACAATACATTGGACTCAGTCTATATTTTATTACAAATACACATTTGATCATTATACTAACGTTTTATCTTATTTCATCCTTACAATAAATTGTCTTCCACTATTTTCCCAACCTTCACAAAATAATAAATCAAAAATTCATTAATAAACAAGTATCATAATGCCAATCGCATTGCATCATCTTTGTAAGATCACATTGCTCCTCTAGATATAAAAATATTAATAGTGTATCATTTTATGGCCTCATGATGATTTATTTTGTATTTTCATAATATGAGTGTAACACCATAAATTATTAGTTAAAAAAGAATACTATATTTTATTGTGTGTGCCAAATGTAATACCAAGATTAAAACAAACTGTAATATACTATTAAAATATTATTATCAAGATATGAATGCTATAACCAGGTCATTGGATTGGAGGGTATAAATAAGAGTAACAAAATTGTGAAATATTTATAGAAAATTTTCCCCAATACAAATTTAATGATTAATTTCGAGGAAATATGAACACATTTTTAAATAAAATCATATAACATTTAAAGAGATATTTTTTTAGAAATTTATTTTACATGAATAAAGCATCATTATCAAAAGAAATCAAGAAAATGATAGTTGAATAATTTTTTAAATGAATTTTATAGATCATATATTTAATAAAATAAATTATCATACATAAAATGGAAGGAGTATAAATTCATTATACACTTCAAAAATACAATTTCTTAAAAGGTGGTTTTATTAGACTTTTTGGATGGAAATTATGATTAATTTAAACCACTTTTATAAATTATTTTTGATAACATTTAAATTATTTTTGAAATCATCATTTCAAATTAAACCTATGAATTTTTTTTTCTGAAAATGATAATTTTATATGAATAGTGAAAGTACTAATTTTTTAAAAAATATCATTTCATTACTATTAATAAAAGCTCATTAAATGATCCATATTATTTTTTATTTGTTTTAAAGTCACATAATTTTTATATTATTAAGAATAATCTAATTAATTCCATTAGAATCAACATTACACATAATTGTTTTAACATTTTTATACTTAAGACTATTATTTTTCTTAAAACTATTTTTCATTGTGATTCACACACATATATTAAAATTTATTTTTACCACTTCTATAAATTAAGTCTTATAAACTTCATTCCATATTTTTTTATAATATTAAAATTATATAATAATATGAATTTTATTTGTAATCATGATGAATAGAATCTATGATGAAAGATTATCACCACGGTGAAGGGTAAAATGTGTAAAATGGGGATAAAATATGGAATAAGTTATAAAATTTAATCCAAAAGGATCATTAATTTAACTTAATGAGTTTAGTTGATCCATAATTATCCTATATTATAAAATATGGTATATTTTTTCCACTTTACTTTAATTACAACGTTTATATATTTTTTAATTAAATGATAATTTTAAAATGTTACTCTCTCTCACTTATTATATTTTCATAATGTTGATACAGAAAAAAATGATATATGAACGAATATAGATGATAATATTTTTGAATAATAAACTATATTTATTATATTAAATTTTTTCTAGTTTTTAGATATGTTATAATTACCTTGAACATTTACACAACGTTGATGCAACACATGTCAAATCAATAAAAAATCATGTAAATTATATTAAAAACATTAAAAGTAATATGTTTTGGATAAAATATGGTGTTTAATATTTTTAAAGGATAATTAAAGAGTATAATTTATAGTTAAGATTTTTATATTATAATTAAATGTTTATATTAATGCCTTTAAAATTTGGATTTGAGAATTATTTTAAAATGGATTAAAATGTAATTTAATGTACCAAAAAACAAATTTAAATTCTTAAAAACCAAAAACCTATAATAAATCAAATATATGAAAAATACTAGGCCTATCATGAACCTTACATGTATTTTCCCCTTTAAACATTTAAAAATTAATTTCATGACCCTTGGATATTGAAAACAATACCACAGTTAAGGTTAAACAGGTAAATGAGGGGGTTAAAGTAGAAGATAAGGTTAAAATTTCCATTAAACTTGTACAAATATTAATTTTTTAATTAATTTAGATATTATACTCATTATCCTCGAATATAATGTAATTTGGATTCATTTTACATGATTTAGAAACATATTATATTTTAATATTTTAGATTTTTATAACATTAGCACCCACATCCTTTATAAAAGGGAACATCAACTTCTCAATTAATCACACCAAAAGAAATATTTTAATCAACCATAATCTATATAAATACCTTTCCAATATTCCACTATATGTCCTAGATATTCTAGTCTCACTAAAAGTCCATCTTGGAAATCTTAATATATAATCCAAAGGATATTTTCAAATGAAGAGGCATCACTCTTAACCGAGTGTTTTCATGTTTATTTGTTCTTCTACATCCATAAAATATAATATAATCATGTTTTGAGATAAAATAATTATCATATATATACATGAATTTTATTATGTTGACGTCACATCCCTTTAAAATCTTCTTTTCCATCCTATAGGAAATAAGAACATCACTCATGTGTACGTGTGGACTATTACCACACAAAACCACTATGTTTTACTTTTCATCCTAGCCCCATAGGGATAGTTATTATGATTGATTTAAGAAATTTATATTAATTTTATGACATAATAATTATTCTATAATATAATACATTACATACCTTCTAACCCTACTATCCATTAAAATTTTATAATGTCACTCATGCATACATGGGGACTATCACCACCATGAAGTGATGTGATTAATTTTTTATGTCTTCATTTCATGGATAGTTATACATTTATATTTAAAATATAAAAAATATAATTTTATCATGATTAATATTCTGGATATTATCTAATAATAACTACTTTGACCATCATTTGTGGAATATAAATTGAACACCCTAATTACATCTGACGTAAACATGGTTAATTTAGTATTTCATTAATTCATGGAAATAAATTAAATCTTGGTATTGATGATAATGGAATTAAAATAAAAATGTTCATAATAAATTAAATATATATATATAATTGTATTAATTGAGAGGTTAGACATATGAACAAAACAATTCGAGACTTAATGTATAAGACATTATATTAAAAATATTATTTTAAAGTTTTCCCTCTAAATATATTTATTCCATGTTGAGATTTTTTTTAAATTTTTAAATAATTTAATTCTATACATTTTAAATATTTTTATATTTCAATTTTAATTAATTTTTTAGTTTCATTGCAATGTCTTAAAAAATAATCTTTTATTCATTTCTCATATGGGTTATTTAGTTATTTTACAAAAGTAAAAAAATATTTTTAAATTTTAATCACATAACCACCTTTTACCACCATCATAGATTTTATTAACCATAAATATTTATCTAAAATATTCAATGTTTTTTAATGAAAATATTATTCCCATTAATCTAAGAATTTTTAGTATTACAATGTTTTGTAAACAAAAGGATATCTATTTCTGAATTCAAAGTGACATTATAATGTTTTTTTAAAAGATATTTGTCATCTTTGTCAACATACATTATGGAATTATATGTTTCACTAAGGATATTATATAATTATACTATCCATATTATTTCTCTGGATTTGTAATAATCGTGTTATTTTATATATTTTTTGGGGAATTATCAATATTTTTTATTGTGGTTTTTCAGTATGAATGTTTATGTTTATTATGTATTGTATTATTATTAATTTACTTCATATGTTGAATGAATTAGAGATAGTAAGATATTGGTGAGGCCTCTTATAGACCCTTGAATCATCAGTATGTCACAGGATACAAACTAACATGTTTGTTTAGCGCATACATGAACCATTTATATATTATGTCATAGAAAGAGGCCTTGATGGTATGATTATGATGTATAGTCTCATGCTTTCCATCATTATTATATCAGTCATTCTTATCCTTATGGTTTTTTAAATTTTCCATATATATATTTAATAATTATTTTATTGATGTTTTTTATGGAAATAATTTTATTTCATTATATAAAAAAATAAGCTTCTGCATTAAAATAAATATTATGATTTTTATGGGTGAAAAGTCTATTTTTGAGTAAATGTTTTCATGATTTCCGAGAAATAATTATTATAAAAAAATTGATATTTTTTTATGGTTATCCTTCTTAAAAAAATTAAAACAATTTGAATAAAATTATATTTTAAATTTAAGTATACCATTATGATATAAAATTTTGATATTGAGATGAATTTTCCACTTTGTATTGTAGGGTTTTGATATGCACGAGTTTTTTTTAATTCTCAAAATCTCTATACTAAAAAGGTCCTTGAAATGTGATAAATTGAATCCTTAATTATAAATCGGGTAGTTAGGGGTTTTTAAAGTTATGGGTAATTATAATTGGTTTCAAAGGAATGGTTTTGATAACATTAGATTTTTGGATATTATGTAAGAATAAGTTATATTTCTTCTATAACCATAAAGGTCAGTATGTTATGGGTAATTATGGTTATTTTATATAAGATGAAATGGTTATCTATATCATAGTATTTATTCTCCTCAAAAGATGGTTTATTATTTTATTATTTGTAATAATCGAACTAAGAGTTTGGTTTTAGTAAATGGATGGAACTAAAAGGAACCGAGTTAATAATTGATCTCAAAGAAATTGTGTTGGTTGTCCAAATCGATACCAAACGTGATAGGATCTAAAGTGTAAATTATTATGGTTATGCCTGAGAATCTATCTCAAGTTATTATTAACAACCTGAACCTAGGTTATTTTTCTAACACACCAATGAAGATAAAAAAATGTTTCTATAAAATCTATGTGATAAAGATCCTGAATTTAAATATAATAAAATTCCAATAAATCAATAAATTAGGGAAAATATATATGAAAATGTAAGAATAGAATAGAAATATGATACATATATGGTAAAATAGGTAATAGAACAATAAACTACCAAGTAAAAGTGAGTAAACTGTGAGAAGGGAATCAAAAGGTTCATGAAAATAAATTTATATCAAGGAAATATATTTTATTGCTGAATAGAAAAAACTACATATAACATATAGAAGGTATAAATAATTTTAATAGTTTTTATTATGTTTATAATATGAAACATGGTTATATTGATATTGATGAATATTATGACATGATTTTTGTTGATTATAGGATGTAGGTATTAAGGAATATGATGGAAAATTATGGTTAAATGTTTATGAAAGAACACAAAATATTTAAGTTCTTACATATAAAATTTAAATAGTTATGATATAGTGTAATTTTATTTAAGGGTTTATGAATTTATGGATGATCATAATTTTAAATTCATTAACACTCTTTTATAGGTATATATGATGTGAGTGTTTCAGAATAAATTCATTGAGTATTAAAAGATGTTCGAGGTATATGTGACAATTAATAATAACATCTATTTTAGTGAAAATTTTATATTAAGAATAAATTTTTTATATTATATGGACATATAATTACAGGTATTGATAAACTTTAATGTTAATATGATCTTTAATATAAAGGTAATTATGGTTAATTGGTAAAAAAAATTTATTAAAATATATGAACATATTTTTTATCATATAGATAATAATTGGATTGAAAACGTATTTATTAACTAGGTGATTAAAGTTATTTTTGAATAATTTCACTGTATTGGGAAAATTATATGATTATGGAAAAAATGTTATTTGATATGATTGGATTTTTTTGGGTATTTAAAATTGAGTTAAATTTTGAAATCATGTATGATTTTATTATATCATTATGATGATTCAAGTTATTTATAAAAAATAACTAGAATCATTTTTAGAATACAAGATAATAGAATATACATTTTTTATATTAAATTTTTGATTTATTGATATTATTTGGAGATAAATTTTAAGTTTATATTGGAAGAATATGTGATTAAAATAACCTAATCCTTGGGATTCAATTATGGTATAAAATATTTTGAAGAATTTTATGTTTATTTATTTATAAAATGATTTCATTTTAAATTTGGGAGTTATTTCTTGACACTTTGTAGATTAATGAACTATTTTTTTTATATTGGATATTATCTTATATTAAGCTAAAAAAATTGGTTTTTATTAATGGATGAAAAAAAGGATAAATTACATTTCATATTTTTATGGATATAATCGTCTCTTATAGGTTTATTTTAGTGCTTATCTTGAAAATATCATCTTCAATAATCATTTATTGGATTAAGGGATGAAATTGTAGAAGAAACTGATCGATGCACAAACTAATGATGATGTTCAACTTATGAAGTAAAAACATTCAATCAAGTAAGTATATTTCATTAAAATATCTATCTTAATGGAAAAATAATTTCTGAAATATAATTATTATTATGATGAAAGTA
This sequence comes from Viscum album, assembly GCA_963277665.1. Lineage (NCBI taxonomy): Eukaryota > Viridiplantae > Streptophyta > Magnoliopsida > Santalales > Viscaceae > Viscum > Viscum album. The sequence goes on along the minus strand of OY728143.1, from coordinate 956,160,893 downwards.
AAACTAAATTACCATGTTAAACCTTTAGAAACTCGTCTTCAAGTATGATTCTTATATAGGAACATTAATTTATAGTTATCTAGTATTGACCAAGAATTTCATGTTCATGATAAATTCTATATCTGAATTTATTAATATATTATGATAAAATAATTTTGTGAGAATAAAATTGAAATAAATAGGACATGACTTCTTTATGGGGGAGAATATAACACCTAGATATTATAGTTTAAAAAATAATAATATGTTTGACTGTGAGTACCTCATGCAATACCAAGCTAAAAATAAACTATAAGATATTATTAAAATATTATTATTAAAATATGAATTTTATAATATAGTTGTTGGATTAGTGGGTATAAATATAAGTAACCATGTTATGAAATATTAGTGGAAAATGTTTTATAGGAAAAATGTACTTATTATCACTAAGGAAATAAGAACTCAATTTTAAAAAAATCATATATGATTAAAAGAGATATTTTTTAGAAAATATATTTGATTTTGAAAATTATATTTATTTAAATGTATTAAGTTAATAAATATAGATTTATTTTTTAATTAAATTTATAGATCATGTTTTTGATAAAATAAATTACCATTCATTAAAATAAATAATTATTATTTCATTTTATACTAAAAAAATACATTTTATTTAAAAATTATTTTTATTGTATTCTTTCAATGGATATTAAGATTACATTTATCAAATTTTATAACCTTTAATTGGAAAAGGGAACTCATTTGAATTATAATTTTAATATAATTTTAAGATAATTTTTTTTTATTTTTCTGAGAAGATTTTTTTTGATGAATAACAAAAATGTCAATTTCATAAAACTGTAATTTCTTTACTTTTAATAGAATTAATTTTAATGTTCTATTTTTTTATTTATTTTTTTGAAATATTATTATGTTTTATTGTTATACATAACCTAATTAATTCCATTGTAAACAATAATATACATTATTTTTTTATAAAATCATGTTTATGCATAAAATGTTTTTTTATTCTAAAAACATTTTTGGTTGTGTTTCACACACTTAAATTTATTTATATTTTTACCACCTATATAAATAAAATAATAGAAAATGGATTCTATATTTTGAATCATCGTATTAAAATTATATAATAAGTTCCATTTCATTTTTAGCCATGATGAATAGAAACCATGATAAATGTTTATCGCCAAAGTAAAGTTTACAATTAGTTAAATTGGTATAAACTATAATATAATGTTAAAAAATAAATCTAAAACTTTATTTTATTTCATTATATGATTTTATTTCAACTATATTTCTTCTATATTCAAAAATATGTCATATATGTTTCACTTAGCTTTGATTACAACCATTATATTGTTTTAAGCAATGAATAATTACAAAATGTCTGCCTCTATCACTTATTATGTTATCATAATATATATGGATATAGAAAAAATGATATATGAACTGTAAGATACAAAGATTTAATGAGGTAGTTTTTCATTTTTAATTTTCGTTTGACTCCATTTAATTTTGTAAATGGAAGTCCTTTCGGTAGTGGGAATGTTCTCATGAGTTCCTTGGTAATTCAATACCTGAAAATGGGATAAAAGAGACCATATGGTGTGTAGTGCATGGTTGGTGAATTTTTAGTACGAATTGTGTACCAAAACTATGTAACCTAGAGAAGGGAGATTGAAAGTTTTTAAATCATGCATGGTGAGCGTGTAAACCATATGACCATGTAAAAATATAACTGCACGACCTCCACATGGTTTTCAAACCTATAAAGGCCCCATAGAAAACTATTCCCCCCCCCCTCGATATAGTGTACAATGTTGGTTGGAGTTGATACTCAAGAGGGGGGTGAATTGAGTCCCAATTAAAGTTTCTGTTAAAAACATTATGATAAAAATCCCCCAATTCAAAACATCCCAATCAATTAAGTCAGTAGAGATATAAATGTTTAATTTCTCAAAAAAATTCTCTAAGTTTGATTAGTCCTCAGTTGAATCAATGTAATCACAAATTCAACTTTTGAAATAGGTTTATCGAATTAAGCATAAATACAAACTAACTAAATCTAACTATCATAGTTAAAGTAAAAATAGTTTTCTATCTTTGAACAATATAAGTAGAAGATAAAACAAAATAAAGTAATTGAAGATTGGTACAACAATGTAAACAAGAGGTTCAGTCTTAAGAAAATACTTAATCCTCTCTACTTGGTGATCACCTGCCACCAAGCCGTTTAAATAAATAATCATTTGATCCACACCCTAGATTGGGGTTTACAAAAGCACACACAGCTGTCCAGGTCACACTAGACCTCTACCATAGTTATTCGTTGGAAACAAATGTAATAAGTGATTGAGTATGAGGATAGTTTGATATCCTCCAGTTATGCTCAAGAGAGAGTGTCTATTATACAAAAAAAAAATACACACCGCTCAAATAGTGAATATAAAACACAACAGAGTTAAGAAATAGAATAGAGTTAAGAATTCTTCGTGTGTTGTGAAGTAATGCTCTAGACTCAATGAATTTTGAGAAATTGGTATTTGAGTATTTTTTATCTGGAAGTTTCATTTAGAATAGAGTATCCCTGTTTCTGTAATCCAGTTTCGAGGAGTGAAAAGGTTAAGCCTTTTAATGTCTCGATGTATACTGAGCCTTTTTGGAGAGGTTAGATTGTTACAGTCTTCTTGTAATATCAAGTTCTTAGTTCTTCTCTTTTTTTATTCGCAAAGTCTATCCCTCAGTATGTACTACTTATTGAACTGCACTATGGGCATATCCTTTTTTAATGTAAAATATGAGGTATTTTTATACTCAAGGATCCTCTTGTCTTAGAGATCTTCTCACGTGTATGCACCTCGTACTGTCTACGGATTTTCCTAGAGGCAATATTAAATAATGTCAGAAACATTAATTTCTATAAATATGACCGTTAGAAATAAAAAAATGGAAACAGTTATTTATGACTATCGGTGAGTCATCTTCAGTATGTTTTCTTTGGTGTGTCATATTCGGTGTGTCAAACTTCAGTCTGTCAAACCTCAGTGTGTCTACTTCAATGTGTCATACTTAAGTGTGTCAACTTTTGTGGGTCGAAATTCGGTCTATCGACTACGGTTTGTTGAACATCAGTTTCAGTGTGTCGATTTCGGTTTGTTGTGTCGACTTCGGTATGTCGAACTTCAGGTTCGGTGTGTCAATTTTGGTTTCGGTGTGTCGACTTCGGTTTCAGTGGGTCGACTTTGGTTTCAGTGTGTCGACTTCGGTTTCGGTGTGTCAAATTCGGTTTCGGGGTGTCGACTTTGGTTTCGGTGTATCGACTTCAGTTTCAATGTGTCAAATTCGGTTTTTCGAACTTCGGTGTGAGGGAATCTAAAAATTATTATGAAGAGTTTGTCTTACATATACCATTACAAGATGAAGTTTTAATCAAAATTACATGTAAAAATACACTTGTAAGCATATTTATTCATGACTATAAGTAGTTGACATATTAAAGTATATGTTTTTTTATGAAATAATTTATTTTCATAGATATATTAAAATTTCATGAAAGAGTAGAATCTATATATTGACACAATTTTTGATTATGAAAACTACAATATCAAAGAGTGTCCAACAATATCCCCGTCTTTGATAATCACAAATTATGGAATACATGAAAATATATAGAATGAAGATAGCTCAATATAGCAGAATGTAATTGTCCAATATAACTAGAGTTTGTCATTTATAGAAGTTATTTGAAACAATTCTCCCCCTCATTAAATGGATTAACGAGAGTATATCCCATTATTATATGTCATCCTTATTTTCTCCGCCTTTTGGGATTAAAAAAAAGAGAAAACTAGTAAGGACAAATAATATAAAAGATAAACCATAAGAATTTTCATTAAAAGGAATAAGAGTACAATAAAAACAAAAATACCAAATCACCATAAAAAAGAAACAATCCATCACTAAGGGTTAGGATTCAGAGGATCATTTCCTTTGTCTTAAGGATGCAATGTTGAAGGAGAAGGTTTGGAATGTCGGAGTATGGAGAAGATTGGATTACAACACCAGATAGAGCAATACTTGTAGGAACAATAGCTTCAAGGGTAGGCCTTCTCTCTAACAAGAAATGACTAGGAGACTGCTCAGTAATGATCAGTCGAATCTGAGTAAGAGCTTCAGAGACAGTCATTAGAGCAGGAGGTCGAGAGGCAGTACCAATTTAAGTAGCTGGAGGGACCAAAATATCCTCGACCTTAACATGCAGATAATGTTTGAGTAGGTTGATGAAGTCATTAATGATTTCTCCTCCATATTGCATGGATTTCTCAAATTCATCCTTATTCTCTATAAATTTATGCAGCAAAGGTGTAAACTCTTTCAGTTGGAGAACGTTCTTTTTGAATTCTTCTGTGACTGGAGGAATTCAAAGATTTTCTGCCAGAAACTTGAAACTGTTGATGAGGTCATGCTTGGTATATATCTTAGTGAAATACTTATCCACTTTTTGCCGAATTTCATTCTAAGCTGTAGAGTCTTCATTGGTGCACTGTCTGACCATATTATATACAAGATTTGTATTCCAATGTACTTTTTCAAGGGTTTAATTATTTTTAACAATCTATATTTTTTGAATCTCATCTCTCATCACAGCCTTGAGAGACTCCAAATCAGCAACAACACTTCTCCCACTCCTAGAACTAGATGGTCCAGTAAACATTTTTCCAATCTCTTCTTTCATCTTTTTTAAATCTACACGGAGTAGATGTGTTACCAAGTTCCTATGAACTTTGAGAACACCAGTAAAGAGGTCTTGAATTCATAGGTTAAGGAATTCAAATCATTGCTCATATTTATTACTGCTTCTCTCATAAAAGTGTTCTGTCTAATAATGGTTTTTGTTGTAGTAATAATATTTTTTTGAATCTCCTAAATCACAATTCTTTTAGTCTTTGTTGCATCAGCGTCCGAGATACTTATTGAGGTGGCTTCATTAATAGATCCCATTGAAGCTATCATAGACTCAAATAGCTCATTCTTAAACATTTACAAATCTTCCTTAGCGATATAGTCATAGGGAACTGACTGAGAAACTGGGTTTACTACTAGAGAAGAAACTGGTGGAATAGGTTCAGAAAGTCCTGGGTCCACATGGAATTGTGTAATAGGAGTAGGAGGCACCCTTTCCTCATCTGATTCATAATCTAATCCAAAAATAATTTATCATGGATTACTATTCCACTCCCTAGTACAAGTCCAATATCTTGTCTCAATGGTATCAATTCGTACCCTTCTTCCTTGAGGCTCGTGAATAACATCAATATCATCAAGTAATTCATCCAGGTCTCTGGACATAACAAATTGTCTGGGAGCAGGAACTTACCGAACATCAGGTTCTGTCTGAGCTCCAGCTTCTTCAGCTTCACCAAGTACTTCCTCAATTTGAGGCATTGGAACTACATCTTCTTCCTCTTGGCCAACAGCCATAAGATCATTCAATTTCCGAATGATCTCTTGGATTTCAACATTGTAATGGAGTGGTATGTCATCATGTCCAGTATCTCTAATATCATTAGCCTACTCATCAGTGGCCCAATTCCATCACGTGCTCTACGAACATATTCCCCACTAGATCTGTCAACCACTTGTTGTCCCACTTTTAGAGAATCACTCACATACTGATCACTTCTTCCATCATCACCATTATAACTATCATCATCATCATCATTTTCTTTATCTGTTTTTCTAACATAACCTTCAACTCTAGTAACTTTGGTTTCTTCTTCTTCTTCTTCACCTAGAATAGTTTATCTTGAAGGCAATTCCATAGGTGGACTAGCAGGTCCATAAGTCATATACATGGGATATTCAGCAATATCAGGATCAATCATATTGTCAAAATGATATCCTTCTTCCCTGGGCACTTCAGCCTCAACTTCCTCATCAGAATAAATAGGAACTTCTCCCGGTATGAGACCTAGATCAACTTGATCCATTGGTCTAGAAGGATGGTCAACCAGATTGAACTCCTCATACAGCCTTTATTTATCTCCTACCCAAAATCTCTTCCATGGGTTCTATAATATTTTTATCCTTTTACAAATGTCTCTCTGAAGACAAAAACCACGACAGGCAGTTATGACTTCATATCTATTTTCTACATAATCTAATTTTATCAACATGGCAGAAATCATTCTCGGATAGTATAAGTAGGTTTCCTTTTTAGATGGATTAATCAAATCAGAGATATGCACCATAATATATCTGCACAAATTCACCTTTATTCCATGTTTCAACAAAAATATCAAGAAGACATCCTGATATTTCACAGTAGATAAACCCCTCTTCCTTGGGTAGATTTGATCTTATATGAACTTAAAAATCAATCTCACTTCTCCTTCGAATTCATTTGCAATAGTCCTTATGGATTATTCATTTCAATTCAGCTCCTTCGTAGAATTTTCATAGGAAAAAAATTGAAGAATGTGGAATATTACCAGGATAGTCAGCATAGACACCTTCATGAGGTACCTCTAAGCATTCATCCCATTCCTTAGATGAAAAAGCTATTTCCTTTTCTTTTACCATAGACTTCATCTTTTCTTCCTCAGTTTCGTCTGGTGATATACTCAAATAGTGATAGAACTCATGAACTAGCTGGGGATAATAGGGGTTTTCATTGTTTTTAAACCAATTGATCTATCTTTGTGATTCCATTACTTTTAACAGAAAATATTTTCTTGATAGAATCCACTCAGCAGACACCTCCTTTTCATTTATAACTACTCAGCTTTCTATGCTTGGTATTGCATTACCACTGGACTCACCTTTGTGATGCACAGAAAAAGGAGATTTTCTAGGTTCTTCCATTGAACGCTTAGTCCTTTCCATGACGAAGCTTCGGATTCCAATTCTGTTGGGAGGTTAAGAGTCGAGAGAGAGAGAGAGTGACTAAATGTAGAAGGCTTTATGGCTATGGAGAAGGTGAATGGTTAGGATGGATTGGACATAATATATCATTTAGATATTGTAAATCGTAAAATGTAAAATATAAACGCAGAAAGTTAAAAGAGATAAAAGAGCTTCGTTTCATTTAAAGTAGACAAAATTTACAAAACAACCCTTAAATATATCAGTAAAAAAAATTGGTTTCAAGAAGAACAGTTTTAGAAAGATCAGTTTCATGAAAATCGGTTTCACACAAATCAGTTTCACAAAAATTGGTTTCACAAAAATCGGTTCCACAAAAATCGGTTTCATAAAAATCGGTTTTACAAAAATCAGTTTCATAAAAACCAGTTTCACAAAGATCGGTTTCACAATGATCGGTTTCACAAAAATTGGTTTTACAAAAATTGGTTTGATAGAATCGGTTACTTATTTATCATTTCTAATTCAGGCCTGATGTATTTCATTCTCTCGGAATTTATGGGTTTAGTGAAAATATCAGCAAGCTGATGTTTAGTCTTAATAAACTCAAGAGTTATATCACCTTTTTGATAATGATCTCTCAAAATGTGATGTCTTATATAAATATTCTTTGTTCTAGAATGAGATATTGTATTTCTAGAAATATTAATAGCACTTGTGTTGTCACAGTTAATAGATACATGTTTGAATTGATATCCATAGTCTAGTAATGTGTGTTTCATCCACAAAATTTGTGCACAACAACTACCAAGAGCAAGGTATTCTTCTTCGGTAGTAGATAATGCAACAGTTTTCTATTTTTTACTGCACCATGACACTAGTGACTTGCCTAACATGTGACATGTCCCAAATGTGCTTTTTATATCTAACTTACAACCAGTAAAGTCAGCATCTGAATAACTTATTAAATCAAAAAGTTGTCCTCTTGGATAAAATAGTCTTATGTTGGGAGTATATTTGAGATATTTGAAAATACTTTAACATAATTTAAATGATATTCTTTGGTATTATATTGAAAGAGAGCACACATGCATAAACTGAGAATAATATTTGGTCTGCTAGTACTAAGGTAGAGAAGGATCCCTATCATACGTCTGTAGTTGGTTTGATCCACTAATTCTCCAGCTTCATCAGCATCCAACATACAAGTACTACTCATAGGTGTATCACTACCTTTACTACCATCTAAAAAAAACATTTTAAATGATCTTTAATATATTTACTTTGATTTAGAATAATACCATCTTTATTTTGAATAATCTGAAAACCAAGGACAAATTTTTGTTCTCCCATTAAACTCATTTCAAATTCATTTTGCATTATTTTTAAAAAATCAGCACATAAAAATGTTTTAGAAGATCCAAATATTATTTCATCTACATAAATTTGTACTATCAAAACATCTTTGGAAATCCTTTTAATAAACAAAGTAGGATCTGATATTCCTTTAGTAAAACCTTTTGAAATATTAAAGTAACTAAGTCTATCATACCAAGCTCTTGGAGATTTCTTTAAACCATATAATGAATTAGAAAGATTAAAAACATGGTTTTTAAAATGGGGATTTTTTAAACCAGAGGGTTGTTCCACAAAAACAACCTCAACTATATACCCATTTTGAAAATCACTTTTGACATCCATTTGATAAAGTTTGAAATTCAGATGAGATGCATAAGAAATTAGTATCCTAATGTCCTCTAACCTAGCTACAGGTGCAAAGGTCTCCTCATAGTCTATTCCTTCCTTTTCACTGTAACCTTGTGTAACTAACCTAGCATTTTTTCTAACTATATTATCAGACTCATCAATGTTTTCCTAAAAATCTATTTACTTCCTATTGTCAAAGTGTCCTTAGGACTTTCAACTAGTTCCCATACTTTGTTTCATTCAAAATTATTTAATTATTCTTGAAAATTTATCACCCAAAATTCATCATTGGTAGCATCATTATTATTTTTGGGTTCAAGCTATGAATGAAAAGCATGATGTTTAACCTGGTTTCTTAGAGAATATCTAGTTTCTATTCCTTGATTTAAATCACCTACTACGGTATATAAAGGATTATTCATGAGAGTTATAATACCTCTACAAAGAGTTGAACTAGACTCCTCATTATTGTCTATTGGTTCAGACTCAACAGGTGCAAATTCTGGAAGATTCCTAGAACTGGTTACTTTTACAGGGGATTCACTATCATTATCATTAAGGCTCAGAATTGACATATCTTCCTTAAGATATTCAAGAGGGTTTTTGGATTCATGAGGATTAGTCTGATCAAATTTGACATGATCTAACTCTTCCACACATTTGGTTTTGTTATTGAATACTCTATAGGCTTTACACAAGATTGGGTAACCTAGGAAAATTAATTCATCACTTTTGGAATAATATTTTTCAATATTGTCCTTAGTGTTAAGGATAAAAACTTTCCACCCAAAAACTCTGATGTAGTTAACCTTAGGCTTCATATTATTCCAATGTTCATAAGGGTTATTCTTAAGAACAGGTCTAATCAAGACTCTATTAATGGAATACAAAGTTGTATTTATAGCTTCATCCCAAAACAAAATAGGTAGATTATACTCCTTGAGCATAGTCCTATCAATTTCTTGAAGGGTCCTATTTCTTCTTTCCATGACTCCATTTTGTTGAGGTTTTCTAGGAGCAGAGAAATCGTAACTATATCCATTGTGTGAGAAATAGGATTCAAACTCATGATTTTCAAACTCATGGTCATGATCACTTCTCAAGGTCTTAATTCTAAGTCCACTATGGTTTTCCACAGACTTAGAGTATTTGATAAAATAATAACAATCTTTACTTTTTTGAGATAGAAAGTATACCCAAGTGTACCTAGAAAAATCATCTATAAGAGCATAAAAATAATGATTCCCATTTTAACTTGAAACTCTTGATGGTCCAAACAAATCCTTGTGAACTAACTCAATCGGTTGAGAAGTAGAGACTTATTTCCTTGGTTTGGAAGAAACTTTGTGTTTCTTTCCCTTTTGATATGGATTGCACCCTTTGTTATGTGGGAATTCCAGTTTAGGTAAGTCTCTAACTAAACCATTCCTAGTCAGTTTCCTAAGTGATTGCACATTACAGTGTCATAATCTTCTGTTCCATAGCTAGGATTCCTTATAAAAAGCATTTAGACAAGAAATATTTTACTTAGCTAAATAATTCAAGTCAACAGCATACACATTCTCATTTCTGATAGCAGTAAATATTAAATCATTTTTGGAATTAAAAACATAACATGCATCATTTTCAATTTTTATAATGAAACCATCATCACACAACTGAGATATGATAAGTAAATTGTACTTTAATCCATCAAAAAAAGGTACTTTGGAAATTAATACAATATTAAGGTTACTAATCTTGCCAAGGCCGACGATTTTCCCTTTATAATCATCATCAAAAGTTACATGTCCACCATCAACATTGATTAGGATCGTGAATCATGACTAGTCTCCCATCATATGTCTTGAACATCAAATGTCCATGTACCACAGAGTCTTATAGGAACTCTTCGGGCAATATCCCTACAAAACAAATTATATATAGGGTAACTTTGGTACCCATATTTTCTTGGGTCCTAAGAGGCTATAAAGTAAAACTTTGGGAAATCATACTTGTCTCATAGATTTCCTATAATTAGCATATATATTTTTAGACATAAACACTTTGTTTGGTCCTTTAGATAATTTTTTTTCAAGAAATGGTCCATAACAAGAACTAGCTGTGAATTGTCTAGATTTTGGAATAAATTTAGTTTTAATGATCCTTCTCTATCCAGGTTGATATCCTAGACTAGTTGTATATTTTAGGGTTATCTATTTTCTTATCAACTGAGTCAAGGTGTCTCTACCTATAGTAAAATTCTCAAGATATCTTCTTAATTTCACATTGGATAATTTAAGTTCAGTGTTTTCCATTAAGAGCTGGGAGAATTTTTCTTTTTCAATATCCAAGCATGAATTATAATTTTCATTTAAAGCATGCAATCTCTAAAATGATTTATATTTGTCTTTGAGATCATTAAGGGTATCCTAAATCATTTCACAATATTCAAATAGTTCATCCTTAGTCATATCTTCATCATTATGTGAATCACTCTTATTCTCAAAATAATATGCATTATGTATAGGATATTTAAGTATTACCTCAGATGTTTGTATCATGAATCATAAGGTGGTATGATTTTTCTATTCACTATCAGAAGCATTAGATCCACTGGAGTTGTCTTCTGAATCACTCTAGGTAGCTTTAATAGCCATTTTCTATAATTTTCCCTTATATTCATATTTCTTCTTAAATTTCATCTTGGGACAGTCTGCCTTCACATGACCTTTTTGTTTTCACTCATAGCAAATTATTTCATTTCAGTTGTCATTCCATTTTCTGTATTTCTTCCATTATCCTTTAATATCATACATTCCCTTGTATTTTGACTTCCTGAAGAATCTCTTCTTTCTGTAGAAATTTTTGAATCTCTTTACAATATGATCCATCTCTTCATCACTGTCTGAATCTAACTCTTCACTATTGGATATATCTATAGGAACATGAAATTTTTCATTGTTTTTTCTATTTGAGGTTGTAGTCTTGAATGCTACTAATTTATTCCTTAGTTCCTCATCTACTTCTTGATTCACTTTAAGTTCTTATTCATACATCCTAAGTTTTCCAATTATCTCTTTCACTAGTAGCTTGATTATGTCACAAGATTCTTGGATGGAAACAAAAGTTCCCCACCATCTATTAGGTATGCGTTGAAGCAGTCTCATGATTTAGTCCTTTCTATCCACTGGTTTTCCAAGCAGACTCATAGTGTTCACTATTTTGTTGAACCTGAGATACATTTTAGAGATAGGTTCATCAGGCTTAATTTTAAAATTATCATATTTAATAGTGTATGTATTTAGTCTCATTTCTTTAACATTAGTTGTTCCCTCATGAGAAACACCTAAAGTATCCAACATTTAATATGCAGTTTTACAATCAGATATTCTATTGAATTCATCATAATCTAGAGAACAATACAAGGAATTCATTGATTTACAGTTATTATTATATGTTTCTTTAGTCAACTGAGACCATGTGTCCCCAGCATTAGCAGGAAATACACGTTGCTCTTCAATTTTATCACAAATTTCTGGTCCCATTCTCTCTATATAAACTTTCATTTTTAATTTTCACTGAGCTTAGTTATTACCATTAAAGAAAGGTGGCATGTTAGTTTCATTACCCTCAACTATAGTTTCCATAGTTACTTAGAATTTAAAGAACTAAAACTTTAGATATGATAGAAATTTTAATATCTTCAAGATTAAAAAAATTCATAGTTGAAAATAATTTGAAAATATTGAATATAAATAATCCTTTGATACCAAATGTTTGTTGGAGTGGATACTCAAGAGGGGGGGTGAATTGAGTTCCAATTAAAATTTATGTTAAAAACATTATAATAAAAACTGCCCAATTCAAAACAACCCAGTCAATTAAGGCAGTAGAGATATAAATGTTTAATTGATCAAAAAATTTATCTAAGGTTCATTAGTCCTCAGTTGAATCAATGAAATCACTAATTCAACTTTTGAAACAGGTTTACTGAATTAAGCATAAATACACACTAACCAAAAATAACTATAAGAGTTAATGTAAAAATAGTTTTCTATATTTGAAAACTATAAGTAGTGGATTAAAAAATAGAGTAATTGAATATTGGTAAACAATGTAAACAAGAGGTTCAGTCTCAAGCCGAGACTTAATCTTCTCTACTTGGTGATCACCAACCACCAAGCTGTTTAAATAAATAATCTTTTGATCCACACCCTGGATCAGGGTTTACAACAGCACACCCAGCTATCCAGGTCACATTTGACCTCTACCACAGTTATTCATGGGAAAAATGTAATAAGTTAATGAGTATAATGATAGTTTGATATCCTCCAGTTATGCTAAAGAGACTGTGTGTGTTATATGAAAAAATATACACACTGCTCAAATAGTGAATATAAAACACAACAGAGTTAAGAAATATAATAGAGTTAAGAATTCTATTTGTGTTGTGAAGTAATGCTCTAGACTCAATGAATGTTGAGAAAATGGTATTTGAGTCTTATTCTTCCAGAAGTTTTCTTCAGAACATAGTATCGTAGTTTTAGTAATCCAGCTTCGAGGAGTGAAAAGTTTCATCTCTTTAATGTCTCGAGGTATACTGTGCCTTTTTGGAGAAGGTATCTTATTATAGTCTTCTTCTAATCTCAAGTGCTTAGTTCTTCTCTTTTGGTATTCGCACAGTCTGTGTCTCAGCATGTACTACTTCTTGAACTGAACTGTGTGATTCTCCTTTTTTTTACGTGAAAGATGAGATACTTTTATACTCTAGGATCCCCATGGAATAAAGATCTTCACAGGTACATGTACCTCGTACTGTCTACGGATTGTCCTACAGACAACATGAAATAATTTCAGAAACATTAATTTGTCTAAATATGACCGTCATAAGTAAATTTAAAAGTGGAAAAAATTATTTATGACTATATATGAGTCATCATTAGTCTATTGTCTTCGGTGTTTCATCTTTGGTGTGTCGAAATTCGGTCTGTCGAACATCGGTGTGTTGACTTTGGTGTGTCATACTTCGGTGTGTCGACTTTAGTGGGTCGACCATCGGTCTATCAAATTCGGTCTGTCGAACTTCGATTTCGATGTGTCGATTTTTCTTTTGGTGTGCCAACTTCAGTCTGTCAAACTTCGATTGTGTTGTGTCGATTTCGGTTTCAGTGTGTCGACTTTGGTTTCGGTGTGTCGACTTTGGTTTTGGTGTGTCGACTTCAGTTTCGGTGTGTTGACTTTGGTTACAGTGGGTCGACTTTGGTTTCGGTGTGTCGACTTCAGTTTGTTGAACATCAGTGTAATTAAATCCAAAAAAGATTATGAAGATTCTATCCTACATATACCATTATAAGAAAATGTTTTAATTAAAATTACATGTAATAATACACTTGTAAACATATTTATTCATGGCTATAAGAAATTTAATTATTAAATTATATGTTGTAGTATGACATAATTGATTTTCATAGAGATAATAAAATTACATGAAAGAGTAGAATCTATATATTGACAATATTTGTGATTATGAAAACTACCATATCATGGAGGGTCCAACATACCATATAGTTTGGCCAGCCATGTGGCCAAATAATTCCCCTCCTAAAAAGTAGTAAATTGAAAAAAAATCCCTCTTATACATAAATGTTTCTTCTCAGATTTTTCACACCAATTCTTCTCTAGTGTCCTTATGTGTGACTAGTATCTATCCTCCATTCTAATGATAAATATACATTGATTCATAAGCACTAGGTGTGTCTTGTTGTTTAAATATATACTCTGGGTGATTCCATGAGTCCAATTCATTTTTTTATATATATGTTTTTTCTTCTAATTCACAGTTTTTTCAAAGCTCCTAGCCCCTAATTTTTCCTTGAAATCCTTGGATTTGTTAATAGTAGTTAATTTAGGGTGAATCAAGGTCCATGTTTGGGTGATTAATTGTCTACAATATCGAGGTAGGTGGTTTACAAGACTTCTCCTATAGTCTTTATGTTATGTATGTGTATTTTTTTGTTACATTTCACTACTGTGATGTGCATTTTTTTATTTTATTATGAAAAGTAAATTGATAATTTAATTGAAGTGTGAAACCCTTCAGGGAACCTGTCTGTCTTGTTGATGATTATGATACAGGATCTATAGTTACCCATGGGGTTTTTACCCCCTTTACAATTATTATATGAGTTGTGGAATGGTAAATTATAGTGTTTAGGTGGTCAAATATTTTGTATGCCTTTTCATTATGTTAACATGGTATAGAGGTTGTTCGGCTTAACATAGAAGGGTTAATGGGAAGGTGATGATTGGTGGAAAATGTGATAAATAGTTAAATGGGTATGTATAATTTATTAATGGATTAAAATAATGTTTAGTATTGGTGGTTTTGAATAAATGGTGAAACAAACTAGTCATGGAATCGAGTTAAAAGTGTTAAATGGAATGAACCATGGAAAGTTTGATGAATGAAATGGTGTATACATTTGAATTTGTTTGATAAAGATATCACTAATGTTGAACCTTGGTAAATTTTATTAAGGTTATGGTGGATTTTGGACTGAGGCCACTCATCATATGAGTGGTCTAGACTAATTTTCTAAGAACCCTTGATGCACTGCAAGGTCTAGGACAAAATGATGCTCTATGTCCCACAAATGCATTGCATAATTTTGGGTTCTAGACTGATACTCCAAGATCCTATAGTTGGACATGGTATGGGTACCTAGACTGAGGATTCGAGGTGTGATGAATTATATGGAATTGATTAATGGATTGCCTTATGACTCAAAGTGATTAACAATCATGGTATATGGATCATACATCTGACTTGATCCAAAACACATATGGTGAGTCGAGTGACTATGGAACCTGTGAGATCCTTGGGATGTATAAAACAATTAAACTATGAAACCAATTTTATTTACTACTTTTCTATTATTTATTCATACTCCTACATACATTGTTTTTGACTAGATATTACTTTAGATGCCATTAGTGGTGCCCTGTTGAATTGTACTCATACCCTTATCCGGCGGACATTGGTTTCTAATTAGATTTCATGGTTCTAGGTTTGGTTAAAGGAACTTCAAGTTGTTAGATGGCTTATTTGGGATTCAGGGTGAAGAATGGATGAGGGGATAAGTCTGATATCAGGACCCATTTTGGGGTATTCTCACCACGTATTAGTTTTTGGTTTCCTTGGGCACATGACTCTATTATGACATTATATATTTACTATTTTGGTTCATGGTAATTTACCCTATTTTGGGAACTAATTATATGAGTCATGGTTATTTACTATTAATACTTTTGTTTTCTTTTACTTTTGTTTCTATTGTTTTTGTACACCAGTGAAGAGGGTATAGTCTGCCCACAATGTACATTAGACCCTTTCTATTAGTTGAAAATCACTGACATACAGGGAGGCATGTCTGAGGCCATGTGGTGATCCGAATTAGGGATCTAGTTTAGTGGCACCCATGTTGGTGTGTTACAAAGTGGTATAAGAGATGATTTATTTTCTATAACTTTTATATTTATTGAAAGGTATATTGTTGGTTAGGATGTGTTGGTCCTTGGTAATGAGCTTTTGTAATGGAGTATCTAACCCATATATTAGGTAAAACCCAAGTTCTAGGGATGATATTGTTATTCGTGTTTTTTAACTATTATATTTAGATTTTATTTCACCTTGGGTGATTAACATGTTGTGTGATGTTATTGTTTCTAATATTTTACTTTTCTTATATAATGAAAAGCGGTTTTTGAATTTAGGTATCTTTTCAGGCTCTCAGGTATTTATCTGACATGCATCACATTAGGCAGACAGAGGGAAAGAATATTACCATTGGGTTTATGGGAAATGAAGGTGTTTTTCTATTTCCATGATGTTTAAAAGAAAAAATCCTAATAGATAAATTATAATTTTCTAAATTGAAATGGTTTAAATGGTGTCCAATGGGATGTTTTTAATTTTAAAATCTAGTTTACCCTGAGTTAACCATGGACTAGGATCGAGATGGTTGAGGGTGTTAATAATTTTTTGGTTGTATTTATTGGGATATTGTATATGGGGTGGTTTTTTATGGATATTTTATATCCCTGTTTTGTTTAATTGTGGAAGATATATGTTATTTTTTCTCAAGTGGTTTTTTGTAATTGTAGAGATATGTCACAGTGATAATTGTTTCTTGTACGGTGACAAGAGAAAATTGTTGAAAATGTACCTCTGATGGTGAGACCATAGGATCCATTTGTTTCACATGTTAGGGAAGGAGTGTAGTTTCATGAAAATTTTAATAATTTTCCATATTCTATGGAAAGGGACCTAGGGCAGGCTATGTTAATTATGTTTGATCTGACCTGTGATTTTTAACTATATCATCCTCTGTCGTTTATTGAAGAGATTGGTACTGGTGATGTTGATTTATGGATTGATTCTTTCAAGTTGATTTGGGACCACATAGATAATCATATGTGTAAGTTGTTTAAGTAATAAACATATATGTTACGAGGTCCAGTGAAGCCTAGGTGTGATATTTAGGCTCGGGATGAGTGATTGGAGGGCAGTTCATGGTAGGAATTTTAAGATTAGTTCCTAGAAAACTTTTACCAAGAGACCCTAAGGAAAGATAATGATGATAAATTTATTTGATTTCACTGATGGACAATGTAAATGATGGATTATTTTGGACACTTCACTTTCTTATAGAATTCTACCCAACATTGGAAGGATATAAGGCAATTACAACAAGATGTTTTCATAATGTAATTTGATGTGAGATCAAGTCCCATGTTATTATATTATATTGAAATAAGTTTACAATTTTTTTTTGATATGACTCTCATTTTTTAGGGGAACCTGAAGAAGTCTTCAGGTGGTGGAAATATCGTTTCAATTGGAGGTCCCTTTGGTGTGTCCTCTGATAGTAGATAACATCTTTATGAGAGTTTCCACCATGGTAGAACCAAACAGAGTAGATAGGGGGAGTATTAGCCCCACAAGGTAGAGACTGAGTATTATACTATCACTGTGGTAGGGAAGGCCACATGTGACATTAGTTTCCTCGACCAAAATTGGAGTTCTGAGCATGTTGAAGAATGTTTCACGTATAGAGTTTCTGCAAGAACCCCTGACAGATGAGTGGTGATGGAGGACCAAGATCTATATAGATCACTAGAATGGGATCTTATAAACCATATTAGTTGGTTATTTTGAATTCGACAACCTATATCACTCATGGTAGAGTTCCTGGAACATCAATACAAGAACATCTATATCAATAGGGTAGTGTATCATAAGGGACTAGGACTAGTGCTCAAGATAGAGGGACAGGTAACCTACATGTATTTTAGCCAACACCTTTCAGTAGAAATGTAGGTCGACTGACTATTTAAGGTTCTACACTTACAACTTGAATTATTTATAGTTCCTTATTTGATATAAAATCCCCTAATTATTTTATATCTTCCTACATAGTTAATGTTTTCGGTCTAGGGGTGGAGTTCATGTGTGGGGTTAGGTCAATCAATATTTCATTGGGGGTGAGATCAGAGAGCATATGTATTTGTAAGAAGTGTTCCCTCTATGCTGGTAGATATTCTATCCTTTCGGACATCAATGTTATTATGATGTTAGTATTTGACCTAATTCTTTGTATGTAATAGATAGTATCATATTGATCTCACATTTATTGTTATCATCGAAGCTTAATCGTCATGTCTCATTAGGGTAAAACATTTGTTCAGCATTGGGAATGGTATATCCAAACACCCCATCCAGGGACAATTATTCTTCAAATAGGTGAGTTCACAACCAAGGTTGAAATTATTATGCTTTAGGATGTGGGAGTGGAGAATTATTTATTCCATCTAGTGGTTTATATATTTTAGGATGTCTTTTTTTAGGAAATTTTAGGGCTTCCATCTAAGATAAAGGTTTGTTTCATGATATATATGATGATAGGATTTGAGCTAGTATATATTCAACCTTATATAATGGCATCATCAGATCATCAAGATCTCAAGGCTTAGTTAGAGGAGTTGAATAATAAATGGTTTATCCTTCTAAGTATATCACCTTGGGGTTCTTTAATTTTATTATCTAAAAAGGATGATGGAATGTTCTTTATATTTTTTTCCCCAGAAGTTGAACCAGATGACAATCATGAACATGTATCCTCTTCTTTGTATTGATGTTATTTTTGACTAGATGAGGTGTACTTGTGTTTTCTCTAATATTGATCTAGGATTATGGTATCATCAATTTATGGTGATACGTTCAAAATATACCATATATTTATTCCAAAAACATGTATTGATAGTATAAGTTCATCAGGATGTTATTCAAGTTGATGAATTCTTCTTTGTTATTTATTTCCTTGATAAAATGAATCCTCCATCCATTTTTTGATCAGTTTTGTCTATATTTATTGATGAAATAATTTTGTACTTACAATCTCATGAAGAACATTTTATGCACCCTCATATCATCTTGGGTGTACTAAGAAATAATAATCTATATTAAAATCTATCTAGGTGTCATTTTTAATCGATAAGGTGAGCTTATTGGGTGACATCATCTATAATGAAGGTGTGTTAGTGGACCCAAAGAAGGTTTAATAAGTTATTTCTTGGGAGAAACAATACATTTTTTTTATATTCAACGCTTTTTGGGTTTTTTAGGTTATTATCTAAAGTTCTTTAATGACTTTTCTTACTTCGTAGCACCACTCTTATTCCTAACCAAGAGGGTTATAAAGCGTGAGTGGTTGGAGGCATGTGAAAATGCCTTCTTTGAGATAAAGAGGCATTTGAACATTACACCAGTTAAAATATTACCTAAGTTAGGTAAGTATTATACCTTCTTTTTTGATGAGTTTGGGATTGAACATGGGGAAATGTTAATATAAGGAGAAGGATTTGTAGCGTATTGATCCTGATAGTTGAGGCCACATGAATAGAATAATCTCATGTATGGACTGAAGTTGGTCATACTGGTTGATACATTAAAATTTTAGAAAAATTATCTTTTATGGGGGAGGTTTATGATATATACTGATCATAAGAACCTCAAATATATCTTTTCCCATTATAATTTAAATCCCAGAAAACATTGGTCGGTTGAGTCTATACAATCCTTTTAGTTTGAGATAGCTTATACAATAGGGAATCGAAATAGTATTTATGATTCCTTGACTAGGAATAAATAGACTCTCGAAGTTCAAGAGTCTATTTCCAAGTGGAATATAGTTTCCTTATTCACTTATGTGAATATTTATTTAAGAGGAGAATGAGCATATGATGCACGTTTCCATATCCATCAGGCCTTGTCTTCTTAGTTATATCAAGATGAAACAATATAATTATTTGGAGTTCCTAGATTTAAGGGCCAATTTTGAAGGTGTGTATCTAAATTTTGATAATATTATCAATGAGGATGATATCATCCATGTTTATGGCTGCATTATAGTGTCTACTTATATGTGGAAGGATATGATGTGTGAGTTTCATTCTTCATAGTGGGTGGTAAACCCTAGTTTGACCAAGATGTTTCTTGGTATTTTAAAATAATGTTGGTTTCCAAGGATGAATAAAGAGATCATGGATTTTTTGATATGATGTTACACCTATTAGCATGTGAAGGTCAAGCATCAGTAGCCTATTAGTTAGTTACATCCATTATCCATTTCGGAGTGGAAGTGGAATGATTCTAATATGGAATTTTTTGTATGTCTTCTAATTATTCCAAAGAATAATGATGTGATATGGGTAATTATGGTTCAGTTGAAAAATTTGGAACATGTCTTGCCTATTTGAGAGACATTTCAACATAAAATTGTTGGGAGATCTATGTGATTGAGTGATGAAATTTTTTTTAATTAGGTGACTCAATGTATCATTTAAAATCATGATTCATATTTTAATTCATGTTTTTTGCAAGGGTTAGAGAAGGATATGGGTACTAAGGAACTTTTTAGAACACCTTTTCACCTGAAAAGGGATGGGAAATCAATGTATACTATTTTGGTGTTAGGGGAAATATTGATATCATGCATCCAATATTTTTAGAGAGACATAGGATAAGAACATAGTGTTTATTTAGTTTTCATAGAAAATAATTTATCCAATAACAATTCATGTGGAACCATATGAGGCAATATATGGTATACTGTGTTGATCACCCTTTTTTTATGAAAGTAGGAGGATAAAATTTTTTGGGAACAATTCTCTCACATGATACATAGGATCTTGTTAAGTTCATCTAGAAGCATATGGATATGAAATAGATTGGAAAGAAGTCATAAACTGATCAATGTCATCGACCTCTTGAGTTTATAGTAGGTTATTGTGTATTATTTTGTGTGTGTATGATATTGGTTCACTAAATATTCAAAAATAGGTTTAGTTGGTGACCAGGTATGTGGGGCCACTAGAAATTATGAAGAGGATGAAAGTGGTGATGTGCTAATGGGATCTTCCACAATAATATAGTGTTATGTAAGATATTTTTTATGTGTCATGGCTACGAAAATATCACCCTGACACCACTCATGTGATAGATTCTGATGATATTAATCTTGATTCTAATATTTCCTTGATGTTTTATCTAATTCATATTATTAATTGAAGTGATAAGGTTTTACAGGGTAAGACCATGCATTTTTTTGAGTTTTGTGGAAGCATGGTAGTGTTCTAGAGGATATGTGGGAAATGGAAGCTCTAATGCAAGAACAATGGCCCGAGATCATTACCTTAGAAGCATAATGATGCTTGTGAGATCATCTCAAGGATGAATTGTTATAATGTGGGGAGGTTTTAAGATCCAAAACATTGATAAGGTGTTTTTCTAATTAAATTTTGGTTTAACTCCTTTTAATTATCTTAATGGAAGACCTTATAGGAGTGGGAAAGGTGTAAGGATATGTCTAGGTGTCTGAGAAATAAAAATATGTGGAAATAGACGATCTAGTACATGGTAATTGGTTGGTGCAGGGTTATTACTAATCATTCTCAAGAAACATGCACAATGGAGAATGGAGGTGCATGATTTCTATACCATGCAAGGGTAGGGTACAAACTATATGGCCTTGAATAGAGCATGCTATAAGTTCTATTAAAGGTTTATAAAACCATTTGGGCCTTCTAGAAAACCACATTACATAGACCCTCATATTATATAGAGGTTTACACTTTGTTTGATCATGGTTTGGTCAACCATGCGATCAAACCATGTGCCTTTTAAAAAGGTAGTAAATTGATGATTTTTCCCTCCCAACCTTAAAAGTTTCATCCCTGAGTTTTCACCCCATTACTTTCCCAACTGCTTTTTTTGTGAACTAGGAACTCTTCTATCTTCCATGGATCAAGCAATATCCATTCTTACATGTTTATAATTTCATATAATTAAAATTGATGTTCTGGGTGATTCTTGGGTCCTCTTCCATATATTTTTTGTAAGAATATTTATGTAGTTATTCCTATTTTCTGAATCTTCCAAAACCTACATTTCCAAATGAATCATTGTCCTTAGGGTGAGAAAAGGTTTTATTTTTTATCATTGACCAAGGATGGATGAGTACTTGTAGATAATCTTAATATAAGTGGTCTATAATCATTTGCCCATAATATTGGTATTATTCATGTTTATGTGGTTGTTACATTATGCTTCCATGATGTGCATTTTATTCTTTGACTAAGAAAAAAAATCTTAATTAATTGAAGTTTGAAACACTTCACGGACCCCTTTGGGTCCATTGATGATTATGAAACTAGATTTATGATCACCAATGGGGTTTGCAAACCCCTTTAGAATGATAATATGATTTATTGAATTGAGAATTAGAGGGTTCATGTTGTTAAATAATTTGTATATGTTTTCATCATGTTAACATGATATAAGGTTTTTTGGTCTTGATATAGCAGGTCAAATGCAATTTATGATGATTATGGGGGAATGTGATAAATGGTTAAAAGGGTATGACTACGTTTTTAATGATTTGAAATAATGTTTAATGGTTGTGGTGGTGAATAAATGGTGAAATATACTAGTTATGGAATTGATTTAAGAGTATTAAATGCAATGAACCATGGAAATGTTGAAGAATTGGGTGGTTTACACATGATGTGTTTTCTCAAAAAAGTTTTTAGTGAACATGAACCTTGATAAATTTAAATAATGTTATGGTGTATGTTAGAAAACTTCTATAAAACCCCAAGATTTTATGAAATATTTTATTTTAAATAAATTAAAATTTTTGGATAGTTTGTGTTTCATGCAACAATAAATTTTAACAAAAAAAGATATACAATTAATATTATTATTTAAACAAGACTGATGTAACCTCGCAATTATATTTAGTGTATGAATATGAGTAACCAGATTTTGAAAATTATTTTTGAATATTTTTGATAAGGAAAACATATTTATAAATATGAACTTATTTTTTAGTAAAGACTTTACCTAATTCAAAAATACCGTTTTCTTAAAAAATGTTTTTCATTTATTTTTGTGAACAAATAATATAATTTATTTTTTTAAACTTTTTGAATTTTATTTAAAAAAAATGTCTCCGTATTTTTAATAGACAATTAAAAATTTTCTTATGCTGAAATTTTGACAATTTTCTAAAAAGATTAATTTTTCAATGAATATTGAAAATACCTATTTTTATTAAAAATTTCCTTTTCGTTTAAATAATTTAAAAAGTTTCATATTCTTTATAAATGATTTAAAATTAAAATTATTAAAATTATTTATTTATTAACCCAATTTAGGTCATAAAAATCAATTAAATATTTAATTTTTATATTAAAACATTCTATACTTACGAAAAATTCCTCTTTGGAAAACACTTTTTAATCACATCAGTGGGTTTAATTTTAAATTAACATTTCCAAGCTATTTGAATAGAATTTCTAAAAATAGATTAAATTTTCAGAATCATAATAATTAATATATATATATATATATAATAATTTTAACTTATTTATTGGTTAAAATAAATTGTGAAAGAAGTAAAAAAATAATTATTGTGGTTAAGGTTAAAATGTGTTTACCAGGGGTTAAACTAATAGGAAAAGGGTTAAAATGACTTAATAATTTGTCCAATTATTATTGGATGACCATATTTGGACCTTTATTACCTTATTATATATGTGTATGTTCTTTTGGGTCACTTTTCCATGAAATTTACAAATATAATAAGTTAAGTAAAGAAAAAAAATGCCACCCTCTTGCTTTGAAATTTCAAGTTTGTGTTAGGATTGGGAAAAAAGAAATATTGGAATGAAACATTATGTTAATTTTGAGAATAATGAAAAATAGTTCAAAACTATCTCTTATTTTTCATTTTTAGTAGTTATATAATTACATTAAATGCATCAGAAATGCCATCACATTAGTTATTTAAATAAATGAAAAATAAAATAAATGATACTAAAAATATTAAAAGTTTTTTAAATTGAACTAATTATTTATTATATTAATTATTTAGATAAATATATAAATATATAAATGTTTTGGAGTGATATATATTAATTTAACATCTCTATTTATTTTTTTAAAGTCAAATTAAATTAATAGTTTTAAAATGTACTTTAATAGGATTTTATAATAAATAATAGTTTTTAAATGGTTTATATTTCCTAAAAATCCTATACTCAGCTAATTTATAGGAATATGTTTTAAAATATAAACCATAGTCCATTCATGTGCCAATTTTCCTTTTTTAATATTTATATTGTCTTTTAAATAGTAAAAACGTTATTATAATGCTAAAGGGTAAAACAGGGTTTTGGGCATTTCTTACGCCTGTGTAAAAATTACTTTTCCACACATATAGTAATTTTATTTTATTAATTTTATTTAATATTTATAAATAGTGGGTACAAATGTTCTAATAAGGATCAATTTATTTCTATCCTTAAATGGTAAATTTCCTAGATAAAAAGGCATGCTACGGTAGTGAAAACTAAAATAGTAAAAATAAGGAAACATATATGTTAAGGAATAAAATATTTAAAAGATGTTCATTTTTGTGTGTTGGAGTATTTGATTTCCCATATAATCCATAAAATCATTAAATTATCAATTGTTTTGGAACTTGTGTTGAGAGTGACTTCACATTATTGAATAGTTTTGGGTATTTACAAAAAAATGGCACTCCTCCTAAATTAAAAAAGGGAACACCATGCCATCACTTATTCACACCTCTTAATACATTTGGCCTGAAAAACCCTACCAAATTCTCTACCCAAAATAACTATACATTTTAAAGAGCTTTTGGTCATCCTAAAATACCAACCCTACGGTCCTTAATAAGAGGTCCAAAGGGGGTTGTTTGATGTGAAGGTAATTATCTTCACTAAATTCTTTCTTCTTAACTTATACTATTACAAAATTCATTAATGTCTTAATAATTAAAATATAATAACACCAGTATCTAAAATATACTGGTATATTATTTTGTTTATTTCATAACATATATTTTTCTCCTCTTCCATCAAGTGGGAAACGAAACCATCAATCAAGTGTAATGTGGATAACCACCTCACAAACCGATGTAATTCCTTTTTACTCACCATCTCTCACAAATAAATATAATAATTGATTTAAAATATTTATATGATATTTATGTCATAATTATACTTATTTAGATATAAAATAATATATACCTTCTTAATTCACATTCCTTGGGGGTATGATAGTGTCTCTCGAGTGTACAGCGGACTACTGCCTTGTGAAGCGATGTGATTCATTTATCACTTTTCCTTTACATGGAAGGTAATGAGGATAAATTTAATGAATATATATTCTATTTATTTAAACATAATGACTTATAAATTTTATGTATTATTTAATTTCTTTTCATTCCATTCATATAGAAAATTGAAACTGTGTTTATGCGTACCTACAACCTACCATCTCCATGAACAGTGTATTACATTTCCTATCTCTAAATTTTATGGATTACTATAAATAAATATATATTGAATATTTACTGTATATAAATAATTATTTCCATTTTTTATATTATTTAAGAATTATCAAATTAAGAGGAATAAAA
Source organism: Viscum album (assembly GCA_963277665.1). Classification (NCBI taxonomy): domain Eukaryota; kingdom Viridiplantae; phylum Streptophyta; class Magnoliopsida; order Santalales; family Viscaceae; genus Viscum; species Viscum album. Next base: position 956,135,271 of record OY728143.1, on the reverse strand, counting down.
AAACATATCAAAACATACAGGAAAAACAAAGAAGTTATTACATGAAATGTGATTTTAAATAGGAATTTTTAATAAAAGTACAATAAAAGGTCATAATAAAATCATATATGGTATGATATATATAATTATGGTTATTTAATAGATTTATAATAAACCAATATTTATTTTATAGGAGTTCTGAATGTGTACAAATAAATTTTGTAACTAAAGGTAGGGGATTTTTGTATTAAATTTCCTTCTTTTGGACATAAGTTAGGTTATGTACCTATGTTGTTTTATGAGGTGTATATACAGACCATTTGATATGTTATATAATGAATTTATTTATTCTTATGATATTAAAATTTTCATTTAAATTTATTCTTCAATGGGGATCGTCATTCAAATGTTACCATAGTGGTAAGTGTTTCACGTTACAATAACATTGTTTATTGGGGTAACTTGTAATTATAATTTTGATGATGAAATCAATGATCTATTTCTTAATAAATTCATTTATTTTATTACTATATAGTTATTTTCTTAGAATAAATTTTTTCCATTCATTTTCCTCTTTTTTGTGCATATTATTCTAAAAAATTGTTTTTAAGGAAAACCAACTTTATTTCTATTTTTGTTCAAAAACCATTTTTATTACATATAAAAGTTTTATAAAAAAATCATTAATTTTTCAATGTTTCAATATGAGTTTGTAAATTTATTTTTACCCTTTTTGTGTTTTAAGAAAATAAAATGAATCTTCATTTCATTTTCCAAACAATCCATTTTTGGATTTTACCAAAAATGAGAAAGGAATATTTATTTTAATATGTATGAAATGAATTTAATTTTCCATATTCATGACTACTCAATGATTTAAAAGATAAATTTATAAGATTAAAAGGTTTTTTTCAATGAAAATTAGTTTAAAAAGTTTTTTAAAGTTTTAAAAAGGTGAGTTTCAAAGTGAAAATGTAATGACATTGATTTCCGACCAATTTATTTTAATAAATTAATTGTTAAAATACTGACACTGCGCGCTATGGTGGAATGATATTCTAAGGCCTGATGTACCTAGAATAAACTATCGAATAAAGTTCATTTTTTAATTAAAAATTCTTGGCAGCTAATTTTAATCTTTAATAACTTCAAAATAGAATTCTATATCACAAATTTGAGAGAATCATTGTGTCCAGAATAGAAACATTACATTAAGTAGGGCCTTACATCATGCAGCATGGGACAGAAAAAAATTTAGATTTTAAATGTAACAGTAATTAAATATTTTAATAAAAAACATGACTATATATATTTTGTTTCTTTTTATATAACATAGACGTAGGGGATAGTGTTAGAATTAAAAACACTGGAAATTACCTGAGAACTCATGAGTGAATGAACCTTGTAAGAAGGCCTTGGCAAACAATGACAGATCAACACCATCTCGAATCAAGGATTGAAGATTAAGAGCATTATTCAGGGGATGGTCAATAAAGAAAAATTATATCTCCTTCAAATAACAATCCAATCCTAGGTAGGGGTTCTTTTCATTCATGATTTTCTTCCCCATTATTTTGTTTCCATGACTAATGTGGATTATCCAAAGAATAAGCTAATCTACATATCGAGTGTATGTGGGTTTGGTTTCTTTTTCAGGATGTTTATTAGGTTGATTCGTGGTGAGAATTTTTTATTATTTTACCATTATGAAATTATAATATGAAGGGATCAAGATTGACATGAACAATACCAATATACATCCATATTTGGAATTCTTAATGATTCTTCTTTCCGCATTCTTCGAACTTCAACATTAAACAAACATGGTCGCAGATCGATGATTATCGGGTGGTTCCATATGCAATCAGACCCCTATGTCTAAGTATTTTTTATTAAAAATACACAATCAGTGTAGATCATGACCGAAGGATCCCAAATCTATATCTAGATGAATTTTTCAACCAACGATGAATAAAGAAGAGCCCAATGAAGTAGTTGTGGTTCGCGGCGGCGTCGGTGACAAAGGAGCCCACTTCCGCCCACCGTGGTAGGAGGCTGCAATGGTTGGCGGACACATCTCTAATGAGAAACGTCAAAAAATAGACCCATGGATGAGCTGAGGGTGTACGCTGGTACTCGGTCTCATGGTTCATGTATGGGAGAAGCGTCCGACTAGCTACCAGCCACATTGACCAAGAGAGGACACATAAGCTACCACATTCGGGCAAGACGACCTTGCTCACTCGAGGGAACTGAGATGGTAAAAATGGACACACATTGTAGAGGGTTGATTGCAACAGGCCCAGTGGGCTAGTTTGGAAATAGTCCGAGCCCAGTGGGTCGGGTCGGGTTGGCATCCCCGGGCCGCATCGGGTTGGGTCGGACCGAGCCATGCCCCATCAACCCCTTTATTCAAAACAAATCTCTTAACTTTCAAATATTAAATCTATTTGAAAAGAAGTATATGGAATTGGGACCCCTACGATGTGGTGGTTCTTTGGATATGGATTTATGGGACCTTAGTGTGGGCCAGTGTAGGTGTGGATCTTTTCTCCTTGGTCCTTTCCTCAAGAGTTTTGTACGACATTGTATAGAAATCCTCTCGAGAGGTAGAACCCCAGATAGAGTTATGGAATCCTCCTTGGGACTGAAGTGATGCTCTATCAACCTTATTGGATTTCATTGGGTATTGAGATGATCTCTGAGCATTGGGCATTAATCCTCCATCTAGTGGGTCGTATTAGTATGGTTTGCTGTATTCTTTTTAATCCCTTATACTACAAACCACGTCATTAGGATTTGTTGTATTCTATGACAATCCCCTACATTACAGGGTAATAAAAATTGGGTTCAAGGTATTATCAATGAGAATACCCTCTCAGTATAACATAATCTCGAACACCGATGACATCATGGCTCAAGGATCGACTGCTCACGGAATGATCATGCCTGATGAAGAATCTTATGGCGGGTGTTTGGCTATAACTTATCCTTTTTACCTTATGAAAAATATTTGAGTATATTTTCATATCCTTGCTATATGTATGGGCGTATAGATATGTAGATTTTACTGTGTATTCTTTTTGTGTCTTTTACTTTGTGGTTTTGGTGTGGCCTACTAAGTTTTGTCTTACTCACCCATGTACGGGATTTTCTTGCACGTATCGTGTCTTGTGTAGATGACCAATATTTCGATAGAGTCCTAGGTGGACCAGGACCAGGACCAATACTAGGTAGTGCCTTGTGAGATCATATGAACTATGCTTTTTTCAGAAACTTTATACTATAGCTTCAATACCCATATTTGTAGGTTAGACTTTGCAGTTGTCTTCCATTTTGGTGGGATTTTATTTTGTCCTTATTGTACTTTACTGTTTTACTTTTGTCTTACACTATTTTCTTTGTTTTAGTGGTATGCATGATTTTTTTACTTTTTCTTTTTTACATTCTAGTAACTTTGACCGGATTTGGGTGTGTGTGTAGAGGTTCTTAGTGCAACAACCCAAAATTTTCAATTATATTTGTTTCCTAATTTTTTTGTATTATTTTATTTTATACTCAACAAAACTATATCCTTTAATTAATGAAGTGGGTATAATTAAAAAGTTACTGTTGGGTTTCGACTGTTATATGACTATTGGTCAATATGATCGTTGGAAACTATAATATTAAAGTTGTGTTTTTTATAAATACAGTTGTCTTGGTTAATTAATACAGAAAGAAGATTCAATGGCCTCATCCAGTAGACTCACGCCATATGAAGCCCATCTATCGGAGCTTGGAAAGGTGGTAGTATCACTGGGCTTTTCTTGAGACCATTCCCAAGCCGAACTTCAACGTATGAAGATTGAACTGAATCACCTAAGGGAGAAGTTAAAGCTGATAGAAATCACCACTCGGGAAATGTTGTCTGAGCCACCCCAAGATTCTATCACCAGATCATACCTTACACTGAGGTCTTATGCTGGTGTTATAAGGGGCTATGTACCGAGACTTTAGCTGCTTTCTGTAATCCTTTTATGTAAATAAATTTTTCTTACTTATTATGGCCATATTTTTGAATTTCAAATATCCAGATAAATATAGGATGTGTACTATTGATGAGTTTAGGAAAATAAGGGTATTTTAAACTATTTTTGTATTCATTAAATAATTAATAATGTGAAATTATTTTCAAGAAATGGTCTTCTACAGTTGTGTTCAGTAATAAATTTAGAGTCTAATAAGATCAACTTGGTTTTTAGTGAATAGTAAAGTAGGAATAGTAACATATCCATATGAATAGTAATGAATTGTAATGAATCATAATTTGACAAAAAAAATAGAAACTTCACCCATGAATATATAAATACATTTTAGATATCTTAAAAGTGAAAAAAATGATCATAGTGTATGTTTTGATATTTTTGTATGTCATAAATATTTTATTTGAAATATTATAATTAATTTAATAATTTAAAATGGAAATTTTTTTTCTTAAAATTTAATCATAAATTGTTACGTTATTTCTTTATAGTCATTTGATAATTTTATGGGACCTCAATCACTCTTTTAAGGTGTTACAAAATGAGTTATAGTTTTAAAGTTGTATATTTGGGATAAATAATGTTTTTATTTAAAAATTAAATTAAAAAATTTTATAACATTATTTTCATAAAATGTATTTCATTTATGAATTATGATCATAAATATTATGTTACGGTAAATTTTAGGGATTTTTCTGAAACTGTTGAATTTTTGGTGAAGAGTAAAAATGCAGTTTTGAGTTTCGGGTGTTTAATGATATCATTAATGATTTAATAATGATTTAAGATTTCTTGTCAACTTATGAATAGTGAGATATTATATGAGGTTTCCTAAGTGTCCAATACCATGGGCAAATACCACGGTCAAGACCATGGTTTTTCAAATACCACTGATGAGGTGTCCCTTGGAAATTAATAATTTATTCACTCACTTTTCCTATAAATACCAAGCCATTTCCCCCATTCTTTTCATTCCAAAATCATCCTCAACGTAGTTATGATATCCTTACCTCCCAACGTGTCCTCCCAAGGTTCCATAAATCCTACTAAGGTCCTGACCTTCAAAAATTTCAAAGTTACTCTTCAAGGTAAGGGATCCTTTCACCCTCCTCTTTTAAGTCATGAATTCCTTTATGTTCTGTCTTTTAGTTTCCATCTCATTATGTTGAGGGTATGTTCTAATATGTTCTAATTACTATCCATTTTATATCTAATTGTTGAAATACCATTTCCTCGCTCATCAATTTGTTTTCGTAATTTTTAAGTGACGCCGTTAGGCTGCTGAATTTCTCGTAAAAGAAATCACATCTTCTCTTTCCATTCAAGTATCCTTTTCTTGTGGTATGTCATTGAAATATCCATACCATGTTCTTATCCAAATTTTATTCTATATTTATATTTTAATGTGAGTTATTTATGAGTGGGTTACCCTTGTACCCTCTCTTTTTATTATTTTATAAAACCATGTTATATAGTCATTATGGTGTAGAAATTTCGTCTCAAAATTTCTATCTCTTTTTCTCAAGAAATTACCGTGTTTATTTAAGTGAATATGCAGACCTACTTCATTTCTATGTGTGTTCATAAATATTTAAAAAGAATATATTTTATTTTGAAAAGGACATACATATAACCCTCATTCCCTTTCCATGGGTTATAAATGATATAATGATCTTATTTTAAAAAACTTTTTAAAACGTCATGATTTTGACAAGAAACCCATTTTTTATTCTATTTGGGTTATTTATGAAATGTTTGATTATGATATATGTGCCTCACATGAAAGTAAATATATATTAATGTTGATCCCTGATATTTCTCCAATGCATTGGGTAATGAATTAATCTATAGATATGACAAGTTACATGATACCTTGGTGAATAACCTTGGTAATTTTTATGACACCTCGGGGATAAAACTTGGTGATATGTTAATGAATGCCTAAATGAAATGTTTTAGCCACATAATCAAGTTATGATTCATTTTATATTTATTATGATATTTATATTCTTCCATTTCTCATGCATTTATGACTTTTATCATGTTCTTATTAATATTGCTCAAGATCACATATAAACTGTTTCACTTGTTTTCCTTATTGGGCCTTCTGCTCACACTTTTATTTGATGTATGTATTTAGGATATGAGATGAAATAATTGTACATATGATGAACCTATTATGAATCCTTGCAAGTGGTTTAGAATAATGTTCTATGTTTTTTTCATGTATTATGTTCCTAATTTCCAAGACACTCTATGTTAAAGATCCTCTGTTTGTAAAATGTAATAAAATTTATGTAATAAAAAGGTGGGATGTCATAGTTGGTATCAAAGGATAGATTAGTTATTTTTGGAAATTAGGTTATAAAATCTTTAGGAATAATACTATAGAAAATTTTAATTATAGGAAAACATCCTGGTATTTTGGTGAGTATTAATTAAATGTTTTATAGAGAAAATACATCCATGTCTGTATATGAGCAGGTAGAGGCAGCTCTGGCACAAATGTACATAGGGGTAAAACCCAAAAACACCGCTTTGAGCTAGACTCGAACGGGAACTAGTACATGACAACAGACCTTGATGCACTCTTGTTTACAACACTCCCAAGGGATATGTTTGGTTAATCATAAGATTTTTATGAATCATTATGAATGATTTATAGAGAAATGTAACTGTTTAAAGATGTTTTGATACATAAATCCTTTATAGTTAGAAGATTAGTAAATGAAATAAGTTTCTCATTAAGGATTTATTCTTTTAGAAATGGAGAGAAATAGAAGGAACTGTTGAAATGGTTATCACAATAGAACATGCGCTGACGACCCTCCGATGGGAGCCGGAATGGAAACATTCATGTGAATGATGAACCAACTGACTCAGGTTAGGGGAAATAACTTGAATCAAGATGAGGTAATGATCTCACCATGAATGTAGCAACATTATGTTGAATCCTTTATGCATCAATGACAAGCAACCATTAGTGGATCGACTGAGCCATTTATTGATGAGCAATGGATCAGCTCTATCGAGAAGATCTTTTCTGTGCTCCGCTGTTCAGTGTAAGAGAAGGTCACTCTGGTTGTCTATCGCTCAGAAGGAGAAGCTGATCAGTGGTGGGAGATTATTAGAAACACGATTCAAAGCATGGAGTTTGAAGCTATGGAGTGGGAGGATTTCATAGGGATCTTCTTCATTAATTATTTCCCTCGATCCATGAGAACAATAATGGAGAAGGAGTTTCTTGAGCTGAAGAAGAAGGAGAATGAATCTATTGGAAGATATGAGATGAACATCATCTGACATTCATGATATACCTCTATCTTTGTAATGTATACAAATAGTAAGGTTGATATATTCTTTGGTGAAATGAGACGTCATCTACGGGGTAATCTATCCAACCGAGACTATAATAGATATGAGGAGATCATGCGGAGTGTGATGAAGGTTGAACTGGAGTTCGGTGGGATGCAGTGGTCTCATAAATCCAACAACAAAAAGAGAACAATAGAGCCAAGCATAGGGAGGATCATTGATCAACGAAGAAAAGGAAATCAACTGCAACGTCCCACGTGTAATAAATGAGGGAAGAAGCATTCGGGGAACTGCTTTCTTGGGAGCGGGAAATGCTGCAAGTGTAGAAGAGATGTCCATATTGTGAGGAATTGTCGTAGTGAGTTGAAACCTCAACTTCCAAACACTAATGACAAAGGGAAGATGGTGCAGGCCCTACTTGATGTCTAGTGCTTTAACTGTGGATAACTTCGTCACTTTTCTAATCACTGTCCAGATCCGAGGGCAGTGGAGGGGAACCACCATCAGCCTCAGCAAAGACCAAGGGTGCATGGGCGAACATTTTCTATCACGGCAGCTGAAGTTGAAGCTCCAAATGATTTGGTAGCAGGTAATCTTGTTGTTCTCTCAAATCTAGCAATTACTTTGTTTGATTCTAGTTCTATGCATTCCTTTATTTTTCCATGTTTGCAATGAATTTAGAATCAACCCTCGACTTTCTAAAAGTATAGTTATCATTTTAGACTCCTGGTGGGATTATCCAAGAATCGATAGTGATTAGAAACTCCGGTATTTACTTTGGTGAGCACAATCTTATCGCAAATCTAGTAGTCATTACCATGCTGTAATTCAACATTATACTAGGGATGGACAGGATCTCAAAGTATAATGCTAAGATAAAATGTATAAGTAAGGAAATCTCTATAATCTTGAATGGAAAATATATATTTATCTTCCAAGGGGAGATATTTCAACCTGATATTTGTTTATAATAACCTCCTATATCCTTCTTCATGGAATTTATTGGTGAAGAAGAAGAAGGAAATGAGAGTTTCAGGATAGAAAATGTCCCCATCATCCAAGAATACATTGATGTATTTCCTGAGGAGTTGCATGGACCTCCCCTAGAAAGAGAGGTAGAGTTCTTCATTGAACTGGTACCTGGATATCATCCAATATCAAAGACCTTATATAGGATGGAAAATGTGGATTTGGAGGAATTAAAGAAACAACTCCAAGATCTTTTGGTGAAGGGGTTTATCCGACCAAATTTGTCTCCTTGGGGAGCACCTATTCTCTTTGTGAAGAAAAAAATGGATCGATGTGGCTATGCATTGATTATAGAGAACTGAATGGGATCATAGTGAACAACCAATAACCTCTTCCAAGAATTGATGACTTATTTTCCCAACTTCATGGGGCTCAATTCTTCTCCAAGATTGATCTTTGATCTGGTTATCATCAATTGATGGTGAAGAAACAATAAATTCCAAAAACTACCTTCCGGTCAAGATATGAGAGTTATGAGTTTGTTGTTATGCCTTTTGGACTCACTAATGAACCTTCTATTTTTATGGATTTGATGAATAGAGTCTTTAAAGACTAACTTGATAACTTTTTGGTAGTTTTTATTGATGATATTCTGATATATTCCAAAAGTCGTGAGGAGTATGAGGATCATATAAGGGTTATTTTACAAACTTTATGGAAGGAGAGACCTTTTGTAAAGTTTAGTAAATGTGAATTCTAGTTATAATAAGTTTTTTTCTTGGGTAACATTGTTACCAATGAAGGAATCAGAGTTGACCCTGTAAAGACAAAAGTTGTTGAGGAGTGCCCTCATCCTACAACAATAACTGAGATTTTTAGTTTCCTTGGATTAGCGAGATATTATACGAGGTTTGTGAAAAAAACTTCACACCTTTATAATCCATTAACCAAGTTAACTCAAAAAGGGTTCAAGTTCATCTGGACAAAGGAGTGTGAGGAAAGTTTCCAAGAGCTGAAGAAGTGATTGGTTATTGCACCTATGTTAACTATGCCCTCAAGTGGAGAAGGATTCGTTATTTTTAGCGATGAATCTCTGAAAGGGATTGGGTGTGTCCTCATGATAAATGAAAAGGTCATTGCTTATGCATCTGGACAGTTGAAGACTCGTGAGCAGAACTATCCTACGCATGATCTAGAGCTTGCGGTGGTCATTTTTTGCTCTGAAGATATGGATTCACTATCTTTATGGAGAGAAATGTGATATATACATAGACCATAAAAGTATGAAGTATATTTTCACACCAAAGGAATTGAACATGAGACAAAGGAGATGGTTGGAACTCCTTAAAGATTATGATTTTTCAATTCATTATCATCCCGGAAGAGCAAACAAATTTGTTGATTCATTAAGTAGGAAAGACCCAATTATTCTTTACATTATGAGGATTCAAAGAGATTCTTTTATCAATGACCTACTAAAACTAGACATTGGAATTATAAAGGAAAGAACATCATCAACCCTAACCCAAATGATTTCCCAACCATCACTACTAGAGAAGATCAAGAAATCTTAGAAATAAGATCCTTTGTTATAGAAGAATTTTGAGGCTATAAAGGATGGGATGTTTCCAGAGTTCAATACTGATCAAGAAGGTGTACTGAAATTTCATACAATACTATGTGTTCAATATATTGTAGAAATAAAGAAGTAGATGATGGATGAATCTCATAGCTCTACTTTCTCTATACATTCTAGTAGTACAAAAATGTATAGGGACCTTCGTGATCATTATTAGTGGGATAATATAAAAAGGGAGATTGATGACTATACTTCAAGGTTCCTGGTATGTCAGTAAGTGAAGGCAGAGTGACAACTTCCTAAAGAGGTATTGAAACCCCTACTTATACCAGCATGGAAGTGGGACAATATCACTATGGACTTCGTCACTAGTATAGCATCCCGTCTTTTTATAACATAACTTTTCATTCCATTACATGGAACTGAGGATCTTTAAGGTTTAGTGTCTTGGAAACAAGGAACATAAAACATGAAACAAAAAAAACATTCTTCTTAAACACTTGAAAGGCTTCTCCTCATGTTCACCCTAGGCTCATTACTGCATCTCATAACCTGGGGACATACATCAAAAGGAAGGGTGAGCATAAGGCCCAGCAAGGGAAACAAGTGAAACATTTTACATATGAACTTGAGATACATCAATAAAGTCATGAAAAGAACTTTAATGCATGAAAATGAAATCATGAGGCATATCAAAATAAAAATAAAACTTTTTCATAACATGAAGATGTGGCTGCAACATTTAATATTGACAATCGTTTCGTTTCACCAAGGTCCATCCCCAAGGTGTCGTTAAAAATTACCAAGGTTATTCACCAAGGCGTCGTTAAAATGGTCATCTCTAGAGATTAATTCTTTACCCAATGCATTGGAGCGCTATCAGGGCGCACCCTTAAATTTGCCTTTATTATCATGTGAGCCACATATATCATCATCAAACATTTCATAAATAACCCATATAGCATAAAATAAATGGGTTTCATTTCATAATCATAACGTTTTAAAAACTGCTTTAAAGACATGATCTTTACGTCACTTTAAAACCCAGATAAAAGGAAGGTGGGTCTCATGTATGTAAATCCCAGAATTTAAAATAGAACATTTTGGTATATATGTGAATACCCCTTTAGAAGAAAGAGCTTTGAGTATTCACTTAATAAAATAAAAGGACTTTAGAAAAAGAGATAGACATTTTGAGACAGAAATTCTGCAGCATAACGGCAATGTTCCGAGGTTTTAGAAGACATTAAAAGAGAGGTAAAATGGGTCAAACATTCATAAATGACCCATAAAATAGTACATGTACAGAATAATAAGGATACATGATCATGGTAATGAGATTTCAAGGACATACCATTTGAAATGAAAAACATGGAAGGAAGAAAAAAAATTAGATTTCTCTTATGAAAGTTCGGCAGCCTAACGACGTTACTTAAACCTCAACAAACAATGATTTGAAAAGATCAAATAGGATCTCTCATCATGTGAACATAAGAGTTCAGTATGATAGATATAGAGATAATTCCCCAACATAACAAAAAGGAACTTGAAAGAATTGGCATGAAAGTAGAACTTCAAAACGAGAAGGGTGAAGAACCACTTAAAAATTCGGCAGCCTAACGGCGCCACTTAAAACTTCAAAATACTGAATTGAAGAGATCAAATGGGGTCTCTCATCATATGAACATAAGAGTACAGTATGATATATATAGATATCATACCCCAATATAACAAAAAGGAACTTGAAATAATTGACATGAAAGTAGAACTTCAAAACGAGAAGGGTGAAGAACCACTTAAAAATTCGGCAGCCTAACGGCGCCACTTAAAACATCAAAATACTGAATTGAAGAGATCAAATTGGGTCTCTCATCATATGAACATAAGAGTCCAGTATGATATATATAGAGATCATACCCCAATATAACAAAAAGGAACTTGAAATAATTGACATGAAAGTAGAACTTCAAAACGAGAAGGGTGAAGAACCACTTAAAAATTCGGCAGCCTAACGACGCCACTTAAAACATCAAAATACTGAATTGAAGAGATAAAATGGGGTCTCTCATCATATGAACATAAGAGTCCAGTATGATATATATAGAGATCATACCCCAATATAACAAAAAGGAACATTAAAGACTTGAATGAAAATAGAACTTGAAAACGAGGAAGGTGAAAGAATCCCTTAAAAATTCGGCAGCCTAACGACGCCACTTAAACATTCTTAAAACGAATTGATGAGAGCAAGGGGGGTCTCTCATCATATGAACATGAAATAGGCAGTAGGATGAATATAAAATAACATCCTCCAACATAATAACATGGAGTATAAAAGAAAAGACATAAAATAGATTACTTGAAAAGAAAGAGAGAGGTCGGATCCCTTACCTTAAAATGTAACTCTTAAACCTCAAAGGGTGGGACCTTGAGGGCTTGGGGGCACCTTGGGAGGACTCCTTGGGAGGTAATGAGACCAGAAATTCGTTGGGAATGAGTGGGGAGTCGAATGGATGAGAGGAGGGCTTGGTATTTATAGGGAAAGTGAGGGGACAAGGCATTAATGGCCAAGGGACACCTCACATGTGCTTTTCTCAAACCCATGTGCTCTCCCTTGTCATTTATCATGGAGTTAGGCCACATGGGGCCCCCAAAACAATAATTCATCACCCTTGGCCGGACAACCCTCAAAAGATCTCATGACATCATCATGACACCGTTATGATGTCATTAAACATACCGAAACCCTAAAACTGTATTTTTACTATTCACTGAAAATTCAACTTTCTCAGAAAAATCCCAAAATTTAACATTAACCAAATATCAATGCTCTGATTTCAAAAATGAAATAAATTTTATAAAAATAATTTTCTAAATATTTTTAATTTAATTTTTAAATAAAAACACTATTCATCGAAAATTCATTTTTTTCAGAAAAAACCCCAAAAATTACCATAACATAATATCGATGCTCTGAGTTCAAAAATAACGTCATTTTGATAAAAATAATTTTCTAATTATTTTTAATTAAATTTTTAATTAAAAAACACTATTCACCCGAAAAAACTAATACTTGAATAATAATTAATGAAACCGTTATTTAACTACTTTATTGAATCACATTACTTAATCAAGGTGCCTAAATTATTTTAAAACTTTCTTTAAGTGAGATTACTAATCCATTTGGTCATATTACTAATCCTAATCATAAAATCACTATTCATAATTTACTATTCATCAAAAATCAAGTTGATCTTATTAGACTCTAAATTTAGTACTGAACATAATTGCAGAAGTCCATTTTTTGGAAATCATTACACATTTTTAATTATTTAGGGTTTACATAAACATATTTAAAATATCCTTTTTCTAAAATTCATCAAAAATATGCATACTATATTTATCCGGTCATTTCAAAATTCATAAACTTCATCATAAGAAGAAATCCCAATTTTTATTTAAAACAAGGATTACACAAGGTAGTTATGGTCTCGTTACATAACCCCTTATAATACCAGCATAGGACCTAAGAGTAAGGTGTGATAGGATGATAGAAGCTTGGGGCGGCTTAGTCAACATTGCCCGAGTAGTAATTTCTATCAGTTTGAACTTCTCACGAAGGCGATTTCGTTCCAGCTTCACATGATGAAGTTCGGCTTGGATTTGATCCAGAGCAAAGCCCAGTGGTGCTACCTCCTTCCCAAGCTCTGTTAGATGGGCTTCGATCGGTCCAAGACTACTAGGTGAGGCCATCGAATCTTCTTTCTATAATAATTAACCAAGATTACTTATATTTAGAGACAATAATCAAAACATTTTGTTCACAGCGGTCATGTTGACCGATGGTTATATAATAGTCAAAACCCACTGATCTCATTTTAATTATAATCATGTTTATCAAATAAAACATTTTTGTTGAGTATAACAATAACACATAAAATTAGGAAACAAAATTTATTTAAAAATTTCGGGTCGTTACAATCTTCCCCCCTTAAGAAATTGCATCCTCGCAATTTTAAAACTGGGTTTTGAAATTTCATTGAAAGTCCCACATCGGAAAAGGAGTCAGTAAAACTATTACTTTAAAATAAATAAAGGGAAGTACAATGGTCACCCGAGTTAACCCACACTAGGGTTCCATGTAGGAAAACATGGACATGGAGGAAAAAACAAAGGGTCAAGTTCTGAGGGAGAGTGATAGAGAACATGATTAGGAGAAAGTTAACCATGAGAAAATCCCAAACTTATGATGTGTGTAAACGGTCTTTGATTACCTAGTAGGAAACGTAAACCAACAACATTTTTGTTTTACGTTTCTTTTCATAATTTTGAGGATTTCATTTACTACATAGAACAAAAACATAATAAAATATACCTACCTTCAAGTAGATTTTCATCCTTTAACAAGTCCCTACCAACACTAATCTTTTCTCCAAATGATGAGAATTCAAAAACACTTGGTCTCATAAAAGCACAAGAATCATCTTCTATAGAATCACATAATCTACAAAAGATTAACTATCTATTTCTTCTATCTTTAAACATTATCCCAAAAACAGAAAGGTTAAGGTAAAACAACTCTTCAAAAAGAAAGAATCCCATAGGAATGGAAACTACTTTTAAATCATCAAAGTTCCATGGTACTACCCAAAGTTCATCATAGACCATTCCATAAATAACGGTCCTTAAAATTCATCAAAACAAACCAAACTAAGATTGAAACCCAAATACAATAAGGATTTGATAACATAGTCTTCCAAAACAACTTCATTGTTCATCTCCAGACAACATCAACCACTCCTAACATCTTATAAAAAGTAGCTAACCTAAACATATTTTACCCAAGATAGGTTAGTCATTCCCATAAGTAACCTAAATTACTATAAGTTCACCTTAAATACATCGATTCTTCAAAATATAAGTCAACCTTACTCCTCAATGAAAATACCGTAGTAATCTATTTACCTCGATCAAATATGGTTCCTAAAATAATGAACGTCTTCCAAAATAATAATCATATTTTAATCCCCTAATCATCCCTGTCATATTAATACGAAAATCGTCGCATTTCCTATCAAATTGGTTGTCGGAACATGTTCTTCCATTTCCCACCATTAACTAAGAAGAGAAAGCATAATTAGGGGCTTAAGTACTTAGCTAATAATCATGAAAAGGAACTGAAAGCATATAAGGATAACTTGTATATGAAAGGTATACCCTAAGTTGTGATCTCCTAGGTTCCCATCTTGGTTATGAATGATCATATATTATTATGTGAACCTTTATTTTATTTTATCTTTGTTCCTTTAACAATGGTTCATACCAAGCTTATGAATTTACCAAAGCATATCCCCCGGGAGTGTCGTAACCAAGAGTGCAGCAAGGCCCATTGTCGTGTACCAGTTCCCGTTTGAGTCTAGCTCAAAGCGGTGTTTTCGGGTTTTACCCCTATGTACATCTGTGCCAGAGCCACCTCTACCTGCTCGTATCCAGACAGGGATGTATTTGCTTGGCAACCCCTTACTCAATACTCACCAAAATACCAGGAAGATTTCCTATATTAAACTTTTCTATAGGGTTCCTCCTAGAGTTTTCATATCCTAATTTCCACAAATAACTAAATCATCCTTTGATACCAACTATAGCATCCCGTCTTTTTATAACATAACTTTTCATTCCATTACATGGAACTGAGGATCTTTAAGGTTTAGTGTCTTGGAAACAAGGAACATAAAACATGAAACAAAAAAAACATTCTTCTTAAACACTTGAAAGGCTTCTCCTCATGTTCACCCTAGGCTCATTACTACATCTCATAACCTGGGGACATACATCAAAAGGAAGGGTGAGCATAAGGCCCAGCAAGGGAAACAAGTGAAAAATTTTACATATGAACTTGAGATACATCAATAAAGTCATGAAAAGAACTTTAATGCATGAAAATGAAATCATGAGGCATATCAAAATAAAAATAAAACTTTTTCATAACATGAATATGTGGCTGCAACATTTAATATTGACAATCGTTTCGTTTCACCAAGGTCCATCCCCAAGGTGTCGTTAAAAATTACCAAGGTTATTCACCAAGGCGTCGTTAAAATGGTCATCTCTAGAGATTAATTCTTTACCCAATGCATTGGAGCGCTATCAGGGCGCACCCTTAAATTTGCCTTTATTATCATGTGAGCCACATATATCATCATCAAACATTTCATAAATAACCCATATAGCATAAAATAAATGGGTTTCATTTCATAATCATAACGTTTTAAAAACTGCTTTAAAGACATGATCTTTACGTCACTTTAAAACCCAGATAAAAGGAAGGTGGGTCTCATGTATGTAAATCCCAGAATTTAAAATAGAACATTTTGGTATATATGTGAATACCCCTTTAGAAGAAAGAGCTTTGAGTATTCACTTAATAAAATAAAAGGACTTTAGAAAAAGAGATAGACATTTTGAGACAGAAATTCTGCAGCATAACGGCAATGTTCCGAGGTTTTAGAAGACATTAAAAGAGAGGTAAAATGGGTCAAACATTCATAAATGACCCATAAAATAGTACATGTACAGAATAATAAGGATACATGATCATGGTAATGAGATTTCAAGGACATACCATTTGAAATGAAAAACATGGAAGGAAGAAAAAAAATTAGATTTCTCTTATGAAAGTTCGGCAGCCTAACGACGTTACTTAAACCTCAACAAACAATGATTTGAAAAGATCAAATAGGATCTCTCATCATGTGAACATAAGAGTTCAGTATGATAGATATAGAGATAATTCCCCAACATAACAAAAAGGAACTTGAAAGAATTGGCATGAAAGTAGAACTTCAAAACGAGAAGGGTGAAGAACCACTTAAAAATTCGGCAGCCTAACGGCGCCACTTAAAACTTCAAAATACTGAATTGAAGAGATCAAATGGGGTCTCTCATCATATGAACATAAGAGTACAGTATGATATATATAGATATCATACCCCAATATAACAAAAAGGAACTTGAAATAATTGACATGAAAGTAGAACTTCAAAACGAGAAGGGTGAAGAACCACTTAAAAATTCGGCAGCCTAACGGCGCCACTTAAAACATCAAAATACTGAATTGAAGAGATCAAATTGGGTCTCTCATCATATGAACATAAGAGTCCAGTATGATATATATAGAGATCATACCCCAATATAACAAAAAGGAACTTGAAATAATTGACATGAAAGTAGAACTTCAAAACGAGAAGGGTGAAGAACCACTTAAAAATTCGGCAGCCTAACGACGCCACTTAAAACATCAAAATACTGAATTGAAGAGATAAAATGGGGTCTCTCATCATATGAACATAAGAGTCCAGTATGATATATATAGAGATCATACCCCAATATAACAAAAAGGAACATTAAAGACTTGAATGAAAATAGAACTTGAAAACGAGGAAGGTGAAAGAATCCCTTAAAAATTCGGCAGCCTAACGACGCCACTTAAACATTCTTAAAACGAATTGATGAGAGCAAGGGGGGTCTCTCATCATATGAACATGAAATAGGCAGTAGGATGAATATAAAATAACATCCTCCAACATAATAACATGGAGTATAAAAGAAAAGACATAAAATAGATTACTTGAAAAGAAAGAGAGAGGTCGGATCCCTTACCTTAAAATGTAACTCTTAAACCTCAAAGGGTGGGACCTTGAGGGCTTGGGGGCACCTTGGGAGGACTCCTTGGGAGGTAATGAGACCAGAAATTCGTTGGGAATGAGTGGGGAGTCGAATGGATGAGAGGAGGGCTTGGTATTTATAGGGAAAGTGAGGGGACAAGGCATTAATGGCCAAGGGACACCTCACATGTGCTTTTCTCAAACCCATGTGCTCTCCCTTGTCATTTATCATGGAGTTAGGCCACATGGGGCCCCCAAAACAATAATTCATCACCCTTGGCCGGACAACCCTCAAAAGATCTCATGACATCATCATGACACCGTTATGATGTCATTAAACATACCGAAACCCTAAAACTGTATTTTTACTATTCACTGAAAATTCAACTTTCTCAGAAAAATCCCAAAATTTAACATTAACCAAATATCAATGCTCTGATTTCAAAAATGAAATAAATTTTATAAAAATAATTTTCTAAATATTTTTAATTTAATTTTTAAATAAAAACACTATTCATCGAAAATTCATTTTTTTCAGAAAAAACCCCAAAAATTACCATAACATAATATCGATGCTCTGAGTTCAAAAATAACGTCATTTTGATAAAAATAATTTTCTAATTATTTTTAATTAAATTTTTAATTAAAAAACACTATTCACCCGAAAAAACTAATACTTGAATAATAATTAATGAAACCGTTATTTAACTACTTTATTGAATCACATTACTTAATCAAGGTGCCTAAATTATTTTAAAACTTTCTTTAAGTGAGATTACTAATCCATTTGGTCATATTACTAATCCTAATCATAAAATCACTATTCATAATTTACTATTCATCAAAAATCAAGTTGATCTTATTAGACTCTAAATTTAGTACTGAACATAATTGCAGAAGTCCATTTTTTGGAAATCATTACACATTTTTAATTATTTAGGGTTTACATAAACATATTTAAAATATCCTTTTTCTAAAATTCATCAAAAATATGCATACTATATTTATCCGGTCATTTCAAAATTCATAAACTTCATCATAAGAAGAAATCCCAATTTTTATTTAAAACAAGGATTACACAAGGTAGTTATGGTCTCGTTACATAACCCCTTATAATACCAGCATAGGACCTAAGAGTAAGGTGTGATAGGATGATAGAAGCTTGGGGCGGCTTAGTCAACATTGCCCGAGTAGTAATTTCTATCAGTTTGAACTTCTCACGAAGGCGATTTCGTTCCAGCTTCACATGATGAAGTTCGGCTTGGATTTGATCCAGAGCAAAGCCCAGTGGTGCTACCTCCTTCCCAAGCTCTGTTAGATGGGCTTCGATCGGTCCAAGACTACTAGGTGAGGCCATCGAATCTTCTTTCTATAATAATTAACCAAGATTACTTATATTTAGAGACAATAATCAAAACATTTTGTTCACAGCGGTCATGTTGACCGATGGTTATATAATAGTCAAAACCCACTGATCTCATTTTAATTATAATCATGTTTATCAAATAAAACATTTTTGTTGAGTATAACAATAACACATAAAATTAGGAAACAAAATTTATTTAAAAATTTCGGGTCGTTACAATCTTCCCCCCTTAAGAAATTGCATCCTCGCAATTTTAAAACTGGGTTTTGAAATTTCATTGAAAGTCCCACATCGGAAAAGGAGTCAGTAAAACTATTACTTTAAAATAAATAAAGGGAAGTACAATGGTCACCCGAGTTAACCCACACTAGGGTTCCATGTAGGAAAACATGGACATGGAGGAAAAAACAAAGGGTCAAGTTCTGAGGGAGAGTGATAGAGAACATGATTAGGAGAAAGTTAACCATGAGAAAATCCCAAACTTATGATGTGTGTAAACGGTCTTTGATTACCTAGTAGGAAACGTAAACCAACAACATTTTTGTTTTACGTTTCTTTTCATAATTTTGAGGATTTCATTTACTACATAGAACAAAAACATAATAAAATATACCTACCTTCAAGTAGATTTTCATCCTTTAACAAGTCCCTACCAACACTAATCTTTTCTCCAAATGATGAGAATTCAAAAACACTTGGTCTCATAAAAGCACAAGAATCATCTTCTATAGAATCACATAATCTACAAAAGATTAACTATCTATTTCTTCTATCTTTAAACATTATCCCAAAAACAGAAAGGTTAAGGTAAAACAACTCTTCAAAAAGAAAGAATCCCATAGGAATGGAAACTACTTTTAAATCATCAAAGTTCCATGGTACTACCCAAAGTTCATCATAGACCATTCCATAAATAACGGTCCTTAAAATTCATCAAAACAAACCAAACTAAGATTGAAACCCAAATACAATAAGGATTTGATAACATAGTCTTCCAAAACAACTTCATTGTTCATCTCCAGACAACATCAACCACTCCTAACATCTTATAAAAAGTAGCTAACCTAAACATATTTTACCCAAGATAGGTTAGTCATTCCCATAAGTAACCTAAATTACTATAAGTTCACCTTAAATACATCGATTCTTCAAAATATAAGTCAACCTTACTCCTCAATGAAAATACCGTAGTAATCTATTTACCTCGATCAAATATGGTTCCTAAAATAATGAACGTCTTCCAAAATAATAATCATATTTTAATCCCCTAATCATCCCTGTCATATTAATACGAAAATCGTCGCATTTCCTATCAAATTGGTTGTCGGAACATGTTCTTCCATTTCCCACCATTAACTAAGAAGAGAAAGCATAATTAGGGGCTTAAGTACTTAGCTAATAATCATGAAAAGGAACTGAAAGCATATAAGGATAACTTGTATATGAAAGGTATACCCTAAGTTGTGATCTCCTAGGTTCCCATCTTGGTTATGAATGATCATATATTATTATGTGAACCTTTATTTTATTTTATCTTTGTTCCTTTAACAATGGTTCATACCAAGCTTATGAATTTACCAAAGCATATCCCCCGGGAGTGTCGTAACCAAGAGTGCAGCAAGGCCCATTGTCGTGTACCAGTTCCCGTTTGAGTCTAGCTCAAAGCGGTGTTTTCGGGTTTTACCCCTATGTACATCTGTGCCAGAGCCACCTCTACCTGCTCGTATCCAGACAGGGATGTATTTGCTTGGCAACCCCTTACTCAATACTCACCAAAATACCAGGAAGATTTCCTATATTAAACTTTTCTATAGGGTTCCTCCTAGAGTTTTCATATCCTAATTTCCACAAATAACTAAATCATCCTTTGATACCAACTATAGCATCCCGTCTTTTTATAACATAACTTTTCATTCCATTACATGGAACTGAGGATCTTTAAGGTTTAGTGTCTTGGAAACAAGGAACATAAAACATGAAACAAAAAAAACATTCTTCTTAAACACTTGAAAGGCTTCTCCTCATGTTCACCCTAGGCTCATTACTACATCTCATAACCTGGGGACATACATCAAAAGGAAGGGTGAGCATAAGGCCCAGCAAGGGAAACAAGTGAAAAATTTTACATATGAACTTGAGATACATCAATAAAGTCATGAAAAGAACTTTAATGCATGAAAATGAAATCATGAGGCATATCAAAATAAAAATAAAACTTTTTCATAACATGAATATGTGGCTGCAACATTTAATATTGACAATCGTTTCGTTTCACCAAGGTCCATCCCCAAGGTGTCGTTAAAAATTACCAAGGTTATTCACCAAGGTGTCGTTAAAATGGTCATCTCTAGAGATTAAGTCTTTACCCAATGCATTGGAGCGCTATCAGGGCGCACCCTTAAATTTGCCTTTATTATCATGTGAGCCACATATATCATCATCAAACATTTCATAAATAACCCATATAGCATAAAATAAATGGGTTTCATTTCATAATCATAACGTTTTAAAAACTTCTTTAAAGACATGATCTTTACGTCACTTTAAAACCCATAGAAAAGGAAGGTGGGTCTCATGTATGTAAATCCCAGAATTTAAAATAGAACATTTTGGTATATATGTGAATACCCCTTTAGAAGAAAGAGCTTTGAGTATTCACTTAATAAAATAAAAGGACTTTAGAAAAAGAGATAGACATTTTGAGACAGAAATTCTGCAGCATAACGGTAATGTTCCGAGGTTTTAGAAGACATTAAAAGAGAGGTAAAATGGGTCAAACATTCATAAATGACCCATAAAATAGTACATGGACAGAATAAGAAGGATACATGATCATGGTAATGAGATTTCAAGGACATACCATTTGAAATGAAAAACATGGAAGGAAGAAAAAAAATTAGATTTCTCTTATGAAAGTTCGGCAGCCTAACGGCGTTACTTAAACCTCAACAAACAATGATTTGAAAAGATCAAATAGGATCTCTCATAATGTGAACATAAGAGTTCAGTATGATAGATATAGAGATAATTCTCCAACATAAAAAAAAGGAACTTGAAAGAATTGACATGAAAGTAGAACTTCAAAACGAGAAGGGTGAAGAACCACTTAGAAATTCGGCAGCCTAACGGCGCCACTTAAAACATCAAAATACTGAATTGAAGAGATAAAATGCGGTCTCTCATCATATGAACATAAGATTCCAGTATGATATATATAGATATCATACCCCAATATAACAAAAAGGAACTTGAAATAATTGACATGAAAGTAGAACTTCAAAACGAGAAGGGTGAAGAACCACTTAAAAATTCAGCAGCCTAACGGCGCCACTTAAAACATCAAAATACTGAATTGAAGAGATCAAATTGGGTCTCTCATCATATGAAAATAAGAGTCCAGTATGATATATATAGATATCATACCCCAATATAACAAAAAGTAACTTGAAATAATTGACATGAAAGTAGAACTTCAAAACGAGAAGGGTGAAGAACCACTTAAAAATTCGGCAGCCTAACGGCGCCACTTAAAACATAAAAATACTGAATTGAAGAGATCAAATGGGGTCTCTCATCATATGAACATAAGAGTCCAGTATTATATATATAGATATCATACCCCAATATAACAAAAAGGAACATTAAAGACTTGAATGAAAATAGAACTTGAAAACGAGGAAGGTGAAAGAATCCCTTAAAAATTCGGCAGCCTAACGGCGCCACTTAAACATTCTTAAAACGAATTGATGAGATCAAGGGGGGGTCTCTCATCATATGAACATGAAATAGGCAGTAGGATGAATATAAAATAACATCCTCCAACATAAGAACATGGAGTATAAAAGAAAAGTCATAAAATAGATTACTTGAAAAGAAAGAGAGAGGTCGGATCCCTTACCTTAAAATGTAACTCTTAAACCTCAAAGGGTGGGACCTTGAGGGCTTGGGGGCACCTTGGGAGGACTCATTGGGAGGTAATGAGACCATAAATTCGTTGGGAATGAGTGGGGAGTCGAATGGATGAGAGGAGGGCTTGGTATTTATAGGGAAAGTGAGGGGACAAGGCATTAATGGCCAAGGGACACCTCACATGTGCTTTTCTCAAACCCATGTGCTCTCCCTTGTCATTTATCATGGAGTTAGGCCACATGGGGCCCCCAAAACAATAATTCATCACCCTTGGCCGGCCAACCCTCAAAAGATCTCATGACATCATCATGACACCGTTATGATGTCATTAAACATACCGAAACCCTAAAACTGTATTTTTACTATTCACTGAAAATTCAACTTTCTCAGAAAAATCCCAAAATTTAACATTAACCAAATATCAATGCTCTGATTTCAAAAATGAAATCCATTTTATAAAAATTATTTTCTAAATATTTTTAATTTAATTTCTAAATAAAAACACTATTCATCGAAAATTCATTTTTTTCAGAAAAAACCCCAAAAATTACCATAACATAATATCGATGCTCTGAGTTCAAAAATAACGTCATTTTGATAAAAATAATTTTCTAATTATTTTTAATTAAATTTTTAATTAAAAAACACTATTCACCCGAAAAAACTAATACTCGAATAATAATTAATGAAACCGTTATTTAACTATTTTATTGAATCACATTACTTAATCAAGGTGTCTAGATTATTTTAAAACTTTCTTTAAGTGAGATTACTAATCCATTTGTTCATATTACTAATCCTAATCATAAAATCACTATTCATAATTTACTATTCATCAAAAATCAAGTTGATCTTATTAGACTCTAAATTTAGTACTGAACATAATTGCAGAAGACCATTTTTTGAAAATCATTACACATTTTTAATTATTTAGGGTTTACATAAACATATTTAAAATATCCTTTTTCTAAAATTCATCAAAAATATGCATACTATATTTATCCGGTCATTTCAAAATTCATAAACTTCATCATAAGAAGAAATCCCAATTTTTATTTAAAACAAGGATTACACAAGGTAGTTATGGTCTCGTTACATAACCCCTTATAATACCATCATAGGACCTAAGAGTAAGGTGTGATAGGGTGATAGAAGCTTGGGGCGGCTCAGTCAACATTGCCCGAGTAGTAATTTCTATCAGTTTGAACTTCTCACGAAGGCGATTTCGTTCCAGCTTCACATGATGAAGTTCGGCTTGGATTTGATCCAGAGCAAAGCCCAGTGGTGCTACCTCCTTCCCAAGCTCTGTTAGATGGGATTCGATCGGCCCAAGACTACTAGGTGAGGCCATCAAATCTTCTTTCTATAATAATATATCAAGATTACTTATATTTAGAGACAATAATCAAAACATTTTGTTCACAGCGGTCATGTTGACCGATGGTTATATAATAGTCAAAACCCACTGATCTCATTTTAATTATAATCATGTTTATCAAATAAAACATTTTTGTTGAGTATAACAATAACACATAAAATTAGGAAACAAAACTTATTTAAAAATTTCGGGTCGTTACAACTAGTCTCTCGAGAACTTCCAAAGGAAATAATGTGATATGTGTTATTGTGGACCATCTCACCAAGACTGCCTATTTTATCTCCATTCGGGAAGATTTATCTCTTGATCAACTTGCCAGGATTTACGTGAGGGAAGTGGTAAGGATGAATGGAGTTCCACTTTCTATCATATCTAATCATTATCCAAGATTTACATCAAAATTATGGAGAAGTCTTCAACAAGATCTGAGCACTGAATTGAATTTTAGTATGGCCTATCACCCCCAAACTAATGAAAAACCTTAAAGGACTATTCAAACACATGAGGACATGCTAATAACTTGCTCAATTGAATTTGAAGGTGGGTGAGATCAACATATCTCATTAGTTGACTTCTCTTACTATAACAACTTCAACTCGAGCATTCCAATGGCACCCTATGAAGCTCTATATGGGAAGAGATGTAGAAATCCTACTTTTTGGAATAAAGCTAGTGAGAGAAACCTTCTTGGGTCTAATATTATGCAAGGGATTCCAGAAAAGGTTCATTCCATCCAATAACACATTAAGGTTACTCAGAGTCAGCAAAAGATCTATGTCATCAACTGTTGAAGGGACTTTATAAAGACCCATACTTTACATACATTGTTAATACTTCAAAATTGAAGCATTCTTATTACAACATATAACAAAACCATGAAAGGACCGTATACGTATAATGTCTTTAGAAACTGGGAAACATAAACAACTGGTTTGTAAAGCATCAACTTTTCCTCCCACTTATTTCATCATATCTAGAGTCCCTTTTTGGCATATCCTACTTAATAACCTTCTTCCTGACCTGGGGAAAGAAAACATACAAAAGGGTGATCTCAAATGCTCAGTAAGGGTAAACAAAATAAATATCAATCACATCGTATACACAAGCACATACCTTTTGGAAATCTTGACCTGAAAAAGAGATCATAAATTCATAACATGGGATAAATCATGGCAGTGAAATGTAATCACAATAATCATAACTTAAAACATGAAACTTTGTGGCATACACACATAATCATAGAGAATCATTTCTTGTTAGTCAAGACTCATTGCTAATACTATCTTAGTGGATAAAGTCCCTTTCTAAACCGAGTCACCCTCGTTTCAGTCCTGTTTCACTGAACCGGTATAACCTACCGTTCCATCCATGTCTATCTCATGATATATAAAATCTTTAACCAATGAATTGGAGGGAGATATAGGTCCCACCCATCTCATAATTATACCATTCTTATGTGTGCCACAAAATCATACATCATACATCATTGCACAACCCATGTAATACAAATGGGAATCTTAAACATCATGACATCGTAAAACAATTCATATAAGATAAAGGAATTCATAAAAATATTTCCATCACAACATAATCAAATCCATGTAATAATAGGGATAGAAACAGAACCCAATATTATCCTAGATGGAGAATAATTTTGATAAAACACTTGAACTCCATTCTTGAGGAAAATATCCTTTCTACTTCAAAAACATTTTTTCCTTTCTTAACATGTCATACAACTTTAAACTAAAAGAAGTTGATTAGAAATAAACTTGAAAACTTGTAAAGGATTCTTCTTGGAAATAATGTTTTAAAAATCCATTCATGTCGTATAATAAAAAAAAACATTCTTCGTACTTTTGTCGGAAAAGTCAAAAAGTACCTCGTACGAAAAACCACAAAAGATTCTTTTCATATATTTTACTAAAAACTCACCAAAGGGTAAAATTGGATTTAAAAAATTTTAGGTGGATGGAAATAGTATTACATATTGAGTAAACATGGATGTGGATGATAAAATACACCCCAGTAAATTTCAAAGTATAAACAATCTCGGATAAAAATGAGATTGTGATATTTCCCTTACCTTAGGTCTGATATGCTTTGTACATGTCTGAACCTCCTGTATAATGCTTTAAATAATGTTATTGACTTATTCCAGAATCATAATTATTTTTATGATATCATATATGGTCATATTCTTAGCTTCTTAGTAGTAATAATTCATTGCTACTTGTTATTCGGGTGTTTATAACTTTTTGTTCTTATGCGTGTCTTATTGAATAAATTCTTATTCTTATCTTTAGGTTATAGATACCTTATTTCCAGAATGGTATTAATGTAATATATATCATATTAATTCATTCAATTCATTTATATAATCATTATGAAATTAAGATCATGTAGAACGAGTCGCATCACATCGTGGAGACCGTATTCCGTACGTACGCACGAGTGATGATATCGTTCCTATGATCGTGGAATTGTATTGGAGTGTATGTATAATATTCCAGAATCAATATCCATTTATAATAGTCATATATAGTCATTATTTACACCATTATACCCATCCAAGTAAGGTGGTGGTGGAAAATAGATTACACCATGGCGTGGAGACGGTATTCCGTACGTACGCACACGCGGTGATTTCTTTTTCCGTAGGATGGATAGATGGTGAAATAGGGTTGTTTCATACTTATAATAACATATCATTATATGAGTGATACTGATTTTGTTACTTCATAATTAAACAACTAAAGGCGAAGAAGTGGAAGAAGAAATAAAGATGAAAGAATCGGTAACGGACATTACCACTTCTTTGAAGTGCTTCATTGAGACATTATTTTAGGGAACTATAATTGGTCTTTGAAGACGACCAGGACCTCTAGGATGTCTCTAGGGAAGTTTAGAGGAGAAAGTGGCAGGGGTTGGCCGAGATGGAAGGCTCAAAGTGGTGTGAGGAAGAGTGGGAGGAGGTTTCCTTTTATAAGGGAGGAGAGAAGTACCTTTGGAATAACTAAAACTATTATTTTATTATAAAGTCAAGTTCGGTTTTAAATAGCTCCAAATTGATATATTTAGAAGTTAAGGTGGGGATGGGTCGAAATCCTCTCATCCAATAGAATTTAGACAAGTTTAGGTTCCTATTTTAACCTTATCATTTAGATTTAACATTAAGTTAAATAATTTTACTTTTACCATGTCTTCTTGTTTTCTTATACTATAAGGTTAATAAACTTACTATAAGCTGCCAAACGAACCTTGAGTTGTTTATTATTAATATATATAACCTTATCTAAGTCATTTGTCCGAACCTTAGATTTTTAAAAAATAAAATAAAAATTACCAATATAATATTTGTTTTAAAAACTATTTTATGTCAATTTTGACACTATTTAGTAATTGATTTTTGTGAAAAACATAACAGAATTATTAGTTCGAAAAAAGTTAATTAAATAAATACTAACATGTCATATTAACCTAGAAAATTAGTGGGATTCATAAAAAGTCTCAAATTACTTTTATTTTTGTGTTTATAACATCAATTATGTCAATATTTCATTAATAATATAATTACTGCATCATCATTGTGTCATAAATAATTTAAATTATTTAATGTCTAAAAATTACAAATAAAATATCATTATATAGGAAATCGTTTTATCTTTCTAATGAATATTTATAGTCGAATTTATCTTATGTATAACCCCATATTAAAAATTATTTACTTATTAAACTTTGATTTTAACTATTTTAACCCTTCTTTAAATAAATTAATAATAAATGTCCTAATCTAATCCAAGTGGGCCTAAATGGTCATATTTTATTCCTAAGTTTGTTTTTGGTCGAATTAAACTTATCAAATAGAATTAGTACATGTGTTAGGGTAATAATAATATCATCATTACCCTTAATTACCCTATTTACTTTTTACCGTGGTAAAAAAAAGTAAAAAGTTACTATTCACCAAAAAATTATTTTCATCTCATTGAACCACATTTTTCTTACTGACATCAACCGTGTCTCTAGGATTTTTGAAATTCCACTCACAGAAGCAGTAAAATTAAGTTTTATGAATAATTCAGTTTTTTAACTACCACTTAGCGGTTTCACTATTCATCAAAAATTGAATGTTTTCAGAAAAATACCAAAATTTCACCCTAGGCTAATTTCGATAATCTGAATCCAAAAATGAAGTCCATTTTGAAAAATAAAATTTATAAAATTTCAAAAAGTGGTTATTACTATTCATAACGGCTAGTTTTAATAATATTTTAATAGCATATCGTTGTTTAGTGAAACTCGGTATTGCGTACGACGCAAGCTATCGAGGAAGGTCGCGATTTCGTGTAAAGAAATCCAAGCAAGTGTTGTGTAGAAAAAGATTCCTTTGATGATTTATATAACATAATAGTCTCGAGTGTTACATTCTACCCCCCTTAAAATGAATTTCGCCCTCGAAATTCGTCACTTCGTAACAAACAGATGAGGATACCTCTCCCTCATCATATTCTCAAGCTCTCATGTAGCTTCTTCTAATTGGTGGTTCCTCCATAAAAATTTCACCAATCGAGTGGTCTTGTTTTGTATGACTTTTTCGCTACGATCCAGAATCTCTATCGGTTGTTCTTCATAAGAAAGATCTTGCTCCAGCGGTACAACTTCTGAGCTGAGTACATGTGAAGGATCAGGTATGTACTTTCTTAGGAGAGATACATGAAACACATCGTGAACTTGAGAGAGATTCGGTGGACGCACCAATCGGTAAGCTACCTTCCCAACATGATCCAGTATTTCAAAAGGACCGATATATCTAGGGCTCAACTTCCCCTTCTTTCCAAATCTCATAACCCTCTTCCAGGGAGATATTCGTAAGAACACTTTATCACCCACTTCAAACTCTAGGTCTTTTTTTCGGTTGTCGGCATAACTTTTCTGTCGACTCTAAGCTGCTCTTATGTGTTGTTGAATATATCTGACCTTTTCTGCCATTTCATCAACAAGATCAGGTCCTAATAGCTTTCTTTCCCCAACTTCATCCCAGAAAGTTGGAATCCTGCATTTCTTTCGATAGAGAGCTTCATAAGGAGCCATCTGAATACTGGAGTGAAAGCTATTATTATAAGAAAATTCCACCAAAGGTAGGTGTTTATCCCAACTTCCTTTGAAATCCATAGAGCAAGCTCTCAACATATCTTCTAGGGTTTGAATTGTTCTCTCAGACTGACCGTCTGTCTGAGGATGATAAGCAGTGCTGAAACTCAACTCTGTATCCAGAGTATGCTGAAGACTTTGCAAGAACTTTGAGGTAAATCTAGGATCCCGATCAGATATAATAGAAAGTGGTACTCCATGCAATCTTACCACTTCCTTTACATATATCCTGGAAAGCTGATCCAGAGAGAAATCCTCTCTAATAGCAATGAAGTGTGCAGACTTTGTAAGACGATCAAATATGACCCAGATAGCATTATTGCCTTTGGATGTTTTAGGAAGTCCTGTGAAAAAGTCCATAGTAATGTTTTCCCATTTCCATTCGGGTATGGGTAATGGTTGTAACATCCCCTTAGACTTCTGTCTCTCAGCTTTAGCTTGTTGACAAACCAAGCATCGAGAGACATATTCAGCAACATCTCTTTTCATGCCATCCCACCAGAAGTACTCCTTCAGGTCCCTATACATATTTGTGCTTCCAGGATGAATAGAGAATGAAGAACTATGAGCCTCATCCAGCAGCTCCTTCTTTAATTCTGGGATGGGAGGAACACAAACCCGATTTCTGAACGTTATTATCCCATCACAATCAAGGTTGAACTCAGGAACATTTCTCACCTTCTTTTGTAACTCGACATCTTCTTTCTGTGCCTCTTTAATCTTCACATGTAGAGATGGTTGAACATTCATTTGAGAAAGATAAGATTTTTCCCCTTCCATTATAATTCCAAGACCCATCCTTTGTAAATCCATAAATATTGGATCTTTTGTGATCCTCATCATGGATAAACTAACATGGTCTTGTCGACTTAATGCATCTGCAACCTTGTTTGCTTTCCCAGGGTGGTAATGGATTGAGCATTCGTAATCCTTAATCAGATCCAACCATCTTCTTTGACGCATATTCATCTCCTTTTGTGTGAAAATATACTTTAAACTTTTATGATCAGTATAAATATCACACCTTTCACCATAAAGGTAATGCCTCCAAATCTTTAATTCAAAGATTACCGCAGCTAACTCCAAATCATGTGTTGGGTAATTTTGCTCATGGATTTTCAACTGTCGTGAGGCATAAGCAACCACCATATCATTTTGCATAAGAATACACCCTAATCCCTTCTTGGATGCATCACTATAGATCACAAACCTTTCTCCACTACAAGGTAGTGTGAGCACAGGTGCACTGGATAACCTTCTTTTCAAATCCTTGAAATTCTCTTCACATTCTTCCATCCAAACAAACTTAACTCCTTTCCAAGTCAACTTGGTGAGTGGATTAGATAATCGTGAAAAATCTTTCACAAAACGTCGATAATATCCATCCAAACCAAGAAAACTTCGGATCTCAGTTACTGTTGTTGGTCTCGACCATCTTTCGATAACCTCTGTTTTTTATGGATCCACAGATATCCCCTCTTTTGAGATTATGTGACCCAAAAATTAAACTTTTTGAAGCCAAAATTCACACTTGGTAAATTTGGCATAAAGCTTTTCCTTTCTCAGGGTCTTCAATATAATTCTCAAGTGATCTTCATGTTCTTCCTTGCTCTTTGAATAGACAAGAATATCGTCTATAAATACTACCACAAATTGATCAAGATAGTCTCTAAAGACTCTATTCATCAGATCCATGAAGATAGCAGGGACATTAGTAAGACCAAATGGCATCACTATAAATTCATAGTGTCCATACCTTGTACGGAAAGCTGTATTTGGTATATCCTCCCTTTTGAACCTTAATTGATGATACCCTGAATGAAGATCAATCTTGGAAAAGTATTGAGCTCCGTGTAGTTGGTCAAATAGGTCATAAATGCGCGGGAGAGGATATTTGTTCTTTATAGTGATCTTGTTACGTTCTCGATAATCAATTCAGAGTCTCATTGATCCATCTTTCTTCTTAACAAATAGAACATGTGCTCCCCAAGGTGACGCACTAGGGCATATGAATCCCTTATCAAGATTCTCTTGGAGTTTCTTCTTCAATTCCTGCAACTCAATTGGGGCCATTCTATAAGGTGTCTTTGAAATAGTCAAAGCACTCGGTACGAGTTCTATTGAAAACTCAACTTTACGATTTGGTGGAAGACCCGGTAATTCCTCCGGAAAGACATCATCAAACACCCGTACAATGGGCATATTCTTAATCGTGAGTTTCTCACAAACCATTTGAGATAAATAACCTTCATTTAGTGGAATCAATACCCATAAAATGGAAGAAATTTCCACTGGAAGGTTATGTTCATCCTTGCATTGATAGAAGATCATAAATTGATCTAGAATATGAAATGTGACTTCCCTTCTTTGGAAATTGATATGATCTCCATATAATGAAAGCCAATCCATACCAAGAATCACATAAAATTCCACTATAGGAAGGATCACAAGATTTTCAGGAAGCACTTTCCCACAAACTTCGATCGGAGAAGAATTATAAACTTTTTATGCGACTATTGTGCCATTAGGTGTTGTCACAGCTAACTCAACATCTAATTGTTGAGGTAATACGGTGATACCCTTAGAAAATTCTTTAGAAATAAAAGAGTGGGTGGATCCAGAATCAAATAAAGCATTTGCTAATTTATAGTGGATGGTAAGTGTACCTTTCACCACATCGTTATCGTACTCCACATCGCTGATAGAAATCGCATGTGACTTTCCTTTGTCTTTAGCCTTAAGAGTTTGTTGACGTCGACCATCATCATCAACCCTTGGATTAGGGCATTATTGGCATAATGCCCCATCTCCTTGCACTTGAAATATTGAAGTGTAGTAGGTTCATTCTGTGTATCCCTTCCTTTGTTTGCATCATTAGACATCTTCTTCCCATCATCGCGGAATTCAAATGCCTGATGACCTTCCTTTCCACATTTGAAACATTTACTTGTCCCTTTAAGACAACTCCCTCCATGTTTCTTTGCACACTTTGAGCATAAGGGAAAGCTCATCTTCTTTTCAGTGTGCTCTTTAGATTTTCCTTTGAATTCCATTTTCCTCTTCTTATCAAACCCATATGACTGATGGGTTACTCCAATCTCCATCTCGACTTTGAGAGCACATCGAATGATTTCCTCGTAGATATTGAAGTCCCTTATGGCTAACGCCCTTCGAAGACTTGGTTTTCAGACACTAAAGAATCAATCGATCTTACTCTCAGGTTGGATAATAATACCAGAAGCGGACCTTGCAAGTCTTGTAAAATTTTCTTCATAGGTACCAATAGATTCCTCATCATTTTGCTTTAGTTCATGAAACTCTATCTCCATCTTTGTTTGGAGAATACGAGAGAAGTACTTATTGAAAAATATGTTTTTGAACTCGTCCCATTCCATGGACTCAATTTCATCCCTTTGCCTCGTATTCTTAATAAGATTCCACCATTGATCAGCATCTCCTTCCAAACGATAGACTGCTAGGATGACTTTATCATGTTCAGAACATTGAGTAACTGAAAATATCTTTTCAGTAGTACTAATCCATTGTTCAGCAACTAATGGATCAGTAGACCCGCTGAAAGAAGGTGGACGCTGCCTCATGAAGGATTCAACAGAATGTTGCTCCTTCCTTTCCTTGTTTGGAAGTCCTACATGATTCATAGCTTGAGAAAGTTGTGTGATCATGGCTACAAGATTTTGCATTCTAGCTCCCATAACGTTTGGTTGTTCAGGGGGACAATCATTGCATTGCCCGTCACATTCCGCATTAACACGATTCCTTCGGGTTCCAGCCATTAACTAAAACCAAGAAGAATAGTGTGAGCAACACTAATTATAATAGGAAAACCACATAATTAAGAATAAAATTTCACACTTAAGGTCTTATCCTAGGTTATTCATGGCCATTTCTAAAACACTAAGATTGTTTTCTATGCTTAGACTTATCCTTAGGGTTCTTACTAAGGTTTTTACATCCTAGTTTCCAAAGGTTGACTATACCTTTCCTCTGATACCAACTATAACGACCCATACTTTACATACATTGTTAATACTTAAAAATTGAAGCATTATTATTACAACATATAACAAAACCATTAAAGGACCGTATAGGTATAGTGTCTTTAGAAACTGGGAAACATAAACAACTGGTTCGTAAAGTATCAACTTTGCCTCCCACTTATTTCATCATATCTAGAGTCCCTTTTTTGGCATATCCTACTTAATAACCTTCTTCCTGACCTGGGGAAAGAAAAAATACAAAAGGGTGAGCTCAAATGCTCAGTAAGGGTAAACAAAAGAAATATCAATCACATCGTATACACAAGCACATAACTTTTGGAAATCTTGACCTGCAAAAGAGATCATAAATTCATAACATGGGATAAATCATGGCAGTGAAATGTAATCACAATAATCATAACTTAAAACATGAAACTTTGTGTCATACACACATAATCATATAGAATCATTTCTTGTTAGTCAAGACTCATTTCCAAGACTATCTTAGTGGACAAAGTCCCTTTATGAACCGAGTCACCCTCGTTTAAGTCCTGTTTCACTGAACCGGTATAAGCTACCATTCCAGCCATGTCTATCTCATGAGATATAAAATCTTTACCCAATGCATTGGAGGGAGATATAGGTCCCACCCATCTCATAATGATACCATTCTTATGTGTGCCACAAAATCATAAATCATACATCATTGCATAACCCATGTAATAAAAATGGGAATCTTTAACATCATGACATCATAAAACAATTCATATAAGATAAATGAATTCATAAAAATATTTCCATCACAACATAATCAAATCCATGTAATAATAGGGATAGAAACAGAACCCAATATTATCTTAGATGGAGAATAATTTTGATAAAACACTTGAACTCCATTCTTGAGGAAAATATCCTTTCTACTTCAAAAACATTTTTTCCTTTCTTAACATGTCATAAAACATTAAACTAAAAGAAGTTGATTAAAAATAAACTTGAAAACTTGTAAAGGATGCTTCTTGGAAATAATGTTTTAAAAATCCATTCATTTCGTATAAGTTAAAAAAAATCTTCATACTTTTGTCAGAAAAGTCAAAAAGTACCTCGTACAAAAAACGACAAAAGATTCCTTTCATATCTTTTACTAAAAACTCACCGAAGGGTAAAATTGGATTTAAAAAATTGTATTTGGATGGAAATAATATTACATATTGAGGAAACATGTATGTGGATGATAAAATACACCCCAGTAAATTTCAAAGTATAAACAATCTCGGATAAAAATGAGATTGTGATATTTCCCTTACCTTAGGTCTGATATGCTTTGTACGTGTCCAAACCTCCTGTATAATGATTTAAATAATTTTATTGACTTATTCCAGAATCAAAATTATTTTTATGATATCATATATGGTCATATTCTTAGATTCTTTGTAGTAATAATTCATTGCTACTTGTTATTCGGGTGTTTATAACTTTTTGTTCTTATGCGTGTCTTGTCGAATAAATTCTTATTCTTATCTTTAGGTTATTGATACCTTATTTCCAGAATGGTATTAGTGTAATATATATCATATTCATTCATTCAATTCATTTATATAATCATTATGAAATGAAGATCATGTAGAACGAGTCGCATCACATCGTGGAGATGGTATTCCGTACGTACGCACGAGTGATGATATCGTTCCTATGATTGTGGAATTGTATTGGAGTGTATGTATACTATTTCAGAATCAATATCACTTTATAATAGTCATATATAGTCATTATTTACACCATTATACCCATCCAAGTAAGGTGTTGGTGGAAAATAGATTACACCATGGCGTGGAGACGGTATTCCGTACGTACGCACGCGCGGTGATTTCTTTTTCCGTAGGATGGATAGATGGGGAAATAGGGTTGTTTCATACTTATAATAACATATCAGTATATGAGTGATACTGATTTTATTACTTCATAATGAAACAACTAAAGAAGAAGAAGTGGAAGAAGAAATAAAGATGAAAGAATCGGTAACGGACATTACCTCTTCTTTGAAGTGCTTCTTTGAGACCTTATTTTAGGGCACTAAAATTGGTCTTTGAAGAACACCAAGACCTCTAGGATGTCTCTAGAGAAGTGGAGAGGAGAAAGTGGCAGGTTTTGGCCGAGCTGGAAGGCTCAATGTGATGTGAGAAAGAGGGGGAGGAGGTGTCCTTTTATAAGGGAGGAGAGAAATACCTTTGGAATAACTAAAACTATTATTTTATTATAAAGTCAAGTTCGGTTTGAAATAGCTCCAAATTGATATATTTAGAAGTTAAGGTGGGTATGGGTCGAAATCCTATAATCTAATAGAATTTAGACAAGTTTAGGTTCCTATTTTAACCTTATCATTTAGATTTAACATTAAGTTAAATAATTTTACTTTTACCATGTCTTCTTGTGTTCTTATACTATAAGGTTAATAAACTTACTATAAGAAGCCAAACGAACCCCAAGTTGTTTATTATTAATATATATAACCTTATCTAAGTCATTTGGCTGAACCTTATATTTTTAGGAATAAAATAACAATTACCAATATAATATTTGTTTTAAAAACTATTTTATGTCAATTTTGACACTATTTAGTAATTGATTTTTGTGAAAAACATAACCGAATTATTAGTTCGAACCAAGTTAATTAAATCAATACTAACATGTCATATTAACCTATAAAATTAGTGGGATTCATAAAAAGTCTCAAATTACATTTATTTTGGTGTTTATAAAATCAATTATTTCAATATTTCATTAATAAGATAATTACTCCATCATCATTGTGTCATAAATAATTTAAATTATTTAATGTCTAAAAATTACAAATAAAACACCATTATGTAGGAAATCTTTTTATCTTTCTAATGAATATTTATAGTCGAATTTATCTTATGTATAACCCCGTATTAAAAATGATTTACTTATTAAACATTGATTTTAACTATTTTAACCCTTCTTTAAATAAATTAATAATAAATGTCCTAATCTAATCCAAGTGGGCCTAAATGGTCATATTTTATTCCTAAGTTTGTTTTTGGTCGAATTACACTTATCCAATAGAATTAGTAAATGTGTTAGGGTAATAATAATATCATCTTTACCCTTAATTACCCTATTTACTTTTTACCGTGGTAAAAAAAGTAAAAAGTTACTATTCACCAAAAAATTATTTTCATCTCATTGAACCACATTTTACTTACTGACATCAACCGTGTCTCTCGGATTTTTGAAATTCCATTCACAGAAGCGGTAAAATTAAGTTTTATGAAAAATTCAGTTTTTTAACTACCACTTAGTGGTTTCACTATTCATCAAAAATTGAAAGTTTTCAGAAAAATACCAAAATTTCACCCTAGGCTAATTTCGATATTCCGAATCCAAAAATGAAGTCCATTTTGAAAAATAAAATTTATAAAATTTCAAAAAGTGGTTATTACTATTCATAACGGCTGGTTTTAATAATATTTTAATAGCATATCGTTGTTTAGTGAAACTCGGTATTGCGTACGACGCAAGCTATCGAGGAAGGTCGCGATTTCGTGTAAAGAAATCCAAGCAAGTGTTGTGTAGAAAAATATTACTTTGATGATTTATATAACATAAAAGTCTCGGGTGTTACAGACTTGAAGTTTGATGTTAGTGACAAAGTCTTTCTTTGTATTTCACCTTGGAAGAGAGTCATGAGGTTTGGGAAGAAAGGGAAGCTCATCCCTAGATACATTGGTCCTGATGAAATCCTTTATTGTGTGGGAGCAGTGGTCTATCGGCTTGCACATCCTCCAAATCTAGCACAAGTTCATGATTTCTTCCACGTATCCCTCTTGAGGAAGTACATACCAAACCCTTCACATGTACTAAATCCAGAGGTGGTACAAATAGAACTTGAACTCTCTTATGAGGAGCAGCCGGTGGAGATCTTGGATCGTAGAGACAAGGTTCTACACAACAAGAATACCCACCTTGTTAAGGTCTTGTGGAGGAACCACAAATGTGATGATGCCACGTGGGAACCGGAGGAGTACATGAGACAGAAGTACCCACACCTTTTCCATTCATAGGATACGAGATAAAATTTCACGGATGAAATTTATAAAGGGGGGAAGAATGCGACGACCTGAACTTTTTAATTATATTTGTTTACTAATTTTTTGTGTTATTTTATTTTATACTCAACCAAACTATATCCTTTAATTAATGAAGGGGGTATAATTAAAATGAGACCATTGGGTTTCGACTGTGATATGACCATAGGTCAATATGATTGTTGGAAATAACAATCTTAACGTTGTGTTTTTATAAGTACGGTTATCTCGATTAATTAATACAGAAAAAATATTGAATGGCCTTATCCAGTATACTCGAGCCATATGAAGCCCATCTATTGGAGATTGGAAAGGAGTTAGCATCACTAGTCTTTGCTATGGACCAATCCCAAGTCTAACTTCAACATATGAAGCTTCAATGGAATCACCCAAGGTAGAAGTTCAAGATGATAGAAATCACCACTAGGACAATGTTGTGTGAGCCACCCCAAGATTCTATCACCATAGCACACCTTATAATTAGGTGCTATGTTGGTGTTATAAGGGGATATGTAACAAGACCTTTGCTGCTTTGTGTAATCCATTTATATAAATAAAATGTTATTTCTTATTATGGCCATGTTTTTGGATTTCAAATATCTGGATAAATATAGGAAGTGTACTATTGATGAATTTAGTAAAAAAAGGTATTTCAAAGTATTTTTGTTTTCATTAAACAATTAATAATGTGAAATATTTTAATGAAATGGTCTTCTATAGTTGTGTTTAGTAATAAATTTAGAGTCTAATAAGATCAAATTGGTTTTTAGTGAATAGTAAAGTAGGAATTGTAACATAACCTTATGAATAGTAATGAATAGTAATTTGACAAAAAAATAGAAACTTCACTCATGAATGTATAAATACATTTTAGACATCTTAAAAGTGAAAAAATGATCATAGTTTAAGTATTGGTATTTTTGTATGTCATAAATATTGTATTTGTGATTTTATAATTAATTTAATAATTTAAAATTTAAATTTATTTGCATAAAATTTAATCATAAATTGTTATATTATTGTCTTATAGTTATTCGATAGTTTTATAGGACCTTGATTACTCTTTTAAGGTGTTACAAAATGAGTTTTAGTTTTAAAGTTGTATTTTTGGGATAAATATTGTTCTTTATTTAAAAATTAAATTGAAAATATTTAGAAAATTATTTTCATAAAATGGACTTCATTATTGAATTCAGAGCATCAATATTAGGGTAGGGTG
The DNA here is from genome assembly GCA_963277665.1 of Viscum album. Classification (NCBI taxonomy): domain Eukaryota; kingdom Viridiplantae; phylum Streptophyta; class Magnoliopsida; order Santalales; family Viscaceae; genus Viscum; species Viscum album. The sequence goes on along the minus strand of OY728143.1, from coordinate 956,096,610 downwards.
AATTATGGTTATTTTTCTGAAACAGTTGAATTTTCAGTGAATAGTAAAAATGTAGTTTTGAGTTTTAGGTGTTTAATGACATCATTAATGATGTAATAATGATGTAAGACTTCAGGATGACTTATTAATAGTGATATATGCTATTAGGTGTCCCAAGTGTCCAATACCATGGTAAAATACCATGGGCAAGCCCATGGTTTTGCAAATACCATCGATGAGGTGTCCCTTGGAAATTAATAATTTATCCACTCACTTTTCCTATAAATACCAAGCCATTTACCTCAATATTTTCATTCCAAAATCATCCTCACCGAAGTTATGATCTCCTTACCTCCCAAGGAGTCCTCCCAAGGTTCCATCAAACCTCCCAAGGTTCAAACATCAAGCTTCCGAAGTTACTCTTCAAGGTAAGGGATCCTTTCACCCTCCTCTTTTATGTCATGAATTCCATTATGTTGTGTCTTCTAGTTTCCATATAATTATGTTGAGGGTATGTTGTTATATGTTCTCATTACTATCCATTTAATTTCTATTTTTTTAGATACCCTTTCCACTCTCATCAAATTTTTTCTGAATTTTTAAGTGACGTCGTTAGGCTGCCGAATTTCTCATAAAAGAAATCACATCTTCTATTTCCTTTCATGTTTCCATTTCTTGGGGTATGTCATTCAAATATCCATAACATGTTCTTATCTCCATTTTATTATGTATTTATATTGTAATATGAGTTATTTATTAGTGGGTTACCCTTGTACCCTCTCTTTTTATTATTTTCTAAACCCGTGTTATATAGCCGTTATGCTGCAGTAATTTCGTCTCAAATTTTCTATCTCTTTTTTTCAAGAAATAACCTTGTTTAATTATGTGAATACCCAGACCTATTTCATTTGTATGTTTGTTAATAAATATTTAAAAAGGATATATTTTATTCTAGAATGGACATACATATAACCCTCATTCCCTTTCCATGGGTTATAAATGATATAATGGTCTTATTTTTATGAACTTTTAAAACGTCATGATTTTGACATTAAAAAAATTTTATTTGATTCTATTTGGGATATTTATAAAAACAATTATTTTGATCTATGTGGGTCACGTGAAAGTAAATACATATTAAGGTTTCTCCCTGATATCACTCTAATTCATTGGGTAAAGAATTAATCTCTAGAGATGACAAGTTTCACGATACCCTGGTGAATAACCTTTATAATTTTGATGACACCTCGGGGATAGAACTTGGTGATATGTTCATGAATGTCTAAATGAAATGGTGTATCCACATAACAAATTTATGATTCATGTTCTGTTTATTATGAAATTCCTATTCTTTAATTTCTCATGCCTTTATGACTTTTACCATGTTCTTATTATTATTGCTCAAGATCACATGTCAAATATTTCTCTTGTTTTCTTTACTAAGCCTTATGCTCGCCCTTTTATTGGATGTATATATCCAGGATATGAGATGTAGTAATTTTACATTGTATTAACCTATGATGAAGCCTTTTGAGTGGTTTAAAATAATTTTTTATGTTTTTTTCAGGTATTATGTTCCTGATTTCCAAGACACTAGACTTTCAGGATCCTCTCTTTGTAAAATGTAATGAAAAGTTATGTAATAAAAAGGTGGGATGTCACAGTTGGTATCAAAGGATAGTTTAGTTATTTAAAGAAATTAGGATATAAAATATTTAGGAAGAATTATATAGAAAAGCTTAATTATAAGAAATATTCCTGGTATTTTGGTGAATATTACGTAAATGGTTTATCAAAAAAATACATCAATGTCTGGATACGAGCCGGTAGAGGCAAATATAGCACAAATGTACATAGAGGTAAGACCCAAAAGCACCACTTTGAGCTAGACTCAAACGGGAACCGGTACATGACAATAGTCCTTGCTTCACTCTTAGTTATGAAACTACCAGGGGATAGGTTTATTTAATCATAAGATTTTTATGAATCATTGTGAAGGATTTATAGAGAAATTTAATTGTTTAAAAAAGTTTTAAGACATAAATCCTTTATAGTTAAAAGATTTGTAAATGAAATAAGTTTTACATTAAGGAATTATTCTTTTAGAAAAGTCAGGAAATATGAGGAACCGTTCAAATGGTGACCGCAATGGACCATGCATAGATGACCCTCCGATGGAATCCGGAATGGAAACATTCATGCTAATAATGAACCAAATGACTCAAGTTATGGGAAATAACTTGAATCAAGCTGATAGACCAATCTCACCATGAAGGGAACAACATTCTATTGAGTCCTTTATGCATCAATGACCACTATCCTTTAGTGGATCGACTGACCCATTGATTTCTAAGCAATGGATAAGCTCTTTAGAGAAGATCTTTTCTATGCACCATTGTTCAGAGAAATAGAAGGTCACCCTGGATGTCAATCTCTTAGAAGAAGAAGTTGATCTATAGTGGCAGCTGATTAAAAACATGAGGAAAAGAGTGGAGGTTGAAGCTATGGAGTGGGAGGAGTTCATTGGGATCTTCTTTAGAAATTATTTCCCTCGATCCATGAGAACAAGAATAGAGAAGGAGTTTCTCGAGCTGAAGCAGAAGGAGAACGAATATGACAGAATCTATGAGATGAACTTCACCCGACTTTCACGATATACCTCTAGCTTTGTCATGGATCCAAATGGTAAGGTTGATAGATTTTTTTGTGTACTGAGACCACATTTGTGGAATAATCTAGCCAACCGAGACTATGATAGCTATGAGGAGATCATGAAGAGTGCGTTGAAGGTTGAACTGGGGTTTGGTGAGATGCAGTGATCTCATAAATCAAATGACAAAAAGAGATCAATGGATCCAAGTTTAGGGAGGAGATTTGATCAAGGAAGAGGAGGAAAGCTGGTGTAACGTCCCATGTGTAATAAATGTGGGAATAAGCATTTGGAGAACTACCTACTAGGGAGTGGTAAATGCTACATGTGTGGAAGAGAAGGCCATATTGCGAGGAATTGTCATAGTGAGGTGAAAACTCAACTTCCCAACACTAACGAAAAGAGGAAGATTGTGTAGGCCCTACCTGTAGTCCAATGCTTTATGTGTCGACAACTTGGTCAATTTTCCAATCGCTGTCCAAATCCAAGGGCAGTGGAGGGGAACCACCATCAGCCTCAGCAAAGGCCATGGGAGAAAGGTCTTGCTCATCACCCTCATCGTTTTGTTGAGTAGCCCTTGTTTTGGCTTCCAGGTAAAAAAAATACCTAAGTTGGGTAGAATTTCACGAATCATATTTTCCTCCAGTTTATTTTAATAAATTAATTGGGAAAATACTAAGACTGAATGCTAAGACAGCATGAGATTATGAGGCCTGATGTTTTCGGAATAAATTTTTGAAGAAGCTTCTATTTTTATTTAAAAATTCTCGGCATCTTACTTTGATCTTTAATAACTCATAAATAGGTCCCTATATCAAAATTATTATGGAACCATTTCATCCAGAATAGATACATTTCCTTAGTAAGTTCCTAACATTGTTTGGCACAGGCGGGACAAAAAAGATAGATTTTGTGCATAATCATAATTAAATATTTTAATAAAAATATTTTAATAACGCAACATATTTTTTTCCTTTTTATTAAACATAGAGGTAGGGGTCCATGGATGTAATTTACATCCCTGGAAATTACCTGATAACTCTTAAGAGAAGTAACCTCAAAATAAGGCGTTAGAGAATGATGACAGATCGACGCCATCTCAAACCCAGGATTTAGGATCGAGAGAGTTCTTCAACAGATCTTCATTGATGATGAATTCTCCTTCCGTCAATGAATGATCCAATCTTAGATAGGGTATTTTTTATTCATGATATCTTTCCCTATTCATAGTTTTCCATGATGAATGTGGATTATCCAAAGAAGAAGATAATCCACAGATCAGGCATAAGGAGGTTTTGTTTTGTTTTTCGGGACGTTTATTGGGTTGATTCATGTTATGAATTTCTTATTCATTCCCGGTTCTGAAATTATAACATGGACAGATCAAGGCTAACATGAACAAGGCCAATATCCATCTATATTGGGAATTCATGATGCTTATTCTTTCCCCATTCTCCGTGCTTCCCCGTTGAATCCCCATGGTCACGACTGAAGGATTCTCGAGCAGTTATGTATGCGATCAGACACATAGGTCAAAGGATTTTCGACCACAAAGACTGGATTAGTGTAAATTAGGACCCTAGGATCCTAGATATATGTTTGGATGAATTTTTTGATGAATGATGATGTAACGGGAGCCCGTAGAACTAGTGGTGGCCTGGACACACAGTGGTTGATGGCTGACAATAGAGGATCCCACGGTAGTGTGGCCGCGGGCAGTGGCGGCGCGCCGTAATAAGAGGCCGCAGGGGTGGAAGGACTTATCTCTGATGAGCCGCATCAGATGGGAAACCCATGGCTCATCCACAGGTGTACTCAAGCATATGGTCTTGTGGATAGTGTGCAGGAGAAGTGGTCAGACGCATTGATCGAGGTAGGACGTGACAACCGGCATGTTTGGACAAGATGAGATGGCCCACTCAAGTGGGATGGGCTACGAAAACTAGACTTGCAGCCCAGCAGGCCTGGTCCAGCAAGCCCACTGGGTCAGGTCGACCCGCGACCCAGTGAGCTGGACCCACAGCCCAATGGGCTGGGTCCAGTAAGCTCAATGGGCTGGGTCAGGTCGGGTCAGCCCAGTTGGGCTGGCCTGGGCCCAGAACCCACCAGCCCCTTTTTACAAGAAATCCACATCACATTCAACCCATATGTCCATTTGACAAACCTTTTGTAGATTTGGGACCCTTTCAATGACGTGGTCCTTTTGAGATGGATTTGTGAGACCATAGTGAGAGGTAGTGTAGGTGCAGATATTTTCCCCTTGGTCATTTCCTTGAGGGTTTGGTAAGGCATTTCAAAGAAATATTCTCGATAGAAAGAGAAGTGGATCGAGTTATGGAATCCTCCTTGGGACTAGAGAGATACTCTATCAACCCTAATGGTGTTTTTTGGGTATTAACATGACCTCCGAGTGAAGGGTGTTAATCCTCCATCTAGTGGGCTGTATTAGTAGGGTTCATAGTATTATTCGGAATCTTCTGAATTATGAGCTACATTATTAGGGTTTTTAGTATGCTCTAATAATCCCCTTAATTTTAAGATAATATAGATTGGGTTCACGATATTCTATGATAGAATCCCCTATCTTTATTAAATAATATTGACCAGTGTTGATATCAAGGCTCGGTGAGTGAGTCCTTCCATAATGAGCATGCCTCGAGAGGAATCTTGTAGCAGAATTTCAGCTACAAATAATCATTTCTACCTTGTGGATGGTATTTTTGTATATATAGATATCCTTGGTATATGTATGGGTGTATACTTGTGTAGAGATGATTGTGAATTCTTTTTTTGGATTTTCCTTTGTGGTTTTAGGGTGTCCTACTATGTGTTATTTTACTCAGCCATGCACAGGATTTTCCCGTATGTATCATCTATTATGAAGATGACTGATGTTTTGAAAAATTCCACGGAAGAAAAGGACTAGGATTGGACGGTGCCTTGTGAGATCAGATGGACCGAGGTGTTTCTCACAACTTTCTACTACACCTTCAGAACCCTTGTATGCAGGTAGAACTTTGCAGTTGTCATTCCTTTTGGTGGGAATGTATTCTGGCCCAGTTGTACTTTACTATTTTACTTATGTCATACTCTATTGTTGGGTTGTAGTGGAATGCATTCCCTTTCATGTTACTCAGTCTCTTGACTTTGTAATATCTTTTTCTTGGAGTTGTGTGTGTGTACAGGTTTTTAGGAAAATACCTCCCATTTGTTTGGGATATGCCCACTCAGCACTAGTCTCCATCCCCTGGCCTATGGGAGGCATTAATGGGGTAGTTAAGATACATGCCCTAGGTGATGGATCATGAAAAAAAATATTAATCATCTCAAGAAATGTTCCAAGAGATTTTATAAATTAATTTTCCATTTGAGTTGTCATCCTTTGATATTACTCATGATTTACTTGGGATATGAGCCAAGGATACCATTATTATTATTTATATTAATGGTTTATGCTTATGATAATGATATGTTTATTAAACCCATTACTTTTTCCATGGGTTATGTTATGATTATATGAGCTAATTTTTATGAAACCAATAAAATTTTCATAGGTTATAATATGATAAAATATTTATGAAACCCATTTCTTTTCATATGTTCTGATATGATTAATGTTTTATGATCTTGTGGAACACATATTTAGGATTTCATTTTTGAAGGGTAGAATTTATATCTACCACCCGTACATTGGGTGGATATTGATATCTCATAATATAAACATGACTAGAAATGTGGAGCAAACTATGTTCGGTAAGGGACTTTTTATACTATGATAGTCATGGGAGTGAACCACGGCTACTATGATGGTTTGGTGAGTAAAACTAATCTACTATGATAATCTTGGGTGTGAAACTTGACTACTATTATGGTTTCAGTAGTGAACCTAATCTACTATTATGGTATTGGAAATGAGTCTTAACTACTAAGGAAATGATTTTCTATTCTTATGTGTATACCAAAAAACTATGTTTTATGAAAATGTTATGCTCTCATAGATTTTTTACTTTTATTACTGTAAATAATGTCTTCTTAGCTTCCATGATTTTTTCCATGACTCAAGATTATGATATATGATATCTAAGATATGGTTTTCAAATGTTAATCTCATGTTCTCACACCGTTATGCTCATGTTATTATTATGTGATCATAGATTTCTTCCTTGTTTACCTTTACTATAAATTTATGGTTTCCCTTTTTTTAATATACCATAGGTTATAAAGAACACTTTTATATATGATAGGTCTAAAATAGGTGATATATATGAAAAATGTTTAGGATAACGTGTAGTTAATCTATAAACCAGATGCTTATGTATTCTTGTTTTAAAAGGTGCTAGACCAAAATGGTTCTAAAGGGGCTCTTTATGTTTTGTAACGAATATTCACTTATTAACATGTAATATATATGTACGATAAGTGTGGATATTTTTAGTTGGTATTAGAGAAAGGATTATTTAACCTTTTCAAAATAAGAGGAGAAATTTTTTTTAAAGGTCATGTAAGATGATTCTAATTATAGGATAACATCCTAATGTTTTGGAAAGGAAGAGATTATGTGGTTTAATATGAAATAGAAAAAAGTGTGGATATAAAAAGTAGACGTGGTTTAATAATTGATATAAATAGGGGTAATAAATTTGAAAAAGGAGTGTCATGATTGACTCTATAATTACCTGGTACACAAAAATGGGGCTTACTATGCTATTGGTTTGACACTCCTGGGGGCTATGATTTGGTTAATTCATATTTTCTTTATGAACCATCATAAAGGCTTTAAATCAATTATGATCATGGATAACCTAAGTTAAACCTGCAGTTTTGTTGATTTAATATAATTTGATTTGATTTAGATAACCAATAATTGATTCTTTAAAATTATGTGGTTTCCCATTATAAATATTCTTTCTCAACCAATGATTTTTTGTTTTATTCAATAGCATTAACTAGAAGGAACTGGGTTAACTTTTAATGTGATAGACAATCTTTTTATGAGAAACAAATTGGGATGATGGATGGAGTGAATGATATTGTGATTATTCTTAATGATTTATCATGATGTATGATTAACTACTTTCACCTTAATCAACTCTCAAACTCACTAAATATTAGAATGATAGAGTTAGTTGAGAGTTTAGGTGGTGTATACCATATTGTAAAAAAGAATTAGTTTTTTATATGTCGAGAATGTGGGAAGAATTACTCCATGTAATTTCTCAAAATAAATAAAATATGATTATTGTGTGGTGAAGAGTGGAACAGTGTAAATGATTTCTAAAGAAAAATTAAAAGTTTAGTCAATGAAATGGATGATAATAATGGTTTATCTAACAGATAATCAATGGTGTAATTTAAAAAATTTGGAATATATAAGAATTATTAAAATAGATGTCCCATGGGGAAATCTCAAGAATATGACCAATAAGGTACTGATAGTTAAGGTATTATTGGTGATGATGAAGTGACTACCAGTGAAATATGAAATGAAGGAGGTATTAAGGAATAAGATGATGAATCCTAAATAATAATTTAGGAAAGAAGTAGAATTATTGTTATTTTTATATAATTTAATTTAATAAGTGAGAAATGTATATTGAATTTTCCATTGAAGTTATTTATTAAGGATTTGTGAAAACATTTTTAATAATACCAATGACCTATAAAATTAATTTTATAGAAAGGTGGTATGCTATGGAAAACAAATGATTAAAGGAAAGTTCACTCTTAAAATGATCCTGATGTTGAGATAATGATGTTGGGATAAAGTGATGATTGATGTGGATAAATTATATTTTATGGTATTTATTACCTTAGAATTGATATATTATTTTATGAAAAATTGTTTTATATTATAACTGATAGTGGTTAAATTTTATTTGGTTTTATGGAATATATCCAATATTCTTTAAGTATGTATGTTTTCAATAAGGTTTTATGGTAATGCATGTTATCACTATGTTTTATGATAATAAATGATCATGGTATTCACATGTTTGGAATTTGATAATTAATAGCTACTTTATAATATATGAGTATTTAATGTTATTTTAATTTTGGGAAATTTAGAGGCCTTATTTATAAATTTTTTTATTGGTCTTAAGGTTAACCATTAATGAAATGGTATAAGTTTAACATTCCTTGATATTTTATATGTTACTTTATTATTTCACGATATAAAACTTTATCATTATTAGATAACTTGTGATAACCATTTTGCTTGTCTTGATAACTAAGGATAAAAGGATTTAATTGTAGTTCTTTTATATATATTAGGATCCATTAATAGATAATTTTAGTACCTCATTCATTAAAAAATAATCTCTAATTTTCATTTCCCAGAATAAGATATGTAGTGGAAATAAATTATATCACAACCATATGCTAAGATTATGTTTTTGAAATGAAAATAAATCAAGTATGTATCTTTTTTCATGTTTTCTATATTGATAGTAAAAAGTTCATCAGCTTTAGAAAAAGGGTCTTGAGGAAAAAAAATCTTATTACCTTCATTTCGAATGAATTTTTTTTCATTTTTTCACCTATTTGGTCTTTGATTTTCTAGTCATTAACTTTCTCACGATCATTAAATTTCTTATGATCAATTATCATTAATTTTTACTTTTCCTCTTTGTCCATACATTCAATTAACACTAATTTATTCCAATTTGGAAACCTAGTTATATGTAATTCTATATTTGATTCATATTTCACTTTCCCTTTCTTTTCAATAGTAATTTTTATCAACCCTTTTGCAATTTGGGTTTTTAGTAATGGAATTTCAAAATGTCAAACCCTTCATTATCAATATTGAGTCAAAATTGAGAGGAATAAGTTTATTTAATGGGTGTATAATTTAACACCCCAAGATTTTATGAAATATTTTATTTCAAATAAATTTAATTTCCTTGATAGCTTTCATTATATGCAAAACTGAATTTTAATGAGAAACAATATACTTTGAATATTATTATTAAAATAAGATTGATCTAACCAAGTAGTTATATTTGGAAGTACGAATAAGAATAATCAAACTTTGAAAATTAGTTGTGGATGGATTATTTAAATAATATTTATATTTATATTTATACTTATTTTTTATTAAATTCTTTATATTCTTTGAAAATATCTTTTTATCAAAAAAATAATTTTATTACTTTTTTTCAACAAATTATAAAATTATTTTTTTGAAACTTTTAAAATATTTATTTGAAAATTATAGTTTCATTTTTTTAATATAAATTTTAAAATTATCTTACGGTGAATTGTTCATAATTTTATGAAAAAATATGAAATTTTTAGTGAATAGTGAATAAATACTTATTTTTATTAAAAACTACCTTTTTGTTTGAAGAATTTAAAAAATCGTCTTTTTAGCAAAAATTAAGAGTAAAATTAGATAAATTATATATTTACTCATCCAATTTAGAACATTTGGATCAATTACATATTGAATTTGGATATTTAAACTTTCTATATTAATAAATATTTTCTCTTTTCAAAATTGTTTTTTTCGTTACATTTATGAACATAATTTTAAATTAAATTTTAAAATTTTTGTAAATAGAATTTGAGGGAATGGATTCTATATTTTGAAGAACAATTATTAAAATTATATAATATGTTCAACTTAATTTATGTTCAAAATTAATATTAAAAACAATAAAAAATAATTTTCGGGATTAAGGTTAAAATGGGTTTACCAAGGGATTAAACAAAACAAATAATGGTTAAAATGACCTAAATTGTTGTTAAATTACAACTTTATTGAAATATTTAGACCATTATAACACAATTCTATGATTTTATGTTCTTTTAGGACACTTTTTCATGAAATTGACCAATATAATAAGTTAGGTGATGAAGAAAAAGATGAAATTTTACCCTCTTAATTTTATATTTCAATTATGTGTTCACATAGGGAAAAAAGAATGATGTGAAGAAATATTGATCTTCATTTTGAGAATAAATTAATTAATTTTATTTGGGTAATTTATTTTTACTTTATAGTAATTATATAATTACTCTAAATACTTAAGAAACACTAACACAATAATTATTTAATTAATATAAAAATAAAATTAATAATACTAAAAATATTGAAAGTAATATAAACAGAAATAATTATTATATTAGATTAATTTTTTATATAAATATAACATGATATATAGGTTTTGAAATGATATATTCGAATTCAACCTTTGTATTGATGTTTTTCAAGTCAAATCAAATGAATAAAATCAGAATTGATATTAATGAGATTTTATAATAAATAATATTTTATTAAATAGTTTAAAATTAATAACAATAATATCCCATACCATGTTATTGGTATATTTTAAAATATATCCTCCATATTCCTTTTATATACCAATTTTTCTTTTATAATAATTATATTGACCCGTAAATAGTAAACACTTTGTTTCCATGGTAAACGGTAAAGCGGGGTTTTGCGCGTTCCATGCGCTTGTGTTAAATTTAATTTTCCATGCATATAGGATTTTAATTTTAAAAAATTTACTTATTATTGTTAAATTATAGATCTAAATTATCTAATACGGCTTATTTTCTATCGTATCAGAAATGATAAATTACCTAGATAAAATTTCTCGTTATTATACTGAAAAATTAAATTATAAAAGTAAGTAAACATAGAAGTTATTTAAAAACATGTTTAAACTTGTGTTATTTATATGTTGGAGGTTTTAATAGACCATATAATCCACCCAATAAATTAATTATCAATTTTTACAAACTTTTTAAAATATTAAATTTAAATTTTTTAATTTGTGTATTTTCGAAAAATTACACCCTTACTCAATGATTAAAGAGAACTTACTCCCCTCATTTAGTAACACCTCTTAAAATATTTTTCTCACCCAAAAAATGAAACAAAAATACCTCCCAGTATCCTTATCCTTGTTCTAATGTTATTTGTATTCTCAAAAGTCCAACCCTAAGTACCTAAATAAGAGATCTAAAGGGGTTGTTTCAAGACAAGGTAATTGTCCGCACTAAACTCTTTTTGTTTAACTCTTATATTACCACCTTCATTATTGTTTTAATTATTACAATATAATAACACTATTATATACCATATACTATGATTTTATTATGTTTATTTCATAACCAATATACATCTCCTCTTCTATCTAGTGGGAAATGAAACTCTCGATCATGTGTACAGTGAACTACCACCTCACAAACCGGTGTGATTTGTTTTACATCAAGACCTATATTTGCTAGATATAATGATGTATTTAAAATATTTATATGATATTTATTAAATAATTATACTTATATAATTATAATATCACATATCCCTTCTCAATTTCAATTTCGAGTGGGTATTATAACGTCACTCGTGTGTGTGACGAGCTACCACCCCATGAAGCAGGGTAACTTTTTTCACTTAAACATTACATGGAAGTTAATAAGGATAAATTTAATGAATATATGTTATATATAAGACATTATAATGAATTTTTAAAGTTGATTTATTATTTACCTTCTTTTTGTTCCATTCATCCAAAAAATGGAAATTGCATTCATATGAATGTATGACCTACCCTCTCTGTGAATTGAATATTATATTTCCTATTTATAAATTTTATGGATTACACTAAATATATATATATAATGAATATATAAAATATTTTTATTATGGTTAACATTATGGAGATGATGAAATTGTGATCAAAGTAAGAGTACATAATGTATCAAATCAAAACATATATAAATAAAGCAGTTATTACCCAAAATGTGATTTAAATAAGGAATTTCTAATAAATGGGTAATAAAATGTCATAAATAAATCATATATTGTATGATATATATATATATGTGTGTGTGTGTGTATTTTATGTAATAAATCTAAAATAAAGTAATATTTATTATACATCGTGTTCGAACGTGTACGAAGGATGTCAAAACCTAAGGTTAAGAATTTTAATCTCAAATTATCTTCTTTAGGACGTAAGTTCTATTGTGTAGATAGATTATTTTTTGAGGTGTATATAATTCCTATATTATATGTTATATCATGAATTTATTTATTCTCATTATATTTAACATTTTTTTTAAATTTATTCATTCATGGTTCTTTTGATTCAGAAGTTATTAAAGTGGTATGTGTTTGATGTTACAAACACATTATTTATTTGGATTCATTATGATTATGATTTTGGTGATGAAATATTATGATATATTTTTAAATAAATTCATGTATTTTTATATATTTTGTTTTTATATAATATGTTTTCCTTCATTTTCGTCTCTATGTACTTAAGATTCTAAAATTAAATTTCTCTCTTCAATCAAAAACTCTTTTTATTCCATATCATTGTTTTCTAAAAAATGTTTTCATTAATATTTTATGTTCCTTAATGATTTTTTAAAGTCATTCTTACCTGATTTTAAATTTTTATAAAATATTTTAGAATGAATCTTGGTGTCATTTTGTCATTTGGAATTTAATGAAAATGTTAAAGGAATCTTCATCTTAATGTGTACGATATGAATGGTAATTTCCACCATCATCACCACTAAATGATTTTAAATGTTACATTATTATTTTCAATGGTTATTTTCAAATAAAACAAATTTCATAATGTTTTTTAAAAATTTTAAATTTTTTTTTTCAATGTGAAAAGGGTATTTGTCTCAATTAATGTTCCAAGTGATCTTTCAAAATCATTTTCTATCAAAGTTTATATCCTTTGATGTTACTCATTATTCACTAGGTATTTGAACCAAGGAAAAATTATTATTATTTATTTGAATGGTTTATATTTAGGATGAAAAAATGATTATGAATCACATTCCTGTTTTCATGGGTTAAATTACGATGTAATGATGAAATGTTTATGAAGATTGTTTCTTTTACACAGGTTATGATATGATGAAATGTTTATAAAACCAATTTATTTTCCTGGGTTTTGATATGATGAATGATTTATGATATTATGAAACACATATGTATGATTTTATTATGTGAAATGTGGTACCTATATCTCCCTCCATTGCATTTTGTAAATATTAATATCTCATGGGATAAAAGGGAATGGAAATGGGTTGTTAACCTAGTTCAGTAAGGGACTTTTTCCATTATGATAGACATGTGAGTGAACAATGTCTACTAAGATGGTTTGGAGAGTGAACTAAACACACTATTATATTCTTGGGAGTGAATATTGAATACTATTGTAGTTTGGGGAGTGAACCTAGACAAATATGATATTCTTGGAAATGAGACATGACAAATAGGTAAATGATTTACTATGATTATGTGTATTCCAAAAATCTATTTCTTGTGAAAATATTATACTATCATATCTTATGTAATTTGATTCCTTAGTAATTAATGTATTATAAATTACTAATATTTATTCCATGAATCAATTTTATGATCTATGATATATAGGGTATGTTTTTAAAATTTTAATCTCATGTTCTAATACCCTTATGATCATGTTATTCTTATGTGATCATTGATACCTTCCTTGTTTACCCTTACTTAGAATATAATCTCACCATTCGATATTTTTTCTTCCACATGTTAAAAATAATGTTTTATGTATGATAATTATAATAAGGGTAATATATTTGAATAAATTTGTGGGAAAATATGCAGTTCACCTATTAACCAGTTGTTTAGGATTCTAAGATTCCAAAGGCACTAGACCTTAGTTGTTCTAGCATAGATCATTATGTTATGTAATTAATATTCATCTATTAAGATGAAATAACTATGTAAGATAAATGTGGGTATTTACATCGGATCCTCATCATATGGGTGATCCAGAATGATTCTCTAGGAACCCTCGATGAACTATATATTCTGGTTTGGTCTGATTCTATAGGCCCCGCTAATGCATTGCATGGTTTTGGGTTCAAAACTAATGCTCCAGGATCCTTTGGCTAGACATGGTATGGGTACCTATACTAAGGATCAAAGGTACCATGAATTATATTGAATTGATTAATGGGTTTCCTTATAACTCAAAGTGATTAACCATTGTGCTATGTTGTTTAGAATTTTAGCATAGGCCGAATCAGGTATGGTGAATTAGGATATTGTGGAACCTTGGAGCCAATGGGGATATTTGAAAACTATTAAATTATGAAATATATTTTATTTAATTCTTATTTATTATTTATCCATACATTAATATACACATTATTTGACTAGATATTTATTTATACACCATTTATGGTGCCCAACTGAGTTTTACAAATACCCTAGGTGATCTATCATTGGTGCCCAAGGAGATTTCATGGTTTCCTACCAGGATAAGGTCAAAGAACCTATTTTAAATGGTTGAATTATGATTTTTGATAGATCATGTATGAAGGGATTAAGATTATCTGAGGGCCCATTTTGGGGGATTGTCACTATGTATTTATTTTGGGTTTCCTTGGCACATGACACTATTATAACATGATATATTTAATGTATTGGTTTGTGTGTGTTTACCCAGTATTGGGAAATAATTATATGATGTATATTTATTTAATATATCTAATTTGTTTATTTTTACTAGTTTTTCTATAATCTGGTAAAGTGGTTATATGTCCCACGTGATTTATTAGACTCTCACTACTATTCATCTACCTCTAGAGTAAGGGGAGGCGCACTTGAGGTTATGTGGTCATCCGGTTAGGGGAACTAGTTAAGTGGAACCAAGGTCATGAAATTGAATGAATGAATATTTGTGATGGAATTTATGAATAATAAACTATATTTATGATAGTAATTTTCTTTTATTTTTTATAGATGGTATAATTATCTCAAACACTTATGTTATGTTGGTACAACACTTGTGAAAGCAATAGAAAAATGAAGTAAATTGCTTCAAAAGAATTAAAACTAATATATTTTGGATAAAATATGGTGTTTCATGAATTTTATGGATAATTAAGAAAGTGTAAGTTATATTGAAATTTTTTATATTTTAATTCAATTATTATTGTGATTCCTTTAAAGTTAACATATGTGAATTTTCATGAAAATTACTTTAAATGATATTTAATGTTCAAAAAATTGGAAATCATTATAAAATCCTAAAAATTATATAATAAATCAATTAGATGTAGAATTATCAGGGGTATCATCAATGGTCCATGTATATATGAATTTTATTTTTCAAAATTATTTTCATGAGCCTTAGATATTTAAATGTTTTTACTATGGTGAAGGTTAAAAGTGTTAATGGGTTTAAACTTGGAGATATAGTTCAAAATGAAACTTGACCACTATAAATTATATTATTTGAATTTATTTCATTCTTATAATATTTATATTATTATATATATTACTTTGGAACCATTACACATGAGTTAGAAACATATTACTTTTTTATATTTCTTGTATTACCAGAATTTCACCAACATCCCTTAAAAAAGGAAACTTTTTATCCTTTATTCATCACACATGTTGAGCCATTTATCTCCAAAATACTCTAATAAAATAAAAAATCATACTTCCAACACATATGCAAGATAATTTGGTATTAATTAAATACTACCCTATAAGGATTAAGGTTTAATCCAAATTAGGTTTTCAAAAGAAGATGTATAACTCTTAACTGAGTGTTTTCGTGTTAATTTATTCTTCAACCTCCTTGAAATATTGTATAATAATGATGTTATGATAGAAATAAAATATTAAATATATTAAAATTTTATTATGAATATATACCAACCATTGGTTATATATTTTATCATATTATATGAAATGAAAATATCGCTCATTCGTATATATGGACTACCACCACCACAAATAGATGTATTTAATTTTACATCACTACCTTATAGAGATGCTTAATATTTTGGATATATTGAATATATGTGATATTAGTTAATTAATTATGATTTTTTAGACATAATATATTACTTTCCTTCTTACCCATCCATCCTTTGAATAATGACAATGTTGCTCATGCTTACGTGTGGACTACAATCTCCAAAAAGCGATGTGAAACGTTTTTTATTTACTCCTTTCATAGATAGTGTTAAAATTATATTTAATGTATATAAATGATAATTATGTCATGATAAATATTTTCTAGATGATGGAACCATAACTCCTTTGACCATAGTCAACCTATCGATATTTTTTTGGGAATATTAACTGAACATCCATGATACATATGATGAAAACATAAGTAATTTAGCAATTTAATAATTCATGGTGATAAATTAAATAGAGGGAATAATAATAATTTAATCAATATGAAAAAGGTTGTTTATAAAGTAATAAAATTAAATAATTTTATTACTCGGTAGGGTAGACCTATGAAAAAAATGATATGCGCTCAAGGTAAGGGACTATTTATTAGAAATAATGTTTTAATTTTTTTCTTTCAACTATTTTTCTTCTATATTCAGTATCAATTAAACATTTCAATGATTTTCTTATTTATACACCAAATATTATTACAGTTCATTTTCAATTAATTTTTTAATTTCATTACAAATTTATGGAAAATATATTTTTAACATTTCTTGGATGGGTTATTTGGAGTTTTTATAAAAGTATAAAAAGAATATATTTTTTAACATTTATCACATGACTGTATTTTATCACTACTATAACCATTATTTGTTACTAAGATTACAATTTAAATTTCAATTTTTATAATAAAAATTCTATTCTTATCATTCCATGAATTTTTTGTTTTAAATTTTTTTGAAAATAAAATGATGTTTCTTCCTAATTTGAAAGTGAATTTATAATGATACTATAAACCTTATTATCAGAATGTCTTATAATAATGTTGTTCTATTTTTTAACTTGATAACATATTAGAATTTCATATGATTTTTTTATAATATGATTTTTTATGAAGATTATTGTATTGTTCATATATTTAATAATATTAATTAATTAATTATACTTAGTAAGTGATGAGTGAGACATGTTATATTCTCTCAATGCATCGATGGGTCTGAAGAGACAAATATTCTTACATATTTGGTTTGTATCTTAAATATTTATTTATAATGTCTTGGAATATGTTCTTGAATGTAAAATTATTATTTCTTATATTATTCATTCTATAATTATGAAATTAGTTATTATTATCCACATGGTTAATTACATTATCCATGGATATATTTCATGTTTATTTTATTGATGGGTTTTTATGGAAATATTTTAATTTTATAATATAATAAAATAGTCATATGATTTGGAATATATGTTATTATATTTTGAGGGTAAAGTGTTTTTTAGACACATTTTTCATGTTTTTTATGAAACCCATATAAATTATTATTTTTCCTTTATTATTTTTTATGAAATGTTTTATAAAAAATATTGGAAATAAGTTTCTTTCAAGAGTATGTAAGTGATTATTTTGAACACAAATAGTATTATTCTAAAAAGAAAAAACTTTATATGGTTTTATTTTTATTTTGAAATAAAAAATTGATTTCCTTTCTTTTTATATCAATTTCTATGAATTTTTGTGCTCATCCCATGTTTTTAAATATTTCTCACAAGGATTAAGGGTGATTATTAAATATGGAAAGTTATGTATACGTAATATGGCGATCTATATTAAAATAAGTGAATATGTTTTGAATGAAATAAGAGATTAAATTTAGGAATTTTATTTTTTTGGGAAAAATTGATACATTATGAAATATTACACTTTATATTATAAGGTTTTGATATGAAATAATTTTTATAATTCTATAAAATGATTAAAAAATATCCTCAAAAAGTAAGAAAGCCCAACCCTTATTGTAAATCATATAATTATTGGTTGTTTAATTTATTCTGAATTGAAGTTAGGGTTTATCTAAAGGATTTATTCTTATAGTGGTGGATTTTAGAGGATGTCCACACCATTGTATTCATAGAGAAATGTAATTTTAACACATGACTAGTCGTTCGTTATTTATATATCATAATTTAACATTCTATATTGAGAATATGATCTTTATATGATATAACCTTGAGTTCAGGATTTTTTATTTTCTTATACAATATTTAACATATATTTAAAAAATATATAATAATATAAAATAAGATAGGGATTAGTAATAATTAAAATATAATAAAAAATATAACAATAAACAAATTAAAAACCCTATGTAATTAGTGATTATTCCAAAATTCATTCAAAATAAGATCACATATAGAATCATGACCTAAATATAAAAGATTATTATTTCCTTTATTTATACCCAATGTTTCTTATACTAAGGTTTCATTAAACCCATATTAGGATGATATGGTATGTATTTTCAAAACTTGTTGATGTGAATTTGGTTTATTTATGTTTAAGCTAAAGTTGGTGTTGTATTAATTTGAAAGTGATGAAAGAATTGTCATTTGATTTCACCCTTGCTATAAATTTACTAGTAATTTTGTTAATGAATGATTTATGAAGGACTTGAAATTTATTAGAATTATTTGAAGTTATTTGAGTTGTATTTTAGTGTATAAGGATGTTTTTAAATGAGTTTAGATGGGTGGATATGAAATTTGAAGGTTTTGTTGTTTTAGATTTATATGAAAATGCAAAAGATTGATTTAAATAAGAAATTAATTAAATTTTTATTAAATATGTATGATTGATTCTAACATTACACTGGAAATTTAATATTCACATGAATCTCTAGTATACACATATGGTTATATAACTCAAACTTAAGGGTAAGTAACTTTTTTGTAATGGTTTATAAGAGAAAACAACCCCATACATAAGGTTACAAAAGGCAAACATAAAGGTGAAAAACGATATGTAAAATTTGGTCTAAAATATCTTGATGATATATAAAATTTATCTGGATTTTTAAATTCATACATAATTGTATTTTTGAAAATGTGAAGTATATATAAGAGTTTCCATTGATGAAAGAGTGAATTCCATAGTTAATTAGATATGTAAGGTTTAGTGGGAGATTCAATATGAAATGTACAGGTTTATAGTTTTAAAAGATATAAGAATTCATGATTTATTAAACTTGTTGATGATTTGATGTTTTTAAGTTTATATACATCATGATGTTGAATGATTGATATATGATTCATGCTGAGTTATATAGGAGTAAATGATAATGAATTAAGGAGACCTCTACATGATAGTATATAGGATTTAAAGTATAAATATTTGAAATAATTTATGATAATTGAAGCTTGTGGAATTATCAATATTTAAACGTTTACCTATTTAATGTGATGATCAAGGATATATGTGGGAAGTTAGATTAATATCATGGTGGAAGACCATCAAAGAAGGTGTGAGTTTATTATGGATTGAGCTTCAAGGGGGAAAATCCATGTGGTTCATTAGAGGACATAAAATTTCCAAAACCATTATTGTTTAACATTAATTGGTTTTTCAATAATTTACTTATGGAAATTTATTATAGTTATAAGATGATATTATGATATAGAAAAGAATAATTAAGGAGATAATAGATGAAAAATGTTGTAATAATTCTGAAGAAAAAATATGCGTAAATAATAGTCTAAGAGAATAATATTAAAAGGAGAAGAGGAGGAATATATTGATCAAATTTAACCTATTTTATGTTATTTTTATACAATTGATCATTATTAAAAGTATTTTTTTTATTATTCTTATAAAAATTTGGCACTTTTAAATATTTTTCGTTCCAACAATTATAATAAACTCAAGGACTTACATATTCATATAGCTTTTATATGATAATAAAATAGAAATTGTGTGTGTATAGGATAAACACTACTATACATCAAGTATTTAATCATCCTTCTTGGAGGGGGGAATTATTAACAAACTTTTTTGTCCCTTTTTATTCATGAACTATTATGATTTAAAGTGATATTTTTTAAATAATAAATAATTTCTTGGGATTTTAATGTAAAAATATTAACACTGGTTCATCCCCCACCATCCTGTCATTATTAATCACATCCCAAGTGATATTATCAATTAGTATCAGAGAAAATATTTGAACTAAAATATCTATCTTGAATTTATTATTGATCCTTACAACTAAGTCAATCATAAATGGATTTTATCATTTTATGGTAAAAAATTTCATTTATGGATGGATTGAATGGTTCCTTATATTCACTCACTTGGAATTGATTTTATCTATTCTATCATTGAAGGTCTCAAAGCTCCAAAAGAGACTTATTCTTTGTCTCAATTTGATAATAAAAATATTTAATGTGATTGGAATGAATGGTATGCTCTACTGTCCTCATTAACTAAGAAGGATATAAAACATTTATGGGATGAAAAACTACTAATTATATTTGGGAAAAACATCATAGTATCTATGAAGGAAATAAAAAAATAATGGAATTACTGTGGTAAATTTATAGAAACGTTTTTGAGTATGTTCAAATGTAAAAAGATGAATTTTTTGATGAATTATATTCCACATATGATGTAATCATCAACACCATAAGTCTATATAGATAATGTATTGAAGAATATACTATGGTGAAGAAACTCATGAAAATTTAACCAAAAAAGTTTTATAATAATAACATAGTACTCAAAGATAAAGATCTTGAATACTTCACCATTTATAAACTTTATAGTATTATAGATAATTGTTACATTATAAGAACAGATGCACTAAAAACAAATATTTCAAAGGATAATGAAATTTATTTTAAATATTTCAATTATTTGATGATAATATATGAGAAAAAAAATTAATTAAGAGGGGAGTATTTAAGATTCAATTGAGTCTCTCCCCCTGATTCTAAGAAACTTTAGAAGAGGAAAATATAAATATAAAAGGAAAGTTTTATTTTAAATGCTTCAACTATGGAAACAAATTGTTCATTTCTCTATAAGTTTTGCTTTGAAATTTAGAAGTGAAAATAAATATGATGAAGTTGCTAATACATTCCCCAATAAAATAAATTCTCTAAGATGAAATAAATCTCTGTCACATAGAAATAAAAAAAATCACCCTAGTTATTTTGAATGAATTTTATATCTATTGAATAATGTATTTAGTATAGTGTTGAAATATATAATGTTGAGGAAACTTCTTAATATTATTATCAAAAGGCTATCATGGATCATGAATAGGAATAAATAGAATCATTCAATGATGATTCTTAAATAAATAGAGTGTTTTCTACTAAAAAATGAGAATCATAAAAGCAGTAAACTATAAGGATAGAGATTAAAAGGTTTTTAAATAAGATTAAAAATGAAAATATACATATAAAAAGGAACTATGATAAGACTGATAAAATATTTATTGATAATGAAAGTATGTTCCAAGAAAATAAAAGGTTAAAATTGAGTATACATATAAAAAAAGTATATTATGGATGACATGAATTAAATGGTCATCCTTTGGGAATATGTGGATTATAAGTCATAAATATATATTATTAATTTTTAGAAGGAAAATAATTAAAAAAGTGTTAATGCAAGGGATATGTGATATGTGAAAGTGATGGTTCCAAGAAATATCTGAGTAAATCAAATCTACTAAGAAGTTGGTTGAGTGTTATATGAAAAAAGATAATAACTTTTAATGAAAAATATGGTGTACCTAAATAATAGAATTATTATTGTTCTATTCCTAGAAATATATCATGTTTTCACTAGAATCTAGTGAAAAGTGTAATTTGGATTAACTAGTAAGATTTGAGTAAAATAAAATCATAGTCATTTATGTAGAGGTAAAAATTATGTAAAAATGTATACACTATCCCCAAATTCCAGAAAAATATATTCTCAAAATATTTTAATGAATTCAAATAATTTGAGATCTAAGAATAATGTTGAATAAATAACCATGCAATAGATAAAATTCTATAAAAGAAAAATGTTTTAAGGATATTAGTTCTATTTTGGTTTATTCATCTAAAAAAGATTACAATTGTTTTTATGAAATGTCTTTATATAGAATAATATTGGGGAATGAATGAAGTAGGTGACAACAGTAGTATATGAGAACTAATTATAAGCTTTAGTAACTTGAGAAGAATTTTTAAGTGAAAAATAGTTTGGAGAGTTTATAAGAGGATCGTGGAATGTTTGATCAATAAGATAACATCTCAAATTAATTTATTTCATTCATAACATCTTATATAAATATTCTCCAAAAATAAAAATATGTTTATAAGAATAATTGGTTCAAATAATTGGAAAATATTTATGAAGATATATTTAAGGTATATAAAACAGATAAGACATGCATCATTGATATAAATTTATTTTTTAAAATGAAAGGTTATTAAAAGTATCTAAATATTGTTCAAATATTTGAAATAATATTTTATTCCTTTGGAAATGATACTTAATTATGGTGATGGAGTTGTTGGAATTGGGAAAATCAAATAAATCTCAATAATGTTTTATTGGTTTATAAAAAAAGAATAATTTTTTGGGTGTAACATAACTTTATGTTGGTATTAATGATGTGATTATTATAAAGAATGGTTTTTTTATGATGATATTGGAATATTGAGTTGTGTTAACAAGATGTATAAGAACCCTATGTAACATGCTTTAGGTTGGAGAGTCTAAACTGATGTCCAAAATATGGATGGAAATATTGACTAGAGGGTGTTAATATTACTTTTAAACTTTTGGGTATTTATAAAAATTATCATAGTATTATTTATTGAAAACAAAATAAATTATTAATGTGATAATGTTTTTCAAACATATAAGTAGTGGAATGAAAATAAAAATAAAGTACAATATGTTTTTTATAACAGTTTAGTTCACTAAAAATGAACCTAGTCTACTCATCAATACACTATAACATAGTGAGAGGACTTGTATTCAATAAGGAAATAATGTGGGTGTATTTTATAGAAGTAGACTAAAACCTTTCCTATTATAAGGTACACTAAACTTATTCTATCATTTCTATGAATTAGAAGAATATAAGATTTTGTAATAAGTGTCCCTGACCTATCCTACCTTTTCTAGTATTAGGAAGATCCTAGCATATTCAACTAGAAAAATCAAAACCTATGTGACTAAGCTTTCATATGGTAATAATAACTAGGAACTGCCTTTTAAAGAGTTATAAAATATGAGTGGAACATTAAATTAAAGAAACATTTGCAAAGATAATAAAAACTAACTATATTTCAGAAGGTGTTAATAAAGATACTAGTGTAAAGTAGTGGTCTTTAACCCTTGAATATTTGTTGTAGATCATGGAAAAAATGGGAAATAATAAGTCCTATATAAAGATAGAAAAATTAAAAGATGGTGTCTCACTGATTTAGTGCTTTGGTAATTCATCTTTCCTATGGTTTCTCGGGAACTTCTTTCCTCATATTTTATAGATTGTACCCTAATGGCTATGATTCATTAAATGAAATCCTATGAATCTTCTCTAAGTTGATGTTTCCTAAATATTAATCATATATTTAAAATACATGGTTTAAAATAAAATGGAAATATAATATCATTGATAAGATCACTCAATCGAAAAGAAGAGGCATGGTTCTGTTCAAGTGAGTAGATCTTACTTCCATGAAGATCTTACTCTTCATAAATTTAACTATATATCTTAAATAAGTTATGTAGATGAATCCCTAAATTAAAACATAATAATTACTTATAATCTATCTTAAGGGTTACTTAATACTTTCAAATCATGTGTAAATGTAAAAAAATTTATTTTATAACCTATGTAAAGGTAACATTTAAACTATAAAGGTTGTGTAAAGTTAAGCTTAACTTTTAACTTATTGTGTAAAGGTAAAATACACTTTATATGGCTTGCATAAAGGGATCTTATAACACTACATAAGAGTAATTAATAATTTTAAAGGCATGGAAAAGGGTATACTATATGTTTTATAAGGGTAATACATAATTTATAAATCATGAATAAATTTAAAATAAAAATTGTGTAATGTTTGCTTCATATATTATATAAGTTGTGTAAAGGTAAACTTGAGGTTTCATAAGGGTAAGTAGTATTTTATTCATGCTCTTTAATGGTAAATAACATGTTAGATTATAGTAACTAGAATTTTTTATATCCTATGTAAGGGTATTTCTGTATTCATAAAGGAACATGTAGTCATGCGTAAGTGTAATGAACATTTACATTCGGGTGGATATATATTTATATATAATGTGTAATAGTAATGAACATTTACATAAGGATATGGAAAAGATTATAAAACGTTTGTAAAGGTAACATGAGCCTTATATTAAGGTAACAAGATATAATAAGTACTTATATGAAGGTAACAAGAATATACTTAATGGTAGTGGGGAACTTCTAAAACTAGCATAAGGGTAAAGGATATGTTATGTAAGGGTAAAATGAAGTTTTTAAAGATTTTGTAAGGGTAAAAGGAAACCCATTTAAATGTAAAAAATAAGATAAATAGAACACATAAGGGTAAATAAAATGATAATAAAATTATTTTTCCTAAAATAAAAATGAAGAAGATGATAATAATAAATGATAATGAATTAAAGAACAATTATATTATACAAAATTATTATTACAAAAAAATAAACAATGTGGGGAATTAAAAAAGACATAATCTAATTTAAAAATCCAAAATCATGTAATGAATTAAAAATAATGTAATATAATTAAAATCTATAATTTATAAAAATGAAATATAAATATAAATATATGAAATTTTGATTCTTAAACTAATGTTAAATGTTAAATCCCCTAAAAATATTAATTCATTTCCAATAGAGGGATTCCAATTCATCAAAATAATAAAACTCAATTTACTAAAACGTTTTTTTCTCAACAATAATAATC
This sequence comes from Viscum album, assembly GCA_963277665.1. Lineage (NCBI taxonomy): Eukaryota > Viridiplantae > Streptophyta > Magnoliopsida > Santalales > Viscaceae > Viscum > Viscum album. The sequence continues at coordinate 956,071,247 of OY728143.1, read as the reverse complement.
TCCCCATTTTTCAAAATTGAAAATGAAAAATTTTAATCCAAAAACTCTAAAATATTCTATTCCATTTTGAAATTATTAAAAAATAACCAACAAATCATTAAAATTTTGTTCCCCCTTTTTAAAATCAACATCCTCTACTAATAAAAAAGTTATGATTATTCAATATTATCTAAGAATGAATATTTTAAAAACTAATATAATTAAATTAAACCTCTATATATAGTCATATTTTGAAATAGTAGCTAACAATTACTAGATATGAACATGATTTAAAAAAATTAAATATTGTGTTTAATATATGATCAAAAAAATCGATTCAAAACTCTCTCAGCATATAAAAAATTATTGAGATAATAAAACTCATAATCTCAAGCTAAAATGTTTACATGTTTTGTAATTATATTTTTCCATCATGATACATAATTTAATAGACAATGGAAAACTCCCCCGAAATTGATGCGATATATTAATAAAAAACTTTAAGCATATATACAGCATATATGATCCCCCTAAATTAATGCATATCTTAAAAATATATTCAAGGAATATGAATAAATTTTCAATTAATTAAAAATATATATATTTAATAACATTTTGGTAAACCATAAAAAAATAAGAGTATGCACACAAGTCAGAGATAAAAACTATCAGTTTAATGCATGCCAACATTCCATTTTTTATAACAAAGATAGAGAATAAATTTTGAAAATAAGAAAAAAATACCTAAGAGTGTAATCCATCTTAGGGATTATTATATTTGAATATTATTCTTTGGGAACCAATGTTTTTATATTATTATCCCTGTTAACATTAAAATAATTTTTTAAAAGAAACACATTTTTGTATCCTAATGATTTAACATGATTTAATGAACAACTTGAAGTATAGTTTCTAAATGTTCCACACTTAAAACAAGTAACAATAGAATTATTTACAATAGTTTCCTTAAAAAATATAGTATTATATATCATATTAATATATTTATTCTAACCAAAACCAGATTTTTGTTTATTTATTTTATTCATTGATATCATCTTGTCAACCATTTCATGCCCAATAGAAAAAGTAAAAAATATTTGATTCTAAATAAGAAACTTTAATTTAAATATTTTCATTCACTTGTTGAGTATTTTATAAATCTACCCATATTTTATCATTTGATTTGGAATATAAACTTTTTCTTTTAGTATTCTTCTCTATTAGCTTCTCTCATTCTTTCTTAACTTTAGACATAACATCTGAACCCAATTGGAATATCCTTTCATGATCTTTATTATTCTTAAAAATAAATCATTATTTCTCTCATTCTCATTTATTAATTTCTCATTTTATTTTTCAAGACATTCCAAATATTTTCAATCAGAACATGTAGTATAATTTCCATAATTCTTATTATACTTAATCAACCATTCATTTTTCTTTTCATCGCCATAAATAGTATAAAATTTTGGATTTTCTTCATAATCAAAAATTTAGTAATACAATTTGGCTTCAATTATGGTGATAAGAAAAATTTATTTACTTCATCATGTGTAGATATTAAAGATATATTACTTGTTTTATTGACACTTTTATATTCTGCACTGATTGATCTTGACTCCTCAATATAACTCCATCCACCAAGATATGCTTTCATTAATTTCTTCTTATATTTCTTTTATTTTTTTATTTTTTTTAGGTTTTAACAATAATATTTGATATGGTAGGGTTTCCTACATTCATAATATATAATAGTGGATTTACCATTAATTCATTTTCTTCTGAAATTCTTCTTATATTTATTTGATCTTATTAACTTTAAATAGTTTTCATTCTTCACAATTTCTTTCAAACATTTCTAAATTTGGTTCAATTTATTACCTTTTATCCTATTTTATGATCTAGTACTTTCCTCAAAATATTCATAAGAAATATATTTAAAATATTTAAATGATACTCTCTTATATTTTGTAAAACGTTTCACTCTCATTACACTTCAATTATAGATCATATTGAATAAGTGATCTGATAATCTCATCTATAGTATATTGAGTGAAATAATTTATTTATTAGATATCAACCTTATTTGAGTGACATTTCATTGGTAATTATTGAATTATTATCTCAATAAGAACATCATTCTTCAGGGTCTCCCCAAGAGAAACCATTCCATTCACTATCTTAGTATATCAGTTTTACATCTCATTTAAGTTTTCATGATAAAACATTCTATGTTCCTAAAATTCAACACGATGAATTTATAAATTGGTTTTAAGAAACTAATTTGTTCCAGGATGAGGTACTTTTAAAGTCCTATAAATGTAAAAATATGTTTTTCCTCATGAAATTGGACAATAAACTTTTATACTTAAAGCATAATAAAGTAAACAAAATATTATAGAATTTAGCACATACTTGGAAGCATATATCCTATTTATAGTATCCAAATATACATTAAGAAATTTATATGGATTATTCAAAATATTAAAATATTCAATACCAATATAATTTAAAAATGCATCTATAAAATCCTTACAATATTCATAATAACTTTTATAGAAGTGTGGTGGTATAAGAGGATGTATGACTTCATTTCTTGTCTTTCCATTCCAAAAAATGATATTTACATATACTGTTTGGTATAAGAAATTTTAATCATAATAAAAAATAAAATCATAACTTAAACAAAATGATTTTTCAATAACTATCCAACATAGCAAGGATCTAATACGAATTTTGGGCCTAGATATGGATGGAATGATAGACTGGATTGGATGAATAGTCCTTTTGAAATTTTTATTCTTAGTCAAAATTATCAAAGAAATATTTATTATAAACACAATAAAATATGAATATGATTGAGGTGTTCAGATATATAATAAGAAGAATGAAAATTAAAAAAATAACACTTGAATTTTATAGTATTTCAATCCAACATATGTGAACCTCATCTACTTTTCCATCTCCTCTAACTCAATAAGTGGACTGGTACTCATTAAACATAGAAAGTGGAAGTATTTTACAATTAAATACTTTAACCAAGGATATTAAAGGACAGAACATACCTATTATACATTTTTAGTAATATGAAGAACTCAGTATTTTATAAAGAGTAAACCTAACTTATCCTATCTTTTTCAAGTTTAGGAAGAACCTAGTCTATTCTATAGGAAATTTAAATCCAATGTGACTTCATTTTTATTAGGTAAGAATAACCGAACACTAAATTTTTAAGGATTTATTACATTTGAGTGAAACTTTGAATTACATGCACTTCACTAAAAATAATAAAAATTGACTATAATATCAGAAGTAGTTAATGGATGTGTTAGTGTATAATAGTGGTATTTAGACCATCAATATATGATACAGAACATGGTAATCCTAGATAACCATAAACCAACATAAAATTAGTTGAATGAAAATATTTTTTCACTTTGATTTAGTGAGTTAGTAATTCATCTTGCTTATTTTTTTCTATTTCACTATTTCTTCATATTTTATAGACCAAAAAACTATTTACTATGATTCTTATAAGTAAATCCTACAAATATTTTCTATGTGAATGTTTCCAAGATCTATATAATTTATTTAAAATAAATTGTTAAAAATAAAATGGAAATATGTTATTGTTGAAGTATCACACTTTTTCAAGGAGAAGAGGAGTGGTGTCGTTCGACTGAGTAGATCCCGCTTCAATGGAAATATTATACTTTTAAAAATAAATATATAAAAAAATATCTCATATAAATGGAGCCTTTAAATACAATTTAAATGTAACTTATAATGTATCATAAGGATAACTTAATACTTTCATATCATGTGTAAAGGTGAAAAATATATATTGTATAACCTATGTAAAGGTGACCTTTAAACTATACTGGTTTTGTAAATATAATATTAAATTTTAAATTCATGTGTAAATATAATATACACTTTATATTTATTTCATAAAGGTAACATATAATACTGCATAAGGGTAATTCAGAATTTTTAAGGAATGGGTAAAGTAAACTAGATGTTTCATAGTGGTGATACACAATTTCTAAAGCATCCACAAATTTAAAATAGAAATTGCATAAGGTTAATACATATTTTTTATACTCTATGTAAAGTTAAACTTTATTTTTTGTAAGGGTAACCAATATTTTATACATGTTGGGTAAAGGTGACTAGCATGTTGCGTAAAGGTAACAAGAAATTTGTATAGCCTATGTAAGGGTAGTTATGCATGCATAATTGTATAGAAATCCATGAATAAGGTTAATTAACTATTATGCAAGTGTACATACACTTTTATATAGAACATTTAAGGGTAATGAGAACTTAAATAAGGGTGAGGAAAATTTTAAAAAACATGCATACTGGTAACACGATACTTGTGTAAGGGTAAAAAATATAATAAATACTTACAAAAAGTTAATAAGAAGTTGTGTATGGGTAAAGTGTAACTCCTAAAACTCATATAGGGGAAAATGGTAAGTTACATAAGGTTAAAGGTAAATATTTTATGGTTACATAAGGGTAAATGGAAACATGTGTATGGGTAAATACTAGGATACATTGAATCTGTAAGGGTAGATAAAATGATTTGAAAATTATTTTTTCAAAAAAAAAAATAATGATACAAATAAATGATAAAATAATTAACATTAATTAATTTCAATGAAATTATTATGGAAAATATAATAATATTCCATTTTAGGAATTGAAAACAATGTAATCTAATTAAAAAATTCAAAATCATGTGATGAATTAAAAACAATGTAATCTAATAAAAATATCCAATTTATAATGAACAAAATAAAGACATGGATATTTCAAATTAGGATTATTCAACTACAGTTGAATAATAATACCCATAATAATATTAATAATTTTTTAAAAAAAAAATTCAATTAATTAAAATAATAATACTCAATTTATTAAAACTATAGTGTCCTCACACTAAAAATAACAAGTTTCTACATGAGTATGAAAGCTAAGAAAAATTTATGGCAGAGAATAATTTTTCATCTTGTCCAAAAATTAATGAATAAATTTATTAGATAATATATCTTTAGATATATTTTAGTTTTTAATTAAGAAACTATAACTATTTTATAAACATTTCAAAAAGGTATGGTAGTTAATAAAATTTACAAGGGAGTTGATATCCAAACTACAAGACCATTGAAAAAGGTTTGATGTTTTCAGACTATTGAAAAACAAGTCAAAAATTATAGATAAATACTTCAATACATTCAATGGTGAATTCAGTAACATGACATGAATTATGTTTATGTCAAACTAATATCAAGCTTTGATCATTTGAAATATTTTAGAAGGATGGTAGAAAATAGATAGGGTTTCCATTGAATATACTGAGATCAGAAAATTCTAGTGATAATGATAATAAAAAACTAGAATAACATGATAATCATAAAATGATATATGATTTTAGTACACCCTACACTACTTAATAAAATATAGTGGTTGAAAAGAATAATAGGATCCTTGTTGATAAGTCTATAACCTTACTAGTTGAGCATGAAACTTCAAGATATTTCTGCTTTCAAGAAATAAAAAATTATAGAATCATTAAAAATATATGGTTACATAGTCTTATTTTAGAAATGAATCTTTATGAAATTTCATTTAACAAGAATCCAAATAAAAAACCCTTTTGTGTTTTTAGAAGCTTATTTTTGTTCAATAATAAAGTTGGAAGGGGTGGTGAGGTTGATGAGAAGGATAAAGATGGAATTTTCATTGGTTTAAAACCAAATAGAAGATCATAAAGGTTCTAAAACTATAAATTTGTTAATAGGGAGTACAAGTATTGTTTGATATTTACTAATAAATAAGATGAAATAATTTTTTTCATAGTGGATAATAATGATAGTATTGTTAACTCTAATAATACGGATGAGATTGAAGAAAATATAAAGATTCATGATAGCGAATTTGATTCTACTAACTCAAGTAATGGCGATAAGTATCTAAAATCCATAAGAACCAATACAAGACTGGCATAACCAGATGATTTTGGGAATATCATTGGCTATTAGAACTAAGGAATTAAAAACAAGAGAATACATAAACCAACTTACCACATAATTCAATTTTAAAAAAATAAATACGAAATTTTTAAATAATAATTTGAGGATAATGAATGGGTTCAATCCATGAACAAATAATTGGATTGGGTAAAAAATACAAAAAAATGGGAGATTATCCCTATACCTAAGGATAAGGTGGTGGGAGGTATTTTGAATTTGTAATTCTTCCGTTTAAAGGCATAGACTATAGATATTCTTACAAAACCGATTCCAACTAATTCATTTGGGAGGTTATGATTGAAAATTGGAGTGTCTTCCATTTCCCAGCACTAAGGTATGTTTTCTATGACATTACACTCCTCTTCCAGTGGTTTTATATTTTTTATAAAGGAGGGAAGTAATATGTAGGAGGTAAAAACACATCTTTCTCTTTATTTTTTTAAATCTATTTGTTGATTGAGTGATGTAAAGTGACTGAAAATAATGTCTTTCCACTTGAAGGAGACTATCCCTTGTTGCAGGGACAGAATGTCCCTTCTTCTATATTTTAATGACGTATGACATTGTATGGAATGCCTGAGGCCTTGGTTCCTAGGCTAAAGGTGAATTCAACACGTCACAAGTTCTCAAACATCAGGTTTCCCTGCTACTTATCTTAGAGCACAAATAGAAAGTTCATCAGATCGAAGGTACAGTAAGAAGAATTGGTTTCTCTAATTCATTTCATTGCATCCCATGAAAAAAATAATATTTAGGTTTTTTTGGAAAAATAATTTAAATGTGGAAAATGTGGAGGTCTCATCTCAACACCTCTCTTTTATGGATCGTGTTGTTGGGTCATAGTTATTCTTCTCGGATGTGTATGCTAAGTGTGTGGTGAACGAGAGAATTTCTCTTTGGAAACACCTCTTGGATTTCCAATCTAGAAACCTCTCCGGGTTTGTTGCTTGGGACATCAACTCCATCACTGACACTTCAGAGAGAAAAGGAGGTGGTTTGTACAACCAAGGCTATATGAAATACTTTAAAGAGTTTATGTCATCTAACAGACTGATGGATATGGGTTTCATCGGCAAACCATTCCCTTGGTGTAATAATAAAATGGGAAGTGGTCGTACACTACTAGAAATGGGGTCTTTCCCAGTGATTTAGAACTGTTGGGAAAGCCTGCAGAACCATTGGTATATGTTATACTAACGGTTTTGAAAACCATAGGGAATTACGTTGTTGGGAAAACCTATACCAATGGTTTAAAAAGAACAATGGGTATAGGTTAGTAAAATTAACCTATGCCAATGGTTTGGCCAACTGTTGGCATAAGTTTTACTAACCGTTTACACAAAACCGTTGGTAAAACTATGGAAATAAACTCTTTCCCAGTGGTTTCTAAACCATTGGGAATGGTATTTTCCAATGGTTCTCATTGAACCATTAGAAAACAAATCCCTAGAAACCTTTCCCAATGATTTGTAAATTGTTGGGAAAGGGTTTTTACCAATGTTCTGAATCCTATGCCAACGGTTTGAAACCGTTGGCATAGGCTATGCTGTACAAATTGCACAGCAGCCTGCAATTTTCACAGCAGCCTCTAATGATGTCCATTATGCTCCTTTCCAATTACTATACCTACAATAACAATCTCAGACATACATATAGAGAACAAATTCATACACATTTAACATATAATGAATTCTTGAACTATACACATCCAGAATTAAATCATAATTCATAACGTAATTATAAACATACATAAATGATTTAGAATTCAATTTAAAATTTATATGACAATTATATGTGGAATACGGAATACAATTCATAATTGAATACATACATAATTTAATTATCAATAATCAATAAAATACATAAAAAACTGAATAAGTATCAATAGAATCCAAATACGTTTGTTCGGTTTTTCATATACTGGTTTTTTTTACTAAAAATGATGTCCATTTTAAACAAAATACATACACTTGGAGTGATACTGGCAACATCGTGCATCTAATTGAGGTAGGGTTGACTCGTACACATTACATATGACCCATGGATCGTTCTCCTAAATTATCAACATATTCTGAAAGCGTTTGGTCAATTTCCCGTATGGCAGATATTTTTTCACTTAAAATGTTGTTCATTTCAAAAATAAATGAGACACTTTGAGTGGTTTTGGAAACACCTTGCCTTGGATTAAGGTGGGGTTAACTTTTACATGTCACATATGACTCATTTATCATTGTGCTAATGTTTCAACAAATTCAAAAAGTGTTAGGTCAGTTTTCCGTATGCCAATAGTTGTTTTCAATTTAAATGTTGTCCATTTCAAATAAACATGAGACACTTAGAGTGGTGACAGCCACACCGTGCCTTGGATTGAAGCGGGGTTGACTCTTACACATCTCATATGACTCATGGATCATTTTCCTAATGTTTTAATGGAATCTAAATGTGTTTGATCAGTTTTCCGTATGTCAGTTGTTGTTTTCACTTAAAATGATGTCCTTTTGAAACAAAAGAGAGACACTTTGAGTCTTTCCAGCCACACCCTCGGATTGAGGCAAGGTTGACTCGTACACATTACATATTAACCATGGATCATTTTACTAAAGTCTCAATAGAATATGAATGCGTTTGGTCGGTTTTCTGTATGCCAGTTGTACATTTCACTTAAAATGTTGTCCATTTCAAATAAAACAGATACATTTTGAGTTGTGTCGGCCACACTGCACCTCGGATTTAGGATGGGTTGACTTGTAAACATTAAATATGACCCATGGATCGTTTTCCTAAAGTTTCAATGGAATCCAAATTCATTTGGTCTGTTTTTCGTATATCAGTTGTTGTTTTCACTTAAAATGATGTCCATTTTAAGCAAAAGAGAGACACTTTGAGTGGTGTCGGCCACACCACTCATCGGATTGAGGTGGGGTTGACTTGTACATGTCACATGTGACCCATGTATCATTTTTCTAAAGAATAAACACATTCTGAAGTAAATTGTTTTGTTTTCCATATGTCAGGTGTGGTTTTCACTTAAAATGTTGTTCATTTCAAAAAAAATGAGACACTTTGGGTGGTGTCAGTCACACCATGCCTCGGATTAAGGCAGGGTTGACCCTTACATGTCACATATGACCCATTGATCATTTTTCTAAACATTCAACACATTCCTAATGCATTTGGTTAGTTTTCCGTATGCCAGTAGTTTTTTTCAATTAAAATGTTGTCCATTTCAAATAAATGTGAGACACTTTGAGAGGTGTTGGCCACACCAGGCCTTGTATTGAGGTGGATTTATCTCGTACAAATCACATATGACCCATGGATAATTCTGATATAGTATCAACATATTCCGAATGGATTTGGTCAGTTTTATGTATTCCAGCTGTTCTATTTACTTAAAATCATGTCCATTTTAAACCAAAGAGACACAGTTAGTGTGTTATCGGCCATACCGGGCCTTGAATTGAGGTGGAGTAGACTTTTACACATCACATATGACCCATGGATCTTTTTCCTAAAGTTTCAAAATAATCGGAATGCGTTTGATCAGTTTATAGTATGTCATTTATTGTTTTCACTTAAAATGATGTCCATTTTAAATGAAAGAGAGACGATTTGAGTGGTGTCGGCCACACCATGCCTTGGATTGAGGTGGGGATGACTCTTACATGTCAAAAATGACCCATGTATCATTTTCTTAAAGGTTAAATAGAATCCAAATGTGTTTGGTCGGTTTTCCGTATGTCAGTTGTTGTTTTCACTTAAAATAAAGTCCATTTTAAACTAAAGAGAGACACATTGAGTGGTTCCGGCCACACTGCACCTTGGATTGAGGCGAGGTTGACTCGTATACATCAAAAATGACCCATGGATAATTTTCCTAAAGTTTCAACAGAATACGAATGCATTTGGTCAGTTTTTCGTATGTCAGTTGTGGTTTTCACTTAAAATGATGTACATTTTAAACAAAAGAGAGACACTTTGAGTGGTTCTGGCCACACCGCACCTCATATTGAGATGGGGTTGACTCGTACATATCTCATATGACCCATGTATCATTTTACTAAATCATGAACACATTACTAATGAGTTTGGTTGGTTTTCCGTATGTTAGTTTTTGTTTTCACTTAAAATGATGCCATTTAAAAAAAGAGACACTTAGAGTGATACCGGCCACACCACTCCTCAGATTGAGGTGGGGTAGACTCATATACATCACATATGAATGATGGATTATTTTTATAAAGTATGAATAGAATATGAATGTGTTTTTTTGGATTTCTATATGCTAGTTGTTCTTTTCACTTAAAATCCTATCCATTTTAAACAAAAGAGACACAGTTAGAGTGCTATCGGCCACACCGAGCCTCATATTGAAGCAGGGTTGACTTGTACACATCAAATATGACCCATGGATATTTTGATAAAGTTTCAACAGAATCCTAATGTGTTTGATCAGTTTTCCGTATGTCATTTATTGTTTTCACTTAAAATGAAGTCCATTTTAAAAGAAAGAGAGACACTTTGAGTGGTTCCAGCGACACTGTGCCTTAGATTGAGGTGGTGTTGACACAAACACATAAAAAATGACTCATGGATCGTTTTCCTAAAGGTTCAACAGAATTTAAATGCGTTTGTTCAGTTTTCAGTATGTCAGTTGTTGTTTTTACTTAAAATGATGACCATTTTAAACTAAAGAGAGATACTTTCAGTGGTGTCGGCCACACTCTGCCTCATATTGAGGAGGGGTTGACTCGTACACATAAAAAATGACCCATAGATAATTTTAATAAAGTTTCAATAGAATTCTAATATGTTTGGTCAGTATTTCATATTTCAGCTGTCGTTTTCACTTAAAATTATGTCCATTTAAAAAAAAGACACGTTGAGTGGTTTCAGCCACACCGTGCCTCATATTGAGGTGGAGTTGACTAATACACATCACATATGACCTATGGATCATATCCCTAAATCATAAACACATTCAGAATGAATTTGGTCGGTTTTCCGTATGCCAGTAGTTGTTTTCAATTAAAATGTTGTTCATTTCAAATAAATGTGAGACACTTTGAGTGGTTCCAGCCACACCAAGCCTCGGATTGAGGCGGGGTTAACATTTAAACTTTAAATATGACCCATGGATCTTTGTTCTATAGGATCAATAGAATCTGAATGTGTTTGGTCAGTTTTCTGTATGCTAGTTATTCTTTTCACTTAAAATCCTATCCATTTTAAACAAAAGAGACACAGTTAGAGTGATATTAGCCAAACCGGGCCTTGGATTGATGCATAGTTGACTCTTAAACGTCAAATATGACTTTTTTACTGTTTTACTAAAGTTTCAATAGAATCCGAATGCATTTGATCAGTGTTTTGTATGTCATTTGTTGTTTTTACTTAAAATGAAGTCCATTTTAAATGAAAGAGAGACACCTTTAGTGGTGTCGGCCATACCGTGCCTCGGATTGAGGTGGGGTTGACTCGTACACATAAAAAATAAACTATGGATCATTTTTCTAAAGGTTTAATAGAATCAAAATGTGTTTTTTTAGTTTTACGTATGTCAGTTTTTGTTTTCACTTAAAATGAAGTCCATTTTAAACTAAAGAGAGACACATTGAGTGGTGTCGGCCACACCACACCTCGGATTGAGGTGGGGTTGACTCTCACACATCACAAATCACACATGGATTTTTTTTCCTAAAGTTTCAATATAATACGAATGTGTTTGGTCTATTTTTCGTATGTTAGTTGTCGTTTTCACTTAAAATGATGTCCATTTTAAACAAAAGAGAGACACTTTGAGTGGTGCCGGCCACACCGCACCTCAGATTGAGGTGGGGTTGACTCATACACATCAAATATAACCCATGGATAATTTTCCTAAATCATAAACTCATTAATAATGCATTGGGTTTATTTTATATATTTCAATTTTTTATTTCACTTAAAATGTAGTACATTTAAAAAAAAATCGAGATACACTTATAGTGATATCAGCCACACTACTCCTCATATTGAGGTGGGGTTGACTTGTATACATCCCATATGACATATGGATCATTGTGCTACTGTATAAATAGAATCTGAATGATTTTGTTTGGTTTTCCGTATGCTAGTTGTTATTTTCACTTAAAATCCTATCCATTTGAAACAAAAGAGACACAGTTAGAGTGCTATCGGCCACAAAAAGCCTTGGATTGAGATAGGGTTGACTCGTACACGTCACATATGACCCATGGATCACATTAACACATTTTTAACAGAATCCGAATGCGTTTGATCGATTTCCCATATGTCAATTATTGTTTTCACTTAAAATGAAGTCCATTTTAAATGAAATAGAGACACTTTGAGTGGTTCCAGCAACACCGTTTCTCATATTGAGGTAGGGTTGACTCTTACATGTCAAAAATGACCCATGGATCATTTTCTTAAAGTTTCAATAGAATCTAAATGCGTTTGGTCGGTTTTCCATATGTTAGTTGTTTTTTTCACTTAAAATGAAGTCCATTTTAAACTAAAGAGTGACACTTTGAGTGGTTCTGGACACACCGCACCTTAGATTAAGGCGGGGTTGACTTTTACACATCACAAATGACCCATGGATCTTTTTTCTAAAGTTTCAATAGAATCTGAAAATGTTTGGTTAGTTTTTCGTATGTCAGTTGTTGTTTTCACTTAAAATGTTTTCCATTTCAAATAAAAGTGAGACATTTTGAGTTGTGGTGGCCTCACCGAGCCTCGGATTGAGGCGTTGTTGACTCGTACACATGAAAAATGACCCATGTATCATAGTTCTAAAGTATCAATACAATATGAATATGTTTGGTTGGTTTTCTATATGTCAATTGCAATTTTCAATTAAAATGTTGTCCATATCAAATAAAACTGATAAATTTTGAGTGGTACTGGAGACACCAACCTTCATATTGAGTTTTGGTTGACTCTTACACGTCACTTATGACCTAATGATCGTTTTTCGAAAGTTTCAATGGAATCTGAATTAATTTGGTCCGTTTTCCGTATGTCATTTATTGTTTTCACTTAAAATGAAGTCCATTTTAAACAAAAGAGAGACACATTGAGTGGTGTTGGCCACACCATGCCTCATATTGAGGTAGGGTTGACTCTTACACATCACATATGACCCATGGATCATTTTTCTAAAGCATCAACACATTTCGAATGCATTTGGTATGTTTTTCGTATGTTAGTTGTTGTTTTCACTTAAAATGTTGTCCATTTTAAATACATAGATACACTTAGAGTGATACCAGACACACTACACCTCAGATTATGGTGGGGTTGACTTTTATATGTCAAATATGACAGATGGATCGTTTTTCTAAAGTATCAATAGAATATGAATGAGTTTGGTCAGTTTTTCGTATGCCAGTTGTTCTTTTCACTTAAAATCCTGTCCATTTTAAACAAAAGAGAAATAGTTAGAGTGATATTAACCACACTGAACCTCGTATTAAGGTGGGGTTGACTCGTACACGTCACATATAACCCATGGATTTTTTTCCTAATGTTTCAATGGAATCTAAATGCATTTGGTCGGTTTTCTGTATGTCATTTATTGTTTTCACTTAAAATGAAGTCCATTTTAAACGAAAGAGGGACACTTAGAGTGATACCGGAAACACCACACCTTGGATTGAGGTGGGGTTGACTCTTATATGTCACATATGATAGATGGATATTTATTCTAAGGTATCAACAGAATCTGAATGTGTTTGGTTAGTTCTCCATATGTCAGTTGTTCTTCTAACTTAAAATCTCGTCCATTTTAAACAAAAGAGACATGGTTTGAGTGCTATCGGCCACACCGGGCCTCATATTGAGGTTTAGTTGACTCGTAAATGTCCCAAATGATGCATGGATCATTTTTATAAAATATCAACATAATATGAATCCATTTTTCTGTCTTTTTGTATGCCAGTTATTTTGACTTAAAATGATGTCCATTTTTAAAAAAATGATACAGTTTCAGTGGTACCAGCCACACCAGGCCTCGGATTGAGGAGGGGTTGACTTCCACATGTCACATATGACACATGGATAATTTTCCTAAATATTAAATAGAATCCAAATGCATTTTTTGGTTTTCCATATGGCAGTTGTTGTTTTCACTTAAAATTATGTGCATTTTAAGCCAAAGAGATACATTTTTAGTGGTGTTGGCCACACCGCGCCTCATTTTGAGGTGAGGTTGACTCTTACATGTTATATATGACTCATGGATCGTTTTCCTCAAGTATAAACAGAACAATAATTCTTTTTTTCAGTTTTTAGTATGCCATTTGTTGTTTTCACTTAAAATGATTTCCATTTTAAACATAAGAGAGACACTTTGAGTGGTGTCGGCCACACCGTGCCTCGGATTTAGGTGGCCTTTCTTGTCAAGTATCTCACATAGGGGACTAGGTATCAATTGAGGTATGGTATTACCATCTTTCAAAACATACATGTCCTCGGTTTTTCTCCAATGGAACCAATATCACTCATGAGTAATAGAAACTATCCCGGTAGCCCTCACCTAGAAACCAAAGCATACATCCAAGAATTTCAAGTCAAAATTCTCTGAGAATGAAGATTCTGTCCATGAGTCCTTAACATGTAACCCATGTCTTATCCTAACAACTGACAAGTAATCCAAATCAAACACGCCATAATTCACAAAACATGGGGAATGTACAACAAGGTTTTGTGTTCAAATTAAAGCATGTCATCACATGCATTTGATGAGCATGAGCTAATAATCTTAACAAGACATTCATATAGTTCAAGACATACAAAAATGGAATAATCCTAAATAATATTACATTACCAGAGAAATAAAAAATGGCATGTGAAATCAACATGCCCACATTTACATGTCATCCATGAGGTATAACATTTAATCAACTTGTAATAACTATTTACATAAGGCATATGAGTCTCATTTACTTGCATACATAGTGGTACAAAAGGAAAAGGTTATTCATGTCCAGGGGCTGTCTGGGGTCCAAGGAGGAGGGTGGGGGCTATCCGGGGGGCTATCCGGGGTCCAGGGAGGAGGGTGGGGGGTTGTACGGGGGCTATTCGGGGGGTTGTCCAGGGTCCAAGGAGGAGAGTGGGGGGCTGTTCGGGGGGATGTCCAGGGGTTATCCAGGGACCAAGGTTTAATTTCATAAATTATAGACAAAAACATTTATTGGCCAAGAAGGACAGATAAAGTATAGACAAAATAAATTAATTTTTAATTTGAGATTAATAATAAAGTATGTCAATGATAACAACATTACTGAATTAAACTTGTGAATTATATAACATTTTTATGGATGTCTACAAATGCCAGAATGGCTAGTGAAAAGCACCCCACCCACATAAAAGCGAGTATTAGCCAAGAAGGACACAAAATATACAACGTACAATGAGAACTATATTTAATTGACCCTGAAGTTATGTTAGTACAGTCATCTTGGGGGAAATAGAATATATGATCATGGTTAACTGATGAATTCAAAAGATCATATTTCATATGTTGGACACTATCTAAGGTAAGAAATCATGGGGGTATGGGTATACATTATTCAATTTCTTACATGCTAGTGAGAATGAAGGCTTGAATTAATGACCTGAGTTCACTGATTAAATGAGAGTAGAGGTTGCATAGGCTATGTAAACAGAATGATTAAATAAGGGTAGAGGTTGCATACACTGTGCATGGTGGGGGAGTCTTAGCTTATTTAGAAAATAAAATAAATTCCAATCATAGGTATCAATAAGAAACATCAGCATCAAAAGAAACTCCAAATAAAAAAGGACTAAAAACATCAAACACTTCATGAATTCACTACTATGCATGATTTATCCACATGTTTATCACTAATTATATGCCTTAATCATGAACCACCTCTACCACTCCCAGTTTTCACCAATAAACATATAATATCCCCCCTGATCACAGTATGACTTAACACCAATAGGTAAATATATCAAAATATCTATAAAACAACTCTTTAATAGGCTCAAAACGTAAATATAATCTTGAACCAACCATGGAATCTCTTTCACAACACATTCTCACACACCAGTTATCTCATGTATTACTAAATACCAAACATAGTCACATAACAAGTATACTATAACAAAATACATTACACAAGCCTTATTAAAAAATTCCCATTTAAATAAAACACTTTCCTCAAGATTAAATAATTTATGAAATATCTTTTGAAATCCATTTTAAATAATAAAATCCCTTTGATCATTTTTAACAAATATTTGGAGTATTCTCAAGTCACCCCCATTTGGAAAAGTCGCATTATATTCCCAATTTCCATGCCAAACCATTGAAAACAACTAATATGGGACAATCATCAACCACAAATAACTTAATTGGAAATTAAAAAAACATAAACCAAATGTGATATAGAATTTAATGTAAAGTCAGCGGAAATGAGATTAAATGGAGACAACAAAATCATTAATGGTTCCAACATCATAACTTTTTATTAAAACCACCCATAATAGGAAGGGGAATGCCTCATACACTTAATCCCTAATAAAACAAACCAAATCCCCAATTAAAAACCATATGTTTTTACAAAACCGAATTTAGGGTTTTCACCTTCAATAAAAATGGATAAATATGTAAGAGAAGTGGAAAATGAGCAAGAATACATGAATATTTGGACTTATCCCATCTAACCTAGTGGGGAAGTCTAATTTGATTTGATGGAGGTTCACCTAGGGTGCGTGCGGGGGCTTCTGTAAATTGGGGGTGAACTAGAGAATGCAGGCACATCGGCTCAATTTTACTGCAATTTTGGGGATCTTTTCCCAACGGTTTTTGAAAACCGTTGGAAAAATCATTCCTTTACCAATGGTTTTTATAAACCGTTTGTAAAATGCGCAGCCTATGAAGATTTCCCAATAGTTTTATTCAAACCATTGGGAAATCATCACCTATCTCAACCTTTACCAATGGTTTGATGAAACTGTTGGTAAAGGTCTCCTATACCAATGGTTTTGATGAACCGTTGGTATAGGAGCATTGGGAAACCCCAAATTTCCAGTAGTGGTATCTAGAGAAGACTCGATCGCTGCATATCTAACCTTCAGGGTGTCAACTCCTTCCCCAGGAATAGGTTACACACTTTTGTCGCATCCTCTCTGATCATGCCCCCTTCTTCTTCATCTAAAAAGAGAGCAAAGAAGAGATTAAAAATTTTACCTTATATACTAGTTAGACTCATGTGGAAGGCTTTCTCTAGTTCATTCAAGACTCATGGAACCAACTAACGTCTGGAAAGGCATGATCCAGGTTTAGCGCCAAACTCAAAAGGTTAAGATCCCACCTGCAAAAAATGATAAGTCTTAAACCTAACAGGGAAGATCATATTGAGGACCTAAATAATGATATATCTAACCTAGAATCCCACCTCTAGGGATCCTCAGATGGTGATATATTTTTCATAATGACAGAGAAACAAAATACTCTTGGTGGGGAGCTGACAGAGATGGAGAAGGTGGCTAGAGATCGTTCCAAGGCCCTTTGGCTGAGGGAAGGTGACAGGAACACCAGATTCTTCAATGCCTGCATTAAGGAGAAGAGGGCCACTAGAAGAGTTAACCTATAGTGGAATAATGGTTCCTATATAGGGGATATTGAGGTGCTGGGATCTGGATGAGGAACATTTCAAAAGCCATCTTGCAGGCCCTCTTGACACAAGAGATGACTTTCCCCTTGACACCAACAGTGAAGAAAACTTCTTATTTAGGAACCCCAACTTGATCACTGATCAGGAAAACATATAGTTGGAGGCCATCCATGATGAGAGGGAGATTAAAGAGTATATCCTAGCTCTGAAATCGGAAAGATCCCCAGGCCCCAATGGGTTCCTTGGAACATTCTATGTCTTTGCATGGGATGTTATCAAAGATAATATTATTGAGGCGGTGCAGGACTATTTTAGAGGAGGCAATCTCTTGATATCCATTTGTGATTCAAATCTTGTGCCGGTTACTAAGGTTAAAGAGACTACATCTATAGGGAAGTACAAACCTATTTTTCTGTGCAACTTCTTTTATAAGATTTTAACGGGTCTGATCAACAAGACTCAGTCACCTACTTCCCTGGATAATATCTGACGAACAACATGGCTTCATGCAAGGCCAAAATATCCAAGGGGATACTGGGATTTCAAAAGGGATTGTTTATGACCTTAATAGAAAGTGCACCAGGTCCAATATCATGATTAAACTCGATATGGAAAGGCTTATGACAGGATGATATGGTGCATCATCCTAAAAGTTATGAAACTATTTGGTTTCAGTATGTGGTCTAGAGATTTGATCTTTAGATGCTTTTCTATCCCTAGCTTACTATGGGGCTCATGGGTAGATGCTTCAGCTTCTTTAAATCAGTTTGCGAACAATGGTAGGGGGAACCTATCTCTCCCATCCTGTTCATTCTTTCCCAAGACGTGATCTCAAAGAACATTAACAGTTCAATTTCCAGTGGATGTATCCTCCTATACAAGAACAAATTAGGATCGGGCATTATGTCTCATATGATGTATGAGGACGATATCCTCATATTCATCAATGGTAGGTCGCGATCAATCAATGTCTTCAAAAAGATCATGGAAACCTATAGAAGCTGGAGTGGGCAACGTGTGAATCACACTAAAACAGTGTCTATCTCTCAAGATCCTCCTCTAGTTGGTGTGCCCAGACCATTCAAGAGAGGTTGGGTTTTAATAGGAAACACATCCCAATGGACTATCTTGGAATTCCCATTTCTAATGGGAGAATCAAGAAGGTGGAGTTCGACAACTTAATAGGCATAATCACATCCCTTGTCTATAACTGGATGAACAAGTTTCTCTCTTTTGGGGGAAAAATCACGCTGGCCAATAGTGTTTTTTCGTCCATTCCTATGCACCCATTTGCTGCTATTATCCCTCCTAAAGGGACCATCTTATAGAATGGAAAAATTATGAACTCCTTCATATGGGATAACAGACAAGAGGGAAAATGTTGGAGGGTTTCATGGCCTCAGATGTCCAAACTACTTGATGAAGGTGGTGTGAACCTTTGGAACGTGACGGAGAGCATGCAGGGTATGCACACCCAACTCGCCCGGGACATCATTGAAGGGAATTCATTGTGTGCAAGATTCATCTATGACCGATATGGGGATGATTGGAACAACTGGGAGAACCAGCATAATAGTCTCTCGGCTCTTGCCAAATGCATGAGAGAGCCTCTTATGGTGCTTGAGAACAAGGAAAGATGAGTGATTGGTACAGGTGACATCTGATACTTGAAATAAAATTGGGCTGGATGCAAACTCTACTTCCCAGGGTGCCCCATGCCATAGATCTCTTTCAACCATGCCATGTTTTTTCTGTCCTTCACGTATACAACTATGGATGCAGAACAAAGAGACCTTTTTAAAAACATTACCCCTTATGATGAGCTGGTCAAGTGCATTTTTTATGACTCGGTGTCTAGAAACTTCCACACATGATCCTTCATTGAATCGATCCGCACTAACCAGGGATAGGATACATGGGAAAGACACCTCTGGTGAAAAAATATCCCGACAAAGATGAAATTTCTGGTCTGGAGGATCTATAATAGAGCCATCCCAATTGGATGAGAACATCCAAGAAAAGGTATTCAGATTGCATCTCATTGTTTGTGTTGTGCCAACCCAACCACTGAGTCAGTATGGAACCTCTTTTTTGATTTTGGCTAGGCTAAATTCGCATGGGACATGGATGGACGATAGATGGGAGTGCAAGGGAATCATGCTAGCGAATCTGAATTCTTCACTTAGTGGTTTCAGGGAACTGACAACCAACCCAAGGCGCACAATCTTCGCGGAATGGCATGCGCTTCAATCTTCTAGGTCATTTGGGACATGAGGAACATTGAACGTGGAGGTAGTCAAAATTCAGATACGTTTCTAAAGGTTTTCTTTCTCTACTTTCTAGAATAGATTAGATATCTTCTTTATGGAGGGACGCATATGATGCCTTCGTCCCCGGATGGCCTAGCACACGGCAAGGGAGGTGGGTTAAGTGGAACCTTCCCAGTTTTGGCCTTAAAATCAACGTGGATGGAGCTTGCACTAAAGGCATTATTAGGGGAGGAGGGATGGTCTGTGACAACAGAGGATATATGGTCATCGGTTTCAATGCCTATTATGGTTCGAGCACTCCCATTGAATCTGAATCCAGAGCCCTTCTCAGCGGCCTATCCATCTACCATGATCACCACATTCCCATATCTACAGTCGAATCAGACTCTTGCCACCTGGTCAACTTTCTTCACAACAAAACTAGATCCCTATTGTACTTATGGTACATTATCAGGAAATTCAAACTCCTGTTGCGCCATGACACGAAGATTACTCACAAATGGAGGGAAGGAAAATTTGTTGTTGATTGTCTTTCTAGAAAGGGAAGCCTTGAGAATCGTTTTATTATCTATGATAGCATCGGGTCTCTTCCTAGTGAATGTAACCTCGTTGTAAGCAATGATTCACTAGGATTGCATCACATTCGGCCCATTTGACTTGGTGGGATCCTCAATAAAAAGTCAATTTCAGCTGATAGATCGTGTAAAATTATACACAATTGGTTCCTATATCAATACCTTAAATAGTTTCACACCATCCCATTGACATACATTTTTTTGATTTGTTGTTAATAAGGGACAGTAAATAGAATCAATATTTCAGTTTCATTGCGCAAATTAAGTGGTTGAAAATTTCATACATGAACTGAAAATTAAAATCATGTGGTTGTAAATAAATTTAAATAAAGAGATTTTTGAACCCATTTGAGGTTGATTTTATATTTTTTTATAATATTTATATATTAATATTTTATTTATATATGTTGAGGATGATATAGGTGTTGAATTAAATATAAACTGATGAAAGTAAATTTATTCAATTTCCCTCATGATACATGGTCCCTATGATTTATTTGAAAAAGTTTTTATAATGGAATTATAATTTAATAGAATAATTTAATGTTTTTAGATTTATTTAAGTATTTGAGGAAATTTTGAAAGGAGATGAGATCACTGGAGATAAATTTTGAAGGTTTTAGATCTTCATATTTCTGGAAAAATAGAAAATTACACTATATATAGAAGTGAATTTGAATGTTCATTGAATATGTAATAGTAAATATATAATTAATCATAATAAATAAGATTCAAATTAATTCTATTGTACATGTTTATTAGTAAATAACACAAACATAATGATAAAACCCTATACAAAAATGTTTATTAAATGGAACATCCTGATACATATGGGTACATAACTCAAAAGTAAAGGTAAAAAACTTGTATGTAAGGTTTAATCTAAATGAACTAGATGATATATAAGAGTTATCATGGTTTTTTAATGCAGACATATGTATAGTTATGAAAATATAAAGCATAAGAATTATTGTTGATTGAGTCATTGGATATATATTAAATTTAATTTCATAGTTAAGGATATATAAAATGCTTGATGTGATATTTATTGTTATATGTAAATGTTGATAGATTGAAAAAATGTTATAATTCTATGGGTTGTAAATGTGATGATTTTTTTTTCTTCAAGTCAAAAACATAACAATTCATAAGAATTTTTTTGTTATTCAAAATGATTCATAAGGTAATTAACAAGAATAAGTTAAGGGGTTCTAATCGTAATAATCTCTAAGATTTCATGTTTTAATATTTAAAATTATTTATTAAGATCCATGATAGAGTAATTATCAAGACATGTTGTTTGACATGTTTAATGCATTGAAAATGGGTTTATGTGGAAAGTTAGATGAAGATCATGGGATATAGTACAATGAAATCAGTTGAGAGTTTATAATGGATTGAATATTTTGGTATAAAATCCACAAGGTTTTTTCAAGGAATTGGGAATTATAGAACCATGATTATCAAACATTTATTGGAATTTCCATAATTTAACTATGGAAATTTATTAAGGTTATAGGCCAAAAATATAATTTAGATAGGGGGGAAGTTGAAAATAAATAAATATTGTTTAAAAAAATTGAAAAATAATTGTGAGTAGTGAATGGGCCTAAGGATTACATAAAAGGAGAGGATGAAGAAAATCAAGATCAGATTAGTCTATTTGTGGGCCACACTTACACTAGTGACCATTCTTCAAAGTATTGTTTCTGTATTGATTCTAAAAATATTTTTCTTGTACAAGTCTATTTATTAATAAAAAATGTAATAGGTTCTAGGAAATACCCTTTATTGTAGATTCTACTTTATAATAAATGATGTTTTTTTATTTGGTGGGATAAAAACATCATACATTGCAAACATAGTCATACATCTTAGTGGTAAAACTCATTAAAAAGTATATTATATGCAATTTAATTCTTTTAAATATTGTGTGTTAGATTGATATGTTCTGAAAAATATGGAGGGTGGTTTGGATTTAGATAAAAAATATTAAGATTTATTCACTCCCCCTCCCTAGATTTTTAGTCACATGTAATTGATACTATCATGTTTATATGTTAGGAGTGATCAATTACTCTTTTGGAACATGTATTCCCATTATAATTTTTTCAAGATACATTATTTCCCATAAATGAACTATATTTAATTTGTAAAAAAATATAAATTATCCCAACTAAACCTCACATGTGCCTATCTTTAAACTCTAACCAAATTCTCTAATATCAATCAAAAGATTCTCTGATTTCTAGAAAGTATGCTCCATGATCCCTCCTCTAAAATTATTTTTACTATAGTTATAATTGAGGTATCTATATAAAATAATGATATTTATTACCTATAAATCTAAATTTTCGCTTACTATAATGTAAAATCATCATCGATTCTACAAATTAATAAAAAACAATGTAATGAAAATTATACATATATATCTAATATCGCCATAAAATAATATAAATTAACATAACAAATATTATCTTACAAATTATACATCACTAAAAAATACAATAATACATAAAACTAAATATGTATGAAACTAATGTGATCACCCTAATGAATACTTACATTTATTGGCTACCATATCACCCATCGTTCTTTAATGTATAGGATTTTCAACTTGTTTCACCTATTGATTTGTATGATGATGAGAGTAGAAAGTTCATAAGAGTGGATACAAGGGTGAGAAATAATACTCTAAAAAGACATCCTAAGTAGTGACACAACTCCTATAAATAATTAGTGCCTATGTGCATCCTCAATATATAAAATATAAAAAAATTGAACTCCTTAACAAAAAACATCATTGATCCCCATAAAATCCCTTAATTATTTCACATGGGCTTCCATATTTCACTACAATAAAACCCAATAAATAAAACATTATTAAAAAAATTTATATCCACACCTCATAATATCATAATTATAAGGTAAATTATGAACTATGTAATTCTTAGGACAACTAAGAACCTATGTTCTTAGGTCATACATTTATACAACCATTAGTTTCCCAAAAAGGGTAATATTCAAAAAAAATATGGAGGATCACCATATGCACCATCAATAGATATTATAAATTATTCACATCACATGTGGATAACAGTCGTGTAATGTAATTTATCCCCACTTATCTTCCTTAAGAAAGACAATAGGAAATGAATTAGAAATAAAATGTATATTGAAATTAATAATAAAAGATGTTATATCTCATATTTCATAAAACATTTCAATGTACAATGATTCATTCAGGATGAACCACAATATCATGTTGGAGTTTTACCTTTATGGC
Organism: Viscum album; assembly: GCA_963277665.1. Lineage (NCBI taxonomy): Eukaryota > Viridiplantae > Streptophyta > Magnoliopsida > Santalales > Viscaceae > Viscum > Viscum album. The sequence continues at coordinate 956,047,445 of OY728143.1, read as the reverse complement.
TATTCTTGTGCTATAGTAGCACCTCTCTGACTAGCCTTCCTTGAACCACATTTTTAGGGTGACAAAATAGTTAATTATTATTACATCTCCATCCACATCAATATTAGATATTTGAGATAGATATAGTGTTTTTAATATGTTAAATTGTCATATACCTCCATCCCAAGATAATGAGTGAGAATTGGATTAAATACTTTTGTGAATCATCTATGGTCAATAAACAAAAGATATAGGTGAGAAGTGTAAATGACTGAATATTATCTTCTATCTTTAAACCAAGTCAGTGGGTGAGTATGTGTGTAGACACTCTAATTTATTTTCATGCTTAACATCTTACAAAAAAAATTATAATCACAGATACAAAGTAATATGAGTAAATAAATAAATCACACTACCTAATTAATGTTAAATATATTGGTCACATAGAAATTTTCATATAATAACAAAAAGTTATTAAATCATCCTCCTTCAATATATAGAAAAGTAATTATAGGTTAATTTCATTTACAGGATTACCCCAATTTACTAAGTCACAACAATAATTATATCAATATCCACATTCTGAGCCCACATCTATATTTTGATGATTAATTTAAATCATTATCAAGAGATTATTATATCATAATTATATTAATCTTCATTATTTTCTTAATAATACCACCACCTCAAATGATAATATCTTTTTCATCATTCCATGATGTTATTATATGTAATACATGTAATCCAAATTTATTCATAACATCACTAAATTAACACCACATTAGCACTATAATACATACTTATCGTCAATGAGATTGAAAAATATCTCTTTATAATGTTCATATTGTTATTTAAAACCATCATCATATGATATCTACTTTATAACGAGTCTCAATATCTCATGTCATCGTAAATATTTCCTCATCGTAGTTTAGAAGTTTGCGTCCTTTAAATTATTCATATATAATGGAAATTATCTCTCAAAATTATGTATAATAAACAACTTATCATCCAATATATTCCTTGTTCATGAAATATTAACATATAAACAAATTAAATTTTGGTGAAGCCTTCATGATATATCAGGAGCATCACTTTAAGTATATAAATTGTTTTCCATAATTACTTTAATCGTTATTATCATAATTATCAATATTTTATATCCTTCTTGTGTAATCAATGTCATAAAAGGAAGCTTGTTCTGTCAAGAATAAATTTAAAAATCATAAGGTAATGTGACTAATAAACATATCCACAAGTGGATTCACTAATAAATTAAATAATAATTTCTATTCTTTTATTCAATAATCAATCATACCATTATAACTAGACTGCTTTATCATTGTATGATTCCTAAGTTATCACCATATAAAGTCCACATCATCAAAAAAGGTATTTCATTAAATAATTTTACAATAAAAATTCAACGCAATATCATGAATATTATTTAATGTAAATTAGTAAGGATGAAACATTAAACTTCAAAAAAAAATGAACAATGTTTTTTTGGTTTGGTATATTAAAATATGTCCCATATGATTTTTAATGTTAAAAATGACCCTAAATGATCTCCAACGTGCCTTAATGTCCCTAAATCTATTATACAGTTCCAAGTGGAACAATTATGTTCCTCCCAAGTGTACCCTAAGATGTTCCATATTGTTTCATCCCATTAGAGAATATAATTTTTCTAATCATCGATTATATATCCCCTTCTTATTCATCTTGGATTTGGTTGAGTCATTTTATATGAGGTAATATGACCTTGTGAGATATTTTTTGATAAAATTGATCTTGAAATCCTGACCAGGGTATGGGGAACCTCTCCATGTCATAACATGGCTATGAAAACATTCATATGATTGATTCAATAAAATAGTCATGTTTCTTCTAAACTATACACCCACTTCATCATCAAGGAGAGATCGGTGGCCCTCTAAAAACCATTAGATTGTTTAATGGAATAGTTACTAACTCATTTACATGATTTATATCTCCACCAACATCATTCATTTTCCACTAGAAATTATATTGGAACCTAGGTGGGAGACATTATTTGATTGACATAGAAATTATATTTCTACATTCATATTGTTGTAAGGATCACAGAGACGTTTCCTTGAATCATGAATGAAATAATAAATACATAAAAAGTAAGATAGAAGTGGTAATTCAAGGAAACATCTATCATTAATATCATCCAAAACATTCATCAAATTATCATTTTACTAGTATAAGTAAATTTCTTTTATCATGATAAATCATTTTTATTATGAATCTTTATAATTTAATGTTATCCCCACTTTTATAAAAAATGATACTAAAAAACCTCCCTAAGATATCTCTAAAAATAAAATTCATAATTTTAAAATAATATCATTGGAATCATTTCATGATAAGGGTTTTGAATATATATTCCATTCATCATGAATTTCATATTTGGGTTTCCAAATCTTAGAGAAAAGTTAAGAAGTATCCAACTTCTCTCCAAGAATAAACTCAGTCTATAAATATGATTAATGTTATATATTTTTATAATATTTTATTTATTTTTCATCATATATTGGTTACATTTTAAATTTAATGTCATATTGATAATTAAAGTAGAATTGAATGTCAATTCCACGAGTTACGAATTAATAAATGTCATATAAAATAATCATAAATATTCTACAACAAATTTCAGTACTCAGGTGGATCAACCCAACATCAGTGGAAACCTCCATCATGAGAGAAATGTATAATCATATATTTTATTTCAATTATTTATAAATATTAATTTATAGATAGAATTTCATAAAAGTATTACTTTTAAAATAAATATTTCATTTATTTAAAAACACACCATGACACTTAAAATTCCATTGGTGTTAGATGATTGAAAAAATATAACCCAAAAAAGGGAAAATCCTAATTTTAGACTGAGTGAAAAAAATATCAAATCAACACTCCATGAAGGAGAAAATTATATTTTACCTTTTATACTCTAAAATCAGCATTTATTTCAAAACTTCTCATGGTATCCCATATAACCACTATAATACATCACTTAAAAATATGTTTTTCAATTAATAAATTAAAATTGAAACTATATCCAAATTATAATTTTTTTAAATAAGTTTTTATCAAAAATATCTTGAAATACTATAATTTTTATTGATTGTTTTTACTGTTTTTAGGATTCCTCTCAATATCTTGATGTACCCAAGAACATATTCATTGAAAAGTGATTTAAAATTTAAATTTTGACTTGTGTGGGGTTTTTTCATTCATTATAAACCTACATATAGAAGAGTGTGGATAAAAAATTATGATAATTGTATTTCAACATTGTTATCAAAGCTTTTTTTAGGGCACGCACATCCATCTGTCGAAGAGGATGGGCAGCTGTTTGTTTCCCAACTTTTCTACATTCCAAATGTAGGTGTAATTTATCACTTCTTTATATATGTTTTCTCTTTGATCAGAACGAGATGATGGGGAGTGGGCCTCTCCTTATGATGATTTCTCCTCAAAATTTATCTCATATTCTGAGTCTCCCTTAATTATTTATATGTTGTTTGTGAAACTCTTCTGAGTGCCATGTCTTTGTGGATGACAGTTAATTACACTACTTATGTCAGGACATTCCATGGGGTCATGTCAGGTAAGAAACCTTTTGTAACATCTCGGGTAAATAAAGAATAATAAATTTACATATTTATTAATTAAATATTAATTTTACTTTTAAGGGGATTCTATGTTTGATGGTGTACCTGGCATGCTACAAGGGGTTTCTACAAAGTCTAATGTTGCACACAATGCTGAGTCATACTGAAAAATAATAATATAATATATTTCAAATCGTAGTTAACCCCTATCCCTTTAATTGGCAGGAATGAACATAACTAACTTCGATATGATTATACATTTTTTTAAATGTTTTTACATTTATCCAATAAATTTTAGTGGCTTAAAATAATAAAAAATTTGATTTTAAGCATTAATACTCTAATATTCATTAAAATGTCAATTTACCACATTTTGATGGTGAACCCTGTTTAAATATTGTATTGGTAACATTTATATGTTCTATTTGAAAAAATAAAATCTTCTTTAGAATTGGGACATCAAAATTTACTTTGGGTAAATTTTTGGTATTTTTCAGATAAAATTTATTTTTAATGAATAGTGAAAAATACTGTATTTTAATTCAGAGCTGTCTTTTAATCTAATTTATTTATATAGATATAATATCTTTATAATTGGTTTTAAAGTATAATTAGATTATATTTTTACCATTTAATCTAATATTGGTCATTGGAAGTAATTTCACTTTGAATTTGGACATAAACAAGTGTCAATCATTTGATAGTTATTATTTCTTAAAAACACACTTTTTATTTTGACTACGAGAATTAATTTTAAATTAATTAATGAAAATTCTATGTTTTCAATTTGTTAAAATATACATCATTTTATAATTCTGAATATCAAATATAGATTAGGCTGAATGTTTGGTATTTTTCTGAAAAACGTCATTTTTTGATGAATAATGAAAACATTGAGTAGTGGTTAAAAAGACCGACATTTTCATTTAAATGAAATTTAATCGCTTATGTGAATTTAATTTTGAAAATACAATATACATGGTTGTTATTATTAAGTAAGTTTGATTCAATAAGATAAAAATAATTTTTGGTGAATAGTAACTTCTCACTTTTATTTACCGCGGTTAAAGGTAAATAGGGTAATTCAAGGTAAAAAAAATATTATAATAATATTAAATTTCCCTAACATGTGTATTGATCCTATTGGTTGATACATTGGAAATCATGTGGCTCTTTGGGTTGATTTTTGGACCCCATGGAGCCACTTATGACTGATAATGACACTTAATATTAGTTAATTTAAAGTAATGACAAAAATGACTAAAACATATATCTTTTTGTAAATAAATTTTTACATGTTGTTGTATAATTTATATCTTCTACTATAAATATTCATTATAAATATAAAAATATTTTCTACATCATGGTATTTTTTTATAATATTTAGACATCAAATAAATAAAATTATGTATGACGCAATAATGATGCAGTGTTTACCTCATTAATGAATGATTTAAATAAATAAGATTATAAAGATTAAAACAATATCCAAAGCCTTTCCAATTCTTATTGGATTATTTCATTTCAAACAGGATTCATCTTATATTCTACTTTAATAAGTTTTAAACCTTTAGAAACCGAAAATCATTATATAATAAAATAATATTTTTAAACTTTCCTAAAGAGCCCCTCCTCCCCTTATAATAATCCCTCACATTTAACCCATTAACCACACCTCTAAATCCCCTTGTATAGTCCAAAATCTACCCAAATAATCTCTCATGATACCTCTCTTCCACCTATAATCCTTACCTTAGGCTGAAGGCACTTCAAGAAATCCTTTTGGTTCAAACCAAAAGAAGTTACCTGATTTAAAGGTATCACCTTCTCTTAAATTATTTTATTTTATTTCACTTATCCAACCCCCTAAACTCTGTTTATTTATTTATTTTATAACAACACCAGTATACTCACTATAATAGGTTGTTTTTAAGAGAATTATTTGAACTAAACTTACACACTCCTCCGTCAAATGGGTAAATAACATATTGTTTCTATGGACGGTGAACTACTACCTCACGAAATGATGATTATTCAATCTTCTCCTACCACCTATTATGGTGGACATTAAGATGGAACTATATTTATATGTGATATATATTATATTTATATTTTTTCTATACTTATTTATTTTTCATTTATATCATACCTTTATGATTTCCATAATGGGTAAATATGATAATTTCCTTTGAGGAAGTGCGGGCTACCGCCCACTCAAAGTGATATGACTGGTCCATGCCATGTGTGGAAAGTATAAAGGATATATTTAATTAAATTATATATGATATTATACTGGAATTATAATATACCTATTTATCATTAAGTTTTCATTCCATTAAATATGAAATATAAATAAAAGTAGTGTTCATGCGTACGTACGACTTACCGTCTCCATGAATGGTGAATTTCATTTCTTATCTCCAAATGTTATGTAATATTATAAACACATATATATATATATACTGGATATATATGATATATATGATATCTAAATCATGAATATCATTCTGGAGATAATGGACTTTTGACTACATGAACAGCTTCTAATTATAAGAACTTCATTTTTTACTCTGGTTCCAAATATCGACAAAATAACCATTATTAACTTAAATGATTACATAATGTTTATAACATGGTAATAAGTGATATAAGAGGAATAATAAACTTGAAAAGGTTCTTAAGAAAGTAAAAATTAACATTTGTTTATTTTTTAGTCGATTAAATATTGAACGGGTCAAGTCAGACATGAGGTAAGAGACTTCATCTCAATATCCTTTCATTGAGGCATATTTTGTTTTAAACACGTCTTTCTTTTATACAGTGTATAAACCCCTTTAAATTTTCATTTCATTCAAAGGGAATCTTTTTTCAACATGGTGTTTTACAAAATGAAAAAAATGAATGTTTCTTTTTAACCTACGTAGTGACAATGAACTTTCCGTCCTTGCGAGCGTTATTTGATATTTGACTTCCTTAAAAATCCATAATGTTTTTTAAAAGGAAAATAAATACCATATACACTTTTACATATTTTGGTATTGAAAATGTTTTTGATAATGGATTTCTTATGTCAATATATTTAAATGATATATTTTGATTGAAATATGGGAATTTTATCTTCTATTTATTTTTGTTTTATCTGTCATGAATATGTTATAGTTCTTGGGCATTGTTTACGTATATGGGTAGTTCTGTGATAAACCTAGGGTGGGTGATCTTGAGATGTCTCTCTAATGAATTGGGTAACGTGAAAAAGTTAAGAGTTAATGTTTCTCTAAATATATTTACGAAATATACTATGATGGATATTCCAACGTAACTCCCTATGTAGCTGTGATAGCTACAATGTAAGTTAGATATGGATTCCACAAGTTACCTTTATGATTTGTGATTACTATGTGTTATTACTAAATCTTATGATTTCATGAGGTATGTTAAAGTTCTTATTCTTGATATGTATTGGTGGACTAATGTTCTCTTTCCATGTTTTATAACCCTTACTGAGCTTTTTATGCTCTTCCTAAGTTTTGAAATGTTTTTCACATGACTTAAAGATGAATAGGGTCAAGGATGGGATCATGGAAAAGTCATGCTATCTAAAACATGGAACTAGACATGACTCTTTTTTTCAAGAGTTTCTATTTTATGAAAAAATGGAAAATGAGTAGAAGAGTCTTCTTTGTAATTTTTGAGATGTAATGTAATAGTTATGGACTAATTCTCTAAGACTCTAAACCTGAAAAGATCGTAAATGTGAATTATCCATTTAATTCATTATTATGTAATGTGTTAATCTTGGGTCCTTATACCTTTGGTTAGGGGAGTAGTCATGTTGGGAATTATAGGCATGTCTGGATGCTGAAATACTGGTACACCTAGATTTATTTCCCTTATTATGGGGCTTCTCAAGGGTGTGGAATCATAAGGCATCTCACATTGAATGTGGGGAATTATATTCCAGAGGCATGTCTCTGAGGTTTTCCTCGGCTTCCCATGTTTAACATGGTGTATTCTACGAGATTAACAACTAGAAGAGGTGGATCAAAATGATCAAATCCATGATGGGAGTGGATCATATGGGTATTCCCTTAAGAGGGGGCACATAGATGGTTTTACCAAATGGATGGATCATAATGCCCAATAAGGACGGATTCGAGGTGATTTGTCCCATAGGGGGAAGATATCACACCGTGAAGGCTGATCTGGATGCCTCAATGGGCGGATTAGAGGATGATTGGGTACTGGAAAAGGGGACACAATGGTTTACCATTGGCAAGGATTGAAACTCCTAGAGGAAGCCTACATACCCTATATAGAAGAAATGGGTCAAGACCCACATAGTTCGAGAGGGTGAATCATGGGATCGGGGTGTACACAATGGAAAACAACCCAAACAGATGTTAGGGCTTATGCATGATTAGCAGCCGGGGTGATACAAAGAGTAATGATATGAATGGGGAATACACATGTTTAGCTACCCATGTTCTATAAATATCAATGATATTAATATATATTACACATGTTTATATTCCTGACTGCTAAAAATTGCAATGAGATGAATAGGACTAACACATGGTTAGGCACTTGAGTGTTATAAAGAGCAATGAGATGAATTGGGCTTACACATTGTCAGATCACCAAATGGATGGCATGATTTCACCAGGATGTGGTACCCCAGGTAAAGTCAGGATGGGTATAGATGAAGTTTTAAAGGATGGAATGAATAGGAATGGAACTGAAAATTGGTGTATAGGTGACTGTATTTGGCTTGAAACTCGAACATGATTCCATTGTATAACCTTGTTAAGGAATAAAAGTCCACATAGTTTTGGGTTGGGGTGATGAGTCACCTAAGGAGGTGGCTCGTGATAATGGATGTGTGGATGAGGACCTGGAGGAAATAGAACCAATGGGTTAAGGCTTCATCTTCCAGAAACACAATGTCTCATGGGAGAGACTAGTATGGGACATGGGTGATGGGATTTAACCTCAAAGAGGATTCTTACAAATCCCTTTGGAAGGGAATAAAATTCCACATAGTTCAAGATGGGGAATAGAATCATGGTGTACACAATGGACAACAAACTGATGATATGTTGGGGCTCACGCATGGCTAATAGCCCAGAACAAGTGGGAAACTCTTGGTTGGAGGAGTTTGGATTGAGTGTGGGGATTATGCATGGTTAGCTACCTAAGAACTAGTCTGACACCATTATCTAGTGGACCAGTGATGGGGGTCCCAACAAAGGGGACACCAATGTTTACCAGTGTTTGGGGTTCAACCGTAGGGAGGCTTCCTACATAACTTTTCCATGATATAGGGATCAAAACCTACATAGTTTGATAGTATAGAGTTTAATGTAATTGGGGACAAATGGCGAATATAGTTTATTGTCATGCGGGATGAGAATGAACTGACATGAAGACGGTCAGGATAGAATGGTGTTGTACTTGAACATCAAAGAAGCTTCCTATGTACCTCTCTTGAAAATGGAAAGGATAAAAGATCATGTAGTTCGGTAGAGAGGGGCTCTGGCCTTACTCACTAAGTTATCCCAGAGAGGGTGTCATGGTCAATGCTTACTCTAAGTCCATGTAAGTCATGATTATTGTGAGAAACAAGTGGAAACAAAGACCTGATGATCATGTCATGAAAGGTGTATCTATGAGGAATGGAGCGGGGCTTAGGCATGGTTAGTTGTCCAAGGAGGAAATAGGTGGGCCTACTCCAAGAAGGAGGCCTGAGTATGGGTCTAGATGAAAGAGGAGGATATTAAAACCGTACATTGAGAACCCTGATAAGTTGGGTCGTGGCTTACGTAGAGACTTCCCAAGGTGTTCATGGAGACAAAGTGTAGAGGGGGGTGAGAGGGCACTGGTTCCCATTCCCTTCATGATCCTCTTGAGGCTTGTCACTTATTCCATTATCACAGTTCAAAATCATGTGTTGTGGATGTGGGTTCTTGGAAATTTAACATCATACATCTCAGACAACGTGGATTCACTCTTCACCCCTAGGACTTACATAAATTACGCACTTTAAACCCTTGGTAAAAGGGAATACACCAGTAAAGCCATAGCTGTAGGGTTATGGAGTTATCCATTGAAGGGTCCAGGTTAGTGTGGCTATGTGAAGAAGAAATAGAAATTAACAGGCCTATACAAAGAAGCATGAGGAAAAGAAACACAGCATGGAGCACTACTCGAGTGACTTTTAAATCATTTTGTACAAGCCTAGAGGGCCGCACAGAAGAGGGGTTTGTGAAGTAAGAGGTCTTGTAGAGGAGGGATTTGCAAATTACATGAGATTGAAAATGATAGGGGATTGCAGATCATTGGGATTCATAGAGCACAGGGGCTTGCAGATCACAGGGATTCTTAGAGCATAGGGATCACTGAGAACAAGGCTTCTCATAGTACAAGGCTTCATAGAGGATAGGGATTAAAAAAAAAAGGGATTCATAGAGCACAGGTCTTCATAGAGCACAGGTCTTTGCGATGCATTTTGACCTGGCATATGCATGGAGTTCACATATTCTTGGAGGGTTGTTTGTGATGTCTGGGTTCTTTGTGAAGTCTGAAGTACCTGAAGGGGTCTCCTTCTTTTTATATGGCCCATAAGCTTCGTGAAGGGAATCCCACTTTGAAGAGGGGGTAAATCTAAGCAAAGGGAAAGGGTTTTCACAATGCTCAAGTACATGAGATGACTCATTTTTTCTGATGGTTTGTAATTTAAAGGGTGATTCACTATATGAGAATTTAGAATATGAAAGGTTGGGCTCCCCATAGTTTGTAGTGGGGGAAGCCACATATTTATAAGTATTTGTGAGAGGTGTGATTCTCTTATAGCACACCACAATGAAATTTGTGATTCACTATAGGTGGTAGATTTTTTCAAGTTTCTCAAAGTCGTGAAGTCGACTGTCATCCCCTCTACGGTGTTGAGGCTCGCTTTGTTCCCTCTATGGTGGTTGTAGAGGCTTTCGTTAAGTTCATAGGACTCACAGAGGTGACCATCCTTCCTTCCATGGTGTAGAGCCTTCCAACAATTTCCTCATATCCATAGAGGATACCATCCCTTTTTCACTGCATAATTCACAAAGACAACTAGGATCTTTGTTTCAGACGCGGTTTTGGTGGTATTTCCAAAGTTTCATCATGAAGTAGACTGCCTTTTCCCCATTTTTTTGTTCTTTTCTTATTTTTCCATGGCCTGTATTTTTTCACCAAAAAATTGCCCAACTCATAATGGGATCCAAGTAGAAAAATGAGGATCATATTCCGATGGAATATTTCCAAAATTTAGCAGATCGTGATGTAGGATTGTGATGAGAGCATACAAAACACGGGTTGGGAATGTTGAAGAGATTTTCACAGAAAAAATCAATTTGAACCTCTCCATGACTATATTTACTACGAAGTTTCATCGGATTTGCATCTATAAATAGAGGTAGAAGACCTCTCTTTTGTCCACACCTTCTTCCATGTTCCCACATTTGAACTCTCAAATCATGAAGATCCCCATGCCTCATAAAAGTACATTAAAAACTGGTCACATTTTACTCTACATCACATAGAGAGTCTTTAGACTATACGCTCGTGTGCTCCTCAAGATGTTTCTATGAACTTTGTATAAGATCTCTTCAACTGAACTCTTCGATCGAGCTCTGTGATCAAACATTGCAAATGATCTGTATGAACCATAACAAAAAATACTAGAGTCTTGGGAAAAAATAGACAACCAAGAAACTATTCGGGGGGGGGGTCCTCACTGATGTTTCCCATAGGGAGGAGTTGGAGAATAATCTGGGCTTTGGGGAATATGTGTGAATCCATTCAAATCATGAATCCCAGGTGGAGATCTTATCGGAAATCCAAAAGAAAAATCCACTCTATAATATAATGCCTCTGTATGGATTTGTTCTGAAGGATTGTGTTCTCATCCCTGAATCAAGTAGGGATGAACAAGCTTACTGGTTCAGGAGTACGCCATTTCATCTCTAGTGGTTTAGGGTTGCCGACTGTCATACATGGGAGGATCACATGCCTATTAATGTTGACTGTCTGTATAATCACTTCAACAACATTGATGGTAAAGTGCTATATCTAGAGGTATCTACCCCAAAGTACCATACCATCCTCAAGGAGGCCTTAGGGAATTCGGAGAAGGGTTGGAATGACTATTGGGACCTTCAGCAGGGGGGAAACATCCTGGAGGATTGGGCCTGGGCTTACTGGGATTGTGCATCCTATGAGGAATTTGAGGCAGAGCTAAAGAAAGTGGGGTTGTATGAAGCTCTGTGGGCCTCCCAAATCCAAATTTACCAACTGAAACACAAGATACCAAAGTTACTAAGAATATGGTTTTCAAGAACCAACTCTTTCTATATTGATCACGGGGAGGTTAGCATCAACCTCTAGTACCTTCACAAGATCTCAGTGATTCCAATTATGGGGGTGATGTACAATGAGTTCCTATTTATAGAGAACACATGGGAGGATCTGGAGAATATAACATGGAATGAAAAAGGAACATATAGATCTGGTGTTGGGAAAGGACAATCTGTCGGTGAGGGACATCTATTTTAATTTTTTGTTCAGGCGTTTTGTAAACTTCGCACAAAATCATGCCGCTGAAGGGGAGGAGGCACCCAATAATCTACTAGTCAGGCCTCCCACCTGTCCAAAGGGATCCCAACATATAAAAAATTATTCATAATATAAAATCTAGGAGGGAAGATAATGGAAGTTATGGGGGTATAGTGTCAACACCGAGAAACAACTGATGGTTAGGATGGGTGGGTTTATCTTTTCACTTATCTATAAATGGATTTTGTCGGCCAGGGACAGAAAAATGGTTGTGTGACCGAGAACATTCATTATGGAATCCATGATGGAGATGGGGTATCATGTCAACATGGGGATCTTAGTGCTAGCCAATTTGTACAATGTTTTTTGGAACATCATCGAAGGGAAGAAGTCACAGTGGGTATGAAGACCACTCCATTTCTTGTATGGTTGGATAGAGGTGCACATGAGTATATATGATGATCCAAACCCTATTTCTCCTCGTAGATCAGACTTCCAACCAACCATCATGAATGTAGTGGGGATATTTTTGGCCAAGCTGGCTCCATCACTTGTGCTAACAAAATCTGGAAGGCGTATGAATTCATCTTTCATTCATTTCCACTTCCAACATGTGTATTCATTGATGAAGGTCGGGGAACTGAGGAGCATCGGTCTTATCTCTTGGCCTTTATGGGTGGAGTTTTAGTGGCATGGGAAGACTGTGAGCCTATCTATGAGCCATACACCCTGCACCACTTTATGAGGCAGTTCTGGTGTGTATAGAGGTTGACCATGCAAGTCTACCTAGGAGTACGCCACAAGGATCATCCATCCGTGATGAGGTAGATGTGGCTCATGTTCACGAGACAGGATGAAAAAATTCAGGATGAACTGACTCCACCCACTGATGCCTACAGGTTAGTCATGGAATATACGAAGAGTTGGGAAGCTTCCTATCAAGTGGAGATTCTGAAGAAATGAACCATTCATCCAACAATGGAGTTCTCCCTCAACCATTAGGTTGGGTTCAGAACGTGTCCAGAACACACCGTAATGGTGTATCCAATTCACATCTTAGTGGTGGGGTTATGGTAGGACCAGTGATCCCAAGCCCTGTACTAAGTGGAGGGATGGTAGCAGTGATAGACCCATTGGCCTCAGCTGAGTAGGTCCAAAAGAAAAGAAGTATAGAGAGAGGGTTTCGTATGATACCCTACAAGGCTCTTGGGAAATGGGTGTACCAAAAATATATTCCTTTGGATGTTATCCTTCCAAAGGCTTGGGAAAACTGAGAAGACAAAAAAAATATTATCCCTTCTCATATATGGGATCACATCAATAATTATGGGATGGATATATCAGAGATTGGTCGTGCTGAGACTGTCTTTATAGTGTCTCAGATAAAAGGGGGACTATACATCATTGAGCAAGAGGACTTCGTGCATTCTTGGGGTACTCCGCATCCAATAATGGACTGGGTGAAAGTACTGCTCAGTCAAATAGTCCCATCCCAACTGTCCGATGATAAGCTGAGGGAGTGTTTCCCTTTACCTAATAAATATGAGGGTCATCCTGGGGAGAAGATTCCAACAGGGGGATCCCTTAGGAGGAAGTTGAGGTTGCGGCCTTGGAGATAGAAGAGATTGTCGAAACTCTTGATGTAAATTCTAAAATGTTCCACCGTGGTCACCATTATTTTCATCTAGGATTTCTCAACTAACATTTTCCCTATATAGGAGAACCTTATTTGTAAAACCCATTCCCACATGATAGAAGATGTAGATTTGGTGCATGTGTCTGGGAAAATGGTGATTGCATAATCTACCAGGTTTGCGACACCCTAGGTGGTTCTCCCAGAGTCTTCGGAGTTTTTAATCATGTATGGGGGTTGTTTCTTGGAAATATGATCACAACTGATCTAGAGAAAGACCCATTATTTGACCATTGTAAGTCTTATCCTTCAAATAATTCATAACTGTTCTCTATTGATCCTAGACCACTAATATTGTGTATTTATTTCTGAGAATTTCATCAAATGGAAAGGGCCAAACTGACGAGGATAGATGGGGCTCCCAATTCTCCTTTCCTGAGGGGAGCACCATTTTTCATTGAAAAAATCACAGAAACTGTGACCGCAGGTGTGGTTACCGGTGAGACTGAACCGAACTTTGTTGATGTGGAATCCAGTTACAAAGACCAACTGCATGATGTGGAGCACAACATACATGATAGAACATTAGAGGAAGATCATGCTGCCAAACTTCTAGAGGCGTTCCTAGCATACAAACCTACCGACCTAGAGGACTAGGTTGGGACTTCTTCTAATGAATAAGATAGTATGGCCATATGTTGCTAGTCATGGAAAATATCAAGCACTTCATCATGTAGAACCCACAAGAAGAGTGGATAAACCATGTGGAAAGACTTCTTCCCTGGATGTTTGAAATATGCACTGGAGGAGTGGATGCCTAACGTTCTCATTTTCTCATTCAATATTACATGGAATAGAAAATATTGGAATATTATCGCAGCCTCAGTGTCGGCTAGTAGTGGAGAAATTCTATCAACACCAAGATACTCGATGTGGTTGAGCAATAGATATGACACCTTAGGGTTCAGGTGAATGAACATTCTACTTTCCTTGATTCATAATTGGAACTCATATCATGATTGAAGGTACATTTGATAGAGGTCGAGGAGCATATGAGGTGATCATCTGATTAAATGATTACGATCCGAGATAAGGAGGATCAGGCACAGATCTAGGCCAATGAACTGTGCCTCGTAGCCAGCAAAGAAGAGAGTGAGATTAGCAGTAGACAGAAAATCCTGGAGGCCACAAGCTAGAGGGTGGTGGAGCTGGGACACTCCATTGAAGTGGTCAATCCATCTATCATAGGAGACGATCCATGGGGTATATAATTCACACTAACTCACAAACATAGTTTCATAATTTCCTTCTTATTGTAGTTACGTGCATTACTGTATCTCAATCGTATATATGAAATAACCAGCGATCAATCCCTAATCTCATGTGGGTTATACCTAGTGTGAGAAACAATGGATGACTACATAATCATTCACTTTTTGTATGATATTTCCACCTAATTTTTGGGTACTCGGGGACTCTAATGACTGTCTGGTATATTTGAGACTGAGAGAGGGGTTGCAATCTGATAATAGTGTTCCTAAAGTAGCTGAATTACCTTTCCCATCATGATCTAGTACATCAGCATAATAATTCCATGGGTATTAAAATAAATTTGAACAAAGTGGAATGAGAAGTGTGAATCGCGATACTTGAAATTCAGAACATAGTGAGAGGCGGCATGATGATGGAGGATAACTTTTGACCATGTTCGAAACACAGTATCCATTTCACATTAGCCTGAAATGGGGATAAAAAAAGAGGGCCATCTATAGACTATATTTGAAAACATGGGGCCTAACTCAAAACCTCCTCCAATATCATCCAGAATGTTGGCCTAAATGGTAGGAAAGATGAATGGCAAAAAATCCATGTCATTTAGGGGTACCTTAATATATAAAAGATGGTGAGGATCTGAATAAGGGGTACGCAATGAGTGGGGTGGAGTGATGGGTTTTTGGAATGGATTCCCACACTCTTAGAATTATGCCACTATGAAAAAGATGCATTGAGTGAGCCTATCGATCTGAATCAATATAAAGCCTAATTTGGGGAGGTAACTCCCTGGTGAGGAATTAGGATGGTCTCCAATTTTACTTCATGTAAATGGGGATAATAAGACCATATTTTTATCATCATAAGGTGATTAAAATGCATGGAATAGTTTAACGTCGTATGATCAGTACGTTGCACATAGAATAAATTCGTACTACATGGACCCTACCCAATAGTTTAAAGTCATGTTACTTAGACTGGGAACACCTAGTTTAAGGTTATTGAGTTTGGATCATTATTATGGGAAAAGAACTGGGAAAATAAATTATTATGGTGTTGGGACTTTGTCGAAATTTCTAGTCGTCACTGCGTATCCCATAAGGATGAGAATCAAACCAAAGATAGTTCTTAAAACATAGTGTGTTCAGAGACCAACATTGGTTGGGGAAATACTCTATAATAAGGAAGCTGATATAACCCATAATTATCATGGAGCATCTTGAAATGTTTCAGGGTAGGACCGCAGTTTAAAGTCACGTGTAAAGGACATAGGTACCCTAAATGAGAAAAGTTTGGTATGGTTCATAAACCGACGTGAATGAGGACCAAATAATTCTTCAACACATCACATGTTTTTAAAAGGGATGTCAGGTTTGAGAAGGATGGTATAGGGAGTTTACCATTTAGTGGTTGGACCCAGGGATCAGATGATCGAATGTCTCTATATACCATACAAGGGGAAGAATCAATCCTTACATAGTTATTTTTATTTCAAATCGTTTAATGTCATGTGGTGAGAATGATAGTGTCATAGTTTAATGTTTTAAGGCAAGACCAGTGGGTCACACAGTCTCATATATGTATATCACCCTAAACAAACCCCTAATCCTATGTGATCAATGCTCAATGTAGGAAACAAGGATCATTGTTAGTCCATTCCTATCTAATGAGAGCATGAAAAAGTGGAAAGGGGATTTTGGGTGAGGAAAATCCCAAACAAACCAACATCCCTACTTGATGTGCATGAATGTGTGGCATTACAACAATCAGTGTGTCAAGGATCCATAAAATGGAAAGGGGGATTAAACATGTGATTCACAACATTCAATATTTGGGACACAATGGGAGTGGCATGACAATAAAGGATAATGTTTTACCATTTTTAGAACACAACATCCATTTAATGTTATCCAATAATGGTAACAAACAAATTTGGTTCAACCAATGATCAAATTCACTACACCGAACCTGTCTCTTAATGTCATTTGAAATCATCCAGGACATTGGCTTGTGATGGTAGGAGAGAACTAAGGCCTAGAATCTATGCCATTAGGGGGTCCCTTTGGATGTGAAAGATAATTAAAACAAAAATGTAGTAATGTGCGAGTTGTGAACATTACCCGGTTAGTTTATGTGTCAGGCAGGATGAGCACAACGAGTTGTAATCTTGAAGGATGTACATGGTATGGTTATTATAAGATCGACATGAATGAGAACCTAATAATTACTCACCACACCATGTAATTTTTGGAGAACCCATGACAATAGGGGTCGGGGAGGTGAAAGTAGTTGTGACTGGACCACTGACAGAAATCCTGGGTGTCACTACCTATCCCATAGGGATGAGAATCAATCCACAAGCTGTTCTTGAAAGTGGTATGGCCGGTGGGAAATTCCATGTGGGGGAGATATCCATATTTAAATTGAAATATCATAATTTATATGGAGTTTAATGTCATGAAAACATAGATGGGAAGATTCCTAGATCAAGGTTATAGATCTCACACTATAAAAGTGCCTTTTTTAATGTCATGTGTGCGGGACATGCATGTTCAGTTTATTATCATGCTATAAGGATGAAGGATGAAGAGATATTAAGGGTGGTATGTGGTGTGGTTATTCTAAACCTGGTGTGAATGAGGATACAGAATTCCCCCCACACCACATACTTCCAAAAGAATACATCTAATTCAAATTCATGCTAGATAGACTTTATGACCAAAGGTCCTATTTTAAGGTCATAGATTTTGGACTGTAAGGCCTGAATAGGTGTGGGGTAGCACCATGGGGCAGACCCAACATGGGTAGGATAGAAGAAAACTATAAAAGATCACACCTTTATGAGGAGAAAATAACCAGACCAAAAAAGGATGGGAAAGGTTCACAAATTTGTGGCTGGGCCTAAAGGCAATGTGCCCAGGTGTCGCTGCATATCCCACAAGGGTTAGAATCAAGCCAGACATAGGTCTTAAACATGGTGTGGAAAAAGAAAATTTCCATAGGGAAAATGTATTCAAAAATTAATAAATCATAGGGTTAGGTATTTATCAACATACAACGTATATGAAGAAGATGTAGTTTAACTTCATGTGATAAGGATGTAAGAGATCTTAGTTCATGGTCATAGAGCTCGAACCATAAGAAATGTGGTTCTTCCATGCAGGCACAAACCTTACCCACATCCCTAAGCCCACATGATCATGCTTAGTGTGGAAAAAAGGGTGTAGAATATCATTACAACACATAGAATATTCAATAGGGGGAGATAGTGTGGAGTCTAAGATTACCCTACGACACTGATTCATCCTTTTAATTCACAGAGGTACATGGGTGGATGGCGCCAAGGATGTCAAAACTACACTAGAACTGGATGGAGTGGAAATGGATGTGAATCACGAGAGCATTATTTAGGGTGTAATGGGGATGGAATAATGATAGAGGATAATTTTTTACCATGTCCAAAACATAGCATCCATATCGTGTGACCTGAAATGGGAACAACAAAAGAGGGTCGACCACTGACCAAATTCGCTACATGCGACCTATGTCATAATGTCAATAGAAGTCCTATGGGATGTTGGCCCAAAGCGGTAGGTGATATATAATACCAATCATCCATTACATCTTGGGGTACTTTCAAATGTGAGAAGTGATTGAAACCCAAATAAAGGGATCCACAAATCATGGAAATGAGTGAAAGAATGTCTTCGTAGAATCCAACACTCTAAGTCATAAACCACAGTGCATCTGAACACATTGGTGAGGCATAAAAATGGTCGAGGGTTCCAATTAAGGGAGGATGACTCAAGGAGGTGAGTGAAGGAAAGGGGAAAATGAATTTATGAATTTGGGGCTGGACCCAAAGATGAAATGTCCAGATGTTCAAACGTATCCTACAAGGATGGTAATCAAGCCATACGTAGTACTGGACACACCATACAGTTTATCTAAATGTGGAAAGAATGCAAGTAATAGAGGTTTTTTAATAGATAAATATGTATGGAATGGAAGATTAAACTGACATGAATGAGGATGAAATAAGTCCACATACAACACTATTCTTGATCTCAGGAGACAACCCAGGCTAAGGGGCTAGGAGAAGGAATAGAAGAAACTGAGGCTAGACCAGAGGACAACATTTCTAAGCATTCCTACATATCCTATAAATATTGGGAATCAATCCATATGTAGTTCTTAAAATCCGTGTAGTTTAACATCATGCACTAAGGATGGGGGAAATAATGGAAGGGAGATCCTCAATGGGAAGTACATGGAATGACTATTATAAACCTGATGTGAATGAGAACCAAAGAAGTATTCCCCACAGCACATGATTCCAAAAGAGTTTAGGCCAAGGTGTCTGGCCCAAAGGTAGGATTTGTGGTACTTGGGTATGGGACCAAAGAAGAAATGTCTCGGTGTTTCTACATATCTTATAAATATTAGAATCAAGACACCCATATTTCTAGACAGGGATTGTTATGAAGGTCCGGACCATGCATCAAAAGTAGATTAATTTGATGGATGTCATTTTTTATTTATTGCGGGTATGTTTTTTTAGAGCAACAGACCCAAGATGTAGAATTTGGGCATCACCACAGGATTCATTCCATATGTAGTCCTTGAAAAATAGAATGGTGGATGACTTATGCCAAACATGATGCCCTCTCAAGCGAGGAAACCACAATACATTGCCATTTTTCATCATGTTTCCAGGATGATTGTGTCACAGTATAAGGTCGTATGACCAGACCTGCCCTTGCACTTTAATGTCATGTGGAAAAGACACAATAGTTTGAAGTCATATGGCACTAGGAAACATAGTTTAACATCATATAGTTTGGATTCATGTGGAAGAATGAGGTCCTAAAGGGAATGTGAATGGTGTGATAAAGCATACCCACTGTGAATGATGACAAAATTTCACACCACACCATGCACAATACTATGGGGGAACCTTAGGCCAAGGGGCCAGAAATGATCGAGAGGCCTGGGACAGGACCCGATGATGAAATATCTGGGTATTCCTAAGTATCTCATAAAGACGAGAATCAAGCCACACATAGTTCTTAATGGTTTTGTTGTTTAACACCATGCATTAAGGATAGAAAGAAAGGGGGATGCTCTAGAAGAAGGGGCATATGGTGTGGCTGTTGAAAACACATTGCGAATGAGGAAAAAATTCCACATTGTACCACGTACTCCTGGGATACATAAGATAACATTCTAGAAGGATGGAAGAATCTGTGATACTTGGGGATGGACCTGAAGATGAAATGTCTGGACATTCCAATGTATCCTATAAGGATGAGAATTAATACACACGTAGTTTTGAAAATGTCATGCAATTTAATGTCATGTTGTAAGGACATGGAATGGAGAGAACTCGATAGAGGTACATGGTGTGGTTATTGTAAATCTGACATGAATGAGGACATAAGTCTACACCACACCACATACCCCTAGAAAAACTAAGGCAAAGGGGACAAGAAAAAGAGAAGGTTTCTAAAAATAGGGGATGGACCCAAAGACAAAATGTTCAGGTGCTCTTACGTATCCCATAAGGATTGGAATCAACCCAAATGTAGTTTTTTACGTTCATTCAGTTTAGTTTTAGGTACTAAGGATGATGAAGATCCTAGTTTAAAGTCATAGAGCTCAGACCATATATTCCCAATTTAATGGCATGTGCATGGGATATAATGGTAGAAAAAGGTAAATCCTCAAACCCAATATTTGGGTGACCATGGGGATGATGATAATGATTTAGGATAGTTTTTTACCATGTTCACAAAACATTATCTATCTCATGTTTCCTAGAATGGGGAGAAATAATTGGGCATGGACTGCTGACCATATTCAAAATGTGGGACTTGTGTCAAACTGTCGTTCGAGATCCTCCAGGACATTAGCCCAAAATGGTAGTTGAGCCAAGGTGGTGTGAGACTAGGCCGCTAAGGGGGTCCTTTATGATGTGAAAGGTGATGGATACCCAAATTACATGATGCATGAAGCTTGGGGGTACCCATGTAGTTTAATGTCTTTTGGTAAAGATGAGGTAGATCTCGGTTTAAGGTCATAAAGCTCAGACCATAAGATATGTTTACCGCTTGCAATTTATCTTTATGTAGAATGAAAGTGATCTTAGTTTAAGTTCATAGATCTCAAAAACCATATATAGTTTAACATGTTGTTGGACGATAAGGTTCTACTTAGTTGATTTAATTCTTGAGTAATTTGGCATTGGCAGGAGGAGTGATGCGCGGACCATCCATAGTGACCAGAGAGTGTGCACTATAGGAGTAAACACAATGAATTATGCAATTTCACTCCCATTTGGGATCCAAAATTGGTGGCATGTTACAAGGTACCATTGGAGTTCTCAGGTCCAAGAACATGTCACCTTTAAGTAAATAATGTATATGAACATTCTTATTTAAATCTCTCGTTAGCTTGTTCAGATGCCTCCCCATATTGTTGAAGGCATGAAGCATGTTCTCATCGAGGGATTCTAATTTATCTAGATAGACTTTTACTATCTTGTCTAATGTATTCTGATCATATAATACAATTCTAAGATATGGTTACTAAATATTGATTGGTAGGATTTCCTCAATTCTATACACCAATGAATGTGGGGTCACTTAGGTGGAATTATGAGTCGTCGTCTGGTAAGTCTAGAGAACATTGGGGAATTTTTCCGAACAACCTTTCTTATTTTAACCAACCATATTTTTCAGAATTTTAGAGCAGATTTTTTTAAACAACTTGATCTGCCCATTCTCTTGTGCATGATAGTGAGAGGTATGATTAGAATAGATAATGTACTTGGCATACAATTTCTTCATCTCGGTTGCCTATAAGTTGTTGTCGTTATTAGTGAGGAAGACATGAGGGGCCCCAAATCGGTGGGTGATACTGGAGCATAAGAAATTGATGATAGAATGGGCCTTGACTTCCTTAATTGGAATTACCTCTGCCCACTTAGAAAATAAATCTATAATGGTCAAGCTTACCATGCACTAGAGAGCTATTGTTGGTGGGTATGGTCCCACTACATCGAGTCCCTGGGCCGCAAAGGGCCAAGAGTACATGGTATTATGAAAAGGCTCTACCTACTGATACACAAAATTAATATGGATCTTGAATTTGTGGCTCTTATTGGAAAACTCAATATAGTCACAGATCATGGTGGGACAAAAATTTCCCAATCTTCATATCTGATGAGAGAGTTTCATCACTATCGATGAGCCCTGTAGGAACCAGCATAAACTTCTTAGTTAACATGAGAAATTGGGTCTCCATGAATGAAAAGGAGGATAATACCATCAATCCCACATATGTAGAGGATCTTCTCAAAATAGGGACCACTCTAGATGGTGAACTGCATTATTTTCCGACGAACTCACTCACATTCGACTCGGTTTGTCGGGAGATTACCATGCTAGAGATACTCGATAAAGGGAGTTGTCCAGTCAGGGGTCTCTTCTAAAGAGACAGGGGTACCGAGAAGTCTCAATGTGGAGGCATCAACAATAAGGTGTCTTACCTTCTAGTTATCATCATCATCCAGGGTGATGGGATCAATGGCCCTTCTATGCACCACATTAATAATCAAATCATCCTAGTGGTGAGGCTAGCCAAGGCATCAGCTTAGCCATTCTACAATTGAGGGACGTGAGTAACTTCTTGATGATAAGGGAACTGGGACATCAACTAACAAGTGCCTCTATCAAGGGTACGAGCTATGAATTCTTAAGGACGTAGTCACCGTTGATCTTCTTGATGACAAGTTCGAACTACCCTTTCACATGTAGGTGGGGAACATCAATCTCAAGGGACAGTTTGAGACCAGTGATGAGGGATTGATACTCAGCCTCATTGTTGGTGCATCCTTCTTATAATAAGAATTAATAGGGTAGGACAGCTAGTGAAGGTGTGGTGAGCACGATACCTATGCCTACCCTATTGATTCTGGGATCATTGAGCCTTTTACCAGTAGGATTGTGAAAATCAACGTTGAAGTGCATCTTCCCACACAGAACGACTTGATCCATCGAGAGTATTACCTCATCTGGAAAGTCAAGATCCATAGATTTATCTAAGGGGGATGGATGAGCAACGATAAATTATACCAACACCTATCCCTTGATATCCCTCTGGTGGAAAAACATTATGTTGAACTATTGAAGGATCACTGCCCATCGAGCTAGATGGCCTGAAAACATGGGGTAGTTCAGAATGTACTTCAATGGATCCACTTAGGACACCAGTTGTATCTCATGGTGTTGTAAGTAATGTTGCAATTTATACACTGCGAATACCATCACAAGGTAGATCTTCTCCAAATAGGAATATCTTGTCTCTGTATCAATGAGCATGTGGCTAAGATATAATAAACTGTTCACTATTCCCTCATTATTCTGAGGGGTTAGAATAGTTCCAAGGTACCATTCCAGGGTGGTTATATAGAGGACTAATGGATTTCCATAAATAGGTGTAATCAAAACTGTAGGATGTAGCAGGTACTGCTTGATTTCCTAAAAAGCAGTCTGACACTCCTCATCCTACTGATAATCATCACATTTCTTCATGATCTATGGAAAGGGCTTAAACTAGTCATCTAGATTTTATATGAATCGTCGTATGTAGTCTAAGTGGCCTTAAAAGCCTCAGAGCTCCTGAATATTACTTGGATGATGTATCTGACTGATGTCCTTGATCATTTCTAGATCGATCTCAATGCCTATGTATCTGACAACAAAGTTGAGAAACTTTTCGAAGGTGAATTCGAAGGCACACTTCAATGGGTTCATCTTATGGTGGTAGGAATGAAGGAATATAAACACTTTCTCAAGATCCCTAAGATGGTCTAGATGATGGTGATATTTAACCACAAGATCATCCACATAGTATTCCACCAGTGTCTTAAGGATCGACTTAAATATGTGGTGCATGGCACGTTGATAGGAAACATCTACATTATTTAGGCCAAAAGAATTACCTGGTAGTAGAAAGTACCTTGTGGTACCCTAAAGGCAGTATAATCTTCATCCTCATGGGGAATTTAGATTTTATTATATCTGAAATACCCATCCATGAAAGAGAGATCCTAGAACACAGTAGTGGCTTCAATCAACAGTTTTATCATTGGGAGGGGAAAATCATCCTTTGAAAAGTGACAGTTGATATCCAAAAAGTTGTGGTAGACTCTGATCTATCCTTTCTTCTTCCTGATGGTAAAAATGTTAGCTATCCATCTTGGGTATTGGACCTCCTTGATTAAGTTGGCTTTGATAAGCTTATCAACCTCATCCTCGACCATGGAACCATGAGAAGGGTGTATATTTCTAAAAGGTTGTTTAAACCCATGATGGTTTTTGAGGAGGCCAAGGTGGTGGAATACGACTTAATGATTCAGTCTTAGAATCTTACCTTAGCTCCAAGAAAATACATCTCAATGCTATTTCAAGAAATCCACATATTGTTGTTTCTCTTCTACAGATATGGCAGAGCCAATCTGCATTGGATTCAGATCTGTCTCAATGTCGAGGTTCACTTTTACAAACTCATCAACCGTAGTGGTTATTCTATCTTCAAATGATGGAGGAGAATCTTACAAATCCTATTCATTATACATGTTGAGAACATCATTGATAGGATTCAACTCTTCTAAATTGGTTGATCCTGACGGGACATTGGTGCCAGTCTGAGCAGGAGTGGAAACCTCATCAGGGGACTCCAGCACTGCTGAAACTAAGGTGAAAAAATTTATCGACATCATTTCATCAAGCCTTCAATCCAAGGGTCCACATTTAAGAATATAAAAGTAATAATAGTGCATTGGGTTGAGCTAGTTTATCCCAGCCCGAAGAAACAAGAAAGTATGACGTATTGCTATTTCCATAGTGAAGACACCCCAATACCTTATAGGGTAAAGTGCTCTTGGAATACCCGGTCCTTATTTGTGTATGAATAAAATATGATATTCTAGTGTTCCTTATACTTGGGAATTCAATTCCCCCTTATCCTAGAGAAAACAAATAATTGCCCCATGTTTGGGTTCGTGGCCTCCAATCAGTGAATCGGTAGGACATAGGAATCATTCGAGTTTGTCCATGGGTTAGCCACAATGGTAGTGTGTTCAAACTCATTAGATAGAACCTACTTATCCTTTCTCTTGTAGTAAATGGTATATAGGTAGAAGGCTTTACAAGAGGCAAAGGGAGATGCATCACCTTAGAGTACACCTACTCGACCATTAAGAGGTACTTAATTCAATGGTGATATGAGGAAGGGACTATCGCATGTAGGTTGATCAATGGTTTACCCATTAATGCATTGTAAGTGGTATCATGTGAGACAAACATGAGCTCAATGCTGAAAACTAGCCCCAAATTGGGTTTTTAGGTGTATCCTTGCAACCGGTGTCTTCTCTATCCTGTCATAACATTAAATCTTTTGGTTATAGGGACTCAGGTATGTTTCAAATAGCCCATCTTGTGGAATGTCTAGGTCGGTATAAAATTCATCTCAGAGCCTATGTCAACAAGATTGTGGCAGACTGTTATGCCATTGAATTTTCCATTGTTTTACAATTGGAATATATGCCCCTATATATGAGAACCTTCATCTTCTCCTAAGAATGAAACGATTTCCTAACACTCTGCCAATTTGACTACCTCAACTTGGAAGTCTTATGCGGCTATGACCTTTGTTTCAAATTGGAGGGGTCTTCTTAAAGTCTTTTTGAGGGCTTCACACATATCTTTTGATAGGTAAAGATCCAATAATATAGAAATTCATTCAGTAATTATGGATATATTCTTGAGAACATCGTACTTACGTTCCAGGCATACACTTCAACTGGTAGGGGATCACTCAACGATGGTAGGTATGAAAAGTGCTGCTAGTTAAACTGGTGGATTTTTACTGGTGATGGGGATGTCCCACTGCTCACTAGTTGAATAGTATAGAGTGGATACTAGATGACTAAGGTCCATCCATAATGGAATGTGGATGATCATATCACGGTTGTGGTGGCTCTGCCTGATCAAGTAGTATAAATGGAAGAGGGGGTGAATCTGACGAAATGAGCTGATAAGGTTGTGTGTGCTAAGCTCTATATTGTACCTGCTATTTGGTCTCAGTGTAATATAAGGATTGGCTGGAAACATTGGCCAATTCATTCTGATGATTCACATACCCACAGATTTTTCGATGTTGGAGCTGACTGGAGATTTTTGGAGGGTCTGCATGGCACTCTTCATCATCGGTAACCATGTAAGGATTTATCAGTTTGACAGTATTGACCAAAGCGTACTCATGGTCATAACTTGAATAATCCTCCATTATTGGGAATATTCTGGTAAAATCCCTATCTTTTGGGGCATGAAATCACTTAGTGTATCAGACGGATTTAGTACAGGCTAAGGGATTTTTTCCCTTGCATCATCGATGCTTACTCCCAAAAGAGGATGGAGTCTGTGATATTGATGCAAAGGTAGTATCCAAAGTTATTGTAGTGAATTATGAATGTTCAAGCCAATTTAAATGTGCACTGATAACACCATGGGAATAGGTGACTGCCTTGGAAGCCATCCAGTCATCGTATTTTTCAGACTTGTAGTTATAAACCTACTTCCCTTCACCCTCGTTATTTCTATCATGCTTTATAAACACACATTCCACCGTTGCCAAGGCTGGACCAAATATGACTATATTGGTATCGACCAGGTCTTGGAGCTAGTCTTTAAACACATATCACTACTTGAGGTTTTTTCCATGGAACTGGTGATAGGGGAATTAATTGGGATGATCAGTGAGATACACCTCTTTGGGCCTCCTGTATTCTGGACACCGTAGGATTCTCTGGTCAAATATACATTGAAAATAACTAGGAATCTAAGCCTCATTAAATGATTATGTTTGGTTCCTCCGATCCAGGAAAGGAGCTCTGGGAGCCTGGCCCTAATGAGGGGCTGGAAGATCCTAACGAGGAGGTGGAACCGGATTATCTCACCTAGGTGATGGTGGCCCATTACATGGAGGTTTCTACCTATTTTTAGGTGGGTTCTACTGAGTTGGAGGTTTCACCATAGGAGTTGGGCCTTAGATATTATATAGATGTGGATCTTCCAGTAACAATTCTAGATAAATGGGGGGCCTATATTTATGCATCTTCAGTGGTCTCGGCCTTGTAAGCTCTTCTTGCGGGAAATATAAGAGGAAATGGAAGTGCCTGCATAGCTTGCTGCAAGGAATCCTCTAAAAATTTATCTTTGTCAAAGAAATCCCATAATATTTCTAGGAAGTTATAAGTAATGATATAAGGGACCAGTTCAGTCTTCACATTCCCCACACTCATTGTTAGAAACTTTTCTTAGGTTAACAACATATAAAGTGAATATGTGAGGCCCTTCCACCTGGAAAAAAAGTTTGTGATGTGATCGCCAGGCCTCGTCTAGCACTTGTAGAGGTCATCAATACTTGTCTTTTGGGTTGTGGAACTGAACTAGTTGAGAAACTGCCAATGAAGATCCTCCCAACCAACTATTGAACCAATGGGTAACTAGTTGTACCATAAAAATGTAGGTCATTCTAGTGTTTGTATGAAGCACCAGAGCTTGCTGGCCTCATTCTATGATGGAGTTCCCAGGATGGGTCCACACCTTAAAATAAAGTGATCCTGATGCTGTAGTGGATCGCTTGTCCTATTAAAGAGGGAGAAGGTAGTATTTACGAAACCTGGGGGTGCTGGAATATCATCCACCCATTCCAGATATGGCATCTCATCATTCGGGATTTCCACCTGTCGAGTTTCTAGAGCCTCGAGATGAGAAATAAGTGTTTTCATTGGACCATCTTAATAAATATTTGGATCTTGATGAGGGTCCCTAACCACCATCGTGTTGGCAGGTTATTCAACATGGTAAGAAGGCCCAACGGCTAATGGGGCGATAGGACGAGTTACCCGAGGAGCTGGGGGAATAACTTGTAGAGCGGATAGTGGGAACATTAGAGTGGATGGCATAACTTGATCTGATTCCTGAGGCAGTTTATCACGCATCTCGGGTGCATTTGGTGATTCATACTAGGGTCTTTAGCTATAAACATTGTCTTCCATCCTATCTAGCTATGTAGGTTTGTTAAGATCACTATGAGGCAACTCACCGAGAAGAAGTTGAACCTACCCCTTCTGCCCTAATTGAGGGTTACTGTAACTAGGTTTTCATTACACGACATGCTCAGGGAGGATCTCATCAACCATCTTTTTCTGTTAAATAAGTTTTTGAAATAACGCATCCTTTTTTGGGGTCATATCCCATATTTTTCACTAAATTGTATGGGTCAAAGGGTTTGATGGTCCCAATTTTCTCTTTACCCTTGTTGGTGTCTCGACCGAGAGGCAATGACTCAGAAGTTTCAGGGGGGCCAAGTAAAGGTCTTTGTTGGTGATCATGGATGCCTGAAAGGTCTTCCAAGTGTTGTACTTCCTCAGAGGGTTATTCCTCTTCTCCAGGACTTATGTTGGTGCCCCCTTTTGGGTATATCTCAAGAACGATCATGTTCACTATGATGACACCCAAAGGAGAATCCTTGATATCACTGGGTGAACCAGGCTGTTATGGGATAGGACTGAAATGTAGGGAAGCATACTGCCCCCAACCATGGATCTAGACATGCGAGGAATCCTCCCTGATAACTTTGCGGAGCACAGAGAATCTCTGAACAAATTGTTGCTGGAGGGTCTAATGATAACCAAGCGATGCAGGGTGTTGAGCAATAGGGAGTGCGTCCAAATCAACTAGGCAGCACAATTGTCCAATGTCATCGAGGTGTTACTATCTTTTTGAGTAAGCTAACCATTAGGGACCAAGATGTAAATATGTCTCCCCTAAGGTTTTGTAGTGGAACATAACCACTTCCTGGGTAAGGGACTCTCAAATTTTGTAGTTTGTAGTTGCAATTGGCCAGAACAACTCTAGGAAATGATCCACTATGAGAATGTCCCACAAAATTCCCTGATTATACTTAAGTTTGGGCCCTTGATTTCTCAATTCATCGACTAGGGTAGGTTGATGGACTGATAATGACAATTATTCAAACCATTTTAGCAGTATGCTGGTTGATGTACCGTATAAAGCACGAGCTGAAAAACCGTTGCATTTTGGCCTGCTTCCGGGAGAATGCACTGACTGCACCACCACATCCTTATTAGATGCACTAATAACCATTTATTCTTGTGTAGGGGGCGTGGTCATTGGTTTTGGGTCATATAGTTTATCATCTTTTATTGGTCCCCATAATAACTCTTTGTGATCTCTTGTAGTGGTAGAAAATGATCTTGTTGTAGATATGGAGGATTGCATAGCCAGGCCTTAGAAAGGGGCCAAATTTTCCTCCTCTTGTATGTATCTTTTTAAGGATACAAGGATATGGTGGAACTCAATTTCTGGAAGGATTAGGATGATAAACCTTGTTCCAACCCTAGTCCCAGACACAGTGGACCTAGGTGAAGGTTCCATCATCGAATCTCACACCACTTCAGAATCGGAAATTCATATAGGTTTGATTGTGGTTTGAGGCTTCTTAGGATTCTTCCTCTGGAGGTGATGACCCACCCTCCTACCCCAGGATAGTTCTTCAGGTCAAGTTATATTTTTGATATGGGGAGGACCTTCTCTTGGGTTGGTGATGGAGTTGGGAGGACCTCTTCTAAGAAAAACCAGTCTGCGAGGAGCATCGAGCCAAATGTAAAATAAAACACGGGGAGTACCTCCATTATTGAGGGTGATTGAGTAGGGAGGTAATCGAATGGATCTATCAAGCACATAGATATGACCTCTTTTGTGAGTGTCCATAGAACAAGGAGGACCTCCACAAAAGATGTCTCTTGTAGCTGTGGTATGAGGACGACCGTCGTACTAACCATACTGGATACAGAAAAGACCCTCGTAATGACTGTCGATGAAGTGGGGATGGCCTCCACTGAGAAAAGTGGCATGGGTAGGACCTTTGTGATGTGGTTCAATAAGAGGGGGAGGACCTCCATGCTTGTAAGTGATAGGGAAAGGACAATCCTTTCATTAATAAACCAGTACGCAAGGACAATTTTTATAGTTGAGAATAGGGGTGTGGGGAGGACCTTGATGCTGAGTGTTGAAAATATGGGGATGACCTCTACTCATAATGATGATGGTGGCATAGGGAGGACCTCCATGTTTTATGAGAGAGTAGGGAGGACCTGTACTCTTTCTAATGATGGTATATGGGGGACCTTTGTACTGAACTTCATCATCACGAGTCGGCCCGTGAAGGCTGCTGCTTGAACCAGTGACTAGATGAGTCAACTCAGCCTGCTTTTTTGGTGGTTGGTTCCTCACTCCAGACCAAGAATGGATGTTATCATACTCTATAACAACAAATGGGGTCCAATAGTGCACTCTAGTGGTGGATCGGGTCACATAATCCATGGAATATGATGCCCCCATATGGGCGTCTTCTGAAGCTTGTACCCAATGTTGATGTCGGGTCAGCCAATCTGGATGTGCAGTGGTATGAACCACCTACAACTCATTTTATGGGAACAACTGGAGATGATAACGTGTCCAGGTGGGATCCCTCCTCGTTGGATCCCTGGATGAAGTCAAATCCGGGAGGAATAAGACATCTCTTACTTCATCCGCATAAGGGAGCGAATTGTAAGAGAACTCTGGGGATAGGCACCCAAAGCTATTTAAGGTCAGAGTGGGGAGCATAATATCCCAGCATGTCCCCTAGGGGTAGTGGTGTTGATGGATAATGGAGGCCTCTAGGTCTTGGCAGGCCATATCCCTTATTGGGATGACCCCTCCTATTCTTATCGACAAACAAGAGTATTAATCACCCTCCTTTGAATAAATTATGTGGGTGAGATGGGGTGTGAGAACCAGATAGATATGGTTGTGGAAGTTATTATAGAATAGATAGAGCCATGATGGACTATCGTGTGGTATTTTCCCATGCCCCTACTTCCATGTGCAGAAGGTGATTGGTTTCCTGTAGCTGTATTTTGGGTCCTGTAATGCAGGAAAATTCAGCCATCAGTGCAGAAAGTAGGAATGTGATACTCAGTGCTCCAATGTCATTCAATATTCTATGGATGGATAGAAATATCCATGATGAAAATGTCATAGACCATGATTCCCAATGATTAACTACCCCAAATCCTGGTGAGTATCACACCAGGCCTACTATTTTCTTGGAGGGACCTGTCGCCGGATAACTGGATCTGGTGACATGCTTATCTATTGATTCCCCAAATTCTACTAACCCTCATATACAAGAGAATAATTTCACATTAGGTTCACCATTTCTATTTCTAATGCTTTCACTGGGTTGTGTGCATGCATCTGTCGAGGAGGATGTGCAACTGTTTGTTTCCCTGCATTCCTGCTTTCCAAAGGCAGGCAATATTTATCACTTCTTCATAGATGTTTTCTCCTTGATTGAAATGGGTTTATGGGATCTAATCCATTCCTTATAGGTATTTCTTCTTATAATTAATCACCTAGTTTGGGTCTCCCTTAAAAATTAAGATGTTGTTTTTAAAACTCTTCTCGATGCCATATCTTTGTGGATTACAGTTAATTGCACTACTTCTTTCATGATATTCCATGGGACAAAGTTAGTGTATCAACCTTTGGTTATGGGAGAAGTCAAACTGGGCATCACTGGTGTGTCTAGATGTTGAAACACCGATACACTTGGATTTCTTCCCCTTATGATAGAGCTTCTTGAGGGAATAGAAACTTGTGGAATCCCACATCAACTACGAGTAATTATATGTCGGATGACTGTCTCCAATGTTTTCCTCAGATTCCCATTTTTAACACAGGGTATACCGCAAGTTTAACACCTATCAGAGGTATATCAGACTGATCAGAACACTGATGGGAGTGTATCATATGGTTACTCCCTTAGGAGGGAGTAAATAGAAGGTTTTATCAGATGAATGGATCAAAACACCTTATGAGGATAGTGATCGTACCATGATTCATTGTTTTATTCCACCCTTACACCGCAGTTTGAAACTAGTTTTGTAATGAATATTACAAATATAATAATAAATTTCACTTTATGTTTTAATAATTTAATTAATGTTAATCAAAATTATAATGGGCAATGTTATTTGTTTTTATTATTTCAATGTAGGTGGAGGTGATTTGGAGGGCCCTTGATGAAGTGGAAGAAAAATGGGCCAAAATTGCATGGATCCATGGACATCTATCCAGTGTTTTGCCTATTACACAAAATCCATGCATCCAAAGGGGATGAAATTGTGTGGGCCTGTCCAAAATTGAATAGGATACATTCCATATTAAGGAACCCAATCTTGATTCGGCTTCTATGGGGCGCATTCTAACTGATGTGTCCAAGCCACCGAATTTGGACCAATTCAAATGCGGTGTTCTATATTTTATCAATATATTGAGCTGTATTTGTCCAAATGGTGCCAAACCTTTGGTGGATATAGTAAAGAGGTAGGGATACAACGTTTCTATTTTCTCCAAAATGAGATAATAATGTCTTAATGCCGAAATGCATGGTGCAAGTGTATTGATGAAATATGTGTGCCTAAAACCACCTTCCAATTTTCCTATAAAAGGGCACCAAGGGAACCTCATTTGAAAGTTTGGACGAGGAGTGAAGTTCTGCCAATTTGGAGTGCTAGATGAGTCTCCTAATCACCTTGTAGGTTCTTTAGGCCCCTATCCTCATAGGGTAATCAATGATGAATAAGGAAATCCACCCGAGCTTCCTCCTCCTCCCGATGTCAAGCTAAAAGTTGGGTGTTTGTTGTGAGGGAGATACAAACATTTCAAGGGAGTTCCGATGCATAAACTAGCTACTGGTTTGGATTAATTTGGGTGTTTAAACATTTCATTCCATGTATCTTATTTTATTTCAGATTTGAATGCTTGATTTGATGCATGTGAGTGTTATGCTCTTAATTTCTAACTGATCGGTGTGAGGTTTTGAGTGCGTTACTTGTGCTGTTCCGATTGGACATCACAAGATTACTTTTCATACTCACCTTATTGAGATTTTAATCTACTTTGGAAGCTCTTATTCCATGCATAAGTACTGGACCTTGACAATACGATTGTTACATCAAGGATTGGTCCTTAAAGCATTGAAATAAAAGCTTAGGAATTAATCGGGATTCCAATTTACTCCAACCAAGAATTAATCTAATCCTAAGATGAATCTATACGAACAATGAACTTGATATGTGTGTAGTGAAATAACATCGACCCTTTTATCTCATATTTTTCAAAATCCACTAGTTTACTCAACTTTTAAGCTATTTCAACTAATTCATTGTTTTAAACTCTTTTCAAAACCACCCCTCCCTTAGTCATTTTTATTAAAAATACACACTCTAAAACTAGGGTCTACCCTAGGCTATAAATCAACCTTAAATACATAATCAATTTGACGTGTCACGACAACGCGGTGAAATTTTAGCGTTGTTGCCGAGGAGGGCTTTGGTTTTTTGTGCGTGTTTTTGATAAAATTTTTGTAATTTTTGTGAATATTTTTTTGTTTTATCTTCTACCTTTGAATTTATTTTTGTGTTCTAATTTATTTATTGTGTTGGCTTTGTGTTTGACGCGTTCTACTCTGGGAGACCTACAAACTTTTGAACCTAAACCGGAGAGGATTTTACATCAATGAAACCGAGACATACAAGACAACACTTTGAAGGAGGAGACATCAAATCTTAATATTCTTCTTGATCCTTCTTCTTCTTCTAAAACAAAAGTTAAAACTGAACATAACTTGTATAACATGGCTGAAAATAATAGAACACTAAAATAACTAACCTCACCTGATGTTGATATCTGACCCACTTACATTCAATTACAAGGTGAGGCACCTAATTTTGAACTAAAATCTGGTTTAATTCATTTATTACCAAGATTTCATGGACTGCCTGGAGAAGATCCACATAAGCATTTAAAAGAATTTCATATTGTGTGTTCAACATTAAAACCTTCTAATGTGGATTAATAACAAGTAAAACTTAGGGAATTTCCATTTTCATTAGAAGACACAGCTAAAGATTGGTTGTACTATGTTAATTCACCTATTAGAGGTTGGGTGGACATGAAAGGACTTTTTCTTGAAAAATACATCCCAGCCTCTCGAACTAAAATAATAAGGAAAGAAATATGTGGGATAAGACAATATCAAGGAGAAACCCTTCATGAATATTGGGAACGATTTAAAATATTGTGTTCAAGTTGTCCACATCACCAAATAAGTTATCAACTTTTAATTCAGTATTTTTATGAAGGTTTAATCCCTATTGATCGAAACATTATTGATACTGCTGCAGGTGGTGCACTAGTGGATAAAACCCCAATTGCTGCAAGGAACCTAATTGAGACCATGGCACAGAACACTCAGCAATTCAGCTCAAGATCCAGTGTACCCATTCGAGGTGTCTATGAGGTGAAAAGTACTAAATTCAAGAAGAAAGTGGATACAAAGTTTGAATAGGTAAGTACCCTTATACGGCAACTTGCTCTTTCACAAGGGAAATTCCAATATCCTCCTCCCATAAATTGTGGTATATGATCTTCTGATACCCACTATTCTGACCAATGCCCCCAATTGAGAGAAACTTTTGAAAGTTGTGAGGCAATATTCCCAGGACGCCCCTATAACCAACCCATTAGGCAAGAACCTTACAATACATCCAACCCTGGGTGGAATGAAAACCAAGCCTATAGGCAAGGGGGTATTCAAACCAGCCTCATCAACCATGCAACCAACTAGGGAAAAGTAGTCATCAGCCACCACCACCCAGAAATTTTCAACCACCCAGAAGGCCTTTCCAACAACCCCCTCCAAAAACTGAACCTAGCCTAGAAGATATGATGAAACAAATGGCTGCAAATAATCTCCAGTTCCAACAAACCACCCAAGAATCCATACAAGAACTCAAAACCCAATTAGGGCAACTAGCTAACTCGGTGGGTGAAATCCAAAGCCATGGGTCCGGTAAACTACCCTCTCAACCACTTGTCAAACCTAGGGGTAAGGGAAATGTTAGTGCCATTACCCTTAGGAGTGGAACTCAACTTAAAGTCCAAATTAACCCTCTATTAGAGTCATCCTCTTCTAAGGGAACCACCATCCCAACCACTGAAAAAGGTTTAAATGAGAAGGAACATCGTCTTTAGAGAAGTCCTACCAAAGGAAATAGTGTTTCTATTGATGAGTTACCAATCCCAAGCATTCCTCTTCCATTTCCCCAAAGATCCACCCAACCAAGGAAATTGAACTTGATAAAGAAATCATGGAGACTTTCAAAAAAGTGTAGGTTAACATTCCATTGATCGATGCCATCAAGAAAATTCCGAGATATGCCAAGTTTCTGAAGGAGATGTGTACCCACCGAAGGCGACTTAGAGGTGATGATAAGGTAATCCTGGGGAGGAATGTCTTAGCATTGATACAACCATCACTTCCCACCAAGTGCAACGATCCTGGAACATTCTCGATTCCATGCACCATAGGGGAGTATTGTTTCTCCAACGCTATGCTTGATTTGTGTTCTTCTATTAATGTGATGCCTCACTCCATATACTCTTATTTTCATGTCGGTGAAATAAAGCCCACAGGAATATTTGTTCATCTAGAAAATTGGAGTACGGCACACCCTTCTGGTGTGTTAGAGGATGTTCATTTGAGGGTTCAAAATTTAATATTTCCTGCTGATTTTTATGTGCTAAAATAGAAGATAATAGGATGAATGGGCATGCCCCAATTATATTGGGGAGACCTTTCTTGAAAACCGCCAAAGCCATAATTAATGTCCATAAGAGTACATTATCTATGGAATTTGGTGGTGACATAGTCCATTTCAACATCCTTGATGCCATGAAGCACCCCAGAATTCCTCTCTCTCGGTAAATTCAATTGATGTACTCCCTTCCCATAAAATCACTTCATTTGTTTCCCCTGATCCCCTTTCTGAATTTTCCTCTTTGATTGAAATTCTTGGTAATGAGGCATTTGTTGATTGTTGTAGTGGTCTAGAAAAGTGTCATGCATGTTTATTAATTGATAATTTCTTGAGCACGGAGGATCACATGACCATCGATGATACTGCTATGCTTGTAAAAGCTAATTCCTCATCTGAGGATGATACCATTGAGTAGTTAGATGAGATTAGTGACCTATCACTTTCACACACACTCCCATAAATCCAAAACCCACCTGAATTGGAACTAAATCAACTTCCTCACGATTTAAAATATTCATATCTTGAGAATGGAAACAAGTTTCCCATCATCATTGCTAGTTCACTCCCTCCTGAGCTAGAATTACGACTACTTGAACTTTTGAGGGAGCATAAACAAGCATTGGGATGGAAACTTTCAAAAATTCCTAGTATTATCCCATCAATTTGTACACAACATATTTTATTAACTGATGAGGCTAAAACAGTGAGGCAGGCACAACGTCGACTGAACCCAAACCTCTTAGAAGTAGTTAAAATAGAAGTAACAAAATTATTGACTGCTGGAATCATTTACCCCATCTATGATAGCCAATGGGTCGGTCCCGTTCAATTATTTCTTAAAAAAATTGGCCTAACGGTAATTGAAAATGAAAACAATGAATTGGTTCCAACTCGTGTGCAGAATAGTTGGCGTGTCTGTATAGATTATCGCCGACTAAACCAACACACTATAAAGGAACATTTACCCTTTCTATTCATTGACCAAATGCTATAGAGGCTAGCAGAGAAGTCCCATTACTTTTTTCTTGATGGCTATTCTAGATACTTTCAGATCCATATTTCCCCTAAGGATGAGGAAAAGACAACCTTCACTTGCCCCTTTGGAACATTTTCCTATAGAAGGATGCCATTTGTCCTATGCAATGCTCCGGGTACATTCCAGCGATATATGGTTAGTATTTTTTTGGATTACCTGGAGGATTTCATGGAAGTTTTCATGGATGATTTTACTGTTTATGGATCCTTTTTTGATGAATGTTTAAGTAGTCTTGGTTCCATCCTACGTCGCTATATTGAAAATAATCTTGTATTAAATTATGAGAAATGCCATTTCATGGTGCGACAAGGTATAGTTTGGGGGCATGTCATTTATGGGGATGGTATCCAAGTAGATAAATAGAAAGTGGATGTCATTTCTTCCCTACCATTACATAAAAATGTACATGATGTGCGGTCTTTCCTAGGTCATGCTGGATTTTACCGTCGTTTCATTCTTGATTTTAGTAAGATTGTACTTCCCCTCTCCTGCTTACTCCAAAAAGAAAAAGATTTTGTTTTTGATAAAGAATGTGAAGAAGATTTTAATAAATTAAAATGGAGTCTCACATAAACCCCGGTAATCCAACCACCTCGGTGGGATTTACCATTTGAGCTCATGTGTGACGCCTCTAACTGTGCAGTTGGGGCAGTCTTATCACAAAGGGTCGATCGAGCTCCACATGTCATTGCTTATGCCTCACATACTTTGGACCCTGTCCAAGCAAACTACACCACCACTGAAAAATAATTTCTTTCTATTGTTTTTGCCTTGGATAAATTCAGGTCATAACTTTTAGGGTCCAAAGTCATTGTGTTCTCAGACCATTCAGCCCTCCGGTATCTCCTAAAGAAACCGGAATCCAAACCACATCTCATTCGTTTGATGCTACTCCTTCATGAATTCAATATAGAAATTAGAGATAAAAAAGGAGGAGAGAATGTGGTGGCAGACCATATCAGTAGGATCCCCCCATCCTCGGACATTGTCTCATCCCCCTGTATTCCCATTAATGACTTATTTCCTGATGAGCAATTGTAAAAAGTGCAAGATGTTATTCCCTGGTATGCTGAAATTGTAAATTATCTGGTAGCATCTTGCATTCCTACTGATTTCAACAAGAAACAAGCCAATCGTCTAAAACATGAGTCTCGTTGGTACATTTGGGATGACCCCTACCTTTGGCGCACATGTAGCAATCAGGTCCTTAGGCATTGTGTTCCCGATAGCGAGTTTCAATCTGTCCTTATATTCTGCCACACTCTTGATTTTGGGGGCCACTTTTGTCCCCAAAGGACTGCTCGCAATGTTCTTGATTCTGGTCTCTTTTGGACAACACTTTTTCGGGATGCCCATGAATTTTGTAAATCTTGTCCTCATTGTCAAAGAATGGGGAATGTCTTTAAAAGGAATGAAATTCCAAAAAAGACCTTCCTCTTTCATGACATTTTTTATGTTTGGGTCATTGACTTTATGGGGCCATTTCCCAATTCTTTTGGCAACTTGTACATTCTTTTGGTCGTTGATTATGTATCAAAATGGGTAGAGGCACGGGCCACAAGGACAGATGATTCCAAAATAGTTGTAGAATTTTTGAGAACTCATATCTTTTGTAGGTTTGGATTACGTAGGTTCATCATCAGTGACCAGGGTTCTCATTTCTGCAACCAAAAAATGCAATCACTTTTGCGTCGGTATGGGGTTGGTCATCAAGTATCTACTACATATCACCCACAGACTAATGGTCAAGCCGTGGTGTCAAATAGAGAGGTAAAACAAATTCTTGAGAAAACAGTCCAAGCCAATAGGAATGATTGGAGTCTTTGACTGGATGATTCATTATGGGCCTACCGCACTGCTTTCAAAACTCCCATTGGAATGTCACCCTATCGTCTTGTGTCTGGAAAGAGTTGTCACCTCCCTGTTGAGATTGAGCACCGGGCCTACTGGGCCATCAGACAATGCAATTCTAATCATTCTGGTGTAGGTGCTCAAAGGAAGTTGCAGATTCAGGTGCTAGAGGAAATGAGAAGAGATGAATATAAAAACTCCATGATTTATAAGGATAGAACCAAGGATTCCCATGATCGTCTTATCCTTCATCGTCAGTTCCATATTGGGAAGAAGGTACTCCTTTATAATGCAAGGCTGAAGTTGTATCCAGGTAAGCTTCTTTCCCACTGTTTTGGACCATACACTATTACTAACGTCTCTCCATTTGGTGTTTTCCGGGTTCAAAATGAAGAAACCAATCAAACCTTCACTGTCAATGGGCGGCGGCTGAAGCACTTTCATAAACCCGTTCTGGAGTCCCCGATGGAGGAACTCCAAGTTCAAGAAGCAAACTATGAATGACATCAACCAGATTTTATCCTTCATTCCCACATTCTATTTTACTATAGTGAGGACACTGCATACTCTAGGTGTGGGGGGTGGATACATTCCTGGGTTAGTTAGGAATTTTCATCGTTTTTTTACTTTTGTTTTCTCTTTTTCGCCTTCTTTATGGTATTTTCATTTTTTCCCATAAACAATTTCAAAGTTCCATGATTTGGCGACCATAAAGTGGGGAAAGTAAAAATACCATAAAGAAGGGTAAAAAGAATTTTTTTATGAGTTTACCATCAAGGAGTGATTTTTTTAGTGAATTGGTTTTATGTCAATGATATAAATGGTTGTATCACTGTGAAACATTTGAGAAGATTGATGCCCCTTGTGTGAGTAGTTTTGGGAAAATTGTGTCACTAATATCTCCATACATTTTTTCACCAAACCACAAAGTATGAATATTTCTTACTTAATATAAGGTAAATATATGTTGGGTTAATATTTTTCAGCTTGAAATGATATTTCCATACGTTCGTTCTTTATCCGATCTGTTTAATTACTGTACCAGATTAACCTATGCGTGTGTACCTAATGTATGACTGTTGTACGCCCTCAAAAAAAATTGGTTGTATCTTGGGCAGGTCAAAATCCACTCCTCCTCAACCTTTGATCATGTTATAACTATTGCAATTAGTGTCGTGATGAGATCAAACAAGGGTTGATAGATGAGTGTGAGATTTATTCCAAATGCCACTTCAAAAAAAAATATAATAAATGAGGGGAGTGATGAAATGTGAAACATATGGGGATATCTAGGTTGGGAGCTTATGTTTTGACTCTTGGGAATGCTTAAATGAGTGGGTCTTGAAATATGATTGCAAAGGATGTAGGACAGGTTCGGTGAAAAATCATTTAAAGCTAAATAATGTTAAAATAACCAATATTTATTTGATAGAAAGTAGAAAGAATAGAATGGAATGGGTTTCACACACACACATGGAGAGTTAGAGTAACGGTTGACCATTGAATTCCTTGCTCATGTTGGTGTCATAAATCTCTTTGAATTTTATTGTGATATGATTTATGAGACATATTTTTCCATTTTAACTGGGAAGAACTCCTTGGTGTGGTTCGTGCATTGATCACTTTATTTTAAATAAAATTTCCTCAAATGATAAATCTTCAGGATGTTGTAAATATATATATATATATATATATATATATATATATATGAATCATTGTATTTGGATATGTGACTTTGCCCAGGAGTGCAAATGTTTAGGTGTGGGGGTGTGATCGTACCATGATTCACTATTTTATTCCACCCTTACACCGCAGTTTTAAACTATTTTTGTAATGAATATTACAAATATAATAATAAATTGAAATTTATGTTTTAATCATTTAATTAATGTTAATCAACATTATAATGGTAAATTTTACTTGTTTTTATTATTTCAATGTAGGTGGATGTGATTTGGAGGGCCATTGATGAAGTGGAAGAAAAATGGGCCAAAATTGCATGGATCCATGGACATCTATACAGTTTTGTGCAAACTACATGAAATCGGTGCATCCAAATGGGCTGAAATTTTGTGGTCCTGTAAAAAATTTAATAGGATACATTTCATATTAAGGAACCCAATCCTTATTCGGCTTCTATTGGTCCCATTCTAACTAGTTTTTCCAAGCCACCGAATTTGGACCAAGTCTAATGTGGTGTTCTATATTTTATCAATATCTTGAGCTTTAGTTGTCCAAATGGTTCCAAACTTTCGTTTGAGAAAGTAAATAGGTAAGTATATAACTTTTCTATTTTATCCAAAGCGATATAAGACTGTCTGAAGGCCAAAACGTGTGGTGCAAGTGGATTGATGAAATCTATGTGCCTAAAACCACCTTCCAATTTTTTTATAAAAGGGTACCAAGGGAACCTCATTTGAAAGTTCGGCCAAGGAGTGAAGTTCTTCCAATTTGGAGTCCTAGAGGAGTATCCTAATCACATTTTAGGTTCTGGAGGCCCCTATCCTCATATGGGAATCAAGGATGAAGAAGGAGTTCCACCCGAGCTTCCTCCTCCTCCCGATGTCGAGCTAAAAGTTGGGTGTTTGTTGTGAGGGAGATACACACATGTCAAGGGAGTTATGATGCATAAAATAGCTACTGGTTTTGATTAATTTGGGTGTTTAAACATTTCATTCCATGTATCTTATTTTATTTCAGATTTGAATGCTTTATTTGATGCATGTGAGTGTTATGCTCTTATTTTCTAACCGATCGGTGTGAGGTTTTGAGTGCGTGACTTGTGTTGTTCCGATTGGACATCATAAGAATCCTTTTCATACTCACCTTATTGAGATTTCAATCTAATTTGGAAGCTCTTATTCGATGAATAAGTACTGGACCTTGACAATATGAATGTTACATCAAGGTTTGGTCCTTAAAGCATTGAAATAAAATCTTAGGAATTAATCGGGATTCCAATTAACTCCATCCAAAGAATTACTCTAAACCTAAGATGAATCTATATGAACAATGAACTTTATATGTGTGTAGTGAAATCACATCGACCCTTTTATCTCATATTTTTCAAAATCCACTAGGTCACTCAACTTTTACGCTATTTCAACTAATTCATTGTTTTAAACTCTTTTCAAAACCACCCCCTCTCTTAGAAATTTTTATTAAAAATACACACTCTAAACCTACCAACGCTCCTTGAGAGACAACCTAGGGTCTACCCTAGACTATAAATCAACCTTAAAAACATAATCAATTTTACGTGTCATGACAACGTGGTCATATAGATCTGAGGTGGTGTGTCCCATATAGAGAAGATATCACACAGTGAAGGCTGGTCTGGACACCTCAAAGGGTGAATAAGAGAATGATTGGGTCCCAGAAAAGGGGACACCAAGGTTTACCATTGGCTGGGATTGAACCTCACTGATACTTCATATATACCCTATATAGAAGACATGTATCAAACCCCATGTAGTTTGAGGGAGTGAATCTTGGGATTGGGGTGTATACAGTGAACAACAACCGAAAGACCTGTTGGGGCCTACACATGATTAGCGGCCCAGGTGCTACAAAGAGAAATGA
This sequence comes from Viscum album, assembly GCA_963277665.1. Taxonomy (NCBI): domain Eukaryota; kingdom Viridiplantae; phylum Streptophyta; class Magnoliopsida; order Santalales; family Viscaceae; genus Viscum; species Viscum album. Next base: position 956,005,050 of record OY728143.1, on the reverse strand, counting down.
GATGAATGGGGATTACACATGGTCGACTACTCAGGTGTTATAAATAGCAATGATATGAATGGGGCTTACACATGGTTAGCTTCCCAAGTGATACAAAGAGAAATGAGATGAATGGGGCTTATACATGGTTAGTTCCCCAAGTGCTACAATGAGGAATGAGATGAATGGGGAATACACATGGTTAGGTTCCCGAATGGATGGCATGATTTCATGGGAATATAGTGGCCTGGGTAAATTAAAGATGGATCTGGATGAAGTCATGAAGTATGGAATTAATTGGGATGGAACAAAAAACTGGTGTAGAGGTGACTGTATTGGTCTTGAACCTCAAAGAGATTTCTTATATATCCCCTTGGTAGGGAATCAAAGTTCATGTAGTTCTAGGATGGGGTGATAAGTCACCTAAGGAGGTAGCTTGTGATAATGGTTGTGTGGATGGGGACCCAAAGTAAATAAAACCAACAGGTTATGGCATGATCTTTTTGAAACACAAAGGCTCAAGGTAGAGACCAGGATGGGACATGGGTGATGGGATTAGACCTCAAAGAGGTTTCCTACGTATCCCCATGGAAGGGAATAAATGTCTACGTAGTTCAGGATGGGGCATAGAATCGGGGTTTACACAAAGTAAAACAACCCAACAACATGCTGGGGCTTACGTGTGGTTATCATCCCTACGTAAGAGGGACACTCTTGGTTAGAGCATGGATTGAGTGTAGGGATTATGCATAGTTAGATACCCGGGAACTAGTCTGACACCATTAAGGAGTGGACCAAGGATGTGGGTCCCAACAAAGGGGACACCAAAGTTTACCAGTGTTTGGGGTTGAATATCAGGGAGACTTATTATGTACCTTGTTTAGGAGATAAGGATCCAAATCCACATAGTTCAATAGCATATAGTTTAACTTCATGCATAAAGAAAGGCCGTATAGTTTAACATCATGCGCGAAGAGAATGAATAGACATGAAAATGGTCGGGACAAATGGGTGATGTGATTGAACCCTGTGGAATCTTCTTCATACCTTTCTTGAAAATGGAAATGATCAAAGTCCATGTAGTTTGGTAGAGAGGGTCTTGAGAATTACGCACTAAGAAGGCCCATAGAGGATGTCATCGTCGATTCATACTCTAAACCCACGTAAGGTATGCTCGGTGTAAGAAACAAGAGGCAACAAAGACCTGACAATTTCATTGAGAAAGGTGCATATGTGAGTAATGGCGTTGGTATTACACATTTTTAGTAGACTAAGGAGAAAACAGGGGGGATATTCTTAGATTGAGGCTCAAGTAGGGTTCTGGATGTATGGAGAGGATATGGCCACCGTACATGGATCACCCTAAACATTTGTGTCAGGGCTTACACAGAGGCTGCCCAAGGTGTGTACTGAGACAAATCACCAAGGAAGAGGGGAGTTAGAGATAACTAGTTCCCATCCCCTTCACCATAGTCTTGAGGATTTTCACTTATGATATGATCATAGTTTAACTTCTTATTTCATAGATATGGGTTCTTGGTAGTTTAACATCTTGTAGCTCGAACAGTGAGGATTCACTTATCACCCCTAGGACAAACATAACTAGCGCACTTTAAACCCTTGGGGAAGGAAAGGAACCAACAAATATATTGATTTGGGGTTGTGGAGTGATCCATTGAATGGTCCAAATTAGCGTGGCTATGAGAAGAAGCAATATCCATTAGCGTTCTTATGCGAATGAGCATGATGAAAATCAATGCAACATGGGGAACTACTTGAGGGACTTTGATATCATTTTGTACAAGCTTAGAGGGACACACGGAATAGGGGTTTGCAAATAAATAGGACTTATAGAGAGGGTCCTTGTAAAAATCAGGGTCTTGCAAAGGACAGGGGCTTGCAGATCATATGGCTTCACAAAGCTCAGGGGATTCACAGAGCATAGGGCTCACAGAGCATCGGGCTTCAAAGAGAATAGGGCTTCATAGAGAATAGGTATTCGTAGAGTATAGGGCTTTATAGAGAACATGGATTCATATAGCATAGAGATTGAGGGAGAATAGGGATTCATGAAGCATAGGGCTTCACAGAGCATAGGGCTTCGCGAAGCATAGTGACATGTCCTAAGCATGGAGTTCACATGTGCTTGGAGGGTTCTTTGCAATGTCCAGGTGCTTCATGATGTCCAAAGTGCCTGAATGGGTCTCCTTCTTTTGTGATGGCCCTTATGCTTCGTGAAGGGATTCCCTCTTCAATGAAGGTATAAATCTGAGCAAAGGGAAAGGGTTTTTGAAAAGATCGAGTACCAAAGATGATTCATTTTTTTATGGTTCGTAGAGAAAAGTGTGGTTCTCAATTTGAGAATTTGGAAGGATAATGGTCATACTCCCCATTATTTAGAGTGGAGGTAAGCCTCATATTTATAGTTAGTGGGAGGAGTGTGATACTATGAGGGCACACCATGAAACAATTTGTGCTTCACCACTGGAAGAAATTTCTTCAAGTTTCTCAAAGTATTGAATCATAAATATGAGACCATAGTTGATTATAGGACATGAGGTTTTCATTAGGCGTGACCTAAGGTTTTTCAGCACCATAAATTTGGTAAATATAGAAATTGGTGGTGAACTTAATTAAAATAAATTATTAATTTTATTTATTTTATTTTAAATTACCATATACCTCATTATAAAAAAATCTAGGGTTAGCTGCATAAACCCTAGTATAATTGAGAGGAGCTCTAAGAATTCTTGAATGGATGATCAAGATCAGAGAATAGAGGGTGATAGAATCAATGTGGATCAAGAGGTATTGAACACAATGGGTTATATTATTTTCTAGGAAATTCATTATTCACCAAGGATTGATCTAAATTAGGGTGGGATGCATCAATTGTAGTTTTTTTCCTTTTGATTAATTTCTAAAAAATGGATTTGATCTTCTTTATTTGATCTATGATTATTTTCCCTTCACGTGAGCCCATATTAATAAATTTATTTGTTTATTTCAATTTAATTTTCTTTCCATGATCTCACTTAAGATATCTTGTTTATATGATCATTGGCCAAGATCACTTGTCCAATGATGGTTACACCTTTTTCAAGTGGTCTTCCCCCACCCATTCTTAGTGTTCTTCATCATTGGACCACAGGGTCACGAATAAACATTTTCAAGGGGGGTTTTAGTGTGATTGAATCCCTAAATTCATAGTGGTTGTGTGTTTGATGAATGGATCAATATTTTTCTGATGAATCGGGGTGGATTAGGGGTGATATTTTGTGTGATATCGGATCCATGAGCACTGATGGGCGATGAAACATGCATGGGATGCCAGGCGACATCATGAAAATTACAATTTTCCATTTTCTAGCCATCAATGTCTAGGAAATGATGATTGGAGATAATTTCCTTTAGTTTTGGGTGGCCAAATAGTGAGATACATAGTGGAAAGGACATATTTGAAAACCACTTCAACAAAAGTCATGATCTAGAAAAATACTGAATACATGTCATGTATTCTAGAAGAACACATAGTCTGTAGCCCCTATTCTATAGTTCTAGGATTTTGAGGGATGTTAAGGATCGCACACCATGTGGCCAATACCACACACCCTGTGACCCACCCTAAGTTGAAAATCCATGTTCCAGCTGGCACACACCTAAGACCCTGTACAGTTGGATATGTTGTGTTCTTTAAGATTAAAAAATAACACTTAGAGGTATCTGGGAATGACCTATTATCCAATCAAGACTAGGTGCATAGATAGGTATACAGGCATAGCCCAAATTACCTAGACACAGCCAGCTATACCCAAGAAGGCTATGATTGGTTGATACATTCCATGTACCACATAGACATGTTGTGTAGTATCACATGGCTTCCAAATCCATTTCTATATGATTAAATGGCTAAGAAATGAGGCAATTTCCTACACCATGTGTACCTGTATACATTCCATGTAATCCATTCAAAAAAATTTCCTCTCATATCTTCTTCTTTCACTAATAGAAAGAACCCTATAATAATGATTTGGAACCATTGGTATAGCCTATACCAATGGTTTGGAGGGTTGTTGGATGTTATGAAGTTGGTATAGACCTATACCAATGGTTTCTTAGAACCTTTATTATAGTTCAAATGAAAAGAATACACCAATGGTTTCTTAAAACATTTGGTATAGGTATTGCAAAAAATATATGTCATTTTGGTTTTGATCCTGGAACCTCCCCTTTTTAATCCCGCAAACTAACTACTAACCTAAGATGAATTTTGTTAACATAATTTCATAAATATATATATATGTATATTAATAATTATTTTAATACTTTATTTAGTTAATGTTATTTGAGAAAATAATCCATAAAAAATATGGGCATTTATACCAACAGTTCTCAAAACCATTGGTATTGGTCTATACCAATGGTTTTGAGAACTAATGGGATAAGTTCTTTGATATTTTGACATATAACAATAGTTTTGGTGAAACCATTTGCATATGGTGGACCTATACCAATGGTTCTATCCAAAACCATTTTCATAGGTCCATATAAGTGACATATACCCACGATTTCGGCCAAAACCCTTGGTATAGGTCCTAATTATTGACCTATACCAATGGTTTTAGATAAATAGTTGGTATAGGGTGTCTAAAAGAGACCTATACCAATTTTTGTGTCCCAAACTATTAGTACAGGGTCTCTCCATGGTTCCAATAATAACTGCTTCTCTAAACCATTGGTATAGGGTCTCTCTAAGGTACCTATGCTAATGGTTTTGGACAAACCATCAGTATAAGTCCATTGGTATTGCTCATATTTCTAGTAGTGTTAGTGACTTAGATTTTGGACCCTGAGTAGACTATCTAAAGTTTTTATACATATAATACAATGATGGACTTCATTGTGGAATATGATATTGATATGAAATTTTATGAGTTTTACACTTCTTTAGAAAACGATTAATGGTGGAAATATCGTTAGAGATATTATAGTATCGGAACTCGTCTATTATGCCATATAATGGGTCCCCCATACTCTTTATGCAGATATAGATGGTGCTCCCCCACTTAGAGTGGGGGTCCTCTATCTATGGAGTTGAACTCCCCCATCTTTGAGATCCAAAAGCATGCAGGTCCTCCATGGGAGTCATGGATCCATCAGTTGTGGATCATTATAGTGAGGATCAGGCCCCTCCACCTAGATTCAAGTGAGGTTTTATTTAATTTTAGGTATCGTAGAAAGACTTTTATAGAATTAGGTAGACTCATCGACTTTGGGGAGGCTGTGAGAATGAGATCCCCTTTCTCTCTCATCTCGGTTTCTTTATGATAATATAAATGTTTATATATTGGTTTTTATTTCCTTATTTCTTTAGGTTGAGTTGTCCTTTTATTATATCTCTTTATCTCTCCCTCTTTAGTCTTTCAGATATCCTAATGGTTATATATATATATATATACTCACCCATGCATGGGATTTTTTACTATGTGTCATGTCTTTTGCATATGAAGGATAGTTTTTTGGTTTATTTATTAGAACATATGGATTCTTTGGTTTATTGACAATGTATCATGGTTAGGACTTGGATATTTGGATTTAGGATCTCTCAAATTTCATTTCTTCCAATTGTTTTCATGTTGGGACTTCACTTCTATTCGGGCATGTATTTTTTCCCCTTTAATTTTGGTTTATGCTATCGTACTTTGTTTTATTTTTTCTAGAGTTTATTGAATACATGTTTATGCTATATATGTTACTATATTATATCATTAAAATGAACTATTTCATAGATATGGATGGTTGTATAAATAAAAGTGCATTAGGAAAATGAAAATCATTTAGTTTATTCCTTCTCAGCACTTATCTCCACCCCCTAAACTATTGGAGGTGGGCTCTGGGTTGTTGAAGCCTGACTTACCATTGTCTATGAGAACCTTGGTTGGTTAAGTCATTAGAGAATGGTATTAGAGGATTTCATTACTCATGATGTATTTTGGAATTTTTCCCTGAAGATGATTGTTTGGGGATTTAGGCAAACAGTTCCCAAATGTCATGAGTATGTATTTTAGGCTACGAAACCTAGTGATGGGGTGGTGACCAATGTATCCATTCACCAGAAATCTGGCTACCTTCTTGTCAACATTGAATATCAAGACATAGGTTTTAGGGAACAATTGTACTTGTATCACGTAGGATTGATTTCTCTGACTATCCTTATTGAGTCAACTCCCAATATATATATGTGCTCATCTAACCATGGTATGTATTGATTATTTTAATTATACCTTCATGAATACATCTATCCAGGTTAACGATTCAATATCAGGATGATTATTTGATGAGTGTTGAGGTCTCAGTTTAGGGTTCATCCCATGAGGTCTTTCCTCTAGGAAGATAGGGAGAAACACCTCTATCTATCAAGTAAAAGTTAGTTAGTTTGGATTAAGAGGATGGTATACATAGTCTTATTTCATTTAGTGAAATCCAATATTAGAGACCATTGGGATTCTATAGTGATCCATATCCCCAGGCTGCATAGGATTGGATTGAGTCAGTGATCAGAGTCTTCAAGATCATATGAAGCCTAATAGATCAAATGTTGTACTAGAAACCAACATTTTCTGTTGATAATATGGGCACTAGTGGTGTCCAGTTTTTCATACTCATGATGAGAAAATTCTCCCATGGTTTGAATTCTGATAGATATTTTTTTAGGAGTATTATTTTTCAATATTTTTCATGGTTTGGTTCTTTGAGATTCTTGAGATACAATAGGGTCATATAACCATTGATAATTATTACATGAGGTTCACTAACCTCATGTGATACTCTCGTGATATGATATGTGATGGATTATTTCAAGAAAGGAAGTTCCATTAGCATCTCTATGTATAAATTAGTTCCACTATGGTCTCCTTATATGTGTCCACTTAAAATATACAACAAGAGTGGATCTGGTGACTGAGATCTTCCTAGTTGATGGATGTTGGGTAGTTGGAGCCAGAAGTGGGAATCATGTGATTGAGTCATATGTAGCTATTAGTAAGTGTCAAATTTTGAGGTCTTGGAAGAGGATACATTCTCATTCTTAGACTTAGATGTGTAGATCTGTGATATATAGATCATGTAAAGGATTCAGTAATCCTGGAGAGGGTAGATGTTATGCTTTTGATGGGTGGTGACACTTGGATCATTATTTATAGAAATATAATGCTATGTAGAATAGGAATAAATTGGATGAACCCCCATAGAAGAGTCAGTGTCATGATTATGGATCTCCAAGAGATGGCTTGGGCATCCCTTAGATAGGTTGTTAAATTATAGGATCAGGATCAACTCTTGATGGAGGAGTAGTTGGTGGGAGTGATTTTACGAGCTTCTACCACCACCACCATATGGAATGCATCAACCTCAAGGATCCTATAGTTGGGGACCTGGGTAGTTAGAGGATATGGAGGGTCGTGAACAAGATGCTCATATGATTATATGAAGTAAGATCTATGTTTATTATACTCTATCCTCAACACTAGTATAAATAGATGTGATTCATTCTTTTGTATCATTTTTCCTGGTGTGAGATATGAATATTTTGGTGGTGTTTTTATCCCAATATCTACAGCTAGATGTTACTAGAGGGAGAAATTTTTTGATATCGTGTATTTGATGGTTGTGTGATATATCACTTGGTGGAGTGTGTTTCACATGGGAACACTTAGTAATTGTGATTAAACATTGTAATTTCATCTTTTTTATGGATTGGTTATCTATAGATCAAGCCCAATTTAATAATAGTCATAGATGAGTTATGTGGATATAGAGAAATTGGATGATATTATCTTTTGTGAGTGAGAGAGATATCACGGTGTAATGAGTGGGTATTGAAATTTGGAAGCTAAAACACATCACTCATAAATTAGTGATTTTATCCCTTAGTGCATTACCTTTTAAAAGAATCTATATTCCTTTAGTAGTGGAGGGATTTACGGATGTATTCTCTATTGATGTTTCAGTACTAAATTTGTGGTAGTTGATGGACTTCGGCATCTACTTTCACCCAGGGACCACATCGATATATTCTATGGCATATGATATGGCCTCTACCGATATTTGGGAGATGTGGGTGTAGTTGGAGGACCTTCATGTGAAGGGTTTTATTAGACATAGTGTGTCCCACTGGGTAGCACCAGTGTTGTTCATGAAAAATATGCATGGAAGATTGAGTCTTTGTGTTGATTAGTGTATCCTGAACCAGGTAATGGAAAAGAAAAAGTACCCATTTTTGAGGATTTATAACCTCTTTGACCAGTTGTGAGATGTTAGTTAGTTATCAAAGATCAATCTCGGGTATGGATACCTCCATTTGAGGTTTTTTGAAGATTATATTCTGAGTACATCATTCTAATGTCTTTATGAACACTACGAGTTGTTGGTAATTCCATTCGGTGTGATGATTTACCCTATAGTGTTTATGTCTATGATGAACCAAATATTCTATCCATACTTGACCAATTTTTGGTTGTCTCCATTAATGACATACTCTTTTTCTCTGCATCAGAAAATTAGCATGCAGAGCACTTGGGCATGGTCTTAGACTTACTCTTGAAGCACTAACATTATGGTAATATTTCAATGATCTAGTTTTGTATCAAAAAAATTCTTTTCTAGGTCATGTCATTTCTCATCATTATTTATCTATGGACCCCCCAAATATTTACACAATTATTTCTTAGTTTCCACCCAAGTTCATTTCAATGGTGAAGTGTTTTCTTGTCTTGGAAGGGAACTACAAGAGGTTTTTGCCTAAATTTTTTAGAGTAGAATACCCTTTGACATACCTATAATAAAAAAGGTATCTTTTTATCTACACTAGGAAGTTATAGGGTTCCTTCAGATAGTTGAGGATGGGAATTACTTGTTCTCATGTGTTGAGACTACCATAAGTAGGTGTGGAGTAAGTCATATTTTTTATTCCTCTATATCTAGGAACATATGTGTATTGATGTAGAGGTTCTATATGATCACATATGGGTCAACGTAATTGAGATCCAATGAGTAGAACTACATGACTCACATCCAAGATTTGGTAATGATAGTCTTCATTCTGAATATGTGGATGTACTATATTTTGGGAGAATTCTTGGTTTTTTACTCAGACCACCAGAGTCTTAGTTATATATATTCACATATAGAGATATTAATTTGAGATAGAGGTGTTGGTTTGAGCTTCTATTGTACTATGATTTTGATATAGTCTAAACTCCAAGGAAGGGAAATGTGGTGAATGATTCCCTTAGTAGGAAGTCCTATTCTATCTTTGTGAAAGAGGCATCTGAGTAGTTGGCTTCTTTTCAGCTGACCCTAGTGGAGAAGAGGGGTGCAATTTTTCTTTTTTGAATGGTGTTAAATCGTTCACTCCTACAGAATATGATGGAGTCTTAGTTGAAAGACATAGAATTTGAGGTTTTGTTGTTATAATATATCATCAGGGGATATAATTTTTGGATTATTTAAAGAAGGGGATCACATCAACCTTTTTATGTGATGGTTCGTGGTTCTGGTGTTGATGTGATGGGAGGTGATGATGTATTTTTATACATTTTATTTGGATGTACATCCATGAGTGGAAAATATATATAAGGGTCTTCAGTGGTGGTTTTAAGGTTCTGGAATGTGGTGGAGTATCACTAAGTTCATCCCTTTGTGTCTCACATGTCAGTAGGTGAAGGATGATCAACCGTTTCCGATTGGTTAAATACAGACTCTTGATATCCTGGAGTGGAAATGAGATGGAATATATATAGTCATTATGACAGGGCTTCCACATACAATGAGATTCCAAAATTCAATCTAGAAGATAGTTGACTGACTTACCACGTTGGCTCACTTCCTTTCTATCAGGGAATAGAGTTCAGTGGAGATTTTTGGGCAGTTTTACATTCAAGAGATCATTTAACTCCATGTGGTACCCTCATTGATTATATCTGACTGTGATGTGTGTTTTATTTCATAGTTATAGAGAGTCTTGTAGAAGGACTTTGGGACATCGTTTATGATGAGTACAGTGTTCCACCCCTAGATTTTGGGACAGACCAAGAGCATTATCCAAGTGTTGGAGGATATACCGAGGGATAGCATTTTTCGCCTTTCCTAGAGCTGGTAGGATAACTTTTCATTGGTAGAGATTTCTTATAATATTATCTATCACTCTAATATTTTCATGGAACCTTTCAAGGAAATTTTTAGAGACCTTTCATTTCACCCTTATACTAGTTTGAGATTGTTTATACTACTCTTGTTTCCCCGGATATGGTGTAAATGATGATAGAGAAGGATAAAGTGATCTGTGAGTATATAAGGACAGCCCAAAGCTAATATAAATCATACAAGAATCTATGTCATATTCACTTGGTGTAATAGAAGAGATATCGTGTCTTTTCAGAGAGTATCCCTATGCTAATGGATTTAGATATTCTTCCAGGGAAAAAATATACCCCCAAGGATCACTGGGTCATTCAAGATCCAAAAAAAAGTAGGTTATGTTTCATACGACTTAACATTTCCCCCACAGTTGTATAGGGAGCATGATGTCTTATATGTATCATAGGGAGATGCATGCATGGTCTTACACACATTATTGACTAGGGTGAGCTATTCATCAAGGATAGATCGACATTCACAAAGTACCAGATGGTGATCAAGGATTAAAAAATATGATCTTTTGAGGATATACAATTTCCTTGGTTTGTGTATTTTGGTAGTATGAGAGTGTGCATGGGATCTCATGGGGTAGAGAGATAGATATATATGGGGTCACTATCCCCACCTTCTATTTTAGTTTGTACTTTTTGGGGTAAAATTCCTCAAATTAGGGGAGAATATAGTGTCCCTTATTTTTCCTTGAAGACATTGGAATATTTTATATAATATTTTTATATACAGGTCCTTGAGAATGTATTTTAGGCTATGAAACCTAGTGATGGGGTGGCGACCAATGTATCCATTCACCAAAACTCTGGCTACCTTCTTGTCAACATTGAATATCAAGACATAGGTTGCAGGAAACAATTGTACATTTATCACATAGGATTGATTTCTTTGACTACCCTTATTGAGTCAACTCCCAATATATATATGTGCTCATCTAACCATGTTATTTATTGATTACTTTCATTATACCTTCATGAATACATCTATCCAGGTTAATGATTCAATATCAGGATGATTATTTTATGATTGATGAGGTCTCAGTTTAGGGTTCATCCCATGTGGTTCTTCCTCTAGGAAGATAGGGAGAAACACCTCTTCCTATCGAGTAAAATTTTGTTAGTTTGGATTAGGATGATGATACACATAGTATTATTTCATTTAGTGAAATCCAATATTAGAGACCATTGGGATTCTATAGTGATCCATATCCCCAGGCTGCATAGGATTGGATTGAGTCATTGATCAGAGTCTTCAAGATCATATGAAGCCTAATAGATCAGATGTTTGTACTAGAAACCAACATTTTCCATTGATAATATGGGAACTATTGGTGTCCTGTTTTTCATACTCATGATGAGAAAATTCTCCCATGGTATGACTTCTGATAGATATTTTTTTAGGAGTATTATTTTTCATTATTTTTCATGGTTTGGTCCTTTGAGATTATTGAGATACAGTCGGGTCATATAACCATTGATAATTATTACATGAGGTTCACTAACCTCATGTGATACTCTCATGATATGATATGTGATGGATTCTTTCAGGAAATGAAATTCCAGTAGGGTCTCGGTGTATAAATTAGATCCATTGTGGTCTCCTTATATGTGTCCACTTACAATATATAGCAAGTGTGGGATCTGGTGACTGATATCTTCCTAGTTTATGGATGTTGGGTAGTTGGAGCCCGAAGTGGGAATCATGTGATTGAGTCATATGTAGCTATTAGTAAGTGTCAAATTTTGAGGTCATGGAAGAGGATACATTCTCATTCTTAGACTTAGATGTGTGGATCTGCGATACATGGATCATGTAGAGGATTAAGTAATCTCGAAGAGGGTAGATGTTATTCTTTCGATGGGTGGTGGCACTTGGATCATTATTTACATATTTATCATGCTATGTAGAATAAGAATACATTGGATGAACCCCCATAGAAGAGTCAGTGTCCAGATTGTGGATCTCCTAGAGATGGCTTGGGCATCCCTTAGATAGGTGGTTAAATTGTAGGATCAGGATCGACTCTTGAGGGAGGAGTAGTTGGTGGGGGTGATTTTACAAGATTCTACCACCACCACCACCATATAGAATGCATCAACCTCAAGGATCTAGCAGTTGGGTTCATGGGTAGTTAGAGGATATAGAGGGTCATGAACAAGATGCTCATATGATTATATGATGTAAGTTCTATGTTTATTATACTCTATCCTCAATACTAGTATAAATAGATGTGATTCATTCTATTGTATCATTTTTTCTGGTGTGAGATATGAATCTTCTGGTGGCGTCTCTATCCAAATATCTACAGCTAGATGGTACTAGAGGGAGAAATTTTTTGATATCATGTATTTGATGATAGTGTGATCTATCACTTTGTGGAGAGTTTTTCACATGGGACCTCTTAGTCATTGTCATTAAACACTATAATTTCATCTTTTTTATGGATTGGTTATATATAGATCAAGCCCAATTTAATTATAGTCATAGATGTGTTATGTGGCTATAGAGAAATTGGATGAGATTATCTTTTCTGAGTGAGAGATATCTCATGGTGTAATGAGTGGGTATTGAAATTTGGAAGCTAAAACCCATCACTCATCAATTAGTGAGTTTATCCCTTAGTGTATTAGGTTTTAAAAGAATATATATTCCTTTGGTAGTGGAGGGATTTATGGATGTATTCCCCATTGATGTTTCAGTACTAAATTTTTGGTAGTGTATGGACTTCGCCATCGACATTCACCCAGGGACCACATCGATATATTCTATGGCATATCATATGGCCTCTACCAAGATTTGGGAGATGTGGGTGTAGTTGGAGGACCTTCAAGAGAAGGGTTTTATTAGACATAGTGTGTCCCACTGGGTACAACCAGTGTTGTTCATGAAAAAAATGAATGGAAGATTGAGTCTTTGTGTTGATTAGTGTCTCCTGAACCAGGTAATGGTAAAGAAAAAGTACCAATTTTTTGAGGATTTATAACCTCTTTGACCAGTCATGAGGTGTTAGTTAGTTCTCAAAGATCAATCTCAGGTATTGATACCACCATTTGAGGGTTTGTGAAACTTCTATTCTAAGTACATCATTCTAATGTCTCTATGAACACTACGAGTTATTGGTAATTCCATTCAGTATGATGATTTGCCCTATAGTGTTTATGTATATGATGAACCAAATATTCAAGCCATACTTGACCAATTTGTGGTTGTCTCCATTAATGACATACTCTTTTTCTCTGCATCAGAAAATTAGCATCCAGAGCACTTGGGCATGGTCTTAGACTTACTCTCGAAGCACTAACATTATGGTAATATTTCAATGATCTATTTTGTATAAATAATTTTCTCTTTCTAGGTCATGAAATTTATCATCATTATTTATCTATGGACCCCCCAAATATTTACACAATTATTTCTTGGTTTCCACCCAAGTTCATTTCAATGGTGAAGTGTTTTCTTGGCTTGGAAGGGAACTACAAGAGGTTTTTACATAAATTTTTTAAAGTAGAATACCATTTGTCCTACCTATAAATAAAAGGGTATCTTTTTATCTACACTAAGAAGTTATAGGTTTCCTTCAGATAGTTGAGGATGGGAATTACTTGTTCTCATGTGTTGAGACTATCATAAGAAGGTGTGGATTATGTCATATTTTTTATTCCTCTATATCTAGGAACATATGTGTGTTGATGTAGAGGTTCTAAGAGATCACATATGGGTCAACGTAATTGATACCCCATGAGTAGAACTACATAAATCACATCCAAGATTTGGTAATGATATTCTTCATTCTGAATATGTGGATGGACTATATTTTGGGCGAATTCTTGGTTTTTTACTCAGACCACCAGAGTCTTAGTTCTATGTATACACATATATAGATATTAATTTGAGATAGAGGTGTTGTTTTGAGATTCTATAATACTATGAATTTGATATAATTTACACTCCAAGGAAGGGAAATGTGGTGAATGATTCCCTTAGTACGAAATGCTATTCTATCTTTGTGAAAGAGGCCTCTGAGTAGTTGCCTTCTTTTCAACAGACCCTAGTAGAGGAGAGGGGTGCAAATTTTATTTTTTCAATGGTGTTGAATCGTTCACTCCTCCAGCATATGATGGAGTCTTAGTTAAAAGACATCGAATTTGAGGTTTTTTGTTACTAGATATCATCATGGGATATAATTTTTGGATTATATAATGAAGGGGATCACATCAACCTTTTTATGGGAAGGTTAGTGGTTCTGGTGTTGATGTGATTGGAGGTGATGATGTATTTTTATACATTTTATTTAGTTGTACATCCATGAGTGAAAAAGATATATAAGGGTCTTGAGTGGTGGTTTTAAGGGTCTGGAATGAGGTGGAGTGTCACTGAGTTCATCCCTTTTTGTCTCACATGTCAGTAGGTGAAGGATGATCAACCGTTTCTGATTGGTTAAATATAGACTCTTGGGATCCTAGAGTGGAAATGGGATGGAATATATATATTCATTATGACAGGGCTTCCACATACAATGGGAGTCCACAATGAAATCTAGAATATAGTTGACTGACTTACCATGTTGGCTCACTTCCTTTCTATCAGGGAATAGAGTTCAGTGGAGATTTTGGGGCAGTTTTACATTCAAGAGATCAATCGATTCCATGGGGTACCCTCATTGATTATATATGACTGTGATGTGTGTTTTATTTCATAGTTATAGAGAGTCTTGCAGAAGGGCTTTGGGATGTAGTTCATGATGAGTACAGTGTTCCACCCCTATATTTATGGACAGACCAAGAGGACTATCCAAGTGTGGGAGGATATACCAAGGGATAGCATTTTCCTCTTTTCCTAGAGCTGGTAGGATCACTTTTCATTGGTATAGTTTTCTTATAATAATATCTATAACTCTAATATTGGCATGGAACCTTTCAAGGAACTCTTTTGGAGACCTTGCATGTCACCATTATACTGGTTTGATAATGTTTATACTACTCTTGTTTCCCTAGATATGGTGTAGATGATGATAGAGAAGGATAAAGTGATCTGTGAGTATATAAGGATAGCCCAAAGCTAATATAAATCGTACAAGAATCTATGTCATATTCCCTTGGAGTTAGAGAAGGGATACCGTGTCTTTTTAGAGAGTATCCCTATGCTAAGGGATTTAGATATTATTGCAGGGAAAAAATATATCCCCAAGGATCACTGGGTCATTCAAGATCCAATAAAGAGTAGGTTAAGCTTCTTACCACTTAACATTTCCTCCACAGTTGTATAGGGTGCATGATGTCTTCTATGTGTCATAGAAGAGGAGATACATGCATGTTCTAACACACATTATTGACTAGAGTGAGTTGGACATCAAGGATAGATCGACATTCCTGAAGTACCAGATGGTGATCAAGGATAAAAAAAGATGATCTATGGAGGATATACCATTTCCTTGGTTTTTTTATTATGGTAGTACAAGAGTGTGCATGGGAGATCATGGGGGGGAGAGATAGATATATATGGGGTTAGTATCCCCACCTTCTATTTTAACTTGTACTTTTCAGGGTAAAATTCCCCAAATTAGGGAAGAATATAGTGACCCTTATTTTTCATTGAATACTTTGGAATATTTTATATAATATTTTTAGAGACAAGTCCTTGAGAATGTATTTTAGGCTACGAAACCTAGTGATGGGGAGGCGACCAATGTATCCATTCACCAGAACTTTGGCTACCTTCTTGTCAACTTTGAATATCAAGACATAGGTCGCATAGAACAATTGTACATGTATCACATCGGATTGATTTATTTGACTACCCTTATTGAGTCAACTAAAAATATATATATATTCCCATCTAACCATGGTATGTATTGATTACTTTAATTATACCTTCATGAATATATCTATCCAGGGGAATGATTTATTACCAACATGATTATTTGATGGGTGATGAGGTCTCAGTTTAGGGTTCATCCCACGAGGTTTTTCCTCTAGGAAGATAGGGATCAACACATCTGCCTATCGAGTAAAAGTTAGTTAGTTTTGATTATGATGATGATACACATAGTCTTATTTCATTTAGTGAAATCCAATAATAGAGACCATTTGGATTCTATAGTGATCTATATCCCCAGGCTGCATAAGATTGGATTGAGTCAGTGATCAGAGTCTTCAAGATCATATGATGCCTAATTGATCATATTTTTGTACTAGAAACCAACATTTTCCATTAATAATATGGGCACTAGTGGTGTCCAGTTTTTCAAACTCATGATGAGAAAATTCTCCCATGGTCTTACTTCCGATAGATATTTTTTTAGGAGTATTATTTTTCATTATTTTTCTTGGTTTGGTTCTTTGAGATTCTTGAGATATAGTAGGGTCATATAACCATTGATAATTATTACATGAGGTTCACTAACCTCATGTGATACTCTCATGATATGATATGTGATGTATTATTTCAGGAAAGAAAGTTCCAGTAGGGTCTCTATCTATAAATTAGATCCACTGTGGTCTCCTTATACGTGTCCACTTACAATATACAACAGGAGTGGGATCTGGTGACTGAGATCTTCCTAGTTGATGGATGTTGGGTAGTTGGAGCCAGACGTGGGAATCATGTGATTGAGTCATATGTAGCTATTAGTAAGTGTCAAATTTTGAGGTCTTGGAAGTGGATACATTCTCATTCTTAGACTTAGATGTGTAGATCTGCGATACATGGATCATGTAGAGGATGCAGAAATCCCGAAGAGGGTAGATGTTATTCTTTCGAAGGGTGGTGAAACTTGGATCATTATTTACAGACTTATTATGCTATGTAGAATATGAATACATTGGATGAACCCCCATAGAAGATTCAGTGTCATGATTACGGATCTCCCATAGATGGCTTAGGAATCCCTTAGATAGGTTTTTAAATTGTAGGATCAGGATCCACTCTTGAGGGAGGAGTAGTTGGTGGGGGTGATTTTACGAGCTTCTACCACCACCACCACCATATAGAATTCATCAACCTCAAGGATCTAGAAGTTGGGGTCATGGGTATTTAGAGGATATAGAGGGTCATGAACAAGATGATAATATGATTATATGATGTAGGATCTATGTTTATTATACTCTATCCTCAATACTAGTATAAAGAGATGTGATTCATTCTTTTGTATCATTTTTCCTTGTGTGAGATATGAATCTTTTGGTGGTGTCTTTATCCCAATATCTACAGCTAGATGTTATAAGAGGGAGAAATTTTTTGATATCGTGTATTTGATGGTAGTGGGATCTATCACTTGGTGGAGAGTGTTTCACATGGGACCTCTTAGTCATTGTGATTAAACATTGTAATTTCATATTTTTTATGGATTGGTTATCTATAGATCAAGCCCAATTTAATTATATTCATAGATGAGTTATGTGGATATAGAGAAATTGGATGAGATTATCTATTGTGAGTGAGAGATATATCATGGTGTAATGAGTGAGTATTGAAATTTGGAAGCTAAAACCCATCACTCATCAATTAGTGAGTTTATCCCTTAGTGAATTAGGTTTTAAAAGAATCTATATTCCTTTGGTAGTGGAGGGATTTATGGATGTATTCCCCATTTATGTTTCAGTACTAAATTTGTGGTAGTGGATGAACTTCGTCATCAACTTTCACCCAGGGACCTCATCGATATATTCTACGGAATATCATATGGCCTCTACCAAGATTTGGGAGATGTGGGTGTAGTTGGAGGACCTTCAAGAGAAGGGTTTTATCAGACCTAGTGTGTCCCACTGGGTAGCACCCGTGTTCTTCATGAAAAATATGCATGGAATATTGAGTCATTGTGTTGATTAGTGTCTCCTGAACCAAATAATGGTAAAGAAAAAGTACCCATTTTTTAGGATTTATAACCTCTTTGACTAGTTGTGAGGTGTGAGCTAGTTCTCAAAGATCAATCTCATGTATGGATACCACCATTTGAGGGTTTGCGAAGCTCATATTCTGAGTACATCATTCTAATGTCTCTATGAACACTACGAGTTGTTGGTAATTCCATTCAGTGTGATGAATTACCCTATAGTGTTTATGGCTATGATGAACCAAATATTCTAGCCATACTTGACCAATTTGTGGTTTTCTCCATTAATGACATACTCTTTTTCTCTACATCAAAAAATTAGCATGCAGAGCGCTTTGGCATGGTCTTAGACTCACTCTCGAAGCACTAACATTATGGTAATATTTCAATGATCTAGTTTTGTATAAAAAAAATTCTCTTTCTAGGTCATGTGATTTCTCATCATCATTTATCTATGGACCCCCCAAATATTTACACAATTATTTCTTGGTTTCCACCCAAGTTCATTTCAATGGTGAAGTGTTTTCTTGGCTTGGAAGGGAACTACAAGATGTGTTTGCCTAAATTTTTTAGAGTAGAATACCCTTTGAACTACCTATAATAAACATGGTATCTTTTTATCTACACTAGAAAATTATAGGGTTCCTTTAGATAGTTGAGGATAGGAATTACTTGTTCTCATGTGTTGAGACTACCATATGAAGGTGTGGAGTATGTCATATTTTGTATTCCTCTATATCTAGGAACATATGTATGTTTATGTAGAGGTTCTAAGTGACCACATATGGGTCAACGTAATTGAGACCCCATGAGTAGAACTACATGACTCACATCCAATATTTTGTAATGATAGTCTTCATTCTGAATATGTGGATGTACTATATTTTGGGTGAATTCTTGGTTTTTTACTCAGGCCACCAGAGTCTTAGTTATATATATATATCCACATATAGAGATATTAATTTGAGATAGAGGTGTTGGTTTGAGATTATATAGTACTATGACTTTGATATAGTCTACACTCCAAGGAAGGGAAATGTGGTGAATGATTCCTTTAGTAGGATTTCATGTTCTATCTTTGTGAAAGAGGCCTTTGAGTAGTTGGATTCTTTTCAACTGACCCTAATGGAGGAGAGGGGTTCAATTTTTCTTTTTTCAATGGTGTTGAATCATTCACTCCTCCATCATTTGATGGAGTCTTATTTGAAATACATCTAATTTGAGGTTTTTTTACTAGATATCATCATGGGATATAATTTTTTGATTATCTAAAGAAGGGGATCACATCAACCTTTTTATGGGAAGGTTCTTGGTTCTGGTGTTGATGTGATAGAAGGTGATGATGTATTTTTATACATTTTATTTGGTTGTACATCCATGAGTGTAAAATATATATAAGGGTCTTCAGTAATGGTTTTAAGGGTCTGGAATGAGGTGGAGTATCACTGAGTTCATACCTTTGTGTCTCACATGTCATTAGGTGAAGGATGATCAAGAGTTTCTGATTGGATAAATATAGACTCTTGAGATCCTGGAGTGGAAATGGGATGGAATATATATAGTCATTATGACAGTGCTTCCACATAAAATGCGAGTCCACAATTAAATCTATAAGATAGTTGACTGACTTACCATGTTGGCGCACTTCCTTTCTATCAGGGAATAGAGTTCAGTGGAGATTTTGGGGCAGTTTTACATTCAAGAGATCATTCGACTCCATGGGGTACCCTCATTGATTATATATGACTGTGATGTGTGTTTTATTTCAGAGTTATATAGAGGCTTGCAGAAGGACTTCGGGATGTAGTTTATGATGAGTACAGTGTTCCACCCCTAGATTTAGGGACATTCCAAGAGGACCATCCAAGTGTTGGAGGATATACCGAGGGATATCATTTTTCTCTTCTCCTAGAGCTGGTAGGATCACTTTTCATTGGTAGAGTTTTCTTATAATAATATATATCACTCTAATGTTGGCATGGAACCTTTCAAGTAACTCTTTTGGAGACCTTGCATGTCACCCTTATACTAGTTTTAGATTGTTTATACTACTCTTGTTTCCCCAGATATGGTGTAGATGATGATAGAGAAGGATAAAGTGATCTGTGAGTATATAAGGACAGCCCAAAGCTAATATAAATCTTACAAGAATATATGTTATATTCCCTTGGAGTTAGAGAAGGGATACCATGTCTTTTCAGAGAGTATCCCTATGCTAAGGGATTTAGATATTCTTCCAGGGAAAAAATATATCCCCAAGGATCACTGGGTCATTCAAGATCCAATAAAGAGTAGGTTAAGTTTCTTACCACTTAACATTTCCCCCATAGTTGTATAGGGTGCATGATGTCTTCTATGTGACATAGAATAGGAGATACATGCATGGTCTTACACACATTATTGACTAGGGTGAGCTGGACATCGAGGATAGATCAACATTCACGAAGTACCAGATGGTGATCAAGGATAAAAAAAGATGATCTTTTTAGGATATCCCATTTCCTTGGTTTATCTATTGTGGTAGTATGAGAGTGTTCATGGGAGCTCATGGGGGAGAGAGATAGATATATATGGGGTTAATATCCCCAACTTCTATTTTAGATTTTACTTTTTGGTGTAAAATTCCTCAAATTAGGGGAGAATATAGTGACCCTTATTTTTCCTTGAAGACTTTGGAATATTTTATATAATATTTTTAGAGATAAGTGCTGAGTTGGTATGAGATTCCATGGCCCGATGATCCAATAATTGATATTGTAAAAATATTAAATATATTAATATCACACATGAATATTTTCCCAAAAATATTATATTAACTCCCAAAATAGAATTTGATATCAGAAATATGGGACCACGGTTGAGTTAGAAATGTAAGGTTTACCCTTTGAACAACCTAACTTTGGTCTACACTAGATGTCTGATTAAGGAAATCATTCTGGGTGAATTTAATTAAAATAATTAATTAAATTTATATATTTTATTTTAAAATTTCATGAACTAAATACATCTATATATATCTCATAATAAAAAATTTATAGGTTTATCCACATAAGCTCTACGTGAATTGAGACGGTATTTAAGCATTCTTCACTAACGGATCGAGATTAGAGGAAGACAGTATATTGAATCAAGGTGGATCAAGAGTTTGAGAGTGAAGTGGGAATTATCCTTCCCTACCAAATACATTCTTCACCAATGATCGATAATAATTAAGGTAGTACTGGTTAATAGTGGTTCCCTCCCTTTGGTTAATTGTTTAAAGAATGAATTTGATCTTTTTTATTTGATCATTGATTATTGTCCCTCCACATGATACCATTTTAATAAATTGATTTATTAATTTTAATTTATTATTATTCCCTGATACCAACCTGGATATCCCATTTATCTTATCATTGGATGATATCTATTGGAAAAATATGGTTACACTTTCATTCTTATGCTTTCCCCCACCCATTCATCACATTATTCATCATTAGACCATGGGGTCATGATTAGACAATGTTGGGGAAAGTTATAGCATGATCACACCCATGGATTCATGATGGTTGTGTGAATGAAAAATATATGGGTGCTTTATTGATGGAACGAGATGGATATCATGTGATAATTCATTGATCTAGGATCCATGAGTGCTAACGGGCAATGATATATGCACAAGATGCACGAAAGCTTCATAAAAATTTTTGGATTCCATTTTTCAGCCACCAGAGGCTGAGAAATGGAATTCAAAGGTGACTTCCTTTATTTTTAGGTGGTCAAGGGTGAGATCCATGGAAAAAATGCTGGATATAGAGACCTCCTAAATGAAATTTGGGATCTGAAAATAACCAGACTACACACCATGTATTCTAGAAAACACACGGCATGTATCCCACCATGGTTACGGGTATAGGGTTTTTAAGTGGTGTTAATTATCACACGTTGTGTGGATATTCCCACATTCCTTGTTCCCCTCCCTAATTTTACAAGTCATTTGGTAACTAGAACACACCTAGGACCTCATGCTTTTGGATATTCCATGTAATTTGGGAGTACATAGGAATGCCCAGAGGTATATAGGAAAGGCCCAGTACCTGGGAATATCTATGTACATGGACAAGTACATGAACTTGGCTAGAAGTAAATGGGAATGACCATTTATACATAGGAATTCCCTAATCAGTTGTGCCATGCAATGTACCACCTGTACACACTGTATAGTAGGAAATGGATTCCAAATCCATGTATAGAGGATAAAAAATCTAGAAGGTGAGGTGGGTTGACATTCTATGTGGACCCTCATACATACCATATACTCCCTATGGAAAAATTTTCCTCTCATATATTTTTCTTCAGGACTTGGATTTTTATCTTCTGAGTAGCCTATTTTGAGTGTTTTTTCATATAGAATGTGATGGTGGCCTTTGTTGTGAAATATGAGATAAGATATGAAATGTTCTGAGCATGATACATCTTTAGGTGATGCTTGATTATAGAATTAGTCATGTTAGGATCATTGGAGATATTCTAGGGTTATTACCCCCTCACCACACTAGGGAATGGGTCCCATATACTATTTATGCTCATATAGATGGTACATCCCTAGTCATGGATTGGGTACTTTATCTACAAAGTGGAACTCCCCCATATTAAAGCTTCAATGGCATGAATATCCTACATGGGATTTGTGTCTACCACATATTTGGAGCATATTAGTGAGGATTGGGCCCCTACACATAGATTCTGGAGAGGTTGTATTTGAGGTTGGGCATCACATATGGAATTTGGGAGTTGCAGGAATTCTCATTGTCTTTGGCTGGTATGTGAGATAGAGATCCCATTTTCTCATATCTAGGTTTCTTTATGATCATATATATATATATTGTATTTCTTTTCCATTTTGATTTGGGCTGAGTTGAACATTTGTTGTAACTCTCTATCACTTACTATTTTGTTTTCAATACATCTTAATAGGTATATATATAATCACCCATGCGTGAGAGTTTTCATTATGTTTCATGTCTTATGTAGATGATAAATAGTTTGGAAGTGACTTCAGTGAAACTTAGGGATACTTGGGGGTATTGACCACGTACGATGGTTGGTACATGGATATCAGGAGTTGGGATCTCTCATCCTTCATTTATTCCAATTGTTGTTAGGCTAGGAATTCACTTATGGTTAGGAATATATTATTTACCTATCACATAAATGACTTATTTTAAAGTTAAATTTCATTTAATTTTCATTCAAGCTTTTATTTGGGGGTTTCCCAAGCTTTTATGGAGGAATGGGTGAGTTTTCATGAATTGGGCCAAACCGTGAGTTCAATTCTAGATTTAAAAATAAATTTTTATTCCTTTATAAATCCTTCATTTTTCAACATTATTCGTCCATTCCAATTCCTACTTGTCATAACCTGACCTATTATTAAAAAAAATTAATTTGAACCATTTAGAAATCTATACTCATGGTGGATTTAAGTTTTTATTTAAGGGATTGGGCCTGCCTGAAAGCTCATTTTCTGCATTAAAAATAATTGTTAATTCTTTAATAAAACTTTATATTTTAAATTTTTTTCGGTGCTTCTAACTCCCACCTGATACCACTTACCTAAGGAACTCCCTTATTCTATCCTCCAAAATTTGGAGCTCAATAGAATCATGAAATTGGGAGAAACGTATCTGGATTTCACAAATCCCCAGATTTGAAGAGGTAAATTGATCATCTCAAAAATCCTTCTATTTTTACTCTTTTTCCCCCATTCTAGTTCCTAAATGACCTAATCATCCTTGTTCGAAACGCCCTCAAATTTTTAGCTGTTTTAAAATTCAGATTCTGGTAGATTTTGGGTCGTTTTCTTCAAGATTGTTTTGGGTAAGTGTTTCTCTCTTAAATTCCTTCCTTCTCCTTAGGGTTTCCTACCTATTTCATAAATTTATAGAGTGTCAAGAAGTTAGGGTTCATACCTAGGGTTTTATTTGGGGTATTTTTGGTGAAATCATTTGGTTTAGGGTTCGTTTTCACTTCCTTGTGGTGTGGTGGATGTACGGTTGAGGTTTCACACCAAGATTCAAGGGTTTTGACTCAAAAGGTAGCTAGTTCCATGTGTAAACAATTATTCATGAGTTATCTTGTTGTATTTAATCATTTATCATATTCCTCATATGTTGTGTGTTTTTCAAAAATTGTTTATTATTGATTTGGTTAAGTGTCAAACTTTATAGTTTCTTTTTAACTTGAAATCGGGTGTTTTCATGTGTAACACATGGGGTATTATTTGGGTGTATTTTATAACTTAATGAATTGGTTTACTAAATCTTGTTTGGACTGTAAATTCTAGTTTGGTAATTTATTAGTGTCATGTGATCCTTAAAATAAGGTTTTGGAATAGGTTTTATTTTTAAAACATTGTTATACTTCTTGAGATCATTTTATGAGAATGTGTGTTTTCATTTGTAACTTTTATGGTATTTTTCAAGGATATTTTATAATTCTTGAATGTCGTTTTATAAATTTATCTAGGGCTGAAAATTATGTTTTGGATAGAAATTGAAATGTTTTTTGTCTTAAATGGTGGTTTTGAAATGGGTTTTGTGTGCAAGACATAGTTACACCCCTTGAGTTTGTTTTATAAAAATTGTGAATGTTTTATTTGGTTAAAAAAGTGGGTAAAAGGGTATATATGTACTGTTTGGTGGGTGTGTTCACCTAATATATGTTTTTAAAGGTAAGGTGGTTATTTATGAAGTAAAATATTTTTTTAGAATGTTTTATAATGTGCTGAAATGTTTTAGAAAATGGAAAGAGAGCTGCAAAACAGGGTTGTGGGCTGTTTTTTGTGAGTGTGTTTTGAAAAATAAATTTTGTTGATGAAAGAGGTATTATATGATATTTGAGTGGGATGTTATGTGAGTTAGAATTTCTTGGAATGGTTCATAAATTTTTTTTAATGTATTTGTGAAGTATTAAAGAAATGTGAAAAGTGTTGTGGGCTATTTTGGTGTGAGTCAGGTTTCAAAATCAATTTGAATGAAAAGTGGACTTTTGTGACTTGTGTGGTATACGTGTGGTCTGTTTGGTGAATTTTTGATATGGAAATGATATTTTCATGTGAAAATTATATTTCTTGACTTGTTTAACTTGTTTTGAGAATAGAGTGAAAACCCAAGTATCTAGGTGGGTGGACGTGTACTAGTATACTAGTGAATCCGTGGGGTTTGACCTTAGTTTCACATAGCAATATTGACGCCAACAACTCTAAATAAACTAGGATGATGATGATTGGGGACCGATAGGTTATGGGTATGTTCTATACTAGTGGATCATGCAAGAGAACATTAATTTTTAATTGTTATTCTCCCCGAGA
Organism: Viscum album; assembly: GCA_963277665.1. Taxonomy (NCBI): domain Eukaryota; kingdom Viridiplantae; phylum Streptophyta; class Magnoliopsida; order Santalales; family Viscaceae; genus Viscum; species Viscum album. The sequence goes on along the minus strand of OY728143.1, from coordinate 955,979,683 downwards.
TACGAGGTACCTGGGACCCACAACGAGCTAGTGTCTAGGGGATATTTCTTATTACTTGTGCTCATTAGATCCTTTATACATACTGCTGGAAGTTGGTATATTTGTCTGGAAAATTAAGTATCTTTGGGATTTATTTTAAAAGTGTTGATTCTTTAAATTATCCCACTTTTAAACTGATTTTTTTAGTTGCATATTTTAGAAATTGTAACTTGAAATTACATGTTTATGAAAACTATCATGCTTTTCATCTTTGAATTTTTATCACATGGAATATCTTAGTGGTGGTATCCTACTAGAAATTGGATCAAACCCTACTTACACCTTTGGGTGTAAGTAGACTTGGTTATTCTTTTTGTTGTAGGTTGGGTACAATTGTTTAGTTCCAATGGTTCGGGTTTATAGCAGGTCCTTAGTGATGAAGTCTTGGGGAGATGGCTTGAGGGAAGTGCCCCTTGTCTTGAGGGCTCTTGGGCTATTTCCTTTTTGTTTTGTACCTTTTTTATAGTCTTATTGAGTTGTTTTAAAATATTTAATTTAGTTCTGAATTTTGGTAAAATATTGTTTGGTTTAAAAAATCCAGATTCGTTTTATTGGATTCTTTTGTTGTTTTATGTTTATAAACTTGGGTAAATAATGCCCAATTATCATTTAATGATACTCGGGTACTTGTTCCAGCCCATGGGGATCAAGAACACCCTTCGGGATTTTTCATGGGCTGGGTTTTGTGTCAGTTTTGGCGGCGACCAGATTCGGTTCATGACATTCCGTTTATTTTTGTTTATGTTTTTGTACTCTATTTAATTTTTCCAAGTGGTTATTTCATGAATTTTTATACTCTAGATGTTACTATTATATATTATTACTATTCACTATTTCATAGAGATGGTTGGGTGTGTGTTTGTACAGGTACATTAGACAAATGAATCTCATTTATTTGTTTCCTTCTTGACACTTTTTTCTAGAACCTAGCCTATTAGAAGTGGGATTAGGGTTATGGTAGCATGGCCCATCATCATCCAGGTGGGCCATGGTGGGTTGATTCATTATAAGTCTAGTGGACTAAAAGTTTTTTTAGTTTTATTTATCATAAGTGTGATTTTATTAGAGTTTATACCCTAGAGCCGAATTCATTATTATTTGAATATATGTTTTCATTATAAATGAACCAACTTATCACCTAATGATTATTCCTCTTAATGAAATTTGTATTACATAATTTTTTAGTAATATATGTCAAACTAAAAGGTCGTGGAAGTTCTATATTATGATGAGAACCAAGAGGTGATAGGACATTATTCTTAAATATTTTTTTATGGCCTGATGGTATCTTATAATGGGACATAGACAATATTGGATATTAGGGGTGGGAGCCTCATAAGATATTGATCACTTTATCACAGTGTTCATTCTCAGTGATATCCTATATATGAGGTCATAATAATAGTGCCATCAATTGAAAATCCACATTTCAATGTGTCGTTGGATGTTTTTTTATGTGAAGATATGTATTGATACTTATACATTGATATTTTCATTAATAGATTTCATGACTCATATACTTTGATGAATTAGTGACAACCATGATGGAATTTGCTCATAGTGATGTAGGGTGCATTGGGTGTGTCATGAGTGATATTTCATTAATGTATAAGGTGAGAATGAATTTATCTCTTTTATCCCTTGATGGAATTTGATATGTAAATCAATTTGATAGGAATGATACTTATTACATGAATCCAGGTCCATGGTATTTTGTGGGAATGTTTATATACAAAATTTCATAAAAATATGCATCAATCATTTAGAATGATCACACCAGCATGAAACCAGCTTGATCTAAGTTATATTGATAAAAGTATTATATTATATAGTAATCATTCATAAGATATTGGATGTCATTGTGACATTAAATTACTTATCTGTTGGTGTCCTAGAATTTTGTGAGATGTTAACCCTATATTTTAGGTCGCTTTTTCCTAATTCTACTCAGAATGTTTCCTAGAGGGAAGCACACCAAGTTTATCTAAAATATTTGCTAAATTCAAGTATTGAATTTTATAAGTTAGAATAAATAATATTTATTTAGGTTTTTTGATCACAATGATTTAATCATGTGTTATTCATAAATCTTGTTCATGTCAAGTGATTAAGAATAATTTTATTTTTATTATTGAACATGGGGTCAACTAAGAATTTTAATTTAAGGAAATGGCTTGTGTGTAATTTTCCAACCCTAAACCTTCCATAATAAATATCTAATTATATCACTTTCCATCATCACACTTGTTATGGAAGAAAGATAATAGAGAGTCTCTCAATCCTAAAAGAGAGATATAAAGATCTAGAAATAACTCTCTCTTAAGTATTCTCTACTCATCTAGAGAACATCAAGATTTCTTCCTCCTTCAAGAAGAATTATATTGTGATCAACAACAAATAATGAAACCATTTAGGGTTGTCCATTCTATAACCCCGAAATTTTCTAGGGACTTTTAGAGATTTTGGTGCATGTTTATATCACCATTATATTGATTTTACACTTGGATCCTTAAGTGAAACAATGGTAATATGAGATCTAGTGAACCGAATCATCAATGAAGAGGGAATTACAATTTAAGGTAATTTTATATATCATCATAAACTAATTATAAATTACAAGTAAGATCCTCCTATTATGATTCTATAATATTTCTCTACTCAAGTAATCTAAAATTTTCTTGGGTCATGTTGTTTCTTCATGTGGAATATGATTATTAATAAATTAAGAACCAAAATTTGATTTGTTCAGCTCATCCAGGCACTTCCTATACACCTTGAACCAATAGTATATCAGGTAGATCTGTCCCCCAAGCCACTATCATTTATAATGGGTGGATCAAGACCTAGGTTTTTATATTCTATATACCAAGGTGAAAGACCCATATGTCCTTATTATGTATGGCATGGTCATTATTACCTACATAGAGACACTCCAACACTGGATGGAGAAAGTGTGGTGGATCGTGGTCACGAACCTAAGGATCGAAGGGGTTCATTTATTTATCTATTTTCCAATGGTTATCATCTATATTATATGTGTGACACATTCACAAATCACTACATTTACTATCCATGTATGGGACCACATTTTCAGTTCCCTATTGAGATATGTACCCACACCCTACACTATCCACCATTGCACTTGGATACCAGAGCATAATCTCACATAGTTGTAGGTACATGTTAGGTAGGGACCTAGTTTTTTCAAAATAAAGTAGGATAGATCAATTTATAGAGATTACTAGGAGGTGAAACTTAGAGTTAGAATAAGTTACTCACTTTTATTTTACTTCATTTTTTTATTTTATAAGTGTGATTAGCCTAGTTGGTGATTCTTATTCTATGTTGTATGTCCATTCATGTCATTTATATTATATTTAATTTATTATATATTGTTCTTGTTTAGTTATTTTTTTACACTATTATGTATTTTTTATGGTACATGATCATTTGTTTATGATTGTGAACTCTAGTTTATGGGGTATAGTCTTACCATGGTACCTCCTTAGACCTTGGCTATGAATCTGTAGCCTTTTGTGTGCATGGAGGTGTGTTTGAGGTCATGTGTTTCCATTTATCTTTTTATTATTCATAGTTATATGGTTAGGGATGTTACAAAGTGGTAGAAAATGTTTTTTTATTTTTATTACTATTTGTGGTATGGTATCTCGGAGATATAGGTATGTGTTTGATCCTATGATGGATATCAGACTAGTGCGTCATGAACACATTTTTCGGAATGAATTCCTAGTTACTATGGGATTGGGATTACTATTCTTGGATTTTTTATTTTTTATTTATATTATTTTAGCTTTTTGTAATGAACATGATGCTTAAGGATTGTGATTTATTCTAGATTTGGACTTTTTCTCATAGAGTCAAGTGGAATCTCATGCATCGTGATTAGGAATGATGTATTGGAATGACATTTAGAAGCATTCTATTGTAATTATTGTCCTTGAAAATAGAGGTTCAACTATTTGAAGTGTCAACAACATCTCATATGGTGTTATCTTATATATGTTCTTGGTGTAATTATACCCATTTGGACCGAATTGTATATATCTAATTTTTAATGAAAGTCATGTGGATCTATATTGAGATTCTCATTGATGATGAAGACTATAAAATTCTATGTGAACAAGGGGTACACTGGCCCTAGTGGGTCAGTACAGTCACATGAAGTCTTAGTATTCAACCCCATATGAGTTTTTATTATATAATCTTGTTTATTTAAAGTACATGTATTAACCTATATGGTGTTTTCCTATATAGATTGGAATGAAATTATACTTAATTGAGCTATTGTCTATGATTCATTTGTTATGGTTCATCTTATGGTGATTCCACATATACATACATACATACATACATACATATATATATATATATATATATATATATTTGATGAATGAGATTTGATTCTCTATAGAGTAGTCTTATAGTACAAAATCTTAGAGAGGGAGGGTTACATGGAAATGGGTTATAGCATCCCGCCTCTTTATCACATAAACTTTCATTACATTTTACAAAACCGAGGATCTTTAAGGTTTAGTGTCTTGGAAACCAGGAACTTTAAACATGAAAAAATAAAACATTCTTCTAAAACACTTGAAAGGATTCTCCTCATGTTCATCCTAGGTTCATTACTGCATCACATAACCTGGGATCATACATCAAAATAAAGGGTGAGCAAAAATCCCAGTAAGGAAAACAAGAGAAACATTTTACATGTGAACTTGAGATACTTCAATAAGGTCATGAAAAAGAACTTTAAGGCATGATAATGAAATAAGGAGGCATATCATAATAAAAATAAAATTTTTCATAACTTGAAAATGTGGCTACATAATTTAACATAGACAATCATGAACATATCACCAAGGTCCATCCCCAAGGTGTCATTTGAAAATTACCAAGGTTATTCACCAAGGTATCGTGAAAATTGTAATCTCTAGTGGTTACATCATTACCCAATGCATTGGAGCGCTATCAGGGCGCACCCTTAAATTTGCCTTTATTATCATGTGAGACACATATATAATCATCAAACATTTCATAAATAACCCATATATCATAAAATAAATGGGTTTCATTTCATAATCATAACATTTTAAAAACTGCTTTAAAGACTTGATCTTTACATCACTTTAAAACCCACAGAAAAGGAAGGTGGGTCTCATGTATGTAAATCCCAGAATTTAAAATAGAACATTTTGGTATATATGTGAATACCACTTTAGAAGAAAGAGCTTTGAGTATTCACTTAATAATATAAAAGAACTTTAGAAAAAGAGAAATACATTTTGAGACGGAAATTCTGCAGCATAACGGCTATGTTACGAGGTTTTAGAAGACATTAAAAAGAGAGGTAAAATGGGTCAAACATTCATAAATGACCCATAAAATAGTAGATGGACAGAATAAGAAGGATACATGATCATGGTAATGAAATTTAAAGGACATATCATTTGAAATGAAAAACATGGAAGGAAGACAAAAATTAGATTTCTCTTATGAAAGTTCGGCAGCCTAACGGCGCCACTTAAAACATCAAAATACTGAATTGAAGAGATCAAATGGGGTCTCTCATAATATGAACCTAAGATTACAGTATGATAGATATAGATATCATACCCCAACATAACAAAAAATAACTTGAAATAATTGACATGAAAGTAGAACTTCAAAACGAGAAGGGTGAAGAACCACTTAAAGATTCAGCAGCCTAACGGCGCCACTTAAAACTTCAAAATACTGAATTGAAGAGATCAAATGTCGTCTCTCATCATATGAACATAAGAGTCCAGTATGATATATATAGATATCATACCCAAACATAACAAAAAGGAACTTGAAATAATTGACATGATAGTAGAACTTCAAAACAAGAAGGGTGAAGAACCACTTAAAAATTCGGCATCCTAACGGCGCTACTTAAAACTTCAAAATACTGAATTGAAGAGATCAAATGGGGTCTCTCATCATATGAACATAAGAGTCCAGTATGATAGATATAGAGATCATACCCCAACATAACAAAAAGGAACTTGAAATTATTGACATGAAAGTATAACTTCAAAACGAGAAGGGTGAAGAACCACTTAAAAATTCGGCAGCCTAACGGCACCACTTAAAACTTCAAAATACTGAATTGAAGAGATCAAATGGGGTCTCTCATCATATGATCATGAAATATCAGTATGATAAATTTAGAGTTCATACCCCAACATAATAAAAAGGAACTTGAAATACTTTACATGAAAATAGATCTTGAAAAATGAGAAGGGAGAAAGAATCTGTTACAAAAATTTCGGCAGCCTAACGGCGCCACTTAAAACTTCATAAAATGAAATAATGAGAGAAAAGGGGGATATCTCATTATATGAACATGAAAAGGGCAGTAATAGGAGTATAAAATAACATCCTCCAACATAAGAACATGGAGCATAAAAGGAATGACATAAAAGAGATTACTTGAAATGAAAGAGAGAGGTCGGATCCCTTACCTTAAAACATAACTCTTAAAACTCAAAGTTTGGGACCTTGAGGGCTTGGGGGAACCATGGGAGGACTCCTTGGGAGGTAATGAGACCAGAACTTAGTTGGGGGAGAGTGGGGAGTCGAATGGATGAGAGGATGGCTTGGTATTTATAGGGAAACTGAGGGGACAAGGCATTAATGGCAAAGGGACACCTCATTAGTGGTTCTGGAAAAACCATGGGCTTGACCATGGTATTTACCCATGGTATTGGCCACTTGGGACACCTCATACCTTATCTCACTATTCATAATTCGAACAAATTGATTACAAACTTAATACATCATTTAATGATGTCATTAAACACCCGTAACTTAAAAAGTGTATTTTCACTATTCATCGAAAATTCAACTTTCTCAGAATAATCCCAAAATTTCACCATAACCAAATATCAACGCTCTGATTTCAAATATGAAATCCATTTTATAAAAATAATTTTCTAAATATTTTTAATTTAATTTTTAAATAAAAACATTATTCACCGAAAATTCATTTTTTTCAGAAAAAACCCCAAAAATTACCATGGCATAATATCGGTGCTCTGAGTTCAAAAATGAAATCCGTTTTATAAAAATAATTATCTTAATATTTTTAATTATATTATTAATTAAAAAACACTATTCACCCGAAAAAACTAATACTTTAATAATAATTTATGAAACCATTATTTAACCATTTTATTGAATCACATTACTTAATTAAGGTGCCTAGATTATATTAATACTTTCTTTAAGTGAGATTACTAATCCATTTGTACACATTACTAATCCTAATCATAAAAATCACTATTCATAATTTACTATTCATCAAAAATTAAGTTGATCTTATTAGACTCTAAATTTCGTACTTAACATAATTGTAGAAGACCATTTTTCAAAAATCATTACACATTTTTAATTATTTACGGTTTACACAACCATTTTTAAAATATCCTTTTTCTAAAATTCATCAAAAATATGCATACTATATTTATCCGGTCATTTAAAATTTCATAAACATCATCATTAGAAGAAATCCCAATTTTTATTTAAAACAAAGGATTACACAAGGCAGTTACGGTCTCCTTACATAGACCCTTATCACACCAGCATAGGACCTAAGTGTAAGGTGTGCTAAGGTGAGAGAATCTGAGGGAGGCTCGGCCAACATCGCACGAGTAGTAATTTCTATTAGTTTGAACTTCTTGTGAAGGCGATCCCGTTATAGCCTTATACGATAAAGTTCAGCTTGGGTTTGGTCCAGAGCAAAGCCCAGTGGTGCTACCTCCTTCCCAAGTTCTGTTAGATGGGCTTAGATTGGTCCAAGACTACTAGGTGAGGCCATCGAATCTTCTCTCTATATTAATTAACCAAGATTACATGTATTTAGAGACAATAATCAAAACGTTTAGTTTCCAGTGGTCATATTGACCAATGGTCATATAACAGTCAAAAACCAACAGTATCATTTTAATTATACTCATGTTATCAAATGAAACATTTTTGTTGAGTATAAAAATAAAATAACACATAAAATTAAGAAACAAGATTTATTCAAACTTTCGGGTTGTTACAATCTTCCCCCCTTAAGAAATTGAGTCCTCGCGATTTTTTAAAATTAGGTTTTGAAATTTCATTGAAAGTCCCACATCGTAAAAGGAGTCAGTAAAACTATTACATTAAAAGAAAGAAAGGGAAGTACGAAGGTCACCCGAGTTAGCCCGCACTAGGATTCGATGTAAGAAAACATGGACATGGAGGAGAAAACAAAGGGTCAAGTTCTGAGGGAGAGTGATAGAGAACATGATTAGGATAAAGATAACCATAAGAAAATCCCAAACTTATGATGTGTGTAAACGATCTTCGATTACCTAGTAGGAAACGTAAACCAACAACGTTTTTGTTTTATGTTCCTTTTCATAATTTTGAGGAATTCATTTACGACATAGAACAAAAACATAAGGAAATATATCTACCTTCATGTAGAGTTTCACCCTTTAATAAGTTTCTACCAAAACTAATCTTTTCTCCCAAACGAAGAGCATTCAAAACTACTTGGTCTCATCAAAACACAAGAATCATCTTCTAGAGAATCACATAATCCACAAAAGATTAACTATCTATTTCTTCTATCATTAAACATTATCCCAAAAACATAAAGGGTAAGGTTAGACAACTCCTCAAAAAGGAAGAATCCCATAGGAATGGAAACTAATTTTAAATCTTCAATGTTCCATGGTAATACCCAATGTTCATCATAGACCATCCCATAAATAACGGTCCTTAAAATTCCTCAAAATAAACCAAACTAAGATTGAAACCCAAATACAAGAAGGATTTGATAACATAGTCTTCCAAAATAAACTTCATTGTTCATCTCCAAACAACATCAACCACTCCTAACATCTTATAACAAAATTATCTAAACTAAAAATATTTTACCCAAGATAGGTTAATCATTCCCATAAGTAACCTAAATTACTATAAGTCCACCATAAATTCATCGATTCTTCAAAATATAAGTCAACCTTACTCCTCAATGAAAATACCGTAGTAATCTATTTACCTCGATCATATAGGGTCCCTAAAATAGTGAACGTATTCCAAAATAATAATCATCTTTTAATCCCCTAATCACCTCTGTCGTATTAATACGACAATCGTCGCATTTCCTATCACATTGGTTTTTGGGACATGTTCTTCCATTTCCCGCCATTAACTAAGAAAAGAAACTATAATTAGGTTCTTATTTACTTAGCTAATAATCATAAAAAGGAAACTTTAAGCATAAAAGGATAAACATGTAGAATAAAAGTATATCCTAACTTGTGATCCCCTAGGTTCCAATCTAGGTTATCCATGATCATATATTCTTATGTGAATCATTATTTTGTTTTATCCTTGTTCCTTTAATAATGGTTCATACTAAGCTTATGAATTTACCAAAGCATATCCCCTGGGAGTGTCGTAACCAAGAGTGCAGAAAGGTCCATTTTCGTGTACCAGTTCCCGTTCAAGTCTAGCTCAAAGCGGTGTTTTTAGGTTTTACCCCTATGTACATCTATGCCAGAGCCACCTCTACCTGCTCGTATCCAGACAGGGATGTATTTTCTTGAGAAACCCCTTACTCAATACTCACCAAAATACCAGGAAGATTTCCTATATTTAAACTTTTCTATAGGGTTCTTCCTAGATTTTTCATATCCTAATTTACACAAATAACTAAACCATCCTTTGATACCAACTATAGCATCCTACCTCTTTATCACATAAACTTTCATTACATTTTACAAAACCGAGGATCTTTAAGGTTTAGTGTCTTGGAAACCAGGAACTTTAAACATGAAAACATAAAACATTATTCTAAAACACTTGAAAGGATTCTCCTCATGTTCATCCTAGGTTCATTACTACATCACATAACCTGGGAGAATACATCAAAAGAAAGGGTGAGCAAAAATCCCTGTAAGGAAAACAAGAGAAACATTTTACATGTGAACTTGAGATACTTCAATAAGGTCATGAAAAAGAACTTTAAGGCATGAGAATGAAATAAGGAGGCATATCATAATAAAAATAACATTTTTCATAACTTGAAAATGTGGCTACATAATTTAACATAGACAATCATGAACATATCACCAAGGTCCATCCCCAAGGTGTCATTTGAAAATTACCAAGGTTATTCACCATGGTATCGTGAAAATTGTAATCTCTAGTGGTTACATCATTACCCAATGCATTGGAGCGCTATCAGGGCGCACCCTTAAATTTGCCTTTATTATCATGTGAGCCACATATATCATCATCAAAAATTTCATAAATAACCCATATAGCATAAAATAAATGGGTTTCATTTCATAATCATAACGTTTTAAAAACTGATTTAAAGACATGATCTTTACATCACTTTAAAACCCACAGAAAAAGAAGGTGGGTCTCATGTATGTAAATACCAGAATTTAAAATAGAAAATTTTGGTATATATGTGAATACGCCTTTATAAGAAAGAGCTTTGATTATTCACTTAATAATATAAAAGAACTTTAGAAAAAGAGAGAGACATTTTGAGACGGAAATTCTGTAGCATAACAGCTATGTTACGAGGTTTTAGAAGACATTAAAAAGAGAGGTAAAATGGGTCAAACATTCATAAATGACCCATAAAATAGTAGATGGACAGAATAAGAAGGATAAATGATCATGGTAATGAAATTTCAAGGACATTCCATTTGAAATGAAAAACATGGAAGGAAGACAAAAATTAGATTTCTCTTATGAAAGTTCGGCAGCCTAACGACGCCACTTAAAACATCAAAATACTGAATTGAAGAGATCAAATGGGGTATCTCATCATATGAACATAAGAGTCCATAATTATAGATATAGATATCATACCCCAACATAACAAAAAGGAACTTGAAATAATTGACATTAAAGTAGAACTTCAAAACGAGAAGGGTGAAGAACCACTTAAAAATTCGGCAGCCTAACGGCGCCACTTAAAACTTAAAAATACTGAATTGTAGAGATAAAATGGGGTCTCTAATCATATGAACATAAGAGTCCGGTATGATATATATAGAGATAATACCACAACATAACAAAAATAAACTTTAAATAATTGACATGAAAGTAGAACTTCAAAACGAGAAGGGTGAAGAACCACTTAAAAATTCGGCAGCCTAACAGCGCCACTTAAAACTTCAAAATACTGAATTGAAGAGATCAAATGGGTTCTCTCATCATATGAACATAAGATTCCAGTATGATAGATATAGATATCATACCCCAACATAACAAAAAGGAACTTGAAATAATTGACATGAAAGTAGAACTTCAAAACGAGAAGGGTGAAGAACCACTTAAAAATTCGGCAGCCTAACGGCGCCACTTAAAACTTCAAAATACTAAATTGAAGAGATAAAATGGGGTCTCTCATCATATGATCATGAAATATCAGTATGATAAATTTAGAGGTCATACCCCAACATAATAAAAAGTAACTTGAAATACTTTACATGAAAATAGATCTTGAAAAATGAGAAGGGAGAAAGAATCTATTACAAAAATTTTGGCAGCCTAACGGCGCCACTTAAAACTTCATAAAACGAAATAATGAGAGAAAAAGGGGATCTATCATTATATTAACATTAAAAGGGAAGTAATAGGAGTATAAAAGAACATCCTCTAACATAAGAACATGGAGAATAAAAGGAATGACATAAAAGAGATTACTTGAAATGAAAGAGAGAGGTCGGATCCCTTACCTTAAAACATAACTCTTAAAACTCAAAGGTTGGGACCTTGAGGGATTAGGGGCACCATGGGAGGACTCCTTGGGAGGTAATGATACCAGAACTTCGTTGGGGGAGAGTGGGGAGTCGAATGGATGAGAGGATGGCTTGGTATTTATAGGGAAAGTGAGGGGACAAGGCATTAATGGCAAAGGGACACCTCATTAGTGGTTTTGGAAAAACCATGGGCTTGCCCACGGTATTTTCCCATGGTATTGGCCACATGGGACACCTAATACCTTATCTCACTCTTAATAATTCTAACATATTGATTACAAACTTAATACATCATTTAATGATGTCATTAAACACCCGTAACTTAAAAACTGTATTTTCACTATTCATCGAAAATTCAACTTTCTCAGAATAATACCAAAATTTCACCTTAACCAAATATCAATGCTCTGATTACAAATAAGAACTCAATTTTATAAAAATAAATTTCTAAATATTTTTAATTTAATTTTTAAATAAAAACATTATTCACCGAAAATTCATTTTTTTCAGAAAAAACCCCAAAAATTACCATAGCATAATATCGGTGTTCTGAGTTCAAAAATGAAATCCGTTTTATAAAAATAATTATCTAAATATTTTTAATTATATTTTTAATTAAAAAACACTATTCACCTGAAAAAACTAATACTTGAATAATAATTTATGAAACCATTATTTAACCATTTTATTGAATCACATTACTTAATTAAGGTGCCCAGATTATATTAATACTTTCTTTAAGTGAGATTACTAATCCATTTGGACACATTACTAATCCTAATCATAAATTCACTATTCATAATTTACTATTCATCAAAAATTAAGTTGATCTTATTAGACTATAAATTTCGTACTGAACATAATTGTAGAAGACCATTTTTCTAAAATCATTACACATTTTTAATTATTTAAGGTTTACACAACCATTTTTAAAATATCCTTTTTCTAAAATTCCTCAAAAATATGCATACTATATTTATCCGGTCATTTAAGAATTCATAAACTTCATCATAAGAAGAAATCCCAATTTTTATTTAAAACAAAGGATTACACAAGGCAGTTACGATCTCCTTACATATCCCCTTATCACACCAGCATAGGACCTAAGTGTAAGGTGTGCTAAGGTGAGAGAATCCGAGGGAGGCTCGGCCAACATCGTACGAGTAGTAATTTCTATCAGTTTGAACTTCTCGCGAAGGTGATCCTGTTCTAGCTTTATACGATGAAGTTCAGCTTGGGTTTGGTCCAGAGCAAAGCCTAGTGGTGCTACCTCCTTCCCAAGTTCTGTTAGAAGGGATTTGATTGGTCCAAGACTACTGGGTGAGGCCATCGAATCTTCTCTCTATATTAATTAACCAAGATTACTTGTATTTAGAGACAATAATCAAAATGTTTAGTTTTCAGTGGTCATATTGACCAATGGTCATATAACAGTCAAAAACCAACAGAATCATTTTAATTATACTCATGTTATCAAATGAAAAAAATTTTTTGAGTATAAAAATAAAATATCACATAAAATTACGAAACAAGATTTATTCAAAATTTCGGGTTGTTACATGGGTGGTGATCTTAGTTAGTGATAACTGGGATGTATATGGATATGAAACCCATGAGTGGGTGTAGGTATGTTTAATCTCATGATACATGGGACAAGAATATATAAAATTTTCTTTGAGTTTTTGATTATGAGGAATGAGATCCTTGGTCTAAGAGGTAGGACATATTTCCCCTTTAATATATGTCTTTAGATTTACTGATTCAATGCCTTGTGATATGTGAGGGTAACACACAAGAGGTGTTTTCATGGGATTATTAGCTCTATAGAGATATGTATCATTGGTAGGTACTCTTTTTTGAGATAGATTCTTGGTAGTTGTTGTTGGATATAAATGTTAGGCATGTGGAGCCTTAAGAATGTTGGTATAAGTGGGGTGGGATCGTAAGATGTGTTCGAATCAGGAACATGCTACCCTAAGTATGATAATACCCTTATAGGGTTTTGAGGTAAATCATGTGATACCATAAGTAGTTTTAGTATCAAATTTTGGTTTTCAAGGGAAGGACCAATCGAGTTCTTTGTCTTATTGGATTAGTATGTAGTTCTAAGCATGATGAGAGTGTGGGTAAACACTCTGGACTTTGGGAAAAAAATTAGGTAGTAGGTGATCATTTTTTTATACCTTATCACAAGTTAGGTTCCTGGTTTAGAAGAAGAGCATCGTGGTTGCTCTTGGATTAATTATTTTGACATGTTATGGAGCATTCCCAACCTCATTTCATGGTAACATGGTGGTAATTCATGGGACTTGTTAAGCTATTAATTTTTGATGATTATTATTGGTCCAAGAATTAGTATATATTTTTAGTTGTTTTGTAGTATAAAAACCCAAAATTTTATTAGGATTGTTGTGTTCCTCTATGATGATGATTATGTCAAAGAGGAGAATGGACTGGGGTGAGTGGTATGCTTACAATGGAGCTGTTAAATATATTCTTGATGAGAGATATAGGGTGGGATAGATGGTGAGGTGGACACCATCATCCATTGGAAGGTAAATCCCTAGTTATTAGTAAAGTTTCTATAGATGTCATAGATGGAGTTCCTACGATCTAGGAACAAGTGAATTAATAGGCGCTTCATGAGTGGTACGACGAGGTCTAGTAATTCTGTTCAGAAATGGAAAGGAAATGGTCTAAGATAATTTGGAATTTGATACAGTGATGTGATGATAAAGACTCACCGAAAGTGGGGATCATGATACTAGTTTTTATGATACAATGCTCGTGTAAGTTTGATGGTCATTTTGGAATTGGGATTCCGTTTAACAAATTGAAGTTTCTTTATCAAGATTTTTTAGGTTGTTGATTCATTGGAGCTCATGTAAGGGTATGATAGTGATGTTGAACAATTTTGGATCCAACCATTCGAAATCTATATGATTCAGTTAAAAGAATTGGTGGAAATTTCTTAATGGTCAAGGGATTCCTCTGGTGGTTATGTTGACATGATTAGATGTTTCAGTGGCATTTTGGCATGTGTAGTTGATAATTTTCAAGGTAAGTCATTTAGAAAAAGTTTAAATAATGGTTTTCATATTATTGGATATGTTGTGATAGAAACTATTCAAGGATAATCATTCACGATGTGGGTGTGGTGTTTGAGGATCATATTGGGCCTTTGGAAAGGGTTAGTATATTTGATCCTTGTGCAAGGGTAGTGAGACACATCAATTAAATTCAGAATTGTGATTAAATATTGGTATTTTTATCTGACTTTGTTTTTCATGAATAATGGGGTTATATGATTTGGTAACTACTCGGAGTTTTTGTTGGAACATGGGAGTGGAATTCAATTGGCATTTTCATCAATGGGAGGAATCGTGGCTCATAATTTACTTTCATGAACTAAGAATTTTATTTCGGAGATCCATGAGAAATATTATTAATCATTTGAAGATTCCAAGGGTGATTTGGGATCAATTGTTTTCATTTTTATCATCTTGGTGTTTTGGAGTTGATGAAGACTGTTGGCATGGGTTTTGGTGGTGTTGTTTTTTATGTTATGAGTTCTAATTTTCAAATTGTGTATGGATTTCTAGAATTGAAGGCTGATTGTTGGTATTAAATTGATGGATGATTTATTTTGGTTGGTATGATTAAGTTACTACCGAAACATATTAGGGGTGATATTTGTTTTGGTGGGCAGCATTAAATACCTCATGTTTGTATCGGCGTGAAAATTACCATGGAAATTTGAATATATGGTTCATTACAATGTCAAATTTTGAATTGGGTTTAAAATGATATTATAAAAGTGGGATCCTCGTAAATATTTTTAATTAGAATTAAAATGAAGTTTTTTGGTGTTGGTGTCACGACCTGTCCAAGAGGGGTCCATGTTGTGACTCTCCCCCAAGCTCACCTCCAATAGGCTAGGGGATGGTGACTAGCACTGAGTAGGCATATCACTAACATGGGAGGAATTTCCTATGTACCTATATGCACACAAAAAAACCTAAAAGGTAAAATACTAAGTAAAATATGTATACAAACAGCTAAGATCCCACTCATAGTACAACAAAGAAGCAAATTTTAACAAATTGAACTGGTCTATAATACAAACCCAAAAAATAAAAGAGAAATGTAGTGAAATTCTAACCATTAAAGGAAAGAGGTATTGGGACTATTGTCTAAGAAGATTCCAGAATTCCCCTCGGTCTTTCTATCCCTCTCTAAGCACCGCCTAGTCCTATCCCACAAAGGGATTTGTCAAAATGTTGATCATCTACACAAGACATGATATGTGTAGGAGAATCCTAGGTAGGAGTGAGTAAAACAATACTCAATAGGACACCTCAAAAAACAAAAAGCAAAATCATAAGGGAAAAACCAAAACAAAATGTATAGTCAGATCCACACAAGTATATGCCCTTACATATACCAAGAACATCTATATATACTCATTTCAGACGCTAATAAACACAAGCTTCTAACCTTATAGCCAGTATCAGGATTCTCATGATATGTTTGAAAGGTAAACCATAAAACCAGGAGAACACACTCTACAAGCTCAGCTATCCCATATGGCACCCATCCGAGAGGTACACTCCATCAAGAACCAATCTACCATTCTTAATGGCACGTTTGAGAGAACGTGATCCATCAGGAACATCCTACTAGGTTCAGCTCTAGTGCTCAGCACTAGAGGTTTAGACATAATTGTCCTGTACTCAATGCCAGACAAACGAAACCCAAGTGGAGAGGCCCCTCCCTTACCACTATACATAGATGAGGGATCCCTGCTCCTAACTATCCCGCGAAACCTTATCCACTCCTATAAAGAGTGGCCTGCTCCTTGTACTGTTGAGGGAGATCTAGCTTCTATATATGTATCTTTCTCACCAAGTGGATGGTACCGCTCCTCGCAACTGCATCCTACAGCTAAGGGAGCTCCAATACCATGGGAGGACCTACTCCCTACCACTACTCAGGACGGAGGATTGAAACGCCGTAAGTGAGGACCCGCACCCTGATCCAACGGGGAAGTATGACTCATTAATGACCCGCACCCTAATACCATATGGGAATAAGACTTGGTAACTAGAGGACCTACGCCCCGATATGACAGGGGAGTACCGACTCTGTTAGTTCATTTATGGAGGACTCGTGCCTTGGACCAATAGGGGATTACTGACTTCTATAATAGAGGACATGAACCCTACCCGGTAGGGGAGTACCGACTCTATGTATGCTAGATATGGAGGACCCATTCCCATGCCCTATAGGGGAGTATATATTCTTCCTTCATGAACATCCCTGAGAACCTACACCCTAGTTCTTTAGGGGTGTAACACCCCTAGTGAGACATTCCCAAAGGAAATAAACACACTAATTGGGTGTGGGGAGTCCCACCTTTACAAAAACTCTCATCCCCGATCAAGCGTACTTGTATCGGGATGACATACTCCTCAAACCATTAGGTCACCCTCCATATTCCACAAAAACTCACTTATAGTATCTAAAAAGGACTGTATCATCTCAAGGGTCTAAGCGTTGTAAGAAACTCATCAAATGGATGCTTTGTTTGAATGTTTTGGCTGTTTAAGTGAAAAAGGGTCAGTTGTGTCTAGGGATGGTCTGACCCGGTCGGACCAAATCAGTTATACCTACCCTAAACCGTCAGGTCGACTCAGAATGAAGTTCTAGACTGGACAGATCTGTCGGCATGGCTCATCCTGGGTGAGTGGTTGGTTCAGCATAGCGGGCTACCCCGTAGGCCAGTTCACCCAATCTAAAATGCATCCTTCGGGCTGACCTCCTTCAGCACATGGCTTGGCCACAGACTATATCACCTTGCACAAGGGGGTGCATTTCCCCATCCATCTTGTCCACTCACATGGATAGGAAATCTTGTAGTCGGTCTGTCCAAAAGCGTTCTGTCATGTGGCACCACCACAGTCAATGCGGTGTACCACCATGTCTTGCCACCCTACGACACCCACTATGGGTTCCCATGGCTGCTGCCATGAGCGACCGATCCCTTTCGCACTATCATGTAGCTGCCACCGATGCTGGCATGTTGGTGGCCTCTTATGTGGGCCACCCGACTCACTCTGGTGGTCTAAATTTTTATTCGAAATAATTTTTGTGATCCCTGAGTCACTATATTCACTTATATGGTCCCCGATCCATGACACAATCCTTCCCAGTGCATATCTATTCGACCGGTGATATTTCTCACACCGCTTCGATCCATCTTCCACTGTCGTTGTCACACTTCCGTCTTTCCATCTCCATTCTCAATCTATATTATCATATCATTGCGCCAAGGAGTGTTTGTGTGAAGATCGATCGTTCTTCATCTCATGAAGAACGTGAAGAAGTGGGGAGAAAAGGACAATTTAATAACCTCAGGAATGAACCTTGGTCGTTGTTCATTTTATCCTCGATCCATTCCATTAGCGGTATCAAGATAACAAAACCATAATAATCTCAACATAGACATCCCCAAATTCCCGCAATAAAACCATCATGTATAAATGATCTATCCTTGGGTCAACCTATTGGTGGGTTGATCTGTGTTCGACGCTCAAATCAAAGAATGGGGAAAATAAATATTTTAAAACCCTATCCCTACTTAGATAAAGTTTTATCATTTATGTAGAGAGATTATGTCATCATCAATCATTAATCCTCAATCCTTGATTCATTGGATCCATTGCTCTCTGATATGTTTTCAAACCTCGATCTTCCAATCCATTGGTGTTCATCAGAGTTTCTCCTTCTCCTTGCCTCCAAGGATTCCCAGGGTTTTGGAAATAACCCTGTAAGTTCAGAAAAAATAAATATTAAATGAAAACTCACGCTGCTTCAATAAAACAATTATTAAATATTTTTATGAAAATTATGTCCAAACCCTAAATTACACCCTCGACCCGCTCCAATCGAGGTTAGGCCCTGCCTAGGATAAAGTCACTTTTTTGGATGCAACGGTGCCCTCGTATTTCTAAGTCAGGCATCCATTTGAATGATATTAATGTTCAAAGTTATTTTCCCGAGCATTTTTAATTAAAAAATCAACTTTATTTAAAGATTTTTTTCAGGCACACCGGGACTCAGAGTCATGTACTTTCTCATCACATGGTCTCATAATTTTCCCAAATCATTTCTATAAAAAATTCAGGAAAAACATGAGCCATTACATTCTCTTCACCTTAGGTATTTTAATCCTTGAAAAGAAAAAGTCCACACTCAAGGGAATAAAACTGATATCCCTAAAAGAACCCACTAATAATAATCACCAAGATCAACCACTCTAACATCCAGATTCTACCAAGTCAACAATGTGTGATAACAGTATATGTTTCTACTACTGTGAAAAGTATTAAAGAACCAAGCACCATGGTCCATCAGCAATCATGGGGTCTAGTATCTCACCTCCAAGCTAACCTGAAAAGATATTTATGGATCCCCATAGTTCATGTCCACCCCTGTATGAGTTGTACAATAGCCTCCCCAAAAAGGGTATTTACAAACGAAATGGGGCTGCCCAAAAGTGAACGACGGGTCTTCCGATGCCCTATTTCTACACCTCCAATGGGCACACAGCTTGTCGAAATGGAAACACAGTCACAACCACTAGTGGAATACCATCTAATTATGGGTGGTAAGAAAGAATTCCATAATAGGAAAACATCATGGGGTATAACTCTACCACCATAGAATAATTCAAAGCAAGGCTCTCCCTCTCTCAGGGATTCTAAGAAAAAAAAAGTGAGCGGAAAAACTTCACTAGCAAGGCCAAGATTCGTTTCGATGCTTCATCACCTTACTAAACCTAGAACACATAAGTCCATGGTTGTCACGACCCGTCCTCGGGGCCCGTGCCGTGACTACCCCATGCCCGCCTTCCAAAGGCCAGGGGCTGGCGACTAGCACCAAGGTGTAAATCCCGGTAAAAAGGGAAGGCATTGCCTTTGTAAAGAAAACAAGCGCCATAGAGTAAGCAAGCAGAAGAAGTAAACACTAAGTAAAAATTGGTACAACAGTTAGTGAAGAAAGGTAAGTGGGCCAGAATACAAACCCAAACTGAAAGTAAAGTACAACTGGAAAGGGAAAACAACAACTGAAAAATAAAGCCGCATCGTCGAGCTGTCCACTGAAAATCCCACCTGAACGGTGGGTACAGAAAGCCTCCACTGCTCCTCGGGTCTAGCCGACCGCTCCGTGTACGTCCCGCCCAGTGGTCCACCTCCAGGTACTGTCCTGCTCCGCAAGCCTCAACTACGATCAGTGCTGTCCGTCGTCTGCAACCAACACAACGTAGTGTGGGCATAGCCCGTGGAGGGGTGAGTATAAGCTACTCAGTAGGGACCCCGAGACCATCAAGGTCTCACTAAAACCAACAAGGATAACTACAAATAAGATCTCAACAGATAACCTCTACGTAGGTATACTCCCATACATATACCTAAGTTATCAAGTAACCCATCTCAATCATGAGGAAACACAAGGGTTATGAAATCAACGGATAAACACTACCCAGGTATATGCCAATACATATACCTAAGTTATCAAGTAACCCATCTCAATCATGAGGAAACACAAAGGTCATAGACTCAGCTCAAACCAGGATTTTCATGATCGAAACTGTAACTACTGAAGAGACCCCTCTCTGGAGTGTACTGTGGTCCTGTCACGACTCCGAGGTACTGCTCACTAACCTAAGACTATTGAGGTACTCCTCATGTCGAGTCCTGTGGGCCTACTGCTACAACCAAGTGCTTCCCACCATGGGTCTGCCGCTACAACCAAGTGCTCCCCCTCATAGCCTCAAGAAGTACTCCTTCTGTTGAGTACCGCGGGTCTACCGCTACAACCAAGCGCTCCTCCGCCGTGGGTCTACCGCTACAAACAAGCGCTCCCCCTCATATCCTCCAGAGGTACTCCTTCTGTTGAGTACCGCGGGTCTGCTGCTACAACCAAGCGCTCCTCCACCGTGGTTCTGCTACTACAACCAAGCGCTCCCCACTGGGTTATCCGAAACACACCGAGTCGATCGGTCAAGCAGTCATCAGGTCTCAGCCGGCTACACGGTCTCTCTACTCCGCATGCTCGTCTCCGGGAGGGTCTGCTCCACGAGCTACTGGTCGATACTACAAGTATCACAATGTTCCACGAAGAAGTATCTTAAAGGACCGCCTCATCATAGAGATCTCAACGCAACAAACGGCACCCCAATCGGACGCCCGGTCTGTGAGTTATTAGCCTTTTCGTCTCAGGGGCCCGGTTGGTTTCGTGGGCGAACCAAACCGGCCGTAACTCAACTGTACCCCGAACTCTCATAGGGTATACTCATATGGACCGTTTCTCAACGAGATCACCAACGCCGCTGACGGTTCGTCAAACGGACGTCTGGTCTGAAAGATATCAGCTTTTCTGTTCCAGGGGCCCGGTTGGATTTCGGGTGCAATCCAACCCGACCACTATCCAACTGCAACCAAAACTCGGGCGAAGTATGCCAAAAGTTCCGTCTCAACAAAAGTAAATCAACGAGACAGACGGCGCGTCAATCGGACGCCCGGTCTGTGAGTTATTGGCTTTTTCGTTCCAGGGGCCCGGTTGGATTTCGTGAGCGAACCAACCCGACCGCACTCTGATGGCATCCAAACCTCGAGCGGAGTAAGCCAAAAGATCCTTCTCACTTAGAGGAAATCAACAAGACAGACAGCGCGTCAATCAGATGCTCGGTCTGTGAGTTATTGGCTTTTTCGTTCCAAGGGCCCGGTTGGATTTCGTGAGCGCACCAACCCGACCGCACTCCGACGACATCCAAACCTCGAGCGGAGTAAGCCAAAAGATCTGTCTCACTTAGAGGAATCCATCAAAGTCGACTTCACGTCAATCGGACGTCCGGAGCTCAAGATATAAGGGTTTCCGCTCCGAGGGCCCAGTTGGTTTCGTATCCGAACCAACCCGGCCGAACACAAAGTATTCCGAAACCTTGGGTGTAGTATACCGAAATGACCGTCCCGATCCAAGGATCGCATCGCCACTGGCAGCGCGTCGTTCGGAGGCCAGTAGCTCAAGATACGGGAAAAAGACCGAAAACGGTCCGAAGACAGGGGGTCTGGGCCCGGCCCGACCCCCCCCCCCCCCCCCCCCCCCCCTAGGTCGGCCCGACCCGGGTCCGGGTCCGACCCGGTTAGGCGCGACCCGGCCGGCGGGTTGGCTCGGTCGAGCGGCCGAGCGAGCGGAGTCCGAGGGTGGGGGCGCGCTGCCCCCGCGTGTGAACACCCCCCCCCCCCACGGGGGTCGCCCTTGGACAGCAGACGTGGCATTGCCGCGTCCCACGTGCGCCGGACCCGTGCGGCCGCGGGTCCGCTGGTGCCGCCGCCGGTGGTTTCTGCGGGCCACCGGAGTTGCTCCGGTGGTCCGATTCTACTCCCGTCTGCGCCGTAGCTCCTCCCGGGTCCCGTTCTTCACTGCAGAAACAACGAATCACCCCTGCGGCATGTTTTGTCGTCGCCCGCCAATTCGCGCATCAACGAAGAACTGTGGAGGGTTGTCGGGCCGTTCTTGTTTGGCCTGCACCCTCTGCGTTAGGTGATAACAATCGGGAAGAAAATAATCCACACATGGAAAAAAAAACAATATACAATTTTAATAAATTAAAATTTCACTTGATTCAGGTTCTTTGTTTTTAGGAGGAAACAACCACGGAAATAAATTCATTTCACAAACAAAACCCCTACCTCGTCAAGTCGTCGCACGCGTGTTCTTCACGGAATTGATTTCCACGGAAGGATGGGACCGTCGCGTCGTGGAAGGGCGTCGCGTCGTCGAACTCCGAGGTTCAAGAACATGCAGATTTAATTATATTAATTAAATCCATGATGTTGTTATAAACCACAAAGAAGATTTAAAAGAAGAAACCCGAAATCTCCTACCTCAAGCAGTTGGTGATTGGAGATTGTTGCAAGGAATAACGTCTCAGAAGAAGTGTCGTTAATCTCCGAGGGTGACGGCGTTCTTCACGTTCTTCGCGAAGGAGGATGAAGGCACAAAATTTGTCAAAAACCTCTCAACGAGAAATCCTCAAGAAGTCGTGCGTTGGTCTTATTTTATTATTACGCCAACGGATTGTAAACAGGTTATGAAATGATTAAATTAATTCATGGAATTAATTTAACGAAGTTAACCGCCCAAATAAATGGAGCGTTAAGAATTTAAGAAAACGCGTCAGTTGAATTTCATAATGACGGGTTTTCGCGGGTGCGTTACTTAGCGGAAAAGAAACGGTGGGGCTCATGTGGGCCCCACCTCACAAATATCCTACCATGAGGGTAGGATATTTCGGGTTCTACCCTATCCGCTTCAACTCAGCTTAAGCAGCTTAAAGTGGCTTTTAAGTGGCTTTAAGTGAAATAAAATAAAGTTTGTCGTACCAATTATTTTATTTCTTAACTTTAAGCCCAAAAATTAAAAACCACACCTGAGAAAATGCAACTCCGGAAGAGGCGTTTCTAAGCAAGTACCGGCGCTGCAATTCGATAGGTGCCCTCAGAATTCGATTCCGAGCACCGGTTCAAAAGTTAGAAAAACTCGCTCGTCCGTTCACTGAACGTACCCGAGCCAAACTTCGGAAAATGATTTCGGGCACACCGGGCCTCGGAATCAGGTCCCGTCAGAAACTTCGTTCTTGTAAAATTCCAAAGAAAATTAAGAAAAAAAATTTCCTTGAAATTTACGGGTCTTTACATCACTCCCACCTCAGGGCTTTACGTCCTCGTAAAGCTTTAACACAAACTAGGGTTACAAAAGCGGTACTGAGCATGCATCTTAGCCTTCCACTCCCATGTGCTCAACTGGAGGTTCCCGTGCTGCCAAAGAAAGTGCACAAGTGGAATCAACCGTCCTCCTAGGATCCGCTCCTGTTGATCCTCGATCCCCATGGGAACCTCCGTGGAAGTCACCTCATCACCATTGTCCAGCTCCTCATGGTCGAGGATTTGCGAAGGGTTGAGCACGTATCTCCTCTGCTGAGATACGTGGAAATCGTCGTGCACCTGGTGAAACTGAGGTGGATGGGTCAAGTGGTAAACCACCCCGCCTACCCAGCTGAGGTCCTAAGAAGGTCCGCTGAACCTTAGAGATAACTTGCCGCCCTGGCCACATCTCCATAAACCTCATCGAGGTGAGACCCGTATAAGGACGTGATCGTCATCCTCGAACTCCAGAGGTCTCCAGCTCCTGTTATAATTGGAACTCAAAACGACTACTGCCACGAGGGTAAGGTTGACCGACTCAAGAGTGTTCGGTCTCACCCCCCCTGTGCATGAGTTTATCCTGTGCTGCCTGGGGTTTCCTTTTCGCTGACCAAGGAAAGCCCATCCCGACGTCATAGTGAAACCACAACCTTTTTTCTTAATACCGACAATTTGTGTATGAACTGTGATTGCCCAGTCCATACTCAAACCAACGTCGTAAGGCCTCGACGCTGCCACCAAGAGATTCCAGCCGAAAATCTCGCCTCGAGGGTCTGACCACACCGTCGGCGTAAGTTTGATTATCGAGTCTTCTCCCAAGGTATCTCCAGACGTGAGGGTCAAGTCTACAGCTTACCAGAAACTCTAGTTCTGGGACAAGATTTGTGAAAGCGATGAATGATTCATATCGACGTTTGTTACTACAATAGCTAGTAGTGGACACAGACTGTCCCTTGAATCATTTTTAGAGCCATTGGGTCACACTCCTTGACCGCATGCAGCCGCACTCTTCCTCCGCCCTCCAGCTCCCTGAGCCTGGCGGGGATAACTAAGACGGGTGGTTGTAGCATGTTAATATGTACACCATCTCATGCTGCTCTCTTAACTCTGCCTCCACATCTGCCACTTTGCAGACTCATCTTTCCTTAAAGCTTCCTATTCTTGAAACATTTAACACGCCCGAGTCTCTAAGACTGGCACCGGTTTCTTGTTTCTTACTGCACTGTGCAGTCTTCATCCGCTCCTGGATGATCTGCACCTTCTTTAGTCTCACAAGAGATGCTATGATTTCTTCATTGCCGATAAGAGAAACTCAGTCTCATCCCTTGGATGAACCACACCCAATGCCTAATACAGTCAATCCCGACATGAATGATGCATTCATGCCATGGATGATGTCGTAAGGCCTCGACGTAACTACCAAGAGATCCAACTGTCACTCTCGCCTCCAAGGGTCGAGTCACACTGTTGGAATCATTGTGAGGTCACTGGGTCTCCTCCATTAGAAATCTAGAAAGTGAGGTTTAAGTCAACAGTCTTAACCAGGACCACTCAGTATCAACCAAACAAAAAGGACAGGAAAGAAAACATCACAAGATAAGTGTCTTTTTATTATTGCAGCTCGTAGTACAAAGACACGAATACAACAACAACATGGAACTAGAAGTACACGGGTTGTATCCACTAGTTCCACTCCTGTCCACCTTCTCCCGGAGCTCTACTGCCTTGACCACTGATCGGCTATTGCTCAAGAACCCGCCGCTGCTTCTGCCTCGGTGGCTCCTCTAAAGCATGCGGATCAACTGTACGAGGAGTCGGACAGTTGCGTGCCAGGTGACCCTTTCCGCCGCATTCATAACACTTCCTACTCCTCGTACGGCTGTCTCTAGTCCTCTTGGACCTCTGAATCATCTGTCTACTGCCCACAGATGACTCGGCTACTGATCGAAAACCCTGAGGCAAAGGCAGAATCTCCTATACATGCTCGGGGTGTAGAGCTACTGGCACAAAATCCACCCTGAAGAAGGTCTCGAAGTCTTCCCATGTGAAGGTAATCCCGTCGCAAAAACTGGAACAAGTTGCTCCACCACCTGCCTGCTGCTGCCTGAAGAAGGCTGGCAGCAAAGATCACCATGAAGTCTGCAGGCGTCCCCACTAGCCTGAAGACTCTCACCACAGCCTCCAGCCAATCCTCATCCGCCTGTGGGTCCGTCTCTCCCCGGAACCTGGGTGGTCTCTGGCACTGGAACTCGTGCAGTGTGCTCAAGTGGCGTGCATCACCTACTGCTGGGGATGGTGGCATCGGTGGCCCAACGTATGGTAGTACCGCTGGTGCCTCAACTGCAAGAGGGTCCTGTACCTAATCCTCGTCGCTCGGCAGGCTTTCAGTACGCACATCCCTCTGGGCTCTAGCTGGTCGTCCGTGAAAAGGCATCCTGAAAGAAACAACGTGACACGGTCAAACGATTATACCTGGTGAGATGACCTGGTTTGAGCTGACATTTAAAAACTTCTGGAAACACACACGTAATCAGTGTTTTCGTGCACAAAGTCGGAAACCAGTTTTCAGGGTCCTGGTGTACGGATAAGTCGGCCGCCGCACCAACACTGGACTCCCTGAACTGATAACCACACCCAATACGCTAAACACTATTACATCTCATAGAAAAAGATCAGAGTCCTGAGTTCTACGGTAGAACCGAAATCCTCTGATACCAATTTGTCATGACCCGTCCTCGGGGCCCGTGCTGTGACTACCCCAAGCCCGCCTTCCATAGGCCAGGGGCTGGCGACTAGCACCAAGGCGTAAATCCCGGTAAAAAGGGAAGGCATTGCCTTTGTAAAGTAAACAACCACCACAGAGTAAGCAAGCGGAAGAAGTAAACACTAAGTAAATAATGGTACAATAGTAAGTGCGGAAAGGTAAGTGGGCCAGAATACAAACCCAAACTGAAAGTAAAGTACAACTGGAAAGGGAAAACAGCAACTGAAAAGTAAAGCTGCATCGTCGAGCTGTCCACTGAAAATCCCACCTGAAGGGTGGGTACAGAAAGCCTCCACTGCTCCTCGGGTCTAGCCGACCGCTCCGTGTACGTCCCGCCCAGTGGTCCACCTCCAGGTACTGTCTTGCTCCGCAAGCCTCAACTACGATCAGTGCTGTCCGTCGTCTGCAACCAACACAACGTAGTGCGGGCATAGCCCGTGGAGGGGTGAGTATAAGCTACTCAGTAGGGACCCCGAGACCATCAAGGTCTCACTAAAACCAACAAGGATAACTACAAAGAAGATATCAACAGATAACCTCTACGTAGGTATATGCCCATACATATACCTAAGTTATCAAGTAACCCATCTCAATCATGAGGAAACACAAGGGTTATGAAATCAACGGATAACCACTACCCAGGTATATGACCATACATATACCTAAGTTATCAAGTAACCCATCTCAATCATGATGAAACACAAAGGTCATAGACTCAGCTCAATCCAGGATTTTCATGATCGAAACTGTAACTGCTGAAGAGACCCGTCTCTGGAGTGTACTGTGGTCCTGTCACGACTCCGAGGTACTGCTCACTAACCTAAGACTGCTGAGGTACTCCTCCTGTCGAGTACTGTGGGCCTGCTTCTACAACCAAGCGCTTCCCACCATGGGTCTGCCGCTACAACCAAGCGCTCCCCCTCATAGCCTCATGAAGTACTCCTTATGTTGAGTACTGCGGGTCTGCCGCTACAACCAAGCGCTCCTCCACCGTGGGTCTGCCGATACAACCAAGTGCTCCCCCTCATAGCCTCCAGAGGTACTCCTTCTGTTGAGTATCGTGGGTTTTCCGCTATAACCAAGCGCTCCTCCGCTGTGGGTGTGCCGCTACAACCAAGAGATCCCCACTGGGCTATCCGAAACACACCGAGTCAATCGGTCAAGCAGTCGTGAGTTCTCATCCGGCTACACGGTCTCTGTACTCCGCACGCTCGTCTCTGGTAGGGTCCGCTCCACGAGCTGCTGGTTGATACTACAAGTATCACAAAGTTCCACGAAAAAGTATCTCAAAGGACCGCCTCATCATAGGGATCTCAACGCAACATACGGCGCGACAATCAGACGCCCGGTCTGTGAGTTATTAGCCTTTTTGTCTCAGGGGCCCTGTTGGTTTTGTGAGCGAACCAACCCGGCCGTAACTCAACTGTACCCCGAACTCTCATAGGGTATACTCATAGGGACCTTTTCTCAACGAGATCACCAACGCCGCTGACGGTTCGTCAAACGGATGTATGGTCTGAAAGATATCAGCTTTTCCATTCCAGGGGCCCGGTTGTATTTCGGGTGAAATCCAACCCGGCCACTATCCAACTGCAACCAAAACTCAGGCGAAGTATGCCAAAAGATCCATCTCAACAAAAGGAAATCAACGAGACAGACGACGCGTCAATCGGACGCTCGGTCTGTGAGTTATTGGCTTTTTCGTTCTAGGGGCCCGGTTGGATTTCATGAGCGAACCAACCCAACCGCACTCTAACGGCATCCAAACCTCGAGTGGAGTAAGCCAAAAGATCCGTCTCACTTAGAGGAAATCAACGAGATAGACGGCGCGTCAATCGGACGCCCGGTCTGTGAGTTATTGGCTTTTTCGTTCCAGGGGCCCGGTTGGAGTTCGTGAGCAAACCAACCCAACCGCACTCCGACGGCATCCAAACCTCGAGCGAAGTAAGCCAAAAGATCTGTCTCACTTAGAGGAATCCATCAAAGTCGACGTCACGTCAATCGGACGTTCAGAGCTCCAGATATAAGCGTTTCCGCTCCGAGGGCCCGGTTGGTTTCGTATCCAAACCAACCCGGCCAAACCGAAAGTATTCCGAAACCTTGGGTGTAGTATACCGAAACGACCATCCCGATCCAAGGATCGCATCGCTGCTAGCGGTGCGTCGTTCGGAGGCCCGTTGCTCAAGATACGGGCAAAAGACCGAAAACGGTCCAAAGACAGGGGGTCTGGGCCCGGACTGATCCGGCCCGACCCCCCCTGGGTCGGCCCGAACCGGGTCGACCCGACCCGGGTCCGGGTCCGACCCAGTTGGGTGCGACCCGGCCGGCGGGTTGGCTCAGCCGAGCGGCCGAACGAGCGGAGTCTGGGGGCGGGGGCGCGCTGCCCCCGCGTGTGAACACCCCCCCACCCCACCCCCCCCCCCCGCGGGGGCCGCCCTTGGACAACGGACGCGACATTGCCGCATCCCGCGTGCACCGGACCCGCGCGGCCGCGGGTCCGCTGGTACCGTCGCCGCCGCCGCGGCTCTGTCCGGCGGCGCGCCGGGGCGCCGCCGCTTCCGGCCGCTGGTGGTTTCTGCGGGCCACCGGATTTGCTCCGGTGGTCCGATTCCACTCCCGTCTGCGCCGTAGCTCCTCCCATGTCCCGTTCTTCACTGCGGAAACAACGAATCACCCCTGCGGCAAGTTTTTTCGTCGCCCGCCAATCCGCGCATCAACGAAGAAATGCGGATGGTTGTCGGGCCGTGCTTGTTTTGCCCGCACCCTCCGCATTAGGTGATAACAATCGGGAAGAAAATAATCCACACATGGAAAACAAAACAATATACAATTTTAATAAATTAAAATTGCACTTGATTCAGGTTCTTTGTTTTTAGGAGGAAACAACCATGGAAATAAATTCATTTCACAAACAAAACCCCTAACTCGTCAAGTCGTCGCACGCGCGTTCTTCACGGAATTTATCGCTGCGGAGGGAGGGGACCGTCGCGTCGCGGAAGGGCGTCGCGTCGTCGAACTTCGAGGTTCAAGAACATGCAGATTTAATTATATTAATTAAATCCATGATGTTGTTATAAACCACAAAGAAGATTTAAAAGAAGAAAACTGAAATCTCCTACCTCAAGCAATTGGTGATCGGAGATCGTTGATGGGAAGAACGTCTCAGAAGAAGCGTCGTCAATCTCCGAGGGTGACGGCGTTCTTCGTGTTCTTCGCGAAGGAGGATGAAGGCACAAAATTTGTCAAAAACCTCTCAACGAGCAATCCTCAAGAAGTCGTGCGTTGGTCTTATTTTATTATTACGCCAACGGATTGTAAACAGGTTAAGAAATGATTAAATTAATTTATAGAATTAATTTAACGAAGTTAACCGCCCTATTAAATAGTGCGTTAAAAATTTAAGAAAACGCATCAGTTGACTTTCATAATGACGGGTTTTCGCGGGTGAGTTACTTAGCGGAAAAGAAACGTTGGGGATCGTGCAGGCCCCACCTCACAAATATCCTACCAGGAGGGTAAGATATTTCGGGTTCTACCCTATCCGCTTCAACTCAGCTTAAGTAGCTTAAAGTGGCTTTTAAGTGGCTTTAAGTGAAATAAAATAAAGTTTGTCGTACCAATTATTTTATTTCTTAACTTTAAGGCCAAAAATTAAAAACCACACCCCAAGAAAACGCAACTCCGGAAGAGGAGTTTCTAAGAAAGTACCGGCGCTGCGATTCCATCGGTGCCCTCGGAATTCGATTCCGAGCACCGGTTCAAAAGTTAGAAAAACTCGCTCGTCCGTTCACTGAACGTACCCGAGCCAAACATCAGAAAATGATTCCGGGCACACCGGGCCTCAGAATCAGGTGCCGTCAGAAACTGTGTTCTCGTAAAATTCCAATGAAAATTAAGAAAAAATATTTCCTTGAAATTTACGGGTATTTACAATGGTAGTCTCCCACCATACTCTAAGACTATGTCTCATAAAGCTCTTTCTCTGTATGTCCTATGCGGGAGTTTACCCAACCATGCAAGGGTTTCTGTTTTTCTGACGAAGGAAACCTCGTTCCATCACTATGAACACACTACATCCTTATCCTAAAACAATCTGTCTAAGAATGAACGGTAGTAGTCCATACTAAGAATTAAGTAGTAAGGCCTCAATGCTACGAATAATATATCCCAACTGTAAATATCACCTCTAAGAGTCTGTCCACACTATCAGTGCTAATGTGTGATCAAAAAGTCTCCACCAGCAAGAGTCCCTAAGCGTGAGGTTAAAGTCCATAGTTTGACCGAAACCACTATGTCTCAAAAAAATCATTGAAAAAGTAGAAAAACTAGTACCCATGTCCATTAATACAGCAGAAAAAAAGACACAAGTCATACCTTAGATCTCTCCTAGAGCCTCTGGTTCATAAGCTAGGATCGTATGTATCTATACTTTCCCACGTCCTCCAGTTCCACGTCCCTGGCACATACCATCTAGGGTGGGGGCTTCACTACATACTATTTTCCACCTCTCGCTGCTCCTCCATCTCCTCTACCTCGCCTGCCATCTTGCAGAACCCCCCTGCTCCAAGCATTTTCTCTGCCATGCCGGCTCGTTAGATGACTCCCTCTTAGTAGCACAATGGGTTGGACTATCCCTATAGAGATACCCCCAATTATATCAAGCGTAACACATCCTATTGTGTGGATGATTTTTTCCTCAGTTTTTCTCATGCACCACAGACCCACACATCTAGTTTTGGGCATTGGTTTGCCTCCTTCGTCATGGTCCTATCACCTGTTGTTTTCTACCTCTTGCAGACGTCTCTGTCTAGTGACCTTTGTTGTGGGACACATCCATCTATTCCTCATCCAGGAAACTCTCAACCACCCAGGCTCTATCGATCACCCTATCATGTGTCATAATTCTAAAGGATATCATCAATGACCTGATCTCCTTGCATAGTCCCTTATCAAAGGCTCGGGCCCTGAATAATGGGTCGCATACCATGTTCATAGAGTAGTGAGAAAGATATGTGAATCTTATTGTGTAATCTTCTACTGTCATGCTTCCCTGCTGTAGGTGAAGTAGCTCTTGTATACTCATATTGTGTAATGACTCTAAAAAGAACTCCCCCTGAATGAGGTGCTCAAATTATGTCTAGGTGAGGGTTCACTCATCATGCATTGGGATGATCAAGCTCCACCACTTCCCTACTTAGACATAAAGTAGGCCCATGGCTAAGACCTCTATTTGGTCGTGTGGCATCCTCACTAGGAATAAAATTCATGTTACCACCTCTATCCAATCCAAAACTACCTAAGGATCTTGCTCACCTCAGGACCTAGGATTTTGTAGCCTCTAGAACTCAGGCAATGCATTAAGCCTATGTGCATCCTCTACTAGTAGCACTGGTAGAAACTATTTGTCAAAGGGTGGTGGTATCACCGATGCACCACCCAGTGGGTCTATCTTGGATACTGGTCCATATACCAACACCTCATCGCTAGGTATACCATCCTCATGGTCATGTAATGGAATCCTGGCTGGATGTCTACATGTAGGCATCCTGAAATAGATCAAGATGATCCTTGGTCAATAGAGCATATCTGGAGAGCTAACTCGAAAAGGAAATGGAAAACACAAACCATTCCTATATGATGCATGTACCATTCATTTACCTATAACCAGTGTTTTCATATAGCGAGTCAGAAAGCATGTGTCCATAGTCCTTGTGTATGGATATATCAGCGCCACACCAATAACAAAATCCCTTATATGAAATCCGAACTCAAAACACTAAAAATTGTTTCCCCAATCCAATATCATAGACTCCTATCCCTAAAGTAGAACTGACCAACACTAATAACATTTTTTCACAACCTATACTAGAGGGGTTCATGTCGTGACTACCCCAAGCCCACCTTTAATAGGCCTAGGGCTAGTGACTAGCACTGAGTAGGCATATCACTAACCTAGAAGGAATTGCCTATGTACCTGTACACATTCACAAAAAATATGAAAGGTAAAACACTAATTAAACCATGCATGCAACCCACATAGATCCCACTTAGCGTAAAATAGGAAATTAAAGTGCAACAAAGTTAACTACGACAAAATAAAAACCCACAAAATAAAAGATAATTGTAGTAAAGTTCCATCCAATAATGAAATGAGGTATTGGGATTGTAATATGAAAAGATGTAAGAATGCACCTCAGTCTTTCTAGCACTTTCTAAGCACCACCTGGTCCTAGACCACCTAGGGCTTCAGCCAAACATCAATCGTCTGCAAAACACATGATGTGTGATGGAAAATCCCATTTAGAGGTGAGTAAAACAATGCTCAGTAGGACACCCAAAAAACCACAAAGGAAAAGCATAAGGGAAAAAACACAATGAAATTCACACTCATCTCTGCATAGGTATATGTCGATACATATATAAATAACATCCTGGTATACTCATTTCAGACACTCAGAAACACAAAGTCCCAACCTTATAGCCATTATTATGATTCTCATTGTATGTTTCAGATGTAACACATAAAACCGGGAGAAATCACTCCATGAGCTCAATCATCCTAGATGGCACCCTTCTGAGAGGTACACTCCATTAGGAACAACTCTACCATTCCTTATGGTACGTCCGAGAGAACATGCTCCATCAGGAAAATCCAACAAGGTCTAAATCTAGTTCTCAATAGTAGTGGTTTAGTCATCATTTTCTTCCACCCAAGGAAAGACTAAGGAAACCCAAGGGGATAGGCCCCTCCCCCACAAAAATACATCGATGAGGGAGCACTGATCTTGACCATCTTGTCAAACCTCTTCTGCTCCTATAAGGATTGGTATGCACTTCAGTCTATCATGGGAGCATTAGATCCTATCTAGGTATTGTTCTCATCAAGTGGATGACCCCGCTCCTCACAATTGTGCCCCATAACCAAGGGGAATCTGATCCCATGGGAGGACTTTCTCCCCACCGCTACTCAGGATAAGGGAGAGCATCTCCATAAGTGAGTACATGCACCCTAATCCTAAAGGGGAGTATGAATCATGAAGGACCCACACCAAGATCCCATAGGGGAGTACAACTCAGTGACTAGAGGAAATGTTCCCTGGTATGATAGGGGTGTACTAACTTTGTCAGTTCTTCTATGGAGGACCTACTCCCTAGAACAATAGGGAAGTACTGACTTCTATAATAGAGGACCTTCACCCTACCTAGTAGGGGAGTACTGACTCTATGTATGAAATATATGAAGGAATTTCACCCTAATCCTATATGGGAGTACAAAATATTTATTCATTAACAACTCTAATAACATGCACCCTAGTCCTTCATGGTAGTAACACCCCCAAAAGGATCTACCTAAAGTAAACAAACCCACTTCCTGGATGTAAGGAGTCCCACCTTTATGAAACACGTTGATTCTTGCTCAAGCGTACTTGTACCGATAGAACCTACACCTCAAACCATTAGGTCAACCAGAAAATTCTACAAAAACACACTTATAGTATCTAAGTATGAACTTTTCATATCAAGGGTCCCAACTCCACAGACAGATCATCAAATAGACTCTCTTTTAGAAAGTTATGGGTGTTTTAGTGAAAGGGGGTTAGTTGGGTTTGGGTCCGGTCTGACCCAGTCTACTGGGCCTAGCCTACACTGTCTAAGCATGGATCGGCCCACCCTAGCTAGGCCGAGCGGTTCATCCTATCGGGCTATCCCATGGCCTAGTTCACTCGGTTCGACCAGCATAATGTCAGTCGGCCTCCTCCAGCATGTGGCTCGGTCGTGTGCTGCATCACCCTGCACAAGGGGATGCGCCACCCCCATTCAACTAGTCCACTCACGTGGACTGGAAATCTTGCATGTGGTCTGGCCTCATGCTTTTGGTCATGCAGCACCACTATAGTCAATGCAGTGGACCTTCGTAGTCAATGCAGAGGACCACCATGTCTCGCCACACCACAGCACCAATTGCGGGTTCCCACAACCACCGCCACGTGCATCAAATCCCCACCACACTGGCACGTGGCCGTCTGCACCGGTGCCCTCTTCTACGGGCCTCTAGACTCACTCTTGTGGTATTATTTCTGATCTAGAAGAAGTTCCATGATCCTTGGGTCACCAAATTCACTACCATGGGCCCCAATCCATGACACAATCCTTCCTGGTGCAAATCTATTCAAGTGAAAATATTTCCCACACCACGTCAATCCATCTTTCACCTTCATCATCACACTTTTGTTGTAACGCCTCCATTCCATAACCATTTTATCATATTTTTATGCCCAGAATTTATTTTATAATGATTTATCATTCATCATCCCATTAAAAATATGAAGAACGTGGGGGATAAAAACAAAATTGAAAAACCTAAGGAACAAACCCCATCCATTATTATTTTTGTCCTCGATACATTCTTTTAGAGGGATCTAGATAATAAAGTAAGAATAATATCAACATAGACATCCCCAAATTCCCACAGTTAAAACTGTCCCACATGTGTGATCGATTTGTGGGACAACATGTTCTTAGGTTGATCAGCATTTGTCGCTCAAATCAACGAATGGGAAAAGAAAGAATTTAAAACACTCTCCACACATAGATCAGGTTTGATCATTGGTGGATAGTGGTTGTGTCATCATCATTCATAGATCCTCAATCCTTGATTTATTGGATCCACTGCTCTATGATCTGTGTTTTGACATTGATCCTCCAATCCATTGGCGTTCATCAGAGGGGATCCTTCTCCTTTTTTAAAAGGATTCCCAGGGCTCTGGAAATAGCCCAGGATATTCTGAAGAAAAAGACATATTAAAAGAAAACTCATATTGCATCAATAAAAAAATATTTTTATTAAATATTTGTATTATGATTACATACAAAAACTAACTTTCACCCTCAACCCATGTCGGTCAAGTTTAGGACCCACCTAGGGTAAAGTCGTTATTCTAGATGAAATGGTTCCCTCATATTGCTGATCTGGGAACCTATTTGAAATATATTAAAGTTCAACGTTATCCTCCAGATCAGTTTTAATTAATAACCAAACATTACTAAAATATTTGTTCTAGGAACACCAAGCCTCAGAATAACGCATCGTCATAGCACCTAGTCTCATAATTTTTCCAAATAATTTCTAAAAAAATTCAAGAAAAACCCAATCCATTAATGTTGGGGAGGAATGAGAGAGTATTAAATATGGCTTAGGGTGATTCATTTGTTGTTGGTCTGGTGCTTATATCCAGTGGTTGGCCAGATCCACCTATATATTATATGTTTCTAACAACTAGATGGTGGTCCAATACTAGCTAGCTGGGGGTTAAGGGTGAATATTGAATTTTTACCCCTTTAATTTTAATATGGGGAGTCCCTATTATTCCCTTCATCTCTCTCGCTTGGCTAGGGGTTCTTCTTCTCTTCTCCCCCCTTGGTTTGGGTGACACTTCATGATGTTTTTTGGTGATTTAAGGTATGTAATAAACTCTCATTACCTCCATTTATTTAATCCTCTTTCTATTATAATTTATCAATTTCTCTATTTTAGGTATGATGTGATGATTTCATTAGAGGATGGTGAAATTGAATGATTCTATGGGGGGTTTTCAAAGAACCTAGCTAGATGGGGTCTCAATACTATTTCTACACATTGTCACATGTTGTTTTAGTGAGTTATGACACTGTGATGACCTTTCTCTAGTTTTTAACTCAAATTAATTTATTTTTGTGATACTTTTGTGGGTTTGTTCTAGGTTTTTTTCTATAATTAGGAGTTTGGAACTTCATTTTTTTCAGAATGACTTGGGTTGTGGTTTCGATGTGACATGGTTGACCAATGAGTTAGTTAGTATTATTTCATAATTTAGTTAAATGGATATAAATTATAATTTTTCTAAATTGAGTTGGATAATTAATTATAATTGTTCATAATTAATTATTTAATGTGTTTCCATGTGTTAGGGCCTAATGGTATTGGACCATGATATATCGGTCATGGAAAAGTCTTGGAAAGAGCTATCTGGAAATTTTAAGAGGGGGAACCAAATTGTTTGAGGTAGGTGGTCCTTGTTACACACTATATGGTTTGAGGCAAATAATTTATAATGAATTTGATGCATATTCACACCACTAAAATAATTGAACCATTTTGTTTAATTAAATTAAATGATTAATTTAAATTTAATGTTTAATTTAAATATTGATCCTTTAATGAACTGAACAAAGTAACAAGATCACTTTGTCCCTTATGCACTAGCTTGTTGGACTCAACCACTATTGGATGAGGCTCTGAATCAAATGGTTCCCCCTAAAACTTTCAACTCCTTGAGGGGTTTTACTAGGTTTTATTGAAATGGTTATGACATTGTGGACCATTAGTAGGTTTATTTAGATGCATCCATGTATATTTATGGCATGACTTGGGGAGAGTGGTTCGGGTAAGCCTAGTGAGGATCCTTGAGACACTTAATATATGTTGTCTGATTGATCTATTTAGGATGAGTACACCTACCTAGTACAAACTAAGAAAATAATATTATCCATGAGTCATCCCTAGTGTGTTGCATATAGGGTTTTCCATATTATGGCCATGAGTCTATAAGATATTGGAGACCTAGATGTGGTACATTCTACCCACAGGTTACAGGTTTGACCCTAGTGTGAGTTGTTCTAAAGGGGACCCCAAAGTAGGGTGACCCTTCCAGGAATTGGCCTAAAGTAACTAAATTGGGGTTCCATTGTGTTTTTTTATCATAAAGGACCCCATGTTTGGTAAATTTTCTATATATTTTTCTAGGGGACATAGATAGTTCCCCAATAATAGACTGACCCGGAGCGAGTGTATTTTGGAATGTGTAGATCATTGAATGATTGATTATATAACCTGGGTAGGGGTTGTGGGCCTTCCATGGCTATGATGTTTAGGGTCATTCTTCTAGGGTAGGTCGAACCCATTTATTAATGTTTGGATTCGGTGTTTGTCTAATCCATGTTTACAAACTTTTATAAATGATATGTGTAATTCCTTTAAGGCAGTTGTGACACTATTTTCATGTTCCTTGGAGGATTTTATAATGTGATGTAGCATATGACTTCTTGGTGGTCTTGGGATGATTTATGTAGAGAATTACCATGGTCTGGTCTTTAATTATAAAATAAAAACACACCTTGTTGGGTTGTTTTTGATACTATAGAAAACACCCATGTAGGGTAGTCTGTGATACTACGGGTGGGGCTTCCAGGGATTTGGAGTCGGGAAATTATAGTGTCACTAAGAATATGAGGGTTAGATATTAACCCAATGGGGGTCTTAAAGTGGGGGTTCATGGCCTACTATCTTGATGGGACCTACTATATATCATGGAATGGGCAGTCCAACTATCTTCTAGGCATATAAAAATTTTCATTTAGTTCTATCCTAGTGGGGGACTTATCTATGAAGGCATAACCTGTCATTTATAATGGGGTGAGTTTATCCCATTGGTAAATATAACTTTTATATTGAGGCTGATCAAACACCTAGGTTTTTATCACTTGTATATCATGTTGGGTTAGGCTTCTGAGTCGTTATCATGTATACAGAGTTGATCAAGCCCTGTGTTATTATCATATATACTATGTGTATCATGACCTTGGGTTTTATTTTATGTATATTGGAATGAAGGCCCCCAGGGTCATTATTATGGTTGGAATGGTCACCATAATATTCTTAAAGGCACTCTATCATTTTTCAAAACAGGTATGGTCATTTAGGGTCACAAACCAAAGGATCTAAGATGAATACTTATTTATCTGTTTTCCAATAGTTACCTTTTGTATTCAGATAATGACACATGCACATAGATATATATTAACAGGCCATATACGAGACCATATTGTGGTTACCTTATGATTTCTATACCAACACCCCTACATGGGTTTCCATTGCACTTGGGTACCAAAGTAGACTCTCACTTGGTTGTAGGTACAGGTTGGGTAGGGGCTCATATTTGTATGATCGAGCGGGATAACTAAGAGTCTGAAGATTGGGATGAGGTTATACTTGGAGTTGGTAGGAGGGACACACTTTTATTTAATTTCTTTTATTTATTCATTATATGTGATCGGTCTAGTGTATGATCCTTCTTATATGTTATATGAATGATCAAGTGTTTTATGATGAATTTTATTTATTATAGCTTGTTCTATTTTATTAATTATGTTTACACTAATTCTTATTATGTATGATACTTGGTTGTTTATTTTATTATTGGGAACTCTGGTGTAGGGGATATAGTATCCCTTTGGTACCACCTTAGACCCCACTATTAGTCAACAACCTCTTGTGTATGGGGAGAGGTTCGAGAGGTCCTGCAGCACCACCAATCGGGTCACCATTCATAGTGATATAATTTGAGACATCACATAGTGTAATAATTTTTCCTTCTATTTTTTTTCTAATATATATATATATATATTGATTGTATTTATTATAAATATATTAGTATTTTCATTATAAAAGTTATTTTATTAATCATGTGTTATTGAGGGATTCCATCAAAAGAAAGATAGAGGTATTTATAATCATCTAGGTCAAGGGATTCCATGGCTAGAAAGACAAAGCTCAAGAATATATAATGTGTTGAAGAGGGAACCTACCAACTAGTTAAGTTGATTAATTTTGGAGAAACATACCTTCTTATAGGTATAAAATTGGTGATACCTTAGGATAGGTTAAAGTCTTGGATACCTTGGATCCAATCTAAAGATCCCCCTTACAAGTTAGTTTAAAAGTGTAGTTTAATAATGTCATTTTTTAGTAGTGTTTGGTTTTCTAACCAATACTCTATGTTTTGTTCTTAAACATTAGTTTTATTCATATTTTGAATTTTAGTTGTATTAATTTGTGAAATACCACTTTTTAAAATTTTTAATTTCCACTACTTAGTGTACCACTGTCAAATTTTTATAAATATGTTATTTTTATATTTTTTTTCCTATGTTATTTGTATTTTAGTCAATTTATATTTTTCTTAGACAAATAGTTTTACTCTGATCTTCGATCTAATAGTTAATTCAAAATACCAATATTATAAGTACTTGTGGTGGAAAAAATGTATGTTACTTTTAAAAATAAATTCCCTCCACCCTCATTGTATTCACATTGTCATCATACCTTGGGAAAACTATAAAATTATTAAATACCCCTTCTTGGAGTTCCCTATTATAATAATATTTAATAATTTATCAATGTATGTGTTATGAATCAAAAAAATAAAACTATTTGAATTGTATCTATATATATTCATATATAATATATAGGTCATTTCACCCATGTATTTTATTTAGAAGCACTTTCCTAGCCACGCCTTTATATTTTTAAAAATTTGAGAAATCATTTTGGATGTGTAGTATTTCATACACAGACAATGACAATTTAAAAAACACTAAAAACAACACACTTAAACACTTGTATTTACAAAAAATAATTCAACTTTTTTATGAAATAAAACTCATTCATTACATCATAAAATTGGGTGTTTCAAATCCATGATACTTATTTCAAAACATAAATGGATCATTGAAGCATGTATACCTTAATAACACTATTTGGATCCTCAAAACCTTTAGGTTAAATCATAAACATATTCCAAACTAAATTATTTTTACGGAAATTGTTTTTAATATCCATTTCATATCTTTCATAATCATAGTGAACTATTTTGGGAAAAAATACTAAGAGATTTTATCATCTCTATTAGTGAAAAAGGATCCCATAGTCAATACCTTGAATTTTTTATAACCTTTTGATTATAAAATAACTTTATAGGCTATCACTCTATTATATATACACTATTATAAAGTATAATAAGATTCATGTTTTTAATATTTATTATATAATAACTGATGATAAATGTATTTTTAGTATCAATTATTTTATAACCAATGTTAAACCCACTTTAATGTGAAGTTT
Source organism: Viscum album (assembly GCA_963277665.1). NCBI lineage: Eukaryota > Viridiplantae > Streptophyta > Magnoliopsida > Santalales > Viscaceae > Viscum > Viscum album. The sequence goes on along the minus strand of OY728143.1, from coordinate 955,939,357 downwards.
TAATGTGTATTATTAACATAAATGATGTTAAAAAATGTTTTAACATCACTTATTACTATAACCATGTTTCAAACCCCTATTTTGGTCATTTTAACATTGGTTATAAATTAAGTGACATTAAAAAAGGTTTTAACATTGGTTACAAAATAAATGGAAATAAAAATGGATTTAATGTAAATTATTATATAACTAAAATCAAAACCTAGTATTTTAACATTACATATATAATAAATAAAGTCAAAAGAGAAATTTATCAATGAGTTGTTATATAATTGATGATAAAAATATTTTTGAAAATTAATATATATGCTCTTCATTATTCTTTCATCACCTTTTCAGATTTGTTTTCTAAAACAATAACCACTGTGAATCATGATCGCCCACCTACATCTTTCTTGATCATATTTCATCACAATATTCCTTGTTATTTAGTCAATTTCCACCTCCATCTAATATGTTCTACCATACTAATCCACTTTTCCACCCTCTCATTTACTTTATGATACCCTCATCTATGTTTTTTCACCCTCTTCAATGTTCTTCCACCTTCATCCACCTACCTCCTCCATTGATCATGATATATATTCCGTATCTCTATTGTTTGTAAGTTTATAATTGTCATTTTCTATATTTAGATGGTTTATTTATGTTAAAGATGGATTTAATTAAAGTATAACTAATAATAAATGTGAATGCATTATTACATGTTTATATATAAGTTTATAAGTTTAAAAATTTATTTAACTATAATCAAGTGATCATATGATTATATATTTATATATGTTTATATGATTATAAATTTTAAATATATATATATATATATATTTCTATATATATATATATGTTTATAAGTTTATATGATATAGAAAATGTACATATATTTATATTTTTTTCATCTGTATATATATGTTTTTAATTTATATATATATATATATTAATATATGTATATATATATATTAATATATGTGTTAATATATATATTAATATGTTTTATATTTATATATTTATATTTTTAGAAATTATTTTTTAGAAATTTATTTTTATATGTTTTTTTATTTTTATCTTTTATATTTTTATTTATATATTTATATATTTAATACTTTTAAATGTTTATATGTTTTATTATTATATGTGTATATATGATTTTAATCTATAAATTTAAAATTTATATATGTTTATATATTTAAATTTTCTAAATTTATATATTTATATGTTTTAAAATTATCTGTTTATATATATGTCTATATGTTTTAATATATTCATACATTATATTTGGGTTTTAGGTAATTAATATATCATAATCAGATAATTGCCTGAATAATTACAAATAAATATGAGAAAAGAGATGTTGATTTATTGTATTTTTCTAAATAAAATCTTTAAAACAAAGATATGATTTTTTATCCATGTGTGAAGTGTTTGAATATATAAAAAATTTGGACCATATGATTTTCAATGGTTTTAATCATAGTTAAACATGCTAGATTATGCAGGGTAAAATAAAAATAAAGTAAAAAATCTAACGTCAGTGAATACTTTCACCGTGAGAAAGAGGATCATCTTGATGAATTAATTCATCATATGGGAATTAAACCCATTGAAAATATAGAAAGTGTTTAATGATTGTATGGAGTTGATGAAAAACCAGTGTTCCTTGGATCTACTAAATTTATAGTGTTAGAAGCAGTGCTAAGACTAGATAACTTAAAAGAAATAAATAGTTGATGTAAATAAATTTTTACTAGATTTATTGACCTTTTGGAAAATTTAAATTCATAAGGAAATTGGATTATAATTCAAATTAGGATGAAAAAATATATTATATCTAGTGATACTATGTTATAATAAAATACATGATTTTCCTAATGATTGTGTGATGTATAGGAATGAATATGAAAGTTTATCAGAATGTTCTAAGTGTAAGTCATCATAATATAAAATGGATGGGGTATATGAATATGATTTATTATCAAGTATGTGAACAAAACCTATTTATAAGGTGCTTTTTTTTCTTATAATAACTCATAGTTTGAAGTTTTATTTGAAAATTAAAGTGATGAAAAGTGGATGGGATGGGATATAGATGAGGAAATATTTAATTGAACCCTATTTCACCTTATTGATTCACCAAAGTAGAATATATTTAATTCAAAATTTATTGATTTTAGACATGGATTTTGAAATATAAAAATTGGGTAGTTCACAGATGGAATAAATTTATAATTAAGCCTTACTTCCCAACATAGTTCATAGGCTATTATGTTGTCAATTTACAACCTCTTCCCATAATAATGTTTGATGAAAAAATATGTTATGATGTTCTTGATGGATTCTAGACCAAATTAGCTTGGAAATGATATTTACATTTATCTATCACCATTTATTGAATGAATTTAAATTTTTATGGGAGGTAAGTATAAATTTATTTGATTTATACAAAAATATTGTTTTCTTTTTAATGGTATAATAATGTTCGATATAAAAAATTCCACAGAATATAAATAATTATATGGATATATTGATAAAGAACATAATGATTATCCAAATTTAAAATAAGGGACTTCATATCATCAATTGTAGAATTGGATAATTTTTACATGTAACAACCAAGGTACTTATAAAATAATTTGATTTCATTCTTGAATTAAATAGTCAAATTTTTTATAAATATTTAATGAAATAAGTGGTATTTTTAGAAATTAAGGAATCTATAAAAATAGAATATTAAACTTACCTATTAAATTATAAATAAATTTTATTTATCTTATGAATTCAAATATGATATATTTATATCATAGAATAAGTAAATTAGTGTTTTGAATATGATAAATTAAGTGTTGGTATTTTTAGGACACATAAATTTTTATTCAAAATGTTACATATAGTATATTGATTTAAAGAAAATCTATATAATATATATTAATATATTAATATTTTGTTTTCTTATGATTTTAATATAATTTTATGAGACCTTAATTAACTTTTCAAATTTTCATAAAATGGGTTATAATTTTAAAATCGATATTCTTCAAATAAAATATGATTTTATTTAAAAATTAAATTAATCATATTTAGAAGATTATTTTCAAATAATGGAATTTAATTTTGAATTATACACACTAAAAAATTTTATGGTGAATTTGTGGGATTTTTCTAAAATAGTTCCATTTTTGGTGAATAGTGAAATATAATAATTTACAGTATTTATCAAATTCTGTAATTATTGTGTCATAGATTTTGTATGGATGATTTAAGTCCAAAATATATAAACATAATTAATTATTTTAATATATTTATAATATAGTTTAAACTATTCATAGTCTTGAGCCAAAATAATAAACTAATGAATAAAATAATCAAAAAAACACTCCTCTCCTCCACTATAAATACCACCCCACAACGCCTCTTCTCCTCACACATCCAAAGCCTTGTATCTTGTTTAATTTATACCCAATTACCTACCAAAGACTCTTCCTCGCATCCAAGACCTTATAGTCTAACCAAAAATCCCAAACCAAGTGAATTAAGGAGGTTTTCAAGGAGAATATGTTCTAGAGGTAAAATCCTCTTTTGTTATCTTTTAAATTTCGTTTCAATTTATTTTATTTTATTATTATCTCCTTACCTCCCCTAATAAAATTTAAATGATAGATCCACTATCTTAAATATACTATAATTTTATTTTTTTTTAATGGAATATTCATCATCAAACCTCTCATATTCTCCTATTATTCTAAAAAAATGAAAACATTGTCCGTGATGTGTTGATTTACCATCATCGTGGATGATGTTTTTTCATTTTCATTTACCATATTCTTGGATGTTCATAAAACAATTATTGTAATTAAATAATATTTTATTATACATATTATACGTTATATACTATTATGGAACAAATTTATAAACATGATATTAAATAAGATGTCCTAAGTTCATAATGGTCGTAAAAATTGCCAAAATAAATCAAATCATTTTCATTAATGTTTTATCTATTGAATCATAATCATATCAGAAAAAAATTATATATGGTATCGTTTAAAATTCTGAAAACATATTAGTACCTTTTATTTCCACTCATAGATTTTTTCTTACATTCTAAAAGAAATCCCATAATGGACCAACCATAGAAACCATGAAATAAACGCACCTGAAACAACAAAATAACAAAATATTATCCACAAATACACAAAAGTATGATATAAAAAAGATCATATAATTTACTATAAGTTAAATATATTTCTATAATAAATTGATAACACCGTTTAAACCATTATACAGATGTTTTGAACATGTTTTAAGGAAGTCAAACCCAATATAAGGGACTTTCCTTCTAAAAATCCTCTTTAATGTCTCTTTTTACAAAATTTCAAAAAGATTGGTTCTTCTTAACTTATAAGAAGTGTGTGGATTATCCCATTTTATTTAAGACTTAATGTGTTCATGTTTTATTTAAAATATTATATGTTTAAATATAGAGAAAAGTATTTCTATTATTTTTGCGCATTATTCTTTTAAAATAAGTGATTCTCCTTAAGAAATGTTTTTATGATGCAAGTGTTCATGTTTTATCATTATGTTATGGTTCTTAGAGATTGTTTATGATGAATGGTGTGACTTATATATTTATCTAATTCATTGGTTATGTTTATGTTATAAGTTTATTGTAATGGTTATTTCATGTTTAACTGTGATTGTTACACAATAAGGTAGCCATGAGTGTTACATCATAAGGTAGTCATGAGGGTTACACTGTAAGGTATACATGGGGGTTACAAATAATATGATATCCATTAGGGATATAATATTACGTAATTAATTCCCTAAGTTACCTTTATGGTTTTATTTATGTTTTATTTGTTTTATAGAAATCTCTTACTTTCACAAAGTAAGTATATGATACTTTATTGGTGAGATGTATGCATTTGTGAAAATGAGTTCATATGTTTATAAGTATTCATGAAAAAATAGTTTCTTTACTTATTTTTATGTTCATTACTATGTTTTTTTCTCATCCCAAGTTTAAAATTTTCTCATAGGGTTAAAGTCTGGGTGAGAGAAAATAAAAAACCAAGCTGAATGTTTTGATGATTTTTCATGAAAATACATCATTTTTTTATTAAAAATTTGTACTATGGATGAAATGGATACTATTATAAAAGTACCCACTTTTTTTTCTTGTGGTTTGATATGTATGAATTATGTCCTAACATAATATAACTCTAAATTGAAAATATCTTTTAGAAACTAATAACATAAATTCTAAAATAATTTACTAGATTATGTAATGTTTATGGTTGGGACCTTATAGTGGGTATCAAAGCATGGTTTAGATAAAATCATGTGTTAGTATGATGTTAATTAAATACCATAAATTATTTTTACCTTATGTCTAATTTAAAATGATATATCATTTAATGATTACATTGTTTCTTAATCTAATATATATCTTTTTGGAATGGTTTTTTCTTGCAGAAGAAACAGGAAGCTTAAGTAGGATGAAACTGAGAAGTTGATATCTTTCTGATATGTAACATGGAATAGTAGGAATTTGAACTGAGCAGTTTGTGACCATAATCGATTAGTTTACACATGCTAAAAATTGTGATGAAATCCATGCCAGAGAACAACCAGAGCTACCACAATGGAACATAATGATAGTGGAGCATTTTATGAAGAAACACCATCATGATTTTAGTGGATCTTCTGACCTAGTGGTGTATTAAGAGTGGACTAAATCCCTTGAAAATATATTTTATGTCCTGGGGTGTTTAGATAATCAAAAGGTTAGTATTTATATTTATCTTTTTGAAGGTGAATCAGACCAATAATTGTTAATGGTAAAAAATATTAGGTATAAATATGTGATTGATGCCTAGAAATGGGATGAATTTAAGAATATATTCCATGAAAAATATTTTCCTATGGTGGTTCTACATAGGATGGAAAATTAATTCTTATAATTGAAACAAAATGAGGATGATTTAGTGGTTGTGTATGAAGAAAAATTCACTCTATTGGCATGGTACTCTCTAAATGTTATTTAGGATCTTTATAGTAAAATTAATATTTTTTACTCTAGATTAAAGCCAATATATTGAAGGGAATTGGACTCCTATGAATTCAAAAATTATGATAAAATTTTCTGTTATGAAATATGGTTAAAATTGAGTTTTCAGATGATCATTATTACTTTTACAATAAAGAAAAGAAAAGGTACATATGGAAAGAAATGGGTCAGAATAAATCAATGAAATCTAAAGGTAATAAAATATTGTTTCAATTTTGTGGGAAGTGTTGTAAAAAAACACCCTTTTGAATTCCTTAACAAATCTGCGTAGTTTTTTGATGTGGTGAGTTTGGACATATGGAAAAATATTGAAATGAAAAGGATCTTAAGTTTAATTCTAATAAGAAAACTGTAATGTTTTTTATTTTTGTGATATGAGGCATTATGAAAATACATACCCAAGGAAATATATGAATGATGGAAAGTAGACATATTATAAGAATAAATGTGTAGTCAAAATTCTTTGGGACTATGTCAGTAGATTTTGGATCATCCATTAAAGTGGTATTAGGTACCTTTTTGTTTACTTGGATTTTTCTAATGTCTTATTCAATGCAGGGTCTACACATTCCTTTATTTTTTAGAAATGCTCTTGTAAATTGTAAATTTCAACTCATTGAATGAAACTAAAACTTATAGTTAAGGAAACAGTGGAAAATATTAATGTAACAAATGAATTAAAATAATCTTCCTATTGTTTTCTTTGGAAAGAAATTACCTATAATCCTTATCATTTTTCCTTAGTGGAGTTTGATTTTATTCTGGTTAAGGATTAGATTTCTATTTATCATGCTATGATTGATTGTAGATCTAAAGAACTTTTCTTTAGAAATAGTTTCAATTTTAATATAAGAATGAACCCATACTATTGATTACATATCAAGAAGTTGAGAAACTGTTAAAATATTAAAATGAAAGTTATCTTGCATATATAGTTGAAAATAAGTGAACTATTCAGATTAATAATGTCCTAGTGGTAAATTAATACCTGAATGTTTTTTCTGGTGAGTTTTCTAGTTTTATACCTGATTGAGAAATTTAATTTACCATTTCATTAGTTCTTGAGGATAAGATAATTTTGAAACCCCCTTACTGAATGGATTAAGTGGAATATCTTGAATTGAAAAATTAGTTGCAAGATTAGCTTGATAAATTCTTCATTCATCCTATAACTTCACCATGGAAAGATTTTGTTTTTTTATTGAAAATAAATATAGTTCTATGAGTCTTTTTATTGATTATAGATATCTTAATAATATTACTTTTAAGAATGAGTTTTCACTACCATATATCGATGACTTGTTTGATCACCTCCAGGGAGATCAGTATTTTTCTGGATTGACTTGATATCCAAGTACCATTATTTGAAGGTGAAGGAGGATTACATTCTAAAAATAGTCTTCTGGACTAGATATTGTCATTATGATATTATTGTGATTCCAATTGTCTTGAAAAATTCCCATTCTCTATTAATGGATGTTATGAATAGAATATTCTATTAATATTTGGATAAGTTTTTTATGGTTTTTATTGATGATTTTATGGTTTATTCAAAAATTTACAAGGGTCATGAAAAACATCTAAGGATTCTTCTTCAAACCCGTAAAAAAAGAATTTATACAAGACATTTAGAAAATGTAATTTTTGGATGCAAAATATTTCTTTTGAGGAATTATATTGAAATCATTATTGAACTTCATAATTTTGGGATATATTTCGGGAAAGTAATTTTATGGGACTAGAATAAGTAAAGGAAGTGGATAAGAATGTTAAGATGATCCGGCAATATATGATAATAGCTCAGAGCAGGCAGAAATGTTATGTGAATAATAGGTGGAAAGAATTTTATTTCGAGCTAAGTGATCATATTTTCCTTAAAATATATCCTTGGAAAAGTTTTGTGTGTTTTGGTAAGAAAGGAAAGCTATGTCCATGGTTTATTGGTCATTATGAAATCCTAGAGAAACTTGGACCAGTTTCCTACCAAGTAACTTCACCTCTGGGTTTACCATAGGTAAAAAATGTTTTTCAAGTTTTTATATTAAGAAAGTATGTTCTAGATTAATCTTATGTTTTTATCAAAGAATTAGTTCAGCTATAAGAGAACCTTTCTTATGAGGAAAATAATATTCAGATTCTTGATTTTAGAGAGAAATTATTGTGGAATAAGGTAATTCACGAGGTTAAGGTTTTGTGGAGAAACCACATGGTTGAGGAAGTAACATGGGAATCTAAAAAATCTATGATGGAAATGTATCCTCACTTTCTTAATATGTGAATAAAAAGTGCAAATTTTCAATTTCTAGAAGTGGGAGAATGTAACAAAAAAAATAATCATAAAATAATTTGTTTTAATTCTAGAATTCAATAGTTAAATGCATTATAAATGTATAATGAAATGATATGTGTGTAAATAAATAAATTAATCTATAAAAATAAAAATTTAATCTCACATAGGAAATTATATATAAAATTTAGTTATCTCAATAATGAAAATATGATATATTTATATCATGAAATAATTAAATAAATGTTTTGAAATTGATAAATTAAGTGTTGGTAATTTTCTGAACCATAATTTTTTTTAAATTTTATAATTAGTATAATGATTTAGAATAAAATTTCTCTTCATAAAATATATTCATAAATTAATATTTTTTTCTTATTATTATAAGAAAATTTTTGAGACCTTCTTTAATTTTTCAAAGTGTTAAAAAATCAGTTATAATTCTAAAATCGGTATTTTTCGAATAAATAATGATTTCAATTAAAAATTAAACTTCTAATATTTATAAAATTATTTTCCTAAAATTTTATTCATTTTCTAATTCTACACATCAAGAAAAGTAAAATGTTAATATTTTGGATTTTTCTGAAAAAGTTGAATTTTTTTTTGAATAGTGAAATACGATGATTTATGGTATTTAACAAATTCCAGAATTATGTAGTTATAGATGTTGTATGGATTATATAAGCCCAAAATTTCAAAATATCATTCATTAATTTAATATATTTAGTGATAAGGTTCAAACTATTCATATTCTTGAGCCAAATTAATAAACTAATGAATAAAATAATCAAAATCTCTCCTCCACTATAAATACCACCTCTTCTCCTCACACCTCCAAATCCATGTATCTTATTTAATTTCATATAAATTTACTTTAAAATCCTCTTCCCCACTTCCAATACCTCATATTCTCACCAAAAGTTAAAAACCAAGTTCTTTAAGGAGGTTCTCAAGAAGAACAAGTTCAAGAGGTATAATCCCCTTTTATTTTCTTTGAAATCTCTTTTTAAATTATTTTCATTTCATATTCTATCCTCAACTGACCTCATCAAGGTGATATGATAAATCCAATATCTTAAAAATTCTATGATTTTATTATGTTAATGGAATATCCATCATCAAACCTCTCCTCTTCTCCTCTTTTTCTAAAAAATGAAAACATTGACTGTGATGTGTCGATTTACCATCATCATGGATGACGTGTTTTCATTTTCTTTTATCACCTTCAAGGATGATAAAAAACCATTATCATGGTTAAATAATATTTTATTATACATCTTATAAGTTATATAATGTTTTGGATCCAATATATAAATGTGATATTAAATAATATGATATATGTTTGTGATTGTCATAAAAAGCACCAAAATGAATTAAATCATTTTCATTAACGTTTTTTCTAATGAATCATCCTCATATCAGAAAAAATGATATATGTTATCAATTAAAATTATTAAAACATATTAATACCATTTATTTCTTCTTATATAGTTTTTATTCCAATTGAAAAGAAAACCCATAATGAACCAACCATGGAAACCATGAAATTAATGCACCTGGAATAATAAAATAAAACAATATTATCTATAAATGGGTAAAAAGATGTTATAAAAAGATTTTATAAGTTATTATAAATATGAATATAATTATATAATAAATTAATAACACTCTTTAAACCATTATATAAGAGTTTGGAACCCATTTGAATGAAGTAAAACCTAAGGTAAGGGGCATTCTTTTTAAAAATCCTATTTAATCACTACTGGAAAAATATCCTATACCAATGGTTTGGAACCGTTGGTATAGGCCTCTAAACCATTGGTATAGCCTATACCAATGGTTTGGATAACTGTTTCCAAGTAATCCATGATGATAGGTCTATACCAACAGTTTTGGGAAAACCATTCGTATAGACCTATACCAACGGTTTTGAAAACCGTTGGTATAAGTAATATGAAAATCTATACCAATGGTTCCATAAAACTGTTGGTATATGTAATTCAAAAAATAATCATTTGTTTGGTTTTGATCCCAGCACCTCCTGTTTTAATGAATGAACTAACCACTAACCTAACATACTTTTTTAAACATAATGTCATAAATATGTATATGTATTATCATAAGTATTTTAAATTTTGATTTATTTAATGTCCACTGTAAGAAGATTGCATTAAAAATACATGTACCTATACCAACAATTCTCAAAGTCATTGGTATAGACCTGTACCCATGGTTTTGGGAACCGTTGGTATAGGTTGTTTTATTTTGGGTCCTATACCAATGGTTTTGGATAAACTGTTGGTATAGGGGGGACCTATACCAACGGTTTGGCGAAACCGTTTGTATAAGGACTCTATAATGGACATATACCAACAGTTTTGGCCAAACTACGGGTATAGGTCCCCCCTATACCAACGGTTTGTCCAAAACTGTTGGTATTGGTCCATATAAATGACTTATACCAACGGTTTGGCCAAACTGTTGGTATAGGTCCATATAAGTGACATATACCAATGGTTTTCCCAAAATTGTTGGTATAGATCATATTTCCAGTAGTGAATCTCTCTTTTTACTCAATTTCAAAAACACTGTTTCTTCTTAACTTATATGGAATAGTACGATTATCCCATTTTCATTATTCCTTATTTTTTATGTTTTCCTTATAATATTACATATTTATTTAAAAAGAAAATTATTTACTTTGTATATACATAGTATTATTATAATATAATTTATGTTCCACAAGAAATGTTTTTATGATGAAAGTGTTCATGATTTATGATTATGTTATAGTTCTTGGGAATTTTTTATTATGAAGGGTGGGACATATATCTCCCTCTAATTAATTGGGTATGTTTATGTTGAATGTTTGTCATAATGGTTATTATAAGTGTATGTTTGATGGTTACACCAAACGGTATTCATGAGGGTTTCATCTTAAGGTTGTTGTCAGGATAACATTGTAAGGTAGTCATGAGGGTTACAAATCATATGGCAGCCATAAGGGTTATAATATTACATTATTAATTCCTCAAGTTACATTTAGGGTTCTATTTATGTCTTCTATGTTTTATGAAAATCTATTATTGTAACAAAGTATATGATACATTTTAGGTGAGAAGTATGTCTCTGAAAAAATGATTTAATATTTTTATAAGTTTTCATGAACTAACAATTTCTTTCTTTTTTTATGTCCATTAATGAGATTTTAGTGATTATACCAAGTTTTAAAATGTTTTCCACAGGGTTTAATGATGTGTAAGAGAAAAGATAAAGCAAAGATAAATGTTGTGGAGATTTTTTATGAAAATATTTCAAGTTTTATAAAAAAATATATTATGGAAGAAATGGATACTATTTTATTAGTACCCACTTTTTATGCTTGTGGTTTTATTTGTATGAATTATATATTAACTCGCTATAACTCTAAACTAAAAAGATCTTTGGGAATGTAATAAAGTGAATTCTAAAATATTTACCTTGATTGTGTCATGTTTAAGGTCAGGGCCTTATAGTAAATGAGTCATCAAAAAAATTATAAATAGATCATTAAAAGTAATGATTAAAAAGTGAATCTAATGGTTTACAAGAGTATGATTTTCCCCCAACACCATTTTCAATAAAATAATATTACAACAAGGTGAAAAACATAGATGTCACATTTAATATGACTAAAAGTTTGGTCCATCAAAAAATTACAAGGAAGAATGAGTCCATCTTATTATATTTTCCTTTTATGATATTTTTTTGGTAAAATATATTAGTGATTTTATACTTATTGATAGAAATATATGTGTTATTTTGATCATAACATATATTTATATAAAATAAAACACAAAAAATAGATTATATGTAATATTGTATTTAATATCTATGGGAATATATTTGGATTTATCTCCCACTATGAAAGGAAAATAAACATATTTAACTTCAAACTGTCATAGATTAACCAAGAGTGAAAAGATGAATTTCTATCTATTTCTACATGAAATTAATATACCTAGTGGGTATTCTTAAAATGTGACAAAATTAAGTGTAATTAAAGTATTTTATTAATAGGTATGAAATCTCATGACTGTAATGTATTGATGTATCAAAAACTAGTGGTTTCACTATGTTTCATATTTTTTATGCCTTCTATAAATTCCTCCATCAAGTTATTCTACTTTTCTGATTCCATTTTCATTAATTTCATTGATCCAAATTTAGAAAATGTTATGTAGAATGAATTTGTCCTCATAATTATTTCACTGGATACTTATTTTCCACCATTATTTTTTGATATAATGGTTCCTCTGGAAAGTCATTTCATGTAAGAGATATGGATATGTGGGCTTGTATATTTATGTTGGATTTATCTTTTTAAATGATATATGAAAATTTTAAAGGGATATGTTAAAACTCCACAATGAAAAGTGGTTTATACCTTCTAAAAATATATATTGAGGGAGGTTTTAATGGCCTATACCCTCATAACCCCTCCCATTGCCAAATTCTGGCGCGACCGATCAGCGAGACTGATCGGCGCGACCAACTGGCGAGACTGATCGGTGCGACCGATCGGCGAGACCGATCGGAGTGACCTATAGGCGAGACCGATTGGTGAGACCGATTGGTGGGATCGATCAGTGAGACCGATCGGCACGACCGATCGGCGTGACCGGTCGGTGGGACTGATCAGTGTCATCCAGCCTTGGCGGGCTTTTCTTCTGCAACCTCCCTCGTAACCCCACTTTTTGGCCTTTTTAACTTTTTGAAGCGTTTCAAGTCCGTTTTTAATCCCATAATTAATATCTAAAAATCAGAGAAACCTACCTACTAAATAACAATTAATCAAGTCATGTGTAACCACCCAACCATGTGGAAGAACCATGATCTAACTTCTAAGGAGTGGAAATTTAGCATCCCGTAACAATGGGATTTCATCTATATATCGCAGAAGAAGTTCTTCTCCCCCCTTCTATCTTTTGGACTACTTCTCTCTTCCCCCTAGTGTACTTGAAGTCCCTCCTTCCTGAGACTTGTGGTGTGCCTAGCCAGAAGTCGTCTGCTCGTCCTTGGAGTTCCCGATGTCCCTCCCATGCAAATCATGCATCCCCTGTTCTTGGCACGTGGAGAAAAATGTCGATCCTTGATCAATCAAGTAGGGATTTTCTCCTTCGTCTCTCATTTCTATGTATCATGTGGGGTGGGAATGCTTTTGCCTTTGTGGAAACTGATGAAACCGAACTTAATGAAGATAATGAACAAACATTAAAGACTGAAGGGGGGTGTGATCGATGTTCTATTGTACTCTTTATGTTGTTATGAGTTGTGAACTATACGGGCCTATGCTCACAGAAAATCATGGTCGTTGGTGGAATTTCTCTATGCACTATTGAACCTCGGTGCTCCTGGATGTTTAAATAACCATATCATAGAATTGTTTAATTATGTATACTCGGTTAAATAAATTAAAAGCACCAGGATCAACCCTTTTCTGTGATAACCCTAGTTAAAGTACTGTGGCATTGAAACCATAGAGTGTGTTAAATATTTTAAATCTGAAAATGCCTACATGGGCCTACCTTGTGTTGGTGGTAGCATTTTGGTTGTTTCTTTCACGGGCCGATTGTTGGTGTGATACAGGTGGGGATGGGATCCCCTATTGTTGTACTTTTGCTGGTTGTGAATTTGAGGCTGTGTGATTACTCTGCTTATATAATGATTTGGGGTGGAATCCTCTATTGTTGTGACACCATTGGCTCCTAGATTTCAGGAACATGGGGCTGCATCTCTAGGTTTTCTTTGGTTCCAGTACTTCGAGGGATCTCACTTATCCCTTTGTTTTTGTGACTTTTCAAGAGAACCGGGTGTGAATGCTTAAATTGATGTTGGTTTTAACCTTTTCCCTTTGTTTGTGCTTATGCTATTAGTTTTAGAGTAGTTGATAACTTTATTTAAATGATATTAATTGAACATGGAAGTAAAAATAGATTAAATGGGAATTGGTTCTAGGGATGAGTTGTGACTTGGCTGTGAGCAGTGTGCTTCCTATGAATAGGGATGAGTGTGCTTGTGCTTGGATTGGCTTTAGAAACCCTATATTGGGTTGAGTTTTTTTTACTTATACATATATTTTTAGTTCTTATGTTTCTTATTCGCGCCCCACCCAAGTTGAGAACTTAGTGCCGAACACCCCCATTTCATGGGGGTAGGTGTTTTTTCCAACACTTCTATTAGTGGCTGGTTATTAGCTCATTTCTTCTCCCTTTCCCGAATAGCCCATGTATCTTCGGGAAGGATGTGATGGCCTGAGGTCCATTATTAGCCCAAGAATATTCGGGCGGGGTAGTTGTGGTGGTTTTCCAAGGTGTTTACAGGAAGGTTGTTTCCCAAGTATCTTTGGGATGAGACCCAGGTGTCTTCGGGTGTGATGATAGCTTTCTGGCCCAGGTGTCTTTGGGCGTGGCAGTGGTTGTTCTAGCCTAGGTGTTTGCGGGCATGGTTACATGAGGTTATTGTGGCCCATGTGTCTATGGGCGGGATAGCGGTTGTGGCCCAGGTGTTTGCGGGTGTGATGTGTGGTTGTGGCCTAGGTGTGTGTGGGTGGTTGTGGCAGTGGGACTGCAGTCAGAATGGCAGGATTGGTTCGATGCATACTATGTCTTCAATAACCAGTGGAAAAGCAACGTAGGGTACCCAAATATCAATGTGTTATTACTATATGTTACTTGACTTGCGTTATTTGGGGAGCATACCTTGGTGAGTTTGGGTGGATAACTTTTCCTTGTTGGGTGTTTGGTTATTTCTCTTTCCACGGGTCATTAGAATGTATCCTCACTTGTGCACGAGAGTCATTGGTTTTCCCTACCGAGTGTACTTGTATGCTCACCCTATGTATATAAAACTATTTTCAGGTTTCCAGGAGGACATCAGGGATCGTGCGGGACCGTACTAGCTCAGACCTTGGGGCAGTTGCTGCTGTCGTTTTCCTTTTCTTGATACTTTACCTTTTGGAGTTTTGTGGCTTGTATCCATTACTTTTTAACATGCATATGGGAATGGTTTACTTTTGTCTTTACCTTTACTTTCATCTTTGGTTTTTTTTTGGGTTTCTACCTTATCTCTCGATATTATACAAAAATAAAAAGGGTAATGCCTTCCATTTTTTTGTGTGAGATTCTATACCCTTGGCGCTGGTCGCCACTCCGGGACCTATTGTGTAATAACCCAAGATTTTATAAGATATATTCGTTTTAATTTCTTTCATATCTTCTGTTGTACACAACACCGTATTAGCTTTCAGTATACGCAACACTATTCTTAGATTGTGTTACACACAATTTCAAGTTCGTTTGATAATAGTCATTCTACAAAACATCGAGTATATATATATATATATATATTCAATGTATAAATGAAAAAAATGGTTGAATTCTGTTATAACGAAACAACAAAGGTGTCTTGCACTATACGCAACCCTGACTTGGCTTCCATTACACACAATCGCGACCTTCTTCGATAGAGTGTGTTGTACGCAATACCGGGTTTTACTAAACAACGATATATTATTATAATATTATTATGAACTAGACGTTATGAATAGTATTAACTAAATTTTTAATTTTATAACATTATTATTCATCTTACACATTTTCTAGAACATTGTATAAGAACAAAATAAATTTTTCGGGTAAAATAAGTATTTTTCAAAAAATGCAGTTTTGCCACCTTTTGATGACGCACCCACATTAAATCTAGTTTTTGACATGTTTATAAGTTCAACTTGACAAAATTAAATTCTTATTTTGAATCAAGATATAAAAATTTACATTAGATAAAGTTTTGATATTTTTCCGATAACTTTCATATTTTAATGAATAGTAAAAACACGCTATATTTTAATTAAAAACAACTTTTTTCATCGTAATAATTTATATGGATAAATTATAATATTGAATGATTTTAAATTATAAATAGAATATATTTTTACCATTTAATATAATTTATGTCATTAGCATTGATTTTACATTGAATTCGTAGGTTAAATCAATTCAATCTTTTGCAGTGTTTTAAACAAAAACCTGTTTTCATTCGACAATGATATTAATTTTAATTTAATTTCTGCAACTTTTGTGTATTGAATTTAGAAAAATGGATTACATATTTGGAATCAGTGGGTCCAAATTATGTTAATAAGCTACTTTTTATTTTTGGGAATTATGAATAGTAACTACGGTAAATTTTATTTACCATAGTTAAAGGTAAATCGGGTAATTAAGGGTAAATATAATATTATAAAATTACCCTAACACATGAAAAAATTCTATTTGATGGCTAAAGGTAGATCCATATCACCTAAAAGTCGGATTAGATTCATTTTATGGACTTTTGACTATGAAAATAATTTAATTATTATTAAAACCAAAGAAAGTGACAACATGTCACTCTCTTAAATCTTATAAGTATAATACTTTTAATTTAGTGATAAAAAACATAAAACTTAAAACATGAATAGTTTCCAGAAAGATAATAAAATTATCTACATCATGATAATTTATTTGGAATTTTTAGGGATTAAATAAGTGTCATTAATGGTGTTACATTAATGATGCAGAAATTATTTATTAAGTGAAAAATCAGTAATATAGTTTTTATTGAAATAATAATACCCATTAAAAAGCCCAAAAACCTGACAAAAACTTATTTTTAGTGTATATATACACATTAAGCATCCAAGGACCTAATATATAACCGTTTGGAGCCTTATAAAAGTGATTATGAAACTTATATTATTTTATTTTAAATGATTCCAAAGTTGTCACCTTCATAATTTAATAAATATAACAATTTAACTATTGTTATTTTAAGATGATAAATTTGAGTAAAAGTTTATTGTGAAATGTAATAGATTTATATTCATTATAGTATTTTATTTTTAATTTTTATGCAACAAATAAGAATATTAAGTAATTATACAAAAATGATGTAGTAATTATTTTATTAAGAGATAAACCAAATAAATGGTATTAAAAATAATAAAATAAATATTATATGAACTATTTAATGTTCTCCGCTTATTTTCTAGATAAATATGAACTGTTATTAATCTATTAAAGCTTTTATTTAGAAAATATATTCTCTATATATTTTATTTAAATTCAAATAAATGAATAGGGTCAAAATTGACACTATTGTTATTTTATAAAAATAACATATTATAAAATTGTTTAAAAATCAAAAAAATGTTTAAAAATTATAAATTATAAATTTATATGGTATAAAATGTTATAAAGTATCCAATTATGGACAATTCAAAACAAATAAGTAATTATTTGTTATAATTTAAAATTTAGAATGTTATTACCACAAATAAAATTAAATTGATTAAATAAGGATAAATCAAGTTGATAATGTTAAAAATAAATTCCTAACATATCTAAATTTTATTGGTTGATGATATTACAACCCTATATCATCTAATATTCTAATATGAGTCTTTTTTGGAGGTTTTTAAGTGGGGTTAGATTTATTATAAATTAATATTTTTAAGATTTCCAAAGGTGCCCCTCTCCTCCCTTATAAAAGGGCACCTCCTCCCTCCCTTCCTCACACCACTTTGAGCCTTCAAGCTCGGCCAACCCCTGAAAAATTCTCATATAAACTTCCCTAGAAACATCCTAGAGGTCCTGGTCTTCTTCAAAGACTAATTTTAGTTCCCTAAGAGGAGGACTCAAAGAGGCGCTTCAAAGAAGAGGTAATGTCTGTTACCGATTCTTTCAACTTTATTTCTTCTTCCACTTCTTCTTCTTAGGTTGTTTCATTATGAAGTAATAACATCAGTATCACTAATATACTGATATGTTATTATAAGTATGAAACAACCCTATTTCACCTTCTATCCATCCTACGGAAAATGAAATCACCGCGCGTGCGTACGTACGGAATACCGTCTCCACGCCGTGTTGTAATCTATTTTCCACCACCACCTTAATTGGATGGGTATAATGGTGAAAGTAATGAATATATATGATTATTGTAAAGTGATATTTATTCTTTAATATTATACATACACTTTAATATAATTCGATGATCATGGGAATGATATCATCGCTCGTGCGTATGTACGGAATACCGTCTCCACAACGCGATGAGATTCATTCTCAATGATTAGCCATTCATGAATGATTATAAAGTATATATAATAGGTAATCATGAAATATATGAAATAATAATTATACTGGATTTATGTATATATATATGTATGTCATCTACTTAATTCCATTCAATTCAATAAGGAAACGAAAACATCGTTCATGCATACGTACGGCCTACCATCTCTATGAACGGCGTATTTCTTTCCATTTATGGATCTATTATATATATGTATATTCTGAATATATATTATATATAAATCATGTTTTACATTTTGGATGTAAGTAACCATGATCTAAGTAATCATATGAATAATTACAAGTTAAAACACGAACGACAAATATAACAATTTTACCCAAAACACTACTTTAACATTAATTTACAAAAGAATGGGTAATATAAAGTCATAAGTGAACCATATATGATATCTTAACAATGAATATGATTATTTAATAAGTCAATTACATTATTTAAATCATTATACAGGAGGTTTGGATCCATACAAAGCATATCGGACCTAAGGTAAGGGATAATTATGCAAATCTCATTTTTATTCGAGATTTCTTATTCGTAAGTATTTACTGGGGATATTTCTATCATGTCCATGTTTTATAAAAGTGTTTTCATGTATGTTTAAAGTCATTTTTACCCATTTTTGACTTTTACTACATTGTATGTATGGAATATTTCTTTTATTTATGTTATGAGGTACTTTTTTGACTTTTCCAACAAAAGTACGAGGAGAATGATATTTTTAACTTATACGGCATGAACATATTTTTACGGTTTTATAAAGCCTTATTTTCATGAAGCTTACTCTAAATTATTTCATGACTATTTTAAAAAAAAACCTTTTCTTCTAAAATTGCATGACATTTTGTGAAAAGAAAATGATTTTGAAAAAAAAGGATACTTTCCTCAAGAATTCATTTCAAGTGTTCTATCAAAACCATTTTCATCTAAGATGACATTATTTCACATGTGTATGTTTCAAGTATCATGTCTCTATGATTTACACGGTTTCACTTTTCTTATTATGAAATGACATCCATTTCTTTTATATGGATTATGTGATGATGGGATGATTTTTATGAAACCCATTTTATTTATTGGGTTATTATGAATGATATATGTTTATTTTGTGGCACAAGTAAGAATTATTTCATTATGAGATGGGTGGGACATATATCTCCCTCCAATGCATTGGGTAAATATTTATATCTCATGAGATAGACATGGCTGGAATGATATGTTAATCTGGTTTAGTGTTACAGGACTGAAACGAGGAGTGAACTCGATTCAGAAAGGGACTTTGTCCACTAAGATGGTCTTGGCAGCAATGTCTTGGCTACTATGGAAATAATAACATGTGCTTAATGGTTGCCACAATTACATGTTTTATTCCCATGCTATTTTATCATGATTGATGTTCCTTTATGATATATGCCTTACG
Source organism: Viscum album (assembly GCA_963277665.1). NCBI lineage: Eukaryota > Viridiplantae > Streptophyta > Magnoliopsida > Santalales > Viscaceae > Viscum > Viscum album. The sequence goes on along the minus strand of OY728143.1, from coordinate 955,919,410 downwards.
TACTTCCAAGATTTATGTCTTTGCTCAAGGTTTTAATGTTTAGATTTCATTTTCAAGTTTTTTCTTTCAAATGTTTATGGATTGTTTTATGTTATCTATATTTGCCCTTACTGAGCATTTGATCTCACCCTTTTTATGTTTTATTTTCCCCAGGAAATAAAGAAAGGTTTTAGGTAAGGAAGCAAAAAGGGGAAGATCGTTATGGGAGATGTTGAATATCTTTCAACATGATTAGTGGTTTATATTTCGAGTTTCCAAAGACACTAAACTATTACGATCCTTGTGTGTCTTTTTTTGTTATGTATTATGTATTTTGAAAAAGAAATGTAATGTCCATGTACGTTAAGCTTTGGTTCTCTACAGTTTTTATAAGAGGAAAGGTTTAGTCAACCTTTGGAAACTAGGATGCGAAAATGTTAGTGAGATTCCTAGAGATATTTCTAAGGTATGACTAGGGATGTCCCTAAGGATAAGTATACATATAGGATATAGTCCAAGAACTACGGTAACGATCTTAGAATTTAACCTAAGATATTAGATATTGAGGGTGCTCTCCCTTTACTATGTTATTTTCCCTAGCATGATTTTTGCCTCTCATACTATTCTTTTTGGGTTTTAGAAAATGGCTGGAAAGAGGAAGATTCATGATAATGGAGGATATGACGGACAATGGAATGATATTATTCATGAGAAACCAAATGAAATGGTATTTGGAAGTCCAAACATCATTATTATTCCTAATTAGAAAAATCATAATATGATCAATAATATCAACTTTGGTAAGTTTCTCGAATCAGATAATAAGAGAAAGATGAAGTTTCATGATGATCATAGAAGAAAGAAAGTTCAATTTCCCTCATGTAAATCATGTGGGAAGAGGCATCGGGGAGATTGTTTCAAGGGAACTGGAAGATGCTTTGGGTGTGGAAAAGAAGGACACAAAGTCAGTAAGTGAAAAAGAAAAGGTTCAGTTAACACCATGGATGATGATAATGGTATTGCTACGACATCAACAATGGTTAAATGTTTTAAATGTGGAATGTACGGGCATTATGAAAACCAATTCCCTAAGGGAAAGTCTCATGAAGAGATTCAGTAAAGTCGTATGGGTTGTATTTATGTTGTTGATGATGAAGAGACTACAAATGATATGTGAGATGAAAGAATTGTTGAAGCTCAGTCAATGGTTTAAGAAGGTAGTGGAATGATTACATGTTTATCAAGTGTAATGTTGTATAAGTAATATCCTGGTACTATGGAATAAAGAGACATATAAGGATTGTTACACTGTTGTCTTTCCTTGAGTTTTGAAAGTGTATGATTAATGGTACCAGTATCCATGAAAGGTTATTCAGATATTTTTGGAATGTAGATGATATGCGCATAATGAAGGGGATAAAGAGAAAATGAAATGTTTGATAGTATTCATGAGCTCATGACTGATATAAGGAGAAGGTTATATCATGGTTTTAGTATATAGAATTTTTGGATTTTGGTATGTGGAAAGAGTTAACTTTTGGCAGCATTCATATTTTCACTAAGGTTTAATGGGTATTCATTTTTCAAGAGAATACATGATTAAGGTATTCACATGATTGGAATGTGACCAATAAGATATATGGGGGATAAATGATGGTATTCACAATCATGGTTGATTACATTTCAAGTAATCGTTTTCTTTATACTATGAGGTTGGACCGAAGTATTTTAGATAAGCCTAAAGATTGGAATGGATTATGTTGGACATAAGTTAGTATTGTTTAAGGATAGAACTTTTTTCGATATTATTGATGGGATGTTATAGTGATGTAGTTTTAGAAAAAGGACAACATGCAGGACTGGCGACAACCCATCGCGTCGGACAAGGCTGTGGGAATCGAACCCACAACTGAAGTGCGACTGGCCTTTATCGCCTACCACTAGCCTAGAGGAAGTCCCTGATTAGTAGAAACTAGTTTTATTTTATTAATCGGTATGATATATGAAGTATAAGTTCATTTTTGTAACCATATATGATTAATCTAACAATATGATGGACTTATAACTTTTTCTAACCTTTTGTTTGAAACAGATGGAATGACCCATCATTCTATCACATGATCCGCTAACAAATCACAAATAACAAATTCAACTTCATTTAATTAAGGGATGAAGTGGAAATTGTTCAATTCACGAACAACAGTGAGATTATACCAAAATCATGTAAGTATTTCTTTTAATTCATCAACTTTAGGGAAATGATCTTGAAAACCAAAAATGTTGTCTTAGTGACCTTATATCTGATGGATCAGATGGTACCTTAGATCACCACAAATATATGGCTTTGTGATTATTGGATTTTTCATAGCCATGTTCTCTACCACTCTCTATTAGAAAATGATGGTTAGATTTCTCTTCCATATCCATATTTTCACCTATCTTCTCCTACATGGAAACCCAGTGATGAGTTAATTTTTGTAACCATTACGTTTCATACTTTAGTTTTTAATGTTAAGTTTTGGTATTCCTTTTTACGATGTGGGTTTCAATTAAAGAAACTTTCAAGTAAAAAAACCATTTATAACCCCGGTGAATTTTGAGTTCGAAATTCACTTTAAGGGGGGTAGAATGTAATAACCCGAGATTTTATAAGATATATTCGTTATAATTTCTTTCATATCTTCTGTTGTACGCAACATCGTATTAGCTTGCAGTATATGCAGCACTATTCTTAGATTGTGTTACACACAATTTCAAGTTCGTTTGATAATAGTCATTCTACGCAACAATGAGTATATATATATATATATATTCAATGTATAAATGAAAAGAATGGTTGAATTATGTTATAACAAAACAACAAAGGTTTCTTTCACTATACGCAACCCTGACTTGGCTTGTATTACACCCAATCGCGACCTTCTTCGATAGAGTGTGTTGTACGCAATATCGGGTTTTACTAAACAACGATATATTATTATAATATTACTATGAACTAGACGTTATGAATAATATTAACTAAATTTTGAATTTTATAACATTATTATTCATCTTACACATTTTCTAGAACATGGTATAAGAACAAAATAATTTTTTCGGGTAAAATAAGTATTTTTCAAAAAATGCAGTTTTGCCACCTTTTGATGGCGTACCCACTTTAAATCTAGTTTTTGACATGTTTATAAGTTCAATTTAAAAAAATTAAATTCTTCTTTTGAATCAGGATATAAAAATTTACATTGGATAAAGTTTTGATATTTTTCCGATAACTTTCATATTTTAATGAATAGTAAAAACACGCTATATTTTAATTGAAAACAACTTTTTTCATCGTAATAATTTATATGGTTAAATTATAATATTTAATGGTTTTAAAGTATAAATATAATATATTTTTACCATTTAATATAATGTATGTCATTAGAATTGATTTTACATTGAATTCGTAGGTTAAATCAATTCAATCTTTTGCAATGTTTTAAACAAAAACTCGTTTTCATTCGACAACGAGATTAATTTTAATTTAATTTTTGCAACTTTTCTATATTGAATTTGAAAAAATGGATTACATATTTGGAATCAGTGGGTCAAAATTATGTTAATAAGCTACTTTTTATTTTTGGGAATTATGAATAGTAACTACGGTAAATTTTATTTACCATAGTTAAAGGTAAATCGGGTAATTAAGGGTAAATATAATATTATAAAATTACCCTAACACATGAAAAAATTCTATTGGATGGATAAAGGCAGATCCATATCACCTAAGGGTCATATTATATTCATTTTATGGAATTTTGACTATGAAAATAATTTAATTATTATTAAAACCAAAGAAAGTGACAACATGTCACTCTCTTAAATCTTATAAGTATAATAATTTTAATTTAGTGATAAACATCATAAAACTTAGAACATGAATAGTCTCCAGAAATAAAATAAAATTATCTACATCATGATAAATTATTTAGAATTTTTAGGGATTAAATAATTGTCATTAATGGTGATACATTAATGATGCAGAAATTATTTATTAAGTGAAAAATCAGTAATATAGTTTTTATTGAAATAATAATACCCATTAAAAGGCCCAAAAACCTGAACAAAACTTATTTGTAGTTTATATATACACAATAATCATCCAATGACCTAATATATAACTGTTTGGAGCCTTATAAAAGTGATTATGACACTTATATTTTTTTATTTTAAATGATTCCAAAGTTGTCACCTTCATAATTTAATAAATATAAAAATTTAACTATTGTTATTTTAAGATGTTAAATTGGAGTAAATGTTTTATTTTGAAATTTAATAGATTTATATTCATTATAGGATTTTAGTTTTAATTTTTATGCAACAAATAAGTATATTAAATAATTATACAAAAATGTTGTAGTAATTATTTTATTAAGAGATAAACCAAATAAATGGTTTTAAAAATAATAAAATAAATATTATATGAACTATTTAATGTTCTACACTAATTTTCTATATACATATGACCTATTATTAATCTATTAAATCTTTTAGTTATAACATATCTTCTGTATATATTTTATTTGAATTCAAATAAATGAATAGTGTCAAAATGGAAACTATTGTTATTTTATAAAAATAACATATTATAAAATTGTTTAAAAATCAAACAAATATTTAAAAATTATAAATTTAAATTTATATGGTATAAAATGTTATAAAGTATCAAATTATGGACAATTCAAAACAAATAAGTAATTATTTGTTATAATTTAAAATTTAGAATATTATTACCACAAATAAAATTAAATTGATTAAATAAGGATAAATCAAGTTGATAATGTTAAAAATAAATTCCTAACATGTATAAATTTTATTGGTTGATGAGATTACAACCCTATCTCATCTAATATTCTAATATGAGTCATTTTTTGAGGTTTTTAAATGGGGTTAGATTTATTATAAATTAATATTTTTAAGATTTCCAAAGGTTCCCCTCTCCTCCCTTATAAAAGGGCACCTCCTCCCTCTCTTCCTCACACCACTTTGAGCTTTCAATCTCGGCCAAACCCTGACAAATTCTCTTCTAAACTTCCCTAGAAACATCCTAGAGGTCCTGGTATTCTTCAAAGACCAATTTTAGTTCCCCAAGAGGAGGACTCAAAGAGGCGCTTCAAAGAAGAGGTAATGTCTGTTACCGATTCTTTCAACTTTATTTCTTCTTCCACTTCTTCTTCTTAGGTTGTTTCATTATGAAGTAATAACATCAGTATCACTAATATACTTATATGTTATTATAAGTATGAAACAACCCTATTTCACCATCTATCCATCCTACGGAAAACGAAATCACCGTGCGTGCGTACGTACGGAATACCGTCTCCACGCCTTGGTGTAATCTATTTTACACCACCACCTTATTTGGATGGGTATAATGGTGAAAGTAATGAATATATATGATTATTGTAAAGTGATATTGATTCTGTAATATTATATATAAACTTTAATACAATTCGACGATCATGGGAATGATATCATTGCTCGTGCGTACATACGGAATACCGTCTCCACGACGCGATGAGATTCATTCTCAATGATTAACCATTCATGAATGATTATAGAGTATATATATTAGGTAATCATGAAATATATGAAATAATAATGATACTGTATTTATGTATATTTATATGTATGTCATCTACTTAATTTCATTCAATTCAATAAGGAAACTAAAAAATCGTTCATGCGTACGTACGACCTACCGTCTCCATAAACGACATATTTCTTTCCATTTATCGATCTATTATATATATGTATATTCTGAATATATATTATATATAAATCATGTTTTACATTCTGGATGTAAGTAACCATGATCTAACTAATCATATAAATAATTACAAGTTAAAACACGAACGACAAATAAAACGATTTTACCCAAAATGCTACTTTAACATTAATTTACAAAAGAATGGGTAATATAAAGTCATAAGTGAACCATATATGATATCATAACAATGAATATGATTCTTTAATAAGTCAATGACATTATTTAAATCATTATACAGGAGGTTCGGAACCATACAAAGCATATCGGACCAAAGGTAAGGGATAATTATGAAAATCTCATTTTTATCCGAGATTGCTTATTCGTAAGTATTTACTGGGGATATTTATATCATGTATATGTTTTATAAAAGTTTTTTCATGTATGTTTAAAGTCCTTTTTACCCATTTTTTACTTTTACTACATGGTATGTATGGAATCTTTCTTTTATTTGCGTTACGAGGTACTTTTTTGACTTTTCCAACAAAAGTACGAGGAGAATGATATTTTTAACTAATACGGCATGAACGGATTTTTACGGTTTTATAAAGCCTTATTTTCATGAAGCATACTCTAAAATATTTCATGACTATTTTCAAAAAAAACAATTTCTTCTAAAATTGCATGACATTTTGTGAAAAGAAAATGATTTTGAAGAAAAAGGATATTTTCCTCAAGAATTCATTTCAAGTGTTCTACCAAAACCATTTTCATCTAAGATGACATTATTTAACATGTGTATATTTCAAGTATCATGTCACTATGATTTACATTGTTTCACTTTTCTTATTATGAAATGAAATCCATTTCTTTTATATGGATTATGTGATGATTGTATGATGTTTATGAAACCCATTTTATTTATTGGGTTATTATGAATGATGTATGTTTATTTTGTGGCACAAGTAAGAATGGTTTCATTATGAGATGGGCGGGACCTATATATCCCTCCAATGCATTGGGTAAAAATTTATATCTCATGAGATAGACATGGCTGGAACGATATGTTAATCCAGTTCAGTGTTACAGGACTGAAACGAGGAGTGAACTCGATTCAGAAAGGGACTTTGTCCACTAAGATGGTCTTGGAAGTAATGCCTTGGCTACTATGGAAATCATGACATGTGCTTAATGGTTTCCACAATTACATGTTTTATTCCCATGCTATTTTATCATGATTGATGTTCCTTTATGATATATTCCTTACGTACTTCCAAGATTTATATCTTTGCTCAAGGTTTTAATGTTTAGATTTCATCTTCAAGTTTTTGCTTTCAAATGTTTATGGATTGTTTTATGTTCTCTATGTTTTCCCTTACTGAGCATTTGATCTCACCCTTTTTATGTTTTATTTTCCCCAGGAAATAAAGAAAGGTTTTAGGTAAGGAAACAAAAAGGGGAAGATCGTTAGGGGAGATGTTGAAGATATTTCAACATGATTAGTGGTTTATATTCCGAGTTTCCAAAGACACTAAACTATTACGATCCTTGTGTGTCTTATTTTGTTATGTATTAAGTATTCCTCAAAAGAAATGTAATGTCCATGTACATTAAGCTTCGGGTCTCTACATATTGAAGGCGGGTTTTGGGGGTCATTATCTCTCCTTCAACTTAAATAAAAAAGTGCTTGACAATCTACTGAGCCATCCCTCCGTTTGGTGAAGTCAGGTCATGATAGAATGGTATCAGAGGTGGAGGTTGAGAGATAGGATGGACTCTAGAGTTAGGCACAGTGAGGATTGCATGGGATGGTAGGGAAATAGTGTTGGCTGACCTTGGTGAATGAATTAGTCCAGGGAAGACCAACTAGGACATGGGATTTTAGGACCCCCCGTGATCTAATTCAAGGACTCTGGACCCACCGAACGACCAAGTGAGGCTACACCGATTGCATGGTAGAGACCCTAGGAAAGTTACATGCATCATAATGACTTGTATTATCGTGTTTTTGGGTGTTTTGGGGATTAAAAAATAAATAATGAAGTCAAATAAAATGTAAGAACAATATTCTGCACTACTTGGGCTTAGGCATTCCTTGTTTACCTTACAGCTATGGAACTCGAGAGATGACCACGGGTTGTACAGGCGATTGACGCCCAGGAGGTTGACTTGGACAATCATCAGATGGATGATTGAGAGGAAGAGGACGACCAGTGGTAGAAGACACTTCGAGCCTTCCAGCGAAAGACCCTCGAGAAGTACGAGGGAATCACCTCTGACATGAAGATGGAGGGATGTCTAGAGGATCTGGTGATAGCCTTCGTCTTGATCCGGGCTCCGACCGAGTACTGGGTTCCTCTGACCGTCAGCTAGATGCGGGGAGCAGTGCATCAGTGGTGGACGTTCTACCTGGGGGAGAGGAGAGAGGTTGAGGTGGCATGGGATGATTTCGATAAGGAGTTTTGCTTGGAATTCCTCTCTTATACAATGAAGGCAGTGAAGAGGCAGGAGCTACTCTCCCTCCAGTAGGGGAGTATGTTGGTAAGGGAGCTGGGGATAAAGTTCAAGGACCTCCTCCACTTTTCTCCAGACCTCTTTCCAGATGAGGAGTCTCGGGAAAGATGTTTAGAGGAGGCGCTCCGACCCTCCCTCCAGTACGTCGTTACCCCCTTCACCTTTCCGACATACTTGGAGGTCCAGAAGAAGGCGGAGGTGGTGGAAAGGATGCACACAATGGTCGGTGTGTCACGATAGGGGATTCAGCTAGGCCCGTCAAAGGGAAAGGCCGTTGGCACCAGACCTCCATCATTGGGACCCTCTAGGTTCCGACCATCAGGGAGCAAGCCGCAGCAGTTCCAGTTCTGGTCCCTCGGTCCTCTCCCTTTCCCTTCGGGCCCAGGACTGAGGTACTTCGTCTATGGGAGCCAAGGACATCTCCGAAATCAGTGCCCGGACGGAGTTCAGTACGGCAGTGGCGGACAGGGCCAGCACCTGCCCCAACAGAAACTTATAGCTACTCCCTTTTAGCAGCAGCAGCAGGGGCAGTGAGCTCCCGCTCCTCCGAGGGTAGACGTTGCAGGGGGAGGCCGACCCTAGGGCGCTCCTCAGGGACCTCGACCAGGGCATGGTCGGGGAGGTGGCCGATAGCCGAGGGGCAGAGGAGCTGGGCATGGACAGTTGCACACTGCAGAAGAAGCAGTTCCAGCAGGACTGGAGGTTGTTTGAGGTACGATCAGTTTGATCAATACCCTTTCTTACGCCTTGTTCGATACCGGAGCATCACACTCCTTTGTTACACTCGGTCTGGCCTGTGCTCTAGGTATAGATTCCGAGAGACTTCCAGTGCCCCTGGTGCTTATCACACAAGTCGGAGGTCTGATCGACTTGTTATATGTGTGTAGAGGATGCAGACTGATGATAGGGCCACATCAGTCGGTTAGGGATCTACTACTGCTACATATACAGCCATAAGATGTCATCTTAGGCATCGACTGGCTATTATCTGTGTGTCCCATCATCGAATGCTTCCGAGGAAGGGTTGTGTTCTCAGACTTGGGTGGCTGACGTGTTACTTTCACTGGTGAGAAGAGTGGCCAGAATGGCAGCAGCCGAGAGGAACCCCTCCTCTCCTTGTTAGCCGAGCTGTCAGTAGAGTCAGTGGATGCTGAGATGGTGGAAGTACCAGGGATCTCCAGTGAGTTTATGGACGTCTTCCCTGAAGAGGTGACGACTCTACCCCCTCGACGTGATATCAAGTTTGGGATAGACTTGTAGGTTGGTGCTCGTTCTATTTCGATGGATCTCTACCGGATGACGCCTTCGGAGCTACGGGAGTTGCAGATTCAGATCGACGATCTGATGAAGAAGGGTTTTGTTCGACCGAGTGCATCACCGTGGGGTGCTCCAGTCTTGTTCTCAAAGAAGGTAGATGGTGGTCTCAGGTTGTGCATAGACTACAGGAGGCTGAATCAGTTAACGATCAAGAATATCTACCCTCTTCCATGGATAGATGATCTCTTTGACCAGTTGAAAGGGGCAGGATGGTTCTCGAAGATCGACCTACAGTTTGGATATCCCCAGTTGAGGGTGAACGAGGGTGACATCTCGAAGATGGACTTCAGGTGCAGATATGGGCACTTCGAGTTTGTAGTCATGCCTTTCAGTGTTACGAATGACCCTACTGTGTTCATGGGGATTATGAACTCCGTCTTCCGGGAATACCTGGACCGGTTTATAGTTGTGTTAATTGACGAAATCCTGATCTATTCAAGATCAGATCAGGACCACGCAGAGCATTTGAGGACGATTTTAGAGGTCCTCCGACATCACCATCTCTATGGGAAGTTGTCGAAATGCAAGTTATGGATGCGAGAAGTAATCTTCCTTGGGAACATAGTGTCCGAACATGGGGTAGTGGTGGACCCATCAAAGGTTGAGGCAGTTGTTTCTTGGGCAGCACCCAATAACATGGTAGAGGTCTATAGTTTCCTCAGGCTGGTAGGCTACTATCGGAGGTTCGTACCCAACTTCTCCTGAGTTGCAGCACCTTTGACAGCCCTAACCAAAAAGGACCAGTCTTTCGTGTGGAGTGAGCAGTGTGAGGCAGCCTTCAACTATCTAAATGACAAGTTGGTTAGTGCCTCAGTGTCGAGGTTTCTAGATGAAGGGGCAGCATATGAAGAATTCTGTGATGCTTCAGGACAAGGCCTCAGGTGTGTGTTGATGCAGCGGCAAGGGTTGATCTCCTATGGGTCTAGGAAGTTACGCCCCCATGAGCGTAATTATTCCACCCATGATCTAGATCTTGCGACGGTCATTTTTTCACTAAATTTGTGGCGGCATTACCTCATCAGAGAGCACATTGTAGTCTTAACGGACCACAAAAGCTTGAAGTATATCTTCTCCCAGCGGGACATGAACCTATGACAGTGAAGGTGGATGGAATTCCTCTAGGATTATGATTTTTAGATTTACTACACCTCAGGGAAAGGAAATGTGGTGGCTGATGCCTTGAGCAGGAAGTCACAGAGGGATGCGGTCCGAGAGTCAGCAGACGCTTGGAGGGTGATGGAGGAGTTGGCTGCCCTACACCTGGATGCGAGGATGGATAGTGGAAGGGGTTGCCTATATCAGATGACGGTACAGTCTTCTCTATTATGTCAGGTGGAGGAGTCTCTGTGGGGAGACCCAGAGTGCGAAGTGATGCGTGACCGAGTTGACCAGGGCAATGCTCTGGAAGGGTGGATAGAGGATGGTCAGAACCAGATGCTTTTCCGAGGAAAGTTGTTTGTTCCAGAGGCGATGCGCGTCCAGGTTTTTATGGAGTTCAACAACTCACCCCTAGCAGTTCACCTGGGAGTTTCTAAGATGTACCAGGGTCTGAAGAGACAGTTTTGGTGGCCCAGAGTAAAGCGGGCAGTGGAAGAGTTTGTGGCCAACTGCCTAGTGTGTCTGCTGGTGATGGCTGAACATCGTGTTCCAGGTGGTTTGTTGCAACCTTTAGATTTCCCTGAGTGGAAGTGGTATGACATCTCGATGGATTTTGTCACAGGGCTACCCAAGGTTCAAGGAGGGTACGGCTCCATCCGGGTAGTAGTGGACCGATTGACGAAATCGGCTCACTTTCTGGAAATCAAGGATTCGAGTGCAGTAGATGCTTTAGCATGATGTTACATGGATGAGGTGGTGCAGTTGCATGGAGTTCTGAGGTCCATAGTCTAGGATAGGGATTCACGATTTACCTCATGATTCTGGAGGGGTTTGCAGCATGCTTTTGGCACCCAGCTGCGCCTTGGCACTGCCTTCCACCCCCAGAAAGATGGGCAGATAGAGCGCACCATCCAGACCTGGGATGATATGCTATGAGCATTCACCCTGGACTTCAGGGGATCATGGGTTCTACACTTGCCTCTGGTAGAGCTCGCCTACAACAATAGCTACCACTCTACCATTGGCAAGGCTCTGTTCTTAGCTTTGTACGGGAGGTCGTGCCGCTCACCCATGTGTTGGACAGAAGTCGGGGAGGCAGGTTTTCTTGGCCCGGAGATGGTGCAGAGAACGACAGAGAAGGTTCAGCTTATACAAGAAAGGATGAAGGCGGATCAGGACTGACAGACATCATATTCAGATGATAAGAGACAGCCCTTGTAGTTTGAGGTCGGGGACCATGTGTTCTTGAAGGTCTCCCCTCAGCGTGGGCAGCGGAGGTTTGGCAGGAGAAGTTAGTGCTCTCCCAGGTTCATCGGACCCTTTGAGGTGTTGCACCAGGTCGGAAAGGTGGCTTATCAGTTGGTGTTTCCACCACACCTGCAAAGGGTGCACGATGTCTTCCATGTGTCCCATCTTCATCGATATCTACACGACGACTCCCACGTCATCGATTGGAAAGAGTTAGATATCGAAGATGATGTAACATTCGTGGAATGTCCAGTGATGATCGAGGGTCATGAGTAGAAGGTGCTTTATGGAAAAACCATCCCATTGGTCTGCATGTTATGGAGGCATGGTGGACTTGAGGAGAGTACCTAGGAGAGGGAAGCACAGATGCGTGCCCAGTACCCAGAGTTGTTTTGAGTTTTATCCTGTTTTTTCAGTACTTTTTTTCAATGTAATACTTTACCTTGTTGACTATGGGATGTGCAGTTTCCTTTTTTGTGAATGTGTGTGAAGTGACCTAAAGGATGGGGAGGGGAGGACCTAATTCCTAGTTAGGACGTATTAAATTTGATGTGCCTAAACCCATGCGGGTGAGTCAGTGCCACCCAAAGTGGATAGTATCTTAACACGGAGGAAGGGAAACCCCTCTCCCAATTGGCCGGATGGTTTAGTATTTTGTTTTGTGTGGTTTCACGGAGAAAGGAGTGGCAGGGCGTCCGTGGTTGTGCAGGAGATAAGGTGTTCTTGTGTCAGAGAGGTTCACTCTTGAGAGGTATCTTCTGGGGTGGTTGTTCGGAACCCCCCCCCCCCCTCTTTCCTTTGGGTCTGGTTCTGGATTCTCGAGGGCAATAATAGTTTGAGAGGTATCTGATGTAATGGCCCATACCCTCATGACCCCTCCCTTTGCCAAATTCTAGCGCGACTGATCAGCGAGACCGATCGGTTAGACCGATCAGTGGGATCGATCGGCGCGACTGATCGGCGGGACTGATCATTGGGTCTGATCGGCGCGACCGATTGGTGTTATCCAGCCTTGGTGGAATTTTCTTCTGCAGCCTCCCATGTAACCCCACATTTAGTCCTTTTTAACTTTTTGAAGCCTTTCAAGGCCGTTTTAAGCCTATAATTATATCTAAAAATCAAAGAAACATCCCTACAAAATAACAAGTAATTTAGTCATGTGTTACCAACCAAACACGTGGAAGAACCACGATCCGACTTCCAAGGCGTTAAAATTTCTTATCTTATAACAAAAATATTTCTTCTATATATCGCAGAAGAAGTTCTTCTCCCCTCTTATTCCTTTCTGGCCGACTTCTCTCTTTTTCTTGGTGCGCTTGAAGTTCCTCCTTCCCGAGACTTGTGGTGCACCTAGGCTGAAGTTGTCTGGTCGTCCTTGGAGTTCCCAACATCCCTCCCCTGCAAATTGTATATCCCCTGTTCTTGGCACGGGGAGAAAAACGTCGATCCTTGATCAATCAAGTAGGTATTTTCTCCTTCATCTCTCCTTTCTATGTATCATGCGGGGTGGGAATACTTTTGCCTTTGTGGAAACTGATGAAACCAAACTCAATGAATAAAATGAACGGAATTTAAAGAATGAAGGGAGGTGTGATAAATGTTCTACTGTACTCTTTATGTTGTTATGTGTTATGAACTGTACGGGCCTATGATCACTAAAAATCATGGTCATTGGTGGACTTTCTCTATGCACTATTGAACCTTGGTGCTCCTAGATGTTTAAATAACTGTAACATGGAATTGGTTAATTACGTATACTCGGTTAAATAAATTTAAAGCACCAGGATCGAACCTTTTTTGTGATAACCCTGGTTAAAGCACAATGGAATTAAAACCATGGAGTGTGTTAAATCTTTTAAATCTGAAAATACCTGCATGGGCCTGCCTTGTGTTGGTGGTAGCGGTTTTTTTGTTTCTTTCACGGGCCAATTCCTGGGGTGATATGGGTGGGGATGGGATCCCCTGTTGTTGTACTTTTTCTGGTTGTTAATTTGATATTGTGTGATTACTCTGTTTATATCACAAATTGGGGTGGAATACTCTGTTGTTGTGAAACCGTTGGCTCCTGGATTTCGGGAACATTGGGCTCTATCTCTGGGTTTTCTTTGGTTCCAGTACATCAAGGGATCTCACTTATCCCTTTGTTGTTGTGACTTTGCAAGAGAACCGGGTGTGAATGCTTAAATTTTTGTTGGATGTAACCTTTTCCCTTGGTTTGTGCTTATGTTGTTAGTTTCCCAGTAGTGCAGAACATTATTTAAATGAGATTACTTGAACATGGAAGCAAGAATAGCTTAAATGGGAATTGGTTCTGGGGATGATTTGTGACTAGGCTGTGAGCAGTGTGCTTCCTATGAATAGGTACGAGTGTGCTTGTGCTTGGATTGTCTTTGGAAACCCTAGGTTGGGTTGAGTGTTTGTCACTTATACATATATTTATAGTTCTTATGTTTCTTATTCGCGCCCCACCCAAGTTGATCACTTAGTGTCGAACACCCCCATTTCATGGGCGAGTGTGTTTTTTTCCAACACTTCTATTAGTGTCTGCTTATTAGCTCCTTTCTGCTCCCTTTCCCGGATAGCCCAAGTATCTTTGGGCAGGTTGTGATGGTCTGAGGTCCATTATTAGCCCAAGAATAATCGGGCGGGGTAGTTGTGGTGGTTGGCCCAGGTGTTTATGGGAAGGTTTTTTCCCAAGTATCTTCGAGATGAGGCCCAGGTGTCATCAGGCGTGACGATAGCTTTCTAGCCTAGGTTTCTTCAGGCAAGGTAGTGGTTTTTCTAGCCTAGTTGTTTGCAGGCATGGTTACGTGAGGTTGTTTTGGCCCAGGTGTCTGTGGGCGGGATAGTGGTTGTGGCCCAAGTGTTTGTGGGCGGGATGTGTTGTTATGGCCTAGGTGTGTGCGGGTGGGTGTGGTAGTGGGACTGTGGTGAGAATGGTGGTATGGGTTCTATGCCTAGGATGTCTTCAATAACCAGTGGGAAAGTGTCGTGGGGTACCCAAATATCGATGTGCTATTACTATATGTTACTTGACTTGCGTTATTTAGGGAGCGTGCCTTGGTGATCTTGGGTGGATAGCTTTTCCTTATTGTGTGTTTGGTTATTTATTTTTCCACTGGGCATTATAATGTCTCCTCACTTGTGCATGAGTGTCTTTGGTTTTCCCTACTAAGTGTACTTTTATGCCCACCCTATGTATATAAAACTATTTTCAGGTTTCCAAGAGGACATCAAGGATTGTGCGGGACTATACTAGCTCAAACCTTGGGGTAGTGGCTATTATCATTTTCCTTTTCTTGTTACTTTACCTTTTGGAGTTTCGTGGCTTGTATCCCTCACTTTTGAACATGTATATGGGAATGGTTTACTTTTGGATTTACCTTACTTTCAGTTTGGGTGTTGTTGGGGATGCTACCTTATCTCTCGATCCTATAAAAAAAGGGCAATGCCTTCCATTTTTTTGTGAGATTATATACCCTTGGCGCTTGTCACCACTCCGGGACCTATTGAATGTGGGTTTCAGGGGTCATTATCTATCCTTTAACTTAAATAAGGAAGGGCTTGGAAATTTGCTGACCCTTCCCTCCTTTTGGTGAAGGCGGGTCATGAAAGAGGTGGTTGGTGAAATACCATAATTTGAATCACTCAATCTGATTCAAGATGGTGCATGACCTCTTGTGCACCTCCCCATATGCTATAAGACCATGACTAGTGGTAAGGAATTAAATAGTACCATGGAGAGTTATGTGATCAAAATCATGTTTCTATAAGAGTAATGAAATAAATAAACAAAAATCAAGTGAAATAAAAAAAATAGTTAAATAATATAGAACAATCAATGACATGACCATAACAAGATGTAATATATGTAATACAATACCCAGTACATCAAGTCAAAAGAGGTCCAGAAAAGTGGTGGATCCATATATTAAAAAGGAAAAAGAACAACATAATAAAATATGAATAGATAAAAAAATATTTTTAGGTATATCATAGTATCACCTTTATCTCTATCCACTAACACCTACTCAAAAGTATGTCATAGGTGTCTTTCCCTTGATAGGATCCCTGGTTAAAAAATCTACATGTTCACCACATAGGGTGTGAGAATAAGCATAATATAGAACCACCAATGGGCACTTTTAATAAATGTAGAAAGTCTATAAAGGTATATTCATCAATATAAAATAAAAAAAATACATAAAAAACAACCCTATGGGTCATCATGCACTAACTAGGCTATTGGGAACCCCATATTAACCTAATTCATCTTGATGCTAGAAGGAAGTCTACAAGAACCTTAAAAATAGAAGCAACCCATGAAAAAAACATTATCATATAGGTCAAAACCTCATCAAGAACCTTAACCTATCCCATATCCTTTAAAGAAGGTATCTTCATCTCTCTAACCCATCCATGAAGACTCTATGAAGGTCACATCAATACAATGACCCATCCCTACAAGCTCTAGGGTGGTCTTATCAAGAACACTAACCCATACTAATGGACTCAAGTGAGGTCACATCAAGTAATAACAAGTTAAAACCCACAAAAATTAAATAATTATTCACATGAACCCCAACAACATTTATCTAGGAGAAAACTAATCTCAACCAAACCTAAACAACACCCTAAAGGTTATATTTCATAAGTCGACAACCCCAACATCACTCAGGATTCCAAGTTCAATCACCCATTTAATTTATCCTTATCCAATAAGTACCCCTATAAGGGGTCCACTACATATATATATACTTATTCACTTTGATAATACAGGAATAATTCATAAAGGACTACACATATACCCCCAATAAAATTGATACATATAACATTATACAAAAGTTGTAAATTGGTGAGGACTTCCATCCTCAGAATAAAGGAACAAAAATCACAAAGAATCACCACCCAAAAAATACTAACAAGATAAATCCCTAAATTTGTCACACTAGGGTTTCAGAAAGATAGACCAATAAGGAACAAGAATATAGGGGTAAGGTGGAATTGGACATAATGAAATTGGATCACCATAATGAGTATAATTTCAATCAATAGAGAAATGAGAATATGAGAAATAAAATTCTCAATTATATCCCCCTATACACCAAAATTCTATAGGGATTCAAGGGAGGTTAGGGAGAATTTAAAGAAATGGGGTTTGGGGGGGGGGGGGTTATTACGTTTTCCATTAAAAACAATTTCCTATTAGACTTTCATGGTGTAAGAATAGGTTAATGTCATGAACATAGGTCCATTCCATGAATGGCCTCAGCCCCCCCCCCCCCCTGTTCAGGGTTTTGTACTAACTTATTCATGTCATGAAACATGTGTCATGTCATGAGAGCATTCATGTGGTCCTGATATGATACAGTTCAAGACCATTTCTCCCAAACCTACTCATGAGCTACCCTAACACCCCGAATAGTCAGAGGAGAGTAAAATACAAATGAGTTAGATAAAATTAAGTATTAATTTATTTTTAAATCTTAGGGAATCAAAAAACCTTCTAAGGACTTATCATCACTGAGAATCATATCTAGGGGTATCCTTTGAGAAACTCCATCCATTATTCCCTGATATCTGACTCTCACCCCCAGGTCTCATCATGGATACATCCATATTTTTACAAAACTAAAACATGATGCACTATATTCCCTAAAAAACCTTCTTTATTTTGTCCATGATCGATTGTATAGGTTCCTTGAATTAGGAATCCACCTCCAAATCAATAATTTTCACTCTCAATCATGTGTGTGGGGTCCACCTAATACCTACAAATCTAGGAAGTATGAAACACATAATATATAAATTTATTTTGTGGAGGAAGATCCAACAAGTAATACACTATCCCAATCCATTCCAAAATCTATAATGGACCAAAAAACGACAACATTGTCTTCCCATACTTACTCAAACACTAATGCCCTAACTAAAGTGAGGCCCACAAAAACACTATCCCACCCATGGTTAACTTCAGGGTTCATTTACTCTAGTTAGAATAATAATGTTTCTTAATTCAAGTGGTAACCACTTTCTTCTGTATCAAATGAAAATGATCAAAAGTTTCCTACACAAGGCTTGACCTGATTACTTTCAACTCACCTACCTTAGGAAAAAATAGCAGCGAGTGACATGGTCGACCATATAAATCCTTAAAAGAATCCTTATAAATCGAATCATGAAATATATTATTAGAAAAAAAACTCTACCAAAGCTATATGGTTATCCTATGGCCCACCAAAATCAAGTACACATTCTTTGATCATAAACATAGGATCGGGATAGCCCTCCCAGACTCTCTGCCTATCTGTAGGTGATATATTTTTCTTAGCATCAATTGTGATCCCAAATCATTATAGGGGCCTCATAAAAACTACAATGTGAAATGTGAATCTTTATCTGACATGATACTCATAGGAACATGGTGAAAATTTACTATTTCCTATATATAAAGTCTTTACAACTCATCTATACATTATCTATCCCAATTATTCAGAAAGTGTGAAACCTTCATTGGATGATCAACCACTACCCATATAGTTTCTCGACTCCTAAAATCCATATATAGTCCCATGATGAATTCCCTCATTTCATCATCCAATTTCAATACCGAAATTGGAAGAGGCTAGAGTAACGCACGAGGTTGATTGTTCTCTACCTTTACACTCTGATAGGTTAATCAACAAGCGAAAAAACCTCACAATAACATTATTTATACACGACAACTAGAAATGGAATTTCATATCCTGATATATCATGAAATATCCTTGATGCACTTCCCACTGAGAGGTGTGGGAGTTCCTCATTAGTTTCTCACTTATGGATGTACGAACCACCACCCTTACATGAACATATAGAATTTTTTTCCCATCTAGTGGCCATCCTATAACTAGATCATCTCCCATTAAATTCACATGCATCCCCTAAAATCTAAAATAGATTCTAGTTTGGCCTTTAATTGATCCTACAATGAGGATGTAATGATCCTGGGAGAATATTTCATCATTATATGATCCTTAGATACACCCACTTTTCAATACTCTAGAAATCTCATAAAATTTCGTTCCTCATCTAATGTTTCTGTTAGTACTTCCTATAATTTCTTATTGAATAATTTTGCAACACCATTCCCCATTCATATGAAATATTCCATCTCGAGATCAAATTTATATAGGTAATCAACCCAATTTATCTATCATAGGTTAAATTATCACTGAGAAAAGATATATTGTTATATTTTTTTTCTATGTTGATTTCAAACCTCTAATCGAGGAGATAATGATACCAAAACATCAAAGCATTAAGCACAGTAGCTAGCTCCAAGTTGTGAGCGGGGTAGTTCTGGTCATAGGGTCGTACTCGATGAAACCATTAAGAGACTAACCAATATCCATGAATCAATAAATCCCCAAAATCAAATCTAGAATCATCATAGTAAACTTTATAACCAATCCCTGGGTCTAGAAGAATCCTAATTAAAGTTGAAATTAACCTCTTCTTTAACTCTTAAAAATACACCCCACACTAATCAGTTCATAAAAACTTCACTCTTTTATAGGTAAGCCTAATCATAGGTTTTATCATTCATGAAATGTCCTATATGAAACACATGTAATACCTATTCAAATCAAGAAATCTCAATATTTCAAAAATAGTCCTAGGTTTATCCCAATACATAATCGAATCCAAATTCTTTGGATCAATATATATATCCCCACCTAAAAACCCACCTACCTAAGGAATAATAACTATTTGATATATAATTGATGCTTTGAGATCTTGGAATATTGTTGATACTCCTAGTTTATAACCAATATGATCTCAATATGATTATTATGTAACACCAAATTTCACAAATATACCACAATATATAAATGAATACCATGGTGAAGGAGTCTGGGTAAGATAGAAAAACTCATTTCATGAGATCCATGAACACGTTTGGAATATTAATTAGAAATAAAGGAAGAAAAATGTACTCTTATAACACATAACTAATCTTAAAAATCATCTTAGGTATCTCCTCATCAAAAAAAAGTAGCTTACAGTACCCTGATCATAAATCAATCTTGAAGAACCATCAAGACAACCTAAACTGGTCAAATAATTCATCAATCATTGATAATGGATACCAATTTTTACAATAAATTTATTTTTTTAGAATTCATGAATAGATAAAGGTTTATATATTCCTTTTTCTTGAAAAAAACTATACCACCCAAAGGAAAAGTTATCAGGAAAATAAATCCATTCTCTACTAGGTCATCAAGTTTCACCTTAAACTTTCTAAATTCAACCAATGTGATATGATATGGGGGAATTGATATAAGATATTCACCCCTCACAAATTAAATAACAAACTCAATCCCCCTTTCACTATGGATTCTAGAAAAATAATCCAAAAATATTACTTGGTAAAGATCAACCATTGGAGGAAAAATATCTTGAACCTGGTCTACTGTGAGAACTATACCAACCACATGTGTTATAAAAGCCCTATTCTAGCTAAGGTTTTATCCTTATCTACCAAAATATAGATTATTATCCTTAGTAAGAAAGTATTCATATCCCTTAAAAGAGGTAGAAACTCCCATCTTTGATAGTAATCAATCTGAGCTTAAAACAATTTCAACAAATCCATACCAAAAATGAAATTAGAACTTATCGTCTCCAAAATCAGAAAATACCACATATGTATATAGCCTAAAACCACCATAGGACACTCTAGGAACCATTGAATATGATCTACCATATTCTTGAAAGGTGTATCAAGGGATAATAAACCAGGTTCAAACTTCTTGAGAAACTCTAAACTGGAAACAACTTAGTCATAAATAAATGAGAGAGACACCCATATATTAAAAAAAGTAGTATAGAGAATCTACATAACCTAAACCATACCTCTAACCATCCAATATCCCACTACACCATTTACTGGAACCAAATACAATTCCTAAACCCATTTGTTGTCAGATCTATGACCCAAACCTCATGATCCCTATCTCACTAGAGGAACCGAACTCTATAAATCCTTCAACTTCTGATACTAAGATCCATAGCCTACTCTATTAACAAACATACTTGAAAAATACTTGATATCAATATAAGGTCCTCTTGATAAGTCTCTCAAGAAAATTTCTTCTTTGAACCTATTCAAACAACTAACTAGGATAATTTTGAACAAAATCATTGGATATGCCCCATATTTTTGTAATAATGGCACTCCTTCATATGAATAGTGGTGGTACTACGATAGTTCCTTGGTTTATAGATCTAAAATAATAAGGGCTTGTATCCTAGAGATGGAATATATGAACCGGGTACTATATTAATGTACTATCACCACCATGGTACATCTCTTCTTGTCTCATCCTCTAATTACTAGAATAGGGCCCCATAACACCACTCTGAAGGCATCCATTGAAGGAGGGGGAAACCCTACTATGTTTTCATCTGTTAAGATCTTATCAATGGTTAGAGACTAATAGAATAAATTTGAATATGATATTAGGTCAAACTTTTATACATGATTCCTCAACTTTGTATGAAGTCTAATATCAAACTTCTTTTCTTTTTAACCCTTGATTCTAGCCGATAGTAGAGTAAAACAAATCCACTCCTCCAAACAGGTTGCATATTTATCCATAGATTTCTCCCCATCTAAAGCTCCCTAAACTCATGATCTCAATCCAACCTCAATTATTGGGAAAGGAAATTTTTAAAAAAATAGTTCCTTGGATACCTCTAACATAAATCCTTTATACTTACTTTCCTGGATCATCACACCCAACCACCTCCCGATAGGTGCCTGAAACATAAATTTCATAAACTTCACTCGAAGAACAGCAGGAATCTATACAAGGTAAAAGTCTCTGTCAATTATATTGATCTATTATTCATCAGCCTAAGGACCACCCATTCATTGAATGGATTGATGGTTTTGTAGATGGGAATCCCAAATGAAATCCACTATTGCCCCCCCCCCACATTAATGGTCACCATCACCTCCCACTATAACGATGTGTGAAACACCTTGTTAAAGAGTCTCTTCAGCTGGAACCATAGGAGAAGATGCTAGTTCATGCTCATCTTGTCTCTTATAAATATCTAGAGGTATAATAAGAACATTACATGCTTTGGGATTTTCCTCACCCTTGTCCCTATGTGACACAATAAAATAATGATGAGGTTGAATTACCAAAAATTCCAAAATATAACTTAGAAACACCTTTAACTACTCAAATATTTAAAATATCTAACAAATTAAGAGACACATGAAAGAAAATATAAGCCCTGGAAAACATATCTTAAAGGTACCCAAAATTAAAATTCATATCCACTTAGAACCTACCTAAGTCCTAAAACCACATTATGATATATGTAAGTTAGTCACAATCACATATACATAAAAACTATGGGCATAATAAGGTCAAATTAATTAAATGTCACCAATGATGTATTTGAGAAAACACCCAATACATCATTTCTATAATTTAATTAATTTAAACCTATATCAATCCTATGAAATTAAGTGTATGACATGTGAACCCATGTTCTTGTCCATGGTGAATGAACTCACCCACTCTTTCTAATTTGGAAAAGATAAAAATCCCATAAATCACAACTTAATAATGACATCTAAGAACTGCATGAAACCATAACATCACACCCAATAAAAATTCAACTTCCCTAGAAACTCACAGGTCCACTATAGAAGTTATGTCCATACATAATCTTAGCTCCCATACCTGAGTCTCTTCTATCCAATCTCCATTCTACAGTGCCTTGAATAGTAATCCAAAAGAAAAGGGGTTATAAAACCATTTTGTAACACCTTGAACCAAATCACATTGTTATAAATGAGGTGGTAAATGATATCATGCATGCCTCCTTGTATTCAAGAGGCTACTGAATCAAATAGAGGGACTAAAAGGAACCATGGGGATACTTTTCACTCTGTATCAAATGTATCTTAGGGTAATGCAATAATAAACAGAAGTAACAATAAATATAAGAAGTGGAATAATAAAGTGGAAGTAATAGGAACCATGGGGATACTTTGCACATTGTATCAAATGTCTCTCAGGGTAACACAATTAAAAAAATAGAAGTAATAATAAAGATAAGTAGTGGAACAATAAATTGGAAGTAATTTAATAATTATAACATGTTATAGAAGGTGGTATAAAATACTTAGTACATCAAGTTAAAAGAGATCCCCATGTGTGGAAAATCCATATAAAAAATAAAAAAAATACCAAAACTAAGATTGGAATAACTATAAAAGATCCCAATGTATGTCCCAATATTTCCACTATCCATATCAACTAGAATCTATTCCGTAGTATTTCATAAATATCATGACCTTGGTTGGATATCTGGCCATAAATTTTTCACACATATTGAGATTTCAATTTAGGTTGTGAGAATAAACTCAGTAGGACACCAATAGTGGTCTATTATCATAAATGTAGAAAATTTATAAATGTATATGCATTGATAGAAAATAAATGAAAAAATAAACACAAAAACCATTAGGTCATCGTGTTCTATCCAAGCTACCATGAACCCCATCTCTACCTACTCTGGCCCCATATCAGAGGGAAATCTATTAGAACCTCAAAAACTGAAGCAACACATGGACCAAAACTTATCACATAGGTCACAAACTCCTTAAGAACCCTATCTCATCCTTGATCACTAATTAGAGGTCACCTCTACACTACGACCCATCGCTATAGACTCTAGGGAGGTCACCTCAACACATTGATACATCCCTATAGACTTTATTGAGGTCCTATCATGCACACTAACCCATCCCTATAGACTGATGGGAGGTCACATCATGTAATAACATACATCAAAAGAAATATGTATAAGGTAATTCTCGACCTAAACCCCTACACTATTTATCTAGGATAAACTAGCCTAAATTGATCCTCAACAGCTCCCCCAAGGTCATATTTCTTAGGCTTAATTCCCCTACATCACTCATTAATCTAAATGGAACACCCATTTTAAAAAAGACATAGCCTATCACTCCCACTCCAAGGGGTATAATATGTATATAAGTAATTACCCAATTATATTAATATCATATAAAAAAGTCTAATATGTCTACATTCACACGTATATGAAAATGAGTACATATAACCACGTATGAATGATACAAAATGGTAAGGATGTCCAACCACAAGTATGGTGAAGCTGAATTGCCAAGAATCGCCACTCAAAACATGACATGTATAAAAAATCCTAAAAATATTCCCAAATTCAACTCATTAGAGTTTTAAAATGAAAAACTAATAATAATAAAAGAATCTAGGTCGAATATGTAATTAGACATACAAAAGAGGACCACCATAATGAGTGGAACTTGATTCAGTAAAGAAATGAGGGGATGAGATAAAAAATACAGAAATATCCCTACATAGTAAAATCTGATAAAGGAGTTGAGGTCGGTGAGGTAGAAACATATAGGGGTTTCGGGGAAATTATCGGTTCTCCCTTTAAAAACATTTCTAGAACACTTTCATTATGAGAACATGCATTCAAGCCATAAACCACCTCAAGATTCCCCCTTCCTAGTGTTTTGAATTGACTTTTTTATAGTGTGGCACATGTTTCATGCCATTAAAAATTTTCTATAACTCTTAGTCAGTTATAGGTATGGATCATTCCATCAGAACCTACTCTTTATCTACCAGAACACCCAGAACATCCATAAAAGAGTAACATACACAATAGTTGTAAGCAATTATACTACAACTGACCAGATAATTTGAAGTGATTTATAGTTTATTTTTGTACTTATTACTTATATAAAGTAGATCATTACAGTCCCCTTATATCTCATCATCAAGTATTCAGTAGCAATGTTAAGTGTATCAATGTATTAAAAGTAAGGTTAATTGTTTTTGATCTTGTAATGTAGACACATTAATACATTTTTACCAATATAAATTTTGTTTAACCACATATATGATTTTATATTACTGGATTTGAGGTACGATATATAAAAATAAATGATATGTTCTTGATGAATGAGTTTAAAAATACATTATTTTATGGTCTAAAGATAAATTTTACACTGATTTATATGCATCCTAAACATTGAGATTGTTGGTTAGGGGACCAAATCTTAATGTGATCACATGGTCTAAGTTTGAAATTAATGATTAAATTTTTTACACAATAAATTAAGAATACAATAGTATCATTCAAACTGGCTAAGTAATGGTTATCGTTGATGTATCAACCTAGGAATTTAATCTATTAATAAAATTTTATTTAATTATTTTTTGTTAATTAAAACAAAATAATGTGTAAATTAATATGAACTTAATTGTTTTCCTTAATAAAATTTTGTTTTTTTATAAATTTAGATAAAATATTACTTTAATTCAATTGAGGAATACGTAAGTATATTAATATATTTATTCTTCGATGTTTTTTATTGTTTAAAACTAACTAAGAAATGGTTTAATAATCAATTTTATGAAATAAAATGATTTATATTCTTAAAACTAGATGTAGTATTCTATTAAAAATAGTATTTATTTTATTTAAATGAATGTATTTATATATTAAGTTATTATCTTGGAGGTTGTTGATTAAATATGTTAATGAGACCTTTTTATGTTATTTAATAAATTAGAAGTCATGTTAACTATTTAGAATAATATTTAATATTACCCTCTTCTAAAATTATAACCTTGTATTAATAAAAAGAAACATAATTAAAATTAAAAAGATTATGTATTTATAGTTTTCAAATTTTTATAACATTATATATAATATTAAAACATAAAATATTTATAAGTTTTAGTTTGTTATGACAAATTAAAATTATTGTATTCTAATAATAATATCTAATAATATTAATCATTATTAAACCCTCATTGTAAAATATTGATGGTTCCTTATGACTTTATTTTAAAAAGAAAAAAAATTAAAATTACAAACTAAAAGTTAAAATATAATTCACAAGAAAATAATAGTAATAAAACATAGTGATTAATAAGTTTCATATTAGTAAAGTTAAATAATTATAGAAAGTTAATAGTAAAGTGATGAACTTTCCTAAAAGAATAAACTAAGAGATCAATTTGGATATTAAAATTTATCACACGTGAGTTTAAAATAATATAATTTATAGTTAAAATATATTTATTTATAGATTTTAATAAAAAATATCTAGACCGTCTAAGCTAAGATAGGGAGCCCTCAACACATTATGGGACCCATGAGGTTCAACTATGTGGAGTGCTCAACCCTCGCTCATCCTTGAGTGGAGGAAATAGGATGAGGTTGCCGCTTTCTAGAGGCATAGGTTCGGCCATGTTCAGACCATGTATAGGTATAGTATAGTTCACCCACAGTGTCGTGACCCAAGTCAAGTATAGGTAGGTCGTAGCCCACATGGGCCAATGTATAAGGCCCGTATTTTTTTCTGTCGAATGAAATATGAAAAATGGGTTATAAATTAGTAGGAATTAGTGCTTAATTTTAATGTTGGATTAAAAATTTTGGTCCAAATGAACCATAATTATTGGATTAGCATGCCTCAATCGTCTGATCATCCTCTTCTTTATGAGTCATCTTCTTCCCTCATCCCATCATTATTCAATGCAGATCCTTCTCATGTAAGCCAGACGAACTTCTCATTATTCTTCTAGATTGTTGAACATTCCTCATATGTGTCCTAAACATTAAATGAAATACTTCATACATATTTAAACCCATGGAAACAACAGTTGATTGCACTCGGGGCAACCCCTACCCCACTATTGTTTTCCCTTATAAATTAAACAGGATTGAGGATTTTCAAATCTACCCATTAAATGTATTCGGTCTATAGAACTTGAAAAATAATCGTTATTTCTTGCTTCTATAATAATCTAAGATGATAAATATGAAAAAATTCATATTAATTCATATATGGATGACAAAATTTAAAAAAATTATTTCATTTTCAAATAAAATTAATACATTTTAAAACCATCTTTTGGGTTAGCAGTACATGAACCAGAATCCAAGGTTGCTTCTTAGGTAATCTCAAGATAATAATAGAATGTTATATTACCTTCATCGATGTTTCCCTTACAAAATTTCAGCTTCTATAATAATTTAATATTAGACTAGTCCAAACCATAAATTTTGTGTATATATATGTGCATTTTCATATAGAGGAAGGACCTTGATACACCACTGAAAAATTCCCTACCCAAGCTAAAACCCTTTCCATCTTTTTTCATCTTGTTTGAGATCCCATAATCAATTAGGAACTCCCTACCATCACCCTGGTTTGACTTATACTACGGATTTAGAAGCCTCATTTCAATTTCTAGCAATTCATGTTAGATAAAATTTTCTTTTTAAAATAAGAAATATTACATTTATTTCTAATTCCTAGTTTTATATATGTAATGTTTCCAGAAACTTCAAGTTTATATTTTAGTATTTAAGTTCATGATTTATATATATATATATATATATATATATGCATGTGTGTGTGTGAGAGAGTATGTCATTACAAGATTATGTTTTTCAAACATATATATTTATGTATTATTTTCATACTCTATGATTATTTAACTCATGTTATATAAGTATTTTCATACTTATTTTTATGTAATTTTAGATTTATAAGTATTATATTATTTTCAAAAAAAATCTATGTTTATATTCATCATGTATGTGTTTATTTAAATATTCTATTTCTAAAATTACAGTTTTTATATGTATTACATCCTTTTCAAGTATTCTAATTATGAATGGAAGCGGTTTAAAGGGGATTTAATTTATGCATGTATAATTTCATTTTAAGAAATTATACAACATGATGAATTTCACTTAAATCCCTTTATATCTTATGGGTTCTTATACTTATGATGTATATGTACATATATAAATATATATATATATATATATACATATATGTTCAAGAATGAAATGTTTATTTTAAAATTATTACTTTTTAAATTATACACACATATATATACTTATATATATATATATACTTATATATATATACTTATATATATATACTTATTTATATATATACTTATATATATATATACTTATATATATATACTTATATATATATATACTTATATATATATACTTATATATATATATACTTATATATATATATACTTATATATATATGTATATGAATTTTGATATTATAGCATTATTTTAATGAATAAGCAATTCATTTCAAATCATGATCTTACACAATTTTATATTTTCAAGTTGATCAAGGATGAAATGTTTAT
Organism: Viscum album; assembly: GCA_963277665.1. NCBI lineage: Eukaryota > Viridiplantae > Streptophyta > Magnoliopsida > Santalales > Viscaceae > Viscum > Viscum album. Next base: position 955,891,228 of record OY728143.1, on the reverse strand, counting down.
TTAAATGATAATTTTTATAATTTTATGTGTATTATATATTCTTTTATTCTTATGATTATTTATCCATTATTTTATGTGAATATAAATTTATAAGTTATATTATTTTATGTGAATGGTTTATGCATTTACATTATAATTTTATATAAAAGATGATATTGTAAAATAACAAATTTTGAATCAAGTAAATTGGTAGTTAATATCTTTATTTAAGGATGAGTTTTAAAAGATAATGTTTACCATTTTAGGTCCTTCTTCAATGGAATGTATTTCATGGGTTTAAGAAAGAAATTTTAAATACATGGATGTTAATTATATTTTTCTAACTATCCATGAGAAGGCTTATTGACATGAGTTTTGGTTGTACAAAATCTCACAAGTGATTACCTAAGAAAGATAATGTTTGTATATTTAAATATAAATATAAATTTGTATGTATTTAATGCATTGTTATGTTTTTAAATCAAAAAATCAAGTGAAAAATGTATCTATATGTAAGGAAAGATAAAATTGGTTTATAAAAAAATTGGCACTTGGACATTGCAAACAAGAAAGGGGAGTGGGGAGAGAACACATTCCAAAAGAAATTAAGTAGGCCTAGATAGACTACAATTTTTAAAGTGGCCTTATTGTTTTGTTTTCAAAGGTTTGGATAGTATTTTCTAAAAAATTACTGGATTGTTTCAAAGAATTTTCAAAGCATTGGTATTTTCAAAAGTATTATAATGTTTTCAAAATAGTAAGTATTTTCAAAGGATTTATAGTATTTTAAAAAGTATAAGTACTTTCAAAAGAGTATTATTAATCTTTTCAAAAGAATAAGTATTTTAAAATCCTTTCCAAAAAACATGTTTTCAAATTATTTTGAAAATAATTTTTAAAAAACTATTATATTTTATAAATTGTTTCCAAATTATGTTTTTAAAATTATAATACTTGCATGTGTATATTTAAATTATTTTCAAAATGTGTTTACAAAAAAAATCATTATCTTTTTAAAAATCCCGTACTGAGAAATTTTTCTCAACATATGTTTTTGTAAAAAAATTTGGCCCATTTAAAGGACTCATGGAGTCTAGATTCAATAAGGATATAGAACAAGAAACATTTTGTCACTGTATTTTTTTCATTGTTTTAACATTGATAATATCTAATAATGGTACTTTTTTTCCAAATCCAAGAATATAAAAGATCCTCATATCCAAATGATTGTATATTTTTTAGTTATTTTTTTATAAAAAAATATACATAATTTTTTGTATGGGATCCAGAAGCGTGATTTTGGGGATTACAATTGGTATTAAAGGAATGGTTTAAATAACTTTTGATATTAAGAAATTTGGTTAAGAGTGAGTCTTATTCTTAAGTGTATCCTTTTAGTAAGACCTTTAATTTATAAACTTTTAGTATCAGGAAAAATCTAAGAGTTTTAAATCAACTCTTGAACTCCTATAAAGTTAAGTGACTTTTATGAATATAGAATTATATTGAATCTAGTTTTCTAAATTCTAGAAATAATTTCTGAATTTTCCTTAAATACGACAAATGAATTTTTGAGGATTAAATTATTTTAAAGGGGGTATAATGTAATAGCCTACGAATTTTAGATTTTAATAAAAAAAATTATTGATTTATTTTTTAATTAAAACAAAATTAAGTGTAATTTAACAAGAACTTAATTATTTTCCTTAATAATTATTTTTTTTATAAATTCAGATAAAATTTTATGTTATTTTATTAAGTAATATAAAAGTATATTAATATATTTATTCTTTAATATTTTTTATAATTTAAAATTAGTTACGAAATGATTTCATACTCTTTTTTTTGAAATAAAAGGATTTCTTTTCATAAAAGTAGATGTAGTGTTTTATTGTAAATAGTATTTATATTCTTTAAATTAATATATTCATACAATAACTTATTATCTTGAAGGTTATTAATTAAATATGTTAATCAGACCTTTTTATGTTATTAAATAATTTAGAAGTCTTGTTAAATATTTATAAGAGTATTTAATATTACCCAGTTTTTAAATTATATCCTTATAGTAAAAAAGGAAACCTAATTAAAATTAAGATGATTATGAATTTATTGTTTTCAAAGTGTTAGAATATTACTTATTTTCTTCAAACTAATAATTTACAAGAAAATAATTGTAATAAAAGTTAGTAATTAATAATTTTCATATTTGTAAAGTTAAATATTTATAAAATGTTAATAGTGAAGTGTTGAACTTTCATAAAATAATTAACTATGAGATCAATTTTTATGTTAAAATTTATCACATATGAGTTTTAAATAATATAAGTTATAGTCAAAGTATAGTTTATTATAGAGTCTAAAAAAATAGAAGGCCCCTATAAGCTAGGATAGGGAGCCCTCAACACATTGTGGAACCCATAAGGCTCGACCATGTTGATACATCAACCCCAGATCAGCCACGAGTGGTGGAAAAGGGATGAGGTCACCTCTTTCCAGAGGTAGAGGTTTGGCCACGTTCATTTTTTGTATAGTTTTAGAGAAGGGTACCCATAGGGTCATGACCTGAGTCAAGTATAGGTAGGCCGTATCCCAAATGTGTCCATGTATGAGGCCAGAATTATTGTTCTGATGAAAAACATCACAAAATGTATTTTAAAAGAGCCGGAATCAGTGCTTTGTTTCGATGTGGGATCAAAATTTTCAGTTTGGATGAAACACATTCTTTTGATTACCATGCCTCAACTGTCTGATCATACTCTTTGTTTCAATTTTTCTTCTTCCCTCATCCCCTCACTGTTCATCAAGGATTCTCCTCTCTAAATATAGCCAAACTTCTCACTATTCAACCAAATTGTGGAGCATGACTCATCTATGTCATCTCTATTGAAGTAACTCCTTCAGACATCTTTCACCCCATGGTAAAAATAGTTGATCAAAGTAAATAAAACCCCTACCCCACTGTTATTTTCCCTTAGTAATGAAATAGGGTCAAGGGTTTTTGAATCTACAAATTAAAGGTATGTGACCTACAGAACTCGATCCACCATCTCGATTCCTTTATTATTAAATAATCAAATCCAAGAAACATGAAAAAATTAATACACAATCATATGTGGATCAAAAAAAATAAAACAAGTATTTCATTTTCAGATAAAATAGGCTTGTTTTAAAACCTTTTTTCGGGTCAGCTGTACATGAACTAGAATCCATGGATACTTCTCGGGTAAGATGAAAAAGTTTATAGGACACTATATTATCTCTACCAATGTGGTCCTTCCAAAATTCCAGCTTCTCATAGAAGTTAATACCGTGTTGTTATAAACCAGAAAATTTTTATATATATGTGCATTTTTATTCACAGGAAGGGACCTATTCAACTGCGGGAAGAGTCCATGTCCATGATTAAACCACTTTCCTCTTTGTACACCTATTTTGAGATCCCCTAAGAAAGAATTAACTCCCTACCATCACCTTGTTTCGACTTCTACCAAATATAAAAATTCCTCATTTTAGTTTCCAACAATTCATGTAAGGGATTTTTTCTTCTAAAAATAAAAACTATTACACTTATTTTCCAATTCCAAGTTTTATATATCTATTATTTACAAAAACTTCAAGTTTATATTTTAGTATTTATGTTCATGGTTTATATATATATACTTATTTTTTTGTAAGTTTATATTTGTCAAACATATATGTGTAAGTATTATTTTCATACTCTATGATTATTTACCTCATGTTAAATAAGTATTTTCATAATTATGTTAAAGTAATTTTAGGTGTATATGTATTATATTATATTTTAAAAAACCTCCATGTTTATATTAATCATGTATGTGTTTATATATATAATATTTCTAAAATTCATGTTTTTATATGTATTACATCCTTTTCAAGTATTATAATTATGAATGGAAGCTTTTTAAAGGGGATTTAATTTATTCATTTATAATTTCATTTTAAGAAACTATAAAACATGATGAATTTCACTATAACATATTTTTATCTTGTGGGTTCTTATACTCATTATTTATATGTATATGTATATATATATACAAAAGGACTAAATGTTATTTTTAAAAATAAAACTTTTCTAATTATATGCATATATATATATACATATATATATATATATATACTTATATATATATACTTATATATATGCATTTGGCTATTATGGCATGATTTTAATGATTAGGAAATTAATTTCAAATCATGATCTTACCCAATTTGATATTTTCAAGTTGAGAAAGAATGAAATACCTATTTTAAATACCACTTTTTATAATTTTATGAGTATTAAATATTTTTTATGCTTATGATTATTTATCAATTATTTTATGTGAATTGAAATTTACTATTTTTGATATTTTATGTGAAGGATTCATGCATTTACATAATTATTTTATGTATAAAATTATATTTCCAAATATCAAATTTTTAATCAAGTAAATGGGTATTTAATATCTTTATTTAAGGATGGATTTTAAAAGATAATGTTTAAAATTTTATGTTCTTTTTCAATGGAATTTATTTCATGGGTTTAAGAAGGAAATTTTAAATACATGGATATTAATTTTTTTAACAGTCCATTCAAAGGCTTATTAGGATGATTTTTAGTTCTATAAAATCTCATAAGTGATTACCTAAAAAATTTAATGTTTATATATTTATATATAAATATAAGTGTGTATGTATTTAATGAATTGTTATGTTTTTAAATCAAAATCACCAATGAAAAATGTATATATATGCAATGAAAGATAAAAAAATTATAAAAAAATTGGCTCTTTGAAATTGTAAACATGAAAGGGGAGTGGGGAGTGAATCCATTCCTAAGGAAAGTAGATTGGCCCATATAACCTTCAATGTTTAAAGTGGCCCTATTATTTTTTTTCAAAGGCTTTCATAGTATTTTCAAAAAAAAATCTATATTATTATAAATAAATTTCAAATTATAAGTATTTTCCAAATTATTATCATGTTTTTGGAAGAGTAAGTATTTTCAAAGGATTTATAGTATTTCCAAAAGCATAATTATTTTCAATAGAGTGTTATTAATGTCTTCAAATACATATGTATTTTTTAAAGAATTTTCAAAACAATGTTTTGAAAGTATTTTCAAAATAATTTTCCAAAAACTATTATATTTTGAAAATTGTTTTCAAAATTATGTTTTCAAAATTATAAGCATTTACAAAGGTATTTTTCAAAGGTATTTTAAAATTATTTTCAAAATATACTTGCAAAAATGGTTTTTCATATTCCCTTTAAAAACCCATTATCGTGCAATTTTTCTCACCCTATGATTTTATAAAATGTTTTATGTTCATTTAGAGGTTTCATGGAGTTTAGCTTCAGTAAGGAACAATCCAGACAAATGTCTTGTCACTAATTTTTTATTCATTGTTCTAAATTTGATAATATCTAAGAATGGTCCTTTTCCCCAAAATCCTAAACTGGAAAAGATCATTATATTTAAATTACAATATATTTTTAGTTACTTCTTTTATAAAAAAAAATATACATCGTTTTTGTATCAGATCCAGAAATGTGGGTCTGGGGATTTAGAGTTAGTATCAAATGAATGATTAAGATAACTTTTGAGATTTGGAAGTTTGGTTCAAAATAATTATAGTTTCTAAGTATATCATTTTACTAAGACCTTTATTTTATAACCTTTTAGTATGGGAAAAAATATAAGGTCTAGAAATGAACTCTTTAACTCCTAAGAAGTTAATTGGCCTTTAAGAATATATAATTCCAGTGATTCTATTTTTCTAAGTTTTATAAATGGACTTATAAATTATTTCTATAAATAAAAAAATAAATTTTGAAGGCAGGAGTCTGTTTAAGGGGGGTATAATATAATAGCTCAGGAATTTAAGCTTTTAATAAATTTTTATTTAATAATTTACTTGTTAATTAAAACAAAATGTTGTGTAATTTAATAAGAACTCAATTCTTTTACATAATAATTTTTTTATAAATTTAGATAAAATATTAACTTTATTTTATTATGGAATATGTAAGTATATCAATATATTTATTCTTTAATATTTTTTATAATTTAAAACTAACTAAAAAATGATTTAATACTCGATTTTATGAAATGAGATGATTTATTTTCTTAAAACTAGATGTAGTATTCTATTGAAAAATAGTATTTTTCTTTATTAAATTAATATATTCATACATTAAGTTATTATCTTTAAGGATATTTATTAAATATGTTAAAAATATCTTCTACTATTATTAAATAAATTTTAAGTCATGTCAATTATAAGAAATTATATTTAATATTACTCTCTAATTAAATCATATCATACTATTAATAAAAAGAAACATAATTAAAATTAAGATGATTCTAAATTTATAGTTTTCATAGTGTTATAATATTACCTACTATTTTCAAACTTATAATAATTATAAGTTGTAGTTTTTTAGGAAAAAATCAAATTATAGTATAATAGTAATAATATATAATAATATTTCTGTTTAATAAACCCTCATTTTAAAATATTTATGGTTCCTTGGGAATTTATTTCAAAAATTAATCAAATTGAAATTATAAAGTCCAACTTAAAATATAATTCACAATTAAATAATAGTAATAAAACAAATTAATTTATAAGTTTCATATTAGTAAAGTTAAATAATAATATAATGTTAATAGTAAAGTGTTTAACTTTCATAAAATAATTAACTAAGATATAAATTTGGATGTTAAAATTTATGACACGTGAGTTTAAAATAATATAAGTTATAGTTAAAATATATTTTATTATGGAGTTTAATAAAAAATATCCTGCCTCTATAAGCCAAGCTAGAGATCCCTTAACACATTGTGGGGTCCATGAGGGTCGTCCATTTAGATATTTCAACCCAAGATCAGCCTCAAATAGCGGAAAAGTGATGAGGTCACCTCTATATCAAATCATAGGTTAGGCCATGTTTAGGTCGTACATAGGTTCAGTGGAGCACACCCACAGGGCTATGACCTGAGTCAAGTATAGATAGGTCATAGCCTATGTGGGCCTATGTATAAGGCCTGGATTTTTTTCTACCAAAGGAAATTCCCAAAATTGATTATAAAGGAGAAAGAGTCGATGTTTTGTTTTGATGTGGGTTCAAATTTTTTGATCCGGATGAACCACAACCTTTGGATCTGTAACACCCCATAATTATAAAGGGTTAAATTTATAAATGATATGACTCATGTCAACAAGGTGCACCGTTCTTTTCGAGAGACTACCTGATTAAAACTCCACTGTTAAGCATGATAGTCTTGGAGTAGTAATCAAGATGAGTGACCTTATGGGATGTTTCCCAGGGTGGGTGTGAGTGAGGACAAATCACCCTTAAAAGGACATGTGTTGGCCTGTGGGGAAATTTATTAGTCAGATGACCCATTCAGGCTTGTTGGTGGGACCTAGGGTGGGGCCATGTGTTTTCAGGGAAATTGGTGGTACCAAGCGGGCCAGGAACTGACATCCATGTTTAGGCGGGGTGTTTGTGCTGTCACTAGGGCCTAGTTGTAACATCTGATATCAGAGGTGGTACGCAGCCTTAAGTGTGGTGCACTACCTGAATTAGGATGTAGGGCCCATAATGAGGATGTTTTTCTCTAAAGGGGAGATGAATGAAACAACCCCAAATGATAAAGGGTTAAATGAATAAATGATATGAATCATGTCAACAAGGTGAACCTTCTTTTTCGGGAGCCTTCCTGATTAAAACTCCATAGTTAAGCGTGTTTGTCTTCAAGTAGTGATCAGGATGAGTGGCCTTTTGGGTTGTTTCCTATGGTGTGTTTGAGTGAGGAAAAAGCATACCAGAAAGGACAAGTGCTAGCCTGTGGGCACTGTCATTGGTCAGATGACCTGTTCAGGCATGTGGGTGGTCCCTAGGTTGGGCACCACGTGTCAGTGGGGAAACTGGTGGTACCTGGTAGCCTAGGACCCAACAACCATGTTATGGTGGGGTTTGTATGCTGTCACTAGGGCCTAGTTTATACAGGATCAGTATGCCTCAACTGTCTGATCATCCTCTTCATTTCGAGTCGTATTTTTCCATCATCGCCTTACTATTCATCATGGATCCTTCTCCCACAATCCAACAGATCTTCTCAATATTCAACCAACTTCTCAAGAATGCCTCCTTAATTCTATAGCCATCAAAGGAACTCTTTATGAATTCTTTCACCCCACAACAACAATATTTGATCAAACTAAGGAAAACCCATACCTTGTTGTTTTTTCCTTAACAACGAAACATGATGAAGGATTTTAGAATCTACCCATTAAAGGTAATCGGTCTACAAAACATGATCCATCATTTTTATTCCTGGGTTCTCAAATAATAATAGGGAAGAAACAAGGAAAGATTTATATGCCTTCATATGTGGATCAAAAAAAATAAAACAACGATTTCATTTTTAGTTAAAATTTGTTCGTATTAAAAACTTTTTTGGGTTAGTAGTACACGAACCAGAAGCCATGGTTTCCTTTCAAGTAAGCTCAACAAAGTTATAGGAAACTGTATTAACTCAATCAATATCCAATCCAAAATTCTAGATTCTATAACAAGATAATACCATGCCAGTTCAAACCATGAAACGTGTATATATATGTGCATTTTCATACACAAGAAGGACCCCATTCAACATTTGGAAGATAATTTTCCCATGATAAAACCCTTTCCCTATTTTTTATCTAGTTCGATATCCCCTAAGAAAATAAGAACTCCATGTCATTAGTATTGTTCTACTTCTACCAAGGAAGAAAACACCTCATTTCAGTTTCTTTCAATTCATGTAAGAGGGTTTTCCATTTAAAAAACTATTACATTTATTTCAAATTCATTATTTTATATATGTAATGTTTACATAAACTTCAAGTTTATATTTTAGTATTTCTGTTCATGGTTTATATATATATGTATGTATGTATGTATGTCAATAAAAATTTATGTTTATAATATATATATATATATATATATATATATATGTATGTATGTATCTATGCATGTATTATTTTCATACTCTATAATTATTTACCTCATGTTATATAAGTACTTTCAAACGTAGGTTAAAGTAATTTAAGGTGTATATGTATGATATTATTTTCAAAAAAACATCCAAGTTTATTTTCATCATATATGGGTTTATACGTATATTTATAAGTTATAAAATTAATGTTTTTATATGTATTACATCCTTTTCAAGTATTACAATTATGAATGGAAATGTTTAAAAGGGGATTTCATTTATGTATGTATAATTTCATTTTAAGGAATAATATAACATGATGAATTTCACTTAAACCCCTTTATATCTTATGTGTTCTTATAATTATGATGTATATGTATATATATAAATATATATATACATATATATGAAAGTGAAAAAATTTATTTTAAAAATATTACTTTTGTAATTATATACATATATATATATTTGTACTTATATATGAGTGTGTGTGTGTGTGTTTGGCTATTATTGCATGATTTTTTTTGAATAAGTAATTCATTTCAAATCATAATCTCACTCAATTTGATATTTTCAAGTCGTGAAATGATGCAATGATTATTTTAAATGCAACTTTTTATAATTTTATGTGTATTATATATTTTTTATTCTTTTGGTTATTTTTCTGTTATTTTATATGAATAGCACTTTATAATTACTATTATTTAATGTGAAGGCTTCATACTTTTACACTAGTATTTATGTATAAAATGACATTTTCAAATATTATATTTTAAATCAAGTAAATTGGTATTTAATATCTTTATTTAATTATGAGTTTTAAAAGATAAAGTTTAATATTTTATGTCCTTTTTAAATGGAATTTATTTCATGGGTTTAAGAATGAAATTTTAAATACATGGATGTAAATTATTTTTTTAATTATCCTTGAAAAGGATTATTGTCTTGAGTTTTGGTCGTACCAAATCTCACAAGTGATTACCTAAGAAAGTTAGTATTTATATATTTATATATAAATATATGTGTGTATCTATTTAATTCAATTTTATGTTTTTAAATCAAAAACTCTGGTGAAAATTTTATATATATGTAAGGAAAGATAAAAATTTATTATAAAAAATTTGTCACTTGAGCATTTTAAATAAGAAATTATAGTAGAGAGTGAACCCATTCCTAAGGAAAGTGGGTAGTCCCAAACATTCTTCAATTTTTAAAGTGGAACCCTTGTTTTGTTCTCATAGTAATACATAAATGTTTTTTAAAAATATCAAGATTATTTTAAAGAATTTTGAAAAGAGTGAGTATTTTAAAAGTTAATATATTATATTTTTTAATTGTAAGTACTTTCAATGGATTTATAGAACTTCCCAAAGTGTAAGTATTTTCAAAATAGTATTATTAATCTTTTCAAAAGTGTAATTATTTTCAAAATCTTGTTTTCAAAGTATTTTCTAAATAATTTTCAAAAAACAATAATATTTTGAAATTGGTTTCAAAGTTATGTTTTCAAAATTATATGTATTTCCAAAGGAATTTTAAAATTATTTTCAAAAGGTATTTCTGAAAATGGGTTTTCACTGGATTTCTAAAAACCCCAAACTAGGAAATTTTTCACACTTTATGTTTTTATAAAATGTTTTGAGGTTCATTTATTGGATTCATGGAGTTTAGATTCAATAAGGAGCTACCATGAGTAATGTTTTATCATTTCAGTGTTATTAATTATTTTTGAATTTGATAATATATAACAATGGTCATTTTAATAAAAATCCTAGATCCTAAAAGATCCTTATATATAAATGACTTTATATTTTTTAGTTACTTAGTTTATAAAAAATATACCACATTTTTGTAATTTATTCAGAAGTGTGGGTCTAGTGATTTACAATTGAACCAATGCATTTTTCAAGTGTAACATATAAAAATCTAATTTCTATATCAATAAAATAATTTAAATATTTTTTGAATATATGACACATTGATTTTACAAAATTTTGAGTATTGGTATTTAAGTATAACTAGTTTTATAAATCCCTAGCCTTAAACATTACATAATCCTGTGTTAAGTCTAGAATTCACATTGAGTAACTTTTTAGGTTTAGAGTTTTAGAGAATTAGGCCATAACTATTACATAAAAACTCAAATTTATAAAAAATGTATACAACTAAAACAATATCCATTTCTAATACAATATAAAACTTTTTAAAAATAAACATGATTTTATTTCTTTATAAAATTGTTCTTGAATTATTCCTTTATCTTACCCATCCTTATACACTATGGAAAACATTTAAAAAACATATTATGATCATAAAAAATATCAGTTAGGAATATAAAATAAGGAATAAGACTGTTAGTCTATGAATATTTTAAACCCTTGAAAACATTTTCACAAAATCATAATTTTCACCCATAAAACATAAAAATTTTAAAATACCTCATGAAATTTTAAGTTTCCTAAAAAACTTATTAGAAATTTTAAATCATAAATATAACTTATGTAATCTATATCATAATTACATTTTAGCTTTGACAGCTATATAGGGAGTAACCTTCATGTTTACGTTTAGAATACACATCATAGGATATTCCCTAAATCACTTAGGAGAAACCTTATTGTTTACCTCTATCTCAATGTCAAATGCATTAGAGAGCTATCACAGGCTCACCCACCCTCGGTTTATCATAGAACCAACCACATACATAAACAATGTACAAGAACCATAACATAATCATAACACAAAAAATAAGCATAAAGGAAAAATAACATTTCCACATTGAAATCAAAAGAGATCATTTAAAAATTTTGACATAATAAATCCTTTATCAAAACCATTTTTAATTAAAAATACATGAAAAGGGTACATGGTAATTATTTTTTTTAAAACATTGTGTCTTGTAGAGGAATTCAAATATCAAATAATGGTTATGGTGACGGAAAAAGTCATTTTCGCCGCATACGTTAAAAAAATTCTTATTTTCATTTACATAAAAATATTATCATTGAAAAATGTTGATTTAAATTAAAATTAAAATCGTTTTTATACACTCTATAAAATAAGTAGGTGTATATTATCAAAATATTCCCTAATGAAATGAAATTGAGATGAAGTCCCTTACCTTGAGTCTAACTTGTCCCGTACGTTCTTTATTTTCATGAATAATAAACATAAGTTAATTTATACTTTATTTAGAACATTTTCAAGTTTATTATTCCTTTTATATCACTTATTACCATGTTATAAATATTACATACCATCTTATGTTTATATGTGATGTTTTTTTGATATTCGGTACATTAGTGAATAATAAAATTGTTTTGATGTAAATTTTCCATGTCATCAAAATTACATCATCTCAAGAAAAGTATTCATGATTTAAATATAATAAATATCCATTATATATATATTTAGAATAATCAATAACATTTTGACATCATAGATTAAATGCCCCATTCATGGAGACAATAGGTCATACATACGCATGAACACTACTTTCATTTATTTTTCAAATTAAAAGAATAATAATTGAGTGATATAAATGTATTTAATAATAATATTATTATATTAATGTCATATATTTATTATATTTTAAATAAAACCATATTTTATACACTCCATGTATAGAGGGAATGATTCATATTGTTTTCTGGGGGCGGTAGTCCACACTTCCTCAAATGAAATTATCTTATTTACACATAATGGAAAGTATAAAGGTGTGTTTTAAATAAAAATTATATAAGAATAGATACAATATAAATATAATATATATCATTTTTTAAAAAAAAATCCAATATAAGGGCCACCATGAGAGATGGTACGGGAAAATTGAACAATCATCGTTTTGTGAGGTTGTAGTTCGTCGTACACAAAAACAGTATCTTTTTTTTCAATTAAATGGAGGTGTATGTAATTTTAGATCTAAATATTAGCATTAAAAAATCCTAGTATATTTAGGATACTTATTTTTTTATTTAACCATGGAATAATAAGAGTTTATGGGGTGGATAACGGAAATGATTACCTCTTAATCAGGTAACTTTTTTTGGGTTATACCAAAAGGCTTCCTTTGGAAGGCTTTCTTCCCAAAGGGAGGATTCTATGATAAGGTAAGAGATTGGACAAAGAGTTTTGATAAGGTATTGGAGGAAAAAATGGTTCTTGAAGTGTGATTATTAGAAAATATATGGTACCATTTTATAGGAGAAGGAATGGGCACCCATGGAAACTTATAAATTATTAAATTAATATAAATTAATTTTTTAATTATAATAACTCCAAATTTAGATATGTAAAATATAAGACGATTATAGATATAAATAATCTCATCCAATAATTTTTAGATATGTATTTATTTTATTTAAACCTTATCTTTTCGATTTACCCTTAAATATTTTATTTTAATTTTAATTGTAGTAACAATATTGTAATTATTCAGAGGCTATTAATTTTACATATATATTTTAAATTTCCCATAATTGGGCACTTAATGAACTTTTAGAAATTATAATAGTCACTTTGTGAGTTTAAAATATTTTAATGATTTTTAAATTATTTGATAAATTATTATTTTTATAAAACATCAATTATGTCAATTTTTAAACTATTCATTTTATTTTATTTAAATAAAATCAAAATAGAGATATAACATAAAACCAAACCATTTAATAGTATTTTCACATGTTCTATTCACCTATAAAAATCGTGGATGAAATAAATTACTTCAAAAAATATGTTTTAATTTTTATAATATAATTTATTTGATTCCGACATTAATAAATCAATCATTTCATTATCATTGTGTCATAATTAAATTTAATTATTTAATATCTAAAAATTATAAATAAAATATCATGATGTATAAAATAGTTTCATATTTCTAATGAATATTTATACTTCAAGATATCACTTATAGAAACTCATATTAAATTGTTTTATTAAGAAAATATTTGTTTATAAGATATTTTCATTTACTTTAAATTAAAATTTCTAAGGCTCATAGTCACACCCAAGTGGCTTCCAAAAGACAAATTTTCATCCCAAGGGGTTTTTTGGTCATAAATATCTCATATAATAGAATTAGGATAAGTTTTAGGGTAGTTTTATATTATTATAATATTATTTTTACCCTTATTTACCGTATTTACCCTTTAACCGTGGTAAATACAAATAATTACTAAAGTTACTATTCATCATTTAAAAAAATAAAAAAGACATATTTAAATAATTTGAATCTTATGATTCCAAATTTGGAATCCATTTTTCCAAATTCAAAACACATAATTTTCAGTAATTAATTAGATATTAATTCTTGTTGTCAAAACATGAAAATGGGTTTTTTAAAAGTAAAAACCAGCAAAAGATTGACTTGTGTTTATATCAAATTTAAATGTGAAATTACCTCCAATAACCAAAATTGGATTAAATGATAAAAAATTAATCCAATTACACTTTAAAACCAATTTAAAGAGAAAAATAACTATATAAAAAAAGGAAAATGTAGTTTTGAATTAAAATTCAGTATCTTTCACTATTCATTAAAAATGAATTTTATCAGAAAAATAGCAAAAAATAAAAAAAGTAAAATTTTATGTCACAATTAAAAAGAATAAGTTTATTTTGTCAAATATTTCATATAAAAGTTTCAAAAAATAGATTTAAAAGGGGTTTTCCATCAAAATGCAGTAAAACTGTATTTTTTAAAAAATACATCTTTTATTCCAAAAATTGAATTTGTTCTTATATAATTTCTAGAAAACATGTAATATGAATTTTAAATATTAAATTTCACATATTACATATATATTTAATTAATAAAATCCATAAAGTGTGATTTTATTCTTTTATAAACTCACTTATTTATATTTAAATAGTTTTTCATAAAATCATTTCATTTTAATTAAAAAGGAGTTTTGTTTTCATTTAAAAATATTTGTTCATGAAATAATTAATTATATACATGTTTGAATAGTGTTTTCATAAAAAAAATTAATATTATTCATTATATACATTTTATCAACTAGGTTATAAGGTATCATAATAATATTTAGTTGTTTGCTTAAGTTTGATGTGGAGTATTATATACACTATCGAACATATTGTATCTTTTTAAAAACTCAGGATGTCACATTCCCCCCCCCCCAATTTTGGAAATTTCATCCTTGTAATTTTAATTTGGGTTTGGTAACTAAGATATGACTTTTAAAAATACCTTTTTTCAATACCACATTGGAAAAAGGATTGACAAAACATCCACTTTAAAATAAAGAAAATAAATTACAAAGGTCTCTTGAGATTACACATACTAGGATTCCATATAGGAAAAAATGTATATGGAAGAAAAAATAATTGTCAAGTTCTGATTGGGAGTGATAAAAAACATTATTAGGAGAAATTTAACAACCACCAAACCTTTAATTTTTAATTAGTTAATTGGTCATTGATTTCAGAGTATGAAAGGTAAATGGAAAACTTTTTTGGTTTAAGATTCATTTCATAATGTTGAGGAATTATTTTATTACCTAGAATAAGGACATAAAGAAATATACTAACTGAAATAGTAGAGTTTTATCCTTTAATTAAATTCCCCCACAAACTCAACATTTTCTCCAAACTATGAGTATTCAGGGTGAATTAACTTATTAGTCCAAAAAAGATTAACTATTTATTTCTCTTATCCTAAAACATTAACCAAAACCAACATGGTTAGGATAAGATAATTCTCCAAAAATAATAAACCATTTGATGAAGAAAATATAATTTTAAACCTTAAAATTTAACTATAATTTCAAAAGTTCAATATAGAAAATTCAATAAATAACTTTCCTTAAAATTTATCATATAATCAAAACTAAGATTGAAACCTAAAATCCAGAAGTATTTGATCATATAGTATTATGGGATAAGTTTTAACATCTGTCTCCATAAATCACTCTTAATGTCTCATAACAAAAATTAATTTCCTAATCACATGTTCTCACTGATAGGTTAATAATTTCCATAAATAACCTAATTCCCCATAAGTCCAAAATCAAAACATAGATTCTTCTAAAATAAAATTAATCCTTTATTCCTCAAATAAAATCTCATATTATTATATTTTCCTTAGGTATATAGGGTTCCAAAAATAGTGAATTTATTCTGAAATAACATTTATCACTTAATCCACAAATCATTTTCCAATACCAAATATATCCATTTGATAAAATATAAGTTCCAAAAATAAAATTTTTCTTATTCCATCAACTAATTTTACTAAAAAATAATGGAATACTAACCAAGGACTTCATATAAGAATTTTTGTAGGAAATGAAGCCTTATCTCCATTCGGTTGTGGTTTTGATCCTCATGTCCTTACCAGACATGATAGGTTGTCACCCATCCTGCATGATGTATTTTTTTCTAAAACAGTATACTTATTATAAAATGTCCAAAATATTATAAATTCATAAAAAATAACCACAATATGTTTTAACTTTAATGTTTATCTCACTAATTTCATTCTGAATCCCAAAATGTAATAACCCCTAATTAACTCAAAATCATAGATCATATGAACCCTAAAGGTTATCCATAATATGTCCACAAAATATAATTCTTACAAAAATAAATTTTTTAGGAAAATTTAATGATAAATCAAACTCAATTATAATCTTCACAAAGTAATCACACTAACAAAATATTTCTAGTACATTTAAACATGTCATCATCCTTAAGTCTACCATAAATCTTGAATCCTTTATAAGTAGGCATCTAAATCATTCATCATTATTCATAATCCATTAACTATGTGTTTCCACCTAATTTATTAATACATCATTGCTACAGAGAAAATATACTCATTATTTATAAATATCAATCCGATAATATTTAATTCTTTGTCAATAAGATAATAAATCATACCTTGAATCCAGATATCAGGATCTTCTTGATGTTCCCTTTCTCTTTTGGTATGTTGTCCTACTTCCAAAAAGTAAATGTTCAATCCACTTATGAAATTTAATATTTTGGTAGAGTTGGAAATTTTGAGATCTTGAAATCATATGAAAAAATATGACATGACCCATAAAATTGTTTTATAAATGAGTAGTAATTAGATAACTCAAAAAATTTCTTAAAGGTGATATGAATACTCAAGAAGCTGTCAAAATCATTCAAATAAGATTTTGTGAAAATATTGATGGTCAAATCATTGGGGAGGGACAAGAAAGTAGTGAAAGATATATTTCCTTCCATCTTGAAAAATGATCCTCAATCTTCTGAAAATAACATAACTTAAATGTGAAATGAATTATTAAAAGAATAATACTCTATATGGAAAAGATAATAACATATTTTTTTTATAAAACTCAAAACCCATAAAACTTCTTATATCTCAGTTGATTTAGGTCTTTATCAAATCTACCTAAATTAACATAATATTCCAAAATTATCAATATTATAATAACCCTATTGGTTATAATTGATCACTAACATACACCCAGATAACATCCTAACCCCAAATGTTATCTAAATATACCTATAATACCAACTATAAGGCCACAAACTTAAACATTACATAATCTTGAGTTAAGTCAAGAATTCACATTAATGAACTTTTCAGGTTTAGATTTTTATAGAATTAGGAGATAACTATTAAATAAAAACTCAATTTTATATAAAGTGGATACAACTAAAATAGTTACATTTCTTCCATAATATAAATCTTTTTAAAAATAAACATGATTTCTTTTATTGATAAAATTATTATTCACTTATTCATTTCTCTTACCCATCCATATACCTTGTGTAAAATATTTCAAAAACATGGTATGAGTATAAAAATTTCAGTAAGGAATATAAAATAAGGAATAAAACCTTTAGTGCATGAATATTTTAAACCTATGAAAACATTCTCACAAAATCATTACTTTCACCCATAAAACATAAACTTTTTTACAAACCTCAACAAATCATACGATTCCATAAAAACTTATTACAAAAAATAAATCTTAAAACTAACTTCTAGAATTCATATCATACTTACATTGTACCTTTCACAACTATATCAGTTTTAACCTTTAAGGTTACATTTGGAATACCCATCATAGTATATTGCATAAATCAATTAGGAGAAACCTTAATGTGTACCTCCATATCATAACCCAATAAATTGGATAGATATCACAGGCTCACCTTCCCTCGGTTTATCACAGAACCACCTATATACATAAATAATTCCCAATAACTATAACACAATCATAACACATAAAACAAGCATAAAGGAAAAATAACATTTCCACATGGCAATCACAAGAGATCATTTCAAGATATTGATATAACAAGTCCTTTTTCAAAAACGTTTTCAATACCAAAATACATGAATAGCGTATGTGGAATTTATTTTCCTTTTAAAAAAATTATGGATTATAAATGAATCAAAATATAAAATAATGGTTGTGGTGGCGGAAAAATTATTTGTCACTGTGTATGTTAAAAAAACATTCCTTTTTATTGTTTAGTAAGAAATTTTATAGATAAATATTCTGTTTAAAAATAATTGAATGAAATTAAAAGTAAAAGGTTTGATTATACACTGTATAAAATAAGGAGGTTTATATTATCAAAATATGCCTCAATAAAAGGACATTGATATGAAGTCCCTTTACTTGAGTCCAACTTGTCTCTTACATTCTTCATTTTACTGAATAATAAAATTAGGTTAATTTATACTCAATTTAGTGCCTTTTTTAGGTTTAATATTAATTTTATATCACTTATTATTATGTTATTAAAATTACATAACTATTTAAGTTCATATCAGCCGTTTTATTGAAATTCGGTACTTGAGTCAAAAATGAACTTTTTTTTGTAAATTGTCCATGTGGTCAAAAGTACATCACATCCAGAATAGTATTCATGACTTAAATATCATATATATTCATTATATATGTATTTATAATAATCCATAATATTAAAATATAATGAATTAAATTCCCCATTCATGGAGATGATAGGTCGTATGTACCCGTGAACACTACTTTCATTTATTTTTCATGTTAAAAGAATAACGATTAAATGATTTAAATGTATATTATAATAAAATTATTAAATTACTGCCATATATGTCCTATTTTTTTAATCAAACCATATTTATGCCTTCCATTTATATCAGGAACGATTCATATCTCTTTGAGGGGGCGGTAGTCCACACTTCCTCAAACAAAATTATCATATTTACACAACATGGAAAGCAAAAAGGTATGTTATAAATAAAAAATATTAAATAATAGATAAAATATAAATATTATATATATAATATGTAAAAATAGTTTCTATTAAAAAATCCATCATGAGAGGTGGTAGGAGAAATTGAACAATCATCGTTTTTTGAGGCAGTAGTTCATCGTACACAGAAATAGTATGCTTGTTACCCATTAAATAGAGGTGTGTGTATTTTCAGATTTAAACCTTATAATAATAAAATACTAGAATATATATGATACTGGTGTTTTTATTTAATCATATAACAAGAAGAATTTAGGGAGTGGATAATGTAAATGAAACTAAAAAGAATTAGATAAGGTGTTACCTCTTAATCAGGTAACATCTTTTTGTTTATACCAAATGGCTTCCTTTTGATGCTTTATACCCTAAAAAGGCTTCTAAGATGAGGTAAGGGATTCTAGGAAAATTTTTGGGTAGGTAATGGCCGAAAAAATGGTTCTTGAAGTGTGTGTATTAGAGAAGAGAGGGTACCTTTTTATAGGAGAGGGAAGGCAAGCCCTTAAAAAATCTTAAATTATTAAATTAGAACAATTTTTTAAATTCAAATAGATAAAACATGGGATATTACAAATATAATATTTGTATAGTTTTAAATACTCTCATACAATAATTTTTAGATATGTACTGATTTTATTTTAAATCTTGTCTTTTCGATTTAGCCTTAATTATTCTCTTCTAATTTTAATTGTGGTAAAAACATTTTAATTATTAAGAGGCTATTAATTTTACTTATATGGGGTAAATTTCCCATAATTGGACACTTAATGAACTTTTAGACCTTATCATAGTCACTTTTTTATTGTAAAGTAATTTTATTATTTTTAAATAATTTAATAAATTAATATTTTTATGAAACATCAATTATGCCAATTTTTACATTATTTGTTAAAATTGAATTTAAATAAAATATAAACAGATGAGTAACTTAAAAAACCACTTAATAGTCTTATAACATGTCATATTCACCTATAAAAATTTCTTATGACATTAATTACGTCAAAAAATAATTATTTTCATATTTATAATATCATTTATTTGATTCCTTCATTAATAATGCAATCACTATATCATCATTGTGTCATAATTAAATTTAAATATATAATGTATAAAAATTATAAATAAAATATAATGATGTATGAAATATTTTTATATTTATAATTACTATTTATAGTATAATGTGTCACTTTTATAAACCCATATTAAAATGGTTTTAGTAAGAAGATATATGTTTATAACATATTTTCCTTTCCTTTAAATTAAAAGTTATAAGTGTCATAATCACACCCAAGTGACTTCTAAAGGCCAAATTTTCATCCCCAATGTTTTCTTGGACTGAAATATCTCATCCAATAGGATTATAAAAATGGTTAGGGAAGTTTTATATTATTATAATAATATTTTTACCCTTATTAACTTGATTTACCCTTTAACCGTGGAAAATAAATATAATTACTAAAGTTACTATTCATCATGTCCCAAAACAACAGGGACCTATTTACGTACTTTTGACCTTATAATTCCAAATATGGAAACAATTTTTTCAAATTAAAAACACATAATTTTCAATAATGAATTTAAAATTAATTTTCGTTGTCAAAATGAGAAAATATGTTTTTTAAAAGTAAAAAACCATCAAAAGACTAACATGTGTTTATATCAAATTTCAATGTGAAATTACCTCCAATGACAAAAGTTTTATAAATGATAAATACTTATTGTATTTATAATTTAAAACCAATTAAAATGATAATATAACTATATATAAAAATATTTAAAGATGGTTTTGAAATAAAATGCAGTATTTTTCACCATTCATTAAAAATTAATTTTAATAGAAA
Source organism: Viscum album (assembly GCA_963277665.1). Classification (NCBI taxonomy): domain Eukaryota; kingdom Viridiplantae; phylum Streptophyta; class Magnoliopsida; order Santalales; family Viscaceae; genus Viscum; species Viscum album. The sequence continues at coordinate 955,870,153 of OY728143.1, read as the reverse complement.
ATTACAAAAAAATAAACCAAATTAAAATTTAATATCCCTATTAAAAATAATAAATTTATATTTTCAAATATAACATATAAAATTGTTAAAAATTATATTTAATAAGGGTTCTCCATCAAAAGTTAGTAAATATTCATTTTTTTGAAAGATACTACTTTTATTCTAAAAATTGAATTTATTATTATATCATGTATTAAAACATATAATATGAGTTTTATATATTACATTGAATATATTACACATATATTTTATTAATAAATTCCATCAAGGGTGATTTTATTATTTTATAAACTCGCTTATTTTCATTTAAATAGTTTTTTCAGAAAAACATTTCCTTTTAATAAACAAAAAAAGTTGTATATTCATTTATAAATAATTGTTCAAAAAAGAATTAATTATATACATGTGTAAAAAAATTCAAATATAAATTAATATTGTTCATTCCCTTCATTTTAACATTAAATTTATAAGGTATCATAATAATATTTAGTTGTTTTCTTAAGTTCGATGTGGCGTATTTTGTGCACTATTAAACATATTGCCTCCTTTTAAAAACATGGGATGTTACGAAGTTTTTGGTAATAGTGGTGTGGAACTTGATGATTATGGACTTAAATGTTTTTGTTTTAAAAATATTTATTTGAAAATAATAACCATTTATCATGATTTTGAGTGGAAAGTATATTCTTTAGTTTTTTGACCCATCAAATAACCATTAGTCAATAATTTTTTCAAGGGAAAAAATTCATTTTTCTAATGAGAAAATTAATTATGTTCTGTGATTATGCAGTACTTCTTTATTTATTTCTTATTTTCCTAAGAAAAACAATGACTATGATTTATTTAAAGACCCATATTTTTCTAGAATGTAAATTTTATAAGGTATTTGAATTTTTTTAATATAGTGTGGGATTTGTTTTGGAATTTGAGATTATGATTAGGATCATGAGTGTTAGAACATCTAAATGATATTTTTCCACTGGTTTAGCATCATGTGTTATTTTTAGAGAACGTGGATTCTAGGATATCACCCTATGGGAAACATGGATGAGTGAACACCCATATTGGTCGTTTTACTAAGTGTTTTTGTTAAGGAGTTCCCCATATGGTAAATTCTGATCAAGAAACATTGAGGGAGTATTTTAGTGGGTTTTTAATAGAACGAATAAATAAGCATGATATAGTGTGTATCATAGTTTGGGTGAGGATGCCTCTATAAAAAATGGAGGGCAACGAGGGGTGAGGGACTATTCAAGGCCATGTGAATGTTATAGCTCCTTTGGGGATATCTAGAGGAGCACCATATCGTGGTTCGAAAAATTATTCATGATATGGTTTCACCATTTGTTGTTTATGTTTATTTTAAATACCCCTTTTTTATATCAATTTTTAATATCCCTATCCCTCTTAATCTTATCTCATGTTCATAGTTGAACCAAAGAGGAGCCTTTCCATTGTCTCTTTTAATTACCTATCAGTTTGGGGTGATTGTGATGTAATTTCTTTTTAATTTTGAAAAGTTATCTCCCTTCTCCGTCCTCCTTGATCTTTTTCTTATGTTTCCTTCATTGTTCGGTGACCAAGATTAGGGTTTCATTGATGATTCCTCCATAGCATGGTGGAATCATCCCAATGTTACATGTATTTTTCTTGGTGTGTATAGTGGAGGTTTCGAGATGATGAGTGCACACCATCTCACCTCACATTGACTTAGGTACATCACTATATGATTTTTCTTAGGTTATTGGAGATATTGGATAAAATATTCTAATTATTGGGTTCTTATTGTAAGGAATTTTTCTCAAGATGATATCAAGAGTTTTCATAAACCTTATGTGTGTGGTTGGTCAACATTTTAGAGTGATGAGTTTTATCAATTAGTGTTTAGTAATTTTTTATAGTATGAATTAACTGTTAATTAATTATAATCATTATAATTGATTGACTTGGATGTTGTGGATTATATAGAGTTGTGTTTTGAGAGTGGACCACACCACGTCGATTGAGGTTTCAGGGAGTGATTATTGATTAGTGAGTTATTAGGAATTAATTATTAATTGAATTAAATTCTAAAAATAAATATAAATAATTATAATTAAACTAATTAAATATTTTTGGCTTGATTAAGGGCCTCTCTTTGTTTGTAATTGGATAGTTGAATTTGGACAAGCTTGGGTAGGAGTTATCAAGATTTTAATTTAAAGGAAATGGTTGGTTATGAGGTAGGTGGTCACTGATCATTTCCCTACAATTTATGAGCTTTATTCAGGTGGAATTTGATATAATGTATCACCACTATGGTGTTCAAAATTTTATTCAAATGCTTTATATTATTAAATAAAATTATTTTAAAAAAATAAATGTGTTTATAGTCACGACGGACCCTTAGACACATGTTTATTCTTAGTAGTCGATAGTAAAGGCCTTGATTGTAAATAAAAACTTTAAAGTATATGGGCCCTAAAGGGTGGGATTTAAATGAATTAAATGAATGTAGTGGACTTGAATAGGTGACCATAGACCCTTTTGAGTAAGGATATGTGACAAGATGAGAAATATTTTTCCGAGTAGTCCATGATGAAACCATGAGCTACCTCATAGTCATTAGGATAGCTGATTTAGTTAGAGTTTGTTCCCTGGAACCAACTAATATGTATATTAAATTAGTCAAATATTAATATTTTTGAATAATAATTAATATCTTATCGCATTATGATTTTTCTTCTATGTCACATATATTTGATAATCTTCAAGGGTACTTGTCACTCCAAAAGGTCATGGCCATTACTCATCATGATGATAACCTTGAATTTCCATGAAAATATTATGAAATACATGTTTTGTATCCAGATGATATTCTATTATTGTACACAAATGATACAATATTTTAGTGTTAGGAAACTCATAATACATTTAGATGTTTTCTCATGATGTTCATACATTGTAATATCAAGAAATGATGTCATCAGAACTTGACACTCCAGTTGGAAAAATAAATTTATATGTGTGTGTGACATTATATATTATTATCTATGAACTCATCTAATGATCCTTAGACATTAATATTATTATTAATGTGTATCATGAGTCACATAAATTGATGTATTGTTTTAAATGATGTTGACATATATTCATGGTGAAGTTTGGTATGTTGGGTATGTCATGACTAATATTTCATTCATGACTAATGTGAGAAAGGATTTATGACTTTTGTTCTTTAATAGAAGTTGATATCTTAGGACCTTTGATGGAAATAGAATTTCTTGATTAACTTCATGGCCATAGATTTTTATCGGCACATTCATTTCTAGAAATTCAAAGAAACAGACATAGAGTACTTAGGTTTATGACACCAGTATGAAACCAACTTGATCAGAGATATCAAGATAAAGGGATTATATTACACAGTGTACATTCATATATGGTTACTTTCATTATAAAAAATAACTTATTTATCTATGGGTTCCTTGGCATGTTCTAGATGCTAACAAATAAATTTAGGTGGTTTTTCCTAATTCAATAGAGGAATGGACCAAGAGGGTCACACACTCAGTGTATTAGAAACCTCAATTAAATTAAATATGAATGTAACATGTTGAAAAAATATTATAACCAAATATAGTTTAATAATAATTCAAGTTAAGATAATCTTAAATATTCAGTGGCCATTTATTTTAGAGAATATATGTGAGTTAAATATTTAATAAATATTTATTCTCTATCTTAATAAATATAATATTTATTTATTTATCAGTGACCAATGTAGTGATATTTATTTATTTAATTAAATAGTGATTATTCAAGGTCTAAACATATTTTGGCAGATTGGAAGAGTGAGACCGTTGGTCTAATGAGAGTTGATATATTAAATAGTATTTGAATAAATGTTAATTTAATTATTTAAGAAATAATATTTATCTATTAGATAATTTAGTGAATTTCAAGTATATAATATTATTATCTTTATTTGAATGTGGGGTTCTACAGGGATTAAGATAATGATAATGGCCTATATGAAACAATTATTTTATAAATCTAGCTCTATATAAACCTAATTATATCATTCCCTACCTTAATCATCATTGTGAACATGGAAAGTATATAGAGAATTCTCCCAACCCAAAGATAGACCTTTTCCTAGAATGATCTAAAAAAATGAAGAGTGGTCCTATTCTTCCACCCATTGAGTTTAGAGAGAATAAAAGAATCCTTTAGTCATGGATTGATTATTTTGGTGATCAATGGTGAATGAAACCAGCATAAGAGTCTTCCCTACTACCACTCATGGATTTCTATGATAACATTTAGTGGTTCTCAAAACTTTAATGAATCAAAAATAGAGGAATTTTCCATTGAATCCGCTCATAATAACATTGGTACACCAAGAATTGGTCAACTGATTCATAAATAAAGAAATAATTCCAATGAGAGGTCATTCATAATCTATATAAATTAACTATAAATTATATGTGATGATCCTTTCTTCTTAGATAGAATTTTTTCTGACAAATTATCAAAATAATTCATTGGTCATGACTACTTATCAATATGAACGTTCACTATGTCCAAAACCTTTAAGTGGTATTAAACTATTCACATATCAATTTATAATTATTTATTTATTTTGATAGATTTCTGCATTTACCTTTAGTTTTCATTTACAGTTTAATCATTTTTTAAATATGAATATTTATATCTTCTATTGTCCTTATTTATTATCACAAATATAATAAAAACATGATTTATTATATATGAAGAACATCTAAAGAAACCATCTGTAGGTGATAAGGATTCGATCCAGATAGCACAAGAGTACATTATTTTTAGTCTATAGGCACACAAAATATACCCATGTACACTACACCAAGACGAACAAGGATATATTTGGATCATTATATAGTAAATACATGTATCATATATTAATACACACTATATATTGATCAGGACATCCTAGAACATGGTTTCATAGACTACACGTTGTATAACTCTCTTATATGTTATGTAGTCCGTGTGTGTTTTTGGTGGAAAACATGTGGTCAAATTCATATAATGTATTTATTACATGACATATGTGACTGAAACCCATATAACTTGAAGGTCACCCAGCAAAGAGATCCCATACATGTCGTGTACCTCATAAATATTCATGGCTAACTAACACACCCAGTCATCATGTGTGTGTTTTGGATAGATGTAAAAGAGACATACCCAGCATCTAGTAAGATTGTACACACATTGTACACTACCTATGTACATAGAAAGTAAAACTAATTAATTAATCCATTTAAACCTAATCAATATGTGTATATGTGACATATATTGATTGTACACATAGTGTTATGGGTTTTAAAAATATTAAATTCCAAAATAATTTCGGTATAATTTTTGGAACTGCATACCAAGTATGATCAAAATATGTTGACTAATCTATATGTATTAAAATCATTACATGCTATGTAAATTATATGATACAATTTTTTATTAATTTATAGTACACACTATGTAATTATATGACATAATTTGTATGATATATATCGTGCAACTATATAGTATACCCCTAAAATACACGTCATTTAGTTCAAAAAAGTACCCTCTATGTTTCCTCAATTTAAAAGATTTATACTTAGTTAATTTTAATATATTTAATATATTTATTTATTTTTAATTTATAAATTATCGTAATCTCAAAGAAAATTTGGATATAAATTAATAAAGATAATTAACTGATTCAAGTGTGTTTTATATTAATTACAAATTGTTGAAGTGAATATTGGTTTATTAAATGTATAATTGTTTCATGTGTGTAGATTATCATGATGTTAGACCAACCTATGTATGTGATTCATTTCATTAAATTTATTATTACTAAATTAAAATGACGGTCTGTGTGTTATCCCATTTCGTTTTTATGTAACGGCCTTTGTGCCCATTTTTTGGTTTATATAAATCCCCTTACCTGATCTTTTAGTTCCTCTCACCAATATTTTAGTAAAGGAATATGTAAAGGATGGATATCCTAGGAAAGAGTAGGTGGTTTGAAATTAGATATGAGGTGAAACCAACCTAAGACATATGTGGTGTATAGGTGGAATGATGTATCTTGAAACAATCATTGGTTCTAGGATTTTTTTCTCCTAGGTTCATGGGTTGGTTTATCATCTAATAAATAATACAATGATTAGAAAATCTCATGATCATAACATTTCATTATTTTATTTCTATCAGTTGCATGGTTAGTTATTTATGGATTCTTTATTATAGTCACTTAATAAAATAATTAAAAACAATTCAAGATGGAATTAAAAATAAATTACAATATGGGTAAATTTTATCCTAGATTTGGTTAATAACTTAAGTAAAATCCACTTAATATTAACAAACCTTGTAATAATATAAAATCAAAAATTTACATAAAAATATTAAAAACCATCAAATAAAATATTAAGACAAAATAAATCCATTGCATTACTTATAATGGAAAAAATAGATCAATTTGTTTTATTAGACCTCATTAGAAAATTTCCATCTAATGATGTATTATAAATAAATTTTTTCGTTGAATTAACTGAATTTTTATGGTGTATAATGACCTTATCTATCCAATAAAAATTTAGAGGCAATTTTTTAGGAAATCCAAGTATATTATTTCAGTATTCAGTAGTCCAATAAATGGTATAAAGAGCTATAAGTTAATACAGTTGGAATGACCTTCCTACCTAAATTCCTTAGAATTTATTTTCAGGCCCTTGTTGAGGTTATGAGAAGGGGAATGTTGATCATTACCACTAGAATATCTAAGCGATGAGAAATTCTAGAAAATGGTGAGGTTAATTGGCTCTTGATAAATTATGGGGGGGAATAAATAAAATTTATTACATCATATATTTTTATAGTTATGATAAATTACTAAAAATATTATTTTAATTTATGTATAAAATGTAAATTGAAATCATCATAACACTTCAATAATTACTATAAAAAGTCAATTTCCTATATAGAACTAACATCCATGAGTGTCACATATGTTTAGATGTTTTTTTTCTACTGTGAGGTTTGGACTATTTACTATTATCATTGATACCTAATATTCCACCTCAATGAGCGAGAGAGGGTGAGAATGATGTGTATATGAGGTACATGGGTATGATTATATTGTCTATTATGTAGGATATTGTTTATTTCTATAAAAATGATAATGATACCAAAATACCTTGATGATTACACCATTAAAACACATCTCTTGATAAGGAGAAAGATCAAGTCAAGATAAATGATATTCTCACAGTATTGTACCTTTTTAAATTAGAAGAAGGGAATTGAGCTACAGATCATGCCTTCAAAATTTTGGATTACATAGATCTATTAGAAAGGTTTTTATTTCATTTATATAACAAATTGTACATTATTCTTGTATTATCATCCTTAACACCAATATTATTCAGGTATAGGATGATTAGTATATCAATTGAAAATATTTTATCTATGATTCACTAGGGAGATAATGGTTTGTGGGGAACTCGGTTCCATAACCCTTAAGGTGAACAGTATGAAAGTAAAGTTTGAAAACCCATTTATTATTTTATAGTAAATATTTGTTTTTCAACATTTTTCAATAATATAAATGATTTAGAGGTAATGTGGTAAACAGGCGGAACTTTTGTTCTCATGTGGATAGAAAGGTCATTTTAAAATGAATTTCAATTGATGAAGACATAATCAATTCATATAATTCATATATATTCATCATAGATTATAGTGTTTATATTCCTGAGTATTAGGGATTTAATGATGGCGTTTTATGGAGACGGTGACTCGTGGCTACCCAGGGCTTGGAAATGGCATTTTTCAGTGCTAAAACCCTAGATGAAGCTCGGGGATGACTTCCCTCCCCTTCCATGAGGTGGGAGGGAGGCAAAGGAATGGGTATTATAGCCTCCAACACCACAGAAACCTTTCATTCTTTTCCCAAAACCTAGTTATCTCCCGGATTTCCTAACGATTTCTTTATGCCCGAAAGTTCCTGATCTTCATCAGGGTGATCCTCAGCTATCGATCTCTTAATTGGAGTTCTTTGAAGCATCGAGTCACTTGGATTTAATTCTGGTATCACGTTTTGATCGGAGAAGGCCCTTGGTTGATGAGTTTGACCACTTCATCTTTTGTAAGTGGGATTTGAAAGAATGTGCAGTTATTGGGCTTCTCAATAGTCACCAATTCATGATTCAATTTTCCTCGGAAGATGATTCGATCCGAGCCTGGTCCAGTGCCCCTCGTAGATGCAACAGATGTCGTTTCTTCCTCCTTCACTGGTCATTTGATTTATGCATGAATCGTGATCCGTCAACAACTACGGTATGGGTTAGTCTCCCTCAACTCCCTCTTCCCTTTGAAAATCCTGAAATTATTTGTATGATTGGTAATATGGTGGGGAGCTATCTATGTTCTGATGTATGGACTTCCACCGTAATTCATCCGGTGAATCCTCATCTCTGTGTGGAGGTGGATTTCGCAAGGCCCTCAATCAATTGGGTATGGATTACCATTGGTGAAGAGTTCAGATGGAGGCAGCCCATGGTTTTCGAATATTGGGTAGGCTACTGTAATACCTATTTTCGTCTGGGGAATATGGCGTTGAAGTGTCGCTCTGAGGTGCTGAACAGAAGTCCTTAGAATCGGAGGGAGAGGGTAGGTGAGTCCTCTAGGATGAGGTTGATGTCTGCTAGAGGTGTGGCTTCTGGAAATGCGGATGATGCGGAGAATTGGGCTGTAGTACCTTCAAGGAGCTATTCAAAGGCCCCTGTAAATCCAGAAGTGTCTGATGTGTTCAGTAGGCTTCGCCATGACCTGCAGTTGGGATATGGGGTGCTTCAAGCTAATTCAAAGGAGGCTTCATGTTCTAGCAAAAGGGGATGCATAGCAAGTGTTAATGTTGTTGTGAGGGAGCTACAACATGAGGGGTGTGTGCCTATATCTACTAAAAAGGTTGGTAATTGGGGTAAGGGGCAGTGAATGTGGTTAATGGAATGCTGGATGATGTTGGCAGAGGCATTGGCCCCATAGAGGTTTCGGATGCTAGTAATGGGGTGCAAGGAAGGGATGTTATTGATGGGGATGTGGGCTTCACAGTTGCTACTGCAAATCGATTCTAGGAGTTGGAGAAAGAGCTTGTAGAGGAGGACACTTAATTGATTGAATTGCAGCATGAGTCTTCTTTACAAGAGGGTGGTAATGGATCAAGAGATGTGCAGCAGGGGACTTTGGTTAATCAGGAGTCCCCAGAAGAGCCAAGGTGTCTTGTTGTGATTGACACCAATGGTCAATTCCAAAAGAGTAGTGGAGGGGGAGATAAATTTCAGCAGGTGATTATCCATGGGAAATGGGGGAATTTCTCTGAGAGTGATCAAGAAAACTACGGTGGTATGATCAAGCCTTATTTTAGTGATGTGGTCCAAGGTGAGAAGATGAAGTTGAGTGAGGCTCATGAAATCATGACTGCTCCACCATGACGCAGGTCAAGGAAATATTACTCCTATCTGCCAAAGTCTTTATCCACGAGGTCCTCTGGGGGCAACGAGGAGCTCTTATCCTTGGAGAAGATGAATCTGCGAAGGAAATATGCTATGGTTCTGAAGCATTATGAAAGCTCAGAATGGGAAATGGATACTGTGGAGGAAGATTATGGAGATGGGTATGGTTTTTGTGACATGTAATTTCCTTTCTTTTTGGATTTGGGTGCTTGAATACTATCCTTTTATTTTTCATTAATAAACGGTTAGGGGGTTATCCCTTTGTTGAGCTTTTTTGGTATTCCTGGGTGTTAAATACTAAATTACATTAAAATAAAAAAAACCAATAGGGAAACATGACAATAATTAAGGTGTTTTATCTTAGGTTGTGAGGAATCTGGATTCCTATGTTTGTCATGAGAGACATGTAACTTCAAAAATAAAAATGAATTTTACAAAAGGGAGAAAATGGTGATTCCTATGTCAATAGTGATAATTTCAAAAATTCATTTCCAATATAATTGATTCAAGTTAAACTATTATTTTGTATCAAGTATTACCAAGACAGTTATCTTAGTTTCCAATTAAATATAATGAGAAATTATTTAATTTTTGAAATTAATGTTGTTATTTTATTGTATACATAATTAATAGTTAATTAAAACATGAATAATTTTAATCTAATGTCATCAATAAATAATCAAATATTAAATATAAGACTCATACCCAATTGTGTTAAGATAATTTATTGTCAATAAAACTGATTACTGTTATCAAAGATATACCCAAGTGAGTATTTAGTATATTTTAGCTAAAAACACTTTAGGTATTATGATCACACTTACTTATATAGTTTTATAAAAATAATACGTTAAAAATAAAGGTATTAAATGAAATTTTTAGAGTTAGTTTAGTTACATAGAATGAAATTTTCCTAGGTAAAGTTAGATGTAAATTCATATATTTTCATTTAATTTCTTTAAGAAATTTTGGGAGTAATAAATTATCATAATGAATGAAATTAGTAAAATATAAAGGATCCTCCGAGAAGTTTTTTTGTAGAATTTTTTAACCCAATATTCATTGGTCATTAAATATAGAGTTAATTTTTCAAATAAAATCTCATAAACTTATTCACATCATAGAGATAGTGATTGTATATGGTAGATTGATGAGGAGACTAATATATATTTCAAGTATTCAGTGATTCCTTTCTATACATGTCATACAAGATATCAGTGTAACAACTAACCATATGCCAACTAATTTTACTAATTAATTTCATATAAGATTCGATATGATGGGATTCCATTATGTTATATCCTAAGGTGTTTTGATGAGAATTGTTTGTTAAGATAGAATTTTACTTAAATATAAATCAAAGGAAAAAAAGTGTGTCTTAGTTAATTATCCTATATTTTCCTAGGATATTAATATCCCCAAGATATAAAGGTATTAATTATACCTCCAATATATAAATGTAGAAAGTACTTTTTTTATAGTGGGAGAAAAAAAGGCTCAAGTTTAATATTGGCTCGAGATGGGAAAGTTGTAATAACAATGGTTAACCACATGATTTTTAGTGGGAGGAATTGTTCCAAATACTAATAATGTATTAGAAAGTTAAAAACATAGTAGTGGTTTTATATTCACAACAATAAGTGATATATATTATTTATTAAGAATAATTTTTCCAGTAAGTTTTAGTAATTGGGAACAGAGTTGTGATTGAAAAGTTAATTTGAAATTAAAATATAGGTTTCATGTATTGTAATATAGTTCCAAATTTTGATAGTTTATCTAGTTAATGTAAATCCACTGGTAGGAATTTAAGAGAAACCATACAGGTATTTTCCAGTTCTGACAAAAAATCATAGATAATGAAAAAAAGTTTTACAATATCTAGACAGAGTCTATGAGAAATATGGATCTACAATATCTGGGAATGGTGACCACCTCTACTAAGGTTCTTTTTATTTATACCACAACATCGATCATCTCTACTTGGTTTCTTCAGAGGTGGTTTTTGGGTGAATTATATCTCCAACTCCTCATTGTCAATCAAGTGGAACTTTTGTCCACACGGCTTCATAAAAGACTTCTCCAACTTCCATTTCTATACTGAATCAATCATTAGAATCATCATATTATAATCTTGTTGTGAGACCTTCCCAACTACCCTCATCAATGGATTTGGTTCAAAAATAGGATCCCTTGACATGGATCGATGATCGTGTGATGGTCCATGGATCCTTCAAGTAGCTAAGGTTTGATGTTTGAGTGGTGGTTTCTCATCAGGGGGTGAATTTCTAATGTCTTTCCTAGGTGGTGGTGTTCCTAGGTTTGGGGGTGTCTTAGATCCCATCATGTGGAGATGTTCAGTGGTCAGGTGATGATGTTAAATTTTAAAGCAATGGATATGGGTCATATGATGCATAATATAGTGACCTCGATGGAAGATGATAGGGGTTCACATAGCCGATGGATTGTGGGATAGGGATGTCAATCATCCTCTAATCAGTGGTGGATTTTGGGATGGGTATATTTGGTAGATCTTCTTTAGTGGTCCTAGAATAGTTTGACTAGATATATTATGATTCATGGGACTATTTTTTTAGTGGGTCATAAATGTCTTTATGATCATTGGATTTTTTCTCATTTCATTTGGATTGTGTTGTATCTTATTATAGGTATCGCTGGGTGGGTGGCCTCAAAAGAGGGATGGGTGTAATGACACCCTTCATTTAGCCATATGACTTTATATTGGATGGATGGGTACCCTGAATTTGATTTTTCATAGTTTTTTCTATCTTGTTTTGTCTTTCATCAGTTTGACAGTGCATAGAGTTCCTTACAAACATTGTCGGGTGGGTGGAATGAAAGAGATATCTATGTGTTGGAACCTATCATCTGGTCCTCCTTTCACATGTTTGTGTGGGAAGGAGTGTGCAACCACATTGTTTTGGTTCAGCACGATGTAAAGTATTTTAAGGTGGGTGACACAACATCATTGAATGATTTAACTATAGCATTGTCTATAAGGTGAATGGGAGCTTTTCTGATTTTTATCTTGACATTAACATCTCATTAGACACTTTGGACCATTATGTCATTTGGGAAATGCTTCTTTAATGAATTTTTTCCTTATTTATTATAATGGGTTTCCAATTTTTGCAATTTTTAAAATAAGACTTCGTTTAATTGTTCAATAAAGAGGGATTGACCATCAACCTATTGAAAAAAATATATAGACTATGATAATACCTATTAACTGATCATCATGAAAATTTCGATTTAAATTTTACTAGTGATAGATTTTATGTGATCATTTTATTTGGAATTGGATTTCAATTTTAAGACAATTAAGATAAATATTTTAGGATATTTCAGTATGGCATGACTTCAATGTTTAGTGACATAAAGCAATACTAATGTGATAAATATGTTTCAAGGATCCATTAATAGATTGAAATATGAATAATGATCATAGAACACTCATTTGAAGTGAATGTGTGCCTAGATTTGTATAATAGGTTAGTGGGATCATTATTGTTTTAAAGAAATATATTTTCTAAAACATATAGAAAATAAGTGATTAGTCTTATAGTTAATTATGACTAAAAGTTAATTTCTCAATAGTGACTTATGTACCATCCCAGGTTCTAGGGAACAAGATATTCTAGAATATATCAAGGGGTTTCTAAATCCAATTCATTTTATATAGCTGACATGTCATTGAAAACTACAATATGGAATAATAGACTTTAACTAGTCTAGTTTAATATGGTATTTAGTGAAGTATAGACTACAAATTCCTAAGTATACTTTAGAAATTTATCACTCATGCCATGATATGTACATAGGTTTGACCTTTCTTATATATAAAGCATAAAATAATACTATCAAATGAGACTAGGATAACTGTATATGTTGGAATTTAGAACTATCTAATATTTCTTGAGGAATCTAAATTGGATATGTTCTTATAAATTGGAAAAATTGTAATAGTAGTTTCTAAGGATATAAAAAATATTGTCTTTGGGTTAATTCAAACTGGAATCATAGTAAGGCTATAATAATATGTAAGGGTAAAGTATATTACATCTAGTAATTACAATATCTACATTATAATGAGTATGTTATGGATATATATATATCTTAAGAGGAAATTTTATTAATATTTTGATCTAGATTTTGGAGATGTTCCAAGATAGTAACATTTAATCATATTATGATGAATTTTTAACTATGATATTATCTAATATTTCATGGATGGAAGAGGGAAAATTATATAGTTTGTAAAAACATCTCCTCATAAATTTACTTAGCAAATAAATCTAAATTAATCAGATCATTCATAGGTATCTTGGAGATCTAAAAATCTATAGTCAAATCTAAGTAGAAGCATGTTTATCATTTGAGTCTAACTAGTTTTGTTGTTAGTATTTTGTTCAATTATAAGTGTCAGTTTATTGTAGTTGTTTACCTATAACCAACTACTGTATATATTATATTAATATAGTATTAATAGTATTGAATATTAATTAATATCTTATCATATGGTGATTGATATTCTATGTGAAATCTATGTGATAATGTCTTAAGGGTACTTTTCACACCAAAAGGTCATGGCAGTTTCCATCCATGATAAGAACCATGAAATTCAATGAAAATATTCTTAAATATATGTTTTATGGCTGGATGATATTTTTTAAAGGGACATAGACGATACAGTCTATCGGAGTTATGCGGCTCAGAAGACATTGAGGCTTTTCTCATAAAGTTCGACCTTGGTAATCACAGGAAAGGAGGTTATGAGAACTTAACTCACCAGTAGGAAATTTACCTTTATATACATATGTTTCATTAGATATTATTATCTATGAATGTGTTTAATGGTCCATAGACTTTAATATTATTATTAATTTGTATCATCAGTTATGTAATTTGATGTATTACCATAAACCAAGATTATATATGTTCATAGTGAACTTGGGTATTTCGGGTGTGTCATGACTGATATTGAATTAATGAATTATGAAATAAAGGATTTATTCTTTCAATTATTTAATAGAATTTTATATCACAATCCCTATGATAGAAAAGTACATGTCAATTATATTCTATTAGAAAGGTTATTATCAGGATTCCAAAGAAAGAAAAATCGATCACACTGATTGATGACACCAATATAAAACCTACTTGATTAGATATATCGATATAAAGGGATTATATTACATAGTTTCTGTTCTTATTTAATAATTTTCATTTAAAACTATAACTTAGTTTCCTATGGGTGTCTTTTCATGTTTCTAGATGCTAAATATAATATCCCAGGTTTAAATACATGGATATTACATCATTTTAGATGAATATTAAGCACATTAAGAAAATACATTTCTAGGGACCATAATAGTTTAGAGTCTTTAGAAACATAGAAACATAATCTTATAACTTGGTAAAATATATTCAATATATCCCTTAAAGATCTTACCCTTTATTAATCCTACATAAAATCTTTCTTCATAACTTGGGGAAAGGAAACATAAGAAAGGGGTGAGCTCAGATGCTTAGTAAATGTAAAAAACATATATATGTAAGCATAACATGAGAATAAGGATACAAGAAAATGATCTTTATATTAAAAGATCAAACCCAACATATCAAAGATCATAACCAAGAGTCATGGAATAAATATTTTTATTTCATAAAACATGAATAATAAGGAAATCAAGATCATAATACATGAGATCATAACATAAGCATAATAAATGTGATTTTGGTAGACACGTAAACATATAAAATGATTTCAATGGTAGTAAAGGATTAATTCTGAGGAAATATTAGTGGAATGGGTTCACTCCCCAAACCATATTAGTAATCAAGTTTCACTCCCAAGACAATATTAGTTGATAAAGTCCTTTACTAAATCGGGTTCACTCCCTGGTCCAGTCCGGTATTACTGAACTAGGTTAACCTCCCCTTCCAGCCCTGTATTATTAAACTGAGTTCACTCTTCATTCCATGTTTATATTACTAAACTGATTTTACTCCTTATTCCAAACCTATATTACTAAATCGGGTTCACCTTTTTTCAACCCCTTTAGTAATGAACTGAGTTCCCTCCTAGTTCCAGCCCTGTATAATGAAATCGAGTTCACTCCTCATTATAGCCTTGTTTTACTAACCTGTGTTTACTTTTAATTACAGCCATGTATTATTAAACCAAGTTCACATCCAATTCCAACCCAGTAGTACTAAACTGAGTTTACTCCTCATTCTATACATGTATTGTTAAACCATTTTCACATCCCATTCCATCCCTATATTACTAAACTAATTTCATTCCTCATTCCAACCCTATCTATCTCCTGAGATATATAAATCATTACAAAATTCATTGGAGGGAGATATAGGTCCCACCCATCATATAATGAAATAATACATATATGTTTCACAAAATAATAAAACATTCATCTATCATGACCCATAAAAAGAGATGGATTTCATCATACCCAATGAAATTAAATGGGTATCATAAACATTTCATCATATCATAACCTATAGGAGATATACTGGTTTTATAATCATTTCATCATAGAATAACTAGTGAAAGTAAGTGTGTTTCATGAGAATTTTATCATGGTACAACTCATTGAAAATAAACAAGTTTCATAAACAACTTTTTATCTTATTAATAAACAATTAAAAGAAATTATAAGAATAGTGTCCTTGAATCATAACCCTAGTAAAGAATAAACTATAATAATATTTTAATAACAATATTAATAGTATAATTTAGTTCAGTAACACTCAATCTTGCATGTAATGTAAGATATTAGAGGGACTAGGTATTGTGTGTAACATAAGGCAAACATAGTGTTCCATGTACTGAAATCTAATCTAAGGGTATCATTTAGTGCAAGATTAAATTATTTTTTCATATAACACAATCCAAACATAGTGCTTTCATGCGAAAAAAGCTACATTCAGTGTTCTGTGACATGAAAAATATCCAAAAGATTAAATTAATTAGAAAAAAAATCAAAAAATCCATGGCTACTACATTCTACTCCCATAAATATTAATTTCACCCTCAAAATTAATCTAGGTTATTAATGGTTTAATACATGAAAGATCATTTCATATAAATCCACATTGAAAAAATGACTACTAAAATTTTATTTAAAAAAGTAAGTTAGAAACATAATAGTTACCCAAAATAACTCATAAATAGGTTTCTAAATAAGAGAACATATTTGGAAAGTGAAAACACATACATGGAAGAAAAGTGTAAAAAATCATAGAGATTTATAAAGATCACTAATCACAATAAAGTGGGTGATTTGATAAAATTTATCAATCATAAAACTACAAACTAAAGAAGTGTGAAAGATTCCATTGATATCATCAAAAATGATGATAATAGGACAAAAAAAATTTCAAGGCCCATTTTTCCTAAAGTTGAAGAATTTTCATGAGAATATATAGTTACATTATTTCTGGACAACCTCAACCTTAGTTGTGCCTTTATCAATTTCCGCATCAACTCTTATTTCAAGAAATGAAGCTGAATTTTTCATTCCTAAAGCATTAACATATCATGAGATCAATAAATAGAATGAACGGTTATTTCATATATTTTTTTTATCACAAAATAAATATTAGCACAAGTTAACCAGTGTGCATAAATCCTCATATAGTGAGATAATAATTTAATATCTAAAACCTTATCTGAATTTTAATATAAACCATTCCATAAATGGTTAACCTTAAAACCCTTTTGAAAGATGGAAGTACAAAACTTCAAAAATAAGGTTTCCGAATTTATTGAAAATAGTTTATCATTGATCTCCCATATATCATAAAGTGGCTCTTGTTTATCATATACCAAACATGTAAATATATTTATCATGTATTCTCTTAAAAAATGGTAATATACTAAATTATCATAAATCCTTATTTAAAAAATGATTGTTTCCTTATTATAAAGATTATTGGATATATTCTTTAAATTCAAAAATGTTATAAACATCATCAATGACATCCTAAACAACTTTTCAATAAATAATTAATTATTTCCAAGGTAATCAATGTCGTACAATTTACTTATTCATATCCAACATATCCTTATCCAAAAATAATTATCTTAACATAAGGAACATTACAAGTTTTATATTTTCATTAATCATGTGTTTCCCTTGAATATCACTTTTTCATTAAATCACTTTTCAAGGTCTCCAACACTATTCAACGTAACCATTTCAATTATTAATGAAAATATTATACTGAAAATAATTGTATATTTCATGATTTATATAATATAATAATTTAATTCCAATACATATGCACTTCAATAATCCAAATTTATTCATAATCCATTACCCAAGATTCATCATTTATTCCATAATGCCCCTTTCCTAGAATATGAAATATAAATCATGTATTAAGGTTCCTAAAACTCAATCTAATCATGCATCATATTTTTAATTTAAACAATGTTGTTATAAAATACCATAACTTTCACATGTCATTCGCAATCAATTTACCTTTGGTAGTATAACTAATACTTGTACCACCTTCCTGATTCTGTTTATTAGATTTCCACTTAGGAAATAAGTTTTCATAATTCCTATACATTCCGAATATGAAACATTCAATGTTAACCAAGTTACTTTTAGTCCCTCCATCGAATAAATCCAGAAATCATAGGGTGAGAGACACTTATCATAACCCAAAATCACATAATCATGAAAAATTACTTAAAGGATTCCTAAATCTTGGCACAAACATTCAAATACATGACACATTAGGATTATCCTAGGAGAAATCCCTAGAAATTTATTTATAAATATACCGAGGAATATCACTAAACTTTTCTCATCCTAGTTTCCAAAGGTTTACTAAACCTTTCCTTTGATACTAAATATAGATACCTAGGCTTAACATAAATGGATATTACACCATTTTAGATAAATATTCATCACATTAAAAAATACATGCTCGAGGAATGTAATAGTTTCTTGCCTTTGGAAACTAGAAAACATAATATTCTAACATTTTGAAAGATCATCAACATATCATTTAAATATCTTCCCCTTTAGTACTCCTACTTAAACCAATTCTTCATAACCTAGGGAAATTAAACATAAGAAATGGGTGAGATCAGATGCTCTTTATGGGGAAACAATTGAGATATATAGGCATAATATGAGTATAAGGCTATGAGAACAAGATGTTAACATTAGAAGATAATACATTTTTTAAAGGTTGGGGCTAAAGCCTCGTATTATTTAAAGCAAAGTCCTCTTTAGACTGAGTAGAAAGAGACCCATTACATAGCCCGAAGGCCTAAGTCCAAGCGGCCTGAATACTGGGATTGAAAGCCCATTTTTTTGGCCCAAAGGCCCCCTCAATTAATAGTACTACTACAGTACCCGGGGTGCTATAGTACCTGCTATAGTACCAATGCTACTGTAGTTCATGCTATAGTGCCTCCATCGTTGTAGTGTCGTCTCTGCTAAAGTTCTGCCCCTGCTACAGTACTGCTACATTTCCCTATTACAGTACTGCTACAATACCCAGAAATTAGTATTATCTTGGATTTGATCTTGGGTCTTTTGGATGCCCAGCAGGAGCCTGTACAACTAGGGTACAGGCTCGTTAGCAAATAGTACACTAAATTTTTTAGGCTCAAGGGGTTACATGGTATAGGTGGGCCTTTACCCACCACCAAGAACCTTTATGTATTCCCCCAGCCGCAGGCCCATGTGTAATGGCACCTGGGCTTTCAGGCCGGTTCCACACAGGGTAGTGGGGCCCATGAGAGGTGATAAAGGCATAAGACATGATATTTTAGAAGACACATAAACATATAAAATGATTTCCATAGTAGTCAAGTCTTAATGATGAGTCCATATTAGTGTAATGGGTTTACACCACAAACAATCTCAATAGTCAAGGTTCACTCCCAAGACCATCTTATAGGACAAAGTCCATTACTGAATTGGGTTCACTCCCTATTCTAGTCCTATATTACAAAATCGGGTTCACCTCCTGTTATATCCTTGTATTACTGAATCAAGTTCACTCCTCATTCCATCCCTAAATTATTGAATCGAGATCACTCCTCATTCCATCCAAGTATTACTTAATCAGGTTCACCACCCATTCTCGTACTATGGTATTGAACTAAGTTCACTCATCATTCCATCCCTGTATTACTGAACTAACTTCACTACTCATTCCAACCCTGTATTATTTAAACGAGTTTACTCCTCATTCTAGCACTATATTACTCAATCGGGTTCACCTCCTTTTCCATCCCTGTAGTACTGAACTGAGTTCACTCCTTGTTCCAGTCCTATATTACTGAACTAGGATAACCTCTCATTCCATCCCTATATTACTGAACCAATTTAACTCCTCATTTCATTCTAATCTATCTCATGAGATGTATTAATATTTACCCAATTCATTGGATGGAGATATAGGCCCCACTCCTCACATAATTAAATCATACATACATGTTCCACAAGATAATAAAATATTCATCATATCGTGAACCATAAAAAATATATGGGTTTCAACATAACCCATGAAAAAATTGGGTATCATAAACATCTCATCATATCATAACTTATGGGAATGATACATGTTTCATAAACATTTCATTATAGAAACTCCTATAAAAGGAAGTGGGTTTCATAAGAGTTTTATCATGGTATAACCCTTAGAATGGAAATATTTTCAAAAACTACTTGTCTTATTATTCATAAACCATTCAAATAAATAATAAGAATGGTTTCCTTGGATCATAACCCTATTCAATCATAAACTATATCAAAGGATATCATCTTATATAGTAGAGGATTTTAAAATATTAATTAGAACATAAATTTTCATTGAAAATAAATTTTTAAAACATATAAAATTTTCAAATTACTTTTATTTGAAACCACTTTGAATAAATATATAAGAATCATGAAAAATCATTTAAAAATTTTCTTGAGGAAAATATCCATTCTGCTATTAAAAGGGATTTTTAAAACATAAACATGTTGAGAGAACTTTCTTTTTAACCAACTAAGACATGAATTGGTCACTAAATTCATGTCCCTAATAAGTTTATTAAAAAATTTAAAGTTAATAGTAAAAACATGAGGTGTAACAATATAACATTATCAATGAATTAAGGTAAATATAGTCTTGAAAGACATAAAATCCCCATAAAAATTTACACATTACAAAAAAACCTATCTGAATTAGCATTCCATCTTCCTAGAAGAAACCATATCCAAAAAAAAATACAGCTTCTCTCTATGGACATAAACCCCTAGTGAGCAAGGATTATATCCTAGGATAGAGTAAAGTATTAGTCCTAGAAAGTAATAAATGAATCTCTTAGTATTCTTGAACCAACAGAAGTTTTCCATTCTGATGTAGCTCATAAAGAATTTTTCAATAAAGTTCTGAAGCATCTAGGTGCCTATTTATAGTGATCCAGAAACTCCATTACATCATCAGGAATATGAAAACATAACATATTCAAATTTATCATTGGTTCCATCAATCAATAGTTTAACCCTTTAAAGGAAAACCGGTAGCCAATGCTAAATAAAACTTTAAACCATACCATACACAACTAAAATCCAAAGGTAGTTCCCAATACTCACTCATTAATAGGGTTGACAAAAAATAATGTGGAATATCACTTAAAATCCACTCATCCCAAAAAAACTATTATAGGAAATGACATAAGTCAATCAAGACCAAAGATCAGGCCAAAGAACCATTAGAGTAAAGACATTAAAAATACAACTAACTAGACATCCACTTTGATTTAGACATAATAAGTCATCAAGAGGATATATTCTTCAATATTTGATAATCCATAAAAATAGAGGAGGAAGTTCATAGGATGTGAAAATCTATTTTGAGACAATTCAAAATATGGGGGAACAAAATAACAATACCATCAAAACATAAGTTTCATCTGGTTCAATGAGATAAAAATCATATAAGTAACATCATAATGATTATCCCACAATACTTTGATAAAAAATGGGAAGAAAATTGAATCCTTGATGAATAGGTGGATCCAAAAATCCTATGTCAAGAATATACAATTTCTTCATATTAAAAATCTCACTGAAAAATGGAAAATGAAGTTCCTTCAAGTGAAAAAGCAATGATCCATAAAAACACTAACAACCACTAGTGTAGGAAACTTCTGATCAATATCAATCATCCATAATATTAACAACAAAAAATAACAGAGCATCTTAGGAGATGAAAAAAAATGGTAATCAATAAATTAAAATCTCAGAAAAACTGATATCTAAGACTTGATTCGCCATTAAAACTAAACCAAAACTGTTTTAAAAATACCAGAAAATCCACAAGAATCCATAAAAAAATAATTAGGTTCATTTCCAATTAATGTATTTGTATTTTAAATTATTATTTAATTTATATCATTCCACCATTTTAGAAATCATTCATTATATGGTTTGAAGATAAAATTATGTGTCGAAATCACTATATTTGTATTTTTGTAAAAAGGTTGCATCTTATTCTCCAATATAAGTCTTCAGATCCTCCCCCATATCTTCAATGATTCTATATGAATCTATTAAATAAGGATCAACATATTCATAAAATATGAATCATTTATTAACAACTGCACTACGATGCGTGAAAGAAGATGTTTAATCAATCTGTTGTGGGGTGGGATCTATATTTTGAGGCCTAGGACCATTAAAGGATCTAGTGAAAATTATCATTTCTATGTTAGAATAGTATCTAAGTTCATGAGTCTTCCTAGGATTCAGGGTGATGAATCCATCTGAATTATTCATTGGTTTATTACCTTTCTTAGAACTCAATTTCAAATATTCCTCCTCAATATGAAAATATTGATCACTGATATCATGTAATGACTCATTATAATTAGATTGGGAATCTGTTTCCTCCTTATGGAAAACTTAATGCAGTTCACTATATTCTTCCTGATCTCTTAACTGAGTGGGATAATCAATGGTTGAGCCTATGAAATATAGTGACATGGATAAAATCAAAAAACTTCACATATCATTTGCATTTAATTAATGACTCACATATTTCTTAGGTCAGTCATATCTATAACTAAATTCATATCCGCATAAGTCTTCTTAATAGTATCGATATTCACTCCAATAGGGTCCTAAACCCCAGAGGGGATTGCATCAACTGTGATACTTTCATTAAACTCTATTGGGACTAGTTTTTGTTTTCCATTTTCAACCCATGTATATTTATGATCCAGGGGTCATGATATGTTACTAACTTCATCCTTTGAATAATTTCTAAGCTTAAGTCAAATGATACAGTAATTGGGGAGGTTTTCATAACCCACTTCCTAAAAGAATCAATGATTATCATTCTGAATCTTTATTTGGGATGGGAGATCTTGATAAAAATCAATATCAATGCATAATCTTGAAACCAAGGTTCTTGAGATATTTCTCATCACAAATTCCAGCTTTAAGGGAATTCCAATAAGGCTATAAATTGGAAACATGGAATCTTTTTTGAATAGATTAAGTAAAAGAATAGGGAAACCAATCCATACTATAATAACGATAAATTTAGCATAAATATTAAAATTATGGGTCCATTTAAGAACTTTCATAGAACAACCCCTGAATAACCATGAGTGTCTCCACCATAGCCTATAGTACTGATCTTTATAAAAGAGGTGAAATATAACAATGAAAGATTCTAATAAACCTATATGAAAACCCAAAAAACTAATTGCTTCAAGATATATTATTAAGAGCTTAAATGACAATCTAAATTTAATAAATTTCTCAAAAATCACCAAACATAAATATAAAGAATTATTATTAACCTCATTTTTTATGAAATAAATATCCAGTTTTCCTTGGTGTCAAAAGTATTTTGGCTCTATGCATGGAACATAATCCACAATAACTTTTACATTAAGCTCATCATTCTCAATAGTTCTTCTTATAAAAACATTAGTGAGGGATTGAGGGTTTTACCTAGGGTTTCTTACTTAGTCACCCAGGATTGGGTTCATCATCCTCCAAATTAAGTATTAATTTTCTTTTGTGTAACAATTCTTCCTTTGAAAATAACCTTGAAAAAAATAAAGGATTATTTGAAAACCATATAAAACCTTTTTGAAAACCTTTTTTATTTAAAAAAAATTAAAATAAATAATTTAAATAATATTAGAAAAAAATATTTTTTTAAAAAAGTAACCATCGAAATTTTCAAAGGAATCTTCAAGGAAATGACTGTCAGTAAATCCGTATATGTTGAACATTCCCTTTTCACCAAAAAAAGTTTAGAAAAGTTCCTTGACTGAAAAATTACAATGAGATACCTTTTAAAACCCTTTTTTTAAAAAATTAAAAAAATGGGAAAAAAATTCACACATCATAGTAAAAAAATTAAAACTTTTTTAGAAAACATGGTTTTTCGAATAAAACAAATTTCTGACCGAAGAGAGGAATAAAGTTATATTTTCTTAAAAACACTTTCTTAATTATCATGAGTACAAAAAAGTGTAAAAATGATTCCAATACATGGATATATCATGCATAACCATATTATAATAAAATTCCTGGGAGTTCTTGAGTTATGGATCATAATATTTCATCAATGGAAGCATAATCCTAAACAATCGTGATAAACATTGAGATTGTATAAATAAACCATTACCACTTTAAAAACATTGAATCATAATAATATGGAGATAATAACATTAAATTGAGATAAAAGTATTATGAAATTAATTATATTCATGATATAACATTTCATTGGACAGTATATACACCTCATATAATAATATAGATGCATAACATTGCATGTGTCTCAAAGAAGGAAAATTGAGACAAAATTACTTTACCGATTTGGTAACTTTTAAACCATAAACCTCATAAAAGAAATATCATCAAATGTATATGTAAATACTCATAAATTTAATTATAAAAATCATATAATACATTCATGTTAATTATATACACCACAAAAAATAAATGAGTAGTGAATAAGGTATAAGTCTCACAGAAATAAAAGTGATATGAGAAAAACCCTTACCATAAGTATTGACTTTATTCAAAAACATTGAAAATGCCTATATAATAAGTATAAGATTATTATACATCTACCACAGAAATATATTATCATATATTATACTATATATCATTTTATTGTGACTTTATATGACCCTTTTATTAAGAATTTTATGTTAATGTTACGTTTCAGGTAATATCAGTTTTGTTTTTCGTATATGTTTTGACTTTTTATTCTTGATCCTATTACATATATAATTAATTAATTATTTAAAAATTTTAAAACATAATTTAAATATCTTATATATTAAATATATAAATATTTATAATAATATATAAAATATATAAATATGAAATGGAATCCACCATTTATGGAGACAATAGGTTGTAAGTATGAATGAACGATGTTTCTGTTTTATTATCATATTAAAAGAAAGAAATTAAATGATATATATATATATATATTATCATTAAATTATAATTATTGGTTCATATATATCATATAATTTTACTAAACTCTTCTTTAATATATTCAATGTAATCTTTCAATGAATCACACTGATTTGAGGAGGTGATAGTCCACATGTCCACAAATGAAGTTATCATATTTTCACAAAATGGAAACCATGAAGGTATGTTTTATGTAATAATTATATAATAATAAATAAATCATAAATATCAAATAAAAACTGTATTTCCAACATAATTCCCAACCATAATATCTGGTAAATGAAAAATGAATGACATTGTTTCGTGAGGATATAGTCTGTCATACACATGAACAGTAAGTTCATTGACCATTTGATGGAAGTGTGGGTATGTGTCAGTATAAAACATAGAATAAATAAATCTAAGTATATTTAGGATTATTATTTTATTATATAATCATGTAATAATATGAATTTAGGGGGTGGATAATGAAAATAAAACAAAAGATCTTTTGGAAGGATGTTACCTCTTCTTTGGGTAATTCCTTTTAGTTTCCACCAAAAGTCTAACTTGGTTTTATTTATTCCCAAAGTGTGGTTTCTATCTAGATAATAGGTAAATTTGAAACTTATTTTTTCAGGGGTTTTATGATCCAAAATGGATTGATAGGTGTGAGTAAGTGCGGGGGTGACTTCCCTTCTATAACGGAGGGGGAGTGGCACTCTTGTAAACATAAAAAGGTAAAAATTATTCAGATTTCTCCATTACATCATGTTCATAAAATATTTTTTATTTTTTTAATAAAATAGATTATATGGTCAAAATATTTTCGTCCAATGGATTTTGTAAATGTTTTGTAGATATTGGCCCCTTAAGATAATGTTTAACTACTAAGTAATCCCATTTTTACATTAATCATTGTAATTAATTTTCATTAATTTCACTAATATTTTTGGAAAAAATACCATGTTTTCCTTACTAGATATTATAAATTATTATGATTAGAAATTGGGAATTATTTTTTCCAAATTATAACCACATAATTGGTGGAAATTAATTTAAATTTAATAATGCAACATGTCTTGAAAGCAGGTTTTTAAAGTGAAAAGACGCAAAAGTTTGAAATGATTTTATATCCAATTTCATTGGGAAATTGGTTATAATGAAATAAATTGGATTAATTTATTTATAATTTATCTAATTATATATTAAAACCAAATTATTATACAATTTAATTTTATAAATAAATTTGAAAAAATGCAATTTTGAATTAAATTTTAGTATTTTTCATTAATCATCAAAAAATGAAACTTCTCAAAAAAACCTTAAGTAAATTTTAATATTATTCATTCAAAATGAAGTTTATTTTTTAAAATAAAAATTATAAAAGTGTCAGAAATTATATTTAAAATAGGTTTTCCATTAAAAGGTGGTAAATTTTACTTTTATAAAATTACATCTTTTTATTTATAAAATTGGATTTATTCTTATCTTATATGTATAAGGTATATTAGATGAGTATCAAAAATATTTAACGAATATATAATATATAAATTTTATTTAAAACATTCATCAAAAATTTTTTGTTTAATATATTGAGTTAAATTTGTGTTTCTACATATAAAATAGTTTTCTTAGAAAAGTAATTTCATTATTTTCAAATAGTTTTTACATTAATTTATAACTAATTAAGAACCAAAGGATTCATTTTATATACATGTGTAAATAATATTTTCACAATTTAGTTAATATTATTCATAACTTCCATTCCAATGGCTATGTTGTAACAATAACAATATTTTAAAAACAATATTAATAGTATATTGTTGTTCGATAAAACTCAGACTTGCGTGTAATGTAAGATATTGGAGGGACTTGGTATTGTGTGTAACATAAGACAAAAATAGTGTTGCATATACTTTAATCTATTCAAAGTCTTGTGTGTAGTGAATGATTAACTTAGTGTTTCATATAACAAAATCCAAACATAGATATTTTATATAAAAATAATCTCTATTCAGTGTTGTCTGAAATGAAAAGTATCAAAAAGATTAAATTAATTCAAAACAAATCAAAAAATCTCAAGGTGTTACAATAACCTTGGAATTTAGGTGGTACTTTATGATGCCACTAAGAAAGGGGCCTAGAGGGTCAAACACTTAGTGTATTTTGAACCTCAGTTAAATTATATAAGAATTTAACATATTGAATCAATATTATTCTCATATGTGGTTTAATAATTATTCATGTTGAGTTGATCCCAAATATTCATTCATGGCTATTATAGATATTATATATGAGTTTTATATTTAATAAATATTTATTCTTTATCTCAGGGAATAAAATATTTATATATTTATAGGTGAATAATGAAAGGATGTTTATTTATTTAAAAAAAATTTATTATTCGTGGTCAGATAAATATTGAGGAATATTGTTAGATTTATTTTATTGTTCGATGAGAAATGATATATTAAATATTGTTT
Organism: Viscum album; assembly: GCA_963277665.1. NCBI lineage: Eukaryota > Viridiplantae > Streptophyta > Magnoliopsida > Santalales > Viscaceae > Viscum > Viscum album. The sequence continues at coordinate 955,842,649 of OY728143.1, read as the reverse complement.
GAATAAATTTCAATTTATTTATTCAATAAATAATATTTATTTAACATCTAGTTTAGTGAATTTAAAGTAAATAATGATATTATTATTTAGATGTAGTGTTTGTTGGGGATTAATAGAATGATACTATTCTTATGTACAATTACTATTATCTTACCCTAGCTTTATGTAAACTAGTTTATATTATTCTCAAAACTAATAATCATTGTTCATGATGAGATTATAGAGAGAATTCTCCAAATACTTAGAGATACCTTCTCATAGAATGCTCTCAAGAATAGAGATAGATTCTATTCTTATATCCTCTAGGGATTATAGAGAATAAAACAATCCTTCAGTTTCGAAGTGATTGTTTTAGTGGTCAATGATGAACAAAGAAAGCATAATAGTATTTTTTTTCTAACACCCAAGTATTTATATGGATATATTAAGAAGTTCATGAAGCACCTATGGGTCACTAATTGAGGCAATCTACCCTTGAATATTCTCTCTGAAATGAAAGTACACTATGAAGTGGTCAACCAATTTATCAATGAATATAGAATTATAACGTGATATAATTCACAATCTATATAAATTAATTAAAAATTATTTTTAATGTTCTTGTATTTCTAGTTCTAGTATTTTTCAATTAATTATTGAATTAATTAATTTTTCATGACCACCCATTTTTATTTGTAACTCATATTGTTCATCGATTATGATAAAATAGAACATGATATTACCCAATAGGTGATTTTTCTATGACTAGGACCTTCAGATTTAAGAGTGGGGAAAGTGTTCCACACATATTAGTAGGTTATCACCTAGGTGGGTTGACCTAGGGTAGATTGATGATTGGTTAGGAGAATGGACTAGACTAGTGTGACATGGGTTGTGAGATGAGCATTATTCCATCTTCTATGAGTAGTTCCATTCGGGCTTATCCAGTGAGTCTATAAGATAGTTATCATGATGTTTTAAGAACCCAAATCTTCTTTTCAGGTACGTTTTTCTTTTCTGGTTGTTTTTGAGAAAAAGAGGAGCTTCTGGAAATTTCAGGAGTACATGATGTGTACCTGGTTTTCGCGAGTGATCGTGTACTAGTCATGTAAAGGCCGAGTATATGGTCATGTGTAGTGACCTAGTGACAGCCTAAAGGGGAGGCCAGAAAAAGAAATTACACACTGTTTACTTTTAAAATACATGTTGTGTACTTTCTTTTTTTCATTAAACGGATTGGTGTCGCATCTAATTGATAGAACCATCATCTTCTTCTCCCATCTCATTCAAGAGCATCCATATGACCATGGATCTTCTTCGAGCCCCCAACTCACCGTCTATTCTCCAATTTGACCGTTGTTGATTGTGTTGGAATCACTTCAGTGAGTTATCCCTTCTTCTTGAACATCATCTCTTGATTTCTTCTCTCTTGCGAGTTATCCTTGGTTGAACGTTTTTAAGGTTTTTGTTGATCTACGGCATTTTAGGGTGATTCGAGGACTAAGGTTCACGTATATCGATCTCATAATGCTGAGGTAGGTGGTTTTTTCCTTTTTATAGTAATTCATTGAGTTATATGTGAAAAAGTACCCAATACTCTTGTTTGGGGTATTGCTTATTTAGGGTTTTTATACCTTTTATTGCTTGTTATGATTTGGTTGTTTGGATAGAGGTTAATTGATTGTTAATAGGGTTAAATTTTCTATGATATGGATTTTTTCACATGTTTTCTTGTCTTTGACCGTTTTTTCTAGCTTTGCCTGTTTGGCTGCTAATTTGCTTCCTATTCTTAGTATTCTTAGGATGGAGTTATTATTATCTGAATTGATATGATATGCTTTATATTGTTTATCCAAGTCGTTATTGAGGTTTACTTTGTCTTCCACACATCATTTGTACACGATTGACTTACACAGGGCCGTGAGAACCTAGTGTAATAGACCATAGCTGGAATGGATGTTGAGGGATTCTCCAGAGTGTCTGTTTTCTTTTTCTTTGAAAGACCATAGGAGAGATAGATGTATGTGCACCCTAAGACTGTCTATATTTCCTTAATTCAGGCCATAGGGTAATTGGATGTTGAGTACTTCCTCAGAGTGCCTATTAGTTATCAATATGAGACCAAATGGGGAATTGACGGTGAGGGATTCCTCAGAGTGTCTATGCTAAAGTTGAACCAGAGGGGTTAGACTGTGAGTGCTACCCAGAGGGTTAATTGTGTTTTATTTTGGTTGAACCAGAGGGGTTAAGATATGAGAACTTCCCAGAGGGTTACCTTATTGTGATTATCTACTTACTTGATATATGAAAGTTGAATGGATTTGAAACTATAAGATTGTTCACTTTTGAGTACTTCCTTGTTTAATGATTCTCTTTTATTTTTCATGCCATACATATTCACTGACTATTAGGCACATATATTTTTGTGGTTTCTTACTGGGATTAGTCTCACACCCAATTTGGGTTATTCTTTTGGGACCAAATAGATTTTATTGCTGCAGTTATAGATAAGGGAAAGCACCCTTCCACTTCAGGTATTTAATTGCTATAGATCTGGGGTGCATGGGACCAAGTTGAGGCTTGAAATATTGGGGATATGTTTACTGATTTTCTTTGTACTTTGGTTTAATTCTGTATTCCATAATTATGATTTGTTTGGCTGCTTTCATAGACATATGTATCACGCATCATTTATATATGTGTGCTCCAGCTATTTATTACTTCTATTGTTTACTTTTGGTATGGTATTATTACTGGTTCTGCTATTACTATCTATTTTGTTTTCACTGTGTTTCTCTGTCAATGAGGGCATAGTTTTCCCCCTATCACACTCAAGGCCCTCACTAGTAGTCAGTAGCCTCTAGTGTTCTGGGAAATGTGCTTGAGGCCATGTGACCAACCGAGTACGGGGCGCCTCTAGGTGGCTTCCAGAACTAGGATGTTACAAAGTGCTGTTAGAGGAATTATTTCTTCTTGAATTACTGTTTGGAGCCTATAGAGAGGGATAGTAATGAATAGGTACTTGTTAATAAGTTTTGCCCAAGAGTAGCTGACCCGTGTATAGGGAAAAACCAATTTACCTCGTTATTGATTTTTTTTTGGTTTTGAAATTATTACAGTTGATTTTATTTCAGCATTGGGTGATTCATATGTTTTGTGTTATTATTGTTGATGTTATTGAGGTTCTATTTCTATTGTAACCTGATGAGATGAGGGTATTCCATCTCATGCATTATTTAGGCACTTGTTAGAAATCACATGCCATGTATTCTTGCCATGTCATTTTGGGTGCATTAGGGATTGAATATTGTTGTGATATATTTTGTTCTAGATATGAATGTTTTTGTGATTGATGTTGTGCTAGATATGCATGTTTTTGTGATAGATGCCTTGATAGAATACTTGATATTGATAGGGTACTGGATTGTGTAAGGTTTCGTTTGAATGAATGCCAAACTTTGGTTCTTGAGGTGTTATGGGACCTCATGGATCGTAATTTGGTGGATAGTCTCTTTGTTATGCTTGTATATGACTTGTATAAGATGACAAGATTTGATTCGTGGGGAGTATGGGCCCTCACAGATCGGAATTTCTCACCTTAATGTTCTTTTTAGTGTTTTCTGGGTTCCAGAGTAGTTTCTGAGGCTTACTATCTGGAAGAACCCAGAATACACAATGTGTAATTATGAATACATGCCATGTGTCCTTCTATTCGGGAGGGAATTTTTTTTCTTAAGTACACACCGTGTACTATATGTACACACCATGTAGTCCCTAACCGTGTTGCTGGTTGTGTGGGAAGAGACACAGGGTTGGGAAATCATTGGGGGAACATGCTGTGTACTGGTTGTACATGTAGTGTTGTATAGACCATGTGTACAACTATGTTACTAATGACATGAATGGATAAAACATGGTTTATACACATCAGGTGAAGCTTGAACATGATTTTTAGTATAACCCATGTAGTCGGTCGTGTAACAAACAACACGGGTCAGTGAGGTTCATCTAGTACACATCGTGTCAGGCACTAACACACTGTAGTATTATTCTAGGAGAACCATGTGGATTATCCATATAGAAGAACTCGGGAAGGGAATAAGGATTCAAGTAAACGTCATGTTTTAGGACAACATGTCATGTGTATGGGGTGTTACACGACTTGGGTTAGAAAAAGTAAATGCCCATGTGAAGGCTTAAGGGAACATGTCTTGTAGTCATTATACACGTCGGGTATCCATGTTTTGAAAAACTTGAATTCTTTATTTCTCTTGTTCCCTTCTCACACTTATAAGTTTTAGTCCTTGTTAATATTGATCTAAGGTGTGCTCTTGACCTTGCAGAGTCATGCCACTGAGACATCCTCCGGTTGTCCGCCATTTATAGGGAAGTGGTCAGACACCAGATGTGGCTGATCAAGGACTACCAGTAGATCCTCTAGTTGTGCCAGTCTTGGCATCAGTCGTTATCCTGAATATAGCTGTTGGGGAACTGTTTTGAGAGGGCGTCATGAGGTTCATGCAAACCTTCTAGGGAGTACCACATCTTGCCCCATCTATGGTAGAGTTGATTCAAGTTTTCAAGAAGCAGTATCCTCCCACCTTTATAGGGGAAGGAGGACCTCAGGATACAGAGTCATGGTTAGAATCCATGTTATCTATCTTTGAGCATCTGGAGATACTTTCAGAGAGAAGGGTGAAGCTTGATACGTACATGCTTCGGGACTCCACCAAGAGATGTTGGTATGTGGTCTCATAGGCGGGACGTTAGTAGGTTATGGCATGGGATGATTTCTAGCATGCCTTATATTACTTCTTATATCTGGAGACATTGAGGGATGATCAAACCTGATAGTTCATGAGTCTGGAGTAGGGTAATCTTTTTGTTATGGAGTATTCTTCTCACCTCACTGAGTTGCAGTGCTTTGCGCCTATCCCAGGAGATAATGAGTTATTCCTAGCAAGGAAGTTTAAGGATGGACTTAGGAATGATGTACGATCTCATGTGAACATATTTAGGTTGAATTCCATCACTTCTATAGTTAACCAAGTGCTGATCATGGAGCGAAATATGAGGGATTCTGGAGCTGTGATCCAGGGTAGTTTGGAATCTGGAGTTGGTATCCCTCCTACTGATAGTAGGAAGCTCCATAGGGAGCCTACGTATGAGGATACAAGGAGGAAGGACACTTATTATGGTAGCCAGGTGGTATGCTACCAGTGCGGGAAGGTTAGGAATACCAGTACATATTGCCCGCGAGACCCAGTGGAGTGGCGCCACCAGTCTGGGAACTGGAGTTCTTATGGCCTTTCAGTCTGAGGTGGAGATCATGGTCATGCTATTCAGTCACCAAGATTTCAGCGAAAATAGGGTGGATCAGCTCAGAGTGGTCAGGAGGGGTCACAGAGCAGTAGTGCAAGTCATAATTTTGCAGTGGAGTAGACCCATTATGAGAAGGATCTCAGACCCTCTACAGTTTGAGGTATTATCCTAGTATCCTCAGTTTTATCTTCTACACTTTTCGATATAGGTTCTTCCTGTATCATTATATTTGTTGCTGTTATGGAGTGACTTGGGCTCTGTATCTTTTCTTTTGATGATATCTTGACACTAGACACTCTGTTGTGGAAAATAACAGCAAGTGTATGATAGTTTAAGGAGTTATCTCTTGAGGTTGGTGGATGACAATTCTTGTGGGATCCTTATATCCAAGAGATGATGGGTTATGATTTCATTCTTAGAATGGACTGGTTAGTTACCTTCTAGGTTTTTGTCGACAACTATCGTCATAGGGTGAGTTTCACATCACTATAGGGTAGATCGTTTCTTCATAAGGGTGAATGAGATGTTCTGGCAAATAGAGCGGGGCCCGAGCATCATGGGTTGGGAGGAGTTACAACCCAGATTTCTAGTCTATATCTAGATAACCAAGGAACTTCACAGATGGACTTTCCTCCAGTGGTGGATCTTTATAGGGACATCTTTCTAGAGGAATTTTTAGGTTTTCCTCTAGAGCGAGAGGTGGAATTTTCTATTGATCTTGAGCCAGGAGTGGAACTGATATCCATTCCTCCTTATAGGATGGCTACACCAAAGTTACATGATCTCAAGAAGCAGTTGGAGGAGTTACAGGAAAAGGATTTCATCCGACCCAGTACATCTCCTTGGATTTTTCATCTCCTGTTTGTGAAGAAGGAAGACGGTACCATTATACTTTTTTTAGATTATCGAAAGTTGAACAAGTTGACAGTCAAAAACCAATATCCCTTGCTCACAATTAATGATCTCTTTGATCAGATTTGAGGAGCCTGAGTGTTCTCAAAGATTTACTTGAGATCTTGTTATCATTAATTGCGTGTTAAACCATCTGATATACCTCCTATAGAATTTAAGAGCAGGTGTGGTCTATACGAGTATGTGGTTATGTTGTTCAGTCTCACGAATGCACCTGCGGTCTTCCTGGAACTGATGAACCAAGTGTTCCATCCATATTTGGATTCTTTTGTCGTGGTCTTCATGGACGACATCTTGGTGTACTCTCACACTCGACATGACCATGAAAAACATCTTCAGATCATTTTGAGTACACTGAGAGAGCAACAGTTATTTGATAAGATTTAAAAAATTCCACTTTTGGATGGACCAAATCCACTTCTTGGGTCACATTATTTCAAATATAGGCGTATTAGTGGACCCAGAGAAAGTGAGAGCAGTAGTTTCTTGGGAGCAGCCGAAAAAAATATTTGATTTGTGAAGTTTTCTAGGGATGGCTAGATACTACATATGTTTCATTCATGACGGTTTACGCTTAGCAACACCATAGATGGGTCTGACTAAGAAGGGTGTGAAGTACTTGTCGTCAGATTCTTGTGAGTTAGCCTTTCAAGAGCTGAAAGGGAGGTTGACCTTAGCACTGATACTAGTATTTCCAAATTCAAGTAAGAGTTATAATGTGTACTATGATGCATCGGTTATCGGGCTGGGAGTAGTGCTTATGTAGGGGGAAGGGGTTGTTGCATACAGGTCTCGGTAGTTGAGGCCACATGAGAGGAACTACCCGATGCATAATCTTGAGTTGGAAGTTTTTGTTCATACCTTACACTATTGGAGACACTATCTTCTGGGAGATCATTTTGTGGTTTTCACTGACCATAAGAGTCTCAAGTATATCTTCACTCATCATGATCTAAATTTGAGATAGCGAAGGTGGGTTGAGTACCTTCAGTCTTTTGACTTTGAGCTTGCCTACACGCCTAGGAAGGGAAACGCAGTGGCTGATGCGTTGAGTAGGATAAATCAGATACAGGCAGTTCAGGAGGCTAGCAATGAGTGGAATCTTATTTTCTATTCTCTAAAATGAATATGGAGATGCACGATAGACAGGGGTGGACTTTTCCTTATTCTGTAGTTGTTACCTCGACTCTGCTTGATCAAGTGTGAATGAGGCATCTATCAGATTCAGAAGGGCTGGTCCAATGGGAACCTGTGTTAGGAGAGGACCTTATTCCTAGATGGACCATAGGTAAGGATAAGATCTTTCATTTTCATGGACACGTATGGGTGCCAACAGACATACGCGGGGAGCAGATGCAAGACTTTCATTCCTCAATTTGGGAAGCTCGTCCGAGCATTACCAAGATGTATCATGATCTACACCGTCAGTATTGGTGGCCAGGTATGAAGAGAGATGTTGTTGGTTTCGTCATGAGGTGTTCCACCTTTCAGCATGTGAAGGAAGAGCATCAGCGAGCAGTATGGCTTTTACAGCAGCTACCCATTCCTAAGTCGAAGTGGAATGATGTCGTGATGGATTTCGTGATAGGTTTACCGAGGTCGGCTCAAGGGAATGATGTAGTATGGGTTTTCATCGACATACTCATGAAGGTTTATAACGTCTTACTAATCAAGGAGACCTTCAATGTTGATGAGTTGTTAAGGTTATACATCTAAGAGATTGTGCATTTACATGGAGTTACTCACTCCATTTTTTCATAAAATAATGCATGTTTGACTTATCAGGTCTATCAAGGACTTCAAAGCGCTTTGGGTACATAGGTACTTCTAAGTACAACTTACCATCCCCAAACATGTGTCCAATCCGAGTGTACGATTCAGGTGCTTGAGGACATGCTTCGATAATGCATCCTGGATTTTGGATGTTTGTGGGAGAAGAACATACATCTTGTAAAGTTTTCCTACAATAATAGTTTTAAAGCAATTATTCAGATAGAACTTTTTGAGGCTTTGTACGGTAGGCCACGCCGATCACCCTTATGCTGGCTAGAGGTAGTAGAGACAGTTATGCTGGGACCTCATCTTGTCCAGGAGACCACAATGTAGATAGAGTTGATTCAGAAGAGGACAGCTACTGCACAGTCATGATAGAAGTCTTATGCTGATTGACGAAGGCGACCTCCAAAGTTTGAGGTTGGAGATCAGGTTTTCTTGTGTGTCATACAGAGTATGGGACATAAGAGGATTATGATATAGGGTAATCTTTTTCCGAGGTACATCGGAATGTTTGAGGTGTTGGGGAGAGTTAGGCTGGTTGCCTATCGGTTGCAATTACCTCAGAGGTATCGGGCTATGCACGATGTCTTCCACATTTCTCAGCTTTGACATTACTTATCAGACTCATATCATGTTTTCCAACCCGATGAGGTTGAGCTCGAGGTGGAAGCCTCATTCATGGAGCATCTTATCTGGATTATTGAACAATGTGTGAAGGTTCTCCATGTCTAGTTTGTTCCTCTTGTATGAGTGTTGTGGCAGCATTGGTGAGTATAGGATGAGACATGGGAGAGGGAGGCCGATGTACGATCACAGTGGTCGGATCTGTTCGAGGGTTATTTTTCTATATAGCCTTTCTATGGAAATTCGAGGACAAATTTCATTAAGGGGGGAAGTTTGTAAGAACCTGGATCTTATTTTCAAGTACGATTTTTTTTTCTGGTTGTTTTTTAGAAAAATAGGACCTTATAGAAATTTGAGGAGTACACGTCATGTACTTTAAGTACACATTGTGTACCTGGTTGCCACGGGTGACTGTGTATTGGCCGTCTAACAGCCGAGTACATGGTCGTGTGTGGTGACTTAGAGACCGCCTAAAGTGGAGGCTGGAAAAGGAAAGTACACTCCATGTACTTTTAAAATGAATGTCGTGTACATTCTTTTTTTTCATTAAATGGGCATGGGTCACGTCTGATGGACAGAACCTTCTTCTTCTTCTCTCGTCTCATCCAAGAGCGTCCATACGACTGCATATCTTCTCCAAGCCCCCTACTTTCCATCTGTTTTCTGATTTGACCACCATCAATTGTGTTGTAATCGCATCGGTGAGTCCACCCTTTTTCTTGAACATCATCTCATGATTTCTCTTCTCTCATGAGTTATCCTCGGTTGATTTTTTTTAATGTTTTTGTATATCTACAACATTATTGGTCAATTCAAGGCCAGAGGTTCATTTATATCGATCTCAAAACTCCAAGGTAGGTGGCTTGTGCCTTTCCATAGTTAGTCTTTGAGTTATATGGGAAACGTTCTCAATATCCTTGTTCGGGGTATTGCATGTTTATGGTTTTCAGCCCTTTTATTGCCTACTATGATTTGGTTGTTTGGATAGAGGTTAACTTATTATGAATAGGGTTAACTTTTCCATGCTATGAATTCATTTCCCATGTTTGGTCTATCTTTGCCTATTAGGATGCTTCTTTGCTCCCCCTTCCAAGTATTGTTAGGATGGGTTGATTATTATCTAGCATGCTATGATATATTGTAGATTGCTTATCCAAGTAGTACATGAGGTTTAATTTGGCTGACACACATCGTTTGTGCACGACTAACTTAAATAAGGCTGTGAGAACCTAGTGTAGTGGACCATGGGGAGAATGGACATTGAGGGCTTCTCTAGAGTGTTTGTTTGCTTTTATGTTGCAAGACCATAGGGTGGTGGACGTAAGAGTTCCCTCAGAGTGTCTGTAGTTCCTTGATTCAAGCCACATGAGGAATTGGATGTTGAGTTCTTCCTTAGAGTGCCTATTAGTTACCAATATGAGACCACATAGGGAATTGACGGTGAGTGCTTCCTCAGAGTTTCTTTGCTAAAGCTGAACCAGAGGGGTTTGACAGTGAATACTACCTATAGGGTTACTTGTGTTTGATTTTGGTTGAACCAGAGGGGTTAGGCTGCAAGAAGTTCCCATAGGGTTACCTACTAGAGATTATCCACATACTTGATATATGAAAGTTGAATGCATTTGAAACTTCAAGATTTTGTTACTTATGATTACTTCTTTGTTTATTGCTTTTATTTTCTTTTTCCTATCATATATATTCACTGACTGTTAGACATAGATCTTTCAGTGGTTTCCAACTAGGATTAGTCTCACACCCTGTTTGGGTTATGCTTTTGGGCCCAAAAAGATTATATTGTTGTAGGTATAGATAAGGGAAAGTGCCCTTCCACTTCAGGTATTTGATTGCTATGGAGCTGGGGATCATGGGACCAAGTTGAGGCTTGCGATGTTGTGGAGTTGCTTACTGATTTTCTTTGTAATTTGGTTTAGTACTGTATTCCATCATTGAGATTTTTTTGGATGCATTCATAGTCATATGTATCATGCATCATTTATATATGTGTTCTCCATCTATTTATTACTTCGGTTGTTTACTTTTGGTGTGGTGTTATTACTACTTCCACTATTGCTATCTATTTTGTTTATGTTGTGTTACACTACCAATGAGGGCATAGTTTCCACACTATCACACCCAAGGCCCTCGCTGCTAGTCAGCAGCCTCTGGTATTTGGGAAAATTCTCTTGAGACCATGTGACCAACCCTGTATAGGGTGCCTCTGGGTGGATTTTGGAACTAGGACATTACAGATGTTGTGAGATGTTATTCTCTTAGAGTGATGGGATTGGATGAAGAAAATCATATTGAGATCTACGAAAAAAAGGGGTGTTTCAATATTATGATGTGACCTAGGGGACTGATTAGCCGCTGAAAGCATCTAATATTCATTGTCAATATCTTAATAGTAATGTGTTACAAAGTACATAAACATCATTTTTAGTGCATTATAGAAATTGAACTTCATTTCTCATTTTAAATTCAATTCAGTTTAAAATACAAATTTGGGCCCAATCATTCATCAGTTTGTGGACAACATTATATTCATTTTTTGAATTTGATATTTTGGGATATGAATAATCAGTTTTTTTTTTGGAACATTTTTTCTTTTAGGATTGAGTGATGAATCCCAATGGAAGATGGAGATTTTTGGGGACGAATGTAGAACTTTTCTAGATAAAGCATAATGGGCCTAAGGCCCATCAAACAAAAGTGGGCCCCACCAACCAAGCCCAATGAAGCTAAATTTTTTACTGAAGAAATATTCAAATATGGGGATCATTTTATTCAACTGTGGCCATAGATAATTCTGAAGTTTCCATGATGATAAAGGGATCTAAAGTTGAGATTTAAATGGTGGGCCCTATTTGAATGCACATAAAGTCATCCCACCATTTCGACAATAACTTCTAAACGGAGGAACCAAATGGCCTGAATTTTTTTGAATATAATGGAGGATAAATTAGTGAGAATATTTTGATTCTATGACCCCTCCAGATTTGGCTTCCTTAAATTAAAATGTCACATGTTAGAACATGGGGACAAATCTAGACGAAATTAATGACAACATTGAAATATCAAAATTCCCTTTATTTTCTCACACTCTTTTGAATCTTTCAATTAATGGGGATAGAATTTTTTTGGGGGGGTGTATCTAAGGCTCAAAATATTCCAATATAAGGAGTTGGTGGTGAAGGAAATTATCATCTAATATTTTCCTTTCAATCGATGTTTTTTCTTTCATTTTTATTTCCATGCTTTCATTTTGTAATCACTTTGTCAATTTATCCCATGTAATTGTTTCATTCAACTTAATTTAATTAATAAAATATCATATTCTTCTTCTTCTTAATTTATTATTTTATCTATATCATGTTGATACAGTTTCCTTAGGGAGTGAGGTTATTCGCATAATCTTTTATGAAACTCTTCACACATGGTGGAGTGATTGTTTTTTTCTTCTTCTCTAATTATACCATCATAAGTCTACTACCTGCTTTCATTGATATAATAGGATCATTGGAGGGATAATATTCTAATGGGTTGATACAAGGGATTAGAAATGGGATTAATTGGATGTTATTTCTTAATTTAATAATTCCTAATCAATTATATTTTTGATATTTTCATTCAATGATTTCCGTTCTCCTTTAAACTCTCCAATTTTAAGGATAGACATCCCAAGTACGAAAAAGATATTATACCTTGGAGTTCTCATCAATATGATCCTCCAAGTTCATAGGTTATTAGCCTTAGGATAGTTAAAACTCAAAATCAGTGAGTGATTTGGGATGTTTTTAATTTGATAAAGGAAATGCTCAAACTTAAGACATTGAAATAATTTAAAAAGAAATTCATCCAATTCACCCCATGCGATAACCAAGGATCAACTCATGATTTTAAATTTAATTCACTTATGTCTTTAAAATATCAAATAATGCAATAAATTCAAACCCAAGTTGGCCACTTCATATCCAAATCAACATCATCAAATCACCTTCTTAGAATGTATGTTTCATAGGTTTCTTCTTAGGTCTCTGAGGATCGATAACCCAAGACATACCATAATGACTGCTTACACCATAAAACTTGGGTAAATTTGGGCTCAACAAAATTTTGGTGCCATTGTCAGGGACCCAAGTATGCACCTTAGACACTCGTCTTCTTTTCTCACCCCAAATTCTCTATTCTCACCCAAATTTCTCTTCTCTATTCCCCTTTCTGTTTCTATGTGTCCAATGAATCCCAAAACCAATTTTCAATAAACTCTAATGGATTATCTTCTAAAATAACCTTTGATAGACCAAGGCTATAATCAAATGGAAAATCAATATTTGGAATCACCTCAAATAGTTAATTTCATTGACCAAACCTTGATTGAATAAACCACACCATATGAGATGTATAATCAATGTGATGTTGAATGTTTAAAGGATCAATTTCCATACCTCTCGAGAATGATTTAAAAGATCAAAATTAATTAATTTCATGATGTACAAACATCTATCAATCCTAATCCTAAAAATATTCTTGAACATTTTTGTGAAAAAATGTTTAAAATGAATTCAGAAGTTTCAGCACTGAGATTAGAAATAATAATCTTTGAGACTTATCAGGAACCCATTCCCACTCAAGAAGTCCATTCCCCATAACCAATAGAATAATATTTTATCCCACAAACGATGCATGAATTTAAAAAATAACTAACCTTAGGACATGGGATTACTGAAGAAGATCAATTAAATGTAGAAGATTCTTTAAATTAGGAGGAAATTAATTTTTTGGATTCACAAGGGGAAAAGTTGTCTTCATGGATCGAGTATATGAAATATTTCTCCAATAATGATTTGTTAGAATCACTGATCATTGAACCGTTGGAAGATATAACAAATATTGATTCTATACCCATTCACTAAATTCAAATGGAAAATTTTGGGGATGAGTCATATTTTCAAAATGAACCAATTATTTCTAAATGTTTTGGAGAAGAAACTGATTTTTATTTAATTTTTCAATCTCCTTTAAGAAATTTCAATCAACCCAAGCTCAAAACTATTTTATTTACTTACCCACTAAAGAATCACTCCATTTATGATAACCAAGACCATTCAATTATCATTAATTTTCATCAAGAATATCACAAAGTAGTAATAAACCTTGAAATCTTAGGAAATGCTTCAGATGAAACTCAATCAACCATTACTGAAATTTCTGGGACTTTCACAATCATTGTTAAACATGGGATATCACATGACAATAATTATAAAAAAATAATTAATCTCAATCTTTTTGAAGTTGAGAAAATGGGGTAATAAAAATGTTGAAAGTTGCAATTGGATAATTTTGGGGGTGAATTCAAGCTAACCATGTTAAACAAAAGCACTACATGGGATCCAACCCATGGTTTTCATATTTCCAATCATTGTAATTAATTTTTTTTTCATTTAAAAAATTACCATAGGCTATTTACCTATTCTTATTTTATGGGTAAGGATGGGTATGAAAGGGGAGAACCATATTCATCGGTGTCACTTGGTGTGATCCCTGGGTAATACCTTACCCAAAAATTTAAAAAGAAGACAATGTATCATCAGTGTATTTTATTTTTATGTGTTTGTAGGTTTAAAAAAATCTGAATATGATAGTACATTAGAATGTTGATATGTTCTTCTTATTATGAGTATGGATTGGTTTGAAAGGGGAGCGCCACATTAATCTGTTTCACGTGGCGTGATCTCTGAGTAATACCTTACCCAGAAATTTTAAAAGAAGACAATGTATCATCAATTTATTTTATTTTATTTTGATTTCATGTTTTTATAGGTTAAAAAAATAAAAAAAAATTAAAAGGAAATTTCATAGGTTGTGGGGAAAATCCCGTCACAACTTTCCAAGCCGCTGAGACTCAAACATAGGATTGAAGGGAGAATATGGCACATGCTTTCATCATCAACCACCATGTGACTTCATTCCATGATTCTAATTTTCAATTTCCTCTTTGAAAACCTCTCCCATACCCCCTTATAAGTTATATTTAAACACTAGGGACAGTTTTATTCTATGTTGGGCAGAGATGAAATAAAAAAATTGATTTTTTTGTGAATAAGAACATGTGTGGAAAGAAAAATTTCATTAACCTTGAACAAGACAACACACATTGAAAACTCTGAAATTAGATATCAAATAATTTATCATGCCTTGATTATGATTTTAATGAAATTTTAAGTTCATGTGCATAGATTTTGGAAAGTGTGGTTTTCGGATGAGATTTTTCACCGTTTATATTTTCATCCATCTAATAAAAAACAAAATGCACATCCTCTAGATTGTGGGGTATTAGTTTGATTTCTTGGGGTCCAATAATAAATGGCATTGGTTTGGTGATAATTCTAATTTTAACATGATTATTCTAAAAAAATCAATTTTGCATAAAGAAATGGATTGACCAAATTTGTGGCTTTCGGCACTTGGAGATCGTGACTCCATAGTTGTCTGGCCCAGAGTTGGGAATTTTAACTCTATTTGTGGTAATTTGAATTTTTTTCATTGAGTAAACTCGAGATGATGTCCAGGTATGTGAGATTAACTTGGTTACCTAAGGTCTTTGAGCCTGAGAGTCATTGGAAAAGTCTTCCTACATAGGTTTCCTCAATTGAGTTCAATTTCAATTACCAGGGAAAAATTCCAAAAAAAACAAAAAAAAACAAAAACAAAATTTGTAAAAAATGAATACTCGTCTTAATATTAAAATTTTATTCATCCTAGAGATTCCATATTTTCTCCCTTGAATGAAAATGAATCCCCATGTCTATTATGACGCACAACACTTTATCATGCTTAATTGAAATTGGATGAAATGTGGTGATGAATTTGAACAAATGAATGGGATTGGGCTTGGGATATGCATATGGACCTAGCTTGTTTTAAATTATTTTGATGGGTTTCATAATTTTGTTGGTATGAGTTATTTGGGTGAGCAATGTGCATTAAAATGTTTTTGGAAAAGGGAATTCAAATTTCATATTTGAGATATATTTTGCTCGAGACTGGAAAAACTCAAGTTGGGGGTGTGATTAGCCGCTGAAAGCGGCTAATATTAATTGACAATATCTTAATAGTAATGTGTTCCAAAGTCCATAAATATCATTTTAAGTGCATTATATAAATTGATCTTCATTTCTCATATTAAATGCAATTCAAGTTTGAAATGAAAATTTGGGCCCAATCATTCGTCTATTTATCGAAAACGTTATATTCATTTTTTGAATTTGATATTTTGGGATATGATTGATCACTTTTTTTGGAAAAATATTTTTAGGATCAATGGATTAAATCAAATTTAAGATATATATTTTTGGGGATGAATGCAGAACGTTTCTGGAGAAAGAATAATGGGCCTAAGGCCCATCAAACAAAAGTGGGGCCCACAAACCAAGACCAATGAACCTAAAATTTTTAATGAAGAAAGATAAAAAAATTGGGATCATTTTATTCAACTGTGGTGGGAGATAATTTTGAAGTTTTCATGACGATAAAGGGATCTGAAGTTGAGAATTAAATGTTGGGCCCGATCTGAATGCACATAAAGGCATCCCACCATTTCGACCATAACTTCCAAACGGTGCACCAAATGGTCTGAAAGTTTTACAACTAATATAGGACATATTGGTGAGCATATTTCTCTTTGATGACCTCTCCAGATTTGGCCTCCTTCAATTACAAATGCACACGTTAAAACGGGGGACGAATCTGGATGAAATTTATTGACAACATTGAAACGTCGAAATTCCCTTGATTTTCTCATGCTCTTTTGACTCTCCCAATTAATGGGGATAGAATTTATTTTTGGGGGGTGTATCTAAGGATCCAAATATGCCAATATAAGGAGCAGGTGGTGAAATAATTTACCATCTAATATTTTTATTTCAATCAATGTTTTTTCTTTTGTTTTTATTGTTATGTTTTCATTTTGTAATCTCTTTGTCAATTTCTCCCATGTAAGTTTTTCATTCACCTTAATTTAATTAATAAAATATCTTATTATTCGTATTCAGTATTTTTTTATATCATGTTGATATGTTTTCCTTAGGGAGTGAGGTTATTCGCATAATATTTTGTAAAACCCTTCACACACGGTGGAGTGATTGTTTTTTTCTTCTTCGAAAATTCTACCATCGTAAGTCTACTACCCACTTTCATTGATAGAATAGCATAAATGCAGGGAAAATCCTATAATGGTTTGATCCAAGGGAGTAGAAAGGGGATGAATTTGATGTTATCTCTTAATTTAATAATTCCTAATCAATTCTATTTTTGATATTTTCATTCAATGATTTACATTCTCCTTTAAACTCACCAATTTTAAGGATACACATCCTAAGTGCTAAAACGGTCCTCTACCTTAGAGTGATAATCAATATGATCCTCCAAGTTTATAGGTGATTAGCCTTATGATATTTAAAACTCAAAATTGGTGAATGATTTGTGATGTTTTTATTTTGTTAAAGGAAACACTCAAACGAAAGACATTGAAATAATTTAAAAGGAAATTCATCCAATTCACCCCATGAAATAACCAAGGATCAACTCATGCTTTTAAATTGAATTCACATACATCTTTAAAATATCAAATAATAAAATCAATTCAAATCCAATTTGGATACTTTATAGAAAAATCAACATCATCAAATCACTTTCATTGAATGTATGTTTCATAGGTTTCTTCTTAGGTCTATGAGGATCGATAACCCAATCTGTACTACAATGACCACTTACACCATAAAACATGGGTATATTTGGGCGCAAACAGGGACCCAAGAGGGTTTCCAGTGAGATTTTGACCCTTGAGAGGGTTTGTTAAATAATGAGTGTATATTATTATGGGTTTTACCTAAGAACTCAAATCAATGATGTGATCTTAGGACAGCTATTTTGAAAATGGTAGGTCATGCATTGGAGAAGCTGACCTTGATTATATGATAAGGTTTTGGGTGGATGGAAAACAATTGTGAGATTTATTATATGAGATATTATGAGAAGGATGAACCTACCTTGAATCATTATAACACTAATAAAAAATTAGCCTTTAGCAGCGCTGTTATTTATTAGTGTTAGAAGAAAACTCTCAAAAATAGAATATTTATCAACGTTAAAGAAAGTGTTGATAAATTTAACCTTTTATCAATGCTTCTATTTTAGCATTGATAAAGAAAACCTTTATCAGTGCTTTAATTTTAGCACTTATAAAGGGTATCCTTTATCAAAGCTTTATTTTTAGCATTAATAAAGTGTATCCTTTATCAGTGCTTTGTTTTTAGTGCTGATAAAAGTTACACATTTTCATCACTTTACGTTTAGCATGGATAAATATTTCTTTCATCAACACATTTTTAGCAGTGACAAATAGAAATAATTAAATAAAATAAAAATAAACAATGTGTTCATTAAAAAAATTAAATTTTATTAATTAAATAATTATTGTTAAAAATGAATTGATTGATTATACATTATTAAATATTAAATATTTTATTAGTTAGATAATTATGATAATCAATGTTAGTAAATTTTATATATTAAATATATATATATTAATGTATATAAATATGATTATATATTTCAAAATATTTATGAAAATTACATTAAATTATGATATATTTATTGAATAATGGTATATAATTAAAAATAAATATGAATTAAAAATATTGACTAATTGCATAGTACTCGACGTACATATAATTGAATGTCATTTGAGTTTACAATTTAATATAGATCAAATGTGTGTCATATTGATTTCACATATACTTATAATTAATGCATTCTTATATACAATATGTACACACAGAGAACTTATACATTTTTTCAATATTGTTAGTGTACCTATATATTCTTAATTTATTCAATTTCACTCATTTTGTATATATATGCATGCACTTAAAATTGGATATTCATTAATAATGTTAAAAATATATCTGTAAATAAAAAATATTTATAAATGTACATTCATTGTATTTATACAATTATATATTTATAGTTATAAATAAGTAAATGTTTTAAAAGTATTTATGTAATTATTAATACATAATTATGTATATTTAAATAATTATTATAATTATAACAAATTTACTTAAATAATGAATATATTTACTAAATTTATATTTATTTTTAATTTTTAAACATATATATATAATTATATAAATAATTTTTTTAAAATATTTATATAATTATAAATAAATAATAAATATATTTCAAAAGAAATATATTTTCAATATTTATATTTATATTTATTTATTTATTATTTATAAATATTTACAATTATTTATTTATAATAATAACTATAAATCCTTTAATAGTTCTTTAATAATAAATGATGATAAAAGAATCTTTATCAGTGTTTTTTTCATGCAGATAAAGATGAAGATTTATCAATGCTAAAAAAACGCTGATAAATGAACATTTATCAACACTATAAGTTTAGTGCCAATAAATGAACATTTATTAGTGCTATAAGTTTATGACTAATAAAATTGGTTTTGTCAGTGTTTTTTTGTGCCAATAAAGACGAATCTTTATTAGTTCTAAATAAACGCTGAAAAATATTCCTTCTATCATTACCTATTGGTAAGTGTTGATAAAATTGTCCCGATCTATTTTAAAAACCCTAAAAATTTCTGAACCTGTCATAGTATAGAATCTTTCCATTAAATCCACCCACTGTCGACATTACTCCGTGATGAATCAAAGGTTTAATCACACCACTAGATTACCTCCAAACATCTCGTCTGACATCCGAAGAAGTTCTCGGATTTTCTTCAAACTAGAAAAGTATACCTTCCGATTTTCTTTGTGAATTTCTTGTTTTTTAATTTTTTTATTCTAATATTTGTTTATGATCTTTTTTTATGATCCTTTTTTATGATTTTTTTGTGATATGTTATTTGGGGAACAATTTTTGGACCTTTGTTTGTATTGATTATCGATGTATGATCTGTTGGTTTATATCTGACACTGAACCTTGGATATATTTATTGTTTTTTTACTACTATGTTTTATATATTCTTACTAAAAAAAAAAATTCCTCTATTGGTTATATGTAACATAAGATCTATTTACTCTTAGAATTCACTATAGTTCTTAGTTTTCTTATGGATTATATTCAAAGAAGTCATCCCCAGTTAAGCACATGAGGTTTTATCACATCAATCCTTCATTTTTTGAATCATTATGGTCCTTTTAGTTAATGTTATGTTTGAATATCAAGTTTGTATCTATTATATATTTCTTATAGACTATAAGTGAGTGAGTTTTTATATTTTCATGGAATGTGTGTGTGTCTATATAGCTATTGCATCATTTATTTCTATAGTTTTTTTGTCTAACAGGCATGTTTTTATCGAGTAATGATGATTTTAGGTCTGCATGTCCATTGACCCCAAGGGTCTTGATAGAATATTGTTCAACCTCTGGAACTAATTGTTTCTATTGGGGGAGGACCACCTACCATTTATGGTTTTTTATACCCAAAGTTTATGGCATCCTTTATTGAATTTGAGGTGCATTATAGGTCAAATGATGGTCTGACCTGGTGGTGTCTGGGTAATTCGGGTTGGGGTCATTACACTATCCATCTTCCGGTTTACACAAATAAAGTTTGGTGATAATATAATTTATTATTTTCCTTTATATTCCTCAATTTTTTCAAATTCCAACAACCCTTATTATTTGATTTGGAATATCTAGGCGATCATATATTCTCGTAGAATTGATCCATATTTCCTTTATTAAAATTTTCTATAACTTTTACTTTTGATAATGAATATATTATGTGTATTTATTTATATATTGTATAAAATAAATATTTTATTAACCCAATAGGTTGAATATGAACCAAAAATGGATGCACTCTAATCGTTTGACAAAAGAATATAAAGATGGAGTTAAAGAGTTTATCATGTTTGTAAGAGAGCATGCAGACAATCCTTCTAAAATCCTTTTTCCATGTTTACATAGATGTTATTCAAGACAAAGTAGTCCCAAAGAGTTCTAAGAACATTTGATTTTTCATGTAACAGATCAAATCTATAAATATTGGACTAAACATGGGGAAAAACTGAATGTGTACATTGATTGGGATGATACTACGGTTTATGAATCATTTGATATGAATACCTTCGTAAAAGATGATTGAGATCGCATAGAAGAGATGACAATGATAATTGAAGATGACCATCATTATTGACCAATGTTTTTTGAGGGGTTAAATAGTTATTCCATGAAACCATTGTATATTGGTTGTACTGAATACATAACATTGTCAGTTTTATTGAAGTTATATAATTTGAAAGTTGGTAGTGGATGGAGTGAAACTTTCATTACAGAACTACTTGGTCTTCTGAAATATAATCTACTAAAACAAAATGAACTAACATGCTGAAAATATTATGCTAAAAGAACGTTACATTCATTGGGAATGATATATAAAAAATAAATGCTTGTCCAAATGATTGTGTATTATTTCACAAGGACCATGAATCACTCGTCAAATTATCTATATGTGGTACCGATCTATACACAAAAAATGAATCAAGTACTTCAAAATATTTTTGGTAATTTCATATAATTATATGGTTTAGAATACTATATGGATGTTAGGAAACCACATGACCATTAACATGGGATGAAGATACAATAATTAAATATGAGAACCTACGTCATCTACCAAATTCTCCTCAATGAAAGAAAATTGAATACGAGTTTCCTGAATTTGGAGATGAGCTGAGAAACTTTCGTCTTGTGTTATATATAGATGGAATAAATCCTTTTTCTGTATAGAGTATTACTCACAGTACATGGCCCATCATGTTGGTAAATTATAAATTCCCACTATGGTTATGCATGAAGCACAAATATATTATGTTGTCTCTTATTATATTTGGACCAAAGAAACCAGGTATTGATATTGATGTCTACATAGATCCATTGATCGAAGATATAAAATTGATGTGGGGTATAGGTGTAAAAATGTATGATTCTCATAGGAGTAAACAATTCACATTGAGGTCCACGTAATAGGAGATGATAAATAGATTCCTTGCTTATGTAAATTTATCAGGCTATATAAATAAAGGCATAATGGGGTGTCCCATTTGTGAAAAATGCACATACTCAATTCAATTAAATCATTCCTATAAGACTCTGTTTTTAGGACATCAAGATTTTTTACCTCAATGATATAAATACTGATCTTGGACAACAACATTTTATGGGAATATCGAACAAGGTACAACACCGTCTCCAGTCATGGGTGTTCAACTATACAAAAATGTAAAAAATATTGACACTATTTTTGGTAAACAATTTTTGAAAAACCAAAAAAAAAGGTTGGAATAAGAGATCAATTTTCATTGAATTGTTGTATTGGAATTGTTTGTATGTTAGAAATTTGCTTGATGTCGTGTTTGTAGAAAAAAATGTATTTTACATTGTTATTGGCATGTTACTAAATGTTTCTAGAAAAATGAAATATGGCATCAAGGTTTGGTTAGACTTGATTGAAATGGGTATAGGTTAAATGTAACACCCCGAGATTTTATGAAAAATATTCTTTTAATTTCATTAATTTTTTGTGTTGTATGCTACACCAATATTACCTTGCACTATACGCAACACCGTATTAGCTTGTAGTATACGTAACACTGTTCTTGGATCATGTTACACACAATTTTGATAATAGTTATTCTACGAAACATTGAGTATATATATATATATATTCAATGTATAGATGAAATATGTTTGGATTATGTTATATGAAACAACGACAGATTCTTTCACAACACGCAACCCTGACTTGGCTTGCATTACATGCAATCATGACCTTCCTCGATAGCGTGTGTTGTACGCAATACCGGGTTTTACTAAACAACGATATATTATTATAATATTATTATGAACTTGGCGTTATGAATAGTATTAACTAAATTTTGAATTTTAAAACATTATTATTCATCTTACACATTTTCTAGAACATGGTATAAGAACAAAATAAATTTTTCGGGTAAAATAAGTATTTTTCAAAAAATGCAGTTTTGACGCCTTTTGATGGAGCACCCACTTTAAATCTAGTTTTTGACATTTTTATAAGTTCAATTTGACAAAACAAATTCTTCTTTGGAATCATGAAATAAAAATTTACTTTGGATAAATTTTTCATATTATTCTGATAACTTTCATATTTTGATGAATAGTAAAAACACGCTATATTTTAATTAAAAACAACTTTTTTATCGCAATAATTTATATGGTTAAATTATAATATTGAATGGTTTTAAAGTATAAATAGAATATATTTTTACCATTTAATATAATTTATGTCATTAGCATTGATTCTACCTTGAATTCGTAGAATAAAACAATTCAATCTTTTGCAATGTTTTAAAGAAAAACCCGTTATCTTTTGACAACGGGATTAATTTTAATTTAATCTCTACAAATTTTGTGTATTGAATTTGGAAAAATGGATTCCATATTTGGAATCAGTGTATCCAAATTATGTTAATAAGCTACTTTTTATTTTTGGGAATTATGAATAGTAACTATGGTAAATTTTATTTACCATAGTTAAAGGTAAATCGGGTAATTAAGGGTAAATATAATATTATAAAATTACCCTAAGACATGTCAAAATCCTATTTTATGACTAAAAGTCGACCCATATCACCTAAGGGTCAGATTAGATTCATTTAATGGACTTTGTTTCATGAAAATAATTTAATTATTATTAAAACCAAAGAATGTGACAACATGTCACTTTCTTAAATCTTATAAGTATAATAATTTTAATTTAATGATAAACTTCATGAAACTTCAAACATGAATAGTCTACAAGAATATAATACATTTATCTACATCATAAGAATTTATTTATAATTTTTAGGGATTAAATAATTATCATTTATTATGACACAAAGATGATGCAGTAATTATCTTATTAATGAAATATTGACATAATTGATGTTATAAATACCCAAATAAATATAATTTAAGACTTTTTATTAATTCAACTAATTTTATAGGTTAATATGACATGTTATTAGTGATTTAATTAATTATTTTAGAACTAATAATTCTTTTATGATTTTCACAAAAATCAATTACTAAATACTGTCAAAATTGACAAAAAAATAGTGTTTAAAACAAATATTATATTATTAATTGTTATTTTATTCCTAAAAATCTAAGGTTCTGCCAAATGACTTAGATAAGGTTATATATATTAATATTAAACAACTTGGGGGTTCGTTTGGCTTCTTATAAAAAGTTTATTAACCTTATAGTATAAGAACACAAGAAGACACGGTAAAAGTAAAATTATTTAACTTAATGTTAAATCTAAATGATAAGGTTAAAATAGGAACCTAAACTTGTCTAAATTCTATTGGATGAGAGGATTTAGACCCATACCTACCTTATCTTCGAAATAAATCAATTTGGAGCAATTTAAAACCGAATTTGTATTTATAATAAAATAATAGTTTTAGTTATTCCAAAGGTACCCCTCTCCTCCCTTATAAAAGGGCACCTCCTCCCTATCTTCCTCACACCACTTTGAGCCTTAAAGCTCGTCCAACCCCTGCCAAATTTCGTTCTCCACTTCCCTAGAAACATCATAGAGGTTCTGGTCTTCCTCAAAGACAAATTTTAGTGCCCTAAAAGGAGATCTCAATGAGGTGCTTCAAAGAAGAGGTAATGTCTGTTACCGATTCTTTCATCTTTATTTCTTCTTCCACTTCTTCTTCTTAGGTTGTTTCATTATGAAATAATAACATCAGTATCAATTATATAATGATATGTTATTATAATTATGAAACAACCTTATTTCACCATCTATCCATCCTACGGAAAACGAAATCACCGCTCGTGCGTACGTACGGAATACTGTCTCCATTTCGTGGTGTAATCTATTTTCCACCACCACCTTACATGGATGGGTATAATGGTGTAAATAATAACTATATATGATTATTGTAAAGTGATATTGATTCTGAAATAGTATACATACACTCCAATACAATTCCATGATCATGAGAACGATATCATCGCTCCTGCGTACGTACGGACTATCGTCTCCACAACGCGATGAGATTCATTCTCCACGTTAACCATTCATGAATGATTATAAATTATATATAATAATTAATAATTAAATATATGACATAATAATGATTCTGGATTTATGTGTATATATATGTATTTCATCTACTTAATTCCATTCAACTCAATAAGGAAAAGAAAACAGCGTTCATGCGTACGTACGGTCTACCGTCTCCATGAACGGTGTATTTCTTTCCATTTACTAATTTATTATATATATGTATATTATGAATATATATTATATATAAATCATGTTTTATATTCTGGAATTAAGTAATCATGATCTAAGTAATCATATAAATAATTACAAGTCAAAACACGGACAACAAATGAAACGATTTTACCCAAAACGCTCTTTAACATGGAATTTACAAAAGAATGGGTAATATAAAGCCATAAGTGAACCATATATGATATCATAACAATGATTATGATTATGTAATAAGTCAACGACATTATTTAAATCATTATACAGGAGGTTCGGACACATACGAAGAAAATCGAACCTAAGGTAAGGGAAATATCACAATCTCATTTTTATCCGAGATTGTTTATACTTTGGTATTTACTGGGGTGTATTTTATCATCCACATACATGTTTCCTCAATATTTAATATTATTTCCATCCAACTACAATTGTTTAAATCCAATTTTACCCTTTGGTGAGTTTTTAGTAAAAGATATGAAAAGAATCTTTTGTCGTTTTTCGTACGAGGTACTTTTTTACTTTTCCGACAAAAGTATGAAGAATATTTTTTTAACTTATACGGAATGAATGGATTTTTAAAACATTATTTCCAAGAATCTTCCTTTAGAA
Source organism: Viscum album (assembly GCA_963277665.1). Taxonomy (NCBI): domain Eukaryota; kingdom Viridiplantae; phylum Streptophyta; class Magnoliopsida; order Santalales; family Viscaceae; genus Viscum; species Viscum album. The sequence goes on along the minus strand of OY728143.1, from coordinate 955,817,076 downwards.
GTTTTCATTTTTATTTTTAATCAAATTCTTTTAGTTTAAAATTGTATGACATGTTAAGAAAGAAAAATGTTTTTGAAGCAGAAAGGATATTTTCTTGAAGAATGGAGTTCAAGTGTTTTATCAAAATTAGTTTCCATCTAAGATAATATAGGGTTCTGTTTCTATCCCTATTATTACATTGATTTGATTATGTTGTGATGGAATTATTTTTATGAATTCATTTATCTTATATTAATTGTTTTATGATGTCATGTTGTTTAAGAATCCCATTTTTATTACATGGGTTATACAATGATGTATGATTTATGATTTTGTGGCACACATATGAATGGTATCATTTTGAGATGGGTGGGACCTATATCTCCCTCCAATGCATTGGGTAATGATTTTATATCTCATGAGATAGACATGGATGGAATGGTAGGTTATACCGGTTCAGTGAAACAGGACTGAAACGGGGAGTGAACTCAATTCAGAAAGGGACTTTGTCCACTAAGATAGTCTTGGCAATGAGTCTTGACTAATAAGAAATGATTCTCTATGATTATGTGTGTATGCGACAAAGTTTAATGATTTAAGTTATGATTATTGGGATTTCATTTCACTACTATGATTTATCCCATGTTATGAAATTCTGCTCTCTTTTGCAGGTTAAGATTTCCAAAATGTTATGTTCTTATGATGAGATTGATATTTCTTTTGTTTACCCTTACTGAGCATTTGAGCTCACCCTTTTATGTTTTCTTTTCCCCAGGATATAAAGAAATGTTTTAGGTAAAAAAAGGAAGATCTTTATGGGAGATGTTGAAGATCTTTCACCATGATTAGAATATTATATTCCGAGTTTCCAAAGACACTAAACTATTACGATCCTTGTGTGTGTGTTTTTGTTATGTACTAAGTATTCCGCAAAAGTAATGTAATTTCCATGTACGTCAGGCTTCAGGTCTCTACAGTTGGTATCAGAGGAAAGGTTTAGTCAACCTTTGGAAACTAGGATGTGAGAACATTAGTGAGAACCCTAGAGATATTTCTATGGTATGTCTGGGGATGTCCCTAAGGTTAAGTATACGTATAGGTTATAGTCCTAGAATTACGCTAACGATCTTAGAATTAAACCTAAGATGTTATATATTGAAGGTACTACCCCTTTATTATGTTTTTTTCCCTAGCATGATTCTTGCCTCTCACATTATTCTTTTTGGGTTTTAGAAAATGGCTGGAAACAGGAAGATTCACGATAATGGAGGATATGATAGAAAATGGAATGATTTTCTTCATGAGAAACCAAATGAAACGGGATCTGGAAGTCCAAACATCGTTATTATGCCTAATCAGCAATCTCATAATATGATCAATAATCTCAACTTTGGTAAGTTTCCCGACTCAGATAATAAGAGAAAGATGGAGTTTCATGATGATCATAGAGGAAAGAAAGTTTAATTTCCCCTATGTAAGTCATGTGGGAAGAGGAATCAAGGAAAATGTTTCAAAGGAACTGGAAGATGCTTTGGGTGTGGAAAAGAAGGACATAAAGCCAATAAGTGAAAAGTAAAAGGTTCAGTTAACACCATGGATGAGGATAATGGTATTGCTACGACATCAACAATGGTTAAATGTTTTAAATGTGGAATGTACGGGAATTATGCAAACCAATGCCCTAATGGAAAGTCTCATGAAGAGAATCAGTATGGTCGTATGGGTAGTATTTATATTGATGATGATGAAGAGACTACAAATGATATGTGATATGAAAGAATTGTTGAAGCTCGGTCAATGGTTTAAAATGGTAGTGGATTGATTACATGTTTATCAAGTGTAATGTTGTATAAGTAATCTCATGGTACAATGGAATAAAGAGACATCTAAGGATCGTTACATTGTTTTCTTTCCTTGAGTTATGAAAGTGTATGATTAATGCTACCAGTATCCATGAAAGGTTATTCAGATATTTTTTGAATATAGAGGATATGCGCATAATGAAGGGATAAGCAGAAAATTAAATGTTTGATAGTATTCATGAGCTCATGACTGATATAAGGAGAAGGTTATATCATGGTTTGAGTATATAGAATTTTTGGATTTTGGTATGTGGAAAGAGTTAACTTTTGACAGCATTCATGTTTTCACTAAGGGTTAATGGTTATTCATTTTTCAAGAGAATACATGATTAAGGTATTCACATGATTGGAATGTGACCAACAAGATATATGGGGGATAAATGATGGTATTCACATTCTTGGTTGATGACATTTCAAGTAATCGTTTTCTTTATACTATGAGCTTGGACCGAAGTATTTTATATAAGCCTAAAGATTGGAATGGATTATGTTGGACATAAGTTAGTATTGTTTAAGGATGAAATTTTTTTTGATATTATTGATGGGATGTTATAGTAATGTAGTTTTAGAAAAAGGACAACCTGCAGGACGGGCGACAGCCCATCGCGTCGGACAAGGCTGTGGGAATCGAACCCACAACCGAAGTGCGACTAGCCTTTATCGCATACCACTGGCCTACAGGAAGTCTATGTTTAGTAGAAACTAGTTTTATTATATTAAGAAGTATGATATATGAAGTATAAGTCCATTTTAGGAACCATATATGATTAATCTCACTATAGATGGACTTATGTATTTTTGATAACTTTTCTAACCTTTTGTTTGAAACAGATGGAATGACCCATCATTCTATCACATGATCTATTAACACTTCATGAATTACAAATTCAACTTCATTTCTTTATGAGATGAAGTAGAAATTGTTCAAAGCACGAAAAACAGTGAGATTGTACCAAAATATAGTAAGTATTTATTCTAATTCAAAATCTTCAACTTTAGGGAAATGATCTTGAAAACCAGAAAAAATGTTTTCCTAGTGCCCTTATATCCGATGAATCAGATGGTACCCTAGATCATCACAAATTTATGGCTTTGTGATTTCTGGCTTTTCCATAGCCATGTTCTCTACCACTCTCCATCAGAACATGATGGTTAGATTTTTCTTCCATATCCATATTTTCACCTATGTTCTCCTACGTGGAAACTCGGTGATGAGTTAATTTGGGTAACCATTACATTTCATACTTTAGTTTTTAAAGCCATGTTTTGGTATTCCTTTTTACGATGTGGGTTTCTATTAAACAAACTTTTGAGTAGTAAACCATTTATAACCCCGACGAATTTTGAGGGTGAAATTCATTTTAAGGGGGGTAGAATGTAACACCCCGAGATTTTATGAAAAATATTCTTTTAATTTCATTAATGTCTTATGTTGTATTCTACACCAAGATTACCTTGCGCTATACGCAACACCGTATTATCTTGTAGTATACGCAACACTATTCTTGGATCATGTTACACACAATTTTGATAATAGTTATTCTACGCAACATTGAGTATATATATATATTTATTCAATGTATAGATGAAATATGGTTGTATTATTTTATATGAAACAACGAAGGATTCTTGCACAACATGCAACCCTGACTTGGCTTGCATTACACGCAATCACGACCTTCCTCGATAGCGTGTGTCGTACGCAATACCGGGTTTTACTAAACAACGATATATTATTATAATATTATTATGAACTAGACTTTATGAATAGTATTAACTAAAATTTGAATTTTATAACATTATTATTCATCTTACACATTTTCTAGAACATGGTATAAGAACAAAATAAATTTTTTGGGTAAAATAAGTATTTTTCAAAAAATGCAGTTTTGCCGCCTTTTGATGGAGCACCCACTTTAAATCTAGTTTTTGACATGTTTATAAGCTCAATTTTACAAAATAAAATTCTTCTTTGGAATCATGAAATATAAATTTACTTTGGATAAATTTTTCATATTATTCTGGTAACTTTCATATTTTGATGAATAGTAAAAACACGCTATATTTTAATTAAAAACAACTTTTTTTATCGCAATAATTTATATGGTTAAATTATAATATTGAATGGTTTTAAAGTATAAATAGAATATATTTTTACCATTTAATATAATGTATGTCATTATCATTGATTCTACCTTGAATTCGTAGAATAAAACAATTCAATCGTTTGCAATGTTTTAAAGAAAAACCCATTTTCTTTCGACAACGGGATTAATTTTAATTTAATTTCTGCAACTTTTGTGTATTGAATTTGGAAAAATGGATTCCATATTTGGAATCAGTGGATCCAAATTATTTTAATAAGCTACTTTTTATTTTTGGGAATTATGAATAGTAACTACGGTAAATTTTATTTACCATAGTTAAAGGTAAATCGGGTAATTAAGGGTAAATATAATATTATAAAATTTCCCTAACACATGTCAAAATCCTATTGTATGACTGAAATTCGACCCATATCACCTAAGGGTCGGATTATATTCATTTAATGGACTTTGTTTCATGAAAATAATTTAATTATTATTAAAACCAAAGAATGTGACAACATGTCACTTTCTTAAATCGTATAAGTATAATAATTTTAATTTAGTGATAAAATTCATGAAACTTCAAACATGAATAGTCTACTGAAATCTAATACAATTATCTACATCATAGGAATTTATTTAGAATTTTTATGGATTAAATAATTATCATTTATTATGACACAAAGATGATGCAGTAATTATCTTATTAATGAAATATTGACATAATTGATGTTATAAATACCCAAATAAATATAATATAAGACTTTTTATGAATTAAAATAATTTTATAGGTTAATATGACATGTTAGTATTTATTTAATTAATTATTTTAGAACTAATCATTCTGTTATGATTTTCACAAAAATCAATTACTAAATACTGTCAAAATTGACAAAAAATAGTTTTTAAAACAAATATTATATTAATAATTGTTATTTTATTCCTAAAAATCTAACGTTCGGCCAAATGACTTATATAAGGTTATATATATTAATATTAAACAACTTGGGGGTTCTTTTGGCTTCTTATAGTAAGTTTATTAACCTTATAGTATAAGAACACAAGAAGACACGGTAAAAGTAAAATTATTTAACTTAATGTTAAATCTAAATGATAACGTAAAAATGGGAACCTAAACTTGTCTAAATTCTATTGTATGAGAGGATTTAGACCCATCCCCACCTTATATTCTAAATAAATCAATTTGGAGCTATTTAAAACCGAAATTGGATTTATAATAAAATAATAGTTTTAGTTATTCCAAAGGTACCCATCTCCTCCCTTATAAAAGGGCACCTCCTCCCTCTCTTCCTCACACCATTTTGAGCCTTCAAGCTCGGCCAAACCCTGCCAAATTCCCTTATAAAATTCCCTAGAAACATCCTAGAGGTTCTGGTATTCCTCAAAGACCAATTTTAGTGCCCTAAAAGGAGATCTCAAAGAGGCGCTTCAAAGAAGAGGTAATGTCCGTTACCGATTCTTTCATCTTTATTTATTCTTCCACTTCTTATTCTTAGGTTGTTTCATTATGAAGTAATAACATCAGTATCACTTATATACTGATATGTTATTATAATTATGAAACAACCTTATTTCACCATCTATCCATCCTATGGAAAATGAAATCACCGCGCGTGCGTACGTATGGAATACCGTCTCCACGCCGTGGTGTAATCTATTTTCCACCACCACCTTACTTGGATGGGTATAATGGTGTACATAATAACTATATATGATTATTGTAAAGTGATATTGATTCTGAAATAGTATACATACACTCCAATACAATTCCACGATCATGATAACGATATCATCGCTCGTGCGTACGTACGGACTATCGTCTCCACGATGCGATGAGATTCATTCTCCACGTTAACCATTCATGAATGATTATAAAGTATATATAATAATTAATAATGAAATATATGAAATAATAATGATTCTGTATTTATGTGTATATATATGTATGTCATCTACTTAATTCCATTCAACTCAATAAGGAAAAGAAAACAGCGTTCATGCGTACGTATGGTCTACCGACTCCATGAATGGTGTATTTCTTTCCATTTACGGATTTATTATATATATGTATATTATGAATATATATTATATATAAATCATGTTTTATATTCTGGAATTAAGTAATCCTGATCTAAGTAATCATATGAATAATTACAAGTCAAAACACGGACGACAAATGAAACGATTTTACCCAAAACGCTCTTTAACATGGAATTTACAAAAGAACGGGTAATATAAAGCCATAAGTGAACCATATATGATATCATAACAATGAGTATGATTATGGAATAAGTCAATGACATTATTTAAATCATTATATAGGAGGTTCGGACACATACGAAGCAAATCAGACCTAAGGTAAGGGAAATATCACAATCTCATTTTTATCCAAGATTGTTTATACTTTGGTATTTATTGGGGTGTATTTTATCATCCACATCCATGTTTCCTCAATATGTAATATTATTTCCATCCACCTACAATTTTTTAAATCCAATTTTACCCTTTGGTGAGTTTTTAGTAAAAGATATGAAAAGAATCTTTTGTCATTTTTCGTACGAGGTACTTTTTGACTTTTCTGAAAAAAGTATGAAGAATGTTTTTTTAACTTATACGGCATGAATGGATATTTAAAAAATTATTTCCAAGAATCTTCCTTTACAAGTTTTCATGTTTATTTTTAATCAACTTCTTTTAGTTTAAAACTGTATGACATGTTAAGAAAGAAAAATGTTTTGGAAGCAGAAAGGATATTTTAATCAAGAATGGAGTTCAAGTGTTTTATCAAAATTATTTTCCATCTAAGTTAATATAGGGTTCTGTTTCTATCCCTATTATTAAATTTATTTGATTATGTTGTGATGGAATTATTTTTATGAATTCATTTATCTTATATGAATTGTTTTATGATGTCATGTTGTTTAAGAATCTCATTTTTATTACATGGGTTATGCAATGATGTATGATTTATGATTTTTTGGCACACATATGAATGGTATCATTATGAGATGGTTGGGACCTATATCTCCATCCAATGCATTGGGTAAAGATTTTATATCTCATGAGATAGACATGACTGGAATGGTAGGTTATACCGATTCAGTGAAACAGGACTGAAACGAGGAGTGAACTCGGTTCAGAAAGGGACTTTGTCCACTAAGATAGTCTTGGCAATGAGTCTTGACTAATAAGAAATGATTCTCTATGATTATGTGTGTATGCGACAAAGTTTAATGATTTAAGTTATGATTATTGGGATTTCATTTCACTACTATGATTTATCCCATGTTATGAAATTCTGCTCTCTTTTGCAGGTTAAGATTTCCAAAATGTTATGTTCTTATGATGCGATTGATATTTCTTTTGTTTACCCTTACTGAGCATTTGAGCTCACCCTTTTATGTTTTCTTTTCCCCAGGATATAAAGAAATGTTTTAGGTAAAAAAAGGAAGATCTTTATGGGAGATGTTGAAGATCTTTCACCATGATTAGAATATTATATTCCGAGTTTCCAAAGACACTAAACTATTACGATCCTTGTGTGTGTGTTTTTGTTATGTACTAAGTATTCCGCAAAAGTAATGTAATTTCCATGTACGTCAGGCTTCAGGTCTCTACAGTTGGTATCAGAGGAAAGGTTTAGTCAACCTTTGGAAACTAGGATGTGAGAACATTAGTGAGAACCCTAGAGATATTTCTAAGGTATGTCTGGGGATGTCCCTAAGGTTAAGTATACGTATAGGTTATAGTCCTAGAATTACGCTAACGATCTTAGAATTAAACCTAAGATGTTATATATTGAAGGTACTACCCCTTTATTATGTTTTTTTCCCTAGCATGATTCTTGCCTCTCACATTATTCTTTTTGGGTTTTAGAAAATGGCTGGAAACAGGAAGATTCACGATAATGGAGGATATGATAGAAAATGGAATGATTTTCTTCATGAGAAACCAAATGAAACGTAATCTGGAAGTCCAAACATCGTTATTATGCCTAATCAGCAATCTCATAATATGATCAATAATCTCAACTTTGGTAAGTTTCCCGACTCAGATAATAAGAGAAAGATGGAGTTTCATGATGATCATAGAGGAAAGAAAGTTTAATTTCCCCTATGTAAGTCATGTGGGAAGAGGAATCAAGGACAATGTTTCAAAGGAACTGGAAGATGCTTTGGGTGTGGAAAAGAAGGACATAAAGCCAATAAGTGAAAAGTAAAAGGTTCAGTTAACACCATGGATGAGGATAATGGTATTGCTACGACATCAACAATGGTTAAATGTTTTAAATGTGGAATGTACGGGAATTATGCAAACCAATGCCCTAATGGAAAGTCTCATGAAGAGAATCAGTATGGTCGTATGGGTAGTATTTATATTGATGATGATGAAGAGACTACAAATGATATGTGATATGAAAGAATTGTTGAAGCTCGGTCAATGGTTTAAAATGGTAGTGGATTGATTACATGTTTATCAAGTGTAATGTTGTATAAGTAATCTCATGGTACAATGGAATAAAGAGACATCTAAGGATCGTTACATTGTTTTCTTTCCTTGAGTTATGAAAGTGTATGATTAATGCTACCAGTATCCATGAAAGGTTATTCAGATATTTTTGGAATATAGAGGATATGCGCATAATGAAGGGATAAGCAGAAAATTAAATGTTTGATAGTATTCATGAGCTCATGACTGATATAAGGAGAAGTTTATATCATGGTTTGAGTATATAGAATTTTTGGATTTTGGTATGTGGAAAGAGTTAGCTTTTGACAGAATTATTGTTTTCACAAAGGGTTAATGGGTATTCATTTTTCCAGAGAATACATGATTAAGGTATTCACATGATTGGAATGTGACCAACAAGATATATGGGGGATAAAAGATGTTATTCACATGCTTGGTTGATGACATTTCAAGTAATCGTTTTCTTTATACTATGAGCTTGGACCGAAGTATTTTATATAAGCCTAAAGATTGGAATGGATTATGATGGACATAAGTTAGTATTGTTTAAGGATAAATTTTTTTTTGATATTATTGATGGGATGTTATAGTAATGTAGTTTTAGAAAAAGGACAACCTGCAGGACGGGCGATAGCCCATCGCGTCGGACAAGGCTGTGGGAATCGAACCCATAACCGAAGTGCGACTGGCCTTTATCGCCTACCACTGGCCTACAGGAATTCCCTGTTTAGTAGAAACTAGTTTTATTATATTAAGAAGTATGATATATGAAGTATAAGTCCATTTTAGGAACCATATATGATTAATCTCACTATAGATGGACTTATGTATTTTTGATAACTTTTCTAACCTTTTGTTTGAAACAGATGGAATGACTCATCATTCTATCACATGGTCTATTAACACTTCATGAATAACAAATTCAACTTCATTTCTTTAAGAGATGAAGTGGAAATTGTTCAAAGCACGAACAACAGTGAGATTGTACCAAAATAAAGTAAGTATTTATTCTAATTCAAAATCTTCAACTTTAGGGAAATGATTTTGAAAACCAGAAAAAATGTTGTCCTAGTGCCCTTATATCTGATGAATCAATGGTACCCTAGATCATCACAAATTTATGGCTTTGTGATTTCTGGCTTTTCTATAGCCATGTTCTCTACCACTCTCCATCAGAACATGATGGTTAGATTTTTCTTCCATATCCATATTTTCACCTATGTTCTCCTGCGTGGAAACCCAGTGATGAGTTAATTTGGGTAACCATTACATTTCATACTTTAGTTTTTAAAGCCATGTTTTGGTATTCCTTTTTACGATGTGGGTTTCTTTTAAACAAACTTTTTAGTAGTAAACCATTTATAACCCCGACGAATTTTGAGGGCGAAATTCATTTTAAAGGGGGTAGAATGTAACACCCAGAGATTTTATGAAAAAAAATTCTTTTAATTTCATTAATTTCTTTTGTTTTATGCTACACCAAGATTACCTTGCGCTATACGCAACATCGTATTATCTTGTAGTATACGCAACACTATTCTTGGATCATGTTACACACAATTTTGATAATAGTTATTCTACGCAACATTGAGTATATATATATATATATATTCAATGTATAGATAAAATATAGTTGGATTATGTTATACGAAACAACGAAGGATTCTTGCACAACACGCAACCCTGACTTGGCTTGCATTACACGCAATCACGACCTTCCTCGATAGTGTGTGTTGTACGCAATACCGGGTTTTACTAAACAACGATATATTATTATAATATTATTATGAACTAGACGTTATGAATAGTATTAACTAAATTTTTAATTTTATAACATTATTATTCATCTTACACATTTTCTAGAACATGGTATAAGAACAAAATAAATTTTTCGGGTAAAATAAGTATTTTTCAAAAAATGCAGTGTTGCCGCCTTTGGATGGCGCACCAACTTTAAATCTAGTTTTTGACATGTTTATAAGTTCAATTTGACAAAATAAAATTCTTCTTTGGAATCATGAAATAAAAATTTACTTTGGATAAATTTTTCATATTATTCTGGTAACTTTCATATTTTGATGAATAGTAAAAACACGCTATATTTTAATTAAAAACAAATTTTTTTATCGCAATAATTTATATGGTTAAATTATAATATTTAATGGTTTTAAAGTATAAATAGAATATATTTTTACCATTTAATATAATTTAGTTCATTAGCATTGATTCTACCTTGAATTCGTACAATAAAACAATTCAATCTTTTGCAATGTTTTAAAGAAAAACTCGTTTTCTTTCGACAACGGGATTAATTTTAATTTAATTTCTGCAACTTTTTTGTATTGAATTTTGAAAAATGGATTCCATATTTGGAATCAGTTGATCCAAATTATATTAATAAGAAACTTTTTATTTTTGGGAATTATGAATAGTAATTGCGGTAAATTTTATTTACCATAGTTAAAGGTAAATCGGGTAATTAAGGGTAAATATAATATTATAAAATTACCCTAACACATGTCAAAATCAAATTGGATGACTAAAAGTCGACCCATATCACCTAAGGGTTGGATTAGATTCATTTAATGGACTTTTGTTCATGAAAATAATTTAATTATTATTAAAACCAAAGAATGTGACAACATGTCACGTTCTTAAATATTATAAGTATAATAATTTTAATTTAGTGATAAAATTCATGAAACTTCAAACATGAATAGTCTACAGAAAGCTAATACAATTATCTACATCATAGGAATTTATTTATAATTTTTAGGGATTAAATAATTTTCATTTATTATGACACAAAGATGGTGCAGTAATTATCTTATTAATGAAATATTGACATAATTGATGTTATAAATACCCAAATAAATATAATATAAGACTTTTTATGAATTCAAATAATTTTATAGGTTAATATGACTTGTTATGAGCGATTTAATTAATTATTTTTTAACTAATAATTCTGTTATAATTTTCACAAAAATCAATTACTAAATACTGTCAAAATTGACAAAAAACAATTTTTAAAACAAATATTATATTATTAATTGCTATTTTATTCCTAAAAATATAAGGTTTGGCCAAATGACTTAGATAAGGTTATATATATTAATATTAAACAACTTGGGGGTTCTTTTGTCTTCTTATGGTAAGTTTATTAACCTTATAGTATAAGAACACAAGAAGACACGGTAAAAGTAAAATTATTTAACTTAATGTTAAATCTAAATGATAAGGTTAAAATAGGAACCTAAATTTATCTAAATTCTATTGGATGAGAGGATTTAGACCCATACCTACCTTATCTACTAAATAAATCAATTTGGAGCTATTTAAAACTGAATTTGGATTTATAATAAATTAATAGTTTTAGTTATTCCAAAGGTACCCCTCTCCTCCCTTATAAAAGGGCACCTCATCCCTCTCTTCCTCACGCCACTTTGAGCCTTCAAGCTCGGCCAACCCCTTCCAAATTCCCTTTTTCACTTCCCTAGAAACATCCTAGAGGTTCTTGTATTCCTCAAAGACCAATTTTAGTGCCCTAAAAGGATATCTCAAAGAGGCGCTTCAAAGAAGAGGTAATGTCCGTTACCGATTCTTTCATCTTTATTTCTTCTTCCACTTCTTCTTCATAGGTTCTTTCATTATGAAGTAATAACATCAGTATCACTTATATACTGATATGTTATTATAATTATGAAACAACCTTATTTCACCATCTATCCATCCTACGGAAAATGAAATCACCGTGCATGCGTACGTACGGAATATCGTCTCCATGTCGTGGTGTAATCTATTTTCCACCACCACCTTACTTGGATGGGTATAATGGTGTACATAATAACTATATATGATTATTGTAAAGTGATATTGATTCTGAAATAGTATAAATACACTCCAATATAATTCCACGATCATGAGAACGATATCATCGCTCGTGCGTACGTACGGACTACCGTCTCCACGACGCGATGAGATTCATTCTCCACGTTAACCATTCATGAATAATTATAAAGTATATATAATAATTAATAATGAAATATATGACATAATAATTATTCTGGATTTATGTGTATATATATGTATGTCATCTACTTAATTTCATTCAACTCAATAAGGAAAAGAAAACAGTGTTCATGCGTACGTACAGTCTACCGTCTCCATGAACGGTGTATTTCTTTCCATTTACCGATTTATTATATATATGTATATTATGAATATATATTATATATAAATCATGTTTTATATTCTGGAATTAAGTAATCGTGATCTAAGTAATCATATGAATAATTACAAGTCAAAACACGGACGACAAATGAAATGATTTTACCCAAAACACTCTTTAACATGGAATTTACAAAAGAACGGGTAATATAAAGCCATAAGTGAACCATATATGATATCATAACAATGAGTATGATTCTGGAATAAGTCAATGAAATTATTTAAATCATTATACAAGAGTTTCAGACACATATGAAGCAAATCGGACCTAAGGTAAGGGAAATATCACAATCTCATTTTTATCCGAGATTGTTTATACTTTGGTATTTACTGGGGTGTATTTTATCATCCACATCCATGTTTCCTCTATATGTAATATTATTTCCATCCACCTACAATTTTTTAAATCCAATTTTACCCTTTGGTGAGTTTTTATTAAAAGATATGAAAGGAATCTTTTGTCATTTTTCGTACGAGGTACTTTTTGACTTTTCCGACAAAAGTACAAAGAATGTTTTTTTAACTTATACGGCATGAATGGATTTTTAAAACATTATTTCCAAGAAGCTTCCTTTACAAGTTTTCATGTTTATTTTTAATCAACTTCTTTTAGTTTAAAATTGTATGACATGTTAAGAAAGAAAAATGTTTTTGAAGTAGAAAGGATATTTTCCTCAAGAATGGAGTTCAAGTGTTTTATCAAAATTATTTTCCATATAAGATAATATAGGGTTCTATTTCTATCCCTATTATTACATTGATTTGATTATTTTGTGATGGAATTATTTTTATGAATTTCTTTATCTTATATGAATTGTTTTATGATGTCATGTTGTTTAAGAATCCCATTTTTATTACATGGGTTATGCAATGATGTATGATTTATGATTTTGTGGCACACATATGAATGGTATAATTATGAGATGGGTGGGTCCTATATCTCCCTCCAATGCATTGGGTAAATATTTTATATCTCATGAGATAGACATGGATGGAATGGTAGGTTATACCGGTTCAGTGAAACAGGACTGAAACGAGGAGTTAACTCGGTTCAGAAAGGTACTTTGCCTACTAAGATAGTCTTGGCAATGAGTATTGACTAATAAGAAATGATTATCTATGATTATGTGTGTATTACACAAAGTTTCATGATTTAATTTATGATTATTGGGATTTTATTTCACTACTATGTTTTATCCCATGTTATGAAATTATGCTCTCTTTTACAGGTTAAGATTTCCAAAATGTTATGTTCTTATGATGCGATTGATATTTATTTTGTTTAACCTCACTGAGCATTTGAGCTACCCTTTTATGTTTTCTTTTCCCTAGGATATAAAGAAATGTTTTAGGTAAAAAAAAGGAATATCTTTATGGGATATGTTGAAGATCATTCACCACGATTAGAAGATTATATTCCGAGTTTCCAAAGACACTAAACTATTACGATCCTTGTCTGTGTGTTTTTGTTATGTACTAAGTATTCCACAAAAGTAATGTAATGTCCATGTACGTCAGGCTTCGGGTCTCTACATTAAAGGTGGAATTTTCATCCTCCATTATCCTACACTCTATCCAGACAGGAGAAATCGAAATTTTTTCTTTTCCTTAGGAGTGTAAAAGTTTAATAGGGGTATTAATAAATTATCATTAATGTGGTTTCAATGACTAATTTCAAGTTAAAAGGACTAAAATCACACGACTGTCATGTTTTAATGCAATAATTAATGCATGTTTCTTTCCATTGCATTCTGCCTCAAAATGTATGACATACATTAACCAGAATCTTCTTCATTTTCAAAGTCATATATAGTAATCTTATATACCATGAAAAGTTTCCCATCATGGATAAGTAGATTTCAATCATATTATGTGAATTAGAAATGTTCATCACACCATCATTCTTTGAAATAATGGTCCACTGAATGGTTCACTTGGTCAAAGAGGTTCCACTATGTGGTATTGTCCATTATAGATGGATGTACCCCATCAAAAAGTATATGAATATTTTGAAAATGTATGTCAAGAATCAAAGTCAACCAGAAGGTTGTATTATAGAACGATATATTGTTGAAGAATCTATTGAATTATATAACTATTACTAATCAGATATTGAAATCATTGGTCTCCCAAATTTTGGTCATACCGAACGCCTTATGGGAAAAAGTATTTCCAGAAGTAATGTTGTAACAATTACCTTAACAAAGCGAGAGAAAGCACATATTTACAGATTACGTAATAGTGAATATGTGGATCTATACATTGAAACCCAAAAATAAATTCTTAGATATTTGAATCCATCAAAGGAGGAATTATTGATATCAGATACACATAATTAACAGTTTATAGGATGGTTCAGAGATAAAATTTATAAGGCGTTATCATAAATTTCAAATTAAATTGCCAAACGACTTCAATGACTTTCCAGAGGACTGAATACAAGTGTTATATCTTACACTAGGTTTGTAATCAATGGTTATATATTCTATAAAAATGAACATGATGACTTTAGTATGATGCAAAACAGTGGTGTTATGCTTGTGGTTGAGGCAATGCACTTATCTAGTTCTAAGGATAGAAATCCAATTTATGAAAATATGTCATATTTTGTCATTATTGAATAGATATATGAGTTGGGTTATACAACATTTCAAGTGCTGATTTTCTGTTTCAAATGGGTTGAAAATATTAATGTAGTGAAAGTTGATGAAATGGGCTTTATGAAGGTGACATTCAGAGTATAAGTGGAAAAAGACAAGTTGTCCATAATGGAATCACAAGCAGTGCAATTATTTTATGTCTCTGATCCAACAAAAAAGAATTGGTTGATTGTCTTATTGGTGACTAAAAAAATTTTGAGTCTGATGAAAATTCAATTGAGGGTGACCCGTTCATCGGGACATCACAATCAGTTCATGTTGGTCCCACTATAGGCAATGTATTATACATTAGAGGGGACCACAAATAATGGATCTAGATTCTTGAAAGAGGAACCAAATCCTTAAAACCTTTAAAAAATATAAAGATAGATCAATGAGAAGGTAAAAGTGTTTTTTAATAAATCATGTTTCTTATGATAATATTATATATTATCTACTATATTGACATAATCTAAATTAAATGTCTGACTACTCATTCAGACACTTTCTTCAACACATGATGATATTACCAATCCCTCGAAATAACAAACTATAATGAAGGAAACCCTTTTTTTAGATAAAAAGGTAATGTTAAGATATACTTTCTCTATTTTACCAAAAAATTATATAATGGAACTTTGATTTAATTTTCATTATTCCTTGAAGAGTTCATTTATTTTAGAATACTTCTATCCATGTTTAATTCTTTTTTAAGAAGTGCAATGATTTTGTCTCTACTCAATCAAGGTTGTAATCTTGATATTTCTATAGTAAAATAATTGTCCATAGAATTAATATATTGTTTCATATTTATGTATAATTTATTTCTTTTTAGTATTACATAAATAATAATTTTTTTCTTATACAGATGGATTCTTTTGTTCGAGTTGGGGGTTCTCTATCCAACTTTCATGATCTTTATCCCTTAAAACCTTTTCACCCCTACATTGGTGAATTTATCACTTTCTTTTAAGTTACCTCCAGTGCCTTTGTAGGAATAGAAACAATTATGCCTTTGTAGGAAGAGAAATTATGCTAACTCTGCTCAATTACAATGGTAATATTTACTTTTGGATAGTAAAATCATTATCCATAGAATTAATGTATTATTTCATATGTATGTTTAATTTATTTATTTTGATTATTACTCAAATAATAATTATTTTCTTATACAGGTGGATTATTTTTTCGATTTGGTTGTGCTCTATCCTACTTTCATTCTCCTTCTCCCATAAAACCTTTTCAAGCCTGTAGTGGTACATTTATCACTTTCTTTCAAGTTATATTCACTATAATTGCAGGAACATCAATAAATATACCTCTCCTCAATTATAGAGTTAATATTGATGTTTTCATAGTAAAATCATTGTCCATGGAATTAATGTATTGTTTCATATGTATATTTAATTTATTTATTTTTTGTATTAATCACATAATAATTGTTTTTTTATCCTTCAATGGCCCGAAGGCCTTCATTTTTTATTGATTTTGATAATCCACCTTTCAAGGGATGAGGTGGAACCCTTACAATGCCCGTAGGAAAAAATATTACATGCCCATAGGCCATATAGGAACCATTTCCCGTAGGCACAAACATTACATGCAACCCAGACTAACAACTTGGAACTGCTCCTCTCCAGCATCTTCATCATGAAATCAGCTCTTCACCTATGCATGGATATTCGGCTAGGCATTCCTGTGCATGCACAAGCTTGTCCCGATGGCAGGTGCCATACCCTCTCATTCTTGCAATCTGTCTAGCTTCTACTGTGGTGAAAGCTCCTTTGCTCATCCTCCTTGTAGAGCTTGTTCCTTGTAGTTTGGTCTGGTTTGTATCTGCAGGTGGCCTGAAGGCCATTAGGATGGCCCGAAGGCCCAACTAACCCTAAGGCATAGGTGCCCGAAGGCCAATGAAGGACTCGGGGACCAAATCTGGGGCCCGCAGGCCCAAAAGGGGGCATATCTCCGGCTGCTACAGTTCCAAACAGTGCCCGCTATAGTACTGCAACAGTTCCCGCTACAGTACCTGCTACAGTACTGATACATTAATACTACAGTACTGATACAGTAACCCGAAAAGTCTACCTCCGCCTGGATTTGATCCCTGGTCGCTTGTATGCACCATCAGAGACCTTGTCAACCGGGCTAAGGCTCATGTGCATAATTGTTTTCTTATACAGGTGGATTTTTTAGTTGGAGTTGGGGGGTTCTATTTATAAAATTCATGCTCTATCTCCCTTAAAACCTTTTCACCCCTACAGTGGTGCATATATCACTTTCTTTCAAGTTACCTCCATTACCTTTGCAAAAAGATAAATGATGCTACCTATGCTCCATTACAGAGGTAATCTTGATGTTTACATAGTAAAATCATTGTCCATAGAATTAATGAATTGTTTCATATTTATTTTTCATTTATTTCTTTCTAGTATTACTCACATAACAATTGTTTTATTATATAGGTGGATTCTTCTATTTTATTTTGGGTGCTCTGTCCATATTTCATCCCTTTCTACACCAAAACATCTACAAACTTCTTCTCTCCCAAAACCTTTCACCCCTGTAGTGTTGAAATTTATCAATTTCATTCAAGTTCCTTCCACTACTCAATCATAGAGGTAATATTAATATTTTCATAGTAAAATAATTTTCCATAGAATTAATGTATTATTTCATATTTATGATTAATTTATTTTTGTTTAGTATTAATTATAATAATTGTTTTATTATAAAGGTGGACTCTTTTTTTTAGTTGAGGTGGTTTGTTCGAAACTACTAATGAAATGATGGGAGTTATACAAATAAAGTCAATGGAAATCATGGTAACATTGATAGTTATGATTGTTTTTTAATGTATGTAATAATTTGTATTTATGTAATTGTATAAACCAATGTTTGAAATGTATATATTGGTTTTTTTCTATTATTTGTGTTGTAAATTTCATTTCATTTAAATTATGTATTGGGACTTGTTTTTGTTGATATCTGGTGTGTTTCTGGTGTTGCAGCGTGTTGTAACAACATACTACTATATGGCCCTTTGTCAGCACTTTTATAAGCACTGATAAAGGTTTCTTTTAGTGGTGATAAATTAAAGCACTGATAAATGGGTCTTTTATCAATGATTTTAAAAGTGATGTTAAAGGTCCTATTTATCATCTCTTTTTAGAGCTAATAAATAACTACTTTTTCAGCATTTTTCCATAACTGATAAAAGTCTTGGGATTTTAACATCTCTCATGTTGTCATAAATTTTATAGTACTGATAAAGGCAATTTCTAGCATTGTTAAAGGCTGGTTTTGTAGTAGTGTAACCAAACTTTTATTGTGTATAGAATGCCTATGTGGTTATCCAAGATTATGAAGATATTCTTAAATTGGTATAATTCCTAGTAGATATCCTAGGATTCAACTATTATACCTATCTCTTTTGATTTCCTTGGTTAATCCCCTTAAGATTTAGTTGTGATGCCTATTGATATAGAATTACTCAGGAAATATCCTTGGATTCAGTTGTGATTCCAATTAGTAAAAAATGCCTTGGGAAATCCCTTTTGATTTGGTTATGAATTATATTGATATAGAATACCTTGGTAAATCTCCTTCGATTTTTTTATTGTGCCTATTGTATAGGTAATTCCTTAGGTGATCCCCTTGGATTCAATTTTGATTCCTATTATATTTAAAATTAATTTGTAAATCCCCTTGGATTTAGATTGATTCCAATTAACAAGGTTTCACTTTCCCCTCGATGAGATTACAATTTTGTTAGGTATTCCCCTAAATAGATTATATGATATATATATATATATAATGGCACTTATTCTAATATATTCCATCTTAGGTTGAATTTGGTATTATTTATTGTGATGATATACCTAAGGATTGATAATGGATCTATTTTATTTATTTATTTATTTAAGTTAAGTCTATATTCAGTAAAACTTATTTCATGAGCATGCACTTATGAAAGCATATTATAGATTCACCATTTGGTCAGAGCACATGTGTGTACATTACCCTATAGTGGATAAGGGTTTGTAATCTATAATGATTCATCAAATAAGGTATTGGAATGTTTCCTTAGGAATAATGATATGGTGATAGCTTATGAATGTTTATAATTTTAAATCCATGATCCAAATTACCAAACTCATGATTTGGATTTGTAAGCTGTATTTTTTTCATTAAAAATATGGAGGCACTATCTATATGGTGAAAGTTGTGATATATATAATAATCATAAAATATTTATGTGTATATTCACATATAAATAATTGAATATGTTCAAGAGAATATGGTTGGATTTGATCAATGATTATGACTACTCAATACATTAATACCATGTGAAGGAGTACAAGTTGGATGATGCACTGAGTCAGAAATACCATGGTAGTCGTATAGATCCAATATTTATGTATTTCAAGAATATAAATCTTGAAATCAGGAGGAAAGGGGATATATATTATCTTTATCATATGAATGTTCAACCATTAATCCATGATAGGATCAAGAATGCATGGAAGGGGGATGTGGATTTGCAGAAGAAGGTGAGAAATGTTCATGAGTTCAACCATGATTATGATGGAATGATAAGGTTCCAAAATCGAGTATGTGTCTCATAAAAACCACACATGAAGAAAGTTATACTATATAATGACCATAATTCACCATTCTACTTTTATCCTTGATGTACAATGATGTATAGATCTCTAAAAGATTCTTTTTAGTGAGTTAATATGAAAAGTGATATTGTAGAGTGTGTATCTTGATACTTGTTATGTCACCAAGTTAAGGATAAGATCTAGAAGTCTAAGGGGATTTTATAACCATTACCCATACTAGAATGTAAATTGGAAAATATTACCTTGTATTTCATCATTTTTCTCCCCAAAAAATATAAAGGCCACATGGCTATTTGGGTTATAGTCAATAGCCTTACAAAATCAGCAAATTTCACTTCAATTAGAGAATATTTCTCTCTTGATAATCGAGTATAATATGCATTAAGTAAGTGTTAAGTTTTCATAGAGTACCAAATTTTATTGTGTCTATTTAGGATATAAGGTTTACTTTAATGTTCTAGAGAATTCTTCGGTGGGCATTGAATACTATAATGATCTTTAGCGCTATATATTATCCTTAGATAGATAGTCAGTCTGAGGGGTCCATTAAAACTCTATAAGTCAGGTTGAAATAATTCTATATGGATTTAAAAGGTGTTTGGGATGAAAACTATCCTTTAGTAGTGTAATTTTTCTATTATAATATCCTTCACTCGAGCGTTCAAATGGATCCTTATGAATCCCCCTATGGTTTGAAGTTCAAGACTCCAATGTTTTGGGATGATGTTGGCTAAGGAAAGTTATTAGGTCCTTATATATTTGAGTAAATGGTATAGAAGTTTTGATACATTCATCTACATATCAAGTTTTCTCAAAGTCAATAGAAGCGTTATTCTAAAAATCATCAGTGAGATCTAGAATTTGGGATTGGTGAGAATGCATTATTGTTAATTTCTACATGGAATATGATTATTGGACTCAACAAGAAGGTAAATTTGAATCCTAGATATATCAAAACTTTCGAGATTCTTTATCATGTCAGGATGGTTTCTTAACTATTTATGCATCAACTAAACCTCTCTCAAGTTCACGATGTGTTCTATGTATCTCTCCTGAAGAATTACATACCTGATCTTTCACATGTACTAAAAATAGAGTCTATAATACTGTATCATGCTCTTTACTATGAAAAATAACAGGTATAAATCTTAGATCATAAAGATAAAGTGATAAAAAATAATATTTCTCACCTGGTAAAAGTTCTAGAGGAATTTAAAATTCGAGGAAGCTATATGGGAACCCATGGATATGATGAAGAAAATATATCCTCTCCTTTTAAATAAACATGATGTATTTTATATCATTCTTTAAAAACAACCAAAAGTCAAATAGAAACATGATATATTAAACCTTTATAACCCATCCATTAGATTGGTGGGTATGAATAGTATTAAACACATTATGAAATATATTTACAATGTTCCTACTCAATAAATATTTATTTATTAATTCTTATGAATTAAGCACTCATTTTTTAGTGAAGTCATTTTAAACTTCAAAATTATTTTTTTATTCCAAAATGTTTTTAGTAATTTTTTTTGCAAAATATTGTAAACAATTTCTACAAATTTAAAAAAATGAAAAAAAATAATTTTTGAAATCTGAATATAAAAATTGTCTTACTGTGGATTTTTTTGTATATTTCTAAAAAGATTATTTTTCAGTGAATAGTGAAAAAATACTAATTTTATAGAAAACTATTTTTTCATTCAAGTATTAAAAATGTATCCTTTTTTGAATTTATTTTAAAATGTAATTAATTAAATTTAATTAAACATAATCCAATAATTTTTATTTGAATTGATTTTAATACTAATTTTCATATAAAATCACTTTTATACATAAAAATGCATTTTCTATAAAAAAAATTTATCACTTTTTACAAGTTTATTTTAAAATAAATTTGTACTAATTAAAAATATTGAATTTGATAAAGTGGAAACCATATTTAGAATCATTATAATTAATATTATATAATATGTTCAGTTTAATTCTTTATACTTAGGAATAGTAAACGAGGTAAAAATTCATTACTCCGGTAAAGGTTAAATGGGGTTAACGAGTCATTAAAATAAATGGATAAGGGTCAAAATGACCTAAAATAATGTTTAAATACTATTTCATGAATTTATTTTGGTTATATATCATCTCATATTCTAAATCTATCCAATTATGTGCTATCTTTCTTGAGTAATACATTAATATATTTTAATCATTTGAAAAATTCTATGTTTGTCCTCTCCCTCCCTTATAAAATGGAACCACCTATCCTCTATTACTCACACTTAATTAGGATTTTATCCTATCCAATACTTACTGAAATACCATCCTAACATCCATCTCTATGATCTATATATAATATTTTGATCAAAATACAGACCCAATAAGTCTTAAGGTGTAATACCAAGTAGGTTTTCCAATGAATATGTATAGCTCTTAATTAAACTCAAAATCATTTCTATACTTTAATTAAATATTTTCCATCCATTTTACTGGATATAAGATCTTCATATGATGTAATTTAGCCATCTAGTGGATTAAATGGGATATGATAGAGCTAGGTCCAAGAAGATAGCATGCTCTCAATTGAGGTGTGCCATCAACCTTGATTATAGGAGGAGGTGGAATTTAGAATTCTAAATGCATTAGATATTTTACACCACTAAAAAAAGAATAGTAATTCATGCATGAGATCTCATAATTTAATTATCAATATAAATTTAAACACCAAAAAGGAGAATGATGGAACCCATAAACCAAACCACAAAGTCCAATTTCTTTTTTTTCTAATCACATTCTATCATTGCATGTTAGTATAAATTTTATAATTTTATTCATCTTTTCAAAATCCATTTTTTCATATAATAAATAAAAATAAACAAAGAGAAGTAATTTAGGTGAATAAGATTAAGTAGGTGAACAACCTTGATGCTCCTCAATTTATACGACCCTGGTCAGATTCTTTACTGCATTAGGAAAATAAATTTTCTTCTTCCATTCCCTATCACAAGAATTCATCATGTTTGAAAACAAAAAGAGGGGTTTGGTTCTCCAGATATTTTGAGAAAAGGTTCCTTACATTTTTCATTGTTCTTTATTTCAACCCATATTTTTTAAAGAAATTGGTAGTGTCTCTATAATGAAAAAATATAAATTTATTAAATAATTATCTTGATCATTTAGAGTTGGGTGATTGATGTGAGACATTTCCCAAGAACAAAATTTGATAAAAAAATAAAGAAGTAAATAAAAGAGAGGATTTTTTATTATATTAATAGTGTTATGAGACATATATTCACTTCAGGGAGTGGGATGCTATCTTTTAATGGGTATTTTATGGAGGAATATATTTAGTTGATATTTTTATGAGTATCATGCATTATAAATTATATAATTCATACCTCTTTTTTATCCTCTAATTTTAATTTTTAAATCATGACCCACTTTCCACTAGCCTTAAATGCATTAGAAACTTTAATGACAATTCCTCATGATTTTTGTGGTTTAACTTCTTAGTGGTGATGTAGGCTAGTTGTGAACTTATAGATAGAGTGAATATTTCTTGAGAACGAGCATAACTCTATTTCATATATTCTTGAGTGATGAGTGAAATAAAATTCAGGTGAGGTAATCATAAATAGTAAGAACATTGATGAGAATTTAAAATATGTGAGTCAAAAGGGATAATATTGTGAGTTTTATATTATAAATAAAGCATGATTTTGGAATTATTTATTGAGAATGATTCATTATTTTAGAATATTCACATATCACTTGTTATTTATCAGAATAATACATTGAAACTATACCTTTTTGAATTATGGATATTTTGTGATTGAGTGTTGAAATTTTCTCAAGGATGAGCAATGATTTAAGATTGGGGGTACTTTATAACCCTTAGTTGTATATATATTTACCTTATTAATTATGTGAATTTAAATTTAAATTGTGTCCATTTTCATTGTTTTAAATTGTTTTTTTAATATGGATTATTTATTTTTTAGTTTGTTTGTTTTTTTCTGGGTAACTTTTGTAGTTTCACTTCAATCTAGAAAATTGGAATAGTTAAAGAAGAAGAAAAGGTATAACAGATGTCCATCCCTTAATCAAGGAACAAGACACTCGGATTCTCTAAATGGAAGATTTCCAAGGCCCATGGAAAGGTTTTTCAAATGTGTAAGTCCCCTACATGGGTTATCATATGGGTGGGTGTGAATGGGAATGATAGGTAGAACAAGAGGGGGAAAAGGCTTAGTGTATGGGGCACTCAATGTGTGCAGGTTGGAAATCACCAAGGGAAGGCATGTAATGGGTTTATATAGTAGTTGAATTATGAGTTTCTAGTATCGTATAATATCTTATTATTAAGATAATCGTCCTACCCAAGTTCGATGTGCGATAAGGAAACAAGAGCACTATTTATAATTAACTAAAAAGTTGTTGCTCTATATCTCACTATACACTTCCTTGGTCACACATTTTATGATGTCTGCTACATCTCGTGATCATCATAATGACACAGCTAGATACTATAGAACCACCATTTCTACCCTACATGAGCCCAGAATCGTGCTGGAGATCCACTGCTAAGGTCATAGAACACCATTAATGAAGCTGGGATGCTCGGGAGACCACCATGAGCCCATTTGGAATATGAGAGTACCCTTATATGAAACTAACAAGGCCACAACCACTTCATCATTATGGTGTCTGATCCCATGTTACACGGTGCAACTTCAAGATGAAAATTAATAAAACTCCAAGACATCCATAGTTTATGTCATGGTTGAGGAAAATGGATTAAAAAATATCACTATGTCATGAAGGGATATCATATATTTCTAGAATGAAAAACACCATCACCTACAGAGTGGTTGTGTTAATGATTTCATGCATGTGAGTCTAATGTTTCTACTATGGAAAATTGATATTATAACAGATCTATGGTTTATCCTTCAATCCATTTTAAAATATTTTTTTACAATATCGGGTTTTCTATGTCAAATAGATTGCTTCCATGGAATGAGTATGAGATATGATTGGTGTGGTAATGTGAGATTAGAAATCACATATTAGGTGTCTGATTCAAACTGAAGGATATATTAGGAGATAAGGTGAAGATATTTTCAATGTTCAAATATTCTCTCTCTATCTCTTCTATATTCTTGAGAGATTTGATTCATAATTAAAGGGAGATTTTTGGAAAGCATGAGGGATATTTAAGAGAAGAATACAAGACTTAGAAAGGGGTATTCTAGTAGAGGGAAGAGCCTCTAGGGTTCCTGGAGAGTAGTTCATAGGATTAGTTTTTATTCTTTATTTTTTCTATAGTATTATATTCTCTCTAGTTTTGAATATATTTAATCCTTTTAATTCAATTATATTCTCCTCGTCTCATTTCTATTCTATACACAATTATGTTGGGTTTATTCATCATCAGTGGTTAATCGATAATGATTGGACAACCATAGGGGGGTCTTTTCCAGTTAAAGAAGGTGTGTGAAAACATATATTGACTTCTCTTCACATGAAGAACAATTTTATTCCTTGGTATCTTAATAATATTTAATTATTTATTACATTTTTCATTAGATAATTTTCCTAGTGTCTCTAGTAATGAATGAACACCATAAAGGTAGACATAATTAATTTATGATAATTGATTTTGATTATTATTCATCATTTGTGCTCAGTTATAAATGTTTTTAAGTTATCTTAATTCATATGACCATGATTTTTGAGATGATAGGATAGTTTTAATGAAATATCCCAAGTTGATTTTGAATAAATTTATGACTGTGTAGCTATTAAGTGTGAATTTTCTCTAAGTAAATTTGAATTATTTATTTAGTAAAATCACCTTTGGAAACTGAAGAAACTCTCTTCTTTTTTTTTCTATCTAATTATGTTTACATTATTTTAAATCTTTATTTTTATTATTTAAATTATTAAAAATTGTGTGTCATGATCCTAACAAGACCATGATGACCATACAGAGTTTTTGTTGTACTTCCTTATTCCTCATGGGATTAACCATGTACTGAAATTATTCTACATCTTAATAATTAGTGTAGTTGGGTACTATAAATTAATAATTTGGTTTATCTAGAATAATTTAATGATATCCTTCAAGAACATGAGGTATATCATCATATGAAACATTATTGTGTTTTTAGATAGATTGAATAGAAATGGATATTGGTCAGGTTCTAGTTGTTATGTATTCTCCATGGAATAGTATTTAGAGTACACCACGGACCTTCTGTATGTGGTTGGTTTTCATTTCGGTGAAATGGGGTTTCTAAGTGATTTTTTACGAATTTCTGCCTATATGAATTAATTTTTAACTAATTATAATTATTATAATTGATTGAAATGAATGTTATTTCTTAGGAAATTGTGTGTTTGGGGTGGACAACACCCCATGGATTGAGGTGTTGATGAGTAGTTATAGATCGGTGAGATGTTAGGAATTTATTAAAAATTGAATTAAATTGTGAATTTAATTATAAATAGTTATAATTAAATTGAGTAAATTTTCTAGCTTGATTTAGGGCCTCATGTGGTTTGGTGATGGTTGTTTGGACTTGGAAAACATGTGTGGGATATTTCGGGAAGTGAATTAAAATAAAAAGGATTGTTATGAGGTAGGTAGACCCTAAGAATTAACTTATGGTTTATGAACTTTATTTATTTAAAATTTGATATGTGTTATCTCCACTATATTGATGAACATTTCATTTAAATATTTCATTTTATTAAAATAATCTTATGAGTAAAATGTGAGTTTTTAGGGCCATGATGGACCCTTGAACATCAGTGATGCCTCAATAGTTGATGGTCGAGGCCTTGATTATAAATATAAAACTTGAATTATTTAGACCCTGATGGGTGAGACTTTAATTAATTAAATGAATTTAGTAGACCTATATGTGTTCCCTAAGATTCATTTATGTAGGGATATGTAATGGGTTGAGAAAGATTGCCCCTGGTATTCCATGATGAAACCATGATCTTAGTTAGAGCCCTTATCCTAGATAATTTATGATTGGGGTTATTTTTCCTCCTCCAATAGTTGGTGAGAACCTGAGTGGGTAGACCATAGGTAGATTGATAACAGGTTGGGTGAGTGGACTGGCTTGGGAAGACTTGGGATGTGAGATAGTAATTTTTCTATCTTCAAGGAGCGATTCCAATAAGTATTATCCTGTTATACTATTGGGGTCATAAGATAATTATGATGACATAGAGAGACATTATGCCCCATCTGTGAAATTCTTGTATTGGGAGATTAATATTGATATCATGGATCCCTATAGGTTCTTTCAGGTTATGATGTGTACTAAGGGACTCAGGAGGGTTCCCCAGTGATATTTTTACGCTTGAGTGGGTATGTACATGGATTAGTATAGATGATTCTAGGTGTCACCTAAGAACATGAATTGATGATGTAAGATTGGGATATCTATAGTGATGATTCTAGGTTGTGTGTTGGATAGGAAAACCTTAATTATGTAAAAAATGTTTTGGTGGATGGCTAACCCTTGTGATATGTGTTTTATGAGATATTATGAGAGGATACACTACAATCAAATCCTTATAACTAAAGTCTTGTTATGTATGGAATTCCTTGGTGGTTACTTAGGATTCAAAATATGTTATTAATGTGATAGAATTACTAATATATTCCCCAATATTTTTTTGTTACTTCTCTCTATATAGAATGACTTGGAAAATCCCCTTAGATTCACTTGTGATTCATATTGATATATAATTCCTTGTGAAATCCCCTTTGATTCGATTTTGATGCCTATTAATATAAAATGCCATGTAAAACTCTCTTGGATTTGGTTGTGATGAGAACTGATATGTAATTCCTTGAGTAATCCACTTGGATTTGATTGTTATTCATATTTTATAGATAATTAGTTAAGAAATCCCCTTATATTTCGCTATGATGCCTATTATATATACAATGCCCTAGGAAGTCCCCTTGGATTTAGAATAATGTCTATTGATGAGGTAGTGCTTAACCCATGATGATATTACAAAGTGGTTCATTATTCCCCTAGAAATATTTTATGATATTACTAGGAGGGGTGATATACCCCTCAATATATTATATAATTCCTATGAATCCTTAGATTTAGAAATTTTTACACCTTATATTGGATTACATGGGATTACATTTTAGGAATCGGTATGTGCATGATACTATTGGGTTTACTAGTGTTTCCCCATTAGAATTGGTGTTTACAACAACTATGATATGGTTGTTGGTCATGGTATTGGTTAGAATAGTAATGTTACATTCTTATAACCACACCAACACTAGTAAAAATAGGTATATTCAATCTTGAGTGTCAGGTTAAAACATGAGGATCGATGGTGATTATTTTATTTATGCTTCTATAGTTATTATTTAATCATTATAATCATATCACCAACACATAACCTTCTTTACTAGTTATTTATAGAACCCTATTAGTGGTTCTATACTGATTTGTACTCATATCTTACTTTAATGTCCATGGAACTTGGGTACCCAAGCACACTTCATTGATCATAGCTTCAATTCGGGTAGAGGCATAGTGTTACATGATCAAGCAGGATAGCATGGAAAGGATTATAACCAACATGTGATGGGGCTCGAGGATGGTAGTAGAGACTTTTTTTCTTTTCTTTTATTTATTTATCATGTATATTCTAGCATCCCATTGATCAGTCAGTTGATTTATGCTGGCATGATTGTGGTTATATATAACTTCTTTATTCTGAATTCATTATTATTGATTCTTGTTAATGATTATAAATAATATGATGGATGATTTAATATTATGGATGATATTTTTTTATTTATGTTGCGATTTAAACTAATATGAAAGTATATTTTCCTCATGATAATACCCTAGACCCTCTATGATTATTAGAAGTCTCTCACATACAGAGAGGAATTCTTGAGGTCCCAAAATCTCTTTAAGTCTAGGGCACTGGTTAGTGGATTCTAGTGTAGGGGACGTTACAATATAGACATAATCCATGCTTTATAAAATGATCACGTTAAAGGGATATGGGAAAACATCTATTAATATTAATTATTTAGGTAAATATCTATCTTTTTTATTTTTTTGTGAAACTTACCCATGTAAAAATACAATTTTTTAAGTATGATATCTAAATATATAAATCTTCAATATTTATTCCATTTTTATATAATTTTTTATATTCATCAGTTTTAGTTACATATTTTTTAGTTGAAGGAATCCTAACATCAGCGTTTTATTTTTTTTTATTTATTCAAATTCATTATTTTCATGTACTCACTTTCATTTATCTATATTAGTTAATTAAATAGATATAATTTCATTTTTTTAATCAAAAATAAAAAATTTATTTTTAATAATAATTTTACTCTAATCAAATACAAGTACACAAAATTACACATTTTTAGATATAGTTCAATTATTAATTTCTTGTGTTAATTTTTATATCCTTTAGATAATGTTGAAAATTATCTTACTTAAAGAAGTCTAACAACATTATTTTTCTTTGAAAAAAATTTTAGTCACCGTTTTCTTGAATGAACATTTCTTCAGCTCTATTAGTTGATATAATTGATATAATTCTCTTTTTATTATGAACAATAAAATTGTTTACGTCTAATAATCATTTAATTCTAATCAAGTATAGTTACACATAATTTCATTAAAGTAGTATATATCTATTTAAATTATATATATGGAGTCACTGAGGTATCTGTGAAATTATTCATATAAATATATCTATAATAATTAAATTATTTAATAAAATTAAGCTTATTTTTTCAAAATTATTTTCAAATCTTCTGTTTCTATGGAAAATATGACACCAAAAGTTATTGGTTATAGGTTTATATATTTACCAAAATATCCAATTTTCCATGGGGATGATAGTTTTGAAATTTAATTTTATGATAAAAATAACCTAATGGGATCAAATACAGTGTAGTTATGAAGTTTCATGGACATGAAAATTCACTATAAAATTATCATATTAAATCTTGATTAGTGCAGTGTTGACTAGATGTTGAAAGATTTTTTGTGGGAGTTTTTAATAGTAAAATAACTCAACTGGTTTATTCTTTTCATTTTTTACAATATTATATACAAAAATTTTATTTATTCAATTAAAGGTGAAATTAAACTTTCTAGATACGAAAGAAATTAAGAAGAGTGGTATATATTTTTATGTAATTAGATAGAGAGATTTTAAATCATAGTTTAATTTGGTTTATATTTTATAGAATAAAAATGATAAAAACTCAGGCCTCAAATATGGGTTGTTAGATATAGATACATTAGAGAAGTTCATCACTAGTAAGAGAGAGGAATCCTTTCTTATATGATAATTTTTATTATGAAATCAATTTTTAAATTTATTTGCTAACTACTTGAGGACTTATCCATTTTTTCTTATATAATAATAATCCAAGAGATATCACTAATATATTGGGTAATGGGATGTATACTTTCCTACTTTTTCACATATAGGGTTTCCTTTACTATTGGAGAAAATTATTTCTAAAAGGTTTGATAAATTAGAAGAAAAATCTAGTAGTGGATCTGAAGTGGTTCAATTTGGTCCCTCATCTCCCCTATCGCAAACTAACCAAGTGTGCCCATGTCTAAAGCACATAAATCGATCTATGACATATCTTGAAGTTCATTCCTGATCCCCACAGGTTGGAAACTAGTGCATGGGAATCGAGGGATATGCATTTGGGAATGATTTCTCCCAAAGAATAATTATATCATCGGGGGTCTGACCAAGGAACCAATAAGACCTCTCCATACATTGATGAGTCCTGCAACCAATTATTCAACATGAGTAGATAGATCAAACACATGGAAAAAATAATAATAGATACATAAATAAATAAAACTGAACATGGAAGAATTATATAGCATATATAAGGCACCTCGTATTTCTAAAAATATTAAAGGGGATGGTTATAGAAGATTATTTAGTGATACAACATCTTTTATACACATTCTAAACCAAAAATTAACAAAATAAACTATTACACATCCCTGTGTGACAAGAGGGTGTCATCCCACCATGTCAACCCATACCACAAAAGTAACTTATCATAAATAACTATCACCTCCAAGCGGTACCTTACCTTTTCCCACATCTGATGAAACAAGGTTTCTATAAATTCATTAGTGTATGTAGGGTGTGAGAATAACAATCCAAGTAGTATTATACTATAGTTCCATACACAACCCATGACATAAAAACTGAAGCATACTAGTTTTGTAATAATTACATGAAAGTGGTTTTTAGGAATTTTTAAGAATTAAAACAAGCAGTTTCATACATTTATTTTATCAAAGGAATCTAAGGAATAAAATATAAAATTCAGTATCCCTTTAACACATATAAAATGGGATTACACCGTATAGTTACTAAGGTTGGTATCACCTAGTGAATACCTTTTCTAACCAGCTAGTGGAATTGATATGATATGAATTCACTGGACAATAGGGATAAACCATACATTACGTCACTAGTTGGGGAAACACACATAACTAGTGTAAAAGTACATTTTCCATTCTATCTTTTCCTACCTAAGTACCTATAGTTTCCCTTGATTTTTAATCAAACTAAACAAACATTTCTTATTAATGAATTTCCTCAAAAAACATATAAATTATTTTTCATTCCTTTTTTACACATTTTAAATTCATTTATATCACTTTCATCAAATTAATTAATTGAATGCATCATGAATCATATAAATCCACTATTAAAACAAAAAAAAATTATATAATTTTAAAAATTAAATTTAAATATTAATCACTAAAGGTCCAACCTATCAAATAGAGACTATGGAACCGCTTACCTTTACTAATAAAATCATTAGAAACTAGGATGAATCACCTAACAATGATAGAATAATACCCTCAGAGACTAAAATAAATAATTAACATAAGAACCAACTTCATTTAAATTTAGGTTGAATAAACCCTAAACCATTATAGATTTTAGGTAGAGGAAAAACCATGAATAAGGGAAGAAAGAACCCAAAGAAGAGGAGAGGATTCCCTTAGAAAATTATTTCCTTAAATACCCTTGGATAAATCCCAATACATATCACACTAGGAGGAGGAGAATAGCCTTTTTGTGAGATAAGAGGAGTTGGGGTCACATGAGGGAGAAAATGAGTGGTTATGGTTTTAATTTCAAATAGGGGAAAATTGGTCATTAAAATTATTTTTAAGTTATGGGAAGGTTTCATGGTTTGGTCACAAGGTTTTCCAAAATGTGTAAAAAAAATAGAAACAACCTAAGTAAGTTCAATTATTAATAAAATTATTCAATAACAATGATAATCACCTCTCATACCAAACTAATATTTTTACATGGTTTTTACACTGTTAACTATAACTGTACAGTGTACACTAGTGTCTATTTTTTATTTTCGCTGAATTTCAAAATAAAAACACATATAAATGAAGGTAAATGATAAAATAAATAGATAATATAACTCATACCTTAAAATGAAATCATAGGTTTAACAATTCTCTCTCGCCATATAACTTTTTCCCCCATAAATTCAACTCAATACCTACTTTGAGAATAACCGAGGTTATTTCTCCCACGTGAATGTCTCAAACTCCTCAATATCATGTGATTCTTTTCCATGATACTAAAACACATGAAAAAAAATTAATATATTTTCCATATACCACCCTGACATGAGATAAAATGATCTAAACTAGTTTCTCGGTGATCAATCAATCTGGATCCAACTCGATTTCCTTCCAATTCAGCACATAGGAAGGATTCATTTGATGCCAATTTAGTTGAGAGACATAAAACACATTAAGAATGATCATTAACTGAGATAGAAATTATATATAATAAAAAAGCTTCCCAACCTGATCTAGGATATCAAAATAGACAACAATCATTGAGGAAATAATCTCTCACTCCCCCAACTGTTGGTGTGTAACATCACGACCTGGATTACCATTAAACCAGAAGCCAAGCTGGTCGGTCACGTGGACCCAATAACATCTTCACATGTTCCAAAGGCTATCAACTAGCATTGAGGGTCATGATAGGTGATAGTGGGGACACTATAACCTCATATTATAGTGTAATAGTGGTGGAATCAGAATAATTAGTAGATAACAATGGAAGCTGTAAATAGTAATGACAAAGCAGTGGAAGACAGATTTTATATAACTAAACAAAAGTGGCCAACTCCAGTTTATAAAATTCATGTATGATGGATGATACATATGCTAAAGAAGTAAATAAATAGAATTATTTATAGTACAGTAAAAAAATAAAATATAGAACATACCCATCGGTGATCTCCATGAGAATCTCGAGCTCCAACTCAGTCCTTTACTCCTAACTCCAACATACAAGGAATACAGTAATAAACCTTGATCCTACAAATATAATGTTTACTCGAGTACCAAGGGAACCTGAGAAGGGTGTGAGATATAAATCTCAGTAGGTTTTCACCCATGGTGTCTATCCCAATCTAGATAGTGAAACATAATTTAAACATTGTGAAGGTATACAAATTAATAACAAATGGAATAAATAAATATCACCGGTCCATGTTTCTATAAAACACCAGACAGTTATACCTACTCCAACTCTTTGATGGTGTCTGAACATATAACCAATTTATAAATGAGTCACATGTTTACAATAATGAAGGTTCCATGATGTAACAAGGAAACCTATAATAATATTTAATTATGAATTTACAAGGTAATAACCAAGGCAATGTAGGCCTCAAGGTTTACTAAACCAGTAATAACTATAGCTTGGTTAAGGGTAACAGATTAATCCAAGGAGCATAGTCTAAGTAATTCCATAATTAGACACCAACCATGTGTAAGGATTTCATGCAAGGTAAAATGGGGATAAGAAATGACTGGGCCCAATGGGATTTAACCACGGAACCTAATTGTCAATGATGGATCCAAAGAGGGTATCCAAGGCATCTTGTAGTACTAAATGAGGGATCCTATGGTGTCATACCCGGAATCCAAAGATAGATATGAATAAAGTTCTATGTGAGTATCATCCAAAGAAAGTTGTTTCCTTGAATTCATAATGGGTTCCTAGAGTTCTCAAGACATTACCTCTAGAATCCAAGTTTAGCTTGAGTTAGACCTCCTCCAAATTCTTTTTTTTTTTGAATTTTCAAAATATCCACTTGAGGCTAAGTGAGAACCCATACAAACAACACTCAAACCGCCCTACACCCCCAAAGTATCACATTCAAAATTCAAATTACAAAATTCAAAATTCAGATAGACACCCTCGAACCCTACGCCTTACGCGAATCAAGGAAGCACGATGCCCGAGCCATCATCAACACCATTGTTCATCGAGTCGATGTTGACACCATCTTCGCCGGAACTGTCGCACCAAACCAAAATCATCGGATCATCTCTGGAGTCGTACTATCACAGAACACCATCACGGGCACCACAGAATCCATGAGATGAACAAACTAATTATTCGCCGCTGTATCAACATCATCAGCGCCGGTGAGATCAACTCGCCAGCAACAATGGTCTTGACAAAACCAAAAGTACCACACACCTAACCATCAATGTGAAAAATACAAACAAACATCCATTAAAACAAAAACCATAGAATATAGAAGGGATAGGTTTTGTGCAGGAAACACCTAAGAACGCCATTGAGGAATAGGTCGAAAAATAGAAACCATCCAGATTTCGGTAGCGTCCAGAATACCAATGGCCACCAACCCACCTCCCAAAACTTCTTAGTGCCACCGCTCTAGTTCCGACTGGGATTGGTGCAGTGGAACACAAAGCCAGGGCAGGGATAAGAGTGGCCAAATAGACACCGAATGAAGGCTTCAAGCATAAAATTGCATCACCAAAGAAAGAACCTTCGACTGCTGACCCACAAACCAAAAACCTCTTTGTTTCCACATTCTCCATATCCGACTTGGAGAGGAGAAGAGGAATGAGAGGCCAGAGTGGGGTATGAGCGGCTAAGGTCACCAAATCAAGGAACATACAATAATACCACCAAAACATACCCATGAAATAGTAGATCATGAACATCACCTTGAAATCGCTGATAAAATTGCGTGGATCGTTGCTAGATGTGTTCCCGTAAAAAACGATGAAACAGAGAATCGTCGAGAAGGAGGAACGGAGAAAGAAGCCCGACATCAGAGAAGGCCAAGGGAAGGAAGAAAGAGGAGGGTAGAAAATAGTAAATTTTATTTATATGGCTTCAAGGGTCACTTAATATGTGTTAATCAAAAATTTAAATCACCTACACTATCAATTCCAATATAAAAATTGGGTCAAGAACTTAAAAAGTGCCTTGGTTCTTTAATCATTTAAAAATGGAAACTCATTTGTTCTAATACCATTAGGGTCCATGTCCTAAACATACCATATCTCAAAAGTAACATCAAGTAATAAGAAATATAAATAAACAACCAAGCAAGCATAAAGATCTAGTCCCTACTTTTTAGCATGAATACAGCACACCTCTTTTGGAGGGGCTTTATAATAAAATCAGGACATTTCTCTTAAAAAAATTCATTTATCATATTTAGAATCTCAATCATGAAACATAATCAATTTACATTAGAGATTAATTTTATCTAAATTTCATATTACATTAATTAAACTCTAAGAAGGGATTGATAAGTAAATAATTAATGTGTTCTTTAAATTAATGGTGAAAGGAGAGAAACCCTACCTCAAAGAAGAACCAAGACAACACTTTGGCCCTTGAATCTTTCTAAATCAAAGCAACTTCTACCCCCAATGAGAATATGCACCTTTACATACATATAAGGAACCCTAGTCCCTATGCATACATCTGTATAGCCATGAACGTGTGCAAGGGGATCCTTACACATATGCTTATATGAACATACTCATCTCCACTCACCTACTTATTCATTTTCATATATATACATAGGAACAGCTATCCCCATACATGTATATTCACTACCATTCATGAATATACACATAATGGGGGAACCTACATATATATATATTTACATATGCATACATAGGTATGTCACCTTAGACTCGGTGACTTGAAAACACACAGAAAGGTCCAATGTGCTACATAATAATTACTAGAAACCTTGAAACACCTAAGGATAAAATATAATATGGGTGAAACCAACCAATGTTTATAAATATTTACCTAGGATGGGAGAAATAAACTGAAACAACCTGAACTACTTTTCCTTTGGCAATGGTTTGTCATAATACACATGAACATGCCCTGAGAGGCCATTCACACTCCCTATCAAAGGAAGAAACAAAAAAATCGATCATACCCAAATACTAGGGTGATTAGACACTAAATGAGGCTAATATTCATTATTAATATATATAATATTTTGGTGATTTATTATTCATAAAAATCATTTTAGTTTATTTTACACTTTGAACATCATTTCACATTATGAATGTAATTCCTTCTTAAAATGCACTATTATGTGGTACATTTTTTAACATTAAAGTACCCAATGATTAATATGATTTTAAGGAATATAATTATACATATTTTAAATGATATTTTGTGAAATTTATCTACACTTTAATATGAACATGTTTCATTCAGGGATCAATGGAGAATTCCTGGAAGAAGATGG
This sequence comes from Viscum album, assembly GCA_963277665.1. NCBI lineage: Eukaryota > Viridiplantae > Streptophyta > Magnoliopsida > Santalales > Viscaceae > Viscum > Viscum album. Next base: position 955,780,485 of record OY728143.1, on the reverse strand, counting down.
GAATATTTTGTGATGAAAGGAAACAATTCTGGAGAAGTGAGATTGGACACCAGCCCACTGATGCGAATGTGGGGCCCAAAATACAAGCCCAATGAATCCCAAATTTCGTGGGATTCTATAATACATGTATAGGAACAAATCATTATTCATGATACAATGCTAATTCTGCCTCCATTTTTGTCATTAAGGCGGCCCAATTTGGAGATAAAATTCTGCGCCAGATTCTGTGGCCCATAAAAACTCTTACCAATATGATCATATCACGAACTCCATAACTAAAAATTGGCCCATATTTTACAGGCGGTTAGGAGACATCTGGGAATCCATTTTCTTCGTCTATGGCCCACTCTTCTTCGGCCATATAGAAGGACTTCCAAGCACTTCTGTTCGGTGGATAAATGTTGGCTTCCACCTCGGGTCAAGTGTAGAAAAGTCAAAGTTCCACAAGCTTTCCACCACCCTAGGCCTACCATAATCAAGTGGGATTCGTTGTACTATTGTATGATCGACCCAAGGCTCCAAAAATTTCAATTTAAGGTAGTTTTGGTGGATGATTTTATCATCTTTGAGCTTTGTTTTCATCTTAATGTTATGCTGCCAATTTGTCTTTGTAACGTTCTTCCTTCACATGTAAATTGTTTTTAATTCATCCTAGTTTCTTAATAAAATTTATTCTCATCTTATTCTATTTTTATCTATCTAACTTTGATACCATTTCCTCAAGGTGTGAATTTATTCACACTAAACCTTGTGAAATTATTCACACAACGGTGGAGTGATCATTTTCTTTTCATTTTTTAACTTCTCCATTTCCTCCCTCATGAGTTTACTTTCTGATTCCATTGAAACTATAGAATCAATGGAGGGATAACCCACTTAGGGGTTGATTCAAGGGAGTAAAAAGAGGATTTATTGGATGTTATTTATCACCTCATTATTGTCTAATCACTTTCTTTAATTGAGATTTTTATTTGATGGTTTTTAAACTCCATCGTCGTTATTAAATTTAAGGCGACACACTTCAAGTACTAATATGAACCTTTACCTTGAAGTGCTCAAAACGTTGATCCTTCAAGTGTATAGATGATTAGTATTAAAGGGTGTGGGTATTAAACCAGTAAGTTATGATGTTGTTTTATCTTCTTAATTGAACCCATATCAAATATAAGAAATTGAAATCATTGAAAAGGAAATATGTCTTATCCACCCCAAGTGATAACCTAGGATCAACTCACTCTTTTAAATTGAATTCACTTAAGTATCTTAGAGTTCATTTAAAACCATCTTAAATCAACCCAATTTGGTCACTTCATATCCAAAAACAATCCATAGAATGTACGTGTCTATAGGTTACTTCTATAGGTCTCTGAGGATTCGATAACCCAAGCTAAACTACAAGGACCGTTATACCATCATCTCTTGGGTAAATTTGAGCGTAAATAAAATTTTGGCATTGTCTACGGGGACCCAAGTAAGTCATCTAAAAACCCATTCTATTCTCCCACATTTCTTCTTTTCTCATCCAAATTGTCTTATCTTTTCCCTTTCTCGTTTTTTTTTCTTTTGGCACATGTCTGCCTACACCCGTGATCAATCAAACCGTCTAGTTAAAGTGGATAGTCCTGGGGTTGGGGAGTCAAGTACATCAAGGGAAATATTTCCATTATATCCTAATCTTCCTAATACTCTAGAGTCCAAAATTGATCCCATTTGAATGGAAGTTCTTCAAAGAAACCAACTCATAAACCCGGGTGGGAACCAAAATGGAAATAGAAATGTGGAAGCCCCAAACTTGGGGAATGCAGTTGATCAAACCATGAATGACTACCTCAAACCTTCCTGGACCAATGCCCCCTCATGCATTAGACACAATTACCTAGGAGATAACAACTACATCTTTAAACCCAATGTCCTAAACCACCCTCCCACATTCCATGGAATGGAGTCCGAGATGCCCTACCTTCACATTAAGGAGTTCAATGACATTGTAGAAACCATGTGTCCCCCACATCAATTAGAATCAGATAAGATGAGTATATTTCCTTTTTCTTTAAAGGATCGAGCTAAAAATTGGATAAAATTTTTGAGACCATCATCCATCAACTCTTGGGACCAACTACAAAGATAATTATACAAAAAATACTTTCCCCACCACAAAACAATTGCACTTAAAAAGAGTATCCAAAACTTTTTTGAAAAAGAGGGAGAGTCATTCTATGAAACATGGGAGAGGTTCAAAGACACTCTAAAAAGGGTTCCACACCATGGTTTTTCTATTCCTAAACAAGTGAGAATTTTCTATAAAGGGTTGGTTCTGGGGAACAAACAATTCATTGACATGATGTGTAATGGAACCTTTAAAAACAAAGCCCCAAATGATGCTTACAAGTATCTAGAAAGCCTTTTTGAACAAAAAAACATGGGGAACTTCACCTTATTCTGAAAAGACTCAATAGAACTATTGGAATTCATACACTTAGATAAGAGGAAAGCCTTAGGTCTAAACTCGCAGCACTCTCTAGGAAGGTTGAAGAGATAGACCTTAGGAAATTCCATGAAATCCAAACTGTAGACCCTGTTTGCACAATTTGTGATAAACATGACCATAAGACAGACAAATACCCAACCATTCCATCCATCAAGGATGTTCTTTTAGGAGGACCCCCAGCGGAAGTAAATGCTTTGAAATTTCAAAAGCATCAAGACCAAAACACCTTCAACCCAAGGTATAATGACCACCCAGGCTTCCGCTGGAAATATAACCAACAACCTAGCCAACCACAAGGGACAAAATCCTTACCCCCATCAGAACTACCAAACCCATAACCAGTTCTAAACCCAACCTATCCAATTACAGCAACCACCAGTCCATTTTCAACAAACCATCCCACCTCCAAAATATCCCCTGGGATAAACTAATCTTTTCAAGAACCAACCCAAATAGTTCCACAAAGCCTACTAGAACAACTGTGCAAACAAATGGAGAGGATGAACTCGAAATTATCTTCCCTAAAACAAGAACTTCAAACCATAAAAACTGGAAAGGAATCCATTCCTACTCAGGCGGTACCATCCTCAACTTCATGGGGAGAGTCAAGTTATACTCAAACAACTCATGAACAACTAATGGTTGTGACTATTTTAAGAAGTGGGAAATAAATTGATAAACTTGAACAAATAAGTCATAAACCATGTAAAGCTTAAAACTCTAATCAAAATTCAAATGAACCACAAGATCAAACTAAGAAAACTGATAACAATGTGAAAGAAACAACTCTTCAACAAACAACCCCATAACCTGCACCATTTCCTCAATGCATGAGGGGGAAAACCAAGACTGAATTGAGTGAAACATTGAGGGAAATCTTCTCACAAGTCAAGTTGAACATTCCCCTTCTCGATTCCATCCAAACCATACCTTCCTAATCAAAGTAACTGAAGTACTTGTGCACTTTTAAAAGAAAATTTTCACATAAAAACCAAGTCCTTTTGGATGATAATGTGAGTACCACCATTCAAGGGACCATTCCTCCTAAGTTTAAAGAACTGGGTTTCCCTTAAATAAATGTGTAACTTGGAGAGAGAAAAGTTGTAAAGGCCTTATGTGACCTAGGTGCTAGTGTCAATATCATCCCATATGTTGTGTACTTCCAGTTAAGCCTAGAAGAGCTCCAACCCACATCTTTCACACTTCAACTTGTCGATCATAGCATTAGGGTTCCAAAATGGATTTTAAAGGTTGTTCTGGTAAAGGTTGAAAACTTCATCTACCCTGTGGACTTCATTGTCCTTGACAGCCATCCAAACATAGTAAATAAGGAACAAACCCCAATCATCCTTAGTCGTCCCTTCCTTGCAACAATCAACTCTGTTATCCGAGTCCAAAATGGTAACATGACCATCACCTTTGGAAACATGAGTCTAGACATGAACATCTATAATGAAAGCTCACAAATAGGGGATGATGAGGACATTCATGAAGTAAACATGATAGGAAGCGTTGATAATGAATTCATAGAACATCAAGGAATATTTGATGGCTGTTTAAGTCAGGATGAGATTTATTTCCTTTGTTCACATGAAGGAATTTTATCTCCATGGCTTGAATCATATTCAAATTTATCATATGATGAAGTCTTAGTTCCAACAATCAATGAAACCTTTCAAGAAACCACATTCATGGAGACCAATCAAACTTCCTTCCCTAAATCTGATGAAACCAATCTCGTTGATGAAACTTCTATATGTGGGGAATCAATCCTATCTAAAACTTTAGGAAATAAAATTGATCTTGATCCAATGTCCCAATATTCTTCTGAAATGTTGAACCAACCTGATCTTGAATTTAAGGAACTTCCTACTGCCCTATTCCTTTTTAGGGGAGAATCAAACACATCCTATTGTCATTTCTTCTTCTCTTGAAACAAATCATGAGAGGATTCTTCTAGATGTCTTTAGAAAACATAAAAAAGCCATTGGTTGGACCCTATCTAATATTCCTGGGATTATCCCACTTATCAGGACTCATAAGATTGTTCTAGAATTTGATTCAAAGCCATTTCGTCAACCTCAACGGTGACTCAATCCTAATCTCTTGGAAATACTGAGAAAAGATCTTCTGAAAGTGTTAAAAGCTGGTATCATATATCCCATAGATGAGAGTGAGTGGGTTAGCCCAATCCAAGTGGTTCCCAAGAAGGTAAGAATCATAGTGATAACCAATGAGGATGGGGAGATTCTTCCAACAAGGGTGATTAGTGGTTGGAGAGTCTGCATCAACTATAGGAAGATAAACTCATTCACCAAGAAGGACTATTTCCCCTTACCATTCATTGACCAAGTCCTTGAGAGAGTGGAAGGTCATGCCTTCTACTATTTCTTAGATGGGTACTTGGGGTATAATCAAACTGAGGTCTCCCTAGAGGATCAAGGGAATACTACATTCACATGTCCATTCAGAACCTTTGCTTTCAAATGTATGCCCTTTGGGTTATGAAATTCCCCTAGAACCTTCCAGTGGTGCATGATGGGAATCTTCTCAGACATGGTAGTGGATTTTCTTGAAGTCTTCATGGATGAATTCTTTATGTTTGGGGATACATTTGAGGGATTCATGAGGAATGTAGAGAGAGTCTTGTCAAGATGTGAAGAAAAGAATCTAGTCTTAAACTGGGAAAAATTCCATTTCATTGTTAAAGAGGGACTAGTTCTAGGCCATCTAGTCTCAAGTAGGGGGATTGAAGTTGATAAATCCAAGGTTGACATCATTCGTAACCTTCCATCACCCAAAACTTTCAAGGAAGTGAGGTATTTCTTAGGACATGGTGGTTTCTATAGAATATTCATCAAGGACTTTAGTTCAATCTCTCATACCATTTGTGCTCTTCTAGTAAAGGATGGTCCATTTGTTTGGATAGAAAGTTGTGAGGGTTCATTATCAACCCTTAAATACTCTCTAACCTCTCCTCCCATTATGAAATCTCTAAATTGGAACCTTCCTTTTGAACTTATGTGTGATTCTAGTGACTTTGTTGTTGGAGTTGTGTTAGGACAACGTTGTGATAAAACTCCTTATGTCATTTCTTATGCAAGAAAATCCTTAAATGATGCCCAAATCAACTACACCACCACTGAAAAAGAGTTACTTGCTATTGTGTTTACCTTAGAGAAGTTTAGGTCCTAACTCTTAGGATCCCCCATCACTGTGTTCACTGACCATTCTATACCAAAATTCCTCTTCCAAAAAAAGATGTTAAGGCTAGAATTATTAGGCGGGTCCTTCTCTTATAAGAATTTGACCTCACAATTAAGGATAAAAAGGGCATTGAAAATGTTATAGCTGATCACCTCTCTAGGATGGAATTCAAAGACAACTGAAATCACCTTTTTGTGTCTGATTCATTTCCTGATGAACACCTATACTCTATGAGTGACTGCCCTTGGTATGCTGACATAGCCAATTTATTAGTTATAGGATTAATTCCAAAATTCTTAGGGACTCAAGCTTGAAGGAAATTCCTTTCTTATGTTAGGAACTATGTTTTTGATGATACATACCTCCATAAGTTCTGCCCTGACCAAGTCATTAGGAGGTGTGTCCCAGAATCTGAACAAGAGTTCATCCTTAAGTTTCGTCATAGTGAGGCATGTGGAGGTCACTTTTCTTCTAAGAAAACATCTTCTAAGATTCTTCAGTGTGGTCTCTTCTAGACCACCCTCTCAAGGGACTCCTACAAATTTTTTCAAAGTTATCCTAGGTGTCAACAAGTAGGGTCCATCACAAAAAAAGAAATCAAATGCCACTTATCCCATCTTAGTGGTTAAAATATTTGACTGTTGGGGAATTTATTTCATGGGTCCATTCCCAAACTCTAGGGGATACCTCTACATCCTCTTAGTTGTTGATTATGTCTCAAAATGGGTTGAATCCATTCTGACCAAGTCTAATGACCATAATTTTGTGATCTGATTTCTGAAAGAGCACATATTTTATCAATTTGGAATTCCTAGGGCTATAATCAGTGACTGAGGAACCCATTTCAGCAACCGTCCATTCTCTGCACTCATGTCTGTGTATGGGATTTCTCATAAAGTTTCCACTGCGTACCATCCTCAAACCAATGGTCAAGCTGAGTTAGTAAATAGGTATATTAAGAATATTCTTGAAAAAACTGTTAATCCTTTTAGGAAATATTGGTCCGAGAAACTCTTGGATGCTCTTTGGACATATCGTACAGCATACAAAACCATCCTAGGAATGTCACCATATAGGTTGGTTTATGGAAAATAATTCCATTTACCATTTGAAATTGAGAATAAGGCCTTTTGGAAATTAAGAAAATGGATTATGGCCTCTCATTGGTTGGAACAAAAAGGTAATTAGATCTCAGTGATCTAGAGGAACTAAGGATGGAGGCTTATGAAAATTCAAGGATAAATAAAGCTAGAGTTCAAGCCTACCAATCTAGTAATATCAAAGTCAAACATTTTGAACTGGTAAAATTTGGGCTCTTGTATAGTTCAAAACTTCATTTACACCCAGGAAAGTTAAGGTCTAGATGGTCAGGTACATGCATAGTGCATAAGGTGTACCCCCATGGGGCTATTGAAATTCAAGATCCCACAAATAGTCAAACATTTAAAGTTAATGTTTATAGAGTCAAACCATTCATAAAACCATTCCAAAAACATAAAGTTGATGAATAATTGTGTGAACCTACCTTAGATGACGAAAATAATTAATCAATTAGGGGTCCATGTCGGGCTAACGACGTTAAACAAAGCGCTGCACAGGAGGCAACCCGTGGTTTTCATGTTTCCAATTTTTTGAATCATCTTTATTTTTCAAATAGGATTAATTAATATTGATATTTAAAAAAAATATAGACTGTTGACTTGTTCTTCTATTATAAGTATGGATGGGTACGAAAGGGGAGCACCATATTCATTTGTGTCACATGGTGTGATCCTCGAGTAATACCTTACCCAGAAATTTAAAAAGAAGACAATTTATCATCAGTTCATTTTTTTATGTGTTTGTAGGTTAAAATAAAAAAAATAAAAAAAATATAATAATAATAAAAAAAGGCCACATCGTAGGTCGTGGGGAAAACACCATCACAACCAGCGAAGCCGCGGGGAATCTATCCCAGGACTGAAGGGAGACAAGGGCACGCGCTTACCACTGACCTATGGCTTTTTGTGCTTTCTTATACTATAATTTTTATATATATAATTATATTTCACTTTATTTATTATATATATATATATAGTTTTTTTTGTTTTTTTTTGTTTTTTTTTCTCCACTAGGGAATTCTTTGAGTGACATCGAGATCAAGGGATTAAAAGGGAGCAACAAGAATTTCAACTTCAACCGCCAGGTGACTTCATTCCATGATCCTCATATTTCAATTTCCTTTTTGAACTTCCCTTATTTGTCTCTACTCCTTATAAATTTTCATTTCTTGAAACACTGGGGACAGTGTTGTTTTAAGTTGGGGGTGATGGGAGATGAAATTAAAAAAAAAATCTTTTGTGAAAAAAAATAATGATTTAAAAAAAAGTGTGTAAATGGAATGAAAAATTCCTTTAACTTTGAACATGGTAATAAAAATTGCACACTTTTAAACTGAATATCAAATAATTTAGCATTCCCCGATTCTGATTTTAATCCTTGTATAATTTCATGATCATAGATTTTGGAAAGTGTGGTTGTCCAATGTGATATTTCATTGTTTATATTTTCATCCAAAATAAAAAAGGAATCACAATGCACGTCCTTTGGATAGTGGGGTATTAGTTTGAGTTCATGGGGTCCCCCAAATAAATAGCATAGGTTTGGTGATCATTTTAGTTTAATTTGAGTATTCAAAAAAAATTAAAAATAATAATAAATTTGCATGTAGAGCAATGAAATGACCTAATGTGTGGCTTTCGGCACTTGGGGATTGTGACTCCATAGTTGTCTGGCCCAGAATTAGTAATTTTATCTCTATTTCTGGTAATTTTATTTTTTTTACTGAGTTAACTTAAGAAGATGCCCGAGTATGTGGGCTTCACTTGGTTCCCTAAGGTCTTTGATCCTGGGAGTCATCGACAAAGTCTCGCTACATGGGTTGACTCTTTTGAGTGCAACTTCAATTACCATGGAAAAATTGAAAAAAAAACAAAAACAAAAAAATAATACAATAAATAAATGAATAATCATCTTAATATTGAAATTTTATTCCACCTAGTTCTTCCATCATTTCCCCCTTTAATAAAGATGAATCCCCATATCTATTGTGATACACAACACATCCTCATACTTAATTGATATTGGATGAAATATGGAAATGAATTTGAACAAAGTAAAGGGATTGGGATTGAGATCTTCTTATGAAACTATCTTGTATTAAATTATTTTGATGGGCTTCATGATTTTTTGGTATATGTTTTTTTTGTGATCATTGTGTATTAAAATGTTTTTGGAAAAGGGAATTCGAATATCATATTTTTGAGATATATTTTTCTCGGGACTAGCAAAACTCAAGTTGGGGGGTGTGATTAGCCACTAAATGAGGCTAATTTTAATTGTTAATATATATAATATTTATGTGATTTATTATTCATAAAACCCATTTTAGTGCATTTTACACTTTGAACATCATTTCACATTATGATTGTAATTCCTTCTTAAAATGCACTATTATGTGGTACATTTTTGAACATTAAAGTACCCAATGATTCATATAATTTTAAGGAATATAATTTTACATATTTTAATTTTATATTTTGGGAAATTTATCTACACTTCAATATGAACATGTTTCATTCAGGGATCAATGGATAATTCATGGAAGAATATGTGGATATTTTGTGATGAAAGGAAACAATTCTAGAGAAGTCATATTGGACACCAGCCCACTGATGTGAATGTGGGGCCCAACATACGGGCCCAATGAAACCCAAATTTCATGGGATGCTATATTACATGTATTGGAACAAATAATTTTTTAGGATCCAATGCTAATTCTGCTTCCATGGTGGTCATTAAGGTGGCCCAATTTGGAGATAAAATTCTGGGCCAGATTATGCGGCCCAAAACAAATCCTACCAATATAATCATATCTCTGACTCCATAACTCCAAATGGGCCCAACTTTTATATGAAGTTAGGAAATATCTGGGTCTCCATTTTCTTATTCTATAGACCACTCTTATTCGGCCATATAGAAGGACTTCCCAGTGCGTCTTTGCAGTGGATGAAAGCTGGCTGCCACCTTGGGTCAAGTGTGGAAAAGTCCAAGTTCCACAAGATTTCCACCACCCTAGGCCTACCATAATCAAGTGGAATGCTTTTTACTATTGGAGGCTCGATCCAAGGATCCTAAAATGCCTATTTAAGGCAGTATTGGAGGAGGATTTTATCATCTTTGAGCTTTGTTTTCATCTTAATGTTATGCTGCCAATTTGTCTTTGTAACGTTCTTCCTTCACATGTAAGTTGTTTTTAATTCATCCTAGTTTATTAATAAAAGTTCTTCTTATCATCTTATTCTGTTGTTCTCCATATCACTTTGATACCGTTTCCTCAAGGTGTGAATTTATTCACACCAAACCTTGTGAAATTATTCACACAACGGTGGAGTGATCATTTTCTTTTCATTTTTTTACTTCTCCATTTCCTCACTCATGAGTCTACTTTCTGCTTCCATTGAAACTATAGAATAAATGGAGGGTTAACCCACTTGTGGGTTGATACAAGGGAGTATCAACGGGCTGTATTGTATTTTATTTTTCACCCCATTATTTTCTAATCACTTTCTTTAATTGAGATATTTATTTGATGATTTTTAAACTCCATAATCATTATTGAATTTAAGGCCACACAATTCAAGTGTTAATACAAACCTTTACCATGAATTTCTCAAAACTTTGATACTTCAAGTATATATATGATTAGTATTAAAGGGTGTAGGTATTAAACCTATAAGTTATGATGTTGTTTTATCTTCATAATTGAACTCATCTCAAATTTAATAAATTGAAATCATTGAAGAGGAAATATTTCCTATCCACCCCAAGTGATAACCTAGGATCAACTCACTCTTTTAAATTAAATTCACTTAAGTCTATTATATTTCATTTAAAACCATCTTAAATCAACCCACGTTTTCCACTTCATATCCAAAAAAATCCATAGAATTTAGGTGTCTATAGGTTACTTCTTAGGTCTCTGGGGATTCGATAACCCAAGCTAAACTACAAGGACCTTTCTACCTTCATCTCTTGGGTAAACTTGAGCGTGAATCATAGGGTTTATTTTGAATGAGATATGGCAAGGGTTAGACCATAAATCATCCCAAAAATGGAAGAGGAGGGAACCTTATATCTCACCTCAAAGATTTTGACAGGAATCATAATGAAAAACCGGAGAATTTATGAGAAATGGATTACCTTTAAGGATTCCTTAAAAACCTAAACCAAAACACATAATAATAATATTATTATTATTATTATTATTAGTAGTAGTAGTACTACCATTAAAAATTTCTTTATTATTTATTATTCTCTCATTAATCTCATTTAACTAATTTTTTTTTTATCTTTTAATTTACTTCAATTTTTTAAAACAGTGTTAACTGCACGGTTTGACTCGCATGGTTTTCCAAACCATATGAAAACTGTATAGTGAAGAATGCAAAAGTGTTGCCTAACCATGAAGGCTAGGTGAAAAATTTGGAAAACTGTGTTCAACCCATGTGTGCCACTACTTCCCTCTTTGAACAAGGATACACGATTTCCTAATGTGGGCCACATAGCTCCAGACAAATCATGCACCCTCTATAGCCTTTCAAAAATATTCTTTTCTGGGTTTGGTACTCCCAAAACTCACCAAGACACCTAATAAACTTCTCGGACCTTTACCCAAGTCAAAAAACAACATGTTAATGTTTTATAACTCATAGTGCTTCATTATGAAGCTCAGTTTAAAATTTAAACCATCCTGTAAATGAAGAAGTTCAAAATATCTTGGATTTGTGTCCGGTTCAAAAACACGGAACTCTACAATATCCTCATCTTATAACTTCTCATCTCTAAAAAACCTTTAGAAAACAACTAAAACATAACCCATCCTACAGGGGTTGTGAAGTCTCATTCCAACTATCATGTTCTGTTTTTATACCCAACACACCGTTAAGAATTACTTAAGCCATCACAATCCAATCAAATTCCCACTTTCCAACTGATACATTGAAACTAAACTTACACAAGCCTGTTAAGATAGATCCATGATCACATCATCATCAAGATAAATATCTGGCTGATGGTTCTACCCACCATAGGTATTAACTTAAGGAAGGGTCCAATTCCAAGCCATTGTACCTCCACCATTAGAATTTCCATAAAAATCATGCCTCTAAGAATCCTAACAATTCTCTTGGAATGATTTCATTAAAAAGGATTGTTTGAATCATGATCGATCATATAGAAATTGATCATGAAATCTCAGAAGACACTAATGAACTTAAAAATACACTCTCCATAACATGGAAATGTTCTTTAAAACAATTCCTTATAACTGTAAACATTGAACTAAAGTAAGGGAGAATGAGTCAATCCACTTGCATAACTTTTCTCAAAGATGCTTGGCTTAGACAGCCGACACATTTTCAACTGAACTAAAATGCCTTCCTCCAAGGAATCTTTCATTTACAAATATCATGTTCTCTAAAGCCCAAACCTGACTCATGGTGAAACTTAATATGTCAAACCATCACCTGAAAATTTATAATGGAGTCTAAGAAAATATTCCACGGTATTTCACACTTCATTTAATAAATAATATTTTGGTACAAGTCTACAACGTCCAAAGTTGAACATTAACGGAGACCACATTGGCATCTAACTAGAGGTCAAGTCAAAAGAAATGGCTAGAGTCTGTGAGTCTGACCAAGGAGTCCTTACTTGGGAACCAAGGAATTAATCAGGACATATCATGGATCGATAAGAACCATGCATCAGTGTGAAACACAAAGAAAACTCACCTAATGACCTCAACAACTTAAATCTTTAGCGCGGAGTAAGATCAACACGCTCATAGTGCATCAAGGATGATGTCAAGATAGGGGACATACTCATCACTAACCAGAATACACTAATAGGATTTTCATAGATTCTATTCAAACATAACCAACTACTAGAAAGGGGTTCAGTCGAACCACAACTGGTCTACTTCTTATAAGAAACTCAATTTCTCCTACCTCTGCGACATTTCAACTGATCATAAACCTTTACCCCCTAAGGATTTTCAAGATCACTCAACATTTAACCAAGAAAATCACCATTGACCAATGGGGTTTTCTATAAGTTTTATACACCATAAAACATATCCAAGTCATGCTTTTAATCAAGCACTAACATACACAAATATGAATAGACCCAAGGAATTTTAAGCATAAGTGACCATTTTCAATGGTCCTCTTAGATTGTGTTCCTTCTACTAGGAAGGAATACATTTACTAAAACCTATAAAACACTCCCCATCTTTGGAGTGTCCTAGACATTAATGGAAAATAAGATAAAATAACCACTCACAAGCACACTAATATATAAACACCTTAATCGTATGTGTGTTGCTCCTCTAAGCCATGCTCATGTATGTCAAATCATGCCAAGAAATCCAAACCAATGAGACCGGCGTATCAAAAATCACGAGTCATTAGAAAATCCATCGTAAGCATTGGGATGAACTTGATTACTTATCACTCATGTCACTTTACTTGGAGTTGACTTGAGACCACACTCCACACAACAAGAGATTAATTTTAGAGTTGCATTGCCTCATACGATAATTATCCATGTCAACACCATGAACATTCATGCATTACTAAGAAGAAGAAAGGTTCAAATGACCCATTAAGCATATGACCATGCCCTAGGCATGTCTAACCAACTGAAAATGAGTATCACTCACTACTCATTCCCATAAAAGGGAAAAAACCGTGACCACCCATATGAACAAGGGTGTCATTGGAAACTGAAAGTCTTACTAGGGGAAATGGCACCCAAACGGCACCAAACATCATAAAGCTCATACAACTAGAAAGGAATTCAAAATATATGGGTGCTACCTACCATGGGATAGCCCCTTACAAAGCAAAAGCATTGACCTTAACACTAGGGAACATCAAACAAAGGTCACCGGTCTCAAAATCTAACCATCAAGTCATTACTAAAGAAACAATGCCAATGAAAAATGATCATGCTTTAGTTCCCAGGAAACTCAAATAGAAACATTAACTATCCATACAAGTGGGTTATAAATAAAGGACACCACTAAAATTTCTATTTCCAAGACCTTTATATTTTATCACATTTAATATTTTAACCATTTAAAATATTTAACTAAAACATAAAAGAAGAATGGATAAGTCTCAATAGACTTCCTTTTTAAAACATTTTACTTTTATTGGAATCCTACCATTAATTAGGAAATTTAACACATAAATTTTTTTTAACAAATAATACAACCTACAATGGTCCCCCTGAGCTAACATGGGTTCTCTATAAAGAAACCCAATAGCAGTTGCTCAACTTTTAAACTTTTAAACACCCATACTGGGTCACCTCATAAGTTACATGTCCCAAATGACCTAACATGGTCCATTTTCACATGTTATAAGGTAACCAATTTCATTCTGAACAAAATTAAGCATTCCTTTACATTTATATCCATTTCACAATACATCATGCCATTACATTTAATATGGGTTTCCATTTCCCAATTAATGAAGTGCCTATACACTTCATGGATTGAAAATTGGCTCTCCTTAATCTAAAAAAAACTCAATAAATAATTTAACATGATCATATACAATGGTCCAGTTGTATGGGTGATCATATACCAACCTATAAAGCTTCCATACAATTTATATTTTGGCATTTGGCTCCGATTTACTAACCAATTTACCTTTTCATATAAATTTTAACATCCTTTTACAGTGGTTCGAAAACACGGGTTACCTGTTCTAAACTATAAGGTTCCCATAAACCATACAGCTGAAAATAGGGTCCCATCATAATATAAACTATTTAATTTAACAAAAGAAACCAATTATATATCAAATAAATCTAGAATGTCACTATAAGAAGCTAACACACAAAAAACTATTGAAATCATAGAAGAATGGAATTTTAATCATAGAGACATGCTATAAAAAGAAGTAAACACATAATTCATACTAATTAATTACCTAAATAGGTATAAATCTAAGCAAGGAATATCATTCGAGGCAAAAAATCCAATCATCATGAAACCTATAAACGCAACTTCATGGCATGACATATTCATGACATGTTAATTTCAATGTGGGTAGTATGATGCATGCAATGAAACCTCTATATCAAACAAAAACAAAGGTAAAAAAATACCATAAACTCATAAACCAATAAGTAGTGTAAATTACACCAATCACTCAAGGTGAAATCATATCAACTGTAACATCAAACAGTATGAACTAAAATTTGCATCCCTATACACTTAGTAATTTCTTGTATGTGGGGTGATCAGTCCCATGCAACTCTATTAACCTAGATATAAAAACATTTATATTATACTGTCTACCAACCAAAATAGTAAGATGAAATAAAAAATTTACCTCTCATTCCACTTTGTAACATCCTGACCTGACTTACCATAAAACTGGTAGCCAAACTGGTGGGTCACATGGTCTCAAGTGTATCTCCCCATATACTAGAGGTTTCTGAATAATAGTGAGGGTATAGGGAGGTGATAGTGTGGAGACTATACCCTCATATCAAAGTGGCATAGTGATGGAATCATAATAATTAGCAGATGATAGCGGAAGAAGTAAATAGAAATGACAAAGGGGTGGAAGATAGATTTTATATAACTAAACAAAAGTGGAAAATTACAATTTATAAAATTTATGGATAATCAATGATACATAATCTAAATAAATAAAAACCGCATGATTTAAATTACAGTAAAAAATAAATAAAAGACAGAAAATCTCCATGGGTGATCTCCATGAGCATCTCGAGCTCTAGCTCATTCCTTTGCTCCTAACTCCATGGTACAATCAATACATAAATCAACCTATATCCTGCAAATATAAGGTCTACTCAGGTACCAAGGGTAACCAAGAAGGTTGTGAGATATAAATATCAGTTTCTAGACACCCATAGTGTCTACCCAAATCTGGACAGTGCAACATAATTTAAACATTTTGCAGGTACACATAATAATAACAAATGGAATAAATAAACATCACTTGTCCAGGTTCCTATGAGGCACCTGATGGTTATACCTGCTTCATCCCTTGGCTGGCTTCTGAACATGTAACCATATTATAAATAAGTCACGTGTTTTAAATAATTAATGTTCCAAGATGTAACAACACAACCTATAATGATATTTAATAATTAAGTTACAAGGTAATAATCAAGGAAACGTAGACCTCAAGGATCTCCAACTCATTAATGATTGTAGCCTGGATAAGGGTAAGAGTGTAATACAAGGATGATAGTCCAAGTCATTCCATAATAAGACACCTACCAAGTCAAAAGAGTTCATCCAAGGTAAAATAGGGCTATGAAAGGACCGGGCCCAATGGCCTTTAACCATGGAATTTACTTGTCAATGTTGGATCCAAGGAGTGTATCCAAGGAATCCTATAGTACTAAATGATATATCCTACAGTTTCATACCAGGCATCCAAATTTACATAATTATTGGCTTCTAGGTGGGTCTCAACCAATGTAAGTTGTATCCTTGAATTCTTAATGGGGTCCTCAAGTTCTCAAGGCATTCCCCCATAAATCCAAGGTGATATTGATTTAGGCCACACCTATTTTTATAATGAATTAATATATAATTCATAAGGATCCAAACAATACCTTTCATTAGTGTGACAAGTCTAATTGGGCATGAAACCATTTAATCAAGTCATAAGTAATCAAAAGGTTTATTTGGTTCACGTCTTTCCTTTTATTAGTGTGACAAGGATAACTAGCATGAAACCATTCATTTAATTCATTTAAGGAATTTTCAAAAATCAAGGATCACTAGAATACCATCCATTATCATGGTAAGGGGTTCTATGGACATGTAAACAATTATTTATTTATAAACCTAAGTCTATCCATGGAATTCCTACATGGGGATCTATGTATCACCTAAGGTATAAAATCATTAAATATACCAAATCATTTCAATTGTATTTATAAGGATCCATGGGTCACTTTGGAGGTGTTAATGGAAAATGAAAATCACCTACACAGGTAATTCCAATCTAAAAACTAGGCCAAGCACTTAGAAGTTTCCTTGGTTCTTTAATCATTTAAAAATACAAACTCTATTTTTATAATTCCATTTGGTCCATGTCCTAAACATTTCATAACTCAATCATAACATCAAGGCATAAGAAATATTAATACAATAATCCAAGAAAGAATTAAGATTTAATAACTTCTTTTTATCTTGAATACAATGGACCTCTATTAGAGGGGATTTATTATAAAATCATGACATTGCTATTCAAACAATTCATTTATCATATTTAGCATCTCAATCATGAAACATACTCAATTCACATTTAAAAGGAATTTAATCTAAATACCATACTATATTAATTAAAATATAAGGAATGTTCTATAAGAAAATAATTAATGCATTATTTAAATTAATGGGGTAAGGAAGGGTACCCTACCTCAATGAGGAACCAAGATGGAACTTCCATCTCTTGACGCTTTATAACTCAAAGATACTACTTTTCCCACTGATCATATGTACCTTCACAAAAATATAAGGAACCCAAACCCCTTTTCACACATCTATATGTCCATGAACATGTGAAAGGGAATCCTTACACACATTCTTATATGAACATACTCGTCTACACTCACCTAAATATGAAATTTTATATATATACATAGGCACACATAGCCTCAAGAATGTATATTCACTCCCATGGATGAATATAAACATAACAGGGTAACCTACATATATATATATATACTTACCTATGCATATTTAGGAAAATCACCTTCGACTCGATGAATTGAAACCACACAGTAGGGTCCAATGCACTACAGAATAATTACTAGAAACCTTGAAACACCCAAGGACGTAATATAACAAGGGAGAAACCTAACATTGTGTATAAATATTTAACTTTGATGTGGGTGGTGAATCAAAACAACCCAAATTACTTCTCCTTCGGTGATGGTTGTCATAATACACATGAACCCAAATCCTAGGGTTTTAGCTAAATGAGATAGGGAAAGGGTAAGACCATAAATTGGCCCAAAAAAGGAAGAATAGGGAACCTTAGATCTTACCTTGAAGATTTGGAAAAGAATCATAAAGAAAAAATGGAGAATCAATGATAAAAGAGGGATTCCATGGAGGGTTGTGTGTCACACGAGAGGGGGATTCATCCAGGGGGTGTCATGCCTAGTAGGGATAAAGGGATTCCCTTAAGGTTTTCCTTTAAACCTAAATTAAAACCCGTAATAAGTATTATTAATATTATAATAATAGTAATATTATTATTATTATTACCATTAAAAGTTTATTTATTATTTCTTATTCTCCCCTTAATATCATATAATTAATTTTCTATTTATCTTTAAATTTAATTCAATTATTTTTAAATAGGTTAAACTTCATGGTTTGACTCGCACGGTTTTCCAAACCATGCACAAACTATATGGTGAATAGTGTGAAGCTACTACCTCAAAATGTAAATATTTCAGGCTAGAAACATGGTTTGGAAAACCGTTCATAGCCTATGTGTACCGCCACTTCCCTCTTTGAACAAGTCCATACGGTTTCCTATAGTGGGAGGTATAGTTTTAGACAATCCATACAGCCTCTATATCCTTTCAAAACTATGATTTTTTGGTTATGGTGCCCCTAAAACTCACTGAGACACCCAAGTAACTTATCATGTCATTACCCAAGTCCAAAAACAACATTTTAAATCATTCCAACTCTTGGTACTTCATTTTGAATCTCAGTTTTAAATTCAACTCGTCTAGAAAATGAAAAAGTTCGAAATCTGTTAGATTTTTGTCCATTTCAAAAACATGGAACTCTACATGGTGGCCCAAAAAAGGTGACACATTCGAGTTCACTCGATCACCCACTAAAAATTATAAGGAAAAGTGATGATGGTTTACATAAAATTTATAGTGTCTCTAAACCATTTTTAGATATTGTTAAATGTCATAAACTTTCCCAGTCATCTCATAAAATAGGTTGGGCCCCATATAAGAGGTCTTTCCCACCTCAAATTAACATATGGGAGATTGTAATAACCAAATATAATGATCTTTGAATGGTTTCATCCAAATAGAGTAATGGTAACTATTATTTTAAGAAAACTTGACCAATCAAAAATGGTTATCCTGCAACACTCCAAAATCTACAAAATAGGTTTGGAGAACATATTTGAGGATATTATTCACTCACACTATCTAGAAATCCTTCTAAAGTTGATAGATTGTACTCAACTTTTCAGGATATCTCATCACCTACTAGAGCCCCTTTTATAACCAATAAGTAAAATGTGGATCTTTTTAAAAAATAATGGAAAAGTGTATACCATACAGCCACAAAATCTTCTACATGTATAGACTCATGAGATCCTCCACCATCATACAATATTTGGATGGTATGAAATGGGTGAACTTGGTCGAAGGATCAATTAAAACTAGATGTAAGTCATTCCCTAAGAGGTAGGAGTAAAACTAATAATGAAATCCATGAACACCTCATCCCATTTCCAAGTAGGAATAATAAGGGGTTAAAGAAAACTATGAGGGTTTTAAGGTTAGATTTGGTTTCCTAGAACCAAATGATGTTACTTTGATTACATTTATATTCGATGTATTTAGTGATATTACATGTTGTTCATTTTTTTTCATGGCATTAATGTAATAATGTCATAGAGTATTATTTGCATTGATAAGGTCGTATTAGTTCCCCCACTATGATAAAAACCTTGAATTTATATGAAAATATTCTTAATATAGTTTTGTTGTTGGATAAAATACTATGATGGGACATATAGTATTTAGACCATTTGGTGTGAGTGCTCCTAAGAGGATAAAGCATGTTCTCATGAAGTTTTTACTTGGTAATCTCCAAGATGGGTGATTATGAGAATAGACTAGACCATAGGAATTCTGTAGGTTTTGGGGTCATTGTATATTCCTATTTGTGAGCATATGTAATCGTCCTTAGTCTTTAAGATTATCATTAATGTATGACATGACTCACACACTTAGATTTATTTACCAAAACCATCACACCATGTATTGGTGAGAAGTAGGGTACATTGGGTGCATCAATATTGACATAACATTAATGCATAAGTCAAAGAAGGATTTGTCCCTTCCATGTTTATCTAAGATTATATCTTGGCCCTTTTATTGGAATAGAACTGTCACATTAAATTTCATGGCCATGGTTTAACAATGTGTTTATTTCATATATTCAAAGAAAGACCTATCAAGTAAATTGGTTGATGACACCATCATGAAACCATATTGATGAGATATTATGACAAAGAGATTATATTACACAGTGATCATTCATATGTGGTTGTCTACTTTATGACATTAAATTATTTCTCTTGTATGCTTAGAGTTGTTTCTAGACAGTAATCTTGGAATTTAGGAAAGCTCACCTAATTAAATGAGAAACAATCCAAGATGGTCACACACTAAGTTTTTTCATTGATCTCTATTAAGTTATATTTAATTTTAATTCATTGAATAAATATTATTCTCAATTCCGAGGAATAATTTTATTCATTTTATATTGATCGCATAAATTAAATAAATATTTATTCTCTGACATGTGAATAAAAATATATTTATTTATTTTAATGAATATTGAATAAATATTTATTCATCAGTATATGAATGAAATATTTATTTATGAGTAAAATTTTATTCTAGAGTTCATTAAATGAAATAGGAGTTTAAATGGACCAAGATCGTGTCTAGTAACAAATATTAATTAAGAAGTTGGTTATATAATATTTTTTATTATGGAAGTTGGCACGTTCCACAAAATATTATTATTATTATTATTATTATGTGGCATGCAGTTTATTAAAGGTAATAAATGTTATTTAATGGCCAGAATGCAATTAAATAATATTTTAACATAAATATTAACTCTATAAATAGATAGCTATGTCTATTGTGTGGTGCATCCAAGAAATGAGAATAGAGAATTGTTACGAAAAAAACTCTCTATCAACTCCTCCTTCTCTCTCCGTCTCAAGAACAATAAGTGAAAGAGATGTTTCTTCAAGACTGGATAATGAGTGATCAATAATTAACAATGAAAGATATTTAATGCACTACACTATCACTTTAAGATCGAGTGGTGTTTCTCATAGATCATAGGAGTATGTGTGGATCACTGCTAGAGATATTTTTTCCTTGGATCCTCACAGTGAAATAAAGCTAATTTGAAAGGGTCCTTTCAGACGATCAACATTATCCAATGAATAAATTTCCTAAGCCCACGTGCTTATTTCATTAAATATTAAATAAATTAATTATAATTTTTTTTTTGAAACATCCTCATTATTGGTTTCAGGAAATGATTATTAAAATAAATTTTAACATATCTCCCACCACCACACGCTTCTACTACGTAAAAAACCATCAAGTGGTATCAAAGGTATCACATTTAAATTTATAATTATTTATTTGATTGTTGATCCATTCTCAATATGGTTAAAAATTCATTTCATTTTATTCAATATTTAATAATATTTTAATTAACATGTTATTGACATATTAATCATGTTTGATTAGTGTTTTATTTTCATAAAGGATTAATAAAAAATTAAGAATGACTAGAGATTCCATAGGGAAGTTCCAAATCTTTGGCTGGAAAAATTGGGTTACACAGCATGTAGGTGGAGCATACGTCGTATACCCATCCGTATTTTACATGGATGCATCATGTAGTTAATTACACACAGTGCATTTTTTTCACACCGTGTGTTGACCGGTCCAATTTATAAAATGGAAAGTGGATACATGACATGCATCTAGCATGTACATTTTGTGTGATCCAACTGATTTAACATGCTGAACCCCCAGGCATGTGACTTGGATACACTATAAATGAGGTGCATGGTGTGTAGATGGATTATACATGTCGTGTAATATCCCAATTGAGGGTAGAATTAAATTACATTAAATTGAAAATTATAGTGTTAAAACCTAAAATTCATGATTGAAATTGCATATGTGTTTGACAATTTAATAATGGATTTAAAGATTTTTAAATTCCAAATTAATTTATTGTAATAAATATGTCATAATTGCTTTTGTCGTTAATTTTCCATGAATTCCATAAATGATGGGTATCTCCAACTAAGTTAGTATGGTCATTTAGATGAAAGGGAATTAATTAATTAATTAATTAATTAATTCAATCATGTTCATCTTAATAACAAATAATGAATAAAGAAAATAATGATATCCAATTAATTTTGCATATTTATTGCATGTATGACTGATCATAAGCTTGATCAAAACCTATGTATGTGTTAGTATTTATTTTATTTAATTTGTTTCATGGGTTTTCTATTTTTTTAATATTAAATTAAATGATGGTCTGTGTTTCATCCCTCCCTCCACTATTATGTAGGACCTACATGTCCAAGGATATTTATGTAATTTAACCAATCCTTTTGTTCTACTCACTTGTGTGTCAGTAATAAATACTTTTAATTGATGGAGCATCCCAAGGTTTGTGGAGGTAGTTTAATATGGAACCATTATGATTCCAACTAAGTTGATACATAGGTGGACATGTGGAATGTTGTAACTCATGATAAGACCAGAAAATGGAGTTATTACTATAGTTTATAGGTTGATTTAATGTTATCTCATTAAATAAATGGATAGATAATATCGTGTTTGGTTCATTTACTTTATTTATTTATTTATTTTTATGCATTTGTTTTTCTAGATGCATGGTTGTGATCACATAAATAAATGAATTAATGTGAAATGATGGAAATTAAATAAATGAATTATACATAAATGTTTTATCCAATGTGGTTAATTAATTAATTAATTTCCCTTTAATATTAACAATACATATAAATGATGAAACAATATTAAATTATGTATAATAAATTAAAATCCCTCAATTAAATATTATGTAAGACTTGGCCTTCCGTTACTTGACTTGGAATAAAACTCAATAGAAATAAGTGTTTGACCAAACCTTGTTGGTGCACTTTTAAAAGAAGATTTTTTATGGAGGTTTTGGGTTTAACTAGCCATTTTACATCAAGAGGAGTGTCCATTGATATACTTGTTGTAATTTGGAGGAAATTGTTGCGGAAATCCAAGTCAGGATTTCATGATTGGGTAATCCACTCAATGGATCAAGGATCTTCAAGACCATGGTAGGAAAAGACTTTCCATCCTAAATACCTTTAAGTAACTTGAAAAAAACTTGTTGGAATTATTATAAGGGGAATAAGAATCATTTCCACTATAATTTTAAATCAATTAAATATTCCGATTTCAATAGTGAGAGATATTGATAATTGATAAAATAGTGGGAGATTTAACAAAGTCAATTAATTTATCATTTCTAACATAATTTTAAATCAATAAAAAGTAATAACAATATTCACTTTCAGTTGTTGAATAAAATGGAAAGATCATCATCCACATATGTATTCAAATATAGGAACCCAGTAGATTTAGAAAGATTGACTGTGGGGAGGTATATATGTAAGCATCCAACTGAGCTAAAATTTCTATTATAGCTATTAGGGACTACCAAATTATGTTTCTAATTGGAATTATCTTGGTTTTAAAGGGTTGTTATTATGTTCCTTCAGTAACTAAAAACATTTTTCTATATCTAGACTAGATAAAAATGGATTTATTTTAAAATTTGGGAATAAATGTTGATTCTTTTATAAAGATAACGTTTTTTATGGTAAGGAGCATTTAAATTACAGTCTTTATGTGTTGGATTACATGAACCAAGTAGTGGAAATTAATAATTAAGTTACTTCACATGACTCATACCACAGCCAAATTTGGCATCCTTTACTAGGTCATGTAAAAAAATCACCTGACTAAAATACATCATAATGGATATTTAGATTCTATGAACTAAAACCACTTGGTGTATGTCATGCTTGTTTATAAGAAAAAATGACCAAAGCCTCATTTAGTGGGAAAGGTGAATGGGATAAAGTGGTTCTTGAATTAGTTCATACCAATATGTGTGGACCATTTCATGTTGAAGCAAGGTGTGGGTACCCATACCACATAACTTTTACTGATGATTTTAGTGGATATGGATATATTAACTTAATTAGGTATATTTCATAATCTTTTAATAAATTCAAGGAATTAAATAATGAAGTTTATAACTAGATTAGTAGAAAGATTTAGAAACTCAACTTAGAACATGGTGGATAATATCTTAATCAAGAATTATTTGATTACTTATGAGAGTTTGGGATCTTATCATAACTCACTCCTCCTTAAACACCGCAATGGAATGGTGAAGGTGAAAGGAGGAACTACACCTTGTTGGAAATGCTGAGATCAATGATGAGTCAATGCAATTATCCTATTATTCTTTTTAGGGATATCCATTATATACATCAGCACATATACTAAACTAAGTACCAACTAAATATATAAATTTTATTCCATCTGAATTTTAGAGTTGAATAAAAACCATGTTATAAAATTTACATGTATGGGGAAGCAAAACATTTTTTAAGGCCTCTTCAGGAAATAAACTTGCACCTCAATGCAAAAAATGTACCTTTATAGGATTCCCTAAGGAAACAAGGGTATATTACCTATACAAACCCTCATAATAAAATTAGTTTAAAGACGTTCCATATTCCTTGATTGGGATCACATTTCTAAAAGAGATAGTGGGAGAGAGATACACTTCGATGAAGTTGAGGATCAAGGTGCACAATAGTTGGAATAGGAATAGATTCCACAAATCCTTGTGGAAGAAAAAACTATTCTAAAGACAAAAGTACTGAGTAGGAGTAAAAAGAGAAGTTAGAGAACTATAACATTTTGGTTTTCTAGACATTGCGGATGGTGACTCGTTATTAGTTGATAATATTTGTACTCTAACCTTTATGGAAGTAGTAAGTAGAACAGAAGTTGCCAAGTGGTAAGAAGCCGTGAATTCTGAAATGGATTCCATGTACCATAACCAAGTTTTTATATTTATAGAACCTCTAGTAGATGTAAAATCTATTAGATTCAAATGGATATTCAATAATAAATTGGACATGGAAGAAAAACGCAATACATATAAGGCGCGACTAGTTGCAAAAGGGATTAAATAACATTAAGGCATTGAATATGATTAAATATTTTCACCATTTGAAATGTTGAAATCCATCATTATTATGCTTTACATTATATCTTACCATAACTATGATATTCGGAATATATATTTCAAAATAACCTTACTTAATGGGAACCTTCAGGAATATGTCTATATAACACAACCTGAAGGGTTTGTGACTCCAAATGATTCCAATAAGACATGAAAATTTTAAAAATCCATTTATGGATTAAAGAAAGTGTATGGGTCATGGATCATTCATTTTTATGAATTCATAATGGAATTGGGTTTCATAAATAATGAATATGATCCTTGTGTCGATAAATTTTTTAGTGTAAGTGCGGTCATTTTTTTAATAGTATATGTTTATGATATATTACTCATAGGAAATGAAATACCAGTCTTACAGTCTATTATAAAGTTGTTGAATAAATGATTCTCTATAAAGGACTTGGGATAGGAAACATATATTCTTGGGATCAAGATCCATAGTGATAGATCTAAGAGGTTTCTCAGCCCAATTCAAAGTACATACAATGATAAGATACTGAAGAGATTCTGTATGGAATAATTCAAGTGGGGATTGTTGATAATGTCACATGGAATTCATATATCCCAGAAAATGTGTCCTCAAACACATGAGGAAATAAATAGAATGGTAAGGATTGCATACACATTAGTGATTGGGACAATCGTGTATTATATGATATGTACTATGCTATATATTTCCTACGCATTGAGTGTGGTAGGCAGATATCAGGCTAATCTAGCTGACTACCATTAGATGGAATTCAAGTCTATCCTTAAGTATCTAAGGTGTACTGAAGATATTTTCCTAGTCTATGGAGGATATTAGGAAATATACATCATAGGATATACATATTCTAGTTTCCAAACTGATTAAGATAGCATTAAGTCACAAATAGGATACATATTCACTTTGAATGGATGTCTTGTGAGCTGGAAGAGCTCAAATTAGGATATGGTCATAGATTCTACATTAGATTCTGGGTATATTGCAAATTATGAGGTAGCTAAGGAAGTATTATGGATGCACAAATTCATCCAATAACTCGATATGGTATCTAATAGAAAAGATATTATCAAACTCTATTGAGATAATACTATAGTGGTGGATCTCTCAAAATAGTCAATGTCGCATCAATATACAAAGCACATACTTAAGAAGTATCATCTCTTGAGGGATTTTTCTTAGAGAGGTGTGGTTGCAGTGTGTAGTATTTCCATGGTTGATAACATGGTGGACCCCTTGACTAAACCTTGACTCAGCAGAAACATGATTATCATTTGAGGTCTAAAAGACAAAAATTCATATTTAGTTTTCACTAGTCTAAGTGAGAGTTTTTTAGAGTTGATTTCCTATGAACAAATGATATTACTTTGATTACATGTATATTCTATGTGTTGAATATTAATTTAAAGTGTTATTACATATTGTTCATTTTTTCTACATGGATTTAATGTAATAATTTCCTAGAGTATTTTTCACATTGATAAGGTCATAGAAGTTCCCCACTATAATGAGAACATTGAAGTGTTATGATAATATGCTTAATATAGTTTTTTAGTTGGATAACATACTGTGATGGGACACAAAGTATTTAGACCATCAGGTGCGAGTTCTATTAAGTGTATAAGGAATATTCTCATGAATGTTTCACTTGGTAATCTCTAAGATGATAGATTATAATAATAGAATTTCTAGTATTAATTTGTCATGTTTTGGTTTCATTGGGTATTCCTATGTACGAGTGTGTGTAATGGTCTTTAGACTTTTATATTATCATTAATTTATGTCATGAATTTCTCATTCAAAATTAATCACCAAAACTATCATGCCATATATTTGCGAGAAGTAGGGAATGTTGGGTGCTTCATGATTGACTTGTCATTAATGGATGATCCGAGGAAGTATTTTTCCCTTAAATAATTATGGAAGATGATATCTCATCCCTTTGATTAGAATAGAACCACCACATTAAATTCCATGTCCATAGTGTAACAACATGTTTATTTTAGATAATAAAAGAAAGACGTATCGAGTAAATAGGTTGATGACACCATCGTGAAACCTTATGGATGAAATATTGCAATAATGGGATTATATTACACAATGATTGTTTGTATATTATTGTTTATGTTGAAACATTAAGTTAGTTCTCTTGGGTTCCTTGACTTGTTGCTATATAGTAATCTTGGACTTTAAGAAAGCCTTCCAAATTCCAACAAGAAAGAATCATATAGAGTCACACACTAAGTGTTTCTATTGAACTAAATTAAATTCTATTTGAGTTTAATTAATGGAATAAATATTATTCTCAAGTTCGAGGAATAATTTTATTCAAGTTATATTGATTTCATAAATTAAATAAATATTTATTTACCTGCATGTGACTAAAAATATATTTATTTATTTTATTGAATATTTATTTATTTTATTGAATATTTAATAATTATTTATTCATATGTATTTGAATGAAATGTTTATTTATGACAAAAGTATTTATTCAGGATGCGCCGCAGCTCCCTCTATCCCTGATGGAGCTCAACTGCGCCGTGGACCTTTGCAATTTCACCATGTTTTCTAGGTTTCTCCATCATCGACCATCATTTGATAAATTTGATCGTTTTATTTTTGGTTCCTGGAAGCTACAGGAGCATGCGGTTGTTGGGATTCTTGATCTGTGTCACTTTATGATTCATTTTTGATCGGAGGAGGACCTTGTCGTCGCATGTTCTAGGGCATCCCGAAGATGCAATGGAGCTTCCTTTCTTCTATTTCATTGGTGTTTTGATTTCCATATGTTGTCTGGCCCATCAACAATTGAAACTTGGTTCATTCTTCCTGGTCTACCTATTTCCTTTCAAAATCCATCTATTTTGTGTGTTATTGGAAATATGATCGAAAGGTATCTCTATTTTGATCGGAGAATGGAGGTTTTGTGTCATCCTTTTTTTCCAAGAATATGCGTTGAAGTGGGTGTTGCGAGGCCACCCGTGAATTGGTTTTGGATCACAGATGTGGAAGAATTCCGGTGGAAGAAGGTGGTTATCTTTGAGTCTTGGATGAATTACTGTGTCAATTTCTGTCATTTTGGTCATCTTGCGATAGTCTGTTGAGGAAAGAATGTGACTAGAAATTCACAAGCAGGGGTTTTGGGACCTGGTGGCTCTGGCAACAACGGTATGGAGAAACTGCTGGTGGAGGTTCAGCCTGAGACTTCTTTGAGTGGGCGAACTAGTAGCAGTATAAATGAGGGGGAGGCTCCGTCGTCAGAGGTCATGAAGTGAACTGGAAGGTTGGTTTGTTGTGACCAGGGAGGGAAGGTTGATGGGCAGCCTCATCCGGCTGTGGAAGGTGAAGTTGTACAGACTACAGCATTTGCAGCTGTGGTGAAGGCAGTGCCACCTGTAGTGAATCCCTCTGTTAAGAGAGTGTTTGAGACTCTGAAATCGGTTCTTGGGGGCTAGAATCGTCCCTTGCCTCATTTTAATGTAAGTGGCCAATTGCAGGTGGATAATGTTCCCATTCATAATCATTTTGATATATTGGAGGTCGAGAGGACTCCTCTCACAAAGGAAGGTTCTCAAAGGTATGAGTCTGTGAATATGCTGCTTGTCCCTTATTCCCAACCTACAATGAGTAAGGTTTATCTTGGAAAAGATTATATGGATGATTGTGGCAATGAGCTCCCCCTTCAATGCCTCAAGCCGATTGATGTGCAATCGCAGTCGGCAGGAGAAGGATGTTTATCTGCTTCAGTGGTTATGCTGATTGGAGGAACTGATGGATGCCAAAATTTTGGTTCCGTGCACATCACTGGAACATAGGGAAATGTCTCTGATAGTGACAAAGAGAATTATAATGATGTTTCCAGAATATCCTAGGGTGATATTGTTCAAAGTGAAAAAAATTGACAGTCTGCATGTGAAGGTGGTATGAATGCTCCAACAAAAAGGTGACCGAGAAAGGATTACTCCTATCCACCGAACCTAGTTATCACCATATCATCCTCCAAGAAAGATAATTTTTCGAGGTTTTTCAATGGTGTGAGGAAGAGAATGCAATCTCCTATGGATTTTCTCTCGTTGGAAAAGCTGAACCAGAGAAGGAAGTATGCTAAGGTTCTAAATCACTATGAAAGCTCAGAGTGGGAATCAGCAACTGTGGACGAAACTTTTCATCAGGAATATGGTGATGGGGATGATTTATATTATTTGTAGTTGTCTTCTTTGTTGTGTCTTTCTTGCATACATTACTTTTTATTTTCACTAATAAATGGTCAGAGGTCTACCTCTGGCTGAGCTTTCATTGTTTATTATAGGTAACAAATGTTATTTAATGGAAAGTGTGCAATTAAAGAATATTTTAACATAAATACTAACTCTACAAATAGATAGCTATGTCTGTTGTGTAGTGCATCCAAAGAAGTTGAGAATAGATAATTGTTTTGTGTAATGAATTCTCTCTAGACTCCTCCTTCCCTCTCCCTCTCAAGAAAGAGAAGCACAAGAGATATTTCTTCAAGCCTATAGAACGATTGATCAATAATGGAAAAATAAATACATTCGACTCATCGTGATAGTACCCATATATCGAGTGGTGTTTCTCAGAGATCATAGGAGAACATGTGGATTGCCCATAGAGGGATTCTATACTTGGATCCTCACAACGCAATGAAGGTAATCTAAAAGGTTCTTTTCGAATGATCAACATTCACCAATGATGAAAGTTCTCAAGACCAGGTATTCATTTATTTAAATATAAACAAATTAATTATTAATCTGACATGAAATATCCATGCTCTTGGTTTTGACCAATGATTATTAAAATAAATTTTAATATATTTCCCATCATTGTAGACATCCACTATGCCCAGAACCAACATCTAGTGTTCAAATTTGACCTTCTAATAGGTAAATAACTGATACATGAAATATACTATGTACCACATCATACATGACAACTAGTACAGATGCATCATGTTATAATAAACTTTTTTTGGTACTAGAATGAATGGTATACTAAAATCGGTGATAGTATTTTATCACTATCAATCTCATATATATGGAACAACATATTAGTCCCTAAAGTAAAGGCTACCCAAAAAAGTCATAGACCACTCATGGGTAGTCTCCCCAATATATATAGTTTCTATGATATGTTTTCATTATTCATCTTCCATTTGCACCTAAAAATTATCTCAAGGAGACAAGTGTTTGATTTCACATTAGCAAGAAACATAGCTACCATCTCTCCCTTTATGTCTAAATACATATTGGATAGAAAACTAATAATTTTTTATTCCATGATAAATTATTTTAAAACCTTATATGGAAATTTCTTTCTTAAATCATCAATGATAAAATTTCCCTTACTTAGAATGTATGAGAGATTAAAATTCAATGTCTAAAGACACTTCACCCATCATCTCTACGTGAGTTTTAGATCCTTCTAACAGAAAATATAACTTACAGTATTATGATCAATGTGCACTATAAAATTATCACCAAATAGGTAATGAAACTGATACTTAATATAATTCATTATTTTTTCTAGTTCAAGGTCATGGGTGGGGAAATTCTTCTCATGGTGTTGGAGATTTTGAGAGCCAAAAGCTACTATATGATCACCCTATATGAGGAAACATTCCAGAACCACACTGAATGCAAAAAAGGACTACATATCCCCTGGTAGATATCATGTGGATCAAAATTATATCCAAATTTCACATGAACTTTATCTCAATGAATAAGTCTTGTAATTATAGTTCTATAAAAACTTCACTTATTTTTGAGTGAGTTTGGTCCTTGGTGATATTCACTTTGATAAGTCCTTGATGAAGTGTTAATAATATCCCTCTATTCCTATTAAGATTCATATATCAAATATATTTTTGGTATCCTTCAAATACATAACAGACTTTACCTTATTTGGTTAGACTGAAATTCTATGTTCGAGCACCACATGCCCTATGAACTTAACCTCTTGGATCTAGAAGATTCATTTAGATAGTTTATAATAGAGTCGATGATCCTAGATAATCCCTAAGAAAATTATCATATGTTGTTCATGTTTCTCCTCTAGTTTATAATATACCATAATGTCATCCAAGAATACCATGATAAAGGAATCATGGTATTAATGAAATATCTGGTTTACTAGTTCCCTAAAGACTACAAGAGCATTATTCATACTAAATGGAATCCTGAGATACTCATAGTGACCATATATCCTTCAAAATTTTATCCTCAGAATGTCTGAATCTCTCACCATTAGTAAGTTTATTCCAAACAAATCTCAATCTTATAAAACTATTATTCCCCTTTTATCAAATCAAAAAAATACTCAATACAGAGAAGGGGATATTTATTCTTTACAGTGAACCATTTCATTTTACTATAATAAAAACACAACTGGAGAGATCCATATGAATTCTTAGAAAAAAAATCATTTAGGTATCCCATGGATACATGATAGGGTGAATAAACCATCTTTCCCATAATTTATCCACTAAGATTTCCAATTCCATAAATTCTAATGGATTCATACAATATGATTAAAATGGTATCAGTGGCATCCCCGAAATCAAATTGATAGATAATTCAACCTTGCATTCAGGTGGAAGTAATGATAATTTTTTTGTAAAGACCTTGAGTAAGTGTCAAACCATAGAATGTAACACACTCCAATAATTTCCTTCACCAGACTCCAGTAACAAGGATGATACATGTCATGACTGTCATCTTACATTGAGAAAAGGAGTTCATACTCAACCCAACCAAGGATCTCATTCCATTTTTAATATATGAATAATCCTATTTGGACTAGTGAAATACACCCTATGGATATAGTGATCAATATAGGCCTTATAGCTCATCATTTATTTCATTCCAAAAATAAGTTTAAAATATTTTATCTCAAGGATAAAAAAAAATCCCAATACAATTCCATTTTATATATAGAGACAATGAAATAGGCACACTGAAATACATGTTCCTTATTCTTCCCAATGGGATTTGATATTTCCATGACATGAGGTATAATATCCAAGGTAAGATTCAAATATTCCACAATACAAAGTGAAATAAATGATTTAGAATAACAGATATCAAATAGAGAAACTTCCATAGATGATGCAATAAGAACCATACCTATCATCATAGTGAGTCTCATCTCTAACTCCATGTGAGATTTCTCTACTCTATAAACCTACCGAATCTCAGCATGGGTATAATTCCAACTATAAATATGAATCTTGGTCCTAATCTAACTTTACACATGATATGATGATCCTCCTCTACCTCCACATCCATGAGAATGAGACCCAATTATTTTTGAGGAAGCTGAATGTGTTGGGGATCCCTTGGGATATAAGGATCATGCACCACACCTCATTAAAATATTATTCCCATAAGATATTAGGAGGTTCTCTATATTCCCATATAGAAAGAAGGTCCTCAGTGGATTTGATCATGATGGCTTTATATGGCTTTCCATTCCATACTAGTGGCAGATGGGAGATCAGTATTCTAGAGGACCTAAAGTAACTAGAAAGTAATAGGGTTGAGAACCACTACTACCACATCTCCTAGATTCATCTTGATTTCAATTTCTATTAGGAAAATAACCCTCACTACCTCTAGGAATGGTGGAGGTATCAAAAGTCTCATAAATCCTAGATTGATCAATATCTACCATCAAAGATTGATCCACTAATTTCGTATAAGATTTGAGATTCAACATATATATTTGAGAATGAATATCTTGTTGGTGAACCACTTTAAACTAGAGATACTTAATTTTATCATTATAAGTTAAATTTGTAGAAAATTTTATGGTCTATTAAAAGTAATTGGAATACTTTATGATAGTCTAGTTACCCTTCATAAGGGTTATGAACTTATGGGATTTATAAAGATCTACTGTGTACTGTTAAAACTATTGAGGGAACATTACTTTAAATTCCATCTATACATGGATATCATGTAGTTTATCTTGGATCACCAACTCATATTACTTCTTATCAAGGAACTCAAGCATGAATGAATTGCATTTCACCTTAACCACCTCAATAGTCTTTATAAATTAAAAAATCTAATCTATTTATACCATACATCCTTTTACTTTCTAAGGGTCATTATTACCTCATAAAGATGGAGGCTTATGCTTGATAAACTCTTTTTATTGTTCCTTATCCTGATTGATACTTGTACTAACCAGCTAGGGCTAGTTCAGACCCATACCCATTCCTTCCTCTATGGATTGGAATATTCTCAAAACCACTTCAATAAAATTATGATCAATAGAAGGGTTTACCAATTGAAAGTTTTTTGCATCTCCCTCCAAATGGTTCACTGGGGTTCTTTGAGGAGGTATAGTATAATATAAAATCAATAAAGAGAAATAAAATCATTAAAATAGGTAATCAATTTATCAATGAAAATAATAAATATATATTTATGACTAAGTAATTCATAAATAAGGGAACACAATAACCCACACACTCCCTTATAACATAGAATGTGTTCATGCTGTGTAGCCCATGAACTCTTCCCAAAACAAAGGATAAATCCAAATCCAAAATCAAGACCTCATTCCTAATATCCCCTGGATAATCAAGTTCAATCATAAAATTGTTTTCTAGACAATTATTCATGACTCTTGATTGAAAATCATCGGTCCTATCTCATGTCTATGTGACTTCCCAAATAATATAACCATAAACTGGTCTTTCATATAATTCTTTCAGAAACCAACATGGGTTTCCCCTAACTTTCCCACCCAAACTAGCCCATGACATGGAAAAAAGGGCAATCCCAATCCCCACATTCTAGAAACTAGTGACTGGGAATAGAATAATACACCTTTGTGAATGACTTTTCCCAAAGAATAATTATATCATAAGGGCCCTAACCAAAGACATTTCAGGACCTCTCCATACAATGGTGGGTCATACACCCAATTACTAAGCATGAGTAGACAGATCAAACACATGGAAAAATAATAATATAAGAATAAAGATATATAGTAAAACATGATAAAATTATATAGAATATATAAGGTGCCTAAAAAATCAAAAAATGTAAAAGGGTATCAGATGGGAAGTTGATTGGGTAATAAAAAATCCAGTATACATATATTGAACAAAATAAGAAACATAATAAACTTTTACCCATTACCATGTGACATGAGGGTATCATCCCACCATGTCACCTCCATAACCTAAAAGAAACTAATAATAAATACCCAAAACCTCCAAGTGGAACCTTTCCCTTTTATACATCATGTGAAATATTGTTTTCATACACCCATTGGTGTGTGAAGGGTGTCAGCATAATAAGACCAGTATAATCCCCCCAAGTGTTCTATATACAACCATTGTTAGAAAAATTGAAGCAAGGTGGTTTGGTAATAATTACATAAAAGTATTTTTTTAATATTTTTTTAGAAAAGAAACAAGTAACATCAGATATTTGTTTTATCAAATGAAACCAATAAATAAAATATATAATTTAATGTGTCTTAAAATCATACAAAATTGTAGTACACCCTATGGTTAGTAAGGTTGGTATCACCTAGTGAATAAATTCACTATCCAACAATAATAATGGATATAATATGACTTCACTAGCCAGTGGGGTTTTAAAAATAAATTACTTCACTAGTTAGGGTGACACACATAACTAGTTAAATAATACCTCATTAATTCTAGGTTTTCCTACCCTAGTGTTCAGGGTTTCTATGAAGTTTTATCAAACCAAACAAACATTCCTTATTGAGTAATTTCATCTAATAACTTATAAATGATTTCACATTCCATTTTTAAATTCCTCAAATCCATTTCTATCATTTGTAACTAAATAATTAACTAAATTTATCATTTTTCATGTAAATAGGTCTTTAAAACAACCAAAAACATTAGTTATAGCATTATAGAAATTAAATTTAAATTTCATGCACTAAAGGTCCAACCTATAAAAGGGAGGATACAAAACCACCTATATTTACCAATTAAATCACAATCAATCAACATGAATATACTAGAAACTAAGTAGGAAGACTATTAGAGACCAAAAGGAATCTCTAATATAAGATATCATATCATTTAAATTTGGGTAAAATAAATATTAATCCTCCATGTCTTTTGGGTAGAGATAAAACTATGAATATTGGAACAAAGAACTCAAATAAGAGGAGAGGAGGCCCTTACATAATAATTTCCTTGAATATACTAGGATAAAATCCTTAAAATCACACCATAGGAGGAGGAGGAGAGAACTCATCTATATGGGATGAGATAGGGCTACAAGAGGGAGAAAGTGATGGGTCAAGATCTTAATTCTGAATAGGGGTAGAATTTTCCTTTCAATTTTTTTAACGTTATGTCCAGGATCTGTGGTTTTCCAAACTATTCTCTAAACATATGGATGGAACTAGAATCGCTTGGGTAAGTAGCACAGTTGGGTCACATAGTTAGGAAAACCATGCACCAATCGTGTGAATCACTTATAATACCAAAACTATAGGTTTGACATGGTTTCCACACAAATAACTCTAAACATATGGTAGTATATGGTTTCCATTTTCTATAAATTTATAAACAAAACAACCATAAATGATGGTAAATAATAAAAATTAATAGATAATAAAATTCACACCTAAAATGAAATCATGGGTGTGATATCCCCCACTTTCCATAAAAATAGAAAAGGGATAGAATGATAAAAAATGTGAAGTTTCTT
Source organism: Viscum album (assembly GCA_963277665.1). NCBI lineage: Eukaryota > Viridiplantae > Streptophyta > Magnoliopsida > Santalales > Viscaceae > Viscum > Viscum album. Next base: position 955,744,819 of record OY728143.1, on the reverse strand, counting down.
ACTAATCCATCAAAATAAGGAGTTGATAAGAATGAAAAAAATCATTGCTATTTTTCTTGAATTTTATTATTTTTAAAATTCATCTCACTAATATATTATTTACACATATTATATTATGAAACCCTTTTTGAGAAAGTGATGTGGAGGACATTTATCCCTGATGGTAGAATGGTCATTATTATGACTGCATTTGGAAAGAAATAAAACTTGGTCCATGTAAGAGGGTATGAGTTGATTATTGGTATTAGAAAAAAAAATTAAAAATTCAATTATAAATTCAAGGGATATATAATTAAAGGGGAAAATATATTACTTGAAGGAATAATTTTGAGAGATGAATCATTTAATAGAGGAGTGAATTAAATATTTTAAGGCTGTTTTTTTTTCAAAATTGTAGATGTTGCATGTGTAGCCTACCTGTCTAGATCCTCCACCTACCTATTAAAACTCAACTATGCAATTTGAGTTTCATGTTGGGTATTACCAAGTATATATTATAGTGTATGGGATTTAACATCATCTGGGATATTATGTACATCATCAAGTTATGTAGTCTGATAAAGTATTAGTAGTGATATATGATATTGTTGATCTAACTGGTCTAGCGTCATTGACTACTGAGGTGGTAACCACAGTTAGAGAGAATAATTGTAATTTTTTACTTTATCTAGGTATCCATGTTATTCAATTGACATATGAGGTATGTATTGTTTTTTAATTTTTTTTACATTTGATTTAAAATTACTTGTAATATTTTCTTATATTTACCTTATGTATGATTATTTTAAATCTAAAGAATCAATTAAAAAGTAATAAAAAATTTTATAACTAGTACCTTTAGATACATCTTAGGATTAACAATATATATCAAATTACTAATGAAATATTTTTTTGTTAGAGAATTATTATGATTTTCCCACGATTGATGACATATGTGGAAGAAACTATCAATTAAGAATATTTAAAAAAATACATTTTGGGTAGTTTAATGTTTTATAATCTCTCAATACCCAAGTTGTAGTTATTTTCCATGTAATTAAATGTCAATTTCAATTTTCATTTCATTAAAGAAATATAATTTATAATTATTTAATTTATTACTTATCTAATTAGGTAAATCAATACTTATTTCATAAAAAATGAAAAAACTATAATTTATAGTTTTATGGATCCATAATATATTTCAACGGCTATGAAATACCTGAAGAATCCTACTGTAGAAAAATATAAATCTGAAATATTAAAAAATAAGGATATTAGGTGTAGATTTATTCCATTAATTGATAGGTAAAAAAGAGTAATATAATTATGAACTATTATTTATTATATTTTCATTCATGTTGAAATTTTTATATTCTAGGGGACATTGGATGTTATATTTATTACAAACACATAAATTCATAGTATGTTGGTTATGATCTTTACAGGATGAATTTCATGAAAATTTTCAATATTTGTTACATTTATAAATTTTATACTATTTTATTTGATTTTTAATTTAAAATTTATTATGTTAAATATGTTTTCATAATTAATATATTCAAATAAAATGGGTCAGTGATGTTTTTTTATAATTTCTATCTCATCGATAAATAAATTAAATAAAATTATTATGTGAAAGTTAATGCTAATGACATTTATATTAGTTAATAATTTTTTTCCCATTCATGTATAGTGTTTCTTATTTTCAAATTATTTTTTAATAACCATATTTTATTAATCAATTAGGAAGTGCTTAGTTTGGTTATTATATTTTATTATTCATTTTTGAGATTATCATGACTGGAAGATATCATATCTTCATAAGGAATTACAACTCTTGTGTTTTAAACCAATATGATGTATTGTTTATTTTATAAAATTTATAAGTTTTATAAGTTTTTAATAATGTTTCATCATATTAGGAAGATGAATTAAACCACCTTAGAAGATTTTTTTTATATTACTCAATTGTTTTGATTAATTTTTAGATATATATCTACAAGATTCTGTTATTTTTATTATCTTGGTAAATATTGTTGTAGTAAAGTTTGTAAGGAGTTTTTATTGATTTTTTATTTTACTAGATTTTTGGTTAAAAATATTGGGTTATTTTATTTTAATAGGTTTATAAAAAAATAATTAGGTTTCAACCTCAATTATTATGAAAACTCGCATGGACCAAACTCTTTTTCCCAATCTGGTTGTTCTTCCTACCTCGGTTCCTCTACCTAGAGCTCATAATCACCTCTCACCTCAAGGGCCTCATCTTGTACATGCCCTAGTTGTACCACATCTCCTCCCTCATAATGCTCCAATGGAGGGTGTCTAGGTGGAAACTCCCTAAGAAACAAATACCATGATCATCATAGATATAAAAATCTAAATGTTTCAACATATGGGAATCTATAATAGTCAACACATATCACTACCTTTAGAATTCTTTACCGCACCCATGTTTTATATAATCAAACTTTATTCCCCCATAACAACTAAAATTAGATTCAGAAACCATATATATTACAAATACATATTATCACATACTCATCACATTAGGTATCACATTCTTGGGCTGGCTGAGTAGAATTCCACTGAGAGACTATACAGGAAAACATTGTTTAATCTTTTATTGACATTTTAAATAGCCCAAACCCTTTTTCATTTCTAGAACCACTACCTTTCCCTGAGTTAGATCACACTACTAAAAATTTGGCCTATAACAGATCTAGTAAAATTGATTTATCAGTTCTATAGAATCATTGATAAATTAAGTGATGTTAAAGGGTTAGCTTTAACAGCGCCCGTAAAAAACCGATGATCAAGGCCCCACTGATAAAGGGGAAATTTTTTTGTTCACCCCCCCCCCCTATTATCAGTGATTCCCACCCACTATTTATCAATGCTTCCCCTGCCCCTTTATCAATGCTTTAGATAATACCACCCTCCCACACACACCCATTTCTCCAATGAGTTTCAAACATAAGACATACATCTTATACACCAGCGCCTTTTCCACTCCCTAATATAGTTTTGTTTTACATTTTAAGATATATCTACATATTTATATATATTTCATTGCATTTTTATGCATATTTTTATATATATGTTTATATATATGTTATATATATGTTAAAATACATATATATAAAATATGTTTTTTTGTGTATGTATGTGTGTATGTGTGCGTTTATAAATACATACAAACATACATATATCTTTTATATATATATGAATCAATAAATATAATTATATATGTTTATATTTATTTACATATATAATATATTAATATTTATATACATAAATTAGAATATATAGATAAATATATATTTTTTTGTCAATACACACACCCAATATATATATATATATAAACATTATATATATATATATATATATTGTATAGATATATAAAAATTCATACTTTTTTATTTTAAATAAAATTGATATTGTTTTTTATTTTGATAAGGTTTATATATTGATAAATATATATTATATATAAATATGTTTAATTATTTATTTATAGAATTAATTTTTTTTTTGTGAATATATAAAAGAATATGTATCTATTGTTAAATATTGGATTATAAATAACAATACATTAAGAGAAAATGATAAAATTTTAAATCCATAATATAAATATGAATATAATCCCAGGGAATAAATTCAGTCCCCATTGAAAAAGGGCAAAAAAAAACTCCCTTAATCAAGGATGAAAATCCATTGAATGTCAAATAATATGGGTACCCCGACTAAAAACTCAACTTTAGAAACCTTATGGGCCTTTTTTGGACTGAGAAAAATAATTATCAGGGTCCCCATGAGTCAACACAGTGTAAAGTTCATCACGAACTTTCAGTTTATATGTGTTATATCCCAAACAGACACCCAGATCAAAAGTTATGTTCATTTGAAGTTCGAGTTATGTTTCAATTTATTTTGGATCTTTTATTAATTTTTTAATTTTTTTTCTACAAATTTTTATTAAATGACTATTACTCAATAATAATTATCAAATTATTAATAAAAAATGTTTTTAATTATTTTATAATCCATTTTAACTAAATAAATTATATATTATGTTTAAATTCTTATTTAGCCTTATCTAAAACATATTTAAAATATATATATTTTATTTATATCAATATAAATATATTTATATGTTAATATATTATTTTTAATGAAATATATATTTTTTAAATATACCCTTTATTAGCGCTTTTTAGAAGCATGGATAAAGATGCCTTTTTATCAGCACTTTTTTACTATAGCTTATAAAGGGAGCCTTTATCGATTCTTTTTTACCAGTACTGATAAAGGGCCCCCTTTAACAACATTTTTTAGCACAGTTAAAGACCCCCTTTAACAGTTCTAAATAAAGTATTGTGAAAGACCCCTTTTAACATCACTTTTTCTAGTGATAAAAAAGGAGGTTTTAAGAGTGCTTTTAGCTAGCACTGGATAAAGATGGTTTTGTAGTAGTGTTAGTAAAATTCCACTAATATAATATGTAGGAAAACACAGTGTATTATGTTGTTGACACTTTAAATAGATCACCCATTTATTTTAGTTTATTTTATTAACAAAAATAATAATAAAACGCATATTTCATGTGATCCATAAGTTTCTATGAGGATGAATGAGTGATCTCTCTTTACTCTTGGGCCAAGAGTCCAAAAAAATCAACAACATAAAATATCAATTAGTATGAATTAAATAACTGAAATGTAACCATTAAAATCTAAAACAAAAATCCCATTTCCCCTAGTAACTTGGATATCATCTCATTCAGGTTCTGGCTAGACATTCAATATAATAGTCATCCGAATTTATGACCTATTCCTATAACTTTGTTGTACTACAACCGAAATAATAATTTACTTTCTAATAACCTAGATTTAACACCACTTGGTAACAGTCAAACACTATTTCCATTTTACAACCAACTTTCTCAGTTACTAACATATAATACCCAATATTATTTATTATACTTTATAACACCAATAGCTTTAATACCACTTTATAACAACCACATCCAAGTTCACTCTGAACTATAATCAATTCAGGTTTCCAAAAGAAATTTGGTGCACCTCCCCATGCACCAAAGGTTGCCTACTTTCATTATGGGTCTATTGGGTGATAGTGGGAAGACTATAAACTCTTATTAATTTAATAATAATAATAATAATAATGTATAAGAAATAAAGTAAACACATTGGAAGCAACTTTAAACAATAACAATAATCAGACAAAAGACACATGATAATAACTAAATAATATCTACATATCATTCCAGTTATACAAAGTAATCAATATCTATTGTGGGATGATTATATATTTTCAAGAAAAAAATAATCAAAAAACATCACAATCCTAACAAAAACTAACCACCTAACTCATTTTCAAAAAATCATGCCATCAATCTCAGGCACCATCTGTATGCCCCTTTCCACTAAGCTTCTAATGTCGATCCTTTCCACTTTCCTATACTCAAAACAAAAAATTATCCTTGTGTCCCATAGGTCCCATTTATGGAGTGATTATGAAATCAGTAGTCCACTACTAATGGTGTACCTATCTTATATCCATACATATACCAGTGTATGTAAAAATGTAAATAAATAGTGCTCAATATATATCAAATGCACTTCACCACTCATGAAATACCAACCCCAATGGTAAAAACCCAGGTAATATTAGAATGAATCATTTTCATGAATTATAAATATTTATTATTCCAATATTATAGATTTATATTCATTATAATAATATTAATTAATATTTTTAGTTGTAAGAAAAAAATATTTATTTCTAACCAAACTGGCTTTTCATGAATTATATGATTTTTTTTAAAAGTATAATTTTTAAATTATAGAATTTTAATTTGAAAAAATTAATTTTAATTTTTAATTCATCATGAAAAAATTATCTTAGGATAAATTTTTGATAATTTTCTAAAAATATTGATTTTTCAATGAATATTGGAAAATACTGATTTTTGTTGAAAATTGTATTTTATTTGCAATTAATTAGAATGTAAAATTATATTTTAGATTACTTTTAAAATTAAATTATTTATTTTGATTTAAAATAATCAAATAAATTTTTTTATTATTATTTAATTTAGTATAAAAACATTTTATACTTTAATTTAGTATAAAAACATTTTATACTTAAAATGGGCATTTTTCTGAAAAACTGTTTTCTTATTTCATTTTTACAATAAAATTTTAAATTAAATTCTACCACTTATGTGTTTTAAATTTTTAATAATTGATTATATATTTATAATTAATGGGTCTAAATTTGGTAAATATGTCCCATTTATTTTTTGGTCAATATAAATAGTAACCTTAGTAATTTTTGTTGTCACGGTAATGGGTAAAGCGAGTAATTAAAGTTAAAAAATGATAAGGACTATAAAATGACCCAAAAAATTTCCTTAAATTTATTTAATGATTATATTTCATTTTTAATAATACAATTTTAGGTTATATAACCTTTTTTTCTATTTGGATGTGATTATAACCATAATAGTTCAAATATTGACATTATTAATATTTTAGAAAAAATATTTTATTAACTAATATAAAATATCATTAAAATGATATATTCATCCAAATTATGGGAATATTTTTAATTAAATTAACCATTTTCTATTTATGGTTGTTTTTTTATTTTATAGTAACATTATTAACCGTTAAATTGTAGAAAACTTTAATATTGCACTAATTTTCATAAGGGTTAATGAAAGGTTAAAACCAAAATATAAGGGTAAAAACATAATAAAATATATATAATGTTTATTGTATGAGAATATTTAGATAAATAATCAACCTATCATATAAATAAATTATTTTTAAACCATTTTTAATTGATAACTAATTTATATTAATTTAGTAATTTGAGGAATTCCAAGAGTGACCCTCCCCTATTATAAAATGGAATCTATTCTTCCCTTTACTTCACAATTAAGGACCATTATTTTAAGATAATACCTACCCAAATATCTTTCTATATTACCTCCCCTCATTCTATAGGTATTTTTTAGGTATAATACTAGTCTTAGAGGGATTAAAGTGTTAATCAAAATAGATTTTCAAAAGAACATGTATAGATTTTAACCACGTGTTTTAGTTTTATTACTTATTTCACTTCCTACAAAATATTATTAAACCATGATAAAATAATAACACCAGTATCCTATATATACTGAGACATTATTATTTTAATGTAATGACCTATTTTCATCTCCTCTTCCATCAAAATAGGAAACAAAACCATCATACCTATGTACGGTGGACTACCATCTAAGGAATCAATGTAATGTTTTCCATCACTGTCTCCCATGGATGGTTATAATGATGTAATTAATTTATATCTTTTATATTAATAACATATTAATCATTATAAATAGATAATATTTTTTTCTTACCTTTCCATTCTTTAAAAAATGATAACGTCATTCACGCGTACGTGTGTACTACCACCTCTATGAAGTGATTTGATTCATTTTTCATAACCACATCACATAGATGATATATATAAGAATAATTAATGAAATAATATTATATTTAATATATTCTTATCATTATAGAAATATAAAAATGATACTTACGTTATTTCCATAATGATCATTGAAAAATTGAAACGTTGCCCATGTGTATGTATGGCTTACTGTCTCCATGATTGTAACGTAGTTCATTTTTCATAACCATGTTTCATAATTGATTTTAAAATTATAATTTATTTATAAAAATTATAATTATTTCATTATTATTATTCTATTTATTATGTAATAATTACCCCTTTGACCATAGTCGACTTACCAAATCCATTTTGGATTTATGAAATGAATAACATTAAAAATTCCAATAAGAATTTAAATATATAAATAATTAAATATATCATGGTAAGAGATAAAATAAAAAGATTAATAAAATTTAAAAGGAATATTAATAAAGTAAAAAATTAGACTAATTTTATTATTCAGTAATATAAATAATGTATGTAACTAGTTGTACTCAAGCTAAGGGGATTTATTTTTAAAAATAATATTCCAATGTGTTCCATAAAACATTATTTCTTTTCCATATCCATTTTTTTAACATTATTTTATAGATATATATATATATATGTATGTATATAAGTGAATTTTAGAGTGAATTTTATTTTTCTTTTGATATTCTTTCAAAACTTTTGAAAGAAATTTTTTATCGGATGTTTTAATGTTCTTTAGAAAATGAAAAAAAAATGAATGTTCTGTTTTAACATAAAAGGTGAAAAAAACCATTCCCACAACCATAACTATTATTTTATTTTTTTATTACATTATAATATTCCATGTTTTATTCAAGTAAAATCCCTCCTTCCCTTTTATTTAGGTAATTTTAGTTTTGAAAAATGTGTTTTAAAGAAAAGGGATATATTAATATCTGAAAATGATTTCTTATGGGTGAAAAGAATGTTTTTTATGAAATATTTTATTTATTTTGCTATAGTTATTGGGAATTGTTAATGAGGAAGAGTGGTTTTGTTATAAATAAAAGTTCATAGGACCCCATTATATATCTCCAATGCATTGGGTACAGGGATGGAGTTAACCTATTAGGTTTCTCTTAAGATATTATGTGAATATATGGTGATGGTTATTCTAAGTTCAAACATGATGGTAATTCCATGTGTAAGTAAGAATGATATTAAAATGATGCATCAAGTTACCTACATGATTTATATATCCTTTATATGGGTTTTTATCAAAATATTATGATTTCATAAGGAAAGGTAAAGTATATTATAATTACTAAGGTTGAAATGTATAACATTGTGAAAAAGTAATTATGAGATTTAATGATTTAAAAGAAACATTTATGAGTTTTATTTTTTACTTTATGATTTCTTATGAAATATTTTATGAAAATATTTTGGTATATAAGGTGATTTCTTGATTAAGAAAATTTTTATTTTGAGCACAAAGTTTATTTTAAAAAAATGAAAATTTCATAAGAATTTTTGGGAATCTGGTAATGATGTCTACTCTACTATGTTTATGGGAATTAGGTAGTGATTCCATCTCCATTATGATTATGGGAATCAGGTAGTGATTTATACTCCAATATATTTATGGGAATCAGGTTGTGATTACTATTACAACATGTTATAGGAAACAGGTAGTGATTTATACTCTACTATGATTATGGGAATCAGGTAGTGATGTATACGCCATTGTGTTTATGTGAATCAGGTTGTGATTCCAGCTCCAACAGGTTATGGGAAATAGATAGTGATTCCTACTCCACTATTTTATGATTTCTACACGTATTTTTGTTCTATATTTTATTCTTATGTGTCATTTCCTTAACATGTCATATCTTCTTTCCAATGACTATTCTCTATGTATCAATTTCGTTGTCTCATGTTTCCACCCCATTATGCCATGGTATATATTTTCTCTTCTAAGATTACATGTATTGATATTATGGTTTATGGTCAAATATTTTTATTCTATTTTCTTTATAATAATAAATTTCTTCCAATTCATGTTTTCTCAAAAGATTATTATCCAACCCTTAATATAATGTTTATACATTTTTTCCATACTAAGTGTTTGATATCACCCATTTCTGAAAAACTGTTTTTTTTGTGCATAATATATTTTTATCTTAATAAATTAAATTAATCACTATTGGTGAATTATTATAATGAGATGAATATATTATATATTAAATAAAATGTTTTAAAATTTATTTACTATTGTTTCTAGTCATGGGAGAAGAATAAACCAATTTTTATGCTTAAAAATGTATATTTCTAAATAGCGGTTTTTGGGTTGTGTTGTATGCTTATTTCAAAATTAATTTCTACTATTTATAGAAATTAATTTTCATAAATTGATTCCATATTTAGAATCATGAGGTTAAAATTTTATAAATTGACCATATTTATTTTTGGTCAATATGAATAACAATCGTGGTAAAATTTCTCACTTAAATAAAGGGTAAATCATGTTAATTTAGGTTGAAAATAAGCGATATGGCCATACATTTTCATCATAATTATTATTGGATAAAGTTAATTTAAACCTTATCACCTTAGACTTAAACTTTAGTTGTTTAATGGACACTTATCCCTGAAAATTAATTTTATAATATTTATAGGAAATAAAGTTACAAAATGTCACTCTCTTAGTTTTAAATATATTTTATGTGTCCAAATAGGGAAAATAAATTTATGAAAAATTCTAAGTGTCTATTTTGAGATTAATGAAATTATTTTTGTAATAGAATTTTATTTATAATTTTTAGTAATTATATAATGATCTTAAATTTTTATGCAACACCGATGCAGTATTTCTCCAATTAAGAAAATAACCTAATAAGTGGTTTTAAAAATATTAATAGTTTTATAATTTGAGTGAGTTAATGAGTTATAGGAATTTTTTAGATTGATATGATGTATTAGTGTTATCTTAAATAATTATATTATAATGAAAATTTTTTATTTATATATTCTAGTTCAAATTAAATTAAAAATAATTTCTTTATTCTCACATAGAATTCTCAAGCTATGAAACACGCTAAGATTCTAAATGAGAAAAAGAAGGAAAATAATGTTCTATTGAGTCCTTCGTGAGGAAATGCCAAAATTCTTTTAGTAGGTCCACCGATCCACTAGTTTATAAAAAATATCAGTACCACCAAAAAGATATTTTCCATTCTCAAGGTTATGTATGGTGCGCGGGTTGTAGGGTCATTCAGTTTACTCATGTAGAAGTAGGAGAGTGAGACTCAGAGTAGTAGATTCAATTCACTTTGCCTCAACTGGGGACCCCTTTGGGGTTATCATTTCAATCATTCAATAGGAGTCGAATGAGTCAGATGTGGTGGTGAGGACCACTGATCCTACACACTTAGAATGAGATTCATCATGATAGGAACATTTTTTAATGAAGATAGGAAATAATGTTCAGTTGTAGTAAAGATCCTATAAAAGTTGTGTAGTGTTCTCCAATGAAGCTTGTAAATAGAGCTGATTGTGCGATAGTAGGAAAGGTAATATTGTCTGGAAATTTTGTCTAGAGGGCATTCTGAAATAAATTCATCAGTCTCGCCACTCTCCAGGAAGAATGATATACGTTGATTTATTTTTCAAGGGAGTACAGGCTAGTCCTCAGTCATCCCAGCCAAGCGGCAACAGATTCACATTTTTGGAGGAGATCTCATGGTTGAAGATGTTGGAGGTCTCCCTGATTGGTTTGGATTATTCTAGTTCCATTATTCAATCCGTTGATAGAATTAGCAGACTCGTTACTCATTTGAACCCCAGAGGGGTTGATAGGGATGTCTCACTTCCATGTTCAGCTATCCTTGGCAGAGAGGTAGCCCCTTTATTCTGGATAATGGAACAATCTAAAAGTTATGTCAATCTGGAAGAACTCATTAGGGACTTATAAAATATAGTGGAGGGTCTCCTGTAAATATGGGATGATGATATTTTTTTCTCTTTTTAATGAAAACGTAACTTGTTGGCTTAGAAACTATTGGAGATCGAGAGGGTTTGCAAGAAACAATCAATAGCATTGTAGCTTAAAGAAGGGGATTGGAACACAGATTTATTTCGATATTATCTTAAGGAGAAAATTGAAATATAATAATTAATCTACAACTCGATGATGGTTCCTTAACCTCAGATGTGTAAGTTTTTAGGAATCCATCTTTGAAACACTTTGAAGATCTTCTCACAGGATTAGGTAGCTTCATGGGAAATTATTAAGATAGGAATAATTATGTAGATATGTTTATGGGGTGCCTCTAGGAAAGTGTGGGGAGTAAAGAAATATTTTTTTCCAAGGTGTTGAAGGAGGAAGATATCAAGGAATCCATCTTAAATCTCAAACAGAATAGTGCATAGGGTCCCAATAGATTCCTGGGTGCATTTTATATTGTAGCATGGGACCATGTAAAGGTATAAATAGTGAGAGTAGTTTAATATTTTTTTAGCGGTGTTCCTCTTCCCAGGGGGTTTGTGCTCCAAGGGTTGTTCTAATTCCAAATATTAAAGATCCTGCAACACTCAATCAGTACTGGATGATTTTCTTATGAAATTTATCCTATAAAATTCTATCCAGTCTTATTTCTAAGAGGCTAAGTGGAATTATTTAAAGGCTTTCTCAAAATAGGAGTATGGATTTTTGAAGGAACGTAGTATCCAAGGGGAAATCAGAATTTCCATGTAAATGGTAGCGTACATTAACAAGTGATTGGTTGGATTCATCATCATCATCTGGGTTGACATGGACCAAGCATATGATAGACTCGAATAGAGTTTTATTATTTAGGATTTGAGGATATTTGTATTTAATGAATGTATTTTTGACTTATGCTTTTGGAGATATTCTTCTCTATGTATATTTATCTCTCTTATGGGAAAAGTCTTTGATTTCATCAAAAAAATTCACAGTGTTAGGAAAGAGGGTCCATTGTCTCCCTATATTTTCATCTTGTTTTAGGAGTCACTCTCATGAAACATAAAACAAAGCCTCAAGGAAGTATGATTCCTTTCATCAATAGATACAGGAGAAGTCTAATTTCTCACCTTATTTTTTCTAATAATGTTTTTTTGTTTATCAATGGAAGGAATAGATAAATTCAAAGATTCAAAAATATCATGTCTATTTATAGAAAGGTGAGTGGACAAAATATCAATACGAGGAAGATATATGACATCATTTCCAACAAATGTCCTCTTAGGCGAAGTGGTGAAATTCAAGAGATGTTAAGAATTAAAAAGAGGCAGCTCCCAAGGAAAAATATCGGTGCACCAATATCAAATGGTAGAATAAAAAAAGTCAATATTTGATAATATTATACAAAAGGTCACAAGAATAATATACAATTGGAGGAAAATATTCCTTTCATTCGTAGGATGGGTAACCTTGATCAATAGTGTGTTAACCTCAACCATGATTCATGTTTTATCCATTATCAATCCACAAAAGGAAACTATCAATAATATAGAAAATATTATAACTGTTTTCTTATGGGATGCCAATCAGGTGGGACGGTTCCACTATGCCTTGTGAAATTGTATAGCCAAACTAATTAAGGATGGTGGAGTTGATATTCGTAGTGTCATTGAAACCATGCACTCCACATAGGCTCACATTATTTAAGGTGATTCATTATGGGAAAATTTTATGAGGGATTGGAATGGAGAAAGATGTAATGATTGGACAAGAAGGTTAAATAATTTGTCAAACCTCTTGAAGTATGTACTAAAGCATATGTAAGTTCTACGTGATCACACTCAATGGGTAGTGGGAAGAGGTGAGATTAATATTTGGAAGGATAATTGATTGGGGGAGAGGTTATATTTTACAGGGTTCCTCACACCCAATATCTCTTTTAAATAGTCGAGCATACTTTTGTATTTAATGAAGGCCATTCTTAATGATGAACAAAGGGAAACTTTTGAGAACATCAACTTTGTTTATGTACCAAATTAATGTTGCCTTATGGGTTCTGTCTCAGGAAATTTTAAATAGTTGTGACTTTGAGAACATACTTCACATTAGGGGGAAATAAGAAAAGTGGGAAGCAATGGTATGGTTAAAGCAGATCCCTAAGAAGATGAAATTACTTTTCTTAAGAATCCGGAACAAGATGTTACCGACATATGAGAATGTAAAATAGAAAGGGGTGAGTATGGTATCTTGATGAAACTGTTGTGACAAGCTGCAACTAGAATCAATGTTGCGCCTCTTTTCCCATTGTGAGTGGGAGAGAAGGTTGTGTAATTTTATGGGGGAAATTCTGAACATCTTCAATAATGGGAACTCCTTGAATGACCTCCTCTTGAGCTGGTTTCAAGGAACGGGGAGCCAAGGGATAGAAAGGAAACATAGGGATTGATTTTCAGGACTATCTATTAGAATCTATGGGAAACAAGGAATTTTTATATAGGGTGGAACACTCTTACTACTTTATCTAGGTATGGATTAAGGCTCTAGTCACTGAACTAGGTTCGTCTATTGACAGTATGTGGAACTCAGATACACTATAAAAATTTGTTCTAAGACTCAATGTTGCAGGCTTACGACCCATCTACCGAGGTAGATGGATCCCCTGAGATACACCTTGTATGGGAATAAAGCTAAACATGGATGGATCCTTCATGGATAGATAGGTGAGGGGAGGTGGGATAGTAAGATATAGTATAGGTTCGGTCATTCTGGGGTTTAGTTCTTACTATTGTTTAGGTAACTCTTTTGATGCATAAATTAGAGTCGTGCATTTAGGTATCTCTTTGTGTGAGTCAATAAACATTTTAGTTTATGAAATCAAATATTACTAAGAGGTTTTGGTTCCTACCCTCTAAGGGAAATTTTATCCCCCATTGAACTTAGTGTATTTTCTTAGAAATTGCAAACTCAAAATCAACCTGAACAACGGTATTAGCCATGTTTGTAGATAATTGAACTTTGTGGTAGACAAGCTTCCCGGGGAAGGTATGGTATAAGAGAAGCTTCATATTGACAGTTTCTTGGGTTCCCTACCAAAATAAATCAAATGTATTATCATATAGTATGCACTCGCTATTTATCATTTCAGGCCACTATGATCTGATATTTTTTTCATTTTTCTCCTTTTGTTATGTCTTGTTTGTCTCATCTATTTTTCAATAAAAATTTAATTTCTGGATAGTGTTTCAAAGATAATTTTTCAATAAGAACTTTCTTCATTTTATTTTTATGAAAATGGAGAAGGAATTACTTGATCATAAATATAAGGATGATGAATCCATTAGTACCTATGAGAAAATATTTATAGTATATGTGAGGTACAGTTCTAGCATTATCATCCAACGTAAAATTCAGGTTCACTGATTCCTCAGTGGATTAAAAACAAGTCTCAAAAAGGAATTATCCATGAGGGACTTCAGTATCTATGAATAAATCATTCGATGCCCCATTAAGGTGGATATTGAAATTGGTGTTACCCATCAATCTCACAGTTTTGATATGAAAAAAAATTAAAAGAAAATTCTAAAAACCATGTATAAAAGAAGATGGGATTTCCTTTATAGTCAAATAGTGGAAGGAAACATAGAGGAATTATTCTTAAGGAAATTGGTAAATTTTTCATGTTTTTAAAGTAATATCATCAAGAAATTGAATGCTAAAGTGATGGTAAATAGTTAGTTAATAATTCAAAAAGAGAGAAAGCTCTACGGAATACACCACCAACACCCCATTGTTATAAATACAAGGAGTATTGGAATTATTCCAACCAATGACCAATTATAATGGGTAATGAGGATGATCGAAATAAATAACCTCTTAATCCAAAAGAAAATAGAAATATCATGTGAACACTATTTCTGATGAGGGGTAGAATAACGATGTGTTGAAAGGTGGACTTACTATCCACTCAAGAACTTCTGATGTCTTATTTGATTCTAGATATACCCACTCTTTTATATCCAAATAATTTTATAAGGGTATCACTATACCACCTCAGTGATTAGATATTGAGTTAATAGTAAAAACCCCTAATGGTATGATTATTTCATCTCAAATATATGATTATTCTCTAGTTTAATTTTGTGGGAATGTGAATCCTACAATTCTTCTTATTCCCCTTTTGGTTGAGTTTGATGTTATTATAGTTATGGATTGGATTTATTTAGATAAATACTACATAAATTGTAGATGAAGGGAAGTCTCATTTTATATTATAAACCAACCTATGATCATCTATCAGTGTGATGATAAATTTGAACTTCCAATGGAAATCTCATCCATTTTATGGGTTCTTATTCCTATTAAAAAGGGATGTTTAACATGGATGGTTGGGGAGAAACGAAACATCAAATATATTCCAATTGTCTTGGAGTTTTTTGATGTATTTAGGGAATAATTGCATGGTCTTCCATCAAATCTTGATGTTGAATTACCAATATAACTTATACCTGGTCCTAAAACTATTTCAAAGACTTCATATAGAATGGTCCAAGTTGAGTTTCAAGAACTAAATAAATAACTATAAGAGAATGTTGAGAATATATTCATTCATCTAAGTTTGTCACCATGGGGTGCACTAGTTCTTTTAGTTAATAAGAAATATAGATCAATCTTACATTTCATTGATTATTGAGAACTTAACCAACTCACTATCAAGAAAAAAAAAAGTATTCCCTTTATTGATGCATTGTTTGATCAACAATGTAGAGATCAATGATTTTCTATGATTTATCTTTATTCTATATATCATCAATTAAAGATTAATAAAGAGGATATTCCTAATACATCATTCTATATAAGGTATAGAAATTATTAATTTATAGTGATTCCATTTGGTCTTATTAATTCCCTTTCTATCTTCATGTATTTAATGAATATAGTCTTTATAACTTACCATTAATTTTTTTGTGGTAGTCTTTATAGAATATATTTTTATATATTCAAATAGAAAGGAAGATTATGAATATCACTTGACAATTTTACTGAAGATCCTGATAAAGGATAAGCTTAAGGAAAAAACTCCAATTGGGAATGAGATTCATAGTTTTCTTGGTTTTTCTAGATATTATTTATGCTTTCTAGATAATTTATCACATCTGTATAATTGACTCACCAAGTAAACTTGGAAGGAAGCTAATTTCCTTTTGAAAAATTAATGTGAATAAAATTTCAAGGAACTAAATAGAAGGATATTCAGTCCACCTATTCTTACATTACCATGCTATGGAGAATGGTTTTTAATCTATAGTGATGCATTGAAAAAAAAATATAGGAATGTTTTCTTATATATAACTATAAGGTGATATCTTATGGCTCACTCTAATTGAAATTTCATGAGAAAAATTACCCAACTCTTGATTTTGAATTAGCTACAGGAATTATTTATTAAAGATATAGAGGAATTATATTTTTGGAGAAAGGTTTGATATATATACTAATAATAAAATCTTAAAGTGTATTTACACATAAAAAGAGTTGAATATGATCCATAGAATATGGTTGGAGATGATTAAAGATTATAACTCCTAAATACATTACCACCTTGGGAAAGAGAATATGGTGGTGGTTGATCTAAGCCAAAAGGACCATGTTATCTTATCAATGATGAGGATATAAAATATCTAATATTCTATCTTTTAAAATTATAAATCCTGAAATCTTGAAGGAAGGAGAGAAATCTTATCTTTATCAAATGAGTGTTCAACCATCTATCAAAGTATTTATTAAAGAGGAACGGAGGGAAGATATGGTACTATAAAATAATTTTATAAATGTTCATAAGTTTAACCTTGATTTTGAAAGCTTTATATGGTTTATTAACCATTTTTTTTCTTCCATCCCTATCATATTTGAAAATTATTTGTTGGATAAAGCTCAAAATTCACAATTATCTATTCATCCCAGAAGTAAAAAAGATGTATAGTGATATGATAGAGTATTTATGGTGGTATAACATGAAGAGAGATATTTCTGGGTATATATATTGATTATTGGAATTTCAAAAAGTTGAGTCTAAAGAAAAAATTCTATGGGGATGTTACAACCATTACCCATACCAAAATGGAAATGGGAAAACATAACTATGGATTTTTCTATTAGACTCCCCAAAACATTAAAAAGGTACAATACAATATGGGTTATTTTCAATTGTTTTATAAGTCAGAAGAATTAATTACCATTATAGAATATTTTCTCTGAATCTTATTGCCCTAATTTTTATTAATGAAGTTTCAAGGTTTCATGCAATACCCCATTATATTGTATTTGATCAGGATCTGAGGTGTATGTCAATGTCCGGGCGAAGTCTTTAGCAGGTTCTGGATATAGAGTTGAGTTTAAATATAGAATATCATCCTCAGACATATGTTCATACTGATATAATAATTAAAACCATATAGGATATGTTAATATCATTTTCTATGGATTTCAAAGGTGGATTGGATCAACACCTTCCTCTAGTTGAGTTTTCTTACCATAATAGCTTTTACTTGAGCATTCATATAGCTCCTTATCAAGTTATATATAGAAATAAATATAGAAGTCAATAATACATGGATGATATTATAAAAATAAAGATATTAATACTAGATATTTATAAGTAAATTATAGAGAATGTCATATCTATTCGCCATCACATCAAGGCCGCTCAGAGTTGATAAAAAATTTGTACAAAAATTGTCGATGTAGACTTGTATTTAAAGTGGGTGATAAGATTTTTCTATGAATTTATCTATGGAATAAGGTTATGAGATTAATAAATAATGTAAATTTGATCCCTTTTTATATTGACCCTTTTTATATTCTTAATCGAGTAAGGATGGTAACTTATCTTTTAGCACTTCTATCAAACCTCTCTCAAGCTCATGATGTGTTCCATGTATCTATCCTAAGGAAGTTTATACCTAATCCATTACATATAATAAAATAAAATGTTATACCACTGGAAAATTATGTTTCTTATGATTCAAACATAGTATAAATCTTAGATCATAGAGATAAATTACAACATAACAAGGCTACTCACCAGGTGAAAGTTCTATAGAGAAATCACAAATTCTAAGAAGCTACAAGGGAAACCAATGATGTGATGAGACAAATATATCCCCGTCTATTTTTTATAACAGTGTTTAATTTAAAGGGATAAATTCATATTAATGGGTTATAATGAAAAGGCCAATGATTTTATGAAATATTCTTTTTAACTAAATTTAATGTCTTTGGTAGCTTTCTTTACACACAACACCAAGTTTAAACGAGATGTGATGTACTATTAAAATATTATTATTTAAAGTGAAAGTTTTCACCTATCCATTGGATTAGTAGGTATAAATTAGACTAATTAAACTATGAAAAACATATTGTTTACATATTACTAAAAATAATTCTTTGGTTATCGATTAATTATAAATGAAAATAAAAATTCATTATAAGTAAAAGATATTTTTTCTGAAAAACTATTTTTATGTGCACAATTTATTTTAATCTTATTAAATAAAATTAATATCTATTGGTGAATTTTGTTAATGAAATTAATGTATTATATATTAAATCAAATGTCTTAACAGTCATTTAATATTTTTTCTAGGCATGGGATAAGAATAAACTAAGTTTTATTCTTAAAAATATATTTTTTGAAAAAAAAGTTTTTGTCACGTGTTGCGAGATTATTTCAAAATTAATTTATGTCACTTATATAAATTTAATTTTATAAAATTTATTCTATATTTATAATCATGAGGTTTAAATTTTATAACTAGGTCTGTTTTATTTTTTGTCAATATGAATAGTAACTGTGTTAAAATTTATCACCTCACTAAAGGGTAAATCATGTTAATTTAGGTTAAAAATAAGTGATAAGGCATTAATTTATCATAATCATTATTATTGGATTAATTTATCTATACTATTATCACCTTAGGTAAAAATGAGTTATTTAATGGACACTTCAAAAAAATGACCTATATAATAATTAAAGCAAAGAAAGTTACAAAATGTCACTCTCTTAGTTTTAAATAACTTTTATTTGTGCATAACGAGAAAAAAGGAATTTATGAATGAATATAAGGGTCTATTTTGATATTAATAAAATTATTTTCATTATATAAATTTATTTATAATTTTTAGTAATTATATAATGACCTTAAATTCATATGCAGCACTAAGGTAGTATTTCTATAATTAATAAAAAAATATAATAAATGAATTTTAAAATATTAAAAGTAATATAATTTGAGTGATTTAAGGTGTACCACTAATTTTTTAGATTAATATGTAATATTAGTGTTATTTTAAAGAAATATATTCTAATTCTAAATTTTTATTTATGTCTTTTATGTCAAATTAATAAATAGTTCCTAAATTAGCAATAATAATATTTTATGAAAATAATATGTTACTAAATTACATAAAATTCATGAAATATATTAAAAATAGGAATAGCGGAAAATATATAGTAAAAAAATTTATACATTTCCAACTTATATTCCATTTGGAACCATTTTTCTTGAGAATTGCTTCAATATATTTTATTCTTTCAAGAAATTCTAAGGGAACCCCTATCCTCAATTATAAGATGTCACCCCACCTTTATCTTACTCACAACATTTTGAGCCTTTTATATTAACAAAAATCTAAAACTTTATCTTATAAACTCTCTTATACACATTATAGAGGGGACAATATTCTAAAAATACTAACCCCATATCCCATATGATGATATTTAATGGTGTTATTTCAAAGAAGAGGTGATCACCTTAATCGATCAATTTATTTTTAATTATTATTTTATATATTATAAATGTGTTGTATTCTTAATAAAATAATAAATTCAGTATCCTAAATATATTTAAACGTTATTATTATCATTAAACCTCCACTATTTATCAAATTTTCATCAAATGAGAAGTGAAAAATATAGTTCAAGCGTATGTATGTCTTGCCATCTCCACGTAGTGATAGAATTCATTTCTAATCACCATATTTTATGAATTAATATTATGATATCTTTAATGTTTATATATGATAATTATGATATAATTATACTTTTTAAGTAATAATATCACATCTAACATCTTAACATCCAAAGTTTTGGAAAATTATAACATCGATTGTGCGTACGTGTGGACTACCACCTCCATGAAGCGAAGTGATTAGATTTTTAGTTCTATTTTTCTTGTATGGTATTAAGGATAGATATAATAAATATATATTATAGATATAATTATTATTATATATTATAGAGTTTTTATTTACATTTATTTCATTTCATCTATCGAAAAATGAAAATAATGTTCATGCATACGTACGACCGACCATCTCCATGAATGGTATAATTCCTTTTTCTACCCCTATATTTTATGAATGATGATAAACATGTATATAATGAACTAATATATTATTTATATAATTATTAAAATTCTGGAGATGATGAAACCATGGTCAAAATAAAAGGACCAAAACTACGAAACCAAAACATGCGTGAAAAATGAACAAATATCACTGAGAACAGAGATTTTATTAAATAAGTGTTACAAATGGATGATAAAAGGTTATAAGTAAATAATATATAGTGTTTTATATATCATTAAAGTTATAAAATACATTTATAATAAATATCTATTTATTATAAAAAAATTCCAACGTGTACGAAGGAAGTCATATCTAAGGTAAGGGATTTTCGTCTCGCTTTTACTTTTGTGGGACAAATGCCTTATACACCACATGTTTATTTTTTGTTGTGTATATTCATCAGAGGAATATATTTTATAATTATTCTCATAAAAATTATGGGATATAAATATCCATCTAAGTTTCTTTCATTCATGGGGTTTTTGATTTAAAATTTACCAAAGTGATAAGGGTTTTATGTTACGATCTCATTGTTTATCAGGATTGTTTAATGTTATTTTTAAAATTATAAAATATTATTATCTAACTATAAAAAATTAATTAATTATATTCACAAATAGTTATTTATTTAAAATAAAATTTTCCTTTCATTTTCCTCACCTTAAGTACTCAAGATACTGAAAATGTTTTTGTAAGAAAATTCGACTTTATTTCTCTCTTCGATCAAAAAACCTTTTTCTTACATATCCATGTTTTATAAAAAAAATTAAAGAATTTTTTTACTATTATAATATTATTTTTTAAAATTTATTTTTATAATTGACTGAATTTTAAAAAAATCGTTTTAAAATGAACCTTCATGTCATTTTTCGAATGAGGTATTTTTTCAACTTTTTATAAATGCATAAAAGGAATGTTTTTTTACTTATATAGAATTATAGAAATTTCATACCATCATTATTAATCTATTCCTTGAATCTTCCTTTAAAATTTTATAAGTTTATTTTAAAAGAAAAAAATTTCCATAATATTTTTAAGAAAAGTTAATCTTTGAGGAGTGATTTCAAAATGGAAATTATATTTTCCTCAAGAATGTTTTAAGGGTATTTTAATGGTATTTCTATTCATCAAAGACAATAACCCTTGATTTAACTTATTATTTACTAGGGATATGATCAATGGATATCATATTTATTATTTCTTAGGATGTTTTATGTTTATGATAAAAATACTTCTATGAAACTCATTCCCCTTCAAAGGGTTATACTATAATGATATTATGGAATGTTTTTGAAACCCGTTTATTTTCCATGGGAAATTATATGATGAAATTTTTTCTAAAAATCATTTATTTTCATGGTTTATTATATGATGAATGTTTTATGATATCATGGTACACATATGTATGGTTTTAATTATGTGATGGTGGTTATATTATAACCAAGGATAGTGGTTAGGTTATAACTAAGGATGGTGGTCACATTATAACCAAGGACGGGTGGGACCAATATCTCCCTCCAATGCATTGGGTAAAGATTGAATTCTAGAGTTTTACAATGTAACAGCCCAGAATATTATCAATGGAATTTACCTTCTTATAGTTATGTTATATAGTATATGTAACACCCGAGACTTTTATGTTATATAAATCATCAAATGAATCTTTTTCTACACAACACTTGCTTTACTTACTTTACACGTAATCGCGACCTTCCTCGATAGCTTGCGTTGTACGCAATACCGACTTTCACTAAACAACGATATGCTATTAAAATATCATTAAAACTAGTCGTTATGAATAGTAATAACCACTTTTTGAAATTTTTTAAATTTTATTTTTCAAAATGGACTACATTTTTGGATTCGGAATATCGAAATTAGCCTAGGGTGAAATTTAGGTATTTTTCTGAAAACTTTCAATTTTTGATGAATAGTGAAACCACTAAGTGGTAGGTTAAAAACTGAATTTTGCATAAAACTTAATTTTACCGCTTCTGTGAATGGAATTTCGAAAATCCGACAGAAACGGTTGATATCAGTAAGTAAAATTCGGTTCAATGAGATAAAAATAATTTTTTGGTGAATAGTAACTTTTTACTTTTTTTACCGCAGTTAATAGTAAATAGGGTAACTAAGGGTAAATATGATATTACTATTACCCTAACACATGTCCTAATTCTATTGGATAAGTTTAATTCGACCAAAAACAACCTTATTAATATAATATGACCATTTAGGTCCACTTGGATTAGATTATGACATTTACTATTATTTTATTTAATGAATAGTTAAAATAGTTAAAATCAAAGTTTAATAACTAAAACATTTTTAATATGGGTTTATAAATAAGATAAATTCGATTATAAATATTCATTCAAATCTAAAAAGATTTCCTACATAATTATATTTTATTTATAATTTCTAGACTTTAAATAAATTAATTTATTTATGACACAACAATGATGCAGTAATTACCCTTTTAAGGAAATGTTAACATAATTGATGTTATAAATGCCCAAATAAATGTAATTTGAGACTTTTTATCAATTCCAATAATTTTCTAGGTTACTATGATATATTAGTGTTGATTTAATCAACTTGGTTCGAAAATATAATTCTGTTATGACTTTCACAAAAATCATATATCAAATAGTGACAAAACTGACACAAAATAGTTTTTAAATAAAATATTATATTATTAATTGTTATTTTATTCCTAAAAATCTAAGGTTCTGCCAAATGACTTAGATAAGGATATATATATTAATAATAAACAACTTGGGGTTCGTTTGGCATGTTATAGTAAGTGTATTAACCATATAGTGTAAGAAAACAAAAAGACACGGTAAAAGTTAAATTATTTAACTTAGAGTTAAATCTAATTGATAAGGTTAAAATAATAACCTAAACTTGTCTAACTCCTATTGGTTGATAGGATTTCGACCCATCCCCACTTTACCTTTGAAATAAGACCCTTTTGAACCATTATAAACCGATTTTGACTTTAATATAAAATAATATTTTGAGATATTCCTAAGGTGCCCCTCTCCTCCCTTATAAAAGGGCACCTCCTCCCCCTCCTCCTCACACCAATATGAGCACTCAAGCTCGGCCAACCCCTGCCAAAATCCCTTCTCCACTTCCCTAGAATAATCCTAGATGTCCTGGTCTTCTTCAAAGACCAATCTTAGTTCCCTAAGTGGAGGATTCAAAGAGGCGTTTCAAAGAAGAGGTAATATCCATTACCGATCTTTTCAATTTCTTTCTTCTTAAAACTTCTTCTTATTTAGTTGTTTCATGATAAAGTAATAACATAAGTATTAATTACATACTGATATGTTATTATAAATATGAAACAACCCTAATTCACCTTATATCCATCCTACGGAAAAATGAAATCACCGCGCGTGCGTACGTACGGAATATCGTCTCCACGCCGTGCTGTAATCTATTTTCCACCATCACCTTACAAGGATGGGTATAATGGTGTAATTAGTAACTATATATGATTATTATAAAGTGATATTGATACTTAAATATTATAAATACACTTAAATACAATTCCACGATCATGGGAACAATATCATCGCTCGTGCGTACGTATGGAATACCGTCTCCACAATGTGATGCGACTCGTTCTACATGATCATCATTACATAATAATTATATAAATGAATTGAATGAATAAATATGATATATGTTACACTAATACCATTCTGGATATAAGGTATCTATAACCTTAAAAGAAGAATAAGAATTTATTCGGAAAAACTCGCATAAGAACAAAAGGCAATAAAGACCCGAGTAACAAGTAACAATGAAATATTACTAATAAGAAGCTAAGAATATGACCATATATGATATCATATCAATATGTATGATTCTATAATAAGTCAATAACATTATTTAAACCATTATACAGGAGCTTCGGACATGTACAAAGCAAATCGTACCTAAGGTAAGGGAAATGTCACAGTCTCATTTTTATCCGAGATTGTTTATACTTTGGTATTTACTGGGGTGTATTTTATCATCCACATCCATGTTCCCTCAATATGTAATATTATTTCCATCCTTCTAAAATATTTTATATCCAATTTTACCCTTTGGTAAGTTTTTTGTAAAAGATATGAAAGGAATATTTTGTCGTTTTTCGTACGAGGTACTTTTTGACTTTTCCGACAAAAGTACGAAGAATGTTTTTTTAACTTATACGGAAAGAATGGATTTTTAAAACATTATTTCCAAGAATATTACTTTATAAGTTTTCAAGTTTATTTTTAATCAACTTCTTTTAGTTTATAATTGTATGACATGTTAAGAAAAGAAAAGTGTTTTTGAAGTAGAAAGGATATTTTCCTCAAGAATGGAGTTCAAATGTTTTATCAAAATTATTTTCCATCTAAGATAATATAGGGTTCTGTTTTTATCCCTATTATTACATTGATTTGATTATGTTTTGAGGGAATTATTTTTATGAAGTCATTTACCTTATATGATTTGTTTTATGATGTCATGATGTTTCAAGAATCCCATTTTTGTTACATGTGTTATGCGATGATGTATGATTTATGATTATGTGGCACACATAAGAAAGGATTCATTATAAGATGGGTGGGACCTATATCTCCCTCCAATGCATTGGGTAAAGATTTATATCTCATGAGATAGACATGGCTGGAACGGAAGGTTATTTCGGTTCAGTGATACAGGACTGAAACGAGGAGTGAACTCGGTTCAGAAATGGACTTTGTCCGCTAAGATAGTCTTGGCAATGAGTCATGACTAACAAGAAATGATTTTCCATGATTATGTGTGCATGTCACAAAGTTTCAAGTTTTATGTTATGATTATGGGGATCTCATTTTCACTTCTATGATTTATTCCATGTTAAGATATTATGATCTCTTTTGCAGGTTATGATTTTCAAGAAGATATGATATGATTTTTATTTCCTTTATTTTACCTTGCTGAGCATTTGAGCTCACCTTTTTTTTGTATGTTTTCTTTTCCCCATGTCAGGAAGATGGATATTAAGTATAATATGCTAAAAGGGACCCTAGATATGATGAAATAAATGGGAGACACTGTAGAAGATTTATGAACCAGTTGTTTATGTTTCCCAGTTTCTAAAGACACTATACCTATACGGTCCTTTGTGGTTTTGTCATATGTTGTAATAAGTGTGCTTCAATTTTGAAGTATTAACAATGTATGTAACGTATGGGTTGTTATAGTTGGTATCAGTGGAAAGGTATAGTCAACCTTTGGAAACTAGGATGTGAAAGCCTTAATAAGAACCCTAAGGATAAGTCTAAGCATAGAACACAATCTTAGTGTTTTAGAAATGGCCATGAATAACCTAGGATAATACCTTAAGCGTGAAAATTTTATTCTTGATTAGGTGGTTTTCCTATTATAATTAGTGTTTCTCACACTATTCTTCTTGGTTTTAGTCAATGGCTGGAACCCGAAGGAACCGTGTTAATGCGGAATGTGATGGGAAATGCAATGATTGTCCCCCTGAGCAACCAAACGATATGGGAGCTGGAATGAAAAATCTTGCAGCCATGCTCACACAACTTTCTCAAGCTATGAATCATGCAGGACTTCCAAACGAGCAAAGAAAGGAGCAATATTCTGTTGAATCCTTCATGAGGCAGCGTCCACCTTCTTTCAGCGGGTCTACTGATCCATTAGTTGCTGAACAATGGATTAGTACTACTAAAAAGATATTTTCAGTTCTTCAATGTTCTGAACATGATAAAGTCATCATAGCAGTGTATCGTTTGGAAGGAGATGCTGATCAATGGTGGAATCTTATTAATAATACGAGGCAAAGGGATGAAATTGAGTCCATGGAATGGGATGAGTTCAAGAACTTATTTTTCAATAAGTACTTCCCTCGTATTCTCCGAACAAAGATGGAGAAAGAGTTTCTTGAACTGAAGCAAAAGGATGATGAATCTGTTGGTACCTATGAAGCAAATTTTACAAGACTTGCAAGGTACTCTTCCGGTATTATTATCCAACCTGAAAGTAAGATCGATCGGTTCTTTAGTGGATTAAAACCAAGTCTTCGAAGGGCGTTATCCATAAGGGACTTCAATAGCTACGAGGAAATCGTTCGATGTGCTCTCAAAGTCGAGATGGAGATTGGAGTAACCCATCATTCATATGGGTTTGATAAGAAGAGTAAAATGGAATTCAAAGGAAAATATAAAGAGCACACTGAAAAGAAGATGAGATTTCCCTTATGCTCAAAGTGTGGAAAGAAACATGGAGGGAGTTGTCTTAAAGGGACAAGTAAATGTTTAAAATGTGGAAAGGAAGGTCATCGAGCATTTGAATGCCGCGATAATGGGAAGAAGATGTCTAATGATGCAAACAAAGGAAGGGATACACAGAATGAACCTACTACACTTCAATGTTTCAAGTGCAAGGAGATGGGGCATTATGCCAATCAATGCCCAAATCTAAGGGTTGATGATGATGGTCGACGTCAAAAAACTCTTAAGGCTAAAGACAAAGGAAAGTCACATGCAATTTCTATCAGCGATGTGGAGTACGATAACGATGTGGTGAAAGGTACACTTACCATCCACTCTAAAGTAGCAAATGTTTTATTTGATTCTGGATCCACCCACTCTTTTATTTCTGAAGAATTTTCTAAGGGTATCACCGTATTACCTCAACAATTAGATGTTGAGTTAGCTGTGACAACACCTAATGGCACATCAATCGCATCAAAAGTTTATAATTATTCTCCGATCGACGTTTGTGGGAAAGTGCTTCCTGCAAATCTTGTGATCCTTCCTATAGTGGAATTTGATGTGATTCTTGGCATGGATTGGATTTCTTTATATGGAGCTCATATCAATTTCCAAAGAAGGGAAGTCACATTTCATATTCCAGATCAATCTATGATCGTCTATCAATGCAAGGATGAACATAACCTTCCAGTGGAAAATTCTTCCATCTTATGGGTCTTGATTCCACTAAATGAAGGATATTTATCTCAAATGGTTGGTGAGAAACTCATGATTAAGAATATTCCCATTGTACGGGAGTTTGATGATGTCTTTCCGGAGGAATTACCGGGTCTTCCACCAAATCTTGAAGTTGAGTTTTCAATAGAACTTGTACCGGGTGCTTTGCCTATTTCAAAGACACCTTATAGAATGGCCCCAATTGAGTTGCAGGAATTGAAGAAGCAACTCCAAGAGAATCTTGATAAGGGATTCATACGCCCTAGTGCGTCACCTTGGGGAGCACCTGTTCTATTTGTTATGAAGAAAGATGGATCAATGAGACTCTGCATTGATTATCGAGAACTTAACAAGATCACTATCAAGAACAAATATCCTCTCCCACGCATTGATGACTTATTTGACCAACTACGTGGAGCTCAATACTTTTCAAAGATTTATCTTCGTTCAGGGTATCATCAATTAAGGGTCAAAAGGGAGGATATACCAAAGACGGATTTCCGTACAAGGTATGGAAACTATGAATTTATAGTGATGCCATTTGGTCTTACTAATGCCCCTGCTATCTTCATGGATCTAATGAATAGAGTCTTTAGAGACTATCTTGATCAAATTGTGGTAGTCTTTATAGACGATATTCTTGTCTATTCAAAGAGCAAGGAAGAGCATGAAGATCACTTGAGAATTATATTGAATACCCTGAGAAAGGAGAAGCTTTATGCCAAATTTACCAAGTGTGAATTTTGGCTTCAAAAAGTTTCATTTTTGGGTCACATAATCTCAAAAGAGGGGATATCTGTGGATCCCGCAAAAACAGAGGTTATCGAAAGATGGTCGAGACCAACAACAGTAACTGAGATCCGAAGTTTTCTTGGTTTGGCTGGATATTATCGACGTTTTGTGAAAGATTTTTCACGATTATCTAATCCACTCACCAAGTTGACTCGGAAAGGAGTTAAGTTTGTCTGGATGGAGGAATGTGAAGAGAATTTCAAGGATTTTAAAAGAAGGTTATCCAGTGAACCTGTGCTCACACTGCCTTGTAGTGGAGAAAGGTTTGTGATCTATAGTGATGCATCCAAGAAGGGATTGGGGTGTGTTCTTATGAAAAATGATATGGTGATAGCTTATGCCTCACAAAAGTTGAAAATCCATGAGAAAATTTACCCAACACATGATTTGGAGTTCGCTGCGGTAATATTTGCATTAAAGATTTGGAGGCATTTCCTTTTTGGTGAAAGGTGTGATATTTATACTGATCATAAAAGTTTAAAGTATATTTTCACACAAGAGGAGCTGAATATGCGTCAAAGAAGATGGTTGGAGCTGATTAAGGATTATGACCGCTCAATCCATTACCACCCTGGGAAAGCAAACAAGGTGGAAGATACATTAAGTCGACAATACCATGCCAGTTTATCCATGATGAGGATCACAAAGGATCCAATATTTATGGATTTACAAAGGATGGATCTTGGAATTATAATGAAAGTGGAAAAATCTTATCTTTCTCAAATGAATGTTCAACCATCTATACATGTGAAGATTAAAGAGGCACAGAAAGAAGATGTCGAGTTACAAAAGAAGGTGATAAATGTTCCTGAGTTCAACCTTGATTGTGATGGGATAATAAAGTTCAGGAATCTGGTTTGTGTTCCTCCCATCCCCAAAT
Organism: Viscum album; assembly: GCA_963277665.1. Classification (NCBI taxonomy): domain Eukaryota; kingdom Viridiplantae; phylum Streptophyta; class Magnoliopsida; order Santalales; family Viscaceae; genus Viscum; species Viscum album. The sequence goes on along the minus strand of OY728143.1, from coordinate 955,715,316 downwards.
TAAAGAAGGAGTTTCTGGATGAGTCTCATAGTTCTTCATTCTCAATTCATCCTGGAAGCACGAAGATGTATAGGGACCTGAAAGAGTACTTCTGGTGGGATGGCATGAAAAAAGATGTTGCAGAATATGTCTCTCGATGCTTGGTTTGTCAGCAAGTTAAAGCTGAGAGACAGAAGTCTAAGGGGATGTTACAACCATTACCCATACCCGAATGCAAGTGGGAAAACATCACTATGGACTTTGTCACAGGACTTCCTAAAACATCCAAAGGCAATAATGCTATCTGGGTCATAGTTGATCGTCTTACAAAGTCTGCACACTTCATTGCTATTAGAGAGGATTTCTCTCTGGATCAGCTTGCCAGGATATATGTAAAGGAAGTGGTAAGATTGCATGGAGTACCACTTTCTATTATATCTGATCGGGATCCGAGATTTACCTCGAAGTTCTGGCGAAGTCTTCAGCATACTCTGGATACAGAGTTGAGTTTCAGCACTGCTTATCATCCTCAGACAGACGGTCAGTCTGAGAGAACAATTCAAACCCTATAAGATATGTTGAGAGCTTGCTCTATGGATTTCAAAGGAGGTTGGGATCAACACCTACCTTTGGTGGAATTTTCTTATAATAATAGCTTTCACTCCAGTATTCAGATGGCTCCTTATGAAGCTCTCTATGGAAAGAAATGCAGGACTCCAACTTGCTGGGATGAAGTTGGGGAAAGAAGGCTATTAGGACCTGATCTCGTTGATGAAATGGCAGAAAAGGTCAGATCTATTCAACAATACATAAGATCAGCTCCGAGTCGACAGAAAAGTTATGCCTACAACCGAAGAAAATACCTAGAGTTTGAAGTGGGTGATAAAGTGTTCTTACGAATATCTCCCTGGAAGAGGGTTATGAGATTTGGAAAGAAGGGGAAGTTGAGCCCTAGATATATCGGTCCTTTCGAAATACTGGATCGTGTTGGGAAGGTAGCTTACCGATTGGCACTTCCACCGAATCTCTCTCAAGTTCACGATGTGTTCCATGTATCTCTCCCGAGAAAGTACATACCTGATCCTTCACATGTACTCAGCTCAGAAGTTGTACCACTGGAGTAAGATCTTTCTTATGAAGAACAACCGATATAGATTCTGGATCGTAGCGAAAAAGTCCTACGAAACAAGACCACTCGATTGGTGAAAATTTTATGGAGGAACCACCAATTAGAAGAATCTACTTGGGAGCTTGAGGATATGATGATGGAGAGGTATCCTCATCTGTTTGTTACAAAGTGACGAATTTTGAGGGCGAAATTCATTTTAATGGGGTAGAATGTAACACCCAAGACTTTTATGTTATATAAATCATCAAAGGAATCTTTTTCTACACAACACTTGCTTGACTTACTTTACACGCAATCGCGACCTTCCTCGATAGCTTGCGTTGTACGCAATACCGACTTTCACTAAACAACGATATGCTATTAAAATATCATTAAAACTAGCCGTTATGAATAGTAATAACCACTTTTGGAAATTTTATAAATTTTATTTTTCAAAATGGACTTCATTTTTTGGATTCGGAATATCGAAATTAGCCTAGGGTGAAATTTTGGTATTTTTCTGAAAACTTTCAATTTTTGATGAATAGTGAAACCACTATGTGGTAAGTTAAAAACTGAATTTTGCATAAAACTTAATTTTACCGCTTCTGTGAATGAAATTTCTAAAATCCGACAGACATGGTTGATATCAGTAAGTAAAATGTGGTTCAATGAGATAAAAATAATTTTTTGGTGAATAGTAACTTTTTACTTTTTTTACCGCGGTTAATAGTAAATAGGGTAACTAAGGGTAAATATGATATTACTATTACCCTAACACATGTCCTAATTCTATTGGATAAGTGTAATTCGACCAAAAACAACCTTATGAATATAATATGACCATTTAGGTCCACTTGGATTAGATTATGACATTTAATATTATTTTATTTAATGAATAGTTAAAATAGTTAAAATCAAAGTTTAATAACTAAAACATTTTTAATATGGGTTTATACATAAGATAAATTCGATTATAAATATTAATTAGAAATCTAAAAATATTTCCTACATAATGATATTTTATTTATAATTTTTAGACTTTAAATTAATTAATTTATTTATGACACAACGATGATGCAGTAATTACCCTTTTAAGGAAATGTTAACATAATTGATGTTATAAATGCCCAAATAAATGTAATTTGAGACTTTTTATGAATTCCAATAATTTTCTAGGTTACTATGATATATTAGTGTTGATTTAATCAACTTGGTTCGAACATATAATTCAGTTATGACTTTCACAAAAATCATATATCAAATAGTGACAAAATTGACACAAAATAGTTTTTAAATCAAATATTATATTATTAATTGTTATTTTATTCCTAAAAATCTAAGTTTCGGCCAAATGACTTATATAAGGATATATATATTAATAATAAACAACTTGGGGTTCGTTTGGCATGTTATAGTAAGTGTATTAACCATATAGTGTAATAAAACAAAAAGACACGGTAAAAGTTAAATTATTTAACTTAGAGTTAAATCTAATTGATAAGGTTAACATAATAACCTAAACTTGTCTAAATCCTATTTATTGATAGGATTTAGACCCATCCCCACTTTACCTTAGAAATAAGACCCTTTGGAACCATTATAAACCGATTTTGACTTTAATATAAAATAATATTTTGAGATATTCCTAAGGTGGCCCTCTCCTCCCTTATAAAAGGGCACCTCCTCCCCCTCCTCCTCACACCAATTTGAGCACTCAAGCTCGGCCAAACCCTGCCAAAATCCCTTCTCCACTTCCCTAGAATAATCCTAGAGGTCCTGGTCTTCTTCAAAGACCAATCTTAGTTCCCTAAGTGGAGGATTCAAAGAGGCGTTTCAAAGAAGAGGTAATATCCATTACCGATCTTTTCAATTTCTTTCTTCTTCAAACTTCTTCTTCTTTAGTTGTTTCATGATAAAGTAATAACATCAGTATTACTTACATACTGATATGTTATTATAAATATGAAACAACCCTAATTCACCTTCTATCCATCCTACAGAAAAATGAAATCACCGCGCGTGCGTACGTACGGAATACCGTCTCCACGCCGTGGTGTAATCTATTTTCCACCATCACCTTACAAGGATGGGTATAATGGTGTAATGAGTAACTATATATGATTATTATAAAGTGATATTGATACTGAAATATTATAAATACACTTAAATACAATTCCACGATCATGGGAACAATATCATCGCTCGTGCGTACGTACGGAATACCGTCTCAACAATGTGATGCGACTCGTTCTACATGATCATCATTACATAGTAATTATATAAATGAATTGAATGAATAAATATGATATATGTTACACTAATACCATTCTGGATATAACTTATCTATAACCTTAAAAGAAGAATAAGAATTTATTCGGAAAAACTCACATAAGAACAAAAGGCAATAAAGACCCGAGTAACAAGTAACAATGAAATATTACTAATAAGAAGCTAAGAATATGACCATATATGATATCATATCAATATGTATGATTCTATAATAAGTCAATAACATTATTTAAACCATTATACAGGAGCTTCGGACACGTACAAAGCAAATCGGACCTAAGGTAAGGGAAATGTCACAATCTCATTTTTATCCGAGATTGTTTATACTTTGGTATTTACTGGGGTGTATTTTATCATCCACATCCATGTTCCCTCAATATGTAATATTATATCCATCCTTATACAATATTTTATATCCAATTTTACCCTTCGGTAAGTTTTTTTTAAAAGATATGAAAGGAATCTTTTGTCGTTTTTCGTACGAGGTACTTTTTGACTTTTCCGACAAAAGTACGAAGAATGTTTTTTTTAACTTATACGGCAAGAATGGATTTTTAAAACATTATTTCCAAGAATCTTCCTTTATAAGTTTTCAAGTTTATTTTTAATCAACTTATTTTAGTTTATAATTGTATGACATGTTAAGAAAAGAAAAGTTTTTTTGAAGTAGAAAGGATATTTTCCTCAAGAATGGAGTTCAAATGTTTTATCAAAATTATTTTCCATCTAAGATAATATAGGGTTCTATTTTTATCCCTATTATTACATTGATTTGATTATGTTTTGAGGGAATTATTTTTATGAAGTCATTTACCTTATATTATTTGTTTTATGATGTCATGATGTTTCAAGAATCCCATTTTTGTTACATGTGTTATGCGACGATGTATGATTTATGATTATGTGGAACACATAAGAAAGGATTCATTATAAGATGGGTGGGACCTATATCTCCCTCCAATGCATTGGGTAAAGATTTATATCTCATGAGATAGACATGGCTGGAACGGAAGGTTATTTTGGTTCAGTGATACAGGACTGAAACGAGGAGTGAACTCGGTTCAGAAATGGACTTGTCCGCTAAGATAGTCTTGGCAATGAGTCATGACTAACAAGAAATGATTTTCCATGATTATGTGTGCATGACACAAAGATTCAAGTTTTATGTTATGATTATGGGGATCTCATTTTCACTTCTATGATTTATTCCATGTTAAGATATTATGATCTCTTTTGCAAGTTATGATTTTCAAGAATATATGATATGATTTTTATTTCCTTTATTTGCCCTTGCTGAGCATTTGAGATCACCTTTTTTTTGTATGTTTTATTTTCCCCAGGTCAGGAAGATGGATATTAAGTAGAATATGCTAAAAGGGACCCTAGATATGATGAAATAAATGGGGACACTGTAGAATATTTATGAACCAGTTGTTTATGTTTCTCAGTTTCTAAAGACACTATACCTATACGGTCCTTTGTGGTTTTGTCGTATGTTGTAATAAGTGTGCTTCAATTTTGAAGTATTAACAATGTATGTAAAGTATGGGTCGTTATAGTATAAAACACATACATAAAAAATAATACATTGTTCTCTTAAATTAAGAATAAAATAAGTGGTATTTATAGAAATTAAGGAACCTATACCAATGGAATAGTAACATGACTGTTAGAATAGTAATGTGACCATTATGAATAGTAATACAGCCAATAGAATAATAAACTAACCTATAAAAGTATAAATAAAATTAAATCATCCTATAATTAAAAATATTATATAATTATATCAAGATATAAGTAAATAAATGTTTTTAAATGATAAATTAAGTGTTTTTATTTTTGTGAGTAACAAATATTTATTTAAAACTTTATAATTAATATTTGGATTTAAAAGAAGATATATTTTCATAAATTATATTTCTAAATTAATATTTTATTTCCTTATAATTATAATATAATTTTATGACACCTTAATTACTTTTTCAAAGTTTCATAAAATCCGTTAAAATATTAAAATCGATATTTCTTTAATAAATGATTATTTTAATTAAAAATAAATTTCTCTTATCTATAAAATTATTTTCATAAAATGGAGTCCATTATTTTAATCTAAACATTTAGAAGTGGTCAAGGTGGATTTTTGGGATTTTCTGAAATAGTTGAATTTTTGTGAATAGTAAAATACAGTAATTTACGGTATTTAACATTTTCATCCAAATAAATTGATTTTTCAGTCATGGATGATGTAATAAACCATTATAGAGAACAAAAATGTACTATTTACTATAATTATTTATAATAATCAATATAACTAATATTGTTGAGCTAAAATAATAATCAAATGAATAAAATAATTAAAAACACCCCTCTCTACCCACTATAAATACCACCCCTCACCGCCTCTTCTCATCACTCATTTTAAGATTTTTATATTGATTATATTATACCAAATTTCTCTCCTAAACCTCTTTCACACGTTTTATTCTTGATGGTCTCACCAAAAACCAATCCCAAGTTCCTTAACGATGTTCTTAAGAAGACAACATTCAAGAGGTAAAATCCTCCACCCTTCTCTTTTAAATACTTTATTTTTTCTACCTCATCCTTTCCTCCACTATAAAAAAGTGACATAAAAAAGTTAGTATCATACATATACTTTAATTTTATTATGTTAATGTAATCTCTATCAACATGTCTCTACTCTTCTCCATTTATTCTAAAAATTAAAACATCATCTGTGATGTGTCGATTCACCACCTTCATAGACAAAAAGTTTTTGTTTCTCATTACCACCTTCATGGTTATTCATAAAACTATTATAATGGTTAAAAATATTTTAAAAATTATATTATAACTTTTTTCAGGTTCTGTAACTAATATATATGCATAATATTAAATTATAAATCAAAATTATTACATGATGATCGAAAACCCGCCAAAATTAACTAATCATTTTTCATTAATGTCTTATCTAATGAATAATTCTCATATATGAAAAAAATGATATATAGATCCATTTAAAATTATATAATTATATTAATAAAATATCATTCCATTTATGTAGTTTTTCTTCCATTTGATAACAACTTCCATAATTAAACTCAAGTGAACCGATCATAAAATCATGAAACAAACACCGCTAGAATGAAACAATTAAACAATATAACTCATTGAAATAACCATAAATAAACTTAATAAAATTATAATAAATAAAATATATGTATAATTGGTTCTTAATTATTTAATTAATGGATATAATTTTATTATCCAAGATATTAAGTGCAAGTACATAACACATTCAAACATAAGGTATTGGATTCTCTCTGAACCTCCATTTTTCTTTCAAGTTACGCTCAATCTCTCTATATATTTTCACAATTTAATTATTAATTATTATTATTTAATCCTCCTAATTTTTTTTATGTTCTAAGCATATGTACCTTTCTCAATTATTCTATATTTTATGGAAAAAACATGTTTTATAAGGTTCTCTTTTTTAAGTCCTCCCAGTAAGCAAGACTGATTAAAGGGAACTTTCCAATTTCTTACCCATTTTGAAATACACTAAATAATATATTTCAAGGGAAATTATTTTTCAAAAATAACTATTTTTATCATGAAAACTATATTAGTTAATTTATGGTTTTATGAAAACAATTATATCTTTATCCTCTTTAAAGGTTCTTTTATATTTTCCATTAAACAGTACTGAAGTGGATCATTTCTAATGTTTATTAAACACTATTTTTACATGTTTTCACTTATGTTAGACAAAATTTATCTTTATTTATGATTATTTTACCTTATAAATTTACAATTATTATTTAAATCAATTCTTTCATAGACACCATTATGATATTCCCTTTCATTATGCTTTATGACATAATTATGATACTCATTTATTTCCATGGGTAACCATTATGTTTATTTTTTATGTTTGATTATTAATGTGGAACACATATGCATGATCATGTTATGATGGGTTCACATCGATAGAATTCCAATGCATTGTATAATGTTTAGTCAAATGAGATGTCATGTTGGGATCGGTAGTGACCCTAATTCCATTATGGGACTTTTTCCACCATGTGATATAGTCTTGGAATTTAGCCTTGAATCATATTTATTTCATGTTATATGATACTATCACATTAATATATAACCATGATTACATGATACCATGCTCTATATTTTAATATTATATATGTTTATTCTTATTCCATCCCTGTTTATGTCACCATGTTATTCCTTCGAACTCGTATATTTTTCATTATTCCTATTTTTATTCCCTTATTTGGATTTTTAGCTCATCCCTTTGTTCATGTACTACCTAAGTTATCCTCTGAATATATAAGAGCTAAAATAAAGTTAGGATATCATTATGGATATTAAATAAAACATGTTTTTATTTTGGTTTAATGCTTTATAATTATGTACCTAGTCCTCCAAAGACACTAGACTTTATGATCTTTGGTTTTTATTTTATTATTAGTTATACTTAAAACCATGAAATAATACATTTAAAATGCTAGGTTCACTTTAGTGGGTACCATATCACGGTCTAGTTATTTTTTTGATTTTAGGACAAGAAAAATTTATTAAGAACCCTATGGATAATTCTATCACCATGGATAACCTAGACTGAAACATAGATAATCACATGTTAGGATATAATTTCCATTTATAAGTTTATAATTATATGTTGAAAGTTTACTTTTTATATACTTATTAGCTAAGTATTAAATCCCCCTGATTTTAATTTCTTTCTTAGTTAATGGCTGGAAATTGGAGAAATTATGCCAACAATCAATGTGATAGGAAATTTGATAATTTAACTAAATAAATTCAAAATATAATGGGAATAAGATTTCAAAAATTTATGATAGTACTGGCTCAAGTTATGAATAATAACATAAATCCTGTGGAATTCCTTCCTTCTCCTAAGAAAGATAAAGTTGCGGTCGAATCCTTCATACGAAAAATGCCTCCCATATTTAGTGTATCTTATAATCCCCTTATCATGTAATAGTGGATTAACTCCATTGAGAATATATTATTTATACTTCAGTGCTTAGAAGAAAATAATGTTGGGCTAGCAGTCTATCATTTTGATGGGGAAGCTGATTAGTGGTAAACACTGATCAAGAACATAAATTATAAGGAGGAAATTTATTCCTTGGATTGGTAATAATTTAAGAAAAATATTTTTCAATAAATATTCTCCCTGAACTCTCCATCTTAAGATGGAAAGGGAATTATTTTAACTGAAGAAAAAGGAATATGATTCTATCGGGGAATATGAGGAAAACATTACAAGGCTTGCACGATATGCCTATAGATTTTTCATGAACATCTAAATAAAGGTTGATCACTTATTTAGAAAACTATAGTCTAGACTATAAAAAGATTTGGATATTCAAGACTTTGATAGCTATGAGGAGATTTTCCATTGGTCCCTTAAGGTTGAGATGGATATTGGAGACTTTCAGTGGTCTCATGGGCTCAGAGATAAAAAGTAGAAAGTGGAGTTTAATATAGGAGGACCAATAGATAAATCAAATGATGGAAATAAAATCCAATATCTCACATGTCAAAAGTGTGGGAATAATAATCATGGGAACTATAAGATGCTTCAAATGTGGAAGAGGGAAGAATCATGCTAATTATTATCAAAGGGATATGAATAATCCCACAAATGAGGAAGAAGAAAGTAATATTAAGATCAAAATTCATCTTATAGTGAAGTGTTTAAATTGTAAAGAACATGGTAATTATGTGATTCAATTAACTAATCTAAAGATTGTAGGAGGTAATCAATAATAACAACTTCCTAGGAAGAAATTAAGGGAATATTCTATCACTACTACTGAGGTGGATCCTAAAAATAATGTGGTGATAGGTACACTAGTTATTCATTAAATAATATAAAACGTATTATTTGATTATACTTAAATATATTCTTTCATATCTTTCAATTTTAGACGATCTATTCAAACACTACATCAAAATATAGAGGTTGAGTTATCTGTGAGAATAGAAAATGGGGAAATTATTTCATCCAAGGTATTTAACTCCTCTCTGATTAGTGTTTTTGGATTAAACCTTCCAAAAAATATTATTATGCTTCCTTTGGTGGAGTTTGAATCTATATTAGGAATGTATTGGCTATCAGTATACATAGACATCATCAACTATTGAGAAAGGGAGATCACCCTTCACATCCTTAGGCATCCTAAAATTCTATACAAGTATAAGGGGGATAATGAATCTCATTTATAATAATAATCATAGTTGAGAATATTATTTTCTTATGAGTAATCATATATATCTCAACTGATTGAGAGAAATGAGAGGATCATGCTCAAGGACATGCCCATTATGAGGAACTGATATGTTCCCTAAATAATTTTATTATCTTTCTCTTGACCTAGAGGTTGAGTTCTCGTTTGGACTTATTCCTAGATCTCTGACTATATCAAAGACACCTTATATAATGTTCACCATTGACTTGGAAAATTTTAATAAGCTGTTACAGGAGAATATGGAAAAGGGTTTCATATGCCTGAGTGCTTCACCGTGGGGTGAACCAGTCCTATTTTTTGAGAAAAAATACGGATCCATATGCCTATGAATTGATTATCATGAGGTTAAAAAAATAAATATAAAGAATAAGTATCCCCTGTCATGGATAGATGACTTGTTTGATCAGCTATGTGGGGCCAATTATTTCTCTGAGTTGGACCTCAGTTGGGATATCACCAATTAAAGGTGAAGAAGAAAGATATTCCAAAGACTACCTTTTGAATGAGGTATAAGAACTATTATTTCAAATTAATTCATTTTAGACTCACTGATGCTCCATAAATTTTCAAGGAATTAATGAATAGAGTTTTTAGAGAATACCTCAACAAATTGGTGGTAGTCTTTATCGGTGATATTCTAATATAATCCAATAGAAAATAGGAGTATGAAAATCATTTGAATACTGTTTTAATGTCTTTTTTAAGGGAAAAAATTTATGAAAAGTAATGAAAATGTTAGTTATATATGGAGAAAGTATCATTTTTGGGGGAATTTTATCACCAACAAAGGAATATATATGGACCCTTCAATGAAAAATTTAATCGAAGAGTGGATGAGGAAAATATCTGTAATAGAGATTCATAGTTTCCTTGGTCTAACTGGATATTATTTAATATTTTTGAAGAAATGGTCATGATTTTTAGAGCCATTAACCAAGATGAATAATAAGGGAGTAAAGTTTTTCTGGACTATTGAATGTGAAGTTCATTTTAAAGAGTTGGAAAAGAGGATTATCACTGCACCAGTACTCACACTACTAATAAGTGGGGAACTCTTTTTGATAAACAGTGATGATTCAAATAAGGTATTACGTTTTTTACTAATAAAAATGATAAAGTTATAACATATGACTTGAGGCAAATGAAATCTCATGATAAAAACTATCCCACATGTGATTTGGATTTGGCAGTTGTGATCTTTCTGCTAAATATATGGATCCATTATCTCTATGGGGAGAAGTATGATATAAATACTAATCATAGGAGCCTGAAATATATATTCACACAGAAAGAGATTAATATGTTCTAGAGAATATGGTTAGATCTAATCAAGGATTATAACTACTCAATCCACTACCATCCTAGTAAGGCAAATAAAGTGGAATATTCTCTTAATATAAAGGATCATGTAATATTATTAATGATGAGAATTGAGAAGGATCCAATCTTCATAGATTTTAAAAGGATGTAAATGGGAATAATTAAGTAAGGAACACCATCAATCCTTTCTCAAATTATTTCTCAACCATACCTCATGTAGAAAATAAAGGATTCTCAAAGAAATGATGTGTAAATTTAGAAAAAGGTAGAAGCTACTAGAAATGAGAAATCCTTGGAGTTCAAAATTGATGAGGAGGGAGTCATAAGATTTGGTTCACGACTATTTGTATCATCCAATACGTAGATAAAGAAATATATTTTGAATTATTCACATAGATCAACCTTCTCTATTCATCCAGGGATAAAAAAATATGTATCAATATCTTCGAGAGCACTATTGGTGGGAGAACATGAAGAAGGATATCACTGAATACACATCAAAGTGCTTAGTATGTTAGCAAGTGAAGATTGAAAGGTAAAATTATAAGGTGATGATGAAATCATTAACTATACCAATATGTAAATAGGAAAGCATCACTATAGACTTTGTCACTATACTTATAAAGACATACATAGGAAGAAATTATATATGGGTTGTTGTGGATCATATTATAAAGACATATCACTTTATCACAATTTTATAGGACTTATTACATGACAAAATTTCCCAAATATACATCAATGAAGTGGTGAGGATTCATGGAGAACCATTATCAATTGTATCTAATCGAGATCTGAGATTTTCCTCCAAGTTCTGTAAAAGTATCCAATATGATATAAACACTATGATAAACTTAATTATGCCATGTCATCCCTAAAATAATGGTTAATATAAGGAAACTATTCAGACACTAAAATAAATGTTGAGATAATGTTCTATGGACTTCAAAGGAGGATGGGACCAACTTATTCCTCTGGTTGAGTTCTTATACAAAAATAGTTTCCACTCAATCATCCAAATGTCTCCATATGAATCCCTATATGTGAAAAGATGTAGAACACTAGAATTTTGGTATGAAGTAGGTGAACGTAAGATTCTAGGACCTAAAATGGTTAAAGAAATGGTAGAAAAGGTGAAAACTGCTGAAAAACACATTAATGTAGCCAAATGTTGATATATGAGTTACGCATACAATCATCAATGAGACCTGGAGTTTAAGGTTGGATACATAGTATTCCCCTACATATCTTCATGGATGAGGATCATGAGATTTGGGATTAAAGGAAAGCTAAGTCCCAAGTACATCACCCATTCAATATTCTTAATTGTGTTAGAGTTATAGCCTATCGACTGGAACTTTCACCAACCATGTCTCAACTATGTGATTTATTCCGCATATTCATCTGGAATAATTACATACCATATCAATCACATGTACTGAATTCTGAGGTGGTACAGTTGGAAAATGATCTCTATTACAAGGAGCAGCTGGTGAAGATCTTAGACCGTAGAGATAAAGTTCTATGCAACAGGACTACTCACCTGGTCAAAATACTATTGTGGAACCGTAGGTATGAATATGAAACATGGGAACTAGAGGAAGCAATGAAGGATAATTACCCTCACCAGTTTTCACCTTAGTATGTAAAACTAAATTTTGAGGGAGAAATTTCATAAGGGGGGAGAATGTAAGGACTCATAATCCTATCAATGCAACTTCCCTTATTATAGTTATTTTATATAATTTAAAACACATACATAACATAGGATATAATATTCTCATAAATAAAGAATGAAATAAGTGGTATTTATAGAAATGAAGGAACCTATACTGATGGAATAGTTACCTAACTGTTAGAATAGTAATATGACCATTATAAATAGTAATCTGACCAATAGAATAGTAACCTCACATATGAAATTACAAATAAAATTCAATCATCTTATAATTGAAAATATGATATAATTATATCGTGATATAAGTAAATAAATATTTTAAAAATGATAAATGAAGTGTTTGTATTTTTGTATGTAATAAATGTTTATTTACAATTTTATAATTGATATAATGATTTCAAATAAAATATATTTTCATAAATTAGATTCATAAATTAATATTTTTTTATCTTATAATTATAATATAATTTTTTGATACCTTAATTAATTTTTCAAAGTCTCATAAAATTGGTTATAATATTAAAGTTAGTTTTTTTATTAAATGATGATTTTATTTAAAAAATAAATTTCTCATATCTAGAAAATTATTTTCATAAAATGGAGTCTATTTTTTAAATATAAATGTCAAAAAAAAATTGGGTAAATTTTAAGGATATTTTTAAAATAGTTGAATTTTTAGTGAATAGTGAAATGCACTAATTTACAGTATTTAACATTTTAAGCCAAATACGTGAATTTTTTAGTCTTGCATGAAGTAAGAAACCATTATTTAAAAATCACATGAAATATTTACTATATATAGTCACAAGAATCAACACTATTGATAGTCATGAGCCAAAATAATAAACAAATTAATAAAATAATCAAAAACACTCCTCTCCTCCCACAATAAATACCACCCCTCACCACCTCTTCTCCTCACACATTATAATAGTTTGAGATTTCTTATATTATTCCCAATTATTCTCTAAAAACTATTCCCCATGTTCAAGTATTTCTGATCTCAAAAAAAAAGACCAAACCCATGTTCCATAAGGAGGTTCTCAGAGAGACGACATTTAAGAGGTAAGATCCTCCACCTTCTCTTTTAAATTATTTCTTTTTTCTAAATCATATTTTCATACACTATCCAAAGTGATATTATAACTATAGTATCATAAATAAAATTCAATTTTATTATGTTAATTTAATATCCCACATAAGTCTCTTCTCTTCTACTTTAATTCTAAAAATAAAAATATCATCCATGATGTATTGATTCACCACCTTCAAGGATGAAGAGATTTTTTTCCCATTACCAAGTTCATTTCTAGTAATAAAACCATTATAATGTTTAAAATATATTTAAAAATTTATATTATAATTTTTTTCCTATTTTTTAACTAATATATATTCATAATATTAAATAATAAAACAAAACTATTTTTGTGATGATCGAAAAAATGCCAAAATAAACTAATAATTTTTTATTATTATTTTATCTAATGAATCATTCTAATATCTAAAGAAAATTATATTTGGAACCATTTAAAATTTTGGAAGTATATTAATACCATATATTTCTACTTCTGTAGTTTTCTTTCATTTTAAAAGAACTTCCATAATTAAACTCAAGGGAACTGATCATAAAATAATGGAACAAATACTCCTGGAATGAAAATATTAAACAATATAACTCATAAAAATAACCAAAAATTAACTTAATAAAATTATAATAAATAAAATATATTTATAATAGGTTATTAGTTAATTAATTAATGGATCTAATTTTATTATCCAGGATATTAAGTGCATGTGTGGAACGCATTTAGAAATAATTTAAGGGATTCTCTCTGAACCTCCATTTTTCCTTTGGGTTGTGCTCTCTCCATTTACCCAATGTAATTATTAATTATTCTTATTTAATACTCATAAATTCTATGTGTATGTTCCAAAAATACGTACCTCACTCAATTCATATTTCTTTTATGAGGAAAAAATGTTTTATAAGGTTCCCTTTTCAATCCCTCTCGATAAGTAAACCCGATTAAAGGGAACTTTCCAATTTCTTACCCATTTTCAAGTACATTGCATAATGTGTTTTAAGCTACCAATATTTTTCTAAAATCACTATTTTTATCATAAAAAAACTATATTAGTTCATTTCTGGTTTTATACAAATAAGTATGTATTTTTTCACTTTAAAGACTCTTATATTTTTCCTCAAACTACATCGAAGTGGCTCATTTCTAAAGTTTCTTAAACACTATTTTACATGTTTTCACTATATTGGACATAATTTATCATTATTTATACCTATTTTCCCTTATTAATGTCCAATTTTGAATTAAATCCCCTCTTTCATGGACATCATTATGATATTCTCTTTGGTTGTGCCTCATGACATGATTATGATACCCATTTCTTTCCATGGGTAACCCTAATGTTTATTACTTATGCTTGATTCATTATGTGGAAAACATATACATGAAAATTTTATAATGGGTGCACTCAGATATCTCTCCATTGAATTGGATAATTTTTAGTCTCATGATACGTCATTTAGGCATAGGGAGTGTCCCTAATTACTTTATGGGACTTTGTACACCATGTAATATAGTCTTGGAAGTTAGAATTGACTTGTGTTTATGTAATGTTATATGTTTCTTCCACATTCCTATGTTTCCATTATTACATGATCTCATGTTCAATATGTTATGCTTTAATATTTTTATTCTTGTGCCATGCCTTTTTATGTCATCTTGTTATGCTTTCTAACTCATGTGTTATTATTTAATCCTATATTTATTCCCTTAGTTGGATTTTTAGCTCATCCCTTTGTTCATGTATTCCCCAAGTTATCCTATGAAGATGTAAGAGATAAAAGTATGTTAGGATCTAATTATAGAGATTAAATAAAGGATGTTTTTATTTTGGTTTAATTCTTTATAATTATGTATCTGGTCCTCTAAAGACACTAGACATTACGATCCTTGGTTTGTATTTGATGATTAATTATGCTTAAAACCATGTAATAAGATATTTGAAAGGCTTGGGTATTTTAATAAAATATCCCTACCAAATAATATCTCATCCCTGATCTATTTTATCCATACACTATCCCAACTCTCATCTATCTTGATCATCCTTCTTTCCAATTTCCCAAACATTGAGTTGAAACTCAAAGTATTCATATCATTCCCAATATCCTTGACTAATCTAGCTATATAACATATGTAAAGACCCGTAAATTTCAAGGAATTTTTTTTATTAAATTCTTTGGGATTTTATGAGTACGCAATTTTTGACGGCACCTGATTCCGAGGCCCGGTGTGCCCGGAATCAATTTCCAAAGTTTAGCTCGGGTACGTTCAGTGAACGAACGAGCGGGTTTTTCTATCTTTTGAACCAGTGCTTGGATTTGAAATCTGAGGGCACCGATGGAACCGCAGTGCCAATAATTGCTTAAGAGGACCTTTACCGAAGATGCAACTTCTCGGGAAGAGTTGTTTAAAAAAAGTTAATTAAATGAAAAGTAAAATAAAATTGTGTTACAATTTTATTCTTTATTCTAAGTGGTTATATCCTAGGTGTGGTAGTTGAGTTGGGACCCACTAGTTACTAACTACCCTTGAGAGGATAAAGGTGAGGTGGGGCCCACACGAGCCCAACCCTTCACATTACCCTAACTCCTCTAAACCCCCCTCTTAAGTTGTGTAACTCATCTCAACTTGGTTTAACTTCCCCATTAATTGGGTGACTTCCCCTCTCCTCACATTAATTTAATGCCAACACACACTAATTCAATTAATTGAATGATGTGTTTGAATTTTGGAAATTTGAAATGCTTGGCAGAATAATAAAATAAGGGGAGACCTTATTTTATTTTGTTGGCTGGTTGTGTGAGGATTTTGGGGAGAGAACTCTAAGTCCCTTGAAGAATTTCATCTTCCCGCGAAGAACGTCTCCACTTCAATGAAGAACACTAACTCTCCAACGAAGAACATTGATTCGGCGGCCCTAGTTTCTTTATCCTCTTCTTCTTCCGCGGTAAGGGAGGAGACACTGACGACGAAGAAATCGATGCCATCGTCCACGGCGCTTGACAACCGTGAACTTCCTTCGAGGTAGGGGTGTGTTTTTGATTGAGCAATGTTGTTTTTCCTTCCATGTTATTGGTTCTATATAAACCATTTTCAATCAAATTAATGTGGAAGGAACTGGACCAAACTAACACGGTCTGATTCCTCCGTCGTTCTTGTTGTATGGTGTTCTCCTACCGTTCTCGAGTGGTGAATCAAGGCAAGTTTTCGGAGCCGATCGGAGGCCCCGAAAACATCAGAAACCACCTCGGAACATCGGTACAAAATAGGAGTGGGAGTTTTGTAGCAAACGGATCATTGGAACGGAGGACGGATTCCTCGGGAGGTGTGCTGGCCAGAGGCATCATTTCTATAAAATTCCAGAATACACGGTGTGTACTTCCAAAGCACACGTCGTGTAGTACAAGCATTCAGTGGCAGAAGTAACGAACATCAGAAGAAGTGACACATGGCATGTGACACTGGTCACACATCGTGTACTATCCACATAGTTTGATAGAGGAGACTTCGATTGACATGGCGTGTATTCAACGGAAATACAAGGACACTAACAGAAATACACGGCCACGCGGAACGACATGTATTATCTTCTTTGAAAGGTAGAAGCGGCTTCGCGAGGATCGGCGTGTAATCTAGGTGATAAATGGACACAGGAAGAACCACAGGGCCAAGAGGCATGGAATGTATTCTGGAAATACATGGACACAGGGTGGAGTACACGGGCATGTACTCCACCACTCGGCCAGACATGGCCAGCGCACATGGAACTGACCCTAGAGTTTTGGACACGGCGTGTAACTATACTACACGCCGTGTACTGACTTATCTACATGACCATACCTGCAACACGGGCCATATGATATGGTCAGTACCTGGTGTCTGATAACACGACATGTATCGCTTAACTACACATCGTGTACTTTATAAAAATGGCTTGGTCGACTTGTTCTCCGTGACTTGGGCACGTTTTTCTTGGTTTTTCCCCTATGATGTGGAATGGAACTATGGGATACATCAAATATAGTCTTCGTGACAGTTGATTTATTGATCTTTGACTTGAGGAGTGGACCCTCCGGAAATTGAGCATGCTGTGTGCGGGAACCCTAGAGCTGGATGCGACTACGATGATGATGGAAACTGTACTTGGATCCTACGTGGGTTCGGCATTGAGGACGACTGTACTTGGATCCTCCATGGGTTTGGTAGCGATGATGGCTATACTTGGATCCTATGTGGGTTCGGAAGTGATGGTTACTGTACTAAGATCCTACGTGGGTTCGGCAGCGACGACTTCTATACTTGGATCCTATGTGGGTTCAGCAAGGGAGATGATTCAGAGGCTACATCTAATCATCTTCACCCCTCTTCGTGAGTAGTATACATGTGTGAGATGAGTTTTGACTTTCAATCATTATCTTCAATATGATTGACTTGCTTTCTTGTGTGGATTGTGTTGTAAATTCCTGTGTGGTTTGGGTTGTACTTTCCTGTGTGGATTGGGTTGTGCATTCCTGTGTGGTTTGGGTTTGTACATTCCTGTGTGGTTTGGGTTGTACTTTCCTGTTTGGACTGTGTTGAACTTGGGCTCGGAAGTTGGAGCCAAAATGTAATTGACGACTTAGGTATATGTATGGGCATATACCTAAGTAGTGTTTTTTGATACTTCGTATTTGAATCCTTCCTTTCTGGTTTATCCTTTGTGGATTCTGGGAGACCTTCGGGGGTCTCAGGGTCCCTACTGAGTATCGTATACTCACCCCTGCACGGGCTATTCCCGCACTACGTTGTGTTGGTTGCAGACGATGCACAGCGCTGATCGTGGTTGAGGCTTGTGGAGCATGACGGTACCTGGAGGTGGACTATCAGGCAGGATGTACACGGAGCGGACGGCCGGACCCAAGGAGCTGAGGAGACCATTTGTACCCACCCTTCAGGTGGGATAGTTAGAGGAAGACTCAGTGGTTGCTAATTTACTTTACTTCTGATGTACTTTCTTTTCAGTTATATTGTAATTTCAGTTGGGTTTGTATTCTGGCCCATTTACTTTTCAACACTTACTTTTGTACTCAGTTTACTTAGTGTTTACTTCAGCTTGCGTACTCTGTGGTGTTTGTTTTCTTTTATAAAGGCAATTCCTTCCCTTTTATCGAGAATTAAACCTTTGGTGCTAGTCGCCAGCCCCTGGCCTATGGAAGGCGGGCTTGGGGTAGTCACGGTATGGGCCCCGAGGATGGGTCGTGACAAATTGGTATCAGAGGAGTCGGTTCTATCGCAGAACTCAGGACTATGATAATTACTTCTGTGTGAAGAAATAGTGTTTAGGGTATTGAGTGTGGTTATCAGTCCAGGGAGTCCAGTGTTGGTGCGGCAGCCGACGTATGCATACACCAGGACCCCGACTTCTGATTTCTGACTCAGTGCACAAAAACATTGATTGCATGTGTGTTTTAAAAGTTTTATTTGTTATTACTTTGTGTTAGCTCACCAGGTATACTGTATTAACCATGGAGCACCTATTTATTTTCAGGATGGCCCCATGATGGCAGTCATCTAGGGTTTTGAGATTTATGAGAGATGGCAGCCCACCGAGTGACGAGGCCTCGTTGTAGGGCCCCATTACAGCAGAGGCACCGGCGGTACCTCTACCCGCCGAGCCACCGATGCCGCCAGCCCCCGCAGCAGAGAGTGCACATCGCCTGAGTGCACTACATGAGTTTCAGCATCAGAGACTGCCCAGCTTCTGTGGAGAGACGAACCCTCAGGCAGCCGAGGATTGGCTGGAGGCTGTAGTTTGAGTCTTTAGATTAGTAGGGACACCAGCAGATCTTATGGTGATACTTGTGGCGAGTCACCTGCACACGGTAGAAGGTAGATGGTGGAGCCTGATGCTCCAGGTGCATGACAAGGAATCTCTTCTTTGTTCAGGCTTCGAGAGCCTCTTCCTCCCGGAGTTTGTTCCAGCCACCCTCCGTCTGGTGCGCATTCAGGAGTTGCTACAGCTGCGGCAGGGCAGCATGACAGTAGCCCAATACTCGGCGAGGTTTATCGATCTCTCGTGCTACTCCACGGACATGGTACGGGGCCCATTATTCCAGGCCCTAACCATAGAGCAGGGACCGAGGTATGAGATCAGGTCATCGATGATCTCCCTTAGCATTCCGACGCAGGAAGGAGTACTGGAGAGA
This sequence comes from Viscum album, assembly GCA_963277665.1. Taxonomy (NCBI): domain Eukaryota; kingdom Viridiplantae; phylum Streptophyta; class Magnoliopsida; order Santalales; family Viscaceae; genus Viscum; species Viscum album. The sequence goes on along the minus strand of OY728143.1, from coordinate 955,695,370 downwards.
GCCCTTCTTGTGGAGAGCTTTCTTGATGAGACTTCACCAGCAGCGAGACCTACCACAGTGCACCACATAGAAGAGTCTTCTGCATCTGGCAGTAGACAGACATCGCAGAGGTCCAAGAGGACTAGACCATCAAGTGGAAGACCTCAGGATACTAGTTCAGAGGTGCGGGGCACACGCAGCAGATCCAGTCATTCGAGAGGCAGACAGTGTTATGCATGTGGCGGGCAGGGCCACATGGCTCATGATTGCCCGACCTGCCATGCAGAGAAGTAGCAGACGGTTGAGGGACCACCCAGGAAGAGGTAGAGGTTCAACCGTGGTGGTCCACAGGGAGCAGGAGGATGAGGTAGAGAAGATGGCCGAGAAGCAGGTGGTAGACGTCGCTTTGAGGCTCTACCACCACCACTAGGAGGTCCACCCCGACCACAGGGAGTTGGTGGGCAGAGTCAGGCTCAGCTTCAGGCAGTGGAGACCTACGACCACGGCACACCTGAGATGATTCGAGGTACTATCTGTGTCTACTCTACCCTTGCTTCAGTTCTTATAGACATAGGATCGAGTCATTATTTTATTGTCGCTGCCCTTGTTCGGAGCTCAGAGATTCTGACAGAGCTGTTGGCTCAATCCTTACGGCTAGAGACTCCTATGGTAGAAGACTTGATGATTACGCACTGGTGTCGGTAGTGTGAACTTACTCTAGGAGGCAAGAGCTTTAGCTGGGATTTTCTTGTAGCGGCGTCGAGGCCTTACGACGTCATCTTGGGCATGGATTGGTTATCTACGTTCCATGCTCAGATTGACTGTATTAGGCGCAAAGTGTGGTGTGTCCACACAGATGGGAGCAGGTACACCTTCATCGGCAATAAGGGAGCCTTTGCAGCGTAGGATGGACTTACGCAGAGGAGAGGACAAACGATCACTCACCAGTTGGCTAGTCTCATCCTAGGAGCAGTTGATGTGTGGAATCCGAGTTTTCCTGTAGTGGTGGATCAGTATGCTGACGTTTTTCCTGAAGACGTTCCAGGACTACCTCCTCGCAGAGAGTTAGACTTCTATATTGACCTATACCCCGGGATAGCCCCGATATCTAATCCAGCATATCGGATGGCTCCCACTGATCTTCGAGAGCTACGGGTATAGCTGGAGGACTTTCAGGGCAAGGGATTCATTCGACCCAATGTTTCACCTTGGGCTTCCCCAATTTTGTTCACCAAGAAGGCGGACGGGAGCTTGCGAATGTTTTTTGACTATCGTCTCCTGAATCAGGTGACTGTGAAGAACAAGTATCCACTTATGAGGATTAAAGACCTCTTCAATCAACTCAAGGGATCATGCTGGTTCTCGAAGATAGACCTCAGGTCGGTCTATCATCATCTCAGAGTTCGAGATGAGGATGTGCAGAAGACGGGCTTTAGGTGTCTGTATGGCCACTATGAGTTCTTGGTTATGCCTTTCAGCATAACCAACGCTCTAGTAGTGTTCATGAGTCTCGTGAATAGGATATTCTAGCCTTACCTCAATCGATTTTTTGTAGTCTTCATCGACGACATATTGATTTACTCGACTACTGAGGAGGAGCACGCCTACCACTTATGGGTTGTACTAGACACACTCTGAGAGAACCAGCTTTATGGTAAGCTCTCGAAGTGTTAGTTCAGGATTCAAGAAGTCCAATTCTTGGGGAACGTTATCTCAGAGGTGGGAGTTGCGGTGGACCCTGCGAAGATCGAGGCAGTGCTAGCTTAGGAGCCACCCAGAAGCGTGATGGAGGTGCGGAGTTTCCTAGGTCTGGCTGGGTACTATCGTAGATTTGTGCCAGACTTCTCCATAGTTTCATCACCACTTTCAGATTTGACGAAGAAGGGGAAACCTTTTGTGTGGTCAGATAGATGTCAGCAGAGCTTCTAGGAGCTGAGATAGAGATTGACCAGTGCACCCATCTTGAGGCTACCGGAGGAGGGCGTAGGGTATGTAGTTTACTGTTATGCATCAGGGACCAGACTCGGGTGTGTTTTGATGTAGGAGAAGGCAGTGATCACCTATGGTTCACGATAGTTGAGTCATCATGAGAAAACATACGCTACCCATGACCTAGAGTTAGCAGCAATGGTATTCACCTTGAAGATGTGGCGGCACTATCTGATGGGCAAGTGCTTTACAGTCTATTCTGACCACCAGAGTTTCAGGTACATCTTCTTGCAGAAGGACCTGAACCTGAGATAGTGGTGATGGCTCGAGTTCCTCCAGGACTATGACTTTGAGATAGTTTATACTTCTGGGAAGGGGAACATAGTAGCTAATGCTCTCAACAGGAGGTCGGGCATTCAACTACTTGGAGAGGCGACAGAGCAGCTAGCCGCATTTCAGATATCCTTTGTGGATAAAGATGGAGCAGCCTTTCTATAGTCACTCCTCCAATACTTTAGAAGGTCAGAGAGGCACAGCGTGGGGATGTTGACTTTGAGATGTGACGTGCACAGATATCCTCCGGACAGGCACCTGGTGGATTTTCTGTAGGAGGAGAGCACGTCATCCTTTTCAGGGGACGTTCCATGGTACCAGCTTCATTGTGGGAGGAGGTGCTGAGGGAGTTTCACACATCCCCTCTAGCGGTACATCCTGGAGTAGAGAAGATGTATCAGGACCTCAGACGATAGCACTGGTGGCCGGGTATGAAGAAGGTTGTAGCAGAGTTCGTTTCACGATGCCTCACCTGCCATTAGGTGAAGGCAGAGCACCAGGTACCAGCAGGCTTGGTACAACCCTTAGAGGTCCCAGAGTGGAAGTGGGATGGGATATCTATGGATTTCTTGACAATTCTTCCACGTACTTCCATAGGACACAACTCCATTTGGGTGATTGTCGACCGACTCACCAAGTCAGCCCACTTCTTACCTTTCAAAGAGTAGGGCTCAGTGGAGAGCTTGGGACGCCTCTACGTTCAGAAGATCGTACGACTTCATGGTGTGCCATCATCTATCATCTCCGATCGAGATGCTCACTTTACTTCCCGGCTTTGGAAGGGGTTGCAGGAGGAATTTGGGACGCAGCTACACCTGAGCACCGCCTTTCACCCTTATACGGATGGCCAGACGGAGAGGACCATTCAGACACTTGAGTACATGCTCCGTGTATGTGTCCTCGACTTTGGTCACAGTTGGGAGGGTCATCCACCCTTGTTGGAGTTTGCGTACAACAATAGCTACCACTCCACCATCGGGATGGCACCATACGAGGTATTATATGGCCGAACATGCAGATCACCTCTATGTTGGACAGACCCTGGGGAGTCAGTACTTGTAGGACTAGAGATGGTCCAGGCCACAACAGAGAAGGTACAGATCATCGAGTAGTGGATGAGGACTGCTCAGAGCTGACAGAAGTCCTATGCTGATAGGAGGCAGAGACCACTAGAGTTCAAGGATGGCAACCACGTTTTCCTACGGGTCTCACCTCGATGTGGATTATGGAGATTTGACTGGGGCAGCAAGTTATCTCCACGCTTCATCAGACCATTCCAGGTTCTCAGCAGGATAGGCGAGGTGGCTTATCGCCGGGCTCTTCCACCTCAGTTGCATCGGGTGCACGACGTCTTCCACATATCTCAGCTGAGGAGATACATGAATGACCCAATGCATATCATTGATCACGGGGAGCTGGACATCGATGACGGGGAAACATTTACGGAGGTCCCGGTGGAGATCGAGGATCGACAGGAGCGGGTCCTACGAGGACGGTTGATTCCTCTAGTGCATATTAGGTGGCAGCACGATAACCTCCAGGAGAGCACATGGGAGCAGGAGGCTCAGATTCATGCACAGTACCCTCATTTGCTTCCCTAGTTTTTGATGTATCTTTATAGGGACGTAAATCCCTGAGGTGGGAGTAATGTAAATACCCATAAATTCCAAGGACAATTTTTTTCTTAAATTCTTTGGGATTTAATGAGTACGCAGTTCGGAAGGCACCTGATTCTGAGGCCCGGTGTGCCCGGAATCAATTTCTGAAGTTTAGCTCGGGTACATTCAGTGAACGAACGAGCAAGTTTTTCTATCTTTTGAATCGGTGCTCGGATTTCAAATATGAGGTCACCAATGGAACCGCAGCACCATTAATTACTTAAGAGGAAATTTACCAAAGATGCGCCTGCTCGGGAGGAGTTGTTTAAAAAAAGTGAATTAAATGAAAAGTAAAATAAAAATATGTTATAATTTTATACTTTATTCTAAGTGGTTATATCCTAGGTGTAGGAGTTGGGGTGGGACCCACTAGTTACTAACTACCCTTGAGCGGATAAATGTGAGGTGGGGCCCACACGATCCCAACCCTTCATAATTCCCTAACTCCTCTATACCCCCCTCTTAAGTTGTGTAACTCATCTCAACTTGGTTTAACTTCCCTATTAATTGGGTGAATTCTCCTCTCCTCACATTAATTTAATGCCAATACACAATAATTCAATTAATTGAATGATGTGTTTGAATTTTTGAAATTTGAAATGCTTGGAAAAATAATAAAATAAGCAGAGATCTTATTTTATTTTTTTGGCAGGTTGTGTGAGGATTTTGGGGAGATAACTCTAAGTCCCTTGAAGAATTTCATATTCACGTGAAGAACATCTCCACTTCAACAAAGAATGATAACTCTCCAATGAAGAACGTTGATTCAGCGGCCCCAGTTTCTTTAACCTCTTCTTCCTCCGCGGGAATGGAGGAGACACCGATGATGATGAAATCGACGCCATCGTCTGCGGCGCTTGACAACCGCGAACTTCCTTTGAGGTAGGGGTGTGTTTTTTATTGAGCAACGTTTTTTTTCCTTCCATGTTATTGGTTCTCTCTAAACCATTTTATATCAAATTAATGTGGAAGGAACTGGACCAAACTAACATGTTCTGATTCCTCCGCCATTCTTGTTGTACGGTGTTCTCCTATCGTTCTCGAGCGGTGAATCAAGGAAAGTTTTTAGAGCCGATCGGAGGCCCCAAAAACATCGGAAACAACCTCGGAACATGAGGATGACCTAGGAGCAGGAGTTTTGTAGCAAACGGATCATTGGAACGAAGGACGGACGTCTCGGGAGGCGTGCTGGCCAGAGGAGTCGTTTCTGGAAAATTCCAGAATACACGGAATGTAATTCCAAAGCACATGTTGTGTAGTACAAGTGTTTAGCAGCAGAAGTAACAAACATCAGAAGAAGTGACACACGACGTGTGACACCGGTCACACGGCGTGTACTGTCCACACATTTTGACAGAGGAGACTTCGATGGACATGGCGTGTATTCAAGGGAAATACATGAACACAGACAGAAATACACATCCACGAGGCACGACATGTATTATCTTCTTTGAAATGTAGAAGTGGATTTGCGAGGCTCGGTGTGTAATCTGGGTGATACACGAACACGAGCAGAACCACACGTCCAAGAGGCATGGAGTGTATTCCGGAAATACACGAACACGGGGTAAAGTACACGGGCATATACTCCACCACTCGGCCCAACAAGGCCAGCGCACATGGAACTGACCCTAGAGGTTTGGACACGGTGTGTAACTATACTACACGCCGTGTACTGACTTATCTACATGACCATCCCTGCAACACAGGAAGTACCTGATGTCTGATAACATGGCGTGTATCACTTAACTACACGTCGTTTACTTTAGAAAAATGGCTTGGTCGACTTGTTCTCCATAAATTGGGCACTTTTTTCTTGGTTTTTCCCCTATGACGTGGGATGGATCTACGGGATACATAAACTCTAGTCTTCATGACAGTTGATGTATCGATATTTTACTCAAGGAGTGGACCCTCCGGAAATCGAGCGTGCGGTGTGCGGGAACCCTAGAGCTGGCTGCGACTGCGATGACGATGGAAACTGTACTTGGATCCTATGTGGGTTCGGCAGCGAGGACGCCTATACTTGGATCCTCCATGGGTTTGGCAGCGATGAAGACTATACTTGGATCCTACGTGGGTTCGGCAGCGATGGTTACTATACTAGGATCCTACGTGGGTTCAGTAGTGACGACTTTTGTACTTGGATCCTACATGGTTTCGGTGGGGGAGATAATTCATAGGATACATCTAATCATTGCCACCCCTCTTCGTGAGTAGTATACCTGTGTGAGCTGAGTTTTGACTTTCAATCATTATCTTTGACATGATTGACTTGCTTTCCTGTGTGGATTGGGTTGTGCATTCCTGTGTGGTTTGGGTTGTACTTTCCTATGTGGATTGGGTTGTGCATTCCTGTGTGGTTTGGGTTTGTACTTTCTTGTGTGGTTTGGGTTGTACTTTCCTATGTGGACTGGGTTGAACTTGGGCTCAAAAGTTGGAGCCGAACTGGAATTGATGACTTAGGTATATGTATGGGAATATACCTAAGTAGTGTTGGTTGATACTTCATATTTGAATCCTTCCATTGTGGTTTATCCTTTGTGGATTCTAGGAGACCTTGGGGGTCTCGAGGTCCCTAATGAGTATCGTATACTTACCCCTGCATGGGCTATGCCCGCACTACGTTGTGTTGGTTGCAAAGGACGGACAGCGCTGATCATGGTTGAGGCTTGTGGAGTGTGACGGTACCCGGAGGTGGACTATCAGGCGGGACGTACACGGAGCGGACAGCTGGACCCGAGGAGCTGAGGAGACCATCTATACCCACCCTTCAGGTGGGATAGCCGGAGGACGACTCAGTGGTTACTGATTTACTTTACTTCTGTTGTACTTTCTTTTCAGTTTTATTGTACTTTCAGTTGGGTTTGTATTCTGGCCCATTTACTTTTCAACACTTACTTTTGTACTCAGTTTACTTAGTGTTTACTTCATCTTGCGTACTCTGTGGTGTTTGTTTTCTTTTAAAAGGGAAATTTCTTCCCTTTTATCAGGAATTACGCTTTTGGTGCTAGTCGCTAGCCCCTGGCTTATGGAAGGCGGGCTTGGTGTAGTCACAGCATGGGCCCCGAGGACGGGTCGTGACAACATAATACACTAATTCTTTTTTTGGAACTCCCTTACATAGGAATTACCTAACCGATCACTTTTTGGCCAAAACATCAATATCCCAATTACGCCACACTAACCATCATCCTTGAACACACACATTCCAACCATCATACACTTTTATTCACGAATATGATTAGGTGAACATTTCATAACTACATATTACATGATTCCTATAAAATCATGTATTACTCTGGATTCTCACACAATTCCTACACCGCACTTGATTCCCACATAATTATCACATCACATCTGATACCCACATAACTTTTTCATAACTCTGAATGCCTACATAAATGTTTCATCACATCAAATACCCATATAAATCTCATATCACACCCAATTCCCACAAAAGTCGTGTATCACACTAGATGCCCACGTATTGAACACGTTGGCTTAATTACATTACCATACATGCACCTCATGCACTATTCTCTATTATAAAAAACCAAAAACCATAGTCACATACTAATGGCATACCTCTGATTGTCATCAGATCTTCAGCCTACTCTAAATATGTCATCTCAACCACATGTAGCTATATCAAATTCTTAATGCATATCCTCGTTGTGAAACTATACTTCCTATTGTACATTACCCCCATTGTTAGGTATCTCTCACTTTTCCACGTCCTCCATGTGTAGATGAATCTTAGACACTTTCTCTTATTCTCAATCATGGTCCTACCTTAGATCTATGAGTCAGACCAGACCCATGACTCCAAGATGTCTAAGAGGCCTTCTAGAAAAACCTGACCAGATACCTTATATGGCCACAAGTTTTTAACTCATTCAGTGGTTTATTGCACTGATCCAAAATGTGTCTTACCATCCCATACTAGAAACATGCCTTTAATGATCCACTTTATAGTAGTATCCTATAGTCCTTACTATAACTACCCTATTGGGTATCCTCATTTCCATACTTCTTATAACATCTTTGACTATCTCACTCTATAATCTATAACTAAACTGGTTCACTTTAGGACCTCAGGAATGCCTCCCCAAATGCTAGAGGTTTCCAACTAGTAGTGGGCATGTAAAGAGGTACTATGGGGATTCTACACCCCATGTATCAGAGTGAGAAATCATAAATAAAATAACAAAACATCATTCCCATAGATCATATAAAAGTACATAGGAGAAGTAAATAAATTAAATGAACTATATAAAATAGAATTCCAATATATGATATAAAATACATACCACACACCACTAACAAGGCCAGTTATATATATATATACTGGAGTAAAAAGGAGATAAAATGTTGCATTCATGAAAATATTGAGCCTCACCTCATCCTGATCTCTGGGACCCATCCGAGTTTTCACACTTGATCAAGAAATAGTGGTCCTCCATATAACCTAAACCTACAATAAGTGATGGATTCTCTGGTACCCAAGTGTAGTGGTGTCTTGAGCAGCGTGTGAGTACATAACATAGTAGGGAGCCACCAATGTTGTCCCATATTAAATGGTATATGTTGGTATATGTACATATTAAATGATCAGAATAAATAAATTTATACTATAGAAAAATAAATAAATAACCCATAATACCTTCTTCAAACCGATGCTAAAATGTCTTTGAGCATGTTACATGGACCATTCCAACCCTTGTACCATATCTTTATAGGGGATACGATGTTCTGTCATGGTGTCGATCCTTAGGTTTATGATCTCGATCTACAACACCATCTTTATCTAATTCCAAGGTGTCTCTAAGCACATTATGATTACCACACCTTCATACAATAAACCCAGGTTTCCCCAATATACAGAACAGTACCACATACCTCCCCTATGGGATATTTCTCAGCCCAGTATATGCCGTAGGTCTCACAAACCCAAGAAATGTTCATAGAAATATCTATCCCAATATATCATATTAAAATCAACTCCAAATACATTTAATCCTCGCTAATTATACCATATACCTCCCCTATATAAGTTTTCTCAGCCAATGACATTGACCAGTAGTATCAGGGACCTCCCCTAGGGGAGTTTTCTCAACCAGATAGCAGCACATAATCCAAATATAAACAACCTAACTCATGGGTGTTTCTATTATAAATATTTCTTACCTGAGGGTGCATACCATTCCCAACATAAAAAAGAACCAGGGTTGGCCAAATTCCCAAACCCACCATCTCTATCTATACAAGGATCACCCACTCACTAATGTCAATTGATCGTGTTTTCAAGCATGTCAAATTAGATGTTTAGTTTTACTATAATTTCTGCAGTATAGCAGGAAACCTAGGTTGTATCTTAATGTATCCTTATATAATTAAATAAAAAATAAGTTTGTGATTATTAAAATAAAATGGGAATGGAATTTTATGAAATTTATTTTTTTATTTAATATAAAAGTATATAAAATCAATCATTACAAGAAAGCCAAAATTAATAGATTTGATTAAGTGTGATCAACCCGAGGAATTATCATGATTTTCATCCTTCATCACTTCCATAAAAAGGGTATAGATATTTAAATCCGTATTTTTTAACACCTATAACCATAATTTTACTAAATTTATACTAGGATACCTCCTAGGGTTCATTTGAAAAAACAAAATGATTCACCGATTATAATGACTTGAACTTTTGAATAATATTTATTTCCTAAATTTGAGTGTTATTTTATTTTATACTCAACAAAACTATATCCTTTTATTAATGAAGTGAGTATAATTAAAATGATACCATTGGGTTTTGACTGTTATATGATTGTTGGTCAATATGACTATTGGAAATTGTACTCTTAATTTTATGATTATTACTTATAAATACAAATGGTCATGGTTAATTAATACAGAAAGAAGAGTCGATGGCCTCATCTAGTAGACTCGGGTCATACGAAGCCCATTTTTCCGAGCTTGGGAAGGAGGTAGAGGTAGCATCACTTGGCTTTACTCTGGACCAAGCCCAAGCATAGATTCAACATATTAATCTTGAACGTAATCGCCTTCAAGAAAAGTTCAAGCTGATAAAAATCAATACTCGGGAAATTTTTTCTAAGCCACTTCAAGATTCTATCACCATTTCACACCTTACTCTTACATCCTATGAAGGTGTTATAGGGGCTATATTATAAGGCCTTAGGTACTTTGTGTATTCATTTTGTATAAATAAAATTTTTGTTTCTTATTATGGTAAATTTTTTGAATTTCAAATGTCAAAATAAATATAGGATGAATTTTTAGAAGTTTAATATTGTCGATGATTATAAAAAAAAGAGAGTATTTTAAAATATTATTTATACTTTAAATAATTAATAATGTGAAAAGATTTTCAAAAAATGGTCTTATACAGTTGTGATCAGTAATAAATTTAGAGTCTAATAAGATCAACTTGATTTTTGGTGAATAGTGAATTATGAATAGTAATATTACCCTTATGAATAGTAATGTGACCAACGGAATAGTAACCTCACTTAAGAAAGTATAAATATAATTCAGACATCTTGAATGGTAATTTGATATAATAGCAAAAGTAAATAACTATTTCAGAAATTATTAGTTAAATATTAGTATTTTTTCGGGTAAGTAGTGTTTTTAATTAAAAATTAAATATCACATAATTAGAAACTTATTTTCATAAAATGGAGTTTATTTTTGAATTCAGAACATCTATATTAAATTAGGGTGAATTTATGAGTTTTTTAAAAAATGATTTGTTTTTTGGTGAATAGTATAATACGGTTTTTGAGTTTTCGGTGTGTTTAATGAAATCATAATGATGTAATAATTAATATAAAATTCTGTTTAACTTTTGTATAGTAAAATATGATATGAGGAGTCCCAAGTTTCTAATACCAAAGTAAAATACCATGGTAATGCCCATGGTTTTCCAAATACTACAAATGAGGTGTCCCTTGGAAATTAATAAAATATTCCCTCACTTCTGTTATAAATACCAATACATTTATTCATTAATTTCGTTCCAAATTCCTCCTCAATAAAGATCTGGTTTTTTACCTCCCAAATATTCCACTCAAGGTTCCCACAATCCCCCCAAGGTCCCAACCTTTGATTTTTTGAAGTTACTCTTCAAGGTAAGGGAACCTTTCACCCTCCTCTTATAGTCAAGACTTCTTTTATGTTATGTATTTTAGTTTCCATTTTATTATGTTGATGTATGTTATTCTATATCCTTATTTCTTTAAATTTTATTTCCAAGTTATTATAGACCCTTTTTTCTATCATCAACTCATTTTTCTGAATTTTTAAGTGATGTTGTTAGGCTATCGAATTTTCATAACAGAATTCTCTACTTCTTTTTCCTTTCAAGATCCCTTTTATGTGGTATGTCTTTAAAGTTTCAATACCATGTTCTTATTTCCATTATATTATTTACTTATACTATATTATGACTCTCTCATGAATGGGTTACCCCTATCCCTTCTCTTTTTATTGTTTTCTAAAAGCATGTTGCATGGTCGTTATGCTGCAAAATTTTCATCTCAAAACTTATCTTTTTATTCAATAAATTCATTACTTTTATTTTGTGAATACCAAAACCTATTTCATATCTAAGTTTATTCATATATATTTCAAAATGATCTATTTCATTCTAGTAATAACATACATGAAACTCACCTTCCCTTTCCTTGGGTTTAAAATGACATAAAAATCATGTTTTTAAGAACTTTTTAAAACGTCGTGATTTTAATATGAAACCCATTTCTTTTATTCTATTTGGGTTATTTATTAAATTTTTTATTATGATCTATGTGTATCATAGGAAAATAAATAAATATTAATTTTTCACCCTAATAGAGATCAAATGCATTTTTTAAATAAATTAATCTCTAAAGATTACCATTTTTACGATACCTTGGTGAATAACCTTGGTAATTTTTATGACATCTCGGGGATGGACCTTGGTGATATCCTTATGAATGTCAAATTAAATGTTGTAGCCTCATTTTCAATTAATGATTTATGTTATTATTGTTATGATATGCCTATTTATCATTCCTTTATGATATTCCTCATGTTCTTATTAATATCTCTCAAGTTCACACGTAAATTGTTTCACTTGTTTTCCTTACTAGGCATTCTGCTCACCATTTCCTTTGATGTATATCTCCAGGTTATGAGAATCATTAATTGTACATAGGATTAAATTTTTAATATGTATTTCAAGAGGATTAAAATAATGTTATATGTTTTCATGTATTATGTACCATTTTTTAAAAGACACTATACTTTAAAGTTCCTCTATTTGTAAAATGAAATGAAAAGTTATGTAAAAAAAATACGAGATGTCATAACGGTTACCACTGATGACTGGATTATTTTTGTTTGACTTAATAACTAAAACTCACCATGGAAATAGACTAAGAACTTGATAAAATATCTAGTTTTGTATATTATTTCAATTTTTTACCATGATATGAAATTACATGGCCATTTAAGTTTTTATGAGAGTAAAATTGACCAATATGAACCATACAAACACTACAATTGAAAGGGAAAAGAAGAAGTGGTGAATGCTGTTTGAAACATAACATGAATGGGTACCCCAAAACATAGTAATATGAGTTGAGTATGACATAAATGTACATAAATAAATTAAATAATAAGAAAATATGAATATAAACAACCTAAAAAACTTGTAATTAGAAGGATCATTTAAAATAATACAAACATGAATCTTGATATTTTCATCACGTTCCTCCCCAGGTGATCACAAGGAGTTTAGAACTCCATAAAAGGGGAGGAAGAAAAATATGGTGAATAAGAACTTACCAAGATATAAAAACTCACCCATGGTTAAAAATACTATGATAATGAGGTAAACGGGTGTTTTATGAAAAAATAGAACACAATTTCCATAAAAGAAGTCAAGTACCTAAGGGACTAGGTCACTATTCATGAAAGAATTTTTATCACTTATTAATCTATATGGTTGGATGAACAAACCCGTTAAAATTTATTTAAATCATATTTAGAGTTCGTACATCGAGTTATCTATCCAATTGAAGTGTAATCAATCCAATTTTAGGTTCAAGTCCCGAGTTATGGCCCAAATACAAAAGGGTGGTCCAATCTAGCCTACTCGGAATTTCTTCATATTGTTGACCTCTTTTGGGCCTCCAAATGGATGAATTGGGATCCATGGTCTTCTAGAAAAATGTAGACCACACATTTTATCACTTCTTCACTAGTTTTTTGACTAAATGTTTTATGGATTATCCATAGTAAATATTGAAATCTACAAGTGTTATCGAGATCTCATGTAGTTTGGTCTATTTTTCTTGAATTCCATTATGGTATCTCCAATCACCTCCTTATAAAATGTAATAATTAAAAAAGTAAAATTTCCATATTTACCATTTTTTAAGATTAATTTTTTTATAAAAAATTAAGTGAAATTTATTATTATATTTTTAATTTTCATTACAAAACCAATTTAATACAGTGGTGTAAGGGTGGAAATGAATAGCAAATTGTTGTGTGATCACAGCCCCACACCTAAACATTTTCACTCCTAGGAAAAGTAACATTTAAAATTAAAAAATATTTATGTAAATATTAATAAATTCATGAATATTTAACATTAAATGAAATTTTAATTTATTATGTAAATGTGGTCAAAGAAAAAACCACATCAAGGAGTTATTCTCATTGATCATGGAAAAAGATGTATCATAAATTGTATCAGAATGAAATTTAAATAGATGCATTATAAAAATATGAGAAAAGAATTTTAAATTAAACCATGACACTAACTCTCCATGTTTTTGTGTGTGAAAACCATTTAATTCTATTCTTTTCACTTTCTATTCAGTAAAGAGAGGTTATTTTAACAATTTTTTACTTACTTGATTCTTTCCAATGGACCTGATCTATATCCTTTGCTATAAAATTTCAAGACCCACTCACTTAATCATTACTATAAGTCAAAACATAATCTCTCAACCTATATATCCCAATATTTTGTACATTTAATCACTCCCCTCATTATTATTTATTATTATTATTACTTTTTTTCTTTTACGGAATACAATAATCAGATAATACGTACACACGCATAGGTTAATTCAGTATAGTAATGAAACAAATCAGATAAGGAGTAATAATCATTTTATAAATATGATAAATATTAACATAACTTGTATTTACGTTCAATTAAGTAATAAATATTCACACTTCATGGTTTGGTGAAAAAAATTGGAGATATTAGTGACACAATTTTCCCATAAACTACTCACACAAAGGGTATCATTCATATCAAAGGTTTCATAGATATAAAAACATTTATATCATCAACAAAAAAATTACTAAAACTCACACACCAATGTTAAATTCAAGCTAAAATTTTCATTCCGTACTTGAGACAAATTTTCATTAAATGTTAAAACAGCATGGAATCAAGAATTTAAACATGAATTTTCCATAATTTTTTAGATTTGGTGAGAAAAGAGGGGTAGGTAAAAATACTATTCATTAAATGAAAAAGATAAGAAATAATAAATACAATTAAAATCAAAATTAACCCAACAAGGTGGGAAAAATTAAAAAATACTATTTAGCAAGTGAAGAAGAGAAGAAAGAAAAAAGAAAATTAAAAACCTAACGAACTAAAAAATTTACCCACCCCCTCCCCACACCTATAGTGTCTAATGTCGTCACTATAATAAATGATTATGTGGGAAGGAAGGATAAAACCTAGTGTGTTTCACTTGTATGTTTCTTCTTAAAGGTATATTTCCTCCACATGTTACTTCATAAAATACTCTAAAAAGTGTTTAAGTCTCTTCACATTGACGGTAATACTTCAGACACACTTCTCATGAAAAACCTTTATTACACCAAAAGGTTAAACAATAGTAAAAATATAAAGACTGATCTATTGAGAATGAAGCTTTCTTAGTTAGAGATTTAGCCTATAATTTTACATGGGAACCTTCACACAAATATGAAACTTTTGCTGATGAATCACCTTGTCCTGGATATCCTTTTTCTTCTCTTTATAGATTCAGGAGTTCTAATATACATCATGGTAAATTTCTCCCAACCCCTAAATCTAAAACTTCCTACACTCACTTACATCTAAAAGTTTCAAATTAAATTGTTTAATATCCTAATATGCATGGTGATATACCTCCACCAGTCGGTGAAAAGACATTCCAAACACAATCCTATATGGTGAAATTCTAAATGGGGTTTTAAAAGTAGTACAGTATGCCTAAAGTGTATCATCCAAGCACAAACTCCAATCTTTCCTATTGGGTTGTACCATTTTTCCAATATTTAATTAACTTACCAATTTGATATTTTTGGTTTTTATTTAGTTTGGGGGTGATATGTATTGGAGACTCTATAAACAACCCCATACTTATGAATAATTTTTTTAGGTTTTGATTACAAAAATGTAAACCGTGATCACTACTGATAAATCTTGGCAATCCAAATCGACTAAAAATCCGGGACCTCCCAAAATCAACAACCACTCGAGATTCATCGGTTTTGGTAGCCTTCACATCCACCCATTTAGAGATGTAGTCAATAGATAATAAGATGTACACAAAGCCAAATTAATTTGGAAAAGTCCCCATGAATTCAATGCCCCATTCATCACATATTTCACAAAATAACATGGGTTGTTGGTGAATTTCATTCCTCTTTGAAATATTCCATGTGAGTTGACATCATGATCATGAATTACAAAACTTATGGGAATATCTATAAAATTACATCCAATAAAGTCCCAAGTTAAGGACCTTTTGATATTTATGTTGAGAGACAAAGTGGCCCCTACAAGCCAAAATGTGGCAGAAGGTTGAAACAGATGTGAACTCATGGTTAGGGACACATTGATGAACAACTTGGTCACTAAAAATTCTCCACAAGGGTCATCCCAAATTTACCATCGTAAATCAAGCTTAAGTCACTGGTATTGTCAAGTTATGAAATCAATGGGGACCAAAGATGCTACTATAATATTCACAATGTCTGCATAACTAGGGGTAAGGTCCACAACATCACAAAGGTTCTCATGAGGTAAGAATTATCCAATGGGGAGGGGTGAGTCGATAAGATGGTCCAATGCTGGATAAATCCTACAAATGTGGTAAGGTACCAAATT
The DNA here is from genome assembly GCA_963277665.1 of Viscum album. Lineage (NCBI taxonomy): Eukaryota > Viridiplantae > Streptophyta > Magnoliopsida > Santalales > Viscaceae > Viscum > Viscum album. The sequence goes on along the minus strand of OY728143.1, from coordinate 955,679,266 downwards.
TTCTACTCCTCTCTTATCTCAAATATCAAGATCAAACTCCAGGAGGAGGAGAATCCACCGAATAAGGTGGGTCATAGCTTTAGGTTTATTAAGAAGAAAATAAATGGCATCATGATCAGAAAAAAAAACCATTATTTTTTACCTAATAATATATGAATGGAATTTTTCCAATGAAAACATAATATAAAGGAGTTATTTTTCATTGGTTGTGTATTTTTCCTGGTCATGGTCAAGGGTACATGAGGTATATGCAATGAAATAAGGATCCTTCACATCCCTTTGTGATAAAACTTCCCCAATTTCAAAGTTAGACACGTCACACATTATTTCAAAATGGAGATCCCACATTGGTTTTTGGATAATGGGAGGTAGTGTGAGACTTATTTTTAGTGAATTTAATGCGTCCTCATAATTTTAATCAAACACAAACTCTTAATATTTTTGTAATAACTAGGAAAAGGGAAGAGTGATCTTACTAAATACTTTAATAAATAATTAGTAAAACCAACATGATCCAAGAATGACTGCACCTCACAAACACATTTTGGATATAGAAGGGGTGAAATTAATTAAATTTTTTATTTATCCACTTGAGTTCCCTCATTTTAAATAACATTCCCAAGAACTATCCCCCGCTGAACCATGAAATGTAATTTCTCATAATTTATTATGAGATCTTTTTCAATGAAATAGCAGAGGAAAACCCATATGTGTGACAAATAGACATCAAAGGAATATCCATAAACTATGAAACCATCCATAAAAACTTCCATACAATTTTCAATATACTCATAAATAATACTCTATATATATCATTGAAAATTACCATGAGCATTATAGAGACCGAAAGTCATCCTCTTGTATCCAAATGTGTTGAATAGATGGGTAAATGTTGTCTTTTCTTGATCCTCAAGGGCTATATGGATTTGAAAATAACCCAAATATCCAAAAAGGAAACAATAATGGGATTTTCTAGCCATTATTTCTAACATTTTTTCAATAAAAGGTATATTAAAGTGGTCCTTTCATGTGTCTTGATTTAGTCAACGAAAATCAATACAGACTCGCCAGCTATTTTTCACACATGTCAAAACCAATTCATTCTGTTCATTTGATACAACTGTTATTTTAGTTTTTTAGGCATAATTTACATTGGGCTAACCCATTTTCTTCAGATATAGGATAAATGATCCCCGTGGTAAGTAATTTATTGACTTCCAATTTTATGACTTCAAGGAGATTTGGATTTAACTGGCATTGAGCATGGTTTATGGGATTATCCTCATCATCTAAAATTATATGGTGCATAAAACTAAATGGTCTAACCTAGGTAATATTATACAATGTCCTTCCTATCACATTTTTACACTCTCTCAAAATATCTAACAGTTTTTATTTCTTCTATAGAGAGAGGTTTTTGGAACTAATGATAGGTAATTGGTCAATACCCTCAAGATAGGAATATTTTAAATTCAATGGAAGTGGTTTTAATTCTAACACTGATGGTTTTTGGATTGAGGGAAGGGATTTATGGGGAGTTACATCTATGAAACTATCTATCTACTCATTTTTATTCTCTAAGGAAAGAGAATAAATAGAAATGAGATTTCCAGAATCATTGATAATCATGGGTGCCTTAGAATTAAAAAACTCATCAATTAAAGCATAAAATTTACACTTTTATGAACTCACACAACACTCAAAACATGAATCAAAACTCAAATCATCCAAGGGTGAAGAAGAGAAAAATGAATCATAGTATGGGTTGAGGATAGAATTTTGTGTGTGTGTGTTATTAGATAGAACTTCCATCGAATGGATAGAAAGACTAGAGTTCTCTTCAAAGGGGTGTTTTATAGTATCAAGGATATTAAAATTTTACTTTTCTTCACTAAATTCTATAGACATAATACCATTGTGAACATTGATGATTGTCTTTACTGTTTTAAGGAATGGCCTACCAAGTATGAGAGAAGAATTTCCATGGGTTTGGGTATCTTCTATATTAAGAATTTAGAAGTCTATATGGATGATGAGATTCTCCACTCTTAAAAGGATGTCCTTAATCACTCTTGAAGGGTGTGTTGTGCTTCGGTTGGAAAGTTTCATGACTATTCCCACTAGTTGAAGCTCTCCAACCTACATATATGTATACATGGAGTGAGTCATTACATTAATTGAATCACTTAAATCTAGTATTGCAACAGAAAAAAAGGTCTCCCCTACAGTTCAAGGTATCATGAATGTGCATGGATCCTTAAATTTGGTTGTGAGTTTTGGTATTATCAAGGATGATATGTTCCTTCCAAGGATGAATCTATCATTCCCCTTTATCCTTCATATATGGGTTCAAATTTCTTTAATAAATTTGTCATAATGAGGAATTTTTTTAACTACATCCAAAAGAGAAATGTTAACTAGTACCTTTCTAAATGTATCCATGGTTTCTTTATCAATATCATTATCAAAAAAATATTATATTTAGAGATTATTTTGGAGGAAAGGAAGGGGAATGTATTATTTAGGTTAATCCTCAATGATAATTTGTTTACCCATCCTGTCTTGTTTTTATTCACATGAAATATTTTAGGGTATGGAAAGAGATTTTTCAAGAGGGGGACACACCTATTGGGTAGAATCATTGTAAGAAGAAACTTATTTACCACTATTAAGTGTTATTAAACATACATTTAATTTTTTATTTGAAGTAAAAATGGGTTGAGATAGTAGTTTTCTAAAACCTTTCATATTTATCTCATCAATAGTGTTTTCCAATTGTCCCACTATAGTTCATGGGTCTTGAATAGAAAATTGTGTGGTCTATTGGAACTGGAGGTTTTTTTATGCCATTTTCTTTTCCATTTCCTTGAGTCATGGTTAATATTTTGGAGGAGGAGGATTGTTTCAAGAAGGTGAAGGATAATAATTTTTCATACCTTGGCCTTATTGATACCAGTTCGGTTTTGGGTAGCTCAAGTTGCCTATCTGTCGGTAATGTGGATGTTCTTTCCACCTAGGGTTTGGATTTTTCCAAAAAAAATCTTACTTGAAGGGTGGTTCTTATTTAATTTCACACCCTAGAAATACTACTACACAAGACTCAGATAAATCTTGAAGTTGGGGGCACTAGTAATAAAAATGAGTATTATTATAACAAATACCACAATTCAATGAAATTAGAGGATTGTGTGAATTACCTTGTTCTTTATATAATTGTCTCAGAAGTTTATGTATCTCATCAAGTTTATTATATAATTTTTGTTCTAGGGATGAATGACTTATCTCATTAACTCCTTAGGTTGGTGCAATTTCATGTCTACCAAATTGTTGTTCATTTTGAGCCATGTCAGCTATTAAGTCACAAGATATGACAAGAGTTTTATCAACTACAGAACCACCAGTTATAGAATATATCATTGCATGATCCATGGGGAAAATTCCCTCATAGAAGTATTTAATTAGAAATTATTCAGTTATTTAGTGGTGGGGGAAACTTGAAAAAAGTCTTTTGAATATTTTCAAAAATTCATGAAGGGTATCTCCTTATGATTACCTAATGCCACATATTTATTTTATAATTGATATAGTTCAGAAGGTAGGGAATAAATTCTCTATAAAGAGTCATTTAAGGTCATTCCAGTCCCCAATTGTGGTAGGAATATATTATATTCAGTTTTTGGATACGCCATCAAGGGAGAAATAGAATACCCTAAACTTTAAGAGGTCCTTAGTCACAATTTAGGGTTTCTTGGTAGTGCACACTATGTTAAATATCTTACGATGTTTATGAGGGTACTCTCTAGGAAGACTGTGGAATTTAAAAAGAAGTTATATGGTGCCTGATATAAACTCAAATTTGGATGCTTACTTAGGATATTGGATATACACAGTTTGGTACTCCACATTTGGGGTGGTCAATTATTTTAAGGTATGATTATTTACAGCCATGTTTTCTAAAGTTTAATTTGGTTCACTTTTAGATTGGTTTAGATACACCTAAGATTCCATAAGGTCTTACTCAGTTTTACTTGATTTTCCAACTCTAGATGACCTAATTTGTGACTAAAGGGTCTATTCAATTTTTTGGTCAATTTGAAGTAATATTTATTTCCCAGATTATATCATAAAACAAATTTATAATGTTTATTATTATTCTTTTTTTTTGTTTTTTTCTTTTCTTTAATATAATATTAATAAAATAAAAAAACAAATAATAAAAATTTATTGGGGAAAATAAAATAGAATGGTATATTTTAGAATAGAGAGAGAGAAATGAAACATGCAAAAAACAAAAAAAACAAAAAAAATAAAAGAGGAAGGAGGAGATTTAAATGAGTAAGAAATAAAACATAAAATAAATAAACAAAAGGTAAAAATGATCTTAGATCCCTAGAAATTTCACCAAAATTTGATCGCATTGTCAAGCGTATCAAATTAGATGTTTAGTTTTACTATAATTTATGCAGTATAGCAGGAACCCTAGGTCTTCTCTTGATAGAACCTTAGATAATTAATTAAAAAAATAAGGTTGTTATTATGAAACTAAAATGGTAATGGGATTGTAAAAAAATTGGGTTTTTTATTTAATATTAAATTATATAAAATAAATCGATATAAGAAATCATAAATAAATAGATTTGATTAAGTGTGATCAAACTGGGGAAATATCGTGATACCCATCCATCATCGCTATAAGGGAAAGGATGTAGAGATTTTAATCCATGGATTGTAACACCTAGAACCAGAATTTTATTGATGTTTTATTAGGAAACCTCCTAATGTTTAGTCAAAAACACAAAATGATTCAACAGTTACCATTGATGATTGTGTGATTTGTGTTTGACTTCATAACCAAAACTCACCAAGAAACACACGAAGAACTAAATGCACTATATAGGTTTGAATTTTATTTCAATTTTTTACCATGACTTGAAAGTACATGTCTGTGTATGTGTTTATGAGAGTTCATTTGACCAATATGAACCACAAAAACACCGCAATTGAAAGGGGGAAGAAGAAGTGGTGAACGGTGTGTGAAACATAACAGGAATGGGTTCCCCCCAACATGATCATATGATTTGAGTATGACATAATACTACTTAAATAAATTAAATAAAAATATAGGATTAATAAAAACAACATGAAAACCTAAAATTAAAAGGATCATTCAAAATAATACAAACATGGAGCTTGGTATTTGCATCACATTCCTCCCTGAGTAATCACACGGTGTTTATAACTCCATGGGAGGGGAGGAAGACAAATATAATGAATAATAATGTACCCAGCTATCAAAACTCACCCCCTGGTCTAACAACCTGGTATAATTAGGTTTATAGGTGTTTTATGGGTAAATACATCACAATTTCCACAAAATAAGTCAAGTACCTAAGGGACTAGGTTACTATTTAGGCCATAATTTTTCTCCCCTATTTATCTGGATGGTTGACTAATAAAAAAATGTGAAATGTATTAAAATTAGTTTTAGAGGTTGGAATTTAAGTTCTCTATCCAATGGAGGTGTAATCATCCCAATTGTATGTTTGATGGCTGATTTATGGCCCGAATATAGAAGGACGGTCAAATCTGGCCTGACCAGAATTTCTTCACATTGTGTACCTCTTTTGGTCCTCCAAATGGACGAATTGGGAAACATGGTATTCTATAGAAATTTATCCCACAAATTATCTAACTTTTCCACCAATTTTTAGACTAATTTTATGTATGTATTATTTACAGTAAATATTGAAGTCCATAAGTGTGCTCAGGCCCTCGCGCAGTTTGGCTCATTTTTCATGAATTCCATTGTGGGATCTCTAAATCACCTCCTCCTACAATGTAATAATTAAAACAAGTAAAATATCCCCATTTAACATTGATAAAAATTAAATAATTTAATAAAACATTAAGTAAATTTTTTTATTATATTTGTAATTTTCATTATAAAACTAGTTTAATACATTGGTGTAAGGGTGGAAATGAATAGTTAATTGAAATATTGTCATAAATAGATCACTAGGGAACTCATTAGGGTCCCCTAAGTCATGAAAAACTAGTTTTATCCACTTAGGTTACTACAACCTAATTTAGGATTCAAATTCCTAGGATTAGCACAAACCTCATCAAGTCACAGTCAAGTAACGATCCTATATTCCAATCAGGGAATACTTCATAGGAAACCCATTACAAAGATTAAAAAAATTCTATCTCAAACTCCTTGGTCACTCAAGGTCAATCAATAACCCAACATGTGGTCAATCTATAACCCACTAGGGTTAATTTATACCAAGTCACCACTTTACTCCATGAGTAAAGTCTAAGGGATCTTACACTAGCTAATAATGATAAAACTTCTATTCATGTAATCTAGTTTCATCCCTCTCAATGGTCCCAACCTTCTAGGTCAGTCAATAGTCGAGGCCTCAACCATGGATTTTTGATGCAAAAGGCCAGTGGACAAGTCCTAATGTTACCTTGGCACTATATTCTATCAAGTTAATATCAATTAATTTAATAAATTTAATCAATAATTGATCAATTAAAAATTAACCATTACAACATATTTAATGGTGTGTCCATGTGTCCCATGCATCATAAACAATGTATAAATGCCATAGGCATAGTACGGGGACCACCAAAATTAATTAGAGCTTTTTCCTATTTATATTTAAAGGGAGAACATATTTTTAAAGGCCCACAAAATCTCATCTATCCTCAATAATGATCAACCAAGATCATCTCCATGAATTGAATCTCTAACTGAAGACAAACATAAAAAATTAATTAATTATTACATTTAAAATTAAGTAAATATTTTAATCTAAAATTAAATATTTACTTTTTCACTTAGAAATGACCCTATCATACCGGAACCATGACCAACACTTCATAGGGGGTCTAAATAAAACTATTGATATCAACCTGATCCAAAAACCTAAGCACAAGAATCAGATCCATTGTTAATTTAACTTAATTTAACTAGAAAACCATAAATAATTTATGTCATGACTTACCTTTTATGGAACATGGAGAGACGATTGGTGGAAATTTTCTTGGGATTTAATCTTATTAGGATTCATAAATGTTCTAAAGAAATTAGGTAATTTCAAAATTCTCTAAAGAAATAACCATTGCCAACCTAAAACAAAATAATGTCAGATCAGCATAAAAAATGGAAGGATAAGGAGTGAAGTAAGGAGAGGAGATCATACCTTAAACCACAATTAAAAATTACCAAGAATGTCTCCATAAAAAAAGGAAGAATTAAGGATATGGGAGGGGTTCTCCAGCCACACACACCAAGATAAGGGGAGAAAGGGTATCAACCCCTATAAACTCCAATTGGTGAAATAGGGATTTTTACCCCATTTTAACCCCATAATCTAGTCGGCACACATCCATCGGCTAGATGGTGGATGCATACTGGACACCCCAGGCCTACCCCAGCTCTAACTGACCCCCTCTAGAAACCAATTATACCTTGATTTGAAAATGACCATATGAATGGAAGGCATTACAAACTACCCATCATAGCATTTACCATCCTCAAGATGTATCATGGGCCATCCATATATATCTCTCGACATATCTCTGTCATTAATTCATCACCAATCGGTCAAGTTACAACTTGAATTTTCAATGGAACTCCTAAAGTGAGACTTATAATTTATGGTTCTTAATTCACTAAACCATGATCCAATTCTCATAACCATTACCAAAAATGGTATTTTACTTGCTTAATCTCATCTATATCGAAACATGATCATGTCATCATCAAAACATTATTTTTCCTATGATTCTCCCAACCATATGACTTAGATCAAATTGAAAAACTCTAATTGCATGGTACTTATGACATTTTAATTTCCTATCAAAAAAATCACACTCGCATTTTAAAAACTTGTCTGATACTATTTCCAACTCATCACACCTGAACATACATGAGAATTTTGGTACTAATAGAACATTATCATTTCAAAACCAAAATAGGTGCGCCTCTATCACCCAATCATAACATTAGAATTCCATTTTTTCATTGAAAATCCCCATTAAATTCTCAAAACACACTCATCATATCCCAAATTATGCATAATATATGGTCTTATGATCACCATATCTAATTGCATGTAAAACAATATTTTAGACCCTATCTGAAAAATATTCCTTGAAATACCTGGTTCTAACAACTAACGCTTTACCAAAACACCCAAAAAATTATGAATTTATTCTTGAAGGCATAGCATGACTGTTCAAACATGATCACTTAAGTTCATAACTTGACTCTATTGAATTATCACAATTTATTTCCCAACCATCAGGACCAATGTTAGGATCTTCTACAATCATCGATGTATGCATGACTAAATACACTCAGATCATTACAACCCATCCTAATCCTAATTCCCACACTATGACTCCACCGTATACCTCAAATAATTTTGTATATGTCATTCACCAAGGAATTGAAAAGTAATCTAGTCCATTTATTCATTGGCATCAAAATTCCAAGATGGGAATCCAATGAATAATCCCATACACCCATGACATATCTCAAACAAGGGTCACATGACCAGAACCAAGATCCCTCTCACCACCATAGGATCATTCTTTTCATCACTTCAGTTGATCAAAACCTCTATTATCATAGTCTATGCTTTGTCCATCCCCACACTTAATGACTATATGGGGCCAAATATGCTCATACCCGAGTGATTTCAAAACATTGAATACGACCCATATCTAACTTCTGAGAATGGATCCCATATTATTTCTCCATATCTAAACCATAATGAGGGTATCTCCCTCTAAAAATTGATAACTCCCAATCATACATCTTCCCTTAAACCATTATCAGACGCATTCTCAGCAGTTTCAATTTTCAAACACATGTACCACTCCTCTTGATATTTTCTCATTTCACCTTAGGCATCACTTTCCTCGAATCTTTAGTTAGTCATATCATAAAAGCCGATCCATTTCTAAAATATCCCACAACATATGGGAACTTCTTTTATTTTCTCTAAAGATCCAGGTCACTATGCCTAAAATCATATCATCAAAATCCCCATTGATCCTCATCCGACACATAGTTTCTCTCTAAATCAACACTCAAAAACACAAATCATGCCCATCACATACTTTCCAATCACATTCCCATGAATAAAGGGTGTATTATCTTACACCACTCAAAAATTGAAACTCAAATAATGCCTCGGTGAGTCACACACTAACTGAACTAGGTTCAAGGGAATAACCATTGACCATACCCCTCAATAATGTCAGTCTCATAAAGTTAAGAGTTCCTTGACACTCCTATTTAAAAATTAGACATAGCTCTTATGCCAAGATCAACCACAATATTTTCCTCCATCTAGCACTGTACTAAAATAAAACTCATTTACCCATGCTCTAACAATGAAAGTGTATCTTAAACCTTTAGGGATAATAATATTAATGATACTACCCCTAAAAACCAACATTAATCCATAATTATATATCTAAATTTGTTTTCATGTTCAAGACCCCCTATGGAATTGTCATACCTATACCATAGGATTGATATAACATATCATGTATTGATTATACAAGATAAATCATCATACATTCTTCATGTATCTAAGGATACTCATAAATAGGTCTAATCCCTCTCGCGGGTCAGCCTCAGATATAACTGTTTTTTAGAAAACATGAATACATAAAAGGGAGTTTAATTTTATTTTTTTTAAACCAATTGGATAGTTTAAAATTAATCCCACTTTATGATTTGAGGATTTATTCCTTTAATTAAATATATTTAGTAGCTTAAAAATCAAGAAGAAGAACATAGTAATTTTTATTATGGTTTGGGGCATAAGTATCCCCTAGTCCACTCCATCAATGCTCTCTCCATGAGCTTGGTGATTTTCACTAAATACGACCTTTTACTAGGGACCTCTACAACTGAGTGTGGGAAGTTAAAAACTTACAAAAAATCATATTTGTGTATAGGGAACCTTAATATCCAAATATTAGTATGAGAATATGACCCTCCACCATGACTGAGTATAAGAAGTTAAAACTATATTAGAATAATATGAGATGTTTCTTGAATATTAGGTCCATCCCAAAGTTATAGAAAAAATTGACATATGAATGATATTATTCTTTAGAGAATAAAATCTTCAATTAATTATAGCTCTAAAGTGAACCTTGTTTATTGATGGTCTTCAAAGAAATATAAAAATATAAGATAAATCATGAACATTTGTAGGATGAACACACAAAAACATATTACAAAATGTATGTCTCTAAATTGTATTCATAAAAAATTTAGTGAATGACTTAAGATAATAAAAAAATATATCATAATTTTTTAAGTGAATAAAAAATTTCTCCTCTATAAAAAGATAAATCTAATGAAAAATAAAGTAGGATATTTGATCATAAATATCCTTGAACAAATTAAATTTAATTGATTATAGTAGCACTTAAAAATATAGAATCTATTCTTAATATTGAATCATAAAAAATAATAAATGTTTTGAGAATAAATAAGAAAATTGAGTTGATCCTGGTTAAACATATCGATAAATATATCTAGATAAATCACAATATTCGAAAAGCATAGTGTGTTTGAAAATTTTAATTTAAATCACCCCTAAAAATAGTAACTTCCCTTATAAATAAGAGTCATTTAATTTGTATATTAAAATATTTTGAAATATTTTTTGAATATCTTTTAATTATATATTTATTTCTGAAAAATTGTTGCTAAAATCTCAAGAAATATCTCAAATTCAAATTTCACATATGAATGCTTCAAATGTTGGTATTTCTATGTATAGGGATAAATTCAAAAGTATGATTCAGAACATACCATTTATTCTAAACATTGGTATGATTAACCATATATTACATACTTTAACATAGGTTTCTTTACAAAATTTTGGTTCCCAATCCAATATTTTAGATAAAACAGATGGTACAAAATTAATGTTCTTTACCTAAAGTTAGGTTACCAAACCTAACATTCTATAAAAATTTAGGTTTCATACCAATGATTTTATAATCCTTAAAAATGTCCATAACACTAATAAAACATCAACTACTTCCATAATTTAATAGGAAATAAAAGAAATATTTCAAAAAATATATTCCTGAAATTCATATAAATTCACTTCATTAGTAAAATATTTGAGGGTATTTGTGAGTGTAAAAATCAATGATAAATAAAAGAATATTTTTGGATCAATATTTTCCCAATAATATCTCCTATTTTTATGATCCCAAAACCTTTATAAATATAAACATTAAAACCTAGGTTTTAATTAATTTATCTAACAAACATAGATTTATCAAATCAAATTGAAGAACAATATTTCGTTTATCTAAATTTTTCTCATAATTATAAATAATTATTGAAACAAAATTTCATTCCCACAAAAGACATTAAATTTATTCCTCACTAAATAATATTAGGTAACAAAAATATTTTTTTATAAACATTTATCTCCCTTTTGTGATATCAAAAATAAATTATGAAATAGATTAAAGCACATTTATTATAGCACTAAACTATTGGTTAATTTTATATATATCCAAAGATAAATGAATACTAAAAATGAGTTGGATTTGAAACATAAAAATATAATAAAAAGTAAAAAGAAAAATAAGATATATAATATAAATAAAATAATTCATTTCCATTAAAAATTCATAATTATAATAAATTTTTGGCTCAAGGATAAAAAGACTAAGGTGTGGGATGGGAAGAGGGTTCAATATCAGGTTTAGAAAAAGATTATGAGATTGAGGAATCAAGTACGGTTCTATGTACATCATTGATTTATTCTATCAACAACTCAAAATTCTAATTTATCAGTTTGGCCCTTTCCTTTAATAAATCATGTGATACCTAACATGGCTTAAGAACTTCCACCAGTTTTACTTTCATAAAATTCTAAAAAGATTCAGCTGACTAGATATACATATCCCTTTTTTTCACCAAGCTAATTAACTGAAATTCTAAAACCAGGATATTTTAAGGTTAATTGTTCAAAAATATCTTCTTAATTTTTTTCAGAAGTGCATGAATTAGAATAATGTCACATTGTAAACTTTTAAATTTTCCATTCATGAGAGAAAAAATAGTTGTAAGAGACTCCAATATCCTTATAAAATCATGAGATATTTCACTAGAAGTAGAAGATTTGTATTGGATTCTACTGGCTTTGACCAATTCAATATGGCTTCCCAAAAACATATTTAGATGTCTAAAATAAAACATTGAAATAGATTCACTACTGGTTTTTTAAATTTTATCACCCATTTCTCTCTGAAAAGAATCAAAATATCTTCCTAAAATTGAAATTTATTTCAAACTTTTAATATGATCTTGAAAATATTAGTATTCTATTCTTGGAACATAATAATTTATTAGATCTTAGTAAAAAAAAATTGATTACCCTCTAGGTCATTATAAAACGATAAAACTTATTCTTTAAACTTATTATAATTTTCAATCATACCCTGGGAAAATTTATGGGTATGCTTCTAAAAAATAAATTCATCTTCGATAGTTGAGGTCATTTTATCTGGTCTCTTAGAAGGACGTTCAATTTAAATACTTGAAATTATTAGACTTTAAATTCTACACAAAATGGGGTAGAAATATCTCCAAGAACTTCAGTCTCTTCACCTCCTTCAACTTTAATATTACTTTCTAAGGAATCAATAAGAGATATTTTCTAATCCCCAATCCGATCAATTTTTTAGCCATAGGGGTACTAACATGCTCATTAGGATGATCTCATTTAGAATATTTCTTTTCAACATGAGCAACCAAGTCGTTGTGATTTGAACTTCTTCATAAACTCTTTCTTTAGTGGAAAATCTTTAACTAGCTTCCTCCATTCTTTATTCATCAATTTTAACTGGTAGAATAACGTATTCAACTGTAGGGACTACAACCTTCTAAACTAATTATTCTCTTTTTAGTAGTCTTATAAATATAGTGGCTCCATTTCCTTCACCAGGAGGCTCTTGATATGTCCTAAGAAATTGGGGAACTCCCACTATCCTAGCAGGGATATTCTTATAAAAAAATTTCCTTCTTATATTAGTGGTTGGAATATTCATAGTAGCTTCCAAATCTCCAAATCCTTTACTTCTAGATTCTCTAAATTCCTCAACATGTCTTGCATAACAAACCAATTTCAAAATTTTGTGCTCCCCCTAAGCACTAGATCCTAATTGATCTTCCTCCTCAGTTACAAAAGAATTTAACTTTACTTTTTTTGTTCTCTAATAAATCCAAATTTTCTTCACATTCTAGATGAGATAATATTGTTGTGATGAAATCTGAGCTTATCTGGATGTCATAGACTATACTTTTTTAAACAGAAAACGTGAGATTATTCTTGTATAAGGGTAGAAATATTTATTTGCATCTATTTGGAATAAATGATCAATATATCTCAATATAAATCTAATGAAATTAAATTTTATTCCACAAAACATCAATAAAATCACATGATATCTAGAAAAAAAATCTCTAACTATTTAATTCTTGGCACTATTGCAGATTTAAGTAACATAACCAAAACGTTTTTATGTGCATCCAGATCCCTTATAAACAACTTTATGATTTTGGAAGTCTAAAATAGAAAATAAATTATATATTCTTATTTATGAACATTGTTTCTAATTGAACTTAAACTAAAGTGAAAGTCACTTACATGGGGGTGGTGAAAAATATGATCTAGATTAACTGAAGAAATTAAAAAATACTTTTGGTTTACCTTAGAATTAACGCTTTTCTATGAATCTTATAAACTAAATTGAGTATTTTCATAAAAATATTTTACCTACTTATTGAAAATATAATTTTTATTATTACTATTAAAAAATTAATCCAATACTTAAAATCTTAGTGCTTTATCCACTACGATTTTTTTTTGGAACAACCATTCAAAATCCTCTACTTTTCCTTGAATTACTATCCTTTCCAATTTGAAAGACTTTTCCTATTAGATATGATCGGTCCAGGATCATTTGTTTTATTGGTCATCACCATTTTGAGGATCAGAATCTTGAGGGTTATAAATTTAGTGTTTGAGAGAGAGAGAGATAGTTTTAAAGCTTATAAGGTTGAAAGGGTGTGAGATAAAAGGTATGAAAGAGACGGGTTTTTCTTTGATGGTATCTAAATGACGGTTCATCTTCTAGAGCCAAAACATCAAAGTGATCATTTGGGATTTTAAAATTGAAAATACATTTAAAAAAGATAACATAAATAATATTTTAAATAAAACAATTTTAAATAATATAATAAAATTTAATAAAAAAATAAGAATTTAAACTTGGAAACTTAAATAAATAGAATTAATATCACAAATAAAGTTTGAAAGTAAAATATTATCTAAAAAAAATTTATGAATTATAAAAATATAAATCAATGAAAAATAAAATCTTTGCATAAAATTAAATAATCCTAAATCCCCTTTAATAAAATAAAAACTTGGAGTGGAAAGAGATTTAGTTAAAATATCTCCAAGTTGATACATAGTATTTACAGATTCTAATGATATATCCCCTTTTTGGAGATAATCATGCAGAAAATGATGTCTGATATCAATATTCTCAGTCCTATAGTGACTTAAAAGATTTTTTGAAATATTAATATCATTATTATTATCACATATCATATGTATATTATTAAATTGAAGTCTAATGTCTAGAAGTGTGTGTTTTATCCACAAAAATTGTGCACAGCAACTTCCAGCAGATATATATCCTACCTCATCTATTGATAATGCAACTAAATGTTTCTTCATAATAGACCATGATATTAGGGACATTTCTAAAAAGTGACAAGTAAATAATTTACTTTTTTTATCTAATCTAGAAACTCTATAATTAGTATCAGAATATGAAATTAAATTTAAATCTAATTTTTTTGGATAAAGCAAGGATAGAAAAATAGTTCATTTTAATTATATAAAATTTCTTTTAATAAAAGTAATATGGGATTATTTTTTGTTTATATTAATTATTTCAAAAAGAAAAAAAGAAAACATAATGTATTTTGTACTAGAGATAAGATATAGAAAACTACCAATCATACCTCTATGTAACTTATCATCAATTAGTTTTCCAGTATCATCCAAATCAAGTTTTATATTATTACACATGGGAGTTGCATAAGTCTTACTATTTTTGTGTCCAAAAAAATCTAATAAATACATAACATATTTTATTTCATTCAAAACATTTCCAAAATATTTTTGATAAATTTTAAAACCAAGAAAGAAATCCAATTCTCCAATCATACTCATTTCAATTTCTTTTTACATAAGTTTTGAAAAATAATTTTTGTTAGTTGATCCAAAAGTAACATCATATACATATATTTATTCTAATAAAATATCAAATAAATTATTTTTAGTAAAAATAGTAGGATCATAAAAAAATATTGAAAAATAACTTTTCAAAATAAAAAACATAATATTTTATACCAAGATCTCGGTGCTTATTTAAGTCCATAAAGAACTTTAGTAAGTTTTAAAATGAAATTTGGTAGATGAGGAACTTAAAACCCTAGAGGCCATTCAATATTGACTTCATCCACTAAATAAACATTTAAAAATTTAGATTTAACATTCATCTTATATAATTTAAAATTCATATGTGATATATAGGCTAATAAGATTCTAATGGCTTCTGGAATAGAAATTGGGGAAAAAGTTTCATCATAATCAATTCTTTCCACATATTTGTATCCTTTAACAACTAGTATAGACTTATTCCTAGTAATTATTACTTTATCATATTTATTATTTCTAAAAAATCATTTAGTTAATATTATTGGATTGTTTGAGGGCCTATCAACTAATTCCCAAACTTTATTCCTCTTAAACTAGTTTTTTTCCTTATATAGATATCATTCAACTATCATCTTATAACGATTAATATATATATTTAGGTTCAAACTAGGTTATAAAGGTAGATAAATTAGATATATTTCATATATTAATTCTGGTCCTAACTCCTATATATAGGTCTCTTATAACATTTCCTAAAAGATGATACTTTAAGGTTTTAGGTTGTCTATGTAAGACACTTTTAGGTTCCTCAATTTTATGTTCTTCTAAGCTGGATTGAATATAATCTTATTATAATTTGTTTTGAAATACATATTTTGAAGATCTAAGTTACAAGTTATTTAAATAATTAGTGACTTAACCTATTTGATTTTGGTTTTTATCAAAAGGATAACTTTCATCAAACTTGACTTGAATAGATTATTCAACTATACTTGACTTTTTATTATATATTATGAAATGTTTATAATTAGAATAATATCCATGAAATATTCATTCATTATACTTTGGATTTCACTTATCAAGTTTTTCCTTAGTATTATAGAAATACACCTTTTATCCAAAAACATTAAAGTATTCAAAATTAGGATTTCTGTTATTCCATAACTCTTAGGGTGTATTTTTAATAAATTACCTGATCAAAACTAAATTCCTGATATGAAAAGTTTTATAGACAGATTATGTCCAAAAATAGGTAGGAATAATATATTCATTTATCATGGTTCTTGAAATTTATTAAACAGTTTTATTTATTCATTCTATAATTACATTTTTTTGAGGTGTTCTTAGAGCAGAGAAAGTATGTATAATACCCAAGTCTGATAAAAAATAATTAAATTCCTGATTCTAAAACTCTCCTCCATGATCACTTTTTAATGAAATCTTTTTGGAATCTTTTTCATTTTGAATAATTTTTCAAAAACTAAAAAAACAAAGAACACTTAACTTTAAAATTTTATGAAATAAACTCAACTAAATCTGTAAAAAATCTCAACTAAAACAAGAATAAAGAATCTATCTACCACTATTTCTACTCTTGAAGGTCCATAAAAATCCATATGGATGAATTATAAAGGTTTATATATAGAAACATTATTAATATATTTAAAGTATTAATTATGCCTCTTGGCTATTTGTAATGCATCACAAAGTTTATTCTGATCAAATTTAAGACTGGGTAGATCTAAAACTGAAATTTTCTTAGATAGCATAGATCGTGAAAATATATTACAATATACAATTCTCTTATTCCATATCTAGGATTGATTTATTTTATAAGTTGAACAATTCACTTTCTTTTCAAACAAGTAAAAAAGGTCCAAAGTATAAATTTTTTTGTTTCTAGGTGATTTAAACTTAAGAAATTCATCTTTAAAAATAGAACATGCATTTTTAGAGAAATAAATAGAAAATCCATCAACAAAGAGTTGAGATATTATTATCATATTATTATTCAGCACTTAAACATAGATAATTTTTTTGATAACTATTATTTTTATATTTCCAAATGATCTAACTCTAATAATATTTCCTTTATAATTATCTATAATGTAATTAATCTTCCATGTACTTTTAATTGTTCATGGAAATTTTAAAAGTATCTTTTCATGTGTCTCGAGAAGCCACTATCAATGTAATGTATTTTGATTTTTCCCCTATGAATTTTTACCTACAAAAATATAAAATAAAATATTATTTTGATACCAAAATTCTATTGGGTATAATAGTGTTATACAATAAAGATCTGGGAAACCAAATCTACCTAATTTTACTAGAATTTATAGAATTAACTTTAAATAAATTTCTAGAAATAAGATATTTATTTTCACCACTATTATGAGGATTTTTCAACCAACATTTTTTATCATAATGAAATTAATTCCATATAAAAAACAATTAACCTAATCGATGTTATGGTTCTTTGAACTAGGCACAAAATATCTTCTGTATAATTTGGGTTTTAATAATTACTTCCAATACCATATTTTCCATTATTTAGAACATTCTTTACTAGATTTTTGTTTAAGTATTATTATCCCTCAGTAAATAAACTAGAAACACTTTTAAGTAATTATAATTCTTCTTGTAACTCCTTAAATATAGTTTCATGCACAGTATAGTTTGAAGCAGATTTACTTGGTTTTTCTTTCAATTAAATGTGTTGTTTTATCATAGAATATTTTTCACTTAAAAAAATTATAAATACTATTTTATTATTTATTATTTTTTACAAGGATTCATATTTATCCTCAAGCATATAACAATATTTAGCTAATTTATAACTTGATCATCTTTTAGAATTAGAATCAGAAGAAAAATCAGATTGTACTGCTTCTTCTTTTATGATAAATCACATGTTGTCTTTCAGATTTGATAGATCCTTATTTGAATTATAGATTCTAGATTCTTCATAAAATCTCCTTGAATCCTTCCTATTCATTTTACCTTTATGGTCATAATAATCTTTTATTTGGTACTTTTTTTCTTTCTTTTCCATATTTCTTTTTTCTACTTTCAGTTTTGGTTAGTCGAGTCTTATATTCCCCATTTTCATATATTCATAAAACCTTACTTATTTCATTCCATAATAATTTTTCAATAATCATTATAATAATTCTTAAAAAATGTTTTATATTTATAGAATTTATTGAATATACTAGAAAAAAGATCTATTTATTCTCCATAGTTTGAATTGTTAAAATCACTTAGAATATAACATCCTATATAATATTATTTTCTATTTTGGGAGTATTAAATTTTAGAGAGTTATTTCCCCTTTTGATATTTCTGTGATCTTATTCTTCAGCTTTCATTTCATCTTCATATATCATTAGTGTACCAATCACCTTTTTCATTGATAATTCTTTAAAAGGCGTGGATTATATGATGGTATCAAAGATTATATTCTATTTTGAATGTAAAACTCTAATTAATTTTAAAGAATAATATAGTTATAGAATTCGATATCCCAAGGTAGAAAAAACATCAACTATTTCAATCAATCTTCCATTCATTTGAGTGATTATTTCATCGTAATACATTCTAAATGTGTTAAACTTCATATTAGTAGTCTTGTATCTTTTTTGTATGAAATTTTTAGTTCCTTCATTGGAAACCACTATAGTCTACCACATATCATAGGTAGTAGTACATTAAAACCAAGACTAAACTCATTAGGACCATGTCTGTATATGATTTTATTCATATATTTTTAATTTACATCGTAATCAGCTTCCTTTTCTATATCCAAATTTTCTAGTTTTGTGGGGATTTATTAAGGTTTGTGTCACAACCCATTCTAGTGGGGCCCAAGATGCGACTTTCCAAGATCGGATCTAGTGGGATAGGGACTGGTGACTAGCACCGAGTAGGCATATCACTAACATGGCAAGAATTTTCTATGTACATGTACACATGCACATATATCTAATCCCACAAATTGTTGAAATGTAAAAACCAATAAGAAACCAATGAATCCATACATCTATATCCTACAACCATAGTACAATAAGAAGTAAAGGAAAGTAAAATAGGGCCAAATAAAATCCCACCACAAGTAAGTCTGTAACACATGTCCAACCTGAAAGAAAAGGTATTGGGACCCCTCTCTAAAATTCATAGAAACAAGGCTCGGTCTATCTGGTCTCAATAATCATTTTCTGGTCTCACTAAGAATTGTCTAGTCTTGGTCCTAATAGGAATCAGTCAAAAGGTCAATCATATTAAAAATAAATGACATGTGTGGGAAAATCCCTTTCATGGGTGAGTATAACAACACTCTGTAGGACACCCTAAAACCACAAAGCATACAACAAGGGAAATATAGTCATCTCTACACAGGTATATGTATACAAGACATATAACAAGAATATAAATATATACTCAATACAAGACACATATTATAGAGGTAAGACACCACCATATTATACCATCCTTAGGATTCCATCTCTAAGATTCCATGAAGCATTCATCTGGGAGAAAAAACTCCTGAGTATGATTGCAATGATGATGTTTTTTCGAGAGGTATTTCTCATCGGGTCTCTCCATGAGAGAGAATAAACTGATAGTCCAAAGAGATATGATACACATATGAGGATCACTGCCAAGTCCATGGGATGATACCAACAAAATTGATCTAGATTAACCCTACTAAGTAGAGTATCAGCGATCACGTAGTGTTGGTCACGTCGATGCTAAGAACTCCACCTAGGGCATGAAGATGAATATAGGACCTCACTCTGGGCCTCTTGGAGGGATTCCAAATATTGTATCAAAGAATTCCTACTGAAGGTATCATATTCCTAAGAGTAGGAAATGATTCATACCAACCTTCATGAATAAAATAAGGCGGAAAACCCTAAAAAAACGTGTCCAAGATATGGTGTAAAATCGATTCAGTCCATGTAGAATGGGATATACAGCATATAATAAGGGTACACACCACGCCCCATGACCCTGGGTACCATCCATATAGAAAGGAATGTTTCATTCAACCCATTTTTTGTAGAAGAGTACACAGTGGGTCAAAGAGTTACACACTGTGTCTCTACATTTGCGGTCTGCCTGTGTACTCAATATCTGTTTCGATACACAACTTCATCCTATGTATTTGTGCATGTGTACCAGTACACGAGTTAGCTCATGTACATGGTCTAGGCCATGCTGTGGGGGGGAGTACACATCGTATAGACAACCCATGTACTCCACCCCGTGTATGTGTACTATCTGAAGTACACACTAAGTTCATCTAAGGGACTACACATTGTGTGTATTGGGTTTTTCAAAAACCCATCTTCTTCCTCCCACTCACACTGGTCAATTATCCAGTTTCCATTCCGGTGGTCAGTTCACCTCAGAACATGATATCTAAGGTATTCAGGACATTTCATCACCAAATCAATTTGTTTTGTCTTCTAATCCTATCACAAAACAGATTAAATAGTCATTCTTTGTTTGGCATTGAAGAACACTGAAGAACACGAATTCGGTGGTCCACAATAATATGAATCACTCTGTCTGTGTTACCACACCTTCATTATGCCATTCTGATCCTATATATGTGATATCATATCGTTGTGCTGAGAATCAGGTACACAAATATTTATTGATCAGGATGTTTCTAGTCATGGTCCTAGCGAAGAACGTCTACAACGAACAATGAATGGGGGGAGAATAAAAACCAAAGAGAGGAACAAACCTTGATCTATGTCCATCTCAATATCGATCTGTCTCCATTAGAATGACAATAAAATATAAAAATAATCACAAAGATTAATCTCCCATCAAAACCCCGCAAAAATAACCTATTCTGCAAATACAATCGAACCACATATCAATTTGTTCGTTGATTGGTATGCATTCAATGTGGAATTAAATAATGGGTAAAATAAAATCAAAATCCCATTCCCTACCTCAATTTGGTTAAATTTATGAGGAAGAACGATATTTGTGCCGGTTTATTGGCAAGATCAATCGAATATGAGGTTGCATCGATCGATCAATCCACGATCTATCGTCATTCTCCTAAGAGGATTCTCCAGATATCTCCTTAGAAATCCTCTAGAGTCTCTAAGGTTATGTAGCTTACCTTAGGATTATGACATAAGGATACATTTAATTATTAAACATTTGCAGCATCAAACAAATGGAATAAAATAATTTTATTCAATTATTTTATTAATTTTATGCCTACAAAAACGTTTTCACAAAAAATCCATGTCAACCAATGTTAGGTCACTCATAAGGTAAAACCACCATTTCAAACTCAATGGTGCCCTTATATTTCTAATATGGGAATCTTTTTAGGACTTATTCCACTTTTTTAGTAAAACCACACGCGTTATATTTAATATTTTAATACATTTCAAACATTTATTCTAGACACACAGGGTCTCATAATCACACATCGTGTCAATGCCTAGTCTAAAAATTAATCCATATAATATTTAAAAATAATATGAGTAAAATACAAGATATTACATTCTCCCATCCTTGGGTATTTATGTCCCGAATATCCAAAACAAGTGCTACAAAAAAATGAGGATATTGAGCATGAATATGAGCTTCCCTCTCCCATGTGCTCTATTAGAGATTCATGTGCTATCACCAGACATGCACCAAAGGAATAGATTTCCCATGAAGGATTCTCTTCTACCAGTCCTTGATCTATACAGGGTACTCAGTAAAGGTCTCTCCATCCTCAATGTCAGCTTTTCCTAGTCGATAACGTGAAATAGGTCATGCACATACCTCCTCACCAGCGACACGGAGAATACATCATGTACCTAGTCTAAATATAGAGGTAGATCTAAGTGATACACCACCTTTCCAACTCTATGTAGTATCTAGAAAGGGCCAATGAATCTTAGAGATAGCTTATTTCCTGAAAAAATCTTTGTAATCCTCATTGAGGTGAAACCCATAGGAACACATGGTTCCCTTAATCAAACCCTAAAGGACTCCATTTCCTATCATCATAAGAATTCTGATATCTCTTTACAATCTTCATCCACTCTTGGAGGATCTACACCATATCTATTTTAGCTCATACCAACTCTGGGTCTATGAGTGATGACTCTCCTAGGTTAGTCCACTAAAGTGGTGATCTACAAGGTCACATGTACAAATCCTCGAATGGTGTCATATTGGTGATGGAATGGTAGTTTTTGTTGTATATAAACTCCACCAGTGGTAGGCGATCCTCCCAACTACTGCTAAAGTCCACATGCAATATCGCAGCATTTCCTCTAGAACCTAGTTGGTTTGCTCATTCTGGCTATCAGTTTGTGGGTGAAACGATGTGCTCAAGCATTAATAGGTCCCAAATGCCTCTTATAATACATTCCATAACTGGAATGTAAAATTATCATCATGATTAGAAAAAAACATTAATGGAACTCCATGGGGCCAGACTATCTTTGGAATGTAGAGGCATACCAAACTCTCTACTGAACTCTACTCTCAGATAGTTAGGAAGTGGGCCAACTTGGTGAGTCGGTCTACGATCACCTAGATGTAATAATTCCCCCAATACATACGTGGTAATACCATCATGAAGTCCATAGATATATCATCCCACTTACATTCTATAACCTCAAGGGATTAATCCAAACCTGATGGAACTTGGTGCTTAGCCTTCAATTGTTGAAAAGTATGGCATCGAGAGACAAACTCTGCAACTCCTTTCTTCATCCCTAGCCACTAAAACTAATGTCAGAGGCCTTGGTTCATTTTTTCCACACACCTATATGTACCACCAAAGGGGATGTATGAGACTACCTCAGGACCTCCTCCTCCAACATCATCAGTACCATAGTGCATCATGTGAAAAGAACGACATGATCCCCACCTTTAGAAAATCCATCAGGAGCATGCCCTGTGGATATCTGGGCATGTAGGGTCTCATATATGGTATCCCTAAGATATTCCTCCCTAACTCATTGTAAGATTAGTGGGGTGATAACCATTGACTTTAGGTGATCTGATCCATCTCCATCCACAAAGGATAACTACAATGTGGCTAACTACTTTGATACCTCATTCAGCAACTACAAACTAGGTCTCTGACTGAGAGTATATTCTACCATTTTCTCCTTCCTAGGAGTAAAGAAAATTTAAAAGTCATAATCCTAGAAGAAAACTAGCCATATCCTCTACCCCAAGTTGAGATCCTTCTGATAGAATATATACTTCAGACTCTTGTGGACAGAGTACATGATAAAATGGTCACCCATCAGATAATGTCACCACATCTTCAAAGCGAATAATACTACTACTAAATCAAGATTTTGGGTCACGTAATTTTTCTCATGTGGTCTCAATTAGAATTAACCATAGTAAATCACCACTTGTCTCAACATCAGAACACAACCAAGCTTGGTTCCTGATGTATCGCAGAACACTATGTACTTGAAACCTTCCTTCGGCAATCTCAATATGGGAGCGCTCGTCAAACTCTGCCTCAACTACTGAAAATAATAATGAAACCTTTCTATCCACACAAAAGGCTTCCCTTTTCGATTCAAAGTTGTCTTGGGTGCTGATATACTGAAGAAATCATGTATTAATATCCAATAATAGTATTCCAACCCAAGGAATCTTTGAACCTTTGTCACACTCTTAAGTGGCTCTCATTCTAACACTTACAAAAACTTGGTTGGGTCCATGATCACTCCATATTTTGAGAAAACATATCTTGGAAAGTGGACTGACTAAATACATAACTGGAACTTTGAGATATTTTTTTAAAGATGGTGCTCTTAGAGTATGCCCAGAACAACCCTTAAGTGTCTTGTGCGCTCTTCCCTAGACACTGAGTACATAATTATATAATTGATGAAGACCACCATGAACTTCTCTAAGGGTGAAAGATCTGGTTCATGAGTCCCATGAACACTGTTGGGTATTTCTTCATTCCAAAGGGAATCATCAAGTACTTATAGTGACTGTAGAGACATTATAATGTTGTCATCGGTATATCCTCATCCTATACTCTCAAATGGTGATAGCCTAATTAGATTTCAACCTTTGAGAACCACCTTGCCCCTCTCAACTAATTATAGAGGTCATTGATCCTCGATAGTGGATACTTGTTCTTCACGGTTACTTGGTACAAGCATCGATAGTCCACACACAACCTCAAGATCCCATATTCCTTCTTCGAAAACAAAACTGGGGCTAACAAGATAGAAATACTAGGTCTTATTAATTCCTTCCTCTAAAATAACTCCAACTTCACCCTCAACACGTGAATATTTATGGGATCCATCCGATATGTTGGTATAGACATCAGTGTTGTCCTAGGGTGTATATCAATAAATAAGTCTATATCGCGATGGGGAGTTAAAACTAAAACATCTCCATGAAATACTTCCTCATACTCCTACACTATTATATGAAATTGGGTACTCACAACAACCACTACACCAAGGTTTAGGATAGCCAACTGATTGGTAATCGGCTGCATCCTATACATAAGTTCATCTTGTGCTTCTTGGGTTTCCTTTTCACCAACAAAGGAAAGTCTAGTTCCATCACTATAGACACACCTTACCCTTTTCCTAAAATAGTCAATATGTGCATGAACTACAGATAATCATTTTATACCAAGATGAAATTGTAAGGGTTCGATGCTGCTACCAAGAGATTACAACAAAAACTCATGCCTCCAAGATTCATGTCACACTATCAGCACAAGTGTGTGATCTCTGAGTCTTATTCAATAGGATTCTCCAAGAATAAGGGTTGAGTCAACAGTTTAACCAGAATATTTAAGTCTCATACAAGTTATGTGGAAAGAAATTAATGCTTAGAACTTATGTCCATTAATATAATAGATAAATTAGAGAAGACACATATCATACCTCAAATAATTCTTGGATCCCCTAGGTCATAAGCCTCAACCTCTTATATCTGACCCCTCCCATTTCCTCCAGTTCCCTGAGCTTTGAGTGGACCTCTTGGGGGTGGTAGTGGTAAGAAGTTGAAATGTCGACCACATCTTACTTCCCTCTCATCTCTTCTACAATGTTCACCTCCCTATGGATCTTCCTACTCCAGTCATTTTCTCTACATTGATGGTCCATCCATATTATCTCTATCAGTAGTGTGGTGGGTCATAAAATACTGAGTGAGATGTCCCATGTCATCAAATGGATAGAACTTCCTATCTTTAGGCTGATCGGACCCACCCTATGATCCCTAAGCTATATATCCTCTATCTTGGGACCTCCTCCTGAAATGTCTCCCATGTCCAAGTCCCTAAGACTAATGTCGGCTCCCTACTGTTGAGGTCTCTTCTCTTGATTTCCCATTACTAACTACCACTGGCTATATTTACTCATCCAACAAGATTTGAACCACTAAAGCCTACTCAAGTAACCCATAATAAGTAGGGATGTAGAGAGGGATAACACTAGCTTGGATATCTCTACACAAACCTCACTCAAAGGTCTGAGCTCTAAAGTACAAATCTCGAACCATATCCATTGAGTACTTGGAAAGGCTGTTAAACCTCGATGAATAATCAATGACTAACATACTTACCTTTTGAATCTAAAGAATCTCCTGGATACGTACATCCCTCAGTGTAACAAATGAGAAATCCTCTCTGAAGAGGTGCTCAAACTCTGTTCATCAAAGAGTCGCCTTATCATAAGTCTGGGTAACCAAACTCCACCATCATCCTCCTGAGCCATGAAGAAGGCTCACCACAAATACCACCATCTGATATTCTAGTATATTTACTAGATGTAAAACTCATGTCACTGCATCAATCTAGACCTCATCCACCTGTGCGTCAGGCTCAACTCAAAACCTGAGATGTCTCTTCCACTAAAACTCGTGAAGCGCACTCAGCCTGCACACCTATTCTACTGGTACTGAAGGTACCACGTGCTACTCCACAGGTGGTGGTATGTATGGTGCACTACCTAGAGGTAATATCTCAGGAAATGGTCCCTATATCAAAGCATTATCACTAATTAGTTCATCCTCATTATCAAGTGGTTGAATCCTAGCTGGTATATGTTGTGGATGTATCCTGAAAACAAACAAGATGCACCATGGTCGATGAGTATATCTGGAGAGCTAACTCAAGAAGGAAATGAAAACCACAACCAATTCATATATGATGCATGTACCATTGTTTTTCCTATAACCAGTGTTCTCATATACCAAGTCGAAAATCCGATGATCATAGCCTGGCATATGGATACGTCGGTCGATGCACCAACAATAGAGACCCTAGCCTAAAATCTGAACTCGAAACACTTAACTATATATCCCCAAACAAATCTCATAGACTCCTAGTCCAAAAAGTAGAACTGAACCTTCTGATACCACTCTATCATGACACCTCCCAGTGGGTCCCGCTCTGTGACTCCCCAAGCTAGCTCTAACAGGCCAGGGGATGGTGACTAGAACTGAGTAGGCATATCACTAACATGGGAGGAATTAACTATGTACCAGTACACATGCACACATCCCCAATCCCAGAAAATGGTAAAATGTAAAAAACACTAAGAAACCAATGCATCCATACATCTATATCCCACAACCAAAGTCTAAGAGGAAGTAAGTTAAAGTAAAACAAGGTAAAATACAATCCCACCACAAATAATTGTATAACACAAGTCCAACCTGAAATAAAAGGTACTGGTACTACTGTCTGAAAGTCATAGGAACAAACCTTGGTCTGTCTGATATCACTAAGTATCATCTAGTACTAGTGCACCTAGGACTTTGTCAAAAGTTAGATCAGCTACACAAGACACGACATGTGTTGGAAAATCCCATTCATGGGTGAGTATAAAAATACCCAATAGGACACCCCAAAATCAGAAATCATACAACAAGGTAAATACATTAATCTCTACACTTGTATATGCCTACAATACATATAATAAGAATATCCAAATAGAACTGATGATGTTCGTCTAGGTGGTATTGCTCGTTAAATCTTACCATGAGATAGAGTATACTGATAGTCTAAAGAGATATGATACATAGATAAGGGTCACTTCCAAGGCCATCTCTCAATACTAATAAACTCAATCTGGATTAACACTACTAAGTATAGGATCGGCTCCCATGTATTGTTGGTCAGGTTGATGCTAATAACTCCACTGAGGGCACAAAGATGAATAGAGAATCTCACTCCCAGCCCCTCTAAGGAATTCCAATAACTCTTTCTAAGAAGTATTGTTGAAGGGATCATAGTTCTATGAGTAGGAAATGATTCATACCAACCATCAAGGAAACTATAAGGGGAAAACCCTAAAGAAAATTTTCAATGATATGAAGGATAATAGATTCAAGCCATGTAGAAAGGGGTATGCGGTGTCTAGTAAGGAAACACGTTGTGACCCTTGACCTAGGGTACTACCCATGTAAAATGGATTGTGTCATTTAACCCATCTATTATAGTATCTTACACAGTGTTTGAATGAGTTACATGTCATGTCTCTGCATCCGAGGTCAATCTGGGTACTCTAGCTATGTGTCGGTACACGGTGTCAGCCTGTGTATCTGTGTCCGTGTACCAATACATGGGGTAGCCCATGTACATGGTCCAGGCCATGTTGTGTAGGGGATTACACACTGTGTTGGAAACCCTTGTAATCTACCCCATGTCCATGTAATGTCTAATTTACACACCAAGTTCATCCAAGGGGGTTACACACCATGTAGTCAAGGACTACACGTCGTGTGTATTGGGGTTTTCGAGAACCCGTCTTATTCCTCCTACTCATGACAGTTTATTCTCCAATCTCCGTTCCGATAGTCGGTTCACTTTGAAACTCAATATAAAAGGTCATCGAGACATGTCATCTCCAAATAAACATGTTTTTTCTTCTGATCTGGTCGCAAAATGGATTAAATCATTGTTCAAAGTTTCACAACTAAGAATGTGAATTCAAGGATCCCCCATCATCTGAATTACTCTATCTATATTGTATAACCTCCATTATGTTTTGTTGATCCTATATTTTCAATATTGGATCTTTACACCAAGAATTGGGTGTGAAATGATTGATTTATCAGGAAGTGTAGATTTGTGGGCCAAGTGAAGAACGCCTGAGACGAACGATGAATGGGGAGAAATCACAAGAACCAAAGAGAGGAATGAACCTCGATCGATGTTCATGTCAATATTTATCTATCTTCATTATAATAATAATCTAATAATCAAATATTACTATGATTAATCTCCCATCAAAACCCCACAAAAATAACACATCTTGAAAATATGATTGAACCACATATCAAACTATTCATTAATTGGTCTGCATTCATTTTGGAATTCAAGAATGGGGAAAGTAAAATCAAAATCACATGACCTAACTTGATTTGGTTTTTTTGCTGATAAATAACGATCATTGCGTCTCATTATTCGGTGAGATATGTCGAATTTCAGGTTGTGTCGATCGATCGATCAATGATCTGTTGTCATTCACTTGAGAGGATTCTCCAAATCTATTTTTAGTGATCCTATAGTGTCTCTAGGGTTATGAGGTTAACCATGGGATTTTGACCTGAGGATCCATTTAAGGATGAAACATTCGTTGTGTCAAAAAAATAGAATAAAATAATTTTATTCAATTATTCTATTCATTTTACGCATGAGAAAACTTTTTCACAATTTACCCATGCCAACCAATGTTAGGTCACACCTAGGGTAAAACCGTCATTCTGAACTCAATAGTGCCCTCATATTTCTGATCTGAGCTCCCATTTTGATGTTATTACACTTATTCATTAAAATTTTGTGTGGTTTCTATTTAATATTTTAATATATTTCAAACATTTATTCCGAACACATCGGGTCTTAGAATCACATGTTTCCTCAGTGCTTGGTATAAAAATTAATCCATTTAATATTTAAAAATAATATACCAAAAAATCTGAGACATTACAATTTTTAAATATTTATATAAACTTTAAAAACTATATTATTCAAATAGATGATCATTATTTATTTCTATAAACCATAATTTTCTCCATTTAAATATGTTTCTATGATCATTGACATCCCTTATTTGAGATATTCCATAGAAAAATTTTCTTCATAGAGATCTTAAACTCATGATTTCTATATCTTATCAGATTTATTAAAAAAATCACTCCTTTAATACCAAATATTGGTTAAAAATTTTGAAAACACAAGAGGGGGTGAATTGTGTTCTTTTTTAAAAACACTTGGATAATTTAAAATTAATCCCCATTTTTTATGAGATGACATATTATTTTCATAAAATATATTGAGTAGTAGAAAAAATTTATGAATATCATAGTAATTTTTATAGTAGTTCTGGGTATAAAGATCCCCCAATTCACTCCACTAATGATCTCTACCTAATCTTGATGATTTTCACTAAGCATATCCTTTTACCAAGGACCTCTACAAATGATTATGGTAACGTGGAACCTTAAAAAAATCATGTTCTTTTATAGGGAACCTTAATATCCAATTCTTTGTATGAGAAGATGAAACTAAACCATGAAAAAGTACAATCCATGAACACTCCAACATAAAAATATGATTTCTTTTAATAAAAGGTTCATCCCACCATTGTAGAAGCAATTGACTAGTGATGTATCTTCTTCTTTATAGAATAATATCCTAAAGTAATTACAGATCTTAATAAATTCTTGTTTTTAGATGATCTTTAAAGAAATATAGTAATAGAATAATAACCTTAAAAATAAACAAGATGAACACACAAGAGTATATTACAACATGTATATCTCCAAAGTGTATACCTAAAATATTTAAAGAGAGAATTTAGATAATAAAACAAGATATCATAGAAATTTTAATGAATAAAAAAATTCACCTCTATAAAAAGATAAATCCAATAAAAAAATAGTTGGGGATTTGATCATCAAGATTCTTGAAAAAGAATATAAATCTAATTGACTGTAGTAGTACTTAAAAATATCATATTTATTCTAAATATCACATCATAACACATAATAAATATTTTGAGAATAAATAATAACATCTAGTTGATCTTGGTCAAATAGATCTGGAACTATTTCTATATAAATCATGATAATCAATATGCTCATCATGTTTAAAATTTAAATTTAAATCCCCCATGAAAATAATAACTTCATTTAGAAATAGGAATGATTTAATCCATTGATTAAAATTCTTTAAATAGTATTTTAATAGTAATGGGATATTTATTTCAATGAAACAATTGTTGAAATATCAAGAAATCTCTCAAATTTATTCATATGAATACTTAAAATAATGGGATTTCTCTGCATAGGGATAACTTTACAGTACAGTTCACAATATACCATTGATTCCAAATGTTGGGATAACTAGCCATATATTACATACTTGAACGTAGGTTTCTTCACAAAATTTTGGTTCCTAATCCAAATGTTTAGCCTAAAAATAGGTTACAAAAATTTAATTCTTTACCAAAAGTTAGTTTACCAAACCTAACCTTCTCCACAAACATAGGGTTGATGATAGTTATTCCAGAATCCTTATAAATGTTCATAACACATAGAAAACTTCAACTATTTAAAGAATTCCAAAGTAAATAAAATAAATATTTTTGTAAATATATTCCAAAATTTACTTAATGTAACTTCATTAGTAAAACATATGAGGTTTTTTTTATCATGAAAATCAATGATAGATTAAAAACTATTGTTGGATCAACATATTTTCAATAATAACTCTATGAATATTATCACTAAAAGAACGATATGTGCCTCGGGGTCATTAGGTTTTAGCACCAATTTTGGCGAGTTAGGTCTCTCACAAAGTTCATGTCCCACTGGGAGTCATTCATACACCCTTCTCAAAGGTCACATTGAAATTAACATATTGAACCAGCCACAAAAGGGGGTCTCACACAAACAAAATGATATCAAATTCCAAACACCATCCCACCATGGAACTGATTCACATGATCATCTATACATTGGAATGACCCTAAAGAATCATGATCTCATTGGTTATCACTATCATGTCAAAATTCATCACCCTGGATGATTCGTATGTAGTGAATCACAACCCCAAAGTTCAGTTATATAGAATTTAACTCCAACAAATATGAGAAAACATTATATAGTTTATTTCTATAACATTAAATAAACGAACCTAAATAACATCACCAATTAGGGTTTTCTCACTATGGAACCACATGCCTTACTAGACTACTAAGGTCACTGCATGCCCCCCCCCCCCCACACACACACACCCACTAGAGGGATCACACCATCATATTCATCATCAATGAGTATCTCACCATGGATCAACACAACCTACTATCAGAAATGAATACTGATAAAATTCGTCATAACTAAGTAGAATTCCACCAAGTACTTATATAAGAAAACATCATATGATTAGTTTTTTACACTTTAAATAGATAAGACTTATTCATCAGTGATAAAAATCACACTATCAGGCTTCTATATGCCATGTGATTCCCTACATGTTGAGGATGATGCATGAAATGCCTCTTACCTCTATAGACCAAGAGTCTGAATCCACAATTAGCTTATTTTAATGAGATAAAATATAAAAATATAAAAACTCATAAATCATAAACCCCAAACATCATGTGTGTAACACTGGGTGAAAATCACCATAAACATAACAATTAAGGATAAGAACATTAATACCATTTCACTAGTAATTTTTAATTCCACTAGAAAATGTGTTTATGACACACCAGTCTGAGTTCCATCACAATATATAACACATTATTATATCTTCTATATACCATACCTCAAAAAATTAAGGCAAAATAAAAAATAACTCCTCTGATACCACTTTGTTACATCCCAACCCGGCACACTCTATGAATAGTAATCGGACCAGTTCACCACATGACCTCTGTCACGCCTCACCAAAAGCTAGAGGATAATGACTAGTAGCAGTGGTCTAACGAGGTACTATGAGGAGGATATACCCCATGTATCAAAGTACATAATGAAAAATAAAATAATTAAACCTCATACACACCCATCATATTAGAGTACACAAGATATGTAAATAAACTAAAAATATATATATCAAATTAAATGCTGACATATAACATACAAGACATACTACTCACTTTCCACTGGGTCGGTTATATATACAAACCAGAGTAAAATGGGTATAAAATTTTTTTCTCCATGAAAACACTGAGCCTTACCACATACTAATCTCTTGACCCCATCCAAGATGTCATGATTGATCATGTAATCTTGGGACTCTTCCCAACCTGAACTTTCACTAAGTAATGGATGCTTGGTAAACCAAGTGAAGTGGCAACCTGAGTAGGGTGTGAGTACATAACTCAGTAGGGAAGCACAAATGGGGTCATGAACAAACTGGTATATGATATGATATGTTAATATTACATTATTATAATAAATAAATATATACTTTAGAAAACTAAACAAGAAACTAACAATACCTACTTCGAATTGATGTTGTAATATCTCTAAGCATGTCACATGGACTATGCCAACCCATGTACCATATCTTCACTAGGGTAACAAGTCTATACATTATGTAAATCCTTAGATTTCAAGTCTTGATTGTCTATACCTGATTCGGTTAATGATAGGGTGTCTATGATCATGTCTTATGGAACAAACCTCCATACAATAGACTTGGGTTTCCTCGGTATACAGCATTATATCATAGACATCCCATATGGGGGTTTTCTAACCCCTAACTCCATATCCATGGAATCCCCACCAATCATATCACATACCTACCTTATGAGAGTTTTATCGATCAAGGGCATAGACCAATAGTATCACATAGCTCCCCTGTGGTAGTTTTATCAACTAGATAGTAACACATAAAAAACACCCCAATAGGAATTTCCATCATAAATAAAACCACCCCAAGGGAATATACCAAGTCTAACATAAACAAAATTGGGTTTGGTTGAATGTCCAAACTCTCTTCCTTTATCCATATAAGTATCACACTCTCACTAGGGTCAATACACACCAAGGCACTCACTAGTGCCCCTAAGTCACCAAAAACTAGGGGCACTCACATATGGTTCTCCCATCCAATTTAGGACACCCAGGTCCCTACCCATTCCTAATGATAGCACAACCCTCATCAAGACATGGTCAATTCATAGACTTATAGTCCAACAAATGTATAATTAATAGGAAACCCACTATTGATATGGAATAGTTCCCATCATTAACTCCTTGGTCACTCAAGTTCAGTAACTCACCCAACACATAGTCAACCTATGACACACTAGGGTTAATTGATACCAACTCATCACTTTCCCCCATTAAAAAATTCTAATGGATACTATACTGGGGCCTCAAGAAAAAGGTTCCATTTATTTCATCTAGTTTCAACCCTTTAAAGGGTCTCAACATTCTAGTGTGGTTAAAAATATAGTCCTTGGCCATCGATGGTCAAGGAACAAAGCTATTTTGCAAGGCCTAATGTGGCCTTGGAAATTTATTCTATCAAAGACATATTGATCCATTAAAAAAATTAATAAAACATTAAACAATTAAATATTTAATTAGTCTAATGCCCCAGGTGGTGTGGCTGCATGTACCATGTGTCATAAATAAATCCATAAACACTATAGGGCTAGTACGGGTACTGCCTACCTCAATTGTAACTTTTCTTATTTATCTCTAAAGGGTTAGCAACTTTACCCAGGATCACCTAAGCTCGTCCAACCTCGACCATGCTCAACCTAGCTCATCTCCATGATCTGATCTCCTAACTCAATCCAAACTTTAAAAATTAATTAATTATAACATTAAAAATTAATTAAAAAATAAATCTAAAAGAGATATAATCATTGTTTCACTGACTGGTTACCCTATCACATCAGAACCACGACAACACCTTGTAGGGGGGCCGGAACGAACTCCTGACACCAACCTGGGCCAAACCCCTAAGAACTAAAACCAAATCAATAATTAATTAAATTTAATTTAACTATAAAAACTTAAATAATTTGTGGCATGAAATGACTTTTATGAAACTATGTGTGATGTCTAGTGTACATCATATCGGGGTATTCTCTTCCTAAGTTTCACAATATTTCGAAGGAATCAGATGATTTCAATATTCTTTGGTGAAATATCCATTTTCAACCTAAAACAAAATAATTTTTAATTTGTAAAAAAATAAAGGAGGGGGCGGAGGAATGATAGGACCCTATACCTTGAATCTCCATCCAAAAAACCTAAAAATGTCACCTAAACTAAGGGGGGTAAGGAAGGATAGGGGAGAGGGTTCTCTGGCCATGCACACCAACAACAGTATAGAAAGGGGGATTACACATCTAAAAAATAGAGAGTGGTAAATAGATATTTTTCTCCATTTTAAACCCATTGGATAGACAATATAATTTCAATCGATATCTAATGACACCCATGTACAAGGGGCAGCCACTTTCTAGTTGGTGGTTGCAGATTGTAGCCATGCTACAACATAGCCACCCCAAGACTTCCATAACTCTAATTGAACCACCCCCTCAACACAAATTAGACCCCATTAACCATCCAAAATATCTTATTTGAGGGGTCCCGACCTTCATAATTCAATTCTGAATCCCGGTTCAAAATTAGGCCTTCTCAATAGTTCAAAATTCAAATTCCTCTTGAATTCCAAATTCCAATACGGAAACAAGGCATTAAAAACTACCCACTATAACACTTATCATCCCTAATAAGTCACAGTATTCATCCATCCATATATATAGACCTATCTGAGTCATCAATTCATCACCAACCAATTGAGTCCCAATACAAACCTTCAAACACGATCCTAAAATGCACCATCCAAGTTATGGTTCTTAATCCACAAATTCACGAGCCAATTCTCATAACCATTACAAAAACACTAGTATGGAAATTTCATGATCCCTTTCAACCCAAAACATCATCATTTCATTTTCAAAAACATCATTAGGCCTATGGTGCTCCCCACTATAATACTTATCTCAAAATGGACAACTCCAATTCTATGGTGATTCGGTTGGAGTTTGTGTTCTTGAACCAACTGATTGTACTTTGATTACATGTATATTCAAAAAATTAAATATTAATAAAAACATCTTGTTAAATATTATGAATTATTCTATGTGAATTTAATGTAATAATTTCCTAGAGTATTTTTTGTATTTATAAGGTTATAGTCGTTCCCTTCTGTGATGATATTATTAAATATACTTCTATGTTTGGATATCATACTATGATATGACGTGTAGTGTGTAGACTATCTGGTGAAAGTAATCATAAGTAGATAAATCTTCTTCTCATGAATTTATTACTTGGTAATCTCTAAGATAAGATATTATGAGAATAGACCCACCAGTAGGAATTCTTCATGTTTTTATGTCATCATATATTCTTATCTATGGGAATATGTAATGGTACTTAGAATTTAATATTATCATTGATACATGTCATGACATGTGAACTTATATTTACTAACTAAAACTATGATACAATATGTTCATGGGAAGTATGGTATATTGGGTGTGTCGTGAATGAAATGTTATTAATGGATAACTTGAGGAAGGATTTTTCCCTTCCATCTTTATAGAAGCTCATATCTATGAACTTTTATTGGAATAGAACCATCACATTAAATTTCATGGACATGGTGTAATGACATGTTTATTTCAGATATTCAAAGAAATATGTATCAAGATTATAGGTTGGTAACATGAATTTAAAACCTTCTTGATTAGATATTGGGACAAAGTTATTGTATTATGTAGTGATCGTTTGTATGTGGTTATCATCATTACAATATTAATTTCTTTTTATTGGGTGTCTCAGCCCATTTATAGACATTAATCTTAGACTTTAGGCAATCCCATTTAATTCCATCAAGAATGAATCCTTGAAGATCACACACTAAGTGTTTTTGTTGATCTTGATTAATTTTTTTTAATTTAATTATTAGAATGAATATTATTATCAAGACCATGGAATAATTTTCTTCATGTTTTATTGATCACTAGTATTCACAAAGTATAAATAATTATTTATTCATTAATAAATAATTTATTTAATTATGTGAATATTTAATAAAATTTATTCACTGGATTATGAATAAAATTTTTATTTTATTTGTTGATGAATAAAATATTTAATTAAATATTTATTTGGGTATTCAATAAATTCTAAGGAGTTGGAGCAGACCAAGATTGTTTCAAGTGATGAATATTTATTTGTAATATAGTAAATAATATTTATCATTTTTCAAGTTAGTGCATTCCATAAAATAATAATAATAACAATATTATTATTATTATTATATGGAATTGGGTTTCTTAAGAGTTGTGATATTATTTAAGGGTCGATATGAAATTAAATAATATCTTAACCTAAACCCTGGATATATAAATAAATGGTTATGTATATTGAGTTGTGTTAATTGGAAATTTAGATTTGAGAATCATTGTAAACAATGGAATTATATCTCTATTCCTCCTCCTTTATTTCTCTCAATAATGAGAAGTGCAATAGATATTTTTTCAAGCTAGAAGGAACTTCAAGAAATCAACATGAACAAGGAAAGATAATTAATTCACTGCACTAGAACCCAAAAATAAATTAGCATCATTCAGAGATCAAAGGAGCATGTGTGAATCGCCACTAAAGGTATTATAAAATTTTATCCTTATAGTGTGATGAAGGTAATCCAAACAAGGGTTTTTAAATGATCAACAACATTTTCATCAGTGAAATTTCCTAATACGAGGTAACCATTTCTTTTAATATTAAATAAATTAATTATAAATTTAACATGAAATATCCTCTTTGAGGTTATAGGTTTCTCTATGTCAATATTCAATGTAAAATTTCATTGGTTTTGGAATTCACATCATGTACAATACTATTAATGATCCATCGAATCAAAAAAAAACACTTAGAGTTTATTGACTCACCCAGTTGTTTCTACTATGTCCAATACCTTTAGCTTCTACCATTGTAATTTACTATCAAAACATCATACCCATGTTCTAGTGACAGGCCCATCACAATTTCTAACTCAATGTCCCTAAACATGTATTATAAATCTTTTACCAACTCCAAAGTCTCATTTCCAAGCCAAAATGGATGTGCATCCACTATCCAAGCATAACATGAGCACACTATCTTTTATCTGAAAAGTTGTATCCAATTCATGAAACACACCCACTATATACAAAGTGTTTCATATGATGTGGTCTTAGTCTCATATCATCTAGTTACAAATAAAATGATTGGTTGAAACACCTTTGGTCAATCTACCTTAAAACACCTTGCTCCAACTACAGACATATTACCAAAACACCCAAACCATGATTCCTTTGTCCCCAGAAGCATCATGTTTTCATTAAAACATTGTCACAAAATTTTGTACCTAACCTCTAATGAATTCTTATAAGTCGAGTACCCAACCATTCAAGACCAACATCATTCCCTTCTTCAATAACCAATGTATTTCTGGTCCAATACACTCGAATCATTAGAAACTATCTGAATCTCAATGCCCATGATTGAACTCCACTTGATACCATATCTAAATTCTTACTTGGAATTAACTAAGGAGTATAGAAGTAATCAAGTACATTTATTCATTGGAATCTTAATTTCAAGAT
This sequence comes from Viscum album, assembly GCA_963277665.1. Lineage (NCBI taxonomy): Eukaryota > Viridiplantae > Streptophyta > Magnoliopsida > Santalales > Viscaceae > Viscum > Viscum album. The sequence goes on along the minus strand of OY728143.1, from coordinate 955,641,288 downwards.
GATCATCCAATGACCTATCTCATACACCCATGACCCTTCTCACATGAGGATCACATGAACATGACCAACATCCCACTCCCCACCATAGGAGTGTCCTTGGCATCACTTCACTTGGTAAAAACCTCCACTGTCATATCCCATGATTCAACCATCCCCAAACCTAATGATTGGATGGGACTAAAAATTATTTTACCCAAGAACTATCACAATATTGAATACCATCCATTTCTAACTTCCATGAATGGTATGCAAGGCATTTCTCTATATGTAAACCATAATGAGGGTTTAATCCTTTGAAGGTCAATGGTGTGCTCCCAACTAAAAGGATTCCATTAGACCACTCTCAAGAACATTATAAGTGGGTTACATTTACAAGAACATGTGATTATAGTCTTAAGACATGATCATTTTCCCTCATTAATCACTTACCTAGAATCCTAAAATGGTTTTATCACTACACCCAATACATTTCCAAAACATCTCTCATAATAAAGGGACTTCATTTATTTCCTTTGAAGCTATGGGTCACTATGTCTGCAAACACCTCATCAAAATTTCCACTAATCCTCATTCCACACATGGTTAGTCACTAATTGACCACTCAACCACACTATGCATGAATAGTGTGTTCTGCCTGATCACATTCTAAAAAATAACAGGCATGTGCTATTATACCACCCCAAAATAGAAACTTGGCTCATAACTTCATGAGAATAATGCTACCAGAACAAGGCTCATGGGCCTAACCACTAACCAGGCTCCTCAAGTATGTCAATACCATAAATCAAGGAGCACCTTTTCACTCCTATTTAAAAATCAAGCATAAATCCTATTCAAATATCAACAACACACTTAGTTTCAATCTTACTAAAACCAAAATAATCTACCCAAACTATAAATCAAAAGTGTATATGAATCTAATAGGGCTGGTAATTTGAGTGATCCCACCCCTCAAAACCAACCTCCAAGTGTAATTCTAGATATCAAGGTTATTTCACATTCAAGGTCCCTTAAGCTATCATTAAGCCTATACCATAGGTTTTATAGCACTTACCTTGCTTAGATTTTATAATATGAGTCATATAACATGATTTACATGTCTAAGGATACTCAAACCTCATGATAACCCCTCTCACAGGTCAGCTTCATATATATCATTATACATAGTCTCACTAAAATACTAATTCATGCCTCAAGTTCACTAGGGTCTCCCACCTAGCCCATCTTGTCAAGTATCATAAAAAGTTCACATCCTATTGGGAATCATTTGTGAACCCATCTCAAAGGTCACATGGAAATTCACATATTGAACCACCCACAAAAGGGGGTCCTACATAAACCAACTAACATCACATTATAAGCACCAGTCTACCAAGGCACTAATTCTCACAATCATTTTCACATGGGACTTCACCCTATAGAATAAAAATCTCATTATTCATCACTAGAATGTCTAAATAAATCATCTTGGATGATCTGTATCCAGGGAATCATAGTCCCACTATTTGGTTAAGTAAAATGTAATTCCAATCTATATGGTAAAATGTCATATAGGTTGATAATGGAACTTTAAATAACCAAAACTAAATAACATCTCCCACTAAGGGTTTCCCACTAACGCATCATGACCGCGTTGTCATGACACGTCAAATTGATTATATTTTTATGGTTGATTTATAGTCTAGGGAATACCCTAGGTCATCTCTCAAGGAGCGTTGGTGGGTTCAGAGTGTGTGTTTTTAATAAGAAGTGCTAAAAGAGGGGTGGCTTTAAAACAGTTCAAAGAAAATGAATTGATTTAAAGAGTTTAATAGTTGAAAAAAGTGGTGTTTTAGAATTATGAGATAAAAGGGTTAATTTTGAGTTCACTACACACTTTCAAGTTCATCATTCTTTGAGATTAATTTAAGGTTGGAGTAATTCTTTGGTTGAAATTAGTTGGAATCCCGATTAATTCCTAAGCCGTTATTTCAATGCTTAAAGAACCAAACCTTGACATAACAATTGTATTGTCAAGGTATATAACTTATTCATGGAATAAGAGCTTGAAAAGAAGATATAAATCTCAATAAAGTGGGTAAGAAAAGTATTCTTGTGTTACCCAGTCGTAACAACACAAGTCACGCACTCAAAACCTCACACCGATCGGCTAGAAATTAAGAGCATCTCATCCACGCTCATCAAAACAAGCATTAAAATATGAAAGTATGTAAGATACATGGAAAGAAATGTTTTAACACTCAAATTACTCCAAAAAAATAGGTAATATATGCATTGTAACTCCTTTGACATGTGTGTAGCTCCCTCACAATGAACTCCCACCGTTTAGCTCGACATTGGGTGGAGGAGGAAGCTCGGGTGGAACTCCTTCTTCATTGTTGATCCTACTATGAGGATAGGGGACTCCAGAACCTCCAAGATGATTAGGATACTCCTCTAGGACTCCAAATTGTCAGCACTTCACTCCTTGTCCGAACTTGCAAATGGAGAGCCCAAGGTTCCATTTTATAGGAAAATTAGAAGGTGGTTTTAGGCACACAGATTTCTTCAATCCACTTGTACTATGTGTTTCAGCCTTCAGACAGCCTTATCTCTCTTTTGAGAAAATATAAAATTTGTATCCCCACCTCTTGAATATCTCCACAAAAAGTTTGTCACCATTTGGACAACTAAAGCTCTAGATATTAATAAAATATGGAACATCGCATTTGACTTGGTCCATATTCGGTGTCTTGGACAGATCAGTTCGGATGAGCCCCATAGAAGCCGATGTAGGATTGGGTTCCTTAATATGAAATGTAGCCTATTAAATGTTGGACAGGACCGAAAAATGTCATCCCATTTGGATTTACATATTTTGTGTACTATGCAAAACAGTGTATAGATGTCCATGGATACATGCAATTTTGGCCCATTTTTCTTCCACTTCATCAAGGGCCCTCTAAATCACCTCCACCTACATTGAAATAATAAAAATAAGTAACATTGACCATTATAATATTGATTATAATTAATTAATTGATTCAAACATAAAGTGAAATTTATTATTATATTTGGTATATTCATTACAAAACTAGTTTAAAACAGCGGTGTAAGGGTGGAATAAAATAGTGAATCATGGTACGATCACACCCCCACACCTAAACATTTGCACTCCTGGGAAAAGTCACATATCCAAATAAAATTATGCATATATATATATTTCCAACATCATGAAGATTTATCATTTGAGGAAATTTTAATTCACCAAAGTAATGTGATCAATGCACGAACCGCACCAAGGAGTTTTTTCCAGTGAAAATGGAAAAAGATGTCTCATAAATCATATCACAACAAAATTCAAAGAGATTTATGACACCAACATGAGCAAGGAATTAAAAATTCAACCATTACACTAACTCTCCATGTGTGTGTGTGAAAACCATTACATTATATTCTTTCCACTTTCTATCAAATAAATATAGGTTATTTTAACATTATTCAGCTTTAAATTATTTTTTCACCGAACCTATCCTATATCCTTTGCAATCATATTTCAAGACCCACTCACTTAAGCATTCCCAGAAGTCAAACCATAAGCTCCTGACCTAGATATCCCCATATTTTGGACATTTCATCACTCCCCTCATTTATTGTATTTGTTTTTGAAGTTTCATTTGGAACAAATCTCACACTCATCTCTCAAACCTTGTTTGATCTCCTAACAACACTAATTGCAATAGTTATAACAAGATCAAAGGTTGAGGAGGAGTGGTTTTTGACCTGTCCAAGACACAACCTTTGTTTTGAGGGCATACAACAGTCGGACATTAGGTACACACGCATAGGTCAATCTGGTACAATAATAAAACAGATCGGATAAGGAATGAACTAATGAAAATATCATTTAAAGATGAAAAATATTAACCTAAAATATATTTACCTTATATTAAGTAAGAAATATTCATACTTCTTGGTTTGGTGAAAATATTTGTGGAGATATTAGTGACACAGTTTTCCCAAAAACTACTCACATAAAGAGCATCAATCATCTCAAAGGTTTCACATAGATACGACCATTTATATCATTGACATAAAATCAATTCAAAAGAAAATAACTCCTTGATGTTAAATTCATACAAATATTCTTTTTAGCCTTTGTTATGGTATTTTTACTTTCCCCCCTTTATGGTCACCAAATCATCGAACTTTGAAATTGTTGATGGGGAAAAATGAAAATACCATAAAGAAGTCTAAAAAGAGAACAAAGGAGAAAATGGTGAAAATTACTAACTAACCTAGGAATGTATCAACCCCCCCCCCCCCCCCCACACACCTAGAATGTGCAGTGTCCTCACTAAAATAATTGAGAATGTGGGAAGTAAGGATAAAACCTGGTGGATGTCATTCATAGTTTGCTTCTTCAACTTGGATTTCCTCCATCGGGTTCTCCAGAATGGCTTCATGAAAGTGCTTCAGTCGCTGCCCATTGACAGTGAAGGTTTGCTTGGTTTCTTCATTTTGAACCTGGACAACACCAAATGGAGAGATGTTAGTAACAGTGTATGGTTCAAACCAGCAGTAACGAAGCTTACCGGGATGCAATTTCAGCCTTGCATTGTAGAGGAGGACCTTTTTCCCAATTTGGAACTCTTGATGAAGGATAAGGCAGTCGTGGGAAGCCTTGGTTCTTTCCTTATAAATCTTGGAGTTTTCATATGAATCTCTTCTCATTTCCTCTAGCTCTTGAATCTGTAACTTCCTTTGAGCAGCTGCACCAGAATGATTAGAATTGCATTTTTTGATGGCCCAGTAGGCCTGGTGCTCAATCTCAAAAGGGAGGTGAAAACTCTTTCCAAACACAAGATAATAGGGTGACATTCCAATGGGAGTTTTGAAAGTAGTACGGTAGGCCAATAATGAATCATCAAGTCAAAGACTCCAATCTTTTCTACTGTGTTTGACTGTATTTAAAAGAATTTGTTTTACCTCTTTATTTGACACCTTGGCTTGACCATTAGTCTGTGGGTGATATGTAGTAGACTCTCGATGACCGACCCCATACCGACACAAAAGTGATTGCATTGTTCGGTTGCAGAAATGAGAACCCTGGTCACTAATGATGAACCTAGGTAATCAAAACCTACAAAAGATCTGAGTTCTCAAAAATTCTACAACTGTTTTGGAATCATCTGTCCTTGTGGCCCATGCCTCTACCCATTTTGATACATAATCAATGGCCAAATGAATGTACAAGTTGCCAAAAGAATTGGGAAATGGCCCCATAAATTCAATGCCCCAAACATAAAAAATGTCATGAAAGAGAAAGGGTTGTTGTGGCATTTCATTCCTTTTAGATACATTCCCCAATCTTTAAAAATGAGGACAAGATTTACAAAATTCATGGGTATCCTGAAAATGTGTTGGCCAAAAGAGACCAGAATGAAGAACTTTGCAAGCAGTCCGTTGGGGACCAAAGTGGCCCCCACAAGCAAGAGTGTGGAAAAATTTAAGGACAGACTGAAACTCGCTATCGAGAACACAACACCTAAGGACCTGATCGCTACATGTTCACCAAAGGTAGGGGTCATCCCAAATGTACCAACGAGACTCATGTTTTAGACGACTGGCTTGGTTTTGGTTGAAATCAGTAGGAATGAAAGATGCTACCAAATAATTTACAATTTCAGCATACCAGGGAATAACATCTTGCACTTTGTACAATTGCTCATCAGGAAACATGTCATTAATGGGAATACAGGGGGATGAGACAATGTCTGAGGATGGGAGGATCCTACTGATATGGTCTGCCACCACATTCTCTTCTCCTTTTTTATCTCTAATTTCTAGATTTAATTCCTGAAGGAGGAGCATCCAACGAATGAGACGCGGTTTGGATTCCAGTTTCTTTAGGAGATACCGGAGGGCTGCATGGTCTGAGAAAATGATTACTTTGGACCCTAGAAGATATGACCTGAATTTATCCAAGGAAAACACAATGGAAAGAAATTCTTTTTTAGTGGTGGTGTATTTTCCTTGGGCAGGGTCCAAAGTACGTGAGGCATAGGCAATGACATGTGGATATCGATCGACCCTTTGTGATAAGACTTCTCCAACTACATAGTTAGAGGCGTCACACATGAGCTCAAATGGTAAATCCCACCGAGTTGGTTGGATTACTGGGGGTGATGTGAGAATCCATTTTAACTTATTAAAAGATTCTTCACATTCCTTATCAAAAACAAATTTCTTTTATTTTTGGAGTAAGCGGGAGAGGGGGAGTGAAATTTTACTAAAGTAACGAATGAAACGTCGGTAAAATACAACATGTCCTAGGAAATACCGCACATCATGTACATTTTTAGGGAATGGTAGGGAAGAAATGACATCCACTTTCAATTTATCTACTTGGATACCAACCCCAGAAATGACATGTCCCAATATTATACCTTGTCTCACCATGAAATGGCATTTCTCATAATTTAATACAATATTCTTTACAATACAGCGACGTAGGATGGAACCAAGACTACTTAAACATTTATAAAAAGAGGATCCATAAACAGTAAAATAATCCATGAAAACTTCCATGCAATTCTCCAGGTAATCTGAAAAAATACTAACCATACATCACTGGAAAGTACCCGGAGCATTGCACAGGCCAAATGGAATCATTCTATAGGAAAATGTGCTAAAGGGTCAAGTGAAGGTTGTCTTTTCCTGATCCTCAGGTGAAATATGGATCTGAAAGTATCCAGAATACCCATCAAGAAAATAGTAATGGGACTTCCCCTCTAGCCTCTCTAGAATTTGGTCAATGAATGGCAAGGGGAAATGGTCCTTCCTAGTGTTTTGTTTTAGTCGGCGATAATCTATACAGACACTCCAACTATTCTGCACATGATTTGGGACCAATTCATTGTTTTAATTTTTAATTACCATTAGACCAATTTTTTTAGGAACTACTTGAACGAGACTGACCCATTGGATGCCAGAGATGGGGTCAATGATTCCAGCAGCCAATAATTTTGTTACTTCCTTTTTAACTACTTCTAATAGGTTTGGGTTTAGTCGACGTTGTTCCTGCCTCACTAGTTTAGCCTCATCAGTTAATAAAATATGATGTGTAAAAATTGATGGTCTAATACCAGGAATGTCCGGAAGTGTCCATCCGAATGCTTGTTTATCCTCCCTCAAAAGTTCAAGCAGTTGCAATTAATGCTCAGGAGGGAGTGAACTATCAATGATGACGATAAACTTGTTTTTATTCTCATGATATGAATATTTTAAATCTTGAGGCAGTTGATTTAGTTCCAATTCAAGTGTATTTTTGATTGATGGGAGTGTGTGTGAAAGTGATAGGTCACTAATCTCATCTAATTGCTCAATGGTATCATCCTTAAATGAGGAATTAGCTTTTATAAGCGTAGCAGTATCATCGATGGTCATGTGATCCTCCGTGTTCAAGAAATTATAAATTAATAAACATGCATGAAACTTTTCTAGAGCACTACAACAATCAACACATGATTCATTACCAAGAATTTCAATCAAAGAGGAAAATTCAGAAAAAGGATCAGGGGAAACAAATGAAGTGATTTTAGGGGAAGGGAGTACATCAATTGAATTTATCGGGAGAGAGGAATGTTCCTCTGAGGGGTGCTTCATGGCATCAAGGATGTTGAAATGGACTATGTCACCACCAAATTCCATAGATAATGTACCATTATGGACATTAATTATGGCTTTGGCAGTTTTCAAGAAAGGTCGCCCCAATATAATTGGGGCGTGTCCATTCATCCTATCATCTTCCATTTTTAGCACATAAAAATCAGCAGGAAATATTAAATTTTGAACCCTCATAATAACATCCTCTAACACACCAGAAGGGTGTGTCGTACTCCGATTTGCTAGCTGAACAACTATTCATGTGGGCTTTAGTTCGCCGACCTGCAAAGAAGAGTAAATAGAGTGAGGCATCACATTAATAGAGGCACCCAAATCAAGCATAGAATTAGAAAAATAATACTCCCCTATGGTACATGTAATTGAGAATGTTCCAGGATCATTTCACTTGGTGGGAAGCAATGGTTGTATCAATGATAAGACATTCCTCCCAAAACTTACCTTCTCATCACCATGAAGTCTCCTTCGATGTGTACACATCTCCTTTAGAAACCTAGCATAACGTGGAATTTGCTTCACGACATCAATCAATGGAATTTTAACCTGCACTTTTTTGAAAGTCTCTAATATTTCTTTATCAAGTTCAGTTTCCTTTTGTTTCCTTGGTTGGGTGGCTATTTGGTTAAATGGAAGAGGAATGCTTGGGCTTGGTAACTCATCAATAGACACACTCTTTCCTTTGGTAGGACTTCTCTCAAGACAGGTTTCCACCTCATTTGAACCTTTTTCAGTGGTTGGGATGGTGGTTTCCTTAGGAGAGGATGACTTTAATGGAGGGTTTATTTGGATTTTAAGTTGAGTTACACTCCTAAGGGTGATGGCACTAACATTTTCCGTATCCCTAGGGTTGACAAGTGGTTGAGATGGTTGTTTACCAGACCCATGGATTTTGATTTAACCCACTGAGTTATCTAGTTGTCCTAATTGGTTTTTGAGGTCTTTTATGGCTAATTGGGTGGTTTTTTGGAACTGGAGATTATTGGCAGCCATTTCTTTCATCATATCTTCTAGGATAGGCTCGGGTTTTGGAGGGGGTTGTTGGAAAGGCCTTTGGGGTGGTTGAAATTTTCTGGGTGGTGGTGGTTGATGACTACATTGCCCTGGTTGGTTCCATGGTTGAGGAGGTTGGTTTGAATACCCCCCTTGCCTATAGGCTTGGTTGTCTTTCCACCCAGGGTTGGATGGATAGTAAGGTTCTTGCCTAATGGGTTGGTTATAGGGGCGTCCTGGGAATATTGCCTCACAAATCTTAGAAGTTTCTCTCAATTGGGGGTATTGGTCAGAATAGTGGGTATCAGAAGAGCATATACCACAATGTATGGGAGGAGGAGATTGGAATTTTCCTTGGGAAAGAGCAAGTTTTCATAGAAGGGTACTTACCTTTTCAAACTTTGTGTCCACCTTCTTCTTGAATTCAGTACTTTGCACCTCATGGACACCTCGAATAGGTACACTGGACCTTGAACTGAATTGTTGAGTGTTCTGTTCCATGGTCTCAATTGGGGTCCTTACAGCGATTGGGGTTTTATCCACTAGTGCACCACCTTCAGCAGCATCAATCATGTTACGATCTATTGGAATTAAACCTTCATAAAAATATTGTATTAAAAGTCGATCGCTTATTTGGTGGTGTGGAAAACTTGAACATAATCTTTTAAAGAGTTCCCAATATTCATGAAGGGTTTATCCTTGATATTGTCTTATCCCACATATTTCTTTCCTTATTGTTTTAGTTCGAGAGGCTGGGAAGTATTTTTCAAGAAAAAGTCATTTCATGTCTGCCCAACCTCTAATATGTGAATTAACATAATACAATCAATCTTTAGTCGTGTCTTCTAATGAAAATGGAAATTCCCTAAGTTTTACTTGTTCCTCATCCACATTATCAGGTTTTAATGTTGAACACATATTATGAAATTCTTTTAAATTCTTATGTGGATCTTCTCCGGGCAGTCCATGAAATCTTGGTAATAAAAGAATTAAACCAGATTTTAGTTCAAAATTGGGTGCCTCGCCTTGTAATTGAATGTATGTGGGTCGGATATCAACATCAAGAGAGGTTAGTTATTTTAGTGTTCTATTATTTTCATCCATGTTATACAAGTTATGTTCAGTTTTAACTTTTGTTTCATATGAAGAAGAAGGATCAAGAAGAATTTTAAGATGTGATGTCTCCTCCTTCAAAGTGTTGTCTTGTGTATCTCAGTTTCATTGATGTAGGATCTTCTCCGGTTCGGGTTCGAAAGTTTGTAGGTCTCCTATAGTATAACATGTCATACATAGAAACTACACAATAAATAAATTAGAACACAAAAATAAATGCAAAGGTATAAGATAAAACAAACAAATATTCACAAAAATTACAAAAATGTTATCAAAAACACGCACAAAAAACCAAAGCGCTCCCCGGCAACGGTGCCAAAATTTGACCGCGTTGTCATGACACGTCAAATTGATTATATTTTTAAGGTTTATTTATAGTCTAGGGAAGACCCTAGGTAATCTCTCAAGGAGCGTTGGTGGGTTTAGAGTGTGCGTTTTTAATAAGAAGTGCTAAAAGAGGGGTGGCTTTAAAACAGTTTAAAGAAAATGAATTGATTTAAAGAGTTTAATAGTTGATAAAAAGTGGTGTTTTAGAATTATGAGATAAAAGGGTTAATTGTGAGTTCACTACACACTTTCAAGTTCATCATTCTTGGAGATTAATTTAAGGTTGGAGTAATTCTTTGGTTGAAATTAATTGGAATCCCGATTAATTCCTAAGCCATTATTTCATTGCTTAAAGAACCAAACCTTGACATAACAATCGTATTGTCAAGGTCTATAACTTATGCATGGAATAATATCTTCTAAAGAAGATTGAAATCTCAAGAAAGTGGGAAATAAAAGGATTCTTGTGTTACCCAATCGGAATAACACAAGTCACACACTCAAAACCTCACACTGATCGGCTAGAAATTAAGAGCATCTCATCCGCACGCATCAAAAAAAGAATTCAAATATGAAAGTATGTAAGATACATGGAAAGAAATGTTTTAAAACTAAAATTACTCCAAACCAGTAGCTAATATATGCATTGTAACTCCCTTGAAATGTGTGTATCTCCCTCACAATGAACGCCCACAGTTTAGCTCGACATCGGGTGGAGGAGGAAGCTCGGGTGGAACTCCTTCTTCATTGTTGATCCCACTATGAGGATTGGGGCCTCCAGAACCTCAAATATTATTATGAGAATCCTCTAGGACTAATAATTATCATCACTTCACTCCTTGGAAGAATTTTTAAATGGGGATCCCAAGGTACCATTTTATAGGAAAATTGGAAGGTGGTTTTAGGCACACAGATTTCTTCAATCCACTTGTACCATACGTTTCGGCCTTCAGACAGCCTTATCTCGTTTTTGAAAAAATAAAAAAGTTGTATCCCCACCTCTTGGATGTCTCTATAGAATTTTTGGAACCATTTGGACAACTAAATCACTAGATATTAATAAAATATAGAACATCGCATTTGACTTGGTCCATATTCGCTGTCTTGGACATATCAGTTCGGATGGGACTCATAGAAGACGAATCAGGATTGGGTTCCTTAATAAGAAATGTATAAAATTAAATTTGGGACAGTTACACAAAATTTGATCCCATTTGGATGCATGGATGTTGTGTACTATGCAAAACAGTGGACATATGTCCATGTATCCATGCAATTTTGGTCCATTTTTTTTCAAATTCATCAAGGGCCCTCCAAATCACCTCCACCTACATTGAAATAATAAAAACAAGTAACATTACCCATTCTAATATTGATTAACTTTAATTAATTGGTTCAAACATAAAGTTAAATTTATTATTATATTTGTAATATTCATTACAAAATTAGTTTAAAACAGCGGTGTAAGGGTGGAATAAAACAGTGAATCATGGTACGATCACATCACATTCCTTACTAACCTATTAGATTCATGGCATGTACCCCCCCCCCATCACACACACACAGACACAAAAAATGTATTTCTCCATCATTATTATTGTCAATTAGAATCTCACCGTGGATCCACAAGAAATTTCATCAGAAAGGAATAAAGATACAAGTTTTCCTAACTGAGTAGAATTCCACTGAGTACTTATATGGAAAAACACCATATGAGTAGTTTTTAACACTTTAGATAGCTAATACATAGTCTTCAGTGATAAAAAACATTATAAATCCCTAACATGTCATGTGAATCCCTATATGTCGAGAATTATCCATACAAAACCTCTTGCCTATAGAGGCTAAGAGTCAAAATCCACAACTAGATTCAGGCCAACAGTCCAAGTGCCAAAAATCTCATAAATCATAAATCATAAAACTAAAATCTCATGTCTATAATTCTATTTGAAAATTAAAATAACAATAATTACACAATCTAATAACATCAATCCCAAATCCCTAGTAACCTAGACTTCCACCAGAAAATGTGTTCAGGACGCACCAGTTCATATTCCATCATAAGATCCAACACATTATTATGTATCATGTATTACATATCCTAAAAAGGTTATAAAAAATAAAAATAGACTTATAATACCAATTTCTAGCATCACATACTAAATTACTCTATGAATAGTAATTATACAATTTCACTACATGACCTCAAGCGTACCTCCCTAAACACCAAAGTTTACTAACTAGCAGTAGGGATCTAAGGGGGTGACCTAGAAAGACTATACCCCATATATCAGAGTGTGTAATTATAAATTAAAAAACCCAACCTCATACACATCCATAACATTAGATTATACAGGATAAGTAAATAAAATAAACAAGTTTTATCAAATGAAATGCTAACATACGACATAAAATACATACCACATGACCCACTGGGATAGTTAAATATATAGAAAAGAGTAAAACATGGATAAAAATATTGGCTCCATGAAAACATCAATACTTTCCTGATCCTAATATTTTAAAATTTTTTGATATATACTACTAAATAATGAAATCTTAGTCCTTTTACCAACCTAAACCTACAACAAGTGAATGCTGCTCGGGTACCCACGTGTAGTGGCAGCCCAAGAAGGGTGTGAGTACATAATTCGATAGGGAACCACTGATGTGGTCTTGTACTAACTAGTATATACTATTATATTTTCATGTGAAATTATTATAATAAATAAATATCCACTATAGAAAAATAAAAAAATCCCACAATACCTACTTTGGATCAATGTCATAATTTCTCTGAGCACGTCTTGTGAACCGTGGCAACCCAACTACCGTATCCTCATAGGGGGGACCAAGCCTCACCCTTGTTTCAATCCTTAGGAATGGGACCCTGATCAATCATACTTTCTTTGGCTAGTGTATATGTTTCTTTGAGCACATTGTGATGATCAAGCCTCCATACATAGACCCAGGTTTCCCAAGTATACAACATAGTATCACAAACCTCCCATTAAAAAGTTTTCAAAGCCTCGTATAAGTTGTAAGTATCATAAATGTGGGGATTTCTCCTAGAAACCTCTATACTAGTATATCATATTAACCCTAGATCCATATCTAGGGTAGACCCACCAATTTTATCACATACCTCCCATATATAAGTTTTTATAGCCAAGGCAATAGTCCAATAATAGCATGAACCTCCCTACAGGCATTCACTCAACATGATTTTAACACATAAAAAATAAACAATCATCCTAATGGGAATTATACAATTAATAAAACCACCTCAAGTGTGTATACTAACACTAATACAAAATAGGCCCTTAACAGTGTTAGAAATAGAATTTATTAGTTCTAGATAAGTGATGACTACCAAAATGAGTTTAAATGCACTAGTATTTTATCAGCACTATAAAAGTGATGATAAAAGGGTATTTTATCAGTGTAAAAAAAAGAATTGATAAAGGGGCCCTTTATCAGTGCTTTTAAAATAGATGCTAAAGGAAAACATTTATCAGTTTTTTTATTTAGAACCAATAAAGGGGACCTTTATTATCAACTATAGAAGTACTGATAAAGGTCTATACTATAGTGTGATGGAACCACATATTACAGCACCAGGGCAATGTGCTGTAACAGCACACTGAAGCACCAAAAACACACCAGATATCAAAAAAATAAAGTACCAAAATATAATTTTAATTAAATTAAATTTAAAACACAAATACATGAAAAACACTATATTATAGACATTTAAAACATTGGTTTATACAATTACGTAAGTACGAATTATTACATACATTCAAAAGAATCATTGTTCCTTTGCCTTTTGATCCTGATCCTGACACATTTTATTGCTGAAAAAACCACCCCTTATTGAGAAAAATAATTCACCTATGTAAGAAAACAATTATTATTTTAGTAATAATATAAAGAAATAAATTAATAAAAAGTTTTTATTTTAAAAAAATTGATGTCACTTTTAAATAAAAAGACACACTTGGAGTCATATCGTTCACACCGTGCATCAGATTGAGGTGAGGATGATTCCAACACATATCAAATAACTATTGGATCATTTTTCTAAATTATAAAAACAATATAGATGTGTTTTCTTGGTTTTTACTATGTAACTTATCTTTTTTACTAAAATGTAATTTTAAACTATAAACATGCACTTTGACTCGTACCGATTACATAGTGTCTTAGTTTTATGTGATATTGATTCTTACACATAAAAAATGACTAATGAAATAGTGTCCTAAATTATAAATACAATTTAAACATGTTTTCTTAGTTTTTAATTAGTGACACTTTTTGAACTAAAATTTTCATTTTCAACTGATAATAGACACATTGAGTCGTACTGGGCACATCGTTTATCAGATTGAGGTACGGATGATTCCTATGCATCAAAAATGTATTATGGATCATTTTGATAAATTATAAAAATAATTAAAATGTGTTTTCTTAGTTTTGAGTTGGTTAGTTGTCCTTTTTAGTAAAATTAATGTCAATTTTAAATAAAAAGATGCACTTAGAGTCATACCGGCCACACCGTGCATCGGATTAAGGTTTGGATGATTCCAAAACTTATAAAATTACTTAAGGATCATTTTATTAAATTATAAAAACAATATTAATGTGTTTTCTTGGTTTTTAGTATGTCAATTTTCCTTTTTTACAAAAATGTCATTTTAAACTAGAAACATGTATTTTGACTCAAACTGATCACATCATGTATCAATTTGATGTGAGAAAGATTCATACATTTCAAAAATGAATTATGAATCATTTTCCCAAATTAGAAATAAAATATGAGCATTTTTTCTTGGTTTTCACTAAGTAACATGTTTTGAACTAAAATGCTGATTTTAAACTGATAATAAACACTTTGAGTCATACAGGGAACATCATGTATCAGATTTAGGTGAGGATAATTTCTACTTATCTCAAATGAATTATGTATCATTTTACTAAATTATAAAACAATACAAATACATTTTCATGGTTTTGAGTAGGTCATTTGTCCTTTTTACTAAAATTGATGTTAATTTTAAATAAAGATGCATTTAGATTCATACCAATCACACCGTACATCAGATTGAGGTTTGATTGATTCTTACACATCTCAAATGACTTATAGATCATTTTCCTAAAGTATCAAAACAATATGAATGTGTTTTATTGGCTTTGAGTACATCACTTGTTGTGTTTACTAAAATTTCATTTTAAACTTGAAACACACACTTTGACTCATATCGATCACATTGTGTATTAGTTTTATATGAGACCAATTCTGTTGGGCAAAAATCCCTCAAGGTATTATTGAATCATTTTTGAGGTGATTGTGTTTGTTGACAAAGTGGACATCTGACTAGTGATTGTTGACAAAGCAAAACTATGACATACAAATTTCTTGACAAAGAGGATTTCATGGTGGAATGTTGAGTTCAAGAGCTGAGTTCAACGATCCATGTTTGATTCAAGAACGTCGATGAAAGGAATGGATGATCTGGAGGTGGTACAAAAGAACAGATACAAGGTGGCGCCGTTTTCCAGTGTTTGCCAAATTTTAGGGCCTGAAAATCGGCAAATGAAGAAAAGTGTTTTTGGTAAAGGGACTTGCGCGCCGTGAACTTGGTGTACAGGAAACTTGCGCGCCATATGTTTTTCAAGATCAGAAGATCAAAATATGGCTAAGGAAATAGGTTCGCGCAAGTTTGGGAGTTGTTCGCGCAAGTGTCTAAAAGGAGAGAAGACTTACGCGTCGAGACTGGGTCGCGCAGGTGACTTGCGCGCCGTCGCGCAGGGTGGTCAGATTGCCTATAAATACTGGACCACCCCTCTTCATTCTTCACCGGAGTTCAACTCTTTGAGAAATTAGAGCTCCCGTCGCGCAGGTGTGGTGGTCGCGCAGGTGGTGTGTGTGGTCGCGCAGGTGAAGTTGCGCGCCAGTGGTTGAAGTTGTGTGCCGGTGTTAGAAGTTGCGCGTCGTTTGGCAGTTGTGAGCCAATATTGGTTTGGGCGTAAAAGGAAGAGAGTCGTGCAAGTTTGGAGTTGAGGAAGCTTGTTTCACGCAAGTGTCAGAGGAGGACTTGCGTGCCCGTTGTGACTTGCGCGCCGATACTTGCGTGCCGAGGTAGACTTGCGCGCCAAGTAAGGTTTGTTCCAGCAGTGTTTTTCGGAATGTGTGGAAGTTGGTACGTTGCCTGATACCTTCGGTGCAAAGAGATATTCATCTTCGGGTGAAAGTTGTACTTCAACAGAGCATCTACACACAGAGGAAGATGCATTCATTCATGAAAATGAAGAGACCTACAGGTCTATAAACTGTGAGTGGATTCCTTCCAAGAGCAGTGAGCTTAGGAAGAGGAAGAAGGTGATCATCTCCACCGGCAATGAGCCAAAGAGAGAGATACAGGGAGTGACCCTTGGGAAAGCAGTGAGCTGACCCTAAATTTGTAAAGGCAATGAGCCTGGGCATAGAAGTGATCTAGCCCGAACCTTGTAATCCACAGCTAGTGAAGATTAGTGGAATTTGGTACGACCGGCAACATGTCGGCGTATGCTCCTTGGACGTAGCCCTTAGCGGTGAACCAAGTAAAATTGTTGTGTCATGCGCTTGCTTTACTTTCTGTTTATATTGTGTAGCAGGAAAGAGAGATAAGAGTGTTTTTCTTAACAGCGAAACAAGATCAGAACGGGCATTAATTTTTAATTAGTCATACCCTAATTCACCCCCCCTCTCAGGGTATTCAGCCTAGTGGACCTAACAAGTGGTATCAGAGGGAAAGGTTGAAACTTGTTCTTCTCTCAATGGAGGTAACCAATCATAAAGGGATTCCGATCTTCGACGGATATAATTTTCAAATATGGAAGAATCGGATGCAACACTATTTCCGATCCTTAGGAATGGATGTGTTTTCAGCAGCTATGCATGGTATCACAGCTGATATTAATAGTGGTGCTTTATCAGAAGCTGAGCATAGAGAGTTGGAAGCTGATTCCAAAGCAATCAATGCCTTAGGGGGAGCCCTTTCCAATCCCATCTACACGAAGGTGATGTCATGCAAAACGTCACATGCCATGTGGAAAAAGATTTTGAATATATATGAAGGGGACACAAAAGTCAGAGAGGCAAAGCTGCAGGTGTTGTGGAACAAATATAAAGATCTGAAAATGAACCCGAATGAGTCTGTTGACGCATTCTTTGATAGGGTAAACATTGTTGTGGAAGATATGCGAGGTCTTGGAGAAGTCATTGAAGACATAAAGATTGTAAAGCGCATCTTGAGGAAACTTCCACCTCGGTTCAATCCGAAAGTTTCAGTACTAGAAGATAAAGATCCAAAAGAGCTGACATTGGACAATTTGCACAGTACCTTGGTTTCATATGAAATGAGGAACGATGATAATGAGGTTGTGGAAAAGGGTAAGTCTAAATAGGTGGCATTTAAGGCCATGAAGAAGCTCACCATTGAAGATTCTAATGAAGAAGAAGAGACGGATGAGGTGATGTCATTCCTTTCTTCAAATCTACAAAGAGGAAGAGGAAAGTTTAAAGGTAAACTTCCACTAACATGCTTTAGATGTGGAAAGGTTGGTCATCTTGCGGCAAGATGCCCCAAGAAGTTTCAAGATGATGATGATGATGATGACGTTGACATTCCCAAAAAGAAGGCTTCAGCTTTTGTGAAAGGTAAGAAACAATTCAAGAGAAATTTATTCAAGAAAAAGAATCTTCTTTCACAAGAATTTGAAAGTTCAGATGAGTCTGAGGATGAAGAAGTTGAGGAAATAGAAAATTGCAGAGATCGTGGGGTAAATGCCTTGGTGGAAATTGTTGGTAGTTCTCAAAAGGGAGAAGAAGCTGATGCTAAAGAAGAAGAAGAAATTGAAGGGAGAATTGATATGGAAGCCGAATTGGAAGCAGCTCTTGAGGAGATAGATGTTTGGAGAGCCAAAACGAAGAAATCCAATAAAGTGGTTCGTGATGCCAAACTCTATATGCAACAAAAGGATGAAGAAAAGTCTGAGCTGTTAGAAGAAATTGAAAGACTAAAATCCTCAACACCAGAGAGCTCAGAAAATATTGTTGAGTATAAGCTTAAAATTGAGGAACAAAAGAAAGAAATTGATTGTTTGACTAACACAGGAAAGGAGCAGGTTAGACGTATCAAAGAGCTTGAAGAAGAAGTGGTCAGTCTGCGACAAAAACTTAAGGATCAAGATAAACTCTTGACCCCCAATGTGATATCCGAAAAGCAAGCCATTCAGAAGACAGAGAAGATGAAAGCGGAGCCTAGCAGTTCAGTAGGGAAGAAGCAGCAATTGAGCTCAGATGTTAAGGTCGTTTCTGGGCTTAGTCAAGAACAAAAATTTGCGACAATTGCAGTCAGACCGCAAGCACTCATACCGAAAGTGAATGTTGATTTGGGCACAAAACAGAATCATAATATTCAGAGATCTCAAAGGGAAAATCATAGTGCTGAAATATCACGAGGGAATGCATCATATATCAGGTGTTATTGCTGTGGGAAAATGGGACATGCACAGTATGTGTGTTCCATAGCCAAGAGATACAGAAGGGAACATGAACAGAGATAGAATCCAAACAGAGAACGGTTTTCCAGAACACATTTTGAAGGACACTGTTTTTGGTGCGGAGGATTTGGACACATGGCTAGGTATTGCACTTCAACCATTCAGAGAAATGTGTCAAAGCAGAATCAAAATGTTCGCAAGCAGCAGATCAATAAACCAACAAGTGAGTTAAAAGTTCAGAACAGATTTGCAGCTCTGCAAGATGAGGGTGGTCCATCATACTCTGAGAAAGAACAGAAGTCTCAATCCATGCCGAGTGTGAAAGAAAAAGTATGGACCAAGAAGAAGAAAAATGAAGAGGTTGTGGTGGTGGAGATTGCCCTTAAAGCATCAGATCGATCTGGTGTTTGGATCCTTGATAGTGGTTTCACATCCCACATGACGGGTAATAAGGATCTTGTTACAGGCATCAAATATGACAAAGAAGGAGTTGTCAAATTTGGAAATGATGAAGGTCTAAAGATTGTTGGCTCAGGGAAAGCCAAGTTTGGGGGAAAAGAGATGAGACGTGCTGATGTCTTGGTAGTAGAGGGTCTCAGTCATAACCTACTCAGTGTCAATCAACTATGTGACTCTAGGAACTCTATCCAATTTACCAAGAAGATGTGTGTTGTGAAAGGAAAAGATGGAGCAGTTGTTCTGTAGGGAAAAAGGTCAAAGGGAAATCTTTATCTTGTAGGTGGGGAAGAAGATACTTGTCTTTTATACAGAGAGGAAGAAAACCAGCTATGGCATAAGCGACTTGGTCATCTATGCCAACCATCTATGGAGGATCTCGTTAAATGTGATGCTTCTAGAGACCTTCCCAAACTATCACGTGATCGCACTCATATGTGTGATGCTTGACAACAAGGGAAAATCACCAGAAAGACATACAGGCCAAAGGAACAGAAATCAACTAGAGTGCTCGAATTGGTGCATGATGATGTATGTGGACCTATCTCACCACGAGCTATAAATGGGAAAAGGTACTATGTTCTTTTCATTGATGACTATAGTAGAATGGCCTGGGTATTCATCATAACCCATAAGACAGAGGTGTTCAGTTTCATAAAGCAGTACAGGAGGGAATCAGAAAAGATGCTTGGGCAGAAAATTCTGAAGTTTCGTACTGATAACGGTACGGAATTTACAAACAGTCAGGTTGAAAAATATCTCGAGAAACATGGGATAAGGCATCAAGTTTCATCAGTAAGAACTCCCCAACAGAATGGAGTAGTTGAGAGGATAAATCGGATCATCAACAACATGGCCAGAACAATGCTTATTGATAAGGACCTGCCAGAGAAATTTTGGAAGGAAGCATTTTTGACATCGGTCTATGTTTCAAACAGGTCCCTGTTATGTCCGAAGCAAGGGAAGACTCTGTATGAACTGTGGTATGGAAAGAAGCCAACATTGAAGTACTTTCCAATCTTTGGAAGTAAGTGTTTCATTCTCAACAAAGAACATCATAGGAAGTTTGAGGCATGAGGAGATGAAGGGATATTCCTTGGCTATTCCGAGAAAAGCAAAGCGTATAAATGTTTCAACAAAAGGCTGGGAAAAATCATTGAAAGCAATGATGTCACTATAGTTGAAAATGAGCAGAATACTCATTGAAAGCAATGATGTTACTTATTTTTTTTGTTTTTTTAACAAAAAATTTGTTTCGAAACCCCCCCAACTTATAATGAAATTGTCCCTAGTTTCATAAAAAGAAAAGAGAGGATAAAGCTGGTGGGGGAAAATGAGTTGGAAAGGGCATGGAACAAGTTCACCTGGTGGCTTCATAATGATGATTATGGTGCTCCAAAATCACTCTTTTTTCTCATGGGAGATGTAGGCACCCCCTTAATTGAATTTTTATCACCAAAAAATAGTCCATGAACCATAAAAACAAGAAAAAAACAGAAAAAAATGACACAACAATTTATTTAATACCAAGTCTCATCATTTTTATGGTTTTCCTTTTTTTTTTGTTTTTTTTAAATAAACTGATGATACATTTTCTTCTTTTTAATTTTTGGGTAAGGTAGTACTCAGGGATCACACCGCATGACATGGATGAATACAGTACTCCCCTTTTATACCCTTCCATACTCATAAGATAAGAACAGGTCAAAATACTGAGTTAGAATAAAGTTATATCAAAATGATCCACTAATACTATTTGAAATATAAAGTTGATTAAAACAACAAAATGATTGGAAACATGAAAACCATGGGTTTCCTCCCATGCAGTTCTTTTTTTAATGTCATTAGCTTGACTTGGACCCCTAATCGATTAATTATTTTCGTCATCTAAGGTAGGTTTACACAATTCTTCATCAACTTCGTGTTTTTGGAATGGTTCTATGAATGGTTTGACTCTATTATCGTTAACTTTAAATGTTTGACCATTGGTGGGATCTTGAATTTCAACATCCCCATGGGGGTACACCTTATGAACTATGTATGGACCTGACCATCTAGACCTCAATTTTCCCGGGTGTAAGTGAAGTTTAGAATTATACAAAAGAATAGGTTTTCTTGATTTAATGTGTTTGGTTTTAATATTTATATATTGGTAGGATTTTACTTTAGCTTTATTAATCCTTGAATTTTCATAAGTCTCCATCCTAAGTTCCTCAAGTTCATTGAGATCTAATTTCCTTTTTGTTTCAGCCAATGAGAGGTCATAATTCATTTTTTTAATTTCCCAAAAGGCCTTATGTTCAATCTCTACTAGAAAATGGAATGATTTACCATAAACCAACCTATATGGGTACATTCCTAAAATGGTTTTATATGCAGCTCGATAGGCCCAAAGAGCATCTAAGAGTTTGCTCGACCAATATTTCTAGGATGGATTAGCAGTTTTCTCAAGAATCTGTTTAATTTCTCTATTGGCTAACTCATCTTGAACATTGGTCTGTGGGTGGTAAGCAGTGGACACTTTGTGAGAAATTCCATACTTTTCCATGAGTGATGAGAATGGACGATTTCAAAAATGAGTTCCACAATCACTAATGATAGCCTTAGGAATTCCAAATCTAGAGAAGATGTTTTCCTTGAGAAATATAATCACAGTTTGATGATCATTGGATTTTGTAGGAATGGACTCAACCCGTTTAGAGACATAATCGAAAGATAAAAGAATTTAAATATATCCCCTATAGTTTGGGAAGGGACCCCTGAAATCAATTCCCCAATAGTAAAATATTTCAACCACTAAGATGGGAGTGAGTGGCATTTGATTCCTTTTTGTGATGGACCCTACTTGTTGACACCTAGGATAGATTTGACAAAATGTGTAAGAGTCCTTTGAGAGGATGGTTCAGAAGAGACCACACTGAAGAACCTTAGCATAAGTTTTCCTAGAGGAAAAGTGACCTCCACATGCCTCACTATGAAAAAATTTAAGAATGGACTCTTGTTCAAATTCTGGGACACACCTCCTAATGAATTGGTCAGGGAAGAACTTATAGAGGTATGGATCATCAAACACATAGTTCCTAACATCATAAAGGAATTTCCTTCGAGCTTGAGTCCCTAAGAATTTTGGAATTACTCTCATAACTAAGAAGTTGTCTATGTCAGCATACCAAGGTCCATCACTCACAGAGTATAGGTGTTCATTAGGAAATGAATCAGACACAGAAAGGAGATTTGAGTTTTCTTTGAATTCCATCCTAGAGAGGTGATCATATACAATCTTTTCAACGCCCTTTTTATCCTTGATTTTGAGGTCAAATTATTTTAAGATAAGGACCCACCTAATCAGTCTAGCCTTAGAATCTTGTTTTTTGAAGAGGTATTTTATTGCAGAATGGTCAGTGAACACAGTGATGGGGGGTCCTAAGAGGTAAGACCTAAACTTATCTAAGGAAAACACAATAGCAAGTAACTTCTTTTCAGTAGTGGTGTAGTTGATTTGGGCATCATTTAAGGATTTTCTTGCATAAGAAATGACATAAGAAGTTTTATCACAATGTTGTCCTAACACAGCTCCTACAGAAAAGTCATTGGAATCACACATAAGTTCGAAAGGAAGGTTCCAATTTAGAGATTTCATAACGGGAGGAGAGATGAGACATGATTTGAGGTTTTAGAATGAACCCTCGTAGCTTTTTTTCCAAACAAATGGAGCATCCTTTACTAGTAGAGCACAAAGGGGATTGGAGATTGAACTAAATTCCTTGATGAATCTTCTATAGAAACCAGCATGTCCTAGGAAAGACCTCACTTCCTTGACAGTTTTGGGTGATAGAAGTTGAAGAATGATGTCAACCTTTTCTTTATAAACTTTAATCCCCCTACTCGAGACTAGATGGTCAAGGACTAGTCCCTCTTTAACCATGAAATGGAATTTTTCCAGTTTAGGACCATATTCTTTTCTTCACATCTTGAAAAGACTCTCTCAAAATTCCGCATACATCCCTCAAATGTATCCCCAAACATAGAGAAGTCATCCATAAAGACCTCTAGAAAATCCTCTACCATGTTTGAGAAGATTCCCATCATGCACCGCTGGAAGGTTCCAGGGGCATTGCATAAAACAAAGGGCATGTGTTTGAAGGCAAAGGTTCCAAATGGACATGTGAATGTATTCTTCCCTTGATCCTCTAAGAATACCTCAATTTGATTGTACCCTGAGTACCCATATAAGAAACAGTAAAAGGCATGAACTGCCACTCTCTCAAGGACTTGGTCAATGAATGGAAAGGGGAAACGGTCCTTCTTGGTAAATGAGTTTAGCTTCCTATAGTCGATGCAGACTCTCCAGCCACTAATCACCCTTGTTAAAAGAATCTCTCCATGCTCATTGGTTATCACTATGATTCCAGCCTTTTTTTGGAACCACTTGGATTGGGATCACCCACTCACTCTCAACTATGGGATAGATGATACCATCTTTTAACAATTTCAGAAGTTCTTTTCTAACTACTTCCATGAGATTAGGATTGAGTCTCTGTTGAGGTTGATGACATGGCTTTGAATCATATTCCAGAACAATCCTATGAGTCCTGATAAGTGGGCTAATCCCAGGAATATCAGATAGGGTCCAACTAATGGATTTCTTATGTTTCCTAAGGAAATATAGAAGCATCCTCTCATGATTGGATTCAAGAGACGAATAAATGAAAATAGGATGTGTTTAGTTGTCCCCTAGGAAGGCATACTTGAGTTCAGCGGGAAGTTCCTTCAATTCAAGATCAGGTTGGTTCAGAATTTCAGTAGAATATTGGGACATTGGATCAATATCAATTTCTTTTTTTAGAGTTTCAGATAGGATTTATTCCCCACATATAGAAGTTTCATCTACAAGATTGGTTTGATCAGATTTAGGGAAGGAAGTTTTATTGGTCTCCATGAATGTGGTTTGCTGAAATGTTTCACTGATTGTTGGACCTAAGACTTCATCATAAGATAAATTTGAAAATGATTCAAGCCAATGAGATAAACATCCTTCATGTGAACAAAAGAAATCAATCTCATCCTGACTTAAACATCCATCAAATATTCCTTGATTTTATATGGAATCATTATCAATTATTCCCATCATGTTTAATTCATGAATGTCCTCATCATCCCCTATTTGTGAGATTTCATTATAGATGTTCAAGTCTAGACTCATGTTTCCAAAGGTGATGGTCATGTTCCCATTTCGGACTCGGAAAACAGAGTTGATTGTTGCAAGGAAAGGATGACCAAGGATGATTGAGGTTTGTTCCTTATTTCCTAAGTTTGGATGGTTGTCAAGGATAATGAAGTCAGCAGGGTAGATGAAGTTTTCAACCATTACCAGAACATCCTTTAAAATCCCCTTTGGAACCCTAATGCTACGATCAACAAGTTGAAGTGTGAAAGATGTGGTTTGAAGCTATTCTAGGCCTAACTAGTAGTACACAACATAGGGGATGATATTGACACTAGCACCTAGGTCACACAAGGCCTTGACATCTTTGGTCTCTCCTAGTTCAACATTGATGCAAGGGAAACCCGGGTCTTTCAACTTAGGATGAATGGTCCCTTTAATGGTGGTACTCACATTAGCTGCCAAAAGGACTTGGTTTTATGTGAAAAATTTCTTTTAAAAGTGCACAAGTCCTTAAGGTACTTTAAGTATGAAGGTATTTTGTATTGCATCGAGAAGGGGAATGTTCAACTTGACTTGTGAGAAGATTTCCCTCAATGTTTCACTCAATTTAGGCTTGGTTTTCCCCCTCATGCGTTGAGAAAATGGGGTATTTTGTGGGGTTATTTATTGAACAGTTTTTTCTTTCACATTGTTTTCAGTTTCCTCAGTTTTATCTTGTGGTTCATTTGAATTTTCATCCAATTTTGAATCTTCAGATGGGTTTTGAATTAGTTGTTTAGGTTTCTCAATTTATTTCCCACTTCTTAAAATAGTCACAGCCTTTAGTTGTTCATGAGTTGTTTGAGTACAACTTGACTCTCCCCTTGAAGTTGAGGATGGTACCGCCTGAGTAGGCATGGGTGCCTTTCTAGTTTTGATGGTTTGAAGTTATTATTTAAGGTAAGAGACTTCTGAGTTCATCCTTTCTATTTGTTTGTATAGTTGTTCTAGTAGGCTTTGTGGAACAGTTTGGGTTAGTGCTTGAGAAGATTGGTTTATCCCAGGGGGATATTTTGGAGGTGGGATGGTTAGTTGAAAATGGACCGGTGGCTGTTGGTATTGAATAGGTTGGGTTTGGAACTAGTTATGGGTTTGGTAGTTCTAATGGGGGTAAGGATTTTGTCCCTGTGTTTGGCTAGGTTGTTGGTTATCTTTCCAGCGGAAGCCTGAGTGGTCATTATACCTTGGGTTGAAGTTGTTTTGGTAATGAGGATTTTGAAAGTTCAAAGAATTTACTTCCACTAGGGGTCCTCCTAAAATAACATCCTTGATGGATGGAATGGTTGGGAAGTTGTCTATCTTATGGTCATTTTTGTCACAAATTGTGCAAACAGGGTCAACATTTTGGATTTCATGGACTTTCCTAAGGTCTATCTCTTCAACCTTCCTAGAGAGTGTTGTGAGTTTATCCCTAAGGCTTTCCTCTCCTCTAAGTGTATGAATTCTAGTAGTTCTTTGTGTCTTTTAAAAATAAGGTGAAGTTCCCCATTTTTTTTGTTCATCAAGGCTTTCTAGATACTCATAACCATCATTTGGGGCTTTGTTTTTAAAGGTTCCATTACACATCATGTCAATGAATTGTTTGTTCCCCAAACCCAACCCTTCATAGAAAATTATAACTTGTTCAGGAATAGAAAAACCATGGTTTGGGACCACGTTTAGGGTGTCTTTGAACCTCTTCCATGTTTCATAGAATGAACCTCCCTCTTTTTCAAAAACATTTTGGATTCTCTTTTTAATTGAAATTGTTTTGTGGTGGGGAAAGTATTTTTTGTAGAATTCTCTTTGTAGTTGGTACCAAGAGTTGATGGATAATGGTCTCAAATTGTTTATCGAATTTTTAGCTAAATCCTTTAAATAAAAATGAAATAGCCTCATCTTATCTGATTCTAGTTGATGTGGGGGGCACATGGTTTCTACAATGTCATTGAATTCCTTAATGTGAATGTAGGGCATCTCGTATTCCATTCCATGGAATGTGGGAAGGTGGTTTAGGACATGGGGTTTAAATATGTAGTTGGAATATACTAGATAATTGTGTCTAATGCATGAGGGGGCATTGGTCTAGGAAGGTTTGAGGTAGTCATTCATGGTTTGATCAACTGCATTCCCCAAGTTTGGGGATGCCTCATTTGGATTTCCATTTTGGTTTCCACCCAGGTTTATGAGTTGGTTTCTTTGAAGACCTTCCATTGAAATGGGATAAAATTTGGACTCTATAGTATCAAGAGGATTATTATCTAATGGAAACAATCCCCTAGGTTCACTTTACTCCCCTATCCTAGTAATTTCCACCCTAACTTGTCTGTTTGAATTATCATGGGTGTAGGTGGAAATGCGCCAAAAGGAAAAAAAGCAAGAGAGGGGAAAGATAAGATATATTGGGTGATAATAGAAGAATGAGGGTGAGGAAAAAAGGTTTTGGTCTAAGGTAGTTACTCAGGTCCCCGGAAAAGGCACCAAAATTGGATTAACCCCCAAATTTACCCAAGAGATGAAGGTAGAACGGTCCTTGTAGTCTAGCTTGGGTTGTCGAATCCACAGAGACCTAAGAAGATACCTAAGATGCACAACCTATGAGATGAATTCTGGGCTACAAAGTAGAAAACTTGGTTTAGATTTTATATGGTTTTAAATAACACTAAGAAACCTAAGTTAATTCAATTTAATGAAAATGGGTTGATCTTAGGATTATTCTTTGGGTGAATTAAATGAATTTTACTTCTTTAAAAAAATTAGTTTTACTAATTCTTGATGAATCCATTCTTCAAAATAACACTAACTTCTTCATTTTCTAGTTTTATGATAACTAAACTCAATTAATAATCCCATAAACACTTAGATAACCAAATTAATGATCTCTCCAAGGTGTATGGTCATTTTAGTACTTGGATTTAGCTTCCTCAAACACAGTGAAGATGAAGAGTGGAAATAATTGTAGAATGGAAGTCTTGAATTAATTAGACAATTAACAACAATTAGTTTATAAAATAACATTCAATACAGAATTTTAATCATCCTATGATCAACCCATTAAAGGTTTAGATCTCCATTGATGGTATACTCCCAATGGTGTGCGAACGATGGCTTACAAGAATTGGATTGAAGAAATTAAAATCGCAGAAATAACGAGCACTCCTCCATGTGTGTGAATGAAATTCACACCTATGTGTGAACTAATTAACCACAAAACAAAGATAGAATTGTTATTTGTTAGTTTTAATGAGAGATAATGGGAATAATATGAGAGAAAGATGTTGATTAAGAACATAGAAATACAAAAATAAACTTACATGGAAATTGAGAACATTACAACGGAACTTTGGAATAATAACATTACAAAAAACAAGAGATGTATTCCCCCTCACCATAACTTCCTTAAATAGGAAATTTGTAAGCCTTAGTCCGAGCCTCAATCAATTTATTCCCAAATATTAAATTAATTTAGGCCTTAGGGTGGTGGAAAGTAGTGGAGAAATTGATCCCCCCCTTGACTTTTTACCCTCCTTGTCTCCCCTGAAAAGATCGTCCTGTATGGGAAAACATATCGCCGAATATGGGTGGTCCATAGAAGAGTCTTTTGTTTATAAGGATGTATTATAGATTTATGTAACATTTGGGCCTATTTGGAGATGTGGATCGGGAGTTATGGCCGCATTAGTGGGATAAAATTCTGGGCCATAGATTCTGGACCAGATTTTGATCTTCTCATTGGGACGCCTTAATATCCATCATGGAGGACGAATTAGCACTGCCTTATGAATAATGATTTCTTCCTATACATTTCTTATATAATCCCAGGAAAATTGGGCTTTATTGGACTAGTATTGTGGGCCCCAAATTCTCATCATTAGGCCGGTCTCCAATCTGCCTTCTCCAGAATTGTTTCCTTTCATCGCCGAATATCACCATCATGCTTTATGAATCCTCCATTGATACCTGAATGAAAAATGTTAATATTAAAGTGTAGATAAATTTCACAAAATATAAAATTAAAATATGGATAATTAAATTCCTTAAAATCAGATGAATCTTTGGGCCTAAATTAGTGTACATTAGGAATGAAGTGTACAAATGATGGGAATGGATGTTCAAAATTAATATCCACTAACTCAGGACCATAAGATAAAAAATGAACATTTAATACCATTAAAATGTAATTAACATATGTGTTTTTATGGTCTAATCAAGTGGTAAAATTAAGTTTTATTCAAATTTTCAAAATGCTCCTAGGAGGTGGGTAAAAGACGGTAAAAAGTTCAATAAACTTTTTATATATCTAAACTTATTATAAAATGGCTCCAATTAATTACATTGAACTTATATAGGTATTATATATCTATTTTTACCTAAAATAAATTTAAATAAAATATATAATTATTTAAATAAAAAATTCAGTTTTAACCAATAACGCAGTGTTTTTTACTATTCGTCAAAAATGGAAATTTTTCAGAAAAATTCAAAAAATTCACACTAAGCTAATTTTGATATTAAGAATTCAAAAATGAATACCGTTTTTAAAAATAAAATTTATAAATTTTCAAAATGTGGGAATTTCTATTCATAACAGCTAGTTGGATTGGTCGCGGTGTGTTAGAATCTCGAAATTGTGTACAAAGCAAGCTATTGCATTATTCAAAGGGAAACATACCGTGGAAGCTTGGGGTGTTACAATGAGATCCACAAGCTATCAGGGAAGATAATACTTCAATATATCTAAAAAATAGTGAATTTTGGGTTTTTTATTTTAGGATAGTGCTGCTGGAGATTTTGGGATACATGGATGTAGGCTAGGAAGGTTCAGTGGATAACTAAGGAAAAGTAGAGAAATCAAAAATCCAAGATTTTGTTTGAGCCTTGGTTTTGTTTGACCCTTAAATCGTTTGAGTCTTGGATTTGATCCTCGAAATATTTGACGCCTTGAATCTAGGTTATATTTGAGCTTGGATTTGACAAAGAGGAGCATCGTTAGTAGGTGGATTCTATGAAGAACTTTGGATATCGTGAACTAGTTCGTGATGGTTGGAGTTCTTAAAATAGATTGGGACAATTTTATCAGCGCTTCTAAAAAGCATTGATAAAGATAACTTTTATCAGTTCTAAATTGTGTTGATAAAAGGAATCTTTATTATTGTTTTTTTAGCGCTAGTAAATCTCTATCTTTATTAGCACAAAAGTTTTAGCACCGATAAAGGTTACTTTTATCAGTTTTTTTTAGTGCTGTTGAATTTCTATCTTTATGAGTGCTAAAAAAACACTGATAAAGATTCCTTTTATCAGTGCTTATTACTTAACCACTAATAATGGATTTATAATTCTAATTATAAATAAAAAAATTATAAATATATTTATATAATTATATATATATATTATATATATATATATAGTAAATATATTATCTATTTAAATATATTTATTATAATTTTATAATAATTTAAATATATAATTATTTATTTATAATTATATAGATACTTTTCAAAAAAAATAATATTTATATCATTATATATATTTATATAATTACATATATATATATATAATAAATATATATAAATATAATTATAGTAAACATATTCATTATATAAATAAATTTATTATAATTTTATAATTCGTTAAATATATATAATTATTTATTTATAATTATATAAATACTTTTTAAAAAATAATATTTATTTATTTACAATTATAAATGTATAAATATAGTAAATATACATTTATAAATATATTTATTTATAAATAATTTTTACAAATATATTTTTAACATTATTAATTAATATTTAATCTTAAATGCATGCATGTTAAAAATGAGTGAAACTGAATAATTAAAATGAGTATACTTTAACAATATTGAAAAAATGGATAAGTTTAATTAATTAAATATAAATTATTAAAATAATATGGCTATTTATTGAAATAAAGATGAATACATATTGAAAATATTAAAACATAGTAAATATATATATAAATATATATAATAATAGAAATTGATTAAATTCCCAAAAAAATAGAAAATAAAAAATAAAAAAATAAAACTTAATAAAAATGAATAAATAATACCTAACTTTAATAATATTAATAATAAATAAATAAAAGTTACTGATTAAAGACATAATATATTAAATGTGTCAGGTTATAATGAAATTACAGAATGAATACTAAAAATTGAATAAATTACATAAAAATTAGGTTTATGTGTTTCTATATAAGATTTCATTAATTGCATAATTATTTGTGTGTGTGTTTTATATAAAAAATCATTAATTAAGTATATGTATGCGAAATCAATATAACACACATTTGATCTATGTTAAATTGAAAAATCAAACAACATTCAATTGTGTCCATTACTCGATGCAATTAGTCAGTATTTTTAATTCATATTAATTTTTAATTATAAACCATTATTCACTAAATATATTAACTATTTAATTCAAAGCATAAATATTATGTACTATATAAATCATGTTTATATACATTCATATATATCTATATATTTAATATATATTATTTATTAACATTATCAATAATTATTTAATTAAAATGTTTAATATTTTTCTCAATTTAGTTATTTTTAATTTTTATTTGTTTAATTTTCATTTAACATATATCAATATATTGAATATATACTATTTATTAATATTTATAATTTATATATAGTATAATTAGTTTATTCGTTTTTATAAATAATTATTTAATTAATAAAAAAATTAATATTTTTTTTAATAAACTCATTTTTTTATTTATTTAATTATTTCATTTTTTCAAGCCTTTATCAGTGTTGAAAAAGTGCTGATAAAATATCCCTTTATGGGTGTTAAAAATAAATCATTGATAAAGCACAACCCTGTTAAAGGCCTGTTTTGTAGTTGTGTAAGTCCAATGTTAAAAAAATAACTGGTATGAAAACCCATATCTTTTATAAACCTTAATTCATGATTTATTACATAAATACACACATAATACAATCCAAAAATATAAAAAGGCCTAGTTTCTTTAGTTAATTAGATACATAACATAATAACTTGAAATAAGGATACAAAAAGATTATTTAAAACTCCTTAACATGCCCTTAAAATTCCATCACTCTTCTAAAACTGTATAGGATAACCTATGGACTTACATAATAAATAGTTGAGATATAAATCCCATTAAGGGAATAATAAAATCACAACATGATGAAAGTAATACATTTTATTCAAGTGATATATCAAAGAGACATAAAAGGGGTTTAAATCATAATCATGAACATCGAATCATGATATAACATGACAACATCGAGGAAACATATGAATATAGAAACAACGTAAAACCTGACATCATAATCATAAGTCTTGTATAACCACTAAGAAATCATGACAGAGTGTTCTTATGATAACCTCGCATGCACCATACTTGGTATCTCATGAGATAAAAACATTAACTAATGCTTTGTAGGGAAATATAATTCTGGACCACTCATCACATTCATATTATGTACATACATTAGTGCGCCACATATATCATACAACATAAGAATGTATTTCATCAATTTTAATGCCATGGTTAAAGAGTGTCGGTTAAATACATGGAAGTCCTTGATCAATGAAGGATAAGTTTATCTTGTTAAATACCCTTAAGTGGAAATGGTTATGGGTGTAACACCCTGATATTTTATGATAAGTATATTTTTTTATGTCTTATGTTATACAGAACATCAAAGGAATATTTTACGGCACACAACACTAGCTTGGCTTGCGTTACACACAATCATGACCTTCCTCGATAGCGTGTGCAGTACGCAATACCGAGTTTCACTAAACAACGATATATTATTATAATATTATAAACTAGACGTTATGAATAGTATTAAAATAATTTTAAATTTTATAACATTATTATTCATCTTACATATTTTCTAGAACATGGTATGAGAACAAAATAAAATTTTCGGGTAAAATAAGTATTTTTCAAAAAATGCAGTTTTGCCACCTTTTGATGGCGCACCAACTTTAAATCTAGTTTTTTACAAGTTTATAAGTTCAATTTGACAAAATAAAATTCTTCTTTAGAATCAGGATATAAAAATTTACTTTGGATAAATTTTTCATATTATTCTGATAACTTTCATATTTTAATGAATAAGAAAAACACGCTATATTTTAATTAAAAACTTTTTTCATCATAATAATTTATATGGTTTAATTATAATATTGAATGGTTTTAAATTATAAATAGAATATATTTTTACCATTTAATATAATTTATGTCATTATCATTAATTTTACATTGAATTCATAGGTAAAAACATTTCAATCTTTGACAATGTTTTAACTTTTAAAACCTGTTTTCTTAACAATGGGATTAATTTTAAATTAATTACTGTAACTTCTGTGTTTTGAATTTTGAAAAAAAGTATTAAATATTTGGATTCAGTGGGTCCAAATTATGTTAATAGGTTACTTTTATTTTTTTGAGATTATGAATAGTAACTACGGTAATTTTTATTTACTGCAGTTAAAGGTAAATCGGGTAATTAAGGGTAAATATAAGATTATAAAATTACCCTAAAACTTACCAAAATCCTATTTGATGAATAAAAGTCTACCCATATCACCTAAGGGTCGGACTAGATTCATTTCATGGACTTTTGACCATGAAATAATATAATTATTATTAAAACCAAAGAAAGTGACAACATGTCACTCTCTTGAATCTTATAAGTATAATAATTTAAATTTAGTGATAAACTTCATGAAACTTCGAACATGAATAGTATATAGAAATCTAATAAAATTATCTACATCATGTGAATTTATTTATAATTTTTAGTGATTAAATAATTATCATTAATTATGACACAATAGTGATGTTGAAATTATTTTATTGATTGAATTATCAAATAAATGATTTTAAAAGTATTAAAATAAATATTATATGAACTATTTAATGTTCTGCACTAATTTTCTAGACAAAAATGACATGTTATAAATCTATTAAATATTTTAGTTTGAACATATATTCTGTATATATTTTATTTAAATTCAAATAAATGAATAGTGTCAAAATTGACACTATTGTTATTTTATAAAAATTACATATTATAAAATTTTTTAAAAATCACAAAAATATTTAAAAATTATAAATTAAAATTTATATGGTCTAAAATGTAATAAATCATACAATTATGTACAATTCACAACATATAAGTAATTATTTATAATTATTTAGAATTTAGAATTTTATTACCACAAATAAAATTAAATAGATTATATAAGGATAAATCAAGTTGATAATGTTTAAAATATATTCCAAACTTGTCTAAATTTTATTTTTTGATGATATTTCAACCCTATCTCATTTAATATTTGTATTTGAGTCATTTTTGAGGTTTTTATGTGAAGTTGGAATTTATTATAAATTAATATTTCTTATAATTCCAAAGGTGCCCCTCTCCTCCCTTATAAAAGGGAACCTCCTCCCTCTCCTCTTTACACAATTTAGATCCTTCAATATCGGCCAACCCCTGCCCATTTATCTTCTCCACTTCCTTATAAACATCTTAGAGGTCCTGGTCTTCTTCAAATACCAATCTTAGTACCCTAAGAAGAGGTTTCAAAGAGGCGTGTCGAAGAAGAGGTAATATCCTTTACCGATTCTTTCAAATTTATTTCTTCTTCTACTTATTCTTCTTTAGTCGTTTCATTATGATGTAATAACATCAGTATCACTTATATACTGGTATTTTATTATAAATATGAAACAACCCTAATTCACCTTCTATTTAATCTACGGAAAATTAAATCACCACGCGTGAGTACGTACGGAATACCGTCTCCACGCCATGGTGTCATCTGTTTTCCACCACCACCTTACTTGGATGGGTATAATGGTGTAAATAATAAATATATATTATTATTTTCAAGTGATATTTATTCTTAAATAGTATACATACACTTCAATAAAATTCCACGATCATGGGAATGATATCATCGCTCGTGCGTACGTATGGCCTACCGTCTCAACGATGTGATGCGACTCATTCTAAATGATCTTCATTTAATAATGATTATATAAATTAATTGAATAAATAAATATGATATATATTACATTAATACCATTCTGTAAATGAGGTATTTATAACCTAAAAAGAGGAATAAGAATTTATTCGACAAAACATGCATAAGAACATACAGCAATAAAGACCCGAATAACAAGTAGCAATGAGATATTACTAATAAAAACATAAGAATATGATCATATATGATATCATAACAATGAATATTATTCTTTAATAATTCAATTACATTATTTAAATCATTATACAGGAGGTTCAGATACATACAAATCATATCGGACCTAAGGTGAGGGAAAATATCGCAATCTCATTTTTATCCAAGATTGTTTATACTTCAAAATTTACTGGGGAATATTTATCATCCACATCCATGTTCCCTCAATATGTAATATTATTTCTATCCTCCTACAATTTTTTAAATCCAATATTACTCATTGTTGATTTTTAGTAAAAGATAATAAAGGAATCTTTTGTCATTTTTCGTACAAGGTACTTTTTGACTTTTTCGGCCAAAGTACGAGAAAAATGTTTTTTTAACTTATACGACATGAATGGATTTTTATGATTTCATAGAAAATTATTTCCATGAATCTTCCTTTACAAGTTTTCAAGTTTATTTTTAATCAACTTCTTTTAGTTTAAAATTGTATGACATGTTAAGAAAGGAAAAATGTTTTTGAAGTAGAAAGGATATTTTTCTCAAGAATGGAGTTCAAGTGTTTTATCAAAATTATTTTCCATCTAAGATAATATAGGGTTATTTTTCTATCCCTATTATTAAATTTATTTGATTATGTTGTGAGGGAATTATTTTATAAAGTCCTTTATCTTATATGAATTGTTTCATGATGTCACGATGTTTAAGAATCCCATTTTTATTACCTGGGTTATGCTATGATGTATGAATTATGATTTTGTGTCACACATAAGAATGGTTTCATTATGAGATGGGTGGGACCTATATCTCCCTCCAATTCATTGGGTAAAGATTTATATCTCATGAGATAGACATGTCTGGAACGACAATTTAATCTGGTTCAGTGATATAGGACTGGAACGAGGAGTGAACTCAGTTTAGTAATGGACTTTGTCTACTATGATAGTCTTGGAAATGAGTCTTGACTAATATGAAATGATTTTCTATGATTATGTGTGTATTCCACGAAGTATCATGTTTTATGTTATGATTATTTTGGATTACATTTCACCACTATGATTTATTCCATGTTATGATATTATGATCTCTTTTGTAGGATAAGATATTCAAAATCTTATGTTATTATGAATATGATAGGATTGATATTTCTTTTGTTTACCCTTAATGAGCATTTGAGCTAACCCTTTTGTATGTTTTCTTTTCCCCAGGTATGGATGAAGGGTATTAAGTAGAATATGCCAAAAGGGACTCTAGATATGATGAAATAAATGGGATACAATGTAGATGATTTATGAAACAGTTGTTTATGTTTCCCAGTTTCTAAAGACACTATACCTATATGGTCCTTTCATGGTTTTTTTATATGTTATAATAATTATGCTTTAATTTTTGAAGTAATAACCATGAATGTAAAGTGTGGGTCATTATAGTTGATATCAGAGGAAAGGTATAGTCATCCTTTGGAAACTAGGATGTGGAAGCCTTAGTAATAACCCTAAGGATATGTATAAGAATAGAACACAATCTTAGTGTTTTAGAAATGGCCATGAATAACCTATGATAATACCTAAAGTGTGAAATTTTATTCTTGATTTTGTGGTTTTCCTATTATGATTAGTGTTTTTCACACTATGATTCTTGGTTTTAGTCAATGGCTGGAACCCGAAGGAACCATGTTAATACTGAATGTGACGGGAAATGCAATGATTGTCCCCCTGAGAAACCAAACGTTATGGGAACTAGAATGAAAAATCTTGTATCCATGATCACACAACTTTCTCAAGCTATGAACCATGCAGGAATTTCAAACAAGAAAAGGAAGGAGCAACATTTTGTTGAATCTTTCATGAGGCATCATCCACCTTCATTCAGCGGGTCTTCTGATCCATTAGTGGCTGAACAATGGATCAGTACCACTGAAAAGATATTTTCTGTTCTACAATGTTCTGAGCATGATAAAGTCATCTTAGCAGTATATCTTTTGGAACGTGATGTTGATCAATGGTGGAATCTTATCAAGAATACAAGGAAAATAGATGAAATTGATTCCATGGAATGGGACGAGTTGAAGAACTTATTTTTCAATAAGTACTTCCCTCATATTCTTCGAACAAGTATGGATAATGAGTTTCTTGAACTGAAGCAAAAGGATGATGAATCTGTTGGTACCTACGAAGAAAATTTTACAAGACTTGAAAGGTATGCTTCCAGAATTATTATCCAACCTAAGAGTAAGATCGATCGATTCTTTAGTGGCTTAAAACCAAGTCTTCAAAGGGCGTTAGCCATAAGGGACGTAAATAGCTACGAGGAAATTGTTCGATGTGCACTCAAGGTTGAGATGGAGATTGAAGTAACCCATCAATCATATGGGTTTGATAAGAAGAGGAAAATGGAATTCAAAGGGAAATCTAAAGACCACAATGAAAAGAAGATGATTTTTCCTTTATGCTCAAATTTTGGAAAGAAACATGGAGGGAATTGTCTTAAAGGGACAAGCAAATGTTTTAAGTGTGGAAAAGAAGGTCATCGGGCAGTTGAATGTCGAAATAATGGGAATAATATGTCTAATGATGAGAACAAATAAAGGGATACACAGAATGCACCTCCTACACTTCAATGTTTCAAGTGCAAGGAAATGGGGAATTATGCCAATCAATGCCCTAATCCAAGGGTTGTTGATGATGATCGACATCAACAAACTCTTAAGGCCAAAGACAAAGGAAAGTCACATGAAATTACTATCGGCGATGTGGAGTATGATAACGAAGTGGTGAAAGGTACACTTACCACCCACTCTAAAGTAGCAAATGTTTTATTTGATTCTGGATCCACCCACTCTTTTATTTTTGAAGAATTTTCTAAGGGTATCGCCGTATTACCTCAACAATTAGATGTTGAGTTAGCTGTGAAAACTTCTAATGGCACAACAGTCGCATCAAAAGTTTACAATTCTTCTCCGATTGAATTATGTGGTAAAGTTCTTCCTGCAAATCTTGTGATCCTTCCTATAGTGGAATTTTATGTGATTATTAGCATGGATTGGATTTCTTTATACAGATCTCATATCAATTTCCAAATAAGGGAAATCACATTTAATATTCCCAATCAATCTACTATCATCTATCTATGCAATAATGAATATAACTTTCCAGTGGAAATTTCTTCCATCTTATGGGTCTTGATTCCAATAAATGAAGGTTATTTATCTCAAATGATTGCAGATAAAATCACGATTAAGAATATTCCCATTGTATGGTAGTTTGATGATGTCTTTCTAGAGGAATTTCCTGGTCTTCCACCAAATCGTGAAGTTGAGTTTTTAATAGAACTCATACCGGGTACTATGCCCATTTCAAAGACACCTTATAGAATGGACCCAATTGAGTTGCAGGAATTGAAGAAGAAACTCCAAGAGAATCTTGATAAAGGATTCATATGCCCTAGTGTGTCACCTTGGGGAACACCTGTTCTGTTTGTTAAGAAGAAAGATGGATCAATGAGACTTTTCATTGATTATCGAGAACTTAACAAGATGAATATTAAGAACAAGTATCCTCTCCCGTGCATTAATGACTTATTTTACCAACTACATGGAGCTCAATAATTTTCCAACATTGATCTTCGTTTAGGGTGTCATCAATTAAGGGTCAAAAAAGAGGATATACCAAAGACGGCTTTTTGTACTAGGTATGGACACTATGAATTTATAGTGATGCCATTCGGTCTTACTAATGCCCCTTCTATCTTCTTGGATCTGATGAACAGAGTCTTCAGAGACTATCTTGATCAGTTTGTGGTAGTATTTATAGAAGATATTCTTGTATATTCAAAGAGAAAGGAAGAACATGAAGATCACTTGAGAAGTGTATTAAAGACCCTAAGAAAGGATAATCTTTATGCCAAATTTACCAAGTGTAAATTTTGGCCTCAAAAAGTTTCATTTTTGGGTCACATAATCTCAAAATAAGGGATATATGTGGATCCAGCAAAGAAAGAGGTTATCAAAAGATGGTCAAGACCAACAACAGTAACTGAGATCCGAAGTTTTCATGGTTTGGCTTGATATTATCGACGTTTTGTGAAATATTTTTCATGATTATCTAATCCACTCACCAGGTTGACTCGAAAAGGAGTTAAGTTCGTGTGGACGGAGGAGTGTGAAGAGAATTTAAAAGAGTTGAAAAGAAGGTTATCCTGTGCACTTGTGCTCACACTGCCTTGTAGTGGAGAAAGGTTTGTGATCTATAGTGATGTATCCAATAAGGTATTGGGGTGTGTTCTCATGCAAAAAGATATGGTGATAGCTTATTCCTCACGACAGTTGAAAATCCATGAGAAAAATTACCCAACTCATGATTTGGAGTTATCTGTGGTAATCTTTTCATTAATGATTTAGAGGCATTATCTTTATGGTGAAGGGTGTGATATTTATACTGATCATAAAAGTTTAAAGTATATTTTCACACAAAAGGAGCTGAATATGTGCCAAAGAAGATGGTTGGAGTTGATTAAGGACTACGGCTGCTCAATTCATTATCACCCTAGGAAAGCAAACAAGGTGGCGTATGCATTAAGTCGACAAGACCATGCTATCTTATCCATGATGAGGATCACAAAAGATCCAATATTTATGTATTTAAAAAGGATGGATCTTGGAATTATAATGGAAAGGAAAAAATATTATCTTTCTCAAATGAATGTTCAACCATCTATTCATGTGAGGATTAAAGAGGCACAAAAAGAAGATGTAGAGTTGCAAAAGAAGGTGAGAAATGTTCCTGAATTCAACCTTGATTGTGATGGGTTAATAAGGTTCAGGAATCGGGTTTGTGTTCCTCCCACCCCAGAATTAAAGAAGGAGCTGCTGGATGAGGCTCATAGTTCTTCATTATCTATTCATACTAGAAGCACGAAGATGTATAGGGATCTAAAATAGTACTTCTAGTGGTATGGAATGAAAAGAGATGTTGTTGAATATGTCTCTCGATGCTTGGTTTGTCAGCAAGTTAAATCTGAGAGACAGAAGTATAAGGGGATGTTACAACCATTACCCATACCCGAATGGAAATGGCAAAACATAACTATGGACTTTGTCACTGGACTTCCTAAAACATCCAAAGGCAATAATGCTATCTGGGTCATAGTTGATTATCTTATGAAGTCATCACACTTCATTGCTATTAGAGAAGATTTCTCTCTGGATCATCTTTCTAGGATATATGTAAAGGAAGTGGTAAGATTTCATGGAGTACCACTTTCCATTATATCTGATCGGGATCTGAGGTTTACCTCGAAGTTCTGGCAAAGTCTTCAGCATACTCTAGATACAGAGTTGAGTTTCAGCACAGCTTATCATCCTCAGACAGACGGTCAGTCTGAGAGAACAATTCAAACTCTAGAAGACATGTTGAGAACTTTCTCTATGGATATCAAAGGTGGTTGGGATCAACACCTACCTTTGGTGGAATTTTCTTATAATAACATCTTTCACTCCAGAATTCATATGGCTCCTTATGAAGCTCTCTATGGAAAGAAATGTTGAACTCCAACTTGCTGGGATGAAGTTGGGGAAAGAAAGCTATTAGGACCTGATCTTGTTGATGAGATGGTAGAAAAGGTCAGATCTATTCAACAACACATAATAGAAGCTCAGAGTCAACAAAAAAGTTATACCGACAACTGAAGAAAAGACCTAGATTTTGAAGTGGGTGATAAAGTGTTCTTACGAATATCTCCTTAGAAGAGAGTAATGAGATTTGGAAGGAAGGGAAAGTTGAGCCCTAGGTATATTGGTCCTTTCGAAATACAGGATTGTGTCGGGAAAGTAGCCTACCGATTGGCGCTTCCACCTAATCTCTCTCAAGTTCACGATGTGTTCCATGTATCTCTCCTGAGAAAGTACATACCTGATCCTTCACATGTACTAAGCTCAGAAGTTGTACCACTGGAGAAAGATATTTCTTATGAAGAACAGCCGATAGAGATTCTGGATCGTAGCGAAAAAGTTCTATGGAACAAGACCACTCGCTTGGTTAATGTTTTATAGAGGAACCACTAATTAGACGAAGCTATATGGGAGATTGAGGATATGATAAGGGAGAGGTATCCTCATCTGTTTGTTAAGAAGTGACGAATTTCGAGGGCGAAATTCATTTTAAGGGGGATAGAATGTAACACCCTGGTTTTTTATGAGAAGTATGTTTTTTTATGTATTATGTTATACGCAACATAAAAGGAATCTTTCAAAACACACAACACTAGCTTGTCTTGCGTTACACGCAATCGTGACCTTTCTCGATAGCGTGTGCAGTACAAAATACCGAGTTTCACTAAATAACGATATATTATTATAATATTATAAACTAGCCGTTATGAATAGTATTAACAAAATTTTGAATTTTATAACATTATTTTTCATCTTAAATATTTTCTAGAACATGGTATGAGAACAAAATAAATTTTTCGGGTAAAATAAGTATTTTTCAAAAAATGCAATTTTGTCGCCTTTTGATGGTGCACCAACTTTAAATCTAGTTTTTGACAAGTTTATAAGTTCAATTTGAAAAAATAAAATTATTCTTTAGAATCAGGATATAAAATTTTAATTTGAATAAATTTTTCATATTATTCTGATAACTTTCATATTTTAATGAATAGTAAAAACACGCTAAATTTTAATTAAAAACAACTTTTTTCATCATAATAATTTATATGGTTTAATTATAATATTGAATGGTTTTAAATTATAAATAGAATATATTTTTACTATTTAATATAATTTATGTCATTAGCATTAATTTTACATTGAATTCATAGGTAAAAACATTTCAATCTTTGGCAATGTTTTAACTTTTAAAACTCGTTTGCTTAACAACAGGATTAATTTTAAATTAATTACTGTAACTTATGTGATTTTAATTTTGAAAAAATGATTCCATATTTGGATTCAGTGGGTCTAAATTATGTTAATTGTTTACTTTTATTTTTTTTTAGATTATGAATACTAACTACGGTAATTTTTATTTACTGCAGTTAAAGGTAAATCGGGTAATTAAGGGTAAATATAAGATTATAAAATTACCCTAACACTTTCCAAAATCCTATTGTATGAATAAAAGTCGACCCATATCACCTAAGGGTCAGACTAGATTCATTTCATAGACTTTTGACCATGAAATAATATAATTATTATTAAAACCAAATAAAGTGACAACATGTCACTCTCTTGAATATTATAAGTATAATAATTTTAATTTAGTGATAAACTTCATGAAACTTCGAACATGAATAGTATACAGAAAGAAAATAAAATTATATACATCATGTGAATTTATTTATAATTTTTAGGGATTAAATAATTATCATTAATTATGACACAATAGTGATGTTGAAATTATTTTATTGATTGAATTATCAAATAAATGATTTTAAAAGTATTAAAATAAATATTATATGAACTATTTAATGTGCTACACTAATTTTCTAGATAAATATGACATTTTATTAATCTATTAAATATTTTAGTTTGGACATATTTTCTGTATATATTTTATTAAAATTCAAATAAATGAATAGTGTCAAAATTGACACTATTGTTATTTTATAAAAATTACATATTATAAAATTGTTTAAAAATCACAAAAATATTTAAAAAATATAAATTAAAACTTATATGGTCTAAAATGTAATAAATCATACAATTATGGAAAATTACCAACATATAAGTAATTATTTATAATGATTTAAAATTTAGAATTTCATTACCACAAATAAAATTAAATAGATTATATAAGGATAAATCAAGTTGATAATGTTTAAAATGAATACCCAACATGTCTAAATTTTATTGGTTGATGATATTTCAACCCTATATCATCTAATATTTGGATTTGAGTCATTTTGGATGTTTTTATGTGGGGTTGTAATTTATTATAAATTAATATTTCTTATAATTCCAAAGGGCCCCTCTCCTCCCTTATAAAAGGGAACCTCCTCCCTCTCCTATTTACACAATTTAGAGCCTTCGAGATCTGAAAACCCCAGCCCATTTCTCTTCTCCACTTCCCTAGAAACATCCTAGAGGTCCTGGTCTTCTTCAAAGACCAATCTTAGTGCCCTAAGAGGAGGTTTCAAAGAGGCGTGTCGAAGAAGAGGTAATATCTGTTACCTATTCTTTCAAAATTATGTCTTCTTATAC
Organism: Viscum album; assembly: GCA_963277665.1. Taxonomy (NCBI): domain Eukaryota; kingdom Viridiplantae; phylum Streptophyta; class Magnoliopsida; order Santalales; family Viscaceae; genus Viscum; species Viscum album. Next base: position 955,598,576 of record OY728143.1, on the reverse strand, counting down.
TTCTTATTATTTAGTTGTTTCATTATGAAGTAATAACATAAGTATCACTCATATAATTATATGTTATTATAAATATGAAACAACCCTATTTCACCTTCTATCCATCCTATGGAAAATGAAATCACCGCGCGTGCGTACGTACGGAATATCGTCTCCATGCCGTGGTGTAATTTGTTTTCCACCACCACCTTACTTGGATAGGTATAATGGCGTAAATAATAACTATATATGATTATTTTCAAGTTATATTTACTCTGAAATAGTATACATACACTTCAATACAATTCCACGATCCTGGGAATGATATCATCGCTCGTGCGTACGTACGGCCTACCGTCTCCACGATGTGATGCGACTCGTTCTACATGATCTTCATTGAATAATGATTATATAAATGAATTGAATAAATAAATATGATATATATTACATTAATACCATTATGTAAATTAGGTATCTATAACCTAAAAAGATAAATAAGAATTTATTCGACAAAACATGCATAAGAACATAAAGGAATAAACACCCGAATAACAAGTAGCAATGAAATATTACTAATAAAAATATAAGAATATGATCATATATGATATCATAAAAATTAATATTATTCTATAATAAGTCAATGAAATTATTTAAATCATTATACAGGAGGTTCGGATACGTACAAAGCATATCGGACCTAAGTTAAGGGAAAATCTCACAATCACATTTTTATCCGAGATTGTTTATACTTCAGAATTTACTGGGGAATATTTATCATCCACATCCATGTTCCCTCAATATGTAATATTATTTCTATCCTCCTACAATTTTTTAAATCCAATATTACTCATTGGTGAGTTTTAGTAAAAGATATGAAAGAAATCTTTTGTTGTTTTTCGTACAAGGTACTTTTTGACTTTTCCTGCCAAAGTACGAGAAGAATGTTTTTTTAAAATTATATGGAATGAATGGATTTTTATGATTTAATATAACACTATTTCCATGAATCTTTCTTTAAAAGTTTTCAAGTTTATTTTTAATCAACTTCTTTTAGTTTAAAATTGTATGACATGTTAAGAAAGGAAAAATGTTTTTGAAGTAGAAAAGATATTTTCCTCAAGAATGGAGTTCAAGTTTTTATCAAAATTATTTTCCATCTAAGATAATATAGGGTTCTGTTTCTATCCCTATTATTACATTGATTTGATTATGTTGTGATGGAATTATTTTTATAAATTCCTTTATCTTATATGAATTGTTTCATGATGTCATGATGTTTAAGAATCCCATTTTTATTACCTGGGTAATGCTATGATGTATGAATTATGATTTTGTGGCACACATAAGAATGGTTTCATTAGGAGATTGGTAGGACCTATATCTCCCTCCGATTAATTGGGTAAATATTTATATCTCATGAGATATACATGGTTGGAACGACAAGTTAATCCATTTCAGTGATACAGGACTGGAACGAGGAGTGAACTCGGTTCAGTAATGGACTTTGTCCGCTATGATAGTCTTGGAAATGAGTCTTGACTAATATGAAATGATTTTATATGATTATGTGTTTATTCCAAAAAGTATCATGTTTTATGTTATGATTATTTGGGATTACATTTCACCACTATGATTTATTCCATGTTATGATATTATGATCTCTTTTGCAGGATAAGATATTCAAAATGTTATGTTCTTATGAATATGATATGATTGATATTTCTTTTGTTTACCCTTACTAATCATTTGAGCTCACCATTTTGTATGTTTTATTTTCCCCAGGTCTGGATGAAGGGTATTAAGTAGAATATGCCAAAAGGGACTCTAGATATGATGAAATAAATGGTAGACAACGTAGATGATTTATGTACCAGTTTTTTATGTTTCCCAGTTTCTAAAGACACTATACCTATATGTTCATTTCATGGTTTTGTTATATTTTGTAATAAGTATGCTTAAATTTTTGAAGTAATAACCATTAATGTAAAGTACGGGTCATTATAATGGGTATACGCAACACAGATGTTTGGCCGGGAAAATCATGGCATAATTTTGACAACATAACAAGTGTACATAGAGATTTATATAAGGGTTTAATGATGGTGAAAGGTGGTCTATAATTACTTGGTAATAATAAGGATAGTAAAGGGATGTGTAAAAATATATTCTAATAAGAAAAATTATAAATCAAAAGGCATAACTCAAATAAAGTGTTTGAATAAATAAGAGGAAGAGAGAATTAAATTACCTTGATAGGGCACTTCTAAAAGCTTGGGATAGTATTATTAAGTTATTGGGAACACCTTGGGAGGTATTTATAGAGGTATAAGGAGAATAAATTCATGCATAATAGGTTTTTAGTGAATAGTAGTGGGACTTTGGTGGGTATTTATAGAAAAAGATAGGTAAATTCATTATTAATTTATAAACTTTAGTTTTGGACTCTATATAATAAAATAATAAAACCACAAATTGTACCATGTGTTTTCGGAGAGGAATACTCAAGAGGGGGGTGAATTGAGTTCCTATTAAAAAATTTTATATAAAAGATTTCTATTAAAATCCCCCAATTTAAATAACAAGCTAAACTGTAGTGAATTTGTAATACAGTAAAGGTTCATTTAGGTTCTTAAAATATTGATTAGTTCTCAGTTAATCTAATCTGAAGATTAGATTAGCTTTTGAAACTAACCTACTGGTTTACAATAAATATAAACACTTGGTAGTTTAACTATCAGAGTAACTTTAAAATAGATTTATATTTAAAGTACTTAGCAGCAGAATATTCAAAATAGTTTTAACTAAAATAAAAATGCATAACAGTTTTAAACAAGAGGTTCAGTCTCAAGAAGAGACTTAGTCCTCTGAAACAGTTTTATATAAACTATGATCCACACCCTGTATCGGGGTTTTACAACAGTGCACTGACTATCCAGGTCCTTAGATCTCTACCACAGTTCTACGTGGGAAAACTAAATTACATCACAAAGGCTGTCCAGGTCACACTTGACCTCTACCACTATCCACAGTGGCATACAAGAGTGTAAGGGAAAGATTTAGTGAGGATTTAGAAATCCTCCAATTCAACACAGGAGACAGTGTGTGCTTAAAATAAAGATAACACACACTGCTCAAAATTTAAATAAATTAAACACAGTGGATCTAAAAAAATAGATATGAGTTTAGAATTATCTATGTGTTTTTAGTGAAGCTCTGGACTCCATGGATTGATCATAATTTTCTCTGAGTCCTTCTCTGGTTTTTCTCAAAAAAAAATAGTGTGTTGTTTTTTTATTTGACTTTCAGTTCTAGCTTGATCATCTTGATTAGCTTGAGTGTAGGTGTAGTCATTGAATCTCTTCACTCCTTGAATGTTCAGGTTCTACAGGTTCAGCATGTGTTCTTCCTTCTTCTTCATCTATGTATGTATGTCCTCATGTATATCCAGAAACTTGTTTCGTAGGTGTGTTGAAAAGGCTTGTTCTATGGTATCTCAAGGTTCCCTTTTATATTCCTTGAGCTCCAGAAATAGGAATGATTTGTACGAGGTACAATTCCTGACATGCCAAAAACTATCATTAATTAATAGTATATGCATTAAATTATCCAAACATGATTGTTGCTTATAATAAACAAAGTTAAATAAATGACACAGTGTCGGGTGTCTGGTGGTCTCTGTAACGGTTGTTTTATGTAGCGGTAGCTCCTTATAGTGGTAGCTCCAAGTACCGGTGACTATATGTAGCGATGAATTCCTTTAGCGGTAGCTCTTGGTAGAGGTAGACTTATGTACCAGTGACCCATATCGGTGAGCTTGTAATGGTAGACTTTATAACAGTAGTTGTAACTCTATATCGGTTGACTTGTGCATACCAGTAGACTTACTCTATCAGTAGCTCAGGTGTAACGGTAACTGTTTGCATACCGGTGACCTTTCTATATCGGTAGTTATTTGTCTGTTTATTCAAACCATCCATAGATTAAGTTAGGATAAAACATTACAAAGTAAATGAACATTTGATTAACTGAATGTTCTTGAATGAAAGATAAATAATTTGAACATATTCAACAGTATTTATATTTTGAAATTAAACACTTAAATAGTAAATAAAGTAATGAAAAGTTTAATCAATAAACATCATTTGGGATTATCAAAACATAATTAATCATAATTGAGATTATCAAAACTGGTGAGTCCAACAATCTCCCCTGTTTTGATAATCACAAATTATGGCAGGTAATCCAAATATATCAGACTAAAATACAATTTTTATTATTTCTCAGTGTGTTCCAACATAGGTAAAATATGTTTCAGAGATAAATAGAAATTTTCAAGTTCAAATGTATCAGAGAAAATTGATTTAGAGAAAAAAAAGAAATAAAATATTAATATCCATGTCTGACATATATCCCTCTTTTAATAAATAATCTTTCCCCTTTATCATTTCTCCCACAATAAATAATCCTCCCCTTTATCATTTCCCCCCCTTTGGGATTAGAAAAAATAAGGGAGGTATAAGATAAGGATGTAAGGAATGTATAAAAGAATAGAAAATATGGGGAATCATAGTTAAAATATAAGAGATAAAGTTGTTTATCAAAGGGAAATTAAACAATAAAAGTATGGAACAGAGGTAAAAACAAAAGTTTAAAAGTAAAGGATAAATAAATGAAGTAGGCAGCATAGGTAAAAATGGAGACAAAAATATTGAAAAAGAGGTATATATTAAGGATCCAAAAGTACATAAGGATTACAAAAACTATATACAAGGTACAAATGATCCCTATCAAATTCATCTAGACCCACTCAATCCACTTCCTAAATGTCCACTTTGGATTTTCCTTTGGGATCTAAGGTAGACCTAGGCTGGGCAGCTTCGGTTGAAGGCTTGGGAACTCCAGAAATGACCACTGGAGGTTGAGCAACTGAAACTGTTCCTGGCCTGTAGTGGGTACTCCTCTGAGTAATCATTGGTTTCAAGCTTCTGATAGCTTAAGCTGGGGTCATCTGAAATGTAGAAGCATTAGATCCAGATGCAGGTAAAGCTGGAGGTGCAATCATTGGCTGAGCATCAACATTTAAAAAGGGCAGTAAGAGATTTCTAAAATCCATGATAATCCCTCCTCCTCTCTCTATATCAGAAATAAAGTCATCCTTGTTTTCTAGGAATTTTTACGAAGCTGGGGGCAACTCCTTGAGCTTACTCACTTGCTCTCTAAAGGCTTGAGTCACAGGAGGTAATTTCAAATTTTCTAACAAAACTTTGAAGTGATTTTTCAACTGATGTTTAGTATAGACCCTTTAGAAATAGTAATCCACCTTGTACTTTACTTCTTTCTGAGAAGCAGTGGCCTCCCTCATAAAATAATGAACAATTTTTCTTATATCCCTAGTGGAAGTCACCACTTGGTTCAAGGCAGCAGATTCTATAGAACCACTGGTGGAAGACTATCCAAGCTCTTCTCTCATCACAACTCTAATCTAATCAACATCTAAAGAAGGTCTGGAAGCACTAAGAGGTGCAACAATAAAAGCTATTGTTTCCTTAAATTATTTAGTCAGCCCACTAATGAGATTTTTCACAACAAGGTCCTAGGTACTGAAATGATGCTTCATGGAATTTTTAAATTCCTCAAAAACGGATACCATCTGGCCAACTATACTTTTCACAAATGTCAAATCCTTGTCTTCTTGAGATTTAGAACTCATATAAGACTCCATAGAGACAACTGATTTCTATAGAGATTCAACATCCTCTGCCAAGCATGAAACTTGACTCTGGAAGGTCTTTACTTCATCCAAAATACTAGATACAGATTCAGTCATAACAAATTGAATGGATGATATTAAAGAGGTTTCCATTCTTCTCATTTCCTCTACAAAACAGGTCTTGAGATTAGACTTCAACTGGTCTAGGTCAACTTTTCTTACTAAATCCATAGGTAAAGTCTCAGAAAGGATATTATAATTGACATGTGGTCTTCTGATGGGTGTCTTATCTTCTAAATCAGGATAGTCTAACCCAAAAACTACAAAACCTAGGTCTTCTTCCCAGTCTTCAATCTCATGAGCTACTGATACAGTACCATGTCTGGTGGGATGATCCCCCTCAATATTTTTATTCTCCTGTACATGTACATCAATAGCAGCCTCAGCAGGTCGGTCTTCCTCAGAAGAATCATCCACAACCATCTACATTTAAACAAAAGGGGGCTCATTAAGTATAGGTGCAGGTTATGTCATCTCAACCAAAATAGCCTCTATAGTCATTGTATAACTCCCAATTACTGGACTCAAACTCAAAGTACTCTCATCTGAGCTATTAAATTTAGATTCTCTTCTGGGTAAAGTAGATTGATGAATGTCCTCTCCATAAGAAATACTCTGAAGTGCAAGGCTAAGAGGAAGTTCAGGGTCTCCTTCTTCTTCCACTAAAGTCTCTTCATCCTCAACATCAACAGAATCCTCAGCATAACTATAAGTAGGTTCATCTTTGTCAGGTCCTAGACCTGGATTCCTCTCATCCTTAGTCCTAGAATGATGGTCCACATGATTAAATTCATCATACAATTTACCATCATCATTCACCCATTGTTTCTTCCAAGGGTTCTAGCTTACTTTCGTATATTTACAGATAGTCTTAATAATGCAGAAATTTTCTTTAACAACAACAGTTTCATCCCCAAATTTAGAAATACCTTTGACTTTTAACATAATGGAAATAAGCTTAGCAGATAACAAATTATTTGTCTTTAATTTAGGTCTAGTCAGATCTTTTATCTATATCATCAACAATCTGCATAGATTGACCTTCACTCCATGCCTAAACAAGTACATCAAATATATATCCTAAAACTTTGGGGTTGAAAAATCTCCTCACCTGGGACTAATCACATGTTGAATTAACTTAAACAATAATATGTTTTCTCTTTCCATTTCAGTAGAAATAACTTTTCTAGGTGATTCATTCCCAGTTAACTCAAGCAAGGAAGCCTCATACTCAAAATGGTCACTAGTTGAAGGTACTAATTTAGATGAAAAACTATACTCTCCTTCATGAGGTACTTTCAGACTTTCATCCCATTCAGTAGATGAAAAATATATCTTTGTATCATTTACCACAGAAATCATCCTGTTCTCATATTCATTAATTTCAAATATAACAAACTCATAAAATTTCTTAACTAGTTTTGGGTAATAAGGCCCATTGTTGTTTTCAAAACAATCTAGACATCCTTGCTCTTCTAAAATCCTAAAAATCAGATACTTTCTTGACATCAACCACTCATCACAAAGCTCCTTCTCAATCAATATTTCCCTCTTCGATAAATGCAGATTCTATAACTTTTTCTTCTCTTTAGAAGTACCACTACTACTTCCAGTGGCTCCAGAACCGACTTTTTATTGCTTCACACTCGGCTCATTACCTTCAAAAGTTATCGGTCGCTTAACTCAGGCCATTTCCAAATCGAGAAACTTAGGAATCACAAGATTTCAAAGGCTTGGTTAGGTGAGGACTTGGAAGGGTGGAGTTTCTAGTGGATTGAATTAGATTTATAATTGACTTATATAATTTAGGAATCGAAATATAATAAATGTATATATACATTAAAATGATAAAGCGTCTCGTATTAAAACACAAAAATTTAAAACAGCACGATATATCGTTAACCATTCTACCGGTGAGGATTATAATGGTAAGCACTACCAGTGAGGTATACTAACGGTGAGGTTTCTATAATGGTGAGGTGTGTCTAATGGTGATTTTTATCTAATGATGAGGTTTTTCTAATGGTGAAGTGTGTCTAACGGTGAGGTGTGTCTAACGGTGAGCTTTGTCTAATGGTGAGGTTTGTCTAATGGTGAAGTGTGTCTAACGGTGAGGTTTGTCTAACAGTGAGGTTTAAGGGTAGTTGATCATTCATAATTTATGTCTAATGTAACTTAATCTCGGTAAACTTAAAGTCTTTGTAAATATATCAGCTAGTTGACTTTTAGTGCCTATAAATTCAAGATTTATATCACCCTTTTGATAGTGATATCTTAGAAAGTGGTGCCTTACATTATTGTGATTAGTTCTAGAGTGAGATACAGGGTTCTTAGAGATATTGATTTCACTAGTGTTATCATAATTATTAGAAACATGTCTAAAATCATATCCATAGTCCAACAAAGTGTGTTTGATCCACAGAATTTGTGCACAACAACTACCAGCAGCTATATATTCTGCTTCAGTAGTAGATAATGAAACTGAATTTTGTTTCTTACTATACCAAGATACTAAGGATTTTCCTAATAAATGGAATGTTCCAGATGTGCTTTTTCTATCTAACTTGCAACCAGAAAATTCAGCATCAGAATAACTTATTAAATCAAAAGATTGTCCTTTTGGGTAAAAAAACCTAAATTAGTAGTATGTTTAAGATATTTTAAAATCCTTTTTACAGCAAGTATGTGTGATTCTTTTGGATTAGCTTGAAATTGTGCACACATACAGACATTAAACATAATATCAGGTCGACTATCAATAAGGTAAAGTAAGCTTCCAATCATACCTCTATAATTGGTTTGATCTATTGGTTTCCCAGATTCATCAATATCCAACTTACAAGTGGTACTCATAGGTGTATCACTTCCCTTATTACTATCCAACCCAAAACTTTTTAATAAATCCTTTGTGTATTTAATTTGATTTAGAATAATACCATCCCTATTTTGAAAAATTTGAAATCCAAGAAAATATTTGAGTTCTCCCATTAAGCTCATTTCAAATTCATTTTGCATAATCTTTGAAAAATCAATACATAAAGAATTTTTAGAAGATCCAAAAATAATATCATCAACATATATTTGTAATATCGAAACATCTCTAGTAATATTTTTGATAAAAAGAGTGGGATCAGCAATTCCTTTAGCAAAACCTTTTGAAATAAGAAAATTAGTAATTCTATCATACCAAGCTCTTGGAGCTTCTTTTAAACCATATAAAGCTTTTGAAAGTTTAAAAAAATGATTTTGAAAATAGGGATTTGTAAATCCAGGTGTTTATTTAACAAAAACATCTTCAATTATATAACCATTTAGAATATCACTTTTAACATCCATTTGATATAACTTGAAATTCAGATGAGATGTATAATCAATAAGATCCTAATGGCTTCTAATATAGCTATGGGTGCAAAGGTTTCTTCATAATCAATTACTTCTTCTTAAATGTAACCTTGTGTAACTAACCTAGATTTATTTCTAATGATGTTTCCAAATTAATCAACCTTATTTCTAAACACCCATTTTGTGCCTATGGTCAAAGTGTCCTTAGGTCTTTTTACTAATTCCCATACTTTGTTTCTTTCAAATTGATTTAAATCTTCTTGCATAGACATTACCCAAAATTCATCATTGATAGCATCATTGATATTTTTAGGTTCTGACTCTGAAGGAAAAGCTTGATGTTCAACCTGGTTTCTTAGAGAAGCTCTAGTCTGTGTCCCTCAATCAAGATTACCTACAACAGCATCTAAAAGATGATTCTTTAGAATCCTAGTTGATCTAGTAAAGGTAGGACTAAAAATTTCAGGTTCTTCTCTAGGTTTGGGTTCACCAACAGTAGATTCTGAAATATTTCTAGAACTAGTTTTCTTTACAAAAGGTTCACTAATTTTATCATTAAGTTTTAAAATAGACAAATCTTCTTCAAGATTTTCAAGAGAAGGTTTAGGTTTATATGGATCAGTTTCATAAAATTTGATGTGAATAGATTCTTCCACACATTTGGTTCTTTTATTAAAAACTCTATAGGCTTTTCTAGTTAAATAATAACCAAGAAAAATTTCTTCTTCACTTTTAGATGAAAATTTATTCATATTATCTTTAGTATTCAGAATAAAAACTTTACAACCAAAAACTTTAAAATAACTAACTTTAAGTTTTCTATTATTCCATAATTTATAAGGGGTCTTCTTAAGTACTGGTCTAATCAAAACTCTGTTTATAATGTAAAAAGTTGTATTTACAGCTTCAACCCAAAAATAAATAGGTAAATCATATTCATTAATCATAGTTCATGTAATTTCCTAAATAGTTCTATTTCTTATTTCTACTACACCATTCGGCTGAGGTGTCCTAGGGGTAGAAGAGTTGTGATTTTAGCCATTGTGTGAGCAGTATGATTCAAATTCATGATTTTCAAGCTCACGGCCATGATCACTTCTCGAGGTTTTAATCTTAAGTCCGCTAAGGTTTTCTACAGACTTGGAGTATTTAATAAAGTAAGAGAAAGCTTCACTTTTTTGAGCTAGAAAATATACCCAAGTATATCTAGAAAATTCATCTAAAAGGACATAGACATAGTGCTTCCCATTTAAAATAGAAACTCTGGATGGTCTAAAAAATCCATGTGAACAAACTCAAGAGGTTGAGAAGTTGAAACTTCTTTCTTTGATTTAAAAGAAACTTTATGTTTCTTTCCCTTTTGATAGGTATTACAAATTTTTTTAGCTGGGAATTCAAGTTTAGGTAGGTCTCTAACTAAGTTCTTCCTAGTCAGTTTTCTATGTGAGTGTATATTGTAGTGTCCTAATCATCTGTTCCAAAGCCAAGATTCTTTATGAAAAGAATTTAAACATTTAATATTTTTCTTAGCTAAATAATTAAGATCTACAGCATAAACATTTTCATTTCTTAATTCATTAAACACCAAAACATTTTTAGAATCAAAAAAATTACATGAATCATTTTCAAACTTAACATTAAATCCATCATCACACAACTAAGAAATGCTTAACATATTATACTTTAGTCCATAAACAAATAAAACTTTAGAAATTAAAATTGAATCATTGTTACCAATCTGGCCTAAGCCGATGATCTTTCCTTTTGAGTTATCCCTAAAGGTGACATATCCTCCATCAAATTTGACTAAGATTTTAAATTATTAAAATTCTCCTATCATATGTCTTGAACATCCACTGTTCAAGTACCATGTCTTCCTATAGGAACTTTTTAAGTAGGTTTCCTACAACACAATTTTAGATAGAAAATTATTTTGGTACCCAGATTTTCTTGGGTCCAAACAGGTTATAAAGTAGAACTTTTGGCACCTAGATTTGTCTAATGGGTTTCATATAATCAATGGATTTAAAATATTTTTAAAGATAAACTTTTTTTGATCTATAACTATGTGAGTAGCTAGTTGAGACATAAGAATTTCCAGAACTAGAACTAGCAGTATACTGTCTAGATTTAGGAATAAATCTATTCTTTGTAATCTGTCTCTATCTAGGTTGATTGCCTAAACCAGTAGTATACTTTAGTGATACTTGTTTTCCTTGAATTTTTGTAAGAGTGTCCTTTCCATTAGTAAATTTTTCTAAATATTTCCTGAGTTTCTCATTAGACAATTTCATTTCAGTATTCTCTTTGAGTATTTGAGCATTCTTTTTTATTCTACTTCTAGTTCAAATTTGACGGTGCTAGTTAAAGCATGTTGTTTCTTTAAGGATTTATACTTGTCTTTTAGATCATTGCAGGTATCCTCTAGCATGTTATAGTATTCAAATAATTCTTCACTAGACATTTTTTCAGAATCAGAATCAGAATCATCTACAGAATAATAAGAGTTTTAAGCAAGAGTATCCAATGTTACCTCAGATGTGTTTGTCATGAAACACATATTAGCTTTTTGAGATTTTTCATCCTGACTGGAATCAGAATCACTTGAACTGTCTTCGGAAGCACTCCAAGTTTCTTTCATAGCTTTCTTATATTTTTTGTCCTTGTACTCATATTTCTTCTTGTACTTTAACTTCATACAGTTAGCTTTCACATGTCCTTTCCTCTTGCATTCTTAGAAGACTATGTCATCACTTTTATCAGTCATTTTACAATCCTTCTTCTAATGACCTTTATTTTCATACTTTCCATTGTAATTGGATTTTCTGAAAAACTTATTTTTCTTATAAAACATCTTAAATCGTCTGGATATCTAAGACATTTCATCATAACTGTCAGATTCACACTCTTCACTACTTGAACTATCACTTGCAGCTTGAATTTTCTCTATGTCCTTGATTTTTGAAGCAGAGGTCTTGAAGGCTACTGATTTCTTTCTTGGTTCATCATCTTCTTATTTGTTTACCTTCAGATCTTCTTCATACATCATCAACTTACCAATAATCTCTTTAATAGGTATTGAACTTATGTCACACGATTCTCTTATTGAAACCGATGTGCCTCTCCATATTTCTGGCAGACATATGAGTATTCTCATGATACTCTCTTTTGCTGGAACAGCTTTTCCCAGTGAGCCCATAGTGTTAAAATTTTCATTGAACCTGAGATACATGTCAGAAATAGGTTCGTCAGGCCTCATTTTAAAATTATCATATTTAATAGTGTAAGGGTTTAATCTCATCTCTTTCACATTGGTTGTTCCTTTATGAGAAATAGCCAAGGTATCCCAGATTTCATAAGCAGTCTTACAAGTAGATATTCGATTAAATTCTTCATCTCCTAAAGCACAATACAGGGCATTCATTTCTTTACAATTATTATTGTAAGTAGCTTTCATAGGTTCATCCCAAGTATTTCTAACAGTTTCTGGAATCTTATATTGTGTCTCTATAGCAATCCAGATGTAAAATCCAATACTTTCTAAATTAATTTTCATTTTTATTTTCCATTGGGCATAATTAACACCATTAATGAAAGGTGTCATGTTTGTAGATGCACCTTCTAATCTATTACCAATAATTAGATTTTATCAAATGTATGTAAAGGGATAAAAATTTAGAAATAACAAAATTTTAAGATCTTTAAGATACAACTATAATCACAGTTAAAAAACAGAGTATTACTCCTCTGATACCAAATGTTTTCGGAGAGGAATACTCAAGAAGGGGGTGAATTTAGTTCCTATTAAAAATTTATGATATAAAAGATTTCTATTAAAATCCCAAAATTTAAATAACAAGATAAACTATAGTGAATTTGTAATACAGTAAAGGTTCAATTAGGTTATCAAGATATTGATTAGTTATCAGTTATTCTAATATGAATATTAGATTATCGTTTGAAACTAACCTACTAGTTTACAGTAAATACAAACACTTTCTAGTTTAACAATCATAGTAAATTTAAAATAGATTTATATTTAAAGTATTTAGCAGTAGAATATTCAAAATAGTTTTAACTAAAATAAAAATGCACAGCAGTTTAAAACAAGAGGTTCAATCTCAAGCAGAGACTTATTCCTCTAAAATAGTTTTATATAAACTATGATCCACACCCTAGATCAGGGTTTTACAACAATGCACAGACTGTCTAGGTCCTCAAACCTCTAGCACAATTCTACATGGGAAAACTAAACAACAGCACACAGGTTGTCCAGGTCACACATGACCTCTACAACTATCCATAGTGGGATACAAGAGTGTAAGGGAAATATTGAGTGAGAATTTTGAAATCCTCTAGTTCAGTATAGGAGACAGTGTGTGCTTAAAATACAGAGCACATACACTGCTCGAAAATGTAAATAAATGAAACACAATAGATCTAAAAATATATATATGAGTTTAGAATACTCTATGTGTTTTCAGTGAAGCTCTGGACTCATTGGATTGATCAGAATTTGCTCTAAGTCCTCTGTTTTTTGTCAAAAAAAAACAGAGTGTCGTTTTTTTCTTTGACTTCCAGGTCCATCTTGATCACCTTGATTAGCTTGAGTGTAGGTGTAGTCATTGAATCTCTTCACTCCTTGAATGTTCAGGTTCTACAGGTTCAGTATGTGTTCTTCCTTATTCTTCTTCTATGTATGTATGTCCTCATGTATATCCAGAAACTTATTTCGTATGTGCGTTGAAAAGACTTGTTCTTCAGTAGCTTGAAGTTCCCTTTTATATTCCTTGAGCTCCTGCAATAGGAATGATTTGTACGAGGTACGGTTCCTGACATGCCAACAACTATCATTAATTAATAGCAGATGCATTAAATTAGCCAAATATGACTGTTTCTTATAATAAACAAAGTTAAATAAATGACACAGTGTTGGGTGTCTGGTGGTCCCTACAACAGTAGTTGTATGTAGCGGTAGTACCTTCTAGTGGTATCTCCAAGTACCAGTGACTATATGTAGAAGTGAATTCCTTTAGCTGTAGCTCTCGATAGCAGTAGACTTATGTACCAGTGACCCATACCGGTGAGCTTATAATGCTAGACTTCATAAAAGTAGTTTTCACTCTGTATCGGTCAACTTTTTCATACCAGTAGACTTACTCTATCGATAGCTCAGGTGTAACGGTGATTATCTGCATACCGGTGACCTTCTTGTATTGGTAGTTGTTTGTCTGTTTATGAAAACTATCCACAGATTAAGTTAGGATAGAACATTACAAAGTAAATGAACATTTGATTAACCAAATGTTCTTAAATGAAAGATATATCATTTAAACATATTCAATGGTATTTATATTTTGAAATTAAGCACTTAAACAGTAACTAAAGTAATGAAAAGTTTAATCAATAAACATAATTTGGTATTATCAAAACATAATTAATCATAATTGAGATTATCAAAATAGGTGAGTCCAACACCATGGTTTTTAGACCATAATTTCTATAAAATATAAGTGGTTTTAAACATTTTGTAAGACTATGAGCTGAATATATTAAAATAATATCATTGGTGATGTGGAAGCCAGGCATGTTTATAAAAAATTGATTTTAAAACCTTAAAATATAATATTGTTTTTTGATGATTCTTTAAGTATTTATAACATTGATAAAATAACATCAAAAACACATTATTTTAAATTTGAAATATATATTTAGTCTCTTATTTCTTATATATATTTTATTACCTCTCTTTTGGGCTATCATGATGTCATAATAGAAATCGTATATTTATACTATATTTAATTTTTACCCATAAATTTGACTATCTCAAGAAAATATAAAAATCACCATTATCTAATTTTTATGTGATGATTTCAAAAATAATATTTATTTTACCAAAAAAAAATTCTAAATATGATAATTTTCACTTTCAAATAAAAAACCCTATTTATTGGAAAATACTATTTTTATGATATTAACCATTTTCTGGTCCTTATAAAAATTAAACTATAATTTATTATATTTTATTTATATTTACATTTAAATACATATTATTTTATTATAATATTTTATTAAAATAACATTTATTTCAAAAATTCTTGAATTTATCAAAATATTTTCTTAATTGAACTATATCTTTCCAGAAATACAGTTTTGATTTCTCCATATCAAAATCTAATTTTTATAAAATTCATTATATAATTATTTATAAAGTAATGATAAAAAAGGGATAAATATAATCATTATTTTATTAAAAGTAAAATATATAAATTCATATTACTAGGTTCAAGATACATGACCCATTATTACACCAGCATACACCCAAAGGGTAAAGTGTGTGATGGTTGTGATTTCTTGGGGTGGTTTGGCAAACATGATTTTGGTCATGATCTAGATAATCTTGAACCTATCCTAGAAATAATTTCACTCTAGATTTGGTTATTTATTCTCATATTTTGATTGGTCAAAGGAAAGGACCAATGATTCCATCTCCCTTGGAAGCTCTTATATATGGGATTTATAGGGTATGATGTTAATGATTGTGGTCATTTCTTCTTACATCTATGTTAATTAGAATTTATCATAACCTTTAATATATAATAATCATAACAGTCATTGTACAATGGATATATTATAAATGGTTAATATTCTTAATGGTATATTAAATTTGATCACCAATATTTTATAACAGTCTAAAATAACCAATGTAATGTATTTGTGTTCTTTAACTTCATTACTTAATAAGGCATTTATCCATTCAAAAAAGAAATTTCATTTATAAGATTTTGGGGCATTATATTCTTCCCCACTTTAGAAATTTCACCCTCAAAATTTCATTTCATACCCTAAAATAGATGAGGGTAATTTTTTCATCACCACTTCTAGTTACCATGTTTCTTCCTCAAACTTTTGGTTTATCCATAGTACATTGATCAAGTGAGTTGTACTGTTTCATGTAACTTTGTCTCCATGATCTAATATCTTTATCTAATTCTCATCATATGAAAGATCATTCTTCAAGGGTACCACCTTTGGATTCAGTACATATGAGGGGTCTGGTATATACTTCCTCAAGAGGTATAAATGTAACACAACATGTACTTTGGATAGGTTGTGTGTGAGTTCTAATCTATTATTTATATCAATTATGTGATCATGGATCTCAATGGCGTCGATGTATGTTGGAGTAAGATGTACCTTCTTCTAAAACCTCAAGAATTTCTTCCATGATTACATACAAAGGAATAAATTATATCTAAAATCAAAATCTATGTCTTGTCAAAGATTATTTTCATAGATCTTATGTCAAATTTTTTCATATTTCAAATAAATTTGAATGGTTTGAAACTTCTTTTCCATCTCTTGTATAAGATTATTCCCCCAACAATCTTTCTATAAGTACACGACCTTATTACATTACATAATCTTGAATTTTAGTCAAAAACTCACTTATTTTTACATTGAGTATCTTTTCAGGTTTAGAGATTTAGAGAATTGGGACATAATACATTCATAAATATACACATTACTGTAGAGTGGATACCTTAAAAACAATATTCATTTCTTGAAAAATATAAAACTTTTCACATAAAACATGATTTCTTTGAAAAATATTCAAACATTTAACATGGCTTACTTCTTTGTCTTACACATCCTTATAACCTGTTAATATCATTTAAAAACTTGGGATAAGCACACAAAAAAATCTCAGTAAGGGATATAAAAAGAAGGAAATAACACATTATTCCATGAATACTTGTAACATATGAAATCATTTTCAAAAGACATACATGTCACCCATATATGATTACTTTGTGAAACATGAGATTTCCATAAGATTCCAACAATACATAAGAACATAAATAGAACCATAAAGGTATATTGGGGTATTACTTACATAATATTGTAACCCTCATGGATACCTTATAATTTATAACCCTCACGGCTACCTTGCAATTTGTGTAACCATCGCAGTTACACATGGAGTAACCATGCAGCTGACCTCCAACTTACACATATCCAATGCATTGGAGGGAGATATAGGTCCCATAATTCTTCATAAACAATTCCCAATAACCATAACATAATCATACAACATTAATAATTTCATAAAAACATTTCTTTTGAATTTTGTAAAATAGAATTTTAAAAGAGGATTTTAAAAGGAAAATCCCTTATAAATATAATATAATTTAAGTGAGACTTAATAGAGTGGATGTAATATGTGTATACTCTATAAATACACATAAATAAACATAATATAATCATAATTAATCACAAAAACAATTTAAATACCACATAAATAATGAAGTATAAGGTTAACACAAAGGATGGAAATCGAGTTAAGAATTCCCTTACCTCGGTCTTGTCTTACATAAAACTTGTTTAAAACTCCTATATAATGGTTAAAATAGTGTTATTAATATCTTAAAGTTACATATTCATATTTATAATACCTTATATGATCATTTCATTACATAATTTCACCCTTTAGTTGTTAGTATTTTGTTCCTTTCATCGTTTTTTGGTGAGTTCATTACATGACTTCCATGATTGGTTCATGATGGTTGTTCATTTCAATTGGAAGTGAAACTCAAGAATTGTAATGGAGTGGTATTTACATATTTAAAGATTCCAAAAATTATACCATTTATCAATTTTAATTCTTAAATGAAGATGATTCATAAGTTAAAACATTAATGATGTTTGTTTAGATCATTTTAGTGGTTATTTGATAATAACGACCTCATTTTGTTTTATAAATTAAAGCCATGTGTAAAAAATAATTCCAGAACCATGGAGGAGATATAATACATATATTATAACCAGGTTAAACCATAAAAACATTTCATAACCATACATGAAAAAATTAAAGAAAATTTAAATCACATCGTCCACAATGTCAGTAATTCGACACATCACGGACAATGTTTTTTATTCCTTGAATACGTGGGAGAGTAGAAGAAGATCGATGAGGAATTTTATATGAACATGAGAACATCCAGAATATAGAATATTCTGGAGCTTTCATTCCTCTTTGATAAGAGTAGGTGAGGAAAGAAGAAGAAAAGAAAGGAACTCAAAATAAAAGAAAATTTGAGAAATCCCTTAAGAAAATTTGGCAGCCTAACGGTGTCGCTTAAAATTTCATAAAATATTTTGATGAGAGAAAATGGTTATCTCATCATTATTACATAATATGGTTAGTAAGGGGAGTATGTGATGGCATATCCCAACATAATCCAAAGGTAATGAAAAATAATAACATAAAATCAAAGAAAATAATGAAAATAAAAGAGTATGTTTACCTCTTGATCTCTTCTCATTGAGATCCATCTTAAGGTCTTTGGTTTTGACCTTTTAGTGAGACCAAAAGATCTAGGACGTGGGAAGAGACTTGTGAGGAGTTTTGGGCAGAACCTAGGTAAGGCTCAAGCCTTGAGAGGTGTGGGAGGAAGAACGGAATGAGGGTGGTATTTATAGTGAAGGAGAGGGGGTATTTTTCATTATTTTAATCATTATTATAATATTTTTGCTCAATACTATGAATAGTCTCAATTCATGTGACCCCAAATAGTAATAATGGCATGTGAGTTCAAAACAAGTGGGCTTACATCACTTATGATGTCATAAATAGTGTATTTTACTGATAACTTGAATATACGGTATTTTACTATATTTCACTATTCATCAAAAATTCAAAAAATTTAGAAAAATCCCAAATATAAAACCTTAAAATTATTAAATGTGTAGAATTCAAAAATTAATCCCATTTTTTGAAAATAATTTTCTAAATGTCATTAATTTAATTTTTAAATAAAATCATACTTAATTTAAAAATTAATAATTTAAAAATTGTAACTCCTTTAATATCACATTGAAAAATTAACCAATACATCATTATATTAAATCCCTAAGAAAATAAAATAATAATAAAATTTACTATTCATTAATTCCATATTACTATTCATATTACTATTCATAAGGGTATGTTACTATTCACCAAAAATATAAGTTGATTCCATCAGAATCCAAATAACATACTGAACACAATTGTAGATGACCATTTTTTGAAATTCAAAACATAGAAGTAGTAAAATTATGTTTAAATTCTGGTTATAAATATCTAAATAAAATAGAGTTTCATTCATTTCAATTTATTTTTTTAAATATGTATGTTACATTATCCCCACATTTCAGAAATTTCATCCTCGTAATTTTATTTACTTATTAAACAAGTGAGGGAACCTTGATCATGGTGTCCACTTGGTTTCATCATCATCTTGATCATGTAAATATAATGTCCATGCATTTTCAACAATGATTTAGATATCCTTAAAAATCATTTGCTTACTTTATCAAAATACAACTTGTACAACTTGGGTAGTATGGGTGTTCATAGAAAAATAGTTTTGTAAAATAATCATGTATGACATATAATTTCAAAACATCTGATAAAACTTGATTTTTATAAAATAGTCGGACATAGTTTGAGTTGAAAATTTCAATCAATATTCCTTTTAAAATACCTAAAGTGTGTTCTGAAAGAGTATATTGTAAGAGAAAATATAAATAGGTTATGCAAGGGTCTCCTTCTTCAGTACCTTTTTCAAAATCATAATATGCTTCAAAATCTTGTGATAAGGTAAAATATTTGAAAATTCCTTGATAATATTTACCTTTCTTGAAAATATGAGAATATTGAGAAAATAGTATTTAATTAAATAAAACCCATGATCCATGATGGTATCAAGGTATGGTGGAGGTATTTGATATCTCAAAAAATTGCTTGCAAGTGAGTTGTATGTTAGAAAATGTTTCAGAGTCGTCTTGACATGACTTTACAATAATTATTGCAAGAAAGTCATCAGGAAGATATAGGAATGTAATTTGAGATCCTCCTCCTTCCATTTTTTACTGACTTTCCTTGATCTAAAAAGTTATAAAACAAGGATTTAACTTAAATAATAGACATGCAGACTAACCATATGTTTAACGAAAACTCATAATCCCTAAAGTTGTATAAACCTTTCCTCTGATACCAACTATAAGGACCCGGCCTTATTACATTACATAATCTTGAATTTTAGTCAAAAACTCACTTCCTTTCACATTGAGGATCTTTTTGGGTTTATAACGTTAGATAATTGTGACATAATACATTCCTAAAATTACACATTACTATAGAGTGGATACCATAAAAACAATATTCATTTATTGCAAAATATAAAAGTTTTCACATAAAACTAGATTTCTTTTACAAATCTTCAAACATTTATCTTAGGATCCTTATTTGTCTTACATATCCTTATAACCTGTGAGGATCATTTAAAAACTTGGTATGAGCACAAAAATCTCATTAAGGGATATAAAAATAAGGAAAGAACACATTAGTCCATAAATACATGTAACATATGAAATCATTTTCAAAAGACATACAAGTCACCCACACATACTTAATTTGTGAAACATGAGATTTACACAAGATTCCCACAATAAATAATAACATAAATAGAACCATAAAGGTATATTGGGTCATTACTTACATAATATTGTAACCCTCATGGCTACCTTATAATTTGTAACCCTCACGGCTACCTTACAATTTGTGTAACAATCGCAGTTACACATGGAGTAACCATACTACTGACCTCCAACTTACACATACCTAATGCATTGTAGGGAGATATAGTTCCCACACTTCATCATAAAAAATTCCCAAGAACCATAAAATAATCATACAACATGAAAATTTCATAAAAACATTGCTTTTGAATTTTGTAAAACAGAATTTTAAAAGAGGATTTTAAAAAGGAAATTCCCTTATAAATATCATATAATTGAAGTGAGACTTAATATAGTGGATTTAATATGTGTATAATTTATAAATACACATAATTATACATAATATAGTCATAATTCATCACACAAACAATTTAAATACAACATAAATAATGAAGTATAAGGTTAATCCAAATGATGGAAATCCGGTTAAGAATTCTCTTACCTTGGGCTTGTCTTACTTAAAACTTGTTTAAACCTCATGTATTATTGTTAAAATAGTGTTATTAATATCTTACAGAAACATATACATTATATAATAACTTATATGATCATTTCATCACATCATTTCACCCTTTAATTGTTATTATTTTGTTCCTTGCACTGTTTTTGGGTGAGTTCTTTACATGATTTCCATGATTGGTTCATGATGGTTGTTCTTGTCAATTGGAATTGAAACTCTATAATTTAAATGGAGTGGTATTTACATATTTACAGAATCCAAAAATTATACCATTTATCAATTTTAATTCTGAAATTAATATGATTCATAAGTTAAAACATTAATGATGTTCGTTTAGATCATTTTAGTGGTTCTTTGATAATAACATCCTCATTTTGTTTTATAAATTAAAACCATGTGTACAAAATAATTACAGAACCATGGAGGATAAATAATACATATATTATAACCTGGTTCAAACATAAAAATTGTTTCATGACCAAACTTGAAGGAATTAAAAAAAATTGAAATCACATCGTCCATGATGTCGATAATTCAACACATCACAGACAATATTTTTTATTCCTTGAATAAGTGGGAGAGAAGAAGAAGATTGATGAAGAATTTTCAATGAACATTAGAACATCCATAATATACAATATTATAGATCTTTCATTCCTATTGGATAATAGGAGGTGGGTAAAGAAGAAGAAAAGAAAGTAACTCAAAATAAAATACAATTTGAGAAATCTCTTATGAAAAATCGGCAGCCTAATGGCATCGCTTAAAATTTCATAAAATATTTTGATGATATAAAATGGGTCTCTAATCATTATTACATAATTTTTTAAGTAATGGGAGTATGTAATATCATATACCAACATAATCCATAGGGAATGAAAAATAATAACATAAAAGGAAAGAAAATAAAGAAAATAAAAGAAGATGTTTACCTTTTGATCTCTTCTCCTTGAGATCCTTCTTAAGGCCTTTGGTTTTGGCATTTGGTGAGACCAGAAGCTCTAGGACGTGGGTAAGAGACTTGGGAGGATTTTTGGGCATAACCTGGGTAAGGCTCAAGACTTGATAGGTGTGGGAGGAAGAGGGTAATGAGGGTGGTATTTATAGTGGAGGAGAGGGGTATTTTTCATTATTTTAATCATTATTATAATATTTTTGCTCAAGAATATGAATAGTCCCAATTCATGTGACCCCAAATAGTAATAATGCCATGTTATTTCAAAAAAAGTTTCCTTACATCACTTATGATGTTATAAATAGGGTATTTTACTTATGATTTGAATATATGGTATTTTACCGTATTTCACTATTCAACGAAAATTCAAGAATTTCAGAAAAATCCCCAAAATTCACCCTTACAATTTTTCAACATTTTGAATTTAAAAATAAATTCCATTTTTTGAAAATAATTTTCTAAATATCATCAATTTAATTTTTAAATAAAATCATACTTAATTCAAAAATTAATAATTTAAAAACTACAACTGATTTTATCACATTGAAAAATTAACCAAGACGTCATTATCTTAAACCCTTAAGAAAGTAAAATAATAATAAAATTTACTATTCATTAGGGCCATATTACTATTTATATTACTATTCATAAGGGTATGTTACTATGCAGAAAAAACACAAGTTGGTTCCATCAGACTCCAAATAAATTACTGAACACAATTATAGATTACCATTTTTCGAAATTCAAAACATAAAAGCAGTAAAATTATGTTCAAAGTCTAGTTATAAATATCTACATAAAATAGAGTTTCATTCATTTCAATTTATTTTTATAACTGAGATGTTACACTTTCTCTCTCTAAATTTATCCCATAATGTTGGAATTTGACACCTCTTCCCATACAAATCCCCAAAAGTTGTCATGTGAATGAAAGAAAGGAAATTATTATTATATGAGAAATCTACTAGGAGAAGTTTTTAATCCAAAAATCCTTGTAAATCCATTGAGCATGATATCATCATATAATATATAGTTTAAATGGTTCTTTTAGACTACGTATCCTTCTGAGATTGATAGTAAGTACTAAAACTCAACTCTGTATCCAAAAATTACTGAAGGATTCTCTAGAACCTCAAGTAAACCTCAGTTCTTGAACAGATAAAATAGAGAGTGGAACTCCATATAGTATTACCACTTCCATTATGAATATCTTAGTGATTTGGTTAAGAGATAAATATTCTTCGATAGTAATGAAATTCGATGACTTTGTAAGGTGATCGACTAACACCCTGATAGTGTTATTTCATTTAGATTTTATGGGGAGTCCTATGATGAAATCCATGGTTATGTTTTCCCATTTTCATACTGGTATGGGAAATGGTTGAATCATAACCTTACAATTATTTCATTCATCATTGACTTATTAGCATATCAAGCATTGATATAAAAAAAATTTAATATTCATCTTCATGTTATCCCACCAGAATTTTTTACTTCAGATCTTTGTACATCTTAGTGCTTCTTGGATGAATAGAGAATGCTGAGATATATGCATCATCTATAATTTTCCTCATCAAATATGGTTTTGAAGGGACACATATCTGGTTTCAAAAACTTATAAATCAATATTTAGAAATGTTAAACTCTTAAATATTCACTACCTTTATATGTAGCTACTCGTCATCTTTCTGGCCTCCTTGATCCTCTCAAGAAGGGATGGTTGAGAATTTATTTGAGAAAGTTGGGATTATGATCCTTTTATCACTCCTCGATCCATCCTTTTCATGTCCAAGAAGATTGGATCCATCTAAATATTCATCATGGATAGGGTTTTAGTATTCTTTCTACTCAGAGTATCTTCTACTTTGTTCACATTCCTAGGTTGGTAATGGAATGAAAATCATAATCCTTTATCAGATCTAACCACATTCATTGGCACATATTGATCTCCTTTTGTGTGAATATATACTTGAGGATTTTATGATCCATATATATGTGACACTTATCCCCATAGATATCACTTTTCCAAATATTCAATGTGAAGATAATTGAAACCAATTATATACCATGTATTGGGTATTTATAATCTTGGGTATTTAATTATAGGGATCCATAAGATATCACTTTTTCATACTTCATGAGTACACAACCCAATAATTTTTTGGATGCATCACTATAGATCACAAATATATCCCTAATGGTGAGTAATGTGAGAATAGGTGCAGTGATTAACCTTTTATTTAACTCTTTAAAACACTATTTGTATTCATTAGTATAGATAAACATCATCCCTTTCGAGTTATCTTGGTTAGTGTGCTTGGAAATCATGAGAATTTTCCCAAAAATTGATGATAATACCTAGCTAGTCTAAGGAAACCAGGGATCTTTGTCATAGATATTAGTATGGGTCATCCTTTAATTTTCTCCATCACCAAAGGATCCATAGATATTCCTTTAATGTTCATAACATACCTAAGGAATGTTACTTGCTTCATCCAAAACTCACATTAACTATACTTCCCATAGATATTTTCTTTTTGTAAGGTCTTCAGTACAATATTAAAATTATTCTCATGTTCATCCTTTCTTTTGAAGTAGATAATAATATCATCTTTAAATACTACCATAAATTTGTTAAGGTACTCTCTAAAGAATCTATTCATTAAATATGTGAATATAGTTAGAGCATTATTGAGTATAAATGGAATCACTATGAAATCATAGTGCTCATACCATTTAAAAAATGAGTCTTGGGTATATCATCTTTCTGCATGCTTTATAATATCCTAACATATGATCTATCATAGAGAAGTACTGGGATCCATGTAGCTAATTGAACAATTCACTGATATATGGCATAGGATACTTGTTATTTATAATTACCTTGATGAGCTCATGATAATCAATACATAGGAACATTAACCCATCCTTCATCTTAACAAAGAGGACCGACACACCTCATAGTGAAGCACTTAGGCATATAAACACTTTATCTAGATTCTCTTGAAGTTACTTCTTCATATTATCAAGTTCAATAGTGTCTATTGTATATATATTCTTGGATATTGGAAAATCTCCAGGTATAATATTTATTGAGAACACAACCTCTCATCTTGGAGGAAGACCAATAAATTCTTTAAAAAATGCATTGGCAGAAACCCTTACAATGGGAATTTCATCATGGGTGATTTTTCCTTAGTTTCAATCATTTGAGATAGATACCCTTTATCATAAGGCAGTAATATCAATTCTTGAGATGATTATTCCAAAGGAGATTCATCCTCCTCTTTTCACTTTTATAGAATCATAGGGTGATTCATGATAAGAATGGTGATTTACTTATCTTGGAAATTTATCTTGGATCTATATAAGTAATGCCAATTTATACCCATAATTAAATTTAATTCCACTAAAGGGGGTATAATAAAGTTTTTTGGGAAGTTAATCCCTCAAATATTGATAGGGTAGGAGTTATATACTTGGTATGCACTGATTTCCCCATTTTTTATTTTCACTAATATCTAACCTTATATATTTTGATTTGGTGTTTGAATAGTTCTACTAAAATTTCATGATATAAAAGGGTGTGTTGAACCATAAACAAATAGTATGTTAACTAACCTTAAATTAATATCTAGATTATATGTCACCATAGTAGTTGTAATGGTGTAAGATTTCCCTTTCACTCTAGGTCTTGGAAGTTGTTTTAATCAGTTATCATTGATAACCCTTGGATTAGTACATTGATTTGTAAAGTTTCCTTGTTCCTTTTAGTTGAAACATTAGGTAATAAGATGAGGGTTGACTAGAGAATTTCTTTATTCAATCAAATTAGTGGGTTTCTCTCGCTAGCATTCACTAGATAAGAGACCTTCCTCCCCACACCTAAATTATTCAATTGTCCCCTTCAAGAAATTTCTAGGATGCTTCTTCCCACACTTTTGAAAAATGGGATGCTGTACTTTTTTTCTAATATGATATTTCTCTATTGCTCCCCTAGAATTAATATCTATTCTATAATTTTTATCTATAGACCCTTGATATTAACTAATCTCCATTCCAACATTGAGTTAACATTAGAAAAATTCCACATAGCTTTAAAAGTATCCAATCACCAAATCTTTTTATAGACTCAGCTTTATCCCACTAAATAAGCTGTTTATGTTACTTTCAGGGTCAATAAAAGAATTTTATATGTAACATGAAAATATTATGAAGTTCACCTCATACACACTAATGGATTATTTATTATTTTGATTAAAAACAAGTAAATCCCTATCCATTTTAATATGGAGAGTTCTAGGAAAATATTTATTGAAAACATTTTCCTGAATTATTTTCACTTCATCACTTTGATCTCCTCCTAAGGATTTTTATTTTTGATCAAAATCCACAACTGACAGGCTCTTCCATCCATATGATAAATAAACACATTATCTTCTCATGCATATACTATTGAATTATGAAGAATATATTTTCAATATTTTTGATCTGTTTTTCCATGATTAAATTTTTGGAAGATCCAATAAAACTTCAAAGTCCTTTTTTGTATTAAGGTCTCAATTTAAGCTTGCTATTTATTAGGGGGATGTGGGTTTTTTCCCTAATTAAAGTTTCAATTAAAAACATGATTTAATTGAGTAATTATTATCATGAAGTTCCTAACTCATACTCCCATTAGATTGAGAATCTCATTTGGGTATTCATTACATCTCCCATCACATTAGTTATTGAATTGGTTCCTTTAATTTCTAGACATTGATAAAAATAAAGGGAAAATTAAGGATTAGAATTTTTAAAAAAATTATCATATAAAAGGGAAAATATAAAAATTAAAGTCATAACTCAAATATAACACAAATTCCTTAACCTATGAATTTATAGGTTTCAATCTAAGTTATCCATGGTCTATTTCCATGCATAAAATTTTATGGGAATTTTGGTTCCCTTCATGATTGTTTATTAGGAGCTT
The DNA here is from genome assembly GCA_963277665.1 of Viscum album. Taxonomy (NCBI): domain Eukaryota; kingdom Viridiplantae; phylum Streptophyta; class Magnoliopsida; order Santalales; family Viscaceae; genus Viscum; species Viscum album. The sequence continues at coordinate 955,571,533 of OY728143.1, read as the reverse complement.
GTAAATTTACTAAAGAATATCCTCTAGGCCTATAAAACTTGGTGTGCAGAAAGTCCTCTTTTTTTGTACAAGTTAATGATCTATTTAATACCCAATGCATTATTTATGGTAATTTAGGTATTTTTTCTTATCCATAAATATTTCACTAAATTTTTCTAATCCTAATACCTTCTGATAGCAACAATGTAAAACTGTATCTTTTATAAACCTTAATACATGATATATTACATAAATACACACACAATACAATACCAATGATCAAAATACCTAGTGTATTTAGGTAATTAGTTACATGAGATAATAACTTAAAATAGGGATACAATAACATTATTTAAAACTTGTTAACATTCTCTTAACATTCCATCACTCTTTTAAAACTGTATGGGATAACCTAGGGACATACATAAGAAAGGGGTGATCTATAAATCCTAATATGACAATAATCAAAGCATAACATGATGAATTTAATACATGTTAGTCAAGAGGAATCTCAAAGATACATAAAATTGGTAAGAATCATAAACATGAACATAAAATCATGACATAACATGATAACATCAGGTCAACATGTAACATCCCAGGTAAATAAAGAGTAAGACATTTTCATATTTATTAATATTTTTTAATTAAATGTTAATTTAACTTTAAAGGGGATGCTATTTTAAATGGTGTACCTGATACGCAACAATGGGTTTCTCTGAAATCTTACACTGCACACAATGTTGAGTTATACTGGAAAATAATAATATAATATTATTATTTTAAATGGTAGTTAATGCATAGCCTTTGTATTGGAAGGAATGAAAATAACTAACTACAATATTATTATACATGTTTTTTAAATGTATTTACCTTTATCCAATAAAAGTTATAGGCTTAAAATGTGAATGAATCCAATTTTAAGCATAAATACTCTAATATTCTTTAAAAGGTTGATTTACTATCTTTTGATGGAAAACCCTTTTTAAATATATTTTTTGCCATTTTTATAAGTTATATTTGACAAAATAAACTTCTTTTTTAGAATTGGTACATCAAAATTTACTTTGGGTAAAATTTTGATATTTTTCTGATAAAGTTCATTTTTTTAATGAATAGTGAAAAATACCGCATTTTAATTCAAAACTGCATTTTAATATAATTTATTTATATGTTTAAATTATTTTTTTAATTGGTTTTAAAGTTTAATTATATTATGTTTTTACCATTTTATCCAATTTTGGTCATTGGAAGTAATTTCACTTGGAAATTGGACATAAACAAATGTCAATCTTTTGATAGTTATTATTTCATTAAAACGCGCTTTCAAGTTTTGACAACGAAAATTAATTTAAAATTAATTAATGCAACTTATATGTTTTGAATTTGAAAAAATAGACATGTTTTTTGGATTTGGAACATCAAATTTATATTAGGGTGAATTTTTGGTATTTTTCTGAAAACCTTCAATTTTTGATGAATAGTAAAAAATACTGCTTACTAGTTAAAAACCGACTTTTTCATTTAAATCAAATATTACTGCTTCTGTAAATTGAATTTAAAAAATCTGATATACATGGTTGTCATTAGAGAGTAAAATTTGGTTCAATAAGATGAATTTTTTTTGGGGGAATAGTAACTTTTGATTTTTATTTACTGCGGTTAAAGGTAAATTGGGTAATTCAAGGTAAAAAAATATTATAATAATATAAAATTATCTTACCACTTGTCCTAACCTTATTATATGAGTCATGTCCGACCAATAAAATCTTTGGGTGAAACGTTTGTCCTTTGAAATCCACTTGGGTAAGATAATTACATTAATAACTTTTTATTTAAAGTAAAAATAAAAATATCATAAACATGTATTGTTTTGCTAAAACAATTTTAATGTGGGGTTATATAGTTGAAATATTTGACTATAAATATTCATTAGAAAGCTAAAAATATTCAATACATCATGGTATCTTATTTATAATTTTTAAACATCAAATAAATACATTTATTTATGACACAATGATGATGTAATGATTACCTCATTAATGAATGTTTTATATAAATGAGATTATAAATGTTAAAATAAATTTATTTTAAACTTTTTATGCCATACAAGAATTTTAGGGATGATTATGACTTGTTATATTTGAATTATTGTAGTTTTTTTGAAATAATAAAGTTTTTATATATTTTTTAAAATATTTGATATGAATAGTATTTAAATTGACATATATGACTTTTTAAATCAATCAATATTTTATTAAATGATATAATAATACTAAAAATCTAATATTCGGCCAAATTACATAGATTAATTTTATAATAACATTAATTAACCACTTGTGGTTTGATTGTCATTTTATGGTAACTATACTAACCATATAGTGTGAATATATAAGATAACATGGTAAAAGTTAAATAAGTTAACAAATGGTAAAATAAAAAATATAAGGATTAAAAATTATCCAAAACCTTTTAAATTATTATTTTATGATTTTATTTCGACTTATATGCACCTTATATTTAAATTAAATAAGTTTTGGACCTTTTGAAACTGAAAATCAGTTTATAATAAAATAATATTTTCAAAAATTCCTAAAGAGGCCCTCCTCCCCCTTATAAAAGGTCATCCTCTCTAACCCATTACTCACACCTCTCAAGCCCCTTGGCTTGTCCAACATCTACTCAAATAAGCTCCCAAGATCCCTCTCTTCCACCTAGTATTCTTACCTTAGGCATAAGGCACTTCAATAAAGCCTTTTGGTTCAAACCAAAGGGAGTTACCCAATTTAAAGGTAATGTCTTCCCTCAAGTTCTCTTCTTTTATTTTACTTCTTCACTCCATATGCTATATTTATTCTTTGTTTACATAACAAGAACAGTATACTCAATATACTAGGTTTTTTTTATGAGAATTATTCTAATTACACTTACACACACCTCTATCTAATGGGTATAGAACATAATGTTTCTGTGGACGATGAACTACTGCCTCACGAAACGATGATTGTTCAATCTTCTCCTACCACCTCTTATGGTGCCATTATGAAGTCATTGTAATTATATATGATATTTATGATATTTATTTTATTTCTATGCTTCTGTAATTATCTTTTATAACATACCTTTAAACTTTTCATGTTGTATATATATGATAATTTCATTTGAGGAAGTGTGGACTATCGCCCCCTCAAAATGATATGACTCATTCATACCATACATGGGACATATAAAGGATGGTGTTAATTAACTTGTGTAACATATATAAAATATGATATTATACTAGAATAATAATATACCAAGGTATCATTTGGTTTTCATTCCTTTTAAAATAAAAAAAATGAAATGGAAGTAGCGTTCATGCGTACGTACGGCTTACCATCTCCATGAACGGTGCATTTCATTTTCATATATACAAATGATATGGACAATTATAAATACATATATACTGGATATATATGATATATATGATATATAAATCATTAATATCGTTTTGGATATAATGGAATTTAGACCACATGGACAATTTATAATTATAACAAGTCTATTTTTGACTCAAGTTCCGAACATTGACAAAATGTCTGATATGAGCTCAAATAATTAACTAATTGTTATAGAAAGGTAATAATTGATATAAAATGAATAATAAACTTGAAAAAGTTTCTTAATCAAGTAGAAATTAGCTTAAGTTTATTATTCAGGGAATTAAAGAACGAACGGGTCAAGTCGGACACGAGGTAAGGGACTTCATCTCAATCTCCTTTTATTGAGGAATGTTTTGATAATATAAACCTCCTTCTTTTATACGATATATAATAAACCACTTTGACTTTTAATTTCATTTAAAGGAAATATTTTTTCTACAAAGCATTTTACTAAATGACAAAAGGAATGTTTTTAACATTTGCGGTGACAATGACCTCTTTGTCACCGTAATCGTTATTTGGCTTCCTCTATAAGCCTTAATGTTTTTAAAAGGAAAAGAAATCTCTTATTCCATTTTTGGTTGTTTTGGTATTGAAAATGGTTTTTGAAATAGATTTATTTTTTTCAATATCTTGAAATTATTTCTTGTGAATTCAAATGAAATATTGTTAGTGAAATGTAATATTTTATGTGTTATGATTTTATAATGGTACTTGGACATTTGATGGGTGGTTATGTGATAAACCAAATGACAGGTGGTTCTGTGATAAACCAGGATGGGTGGTTATGTTATAACCTCCAATGCATTAGGTATGTAAGCCGGCTGTATGTCTATTCCATTTAGTGATATGTGTGTAAGTCGGTCATATGGTTATTCCATTTAAGTATGTTTATTTCCCAAGTTACCTTTATATGTTATGTGTTCTTTATATGGGTTTTATGGTAATATTTTGGTTACAAAAGGGTAAGCAAGGAGATTTTATTCAGTGAATAGTATTTACTACTTTATAAAAGTGAAAAGTACTACTTATGATAAAGTATTCATGGATAACTTGTACTTTCAAAAAAGTAAAAGTTTTAATACTTTATGTATCCATTACTAAGATTTTTATGCTCATCCCAAGTTTTTTTTTGAAATTTTTTTCAAAGGACTTATAGATGAATAGGGTTAAGGATGGTATCAAGGAAAGGTCATGCTGTCTAAAATTCAGAACTAAACCAGACTCTTTTTTTCAAGAGTTTTTATTTTATAAAAATATATATACTGATTAGAAGTGTATACTTTGTAATATTTGAGGTGTAATGTAATAATTATGTCCTAATTCTCTAAAACTCTAAACCTAAAAATATCCTCAATGTAAATTATTAACTTAATTCAAGATTATGTAATGTTTAAGGATAGTTCCTTATAGTTGGTATCAGAGGTTGGTTTAGACAACTTTAGGAGTTAGGGTATTGTTAAATTAATATCCATAAATTAATTAATGGTAAGATTTAAATGATATAGCATTTAAATATTACCATGTTTCTTTGCCTAAGATATTTATGTGTTTAGAATGGTTTTCCATAGATGAAATAGGGAATCTATGTTGGGAAGGCATACAGAGGAGAATAACCTTCCAACTCAGAATCCTGGGATGGTTTGAATCAAAACTAAATAGTTTGTTACAGTAATGGTGCAATTGACTCAGGCTATAAATGGTGGTGTTATACATGCATGAGACCAACCAGATCAACCCCAGAGGAACTTTTTATAGTGGATCATTTCATGAGGCAACATCCCCCATCATTCAGAGGATCATATGACCCTGTTCAAACTGAAGGGTGGATCAAAGAACTAAAAAATATTTTTGATGTCATGGGTTGTACAAACAATCAAAAGTTTAGTCTTATTGTTTACCATTTTGAAGATGAAGTCGATCAGTGGTGTTCAATGGTGAAAAATATCAGGGATATCGAAGAGATTGATGCTCTTGGTTGAGACAGATTCAAAGGTATATTTCTTGAGAAATATTTTCCTAAGGTGGTTTGACTTTGGATGGAAAAAAACCAATTCTTAGAATTGAGGAAGGAGGATGACTCAGTGGTTGATTATAAAGAAACATTCACTCGATTGGAAAGGTATGCTCCAAATTTCATCTGATATCTTCATAGTAAGATAAATCAATAATACTATGGACTGAAGCCACGATATCTATGGGAATTATCCTCTCCTGAATTCAAAAGCTATGAGAAACTTTCCAGATGTTCCAAGAAGGTAGAAATTGAGTTTTCTAATGATCAGGTGTTCTAAGAGATTAAACAAAAGAAGAGGTCTAGTTGGTAGGAAAAGGGAAAAAATTCATCAAAGAAGCCTATAGGTAAGAAAATTAAATATCCATCTAGTGAGAAGTGTGGTAAAAAGCATCTTAGAGAATGTTTATCAATGTCTATAAAGTGATTCTGGTGTGGTAAGTCTGGTCATATTTCTCATAACTGTAAGGAAGTTGATCAAGCAGGCAATGAAAAGCTAGCGGTAAGATGTTTCAAGTGAAATTAAATGGGTCATTATGCAAATGAGTGTCTAAATAAGAACTCAACTGAGGGAAAGTAGTCATACTTAAAGAAGAAAGGGGTGGTGAAATCCTTTACAACTACTTTAGCAGATGTTGGGTCATCAAATGAAGTAGTATCAGGTACACTATTTGTTTATTCAGATTATTTCAATGTGTTGTTGGATTTAGGGTCTACAAATTCTTTAATTTCTAAGATATTTTCTAGTAAATTGGGAATTCCATATCAAGGTATGAAACCTGAACTTATGGTAAAAACATTGGGAGGAGATTTTGAGACAAAAAGAAATTATAAGAACCTTCATGTCCTTGTATGAGGAAATAATCTACCTGCAAACCATATTGTTTTTCCTCTAGTGGAGTTTCATGTTATTTAGGGCATCGATTAGATTTCTATTTATCATACTAAGATTGACTGTAAAGCTAAAGTGGTTTCTTTTAAGAAATAATTTTAGGTTGTGTACAAGAATGAACCTTTACTTTTGATAACATATCAGGAAGTTGAGAAACTAGTGAAAGATGGAAATGAATGGTACTTTTCACATATTTTTTAAAACAAAGGAAATGTTCATAATAATGATGTTCTAGTAGTAAATGAGTACCTTAATTTTTTCCTGATGATTTTCCTGGTATAATACAAGATCATGAAGTTGAATTTACTGTTGACTTAGTTCCTGATGCTAAGACAATTTCAAAACCCCCTTATCGAATGGCTCAAATTGAACTTTTAGAGTTAAAGAAGCAATGGTAGGAGTTATTAGATAAAGGTTTCATTCGACCTATCACACCACCATGGGGTGCTCCTGTCTTGTTTGTTAAAAAGAAAGATGGTTCAATTAGATTTTTTATTGATTATAGAGCATTGAATAACATCATTGTTAAGAACAAGTATCATTTTCCTTATATCGATGATGTGTTTGATCAGCTCCAGGGAGCTTAGTATTTTTCAAATATTGACTTGAGGTCGGGGTACCAGCAGTTGAAAGTAAAGGAAGAAGACATTCTGAAGAATGCTTTTCGTACTAGATATGGCCATTATGAATTTGTAGTTATGCCTTTTGGGTTAACCAATTCACCTGCTATATTCATGAATCTTATGAATAGAATTTCCTGTGAGTTCTTGGATAAGTTTGTGGTTGTGTTTAATGATTATATTTTGGTTTATTCTAAAATTAAAGAAGAACACGAAAGTCATTTAAGGGTTGTCTTGAAAACCTTAAAAGAAAAGAGACTGTATGGGAAATTTTGCAAGTGTGAGTTTTGGTTACAACAAATTTCATTACTTGGTCACATTGTTTCAAAAAATGTCATAAATGTTGATCCTTATAAAACAAAAGTTGTTGAATAATGTCCAAGACCTACCAATATCATAGTGATTCGTAGTTTTTTCGGTTTAGAAGGTTATTACCAGAGGTTTGTTGAAACAATTTCACAGTTATCTATCCCAATGACTAAGTTAACTCAAAAAGGTGTTAAGTTCATTTGGAAAAAAAATGTGATGATTGTTTTTAGGAGTTGAAAAGAAGATCGGTGAATGCTCCAGTTTTGGAACTTCTTTCTAGATATGGTGAATTTGTTATCTACAATTATGCTTCGTTGAAAGGACTTGGTTGTGTCCTAATGCAGAATGATCAGGTAATTGCTTTTGCTTCACGCCAGTTGAAACCTCATGAGTTAAATTACCCTACACATGATTTAGAATTAGTTGCTGTTTTTTTTCTTTAAAAAATTAGAGGCATCATCTGTATGGAGTAAAATGTGAAATATATACTGACCACAAAAGTTTGAAGTATATATTTACTCAGAAGGAATTAAAAACGAGACAAAGGAGATGGTTATAATTAATCAAGGATTATGATTTCACGATCCATTAGCTTATGGGAAAGTAAAATAAAGTGGATAACTCTTTGAGTCGAAAGCGTAATGCTACCTCAACCATGATACATTTGGAATGAGATCATTTGGTTTTTTATTTGATGAGTTTTTTATTGGAAGCTATTGGTGCAGGAAATTCCTCTTTTTTTGTTTCAGGTTTCAGTACAATTTTCTCTAGCATATAGAATAAAGAAAGTGTATAAAGATGATAGCGAGTTGTGAAAAAATGTATAGTTGGTTCAAAAGGGTAAGTTACCTGAGTTTAATATTGATAGAGACTGTGTTTTGATGTTTGGAAAAAGATTATGTGTGTCTTTTGATTCACAATTAAAAAAAGAGTTATTATGTGAAGCTCATAGTTCTCCATTTTCAGTTCATCCAGGCAGTACTAAGATGTATGAATATCTTTAGGAGTATTACTGGTGGGATGGAATGAAAAGATATATTGTTGAATTTACTATGAATTGTTTGACTTATCAATAGGTTAAAGTAGAGTGACAGTTACCGAAAGGAATGCTTCAGCCTTTACCAGTGCTAGAGTGGAAATGGGAAAATATATCCATGGACTTCATTATGGGATTACCAAAGACATCTCAAGGTAACAATGAAATCTAGGTTATTTTTTATCAATTGACTAAAACTGATTATTTTCTTCCTATTAGAGATACACTACCTCTAGATCAACTTTCTCGGTTGTATGTTAAAGAGACAGTCAGGTTACATGGATTTCCCCTCTCCATTGTATCTGATCATGATCCCAGATTTACTTCTAACTTTTGGAAAGGCCTTCAGAAGTTGTTGAGTAATGAATTAAATTTTAGTATATATTTTCATCCATAATCAGATGGGCAATTAGAAAAAACAATTTATACTTTGGAAGATATGTCATGTGTTTCTTCAATGGATTACCAAGGAATTTGGGACCAAAAACTTTATTTGGTTAAATTTTCTAATAATAATAGTTTTCATTCCAGTATACAGATGGATTTTTTTTAGGAATTATATGGAAAGTGGTGTCGAACTCTAGCTTTGTGAGATGAAGTAGGTGAAAGGAATCTGATGGGACCAGAATTGGTATAAGAGATGGCATAAAAAGTTTAGTTGATTCAGAAGAACATGAGAACAACTCAGAGTAGGAAAAAAGTTATGCAGATAATAGGAGGAAGGATCTTTCTTTTGAGGTAGGTGATCATGTATTTCTCAAAGTTTCTCCATTGAAAAGTTTGATGCGCTTTGTCAAGAAGGTAAAGTTGAGTCTGAGGTTTGTTGGACCCTATAAAATCATAGAGAAAGTTGGATCTGTTTCCTACAGAGTGGATTTACCTACAAGTTTATCCGAGGTACACAATGTTTTTCATGTTTCAATTTTGAGAAATTATATTTCGGATCCATCTCATGTTTTGAGTCCACATGTAGTTCGGTTGGGAGAAACTCTTTCTTATGACGAACAACCAGTCTAGATTTTTGACTGAAGATAGAAAGTGTTGAGGAATAAGGTAATTAATCAGGTAAAGGTTTTGTAGAAAATTCAAATGGTCTAAGAGGCAACATGGGAATCTGGAAATGTTATGAGGGATAAATAACCCCATTTATTTGATAAGTGAATAAAATTTCAAGGATGCAATCTCCAAAAGGGGGGAAGGATGAAACATCCTAGGTAAATAAAGAGTAATACATTTTCATATTTATTAATATTTTTGAATTAAATATTAATTTCACTTTAAAGGGGATACTGTGTCCGATGGAATACCCGATACGCAACAATGGGTTTTTTTGAAATCTTACATTGCACACAATGTTGAGACATACTGAAAAATAATAATATAATATTATTATTTTAAATGGTATTCAACGCATAGTCATTGTATTGGAGAGAATGAACAAAACCAAATACAATATGATTATACATGTTTGTTAAATGTCTTTACCTTTATCTAATAAAAATTAGAGGCTTAAAATGTGAATGAATCCAATTTTAAGCATAAACACTCTAATATTCTTTAAAAGGTTGATTTACCACCTTTTGATGGCGAACCCTTTTTAAATATAATTTTTTTCACTTTTATATGTTCTATTTCATAAAATAAACTTCTTCTTTAAAATAGGGACATAAAAATTTACTTTGGATAAAATATTGTTATTTTTCTGATAAAGTTCATTTTTTAATGAATAGTGAAAAATACTGCATTTTAATTCAAAATTGCCTCTTAATATAATTTATTTATATGGTTAGATTATCTTTTTTATTAGTTTTAAAGTGTAATTATATTATAATTTTACCATTTAATCCAATGTTGGTCATTTTAAGTAATTTCACTTTCAAATTGGACATTAAAAATGTTAATATTTTGATAGTTATTATTTCTTAAACACAGGCTTTCTGGTTTTGATAATGAGAATTAATTTTAAATAAATTAATGAAACTTTTATGTTTTCAATTTGGAACAATAGACATCATTTTTGGATTTGTAATATCAAATTTATCTTAGGGTGAAGTTTTGGTATTTTTCTGAAAACCTTCAATTTTTTATGAATGGTGAAAAATACTGCTTAGTAGTTAAAACCTGACCTTTTCATTTAAACAAAATTTTACCGCTTCGGTGAATTGAATTTAAAAAATAAAAAATACATGGTTTCCATTAGTAAGTAAAATGTGGTTCAATAAGATGAAAATATTTTTTGTTGAATAGTAACTTTTGATTTTTATTTACCACAGTTAAAGGTAAATAGGGTAATTCAAGGTAAAAATGATATTATAATAATATAAAATTACCTTAACACTTGTACTAAGCTTATAGGATGAGTCATGTCTGACCAATAAAATCCTTGGGTGAATCTTTTGGCCTTTTAAATCCACTTGGTTAAGATAATTACACTAATAACTTTTTATTTAAAGTAAAAATAAAAATATCATAAACATGTATTGTTTTGCTAAAACAATTTTAATGTGGGGTTATATAATTGATATATTTGACTATAAATATTAATTATAAAGCTAAAAATATTTCCTACATAATTTTATTTTATTTATAATTTTTAGACATCAAATAAATAAATTTATTTATGACACATTGATGATGTAATGATTACTTTATTAATGAATGTTTTAAATAAATGAGATTATAAATGTTAAAATAAATTTATTTTTAAAATTTTTATGTCATCCACGAATTTTAGGGATTATTATTACTTGTTATATTTTAATAATTTTAGGTTTTTCGAAAGAATCAAGTTTGTATATATTTTTAAAATTTCTTAATATGAATAGTATTTAAATTGACATAAATGAGTTTTTAAATAAATCAATATTTTATTAAATGAAATAATAATCTTAAAAATATAATATTCAGAAAAATTACTTATATAAGGTTGAAAATTTCATTAATGAACCACTTTTGGTTCTATTGTCATTTTATGGTAACTATATTAACCATATAGTATGAATATATAAGAGAACATGGTAAAATTTAAATAAGTTAACAAAGGGTTACATAAAAAGGATAAGGATTAAAACTTATCCAAAACCATTTAAATTATTATTATATGATTTTATTTCGAATTATATTCACCTTATATTTAAATTAAATACATTTTGGACCTTTTGAAAATAATATTTTCAAACTTTCTTATAGAGCCCCTCTTTCCCCTTATAAAAGGTCATCACCTCTAACCCATTACTCATGCCTATCAATCCCCTTGGCTCATCCAAAATCTACCCAAATAATCTCCCAATATCCCTCAATTCCACCTAGAATCCTTACCTTAGGCATAAGTCACTTCAATAAAGCCTTTTGGTTCAAACCAAAGGGAGTTACCCGATTTAAAGGTAACATCTTCCCTCAAGTTCTCTACTTTTATTTTACTTCTTCACTCTCTATGCTCTTTTTATTATTTGTTTACAAAACAAAACCAGTATCCTCGATATAATAGGTTTTTTTATGATAAGTATTCAAACTACACTTACACACACATTCATCTAATGGGTATATAACATAATGTTCCTCTGGACGGCGAACTACTACCTCACGAAACGATGATTGTTCAATCTTCTCCTACTACCTCTTATGGTGTCCATTATGATGGCACTGTAATTATGTAAGTTATTTATGATATTTATTTTATCTCTATGCTTCAATAATTATCTTTTATAACATACCTTTATGCTTTTAATGTTGTATATATATGATAATTTAATTTGAGGAAGTACGGACTACCTCCCCCTCAAAGTGATATAACTCGTTCAAACCATACATGGAACGTATAAAGGATGGTGTTAATGAACTTACATAACATATATAAAATATGATATTATACTGGAATAATAATATACCTATGTATCATTTGGTTTTCATTCCTTTTAAAATGAAAAAAATGAAATCGAAGTAGCGTTAATGCGTACGTACGGCTTACCATCTCCATGAACGGTGCATTTAATTTTCATATATTCAAATGATAAGGAATATTATAAATATATATATATATATATATATATACTGGATATATATGATAAATAAATCATGAATATCATTCTGTAGATAATGTAATTTTTACCACATGGACAATTTATAATTATAACAAGTTCATTTTTTACTCAAGTTCCAAACATCGAAATAATGTCTGATATGAACTCAAATAATTAAATAATTGTTATATCAAGGTAATAAGTGATATAAAAGGAATAATAAACCTGAAAAAGGTTCTTAATAAAGTAGAAATTAACTTAAGTTTATTATTCAGTAAATTAAATAACGAACAGGCCAAGTCGGACATGAGGTAAGGGACTTCATCTCAATCTCCTTTTATTGAGGCATGTTTTGATAATATACACCTCCTTCTTTTATACGATATATAATAAACCTCTTTGACTTTTTATTTAATTCAAAGGGAATATTTTTTCTATTAATATTTTTACTAAATGAAAAAAGGAATGTTTTTAATGTTTGCGGCGACAATGACCTCTCTGTTTCCGTAATTGTTATTTGGATTCCTCTATAAGCCTTAATGATTTTAAAAGGAAAAGAAATCCCTCATTCCATTTTGGGGTGTTTTGTTATTGAAAATGGTTTTTGAAATAGATTTATTTTTTTCAATACCTTGAAATAATTTATTGTTATTGGAAATGAAATATTATTAGTGAAATTCAATATTTATGTGTTATGATTTTATAATGGTAATTGGAAATTTGACGGGTGGTTACGTGATAAACCAAATGATAGGTGGTGTCGTGATAAACTAGGATAGGTGGTTACGTTATAACCTTCAATTCATTGTGTATGGAAGTTGTCTGTATGGATATTTCATTTAGTGATATGTGTGGAAGTCGACTATATGGTTATTCCATTTAAGTATGTTTATGTCCTAAGTTACCTTTATATGTTATGTGTTCTTTCTATGGGTTTTAGGGTAATATTTTGGTTACAAAAGGTTAATAAATGATCTTTTATTCGGTGAAGAGTATTTACTACTTCATAAAGGTGAAAAGTACAACTTATGATAAATTATTCATGGTTTACTTGTACTTTTGAAAAACTAACAGTTTTCCTACTTTGTGTATCCCTTACTGAGGTTTTTATTCTCATCCCAAGTTTTTTTTCGAAATTTATTTCATAGGACTTAAAGATGAATAGGTTCAATGATAGGATCAAGGAAAAGTCATGCTGTCTAAAATAAGGAACTAGACATGACACTTTTTTTCAATAGTGTTTATTTTATAAAAAAAATGGATACTGAGTAAAAGTTTCTACTTTGTAATATTTGAGATGTAATGTAATAGTTATGGCCTAATTCTCTAAAAATATAAACCTGAAAATATCCTCAATGTGAATTATTAACTTAATACAAGATTATGTAATTTTTAAGGATGGGGACTTATACAACATAGAAATGTAAAAACAATATAAAAAATGAAATCATAAGTATAATTCAAGGATAACCATTAATTAATCATAACATAGTGTGCTTAGGATAACCCTTTTTTCACCATAAATTGTATATCATGAGATAAAACCATTACGCAATTCATTATAGCTCTATATAATTCTGGGCACACCCATCACATTCATATCATGTACATGAATTAGTGTGCCACATCGATCATACAACATAAAAATTCCTTTCATAACTTTTAATCACAATATTAATTAGTGTTGGTTACATAAATGGAATTCCATAATAAATAAAGGATATTTATATCTAGGTTAATACCCTTGAGTGGCAATGGGTATGGATTTACACAACATAGATTTTTGGCATGGAAAATCATGGGATAATTTTATCAGCATAATGGGTGTACATAAAGGTTTATGGAAGGGTCTAATGGAGTAAAATGTGGAATGTCATTTCTTGGTAATCATAAGTATGGTAAAGGTATGTGTAACAACATATTCCAATTTGAAAAATTGTAAATCAAAAGGCATAACTCAAAGAATGTTCTTGAAAAGGAGGAGGAAGATAGAATCCCTTTACCTTGAGAGGGAGCTTATAAAATATTGAGAGGTTATTATTAAGATCATCAAAACACTTTGGGATGTATTTATATAGGTATAGGTAGGGTAACTTAGTTATAAATGGGTTTTTAGGTAGGATGGGTATTTATAGAAAAAGAGAGTGTAATTCTTTATTAATTTCTAAACTTATGTTTTGGACTCTATATTAAAAAAATAAAAAGACCACAAACATTAACCATTATTTTTCCACATGGTTTCCACAAAAGTAGATTTTTTTTCAATATTTTATAATTCCAAGAACTAAACATGTTAAAATAATACCATTGGTGTTGTGAAAGTGAGTCATGTTCATAAAGAATTGATTTTAAAACCTTAAAATATAATATTGGTTTTGGAGGATTAATTAAGGGTTTATAAAATTTATAAAACAACTTAAAACATTATTTTAAATGTGAAATATATATTTTTTCAAGGATTCCTTTTAGAGAATTTATTACCCCCATTGTTTTCTATTATGAAGTCATAATACGAATAGTATATGTATACCATTTTTAATTTTTCCCTAAAAATTAAATGGTATTATAGAATTATGAAAAATTAACCATTAGATAATTTCAATGTTTGATTTAAAAAATAATATTTATTTCAAAAAAATAATTTTTTAAACAAGATAATTTACACTTTTAAATAAAAATACATGTTTGTTGGAAAATAATTGTTTTTGCGATATTAACCACATTCCGAACCTTACAAAAATTACATTGGAATTAATTAAATTATATTATAATTTATATTTAAATAAATATTATTTAATAATAATATTTTATTAAAATAACATTTATTTCAAAAATTATTGAATTTATCAAAAATGTGACTTAATTGAACTATATATTTCTCAAAAATACAGTTTTTTATTTCTTCATATCTAAATATAATTTTTATCAAACTCATTATATAATCATTTATAATGTAATAATAAAAAGTGATAAAAATAATAATTATTATATTATAAAGAAAATATATAAATACATATTACTAGGTTCTAGATACATAACTCGTTGTTACACTAGTGTATGCCCTATAGGTAAGTCGTTTGATGGCGGTTCTTTCTTGGGGTGGTTTGATGAACATGGTTTGGGTAGTGATATCTATATCCTTGAACTTATCCCATAAACAATTCCTCTAGAGATTTATTTGTTGAATCTTGGATTGGGATTGGTTAATGGAAAATCCCAATGATGTTATCTCCCTTGGAAGCTTCAATAAATGGACTTCATAGGGTATGATCCTATTGGTCGAGGTCATCACTTATTTTGTTTGTATAAATTAGACTTTGTTATTGTCCTTACAATATACTAATCTTAAAAGTCACTATAAGATGACTATATTATCAACAGTTATTACACTTAATGGTATTTTAAATTTTACCTGATATATTTTATAATGGTCCAAAATAACCAAAGTAATGCATGTGTGTTCTATAAATACATTACTTAATGATGAATTTATCTATTTAAAAGGGGTATTTCATTTATATAAGCTTTGTTCATTACAACTAGGGTTGTTCAAATGCCCAAACCCACTATCTCTATGAATACAAGGATCACCCTCTCACTAGGGTCAATACATAACTAGGGCATTCACAGGGGTCCTCTAGTTCACCATAAACCATGGGCACTCACTTGGGGCACTCCCGCCAAATTTTGGACACACGGGTCCCTGTCCATTCCCAAGGGTAGGACAACCCTCACCAATTCATAGTCAAGGCATTTCCTTATAGACCAACCAGGGTATACCTTATAGGAAACCCAATGTAAACCTATCTCAAACTCCCTGGTCACTCAAGGTTGGTCACTCACCTGAACCATGTTCAAGACATGACCCACTAGGGTCAATTGATACCAAATCTCCATTTTCATCCATGGAGAATGTTTAAGTCTTTTTTCACTAGGACCTCAAGAAAAAATATTTCATTCATTTTATTTGGTTTTATCCCTCTCAAGGTTCTCAACATTCTGGGTATTTCAATAGTTGAGGACTAGGCCATCAATTATTAAGGCACAAGGCTAGTGTGTAAGGCCCAAAATAGCCATGGAAATTTATTCTATCTAGGGTATATTGATCCACTTAATAAATTTAATCAAACATTAAAAAATTAAAATATTAACCAAACCAATTCCCCTAGTTTCATGGACACATGTCCCATGCATTATAAACAAATTCATACACTTTATAAGTCTAGTATAAGGTCCACCTATCCCAATTTTAACTTTTTTCGATTTATATCCAAAGGTATAGAAATGCTTCAAAGGCCTGCTCAAACTTATCCATCCTTGACCATGCTCAATCGGGATTGTCTCAATGATCGGATCCCCTAACTCAATCCAAACATCAATAATTAATTAATTATAACATTTAAAATTAATTAAATATTTTAAACAAAAATAGGTATAATTTTTGTTGCACCCACTAATGACCCTATCATGATGGAACTATGACCAATACCTCACATGGGATCAATAGTGGAATCTTGACACTAACTTGGGCCAAACCCATGCGTTCCACAGCCAAATACCTCATTTATTTAATTTAATTTAACCAAAAACCTTAAATAACCCATGGTATGATGTTCCTTTTACAAAATAATGAGTGACGGCTGGAGAACATCATCTCAGAACATTCTCTTCCTAGGATGCATGAAAATTCCAAAGGAATTGGGTGATTTAACCATTCTATAGTTAAATCATCATTTATAACCTATACCAAAACATTGTTGAATCAGTGAAAAAAATAATAGATAAGGAATGGGGGAAAGATAGGATATTGTACCTTTAATCACCATAAAAAAACACCCAAAAAGTTCATCCCAATGCAAAAACGAGGAAGGAAGGATAGGGGAGGGGTGCTCTAGCTGCATGCACCAACAAAAAATGGGAATGGGGGTTCTACCCTCTAAAACCCTAAGGGTTAAAAATGGTTATTTTCATTATTTCAACCCCACCATCTAGCTAGTTTAACCCTTATATAAGGGGGGTCCACTATCCATCTAGCAGATAGCTAATGGTTGTAGGCTACAGCTATGTTGTAGCTTGGATACCCCAGGACTACCATGTCTCCAACAGACCCATACCCCCCTCCTAGACACCAATTGTATCTCATTATCCATCCAATAGAACTCCTTTTTGGGATACCAACATTTTGAATTCAATTCTTAATCCCAATTAAAAATTCAACCAACTCACTAGTTCAAAATTCAAATTATTCTTGAATTCAAAAATCCTATATAGAGGTAAAGCAGTAAAAACACCCCACCATAACATTTCTCATCCCTAATAAGTCACAGCGGTCATATATCTGAATCTCTTGAACTATTTGGCTCTTTAATTCATCACCAACCATTCAAGTCCCTTCTCAAATCGTTAAACACACTACAAAAGTGTAACTTCCAATTTATAGTGAATAATCCACCAAACCATGGGCCAATGCTCATAAACATTACTAAAACATGAGGATGGTGATTCCCCAATATCATCTATCATAAACCATTATTACAACATAATCCAAAATATCATTAGGACTATAGTTCTTCTAACCATAAGAATTAGCTGAAAATGGAAAATTTGAATGACATGGTGCTTCCATTATTGGAATTTCCTATTGAAAAGGAACACACACATTCTAATTATGAACTCAGAATGGTTTCTTACTCACTACACCTAAACATAAATGGTAATGTTGGTACTGAATCCAAATTCTTCTTTCCAAGATAAAATGAACTTTCCTCCACCATCCGAGATTAACATGTGCAGGGTAACGTTTCTCTAAAAATCCCCTTCCAATTATCAAAACATTACCTACATATCTAAAATGATGAATACATTGTGTCCTTAGGATATCTACATCCAATATCATGTAAAATGATCATTTTGGACCTATCTGGATGATCTTACTCAAAACATCTGGCTCCAACTGCTGACGCAATTCTAGAACACCCAAACCATGATGCCTTTATCCCTAGAGGCATCCCATGATCATTCCAACAAGATCATTGATGTATGTACCAGACCAATGGTGAATTATCATGGTCAATTCCTCAACCATTCAAGACCAACATTGTGACTTACTACAAGTACTAACATATTTTTGATCCAATGCACTCATATTATTACAAACCATCCCAAGCTTGATTCCCATGCTCAAACTACACATGATATCAATATGAATTTTTACTTGGCATTAACTAGATAATAAAGGAGTAATAAGGTCTATTTATTAATTGGTATTTAAATGCCAAGATGATTTTATAATGAATGATCCCATACACCCCATACCCATCTCAAAACAGGGTCCCATGTCCATGACTAACATCCATATCCCCACCATTAGATTTTCCTTTTTTTCACTGTACTTCACCAAAACCTCCCGTTATATATCCCATGCTTCATCCATCCCTATACGTGATAACTGGATGGGTCCAAACCCACTCATACTCGATCACTATCACAACATCTAATACCGCTCGTTTTTTACTTTTGGGAATGGTACCCATGGAATTTCTCTAGATTCAAACTATAACAGGGGTCTCACCCTATGATGGTCGTTGCTGCACTCCCCACCATATGGCCTTACATAAACCTCTATCGAGCATATTCTCATCATAATACATTTCCATACATTCAAGTTTATCCTCTCAAGATACACTTGTTTAACCATAGACATCACTAAAATTGAATCCCAAATTTTTTGTATCACCACACCCGGTCCATTTCCAAAGCATCCCTCACCACCAAGATGCTTATTTAATTTCCTATGAAGCTGTAATTCACCACTCCCCCAAGCATCTCATAAAAAATTACATAAATCCTTATCCTGCACACAGTCACTTGATAATTCTCCCCTCAATAGAACAACACATTCCAAGTGCATGGAGCTCAATCACATTCCAAACAATAATGGGATTATGCTCTTGTACCACCCAAAAATAGAAACCTAACTCAAACCTCCATGAGTCACATGCTACCAAAACTAGTCTCAAGGGACTAACTGAAAAAGTGGGTGCTCTATACCCAACATTAAATAGTACTTCTTGATTACCATATCATGAATACAGTTAGTTATACATGATTTACACTTACCATTATAGAATAGACTTTTATGTATCCAATATTTAAATGGTAATGTCTGTAGATGAATTGTCATATTAAAAGGTTATATAAGATCCTAGGCTATAATGAGAACCTTAAGATACTATGACAATAATATTAAATATATGTTCTATGGTCTATATATATCATACAAACTGGACACAGTTGATTTCTGACTATGAGGTGTTGGGGTCTTATAAGTAGTGAGACTTTTTATCATAAATTTAGTACTTGGTGATCTCTGGTATGTGATATCCTAAGGATAGACCCCCCAATAGGAATGACACATGTTTTATGTGTCATTGTTTGTTCCTATCTATAAACATATGTATTGGTCTCCTGAATTGAGATCATTATCAATGTGTTCCATATTGATCGCATAATTTGATACGAGAAAAAACCATGATAATGAAATTGTGGTGAGGTAGCTTGTGTTGGGTGAATCATTGGTGGTGTGACATTGATTAAATGGTCAATATATAATTTTTCACTTCCGAGTTGAGGAACTAACATATCATAAGCCTGCTTGATCAGGATGGTAGTACCTTCATAAATTCTTGTCTAATTTATTTATAGGTAAATTCATCTATATAGATCAAAAAATAATAAAACTAGAAAGGATGATGTCACAAGTTTCTATCCTGATTTATGATATATCTAAATACAAATATATTATATTATATAGTATCTGTTCATAGGTTGGTTGTAATTTCTATTCTTTATCTCTTTTGGGGCCTTGATGGGTTGTTAGACTCTACTTATAGTCTATGAATACTATTCACTGCTATTGATATAAGGGCCTAAAGGGTAACACATAATAACATATTCAAGAATCTTCCCCCATCTGATGAATACATATATCAAACATGGTGGGCCCCACCATGGGGTCTGCGAGTTGTCTAGTTGTATCGATCACTGATAAATAAATAAATTCATTAATATTCTAGTAAAGAATAATTGGGTTGAATTTATTTATTAAAAGTATTCATGACATACTTAGTGAATATAGAAAAAATATTATATGAATGAATATTATTTTAATATTCTAGGTTTTTTAAATATTAGCATGAATTATGAGATGACTTCAATGACTCGGTTTTATCACATAATATATTTAATATATAATACAGTTATTTGATAAAATATAAATAATATTTATGATGCATTTTAGTTTGTCATAGTTATTTATTTATTTCTTAATTAGTGGGTTTTAAATTCTCAGGGGTTGGGGAACCCTTTCCATGTATCAGTACCTCCCACAATATAAGTAGGAGAGAGGTTCATTTCATGTGTGTTGTTAATGACAATGAAATTAGAGACTCCCTCTCCTATTTCCTTTTAGAGATAGATTCTCTCTCCAAGTGACTGATCCAAGGCGCCTTCAAAGAATCAAAGGTGGGGGATTGTGGTGATCATCACAATGTTGTAGAGATTATTAGATCTCTATACAAGCACCTGGAATTCAATGAACGATATGAAGGTAGATTATTGGTGTGTGTATGGAATATTTAGAGGATTTCAATTTCGGATCCTTCAGTCAATGATCACCGACGATGATGGATAGACGATCATGCTTCGATTCAAAATGAGGTACAAATTCTGTTTATTTTTTCATGATTTGTTTAATTCATGTAAGATCCTAAAGACCATTCCAGGGCATGGATCATCGGAGATGATAAGTTCCATCATCCTGGTGATGAAAAATTTTAAATCCCTAGCCCACCGACTTCCTCTGTATTCCCCAATACCTTCAATTGATATTGGAGTAATCATGTGAATTTTCTAAGACAATATACAATTACTTTTCATTAAATTGATTAGAGAGTTTAATTTTGGTCATAGTGAATCCAGCCACGCTTCAATCCAAGATTAGATGACCAAGTCACGGTCATCCAAAAAAAATTATGGATTTAAAGTGGTGAGTTTTTTGTATTAAAATTTGAATCATATTTCTTATATATGATATTCTATCTGATTTGTATCATCAGTGATGGTTTCAGTTGAAATGTGTTATCCAAAAGGAACTCATGCGTTCAGAACAGTATTTTTCGATCGGAGTTCATTTTGTTATTTTATGGAAATTAAAATATTATAATTATCTTATTATAATATCCTTTAGAAAAACTAAAGTCATAAGGGTGGGCAGCGTGCTATGGGTGTGTAATTCATTTCATAAGAAAATAAAAGGGTAGGGGGTACTTGGATTTCTCTACATGCCAACTGGATCTGTTGGTCTCCCTAGTCATGAGCATAGCAAGCCACTCCTCCCCTCACCTAGTGGGTACGCCTCCTCCCTCTCCCTACCTAGCTCCTCCCTGAAGCCACGCAGTGCCCCCCTCCTTACGGTGGCCAGAACCGCTGCCCTCCACTCCTTGGCTAAATAACCCTCCTCCTTCACCAAAGAAGTTCACACCCTCCACCCATCTAACCTCCAAGCTCACTGGATATCTTGCTTCTGATCATCGCAGGGTCCCATCGATAGCCTTTTCATTTCTGGAATCGCCCCTCGCATGGAGCCCACTGCAGGTCGCTCTCCCACCACAAAGGTTTTTTTATATATGGGTTTTTTTATTTTTTTTATTTATTAAAAAGGGGTAGGGTAACCAATATTTTCAAAAATGGGTCTTAAGATGCGTGAACCCAGTTCACGCATCCCCGATCCCAGGAAGATGCATGAATGGGGTTCACGCATCATAGGCGTAGTGAAAGATGTGTGAACGGGGTTTACGCATCCTGCAGAAGCTTTAAATTCAGTAGTTTTTTGTATTTTTAAAATTTTTATTTTAATTTGTTTTGTTTTGTTTTGTTTATATATATATATATATATATTATATAACAAAAAAATTCAGCAGAATTTATCTGCTATTTACTATCCTGCAGTACTTCCATTACAGTAGTCTGGATTCTAATAAAAACTCTCACCCATGGTTCTCTTTTATAAGAGGGCTTTCCCTGAAAATCATTCTTCATTTTCGATGTGGGATTCAGGTTCTCGCTTTCTTGTGCAGAACATTCTGCATTTCCAATGTGGGATTCTGTTTCAAATACATGACTTTGAAATAATATAAAATACAAACTATAAGACCAATATAAATGAAACTTAAAACATGGATTAAATATAAAAGAAATAGTTGAAAAGAGAAAGAATTTCGTAAAAAATATTGATAAATAATAATTTATAAGCTTTCAAAACCACCAACTTGAAACTTAAAAATGTTTTAAATATGTGGCTTTGAAAGACTATAAAATACAAACTATAAGACCAATATAAATGAAACAGAAAACATGGATTAAACATATAAGAAATAGTTAATAATTAATTTGTTAATTAGTAATATAATTATTAATTAGTTAATTATTAGTTAATTAGTAATATCATTATTAATTATATAATAATTCATTAGTAATATAATTATTAATTATATAATAATTATTTAGTTAATTTTTAATGTAATTATTAATTATATAATAATTAAATAGTTAATTAGTAATATAATTATTAATTACATAATAATTAATTATTTAATTAGTAATATAATTATTAATTATATAATAATTCATTAGTTAATTAGTAAATTAGTAATATAATATATTATTATAATTATTAATTATAATTATTAGTTATTAATTATTAATAATTAATTACATAATAATTAGTTAGTTAATTAGTAATATAATTATTAATTATATAATAATTAATTAGTTAATTAGTAATATAATTTTTAATTATAATTATAATTATTAATTATATAATTAATAATTATATTAATAATTAACTAATTAATAATAATATTAATAATTAACTAATTAATTATTATATAATTATTATTTAATAATTATAATTAATAATTATATTACTAATTATAATTAATAATTATATTACTAATTATAATTAATAATTTTATTACTAATTAACAAATTAATTAATATATAATTAATAATTTCTAATTATAATTAGTAATGAAATTATTAATTAACTAATTAATTAGTATATAATTAATAATTAATAATTAATAATTAATAATTAATAATTAATAATTGATAATTGATAAATATAATTAATAATTATATTATTAATTAATAATTGAATAATTAATACTTATATTACTAATTAACTAATTAATTATAATATAATTATATTACTAATTAACTAATTAATTATTATATATTAGTAATTAATAATTATAATTAATAATTATATAACTAATTAACTAATTAATTATTATATAATTAATAATTACTAATTATAATTAATATTCATATTAATAATTATAATTAATAATGATATTACTATTTAACTAATTAATCATTATATAATTAATAATTATATTACTAATTAACTAATTAATTATTATATAATTATTAATTATTAATTAATAATTATAATGAACAATTATAATTACTAATTATATTACTATTTATTTATTTATTTATTTTATAATTAATAATTATATTACAAATTAACTAATTAATTATTATATAATTAGTAATTAATAATTATAATTAATAAATTTATTACTAATTAACTAATTAATTATTATATAATCATATTACTATATAACTAATTAATTATTGTATATTAGTAATTAATAATTAATGATTAATGATTAATAATTATATTAATTATTAAGTAATTAATAATTATATTATTAATTAACTAATTAATTATTAAATATTTCTTATATGTTTAATCCATGTTTTACGTTTCATTTATATTGGTCTCATAGTTTATATTTTATATTCTTTCAAAACCACGTACTTGAAACATTTTTTAGTTTTAATTTGGTGGTTTTGAAAGCTTATAAATTATTAAATTCTTTTTATTTTTAACTATTTCTTGTATTTTTAATCCATATTTTATCCTTCATTTATATTGGTCTTATAGTTTGTATTTTATAGTCTTTCAAATCCACGTACTTGAAACATTTTTAAGTTTCAAGTTGGTGGTTTTGAAAGTTTATAAATTATTATTCATGTACTTTTTTTACAAAATTATTTTTATTTTCAACTATTTCTTATATGTTTAATTCATGTTTTAAGTTTCATTTGTATTGGTCTTATAGTTTGTATTTTATAATCTTTCAAAGTCAGGTACTTGAAACAGAATCCCACATCGGAAATGCAGAATGTACTGTGCAGGAAAGAAAGAACCTGAATCCCACATCAGAAATGCAGAATGATTTCTAGGGAAAACCCTCTTATAAAAGAGAGCCATGGGTGAGAGTTTTTTTCAGAATATAGACTATTTTAATGATAGTACTACTGGTTATTAAGTAGAAGATAAATTCTGCTCAATTTTTTTGATATATATATATATAAACAAAACAAAAAAACAAATAAAAATAAAAATTTTAAAAAAAAAATAAATATTTTTGTAGGATGTGTGAACGGGGTTCACGCTTCCTTCATAAAGTTTATAAAGGATGCCTGAACACCGTTCACGCTTCTTTGAAGGGTAGATATATGAACGGGTTTTACGCATCTTTTATGATATCTGCAAAGGATACGTGAATCCCGTTCACGCATCTCTCTGTACCAAAGATGCGTAAACAGGGTTCACGTATCTCCGAACCCATTTTTAAAAATAGTTGAAACCCTATCCCTTTTAAACAATTTTTTTTAAAAAACCCATTTAAATAAAAAAAAACCACCACGGATCTGGTCAACCGCTGCCCTCGGGCATCCCATGCTGCTGCCCTATCGCAGATCTGGTCACCTTGGCCACCGCTAGACCACCATCGAGTGCACCTCCATGGTCCAAATCCATATCACTACCCTTGATAACATCCTCACTTGGACAATGCATGGAGAAACCCCTGCTGGCGTCGCCCCCTTGCCATTGGGTTACCCTCTTCTGAATTCATCGTCGTCAGTGAACTTCGATGTGTCACGCACGGGCCTAAATTGATCCATGCTCGGTTTGAGTAGATCAAGGATGTGACTTCCAGCTAGCTCTATCTATCAGAATTATACCCAACATGACCAGTCCTTCTGACTAAGCTGGTGTCGATTGACCCCAAGCACAAGGTACTTCCACATACTACCCTTCACAGCCCTGGTTTTCCCTGAAATTGGTACAAGTAGGTCTGCCTAGCCCAGAATATCGCTAAATTGAGTATGTATGGCCCAACATGGGCCTATGAGGGTTCAACCTGACCCGCACCGCAATAGAACTATCGGGGTTTCGGGGGCTAGGTTAATCAAAAATAATTTAATTTATTTATTTAATTTTAGAATTAAATTAAATTAATTAAAATATTAATTTTGGTTTAAAAATAATAGTTTTAATATACTAGAAAATTAATTTAATTTTTGTATTAAATTAAATTATTTAATTTAATTTAATTTTTGGGATTAAAATTAAATTAATAGGTGGACCGAATAGAATTAAATTATTTGAATTTAAATTATTAATTTAATTTAAGTAATGCCTTTATATATAATTTATTACAATTTAATTGTATCACACATTAAATTAATTGTATTGAATGATCTTAAGAAAATAACTGGCATGTGTGTGTTTTTTATTTTTTTAATTGATTATTTAATTATATGTGATGATTGTAATTAAATGTGAGGGTATATGCATCGTCATTTCGTTTTTGGTCAATATGTATATGGTTCTACATGTCCAATTTTATTTGTATGTATTTTGTACTCCCGTGACCCCTCGCCTACGTGCGAATTTTTTTGTACCATTGATAAGGATGGTGTAAGACGTAGAAAAAGCCAAGTTTCAAAGAAATCCATATGAGCAATAGACCCACTGGACAGGGATGAGCTACATCATGAGTCAATCTATGAATTATGTATGATTATCCTAAGTAATCATGTTTCCATTAAGTTTAAATGGATCAACCAATATTAGATGCTCAATTCCAGTCGGGTATTTATTTTCTTTAGGATTTTTTTTATTATTTTATGAATTTTCATGAAAATGGGAAAACAAATAAAATATTAAATAGGAAAAAATGAATAATTAAGTGTTGTATGTTTTTCTATTAATTTTCATTTGTGAGTGCAAAAAAACATAGAATGGACAGGATTTATAAAAATGGATTACACTCATTGAGAAAATTATAAAAAACACTAAAATAAATATTAAGTCATTAAATTCCTTCCATCATTTGAATTTGAACAAAACCATGTGTTCGGGGTGCTCTTTAGTAAAATTCGAGGGTGCCACTTACTACCATGGAGTTCTTATGAGACTGATGGGTTGACTTAAATAAAGTTGATAGTAAAGAAGTTGTCAAATCAAGCTTTTTGAAAATTGAGAGGCAAGCATTGAGTAAATTAATTGTATAATTTTATAAGCTGATAATTTACTCAACACATTAAGGAATCATGAGTTAATGTTGTTTCCATTCAAATTTATACCTTAAACTCTCTAAGTAGCGGTGTAGCCAAAGCTTGTAGACTATGAGGGGAAGTTCAAGTATCTTTTCTACTAGAATACTCAAGGGACAAAGTATTCTAATTCTAGTATAGAGGGCTCCTAGAATTCTATAAAATAGTGGAATACATTTAATTATTTAACTAATAAATCAATGGGGTATAAATAGGTAATCAAGATAAAAGTACTAATATTATTTTTTTTATAAAAAAAAGGAAAGTAATACCACAAAATACACTATGATAATTATAGACAAAGTAAATGTCCAAACTAGTATGAATTTACCAGTGTAGTCTAGACACGTAAGCATAATACTACGATATAGAAAATTCATGGTGTCGGTGTCCCCAATACCTGTTAAACCACCTCAGTAAATGAGGGTGTAAAATGATTACAAGATACTCGTGTGTAATGAATGTGATGGTTTTTTCATAATGATATCATCAAAATTTAAAGTTAATTGTGGTTACAACATTAGTACATAGATGATTTCACTTGTAGTCTCATCTCTGAGAAGCTTTTTAGGAGAAATTAAAGCAAAGATATGAATAAGTTATGTTTACACTGGATATGTGTAAATTGAAAGATGGGTTATGATCTATCAATGGATCCCTTTCTCATATCATTGTCACCTAATTACTTTAATTTAATTTAAGATTACAAAAAGAATATTATGGATAAAATACTTTTTTACCTGTTTGGAAAGGTTCTCTAAGTATTAATAACATCAAATAAATATTAATATTTAGTTATTATGGAGAACAAGTTGAAAGACAAGGTGATAAGGCTATTGGAAAGAGCAAAACCAAATGAACCTTCACAACATCATTCAAAGAGAGAGGTATTAAATAGGAGTTTATTTTCTTTGTATAAATTTATAAAAGTTTAAACACAATAAATTGAATTAGAGACTAAATTATTCAATTATTTAGGTATATTCATCAAAATAAAATTAATGTTTTGGTCAAAATTATTGGGTATTAAATACAATATGCCTATTGCATATGTATATTTAAATACAGTAACCAAGTATTTATAGAAACATTATTGGAAGTATGATGTTTTCTCCAAGTGGTTGGGAAAGGGTGGTGCCTAAGTCAGTGGTGAGAAGTACACGACTTCTATATTTCCAAGTAATTGATTCTAGTTGAACAAATTTTTGAGTATAACAAAAACATCTATCTCATGTGTTCATTGGACACTAAGAGGAATTATTACAGTTTAGTAATTAATGTTGTTTGTGTAATCTAATACTCAAGTAATAGTTCAGTGATACTTGAATCATTAGTAATACTTGATGAATATAAAAATGTAATACTTATATACCCAGTTGTGGCATGATATTTTTTTTAAGTAAAACTAAAATTGGATTTGAGGATATATCTATTATGGTATTTAGACTCAATGGAGAAAAACACCTTAGGTATTATCTATGTATATACTTATTTAGTTTGGACAAAGAAACCTTTAGAAATAAAGGTAAACCACAAATCTTTCAGAATTAGTTTAGCTAGAGATTGTGAACTGCTTCAAGAGTAATCTAGTGGTAACTTTACATCATAAGATTCATTTAAGTTCTTATTAAGTAATATTAAAGTGAAGTATGACATATTATTGGTTAGAATATATGAGATGTTTCAGGCTGTCATGATAAAGACTATCTTGACCAAGCATTTATAAATCAATATAATGTAGCATGGAGTAATTCCTAAATTCACATTACCTTATCTACATCAATGATATGACATTTTTAATGAGGTTAAATGGTGATTCTTACATATTAACATTGATCAAAAAAATTAGTGTGGATTAATTCCTAAATGCTAATTTCCTTATACACATCAGAGTCATGATGTAAGAAAAAGGATCATCAATGTTGATATATATATATATGCATTGTAGAAAATTCCATTACATTTCAAGACATTCTTATCAAATAACATTGATATCCCATAAGAATATTCCAACTACAATAAAAAATGGATATCATATGATTTATTGTATGATGTAAATCCATAATTTCATAAGAACATGTTCTTCAATGAAAAAGTATTTGTTAGGATATAAAGAAACTTTCATCAAGCAAAACACAAAGTGCAAGTGTGGTACCAATAAGTCTCTTTATAGAAATTAGCTAATATTGACAAGATCAATGAAAATTCAAAAATGGATTTAATGTATCAAAGTATAGTGGGATTATTATTTTGAATATTATGGTCGATATTCAAGTGAGACTATACATGGATGGTGCAAGTGTGGTACCAATAAGTCTCCATTGGAAATAATAATTCATTATGTATAAATCGATTATAATTTTACCTATCCCAGCTAATTTCTAAGATCATTTTATTGAGCATTTGAAGTCAAAACCACAAATCAAGTAAGGTATCTATATAACGCAACTAGAAAGGGATGGTAACATCATAGAATGCTAATAAGGTTGTAGGTTACTGAAATCCAGTTCAGGATTAAAAGTAAGGAATAAAATCTTAGATTATTCATTTGGAATGAATTTTTTGCAAGTGTTTACCAGATTTTAGTGAGAGCGCCATTATTTTCCAATTAAAATAGGTTTGGTAACATATATACAAAAATCTACTGGTCTTACAGTTAGATAAGACTAGAATTAAATTAATTATTAATATATTTACTTAAATTATTAACCTAAATTCTAGGGAATAAGATCTAATGAGGTGGATCTAATAGTTTCTTGGACCTAATCAATCATACATATAATGACAAGGTATTGAAAAAAAAAAGTTGGAACAATTCAAGAGATAATTGTTACCAGTATCACATGGCATGAATCTCTCTAAGAAGGCATAAATGGGAATAGGAAAAGATTAATGTGAAGAGTTGAATTCCATATGATTCAATGATGGATCAATGATGTATGAAATGATATATAAATGAAATGAAATTTCCAACATATAATTTATCATAGGAAAATATCAATTATATACAAGATAACTAAAAGGGATGCAGTCAGAACTATCCAATTTTACAAGATAAAGTACAAAGGATATATATCTGGTATGTGGAGACAAGTGGATACTAGTTTTAATGGGACACAAAATACTATTACTTAAATCAATGTGATCTAATATCATAGTCAGGCTAAGGTAATGAGTGGTACAAGCTCATTCAAGATAGTGGTAGCCATACCTATAAATACCAAGTATGTTGTAGCTTCTGAGGTATCTAAGAAGCAGTTATTAAATGTAATTATTTATTCTATTTCTTGGAATCACTCATAGTATGTAAATATTTATCATTATGATAATTCTTTACAGGTACTATCTAAGATGTCAAGTTTAGACGGTGGAAAAAAGGGATATACTCGAGAATTACAACTCTTGAGAAGTTTTATTCAATGAGGTGAGGTCTCACATAGAAGAATAGCCATGCAGTGGAGATGTAGAATACCCAAAAACTAAATTTTTGACTCAGAAAAAACATGATCTTAATTGTGTGAGAGCTAAAAGGGATTGTTAATAAGTCGGATCTAGTGCAAGTTGGAGTGTTGTAAAAGTTATTTCCCTAGACCCAACTTTAAAAAATATTTTTGATTACCATATCATGCATACAGTTATTTATTCATGATATACACTTACAATTATAGTGATGAATTTTCTACATCCACTATTTAAAAGGTAATATATATATATTAATTTTTATATAAAAAGGTTATAGTAGATTCTAGGAATAATGAAAACCTCAAGATACTATAACAACAATCTTAAATATATGTCATGTGGTCTAGATACATAATACTGAATGGAAATAGTTGGTTCTTGATTATCAGGTGTTGGGAGCTCACTATCATTGAGACTTCCTCTCATGAAGTTCACACTTATTGATCTCTGGTGGGTGAGATCATGACGATAGACCCCCCCAATAAGAACACCACATGTTTTGGGTGTCATTGGTTTATCTTATATATAACCCTGTTTATTGGTCTCATAAATTGAGATCATTAACAATTTGTGTCATTTGATATCATACTTTGATGCAAGTGAAAAACCATTATAATGAAATTCTATCAAGGTAGCTTGTGTTGGGTGCATCATTAGTGGTATGACATTGGTTGAATGTTCAAGATAGAATTTTTCGCTTTTTAGTTGAGGAAGTAATATATCTCAAGCCTCATTTATCAATATGGTAGTACCTTCATAATTCCTTGGACAAGGTATCCAGAGGTAAATCCATCCATATAGATCAATAAATAATAAAGAAATAAAGGATGATGAAATAAGTGTGTATCTTTATTTATGATATATCTAAAGACAAATAGATTGTATTATATAGTACGTGTTCATAGGTTGGTTTTCAATTCTATTCCTTATATCTTTATGGTCCTTGATGAGTTTCTAAACTCCACTCCTATTCTACAAATAATATTCACTTCTATCGAGATAATATCCTAGAGGGTTGCATGCAATATCATATTCAAGAATCTATACTATTCTGGTGAATAGGTATATCAGACATGATGGGGTCTGCCACAAGGTTTGAGAGTTGTCTAGTTTTATTAATCACCAATAAATAAATAAATTCACTATTATTCAAGTAAATAATAATTGGGTTTAATTTATTTATTAAAATATATTCACAATTTATTTAGTGAATGCAGAAAAAAATATTATATGAATGAATATTATTTTAATATTCCAGGTTTGTTTAATATTAGATAAAATTATTAGTCAAGTTAAATGACTTGGTTTTATCACATGATATATTTAATATATATTTCATGTATTTGATAAAATATGAATAATATTTATGGCATAGTTTAGTTCAACATAATTATTTATTTATTTCTTATTTAGTGGGTGTAAAATTTATGGGGGTCGGGGAAACCTTTCGGGGCATCAACACCTCCCACTATATAAGTAGGAGAGAGGATCATTTCATGTGCATTGTTCATGCCAATAAAATGAGAGCCTCTCTCTCTCCTAACAACTTCTAGAGAGAGATAATCTCTCTAAGTGACTGATCCAAGGTTCCTTTAATGGATCGAAGGAAAGGGATCGTGGTGATAATCACAACGTTGAAGTGGCCATTGGAGCTCCATGATACCACCTAGAATTCAATGAACAACATGCATGTAGATTATTCGAGTGCGTGTGGATGATCTAGAGGGGTTTGGCTTCATGTCCTTTGATCAATGGTCACTGGTAATGATAGAAGGATGAGACTCTTTAATTCAGAATGAGGTGAATTTTTTATTTATTTTTTCATGCTTTGTTTAATTCACATGAGATCCTTGGGACCATACCAGGGCTTGGATCACTAGATATGACAAGTTTCATGGTCATGACGATGAAAATTTTTAAATCCATGGTCCACCAGTTTCTCTTTTTTACCCCATTACCTACACTAACCACTAAACATGCTCCCCAATAATGTTAATCACACCAATCAAATAGTGCCTTGGCACTCTACAAAAATAAGGCATAGCTCATATTCAAATCTCAACCACACGCTTAGTTATCATATAGAATCATACTAAAACCAAAATAATATACCCATGATATAACACCATAATTGTATCTAAAACCAATAGTTCTAGGCATCTAAACAATCCCACCCCTTAAAACTAACCTCAAACTTTAATTCTATCTCTCAAGGTTCATTCATGTTTGGGATTCCCTTAGGAAAAAAACTCATATTCCATAGGCTTTATAGCACCTATCCTACATCTATTCCAAGATCTAAAACATATAAAATTCTTCACATGTCTAAGGATACACAAAACCCAGGCTAACCCCTCTTGTAGGTCAGCCTCACATATAGCACAATACAAAGCCTCGCTAAATGACTGAGCCACACCTCAAGGTCACTAAGGTCTCCCATCTAGCCCATCCAATAAATTATTTAACAATGGTTTCATACCATTGAGTTTGATACATGAACCCATATCTAAGTTCACATGAAAATTCACATACCAAACCTCCAACAATAAGGGGTCCCACACAGACAATCCAACATCGCATGCCAAACACCAGCCTACCAGAGAACTGATTCTTATGAGAATATACACATGGGACTGACCCTAGAGAATCATGATCTCATTGTACATCACTTAAATTTAAAATTAAATCATCTTGAAAAATATTTATCTGGTAAATCACATTCCCACAGTTTATTTAATTAGAATTCCACTCCAAGATTTATGGTAAAATTCCGTATTGGTTGATGTTGGCTGAGAGGACCCATCATTAAACATTACTTAATCTAGTATCTTTAGACTATATTTTATTTTATTTCAATCCCAAATATCTTTTAGTTTTATAGTTTTATAGGGTTATTTCATAACTCTTACATAATAATCTCATATATTACAAAGAGAGAACTTCTACTCAATGTCCATTTTTTCACGATATAAAACTTTTAAAGTAAAACACGATTTATTTTCATGAAAAATATCCACTACTTTCAACTTGAATTCTTCTTTTACCTTAACCATAATGAATATCTATAAAAAAATTTAAAACATGGTATGAGAATAAAAATATTAGTAAGGTATATAAAAATAAAGAGGGAAATGGTTAGTCAATGACAACTTAGAGAAATTTTCCTTTTTCAAAATAAAATTTATGCACAAAATAAAAATGTTATTACCTAAGAAATAAAATTTTTTACCAAAATATTTTCATAAAAAATTTAATAATAGATCTTAAAGGTGAAATAAAACTTATAAAGGTTTATTTTTAATCATAAAAAATATTAATAACTTTTCCAAAAAGTTATACTTTTCAACCTTACAAAGTAGCATATACTTTCTTTTACCTTATGAAATAATAATATTTCCATAAAAACCCATATAAATAATATATGTGTACAACTTAATTAATAATTTTCATATCATTTTTACTTACACATGGAATAATCATGATAGTTATACTTGGAGTAACCATCACATTATATTCCCATAATCTCTTAAAAGAAACTTAATCGGTTAAATGTATCCCTTTACCCAAATAATTAGAGGGATTTAACAGGCTCATCCAAACTTGGTTTATAGCATAACCACACATACTTATAAAAAATTCCCAATGACCATAAAATAATCATAATACATAAATTCTTGCATCATAAAAACATTATTTTCACCCATAAGAAATCATTTTTAGATATTGATTTATCCCATTTCTTTAAAACCCAATTTTTAAAAACTAAAATTCCTAGAATAAAGGGAAAGAGGGTTTTTATTTTAAGAAAATATGGAAGCTTAATAAAAACATTAAATAATGTTTACGGTGGATAGAAAACCCATTATCGTCATATATGTTAAAATAGAACATTCCCTTTGTTGTTTTTTAAATAACATTAAAAATTATATAAAAAGATTTCTTTTCAAAACCTTTAAAAGATAGTAAAAAGAGATATAAATTTCATTTAAAATTTATTTATGTCCATATAAATATATCCAAAAAATTTGAACATGTAAGAAAAATATATTTTTAAAGGAAATATTAAATGAGAATTTTCTTTAAAAGAAATTTCATTACCTTATTTCTGACTCATCACGTACATTTTGTATCTTCCTAAATAATGAACTTAGCCTAATTATTTAATTTCTTAATAACCTTTTTCAAGTTTATTATTCCTTTTATTTTATCTCTTACATGATATATTTAATTATTTGTTAATTAAATTCAAGTCAGATGTTTTGACAATCACAAATAGAAATTTTACCAATGACTGCAGTTTGGAACTGTGGTCGTAGACCCTATAACCGTGACAATAGCCTATTGCCACGGTTTTCATTAGTTGTGGTGGCTATCTTCATGGTAGTAGGGGCATCCTACCACCATGATTTTAACTGCGGTTGTAACCGCCTATTTCCACGGTTTAACTGTGGTCGTAGGACCCTAACACCACAGTTTTAAACGTGGACGTAGGCGCCTATTTACAAGGTTTTAACCATAGATTTACAGACCTATATCCATGATTCAACCATGGAAATAGGTGCCTACGTCCACAGTTAAAACTGTGGCCATATCCTCCCTATATCTATAGTTAAAACTGTGGTCGTAGGCTCCTTTTATCTGAAAAAAAAAACAGCAGAAACCTATAGTATAAAAATACACCATACACATACACCAACAACAAATTCCAAAAACAATTGCAGCATCTCATTTCCACACAAATAAAAAACAACTAATACATATAAAAACTGAAAACAAAATGATAGATACAGAAACTGTCAATAATGTTACTCCAAAATTTTATCTGAATCCTCCTCATAATTAGCACCAATATCAACAGAATCAACATGTGTACCACTAACAATATTATCACCACCACCATCAGAAGCATCTTCAACCTCTCCACTATCAGCAGCATCTTCATCCTCTCCACCATCAGTAGCCTCTCCACAAACATCTTTAGCTACACAATCATTTCCATTCTCATACATTGATTGAAAACTTGATGAACATCTATCCACTATTGATTCACCCTCCTGAGGAAGTGAAAAGCATATAGCTGATATCAACTTGAACAGTTGTTCATTTTATTTTTTCTGTATCTTTTGAGACTCTTTTCTAACTTCTTGCTTTTCTGTCTCAATGGGAGCATTTAATTGTTCTTCGGTAACCATTCCTGCCATATTTCTAGAAGATTCAATACATGATTACTAATATTTAGATGAAACAGTTTTATTTTTGGGTTTATAAAGAACTCGGCCACTATGCTCATTTCCAAGAACCTAATGTAAATAATTGTTTAGTCCAAATGTTTCTGGTTCCATTTCCATTAAATCTTGAAGAGCATCCTATAAAAGGTCATTACCATTTTAGTAGATTAAAAAATATAAAACGGTAATGTATTCAAGAAAAAGTTTATGTATTCAAGTAAGAGTTAATATATTTAAGAAAGATTTAATGTATTCAAGACTCGATAAACATGATTCTCTATTAGATTAGAACCAGTTTAGAAATAAATTTTATCAGGTATGTCACATTATATTCAAGGTGTAACTTGATTTAGAATAAGGTATGGAAATAATATCAAAGCCTAGCTGCATACCTGCACTACACAAAGAGATGTTGTTTGGTTTCTTTAACCTGCAAGTAGAGGTTGCAGCTCGATATAATATGTAGACCGACCCTCTTAAGTTGACCATCTAGTGGCATCCTATATTTCTATAGAATCCATAATAGAATATTCTTTTATGGGGGGGGGGGTAAAATATCTCCTGAATTTAGTGATCCAGGATGGAGTAAGGTGGTTTTGCAATTTCTTGTGCCAGTAAAAGTCCCAAGCAGTGATCTTTCCAACCAAATTTGGTTTCCATATGAGAGTGTCAACATAAATGAAAGAGTATCTCTTAATTTCCATAATGAGATAAACTCATCAATCATCTGATAAAATTCAGCAATGACATATGTTTTTTATCATGTGAGGGTCAGACCATCTGATTTAGTGGTATGTCCAACCATTTAGAGATCCAACAATTCATGTAGGAGTTATCTGAAACAGCCCATTTTGAGCTGGACATTAAATCATTAAATGAGGACATGATAGTAGGCCAAATCGAGGATAGGAGATAGACCAAGAAACCATTGCATAGATTTTGATTGAATCTATCACTCAAGAAGTACATAACTTCATCATATTAGGTGATTAAATTCCATGTTAATTTTTCAAGGAGTGCCTCATTAAATTTTCTAAGATCCTTAATACCCAATCAAACCATGTCAACTGGTTTGGTGCAATCTTTCAAATCCTTAGAGACCAACTTATTCTCATTAATGCATCCATCCCAAAAAAAAGATTCTAAGTTTTCCTTGCAGGCTTTTGATAATACAAGTGTACCATTTATAAATGGATAAGGCACGAACAATCATCGAAGTGATGAAAGAATTTACTAGGTTGACCCTTCTGGCTTGGGACATGCATTTCCATTTCCTTATATCCAATTGACTAGTGATATTAGCTTAGATTCTCTCTAAGTGGAAGCTTCTGAACTTCCCCTAGAAAATAGGGAAACCAAGGTAAATAAAGGGTAAGGATCCTCTTTTCACACCAAGAGACTATTTGGGTAGAGTGTCTTTGAGGTATGAGGGGATATTCTAGGATTTTTCTTCCCATATTTTACTAGTTCTTACAAATTATTCCTAAGGATTTATCTATATTTCCAAAAGAGGATGAGAATGAGTTTATAATCAAGATTATTCTAGGTACAGAGCCTATATCCCCTATGTTATATATAATGGATCATACATAGCTTCATGTGCTAAAGGATTAACATGAGGATTTATAGGTGAAGGTCTTATTCAACCCAGAATTCACATTACAGTGATCCTATATAGTTTCCCAATAAGGAAGAATGATTAATATAGTTATGCTTATATTTATATAGTTTTAACCTGGTGATGGTTAAGAATTTGTATCCTCTTCATTGTATCGATGACATGTTTGGTAGGATCAAATTTTTTTTTCTAAGATTGATCTAAGGTCTTGATATCATCAATTGATAGTGAGTCCTTTTATGTTCTTTATACTACTTTTAAGAGTTGGTATAACTTATATTAGTGTAATGGGATTCTATTTGGGTTTATAGATATATTAGTAGTGGTTATGGACTTGTTTGAGAGTCTAAATATTCCTTAAAACTCCATATAGAAGCATGATTATATGACCAGTATAAAAGAAATGAGAAGGTTCCTTAAACACTATTCTAGATTGAATGGATTTCAGATGTCCTTTTTAAACCTTATCAATAATTGATCTTATTAAATTATCATTAGGAATACTAAAGATAGTAGAAGATAATGTATTGTCCTATATAATACCATATGAACAAATGATATAATTAACTTAAGCATTACCATTTCTTATAAGGAAAACAAAAC
The DNA here is from genome assembly GCA_963277665.1 of Viscum album. Taxonomy (NCBI): domain Eukaryota; kingdom Viridiplantae; phylum Streptophyta; class Magnoliopsida; order Santalales; family Viscaceae; genus Viscum; species Viscum album. The sequence goes on along the minus strand of OY728143.1, from coordinate 955,533,853 downwards.
TCATATAATTTTCAGTAAATGAAACTGCAAACAAAACGCTAAAAATTTAAAAACATTCTTACAATTTTTTCCCGTGTTGCCTGATTCACAATAGTTTCATGTTTCTTTTTCCTACTAGAACAAAACAATAATGATCAGGGAACACCTCCTTCTATATTTAATGCCCGTTTCTACATGAAAATTGAACATAGATCAATGAAAAAATAAATGTATATTCAATGTTAAATCATATATTACCTAATACAGTTCATGATCTAGCAGTGTACTTCACCCCAGAGTATGATTATATATCATGATGCCCTTATTTGTTATGTTCCTTTCATATGAATCCTATTAGTAAAATAAAATAAAATAGCCTTTCAATAAGTCAAAAGGGATAAAAAATCATCATTTCAACTTAACAATTCAATGAGTTCAAGTCATAACTGAAATAACCAAGACTGAAAAATTAAACTGAACATAATCACATCTAATAAAATCATCCACTATAGAAAACTAAGATTAATGAAAAAAATAAATTTATTAAAAACATTAAGACTATAAATTACCTTGAAATAGAAACATCTCCAATATGAAATTAATTATTTATATTGTAAAATTGGGCATTCATTGAAGATTGGTTCATTTTCAAAATGATTACCTCTTCTTTTTTTCCATCCAACATGAATTTCATGCTTGTAGTCCTGCCACATCTCCCCCAATTCCATTATCCTAGCTCTCTTAGCATGGAGACTATCTAAGAAGTTATAGAGAATCTTAATATTCAAACAAATTTATCAATAATACTTTATAAATAAATTAAAAAGTAATTTTAAAAAATATATTACCCAAATTTTTTCCCAAGCCATGTCTTTTATTTCTTGTCCAACTTTTATCCACTTGATTTCTTGAATTGGAACAATATTGTTATGTATACTGAGTGTCCCCATGAAACTCCACAATTCCTTACCATTTTCTTCAATAATTTTCATTTCCTAGTTATATTGAACCATAATTTGTGTGTGTCTATTCCACACTTTATGCATCCTTGTACAACCACATATTTTAGTAGAAGATGATCCTGAAAAAAGAAAAGAATATTTTATAAACATATAGAACTGAAATTTAATTAAAATTTATTAATTTCATTTCTTTTTAAACATTTAATAGTATCACTATTTTTTTTCACTCTATCATGCACACTATACTGGGGGGAAGCAACTGGATAAGTGTCCTCCATAGTAAATTGTGAATGTTGAGGTTGGGTAGGAGGGTATGGGTATATAGAAGGCATAAAAAATATAGGTTTACCATCCATAGTAGATTGTGGATGCTGAGGTTGGGTAGGAGGGTATGGGTATACAGGGGGAATAACCAATGGAGGTGTACCCTGTAGAGATCAAGGTGGATAAGGTTAAAAAGAATGAGGTATAGAAGGAGATGGACTACCCTGCACGGTAGGAGGAGGAAACGGATAAAAAGTATGAACACCCATGTATGGATAAGGCATATAAGTGGGGGACTGATGGGGGGAAAGTGTCCCGGTGACTACAGAGCCATGGACTGTAAGGCGGTACATGTAGGGGGGTTGTATGTAGGGTTGGTTCTATACTCTGGAGTGCATGAATCATCTTCATTGAATGAAAGTTGCCTCCTCAATGATTCCTGTTCATATTAAATATGATTTTTGTAAAGTCCATATATAATCAGTAAATAAATAAGGGACTCACCAGAACAATCATATTTGTCAGGCCAGCTTCTCTAATTCGGTGATCATTTTCCTCCTTTTTTTCTCTGAAACTCCTCATAAGACATAATAATCTGTACATACCAAAAGTGATGTGAAAATTTTAAAAATATAACAAATCATTAAATAAATATAAATATTCCAAGAAAATTCATATTATTTTTCAAAACTTTACATCTTAAATTAAGTTTTTTTCATTATGTTTCTTACTCGCTAAATAAAAATAATACAAAACAAAAGAAGTTGCTACTTTAAAAATTTAAAAAAACACGTACTATGTCAGAATAATATAATCTAAATACTTTAAAACATGTAATTCTAGGCATTCTCTATTATAATTTCTGGTTCACAATCCATTCTCACAATTGAATAATCAGTATCATCGAATGATACATTTTATTGAATGCCGACCAGTTCATCCAAAATATCACCATCATCCAATCCTTCATCAAAAATATGTCTGAGAATAACATCAAGAATCACTACTGGAAAATAGGTCTATCCCCACGATTTTTCAAAATCGTGGGCATAGAGATTTTATGTGAACCTATACCCATAGTTCTGCCAAAAAACATGGGTATAGGGTATTTTCTGAAGACCTATACCCACGGTTCTTCAAAACCATGGGTATTGGGGGTTTTTTTTAGGACATATACCCATGGTTCTCCAGAACCGTGGGTATAGATTTCCCATGTTCTGGAGGGGAAAGAAAATTAGGCGGGGCATGAAAAAAATTGGTGGGAAGACATTTTTTCACGGTTTATATTAATATATTTAGTATAACATAAATATATAACTTTCAAAATTCTTCAGTTCGGTTGGTCTGTTGTTGTAGTGCTCAAATGATGTTCCTTGTGCGACGCGGGTTCAATTCCTTCGGGCTGAGTTTTTTCAAAACCGCACTGTATTATATTAATATATATAGGCGGATATATGATAATTTAACAAATAATAATCGCAGCTTGTCTGGTTCGTTGTTGCGCCTCGCCTGTCTGGTGATTTGTGAGACACGGGATCGATTCCTGCCATCCGCGATTTTTGAATATAAATTTCGCATATTAATTTATATATGCAGATATATGCATATATGTCAGATAAAATTCTTGGCTTGGGTGGTCTTTAAGTGGGGCGCGGAAGCGAAATTCACCGCGGGGCCTGGGTTCAAAAATCCATGCATTCTTGTGCTAAATAACCTTTCATTATAGATCCTTTAGGATGATTCTTATTTATCACATAAAATTTCAATGTAAACATAATTCTTTATATTAGATACATCCACCAACTAGAAATTGGACCACCAAAAAGAACTTATGTTGGAAGATGCACGGTCATATGTAACATACATTTGAGAAATGATGGGGGAAAATTTATCCAAGTCGCAAAGAATAATCGGTGCATCTTTCTATAGTTTTTTACAACACTTTTTTTCAATATTTTAGCACAAAATTCTAGATGAAAGTGACATAATCAAATAATAGAAACCCTAACATTATATGACATTAAATGTCAAATGGAAATAGGAATCAATTCATGCAACAGGACATGGTAGTCATGGGTTTTGAGGGATTTTAGTTTCACATCTCATGTATTCACTCATTTTGAAATGATACTCAAATAACCATCTGGAACCTTTAAACTTTCCAAGACTTAAATAAATTGTTTTTTCTATGTATTTTTCATCAAAAAACAAGAAAAAGGGACTTTCCACTGATTCTGACCAATTAAATCAGGATGAAGTATTGGTTTTATACCCCAATCCATTAAATCGCGACGTAAGCACAAATCATCTTTTTTCTTTCCCTTTACATTTAAAAACATTGCAAATAAAATTTCACACACATTTTTCTCAATATGCATTACATCCAAGAATTGATGTAGAAAATTTGATGACCAATACAGCAAATCATATAATATACTTTACTTTCTCCAATTATTGTGAGAATTCAAAGGAACATTCGTCCGCTTGTCGGAATTTAACTGACCCTTTCCAAGAAAAAAATTCAAACTGTCAAGTTCTTTAAGGATATCATCTGTAACATTCGTTGAGTTATTTCATCTGTCTCTATGGAATTATCAAACTATCTTCAATTTTTCTCCTATGGATGATCCATTTGTAGAAATTTTCAATGCCCTAGTAAACTGAAAGTTCGCCGAAACTTCCATCTCCTAGAACATGTATTTTTCATAAATATAGGTCAAGATAATCTCCCATTTGTACTCCAACCATATATCATTCCATATATGGGGAAATAATTTATTTTTCATAATAATGTTGCACAACACATAAAGTAATCATTTCTAAATGCATCATATGTATGTACCCCAATGGTCCAAAGCTCCATAAACTCATCTATTAATGTATGCAAATATATTTCGATATCATTTCCATGATCATTGGGTCCAAAAATCAATATACTCATGATAGTAACTGGATTTTTCATACACATCCATGATGAAAAATTATAAATATGAATGAAAATGGGTCAAGTACTATGTGCAGTATGCATATGCTGAAATGGGTTGAAACCATCACATGACAATCCCAATATAACATTCTATGGGTAAACTACAAAATCAAGATGTAAACTATCAAATTTTTTCCATGCTAACCCCTCAGCAGGATGAACTATATCATCATTATCCTTATTTCTTTCATCTTCATTCCATCTCATATTTTTACCCATTTTCTCTGACATAAAAATTTTATGAAGTCTAGGAATAAATGGAAAGTTCCCCATCACTTTATATGGTACACGGGATTGAGTTCCATCTTTATTAGTCTTCCATCTCGATGTACCACATTTTTTTAACTCATTTACCTTGACATTATCCTTCCATAATAGACAACAATATTTAGGGAATGCATGGATATTAGTACTTGAAAATATAAATTTTTTAACTAACTTTGATTCCATATAATCATTTTTAGGAATACATGAATCATCAGGTATAAAGTACTTAAAAAGGGTAAGTAGATAGTTTATCACATTATTATTAAATCTATACATATTTTTCACATGATACAGTCGCATTAAAAACTCTAGTTAGGTCATTTTTTCACATGACTGGTATACTGAGGTATTTAAGTATTCTAACAACTTTTTAATATGCTCAACAAAATCATTCTGATCATTAGATAAAAAATGTTTTCCCATATTCATTTCCTCTTCCACTGCTCTACATGAAGTATTGGCTTGAGAAGCAAATGGAAACTGATCAGAAATCAAATTTTTTAGTCTGATCCTTTCAACTGAATCAACGTTGTTCTCTGTTTGAACTTTTTCTCCATTATAGTACCAAACATGATATCCTTTTTGAAAACCTCTTTTAGTGATGTGTTAACTTTATTCCTGGTGTGTTAAGCATGGTCTTGAAATGTAATCAAAACATGGAAATCAAATCAATCCACCGTCTGAACCTTTGTTGAATGAAAAATCCAAAAAATATTCCAACTCCTTCTGAAACTCATCAGTGATCTGATCAACATTATACATCCATCTTCTATCCATTCTAATCTGAATAAACAAACAGTTAGTAAAATTTTTAATTGTAAACAACAACATTGAAACTCATTCATGCTTAAGAAAAGTAGTATATAGACTCATTAATAGGATTTTATTCCTTACATTCTTCTTGAGAAACATATGTAAATGTTCAAGATTAATTCATCAAATATAACATTATCATTTACTAAATTATATGAGATCTCTAAATCATAATCATATAAGAACTATACCCATATCCACTAATTAATATTTACGTCATGTTAAGAGAATACATAATGAGATCTTTTACTATCAATTATTACACCCTGATAGATCAACACTAGGTTGCTAGAAAGTTCCCAGATTTCTAGATATTGGTAAATATTTCATATGAATAAATCATAATCATCATTGATTTAAATTATCTTAAAATAAGATACTAAAATACATGAGATACAAGTGGAGGTTACATTTTAAATCCTAATGAAAATATAATAATGCGTACAAAGGGTATCATTACTAGATACTTATATAGTAGAAAATGATTCAAATGTTGGATTAGTGTGCAATGCATCATATTAGAATGATACAATTAGAGTGGACAATGGGGTTAATATATTAAGTATAGTTTTTCTAAGAATATTGGGTTATAATACATGTATAATAGAGGGGATGGTGTGTAGGGAGGGGGTGGGGATGGGTTGGGTAGGGGGAGGGGGTGGGGTTGGTGGGGTGGAGGGGTAGGGGCTACGCAAGGGGAGGGGAGGGGGATGGGATAGGTAGGGGAGGGGATGGTGGGGGGGAGGGGGTGGTGGGGGGAGGGGAGGGGTTTGATCATGAAAGAGGCGGGGAAAGTGTAAGGGGTTTGATCGTGACAGAGGCAGGGAAAGGGGAAGGAAGAAGGGGTTTGATCGCGAGAGAGGAGAATAGTTGATTTGGAGTGTTTGGAGATGAGTTAAGGTGAATTGAATAAGTTATTTGTTTTATTAAAGATATCTATAAATTATATTGGGAAGATTAAAAGTTGTCCAAGTATTTAAAATTTTAGTACTACTTATGGGAATCTCATAAAACATAAAGAGGTTTTGTAAGTCTTTTTGTGATTTCATAAACTGTGGTGGTAGATGTGTGGTAGTGGGAGAACTAGAGCAAAGACATTCAGTTGTAATCTGTTCTTTCAAGAAATTCATGGAGTTAAGATAGACAAGTAGAAACTAATAAAATATTTACACAATATCTTAAATAAGAAACGAAATGTTGGTCTTGTGATTGAAACTAGATGAACAAACTAATCCAAATTTATAAAAGTGGTCAGATATGTTTGTTGGGCCAAAAGAAGTTGTATGGATTAATTGACCACCATGCCCCCCACACCACCCCCCCCCCCAACACACACCCCCAGCACCCTTCACCCCCTCCCCACCCCCCCCCCCCCCCCCACACCACCCTACCCCTCACCCCACACCACCCCCCCCCCCCACACTTTCACCCCCACTTCCCCCCACCCTTCACCCCAACCCCCCCCCCCCCCACACACACACACACTTTCACCACTATTCCCCCCACCCTTCTCCCCCAACCCTTGAACCCCCCCCCCACCCCCACTGCCCCTTAAACACCCCCCCACCACCACCACCACCACCTACCCCACACTGCCCACCTTCCCCCACCTACCCCCCCACCGGCACACCCCCACTCCCTCCCACACACACACACCTACCCCCCCACCCCGTCACCCCCACTACCCCCACCTACTCACCCCCCCCCACACCACCCCACACACTTTCACCCCCACTTCCCCCCACCCCACTTTCACCACTATTCCCCCCACCCTTCTCCCCCAACCCTTGAACCCCCCCCCCTTCACCCCCACTACCCCTTGAACACCCCCACCACCTGCCCCCCACTACCCACCTCCCCCCCCCCCACCTGCACACCCCCACTCCCCCCCACTCCCCCCCCACACACACACACCTACCCCCCTATCACCCCCACTACCCCCCACCTGCTCACCCCCCCCCCCCCACACACACACACACCTACCCCCCATTTCCCACTCAACCCCCCCCCCACACTCCCCCCCCCACCTTCACCACAACTCCTTTGACCCCCCCCCCCCCCTCACCCCTACTGCCCCCCCCCCCATCACCCCAAATCCTTTGAACCCCCCCCCCCCATTTCCCCCCACCCTTCACCCCAACTCCCCCCCCCCACTTTCACCACCACTACCCCCCACCCCACCCTTCACCCCAAATCCCCCCCCCCACTTTCACCACCACTACCCCACCCACCCTTCACCCCAACTCCCTTGAACCCCCCCCCCCCCAACTTTCACCACCACTACCCCCCCCCCCCACCCTTAACCAAAAATCCCTTGAACTGCACCCCCATACCCCCCCACCCACTCCCCCCCCCACTTCCCATCCCCCCCACCCTTTACCCCAACTCCCTTGAACCACCCACCCCCCCCTTCACTCCCACGGCCCACCCCCCCCCCCACTTTCACCACCACTACCCCCCCCCCCACCCTTTACCCCAAATCCCTTCAACCACCACCCCTTTCACCCCCACTACCCACCCCCCAACTGCTCCCCACTACCCACCCACCCCCCACCCTTCACCCCAACTCCTTTGACCCCCACCCACCCCCACTTCCCCCCCACCTCAAATCCTTTGAACCCCCCCCCCCCACCCACCCACTTTCACCCCCACTACCCCCCCAACCCTTCACCCACCCCCACCCCAACCCAACCCCCACTTTCTCTCTCACTTTACCCTCCCCTTTCACCCCAACTGCCCCATACACACTGCCCCCCCCCCCACCACTTTCACCCCCACTCCCCCCCTTTCACCCCCAGTTCCCCCTACACACTGCCCCCCCCCCCCCACTTTTACCCCCACTCCCCCCCCCCTTCACCCCCATTTCCCCCTACACACTCCCCCCCCCCCCCCTCCCTTCCACAACCAAGGTTATTTCATTCATGAATATTTATATGCAATATTAAATGCATTCAAAATATTGAGGAAATAAAATATGAAGAATTTCAAGATTGAAAAAGGAAGAATCCATGATCATGTCACTATATTATGCATGTATTCATCCATACATAATGATTTTCAGGAACACATCATGGATTGATAAAGGATGAAGATAACACTATTTCTGCAAGTCCACATGATATTATTACATATAGTTCTCAAATGGTTATGAAGATATAGAGTGGGAAATTCTAGATCCTGTAATTCATGGATATTTGAATCCAAACTATTAATGTTGTTTAGTGAATGCTAAAAAAGAAGAAATTAGTGATGCTAAATTTGATATATATTCATGCAGTTCGAAATAGAGACATGTGAAATTTTGAAACTATTATTCAAGATAGAATAATTTATATAAACTATGTAAAAGAGTGATAAGACCCAAAAAATGGTTATAAAGATATGGAGTGGAAAACTACAGATCCATTAATTCAGGGAGATTTGAATCGAAATTATTCATGTGGTTTAGTGAATGCTAAAAATAAGAAGCTGGTGCTTCTAGGTTTGATAAATATTCAAGAAGTTCTAAATATAGAAAACTGGAAGCTTGAAACTATTATTCAAGAGAGGAGAATTTCTATACACTATTTAAAAGAGTGATAATACTCAATATAGTTTAGATTCTGAAGAACCTCAATGTATCAAAGATAAAAAGAAAAGGAATATCTAGTGCTCTTTGTGTTGAAAAAAAGAAGAGAAAAACGTGGGAAGAGGTAGAAGAAGAAGCAACTAAATAGTTCATGAAGTTTATATGAAGAAGATATATGTTCCCCTAGTTCACAAATGAAAGAAGTTATCCCTCTTGAAAAAATAAGAATAAATATTAGTTTCTATATTATAGGATACTAAATAAGTTATACCTATCTTAGAAGGTGAATAAAGAGTGGTTGAGATAAATACCAAGGTGTTGGGGTGTTGGACAGTCCTACAACCTCTATTGATTCAAGGGATCCATGTGAAAATGAGGTAAGTGAAGATTATTTCTCAAACTATCCCAAAGAAGATCAAAGAATAATTGGGTTTGATTATACATTTTTTGATTCACAAATATGTCTTTTGTAAAATTAAAAGATATACTGTATTATTTTCTCAAAGAAATTATTGTTTTTATTTGTGGAATTTTTGAAATTCAGTAGGAAGATATCACTCAGTTTGAAGGTGAGGCAAATAATTTAGAGAAATATTTAAAATAAAGAGCTCTAACTTTCATAAATATCTCTAAAAAAATTAATTTCAAAGAAGATATTAATTAGGATCTTAAATAAAGATACTCCAAATTTTAAGAAGAGTGGCTCAAAACTATCCATTAAAAGGATCATCTCGCTAAAGAATTTGAGAATAAATTTGATGAATTTGAAGAAGATCTTTCCACCAAGAATACTCAAATTGATGTTAAGGCTAAAAGAATCAAGGATTATGACACTTTGTTAAATAAAAATATAAAAATACTCATGATGAATAAGTTTGAAGAATGATAAAAGAATATGAAAATAAAGTGTAATTGATTAAAGACCCAAAGAATTCTCTCAATGTGAAGTGTCTAGAATTGAAAAAAACTAGCCAATCTAGAAATGACACATATTGAGTTTTCACAGTTTAAAATGAAATAATCTACTAACACAAATTTTTCTAATGAGGAAACTGGTGTTGAAAGGCTTACATTATATTGAAATTAGATCATTGTGTCATCTAATGGTAATTATCAAGTAGACCTAAATAAAAAGGTGTCATCCAAACCTTAATGTAATAATTTTTATAAATATATTTTCATGGAAATTGAAGTTTTAAAAATAAAATCTATAAAATTATGGGGGAATAAAAATGAATATAATATTTACACCATGTCTATAGTGGATATAGGAATGAGTGTGGAAGCTTGTTCTGTAAGAATAACCCAACTAGTGATAAAAGAATCCCAAAAACAACATGCTCTAAAATCTGGAAATTCTAAACAACATGTTGTAAAGAATAGAATATTTAGGTTTGTTGGAAAATGATGGTAGTTTAATAGGTTTGTGAATTTTTCATTGGATTTTCAGTACAATCCATCAATACTTGAAGCACAAAGGAACAAAATTTCAAGGGAGTCAAGCTAGAGAAAAAGAAACATCCATAGTTTGAAAATAATCTATCTACATCAAACCGATTTGGAAATCTTGAATAAATATATGATGTTTTCAATGGTTTTGGTCACATAAGTGATGCATGTTCATATCAAAATTCTAAATTATTTAAATTTCATCAATAAAAAGTCTATTACAAAAAAAATTATAAACAGATTAATAATTCTAGAATAGTAAATAGAAACATAATAATTCCAGAATAGTAAGTATATTAAACCATGAATATCAGAATACCAAATTAATTATGGGAATGAGAATGAAATATAAACCATGAAATTCTGGTGAATAAGATAGGATACCAGTCAATAAACATGAGCTTCAAAATAGTTGAGAATAAACACAAACTCATCTAGTGAACTCCTCCTGCATTTGAAAACTCCCAAAATAGAATGAATACTGAAAACAATATTCAAAGAATCCACAAAACAGGAGCCACAAAATATAAATGCACCTAAACACAAATAGAATGAATACTGAAAACTAGGATTCAGAAAACAAAAACTCCTCCTGTAAATGAAAACATAATGAATACTATAAACTCCTCCTGTAAACAAAAGGGAGCCACAAAATACGTTAACAATACTGCAAATAGAAGAAATACTACAAACAGGATCCAAAAAATAGAATGAAGTAAAATGGTTTTTCCAATGCACCAAATAGAGGAGGAACGCCTGAAGAAGGGTATAGAGAAGGGGAGGAATGCTTCGGCTAAGGCACTGAATGGACGAGGAATGCCCGAAGAAGGGTATAGAGAAAGGGAGGAATGTGTAGGGGATGGAGGAACCCCAAATGGAGATACGGGTGAGGGAAGGAGAAACCATGAATGGAGAGGCCACAAATGGATAAGTCGTTCCACGAATGAAGGAACCACGGTGAGGGATGGAGGAACCAAAGCCGGAGAGGACAAATGAGAGATAATTTGTCAGTTGGGCAATGATCGAATGAAATCCGCAAGAAAGAGGAGAAGGGATTTAAGGGTGAGTGGGCGATCAAGAGAGGAAAACCGCGAGGGGGGTGAATTTACATGGGTATATCTCATCTAAAGCCACTTTTTTTAATAACTATGGAAATTTACGAACCTATAGGCATAGTTTTTTTAAACCTTGGCTATAGATCTGTGGCTATAGGCCATTTTCCTAGTGGTGGATATTCATTTCGTAAGTCCAAAATGGATTTAGTAAGTCAAATATGATCAAATAGATCATTATTACATCATATCTAGAAGAATAATCTTAAAATATTTATATTTTTTATACATAAATTATACTTTTAAAATGAATCATTAAATATATTTATGAAAATGAACTATGTTATAGTAATAGAGATGGTAGGTCATACGTACACATGACTAACATTTCCATTTTTTAACGATCATTATGGAAAGAAGGTAAGTATAATATTATATTTCTATAATGATCATAATATAATAAATAAAATTTTATTTCTTTAAACATACTTATATATATCACCCAAGTTTTGCGGTGATTAAAAACGAATCACATCACTTCGTGGCGGTGGTAGTCCACACATATGCACGAACAACATTATCATTTTTCAGATAATGGAAAGGTATTAGATTAAATGATATTTTTTTCTGAATGATAAACATTTCATGAATATAATATATAAAAATTAAATCCATCATTATAATCATACTTGAGATATGGTGATGAAAAATGAATTACATCGGTTCGCGAGGTGGTAGTCTTCCATACACATGAATGATGGTTTTGTTTCTCATTTGATAAAAGTGAAGATTGATATAGGTTCTACCATTAATATAAAAAAATCTGGGTATATGGAATATATTTTTGTTATTATATAATAATAGTTAAGTAATATTTTAAGGATTTGTGAGAAGAGATGAAACTAAAACATTCGATTAAAAACTATACTTCTTATTTGTAAAGTATCTTTTGATTAACACCTTAATCCCTCTAAGGTTGGTATAATTCCTAAACCAAGACATCTAAAATGATTTTAAGGATTATAGGAAGGTATTTTAGTAGATAATAGCTGAAACAAATGGGTTTTTGAGTTTTAACTAAAGGGAAGAATATATTCCCTTTTATAAGAGAGGGGGAACTCTTGAAATTTCTCAAAATATTAAATTAATATAACTTAATTTTCAATTAAAAATGGATATAAACTTATTTATTTCTAAGAAAGTATGATTATAGATCCAAATAATCTCATCCAATAAAAATTAGATGATTTTTTATCATATTTTTACCCTTATCATTTTTTAAACTCTATGTTAGCCCTTTTCACTCTTAATGTGACAATAAGGATTTTTACTCTTTGAGGGTAAATATAGTTACTATAAATGGAAGAAAAACTACCAATAAATAGACCGTGATTGATATTATAAACCATATCAAATTAACTTGGATGGATCTAATATTTTTAGGATATTTATATCATTTAATAAAATATTATTTATTACAATATATCATTAATGTCAATTTTCATAACTATTCATTACTTTGATTTTAATAACATCAAGAAAATAAGTAAAATTAAAAAAACACATCCCTAACATGACATTTTATTATAGAAAATTTTTATATCACATTAATTATCTCAAATTATATTTCATTTTATATTTTTAATATTATTTAATTTATTCTTCCATTAATTGAATAATTACTACGTCACCATTGTTTAAATATTTAAGGTAAGTATTCCATTACTAAAATTTAAAAATAAATTACCATGATGAATATAAATAATTTTTATTTAAAAATAATATTTATAACTGAAAATATCATCTGTTTAACCATATTTTAAAAATACTATAGTTATTAAAAACATGAGTGTGACATTTTTTACTTTTCTTTAAAAAAATATTATAGAGGTTATAATCACATAAAAATGAAAAAAAGGATATATAACTGAATATTTTATGATTATATATAAGTTAGACTCATACAATAAAACTAAGAAAAGTTATAGGTTCATTTTGTATCCTTACCATATTATTTTTAGGCTTTAATTATCTGATTTACCCTTTACCATGGTAACAAAAAATACTATGGTTACTATTTATAATGACTAAAGATAAAAGGAACGTATTTACCAAATTTTAAACTCATGATTAAAAATATGGAATTAATTTTTAATGATTAAAAATATATAAGTGACATAATTTAATTTAAAATTAAACCAAAAAAACATAATGAAAAACTGTTTTTCAAAAAAATGACATTTTAAATATAAATTATTTTTATACTAAATTCAAGAATAAAATTAATTTACAAACACAAAATTGGATTATTTTAAATCAAAATTAACTAATGAATTTTTAAAACTAATCCAAAATATAATTTGAATTTGTAAATACTTTAAAATAAAAAAGAGTTTTTAATAAATATTAGTATTTTTCACTACTCAGTGAAAAATCAAACTTTTTAGAAAAATTTAAAACTTTCACCATAAGATAATTTTGATATAATTATTTAAAAAATGATATTTATTTTATAAAATATTTTTTCAACAATTTAAATAAATTAATTATATAATTTTCTCACAAAAATAAAAAAAACCCATTTTTAAAGAAAACATATCTTTTAAGAATAAAATGCTTTTACTAAAGATTGACTAACATTTCCATTTTTTAAAAATCATTTTATAAATAAGGTAAGTATAATATTATATTTATATAATTATAATAATATCATAAATTCTATTTTATTTCTTTAAACATACTTATATATGCCATCCATGTGATGTGGTGATGAAAAATGAGTCACGTCGCTTCGTGGAGGTGGTAGTTTACACATACTCACGAATGACATTATCATTTTTCAATGAATGGAAAGGTAAGAAAGTGAATGATATATTATTATTTTAAAAATGATAAATATTTAATTAATATAATATATATATATATATATTAAATCTATCATTATAACCAGTCTTGAGAGATGGTTATGGAAAATGAATTACATCAGCCTGTGAGGTGGTAGTCCACCGTACACATGAATGATGGTTTAGTTTCCCATTTGATATAAGTAGAGATGGATATAGGTTGTGAAAATAACATAATAACACATAATTATATGTTATATGATGTTTTTATAATATAATCATGGTTAAGGAATATTTGAAGGAGGTGTAAGAATAAATAAAACTAAAACATACAGTTAAAAAATATACATCTTATTTAGAAAGTATCCTTTGATTAACACTTTAATCCCTCTAGGGTTGGTATTATGACTAAAAAATACCACTAGAATGAGTTTATGGATTATATAAATGGATTTGGGTAGATATTTTCTAATCCAAATGGGCTTTGGAGTGTGAAGTAAAGGGAATAAGAGATTCCCTTTTATAAGAGAGGGGAGGGGCACTCTTGGAATTTCTCAAAATATAAAATTAATATACATTAATTTTAAATTTTAATTTGATCCAAATAGATTTATTTTGAAAATAGAATGAGGATGGATCGAAATACCTTCATAAAATTAAAATTATAAAATTTTTGGTCACATTTAACTCATTATATTTTTGTTTTGACCCCTAATTAATCCCTTTCACACTTACCATGATAAAAGGGTTTTTTACTCTTTGAGGGTCAATATAGTTACTATAAATGGAAAAACATTCCATAAATGGACTGTGGTTTATATTATTAACCATATCGTAATAATTTTACTAAATCTAGTATTTTTATTAATTTTATATCATTTAATAAAATATTATTTATTATAATATATCATTAATATCAATTTTTAGAACTATTCATTACTTTGATTTTAATAACATCAATAAAACAAGTAAAATTGAAACCAAATATTTTAATGCATCCCTAAAATTTTATTTTAATCAAAAAAATTCGTGGATTATATTAATTATCTCAAATTATATTACTTTTAAAAAATTTAATATCATTTATTTGATTTTTTCATTAATTGAATAATTACTGCCTCAGCGTTGTGGAAATATTTAAGGTAATTATATGATTACTAAAAATTAAAAATAAATTACCATGATTATTATTATTCATTTAGATTTAAAAATAATATTTATAATTGAACATAGCCTCAATTTAACCCTATGTTAAAACAAGAGTGTGACATTTTTGACTTTTCATTAAATAAAATATTATAAAGGTTATAATCACATCCAAATAGAAAGAAAATTCATATAACTAAATCTTAGATGATTATGGATGAAATGGAATCATAAAATTAAATTTATTCATATTTTATGGTCATTTTATAATTTTTATCTTATTATTTTTAACCCTTAATTATATGATTTACCCTTTACCGTGGTAACAAAAATTATTTTAGTTACTATTCATAATGTCTAAAAATAAAAGTAGCATATTTACCAAATTTGGAACTCCTGATTACAAATATGGAATCCATTTTAAAAGATTCAAAACATATAAGTGTGAAAATATAATTTAAAATTAAACTGAAAAAAATGTGATGAAAAAGTATTTTTAGAAAAATGTACATTTAAATATAAATTATGTTTATACTAAATTAAAATATAAAATTCATTTCAAAACCCAAAATTTAATTATTTTAAATAAAAATTAACAAATTAAATTTTAAAACTATTCCAAAATATAATTTTACTTTTAAAAAACTTTAAAATAAAAAAATTATTTTCAATAAAAATCAATATTTTTCACTATTCAATGAAAAATCAAACTTTTCAGAAAAAATTCAAAGTTTCACCATAAGATAATTTTGATTTTATGATTTAAAAAATGATATTTATTTTGATTATTTCTAAAATTTTAAAAAATTATTTATATAGTTTTCTCAAAAACAGAAAAAAAAATCATTTTTAATGAAAATATATATTTAAAGAATAAAATGGATTTACTAAAAAATGAGTGCTTGTTTTATAAGAATTAATCAATAGATTTATATTGATTATAAACTTTATATTTATATATTTCAAATATTATTTAATCATATTCATACCCACCAGTTTAATGTCTAGGCTACAATGATCACATTTAAATAATAATATTTTGTGGTTCTTTTATGCTCAGTGTTGCCTATCTTGTAAATTATCAAACATAGGCTTATTTTTTAAAAAAAATATAAGGATATTTGATTGTCACTTTAAATAACTAAAACTAAATAACATCACCCAATAGGGGAATCCCACTAAGGTGTTACATGCCTTATTGACCTACTAGGATTGTTGTATTCCCCCCCCCAACTAGAGGGATTACTTCTTCATCATCATCAAAGCATCTCATCATGGATCCACGTGAATTCCCATAAAAAGGAATACATATATAATTCATCCAATTTGATTATAATTACACCAAGTAAATATAAAAAAACATCATAAGACCTATTTTTACACTTTAAATAGTGTAGCCTCAATCATTGATAATAAAAATCACACTATCCAACCCCTACATGTCATGTGAATCCCTATATGCTGAGCATGATGCATGAAAAAACTCTTGCTTCATAAGTCTAAGAGTCAAAATCCATAAATAGATTCTTGAAAAATATCCAAGATATGGAAATACAATAACTCATAAATCATAATCCTCAAATATCATGTGTATAACGTTGGGTGAAAATCCAAATAACCATAATAATTAAATCCAAGAACATCAATCCCATATTACCAGTAACTTGGAATTCCACAAAAAAAGGTTTTATCGATGCACTATTTCGGGTTCCATCACAAGCTTCAATACATTCATAGATTTCATGTCTATCATACCCTTAAATAGTAAGATAAGATAAAAACTCCTCTAATACCACTTTATAACGTCCCATCCTAGATCACTCTATGAACAGTAAGTGGACTGGTTCACCACGTGACCTTAATCATGTCTCCCCAAATTCCAGAGGATGCCAACTAGTAGTGGGTGGTCTAAGGAGGTACCATGGTGAGGTTATACCCCATTTATCAAAGTTTAAAATCATAAATAAAATAACAAAACCTCATACACCTTTATCACATCAGAGTA
This sequence comes from Viscum album, assembly GCA_963277665.1. Classification (NCBI taxonomy): domain Eukaryota; kingdom Viridiplantae; phylum Streptophyta; class Magnoliopsida; order Santalales; family Viscaceae; genus Viscum; species Viscum album. Next base: position 955,516,519 of record OY728143.1, on the reverse strand, counting down.
CTTAGGATAAGTAAATAATTAAACAAGCTATACAAAATGAAATGCTAACAAATGACATAAAAAACATACCACTCATCATCCACTAGGATAGTTACATATATATACTAAAGTAAAAGGGGATAAAAATGTTGGCTCTATGAAAACACTAAGAATCACCTAATCCTGATCTCCTGACACCTTCAAAAATGTTCTAATCAATCATGAAATCCTAGGCCTCTACCCAAACTGAACTTGTAAAAAATGTTAGATGCTTGGTTTCCCAATTATAGTGGTTTCCTGTGTAGGGTTTGATTACATAACTCAGTAGGGTACAACCAACGTGGTCCCTTACTTACTGGTATATGAAGTGATATGTGCATGTGACATGATCATAATAAATATATATATATATATATATATATATTGAAAAAAAAGTAACAAACAACCCATAATACCTACTTTGTTCTGATGTCAAAATTTTGTTGAGCACGTCGTATAGATTGTACCAACCCATGTGCCATATCCTCAAAGGGGGACCAAGTCCCACCCTAGTGTCAATCCTTAATCATGTGATCCCAATCGACCATACCTTATTCATCTAGTTTCAAGGTTTCTCTAAGAATGTTGTGATGATTGTGCCACCATACAACAAACCTGGGTTTCCCCAGTATACATCATAGTATCATAGACCTACCCTGTGCAAGTTTTTATCATCCTAGAATAAGTTGTATCACAAACCTAGGAAATAATCCTAGAAATCTCCATCCTAGTATACTGGATCAACCTTAGATCCATATCCATTGTATCCCCACCAATATTATAAAAAACCTCCCCTATGGTAGTTTTCTTAGCCAAGGGAATGGACCAATAGTATCACATAACTCCCTTATATGAGTTTTCTCAGCCAAATAGAAACACATACACAAAAATAAACAAATTATAAAATGTTCATTTCCATCATAAATAAAACCACCTTGAGGGAGTATATTAAGTCCCATATAAAAAATAATTGGGGTTGGATGAATTCCTAAAACTTCCATCTCTATCCATATATGGATCACCCTCTCACTAGGTTAAATACATTAGTGGGGAACTCATTAGGGTCCCCTACGTCACCACAAACTAGGGGAACCCGCTTGGGAACTCCTTCCTAATTTAGAACACCTGGGTCCCTACCCGTTCCCAGGGTTAGAACAACCCTCACCAAGTCACAGTCAAGTAATGTCCTTATAGGCCAACCGAGGTATACCTTATAGGAAACCCACTATATTGATGGATTAATTAATATCTCAAACTTCTTGGTCACTCAAGGTGTGTCAGTCACTCAAACCACAGTCAAGTTATGACTCACTATGGTTAATTGATGCTAAATCACAAATTTCCTCCATGAGTAAAGTATAGGGCTCCTATACTAAGGAATCAAGACAAAGGTTACATTCATCTCATCTAGTTTCATCCCTATCAAGGGTCTCAACATTCCAGGTTAGTCAATATTAAAGGCCTTGTTCATTGTCGGTTGAGGCACAAGGAAAATACATAAGGAAAATCATGGCCTTGGAACTTTATTCTATCCAAGGAATATCGATTAATTTAATAAATTTAATCAAACATTAAACAATTAAAAAAATTAACCTGGCCAATAACCCCAGTGGCATAGTGGTATGTCCCATGCATTATGGACAAATGCATAAACTCCATAGATCTAGTATTGGTACCACCTACCTTAATTATATATTTTCCATATTTATCTCCAAAGGTATGGAAGCTCTGCCATGGCCCATCCAAGAGCATCCTGCCTCGTCCATGCTTAATCGAGCACATCTCCATGACCCATGTCATCACCCGTCCCAAAGGGGTATGTGTCATTACTACCCCAAGCTTGCCTCTGATAGGCTAGGGGATAGTGACTAGTGCTAAGTAGGTATATACCACAAATGGAAGGCATTTTACTAAGTACATGTACACATGCACACATCTCCAAGATAGAAAAGGTGAAATTTAAAAAAACTAAGTAAATAATGCATGAATACACTAAGATACCAACTATAAAGTACAAAAGTAGGAAAACTAGAAAGTAAATAGGGAAAGAATACAAGACAACCAAAAGAAAGAGTCTATTAAGTGAATTCACAAGTTCCTGAAACTCATCCGTAGAAAACCCTACCTGAAGGGTAGGTTTAAGATAGTTTCCTGAATTCGTAGGAGCACAACATGTACATCTGATCCCTATAAGAACCACCTGCTCTTGGGTTACCTAGAACTCCATCAAATCATTGATCATCTACACGATACATGACACGTGTGGTAAAATCCTGTGTAGGGGTGAGTAAAACAATAATTAATAGGACACCTCAAAACCACAAAGGAATACCACTAAGAAATACATGAATTACACCAAAGAAAATGCTTGTTATACCATAAAGTAAACACATGAAGTACAATCATCTCACATAGGTATAAGTATAAATCACAAAGAGAAGTATGTTTTAGTTATAGTCTATAGATCTCCTAGTTTCTGTGACACATGGAGCGTTGATGGTGCATGTATCATCAATGTCGCATGGATTTTTTATGGTACATGGAGTGTCGATGGCACATGGATCATCGATAGCGTATAGAGAATCGATGGTTCAAGCATACCATAAGTCACCAAGTTACATCCAGCCGTAGTACTCTACTCATAGCGCACTTGTACCATGAGAACCTACTCCTCAAGCCAATAGGTCATATTCCAACTTTTACAAAGACTCAGTTAGAGTATCTCAAAAGGATATTCTCGTTGTAAGGGTCCCAATGTTTCATGTTGTTTAGTGTAGATTACTCAAGAGGGGGGTGAATTGAGTGTTTATAAAAATTTATGTTAAAAAATAGTTTTATGAAAATTTCCCCAAATTAAAAATATAATACAAGTCAGTTTGTAGTGAATTTATAAGAGTCCTAAATGTTCAATTAATTTTTAAAAATATTTATTTGTTCTCATATATACTAATAAAAAGATTAATATAAATTTTGAAACTAATATACTAGTTCAAAACAATTATAAACACTTTATAAACTAACTATCAAAGTTAAATTTAGTTCTGTGAAAAATAATAAAAAGAGAGTAAAACTAAAATGAAAAGGAACATCAGATATAAACAAGAGGTTCAATCTCAAGCTGAGACTTAGTCCTCTCCACTTGGTGATCACCTTCCGCCAAGTAGTTTAATTTAATAAACATTTTGATCCACACCTTGGATCGGGGTTCACAATAGCACACAAGGCTATCCAGGTCACACTTGACCTCTACCATAGTTATTCGTGGGAAAAACAAAAAACATGTCACACTTGATCTCTTCCACTGTTCTATGTGGGATATAAAAGGATAAACAGAGAGTGAGTTTGAGGATATCAAGTATCCTCTACTTATTCATAGGATTCAGTGTGTGTGTGTAACAGACAGATACACACACTGTGCAAAAAATGTAAACAAAATAAAACAATAGAGATAGAGATATAAAATAAGTTTTATAAATCTCTGTGTGTTATGTAGTGAATCTCTAGTCTCGATTGATGTAATGGAAATGGAATTTGATTCCTCTTCTAGAAGTTGGGTCCAAAACAGAGTATCCTAGTCTCTGTAGTCTGGCTTACAGGGGTGTGAAAAGTTCAGCTCCTTTGTTTGATATGTTCAGTTTAGCTTTGTAGGTTTTTCTTGTCTTTTTGATCTCCATGTATATTCTTCCTTAGAGTTCTTGGGATTTGAAAGTGATCTATAGAGTTTCAGGATTGTAGTTCTTCTTTCCTCACTAATTTGTTTTGGTGTACATGAATGATCCAGCTTGTAATTCTTTTTTACTTTGAGGTCCAACAGACATGAAGATATCCCCACATGCATGTACCTCATACTGTCTACTAAATTTCCTACAAAATACATTAAATAATGTCAAAAACAATAATTTTTATAAATATGACCGTTAGATATAAATGTGAATTAATAAATTAAAAACAGTTTTTATTTCTATCGGTGAGTCATAAGTATTGGTGAGTCATTGGCATTGGTCTGTCATCATTGGTCTGTTAGCATCATTCTATCAGCATCGGTGACTCTCTATATAGGTGAGTCATCTTCATCGGTATCGATGACTCTGGGCATCGATGAGTCATTTGTGCTGTCAGTCTGTCTGGGCATCGGTGAGTCGTCATCGGTGACTCATTTTGAACTATAGGTGTATCGTCCATCAGTGAATCGACCATTGGTAAGTATCCCATTAGTGACTCGTTCATTGATGTGTCACTCATTGGTAATTATTCTAACATTGAGTCGCTTGAACTATCAATGTGACCGATCATCGGTGACTTTTCCATCATTGTATTGTTTGTTCTATCGGTGAGTCATGCATCGGTGTCTTCTTCGATCGATGACTTCCTTGATCGGTGAATCCTTCGATCAGTGAGTTCTTTCATTGGTGATTCCTTTGATCAGTGATTCATCAATCGGTGACTCTTTTGAACTATCAGTGTCAGGGACTATGAAAGACTTACAAAGTGTCTGTCTTATACAGAAAAATACCAAATTAAGTAAAATTCATAATTGTATGTAAATATACACTTGTAAATATATTGAAACATAAATATCCATAATAATATATTTACTTATTGAAATGTATTATATAATGGGACATAATCTATTCAGTTATAAATATTACGTAAGATAGAGTATGTGAATTAATAGCTTTTATAAATTGGCATGATTTGTGATTATGAAAACAACTATTTCAAAAAGGGTCCAACAATCTCCCCCTTTTTGATAATCATAAATCATGGAATTAATGATCTATACAAAATTTTAAGGGATAAAAATTACTTGACTTAGCATACCAGCAGTGAATGTGAATTCTCAATATGAATAAGGGTTTCCTTTTAAGCCCCCCCTTAATTATTGTATCAGAGGAAATATATATATATAAGGTTACTTTATATTAGATAATTTTTATGCTCACCCTTTATATTAGATCAATAAGAGTGATTTTTATCACAGGTGATATATATAAATATATTATGTTGAGTAAAATTTAAACGCACGGCCAATTGTCACCTATCGACTGGTCAAAGTTTCGGTTCTCTTCTAATGTGTATAGCAGCACTCGGGTCGAATCCTCGGCGATGATACTTTATAATAGTCGTTTGTTTTTAGTTAATTGTATTCTGATTGGGGGGTTTGTTTGCAGAGCTTATGAAATAATTTATGTATGATTTTTGATTTAACAAATTGATAAATATTGGGGTGAGTTCATCATTAGTTAGTTAAGCTTGTGATATCCTTGAGCTTTTCTTTATATTGCATTAAATTAACACCCATGTCACAAGATGATTTTGATCAGAATTCCAAAGTGTTAAAGCTTTAATCCAAGCCATAACTTAACTTAGGTTTCTAATAATTACCATTACTTGTTTATGGTATTGTATTTGTGGTTCCAATAATCCATGTAATCCACATATTAAACAAAACATGTCATTAATCCATGACATATAAAGTTCAACATACACAATATTAATTTAAAGAACATTCGTCGAGAAAAAGCTCTCAATCACTTAACATACCTAAATTATAACTCACCCCAATTAAAGATTTACCCAGCCATTAAAATGATTACTAATCTGGTTATAATGATTATGGTGATTAATTATAAATAAAAGAAAAAGAAAGGTACAAGATAAGAGTAGTGTGCCGAACACACACACAAACGATGAAGAAAATTAAAAATGGATTTTCGATTGAATGAGGAAGCAGGAGAAGGGAAGGGGATTCAACTGAATTTAAACTATTTTAAGAACATAAATATTAAACTATAGAAGTTGTATTAGAATAAGAGATATTGAATAAGTAACTTGCATTAAAACAGAATTACAAAGAAAGAGACTTACAAAATTACAAAAACAAAGAACACGAAATTAAGTGAAAAAAAGAGAGGAGGAAAGGTCTCTCAAGTGAAAAATTGAGTATGTAAGATCCTCAAAAGACTTTGGAAAGGCCTTGGTCGTTCCAATATGTTCTCCTATCTTATGAAATGTCAACCCTTTTGAAAGGAGAGGAGGTGATGTATTTATAGCCCAAGGTGGTGGACTGTTTACATTCCAGAAATACCCCTCCACTTGGCTCGCAGATATGGACATCAAGACTGCATCATATCTAGTAATATCCTTCTTCAAAGTTGTATATAATAAGGTTTTATGACTACTATCAAAATTTTCAGTCATTTGGACTGAAGGATCAAAAGTTATGGCTGGTTGATTAAACAAAGTAAAACTGTCCATTTCAATCCAGTATTTTTGAAGTCCAGAATGTGAAAGGGTTTTTGAATATTAATATGCCTTCAAATCCGAATAGGTTCTTCAACAAAGTCGGCCTCCTATATCTCCTCTTTCACACTGCAAAATCTCATCTCTATTTGATGCTTACATCATGAGATATGTCATGCATACTATACTGATTTTAATTCTCGGCCAGAATGGTGGGCTGAACTTAAAAGCTTCATTTGGGCCCCTTGTACTTATATTTGGGTCTTGAAATTTTTATCCAAGATTACATGTATTGTCCCCCGAATTATTTTGGAGAATTAATGTTTTTGGACTTCTGTACTGATCCCAGTAAATCAATCTTCAATGCTGGTCCAGTTTGTTCACAGATTCTTTGGTCTTGTTTGTGAGGACCATATGACCCTTCAAATGGCAGAATTGGCTCATGGTACCTTCTAATGAAATGTTTTATATTTAAATTATAATCTTAAAAAACAATAACCACACAATTTGGATCATTATAGTGATAGTTATTATTAAAACATTAACTGACTCAATTGGACTACTTCTAAAAATGCTCAAAAATTATACTTAATATTAAAACATTAATATTTCACACAAATTATGCACATTTCATATAAAATAAGTAAATGGAGTATATAATAAGTCATGAAAATATTAATAACATCAACAATCTATTTTTCCTATTCCATAGTGACTCTGTAGAGTACATGCCATTTTTCCTATGCCAGAATAACTCCCTCTTAGATTAAGATTTTATGCCATACCATCTATATATTTCTCCCCCTTTTGGGATTATCAAAAGGGTGAAAAGAAGGATAAAGAATAAAAAGAAATAACACAATGAAATTTGGAAACACAGTTAAGTAAAAACTAATATTCATTAAAGGAAAAAGAGTACAATCATCGAAATAAAAGTATAAATCCCTATCAAATAAACAATCCACAACTAAGGCTTTGAATTTTGAGGCGATTACCTTTGTCTGAAGTGTAAACTTGAGGTGCAGGAGGTGGTGTTGTAGTTTTAGGAAGGGTCGGTCAAATGAAAACACCAGGTAAGGCAACACCTATAGGAACATTTGATGTAAGGCTGGGTCTTCTCTCTAATAGAACAGGACTTTGAGGTTTCTCCTTGATCACTGGTCATATCTGAGATAAGGCTTGAGATAATTTCATCTGAGCAGGAGGTAGAGAACTATTTCCAATTTAATCAGAAACTGGGACCACTATTGCCTTTATTCACACTCAAATATACCCAAGAGATAAAGGTAGAACGGTCCTTGTAGTCTAGATTGGGTTGTCGAATCCACTGAGACCTAAGAAGATACCTAAGACACACAACCTATGAGGTGGATTTTTGGCTATGAAGTGGCCAAATTGGTTTTGATTTTGAATGGTTTTAAATAACACTAATAAACCTAAGTGAATTCAATTAAATGAAAATGTGTTGATCTTAAGATTATTCTAGGGTGGATTGAATGAATTTTACTTCTTTAGACAATTTTGGTTTAATTAATTCTTGATGAATCCATTCTTCAAAATAACACTACCTTCATCATTTTCAGGTTTGATGCAACTAAACTCAATTAATAATCCCCTACACACTTAGAGAACCAAATTCATGATGTCTCCAAGGTATATGGTCATTTTAGTAATTGGATTTAGCTTCCTCAAACACAGTGAAGATGAAGAGTGGAAATAACTGAAGAATGGAAGTCTTAAATTAGTTAACCAATTAAAAACAATTAGTCCATAAAATAACATTAAATACAACCTTTTAATCTTACTAAGATCAACCCATTAAAGTTTTAGCCCTACATTGATGGTATACTCTCAATGGTGGGTGGAATATGGCTTACAAGAATTAGATTGAAGAAATTAAAACCGCGGAAATAACGAGCACTCCTCCGTGTGTGTGAATGAAATTCACACCTATGTGTGAACTAATTCAGCACAACAAAGAGATTTCACTATGATTTGTGATTATAAAGTTTTAATGAAATAAATGGGAAGAATATAAGAGAAATATGTTGATTAAGAATAAATAATTACAAAAAGGAAACTTACATGGAAATTGAAATGCGATTACAAACACAAAGTGGAAGCATAACATTACAATTAAACCAAACACCCAAGATGATCAACTCCTCCACCAAAACTGCCTTAAATAGGAATTTTGGGAGCCTTGGGTCGAGCCTACAATAGTAAAAAGCATCTCAATTAATTTTGGTAGGCCATAGCTGGGTGGAAAGTTGAGGAAGAGTTTATTTTCCCACCCTTGACCCGAGGTGGCATCCATCTTTCATCCACCAAACAGACGCGTTTGGAAGACCTTCTAGATGGAAGAATTAGAGTGGGCCATAGAATAAGAAAATGTATCCCCGTATTTCTCTTAACCACCGGTAATATTTGGGATCATTTTGAATTTTTGGATTCGGAGATATGATTAGATTAGTGGTCTGTTTTTCGGGGCCGTAGAATCTGGCCCAGAATTTATCTCCAACTTGGGCCGCCTAAATTACCACAATGGAGGACAAATTAGCACTGGATCCTGAATAATGATTTGTCCCTATATATGGCTTCTATCCTCCCACCAAATTTGTTCTTCATTGGGTTTGTAATTTGGGTCCCACATTCTCATCAGTGGGATGGTGTCCAATCTGCCTTCTCTAAAATTGCTTCCTTTCATCACAAAATATCCCCATCTTCTTCCATGAATTATCCATTGATCCCTGAATGAAACATGTTAATATTTAAGTGTAGATAAATTTAAAAAAATATAAAATTAAAATATTGATAATTAAATTCCTTAAAATCAGATGAATCATTGGGTACTTTAAATGATGTTCAAAAATGTACCACATAATAGTGCATTTAAAGAAGGTATTACAATCATAATGTGGAATGATGTTCAAAATGTAAAATGCACTAAAATGGTGTTTATGAATAATAAATAACATGAATATTATATATATTAACAATGAATATTATCCTCATTTAGTGTCTAATCACACCCCCCAACTTGAGTTTTTCTAGTCCTGAGAAAAATATTTCTCATCAAAATGAAATTCGAATTCCCTTTTCCAAAAAAAATTTAATACACAATGATCACCAAAAACCCTTAAACCAAAAAATAATGAAACCCATCAAAATATTTTAATACAAGATAGTTTCATAAGCAGATCTCAATCCCAAGCCCATTCCTTTGTTCAAATTCATTGCCATATTTCATCCAATATCAATTAAGTATGAGGATGTGTTGTGCATCACAATAGACATGGGGGTTCATCTTTATTCAAGGGGTAAATGAAGGAAGCACTAGGTGGAATCACATTTCAATATTAAGATGAGTATTCAATTTTTTTTATTGTATTATTTTTTTTTTTTGCAATTTTTTCATAGTAATTGAAATTGCACTCAAAAGAGTCAACCCTTGTAGCGAGACTTTGCCTATGACTCCCAAACTCAAATACCTTAGGGAACCAAGTGAATCCTACATACTCATACATCATCTCAAGTTATCTCAGTCAAAAACAAATTCAAATTACCAAAAATAGAGATAAAATTACTAACTATGGGCCAGACAACTATGGAGTCACGATCCCCAAGTACCAAAAGCCACGCATTAGGTCATTTCATTGCTCTACGTGCAAATTTATTATTATTATTATTATTATTTATTGAATACTCATATTAAAACTAAAATGATCACCAAACCTATGCTATTTATTTGGGGGACCTCATGAACTCAAACTAATACCCCACTATCCAAAGGACGTGCATTGTGATTCTTTTTTTTTATTTGGATGAAAATATAAACGATGAAATATCACATTGGACAACCAAACTTTCCAAAATCCATGCTCATGAAATTACACAAGGATTAAAATAAGAATCAGGGCATGCTAAATTATTTTATATTCAGTTTCAAAGTGTGCAATGTGTATTACTATGTTCAAAGTTAAAGGAATTTTTCCTTCCATTTACACATTTTTTTTCAAATCATTCATTTTTTTTGACACAAAAGCATTTTTTATTTTATCTTCCCCCCCCCAACTTAAAATAACATTGTCCCCAGTGTTTAAAGAAAAGAAAATTTAGAAGGGGGTAGAGGTAGAGAATGAAAGTTCAAAAAGGAAATTGAAAACGAGGATCATGGAATGAAGTCACCTGGTGGTTGAAGTTGAAATTCTTGTTGCTCCCTTTTAATCCTTTGATATCCATATCACTTGCAGAGTCCCCTAATAGAAAAAGGAAAAACAAAACAAAACAAACAAAACAAAACAAAACAATATATATATATATATATAATAAAGTAAAATATAAGTATATATATAAAAATTATAGAATAAGGAAGCACAAAAAGGCGTAGGTCAGTGGTAAGCGCGCACCCCTGTCTCCCTTCGGTCCCGGGTTTGAATCCCCACAGCTTCGTCGGTTGTGACAGGGTTTGCCCCACGACTTACGATGTGGACTTTTTTTATTATTATTACTTTTTTGTATTTTTATTTTAACCTACAAACACATAAAAATAAAATAAAATTAGCTGATGATACATTGTCTTCTTTTTAAATTTCTTGGTAAGGTATTACTCAAGGATCACACCACGTGACACGGATGAATATGGTGATCCCCTTTCATACCCATTCGTACTCATAATAGAAGAACAGGTCAACGGTCTATTTTTTTATTTTTAAATATCAAAATGATTAATTAATACTATTTGAAAAATAAAGATGACATGAAAACCACGAGTTGCCTCCCATGCAACGCTTTTGTTTAACATCGTTAGCCTGACATGGACCCCTAATTGATTAATTATTTTCATCATCTAAGGTATGTTCACACAATTCTTCATCCACTTCATGTTTTTTGAATGGTTCTATGAATGGTTTGACTCTATGACCATTAACTTTAAATGTTTGACCATTGGTGGGATCTTGAATTTCAATAGCCCCATGGGGGTACACCTTATGCACTATGTATGGACCTGACCATCTAGACCTTCACCTTCCTGGGTGTAAATGAAGTTTTGAACTATACAAGAGCACAAGTTTTCCCGGTTCAAATTTTTTGACCTTGATATTCCTAGATTGGTAGTCTTGAACTCTAGCTTTATTGATCCTTGAATTTTCATAAGCCTCTATCCTTAGTTCCTTCAGTTCATTGAGATCTAATTTCCTTTTTGTTCCGACCAATGAGAGGTCATAATTCATTTTCTTAATTGCACAAAAGGCCTTATAGTAAATTTCAACAGGTAAATGGCATGCTTTTCCATAATCCAACTTATATGGTGACATTCCTAGGATGGTTTTGAATGCTATACGATATGCCCAAAGAGCATCCAAGAGTTTCTCGAACCAATCTTTCCTAGAAGGATTGATAGTTTTCTCAAGAATATTCTTAATCTCCATATTTGCTAACTCAGCTTGACCATTAGTTTGAGGATGGTACGTAGTGGAAACCTTGTGATAAATACCATACTTAGACATGAGTGTAGAGAATGGACGGTTGCATAAATGGGTTCCTCGATCACTAATTATGGCCCTAGGAATTCCAAATCGAGAAAATATGTTCTCTTTCAGAAATTGAATCACAACTTGATGATCATTGGACTTAGTGGGAATGGCCTTAACCCATTTTGAGACATAATCAATAGATAAGAGTATTTAGAGGTATCCCCTAGAGTTTGGGAAGGGACCCATGAAATCAATTCCCCAAAAGTCAAATATTTCAACCACTAAGATGGGAGTGAGTGGCATTTGATTCCTTTTTGTGATGGACCCTACTTTTTGACACCTAGGACAACTTTGAAAAAATGTGTAAGAGTCCCTTGAGAGGGTGGGACAAAATATACCACACTGAAGAACATTATCAGAAGTTTTTTTAGAGGAAAAGTGACCTCCACATTCCTCACTATGACAGAATTTAAGGATGGAATCTTGTTTAGATTCTGGGACACACCTTCTAATGACTTGGTCAGGGCAGAACTTATATAGGTATGGATCATCAAACACATGGTTTCTAACATCAGAAAGGAATTTCCTTCGAGCATGAGTCCCTATGAATTTTGTAATGACTCTTGTAACTAAGAAATTGGCTATGTCAGCATACCAAGGTCAGTCACTCACAGAGTATAGGTGTTCATTAGAAAATGAATCACACACAGAAAGGTGATTTGAGTTGTATTTGAATTCTATCCTAGAGAGGTGATCAGCTAAAACATTTTCAATACCCTTTTTATCTTTGATTATGAGTTCAAATTATTGTAAGAGAAGGACCCACATAATCAATCTAGCCTTGGAATCTTGTTTTTGGAAGAGGTATTTTAGTGCATAATGGTCAGTGAATACAGTGATGGGGGATCCTAGGAGATAGGACCTAAACTTCTCTAAAGTAAACACAGTAGAAATTAACTCCTTTTCAGTAGTGGTGTAGTTGATTTGTGAATCATTTAAGGATTTTCTTGAATAAGCAATGACATAAGGAGTTTTATCACAACGTTGTCCTAACACAGATCCTACATCAAGGTCACTGGCATCGCACATAAGTTTGAAAGGAAGGTTCCAATTTGGAGATTTCATAATGGGAGGAGAGGTGAGAGAGGATTTGAGGGTTGAGAATAAACCCTCACAATTTTATGTCCAAACAAATGGAGCATCTTTTACTAGGAGAGCACAAAGGGGACAGGAGATTGAACTAAAGTCTGTGATGAATCTTCTATAGAAACCAGCATGTCCTAAGAAAGACCTCACTTCTTTGAAAGTTTTGGGTGATGGAAGGTGAATAATTATGTCAACCTTGGCTTTATCAACTTCAATACCCCTACCTGAGACCAGATGGCCTAGAACTAGTCCCTCTTTAACCATGAAATGTCATTTTTTCCAGTTTAGGACCAGATTTTTTTCTTCACATCTTGACAAGACTCTCTCCACATTCTGCAGACATACCTCAAATGTATCCCCAAACACAAAGAAGTCATCCATGAATACCTCTAGAAAATCCCCTACCATGTCTAAGAAGATTCCCATCATGCACTGTTGGAAGGTTCCGGGGGCATTGCATAACCTGAAGGGCATGTGTTTGAAAGAAAAGGTGTCGAATGGACATGTGAATGTAGTCTTCCCTTTATCCTCTAGGGTGACCTCAATTTGATTGTACCCCGAGTACCCATCAAAGAAATAGTAGAAGGCATGACCTGCCACTCTCTCAAGGACTTGGTCAATGAATGGTAAGGGGAAATGGTCCTTCTTGGTGAATGAGTTTAGCTTCCTATATTCGATGCAGACTCTCCAACCACTACTCACCCTTGTTGGAAGAATCTCTCCATCCTCATTGGTTATCACTGTGATTCCTGCCTTCTTTGGAACCACTTGGATTGGGCTCACCCATTCACTCTTAGCTATGGGATATATGATACCATCTTTTAACAATTTTAAAAGTTCCTTCCTCACTACTTCCAGGAGATTAGGATTGAATTTCCGTTGAGGTTGGCGACATGGCTTTGAATCAGATTCCAGAACAATCCTATGAGTCCCGATAAGTGGGCTAATCCCAGGAATATCAGAAAGGATCCAACTAATGGATTTCTTATGTTTCCTAAGGACATCTAGAAGCATCCTCTCGTTATTGGATTCAAGAGAAGAAGAAATGACAATAGGATGTGTTTGATTGTCCCCTAGGAAGTCATACTTGAGTGTAGTAGGAAGTTCCTTCAATTCAATATTAGTTTGGTTCAGAATTTCAGCAGAAGATTGGGACATTGGATCAAGTTAAACTTTGTTTTCTAAAGTTTTAGATAGGATTGATTCCCCACATGTAGAAGTTTTAGCTACTAGATTGGCTTGATCAAATTTAGGGAAGGAAGTTGGAGTGGTCTCCATGAAAGTGGTTTCTTGAAAGGTTTAGCTGATTTTTGGACCTAAGAATTCATCATAAGAGCAATTTGAAAATGATTCAATCCAAGGAGATAAAATTCCTTCATATGAACAAAGTAAATCAATCTCATCCTAACTTAAACAATCATCAAATATTCCTTGATGTTCTATGGATTCATTATCAATGCTTCCTATCATGTTTACTTCATGAATGTCCTCATCATCCCCTATTTGTGAGCTTGCATTATAGATGTTCAAGTCTAGACTCCTGTTTCCAAAGGTGATGGTCATGTTCCCATTTTGAACTCGGATAATAGAGTTGATTGTTTCAAGGAAGGGACGACCAAGGATAATTGGGGTTTGTTCCTTATTTCCTAAGTTTGGATGGTTGTCAAGGACAATGAAGTCAGCATGGTAGATGAAGTTTTCAACCTTTACCAGAATGTCCTTTAAAATACCCTTTGGAACCCTAATGCTACGATCAGCAAGTTGAAGTGTGACAGATGTGGGTTGGAGTTCTTCTAGGCCTAACTGTAAGTACACAACATATGGGATGATATTGACACTAGCACCTAGTTTACACAAGGACTTGACAACTTTTCTCTCTCTTAGTTCAACATTGATGTAAGGGAAACCTGGGTCTTTCAACTTAGGAGGAATAGTCCCTTGAATGGTGGTACTCACATTAGTAGCCAAAAGGACTTGGTTTTTATGTGAAAATTTTCTTTTAAAAGTGCACAAGTCCTTAAGGTACTTTAAGTAGGTAGGTATGGTTTGGATTGCATCGATAAGGGGAATGTTCAACTTGACTTGTGAGAAGATTTCTCTTAATGTTTCACTTAATTAAGGCTTGGTTTTCCCCCTCATGTGTTGAGGAAATGGTGCAGGTTGTGGGGTTGTTTGTTGAAGAGTTGTTTATTTGAAAATGTTATTGTGTTTTTCAGTTTGATCATTTGATTCATTTGAATTTTCATCCAAGTTTTAATATTCAGGTGGGTTCTGGATTAGTTTTTCAGGTTTATCAATTGATTTCCCACTTCTTAAAACAGTCACATCCTTTAGTTGTTCATGAGTTTTTTGAGTACAACTTGACTCTCCCCTTGAAGTTGAGGATGGCACTGCCGAGTAGGCTTGGGTGCCTTTCTAGTTTTGATGGTTTGAAGTTCTTGTTTTAGGGAAGAGACTTCCGAGTTCATCCTTTCCATTTTTTTCACAATTTTTCTAGTAGGCTTTGTGGAACAGTTTGGGTTGGTGCTTGAGAAGATTGGTTTATCCTAGGGGGATATTTTGGAGGTGGGATGGTTTGTTGAAAATGGACCGGTGGCTGTTGGTATTGGATAGGTTGGGTTTGGAACTGGTTATGGGTATGGTAGTTCTGATGGGGGTAAGGATTTTGTCACTGTGGTTGGCTAGGTTGTTGGTTATCTTTCCAACGGAAGCCTGGGTGGTCATTATACCTTGGGTTGAAGTTGTTTTGGTATTGAGGCTTTTGAAATTTCAAATCATTTACTTGCACTGGGGGTCCTCCTAAAAGAACATCCTTGATGTATGGAATGGTTGGGAAGTTGTCTATCTTATGGTCATGTTTGTCACAAATTGTGCAAACAAGGTCTACAGTTTGGATTTCATGGACTTTCCTAAGGTCTATCTCTTCAACCTTCCTAGAGAGTGCTACAAGTTTAGCCCTAAGGATTTCCTCTTCTCTACATGTATGAATTACAGTAGTTCTTTGTGGCTTTTCAGAATAAGGTGAAGTTCCCCATGTTTGGTTTTGTTCAGAAAGGCTTTCTAGATACTCGTAAGCATCATTTGGGGCTTTTTTTTTAAAGGTTCCATTACACATCATGTCAATGAATTGTTTGTTCCCCATACCCAACCCTTCATAGAAAATTCTCACTTGTTTAGGAATAGAAAAACCATGGTGTGGAACCATGTTTAGAGTGTCTTTGAACCTCTCCCATGTTTCATAGAATGACTCTCCCTCTTTTTCAAAAAAGTTTTGGATACTCTTTTTAAGTGCAATTGTTTTGTGGTGGGGAAAGTATTTTTTGTAGAATTCTCTTTTTAATTGGTCCCATGAGTGGATTTATGTAGGTCTTAAGTTTTTTATCCAATTTTTATCTCGATCCTTAAAAGAAAAAGGAAAGAGCCTCATTTTAGTTTATTCTAGTTGATGTGGGGCACACATGGTTTCTACAATGTCATTGAACTTTTTAACATAAAGGTAGGGCATCTCAGACTCCATTCCATGGAATGTGGGAAGGTGGTTTAGGAGGTGGGGTTTAAAGATGTAGTTGGAATATCCTAGGGAATTGTGTCTAATGCATGAGGGGGAATTGGTCCAAGATAAATTGAGGTAGTCATTCATGGTTTGATCGACTACATTCCCTAGGTTTCGAGCTTCTTGGTTTTGGTTCCCCATTTGATTTCCCCCAGGATTTACAATTTGATTTCTTGGAAGACCCTCCATTAGAATTGGTTCAATTTTTGATTCTGGAGTCTTATGAAGATTAGGATATAATGGATACAATCCCCTATGTTCACTTGACTCCCCTATCCTATGACTTTCCACCCTAACTAGTCTATTTGAATTATCACGGGTGTAGGCGGACATGCGCCAAAAAAAACGAGAAAGGGACAAGATAAGAGATCTTGGGTGAGAATAGAAGAATGGAGGTGATGAAAGAAGGTTTTTGGTCTATGGTACTTACTTGGTCCCTGGAAATGGTGCCAAAATTTGATTCACGCTCAAATTTACCCAAGAGATGAAGGTAGAACGGTCCTTGTAGTCTAGATTGGGTTGTCGAATCTACTGAGACCTAAGAAGATACATAAGACACACAACCTATGAGGTGGATTTTTGGCTATGAAGTGGCCAACTTGGTTTTGATTTTGGATGGTTTTAAAGAACACTAATAAACCTAATTTAATTCAATTAAATGAAAATGGTTTGATCTTAAGATTATGCTAGGGGTGGATTGAATTAATTTTACTTCTTTAGACAATTTTGGTTTAATTAATTCTTGATGAATCCATTCTTCAAAATAACACTACCTTCATAATTTTCTGGTTTGATGCAACTAAACTCAATTACTAATCCCCTAAACATTTAGAGAACCAAATTCATGATGTCTCCAAGGTATATGGTCATTTTAGTAATTGGATTTAGCTTCCTCAAACACAATGAAGATGAAGAGTGGAAATAACTGAAGAATGGAAGTCTTAAATTAGTTAACCAATTAACAACAATTCATTCATAAAATAACATTAAATCCAGCCTTTTAATATTCCTAAGATCAACACATTAAAGGGTTAGCCCTCCATTGATGGTATACTCTCAATGGTGGGCGTAATATGACTTACAATAATTAGATTGAAGAAATTAAAACCGTGGAAATAACGAGCACTCCTCCGTGTGTGTGAATGAAATTCACACCTATGTGTGAACTAATTCAGAAAAACAAAGATATTTCACTGTGATTTGTGATAATTAAGTTTTAATGAAAGAAATGGGAACAATAGAAGAGAAAGATGTTGATTAAGAACAAAGAAGTACAAAAAGGAAACTTATATGGAAATTGAAATGCGATTACAAACACAAAGTGGCAGCATAACATTACAATTAAACCAAACACCCAAGATGATCAACTCCTCCACCACCACTGCATTAAATATGCATTTTGGGAGCCTTGGGTCTATACTCCAATAGTAAAAATCATCTCAATTAATTTTGGTAGTCCATAGGTGGGTGGAAAGTTGAGGAAGAGTTGATTTTTCCACCCTTGACCCGAGGTGGCATCCAGCTTTCATCCTCCGAACAGACATGCTTGTAAGACCTTCTAGATGGATGAATTAGAGTGGGACATAGAAGAAGAAAATGGATCCCCGGACGTCTCTTAACCATCTGTAAAGGTTGGAATCATTTTTAGTTGTGTATTCGTAGATATGATTAGATTAGTGGTCTATTTTTCTGGGCCACCGAATCTGGCCCAGAATTTTATCTTCAATTTGGGCCGCCTAAATTACCACAATGGAGGCCGAATTAGCACTGGATCATGAATAATTATTTGTCCCTATATATTTCTTCTATACTCCCACCAAATTTGGGATTCATTGGGTTTGTGATGTGGGTCCCACATTCTCATCAGTGGGCTGGTGTCCAATCTGCCTTCTCTAAAATTGCTTCCTTTCATCACAAAATATCTCCATCTTCTTCCATGAATTATCCATTTATCCCTAAATAAAACATGTTCATATTGAAGTGTAGATAAATTTCCCGAACATAAAATTAAAATATGGATAATTAAATTCCTTAAAATCTGATGAATCATTGGGTACTTTAAATGATGTTCAAAAATGTACCACATAATAGTGCATTTTAAGAAGGTATTACAATCATAATGTGGAATGATGTTCAAAATGTAAAATGCACTAAAATGGTGTTTATGAATAATAAATAACATGAATATTAAATATATTAACAATTAATATTAGCCTCATTTAGTGGATAATCATTCCTCATCTTGCACATGCAGGTATGGCTTCAAAAGCTTGATAAAATCATTGATTATTTCACCTACATACTACATTTCCTTTTCAAAATCATCCTTGTTCTCCATAAATTTATCCAAGAGAGGAGTAAAATTCTTCAAATGTCCCACTTGCCTCATGAAGGATTCTGTCATTGGAGGGATCTTGAGATTTTAAGCCAAATACTTAAAGTTTTTTATCAGATCATACTTGGTATAGATTTTTGAGAAATACTTATCCACCTTTTCTAGAATATTTTTATAAGAAGAAGAGGATTCATGGGTACACTATCTAACCATATTATAAACAAGATTAGTATTTATGTGCACCTTTCAAATATTCCCCTTATCATAATCACTCTAAATACCCTTTAGTTCTTCTCTTACCATAGTTCTAAGGGACTCCAAATCAGTAGCAGCAGCCCTGGTACTTTTAGAACTAGAGGCACCAAAAATAATCTTGCCAAGTTCATCCTTTAATTTCTTTAGATCTACACTCATTAGATGTGTAACCAAATTTCTAAGAACCTCCATGACACCACTAAGTGTGGTCTTAAAATCAGTAGTCAAATATTCCAATTCATTACTCATCCTATTTACTTCTTCTCTCAGCATTATATTGTGTCTAATGATTGTCTCAATTCTAGTAATTATGTTAGGCTGAATCTCCTGAATGATTATCCTTGAAATATTAGCATCATCGGCTTATGAAATACTCATCAAATTAGAAGCTTAATTTCTGACTCCAATAGAAGATCACACTAACTCGCATATATCAGTATTGAATTGCTCTAGATCATCCTTGGTGACATTGTCACCAAACACTATAGGTGAAATAGGATCATCAGTAGGTAAGACTGGTGAAGCAAGAGAAACTGGTTCTGATTCATCTTGTAGATTAGGAGGAGGAGGCACCATCTCCTTATCTGAGTCATAGTGCAACCCAAATAGAATAGGCCCTAGATTCCTATTCCACTCACCTGAACATGTCCAGTCTTTGTGCTCCATTGTGTCTATCCTTACTATTCTTCCCTGAGGCTCAGGAACAATATCAGATTATTCTTCTTCTTCTTTTCCTCTAGCAAAAACAGCATTTATAGTCACTAGTACCAATTGAAATTAATGTTCTACTTAGACTCCAACCACTCCAGCTGCTCCAGTATCTTCCTCAATCTGAGGCATAGGTGCAATATGGTCCTCAACCTATTCCTCTTGTCCTCTAGTAATAATGTCATTAATCTCCTGAATTATGCCTTGATCTTCAACATCGGGGTGGTCAAGTATTTCCTCTATGCCAGCATCTCTATCAGCATGATCATCAACCTCCTGTCTAATAGGATTAGCAGCATCCTATCCATCAGCCTTAACATCATATCTGTGAACTGATTCCCCACCAGAACTGGCTTCATCCTGTCTAGATTTTAATGAGTCACTAACATGCTCACCATTATCCTCCTCATTGTAATCATCATCCTCATCATCATCACCATATGTTTTGATTACATATCCTTCCACTCTAGAGACCTCTATCTCTTCCTCTTCTTCATCACCCAATAAAGGTTCCAGAGAGGGTAGTTCCAATGGTGGACTGTCAGGTCCATAAGACATATCTTTAGGAATCTCATCTATATCTGGATTACTCCTATCATCTATAGGATACCCCTATTCCCTTGGAATCTCATCCTCAACCTGTTCCTTATCTGAATAGATAGCCTCTTCACCCAGTTTAATACCTGGATTAGCTTGATCCCTTGGTTTGGTAGGATGGTCAATAGGATTTTAATCCTCATAATTTTCTCTTCATCACCTATCCAACATATCTTCCATGGGTTCCAAAAAATCTTCATACTCTTGCTGATTTATTTGTGTAGGAAAATCCAATACAAGCTATGATCACTTCATCTCTATCCTCTACACATCCAAGCTTTTTCAGCATCATAGAAATCATCCTAGGGTAGTATAAAAAAGTTGCCTTCTTAGTTGGTTTGATCATATCAAATATCTGTACCATGAGGTACCTACATAATTTCACCTTCACCCCATTATTCAACAGATAAATCAGGAAGACATCCTGATACTTCACAGCTGCAAAATCTTATTTCCTTGGAAAGATTTTATGTTGAATGAACTTGAAAAGTAATCTTTCTTCTACATCTAACTCTGTGGAAGTATCTCTCCTCGACTCTTCATTCCCAGCTAACTCCTTTAAATAGTTATCATATGAAAATAAATTTGAGGTTGGAAGGATATTACCCTAATATCAGCATAAATGTCCTCATGTGGCATTTCTAAACACTCAACCCATTATTTTGAAGAAAAATAAATATCTTTTCCTTTCACTGTAGACTTCATTCTTACTTCCTCAGCTCCTTCCAAAGATACCTTCAAGTTAAGGTAGAAATCGTGTACCAACTGAGGATAGAATTTTCTCTCATTATTTGAAAACTAGCTGATCCATCCTTGATATTACAACACTTTTAGCAAGAGTGGAATGCTCAAAAACAGCCACTCAGTTGACACTTCCTTCTCATTAGTCACTATAAATATTCCTAAACCTAGCTTCCCAGAGCCTGTGGCACTACTACATTCTTCTTTCTGACTCTTAGCCACTGGTGATTCACTCATTCCTTCCATCACATGCTTGGTTCTCTCCATTCTGAACGTTCAGGTTTGAAGGTAGTCAAAATCTTGAAGGCTCAAGGGTAGAGTGAGGGAGGTGAAAGGTTGAAGTGTAACACCCCGAGATTTTATGATAAGTATTATTTTTAATTTATTTGATTTCATGTGTTTTATGATACGCCAAGATTATCTTGTGATATACGCAACATTGTATTAGCTTGAAGTATATGCAACACTATTCTTGGATTGTGTTACACACAATTTCAAGTTTGTTTGATAGTAGTCATTCTACGCAACATTGAGTGTATATATATATATATATATATATATTCAATGTATAAATGAAATATGGTTGGATTCTATTATACAAAACAACAAAGGAGTCTTTCACAACACGCAACCCTTACTTGGCTTGCATTACACGCAATCGCGACCTTCCTTGATAGCGTGTGTAGTACGCAATACCGGGTTTCACTAAACAACGATATATTGTTATAATATTATTATGGACTAGCCGTTATGAATAGTATTAACTATATTTTGAATTTTATAACATTATTATTCATCTTACACATTTTTTAGAACATGTTATAAGAACAAAATAAAGTTTTCGGGTAAAATAAGTATTTTTCAAAAAAAATACAGTTTTGCCGCCTTTTGATGGCGCACCCACTTTAAATCTAGTTTTTTACATGTTTATAAGTTCAATTTAACAAAATAAAATTATTCTTTGGAATCAAGATATAAAAATTTACTTTGGATAAATTTTTTATATTATTCTAATAACTTTCATATTTTAATGAATAATAAAAACACGCTATATATTAATTAAAAATAACTTTTTTCATCGCAATAATTTATATTGTTAGATTATCTTTTTAATTGGTTTTAAAGTTTAATTAGAATATATTTTTATCATTTAATTCAATGTTGGTCATTGGAATTAATTTCACTTTGAAATTGGACATAAACAAGTGTCGATCTTTTGATAGTTATTATTTCTTAAAAACACGCTATTTGTTTTGATAATGAGAATTAATTTTAAAATTATTTAATTCCACTTCTATGTTTTGAATTTGAAAAAATAGACATCATTTTTGAATTCGGAAAATCAAATATAGCTTAGGCTGAATTTTTGGTATTTTTCTGAAAAACTTCAATTTTTGATGAATAGTGAAACCACTTAGTGGTAGTTAAAAAAACTGAATCTTTCATTTAAATGAAATTTTACCACTTCTGTGAATTTAATTTCAAAAATCCAACATACATGTTTGTTATCAAGAATTAAAATGTGGTTCAATAAGATGAAAATAATTTTTGGTGAATAGTAACTTTTGACTTTTATTTACTGCGGTTAAAGGTCAATAGGGTAATTCAAGGTTAAAAGAATATTATAATAATTCAAAATTACCTTAAAACTTGTACAAACCTTATTTTATGAGTAATTTCAGACCATGGTCATCCTTGGGTCTATTTTGGGACCCCATGTAGCCACTTATGAAAGACAATTACACATTAGATTAATTAATTTAATGTAAAGACAAAATTGACATTAACAAAAATCTTTTAGTAATTAATTTTTATAAGGGGATATATAAATTATATTTTTGACTATAAATATTAATTGGAAATATATAAATATTTCCTATATCATTGTATTTGTTTCATAATTTTTAGACATCAAATGAATTAAATTACTTATGACACAATAAAGATGCAGTGTTTACCTCATTAATAAATGATTTAAATAAATAAGATTATAATGATTAAAATATTATCCAAAACATGTCCAATTCTGATTGTATTGTTATATTTCGACCATGAGTCATCTTATCTTCGACTATAATGATTTTTGGACCATTATAAACCAAATATCAATATATTATAAAATAATATTTTCACTCTTTCCTAAAGATCCCCTCCCCCCCCCTTATAAAAGGAGACCATTTCTATCCAATTCCTCACACCTCTCAAGCCATTTGGCTCGTCCAAAATCTACCCAATTAAGCTCTATACATCCCTCTACTCACCCTAGAATCCTTACATTAGTCAGAAGTCACTTCAAGAAGTACTTTTGGTTCAAACCAAAGAAAGTTACCCAAATTAAAGGTAACGGTTTCTCTTAAGTTGTTTTCTTTTATTCTACTTCTCCAACCCCTAAACTCTTTTTAATCCTTTATTTTGTAGAAAAACTAGTATAATAAATATAATAAGATGTTTTTATGATAAGTATTCGAACTAAACTTACACAAAACTCCATCTAATTGATGAATAACAAAATGTTTCTGTGGATGGCAAACTAACACCTCACGAAACGATGATTATTCAATTTTCTCCTACAGCCTCTCATGGTGGCCATTATGATGGCACTGTATTTATATATAATACATATTATGTTTATGATTTCCTTATACTTATTTAATTGCCAATTATATCAAGCCTTTATGGTCTCCATAATCGGTAAATACGATAATCTCATTTGAGGAAGTGCAGACTACCGCCCCCTCAAAGTGATGTGATTCGTTAATACCTTATGTGGGATGTATAAAGGATGTGTTTAATGATATTATATATGATATTATACTGGAATTATAATATACCTATGAATAATTATGTTTTAATTCCAATAAAATAAGAAATAGAAATGAAAGTAGCGTTCATGCGTACGTACGGCTTACCGTCTCCATGAACGGTGCATTTCATTTCTTACCTCCATATGTTATGTACTATTATAAATACATGTATATTATGGATATATAATGAATATATATGATATATAAATCATGATTTACATTCTGGAAGTAAGTAAATAATGATATAAGTAATAATTACATCAAGAACCACAAGTCCAAACACGTACGATAAATAAGATGATTTTACCCAAAACGTTGCTTTAACATGGGATTTACAAAAGAACGGGTAATATAAAGTCATAAGTAAACCATATATGATATCATAACAATTAATATGATTCTTTAATAATTCAATTACATTATTTAAATCATTATATAGGAGGTTCGGATATGTACAAAGCATATCAGACCTAAGGTAAGGGATAACTTTTCCAATCTCGTTTTTATCCGAGATTGTTTATTCGTAAGTATTTATTGGGGTTATTATTATCATCCAAGCCCATATTTTCTAAAAATGGTTTTCATGTATGTTTAAAGTCATTTTTACCCTTTTATTACTTTTACCATAAGGTTTGGAAGGAATCTTTCTTTTGTTTACCATACGAGGTACTTTTTTAACTTTTCCGACAAAAGTATGAGGAAAATGTTTTTTTTAACTTATACGGCATGAACGGATTTTTACGGTTTCATAACACCTTATTTTCATGAATCTTAATCTACAAGATTTCATGACTATTTTCAACAAAAAAAATTTATTTTAAAATTTCATGACGTTTTGTGAAAAGAAATTGATTTTTAAGAACAAAGGATATTTTCCTCAAGAATTCATTTCAAGTGTTTTATCAAAACCATTTTCCATCTAAGATGACATTATTTCATATGTGTATGTTTCAAGTATAATGTCTCTATGATTTACATGGTTTCACTTTTCTTATGATGAAATATCCATTTGTTTTATATGGATTATGTGGTGATGGGATGATGCTTATGAAACCCATTTTATTCTTTGGGTTATGATGAATGTTTTAAGTTTATTTCTGTGGAACAAGTAAGAATGATTTCATTATGATATGGGTGGGACCTATATCTCCCTCAAATGATTTGGATAAATATTTATATCTCATGAGATAGACATGGATGAAACGGAAAGTAAATCTGTTTCAGTAATACAGGGCTGGAACGGCAAGTAAACCCAGTTCAGTAAGGGACTTTGTCCACTAAGATGGTCTTGGCAGCAATGCCTTGGCTACTATGGAAATCATATCATGTTATCAATGTTTTTCCACAATTAAAAGTTTTATTCCCATTCTATTTTATCATGATTGATTTCCCATTATGATCTATGCCTTATGTAATTCCATGTTTTATGTCATTGCTCAAGGTTTTGATGTTTAAACATTATGTTCATGTTTTTAAGTTCAAATGTATATGGTTTGTTTTATTTTCTCCATGCTTACCCTTACTGAGAATTTGATCTCACCCTTTATATGTTTTATTTTCCCTAGGATATAAAGAAAGGTTTCTGGTAAGAAAAAAAAGGGAATATCTTTATGGGAGATGTTGAAGATCTTTCACCAAGATTAGAAGATTATGTTCCAAGTTTTCAAAGACACTAAACTATTATGGTCCTTGTGTGTCTGTTTTTGTTATGTATTAAGTATTCCTCAAAAGTAATTTAATGTCCATGTACGTCAATCTTTCGGGCCTCTACATTTGGTATCAGAGGAAAGGTTTAGTCAACCTTTGGAAACTAGGATGCGAGAACTTTAGTGAGATCCCTAGAGATATTTATAAGGTATGTCTAGGGATGTCCCTAAGGTTAAGTATAATTATAGGTTATAGTCCTAGAATTACGGTAACGATCTTAGAATTAAACCTAAGATGTTAGATATTGAAGTTACTCCCCCTTTATTATGTTGTTTTCCCTATCATGATTTTTTCCTCTCACACTATTCTTTTTGGGTTTTAGACGATGGATGGAACCTGAAGGAACCGTGTTGATCAATGTAATGGATGATGCAATGATTTTCCTCCTGAACAAACCAACGTTATGGGATATGGAGTGAAAAGTCTTATTGCTATACTTACACAAGCTATGAATCATTCTGGACTTCCAAATGAGCAGAGAAGGGAACAATATTCTATTGAGTCCTTCATGAGGCAACGCCCACCTTATTTCAGTGGGTCTTCTGATCCACTTGTTGCTGAACAATGGATCGGTACCATTGAAAAGATATTTTCCATACTTCGCTGGTGAGAACATGAAAAATTCATTCTGGCTATTTACCGATTAGAAGGCAAAGCAGATCAATGGTGGAATTTAATTAAGAATACAAGTCCCCAAGGTGAAATTGATTCCATGGAATGGGATGAGTTCAAGAACATATTTTTCAATAAGTACTTCCCTCGTATTCTTCAAACAAATATGGAAAATGATTTCCTTGAGCTTAAGCAAAAGGATGATGAATCTGTTGGTATATATGAAGCGAATTTTACAAGGCTTACAAGGTATGCATCTGGCTTTATCATCCAACTTGAAAGTGAAGTTGATCGATTCTTCAGTGGCGTAAAACCAAGTCTTCGAAGGGAATTAGCTATAAGAGACCTCAGTAGCTATGAAGAAATTGTGCGTTGTGCTATCAAGTTAGAAATGAAAGTTGGTGTTACATATCCATCTCATGGTTTTGACAAGAAACGAAAGATGGAGTTCAAGGAGAAATCTCAGAACAATGGTGAAAAGAAGATGAATGTTTCTTTATGCTCAAAGTGTGGAAAGAAGCATGATGGAGATAGATTGCCTAAAAGGTACTAGAAAATGTTTTTAATTGTGGAAAAGAAGGTCATCGAGCAGTTGATTGTCGAAGTAATGGGAAAAAGGTTGCTAATGATGTGAATAGAGAAAAGACAACAGAGAACGCTCCACCAACACTTCAATGTTTCAAGTGCAAGGAAATGGGGAATTATGCTAATAAATTCCCTAATCCAAGGGTTAATTATGATCAACATGAGAAACCACTTAAGGAAAAGGAAAAAGGTAAGTCACATGCGATCACTATTGGCAATGTTGAATATGACAACGATGTGGTGGAATGATTTAGTTTTCATGTAATGGGATTCCAAAATATTGTTGTATAAGTAATCTCATGGTACTATGGAATAAAGAGACATCTAAGGATTGTTACACTGTTGTCTTTCCTTAAGTTTTGAAAGTGTATAATGAATGGTACCGGTAACCATGAAAGGTTATTCAGATATTTTTTGAAATCACCTAATAAAGAAGTTCTAAGAATATAATGAAATGTTTGATAGTATTAATGACCTCATGAATTATATAAGGACAAAATGATATCATGGTTTGAGTATAAAGAATTTTTGGGATTTTGGTATGTGGAAAGAGTTAACTTTTGACAGCATTCATGTTTTCACTAAGGTTCAATGGGTATTAATTTTTCAATAGCATACATGATTAAGGTATTCACATGATTGGAATGTGATCAACAAGATATATCAGGGATAAATGATGGTATTCACATGCT
The DNA here is from genome assembly GCA_963277665.1 of Viscum album. NCBI lineage: Eukaryota > Viridiplantae > Streptophyta > Magnoliopsida > Santalales > Viscaceae > Viscum > Viscum album. Next base: position 955,489,046 of record OY728143.1, on the reverse strand, counting down.
CGGTAGATGACATTTCTAGTAATTGTTTTCTTTATACTGTAAGCTTGGACAGAATTATTTTGGATAAGCCTAAAGATTTGAAATGGATTATGTTGGAAATAAGTTAGTATTGTTTAAGGCTAGAACTGTTTTCTATATTATCGATGGAAAGTCATAATGATTTAATTTTAGAAAAAGTACAACCTGCAGGACGGGCGACAACCCATCACGTCGGACAAGGTTGTGGGAATCGAACCCACAACTGAAGTGCGACAGGCCTTTATCGCCTACCACCATCCAACAGGAAGTCCCTGGTTATTAGAAACTAGTTTTATTTTATTAATCAGTATGATAGATGAATTATAAGTCCATTTTTGGAATCATATATGATTAACCTCACCATACATGGACTTATGTATTCGATAACTTTTGCTAACCTTTTCTTTGAGACAGATGGAATGACCCATCATTCTATCACATGATCTGATAACACTTCAAGAATGAAAAATTCAACTTCATTTCTTTAAGAGATGAAGTGGAAATTTCTCAAGGCACAAACACCAGTAAGAATGTACCGAAATAAAGTAATTATTTCTTCCAATTCAAATTCTTCAACTTTTGGAAATGATATTGAAAACAAAAATGTTTTCCTAATGCTCTTATATCTGATGAATCAAATGGTACCTTAGATCATCACAAATTTATGTCTTTGTGATTTTTGGATTTTTCATAGCCATGTTCTCTACCACTCTCCATCAGAACTTGATGGTTAGATTTTTCTTACATATCCATATTTTCACCTATGTTCTCCTATGTGTAAACCCAGTGATGAGTTACTTTGGGTAACCGTTACGTTTCATAATTTAGTTTTTAAAGTTAAGTTTTGGTATTCCTTTTTACGATGTGGGTTTCTATTAAAGAAACTTTCAAGTATTAAACCATTTATAACCATGACGAATTTCGAGGGCGAAATTCATTTTAAGGAGGGTAAAATGTAACACCCCAAGATTTTATGATAAGTATTATTTTTAATTTATTTGATGTCATGTATTTTATACTACACCAAGATTATCTTGTTCTATACACAACACCATATTATCTTGCATTATACGCAACACTATTCTTGGATTGTGTTACACACAATTTCAAGTTTGTTTGATAGTAGTCATTCTACGCAACATTGAGTGTATATATATATATATATTCAATGTATAAATGAAATATGGTTGGATTCTGTTATAAGAAACAATAAAGGAGTCTTGCACAACACGCAACCCTGACTTGGATTGCATTACATGCAATCGCGACCTTCCTCGATAGCGTGTGTAGTACGCAATACCGGGTTTCACACAACAACGATATATTGTTATAATATTATTATGGACTAGATGTTATGAATATTATTAACTACATTTTGAATTTTATAACATTATTATTCATCTTACACATTTTTTAGAACATGGTATGAAAACAAAATAAAGTTTTCGGGTAAAATAAGTATTTTTAAAAAAAATGCAGTTTTGTCGCCTTTTCATGGCGCACCAACTTTAAATCTGGTTTTTGACATGTTTATAAGTTCAATTTAACAAAATAAAATTATTCTTTGGAATAATGATATAAAAATTTACTTAGGATAAATTTTTCATATTATCCTGATAACTTTCATATTTTAATGAATAGTAAAACACGCTATATATTAATTAAAAACAACTTTTTTCATTGAAATAATTTATATGGTTAGATTATCTTTTTAATTGGTTTTAAAGTTTAATTAGAATATATTTTTATCATTTAATTCAATTTTGGTCATTGGAATTAATTTCACTTTGAAATTGGACATAAACAAGTGTCGGTCTTTTGATAGTTATTATTTCTTAAAAACACGCTATTTGCTTTGATAACGGAAATTAATTTTAAAATTAATTAATGCCACTTATGTGTTTTTAATTTGGAAAAATAGACATCATTTTTGAATTCAGAATATCAAATATAGCTTAGGCTGAATTGTTGGTATTTTTCTGAAAAACTTCAATTTTTGATGAATAGTGAAACCACTTAGTGGTAGTTAAAAAAATTGAATCTTTCATTTAAACGAAATTTTACCACTTTTGGGAATTGAATTTCAAAAATCCTACATACATGGTTGTTATCAAGAAGTAAAATTTGGTTCAATAAGATGAAAATAATTTTTGGTGAATAGTAACTTTTGACTTTTATTTATTGTAGTTAAAGGTAAATAGGGTAATTCAAGGTTAAAAGAATATTATAATAATTAAAAATTACCTTAACACTTGTCCAAAACTTATTGGATGAGTAATGGCCGACCATGGGAATCCTTGGGTCGATTTTGGGACCCCATGGAGCCACTTATGAAAGACAATGACACATTAGATTAATTAATTTAATGTAAAGACAAAATTGACATTAACAAAAATCTTTTAGTAATTAATTTTTATAAGGGGATATATAAATTATATTTTAAACTATAAATATTAATTGGAAATATAAAAATATTTCCTACATCATGGTATTTTTTTCATAATTTTTAGACATCAAATGAATTAAATTATTTATGACACAATAATGATGCAATGTTTACCTCATTAATAAATGATTTAAATAAATAAGATTATAATGATTAAAATATTATCCAAAACATGTCCAATTCTAATTGGATTATTATATTTAGACCATGAGTCATCTTAACTTTGACTATAATGATTTTTGGACCATTAGAAACCGAATATCATTATATTATAAAATAATATTTTCACTCTTTCCTAAAGATCCCCTCCTCCCCCTTATAAAAGGAGACCATTTCTATCGAATTCCTCACACCTCTCAAGCCAGTTGGATCGTCCAATCTCTACCCAATTAAGTTATATACATCCCTATCCTCATCCTATAAGCCTTATATTAGGCATAAGGCACTTCAATAAGTCCTTTTGGTTCAAACCAAAGGAAGTTACCCAAATTAAAGGTAACGGTTTCTCTTAAGTTGTTTTCTTTTATTCTATTTATCCAACCCCTAAACTCTTTTTAATCCTTTCTTTTGTAGCAACAATAGTATCATAAATATACTAGGATGTTTTTATGAGAAGTATTATAACTGAACTTACACACACCTCCATATAATGGATGAAGAACATAATGTTTCTGTGGATGGCAAACTAACGCCTCACGAAATGATGATTGTTCGATTTTCTCCTACCGCCTCTCATGGTGGCCATTATGATGGCACTGTATTTATATATAATATATATTATGTTTATGATTTCATTATAATTCTTTAATTCCCAATTATATCATGCCTTTATGGTTTCCATAATTGGTAAATACGATAATCTCATTTGAGGAAGTGCGGACTACCGCCCCCTCAAAGTGATGTGATTCGTTAATACCTTATGTGGGATGTATAAAGGATGTGGTTAATGATATTATATATGATATTATACTGGAATTATAATATACCTATGTATCATTATGTTTTAATTCCATTAAAATAATAAATAGAAATGAAAGTAGCGTTCATGCGTACGTACGGCTTACCGTCTCCATGAACGGTGCATTTCATTTCTTACCTCTATATGTTATGTACTATTATAAATAAATGTATATTCTAGATATATAATGAATATATATGATATATAAATCATTATTTATATTCTGGAAGTAATTAAATCATGATATAATTAATAATAACATCAAGAACAACAAGTCCAAATACGTACGATAAATAAGATGATTTTACCCAAAATGTTGCTTTAACATGGGATTTACAAAAGAACGGGTAATATAAAGTCATAAGTAAACCATATATCATATCATAACAATGAGTATGATTCTGTAATAAGTCAATGACATTATTTAAATCATTATACAGGAGGTTCGGATACGTACGAAGCATATCGGACCTAAGGTAAGGGATAACTTTTCCAATCTCGTTTTTATCTGAGATTGTTTATTCGTAAGTATTTACTGGGGTTATTGTTATCATCCAAGACCATGTTTTCTAAAAATGTTTTTCATGTATATTTAAATTCCTTTTTACCCTTTTATGACTTTTACCACAAGGTTTGGGAGGAATCTTTCTTTTGTTTACCACACGAGGTACTTTTTTGACTTTTTCGACAAAAGTACGAGGAGAATGTTTTTTTTAACTTATACGGCATGAACGGATTTTTACAGTTTCATAATGCCTTATTTTAATTAAGCTTACTCTACAAGATTTCATGACTATTTTCAAAAAAATCCTTTTCTTTTAAAATTGCATGACATTTTGTGAAAAGAAATTTTTTTTTAAGAAGAATGGATATTTTCCTCAAGAATTAATTTCAAGTGTTTTATCAAAACCATTTTCCATCTAAGATGACATTATTTCATATGTGTATGTTTCAAGTATAATGTCTCTATGATTTACATGGTTTCACTTTTCTTATGATGAAATATCCATTTGTTTTATATGGATTATGTGATGATGGGATGATGTTTATGAAACCCATTTTATTCTTTGGGTTATGATGAATGTTTTAAGTTTATTTGTGTGGCACAAGTAAGAATGATTTCATTATGAGATGGGTGGGACCTATATCTCCCTCCAATTCATTGGGTAAAGATTTATATCTCATGAGATAGACATGGCTGAAACGAAAAGTAAATCTAGTTCAGTAATACGGGGCTGGAATGGCAAGTAAACCCGGTTCAGTAAGAGACTTTGTCCACTAAGATGGTCTTGGCAGCAATGCATTGGCTACTATGGAAATCATATCATGTTATTAATGTTTTTCCACAATTAAAAGTTTTATTACCATGCTATTTTATTATGATTGATGTCCCGTTATGATCTATGACTCACGTACTTCTATGTTTTATGTCATTGCTCAAGGTTTTGATGTTTAAACATTATGTTCATGTTTTTAAGTTCAAATGTATATGGTTTGTTTTATTTTCTCCATTCTTACCCTTACTGAGCATTTGATCTCACCCTTTATATGTTTTATTTTTCCTAGGATATAGATAAAGGTTTTTGGTAAGAAAAAAAGGGGAAGATCTTTATGGGAGATTTTGAAGATCTTTCACCAAGATTAGAAGATTATGTTCCAAGTTTCCAAAGACACTAAACTATTACGGTCCTTGTGTGTCTGTTTTTGTTATGTATTAAGTATTCCTCAAAAGTAATTTAATTTCCATCTACATCAAGCTTCGGGCCTCTACATGATGTGTGGATTAAATTTATTTTATCATTTAGGGATTGTAATTTGTAAAAACATAAAATGGTAAAAATAAAATGAAATTGTGTCATTTTATCTAAGATGGATATTTTTACTAAAAGGTCCTTATAGGAATCAGTTTCACTTGATCGATTTTTCAATCGACTTAATATGATTAGTTTCATGCAAACAGTTTCACCTAATTGGTTCACTAATTAGTTTCACATATTGGTTTCACACGATCGGTTTGACAGATCAGTTTCACCTGATCAGTTTGACATATCGGTTTGACAGACAATCAGATTTTTCTAAGGGGATAAGATTGGATGGTCTCTATAGGTTTATCATTCCTAGTTCATGTCTAATGTAGCTTATTCTATTAGAGTTTAAGGGTTTGGTGAATATGTCAGCAATTTGATGCTTAGTACCAATAAAATCAAGAGTTATATCACCTTTTTTATAATGATCTCTCAAAAAGTGATGTCTTAAATCAATATGTTTTGTTCTAGAATGATAAATTGGGTTTTTAGAAATTTTAATAGCACTTGTATTGTCAAAATTTATGGTAATATGTCTGAACTAAAATTAATAATCAAATAAAGTTTGTTTCATCCACAAAATTTGTGCACATCAACTACCAGCATCAATGTACTCTACTTTAGTAGTTGATAATGCAACTGAATTATTCTTTTTACTACACCATGATATTAGAGTCTTTCCCAAAAAATGACATGTTCCATAGGTTCTCTTTTTATCTAACTTACATCCACCAAATTCAGTATCAGAATAACTAACCAAATCAAATGGTTTTCCTCTTGGGTAGAACAATCCTAAATCCGTTGCATATTTGAGGTATTTGAAAACTATTTTAACAACATTTAAATGTGACTCTTTTGGGTTTGCTTGAAATTTTGCACACATAAACACACTAAACATAATATCTATCCTACTTGTAGTTAAGTATAGTAAACTCCCAATCATTCCTCTGTAAGCAATTTTATCAACATATTTCACACTTTCATCAAGATCTAACTTACATGTTGAAGTCATAGATTTCACTACTCTTAATACTATCAAATTCATATCTTTTCAGTAGATATTTAGTATACTTACTTTGATTTATAATAATACCTTATTTATTTTAAAATATTTGAAATCCAATAAAATATTTAAGTTCACCCATCAAACTCATTTCAAATTCACTTTGCATCATTTTTGAAAAAATTTAGAAGATCCAAAAATAATATCATCTACATATATTTGAGCTATTAAAACTTCTTTAGAAATTATTTTTATAAACAAAGTAGGATCTGAAACTCCTTTTGTAAAACCTTTATAAATAAGAAAGTTACTTAACATTTCATACCAATCTCTTGGAGCTTTTTTTAAACCATATAAAGCTTTAGATAATTTGAAAACTTTATTTGGAAAATGTGGATTTTTAAAACCTGGGGGTTGTTCAACAAAAACATCCTCAATTATATAACCATTTAAGAATGAAATTTTGAAATCCATTTGATAAAGTTTGAAATCTAAGTGTGTTGCATAACCAAGTAAGATTTTAATGTCTTCAATCCTTGCTACTGGTGCCAAGGTTTCCTCATAATCAATTCCTTCTTCTTGATTATATCCTTGTGAAACCAACCTAGCTTTGTTTCTAACTATATTTCCAACTTCATCTAATTTATTCCTAAACACCCATTTAGTTCCTATGTTCTAGGTATCTTTCAGTCTATCAACAAGATTCCAGACTTTATTTCTCTCAAACTGGTTAAGATCTTCTTGCATATCCATCACCCAAAATTCATCATTGATTGCATCATTGATATTTTTAGGTTCAAGTTGTGATAAGAATGCTTGATGTTCAACCTGATTTCTCAATGAAGCTCTAGTTTGTGTTCCTCTATCTAAATCTCCAACTATAGAAACTAAGGGATGGTTTTTAAGGGTCCTAGTTGGTCTGGTAAAAGTAGGGATAGTTATTTTAGGTTCATCATTTTGTTTTGATTTATTATGGATAGATTCTAGAGAATTTCCAGAACTTGAATTTTTTACAGATTCCTTTACAGAATGATTTAAGGGTTATTCATTAATGTCCAGTTTGGACATATCCTCTTCAAGATTCCCTAGTGAGGTCTTAGTTTTATGTGGATCTGTTTTATCAAACTTGACATGTATAGATTCTTCCACACATTTAGTTCTCTTATTAAAGACTCTATTGGATTTGCTTGATGTAGAATATCCAAGGAATATTCCTTCATCACTTTTGAAGGAAAATTTATTGAAATTATCTTTTTTTAGAATATAAACAATACATCCAAACACCTTAAAATAATTTACCATGGGTTTCTTATTATTCCACAACTCATAATGAGTTTTCTTAAGGATAGGTATGATTAAGGCTCTGTTTATTATGTAACAACCTGTATTAACAGCTTTAGCCCAAAAATAAATCAGTAGGTCATATTCATTGAGAATAGTTTGGGCTATCTCTTGTAAGGTTCTATTCATTCTCTCTACTACACCATTCTGTTGAGGTGTCCTAAGGGAAGAGAAGTTGTGCCTATATCCATTTTGTGAGAAAAAAGATTCAAAGTCTTGATTTTCAAACTCACATCCATGGTCATTTCTTAGAAATTTAATTTTAAGTCCACTAAGATTTTCTACAGTCCTAGCATACTTGGTAAAATGAGAGTAATATTCACTTTTTTGAGCTAAGAAAAAGGTCCAAGTATACCTAGAAAAATCATATACAAGAACATAAACATATTACTTCCCACTGATACTTGAAACTCTATATGATCCAAACAATTCCATGTGAACCAACTCGAGAGGTTGAGAAGTTGTAACTTATTTCTTTGGTTTGAAAGAGATTTTATGTTGCTTTCCTTTTTGAAAAGTATTGCGCAATTTATTGTCTGAAAACTCTAGTTTGGGAAGGTCTTTAACTAAACCTTTTCTAGTTAATTTCTTAAGGGAGTGTACATTACAATGTCCTAGTCTTTTGTGATAGATCCAAGACTCTTTGTGAAAGGCACTTAGACAGGAAACATTATTTGATGCTTGTGTGTCTAAGTTTACATCATATACATTATCATTTATAAGAACAGTAAATACTAGGTTATTTTTGGCATAAAAAACATGGCATGAATCATTTTTGAATTTAACATTAAATCCATCATCACATAGTTGGAATATTCAAATAAAGTTATACTTTAGTCCATCAACATAGATTACTTTTGAAATTGAAATAGAGTTAGGGTTAACAATATGGCCTAAGACAATGATTTTTACTTTACCATTATCACCAAATGTGACATGTCCTCCATAAATCTTGATGAGACTCTTGAAGATTGAGTAGTATCCTATCATGTTTCTTGAAAATACACTGTCTAAGTACCAAATATTTCTATAGGAACTCTTTAGGCAGTTTACCTACAAAAAAGTTTATCCAAGAAATGATTTTGGTACCCATATTTGTCTGGGTCCAGAAACATTAGTAAAAAAATATTTAGGAACCCACAATTGTCTTATGAGTTTCCTATATGTAGATTATGAAGTATTTAAAAAATAAACTTGGTTTGGTCCAGTAAACTCGATGTAGTAAAAGATTTTGTAGAACTGGAACTTGTGGTAAAATTTTGATTTTTGAATAAAGAAGAAGATTTTACAGATTCTGGTATAAAATGTGTTTTTGATAAATTCCTTTGTCTGGGATGATATCCTATTCTAGAAGTGTACTTAAGAGCTATCTATTTACCAAGCATTTTATTAAGTGTTTTTTTCCATTGGTAAACTTTTCTAAATATTTCTTTAATTGATCATTAGACATTTTTAACTCATTTTTTTCTTGAGAAGTTGAGCATTATTTTCTTTTTTAGTTGTAAGTTCATATATGATAGTTACAGTAAGATCATGATGTTTCTTTAAAGATTTATATTTATCTTTTAGTTCATTGCATTTGTCTTCTATCAAATTATAATACTCAAAAAATTCATCACTTTTCGTATTTTCAGACTCACTTTAATTTTCAAAATAATAAGAATTGTGTGCAGGAGAGTCTAAGGTTACCTCAAATGTGTTTGTCATAAAACAAATATTTTACATAACTTTTTCTCATCCTAAGAAGAAGCTGATTCACCAGATCTATCCTCAGATTCACTCTAGGTGGCCTTCATGGATTTCTTATATTTCTTATCCTTATTCTCATACTTATTTTTTTATTTCATCTTTGGACATTAATCTTTGACATGTCCTCTCCTTTTTCATTCATAGAAAACAATATCTTCTGATTTTTCATTTCTCTTCCAATCCTTTTTCCAGTTTCCCTTGTTTTCATGTTTTCATTTAAAGTTTGGTTTCTTAAAGAAATTTTTCTTTCTGTAAAATTTTCTAAATCTTCTATCCAGCTGGGTTATTTCCTCATCACTGTCAGAAGCTGGTTCTTCACTACCTGTACTCTCAACATCATCTTGAACTTTCTCTTTGTCTTTACTCTTATAAGTGATAGTCTTGAAGGCTACATGTTTTATTTTTGGTTCATTATCTTCTTGATTTACTTTGAGTTCCTCTTTATACATCATTAATTTTTCAATAAACTCCTTCATTTCCATCTTATCAATGTCACGTGATTCTCTTATGGATAAAGATGTCCCTCACCATCTCTCTAGTAGGAATCTCAGAATCCTCATGATCTTTTTCTTTTCTGTGACAACTCTTCCTAAAGAAATCATAGTATTCACAATTTCATTGAACTTGAGATACATATCAAAAATAGATTCATCAGACTTCATTATAAAATTTTTATATTTAATAGTATATGTATTTAGTCTCATCTCTTTCACATTATATTTTCCCTCGTGAGAAACATACAAAGTGTCCCAAATATCATGGGTAGTTTTACAAGAAGAAATGTGATTAAACTATTCATCTCCTAGTGCATATTATAGAGAATTCATAGGTTTATAGTTATTGTTATAGGCAGTCTTGGTAGGTTCATCCCAAGTATTTATAGTAGTTTTAGGGATTGCATATTTAATTTCAAAATTATTCCATATTTTAAATCTCATGCTTTCTAGATGCATTTTCATTTTAAGCTTCCACCACGCATATTTTGTTCCATTGAAAAAAGGTGGTCTATTAGTAGCAACTCCTTCTAGTCTATTGTCTATAATATAAATTTTGAAAATATTTTAAAGAGATAAAAATTTATAAATAATAGAAATTTGAAGATATTTGAAATACAACTATAATCACAGTTTAAAAAGTTTGAAAAAGTTTTGAAAACTGAGAAATTATGACCTTCCTCTAATACCAAATGTTGGTCAGGGTAGATTACTCAAGAGGGAAGTGAATTGAGTATCTATAAAAAAATTTATTAAAAAATGGTTTTATGCAAATTTCCCCAATTAAAAATATAATACAATTTAGTTTTTAGTGAATTTATAAGAGTCTTGAATGTTCAATTAATTTCTCAAAAGATTGATTAGTTCTCAGTTATACTAATAAAAAGATTAATACAACTTTTGAAACTAATCTACAAGTTCAAAAAAATTATAAACACTTGCTAAACTAACTATCAAAGTTCAATTTAGTATTGTGAAAAAGTAATAAATAGAGAGTAAAACTAAAAGGAAAATGCACAATAGATATAAACAAGAGGTTCAGTCTCAAGCTGAGACTTAGTCCTCTCTACTTGGTGGTCACCTGCCACCAAGCAGTTTAATTTAATAAATAGTTTGATCCACACCCTGTATTGGGGTTCACAACAGAACACAAGGCTATCCAAGTCACACTTGACCTATACCATATTTATTCATGGGAAAAACAACAAACATGTCACACTTGACCTCTTCCAGTATTCTATGTGGGATACAAAAGGATAAATAGAGAGTGAGTTTGAGGATATCAAGTATCCTCCACTTATGAACAAGAGTTAGTGTGTGTGTAACATATAGATACAAACACTGCTCAAAAATGTAAAAAAAAGAACAAAGTATAGAAATAGATTTAGAATAAGTTTTATAAATCTCTGTGTGTTATGCAGTGAATCTCTAGACTTTATTGATGTAATGGAAATGGAATTTGAGTCCTCTTTTGAAAGTTGGCTCCAAAAAAGAGTATCTCAATCTCTGTGGTCTGGCTTCTAGGAGTGTGAAAAGTTCATCTCCTTTGTTTGAAAGATGTTTAGTGTAGCTCAATAGTTTTTTCTTGTCCTATTGATCTCCTTGTATGTTCTTCCTTAGAGTTCTTGGGATTTAGAAGTGAGCTAGAGAGTTGCAAGAGGTTGCAGTTCTTCTTTCCTTGATACTTTTTTTGTGTGTACATGAATGATCTAGCTTGTAATTCTTTTATACTTCGAGGTCCAGTAGACCTAAAGATCTCCCCAAATTCATGTACCTCGTACTATCTACTGAATTTCTTATATACAAAATTAAATAATTTTAGAAACATTAATTTTTCTAAATATGACCGTTAGATATAAATTTGTATTAATAAATTAAAAATATTTTTAATGACTATTGGTGAGTCATAAGTATCATTGATACATTGGCATCGGTCGGTCATCATCGGTCCGTCGACATCAGTCTATCATCATTAGTGACTCTCTGTATCAGTGAGTCCTCTTCATTGGTATCAATGAATCTGGGCATTGGTGAGTCGTATGTGCTATCGGTCTTCCCAAGTATCAGTAAGTTGTCATCGGTGACTCATTTTGAACTATCAGTGTATCACCCATCAGTGAATTGTCCATAGGTAAGTATCCCATCAGTGACTCATTCATTGGTGTGTCTCTCACCAGTAATTCATCCAATGGTGATTCAGTTGAACTATCAGTGTGTCTGGTCATCAGTGACTTGTCCATCAGTGTGTTGTTTGTTCTATCAATGATTCTTGCATCGGTGTCTTCTTCGATCAGTGACTTCCTTGATCTGTGACTCCTTCGATCAGTGAGTTCTTTGATCGGTGAGTCCTTTGATTGGTGATTCATCCATCAGTGACTCCTTTGAACTATCGGTGTCAGGGACTCTAAAAGACTTACAAAGTGTCTGTCTTATACAGAACAATACCAAATTAAGTAAAATTCATAATTGTATGTAAATATACACTTTTAAATATATTGAAACATAAATATACATAATAATATATTTACTTATTGAAATGTATTATATAATTTTACATAATCTATTCAGTTATAAATATTACTTAAAATAGAGTATGTGAATTAACAGCTTTTATAAATTGGCATGATTTGTGATTATGAAAACAATTATTTAACAAAGGGTCCAACACCACAAATTTCTCATAAAACGGACACACGTTTTGAAAGATATGGTTGTGTTTTTATAAAACATACCAACCCGAGTTTGGTCCAGATCCGACCCAACCTGGTTCGTCAAACCTGAACCGGCCTAGTCTGGTTGGGTCTATCCCGAACTAGCTTGTCCCACTGGGCTGTTAAATCGTCCTGGCTACTCTAGTTAGGCCTGTGCTGCAGGCCGGTTTACTCCACCAGAAGCAGACCGCCCTGGCTGTGTCCCCTGGTCAATGCAGCCCTCCCTGACCACATGGATCCCACTGGGTCGCCCGGTCCCCTGCATCGCACCCCACTATCTCGCAACCCCCACATTCTCATGGCCTCCACCCCACACGACCCACATTTCATATCCTACTCGGGCTCCGACTATTGCACCACGTTGCTCCAGTCACTAGATCCGTCCACTCCAACCACCACCTCCAGACCACTGCCACCTCACACCACTTCCACCTCACTCCACTGTCATCTCGCACCACAAGTTCTGCCACTGCACCCTGTCATATAGCCACTCTAAACCCATACCAGTCATACCTTTCATGGACCACTGGGGCTCCTACGATGCTTGAAAAATTGTGTGGTTATAGTTTTGGTTTCACTGGGTTCCTCTATACATTGTTTTGGCCTATGTGGTCGATTTTCCTTTGATCCAGGGGTCCGATCAAACTTAGAGCAACCCGGCAACGCCGGTCTGTGACCACGAAGGTTCCACAGCAAAATCGTGAATAATGGGGAAGAGGAAAAGGCACCAAGAATGCATGAAGAACGAATCTCAAACTTTTTTCATGTCAGTGTCAACCCCTTCTTGTTAAAAGGATGGATGAAGAACAATGAACCATAAATCATCCAGATTATTTACCCTTTTTAAAAACCCCTTAATTTAACTATAATGTAAGAATGATTGAACCACAGATCAACTTGTTCATTGGTTGGTCTTTGTTCATTGTTAAATCTAATAAGGGAAAGAGGAAATCAAAAATAGATCAACATCCTACCTAATGGTTGGATCAGTCATTGACTAAGAATGAAGGTATGTGTCGTCATCGATCCTTGATCCCCCTGTGTTCGTCATCGAGAGAGTTTCATTCCATGTCTCAGAGGAATTACAATGTTATGGTGATAACCCTGAATTATTGAAAAATGTTTCATTAAAAATAAAAAAAATCCACGTCCAATAAAAAAAATTATTAAAATATTTTAATGACGGTTACATCCAAATTCTAACTTTCACAGTCGACCCACACCGGTCAATGTTAGGCCATGCCTAAGGTAAATTTGCTACTCTAAACGTAACGGTGCCCTCGTATTTATGATCTGGGAACCCATTTAGAAGTTATTCTTGTTTTAAATAAGAATATCCCATGTGCTTTATTAAAAACTTAACATTTTTCATCCAACTTTTCTGGGTACACCAGGCCTGATAATCTCATTCCGTCTCCGCACCTGGTGTCAGAATTTTCCCAATTAATATATAAAAATAAAACTCAAGAAAATATGAGTCATTAAATTCTCCCCACCTTATGGATTTACATTCTCTAAATCCAAAACAAGGGCTACTCAACAAAAAGATAAGGATACTGAGCACGAATCTGAGCCTCCTACTCCAAAGTGCTCTCTTGGAGATTCTCGTGCTACCACTAAAAGTGCACCAGAGGAATCGATCACCCAAGAAATATCTGCTCTTATTGATCCCTGATCTTCACTGGGTACTTCACAAAAGTCACCCCATCATTAATGTCCATCTCTCCCCAATCGATGAGGTGCAATGGATCATGCATTTACCTCCTAATCTACGACACATGGAAAACATCATACACCCGGTGCAACTATGAGGGTAGATCTAGGTTGTATTCCACCTCACCAACTCGACTCAAAATCTGAAAAGGGATGATGTATCTTAGATATAACTTGTCACCCTGGCCAAATCTCTGCAATCCTTGTTGAGGTGATACCTTAAGGAACACAAGGTCTCCCTCTTTGAACCCCATAGGACTTTTTCTTCTATCAGCATACAAATTATGTCGGCTCTATGTAGTCCACATCTGCTCCTAGATGATCTGCACCTTATTGGTGGTAGCCTGCACCAAATTTGGACCCATGAATATTGACTCTTCTAGGATAGTACGTCAAAGTGGTGACTTGCATAGTTAATTGTACAAGGCCTTGAATGGTTCCATACCAATGATGGAGTGGTAATTTTTGTTTTGCGTAAACTCCACCAGTGGTGGATGATCCTCCCAACTACGTCCAAAGTCTGGGATGCAAGCATGTATCATGTCCTCAAGAACCTAGATGGTCCTCTCCATATGGCCATCCATCTGGGGATGAAACATCGTGCTCAAGCGCAACTAAGTCCCAAACACCTCCTAAAATCCCTTCCACAACTGGTATTTGAAATGATTATCGCGGTCTAAAATGATCATTAATGGAACTCCATGAAGCCAAACTATCTCCTTCACATAGAGACGTCCCAATCTCTCTACTAAACTCTACTCACAAATCAGTAGGAAGTGGGCCAACTTGGTGAGTCATTCAACGATTACCTAGATGGTATTGTGTACCCTAGATGTGCATGGAATACCCATCATGAAGTCCATCAATATCCAAACCCACTTTTACTATCACACCTCAAGTGGTTGGGTCAAACCTGCTAGAACTCAGTGATCAGCCTTCACTTTCTGATAAGTGAGGCATCTAGAAATGAACTCTTCCACCTCCTTCATCCCTGGACACCAGAACTAACATCGAAGGTCCCAGTACATCTTTTCCACACCCGGATGTACCACCAAAGGGGATGTGTGGAACTCCCTTAGAACCTCCTCCTGCAACGTCACTAATACCACTGTGAGCCATCTAAAAAGAACGACGTGCTCCCAACCTATCAAATATTCATTAGGGGCATGCCCCATGGAAAATTGAGCATGTCAGGGCTTGCAATCGATATCCCCAATATATTCCTACCTTACTCACTATAAGAGTGGAGGGGTGACAACCATCGACTGAAGGTAAGCTGCTCTATCTCCATCCACAAAGGATATCTATAATGTAGCCAACTGCTCTAACACCTCACTCAGCAACTGCAAGCTGGATCTCTTACTGAGAGTTTCTTCCACTATGTTCCTCTTCCCAAGAGTATAGAAAATCTCAAATTCATAGTCTTAGGAGAACTCTATTCATCGTATTTATCTCAATTTTAGATAATTATGAGAGAAGATATACTTGATAATCTCTTTGGTCAGAGTAGACGCTAAATCGCTTGCCCATTAGGTAGTATCTCCACATCTTCAATGTTAAGACTACTGTTGAAATCTCAAGATCATGGGTCATGTATTTCTTCTCATGTTTCTTCAATTGGAATGAACCATAGGCAATCACCACTTTCCCCAACATCAAGACACAACCAAGCCCAGTCCCTGATGCATTGAAAAACACTACATACCTGATGCCCTCCTCTGGTGGTCTCAAGATGGGAGTGCTCTTGAACCTCTGCCTCAGCTCCTGAAAGCACTGCAGGCACTTCTCTGTCCACAAGATAGGTCACCCCTTCTATGTCAAGGCCATCAAGGGTTATGTTACTCTAGAAAATTTGGGTACAACCCTCTGATAGTACCTAGACAAATCCATGAAACTTTGTACCTTGGTAACACTCTTGGGTGGCTCCCAAGCAAGCATCACTACAATCTTCATTAGATCCACTACAACTCCAGCCTCTGAAATGATGTGTCCTAGAAATTGGACCTCCAAAATCCATAATTGACACTTTGAGAGCTTACCATAAAGCTAGTGCTCTCAAAGTGTGTCTAGGACCAACCTCAAGTGTATCGTGTGCTCCTCCTCAGATGCTGAGTACACTAGGATTTCATCAATGCAGACCACAATGAACCGGTCTAAGTAAGGCTAGAAGATTATTTTCATGAGTCTTGTGAACACTTTTGGGGTGTTCTTCATGAAAAATAGAATCATCAGGCACTTTTAGTGTCTATACCGACATCTTAAGGTTTCCTTCAGTACATCCTCATCTCGCACATGAAGTTGGTGATAGCCAGACCTGAGGTCAATCTTCAAGAACCACCTTGCTACCATCAACTGATCAAAGAGGTCATCGATTCTCGATAGTGGATACTTTTTCTTCATGGTCACCTGATTTAGACATCGGAAGTCCACACATAACCTCAAACTTCTATCTTCCTTCTTGTAAAACAAAAGTGAGGCCACCCAGAGTGAAACACTGGGTCTCACGAAGCCCTACCTCTGCAATTCCTCCTATTATACCCTCAACTCAAGAATCTTCATGGGAGAAATATGATATGAATGTGTAGATATTAGTTCCATCCCAAGGTATAAGTAAATTCATAAGTCAATCTCCATGCAGGGAGGTAATCTGGGGACATCCTCAGGAAATACTTTATTATACTCTGCCACCACTATAGGAAATGGAGGACTCCTATCATCCACTGCATCGAGGGTGAGATTAGAAAACTAATGAGTAATCAGCTACACCCTAATATGAATTATTACATACTATGATTCATGTATTTCCTTTTCTAAAACAAATGAAAATTTTGTCCCATCACTGTGGACACACCACACTCTGTGCCTAAAATAGTCAATCTGGGCAGGAACTGCAGATAACCATTTCATACCAAGAATGACGCCATAAGGACTCGATGCTGCCACCAATAGATCCCAACTGAAACTCTCACCCCCTAGAGTAAGTAAACATTATATATTCTAGTTTTTTATCATAAAATATCCCCCGTAAGAGTCTCTAATCATAGGGGTTGAGTCAATGGTTCCACTGGAATCTCTGAGTCTCGAACAAGGGTTGTGGAAAGAAAAGAGTGACTTGAACCTGTGTCTATAAAAACTACAGCTAAGGTAGAAAAGACAAAAATCATACCTATAATCATCCCAAGAGACTTGAGGTTATAATACTCTATCACTTGAATCTATCCTCATCCCTATCCACCAGCTCCCTAAGCCCACAGTGGACCACCTAGGGTTGGTGGTGGTGGTACCTCAAACCTCTGCACACCTCCTGTTACTCTATATACTCCTCTTCCATGACCATTACCCTATAGACCACTCTTCTCCTACCTCCTCATCTTCCTTGGTGGTCCCTTGAATGTCTTCGGATCATCCACATGGTGAGTGAGGCAATCTCAAGCCAGATGTCTCTGACCTCCACACAAGTAACACAGTCTATACTTTGGCAGGCTCACCCTTCCATCGGAGCCCCGAACTATTGATACTGTGTATTGGGTTCGTCCCCTGGAGTTCTTGACCTGCTTAGGTCCCTATGTCTATTGTCGGCTACCCATCGCCGAAGTCTCAGCTACCTGGTGCCTGCTGGAATCTCCCACCGCTGGCGTCTACTCTGCTAGAAAGTTATCCACAAGGAGAGATTGCTTTAGTACCCCAGCATAGGTCGAAATGCTAAAAGATATCATAGATTCCCTGATCACCCAGAGTATCCCCTACATGAAGGTCTGGGCCCTAAATAATAGGCCCCACACCATATCCATGTAGTAGCGAGAAAGGTCTATAAATCTCATTGAGTACTATATTACTGTATGACTGATCTGCTGCAAATATAGGATATCTTTTATGTACATTGAGAATAACGTCGCCAAAAATAACTTCTCCATGAAGAGGCACTCAAAATCTACCTAAGAGAGAGTTATATCATCATGTGTCTAGATCACTAATCTCCACCATCACCCTGTTAAGACCTGAAAAGGGATCATATCTAGAACTACCATCTGGTCAGCAGGCATCCTCACAAGGCGGAAGACACGAGATTCTACCACTAGCTCATCCTCAGCTACCTAGGGGTCTGTCTCACCCCTAAACCTAGGATTCAACTACCTTTGGAACTCATGCAATGCACTTAGTGATCTAGATGCATGCGCCATTGATTCTCCATGCACCAACTACCGCCTCTAGCCCGTTGTCGCCTCGCGCCACTAGTGTCGCCACCACACCATGTTGGACCCACGCTGGTGGTCCCTTTAACGAACCATTGGGGCTCCTCTAATTCCCATAAAATCATGCGGTCATAGATTTGGTTTTGTTGGGTTCCACTATATACTGATGCGGACTCTACGGTCGATTTTCCTTCGATCTGGGGGTATGATTGTACTCTGAGCCACCTGGAAACATCGAGCCATAACCATGGGGGCTCAATAGTGAAAGCGCAAAGAATGGGGAAGAGGGGAAGGCACCGAGAATTCACGAATAAAGAATCTCAGTATTTATTTTTTCAGCGTCAATTTGTTCTTATTAAAAGGATGAATGAAGAATGAAGAACCAAAAATCACCCAAATTATTTTCCCTTTTTAAAAACCCTTCAATTTAACCATCCCACAAGAACGATTGAACCATGGATCAACCTGTTCATTGGTCAGTCCACATTAATAATTAAATCTAATAAGGGAAAGAGGATATCACAAAGAGATCAAAATCCTACTTCTTGGTTAGATAAGTCATTGAATAAGGACAGAGGTTCGTGTTGTCATCGATCCTCGATCCACCAGTGTTCATCGTCAAGATGGTTTCCTTCCACATATTACAGGAATTCCAGGGTTTTGGTGATAACCTGGAATTACTAACAAAGGTTTCATTAAAAATAAAAACTCTATTGCATCCAATAAAATATTTTAATGACAGTTACATCCAAATTCTAACTTTCACAGTCGACCCAGATCAATCGGTGTTAGGCCCCTCCTAAAGTAAAGTTACTGCTCTGAACGCAACAGTGACCTTGGATTTTTTTATCTAGAAACCTATTTAGAATTTATTCCCATTTTAAATAAAAACCACCTATGCACTTTATTAAAAAATTAACA
The DNA here is from genome assembly GCA_963277665.1 of Viscum album. Classification (NCBI taxonomy): domain Eukaryota; kingdom Viridiplantae; phylum Streptophyta; class Magnoliopsida; order Santalales; family Viscaceae; genus Viscum; species Viscum album. The sequence goes on along the minus strand of OY728143.1, from coordinate 955,469,694 downwards.
TTTTTCATCAAACTGTTTCGGGCACACTGGGCCTTATAATCCCAAGCCCTCTCAGCACCTGGTCTCAAAATTTTCCCAATTAATTTATAAAAATAAAACCAAAGAAAAACTGATTCATTATAACCCAATACCCTAACTCAATACAAACATAAATAATTTCTTAATTAAAATATTTAAAATTAATTAAACATTTTAATATAAAAATGAATAATCATAATTTCACTCACTAGTGACCTTGTCATGTCAGAACCATGACCAACACCTTATAGAGGGTCTGCAGTAGACTCCCGACACCATCCCACGCCAAACCCCTTTTTTTAGAACCAAATCCATCATTAATTTAATTTAATTTAACCATAAAATCTTAAATAATTTTTAGAATGACATATATTTGATGAAACGATGATTGATAACCAGTGGACATTGTTTTAGGACATCCTCTTCCTAGGCTGTAGGAAAGTTCCAAAGGAATCATGTGATTTCATTATTCTCTGATGAAATCACCATTTCCAACCTAAAATGAAAAAACACTAAATAAGTATAAAAAAGGAAGGATGTGTAACTGATTATTAATAGGATCACATACTGTGAATCACCACCAAAAAATGACAAGAATGCCACCCCAAACCAAGGGGGGATAAGGAAGGAGATGGGGGGGTTACTTAGGATGTGCACAACAATAGATGAGGAGAAAGGGGGATGGCCCACTAAAATTCTTATGAGGGAAATAGATATTTTTTCCTATTTTAACCCTATAGTCTAGTAGGTACTATAACACTCTGAGATTTTGTGAAATATTTTTTTCAATTTAATTTTTTTTTGATATTTTACATTTAACGCAACACTAAAAATAGTTATTTTATATATATTAAATCACTATGTTTGGATTATGTTATACACAATGCCAAGTTAATCATGCACTGCACATAATATAAAGGTTATCTTTCTCTACATAGAACACTAAGGTTAGTTTATGTAATATGTAAGACTGACTTTCCTCGATGGAATGCGTAACACACAAGATCGAGTTTTACCAAACAACAATATATTATTGAAATATTATTATTTAAAATATTAACACTTAACCTAGCCATTAAGTTATTATTTATGAATATTATTAACTAACTTATTAAAACCTATGTTTTACACACAGTTATAAAATTAATTTATTAGTTACAATGAACCAATTGAATATAAAGGGAATATTTTAAGAGAAAACTATTTTTATGCTCGTAAAGTTGTTTTATCCTAATAAATTAAATTAATTACAATTAGTGAGTGATATTAATATAATATATACATTATATATTCAATAAAATATTTTTTTATATTCATTTAATAGATTCAATAGGCATAATATGAAAAAAAACTCAATTTTACACATAAAAACCTATATTTTTATTAAGGTACTTTTACCACATTTTGATAGACAACCTACTTTAAATATAAATTTTGGAACTTTTATAAATTTTATATATCAAAATAAACTTCATTTTTGAAATAAAATCATAAAAATTAGGTTAGGGTGTATTTTTGGTATTTTTTTGTGAAGTTTCATTTTTTTAGTGAATAGTGAAAAATACTAAAATTTAACTCAAAACTGACTTTTCATATAATTTATTTATATAGTTAAATTATATTTTCATTTTGTTTTAAATTATAATTAGATTAAATTTTTATCAATCAATTCAATTTAGTTCATTGGAATCAATTTCATTTTGAAATTGACTATAAAAACATAGAAAAATTTTGAACGTTTTTACTTTAAAAACTCACATTGTCATCCTGTCTGTGGGATTATATTGAAATTAATTTCTGCTACTTCTGTTATTGAAATTTGGAAAAATATATTCCATATTTTTAATTATCATAATTTATAAATTCTAATAATATCAAATTATTTTTTCACCAAAAATATTAGTGAAGGTAATTAAAATTATTTACCACAATTAAGGTTAAATTAAGATTAATACGGGACTAAACCATAACCTTAAGGCCCAAAACAACCTATAAACTTGTACAAAAGCCATTTTATAGAAATATTTCGACCATATTCTCACTTTTCTTTAATTTTTAATATTATTTTATCCACTTACAAAAAAACGTGGGTGGAGTTTCCCTTTTCCAAAATATTACAAGAGTGCCACTCCTCCTCCATTATAAAAGGCCTCCTCTCCTCCCAATTCCTCACACCTATTAATCCACTTTTTCTCAAAAATAACTCTACACAAATAGAATCCTAAAATACCTAAATTCCTTCTTTAAGGATCCCTTGGTAATAAATCCTTCCAATGAAGCCCTTTAGTGCAAACCAAAAGGAGTTACCTGATTAAGAGGTAACACCCTCCCTCAAACTCCTTTCTTTTATTTTCTTTCTCCACTCCCTAAAATATTACTATTCCATGATTTTATAACAATTATAGTATCCTAAATATACTATTATATTTTAATGATAAGGTTTCAACCTACACTTGCACACACTTCTATCTAATGGGTAATGAACATATTATTTACGTGTACAACGAACTATCGCTTCACTAAATGATGATTGTTCATTTTTCCTTTACCGCCTCTCATGGTGGAAATTATGATGTAAAATATTTTTATATATGTTATATATTATATTTATTATGTCTTTAAGCTTTTTTAATTCTTTTACAATACATATCTTTATACTTTCCCTGTTTTGTTAATACAATAATTTCTTTTGAGGAAGTGTGGACTACCGCCACCACAAAGTTATGTGATTCATTCATACACTACATGGATTGTATTAATGATTGTTTTAGTGAATATATATGATATATATGATATAATAAATCTAATATAATAATGATATATATACATATATATATACATATATTTCTTTTACTTTCTTTTAACACGACAATTAAACGGATATAGCATTCATGTGTACGTACGGCTTATCATCTCCATAAATAGTGTCTTCCATTTCATACTTCTATATTATATAGATTATTATAATAAAAATATACTTAATATAAATTATATTTAAATCATGGTTTACATTTTTAAAATCATGATATAATTATAAGGACCAAAGATATAACAAATTAAGACACATGCGAAAAACAAAGCTGATATTACCTAAAGTGAAAACTTAACATAGAATTGTTAACAAGTAGGTAATATAAATCCATAATAAAACCATATATGGTATGATAATAAAGAATATATTTTTTTGATAGATTTATAATAAATTTATATTTATTATAAAATATTTTTGAACAAGTATGAAGATAGTCAAGACACAAGGTAAGGGAATTTCATATCACTCTTTATTTCTGTGAGATATATGCCTTATTCACTGCTCACTTATTTTTGTGTGGTGTATATACTGAACATGAATGTAATATATTACTCTCATACTTAAATCTATGAGTATTTAAATAACTATTTTATGATCTTTCTTTCATGGGGTTTAAGTTTCATAAGTTACCCAAATGGTAAGGTAATCTTGTCTCAATTTTCCTTCTTTGAGACACATGCCATGTTATACACCTATATTTTTATATGAGGTGTATAAACTGCCTTTGAAATGTTTTATCATGAATCACATTCTTTTCATAAAATTTTAAGCACTATGTAATTTCATTTTCTATATGAGTAGTATGATTCAAAGTTACCATGTGGTAAGAGTTTATTGAAACAAACTCACTATTTATCAAGATTGTTTATGATCATATTTTTATTGATGAAATATTATTATCCATATTTCAAGAAAACTCATGAATTTTATTCTCCTCTAGTTATTCTTTATTTATTCATTTATTATTACCATTTTTTTCACTCTTTGGTACTTAATATAATTAAGAAACTGTTTTTAAGAAAATATGACCTTACCTCTCTATTCAGTCAGAAATATATGTTCTTTCAAAACCATGCTTTCCAAAAAGGGATTAAAAAATATTTTACTAATATCTTATGATAATTAAAATAAATTTTTACCCTTTTTTTCTTTTACAAATGTTTTCAAATTAATTTTCTTATCTCTTTCTGAAGAATTCATTTTTCTAACCTTTTTACCGTGCAAAAGGAATGTTCTTTTTACCTTGTATGGCATGTATGGATTTAATCACCGTAATTTATTTGAAAATTAGTTTGCATGTTTAAAAGTTTCTTTTTAAAAAAAATCAAATAAATGGTTTTCAAATCATTTTCAAGCGTTCCTTATAATTTTTCCAAAAAAAATCAAGTAAAGTGGTTTTCAAGATATTTTCATGCTTCTTTTATAAGTTTTCAAGGGAAAACGGTTTTCAAAAGTTTTTCAAGATCCTATTAAAGTTTTAAAAATAAAAATGATTTCAAAATCTTTTAAATTAATCATTTATAAGTTATCAAGTTTATTTTCATGAAAATAGTTTTTTAAAGGTTTTACATTTTAAGAAGCATTTTTCAAAGGAGAAGGGATAATTTCCTCATAAAGTTTTTTTTAAAGATATTTCAAAATTATTTCCCATCTAAGATAACATTAATTGGTGTTACTAATGCATTTATGGGTAAATTATTCAATATTTCCATTCATATTATTTCTCTGAATAGTTTTTTGTTTTATGTCATGATGTTTACAAAATCCTCTTCTCTTTAATGGGATGTATGCTTTTGAAACCTGCTTATTTTCATAGGTTATGATTATATGAAATGATTATTAATCCTATGTATTTTCCATAGGTTAAGATATAATTACATGTTTATGAAACCCATTTCATTTCATGGTTTATTATGTGATTTTTTATGATTGTGTGGCACATGTATGTATGATATCATTTCATGGGTTATGATGTGATTGTTTTTTATTTTGTGGAACCTGTATGTATGGTTTCAATATGATATGGGTGGGACCTATATCTCCCTCTAATGAATTGGGTAATGATAAATGTTTTATGAGCTCAAAGTTTACATGTGAAGGTATCCCATACCTGAAACAATAGGTTACACAGGCAGACATTCGAAGCTCGAAACAAGAGGGTACATGGGAGGACAACCCAAGCTCAAAATAAGAGGGTAAACGGAAAGACATACCAAGCCAAAAACAAGAGGGTACACTAGAGGGAATCCCCAAGACCAAATATGGTAAATAGGTGATTAGACCAAGCCTAACATGTTACAAAGTTCTTGGTAGGCATCCTTAACATTGGGTTTTTATATGGTTATGTTTCTGCCACAATTCCATGTCTTATTCTTATATTATGATTTCATGGCTCATGTTCTTTTTATCCTTATGATTCATTTCTTATAAACTGAAAATGTTTATGCCATGATTCATATTTATTATTTTTGATATATAGGGTATGATATTCTAATGATCATGATCATGTTCTCATACCCTTGTATACATTATATCCTTACGCATTTCCTTTATTTACCCTTACTGGGCATTTGAACTCACCCCTTTCTTATGTTTCCATTCCCTAAATTATGAAGGAAGTTTTTTAAGTATAAATACTAAGGGGATTTATTTTGGGAAACATTGAATATATTTCACTAAGTTAAAAGTTTTTTGTTCCAAGTTTCCAAAATCACTAAACTAATACGGTCTTTGGTCATCTATTTTTGTAATATTTTAAGTATTCTGAAAAAGTGATGCAATGTTAATGTATGTCAAGATGGTATTGTTATAGTTGGTATCAGAGCAAAGGTTTTTTTAACCTTTTTAATCTAGGAGGAGAAAACCTTAGTGAGAAATCTAAGGAAATGTTTAAGGATAAGTCTAAGGATAAGGAAAAGTTTAGGAAATGTCCTAGAATTTCGGTAAAGGATAGAGTGAGTGGTTTTCCTAGAAATACATGTCACGAACAGTCCCCCAAGGCATATGTCGTGACTACCCCAAGCCCGCCTTCCATAGGCCAAGGGCTGGCGACTAGCACCGAAAGGCGTAATCCCTAAAACTAGGAAGGAATTTCCTTTATAACCTGTAAACACATGCAACCAAGCACACAGCAAGATATGAACACAAGTAAACTGAATAGTAAACATAGTGAGTACAGTAAGTAAAAGGGGCCAGAATACAAGACCAACTGAAAAGTACAAGAAACAGAAAGTACAAGTAAACTGGAGCAAAAAGGAAGACAAATGTTGGGTCATCCTCCGAGGTTCCTACCTGAAGGGTAGGTATAGATCACCTCCTCAGCACTCCACTTCTGTTCGTCTCCTCCATGTACCGACTCATCAAAAGGTCCTCCTCTGGGAACCTCCCAGTCCTGGTACCCTCAGTCTCGATCAACATTGTCCGACGTCTGCACCAAACAAAACAAGGTGTGGGCATAGCCCGTGCAGGGGTGAATATAACAATACTCAGTAGGGACCCCAAGACCCTCAAGGTCTCACAAAATCAACAAAGGATAAACCTCAAATCATGAAGTCAACTGTCAACCCTACTTAGGTATATGCCCATACATATACATAATTTTTCTAGTATACCCATCTCAATCATGAGGAAACACAGGGTCTAACCCAAAAGCCTAAATCTCAATTGTTCCAAAAATAAAGGAAAACCACAAAGGCAAGTAGCACATAGGTACTCCACACAGAAGAATACCACCAAGGTATTACAACAAAGGAAAGTACCAAACAGGTACAAACTCATCTCACACCAGGTATAACTTAAGCACAGTAGTAGAGATGATTAGATGTAACTACTGAATCAACTTACTTTGTAAAGAATCTGACCCACATAGGAATGCTAGGAGCTAACCCACATAGGATCGCTAGGTGCTGACCCACACAGGATTGGTAGGATCTGACTCACACAGGATCTCTAGGTGCTGACCCACACAGGATCACTAGGAGCTGACACATAGGATCACTAGGAGCTGACCCACATAGTATTTCTAGGTGCTGACACACATAGGATCGCTAGGAGTTGACCCACATAGGATCACTAGGAGCCGACCCACACAGGATCGCTCTTCGTTCTTCACATCACAACCAGCTACTGGGTTCCCGTACTAAGTCTGTTCGTCTCTGGGAGGATCCACTCCACAAGTCACTATTTGATACTCCAACTGCTATGAATTCTCATGAGGAAGTATCTCAAAGTACCTCCATGTCATAGGGGTCTCAATGCAACAGACAGCGTGTCATTTGGACGCCCGGTCTGTGAGTTATTAGCCTTTTGTCCTGAGGTCCTGGTTGAATTTGTGCTCGATCAAACCCGATTGTTCCCCAACATTATCCAAAACTCCAGTGGGTTATACCAAAGGTACTGTGTTTCTCCAAGGTTTCTGGCACCGCTGACAGTTCATCAAATGGACTTCTGGTGCCAAAGTTATGGCCCAAGTAAAGTATAGGGCCGTATCTGGTTCGGGTCTGGTCCGACTTGGTCGGACCAACCCGGCCTAACCCGCTGGGCGGCCTGGCAGGCCGCGGGGGTGTCGCGAGGGCATGGATCAGCTCGTTCGCAGAGGTTCCACGGGGGAGCGAGGCCGCAGGGCGGCTCGTCCGGAGCGACTCTACCACGGGGGTGCTGCAAGGGCGCCAGGACGCAGGGTGGCTCGGCCACAGGGGTGCCGTAAGGGCACGGGGCCACAAGGTGGTTTGGCTGGAGCAGATCTTCTAGGAGGTCGGAGGCCATAGGGGGGGTTCCATAAGGGGAGAGGCCACGGGGTAGCTTCACTGGAGTGGCTCGTACGGGAGGGTGGAGGCTGCAAGGTAGCTCGGATGGGGTAGCTCGGCCGGGAGGGCGAAGGTCATGGGGTGTGAGGTAGCTCAGTCGTGGGGGGTGCCGCGAGGGGTGACGCCATGGGTCGGCTCGGTCTGGAGAGCGGAGGCTACGGGGCAGCGCTACGCGGCCGCAGGGCAGCGGGGAACTATGCCTTCATTGGCGGTTCTCGAGTTCCACCGGTGCCAACCACCGGCACCAGTCCTCGCCACCAAAGTCTCCTTCTTTCATCATGAAGGATACACTATTCAAGAAGAACAGTGTAGGGGTTAGTCCATGTTTGTTTGGACTGCACCCTCCACGTTAGAGTGGTAGCAAGCGGCTCAACAAGAACAATAATATCAAGAACAAGTAAAGGAAAAATAATTCAAACACCCTCCCTACAACCCTCATCAATCACTATTCCCAATTCCATAAAATAATTAGAAGGGAAGAACATGGGAAGTGATGATCATATATAAGTAAACCCCTACCACATTCATTTGATTCATTGAAGATTGCACACAGGGAAGGAGATGATGTCATTGGGAATAGATGGATATTGGTGACGTCGATGTTTCCTCAAACATCAGTTCGTTGACGTTGAATATGTTCCTTGTCAATGAATGTCCCATGGAAGAAGTTGGAGTCGAAGTCGGCGTTCTTCATTGGCGTTCTTCATTCGAGAGTTTTCTCCCAAGGCTCATTCCCTCCAATTCCACCAAAAATGCCAAGTATCCAACATAATAGATTATGTTTTCTATTTAGTTCATTGGCATAAATTCAAAAAGGATTAATTAATTAACTAGGTCATCATAATAAATGTTGTAGGAGTTGAAGAGGATCCCCCATATTTAATAGGAAGTTTGAGGGTTTATCCCATTAAAGGGGAGTTCAAGGGGGTTTATACTCAGGTGGTCTCCACCACCATAACCTCTCAAGGGAGGTTTAGTTCAGGTGGTCCCCACCTGTGAAACATCCACATGGGAGTTTCAAAATAAAATAAAATAAAATGTTACACAAATTTTATTTTATTTTATTCTTTCACGAAAAACCCAAAAATTAACTTTCACCCTTGACCAGCTGTCATCGAGGTGAAAGTATCCTTAAGAGAATATCGGCGTTACGAGTTCAATGGTGTCCTCAGATTTTAATTCTGATCACTGGTTTAAAAGTTAGAAAAACCTGCTCTCACGTTTATTGAATGTACCTGAAAAAAAGTTCATAAATTCATTACGTGCACTCTGGGCCTCAGAATCATGCGCCATCAATTTTCGCAGACTCGTGAAATTCCCAATTAATAAAAAACATTACATAGAAATTATGGTTCTTTAAATTCTCCCCACCTCAGGGCTTTATGTCCCTGTAATCTACAACTCAAACTAAGGGAACAAATGGGGGTACTGAGCACGCATCTGAACCTCCCACTCCCATGTTCTCTCCTGGAGGTTCTTGTACTACCAGCGAATGTGCACCAGATGTATCAATCATCCACTAAGGACCCACTCCTGTAGATCCTCAATCTCAACTGGAACCTCCATAAAATTCTCCCAATCATCGATGTCCAACTCATTGTGGTCTATGACATGGGAAGGGTAATGCACGTATCTCCTCAGCTGGGATACGTGGAAGACGTCATGCACCCAGTGCAACTGAGGTGGAATAGCTAAGTAGTATGCCACCTCACTAACTCTGCTAATGACCTAAAAAGGTCTAATGAATCTCAGAGATAACTTTCCGCCTCAGCCAAATCTCTGCAGACCTCGTCGGGGTGAGACCCGTAGAAAGACATGGTCACCATCCTCGAACTCCAGAGGTCTCCATATCCTGTTGGCATAAGACCTATGCCTACTCTATGCAGTATTCATCTACTCCTGGATGATCTGCACCTTCTCTATGGTAGATTGTACCATCTCTGGTCCCACGAGTGTTGACTTCCTTGGGTTAGTCCAGCACAAAGGTGATCTACAAGTTCGCCCGTACAAGGCCTCAAAAGGTGTCATCCCAATGGTGAAGTGATAACTATTGTTGTATGGAAACTACACCAATGGAAAGTGATCCTACCAGCTATGACCAAAATCGAGGACACAATCACATATCATGTCCTCGAGGGTCTAAATGGTCCACTCAGTCTGACCATCTGTCTGAGGATGGAAGGCGGTGTTCAAATAAAGTTGCATCCTGAAAGCCTCATGCAATCCCTTCCATAGACGAGAAGTAAAACATGCATCATGATCGAAGACAATAATCGAGGTTACTCCATGTAACTACACAATCTCCTACACATAGAGGCATCTCAAGCTCTCTACTAACCCATGTTCTCTGATCAGTAGGAAGTGGGCCGACTTGGTGAGTCGATCGATGATCACCCAGATAGAATCATGTCCTCTAGATGTATGTGGAAGTATTGTCACAAAGTCCATGGATATCTCATCCCACTTCCACTCTGGGACCTCTAAAGGATGAACCAAGCCTGCTGGTACCTGATGCTCTACCTTCACTTGCTGACAAGTGAGGCATCGAGAGACAAACTCTGCTACTGATTTCTTCATTCCAGGCCACCAGTGCTGTCGTCAGAGATCCTAGTATATCTTCAGCACTCCTGGATGTACCTCTAGAGGGGATGTGTGGAACTCCCTCAACACTTCCTCTTAAAGCGACACTGGTACCATGGTACATCCTTTGAAGAGGATGATGTGCTCTCCACCTTCATAAAATCCATTAGGTTCTTGTCCTGTAGATATATGAGAACGTCGTGTCTTGTAGTCAGCGTTCCCACATTGTGCCTCCCTAACTCGCTGAAGAAGTGGGGGAGTGATTGTAAGAGACTGAAGAAAAGCTGGTCCATCTCTATTCATAAAGGATATCTACAAAGCAGCCAGTTTCTCTATCGCCTCGCCTAGTAGTTATATACCAGACCTCCTACTGAGTGAATTTGCTACAACATTCCCCTTCCCAAAAGTATAGACTATCTCGAAGTCATAGTCCCGGAGGAACTCAAGCCAACTTCTCTATCTTAGGTTCAGTTCCTTATGAGAGAAGATATACCTAAGACTCTTGTGATCTGAGTAGACTGTAAAACATTCACCCATCAGATAGTGTTGCCACATCTTCAAGGTGAATACCACTATTTCTAACTCCAAGTCATCGGTAGTGTAGTTCTACTCATGTTGTCTCATCTATTCAGAACCATATGTGATCACTACTCGCTCCTACATCAGGACACATCCAAGCCTAGTCCCTGATGCGTCGCAGTAGACTACGTACCCTATGCCCTCCTCTAGAATCCTCAAGATGGGGGCACTAGTCAGCCTTTGCCTCAGATCCTGAAAACTCTAATGGCATCTCTCCAACCACACGAAGGGTTTCCCCTTCTTCATCAATGCTGGTAGAGGTACTGAAACTCTGTAGAAATATGGCACAAACCTTCAGTGGTATCCAGCCAAACCCAGAAAACTTCGTAACTCTATCACACTCTTGGGTGGCTCCCAATCAAGTACCACCTCAATCTTCACTGGATCCATTGCAACTCTAGCCTTTGATATGACATGTCCTATAAAGTGGACCTCTCAGATCTAGAACTGGCACTTTGAGAGCTTACCATAAAGATGGTGCTCTCAAAGTGTATCCAGTACTACCTGTAAATGATAGGCTGCTCCTCCTTAGTAGCCGAGTAGATCAGAATTTCGTCGATGAAGACTACTACAAAGCGATCAAGGTATGGCTGAAAGATCCTATTCATGAGTCCCATGAACACTACTGGAGCATTGGTTAAACCAAATTTCATAACCAATAACTCATATCGGTCATATCGACATCTGAAGGTCGTCTTCTGCACATCCTCATATCGTACTATGAGTTGGTGATAGCCTAATCTAAGTTCTATCTTTGAGAACCATTGTGCTCCCTTCAGCTGATCAAAGAGATCGTCAATCCTCGGAAGTGGGTACTTGTTCTTCATGGTCACCTGATTCAGGCGCCGATAGTCAACACAAAGCCTCAAGTTCCCATCTTCCTTCATGGAAAACTAAATCGGGGCTACTCAAGGTGAAACACTGAGCCGAATGAATCCCTTCCCCTGCAATTCCTCTAGTTGTAACCGCAACTCACGAAGATCCGCGGGAGCCATCCGATATGCTGGTGTGGATATCGTTGTCATCCCAGGGTACAAGTTAATGTAAAATTCCACCACTCTGTGAGGAGGTAGACCCGAAACATCATCAGGGAAGACATCTGCGTATTGTTCCACCACTACAGGATAACTTGGACTCTCCGCATCAAATGCTCTGAGGGTAAGGCTAGCCAACTGATGAGTGATCGGTTGTACTCTCCTCCAGGTAAGTCCATCATGTACTGCAAAGGCTCCCTTCTCATCGGTGAAGGTAAACCTGGTTCCATCCGTGCGGACACACCACACTTTTCACCTAATATAGTCAATCTAAGCATGGACTATAGATAACCAGTCCATACCCAAGATGACGTCATAAGGATTTGATGCTGCTACTAGAAGATCCCAGCCGAATCTCTTGCCTCCTAAAGTAATCTCACACTGCCGGAACTAGTGCGTAATCATCGAATCTTCTCCTATAGGAGTCTCTAGCCGTAAGGATCGATCCAATGGCTGTGTCGGAATCTCTGAGATCTGAATGAGGGCAGTGGAAATAAAATAATAAATGGAACCTGTGTCTATAAGTATTGTAGCTAAGGTGGAGTAGACACAGTTCATACCTCGTATCATCTCTGGAGTGTCATGATCGTAAGCCTCAACTGCCTGGAGTTGAGCTCGCCCTTGTCCTCCTGCTCCCTGTGGTCGGAGTGGACCACCTAGTGGTGGTGGCTGTAACATCTTGAATCATCACCCACCGCTAGCTGCACAGCCATTTCCTCTGCCACGTCTGTCTGCTCCCTACGGACCTCCTCAGTCAAACCTCTATCTCTGTCTAGGCGGTCCTTTGACCTTTTACTGATCATTCGTACGGATTTTTGGACAGTCACAAGCCATGTGACCCTGCCCGCTGCATGCATAACATTGCCCGCTCTTGGTATGACTGGCTCCGCCTCGAGTGCCCCGCACAATCGACCTTGAGTCATGCGGTCGTCCACCTGTAGGTTTGGTCCTCTTGGACCTCTACATCATTTTTCTACTGCCAGCTGTAGAAGACTCCTCTAAGTGACGACTGGTGGTGGTTCTTTCTACTATTGATTGCTCAACAAGGAAACTCTCTACTAAGAGGGCTTGATCTAACACCCCCGCTTGCGTCGGGATGCTGAGTGAGATCATCGAAGCCCTGATCTCTCACCTGAGCCCTTGCTCAAAGGTCTGGGCCCTGAAGAATGGGTCCCGCACCATATATGTGGAGTAGCGTGAGAATTCAGTGAACCTCGCTGAGTACTGGGCTACAGTCATTCTACCCTATTGTAGATGAAGAAGCTCTTGTATACACACTACGCAAAGAGTCTCTAGAACAAACTCTACCTAAAATAGGCTCTTGAATTCTACCCAGAAAAGTGTCACCTCATCGTGAACCTAGAGAATCAAGATCCACCATCTGCCTATTGCTGCCTGTAGAAGGCTAGCGGAAAGGATCACGATGAGATTGGATGGTGTCCCTACTAGTCATAAGACTCTCAATACGGCCTCCAACCAATCCTCAGCTACCTGTGGGTCCATATCTCCCCTGAACCTGGGTGGCCTCTGGCACTGGAACTCGTGAAACGCACTCAGGCGGCGTGCATCATCTGCTGCTGGGGCTGGTGGCATCTGTGGCCCAATGGGTAATGGTATCACTGGTGCGTATACTAGAAGAGGGCCATGCACCGAGGCCTCATCGCTCAGTGGTATATCAGTGCGTACTACTCTCGGAACCCTAGATGGCTATTTTCATGGAGGAATCCTAAAAAGAAACAGGTGCTCTACGGTTAATAATTTATACCTGGTGAGCTGACTCAAAGAGATCACAAAGAAAACTCTTTAAAACAAACATGCAATCAGTGTTTTCGTGCACTAAGTCGGAAATCAGAATTTAGGGTCCTGGTGTATGGATATGTCGGCCTCTACACCAACACTGGATTCCCTAAACTAATAACCACACTCACTACACTTAACACTATTTCCATTAAAAAGAAAGATCAGAGTCCTATGTTCTACGGTATAACCGAATCCTTTGATACCAATTTTTCACAACCTATCCCCCAGGGCCCGTGCAGTGACTACCCCAAGCCCACCTTCCATAGGCCAGGGGCTGGAGACTAGCAGCGAAAGGCATAATACCTAAAACTAGGAAGGAATTTCCTTTATAACCTGTAAAAACACACAACCAAGCACACAACAAGATACGAACACAAGTAAACTGAATAGTAAACATAGTGAATACAGTAAGTAAAAGGGGCCAGAATACAAGCCCAACTGGAAAGTACAAGAAACTGAAAGTACAAGTAAACTGGAGAAAAAAGGAAGATAGTTGTTGGTTTTTCCTCTAAGGTTCCTACCTAAAGGGTAGGTACAGATTTCCTCCTCAGCACTCAACATCTGTCTGTCTCCTCTATGTACTGACGGGTCGTAAGGTCCTCCTCTAGGCACCGTCTAGTCCTGGTACCCTCAGTATCGATCAACACTTCCTGACGTCTACACCAAACACAACAAGGTGCGGGTATAGCCCATGTAGGGGTGAGTATAAAAATACTCAGTAGGGACCCTGAGACCCTCAAGGTCTCAAAAAATCCACAAAGGATAAACCTCAAAGCATGAAGTCAATTGTCAACCCTACTTAGGTATATGCCCATACATATACCTAAGTTATCTAGTATACCCATCTCAATCATGAGGAAACACAGGGTCCAACCCAAAATCCCAAAGCTCAACTATTCCACAAATAAAGAAGAACCACAAAGGCAAGTACCACACAGGTACTCCACACAAAATAATACCACCAAGGTATTACCACAAAGGAAAGTACCACATAGGTATGAACTCAACTCACACTAGGTATAACTTAAGTAAAGTAGTATAGATGATTAGATGTAACTACTGAATCATCTTTCTCTATAAAGAAGTTAACCCACACAAGATCGCTTAGAGCTGACCCACACAGGATCACTAGGTACTGACCCACACAAGATCGCTAAGATCTAACCCACACAGGATGGCTAGGTGCTGACCCGTACAGGATCACTAGGAGCTGAACCACACAGGATCTCTAGGATCTGACCCACATAGGATAGTTAGGAGCTGACCCACAGAGGATTGCTAGGAGCTGACCCACACAGGATCTCTCTTCATTATTCTCATCACAGCCAGCTATTGGGTTCCTGCACTAAGAATGCTCGTCTCTAAGAGGATGCGCTCCACAAGTCACTGGTTGATACTCCAACTACTAATAAGTCTCATGAAGTCATATCTCAAAGGAACTTCATGTCATAGGGGTTTCAATGCAATAGACGACGCATCATTCGGACACCCGGTCTGTGAGTTATTAACCTTTTTGTCCCGAGGTCCCGGTTGAATTTGTGCTCAATATAACCCAATTGTTCCCCAACTTTATCCAAAACTCCAGTGGGGTATACCAAAGGGACCGTCTTACTTCAAGGTTTCTTGTGTTGCTGACAGTTCATCAAATGGACGTCTGGTGCTAAAGTTATGGCCCAAGTAAAGTATAGGGTCATATCTGGTTCGGGTCTGATCCGACTCAGTCGGACCGACCCAGCCTTCTAGGTCCAGCTCGGCCCGTTGGGCAGCCCGGCCTGCTGAGTCCGGGCTGATAGGTCTTGAGGACCGCGAGGCCACGGGGGTTCCGTGGGGGGTGCGAGGCTACGGGGTGGCTCAGACAGAGCAGCTCGGTCATGGGGGTGCCTCAAGGGAACGAGTCCATGGAGCAACTCGTCCATGGGGGTGTCGTGAAGGCATGGGGCCGCGGGGCGGCTCGTCCAGAGCGGCTCGGCCGGGAGGGCAGAGGCCGTGGGGGGTGCCGTGAGGGGCGACGTCGTAGAGAAGGTCGGCTGGAGCGGCTCGACCGAGATGGCGGAGGCCATTGGGCAGCTCGTCCGGGAGGGTGGAGTCCATGGGGCAGCTCGGTCGGGAGGGTGGAGGTTGCGGGGTGCGAGGTGGCTCGGCCGCAGGGGGTTCTGCGAGGGGTGAGGTCGCAGGTTGGGTCAGCCGAGAGGGCGGAAGCCATGGGGCGGCATGGAAAGGCTACAGGGCAGCGTGGTGAGGCTGTTGGGCGGTGGGGGGAGGTCGCGGGGTGGTGCAGCAAGGCCGCGGGGTGGCACGTTGAAGCTACGGGGAGGCGATGGCCACGGACGGTGGAGCACCGCAGGGCGGCGGGGCACCGTGCCTTCGTCGGAGGTTCTCGAGTTCCGCTAATGCCAACTGTTGGCACTGGTCACTGTCACCAAATTCGACTTCTTTCATCATGAAGGATACACCATTCAAGAAGAATGGCAGAGGGGTCAGGCCATGTTTGTTTGTCCCGCACCCTCCACGTTAGAGCGGTAGCAAGCGGCTCAACAAGAACAAGAATATCAAGAATAGGTAAAGGAAAAATAATTCAAACACCCTCCCTACAACCCTCGTCAATCACTATTACCAATCCCGCAAAATAATTAAAAGGGGAGAACATGGGAATTGAATATCATATAGAAGTAAACCCCTACATCATTTGTCTGATTCGTTGGAGATTGCCCGCGAGGAAGGAGACCATGTTGTTGGGAATAGACAGACTTTGGTGACATCGGTGTTTCCTCAAACATTGGTTCATTGACATTGAATATGTTCCTCATCAATGAATGTCTCATGGAAGAAGTCGGAGTTGAAGTCGGCATTCTTCGTTGGAGATATTTCTCCTAAGGCTCTTTCCTCCCAATTCCACTAAAAATGCCAAGTAGCCAACATAATAGATTATGTTGTCTATTTATTTCATTGGAATAAATTCAAAAAGTCTTAATTAATTACCTGGGTTGGCATAATAAATGTTGGAGGAGTTGAATAAGCTCCCCCACATTTAATAGGAAGTTTGAGGGTTTCTCCCATTAATGGGGAGTTCAAGGGGGTTTATACTTGGGTGGTCCCCACCACCATAACCTCTCAAGGGAGGTTTAGTTCAGGTGGTCCCCACCTCTGAAACATCCACATGGGAGTTTCAAAATAAAATAAAATAAAATGTTACACAAATTTTATTTTATTTTATTCTTTTACTAAAAACCCAAAAATTAACTTTCACCCTCAACCAACTTCCATTGAGGTGAAAGTATCCTTAAGAGAATATCAACGTTGTGAGTTCAACGGTGTCCCTCGGATTTCAATTCTGAGTACTGGTTCAAAAGTTAGAAAAACCCACTCACACATTTACTGAACGTACCCGAAAAAAAGTTCAAAAATTTATTTCGGAAACTCCAGGCCTCGGAATCACGCGCTGTCAATTTTCACAGACTCATAAAATTTCCATTTAATAAAAAAATTACATGTAAATTCTAGGTATTTACAATAAATCCATGTTTGGATACTACAAGTGTATGTGATTTTGGAACATATTTACTTAGGATTCACAACTCTGATAAGTTATCTTGGTCCTAACAAGGGGTAACCTAGTACACGACAATGGGTCTTACTACGCACCTGGTTTGACACTCCCTGGGGATATTCTTTGGAAATTCACAAACTAATCATGAACCATCATGAATTATTTAAATAGAAGTTTGATATGAGTAACCTAGGATAAACCCAGGGTGTCATAGATTAATGAAGGTGTCATAATTTAGACATCATATAAGTTTTTTTTCATTATTATGTGGTTTCTTGCTCAGATAACTATTTCTTACTCTATGATTTTGGTTTTAGTCAATAGTTAGAACCTAAAGGAACTGTGTTAATGGTGATTGAAATAGATAATGTAGTGATTATCTTCCTAAGTAAAAAAATGATATGGGAGTAGGAATGCAAAGTCTTGTTGCTATACTCACACAAATTTCTCAATATGTGAACCATAATGTACTCCAAAATGAGAAAAGGAGGGAACAAAATTATGTTGATTCCTTCATGAGGAAATGTCTACCTTATTTCAATGGGTCTTTTATTCCACTTGTTTCTAAACAATGGATCAGTACCACTAAAAAAATATTTTCATTATCTGATGTTCTGAATATGAGAAAAACATTCTGGCTATTTATCAGTTAGAAGGTGAAGAGAATTAGTGGTGTAATCTAATCAAGTATATGAGGTAGCAAGATGAAATTGAATCGATGGATTGGGATGAGTTCACGAACTTATTTTTTAATAAGTACCTTCCTCGAATTCTTTATATGAATATGGAAAAGTAATTACTAAAGATTAAGTAGAATGATGATGAATCTATTTGTTCCTATGATGTAAATTTTACAAGTCTTGTGAGGTACTCTTCAGGTATTATCATTCAACCTGAAAGTAAAATTGATCAATTCTTTGGTTATCTAAAACCTAGTATTCAAAAGGCCTTCTCTATAAGAGACTTTAGAAAATATGAATAAGTGTTTATATGTGTTATAAAGGTGTAAATGTAGGTTTTAGTTGTGTATCAATATCATGGTTTTGAAAAGAAAATGAATATGGAGTTCAGAGGAAAATCTAACAACCATCGAGAAAAGAAAATGATCCTTCTGTTATGCACAAATTGTGGGAAGAAATATAGAGAGAATCATATTAAGGAGACTATTAAATGTTTTAATTGTGTAAGGTAATTTCATCAAGTATCTAAATGTATAAGTGATGGGAGGAAGTAAGATAATGGTGAAAATAATGAGAAATCCCCATAGAATTAACCTCTCACACTTTAGTGTTTCAATTTCATGGAGTTTGACCATTATGCTAACAAGTTCCCCAATCCAAGGACTAATGTGAATGATAATCCACAAAAACCTCTAAATGGAAATGAAAAGGGAAAGCTTATGCTATCATAATGGATGAAGTGAACCAATATAATTAAGAAATACTTATCCTCCCCTCCTTAGTAGGGAATTTTATGTTTGATTTTATATGAATAATCCCTATAAATGTATTATTGTTTATCCTTTGGTGATATTTCATGTGATTATCTTTCCCTACATGGATTATGGAATAATAAAATCACATTTGATATTTTATCAATACAAGGATGGACCCAAGTTTCCAGTGAAAATGTTTTTGGTTTAAGATAACATATTAGTTAAGGAATAAAGGGTGAATTATATTTTGGAATGGTTATAAGTTTAACCATTTATGGAAATTTTATATTAAAATTCATATTAAGTTTGTGTGAATTAAATTATTCTCTCTCCATATATGGATTTATGACATATTGGATAACTTGTTCTAACCTTTTTTTTATGAAAATGGCATATGGAATTAACTATAATTCTATTTATGCATC
The DNA here is from genome assembly GCA_963277665.1 of Viscum album. Classification (NCBI taxonomy): domain Eukaryota; kingdom Viridiplantae; phylum Streptophyta; class Magnoliopsida; order Santalales; family Viscaceae; genus Viscum; species Viscum album. The sequence continues at coordinate 955,450,659 of OY728143.1, read as the reverse complement.
TCATGATCTATTAATGCTTCATTAATGAAAAATATACCTTTATTTCCTAGAATAAGAGATAAAGTGGAAGTTGATCAAGGAACAACAGAGGATGAGATTATACTGAATCAAGTAAGTATATCTTTTCATGAAAATTCTTTAATCTTAGGGAAAGGATCTTGAAACTGAAAAGGTTAACCTAGTACCTTATTTTATGATGAATCAAATGGTCCCTTGGCTAATTGAAGATTTATGGATTTGTGGTTGTTAGCTTTCTCCTGAACAAGTTCTCTATATCTCTCCTCCAAAACTTGATAGTTATATTTCTCTTTTATGTACATGTTTTCACCTTCCACCTATGTTCTCCTACATGGAAACCCATCTATGTGTTACTCTGGGTAACTTTTATGGTTCCAACTTTATTTTTTTAAAATTAATTTTTAATGTTCATTTTTATGATGTGGTTTCTATTAAAGTAACTTAAAAGTATAAAACCTTTAATAACCTAGATGAATTTCTAAGGAGAAATTCATTTTAAGGGGATCAGAATGTAACACCCTAATATTTTGTGAATTATTTTTTATTTTTTTGATTTAATTTATTCTTTTTGATATTTTTCATTTCACACAACACTGAAACAAGTTATTTTATACATATTAAATCTCTATGTTTGTCTTTCGTTATACACAATGTTGAGTTAATAATGCACTACACACAATATAAAGGTTATCTTTCTCTACAAGTAACACTAGGGTTAGCTTATGTTACACACAAGATGATTAATACAATATTTTAATATATTTTATACTATAAATAATTGTTTATAATACCACCATAGTGTTATTGTATGGGTAATTGTCATTTTTTTAGGTTTTAGTAGAATTTTAAGCTCAAATGCGAAAAATGGTTAATTCTGGAATTTTGACAGATTTTTATCACAGTGATATTTTGGGAATAACTTTTAAATTATTATTATAATTTGAGTATTTTTTTTATTCCCTGATTTATTTTCTACAAACTTTTCTTTAGGAAGGAAATTTTATTTGAAAATCTAGAGGCCCTAAAAAATCCATGAAGTTGGAAAACATTCCAGGCAGACAGCATGGACCCCACCTCCGTAACATAAGAATAAATTGGTGTAAACAACTCCAAATACATTTATTCTAGCTAGAAATGAAATTTAATTCAATTATACTCTTCCTTGATTAGTTTAAAGTCAAAATAAACTCATTAAGGTATTCTTTGAACGTTTGAAACATGTGGAAGATGAAACGCCTCAATAGGTAGAAATAGTTCCATTCGATAATTAATTCATAACATCTAAACCACATGTCCAAAATTTCTAATATTTTGTTTAGAGATGCGAAATTAAGTTTTGAACAACTTTTATTGAGGATAGAACACGTTAATAAACATGTGTAAAGGTCATAATGGCATAGGAAGTTGAATAATTGGAATTTGATGAGTCAAATGGATAGATTAAGGGTTTTGGAGTAAATGGTCATAACTTCTACATACGGTGGTAAATGAAGCCTAAATTTTTAGGGTGAATGGAGGATATATAATGGAAAAACTTTCAATAATACACATGTTACAAATTCTTTCAATTAATGTGGCATACATGTGGAAACGTTTGGGGTATATTGTTGGAGCGAATTATCTCACCCCCTCTCCCTATAAATGTGTATCCACACCCCTTCTCAAAGCATTGGAACTTATATGTGGATATTTTCTATTGTTTCATAGTTTATTTTACTCTATAATAGTATTATTCATTTATTATATATTTTCCAATTCCTATTCTTCTTCTTATTATTTTTTTATCGTTTGTTTTTCCACCCCATTCTTTTCCACTACGATCTCTTATACTTGTGATCATGAGTAACTAACCTGAGGAAGTTCCTAGGGGATCAATACGGTGTTGAACCCAAGTCATTATACATTCATATTTTATATTTCTTATTTTATTAGACTTAATACAATAGGGATCTTAGTGGGAAATATGCCTTTGTGTTTCCACTTTCCACCCGAGACTTGGCTTTCTCTTCTACAATATTCTCTCTCGATCAAGGAGGTAGATGTACGGTCTCTCGGCAATCGTTGAGTGCATTATATATCCACACTAATAGGTAGAATATTATGTTCATTCATATGATGTATCGTTATCATTAATTATATTTGAATCTAATAGAGAGACGATGAAGGTTCACTCTGGATAATCTCCTGGGAGGATCTCCTTTTTGTCTAACATCATTTTGTATGCATTCATTATGTCTGCATTATTCATTGCATGTTTAATTTTTTTATCTTGAATTATCATTTCTCAAACCTCATTTTATTTTAGATTTATCTTATAAATAATAAAAAATATAAAAAACTGAATTAGAAGTAGTGATTGATTAACCGTAAAATCCCCTCAATAGAACAACCTAGGTCAGCCCATATGCTACATTTAGTTATAAATATTTTTGAGAGCGTACATGACAACGTTTCATAAAATTGGATCCATTGTCAGGGATCCAAGTGGTCTTAACTCACTATTTTTATTCATATTTTTTGAATAATTTTATTTTCCTTTAAAAACATAAAAAAATCATAAATTAAAAAAAATCTATTTGTTCATGATGCCTTTCAATTCAAATTATTATTCATGGATAGAACTGTATCTTATGCCGAGAAATGTTTACAATGATCTTGATACTCAGTTTCAAAGGATTAGTGATAAATTGAAAAACTTGGAGAGCTAGTAGAATTTATTTCTGAATATATACGCACATCCCAAGAGCAATCATAACCTAAGCTAGAACCTAAATCAGAACGAGTGGTGGAAGGGATTTCACCAATAATTTTGTATGTTAAAGAACCTAAGGCAGATGAGAAGGAGATTATAAAGGAATTAATCACATTATCCTGCACTCAACCATTGTTTGATGAGGTCTCTAATGTACACATTCTAGCTGATGTACTCATGGGAGATCAACATTTTTTGGAAAAATCCCAGAACAACTTTGTTGAAGATAACTTGAAACTTGATCTTCCCATCCTTGATAATGAAACATTAGAAAAATTTTACCTCTCCCATTATTTGTAATATAATAAATAATATGAACCTGCTGAGGTTGAGTTGAGAATGTTCATGCCTAAAGTGATCAATTACTAAGATGAATTGCTTGAAAGGGAATATTTCTTTATTAATTCTTCATGTTTTAATCTTATTCAAGAAGAATTTTTTTTGACTTCTATTTCTATGAAATTTATGATACAACACAAATAGATTAGACCTTGGATGTTAAAGAAGAGACTACCCAAGTGGTAGTGACTGAAGAAGAATATTTTTAAAATAATTTGGTGGTGCAACTACTTCATCAACAACAATTTTCATATTATATGGAGGAGGATTCCATAGAAGTTCACAAGTATCACCCCTATCTTTTATTCCCTCCCACTTCAAACCTCAAATTCCATCTTTATTCTTTCTTGGGGGTTAGGAACTTTATTATCTTCTTTTGGGTTCTCTACTTTTAGTGTTTACTAATTAAAATCAGGAAAATTCACATGTATTGGTTCATCTCAAAGAAACCACACACACCTTCTGATTGGGGATAATCCACTACAACTGCCTGATTAGGGGTAGTGAAATCCTAGCACCCACATGGGGGTCTAAACAATGTTCTATCCTCTTTTCCTTTTCTCTTTATTTTTTATTTATTTTTCTTATGTTTTATTTTATTTCATGATTTCTAGGTCTATTGGAAGTAGCTAAAAGCTTAAGTCAAGGCATAAACTTCAAAAATAATGCCAGGTTGTATCTTTCCTTATCTTTTCTTTTATGCCCTTGTATTTTTTTTTGTTGAGCTGAAATGAGTGGTAGTAAAATTAAAGTGTGGGGGGAGTTTCAACCTTCATAGTTATTTTTTTGTAATTTTCATTTCTATTTTTCAGATTTTTAGGATTTTTTATCTTTAATGAATATTCTTATCACTTTTCATACATCAATTGATTTTGAGAGAGTTGAAATGATTTTTGAAGAAATAGATTTTAAATCATCTTTGATGTGAGAAACTTTTTCCTTGAATTATATTTTCTATAATTTTTATGAGTCTGACCAATTTTTGGAATCTATTCCCATGAAACACCCAATCAAAATATTTTTTCTCTATCCAATGATTTATTCTTAACCATGTTGATATATTATTCCTAATACCCACACTTTCTTGAGGGAAAATTTGATTTTGTGTGAGAACCAAAATTTGTGACTTTTCTCTTTAGAAGCTTTGGATTTCATGGAATGTTTTTGATATGATTGAGGAATTTATTTGAATAGATACATATAAACCTGAGACCTACCCTTACATTTATCCTTCATTAGTTCTTAGATTCCATGAATTTATTTATAGGTTTAAGCCACATTACAAGCTTATTTTTCCTTACCTACCTGCACTCTTGGCAATTTTGCATGGATATTTCAAGTTTGGGTGTGGGGGAAGTGCCTTTCATGTGATTGCATTGGGATTTGTATCATTTTTTGGTGGTGTGAGGTGTGTGTCAACATTTTGGGTAGTTGATAATGAGATAATTGGGATTGATTGATAATTCCATTATGCTTCATTTGTTTCATATGGTTCCTCTTCAAAAAAATAAAAAAAAATGAATATGATCTTGAATTCCTCATTATACATTCATTTATGAATCATGTACCACTCAAATATTAAGTACATGATTTTTATTTATTCATTGTATTTAATTGCTAGTTCATTCTCCATGAAAAAAGATAAAATAATGTTGTGCCTTTTGGATCTTTACAAAAATGAGGGAGAACATAGATGATATCATTCTTTGTAATCACTTCTTGGCTCATGTACTATGTCATAAAAAAGAGGCAGTGTTGTGTTACTCAATTTCAAGGTAATTTGAGTGAGGTTCATCTTGTATTTTCACTTGATTAATCATGTATTGTACTTAAGATTCCAACCTCCTCTTTTCATCTTTAAATGTTTTTCAATAATTTTCCCACCAACCCTAAGCCAAAGAATTGGCCTTTAAAAGGCCCTCATGATTGAATTAATTTTCATGTTTTACACTATAGAGAAATAATAATTTTCACAAGCCTATGGTGATACATGAGATTTCCAAGTATGAGCATTACTCCTTATTAAATTTCTCTTGAGTGAATAGTGACATAATGTTTAATGTGAGGTAGGTTGTGATTGGTCCATGGATGGATTTATGAAGCTGAACAAATTTAAATGTGGGAAATGGAAATTAGAGATAATTGTTTTTCATAGAATAGACATGATGAAATTATATTTTGGATAAGATCATTGATATTTTCTCATTTTTGATTATTGTGAGGATTTTGATTTGGATGTAAGATGATTGTCTGGGAGTGTGGTGGTTAAGTGTGGGGGAGTGACGAAGATAATATTTTCATATATTTTATACTGTAAATCATTGTCTATAATCCCACTATAGTGTTATTTTATGGTTAATTGTTGTGTTTTTAGTTTTTAGTGGTATTTTGAGCAGAAATTCAAAAAATGGTTAATTTTGGAATTTTGACAGATTTTTATCACAGGGGTATTTTGGGCATAACTTTTAAATTATTATTCTAATTTGAGTGATTATTTTTTTTATTCCCTGGTTTATTTTATACAACTTTTTATTAATAAAGGAAAGATGATTCGATCATCTAGAGGCCCTCAAAAATCCATGAATTTGAAAAACATTACGGGCGGACAGCGTGGACCCCACCTCCGTAACGAAAGCATAAATCAGTGAACACACCTAAAAATGAATTTATTATCGATTTAAATGAAATATAATTCAATTAGATTCATACTTTATGAATTTAAAGACAAAATAAACTCATTAAGGCATTCTTTGAACGTTTGAAACATGTGGAAGATGAAACGTCTCCCCAGGTAGAAATGATTTCATTCAATAATTAATTCATAACATCTGAACCACATCTTAAAAAATAATAATATTTTGTATATGGGAGTTAAATGAAGTTTTTAACAACTTTTATTAATGATGGAATGTGTTAATCAACATTTTAAAAGGCAATAATGGAATGGGAAGTTGAAGAATTGGAATTTGATGAGTCAAATGGACAGATTAAATGTATCAGTGTAAAACGGTCATAACTCCTACATATGGTGGTTAATGATGAGGAGAGTTTTAGGGTAAAATTATGAGATATAATGGAACAACTTGCATGAATACACCTATTACAAATTCATCCAATTAATGGGTAATACACATAGAAACATTTGGTGTGGATTGTAGAAGTGAATTCTTTCACCCCCTCTCCCTATAAATATGTATCCACAACCCTTATCAAAGCATCAACACTTATATATGGCCATTTTTTATTGTTTCATAATTTTTTCCCTCTATAATAGTATTATGAATTTTTAAAATATTTTTCTCTTCCTCTTTATCCCATTATCATTTTTTTTCTTTTTTTTCACCTCATTCATTTCCACTACGATCTCTTATACTCAAGATCATGAGTAACTAACCTGAGGAAGTTCTCGGGGGATCAATCTAGTGTTGGACACAAGTTATTATAAATTAGTTTTTATGTTTATTGTTTTATTAGAGTTAGAACTAGTGTAATATTAGTGGGAAATTCTTCTTTGTGTCTCCACTTTCCACCTGAGGCTTTGCTTTCTCTTCTACAATATTATTCCTCAATCGAGGGGTGGATGTACAATCTCTCAGAAATCATTGAATGCATCATATATCCAAACCCATAGGTAGAAGAGTATGTTCATACATACAATGTAACATGATCATTAAGTATATTTGAAGCTAACAAAGCGATGATGAATGTTCACTCTGGATAATCTCCTGGGAGGATCTCCTTTCTGTCTAACATCATTTTTTCTGCATTCATTTTGTCTGGATTATTCATTGTATGTTTAATTTTATTTATCTTGCATTATCATTTCTCAAAACTCAATTTATTTAAGATTTATCTTATAAATAATAATAATAATATAAAAAATTGAATTAGAATTAGTGATTGATTGACCGCAAAAGCTCCTCAAGAGAACGACCTAGGTCAGCCCATATGATGCATTTAGTTATAAATATTTTTTGAGAGCACACATGAAAATGCTTTATCAAACTAGTTTTGATGAAAATATATTGTAGGGAGTTGAAAGAGTGTATTTTTGTGTTTTATTAGTGTAGAATAGTGGCTTACCAGGGTCGTCTCACTTGAGGAGCTCTCTCAGTTCGTTCACCTACTTAATCTAATTCACCCAAGAACTAATTATTTTTGTTGTTTTATGTTTTATAAAATAAATGGGATTTAATAAAATAAATGAAATGAAATGAAAAATTAAATTCTAAATGATATTAAATTCTAAACAGAATGAAATTGGAGAATAAAGGAAGTTCTCTTGAGAGAACTTTTAGGGAGCACCTTCATTGACCAGATTCAAATCTTCTTAGTGAACACACTCCATTATATGTATGCACACCTCAATCTACCCCAGTTATGAATGAAAATTCTACTTATTGATCACCAAGTACTCTATCCAAACACCTTATAAATCTAGAAAAAATTATTATAGATTAAGAAGTTAAACTTTAGATAACCACAGTGAGGATTACACCCACTATAAATTATCCTTAAAATTAACTCAAAGAATATAAAAAACATAGTCTCGAGTTCAAGAAGCTGATTATTCTCTTGAGATATTCCTCATATTAGTTACTATTTATCATGAGTATTAGATTTCATGGTGGTAATATGATAATAATAAAACAAAAAAAGAAGAAGAAAATTTGGAGAAGAAGGAAAGAGGGTGGATGGGTGAACACAAAAATAAAAACAATGCATGAATTTATTAGAAATCTAAAATAAAATTGAAAACTAAAACAAAAATAAATAAAAAAATAAATTAATAATAAAAAGGGAAGATTTTTGGTCATCCTACTTTGGTGGAGATCTCCTCCTTGGTGCCTTGGAAAGAATGGGATGGGAAATGGGATGATTTGAGAGGTAGGAGCTCCCCTCCTTTTATTGGTAGAATTTGTCCTCATAAAGTTTTCACATTTTATCCCAACTTAATGATATAATAAATCAATTAATCCTTCATAAAAGTTGTTCTAAAACGTGTTTTACGTCAAACTGAAAATTTTCTGCTTAATTCACCATCGGATGTAAGAGTTATGAATTTTTTATTGACTGTTACTTTATCTAGATGAAGTTTCTAGGAAGCTTCCTTCAAAATATTTCATTCAAAGGACTCCTTTATGAGCTCATAACTCCGTTAAATTTATTGAAAAATGATACTATGATTCCTAGTTCCATTATAGGTAGAATCACCCCAATTGGATGTGTTTATACCGAGTTGTGCTTCTGTTATAGTGGGGAGGTCCATGTTGTCCACCCAAAATATTTCCCAACTTTAATGAATTATTCAGGCCTCTAGATGCTTGAATAATCCCATTGTCTAGAAGAAAAAGTTGTATGAAATAAATCAAGTATTTAAAAAAAGAATAACTTAATTTGGAATTATATTTTAAAATAAATGACCAAAATACCCTTGTGGTATAAATCTGTCAAAAATATAGAATTAAACACCTTTCACAATTTTTCTCAAAACACATCATAAATCCAGAATTGATCCATAAAAGCTCAAAGTTATAAATTTATAGGTTTAAAACAATTTAAATGCATATAAAAATGTATAAAATATTATCTTTATCAATTCCCCCACACTATCCTCAAGCATAAAATCTCAAGATAGAATTCAGAGGACACCAATGTTACCAATATTCAAATTTCAAAGTAATAAAATCAAAAAAAAATCAATATAAAATAAAATTATCAAAAATCCACATAAAATATCAATTTATTTTCTCATTTTTCAAAGAAATAATCAATTCATATATTTTACTTTTCCCCTTTAAAAAATGATGGAACTTCTTCTTTCATTCATTCAATCTCCTCAATTCATTATTATTAAGCATGCCACATCATCATTTACATAACCTTTGAATCTTTCCTCTTATATCTCATGATAAAAATCAAGTATATTTATGCTCATATCATGAGAATATGTTCCTTATCCATAGGTTTGTAAATGAACCACTTTCTCCACTTTTTAAAGACAAAATGCACATAAAATCATGAAGAATTTTTAATAAAGGTTCAAATGAATCTAAGGATTAAGGTTGGTAGGATTTGATGCTTTAAAAAAATAAGGCTCATAGATTAGGTTTATCTCTTAAGTAAAATACATGATATAAAAAGGTGAAACTGTATGGAAATTCTACCCTTTAAAGTAGCAACACCCACTTCCCCAAAACTCAAAATAAAGGTTATGATCAAGTAATCATAATGAATTATTTGTGCACCCTCTTGAATATTTTATTTTTTACTTTTATATGTTTTTTATTTTTTTTAATATATGATTGGATAAAACCTCACATACATCACCTAACCATATATGATCAGAAGATTGTTGGTCTGAAAAATGGTGATTTTTTGTTTTTCCAAATCACAACCCTTTTTTCTCTTTTTTTTGTTTTTTTTATTTTCTAGTTTTTTATTCAAGAGGGGAAAAATAATGAATAATACAATGAATGAATCAAAAATATTTATTTATTACCATAATAAGAACCCCCAAACTTCATCCTTTCAATGTGAATCGTCACTTAAACCATGACTCCCTCCACCCCTACACTTTTACTTTAAAATATCATGCAAATACTAAGAGTAGGGTAGTAATGGATAAAAATAGCTTGAAACATGGCTAATTTTTATAAAGGGAATTCATGAATTATATGGGATATATAAGGATTAATATAAATGTGGTCTTTAAGGATAAGGTATTTTCAAAATATGCCTCGATCATTTTGAATGTGTTTTTGTGCAATCATATCTTTGATAAGTTTGAATGAAAGTTTTGGTCAGTGACATGTCTTGAGATCACTAAAGATATATGATAAAGAAAAAATAGAAAGTACTTGGTCTAGAAATCCTCTCAGAAATGAGATATATGATTTTGGAAAATCACTCAAAGTGTGATTAATAATAACAAATCAATTCACATAAATTTCATAAATTAAAATCATGAAAAATTGTAGGGAAATTTCATTTACATGAATCAAATAATTCCCTCAAATAATGAGTCCTTATTTAAATATTCATGCTTCAATTTAAATGTTCAATTCTCTGTTCCAATCATTGAATCTAATTAACATTGAAATCTAAAACATGGCATCACTGGATTCCTAAGAAACTCGTGTCTCCTAGAAAATTCAAGTAAATCATTAATTCAAGTGTGGGCATGAAATTCTTATCATTAAATCTCAAAATATGTTTTGGACCAAAATATGTAAGGAGTTTAAAAGTTTAAACAATAAAAATGGAGTCCCTTTCCCAATAATCTTAGTCCTTATCTTACAATGTATAAGGGTTCCTTCTGCCATCATGAACCTATAAAATAAAACATCTCAATTAAGTATAAGGATTATGTCATTAAAGGTTAAAAAGATAGAAGGGAGGGGGATGCATATTGCACTAATTCATAAGATACTAAATTGAAATATAAATTCTTAGGATTGAAAATGAATTTACTAGAAAGTATGTAAAGGATAAATATTGGTACAATCCCTCAAGTGGTCCCTGGCTTCTTTTACTTCCTCTAGAGGGCAGTACTAGCTTTTATCTATAATCTGTTGGTGGGTGGATTTTCTTGGATTTGAACCACCACATGTGGTCCATTCCATCTTGGACTTATTCTTAATTATTTAGGAGTAATCCATGGATAGAGTACACCATATCCACACCCTTTACAATGTGGTACCGCTTTCATGGCAGAGGTAGGATGAAGTATGGAACCTCCTCCTCTTTTATTGCTACTTGTGAAACATTCTTCTCTTCCAGTGTTGGCTTCATGGGGGATTCAATAAAAGTATACTATTGTCTAATTTACTTAGGCTAAGCTACAATGATATAATGATGGGGCTCCTCCAATGTATGTTCATTGAAATCAGGGATCTCCATATGTTCCTCAATAGTTTTGGGTGTTGTTGATTCATCTTCCGCTAAGGCAAAGCAAGGATTGACCAAATATGAAAATTCAAAACCACAAGGAGTGATAATCAAATCAGATTGAATGAAATAAAAAAAGATAAAGTTCAATAAAGTATCAAATCCCTAAGTTTTTTTTGGTTCAATAACTTCTTCAATGATAATTGCCTCTTAAATGAGAGTATCAGTGGATGGAAGTAGGTAGTCGGGCTCTTCCATCTTTTCTTCAAATTGCATCATTGTTGTGGATTCCTTATATTCCATGGCTAGAGTGACATGAAATGGTACTAGCTCTTATACTTCATAAGTATAAGGGAGATCATGTTGTACCTCATACTCATTCTAGAATTCATTTAGATATTTTTGATCTCCCACACGTAGCTTAGCAGGTAAGTCTTCCTCATCATGAATCCACTCTATCTCATTATGGTCAGCTTAAATCTAGTTCCTAAAATGGTTGGGCTATTAATATTCCTTGATTTTGGCCTCAACTTATTGGATGTATTCAGTGAAATTTTGGAAAACCAGTGGCAATTCCTTCTTGGCCTTGAATCTTTTTATGTCGGTTCGGAGCTCATCGACCATGGCTGTCAAATATTCAGGTGAGATCCATGTTGATATGCCTCTTTACTTTTTCTTGACCATTATCATAAGATAATCATACATTATTTGGATAGCCTCTTCAGTGTAGTCTGTTTCTTCTTCCTATACCTGTGAGTAATCGTTCCATGCATTGTAGGAATGGTTGTTTGAAAACATCATGGAAGAAGAATTTTTTTATGGTTTTTTTAAACAAAGTAATGAAAATATATATACAATGTTAAAATAGAAAAAATAAATAAACTTCTAATTAGATACTCGAATACAGCACCATTTTTAATGCACGCCTGTCATAGGGTGTGGAAAAGGCATATTTTTTTGTTTTCCTAGTGTAGCATAGTGGTTGACTAGGGTTGTCCCAATTGAGGAGCTTTCTCAGTTCATTCACCTACTTAATCTAATTCACCTAAGAACTAATTATTATTTTTGTTTTATGTTTTATGAAATAAATGGAATTTAATAAAATAAATGAAATGAAAAATTAAATTCTAAATAATATGAAATTATAAATAGAATGTAATTAGAGAAGAAAGAAATTTCCCCAAGAGAACTTTTAGGGAGCACCTTCATTGACGAGCTTCAAATCTTCTTAGTGAACACACTACATCATAAGTGTGCAAACCTCAATATACCCCGGTTATGAATGAAAATTTCACTTAGTGATCGCCAATTATGCCCTCTATCCACCTCCTTAATCGAGAGAACATGTGTTTAGATTAAGAAGCTAAAATTTAGATAACCACAGTGAAGATTTCACCCACTATAATTTATCCTTATAATTAACTCAAAGAAGATTAAAAACATAGCCTTAGGTTCAAGAACCTAATTACTCCCTCAAGATATTCCTCGATTTAGTTACTCATGATCATGAGTATTAGAGTTCATGATGGTAATATGAGAATAAGAAAAGAAGAAAAGAAGGAGTAAATTTGGAGAAGAAGAAAAGAGGGTGGATGGGTGGACACAAAAATGAAAACAATGCATGAATTTATTAGAAATCTAAATTACAGTTGAAAACTAAAAAAATAAAGAAAAAAATAAATTAAGAAGAAAAGGGGAAGATTTTAGGTTATCCTCCCTTGGTATAGATATCCTCCTTGGTTCCTTTGTAGTAATGGGATAGAAAATGGGATGATTTGATATGTATGAGCTCTCCTCCTTTTATAGGCAGAATTTGTTCTTTGAAAGTTTGTGAATTTTATCCCAAATTGATGATAGAATCATGTGGTGAATCCTTCATAAATTTTTTTCCAAAATGTGTTTTTCATCCACCCTCAAAATTTAATCTTAATTATCCACCGTATGTAAGAGTTATGAATTTTTTATTGACTCTTAATTTCTCTGGAAAAAGCTTACAGGCAGCTTCCTACAAAATATTTCATTCAAATGACACCATTATGAGCTCATAACTCCATGAAATTTATTGAAAAACTTTTCTATGAGTCCTAGTTCCATTAAATGTGGAATCAACTCAACTAGAGGTGTGTATACCAAGTTGTTCTTCTATTACGGTGATGGGATCTACGATGTCCACCCAAACAATTTCCCAACTTCAATGAATTTTTTGAGCTTCTAGATGCTCAAATAAATCCCTGGTCCAGGATAAAAAAATTATAGGAAATAAATCAAGGATTTAAAAAAAATAATCACTCAATTTTGAATTATATTTTTAAATAAATGAACAAAATACCCTTGTGGAATAAATCTGTCAAAAATCCAGAATTAATCATTTTTCACAATTTTGCACAAAACACATCAGAAATCAAAAAATGATCCATATAAGCTCAAATTGATAAATTGATAGGGTTAAAAAATTTAAATTCATATAAAACAGGTGTAAAATGGTATCTCTCTCACAAGACTGACTTTCCTCAACGGCCTGCGTAACACATAAGACTGAGTTTTACCAAACAACAGTATATTATTAAAATATTATTATTTAATATATTAACACTTAACCTGGAATTTAAGTTATAGGTTTTGAATATTATTAACTAACTTATAAAAAAATGTGGTTTACACAAATATAAAATAAATTCATTAGTTACAATGAACCAATTGAATATAAAGGGAATATTTTAATAGAAAATTATTTTTATGCTCACAAAGCCATTTTATCTTAATAAATTAAATTAATTACAATTAGTGAGTGATATTAATATAATATATACATTATATATTCAATAAAATATTTTTGATATTCATCCAATAGATTTAGTAGGCATAAGATAATAACAAACCCAGTTTTACACATAAAAAATATATTTTTTTCTTAAGGTATTTTTACCACCTTTTTTATGGAGAACCTACTTTAAATCTAAATTTTGAACTTTTATAAATTTTATATATCAAAATAAACTTTATTTTTCAAATAAAAACATAAAAATTATGTTAGGGTTAATTTTTGGTATTTTTCTATGAAGTTTCATTTTTAATGAATAGTGAAAATACTAAAATTTAACTCAAAACTGTTTTTCCATCTAATTTATTTATAAAGTTAAATTATATTTTCAATCATTTTTAAAGTTTAATTAGATTAAATTTTTATCAATCAATCCAATTTAGTTCATTTTAATCAATTTTATTTTGAAATTGACTACAAAAACATAGCAAACTTTTGAACGTTTTTACCTTAAAAACCTGCATTGTCCTCCTATCTGCAGGATTATATTTAAATTAATTTCTACAACTTCTATGGTTGGAATTTGGAAAAATTGATTCTATATTTGTAATAATAATAATTTATAATTTATAATAATATAAACTTATTTTTTGACCAAAAATATTAGTGAAGGTAATTAAAATTAATTACAATGATTACGGTTAAATTAAGCTTAATAAGGGACTAAACCATAACCTTAAGGCCCAAAATGACCAATAAACTTATAAAAAATCCATTTTATGGAAATATTTATACCCTATCATACCTTTTCTTGAATTTTTACCATTATTGGATCCACTTTTAAAAAAACACGAGTGGGGTTTCCCTTTTCCAAAATATTACAAGAGTGTCACTCCTCCTCCATTATGAAAGGCCTCCTCTCCTCCCACTTCCACACATATCTCAAACCACTTTTTATTGAAAAAATATACCTAAATATATTACCAAAATCTCTAACTTCCTCCTTGATTCCTCCCTTAGGAATAAATCCTTCCAAAGAATCCCTTTGGTGCAAGCCAAAAGGAGTTACCCGATTAAGAGGTAACACCCTCCCTCAAACTCCTTTATTTTATTTTCTTTATCCAATCCCTCAAATATTATTATCACATGATTGTATAAAAACAAAATTATCCTAAATATACTAGGATTTTTTTATGATATGGTTTCTACCTACCATTACAAAGACTTCCATCTAATGGGTAACGAACATACTATTTATGCGTACGACGAACTACCGCCTCACTAAATGATGATTGTTCATTTTTCCTTTACCGCCTCTCATTGTGGAAATTATTATGAAAAATATATTTATATATGTTATATATTATATTTATTATGTCTTTAAGATTCTGTAATTATTTTACAACACATACTTTTATACTTTCCATTTTATGTTAATACAATAATTTCATTTGAGGAAGTGTGGACTATCGCCCCCTCAAAGCAATGTGATTCGTTCATACACTACATGGAATTTATTAAGGATGGGTTCAGTAGATATATAAAATATAATAAATCTACTATTATAATTATATATATACATATATATACATATATGTCTTTAACTTTCTTTCTTTCAACATGACAATTAAATGGAAATAGCGTTCATGCGTACGTACGGCTTACCATCTCCATGAATGGTGTATTCCATTTCATAATTATATATTCTATGGATTATTTAATACAAATATACTGGATATAAATAATATTTAAATCATTTTTTACATTCTGGAAATCATGATATAAGTATAAGGACCAAAGATATAACATATTAAGTCACATGTGAAAAACAATGTGGATATTATCCGAAGTGAAACCTTAACATAGAATTGTTAACAAGTGGGTAATATAAAGACATAATCAAACCATATATGGTTTCAAAAGTAATAATATGGTTATATTATAGAATTATAATAAATTTATATTCATTATACAGGATGTTTTAACTAGTATGATGATAGTTAAGACACAACGTAAGGGAATTTCATTTCACTATTTATTTCTATGAGATACATGTCTTATTCACCTCTCACTTATTTTGTGGGGTGTATATACTATCCATAAATGTATTATATTACTCTCATACTTAAATATATTTGTATTTACATAAATATTTTACAATATTTCTATTATGGGGTTTAAGTTTCATAAGTTACAAAATCGGTAAAGTAATTTTTTCTCAATTTTACTTCACTGAGACACATGCCATGTTATACACCTATATTTTAATATGAGGTGTATATAATTATTTTGAAATGTTATATCATTAATCACCAAATTTTTATGATATTTTAATTTCCATGTAATTTCATTTTCCTACATGGGGAGTATGATTCAAAGTTACCATGTGGTAAGAGTTTATTGAAACAATCTCACTGTTTAGCGAGATTGTTTATGATCATGTTTTTATTGATGAAATATTATGATCCATATTTCAAGAAAACTCATGAATTTTATTCGAATTTGGTTATTATTTATATATTCATGTATTAATTCCATTTTTACACTCTTTTTTACTTAATATAATTAAGAAAATGTTTTTAAGAAAATATGACTTTACCTCTCTCTTCAGTCAGAAATATGTGTTCTTTCAAAACCATGATTTCCAAAATGTATTTCAATGATATTTTACACATATACTATGACCATTAAAATAAATTTTTACCACTTTTTTATGCCAATTGTTTCAAATTAATCTTCTTGTTGCTTTCCAAACAATCCATTTTTTTAACCTTTTTTTGTGCAAAAGGAATGCTATTTTTATCTCGTATGAAATGTACGAATTTACCAATCATAATTTATTTGAAGCTTAATTTTTATGTTAAAAATGTTTTTTTAAAAAAAATTATTTTCATAGAAATGTTTTACAAATTTTATTCAATCTTTCCTTATAATTTTTCGAAGTATTTTTCAAGGAAAGTGGTTTTCAAGAGGTTTTCATGCTTATTTTATAATTTTTCAAGGAAAAAACGGTTTTCAAAAGTTTTTAAAGATCCTATACAAGTTTTAAAAAGAAAAAGGCTTTCAAAATATTTTCAATTCTTTATTTATAAGTTTTCAAGTTTATTTTCATGAAAATACTTTTCAAAAGGTTTTAAATTTTAAGAATTATTTTTCAAAGGAGAAGGGATAATTTCCTCATGAAGTATTTTTTTAAAGATATTTAAATATTATTTACCATATAATATAACATTAATTGGTGTTACTCATGCCTTTATAGGGGAATTATTCAATGTTTCTATTCATATTATTTCTCTGTATGGTTTTCTTTTTATGGAATGATGTTTACAAAATCTGCTTCTCTTTCATGGGATATATACTTTTCAAACCTTCTTCTTTTCATGGGTTATACTTTAATGAAATGATTATGAATCCTATCTCTTTTACACATTTAAATATATTATTATATGTTTATGAAACCCATTCCATTCCATGGGTTATGATGTGATTGTTTATGATTTTGTGGAACATTTATGTATGATATCATTTCATGGGTTATGATGTGATTTTTTATGATTTTATAGAACGTGTATGTATGATTTCAATATAGGATGGGTGGGACATATATATCTATATAATGCATTAGGTAATTATAAATGTTTTATCAGCTCAAAGGGTACATAGGAAAGCATCCCAAGCCCGAAACAAGAGGCTACATGAGAGTACATCCCAATCCTGAAACAAGAGGGTACAAGTGAGGGAATCTCAAGACCAAAACAAGAGGGTACATAGGAGGGAATACCAAGCTCAAATCAAATACATGGGTGATTATTCCAAGCCTAACATTTTATAAAGGTCTTGGTAGGAATCCTTGATGTAGGGTTTTTATATGCTTATGAATTTTCCACAATTCCATGTCTTATTATTATATTATGATTTCATGGCTCATGTCATTTATTTAATTATGATTAATGTCTTACGAACTACAAATATTTATGCCATGATTCATACTTATGATTTTTGATATTCAGGGTATGATTGTCTAATTATCATGATCATGTTCTCATGCTCTTATGTTCATGATATGCTTATGCATTTCCTTTATTTACCCTTACTAAGCATTTGAGATCACCTCTTTCTTATGTTTCCCTTCCCTAGGTTATGAAGGAAGGTTTTTAAGTAGAAATACTAAGGGGGAGATATTTTTGGAAAAAATTTAAGATATTTCACTAAGTTAGAAGATTTTTGTTCCAAGTTTTCAAAGGAACTAAAATAATATGGAATTTAGGTGTCTATTTTTTTAATGTTTTAAGTATTCCACAAAAGTGATGCAATTTTAATGTATGTCAAGATGGGGTTGTTATAGGTACACTACCACTAGCTAGTTGGTGTCACCCCTATACAAGGGGGTGGCACTTTCCAACCATCGGCTAGCCTATGGCTATAAGTTTTAGCCATGTTGTAGCATGGCCACCCCATGTCTTCCCTTACTCCAAAAAAACCTCCTAATACACTAGTTAGACCCCATTCCCCATATAAAATACCACATTTGATGGGTCTTGAACTTCAAAATTCAATTTTTGATCCCATTTCAAAAATATATATTCTCACTAGTTCAAAATTAAAATTCCTCTTGAATTCCAAACACCCACATGTACATGAGGAATTACACTTCCATATACCTAGATCATTGCTACATGTCTCACCCAACACTGCTATCTAGAAAGGTATATTTCTATCTGTCAATTTTTTCTCATCTATAAGCTCATGGTTCACTGCCTCCAAGAATGAGGTCAACTTAAAGATGTTTACCTATACCCTAATAGCATGTCTTAAACCATCCCCAAACCATATCACCATAGATATGTCATATCCTTCAAAATTCAGTTTAAAACATAATAAGTTTTTTAACATCCCATATTAATCCATGACTGGGGTCTCTCTATATTGAAAATGCATGAACTTGTGTGCTTGATCCACCCTTAGTATCTTAGGTAAAAATTTCACAAAGAACATAGTCACAAATTCCTTCCACGTCAACTCCTCATTCCTAGATGTATGTACTTATACATCCAACCAGATCTTCGCTAGTGCCCTGAGAATATCTGTGTTCAACTTTAACTTCTACTATATGGGTGTCTAAATCTAATAAAAAATAGTTTTTCATAGAATATATCCAATACTATACCACATATGGTCCACCCTCCCCCTGTAATAATGGATGGTGTTGTGACTAAAACTCCCATGTCAAATATTCCACAAACGCCACATCTCTCTAAGCTCCCCAGTCAATGATCTAAAAAACCACACTAATCTCACCCAGAGATTCTCATCTAGCCATGGGAAAAAATCCTTTTCTTATTGTGGTTATCCTTCTTACCTCAGTGCCTCCACCTATGGCTCATTCTCACATCTACCCTCAGGGTCCCCATCATGTGTATACCCTAGAGGAAGTACATCTACACCCTATTGATGCTATAATAGAGGATTTCTAGGTGGAATATCACTAATAACCAAATACCATGATCAACATATATATAATAGTCCATATATCACAAATGGTGAAAGATCTAATAGGAAACGCATCTCACTACCATTACACTTCCTTATCGCACCCATGTTTCATATCATCCAGCCTCATAGATCCCTACTAACCATATTTAAGTCAGGATCCTTATAAACCATATACATATAGGAATATATATTCATCACATCTAGAATCACATACCAAAGTTGGCTGAGTATAATTACACTATGCAGGAAAACACTTTTTAGTCTATTGTTGACACTTTAAATAGCCCAACCCCTTTTTCATTTATGGAACCACTAATTTTCCCTGATTTATATAATTTTAATTCCACTAAGATACTATATAGTAAAAAACTATTTAGTTTGTTATTAATTCTTTAAAAATCTCTCCAATTTATTTAATTCCAAGTTCCAAGAAATAGTCACAAGCACACACGTACTTCATGTGATCCCTAAGTGTCTATCATGATTCATGAGTACTCTCTCTTTCCTATTGGTCTAAGCATCAAAAACATAAATAACATCAAATACTAATCAGTCTAAATCAAATATATCAATGTAACCATGAAAATAAAGAACAACAATCACATTTTCCCTAGTAACTTAGACATTAGATCATACAGGTTCTAGCCAGACATGAAACATAACATTCATCCCATGTTCTGATAGATTCCTAGAAAACCTATATACCAAAACCAAAATAACAATTTAATTTTCAATAACCCATATTTAACACCACCTGGAAACAATTGAACATTGTTACCATTTTATGACCAACCTACTCAAGTATTACCATGTAATACCAAAGCTCTTTGATATTTCTTTGTAACATCAACTACTCTAATACCATATTGTGACATCCTCATCCATGTTCACCTTAAATGGTAATCAGATAAGGTCACCATGAGACCTTAGATTCACCTCTTTGTATGATAAATATTTTCAACTAGTAGCGAGGGTCAAATGGGTGATAGTGGGAAGACTTTACACTCTTTTGATGATAATAATAATAATAACAACAAAAATAAGAAAGCAATGAATCAAACATAGTATAAGAAACTTTAAATAATAGAAATAATGATCCAAAACACACATGTTAATAACTAGATAATATCTTCATGTCATGCCAGTCATATAAAGTAAGCAGGATCACCTGTGGGATGATCATATATGTACATAAACAAAATAATAAAAAATAACACCATATCGGTATCGAGGAACCTCTTATAACCTCTACCAAAAACCATTCCATTAATCCCATGCACCATATATATGCTCATACCCACTTATCTCTTGAATTTGAGACTTTTCCCATTCTAGTATTCAAAACCATTAAGTCTTCACACATCTCATACAGGATGTGGGTATAAACTTAGTAGTCCACCATTAATAGTTCCCCTAGATTATATTCATATATTTACTAGTGTATGTAAACACATAAATAAATAGAACTAAACACATATCACATAACATGCTCCAATCATGCTCTACCTATATTGAGTGAGCTTTTTCCTTTCGCATTCAATATTGGAGCAGAATGATACATCCATGGTATGTCATACTGGAAGAGCCATCGGCCTTCCAACCAGTTCCATACCACATAGTGTCATATGCTAACACTACCACATACATCACAAAACCACATGTTTTCATTCCCACATAACAATTTCAAGTCAACCTGATTACCCAAAGGCACATCCATAAGACATGTCACAAGCCTCATAGACTTATGCTTACTCAACCATCACCGTATCAATTTCTTGGTATCCCAAGGCATGATGATATTTTTCCTTCCATGTTTTGACCCATTGGCCTCAACATAGTAATGATCACCATCCCCCATTTGATGGCCTCACACACCACCATTTTTTGGATTCTATGGTGATCACCTCCTCCGTACCAATAGTCAAAACAATCACTTATAATTATTAATATACATAGTCCTCCAACCACAAAGAGTGATTAACATCACCTCACTGGGTCCTATCCTATGTACACATGAACCCAACATCCCTCTCAGCTAACAACGACGATCATCATCACCAAAAATCCTAGGCCACACCTTCAATGAACTTATATCACCACCTATGAACGACATCACTTGTTGTAGTAATGATCAACACTATACATATCATCATGATGAACTATGTCACCAATTTTGATGATCAACATCACCCATAGTCACTCGCTCCATGCCCAATGCATTCTAGTGGAACCAATTCATCCATCACATCATGAAAATAATTTCCATAATTAGTATCATCATGCCTAAACAACAAATAAACCACACATAACACATGGAATTCCATTCTAGGCTCAATCATACCATCTCACACATGATACTACCTTCTAGTATCTCCTAATAACTATAAAAACCTTAAACATTTCATAACTGGTCTCACCCAGACCAACCCACTCACACCTATTTACCATACATCTCATAACACATGTATAATTTATGAGAAATCTAAGAACCTCCTACATTATAATCATAGAGACCTACCAATTTAATACCAGTACGTGATTTGAGTTCTAACAGCATGAATTAGAATAGCAGATAAAAGACCAAAAATAGGGAATAGTGGCCATAAATGGTTAGAACTCGCTAGATAGTGAAAGAAATGGAGAAAGCTCACTTATGGAATTTTATCCTTACCCCAGGATAACTTTTGTGATGAATGACACCAATATTCATCATGAAATGGGGGAGAAAACCCACTTAGAAGAGAAGAACTCCAAAGGGAAGAAAGAACATTATTGTAACTCGACCGAATGGCCACCCTCAAAACCCTTATTTCCTTTTAAAATAGAATACTATTTTTAAATTAATAAAAAATTTAAAAAAAAATCTACCGGCCAATTTCACGACTTGAATAACAGTTCACACTATGAAATAGTCAAGGTAGGGGGATCCTCCCCTCTTCCTAACCCTTTTATGTTGTGACACCAAGTTCCACACCATGAAAGAATTTTGTTTATAGATTTTCAGATACTGACCCTCCTAGTCCTCTCAAAAACCCTTCCAAACCATTTTCAATGCTCAAACACTTAAAACTGGGTAAAATACATGGGTGTTTGGTGAAAATTTACCCGGTCCTCACTTTAGATGAAGTATGGGGATTTACATCACCCATTTAATGTAATCTAATAAATCTAAACTTGGTTAGTGTGCATGGATTTCATCTCATATTTCAGGACCTCTAACCATTTATCATAATAAAATATCTCAATGGTTTCTTGATAGATATTTGGTTAATATTTTATGAAAATTATTTCATCATCTTTATCCATAATAAAATAATATCTATCAAGATTCTGAAAAATAACACCAAGACTTCGAGGTTCTTTCGTAACATGTGTCAGTTCAGTTTCTAAAACCTCTTATGAAATCAACTCACTTTCGAAATTAGGAACCATTCCTAATTTTTGTTCTTGAGCTTCTCCAAGTTCAAATTTCGTCCCACTGATCCCTTTATTTAAATTTTCCTTTTCCTAGAATACACCTAATAAAGACACAAATTATTTTTCTTTTTATGGGTTATAAAAATAATATTTCATCATTTCTTTGGGATAACCAAAAAAATGGAACTTTTCATATTTAATTTCAAGATTTTATACAATATTAAACATTATATAATATTCATAACCTTAAATTTTTATAAAATACAAAATGGGATACTTACCTATCCAAGTCTCATATGGTGTTTTGTTACTACCTTAGATGAAATGTGGTTTAGTATAAAATATATTATTTCAAGAACATATCTCTAGAATGATATAAGAAGGTCATGTTAACTCTTAATTAATCAAATCATACCCAGTAATGTATAATTATTCCTCTCAGATACACCATTACACTGGTTTTATAAGAAGAGTGAACTTTGAAACGATTTCCATGATCTTTTAGATGATTAGAAAATTTTTATATCCAGTATTCACCACTCTAATAAAGCCATTTTAATACTTTTTACTAGTTTATTATATACTTTTTTTTAATCTTTTAACTTTTCAAAGGTTTCAAACTTTTATCTTGTAATAAATACATAACTATTCCTATCGAAGTCAACAGTAAAGGTTTTTTTAAGAAAAATTTTGTTTTGGATTTTATTAAAAGATCTTATTAGGGCAGTGATAGACCTAAGAATGTCCCAAGAACCATCAATAAATACCACAATAAAAGGATCAAAACCATTAAAAAACTTTTCAATCACCCATCAATAGGAGAGAACCATATAGAGATTATTAGGACACTGACATATCCAATGAAGCAACACCATGACTGCATCGAAAGAGTCCCTATGCAAAGATGAGTGAGCATTGGAAATGGTAATGGAGGAAATCATCCATCCATGTAGATGGTCATCTAAAAACGAAAATACTTTAATAGAGGAAATAACCTTCATTGAGTGTAAGGGAATATAGAAGATAGATCTTAGTGGAGGAAGACTATACAATAACTACAACCACTTTAAGGAATGAATAGATCTAGTTCATGCTTCCAACCCTAAGTTATTAACCCATGATCAGATCTGAAGACACATTTAGCACATTATTTTTAGCAACAAAACCCAACAATATCACTCCTCATGGAATCATAAGTAGAAAATTTATAATGATAATTCTTAAGGATTCTTGGGTAAAAAGAACTACACACCTGGAAAAATTGGGCACCTGGGGAAAGAATCACTAAAAAGATAATAGATCCCTCTTGGGAGAATCTGGGAATCTAGAAAATAGATCATGCATGCGTAGTCGAATTTGAGAAAGAAATACTCAAATGGATCAGAGTGCAAACCTAAGAATTGAGAATATGAACCCCGATTCATTGAATCTTAGGGATTAATGACATATATGGAAAAACCAAAATCCCAAACACTACCAATACAAGAATTGAATCCCAAATAATAATCTTGTCATCAAGCATCGTTGTTGGTGGAACCACAGTAGGCTGAATAGTCCATTGTCCCTCTCACATTTTCCACTAAAAGATAATTTTATTATTTTTATTAATAAATAAAATTTAAAGTTATCAAATAATTTATAATCAAATAATTTACATTTATACGGATCATTTAAATGTGTTTTTCATTTATATTATAATGGTGACAATTCCAAATATAAGTAGTCTTATAATCAACTACCACGAAATTCTTATATTGAATGGTGTAGATTAGATTTTCCAAGTCCATGATGTATAAACCATTCACCATATTCTCAATTCCATAAAAATTTATTCTTGTATATAGAAAAACTCTTGTACTTATTATCCAAACAATATATAGATATTAAATTTATATTTATACTAGGAATATGGTAACAATTTTCTAATTTAAAAAGTATTCCACTAGGAAGATATAGATCATATGTGTCAACTTCCAATGTAGTTCTTTTTCCCATTATAAACATATCTATCTACTTCTCCTTTCATCAACTATATCCTATTTTTGAGTTCAGGTACATCAAAATAAAAGTGTGATACACCCCTAGTTTCTAATAACCGTGAGTCAAAATTAGAGAAATTTATTTCTATACAATTTACATTCTTATGCTCAGAATGGTTCTCTATGAGAACGCTTCTCAAAATTAATTTTTAACATATTAAATTACCAGTTCAACCTATAATAGATCTCAAAAATTATGTTCATGATGCATGAAATAATCTATAATAAGACATATTTATTGGGTATGTATCATGTTTTATATCAACTGAATAAAAACATTTATCAAATGTGCACCCACTAAAATGATGACCATGTACATCATATCAATTAATGGATTAAGATTCATATTTCACTATACTTTGGTTTTTTTTAGTGTTTCGCCCATTAAATAAAAAAATTAGTGATGGTTTTTATGTTTAGCAATGGTTTTCTATTTTAATTTATTAATTTTTTAAAAAAAATATGTCTATTACTTTTATTTTTAAAAATATTTTTTCAAAAAATATTTAAAGTAATATTAATATATATATATATATATTCTTATTCTTATTTATATTTATTGAAAATTTAAACATTCATATATTTATATTTATCTTAATAATCAATTTATATACTAATATTAATATTTATATATATATTTATATATTTATATATTTATATATAAACACACACTCACATATATATTAACAATAAATAATAAATAGTATGAAATTTATATGTGTATATATATATTAACATTAAATAATAAACAATAAAAATTATGCTTGATAAATTATAGTTAAAAATTAATAATTAATAATTTGAAGATTAATATTAATAAACTTTTATATTATTATTAATTAGTAATCCTTCATTATTAGTGTATATATATAATAATCAATAAATAATTATTAATTTTTTGTTATTAATATATATATTTCTATATATATTTGTATATTTATATATTTATTTATATTTATATACATTATTTGTGTGTGTAGATAATTATATGTAAATTTATATATATTTACATATGATTATATTTATTCATATATATTTATATATGATTGTATGAATTTATTTATGTGTGTGTGCATATATTTATAAGTATTTGTATTTATATAAATATTTTATGTTTGTGTAAATTTATATATATTTATTTATATATTAAAATATAATTATATGTATTTATGTATAGTTATGTGTGCACATATATATATATATGTGTTTGTGTGTGTGTTTATCTTTATATATATATATATATATATATATCATATGTGTGGGTGTGTGTTATATATATTTTTATGTGTGTGTGTGTATTTATGTGTATATATATATTTATGTGTGTGTGTGTTTATGTATATATTTATATGTAACCATATGTATTTGTGTATATTTATGTATATTTATATATATTTATATGTATTTATATTTATATATATAGTTATATTAAATTATATGTATGTATATATTTATTAATTTATATGTATTTTTTATAGATATTTATATGTATTTATGTGTGCATATGTGTCTCTGTGTGTTTTTATTTACATGTATTTATGTGTGTGTGTGTGTGTGAATATATTAACTATTATGTCA
Organism: Viscum album; assembly: GCA_963277665.1. Classification (NCBI taxonomy): domain Eukaryota; kingdom Viridiplantae; phylum Streptophyta; class Magnoliopsida; order Santalales; family Viscaceae; genus Viscum; species Viscum album. The sequence continues at coordinate 955,424,372 of OY728143.1, read as the reverse complement.
ATATAATTAATAGATGATGATTTTAGGTAAGTGGTAAAGTCACTATAATATGAGTAATATGTTATGAATTCAAATCATAATAGCCTCAATATATGATGGAATTAAAGTGGTTCATGGGGTGAGATGGGCTTCCCATTAAATAAAAATAATAATTCTTCTAAATAAATTAAAAAACACTACTAAGTATTTAAAAAAACATAAAAATTGGTGAAAAAATAATTCAATGCAATTTTTTAAAACTACCATGAAATAATTATCATCACCTCTATTCATGAAGTTTTTAAAAAACCATCTCAAATCGTTTATCAATGGTTTAAACCATTTTTAAACACCAAAAAAACACCACTAAATAGCGTTTTTTTATAGTGGATTATGTTTAAATCCTTGGTGTTTTTCATTAGCCTTAGATAATTAAGGAAAGTGATTAAGAACTTATGATGGGTCTAGATAGGGTGATACAGTTGTGCTTGTTGGGAAAGACGATCCTAAACAACTGATACAAATATCATATGGTTGAACCTTAATTTCACTAGAAATTTGTATCCACTAGTAGTTCATAATGTTATGGAAAACCAACTACTGGTTCTTCCCTCTTGTCTAGAAGCACCAAAATTAGGAATTCATGCTACACCCTAATTTTTTCTTCATTGAAAAATCATTTACACACTCAAACTCATAAGATAGGTAAAAAATAAAATTAAATAGACACATGAGATTTTATGTGGTTAGGACTTTTTTCCTATGTCCATAGGAGAACATTGCAAACTCTTTGTATTACTAGAATTACAAGAATTATAAAACACTATAGCTAAAGATACTGTGTTTATACTTTTTCATAGTTCAGTACAATCCACATCCATAGTCGGTCCCACCTCCCTTTTATAGAGACTCATTTCTGATCAAATAGGTTGCACCGTAATTCAACATTTATGGTTAGCCATCCATTGACTCCTCCATTCAACAAAGGATTCCATAGACTCAATTTTCCCAACTGGTACCTTGTTCACCATGCCCAAAAATCAATATCTACATCTATATTAAGTTATTGAAATTCTAATAAGATAACCCATATGTTGAAGACTTCATACGTCACTACTCTTATAAGTCTGAAGTAAGCTATCAGAATCTAAACTTATGGTAAGTGAACTTTTGGTGACTTGAAGAAAACTTCACGATCCTAAAAATCTCCCACGTGAAGATTACTTAAAGTAACCTCTTTTACATCATCCATCTCTTTAGTAAAATCGACCTTCCTACCAAAAACATGAAATTTTCTCCATCCTCCTTTCATGGCATAGTGTTTCCTTAGGCTCTCATAGAGTATAACCTTCATGAGTATGTTGGTCATATTTTTATTCCCTATGATATTCCATAGCTCTAATACCTTGCCTTATAGATAATTCTATATGATATAGAAATTTAGGTCAATCTTTTTCATTCTCTCATGAAATTTGGCAAGGTGGATATCACTCTGACTATCATATAATAACATTCCTTCTTATAATTCTTTGCCTTTCTCCTTTAATAAGAACTTTAACCAGAAAAAATACTTTTCAGATTTTGTAGGTGCTACATACTCTAATTATTTAGTATAAAATTCACCACTAGTTGTAGTTGTGACATCCAACTAATCATCATTCCACAAAACATAAACAAAAAAACCATTGTACTTTTCTAAGTGTCAAAATCACCAGTAAAATTTTCATCAATAAAACCTTGTAGAGGATCATCTTACCTAAATAATAATGTTTCATCTATTGATCCCTTGAACTATTAGATGATCCATTTCACAACATCCCAATGATCCTTCCCTATGTTAGATAAGAACCGACTCACTGCTCCCACTACAAAGGCAATATTTGGTTGAGTAAATATCATCACATGCATCAAAATTTCGATAGCTGAAGCATACAACACTTTCTCCATGTTTTGGGTCTCATATTCCATTTAAGGTACTTTTAACTTGGATAACTTCAAGTTTCCCTCAAGGGGAGTTTTGACATATTTATATCTAGTAATCCCAAATATATCAAGGATCTTTCAAATGTACTCCTTTTGAGATAACACGGGAGTGCTGGATTTCTGATCACTCGCTATTCTCTTACAAAAAATTTTATTATCTTTTCTAATATATTTCATTTCAAATCATCCTAATAATCTAATATTTAGATCTTAAATACATTGAATAGACCCACCAGAAACATGTCATCCATATAGAGTAAAAGTAGAATATAAGTCCCATCTTCTACAAATTTTGATAGTAGAAATGATCGGAGTTAAACCTTGTAAAACCTTCTTCAACTATGAAAGCATTAAAATTTTAGTTTCATTATTGATGTTATTGTTTTAATCTATAAATACTTTTCTTCAACTTTCAAAAAAGACCCTCCTTATAATGGTCTTCAAACCACTTGGGTTTCTTCATATATATTTCCTCCTCCAAATCTCCATGAAGGAAGGTATTTTCACATCTATTTACTCCAAGTGTAAACCATCATATGAAAAAATTATCAACACCATCTGTATGGTAGTGTTATTAACAAACAATGAAAAAAATCATAGAAATTTATTCCTTACTTCTTTTGGAATCATTTCACCACCAAATGTGCCTTATATATTTTACTTCTAGTGGATTCTTATTTCAAACTCTTAAATTTTTTTATTATCTAGTGCTCATTTTCCCTTCACAAGTTAAGTCAACTCCCATGTTCTATTGAAATTTAAGGAATTCATTTCTTTCTCCATGGTTGAATCTCACTTATTTAAGTTGCTAATTTTTTCTACCTTATGACATCCCCAACCCAGTTTACTTATAATTATCAAAATTGAAGGTCCACTTGTCCTCATGAATGTCTCCCCATATGTCAAAGGCTTCCGACTAGAAGCGAGGGTCTAATGGTGGTACAGTGGAGATATTGTACCCTCTAGATCATAAATAAACAAGGAAGAAAATAAAGAAAATGAACTATATGTAGGTAATAAAAAACTAAGTACCTGAAAAGTGATAATAAAAACTAACCATTAAAGAATTTATGATGATATATGTATAAGATAATTAATACATACAGTAGGTGATACACGTATAGTAGGGCTAGATGAAAATAAATAAATAATCAATATCACACAAATCCTATAGGCAGTCTGAGTAAATTCTCATTCCATAGCTCTTATGCCATGTCCTATCCCAAGATAAGTAATATTAAAGAAGCACTAGCCAAATACCTAACCTACATCCAAGAGGTCTACTTGGGTACCAAGCAGTGGCCCAAATAGGGTGTGAGTATAACTCAGTTGTCCACCACTAGAAGTGTCTAATTTATTTCCAGTATATGAATATAAAACATATGGTGTGTAGTATATTCATTTAAATAAAGTGGTAAAAGAGGTGAAGTGGTGATAATCATGGTCCTGAAAGTGGTTTCCATTCAACCCTACATGTTTCAGCCTAAATTGGCTATCTCTAAACACAGGACCAAGTGGTAGTCATAGGACCCATGGTAGTAATCCCAGGCATCCAAGAACAAGCATCATAGGTAAATCCATAGATATGGTTCAGGCATTCCCATGCAACGAAACCATGAGAATCCAATGAAATCTTCAGGAAATTCTATGTGTAGAATTGGAAATCCAACCCATAGTGATCGATTCAAGATGTATATCTCTATAGTAGAATCTGAGGGGTGAACCCTCAATGTTCTACATTCTAAAGTGGCTCTAACCGAACCAAATGAGAAATTCCTTGGTCATTTTGAGAAGGGGTTGATTGGGATCCAAGTAGGTAATCCAAGGTATTCTGTGTTAGAGGAAATCAATCTAAATCCAGAAGATTATCCCATACAGTCTAATGTTCTAGAGTTTCCAAGTGAATCCACAACACCAGATCAAGGAATTAACAGATATAATATATTGACTGAATCTAATGTGGGGTTTTCCCTAGAATTACCATTAATGAATTGTTTGGTACCCATTGGGTCTGATCTTGGAATTCAAGTATAGAATCCAAGGATTTCCCATGTCTTTCCTCACTTTTAAGTAAAGGGGGATTTAATTAAGGAAAAATTAATCATGACTCAAAGCCTCTTATTTGAATTCCACCCCAATACTTCCATTAGTCATTAACCCATTAAATTTCATATTCCTATTTCAAATTTTATCTTATTTAATTAAGGGTGTCACCTCTCACAAACTCCATTACCTTAATTTATTTACTTCATGGAATCTCAGTGCATTAACATCAATTTGATAGTTTTATTACTTAAATAATGAATTTTAGGAGTTACCATTTTATTAACTAACATTATGTAACACCCTAGATCCCAATAGAAATATCATTATTGAGTTCATGTTTTGGATTAAGGAACCCCAATTCAAGATTGGTTCAACATAAAAGCTCAAGAACCACAAGGTCTTTTCTTTAATTACATGTTACTCGTGAACTAGGTTCAACCAATTGAATTATGAGTTTATTAAACAAATTGAGTTTGCAACATTGGGGAATGACATTAATTCTTCATAGGTTCACTTGATTAGTTCCCATGTCCATATCTCTCCTAGATTTGATGATTTTTTTTAACAGTGATGCCTTTGTTGAAAGACCAAAGCACAAAATTTTATTAAAGAAATGAAAAGTTACAAAAGTTGAAAATTGACCTTTTTTGTGAGGCTTCAAAGTTTGACCTTACTTGGTCCATGGAATGAGTTTTATTAATTAATTAACTACACCTGGAAGTTAAATCTTAGTGAGGTTCATAAATTATCCCAATTGATTTCTATAATTGAGGTTAGGCTGTAATTTCTCCCATAGATCATTCTCGATCCATGGAAACTTCACTAAAAAATATGTGCCATTAGGGGGTGATAAATTAACCTAAGGCCATGAATTAAGGTAATATAATATTATAATTTAAAATATAAGTCTGACATTATATGTCATCATGATGCACTATCGATATTTATTATGAAACATCAGTAATTTAAGGGAAATCACTTAGACCACCTACCTCAATAATAAGAAGCTTCAATCATCTAGTAATGGCTCATGTTTTGATCTAGAATAGAAAAAAAATAAAAGACGTATACAAAAGCCCTAAAAATTGGGATATTTAGATATAAGGAGGGTGAGAAATTATGATAGAAAAATAAACAGAAAAGAGATGGCAACGGAGTCATAACCTTACCTATAGGAGTTGATTGCCTCAAAGGGAATAAAAATGGACTACAATCAAAGTATATACATCATAAAGAGAGGATGTAGATAGGGGAACTCCACATAGTAGAAATGGGATTTAAATGAGTCCCTAAATCAAGAGGAATAGGTTTATGAGGGTTGAGGGGGTGAAATGACCAATTTGACCCTCTTTAAAAAACACCCAATAGGACATAGGCTAGTCAATGGGTTCTCACTAGCTAGTTGGTGGCTCCATTAGCCTTACGTGGCTACTAGTTCCTCCACTGACTAGATGATGGTTCCCTACTAGCTAGTCGATGGGTCTATAGTAGCATGCTACAGTCCCGGATCTAGCTCCAAACCTTGTAGTTTTCTTTCAAGAACTCCCGAACCCTTGATACAAATTTAGAAACACCTAATTGATGTGTCCTCACCCTCAAAGTTCTCTTCTGATAACCAAACTTACTTCTAACCCCCTTCATGGTTGTTAGTCCAAAGTAAAGTAAAATAAAAACAAAAAAGGGATCTCAAAAGGTTGGGTTGTTACATCCCCCCTCCACCACCACTATTGAACAGCTCATCCCCGAGTTTCACTTGCAGCAAAAAAACACTTTAAAACATGTCCATGACCACAAAATAAGGATATACCAAATCTCCTAATTATATCTCGTGTTCCAATTCTAAACTCATCCCCCTTTCCATAGTTAGTATATGAAATTCCATGAATTTCACATTCAAACTAAACACCCAGAGAGTACGGTTCCTGATGATCATATAACTAAACTTACTTCACTCATCACTATATGATCATCCCATGATATTATCCTTAGTTTTCCAAATGAAATTTCATAATATAAAACCAACACTAACTGGTTACAATGTATCATTTCCAACCACAACTAGTTTGATCATTGAACCACCACTACATAACTCGAACAACATTCCTGATATGTTTCCCACTTAATCATGTTCTGTCTAACATAAGATTACATTTTGGTCTATCTATAACTAATTATCATGAAGAACACTTGATTCCATCTATCAAAGCCTTACTAACTATCTTGTCCACAACACTTCACTTCAGAGGAACTCCTAAATTTTTCCTTCTACCAACATCAAGCCTTATAGGATGATATCATAAGTCTAACATAGACCATTTCCATCCTAGAATACTTATAAGAAACATTATTCTTACTCTCAAGAATAAGTGTAACGCTAGTCTTAACATTTGATTGACACCCCGTGTTTAATGGTTGTCTAATATGATATGATGATCCCATTAACAACTACCTCTTCTTACCTATTCCAGGGTTCCTTCATCATCCAAATTTAATTTAGATGTGTTAAACCAAGTGACACTATATGTATGTATCTACCAAAAATGCTATGATACTTCTTAAAGAAAGCATCACATGCTTTAATAGTCTATGGTGGATTCCTTCCATAGGAATTCCATTACCATTGATCCACAAGCACCACATTTCTAAACATCACTATCATTTTCACACTAACATGTTCGAGCTCTAGTCACTTCATTTAAAGGATCTCTCACTCGAGCTTGCTCAAAAACTCTTTACATAGCAGTTTTTCATGCATACCACTACCTCTATTTACAAATAACTATTATCATTCACCTAGTCCCGATGGTTTAGAATTAAGGTCCATACACTAAAACACACTCATCATACTTAACAAAATGTATGAAAAGTGGTCTTAGTTCACTACATGAATTTACTTACTAAACACTAGTCAAAACACTTCAGGATGACCAATTTATAGGACTCTTGACTTGACAGTTGACATCTTATTTAAGGACTCAATCACATTAACTTAAATTCCAAAGGTACCCCATGATCATTTGGATATACTCACCAAAGTCTAAAACTGACTTGTGGTGTGGTTTAACAGTCACTTACTCAACCAACCATTACACAGTCGTGTTTTATTGAAATCACTAATGTTCCACTGATCTATCACATTTCTCAAATTACTTACACACCTTGATCTTGAGTTTAGCATTCAAAATTGATCCAAACTCATACATGAGTCTTAAATTCAACACCTACTTTGAGTTTGGAAAACTTGAATTTACCAGCTTGTCTGCTTCTGAAAGTCTCATGGCCATTCATGACTGGTCTTTCTACAACTGTGATCCTTCTATCTTGAAGGTCACACTTTCTACAACTAACGTGATTATCCAACCATAGGAGTTCCCTGGTTGTCATTTTACTAAAATCAGTAACCCAATTTCCATGGAACATGCTTCTTCAACCACAAAATATAGTTTATGGATGTGGACCAATGAACATATACCATGTTACAATGTGAAACTCCAACCTTATAATGGGTTGGAACCTCATTCACAGTGAAGATTAATTCCTTGATCAGTCAGTGGTGAACTTCCCACCATATAGATTTACTCCAGCCCCCTATAAGTGTAACTAGAACTGGTCTGTTCATAGATGCATGTGTGATGCTCTTCCCGATCCATGATCAGGCACATCAGTAGCATCAAACACTAAAGAAAAATTCTAAATCAGATCATTCATGCCATATAACTCAATCATTTTACATGTTTATCCCTAGCATTGGGGTATCTCAGTTTTCTACTAATATCCCAGGGATACAAAACCCTTAATTCCCAGGTCACCTCACTCTAGAAGTGACCTGTTAACACAACCTGCTAATACCCCATAACCCTTTACCAAACAGTCATAAACCAACACTCCTTGGGGTGTCACCACGATTTCATCTCTCAAAATCTTTGATACTAGAATGATTACCATATCATTTCACATGGATTGTATAACAACCCTGCTTTTTATTAAAACTTAAATCATGATTTATTACATAAACTCTTCACTTGATACGACATGGAAGATCGAGAGGTTTAGTGTATTTGGGGCATATGATCATTACATAACAACTTAAAACATGAAATACAACGTCTTTATTGAAAACTTCCTTTACACGACCACTAAATTCCCTCATACTTAGCATTGCATGGGATAACCTAAGTACATGCATAAAAAATTGGTGAGCTATAAAGCCCAGTAAGGGAATAAACATGAAATAACATGAGGAATAAAATACATGTTAGAAAATAGGCATATCAATGGATCATAAGAGAAACTTGAACATAAATCCATGATAAATCATGATAATCATAACATGGAAATGTGGCAACAACACTTAACATGGGATTAACATGAGCCAAGGCTCATTGCACATAGAGCATGAGTAAACCCTCATTTCACATGAAGCACAAGTAAACCCTTGTTTAACTTGAATTATAATGAGTCATAAATCATTTAACATGATGTATCATGATACTATACTTTACCCAATTCATTGGAGTGCTATCAGGGTGCACCCTTCTTAACCATTTCATTTCATGCATAAGTGTGCCACATGGATCATATAACATGGAATCAATCAACATCATAAGTTATTACACAATTAAATAATGTGGAATAAATACATTAAAGTACCATTTAATATTTATATGTGCATAAAGTTGAATACCCTTGATAGAGACATGAATATGGTATTCATTACACAATGATCTTGGCTTGGAAAAAATGTGGTGCAATTTCGACAGCGTAACGGTGTGACATAAGGATTCATGAAAATGGTTGATGAGAGAGGAAAAGGTGTATAATCATATGTACATGAAATAGAAATTAAGGGGGTCATATAGATACATTTCCCAACAAACTTAATGGAATTTATATGCATAATACAAAATAATTACTTGGATGTAAAAGAGGAGAGAGAAATCTCTCACGGAATTTTGGCATGGTAACGGGTGTACATGGGAGCCATTAATGAGAGATAAAGGGGTCTCCCATCATCCAAAAATAAAGACGAAAGTATGGTGGAGGTGATAAATAATACCCAAACATTTTTAATTTAAAAAATAATTCATAACAACTTAAAGAAAATTGGACAAAAATAAGAAAGGAAGAAATCCCTTACTTGGAAGTGTGATCCCAAAAGATTGGGAGAGGCTTGAGAGAGGCTTCTTGAGAGCTTGGGGAACCTTGGGAGGATTCTAGAGAGAGGAGGGCAGGGGTTGGTCTAACTCCAATGGCTTTGAGTAAAGAGTAAGTGGGGTCTTGGGTGGGTTTATATAGGAAAGGATAGGGAATTCTTTATTATTTGGGTTTGGGACACCTCACATTAAACTAATCAAAACCACAAACCAGACCATGGTTTTTTCCCATGTTTTTTCCAAAGTGGAGTGAAAAAAAATATTTTATAAGGAAAATGTCCTAAATTCTTAAAATAATATGGTTTCTTATGTGAAGGTGAGTCACACTCCCAAGGAAAACAATTTAAAAAGACAAAATGTTTTATAAGCCTTGAAGGGTCCACTAAAGCTTTTTAAAATAAATAAAACAAACCCAAAATAACATTATTTTAATGGTAAAACATATATTGTCCTAAAATAATGTTTATAGTATTTTATTACATCACTATTAGGTCATTATGATGTCATGAAACACATTATATATTTAAATGGTATTTAATTTTTACCCAAAAATTTGACTGGCTCAGAAAATTATGAAAAATTCACTATTGTATAATTTTGATGTCCTGATTCCAAAAAAAATATTCATTTTATCTAAATAATTTTCTAAATATGTGAATTTTTACTTTTAAAATAAAAACCGACATTTATCAAAAATTCATGGGTTTTGACAAAAACAACTTTCAAACCTTAATAAAAATTACAATTGCATTCATAAAATTATATGATCATTTATATTTAATAATAATTAATTTAATAATAATAATATTTTATTAAAATATTATTTAATTCTAAAATCCATTAATTCATCAAAATATATTTTTTGGTTAAATGTTAACTAAAAATACTATTTGTGCTTTAAAACCTATTTACAAAGTGACAATAATAAAATGAATGCACATTCTTTATACAAAAATAATTTACATAGTCATAGTGCTAGGTTATCATTACATAACCCCTTATAACACTCACATAAGACCAAAGGGTAAGGTGTGCGATGGTGACAGACTCTTGGGGTGTCTCGGATAACATCGCTTGGGTGGTAATCTCTATTAACTTCCACTAATCCCGTAGTCAGTTCCGCTCAAGCTTAATGTGTTCAAACTCGGCTTGGGCTTGGTTAAGATCGAAGCCCAATGACACCATATCCTTTCCAAGCTCCGAAAAATGGGTTTATTACGGGGAAAATCTACTGGATGAGGTCATTACTTCCTTTTTCTAAGTAAATTGGATTTGTTAAAGCCCTATATTTATATTAATCATGTGATCACTATTCAATAGCTATATTAGCAACGGTCACAATTACTAATGGTATTTTAAAATCCAAAAACATAAAACCAATGAAATTTACATTTATATATCCATTTTACATAATAAGACATTTAATTAGATCAAGAGAAATTTTCATTAATGAAATTTCGGGTCGTTACAATCTTCTCCCCTTAAGAAATTTCACCCTTGAAATTTCCTTTTCCCACTCTAAAACAAATGTGGGTAACTTTTCTTCATCACTTCCTCTAATTCCCATGTTGATTCTTCAAACTTATGGTTTTTTCACAAAACCTTGATGAGGGGCATTGTCTTATTTCATAGAACTTTTTCTCTACGATCTAAGATCTTCACTGGTTTCTCATCATAAGAAAAACCATCCTCTAGTTGTACTGCCTATAAAGAGAGTGCATGTGAAGGGTCTGGAATGTACTTCCTTAAAAGGGATACATGAAATATATCATGTACTTTGTCCATGGTAGGTGGAAGTTCTAGTCGATAGGGCACAGCCCCAACACGATCAAGAATCTCGAAGGGGACGATATACCTAGGACTTAACATCCCTTTCTTTCCAAACCTCATAACCTTATTCCATAGAGATATGCATAGAAATACCATGTCTCCAACTTTAAACTCAAGGTATCATTGACAGTTATCCGCATAACTCTTCTGTCGACTCTGGGCTGCCTTGATATGTTAATGAATGGTTTTCACCTTCTCTACCATTTCTTCGACCATTTGTGGTCCTAGAAGCTTATAATCACTGACTTCATCCCAACATGTCAGTGTTCTGCACCTCTTCCCATATAGGGATTCATAAGGTTCTATTCGGATGCTCTAGTGGAAACTTTTATTATAGGAAAATTCAACCAGTGGAAGATGTTGATCCCAACCTCCTTTAAATTCCATCGAACATGATCTTAACATATCTTCCAGTGTCTGAATAGTTTTCTCATATTGGCCATCAGTTTGAGGATGATAGTCCGTACTAAAATTCAGTTCGATATCCATAGCATGTTGAAGACTCTTCCAAAACTTGGAGGTGAATCTTAGGTCTCAATCGGATACAATAGATAGTGGTACTCCATGCAGCCTTACCACTTCCCTGATGTATATTTGTTCCAGTTGATCCAATGAGAAATCCTCCCAAATTGCAATGAGGTGTGAAAACTTTGTAAGACAATACACAACAACACATATTTCATTATTGCCTTTGGATGTCTTCAGAAGTCCGGTGACAAAGTCCATGGTGATGTCCTCCTATTTCCATGCTGGTATGGGTAATGGTTACATCATCCCCTTAGACTTTTGCTTCCCTGCCTTTACTTGCTGACACACCAGGCACTTTGATGTATACTCAGCGATCTCCTTCTTCATATTATCCCACCAATAATGCTCTCGAAGATCTCGATACATATTTGTGTTTCTTGGGTGAATAGAGAAATTTGAACTATGAGCATCATCCAAAAGTTCCTTATTCAGCTCCAGACTTGATGGAACACGTAGTCTTTTCCAAAATCTCACAATGTATTCTTCATTAACATTGAACTCCGAGGATTTCCCTTTTCTGATAGCTTCCACTTTCTTATAAATTCCCACATCATCCTTTTGAGAATCCTTTAACTTTTCCAAAAGATACGGTTGAACAATCATTTGTGAAAGGATTGATTATGTTCCCTTATTTATGATTCTCATGTCCATATTCATAAAATATAAGAAGATTGGATCCTTCTCAATTCTCATCAATGATAGAATCGTTGGGTCCTTTTTTTATAGCATCTTTCACCTTGTTCGCTTTCCCAAGGTGGTAATGGATTGAGCAGTCATAGTATTTGATTAGCTCTAACCATATTTGTTGGTGCATGTTCAACTCTTTCTGTGTGAATATATACATGAGGATTTTGTGTTCCCTATATATTTCACACTTCTCCCCAAAGAGATAATGCTACCAAATTTTTAAAGTGAAGATAACCGCATCCAACTCCAAATCATGTGTTAGATAATTATACTCATGAACTTTAAATTGCCTTGAAGCATAGGCAATGACTTTGTCATTTTGCATCAACACACATCCCAGGACCTTCTTTAAATAATCACTGAATACCACAAAATTTCTCCACTTGTGGGTAATGTGAGCACAGGCACAATGATAAGCCTCCTTTTCAACTCCTTGAAGATTTATTCGCATTCATCACTCCAAGAAAACTTTAATCCCTTTCGATTTAGCTTGGTAAGAGGGTTGTACAATCGTGATAAATTTCTCACAAATCTCCAATAATATCCAGCTAACCCCAAGAAGCTGCGGATATTCATTACCGACGTTGGCCTCGGCCATCCCTCAATTGCATCTATTTTGGAGGGATACATAGATATCTCATTGCTTGTGATGATATGGCCCAATAATGAGACCTCCTTTAACCAGAACTCACACTTGCTGTACTTTTCATAGAGCTTCTCCTTCTGTAAGGTCTCTAGTATAGTTCTTAGATACTCCTCATGATCCTCTCGGGTTTTGGAGTATATCAGAATATAATCTATAAATACTACCACAAATTTGTCGAGGTAATCTCTAAAGACTCTATTCATCAATTCTGTGAATATTTCTGGAGCATTTTTGAGTCCTAAAGGCATTACTATGAATTCACAGTGCCTGTATCTTGTACGAAAATTAGTATTGGGGATATATTCTTTCTTCACCCTTACTTGATAATATCCCAACCAAAAATATACCTTTGAGAATTATTGTGCTTCACACATTTGATCAAACAAGTCATCAATTCATGGGAGAGGATAATTGTTCTTTATCGTGATTTTGTTAAGCTCGTGATAATTGATGCAAAGGAGCATTGATCCATCCTTCTTCTTGATGAAGAGGACTGGTGTACCCCATGGTGAAGCACTTGGGTGTATAAACCCTTTATCCAGATTCTCTTGTAGTTGTTTCTTCCACTCCTCAAGCTCTACAATAGCCATTCTATATGGAGTCTTAGATATTTCTAATGCCCCAGGTATAAGATCAATTGAGAATTCAACATCTCTTCTAGGAGGAAGACCAAGAAATTACTCGAGAAATGCTTCAGCAAATTCCCTCACAATAGGCATGTCTTCAAGGATGGTTTCCTTCTTAGACTCAATCATCTGATCTAGATACGCATGCTCATAGGGCAGTAATATCCATGCTTGAGATGATAGAGCTAAAGAAGATTCATCTTCCTCCTTACACTTGTACAGAATTGGGAGTCGATTCTCCACATGGAGAGTAATTTCCCTATCATGGAAATTTATGTTGGATCTCTATAGGGAAATCCAATCCATGCCAAGAATTGCATAAAATTCCACCATAGGGAGTATGATAAGGTTCTCTGGGAAGTTCAATCCAGAAATTATGATAGGGGAGGAGTTATATTCATGGGATGCAATGATTACCCCATTTTTCGTACTCACCAACATATTTACTTCTATGATTTTTGGTGGTGTTGGGATTTTTCTACTAAACATTCGGGATATAAAAGAATGCGTAGAAATGTGGATGATAACCCTACCTTTCAATTTTTGATTCTGGTTCTACTTATTTAATTCGTCCAAAACAACTTAGGGAAGATAACTATTAAACACATAAAGGGTAAACCAAGGACAAAACAAATGACTTATAAATTACTTTTATTTCCTTAACTTATGAATATATATTCTTCAATATATGTTATTCATGATCTACTTTCTAACATATATTCTTTGGGGCATTTTTTTAATTCTGTTAATAAGGGTTCATACTAAGCTTGTGAATTTACCAAAGAATATCCCCTGGGAGTGTCATAACCAAGAGTGCAGAAAATCCCATTTTCATGTACCAGGATACCCCAATTCAATCCCAAAACTCATTTTTGGGGTTTTCACCCCTAGGTACATTTGTGCCAGAGCCGCCTCTACCTGCTCGTATCCAGATAGGGATGTATTTTCTTGATAAAACACTTACTCAATACTCACCAAAACATAGGGATGTTTTTATTTTACTTAGCCTTGTCTCTAAGGCTTCACTAGGGTTTTTTAATCCTGATCCCAAAAATAACTAAACCTATCCTTTGATACCAACTATAACAACCCTTCTTTTTATTAAAAACTTAAAACATGATTTATTACAAAAAATCTTCACTTGATACAACATGGAAGATCGAGAGGTCTAGTATATTTGGGGATTAGGATCATTACATAACAAATTAAAACATTAAATACAACATCTTTATTGAAAACTTCCTTTACATGACCACTAAATTCCGTCGTACTTAGCATTGCATGGGATAACCTGAGGACATGCATAAGAAAAGGGTGAGCTATAAAGCCCAATAAAATAATAAACATTGAAGAACATAAGGAATACAATACATTTTAGACAATAGGAATATCAATGGAGAATAAGAGAAACTTGAACATAAAGGCATGATAAATCATGATAATCATAACATGGAAATGTGGCAACAACACTTAACATGGGATTAGCAAGAGCCGAGGCTCATTGCACATGGAGCATGATTAAACCCTCATTGAACATGAATCACAAGTAAACCCTTGTTTCACTTGAATTATAATGATTCAACACTCATTGAACATGATGTATCATGATTATATACTTTACCCAATGTATTGGAGCACTATCAGGGTGCACCCTTCTTAATCATTTCATTTCATGCATAAGTGTGCCACATGGATCATATAACATGGAATCAATCAACATCATAAGTTATTATAAGATTAAGTAATGTGTAATAAATACATTAAATTACTATTCAATATTTATATGTTCATAAAGGTGAATACTCTTGATAGAGACATGAGTATGGTATTTACTACACAATGATCTTGGCTTGGAAAAAATGTGGTGTAATTTCAGCAGCATAACGGCTTGACATAAGGAATCATGAAAATGGTTGGTGAGATATAAAAGTTTGTCTCATCATATTTACATGAAATGTACAGTAAGGTTTTCATATAGATAAATTTTCCAACAAACGTAATGGAATTTAGATGCATAATACAAAAGAATTACTTGGATGTAAAAGAGGAGAGAGAAATCTCTCGCGGAATTTCGGCATAGTAACGAGTGTACATGGGAGGAATTAATGAGAGATAAAGGGGTATCCCATCATCCAAACATAAATATGTAAGTATGGGGGAGGTTAGAAATCATAACCCAACATTTTTAATTGAAAACAAAAGGGCGTAACAACTTAAAGAAAATTGGACAAAAATGAGAAAGGAAGAAATCCCTTACTTGGAAGTGCGATCCCAAAAGCTTAGGAGAGGCTTGAGAGAGGATTATTGAGATATTTGGGCACCTTGTGAGGATTATAGAGAGAGGAGGGAAGGGTTGGTTGAACTCCAAAGGCTTTGAGTGAAGAGGAAGTTGGATATTGGGTGGGTTTATATAGGAAAGGAGAGGGAATTCTTTATTATTTAGGTTTGGGACACCTCACATTAAACTAATCAAAACCACAAACCAGACCATGGTTTTTGACCATGGTTTTTTTCAAAGGGGATTGAAAAAAATATTTTATAAGGCCAATATCCTAACTTCTTAAAATAATAGGGTTTCTTATGTGGAGGTGAGTCACACTCCCAAGGAAAACAATTTAAAAAGACAAAATGTTTTATAAGCCTTGAAGGGTCCACTAAAGCTTTGTAAAATAAATCAAACAAACCCAAAATCACATTATTTTAATGGTAAAACATATATTGTCCGAACATAATGTTTATAGTATTTTATTACATCACTATTGGGTCATTATGATGTCATAAAACACATTATATATTTAAACAGTATTTAATTTTTACCCAAAAATTCGACTCTTGGAAAATTATGAAAAATTCACCGTTGGATAATTTCGACGTCATGATTCCAAAAATAATATTCATTTTATCTAAATAAATTTCTAAATATGTTAATTTTTACTTTTAAAATAAAAACTGACATTTATCAAAAATTCATGGGTTTTGATAAAAACAGCTTTCAAACCTTAATAAAAATTATAATTACATTCATAAAATTATACGATAATTTATATTTAATAAAAATTAATTTAATAATAATAATATTTTAATAAAATATTATTTAATTAAAAAATTCATTAATTCATCAAAATAGATCTGTTGGTTAAATATCAACTAAAAATACAATTTGTGCTTTAAAAACTATTTACAAAGTAACAATAATAAAATGAATGCACATTATTTATAAAAAAATAATGTACATAGTCATAGTTCAAGGGTCTCATTACATAACCCCTTATAACACCCGCATAAGACCAAAGGGTAAGGTGTGCGATGGTGACGGACTCTTTGGGTGTCTCGGATAACATCACTTGGTTGGTAATCTCTATTAACTTCCACTTCTCCTGTAGTTGGTTCCACTCAAGCTTAACATGTTCAAGCTCAGATTGGGCTTGATCAAGAGTGAAGCCCAATGACACCACCTCCTTTTCGATCTCCGAAAAATGGGCTTCATATGGGGAAAGTTTACTGGATGAGGCCATCGCTTCCTTTTTCTGAGTAAATTGGATTTGTTAAAACCCTATATTTATACTAATCATGTGATCACTGTTCAATGGCTATATTAGCAATAGTAAAAATTATTAATGGTATTTTAAAATCCAAAAACATAAAACCAATTAAGTTTACATTTATATATCCATTTTACATAATAATACATTTAATTAGATCAAGAGGAATTTTCATTAATGAAAGTTTTGATCGTTACAGATTGTTCCACTAAACCTTAATTTAATGGGAACCACATATGATAATGCATACTACCATAATATTACATCAATACAATAGGTGTACCTATTTCATATGATTCAAAGGCCCAATGTTCCACACATTCTTGTTATGCATTGGCCTACTCAAAAACATCCAACCCAAGGTTCATGTTATCCCACACAACTATTTATAACCTGACTAACAACTCCTTGAGTCATAAATCACCAAAAGTAATCTCACATGACTAACTAAATCATCAACCATACCCTTGGAATGTCAGTCCCATTAAACTTGAGCATCTACTATTCTCACAACACTCGGAAGGATCAACTTACTGCATAACTGCCTGCCTACCAGGGGCTTCATTTCATAAACTAAGAGTCCTACTAAATCCTAAATGGTATACATACATCACTTTACATGCCTAAACAATAGACATAAACATCCACTGATGCTTCTAATTTCCAAGGATTCCACCATTTTTAGACTAACCCCTTACTTAAAATGAGGCATCGACTCTAAATATAGGTTCATTCCTAAAAGGACACCAAGATCTCTCACCTAACTGCTATGTTCAACAAAAAAATACATTAACTAAGACTGATGGAAAATTTCTATATTCCCATTAAAATAATCTCCCAAGGAACTCTAAAACTAACCCCCACACTATGGTCTTTTATAAAAAAATAAGGCGTTATTTAAGCCATTTAATCAGTTCATATTTATTATAATTATTAAGGAAAACTAATAATCCACCATTACAAACAACTTTTAGTACACAAACATGTTGGTACAAATCCACCATTGACTATTTATTTACATATAGAGTGGCTTCTCCCTAGATGATTTTTCTCAAGTAATTGAAGTTATAAGATCCAACTAAGTAGAATTCCATCAAGAATCTATATGGGGAAACACCATTTAGATTGTTGTTGATGCTTTAAAAAAAAATCGATTTAATATATATATATCCCCATGGGGTTAATTACCAAGGCATGTAAAGATAATTTCAACCTACAAGGTTCAATTCATGCCAACATGGGTCTAGTTATACAGGCTTTCAATTCCATGTTATGGAGGTAAACGCTCTATAAGTTGTAATCGGAATCCCAAGTGTTACCCATTAGTAGTTAATTTATTAAATATTTTAATCAAATGCCTTAAGGGGTCCATTATATAGATATGTAATGTTGATATTGACCTATAAGGGTCAAATCTAGAACACAAGGATTCAGTTATACAAGTTTACATTCCTAAGTTATAGTAGAAATACTCTATAGGTTGAAAATAGCACACCATTTAACTAACATCCCCCACTAATTACTTGGATTTATTAAAAAGGATCTCCAATTTCTTAAAAATTTTAAGGATTCTCATTAAAATAAGGAATAAATGAAAACAAAGAATGTGTGTTAATTTCATGTGAATCCTATGTGCCTGAACAATACATGAACACATGACCTTGTGTCATACTATTCTATGAGTATAAATCCCATAAATTATTAACCAAAAGAATGATAATCAATCACTCAAGGTGAAATAATAATCAACTGTAATAATGATTTTCAAGAACAGAAAAGTTGATCCCTAGAAACTTGGTCTTTCCCCCATGTGTGGGTTGTCCATTCCCAAGAATGAGCTATCTACCATGTCCTGACACATTCCTAGTCTCCTATCTACTAACCCAAAATAGTAAGAAAAAGGAAAAAAGGTAAGGCTCTGATGATGTCCTCGGCCTGGTTCACTCATAAATAACCAAACTGGAGGGACACTTGACCTCAAGCATGCCTCCTCGTATGCCATATGTTGCTGACTAGTAGTGAGGATCTGATGGTGGTACAGTGGGGAGAAAATTCCTTCTAGATTAGAAATAAACACGACATAAAATAAAGGAAATAAACTGTAGGTGGGTAATAAAAAATTTAGTAACTTGTAAGTTTCAATAAAAACCAACCATACAAGAATGTATGGTGCTACATGTACAAGGTATTTAATAAATACAACAGGTGATGCACATACAGCATGGCTTGGTGAAAATAAATAAATAACTAAGATGACCCAACTCCTATAGGTAGTCATAGTACATGCTCAGTCCATGTCTCACATTCCATTTTCAAGCCCAATACAAGTAACAACAAAGAGGCGCTATCCAAAGTTCTAACTTGAACCTAAGAGATCTATTTGGGTACCAAGCGGCAGCTCAAATAGGGTTTGAGTAAAACTCAGTATACCAACACTAATGGTGACTAATTAATTTCTAGTCTATGAATATAAAATATATAGTGGGTATTATATACATTTAAATAAAGTAGTAAAAGTAGTGAAGTGATGTTGAGAATGGGCCTGCAAGTGGTGCTTGGCTAACCCTACCTACTTAAGCCTAAATCAGTTATCTCTGGACATGGGACCAAGAGGTAGTCATAGGACCCATGGAAGTAATCCCATGTGTACAAGAACAAGAATCATAATTGAATCCATAGAGTTGATTTGGGAATTCCAATTAAAAAAAATATGAGAATCCAGTGAAATCTCTAAGTCATTATATGTGTAGAACCAAAAATCTAGACAATGGTAATCAATCGATGGTGTATAGATTAGGAGTATAATATGAGGTATGAACCCTCAACATTCCACATTATAAAGGGTTTCTAACTAAACCCAAGGAGAAAGTCCTGGGAAATTTTAGGAAGGGGCTTAATTGGGATCCAAGGAGGTAATCCAAGGCATTCTGTGTTCTAGGACATCAAGCTGAATTTGGGAGCTTATCCTAGGAATTCTAATGTTTTGGAGTTTCTGGGTGAATCCACGACACCATGAAAAATAATTCATGAATATAATAGATTGATCGGATCCAAGGTGGTGTTTCTCCTAGCATTCTCACCAATGAATCATTTGATATCTATTGGGTTTGATCTTGGCATTCAAATATATAATCTATGTATTACCCATGGAATACTTCAATTTTAATCTATAAAAAACTTCTTTACATTAATAATTCTTACAAGGCATAAAGTTACTTAGAAGGAAAATATGATTTAATTATGTAAAACATGTATTATGGATCAAAGCCGCTCATTTGAATTTCACCCCAATACTTCCATTAGTCATTAACCCATTAAATTCCATATTACCATTTCACAAATTATCTTATTTAATTAAGGTTATCACCTCTCACCAACACCATTATCTTAATTTATTTACTTTAGGACATCTTAGTGCATTTACATCCCTTTGATAGTTTTATTACTTAAATAATGAATTTTAAGAGTTACCATTTTATTAACTAGCATCAATTCACACCCTATATCCTAATGGACATATGGTTATCGGGTCTATCTTCTAGGTTAAGGCACACCCATTCAAGATAGGTTCAACTTAAAAGTTTAAGTACCTTAAGGTTATTTCTTTACTTTCATGTTACTCATGCACTAGATTCAACCAATTGAATTATGATTTTATTAAACAAAAATATTTCATGGCCTTGGAGAATGAAATTGATTCTTCCTAGGTTGACTTGAGTAGTTACCTAGTCCATATATCTCCAAGAGAAACTACATATTTTAGTAGGAATTAAAGAAAAATAAGGGAACCTCATAGGTGACTCCTTTAATAGTTTAAGACTCTTACATATACCTTACTTGGTCCATAAAATGAGTTGAATTAATTACTTAACCACAACTAGAAGGTAAATCTTAGTGAGGGTCATAAATTATCCCAATTGATTTCTAGAATCGTGATTAGGCCCCTCCCTTGAACCATTCTCATTCCCTAGGTGGTTCTCTAAAATATAGGTGTGGTTAGGGGTGATAAATTAATTTAAGGCTATGAATTGAGGATATATAACATTAGAATTTAAAATACAAGGCCAATGTCATATTCTAGTATGACGCACTACTGATATATCTTATGAAATAGCAATAATTTAAGGGAAATCACTTATACCACCTACCTCAAGCATGGGAAGCTTCACTCATCTAATAACAGCCCTTGGTTCGAGCTATAATGAAATAAATTGGATGTGAATACAAAAGCCTTAAAATAGGTCTATTTAGATATAAGAAGGGTGAGAAATTATGATAGAAAAATAAATATAAAATAGATGGCATTGAAGTTATAGCCTTTCCTCTAGGATTTGATTGCCTCAAATAGGTGAAGAAAAGGCCTAAGATCGAAAGAGATCCATCATGAAGAGAGGAGGAGATGGGTGTTACACACAATAGAAATGAAGCTAAAATGAGGCCCCAAATCAATTGATGGAGGTTTATGAGGGTTGAGGGGGGTTAAATGACCAATTTGACACTCTTTAAAAAACACCTAGCAGGCCACCAGCCATCCTCTAGGTTCCCACCAACTAGCTAGTGGTTCCAGTAGACTTACCTGGCTACTAGTACCACCACTGGCTAGCCGGTGGGACTGCAACAACATGATACAATCACGAATCTAACCCTGAACCTTTCAGTTCACTTATGAGACCTCCCGAAATCTTTATATAGATCCAAAAACACCTACTTGAGGTTTCTTCACCCTCATAGTCCTCTTATGAGAACCAACCTTAATTCTGACCCCCTGCACGACCAAGAGTCCAAATTAAAGTAATAGAAAAAAAAAGGTCCCAAAAAGGTGGGTTATTACATCCCCCCCCCACACACACACACACACAAAAATTCATCTCAACATGTTCTTAGTCTCCTATGTACCATCCCAAAATAGTAATACAAAGGAAAAAAAAATGTCAGTCTTGGATACCACTTTGTGACATCCCCATCTTGATTCACTCATAAGTAACCAAACCAGAGAGCCACTTAGCCTCAATCACATATCCCTATATGTCAGAGTCTATGGACTAGTAGAGAAGTTCTAATGGTGGTATGGTGGGGAGACTATACCCTATGTATCGGAAAAAAACATGGTAAAAAATAAAGTGAACTACAGGAAAGTAATAACAAATTAAGTACTTGGAAAGTGCTAATTAAAAAACAACCGTGTAAGAATGTATGATGAAACACGTAAAAGGAATTCAATACATATAGAAATTGACACACATACAATGGGGATAATTGAAAATAAATAAATAATCAATATGACCCAACTTCTAAATGAATTCTGAGTACATGTTCTATCCACATCTCCCATACCAAGTCCTGGACCAATACAGATAAAAGCAAAGAGGCACCGATCAAAGTCTTAACCTAAAACCAAGAGATATTATCAGGTGTCAAGAATTGATCCAAACAAGGTGTGAGTAAATATCATTGGTCCATCTCTAATTGTGTCTCATTAATTTATAGAGTATGAATATAAAAAATATGGTGTATAGTATATACATTTAAAGAAAGTAGTAAAAGCAGTGAAGTGGTGTCAAGAATGGGCCCGTAAGCAGTTCCCAACCAACCCTACCTTATTTGACCTAAACCAGTTATCTCTAAATATGGGACTAAGATATAGTCATAGGACCCATGGAAGTAAGACCAGGAATCCAATAACAAGCATCATAAGTGAATCCATGGAGTTTCTCTGGGCATTCCCACACGGTAAAGCCATGTGAATCCAAGGAAATCTCCAAGGCATTCTATGTGTAGAACTACCAAACCAACCCATAGTGATCAATCCAAGGTGTATAGATATGGAGTATAATCTAAGGGATGAACCTTCAATATTCCACTTTATAAAGAGTCTCTAACTGAACCCAAGGATCAAGTCCTTAAAATTTTCAAGAAGGGTCTTGATTAGGATCTCAGGAGGTAATCCAAGGAATTCCATGTCTGAGGACATCAATATAAATCCAAAATCTTATCCTAGGTAATCTAATGTTTTGGAGTTTCCACATGAATCCATGACACCAATATGAAGCATTCACAAATATAAGACATTGACTAGATCCAAATTGGGGTGTCCTCTAGTATTTTAATTAATGAATCACTTGAAATCCATTAGGTTCGAGATTGGTATTCAAATCTAGAATCCAAGGCTTACCTATGGAATGCCTCAATTTTAATCTATAAATAGCTTTTTTATATTAATAAGGCTTAAAATGCATAAAGTTCCTTTGAAGGAGTGGGAATTTAATTAAAGAAAACATTCATTGTGGCTCAAAGCCTCTCATTTGAATTTCACCCCAAGACTTCTATAAATCAGTAACCCATTAAATTCCATATTCCCATTACATAAATTATCTTATTAATTGAGGTTATCTCCTCTTGCCAACAAAATTAACTTAATATATTTAATTTAAGTCATCTCGGTTCATTAACATCTGTTTGGTAATTTTATTACTTAAAAAAATTAGGATTTACCATTTTATTAACTAATATCAAGTCACACCCTAGATCTCAAAAGATATATGGTTATTAGGTCTATGTTCTAGGTTAAGGCACCCCAATTCAAGCTAGGTTTAACTTATAATTTCAAGTAACTCAAGGTCATTTCTTTACTTTCATGTTACTCTTGCACTAGGTTCAACCAATTAAATTAAGAGTTTATTAAACAAAGTGATTTCATGGCATTGGGGAATGACATTGATTATTCCTTGGTTCACTTGAGTAGTTCCCTAGTCCATATAAATCCTAGATTTTCTACCTATTTTAGTAAGAAATAAGGAAGGTAAACTCATGGGCATATCCTTTAATAGGTTAAGACTCTTCCATGGACCTTACTTGGTCCATGTAATGAGTTAAATTAATTACATAACCAAACATAGAAGTTAAATCTCAGTAACGGTTATAAATTTTCCCAATAGATTTCTAGAATCAATATTAGGTTGTAATTTTTTATTTAGACCATTCTTGTTCCATGGGCGGTTCGCTAAACTATAGGTGTGATTAGGGGCTGTTAAATTAACCTAAGGGCATGAATTAAGTAAATATAACATTAGAATTTAAAATACAAGTCCAACACCAGTTGTCGTCAAAACTCACTACTGATATGTCTTATGAAATAGTAATACTTTAAGGGAAGGCACTTAGAAAACTGACCTCAAGATTAGGAAGCTTTAATTTTCCAGTAACGACCCTAAGTTCAATCTAGAATAGAAGAAATCAGAGGTGTAGAAAAAAAACCTTGAAAATAGGTCTATTTAGATATAAGGAGGGTGAGAAATTAGGACAAAAAAATAAAAAAAAATAGATGGTAAAAGAGTCTTATTCTTACCTCTAGAAGTTGATTACCTCAAATGGATGAAGAAATTGCCTAAGGTCTGCATAATATTGAAAGAGATCTGTCATGAGGAGAGGAGGAGGAGAGGGCCACTTCACACAGTAGAAACATAGATAAAATGATGCCCCAAATCGAGTAGAGAATGTTTATAGGGGATGAGGGGATTAAATGACCAATTTTACCCTCTTTAAAAAACACCCAATGAGCCATCGGCTAACCGCTGGGTTCCCACCAATTTTTCAGTGGCTTTATTAGCCTTACCTAACTATCGGTGCCTCCATAAGCTAATTGGTAGGACTACAACAGCATGTTGTAATCCCAGCTTTAGCCCTGAACCATATGATTCACTTCTAAGACCTCTCAAACCCCTGATACACATCCAAAACCACCTACTTGATATTTCCTCACCCTTGAAGTTATCTTCGGAGCACCAACCATACTCTTGGTCCCCCTTTACAGCTAAGTGTCCAAAGGAAAGGAAAAATATAGAAAGGATCTCAAAAGGGCAAGTTGTTACATGCCTCTAATTGGAATCAGGTTCCCCAGCATCCATTATAAGTAAGAATTTTGTGTCGACCCCATACCATTGTATTGGTCATATGACTTTAGAATATCTTCTCAGAGAATTTTCTGCACTTTCTTGTCCTTTAATTTTTTGTGCATGAACTTTTAGTTCTCTTGATGATGATTGATTTACTATCATAGATTTTCCTTGGGCTTCTATAGTTCTCGATCTATCTAGAACACCTATTTTTGGTCAAAATTTTTTTTCATTCATCCTAATGTTTGGTATCACCGGTATTTGAAAATTTTAGATGTTTTCATCTAGACTAACTTGTACTTCAGTAGTTTACCTCTTTTCCTCAACTTATGATTCATCCAAGTTAATGTATTTCCATAGAATATTTTCATCAAATATTATATCTAGACTTATAATTATCTTACATTGATCATTAATCTATAGTTTTTGGACAAACTCTTCATTTTCATAGCCTAAAGAAAAAAAATTGGACCTTGCCTCCAACTTATCTTTTCCATTCGCATAAACAAGAGAATAAGAAATTCAACTGAAGATTTTGACATGTGAAACTTCCAGTAAATTATTATACATAGTTATTTCATTAGACTTTTTCCCACTGTAGAGGTTGTACTTTTGTTGACCAATTAAGTTTCCATGTTAATTTCTTTATTCCATATGGCCTTAGGCATATCGGAATGCACTTGCATGCATCAAGCCTTCTCTATAAAAGTCCAATTCATCCTCTTTGAAACTTAATTTTGTTGTGGTGTTCTGAGCACTGCTCTCTCAATCTTGATCCCCTTCTTCTGATAGAAGTTCCAAATTTTGTTACTATTGTATTCACCACTATTATCAGATCTGAAACACTTCAATTTTTGACCACTTTCCAACTCCACCATGGATTTCCACTAAAAAAAGGCAAAAAATATGACATATTTATTTTTAATAAAATAAACTCATACCTTCCTCATGGTGTTGTCAATGAAAGTGATGAAGTAGTGTGATCCTCTATAATATTGAACTGAGGTAGACCCCAAAACATCTGAGTGAACTAGCTCAAGCTTTTAGGCTCTAGGATTTCATCCATTCAAGTTGAATGAAACCCTCTCTTTTTTTCCAAGAACACAGTTCTCACAACTTACAATAGTTTTATAACTGAGCTTCAGAATGTCAGTCCCTACTAAAACCTTTATATTCTTCTCACTAAGGTGGACCAATCTACAATATCAAACCTCTAGATTTTCAGCAGATGAAATTCTGTTCATTGCACTCCCATATGAACTTCCAGTCAGATAGAGAGAATTGTTTTTAACTCCTCACGCCCAACCATGGATCTCCAAGTCACTTTCCAAACTTCATTTTTTAAAGTATTACTAAAGCCTTAATCACTTAAATTTCCCTGCTAAATTGAGATTCCTCTAAAGAGTCAGTATGTGTCTCACTCCCTTTAGTTGTAGAATACTCCCATTATACATCCATAGATTTACATCTCCTATTCTGGTCACTTCTAGGGCTTCATCATAGACTAGATGAACTTTCCCAAAGCTTCTATATACATAGGTTTTCATACATCTCTGATCAATCATTGAGTGGAAGGATGCACCAGATCCAACCACTTGTGACTCAAATAAATTATAAAAAATGATCAGTAGATCACTACCATCACTAATTTCCTTAATATATTTTGAACTTTTGACAATCATTCTTTTAGTTCCTTCTTTGTGACTTCTATAATTCATTTGGATATGTACTCTCTTACCGCAATGCTTGCAAGTAGGTCCTGGACCAGTTTAATTTTCATGACTTTTATCCCTAGATTTTTCTTTCAATTGTTAATGATTCTTCCAATGAGATGAGTGTCTCCTTCAGTTAGTATTCAATGCACTACCAGAAGGTACTTGGACATCTCTTCTCTTGATATCCTCATTGAGGATCAAATTTTGGACATCCACAAACACTAGATTAGTCTTTCCATAGGAATTGCTTACTATTGTGAGCATGTCATCCCAAGATTCTGGTAAATATAAAAGCAGTATTATATATCACACAACATCTATGTAAGTCACTATTTCTAATGCTTTTTCGTCAGGGTGCACCTCTCTATGCTATGTGTGTGGGAAGCTTCAGTCAGATGGGTTGTGTTGTTTCCCTGCATTTCCCACTTTCTAAAGGCATACAACATCCATCGCCTCTTAAGGGACATTTTCTCCTTGATCTAAGCGGGATGATGGGATGTTAGTTTCTCCTTCTGTGGATTTATTCTTGGAACTAATTTCCTAGTCTGGGTCTCCCTTAATGATTAAGATGTTGTTCATGAAACTCTTCCTAGTGCCATATCTTTGTGGATTCTGGTTAATTACACTGCTTCTATCAGGACATTCCAAAGGGTCAAGTCAGAGCAACAACCTTCAGTCAGGAGAGTAGTCACATTGGGCATCACTGGTGCGTCTGGACACTGAAACACTAGTACACCTATATTCCCTTTTATAGGGATTCTTGAGGGGGTGGAGGCTTGAGGCATCCCACATTGACTATGGGGTATCTTATGCCGAAGGAATTTCTTCAAGGTTTTCCTTGGCAATCTGTTTTTAACATGGGGAATGTTGTAAGTTTAATGTCTAGCAGAGACAGATCAGACTGATTAGAACACTGATAAGAGTGGATTAGATGGGTACGTCCCTAAGAGGGAGAACCCTCAAGGTTTACTGGTTTTATGGATCAAAATTCCCAAAAAGAGCTTACCTAGGATGGTGTGTCCCAAAAGGGTAAGATGTCACATCATGAAGGCTGGTCTGGACACCACAAAAGGAAGATCATAGAAGGGAGGGCCCCCAATGAGGGGGAAACCAAGGTTTACCATTTGCTGATATTGAACCTCATGCAGGCTTCCTACGTACCCTGTATAAAAGACAGGGATCAAAACCCGAGTAGTTCGAACGGGTGGTTTGGGGCTTACAGATGGTTAGCTTCTCAGGTGCTGCTAGGAGCAGCGACGAAGTGGGTGGCATGACCTCATCAGGATGTGGCGGCCTGGGTAAAAATCAAGATAGGTGATGGAGGAACTATCTAAGGATGAAAATGGATGGGATGTAATTATTGTGAAGATGATGATGTTAGTCTTGAACCTCGAGGAGGTTTCCTACGTATCCCGGCGGCTAGGAATCAAAGTTTGCATAGTTATGGAATGGGGTGATGAGACACCTGAGGAGGCGGCTCATGAGAGTGGACGCATGGATGGGGGACCCAAAGGAACTAAAACCTTAGGTTGAGGCATGGTCCTCCCGAGACACAAAGGCTTAAGGGAGAGACCATGATGGGACATGAGTGATTTCCTTGAACCTCAAGGAGGTTTCCTACATATCCCAGTGATAGGGAATCAAAGTCTACATAATTCAAGAAATGAGGCATAGAACTGGGGTTTTCATAATGGATAGTGACCCAAAGACATGTTGGGGGTTACGTATGGTTAGAATCCCATCACAAGAGGGATACTCTTGGTTTGAGTAGTATGTTTGAGTTCAGGGTTGACGCATGGTTAACTACCTGAAAAGGGGGACATGTGGTTGGGGTGTACACAAAGGACAACAACCCTTCAACATGATGGGGCTTAAGCATGGTTAGAGGCCCAAATAAATGGATCAAAACACCTCATGGAGGCGGATCTGAATGATGTGCACCCAAAAAGGGAATATTTCACATTAGGAGGGTACATCCCTAGGAGGGAGCACCAAAGTTTATCGTTGGTTGGGGTTGAACCTGAAAGAGGCTTCCTATGTACCCAAAATCGATCAAAACCCATGTAGTTTGGAGATACAGTTTAACTTCATATGGGATGAATAGTGAACTGATGTGAATGACTGGGATAGATGGGTGATGGGATTGAACCTCAGGGAGGCTTCCTACGTATCCCCGTGGTAGGGAATCAAATTCCACATAGTTCGGTGAAGAGGGGTGTGGGGATTACATGCTAAAGTCGCTCATAGAGGATTTCATGGTCGATTCTTACTCTAATACCATGTGATTTATGCTTGGTGTGAGAAACAAGAGGTATCAATAGACCTGACAATTACATCGCAAAAGATGAATCAGTGATGAGTGGAGTGGGGCATACGCATTATTAGCGGCCCAAAGAGGAAACAGGGGCTTATGCATAGTTAGTGGCCTAGGGAAAGGAATATTGGGACCTACTCTATGATGGAATCCCAAGGAGGATGTCCATATATATGAGGAGGATATGGTCATCATACAGGGATAACCCTATCAAGTTGGGTCGGGGATTACACAGATATTTCCCAAGATATGCATGGTGACAAAGCATGGTGGGAGAGGAGGAGTGTGGTGGTGTTGGTTCCCATTCCATTCATGGTTCTTTCAGTCCTTTCACTCATGCAGTGATCACATTTTAACATCATGTGTTAAGGACGTGGGTGCTTGGCAGTTTAATATCCTACAACTCAGACGATGAGGACTCACTCCTCACTCATAAGACTTACATAACTTGTACCAACTCATATTTGGGGAAATGAAGGCACAAGAAATGCCAGGTGTTAACGGGGTGGAGGATTAGTTGATAGAGGGGTTCATGTTATCTTAGCTATGTGAAGAATCAATAGTCATTATCATACCTATATGAAGAAGCATTAGGTAGGGAAACATAACATGAAACACCACTTGAGGGACTAGGAAATCATTGCGTGCAAGCCCGGAGGTCCACACGGAGGGGGTACATGCAAGATAGGGGTGTTTCTCACAAGAGGAGGTCATACATGGAACCTTAGGGTAAGGACAATACATAGATACCATAGGGAGGAGTGTGCACATGATTGAAGGCATGTGCGCAAGATGGAATCCTGCACACAAGATTGGTATGACACAAGGGTAATATTGCATGCAAGAAGTACCTTTTACATGAAACTATATTAGGTTAAAAGGAAATGTGAAAGGTTCAAACCCGGGGTCATAGGGAACTTGTTGTGAAAGATCTAGTACCTTGAAGCCATGTCTTTTTCACGCTCATAAAAGAGATCATCTTACGCGCACAAGAGCGATGGTTCGACTTCTGTAATGGTACCCCTAAGTGAGGGGGTATGCTTCTATTTATAGTAAAAAAACTTGGTGGCAGCACACAAGGAGGTCTGCGTGGAAGAGGGGATTTAATGTAGCAGTGGACGGGTAAGAATCTTGTGTGCAAGTCCATTTTCTTACGTGCCGACTTGATTTATTTATCACACCTGACATTGCTATTTTTCAATATCACAACACAAAATAACCCATTTGACATCACGTTGGGTGTGCAAGGATATTTCAGGTGGATTTCATTCTTGGTTCAGGCATCAAATCTTGCGCGTAGCTCCCTTCAGCTCCTCGAGATCATTCACTGATTCAAAATATGCCTTTGATTTTCTTAAATATTCCCATTTATGGACTCAAACAAAATTCAGCACCAAAAAATCCCCCCCCCCTTGAAATATGAGTTGAATGGGAACCATAAGGTCAGGTTCTGAGGGAAACATTGAAAAGAATAACACATATCTGGAGGTGCACACAAAAAAGGAAATATGTCATGAAAAACTGTTCTAAGCATGCGGAAGTCCTGGTCTATGCCTATAAATAGGTGGGAGGGGGCCCAGGATCCATACCTTGACTTTCCCATGTGATAAGATATTTTTCTCTCATGCGTGAAAGATACCTTGTTCTGCGTTAAAGATCTTGAAATCAGTTGGTGCCTTACATGAAACCGCTACTTCTTTCATGCCACTGCCAAAATATTACGCGCTTCTACCTTTATCAATTTTTTTTATGTCTTAAGACCATCTTGCGCACAATCTCCTACCTTGAATTCCAACACTCCATTATTTCACACAAACCACTTTGTGAATTTGATGCCCGACCGAAATGGATGATGGACAGAATGATGTTGAGAGAGAGGCTATCCATGTTGCTCAGAGGTCCGATGTGATTGTGAACCCTCAGATTCTTTAAGAAAGAAGGGTAGTATCTGATAATCAGATGATATTTGGTATATTAATGTAGGATAAAAAATTATTATGTTCTAAGAGATAGCCTCCTTCTATGGAACTTTTTCCTTCTTGAAGAGGTGTTGATGTTGGGTTTTGAGACTGGTACTCTGCGGTCGTGGTTGACGCGTGAAGGTAGCCTTCCACGGTTCAACATTCGGAATAATGGTCACCCTGTCATAGAAACATAGGACATAGTTTTTTATGTCCTAAACCCAAAAACTAGGATAGTTACAGGGGTGAACCAGTTACTGAAGACTTCCTTGACCACTATGCAATCACTTTCAGGAGCAGTATCACTAATGAGACCAAGGGTTGTAATGAATGGGACTTTAGGTCTAGGGTAAACTTCATGAATGAATGGGTATAGGCATACTGGGTATTCCAAACATGTGAGGAGTTTAGGGAGGAGCTTTGTCAGATTGGGTTTTTTGAGGTTATGTGGACATCACAGTTCCATTTCTACCATCAGCAAGACCTAGTGCTAGATCTATTCAGTTAGTCATCCCCTAACATGAATACTTTCCACCTCTACCATGGGAAGGTTGGTATTAGCCTTTGGGACATCCAATATATTGGGGGAGTTCTCCTGGAAGGGTATCAATATGATGAGTTTCTCCCAACAGAGAACGTTTGGGGAGATAGGACGTGCACCCCCATTCTGACATGGCATCTGTTGGAGCTTGTGAAGGATAATTTGGGAATCAAGTACATCCTAAAGGATATATCCTATCTAGGATGGTTCAGACTATTTCTACAGTAGGAAAAGGTAGTGAAAATTATAGGCTAAGGGAAGCAGTGCCCAGATGCATCCCGGAGGGGTAGGGCGGGATCATACTGAATAGTCCTGGAGGCAGGCGAGTACCAATCATAGAGCTTCAGCATAAATGAAAGTTGGGACCCGAATGTATGATATGATGGTTTATTTGCTAAATTCTTGAGTGGGTGTTTGCTACCATCAAGGGAAATAATAATGGGGGTCCACCCAGGGACATTGGTGATGGTTGGGATCATGTCCTCCAAGAACAAGGTCAATCTGGGAGTGCCTATGTTGTCTAGGCTTTACAACATTCTGGGGTGAATTTCAAGAGGAAGTATGGATAGGAGAATATGAATACCATTCTAAATTATTCATTAATGGGTTGCATATCACTACAGTGGGTATGACTTATCGAATTTCATTCGTCCTCCAAGTGACGGCATGCGTCCATATCTACTGAATATTACTGGAATTCATCCATTGACGCTTAATGAGGAGGGGATAAAAATCAAGATCAACAACCATAAAAACATTAACTTACACACCATTTGAACCTCGACTGGACAGATGGTGGATGATGGGCGAGGCCTACTGAATTAAAGGGGATATCTGCAAAGTATCAGGGGTGGTGTGTTGGTATCCTGGATCTATGAGAAGATCTTATGTGAACCCTATGTGCCTTCATAGTTTGCTAGACAGTTTGGGTGCATGCGGCAGATGTTGAAGAAGGTGTATACAGAGTTCAGGGAGGAGGATCATCCTTTAATCCTTCGACAATTGTGGCTCATGTTTACAACTATTGGATTTGGTGAAGTCATTACTTCCCCCCCCCCCCCACTGACATCGTCATTGGTCTATCAATGAAGTATGTTGATCATTGGGTAATGGCATATCCAGAGGAGATTTTGTGGAAATGAATTTGATAGATCAAGGAGGTGAGTATATAGTCTAGATAATGAGATAGAAGGCAAGGTGATACTAGGGAAGCGAGACCAGAGGTAATCCAAATGGCTAGAATGGCATGAGATGGAACTTCAGTAGTAGGAATGTCGTAAGGTGTTATTGCGCCTCCGCCCTATGAAGAGAAATGGTATCATAGGCGACCTCATAGACCAACTAGGGAACTCCCTAGGAAGAAGATAAGATAATTGATCCAACCTACTAAAGATTCAATTTTCCCTACACTTTGGTCATCCTGGACAACCCTGCAGTAGTCAATAAGTTCTAAAGTCTTATGGAAAAAAGTAGTGTGAGATGGGATCCAACTGCTGAAAATTGGGCTCATCCGAGTTACTGACAAAGTGAAATTTCATCAGCGATATGCGTATCTAATGTACATGGATATATATGTGCACCAATGGGGGAGGTATGAAGAGAAACATATCCTGGTGAAAGTGATGCTCGACTAGGAGAACGACCTGGAAAAACTGACATCTGAGGATGATGACAATGATGATGAAGAAGAAGAGGAGGAGGATGAGGAAGAAGAATAAGAATAAGAGGGACTGGAAGAGAAAGAAGAGGAGTCCAGGGATAGGGTTCCTGGAGGTGAATAGTTTTAGGGAACAAAAACCCATCAAAGGATCCCACTTGAGAGCGGTGAAATCGCAAGCTCTGACACGGAACTAGCTGAACAACTCAAGATAAGTCTTAACTCTTATCTTTCCTATCCCTTTATCTTTTCATAACCTGGATACACTAACCAAAATCTGTCTTGTTTAGGAGAATATCTGTATCGGTGATTTGTAAGTTCCCCCTACGGGACACAAAAATTCACCGATGGACATGGAAGAGCATCTCCCTGGGCCTGCATCTAGGACTGAGCAGGGCGGAGGAATGACCATGGCTTAATTGGTCAGCAGTGAGCCAAAAGGAGGGACTAAAGTGGTGACCTCGAAACCTTAGGTTGTTCCTGCCATTGAGAAGGAGTAGGTGCCTATCATTGAATTAACAAGCACTGAGGGATCTCCTGTGGTGGTGGCTCCTATAGTGACTTGAGCACTAGACCTGGATCCACTTAGCTCTTGTAATTCTCTACCTTTATTAAACCATATCTGTTATTAGAGAACTCGGTTGACCAAGATATTGATTCTCCATTAAGTGATCGCAAGATTGGAGGCTTGGAAAACTATTGATTTTAGAACATCTGTGGGAGATCCACTAGTGATCGTGCCTGTCTGTGAGGAATCGATCGTTCACACTGGTCCATCCCTAGCACCCAAAGAGAAATAATTTGTGTTCACAAGTGCTTCCATTATCAGGTTTGATATTGAAGATGTCATAGGTGAGGTCACCTAAGAAGAAAGGATGCTAGAGGATGACCCTTCCGTTGAACTCCTGGTTGTTTTCCCTGAGTACAGACCTGCAAATCCTGAGGAGTTGGATGATTCTAACCCTAATGTTGTCGAAGAGAGTTTCATGACATGGAACAAGGAATGGAAGTGTATCAAATGCTTCCTCGATCAACCAGAGTCAAAATGGATGAGTCAGATGGGGTCACTTCACATGTGGGTGAGCTTTATCTATGCCGGAGGGGTGGATGCTTACCATATCCATATGATGATTCATGATTATTTGGATGAGAAGATGTGGGAAAGTAGCCAACACTCTGATTCTTCCTAGTTCCAGAATAAATATGAGAGTATCCAAAGGTTCCTTGAGGTTGAGCAAGAGGTCTGAATCCTTAAAGAGTAGAAAAATGGAAGATTCGCATTCATTGCAGGCTAATACGAGCTCATTGAACAATTGAAAGCCCAGTTGGTGGATGCCTAGGAGGATGCGGTTCAAGTGGGCCGTCAAATGGTTGAGCTCCAAGCCAAGTAGGAATGAATGAAAACTAGGGATAATGATCTTAACTCCATGGCGACTGATTAATAAAGGGAGATCAGGGAGAGGGAAACAACTTTGGAGGCTACAAGTCAGAAGGTGGCAGTACTGAAGCAGACCATTGAAGGGGATGATCCATAGGGGTTGTATTTTGGTTGTACTTATGAAACATATTTCCCTCTTTGTTTACTTATCCTAAACTGTGTGCATGACTATACTATTTTATTTATTGTTGTAGTGAGTGCATCTCAATCATAACTATGAAGTAACTAGAGATCAATCCCTAATCTCATGTGGGTCATACCTGGTGTGAGAAACAAGGGAAGACTACATAATCATCCATTTTGTGTATGAGAGTGCCAACTAAACATCAAATACTCAGGGTCTACTGTTGTTAATTAACCACTCAAAGTATTTGGGTGAAGAGAGGCTGGGACTTAAGGGTTAGGTTCCCAGAGTATCCAACTTGTCTTTCTCAACATGCTCTAGTGAATGATCAGGGTAACACCAGGGGCATTAAAATCCATCCGAACAAAGGGGAATGGGAGATGTGAGTCATGATACCCAAAATTTGGAACACACTGATGATGGAGAGCCAATATAAGATAACTGATGACCTTATTTGAAATGCATCACTTATATTGCTAGCCTGAAATGGGGACAAACAAATGAGGGCCAACTGCTAACCATATTTGAAAATATAGGGCCTAACTCGAAATTTCATATGATGCCTTATGGAACGTTTTCCTAGGATGGTAGGTTAGACAAAATGGCATGGGACCAGACCATTAGGGGGTTCCCTTAGATGTGAAATATGATGAGGAACCAAATAAAGGGCACACAAAGCATGGAGATAGAGTGATGGGTTTCTCTAAGTGTTTCCAACACTCTTGAAACTATGCCACCATGAAAAAAGAACATTGGATGATTGTATTGGTCTGAATTAAGATCAAAAATCCTTCTGATAAGGACCTATCTAGTGAGGACCTAATATTCCTTGTAGTGTTACATCATGAAAATGAGGATGATAAGCATGAAATTTAGCATCCTACAGTGAGGACAATGCATAGAATATTTTAGCATCATATGACTAATATGTAGCACATAGTTTAAGGTCATACTACTCATACCATGGATGACAGTTTAAAATCATGTCACACAGACTGGGGACTCCTAGTTTAAGGATGTAGAGCTTGGGTCATGATTAGGGGCAAAGAGGTGTGGCGTAGCGCCATTGAGGTAGACCCAGTGTGGGTGAGGACAGAATAAGTCCATACCAAAACACACCTTTCTGATAAGAAAACCCATACCTATAAAAGGGATGGACAAGCTTCATAATTCTATGGCTGGACCTGGAGGCAAAGTGCTCGGGCATCTCTACGTATCCCATGAGGGTGAAAATCAAGCCACACGTAGTTATGAAACATGGAATGGCAGAGGGACAATGCCAAAAAGGGGTGATAAATTCTTGAATGAAGGTACTATATGGTTGGGTAGTATATCATTACATAGCCTAGATGTAAAAGGAATAGTTTAACATCATACAATAAGGGTGAAATATATCTTAGTTTATAGTCATAGTGCTCGGACCAAAAGGTAAGAAATTTAAGGCAAAAATATATAACGTGGTTTTATAAAGAAAACCGACGTGAATGAGGACTAAGGGGGTATGCACCGCATCACAAATTACCAAGAGGACACATACACATAGTTTAAAGTCATAATGCCCGAACTTGGATGCCTAGTTTCAAATGTGAACTCCTAGTTTAAGGTCATAGGGTTCAGACCAATGGGAAGTGTGGTTCTTCCATGAAGGTACAAACCTTAAACATATCCCTAATCCCACATGATCTATGCTTGATGTGAGAAACAAGGGTGGAGAATATATTTACAACACATGGAAGCACGCGATAGGAAAACAGAGGTGTCGAGTCAAGGATAACCCCATAACACTGGTTCATCCTCTCAACACACGAAGGTGAACGGAGGGATAACATTGAGGGTGTCAAAGTTCTGTATGAACATGATGAAGTGGAAAGGGGTATGAATTATAAGACCAATACTTAGAGTGTAATGGGGTCATCACAATTATGGAGAATAATTTTTGACCGTGTTCGAAGAACTACATCCATATCATGTGACCTGGATTTGGAACAAACATCTGTGGTTCGGTCGTTGATCATATTCAAAACGTGAAACCTATATTAAAATTTTGTTCAAAATCCTCTGGGATTCTAGCCCGAAATGGTAGGTGATCCATAAGTTTAAGAATCCATACCATTTGGGGGTCCTTTAGAATGATGGAGACTCAAATAAAGGGACTCATGAAGCATAGAAATGGAACAAAAGTATGTACATGCAGAATCCAATACTCTAAGTCCTAACCTCAGTGCATCTGAGCATGTTGGTGATACATAACAGAGTTTGGGTGGTCCAGTTAAGAGTGGATGACTTGAGGGGAAGAGTTAAATAAAAGGTAAAAATAGGTCGATGAACCTAGGCCTGGACCCAAGGACAACATGTCCAGGTGTTCCTATGTATCCCATAAGGATGGGAATCAAGCTATATGTAGTTCTAAAATTCCATGCAGTTTAACATCAAGTGGTAAGAATGAAAGGGGTAGTGTTTTCTCAAGATATGAATGTGTGTTTCATGGAAGAATAACCTGATGTTAATGAGGATGAAATAATTCCATGTCATACCATGCACCCCCAAGAGGGGAACCAGGCCGAGAGGCCAAATGAGAGGGAAATTGGAAAAGTGTCGTATAGTTTTAACATCGTGCAGGATGGAGGGAAATTTCCTTTTAAGTTCATGCATAATGGAGCATAAATTCTATGTATTTTAATGTCTTTCAGTTAAGATGGAATAGTTTAAAATCATGTGGGATGATTGAGATCTTAGTTTAAGGTTATAGATCTTGGACCATAAGGTGGGTCGTAAAGGCCAGAAAGGTTGAGGAACCTAGGGTTGGACCCAAATATGAAATTTATGGGCATTCTTACATATCCCATAAGTATGGGAATCAATCCATACATAGTTATTTAGGTTCCATGCAGTTTAACGTCATGCGGTGAAAAGATGAGGGTGAAATGGAAAACCCCTAAGGAAGGGGTACATGGTGCGGCTATTGTAAACCCATCATGAATGAAGACCAAAGGGGCCTCATGCCACATCATGTAATCCCAAAATGAATCTGGACCAAGGGGATGAATGAAAGAGAAGATTTTTGGAACCTATGATTGGACCTGGGGACAAATTTTCTAGTCGTTCTGACATACCCCTTAAGGATGGGAATCAAGCCAGACGTAGTTCTAGAAATGTCGTGAAATTTAATGTCATGCGGTGAGTACATATGGTGAAGGGAGGTATTCCTAAGGGGGGAACATGATGCGGATATTACATACCCGATGTGAAGGAGGACCAAATAAGTCAGCATCACACCACGTGCTATTAAAAATAATATTAGGTCGTAAGACTAAAAGTGGGGAAATTGGGGTTGGACCCAAAGACAAAAATGTTTGGGCATTCCTAAGTATCATGTAAGGTCATGAATCAAGCCATACATAGTTCTTGAAGCACAGTGTGGTTAGAAACCAACACTGGTGGGGGTAATATTCTTTGGTGAGGAAGCTAAATAATCCTATAATATGGGGAATCTTGAACTCATTCAGGGTAGGTCGTGAAAGTTTAGACCATAGAGTTTGTGGCTGGGCCCAAGGACAAAATTTTTGGGCGTCACTATGTATCTCGTAAAGAGGGGAATCAAGCTGCACATAGCTCTTAAATTTTATGCAGTTTAATTTATTGTGGTGTGGACAAAGGGAGAACCAAGTTTAGGGTCATAGAGCTTGGACCCTAAGGTGTGTTTTTTGTTTATAGTTTACTGTCATGCAAGATGATGACTCACTCATGCGAAGTACTTCTTGAGGAATTTGGCATTAGTGGGATGAGTAATGCACTCACCATCTATGGTGACTAGAGATTACATGACATTGGGGTAAACCTTATGAATGATATAAGATCTATTAAAACTGTGATGCTCCTAACAATGAACCAAGATACCCCCAGCCCCTACACTCAGGTAACTGGGATCTTGACTAGGCCACTCAACTAGGTTGAGTATCATAGATATCTCCCCTAGCCATTTGGGGATTTATTTCACCTCCCCAAAAAAATCAAACTTGGGGCTGACTATGATTTAACCAACTGGAGATCTTCTCTCATACCACTATTCCATATGGTGTAGTGGTACCAGAGAAGCTCCCCAGATGGTTAAATGCCAGTCAACCCTGGGTTTGATTTTTTGGGGAGGTGAAATAAATCACCAGCTGGCTAGGGGAGATATCCACGATACTCGGCCTAGTTGAGTGGCCTAGTTAAGATCCTAGTTACTAAGTGTAGGGGTTGGGGGTATCTTGGTCCATTTTCAGGAGCATCATGATTCCAACAAAAAGGCACCTTTTTAACAGACCTATTCCACTAATGGGGTCATAGTTCGTGCCACGCCCCGTGCCCGCTAACTCACGGACCGGGCCACTAGGGAGTTACACCTCCACGTGGAAGGTACTTTTCTCGGCCCCCACTGAGATTTATCTTGCCTCCCCCATGATTCTAACCTAGGACCTGAGGCATAACAACCACCAGGGAGCGTCATGAATACCACTGTGTAGTGGTAGTGGAGGATGCTCCCCAGTGGTTATTATGCCATTCAGCCCCTGGATTGAATCTCCATAGAGGTGAGATAAATTCTGGTGGGGCCCGAGGACAATCCCTCCCATTTGGGGGTGTAACTCCCCAGTGGCTCGGTCCACGAGTTAGTGGGTGTGGGGTGTGGCACAAACTACAACCCAGTTAGTGGAATAGGTCTGTTAAATAGGCACCTTTTTGTTGGACCCGTGATGCTCCTGACAATGGACCATATTCCCTATTGCCCACTAACCCATGGGATCCACGCTATGGGCCCTAACTTGGGTCGGGAATCTGGATATCTCCCCTAGCCAACTGAGGATTTATTTCACCTCTGTGGTGAATCGAACCCGGGGTTGACTCACATTTAACCAACCGGGGAGATTCTACGCTACCACAACACCATATGGTATAGTGGTAGCGGAGAAGCTCCCTGATTGGTTAAATTCTAGTCATCCCCCAGTTTGATTCACCACGAAGGCCAAATAAATCCCCAACTGGCTAGGGGAGATATCCAGATTCCCATCCCAAGTTAAGGCTCGTAGTACAGGGCCCATGAGTTAGTGGGATGTAGGGAATATGGTCCATTATTGGGAGCATCATAGGTCCAACAAGGTCTCTCCCATTTGGGCTCCAACTTTGGAGGCTTCCTATTGGGTATCATAGGTGTTCTCAGGGCCAACACCGTGTCACCTTGAAGGAAGGAGCAGAGACAAAATTTATTATCGAAAGCTTTGGATGTCTTATTCTAGTGTCTATATAACTTGTGAAAATCAAGAAGCATGTTCTCATAGAGATTCTAGTTCATCCAGATGGACTTTGGCTAATTTTTTTGACGCCTACTGATCATAGACAGTTTTGTGAAGTGACGGTAACTAGATCTCGATGGGAAAAACTGCCTATATTCTGTACACCAAGGAATATGGGGTCACCTGGGTGGAATTACAAGTTTTTTTCATGTAATCCCATGGAGAATTAAGGATTTTACCTGAATAAATTTTCTTATTCTGACCAACCATATTTTGTATAATGTTATATAGGGTCTTGTTGAACGCCTCGATCTACCCGTTTACTAATGCATGATAGCGAGAAGTATGGTTGGACTGGATACTGTACTTGGAATACAATTTCTTTAGATCAACTACTCGGAATTTTTTGTTGTTATCGATGAGAAAATTATGAGGTATTTGATGCATTCTTATCGTAGGGTGTGGAAAAATAAATTTAATTCTTCTAGTGCAGAATAGTGGCTGACCAGGGTCATCTCACTTGAGGAGCTTTTTCAGTTCGTTCACTCACTTAATCTAATTCACCTTAACTACATTATTTTGGATGTTTTTATTTAATATATGAATGGAATGGAATTTATGAAAATAAATGAAATGAAAAAATTCAATTCGAATTAATATGAAATTCTAAACAAAATGGAATTAGTGAGTAAAGGAAGTTCTCCCGAGAGAACTTTCAAAGAGCACCTTCATTAACCTGCTTCAAATATTCTTAGTGAACACACTCCATAGTATGTGTGCACACCTTAGTCTACCCCAGTTATGAATGAAAATTACACTTATATATCACCAATCACACCCTTCATCCACCTCCTCAATCGAGGGAAAATGGTTGTAGATTAAGAAGTTAAACTTTAGACAACCACAGTGAGGATTACACCCACTATAAATTATCCTTAGAATTAACTCAAAGAATATTAAAAACATGGTCTTGGGTTCAATAACCTAACTAATCCCTTGTTATATTCCTCATATTATTTACTCATGATCATGAGTATTATAGTTCACGATGGTAAGATGAGAAGAAGAAAAGAGGGTGGATGGGTGGACAGAGAAATAAAAACAATGCATGAATTTATTAGAAATCTAAATAACAATTGAAAACTAAAACAAAAATAAAGAAAATAAATAAATTAAAAGTAAAGGGGGAATATTTTCAGATGGCCTCCCTCAGTGTAGATCTCCTCCTTGGTTCCTTGAAGGAATGGGATGGAAAAAGGGATGATTTGAGAGGGAGGAGCTCCCCTCCTTTTATAGGTAGAATTTTTCTCCAAAAAGTTCATGAGTTTTATCCCTAATAAATGACCTCTTAACACGTTTCACCCTCAATTAATATTGTTCATAAATATATTTTCCATATCTCCACAAAATTTCAGAATATTTGGACATCATAAGTGGGAGTTACAAATTTTTCATTGGAAGTTTCTTTTTCTGGACGAAGTTTCCAGGAAGCTTCCTTCAAAAGTATAACACACAATGGAAACCTTAATGACTTCCAAACTCCCTAAAATTAATTGTAGAGCCGAGCCTATGTATAATTGTTCTATTCCAGGTATAATAACCATAATTTAAGGTGTTTATTCTGAGATAGACTTCCGTTACGACGGTGGGGTCCATGTTATCTGCCCGAAAAATCCTTCAACTTCATTGATTTTTTAAGGCCTCTAGATGCTCGAATCTGCGCCTGGTCTAGAAGAAAATGTTGGAGGAAATAAAATAAGGATTATAAAAAAATATTCACTCAGTTTGGATTTATATTTTTCAAGAAATGAATAAAATACCTTTGATGTAAAAATCTGTCCAAAATCCAGAATTAGGTGTTTTTCACCATTTTGCTCAAAACACATCATAAATACAAAATTGATTCATATAAGATAAAATTGATAATTTGGGATGATTAAAACAATTTAAATAAATATAAAAAATGTGGAAAATATTATCTCTATCAATTTCCCCACACTTAAACAGTGTTTGTCCTCAAGCATAAAATCTCAACATCGAATTCAGAGGACACCAATGTTACCAATATTCAAATTCCAAAGTAATAAAATTCAACAATTTTCATTGTTAAATAAAACATTAAAAAATCCACATAAAATATCAATTTAATTTTCCATTTTTTAAAGAAATAATTAATTCATGTATTTTAATTTTCCCCTTTGAAAAAAAAGATGGAACTTCTTCTTTCTTTCTTTAAAGCTTCTCAATTCATTATTATTAAGCATGCCAAGTCATGATTTACCTCACCTTTGAATTTTTCCTCTCATCTCTCATGATACAATTCAAGTAGATTTATGATCATATCATGAGAACATGCACCTTATCCATAATCTTGTAAAAGAACTACTTTCTCCACTTTGTAAAGACAAAAGGTACATAAAATCATGAGTACTTTTCAATAAAGGTTCAAGTGACTCTGAGGCTTAAGGTTGGTAGGATTTAATGTTTTAAAAATTAAGGCTCAAGGAGGAGGTTTATCTCTTAAGTACAATGCATGATATAAAAAAGTGTAATGAATTTATCCCCTTCAATGTACCAACACCCACTTCCCCCAAAACTCAAAGTAAGGTCATGCTCAAAGTAAAGTATAATGAATGATTAATGCACCCTCTTGATTTTTTTTTATTTTGTAATTTTTTTCTTTTTTTAAAAAAGTTATGATTAGATCAAACATCACATCTATAACCTAACCACATATGATAAGAGGATCGTCGGTCTGGAAAATAATGATTTTTGGTTTTCCCAAATCACAACCCATTTTTCTCTTTTTTTTGGTTCTTTTTATCATTTTTTTGTTATTTTTTTTAATTCAAGAGGGGAAAAAATTACTCCACAAAATTTTACAGTTCCTACAATAAAACCCCCACACCTTTTCCTTATAATGTAAATCATCCCTTCCACCATGAATCCCTTCACCCCCGCACTTCATCTTTAAAATATCATGCAAATACCAAGAGTAAGGTAGGAATGGATAAAAATTCCTTGAAACATGGATCATCCCTATAAAAGTCATTCATGGTCTCTATGAGCTAAAAGAAGGATTTATGTAAAGTTGTTCTTTAAGGATAAGGGCTTTTCAAAATATTCCTCAATCATTTTAAATATATTTTTACACAGTCATAGCTTTGACAAGTTCAAATGAAAGTTCTGGTCAGTAACATGTCCCAATATCACTCAAGAAATATGCTCAAGAATAAATAAGAAGTACATTGTCTATAAATTATCTTAGGAATGAGACAAATAATATTGGACAATCACTCCAGGAATGATCAAAAATAATAAATTAATTCCCATGAACTTCGTAAATTCAAATCATGAAAAATGGGTGGGAAATTTTATTTACATAAATCAACTAATTCCCTTAAATCATGATTCCTCATTTAAATATCTATGATTCATTTCAATAATTTGATTATACATTTTACTCATTCAATCTCATTTACATTGAAATCTAAAACATGGCATCACTGGAATCCTAAGAAACTCATGTCTCCTAGATAAGTAATGTAAAGCATTAATTCAAGTACGGGTGTGTAATTTTTATCATTAAAGCTCAAAATATGTTTTGGACCAAAAAAATGAAAGGAGTTTAAATGATAATCATAAAAAGTGAACTCCATTTTGAATTAAAGATTTAGTTCTCTTCATCCAATGCTTGGGGCTTATTTCTTCCATCATGATCCTACAAAATAAAAATTACTCAATTAATCACAAGGATCATTTCATTTAATCTCAAAATAAAAAGAGGGAGTGGGATACATCCTATACTAATCTAAAAAAGGTATTTGAAACATAAAAATCATGTAAAGATAAATCTTGGTATGAGCCCCCAAGTGGGCCCTAAATTTGTACTGCCTACAGAGGGAAGTACCAGTTGTTATCCAAAATTAGAGGGTGGATGAAGCTTCTTTGATCTGAACCACCACATGTGGCTTTTCCCAACTTGCAGTTCTTTTTTCTTGTTAAGGACAACTCCATGGATAGAGTACACTAGATCTTCCCCCTTCGTAATATGGTATGACTTGCATGGTGGGGGTATGATGAAGTATGGATCCTCCTCCTCCTTCATTGCTACTTGTGCAACTTTATCTTTCTCTTCCTTTACTCCCTCTAGTAAATATTCAACATCTCCAAGGAGATACAAGTGTTCCTCAATAGGTGCATCTTATTTTTCATTTTCATCCTCTAGGGCATAATAAGAGTCATCTGATTCTGAAAATTCAAAACAGTTGGGAGTTATACTCAAATTAGTTTCAATAAAATCAAATGAGTTTGAGTTGAATATTATATCATTTCCCTAAGTTAGATCGACTTTAATCTCCTCTTTGGTTGACAGTGCCTCT
This sequence comes from Viscum album, assembly GCA_963277665.1. Classification (NCBI taxonomy): domain Eukaryota; kingdom Viridiplantae; phylum Streptophyta; class Magnoliopsida; order Santalales; family Viscaceae; genus Viscum; species Viscum album. Next base: position 955,380,058 of record OY728143.1, on the reverse strand, counting down.
TGGAGTTGATCTTTACTAGATGGAGGTAGGTAGTCAGGATCCCCCACCTCAATTTTGGCCTCAACTTCTTGGATATCTTTAGTAAAATATGGAAAGAATAGTGGAACTTCTTTCTTGGCCTTGAATAATTGCAAGTTGTTTTGGAGTTCTTCGATCATGCTCATCAAAACTTGTGGTGAGATCCATGTCTCTTGGCCTTTTTGCAACTGTTTGAACATTATCATAAGAGAATCACCCCTTTGTTGGAGTTCCTTTTTTGTATAGTCTATTTATTCCTCCTGCAGCTATGAGTAATTATTCCATGCATAATAATTTGATTTTTAAGACATCATGGAAAAGGGTTATTTTAGATTTTTTTAATGAAATCAAAGAAAAATATTTACAAAAATGTGAATTTCAAAAAAATGATATAAATAACTGTTTGGATCCCCAGAAATGGCGCTAGTTTTGACGCACGCCTGTCGTAGGGTGTGGAAAATCAATTTAATTTTTCTAGTGCAGCACAGTGGATAACTAGGGTCATCTCACTTGAGGAGCTTTTTCAGTTCGTTCACTCACTTAATCTAATTCACCTTAAATACTTCATTTTGGATGTTTTATTTAATCTATGAATGGAATAGAGTTTATGAAAATAAATGAAACACAAAAATTCAATTCAAATTAATATGAAATGCTAAACAAAGTGGAATTAGTGAAGAAAGGAAGTTCTCCTAAGAGAACTTTTAGGGAGCACTTTCATTGATTAGCTTCAAATATTATTAGTGAACATGCTCCATCATATGTGTGCACACCTTAGTCTACCCTAGTTATGAATTAAAATTCCACTTAGCAATCTCCAAGAACACCCTCCCTCCACCTCCTCAATCGAGGAAAAATGGTTGTAGATTAAGAAGTTAAACTTTAGACAACCATGGTGAGGATTACACCCACTATAAATTATCCTTATAATTAACTCGAAGAATATTAAAAACATGGTCTTGGGTTCAAGAACCTGATTAATCTCTCAGGATATTCCTCATATTAGTTACTCATGATCATGAGTATTATAGTTCATTATGGTAAGATGAGAAGAAGAAAAGAGGGTGGATGGGTGGACATAGAAATAAAAACAATGCATGAATTTATTAGAAATCTAAATTAAAATTAAAAACTAAAACAAAAATAAATAAAATTAATTAATTAATTTTCGGTCAGCCTCCCTCTATGGAGATCTCCTCCTTAGTGCCTTAAAGTAATGGGATGGAAAATGGGATGATTTAAGAGGGAGGAGCTCCCCTCCTTTTATAGGTAGAATTTTTCCCCCTAAATTTGATGCATTGTATCCCAAATAAATGACCTCTTCGCGCATTTCACCCTTCATGAATATTGTTCATAAATATGTTTTCTGTCTCTCCTAAAAATTTCAGCATATTTGGACATTATATGTGGGAGTTATGAATTTTTCATTGGAGGTTTCTTTTTCTAGATGAATTTTCTAGAAAGCTTCCTTTAAAAGTATAACACCCAATGGAAACCTTAATGACTTCCAAACTCCCTTCAATTAATTGTAGATATGAGAATATGTGTACTTGTTCTATTACAAGTAGAATATCCATAATTAGAGGTTTGTGGGCCGAGATGAACTTCTGTTACGGTGGTGGGGTCCACGCTGTCCTCTCGGAAAATCCTTCAAAATCATTGATTTTTCAAGGCCTCTAGATGCTTGAATCTTCCCTGGTCCAGAATAAAAAGTTGGAGGAAATAAAATAAGGATTATAAAAAAAATATTCACTCAATTTGGATTTATATTTTTTAATAAATGAGTAAAATACCCTTTATGTAAAAATCTGTTCAAAATCCAGAATTAGGCGCTTTTCACCATTTTTCTCAAAACACATCATAAATCCAAAATTGATTCATATAAGCTAAAATTGATAATTTGGGATGATTAAAACAATTTAAATTCATACAAAAATGTGGAAAATGTTAGCTCTATCAGGACTTCAAATCGATGGATGATGTTAGAGCTCACAAAATCAATGATAGAACATGCCTTGACTTCCTTGAGTAGAATTGCCTTTTCCCACTTTAAAAAGAAATTTGTGGCAATCAAGATAAACCTTCACTGACGAGCTATTTCTAGTGGATACGGTCCCATGACAATGAGTCCCCAGACTTCAAAGTTCTAAGAGTATTTGGTAGTATGGAGAGGCTCCAGTGGATGATGAACAAAATTAGAATGGATCTGGAATGTATTGCACCTCTTTGCAAACTCGTTACAGTCATGGACCATGGTGGGCCCAAATTAGCCCAACCTTCGGATCTGATGAGAGATTTTCGACCCTTCCTGATGATATCCACAAGAACCAGTTGTATCTCATGGTTATGCAAGTAATGTCGTAATTTCTGGACCGTAGATACCAGCATGAGACAGCTCTTCTCAATAGAGAAATATCTAGTCTCTGTATCAAGGAGCATGTGGCTAAGATAGTATAAACTATTCTTTATCCCCTCATTGTTCTTCTGGATGAGAAGGGAACCGGGGGACTATTCCAGGGTGGTCACATAAAGAAATAGTGGATTTCCAAAGATGGGTGGCATTAAAACCAGAGGTTGTAGCAGGAAATGCTTGATCTCCTCAAAAGTGGCCTAACACTCTTCATCCCACTAGTATTCAACACCTTTATTCATGAGTCGGGAAAAGGTCTTACACTTTCTGGCCAGATTTGTAATGAATCAGCGTATGTAGGCTAAGTGGCCTTGAAAGCCTCGAATCTCCCAAATGTTTCTCAGAGGAGGCATCTAATCGAGGGCCCTTTTCTTCTCTGGATCGATCTTGACAGCTCTATATCTAATGGAAAATCCAAGAAACTTTCTAGAGGTAACCCCAAAGGCACACTTCAAGGGGTTCATCTTCAGATGGTGGGAGTGGAGGAAGCCAAACACTTTCTCAAGATCTCTCAAATGGTCCTGATGTTGGTGGGATTTGACAACCAAATATTCCACATATCATTCCACCAATGTCTTGAGGATTGGATTGAATATTTGTTGCATGGCATGATGATAGGTGGCACTTGCATTCTTCAGACCGAAAGGAATTTCTTGGTAATAGAAAGTACCTTGTGGTACTCTGAAGGTGGTAGAATATTTATCCTTAGGGGCCATTCGAATTTGATTATATCTGGAATAGCTATCCATGAAGGAGAGATCTTGAAATCCAACGATAGCGTCAATCAATAGCTATGTCGCAGGAAGGGGAAAATCATCCTTCGGATAGTGACGGTTGAGATCTCGGAAGTCGATGCAGACTCTGATCTATTTGTTCTTCTTTTGGATGGGAATGATGTTGTATATCCATTTTGGGTACTAGACTTCCTTTATGGAGTTGGATTTAATGAGCTTATCAACTTCAACCTCAACCATGGAATTCTGAGAAAGGTACATCTTTTTGGGAGGTTGTTTGAACCTGTGATGGTTTATCGGGAGACCAAGGCAGTGGACGATGACCTGAGAATCCAGTCCTAGCATATCGTTGTAGTTCCAGGTGAATAGATCTCGATGCTACTTCAAGAAACACACATATTGTTGCTTCTCTTCTACATACATGGTTGTGCTGACCAGTGTTGGTTTTGGATCTGTCTCAGTCCTGAGGTCCACCTGTACCAACTCATCAATGGTGGTGGAGAAACCTTCCTCAAATGTAAGAGGAGAATCCTCCAAATACTCTTCATTTTCCACAGTGATACGATCATCGGTAGGGGGAAATTCTTTTTAGTTGGCTGATTCTGACAGAATATCGCTGCCAGACTAAGCGAAAGTGGAATATTCATTGGGGGACTCATGTGCTGCTGAAATCATAGCAACAAAAGCTATCGATCTGATTCCATTAGGCCTTCAACTCAATGGGCCATGCTTGATAATATCAAAGCATTAGTGGCGTGTCGTCGGTTAAACCTAGCCTGTATAAATAAGAAAACATGGTGTATTGATGTTTCCATGGGGTGAATATCTCAATACCTTATAGGGGTAAGGGGTTATGGGATCACTCGATCCCGATTTATGTAGGATTATGAAGTGATCTTCCTATGTTCCTTATACCTTGGAACGTGCTTTCCCCTTTCCCATAGATGACAAAGCAGTGTCCCATGTCTGGGGTCGTGGCCTCTAATCGGTGAATTGGGAGGATGTAGGCATCATCCAAGTCTTTCCATGGGTCGGCCACAACGGTAGTGTGCTCAACCTCATTGGCCTGAACCTGCTTGTCCTTACTCCTGTAGTAGTCAGTATCCAAGTATCAAGATTCACAAGAGGTGAAGGGATATGCATCACCTTGGAGCACGCCCACTCAACCATTAAGGGAGTACTTGAGGCATTGGTGATATGAGGAGGGGACTGCTGCGTGCAGATGGAGCCAGGGTATACCCATCAGTGCATTGTATGTGGTGTCTTGTGCAATGACCATGAACTTTGTGTTGGAAATCAAGCCATTGAATTGGGTTTTTAGGCAGATATTTTAGAGCGGTGTCTACACTGTTCTTTCATAACCTTGAATCTTTAGGTCAGAAGGACTCAGATCTGTTTTGGACAGTCCTAGTACGCGAAGCATCAGGGTCGGGATGAGATTGATCCCAGAACCTGTGTTGATGAGACAATGGTGGACTTCCATTCCATTGAACTTACCAGTGATTTATAGTGGGCAGATGTTTCCCTGTATAGGATAACCTTCATCTTCTCCTGAGAATAAGATGATGTCCTGACATTCTGCAAGTTCATCCTCCTTAGCATGGAAGGCCTCTGTGACCACTACCTCTATTTCAAATTAGAGGGGGATTCTCAAAGCCTATGTGGGGGATTCATGCATATATTTGGACAAGTGGAGAGCCTCGAGAATTGAGAGTTTTGCAGAAATGTTGGCAAGTTGCTTGAGCACATCATACTTCTATATGAGGCGCACATTTCTGCCGACATGAGGTTACTCTATGGCAAGAGGTATGGAGGATGTTGCAGGTCGGACTAGCGGATTTCAGCTGGGGCTAGGGGTATCCCACTACTCACAATATGAATCTTGTAGGATGACTATCGGATGATTGTCATATGACTGTAGCATGGCCTCGGTTATACGTGGTTGATCATAGCATGATCGCGACAACTATGCCTAGTTGAGTAGTACAAACAGCGGGGAAAGTGGATCTGATGAAATGGGGTGAGAGGACTATGCATTTTGAGCATGTTGTCTGGTCTCAGTGGCATGCACGATTTGGTCAGAAGTATTGGCCGATGCACTTTGACGGTTCACATATCCACAGTTGTGTCAACGCTGGTGTCAGCTAAGGACATTAGGAGAGTCTGCCTAGCATTCCTTGTCTTCGTGGACCATGTATGGGTCCACTAGCTCAACAGTGTTCACTAAGGAATACTCCTGATCATCACTTGAGGAATCCTCTATTATGGATAGGATTCTTGGGGAAATCCCCATCTTTGAGGGCATGAAATCGCTAAGAGTACAAGATGGATTTGTTACCAGCAGAGGACTTTTCTTCTCCTTACGCCATCAGCGCCTACTCTTCCAAGATGGTGAAGGCTGAGATGTCGATGTAGAAGTAGTATCTAGGGGTAGCACGGTGACTTCATAAGGCTCTGGTTGATTCAAATGGGAATGGATAATACCAAAGGTATGAGCAAATACCTTGGGTGTTATCCGATCATTATACTTCTGAGACCCACAGCTGAAGACCTGATATCATTCACCCTCATTGTCATTATCAGGCTTTGCAAACACACATTCCACCTGTGTCAAGGACGGACCCAATCTAAGTATGTTGTTATCAACATGGTCCTGGAGCCAGTCCTTGAACACATAGCACTGCTTGAGAGTGTGTCTAAGGAACCAGTAATAGGGGTAGAAATTGAGGCGATTAGTGAGATCTGCCTCTTTGGGCCTCCTGTATTCTAGAAACTGTAGGATTCCTTGGTCCAAGGCACTCCGGAAATATTCGGGGACCAAATATTTGTTGAATGAGTAGGTACGATTTCTATGATATGGGAAAGGGACCCTAGGAGCCTAGCCCTGACGAGGGGCCGGAGCCTAGCGAGGAGGTGGAACTTGATTGTCTCACCTAGGTGGTGGTGGTGCATTATGCGGTGACGCCTACCAATTCTGAGGTGGGAAATTCTGAGCCTGATACTGAGCCTAAGGCGGTGGCCCTCGGCAAGGCTGTGGAGGTGGCTCTACCAATAACAATTCTAGCTGTCTGGGAGCCTCTACCTGTGCAACAGAAGCAGTCTTGACCTTGGAGGCTCTTCTTGAAAGATCTTCAGGAGGCAATGAGTGTGCCTACTTGGCTTGCTGCAAGGATTCCTCTAGGCGTTGGGCCTTGTCAGAGAAATCCTGGAATCCTCCTAGGAAGTTCTGAGTGGCGAGATAAGGGACCAATTCAGCCTTCACATTTCTCATGCACGTCATTTGTAGTTTCTCTTGATTCAGTGGTATATTGAGTGAATATGTGAGACCCTTCCACCTAGTGAAAAAGTCTATGACTTTCTCATTCAGCCTTTTCTTACACTTGAAGAGGTCAGTAATACTAATCTTACAGGTGGTGAAACTAAACTGGTAAAGAAACTGCCTGTGAAGATCTTCCCAACTGGCTATGGACCCGATGGGTAACTATCTATACTAGACAGACACGGTACCTTCTAGTGTTTATATGAAACACCAGAGCATGGCAGCCTCCTGTTGCACTGGAGTCCCCAGTATGGGTCCACACCTTGAAATAAAGTGGGTCAGATGTTGCAGCGGGTCGCCTGTCCCATTGAAAGGGGAGAAGGTATAATTCCCAAATATCGGGAGTACTGACATATCATCCACCCATGCCGGATATGGATTTCCATCAGGTGGGATTGCCACCTTTCAGGTTTCAAGAGCCTCTAAGAGGGCAATGAGAGCAGCCATCAGATCATCTTGATGAGGATTCCTATCTTGGTGAGGGTTCCTAACTACCATTGCATTAGTAGGTTCTTCAACATGATAAGATGGATTAGCGGCTCATGGAGTGGCTGGTGGAATGACCTATGGAGTGGTTGGAGGAATGACTTGTGGAGCGGCTGGTGGAAGGACCTATGGAGCAGCTTGAATAACCTGAGTCGGGTCCTGAGGAGGATTCTCGCGCAGCTCGGGTGGATTCAAAGGTGCATATTGTGATCATTTTCCATAAGCACCGACCTCTACTCGGTCGAGATGGGAAAGGTTGTCGAGATCACCAGGAGGCACCTCACTGGGGGGAGTTGTGTCTGCCCCTACTGTCCCAGTTGAGGGTTACCGTAATCTGGTTATCGTTCTGCAACACGTTCGGCAAGGTGCTCATCAATAATCCTTTTCTGTTCAACAAGCTGCTAACACATCGCGGCCTTTGCGGGATCCTCTTCTGTCTTTTTCACTGAACCATATGGATTGAAGGGCTTAACAATTCCAGTGCGTGCTTTACCCTTGTTGGGGTCTCGACTGAGAGGCAGTGACTCGAAATGGTCTCTGAGGACAAGTGTTTGTCTCTGCTGATGAGTGTGAACACCTACAGGATATATCGTGTGTTGTTCTACCCCATGGGGTGGGTCATTCTCTCCAGACCATGTTCCAATGCCCCCCTTCCAAGTATATCTCAAGAACGACCATGTTTACCAAATGATTCCTGAAGGCATATCCTCGATATCGCCGGGTAAATCAGGTTGACATAGGATAGGACCGAAATGAAGGGCAATGTACTACCCCCATCCATGGATCTGGACATGTGGGGAAGCCTCCTTAATAACTCTTAGGAGCATAGTAAAGCTCTAGACACATCGTTGTTGGAGGGTCAGATGATAACAGGGTGATACAGGGTGTTGAGTGACAAGAAGTGCGGCCAACTCAACCAGGTGGTACTGTTGTCTGATGTCGTTGAAGTGTTCCCGTCTTTTGGGGTAAACTAGCCATTGACGATAGAGATAGAAGTACATTGTCCCTAAGGTTTGGTGGAAGCACATGACCTAATCATGGGTGAGGGACTTCGAAATATTGAATCCTAAAGTTGCAATTGGCCAGAACATCTCAAGGAAATGGTCTTCCATGAGAATATCCCACAAACTTCTCTGCTTAGACTCGGGATTCGGCCCTTGGTTTCCCCATTCTTTGATTGGGGGAGGTTGAGGGACTGGTAACAGCACTGACATGGACTGTTGTGATAGTGGAATGGTCAGTGGATAGTACGGTGCGCAAGCTGACAAACTACTGCATATCGGGCTATCTCACGGGGACTATACTGACTGTATCACCACATCCCTATAGGATGGGCTACTAACCACTGCTTCATGTGCAAAGGTGGCAGTCATTGGCGGTGGATCGTGTTGGTGATTGTTATCTATTGGTCCCCATAACAACTATTTGTGATCTCTCTTCAAGGTAGAGAATGATCCCAGTGATGATAGAGAGGATTTCATAGAAAGACCCTAGAAAGGAGCCAAATATTCCTCCTCCTATATGTATCTATGGAGGGCTTCAGGGATCTAGTGTATCTCACTTTCTGGGAGGATGAAGTTGATACGCCGAGTTCCTACCCCAGACCCCAATATAGAGGATCGGGGTGAGGAATCCATCATCGAGTCACACTCCACTTCAGAGTCTGAAAATCAAATAGGTTTGACTATTATCTAGCACTTCTTAAGATCCTTCTTTTGGAGATGACGATTCACCCTCCTGCCCTGGTGTGGTTCTTCAGGGCAGGGTAGATCTTCGACACAGGGAAGACCTCCGTGCGGGTTGGTATTAGAGCAGGGAGGACCTCCACTTGGATGATTTGGGGTAAGAGGATCACCTGAGAAAATGTCGAATGGAACATGGGCAGGACCTCTATGGTTGAGAGTGCTGGAGCAGGGAGGGCCTCTGCTTTGGCTGGCTCTGGTAGTAGCAGTGCAAGGAGGGCCTTCGTACTAATCATACTAAACATAAGGAAGTCCTCTATGTCAACTGTCAATGGAGTGGGGAGGACCTCCACTCTGTCTGATGGTGGTACGAGGAGGACCTCCATGCTGATGGTTGATAGGGTGAGGAGGACCTTCACATTGACAACCTGGTATGTGGGGAAATTTTCGATACCTGAGATCAGGGGCACGAAGAGGACCTTCATGTTGGGTGTTAACAAGATAGAGAGGAACTCCACATGGACTGATGATGGTGGCATGGGGAGGACCTCCATGCTGGATATGTGAGTGGGTAGGACCTCAACTTAGTTCGATAGTGGTATGAGGAGGACCTCTATACTGAACGTCATCGTCACGGGTCGGCCTACGATGGTTGTTGCTCGCACCAGCGACCGGGAGAGTCAACTTAGCTTACCCGTGGGGTGGATGGGGCTTCAACCCTAACCAAGTGTAACGACCCAAATCCGGAGCCCCTCCACTGGTGCCCAGTTCCCGGTTCGCCACATCACCTCAAGCGCATTTCCCCAAACGCTAGAGGTTGCCGACTAGAAGCGAGGGCCTTGTTAAATTATTGGAGAAACTATGCCCTAATTTGGTAAGGTATACAAGGTAAGGAAAACAACAATAAATAGCGGAAGCAGTAACAACATACATAACTGGAACCATACAGCGGAAGAATAAATATATAGCAACGATGATAATGATGCAGAAGGTATAAATATCTAAGGAAAGCAGCAAACACAACAACGTTCTGAAATACAATTGAACACAAGTACTAAAGAAACAGCAAAAGAAAAGTAGATGAGAAACTCCCCAGCATCGCAAGCCTCGGCTCGGTCCCATGCTCTCCAGCTCCGGTGTAATCAAGAACTTGAAGTAGAAGGGCGTTTTCCCTTATCTATACCTGCAACAACATAGTCTGCTTGGGCCCAAAAGCATGGCCCAAACAGGGTGTGAGACAAAGTCCCAGTAGGCAACCACCCAAAGATCTGTGCCTAACGGTCAATGAATACATGGCAAGTAAAGTACAGGAACAGTAAACAGGAAAATACACAGCAGCTACAATTTACAGTCTAGCATATAAACTACACAAGTACAAAACAATAAACAAGTAAAACAATGTAACCCCCTGGGTAGTTCTCATAGCCTAACCCTTATAGTTCAACCTATAAGTACTAGCAACCCCCTGGGAGGCACACACAGTATCACCCCTCTGGTTCAGCTAAAGAGTAAACTCAATGGGGAAGCACTCACCGTCAATTCCCCCTATAGTCTCGTATCATACTAAAGGCTCTCTAGGGAAGCACTCAACATCAATTCCCCCTGTGGCCCATGTCGAGGAACTACAGACTCTCTGAGGAAGCACTCAACATCAATTCCCCCTATGGTCTTGCATCGTAATTAAAGACACTCTGGAGAATCCCTTCTGTCCATTCTCCCTATGGTCCACTACACTAGGTTCTCGCAGCCCTGTGTATAAATAAACATGCATAGCGCGCGTGTATCTTCCAAGTAAACCTCAAGAACTACTTTTCTATCATTCTAAGGCTCAGCAGCAAAATAGCACAACAATTCCACTATCCTACAATTAGGCATGACAACTGGCATAACGCCTAACAAGCAAAGAAAGTACAGAAAACAACCAGAGTACAGTAAAAATACTCTATTCACAAAGGTAAACCTCTACTATAGCAATCAAGCAAGCAGGAAATCAATCAAGGGAAAAACAGGAAAATGCACAATTCCCATTCAAGGGAATTGGCAAAATTGCACAAAATATTCAAGGACTTTCTACAGAAAGGCACAAACCACCTACCTTGATCCTAGGATATCGATATACTTGAACCACAATGCCTGATTCTCCTCAGAACGGCGTAGATCTAAGAAAATGCACAAAACTCTCAACCCATGATAACTTGAAAACGAGGAGGAACCATGGAACAAGGCTAAAGCAGAAGAGAGAGCTTACTGAGGCATTCCCAACGCAATCGAAGGTGGTTAGAATGGAGATTGGACAGAGGCATGGGGGCTTGGGGAAGATTTTCAGCCATACGGGTCGCTCTCGAACAAAAATCCTGAAGAAGAAGCAAGTTCTGTCCGTCAGGCGCGACCCCGGTGCGTTTAGTGAAAAAAAGAAAAGTACACTGCGTGTATTTTTAGGGTACACGGCGTGTACTAGGTTTTTTCATACTCCGCCAAAATCGACCTCCATGTCACTACTACACACCGTGTGTGTGGCCCAAACATGACCAGCACATGACTTCGAGCGGGAAAAGAGTACACGGCGTGTACTCAGAAAGAACACAGCGTGTACTCAGAAAGTACACGGCGTGTACTTCAAAAATTTCCAGAAACTTTATTTTTCTCAAAAAAACTCCAGAAAAGGAAAAACATACCTGAATGAAGATCCGGGTTCTTACAAACTTCCCCCCTTAAAGAAATTCATCCCCGAATTTCCCTAACGAGGTGGAGAAGGAGAAACCCCGAACAGCTCCGGCCACTGCGATCGTACATTGGCCTCCCTCTCCCAGGTCTCATTCTGTACTCGCCCATGCTGCCATAGCACCCATACAAGAGGGACAGACCGCCCACAGAGAACCTTCATACTGCGATCGACAATCCGGATGGGATTCTTCTCAAATGATGCATCCACTTCGAGCTCAACCTCCTCAGGCTGAAAGATATGAGACGGGTCTGAAAAGTAATATCGGAGCTGAGAGACGTGGAAGACGTCATGCATGGCCCGATACCTCTGGGGTAACTACAACTAATAGGCGACCGGTCCAACTCTCTCCAAAACCTCAAACGGCCCGACATACCACGGTGAAAGCTTACCCTATCTCTGAATCCTTTTGTGTCCTTACCTCGGTGCGACACGCAGGAAAACCTGATCCTCGACCTCGAACTCCAGAGGTTGTCTTCGCTGATCAGTATAATACTTCTGCCGAGACTGTGTTGTAGTCATCCTCTTCCGAATTAGTTCTATCTGCTCTGAAGTCTCCTGAACAAGATGAGGTCCCACCAAAGCTGTCTCTCCTACCTCCAGCCAGCATAAGGGTGATCAGCATGGCCTACCGTACAAAGCCTCGTAAGGTGCCATCTGAATAGTCTCCTGAAAACTGTTGTTGTAGGCGAACTCCACCAGAGGAATATGCTTCTCCCAAGAACCGCCAAATTCCAGAATGCAAGCTCTGAGCATATCCTCTAGCACCTGAATCGTACGTTCGGACTGGCCATCAATCTGGGGATGGTATGTTGTACTCAAAAGTACCTGTGTACCCATGGCCTTCTGAAGTCCCTGCCAGAACCGAGAGGTAAAGCGCACATCTCTGTCTGAAACAATGGAGTGTGGAACTCCATGCAGATGCACAATCTCTCAAATGTAAAGTCGTCCCAGATCATCAACACTGAAGGTCTCCTTGATCGGCAAGAATTGAGCAACCTTCGTGAGTCTGTCGACGACAACCCAAACAGAATCGTTCCATCGAGGCGACCTCGGAAACCCTGTCACAAAGTCCATCGCAACATCATTCCACTTCCACTCCAGAATGGGTAACTGCTGTAAAAGGTCTGCTAGTCGTTGATGCTTCGCCTTCACCTGCTGAAAAGTAGAGCATCTCATGACAAAACCAGCAACATCCCTCTTCATACCTGGCCACCAGTACTAGCGATGAAGATCCCGATACATCTTGGTGACGCTAGGATGAACTGCCCAAACTGAGGAATGAAAATACCGCATCAGCTCCTCACATATGTCTGTTGGCACCTATACGCATCCTTGGAAATGCAAGATCTCATCCTCGCCCATTGTCCATCCAGGAAGAGGGTCCTCTCCTGACACACTCTCCCGCAGGACTAATCCTTCTGAGTCTGATAGTTGCCTCATCCGTACCCGATCAAGTAGTGTAGAGGTAACAGCTATAGAAGATAGGAAATTCTGTCCATGTCTGTCGTGCACCTCCAGATGCATCTCAGAGAACAGAGCCATAAGCTGCCACTCACTGCTGGCCTCCTGAACCGCCTGAATCTGAGTTCTCCTACTCAACTCATCTGCCATTGTGTTGCCCTTTCCTAGCGTATAGGCAAGCTCGAAATCAAAAGACTGAAGATACTCGACCCACCTGCGCTGCCTCAGATTCAGATCACGCTGAGTGAAGATATACTTGAGACTCTTGTGGTCGGTGAAGACCACAAATTTCTCTCACAGAAGATAGTGTCTCCAACAGCGTAAGGCATGAACAACAGCCGCCAACTCCAGATCGTGCGTCGGGTAGTTCCTCTCATGTGGCCTCAACTGCCGAGACCCGTACGCGACAACTTCATCTCCTTGCATAAGCACATCTCCTAGCCCGATACCTGAATCATCACAATAAACGGTGTAGCTCTTACCTGGCTCTAGAAAGACTAGTATCGGTGCCGATGTCAACCTCCCCTTTAGCTCCTAAAAGGCTGACTCACAAGAATCTGACCATAAGAACTTCACCCCCTTCTTGGTCAGACCCATCAAAGGTGCTGCTAGGCGTGAAAAGTCCTGAATGAAGCGTCTGTAGTATCCATCCAGCCCTAGGAAACTTCGTACCTCAAAAATGTTCTTCGGCTGCTCCCAGGAGACTACAGCTCTCACTTTCTCTAGGTCCACAGATACTCCTACCTCTGAGATGACGTGACCCAAGAAGTGAATATGTTCCATCCAAAAGTGGCACTTCGAAAGTTTAGCATAAAGTTGATGCTCTCTCAGTGTACTCAAAACGATGTCAAGATGTGTGGCATGGTCGTGTTGAGTGTGAGAGTACACCAAGATATCTTCCACGAAGACCACGATGAAGGATTCCAAGTAAGGATGGAACAATCAGTTCATCAGTGCCATGAAAACTACAGGCGCATTTATGAGACCGAACGGCGTGACTGTATACTCGTATAGAACATACCTACTCCTGAAGGCTTTCAGAGGTATATCTGATGGTCTAACGCGCAACTGATGATAACTAGACCTCAAGTCGATCTTAGAGAACACCCGGGCTCCTCGAAGCTGATCAAAGAGGTCATCGATCCTCAGCAAGGGATATCGGTTCTTGACCGTCAACTGGTTCAGCTTCCAATAATCCACACAAAGCCGAAGGGTACCATCTGGCTTCTTCGCAAACAGGACAGGCAAACCCCAAGGAGAAGTACTGGGTTGGATGAAACCCTTTTCCTGTAACTCCTCCAACTACTTCTTGAGCTCCTAAAACTCAGGTGTAGCCATCCTATAAGGAGGAATGGACACCGGTGCCGCTCTTGGAATGAGATCAATCGAAAAGTCTACCTCATGCTCCAGAGGCAAACCTTAAAAGTCCTCTGGAAAGACATCCCTGAAACGATCCACCACAGGAGGAAAGTCTAGCTGTGAAGTTCCCTGATCATCCAGATAAAGACTAGCAATCTGGGTTGTCACCCTTCTCATCCCATGATGCTCGAGTCCTGCTCGACTCGCCTGAACGTCCCATTCGCCTCTATAAAGAAAAGACTCACCCTCAGGTGAAACGAAACCCACTCTGCGGCGATAACAGTCGACGAATGCCTGGAAGGGAACCAACCAGTCCATCTCGAGGATGACATCATAGCCTGTCATCCCTAGGACATAGAGGTCCCATGAGAAACGATACCCTGCAACCTCGAGAGGGCACTCTCTACACTAGCGTACATTAGATGTCCTCATCCCCAAAGGTGTGTCTAGTGTCAACGAGTCGGCAGAAGAAAAGACACAGAGCCCAAGTCTTTCCACAACCGCAACAGAGATAAATCTATGTGTGGCACCAGTATCGAAAAGAGATGAAGATAAAACTGAGGCTACTAAAATCGTACCTCGAACTGTAGAAGGTCTGGGATCCTGGTCCTAATAGGTCTGCTACACCACAAAAGTCTAGCCTGCCCCACGGCCCTATGACCCTGCGTGACCACTCTGAGCTGAACCCCCCTGTTGGCTCTGAAGAACTGGTGACTGACTGCCACGACCTCAACCTCCGCCTTGGCCCGAACGACCGGAAGAACTCCAGTTCCCTGACTGGTGTGAAACTGGTGGTGATGCTCCTGAATAAGGAGTCATGGAAGAACCCCCGTCACCAGCTACTGGAGAGAAAACCTGACAGAAACGCTGAAGGTGACCCATCTTGTTGTAAGATCGACACTCCACTGGGTCCCTCTGGCACTGCGGCCTCGTGTGCCCTGCCCTTCCACACTGGTAGCATACTACCTGACTACCTGAAGATGTATCTCGCCTCCTCGGATCACTGCGCGTAGGCTCCCTACAGTGCTTCCTACTGTCAACTGGAGGAACACTAGCTCTGGAAGCAGAACCGCCCTGGATCGCAGCTTTGGAATCTCTCAGATTGCGCTCCGCAATCAGTGTCTGGTTCACGATGGAAGTGATGGAAGTCAACTGGAAGATGTTCACCTGCGAGCGGATCTCCCGCCTGAGTCCATCCCCAAACTTCCTTGCTAAAAACACCCCACTTCCATCCCAGAGGGGTGTGAAACGCTGCAGCTCAGTGAAACGAGAGGAATACTCCATGACAGAAAGAGTACCCTACTCTAGACTCATGAACTCTTGGGCTTGATCGGATCTCAGGGTCTCTAGGTAGAAGTAGTCATAAAAGACGCGCTGAAACTCCTCCCAATCCATAACCTGGTGATAACCCTCCTGTGAGATAACGTCCCACCACCTCTTGGCGGAGTCTCAGATCATGTAGGTAGCGAGCTTGACCCGTCTCTCTGGAGGTGTCTCCATATGCTCTAAGATAGTCAGCATGGCTTCTAGCCATGACTCTGCAGTCTGAGGTCCTCCTTCCCCCGAGAAAGTGGGAGGATGTTGTTGCTGAAAAACCCACGTCAAGTCTTCCATAGTAGAGGCAGGAGGCGGTGCTCCCTGAAAGGTCTGCATCATCCTCATAAAACCTTCCCTGAATTGCACATCAGTACCTGCAACTGGTATGAAGCCGGTGCCAAGGCTGGCCTGACTGGAGGATCGGTAGGAGGTCCATGATCAACCATATCTGGCGTCTAATCACTGCCTGATGACAGACGTACAACCGGAGGACGTCTCGGAGGCATAGCTCTGAAAGATCAAAAGAACACCTTAGATCAGAATTAACAAGGACTGAGAACACAAGAGTACAAAACAGGAACAGGGGAAGAAAAACACACAAGTTTACAAAACACGACTACACGGCGTGTATAAAAACTACACGGCATGTCATCATAAGCCACTGGCATAGGCGTGTACCCCTTCCCTATAGTTCGTGTAACACGGCAACCTACACGGCGTGTTGACCCCACACACGGCGTGTACTTGAAAACTATTCCCCTGCCTGAGTCTCTTTACACGGCTAACCCACACGGTCCGACTTAACCCGAGACTACACGGCATGTTCTGAAAAAAAACACAGTGTGTACTAGAAAAGGCTTCGGCGGCCCATGTTGTTAAACACACGTCGTCTACACGGCTGAACCTTACATGGAATGTTCTGAACAAACACGGTGTGTATAGGTGAAGGTGAAATCATCTCGTGTTGTTCGTGACATGGTTGGGTACCTGAACAAGACTACACGGTGTGTTCTGAAAATACACGGCGTGTCTAAGAAAAGGTAACGCCGACCTGTGTTGTTCGTGACACGGTCGGGTACCTGGACAGGACTACACGGCGTGTTCCTTTATAACACAGCGTGTTCTAATCGAGCTTCCCCGACCCGTGTTGTTAGTGACACGGCCGGGTATACGGAACCAACTACACGGCGTGTACCTACCGTACACGGCGTGTTCTTGAAGTTATTTCTACAACAGCGTGTCCCTGCTCACACGATCAGTGACACAGTCTAAACACTACACGGCGTGTAGTCAAAAAGTACACACCGTGTATTCTGGGTTTTTCTGGGCAGTAGCTCAGAAACTGCACAGAAGCCCAGAAAACACAGAAAACAAGGCAAGGAGGTGCCAATTTCCGATTCGTGAGGGCCCATAACACCTCAAGAATCAAAATTTGGCATTCATTTAAGCAAAGTATGAAACAAACAATCCTCTAACAAGGCAGTAGAGATTCTATCAAGCATCTATCACAACAGCATGCATAATCTACACAAAGTCTATCACAACATCATGCAATCGCTAATGCACCCTAGATGGCATGGAAAGAATGCATGGCATGTGATTTCTACAAGTGCCTATATGATGCATGAGATGGTATACCCTCATCTCATCAGGTTGTGACAGAAATAGAACCGCAATCGTCAAGGAAATAACAACACAAAGCATGTGAATCACTCTAGGTGAAATCATATCAACCGTAAAATCTCAAAACCAGCAAACTGCAATTAACGAGGTAGTATGGTTTTTCCCTATACACGAGTTAGCTACTCCCGAGAACAGCTTAATACCAAGTACCGAATCCTTCCTATCTCTGGCTAAAGTCTCCAAACAGTAAAGAAAGAGAAAAGAAACTCCTCTGATACCACTTTGTAACGACCCGAATCTGGAGCCCCTCCACTGGTGCCCCGTGCCCGGTTCGCCACATCACCTCAAGTGCATTTCCCCAAACGCCAGAGGCTGCCGACTAGCAGCGAGGGACTTGGTAAATTATTGGGGAAATTATGCCCTCGTTTGGTAAGGTATACAAGGTAAGGAAAACAACAGTTAATAGTGGAAGCAGTAACAACATACATAACTGGAACCATACAACGGAAGAATAAATATATAGAAATGATGATAATGATGCAGCAGGTAAAAATATCTAAGGAAAGCAGAAAACACAACAACGTGCTGAAATACAACTGAACACAAGTACTAAAGCAATAGCAAAATAAGAAAAGATGAGCAACTCCTCAGCATCGCAAGCCTCGGCTCGGTCCCATGCTCTCCAGATCCAGTGCAATCAAGAACCTGAAGTAGAAGGGCGCTTGCCCTTATCTATACCTACAACAACATAGTCTGCTTGGGCCAAAAATCATGGCCCAAACAGGGTGTGAGACAAAGTCCCAGTATGCAACCACCCAAAGATCTATGTCTAACAGTCAATGAATACATGGAAAGTAAAGTACAGGAACAGTAAACAGAAAAATACACAGCAGCTATAATTTACAGTCTAGCATATAAACTACACAAGTACAAAACAATCAACAAGTAAAAAAAGGTAACCCCCTGGGTAGTTCTCACAGCCTAACCCTTATGGTTCAACCTATAAGTACTAGCAACCCCCTGGGAGGCACACACAGTCTCACCCCTCTAGTTCAGCTAAAGAGTAGACTCTCTGGGGAAGCACTCACTGTCAATTCCCCCTATAGTCTCGTATCATACTAAAGGCTCTCTGGGGAAGCACTCAACGTCAATTCCCCCTTGTGGTCTCGCATCGTAATTAAAGACACTCTGGAGAAGCCCTTCCATCCATTCTCCCTATGGTCCACTATACTAGGTTCTCGCAGCCCTGTGTATAAATAAACATGCATATCGTGCGTGTATCGTCCAAGTAAACCTCAAGAACTACTTGGCTATCATTCTAAGGCTCAGCAGCAAAACAGCACAACAGTTCCACTATCCTACAACTAGGCATGGCAACTGGCATAACGCCTAACAAGCAAAGAAATTACAACAAACAACAGAGTATAGTAAAACTACTATATTCACAAAGGTAAACCTCTACTATAGCAATCAAGCAAGCAGGAAATCAATCAAGGGCAAAACAAAAAAACGTACAATTCATGTTCAAGGGAATTGGTGAAATTGCACAAAATATTCAAGGACTTTCTACAAAAAGGCACAAACCACCTACCTTGATCCTAGGAGATCAATATACTTGAACCACGATGCCTGATTCTCCTCAGAACGACATAGATCTAAGAAAACGCACAAAATTCTCAACCCACGATAACTTGAAAATAAGGAGGAACCATGGAACAAGCCTAAAGAAGAAGAGAGAGCTTACCGAGGCGATCCCAACGCAATCGACGGCAGTTGGAACAGAGATCGGACGGAGGCATAGGGGCTTGGGGAAGATTTTCGGCCGTACAGGTCACTCTCGGATGAAGATCCTGAAGAAGAAGCAAGTTCTGTCCGTCAGGCGCGACCCTGGTGCATTTAGTGAAAAAAAGAAAAGTACACGGTGTGTACTTTTAGGGTACACAGCGTGTACTAGGTTTTTCCGTACTCCGCCAAAATCGTCCTCCACGTCACCGCTACACACCGTGTGTGTGGCCCGGACACGGCCAGCACACGGCTTCGAGCGGGAAAAGAGTACACAACGTGTACTCAGAAAGTACACAGCGTGTACTTCAAAAATTTCCAGAAACTTTATTTTTCTCAAAAAAACTCCAGAAAAGGAAAAACATACCTGAACGAAGATCTGGGTTCTTACACCGAGCATGGAAGTGCCCCTGTTCTGTAACAGGGAGGTTCCCCTGCTCCGTAGTAACAGGGGGATGATAGCTTGCGTCGGTGGTGGCTTGGGCCACTAAAGTCGTAGAAGATGATGCCCCCTGGCGGGCATCCTCCTGAGCTTGCACCCAGCATTAGCGTTGGGGTTAGTCGAACCAGGGTTGGATGTGTAGGGGTAGAGGCCACCTGTTCCTAAACCTGTGATACTGGTTGACAGCATTGACACGGCCTAGTGGGATCCCTCCTTGGTGGCTCCCTGGCTAAAGTCGAAGTTGGAATGACTCAGACATCCCTTACATCATCAACGTAAGGGAGTGAGTCATAAAGGCGTTCTGGGGAGAGGCTCCCAAAATGATTGAATGTTGAAGTGGGGAGCAATGGCTCCCTGCACAGCCCTTGGGGGCGGCAGGGGCAGTAAGGCATAAAAGCCTCCAGATCTTAGCGGGCCATATCCCTCGTCAGGATGACCCCCTCCTATTTGTATCATCGAACAAGAATATCCATCACCCTCCTTTGAACAATTTTGTATGGTGAGATGGGGTGTGGGCGCCCAGTAGTTGTAATAGCGAATGATGCTCTGGTAGAGGTGGAGGCATGCGGGATTGTCGTGCTAGCATTACCCCTGCCCCTGCGTCTGCGGGCAGGAGGTGATTCATTTCCTGCAGCTGTAGCTTGGGTCCTACAAAGTAGGAAGATTCATCTATCAGTATGGATAGTGGGAAATAAATTCCCAATGCCCCGACGATGTTCAGTCTTCCATGGATAGATAAAAAGATCCACGCTGACAACATTGCAGACCGGGATGCCCATTGATTAATTGCCCCAAATCCTTGTGAGTTTCACATCAGGTCCACTATTTTCTTGGTGGGACCTAGCACCAGATAACTGGATCTGGTGACATGCTTATATGTTGATGTCTCAAACGCTACTAATCGTCATATTGAGAAGAAGAGTTTCACATCGGGTTCGTCATTTCTGTTTCTGACGCTTTTCCACCGGGGGCACCTCGTCATGTCGTGTGTGTGGGACGCTTCAGCCAGATGGGTCACGTTGTTGCCCCATATTCCCGCTTTCCAAAGGCGGGTGGCATATGTCCCCTCTTGAGGGATTTTTTCTCCTTGATCGAAACGGTATTATGGGATGTCGGTTTCTCCTTTCGTGGATTCCTTCTTGAAACTCATTGCCTAGTCCAGGTCTCCCTTAAAGATTAAGACGTTGTTCATAAAACTCTTCCCAGTTCCATATCTTTGTGGATGCTGGTTAATTACACTGCTTCTGTCATGACATGTCAAAGGGTCAAGTCAGAGCAGCGACCATCGGTCAGGAGAGTAGTCACGTTGGGCATCGCTGGTGTGTCTGGACACTGAAACACGGGTACACCTGGATTTCCCTTTGATAGGGCTTCTCGATGGCACGGAAGCCTGAGGCATCCCACATTGATTGCGGGGTATCTTATGTCGGAGGCATTTATCTGAGGTTTTCCTCAGCTTCTCATGTTTAACACGGGGTATGCCGCAAGTTTAACGTCTAGCGGAGATGGATTGGACTGATGAACACTGATAAGAGTGGATCTGATTGGTACGTCCCTAAGAGGGAGTACCCAGAAGGTTTACCAGTTGGATGGATCAAAACATCCAAAAAGAGTGGACCGAGGGTGGTGTGTCCCAAAAAGGGAAGATGTCACACCGTTAAGGCCGATCTAGACACCACAAAGACCGGATCACAGGAGGGTGGTCCCCCAATGAGGGGGACACCAAGGTTTACCATTGGCTAGGATTGAACCTCATGGAGGCTTCCTACGTACCTTGTATATAAGATAGGGATAAAAACCCACATATTTTGAATGGGTGGTTTGGGTCTTACACATGGTTAGCTACTCAGGTGCTGCTAGGAACAGTGAGGAAGTGGGTGGCATGACCTCACCGGGATGTGGCGGCCCGGGTAAGAAACGGGACGGGTGATGGAGGAAGTTTCTAAAGATGAAAATAGATTGGATGGAACCATTGTGAAGATGATGGTGTTGGGATTGAACCTTGAGTAAGTTTCCTACGTATCCCAGTGGCTGAGAATCAAAGTTCACGTAGTTCTGGAATGGGGCGATGAGACACCTGAGGAGGCGGCTTGTAAGACGCATGGATGGGGGGGGACCTAAAGGAAGTAAAACCTTGGGTTGAGGCATGGTCCTCCCGAGACACAAAGGATCGAGGGAGAGACTAGGATGGGACATGAGTGAATGGCTTGAACCTTGAGAAATTTTCCTACTTATCCTAGTGACAGGGAATCAAAGTCCATGTAGTTCATGAAATGAGGCATAGAACCGAGGTGCACACAAAGGACAGTGACCTGGAGACATGTTGGGGCTTACGCATGGTCAGTAGCCCATCGCAAGAGGGATACTCTTGATTGGAGGAGTATAGAGGAGTGCGGGGTTGACGCGTGGTTAGCTGCCCGAAAAAGGGGACATGTGGTTGGGGTGTACACGAAGGACAACAACTCTTCGACATGTTGGGGCTTAAGCATGGTTAGCGGCCCAAATGAATGGATCAAAACACCTTGGGAGGTAGATCTGAATGATGTGTCCCCAAAAAGGTAATATGTCACATCAGGAGGGTACATCCCTAAGAGGGAGCACCAAAGTTTATTGTTGGTTGGGGTTGAACCTGAAAGAGGCTTCCAACGTACCCAAAAAGGGTCAAAACCCGCATAGTTCGGAAATACAGTTTAATGTCATACGGGATGAATAGTGAACTGACGTGAATGACTGGGACAGATGGGTGATGGACCTAAACCTCAGGGAGGCTTCCTATGTATCCCTATGGTAGGTAATCAAAGTCTGTGTAGTTCGGTGAAGAGGGTTGTGGGGCTTACACACTAGGCCGCCCATAAAGGATGTCATGGTCGATGCTTACTCTAAGAGCATGTGAGTCATGCTCGGTGTGAGAAACAAGAGGCAGTAATAGACCTGACAATCGCGCCGTGAAAGATGCGTCAGCAAGGAGTGGAGTGGGGCTTGTGCATAGTTAGCGGGCCAAAGAGGAAACAGGGGCGTACACGTGGTTGGCAGCCCAGGGAAAGGAAGATTGGGACTTACTACATGAGGGAAGCCTGAGGAGGATGTCCAGATGTACGAGGAGGATATGGTCATTGTACAAGAAGCACCATGTCAAGTTGGGTCGGGGCTTACGTAGAGGTTGCTCGAGGTGCGCATGGCGACAAAGCGCAGCAGAAGAGGAGTGTGGTCGCGTTGGTGCCCATTCCCTTCATGGTCCTCTCGGGCTTGTCACTCATGCGGAGATCACAGTTTAACGTTGTGTGTTGAGGATGTGGGTGCTTTGCAGTTTAACGTCCTACAGCTCGGATGATGAGGACTCACTCCCCACTCTAAGGACTTACATAACCTGTACCAACCCGTACTTGGGGAAGGGAAGGCACAAGCAATGCCAGGTATTAACGGGGTGGAGGAGTAGTCGATAAAGGGGTTCATGTTAGCGTAACTATGTGAAGAAGCAATAGTCGTTAGTGTGCCTATGCGAAGAAGCATTAGGTAAGGCAACACAACATGAAACACCACTTGAGGGACTAGGAAATCACTATGTACAAGCCTAGAGGGCCGCACGAAGGGGGTACACGCAAGATAGGGGTGTTGCGCACAAGAGAAGGTCGGACATGGTGCCTTAGGGTAAGGACAACACATGGAGCCCATGGCGAAGAGTGCGCGCAAGATTGAAGGCTTGCGCGCAGGATGGAAGCCTGCGTGCAAGATTGGCATGACACAAGGGAAATCTTGCATGCAAGAAGGATCTTTTGCGCACAACTACCTTAGATTAAAAGGAAATGGGTGAGGGTCAAACCCTAGTGGGCCCACTCGAAGGGGGCCCATAGGGAACATGTCGTGCAAGATCTAGTATCTTGAAGTCATGTCTTTCACGCGGTCACAGAAGGGGTAGTCTTACGCGCACGGGAGCGACAGTTCGACTTCCGGAATGGTACCCTAAAGTGAGGGGTACGCTTCTATTTATAGGCAAAAACCTCGGTGGAGGCGCGTAAGGAGGTCTGTGCGGAAGAGGGGATTTGACGTCACATTGGGCGCGTAAGAATCTTGCGCACGGGTCCATTTTCTTGCGCGTTGACCTGATTTCTTTAGCGCACCTGACTTTGCCGTTTTAAGGGATGACAACCTGGAAGAACCCATTTGACGTCACATTGCAAGGATCTTTCACGCGGATTTCATTCTTGCGCGTAGGCGTCAAATCTTACACGCAACTCCCTTTGGCTCTTCGGAATCGTCTGTTGATTCAGAATATGCCTTCGATTTGCTCAAATATGCCCATTTATGGCCTCAAACAAGATTCAGTACCAACGGTCACTTTCACTAATTCGAGCAATCTTCTAATCATGTTGAAATCGTTAGCATGATCTGTCATTGATCGCCCTTCTGATGGCCTTAAGCTAAAAAAATGCCACCTATAGAACACTTTGTTTAAAGTCGTCGGTTTTTTGCACATGTTTGTTAGGCTCTCCATAAGTGCAGTTAGGGTCTTCTTCTCCTGGATGTTGAAGGTCGCGTTACATGACAACGTCATCCTCTCCAAGCCTAATGATTTTCTATCCAACTTTTCCCATTCACATTTCTCCATCTTGTCAGGTTTCTCACCCAATGGAAGTTTAAGATCCTTCTAGATTATGTAGTCCTCAATATGCATCTTCCATAAACCAAAATCGGCTTCATTGAATAGACTAATTCAAACCTTGCCTTCTTCCATTGTCAAATCTCCCGATAATCGTAAAACAAAACAGAAATCAATATGACTATGAGGCAAGTGAAAAACTTACCAGAGTTGTCAAGTGTACTCAACCAAGCCTTTTGATACCACTTGTTGAGGAAGAGGAGCCTAAACAATCGATACAAACATCAAATGATTGAACCTTAAGTTCATTGGAAATTTGTATCCACCGATAGTTCACAGTGCTATGGAAACCCAACTACCGGTTCTTCCCTCGTGTCTAGAAGCACCGGAATTAGGAAATCATGTTGTGCCCTAATTACCGCTTCATGGACGAATCATTCACACACTCAAACTTACAAGAGGGGGAAACAAGAAAAGTAAATGGACACAAAAGATTTTACGTGGTTCAGACTTTCATCCTATGTCTACGAGAGAACACCGCAAACTCTTTTTATTACTGGAATCACAAGAATTACAAAACATTGTAGCTAAGGAGCCAATGTTTACACTTTTTTCATAGTTCAGTACAATCCACATCGGTAGCTGGTCCCACCTCCCTTTTATAGAGATTCATTGTCGACCAAACAGGTTGCACTACCATCCGACATTTGCGGTCAACCATCTATTGACTCCTCCGTCCAATTGAGGTTTCCACCGACTCAACTGTCCCAGCCGGTACACTATTCACCACACCTAAAGACCAGTCTGCATATCCATCGGAAGTTGGTGAACTTCCGGTAAGCTGGCTCGAATGTAGAAGGCTTTTGTTGTCATTGCTCTGACAAGTCCAAAGAAAATTACCTGAAATTGAACTTCTGATAAGTGAACTTCCAGTGACTTGAAGAAAACTTCACGATCCCAACAGTGCTCGGGTCAGACCGTTACATATATACACATATATAGTAATTAAATAAGATAACCATCATATATGATCAATTATCTCAAATACGTATTTCATGGTTTTCTTACAAAGTGTGGTATATCACTACAAACATGTGACAATTATTTTTAATAATCATTATATTTCCACTCCATATGTCCTTCTATAAAAATATGTATAATGAGTATTTTAAAAACTGTCAAAAATAATATATAATAATATTTGAAGGATTTTAATAGTTGTATATAACATTTTCTATATATGGTGACTTTATATATGATAATAACCATCATATATGTAAAAATAAGCATGTTGTGTATAGTGTTATTTATAATAGTGTTAGATTAATATTCTTTCATACCCAGAGCCGCCCCGGGCAATATGATTGCCTGAGACCATTGTGCAAAGCATTGTCCTTTCATTTAGTTAAAAAACAGGAATCATAAATCATAAATTCAGATAATCAAATCCAAATCTTCAAAAACTAAGCACACCATAGGGCTCATTGGGCATGCCCTCAAGTCGGGCTTGTTCATACCAAATATGGTTTGAATGCTAATTTTTTGTTTTACTTTATTATCATTAGGATGAAAACCCTATTTGTATTTTTCCACTCATAAAAGGACCTGAGAAGTTCTTTATTCACTATTTCTCTCCTTGTAAAAAAAACCAAAATTGCTAATTTCCCCGCCCATCCATGGGGCTTTCCAATTGTGAATTGCCAATTATTTCAAAGTAAATCAACCAACTAAACAATGGCTCATGTGCATTGAAAATGATCCAATCATGTAGAGCAGCAGGTGAAATAACATCATGATATAAATTACAAGCAGCCACTCCTCTCCAAGAACCTCAGCCAAAAGAAAAGAAAAATACAAGATACTCTCTTCCAACACAGTGGAAAGAACAGGGGGGCAAAAAAATCTATAATTATACAAACCCTCCTCATAATTTGAAACTATTAGAGGACCAGAAGCCAAAACTAAGTAAAACAAACAGTAGCTGCAAACAGCAAACACATTCATGCACCACATACTTTTAAGTGTTGCTATTGCCTTTCCTTTTGAGCAGGCTTCCAAATTTTCGAAGCAAAGGCTTCTTCTTCTTCTGTTGCGACAGCCTTGTCGGTGAGATCCCGCCATTGTCAATGCATTCCGATTCACTAGTTTTGCCCTTCGTGCCCAGTTCCCCTTCAAACGATCCCCGCGCCAGTCCACCCTCGGGTGAGAAATCCTTCTCCCCAATCCGGCAACTGTCCCACATTTTAAAGTCGACCTCCCCTGGTTCATTTGATTCATCTACATTGAGCTTGCCCTCATCTTCTCCAGTTTTTCCGTTCACTTGGACAGATCTCCCAGCATCATTCCGAACCGCCTCAAGAAGTTCGCTTTCTTCATCTTTAATTCTGGGTTCTTCACCTTGCTTGGGTGTTTCATCTCTTCCATGCCAATTTTCCTCAGAAAATTCAACAACCTTGGGGAGCAAATCATAATCCTTTTCGCTCTCGGAGAGCTCCCCAGCTTCCTCACTTTGTTTCTTGGCTGAAGCTTCTTCAAGCAGCTTGGACAGCTCTTCAAGCTTACAAATGGAACCGGCTTCCCTTGTCCGGAGCTCTTTATTTTCTTCTGTAACGCTCTGCAACTCATTTTCTTTGTCCAACAAAATCTCCTTCCGCTTCACACTTTCAGCCTCTGCTTCTCCAAGTGCTTCCTTCAGGAACATCACCTCAGATTCAGCTGTCTTCAGACTGTTCTTTGCTGCAGATGCTTCAGCCTGGGTTTCTTCAACCAAACTCGCCAGCCTGCTCACTTCCTTCCCCAAAGAAGATGCCTCCTCTTCTGATTTCTTCACACAACTCACCAAATCAAGCTCCTCCTGCTCCCACTTGGCCGTCGCGCTTTTTAATTCACTCTTGATTTGTACAATCGTGTTTTTAAGAAGACCAGTCTCGTACCTAGCATCATCAAGAGTTGCTTCATGTTTCTCATTCGTCGTTTTTAAAGCGATCTTCAAATCCTCCAACTGGTTCCTGTAATCTTCATTTGCAGCTGCACTGGAAATCAGCTTTTCTTTAATTTCTCTCCCTTCTGCAGATACTTCATGTAAAGCTGATGCTAAGCTTTCCATGGCCCACTTGCTCTTCTCTTCTTCAGCCCTGGAATTCGCTAGCTCATCCATGAGTTCATTTTTTTCTTCTAATAGTTTCTCGATACTGGAAGCCGCCAGCTTCTCATTGTGCAAGGCTTGTGTTCTATCCTCTTTCACAGTTTCCAGCTCAGACTGCAGAGATTCAACAATTTTAGCCATTGCCAAAGCTTCTTCCTTGGCAGCACTGAGGCGACGCTCTGATTCCACAGCGCTGCCCTTCTGTCGTCCAATGGACAATTCCAGTAGCCCTGCCTTCTCTTTCAGGGAAACAATCTCTGCCTCTGCATCACGCAAAGAATCATTCTTGCTTTGTAGCTGCCCCTTGATAGATTTCAGAGACTCAGAAGCAACTTTCTCCAACTGGCTTGCCTCTGCCACCTCTTTTTCCAAGTCCTCAGCCCTTTCCTTCCACTTTGCTACTAAATTACGCGCGTAGGATTCGGCCATTCTTGCAGCTTCAAGCTCAACATTTAACTTCTCAATTGCATCATCTTTGTCCATCATATCCTCATGAAAACTCCTTGCTTTCTCAAGCTCTTGCTTCAGAGAATCAATCTCCAAGTTCAGATTCATCACCATGGCATCCTTCTCACTGGCCTCCATGTCACGTTTGGAATCCAGTGTAGCTTTCAGCTGGACAATCTCAGCAGAGAGCAACTCCACCTTCTCAGCGTGAATCTCAGCAATCTTGGTTGCGTCATCAGCATGGCTCATCACCCGGTTCTTCGCGTCAGAAGTCACGGCTAGTTCTAACTTCACCCTTTGGAGCTCTTCAGTGGCAAAGAGCAAAGCAGCCATGTCCGAAGAATGATGGCTCTTGATGGATTCCACTTCGTTCTTCCATTCATCTTCCTTCTTCTGGGCAGCCTCGATTCCTGCTTGTTCCAGCTCAATGGCTCGAAATTTCTCAATTTCCAAACTCTCCTCGGCTCTCTTTTGAGCTGCAAGAGCCTCCTTGAATCTCTCATGTGCCTCATCTGTTGTTTTTTGAGCCTCCTTAAGTTCATTTAGTGCCCGGGCCTTCTCCTCCTCTACCAGAGATAACTGCTCCTTCGCTTTTCTCAGATCTTCCAGAGCAACATTCAATTGCGCCTGAAGCTCTGATTCCTTCGGAGCCCGTGTTGGCATTTTCTAAAGGAGAGGAGAAGAAGAAGAGCTGTTATACCAACTTTTTCAACCCTTTTTAGGCATGTCGCCATCTATAATGTTCTAAAATATTAAGAATTGAATGAGCAGGAAAAAAAGCATTATAATGTCAATTTTCAAGCAGTTCACATACCAGTTTGATGTTTGACTATGGTGGAATAAGAATAAATTTGAAGAATTTAAACAAGTATGAATTTTGAATGTGAAGGAAATATGCATGCACCAACACGAATTACATAAAGCTGGCAAACTAAAACGAGTTCTAATCTATGTTGTTTCAATTTTAAGATTGGACCCAATAAAAATATCTGGTTTTATCTGGATATTACAAACATAATCTGGGCGTCTGAATTTCCCAACCAAAAAGAAGAAGAACAATTTTGAATTACAGGAGTGTTTTCCACGGCTCACCTCAGGTGGAGTAACGAGTTCTAATCTATGCTGACGAACTAAAACGAATTACATAAAGCTGACGAACTAAAACGAGTTCTAATCTATGCTGTTTCAATTTCAAGATTGGACCCAATAAAAATATCTGGTTTGATCCGGATGTTACAAACATAATCTGGGCTTCTGAAATTCCCAACCAAAAAGAAGAAGAAAAACAATTTTGAATTACAGGAGTGTTTTCCATGGCTCACCTCAGGTGGAGTAGCGACTCTTGGGGATCGGCGATCTATGGTTGGCTTTGAATTAACAGATTTTGGGGAGCGAGTATCCAGACTCATCTTTGAATGAACTGAATTAACCGACTTAGGTGATTGAGTGTCAAGAGATGGCCTTGAGTGAACAGAACTAGTAGATTTTGGGGAAAGATCAACAGAAGGCCGAGATTTCTGCATTGGTGAGGGTGAACCAGGATCAGCCTTTGGGGCGCTTCTGCTGAGTTTACTCACTCTTGGAGCTGCTGGTGAAGCTTTGCTACTAGGTGTTTCAGATAACCCAGATCTATTAAAATTAAGAGAGAGAAACTCAAATCAAACTTGCATTACAATCCACTAGAGGAAATGGATGGTCAGATAAGCCAAGTGCGCAACTCCTGGCCAACAACTATATATATAAAGGCAAACAACAAACCCAGCATGTTAATTCAGCGATTGCAACACACACACGCATATATACAAGCACAACAGATCCAGCATGTTAATCTCGAAATCAAAAGAAATAAAGCAAAACGCTGGGATCTAGACAATCAGCAACAAATCGAAGTAAATCTCAGCTTAAATCCGAATCGGGAATCTATGAGAGAAGACTGGGAAACGGACCGACAGACAAAGAGATGAAAACCGACAACCCATGAGAAAAACATGGAAGCAGATCCAGCTCGCAGACCAAGAAACTGATGCGGTAAGCACAAGAACCCATGAAACCGGATCAAAATTGCACTAGTACGCAGAAGAATCGCATCAGATCTGGAGGAAAGGTGGAGAGGAAAGTGAGCTTACTTGAATTTGGAGGACATGGTGGGAGTAAGGACGACGAGTATCCGTTTGCAGAGAAGAGGGAGGAAGAATAGAAATCCGGGAAAAAGCTAAAGACAGGTGCTATAATGCTGGCATTTGTTTGCAGAATGGTGAAAGAATTTTGCCATAAACATTCTTGTTTTTCTTTTCCCCGCCTCCCCAAATCAAGAGTTGTTCTTGTCCCTTGAAGTGCAAATGGATTGGACCCTCTCCCTTCCGGCAGCTCCCCGCTCCTCCCTCGCTCCCTCCCTCCTCCCTCGCTCTCTCTCTCTCTCCCTCCGGAAGTGCCCTTCACAACCCCTAAACATGGTCCCTTTTCCCTGTATTGAACTATCAGTTAAATGAAAATTCAATGAATTAATGCCTCGTTTTTTTTTTACCCGGTAACTTTTCGTCTTAAATTAATCAAACCTTTTCTTTAATTCAGTTTTCTATTAAAAAATAGCCCTTTTCTTTAATTCAGTTTTTTATTTAAAAAACAAACCTTTTCTTTGATTCAGTTTTTTATTTAAAAAACAAAATTTTGGAAGACAGGTGTCATCGGCGAAAGCGGTTAAAGCGAAGTTCTTTGATGCACAATCATTAATTACTTTTAATTCAGATATAGTTGGAATTAGGTGCATTAAATTCATTTGTAATTAATATATAATCCGATTATTTAATTTATGAAAACAGGCCTAGATGAGACGTTAAGGGCCAGACAATATCATATGACGTAGTTGTCTTACAATTACGAAAATACCCTTAACCATGCACGTTTATTTGAGATCACGTAATCATTTTGATTCCTGTAATACATATAATATATCAATAATATAAAATTGTTTAAATGTGTAAAGGTTAATATTATTAATAATCATAAATGTGTAACTCAGATGGTGACGCCCATTGAAACGGTAAAGTTTTTCAAAATCTAGACATCAGATTACAATCAATGGTCCGTATTAATCAAAATGGAGAAATGAAGAACTAAATGGAATATATAATAGAAAAACAATATAGGAGAAATTAATACAAATATTAGAGAGAATAACACACATATATATAGGCTACATGATATTGCAATCAATAGTCCATTGATAATGGGACAAAGAATTTATAGTCTCATTGACAATGGTTGATGATCCATAAAAAAATATTAATTTATAACATTGTCTCTTGGATGTCATCAATTTCATAAAATATTATTTCATCCTTTGAAAAAATTGTGGAAAAAAACAAGTGAAGCTAAAATAGTTAAATTCAATGAAAATTTTAAACTACCTCGTTAAAAGTTTGTACAATAAAACACATTGAGAAAAACCTGGTAAAAGGGAAACGAGTAATATTTTCAACTCCTCCAAATTAGATCATGACAAACTTTTTAGTCTTTGCATCTTATTTTATATATAAACTTCTCAAAAGTTATTTTTGGAGATGTGCAGGTGAATATATTTGCAAGGTTATCATACTGTGTATTTTAATGGATATTTATATCACCATTCTTTTAAAGCTCATAGTTCAAAGAAATTTTTTGGGTGAGATATATTTTGTCTTATCGGCTTTGATATACCCATCATTCGATTTCACTATAAAAACATCATTATCCTCATGTAATGTGATGGGATTATCATTACTCTTATACAATCCACAATTATTTATGATATAATGAATAACTTGTCCCAACCAAACACATTCTCTACTTGTTTTATGAATCACAACATGATTGGAGGGAGTTGAACATTTGGTTTGTTTTATAGAACACCATGAAATGACATTCCCACAACACGTGAATAAATATATAGTTTGTGATTCAATTTTGTATGGATCGGACAAGTATCCAACATCATCATAACCAACCAATTCTGATTCTAAATTTTGGAATAACTAATCATTTATACCCATTAAATCTTAACCAGTAAGAGAATAATATTACATTGCATCAAATTCATCGTGATAAAACCTCGTATTATTTACAAGATGCACATGCATATGTATATCCTTTCATAATAAAAAAAATGTGCATTTATATTTAATCATTAAGGATAGATAGGTTCTTCTTTATCCCCTCATCTATGAAATAAATCACTCTTGAAAGAATAATATTTAATTATTCATTAAGGGTGTTTTCGTGAATATGTAAGATCTTTTTAAAATTTAAGATTTCATCTTTTGGATGATTAAATTAAAAATATGTAACGACCCGGTTTTTTATGAAGGTACGGATCGTTTGTTTTTCAGCTTAAATTCTTTGTTTTATCCCATTGAGTGTGCCCTACGGCCTAAGGAAAGTCTCAGGAGTGTCCAGAGCTTACTCGGAGCCCGGATCACAGAGTTATGGAGGAAACAGGACACACACACAGTTTGTCCAAACCGTGCCCCTAAGCACTCACGGTTTGGTCAAACCATGCGGGGTGTTGCAGATGGTTGCAAAGGGTCGCACGGTTAAACTCAACCATGCGCCTCGGGCCGCATGGTCGTGTGGTTTTTCCTTAGACAAATGACAAATACATTTCGCACTGGCTGCACACGATTAGTCAAACCATGCGCCTAACCTGTGCAAGGGGGGGTCCTTAGGCAGTAGATGACGCACGATTTGACCAACCATGAAGCCAAATCGTGTGACCCCCTTAATGGAGTAAATTATCATTTTGCCCTTAAAATATTTAAAACCCTTCTCCCACTTTTGTTTTCTTCTCCAACGGGCATGCAACCCTATTCCTTTCCCATGAAGCTCTCCTGTGGCCTAGGCTAGGTTTGTCGATAACTCCTCTATCGGGACTCTGTTTCCTTCGCAAAGATAAAAGCTTTAATCCTCTTTATTCTTTTCTTAGTTTCTCTTCTCATCTTATGCGCTATTTTGGAGCGAGCTCAAATGCCCTATTTTCAGGACATTTGTCTATTCTTCTGTTTTCTCTCATTCTACTTCAAATTTCAAGTCGATACCGGGCAAGGAGTCGTCCATGGGCCTAAGGTAGGTGGTCTAGTAATTTCCCTACAAGTTTAAGTGTTTTTATAGCTTTTATTGTTGCGCCGCACGCCGGACATTTCCGCGCGATGCCTTAAAATGTCGTTCTTAATTTTAAATTAACTATACAATGTTATAATACGCCCTTCAAGCCTTATTAAATTATTTAGAGGATGTATGCCTTGTTGGTTGCCACCCTTTTGGGTGTGTTGAATTAATTGCCCTCATTAATGCAAATGTTTAATTGACCAACCATATCTTAAGTGGTTTGGCTTGACCTTAAATTGGATTTGTCTTTCTTTATATATTAAATGGTTTAATTTGATTAAATGGAAGTGGGTACCAAGGCCACGCCACGTGTTGTATCTTTATATATATGAATTATATAAATTGTGACACCCATGGTTAGATTGGGTTAAATTAATATAAATGCTTAAGGGGAAATGCCTCATGATTATTATGATTAGACCATGGATATTGGTTGTTGGACAACGGTTAAGGGATTTGTTGAGCATGTTGTTTTACGCTCCCTTACGCTGCATGATGGACATAACGTCTCACACCGTTTACTTTTACTTGGATGGGTGGTCATGACGTTTCACGTTCCCTTGCATCGAGTGTTGGGCATGGCAACTCACCCCACTATCTCGGGCATTGGGCATGACGAATCACCTCACTATCTCGAGTGATGAGCATGACGTCTTGCATTCCTATGAGATTCAGGGCTAGTACCCTTGTTGGAGCTTTTAACTTGTTAGACTGTGCATGGACACCTAAGTTATGCCCAGAGTCCAGCTAGCACCTAGTATCTATGTATATGCCTATATAGGTCCTCACATATACAGTGTGTACACACACACACACACACACACACACACATTATGTATAATTATTTATAATGGATGTACATGGTAACTAAGACCAGACTTATCTAAGCTTATGTCGAAGCAGGTAGAGTCTGCCAGGTGTCCTACAGGAACCTGAGCCGAATAGTATTTATTTTTCAGCATATTTTATTATTTGTTATACCTACACATTACTATGCTATATAGAGTGACTGAATTATTCTAGACACCGTTGGTGGTGACCTACTGAGTTTATTCTCACACCTTGTTCGGTCCGTCGATTGGTACCCGGACAGACCTTATGGTTGCAAGTATTGACAAGGGCAAGCGCCTGGTCATGGATGCTTGATCTTCTTTGCTTATAGCATGAGAGCATGGGGGCTGAGGACCAAGCGTACTCACAATGCTAGTGGAGATGCCTTTTGGATTTTTGTATTTTTGTTCAGCATGTTGTATATGCTTGTACTCAGTATCCATCATATCCCCTTATTGTACACCAACATGACATGACATCATTTTTGTATATGACTCAGCCTATGGCTTGATTATCATTACCGTTTCTTGTATGTTTTATCTTCCGCTGTTGATTATTGCTTTTGTTTCCATTGTGCTATCAGTTATATTATGCTTCCACTATTTCTGTTTACTTATTGTCACTATTGCGCCACTCTGATAACAGGGAGTATAGTCTCCCCACCGCACAACCATAGACCCTCGCTATTAGTTGGAAATCTCTGGTGTATGAGGAGGTGCGCTTGAGCCATGTGACCCACTGGCTCGGGGCACCATTTAGTGACTCTTGGGTCGGGGCATTACAAAGTGGTATCATAGGTTCTATTCCCTTTGTCTTTCTGTTCGGGTATTAGATAGGAGACTAGGAACGTGTTAGAATTTGGCAATGAGTCCGTGCTTGGGAGTAGCTAACCAACATACAAGGGAAACCCAAATTACATGGGATGGGTTATTGCTGTTTTGGTTTTTTCATGTTATAGTTGTACTAATTTCACCAACGGGTGACTCACATTTTTTGTGATGTTATTCTTATTGATATTATTATTATTGTGGACTTTCCCTCTTGGCCTAGTATGGTAAGGAAATATCATCCCATACATCATAATAGACACTTAAGGATTCACATGTCATGCATTATGCCATGCCATATTTATATTACTGTGTGCATTGCCAGTATTGTCTGTGATTGTTTTGAGTGCCTTGATTATTATATGTGAAAATGTGCTAACATTTATTGCAAGCACTAGTAGAAAAATGGTCTTTAACGTTGGTTTTTTTAATTTTAACATCGGTTTTTAACCGATGTTGAAGTCACCAATGTAAAAAATGGGACCTTTGACGTCAGTTTTTACAAACCGACTTCAAAAAGTAAATTGTTTACCTTTCGACATCGGTTTTCCAAAAAACTGACGTCGAAAGTCTGATTACATATGGTTTTTAACATCAGTTTTTTATATGAGCCGATGTTAAAATTCCTCATGGATGGATTTTAACATCGATTATTCATTAACCGATGTTAAAAGCCTTCTTTTAACTTCGGTTCATGGAAAACCGATGCTAAAATTTTTCATATAAGACTTTTAGCGTCGGTGTTTTTCAGGTGTCGATGTTAAAAGTCATTTTTATGTATGTTTTTGAAATAAACAATGTTAAATATATTTACCAAGTTTTAAATAATTTTCTAATCTTTGATTTGACTAGTCATGGAGCTAAAACGGAGTTTCGGATCAAAAGTTAGAGCCGCCGAAAGTTGGACTTCTCTAAGTTTCGATTGATACAACTCGTTTTAAAGAAAACATGAGAAACATGAATCAAGATTACATACACCAAATGGAAAAAATAAACTCAAGGATTCAAACATATTTCAATGATTTTAAGAGTTTCCTTCAAATCGATATGTTGTTTATTGCCATTTCTCTTATTTTTAGGGTAGAATTCATGCGATAATGAAAACGGTGATCGATAATGAATTTTGCACCTCAGTTGGTAAATCTCATCCAAATGTTTTATCTTCACAACCCAATCATAAGAATAATCCATCATTATAAAGAAAATTATCAATATTTATAGCAATGAATTAAAATAATAATAATAAAATTATGTGATTAGAATAGATACCTTGTTCAAATTATTGATTGAAGATGTGTTGAAACTTTGATTGAATCAAAGAGGTTGAAAATGTTGAAAGAAAGAAAATATGGATTTATATATAGTAAACAAAAATATTTTCAACCACATTGTATTAAAATTTAGGCGGGATTTTAAAAAATGAAACACACGTTGTGAAAAAAATTGAAATACCAACCCCTTGTATTTGAAATTTTACTTCGGTTAATGAAAAAAACCGATGTTAAAAGTCTTATAATGATCAACTTCTAACATCCATAAATTTTGATCCGTAAGTCCATTTTATCTCCAAAACCAGTCAAATCTAAGATTGAGAAATGAGCTAAAAATTGGTATTGATTTTTAATGTTGGTTATTTGAAAAACAGACACCAAAAAGTGACTTTTAACGTCAGTTACTGAAAAAAACTGACGTTAAAAGTCTTATAATGTTCAAATTCTGACATCCATAACTTTTGATTCATAAGTCCGTTTTAGCTCCACAACTAGTAAAATAGAATATTGAGAGATGATATACAATTTGGTTTTTATTTTTAATGTCAATTTTTTGAAAAACTGATGCCAAAAAATGAATTTTAACATCAATTACTGAAAAAACCGACGTTAAAAGTCAAGTCTTATAATGTTCAACTTTTGACGTTCATAATTTTTGATCCGTAAGTCTATTTTAGCTCCACAAATAGTCAAATAAAAGACTGAGAAATGATATATAACTTGGTATTGATTTTTAATGTCAGTTTTTTGAAAAAATAATGCCAAAAAAGTAACATTTAAAGTCAGTTCCTGAAAAAAACTGACGTTAAAAGTCAAGTTTTATAATGTTCAACTTTCGACGTCCATAACTTTTGATCCATAAGTCTGTTTTAGCTCTACGATTAGTAAAATAAAAAATTGATAAATTAAGTACAACTTGGTATTGATTTTTAGTGTTGTTTTTTGAAAAACGATGCCAAAAAGTGACATTTAACACAAGTTCTTGAAAAAAACCGACGTTAAAAGTCAAGTCTTATAATGTTCAACTTTCGACATCCATAAATTTTGATCCATAAATCCTTTTTAGCTCCATGAATAGTCAAATAGAAGATTGAAAAATGATATACAACTTTGTAATGATTTTTAATGCCAGTTTTTGAGAAACTGATGCCAAAATGTTGCTTTTAACATTGATTCCTGAAAAAAACCGATGTTAAAAGTCATCGATGAGGACATTTAACATCGGTTTTTTTGGAACTGGAATTAAAAGTGATATTTTAGTATTGGTTATGGAATAATCGATGTTAAAATTTCTTTTGGAATACTTTTAACATCAGATTAATTAAAGTGTATGCATCAATATAAATGGTTTTTTCCTATATATTCTAATGATGACACCTTAATTAACCAATTATGTCATGTTTGATCCAAGGACCATTGGTTTTATGGGATGAAATATTAGTTGATTTGATTGCTTGAATGCTAATGGTAATTTATGAAGCAAGTACTTCTATAAATTCAAAATGGTAATTTATTTAATCAAATCATATCATATGACCTATTACATCCTGATACTAGATGCAAAGGCCAGGTCGTAGTTACATGATGTGCTTATTAAAATTTATAAAGAGTACGACTTTTATAAATTTGGAATTGTGACGCATCTAACTGTATCGTGATGTATATATACATAAAAGAGTATAAACTTAAATGAAATTAAAACATTTAAATGAATTGGGAACCATTAAATGGGGGTGCCAATTGCAAATTAAAGGGTTTTTTCTGCTATAACTTGTAATTGAAACTCCATATACTGGGACCCTAGTTGTGTGATATGAGACCTATACCCAAACCTAGACTTCATAGTGGGTAGTTAGGAGTGTCTCCTACGATTCTTATGGTCTGTTATGATTATCCATTTATCACATAGACATGGCTTTAGGAGTAGGAATAGAGGTGTTAGTTAGTGAATATGAAGACTTATACTTATCTTAATCATCTATCTATGATTTTTTAACTGTTAAATTCTTCACTGAGGTTTGCATTTGGCATTGTCGAATCATGCCACCATAACGGCCTCGAGTCGTATACTAGGAGGGTGGTGAAGACCATGCTCTAGAGGTGGTGGGCCCTGAGCCACCAATGTTATCTCCCATAGCGCCACCTATGGAACCACCTACTATTTCTGACTCGGGAACTGATGCCCAGTTCTGAGAGGGTTTCCTTTGTATGATGCATTCAATGTAAGGAGTTGCCCAACCTTCCCTGACTATGGAATAGTTGACATAGGAGTTCTAGCAACAACACCCACCTATGTTTTTGGGTGACATCAGTCCATAGGCTACTGAGACATGGATAGAGTCCATGCTTTCAATATTCGAGAATTTGAAGATGCATCTGGAGAGGAGGGTCAAAATCGCTACTTATTTGTTGTGTGGTTCTTCCAAGTGATGGTGGGATGTCATTACTCAAGAAGACTGACATCATGATATGATCTTTAGGGACTTCCCGATGGCCTTTTATGATTACTTCTTTTCATATCTATTAAGGAATTACTGGGCTAGAGAGTTCATGAACTTTCAGTAGGGAACTATGTCTGTGATGGAGTATTCTTCTTGTTTGACTCAACTTCAACGATTTACACTGACTCTAGCTTGGGATGAGCTTATGACTACAAGGAGATTTGAGGATGGGATGGTATAAACCATCTGATCATGGGTTAATGTTTTTCGGTTGACCACTATTTCTAAGATAGTCAACCAGGCCCTCATTACTGAGTAGAATTTGAGGGAAGCAGGATCTAAGGCAGTTCAACACCTAGACCTGGAAATGGTTCCTCCAGCAAGAAGAAATGGTGGTCAGACAGACCGTAATGATAGTTTCGTTATATGTCACCAGTGTGGGAAGATGAGACACATGAAACCCTAGTGTATATGAGTTCCAGTTGAGTGTAGAGGATGCAGCAAGATGGGTCTTATTCAGAACTTCTGCAGGACCCTTCCATCAGTTCCTAGTGAGAGAGGATCTACACTAACTCCACATTCTAGAGTAGGGCCGATATTACCACTCCAGGTAGGCAGATGAAGTAACACCGACTGCTCAGGTCGATGTACTGGTTAAAGTAGAGTAAACTAGACTCAAGATTCTTAATGCTAACAGAGCAGGCCTTCTTAGGGTAGTCAAGTTACAACTTAGGGCCATGGTACGAGCTAGTTACATGCAGTGAAACATGTGCTGGAGGAGCAGAGTGTCAAACCTTCTACAATTTGAGGTATTATTCTAATATCCCATACTCTAGTTTCTTCCTTTTTTGATACAAGTGTATCAAACTCTTTTATATTTGTGGAAATTATGGAGAGTCTGGGCCTCAAGATAAAGTACTTTTATGGCATGATGACACTTGATACCCCATTGGGTATTCAATCAAAGAGTGTTCATTGATGGAAGGATTGTCCCTTAGAGGTGGGTGGTTATCTGTTCACGTGGAATCTTTTCATCCTCAACATGATAGGTCTTGATGTAATTCTTGGGATGGACTGGTTAGTTCCCTATTGATCCCATATTTATTATTATTGTTGAAGAGTGATGTTTACATCATCAGAGGGTAACAGAAATATTCATAAGGGATAATGGGACGTCTATGAGACTCAAGCTAGACTTGAGAATCAGGGGCTGGGCAGAGTGATATACCATATCCCTAGTCTTTATCATGATGATTAGTGTTTACAACCTTATGTTTTCCCTCCCGTGGTGGATCATTTCAGAGATGTATTCCCTGACATTTTTTCTAGACTGCCTTTAGTGAGAGAGGTGAAATTTACTATTGAGCTAGTTCTTAGAGTGGCACCAGTGTCCACTCCTCCTTAAAAGATGACACCTATAGAACTTCATAATCTCAATAAGTAATTAGAATACTTAGAGGTTAAGGGTTTTATATGACCTAGTACATAGCTAAGGGGTTCATCTGTCCTTTTTTCCAAGAAGGCAGATGGTACCCTCAAGCTTTTCATGGATTACCTATGACTAAACCAACTCACAATTAAGAATCAATATCCACTACCACAAATAGATGACCTCTTTGATTATATCTGAGGATTGAGGGCATTTTCAAAGATTGATTTGAGGTAAAGCTACCATAAGGTGCATTTCATGCCTTCATACATACCTCATACAATTTTATGAAGCATGTATGGTCATTATGAGTACTTGGTAATGTCGTTCAGTCTCACGAATACACCAACTATTTTCATAGCCCTGATGAATTGGGTTTTCCACCCATATATGAATTCATTCATGGTAGTCTTTGGGGAAAAAATCTTGTTATATTCTCTCACTCAAAAAAACCATGCCCCAAAATCTTGAGATCACAATGAATACACTGAGAGAGCACCAAATTTATGCAAAGCTCACCAAATTCTACTTTTGTATTGGAAAAGTCCACTTCTTGGGTCATATCATCTCATAGATATGAGTATATACAGACCCAACAAAGGTGAGAGTTGTAGTTTTCTGGGAGAATCCCAAGAAAGTATTTGATATACAAAGTTTATTGGGGATAAATGGGTATTATATATGCTTTATCAAGGATTTTTTATGCCCAGCAGTGCCTCTTACAGACCTAACTAAGAAAGGTGTGAAATTAGTATGGTCAGAAGCTTATGAAAGATCCTTTTAGGAATTGAAAGGTAGGTTGAATTTAGTGTCGATCCTGATTTTTTCTGATTGAGGTAGGATCCATATAGTTTATTGTGATGCATCAGGAATCAGGTTGGGAGTAGTTCTAATGAAGGATGTGTGATTCGTAGTATACGAGTCTCGTCTTTTGAGGGATCATGAGTAGAATTATTCGACGTACAACCTCAAGTTGGAAGTATTTGTACATGATTTATGCTATTGGAGGCATTATTTTCTTGGGGAGCATTTTTGGCATTCACTGGTCACAAAATCCTTAAGTATATCTTTACGAAACATGATCTAAATTTCAGGTAGCACAGATGGATTGAATACCTACAATAGTTTGATTTTGAGCTTGCCTATACATCTGGAAAAGGAAATACAGTAGCTGATGTTGTGAATTCTTGACCCAGATACCACTAAATGGTGCCCTAAGCCAGTGGGACACATGGCCTCAAGCACACCTCCCCGTACCCTAGATACTACTGACTAGCAGTGAGGGTCTAAGGTGGTGTAGTGGGGAGACTATACCCTTGTGATCAGAGTAGAACAATAGTGAAATGGACATATAAACAACATAACCATAATAAACAACTGACATTGTAAGGTAAAACATCTAAATGTTATAAACAAACAATATCAACAATATGAGCATGATATAAAAAATTATGTAATGTCATGTATCTAATAAAAGTAAACAGACAGGCATGAAAACAGAAATGTAATACAATACAAGTGTCAAAATAAAAAAAAGACCAAAACGACTATCTCCAATAGCATCATGAGCCATAGCTCAGTACTATGCCTCCTCGCTCCCATGCTATAAAAAAACCAAGCATCAACCACTGATCACTTTCCCCTATCCCCATTTTCATCCACATAGTCTACTCGAGTACCATTGGTGGCCCAAATATAGTGTGAGATAAACTCTGTAGGCCACCACCAACGATGTCTATAAATATCAAGTCAATGCATATAATATGATCAGTGTGAAGGTGATATGGTAAATAATAATAAAATCTGTAAAGGGTTGGCTCTAGTTCCAGAAGGATACCAGGATGACACTACATACTTTGGCTAGTGCTAGATAATCTCTATACAAGTAACGATATGTATACATATATATGGTCTGTATACGTAGTGACATCTACATCCATATATATAGATACTACTACTATACTATATCTAAGGAATCACCCAGGTGTCCATAAGTAGTATCATGAGTATCACAAGTTTCACGGGATGCCATGCCCGATATCACATGATTAAGGGATTCCATGCTCGATATCACAAGAATAAGGGACATCATGCCCGATATCATAATAATAGGGTCACCATGCTCGAATCATATCAATAGGGTCTCCATGCTCAAATAATATCTATAAAGGTTGTCATGCCCATTCATATCAATAGGGTCACTATGCCTATATCATAACTATAGGGTCTCCATGCCTCTATCATATAAATAGGGTCTTCATAACCATGTATCATAATAGTAGGGTCGTAATGACAAAATCATAGTATTGGGACACTATTCCCACCTATCATGAGTTATTGGGGATTCCATGCTCATAAATCATAACATTTTTAAGTCTTCAAGTCTTTAGGAAAATCTAATAGAAAGGTTCACGGTTCAATAACATTTCTATTTTACAAGGGTGTAACCATTGTTCTATTTAAACAAGTGATGTGGTCATATCAATCACTTTCCATATATATGAATATAGTTTGGTAAGTGTTCTAGCCTTGCTACACCACTACAAATATCCATTATCAATTATGATATCACATTACATAAATCAAACTGAATACAT
Source organism: Viscum album (assembly GCA_963277665.1). Lineage (NCBI taxonomy): Eukaryota > Viridiplantae > Streptophyta > Magnoliopsida > Santalales > Viscaceae > Viscum > Viscum album. The sequence goes on along the minus strand of OY728143.1, from coordinate 955,337,976 downwards.
CGATAGGTGTTTTGGGTTAAGTAACCATAATGGTCGAATAATCATATAAAGGGTGCACCTAAAGGGGTGGATCACATTGAGGTTGATGACCTCCAACATCCTGTAGGATCTATAGGTACCATTAGGTTCTAGAATAAGACAACCAATTTAAGGTAGATTCAATTTAGGGGCAACACATGGTGAAACCGACATGCATAACATAACATATAATATAAAACATCAAGAATTTATGGGATAATTACTAGACTACCTAACTTATGTCTATAGAGGATCACTTGTTCAGTATTGGCATTTGGTTTGGTCCAGATCGAAAGTAAACAATAAAATAATCAAACACCATGAAAATAGGGCATATGATCCTTCACCAAAATAACTCCATTGAGGAGAATAGAAATGAAAAAATGAGACAAAAGAGTGAATCACTTACCAATGGCTATCCAACGAGATGAACGAAAATCAAATCGGATGTCAGAAGGAGGAATTATCAATAAACCTAGAAGGAAGATTGAAGAGGATCCCAATGGGAGGGAAAATGGAGCTACTATCCACTAGAAATAAGAAATAAGAGGGATGGGTAAAGTTATAAGAATTTAAGGGAAAAAGGGTAATTTCACCCAAAAAACTAGGTTCACAAGGTTTGTCTGTGTGGTTGGACAAACCGTGCACCAACCATGTTCCATGTACTACCTCCAAACCCCCCTCACATGGTCATGACACACGGTTCTACAAACCATGCATCGACCATGCATTTTCCATCTGCTAAAAAATTAAAGAGCTTCTGCATGGGTGTGCATCCCAGGTCGCATGGTTAGAACAAACCGTGTGACCCACTACTACTCACTGAAACACCCCGTATGGTTAGGAGAAATTGTGTGGACTAGTCTGCATGATTTCTACTATTTTTATGGCCCATTGATTTCTTACACTAGTCAGGATTACAGGATCTGAACAAGCCCTGAACACCCTCGTTTCATCTATAGAATCATTAGGCATTCATATTAGGATACAACCAAGGAATTAAACTGAAAATTAAAGGATTCTCACCTCATAGAAAAACTGGGTTCTTACAGATGCTTTGAGCCAGAATACTTAGACACAGGTGGTTCAGGAGGCCAGTGGTGAGTGAAAGCTTATGGCCTTGTTTTGAGAGATGCATGTTGAGGTTCAAGAGAATCATAGGAATACAATCCCCTCAGCTTTAGTAGTGACCTATACCCTTTTTCAATAGGTAAATATGAGGAAACTTTCCAATCCCAATGGCCTGGTCTTGAGGGAAAGTATCACAAACGGGGAATCATTATCTATTTGAACCATAAATGAGGATGATATCTTACGCATACATGGGAATGTTTAGGTTCCATTAGAAATATGAGAGGATATGATGTGGGAATATAATGCCTCATCTTGGGAATTACATCTTGGTGTTATCAATATGTATCGAGACTTATTATTGTAGGTTCCAGGCGTAGTGGAAGTGAAATATGGGCGGTGACCAACTTTAATTTTTTCATAATCAATGATTAATCCAGGATCAATATCATGATGAATGCCAATATCCATGGATTGAATAAAAAAATAGACAAATAATAATTTCCCCTATAACCCAGAGAGATGATCAACATAATTTTTTATAATTAATTTAATTAAATAAGAATTATCTTCAAGGTGATTCTTTCTTCATCGATGTGTTCAAATATAGATGCGGTGAGCCTTCATTGCATTGTAGATATCAAGAGTAAATCTCCTCTAGTGATGATCCACACATGCTCTGCGAATCTCTGGATGTCATCAAAGGAGACTCTGGGTGCTAGCACGAAAGATCCTTGCGCTTTCACCATCTACCTTTAATTTCCTTGAGAACCACTTCCAAAGTGTCCCCCTTGATATGGTGGAGGAGAGTCTCCCCCATTCTTAAGAGAGTGATTGGAGAGGAAAGAAATCTCTAGGCTCGATAGGATTTCTCCAAATTATTGTGCACTACCAATTGGCTAGCTCTTGCTTTCACTAGGATAATGATAAAATAATAACATAACTGGGAATTTAATTCACTAGGTATTAATAAATAATTAGTACAAATGCTGTTACTTATTTTATTATTCTATATGAAACCCCCATGTCAAATAATAACAACAATACTATTATTTCCATGACATGTTCTTAACTTTCAAGTTATATTTAAATATTATTTAATCAAATAATATTTAATATTATTTCTCACTGGACCCTTAAACTAGGTACACCCATCCTCCTTAATATTTATCAGGCCTTGAATAATGACTATTTATTTATTAAATAAATAAATAAATTTAACTGCATTATTTGCTGATAAATAATGAAATATTATGCTCACAATATATTCTATTGAATAACTAGTGATAGAATAAAATGCGATCAGGCATACCTAAATAATTATTAAACTACAACCAGGAATAATATTTATTCAACTTGTTAAATAATAAATTATTTAACTGAGATTCTGGATACACTTAGTGTGTGACCCTCTAGGCCTCTTTCTTAGTGGCATTAGGCGAACCTACCTAAAGTCCAAGGTTAGCATCTAGTAACATGACAAGGAACCCATATAGAAAGAAGTTGATGCCACAATGACATGCACATCGTACAAAATCTTACCATGTAATATAATCCCTTTTTCTCGATATCTCTGATCAAGTGGGTTTCATGCAAGTGCCATCAACCCATGTTCTCAATTTCTCATTCTTTGACTTCCCAAAATTGAACTTGCCTATAGAACGCCATGGCCATAAATTTATTTAGGCTATATCATTTTCATCAAAGGTCCTGAGATATCAACTTCTATTATGGAACAAAATGTACAAATCCTTTCTCACATTATTCATTAATGTAGTATTAATCATGACACTCCCAATATATCCTACCTCCCTGCGAACATATGTCATCACAATTTTCTCCAATACATCTAAGTGAACGAGTCATAATACCCATTAATAATAATCTTAAAGTCTAAGGATCAATACACATGTCTGTAGATAAGAAATAAAATGACACTTATAAATATGGATTTCCTACTAGCGGGTCTTGTTCTCATAATATCCTCCTAGACATTATCAAGGGCGTACACCATGAGAAGGTGCCTCAAAGTCCTATGAGTCTTCACCCCTAATAGCCTGTATCATTTATGTCCCTCAAATGATATCATATGGTCATAGAACATGTATTTAAGAATAGTGTCATAACATTTCTGGGTTATCATTATAGCGAGGAACCGCTATGACCTTTTAGTGTGACAGTTACTCTTGGGACATTATCACATACAATGTTATGTATAAGAACAATCAAGATGTGATAAGGAGTTAATTAATATTCATCCAATGAATACGTGTTTATCATGAATTATAAAAGAAGTTGGTTCTAGGGCACCAACTCCAAAAGACTCTAACTTTCACTAGAGCCAACTACTAATAAACTTCAGTATGCTAGCTCTCACATGATACTCATGCTTCTGCTGAGATAAGCCTTTAGTCAAGGGGTCTTCCACATTATCTTCCATGGATACACTGCTCACTACAAATTCACCCATTTGATATAAATACCTCAAGTGGTGATACTTTCGAAGTATGTTCTTTGTTCGTTGATGTGACCTTGGATATTTTGCAAGAGCCACTACTGCAGTATTATCACAATACAATGTGATAGGGTCTTTACTTCTAGGTACCACATCAAGCTCTTGGAAAAAGTTCTGAATCTAGACAGATTTCTTGGCTGCATCAGAAGCCTCTATATATTCAGACTCCACTGTAGAATCAATGATAACTGGTTACTTTGAACTCTTCCATCTCACAACTCCTCCGTTGATATAGAAAACATATCATGATTGCAACTTCAGATCATTCCGATCTGTTTGAAAACCAACATCAACATACCCTATGATGACAAGATCCTTGTCTCCTCCATGCACTAGGAACATATCCTTATTTCTTCTCAAATACTTAAAGATAGTATTAATAGTAGTCCAATACTATTCTCATGGATCTATTTGATATCTTCCTACCATGCTCAGGGCATAGGCAACATCAATTCTAGTACATAACATGACATATATGATTGATCCTATCACTAAAGCGTATGGGATCTAACTCATTCTATCTTTATCCTGTTTTGTATAGGGACACATTTTATTAGAAATATGTAAATCATGTGACACTAGAGAAAATACCCTCTTGGATTGTTCCATACTAAATCTCTTTAGTATCTAGTCAATATATATACTTTGACTTAGTTTAATCAGCCTCTTGGATCTATCACGAATGATCTTGATCCCTAGAATGTAGGCTATTTTTCTTAAGTCCTTTATGAAGAATCACTTGTTCAACCAATCCTTAATAGATTGTAATACTGGTACGTCATTTCCAATAAGTAATATGTCATCAACATATACTAATAGGATAATGACTGCATTCCCATTAAACCTTTTGTAAACACATGACTCAAATTCATTCTTAATGAAACCAAATTCCCTTATGGATTTATTTAATTAAATATTCCATGACCTGGATGCTTACTTCAATCCATAAATAGACCTATGCAACTTGAAAAATCTTTTGGCATCACCTGGTGTCACAAACCCTTCTGTTTGTATCATATAGACATCTTCCTGAAGGTTCTCAGTAAGGAATGTAGTTTTGACATATATCTTCCAAATCCCATAGTCATAGTAAGTTGTTATGTCAAGTATGATTCTTATTGATTTAAACATGGAAACTAGTGAAAAGTTTTCATCACAGTAAGTTCCTTGACGCTGTTTAAAACCTTTAGCCACTAACCTTGCTTTATAGGCACTTACATGACCTTCTATGTCCAGTTTCTTTTTGAAAACCCATTTACACCCAACAGGATTTACATCAACCGGTGCATCTAAAAGAACCCAAAATTGGTTCAGATACATGGAATCCATCTCAGAATTCATAGCTTCAAGAAATATTGTAGCTTCTGAGCTCTCTACTACAACTTCACCCCTTTGATAGAAATCCCTCAATAGGTGATACTTTTGGAGTATGTTCTTTGTCCGTTGATGTGACCTTGGCTCTTTTTCAAGAGCCACTACTATAGTATTATCACAATACAATGTGATAGGGTTTTTACTATTAGGTACCACATCAAGATTTTAGACAAAGTTTTGAATCCATATGTCTTCCTTGGCTACATCATAAGATACTATATATTTGGACTCTACTGTAGAATCAGTGACAACTGGCTGCTTTGAACTCTTCTAGCTCACAACTCCTCCTTTGAGATAGAAAACATATCATGGTTGCGACTTCAGATCATTCTGATCTGTTTGAAAACAAACATCATCATACCCTATGATGAAAAGATCCTCTTCTCCTCCATATGCCAAGAACATATCCTTATTTCTTCTCAAATACTTAAGGATAGTCTTAACAGTAGTCCAATGATGTTCTCCTGGATCTGCTTGATATCTGCCTACCATGCTTAGTGTATAGGCAACATCAAGTCTAGTACATAACATGACATACATGATTAATCCTATCGCTGAAGCATATGGGATATAACTCATTCTATCTTTCTACTATTGGGTTTAGGGACACATTTTCTTAGAAATATGTAAACCATGTGACACTGGAACCAATCCCCTCTTGGATTGTTCCATACTAAATATCTTTAATATCTGGTCAATATATATACTTTGACTTAGTCCAAGAAGCCTTTTGGATCTATCACGAATGATCTTGATCCCTAGAATGTAGGCTATTTTTCCTAAGTCCTTCATAGAGAATCACTTGTTCAACCAGACCTTAATAGATTGTAAGACTGGTATGTCATTTCAAATAAGTAACATGTCATCAAAATATACTAATAAGATAATGACTTTATTCCCATTAAACCTTTTGTAAACACACACCTCACATTCATTATTAATGAAACCAAATTCCATTATGGATTCATCTAATCAAATATTCCATGACTTGGATACTTACTTCAATCCATAAATGGACCTATGCAACTTGAAAAAACTTTTAGCATAACCTGGTGTCACAAACCCTCCTAGTTGTGTCACATAGACATCTTCCTGAAGGTTCCCATTAAGTAATGTAGTTTTGACATCTATCTTCCAAATCTCATAGTCATGGTAAGATGCTATGTCAAGTATGATTCTTATGAATTTAAACCTAGAAACTAGTGAAAAGGTTTCATCATAGTCAGTTCCTTGACATTTTTTAAAACCTTTATCCACTATCCTTGCTTTATAGGTACTTACTTTACCTTCCATGTCTAGTTTCTTTTTGAATACCCATTTACACCCAATAGGATTTACATCAACTGGTGCATCGACTAGAACCCAAACTTGGTTCTGATACATGGAATCCATATCAGAATTCATAGCTTATAGCCATCTTGCAGCTTCTAAGCTCTCTACTGCCTTTTTGTAGGAGAGATATTCATCATTGTCCAACAATAACGAGTCACCATACTCAGTGACAAGAAAACCATATCTCTCTGGTTCCCTTACCTCTCTTACACTCCTACACAGTACTTGTGTTTCAGGAACCAATTCTTCCATGAGGACCTATGGAACTTGTTCCTATACCAACTCCTGTGTATCTTGAGCATCAAATTCATTGAATTCAATCTTGATCCCACTATACTTTTTGAGTATGTTCTCCCTCACAATAAAGACATATTTTCTGGTGAAAATTACTTTATTTTTTGAGGGGTTTTATAGGCAGTATCCCTTTGTTTCCTTGGGATACCTATAAAGATACACTTCATGCCCCATGGTGCTAGTTTGTTGCATGAGAAAGCCCTAAAAAACACCTCACATCCCTATACACATGTATTATATAAAATGGGTTTCTTTCCACTCCACATCTCAAATGGAATTCCATTTTATGCTTTAGTTGGTACTCGGTTTAATGTGTATATCACAGTTTGTAATGAATATCCCCAAAAGGATAATGGAAGATCTTCATGACTCATCATCAACCTTACCATGTCCAACAAGGTATGGTTCTTCCTTTCACTAACACCATTCCACTATGGTGTATAAGGTGGAGTGAGTTGAGGTAGAATCCCAAACTCCTATAAAATGTCGATGAACTCTTGGTTAATATATTCTCTACCTTGATCTGATCGAAGTTTATTTATATTCTTACCAATATGTTTCTCTACTTCATTCTTGAATTTCTAAAAGGACTCAGACTTATACCTCATTAATTAAATATATCCATATCTACTCAAGTCATCAGTAAAAGTTATGAAGTAAGAATATCCACCTCTAGATTCTACTAGAAATGGTCCACACACATTAGTTTGTACCAATCCTAGAAGCTCTGTGGACCTTTCACCATTTCCACCAAATGGTGGTTTGGTCATTTTACCTTATAAACAAGTGTGACATCTATCAAGTGGTTTTAGCTTAGAAGAGTCTAAATAACCATCTCAACAAATCTTTTTCAAACACTTCTCATTTACATGACTGGGATGATGATGCCAAAATTGGGTGTTATATGAGTCATGTGAACTTAATTTTTTTATCAATTTCCAACACTTTGTTTTCATAATTTAATAAATACAAACTTTTATTTAAATGCGTCATATCATAACATATGTTTTCCTTATAAAAGAAATAATGTTTTATTTTTGAACTTGAAAATAAATACATATGTATGCAAACTTGATATAAAAATTATGTTTTTGGTAATGTTAGGTACATAATAACAGCCATGTAAAACCAAAATCATCCCCGTTGGAAATGTGAGGTGGTAGTCACCAATGGAAAGAGTAGCTAACCTCATACTATTGGCAGCTCGCAGATCCACCTCTTCTCTGGCATTTTTTCAGAATCTACTTGGTTCCTACATTTGAATATATATGTGATCACCACAAGATGGATCTAATACCCAATGTGTATAAATGGAAAGATTTCACTTGACAACGAATGCACTTTTGTCTTCCACTTTCCTATGGGTATAATTTCTCTTCTAGTGGCCTGAATTTCCACATATAGAGCATACTGCCTTTTTTTCCTTGCCCCAACTTTGGATATTCTTCTTCTTGGTCGGACGATGCTCGGGGATTTAGACTATTTATAGGTATTAGTCCCCTTTTCCTTGTCTTTCCTCTTCCTATTCACTATAAGGACTACGTTTTTTACACCCCATGTCCTTATCCTCTTAGAAATCAGGGTCATAAGTTTTGATAGACTCTTCTCATTATTTCTCATATAATAATTCACAATAAAACTAGAGAAAGTCTTGGGAAGTGATGATAGTATTATATATGTACAAGAATCATATGGGAATTTAATCCCTAAGATGTCCATATACTCAATGTATCCAATAATCTTGACTACATGTGGCCCAGCTGGCACAGACTCTCCAAGCTTAGTGGTGAAAAAAGAATTAGAGATCTCATACCTCTCTTGTCTCGCATTCTCTTGATAGAGATCCTGAAGGTGAGACATCATGATATAAATATCCATTTCCTCATGTTTATTCAATATCTCATTTGTAATATCCCAGAATTCCATGTATTTTTTTTAAATTATATGGGATTATTTCAAGACTAGACACTGAGACAGAGTGCGATTTTGAGACCAAAAGTGCCTGAAATGATCCATAAAAAAATGTTAAGTTTTAAATAGTGTGTGTGAGTGATTTTCATAAAAAAGTGGAATAACTCTTAAATGGGTGCCTAGATAAAAAATCTAAGGGAACCATTGCATTTAGGATGGTGGGTTTACCCTAGGAGCGACTTAAGTTTAGTCGGCACGGGCCTCCAGTGAGAAAACCCAAAAATGACAAAACCATAAATAAAATAATTAAATAAAATTATTTTATTTTTTAAATCTTTATAACACATGAACAATGATTCAGATTGAAAATCTGAGACCACCATTGATCTCATGAGGGCATGCTTTCCTTAGGTAGATCCTAACATTGGCCGATGTGAGCCAACAGTGGGAAGTGGTTTTTGGCCATAAATAAAATAATTGAATAAAGATTATTTTATTTTAAAATCCTTATAAATCATAAATGGTAACTCAGATTGGAAATCCGAGAGTACCATTGAGTTTGTGAGGGTGTTCTTCTCTTAGAAGAAGCCTAACATCAGCTGGCACAGGCTGATTGTGAAAGTTGGTTTTTAGGATGTAACTGTAAATAAAATAATTTAAATAAAAAATTGTTTTATTTTTGAATCCTCATAACTCACAAACGGTAACTCGGATTAAAAATCTAATACCACTGTTGAGTTTATAATGATATGTTCTTCTTAAGAGAGACCTAACCTCGACCGAAATGGGTCAAGGGAAAAATTTATTTTTCAGATGTTTTAAGGAAAAATAAAATAAACTTAAAAAGTTTATTTTATTCAAAATTGTTTCACTACAATGCAACGATGATCCAACTGTTTCATTTCATAAATGAAACTATGTAACGACACTACAACACAAAGTAACAGAAACATTGTTTCCTAAATAAAACAACATAATGACAGTGACTCAACATAACAGAAATGATGTGATGTGTTTTCTCCATTTAATGGGATGATAAGAATTGGGGATGATAGCGGGATCTTGAAAATCACTTTGAATCTATAGAGGATCACCGTTGATGTATGACGAAGTAAACCTATCCAATGACAAACTCCGATGAATTGGAAAGAAGTGATGACACTTTGGAGAGAGAATTTGAGACTGGAGATCGACGGATGACGACAAACGATCTTCCTCGACTAATCTTTGTTTTCCCAGGTAGGGGTTTAAATCAGTGTGATTATTATTCCCCTATTCTTCCCTTCTAAATGAAGAACATGGATCAACTCACTAACTAGTTGATATCTAGATGATTTCTTCTAGTGGTATTGGGAATAAATATTGTGGGTTGATGTTGGGGATTAAAAATCTTAGTGATTTAATTGTGCTTTGTGACCCCACTGACAAGAATAGATCCAAGCCAAAACAAACAAAGGCCCGAATTTTACATTGGGTGTTATTTGTGACCCCCCCTCTCTCCCCTATTATTCTTCACTGATGGACCCACGAGGTTGTGTTAGGTTTTTTTTCGGGAGGTTTTGAGCGCAAATGGACCCCCAGAGTGACGAAAAAGTAGTCTTGAGGCCATAACAATAAAGGCGGTGACCCGAGGATTGCAACAATGCTTTTAGAATGGAAATCGGACCACCACACCGATAGTGGTGACCCACAGAAGGAGGGACGGTGCCGATGGTGGTGCGGTTGCGGGTGATGATGAGGGTCATGTCTAGGGTGGGCCATGATGGAGCAGGGGTGACATGGCGACGGTGCAACACCACATCGCCAGGTGGTGGCACATGGTCAACAGACTGCGTGCAGAGGACCCGACTGACCCCAGGCTAGCTGCGTGGCGTTGGAGTCCGCGGAGGAGGGGAACGTGACTCTGTCAAGCTGCGTCAGCAGAGTAGGGACGCGGTTCCCACCACATTCCAAGTGGATTGGACTGGCCTGCTGGGTAGGCCGAGCTGAACCAGCAGGCCAGACCTGGCATCGAGCCAGACCGATGGAGTAAACTGAGTCGCTGGGTGGCCCAGGCTGGAGGAGAACCGGCTCGCCATTGCGGGCCAAGACGAACAAGAAATCGGGTCACTGTGCAGCCTAGCTGGAAATAAACTGGTCTGACTAAGTCAGATCAGGTCGAAGAATATAGACTGGGTCACTGGGTGACCCAGTGGGTTGGACCCATGGCCAAATTGGGCCAGGTCTAGTAAGGCCCAATGGGCCTGACCACCGAACCAGGCCGGACAGGTTTGACCTAGACCTGAAACGGGTTGGGTCGGGTTGAACAAAATGGGTCAAGTCATACGGGACCCCCGAACTAGGTTGGTCGGGTTGGTCCGACCAAGTTGCACTTGGCCCGGATGCAACCAATCCCTATTTACTAAAATGCCAATATCTTTCAGACCGAGTGTCCGATTGACACACCGTCCATGGCATTGGGATACTTACGACAAGACGGTCCTTTGGGTATACTCTAAGTGAGTTTTTGTGGTAGTCGAGATATGACCGATGACTTGAGGAGTAGATTCTCTCAAAATCAAGTGCACTGGAGAGCGAGAATCCTAAGGTTAGCTGTGACACAAAGGATATGAAGAGCAGACCTTAGTGGTCCAGTAGGATATCAAACCTTAGTGGTCTAGAATCCAAGCAGACCTTAGTGATGTAACACCCCAAGCTTCTACGGTACGTTTCCCTTCGAATAATGCGATAGCGTGTGTTGTACGCAACCTCGAGTTCTAACACACACCACAACTAATTAAACTAGCCGTTGTGAATAGTAATACCTACTTTTTGAAATCATATATATTCTATATTTCAAAATGGACTTCATTTTTGGATTCGGAATATCAAAATTAGCCTAGGGTGAAATTTTGGTACATTTCGGATAACTTTCATATTTTGATGAATAGTGAAAATTTCTAAATTTTAATTAAAAACAACTTTTTTAATCAAAATAATTAATAGTGATAAATTATGAATTTGAGTGGTTTTAAAGTATATTTAGAATATATTTTTACCATTCAATTTAATGTTTATCATTGGACATAATTTTACAATTAAACCGAACATAAACAAGTGTCAATCTTTTGATAGTTATTATCTCTTAAAAACACGCTTTTTGTTTTGACAGCGGGAATTAATTTTAAATTAATTTCTGCCACTTCTGTGTTTTGAATTTAGGAAAATGGATTCCATATTTGGAATCAGGATGTTCAAATTGTGTAAATAGGTAACTTTTATTTTTAGACATTTTGAATAGTTACTGTGGTAAATATTTTATTTACCATGGTTAAAGGGTAAATCCGGTAAATAAGGGTTAAAAAAATAATATTATAATAATAAAAAATTACCCTAAAACGTGTCCTAACCTTATTGGTGGACACATACCCGACCATGGGCATCCTTTGGTCAATTTGGGGACCCCTTGGAGCCACTTGTATGTGGTAGGGACACTTTATATTAATAAAGTTAAAATAAAAATAAAAATGGCATAAGCTTACATCTTTTAGAAGAACAATTTTTACATAGGGTTATACATGTTGGATTTTTGATTATAAATATTCATTAGAAAGCTAAAAAGATTTCCTACATAATGATATTTTATTTATAATTTTTAGACATTATATAATTTATTTTATTTATGACACAATGATGATGCAGTAATTACTAAAATAGTGAAAAATAAAAATAATTGATCTTATAAATACCCAAATAATTATAATATGAAACTTTTAATGAATTAAACTAATTTTCTATGATAATATGATATATTAGGATTGATTTAATTGACTTTGTTCGAAGTAATCAATCTGTTATGAGTTTCACAAAAATCAACTATTGAATAGTGTCAAAATTGACATAAAAGAGTTCTTAAAACAAATATTATATTATTAATTGATATTAAATTCCTAAAAATCTAAGGTTCGGCCAAGAGACTTATATTATGATAGGTTAATCATTAATGGACCACTTGGGGGTCGATTGGATGTATATAGTAAGTTTATTAACCATATTATATAAAAATACAAAGAGACATTGTAAAAGTGAAACTAATTAACTTAGAGTTAATACTTAAAGATAAGGTTAATATAAGTACCCAAACCTGTCTAAATTCTATTGGATGAGTTGTTTTCGACCTATCCCCACCTCATACTTTGAATAGTCAACTTTGGAGCCTTTAGAAACCGAATATGAATTTATTATAAATTAATATTTCTAGCTTTTCCAAAGGTGCCCCTCACCCCTCTTATAAAAGGGCACTCCTCCTTCTCATTTCTTCACACCTTCAAAGCCTTTTGGTTCGGCCAAACTCTGCCCAAATACTCTCCCAACATCCCTCAATACAACCTAGAGGCCTTAGTTTGATCAGAAATCCAACCTAAGGAGCCCTTTTGATCAAATCAAAAGGAAGAACCCGAAGAAGAGGTAATGATTTCACCACCCTTTTCTAAGTTCATTTCTTCTTCCACTTCTTCTTCCTTTGTTCTTACCATTCTGAAATAATAACTCCAGTATCTCACATATACTGTGATGTTATTATAAATATGGTACAATCATATTCAGTATTCTATCCACCCTTTGAATAACATGTCACCATACGTGCGTACGTACGGCTTACCGTCTCCACGTCGTGGTGTAATTGTTATTCAATATAATATTATTTGGATGGGTATAATAATGATGTGTAACTCATGTAAATAATAAATATAACATGTTAATGATTCTGTATATATGATATACCATCCATTTATATATTATTTTAATATCAAAAGAATGATATTGTCGCTCGTGCGTACGTACGGACTACCGTCTCCACGAACGCGATGAGATTCATTCTCCATCGTATCCATTCAAGTATAATTATCATTTGATGATTTAAAAAATGATGTTTAAGGACTTGATATCATTCTGGATATGAATAATATACAACCTATCCTTTACATACATGTCTTACGTAACAAAACATACAAAAGAAAACAAGTAAGTTAACACCCGAAACGACGATAATTCTAAGATATTATTAACAAATCAATGTTAAAAGATCATATATGATATCATATTAATATATATGATTCTTGTATAATTTAATAACAACTATTTCACCATTATACAGGAGGTTAACCTACCCCAACCAAGGAAAAGTACAAGGTAAGGGTTATTTCACAATCTCTTCTTTATCCGAGGTTGTTTATACGTAATAATCTACTGGGATCTCTTTATCATCCACATCCATGTTTCTTAAAAATGCATTTCAAAACATTTTTACTATTTACTAGAATATGAGTTAAAGTCATTTATACCCTTTTTGACTTTTTATAAGAGGTTTATAAAGAAATCTTTCCGTCGTTTTCAAAACAAGGTCCTTTTTAACCTTTTCGACAGAATTGAGGTAAGAATGTTTTTTTTAACTTATACGGCGGGTGCGGTTATTTTCCGCCGTTATAAAATCGTCGAAGCTTCCCATACAAGCTTATAAGAATATTTTCAAAGAAAATGTTTTATTTTATATGGATCTTAAATGATTTCAAAATAAAAGGAGATATTTCTTTTAAAAGAATTTTGATTTCATCTATGTCAACATCCTTTGATGGATTTTAAGATTATTTGAAGTTGATTTATTATGATACAAAACTTCTATATTGTATTGAAGGTTTTGTGATATGTTTGACTGTGGATGTGCTATTTTTATACCATTCATAGTTTATTGTGAAAGTATTGACATTTCGTATGCTAGTTTTAATACGAATGTTTATGTTATGTTTAAACCTTTTCATATGGGAATGCATTGGACTTAATAAGTGACGGGTGGAGCCCGCTATAGCTCCTCGATGCATCGGTAGGTCTCATGAGACAAACTAGTGTCTTGGCACAAGGCCTTGACAAAATCTTATTTGTAGTCTTGGCACGAGGCCTTGGCTATGTGGTTATGATAGTCTGGCATTATGCATTCCAACATTATGAAAGTGGTTATTGATTTTTGCATGTGATTATTCGATTAGTAGAATATCCATGTGAATAAGTAAATGGCATTATTTCATTTTACTTTTGCCATACCATGTTGAAGTTCAATTTTAAAAGGCTTTTGTTTTAGTAATGCATTGCCTTAAATGTTTATTCTTATTTATGAAAGTTTCCGCTATATTGTTATCCTTACTGGGCATTTGAGCTCACCCCTTTTCTATGTTTTATTTTTCCCCAGGATGTGAAGAAGTAAATTATGAATGACCTGCAGGGATATTATGAGGGGATAGTAGTGTGGATTATGGAGACATTATGTTGTTGTAGTAGTTTTTCATTTTATGATGTAATGTAAAACTTATGAATATATCTAGTGTTTCCAAGGCTACTAAACCAATCGGTCTTTCGAGATTTGATCTCTCTTGTGATCATTCCAATGTTACGAAGTAATGCACCGACTCTGGGTAGCTGGGGTCGGGGCGTTACAAGTGGTCCAAGAGGTGATTGGACCTTAGTGGTCCAAGAGTCAAGTGGACCTCAGTGGTCCAGGAGCCGAGTAGACCTTAGTGGTCCAGCAGTCGAGCGAACCTCAGTGGTCCCGTAGCCAAGCAGACCTCAGTGGTCCAACAACCAAGCAGATCTTATTGGTCTAGAAGCCGAGCAGACCTCAGTGGTCTAATAGCCGAGTGGACCTTAGTGGTCCAGTAGCTGAATAGACCTTAGTGACTCATCAAGGATGAGTCCCTTAGTAGTACAAGATAATTCAGCTTTATAACTGATAATCTTACTTTCTATACTTTGAGTTATACCTAGTGTGAGCTATTTTTTCTTTGTGGTATTTCCTTTATGGTTTTGGGTCCCTACCGAGTATTGTATTACTCACCCCTACATGGGCTTCACCTGCACATGTCATATACCGTGCAGGTGATCGATGCTTCGATAGAGACCTTGGTGGTTTGGGACCAGGTGGTGCTTAGTGAGACAGGACAGACAAGCGTACTTCTATAGCTACAAGCTACTACCCTTCACCTACCCTTCATCCAGGGGTCTTGAGGTGGCAGACCATGATAGTTGTACTTTCCTTTGTGGCTTTGGGATTTTATTTTGACCCCTTTGTACTTTCAGCTTATACTGTACTCTCAGTAGTAATCTCAGTGACAATTGTGGTTTACTTTGTGTTTAATTTCCACAGTTTGAGCTTTGTGCATGTGTACAGGTTTGAAGTCAAATGCCTTCCCTTTTTGGGATATGCCTACTTGTTGCTAGTTTCCAGCCCCTGGACTATGGAAGGTGGGCTTGGGGTAGTCACGACACGAGCCCTAGGGGACGGGTCACGACATCATTGCTCATGGATGATAGTATGAGGTAATGAACATCCGTAACATCATTCAGATGTTTCTCATATATAGAGAGCTCCTTATCACTTGCCTCATTTATAGGTGCAACTAGTAAAGTTTATTTCAGCACATATAGTTTCCTTTTATGGCGAAGGATGACTCGAAGTCACCTTTGCCTCTCCTAGAAATTAGTGATGGTGAGAAGTTTCTCCTTCTCGAGTATGGATCTAAGCGATATATTTGAAGTCATTTTTAATGCATTTTCTAAAAATAATATGAAAAAAGTTTTATTAATTTATCTGATAAAATTAAGAAAAATAAAAAAATAAATATTCATTAGTCTCCCACTATTTTATCAAAACCCAATAGTCCTCACCATTGGCTTCAAAATATCATATTTCTTAGACATTCTAGCGACAAGGATCCATATTTCCCTTCTCATTACCCCAACTTTGTCTGTTCAAGAAATTTGAAAGGTTTTAAGTAGGCATTATAAATTCCAACTGCATTAACTCACAACTCCTTGATTTGTTGAGTGGACCCCCTAATCCCAAAATCCCTAATTTTGGATTTCCTCAACCTTTGCCTCTCAGTTACACTAAGTCATGCTTTGGTAGTCAACCTTTGATGTAAAATAAGTCAAGTCAACCCAAAGCCTCAAATTATAATTCCCTGATAATTTAAAGCACCCCAACTTTGGCTGGTCAAGCACTTTGAACTATGGTTCGATTCTAACCAAAGTAATGGAAGGCTATACCGACTAAATATTTTATTGAGGGATTTTATCCTTTATACATAAATTTTCATTTATTATCTTTTCACATGATTTTTAATATTAAGTGGGATAATATTAAGTGATTGACTATGTATTAGATAAAGTTTACGCATAAGAAAATTTATTTTAGTTCTATCTTGCATGCTTGTTAATTCATTAATTATGTGATCATGACAAAACATCCACAATGAACAACCATAAAACTGACAAAAATAAAATAAAGGGTATGATCATGAGCTTTTTATAATGGTTAATTTATCTAGTGGTTGATAAACTAACCACTGACCTAGGGGAGAAACACCTTGAACCAATTAGGTTTGTGTTTATAGCTTTCCACCTGTCCACCTTTGTATCTCCTTGGATTGGTTTCACCTTAGCTCCTAACTTGAACTGCATCCACTATCTTGGCAGATCCATCCATTACATATGATTTTACTCACACGTAGGTGAGGGGTAAAAAGTTTTTTACATAAAAGAAATCATGGGCACTCAGAACCTACATATTAATGAGGAGAGTAGGCATGCAGGGCAACAATTTAATTTAATAATAAATTAAAAGGGGAACCAATCACATACAAAGGTCTGGTCTAGCTCATGATCATCCACATGCATGAAACTAATTTACACATTTAATAAAACTAGAATTAAATTATTTAATAATTCTTATTTAAGATAAATCACGCTCAAATCGATTAATTATTATCTTTAATTAATCAATCCTTTTATCTTAATCCTTTTTCTAAATTTCCTTATTATTCTCATCCATTATAATTTTAAAAAATAAAAATTCATTTAAAATTTACCTTTTACACAACATTTACCTTGGAGGTTACCTGGTGAATACTCGTCTAAAACTACCCAACATGTATTATACTTGTATACACATTATTCTTTGTGACATGTAGTATGCACACAAAATTATAATTGTAATACAACTCATACATGATATGCAGATATTTGAACACTACACATATGTTGATTATATATATATATATCAAACACCTATAAAATGTTGTGTCCCATATTTGCACCCACACGAAGGTACATGTCTCAAGGGTTACATAATTTAATAATAAATTTTAAATCTGCATAATCTGGAAAGCGTACACAACATATAGATCCGACTACATGGCATGTACCCTCCTCACCATCCATCAACATTACACACCTGGGGAAATGAAATATGGGGTGTACTTTGGAAATCTTCATAGTACATAGCGTGTCTATTGGTCCATATGCTGTTTTGAATCTGTATTACATGGTCACTAATCGACTAAGCCGTGTATTGCATACACAGCCTGACTCTAACCTAAAAGGGACTACATGCCATGTTCAGTGGGCCACATGGCATGTAGTCTAGATGACCATGCACCAGTCTGTCCTGGTCAACACACAGTGTAAGAATTAACTATACTGGGCATAATTAATGCACACAATTTGAGTAATTTCCAAACTACTCCTGATGCATTGAACACAACTACATGACGTGTAGATATGACTACATGGTGTGTACTGGTGTATTACCTGGGAAAAACCCTTAGCACCTCTAGATGAGTTCCTTGATTTAATTTTAATAAAAAAATTAATCTTTTCCATTAGATCTGTGAGAAACGAGAGAGGAAGAACAGATCTCATAATTCAAATTAAAAGAAAGATTAAACTTGAATTTATAAACTAAATTATTAAATCATAAATCATCAATGAATTATTTAATTAATTATAATCAATAATATTCCCCCTCTAATACCACTTGTAGGTTCTGGGCATAATGGAAGCACGAGATAGGTGGTTTCCAACTTTAATTTTTTCATAATCAATGATTAATTCGGGATCAATATGATAATGAACACCAGTATCCACAGATTGAATTAAAGGAAAATAAACTAAGAAGAATTGCCCCCGAAACCTAGAGAGAGGATCAACATATTTTGTTTATAATTAATTTAATTAAATAATAATTACCTCCAAGGTGATTCTTTTTTCATTGATGCGTTTGACCACAGATCTGTGGTGAGAATTTGTTATGTTGTAGAGATCAATATTATATTTCCTCTAGCGGTGATCCACACATGCTATGCAAATCTCTAAACGTCACCGAAGGAGTCTCTGGGTGCCAGCACGAAATATCCTTGTGCTTGCATCATCCATCTTCGATCACCTTGAGAACCGCTTCTAAGGAATTCCACTTGGTCCAGTGGAGGAGGGTCGCTCTCATTCTTGAGTGCGTTCTTGGAGAAGAAATAACTCTCTATGCTTGGGAGGATTTCTCTAAATTGTTGTGCACAACCAATTGGCTAGATCTCACTTGCCCTAGGCTAATGATAAAATAATAACATAATCGGGAATTTAATTCACTAGGTAATAATAAATAATTATCTCAAGTGACATTACTTATTTTATTATTCCATGTGAAACCCCCATATCAAATAATAACAACAATACTATTATTTCCATGACATGTGATTAACTTGAATGTTATATTTAAATATTATTTAATCAAATAATATTTAATATTATTTATCACTAGACCCTTAAACTCGGTTTCCCATCCTCCTTAATATTTATCAGTCCTTGAATAATGATTATTTATTTATTAAATAAATAAATAAATTTAACTGCATTATTTGCTGATAGATAATCAAATATTACACTCATAATATATTCTCTCGAATAACTAGTGACAGAATAAAATGTGATCAAACATACCTGAATAATTATTAAACCAAAACCAGGAATAATATTTATTCAACTTGTTAAATAATAAATTATTTAACTGATATTTCATATACACTTAGTGTGTGACCTTCTAGGCCTCTTTCTCAATGGCATTAGGAAAACCTACCTAAAGTCCAAGGTTAACATCTATAAACACACCAAGGAGACCATAGAGAAATAAATTGATGCTGAAATGACATGCCACCTTATACGAACACTTACCATGTAATATAACCCCTTTGTCTCGATCTCTAATCAAGCGGGTTTCCTGTAAGTTCCATCAACCCATGTGCTCGATTTCTCATTCTTTGACTTCCCAGAATTGAACTTTCCTATAGAACACCATGGCCATGGATTTATTTATATCATTTACATAAAAGGGCATGAGATATCAACTTACATTATGGAATATAAGGGAAAAATCTTTTCTCGCATTATTCATTAATGCATTATTACTCGTGATGCACCCAACATATCCTACCTCGCTATGAATATTTGTCGTCATTGTTTTCTCCAGTACATCTAAGTGCGTGAGTCATAATACCCATTAATAATAATCTTAAAGTCTAAGGACCAATACACATGTATGCAGATAGGAACATCCAATGACACTTATAAATGTGGATTTCCTACTGGTGGGTCTCATTCTCATAACATCCTCCTGGACATTACCAAGGGTGTACACCCTGAGAAGGTGCCTAAAATTCCTATGAGTCTCCACCCTTGATAGATTATATCATTTGTGTCCCTCAAATTATATCATTTGACCATAAAACATATATTTAAGAATAGTGTCATAGCACTTCTGGGTTCTCATCATAGTAGGGAACTGCTATGAACTTTTAGTGTGATAGTTACTCATAGGATATTATCACATACAATGTTATGTAGAAGAAAAATCATGATGTGATAATGAGTTAATTAATATTCATCCAATGAATACATGTTTATCATAAAGTATAAAAGAAGTTGGTTATAGGGCACCAACTCTAACAATGTTTCCATTATCGGTGGCTTGGTATGAAATAGGAGATATATGACTTTATTACCTGTTGTTCCACCTATCAATAGGTGAAGGAAGATCATTAGTGACCAATAGGACTTTTATAGCTGTTTTCTATTCTTGAGTGGAATTGGGATGATGTCACCATGGATTTCATGGTAGGTTTTCCTAGATTACCTTGAGGTAACAATAAAGTTTGGGTTATATTTTATTAGTTGATGAAAGTCACCCACTTTATACATGTTTGAGAGACCTTATCAGTGGATGATCTAGGGAGGATATATTTCAGGGAGATCATACATCTTCATGGAGCTCTAAGTTCTATCATATCAGATAGGGATGCTAGTTTCACAATGCGGTTTAGAAAGGGTTGTAGAAGGACTTGGGTACACAGGTGCTTTTGAGCACAACCTATCACCCTCAGACTGATGGTCATAAAGAGAGCATGATTTAGGTGTGGGAAGATATGATCCATGCAAGTGTCCTTAATTTTATGGGTTTTAGGAGAATCATATATCCATAGTTGAGTTTTATAATAATAATAATAGTTTTCAAGATACCATACAGATGGATCCTTATAAAGCCTTGAATGGTAGGACATGCCGATCCCATATATGCTAGTTAAATCCAAGGGAGTTAGCGCTTCTTGGACCACATCGCATTTAGGAGACTTCAGAATAGGTACAATTGATCAGGAAGCACATGATGACATCCTAGAAAAAAAATCATATACCAATCGACGTAGATGACCTCTTGAGTTTGAGATCAGGAACTGGGTTTTCTAGTGAGTATTTCTCAGGTTGGGCCAACGACGGATCAGAAGGTAGGGTAAGCCTACTTCTAAATTTGTCAGACCTTTTTAGATATTAGAGAGGATTAGACCAGTGGCTTACCAGATAGAACTTCCTCATAGGTACTATTCTATGCATAATTTTTTCATATGTATCAGCTTTTTTGGTATTATCTTGACCAAATGTAGGTTTTACATCGTGAGGAGGTTGAGTTAGATATGAATACTTATTTTAAGAAGTATCCAACGCGTATCATAGACCAGAGTATGAATACTCTCTGAGGAAGTTTAATTCCTTCAATACGAGTTCTATGATAGCACAACTGAGTACAAGATGAGACTTGGGAGTAGGAATCTGACGTACATGATCATTGGAAAAAGATTTTCTCAGATGACCCCTTACCACCCTCAGAAGGCCAACTCCCAGATGAGTTTCTTTAAGGAGGGGAGGTTGCAAAGAACTGACTTTTTATGAAGGTATATACCATTTTTTCTAGATTAAATTATTTTTTATCCTAGTGAGTGTTATATATGGCCTAAGGAAGGTCTTGAGAGAATCCAAGGATTGTTTGGAGCCTAAAGCACTGATTCATGGAGGAAATAGGTTGGGCACCTGGTTTTTCCAAATTGTGCACCTAAGCCCACATAGTTTGGTCAAATAATGTGGGGTGTTGCAGATGAATACTAAGGGCCACATGGTTAGAGTAAACCATGTGACCTAAGCCTCATGTTCATGTGGTTTATCTCAGACAAGTGACAAATGCATTTCTCATGGGTTATGCATGGTTAGTCAAATTGTGTGCATATCCCATGGGGGGGTGGTTCCTTGGGTAGTAGCTACCACATAGTTGGCACACAATTTTTCCAACCATGTAGCCAAACTATGTGCCCCCTTAATAAAGGGGTAAATTACCCTTTCCCCCTTAATAAGTTTTAAAAACTTCTACCTCTTTTCTTTTCTTATCCAACTGACATACAACCCTCTTCCTCACCCATGAAGATCTTCTGTGGCCTAAGTTAGGTTCATCAACAACTCCTCTATCAGGACTTAGTTTCCTTCACTGTTAGATGCATTAGATAGCTAATGGCAAGAGCTTTAATCCTCTTCCTTATTTTTCTTAGCTTCTCTTCCCATATTCTATGCTATTTTAGTGTGAAATAATATACCATATTTTCATGGAATTTTTCTATTCTTCATTTTTCTCCCATTCTACTTCAAATCTGAAGCTGGTACTAAACAAGGAGTCATCCACAGGCCTAAGGTAGGCAGTTTAGTAATTTTTCCTAAAATTTTAGGTGTTTTTATATAATTTAACATTATTATGCATGACATAAATTTTTTTGTGATGCCTTAAAATATCATTATTAATTTTAAATTAATTAAAAAATGTTATAATACACCCCTAAAGCCTTGTTAAATTATTTAAAGAATGTGTATCTTGTTGGTTTCCCTCCATTTGGGTGTGTTGAATTAATTTCCCTCATTAATGTAAATGTTTAATTGACCAACCATCTACTAAGTGGTTTGGATTGACCTTTAATTGGATTTACTTTCTTTATAAATTAAATAGAATTGGGTATCAAGGCCACACCATGTGTTTTATATTTTTATATATGAATTATATAAATTGTGACACCCATGATTAGATTGGGTTAAATTAATATAAATGATCAAGGGGTAATTCCTCATGATTATAATGATCAAACCATTGATATTAGTCATTGGAAAATGGTTAAGGGATCTATTGACCATGAAATTTCATGCTTCCTTACGTTGGGTGATAGGCATGGCATCTCACCCAGTTTACTTTTACTTGGATGATAGGCATGGCGTTTCATGTTCCCTTGCATAGGATGTTGGTCATGATGACTCACCCCACTATCTTAGGCATTGGGCATAAAAAAACCCCACTATCTCTTGAGTGATGAGCATGAAATCTCTCATTACTATGAGATTCAGGGCTAATACCCTTGCTGGAGCTTTTATCTCATTAGACTATGCATGGGAACCTGAGTTATGCCCCAGGTCCAGCTAGCACTTAGTATCTTTATATATTCCTATATATGTCCTCACATATATAGTGTATATACATATATGCATATTATGTATAATTATTTATAATATATGTACATGGTAACTTATATTAGACTTATCTCGACCTATGACGAAGCAGGTAGAGTCTTCCAGGTGTCCTATAGGAACCTAAGTCGACTAGTATTTATTTTTCAGTATATTTTATTAATTTGTTATACCTGCACACTAATGTGATATGTACACTAAATGTATTATTCTATACTCCATTGGTGGTGGCCTATTGATTTTATTCTCACACCCTGTTTAGATCGCTGATTGATACCCGGATGAACATTATGGTTGCAGGTATTGACAAGGGAAAATGACCATTCATGGATGCTTGATCTGTTTTTCTTATAGCATGGGAGCATGGGGGTAGAGGACTGAGTGTATGCTCATGATGCTATTGGATATTCCTTTTGGGTCTTTTTTATTTTTGTTCATCATGTTGTATATTCCTATAATCAGTATCCTCTATATCCCCTTCTTATATATCGACTTGACATGACATCATTTTTGTATATGACACATCCCATGGATTGATTATCATTACTATTGGTTGTATGTTTATATTACACTATTTATTATTTCTCTTGTTTCTACTGTTATATAATTTATATTATGCTTCCACTATTTCTTTTTTACTTATTTTCACTAATACACCACTCTGATAATAAAGGGTATAGTCTCCCCACCATACCACCATAGACCCTTGTTACTAGTCGACAACCTCTGAAATATAAGGAGGCACACTTGAGGCCATATGACCCACCAGATTAGGGCACCATTTAGTGGATCTTGAGTCGTAACATTACAAAATACAAAGACATTCCTTGTAATTTAATGATCAAATACTTTATTTATTTTATAAACTCTTCATGAGTTTTGATATTATTCAAAACATATTGATAATATGATAAATTAATACATATATTTATACAAACCATGTGGTTATAATATTAATTTTATATTCTCCCTCCTATGAATTTTTATATTATATATGTATTATTTAGTTCAACTCATAAAGTAATTTTCTCTAACTGGATGAAACATTCAAAATCATGAATATACTTATGACATTTTGAATCCTTCAGGGATTCATAGGTGTTGCAATTAATGTTACCATATAGATAAAAAATAAAAAACATAATTTGGATATAATCCAAATATATATATCCAAATTTATAAGAAATAACACCTCTTATAATAAACTCATCTATATTAAATAGTCTTAGAAATTTAGATAACCAATAAAAAACTTTATATCTTAAGCATATGTTTCCTAATATGGAAGCTTTAATAGGGGATGAATTGAAGTTTTTACAAATTTAATAATGTTTCCCTCTCTCTATGTAGTAAGGTTTGGATGATATATGTTCTAAACTAATCAGAGTAATAGTAAAATTAAATACAACAGAAAGTAAACTGTTCATAAGTAATGAACTATCCAAATTAATGAAGTTAAATAGAACAAGAAGAACACCATAACTTAAAAAAGTGATAAGGTTCTAGAAAATAATATAATCTTAAACAATATTATTAAATGATATTAAAGTTCTTATCCTTGTAACTTATTCAATTTTAATCCAAAGCATTAGGTTAGATCAATACCCAGATCCGAAGGATATAGGTTCCAAATCTTTGGAACTACATCAATCTAAAATATCAGAAGAAAAAGTCCTATATTTGGTATTATTTGATAGATTTTGACACCCCAGAGATCTTATTTGATCAAAATATTAAAATAATCCAAGTCCTTATTCCTAGGATTTATTCAAACTTAGATGTTTTAAAGTAGAAACTCCTATCCCTAAAACTCTTCAATCGCACTGGATCAAAAGTGAAGTTCCCATAGGATAATGATAATGATATATTGTATTTTTTGTTAATAGTTTGTGGAAAAGTTAATGACTATGCTAAAGAATAATAAGTTTCATATGGACATTTTGGAAGAAAAATACATCTGAAGAACATACTCTGGATGGAAGAACCATAAGAAGCAGGAACTCTATTGATGCAAGATCTACTTCTAGAAGATGATTGTAAGCAATGAATTAGAGAAGAAAACAGACGGGGAGATTTTCAACCATAATAAATATTAAAAATTAGAAATGTTTATCGAATGATTTGAAATAATATCTGCTGAAGAAAGTAAGACCGAAGGTAAAACCATAAAAATAAAAATGATAAAGTTGAAGAAACTAGGATGATTGGAAGGGTGAAACACACTAAAGAGTTGGAAAAGAATGTATGATTTATTCCTGAGGAATGTAAGGTGACATTAACCTTATGAAAAGAGTTTCTGCCCTAAAATGGAAAAGGCATAAAGTAAAACACCGTCGAAAGGATATTTCAGAAGGGGTTGTTATAAAGTTCACCTATGATACACATTGTAGTAAGTGTAGTGTGATGTTGAAAGTTTCTGAAAGAAGAAGCTTATAAATCCAAGCCATTAAAGTTTTCATAATAATAAATTAGACAATGCTTTACTGGTCATTCATTAGAAGAACATCACATTGGTAGAAGACCATATGTGATCCCATCTGAGTCGATCGGATGATAAAGTCAATTGGAATATGAGCTGATCAAAATATAAGGAAACCCATATGTGTAAAAGTTAATAATTATAAAGTATTATAGGTTGATTTGACTGAAAAAAAAAAGATTATTTGATCGATACAAGATTGATCAAAAGATCAATCATGAGTAAATATGTAACACTTTGACATGAACCATCGGGTTTGATCTAGAATTCCACACAACCACATGTATTCCTCCCTATATGAAAGAGGTTGTTGAAAAGTGGTGAGGTCCAAGAGAGAAATCATGGGGAGACCCTACCCTCGATATCAGGTAAACACTAGAGTATACAACAAAAGTGATAACAAAAGAATCAACGAATAAAGAATACATAAATAAATCATCAGAGTATCAACATACAAATTAAGTACCAACTAATGAAATAGTAGTATGACATGTCATATCACATAATATAAAATGAATAAAAGTATCCTCATAGGTAGTGGATCAATATACGAGATAAAATTAACTAATAAAAAACAACAAAAATCCAATCCTTAAGTCCTTCCAACAATGCTAACACCCTCTAACTAATCCTGCTCAACTGTCCACTGCAGGCTCCTTTCCCTTCACCAGATCCTTGGTCATGAAATCCACATACATTGAGATGCCTGAGTAGGGTGTGATTATTAAACCCATTATAATACCACAAATTATCCTTAACATAAGCGCATAAGATATAATGGTGCATGCTATGAAAGTAAGCAGAGCACAGATAAGAAAAAAGTATACCACATAAGCGTAACATATGTGTTAGGTTCTTAGAGACTAGCTCTACCTACTTTGGATCCATGCATAAAGGAGTCATAACTAACCATATTTGAAACACCCCCCTTGAAAATATAGTCCAAAAACACATTTGAAACATCCCACTGGAATGGATAACCCATGTACATGTAGAACAATGTTTGACACATCCTTCTCAGGGGGATAGTCTATATGGATTAACCTATATTTTCAACTACAGAGGACATAATAACAGTATATGCAATACAAGATACAAGATTACATATCAAAAATCACATCATTTCAAGTAATAGTCCTAGCTAGTGAAAATAAAAATTTGAGTAAACATTGATCATAAGTCTCACATATCTATATACACACACTCACCTAATGTGATCAACATCAAACACATGACTCATGGGTATACACATAAACACATAATGTGATACACATCAAACATAGGTCTCATGGGGCTATACATATACACTAAAAAATAATTCCAGGGACTCTTGTAAATATGCATTAATGATAAGAACCACCTACCTTAAGTGCAAAGATGTTCCACTGAAAATGGTCATTATCCAAGTCTAACTATGCCACTCTGAATCCTAAAACCATTACCAATACACAATGATTATAATTATATGATCAATGTTTAATATATTAAACACCCAAAAGGTAGTATGAGATCACACACACCTAAGAATACACACTACTGACAATAGTCTAGGCTCAAATGGTGTGCAAATGCTAATTCCTAGAATATGGGTACTAATTTTATCAATGAAAAAAATTCCCTCATTAGATCATTCAAAAAAACTTAGATTCAATCAATTCATAAAGAAAAAAATTGGTTTTAACCAAGGAAAATAAGATGTAATTAATCTAGATTAATATAGATCTTATCAGATTGGAAGTGCAATATTAAAATGATGTTGTGGTGTAAAATGATGAATATGGAAGGAGATAAGAGATACACAAATTTCTATAAGAGATATCCTAGGTGTTAGGATCATTTTGGTTAGACTAAGCTGAGGGGGGGGGGGAATCAGTATGGTATGACTATTTATCAATTTAAAACTTTTATCCCTTTCTTTACCTTTATCACTTATTCAGTGAATGATTCTATTATCTTCTTCAGATTTGGTTAATAAGCATGCACATAAATAGTAAATAACATAAATCACCAGGACATGTTAATGAATTTTTAATCTAATTTGGATGACTACATCCCTAGTGTATAGTGGTTATTATCTCACTCACACACATCTTTCTTTTTGTTATCAAAGAAAGCATGAGTAAGGGTATAGCCTTGTACTTGTTTTCCTAGCACTAACTAGGTAAATTTCAATCTATTCATTGTAGCATAATAATACAGGATATCGGCCTATCCCTTATAAATTTATCAATAATTTATAATAATTATTTTTCAATAGGCACTAATAAACTTTTATTATCTTCCTCAAATTGCAGCAACCGCTTGGGATGCCTCTATTTCACAATAATCAAAGGTCCATCTCATATATGAAGTAATCAATAACTATCACCTTTTCTTCAGTCAGAATAATATAAATGTGTAGTGGACCCAATATCTTATAAATAATTTATACACAAAGTCAATAATTATAATTTCATCGGTTATCCTCTATTATTATTGGCATATAAAATATTTATACAACTGAATCACACTTTACTTTTAATATTATTTTATGCAAGGTCAACCTTGCAAAAACTTAGTCTCTTACACACAAATATTTTATTATTATTACTTTATGTTCTTCTCAAGTTCAAAAACTGTGCATATGAGTTTCATGTTCTCATGCATACATGCACTACCTTTCTCATGCAAACCTAAACAGATATATTGTAATGACCCTAACCCCAGAAACTCAGAGCTGGTGTTTGCTTTATTACATTAACATATATATGAATGTTCAAATCCTGAAGGGCTGACCGGTTTAGAAGTTTTTTAGAACCAAATACATGAATGATACCCATTTTACAATGGTAATTGAAAATAAAACATAATACATAACAAAAGAAAATTCTCAACATCCTTGAAAATCATTCAAAAGATTCATCTTCATAACCCGGGGAAAGAAAACAAAATAAGGGTGGGATCAAATGCTCAGTAAGGGTTAAGTACAATAGAATCTATCATGAATAAATAATAATAATCAACATAGAAATGAAAATAACTAAGTACACATTCCATTTCAATAACTTTACTATCATGGTAAGATAAGGCAGAATTAATATGACAAGGTAAATAACTGAAAACAAATTCCATTTAATCAATAAATTGAGAATGAAATCGATTTATAGAAAATATCATAGAGAAAATATCATGAATGATAATAATAAATGAATTATAAATAAAGGAAATTCTTAATTATTGGAATTAATATCTAAGTAATATGATACCTCTACTATCAAGACCTTTTATAAGATAGTTTAAACTACATATAGAAACCTGTTTAATTTGGATAAGTAATTTGTCTCACGATAACTATCGATGCATCAAGGGGATATATAATAACAGGACAAACCCATAATTTTAGGTCCAAATCATTCCTCATATATCAAATAATTGATTTAATTCATAAATCATTATGCCTCATTATTAGATATCTGTATTGAGTAAAGGATACAAATTTATCAATATTTCTCTAATTAATCAAATAACTTTCAAAGAAAACACTATATATAAAAATTGTATATAGTTTAGGAAATAAACATATCCATCATGAAAGAATATGGTCATTTAATATAAATTTAATTTCTAATAAAAAATTATTGCAATAAAGTGACTGTTTTAAGAGAAAGTTAAAAATCACAATAAAAATTGTGATTGTACAATAACTTTTACCACTTGGTAATTTTCAAGTCAAATACCTTTATATGAAATAATTTAAATTGAAACTTAAAATACCATAAATTTATAATGGTTCATGATATTACATATCAAATGGGTAGTGTATACACCACATAAAATTGAATTGGTGCATAATGACAAATAAGTCCCCATGGAAAGTAAATTGAGACAAAATCCCTTATCTCACTCTTCCTTTTGGTTGAACATGATTTAACCTCATGGATAGTGATTTTAAACATTTAATTAAATTAAAAAAACCATATTAATATTTATAATATCATATATGATCCTTTTATAATATCTTATCAACCGTTCATAAAAAATCTTTCATTATTTTCATTGTTTTGGGTTTTAATTGCCTTGTTTTCTTATGCATGTTTTGTCATTAAAGATCTGGTTATTAAAAATATTACATAGTTTAATCATATATATAATAATAATCATGAAATATTTATCATATTTTTATATAAATTATTCTTTTAAAACCAACAAAGATGGTTATGAAAAATGGAGTATGTTACAATCATGGAGATGGTAGGCCATATGCAGGCATGAGTAACATTTCTATTTTCCAATGATCATTATAGAATTATTATATGTAATATATAATATTTACATAATTATCATAATACCATATATATAATATTATATACTTATATATATATATCATCCATGCGGTGTGGTTGTGGAAAGAGAGTCACATCGCTTCGGGAAGATGATAGTCCATATATACACGAACGATGTTATCGTCTTTAAGTGTATGAAAAGGTAAGAAAGAAAATGATATATTATATTTAAATAATGATAAATAGTTAATTAATATCATAATTATGTCATTAATATCACATATATTCATTAAATTTATCCTTATTACCTTCCTTGTGAAGTGTTAGTGAAAGACAAATCACATCGCTTCGTGAGGCGGTAGTCCATCGTACACACGAGTGATGTTATCTTATCTCCTATGAAATGGAAGGTAAAAAAAGATAAATATATATATATGATATAATGACTCAAAAGGTACAAATATTTTATAAATATCATATATATATATAATTTATATCCATCATCATACCCAACCATGAATGGCGGTAATGGAATAACAAATGACACAGGTTCGTGAGGTAGTAGTCCGCAATACACATTGATAATGATTTCATAACCCATTTGATGGAAGTGGAAATTATTTTAGGTCATTACCTTATTATAACAACATCCTAGTATATGTAAGATACTTTGGTTATTATATCATCATTTTTTAATAATAATTAAAGGAGGCGGAGGATGAAATAAAATAAAAATGCCCGTTGAAGAACATTACCTCTTTTTTGGGTATCCTTATTTGGTTTACACTAAATCATTCATAGGTTAGATTTAATCCCAATATAATGCTTCTAGGAAGATGTTATGGAAGTTTTTAAGTGATTTGGGTAGGGTTTGGTTGATAAAAATGGCTTGATAGGTGTGAAGAAGTGAGGCAAGTTCCCTTTTATAGTTGAGGAGGAGTGAAATTTTTGTAAATACCAAAAAATATTCATCATTGGGATGTATATTTTATCCCAAGTAGATAAAAAATTAATAATTAAAGGTTTAGAGGGATTATATGGTCTATAAACACCTCCACCACACAATTAAACACATGTTTTAAACATTTTGTTCCTTAACTTCTAAGTTTCCTCACTTTTACCATTTTGGGTTTTCACTACGGTAAATAGTATTCTTAACCAAGGTAATTTAAAATTTAAGCCTAAAATAAAATGATATTTATTATATAATTTGGACCCACTAATTCTAAATATTATATCTAATTTATAAAATATAAATCCCATGTGTGTTGGAAAATAATTTTAATACAAGCGCATGTAACATGCAAAAACATCACTTTAACCTTAACCTCACTAATAGAGTTTTTTCTATTTATGGGTTAATATATTAATTATAAAATAAAAATTGGTCCATGAATGGACTATAGTTGATATTTATTAATATTTAAAAATAAATTTTCAAAATATAGTTTTTTTATTAATTTTAAACCATTTAATAAAATATCATTTATTATTAAATAACATTAATGTCAATTTTGACATTATTCATTTAATTTAAATTTTAAAAATATCAATAAAATGATTTAATTTGAATATATTATGTTCAAACATGTATAAAATTATATATTAATCTAAAAAATTAGTGCAACATAATAATTCAATCAATTTAATTCTCTTTTAATATTTTTAATATCATTTATTTTATTTTATTATTAACTAAATAATTACTACATTGTCATTTATTATGCATTTAAAGTAATCATTTAATATCCAAAAAATTAAAATAATTTATAATAAAAAAACTCATTTATCCTTCAAAATAATATGTATAACCAAACATATGTTTTTTTATCCTTATACCAAATATTTATAGATATTAAAATCAAGGAAGGTTTATTTTTTTTAATTTTTATTTAATTAACTTATTATATTGGTCAATTTAATGATAAAGTGGTGTTGGAAAAATTGGTAGGTCATTTTAACCCTTATCTTCTTATTTTAACCCTTATCTTCTTATTTTAACCACCAGGTAAACCTATTTTTACCTTAACCATGGTAATTAATGTTTTCCATTTTCACCATTAATTTTGGTTAAAAATTAAGTTTAAATTATTAGACATTATAAATTATTATAATTAAAAATATTGAATCTATTTTTCTAAATTCAATTCACATAAGTGAAAAAATTTAATTTAAAATTAATCACATAGACATGATGAGAAAGTTGGATTTTAAAGAGAAAATGTTCAAAAGTTTACAATGTTTTTATATCAAAATTAAATACGAAAATGATTATAATGAAATAAATTAGATTAATTGGTAAATAATTGAAATAATTTTACTTTAAACCCAATCCAAAATATAATTTAACATTATAAATTATTTAAACAAAAAGTTTGTTTTGATTTAAATTTCAGTATTCTTCACTATTCATCAAAAAATGAATTTTTTCAGAAAAATACAAAAAATTAACCCTAAGATAATTTTTATATGATGATTTTAAAAAATAATTTTATTATTTCAAATAAATTTTATAAATTTTTTAAAAATTAATTCTAAATTAAGTGTGAAAATCATGAATAAACCGTATTTTGTTTAAACCTAGTGTTGCATGCATTACAATTTATCCATGAAATTAAATTTATTATAAAATAAATATATTATAAAGTCTTGGGATTTTAAATTATCACCACCTTAAATAAATTACATCCTAACAATTTAAACTTTATCTTAGTAATCAAGGTTTTGACATTTGGAAATTCCATTTTTGAAAAAAAACCCACATCGTAAAAGGGTTAATAAAATATCCTCTTAATAAGAGAGAATGAGAAGTACAAAGGTTAATGGAATAATAACAAAACTAGGTTTCCAAGTAGGATAACATAGGTGGGAAATTAAATCATGGAAATAAAATAGAATACCAATGCCCAAAGATTAATGGAGAGTGATAGAGGTCATTGATCATAAGAAAGTGGGTGATCCAGAGAAGGTTAACAACTACAAAACCATAATCTAAATAGGTGTGAAAAGGGTCATTTATATCATCAGAAATGATGTTAATAGGATAAAATTTTATTTCAAGATCATTTTTCTAAAGTTGATTAACTTTCTTGAGAATATATACTTACTTGATTTCATTTCATTTCATAAGTACAATCTCATCCTTTGGTTATTCCTTGAACAATTTCCAATTCATCCCTTACTCTAGGAAATTAACATCAAAAGATAATTTTTTTATGCCTGAAGCACTAAAATTATTTTTTAATATATTTTAAGATCCATAAAAGAGTGGAAATTATTTCTGTCTATCTCAAACCATTTTACAAAACCAATATAGTTAGCACAAGTTATCCAATATGCATAAATCTTTATATGGTGAAGTAATACATTAATATTTAAAACCTCATCTAAAGTTCAAATTAAACCATTTCATAAATGGTTAACCTTAAAACCCTTCCAAAAGATCAAGATAAAATACTTTATAAATAATTTCACTGAATTTTCAAAATGAACTTACCATCAATCCCCCAAACAACATAAAGTATCTCTTAGTCATCACATACCAAACATGTGAATACATTCATCATGTGTTCTTTTGAAACATGGTAATAGCCTGAATTACTATAAAAAATTATTGAAAACATTAATGTTTACTTATTAATTATGTAAAACATAGATTATTAGATATATTAATTAAATAAAAAGATGTTATAAACTCCATCAATGATAGCATAAACCACATTTTCAACAAATCATTAATCAGTTCCAAGGTAGTCAGCACTATGCAATTTACTTTATCCATATAAATCATATATTTATCCCAATACAATTATCTCAATATTAGTAACCTATTAAGGGTTATCTTTCCCTAAATCATGTGCTTTCCAATAATTTTAACTTTCTACTAAATCACTTTTCTTGGTACCATTCAACACATGCTTTCAAATGCTTTGAGAAATAGTACCGCAGTACAATCATTATACATTTAACAATTATTATAACTAAAATATAATCAATAAAATAATTTTACAACATATTTCAATGATCCAAATACTTAATCACATTAATAATTCTATTTAGTTTGTATCAATAGAATAATCTTGACCTTGATCCCTTATCTTCTTTTGAGGTATATTCCCTTGATGCTTGATACATTTGTATGAATAATACCCCATTTCCTTACAGTTGAAGCATTGAATATTGAAAACTTATTTATTTCTGTTACAATCAAGAGTATGGTGGCCTTTCTCTCTACACTTATAGAAAACTCCCATTTCCTTTAATAAAGTACTAGGGTGTTTCTTTCCATAATTATCACATGTGGGAAAATCCTTTTTTCCCTTCTTCCCTTTATCCATTTTTACTCTGACATCCTATTCTTATCTTCATTCCCTTAGAATTAATAATAATTTTAGAATTATTTCTACATTTTTATAGTACTTAAAACTATTTCATCATATGAAGAAAAAGTTTTATAGACCAGCTCCCTTCGGAGACTTGGCTTAATCCCTTAAAAGAAATAGTCAATCATACCCTCTATGTTGTGTATGTAATATATAACATAAATTATAACCATGTAAAGGTAGCTTCATACTCAAAAACACTTTATTCTTAATTTTTTTCTTTAAGATAAGGAACTTTATCTTCATCTCAGTTTGGTTCTCACGAGGGAAATATTTATCAAATAATTTCACCTTAAAAGTATTCTATTCCATGAGTTCTATTTCCTCTTCCTCCCTAGTATTTTGGATCAATGAACACCATTTATTAGAATCTTATTTGACACAATACACTAAAAGTGTAACATTTTCCTTTTCACCGCATCCCAAGGCCATACATATATTCTCTAGAGACTTAATATATTGATCAAATGCCATTGGATTATTAGTCCCACCAAATGATGGGGGATTAAGTCACATAAAGTAATCCGGCATAGAAGAATCTCACTATAGAATAGGTTTTCCCATTCATGTAAGGTTATTTTTCATAACTTGATTAAGATATCCTAATATGTCCATAATTTTCTTAGTTCCAATATCAGCTGTATTGGAATCCTCAGCAGGGAAATATATACATTGGCCAAAAGTATTGATACACTTCTTCTTTATAGGTTCCATTTCTAAATAATGGAATATACTGGATTAGCTCATAAAATTATGAATTTTAAATCATAATTTATAATTCCAAATATGGTGTAACACTTAGCATAAATTAAAATTTATGCATTGTTAATTTCAGAATCACAAACTTTGGTTTCTTTGGGGATATATTTATTTTCAAATTCTTTATAATGGTTTGTAAATAAAATGTAAATCCTAAGCATATTCACTAAGAGTGTCAAAACAGGTGTAGAGTAAGAATCATTGTCATGCACCAGGTGACGATCGGGTCTATCCCAATGCTTTTTTTTCAGATTTATTACCCTTAAGTACTTATGTTTTATAACCACATTCACTTGTAATATCCATATGGGGATATATTTCTAGGGAAAACCATATAATATATTCCTCAACAAAACATTTATGATTTTATTCTATACTTATCCTCAAAGTTTATCATAGCGTTATAATCCCTAATCGATGTTTTCCTAAATCTAGTTCCCAAGGTTTCTGCTAAACTTACTTTAATACCAACTGTAGAAACCCCTACCCTAGTAACCTAGAGCTGATGTCTACTTTATTATATTGACATAGATAAAAATGGTAAAATCTCAAAGGACCAATAAATTTAGAATTTTTTAAGAATCAAATATATACACGACACCCATTTTAAGTTGGTAATAGAAAATAAAACATAATATATAAAAAAATAAAATTCTCATCATCCTTGAGAACTCATTTAAAGGGTTCAACTTCATAACTTGGGGAAATGAAACAAAATAAAGGTGAGATCAAATGATCAGTAAGGGTTAAGTATAGTGGAAGCTGTCGTGAATAAATAAGAATAATAAACATGGAAAGATAAATAACTAAATACAAATTACATTTAAATAACTTTACTATCATGGTAAGATAATACAGAATCAACATGGCAAGGTAAATAGCTAAAAACACATGCCATCGGATCAATAAAATGAGAATAAAATGCATCCATAGATAATATTGATAGATATCATATTTTCATAATTAATTATATGTTTTTAAATGATTAAATCCCTTCCCATGAATCAATTTGAGCTTATTTTCATCATTTTATGATTTTTGGTGAGTTTTGAGCTTAAATGTGAAAATGGGGTAATTCTGTAAAATTGGCAGTTTTATATAGATTCTATTTTTTGGGCATAACTTTTATAATATGAGTCCAATTTAAGTGAATAGTTTTTTTAGGATTCCTATGCTTGTGGTATTCAAATGTTACTTCTGGACCAAGACCCAATTCGAGACCCAATGGTACAGAAAATTCAATCAAGTGGGGAAATCAGTTTGGCAGGCAGAATGGACCCCACTGCATTAAATATGGAATATCTCCTTCATCCGACCTTAGAACGAGGTTATTCCAGCTGGTGTCGATAGAGTATTTCAAAATTACAGTTCAAATTAAATTTCATAAATTATTGAGCTCATTAATGCATCCTTTTGGCGCGTACAAGTGGAGTGGGTGAAATAGTGTTTGGCGGCCAGAAAAGTAATGATCCTTGATTCAGCCATATCTTTCCTTAAACCTGTCCAATGAATCAAATTTTTAGAGTCGATAGAAACCTTCATTTACAAAATTCTATAATAAGGGACCTCAGTGAGTTTCGGCCGGCTGGTGGGCAGAACAGAGGCAAACTTATGGAGGACAGAATCTGGAGCACCAAATTTTCTGTTCTTTGTTTTCTCTCTTTTGTTCTTCTTAGTTTTGTAATGAATTATTATTTCCCCTTAGTCACAATTACCCTTACCATGGTGGATTAAAATTCTATGTGATTGGGGAAGAATAGGTTTTCCATGTTGTATTTCATGAGTTCATTCTCTTAATGTTTTAAAATCCTCTTCTCTTATGTGAATCAACTTCAATTTCCTATAACAGTTTTTATTATCATGTACGATTGTATCTGATTTTAGATTCTATTGTTCATTTATATTTGGTCAATGGTCAATATCTCCCTCCACTAGGTTCTGGTTTATAAACGATGGAATAGACTGGGACTTAGTGGTGAAGTACTTGGTGATCACCGGTACGTGTGTGAGGAGTAGTGAATGTTCTTGATTACTTGGGATAAACAAGACCCGATTGGGAATTGCCTAAGATAATTGGGAGTATTTTATACAACTCTATTACACATTGGAAGGAGAGTATACCAACCTAAGATTTTACTAAGGTTTATTCTCACATTTTTAATTGACCAAGGGAGTGAGAAGAAACGATTGTGGATTCTCACTCTTAACGGTTTAACAGAAGAGAATTGAATAAATTGAAACTATGATAGAATTACAAATGGAGAACCAACTCTAACCTAATCACCCTTATCATATAATAGTTTCAACTACTTATTTTATCAATTTGTTCTCAATCCTTTTCTTAAACCTCTTTCCTTCACTCTTGTCTTTTCAAAATCAATAAATTTCTAAAAACATCCTCACTTCTTTCTCTTATTTTAAGGTGACAGCGTAATTGTTGTGAACTCCTCTCTGGAGACAACCTAGGATAACCACTCTACTACATTTTAACTTAGGTAATATTTGTTTTTGTCACACCCCATGAGAGGCATGTGTCAAATATCATTGTGAAAATATCATGGTTACTAGTTATAAATGAAGTATGAATGAAGTAAATAATTAATTATTGGACTTCATTTATTAGGAACATGATATATCTACTATCAATACCTTTCATAAGATAGTTTAAAATATAAGTAGAAACTTGTTTAATTTGGGAAATTTATTTGTCTCATGAGCCCACCGATGCATCGAGGGGCTATATAATACTGGGCCCCACCCATCACTATAGGTCCAAATAATTACTCATATATAAACTAATAAATTTAATTCATGAATCAATATTCCTCATCATCAAATATCTATATTGAGTAAAGTATACAAATTTATCAATATTCCCCCAATTAATCAAATAAATTTCAAAGTAAACACCATTTGTAAAAATGGTATATGATTTATGAAATAATCATATCCATTATGAAATATTATGGATATTTAAGATAAATTTAATTTCCAATGAAAAATTATTATATTAAAGTAATTTTTTCAAGAGAAAATTAACAATCACAAAAGAAAGTGAGATTGTACAATACCTTTTACCACTTGGTAATTTTCAAGTCAAATCCCCTTGGATGAGATAATTAAAATTGAAAATTAAAATACCATAAAGAATGAATGGATCATGATATTACATATCAAAGGGAAAAATATACACCACATAAAAGTGAATTGGTTCATAATAACAAATAAGTCTCAATAGAATGTAAATTGAGATGAAATCCATTACCTCACACTTCCCTTTGGTTGAACATGATTTAAAATCATGTATAGTTTTTTTAAACATGTCATTAACTTATATTAGAACCATATTAATAGTTATAATATCATATATTATTATTTTATAACATCTTATCACCCATTCATTAATAAGATTTCATTATTTTCATTGTTTTGGGTGTTAATTGCCTTGTTTTCTTATGCATGCCTTGTCATTAAAGATATAGTTATTTAACATATTACATAGTTTAATCATATAAATAATAATAATAATGATATAATTATCATATTTTTACATAATTTTTACTTTTAAAAACAATCATGAAATATGGTTATGAAAAATGGAGCACGTTACGATCATGGAGATGATAAGCCGTACGTAGGCATGAGTAACATTTCCACTTTCCAATGATCATTATGGAAATAAGGTAATTAATATATAATCTTTAAATAATTATAATAATTTCATATATATCATATTATATACTTATATATATCATCCATGTGATGTGGTGATGAAAATTGAGTCATGTTGCTTCGTGAAGGTGGTAGCCTACACGTACACGAACAATGTTATCATCTTTAAGTGAGTGAAAAGGTAAGAAATAAAATGATATATTATATTTATATAATGATAAATATGTAATTAATATCATAAATATTTTATTAAAATCACATATAACCATTAACTTTGTCCTTATCACCTTACATGAGAAACATTAGTGAAAGACAAATCACATTGTTTGGCAAGGTGGTAGTTCTCTATACACACAAGCGACATTATCATATATCCTATAGAATGGAAGGTAAAAAAAAATATATATAATATAATGACTACATAGGTAGAAATGTGTTATAAATATCATATATATACTTTATATCCATCATCATACCTAATCGTGTATGGTGGTAATGGAAGAATGAATGACATCGGTTCATGAGGTAGTAGTCCACTGTACACATAAACAACGATTTCACAAACCCATTTTATGGAAGTGGAGATGGTTTTAAGTAATTTAATTATTAAAAAAACATAATAGTATATAGAATAACTAATGTTATTATATCAGAAATTTTTAATAAAAATCTAATGAGGTGGAGAAAAAAATAAAATAAAAAAAGCTCATTGAAGAACACTACCTCTTCTTCGAGTATCCTCTTTAGGCTTTCAATAAATCCTTCATAGGTTTGATTTTTTCCCAATAAAAAGGCTTCTATTAATATTCTAGGGAATTTTTTAAGTGATTTGGGTATGTTTTTGTTGTCCAAATGGCTTTAGATGTGTAAATAAGTGAGGGGAGTGAGTGCATTTTTATAGTTGAGGAGGAGTGACATTTTTGTAAATACCCAAAATTATTCACTATTGGGAGGTCTTTATTACCCCAAGTGTATCAAAAATTTATAATTAAAGGTTTTTAGGGATTATATGGTTGATAAAAATCTCATCTAAATAATTAAATCCATTTTTTAAACATTTTTTTCCTTAACTTCTAAGTTTCCTTACTTTTACCATTTTGGTTTTTCACTACGGTAACTAGTATTTTTAACCTAGGTAATTTATAATTTAAGACTAAAATAAAATGAGAATTATTAGATAATTTAGACCCAATAATTATAAATATTATATATAATTTATATAATATAAATCCTATGTGTTTTGGAAATTAATTTTAACACAAACGCATGTAACGTGTAAAAACACCGCTTTAACCTTAACATTAGTTTCATAGTTTTTTACTATTTAAGGATCAATATATTTATTATAAAAGAAAAATTGTTCCACTAATGTACCATAGTTTATATTTATTGATATTTAAAAATCAAATTGTAGAATATATGTTTTTTTATTAATTTTAAATAATTTAATAAAATATCATTTATTATAAAATAATACTAATGTCAATTTTAACATTATCATTTAATTTGAATTTAAAAAATATCAATACAATTATGGAATTTAAATATATTATTTTCAAACCTGTGAAACCTGATATATTAATCTAAAAAATTAATGTAACACAATAATTCAATCAATTTTCTTCACTTTTAATATTTTTAGTATCATATATTTTATTTAATTATTTACTAAATAATCACTGCATTGGCATTTCTTAAGAATTTAATGTAATCATTTCATCTCTAAAAAATTAAAATAAATTATAATCATAAAAAACCATTTATCTTATAAAATAATATTTATAATAGAACACATGTTATTTTTATCCCAATCCCAAAGCTTTATAGATATTAAAAACAAGAAAGGTTCCTTTTTTTTCTTTTTCTTTACTTAACTTATTATATAGGTAAAATTCATGTTAAAATGTCCAAAAAACTCATAAAAATAGATCCTAAGGTAATAAGGGTATAAATATGTCCCTATAATGAGTGTTGAACAAATTTTTATATTATTTTAACCCCTATATTCTTAGTTTAACCATATGGAAAGTCCATTTTTACCTTAACCACAATAATTAATTTTTACTATTTTCACTATTAATTTTGGTAAAAAATTAAGTTGAAATTATTATACATTATAACTTATTATGATTCAAAATATGGAATCCATTTTATAAAATTCAATTCAAATAATTGA
Organism: Viscum album; assembly: GCA_963277665.1. Taxonomy (NCBI): domain Eukaryota; kingdom Viridiplantae; phylum Streptophyta; class Magnoliopsida; order Santalales; family Viscaceae; genus Viscum; species Viscum album. The sequence continues at coordinate 955,297,052 of OY728143.1, read as the reverse complement.
AAAAATTTAATTTAAAATTAATCCCATAGAGGCGATGAGAAAGAGAGTTTTCAAAGAGAAAATGTTCAAAAGTTTACAATGTTTTTATATCAAAATTCAATATGAAAATTATTCCAATGAAATAAAGTGTATTAATTGATATATAATTGAACTAATTTTACTTTAAAACCAATTCAAAATATAATTTAACATTTTAAATTATTTAAACGAAAAGGTCATTTTTAGTTAGAATTCAATATTTTTCACTATTCATAAAAAATTAAACTTTTTAGAAAAAATACCAAAAAATAACCCTAAGATAATTTTTATATGATAATTTTAAAAAATAAGTTTATTTTTTCAAATAATTTTTCTAAAAGTGTTAGAAATTAGTTCTAAATTAAGTGTGCAAATCATGATTAAACCATGTTTTGTTTAAACCCGGTGTAGCATGCATTACAAGATATCAACGAAATTAAATTTATTCTAAAATAAATATATTGTAAAGTATTAGGGTGTTACATATGTGTTTTTAATTTCATTATTTCTTATCCTTTTCCCTTTTGTGAACAAAACACATGGGATCTACTCCTTTAGGAAAAACAAGCATGAAACTACATTTTCAACTTCACGAAAGCAAGAGATGCTTTGAGGGATTCAAATTTAATAATGTATTCATATATATACATCGAGATAGTATTTTTTTTCTTCAAATAACCCTTAAGTGTTATTATAAAAGGAAATATTATGTGTATATTCTTCACATAAGAGTTGTGTATAAAACTTCTTCTTCGTGGAGTCGAGTGGCTCACATAACCCTCTTCCCTCTTCACATAGCCTATAAGGCTCATAGATTTTCTTAAATATTCATAGAAATAGAAGTCCAAATATGCTCTATTTTATGAAAATGGGAGATCTCAAATAAAAACATGAATAATAGTAGCTAACTCTCGATTGGGAGACTTGGTATTTATAGATGAGGTTCCTCTCCCGTAGCTCTGATATTCATTCCACTTCAAAAATCTGATTAAAATTCTATGTCATGGATCAATATTAATATTAAAAAATCTCTTAGTATTTTAAACTTCATGTGGGTTTCAATCTTATTTTTGATGAAACTAATAATCATGGCATCTTCACATAACCATCTTCTTCCTTCACGAGTTTGAACTCACATGCATATGAGCATATCACATACATCATCTCATGCATGAGTATCTATTAGATAATCAAATTTACTTCTAGAAATTCATTTCATACATGAAATTAACAATAATTTTTTAAACTCTTGATCATATTCTCATCATAGAAACCATGTGTAATGATTCAAGTCATTTTTATTTCAATATTGTGTCATAAACTCAATCTTGGAACAATCATTAGAGAATAAATATCGATTTTCATGAGCTTGTGTAAAATTAGATCCAGACTATATAAGGGTAGGTTGGGTGTAAGGGTAAACTAAAGGTTGAAGATGAAAAAGGATTGATCAAATGACCATGATAAAATAGGCTGGATAGCTCAAATTCTATTCAAATTTATTAAACAAGTGAACAAAAACGCAGTTCCATGATCCCACATCAATCTTGCTTTGGTTGAGAACCATTTAATAATTAAATCCATTTCATCCACTCATTGATCTGACACCGAGGTCGACACCCAGAACACTGCACACACTCACCCATCACCGGACCCCGCCACACCCTTTCATGGTGCCTTGGGAACCCTGCGTGTGATATGTGCCCACCAATTCTCATTCCACCCCCTGTGCACTCCCTGTGAGTGCTATACATCATCTCCACACATACCACTATGGGTTAGCTAGGTTTACTTCCACCCATGTGGTTAACCACCTAGGTCTCACATGTGGTTGAGGTGGTCCTTGGTTGGCTTGTGGATGACCCATTTTTTAATAAAATCCCAATTCATATACTTAGTAAAAACTTTGTATGAGCACCAAAATAAATAATTCTCACCATAAAATTTCATCTTCAACATAATTCCTTCATGAAAATAAATATTTTCATGGTCTTCTCCTCATGGACATATTCAAAAAATTCCTTCATGAAAATAATTATTTATATGGTCTTCCACCTTCTTATGTTGTGGTAAAAAATGTGAAACACATTATCACATGTTCTTTAAACATTTATACCAGTTCATTAATCACCACACTTAAAAATGTATTTTATCCAAAATATAATATGTTACCTTTGAACCTCTATGTATGAAACTTCTTCAAAAACATTATTGGGATCTTCAATATACTTTCAAGCTATTCTTATTTTCCAATACATATTAACATCAAGTGATTCATCAAAAACTAACTCATTGAAAAAAATACAACAAAAACAAAAAGTAAGATCATCACTAGGGTACTGGGGGTTGAGAGTGAAATAAACCAAAATTTTATAAATGAAAATTTCTTCTGATTTAATAAATTACTCATTAAGTAACATGGTAATGGAAAAAACATGCACTATATTTCTTTTATTATTTTGTACTACTATAAAATATAGTCATAATTCTTCTATCGAGCTTACAATACCATTAAAAATCATAAACATTATTAATATAGTTATTCTATAATGATCATTAAGATTATTATATGTTAAGGGTTATTAATTGACACATAAGGATGAAGTGAATGACTTTACTAGTAGGATCATATCCTATAAAGCCCATTTATTTGAGATTTAGAGGGAGATGACATCCCTGGGCTTTTTCCTCGACCAATCCCAAGATGATATTCAACAACTGAAACATGAGTGAAACTGTTTATGGTAGAATTTCAATCTCATAAAGATCATCACCCAAACCATGTTTGTCGAACCACCCCAAGAAAGTACTTCTATCACACACCTTACCCTTGGGGAATACACTAGAGTAATAAGTGGTTATGTATATAGACCCCACCACATAATTTATTTTGTATATTTTCATTATTACTTTATACATGATTATTTAATTAGTTTAATAAAAACTATATTTCGATACAAATAAATCAAAATTATATTTTTGAGAAATATATAGTTTCAATTAAAACAATCTTTCTGATAAATTCAAGAATTCTTGACATAAATTTTATTTTTATGAAATATCCTAATATATATATATATATATATATGATAATATAATTTAATGAAGTCCAATGTGATTTTTATAAGAGTTAGAAAGTTGTTAGTGTCATAAAAAATAACATTTTCCAGTAAATAAGGATTCTTATTTAAAAGTATTAATTATAATATTTAGAAAATTATTTTGGTAAAATAAATATTATTTTTGAAATTAACATGTCAAAATTATCCAATGGTGATTTTTTCATAATTTTCTGAGTCATATAATTTTTTGGGTAAAAATTTAATACGATATAAATATATGGTATGTATTATGACATCATAATAGACCAAAAGTGATGTAATAAATACTATAAATGGCATAAATATCCAAAAATATATTTCCACTTTAAAATAATATGTTTTTAAAGTTATTTTATTAATTTTAAAAATCTATAATGAATCCTCCAAAAACTATATTATATTTTAAGGTTTTAAAAACAATTCTTTATGAATATGACTCACCTCCATGAATGATATTATTTCAATGAGTTCGCTTCTTAGATTAATAAAATATTTTAAACCACTTCTCTTTGGAAGAAACCATGGGTAAAAATCTTGGGAAGGTTTTTGGTTTTAATTATTTTATTATTTAGAGTGTAAGACCTATGTTTAGAAATTAATAATGAATTCCTCTCTATTTTACTATAAATATCCACCCATCCTCCCATTCCGGTTCATTCAAAACCCAATGAGAATGAAGTTATTCTCTAAATACTTCTCTAAATCCATCCCAATGTGTTCCAAATCTCTTAATAAGCTTTTCTAAATCTTTTAGAATCCCCCTCTCAGGGTAAGAGATTCTCTCCTCTTTCTTTTTATTCAAGTACATTCTTCGCACTAAGCCCTTTTTATTTCCAATTGTTCATTTTGTAATGTGTTTTACACACAAATTTACTATCCTTATGATTAAAAATTAATTAAAGAACACATTTCACTCTCATTAAACCCTTACATGAAATTTTATGTACACCCATTATACTACCAAAATTATCCCATGATTTTCCATGCCAAATTTTTGTGTTATAAATACCCATCATCAATTCCACCTAAGGATATTCACCTAGATATACATATACCTCATTAATTAAGGACTTCTATATATGTAACCCAAACTCTTTAATCATGGTATTGAAATTTATGAAATACATTCTTATGTTATAAGATATATGTGGCACACAAATGCATATACATAATATGAATGAGAGAGGCGGGCCCAAAATTATATAGCTCTCTAATGCATTGAGTAATATTGTATCTCATGAGATACCATGTATAGGTCATGGGAGGTTATCCTATGAACACTATTTACTGATTTCTTGGTGGTTATCCTTGACTTATTCTTATGATGTCATGTTTTATGTTATCACCACATTCCTATGACGCCCTAATGTTATTATCTTACATCATGATTTTATGTTCATGATTATGATTCTAAAAATTATATGTCATCATTTTATAACTCTTTACTCACATGTACTAATTTAATTTATTCTATTATTTGATCATTTCCTTATTGGGATTTATATATCACCTCTTTCTTATGTACACCCCTAGGTTATCCTATATAGTTTTATAAGATCAATGAAATTTAAGGTCATGATATGGAGACAAATAATTTTACCATAAACATAAAAAAACAATATAAAGTGAGGTAATATTATTAATGATGGGGGTTTTTCATAATTATAAACAAATATTTATAAAATCTTTTTCAAAATAATTACGGTGTTCCTTCGATCTTCTAGGTTTCTTGCAGATTCATGGATTCATTTCATCCAGATTGGGAATGATCCTTCAAGGACATGGTGCATGATTCACCTGAAAGAAATAAATAGGTTGTGGATACCCTAAATATAAATCATGTGTGGGATTTGAAAATTATTTATCAATCAATAACCAAAGGAATTTATTTTGCATAAGTGCTCTATGGATCAGATTTCTCTAAGGATGATCCTACCAAGCCTCTCAAGATTAAAAAAATAGAAGATGGTGGCTTCTCGATAGTGGATGATTTGTATTCTCTCCAAAAAAGGTTTGATATGTGAAATTTATCTCTCCTTGTTCATATCACTTAATAAAAGGGAGATAATCCTGATCAAATTCATATCTTAAATCTAGGATCTCTCATTGTTGGAGTACCAATAATTAGAACTGATTCTGATTAGAAAAGGGTTTTTACACATTATTCTAGGAATCAAAGAGGACCTAAAATTATTCTAGAGTATTGGAAATCTACACTTGAAACCTATAGTTATTCTAATCTCTAAATGGGATCTTAATTTTAACCCTTTCAACCAAAAGTAATCTATGGCATAGATCTGAGTTGGGCTTCATGGTTTGAGTTTAGTATTTTGGTATCCAAAAATACTCAATGATATTTATTTCTATATATATATACCTATAAATCTAGATCACTACACCTTGAATGGATAATGGGCTTCTATTAAATGATCCTTGAAGATTCTAATTTGGAATCAAAGCTTTAGGATGTGATAAATCTCATTACCAATGATCACAAAACCGAATTCAAGGTGGACTATTAATATATACCACCTTTTTATAACATGTACCAAATTTTGGGCCATTCAATTATTAATTTTAGGGTGGTTAAAAATAATTCAAACCTATACCATATGATATGGCTTAGAAATAGGTCAATAATAATAAAAGATTAAAAGGAATTATCTTAGAGAAAGGTAAACCCTCAAAGAAAAATTATTCTGAGAAATGGGTGAAATTCAATCAAGCTAATATTCCCGAATTAAAAGTTGAATCTTGGAATTATTGGGATAACCTTGTTAATGAATATAAAAAATAGAATAATCTATTTAATACTCCTTATGAGACAAAAAAGGAAAATGGTCCTAATAGAAATGATGCGGGAGATAATTCCCTAGTTTGTAATGATGATATCAACATAGCCATGGAAATTTCTCAAGACATGATGAATTTGATCTTCTCTTTAAAAAACTAGGAATATATTGAGACCTATGAATATAATAATGATATTTTAATAACTCAACCTAATAATATTGAAATTAATCTTTCTTATGTTGAGCCCAACATGAAATCTGGAGCTTATGTATCAGATTCTCTTTAAAACTCTGAGACTCTTGATGAGAAAGGCTGTACTAAGACTATACTTGAAGATACTTCAGAAACAAAGGTCTATATAAAGATAATTCAACCTACTAATACACCATAATCTATAAATACTCATAGAGAAATAAAGGTTGATGACAGTCCCAATGATATAAGTATTTTTTCTCTTACTAAGCATAACATTATTGTTGATTATACTCCCTCTTTAAAGGAAGTTGGGAATCATAGAAGTAACAGTATTTTAGATATTTATTATAGAGAAATTGATGAAATACTGGACCTTAACTTGAAAAGGGATGAAGGAATCAGAAAATAATCTAGGAAGAATAAATCAGGAGGTAAGAAAAATGGGGATCCAACCCTAAATACAAATCAAAATGAGGATTTTTTTCAGGAAATATCAAGGTATATAAAACCTTGAAATAGTAGATTCTCTTAAGATATTTATTCAAAAACATAAATACGACCTTCTTAGGTTTTATAGACCTAAAATGATCTTCTCTTCCAATATTGATTCCCTTTAAATAACAGGTTACCACTTACTTGACACAAATCAGTCCTCTATATAGGTTAAAAGGCTTTGGTTATTAGCTCATTTTAATATGGAATAGATATCCATTATTAATTTTAGTGATCAAAAGGTTAGATATATTTTAAAATTAATTGTAACTTATAATTTTTGTCCCTTCATCTATGATTATAATAAACATCAATATCAAATGGACTTATGACAAGAAATTCAATCCTTGAGTGGTTTAATATTTAGTTTGTGGACATTAATTGGGGACTTTAATATAGTTCTCAATCCTAATGAGAGGATAAGTATGTTTAATATTTCTTCTTAATATAAATAATTAAAATATTTAATTTAATATATAAACCTATATGAAATCAACATTTTGGGTTATAAGTACACTTGGTACAGAAATCACCTTAAAAAAATTGTGCCCAACAAACTTGATATGGAGATTTTCAATGAAGAAAACCTTGATGTTTGGGATTATATGTATCATTGAAACCTTTTAATAATCAATTATTATCATCATAAAATCTTGGAAAATCTTGTTACAAGAAATGAAAAACCACCATTTCTATTCATATTTAACAATTCTTTGGTTCTACATCCTGAATATAGTAAGCTGGTTCATGACACTTGGTGATCTCTTGATTATAATGATGATTATTTTTCTTATTTCCACAAGATAAAGCTTCTTAATAGGAAAATTAAATAATTAAGTTCAAATAATTTTAGCTCTATTTATAATCATAAATCCAATATTGAATCCCCGTTTCATCTTATTCTAGAGAATAACACTTGTAGTGACTTATCCAATGGTATTGAGACTAAAATTATGGTCTCCCATAAACTTAACTGCCTTCCAAATCTTAAGGAAATCATTCAAATATAAACCTATAAATCCAAAATGGATTATTTATGGTGACAAAAATTATATGTTTTAAACTCACTTTAAAGAGATAGAAAATTTAGAAGGCCCTTATCCCTTCTTAATTAAGGTCAGTAATTTTTTTACAACATGAAGGCTTGTGTTGATGATATTGTCTCCTTCTATATGGGCCTCTTTAATTTAACCACTAATAGATTTTATTTTTTGGATGGATTCATCTCTATATTGGTTAATCATGATGATAATGCTAATATTACTTCAATTTCTTTTGATTTTGAGATAAAAGAAGCAGTCTTTGGACTTAATGATGGAAGCTCTCTTGATCTAGATGGATTAACCAACTTATTCTTCCAATCCTTTTGGGAGGCCATTAATATAATGACATGAACTTTTATAAATGAAGTTCCTTTTGAATGAATAAATTTTTAGATTTAGTGTCCTAAGACCAACTGTTTTTACTTTGATGACATATATATTTGATGTATTGAATATTAATAAAACTTATTATTACATAATTTTCATTGTTCTATAAGACTATAATATAATAATTTCCTATAGTATACATCACATTGATAAGGTCATAGCAGTTACCTATTATGATGGTAACCTTGCAGTGCTATGAAAACATTCTTAAATAATGTTCTGTGGTTGGATAATGTACTATGATGTGACACATAATAAATAGACTATCAGGTACAAGTACTCATAAGAATATGAAGTTTCTTCTCATGAATTTCACACTTGGTAATCTCTAATATGGGATATTATGAGAACATACCCTCCAATAAAAATTTACAATTTTTTGGTGTCATTGAATATTCTTATATACGAGCATGTGTAATAGTCCTTAGACTTTATGATTATCATTAATTCATGTCATGAATCAAAAAATTATATTTGATAACAAAAACAATGATGAAATGTTTGCAGTGAGGTGGGGTATGTTGGGTGCATCACGATTGACATGTCATTAATAAATAATTCAAGGAAGTATTTTTCCCTTAATATTTTATAGAATTTTATATCTCAGCCCTTTGATTAGAATAGAACCATCACATTAAATTCCATGGTCTTCATATAATGATGTGATTATTTCAGATTTTCAAAGAAATACATATCAACTAAATAGATTGGTGACACAAATGTATAACCTTCTTGATGATATATTTTAAAAAAAGGATTATATTACATAGTTATCATTCATATTTGGTTGTTGTAATTGCAAAATTAAGTTCTTTCTCTTGGGTGACTTCACCCATTTCTAGACAGTAATCTTGGACTTTAGGCAAGCTCACCTAATGCCAATGAGAACGAATCCTAGAGTCCCACACACTAAGTGTTACCAATGATCTTGATTAAATTCTATTTGAATTTAATTAATTGAATAAATATTATTATAAATATCAAGGGATAAAATTATTCACGTTTTATTGATTGAAAATATTTATTAATGAATGAAATATTTAAATTAAATATTTATTCAGGTGTTTAATAAATTCTAGCGGAGTTTGAACAAACCAAGACTGTGTCTAGTGAAAAATATTAAATAAAAATATAGTTAAATAATATTTGTTATCGTGCAAGTTTATGCACACCAAATAATAATAATTATATATAATATTATGTGTTATGGGGTTTATTAAGGGTTATTATATTATTTAAGGTTTGGCATGTAGTTAAATATTTATTTTAATCTAAACCCTATCTTTATAAATAGATGGTTATTTCTATTGTGTAGTGTGTGAAAAAATCGATTGGTGCAATCGAAATAGAGAATTTTAGGCATAATGAATTCTCTCCCGACTCTTCATTTTATCTGTCTCTCAAGAAAAAGAAACTTAAGAGAGATTCCTTCATGATTAAAGGATGAGTGTTCAATACAAAAAACTCAAGATAATTAATTTTCCACGCTAGCACCCATAGATTGATTAACATTGATTGGAGATCAAAGGAGAAAGCATGAATAACTTCTAGAGGGATTCTATCCTTGGATCATCATAGCATAATTAATACAATACCAAAGGGTATTTTTATATGATTAACATTCACATTGAATAAATATCCTAATCCCAGATATTCATTTCTTCCAATATTAAATAAATTAATTATAAATTTGATGTGCAAGATCCTTGCTCATGGTTTTGGGAAACTAGAATATTAAAATAAATTTTAATATATCACCCACCCCCACATGCTTCTGTTGTTCCCAGAACTAACAAGTGGAATCTAATGGGTCACATTAAAATTTATAATTATTTATTTTATTGGTGATACATATGAAATCATGGTTGAATTTTAATTTATTATTATTTGTCCTTTAATTTAATTTGAATTAACATGTTATCGAAATATTAATCATGTTAAAATAGTGTTTCATTTTTTAAAGGTATAAGAATAGAAGAATAATGACCAAATATTCCCTCAACAACTATCAATTTTTGGCTGGTAAGATAAGGTTATATGGTGTGTACTCAGAAGTACACACCGTGTACCCTAGTATGTTGCATCTGACCATTTTGTGGGATACACACAATTCCATGCAGTTATTACACAAAATGTACAAAACATATTGACTATCCAACCTGGAACATGATTTTTGGATTACAAGGCGTATATCGGAATACACACCGTGTAGTCTTACATGGGTTAGCAGTGTAAATCGTGTGATACGTGTTGTCATAATACATGGTCAAACCATGTGAGACTAAAAACCTAGAGAATTCATGATATACACAATGTGTATATGGTGTACACAATGTGTAGTTCATCAATTATAGTATCTGAGATACACACCAAGTTATTTGTGTAATGCCCTGACCTGAATTCCACTAAATGATGCTCTGAACTGGTGGGTCATAAGGCCTCAAGAATATCTCCCTAAACACTAGAGGCTACCGACTATTAGCGAGGGCCTTAGGTGTGTCCATAGAGAGACTATTCCCTTATTACCAGAGTGGAACACAATAGTAACAATCATATAGATCAATAGAAGAAGTTATATAACAATGAATAAGTAGCAAGAGTAGACACTATAAACACTATACGAGTAACCCAACGTAGAAGAAGTAGTAATAATAGATAGAAACTCAAGAAAATGATATAAATAATCAAAATATGAAAATTGAATCATATAAAAAATGATGATGATATATGTCATGTTTCTACAAAACAACTCAAATAGGTATACAAGGATCAGTACAATACATGTATCAAAATACAAAAAAGAACAAAAAAAGAACAATCCTAGCTAGAATTACAAGACTCAGCTCAATCCTGTGCAACCCTTATCCTAAACATGGAACATAGTCAAGCATCGAATTGTGGGCGCTTTTTCTAATCCCTACCTATACCCATATAGTCTATCTAGGTACCCAACAATGACCCGTGACATGGTGTAAGATAAAATCCCAACAAACCACCACCAATGGTATCTAAAACAAGTCCAGGTTATGCAATAAAAGCTAAGTAGTGTGCAATGTTTATCACATGTATAAAATAAAAGAAACAAGTTCCCATGAAATATTTAAAATAGGTAAAGAGAAACTATCTTGCTAAATAAGGATTTACAAAAAAATGGACAAGATCTTACAATAAGGTAGTTGTAAAACAAACAGAAATAAACATTATGACCATACTGTATACACAGTATATCATACCAACCATGGCCACTCCGTTTAACCTTCATATCACATCAACCACGAACATGTCATATAATCTGTATATCATGTCACCCATGACCACACTATATAATGAAGTATGTCACATTTACCATAGTTGAGCCATATAATCAAAAGTGTTAGACCCTGTGGGGCCAGATCCAAGGTATAGTGAACCAAGGAATCCTCATTGAGTCCCATGAGAATCTTGATGGAAACTCAGTTAGACTTAGTATGGGGTCCAATGAGAATGTTAATAGACCATGTCCACTATGATCCCAAGTAAGTCAGATCCAAGGGGTAGCAAGGCCTAAGGCATCCCACAAAATCAGAATCAAAGGAGAAATCTTATCCAAGACATCCACTACCGCTATCATTACCCATGGTGTAGAAAACCCATAGCGTCCTATGGGAATATGCATCATTGAATCCATTTATCAATTCACCAGCATTCAAATTCAATGAGTTTTCCCACTCATAAAAATTCACATTTAAATAATTAAATAGTTCACATTATTCTATCACATGTCAAAGAAGGCTCAACCATATTCTAATTAATCAATTCAATTCAATTATTTATAACTGGGATTTCTCTATCTAGGTAAGATCAAACTTTCCCCAGGGGTTATTTAAAAATAGAAAAAGATGTGGTCACACCCCATGGGTGGCCTTGGTTGGGGAAACAACCTCCAATTATCTCAAAGGTACTCAAGGGAAACCTAAATAAGTTCCAAACCATTTAATTTAATTATTAAATTAATTATTAGGGAACCACTAGAAATTTTAGCACGCATCACAATGACATCTAGGAATATAAAGCACCGAACCACATGGGAAAGGTATAGACCACCTGCCATAGGTCCGTAGTAGAGCGCTCATCTAGTATCAACTTCTGATTCGACTCAGATCGAGAGAAAAATGAAGAATGGACAAAGAACCTAGAAATAGGGCATATTAGCTTTCACCTAACTAACTATGTAAATACCAAGAATAATGAATAATGACACAAAAGTAATGGAGTACTCACTTACATGAATCCAAGGAGATTGAAGGTGTCTAAATCTGAGTTCAGATGGAGAAACCACACCAAAGACTATGATTTGTCTTTCAAGGGAGCTCCCATGAATGAGGTTCTACCAAAAGATGAAGAATGAAATTAGATTTATGTTTTAAATATTTTTTAGGAAAAATAGTAATTTTACCTCAAAATACTAGGCTAAACAGTTTGGCCACACAGTTGGCCAAACCGTGCACAAACCATATACCCTTTACTACTTAGAGGGGCACCCCACATGGTTACGGAGTACAGTTTGAAAAATCACACACTGACCATGCATTTTGGATCTGTTAAAAACTAAAGATGCCTCACACGAGCATGCACCTCCATCCACATGATTTATTTAAACCGTGTGGGATCCATAGGGCCACTACTTAGGCCTCTCATGGTTATTCAGACCATGTGGTCTACCCCACACAGTTTATACTAACCATGTTTCCACCCTATTTTTCCAAAAAGATGGGATTTAGGCTCTGAAAAAGCCCCAAAAACCCCAACTATGATCACATTGGGTACTCACATTAGGCTATAAACAAGAATTTAATCAGAAAATAAATAGATCTGTACCTCACAAAAAACCTAGGATCTTAAAATCTTCACAATTTAAATAAATTCATCCTCAAATTTCCCTCTCAAGAGTGGTCAGGATTCACATGATAATAACTCTGACCACTAAGCATGTACATCAACCTCCCACTCCTAAGTCTTATCCTATAAATGACTGTGCTACCATAACACCCATACTAGATGAACTGGATAGCCTTAGAGAACCTTTGTGCTCCTGTAAATGATTCAAATAAGATGCTCCTCAAAGGAAACATCTATTAGTAGCTCCACCTCCTTTGGATTTAGAGTGAGAGATGTATTTGAGTGATAACGGTGCAGCTGAGATACATTAAAGATGCCGTTCATGGCCCAATATCTCTAAGGTAACTGTAACTGATAGGCTATTGGTATGGCTATCTCTAGAATCTCAAACGTAATGACATATCTCAGTTAAATCTTACTCTTTCCCCTAATACTTCTGTATCCAAACCTCGGTGAGATATGAAGAAATACCTAACCCCCAACCTTAAACTCTAGAGTTCATCGATGGCAATCAACATAGCATTTCTATTGAGACTATGCAGTATCCATCCACTTCCTAATCAAATGGAATTTCTTAGAAGTATCTTTTATTAGACATGATCCCAATAAATCTACCTTACCTACCTCTAACCAACACAGGAGAAATCAGTATGGCCTATCGTATAAAGCCTCATAAGGTGACATCTGTATAGTCTCCTGATAGCTATTATTGTAGGAGAACTCAACTATGGGTATATTCCTCTCCCAAGAACCCCAAAAATCTAGGATGCATGCTCAAAACATCTCCTCAAGAATATGAATCATATGACATGACATGATATCATTCTGAGGGTGGTGTGCCATGCTCAAAAGCACCTATGTACCAAACTCCCTCTGCAAACTCTTCTAGAAATGAGACAAAAACCCGACATCCCTATTTGAAATGATTGTATGAGGGACTTCATGAAGCCACACTATTTCATGGATATACAACCTACCAAGATCATATACACTAAAGGTATCCTTGATTGGTAGGAAATAATAAACCCTCAAGAGACCATGAACAACAACCCAAACAATATCACTACCCCAAGGTGACCTTAAAAAACTGGTCATGAAATCCATCACAAAATCATCGAATTTCCACTCAAGAATAGGTAACTACTATAAAAGTATGGATGGTCACTGATGTTATATCTTCACCTACTAATAGGTGGAACACATCATGAAAAAACTAACCACCTCATGTTTCATACCCGACCACTAGTACTAACAATGTAAGTCACGATACATCTTAGTGACGCCGGGGTGTACTTCCTAATATGAGGCATGAAACTCCCACATCAGTTCCTTGTATGTGTTTTTTAGAACCCATATGCGAACATGTATATGCAAGATCTCATCCTCACCTACATTCTAACTAGGAGGTGGGTCCTCACCTACCACACTCTCCTGTAGGACCAGGCCTTGAGAATCCAATAGCTGTATCATCCTCACTCTATCCAATAGGGTATAAGTCACAGCTAATGATGAAATAAAAGTTTTTCCTTGAATATCCTACACCTCTAAGTGAATCTTAGAAATAAAATCAATAAGATTTCACTCATTTCTGGCCTCATGATATTTCTATATCTGAGTTATTTTTCTCATTACATCAGCCACTACATTACCTTTTCCAGGCATATAGTCTAGCTAGGAATTGAAATAGTGTAGGTACTCAACCCACCTTCACTACCTCATATTTATATCATGCTATGTAATATTTAATTGAGGATTTTGTGGTCCATGTACACCACAAAATTATCTCCCAGTAAGTAATGTCTCCAACAACACAAGGCATGAACAACCAAAGCTAACTCAAGATCATACATCAGGTAATTCCTCTTGTGTGGCCTTAACTATTGATACATATACACCACGACTCTATCTCCCTACATTATAACTTCTTCCATCCTGATAAATGAAACATCAAAATACAAAATGTATATCCTTACCATTTCTAATAGAATCAAGACCTACATTGAACTCAATCTCCCTTTCAACTCTTGAAAGGATATCTCACAAGTATCTGACCATAGAAACTTCACATCCTTATTATTCAAGCCCATAAGTGGTGATGCTAAGCATGATAAGTCTTGTATTAAATGCCTATAAAATCCAACTAGCCCCAAAAAACTCTATATATCAAATATGTTCTTGCTATTCTCCCAAAAAACTACAACTTACACCATCTCTGGGTTAATTGATACTCATGTATCCGAGATATTGTGACCCGGGAAGTGAATCTTATCCATATAGAAGTGGAAATTTGGGAGCTTATCATATAATCGATGCTCTCTCTGTGTATCCAAAATGATCTCAAGATGTTTTTCATAGTTTTGTTGATTTTGAGAATACACCAAGATATAATCCATGAAAACCACCACAAATGAATCCAGATAAGGATGGAAAAATCAGTTCATAAACACCATGAAAACTACTAACATGTTCGTGAGACCGAAAAACATAACTAGATACTCATATAGACCATACTTTCTATGAAAATATGTATGAGGTATGTCTGAAGGTAGAACATACACATAATGATATCCAGATCTCAAATCAAATTTCAAGAATACTCAATCTCCTTGAAGTTGATAAAAAAGGTCATCTATCCATGGTAAGGGATATTGGTTCTTAACCATCAATTGGTTCAATTTTTAGTAATCTATGCATAACCTAATATTACTATCCACCTTTTTCGCAATAAGGATATGAGAATATCATAGAGAAGTACTAGGTCATATAAAACCCTTTGCCTCCAAGTCCTCTAGCTGCCTCTTGAGCTCCTTCAACTCTATAATATCCATCTAGTAAGGATGCATGGATACCAGTGAAGATATTAACACTAACTCGATAGAGAAATCTACCTCTCTATTAGGAGGTAAACTAGACAATTCATCTGGGAAAACATCATTGAAACAATCAACTACTAAAGGGAAATCTTCCTAATGCAATACTTGATTATCCAGATACAATCTAGTAATATGGTATATCATCCCGCCTAGCCCAATATGTTTTGGTCCATCTCAACCTGTCTGGACATCACATTCACCCTTGTGAATAAAAACTCAGCCCTATGGTGATGTGAAATTCACCCTCCGGTGATAGAAATCAATATAGGCTTGATAATAAACTAGCTAGTCCATCCCGATTATGATGTCAAACCCAATAATCTCAAGGAAAAAAATATTCCATATGAAGTTACACCCACCAAATGCAAGGGGGAACTCTATAAACAGGCATAAAATCTCTATTCTAATCCCCAATAGAGTATCAAGTATCATAACGCCCTTATAAAAATGAACAAATGGCCTAAGGATTTCCACCACATGAATAGTTATAAAATTATGCTATACACCTATATAAAAAATAGAAGATACAAGATTAGAGGATACTAAGGTCATACCTATCACTGTAGATGGTCCCATAATTATTATTCTTAGGGGTAGACTGTATAGAATAGATTTGGCCTAAACCATGAGCTTATGACACAAACTCACTACCTAGACCAAGACCACTTTTCTGTCTTGGTACTACTAGTGTCTGGATGCCTCAGCAATGACCACTACCTCATTCTGATTGACCGGTACTACTCCAGCTCCTATCTTGATGTGGAGCTATGAAAACTACTCCCGAACCTAGCATCATAGATGACCCCTTCCACTAATTCCTGGATGGAATTTCCTACAATAACATTGAAAATTTACTATCCTGCCACAAGCTCAACACTCGACTAGGTATTGATCACACTGATTCCTCACGTGTCCCCATCTTCCACATTGATGACAAAAAACTGCACTACCAGCATTGACAACCTGGCTGGTTCTCATCTCACGAGAGGCCTCAAAAAGGAACATCTTTCTTGAAGTTGCTGAACCACTGGGTAGAGAGGCTGAACTTCTCTACTTTTTGACCTTAGCTACCCTCAAGTTATTCTCTGTAATCAGTGCCTGATTCACTATCTGAGTGATAGAGATCAATATAAACACATTTACCTGAGATCAAACAACATGTATGATACCTTTCTCAAAGAATCTCTCCCTCGATTCCTCATTAGCAGGATATATCGGTGAAAAATGATACAACTCATTAAATCATGTTGAATACTCCATAACCTTCATATAACCCTCCTCTAGATGCATGAAATAACTAGCCTAATCTACTCCCAAAGTCTCAATGAAAATGTAGTTATAGAACCTCATTTAGAAATCAACCTAAACCATATCTCACAGCCTGTCATCCTGGTTTAAAACATCCCACCAGTGCTTTTCTTCTCCCTGAAGTATGTAAATCGCAAGATTCACTATCCTATTAGGAGGTGTCTCTAGATGATCTATGGTTGAAAGAGTGGTCTCAAGCCACTACTTAGAATCCCATGGACTTCCATCCCCTGAAAACATGGGAGTATGATACTTCTGAAACACAGGATTCAGCTCAGCCATGAACAAGGTAGGCTACGATGATCCCTGTAAAGTCTACATATAAGATAGAAACCCCTAATGGAACTATGCCTCAGAACCTATTTTTGGTAAAAAATCTGGTGTCATAGATGGAACTATAGGAGGATCTGTCAGTATCCCATATCCCACCACCTTTAGAGTATGGTCTTCTCCACCCTCCTAGCATATGATTGGAGGTAATCATGGTGTAATGTCTATACAATGAAAAACACACACCTCAAACAATATTGATAGCAAAGTTAACAACTAAAAATGTAGGATAGGTCAAAAAATTCCTATAAATAGGCCATACCCTTCTGCCTAATCTTAAAACCATGATTGGGTAAAAAGAAACAGTCGTAAACAGTCTCAGAGATACTACCTAATGTCCACTCTAAGAAGGTTTTAGGTCAAGTTCTCTGTTTCATCAATTTCCATTGCATTTAATTCACATTTATATCAAAAATAGATTTAATGGTTGAACCAAATGGTTCAACACTTATGATCCATAAGGTCCCATACACCTCATGAACCAAAATGTGGTTCCCACTTAATCCATACTATAACACATTCTAATCCATGTGACCAATGGTCCATGACCCAATGTGCTATATTTGACCACTCAGGGTATCTGTTGTAGCCTAATTAGGAAAAAACTATTTAGGTTATGAAAAACACTCTATGTTCTAACCATGTTTCCCAATACACTACAAAAACATTTAAAAAACCATAGATATAACACACAAGGTATATATCACAACATCATGAAAACAAGCAATGCATCCTATATGGAATGGCATAATGCATGGCATGTGAATCCTATAAAATTCATAAAATTTATGCATGAGATGCATACTCTCATCTCATTGGGAAATTATAAAACAAAATCCTCAATAATATCCATGATAACATTAGAATTCAAGTGCATCACCCAATGGTGAAATCTAAATCAACTGTAATAGAAAAAATCTAGAAAAGAGAAATTTTCATTTCAGGAAATTTGGATTTTCCCATATGTGGGTTAGCTAATCCCAGACACAACACATTAAAAAATTCAAATTCCTTCCCAATACACATTATATTATCTCAAAATATTAAATTAACTATAAAATACCACCACTCCGATACCACTTTGTAATGCCCCAACCCGAATGCCATTGAAAGGTGCTCCGAGATGGTGGGTCACAAGGCCTTAAGCACATCTCCAGGAACTCCAGAGGCTACCAACTTGTAGCAAGGGGATAGGGTTTATCCATGGGGAGAATATTGCCTCATTACTAGAGTGGAACATAGAATTAGAAATCATACATATTAATAGCGGAAGCAATATAACAATGAATAAATAGCAGGAGTAGACACTATAAACACTGGACCAGTAACCCAACATAGAATAAAAAATAGAAATAGATAACAACTCAATCAAATGATATAAATACTCAAAATATGGAAATTTAATCATATAAAAAATGACGATGATACATGTCATGTCTCTAAAAAGAAACCAAAACAAGTATATAGAGATCATTACAATACATGTATCAAAATACCAAAAAGAACAAAAAAGGAACTATCATAGATAGAATCATGATCCTTAACTCGGTCTTATGCTCCCCTTCTCCTAAGCATGACACATAGTCACACATCAAACTATGAGTGATTTCCCTGATCCCTACCTGCATCCATGTAGTCTGTTTGGGTATCCAACGACAACCCAAGATAGGGTGTGAGATAAAATCTCAGTAGACCACCACCAACGGTGTCTATAACAAGTCCAGGTTGTGAAATAAAAGTTATGTAGTATTCAATGTATATCATAGGTATAAAAGAAAATAAGTAAGTGATCATGGAATATGTAAAATAGGTAAATATTAGCTATCTAGCCAAACAATTCTCCTCACAAAACAATGGTCAAGATCCTTAACAAGGTAGTTGTAAAGAAAACATAAATAAACACCACAACCATGCCGTATACACAGTATATCATACCAACCATGACCATGCTATATAACCTTCATATCATATCAACCATGACCATTCCATATAACCTGTATCTCATGCCACCCACAACCAAACTGTATTTTCAAGCATGTCACATTTATCACATCTGAGCAGTATAATAAAAAGTGTCAGACCCCGCGAGGCTAGATCCAAGGTATAATAAACAAATTAATCCTTGATGATTCCTAGGAGAATCTTTATGGAAACTCAGTTAGACTTGGTATGGAGTCCAAGGATCATGTCAATAGACCATGTCCATTGTGATCCCAAGCAAGTTGGATCCCAAGTGTAGTAAGGCCCAAGGCATCCCATCAAATCAAGACCCATGGATCAATCACATCCAAGGTGTCCAATACCACTATCATGACCCATGATGTAGCACACCCATGTAATCCTATGGAAACATACATCATTATTTCCATTTATCAATTCACAAGCATTCAAACTATAAGAGTTTACCCACTCATATAACAATTCAAATTTAAATAATTAAACAATTCAAAACATGCTATCACAAGGAAAATGATGATCAACTATATCTTAATCAATCAATTCAATTCAATTCATTTATAACTGGGATTTTTATAGTTAGTAAAGATAAAACACACCCCATAGATGATTTAATAAAAAAAAAGGCAAGGGCACACCCCATGGGTGGCCTAGTTTGGGGTAACAACCCCCAATTATCTCAAAGCTACTCAAGGGAAACCTAAATAGGTTCCAAACCATTCAATTTAATTATTCAATTAATTATTGGGACACTATAGGAAATTACAGCATGTGACACAATGAAATATAGGCATATAAAGCACCAAAACATATGGGAAAGGTATAAACCAACTACCATAGGTCTGTAGTATAGTTCCCATCCTCTATCAGATTCTAATTCGACTCAGATTGAGATAAAAATGAAGAATGGAGGAAAAACCTGGAAATATGGCATATTATCTTACACCAAAATAACTTTATCGATACCAAGAAAAATAAATAATGAAATAAAAGGAATGGATTACTCATCAACAAGAATCTAATGAGACTGACAACGTCTAAATCTGAGTTCAGATGGAGAAACCACACCAAAGCCTATGATTTGGCTTTCAAGGGATCTCCCACGCATGTGGTTCTTCCAACAAAGGAATAATGAAATTAGATTTAGGTTTTAAATATTTTTTAGGGAAAATGATAATTTTGCCTCAAAATATTGGGATTCATGGTTTGGATGCATGATTGGACAAACCGTGTGCCAACTATACACCCTTTACTACTTAGAGGGGAACCCCGCATGGTCATGAAAAATAGTTTGAAAAACTTTGCACCAAATGCATATTTTGAATATGTTATAAATTTCATATACCTCACACGGGAGTGAACCTCCATCCACATAGTTTCCTTAAATCGCACATGATCCTTAGGTCCATTTCCTAGGATTCACATAATAAGTCAGACCATGCGACCTACCCCACATGGTTTCTACTAATCATGTAGCCCACTCTGTTTTTCCAAAATCCCAGGATTCTGGCTCTGAACAATCCCCAAACACCCTCGATACACCCATGATCACACAAGGTAATCACATTAGGCCATAAACAAGCATTTAAACTAGAAACAAAAAGATCCATACCTTGTAAAAAACCTAGGATATTACAATTTAGACAAACAAAATTAGTGATACATGGCATGTAGCTGGAGTACACGCATCATGTAGTCTCTCAAATGAGAACATGAAGAGTATTTCAGTAGGTTTATGGGAACATGAAATTCAGATCACATGACATTTAACTAGTCTGTACTTTCCATGTAATCAGCCAAGATACACGGCAAAGACCCAAGTGAGTATCTCAAGCACACAACAAGAGGATACACAATGTGTAAATAGAATGTACACATCACGTAGTATGGTTGAGTAAACACATTGAAGTCCTAGGAATGTGAACCAGATACATGACAACAGAGGTACATGTTGTGTAGATGGATAATGCATAACATGTAGTCTCCAAATTATTAGTAGATTAAATTACATTAAATTGAAAATTGTAACATTAAAACCTTATTTCTTTGATTAATGCTTTAAGTGTTTGAAAATTTAATAAGGGTTTTAAATAATTTTAAATTATCAATTAATTTATTCTAATAAATATACAACTATTGGTTCTTCTATTTATTTTTCATTAATTCCTTAATGATGGTTATCTCCAAATGAATTTAGATGGCCATTAAGAAAGAATAGAATTAATTAATTAATTAATTAATTAATGAATTTGTGTTTATCTTAATAATAAAGAATGAATAAGAAATAAATATTATCCATTTAATTTTGTGTATACATTACATGCATGGCCATTCATGAGCTTGAAAAAGACCAATGTATGTGTTGACATATATTTAATTTAATTTACTGTATGGGTTTTCAATTATTTATTATTAAATTAAATTTGATGGCCTATGAGTTATCCCTCCCTCCATTATTATGTAGGGCCTGTGTGTCCAAGGATATTTATGCAATCCCCCTTTAACCAATCCTTTGGTTCCACTCACATACATGTGAGTTATAAATATTTTTAATTAATAGAGTTTCTTATGGTGCATGGTGGCAATTCAAGATGAAACCATAATCATGCCAACCTAGGTGTTATACAAGTGGATAGATGGAATACTATAACTCATGATAAGACCGCCAAAATGAGTTATTTCCCCTAGTTCAAGGATTGATTTAATGTCCACTCATTAAATCAACCATTATATAAAGTTTATGAACAATTCATTTAATTAATTATTTATTTCTGTCTACGTAATTATTTATTTTATGGATGAAATATCAAAATCATATAAATAAATGAATTAATGTGAAAAGACAGAATTTAAATAAATGAATTATGCATAAATGTTTTATCCAACATGGTTAATTAATTAACATCCACATAATATTAACAATAAATATAAAGGTTAAAATAAGATAAAATTTATGAATAATAAATTTAAAACCCCTCAATTAAATATTAAGTTAGAATTGGTCTTCCATTACTTGATTAGGAATAAAAGACTTGATAATAAGTGTTTAGAAAACCCTTCTTGAGACACTTGATTTTAATATAGGGTTATTATAAAGGTTATGGGTTGACTTAAAAATCTTACATCAATAGAATTATATCTCACTAGACTTGATATAACTTGGAAGAAAGTGTTAAGGAAATCCAAGTCAAGATTTCTGGATAGGGGATTCCACTCAATGGATCAAGGAGCTGCTAGCCTATATTTGGAAAAGACTTGCCTATATAAATAACTTCATGTAGTATGACCAACCCTCATTGGGGTTATGTGAAGGGGCATATGGATCCTTTCTAATTGAATGTTAAAGTAACTATACATTCTGAGTTCAATGGTGAGGGATGTTGGGACTTGATAAAATAGAAGGATATTTAATAAAATTAATTAATTTATTATTTATCACATAATTTGCAATCAATAAATAATAATAATATAAACTTTTAATTTTATAATAAAATTTAAATCCCATCATCCACACTATCCCTATGATCAATATTAGAGAAAGACCACCTCTTAACTGGGTGTAATTTCCTAGAGTGGTTTATAAAACTTCAGGTTGTTCTATGCCATGAGTAGAAATCTTACATACTATAATCTTCTGTGGATAATTCACATTCTAAAGTGGAAAGTGATAAAGAGTTAATTGTCTATGAATTTTTTTTGAGTGATGTGGTTGAAGTTCAATGTTTAATGCTTTCATCTATGTCTAGTGAACTCAAAAAGTCTCATAAAAACATGGATGTGTATGTAATTCTTAAGCACCTCTGTGATCTTTACTAGGAGAGAGTGAGATAAGAACAATTTGAGATCTCAAAGGCACTCTTTCAGATAAATATTGTAGGGGGTTCCCCAACTTGGCCTTTTACAGTTAAGATCATTGGCTACATTGAGAACCTAAAGGTTCTAGGGATTAAACTCCCCAAATAACTAGACACTAATCTCATTCTAGAATCACTCCCTTAGGGAGTATCCATATTTTTTTTGTGAATTTTAATATGAAAAACATTGAGAAGTTTCTATTAGATATTATCACTTTTTTTCTCCAAGTAGATAAGGATATGAATCAAAAAAAATCCTTCCATCCTTATGGTGAACAAATAAAAATGACAAGATAACATCTTTAAGACTAAAGCCTATTTCCACCCTTCCAATAAGAGGAAGATCAAGGGGTAAGTCAGGGAACAAGATGATATATGTTTTGACTATAGTAAGAAGGACCACTCGAAGGAAAACTACACCATCAAAATAAGAAATGGGAATCTTTAGGTTCATTTGTTATCGAGTTCAATTTATCCATTTCTACAAATTGGGTATTAGATACAGCTTTTGGTTCTCACATACGTATTCAAATACATAAACCAGGTAGATTCAAAAATATTGATCTAGGGGAGGTTGATCTTAGAGTATCCAATAGAGATAAAATTTATACTATATCTATTAGGGACTACCACCTCAAATTATTGACTGAAATGATCTTGGTTTTGAAAGGTTATTATTATCTTCCATCCATTACCAAAAAAATTATTTCTATATCCAACCTTGATACAAATAGATTTATTTTCAAATTTGGGAATGAATGTTTCTTATTTTATAAAGATAACATTTTTTATGTTAAGTGACATTTAAATAATGGACTTTATGGGTTATATTAAACAAACTAAGTAATGAAAATTGATAACAAAACTACTTCACATGACTCATACCACACCCAATTATGACATCACCTTCTAGGTCATGTAAATGAAAAGCACTTGACTAAATTATACCAAGATGGATATTTAGATTCTTTTGAACTAAAACTACATGGTCTATGTCATGCATGTTTACAAGGTAAAATGACCAAATCACCATTTAGTGGAAAAGGTAAAAGGGACAAATATCTTCTTGAATTAGTTCATAGAGATGTGTGTGGACCATTTTATATTGAGGCAAGGGGTGGGTACTCATAATTCATAAATTTTACTGATGATTTTAGTAGATATGTACATGTATAATTAATAAGTTATAAGTCATATTCTTTTAATAAATTCAAGGAATACAAGAATGAAGTTGAGAACCATCTTGGTAAGAATATTAATAATCTCCACTCAGACCGTGGTGTAGAATATCTTAATCAAGAATTCATTGATTACTTATGGGAGTTTGGGATCCTATATCAACTCACTTCTCCTTATACACCTTAGTGGAATGGTGTAAGTGAAAGGAGGAACTACACCATGTTAAACATGGTGAGATCAATGATGAGTCATGCGAGCCTTCTATTATCCTTCTAGGGATATACATTATAAAAAACATCACAAATACTAAACCAAGTTCCAACTAAAGAGGAGGATGGCATAACATATCATTTATAGAATGGAAAAAATCCTAAGCTATCATACTGAAAGTGTGACTGATTATTGCCTATCGACCGTTCAATGTTCTGATTCTCTTATAATGTTTATAGTAGCACTCAGGTCAAATCCTCAGCGATGATAATTTTTAATAGTTGATTGTTTTTAGTTGATTGTATTTTGATTGGTTTTTTTTGCAGAGCTTAAATGAAATAATTAATGATTGGTGTTTGATTTAACAATTTAATAAATATTGGGGTGAGTTCATTTTTAGGGAGTTAAGCTTGTGATATCCTTGAGCTTTTCTTTATATTACATTTAAATTAACACCCACTTCACAAGATAATGTTGATTGGAATTCCTAAGTGTTAAGGATTTAATACAAGCCTTAACTTAACTTAGGGTTCTAATATCAATCGGAGATTGTGAATTGTAGTGTATTTATGGTTCCACTAATCCATGGAAACCACACATTAAACAAAACAAGTCATTAATTAATGACATGTTAATCCAACATAAACAATGTTAAATTAAAGAATACTCATCAAGAAAAAGCTCTCAATCACTTAACATCTCTAAATAATGACTAAAACCAATGGTATATTTACTCA
Organism: Viscum album; assembly: GCA_963277665.1. Taxonomy (NCBI): domain Eukaryota; kingdom Viridiplantae; phylum Streptophyta; class Magnoliopsida; order Santalales; family Viscaceae; genus Viscum; species Viscum album. Next base: position 955,271,698 of record OY728143.1, on the reverse strand, counting down.
AAAATTAATATGGTTATTAATATGGTAATATATAATTATGGTGATGAATTATAAATAGAAAAAAGAGAATGAGATAAGAAAATATTAGTGTATCAAACACACACGATCATTGAAGAGAGTTAAAAAAACTTCCGATTGAATGAGAACGAAAAATAAGGGAAAGGGTTTTAACTTGATTTAAACCATTTAAAGAAAATTAATATTAAACTACAGAATTTGGATGAGAATAAGAGATATTGAAGAAAAAACTTTAATTAAAATAGAATTACAAAGACAAACACTTGTGAAATTACAAACGAAGAAAACTGCAAAAGTAAATTAAAACAAAGAGAGGAGGAAAGGTCTCTCAAGTGAAAAATTGAGTATGTAAAGTCCTCCAAAGCCTTTAGAAAATATTTCTTCATGAAAATGTGTGATCATATCTTCTAAAATGCCAACCAAATTCAAGGAAAAGAGGGGGTTGTATTTATAACCCAAGGAGGTGGACTGTTTTCATTTCAAATCTTCCCTTCCACTTTCATCACCAATTTAGACATCCAGACAGGTGAATATTGAGATATTTTATTCTTAAAAGTTGTATATAATAAATTTTTAAGACTAATATCAAAATTTGGAGCCATTTGGACTTATGGAACCAATGTTATGGCGGTTGGAGTAAAAAACTGTAATCTATCCATTTCAATCCATACTTTTCAAAAGGTTGAAATGTGAATGAGTTTTTGAATAGGAATATTCCCTAAAATAAAAATAGTTTCTTCTATAAAGTTGGAATAAAATATATTATCTTTTAGAATGAAAAATAAAAGCTTTATTTAATTACTAGATCATGAGAAATGTCATGAATAGTGTCCAGATTTTAATTCCCAGCCAGAATGGTGGGCTGGACTTAAAAGCAGAAGTTGGGAACCTTGTTCTTGTAGTTGAACCTTAAAATTTTTATCCATGATTCATTTGAATAATAAAGAACATATTATAGAGTTTAATAAAATTTTGGATTTGGGATTTAGACCAGTAACCCAATCATTATGGCTGGTCCAGTTTCTTCATAGATTCTTTGGGTCTTCTTGTGTGGATAATATGACCCTCCAAATGGACGATTTGGCCAAAGGTTCCTTCAAATGATTTTTTTAATTCAAGTAAGGAACCCTAAAAAACAAGAATCATACAACTTGAATAAGTAAGGTGATATTTATTATTAAAACATTAAACAGACTTGAATCTGGATGAATTCAAATAGTACTCTAAAATTATATTTAATATTTAAACATTAATATTTCACACAAATTATGCACACTTCATATAAAATCAGTAAAGAGAGTATATAATAAATTATGAAAATATTAATAACATTAACTCTCCCACACTTAGTCTTGGGTATGTCCTCATGTGCAATAAATATAAAAACATAACAAAATCATTTTTACTCACCAACAAATCTTAAAATTTTGTTTTCCCCAATCAGGGGAGGTTTAGGAAATTTCACTCATACATATTGAATTCCACCAAAAGTTGTTACAGAAACAATGTTACAAAAACAACTCATTTTTTCATGCTCAAATTTAGAAATTGAAAATGGTGGCACACAAAACTTACTCCTCTCAAGATGATAAAATTAATTTATAGAGCTTCACTCATTCACTAACCAAAAGTGAAAATATTAGAGTTTGAAAGAGTTCTCAACTTCTATTCCCTATCCTAAAGTGCACAAGAATAAATAGGTCTTTTTAAGGGATTTCCCTATGTCTATGGGACAGTAGGAATTCATTATTAAAAAGAGTCTAAAGAGGGGTAAAACACCGACATGGAAAAAGAAATACACATTTTTTTTGAAATGATACATAAAAGGAAATGGAAACACATATTTACGAGGGAATGAAAATGTGAAATAAGACACAAAATAGGAATGAAATTTGAAGGGAATGAGAAGATGGAATATTTACAAAACATGAAACTTCTCCCAATGACATAAGTGTTCATTTTTTTTAGATTTTTTTGAAAGTTGAACTTGAAATAGATTTCACACTCATATCCCAACCCATGATTGATCTTCTCATGACACTAATTGTAATAGTTATAACAATATCAAAGGTTGAGGAAGAGTTATTTTTGACCCACCCAAGACACAACCCATTCTTATTTTCATTATTTTCATTATTTTTTATTTTTTTATATTTTTTTGAACACTTGTCAACAAAATTTACAAAATTACATAAATGAAAGCATATTCCTCAAGAATCAATGAATGAAATCTTCTTCCCCACACTTAAAGTGATTCTTTCCCTAAAAAAAATGATAACATGGTTAAAATCAACAAAAGGGTACCCAAAATGAAATCCATTTCCCCCACACTGAAATTTCAAAAAAAATTATGCAATGAAAATCCATGTTGATATTGGGCGGGATAAGGTATTGGGCTTGTAATATGGATATCAAAGAAAAGGTTTTAATAGGATTGAAGTGGATTTTAAATGGAGGATTAATGTATGGTTAATGGGAGGCTATTTGGCTATTATAATTATCATGTGGTTCAGAAAATGTCTCTATCATATTAATGCACACTAAAGTAGAAAATTCAGCTTGAAGGTCCCTAAACTGAAGACTCACAAATGGGGGTGAAAAACACACATTTTGAAAAGATTACCATAGGTGGCCTTGGAATGAAAGAAAATTTTGTTCCTCACAGGTGGGGAAAATCATTTTCCAAATCAAAAACTGAGCATTCAAAATTTATTATTCTTGACAAAAAATTCTTTATCCAAATTCAAGATGAAAATATATAATTTTTGAGATGAAAACATGTCTTTTTGACTAACCAAAATGGTTGGAAAAAATTTGAAAATTTGTAGGTGAGTAATCACGACTCTTGATTTTTCATATTTTTTAAGTGATTTTTATTATTATTTTTCAGTTTCTTAGGTTTTTTTAGTTTTTTTATAAATAAACACCCACACAAAAGAGTAAATAGAGACTATGATGAGTAAAGTGGTAAAAAAATTAAATACATGGGAAGAATAAGAAAGAGGGAGAGAGAGGAAGATATAGAGATAAAGAGTTAAAGGAAAAGAGGTTCCCCTGGTTTGGATTTGGTGGGTCATCATTCCCATCCGGTGGTGGGTCGATGGAAGTTTTGGATCCAATAGAAGTCTATGTGGTTCAAGGATTATGTGTCCTCTCATGGTGATGATTTAACCATTCTCCATTAACTGTTAATGCCATTTTTGAAGAGGGGTCTTGGACTTGCACTGAACCAAATGGGTAACCATGAGAAACAATAAAAGGACCTTCCCAATGAGAATTAATCTTACCTGGGTGAAGCTAAAATTGGGAGTTTAAGAGAAATAACTTTTCACCTTCATGAAATACCTTTCTTAGGATGTGTTTTTCATGGAGTACCTTAGAATTTTCTTTGTACAAATTGGAATTCTCATAGGAATCAAGTTGAAGCTCCTCCAATTCAGTCAACTACAACAATCTTTCTTTACCTAATTTTTCACAATCAAAATTAAAAGTTTTCACAGCCCAAAATGACTTATGTTGGACTTCGACTAGTAAGTGATATGCTTTACCAAAAAACTAGCCTAAAAGGAGACATCCCAATGGGCATTTTATAGTCAGTTTGATAAGCCCAAAGTGATTCACCAAGTCTTTCAGGCCAGTCTTTTCTGGTGGGATTAACAATTCTATCAAGCACTCTTTTGACTTCTCTATTAGAAATTTCAGCCACGCCATTTGTTTGGGGGTGATATGCAGTTGAAGTTTTATATACAACCCCATTATTTTTCAAAATAGATTCCATGTTTCTATTAAAAAAATGGGTTCCTAAGTCACTTATCAAGGCACATGGTGTGCCAAATCGGTGGAAGATGTGTGTCTTTAGGAACTCACTAACAGTATGTGAATCATCTTTTCTAGTGGGTTTGGCCTCGACCCACCTAGAAACATAATCAACTAAAAAAATAATGTATGAGAATCCATTAGAAGGGGGGAATGGTCCCCTGAAATTGATGTCCAAAACATCGAAGATCTCATAAAAAATTAATGGCTTTTGAGGCATTTTATTTCTCTTTGAAATTGTTCCAAACTTTTGGAAAGTGGGAAATTATTGACAAAACTCATGTGAGTCCTTGAAAAGTGAAGTCCAGAAGAATCTAGATTCTAGGACCTTTCAATAGGTCCTTTGTGTTCCACAATAGCCACCTACAGAAAGCGGGTGATAGAATTCTAAGATGGAGGAATGTTCATCTTCATCAACACATCTTCTAATTACCATGTCTTCACCAGTTTTACAAAGTTTATTATCTTCCCAAAAATAGAATTTTGAATCAATTTTCAGATTCATTTTTTTTCTTTTGAATTTTTTTAAGAAAAACACCAGAACCAAGTAATTTACAGTTGGGGAATACCATGGCGACTTTGGAGTGAGAGATGAAAGGTGATCAGTGGGGAATTTAGGATCAATGATTTCTAAATGAGAATAATTAGAAATTCTAATCAGGTGATCATCCATAGGGTTTTCTTTTCCTAGTATATCTTTAATTTCAATTTCAAACTCTTGGAGCATTATGATCCACCTTATTATCCTTAGTTTGGAATCATTTTTCTTGAGTAAGAAATTTATAACAGAATGGTCTGTGAAGATGATGATTTTGGAACCTAAGAGATAGGGCCAAAATTTATCTAAGGCAAAAACCAATGCTAAAAGTTACTTTTTAGTGACAATGTAGTGAGATTTAGTTTCATCCAATGTTTTTGGGGCATAATAGATGACATGAGAAATTTTTTCTCTTCTTTGACCAAGAACAGCCCCAACGACTCTATCAGAAGCATCACAAATCAATTCAAAGGGTAAGGACCAATCTGGGGGTTGGATTATCAGGGTAGATGTAAGAGAAATTTTGAGTTCAATGAAGGAACTCTTGAAAACCTCATCAAAATGGAAAGTGACATCATTTTGAAGCAACAGAGTGAGTGAGAGGGAAATCCTACTGAATTTATGGATGAATCGACGATAGAAACCAGCATGACCAAGGAATGAATGGATGTCTCAAACAAAGGTAGGTTTAGGAAGTGATTGGATCACTTCAATTTTGGTAAGATAAACTTCAATACCATCTTTTAAAAATATGTTACCTAGAATAATCCCATTTTCAACCATAAAGTGACATTTTTTAAAATTTAACACAAGGTTGCACTTGACACACTTTTGAAGGACAAGAGAGAGTGAATTAAAGCAATATTCAAATGACTCACCATAAATAGTAAAGTCATCCATGAATACTTCCATGAAGTGTTCAATTAATTCAGAAAAGATACTCATCATACACCTTTGGAATGTTGTAAGAGCATTACAAAGGCCAAAATGCATTCTCCTATATGCATATGTTCCAAAGGGGAAAGTGAAAGTAGTCTTTTCTTGGTCCTGAGGTTTGATTGGGATTTGGAAGTAGCTGGTGTATCCATCAAGAAAGCAATAGTGTGACTTTTTGACTAATCGTTCTAGAATTTGATCAAGGTATGGAAGAGGGTAGTTATCTTTTCGTGTTTCAATGTTCAATTTCCTATAGTTGATGCACACACCCCATTTGTTCTTCACTCGAGTTGTGACTAACTCACCATGTTCATTTGTGAAAATAGTTATCCCACCCTTCTTAGGGTACAAATTTAATTGGACTAACCCATTCACTATCAGAAATTGGGTAGATAATACCATCTTGAAGAAGCTTGGTGATCTCTTCCCTAACTACCTCAAGTATGAGTGGATTGAGTTTTCTTTGTGGTTATCTAATTGGTTTGGATGATTCCTCAAGATGAATGTGATGCATGAAAAGGGAAGGGTTGATTCCTGGTATGTCATCTAGGGTCCAACCTAAGGCCTTTTTGTTTTCCTCTAACACATGAACAAGTTTGGATTCCTCGGTTATAGTAAGTGAAGTAGAGATAATTACAGGATAAGAGTGGTTGTGGAAAATGAATGCATATTTCCGGTGTTGAGGGAGATATTTTAGATCAGTCTCATATTTCATTTGTGGGTTAGAAAACTCAAGAATGGAGGAAGGGAATTTAATTGGTTTTGATTCATTTTCCTTAATATTTTCCAAGGTGGAGCAGTATAAATTATATTTTATGTGGGATTCAATAGAGTTTTCAAGATCCTCTAGATTGATAGAATCTATGAATGAGAGGTCCACATCAACTTCACCATTTATGACTTTGTTAATCATGGTGCATATTTCATAAGATCCTTTATCATTAGAACATGAAGAACATGATGTATTGGGGTTTAATTGAATTTTAGAAGTGTCCTCACAAGCATGGATTGAGAATACAGAGTGATCCTTAGATGGGTATCGCATGGATTGGAAAATGTTGAATTTGACTAGTTGGTCACCAAATTCCATGGATAAGATGCCTGAATGGAAATCAATCTTCATTCTCACTGTCATTAGGAATGGTCTTCCTAGAATTAGGGGAGATCGAGAAGAGTTCATCTCACCTTCCATGTCAAGGACATAGAAATCAGCAGGGAAGATAAGATCATTGAATCGGACAAGGACATCTTCAATTATTCCCTCAGGACTGGCTATGCTTCGATTAGATAACTGGATGAAAACACTCATTGTATGTAAGGGACCTAGACCAAGGTTGGAGAAGATGGATTTGGGTATGAAATTAATTGAGGATCCTAGGTCTATGAGTGCATAATCAAAGTTGGAACTTCCAATTTGGCATGGAATCGTAAAGGTCCCTAGATCTTTGCACTTTATAGGAATAAACTGCTAGGTGGAAACATTTTCTAAGGTCCTAAGTTTTCTCTTGTGGGTGTACAATTCCTTAAGAAATTTGGCATACTTAGGTATTTGTTTTATGGAATCTAAGAGGGGAATGTTGACTTCAACACGTCTAAACATGTCGAGCATTTAGGATCGGGTTCAAAGGACTTCTTTGGCTTAGAAACGACTTGAGGAAAAGGAATTAGGTTCCTAAGTGGAATGGAAGGAGGTGATAAAATGGATTTATATTCCTTTTTGAGTTTCTTTTTTCTTTCATTTTATAGGTCAAAATTTAAAGGGGGGTTGGAGGACTTATCTTGAGACATAGAAAATTTATTTTCCAATCTAAGTGAAATTGCACTTACATTACCCTTGGGTATGGGTAATGGTTGAGTTGAGAGTTGGGAAGAATTTTATTATTGTTTCTGGCTCAGGTGGGATGCAAGTTGACCAATTTGTTTTTCAATGTTTTTGAGGCTGGAATTGGTGAAGGAGGCAAGATCTTCCACCGCACTTTCCCATGGTTACTTGGAAGAAGAGGCTCGTCTCGGATTGGGATTAACTTGATTTTGGTTATTGGTAAAGTGATTGTGTTGGTTTGGGAATTGGGAAGGCTCACTAGGATAGTGGAATCCTGGAGGAGTAGGAGGAGGATTTCTCCTTTTTTGTTGAGGAACAAAAGGATAAGGTTGTTGGAAGTTTCCAACACCTTGACCATATTGGAATTGGTTTGGGTTTTTATGAGGGTATTTAGGGGGATGAGAAATGGGATTCCCATATCTCAAGTTGGGGTTATATGTAGAATAGAAGGGATCAGAATGGGGTTGGTTGAAATTACTAACACACTGACCTGATTGTTGAGGGTTGGTGTTCTGCTGAGCATAGGCTGCATTAAGCTCCAATGGTCCAGATGAATTAGATGGATCATCTTGAAGTTGTAGACAAGTGTATATTGGATGAGATGGAGAGTTGTAGATACCACAGTTTTTGATAGGTCTAGGAAACATTGATTGTCAAGAAGATGAGGTTGGGGCTTTGGAAGCCACAACTAGTTGTCGCACAAGACCTGTAAGTTCACTCATCCACTCAGTCATCTTGTTCGGCTATATCGATTGACTATCTTGGGCTTGTTTGACTTGAGAATGTGCTCGAGTATAGAATTATTGTGTGTTTACAACCATGTTTCTTATGAGATCTCTTGTAGATGCATGAGTTTTATCAACAAGAGCACCACCACTTACGACATCAATGAGAGTTCTCTTCATAGCCAATAACCCCTCATAGAAGTATTGGATCAAAATTTGGTCAGGGATTTAGTGATATGGACAGGTTTCCACAAGATTTTTAAACCTCTCCTAGTACTCATGGAGTGATTCATTTGGGAATTGATGAATACCACTTATTTCCTTTCGGATAGAAGCAGTACGAGAAGATGGAAAGATTTTTTATAAGAAAAGACGCTTCATGTAATTCCAAGTAGTTATGGAACTAGGAGGGAGGTAGTAGATCCATGACTTAGAAGTTTCAACTAGGGATAAAGGGAATTCCCAAAGTCTGATTTGTTCCTCAGAAACCCCTTGAGGCTTCATGGTAGAGAATACCACTTGGAGCTCTTTATGGTGGAGATATGGATCCTCACCGGCTATCCCATGGAATGAGGAAGAAGATGAATCAAACCCGATTTGAGTTCGAAGTTAACCTCTATGTTTGGATATTGAATACCAAGGGGTTGGTAATTCATATTAGGGATAACAAGTTCTTTAAGTGTTTGTTACTTAGGATTTACTACATTTAATTCAATTGGTTGGACAAGTACATGTTCTTGAATGAGTCTATTATATCTTAGGTTCTTCCTAAGTTGGAAAAGTGTTCGCTCAATTTCAGGGTCAAACAAATATGAGGGATTTTTTTGGAGGCTACGGGGCATTTAGAGAGATTTTTGGAAGAAATATGAATATAGGTTTTTCTTTGTGTTTTTTTCCGTTTATGATTTTTATGAGAATGCGGATTTTTCTTTATGTTTTTTTTTCAATTTTTTTAAAATTTTGTTTTTTTTTGTTTTTTTACAATAACCAGAAACTAACGACTACTTAATTGCACCGTCCCCAACAATGATTCCATTTGAATGTGTGGAATATTGTTTCCTATCTACCATTAAAAGTTTCAATGCTCTTCTAATGTGTATACAATCACTCGGGTCGAATCCTCGGTGATGATACTTTTTAACAGTTGATTGTTTTTAGTTGATTGTATTTTGATTGGGGGGTTTGTTTGAATATCTTAAATGAAGTGATTAATGATTGGTGTTTGATTTAACAATTTGATAAAGATTGGTGTGAGTTCATTTTTAGAGAGTTAATATTGTGATATCCTTGAGCTTTTCTTTATATTGCATTTAAATTAACACCCACTTCACAAGATAATGTTGATTGGAATTTATAAGTGTTAAGGATTTAATCCAAGTCTTAAATTAACTTAAAGTTCTAATATCAATCATAGCTTGTTGATGGTAGTGTATTTATGGTTCCAATAATCCATGTAAACCACATATTAAACAAAACAAGTCATTAATCCATGACATATTAAGTCGAACATACACAATGTTAAATTAAAGAATACTCATCAAGAAAAAGCTATCAATCGCTTAGCATCTTTAAATAATAACCCAACCCAATGGTAGATTTACTCATCCATTAATATGGTTATTAATATGGTAATATAATATTATGGTGATGAATTATAAATAGAATAAAAATAACGAGATAATAAAAGAGTAGTGCGTCAAACACACACGATCGTTGAAGAGAGTTAAATTTTTTTTCGATTGAATGAGGAAGTAAAAGAAGAGAAATAGTTTTAACTTGATTTAAAATATTTTAAGAACATTAATATTAAACTACAGAAGGTGTATGATAATAAGATATATTTAAGAAGAAACTTTCATTAAAATAGAATTACAAAGACAAACACTTGTGAAATTACAAACGAAGAAAACTGCAAAAGTAAATTAAAACAAAGAGAGGAGGAAAGGTCACTCAAGTGAAAAATTGAGTATGTAAGGTCCTCCCAAGCCTTTGGAATTTTTTTCGTGACAATGTGTGTTCTTATATTCTGAAATTCCAACCAAATGAAAGGATAAGAGGGGGTTGTATTTATAGCCCAAAGAGGTGGACTGTTTTCATTCTAAATATTCCCTTCCACTTGCATCACCAATTTGGACATCCAGAAATCTGAATATTGAGATATTTTCTTATTAAAAGTTTTATATAATATTGTTGGTCGAATAATCTAAAAATTTGGATCCATTTGGACTTATGTAACCAAAGTTATAGTGGTTGGAGTAAACAATTATAATTTGTCCATTTCAATCAGGACTTTTCAGAAGGTCGAAATGTGAATTGGTTTTTGAACAGAAAGATTACCTAAAATAAAAATAGTTTATTATATAAATTTGGATGAACATATATTATCTTTCACACTGAAAAATCCCCGCTTTATTTTATGACTAGATCATGATAAATGTCATGAATAGTGTCTGGATTTTAATTCCCGGCCAGAATGGTGGGCTGGGCTTCGAAGCATAAGTTGGGACCCTTGTTCTTGTAGTTGGAACTTAAATTTTTTTCCATGATCCCTTTGGATAATAAAGAGAATATGTTGTAGTTTAACAAAATTTGGGCTTTTGGATTTAGACCAGTAACTCAATCATCATGGCTGGTCCAGTTTCTTCACAGATTCTTTGGGTCTTCTTGTGTGGACAATATGACCTTCCAAATGGACGATTTGGCCAAAGGTTCTTTCTAATAAAATGTTTTAATTTGAGTAAGGAACCATAAAAAACAATAATAATGAAATTTTAATAAGTAGGGTAAGATTTATTATTAAAACATTAAACATACTTGAATCTGGATGAATTTGAATAGTGCTCTAAAATTATATTTAATATTTAAACATTAATATTTCACAAAAATTATGCACATTTCATATAAAATAAGTAAAGTGAGTATATAATAAATTATTAAAATATTAATAAAATCACATAATTACATGTGTGGGGTTGTGATGTATTTGTTAAGGATTTTTCAGGTATCAAACTTACACCCCAAGGTACAAAGTGTACCTTTATAGGATATCCCAAAGAAACAAGGAGATATCACTTATGACCCCTTAGAAAAAAAAGGTAATAATAGAATGACATGACATATTAATTGATAGGGAGTACATCTATAAAAGATATAGTGGTAGAGAGATAAAATTTGACGAAGTTGAGGCTTGAGGTATACAAGAGTTGGAACAAGAATAGATTTCATAAATACCCAAGGAAGAAGAAACTGTTCTAGAGAAAAAATTATTAAATATGAGTACAAGAGTGGTTAGAGAACCAAAATGGTATGAATTTCTAGTAACCTAGGATGGTGACAAATTATTAATTGACAATAATTATCCTCTAACCTATAAGGATGTAGTAAGTGGTATAGATATTTCCAAGTGTCAAGAATCCATGAATTCTGAAATGCATTACATATACCACAACCAAGTCTAGATTTTGGTATACCCTCCAGTGAATATAAATACCATTGGTTGCAAATAGGTTTTCCATAAGAAACTAGACATGGAAGGATAATGAAGTACCTATAAGGAATGACTAGTTTCAAAAGGTCTTAAAGAACATCAAGTCATTAACTATGATGAAAATTTTTCACAGTTGCAATGATAAAATCAATCAGAATTATACTTGAAATTATGGCTTACCATGATTATGATATTTGGAAAATGGATGTCAAAATAGCCTATATTAATGGGAACCTCCAGGAAGATGTATATATGAAATAAACCAAAGGGTTTGTGACTCAAAAGGATGACAACAAGATATTCAAATTGCAAAAATCCATTTATGGATTAAAGAAAGCATCTTGGTCATGGAATATTCATTTTGATAAATCCTTAACGGAATTTTATTTCATAAAGAATGAGTGTAATCCTTATACTTAAAAATGATTTAGTGGGAGTGCAATAATTTTCTTAATAGTATATATCGATGATATATTACTCATAATAAATGAAATTCAAATCTTACAGTCTGTCAATACACGGTGGAATAAATGATTCTCTATAAAGGACTTGTGTGAGGTTACATATATACTTGGGTTCAAGATCCATCATGATAGATCAAAGAGGTTGATAGACCTAAGTCAAAGTATATACATTTAAAATACACTGAAGATATTTAATATGGAATAATTTAATAGGGATTTGTTTCCAACATTAAATGGCATTCATATTTCTAGGAAAATGCACCCTTAGACACATGAGGAAATAAATAGAATGGAAATGATTCCATACACATCAACGACTGGGATAGTCATTTATGCTGTACTATATACTAGGCTAGATGTTTCCTACACATTAAGTGTGGTAGGAAGATATCAGGATGATATAAGTGACCTCTATTGGATGGAATTCAATACAATCCTTAAGTATCTAAGGTGTACTATGGATATATTCCTAGTTTATAGAAGATATGAGGAAAAAGTCATCATAAGATATGAAAATGCTAGTTTTCAAACTGATAAAGATTACATGAAGTCACAAATAGGATATATATTCACTTTTAATAGAGGTGTTGTGAGCTATAAGAGATCAAATTAGGCTATGATCATAGATTCTATAGTAGATTCTGAGTATATTATAGCTTCTATGGTAGCTAAAGGGGTAATATGGATGTGTAATTTACTCCAATATCTTGATGTGGTACCTAACAGTAAATATTCTATCACACTATATTGTGATACTACTATAGTGGTGGATCTTGAAAAATATCCAAGGTCATATCATTAGATGAAGCACATACTTCAAAAGTATAAATTATTAAGGGATTTTTATCAAAGAGGTGAGGTTACAGTGAGCAATATATCCATAGAAGACAATGTGGAAGACCCCTTGATTAAATCCTTGACTCGGTAGAAACATGATTATCATGTGAGGTCTAGCGGATTGAAAGTCATAGGTATTTGAATCTAGTCTAAGTGGGAGTTTTTTGAAGTTGGTATCCTAGGACCAACTATTTTTACTTTTATTACATTTATATTTGATGTATTAAATATTAATAAAACTTTTTATTAAATATTTTTTATTTTTATGCATGACTCTAATATAATAATGTCCTATAGTATACATCACATTAATAAGGTCACAATAGTTCCCTACTATGATGAGAACCTTGAAGTGCTATGATGATATTCTTAAATAATGTTCTGTGGTTGGATAACATACTATGATGTGACACATAGTACATATAATGCTAGGTAATAGTACTTTTAAGAAGATGAGGATTCTTCTCATGAAGTTTTCACTTCATAATCTCTAATATGGGATATTATGAGAATAGACCCACCAATAGGAATTATGTATGTTTTGGTGTCATTATATACTCTTATATATGATAATTTGTAATAGTCCTTAGACTTTAAGATTATCATTAATTCATGTCATGAATTTCAAACTTAGATTTTCTGAAAAAAAAACTACGATGACATTTGTTCACAGTGAGGTAGGGTACGTTGGGTGTATCATGATTGACATGTCATTAATGAATAATTTAAGGAAGGATTTTTCCATTATAATTTTTTGAAAGTTAATATATCATACCTTTTAATAGAATAGAACCTTCACATTAAATTTCATGGTCATGGTGTAATGACGTGTTTATTTCATATAGTGAAAGAAAGACGTAATGAGTAAATAGGTTGGTGACATAGATGTGAAACCTTCTTGATGAGAGATTATAAAAAAAGGATTATATAACATAGTGAGAATTCATATATGGTTTTCATAATTTTTACATTAAGTTATTTATATTGGGTTACTTAACCCATTTCTAGATAGTAATTTTGAACTTTAGGCGGTCCCACCTAATGCTAATGAGAAAGAATCCTAGATGGTCACACACTAAGTGCTACCGATGATATTGATTAAATTCTATTTGAATTTTATTTATTAATTAAATATTTACCTTAAGACCAAGGGATAATTTTATTCACATTTTATTGATTTAAAATATTTATTGATGAATTAAATATTTAAATTAAATACTTATTTGGGTGATCAATAAAGTCTAAAGGAGTTCAAATAGACCAAGATTGCATCCTGTGGAAAATATTAAATGAAAATATGGTTAAATAATATTTGTTATTGTGCAAGTTGGAATGTGCCAAATAATAATAATAATAATAATATTAAGTGGCATGGGGTTTATTATAGGTTATTATATTATTTAAGGGTTAGAATGAAGTTAAATAATTATTTTAACCTAAACCCCATCTCTATAAATTGAAGATTATGTCTATTGTATAGTGTGTAGAAAAATCAATCAGTGCAATTGAAATAGAGAAATTTTGCACACAATTTTTTTTCTCTCAACTCCTCCTTCTATCTCCCTCTCAAGAACGAGAAACACAAGAGATATTCCTTTAAGACTAAAGGATGAGCGATCGACACAAATAATGAAAGATAATATATTATACATGCTATCACCCAAAGGTCAATTGGCGTTGCTTGGAGATCAAAGGAGCATGTATGGGTCACCTCTAGAGGGATTTTATCCTTGGATCCTCATAGTGTAATGAAAACAATCTAAAATAGTCTTTTCATATGATCAACATTCACATAAAAGAAAGATTCTAAGCCCAGGTGTTCATTTCATACGATATTAAATAAATTAATTATAAATTTTACGTATATGATCATTGCTCATAGTTTTGGGAAACTTGAATATTAAAATAAATTTTAATATATTTACCAACACCACATGCTTCTACTATGACCACAATAAATATATATGCCTTATTAAGTAGTGTAGTTATAGAAAACACATGCACTACTTTGGTTATTTTAGACCGTTATAAAATATAGCGATACAGATTTAAAATATTGTTAATAATCTTTACCATTGACAATATATCTATTATACAATGACTGTTAAGATTATTATATATTAAGGGTTATGATAAAATATAATTGACACTGATGGAAAAAGCGATGACCTTGACTAGTAGGACTATACCTTATAAATCCCAATTATTGGAACTTATGAGGGAGATAGTATCACCAAGATTTTTCCCTTGACCAAGACTAATCTAAAATCAAACAATTGAAACATGACCAAAATTATTTATAGGATAATTTCAAGATTATCGAGATCATGACCCAAACCATGTTTGTCGAACCACCACAAGAAAGTGCTAGCATCACACACCTTGCCCTTAGGGTGTACATTGATATAATAAGGGGATATGTATCTATACCCAAGTAGTATGAATTTTTATGTTTTCTTTATAATAAAATAATGACTATGTTCATCCATTTTCATTATTACTTTACATATACAATTATACACGAGTTAATTAAAATTATATTTTGATACAAACAAACAAAAATTGTATTTTTGGAAAATATATACAGTTTTAAGACTATTTTTGATAAATTCAAGAATATTTAAATAAATATTACTTTTATATAATAATATTATTAAATAATATTTATTTAAATACAAATTATAGTATAATTAATGAAGTCCAATGTAATCTTAATAAGGGTAAGATAATTGTTATTATCGTAAAAATAAGTATTTTTTAATAAATAAGGATCTCCATTTAAAAGTATAGAGACTCATATTTAGAGAATTATTTTGATAAAATAAATATTATTATTTAAATAGTATGTTAAAATTGGAAAATGGTGATTTTTTCATAATTTTCCAAGACAGTCAATTATTTGGGTAAAAATTAAACATGATATAAATATACGGTCTATATTATGACACCATAATGAACCAAAAATGATGTAATAAATGTTATAAAAGGAATAAATGATTAAGTAAATATTTCTCCTTTAAAATAAAGTTCTTTTAAGTTATTTTATTAACTTTATAAACCCTTAATGAATCCTCCAAGACTAATATTATATTTTATGGTTTTAAAATCAATTATTTTTTAACACGACTCATTTCCACCTCATCAATGATATTATTTTAATATGTTCAATTCAAAGCCTTATAAAATATTTAAAAACACTCCTCTTTGAAAGAAACCATGGTAAAAACCTTGGGAAAGTTTTTGGTTTAGATTATTTTATTATATAGATTCCCAAACCCAAGTTTAAAAATTAATAAATAATTCCCCTCTATCTTGCTATAAATATACACCCAAAATCCCACTCATATTAACTAAAAAACCATTTAGTATGAAGTTACTCTCTCCATACCACTCTTAATACCTCCCAAGGTGTTCCCAAGATCGTAAGATGCTCCTACCAATCTTTTAGAAGCACCCTCTCAAGGTAAGATATTCTATCCTCCTCTTTATTCAACCACTTTATTTGTATTGTTTTATTTGATTTATAAATTTTCATGTAGAAAAGTGTTTTTACACGTCTATTTTACTATCTATATTATTTCCAAGTAATGAGATACCAAATTTCACTCTCATTAAACCCTTATATGAATCTTTATGTATACTTGTTATGTTGCCGAAATTATCCTGTGATTTTCCATACCAAACATTTGCGTAGTGAATACCCATCCCCATTTCCACTAAAGTGTGTTCAACAAGATCTAACCATCATTAATTGATTTTTTACTTCCATGTATATAACCCAAAATCCTTATTCATGGGATTAAAAGTGATAAAAGGTGTTCTTATGTTGTATGATATATGTAGAAAATAAATACATGTACATGATTTGAATGCGACGGGTTAGCCCATAATTATACATCCTTCTAATGCATTGGGTAATGTTTTTATCTCATGACATACCATGTATAGTGCAAAAAAGGTTATCATAATCACACTATGTTATGATGGCTTAGTGTTTACCCTATACTTATGCTTATGATTTCATGTTTTATATTGTTTCCACATCCCTATGTTTCCTTGATGTTATATGCCCCTTGACTAACATGGATTATTTTAATCATGTTTTTCTTTAATTATTCCCTTACCAAGATTTATAGCTCACCCCTTTCTTATGTGTATCCCCAAGTTATCTCATGAAGTATTAAAATATTAATGGAATATAAGGGAATTTTGTGAAGTTTTTAAATAATTTCGTTGTACAAATATTTCAAGTTATTGTACTATGTATCTAGTTACCTAAAGGCACTAGGCCTCATGATATTTTGGTATTATATTAAGTGTATCTTTATGTAATAAATCATAAATTAAGGTATATTAAAGATATGGGTTGTCATAGTTATTATTAGAGCAAAGTCTAGTTATTTTTGGGGATTAGGATTAAAAAACATTAGTGAAAGCCGTAGGGATAATAATAAACATAGGAAAACATCTATAATTTATGGTAAAGTATAGATTAAGTGGTTTCCAAGCAATAAAATCCCTATCAGGATACTATAAGTGGATGTGGATTTGATGCAGTTGTACCTAGGGATAATAACCCTAAAAAGGGAGCAATGGGTATTAACTTGATCATCACCTAGTACACGAGAAAGAGACCTTGCTATAAACCTAGTTTCATAGTCCTTGGGGATATGCTTTGGTAAATTCACAAGCTCTATATGAACCATTATGAAGGTAAAAAAAATGCCCATGAAATTTTATGTTAGGAAATAGTCCATGAATAACTTAGATTGAAACCTAAAAATTGAGGAATGTATATTATTTATGTAATAGTTTAAAAATTCACATCCTTAATTATTCATTTATTTTAGTCAATTATTGAAATAGAAGGAATCAAGTCCACAACCAATGTGATGGGAAATGTATTGAATACCCAAATGAGTTTCTCAACTTGATGGGAGTAGGAGTTGGAAACTTGCTAAAAGTAATTTCTTAATTAACTAAAGTTTTGAACATAAACTTGAATCAGGGGGAAAATCCACATCCCTATAAGAAAGTGAATGTTGTAATTGACACCTTTATGCAAGCCTCTCACTTTTAGTGGATCTCATGATCCCTTAATCACAAAACAATGGATCAACTCTATTGAAAAGATATTATCCATCCTTCAATGCTTAGAGTAATGGAAGGTCATGATGAATGTTTATATTATAGTGGAAGAAGATGATTAATGGTGTAAATTGATAAAAAAAATATGAATATTTAAAAGGAGATTGAAGTGATGGAGTGGAAAGAATTCTAAAAAATGTTTTTGATAAATATTTTCCTAGAACTTTCTAAATTAAAATAGAGAGGGATTTCCTTGGCCTCAAGAAAAGGATGACGAATCCATCAGGGTGTATGAGGATAAATTTACAAAACTTTCGCGATATGCCTTTGACTTTTTCATTGAGCCAAAATTAAATTTGGACACTTCTTTAGTGGGTTAAATACGAGTTTATGAAAAGATTTGGTGATTTGAGACTTTAAAATCGATAAAGAAGTTTTCTGATATACCCTCAATGTCGAAATGGAGATAAAAAAATCTCAAGGGTCTCATAGGTCAGGAGATAATAAGCGGAGAATGGATTTCAATTCTGGTAGACCAATTAAGACGTCTCATGGTGGAAAGAATACCCAACACCTCACTTGTCAAAAGTATGGGAAAAGCTTCCCAAAAATTTCCCAAAGGGGATAAGGAAATTATTTAGGCATGGGAAGGAAAGGATCATAGCTAGTGAATATTGATGCGAGAAACCCACCAATGTCATGGAAGAAAAGAATGCTCTAGTTAACCCTTATCCTGTTATATAATGTTTCAACTACAAGGACCAAGGGCACTATAAAAATTAATGCATTAAGCCAAGGGTTGTCGATGATAACTAATGACAACAACCATAAGGCCTAGAGAGAAAGGGTGAGCTTATACCATCACAGCCATTGAGGTGGATCCTGAAAGTGATGTGGTGATAGGTTTACTAATTATTAATTCAAGGATAAAAAATGTAATATTTGATTTTGGTTCTATGCATTCTTTTATATCACACAAGTTTTGTAGAACTATTCAAACACCACATCAAAATATGACAGTGGAACTATCAGTAAAAATGAAAAAATGGGTAAATTGTTGCATCTTAAGTATATAACTCCCCCTATCCATATTTGTGGGATGAACTTCCCAGTGAACCTTGTGATAGTCCCTATTGTGGAATTCGATGTAATTATGGGTATGAATTGGATTTCCTTGTATAGAGCCTACATAAATTTCTGAGAGAAGGAAATCACCCTTTGTATCCCAATCTCCCTTTGATTCTATACAAGTCTAATTTGGAAGATGAATCTCCTTTGGAATCATTATACCAAGAATGGATATTATTTCCTTATGAGTAAGAGTATTTAGCTAAAATTATTGAGATGAAGGAAAATATCATCCTTGATGACATGCCCATTGTAAGGGAATATGCTAACACTATGAAAAAACCCGTCATTTGCAACGTGAACTGTCGCAAATACCCTTTGGTGGTTTTTAGTATTTGTGATGGGACCTATCGCAAGTACCCTTTTTTAACCGCCGCCCCCTAATTAATAGGGGGTTTAACATTTACGACGGGTCCCGTCGCAAATAGTATTATTTGTGATGGGCGATAAATCCTGTTGTAAATACTATGTCGGCATGTAGGTATTTACGATGTGACCCATCACAAATACCTTTTTAACAACCGCCCCTAATTAATAGGGGGTTAGTATTTGCGATGGACCTCGTCACAAATAGTATTATTTGTGACGGGAGTCCCATCACAAATAATCCCGTCGTAAATGATCTAACCTATATATACCCCCATTCGTTTTTTTCATTTCACACCTCTCAATTCCTCTCTCTAAACTCTCATATTTCTCTTTTAGAATTTTCTAAAGTTTAAAATTTCATATTAGAGCGATTTTTAAGCCTTATAGCGTACAAAAGATTCTATTTTAATGTATTTATTTATTGCTTTTATTTTTTAGTTAATTCATTTAATTTTATGTTAGTTATAATTATTGTTAATTAGCAAAAATTAAATTAAATTAGAATTAGATAGTTTAATTTTTCATTATTTATTTTTACAAATATGCTATTTCATTAGTAATAAATACTAATAAGTGTAATAATTAGCGCTAATTATTAACAATTAGTGCTAATTAGTAATAAAAATTAGTAAATATGAATAATAAGTAAAAAATAGGAATAAATTGGAATAATTATGAATAATTAGTAATAATTAGGAATAAACAGTAATAAGTAGGAATAAATAGTAATAATTAGGAATAATTAGTAATAATTAGGAATAATTAATAATAATTAGGAATAATTAGTAAAAAATTGTAATCAAAAGGAACAATTTATAATAAATAGGAATAATTAGTAATAAATAGGAATAAATAGTAATAAATAGGAATAAATATGAATAATTAGTAACAAATAGGAGTAAATATGAATAATTAGTAACAAATAGGAGTAAATATGAATAATTAGTAATAATTAGCAACGATTAGGACTAATTAGTAATAAATAGGAATAAATAAGAATAATTAGGACTAAATAGTAATAAATAGTAATAATTAGTAATAAATAAAAATAAATAGTAATAAATAGTAATAAATAGTAATAAATAGTAATAAATAGAAATAAGTTTTAATAAATAGAAACAAATAGTAATAATTAGGAAAAATTTGGAAAAATTAGGAAAAATTAGGAAAAATTAGTAATAATTAAGAATAATTAGTAACAATTAGATTTAATTAGGAATAATTAGGAATAAATAGGAATAAATATGAGAAAATAGGAATAATGAGTAATAATTAACAATAAATAGTAATAATTATTAATAATTAGCAATAAATAGTAATAATTAGAAATAATTAGAAATAAATAGGAATAAATAGGAATAAATAGGAATAAATAGCAATGAATAGGAATAGATAGGAATAAATAGGAATAAAGAGGAATAAATAGGAATAATTAGAAGTAATTAGAAATAATTAGTAATAATTAGTAATAAATAGTAATAATTTTTAATAACTAGTAATAACTAGTAATAATTATTAATAATAAGGAATAATTAGGAATAATTAGGAATAATTAGGAATAATTAGGAATAATTAGGAATAATTAGTCATAATTAGTAATAATTAGTAATAAATAGGAATAATAATTAATAATTAGTAATAATTAGTAATAAATAGGAATAATTTGTAATAATTGTTAATAATTAGGAATAATTAAGAATAATTAAGAATAAATAGGAATAATTAGTAATAATTATGACTAATTAGTAATAATTATGAATAATTAGTAATAATTAGTAATAATTAGTAATTATTAGTAATAATTAGTAATAAATAGTAATAAATAGTAATAAATAGTAATAATTAGTAATAATTAGTAATAATTAGTAATAATTAGTAAAAAATAGTAAAAAATAGTAATAATTAGTAACAAATAGTAACAAATAGTAATAAATAGTAATAAATAGTAATAATTAGTAATAAATAGTAATAAATAGTAATAATTAGAAATAAACATTAATAATTAGTAATAAATAGTAATAAATAGTAATAAATAATAATAAATAGTAATAATTACTAATAAATAGTAATAATTAGTAATAATAGTAATAATTAGTAATAATTAAGAATAGTTAGAAATAATTAGGAATAATTAGGAATAATTAGTAATAATTAGGAATAATTAGTAATAATTAGGAATAATTAGTAATAATTAGTAATAAATAGTAATAATTAGTAATAAATAGTAATAGTTAGTAATAATTAGTAATAAATAGTAATAAATAGTAATAAATAGTAAAAAATAGTAATAAATAGTATTAATTAGTTATAATTGGGAATAATTATGAATAATTAGGAATAATTAGGAATAATTAAGAATAATTAAGAATAATTATGAATAGTTAAGAATAAGTAGGAATAAATAGGAATAAATATGAATAATTAGTAATAATTAGTAATAAATAGGAATAGACATGAATAATTAGTAATAATTAGGAATAATTAGGAATAAATAGGAATAATTAGGAATAATAAGGAATAATTCCTAATAATTAGGAATAATTAGTAATAATTAGTAATAATTTGGAATAATTAGGAATAATTAGGAATAATTATTAATAATTTGTAATAATTAATAATAAATAGTACAAAATTATAATAAATAGTAATAAATAGTAATAAATAGTAATAAATAATAATAAATAGTAATAAATAGTAATAAATAGTAATAAATAGTAATATATAGCAATAAATTGTAATAACTAGTAATAAATGGTAATAAATAATAATAAAATAATTAGTAATAAATAGTAATAAATAGTAATAAATAGGAATAAATACTAATAATCAGTAATAAATAGAAATAAATTCTAATAATTAGTAATAATTAGTAATAAACACTAATAATTAGTAATAAATTGGAATAAATATGAATAATTAGTAATAAATACTAATAATTAATAATAAATAGGAATAATTAGGAATAAATAAGAATAGTTAGTAATAATTAGGAATAAATAAGAATATTTAGTAATAAATTGGAATAAATGGGAATAGTTAGTAATAAATAGGATTAAATAATAATAAATAATAATAAATAATAATAAATAATAATAAATTGTAATAGTTAGTAATAAATAGTAATAAATAATAATAAATAGTAATAATTAGGAATAAATAGTAATAATTTGGAATAAATAGTAATAATTAGGAATAAATATAAATAAATAGTAATAATTTGGAATAATTAGAAATAAATAGCATTAAATAGCAGTAATTAGTGGTAATTAGGAATGCTTAAGAATAATTAATATTTTTTCTTTTTTTGGATCACATTTTTATTATATCTAATTATTCATAAAAAAATAATTATTTTATATTTTTTAGAGAAATATGGAATAAGGAATTTGACAATAGAAATTATTAGATGATTATGCTTGGATAAATCAGCATAAGAATCTGAATGGTTTTGGTATAAATCCAATATATATTGAGGGTGTTAAAAAATTCTTATTATTTGCATCATCAAAACTAGAATTTGTTTCTGAAGGGACAATTAAGTGTCTAAGTAAAAAATGTGGTATGAGGACATTCAACGTTGGGGGTCATCTATTGTATTTTGGTTTTCAAACATATTATGTTTTTTGGTATTAACATGGTGAACACTGATCTAGATAAGATACTAATAATTTGGTTTTTGATCCATCACAACTTCAAAATTTAGTACATGATGTGGAAGGTCCATATTTTTATAAACTAAAATTCATGATGATATCGATTTAACTCCTAAGATGGAACATTCTTAATTTTATGAGTTGTCGAGGTCCACTGAGGATGACTTATATCCTGGTTTTAAGATAAGTAAATTTTAATTGGATGTAAAATTTATGGCTATTAAATCAGATAATGGAATGTCAAATAGAGGTTTTCACTAGTGGAAATGGAGATTTTCCCAACGCTTTTATACCAATGGTTTAAACAAACTGTTGGTATACTGTAAAAACAATAACCTTTCCCAACGGTTTATTAAAACTGTTGGAATTGTGTTTTTAGAATGAATATTTTACAACAGTTTACTCAAACTGTTAGGAAATCTTTGATTTATCTAATATATACCAACGGTTTTTTGAAACTGTTGGGAAAGGTTTACCAAAAATACATAATATCCTAGATCCCTCATTCGCACGATTTCATGCCCTAATCCGAAGCTGTCCCAAAGCTTTCTCTTTACCCTAGGATATGAAACTCCATCCACCCGATAGATCCATATTCAATCAAGCAATTTTTTATTTCTACACTTAAAATTATTAAGTACTACCTTAGTTTTAATGTTCTTCATATATTGTTTTTGTTTTTTGTTTTGATTTGCCCTAAACTATAGTTCCGTGCGGTCTGTGGCATGGTATACTGAACAATTTGATTTGTTTTCTATTTTTATTCTATACTTCAAGTGTCATGATTGTGTGAATCACTTTTATTTGAAGTCTTCATAGCCACTCCTTCACCATATGAACTAATGGGTTCTGGTGAGATGTATCCCCACTAAAAGATGGTAAAGGGTAATGGATATAAGGATGGTCCATTTGAAGGGATTGGGGATGGTTGGGGTAGTGGTGTATGTGGTTTTCCATTTTTTAGTGGGGGTGATATGGTAGTTTCTACAGACTTTAGTTTAGTTGAAAATTGGATTTGGATTTTATATTTATAGTTTTTTTCAAGGAATAATTGGAAGGGTAGTGATATTAAGGATGAAGTGGCTATTGGTTGGGTGATGAATTGGAATTTTGATATTGGTTAGATTTGGTATAGGTAATTTTCAAGGTATTATATGGGTATTTACTCCCCTAAACACCCCCACCACCACCCTAGACCCCCCCATTAGACAACCCCCACCCCCTACACACCCCCACCCCCTTGGACAACCACCACCCCTAGACACCCCCACCCCCTTGGACAACCCCTCACCCCCATGGAAATCCCCCCTCCCCCACCCCCCTAGACACCCCCACCCCCTGGACACCCCCACCCCCTTGGACACTCCAACCCCTGGAAACCCCTCACCCCCCTGGACCCCCCATTGGACAGCCCCACCCCCTGCACACCCCCACCCCCCGGAAAACCCCCACCCCCTAGACACCCCCACCCCCTTGGATAGTCCCCCACCCCCATGGACACCCTCCACCCCCTTGGAAAACCCCCACCCCCTTGGACAACCCCCTTGGACACCACCCCACCTCCTAAGTTCTTGGGCCAGTTTTCAAATTGGAATTAACCATGTAGGTGACTCCCCATTCCCCAATGATATTTCCTAAGTGACCCATAGAGCTTTATAAATTGAATTTTTCATATTTTGATAAATTGAATGAGTTGTTTTGAATGAAATGGACAATGAATAACGATTTTCCTTTCTTAATTAATCAAATGGTTTTAAATAAAATTACCCTAAGAGGGGATTCAGGGGGGTAGGGGGGCTGTCCAGGTGGGGTGGGGGGTATCCAGGTGGGTGGGGGGTTGTCCAGGGGGTAGGGGAATGCAGGGGGGGTAGGGGCGATGCAGGTGTGTGGGGGAAGGGGGTGTGGGCTGTCCAAGGAGGGGTGTGGGCTGTCGGGGGGGGGGGGGGGGGGGGTTAGGGTGGGCTGTTCAGGTGGAGGAAGGGGGTGTAACTGTTCAGGGGGGTGGGCTGTCTAGAGGGGTGGGGGTGGGCTATCCAGGTGGGGGAGGGGGTGTGGGCTGTCTAGGTGGGGGGGCTATCCAGGTGGGGTGGGGGGGGGGGTGGGCTGTCCAAGTGGGGGTGGGGGGGGGGGGGTGGGCTGTCCAGGTGGGGAGTGGGGGGGGGGTGGGATATCCAGGTGGGGTGGGGTGGGGGGTTGTCTAGGTGGGGTGGGGGGGGGGTGTCCAAGTGGGGGGTGGGGGGGAGGGGTGGGTTGTCCAGGTGGGGGGGGGGGGCTTTCCAGGTGGGGCGAGGGGGTAGGGCTATCCAAATTGATCTCATACAAATTTAACATACGTTCAACTCCATATCACCTAATGATATAACAAGGATAATAATTCCATGAGTAGTGTACCATAAGAACTTAGCTCATATGCCTAAACAAAATACATAGGATCATATTTGATAGGCACACAAAATTTTTTAAACAAAGAAAATACTATATTTACACCTATGATCACAACCCGGAATTATCTCTCAACTAGCTTCTCAAGGTATCAATAAGCCACATACCTAGCTCAAAATTTGGAGGTGTGTTTAAAATAAGGTTTGTTTTTTTAGAATTCATGTATGATATTTGGATTGGAAGATAAAATCTGATCCACATATGATATTTGGAGGTGTGTTTACAATTACATATGTTGTGATTTATATGTATGATATTCATGGTTTACACCA
The DNA here is from genome assembly GCA_963277665.1 of Viscum album. Taxonomy (NCBI): domain Eukaryota; kingdom Viridiplantae; phylum Streptophyta; class Magnoliopsida; order Santalales; family Viscaceae; genus Viscum; species Viscum album. The sequence goes on along the minus strand of OY728143.1, from coordinate 955,246,103 downwards.
ACAGTATTTTGGGTCATCTATAATAGGCTTGAAGTCATTCTACAATTGGATAGAGATCGGATTCTATAACCCTAGTTTGGGGGTGGAAACCTTCACCCCCTTGGACAACCCCCCCACCCCCACCCCACCCCCACCCCCTAGACACCACCACCCCAAGGACAACCCCCACCCCTAGACATCCCCCACCCCCTAGACACCCCCACCCCCTTGGATAGCCCCCATGGACACCACCCCACTCCCTAGACACCCCATCCCATGACACCCCAACCCCCACTGGACAGACCCCCCCCTAAACAACCCCCCCAGACACCACCCCACCCCCTGGACAGGCCCCACCCCCTGGACACCCCCACCCCCTAGACAGCCCCACTCCCTTGGATATCCCCCACCCCCTGAATATCCCCCCACCCCATGGACACACCCACCCCCTTAAACAACCCCCCTGGACACCACCCCACCCCCTGGACACCCCCACCCCCTGGATACCCCCACCCCCTTGGGCAGTATACATGATCACTCAAATAATCTACTAAAATATAAAATTTCTTTGATCTAAAATCTACTCAACTTCTGAATAATTCTCCTCCACAAGTGTACATGATCTTGAACACTCATGTATAGTTCTTCAAAGATATTTTGTAATAAATATAGTATTTTTTTTGTCTTTTATATTATGATTCTCATATAGAGTAGTGTGTCAGTTATGGTTTCATATAAAGTGAAAAATTCTCGTTTACTTAAATATATTTTCGACGAAACTTCAATATTATTGAATTGATTTTTACAAAATTACTTATAACAATTTTTTTACAGAATGGATAGAAGTTGGATGTATGAAACCGATCATATATCAAGAAATTTTCAAAAAAATTTATAGATATTTTTATATTTTTCATTTCACAATGCTTCAGATAGTGGTCACATACATTTCCCATGTTACAATTGTGTTGGAAGACCTTAGTTGAGCCATGAAGAAGTTAGCTACCACATAAACAAATATGGTTTTCAAGAAAACTACTATGTGTGGTATCACAATGGGGATAAAATGAAATCTCAAATTGTTGATGATCCAAATGAGAGGATTGGATTGGAGAATTTGTTATATGTCCGGTTTCTGTTTATTCATCATCATGAAAAAGAAAGGATTTCAACCCAAGAAGACATAGATATGAGAAAAAATGACGCGTCTAATGAAAATGATGATGTTTTCAGGGTGAAAAAATTGAATGATGCTACCACAACTCCAGTATATCGACAATGCGATAAAATTAAAAAGATATAATTTTTAATCTGATTATTTCATGGGAAAACTATGTATGGGATTTCTAATACTACCATCAATTATATTCTTATCTTCTTGAAGTAATTACTTCTACATGATGCAGATATTCCCTCAAACCACTATATGGCATGGAAGTTAGTTAAAAAACTTGGATTTTCAAGAAACAAAATTCATGCTTTCCCAAAAGATTACAATTTATTCTGGGAGGAAACTGCTAAATGAAATGATTTTATAAAATGTGATACATCCTGCTGGAATCCAAAAGATGATAGAACACCATCCCACATTCCACATAAAGTAATGTGGCACTTTCCATTGATCCCCAAACTCTAGAATATTTTTATGTCTAATGAAATATCAATAAAAATGTAATGGCATGATACTGAGAGAAAGAAGACTAATGATGAGTTGGTTCACCCTATATATGGATTTTCATGGAAGTGATTTGATGCTTGATATCCTGATTTTATAGCTAACGCGTGTAATGTGAGGCTGAGTCTTTCATGTGAGGATTTTAATTCTTTTGGGTAGATTCTTACCTCGCACAACACATAGACATTTTTTTATGTACATTTATAACCTTCCTCCATGGTTTTCTAGGAAAAAACCTTTCACTTTCATGAGTATACTCATATCTTGCCTTTCTGATCCCGACAATGATATAGATGTATATATTCAACCTTTAATAAAAGAGTTGAAACTTATTTGGGATATGGGTGTGTGCACATACGATGCATGTTCAAAAGACATATTTCAGATGCGTGCTGTGCTTATGTGGACGATCAATGATTTTACTCCTTATGCAATGATGTCTATATGGAGCACGAAGGGAAAACTATCATGTCCTGTTTGTATGAAGAATACATGATCCAAAAGACTAAAACATTACTGTAGTTTTAGTTTTAGGGGACATCGACAATTCTTGCCAATGGACCATCCATATAGAAATAATCATTGAAGATTTGACAATACCATGGAGACTGATGATCCACATCATCATATTTATGGAACTAATGTGCTTAATAAATTTAAATATTTTAGTTTTTCATTCGGGAAGGGTCAAATGAAATCTATAAAGAGAAATAATATTTCCACTAAAACCTGTTACAATTGGAATAATAGAAGTATCTTCTTTGATTTGCCTTATTGGTCAAACAATTTGTTATTTCATTGCTTAAATGTAATGCACATTGAAAAAAATATATGTGAAATGTTGCTTTAAATTATTCTAAATGTTAAGGGAAATAAAAAAGATGATTAACGGTCTCGGTGTGACTTGGTGGATTAGGGAATCATACCCGAATTGCATCCTATGCGTATCAATGAAAATAAATGGAAAGTTCCATGTTCTTATTATGTGATGACACCTACAGAAAAAAATAAATTTCTAAAAGTACTAGAGATTATTAAAGTTCTTGATGGATATTCAAGAAACATATCTAAACAGGTAAACAAAAGAGAGTTGAAGCTAAAATATTTAAAGACTCATGATTATCACATTATTCTTCATGAGTTGATTCCAATAACAATCTGTCATCTTTTTTCTAATAATGCAAGGGTGGATATTATTCAGTTGTGCCATTTGTTTAGAGATCTTTTTTCTGAGAAGTTGTCTAAGTATTTCTTTCAAAAAATGTTGGCAGATGCCCCATTAATTTTGTGTGAGTTAGAGAAAATATTTCCTCCATCATTTTTCACATGCATGGTGCATCTGACTATCCATATTCCAACTGAAATACTTCTTATAGGACCTATTTCTTTTCGTTGGATGTATCCAACTGAAATAAATATGTACACATTAAAGTATTATGTCCAAAACAGGAATCATCCTAAAGGTTCTATCGTGAACGGTTACTTGGATCAAGAATGTATAGATTTATGCTCTATGTATTTGTCTGATCTTACTTAAAAAATGAACAGACCAATGAGAAACAAAGAAGAATAGTATGAGAAAATTGAACCCATTTTTCCATCACTTCTTCAAACATGATTAATTCCTAGATCATATACATTGATGATATTAAGCCTTGAAGAGCGGGAGATGGCACATTGCACAGTTTTGTTCAACTGTGATTTGTTCGATGACTACATCAGGTCAGTAAATTGAATATATGCATATCTTACATATATATCTATTAAACTATTCCTATTTTTATCTATAGAGAACATAAAGAAATGATAAATATAAAGCATCGTTCTTTGTCTTTGAGAAAGAGGGACACTTTACATAGAAAAGTATTTTCTGCTTGGTTAAAATTGAAGGTAAAAATATTACTATTTAAAATAATTAAATCAATATTTAATTAAGTTTAATATTCATTTTATATTTTAGGTATTGATTTTTCCTACTGACTCTGTCTCTAAGGAAATAAGAGCTTTGGATTTTGGTCCTAATACCGTGGTTCATGACTGTAAATCAATTGTTATCAATGAGTACAAATTTATTATCACCGAAGAAGAAAAGACCACGAGAACACAACATGATGGTGTTATGGTTACTTCCACAATAGACTGTTATGCAAGTGCATCAGATAGTAGACTGTGATTTGAAAATGTAGGTTATTATGGAGTCGTTGAAAAAATAATAATATTCGATTATTATTCTCATGGACGAGTCACGATAATGAAATTACAGTGGTTTGATTCGATGACAAGGAATGGAAAATTTATTGATGATTATGGATTTTGAGTAATTGATATGACTCGCACTCTTACAACTGATGAACCATATGTATTGGCATCAATGGTAAAATAAGGTTTTTATGTCAAATACCATCTTCGACCTGAATTTGGTGTCATTATTGAAGTAATTACAAGACATATTTTTGATGATGGTAATGATGGAATTGACACCATCCCTAATTCCATTGGAAATAATCCATTTATTAATTTTGATGAATCCAATAGCTCAATTGTCAGAGTTGACTATGAACCTAAAGTTGTGGTGGGAAATATATAAAATCATCCATCCATGTTCTCATTTTTTTTGGTTCAGCTCGACTTGGGTTATTATGGTTCATACTATTCAAATTTATTTAATATTGATTACAAATATGTTGTATCCAACTTGATCAGTATGTGAATTTTCAATGTTTATTGGTTGAAAATTTATTTGAATTGAATTTTCTAATTTTGAATTGAACTGTATTCAAACCTACGAAACAAACATTTCTAACTTGGTGAACATTTCTATGCTTTATTGACCATGTATAAAATTAGTATAACTCTAAGACCTCCCTTTAACATTTCACTAGATAATGAACATGATGGTTTGTATTCTTCTAAAAAACATGTATAGAAACCTGTGTCATCTACCTGTGCTAAAGAAATTAAAATTTTCCTTAATTTCAACAAGTGCTTTACCCATTATAAATCTGGTAGATATCTTATCCTTGTTCATATGTTTATATTATTATTTACAAATATATTATGGGTTTAATCATTCATAATATATACCTTTCTGAATTTTCTAGAGGCATAATTTAGTATGCTCTCTCTCTTGGTTGTTGAGTGAAATAAAGCCGCAGAATCAATGTTTTATGATTTTAATAGACTAATGACACTTAGTAAATAACCATCCTACTAAAAATTAAATTTCTTTATTACATCTTGTACAATTTATTGAATTCATTATATATCTATTCAGGCTTACCTAAAACAATGGATAGTTAAATTATCCACAAATCCCCCTATTCCCTCTCATTTATTTTGTTTTTTGGGTTACACATTAGTTATCCTTTTCTAATTACTTCCATATTTTTTTTTCAAATGTAGAAAATTCAACCAATTGAAGAGAGGAAATAGAAAAAGATGATGGAAAACAATTGTCTCATGGCTGAGATGGGCATTCCACCATTAGTGCCTATAGTGAGTATTTTATTTCAAATATATATATTTAAATAATATATAATGTCATGTGATAAATTTTGTTTTAAACATTTTTGAAGGATCCATCTCTTAGGTGACAATTATTTGATGAGTATCCTAGTAGTGGTCCCAGTACTCAGGGTGTTCGTATGAGGGGGTTGGTACAAGAGCTAGGCGATCTGGTCGGCATACCCGATTAGACCCTGCCCCTCCCACTGACATACCATCTATCCCACATTCTGATACCTGTGTGTTGTTAGGGACACACATGATATTTAGGCCCCCCATGTTTTCACCACCCTTTATATCTGAGTCTCCTCACCCGTATTTACCATATTTGATGATGATTCCCACTCACCATCCAATATTTATCTAGCCATATGTGCCATCTTCTTTTACTTCTACTTATTTCTCTCCAATATTCTATATTCCATCTTCTTTGACTCCTGATCTGCTAGAGTCTGTCCCTATGGAGCATACATTAGGACCCAATCCACCTGCACAGAGTATTCCTTCAGTTTCTGTGGATTCAACAGTGACCATTGATCGGATTTCCACAAGTATATTTATAGAACCCTAACAAAATTTTATACCATTACTTATTTTCATTATAACATGTATTGATAAAATATTTGTTTTTATTTCATAACAGATACATATACTGATAGGAGGTGGGGGCGGGGACGTACACACGTGCGTATGGAGTGTAATTGCCGCACATAGTTGACGGTGGACTAAAATGAATATATTCAAATGATTGAAAAAATAGGGCAGCAATGTCAAAGTTTTTTGGCGACACTTGCCAAATACTCCGACATCATTCATGTCAGACCGCTCTCATGGTGACAGTTTCCAAATGAGGTCAAGGATAATGCTTGGTCATAGACACAGGTAAAAAAAATCTATTGTATTTAATGAAATATATTATTTTTTTATTTATATGAATTAATATTTTGGTTTCAACTTTGGTTTAATTTCCCTGATGGTGGGGGTGTACGACTAACACGTCTAAAGGATTTAGGTGAGATTTGGGGAGACTATAAGCACGAGTTGTATATTGAATGAAATTCTAGAGTTGGCACAAAGTTAGAGGCGGTCCTTTTCATGGATGATTTTTCAATAGAACAATATCAGCAGATGATTACTCATTGGACGACTATCCAGTTTAAGGTATTAATCACATTTGAGGTATTCAAATGAAAAATTTCATGTTTTGCGTTAATAATATCTTTTATAATATTGAATTTTATTTAGGAATCATACAAAAGAAATAAAAAAAACATTGATGCTAAAAAATACTTCCACACATTGGGATGCACAATGATTCCAGATCATGAGAGGAAGTAGGTATGACAGTTGTTTATAATTTTTCTTTACGACTTTCACTTTCTATTGTTTCCTCCATAATTTATTCGATTGCTAAATTTGTTATATAATTTTAGTTATGAAATTAATTATTGGTGACCTATTTTTAATTATGGTTTCCTACATTCAATGTCATTGTAGAGGAAAAAATTGATTATTTAAGGACGTGTACCTCGAGAAAAATTGTTTTGTTCGAGTCGAAGGAAGAAAGATGGAAGTGCGGTTAATGAACCGACTCAGAAATAGATTTTAAGTTTTACTTTGTTAATTTAAAATTTTAATATCTATTTTGTAACTTAATAATCTATTTATATTTGTAATAGGCTGCTTTAGAGGCCCTTGATGCCCAAGAACTTGACAATTTTGGGCCAAACAATCACTTACATCAGGTGTTGGGAGATGAGCACCCTAGTAGAGTATGATGCCGACCTGGTAAGAGTATAGTCCCGATGAGGTATTGTTCCTCCTCATGTATGAGTTATAGTGCCACTAAGTTTCAGAAGGTTAAGGCACATGCTACACAGGATAAAAAAAGGGCCATAGAGATGGCATAATAGTTTGCTAGGGCAAACACTGCATTTGTGAAACTAATAGAAGTTTTACATCCAACAATTCCATCAGAGGACAACACAACTTGTGATGAATATATATCATCGATGAATTCTATATATGGTGCAATAGGTGGTAGTTATAGTGGTGTTAAAGATGATGGAGAGGAGGAGGCCGAGGCGTAGGAGGAGGAGGGAGAGGAGAAGGTCGAGGCGGAGGAGGAGGGCGAGGAGGAGGTCAAGGCGGAGGAGGAGGGCGAGAAAGAGGCCGAGGCAGAGTACAAGGGTAAGGAGGAGGTCATTGAGGAGGGAGGGGATGATGATGGGGATGACGATGAGGATGGGGGTGAGGCTGATGATGACGGTGATGATAGTGATGATGATTAGGGACAGATTGATCCATTACATTTTTTACTGATATTACTGACATTTGATGTTCGATGATTTGTTATGCCTGAATATATGTATGATTTGGTAGGTCACATTATATTTATTTATTTATATATAAATAATAAAACTTGACTTGATGATTTTTTGTGATTGATTCACCCCTACCCTAGACACCCCCACCCCCTGGACACCCCCACCCTCTTTGATAGCACCCACACCCCCCTAGACAGCCCCCACCCCCTGGACACCCCCACCCCCATGGACAACCCCCACCCCCTGGACACCCTCACCCCCAGGACACCCCCACCCACATGGATAGCCCCCCCATCTGGACACCACCCCACCCCTTGGACACCCCCACCCCTAGACACCTCTACCCCCTTGGACAACCCCACCACCCCCATGGACACCACCCACCCCCTGGAAACCTCCTACCCCCTTGGATAACCCCCTAACCCCCTAGATAGCCCCCACCCCATGGACAACTCCCACCCCCTAGACACCCCCACCCCCTGGACACCCCCAACCCCCTGGACACCCCCTACCCACTTAGACATCCCCAATCCTGTAGACAACCCCCACACCCATTGATAGCCCCACCCCCTAGACACCCCCACCCCCTGGACACCCCCACCCCCTAGACACCCCCAACCCCATGGAAAGTCCCCCACCCATGGAAACCCACACCCCTGGACACCCCCACCCCTATGATAGCCCCCACCCCCTAGACAGCCCCCCTGGACACCCCCATCCCCCAGAAACTGCCACCCCCTAAAACCTCCTACCCCCTTGGACAACCCCCCTAGACACCCCTACCCCCTTGGACAACCTCCCAACCCCCTGTATATCCCCCACCCCCGAGAAACCCCCAATGGACACCCCCACCCCCATGGAAATCCCCCCACCCCCTAGATAGCCCCCACCCCTTGGACACCCCACCCCCTTAAACATCCCCGCCAACCCCCTAGACAGCCCCACCCCCTGTACACCACCCCACCACCTGGACACCCCACACCTATACACCCCCACCCCCATGGATAGCCCCCACCCCCTAGATAGCCCTCCACCCCTGGAAACCCCCACCCTCTGGACACCCCATACCCCCTTGGACAATACCCCCAACTCATTGGACAACCCCCACCCCCTGGACACCCCCACCCCCATGGACAACCCCCCACCCCTGGGCATCCCCTACCCCCTGGGCACCCCCATCCCACTGGACACCCCACCCCTTGAACACCCCTACCCCTTGGAAAGCCCCCCTAGACACCCCCTACCCCCTTGGATAGCCCCCCAACCCTGTAGACATCCCCCACCCCCTGGACCCCCCGACCCCTGGACACCCCACCCCAATGGACATCCCCTACCCCCTTGGACAACCCCCACCCCATGGACACCCCCACCCTCCTAGAAACCCGTACCTACTTGGATATCCCCCAACCCCCTGGACATCCCCCCAGTCTCCCTGGACACCCCCTACCCCATGGACAAACCCCAACCCCCTAGAGAGCCCCCATCCCCTGGACCCCCCCACCCCCTGGACACCCCCACCCCCATGGAAATCCCCCACCCTCATAGACACCCATACCTCTTTGCACAACTCCCAAAACCCTGGATAGCCCCCAACCCCTGGATAGCCCCAACCCCCCTGGACACCACCCCACCACCTGGACACCCCCTTAGACACCCCCACCCCCATGGACAGCTCCCACCCTGGACAACCCCCCACCACCTAGACACCCCCACCCCCTAGACACCCCCTACCCACTTGTAAAACAACCCAAACCCCCTGGACAATCCCCTACCCCCTTGGACACCCCCAACTCCATAAACACCACCCCACCACCTGGACACCCCCACCCCTGGATACCCCCACCCCCTGGACACCCCCACCCCCTGGACAGCCCCTACCCCCTAGACACCCCCACCCCCTAGACACCCCCACCCCCATGGGCAACCCCAACCCCCTGAACACCCCCACCCCCTTAGACAGACCCGCCCCTAGACACCCCACCCCCTTGGACAACCCCCCACTCCCTAGACACCCATAGGACACACCCACCCCCTTGGACAACCCGCACCCCTTTGGACAACCCCCACCCCTGGACACCCCCAACCCCTTAGACACCCCCACCCTCATGGACACCCCCACCCCCTTGGACAACCCCCACCCCTGGACATCACCCACCTTCTGGAAATCCCCCCACCCCCCACCCCCTGGACACCCCACTCCCTTGGATAGCCCCCACCCCCTGGACACCTCCACCCCCTTGGACAACCCTTACCCCTTGGACACCACCCCACCCCCTAGACACCCCCACCCCCTTGGACAGCCCCCACCCCCTGGACACCCCCACCCCCTTGGAAAACCCCCACCCCTTGGACACCCCACCCCCTGGACAACTCCCCATGAGTGTTTTTTTTGAATTTTATACATTGTATTGTGGGCATGAATGTTTTTCTAAATTCTGTATTTTCAGGTGTTAGATAATTATTGTATATTGTCTGTTGTATCTTCTGGTGTTGAATTCCATATATTGGAGAGGGGAGGCAAGAGGGGATGTAGGTTACTGTGTAATTCGGTAGAGGCTGTACAACGTAGGAAAGAGGGAAGGCTTATGTACATGGTAGGCAAGAGGGCTGTTGTGTAATCCTGGAGTACTATATACCAAAAGTTTATAAACCTTTGGTATAAAGCTGAATAAACCTTCTATACCAATGGTTAAGATAAAACTTTTGGTAAAATACTATACCAACGGTTCAGAAACAATTGTTATATAGGTTCTACATATAATATATACCAATGATTATAGGAAAACCATTGGTAAACCTATATACCAATTTTTTGTAAACCATTAGTATAGGTTATAGAGTTAAATTTACCAATGGTTACAAACCTTTGGTACTTTTGTATTGCAGCAGTTATCCAAAACCATAGGGAAGTTGAATTTTTTACTGGGATAAACCAACTGTTTCAAGAAAACCATTGGTATAAGGCTATCCCCATGCCTTATCACCCAAAAATTTGGAAAAACATTGGTATAAGATATACCAATAGTTTTAAACCATTGGTAAAGTCTTGGTTTCTAGTAGTGTTTGATCAGATATTCTCTTTGGTTAAAACACAATTACCTGAAAAAAATATTTTACCTACAAATTTTTATGAGTTTAAGAGGCTGGTTTGTAATCTAGTTCTGGGTTATCAAAAGGTTTATGCATGTTCAAATTATTTAATCTTATATTATGGTAAAAATGAGTCGTCTAATAGTTTTACTACATGTGGAAAATAGATGTATAAAGAGGCTCAACTAGGGAATTCTGGATTGATTCCTGTAATTCAGTTGAGGTATTTCCCACTTACACCCAGATTGCAACATTTATTTATGTCTTAGAAAACAATGACATTGATGTCATGGAACAAAACCAATATTTTAACTGGTAAAATATTAAATAATCCCTCTAATGGTGATTCATGTAAATATTTTGACCAAGTACATCCGTCATTTGTTTCAGAAGCCCGAAACGTGTGATTTGGTCTTTCTATTGAGGGTTTCTATCTATTTGGTTCTTACAGTAGTCAATATTCATGTTGGTCTATCTTTATAACTCCCTACAATTTACCTCCTTGGATTTTAATGGAGTCATATATCTTTTTGACCTTATTAATTCTAGGACATCCAAAAAAGAATATTGATGTTTATTTGAAACCATTGATTGAGGAGTTAAATTTATTATGAATTAACGATGTCAGTACATATGATGTTGCTGCGAAACAAAATTTCCTACTGAAATCTGCATTGATATGGATAATTAGTGACTTACAAGCATATGTAATGTTATCTGGCTAGAGTACACATGGTCCAAAATCATGTCCATACTTTATGAGAGACAATAAATATTTTATTCTCATCAAAGGAACAAAACCTTTTTTTTTCAACTATCATTGCATATTACTTCCAATCAATCATCCTTTTCAGAGTAAAAAATATCATTTCAGAAAAAGAAAAATTGAAAGAGATGGAACTCCCACAATGATGTTAGGTATGTAGTTAAAATCATTTGACTCTTCATTACCTCTCATTACATTTGAACCAACTATAAACCAAAAAAAATTGACAGTTTTGGGAAAGAACACAGTTGGATAAAATGGATGATTTTTTGGGATCTTCAATATTAGCATGATTTTTTAGTTTATCACATATTGGATGTCATGAATATTGAGAATAACTGTTTTGATAACATATTTTATACAGTTTTTGATACACTAGTTAAGACCAAAGATAATTTAAAGGCATAATTAGATCTTGCCCAAATTTACAGGCGACCATAACTTAAACTATTTTAAAATGTTATATTAAAAAATTTAATGAATAAAAAAGAATATTATACACTTTACAAAGAAAATAGATTATTATTTTTTCAGTGGATTGTAGATTTGAGACTTAAAAATGGTTATGTTTTCGATTTGGGAAGATGTGTTAAAAATGGTTATATTATTGGATTAAAAAGTCATGAATGTCATGTTATAATGGAAAGAATTATGCCGATTAGATTTAGAGGTTTGTTGAATTCTATGATTTGGGATATGATAAAATACATATCATATTTTTTTCAAGATAATTGTGTGGCGACAACAAACCATGATGTACTAAGCAGACTGTAAGAAGGTGTTGTTTAAATTTTATGTAAATTGGAAAAAATATTTCCGCCGGATTTCTTTGAATAAATGGAACATTTGATATTAAATTTTACACATGAAGAAAAATGTGGAGGTTTTGTATAGTTCTGATGGATGTACCCATTCCAGATATGCATGTAGAAATTGAAGAAAAAAGTACATAACAAAGTATCGGTTGAAGGATTGATTGTAGAAGCTTATTTACTGGAGGAGATTTATTTTTTTTCTACCATCATTATTTTCAATCTGAATATCTCTCAAAATGAAACCGCATGATCTATAATGAGGGAAATGTTGATGATGAAATGAGTAATCAATTATCAGTTTTTAATCAGCTAGAACTTAACTTTGGTGGAGTTCATGAATGATGGATTTCAGATGATGAACATCACATAGCTCATACATATGTTCAACTCAATTGTAAAGAAATGAAACCATTTATACTATGAGTGATCATATCATTTATTCTATAATCTTTTTACACTAAATTAATATTATTTTAATTTTATATCATATTATAATCATATCAAGAAAAAAATTCCACAAATTATAACAACTGCTCTTGAAGAACGTCGACAAAATAATTTTTTCTACTGGTTTTACAAACTGGTAATATAAATTATTTATAGTTTAAAATATAAAATAAATTTATTACCTGTTATATTGATAATTATTTTATAAATTTTCATATATCTCAACATGATGATAATGTCGATAATCAATTGTGGTATTGAGTAACCCACCATCCAAAATGGTTAAATCTTATAATGCATATGTGGTGAATGGTTTTTGATTTCATACATGTACACATGGGGAATGAAAAAAACAATTAATAGTGGTGTTTTATTAAGAGAATATCATCATAGAGAAATTGAATTTTACTTTTATGGAATTTTAGAATAAATTATTGAACTCTGTCATCTGGGACATAATTACTTTCACAACCCGCCCTCACCGAGATGAGGGAAAGGATAAAAAACTGCCAGACCCTTCTTTCTTAAAGTTGAAGGAGAAATAATGACCTTCAAGTCCCGCCTTCAATAGGCTCCAAAGTGGAAACTATCACTAAGGGTATAGAATATCACGTAAAATGGAAGGCATTACCCTTTTTAGTTTAACAAGATCTAGAGATAAGATAGTAAGTCCCTAAGAACTCCAAAAGATGAAAGTAAAAGTAAATCCAAAAACCCATTCTCAAATTCATGTTTGAAATAAAGTGATACAAAGTACAAGAAACTCCAAAAGAAAGTACCAAAAGAAAGGAAAAGAAATGACAATAACGCTCGACCCCAAGCTAGTAAGGTCCAGAACAGTTCTAAAATTCCTCCTAGAAACCTGAAAACAGTTTTATATATGTAGGGTGAGTATACAGGTATACTAAGTAGAAAGAAGGATCTAGTGCACAAGTGTGGAGGAATTCTAATTCCCCGTGAGAAAATACAGATAACCAAATCACTTAGAATGGAAACTATCCACCCAGCCTCACCAAGGCACACTCTCCAAATAACGCATGTTAGGTAAAGTAATAGTAATAAAACATCAATATTTGGGTACCTTGCACCACTTTCCCACAAGTTATTTAGGACATCCTATGCATCAGATGTCCCCCACAGATCCCACTGCAGTCCCACTACTGCCCCCAAAAATAACCATATGGGCCATCCCAACTGCACATCTATCCCACCTATAAACACCTGGTCCACCATAAGCACACATAACCAAGGCCACAGACACCTGGGCCACTACAACCACTACTACACCCAAAGACACATGGGCCTTAATAACCACTGCCATGCCCGAAAACACTTGGGCCTTATACTAAAGACACTTGGGAAACAAACTTGCTTGCACATACCTAGGCCAACCACCACAACACACCCTACCCGAAGAGTATTGGGACATAATGAACCTTAGGCCATTACAGCCTACCCAAATAGTCTTGGGCTACATGGGATAGGGAGAAGAAAGGAGATAATAACCATCCACTCATAAGAATTTTAGAAAAAACACCCTCCCCCATGAAATGGGGGTGTTCAACACGAAGTTCTCAACATGGGTGGGGTGAATATAAGAAACACAAGAACTAAATCTTATACATATAGGTAATCAAGCACTCATCCCAAACTAAGGGTTCTGAAATGAATAACCAGACCATACACCACCACTCTCGCTGCTATCCCTACATGAAAAAATACACAACATCCAAAACTAGAGCACAACCCATTTCTGGAAAACAATCCCCCATTTTACATGTTCTTGTTATCATGTTCAAGTGATTCTATTTAAAACATTCCTTCACTACCAGGCAACTAACAGGCATAATCACAAGACAAAACAACAACTGAAGGAAAAATATCCAAGCATACATTTAAGCATTCACACTCGGTTCTCTTGTAAAGTCACAACAAAAAAAGGTATTTGTGAGATCCCTCGAAGTAATGGAACCAAAACAAGCCCCAACATACCAGCTCTACATGGCCTCAGATTCACATGCCAAAAAATTCTCAACCAGAACATTCCATCCCCCTTTTTGAGTCACCCCAAAAACATTAAATAGAATAACTATGCATACCAGAACAGAGCAAGGGAGTTTTAGATTTAGCCACACCATTCGTTAAGTTCCTTCTATTTGGTTAACTAGGGTGATAATGCAAGGGATCTTATTCATCAGGAATCCATTTAATCAACCAATTTTACGTGATTAACCAACTTTCATGTTACAACCATTGAATTATAAGACTATCCATAAAAACAGAGCTTCATTAGTGCGCAAGAAGGGACCACCAACAACCACAATTTTAGTGGACATGAGTCCATACAATTCACAACATAAAATGAAGGTAAACATAGAAACATCAACATCATCATTCCCACCCTTTTGTTATTTAAGAGTCTATTAATTACCTTTTTTAAAGTTGGTTTCATCTACGTCCCGAGGGAACATCATTATACCCACCCCACATGATGCACAATAAAGATAGACGAAGTAAGAACCCCTACTTGGATGATCAAGGATCGATGTTTTCTCCTGGCGCCAAGAACTGGGGATCCGTGACTTATAGAGGAAGAACTCCAAGGACTCCAAGGCTGAGCGGGAAGGGCTCAAACATGGGATAATTATTCTTCTATGAAAGATGGACTCCAAGCACACCAAGGAAAATAAAGGGACCAAGGAAGAAGAAGATCTCAGTGTGTTAAATGGACCGATCTTAGAGTAACAGGATGTGCAAAATCAAAGTGATTAAAAATATGATCATGGTTTGACCACAGGGATAGGTGGTTTCACATTTTAGAATTTATTGATATTTAATAATTATCCTCAGATATGGTGGAGATAACAACTATGAGTTAATAGATTTCCATTAAACGGAGAAAACACATAACATGGGTGAAACTGGAAAACATGAGAACCTAGAAAACTCAGTAAAAGGGGGTGAAAGGCCACATGTTTTTGTAACCCAAGGGTCACCCCACTCTTAGGGGATTTAAAATATCATTTATGGGCTTTAAAATATCCTTAAACTAATTTAACGAGGTATCACAACTTAAAGGAGACATTACGAGAAAACTGGGGAAAGAAACCCCAACACCCCTCTGTGGCAGATCAATGAAGTTGATCGGTGAAGCTAATTGTTGAACCTGATCAGTGAAGCTGATTGGTGAAGTTGATCTGTGCAGCTGGTCAGTGAAGTAGGTCGGTGAAGTTGATCGGTGGAGCCGATCGGTTGAGGTGATTGGTGGAGCGGATCAGTGGAGTTGATCGGTGGAGATGATCAGTGGAGATGATCGGTGGAGCTGATTGGTGAAGAAGATCGGTAAATCAGATCGGTGAAGCATATCTGTGAAGCTGATTAGTGAAGCTGATTCATGAAACTGATCGGTGAATTTGATCCGTGAAGCTAATCGGTGAAGCTGATCTGTGAAGATGATCGGTGAAACTGATCGGTGAATCTGATCACTAAAGCTGATTGGTGAAGATGATCCATTAAGCGGATCAGTGAAGTGGATCGATGAAGAGGATCGATGAAGTAGATCGGTGAAGCAGATTGGTGATGCTGATTAGTGAAGTTGATCAGTGAAGCGGATTCGTGAAGCTGATCGGTGAAGCTGATCAGTGAAGCCGATCAGTGAAGCTGATCCATGAAGTGGATTCATTAATCTGATTGGTGAATTTGATCGGTGAAGTTGATCTATGAAGTAGATCGGTGAATCTGATCGGTGAAGCTGATCGGTGAAGCTGATCGGTGAAGCTGATCAGTGAAGCTGATTAGTGAAGCTGATCGGTGAAGCGGATTAGTGGATCCGATCAATGAATCTAATTAGTGAAGCGAATCGGTGAAACAGATTAGTGAAGCTGATCAGTGAGACCGATCAGTAAGACACCGATCGGTGAGACCGATTGGTGGAACCAATCAATGAGACTGATGGGTGGAACCGATTGGTGGCACCGATAGGTGACACCACAGTGACACATTTCCACTGACAGTGCCATCCTCCTAACTCATCGATGATGTCCAATACACCCCAACACTTTGAAATTGGCAAAGTAATGGACCATGAGAGTTCAGGCCATTAAATCAGATACCTCTCAAACTATTCTTGTCCTCAAGAATTCAAGAGTAACCTGAATAAAAGAGAGGGGTCCGAACACCCACTTTAGAAGATACCTCTTAGGGAAAAACCACCCCAAATAGCCATATGAACCCCAAGGATCACATTGTCCTGACACACAGATCAGAGATTTATTTACTCCATGTCAAGATACTATCCGCTTTGGGCAACACTGACTCGCCCACATGGGTTTAATCGTATATGAACAGATGCATCTTGATTAGGAACCAGGTTCTCCCTTCCCCACACATCAGGACTTTTCATACACATTCACAAATTAAATGAAATAAATCATCTCATAATGAAAAAATGTTAGCATTACATCACAACAAGTCACAAAAAAAATAACATCAAGGAAGGCTCAGAATAGAAACTCGAAACAGCTTTGGGTACTAGACGTGCATTTGAGCTTATGACTCCTAAGTACTCTCCTTGAGGCCATCATGCCTCCACAATGCACAAACCAAAGGGATAGTCCATCCATGAAGCACCTTCTCATTTCGACCCTTGATCTTTACTAGTCGTTCATGAATGTAGCATCGTACCCTATATCCAACTCTCCCCAGTCAATGACATGGAAGTCATTGTATAGATATCGACGAAGTTGAGATATGTGGAAAATGTCATCGATCCTTTCCAACTGAGGTGGAAATGCCAGCTGATATTCCACCTCAACGACTCACCCCAACTCTTCGAAAGGCCCGATGAACCTAGGAGAGAGATTTCTTCCCTTGCCGAACCTTCACTGCCCATGTTGTGGGGAAACCTTCAAGAACACATAGTCTCCAACCTTGAACTCCAAGGACCTCCTCCTATGATCAGCATATGACTTCTATCGGTCCTAGGATGCCTTCATCCTCTGATTCACAAGTTGAACCTTCTCCGTTGTGCTCTGCACTACCTTTTGGCCCAGAACACTTGCCTCCCCAACCTCGGTCTAACACACGGGTGAATGAAACAACATCCCATACAAGGCTTGAAATAGTGCCATGCCAATAGTAGAGTGATAGATATTATTGTAAGAAAACTCTACTAAGGGAAAATTTCATAACCATGATCCCCTAAAGTCTAAAACACATGCCCTTAGTATATCCTCTAATGCCTGGATAGTCTTCTCTATCATCCCATCTATCTGGGGGTGGAAAGCAGTTCTAAGGTATATTTGGGTGCCAAAAGCATGCTAAAATCCTCTCCAAACTCACGAGGTAAACTATACATCATGATATGAGACTATAAACCTCGTAACTCCATGCAACTTCACTACCTCATCCAAATATCTCCATGCTAAGGCATCCACCACACTTGAATTATTGATCGCCAGGAAGTGAGCTGCTTTTGTTAGCTTGTCTACCACTACCCAGATAGCATTGCAACCTTCTTGAACCCTGGGTAGTCCTATGAAGAAATCCATTGAGATTTAATCCCACTTCCACTCAGGGACATATAAAGGTTTCAACAAACCTCCTGGGATGCGATGTTCAGCCTTCACCTACTGACACACTAGGCACTTTTCTACAAACTCCACCACTTCCTGTTTCACCATGGGCCACCAAAACTATTCCCTTAGGACTCATTACATCTTGGAAACTCCTGAGTGTACCTCTAAGGGTGAGTTATGGAACTCAAAAAGAACTCCCTCATGCATCATCTATGGGACAAACAACTTTTCGCAGAAAATCATCCGATTCTGACCATCCTCCGACCACCCTTCCAGAGCATTTCCCTGGTTTACCCAATCGTACATCAATTCACTCTTTGATTCTCCCCATTGAGACTCCTCCACATTACGCAATAGAGATAACCACATTGTCATCTGAAACAGAAATCCTCTACCACCATCCACCCTTGCATCTAGGTGTAAGGAAACCAACTCCTCCATCGACTTCCAAGCATCTACAGATTTCTAAATAGCTTCCCTCTGCGACTTCCGGCACAAGTCATCGACCAAAACATTCACCTTACCTTTAGTGTAAGAGATCTCGAAGTTTTAGTTCTGAAGAAACTCCACTCACCTTCACTGTAGAAAGTTTAGGTCCCACTGGGTAAATATATGCCTTAAACTCTTGTGATAGATGAAGACCACAAAGTGCTCCCCAATGAGGCAATGCCGCCACAAATTCAATGAGAACACTACTACTGTAAGATCTAGGTCATGGGTGTAATAGTTAAAGTCATGAGGATGTAACTGCCTATAACCATAAGAGATCACTCTCCACTGCTACATCAGCACACACCCCAATCCAAGACCAGAAGAATCAAAAAACACCTCAAAAAACACCCCTTTATCTGGAAACCTGATCACTGGAGCACTGAACAACCTTTCCTTTAGATAGATGAAAGCTTCCTGACACTGCTCACTCTACAGGAAGGCCTGGTCCTTTCTGGTTAAAGCTGTCAAAGGTGCTGCAACTCGAGAGAATTTGGGTATGAACCTCCAATAATAGCCTACCAAACCTAGGAAACTATAAACCTCCATCACATTCTTGGGTGTTGTCCAAGAAACAACCGCTTCAACCTTTGAAGGATCCACCACCACCCCTTACTGAGACACCACGTGTCTAATAAAGTGAACTTCTCATGTCAGTAACTTTTACATGGAAAACTTCCCATAGAGCTAGTGGTGTTGAAGGATCTCCAAGACTATCCTAAGGTGCTCAGAATGCTCCTCCTATGATCTTGGTTAGATCAGAATGTCGTCGATGAACACAATGATAAACCAATCTAGGAACTCACAGAAAATGCAGTTCATGAGACTCATGAACATAGTAGGAGCGTTCGTAACACTGAATGACATGACTATGAACTTGAAGTGCCCATACCTGAACCTGAAAGTAGTCTTTGGGATATCACCATCTTTCACCCTTAACTATTGATACCCAGACCATAGATCGATCTTAGAGAACCAACCCACTCCCCTAAATAGGTCAAAGAGATCATCTATCCTCAGGAGATAGTAACAGTTCTTGATCATTACATGATTTAGTCTCTGGTAGTCTATGCACAGCCTATGACCACCATCTACCTTCTTCACAAGTAATACTAGAGAACCACATGGTGACACACTGGGTTGGAAAAAACCCTTCTTCATCAGATAGTAAATTTCAACTTACAACTCCCCTAAATCATAAGGTGCCATCCGATAAGGATCTATCAAAATCGGGTGGGCATCGGGTTGTAAGTCTATCCTGAACTCAACGTCTCGTCAAGGGGGTAGAGTCACAACCTCCTCATAAAAAACATCCCAG
This sequence comes from Viscum album, assembly GCA_963277665.1. NCBI lineage: Eukaryota > Viridiplantae > Streptophyta > Magnoliopsida > Santalales > Viscaceae > Viscum > Viscum album. The sequence continues at coordinate 955,226,117 of OY728143.1, read as the reverse complement.
AACTCTCTAAAAACTCCTGGAACTTCCATCATCTCATCATCTTCTTATTCTGCTAATATCTTGTCAAACTTAGAAAGAATAGGCTCCACATGTCGGCTCCCCACATGACAACTCCATTCGCCAAGAAAAGCCACATGCTGATCATCCTCGTCAAAGAACATGAATTTTCTCCAGAAGAAATATATAACAATGTGTATAGAAAATAGACATTTTATGTCTAAGATGACATTGTATGGATGCATTTGTAGTAGAAAGAGATCCCCACTAGACCGATGTAACACCAAAATCAGTCTGCATCCCCGAAAAACATTTAACAGGCTATTTTGACCTCCAACTGGCATGCTCAACACTAGGGACATGGAAATTCTCTCTACGTCTAGACCCAAGGCATGGACTAGACTAGGTGAAACAAAGGAGTGTGAAGAAATGTAATCAAACAAAGAAAATACAAGAGTTCTAAAAAAACTGATCGTACCTCGAACAACCTCCGTCCATGCTATAGTTGCTGCCTCTGCGGTGTGAAACTGCCCACGCCCATCTCCTCTACCTCTCGACTGTCGGACACCTCCCTGACCACACTCTAGTTGAGGTCCCTAAGGAGAACCCTGAGGTCAGTATCCTTTGGCACCGTACACCCTCGGAGGAGTAGGAGCTCACTGTCCTTGTTGTTGCTGCTGAAGAGGTCTGGTTGAAAACTGCTACTGGTGAGGTGGGAACTGAACCTGCCCACCCCCACTATACTACACTAGGTCTGGGAACTAATTATGATGGTTCCCACAGTTTCCAAAGATAAATCATCTCAGTACTAGGCTCTTAGAGAATGGGTGAGTATCAGGAGATCAAAACTGGAACTGTTGAGGCCCACTACCCGCTGATCTAAACCTGGAAGGCCCTAATTCTAGAGGCCTACTACTAACAGCCTTCCCCTTTGACAATCCCAACTAGCTCCCCTCTCATGTCACACATCCCAGTGAGTGAATCCTATATACTACCACATCCTTCTTCTGAACATCAAAGTACATTGGTAGAGTGAAGGGAGTAACAACATACTATAGATAAGGTCAGAGTGCCTCCTCTAAATGTCTCTCCCAAGACTCCTCATCTGGAAAGAGGTTGAGAGAAAAGAAAAGGAGATCCTTGAACTTGATCCCCAAATATCTTACTGAAATTATCCTTTACTGGAGGGAGAGTAGCTCTTGCCTCTTCTTGGATTTCATTGTAGAAGAAAGGAATTCCACTCGAAACTTTTTCTCGAAGTTAGCCCATGAAACCTCAGCCTCTATCCTCTCTCTAAGGTAGAGAATCCACCACTGATGCACTTCTCCCCTCACTTGACTAAATGCCAATGGAACTCAGTACTCCCTTGGATCATGGATCAAGGTAAAGGTGATTTCTATCTCCTCAATCCAACCCTATGTATCCAAGTCAGAAACACTGCCCTCATACTTCTTGAGGGTCTTCCGCTGGAAAGAACATAGAGCCTTATACCACCTATCATCCTCTTCCTCTCAATCAATCCTCCATCGATTGACCAAATCAACCTTCTGGCCCTCAACTAGCCACACTACTTGTGGACCTCATCCGAGTTCTATAGCTGTAAGGTAAACAAGGAATTCCTAAGCCCGTAGTGTAGAAGGTTCCTTTTATATTTTGTTAATTTTATTTATTTATTTTAAATTCCCAAAAAATACAAGGCACACAAGAACACAAGTAATTATGATGCATGTACCTTTCCTAGGGTCTCAATCAGTGTAGCCTCACCTAGTCGTTCAGTAGGTCCATAGTCCTTGCATTAGATCACGGGCCCCCCTAAAATCCTGTGTCCTAGCTATTATTCCATGTTCTATTTCATGCACCAAGATTTATTAACATTGTTTCCCTACCATCCCATGCAATGATCACTCTGCTTAACCCAAAATCCATCTTATCTCTTAACCATCAACCTCTAATACCATTCTGTCATGGCCTACCTTCACCAAGATGAGGGAAGGTACATAAAAATGATAGATCATTCCTTATTCAAGTTGAAGGAGAGATAATGACCCCTGAGTCCCGCCTTCAATAGGAACTGAAGTGGCGAATAACACCAAGAGTATAGAATCTTACATAAAATGGAAGGAATTTCCATTTTTAGTTTAATAAGATTGGGAGATAAGATAGTAAGTCCCTAAGAAGTCCAAAATAAAAAAGTAAAAGTAAATCCAAAAACCCACTCTCATATGCATGTTCAAAATAAAGGTTACAAATTACAAGAAAATCTAAAGGAAAGTACAAAAAAGAAAGGAAAAGCAGTGAAAACAACTCCCGATGCCCAAGATAGTAAGGTCCAACACAGTCCTCAAAGTCATCTTGGAAACCTGAAAGAAGTTTTATATACATAGGGTGATTATACAGGTATACTCAGTAGGGAAAACCAAAGGCTGTCATGCACAAGTGGGTATGCATTCTAATGCCTTGTGAGAAAATAAAGATAACCAAAACACCTAGCAAGGAAACTATCCACCCAGCCTCACCAAGGCACACTCCCTAATTAATGCAAGTTAGGTAAAGTAATAGTAATAGAACATTGACATTTGGGTACCCCACACCACTTTCCCACTAGTTATTTAAGATATCCTACACATCAGACCTCCCCAACAGATCCCACTGTAGTCCCACTGCCACCCCTAACAACAACCATATGGGCCATCCCAACCACACATCTATCCCACCTGCAACACCTGGGCCACCACAACCACACATAACCATGCCCGCACGCACTTGGGACGCTACAACCACTACCATGCCCAAAGACATATGGGCCTCAACAACCACTTCCATGCCCAAAAACACCTAGGCCTCATCTTGAAGACACTTGAGAAACAAACCTACCCGCACACACCTAGGCCAACCACCACAACACACCATGTCTGAAGAGTCTTGGTCCATAATGAACCTTAGGCTATCACAGCTTGCCCGAAGAGTCTTGGGCTATGTGGGAGAGGGAGCAGAAAGGAGATAATAACTAGCCACTCATAAGAATGTTGAAAAAAACACCCACCCCCATGAAATGGGGGTGTTCGACATGAAGTGATCAACATGGGTAGGGTGCGTATAAGAAACAAAAGAACTAAATCTTATACATATAGGTAATCAAGCACTCATCAAAACCTAAGGGTTCTAAAATAGACAACCATCCCATACACCACCACTCTCACTGCTATCCCTACATGCACAAATACACAACATCCAAAACCAGATCACAACCCATTTTTGGAAAACAACCCCCCATTGTACCCATTATCATTATCATATTCAAGTGATTCTATTTAAAACATTCCTTCACTATCGAGAAAACTAATAGGAATAATCACAATCCAAAACAACAACTGAAGGAAAAATAGCCAAGTAGACATTTAAGCATTCACACTCGGTTCTCTTGTAAAGTCACAAGAACAAGAGGGATTCGTTAAATCCCTAGAAGTACTGGAACCAAACCAAGCCCCAACATACTGGCTCCAAATGGCCTTGGATTCATAAGCTAACAAATTCTCAACCAGAATATTCCACCCCCTTTTTGATTCACCCGACAAACATTAAATTTAACAACCATGCATACTAGAACAGAGAAAGGGAGTTTCAGATTTAGCTACACCATTCATTATGTTCCTTCTGTTTGGTTAACAGGGGTGATCACACATGGGATCTTATTCATTGGGCATCCATTTAATCAACCAAATTTACATGATTATCTAGTTTCCATGTTATAGCCATTGAATCCTAATACTATAAAAAAACAGAGCTTCATTAGTGCACAAGAAGGGACCACCAAAAACCATGATTTTCAGTGGACATGAGTCCATATAATTCACAACATAAAATAAAGGTAAAACATAACAACATCAACATCATCATTCCCACCCTTTTGTTCTTTAATATTCCATTAATTACCTTAGTTAAAGTTAGTTTCATCTATATCTCGAGGGAACATCATCATACCCACCCCGCATGATGCAAAATAAAGAGAGACGAAGGAAGACCCCCTACTTGGATGATCAAGGATTGATGTTTTCTCCTGACGCCAAGAACTGGGGATGCACAAATTGTAGATGAAGAACTCCAATGACTCCATGGATGAGTGGGAAGGGCTCCAATATGGGCGCATGATTCATCTCTGAAAGAGGGACTCCAAGCGCACCAAGGAAAAAAAAGGGACTAAGGAAGAAGAAGATCTCAATGTGTTAAAAGGCCTGATCATAGAGTTACGATATTTTCAATCTTGAAGTGCTTAAAAAGTGGATCATGGTTTGACCATACAACTAGGCTATTTCACACGTTAGAATTTATTGAGATTTAATATTTCTCCTTAGAGATGGTGGACATAACGACTATGAGTTAATAGATTTCCTTTAAACAGAGAAAACATGTAATAAGGGTGAAACTGGAAGACACGAGAACCTAGAAAACATAGTAAAAAGGGGGTGAAAGGCCACATATTTTGGTTACCCATGGGTCTCTCCAATTTTAGGGGATTTAAAATATCATTTATGGTCTTTAAAATGAACTTAATCTACTTTAAAGTGGTATTAAAACTTAAAGGATACGTTATGGGAAAACTAGGGAAAGAAACCCCGACACCCCTCTATGGTCGATCGGTGAAGCGGATCAGTGAAGCCAATCAGTGGTGATGATCAGTGAAGATGATCATTGGAGAAGATCGGTGGAGCTGATTGGTGAAGCTGATCGGTGAAACTAATCAGTGCAGCTGATTGGTGAAGCTAATCGATAGAGCTGATCGGTGGAGCAGATCAATAAAGTTGATTAGTGGAGATGATCCATGAAGCTAATCGGTGAAACTGATTGGTGAAACTGATTTGTGAAGCTGATGAGTGAAGCTTATCAGTGAAGCTGATTGGTGAAGTTGATTGGTGAAGATGATCGGTGAAGATGATCGGTGAATCTGATCGGTAAAGTAGATCAGTGAAACTGATCGGTGAAGCTAATCGGTGAAGCTGATCGGTGAAGCTAATCGGTGAAGCTGATAGGTGAAGCTGATCAGTGTAGTTGATCAGTGGAGCTAATCCGTGAAGTTGATCAGTGAAGCTAATAATTGAAGCTGATTGGTGAAGTTGATCGGTGAAGCTGATCGGTGAAGCGGATCGGTGAGACCGATCAGTGAGACTGGTCAGAGGAACTAATAGGTGACACCATGGTGACACATTTCCTCTGACACCGATATCATCCTGACTCACCGATGGTGTCCAGGACACCCCAACACTTAGAAATTGGAAAAGTAATGGACCAGGGGGGTCTGGGCCATTACAATTACATAACGATGTTTAAATGTCAGTGGCTGGATACTGATAGAGGATTTCATGTTCATCCAAGTCATGGAATCATTGATATTAAATATAAAATCATTATTTTAGTAAATGAACCATTTTAATTGGCTCATTAGGAACATAAAATTTATTATGCAAATTACTGTGCTACTTCAAGCGAGTTGGGTGATTGGTGGAACATAATAAAAATGAAATCTCAAGAAATTCAGTTTATTCAAAGTGAATGTGGTTCCACTAAAGTGAAAATAATTGAAATTTTTCAAGAGACTATTCTAAATCCATCTTCTACACAAAGAGAGACGAATATTGATAATGACACACCATAATTAAGGATCGATAGTGATGATGATGTTTTTGACGCAAAAAATGAATTTGAAATGACAAGAGATAATGAAACTGAAACTTCGATGGAAATTGATGATAATGAGGAGGAATATAAAGATATTGACATCGTCATATACGAAGATGAGGATGGAGATGAAGATTTACACAGTTAAAGGATAGTTATAATCATATATAATATATATCTATATATAATAGTTGTTTTCAACTATTTTATAATAATAGTCATTTTGTGTTTTAGATGGACTCAGATCTATTTTTTGAGTTGGAGGGTGATGATATACCTGATGACAAGCAAGATGTTGGATCATTTGACCCTCAAACTACTGGTGGTGCAGTGAGGACTCAGAGGGGTCGTGGGCTTGTGAGATTGATGATTCCTGACCATATCCCTAAGCAACATCCACATCTTGGATTTGATCCATGAATGAAGAGGTATGTTAACTTGTGTATTTTAGTTAGTTTTTATTAACTATCATTAATTTATTTACATAATAATTGTTTGATTATTTTTTATTTCTTTTTTCATAGATTTTCGCATATAGCTATTGGACAAGGGAGTTCTATATTATGAAATTATTTTTCTGGACCATGGGCTATATGGAATCATATTCCCATAGATTTTCAGCACTACATGTTCGATCATTGGATGATACATAATTAAAAAAATTTTATTTAATTAATAACCTGATATTATTAATTGTTTATAGGGTTTATGGTATCCCATCAATGAGAGAATGCATGACTCTATCTGGAAGGCATGAGAGGGATGTATGTGTCAGAATTACCATCAGTTTTTTCACAATTTGAGGTGGGAAACAATGAGTAAAGCATGAGTCATAGAGTTTGATCAGTCTTACTACACCCACCGACCTGATTACATTTCATCTCAGGTTTGAGATGGATTATGTTCACACTATATGGGTGGTCATTTTTGGAGGACATCATAAGTAGGTCGACAAAACCGAGGGAGACAAGAGATGACACACCAAGCTGGTAATTGTATATTCATTACAGATAGGGAACATTTGGTAAATACATTTTTTTAATTAATTTATATAACTTTAAATGTAAACTATTTATTTTATATTCATATAGGCAGTTGAGCAGCCTGATATTATAGAGTTCAACGTTTATAGGAGGATATAAAATGATCCTGTCACTGGAGAGATTATAGGTGATCGCCAACATCATATTTTGGTAAGTATAATTTCTTTTTGAGCTTGAAAATTAACTGATGATAATATTTTAACTATTTTAATTTTAAATTTCAATTGAAGGAATCATATGAATCTGAGACGTCTCAAACATAGACTGAGAGATAGGTTGAGACCGATGATCAGACAAGTGCAATAATATGTTATGAGGCATCATGGATGCAGACAACCCAGTATGCATTCATGAAAGGTCGAGTTGTTGGTATTTGCTTTTGATTGAAGCCTGAGAGTTATTATGGTACCACTGCGATGTCGGCGTGAAACTCTAGAGGAGATTGTGGAGAGTCATCATCATCTGCTGCATAATATCAGGAGTATCTATGAGCTCAGGGTGAGATTATAGAGAGTATGAATAGGGAGCAGGAAGAACTCCATCAACAGTAGCAACAGGAGGAGAAGATGCATCAATGGTAGTAGAAGCAGCAGGAGCAGATGCTAGAGTAAATGCGACGTCTGATTCATGGTTTAGGGATGAAGTTCCCTCCACCATCTCCTCCAGCTCATCCACCTCCTCTAGACGACCCCTTAGTGATGTATTTACTTTTTATGATAAAACATTTTAATGTAATTTTTTATGTAATATTATATATTTACATTTCTATATACTGTATTTTTTATATTGTTGTGATTATTATTATTATTATTATTTTATTACTTTATTAAAATTATTAATTATTATTAATTATTATTATTATTATTATTATTTTATATTTTTACAAATATTGAGGTTTTTATTATTTTATAATTATTTTATAATTTTATTATTATTAATATTATTATTTTTATTTATATTAATTTTATTATTATTATTATTTTTATATTATTAATATTATATTATTATTATTATATTAAAATTATTTATATTAATAATAATAATAATATAATCATTTTTTAATATTATTTTATTAATAATAATAATAATAATATTATTATTATTTAATTCAATTTTATTAATATATATTTTTATTTTTTTAAGTTATCTATGATGGGCCAATCATGAATGACTATTTGTGATGGTCCCATCGCAAATACTATTTGCGATGGACCCATCACAATAGGGTTTTTAAAAAATCCGGAGAAACTCTTTGAGACGGTCCGTCGCAAAAAAAATACTATTTGCAACGAGGTCTCGTTGTAAATACCCCATTGAAAATAACTCAATTTCTTGTAGTGTAATGTGTTTCTCAAAGAATTTTATGTTATTCCTTCAATCCGTGAGGCCGAGTTCTAAAGAAATCATATACCTGAATCTTTTCCAATATCCAGGACTCCATATTGAATTTCCATTGTTGAATTTGAAGAGAAGAAGAAGAAACTCTATGAGAATATGAATAAATGGTTTATATTCCCAAGTGCTTCACTATGAAGTGCTCCAATCCTCTTCATCAAGAATAAGTATGGGTCAATGCACCTATGCATTGATTATTTCATTCTCAACAAACTCATGATAAAGAATAAGCATCCTCTACCATAGATTTATGTATTGTTCGATTAGCTACATGGAGCCCAAGGCTTTATAGACTTACTAAATAAAGTCTTTATGAATTACCTCAAAAAATTTGGGGTAGTATTTACAAATTATATTCATATATATTTAAAAAGTAATAAGGAAAATTAGGATCATTTGAATGTTGTACTAAAGTCCTTACAAAAGGAAAATTTATATATAAAGTACATAAAATGCAATTTTTGAATAGAGAAAGTAACATTCTTAGGGAATGTTAACACCAAGAAAAAGATATTAGTGGATCCTTTAAAAACATAGGTGATTGAAGGATGTCTTAGACCAACATCTATTATGGAGATCCATAGTTTTATTGGATTATCTGGGTATTATCATTGATCTATAAAAAACTTCTCACACTTATCAAGCCCGTTATCCAAGCTAAATTGAAAGGAAGTGAAGTTTTTTTTATTTTGATGAATGGGAGGAGAGTTTTAAAGAGTTAAATAAGAGGATAATAATTTCACCTATGCTCACATTACCTACTGGTGGGGAAGTATTTTTAATCTAAAATGATGTGTTAAAAAGGGATTGGTTTGTGTACTCATGCAACATGATAAAGTGATAGCCCATACCTCTCACAAATTAAAGATCCATGAGAATAACTACCCAATGAATGATCTATAATTGGATTCATTGATCTTCATATTGATTATTTGGAGAAATTATCTCTATAGGTAGAAGTGTGACATACATATTAATCATAAAATAATCAAGTATATATTCACACAAAAGGAGCTTAATATAAACCGAAAAAGGTAGTCATAACTGATCAAGGATTATGACTGTTCAATCCATTACCATCATAGGAAGGTGAACAAAATGGAAGATGATTTAAGTATAAAGGATAATGAAACCCTATCCATGATGAGGATTGAAAGGGATCCAATCTTCTTGGACATGAAAAGGGTAGACATGGGAATAATAAAAGGATCTTTATCCTACCATGCTCAAATAACTGCTCAACCATCCATTCTTTCAAGGATCATGGAGTCCCAAAAATATGATGAGGATCAATAATGAATGGTATCAAATATTCCAAAGTTCAAATTTCCTAAATATAGATTCATAAGGTATAGAACTTGGATACATGTCCCATAAAAACTAGAACTAAAGAGGGAACTTCTAGATGATGCGTATAACTCATCCTTCTCTATTCACCTAGGAAGTACTGATATGTATAGATATCTAAATCAAAAATTATTGTGGGATAATATAAAGAGGGAGATTATATAATTTATATATTGATACTTGGTATATAGACAATTCAAAGATGAATGATGGAAGTCTAATGGTATGATGCAACCATTGTCCATGCCAATATAGAAGTGGGAAAATATAACCATTAATTTCATTGTAGGAATCCTTAGGAAATATAAAGGCAATAACACTATATGGGTGGTATTCAATCACCTTATAAAGTCAATACATTTTATTTTCATCAAGTAATATTTCTATCTTTACCAACTCAATAATATATACATAAGGGAATTGGTAAGATTTCATAGAGTACCACACTCCATTGTATCGAATCGATATCCGAGGTTACCCTCAAGGTTCTAGAGAAACCTTCAGTAATCATTGGATACACAACTTAGTTTCAGTACTTATTATCACTCTCAAATAGATGGTCAGTTTGAGAGAACCATTCAAACTCTAGAGGATATGTTGAGATCATGTTCAATGTATTTCCAAGGATGTTGGGATCAACACCTTCCCCTAGTGGAGTTCTCATATAACAATAGTTTCCATTCTATCTTTGAAATGGCACCTTATGAAGCTCTGTATGGGAATAGGTGTCAGAATCCAACATACTAGGATGAATTTGGAGAGTGGAGGCTTATGGGACCAAATATTATCTAAGAGATATCAAATAAGGTTTAAACCATTCAATGTCATATTAAATATACGAAAATTCAATAGAAAATCTATACAGATAATTATCAAAAAGACCTAGATTTTGAGGTTAGAGATAAGATGTTACTTCGTATATCACCATGGAAAAAAGTCATGAGGTTTGGGAAGAAGAGAAATCATAGTACAAGATACATTGTCTCCTTTTAGAACCATAATCACATCAGAGCTATGGATTATCTTCCAGCACTCCCACCTAACCTATCTAAATTACATGATATGTTCCATACATCCCTCTTGAAGAAGTAAATACCATAACCCTCAAATTTATTTAATCTAGTGGTGGTTAGGAGTATCTTGTTAAGATATTAAATAATGAAGACAATGTTCTACAAAAAAAGACAACTCACCTGGTTAAAGTGTTTTAGTGGAACCACAAGTTCAAGGAAGAAACTTGGGAATTATAATAGGTAATGAAATAGAAGTAACCTCATTTTTAGGGTATAAAATAAAATATCATAGGTGAAATTTCTTAAGGGGGGAAAATGTAACGAACTGAACTTTTATAAATGAAATTCTCTTTTTGAATGAATAAATTCCTTATTAAGTAATGCAATTATAGAAAAAACATGTACTCCTTTGGTTATTTTAAGCAATTATAAGACATAGTTGGAAGGATTTAAAATAAAATTAATAATATTACCATTTATAATATATCTATTGTATAGTTACCATTAAGATTAGTATATAGTAAGGGTTGCGATAATGTCTAATTGAAACAGATGGAAGAAGCGATGGACTCGAACAATAGGATCGTACCCTATGATGACCAATTATTAGAGATTTTAAGGGAGATAAAGTCACAAGTATTTTATCTTGACTAAGACCAATATGAAATTAAACAACTAAAACATGATCAGAACTATTTACAGGTTAATTTTAAGATTATCTAGATCACAACCCAAACCATGTTCACCAAACCACCCTAATAAAGTGTCACCATCACACACCTTACCCTTAGGGAGTACATTGGTGTAACAAGGGGTTAAGTATCTATAATATAATAGTATTAATTTTTATGTTTTATTAAATATAAAATAATTATTATGTTTATCCATTTTCATTATTACTTTATATATACAATTATATATGGATTGATGAAAATTAGATTTTGATACGAAGAAACTAAAATTATATTTTTGGAAAATATATATAGTTTTAACACTCTTATTGATAAATTCAAGAATTTTAAAATAAATATTAACTTTTCACAAATAGTATTGTGGTGTACCAAGGATAGAAAATCGAGAGAATGAATCATTTGGATTCAAAATATTCCATTTGTAACTTTAATTCCCTCTACTCAGTAGGGACCATATGCTACGAGGTATGATATATTGACTATGTTTCTAGTGCCAAGTCTATAGATAAATCCACATTCCTGCCTAGGGAAAAGCCTGAAAAGTCATCTAGAAATAACTCTGGGAACTCATCCACCACTGAAGGTAATCCACCCACTATATTATCACCATCTTCCTCCAACACAAGTGACTATAAATGAAAAATGGTATTGCATAATTCCGGGAGTGGGGGTCTAGCACGACCTGACCGAGGATCCCATTCTCCATGAAAAACCTAGGTACTGCCATCAGGCACCACAATATTCACTCACAACCTATAGCGATCGATATGTGCCAAAAATCACACCATCTAATCCATACATAGGATTACATCAAAGAGGCCCATATCTAAAATAAGGAAATCCCATTCTAACTCGACCCCTGACATGGTGATTTCACAAGACGGACACCTAAGACCCTTCTCTCACTTCTTTCCAAGTGGCATTACCATCTCCATAGCATATGACATAAGCTCAGTTGTAAATTTCAACACATAAATAAGGCAGGAAGAAATGAAGAAAAAATATGCACCAGTGTAAAACAAAAAAAAACGATTAAGGATGATGCAATAAGAATGGTACCTCGAACTGTCAAAGGTACCACATCTAATTCTACTGGTGCCTGTTCCACAACATGAAGATGTTTTGTCTCATCTTGATCTTGAGAATGACCACTAGCATGTGGCTCTACCTTGAATTGACTCTGCCCAGAAAATGATCCATTTCTACTTCCACGACTGCCAAACTGAGATTCTGCTAAGTTGGACAGTTTTTATTAGGCTGACATTCCCCTAGAAGCTATAAATCCCACACCACTCTGATATAAATGAGTTTCCTAAAAAAACTACTGTAATTTTACCATATGTCTGCACCAATGGAAAGACCTAGGTAGAGCCAGAAATGTCAACTGCATATTCCACGACTTCCAATACTAGTGGAACACAACTAATCCAGTATCTAAAACTAGTGACGATGACAACTAGGAAGGATGGCCTGAACTCCCACCCCCTTCTTCCCATGCTTGTCTCACTTTCTCTTCTTCTTTGATGAACTGCCACTTCTCATAGTTGACACTGATCCGGGGAATCCAGAATTTCGTTTTTGATCAATCTAAACTATTCAAGCATGGTTAACCACCTCAGCATAGGTCCTAAACTTAAACAAAAATACATGAGAATAAATCTCTGGCTGTAGTCCTTTATCAAAATTCTGAGCTTTCATCTATTAATTGAAAATGACCTCAGGTGTGTACCGTACCATATTTGTGAAGAGATTTTCATAATCCATCACTATTCAGTCACCCTAGGTAAGATCCATGAACTCTCAGGACATAAAATATTATAGAACCTTAGGATAGTACTACTTATTGAAAATGATCTTGAAATATTTTCAACTGATCTGCTCGGCCTTCCCATTTTGAACCAATGAGTCCCACCACCTCTAACTGGGACCTTTTAACATAAATGAAGCACATTTCACCCAAACTACATTAGGAGTATTGAGAAACTCAAACATCCATTATATATTCTCAATACACTCCACTACTTTCTGAGGTTCAACATTGCATCAGAAAGAAGGAGGCTTATTCTTGAGAAACTCCTGATATTTTTTCCTCCAAGGGCCCAATTCAGCTTCTCAAACCAAAGTAGGACCAAAACCCACTCCTTGTCCCAAATATTGGACGAACCAAACCACAAATTATACTAATATATGATAAATTGGTGAGGGAGAACTCTCTATGGCCTCTTCCCATGGTTTCACAGGAATTCTCTGAGGAGACAACTTGATACAAGAAGCAAACATCATAAGGAAATCAATCAACACAACCATTCTGAATTTTTTTTAGCAACAAAAAAAATTATCAACATTAATAAAAATATAACCAAATTTATTTCAATAAAATTACAAACAACCAAACCACCCCACCCCCACCCAGTTTCTATATACAGTCTACAGCCTGTACATATGACCTAGGGGAGAAGTCAAAAAAATCCCAAAATCACATGGAGAGTCAAGATCTATCATGAGGTGTACTATCCAGGAACCCTACTCACAACCAGAACCTCAATCCTTGACAATACTAACTATAGTATATCCATAATCATCTAAAATAACTTGAACTAAAAGAGCGTGACCTGCTCTGATACCACTTCGTCATGAACCAAGATGGTGTTCTATCAAACCCAACACCCAACCCAGTCCGTGGCATGGCCCAAAGTTCTTTCCCGATCCCCACGAGCTATCAACAAGTGACTAGGTATTAAAAATGAATCTTGGGAATGATTTCACCCATGTAAATAATTATAAATAATCGATGATAACAAGTAAACCAAAACTGAACAATCATAACTAAACATTGAATAATAATTTTCAGATTCAATTTTTACAACATTTAAACAAAATCCAAAGGGGATACAACAAAAATGGGAACAAGAATCTATCCTAAAAACCACCATGCAACAATAGGAGCATCATCCTCAAGCCACCACCACCACCACCTACAAGATGAGACAAATAGAAACATGAATCAACATCATGATACATATTTCCTTTACTTCCATCAAACATAACAAAGTCTACTTACACCCAAAGGTGTAAGTAGGTAATGAGACAAAGCCTAGTAGGATGACCCACAAAAGAGATTCCATACCAAAAAATTAAAGTAAAAGTTAACATACACATTTCCTTTAAAAAATTTGAATAATTTTAGGTAAATTTTTTTAAGGAAAACTATTTTAAAGGAAATCACTCTTAAAGGAAAAAAATTTCTAAAGGAAATCACTTTTCTCAAAGAATATTTCTTAGGATTAAATATACTAATGGTCCACCATACACCAATGCATGGAACCACATCACAAGATAGCACTAAGTCATGGGAAATACCTATAGGCTCTAGCTCTAGTAGGACACCAAGTACATCATATATTGGTGAAATGTGGTATAACAACCACACTAATCATCTTCCTCATGCCCAAGCCACTAGAGAAGAATCTATCTAAAATTATAGTGGTCTCCAACCATCCTAATTTAGTTAGTGTTGTATCATCAATTCTGCTAGATGAATCTAGGCTAATACACTTACAATTAAACTAGCGTACTAGTCCTAGTCCACCCACCTAGACACCTAGGATTCCCTTTATGCTCAATTTTCATTTCACATTACACATAGGTCACCACATTCACACACATAAACAAGAAAGATGAATAAAAATGTGAAACCAAATTTTCTCATAAGAAAGACCTTTTATAAATTCACACACACACCAAACCAATTTTAAAACATTTTCCACATCCCTTACACAATTTATTACTACTTTCAAAAATTATAAAGCACAACTAAGGCATAAAACATGGGTTCACACATGAAACAAAACCCATTTCCTTTCGAAAATCATTTCTGAAACCATACAAACCTCAAATCCTTTTTAAAGCTAATTTCTCACCACAAAAATATTTCATAGAACATATTTAAATACTAAAGAAATCATATTAAAATCATAAAAAATGATAAAACATGGAATCACCTACCTCAAGTGTAGAATCTTTGGGAAAACAGTGCGAAACCACAACCAAACCTCAATCAAACCCTATAAAGAAAATATTAAGCCATAAAAATCAATATCAAACCCTAAAAATCAATATCCAAGCCTAAATAGGTCTCAAAACCCACTATAGATATGAAACCCCAAGTAAGAAGAAGAGAAAACCTAAAGAAGAGGTAGAAATCAAGAAAATAGGGACTTACATGAAGAATATTAGAGAAATCCCACCAAATCCACCAACAAAATGAAGGTATAAAGGATCAAGGAGGAGGGTCAGAGGATCTTGGGTTTGGAAATCCCAAGTGGAGAATAAAATGGGTGTTTTAGGGTTAAATACCAATAGGAAACACCCAACATTTTAAAAATTTTAACATCCTAGACCAGTCTCATGGTTTACCCACACAATTTTCCAAAGTGTGTGGAAACCATGAGTCCCTTACCATACAATAGGAACACATTTCACAGTTAGACCACATGGTTTACAAAATGTGTACTAACCATGTGATTATCCACTATCCAAAAACACAACTTGGCCGCATGGTTACTTGGGAAAGGGCGCATGGTTTTCCACACTGTGTGTAAACCATGATCCACCAGATGTTTATTGAAAATTTCTATTTCTATAAAAAAACAAGGTAAACCCAAAGAGGAAAGTGCTAAACCAAAAATAAATAGAAAAATACCTCAAAATGAAAACACAAATGTGACACTCACCCTTCTATGCCATCATGTTTTTCCTCTTGACTCACATGTAATAATTTACTTTATACTTTGCTTTATTATTCTATTATTGGAATATATAGACCACTCATTTATTTTTTACAACCCTAGGTTATCCCGTGTAGTTTTATAAGATCAATGGAATTTAAAGGAATTTTATAGAGTTCTTAAATAATATTGTTGTATCCCTATTTCAAGTGATGGTGATACATATCTAATTACCCAAATATATTATGCATATTGATCTTTTGGGATTGTATTATGTGTATATTTATGTAATAAATCATGAAAAAGTTCATAAAAGATTTGATTTTTCATAGAGAGAGGCCTAAGAGAATGATAAGTGGGAATAAGTGTTGGGATTTAAATAAAAAAAGATAAAACCTGACTAGGATTACTGTGATCTGAACGACACCACCAACTGACTAGTGGCTATTGAAAAAAACTACTTATGCCTGAAAGCCCCACCATCCAGCTAGTGGACTCTATAGGTGGGATAATATGATGTTATTTCTAACTCCATCATATGTTTAGTGGATCCCACTAGTGATTCAGTGGAGATACTATAACTACTTAAGCTATAGTAAGACAACCGGCCTGGCGCCTTTTCATTTATAGCCTCTCGAACACCTTTAACCTGCCTCCAATCAATTTAAATCATACTCAAATGACATGTACAATATTAAATGAAGCATACCTTAAATATAGGTGTAAAAATTATTCCCTTATTATGACTTATAATCCTTGAGAAGTGTCTCTATAGTTTTTCATAAACAATTCAGGCCGCTATGCCCGAATGCCTATATCCTTCTCCAATGTATCTTTTCAAAGATGCCTACATTTCCATTAAACATGAACAAGAGGAATAATCTTACTTCAATTCACCCTCCTAGTTTAGTCAATAATCCAAATGAGTCTCTATAAAAAATATGTATCCAGTTCTAGCTCAATATCCTCACAATCGATCACATGCACATGACTAGGCTCATACCTCCAAAGTTGAGATAAATGAAAGACATTGTGCATTCCTTGATACTATGGAGGAAAATTCAATAGATTTTCCACCATACTAATGTATTTGGTGATCTTGAACGACCCAAAATACCATAATTTCAACTTAACTTGCTTCCTAAAATGCTTATTTCCTAACCAAGGGGATACCCATAAGAAAACTCTTCCAACCATGGAAAACTCCAAGGATCATCTCCTATTGTCATAAAATTATTTCCTTATGTTCTAAAATATAACCAGCCACTTCTTAATCAACTACACCCACTCTAAGGTCTCATTTACCATACTAGTCCCGTCAACTAAAGATTCACATACCTCATGCCAACATAGTGGTGAATAACATGACTACCCATGGAGAACCTCAAATAGATCCATACAAATCATATACT
Source organism: Viscum album (assembly GCA_963277665.1). Lineage (NCBI taxonomy): Eukaryota > Viridiplantae > Streptophyta > Magnoliopsida > Santalales > Viscaceae > Viscum > Viscum album. The sequence goes on along the minus strand of OY728143.1, from coordinate 955,208,818 downwards.
AGAAACTATTGTTATAGGTAAACTCTACCAAATACAAGTGATCATCCCAAGATCCTTTGAAATCTTAAAACCATTCATATCCTTTAATTCCTGGATTGTTCTCCCTAACTAGTATTCAGCTTCAACAAGGCCCTCATAGTCTTTTTCAATCATTTTCAAAACTATAATGTAAAATAAGAATCTCTATAAGATACTAACCTAAAAGGAACTTCATGTAGCCACACAATCTCTTGAATATAGAGCTTTCCTAGTTCATCTAATGGCATAGTATCCTAGATCAACAAGAAGTGAAACAACTTGGTCAACCGATCCACTATAATCAAAATAGTATCTAGAATCCTCAGGGTACTGGGTAAGCATCTCAAGAAGTCCATGGTTACCTCCTCTCACTTCTACAGATGAAATGAAATTGGATGGAGAAACCCTATAGGTTTTTAATGCTGTAACTTGATTATTCGATAAGCTAGACAATAAAGAAAAGGCCTAAAATTCATCTTTTCATACCAATACACTGGAATTTTTGTCTAAAATCATGATAAATTTTGGTCAATCCTGGGTGTACCAACTGCTTCAAAGAATAATAGTATTTTATCAGATCTTCTCTTATGGAAGAAGGAACCAACACTCTTCCTTGAACTGGAATCACACCATGTCTATATAATATCCATCTTGGAATGGAACCATTTTCCACCAACCTTTCACACACCATGATACAATCTATATCAAGCTCTAGACTGGCCTTCACTCATCCCACTAATAAGGATGTGATCACCAAGGGTGTACAAGACACAAACCCCCATCCTTAGTTATGCCCATATTCCAGTCTACCAGTATGATCATTAGCTTCTAACATGATTCTGATTCCCACTCACCAACTTCCTATGACTTCTTACTAAGAGATTATATAATGGAATTTCATTTCCTAGGATCATACTCTATCTCAAAGTTAAACATATACAAGTATTTTACTCTACTTCCTTGAAAAATATTTTGGTCATATTGGGAGAAAATATACCACATAATATTTTAGTCCATGTATGTGAAAAATATCTCTTTGGAGAGGTAGTGTCACCAATATTTCAATGTATGAACCATAACTTCTAACTCTAGGTCATGAGAAGGGTACTTATTCTCATGGGATCATAGCTGACAAGACCCATAAGAAACTATCTTATTGAACTGAATTAGAACAACTCCCAAGATAATGCCAGATACATCACAATACACTTCATACCCAACTCTAGCTTAGGAAAGTTAAAATAAAAGCTTACATAAATCTATTCTTAAACTCCAAGATGGAATCCTCACAATAGTTTGTCCATTCAAACTTTACCCCATTTTTGGTAAGTGTGGTTATAGGAACTGCCATGTGAGAAAATTCATGGATGAACCTCTTGTAGTATCTATCCAAACCATGGAGACTCTGAATCTCAAACATGTTATTTATACATGGCCAAGAAATAACTAATTCCATCTTATCCATATCAACATATATTCCTACTTGAGAAACCATGTGTCCAAGAAAGTTCAAATTATGCATCCAAAAGTGACAATTTTATACCTTTTCATAAAGATGATATTCTTGAAGTGTACTCAATATGATCTTAAGGTGTTTATCATGCTATTATAATGTATTAGAATATATTAGTATGTCATTAACAAACATAAAAATAAAGTATTCCAAATATGGGTGAAATATTTTATTCATGAGATCCATGTACACATTCGAAGAATTCATCAGTCCAAAAGGCATAACAAGATACTCATACAAACCATATCTACTTATGAACACTATATTTGGTATGTTATCATCTCTAATCCAAATATGATGGTATCCAAAATGTAGATTTATCTTTGAAAACAACCAGGATCCACTTAATTGATTGAACATGTCTTTATTCCTTGGTAACAAGTACCTATTTTTCACAGTGATATTATTTAAATTACTATAGTCTACACAAAGTCGAAGACTATCATATGCCTTCTTAGAGGAAAACATCAAATCATCCCAAGGGGAAGTGGTATGTCTAATGAAGCCTTTAACTTCAAGATATTTAGGTTATAACTTGATCTCTTTTAACCCAATTTCTGTCATGTGATATGGTGGAATTGATATTGATCATGTACCAGACATGAGATCGATCTCAAAATAAACTCCTATTTTTGGAGGTAACCTTCATAAATACTATGGAATGAAATATTGATATAGGTCTACCGTTGTAGTAAAAGATGAGGGATTCATCATATGGTCTATTTCAAGGATCATTCCAACCACATACACTAGAAATACTTCTTTCTAAAAAATATCTAGTCCTACTCCAACTACATTGACATCCCACTCATCAATCAACATGAAATTATCCCCTTTAGATAATGTAAAATTCACTCATCTATGATAAAAAATGGTGTGTTCATGGTAGATTTCCAACCAATATATTACAAGGATCACATCAAAACCTAAAATCTTCAGAATTTCAAAGCTCCACACATGCTCGAAGCCAACAATCACTATTGAATATTCTGGACATATATGAATATAATCCACTTTCCTTCCCAAGGGTGTATTGATAGATAAAAACCTAGAAGATAACTTAAATGGTAATTCTAAACCAACAACCACTTGAGAAAATAAGAATGAATGAGAAACGCCTCTATCAAACAAATAAATAGAGAGTGTAGAAGATATAATGTCCATATATAAAACCATTTAATTCCCCTACCCACCATCAACCATAGCCTGATCGACTGTATAGACCCTACCAGAAACCCCTCCATGATTCCCCAGAGGCTCGTGAGTCACCTAATTCACCAAGACCTATGGGGTACATGCCTGTTATTTAGGCCCTCTACCTGTATCATGGTATGACCTTACTACGTGTGTCTATGAAACTTAGAATAAAACTGCTTCAGATGACTAGTATTTCCACACTGGTGAAAATTCTTGAGATAAACATGAAAGTCCTTGTGATAATACCCCTTATTCCCATGGTTATAACACCCAGTAGATTCATACCCTATAGAGGTAGTTGAATAAACTTGAATCTTATCTGACTATCGACCACTACCCTAGAGTCCATCCTATGAATTCATTTTCTTGTTCCTAGAAAAATTTACTATAACTACTTTGGAGAAATCACCTGTCGAACCACTAATAGTTAGAAGAATACCTGCTACTATATCTTCCTTGCTTACCTTATCTATCTTCAGACCCTTCAAAATCACTGTTTTGTAGGTTATTAGTTTAAAGTTACTAACCTAGAGCTTTAGCTCTAGATGAAAGATGATCTCAAATTTCTTAGCTTTCTATTCTGTTCTCTCATCCAAAAGAGGAGTAAAAATAATTAACTTGATGAATCACATTGAATAGGAAAATACTAACATTGTACCCTACTGAAGATCCATAAACTCCTATGAAAAACCCAAATTTAGTGTATTAGAGAATAAATCCTTGAATAAGAGGTCCTAAAATGTCTCTTACATAAGCTCTTCATGTCTACTATCTGAAATCAAAAGGTCTGACTACTGTCCAAAAAACACACTAAAGAATAAAGGTCATAAGCTTTACCTTATGATCCTATGGGATATCCACCATGTTGAATATACTCTTGATGAACCGTATCCAGTCCTATATATCCTAGGAGCCTCTAATTACCTAAAATGAAAATGGATGCTAGAGATGGAAGTTATGAGAAAAGTTGACCATAATCGGTCTATCACTGTGGGATACTCTACCCTGAATAGGTACTAGATTAAAGAGTCCCACCTAGATCATCTCTATAGATTAAGCTGATGGAGTAGCCATAAAAGCATGCTCAACTACATCTACCTATATAATAGGTGGTGAAACTAGGACCTCCTACCCTATGGAAGCGTTCTGATTATTTATCCTAAGTGACTGTACAATAATTCTATGAGGTGAAATTTATTGAAATACCTGATCAAACCTTTGATAAATCCAAAAAATAAACCAAGAATACCAATAAACATATCACACACATATACAAGGGTTTATAATAATTTTAATATAAGAGTCTAACCACAAGAACAAGTCATAAACCCCTAAGAACTACCTATGACCCAATCCAAGCCTCTAGTATCTAAACCCTAGTCATAACCACATATATACACTCAAGAATAGAATACTCAGGATCAAATAAAATAATTCAAAAAATAATGTAGTAAAAGAACATATCATAATTTCAATAATTTTTTTAATTATTTGGGATCTATCGAATGAAAGTAACAAGCTTATGGCATGTGATCCTATGTTACTATACATGATGCATTAATGCACATCAAAACCTAAAAACAATACACCAACATTATGTTCATTAACTAAGGTGATATTAAGTCAAAGGTAACATATAATAAGAATAAAATCAATTTATACCCTTTTATGGCTACTTAGAGGTCCACTATATAGTCCTATATAGGAACTAACATAGTTTCCCTTCCCAAGTCCCAACTATCCTATCACTTATCTACCCTATCCAAAATCAAGGGAAGGAAGGAAATAAGTTAGTGAACCTCATGATTTGATACCATTTTATAACACCCTTACCCAAACAACCGGGTCTAAGATAGAATTCCACACGATCTCATGTGTACCTCACCATATCCAAGAGGTTGAAAACTAGTGGTTAAGGCCAAGAGGTACATCATGGGGATACTATTACATCATTATTAGGTAAACATTAGAGTATACAATGGAAGAGATAACAAAATAATCAATGAATAAAGAATAAATAAATAAATCATTAGAGTATTGACATGCACACAAAGTACCAACCCATGAAATAATAGTATGGAATGCTAGACCACACAACCTAAAATGATTAAAATGATCCCCATAGGTGGTGAATCAATATATGAGATAAATGTAACTAATAAAAAAAATAAAAGACATCCAAGCCTAGAGACCATCTACCAATTCCAACATCATCCTACTAATCTTACTCAACTATCCACTATAGGGACCTTTACCTTCACTAGATCCCTAGCCATGAAATCTACATGCACACCAATATTCCAAAGTTGGGTGTGAGCATGAAATGAAATAGGATACCACAAATGGTTCTTAATATAAGTTCATCATATATATTGGCACATGCTATAAAAGTAAATAGAGTGAAGATAAGAAATAAGAATTTCCCACAAGCATAACATATATGCTAGGTTATTATATATAGACTCTAACTACTTAGGACACATGAAAAAAGTAATTTCAACCATCCATTTATGACACCCACCTTAGTGGGATATCCCAGAAGCACAATTTATACATTCCACTGGTAAGGATAACCCATGAAATTGCCGACCAATATCCGAAACATTCCTTTTTAGAGGGAGATTCTATATGGATCAACCTACATTCTCAAATGAAGAGGGTATAAGAACAATACATAAAATATAAGATATAGGATGAAAGATCAAACATCACTTCATGCCAAGAAGGATCCATAACCATTGCAAATCCACATGTGATAAAACATCAAGCATAGGTCTCATGGGGCTACACACACACACCTCATGTGATAAAAATAAAACATAGGTCTTATGGGTCTACACATACCCACCAAATAATCATGCCAATAACTTGTATAAATATGTGCTAATAAAAATACCACCTATATTAGTTTTTGTGAAGTTCCGATGATAAGGGTCACTATCCAAGTCTAACTACACTACTTTGGATCCTCAAAACATTCCCGATCCACCATGATTAGAATTATAGGACCAAGATTGAAGATATTCTAGAATAAAAAGGTAGGAAAATATTATACATAATTTATAATATTCTCTATCGACAAGAGTCATGGTCTAAACAGTGTGCAGACTCCAATTCCCAAAATCCGGGTGCTGATTCTATCAAAGACCACATTTCTCTCACTAGATCATGCCAAAACCCTTATATTTTATCAAATAATAAATAATATAACTGGGTTTGACTAAGGATAATAATAGGGAATTAATATAGATTAAGATAGAACTCACTATATTAGAAGAATGATATCAAATTTTTGTCTAGGCGTCGAATGGATAAGACAAAAAAAGAGGAGATAGCCCAAAATTTATGTAAAAGAGATCCTAGGGTGATGGGGGTTGAGATAGGCCTTAGAAAATGATAAAATAGGATATGGGTTGGGTTTTAAAAAAAAATTATAAAACCTAACCAGGCTTATTAGGCCTCAAACAATGCCACCAGAGAGACAATGGCCTCCACCGAATGGCTATTGGTTGCTATGAATAACTACTTCTGCATAAGAACCCCAATAATTGGATAGTAGGATTTTCACTAGTGGTTTATGGGTAGAAATTACTCTACCTAGGAACTCTATAATTTATCTAGTGGGATATATAATTATAATATAGATCCTTAAGACTCCACTGGATAGACATTAGAGACTACCAACCATCCAATGGAGATGATGAAGTTATTTAATCTATAATAAGTCTATCCGTCGACCCCCTTTGCATTTCCAATATCCTAAATACCTCTAAACCACATCAATCACTTTAAATAACACTCAAAAAACATTTAAAATATTAAATTAAGTGTACCCTAAATATATTTTTCATAAACTACCAGATTAGGAATGTTTGGAAGGTAAATATCTAGAAGGGGGAATAAGAGGTCGATGCTGATTCAATCAGCTGATATGATGGTTTGATGAAAATTATAAAAGCATAGTTTGAAATAAATAAAGGTTAATTAGATAAATAATGTAAGAATAAAATGAATCATACTATGTTTTAAGTTATAAAGGCTATAAAATACTAAATTGAGGCAAAGGAAGAACTAGAAGGAGCTAATTTCCTTTTATGGAAGAAAATTTTCTGTAAGATAGAATGTGGAATTTAAATTGTTGTAAAGTAAATAATTCTGATGATTATTTAATGGATATTTAAATATAAATATTCATGAAAGGAAATTTCATGTTTCAAGATTATATTTTAGGTTGAGTTGAATATAGTTTATGCTAAGTTTTATGGGGGCTCTAATAAAATCAAATCCTGATATCTTTGGAAGATAGAAAATGAGGTCAATTATTCAGATAAAAAGAATTTTAAATGAAATGATGCATGTTATCCACAAATATTGTAGGAAAATTTTATATATAAAGGGTGAAAATCACTTTATTTGAGTAAAAAAATTAAGAAATTAAGAGAGAGCTGCTGAATATTAAAGAGAGGAAGTAGCTAACCAAGAACTTCCATTAGAATATTAGAAGGGTTAAAGTTGAGAGAACCAGAACTTGGAGTTCTAAAGTAGAGTGAGTTATCTATATCCTGAAGACCTAAATGAGGAGATCCATACCAAAATCAAGCATTAACATATGTAAGTTTTAAACATTGAATATTGAGGTGGTGAGAGTTCCAAAATAGGGTTCTTCTAGAAACATAAGGATATGATCGACGTGCATGTTGAGAATTGAAAAAGTTCATTTGGAAGTAGAATAATTGTCCATGAGAAAGATTTAGGATGTTACTCAAATAATCATGGTTTTAATATAAAAATCACTATAGAGGTATAAGGATATTTAGGGAATTATCTCAACCACATGTGTAATATTGAGGTTTCAAAAGTGCGTTTGATGAACACCGAGGGTTAAAGGTGATTCCTTCCCACAAAAATTGTAATTTTTGATGGATCTTAAAGTTTAAAATCCATGTTTTTTTTGTATAAACAACATTAAAAGAAGTAGGTTTTTATTCCAAACCTTATAAAAATCCCTTTGTGTTGTTTACTTTACATTATCTGTATAGCATAAGGGAAAAGTCGCGAGGGGAAATTTCTAATGATACATGCATCCTGTATGATAATATAGGCTCAATAAACTTAAATGAACAAAGAATTTATGTTGAAATAAATTTGTAAAATTTGATCACTCTAAATTTACCCCCCTTAGGGTGATTGGGTAGGTTCTAGGATTAATGGAAGCATGCAGTGGCAGGTGATATATTAAAACTTATTTTAATATTTAGTTTCCCAAAACCTCAAGAGATGATATTTCACATTAAATTTATAATTTATTTATTTAATATAATATGAAATTAATATCTAATCTGATAATTATTTCTTTGATGTATATGTAAATCATCTAAAAGGGACCATTTATATCACCTTTGTTGCGTTGTGAGTATCCAAGGATAATATACCTCTAACGGTGATCCACACATGCTCCATTGATCTCTGAGCAATGCCAATCGATCTCTGGGTTCTAATGGGGTAAGAAAATTATCTTTCATTATTATTTTTAACTGACCATCCTTCAATCTTGAAGGGATCACTCCTATGTTTTTTATTTTTGAGAGGAAGAGAGAAATGAGGAGTCAAGAGAGAGTTTCATTGTGTGTAAAGATTCTCAAGTTTTGATTTTTGGATACAATATGCAATAGACATAGTGGTCTATTTAATGATCTAGGTTTTATGTTAAAATAATTATTTAATTACACGATGACCATAATATAAAATAATAATTATTAATAAACCCCATGCCACATAATAATAATAATATTATTATTTTATGGCACATGCCAACTTGTGCAATAAAAAATATTATTTAACTAGCTTGTTAATTACTATTTTTCATTGATATTGGTCTTGGTCCATTAAAAATACTATTTAATTTATTGAACTTGGGAATAAATATTTAATTTAAATATTTCAGTCATCAATAAACATTTTTTTGATAAAAGTTGAAAAAAATTATCCCTCAGTATTGAGAATAATATTTATTCAATTAATTAAATTCAAATAGAATTTAATCAAGATCATCAGAAACACTTAGTGTATGAACCTCTATGATTATTTATTGTTGGAATCAGATCATATTTTCTATAGTATAATATTACTATCTAGAAACAAGTCAAGAAATGAAAGAGAAGGAACTTAATGTCCCAATGATGAAAACCACATACGAACACTCATTGTGTAATATAATCCCTTTGTCTCAATATCACATCAAGAAGGTTGCACATATGTGTCACTAACCTATATGATTGATACATATTTCTTTTAATATATGAAAAAAACATGCCATTTCACCATATCCATGGAGTTTAATGTGATAGTTCTATTCTAATAAAGTGGTTGATATATCTACTTTTATAAATATGGAAGGGAAAAATCCTTCCTTGACTTATCCATTAATGAAATGTCAATCGTGGTGCACCCAACATGCCCTAACTCATCGAAAACATATATAATATCAGTTTTCATAAATAAATAAAAGTGTCCGAGTCATTAAATTAATTGATTATAATCTTAAAGTCTAAGGACCATTACACACACTCATAGTTAGAAATATATGATGACACCAAAACATGTGAAACTCCTACTGGAGAGTATGTTCTCATAATATACCATCATGGATATTACCAAGTTAGAAATTTATATGAAGAATCTTCATCTACATATGAGTACTCATACTTGATAGTATATATACTATGTATCCCATCATAGTACGTTATCTGACCATAGAACTATATTTAAGAATATCATCATATCACTTCAAGGTTCTCATAATAGCGGGGAAAATCTACGACCTTATCAATGAGATGTATAGTCTAAGAAATTATTACATTAGATTCATGAAAAATAATGAAAAATATTTAATAATAAGTTTTATTAATATTTAATAAATCAAATATACATGTAATAAAACTAAAAATATTGGTCATAGGACATAAACTCCAATAAACTCCCACTTGGACTAGATCCAATTGCCTATGAATTTTAGTCCACTAGACCTCACATGATAATAAATTTTATATTTATTAAAGGATTTAGTGAAGGGGTCTACCATATTGTCTTCTATAGAAATATTTCTCACTGTAACCTCATCTCTTTGAGAAAAATCCCTCAAGAGATGATACTTTCAAAGTATGTGATTCATCCAATGATGTGGCCTTAGATATTTTGCGAGAGACACCACTATAGTATTATCATAATAGAGTGTGAAAGGATATTTACTATTAGGTACTACATTAAGCTATTGGATGAATTTACACATCCATACTACTTCTTTAGCTTCCTCAAAAGCCACAATATACTTGGAATCTTTTGTGGAATTTGCAACCAAAATCTGCTTTGATCTATTATAGCTCATAGAAACTCCATTCAAAGTAAATATATACCCCCTTTGTGACTTAATTTATGCTTGATATGTTTTGAAACTAGCATATTCATATCCTCTAATGACTATTTCCTCATCTCCTTTATAAACTATGAACATATCCTTAGTAAATCTCAAATAGTTATGGATAGTCTTGACTACCATCAAATAGTCTCCACTTGGGTCAGTTTGATTTCTCCCCACCACTCTTAATTCATAAATGACATCTAGAATAGTACATAGCATAACATACATGACTGACACAATCATCAACTCATATGGAATCCTTTCCATTCTATTTATTTCCTCATATATCTGAGGACACATATTCCTATAAATATGAATTCCATGTGACACTAAAAACAACCCCCTCTTGGATTGTTATATTACTGAATATCTTAAATATACTTTCACTATTTGTACTTTGATATAGGATGAGTAGTCTATTAGATGTATCCTGATGGATAGTGATCCCAAGAGTATATGATGCCTCACCCAAGTCTTTCATGGAGAAGTATTTATTCAACCATGCCTTAATAGACTGTAAGATTGGTATTTCATTTCCAACAAGTAATATTTCATTGATATATATTATTAATAAAATTAATACACTCTCACTAAACTGTTTTTAGACACAAGGATCACATTTATTCTTTATTAAAAAAAATTCCATTATGTATTCATCAAATTAAATGTTCCTTGACATGTATGATTGATTTAATATATAAATGGATTTTTTAAATTTTCATATCTTGTTGGAATCCTTTAGAGTCATAAACACTTAGTTTTGTGTCATATAGACATCTTCATGAAGGTTCCCATTAAGGAAGGTTGTTTTGACATCCATTTTCTAAATCCCATAATCCTGGTAAGATATAATGGAAATTATAATTATAATGGATTTTATCATCACAAATGGTGAAAATGTTTCTTCATAGTTAATGCCTTGACATTGTTTAAACCTTTTTGTAACAGGTTGTGCCTTATAGGTACTGACTTATCCTTTCATGTACAGTTTCTTCTTGAATACCCATTTGTAACCAAAGGGATTTACATCCACTGGAGGATCTACCAAAATCCAAACTTGGTTTTGGTATATGGAATCTATTTCAAAATTTGTAGATTCTTTCCACTTGGAACCATCTTTTCCACTTATTTCTTTTAGGTTAGAGGATCATTATTATAAACTAATAATGACTCACCATCCTAAGTGACTAGAAAACCATACCATTCTGGTTCTCTAACCTCTCTTGTACTCCAACATAGGAATAATGTCTCTGAAATAGTTTCTTTTTCAATGGGGCTTTGTGGAATCTATTCCTATGCCAAATCTTGTGAACCTTGAGCCTCAATTTCATCAAATTCTATCTTACTCCCACTATATCTATTAGAGATGTGCTCCCTCTCAAGGAATATAGTGTATATTTACACTAGTACCCCTTTTTTGAGGGGTTATATAGGTAATATTTCCTTGTTTATTTGGGGTATCCTATAAAGGTAAACTTTGTGCCTTAGGGTGAAAGTTTACCACCTAAATAGGCCTTAAAAAATGCTTCACAACCCCACATAAATAAGTATGAAAACATGAGTTTCTTTCCATTACATAAATGGTATATTATAAAATATTCTGGTTTTTTTAGAACCTGGTTTATTATTTGTATAGTTTTTTATAATGCATATCCCAAACAAGATAATAGAATAATCACATGACTCATAATTTATCTCATCATATCTAACAAGGTTTGGTTCCTCTTTTCACTGACACCATTCCAATGAGGTGTATAAGGAGGAGTGAGTTAAGATAGGATCCAAAAGTTATATAAGTAATCAATGAAGTCATGATTAAGACATTGTACACCATGGTCTAAGAAAAGTTTCTTAATCTTCCTACCATGCTATTTTTCAAACTCATAATTTCATTCCTTGAAATTATAAAAAGAATCCAACTTATACCTCCTTAATTATACATATCCATATCTACTAAAATCATCAATAAAAGTTATCAAGTATGACTACCCACTCCTTTACTCAATAGAAAATGGTCCACACACATCTGTATGAACTAATTCAATAATATATTTGGCCCTTTTACCTTTTCAACAAAATAGGTATTTTTTCATTTTACCTTGTAAACATGAATTACATATAAGAAGTGGTTTTATTTAAAAAGAATCTAAATATCCATCTTGGTATAATTTTTTCCAGTGCTTTTTATTTACATGACCTATCTGATGATGCCATAGTTGGGTGTATTATGAGCCATGTGAAGTAGTTTCATTATTTATTTCCATTTCTTGGTTTGTGTAATCCAACACATAAAGGACATTATTTAAATGTACTTTTCCATAATAAATATTATCTTTATAAAATAAGTAACATTTATTTTTAAACATGAAAATAAAACCATTTGTATTAATTCAGGATATTGAAATATTTTTTCTGGAAACTAAATTCACATAATAACAACCCTTTAAAACCAAGATCATTCCATTTGAAAATATGATGTGGTAGTCCCCGATAGCTACAACAAAAAGTTTATCTTTGTTGGATACTTGTAGATCCACCACCCCTCATTCAATATTTCTAAATTTACTTGGATATTGTATTTGAATACATATGTGATCACCAAAGGCTATATCTAATACCTAATTTGTATAAATAGATAAATTTTACTCGATAAAAAATGCACCTTAAACTCTCCCTTGCTTCTTTGGATGGGTGTAATTTTTCTTCCAGTGGCCCTTATTTCTATACATAAAATAAATAGTATCTTATTACCTTTCTTTTCCCATGACATTACTCTTCTTGGAAGGGTGTGAATACTATTTGGGATTAGATCTCTTGGATTTACCTTTATATTTGTTCACTATAAGGACCAAAGGATTTTAACACTTCCTCTCCTTATCTATTTGTAAAAGAAGATTGATAAGATCTGAAAGAGACTTCTCAATGTTGTTCATATTAAAATTTACATAATTATAGAGAATATTTGAGGGAGTGATGTAGGAATGAGATCAATGCCTAGTTATTTGAGAAGTTTAAATCATAGAACCTCTAGGTTCTTAATGTAGCGAATGAGCTTGACTACTTGAGGCCCATCTGGGGAACCCTCTCCAAGATTGATTTAAAAGAGCATATTGGAAATATCAAACCATTCCTATCTAGCTCTCTTATAGTAAATACCATGAAGGTGCTCAAGAATTATATATATATATCCATGTTTTCATAAGAATTCATGAGTTCAATAGATATAGATGAAAGAATTAAACATTGAACATTAACTACATTACTCAATTTTATTCATAGATGAGGAACTTTTCAACACTCGTCTCTTGTGATGGTGGATCAAGATGTGATGATTCTAGCATATTATATTTCCATTCATGACATGAAATAAACCTAAGGCATATAAACTACTTCTAGAAGTTAATTCCAATGAGGATAAAGTATTTCTATAATATAGACTAAATAAATAGTGTGGGTGACTAGATTTTAATTTTATTATACAATTAAAAGATCAAAATATTAGTATTTTCTTTATTAAAAAATATGTGAGAAATAATAAATTAATTGATTTTATTAAATCCCCCACTATTTAATCAAGTCCCTATATCCATCACCATTGAACTTGGAATGTATATTTTATAGGACATTCAAGTGTAAAGGATCCATATTTCCCTTCGTATAACCCTAATGAAGGGTTCTTAATCTACTTGAAAGTATTTAGGTAGGAAGGTCTTTGCCAACTACAGGCTTTTAGATCCTTGATCCATTGATTAGAATCCCTTATCCTAAAATCCTAACTTGTATTTCCCCAACACTTGCCTCCAAGTTACATTAAGTCTAGTGAGGGATACTTATATTTATGTAATATGGTTAATTCAACCCATAACCTTCCTAATAAATACACATTAAAAGTAAGTGTCCTAATGAGGGTTGGTCAAGCACTTAGTTCTAAGGCTTTTATTCATAATCAAGTAATAGAAGGCCAGATTTGACTTGATATATATTTGAGGGATTTGAATTTATTATGCCAAAATTTTATCTTTTTTTATCCTTTACTTATTTTTTTAATATTAAGTGGATGATACTTAATTAATTAACCATGATGGATATAGATTTTATGCATAATCTATTTATTTAAATTCTGTTATTGCACATTAATTGATTCATTTATGTGATCATAGTATTGCATCCATAAAATTAAATAATTCATAGATAGAAATAAACAAATAATTAAATGAACCATTTATGAGATTTATCTAATGGATTATTTAATTAGCATACATTAAATAAACCTATGACCTAGGGGAAATAACTCATATTTCCAGTTATAGCATGAGATGCAACATTCCACCTATCCACGTATGTAACAACTAGGTTGTAATCATTATGGTTCCACCTTGAATCACCTCCACACACCTTGGGAAATTCCATTAATTAAAAGTATTTATAACTCACACGCAGGTGAGAGGAACCGAAGTATTGGTTAAGGTGGATTATATAAAAAACCATTGACATGGAGGTCCTATATTATAATGGTGGTAGAGATAAGTAACATGCCATCATATTTAATTTAATAATAAATAATTATAAATGCATAAAAGTAATTAAATTTAAATATCCAACACATACATATATCTTGGTCAAGCTCATGAATAGTCATACATGCAACTTATATGAAAAATTAAATTTCTAAAATCATTCTATTTATCCGTTATTTATTATTAAGATAAACACGCTTGCATTAATTAATTAATTAATTCCCTTCTAGCGTAATGAACATACAAATTCATTTTGAAAATACCCATAATTAATGGAATTCATGGAAAATAAATTTTATAACTAATAGTTGCATATTTTATCACAATAAATAAATTAAAGATTTAATGTTATTTAAAACCATTTTTAAATTGTCAAACACAACTGGTTCCAATCAATAAAATATGTTTTTAATGATAAAATTTTCAATTTAATGTAATGTAATTTTATTTATTTATTGGGATACTAAAAAGTATTTAATATCCAACTAAATTCCATATACCTTGGTTTCTATATACCTAGGGTACACGTTTAGGGCTTCAGTGTGTACCATGACCGAATTGCATGACATGTACTAATGATCAACATTCCATGTGTTCTTCTTGTCATGTTCATGAGATATATTCCTAGGTCTTATATGTGAATCTAATTTAATTAAATGGTGTGTATAGAATAACTACAAACCATGTTTTCCAAATTCCACATTCCCATGAAACTTTCCAAAAGAATCAGCATGTTCTCGGGCGAGAGACTACATGACTTGTGCACTCCAATTACATGTCATGTATCTCTAATTCCATGTGTCTAGATAATAAGTACAAGGTCTTGACATGTATATCACATGTGTAAATTGATACAATACATGTCATGTACACTAACTATATGATGTGCATGCCATTAATGCCCAGGATGTCAGTCTCATGCAGTTTGACCATGTATAATGACCACAAAAATTGTGCAAATTTCACATTTAACCTATGTAGATTAAATGATGTGTATATTGTATACACTCTATATAATATGACATAACATGTGCCAATTTGTTCTATCAACATGTGGCATACAACGTGTGTAATAACTACATGGAATGTTGTGTATCCCACAAAATGACCAAGTGCAGTGTACTAGGGTACACGACGTGTACTCTAGCTACATGTCATGTAACCCTATCTTACCGACAAAACGTTTGGTAGTTTCTGATGGAATCTATGGTCATCCTTCATATATTATTATACCTTTAATAAAATTAAATTGAATGAACATGATTAATATGTCGATAACATTTTAATTCCAAACAAATTAAAGAATAATAATATGAAATGACAATTTTTCCATGATTATGTATAGATCAACAATCAAATAAAAAATTACAAATTTAAAATTAATCCCTCTAATATCACTTTTAGGTTCTAGGAATAGTGGAAATATATAGTGGTGGGTGATATATTAAAATTTATTTTAATATTTAGTTTCTTGAAATCCCGAGTGATGATCTTGAACATAAAATTTATAATTAATCTATTTAATATCAAAATAAATGAATACCTGATATGATAATTCCTTCTATGATATAGATGTAGATCATCCAAAATGACCCTTTCAAATTACTTTCATTTCACTGTGAAGATCCAAGGATAGAATCCCACTAGAAATTATCCACATGTAATCCTTTGATCACTGAGCAACACCAATTAATCTCCAAGTGCTAGTGTGGCGATTCAATTATATTGTGTTATTCATATTGATCTATCATCCTTTGATCTTGAAGGTATATCTATTTCATTTCTCATTCTTAATTGGAAGAGATAAATGAGGAGTCTAGAGAGAGATTTTTTGTGCATAATTATTCTCAAGTTTCGATTTTTGGATGCAATACACAATAGACATAATGGTTTATTTATAGAGCTAAGGTTTATGTTAAAATAATTATTTAATTTCTCGATGAACCTTAAATAATATAATAAACCTCAATAAACCATATACCACATATTATTATTATTATTATTATTATTTTGTGGTATGCACCAACTTGCGTAATAATAAATATTACTTAACAAGCTCGTTAATTAATATTTTTCACCAAACTCGGTCTTGATCCTTTTGAAATCCTATACCATTTATTGAAATTAAAAATAAATATTTATTTTAAATATTTTATCCATAAATAAACATTTTAAATTTATAAAATGTGAATAAAATTATCCCTTATCCTTGAGAATAAAATTTATTCAATTAATTTAATTCAAATAGAATTTAATAATGATCATTAGAAACACTTAGTATATGGCCCTCTAGGATTATTTCTCATTATAATTAGGTGAGCTTTCCTAAAGTCTATGATTATTATCTATCAATGGGTCAAATAATCCAAGATAAATAAATTAATTTTGAAATGAGGAAAACCACATATGAATGATAATTTTTTGATATAATCCCTTTGTTTAAATATCTCATCATACAGGTTTCACATATATATCACCAAGCTCTATGCTTGATACATCTTTCTTTGACTATCTAAAATAAACACATTGTTCCACCATGTCCATGGAATTTAATGCGATGATTCTATTACAATTAAAGAGATGAGATATCAACTTCCATAAATATGGAAGAGACAAATCCTTCCTTGACTTATCCATTAATGACATGTTAACCATGACACACACCCAACATACCTACTTCACTATAAATATATAGCATCAAAATTTTCATAAAAAAATATAAGTGCATGAGTCATTAAATGAATTAATGACGATATTAAATTCTAAAGACCATTACACATGCTCACAGATAGGAATATCTGATGACACAAAAACATTTTAAATCCATTCTTGAGGGTTTATTATCACAATCTACCATCTTGTAGATCACCAAGTGTGAACTTCATAAGAAGAATCCTCATCTACTTATAAGAAATTTTACCTGATAGTTGATATACTTTATGTCCCATCATATCACATTATCCAACTAAAAAAATATATTTAAGAATATCATCATAAATCTTCAAGGTTCTCATTATATTTGGGAACTGCTATAACCTTATCAATGCGATATGTACTCTAGGACATTATTACATTGAAATCATGTATAATAATGAACTATTTGTAATAATTTTTTTTATTAATATTCAATACATAAAATATATATGTAATCAAATTACAAAAAATTGGTCCTAGAAAACTAACTTCAATAGATTGCATGATCCCTTGGTAATCTCAATTTATAAAAGAGGGAATGTTACCTATGTTTGGATCTATAAGATTTTTTCCAAGTTATTTTTCATTAATTTACATGAATCACATATTTTTGTAAGTTTAAGAATTTATTTCTCTAGAATATAAGAAATCTAAGACATATTTGAAGAAAAAAAATTTATCCCTAGATGTAGGGACATGGATGTTTTAGATAAAACCTTGAAAAACCAAAATATGAAAGGACCTTATATTTAGTGGAAGTAAATATCTTAAAATAAATAGATGGAGGATCCAACAATACAAGAAGTTAAAGTGTGTGGTAATAATTCCTGAAAATTTGATAAGATTAATCATTTGGAATAATATTTTTCTAGATGTGGTGATTACAATTCTATTGATTCAATTTATGATTTCTCTTAAAAATAAAAGATTACATGAAAAGTGTACCTATTTAAGTTTTCACATATATACTTGCATTTATCAATGGATTATAGTTAAAAAATAACATCTAGAATTAGAACCAGATGATACATAGAATGCATTTGTAAAAAAATTTCAAGAGTGTAAAACTATTACTAAACTCATCCAAGAATGGGAAAAAAGTTATTACATTCTCTAGAAAAGTTCAACCTTATAGAAGAAGCAATAATTTTTTTGTGATAATTCAGTTGTTAAAGAAGTTGTTAAGTAAAAATTTCATTCATTAAAATATACTCACAAATAAATTATTACTGTTAATAATACTCAACTGGAGATGAAGTCTAATCGAGTAAAGAAACTTCATATTTCCTGTAAAGAAGTGAGTAGGTTTCATGAACAAGAGTTACAAAAGGTATAAGAATAATGTGAATATAAAATTATGGTTCTTGAAAATATAAACACTTTAAATTTCAATTTCCATAGGTTAGAAATATAATTGATGGACATGAAAATAGATCATGTTGAATCTTCACAATAAAACAAGAAAAGAGACATTTCCAATGTAACTAAGGAAATTCTTAATTATGAAAAGGATCAATCCAATGGTAGGAATAATATGAGATCATTAGAATCATTATATTATAATAATTTGAAGAAAAAGGTAATCCCATGTTCCAATGAATATTTAGGAACAAAATCCAGTGTTTTAAATAGTTCATGTTATATTTTTGAATGAAGATTGATATTTTTTTTGAGAAACCCACCTCTTATATAAAGGTGTATGTAATAAAAGAATAAAGACGAGTCCCCCAAATATTTTTGGAAGAACCATGTAAATATCTAGAAGAAATAAGTTTCAGAATAAGTCTCCACTATCCATAATTTAACACAATAGAATAAGTCAAGGCTTATCGACTAGTGTTGGTGTTTTGGAAAGTTTGGACACATTAATTACCATCAAATATTGGAATAATATACCAAGGTATAGAAAATAAATAAGGAAAAAATTATGGGGAGGGGGGAGTTTAAGGCAAGAAGATCTCATATTAGTACACCCAAACCTCAAATAAAAAGAAAAATTGACTAATATAAAAAAGATTTAAATATATTGAAAATTTCTATAGATGTTGTGAAATATGTGGTCATGGAGATGAAGTGTGATGGCTTCCTTCTACAAATCAAAACTCAAAAAAGACTAATGGAAGTAGACTGAAAAATTTAAAGTAAAATTAAAGGAAGATAAAATTTAATTCTACCTTGAGGTGAAAAAAATTAGAAGCTATAATAAATGTTTCACCTAAGAAGGATATCTAAGGAGATATCATGCCCATGAAAAGATGCTACTTTGGTGAAAGAAACAAACACTTTAAGAATAGTTGTAAACTCACCAGGAATGTTCAATTTAATGGAATAAATTATAATAAACAAATATAATAAATCTAATAAAGACACAAGTGGATTGGAATGGTGGAAGAAATCTATAAAGAATAAGTTTAAGTTCATGTGAACTTACCTATGAAGAGTTACTTACTCCAAGATAATAGATAGTGTATAAGGATTAAGTTGGATAAATAAAATCCTAAAAATTGCATGAAAATATTATTAGAATAGGAGAAATTAGTGAATAAAAATAAATAATATTTTTAATATACAAAGGTTGTTATGAAAGAAAATTCTTAGTGAAAGAATAAATAAGAGAATGTTTCAAAGTCTTACATGATTGTATGGATAGAAAAATTTGATGGAGAACGAAAGTTGGAAATAGAAGAAAAGAAAAATTATTTCACCTTACTAGATGAAAATAAACAAATTCTCTACAAAAATTAAAGCATAAAATAAAGGTGAAAAAATCCTTGAACACCATGAATACAAATTATCATAAAACCAAGGATGAAATTGTAAAGAAAAAGGGATAAATTGAGTTGAAGTGAAGAGAGTTTTTGTGTTGAGAAAAATTTATCAACCATGTTACTATATCTAAGGAGTGAAGAAAGATCCATTTATTCCCTCATACGTTCTCTAAATCCTATATTGAAAATTTAATTGAAAGGGATCTAATTAAGGGGGATCTATGAAGTGAAGATGAGGTTGTGTATTCTTGAATATTTATAAGTTGAAGTAAAAGAGACATATTCTAGAAAACCATGGTGGATTGAAGATATAAGTACCCACAATGGAAAAAAATTGGTATGATGAAGATGTTCCAAATATTAAAAAATATGGATAAAAGAAGTTGTTTTCATCCTTAAGATACGTTATCTATACTCTCCTATCCTCATATAGAAATTGAAGTTTTAATGCAAAGGGAGAAATTGATTTATTGATGAAAAAGTAAGAATTATCTTTAAAAGGGGGATAAACCTACCTTTTATGATCTATTTTTTTGATATTTTTGTTGATATGGTTGCAGGAAAGTAATTTTAACAAAAATATGATGAAATTACCCCTAAAATAAGTCTTTATGAAAGTTAATATCACTTAGTAAATGTTATGGACAACTTTAATGTCCTAGTTAATCATTGTTGTTTTATACACAGAGCATGGATTACATAGACTTAGATTCAGTTTATTTGAGACTTATTTCTTTAATACAAGTGATTTTATACCCCTCTTAATAAATTCAAGGTTTATATTCGGTCTCATGGAATAAATATAGAGAATATGAAAAAATATAAAGAAAGTTACTCCCTCACCAAAAGATGTCACCAAAGGGGGATTCAAATTTAGATCATTAAGGGGGATAAAAAATTGGACACTCACTTAATGTTATCATAAGAATGATATAAAATATAATTTGAATTTATTTTCAATAAATGAGGTAACTATCATTGCCTTAAGTATTTTTAATGTGTATTGAAATAAAATCCAAAGAGGGAGAATGAATTTCCCATAGGAATATGATAATGATATATTATATTTTTTCAATAGTTTTTGGCCTATTAAATGAGTAAGTTGAATAAAAATATAATGTATATAGATGTTATAAAAGAATAGTACACTAGAAGAACATACTTAATATGGAGGAACCATTAAAAGAAAGAACTGTATAGATACAAAATCAACTTTAGAAATATGATCATAAGTAATAAATTAGCGAAGCTAGTATATGGGAAGATTAAAGACCCTAATGAAGTTTAAAAAGGAGTAATTTTAAATGAATATTTTGAGGAATATATACTATAAAATATAATAACAAAGGTAAAACCATTGGAAGAAAAATGACGAAGTTGAAGAAACCATGATGATCAGAAGGATAAACCACACTGAAGAGTTGAAAAAGTCACTATGATTGATTCCTAAGGAATGTAAGGTGACATTCACCATAGAAAAATAGTAGATACCACAATAATATCAAAAGAATTAAGTGTAGCACCACTGAAAGGAGATTTCATAAGGATTTATTATGAATTTCACTAAAGAAATATGATGTAGTAGATATAGTGTAATGTTGAATGTTTTTGGAAGAATGATCTAACAAAACCTAGGCCATTGAATGTTTCAGAAGAATAAATTAGAAGATTATTTACTATTAATTCATCGAAAAAAAATTATATTGGTATAAGACTATAGGTGATCCCAACTGATTTAATAAAATGATAAATTTGAATAGAGTATATATTGATCGAAATTCGAGGAATCCTAGATTCATGAAAGATCATAAGTATCATATGCTGGAGGTTGAGTCAATAAAAAATAAGAAGATTATTTGGTTGATAAAATATTGATTAGAAGATCAATCCTAAGTAATGATAAAAATATGAATATCTGGAAGATAAATATCTATAAGTAAGAACTAGATGCTAAGAATGAGTTGATCAGATGATATGACAATTAGAAGAAGATTCCATAAGCACAATTTCAACTAAATGAAGGTACACCAGATAAATATGTCTGTAAGTACATGAATTATACTAAAGAATTTTCTATGTTATAAAGGTTGTATAATATTTAGTTAATATAAAGGAATAGCTGGAATGAATTTATTAACTTCTATGGAAGAACATTTTTCAGAATATGCAAGAAGGGATTTACATTATTATAATGTTAAAAATTATGATGATCCTTAAATGGATCTTCAAAGTGAAATATTAATGTAATTAAAGTTCATGATTCAATATGATATTTAAGTATGAGTTGAATATATTTGACACCATGTTTTTCAAGGGATATAACAAAGTAAAATCATGATATATTCAGAATAGAGTAAAGGCATAAAATTCTTCAGGTAATGGGAATTTCAAATTAAATCCTGCATGTTCCCCAAAACTAGAAGAAGAATATTTCTCTATAAAGGGAGAAAAATACTTGAGTTGAGTATAAAAAAAGGAGAATATTGAGTGAGATATACTGAATATAAAAGATAAAAAGTATCCTACCAATCTCTTTCATCATAAGATCATAGGGGTTAATGTTGAGAAGACTATAACATTAAGTTTCAAAGAAGAGTGTTTTCTATAGATCTAGAATACCAAAAGGAGGAGAGCCATACCAATATTAAGAGATAACTTGTGATAGTTTTAAATGTTTAATATCAAGGTGGTGAGAGTTTTGGAAGAATGTTCTTATAAAAAATGAAGGTTATGGCCGATGTGCATATTGAAAATTATGGTGTTCATCTAGAAGTCAAATAACCATACATGAGTAAGTTTTAGGATATTACTCAAATAGTAGTGGTTCCAGTATAAACAACATCATAGAAGTAGAATTATACTTTAGAAGTTATATTAACAACATGTGTAATGTCATTTTCTCAAAAGTGTGTGATGCATATTGAGGGTTATGGGAAATTCTTTCATGCACCACTTTTAATTTGTGATGGATATTAAAGTGTAGAATCCATGTTGTGGTGTATGACCATCCTAGAAAGGAGTGGTATTTTATGCTGAACCCTTTAAAAATATCCATGTGTTTTTTAATTTAAATTATTTGTATAGCATAAAGGAATAGAAGTGAGGGAGAAATTTTAATGATCTATACATCATAACCAATAATATAGGTTTGATCATCTTAAAGGAAAGAAGAATTTAAGTTGAAGTCAATTAGTAAAAAATTGGTTAACGTTGATTACCCCCTCTTAAGGTGACTTTATGATCTCCTAATAATATTAAGAAGAAAATGAATGTAATATGAAACTTATAGATTTTATAATGAAATATCACATAAATTAAAGCTCTAATATCACATTTAAAGCAAAAATAATCAGAAGCTCTCAAGTCACTAAGGTAGTGACCATATTTTAAAATTCATAACTTTAGAATGGGTAAATATCTATTCTTAAAATCCTAGGTATCCTATTTATAAGTATTGATTGTTATAAAATCTGAACGATAAACTTATAGAGATTTGATAATTGTTTTCACTTTTAACAAACTCAAAAGATCTATCATTATCTTTTGTTTTTTCAAAAGTATAAGCATCTTCATGATATTACGAAAGTTCATGGTTTATAATTAGATCATATGGAATATGTGATTTAGAATTTAACCCTACAAAAAATCAAAACCAATAAAAACTTCAAGTACAAATAATATATTTAGTTTTTTTAATTCATCAAAACAACTGATTCCAAAGACTCTATTTTAGGAAAATAACTCAACAATATCCCCATTTTGATAATAAAAAAACATAAAAAATGTTGGAGTTAATCCCCTAAAACCAACTATTTTTTACTTTTGATTACGTGTATATTCTAAGACCATATTATTAATTGTATACATTACCGCCTGCTAATTCTTCTTCTACATAACATAAATGTGATAATGTCCTTAAAGTGTTTGTCACATTAAGAGGTCATAATAATTCCCTAATATTATGATAACCTTGAAGTACTATGATGATATTTTTAAACTTATTTTCTATGGCGAGGATAATATTCTATGATTGGATAGATAACATAATGAATATTAGGTGTAAATACTGATAAGAATATGATACTTCATTTGATGATGTTTGTACTTGGTAATCTTTAAGAGAAGAGGTTATGAGAACATAACAAATAATAAAAATTCTACATTTTACTTGTCATTGGATATTCCTATCTAAAAACGTGCATAATTATAATTATAATTAAGATTGTTATAAATTTATATCACGAGTCACTGACTTTGATGTATTGATGAAAACCATGAAAACACATTCTTGCAAAAATGTAGGATATGTTGGGTGTTTCATGAGTAATGTTTCATTATTTAATAAATCAATAAAATATTTATCCCTTAAATCTTTTTATAAGTTGATATATTGGTACTTTTATTGGAATTAAACAATCAATATATAATTTCATGGCCATGGTGTATTGACATGTTCATTTCAAATAGTAAAAGAAAGACATATCGAGCATAAAGATTAATGAAACTAGTATGTGACTTTCTAGATGAGATATATAGACCAAGGGATTATATTACACAGTAAGAACAAGTATACTATTTTTTTCATTAGAACATTAAATTTTTCCTCTATGGGTTCCTTTAGATGTTACTAGTTGCTGATATTAGACTTTTGGAGGGATCTATTAATGCCACTAAGGAAGAGGCCTAGAGGGTCACACACTTAGTGTTTCTATTGATTGTTCTTAAAATCTATTTCTATTTAGTAATTGGAATAAATAATATTCTCTTGAGTGAGGAAAAATGTTTATTCATGATTTTATTGATTGTAGATATTTGGATACTCGTTATATTCAAATTATAATATATATGTGACTTGAATGATTATTTTCAAGGTAATAAATAATATTTATTTAATAAATAAACATTTATTTAGTTACATGAATATTAAAATAAATATTTATTAAAAAATTCACTGAATTGAGTATTTATTTATCTCTTGTAATTATTCACAAGGTAATAAATAAATAAATATATTAATTTTTTATGTTAATATTTATTTATCAAATGATTAATATTTATCTATTTTTTATTATTCAAGGTTTGGTAAATATCGAGGAGTATGGTTGATTCAATAAGGGCTCGGTGATGAGAATTATATAAGTTTTTAATATCATTAAATATATATATTAATTAATTAATTTTATAAAATTATATTTTATGAATGTTCCATCTCACAACAAATGAAAAACTTTCTCATTGTGGCTAGTGCAGAAACACTTCACGTGCTTTTGTCCAATTGCAATAAACAGATTCATGAGGGAATCACCTTCTACCTTCAAATGGTTCTTGATTAAATTATTGTTTTTGTGCAAGGCACTAATGACCATCAAAATATTTTTTGCGACAAATCTATTCATGATCTTTCCATTCTTAAGAATTTTGGAATTTGAGGTAATTATCATCCTCCCTTTAGAACCCTTTAAGTTAAATGGATTCTTACTTTTCCTGGATGGATCAAGTGAAAAACATATGGTCCTTAAAGAGGAAATCAGAGTCCCTCTGTGTATAATGATATCATTATAAATCACTCTGATAATGATATGGGTTTTCTCCTTGGTCCATGTGGTACCACTACTTCCCTTGACACTGAAATGCTTGGGATCATCAATGTGGTTGATGTGGAGAATCTCCATGGATGGATCAACTTATGGATTGAATGTGAATATACCACAGTGGTGTAAAAAATAAAAAATGGAACTATAAACTTATCACGGAAGTTTACATCTATGTGGATCAATTTCATGGAATCCCTTTCATCCATGAATTACATTTTAACACATTATTTCCATGAAGAAAACTACTTGGTGGATGGGGTGGAAAATAAAGTGGTTACGACCACTGAATTGAAATTACTCAATGAATTTATTGATTATATTTATTCACTTTGGCATCATTATTTCTATAAAATACCTCAATTTATAATTTTTTTAAATTTTTTTATTCAATAAAGGAGACTTTTCAATTTGGGAATGCTCTCATTCTACCAATAAAATGAATGTGAAGGTTAGTGCGTGCCATGAAATATTATTATTTACGCTATTATTATCATGGAGAATATATTAAATTTAATATTTGATTAATGTAATTTGTGTAAATATAAATATCACTACTCAAAACTATATATTTATATCTTATATAATTTAGAGACTAGTGGAATATATATTGTTGTGCTCAACTTAACCCTATATATTTCTATCAAGAACATATCTAGCCTTATCTCAATATTTAGTGGATTCCCCACCATCCTTCTCCCTCTCAAGACCAAGGGATAAAGTGACACAATCTATGATGGGTTTTGTATGAACATCATATGATCATATGTAGTATAAGATAACCTAAAAACAGAAAAATATATCTTTGATAATCAATGTGTAAATAAACTGTACTAATAGTGCACCTAGAAATTTCCAATGATAGAAGTATTCTTATTTCTTAGCGAAGGAGAATTCTTGATGAAGATCAAAAAGAAGTGAACAAATGTACTCTTCCTTTAAGGGGGGTATATCGACCAATGGATCCAAAATCATATCATGTGGATACCCAAATGATGAAGGGATGCTTTCATATTAGACGATGAATACCATTATGGGAAGAAGAGAGAATTGAGAAGGCTTTCTCATAATTTAATTATCACAATATGAGGGATCACATCCCTTTATATAGCAATCCATGACCCATTTCATTAAATGAAAACACATCAGTAATATTAATTTATCCATATACATTTATTCCAATAATTCATTGAATCATATTCAATGAGTTGTCAAGACAATTAATCCATTCATAATGGATTGTAATTGATAATAAAACTATTTAGGAAAAATAAATATATATAAAATGCACACAAAAACAAAAACATATATATAATTTCAATTATTTAAATATAAAATATATATATATAATATCATATTTATATATATATTATTTCATATTTATAAATATCCCACTTAAACTAAAATCCCATAATCACTTTATGCATCACTTCACAACTCTCTATGAATCTATCCAAACTCTTTTGGATATATATATTTTTTCAAACCCTCTTCATTTTGAAAAAATAATTTGTCCAAAATTTTATCCTTATATGAGGGCCTAATTGTGTGACCCTATGGGCTTTATTAGCAATGATAACAACTATAAAATAACTATTTCATAGATGTATGAAAAGAGTATCCTTTAGAAAAACATCAGTTCTACTCAAGATACTAAGGGGTTTGGTGTGATCTCCATAAAAAATACTCATATATCTATATGAACATATCCACCACAAGATGTATCATATATATCATATGTATCTTATATAATACCTTTTTCCATGACATTGAGTGACCACTAGACATGGAACATGTCAATATAGTATAGGCCTCTCATAATTTTCTTGGTTCTTTGAAAAAGAATTACTAAGTGGATAAATACATCACATGTAATTAATCTATATGATAGACACATCACATGTAACTTATCCAAGTATTTGAACACATCATATGTGAAAAAACTAAGCGTGGACATGAATTTACTCAGTCTAATTTAATCAAGGGACTAATGTATTTTATTTTCATTCTAGTGGATAAACCCCATCTTGGGTTCACTCTAACTGATGACATGATCAACAACATACCCAACCACCACCATATTATTTAAGTTCATATGTTGACTTACGTAAGTAGGGTATCAAAGTATGAAGGTTATCATTCTAGGTATCTCACCAACCTCAGGTAAGAAGGATTTATAATAAGCACACACCCCTAAGTATATCTATGATTGTATGAAATTCCATGAGATATAATTTTGTGGATCAGTACAAGTAATAATTCTCCACTTATTACCTCATGAATATATTCTTAAATATATCACATACAACCCTTTGTAATGGATATAAGAATTTATTCAAGTTAACCTTTATTTATCATCACAACCCATTATAATCCATGATGATCATTAGTTAAGGAAAACTCAAAGTTTTTACGTTAAGAGGATATTTATCATTCGACCATTCATATAAAGTAAATTTTAGCACACATGAATGAATTATAAATGAATATTTACTTTATTATAAAAAGAATGAAATGTTTACAACCATTACAACCAACCTATTATAGATATATAACATGAACCTCATGTGATTGCTAGAGTAATGTATTAAATTTTCCTAACATTACATCCATATGTAATTCCAGTCACATCCGTATGTGGCCATCTGATAAAATAATCCCACTAACCTATTAATAAGTAATATTTATGAAGAAATCAAGTTTTGAATAATGGTGAGAATTAGGAATCATATTCCTTTAGTTTAAATATTTTAACTTATATTAAAACTCTTTAACTTCATAACATAAAATGTTCTAACATTTTCCTATTATCTACTTAAAACTCTTTCTAAGTACATCATCATCATATAAGGAACCCTTTTCATCAAAAATTTTCCTTGAGATATTTTATAAATAATTTAACTCTTTAAATTATAACTTTACCATCACATCCTAAACTCTTTTAGGTTATAAAGTGCAATAAGTTTAGTATTAACTAGTATAATTCATTATGGAATAGTGATTTATCACAATAACTAATGTAACTATTTATATTTTTCATTTCTATCATATCCTAAAACTTTTTTTAGGATTTAAAGTGTAGTTCACTTTCTTATTATGAATAAATATAAATATTTTTATTTATTTATCATCATGTGTACTAAAATTTTTAGAACATTCAGTGATGAATCACTATAATATTAGGCTAATATAATTCTTTAGTTAACAGTAAAATTAAATTTCTTACAGCAACTAAATGTGACCATTTACATTTTTATTTACCATTACACATCTTAACTCTTTAGGATATAAAGTAAATAATTAATCAAAATAAATCTGATAAAATATTTTATTTGTTAACTTTGAACTTATATAAGTCTAAACATACTCCCACTATCTTCTTATACATTATATTCTCTTCAAAATATATTTCTAAGACTCAATACAAACTAATTTGTGTTTTAGGAAATAATATTTATTTTATTTTAGTAGGAATATTAAACAAATAAACTATTGTTTCCATATCATATATGGTATTATATATGTTTGAAACCTTTTCTTTTATAAAGATGATTTTATTAAAATATCTCATCGATGGACGGTGAGAACAAATTTCCTCATATTTTAACAAATATATAGATAAACAATTTTATCCAAATATTATTCTCAAAACATGTTATAGAAATCCAATGAATCATAAACCATGTGTATAAATTTAATAATCCCATAAAAAATCTATGTTATCAAACATCTTCTCTTATCACATAAGATAAATGAAACAAAGATACATATCTTACACTTAGATTTATTTAAGATTGATAAACTCCTTTACGTTCAAATACTTGATGTAGTAATTATTTACTTTATCTCTTGGATGAAAAATACAAGATCAATCAATTATTACTTTTATTTTGAACTCTTTTATATTTAAAATAGTTGTAAAACATACACTTGATATCACATACCCTTCAAAATTGAAGAATTAATTCTTATAACATTAATATCCAACATTGAAATTCCATGGAGTTCCCAAACTTCATTAGGTGTATCTTTGAACAATCCAATCATATTGAATTATTAGTATTCCTTTCCTCATATCCCTAAGTTTCAATGACCTTGATTTTATTTCAAAAGAAAATTTGTTGAAATTTAAACCAACCTTTCTTCTTATGGTTTGAATTTTACCCAGTTGTACTATCCATATAGTACTAGAATCCTGGAATAATATGTCTAGTTCATCCATTCTCAACTAGAAAATAATTTTGAGTAAAATTTTTCATTAAATTAAATAATATTTTTGAAAAATTTCCATAATTGAAAATATGATAAATTCCTAAAACAAAAATGACATTTTAGTCTCCTCTTTAAAGTAGGTTATATAATTAAACTAATCATAAACCATGTGTAAAAACACTCATCTCATTTTGTTTAAATAACCATTATTTTCAATATATTTACAAGTGATAAATGAGATAAAATACACATCTTATGTTGAGTTTATTAAATATTCAAGCATCCAAGTTATCAATGTAGAAACTTATTTTCTCCTTAATTGAAAAGAAAATTCAAGATTTAATTATTTTCATCTTTATGAAATTTTATATATTTATAATATTTTTTAAAACATACAGTTGATATCATATATCTATTAGAATAATATAATTGATACATATAACCAATAAATAATTAATTTTTTTTAGCCTCATGAATTCATTAATATATTCAATAAAATTTAATATCATTTAACGTACTCAATAATATTGAGTATATGAGACTTAAATCATTGATATACCCAATCATATTGATTACATGAGTGGAGACTAAGATTTTTGTAATTTTACATATAATGTCTTTGAAACCTTAAATGAATCTTTCATTGCTTTTATAAGAATATATATGAACTTGTTTAACAATTTCAATAGTTAGTTACTTAGGAAGGAACTATTTTAACGCATAGAATATTTCACTTACTCAAGAACTTTTCTTAAGCTACTAGTCTCTAGAGTTTCTTAATTTAAGATTATAAATTGAATGATTAAGATAAATTTTAGTTTGATGATGATGATTCATATATCTAAAACAAAAATATTTATCATATGTAAATCATGTATGATATATTTTCATTAAGGAATTTTAATGATATTTCTACCACTAAACTTGATGATCCCCAACATCATATCTATATAGTGATCCAAGATCCATATTTCATTAAGCAATGAGTCCCACTGTGAATTTATCTCATAATTTAACTATTTAGGTATGAATTCATCCCAATCAAAATATTTGTTACTCTTGGATAATCGAGCATACAACCCTTTATCAAAATCCATTATATGGATTTACTCAACTCTATTCCTGTGGTATCATTCCCAAGGGTTTCCTAGCTAAGTGTATCCCAAAGAAAGCATCAAAATTAGATTAATAAATTACAATCACGGGGAACCCTATGAATTTAAAACCTTACCATGGATGATCCAATGTCACCCATTAATTTCTTTCCTTACACAATATAATTTAGGGGTACCCTGTAAAGGCATAACCTACCAAGTTGAATGACTGAGGCCTTAAAAAGTTTTTCTTTAGAAGGAATATCACACTTAGAATTTGTGGGGTTTTAATTTAAGCTCTCATTAGTTAAATATACATGATATGAATATTAAATTCACAATTATTACATCCTATTTAATAATTATCTTCTCATGTTTTATTCCCTTTTGTGTATGCATGCTCCTAATGATTTAGTTTTTGGAATCCCTATTCCAACCACCAAATTAATGTGTTCACACCACATTAATGTGTAACTCCTTACAAAACCCAAAAGTCTATGTTAATCACAAAAAAATAGAAGTCAAGTATATTCATACATATTTAAATGCATAATATACATAAGGTACATGAACACTTCATGAAAAGGCATAAAGTTATATGAGTTTGAAAAACTCCGCATGAGTAAGGCTGGGGTGACAGATAGCCAACCCCATTCACTTTCCTAGTCAAGGAAAGCTTCCAAGAAAGTAGGTGGTATAACCCTAAGTCCTTATATCTGAGGATACTTTACTCAAGAGGGAATTGAATTCATGAAAACTCTAACACCTAATATACACAAACATTGTCCAATAATTACTCTCAATTTTATAACTAAAACTACAAACTGAAGTCAAGGTAGATGAAAATTAAATTTTATAATTCAAACCTAGGATGATATAAAAAGCTCTATTATAGAATCCATTTATCATATAAAGTTTGGCATAAAATTATTCATAATATAAATGATTTATAAAAATGAATAAAATAGGGAATAAAATTTAAATAAATGAATAATTAAAATATTTAAATATGAGATAAACATTTATTAAAAATTTCAAAAATAAAAGGTAATTATAAACCCTTTTATAATTTCACCTTTAACATTATATATATTCCACAATTTTTAATATAAACTCTTTATATTCTTTCTAATATTAATTCTTTTATATTTATCATAATATGAAATTTCCATTTTAAATATATATAATATTATATGGATCATAAATTTTTATAATTCAATTTCTATTATGTAAACCTTTAACATAATCTAAAAACTATGTACATAATTATTATTTAAACCTTGACCATATAAATTATCAAGACACCTTTTGACATTACTTAAATAATACCCAAATAAATCCCCTTTAATTTGAAAACTTTGAAATTAATTAATTCTGAAGAAAACATGAATATTATATAAATTTAATAAGAAAATTTTTATTTATTTTCCAAAACGTGAGACATTTATGAAATAATCATAAATAAATGATAATGATAATTTTTTTTTATAAATTAGAAAGAATATAAAAATATTATATTCTTATCAATATGAACCCTTTCACATTTTATATTAAATGGAATTTATATGATATTTCATGAATTATAAACATTTTATAATTCAATATATATTATATAAGCATTTTTATATAGTCTAAATATCACATATGTTTCTATTTATAAACTCTTTATAAATCACCTTTTATGATTTCTAAATAAACAATTTCTTTCTAAATCATAAATTATGCCATTTAATATCTCGAAAAATATTTTAAAATATATATTTATCAATTAACCATAAAAATTTTATAGTTAATTAATTTATAAATCATAAACTTATATAAATATTTTAAAATAATAATAATAATAATAATAATAATTATTTATAAACAAGTTATAAATAACATAATTCAATTGAATATTGAACCCTCTTTATTAAAATAAATAATTTATTTATTTTCATAAACAAGTGTAATATATATGAACATTTCATATTTTATTTCTAGGATTTAAAAATATCATTTTAATATTAAAACATATTTTTCATAAATCAATAAACGTGTAGGTTCATCAAATAATCCTATCATCTGTTACCACTGATTGTTTTTTATGAACATCACATGATCATATAAAGAAGAATTATTGATGAAGATCACAAAGTAATGAACAAAAAAATTTCCTATGAGGGGGTACACTGACTAATGGATCTGTGATCATATCGTGAGGATACCCAAATGCTGAAGGGGTACTAATGCTTTCATCTCAAATGATGAACAACAATATGGGTGGAAGAGATAATTGTGAAGGCTTGATCATAATTAGATTATCACAATAGGGGGGGATCGCATTCCTTTATATATCCATCCATGACATGTTTTATTAAATGAAAATATGTAGACTATATTAATGTATACATATACATTTATTCCCATAATTCATTGAATCCTATTCAATTAGTGGTCAACCTAATTAATCCATTTATAATGGATTGTAACTGATAATAAAACTGTTTGGGGAAAATAAATAAATAAATAAATAAATAAATAAATAAATAAATTTATTTATTTATTATGAAAATTATTTAAATATACACTTTATATATATACATATAATATCATATATCATATATATATTTTTTATTTTAGTGTACATCTAACAATCTTCATATCAAAGGATCACCTATTATGATCAACACGAATGATGAAAGACGATCGATACCTCCTCACTAGCACCTAGAGATTCATCAATAATGTTTTGAGATCAAGGAGCACGTGTGGATCACCTCTAGAGGAATTTTACTTTGGATCCTCATAGTGTAATAAAAATACATCAAGAATGGGGTTCAAATGATCAACATCTTCTTCGAAGAAATAATTCCAAGATTAAGGTAATTCTTATCATTAAAGTAATTATAAATTTACTGTGAAAAATCATCCCATTGGTTCCAAGATTCTTTTTTTATGTTTCTTTATTTATGGTCATAATATATGTCACTATTCAGCATGTTCATATTGTTTTTTCATAGAAAACATTACAAAACCACAGTTAGGCATGGACCAGACCGACTTTTACTACGTCTAAAACCTTTAACAAACATATAAGTTTTGATAAAATTAAGTAAAGTAAAATATCTTTGTTCTTCCATGAAACTTACCCCCTTATAATATGGAATAAAAATGAAAAGCTTCCCCTCTACTGAAATTACAAAAATAAACACACCTCTTCGCATACTTAACCTTTCTCCCCCCTCATAACCTTTCTCCCCCTTTATAATAGTTCTCCTTCTTTGTAACATTTCTCCGCCTCTATTATACTTTCATGCCCTTATTTTTTATACTTTCCCATTCTTTGGGATTATAAAAAAGAAACACAAAAAGGTCTAGTTAAAAGTAATAAGAAAGGAAATATAATGGGGGTAATTCCACATATGATTAAAAAGTTATCACATACTTTATAAGAAAATGATCATTTAGTGGTGGTTTTCAAAACTGCTATTAAATATTTCATATTATTTTTAGCAATGGTTTTAGAAAACCACCACTAATTCACAATAATTTTTTAATGGTGGTTAAAACCATTGTTAAATATGAGATTTTATTTTTCAATCTTTTATTTATTTTTAGCGATGGATTTTAAAAAAAACATGAAATTAATAATAATTAATAATAATTAATTAAATTTTAATTACTTAATAATCATTAATTATTTATTATTAAATAATAATTAATTATTTTTTAAAATTTTAATAAATTATTCATTATTTTTAATTGTTAATTATTAATTATTTTAAAACTAAATTAATGATTAATGATTAATGATTAATTATTAATTAGTAAAAAAATATTATTAATTAGTAATTATAAATTATTTAATTTTAATTATTTAATTTTTAATTATTAATTATCATATTTTATTTATCAATTAACTATTATTTATAATTAATAATTATATATTAGTTAAAATGTTAATTAATAATTACTATTTATTAATGAATTTATTATTAATTAATCATTAATTTTTATTAATAATTAATAATTAATTGAATTGTAAAATATTTGTTAATTATTAATAAATAATTATTTAATAATACTAATTTATTATATAATATATATTATTTTAGTTAATTATTAATTAATAATTATTTATAACTATCAGTTATTAATTATTTAAAAATAAAATTAATTATTAATTAATTATAATTTTTTATTATTTACCAATTATTAATTATTAATTATTAATTATTAATTCTTTAATCATTAATCATTAATCATTAATAATAATATATTTATAATTATTAATTTTATATTATTTAAAATTGAAATTAATTATTAATTATTAATTAAATATTATATATTTTTATTATTAATGATTTTTATATTAATAAATTCTATTTATTAAGAAATTTATTTTTTAATTAATGATTTTTTAATTAGTAAATATTAATAATCAATCATTGTTAATAATTATTAATTTATTATTAATTGGTAATTTTATTTATTATTTATTTATACAATGAATTTTATTTGTCAAATTGGTTAAATAAAATTTATTGATATATTGTTATATGAAAATTCATTTGTTGGAGTGGTTAGTACTTTGAGAGTAAGTGAGAATGGGTGAGGGTAGTGTAAGGTTGTGTAATCTCCAGGGCATTGGAGTTGGTACCATAAAACCAACTACGTTGCACTTTATATTACTTGTATATTCAAAGACCTGATATTGATATTTTCCCCATATTGGTTATTCTCCTATGTAACATTTATGTGATAATGCCACAAGTGTATTGGTCCCAGTAAAATATCATAACAGCTCCCCATTATGATGAGAACTTTCAAGTCTTGTGACAATATTCTAGAATATATATGTCATATGGTTGGTTGTCATCATATGATATGACACTGATGGTGTTGACTTTCGGGTGCTTGATTCTAATAAGCAGACAGGGCTTCATCTCACAATGTTCACACTTGTTAATCTCCAAGATGAGAGATTATGAGAACATACCCGCCAATAGGAATTCCATGTGTTTTCATGTCGTTGGATATTCTTACATGCAAACACATTTATTAGTCCTTTGACATGAGATTATTATTAATGCATATCATGAGCTGTGTGCTTTTTTGTATTGTCAAAAACCATGAAATCATATGTTTTTATTGAATTAGGTTGCATTGGGTGTGTCACAACTGATATGAAATTAATAAATAAGTCACGAAATGATTTTTTCCTTTTGAAGATCAGAGGATGATATCTTAAACCCTTTGATTGAAATTGAATTGTTGAATTAAATTCCATGATCATGGTGATTTACGGGCTCATTTTAGGAATTCAAAGAAAGATAAATGGAGATTATAGGTTGATGACATGAGTATGAAACCATATTTATGAGCTATCAATACAAATGGATTATATTTTAAAGTGATCATTCATATGTGGTTGTTGTCATTGTGAATTCATCTCCTTCCTCTATAGGTACCATGATGTGTTATTAGACACAGATCTTTGACTTTAGTAAATCTCACCTAATTACACTTAGGAAGAGACCTAGTGGGTAACACAATTAGTGTATCCATTGATATTATTTGAATTCTATTTAAATTTAACGATCAAAATAAATGTTATTATCAAGATTGAGGAATAATATTTATTCAGGATTTATTAACCACAAGTATCCTAATAACATATTTATGTGATTTGAATATTAAATAATATTTATTTTCATGATCATGAATATGATATTTGTTTATTTATCTATTTAATAATACTTATTATTAGATATTTAGTAAATACTAAGGAAGGTGAACATGCCATGTTAAGGGACTGGTAATGGAAGTGATATAAGCATAAATATCATTTAAATATATAAGTTTTTTTTAATAAAAATGATATATAGTTTGCACAAGTCGACACATTGCATGATATAATAATAGTAATACTATTATTATTACATGGAATGAGAAATATATTGGTCTTTTATTTTATGAATTACCTATGTGAAATAGTCAATAATAATCCATAGGTATATATTCCCATGTTATATCATTTTTCTATGTGAAAATTAATTTGCTGTGAATTTATTCATTATTGTGCACAATATACTCTCCTATAGAATTATATTGAAGAAGAACATATCCAAAGTTTTTCTTAAGACAATGATAATTACTAAACCATCTTCATCCCTCTTAATAATGATATAACAAGAGAGACGATCCTTCAAGATCAAAGGATTGTGTTGTGATCATGAAAAACAATTCAAGGATATTGGATCATCCATTCTTTCACAAAAAGTTCCATCAATTTTTTTTTCAAAGATCAAAGATCATGTGTGTATACTTCTAGAGGGATTCTACTTTGGACCATTTCAATGAAACAATGATACAAATAGAATGGTGCTTGATCAATTAACATCTACATAAAAGAAAGATCTCAAGAATGAGGTATATTTTTTTATTAAATTGATTATAAATTTGACATCAAAGATTATCTCTTCTTGGTTCTAGGATTGTTTTTCTAGTTTCTTCGGATAGATTCATTATAAATTGTGATTCTTTGTCATTTTCTTGTGAATTATTTATTGAATACAAACACATCCAAGTTGGGAGTGGGCCTGATTGGTGCTTTCAAAGTGCCTGGAACATACCAGTGGTATCAAAGAGACCACATTCAAATTTATAATTGTTTAATTTTATTGATAGATATCATGATCCTTTTGTTAGATTTTTTCTAGGTTTTCACTCTCAATACATTATGTTGAGTTAAGGAGTTTATTTACTATAACATGACCAAGACAAGGCCAAGAATAAGTGAATAACACTTAGTGGTTTCATTTAGAGGTGCTGGAGATTCTGGTTATATGATGTGGAGTCTCGGTCAACCGCACATGTATGTGATTGTGCTAATTAAAATAGGTCATGGGGGAGATCATTATGTGGTGTGGAATTACACAGTAATTACACTATGTATTCAATTCTTGGGTGACACATGGTTTGTAGGGTTACATAATGTGTAATTATCATAAACGCCCTATAACTCCACACAATGTGGCTATCGAGTGGTTATTGGATGCAGTGTTTAATTAATATATATCATGTGTGTTTAATTCCATATGGGAGACCAGAGACAATTATGTTTACATGACTTGTACTTCCCAAAGAAACCTTGTAACATGGTTTTATCCTGTATGAATAACATGTCGATTCCCTAGGAATGTAATGAGGGATTTCCAGAAAGGATTATAGAACATGTAACTGGTGTATATGATGTGTAATCTGTTCCAGATCATGAAAGGAACATGGTTGAAAAACATGTCATGTGAATTAGTACACATTGAGAGGAATTAAATTCAAGAAAAACCAAACTACATGGTATGTAGCTGGCGGTACACTTAGTATGGAATTATTTTTCAAGACACTGATTTATTTTCAGGTGTCCATGTGGAATAAATGATTGAATTAAAATTTTCCATGATTTCGGTAGGTTACATTTCATGTATTATTGTTGTACGCTTCATGTACTCAATATGAGTAGATCAATTAGTACACACCACACATATTAAAGCCCATCGTGTGGTCAAACATACCATGATAACTACACAGACTGACCCATAGAACCACTTGTTGTTAAATATCATGACACACCATATATGATGACATGTCATGTATGTACACTCCACACAACTATAACTATACTTTGTGTAAGTGAAGAAGATTTTCACACACTGTTTTTCCTCCCATATATGCTATGTACTTAAGTAATTATAATAAAATTAATTTATTTAAAATTACAGTGGTGATAATATCATATATCTCTATAACCGTTTGTATTAATAATTAAGATAAATAAATAAATAATTAATTAATAAGACCATTAATTATTAATACAAGAGAAATTTATTTTAATTAAATAGATGAATTTGAAATGAATGCCTACAAGTATGAATGTGATATTTTTTCTTGTATGTGAATGATCATTATCTTTCCCAAATAATATATGTGTTGGGTTTCTATTTAATTTAATATTATTTCATGAGTTTTATATATGATAAAGCTTTTATTAAAGTAAAAATGATGGCATGTGAGTTATGCTTCCCAACTTTATTATGTAGGTACTACGTCTCAGTGAGTCATTTTATATATATCATACCCCTAGTTACCATCACCTTCGTGTGAGTAAAAACATGTAAAGAATGAACCTCTAAGGAGTGGAGGAAGTTCAATACCTGAGTTGAGGTGAAACCTACCAAGAAGATACAAAATTCTATGGTGGAATGCTATAATTTGAGCTAATATTGGATCAAGGAGTTTTCCCCCAGGGCCATATGTTGATTTATTTTCATTTTGGTAAACCAACCATTAAAAATATCATGATAAAGTCACTTTACTTAATTTCTTTTTTTATGTTCATGGTCATTTATTTTTTTATATAGATGAATGTTTGTATAATGATTAAAAGGGATCACATAAATTAAATAAGATAATAAGAATACAATATAATGTAAAATAAATGTATTATATGTACAATTACTTTATCAAGAAATGGTTAATTAATTATGTAAAATCCATATAAAACTAACAGGGCATTGAAAGGATAAAATAAGAAAATTTATGCATAATGAAAAAATTCCTCAAAAAAATATTAAGTCAAAAGCCTTCCATTATGTGAGTTAACATGGGCCCATAGGTGTCAATCAAGCCATAGTCAGGGGAAATTTTAATTATCAAGGAGTCTCAAAATAGATGATAGGTCAACTTAACCAAACTTGTATTAAATTTAAAATCCATATTCTATTCAATACAAATTTAGAGGAAAGTTTTTAGGAAATAGAAGTTAGAATTTCAGGTTTGGAGAGTCCACTCAATGGTCCAAGGATCTGCGAGTGAGAAACTGGAAAGAATTGTAAGTTCCCAGTCAGGATATATTGTATCACTAAGAGGGGGATGGGGTGAATCAGTGATACCTTTTCTTTTATGTTTCCTTGCAATTGAAACTACCTTCTCCTTCTGTTAGAGATTCTATTCCCCGTTAAAAACAATTCAAACACACATCCATAGGAATACAAGTATTTACAAGGTTCACTATTCAATATGAATAACTACATATTTGGTATGGTTTGTTTAAAATCCAATACCACACAATCCAATAGAAACCAATCCTTGGATTACAGCATGTAGGATACACCCTTTCACTTGTGTATTACTTTGAAGACAATCAAAAAGTACCTGTGCACCCACTTAGCAGAAATAGGGTAATACGATGTTTCTGTAACAACTCATGTTACCTGTGATTTTTTTTCAATTTCACAAATGTATTCAATTAAAAACACTTATTCAATTTCTTACCTAGAAGATAGTAAGAACTTCTTATAATTTTTTAAGAAAAAACTAGTCTGATTTTCCCAATACATTTTTCCTAGTCCGATTCTCCCTGATACAATTCTTCCTCAGTATGATTCTTATAGGTATGACTCTCACTATATGATTCTTCCTTAGTCTGGAAATACCAGTAAAAAATCCCAAATTTTATTATCCATCCCGATGTGATAATCAGCCAAATATTATTGACAAGCCGAGTATGGTAATTAGCTGAGTATGATAAACACTGAATATGATAATTAGTTGAATATAATATTGCAATCTTATCTCTTCTCCTTTCACTTCTTTAGTTGAAAAAATTCTTCAAAAAAGGCTTAGTATTTAAAAATTATTTCTCTTATTAAACTTGGATATTGTCTCTCTTCTATAATGAATAGTACATCGTTAGTCAGAAAGTACAAAGTACTTCTCCTTTTATAGGTGATCCTCGAGTGGATTTGGTGGGAATCCCAAATTTTTTCATGATTAATCAAATTCACCCTAATTTCAATTTACCCTAAAATATAGGGTTCATTTTGAATTTATCAACTTTTCTTAAAGATTTTTTATTCTTATAAAATCTTTACTTCTTCTTCAGACTTTTATTTCAATTTCCAGTCCAATTTCAATTCATGAGTCCAATTTTCTCAATTTTATTTCTTCAATACAAAGCTCTATATCAATTGAATATAAATGTATGAAGAAATTGATATCACTCCTGAATGATAAATATAACCATTCTTTTGAATGCCAAGCTCCCCCTTGATTTCACATCCAGCAAAACTCACTTTCAAACCACTTTTACTTATTCACTTATTCTCTTGACCCAGTTGGAAATATAAAACAATTCAACTCTGATACAAAGAGTTTTAAACTAATTGAAATACACACCATATTCTTCATTTCTTCACTTTTACTCTTGACCTAGTTTAGATACAAGAATTTTTCTTCCCCTCTCATCTTGACCCACTTGAAAAATCACTTTAAGAGAAAAACAAAGTAATTAAACTCTTGAACCACTTGGTGAAGACATTTGAAAACAAATCAGAGTTCATCTATATCTTCCTTGAATAATTCAATCAACCATACATCTCATCTTGAGTACGATTGTACAAAGTATGGTCTTTTTGAGTACGATCATACCAGGTTTGATCTTTTTCTTCCTTAGCTTGAGTGTGATCATCCTACGTATGATTTTTTTATTTAGACAATGGTTTATTGTATGCTATAGTGTCTGACTTATAATTGATAGTATTGAAACTTTTCAATCCCCCCAAAACCTGTTTCTTTCCTTCTCAGACTGAATCTGATTGTACTGGGTACGATTCCTTTTTGATTAGTATCATCTCTTTCTTCTCTTCCACCTAGATATGATAAATTTGGGTACGATTTGGAATATCTCTTCTCCTATTTATTCCATAAATATTGCATTATAAGTTATCCAATCAACTTATGATTTATGTGAAATAAAAACCAATAATTAATTGTCACATTTTATTTTATCATAGTCATGCAGACTCAAATACTTCATCAAAACAATCACTTATTTTATGTCGAATTCAGAGTGAATTCAAAGACAATGAATTCCTCATTACAATATTCTTCTATTCCAAACCCAAGGTGAGTCTGATCAAAACATTTTCTTCTAAATAGATTCTTCTCATTATGATGGGAAAAGTGAGTCTAATTCTTTTTAAAACAAGATTCAATACGATTTTAAAAAAATACAAAGTGATGTGATTTTCTTTCTTCAAAAACTTTCCTTGAAAACAAAAGACAACACTTGAAAACAAATAACTTCCTCATCAGCTTGGTCCTAATAATCCCCCCCTTTGTATTTCTTTTCAACCAAGTTTCATGAATCATTGAACTTTTTATCCCCAAGTAATGGATTACTTATCAATAATTATAAGCCTATGTGAGCTAACTCATTATAAGAAACAAGAATCATTGATAGAAAAACCATGCTGTCCAGAAGTAGTGATCAGGACTACCTTTTTTATTTTTCCTTCCTAAGCTCTTCTTCAACCTCATATTTTCTAAATTCTTGGAAAGTAATATAATTTTTTTCCTACAACCACTCCAACAAATAGTTATAATAGTTCACTCAAAAAACAATACTGAATTCACATCTTACCCACAACTCTCTCTCTTTTTACAAGAAATAATTTGATTTATGAAACAATTCCCCCCTTGACAATATAATCCAAAGGTAAGACGAGAGAGGGTACATAAACACATACCTCGACCTTAATGAGATATAGGTTGGACACCCATGTTGAACCTCAATTTAGAAAAGGATTCCTTCGGTAGAGGTTTTGTGAATATGTCAACAACTTGTTCTGATGTGGGAACATACTCTAGATTCAATTAATTCTTCTCCCCATGTTATTTAATGAAATGATATTTGATATCAATATGTTTTGAATGATAATTTTAAACTAGATTCTTGGTGAGATTGATTGTACTTTTATTGTCACAACCCAAGATCAGGGGTAACTTCACTTCCAAAAGTAAATATTCTAATTGAGTATTCATCCACATAAGTTGAGTAGGGGATTGAGTGGATGCAACATACTCAACTTTAGCTATACTGAGAGTTACTGAATTTTTTTATTTGAATTCCATTTAACAAAATTCTTTACTAGAAAGAATACTCTACCAGATGTGGGTCTTCTATCATCATTATTTCCTACCCAATCAACACCTGTATACCTAAAAAATTCAATAATTTCTGAGCTTCCATAACTAATTCTGAATTTTATTATGCCTTTTATGTACCTGAGAATTATTTTTCTAGCAAGTAAATGTGATTCTTTTGGAGTACTTTGAAATCTTAAACATAAGGTAACAACATAAACAATGTCAGATCTTGAGGTAGTCAAATACAAAAAACTTCCAATAAACATTTGAAATTCTTTTTGATCAACTTTTTTTCCTTCTCCA
The DNA here is from genome assembly GCA_963277665.1 of Viscum album. NCBI lineage: Eukaryota > Viridiplantae > Streptophyta > Magnoliopsida > Santalales > Viscaceae > Viscum > Viscum album. The sequence continues at coordinate 955,165,524 of OY728143.1, read as the reverse complement.
TATTTTTACAACTTTGTTCCCCCTAAAATAGGTGTGGAGACATGTTTTTAACTTTCCATGATGAACCTATTAGGAATTTCCTTGGCATAATTTCCTTGAAAAAGGAAAATTTATTCCTTCCTTTGATATATTTTTAACCCAATAAATTATTTCATTTCCCCTAGTATAGAAATTTCAAATACCTTTTTAATTTATTTAGAAAATCTTTCACATGTTCTTTCATCATTTCCAGTAAAGATAATGTCATCTACATAAACAATCACAATGAGGGAATACTCTTGACTTTCTCTGATGTAAAGATTGATATCCACTCTTTCTTTCTTGAATTTCATCTTCCCTAACCATTTATGAAATTTGGAATATCATGACCTTAGATCTTGTTTTAGTACATACAAATACTTTTTCAATCTAAAAACATAACTTTCATCGTTCCCAACAATAAATCTAGAAGGTTGTTCAATATAAACTTCCTCTTCAAGATCCCCATCTCAGAATACAGATTAACATCAATTTGAAATATATTGCAGCCTCATTGTGTAGCAATAGAAATAAAGATTCTTTTTGTTTCAAGTATTTCCACTAGAGAAAAGGTTTCAACAAAATCAATACCTTCAATTTGTGAATACCCTTTTCCCACCAATATTTCTTTGTTACTTATCAATTCACCTTCTTAATTCATCTTGTTATGGAAATCCCACTTTGTGCCAATAATGTATTTGTTTTTAAGATTTGGTATGAGTTACCATGTATTATTCTTTTCAATCTAATAAAAATATTCATTTATGGATTGAAACCATTTTGGATACTCAAAACTTATTTCACATCATTTAGCTCCACTTTTGAATACAAAGAAGTATGTGTGATAACATTTGTTCTTCTTCTTGTTTGAACCTTCTGATGTTGATCACCAATTATATTCTGAGCTTTCACTTGCTTCCTTAGCCTAGGATGATATTTTTGAGTATATACCTCATCACTAAAAATGGTTGAGTCTAATTCTTCTTCTTGATTAGGAATATAATTTTTTGTATCTTTATCATAATTGTTTTCTTTAACTTTCTCAAATTCCTTTTCTGCCTCAATATGTTTTTTCTTTATTGCATATTTCAATTACTTTCACATCAATATAATAAAAAATTCTTTTTTTCTCTTTGTTAAAGAATCTATATCCTCTTTCTTCTGGAGCATAACCAAGAAAGATTTCATCTTCACCTTTTTACTTAAACTTTCCATAGTTCCCACCTTTCTTATTTATAATGAATGGAATCCTAAATACTTTAAACTATTTTAAACTTGGAGTTTTTCCATAAAACAATTCATATAGATTAATATCTAAATTTTTCCTATAGAAAAAATGGTTTTAAATATAAATAGAACTAATCATGGCTTTCCTCCAAAATTAATGATAAAGGCTATGTTCAAGTAACATGGTTCTTCCCATTTCCACCAAAATTATATTTTTTTTTCAGAAACCCCATTTGTTGAGGAGTGTATGAGGAGATATAAACATGATGAATTCCATGATTCTAAAGATAAATTTTATTTCTTCACTTATGTATTCACCACCATTGTATGTTCTCAACTTCTTTATTTAATATTCACATTCCTTCTTTGCTTTCCTTATAAAACTTTTAAACATTTTCAAATCTTCTGAATTGTGTTTCATATACATAACACAAGTAATGTGAGTAAAATCTTCAATTAAAGTAATGAAGTAATTATCTACATTTGTTGATTGTTTTCTCATTTTACCACAAATATCAGAATGAATCAGCTATAGGGGTTGTCTTGAACAAATCTCAGCTTTCTTATGCACAACATCTGTAATCTTTCCTTTCTAAAAAATAGTGCAACACCAATCTATTCTTCTTGAAAAATCCAGGAATGTCTTTGAAACTGTTTCTATTAGATAACTTACTCATGTTTCTCTACCCCATGTGCCCCAAACTTTTATGCCACAATTAATTCACTTCCACTATACTCATGTAACAAGAGTTTTGTATTTCACCAACCTAAAACAAGTTTCCTTTTGTATATTGGAATCTTGTAACAATATTTCCATCTTCCTAAATTTTTACAATATACCTGTATTTTATGAAGATAAATTCATTACCCTTATCACAAAATTGTGAAACACTTATCAAGTTGTGTTTCATCCCATCAAAATACATTGTTTTCTTGGATTTCATATTTTCTTTCCCAATGATGGATGATCCAACACAATTGATTTTCAAGGAGTCTTCATTGAGAAATGTAATTTCTCCTTCCTTAAAATGTTTAAAATTATTCAAAAATTTCATATCTCCTATAATATAAGAAGAACACCCACTATCAAGGATCCAAGGTTATTTTACTTTTGTATATTTCATTGTAGTTTCAACAACTAGAGATTTTAATTCCTCCCTTTCTTTATTCACCTATGTCTTATGAGAATTATTAAGAATATTTTTTTACTTTAAGAAAAATAAGACATCCTTTTTAAAGGTTTATAGGTTGTTGACATCTTTAAAAAACGGTTTCCAAAGGTTGGAACTTATTTTCAATCTTCACTCCAAAATTTTTATGTTTCTTTAAAACTAACTTCTCAAACTTCTTATTTTGAGAAAATTGTCTCCCCCTAAAACCTTTACTTTCATAACCTATGAAATAATAGTAGTGTTTTTGGATGAACCAAAACATATTTTCCATATGTTATAATCCAACACAATACTAATAATAGCTATAAAATGAGTATTCTCCTCTGAAACTACCATACTGGCCAGAATTGCAAATACGTTTCTCAGACACCTTATTCTCATTATTTTTTGAGCCATCAACATTTCTATTATAAATCGAAATATTCCTTTTATTTTCTACTTTATCAGAACTATATGTGTTTAAAACTTGTATGGACTCATATTGTTTCAAAAAAATTCAGATTCAGGGTCCTTTAAGACTTCTAAATTCTTGAATTTGTTGATTTTGGCAACATACATGAATTTCCAAGATTTATTCCTTTAAAAAACAATATGCTATTTATTCTAAACCTTTGAAGGTATATTTTTTTTATCCTTATCAGGTTTCTCATTTCATGAATTTTTACTAACTTCAATGATAGAGTTTTTGATACTTTTACTTTTCTTTTCAGCCTTAGAAATTTTTCGTCGAACAAGTGCCAAATCTTATTTTTCATTCAGATTCACCTCTGGATGCTCATTAAGATTCTTTTCTTCTTCAAGATATTTTTTTTCAAATCATCAATCTCTTTCACCAGCTTTGCTTTCTCATCAGTAAAAAAATCTTGATTTATTTTTAAGGAACATTCATCTTCCATTTTTTTGTTTTTATTTTCAAGCCTTCTAATATTTCTTATACATTATTTCAACTCTTCTTTAAAATTATGTTCAAGTTGAGCTTCTTCTTCTTCATAACTACTACTTTCAAATTATTCATCATTCACTATTGTAATAAAAGTATTTTCAATACCATACTAAACTGATTTTTCGGATTCAGCATCACCTCCTTTTTCTTATTCATCTTTAGATAAGAAGCTTATTCTTTTGTAATTGAATAGTTTCATATATTTCCCAGCATAATAAGATTTTCCTTTGTCACTCTATTTATTCCATGATCTTTTTGGATTTCCTTCTTCTTCTTCACTATCCCCTTATTTATTTCTTCGAGGAAAATTGGTAGTAAAGTTCCCAATGACTCTACATTCAAAACACTTCAAGGGAAGTTTCCCTTTGTATTTACCTATACCTATTTTCACATTTTTAGAAAATAAGGATAAGATATTATCATGATTTTTAGATAACTCATCTTCAAAATCATATTCACCAGCTTCATCTTTAAAATGAATCTTCTAAGAATTTTCTTTATTTATATCCTTTAAAGACATTTCTCTCTTAACTTTTTTTCTTTTTATATCTTTATCCCTTATCATTTCATAAGTGATGAGAGTGTTATATAAACCAGCAAGAGATAATGTTTTAGGATCTCTATCTTCAAGTGAAGAAACTTTTGCATTAAATTTTTGGGAAAGGATTCTGAAGATATTTTCAACAATATTATAATAATCCAACTTTTCACCCAGAAATCTGATAGTACTCAAAATTTCATTTACCCTAGTAAAGAAGTCCTAAATAGATTCGTGCTCTCCCATTTTCAAATCTTCATACTTCAGCCTCCAGCTTTTTAACTTTTCCTTATTCACTTTTTTATTTCCTTTATATATGTTTTTCAATTTATCCCATATACCTTTAGTTGTGGCAACACCTTTTACCCTTAGGAATACACTTTTAGAGAGTGATGATAATATAGAATTCTTTTCCCTTCCATCATTCTATAGATTCTTCTTATAAACAGATGTAAGAGTCGTTTTAAAATCAATAGATGGAAACCCATATGTTTCAACTTCAAGAAAATCATATTAAATAAACATAATATAAGAAAAAATTATATCTTTAAATATATGATAATTATTTCCATTGAAGACCAGAATACCTTTACTTTTCACACAATTTAAATTCTCCATTAGTAACTAATAAGCGAAGGGAACTTGGCCTTTGATACCACTTTCAATTTCCCAGTTAGGATAATTGTATCACTGAGAGGGGGAGGGGTGAATAAGTGATACTTTTTATTTTATGTTTCCTTACAATTGAAACAACCTTCTCCTCCAGTTAAAGATTCTATTCCTTGCTGAAAACAATTCAAACACATATCCATAATAACAAAAGTATTTACATGGTTCAATATTCAATACGAATAACTACATCCTTGGTATGGTTTGGAGAAAATACAATACCACATAATACACTAGAAAAAAATATTTGGATTAAAATAAGTAGGATATTATCTTTCACTCGTGAGGTAATTTGAAGACAATCCAAAAGTACGTGTGCACCCTCTTAGAACAAATAGGGTAATACAATGTTTTTGTAATAACTCATGTTACATGTGCTTATTTTTTAATTCCAAAAATGTATTCAATTGAAAAAAATTCTTCAATTTATTACTTAGAATATGGTAAGAACTTATTGGAATTTTTTAAGGAATAACCAATTCAATTTTCCCAGTTCGATCCCTTTGAGTCCGATTCTCCCTGATACAATTTTTCCTCAGTACGATTCTTCTAGGTATGATTCTCCATGTAAAATTATTCCTTAGTCAGGAAATCCCAATATAAGACCCCCGAATTTTATTATCCATCCTGGTTCAATAATCATATGAATACAATTGATGATCCAAGTACGGTAATTAGATGAGTACGATAAACACTAAATATGATAATCAGTTGAATACAATGTTATGATCTTGTCTCTTCTCCTTTCACTTTTTTCATAAAAACACTTCTTCAACAAAGGACCAGTACTAAAACTTCTTTCTCTCTCTTAAACTTGGATATTATTTATTTTATGAATTGAATAATACATCATCAGTCATAAAGTAAAAAGTGATTCTCCTTTTATTGGTGAACTGTGAGTGGCTTTGGTGGGAATCCCAAAAATTTTCTTGCATAGTCAAATTCAACCTAATCTCAATTTCCCCTAAAATCCCAGGTTTATTTTTAATTATTCAACTCTTATCAAAGCTTCCTGATTTGTATATTGTCATCATCATTACCTTTTTATTCAAAACTAGATACAAATACAAGGAAGAATCCAAGAACTAGGGGGGGGGGGGGATAATGAAGTCCAAGAGCATCGCCCCGAATCAAGTTCACCCTCTCAGGTTTGAAATAAGAAACATGAGAAAGAAAACTAACCGGGGTACCAGGGGTCGCCATAGAGGCCAAGTGATCCTCCACCTTGTTTTCCTCTCTCCATGTATGGGTGACTCGAGTGTTTCTATCAATGAGGGCTTTGCATTGCCTGATTATGTAAATGATAGACTAGGGAATGGTACCTTTCCCATGCAAGGCGTCATGAATAATCATGGAATCAGTTTCCACTTGGGAGATGTAATGCTCCCTCTGCCTGTAAATGGAAATACCTGACTGAACTTCCCTTGCCTCCGCCTGTGAAGAATTTCCATATCCATAATATGCCGTGAATGCCAAAACCACACTACCCATGAAATCCCGAACCACGCTGCCCCCACGCATTTCACCCATCAAGAAGGAACCATCTGTATTCATCTTGAGCCCACGTTCAGGATGGATCCATCGAACCCATTTCCCCTGTTTCCTAATACATGACTGCTAGGCCACAACTTGAGGAGTATACATCTTGAGGAGAGAGGGAGATTGTAACCATTTACCATCGATGGAACACAAATAAACCAGAATGAATATTAACCAGACAATAATGTATCTCCTCGTAGAAGAGATCCCCTTAAACCTGGCTCAGTTTCATGATTTCCATAGACACCGACAACCTGTGTTCAATATTATGGAACTCGCCATTATTTCCCTCTCTGAACTATCCAATCCATGGAACCAATACTCTATAAAGGAGTCAAACCTCGACGTAGAGGAGGATTACCCTGTAAACTCCCCAAAGAAATCCCACACCTAACGGGCCCAGACACCTTTGAAGAAAATATGGATTATACCCTCTTCATGTTTGTTCACACAGAACTGGAAGCAAGATACCATGCTAATTCTGAGCTTTTTGATGTTATCATCAGTTGGCAGGGCACTGTTCTGGATCCTCCATGATAGAAAATTTAATTTAGTAGGGATGATCATACACCATGCTAGACCGTGCCGACCCCCTTGCTGGCCTTGGATCGAGCTAATCCTATAGAAATCCTTTGCATTGAACTTTCCCGAGGTGGATAGAGTGAATACACACCAGCCTTGTTCCGTGCACAATATAACAGAGTCAAAAACCATCTTCTGGTTTTCATCTAGACTTTCATTTCAATTTCAAGTCTAATTTCAGCTCATGAGTCTAATTTTCTCAATTATATTTCTTCAATACAAATATCTTTATCAATTGAATATAAAAGTATGAAGAAATTTATATAACTCTTTAATGATAAATATAATCATATTTTTAATGTCAATCTCCCCCTTGATTTCACATCCAACAAAATTCACTTTCAAACCACTTTTACTTCTTCAATTCATCTCTCAAACCAGTTGGAAATACAATACAATTCAACTCTGATACAATGGCTCTTGAACCAATTGAAATACACACCATCTCCTTAATTTATTTACCTTTTATCTTGACCCAATTGAGATACAAGACTTATTATTATACTATTCTCTTTACCCACTTAAAAAATCACTTAAAGATAAAAAGAAATTAATTCAATTTATGGTCTTTATGAGTACGATCATACTGGGTACGATCTTATTCTTCCTTAGCTTGAGTACGATTATCCTGGGTACAAATTTTTTTTATGCATACAATGGATGACTGGATGATATAGTGTCTGGATTACAATTGAAAGTATTGAATATTTCCAATCCTCCAGCAACCTATTTATTTTCTTCTCAGCCTGAATCAAATTGTACCAGGTAATATTCCTTTTTGATTGGAAGCATATATTTCTTCTCTTCCACTAGATATGATAAATCTGGGTATGATTTGGAATACCGCTTTTCCTCTTTCTTCTATTAATCTAGCATCATAAATTTTACAATAAACTTATGATTTATGTGAAATAAAAACCAGAAGAGCATCGCCACATTTGATTTTATCATATTCATGATGACTCTGACACTTCATCAAAACAATCACTTCTTTCATATTGAATTCAGAGTGAATTCGATGACAATCAATTCCTCATTATGATATTCTTCTACTCTAGACCCAATGTGAGTCTGATAATTTTTTTTCTTCCAAATAGCTTATTATTTTTATGATGTTAAATGTTAGTATGACTCTTTAAAAAAAATTCAATCATATTTTCACAAAATATAAAGTGAGGTGACTTTATTTATTCAAAAATTTTCCTTGAAAACAAAATACAACACTTGAAAATATATACCTTTCTCATCATCTTGGTCCTAACAAGACTTCCCACCTAAATACCTTCTCATAATTTTCATGGCCATATTATATATTAAGAGAAACAAATATGTATCTTTTCTATTAATAATATCATATGAAATGACATTTTGAGTCTAATGGTGAGAGCTATTTGGGATTGATAAAATAGTGGGAGACTAATAAGATAATAAATTTATTACATCTTAAATATTTTTTTTATCAATATAAAGTACTAAAATATACTTTTATATTATTTTATAAAAAAATCAATGTCATATACCAAGATATCCTTTCAAATATACTAGATAAAATCACCTTCCCCACCGAAAATAACTTTTTAGAGTGGTACAAGTGCTTTTATATTGTACTACTCCAGGAATAAAACCTTTACATAATAGAGTCCCCAGTTCTTGATCCACCTTCTAAGTAGGTGAGTGAGAAATAACTCTTTTTCTACCATAAACACTTGGATAATGTGATAGAAATATGGTGTTTGATGTTATCATCCATTTATTGTGAACTTTATAATTCACACAAAATCATGGATGCATATTCCATGTTTACCCATCTACATGATCATTATTAGGATAGATTAATACCAAAGAGGTATGATATTTCAAAGGCACTCGTTTTATGAAAGATTGGAGAGGGTGTGGTATCTAGACCTCATGTACTCAAGATTATTTTCAATATTAAAATTTTAGATATTATTAGGGTTAATCTATCTGATGAGCTATGCCCAGATCTCATACTTGTCTCACTCCCTTAGATATTCTCTAACTTTGTTCATAATTTTTAATATAAACAATATTGAGAGTTTTGAGATTAGTTTAGTCTAATTTTTTATAAAGATAAGGACATAAAGTGTAAGAATAATTCTACTATTATGGAGAAAAATATGAAGGGAAAGGTCTAGGGACCTAATAACAGATCCTAGTCTAACACATATTTGCAACTCCCAACCAAGATGAGAAAGATCAAGTAACAAACAAGGGAATATAATGCCATATGTTTTTCACATGGTAATAAGGGCCGCTAAAATAATAACTAAACCATAGCAGTGAAGCAAGGGTAAGATTCCAGTGTGTTCATTACTGAGTGTAATCTTTTTCATTTCTATAAATTGGGTATTGGATATAGTTTTTGGTTCTCAAATTTGTATCCAATTATAGGAACCAAGTAGATTCAAGTGAGTTTCCTAAGGTGAGGTGGATTTATTAGGTTCCAATGGTGAATGACTTTCTACATTGACTATCATATATTACAATTTAACATTTATAATGGGATTGATCCTAGTGTGAATAATTATTATTATGTTCCAAGCGTAACCTAAAACATTATGTTCATATCCAGTTTTGATATAGATGGTTTTATTTTTATATTTTCAAATAGAAGTTGCTGCTTTTATAAAGATCTTATTTTATGGGGTGTAAAATATAAGTAAAGATATTTATGTGAAAGAATATAAAAATTAGGTGTTGGAAATTAATAAATTATCTAGTTCAAATGACTCATATGACACCCAACAATTGCATCCCCACCTTGTTCATGTAAATGAAAAGCACTTGACAAAATTATATTAGTATGGGTGTTTATATTCATTTGAAGTAAAACCACATGGTATGTATCATACTTATTTAAAATATAAAATGACTAAATCTCTATTTAGTGGAAAGGGTGAAAGATCCATGAAGATTCTTGAATTAGTTCATACATATGTGTATGGAACATTTCCAATTGATACAAGGGTTGGATTCTCATACTTCATAACTTTTACTAATGAATTTAGTAGATATGGATATGTTTAGTTAATGAGGTATAAGTATTATTTATTTGATAAATTCAAGGGATCCAAATATGAAGTTGAGAATTATCTTGGTAAGAAGATAAAAAAACTTCACATAAACTACGGAAGAGTGTATCTTAACTAAGAGTTTATCAATTATTTAAGGTATTTTGGGATCTTATCTCAAATCATTCCACCTTATACACAATTGTGGAATGGTGTAAGTGAAAATAGAAGCTTAACCTTATTAAACATAGTGATAATGATGAAGAGTCTTGAAATTATTTCATTATCCATTCAAGGGTATACATTATAGAAATAATCTCACATTCTAAACTGAGTTCCAACTAAATCGTAAAAAAGTATTCCATATGAGATTTGGTATTGAAGTAATCCCATGTAGTCACATATAAAATTTTGGGGTTATAAAGATTTTTTTAAGGATATATATGGTAGTAATATTACACCCTAAGGTCATAAGTGTATCTTGGTAGGATATCCTAAGGAAAAAAAAACACATAACATATATGACCCTTGAGATAAAATAATCATGGTTAAAATATGCCCCACATTTCTTGAGAGGGCGCGAGTCTCCAAAAGAGATAGTGGGAGCATGATAACCTTTGATGAAGTTAAAGATTATGATACATAAGCGTTGGAATAAGAATGGATTCAACAAAGCCTGGTGTAAGAGTATTTTTAAGAGACACAAGTACTATGTAATAGAACTAGAGAGGTTGGATAACCAGATATATATGGTTTTTTAGCCACTAAGGATGGTAAATCTTTATTAGTTGATCATAATGAACCTATATCCTATATAGAATCCAATAATGGATCATAAGCTAAATAATGGAAAGAAGCTAAGTATTCTAAGAATGATTCCATATACTAAAACAAATTCTTGACTTTGGTATACCCTCCAATGGATGTAATTCCTATTGGTTTCAAATTAGTCTTCAAGAAGAAACTGGATATAGATGGAAGAGTAAGTATATATAAATCTATGTTGGTCAAAAAAGGGATTAAAAGACAATAAGGAATTATATATGATAAAACCTTTTCACCAGTTTCTATTTTAAAATTCATTATAATTGTAATTTTCATAATTTCTTTCCATGATTATGATATTTGGAAAATGGATGTAAAAACTAAGTTCCTTAATAGGAACCTTTTGAAAGGTGTATATATGAAAAAACTAGAAGGGTTTTTGACTCCAAATGATGACAAAAAGGTATACAAGTTGCAAAGATCTGTTTATGGGTTTAAGTAAGAATCAAGATCATGGAACATCACTTTGATGAATCCATAAGAAATTTTGGTTTCATAAATAATGAATGTGAGCCTTGTATCTATACCAATTTAATTATAGTGCATTTATTTTCCTAATAATATTCATTGATGTCATATTTCTAATTAGAAACAAAATAACCTTCGTATAGTCTATTAGGATATGGATGAACATATGATTCTCAATTAATTACTTAGGTGAAGAAGCATACATTGTTTAGATCAAGATCTATTATGATAGATCCAATATATTTCTTAGACTAAGTCAAGGTACATATATTGAAAAGGTACTATAGATATTCAGTAAAGAGAAATCTAATAGGGGTTGTTACCTATGTCAGATGATATACATATTATAATAAAATGTGTCCTAAAATACAAGATGAGAGATAAAGTATGGATATTATTCTATATGTATCAATGATATGATTATTCATGTATACCATGATATGTACTAAGGTTGATGGTTAATAAACCTTTAGCATGGTATGAAAATATCAAGAAGACCTAGGAGACTACTATCATATGGTAGTCAATACTATCCTAAAGTATCTGAGGCATATGAAGGATATGTTTCTTGTTTATGGATTAAATGAGGATAAATTCATTAGGGGATATATAGACTCTAGTTTCCAAATATATCAGGATGATATTAAGTCATATTTAGGATATGTATTCTATCTCATTGGAGGGGTTTCTAGTTGGAAGAGATCAAAGAAGGCAGTGGTCATTGATTCTATATAAAATGATAAATATATTACAGTTTATAATATAGTAAAGAAGCATTCTATATATGAAAATTTATACATGATCTTGATGTGTTGCTTAAAAGTAAAGATATCATCACACTATACTTTGATAATACTATAGTGGTGGATCTAGGAAAAAATCCAAGATCACATCAGAAGATGAAGCACATACTTCTTAAGTATCATCTCTCGAGAATTTTTTCTCAGAGAAGTGAGATTGTAGTAAGAAGAGTTTTTTTAGAGGAGAACATATTGGAAACATTGAATTTCATTATCTCAGTAGAAGAATGAATATCATGTGAGATCTAGTATATTGAAATTTGTTAGCAGTTGGCTCTAGTTCAAGTGGGATTATATTAGAGTTGGTTCCCTAGAAGAAACTACTTTATACTTTGTCTATTAAAATACCTAGATATTAATATATTTACTATCACATATTTATTGTTCTCCTATCTAACATTTATATGATAATGTATATTGAATATCATTTGTACTGAAAGTTCATAATAGTTCTCTACTATGATAATAATCATTTTTTTCTATGAAAATATTCTAGAACATATATGTTATATGGTTAATTATCATTATCTGATAGGACATTAATGTTGTTTACTATCAGGTGCTTGATTATCATAATTGGATGAGGATTCATATCATGTATTTCACACTTAATAATTTAAAATATGAGAGATTATGAGGAGATACCCATAAATAAGAATTCCTCATATTTGGGTGTTGTTGGATATTCCTACATGTGAATATGTGTATTGGTCCTTTAACATGAGATTATTATTAATGTATATCATGAGTTATGTGATTTTATGTATTATTGAAAAACATGATGTCATATATTCATGATGAATTATAATACATTGGGTGAGTCACAAGTGATATGAAATTAATGATTATTTTAAGAAATAATTTTTCTCTTCCAATATTGGAATATGATATCTTAGTCCCTTTGATTGAAAATGAATTTTTGAATTAAATTCCATGAACATGGTGATTGATGAGTTTATTAAATGAATCTAAAGAAAGATATATCAAGCTTATAGGTTGATGAAATGAGCGTGAAATCTTATTTTTTAGATATCTAGAGAAAGAGATTATATTACAAAGTGTGTGTTTGTATTTGGTTATTATCACTAAAACAAAATTTCTAATTATCTATGGGTTCCTTTACATGATATTAGATGTTGATCTTGGACTTTAAGAAATACCACTTAATTCCATTAAGGAAGTGGCCTCATGGGTCATAAACTTAGTGTATCTATTAACCTCAAATGAAATATATTTGAATTTAAAAGTTAGAAAAAATTCTATTTTTGAGACTGAGGAATAATATTTATTTAGGATTTACTGATCACAAGTATCTAGACACACATTTCTATGATTTGAATATTAAATAAATATTTATTCACAAGACTGTGAATATAATATTTATTTATTTATTTAATAAATAATATTTATTATTTGATATTTGGTATATGCTGAGGAATGTGGACGGGTTGAGTTAAGGGCCTAGTAATAGAATTGATATAATCATAACTATCATTTAAATAAATAAGGGATAATTTATTTAATAAAAATGATAAATAATTTTAACTAGTAGGTGAATTCCATGATATAATAATAATAATAATAATAATAATAATATTATTATTATTATTATTACTACTACTACTACTTGTCATGGGGAATATATTGGATTTATTATTTGATGAATGACCTTTGATAAATAGTCAATAATAAAACCTAGGTTTATATTCCCATGTTATATAATTTATTTTTGTGTGAATTCATTTAGTGTGAATTCATTTATGGTTGTTAAAAACATCTTATCCTAGATAATTCTCTAAATTAAGAAGTTATCTAGGGTTTTTTATAAATACTAAGAGAATTATTACACCTCATTAATCCTTAAAAAATGAGAGAACAAGAGAGATGATCTTTCAAGACCAAAGGATTGTGTTGTGATCAAGATGAATAACACAAGGAAATTAGATCATCCATGCTAGCATACAAATTTCTATTGGTGTTGTTCAAATATCAAGGATCACCTATGGATACCATTACAAGAATTCTATTTTGGACTATCTCAGTGCAAAGATGATACAACTTGAATGGGTTTCCATCAATCAATATATACAATGATGAAAGAGATCATGATTGAGGTATGTTATTATTATTAAATTGATTATAATTTTAACATAAAAGATCCTATTTTTAAGGTTCTTGGATTATTTTTATATTTTCTTTAGGTACATTCATTAGAAATGATGAATTTTCATCATGTTATTATAGATTATTCACTGAATCTAACAAAATAAAAATTGGGCTTGGGCTCGACTGAGTCTCCCCTATACTCAGAACCCACATTGGGAAGCTATAGTCATGATATTACCCCAATGGGAATCTCTAATTGGCCTTTAGTAAGTATATGTGTGACCATTGAATGCAACCTCCAATAGGCCATAGGATGATGACAACCATCAATGCATAAAACACAAAAATTGGAGGAGTTTCCCTTATAATATTATGAACATTAAGAAAACAACTAGTTAACTTCATAATATAAAATAAAAAACAATATCCCACTATAAATTTAAATTTCATAAACAAAAAGGTATCCAAAATAAATTACCAAATGCGAACTCCTTCGATAGTGAATTCAAAAGTAAATCCAACCCTCAAGCTATAAACTTCCAGATCAGTCAAAAATCCCTCATGGAAACCTAAAAAATATATTTATATATAGGGGTGATAATACACGAATACTTATTAGGATCCTCCTTAAGACCTCTTATCTAATGTGGAAGAAGAATCCTAACACCTCAGTGAATAAATAGTACAACCAAAAACACCCATGCCAGGAAAACTACCACCTAACCTCACTGAATATCACTAGCCCAATTTCACATCTAAGTAGAATAACATAATATCCAAATAATTTAATATGAATTTACCCTTCATAAACCCCCCCCCCCACTAGTTTGTTTCTTTAATACCCCAATGATATAAATATTGTGTTTTGATTTATTATGTATGTATATATCCACATAAAAATAACTATATCACAACCACAAACACATATCCTCATAACCACATACCATATCACTGTAACAACCACATTATAATCAAATTAAGTTATCTTGATCAAGAATGAAATCAATCTTATTCCCTCCTCAAACAATGCATAACCCCCACCATGAAACCATATCATCACTATATAATCATATCGACTAGTATATAAATACTCCAAACACTAACCATTATAGACTGTATGTATATACCCACCTTGATCCATAATAGTTTGTACTATATCTAAATGAAGATTAGGGAAGATGGGGTAGTCATCCATTCTCTCCCTCACTAACCTAGATGTTGGGGAAAACAATTAAAACCCAAAATATGTGGTAATTAATAAGGTTATCTAACTCAGGTGGTAGTGCATAATAAATCACAACATATATCATATCCACACACAAAGAGAAACCTAAATGTTTCAAAATAATCCCACACTATAATCCCCCACAACTGCCACCTCATCACCATGACTGTTCAATAGAAATTGCTACTATCCCTACCACATAACCAATTCCTTCCATCTATACAAAACAACCACATGAATCATCATTAACTTTCCATTTAATCATATCATTATCAAAATTTATTAAATTACCATTTACCAACCTCAATACATTCACTATGAAATTAATTTATCCATATTTAATATTAATCCATTCACTATCCATCAACCATGTTTATATCAGTAATTAGAATTCATTTCAACCATTACTAGTTCATAACACCCCACTTCCCATTATCCCATTCATTATTAATAACCATATCCCATGACACTATCAACTATAACAAAACATGGATTATCCTCCTCTCACAGACACATCAACCACCAAAGAAAAATAATCCTACCACCACTACACCATCCCAAACCAATAGGCACAATGTCATTCCACCTCTCACACATCAACCAAATATCCCATTTCCAAACATGATAAACATGTTGAAACACCCATTGTACAACTCAACAAAACACCTAAAAACTTGCCACAATGACCCCCAATTAAGGATAATATATCCATATAAATGGTAACATTATAAAAAATAGAAAATCACTACAAAAAAATAATGAATCATAATAAAAAATCACCATTTAATCATTATTTTCATCTAAATTAATTGAGTCTAACATTAACATCATTACCAAAATTCTAGATTCCCAAGAAACTATTTCATTACAATTTTTAAATTATTATCCTTTTATTAAAGGTGATTTAAAAATTTCAATTACAATAATCAAGGTCTCTCTACAATAGATACCACAATCAATATTCACCAACTTATTATAATAATAGGAATAAACATAAAGATCATGTAATCCACATTCCCCACTTCAATTTCATTAGTTTGATTATTATATTTTTAGGTTAGTTTATACCATCCACATAATGAAAAATATGAATGTTAGTTTAAAAATTTTACATAAATAAAAGTAGGAGAAGTATCAAATCCCTTATATGAATCAAAGCTTCAACAATTTATGTTCAATAACAAATAGAGGGAGATGATAACAAATCCAAGAATAGAGGATGAAAATTTCAATAATATATATCATAAAAACCTATATCAAAACTATGACCTATAGATGATAAAAATAAATCCAAATTGTTATCATGAACTCTCTAAGGAATGAAGGACATTGAGAGAACCAAGAAAAAGATAAGAGAAACTCCCCTTGAATCTCAATATGGTAGATCCCTTGAATATGTGGGACAAAACAAATCAAAGGGAACTCAAAGGTCTCTAAAGATGAACCTCTGGTCTCCTGGAGTTCAAAGGAAGTTAAAGAGTTTAAAATAATTCAATTGAATTCTAAATTTATAACTAAACAATAAATTTAAGGAATCATGAAATGTTAGGTCATGGTCATGTTAGAATGGGGATAATTCAAACACATGTCCAAAAATCATGCCACAATCTCCCATATATTCAATTGAATCTCATGGTTTAAACTGCCTTAAATTTATGGATTAAATGAAGGTCCAGGTGCTTTCAAGGTGGTCATGATGCAATGCATGATCCTCTAAGAAACATGGTGTAATATTTAACTAACTAATGACAGAACTAGATAACCATGGTGAAAATATACCCAAAAGGCAGAACCAAAAAATCATCCACCTAAAACTCCATGATATTCTGTATAAATTCATTCAGAAATGGAATTAAATGTAAGAGAAAACTCAGACCAAACATTCCCTTACAAAAGAATGACTGGGAGATTCCACATCACAACCAATTCCCCTAACATTGTAACCAAACTACCAAATATAGATAGTGTGACACCAAACTATCACATATTATACCCCAATCCATGACAAAAATTCACACTATGATAAAAATTTCCAAATAAACACTCATGATACAATACATACAATCATGTTCCAACACACCTATCTAGTATAAATCTAAAATCTAGCAACACCTTCTTTCCTCCAACCTAGCTCTAACACCTCCACACCCAAGTGATGCAAATTAATGGGTCAATAGGGCCCAAAATATTACATTACTTACCTCTAAAATATTATCATCCTCAAGTATCAAAACTCAATCCATAAGGAAAATAATAGCTTCTAAACCCAATCACCCTAGAAAGATACATCTTAATTAGAAATGATTCCATCACTAAATCATAATTCGCCATAGAAAATAAAAAATATCTATCAAAATAGCACTAAAAAATCATCTCATTATCAAGGAAAAACAAGGTTCAAAATATTTTAGGGTAATGATCATGCATCTATGACTCACTTTCCCACATATATTCCTCTAATCTACCATGCCTCTATAAAATATAAACCAAGTGAATAATATGTATGTGTAACAACTTATCTCAGTGTTATTGAATCTCAGTTGTGAACTTGATGAATTTCATGTTATCCTTTGTTGTTCGGAGTGGATACTCAAGAGGGGGGTGAATTGAGTTCCAATTAAAATTTCTGTTTTAATAACATTGTCTTAAAATCCCCCAAATAAAACACAGAATTAAACTGTAGTGAATTTATATCAAAATAAAGGTTCTGTTAGGTTCTCAAAGGATTTATTATTTCCCAGTTAATCAAATCATAATAATTGATAAACTTTTGAAACTAACTTACTGATTTACCACTAATATAAACACTTGCAAGTTTAATTATCAAAGTGACTTTAAAATAGTTTTGTTTTTAAAGTGGTTTGCAGCGGAATAAAAATAACTTAGAAAATAAATAAGCACAGCAGGTTTAAACAAGAGGTTCAGTCTCAAGCTGAGACTTAGTCCTCTTAAAACTTTATATAAAAGTGATCCACACCCTGGATCGAGGATTACAACAGTATACAACTGTCCAGGTCCAAGACCTCTACCACTATTATCCGTGGGAACAGAAACAACAGAAAAACAGCTGTCCAGGTCACGCACGACCTCTACCACTATCCCAGTGGGAAATAAAAGATGTAATAGTTTGAGTGAGGATTTACAGATCCTCCGGTTAAAGTACAGGAGACAGTGTGTGTGTAAAATATAGCAGATAACACACACTGCTCAATATGTAAAAAGATAAATCACAGAGCAGAGATGTAGAGTTTAGAAATGGATCTAGTGATTGCAGTGCAGCTCTGGACTCCTTTGGATTGATTATAATTGGTTCTGAGTCCTCTTCTGTTTTTTTTTCTAGAAAACAGAGTGTCGTCTGCTTCCTTGACTTCCAGGTTCAGAGATAGAAAAAAGGTAGTCGATGAAATTATTGTGTTATGTTCTCGTTCTCAGCTCTTCACTGGTATGCAGTGATGAATGAGTTTATCGTGTGAGTTCAGTCGTCTCTTTGCATTCACACTCGGTTGTTCTTCGAGCACACCTCGTGGTATGTATGTCTCTATGTATTCGTCTATATCTCACTTCACTTTGCAGTAGCACATCCTTCCTTTATTTAAAGCATGAACTCCAGCAAAAGATGATTTACTTTTTGCAGGTACGAGGTATGGTTCCCTGACAACCAACAACACACATTAAATAAAAGTCAGTGTATTAAAATATACCTGATATGACCGTTGGTTAGATTAAATAATGATAAAGAAATTAAAGTAGTGTCGGGTTCTGTCTCTGGAACGGTGGCTTTGGGTATCGGTAGGTAGATGTCACTGTAGGCTTGCTTGTATCGGTGACTTCTTGTGCAATGGTAGACTTGATGTGTAACGGTAGACTTATATTGGTAGGCTTTGCATAATGGTGACCTTCGAGTATCGGTAGGCTTTGATGTAACGGTAACCTTCTTATATCGGTAGCGGTAGCTCTGTCTTGTATCGGTAGATCTATATGAGTAAGTCTGTCTTGTATCGATAGCTGTAGGTCTGTCTTGTATCGGTAGACTTTGATATATCGATAGAATTCATTTGATAACAGTATCTTAATCATATCGGTGGACTTGTGTGTATTGGTAGCTCTGTTCTGTAATGGTAGATATTATCTGTAACGGTGGACTTTAATGTAACAGTGACTAGTCTGTATCGGTAGATTTCTCATAGCGGTAGACTTAACTGTATCGGTAGATCTTTTCTGTTTAAGCATTCTATTGGAAGAATAGGTTAAGTCAGAGTGTACAAACATCCAGTAACAGAAAGACTAATATTTAAACATAGAATAATAGAACAATACTTAAATCAAATAAATAGCTAGATTCTCAAATAAGTATTTAACCATTTATCAACTAGGGATTAACAAAATAAAAATAATCATAATTGGGATTATCAAAATATAATAAAGCAACTCGATTCCCATAGGGTTCAAAAATCTCCCCCTTTTTGATAATCACATCTTATTCCAAGAAAATTAAAATAGTATCAGAGGAAAAAGTGGAAAATAAATTAGCATCAGAGGAAAAGGTTCTTTTGTTTTGTTCAGAACAAAACTTCCATATTCCTCCCCATTTCAATTGTACTGCAAGATTCTCTCTTAAGTCTTATTTTCTCAAGTCTCAATTTCTCATTCCCCCTTTGTGTGTTTCTCCTTTGTTAACTCTTAGGTCTCATTTCATATTTGCTCTCATTTTATCATGTTCTCATTTTCTCCCCCTTTGTGATTAACAAAAAGAAGGGTAGCAGAGAAAAGATAAATATTAACAGAGAATAAATGACAAAGTAATAGAAACTCAGTAAAGTAGAGAATGAAAATGAATTTCATTAATATGCAAAAGGTACACTGATAAAATCAGAGAAAAAAAAAACAAGTGAATCCTATCAAAAGGATCTAGAAACACTCAATCCTCCTCTGAAACATGTGTCTTTCCCTTAGGACCAGCAGAGGTTTCAGGTGCAGGGTCAGCAGAGGGTTTCAGAATGGATGAAGGGACAACTGGTGGTTCAGCTACAGAAACTGTACCAGATCTAAAATCTGTGCTCCTCTGAGTGATCATCGGTGTCAAGCTCCTGATGGCTTGAACTGGAGTCAATTGAGGAGTACTCCTAGAGGCAGAAGCAGGAAGTGCAGGAGGTACAATCACTAGTCTGGCATCCACATGCAGGAAGAGCAGCAATAGGTTCCTGAAATCCATTATAATGCTTCCTCCTCTCTCCATTGCAGACACAAAATCATCTCTATTTTCAATGAATTTGTCCAAGGTAGGAGTAAGCTCCTGAGCTTACTAACTTGTTCTCTGAAGGCTTGGGTCACTGGAGGTAACTTCATATTTTCCAGTAAGATCTTGAAATGGTTGGTCAGCTGATGCTTGGTATAAACCTTGTCAAAAT
Source organism: Viscum album (assembly GCA_963277665.1). Classification (NCBI taxonomy): domain Eukaryota; kingdom Viridiplantae; phylum Streptophyta; class Magnoliopsida; order Santalales; family Viscaceae; genus Viscum; species Viscum album. The sequence continues at coordinate 955,144,972 of OY728143.1, read as the reverse complement.
AGGCATCCACCTTATTCTTGATTGCCTCTTGAGAAGCAGTAGCTGCCCGTAGGTGATCACGAACAAAACTACTAACTTCCCTAGTGGTAGAAAGAATCTGAGTATCTGATGCACCATTGGGATTGGCCTTAGCCAATTCTTCCTGAATAATAGTGCGGATCTGGTCAAGGTTCATACTTGAGATGGATGAGGGAAGAGGTTTCATTGAGAAGGCCAGGGTCTCCTTGAAAGATTGAGTTAGACTACTAACTACCTTCTGAACAAGTTCATCCTGACTGTTCATATATTCTTTAACTGAATTTTTAAAGGCCTCAAAAACTTCCACAAATTGCTTGACCACTTATTTGATATATCGAATGTCAGAGTTTACTGGAGTGTGAGAGATATGAATGGAAGTCAGAGAAGCAATCGATTGTCTCAAAGCAACTACAACTCCTGTCCAACTCTCAATCTGAGTGTGGCACACTTTAAGTTCATCCATCATTTCTTTCATAGGACTGGATACACCATATCCAATGGATAACTCAAGGGATTTATCCATGCTTTTCATCTCTTCAACCATACTTTTCTTCATATCTACCACTGATTCCCTTATTGCGTCTTTCAATTCAGCTTTTAAGGACTCAAGGTCCTCCTTGGTTGCCACATTTTCAGCCATAGTGGATAGGGTAACTGATTCCTTTTGGGGTTGGTCTTCCTCATCCGAATTTCCATAATAAAGTCCAAGAATCATATATCTGGGATCTGATGTCCAACCTTCAATGTCATATAGCACTGACACTGAGCCAAAATTCTCCTCCTCATTTGGAACATTCTCCTGAGGTATCTCTTCTAACTGTTCTTCCTGAGGTAATTCTGCAATTTCCTCTACAACTGCAGCAGATTCAATAGCCATTTGTTCTGAGTCATTAATGACTCTCTCATCAATAGGTGCTGCTGCTACTTCTTCCTGATCAGGCACTGTCCTGACTGTACTGACTATTAGAGGACTCAAATTGAGCTCTTTTTCAACATTTTCCTCATCATCTGCTTCACCATCAGCCTCCTTTTCTCTATTAACATCATGATCAGATTCGGTTGCCTCATCCTCCTCAGAGGTGTCCTTGAAAACATACTGGCATGATTCTTCTCCTTCTTCTGTAGTCTCTGTATCATTGTCCTTCAAGAGAGTTTCTCTATTTGGTAGTTCTTTTGGAGGGCTAGCTGCTCCATAAGAAATAACTTGATGCACAGGACTAGGGGGTAAGTCTGGGTCTCCTCCTTCCTCTACTGATGTCTCTTCCTCCTCAGCTTCAGCATCACTGTAGACCGGTTCTGGCTCATCTGGTCCAAGACCAGGATCCCTCACATCCATTGGTCTAGAAGGATGATCCATAGGAGTATACTTGTCATAGATTTTTCCATCATCATTCACCCATGATTTCTTCCAAGGATTCTAATTGACTTTCATGTATTTACAGACAGTTCTTGTAATACAGAAGTTGTCCTTAACCACTACCAGCTCATCCTGAGGTCCAGCTACCTCTTTCACTTTTATCATCACAAAAATTAGCTTTGAGAAAAACAGTGCATTTGATTTTGACTCCGGTCTAGTCATATCTTCCACTTGAACCATAATCAGTCTACATAGATTGATTTTCACACTGTGCTTCAGAAAATATAACAAATATATGTCTTGGAATCTCAAAGTAGCAAATCTCCTCTTCTAGGACTAACAACATGCTGAATAAATTTAAACAACAACTTATCTTCTCCTGCCATCTCTACAGCAATCACCTTTGTAAGGGTCCCATTCCCTGTAAGATCCAGCAAAGCATCTTCATATTGAAACACATCACTGGTCGAAGGTACAGACTTTGAGTAGAACGCATAACATTCTTCATGTGGAACACTTAAGTTTCTAGCCCATTCCACTGAAGTAAAAGATACTTCCTGACCATTTACCAAATATATCATTCTGCTTTCCTCCTCAGTCTTTTCAAAGTGGATAAAATCATAGAACTGCTTCACCAGCTCAGGATAGTAAGGTCCGTTGTTGTTCGCGAAGCACTCAGTCCAACCTTGTTCTTCTAAAACTTTAAGAACCAAGGACTTTCTCTCCATGAGCCATTCTGCACACACCTCTTTCTCAACGACAATCTCTCGCTTTGAGAGATGCGGGTTTATTGGATTTCTTCGAGCTATACTTCCACTTCCACTTCCACTGGTACTAGCATTCATTACTTTCTGTCTTTTTGCTTGCGGATCATCACTCCCATCTATAACTTGGGGTCTCTTGACATGGGACATTACAGATTCAAGGTTTAGGGTTTTACGGCTTCAGAGGGTTAGGTTGGAGGGATTCAAACAGACAAGTTCACGGTGAGATTGAGTGAAGTCTAGACTCAGTTTAATATCATTTAGGATTCAAAAATAAAATAAATCATAAAAAAAATTCGATGTCTCAGCTTTAAAGAAGTTTAAAACAGCGCGAGATATACTGGTAAAGTCTCCTAATTGTGAGGTCTTCTAATAGTGGGGATTCTCTAACAGTGAGGATTCTATAACAGTGAGGATTCTCTAACAGTGAGGATTCTCTAACGGTGAGGTTTTTAACGTTGAGGTTTCTAACGGTGAGGTTTCCTAACGGTTTAAGGGTAAGTTATCATTCCTAATTCGTGTCTAATGAAACTTAATCTTTCTGAACTTAAAGGCTTAGTGAAAATATTAGCTAATTGAAGTTCATTGCCTATAAATTCAAGTGTTATATCACCTCTTTGATAATTATCTCTTAAAAAGTGGTGTCTAACATCAATGTGTTTTGTTCTAGAGTGAGACACATGGTTCTTAGAGATGTTGATCGCACTAGTGTTGTCACAGTTAATTGAAACATGTTTAAAATCAAATCCATAGTCCAATAAAGTGTGTTTCATCCACAGAATCTATGCACAGCAACTACCAGCAGCTATATACTCTGCTTCAGCAGTAGACAATGAAACTGAGTTCTGTTTCTTACTACACCATGATACTAGGAACTTTCCAAGTAAATGACATGTTCCAGAAGTGCGTTTTCTATCTAACTTGCATCCAGCAAAGTCAGCATCCAAATAACTTATTAAATCAAATGATTATTCTTTTGGGTAAAACAATCCCAAATTAGTAGTATTTTTAAGATATTTGAAAATCTTTTTAACAGCGAGTAAGTGTGATTATTTAGGGTTAGCTTGAAATCTAGCACACATACACACACTAAACATAATATTAGGTCTACTAGCAGTAAGATAAAGTAAACTCTAAATCATACCTCTATAATTAGTTTGATCAACTGGTTTACCAGTTTCATCAGTATCCAATTTACAGGTGGTACTCATAGGTGTATCACTTCCCTTAATACTATCCAGACCCCAACTTTTTAATAAATCCTTAGTATATTTACTTTGATTCAGAATAATACCATCTTTAGTTTGAAAGATTTTAAATCCAAGAAAATACTTAATCTCTCCCATTAAGCTCATTTCAAACTCATTTTGCATAACCTTTGAAAAATCAGTACATAAAGAATTTTTAGAAGATCCAAAAATAATATCATCAACACAGATTTGTACTATTAAAACATCTTTTGAAATCCTTTTTATGAAAAGAGTGGGATCAGCTATTCCTTTTAAAAATCCTTTTGAAATAAGAAAATTTGTAAGTCTTTCATACCAAGCTCTTGGAGCTTATTTTAAACCATATAAATCTTTAGAAAGTTTAAACTCATGATTTTGAAAATGAGGCTTTGAAAAACCAGGTGGTTGTTCTACAAAAACATCTTCAATAATAAAACCATTTAGAAAATCTATTTTCACATCCATTTGATATAACTTGAAATTCAGATGTGATGCATAGGAAAGTAAGATCCTAATAGCCTCTAATCTAGTTACAGGTGCAAAGGTTTCCTCATAGTCAATTCCTTCTTCTTGATTGTAACCGTGTGCAACTATCCTAGCTTTGTTTCTAATGATGCTTCTAGATTCATCAACTTTGTTTCTAAACACCCATTTTGTACCTATGGTTATAGTGTCCTTAGGTCTTTCTACTAATTTCTAGACTTTGTTTCTTTCAAATTGATTTAGTTCTTTTTGCATAGCCATTACCCAAAATTCATCATTGATAGCATCATTGATATTTTTAGGTTCTAACTGTGAAAGAAAAGCTTGATGTTCAACCTAATTTCTTAGAGAAGCTCTAGTCTGTGTTCCTCTATCTAAATTACCTACGACAACATCTAACAGATGGTTCTTTAGAATCCTAGTTGGTCTAGAAAAGGTAGGACTAGAGATTTCAGATTCATCTACAGGTTGAGGTTCAACAGAAGTAGGTTCTGGAAAATTTCCAGAACTGGATGTTTTAACTACAGGTCCACTGTCTTTATCATTAAGGTTCAAACCAGAGAGATCATCTTCCAGATTTTCAAGAGAGGTCTTAGGTTCATGTGGATCAGTTTCATGAAATTTGATGTGAATAGATTATTCCACACATTTGGTTCTCTTATTGAAAACTCTATATGCTTTATTATAAATAGAGTAACCTAGGAAAATTCCTTTGTCACTCTTGGATGAAAATTTGTCGAGATTTTCTTTAGTATTAAGAATAAAGACTTTGCAGCCAAAAACTCTGAAGTAGTTAACCTTAGGTTTCCTATGGTTCCACAACTCATAAGGGGTCCTCTTAAGAACAAGTCTGATCAAGACTCTATTAATATTATAGCAAGCTGTATTTACAGCTTTAGCCCAAAAATAAACAGGTAGGTCATACTCATTAAGCATAGTCCTAGCAATTTCTTGAAGGGTTCTATTCCTTCTTTCTACTACACCATTCTATTGGGGTGTCCTAGGGGCAGATAAATTGTGACTATAGCCACTATGTGAGTATTAGGATTCAAACTCATGATTTTCAAACTCATGGCCATGATCACTTCTCAGGGTTTTAATCTTAAGTCCACTAAGATTTTCTATAGACTTGGAATATTTAACAAAGTAAGAACATGCTTCACTTTTGTGAGCTAGAAAATATACCCAAGTATATCTAGAAAAGTCATCTACAAGAACATAGACATAATGCTTCCCATTTAAACTAGAAACTCTAGAAGGTCCAAATAAATCCATGTGAACCAACTTGAGAGGTTGAGAAGTTGAAACTTCTTTCTTTGATTTAAAAGAAACTTTATGTTGCTTTCCCTTTTGACAGGGATTACAAACTTTGTCTGCTGGAAATTCAAGTTTGGGTAGGTCTCTAACTAAGTTCTTCCTAGCAAGTTTTCTAAGTGAGTGTACATTGCAGTGTCCTAATCTTCTGTTCCAAAGCCTAGAATCTTTATGAAAAGCATTTAAACAAGTAATATTTTGCTTAGCTAATGAATTTAAATCAACAGCATAAACATTTTCATTTCTTAAAGAAGAAAACACTAAAACATTTTTAGAATTATAAACATTGCAAGAATCATTTTCAAATTTAACATGAAAACCATCATCGCATAACTGAGAAATACTTAACAAATTATATTTCAGTCCATCAACAGATAAAACTTTGGAAATCAATACTAAGTCAGAGTTACCAATCTGGCCTAAGCCGATGATTTTTCCTTTTGAGTTATCACCAAAAGTGACAAAACCTCCATCAACTCTGACTAAGATTTTAAAGCATGAGAAGTCTCCTGAAATATGTCTTGAACATCCATTGTCCAAGTACCAGGTCTTTCTACAGGAGCTCTTTAACCAGGTTCCCTACAAGGAAATGATTTTGGTACCCAAATTTTCTTGGGTCCGGACAGGTTAGCCAACAGAACTTTAGGTACCCAAATTTTTCTTATGGATCTCATAAAATTTGTAGAATCAACAGATTTCGAAAGGTAAACCTTATTGGATCCGTAACTATGAATATAACTAGTTGAGGCATATAAATGTCCAGAACTAGAACTAGCAGTATTCTGTCCAGATTTAGGAATGAATTTAGTTTTGGTAAATTTCCTCTGTCCTGGTTGGTATCCTATACCAGTAGTGTATCTAGGTGCTATTTTATTACCTAGAATATGAGTAAGTGTATCTTTACCATTTTTAAATTTCTCTAAGTATTTCTTGAGTTGCTCATTAGATAATTTCAGTTCAGTGTTTTCTTTAAGCAACTGAGCATTCTTTTCTATTTCAATATCAAGATCAGATTTATGTTTAACAGTTAAAGCATACTGTTTCTTTAAACCTTTTTATTTGTATTTCATCTCATTAAAGGTTTCTTCTAACATATCACAGTATTCAAACAATTCATATTTTGTCATGTTTTCTGAGTCAGAATCATCTCTAGAATAGTATGAATTTAAAGCAGGAGTTTCAGATGCTACCTCAGATGTGTTTGTCATGAAACACATATTTTCCTTATTTCTGTGTTTAGTCTCAGAGGCTTCAGATTCACTGGAGCTATCCTCAGAAGCGCTCCAAGTATCCTTCATAGCCTTTTTGTACTTACTGTCCTTGTAATCATATTTCTTCTTGTACTTCATATTTGGACAGTCCGCTTTTATATGTCCTTTTCTTTTTCACTCATAGCAGACAACTTCATCTGATTTTTCAGATTTCTTCCAATCCTTTTTCCAATGTCCCTTGTTATCATACTTACTTTTGTAATTTGATTTTCTGAAAAACTTCTTCTTCCTATAGAACTTCTTAAACCTTCTGGAAATGTGATCCATCTCAGCATCACTGTCAGAATCACTTTCATTGTCTTCACAGCTTGAACTTTCATTTATAGCTTGGAGCTTATCCTTATCCTTGTTCTTTGAAGTTGAAGTCTTGAACGCAACAGACTTCCTTCTTGGTTCATCTTCTTCTTATTTGTTCACTTTGAGTTCTTCTTTATACATCATCAGCTTGCCAATTAATTCCTTGACTGGCAGTTCACCAATAACACATGATTCTCTAATAGAGACAGAAGTTCCTCTCCATCTTTCAGGTAGACATCTCAGAATTCTCATTATTTTTTCCTTTGATGGAACATCCTTTCCCAGAGAAGTCATTGTGTTGACAATTTCATTAAACCTGAGATACATGTCAGAAATGGGTTCATCAGGCTTCATCTTAAAATTTTCATACTTAATAGTATAATTATTCAGTCTCATTTCCTTAACATTAGTTGTTCCTTCATGAGAAACAAATAAGGTATCCCAAATTTCATAAGCAGTTTTACAAGAAGATATTATATTAAATTCCTCATCTCCTAAAGCACAGTACAAGACATTCATAGATTTGTAGTTATTATTGTAGGCAGCCTTAGTAGCTTCATTCCAAGTAGTTCTAACAGTGGTAGGAATTTTATATTCTGATTCTATAGCAGTCTAAATATAAAAACCCATGCTTTCTAAATGAATTTTCATCTTGATTTTCCACTGAGCATAGTTAGTTCCATTGAAAAATGGTGGTCTATTGGTAGCAACACATTCAAGTCTATTATCCATGATAACTTACTTAAAGCAACGATTTTAAAGAGATAAAAATTTAGAAATAACAGAAATTTTAAGAACTTTAAAATACAACTAAAATCATAGTTGAAAAACAGAGTACAAAATATTTTAAACAACCTCTGATACCAAATGTTGGTTGGAGTGGATACTCAAGAGGGGGTGAATTGAGTTCTAATTAAAATTTCTGTTTTAATAACTTTGTCTTAAAATCCCCCAAATAAAACACAGAATTAAACTGTAGTGAATTTATATCAAAATAAAGGATCTGTTAGGTTCTCAAAGGATTGATACATTGGAATACACATTGGTTGAGAGGATGGAAGTTGAGATCATTCAAAAATTTTAAGGGGGAGTTATTTCCTACTCTTAAACTATATTACATATTTAAAACATAGTCATGAATCCTCCCCAAATCAAAGTATGGGATTGGTTACCCTTATACCAGTGATTGGTCATGACATGTGTTGATGTGAATATATATTAAATATTGTAGGTCTTTCATCAACATGGATATATTTTTATATATCATAGGTTCTACATATTTTTCTTATTACTTAGGGATTCTTAGTCTAAGAGTACTATAGTTTAAATCCACACAATTGGTCACTCTAAATTTTATTACCACCCTAGGATATAGAAAGTATTGGTGGTATCAATATTAGGCCTATAAGAATGGGAATCCTATATTTTGGGTAGGAATATGAGTCTCATCCTGTGTTGTGGTTGTAATATACTGACCTAAATTTTGGGTTTGATGAAGATTTTGAGCATGATGTGTAGTGGTCATCGAAGTATGCCTCTGGCTATCAACTTCCACAGGAATATGGGCTCGTTGTTTAGAAGTTGCAGAAGTATTCTAGTGAGATTCCATACTATTGATAGTTGTATGATCCTACCTTTGAGTAACTACTAGAATATTCTAATAAAACTTGGTTGAAGCAGGAATATGAGTCCAATTAATATTTTCATTCCATACTGGAATATGTCAATAGACCTTTTAAATGTGATAAGAAATATGAGACTCTTTACATATAGCATCTAAATAATGATGGTGTATCCCTTCATTGGTAGTATCATGAAAATACACATGGATCCTATAAGATACTGGAATATACCTGGAAACTATGATGGAAGGGATATGAGCCTACCCTGAGGTGGCTATTGTAATTTTTTGATGAACCTCAGTTGGAGTGGGAATATGGGCCCGATTCTGGTTTGCCTTTGGAATATTCCACCATCCTTGTCTAAGAGGAATATAATCCTTTCTTATATTGATTTTCAAGATTTTTTGATGAACCCCAGTCGAAAATAAGATATTAGTTTAGTCCAATGCCTCTCCATTTACCAGAATATGCCGATAATCCCCCCGGATGAGAGTAAGAATATGTTCTTACTTTGGAGTATCCACATGGTCACATTGATCTACTAATATAGATGTTGGAAAAAGAATATGTGTCTATCCATTTATTATTATTGGAATATCCTAGTTAAACTCCTTTATTTCTTCTAGGATATAATGAAACTTTATGAGTGTATGTGAATTAATATAGACCTGTACGTTTTCAGTCTCTAGAATATACTGGTAGGCACCTTCGATTGAAGTGGAGATATATTCCAACTCATGTCCTTTATTTTCCATAGGCATATACTGATAGGATTCTTGTGAAGGGGAGATAATATGCACTAGAACCCATATTTCTACTAGAATATATTGGAAATATTGATATGGGTGAGTAGGAATTTTATCCCACTCACTGGTTATCATCAATATACTTTTACATGATTTATTGGTAGAAATGGGGGCATGATCCCACTCCCTATAGTCAATTTATTGTCACACCTGTCTGGATCTCCTCGGATCTCAAATTTGGGTGTCTAGGGTGGCAACCTATTAGGTTGAATACTTAGTACAAAACTAAGGGAAAGTAGTGTGATACTACTGGTAGTGGTTTATAGGATCCCTCATGTGTTACTTATGAACTATAATGGAGCCATAGTTTACTCTTTGATCCTCCTTCATGAGATTAAGAAGGTGTTGTTTTTCATGCTCTGGGGATAGGTGCTCAAAATGGTGGGTGATGATGATAATCACAACTAGATTCATCATGAATCTCCATGGGAGAGGTGTTCTAGTATGTTTTTGGACCCAAATATGCTTAAACATAGACTCTAGGGTTGGGATGGTTTCATACTATTGATATTCTATGGCCATCAAATTTTCAACTGGATGCTGGAGGAATTGAGTAGGAGATGTGATATTTTTGTTTATAGAGGTAGTGAATCTCTTGGTATCTATAGTATTAGAGAGTTTTTATAATGGGGATACCATTTCCTTGGAATTTAAGGGGGTTTGTGGAGAATGTTATTTAAGGTCATAAAGACAACAAAAAACAAGCCCATTGATCATTGCATCATAACATGTAAGGAACATTATTAGGTATAAATTCATTGAAAACATAGTTTTTATCCTTATTGATGAAATATTCACATTAGTTTAACCATTGTTTTTGTATAGGATGCACTAAAAAATTTCCTAACATATAGAAACTCAGTTAGTGTCTTTTTTTAGTTATCAAAAGATTAACATTAGGTTTATCATTTTTGTTTCATTCTACAATAGAACTTCATGAGAAAAAATTGATGAAAGGATATGGATAATCGATCCTTTTTTATTTTACTCATTAAAGGGTTGACATAGATGAAAGTTTCACATCAAGTTCACCATTTTTGTTTTGATCCACGACAGAGCTTTACAAGAAACAAGATGGATGATGAGATCTAGAAAATTGATCATTTTTTGTTTTAATCATCAAATGGTTGGTGCATCTGAGTTTTTCACATCAGGTTCACCATTTTTTGGTTCAAACCATAATGGGGTGAAGTGAAATTTAGTTTCCATGGGAATATGAGTATCACTGAACAATTATCATGATGAGTCATGACCCTTATCTCAAAAATTTTCCAATGAAGTTTATTCCTGGAACCCAAATACCCAATGATTCCCACATCAATAATGAGATATGAGCCTACATTACAAAGGCATAAGATCATTTGGATTCCTTACTAATTACTCTTAGAAACTCATGTTGGTTAGGTGGATGGGAGGCCTAGCTCATCACACCCTATTGGGGGGAGTTATTAACTACACTAAGACTCACTTATAAATTAAAGGCATATTATTTAATCTTTACAAAACCCCAATACTAGACTGGTTACCATAACATTTTATAACTGGTTGCTATGGGAAACTATACACATAAAGGGTATTCCATTGATGTGAACATCTGTATGTATCATAGGTTCTACATCGATGATACCTATTATTACTTGGTGATGTTTGTTGATTGGTGGCAATTCTTTGAAGACATAAATCTAGTTTCTATAGAGTTTATTGTTGTATAAGAAAGAGGTAGGTTTTTATGGTGTTGGTATTGATCCCGTGAAGGGGGATTCCTACATAGCCTTATAAAAGGAATCAGTACCCATGTAGTTTAGTGCAACTTGGTGGTATGTGTCTTTTTTTAAATTAATGAGATGAGGACCAATCCATACAGTTTAATATCATATGCTATGTAAAATTTGGTATAATATTCCTAGAAATGATTAGGTTAGGACTTATGCATGAGAAACCCTTTTTAGTTTACTTCAAAGAGAATATAACCCAAGGGGGATGAATGGATATCACAAAGAGTATGGACCTGTGAAGATGTCCCTTATTAGGGGTATGGTCTAATGAGTATGGATTGATGCCACAAGGATTATGACCACATAAAAGTGATCCCCACTGATAATATAGAGTAATGAGGATAACATAGTGTTACTTTAAAGGAATATATCCCTTGGGTGGGGGTATGACCTTATTCAAGAATATATCTTTCTAAAAGATGGTCTGTGGGGGGGGGGGGGGGGGTGACCCCAATAAAAAATGGTCCATGGAAAATATAGACACAAAGGATGAGTCGACTAGAATTATAGGAGCATGTCCAGGTGATGGAAGGATATAAATGATCTCATGAGGGATATGACATGATTCGATTCGTGATGAAAGGTTGATGATGTCAAATCCCTTACTCAGGAGCCACTAAACCGGTGCCCCATGTCGAGTTGCCACATGACCTCAACCGAACCTCTAATATGCCAGAGGTTACTGACTAGTAGTGAGGGGTTGATATATTACGTGGGGAGACTATACCCTATTTACCAGAGTAAGACACAATATATAATATATGAAATAAATGAAACAATAAGTAATAACAAGAAACATGGATTGCCAATCAATTCCCCAAACAGGGTAAAATCACAAACAACCAGTAAATATTCCATGTCTTGGCCTAAATGGGTCCTGAATCCAAAATAAATATAGCAGTTGAACCCCAAAAATGGGTCCTAACTCCATGTTTAGATCCTCATCCAAGATCATTCCAAGCTCAACCCAACTCTCTAGAATTGGGCCCTTTCCCTTGTCCTAGCCTGCAAAAATGAAGTCTGCTCGGGTACCCAATGACAGTCCAAGAAGGCCATGAGTACAACTCAGTATCCCACCACCAATAGTGGATACAAAAAATCCTGTCTAAATAGATAGTTCAAGCATGTGTGAAATAAATGACAAGGTAAACCAAAAGGCAACTCATGTGACCTTAGTTAACAATATTCACTTTAACAATTTCCTTAACTATTTCCATGTCTATTACTTATGCCGTCTTCATTATTAAATTCATTTCCATTTCTAGTTATATGGGTTAGGTATTTACATTTTCTACACAATGACCTAATCCGGTCAATTATCATGCATAGGGGAATTAATCAAGCTTCCTATCTCACTAGGGATAAAAATTTCATAAACAAATACATCACACTTACCTTGGGTCCTTGGTCTAGGTAGTCTCATAAAATTCCACCAATAGGGGTATAAAGATTCCATACCCTTCCCTAAACAATGCATTATGAGTTGGGGTTTAGAGCCTCTGTCTAACTTGGCCCATGTGTGTGTATCTTCAACTCCAATACCCCATAACAACCAAGAAATGTGCACATGCTTATTTATCTATTTACCACATATACCACATCACAAACCATAAACAATAAACAAACATAACATTCCGATATCATAACTATTCAACATGTGAATTAACATCAAGCCTTAACCCATTATCACATTATCAATTATATTTTCTATCCTGTTTAACCCATTTCTTTTTTCCATTCCTTAACCCATTAACACATTTACCATTTACTTAGCATAGCTCATTTAACCCATATCCCATTTTATTACTTTAAACCATTTAACATAATCAATAATTCCCATAAATATCCCATTTAACATATTCAAAAACACCCATGTATTATTCCATTTAAAAATTAACCATTTCACATTACTTAATCCACTTAAGAATTTCCATTTAAAATTTCAAAATCCATTAGTCTCATTCACACTAATCCATTCAGCTCATCTTTCACAATATGACAAATGACCCCTTATGCCATTACCAATAACTAGACACAACCATTATTGGTGACATTTATAATTTAAACTAACATGTAAACACTTTTATCATGGGATGATATTTCAATATAAGTCAACATCACGCTTAACACTACCACACACTATGTTCGAGAATGTTGGCGCACCCCATGAGTGGCCTTAAACTGGTCAAATCATCATCAATGCATCCAAAAGGGATCATGATGGGTTCATTTATTCATTTAGCCAACCATTTTACCCAACCCTATCAAAGGAAACAAATGCACTAAAAGATAAAACCAATAACACAACCATACATGCACAAATCAACTCCAAGACCAAGGGATATAACTTGTATACCACCTACCTTGAATCCGATGAAGAAAACACCATTAACCTTATCCTTAGATATAGATTAAAGTACCCTTTCAATCCCTAAACTATGATCTATAGGAAGGGGGGGTTGGGATTTGGAAGAAGAAGAACAATTCTGTAAGTCCTAATATAGAAAAAGGAAACAAGAGAATATTAGGCTCACCTGAAGCCTCGATTCACACCCTACAATGCTCCAAAAATCCTAGAATTGAAGGAGATTGACCCTTATGAATATTTGAGAGCCTTGGTTTGTAACTAAGGATGGAGGAGGAAAAAATGGGAGGAAATTTGCGTGAGGACCATAAAATATCAAGGGGTAGTTTGGTAAATTCACACTTTTTAATGGGGAACACGGTTTGGCATAACAGTTTTCCAAACTGTGCACAAAATGTGCACTAGACACTACCCAAGAGTGGCTGAGGTCACAAAGTCACCTGGGGAGATCCACACGGTTTGAAAAATGGTGTGCCAACCATGTAGAATGTCTCTGTCCAAACCCACATGGTTTGGATCTCCCCCTTGCATGATTTACCTAACTATGAACCCCCTTCTGGCTAGCATGGTTTGGGTGCACAAGTATCTCTAACCATGATCCAATCGTGAAACTTGCACTGGATTTCCAAAATTCCTCTTTCTTTTGTGTACCGAACACCCAAAACACCCTCAAACCTCCTCATACATCTGGTAAACATTCCATCAACCAAAATTAATAGATTTAAACCAAAATTTAGATTAGAACTTATTTTTTTATGTCTGGGATCTTATAACCTCTCCAACTTATAATGGATCATCCTTAAGTCGCTCTTCTAAGAATCACTGAGCTTATAAAGAAAAGATATTAGGACTAAGCCCATACATCTGACTCCATTTCCCAAGTTTCTTCTTGAACATTAGCATCCTACCACATAACTTGAACCAAGGGAATAATATTTCCCCATAATACTTTCTCACTAATATCCACAATACAAACCGGTTTCTCTTTAAAGGATGCATCAACCTCGAGCTCAACATCCACACTATCAAAAACATGAGATGGGTTAGGGAGATACTTAAAAATATGTGAAACATAAAATATGTTGTTTATGACACTATATTTATGCGGAAGATCCAATCAGTACGCCATCGGTCCCATCCTCTCCACAATATCAAACGGTCCCATGTACTTGGGTGCCAACTTGCACTAATTTCGAATCCGATGATGACCCAACCTTAGCGACACCCAAAGAAACACATGATCACCCACGGTAAACTCCAGAGGTCAAATATTCATATCTATATACAAATTTTCCTACTCTGGTCCATAAACATACAATTCAGAATCAACCGAACTTGTTTTGACATATCCTACATGAGACTTGATCCCAACAACTCTGATTCCCCAGCTTCCATCCAATAAAACGGAGATCGACACGATTTGCCATAGAATTGTACATACAATTCCATATGAATGGTAGCCTATTTACTTTTTTTTTAAAATAAATCAGTGATAGATGATTTTCCAATGATCCACCAAAGTCTAGGACATAATTAATCATTATTTCCTCTAGTACCTGAATGGTACGCTCTGAATTCTTGTCCATATGTGGGTGAAAATACATAATAAAAATCACATGGGTTCAAAGTGCTTTCTGTAATAACTGCTAGAAGAGTGAAGTGAAACACATATCACAATTTGAAACTATAGTATGTGGTACCCCATACAACCACACTACTTCTCAAACACACAAATCACCCAATACATCCACAGTAGCAGTATCTTGAATTATAAAGAAATGAGACACTTTAGTCAACTGATCCAAAACTACCTAGATCGCATCGTACTTTTGAGTAAACCTCAGAAGACCTACCATGAAATCCATCGTCACATAATCCCATTTCCATTCCGAAATGGAAAATGACTGTAAGAAACCACCTGGTCCCTGATCCATGACCATAACCTGCTAGCAAGTAAGGAACTATTCCATGAAACCTACAACCTATTTATTCAACCATGTCCACATTTCCTACGAAGATCACCATATATCTTTGAAAATCCAGGATGCACCACCCACTTTGATGCATGAAAATAATGCATAAAATATTCCCACAAACATGTTGTCACAAAAAAATGGCCACAAACATGAACAATACCATTATATCCAATGGTCTATACAAAAGGTGAATCCCCACCTTTAATATTTTCATTTAAGGTCAAACACTCTAAATCCTTGTGCTAGTTTTCCTTGATCCAACTCAAAAGTGCTGACTCAACTACCAAGGATGTAAGGGTCATCTTCCCTTGAACATCCTGCACCTCCAAACACATCTATGCAAACAACATCATCATACTCAACTTAGAACTAGATTATTGAACTACCTAATTTTGAGTCTTTTGGCTCAAAGCATCCACAAAACTGTTTCCCTTTCCTGGTGTATAAACAAAAAAAAATCAATAGACTGCATTTATTCAACCCATTTTCACTGATGAAGACTCAAATCATGCCAAGAAAAGATATAATTAAAGATATTATGATCTTTATAGACCCTAAAATGTTATCCCAACAAGTAATTCTACTAAAATTTCAAGTAATAAACCACCACAACTAATTTAGGATCATGTGTAGGGTAGTTTCTTTCATGATACCTCAACTGTTGTGACCCATACACAACAACCTGACAATCCTGTATCAATAATGCTCCAAGACCAACACCATACACATCAAAAAATTTGATATACCATTTTGATGACTCAGGTAAGATCATAATTGTTGTGATAGTCAACCAATTATTTAACTCTTGGAAGTCACTTTCACATTCCTCAAACCATTCAAACTTGATTCTCTTCCTAGTTAAACCTGAGATTGGTGCTACCAAATGGGAAAATTATTTATTTAACCTTTAGTAATAGCCTACCAATCTCAAAAAACATAAAAGACAAGAAAAATTCTTGGAATACTCCCATGACATAAATTCGTGCACTTTCTTCGGTTCTACTGATACACATTCCTCCGAGATGATGTGACCCAAGAAGTGAACACTATCGATCCATAAATGACATTTGGATAGATTGGAATATAGACTATTATATATTAGTATACTTAGAATTATGTCAAAATGTTTGGAATGATCGTCATGAGTTTTAGAGTACACTAAGATTCCATCAACAAAGAAAACTACAAACTAATCTAGGTAAGGGTGAATTATTTGATTAATTAGGTCCATAAACACTACTGGTGCATTGGTCAACCCAAATGGCATGAAAAAAACTTTTAAAACCCATACCTTCTCCTAAATGAAGTCCAAAGTATATTAGAAGGTCTTACCATTAACTAATGATACCCTGATATCAAATCAATATTGGATAACACTACTTCACCCATCAAATATACAAAGAGATCCTCGATATGAGGAAGAGGGTATCAGTTATTTTACATCAACTGATTCAGCTTCTTATACTTGACACATAGTCACAATGATCAATTATCCTTCTTGGAAAATGATTCTGGTGATCTCTAAGGTGACATACTATAGGGGATAAACCCTTTCTTCTATAACTCATCCAATTGAGTTTTGAGATACTAGAGTTCTACGGGTTTCATTTTTTATGGTGTAATGGAAACTGGTTCTACACCCAAAAGAAACTCTATTTAAAACTCCACATCCCTCTTGGGTGGAAGACCTAAGTAGACCTTAGGAAACACATACTATAACTGATCCACCATAGGAGGTAACACATGCTTCTATACTTCCCCATCATCTAGTATAAAACAATCCATTTGTGTTTTGAGTTCGCCCAACTGTTAACAAACTGGTCCCCCACAGCCTGCCCGAACATCCCATTTACCATGATGAAAATACATGTCTCCCTCAAGATAAGTGAATTTTAACCTATGATAATAACAATATATATGATCTTGGTACAATTGTATCTAGTCCATACCCAAAATTAGATCAAAATCTGACATCTCAAGCACAAAAATGACCCAAAGAAAATGGTACCCAACAACCTCTAGTGAACACCCCTTACATTGCTTGATATTTTATACTTACACCCCTAATGGCATGTTAATCAACATAAAATAACATATAAGTTCAATTTCTTGGCCCAACACAACTATAAACAAATCATAAATAAAATAATGTGAGGTGCCCATATCAAATAAAGTGCTAGAAAAAATGGAACCTATAATAATCTTACCTCTAGCCATTGATGGCCCAACCTTTCCACATATAGGTGTAAACTAAACCACATGAAGCTAAAAAACCCCTTTTCCCTGGGACCTAGATTTAGTTCTTAGTAATACACTACCCTAATGATATGGATACTCTCGCCTTGGAGTACCAAATCCACCACATCAACCACCTCAACCACTACGACCAGTCAAGATCCAATTTACCGCATGATAAGGGGTAACCAACCCCTAACTATATTCACCATCAAACTCGATTTCCCATCCATACCCTGCTGTTGAGGGTTACTATAGAACCTCTGCACAAGCCCCTTCCTACCGCATGCTCGACACTCAATTGGTGGTTAGGGGAAATGACCACACATGTGTCTCGACATGACACACTGATAGAAAAACACTTGATCACCACTCTGAGAGGATGGTCCTCTCTTCTTACTATTATTCATGCTAACACCCAGGTGAAAATTTCCAAAATGATGCTTCCTTCCCTCAAAAGTTTAACCACTGGTCTGTGGAACTAGAACCAAGAATCCACTTCCTAAAGCCTCCTTTAAGTTCACTTTTGAAATAAGAGCCTGATACACCACATCAATAAACCTATTTAAATGGAATATGTTTACCTAAAACTTAATCTCATGTCTAATACCATCTTGGAAACATCAAGTTGTTGCATACTCATCCCCTACCAATACTGGAAAAAAGTGTTTTAAGTCTGTGAAATGGCCTGCATAATCCATCACAGACCTCATTCCCATATTCAACCTCATAAATTATGCAGCCTGATTCAGACTCAAGGATCTAAATAGAAATTCTTAAGAAAAGTTTCTTGAAAGTCTTTCCACAACATACCATCATCCTACTGAGTCTGAACCAGAATATCCCACCAGTTCTTTGCCGGTCCCCACAACATATGTGCTTCCAACTTAAATCTATTCTCTAAAAGAGTCTACAGGTGATCCAAAATTGTTTGGATGGAATCTATCCAAAACTATATTGCCTCAGGTCCACCATCTCTATTAAACATTAGAGGGTGCTACAACTGAAACTCTCTAGCCAGACCGAACATACTAGGCATGACCCACCCTCGGTCCCATTCCATCATCTTCACAAAATGAGAAAAGTTCTCATGTAAATGCTCCTCTCATAGATTATCATGGACAAATGGATTTCCTTACTTTGCTATCAGTGGAGCATTCTCGGTGATATCCTCTTATCTCCCAATCAATGCACACCGTTATGGTGGCATTTTTTCTACAATTCCAAAATCAAGTCTCCGAACACATGACATAAGGGATTCACAGTTTACATAAAATAAGGCTCTCCACTAGCCATAAACATTCCATTTCACATACACCATCCCAACAAACATCATCACATATAGAAAACTATCCTCTACCATCCCTACCATAGTTCATGGCTAACATGGGGGTAAAACAACATATTTAGACATAAATCTTTCATAGACCCCATTTTGAAACCACTTCCTCACTCCCAAAATATATCTTTCCACTTAAGATCATTTCCCACTTCAAAATTTCTTATAAATAACATGTTAACTCATTTACAACTCTTAATTAAGCATAATTATATAATCATTCATTAAAATTATTCCTTTTTACTGATTTTCATCACCTTTATTTGATACCATTTTCTTCAAATTTTCAAGAAGGTAAAAAGTATCCTACCTTTCATGTCCCACACACCCATCCCATGTGTGTCCATCATGATTCATGCCAGCTATATCCCTAGGTGCCTAAAATGATGCATGAATGCATAACATTGTGTTATTCCATCCATGATCAAAATATCATAAAATAATCACATTACATATCAAGTGCATCACCCAATGGTGAAATATCATTCAACTATTACAACACATATCAAGAACAACAATTTACACCCCACAAACTTGGGTTTTCCCTCATACATGGATTATTTACTACCATTCATGAGCTCATTTCCAAGCCCCGACACTTTCAAATATCCCTTCTACCATCCCAAATAGTAATAATAAAGAAAATAACTATTTTGATACCACTTTGTAACATACCTAACCTAGGATCCACTAAACCAGTACCCTGAGCAGAGTCTCCAGATAACCTCAAGAGTTCCTCCCCATATACAAGAGGTTTCTGACTAGCAGCGAGGGTCTGATATATCACGTGGGGCGACTATACCCTCTTTATTAGAGTAATTGTTATGTAAATCAACAAATAAGAAATAACCAGAAACATGCATTACCAAACAATTCCCCCAAACATGGTAAAACAAAAAATAACCAGTAAATATGCTATATCATGATAATTGTTCCAAAAGTAAAGAAAAAAAATAAAATAATGTAGCACCTAAATCCAATAAAAGGGTCCTAATTCCATGTTTGGATCCTCATCCAAGCTCATACCAAGCCGAACTCAACTCCTTAGCATAGGTCCCTTTCCCTTTCCATGACCTGCAATAATGAAGTCTTCTCGGGTACCCAATGATGGACCAAAAGGGTGCGAATTCAACTTAGTAGGCCACAACAAATTGTGTCTAAAAAATATCCAGTCTAAATAGATAGTGCATGAAAGTATGAAATAAATGACAAGTTAAGCTAAAATACAACTCAGGTGGCATTAATTAACAATATCCACTTTAATAATTTCCCAGTCTATCACTTTTTTCTTCTTCATGACTAAATTCATTTCCATCTCGAGTTCTATGGGTTAGGCATTTACATTATTTTAACAATGGCTTAAGTCATTCAATTATCATGAATGAGGAAATTAGTCAAGTTTCATATCTTACTAGGGATAAAAATTTCATAAAAAATACATCACACTTACCTTTGATCCTCGGTCCAAGCAGTCTCATCAAATTCAACCATTAGGGGTATAGAGCCTCTATACACTTTCCTAATCTGTGCATTGTGGGTTGGGGTTTAGAGTATTAGTCTAACCTGAACTGTGGGAATATATCATCAAGTCCAATACCCCACAACAACCAAGCCATGTGCACATGCTTATTTATCCATTTAATAAATATATCATATCACAAACCATGCACAATAAAAAAACATGACATTCGCATATCATAATTATTAAACATGTGAATTAACATCAAGCATTAACCCATTAGAACATTTATCAATTAAATTTCATATACCATTTACCCCATTTCATTTTCCATTCCTTAACCCATTAACACATTTACCATTTAATTAGCATATCTCATGTAACCCATATCCCATTTTCTTATATTAATCTATTTAGCATAATTAATAATTCCCATACATTAGCCCATTTAACATATTACACAATACCCATTTATTAATCTATTTACTCATTAACCATTTCATATTCCTTAATCCTCTTATGCATTTCCATTTCAAATTTCATAATCCATTTGACTCATTAACACTAATCCATTTAACTCCTCTTTCACATTATGATAACCGATCCATTATTCCACTACCAATAACTAGAAACAAACACTATTGGTTACATTTATAATTTAAACTAACATGCCAACACTTTTATCATGGGATTTATTTCAATATAAGTCAATCTCATGCTTAAAACTACCATACCCTATGTTAAGGAATGTTGGTTCACCCCATGGGTGTCCCTAAACCGATAAAATTATCCTCAAAGAATCCCATAGGCATCATGGGGGTTTATTTATTTATTTAGACAACCATTTTACCAAACCATATCAAAGCATCCTAATGCACAACATGATAAAACCAAGAACACAATCATACATACACAAATCAACTCCAAGACCAAGGGATATAACTTGTAGACCAACTACCTCAAATCTGATGAAAAATGCACCATTAACCATAAAATTAGATCTGTATTCAAGAACACTTTGAATCCAAAACCTAAGATAGGCTATAAAAAGGGGGGTTTTGGAGCTTCATAAGAAGAATAAAAAATTTTCAAGACTTAATCCATAAAAAGGATTCAAGAGAACCATTTGACTCACTCAGAGCTCTGATATGCAACCAACGACTCTCCAAACATCATAGAATCAAAGTATACCGACCCTTGTGAATATTTGGGAGCCTTTATTCATCACTGGGGATGGAAGATGATGAAATGGGAGGAAATTTGGGTGAGTAACTCAAAATCCTGATGGGGAAGTTTGGTAAATTTAAACTTTTTAATGGGTCACATGGTTTGGCCATATGGTTTACCAAACCATGAAAAAATCATGCGCTACACACTTTCCAAGAGGGGTTAAGGTCTCAAGATCACCTAGGGAGTTCCAAATGGTTTTAAAAACCATGTGCCAACTATGTAGAATGCCTCTATCCAAGATTGTACTATTTATATCTCTCCCTTTCTCGTTTTACCTAAGTGTGCACCCCCCTTTGGGATAACATGATTTGGGTGCCTGGTTATCTCTAACCATGCACCAACTATGAAATATGAACCAGATGGCCAAAATTAATCTTTATTTCATTTTCTAAACCCCTAGAACATCCTCGAACCTCCTCATACATCCAGTAAAAATTTCATTAACCAAAATTAAGAGATTTAATCAAAAATTTAAACAAGAACTTACCTCCCTGAAGTTCGGGATCATACAAATTATGTTGTATTTGAACCTTAGGGAAGATTCTAACATATCCTATTGAGTTGGGAATCAAATTCCATATAGTTAGAGTGACATAGGTTTAGGTCATATGATAAGACCATACCATGAAGTTTAATGTTCTGCAGTAAAGAAATATGTGGGTACATTCATATATAATGTATGGCAGATCGATCTAGGGAGAGGCATCATACGTATCCTATTATAGAAGGAATTAGAGTCTATGTAGTTATGATTTTGAAGACATATGGACCATGAAAGGTATGCAGATATAAATTTAACTAGTAATTGTTCATATGAGGCTACTTTGAGATTCCTCATTGGGAGTATGGCCCTTTGAAGGAAAAGAAGATGCATTCGGGACTTACACCTATGAAAGAGTACCATGTTGGAGGAATTTTTATCATGATAGTGACATGATAATTATAGATATATAAGATCACGTGACTCATTATCAGTGTTTTAAATAAGATAAAAGAATAGAATACACATTGTATGAGATAATACAACTTGGTCTGTATAGGGTTTGCATGCCAAGGCTTCCCTATGATGCTTTATTGTAAGTATAACACTTTTAATAAAAATAATAATGAAATTAGGGAATTACTTATAAGAAGGATTCCTATAATGGGGTATTCTGGTATATGGATTATAATATTTGGATTCCATAAGTGAATTATGATTATTAGTTTCATAGAGGAAATGAATACATGTGAAAAGACTTGATATTTCACAAGAGGTATTATAATGTGAAGGCTGTATGAGGTTATTATGGCGTTTGATATGGGACTCAAACCATAAAAAAGATGCCCTATATATCCTAATCATAACCAAAATTATATTCCTCATAGTTCATAAGGGAATTTTTGTTATCCTAGTGACATGATCACTACCAATATATAGGACCATGTGAGTTATTATTTGTGTAATAAATAAGAGATAGGAAAAGTTCAAACACATTTAATATAGTGAATAATGATCTCAGGCCTTAAAAGGGTGTCCTAAATATCTTTATCATAACAATAATTAAAGTCATCATAGTTCATAATGGTGTTTTTCTATGTTAATGGAATGATCATTGAAAATCTATAATCCCACATGAGTTATGATCGGTGTGAGAAACAAGAGATAATAAAAGATAAAACACATTGCATATGGTGAATATGGAACTAAAAACTTAAAAATTAATCCGATGTATTATAATTATAACATTAATTAGAGTCCTCATTGTTTATAAGGGTGTTTTTATTATGATAATGGAATGATCTTTTCAAATCTCTAATCCCATGTGAGTTATGCTTAGTGTGAGAAACAAGATATAAAAAAATATCCAACACATTTCATATGGTGAATAATGAGCTTGGTCCTTAAAAAGGAATCCTACATATCATGATTATAATATGAATCAATGTCTTTATAACTAATAAGTCACTTAATTGATGATGATAAAGGGAGGTAGAATGAACTCATAAGGATTATGGACCTATTATTTAGGGAGTGTTGGACAATATTAAGGGGTATAACCTTAGGGGAGAATGACTTAAGAGGGATTGAGTGCCACTATTGAGAGATGGGTGATCAAATGAATTATATGGGCTCATTAAATCCTTGTGAAGATTATAATGTCGTGGAATTTTTGTAATGGATTTGGAGTCATGAAATCACCTAAAGGAAAAGGGGGCCACATGAGTGTACAATGGAATAAGGGTTGAACCATTATGTGACTTATTTTATGGTTGGGAAATTATTTGAAATTACAGTATGACCAATAGGACAAAATAAGATCACATGAATGAGGTGTTATTTACACAATTGGATCTCATGTTAGTGGTCATACAAAAAGTTCACTCATTATTCTTTAATATTTTTCTATATTACTCATTGAATTTTTCAAGAAAAAGGCTCTAAAATTACATGATTCATTAACTATGGAAATTCTAAAAAAATTATTTATGTTATCTTCATAATCCCACTTTGTTTCCTCTATTATTTTGATGGATGATTATACAAATAATTTATCTTGAACTCGTGCGTTGTGCATGATAAGGTCACATGTCCTCTGTGACATCTTTTAGTACATCACATGAAAAATAGTGATCATGAGATTTGACCATCCTAGGAAACTTCTCCTAGTTAAGTCACATGCTTAGTCTATCATGGGGTGATCACATGACTCTGGGGGAATCACATAAAGAATAGAGAACATGTGAATGACCCACCTTGGATAGATTTTGGTAACCTATTCCTTTGGGGGTTAGTAAATTTCATGTTTCTGGGATATCCTATGAGGATCGCTGACCACATGAAGGCCCCATCGTGGACAACCTCAGTTACATAAAGCCTTCAGTATTAGGCAATCGAGTTTACACTAGGAGGCATGACATGATTAGTATTGGGTTACTCAATCAAATATACCTTTAATGCTTATGTGATCACATGACCCTTAAAACGCCATGCAATCCATGCATAAAATATTCCTTCTTCTTAATACCTTTGTGTTTTTCATATTTTATAAAACATCTATTCTCTTTATTTCACATTAATACATGATTTATTATATAATATTACACTTAATAAAACCTATATGATCAATAAGTCTAGTATATTTGGGAATTAGGTACAGTACATAAAAACTTAAAAGGAGGAATACATCATCTTTATTGAATTTTTTTTAACATGATCATATTATTCCAACCTACTTAACACTACATAGGATAACCTGGGTAGATACAAAATGGGTGAGCTATAAATCCCATTTAGAGAATAATCATGGAATAACCTAATGAAAATTAATACATTCTAGACAATAGGTATATCAATGGAACATAAAAGGGTTGAGAATTATAAACATGAACAATGAGGCATGATATAGCATGAGAATATAAAGGAAACATGAGAAACATGACAATAACTTAAAACACCGCATCATAAACATAGATAAAGGATAAATTCCAAGAATTCATGATGGAAAAATTCCCTTGATGGATTAGGTTCACTCTTTAATCCCTTGCATGATGTCTCATGAGACTAAAACATTATCCACTTGATTAGAGCACTATATAATTCTAGGAACTCCAATCACTTCCATTTCATTCTCATGCTTATGTGTGCCACATAGATCATACAACATGGATTCATTCATAATCATATTTTATTATATAATTAATAATTGTTTAATAAATACACGTAGGTCCCTAATAAAAAAGTAAAGGTGCATACCGGGGAACTCCCTTGATAGGAAATGGGTATGGGTATTCACTACACAATTGTTTGGCATAGAAAATTCACAATGGAATTTTGGAAGCATAATGGTGGAATATAAATGTTTATGGAAGGTATTGATGAGAGTGAAACGGGTTTATCATAATTTGGGTATCATAGGGGTAGTAAGGGGGATATTGAATAACATATCCGTATATTAGGAATTATAGAAAAAGGACAAAAGATAATGAAGATACTTGAAAAAATAGTAGACAATAAAGAACCCTTACCTTGAGAGTGAGGCATCAAAATCTTTTAAGGAGGTTCTTGATAGATTACTAGAAACTCAGAATGATAATAGGGAGGCGATGAAAGATTAAGGATGCGATCAAAGTATTTTGAGTGAAGAAAAATGGTCTCTTATGTGGGTTTATATAGGAAATGAGTGGGGAATTCTTTATAATTTCTCAAACACAGGTTTTAGAATCTATATAATAAAATTACCAAAAACAAAAAACTTCACATAGTTTTTTTCCCATGGTTTCTACAAAAGGGAAGTGGTTTTAATTATTTTAAAAGTCCAAGGGACTAAATTGATAAAATAATTCCCTTACTGATGTGGAAGTGAGTTTTAATCTTAAAGAATGATTTCAAAACCTTAAAATATATTAATGGTTTTGAAGGATTAAAATAAATAAAATAAATATAAAATCAAATTATTTTTAATTAAAAACATATATTTGGTCATGGATACCATTTATAGTATTTATTAAATCACTTTTGGTCATTATTATGTGATAATACACACTATATATTTATATGGTATTTAAGTTTAACCTGAGAATTCAACTGTCTCAAAAAATTATGAAACATTCACCATTGAATAATTACAACATTCTTACTATAAAAAACTATTCATTTTTTTTTAGAAAATTCAATTTTTTTTTATTTTCACTTTTAAAATAAGAATTGACATTTATTGATAAATATCATGTTTTTGACAATAACATTTTTAGAACCCTTATAAATATTAAATTTGACTTCATAAAAATCATATGATCATTTATATATAATAAAAATTATTTAATAAAATTATTTAATTAAAATATTATTTATTTTAAAAATCTATCAATTCATCAAAATAGGTGACTTAATTGAAATTGACCACTAATTAAAAATACAATATGTGTTTTATTATAGAAAAATACAAATCTTCTATAAAGTAATGATAAGAAGTAAATATAAACATTTTTATATTGAATATATAATATAAATTTTCATATTCTTGTGACCTTGATACACTACTGGAATTTTACACTTTAAGAACGGTTGTAAACCGTTGGTAAAGGCTTGGAAACCGTTGGTATATACTATACCAATGGTTCTATCAACCGTGGGAAAGTAAGGCGTGACAATAGGCCTATACCAACGGTTCTATGAAAACCATTGGTATAGGTGTCATAATAGAAGGTATACAAACGGTTTTCTACAAATTGTTGGTATATGTGTGTTAAAGTATAACATATACCAACGGTTTGTAAATCATTGGTATATGTGTGTTACACTTATACCAACTGTTAGAAACCGTTGGTATAGAGGGAATATAACAACACATAAGGCTATACCAACGGTTATAACAAAACATTGGTATAGTTATATTATAGTATCTATACCAACGGTTTTGAAACCGTTGGTACACAAAAGCTCAGCTCCACAGCAGCAGGCCCTTCTCCCCTCTCCAAACCTGCAACAAGACAACAACCCCTCTCTGGACCTGCAACAACACCAATACAAAATCCCCATCCAAAGTATTTAAAATTTATAATTCATTTTAGAATTTTGAAATTTTGAAATTTAGAAATTCAAATGCATTAACACCCATAAGAGAAAAAGCCTACATGTTATAGGAAATGCAATAACACCCATAAGAGTATTCCAAATTTATAATTCATTCCTCACTCAAACCACAACACCAACACACATAAGAGTATTAAAAATTTAGAATTCATTCCTCACTCAAACCACAACACCAACACACATAAGAGTATTAAAAATTTAGAATTCATTCCTCACTCAAACCACAACACCAATACACACAAGAGAAAAAACCTAAATGTTATAGGAAGCACATGGGATGTTTAGTCATGATCTTGGGTTGAGTATCTTAAAACCAACAAAAAAACTTGGGTAGAGTGGTAAAGATCATGATACCCATAAGATAGACAATGGTAGTGGTTATGTGATTAGACCTAGGATGAGTTATAGGAAGCACATGGTATGTTTATATTCCTCTAATGATTATGTATCCATGTATAAATGGTTCCTGATGTGTTAGTGGGAAACATTGTCCAATCTCTACATATGATATGGGTTACCAGGATAGCCAAAAAGTTTTTCATAGAATTTTCAATTAGAATAAGGGGGTATGTGGATAATTGTAATTTGCTCTCCTGGGTGTGATGTGAGATGAATCCCCATCTTGGGTAGTGGGTATGAATATTCAATTAAGTCTTTGGTATTGGGTTCCCAAAGGGGCTTTGGTTTGGTCCCACAACCCACTAGTTGAGGATGGGATTGAGGTGATCCATGGGGCTATGATGTCAGCATATGTATTCCTCACCATTGGGGTATTTTTATGAGGCTTTGAAACTTATTTTTCAAGAATCTATGTGTAGCCTTGTTGACCAATTTGTTATATGGTATGCTTGAGTGTTCATAGGTTTCATTTGAAATCACTATATGATATTTATTTGTTGTATGTTATTGTATCAAATGAATGACCCTTGATTGAGAATTAGAACATGAGTGTTGGTGCATGTTCATGATGGGATGTCGAGAGTCATTCTTAATATATGAAAAATATTAAAACTAAGTTAAGCCTTACCGATTTGGAGTTTAGAACTAAAAAATTGATTGAATTTAGATGTATCTATAGGGAGGAAGGAGTCCCCATCCTAGGTAAAGAGAGACGGATCTAGTTTAGACCAAATCAAAAATAAAAAAAATAAAAAAAAATTGATGAATAACATTAGGACATACAGATTAGAACTAAATAATTGAGTGGGGGGCTGTCCAGGGGGTGGGGGGCTGTCTGGGTGGTGTGTGTGGCTATTTGGGGGGTGGGAGGTGTGCCCGGGTGGTGTGGGGGGTGATCCAGGGGGGGGGGGGGTGTCCGAGGGGTGGGGGGCGTCCGGGGTAAGGGGGGCTGTCCAGGGGGTTTGGGGGATGTTAGGGGGTGGGGGCCGTCCGGGGTGGGGGGGGGGGGCTATCTGGTGGGTGGGGGGGGGGGTGGGGGCTGTCCGTTGGGTGGGGGGTCTGTCATGGTTGTGGGGGATGTCTCGGGGGTGCGGGGGGCTATCTGGGGGTGAGGGGGCTGTCTAGTGTGGTGGTGGTGGTGGGGGGGGGGGGCTTTCTGGAGTGCGTTTTCAGCCACCACGGTCGCACGACACCTCTGATTGACGTTTTGTCTGGCCGACCATTTCAAAATTAACCCACTCTTTATTGTCGTATGATTTCAAAGTATTCCGAGGTCGTTCGGCCATTTTTGACCACCCCATGAACGCTTTTCAAGTGCGCCAAACACCTAAAAACCACATATTCTATCATGCAGTGCAAACAACACATCTGAATGACGTGTCGTCTCTTCATACACCTCACTAATGAGCCATGGATTGTTTTCCTAAAGTATCAACATAATCCTAATGCGTTTGGTTGGTTTTCCGTATTCCAGTTGTTTTTACTTAAAAGAGTATCCATTTTAAACAAAATAAAGACACTTTAAGTGGTACTGGGCACACTGTGCCTCAGATTGAGCCGGGTGGGGGGCCTGTCTGGGGGGATGTCCGGGGTCCAAGGAGGAGGGTGGGGGGGCTGTCTGGGGTCCATGAAGGAGGGTGGCTAATGTATCTAAAACTCCATCTAGGTATCATACATCAAATTATGATAGGAATGAAAACCTCCACGGGTTGTCGTCCTAGAGCAGGG
The DNA here is from genome assembly GCA_963277665.1 of Viscum album. Classification (NCBI taxonomy): domain Eukaryota; kingdom Viridiplantae; phylum Streptophyta; class Magnoliopsida; order Santalales; family Viscaceae; genus Viscum; species Viscum album. Next base: position 955,115,730 of record OY728143.1, on the reverse strand, counting down.
CAAAATCATGGCATTACTGTGGTGTGACTGCGGCGTGACCGCAACATGACTGTGGCTTGTTGGCCCGATCTAGTGACATCTGCGGGGTAGCATATTCCGGCTAGGATTCCAAATAAATCCTATGTAGTTGTCCTTCACATTATAGAAACTGATCTTATGTTATAAAAACAGACTCTTGATTTGGGATTGTGGTATGATAAAGATATATATTTTATATTCTTTGTTTTTAAAAGTGGTAATAGTTAGTTGAAACTACTAATTAAGAGTCAATTTATCACACCCTAAACTATCACAGTGATTTTTCACAGACAGCGCACCTCCGTTGGAGGGTTTTTATTATAAAACATGACTTTATTTGTCAAATGAAACAATTATATTAAATAAAACTTATTCAAGATATACAATTCAATATAATTAAGTAGAATTAAGAAAGAAGATAAATTCAATTTAAAGCATTCTTAAATTTTAGTGTCTTCTATATTTGGTAAAAAATAAAGAGTTATACTAAATTCAAAAATATCCATACCAGAGTGAAAAACCAGGTTCAAAAATAAAGAGTTATACAGAATTCAAAAATGTAATGGATCAAGCTGCCCCTGATCACCATCACCATCACCACAGTCATCATCAGCCTCATCCTCACTGCCATCTCTTTCCTCATTGTCGTCCTCTTCATCATCCTCATCCTCACCCTGGGCCCCATCTTCTCCCTCGACCCCATCCTCTCCCTCGTCCTCATCCTCACCCTCGCCCTTGTCCTCTTCAGCATCCTCTTCATCACTAGGAACATCATAATCTCGACCACCTCTAGAACTGCTGCCTGGTGCATTGGATAATGCACCCATCGATGTCATATATGTCTAACAGGCTACGCTGGCCTCTGGTGGAAGTGATGAAGATAAAGCTTTGACCAGTTTCATAAATTCTTTCTCACTCGTTAGAACTTGTTCTTCCAACTCTACGACCCTTTTATCAGACTGTATTGCATTCTCTTTGACCTGTTACAACTCGATGGTACTAGAATGGATACCTGGAGAGGACTAATACATCATTAGGACTATATTATTACCAGGTTGGCAACGTACTCGACCCGAGTGCTCAACTCCCAAAACCTGATATAAATGATCATGTGGCCCTAAATTGTCAGGCTCCTGGGCATAAAGGGCCTCTAAAGCAGCCTGTTAAGAAAATTAATAGATTATTAATTTTTAAAATAGATATTAAACTTTTAAATAAAAAAATTAAAACTTACAATCTTTTATTGTGTTGGTTCATTAACCGCAGTTCCATCTTTTTTCCTTCTATTCGAGCAAAACAATTTTGCTCGAGGGATATGTCCTTCAATATTCATTTTGTGCTTCTGTAATGACATTGAAACAATATAAAGTGCAAGTATAATCATATATTAAATATTCAATAAATCACATAATTTATGTATGAAACAATAAAAAAGGCAAGTCCTAAAGAAAAATTATAAACAACTATATCGTACTAGCTGCCTCTCATGATCTGACATAGTTGTGCACCTAAAGTGTAGAGGTATTGTTTTGAATCAATATTTTTTTTTGTTTTTTTCAGAATATTCCTAAATAATTTTTAATAATAAATAAGATAATATTAATTCAAAATATAAAAACTGTAATTTAAATACCTCAAATGGGATTAATACCTTAAATTTAGCATTCACCTAATGGGTAATCATTTGGCGATATTGGTCTATCGGGCAGTCATCCATGATAGGTAATGTCTCCAACTCCGTGCCCACTCTATCACACTATCCAACATATAGATCATGATTATAATCTCTCAAAATCTCTCCTAGCTCCTTTAAACGCGTTGGTCATGCACATTCGCCATCAGTGAAGTTAAACCGAAGCTGACACCCAATAGATTAATTCATATAAATACAAAAAAATAATACATTAATTCCAATAGATCTTTTACCCATATTTGTGCCCATGCATTATCCTTGACTTCGTGTGGCAGATGTATCCAAGAGAGAGGGATGACCAGAATGATGTAGGAGTATTTGGCTAGCGTCGCCAAAAAACCCTGACATTCCTACCCAGATTTATTAATCATCTGTCCATCATCATTGTATTCAACCATCAACTATGTCTGGAAATTTTATACCGCATGCAAGTGAGTACTCCCCCTCACCCACCTCCAATCAGTAGATGAATCTTTTATTAAAGAAAAAAATACCAGTACATGTTATAATAAAAATAAATTTTGGTATAAAAATTTGTTAGAGTTATATAAATATAATTGTGGTAGTCGGATCAATGGGTGTCACTGGATGTGCAGAAGTTGAAGGAATATCCTGTATAGGTGGAGTGTCCCTTAGTGTACGCTCCTCAGCCACATACTGTGTCGGAGCAGGAATCGAAGAAGGTGGAATAAAATAGCTTGGAGATAATGAACCAGAAGCAAAAGATGATGACACAGATGTCTGTCCAACTGGTAGTGTAAACATTAGAGGCCTAAATATCCCGTATATCCCTAAATACACACAAGGATCAGAATAGGGCGTAGGATATACGTCTGTGGTAGGGGCATAGTCCAATCGGGTACGACCAGTGGATCACCTAACTATCGCACCACCAGCCATCGTACCATCATCCTCAGTATTGGGACCACCCGAAGATCGTCTAACTCTGACACCACCCCCATCCTACCACCATCCTCTATACTGGGAGCAATATCAGGTTCCTCGTCGGATATCTCTCATCTAGGGGGTGGATCCTGAAAATTTTTTTAACACAAAAGTAAACACATGGTACTTTAAGTTATTGAAATATATATATTTAAAATAAAATACTCATAAAAGGGATGAGGGGAGGAATGCCCATCTGTGTCATGCGACAATTATTTTCTGTCATCTTTTTCTACCGCCTCTCTTCAATGGGTGTCATTTCTCGTAATGAAAACAAATATGGAAGTAATTAGAAATGGATAACTAATGTGTAACCCAAAAAACAAAATATAGAAAAACCATTATGATAAAAAAAACATAAAGAAACAGAATATTTATGGTGGTTTGAAGTTAAGTACTAGGATACACACTCTGAATGATGTAGGTGAAACATGTAGGTGATAACATGACTGTATGATTATATATATTTCCCACCAAAACTTCAGGTTCACAATCAACTCTAACAATTGAGCTATTGGAGTCATCATAAGTAATAAGCGAATTGCTTCCAATTGCAGTAGGGATAGGGTCAACTTCATCATCACCATCATCAAAAACATGTCTGGGATTTACTTCAATAATTACACCAAATTTAGGATGACGATGATCTTTGAAATAAAAAACTTGTTTCACCATTGATGCCAATACATATGGTTCATCGGTGGCAAGAGTGAAAGTCATGTCAATAACTCGAAATCTACAATCATCAATAAATGTGACTTTCCTCGCCATTGAATCAAACCATTGACATTTCATCATTGTGACTCGACCATGTGAGTAATAATAAAAAATTATTATTTTCTCCATGAATCCATAATAAGCTACATTTTCAGAACGAGGTCTATTATCCGATGAACTGGAATAACAGTCTATTGTGGAAGTTATCATAACACCATTATGCTGTGTTCTCATGTTTCTTTCTCGTTCAGTAATAATAAATTTGTATCCACTGATCTCAAGTGATTTACAAGCACGAACCATGGTATTAGGATCAAAATAAAAATCTCTTATTTCCTCATAAACAAAGTCTGCAGGAAAACTCGATACCTGAAATATAAAAAAATAGTAAACATAATTAAATATTATTTTTATTTAGTTATTACAGAAATATTTTTACCTTCAATTTCAACCAAGTAGAAAACCCTTTTCTATGAAAAGTCTCTTTCATTCTCAAAGATAAAGAACGATGCTTTCTATATATCAATTCTTTATGTTCCCTGTAGATAAAAATAATAATAGTTTACAAATATTTAAAATCACAGGAGATAAGATAAGAGATACATGTATAATTTACTTACTTGATATAATTATCAAACAAATCACAATTGAACAACACTGTGTGATGTGCCATCTCTTGCTCTTCAAGGATTAATGTCGGCAATGTATATGATCCCAAAATTCCTCCTGTCTGAGGAAGTGATGGAAAACTGGGTTCAATTTTCTCATACTATTTTTCTTCATTTATCATTGGTTTGTTTATTCTCTTAGTAAGATCAGACAAATAAATTGAGCATAAATCCATACATTTTTGAGGCAAGTAAACGTTCACAATAGAACCTTCTGGATAATTCCTATTCTGAACATAAGATTTCAATGTGTACATGTTTCTTTTAGTTGGATACATCCAACAGAAAGCAACAGGTCCTCCAAGAAGTATTTGGATTGGAATATGGACAGTCAGATGCAACTTTCATGTAAAAAATGATGGAGGGAATATTTTCTCTAACTCACACAAAATTAATGGTCTCTCTGCCAAAAGTTTTTTCAAGAAGGATTTGGACAACTTGTTAGCACAAAGATCTCTAAAGAAATAGAACAACCGAATAACTGAGACTCTTACATTATTGGACAAGAGATGACGAATTGCTATTGGAATAAACTCATGAAAAAGGATGTGATAATCACGAGTCTTCAAAGATTTCAGCTTCAACTCTTTTCTGTTGACCCGTTTTGATATATTGCTTGAATAGCCATCAGGAACTTTAATAGTCTCTAGCACTTCTAGAAATTGATTTTTTTCAGTAGGTGTCATCACATAAGAAGCACATGGAACTTTCCATTTATTTTCACTGATACAGACAGGATGCAATTTTGGTTTGATCCCCCAATATACCATGTCACGCCAAGATCGTAAATCATATTTTGTATTCTCCTTGACATTTAGAAGAATCGAAAGCAACATTTCACATATATTCTTTTCAATGTACATTACGTCTATGAAATGACGTAACAAGTTGGTTGACCAATACGAAAACTCCAAGAATATACTCTTCTTATTCCAATTGTAATAGGTATCATTGGAAACATTTTTCCTCTTTCTAGATTTCATTACACCCTTCCCAAATGAATAACTGAAATCTTTCAATTCATTAAGAACATCAGTTCCAGACATACGCTGAGGTGGATCGTCAGCCTCCATGGTATTGTCAAATCTTCGATGATTGTTTCTATATGGATGGTTCATTGGAAAGAATTGTTGACGTCCCATAAAACTAAAACTACGAAGATATTCTAGTCTTCTCGATCGAGTATTATTCATACAAATAGGACATGACAATTTTCATTTTGTGCTCCATCCAAACATCATTGCATAAAAAGGAATATCATTGATCATCCACATAAGCGCAACACACATCTAAAATATGTCTTTCAAACATGTATCATATGTAGGCACACCCACATCCCAAAGAAGTTTCAACTATTTTATTAAAAGTTTCATGTATACATCTATATCATTGCCAGGATCAGAAGGGCCGAATATTATTATACTCAAAAAAGTGTAAAGTTTTTTCATACACAACCATGGGGGAAGGTTATAAATATGTATGAAAACAGGCCATGTGCTCTGCGAAGTAAGCATATTCCCAAATGGATTAAAACCATCACATGAAAGAACCAGTCTCACATTACGCACATCAACTGCAAATTCAGGATATCAAGCATCAAATCTCTACCATCAAAATCTATCTGCAGGGTGAACCAACTCTTCATTATTCTTTTTTCTCTCGGTGTCATGCCATCACATTTTTACTGATATTTCATCAGACATTAAAAGGATATTTAATTTGGGGATCAATTTAAAGTGCCACATTACTTTTTGTGGCACACGAGATGGTGTTCCATCATCTTTTGGCTTCCATCGGGAGGTTTCACATTTGATACAATCATTTATTTCAGTAGTTTCCTCCAAAAATAAGCTGCAATCATTCAGGCAATCATGATTTTTTTTGAGAATCCAAGTTCATCAACTAACTTCCATGCCATATAGTGGGTTGAGGGAATATCTACATCATTTATAAGTAATTCATTCAAGAAGGTAAGAATGTAATCGATTGCATTATTTGAAATCCCATACATAGTTTTCCAATGAAACAATCAGATTAAAAATTCCAACTTTTTCATTTTACGACATTGTTGATATACTGGAGTCGTCATATCATCATTCATTTTTTTCATCCTATCAACATCATCATTTTCATTGGACACATCATGTGTGCTTGTATCAAAATCTTGTTGGCTTGAAATCCTTTCCTTCTCATGATGCCGAATAAATGGAAACCGATCATATATCAAACTCTCCAATTCAGTCCTATCATTTGGATCATCAACATTTTGAGATTCCATTTTCTCTCTATTGTGATACCACACATAATAGTTTGTTTGGAAAGCATATTTGGTAATATGATAGCTAACTACTCCAAGACTCAACCAAGGTCTTCCAACACAATTAGAACATGGGTAGTGTATGCAACCACTATCTGAAGCCTTGTAAAATGAAAAATCTAAAAATCTGTTCAAATTATATTGAAAATCGGTTGAAATACGATCAGTTTCGTACATCCAACTTCTATCCATTATGTAAAAAAATTGCAATAATACATTTCAAATAAATTTAATAATATTGAAGTTTAATAAAAAAATATTTAGGTAAATGAAAATTGTTTTCTTTAAATAAAAGTATAACTAACACATTACTCTATATGAGAATCATATTAATAAATATAGCAAAATACAATGTATATAAGAAAATAAAATATAGAATTTATAATAACTATATTCAAGGATTTCCCAGTAAGATATTGGAAGTGGATCAAGGAATACATAATCCTTAAGGGTCTTGTTGGGAGTACATGAGTTTTATACTTTAACTTCTTCAGGGAGATTAGGATGAGGAGTAGGTGAGGATCACATCAAAAGTAGTTACGGCCTCATCAAGTTTCACCTTAAACATGGATTAAAAGATCTTAGGTTTGGGTCCATAGATCATAGGTTGGTAGGGTGTATTCATTGAATAATGTCCAATTGATTTTGGAGAGGGACCATCCACAGTTATAGGTATGGATTTTATTATATTAATGATATTAGTTCCCTAATGTACTACTCGGTCTTCACATTCAGTTATTTTTGATCTCATTTTTTCTTTTTTGTGGTTCTTGATATATTTTACCTCTATTTTTAGGGCCTTAATACAAGACCTTAGAAGAGGATGGATAATTATTAAAAATAACCAATGTTTCCTGTAATGGTTGTATGATATAGAAAATAATGGTTTATCATGATCCAATATATTAAGAACTTTGATGTTATTTTTGGTACGAGACAGTTTACTTATTATAAATATCACATTGATTTTTATAATAGGTTGATTTATTTTACCACCCCTAATGACTTGGAGTACATTATTACTTGGGATTGAAACCTAGAGGTATGCAGAGCATGTCCATTCCTAGCCATGATTGGGTCAATTATGGCATAGATGGTAGGTGTGGTTCTAAGAATGAGGAGGCACTGATGTCTGGGGTCCAGGGAGGAGGGTGGTCGGGCTGTCCAGGTTCCAGGAAGGGGGGGGGGGGGTGTCCTGGGTCCAGAAATGTGGGTGGGGGTTATCCGGGGTCTAGGGAGGAGGGGGGATATCTAGGGTCTAGGAATGAGGGTGGGGTTGTCCGGGGTCCAGGGGGGAGTGTGGGGGGGGGGTGGGCTGTCCAGGGTCCAGGAAAGAGGGGGGTTGTCCTGGGTCCAGGAAGTAGGGGGTTGTCCTGGGTGGACCTCAAAACACCGAATGGGGTTCCAATCTATAGTTCTGAGAATATATTATCCAAAGCTACAAAGATTCCACCTGTAAACATAACCACTTTAAATCAGTGCCTACTATAATTTCATGAAATTTAAGAGATATGTGTTTTGTGAAAAGCCTATACATTACAATGATGTTCATGAATGATGGTTTTTCCCATATGTGTAAGGAATTCAGTAATGAGGATGATTTATTACATTTAACTAATGTTATAGTGTAAGTTTAGGATGAATTATTTCATTTAACCAGTTTTCTAGTTTATTTTTAGGCGAGGTGAGTTACAAACCATGTTACGCATGTCATTAGAACATGGTTTCTTCCATTTAACCATGTAGTCTGGAATTTCAGGGATGAAAGTGTTTTGACTGAGCTAATTAGTACCCACTCTATAGTATGGCAAACACATCATGTGGGAATACCCATGAAACAAAGCCATGTGTAAATGGGACATTTTCAGCACCCCATTTGGCCAAATATACTTTTCACCATAAGGGATAGGCCATGTATATTTACATGGATATCCAAGTCATGTACTATGTGTACATTCCCATGTACATTCTGTAACACCCGAGACTTTTATAAGAAATATTTTGTTTTTATTTTATATAAATCATCAAAGGAATCTTTCACTACATACAACACTAGCTTGGATTTCTTTACACACAATCGCGACCTTCCATAATAGCTTGCGTCGTACGCAATACCGAGTTTTACTAAACATCGATATGCTATTAAAATATTATTAAAACTAGCCGTTATGAATAGTAATAACCACTTTTTAAAATTTTGTAAATTTTATTTTTCAAAATGGACTTCATTTTTGGATTCGGAATATCGAAATTATCCTAGGGTGAAATTTTGGTATTTTTCTGAAAACATTCAATTTTTGATGAATAATGAAAACACTGGGTTACTATTTAAAAACCGAATTTTTATTTAATTAATTATTTATTTTATTTAAATTTATATTAGGTAACAATTGATACATAAAACCTATATAAGTTCAATGTAATTTATTTGAGTCATTTTATAATAATTTTAGATATATAAAAATTTTATTGAACTTTTCACAGTCTTTTACCCACCTCCTAGGAGAATTTGAAAATTTACATAAAACTTAATTTTACCGCTTCTGTGAGTGGAATTTAAAGAATCCGAGAGACACAGTTGATGTCAGTAAGTAAAATTTGGTTCAATGAGATGAAAATAATTTTTGGTGAATAGTAACTTTTTACTTTTTTTTACCACGGTTAAAAGTAAATAGGGTAACTACGGGTAAAAATAATAATATTATTACCCTAACACAGGTCCTAATTCTATTGGATAAGTTTAATTCGACCAAAAAAAACCTTAGGAATAAAATATGACCATTTAGGCCCACTTGGATTAGATTAGGACATTTATTATTAATTTATTTAAAGAAGGGTTAAAATAGTTAAAATCAAAGTTTAATAACTAAATAATTTTTAATATAGGGTTATACATAAGATAAATTCGACTATAAATATTAATTAGAAATATAAAAAGATTTCCTACATAATGGTATTTTATTTGTAATTTTTGGACAATAAATAATTTAATTTATTTATGACACAATAATGATGCAGTAATTATCTTATTAACGAAATATTGACATAATTGATGTTATAAATACCCAAATAAATGTATTATGAGACTTTTTATGAATTACAATGATTTTCTATGTTAATATGACATGTTAGTATTGATTTAATTAACTTTTTTCGAACTAATCATTCTGTTATGATTTTCAAAAAAATCAATTACCAAATAATGTCAAAATTGACATAAAATAGTTTTTAAAGAAAATATTATATTATTAATTGTTATTTTATTCCTAAAAATATAAGGTTTGGAAAAATGAATTATATAATGTTATATATATTAATAATAAACAACTTGGGGTTCTTTTGTCTTGTTATGGTAAGTTTATTAACCTTATAGTGTAAGAAAACAAAAAGACACGACAAAAATTATTTAACTTAAAGTTAAATCTAAATGATAAGGTTAAAATAGAACCCCAAACTTGTCTAAATTCTATTTTATTAGAGGATTTAGACCAATACCCACCTTATATTCTAAATAAATCAATTTGGAGCTATTAAAAAATGAATATGACTTTATAATAAAATAATATTTTTAGTTTTTCCAAAGGTGCCCCTCTCCTCCCTTATAAAAGGGCACCTCCTCCCTCTCTTCCTCACACCACTTTGAGCCTTCAAGATCGGCAAACCCCTTCCAAATTATCTTTTCCACTTCCCTAGAAACATTATAGAGGTCCTGGTCTTCTTCAAAGACCAATTTCAGTGCCCTAAAAGTAGGTCTCAAAGAGGCGCTTCAAAGAAGAGGTAATGTCCGTTATCGATTCTTTCAACTTTATTTCTTCTTCCACTTATTCTTATTTAGTTGTTTCATTATTAAGTAATAACATCAGTATCAATCATATACTGATATGTTATTATAAGTATGAAACAACCCTATTTCACCATCTATCCATCCTACGGAAAACGAAATCACCGCGCGTGCGTACGTACGGAATACCGTCTCCACGCCGTGGTGTAATCTATTTTCCACCACCACCTTACTTGGATGGGTATAATGGTTCAAATAAATAACTATATATGATTATTTTAAATTATTATTGATTCTGAAACAGTATACATACATTCCAATACAATTACACGATCATGGGAACGATATCATCGCTCGTGCGTACGTATGGAATACCATCTCCACGATGTGATGCGACTCGTTCTACATGATCTTCATTGCATAATGATTATATAAATGAATTGAATGAATTAATATGATATAAATTACATTAATAAAATTCTATAAATGAGTTATCTATAACCTAAAAAGAAGAATAAGAATTTATTCGACAAAACATGCATAAGAACAAAAAAATCAATAAACACCCGAATAACAAGTAACAATGAAATATTACTAATAAGAAGTTAAGAATATGACCATATATGATATCATAAAAATAATTATGATTATGGAATAAGTCAATAACATTATTTAAATCATTATACAGGAGGTTCAGACACTTACGAAGCAAATCAGACCTAAGGTATGGGAAAATATCACAATCTCATTTTTATCCGAGATTGTTTATACTTTGGTATTTACTGGGGTGTATTTTATCATCAAAATCCATGTTTCCTCAATATGTAATATTATTTCCATCCACCTACAAGTTTTTAAATCCAATTTTACCCTCCGGTGAGTTTTAGTAAAATATATGAAAGGAATCTTTTGTCGTTTTTCTTATGAGGTACTTTTTGACCTTTCCGGCCAAAGTATGGGAAGAATGTTTTTTTAACATATACGACATGAATGGTTTTTTAAAACATTATTTCCGAGAAGCTTCCTTTACAAGTTTTCAGGTTTATTTTTAATCAACCTCTTTTAGTTTAAAATTGTATGACATGTTAAGAAAGGAAAAATATTTTTAAAGTAGAAAGGATATTTTCCTCAAGAATGGAGTTCAAGTGTTTTATCAAAATTATTTTCCATCTAAGATAATATAGGGTTCTGCTTCTATCCCTATTATTACATTTATTTGATTATTTTGTGATGGAATTATTTTTATGAATTCCTTTATCCTATATGAATTGTTTTATGATGTCACGATGCTTAAGAATCCCATTTTTATTACATGGGTTATGCAATGATGTATGATTTATGATTTTGTGGCACACATAAGAATGGTATCATTATGAGATGGGTGGGACCTATATATCCCTCCAATTAATTGGGTAAAGATTTTATATCTCATGAGATTGACATGGCTGGAACGGCAGGTTAAACCGGTTCAGTGAAACAGGACTGAAACGAGGAATGAACTCGGTTTAGAAATGGACTTTGTCCACTAAGATAGTCTTGGGAATGAGTCTTTACTAATAAGAAATTATTCTCTATGATTATGTGTGTATTCCACAAAGCTTCATGTTTTAAGTTATGATTATTGTGATTACATTTCACTACCATGATTTATCCCATGTTATGAAATTATGACCGCTTTTTCAGGGTAAGATTTCCAAAATGTTATGTTCTTATGAATATGATTTGATTGATATTTCTTTTGTTTACCCTTACTGAGCATTTGAGCTCACCCTTTTATATGTTTTCTTTCCCCAGGTCAGGAATAAGGTTATTAAGTAAGATATGCCAAAAGGGACTATAGATATGATAAAATAAATGGGAGATAGTGTATATGCTTTATGAACCAATTTTTTATGTTTCCCAGTTTCTAAAGACACTATACCTATACAGTCCTTCCATGGTTTTGTTATATGTTGTAATAATAATGCTTCAATTTTGAAGTATTAACCATGTATGTAAAGTATGGGTCGTTATAGTTGGTATCAGAGGAAAGGTATAGTCAACCTTTGGAAACTAGGATGTGAAAGCCTTAGTAAGAATCATAAGGGTAAGTCTAAGCATAGAACACAATCTTAGTAATGGTCATGAACAACCTATGATAATACCTTAAGTGTGAAATTTTATTCTTGATTATGTGGTTTTCCTATTATAATTAGTGTTGCTCACACCATTTTTCTTGGTTTTAGTCAATGGATGGAACCCGAAGGAACCGTGTTAATGCGGAATGCGATGGACAATGCAATGATTGTTTCCCTGTGCAACCAAACGTTATGGGAGATGGAATGAAAAATCTTGTAGCCATGATCACACAACTTTCTCAAGCTATGAATCATACAGGACTTCCAAACGAGCAAAGGAAAGAGCAACATTCTGTTGAATCCTTCATGAGGCAGCGTCCACCTTCATTCAGCAGGTCTTCTGATCCATTAGTGGATGAACAATGGATCAGTACCACTGAAAAGATATTTTTAGTTCTTCAATGTTCTAAACATGATAAAGTCATCTTAGCAGTGTATCATTTGGAAGGTGATGCTGATCAATGGTGGAATATTATTAAGAATACGAGGCAAAGGGATGTAATTGAATCTATGGAATGGGACGAGTTCAAGAACTTACTTTTCAATAAGTACTTCCCTCGTATTCTTTGAACAAAGATGGAGAAGGAGTTTCCTGAACTGAAACAAAAGGATGATGAATCTGTTGGTACCTACAAAGAAAATTTTACAAGACTTGAAAGGTATGTGTCTTGGATTATTATCCAACCCAAGAGTAAGATCGATCGATTCTTTAGTGGCTTAAAACCAAGTCTTCAAAGGGCGTTAGCCATAAGGGACTTCAATAGCTACGAGGAAATTGTTCGATGTGCTCTCAATGTTGAGATGGAGATTGGAGTAACCCATAAGTCATATGGGTTTAATAAGAAGAGGAAAATGGAATTCAAAGGAAAATATAAAGAGCACACTGAAAAGAAGATGAGTTTTCCCTTATGCTCAAAGTGTGGAAAGAAACATGGAGGGAGTTGTCTTAAAGGGACAAGTAAATGTTTCAAATGTGGAAAGGAAGCTCATCGGGCATTTGAATTCCACAATGATGGGAAGAAGATGTCTAGTGATGCGAACAAAGAAAAGGCTACACAGAGTGCACCTCCTACACTTCAATGTTACAAGTGCAAGGAAATGGGGAATTATGCCAATCAATGCCCTAATCCAAGGGTTGTTGATGATGATCGACGTCAACAAACTCTTAAGGCCAAAGACAAAGGAAAGTCACATGAAATTACTATCGGTGATGTGGAGTACGACAACGAAGTGGTGAGAGGTACACTTACCATCCACTCTAAAGTAGCAAATGTTTTATTTGATTCTGGATCTACCCACTCTTTTATTTCTGAAGAATTTTCTAAGGGTATCGCCATATTACCAAAACAATTAGATGTTGAGTAAGCTGTGACAACCCCTAATGGCACGACAGTCACATCAAAAGTTTATAATTCTTCTCCGATTGAAGTTTGTGGGAAAGTTCTTCCTGCAAATCTTGTGATCCTTCCTATAGTGGAATTTGATGTGATTCTTGGCATGGATTGGCTTTCTCTATATGGATCTCATATCAATTTCCAAAGAAGGGAAGTCACATTTCATATTCCAGATCAATCTATGATCGTCGATCGATGCAAGGATGAACATAACCTTCCAGTGGAAATTTCTTCCATATTATGGGTCTTGATTCCAATAAATGAGGGTTATTTATCTCAAATGGTTGGAGAGAAACTCACGATTAAGAATATTCCCATTGTACGGGAGTTTGATGATGTCTTTCCGGAGGAATTGCTGGGTCTTCCACCAAATCGTGAAGTAGAGTTTTCAATAGAACTCGTACCGGGTGCTTTGCCTATTTCAAAGACACCTTATAGAATGGCCCCAATTGAGTTGCAGGAATTGAAGAAGAAACTCCAAGAGAATATTGATAAAGGATTCATACGCCATAGTGTGTAAACTTGGGGAGCACCTGTTCTGTTTGTTAAGAAGAAAGATAGATCAATGAGACTCTTCATTGATTATCGAGAACTTAAGAAGATCACTATCAAGAAAAAATATCCTCTCCCGCGCATTGATGACTTATTTGACCAACTACGCGGAGCTCAATACTTTTCCAAGATTGATCTTCATTCAGGGTATCATAAATTAAGGGTTAAAATGGAGGATATACCAAATACGACTTTCCATACAAGGTATGGACACTATGAATTTATAGTGATGCCATTTGGTCTTAATAATTCCCCTTCTATCTTCATGGATCTTATGAATAGAGTCTTTAGAGACTATCTTGATCAGTTTGTGGTAGTATTTATAGATGATATTCTTGTCTATTCAAAGAGCAAGTAAGAACATGAAGATCACTTGATAATTATATTTAAGACCCTGAGAAAGGAGAATATTTATTCCAAATTTAACAAGTGTGAATTTTGGCTTCTAAAATTTCCATTTTTGGGTCACATAATCTCAAAAGAGGGGATATCTGTGGATCTAGCAAAAACAGAGGTTATTGAAAGATGGTCGAGACCAACAATAGTAACTGAGATCCGAAGTTTTCTTGGTTTGGCTAGATATTACTGACGTTTTGTGAAAGATTTTTCAAGGTTATCTAATCCACTCACCAAGTTGACTTAGAAAGGAATTAAGTTTTTTTGGACGGAGGAATGTGAAGAGAATTTCAAGGAGTTGAAAAGAAGGTTATCCAGTGCACCTGTGCTCACACTGCCTTGTAGTGGAGAAATGTTTGTGATCTATAATGATGCATCCAAGAAGGGATTGGGGTGTGTTCTTATGCAAAATGATATGGTGATAGATTATGCCTCGTGACAATTGAAAATTCATGAGAAAAATTACCCAACTCATGATTTGGAGTTAGCTGCGGTAATATTTTCATTAAAGATTTGGAGGAATTATCTTTATGGAGAAAGGTGTGACATTTATACTGATCATAAAAGTTTAAAGTATATTTTCACACAAAAGGAGTTGAATATGTGCCAAAGAAGATGGTTGGAGCTGATTGAGGATTTCGACTACTCAATTCATTACCACCCTGGGAAAGAAAACAAGGTGGCAGATGCATTAAGTCGACAAGACCATGCTAGATTATCCATGATGAGGATCACAAAAGATCCAATATTTATGGATTTACAAAGGATGGATCTTGGAATTATAATGAAAGGGGAAAAATCATATCTTTCTCAAATGAATGTTCAACCATCTATACATGTGATGATTAAAGAGGCACATAAAGAAGATGTCGAGTTAAAAAAGAAGGTGAGAAATGTTCCCGAATTCAACCTTGATTGTTATTGGATAATAAAGTTCAGGAATCAGGTTTGTGTTCCTCCCATCCCCAAATTAAAGAAGGAGCTGCTGGATGAGTCTCAAAGTTCTTCATTCTCTATTCATCCTGGAAGCACGAAGATGTATAGGGACCTGAAAGAGTACTTCTGGTGGGATGGCATGAAAAGAGATGTTGTTGAATATGTCTCTCGATGCTTGGTTTGTCAACAAGTTAAAGCTGAGAGATAGAATTCTAAGGGGATGTTACAACCATTACCCATACCCGAATGGAAATGGGAAAACATCACTATGGACTTTTTCACAGGACTTCCTAAAACATCCAAAGGCAATAATGCTATCTGGGTCATAGTTGATCATCTTAAAAAGTCTGCACACTTCATTGCTATTAGAGAGGATTTCTCTCTGGATCAGCTTGCTAGGATATATATAAAGGAAGTGGTAAGATTGCATGAAGTACCACTTTCTATTATATCTGATTGGGATCCAAGGTTTACCTCAAAGTTCTGGCAAAGTCTTCAGCATACTCTGGATACAGAGTTAAGTTTCAACACTGCTTATCATCCCCAGACAGACGGTCAGTCTGAGAGGACAATTCAAACTCTAGAAGATATGTTGAGATCTTGCTCTATAGATTTCAAAGGTGGTTGGGATCAAAACCTACCTTTGGTGGAATTTTCTTATAATAATATCTTTCACTCCAGTATTCAGATTGCTCCTTATGAAGCTCTCTATGGAAATAAATTCATGACTCCAACTTGCTGGGATGAAGTTGGGGAAAGAAAGCTATTAGGACCTGATTTTGTTGATGAAATGGAAGAAAAGGTCAGATCTATTCAACAACACATTAGAGCAGCTCAAAGTCGACAAAAAAGTTATGCCGACAATCGAAGAAAATACTTAGAGTTTGACATGGGTGATAAAGTTTTCTTATGAATATCTCCCTGGAAGAGGGTCATGAGATTTGGAAAGAAAGGAAAGTTGAGCCCCAGATATATCGGGCCTTTTGAAATTATGGATCGTGTTGGGAAGGTAGCTTACCAATTGGAGATTCCACCAAATCTCTCTCAAGTTCATGATTTGTCCAATGTATCTCTCCTGAGAAAGTACATACCTGATCCTTCACATGTACTCAGCTCAGAAGTTGTACCGCTGGAACAAGATCTTTCTTATGAAGAACAACCGATAGAGATTCTCCGATCGTAGTGAAAAATTCCTATGAAACAAGACCACTCGCTTGGTAAAAGTTTTATGGAGGAACCACCAATTATAAGAAGCTACATGGGAGCTTTAGGATATAATGAGGGAGAGGTATCCCCATATGTTTGTTGCAAGTGACGAATTTCGAGGGAAAAATTCATTTTAAGGTGGGTAGAATGTAACACCTGAGACTTTTATAAGAAATATTTTGCCTTTATTTTATATAAATCATCAAAGGAATCTTTCACTACACACAACACTAGCTTAGATTTCATTACATGCAGTCACGACCTTCCTTGATAGCTTGCGTCGTACGCAATACCAAGTTTCACTAAACAACGATATGCTATTAAAATATTATTAAAACTAGCCGTTATGAATAGTAATAAACACTTTTTAAAATTTTGTAAATTTTATTTTTCAAAATGGACTTCATTTTTGGATTCGGAATATCGAAATTAGCCTAGGGTGAAATTTTGGTATTTTTCTGAAAACATTCAATTTTTGATGAATAGTGAAAACACTGGGTTACTATTTAAAAACCAAATTTTTATTTAATTAATTATTTATTTTATTTAAATTTATCATAGGTAAAAATTGATACATAACACCTATATAAGTTCAATTTAATTCATTTGAGTCATTTTATAATAATTTGAGATATATAAAAATTTTATTGAACTTTTCACCGTCTTTTACCCACCTCCTAGGAGAATTTGAAAATTTACATAAAACTTAATTTTACCGCTTATGTGAGTGGAATTTAAAAAATCCAAGAGACACGGTTGATGTCAGTAAGTAAAATGTGGTTCAATGAGATGAAAATAATTTTTGGTGAATAGTAACTTTTTACTTTTTTTTACCACGGTTAAAAGTAAATAGGGTAATTACGGGTAAAAATGATATTATTATTACCCAAACACATGTCCTAATTCTATTGGATAAGTGTAATTTGACCAAAAACAACCTTAGGAATAAAATATGACCATTTAGGCCCACTTGTATTAGATTAGGACATTTATTATTAATTTATTTAAGGAAGGGTTAAAATAGTTAAAATCAAAGTTTAATAACTAAATCATTTTTAATATAGGGTTATACATAAGATAAATTTGACTATAAATATTCATTAGAAATCTAAAAATATTTCCTACATAATGGTATTTTATTTGTAATTTTTAGAAAATAAATAATTTAATTTATTTTTGACACAATGGTGATGCAGTAATTATCTTATTAATGAAATATTTTCATAATTGATGTTATAAATACCCATATAAATGTAATCTGATACTTTTTATGAATTCAAATAATTTTCTATGTTAATATGACATGTTAGTATTGATTTAATTAACTTTTTTCGAACTAATCATTATGTTATGATTTTCACAAAAATCAATTACCAAATAGCGTCAAAATTGACATAAAATAGTTTTTAAAACAAATATTATATTATTAATTGTTATTTTATTCCTAAAAATCTAAGGTTAGATAAAATGACTTAGATAAGGTTATATATATTAATAATAAACAACTTGGGGTTTGTTTGGATTGTTATGGTAAGTTTATTAACCTTATAGTGTAAGAAAACAAAGACACGGTAAAAATTACTTAACTTAAAGTTAAATCTAAATGATAAGGTTAAAATAGAACCCTAAACTTGTCTAAATTCTATTGTATAAGAGGATTTCGACCCATCCCCACCTTAGCTTCGAAATAAATCAATTTTGAGCTATTAAAAACCAAATATGACTTTATAATAAAATAATATTTTTAGTTTTTCCAAAGGTGCCCCTCTCCTCCCTTATAAAAGGGCACCTCCTCCCTCTCTTCCTCACACCACTTTGAGCGTTTAAGCTCGTCCAAACCCTGAAAAATTCTCTTCTCCACTTTCCTAGAAACATCCTATAGGTCCTGGTCTTCTTCAAATACCAATTTCAATGCCCTAAAAGGAGGTCTCAAAGAGGCGCTTCAAAGAAGAGGTAATGTCCATTACTGATTCTTTCAACTTTATTTCTTCTTCCACGTATTCTTCTTTAGTTGTTTCATTATGAAGGAATAACATAAGTATCAATAATATACTGATATGTTATTATAAGTATGAAACAAACCTATTTCACCATCTATCCATCCTACGGAAAACAAAATCACCGCGCATGCGTACGTACGGAATACCGTCTCCACGCCGTCGTGTAATCAATTTTCCACCACCACCTTACTTGGATGGGTATAATGGTTCATATAAATAACTATATATGATTATTTTAAAGTGTTATTGATTCTAAAATAGTATACATACACTCCAATACAATTACACGATCATGGGAACGATATCATCGCTCATGCGTACGTACGGAATACCGTCTCCACGATGTGATGCGACTCGTTCTACATGATCTTCATTGCATAATGATTATATAAATGAATTGAATGAATGAATATGATATATATTACACTAATAAAATTCTAGAAATGAGGTATCTATAACCTAAAAATAAGAATAATAATTTATTCGACAAAACATGCATAAGAACAAAAAAAGCAATAAACACCCGAATAACAAGTAACAATGAAATATTACTATTAAGAAGATAAGAATATGACCATATATGATATCATAAAAATAAGTATGATTCTGGAATAAGTAAATAACATTATTTAAATCATTATACAGGAGGTTCAGACACTTACGAAACAAATCGGACTTAAGGTAAGGGAAAATATCACAATCTCATTTTTATCCGAGATTGTTTACACTTTGGTATTTACTGGGGTGTATTTTATCATCCACATCCAAGTTTCCTCAATATGTAATATTATTTCCATCCACCTACAATTTTTTAAATCCAATTTTACCCTTCGGTGAGTTTTTAGTAAAAGATATGAAAGAAATCTTTTGTCGTTTTTCGTACGAGGTACTTTTAGAATTTTCCGGCCAAAGTACGGGAAGAATGTTTTTTTAACTTATACGACATGAATGGATTTTTAAAACATTATTTCCAAGAATCTTAATTTACAAGTTTTTAAGTTTATTTTTAATCAAATTATTTTAGTTTAAAATTGTATGACATGTTAAGAAAGGAAAAATGTTTTTAAAGTCGAAAAGATATTTTCCTCAAGAATGGAGTTCAAGTGTTTTATCAAAATTATTTTCCATCTAAGATAATATAGGGTTCTGTTTCTATCCCTATTATTACATTGATTTGATTATGTTGTGATGGAATTATTTTTATGAATTCCTTTATCCTATATGAATTGTTTTATGATGTCACGATGTTTAAGAATCCCATTTTTGTTACATGGGTTATGCAATGATGTATGATTTATAATTTTGTGGCACACATAAGAATGGTATCATTATGAGATGGGTGAGACCTATATCTACCTCCAATGCATAGGGTAAAGATTTTGTATCTCATGAGATAGACATGGCTGGAACGGCAGGTTAAACCGGTTCAGTGAAACAGGACTGAAACGAGGAATGAACTCGGTTCGGAAATGGACTTTTTCCACTAAGATAGTCTTGGCAGTGAGTCTTGACTAATAAGAAATGATTCTCATGATTATGTGTGTATGACACAAAGCTTCATGTTTTAAGTTATGATTATTGTGATTACATTTCACTACCATGATTTATCCCATGTTATGAAATTATGACCTCTTTTGCAGGGTAAGATTTCCAAAATGTTATGTTCTTATGAATATGATTTGATTGATATTTATTTTGTTTACCCTTACTGAGCATTTGAGCTCACCCTTTTGTATGTTTTCTTTTCCCTGGTCAGGAAGAAGGTTATTAAGTAAGATATGCCAAAAGGGACTATAGATATGATGAAATAAATGGGATACAGTGTATATGCTTTATGAACCAGTTGTTTATGTTTCCCAGTTTCTAAAGAAACTATACCTATACGGTCCTTCCATGGTTTTGTTATATTTTGTAATAAGTATGCTTCAATTTTGAAGTATTAACCATGTATGTAAAGTATGGGTCATTATACATTCCCAGGACACTAGATTATCATAGACACCATGCCAACTGTTATACACACCATGTAAACCCTTATACCATATCGTCATTATTACAACCATTAAAAACAACTTATTAAACAACATCACTTGTCATAGATAATAAAATTGAACATAAATCAATAATAGTATTGGATATATCAAGTAAAATTAATTCATACTATATTACATCCTAAATTACCACCCACTACCATGATTAATGACCACAAATATCCCCTTTTGGCCAAATCAAAAGTGAAAACAACATCAGTTGTAATCAAGTTGAACATAAATCAATAATAATATTGGATATATCAAGTAAAATGAAGTCATACTATATTAAATCCAAAATGATCACCCACAACCATGATTAATGACCACAAAGATCCCCTTTCACCCAAATCAAAAGTGAAAACAAAAACACATAATTATAGAACAAAAAATCAAGGAATCAATTAAAGATTTGATGTGTAGAAGAAAAAACATTCCTTGATTGAAGATGGATCGATATGTGGAATAAGTTTGGAAGGAGGAAGATTGGATTTAGGGCACCAGTCCAGCAGAGCCGAACTGCAATCGAGCAGAGCGGGAATGGATGCCCGATCTGTATTTAGGGTAATGTTTTCCCAACGGTTTTTAAAAAACATTGGGAATGTATGTCTTTACCAATGGTTTAAGTAAACCATTGGTAAAAAAGTGATATGGAAGGCCTTTACCAATGGTTTTTCAAAACCATTGGTAAAATCTTGTATAAAATCATCTATACCAACGGTTTACATAAACCGTTGGTATATATAGCCATTCCCAATGGTTTACATAAACCTTTGGGATGTAAGTGTTGGTAAAAGTGGAATTTCCAGTAGTGATACGTATCCCTTTAATAAACCAGAAAACTCTCAAAGGTAAAGGCATGTGATGGTGAGACTTTCATGGGGTGGTTTAACATTCATGGTTTGGGATGTGTTCTTGATGAGATTGAACTTCTCCCACATAAAATTTCACTCATGATTAAGTTTTTGGATCTCATCTTGGGCTTGGTTAAGGGAAAATACCAATGATGATATCTCCCTAATAATCTTTGATAAATGGGCTTCATATGGTAAGCTCCTACTAGTTGAGGCCATCACTTTCTTTGTTTATGTCAATTAGATTTGTAAAAACCTAATATTTATACTAATCATGTGATCAATGTTCAAAGGATATATTATCAATGGTAATGATGATTAATTTTATTTTAAATTCTATAGTATATAATAAAACTAAATTAGTTCATCTATTTTCAAAATCCATAATATATAAAAAATGAATTTAATGAAATCTCAAGGGAAATTTTATTTATAACATTTCTGGTCATTACAATCTTCCCCCATCAGAACTTTCACCCTCAAAATTTTATATTCCCACACTAAAATAGATGAGGGTAATTCTATTTCATCACTTAATTAGGTTTTAAAATTTCTTATTCAATTTTTTTGTTTCTCTACAACACCTTGACTAGGTGCGTTGTCTTATTCCATAAATATTTTTTTCTATGATCTAAGATCTTCACCAGCTACTCCTCATATGAGAGATCATTCTCCAATGGTACCACATCTATATTAAGTATATGCGAGGTTTATAATTTGTACTTTCTAAATATGGATACATGGAATATATGATATACTTTAGATAAGTTAGGTGGGAGTGCTAGTTGATAAGACACCTCTCCAATACGATCAAGGATCTAAAAGGGACCAACGTATCTTGGACTAAGCATTCCATTCTTCCTAAATCTAATGAATTTAATTATTCATGGGAGATATTTGGTGTAATAACATGTTTTCAACATAAACCTCTAGGTCTCATCGATGATTTTTCTCATTTCAATTTTGTTGACTCTGATTATCCTTGATGTGTTGCTAAATGGTCTTATCCTTTTCCACCATTTCCTTGGCCATTTTCGGAAAAAGTAGCTTGAGTTATCTAACTTCATCCCAACATGCAAGTGTTCCACACATCTTTCCATAAATGGATTCATAGGGATCCATCTGTATGCTTGAGTGGAAACTATTATTGTATGAGAACTCAACTAGAGGAAGATATTGATTCCATTCTACTTTGAAGTAAATTGAACATTCTCTCAACATGTCGTCAAGTGTCTAGATTTTCCACTCACACTACCTATTAGTTTGAGGGTCATAATGTGTAATGAAGTTCAAATCAATATTTAGAGTACGTTAGAGAATATTCCAAAACTCGAAGGTAAATCTTTTATCTCAATTAGATAAAATCGATAGTGGTGTTCCATGAAGCCTCACCACTTCTCTAATGTATATCCTTACAAGTTGATTTGGTGATAATTCCTCTAAAATTTCAATTAATTGAGAATCCATTGTAATATGATCCAAAAAACCCATATAAAATTATTTCTTATTGATATCTTTAGAAGACCAGTGAAAAATTCTATGATAATGTTTTCCCATTTCCATGTAGGTATGGGTAATGGTTGAATCACCCCATTGGATTTCCTCCTTTCCGTCTTCACTTGCTAGCATATAAGACTTCTTGATGTATATTCCACAATATCCTTCTTAATATTGTCCCACCAATAATTCTCTTGGAGATCTCAATACATCATTTTGCTTCCCGGATGGATCGAGAAAGTCAAACTATGTGCATCATCCAACATATCCTTCTTTAACTAAGGATTTTATTGAACACATATCCATGAACCAAATCTTACAAATCCTTATTCATTAACATTGACCTCCAAGGATTTCCCTTTACTTATAGTTTCCACTTTTTTTTTTAATTTCTAAATTATCTCTTTGAGGAATATTTAACCTCTCCAGAAGGGAAGGTTGAGCAATAATTTCTAAAAGCATTGATTATGTTCCTTTATTTATGATTCCCATATCCATCATTTTCAAATATAATAAGACCAGATACTTTTCAATACTCATCCATTATAAAATTACTGGATCCTTTCTACATATATCATCCCCCACTTTATTCTCTTTCCCAATATGGTAGTGAATTGAGTAGTTATAGTCATTGATTAGATCTAACCATCTTAATTGGAATATATTAATATCTTTTTGTGTAAATATATATTTGAGTATTTTGTGATCTTTATATATTTTAAACTTATGCCCAAATAGATAATGCCTCCATATTTTCAAAGTGAAGATCAATGCAACCAAATCCAGATCATGTGTTGGGTAGTTTTGTTCATGAACTTTCAACTGCCTTGAAGCGTAGGACATCACTTTGTCATTTTTAATTAACAAAACCCGATTCCCTCTTTGAATCATTGATGAATACCATGAAAATTTCCCCACTTGTGGGTAGTGTGATTACAAGTGAAGTGATAAGATTTCTTCTCAAATCCTTGAATATCTCTTCATATTCATCATTCCATAAAAACATGACTCCCTTCTTATTTATCTTTGTTATAGGGTTTCAAATTCATGATAAATTTCTCACAAATTAATGATAATACCTAGATAATCCAAGGAAATTGTGGATATTTGTCACATATGTTGACCTCATCCATCCTTTAATTTCTTTTTTCTTTGAAGGGTCCCCAGATATCCCATTTCTTGTGAAAATATTCCCCAATAATGAGAATTCCTTTAACCAGAACTCACATTTATTGTACTTTTCATAAATCTTCTCCTTTCATAAGGTCTTTAGAACAATGATTCGATACTCCTCATACTTCTCTTTTTTTAAAGTATATTAGAATAACATCTATAAATACTACAAAAATTTTTGTTGAGGCAGTCCCTAAAAAATATATTAATTAATTCCATGAATATTTATGGAGCATTTGTAAGTCCTAATGGCATTACTATGAAATCATAGTGCCCGTACCTTGTATGAAAATTAGTCTTGGGGATATCCTCCTTCTTCACCCTAACTTGGTAATATCTTGACCGTAGATCCTCATTTGAGAAGTATTGTGCTCCATGTAGCTGATCTAACGAGTTATCAATTCATGGTAGAGGATACTTGTTCTTTATCATGATCTTGTTGATCTCATGATAATTAATGAAAAGTAACATTGACCCATCATTTTTATTAATGAAGAGTATTGGTGCACCCCAAGGTGAATCACTTAGGTATATTATCCCTTTATCTAGATTCTACTGTAGTTATTTATTCAACTCCTCAAGTTCCATAATAACCATTTTATAAAGAATCTTGGATAATAGAAACACCCCAGGTATAAGCTCAATTGAAAAAATAACCTCTCGATTTGGAGGAATACCGAGTAATTATTTGGGAAACACTTTAGTGAATTCCCTCACAATGGGAATGCCTTCAAGTATGATTCTTTCCTTAGACTCAATCATTTGAGAAATATATTCTTAATAATATGGAAATAATATTCATTCTTGAGATATTTGTGCTAAATAAAATTCATCCTCCTCCTTGAAATTGTATAGAATTGAAGGATGATACACAATATGTAAAGTGGTTTCCTTCTCATGGGAAATAATATTGGCTCTATATAGGGAAAGTGAATCCATAACTACAATTGTATAAAATTCAATCAAAGAGAGTATGACAAGATTTGATGGGAATTTCTGCCCAAAAATTTTGATATTGGAGGAATTATATACTTGGGATATAATAATTGAACCATTTTCCATTTTCACCTATAGTTATACTTCCATGATTTTTGGTGGTGTTTTAATAGTTTTACTAAACTTTTTTCATATGAAGGAATGAGTAGAACTATGGATGATATCCCAACCTTTAACCTTTTGATTATGGTCTCAATCATTTAATTTATACAAAATAGACTTAGGTATTAGTTTTTTTAAACTATTAAATACATAAATAAGAATCCAATGAAAACAAAGAGATAACTTATAAATTGAATTCATTTCATTAACGTATGAATTTCTATGCTTCAATCTATGTTATACATGATCTATTTCCTAACATATAATCTTATGAATATTTTTTGTTACCTTAATAGTGGTTCCTAATGAGCTTCTTGAATTATCAAATCATATCCCTTAGGACTATCAAACCAGGTATATGACAAGGCCCATTTTAATGCATCCGTTCCCAGTTTAGTCTAGCTCAATGTGGTGTTTTCGGGTTTTACCCCTATGTACATTTGTGTAAAAGACACATCCACTTGTATTATCCAAACATGGATTTATTTACTTGATAAACCACTTACTCTATATTTACCAAAATATATGGATGTTTTCTTATACTTAGTCTTATTCCTAAGGATTTTATTAGATTTTTTAATCCTAATCACAAAAATAAATAAAATTTTCCTTTGACACAAACTATAACAACCCTATTATTTATTTCACATCAATACATGATTTATTACATAAGATTAAACCCAATAAATCCTAGAAGATTGAGAATCATAGAGTCTTTTTGAATTACGTACATTACATAATAACTTAAAACAAGGAATACATCATATTTATTTAAAACTTCTTTAACATGATCATTTTATTCCTACCTACTTAACACAACATGGGATAACTTGGGGACATAAATAAAAAAGGGATGAGCTATAAATCCTAGTAAGGTCATAAAAATGGAATAATATGAAAAATGTAATAATTTTTAGACAATAGGAATATCAATGGGAAATAAAATGGGTGAAAATCATAAACATGAATAATGAGTCATGATATAACAGGATAATATAGAGAAAACATAGGAAATGTGGAAATAACTTAAAAAACTAAATCATAAACATAGGTCAAGGATAACTGCTAAGATATCCTGATAGAAAAAGTCCTGTGATGTATTAAGTTCATTCTATAATCCCTTGAATGATGTCTCATGAGACTAAAACTTTACCCAATGCATTGGAGTGCTATACAATTCTGAGCGCACCCATCACTTTCATTTCATTCTTATGCTTAAGTGTTCCGCACAGATCATAAAAATTTTATTCATTAATCATCATTTTTTATTACATACTCAAGGAGTGTTGAATAAATAAATTTAAGTCTCTAATAAATTAATTATAAGTTCATAAATTTGAACACCATTTATAGGAAATGGGAGTAGGTATTCACTACACAATTGTTTGGCATGGAAAATCATAGTGGAATTTCAGCAGTATAACTGAGGCATATAAATGTTCATGGAAGGGATTGATGATAGTGAAATGGGTATATAATAATTTACTAATCATAGGGTAATTAAGGGGGATATGTAAGAACATATCCCTATATTAGGAATTGGATAAAAGGGTATAAGATAATGAAGATACTTGAATAAAGAGGAGAAAGAAAAGAACCCTTACCTTGAGTGTGTGACTTCAAAAGCTTGGGAGGAGCTTCTTGAGATCTTGGGGAAACCTTGGGAGGACTCTAGAGAAGGAATGTTAGAGTAAGTATTTTCTCTAAGGAATTTTAGTGAAAATAAATTGGATATTGGGTGGGTTTATATAGGAAATTATTGGGTTAATTCTTTATCATTTCTCAAACAATGGTTTTGGAATCTATATAATAAAATAACCAAAACCACAAAAAAATCCCATGGTTTTTGTCCCTGGTTTCCACAAAATGGGGGTGGTTTTAAATTTTATATAATTCCAGGGCCTAAATTAATAAAATAACACCTTTCTGATGTGGAATAGAGTCACACTCTTAAAGAATGATTTTAAAACATTAAAATATATTAATGGTTTTATAGGATTCATAAAGGATTTATAAAACTAATAAAATAATTATAAAATCAAATTATTTTAAAGGTCAAAAATATATTTGGTCATGGGCATCCTTTATAGTATTTATTTCATCACTTTTGGGTCATTATAATGCCATAATGCACACTATTTTTATACGTTATTTAAATTTCACTCGAAAATTAGACTATCTTAGAAAATTATGAAAAATTCATCATTGGATAATTTCAAAATTATGAATCCAAAAATATTATTCATTTTATCATAATAATTTTATAGATATGTGTATTTTTAATTTTAAAATAAAAATTGACATTTATAGAGAACTGCTGGGGTTTTTGAACAATAACATTTTTTCGAACCCTTATAAAAATTAAATTCGACTTCATAAAAATTATATGATAATTTATATTTAATAAAAATTAATTAATAATAATAATTTATTAAAATATTATTTATTTGAAAAATTCATTAATTCATCAAAATAAGTATCTTAATTGAAATTGAATACTAATTAAAACACAATTTGTGTTTTATTGTAAACAAATCAAAACGGTTTATAAAGTAACGATAAGAAGTAAAACTAAAAATTAATACATTGAAAGTATAATATAAATTTTCATATTATGATGATATTGATACATATCCCTTTAGTAAAACAGCAAACTCTCTAAGGGTAAGGTGTCTGATGGTGATACTTTCATGGGGTTGTTCAACATACATAGTTTGATCTGTGATCTCGATGATCATGAACTTTTCCCATAAATGGTTTCTATCATGCTTAAGTTGTTTGATATTATCTTGGTAGTGGTAAATGAAAAATACTTGTTATAATATCTCCCTCATAAGCTTTGATAAACGGGCTTCATAGGGTACGATCCTACTGGTTGAGGCCATAACTTGCTTTGTCTGTGTCAATTGGATATGTTAAAAATCTATATTTATACTAATAATGTGATAACTATTCAATGAATATATTATAAATAGTAAATATGCTTATCGATATTTTAAATCTGATAAGATATAATAAAACTAAAAAGTGCATGTGCTTTCTATGAATTTAATATATAATAATTAATTTAATTAAATCATGAGGTGAATTTTAATTATAACAGTTTGGGTTGTTACATTTTCCCAACTTCAATTTTTCCAATATTTATCTAAAAGGATAAAATATTAAGAAAAATAAATCATTTAATGTTGTTATATTATTTTTATAAAATCAATGTATATCATTTTGGAAATAGAATTAATATTCTATTCAAAAAACTAATTTCATTCACTTATATTAAAATTTTCTCTTCAACACTTGTAAAAATTAAATATATCAAAATGGATTTCATATTTTAGAATAGTTAGATATATCATTAATCTAATAACACTTATTAGACACATAAAAAACAATTAGAAACCAAATCCAAGGATCTTATACACAAAATAATATGAAACTGTGTATAAAATACTAAAATGAATAACTACTATAAATATGTGTACCATACACTTAATAGTATCTAAAACATATTCAAAATCCATCACATTCATTTGATAAAGATCACTGAGTGGAAAAAATAATCCCACCTCCGTGGTGTATCCATGGGCTGAGAGAATCATATGAGGTTTGGATGAGATTTATTCTACCTCCATGGAATACTAGGGTCTCAAATGTAAAAGAGAAGAAATAAATAGAGCTTTAGGTTCCTAGGATTCATTGGATGAATATCAACACCCCATGCCATTATATATATGTAGGGTTTATATAAAACCCAAGTAAAATCCTAGGTGGTGTCTAAATTAATTCATGCATTTATAATGCATGTATAAATGACTCAGATAATTTATCCATCATATTACATGAATACATTCAACTTCTATGTGTTTCAAATTACTAAGCAATGATAGTTACATGGAAGATAAACCCACATGATAAAGTTTATCATTTGGATTCCAAACACAACATAGAAAGTGACTGCATCTCATGCATACTATAAAACCAAATAACATATCCTTTTATATCATATACAAAGAAGGGTTTATGGTATATCACCTCTAATCTATATCTTGTAATAAATCATAATAGACTTAGTTCCATTTAACCTTATATTGTATCGTATAAAATAACTTTTGAAACCATATCCAAAAATCTTTTAGATATCTTCCAAAATATTTTATAAATATATCATTAACTCCACCTTTATCACATCATATGTATTTCCTTGTCAATACCCATCCAAAACAATTTTAGATTAACTTTAAATCAGTTTTAGATCATCTCTATGAGTCAAACTCAATCCATATTTAGTCAACCACAAAGTGAGAGCCCATAGGCCTTTACAACATTAAAAAAAAAATAGGAATCTTTAGATCCATACATGTAATCAAAGACAGAATTCTAGAAAAGTGTCAATGCTACTCAAGCTACAAAGGGATCTAACATGATATCCATCAAACACATGTATCTCAATACCTATGTCCACCGATTAGTATCATTTTCAAACATGAATTCTAATATTTTACCTTTTTTCAAACATCACGAAATCATGGGACATAAAACATGTCAATTCCATATAACCTACTCATATGTTCTTAATTCTTAGAGTTTAGATTGAACTGATCGATGAATAAATCACATCTCATTCAACCTTTTGGATAATAAAATCACATGTATGTTATCCTAGTAGATATATAATATCTAGGTGTTACCATAAACTCCTACAGTCTATCTCAATCAAGGGACCATATGTTATACTCATCATATGAGAGGACAAATCCCATCTTGGTTAAGATCCAACCGACGCCGTAATCAACAACATACCCAACCACCCTCATATTATCTTAGTCAATATGATGAATCTGGTAAGTATGGTATAAACGTATGGAGGATATCATTCTAGGTATCTCTATAACCTCAGGTAGCGGGGAATGAAATATGATCCATGCACCCCTAGTATACCAAATACATCTGTATTACACTAAATATGGTGAATTTTTTTAAGTTATATAGTACACACAAATAATACTATTCTCTATTTCGTACCTCATGAGCATATTCTATCTCTCTATACAATAATCATACTCATGATAACCTTAACATTTCATCACAACCTATAATACTCCATGATAAACATCAGTTAGTGATAACTCAAATTCATAATTTGAGAGGTCAATTATCACTTCTCTTAAAAAAATGTATATATATATATATAAATTTATGTATCCAACATGAAATAATGATAAAATGGAGGTTACCTTTAATATGATACATTTTAATATTCTTAAATAGATCCACCTTATGTTTTCTACACTTTCTGGGTTATGTTAACACATTAAATCATATGTAATCCATATCACATCTCTATGTGACCATATGATAAAACATTCACACTAAAAATTTCAGTGAGAAACATTTATGAATTAATCTAGTTTGAATAATGGAAATAATTTGGAATCATATTCCCAACTGTTTATCTTCTTGATCATATTCAACCATCTTAACTTTATAACATCAAATTTTATGATGTATACTTCTTTTGTCTTCTTAGAAATCTTTCTAAGTTCATCATCATCACCATCCTTGGAATGATATTCTATCAAACGTTTTCCTTGAAATAATGTAACTACTTACATTATTGTTTCCCAATACATCCTAACTATCTTAGGATATCAAATAAAATTCACTTTAAACTTAAATTGATGTAATTATTTATTTGTTAAATTTGAGATTCTTTAAGTCCAAACATACTCCCAATTTCCTCATACAAACTATATTCTTTTCAAAATATCTTTCAATGATACAAAAAACATTTTGTGTTAGGAAATAACATTTTCCCCTTATTGTAGGAATATTTATTAAACAAACAATTGTTTCCATAACATTTATGGTATTATACTTGTTTAGGACACTTTTATATTTAAAAATAAGAATTTATTAAAATATACCATGGAAGGGTGTTGGGAACACATTTATAACTAATACTTGGATGAAAATTTTATCTAGGATAAAACCATTTATAAACATATTCTTCTCAAATCATGTTATATAAATTTATGAACCATAAATAATGTTTATAAAATTAATCATCAAATAATTTTTAACAACTCTTTATAATAGAAATTTTTTTATTATCACATAAGTGAAATGAGATGAAGATACACATATTTTACTTAGATTCATTTGATCTTGATAAAATTCTTTATATTCAAATCCTATATGTGATAACTATTTACTTCATATAATGAACAAAAAATACATGCTCAATCAATTCTTCCATTGATTTTAACACTTTTATATTGAAATTTATTTTAAAATATAAATTCGGAATCACATACATTTCAAAATTGAAGATTTATTTTCTATATAATCCACACCTAAACGTGGAAATTCCATGGATTTTGCAAATAATCCTCTTGGTATATATCTGATAATCCAAAAATATCAAATTATTATACTTTTTGAAAACACTAGGGTTTAATTAACTTGATTGGATTCTTAAATAAACATTTTTTAACTTTTCAATGAAATTATATTCTTCTAGTTTTAATGTTTACCCACTTGTATCATCTATAACGTAATTTATAACCTATAAATCATAGGACTAATTCATATATATTTCCAAAACTTTGATAATATTAGGTAAATTTTCTTTGAATTAAATTATATTATCAAAAAAATTCCATATATAAAAATAGGATAAATTACCTAACCAGAAAAATAAATTTTAGTACCCCCTTAAATCATGCTATAGAATTGAAAAAATCATAACAATGTGTATCAAAAAAACATCATCTCATTTTATTAAACAATTTTATTATACCCTTTCCAAAAATTAAAATGAGACAACACACATCTGATGAAAATTTTATTCAAGATTGAAGTATCCAATTTATCAATGCAACAACGACTTTGCTCCATTAATTAAAAGAAAATTCCATGATACAATTATTTTTAACTTATAATATTATGTATATTTACAAAATTTTGAAAAACATACATTTGAAATCATATATCTGTCATAATAATAAAATTTACTTCTATAACTATTAAAGTTTTAAGGAAACCTTTAGTCTCACTAATTCATTTATAATATTCAATAACATTAAACACCATTTCATGTACCTAATAATATTGACTATATGAGACTATAATAATTTATGTACCATTAATATTGAGTAAATTATTAGAGACTAAGATTCATTTGTTCATTTTGTAACAAATTCCATTGAAGCATTAAAAGAAGAAATCTGTGATTCCATTAGAATATAGATTCACTCATTGAACAATTTCAACTATTGGTAACTAAGGAAGGAAATGTTATCATAAATATTATTATCATTGAGATTTTTTTCTTAAATCAATAATATAAATTAATAAATTTTGTTAAGTTACAAGTCTTAAGAGTATCTTTCATTAAGTTTCTACTTTCAACTATTATTCTCAAAGTTTGATGATGAGGATTTTATTCATCTACAATAGAAGACTTTTTATATGAGTATTATGTCTTATAACCATACAATAAAAAATCTTACTAAATGGTATCCCACTAAATGATGATCAATTTTAAAATTCATCGTACCTATTAGTGGGATAATATCCATATTTTACTAAGTAATGAGTAAAATTTAGTATTTCTCTCACCACTAAGTTATTTAGGTAGGGAATCATCAAAATCATATTATATATGATCCTTAAATAGTTGAGCGGACAACCCTTTGTCCAATCCATCATATGGGAAAAATCAACTTTATTCCTCTAGTAACATAATCCTATCACGCTATCCCAACTAGTGTAACCCAATGAAAATGCCAAAAACAAGCTCACAAGGGAAAATTTGAGGGAAACCAGGTTTAGTATTACCTACCCAATTGTACAATCTAGAGGCACGTATTAATTTATTTCATTATACAAGATAACATAGGTTCAAACAACTTTAGATTGACCAACTTGGTTGGATGATTGAGGTCTTGAAAAGTTCTTCTATGGAAGGAATATCACACTTAGTATTTGGATAATATTTTAATCTCACAATATTATTGCATGTTATTCCATTTTATATATTAATACTTCTTGTAATTTAGGTTGTAATTATATTCCCTTCACCAAACCAACATTTTCAAATAATATTGATGTGGAAATCATTAAACAACATAAAATTTTGTGCTACTTACCAAAAAATAGAAGTAAAAAATATTCACACATATATAGAATCATAACATTAATAAGGTATATGAATAATTCATGTAAAGGTTTATAATCATATGAGATTTAAAATATCCACATGAGTAATATTAAAAAGATAGATATCCAACATCATTCACTTTCATAGACAAGGCATAAACCTCCAAGCAAGTAGGTAGTGTGGCTCGAAGTCCATCTACCCTGGGATACTTTAATCAAGAGAGAATATAATCATAACAACTAAACTCTCAAGATAGAATCTAATTAATCATAACTCAAATACCTAGAATGCAAAAAATATATTAAACAACTAAATTCTAGTCAATAACTTTTTTTATAAACTGAGGTGAAGGTAAATGAAAAAATAAATTCATTATAGAGTAATTACTAGCATGTAATACGATGCTATATTCTAGAAGAAGTTTAACAAATAAATTAAAAAATAAAATATATTCACATTTCTTAAATAATTTATTGATCATTTATATAGAATTTAATAACCTTTAAATAAATGAAAAGACCAGATATTTAAACGTGAGATAAATATTTTTGAAAAATACATAAATAAAACTAATTATAAACCATTTTATAATTATTAGCTTTAACATTATGGAAATTTCTTAATTTTGAATATAAACATTTTATATTCATTGAAATACGATCTCTTTCATATTTATTTCAAAATTTTGTATATAAACACTTTATATTTATGCCAATTTGAACTCTTTCATATTTATTATTATTTGACATTTCAATTTTAAATATATGATATTATATGAATTATAAATCATTTATAATACAAAATTATATTATATAGACATTTTATATAATCTAAATATCATATAATTAATCATTATTTAATCCTTGATCATACCAATCATCAAAACACTTTTGGTGTGGCTTAAATAATATCCAAATAAGGGCCTCTTTTATTTTAAACAATTCAAAAATAATTAATTATAAAATTTTCATAATTAAAACATAAACATTTTTTTTGTAATTATTTTATAATTTATAACCCTTTATAAATTATTTATTATTTTTTTCTAAATCATCCTATTTATATCTATATCAGAGGAATTTTCAAATAATTTGTTTAAAGTTAATTCAAATACCAACTTTTAATATTTGGGACAAATTAAAATTTTATAAACATTTATTTAGTTAATTATAAAACATTTATTATTTATTAATTAATTTATAAAACTTTATAAATTAAATATTCCAAAAATACCTTTCATAATGATTTATAGACATTTTATAAACCATAAAAGTCATTTACTAATTTTTTTAAATATTTACTGTATACCCTTATGTACGAACCCATTACTGTGTAAGCATATCCTCCCTGTAACCATATGCAGATGCTTTAAATAAGTTTAATCTATTTTTAAATCCATTTAGTATGGGAATATGTCTATTTCCTTTATGTAGCATATTCCAGGTAAGGGTACAGATAGTCATGACTTTATGTGGATGCATCATGTAAGGGTGGGACTTTATTCACCACTATATAAGGGTACTACTTTTAAATAAACCATTTGCGTAAAGTTAACAAAGAGGTTAACCTTATATATACCATATTCATAAGGGTATCATATAAGGTTAATTATATATCTACCATTATGTAACTAATTTTGTGTAATGGTTAGTGGCATTTTACTTATGTCCAACTTTAGTAAAACCTCAATTACCTATATGTAAAAGTATATCTGGTAAGGGTAAACAATATCATACCATTACATGACCCATTATGCATAAGGGTAAGATCATATGACCCTAATGTAAAATTATCTATGTAAGGGTAAGGTGAGATGACCCTTACACATGCCACTCTATATAAGGGTAACGCCTTGGTTACTATTACACAACTCGACTATGTAAGGGTAAAACCAATTTTCTAGATTTTAAAATGACCTAAAAAATACTAATATGTTCTTTCTTTCTTCTTTATTTCAATATAATATTTCCAATATCTAAAACATGACCTCCCATGATACCACTTCTTGGTTTATTTTTCATCAAATTACACTTATTAGACACAGTAGAATCAATTAGAAACCAAATATGAGGATGTTATATGAAATGTAATATAAAACTAATAATGAAATGATGAAATTAAGAAATGATATAAATAAACATACCTTACACCAATTAGTATTTATAATATCTACAAACTCTATGTAATACCCCCTGTTTTTCTGAATTATTATTTTTAAATAAAATAAATTTATTGATGGATTTCATTTCACTCTACACCAAGTTATGATTTCTTTTTATGGATCAACAAGTTAATCATTCACTAAAAAAACACATAGATTATCCAATGATACATGGATTACTATGTTTGGCCTATGTTACACACAATACCGAGTACCTTTGATAGATTATGTTACAAGTAAGACTGAGTTTTACCAAACTACAATATATTATTAATATTATTATGATAGTAGTCACCTAGCCATTGGAATGGTGGGTGGGAATATGAAAAAATAAATTATGAAAATATTATTTACCCAATTAATTTTTTTGTTACCAATTATTTAAAAATGAGAGTAAGAACTATTTGAAAATAAATAAATTCCTTTTTTGAAAAACTAATTTTCTATCTACAAACACATTTTATCTCAATAAATTAAACAAACCAATTTTTATTAATTATTTTAATGATATATATAAATATATATATTATAATCAATCAATTATTTAAAACTCATCTTATGTTTTTTCTATACAAGAGATAAGAATAAATCCAATTTTACCCATAAAAAGATATCTTTTTTCTAAAAATAGTTTTACAACCTTTTAATGGTGCACCTATTTTAAATATAATTTTTGAAAATTTTATAAATTATATTTGATAAAATAAAATTTATTTTTTAAATAGGAATATAAAAATTTATTTGGGTAGATTTTTTTATTTTTCTGAGAAGTTTCATTTTTTGATGAATAGTTAATAACACAGAATTTTAATCAAAAACTTATTTTTGTATAATTATTTATATTATTAAATTATATTTTATATAGGTTTTAAATAATATTTAAGTAAATTATATATATATAAATACAATTTTAGTCTTTATAATCCATTTTATATTGAAATTGGATATAAAAAAATTTCAATCTTTTGAACATTTTCACTTTAAAAACCCACAATTTCATCCCATATGTGGGATTATTTTAAATTAATTGCTACCATTTATGTGATTGGAATTTATAAAAATGGATTAAATATTCAGAATAAAAAATAATTCATTTTTATAATAATTTCAACTTAAATTTATCAAAAAATATTAGTAAAAACATTTTAAATCAATTACAACAATTAAGAGAAAAACAAATTTACCAAGGGACTAAACTTTAACTTAAGGGGCCAAAATGACATAGAAACATGTATAAAACCCATTTTATGTACATATTTTTACCATTTAAACTATTTTATTGAAAATTGATCATTATTGAAGGCACATGATGTTAGGAATACCTCTCAATACTGTTTACCTTTTTATATTTACAAGAATTCCACTCCTCCACTATATAGAGGCACTCACCCCATTTACTTATTCACACCTTTAAATCATTTTAATCATCTAAAAAATCCCTAATAATATCCAAAATTACCTAATATCAACATATAATCTAAAATTTGGGTAGAAATCAAACCAATGAAGTGCATTGGTGTAAACCAAAAGGATTTACTCAAAGAAGAGGTAACATTCTTCAATGAGCACTTTTGTTTTATTTCTTTATAAAAACATTAAATTATTCTTATATAAAGATTATATAATATCCTAAGTATCATAAATATACTTAAATGTTGTTATGTTAATGGTATGACCTACAAATTACCACAATTCCATCAAATGGGATATGCAATTATTATTCGCACTACTACGAATAGGACTTTTAAAAGCGCCAAAAACCGCCTTTAACAACACTAGAAAAGAAATATTAAACATGGTGAAGATAGGGGGGCCATTATTAGTGCTAAAAAGGCATTGATAAAGGGTTCCCTTTATCCTCACTAAAAAAGCACTAATAAAGGCCCCCCTTTATCAGTGCATTTTTAGCGCGGATAAAGGAAGCCATTATCACTGTTTTTTTGAGGGTTGATAAAGATCCCCTTTATCAGCGCTATTTTGAGAGCTGATAAAGGACACCTTTATCAGACTTTTTTGAGTGATGATAAAGGTGTCCTTTATCTGGGATATTTTGAGTGCTGATAAAGGGGGAATTTGTCAGCCCTGAATTAGCGCTAATAAAGGCCAAGTTGCCTGAGCAAACCCAGAACCTGCACAGAACCTGCACACATGAGACATCACCTACACACACAACACAAAATAGAACCTGCACAAAAAATAGCTGCCCAGAACAACACCTACACACAAACAAAGAATAGAAGAATAAAATAGTGCGCACAAGAGTTTCACAAACAATGTTATATACATTTACTTGAAATCATGAATACAAAAAAACACACTGTTATATACATTTCAGACAATGTTTTATATGGTTACAATCACAATTATCCAGAAAATAGTTAAAAACATTAATGTTCCATCCTTTTTGCATCTATGAGCCCCTATCAAAAATTTTCGTCCATGGTATTAGTTGCTGAACAAAGAATCTAAACTCTGGAAAAAAATTCTACCTATATAATAAAACAAATATTATGTTAGTAATAGAATAATGAAATAAATTAAACATTAATATGAAAGAATACATTAATTTTTTTTTTCAATTTTTAATAAAAAAGGTACATTTGGGTAGGTAGGGGGCCATAATACTAGATGATACTTGATACCTGATCTTAATATTGGTTGGTAAGTGACCATGATAAGCTACTTGAGTAATGAAAATGAAAAAAGTCCACAAAGTACAAAAATTAAGGATTTTTAGAGGTTTCTTAGTGTATTGACTTGCCCAATTTCTCTTCTTAGTCCTATTATAGGAAGGAAATTCAAGAGATAACTTGAGGTGCCAAAGGTGGTGCTGATGGAGGCATAAATGGCATTTCCTTTAGATCATAAACAACCACTTCCTTGAGCTCCATTTGACTTGGAAAACCCTGATCATCATCCTCTCAATCACTTTTTGAACCAACTTTGGCCACCGTGTCCCTGGGAAGGTAAACTAGAGAGGTGGGAGATGACCAAATTTTACCAACCTCTTGAAATATGTAGGAGAAAAGAAAGTTTTCCATAGTCCTAAAAATATCAAAGAATATATGAAAGTGATGATAAAACTTATCTTACCTCTTCACTAGAGCCATCTTAGTCTCCCTTATCTTCACTAGTTACCATTGTGCTTGGAATTATCATTTTATAAGCTAGGGGTGTGTAATGGTCTTGGACTTTGACAGAATGAATCACCACACTAAGTTCTTGGAGAAGTGATTTGACTTCAATGGGCAGTTGTTCATAGAAGATTACGTTGGGAGCGATCACACTCTTAAATCCCTCTAGCTATATTTTCAATTGACACAACACTCTCCAGACCTCTATGGTCAATATATTCCTCCTCTAGTTGTCCTAGTATTGGAATTTGATGGGAAACACCACCATAATTAGAGAATATCCCCCACCGACTGGAACTTCTTTCACGGGAACTCAATACATTGTTACCAAATCTGTTTGCACCCTCCTTGTTGATGGTGTTGGATATAAGTGCCTCATTTGATTATAAGACATATAAAGAGTTTTGGGTCTTCTAAAAGATGTTTTTTGTCTGTTATCTAACTTTTTGATGATTCTAGAGCCCCTGTGTCCTCCTCCTCATCCAATATTAGAAGATCTATGGGAATTATCACCAATTGAGCCAACTGACCATTCAGGTATGATCAGAACAAGGTATCGATATAATCCTTGAAGAGGAAAAAACCCACAATATCTAGGGGGAAGTTCACCTAAACCTAAGTTTCCTATCAAGTGAACATTATCCACAATTTCTAAGCCACCATGGGATACATTTCTGAACAGATGTGGGGAAGAGTGTGGAATTTCATCTGAATGCACTGAACTATCTCCCAAAGTGTTATGATGCATACCACTCGTATAATATCTTTAAATTAATCCAAGTGGATAAAAAAACCTCACATATGGCTAAAATATAGGCTTAGGATACATGATCACCCTTTAAATTATTGGTAATTTCACAGGTTGGTGCTCTGTATGGTATACAAAAACTGATCATACAAGTTCACTTTTCTATTGATCTCCTAGTTATTTAGTGTTATTAGCTAGACCCCACTGATACTTTATAGAAATTTCCTAAATTTGTAACTTGGAATGTTGTGATTATTAAGTAAATCATATCCACCAATGTGGGCCCCCATACAACCCCATCGTAGTTGGAAGGGGCTGAATATTATAAACGGGGCATACCCCTATAGATGTGGTGACGTTGGAAATATAACTTAGCCAACATGGTAACAAGAAAGATGATAATCGTACCACCTGAAATCACCTCTACCATCATTAAGGTGGAGACCATAACTCCACCTTTTCTCTGCATTATGAATAAGTACCTACTTAGGTACATTACTAAGAATCTTACTAGATGAAGAAGGTGATGGTCCTGAGAGGTGACTGACCATCCCTAGTCATTGAATTGATGGTATTAAACTATTTTAAAGTGATAACCCTCTTCACCATAGGATTCTCATTATGGCCAACCCTTGGTATTCTTATTCAGACACTCATGCCGAGACTTCATGATGAACAAGTCAGCCCACTTCTTGGAGGGGATGTCAGCCCCTGGATATGGGTCCTTACCAAGGGATGTTCGGCCATATTGATGAGATCCTTCATAATGGGAGGATTCTATTCCATGTCATCCTGAGTATATGGGGGATGAATTTACTCATCATACTTGTCTCCTAAAATCATCACACCATAGATCATCTTAATGTCCCATATACTAATGTTGAGCTCACCATACACAAAATGAAATGTGTTCATGTATTGACTCAATAAACTGAACAAGTCTACCATCAAATTTTTGTTTCAATAAGTAATGTTTTGGTAAGCCTAAATAGATTCATAAAATATTATCTTTTTCAGCTCAACCAAAAACTCTATGGCAATACACTAAACTAAGAAGGGACAACCATGGTTCATCCCAAATCTTCCACTTGATCAAATAACCTAGCCAAATAACCACCCAAACTTCTAATTTGATATAAAATTATACATTTTTGATATTTAAATATGGGTTTTAAGCTCCAAATAATGTTAGAACCCTTTAAAATCAATCCACACAGGCTTCAAAATTATGTGCATGACTTTTTCAAAGTCATGTGATCACATGACCGTAATAGGATCATGTGATAAAATGAACCTAGAAGATTTATACGATTACACGACCCTTGAAGCTTTATGTGACCATGTAAATAAGACAAGAATACATGAATCATCATTCGGGTGAATTACATTGATTATGTGATTTGTTCATGTGATTTGATCATGTGATGAGATCACGTGATCAGTTCACATGAAGCATTCATACAAAGGATCTTATGTGACACCACCACATAAAGAGGCTTATGTGAAGTAGAGAAAAAACCTAAGATTTCTTATAGAGCTATGAAATATTGATCCATTAGTGAAATAGATTTTCTATTACTCTCCTATCTATAAGAAATTTCATAGAATACCAAGTGTATCTTATAATACTAAAAGAAAAATATAATCCCAAGGGAATTAGTTAGGTATTAAATTCCTTATAACAAAGTCCTTTTTGCTTCTTCTAGAATTTTTATGTGAGGTGTGTATCCATCTGGGCATTGATATGATGCAGGTTCTATATGAGGTGCGTAGGCACCCCTATTTTGATGGTCATTCATATGTATATATGATGCAGGTTTATTTGATCAATTTTTGATATAGAAGATCTTTGGACAATGATTTTACTATGTAAACATCAGGATTACCTCTATTATTGAGAAGACACAACGTCGTTTCTCTTCCCAAAAAGGCATGTCACATGGACAAAAATATTCTAAAATAAACTGACTGAGTAATTAATAATGAAAATCAAATCAACGTTTCATTATATAAATTTTTGTCAAAATATAAATATTATATCGTAACACTACCTTTACATCTTTCCAAACAGTTTCTTTGGTCCAAATATAAGCTAATAAAAAAACTAATGATTCTTTTTGCACTTTAATAATATTGGTTAACTATTACTTAGCATAGCATCTAATCTAAACTTTTGATCCAACATCCCCATGATTCTCTCATCGAACACCATCTCTATGATATCATCATCCAACGTTCACTTTTACTTCTCTCCCTACACCCATTTACTAAAAGGAAAACTGAAGGCAAAATTATGATATCATAGAGATGGTGTCAGATGAGAGCATCATGGGGACGCCAGATCAGAAGTTCAGATCAGATGTTATGATAAGCGGTATTTAACCAACAATAGTGAAGAATCGTCAGTTTTGTTATTAAATTTGTGAGTGGTGCACAACCAATATTCTTCCAACACACTGAATAAGTAGAAACAACATCATAAATGACAAAAATACAGAATATAAATGATACATGCCATAATAGATTAGTTCTAGTGATTTTAGAAACCTGGAAACATAAAGAACTAGTTCATAAGAGTCTCTCATTTAGTTATGCTTTACTAGAAAGACAAATCATTTATAAAACAATTCTTCATAACCTAAGGATATTAAACATAATAAAGGGTGATCATATATACTCAATAAGTTTAAAAAAGGGAGATATAAATGATCATATAAGGATAACATAAGCAGTAGGAATTCAACTTCATCCTATTTGTGTACAATATTTCTTTAGGTATGCTTCCCATTCATTTCTAAACACATCTATATCATCTTGTGAATATGAGTTTTTGTGATAGTCATGGTAGTACTGAAAAAATATAAATACACAAAGGATTAATAAATATTTTAAATGAACTCATAATTATTTTCAAAAATACCTCTTTAGGGATGATAGTTTTTTTATGAAATACGACCTCTTTCATAAATTTACAAACATAATAACCACAGTCCTTTCCATTTGTTGGTTTTGGACACTACAAAAACATTGATAAAAATAAGTAATTTGTTTTGATATGTGTTTGGATAGTGCAATATTATTATATATATGATATTGATACACCACCCTATCATAATAGAATCCTCATTAAAAAATAATATAAATTATATAACTAGATGTTTAGTTCTAAAATGTTGGATCTAGTGTATTACCAATTGAAAAAATCCATTATTTGTGGTCGGTTTGTTACATATCCGTGCATTGAATCCCGAAAATAAATCATTAGAGTATCCAAATTGACTGCAATCAGCATCCAATGCTACCTAAAAACACAAAAAGGAATAAGTAATGAAATAAATGAAAATATAGTTGATATGATTAAATTGTAGAGTTTTACCTCTGTATCATTGGTATTAAAAAGAGTATATCATCCATAATTTTGTTTTCAAACGATTTGAGCAGGGATGACATTATATAAGCCTCTTTATCAGAATTTATTTCTTCTTTTGAAGAGGTGATATGAGGACTAATGAGTCCAAATTTTTGTTTATGAGGAAATCCCTTAAATTGTTTTTCATATATACACCCGTAAAAAATATAAAATGTATTTAGTTATAATTATCATAGTATATCATCTTTTGTAAAATCAAATCATGAAAACATACTTCTTGTATACATTTAAATCTAATATGCCTAGCCATTCATACTTAGAGATTTCATTTACATTTTCATCACTAATAAAATATGAATTTTACTCTCTGTAAATATTTTTTTTAAAATCAAATTTGTGAGCATTGTCGTCTATCAACTTTGTTTCCACATGAGCCTGCAATGATATTAAATATAGATATAGAACAGGTGGGGTGAAGGTGTTATCTATATATTGTTTCAATCAGTTGGATGATCCTTGAGATATTTTTGAGCTGACATTTTATTTCACCATCTTCTTTTTGTTGTTCTGTAATAACATTCATCAGTTCAAAACTTTTTTCATTAAATTTTAAAGGTTTAGTTTGAAAAATAAATTGGAAATGGATTCCTTTTTGTCGACATGTTTTTTACAAGAATTGACAGCCATGCGATGAATGTTCTAATTGCTTGTTCGACTTTATGAATGTCGTTATCATCATTTTGAACAGGTAGCTCGACACTCGGATCATTAGCTACATTAGTCGACACTCTGACATGATCTGTTGAAAGTTGTCTCTGTGTAGCATATCATTTTACATATTGAACACCGCAACCCTCGCTACAAGGCGATAGGTGGGAGTTGATAGATATAAATCATAATCATTTTAACCTTGTAGAATATTAGTACAGGAAAGATATCAGTGTCTATGTGATTCAAATTTCACAGAAACAATTAATATAACATTGATTACCTTGGTTAAGTAAGGTTTTTGAGGGGAATAGATCATCTCAAAGCTAGAGGGTGGGTGGGGAGGGATCTTCACGCATGGGTTGTTGTTGAGTTGTTTCTTCTCATTTCCTTCCCCCATCAAACTTTATATCATATCTCTTTGGTATCGTAATTTTTCTTGAATCATAGATATTATTTCACTCATATTTTTCATTTCCTCAGTTTTATCCTCCGCTTGTTTTTCTTTCTAAAAATATGTTCAGGGTGTCACCCCAAAACCTGCACCTCTAACGCAGCCATACTATTCTGGCTGCTTCAAGGCCGTTGAAAGTTTTTCCGCATCTGGTGTGGGTGTTGTTGATTCCTGTGACTTTGTTAGATAGAAAATATGGGAAAATAAGTAGTCATTGTTATGTTATAGTGATTTAAAGAAAATCAAATTTATATTCTGTCATACTTACACATGTTTCCCACACTTTTTGTGTGTTTTCATCAATCAGTATCCCCTCTTTATTTAGGTGAGCCTCCTTCTATAACACATGGCATGGGATTGAATCTTATTTCTATTTTGA
This sequence comes from Viscum album, assembly GCA_963277665.1. Taxonomy (NCBI): domain Eukaryota; kingdom Viridiplantae; phylum Streptophyta; class Magnoliopsida; order Santalales; family Viscaceae; genus Viscum; species Viscum album. The sequence goes on along the minus strand of OY728143.1, from coordinate 955,071,223 downwards.
TTCACCAATCTGCATATAAATATAAGAACATGGTTATGGTGTTGTTTTCTATCACATAAAATTATTACTGTAGATTTAAAATACATACCAATTTTTTCTCAAGTGAATCGTACCCCATCTTTTCTTTACGGTATGTGTACACTAGTTTTTTTTCTTGTTCTTTATTTTCATCACTAAGTTTCTATTTCATAAATAAAAAACTGTCAATAAAAGTGATGAATACAAGAAATGTCAAAAAATGTATTACCAGACACAATGTACCTAAAAATTATGCTCCCCACAACAGTTTCTAAACATATCTCACACTCCTTGGGATATCAATTGTGCATAAAGAGGAGGTGGGTGCAGCTTGATTTTCCCTTCAACATCTTTAAGATGATATGTCATTAAAATTTTGTAGACGCCTCTATGAATCCTTCTTGAAACTCTTAATACATATTCCTTGAGTAAGGCATCTACTATAAATTAACTTTGCAATGGATAATGAAGAGTAAGTCAATGTTTTAGTATTTTATTTTATTTTAATATATTAAATAAATGATATCATAATGTTATCATAATCTCTTCCCACATTAGTGTCTTAATCCCAGTGACAACATGGTTTCACAATTGTACATCAATCGGTACTCCTTGCCGAGTGATGATTCCAATTAAGCTACTAAAGATGGCTTTGTTGGGGTTAACATGTTAACCTCACTTATTCTATCCCACCTCATATTTTATTCCATTAAGTTTTTTCCTTAAGGATTTTGGCTAACACTGTCAAACTATGATTCTCTTGTTTTTTTGTGCCGTTAGGGCTTCATTTCCTACCATTTTCTCCAAAGAATCATCATTATGTTTCTATGGAGTGTTAACATCGACACTGGGACCAATAGTAACAAGTTGAGAAACCTATTGTACCTCAACACTAGGACCAACACCAACATGTTGAGAAACCTGTTGTTACTCTGCACTGGGATCAGCATCAGTGGGTTGAGGGACCTGTTGTGCCTCGGGATTGGGCGCATCAGCAGGTGAAAAAGTCATTATCTAAAGAAGTGGTTTAACATTTAATCTAGATTACATAAAAGTAGCAATGAAGATATAATAACATAACATAACACAATGTATACTAAAATAAACAAATAACATGATTATTGAACTCTTTTTTTAAAGGATGAAGAGATTTGACCCCTCTATCAACTATGTAAATCCCTTCGTTGTGGTCTCCTATGATATAAAAAACTTCATCTACATTGGGTCCTCTGTGAAATGATTGTGAAGTACGAATAAAATGTCCATCCTCCATTGAACTTTCATCTGACCCTTCAGTTGTTTTGGTTGATAACAGGACAATTGATCAGTTTTGGCTTGCGGGGTCTTGAACATAAAATACTTATACTGCCTGTGATTCCATTATAAATGGTTCATCTTTCTCCGCTTACTTACTAAAATCAACTTTCACGAATCCCAATTCATCTATTTTAATATAAATCCTATTATCAACCAACTTTCATTGAAAAATTGGCACTTGGAATTTCGTATAATCCAACTCCCATATTTGTTTGATGATGACAAATTATGACGTATTCACATAAATTGGATTTCAGTCCTTAGCACCGAAAACATGCATCGCTTCAACGACAAGTGTAACCCCACTATTCTATATGGTATTGTCTTCATCATGTTCATTAGTATAGAATGTATAACCATTAACTACATAAGCATTGTAAGATAATACATACACACTTGCTCCTCCGGCTAGCCATTGAAGTCGTTCTAAAATTGAGTCCAGATTTTCATCTAACTTCTTAAAAATGTGGTCCCAAAACCATCCTATAAACTATCGATTATGTTTACCTGATATCCATTTTTCAGACCTAAATGAATTCAAATTCCTAATAATTTTTTTGTGGGTTTGAACATATGGGTCAATATGGAAACTGTTAGGAAAAATGTAAAGGTGGGCCTACTCATGATCTGTAATATTGATTGTGACAACCTCTCTTCCAGAAATTCCTTCACCCTCAAGCCGCCAAGTGTGATGAGATTTAGGTAGGCCAATGATTTCTGTGTGTGTGTGTGTGTGGGGAGGGTGGTCTTTCTATAGAGGGGGGGGGGGGTCTAGGGAGGGGGGTGGGCTATCCAGGTGGGGGGGGGGGTGTAGGGGTGTGGGGGAGGGGGTGTGGGTTATCCATAGAGGGGGTGGGATGTCCACTATGAAACGACCATTAGGGATCCTAAAGAGTGAATTATTAGATGGGGAAAATATGGGGAAGAGGGGTTTGGGTGATGGGGTCGAATGACTAATTAGGAATAGGGGAACCTCATTAAAAAGACTAAAACAATATCTTTTCCATTCAAGAATAGGGTACATTATGGTGTATCCTAAGGGTGTATTACATAGTGCAGCATATGATGTCACATTGTTGAATTACCACAAGGTATACACTGCAACACTCACCTCCTAGGAAAAAAAATTAAATCTTGATCATGAATTGTGATGTGACTATATGCCTTATGGAATAACATCCACCCCCAAAAAACAGTATGGAGAGCATAACATATCCAACCTCCCACATGATCCAAACCATTAACATAAGGTGGGTACCATGGATAAACTCAAATACATAAAAGAGGACCTAAATATGAATAACCAATCTAACCTCTAACACAATCTAAATCACTAATAAAAGGTATTCCTTATGGCTAATAATATATACTAGAAGTGTATCGTGAGAAGTTCATAAAAGATCCAACTTACTTCCTGATAAGGACTACCAACGTAAGACAAATACCTTGGCCAAATAAACATACAAAAAGAAGATCCTTGGGTGGTTATAATGTAGCTAACCTCCAACACAATCTGAACCACTAAAATAATTTATGTCTTGTGGAAAATCTCATATACCCTATGATGTATATCCAAACGTAAACTATAATTTTTTTGAAAGAATGTTCTCCTTGGTGGAGTATCTCTACATTTCAATCTCAAGGTCTCTAGGTCTCATCCTCATCATAGATATATAATAACTATTAAGATATAATGAAAAAGAATGGAACATAAGCCTCATCATAGATCTTATATATCTGATGATTGATACCTAGCATTGAGGAGGAAGAGGAGGACGATCGCGACTGAGGAGGAGGAAAAGGCAGCGGCGGTGGAGGATAAAAAGTGGGAATCATTTCCCAACACTAAGTTATAATTTCCCTAGTCATGGGCTCACCAAATAATGGGTATATCATCCCTCAAAATAATTCCTTTATGATATCAATATTACTGGGCAGTGCATCTCAAACCATTTGAATATTTCATAGTTAATATAGCATCTCAGATCAAATTATTATATTTTAAGTGGGAAATGAAACTCATAAAACACATCACAGTATCACATCAAGTATATCATCCCATTATTTAGGCATCTTCAACACAAATTTTCATATCATCCCAGTCCATAGGCCATGTCGGAGTGGTTAGGCAGGTTATCCCGCACCCAAAAAAAGATATTAATCAAGGGGTATCACTTCACCACATAAAAATATAATTACCAATGGGAATAGCCTCCTATAGTATACAAACAACATAAAATGACATAATAAACATTTTATAAAATAAAAAATTAACCATAACCAAGTTTTTCTAACATATGACTCACTCAAAGATTAAGATTAGTTGATCCACACATGCCAAACCCATATCCAAATCCAAAACATGGTAATAACCCACTCGGATATTACATGTCAGAAGGGGGAGGAACACTCACCCCATAAGTTAGTCAAATAAGTAAAAAATTCTACGAGGAAACACTAAGTTCCATTTGGGTCAAGGCTCACATTGACCTCACATAATCCACACATCACTTATTCAAGGGAGGCTAAGGGAACCTATTTTGTTCCCTCTATGTTATTTTATACCAAGGAGGAATACCTATTGGTTATATAGAACCTAATTACCATTAATTTAATTTTCAAACATGGAAAATATTTTCCATTTAATCACTCTATATCACATGTAAGGATAGAACATAGCCCAAAAATAACTTACCTACACTTAAGTGGTGAATTAAAAACATCCTAGTAAAAAACTCAAAATGGAATCTCTCAATTATACCCTTATCCCATATCTAGGGTAGAAAAAATACACTTAACCAAGGTCCGAGGATTCATAGTATTACACAAAGGAATCCCCCAAGGGATCTTGAATGAAATGTTCAATGTATTTTAATTTATTCTAACAACCCCTGATGGTTGTGGAATTAATGTATAATACTAGGGTCCTTAACATCCCTAGATGTTTTTCCGAATACATATGGTCAAGGAAAACAATTTGAGTTGCTTTAATACCAACTAAACAAGTGTGGAAAGACTTCATATCACACAATGCATGAAACAATACATAAAACATTAGTAATGGTTTGAAACCACCAACCTCAAAGTGGAGTTGACCCCGTAATAATGATCAACCACCATATTCTTAGCTCATCCAGGATCGATCAAGAGCTATCATCCATTTTCGAAACACATGAGGAGGTGGCCATGGAGGAGGAGGATGATTCGGAGACCAAAGGATGAGGACGAGGAGGAGGAGGAGGAGGAGGAGGCAGTGACGGTGAAGGATAAGGAGAAGCAGGGTCGCGATGGAGGAGGGATAATGATGGAGGAGGAGGAGAAGGCATCAGTAGCGACAGAAGAGGATGACAAGGCAGCGGTGATGACAAAGGATGAGGAGGAGGAGGGGTCACGACACAGGGTCCAGCTTCTGTAAAGGCTTGAACAGGTGTGATGGAGGAGGGCCTGTTAGGGTTATTTTACAAAAACCAAAAGAACCATTATCAGTGCTAGTTAAAAGTGCTGGTTAATGACATACTTATCAGTGCTAAAATTTTAGCACTGAAAAATTCTTCTTTCAGCAGTCCTTCTTAATTATATATATATATATATATATATATTAATAAGCATTATATATTTATAAATAAAATAAATATATTAAATACAAAAAAATATAATAAATACAATGAATTAATCTAACAAATCTAATAAATCTCTAATGAATATTAAAATCTAATAAATATATTTATTATTTCATGTAATTTATTATAATCTTATAATTATATAATTATATATATACATAATTATAATATTAGAAATTCTTTTTTCAATTAAAAAATTATATATTTTTTAAATTACTAAAAAATATATATTAATTAAAACATTTCTTTTTTATTTAATGTATGAAAATAAACAATATTTTTTAACATTTATATAAAATTTTTATATAAATTAATAATAAAAATATTTACCAGCGCTAAAAAAAGTGCTGATAAAGGGTTCCCTTTATCTGCTCTAGTTTTAGCAATGATAAAGTGCACATTTATTAGTGCTTTTAGCTAGTGCTGATAAAGGCCCACCCCTTTATCAGTGCCATCTGCTTAGCGCTGATAAAGGGAAATGCTTCCGTTAACCTGTTTCATGGTAGTGTCATGTGTACGACAGACTACCACCTCATGAACCGACATCATTTGTTCTTTCATTAACACCTATCAAGGTTGAAAATAATGATATAATTATTGTTTTTATATTATATATATGATATTTATTATTTAATTATGCTTCTGTAATTATTATATAATACACACCTTCATGCTTTCCATTTTGTGGGAATATGATAACATCATTGGTGGATGTGTGGACTACCACCTACTAAAAGTGATTTAATCCATTCAAAATTTACATGGACTATATTAAGGATGAATTTATTAAAAATATTTCACATTTATGACATATATATAATCATAATTTACTTTTATTTCTTTCAAAATGACAAGAAAATTGAAATAACGTTCATACGTACGTACGACCTACTGTCTCCATGAATAGTGTTTTTAATTTCCTATTTCTATATTTTATAGATTATTTTAAATAAATACATAATGAATATATATGATATTAATATCATGGTTTACATTATTAAAATAAGTAAATCATTATCTAACTAAAAGTAATAAGAATGAAACGTCAAAACATGTATAAAAAAATGTTATTACCCGAAACATAACATTAACATAGAATTATTAATAAACATGTAATATAAAGTCATAATAAAATAATATATGGTATTATATATAAGAATATGGTTTTGTGGTACATTAATAATAAACTCATATTTATTATACAGGAGGATTTAATGTGTATGAGGAAACTCATGACTTAAGGTAAGAGTTTTCTTATCTCAGTTTTATTCCTGTAAGATATATGTTATATTCACCACTTATTCTTGTTGTGTGGTATATATACTGAACTACGAAATATTATTCCATGAAATTCCTTAATTTAATGATATTAAAAGTTTTAATTGATGTTAGTATTTCATGGAACTCATGATTCAACAGTTATTCAAGTTGTAAGGGGATGTCTAGTCTATCTTTTATTTATAAGAGACTTATGCCTTATTCACAACTCATTTTTATGTGGTGTATATAATGTAAATGAATGTATTCTATTATTTTTATAATTAAATTTATGGATATTTATATATACATTTTATTATATCTCTTTCATGGGGTTTACGGTTCAAAAGTTACCAAATCGACAACAAATTTTTTTTTCTCAATTTTCCTTATTTGAGACATATGTTATGTTATGCACCTATATTATTTTATGAGGTGTATATAATGAACTTTGAAATATTTTATCATGAATATATTTATATTCAAGATATTTTATGTTTCATGTAATGTTACTCCCTCACGAGGATTATGATTCAAAGTTACGAAAGTGGTAAGGGTTTGTTTCTACAATCTCATCATTTATCATGATTGTTTATGATTATGATTCCATTTATGAAGTATTATGATCCATATCTCAATAAATCTCATGATTTTACTTATCTTATGTTTATTCATTATATCTTTAAGTAATGGTACCATTCCACTATTTGGTATTAAATATAATTAATAAAATGTTTTTAAGAAAATATGACTTTATTTCTCTTTCATTCGGAAATTTATTTTATTCATAAAACATGTTTTATAAAAATGTTTTATTTTTTGAAATTATATTTTTAGCTCATTTTCAAGTAAAAGGATTTTAAATTTTTTTTATGTTTAAAAGTTTTTAAAATTATTTTTAAATATTTCTTTATAATATTCAAAGGTTATTTTCAAAGAAAAAGGTTTTCAAAAATGTTTTATGATTAAAAATTGTTCTAAATCATCATCAAATATTACTTTATACGTTTTCAAATGTTTTTTTAAAATAAAAGGATTAAATTGATTTAAAATATTCCTTTATAAGTTTTCAATTTTACTTATGAAGAATATTTTTCTCAAAATTTTTTGTGATTTAAAAAGTTTTTTTCAAATCGGAAAGGATATTTTCCCCAAGAAATGTTTTAAATGTTTTTTAAAGCATAATTAAAATATTTTCAAGTGGTTTTAAAATAAAAGGATTTTGATAATGTTTTAAAAAATTATTTAAAAAAAAATGTTATTTTCCTAAGAAATTATCCAAGAGATCTTTCAAAATTTTTCTCCATCTAAGATGAAATACTTATTATAGTTTTTTGTTTAACGGGGATATGATCAAAGGAAACTATTCTTAATCTTTCTTTGAATGGTTTATGTTTATGTTGAATTTTTTTTATGAAACCTGTTTCTATTCCATGGGTTATACCATGATAAAATGCTTGTGAAACTCGCTTCCTTTCATGGGTTATTCTATGATGAAATTATTATGAAACCTATCTCTTTTCTACAGGTTGCGATATCGGGAAATGTTTATGATAACCATTTCATTTCATGGGATAGGATATGATATTTATGGGACCAATATATGTTTATGGGTCCTGATATGATAAATGTATTATCTTGTGTAACATGTATGTATGATTTCATTATGTGATAGGTGAGACCTATATCCCCCTCCAATTAATTGGTTAAATATTTATATCTTATGAGATAGATATGACTATAACGAGAAGTGAAATTGGTTCAGTAATACAGGGTTGTAACAAAGAGTGAACTGAGTACAGTAATACAATAATAAAATGAGAAGTGAACTCAATTTAATAATACAAGACTGTAATGAGGAGTTGACATAGTTCAGTTATACAAGGTTGGAATAAGGAGTGAAGTTGGTTTAGTAATACATGTATGGAATGAGAAGTGAACCCGTTTTAGTAATATAGGGCTGGAATGGGGAGTGAACCCTATAACACCCCAAGATTTTATGAGGAAGATTTTTTTTAATTTAATCGATGTCTTGTGTTGTACGCTACACCAAGAATAGGTTGCACTATACACAATTCCATATTAGATTAAAATATATGCAAACACTATTCTAGGCTTGTGTTGCATGCCAGAGCAACCTTCCTCGATAGCGTGTGTTATACGCAATACCGAGTTTCACTAAACAAGATATTACTATAATATTATTATGAACTAACCGTTATGAATAGTAATACCGAATTTTTTAAATTTTATAAATTTTATCTTTCAAAATGGATTTAATTTCTGGATTCGGAATATCGAAATTAGATTATGGTGAATTTTTTGTATTTTTCTGAAAACATTCAATTTTTGATGAATAGTGAAAACACTGAGTTACTATTTAAAAACCGAATTTTTATTTAAATAATTATTATTTTTATTTAAAATTTATTTTAGGTCAAAATAGATAATTAATACCTATATAAGTTCAATGTAATTCATTAGAGTAATTTCATAATAATTTTAAATATATAAAATTTTATTGAACTTTTCAGCGGCTTTTACCTACCTCCTAGGAGCTTTTTGAAAACTTACATAAAACTTAATTTTACCGATTCTATGAGTGAAATTTAGAAAATCCGAGAGACACGGTTAATATCAGGGAGTAAAATGTGGTTCAATAAGATAAAAATGATTTTTGGTGAATAGTAACTTTTTACTTTTATTTACCACGATTAAAAGTAAATAGGGTAATTAAGAGTAAAAATGATATTATTATTACCCTAAAACATATCCTAATTCTATTGGATAAGTATAATTCTACCAAAAACAACCTTAGGAATATAATATTATCATTTAGGTCCACTTGGATTAGATTAGAACATTTATTATTATTTAATTCAAAGAAGAGTTAAAAGAGTTAAAATCAAAATTTAATAACTAAAACATTTTTAATATAGGGTTATGTATAAGATAAATTAGACTCTAAAAATTAATTAGAAATATAAAATTATTTCCTACATAATGGTAGTTTATTTATAATTTTTAGACATTAAATAATTTAATTTATTTATGACACAATGATGATGCAATAATTACCAAATTAATGAAATATTAACATAATTGATGTTATAAATACCCAAATAAATGTAATTTGAGACTTTTTATAAATTCCACTAATTTAATAGGTTAATATGACATATTAGTATTGATTCAATCAAATTTTTTCAAACTAATCATGCTGTTATGATTTTCACAAAAATCAAATACCAAATAGTGTCAAAATTGACATAAAATAGTTTTTAAAAAATACATTATATTATTAATTTTTATTATATTACTAAAAATATAAGGTTCGGAAAAATTACATAGATAAGTTTATATATATTAATAATGAACCACTTGGGGTTCGTTTGGCTTGTTATAGTAAGTTTATTAACCATATAGTGTAAGAAAACAAGAAGACACGGTAAAAGTTAAATTATTTAACATAGAGTTAAATCTAAATGATAAGGTTAAAATAGAAACCGAAACTTGTCTAAGACCAATTGTTTGAGAGTATTTCGACCCATACCCACTTTAGATTCTAAATAAATCAATTTGGAGCTATTATAAACCGAATATGACTTTATTATAAAATAATATTTTATGTTTTCCCTAAGGTGCCCCTCTCCTCCCTTATAAAAGGGAACCTGCTCCCTCTTCTCTTTAGAAACTTTTGAGCCTTCAAGAATTGAAAAACCCTGCCCATTTACCTTATAATCTTCCCTAGAAACATTATAGAGGTTCTGGTCTCCTCAAAATACCAACTCTAGTGCCTTAAAAGGAAGCTTAAAAGAGGTGCGTCGAAGAAGAGGTAATCTCTTATACCGATTCTTTCAAGTTTCTCTCTTTTTCAACTTATTCTTTTCTAGTTGTTTCATTATAAAATAATAATATCAGTATCACTAATATACTTATATGTTATTATAAAAATGAAACAAACCCATTTAACCTTCTATCCATCCTACGGAAAAAGAAATCATCGCATGTGCATACGTACGAAATACCGTCTCCACACCGTGGTGTAATATGTTTTTCCACCACCACCTTACTTGGATGGGTATAATGGTGTACAAAATAACTATATATGGTTATTATAACATCATAATGATTCTGAGATACTATATCATCCACTCCAATTCCATTCAATAATTAGGGAAACGATATCATCGCTCGTGCGTACGTACGGATTACAGTCTCCATGACGCGATGAGATTCATTCTCCATGTTAACCAATAAAGAATGATTATAAAGTATATATAATGAATAATAATGAAATATATGTCATAATGAAGCTACTGGATTTATATATATATATATATATATGTCATCTACTTACTTTCATTCAAGTCAATAAGGAAAGGAAAACAGCGTTCATGCGTACGCACAACCTACAGTCTCTATGAATGATGTATTTCATTTAATTCATCTATCTATTATATATATATATATATACAGAATATATATGATATATAAATCATGATTTAAATTATGGAAGTAAGTAAATCATGATATAATTAATAATAATATCAAGAACAACAAGTCCAAACACGTACGATAAATAAAATGATTTTACCCAAAACGCTGCTTTAACATGGAATTTACAAATAAATGGGTAATATAAAGTTATAAGTGAACCATTTATGATATAATAAAAATTAATATGATTCTGTAATAAGTCAATGACTTTATTTAAATCATTATATAGGAGTTTTGGATAAATACGAAGCATATCAGACATAAGGTAAGGGAAAAGCTCACAATCTCATTTTTATCCAAAATTGTTTATACTTCTGAATTTAATGGGGTATATTTATCATCCACATCCATGTTTCCTCAATATGTAATGTTATTTCTATCCTCCTACAATTTTTTAAAATACAATTTTACGTATTGGTGAGTTTTTTCTGTAAAATATATGAAAGGAAACTTTTTTCGTTTTTAGTATAAGGTACTTTTTGACTTTTCCGGCCAAAGTACTAGAAGAATGTTTTTTTAACTTATACGGCATGAACTGATTTTTATAGTTTCATAATGCCTAATTTGCATGAAGATTTATCTACAAGTTTTCATGGTTATTTTCAATAAAATCCTTTTCTTTTAAAATTGTGTGGCATTTTGTGAAAATAAAATGATTTTGAAGAAGAAAGGATATTTTCCTCAAGAATTTATTTCAAGTGTTTTATCAAAACTATTTTCCATCTAAGATAACATTATTTAGAATATTTATGTTTCAAGTATAATGTATCTATTATTTACATGGTTTGATTTTTATTATGATGAAATGATATCCATTTGTTTTATATGGATTAGGTGATGATGGGATGATGTTTATGAAACCCATTTTATTCTTTGGGTTATGAGGAATGATTTATGTTTATTTTGTGGCACAAGTAAGAATGATTTAATTATGAGATGGGTGAGACCTATATCTACCTCCAATGGATTGGGTAACGATTTATATCTCATGAGATAAACATGGCTGGAACGACAAGTTAATCCGGTTCAATGATACATGACTTGAACGAGGAGTGAACTCGATTCAGAAAGGGTCTTTGTCCACTAAGATGGCCTTGGCAGCAATGCCTTGGCTACTATGGAAATCATATCATGTGATTAGTGGTTTTAAACAATTAAATGTTTTATTCCCATGCTATTTTATCATGATTGATGTTCCATTATGATCTATGCCTTAAGTAAATCCATGTTTTATGACATTGCTCAAGATTTGGATGTTTAAATATTATTTTCATGTTTTTAAGTTCAAATGTATGTGGTTGTTTTATTTTCTCCATGATTACCCTTACTGAGCATTTGAGCTCACCATTTATATGTTTTCTTTTCCCCAGGATATAAAGAAAGGTTTTAGGTAAGAAAACAAAAGGGGAAGATCTTTATAGGAGATGTTGAATATCTTTCACCATGATTAGAAGATTATGTTCTAAGTTTCCAAAGACACTAAACTATTACGGCCCTTGTGTGCTGGTTTTTTTTATGTATTAATTATTACACAAAAGTAATGTAATGTCAATGTACGTCAAGTTCGGGGTCTCTACAGTTGGTATCAAAGGGAAGGTTTAGTCAACCTTTTGAAACTAGGATGCGAAAACTTTAGTGAAATCCCTAGAGATATTTCTAAGGTATGTTTAGGGATGTCTCTAAGGTTAATTATAAGTATAGGTTATAGTCCTAGAATTACGGTAATGATATTAGAATTAGACCTAAGATGTTAGATATTGAAGGTAATCCCCCTTGATTATGATTTTTGCCTCTCACACTAATTTTTTTGGGGTTTTAGAAAATGGCTGGAAACAGGAAGAATCACAATAATGGAGGATATGATGGACAATGGAATGATATTATTCATGAGAAACAAAATGAAATAGGATTTGGAAGTCCAAACATCGTTATTATGCCTAATCAGCAATCTCATAATATGATTAATAATATCAACTTTGGTAAGTTTCCCGACTCATCTAATAAGAGAAAGATGGAGTTTTATGATGATCATAGAGGAAAGAAAGTTCAATTTCCCTCATGTAAGTCATGTGGGAAGAGGCATCAGGGAGAATGTTTCAAAGGAACTAGAATATGCTTTGGGTGTGGAAAAGAATGACACAAATCTAGTAACTGTAAAGGAAAAGGTTCAGTTAAAACCATAGACAAGGATAATGGTATTTCTAAGACATCAACAACGGTTAAATGTTTTAAAAGTGGAATGTACGGGCATATTGCAAACCAATTCCCTAAGGGAAAGTCTCATGAAGAGAATCATCATAGTCATATGGGTAGTATTTATGTTGATGATGATGAAGAGACTACAAATGATATGTGAGATGAAATAATTGTTCAAGATCGGTCAATGGCTTAAAAAGGTTTTGGAATGATTACATGTTTATCAAGAGTAAAGTTGTATAATTAATCTCATGGTACTATGGAATAAAGAAACATCTAAGGATTGTTACACTATTATTTTTCCTTATGTTTTTGAAAGTATATGTTAAATGGTACCGGTAAACATGAAAGGTTATTCAGATATTTTTGGAAAACACCTAATATGCGCATAAATAAGGGATAAGGAGATAATGAAATGTTTGATAGTATTAATGAGCTCATGACTGATATAATGACAAAGTGATATCATGGATTGAGTATATATAATTTTTGGTATTTTGGTATGTGAAAGGAGTTACCTTTTGATAACATTCATGTTTTCACTATGGTTCTATGATAATTTATGTTTCAAGATAATACATGATTAAGGTATTAACATGTTTGGAATGTGATCAACAAGATATATCTTATGATATATGGGGGATAGGTGATGGTATTAACATGCTTGTTATGTGACATTTCCAGTAATCGTTTTATTTATACTATGAGATAAGATAGATGTATTTTGGATAAGTCTAAAGATTGGAATGGATTATGCTAGACATTAGATAGTATTATTTCATGATAGAACTTTTTTCGATATTATTTAGGTAATGTTATAATAGTGTAGTTTTAGAAAAAGGACAACCTGTGGGATGGGTGACAACCCATCGCGTTGGACAAGGATGCGGGAATCGAACCCACAACCAAAGTGCGACAAGCTTTTATCACCTACCACTAGCCTACAAGAAGTCCCTGTTTAGTAGAAACTAGTTTTATTTTATTAAGCGGTATGATAGATGAAGTATAAGTCCATTTTTGGAACCATATACGATTAGTCTCACCGTAGATGGACTTATGTATTTCACGTTTTCTAACCTTATTTTTGAGATAGATAGAATGACCCACAGTTCTATCACATGATCTGCTAACAATTCACGAATGACGAATTGAACTTCATTTCTTTAAGAGATAAAGTGGAAATTGTTCGAGGCACGAACAACGGTGAGATTTTACCAAAATCAAGTAAGTATTTCTTTTAATTCAACAATTCTTCAACATTAGGGAAATGATCTTGAAAACTAAAAACGTTGTCCTAGTACCCTCATACCCAATAAATCAGATGACCCCTTAGATCATCACAAATTTATGGCTTTGTGATTGATGGATTTTTCATAGTCACGTTCTCTACCACTATCCATCAGAATTTGATGGTTAGATTTCTATTCCATATCCATATTTTAACTTATGTTCTTCTATGTGGAAACCCAGTGATGAGTTAATTTGGGTAACCGTTACATTTTGTACTTTAGTTTTTAAAATTAAGTTTTAGTATTCCTTTTTATGATGTGGGTTTCTATGAAAGAAACTTAAAAGTAGTAAATGATTTATAACCCTGACGAATTTCAGGGGCAAAATTCATTTTAAAGGGGGTATAATGTAACACCCTGAGATTTTATGAGAAATATTTTTTTTAATTTAATTGATGTCTTGTGTTGTACACTACACCAAGATTAGGTTGCGCTATACACAACACCGTATTAGCTTACAATATACACAAACACTATTCTAGGCTTTTGTTGCATGCAATAGCAACCTTCCTCGATTGCGTGTGTTATACGCAATATCAAGTTTCAATAAACAAGATATTACTATAATATTATTATAAACTAGCCGTCATGAATAGTAATACCTGATTTTTTAAATTTTATAAATTTTATCTTTCAAAATGGATTTCATTTTTGGATTTGTAATATCAAAATTAGCCTAGGGTGAATTTTTGGTATTTTTCTGAAAACATTCAATTTTTGATGAATAGTGAAAATACTGATTTACTATTTAAAAATAGACTTTTTATTTAAATAATTATTTATTTTATTTAAAATTTTTTTTAGGTCAAAATAGATAAATAATACCTATATAAGCTCAATGTAATTAATTGGAGTAATTTTATAATAATTGTAGATATATAAAATTTTATTGAACTTTTCATCGTCTTTTACCTACCTCCTAGGAGCTTTTTGCAAACATAGATAAAACTTAATTTTACCACTTCTGTGAGTGGAATTTCAAAAATCCGAGACACAAGATTAATATAAAGGAGTAAAATGTGCTCAATTAGGCAAAAATAATTTTTGGTGAATAGTAACTTTTTTCTTTTATTTACCACGGTTAAAAGTAAATAGGGTTAAGGGTAAAAATGATATTATTATTACCATAACACATGTCATAATTCTATTGGATAATTATAATTCGACCAAAAAAAACCTTAGAAATATAATATTATCATTTAGGTCCACTTGGATTAGATTAAGACATTTATAATTATTTAATTCAAAGAAGAGTTAAAAGAGTTAAAATCAATGTTTAATAACTAATTTTTTTAATATAGGGTTATACATAAGATAAATTAGACTATAAGTATTAATTAGAAATATAAAAGGATTTCATACATAATTTTATTTTATTTATAATTTTTAGACATTAAATAATTTAATTAATTTATGATACAATGATGATGCAGTAATTACCTTATTAATGAAATATTAACATAATTGATGTTATAAATACCCTAATAAATGTAATTTGAGACTTTTTAGGAATTCCACTAATTTTCTAGGGTAATATTACATGTTATTATTGATTCAATGAAATTTTTTAGAACTAATCATGCTGTTATGATTTTCACAAAAATCAATTACCAAATAGTGTCAAAATTGACATAAAATAGTTTTTAAAACATATATTATTTTATTAATTGTTATTTTATTCCTAAAAATCTAAGGTTCGGACAAATGACTTATATAAGGTCATATATATTAATAATGAACCACTTGTGGTTCTTTTGGCTTGTTATAGTAAGTTTATTAACCATATAGTGTAAGAAAACAAGAAGACATGGTAAAAGTTAAATTATTTAACTTAGAGTTAAATCTAAATGATAAGGTTAAAATAGAAACCTAAACTTATCTAAAACCTATTGGTTGAGAGTCTTTCGACCCATCACCACTTTATCTTCTAAATAAATCAATTTTTAGCTATTCTAAACTGAATATGACTTTATTATAAAATAATATTTTAAGTTTTTCCTAAGGTGCCCCTCTCCTCCCTTATAAAAGGGAACCTCCTCCCTCTCCTCCTTACAAAATTTTGAGCCTTCAAGATCGAAAAACCCTTCCCATTTCCCTTATCAAATTCCATAGAAACATTATAGCAGTTCTGGTCTCCTCAAAAGTCCAACTCTAGTGCCTTAAGAGGAAGCTTAAAAGAGGTGCGTCGAAGAAGAGGTAATCTCTTCTACCGATTATTTCAAGTTTCATTCTTCTTAAACTTCTTCTTATTTAGTTGTTTCATTATAAAGTAATAACATCAGTATCACTAATATACTGATATTTTTTTATAAATATGAAACTACCCCATTTCACCTTCTATCCATCCTACGGAAAATGAAATCACCGCGCGTGCGTACGTACAAAATTCCGTCTCCACGCCGTGGTACAATCTGTTTTTCCACCACCACCTTAATTGGATGGTTATAATAGTGTAAATAATAACTATATATAGTTATTATAAAATCATACTGATTCTGAGATACTATATCATCCACTCCAATTCCATTCAATAATTATGGGAACTATATCATCACTTGTGAGTACGTACGAATTACAGTCTCCATGACGCGATGAGATTCATTCTCCATGTTAAACAATCAAGAATGATTATAAAGTATATATAATGAATAATAATGAAATATATGGAATAATGAAGCTACTGGATTTATGTATATATATATGTCATCTACTTACTTTCATTCATGTTAATAAGGAAAGGAAAACAACGTTCAAGCGTACGTACGGCCTACCGTCTCCATGAACGATGTCTTTCATTTCATTCATATATATATTATATATATATACTGAATATATATGATATATAAATCATTATTTACATTCTTGAAGTAAGTAAACCATGATATAAGTAATAATAATATCAAGAACAACAAGTTCAAACACGTACGATAAATAAAACGATTTTACACAAAACGCTGCTTTAACATTGAATTTACAAAAGAACGGGTAATATAAAGTCATAAGTGAACCATTATTGATATCATAAGAATGAATATGATTCTGTAATAAGTCAATGACATTATTTAAATCATTATACCAGAGTTTTGGATACATATGAATCATATCAGACATAAGGTAAGGCAAAATCTCACAATCTCATTTTTATCCAAGATTTTTTATACTTCTGAATTTACTGGGGCATATTTATCATCCACATCCATGTTTCCTCAATATATAATATTATTTATATCCTCCTACAATTTTTTAAATCCAATTTTACATATTGGTGAGTTTTTTTTGTAAAATATATGAAATGAATCTTTTGTCGTTTTTAGTATGAGGTACTTTTTGATTTTTCCAGCCAAAGTACGAGAAGAATGTTTTTTTTAACTTATACGACATGACCAGATTTTTACGATTTCATAACACCTAATTTTCATGAAGCTTAATCTACAAGTTTTCTTGGTTATTTTTAATAAAATCATTTTATTTTAAAATTGTGTGGCATTTTGTGAAAAGAAAATGATTTTGAAGAAGAAAGGATATTTTCCTCAAGAATTTATTTCAAGTGTTTTATAAAAACTATTTTCCATCTAAGATTACATTATTTAGCATATTTATGTTTCAATTATAATATATATATTATTTACATGGTGTTATTTTTATTATAATGAAATGATATCCATTTGTTTTATATGGATTATGTGATGATGGGATGATGTTTATGAAACCCATTTTTTTCTTTGGGTTATGAGGAATGATTTATGTTTATATTGTGGCACAAGTAAGAATGATTTCATTATGATATGGATGGAACCTATATCTCCATACAATGAATTTGGTAAATATTTATATCTCATGAGATAGACATGGCTGGATTGGCAAGTAAATCCAGTTCAGTGATACATGACTGGAATGAGGAGTGAACTAGATTCAGAAAGGGACTTTGTCCACTAAGATGGTCTTGGAAGAAATGCCTTGGATATTATGGAAATCATATCATGTGATTAATGGTTTTCCACAATTAAATGTTTTATTCCCATGCTATTTTATCATTATTGATGTTCCACTATGATCTATTCCTTACGTACGACCATGTTTTATGTCATTGCTCAAGATTTTGATGTTTAAATATTATGTTCATGTTTTTAAGTTCAAATGTATATGGTTTTTTTATTTTCTCCATGCTTACCCTTACTGAGCATGTGATCTCACCCTTTATATGTTTTCTTTTCCCCAGGATATAAAGAAAGTTTTTAGGTAAGAAAACAAAATGGGAAGATCTTTATGAGAGAGGTTTAAGATCTTTCACCATGATTAGAAGACTGTGTTCCGAGTTTCCTAAGACACTAAACTATTACAGTCCTTGTGTGTTGTTTTTTATTATGTATTAATTATTCCGCAAAAGTAATGTAATTTCCATGTACGTCAAGTTCAGGGTCTCTACAAACCCGATCCAATAAATGACTTTTTCCATTAAGATGGTGTTGGGAGTGAATGTTTACTACTAATATAGTTTGGGGAGTGAACCCATTCTACATAGATTGCCTTGTAAATAAGACTTTACTACTATGGAAATCATTTTATATGTATATATGTATACCAAAATTACATGTATTTTTATTATGTTATGCTTTCATGGATTATGATCTAGATTCCCTTATGATTCATTTATTATGAACTTCTAATATTTATGCCATGATTGATGTTTATGTTTTTTGATATCTAGGGTAGAATTTTAAAATTTTATGATAATGTTCTCATACACTTATTATTATGTAATTCTTACATATATACTTAATTTACCCTTATTGAGCATCTAATCCCACCCTTTCTTATGTTTTCTTTCGAAGGGTTATGAAGAATGGTTTTAAGTAGGAGTAATAAATGGGTATATCTTTGTGGGAAACATTTAAGATCTTTCACCAAGTTAGAATATTGTGTTCTAAGTTTCTAAAGACACTAAACTAAAATGGTCCTCATGCATGTAATTTTATAATGTGTTGAATATTATTCTAATAATGATGTAATATCCATGTATGTTATTAATTGGTCACTATAGTTGGTATCAAAGGAATTGTTTTGTCAAACTTTGGAAACTAGGATGATAAAACTTTAGTGATATCAATAGGGATATTTATAAGGATATATCTATGGATATTTATAAGTATAATTATAAGGATGAGTTAAAGTTTATGAACATTTCCAAGAATTTTGGTAAAGGGTTGATAAAGATATTTCCAATAAATTACATCCCTATATAGATACTACTAGTGGATGTATTAGGGGAATAGAAACATGTTTTTTAATAGAATGAAACAAATAAAGTAACTAAAAATAGAAAATTAAAAGTTTTTTTAACGCAATGGATGAGAATAATAACCTCTCTAAGGTATCATAGACTATCAAATTCATTAAATGTAGAATGTGTGGGCATTATGAAAATCAATGTCCTATAAGAAATCTAATTATGGAAATATGAAATGTTGTGAGAGTAATAGTCTTCTTATTAATGATAAAGATACCACGAGAGACATATGAAAGGTATGTTCTATTATAATAGTATTGTTTATAATAATGATTAAATTCAGTAGTCATGATTCATATTTCATATTTTAGGAAAGTGGTATTAAGTAATAAAATAATGAAGCTCAGTTAATGGATTAAGGAAGAGGTGGAATGAGATAAATATTAATGTATTTAAATCAAAGTATTATAAATTATATAAATATTTTTAAGAAGTTTTTATTTAAGGATTTTCAAGAACAAGTTAAATGATACAGATGACCTATAAAAGTGATATAATGGTAAGGTAACATTAAGGGAAGGTAACCCTTAACATGTTCTTGAGGATGAGAAAATGATATTTAGTATAGATAAAGATATTATTATAGGGATTAAGTAAATTGGATAATATTTATGACCTCATAATAAATAAAGGATTTGTTGAAAAATTGGTTTGTGCTATCGTTGATTAAGTTTACAAAATTTTTATATTTAAGGAATATATCCAATAATCTTTGGTATAAGGAAGAAAAAATGTTTTCAATATGGATTTATGGTAATTCAGGTTATTACCATGTTTAAAGAGAGTACATGATGAAGGTATTCACATGTTTGGTATGTGAAAAACAAGATATATATTATAATATATAGGGGATAAATGTTAGGATGACTTTTAGAAATTCAGTGACCTTCTTTATAAATATTTTTTATTTCCATATTTCAGAAGGGTTATAAGATTAACCATTTATGGAATGGTTTAAGCTAAACTTAATATCATGTTTTATAATTAAAGTATTATATCCCAATTAGAGTATTTATACATATTGAATAATACGTGCTAACCATTTTGTTGTGATGTTAACTAAAGAAAAATGGAATGACTTGTCATTCTATTTTTGGATCTAAGGACCTATTAGTGATTCATAGATAAAAAATTCTCCTTCATTTCATGGAGAAATATATGAAGTAGAAATTGATCAGGGCACAACCATAGGGAGATATTGGGCTTATGAAATGGAATAAAATCAAGTAAGTATATATTCTCAAGAAAATTATTCAAAATTAGGAAAATGGTCTTTAAATAAATTATAGTCCCATTATCATCATTTTTATGATATCAATGAACTTTTTAAAGCCCCTTTGGGTTATGGATTTGTGATTGTTAGCATTCTCTTGACCAAATTCTATATCACTCACCATTAGAACTTGATAGTTATATTTTCCTTCATTGTCCATGTTTCCACTTGTGAACAATGTTCTCATATGTGGAAACCTAGTTATGAGTTACTTTGGGTAACAATTATGTTCCCAACATTCATTTTTAAAGGAAATATTTGAATTCATATTTTTATGATGTGGGTTTTTATGAAAGGAACATTCAAGTATTATATCTTTTATGACCCAGATAAATTTTGAGGGTGAAATTCATTTTATGGGGGATAGAATGTAACACCCTGGGTTTTTATGAATAATTATTTTTGAATAAATTAAATTTCTTTGATGTGTTTCATTTCACACCATACTTATTTATTCTTGCTTTATAAGTAACACCAATTTAATATTGTGCTAAAAACAAAATATATATTAGATTTCAATAAATGTAACACTATTTTTGTCTTGTGTTACACATAATGTGGAGTTCCTTCGATATCTTGTGCTACACACAAGATTGAGTTTTACCAAACTACAATATACTATTAATATTATTATGATAGTTATCACGTAGCCATTATAATGGTGAGTATGAATAGGATCAACTAAATTATAAAAATATTATTTACACAATTAATTATTTGGTTACCAATTAATTATAAATGAGAGTAAGAACTATTGGAAAATAAAGAAATTCCTTTTCTGAAAAACTATTTTTCTTTATACAAACACATTTTATATCAATAAATTAAACAAACCAATTTTTATGAATGATTTTAATAATATATATATATATTATATTTAATAAACTATTTAACACTCATATTATGTGTTTTATAGACAAGATATAAGAATAAATCCAATTTTACCCAAAAAAGATATATTTTTCTAAAAATTACCTTTACCACCTTTTAATTGCGCAACTATTTTAATTCTAATTTTTTGAAATTTTATAAATTATATTCTGAAAAAATAAATTTTATTTTTGAAATATTAATATAAAAATTTACTTTAGTTAGATTTTTGGTATTTTTCTGAGAACTTTCATTTTTGATGAATAGTGAAAAACATTGAATTTTAATTGAAAACAACATTATCATATAATTTATTTATATAATAAATTTATATTTTAAATTAGTTTTAATGAATATTTAGATCAATTATAGAAATATTAATACAATTAATGTCATTAAAATCAAAATTACATTGAAATTGAGCATAAAAACCTTTCATACTTTTGAACATTTTCACTTTAAAACCCATTGTTTCATCCCATTTATGGGATTATTTTAAATTAATTCCTACCATTTCAATGATTGGAATATAAAAAAATTAATTAAATATTTTAATTAGAATAATTTATAATTTATGATAATGTTAACTTAAATTTTTACAAAAACTATTAGTGAAAATAGTTTAAATTAATTACAATGATTAGGAGAAAAATGAGTTTACCAAGGGAATAAACTTTAACTTAAGGATCCAAAATAACCTAGAAAACCTTTCCACAACCCATTTTTTTCAAAATATTTAGAAAATTTACCCTCTTTTATAAAATATTTTCTATTATTGTAGGTTCATGATGTAAGTGAGACCTCTTAGTAGTGTTTACGTTTTTGTATTTATAATAATGCCACTCCTCCTCCACTATATAATGTCACTCACCCCCTTCACTTATTCAAACCTATAAAGACATTAATAAAATCCAGAAAATGTAAAAATAATGTAACAAATTACCTATTAAAAACCTATAAGCCTCAATTTTTGGAATAAAGTAAACCAATTAAATCCTTTGGTGCAAATGAAAATAAGTTACATGAAGAATACGTAACGTTCTTCAACGAGCACTTTTGTTTTATTTCTTTCTGTACCCATTAAATTATTATTATATCAATATTATATAATAAAATAACTATCCTAAATATACTTATATTGATTTTTTGTTAAGGTTATGAACTAAAACATTACACACTTCCATCAAATGGGATACACAGTCATCATTTGCGTGTACGGTGGGCTACAACCTCACGAACTGATGTTGTTGGATCTTCCATTACCACCTCTGAAGGTTTGAAATGATAATGGAATTAAAATTTTTATGTTATATATATGTGTTATTTATGATTTATTTATGCTACTATAATTATTATATAACACATACCTTCATTCATTCTAGTTTGTGGGAATACGATAACATCGTTTTGGGACATGTGGACTACCGCCTCTTCAAATCGATGTGATCCGTTCACAGTTTACTTGAAATGTATTAAAGATGATTTTATTAAATATATATGATATTTATTACATAATTATTTTAAAATAATGATAATATATATATACACATGATTTTTTTTAATTTCAACATGATAGAAAAATGGAAACATCGTTCATGCATACTTATAACCTACCGTCTCCATGAATGATATATTTCATTTACTATTTCCATATATTATAGATTTTTATAAATAAATATATAATGAATATATATGATATTATTATAATGGTTTACATTATTTAAATTTGGAAATCCCGATCTAAGTAAGAGGACTAAGAATGACAAGTAAAAACATGTACGAAAAACAAAGCAGTTATTACCCGAAACATGACATTAAAATGGAATTGTAAAAAAAAGGTAATATAAAGTCATAATAAAATAATATAGGGTATGATATATAATAATATCTTTATTTGGTATATTTATAATAAAATTATATTTATTATACAAGAGGTTTGAACGTGTATGAGAAATATCAATACTTAAGGTAAGAGTTTTCTTGTCTCACTTTTATTTCTATGAGATATATGATAAATTCACCATTTATTCTTATTTGGTCGTGTATATACTAACCTGTGATATTTTTTATCATGAAATTAATTTATTTAATGATATTTAAATTTTTAGTTGATTTTATTCTTTCACATATATAAAAATTCAAAAGTTACTCAAGTAGTAAGTGGATTTCTAGTCTGATTTTTATTTTTGTGAGACTTATTCCATATTCATCACTGATTTATTTTTTGTGGTGTATATACATACAATGAATTTATTATATTATTATTAACATTAAAATAATTTTCATTTTCATATCAATTTTATTATCTCTCTTTCATTGGGTTTATGGTTCAAAAGTTATCAAATCAGTAAGATTTTGTCTCAATTTTCCTTCTTTGAGACACATGTTATGTTATGCACCTATATTATTTTATGAAGTGTATATAATAAACCTTGAAATGTTTTATCATGAATATGATTATTTTAATTATATTTTAAGCTTAATTTAATGTTACTCTCTCATGGTTTTTATGATTTAATTTTATATAATCTCATCATTTATCGGGATTGTTTATGATTATGCTTCCCTTGATGAAATATTATGATATATCCCTCCAGAAATATCATGAATTTTATAATCCTATGGTTATTAATGATATATTAAATTAATGGTAACATTTTCCACTCTTTTTTACATAATATAATTAAGAAAATATTTTTAATAAAATCCAACTTTATTTCTCTCTTTAGTAGAAAATATGTTTTATTCATAAACTATGTTTTCTAAAAAAATTTACAAAATATTTTGAAATAATAGTTTAAGATCATTTTCAAGGAAAAGTGTTTTAATATTTTTTTTTTGTGTTTTAAAGTGTTTAAAATGGTTATAAAATATTCCTTTATAACCTCTCAAGGTTATTTTTGAAGGGAAAAGGTTTTTAAAATTATTTTATGATTTAAAAGTATTTTAAATGATTTTGAAAGATTCTTTTATTACTTTAGAAACATTATTTTCAAAGAAAATTATTATAATAGTTTAAAATACCCCTTTATAAGTTTTCAATGTTATTTTTATATAAAAATGTTTTCAAAATGTTTTATTATTTAAAAGAAAATTTTCAAAGTATAAAGTATATTTTTATCAATAAATGTTTTAAATGATATTTAAAGCATAATTCATAATTTTTAGAGTGGTTTTAGAAGAAAAGGATTAAGTTAATAGTTTATTAAAAAATTATTTTCTAAAGAAAGGTTATTTTCCTTAAGAAGTTCTCCAAGGGATCTTTCAAAATCCTTCTCCACCTAAGATGACATCCTTTTATATAGTTAATGATTTACTGTATATTTCATCCAAGGACACCATTAATATTCTTTCATTGAATGGTTTATATTTAATTTTACATGTTTTTTATGAAACCCATTTATCATCCATGGGTTATAACTTGATAAAACTCTTGAAAAATCTGATTCCATTCACAAGTTAAACTATGATTTAATGATTATGAAACCTACCTATTTATTAAAGGTTATGATACAAGGAAATTTTTATGATAACCATTTAATTTCATGGGTTATGATATGATGTTTATAGAACCCATAAATTTTTATGGGTCATGATATAGGGATATATTATTATCTTGTGGCACATGTATGTATTATTTCATTATGTGACAGATGATACCTATATCTCCCTCCAATGTATTGGGTAAAGATTTATATCTCATGAGATAGATAGGAATTAAATGGGAAGTGAAACCGGTTTATTAATACAATTAAATAAAGAAGAGTGATCTTGGTTCATTAATACATGGATGGAATGAGGAGTAGACTCAGTTTAATAGTATGTGGCTGTAATGAGGAGTAAACTTAGTTCAGTTGTACATGGATGGAATGTTGAGTGAAATTGGTTTAGTAAAACAAGGATAAAATGGGAAGTGAACTCAGTTCATTAATATAGGATTGGAATGGGGAGTAAACCGAGTTCAGTAAATGAATTTGGCCACTAATATGGTCTTGGTAGTGAACCATGACTATCAAGATAGTTTTGGGAGTGAAACCACTCCACTAAAATGGCCTTATTAGTAAGCCTTTTCTACCATGGAAATCATTTTATATGTTTATGTGTCTGTAGAATTCCATGTATTATGCTTATATTATACTTTCCTAACTTATTCTATTGATTCCCTTACAATTAATATCTTATGAACTTCTAATATTTATCCCATGATTCATGTTTATTTTCTTTAATATGCTTAGTATGATTTTTCAAAGTTATTATTATGTTATCATAACCATATTTTTATGTTATTCTTACACATATCTTTTTTACCCATACTGAGAATCTTAGATCTCCCTTTATTATGTTTCTTTTCCCCAGGTTATGAATAAAGGTTTTAAGTAAGAGTACTAAATTGGAATATATTTGAGGGGTGCATTGAAGATCTTCACTAAGTTAGAAGTTTGTGTTCTAAGTTTCAAATAAACTAAAATATTCTGGTCCTTAGGCATGTAATTTTGTAATGTGTTGAATATTCATATAAAATGATGTAATATACTTGTATGTCAAGCCTGGCTCACTATACTCAATCACATTGTTTTTGATAAAGGTCCCTAAGTGGGAAAAGAATCCCACTTATGTGGTATATCTATGGGCTAAGTTAATCATCTGATGTTAAGATGGGATTTATTCTACCTCCATGGAATTTTAGTTCCTAATGAAAAGAAGAAGAAAAAGGTATATATTTTTGTTCCTAGGAGTAATTGGATGAATATCCACACCCCACGACATTATATGGATATAAGGTTTATATATAACCTAAAGATAATCCTGGGTTGTGTATGTAATAATTTGTGCATTTGTAATAAATGTATTAATTCCTCAACTAATTCATAAATCATTTTCTTGGAATACATTTAACTCTCATGTGTCTCAAATTATGAAACATTTCATTAATGATAGATATATGGATGATTAAACAAAATTAAAATGTTTATCATTCATATACCAAAAAATCATAGATAGTGGTTGTATCACATGCATGTTGTAAAACCATAGAACATAGCATCATATATCATATACAAAGAAGGATTTAAGGAATATCACCTTCGAGATCAACATGATCATATTAAATATTAAGCTAATTTTAAAATTTGGGTATAAAAATATGATTACTATGATTATATAACCCCGATACAGATGCCACTTTAAATAGTGCTCTGGGTTGGTTAAAAATTGGGCCTTAGGCGTGCCTCTCTATATGCCAAATGCTAATGACTAGAAGCGAGGGTGTAAAGAGGTGATATTGGGGAGACTATACCCTTAGGTGATGATAATAATAATGTTCCATATATAAAAATGGTAGTATAAAGACAATAACATAACAAATTCAATAACACAATCTAGAAAAAGAAGAAGAAATAGGAGCATAATAAAAATGCCATTTACAAAAAACATATTCCATAAAAGGTTATACAGAATAGTAGACAAGAACGGTCACTTATGGATAATCATTAGTACATATATTTATAAATCATTCTAAAAAAATTGAAACTTCAGATGATGCAAAAGAACCACCATATTCCATGTTCCATCCATCGCATGCTAAGTAGTATGACACAATCAATAAGGTCTAGCTCCTGATATGGACCCCTTACCTAGTATTAGAGACATAAAGTCTGCACGGGTCCTAAGGGGCCTGTCTTGGGTGTGATAATGAACTCACTAGGACACCACCAATGTTTTTAGGTGTTACATCAATAATTATATAGGTGTATGCTAAAAATAATAAAAAGGAAGCACATTAACATTTAATAAATAACAAGATTCCCTTATGCTTAACATCCATAAGGAAGAAATCAACTACTTCATACATCACTGGTATAATTTTGAACACCTTCCCAAAATTATATATATGGAATAAAACATCTAACTGTATATATATAATTACATTGGTGAGGATCCATGTCATAAGCCCAAGGTACCCCTTGATGAGAAGAAACCTAGGTGAACACTTAGGTTCCATCAATAATTGTGTCACCGATACTACGTGCCATAAATAAAATAACCTAATGTCCATATGGCATGCCCAATCAATAATATTTGGTTCCTAAGGACCTCCCTTTAAAGATCCCCCGTCACCTCAATATTTAGACGTCCTGAGGTAGAATGATATTTATACTCCAATAAATAATCACCATAAACTCAATAGACGACGTCCCTAGGTATGATGAAATCCATCCTCCTAATGTACTGGAACATTAGAATAAATTATCACATTGATCCTTAGCCCCCAACCAATGGTCTAAACACCATAAACAAAAGGTCCATCACCATCCATGTGGTTTTCAATGATGAACACCTCCAAATAAATCTAATGGTCTACACCACCCCCTAAATGACATAGACTACAGGGTAATCCACCCCCAACGTGGTCAACACCACCTTGAATGATTTCTATATGTGTGAAAAAAACTCCAAATGCACATCGATTAACAAACAATGAGTGGAAATAACCAAACATCCTAATATACATCATCCTAAAACTCATTCCCCTATGAACATATCACCAAATCATGATGGTCAAAACCATCTCAAGTAACAGGAACCAAGCCCTCTACCTAACAACCTCATCACCTCAGCCTGATGAACATGTCACCTCAATCTAGTGATCAATATCACCCCAAGTTACCCAGGCTATGTTCAACTTGATGAACTAAGTCGCCTAAGTCCATTTGATCAAGATCACCTCAATACTCAGGATAAGACCATCGAGTTCCCATAGAACTAGACAATTTAATATACATTATTCAATTTAATTAAATAAACACTCCTAACTTAGAATTACTTTGTTAGATCAATCCCCTCACCAAGATTGACCAATTATAGTGTACCGAGAGCATGCCTATAGGCATATCACATAATCAGTTTAATCAAATTAAAAGAAAACATTAATTTATTAGTGTCTCGCTCAGACAACCCACCCCATTAACAATTAATAATTCACATAATAATATTTTAAAATCAAGGATAAATCTACACACCACCTACCTCATATTAGTAGGAAAGAATTTGTATGATATTGACCTCTAACTCAAGCTGAATTGGAATAAAATGTAATTTTAGATGAATTCCTTGAAATAAGAAAAAATATATGGCATGGATTTAGTGATCCATTTGGAAATCTAAAATAAGAAAAGAAGGAATATGATTAAAGGTCTTACTGATGCGGTTCTAATGTGACCAACTAATCTTAGATCAAAGATCATATGACAAAGATGGATCAAATCCTTGGGAGACGGGAGATGTTGGTGCTCCCTTTTCTATGTGGTGGAAATGGGAGGGAAGTGATAAGAAATAAGGTAAATATAAAAAGTGGAAATTTCATATTTTCAAACAAATAAATGAGACACATGGTTTGGCTACAGGAATGTACCAACCCTAGGCCAAGCATGTGGTGCTCTCTGCCTAAGCACCACCACACACAAGTTAGGTGAACAACTTGAAAAACTATGCGCAAAATGTGTGGAATCCATATGTTAAAAACTGAAGAGGTTTGAAATAGATTTTCTCCCATACCCATATAGTTTTATGAATTGTTTTTAGTACCATTGGATGGTCACATGGTTTCTCCAAGGAGTCCACACTATTTTTCCGATTCATGCACCTCAGTTTGTGGCTTCCTATAATTGAATTTATGGGCCCCACCACACCAAAAAATCACCCAAAACCATGAGTAACTTTCCAATCCTTAAAACCCATATAGAAAAAAGGGTTTAGGTCAATAAAAACCTCGAAATTAGGTTCCAAATCCCTAGATAAGAGGTGGTTATACCACCAAACCCGAAAAGATCAAATTTACCATTACATGGCCCATTCAAAAAACCTGAGACATTACAATCTCCCACCTTAACATAGATCATAATAAAGCTATCAATCCATACCCAGAGATGTTACTGAACATAACCATCTCATTAATATCAATTTTTTCTACCACATTTGGTCATAGGTAAATTCCTCTGATGGAACTCTGCACTTTTGGAATTACTTATTCAGTCACTTTGTAACCCAAAACTCAAACAATTCTTATGGTTCCACTGACCATATATGGACTCAAAATTCCTTCCATGATGCATTATCACTCTTACACCTAATTAGGTGTAAAATTCATGCCTATGTCACATATGACACCTATCATGTCCCATATCTATTCATATTCCCATTTGTACCTATTCCATACATGACACTCACAAAATCCCACATCTCATCAGATGACCAAAATCTTACCAAATCATATATACATATGCATTCTCATCAATATCCTGATTCCTACAAACCTCATATAAAATTGATATCACATAAGTTCCCATAATCAGTCCTGGTGTTAATTAACCTCTTATATATATATAACACATCATAACCGATGCCAACATAATGAATAGTGCTTAGTTAGTAAAAAAACAACAACTGCACACCTCATGAACCAAAACCATCCAAATCTAAAACAAAAGGAAAATCAGTCATGAACACAACATAACTCTAATTGTCACCATCTCCATGGCTTGCTCTGCACCTAGCAGCCCCACTTCACGCACCAGACCTGAAGCTTGACTACCTAAGGCCTATCATCCCTATAGGGATCCTCCAACTACTGACCACTGAACCCACTAATGGGTCCCATTTCTCTTCCACAACCTCTATGTGTAGCTAAATCCAAAATACAAACTTCTAATACTGCTCATGGTCCAATATCAAATCCTTGAGTCTACCCCAGTCCTTGGATCATAGTAACCTGAGAAGGATTTCTATAGAACCTCTCTAGATTCCCCATCTAGATGCATGCCCGACACTCCTTTGGAACCTGATCACATAGGTTCCGAACATGTCCTGCTGCCTACACTAGAAGCACACTATTAAAGACCCACTCTTTAGTGGTCTACCTAAATCATTGTCCTAGATTCTCTACTAAGATTCCTTAGGTCCTCACTTCCTGTTACATAAATCCTTACCTCTAAAATCACCTAATTCCATCACTCATCTCGAATAAGACTAGTTCTTAATATTTCCCTTATCTATGAGTACTTTATTGAATACCTCTGAAAAGGATGTAGGCATAAAGATATTTAGATATACATTTATGGCATTTCAAAATCCATCCTCAAATCACCCCTCCCAATTTATTTCTTCACCCATCATAGCCGGTGCAAAATGTGATAGTTTAGTGAAATTCACCACATAATCCATGACTGAAGTATTCCTTACTGAAGATTCATGAAATCGAAGAATCTATCTTCCCTAAAAATATCTTGAAAAAATTTATTAAATAATATATCATCAAATTCCTTCCAATCCATTCCCTTGTGTCTATCATACTGTACTTGTACATCGCACTAAAACTTTCTCCATTCTCTGGGCATGTATGTATCTAGCTTCACCCTCTAAGATGGGGGTGTCTAAAGTTGATCAAAGATAGCTTGTGATGACTCTATATAGTTATTGGATACCTGTGTTCCAAAATTAGCCTAAAATAGAGGTGGATTCTAAGACTATTACTCATGAGTCAAGTATGAAAAATATGGATCAACTCCCTGATCTCCCCTATCAATTCCTCGTATGACTCGAACCAGACTTTCCTTGAGATGTTCATCCATCCATGGACCAAATTATACCATCTACGACTATATTACATATACTAGATCTCTTACCTATAGCTCATGATCATCCTAACCCTTCAGGTCATCATCATGACCCTTAGGGGCCGCATCCCATGCATGCTCATGCGACACCATGTCACCGCCCTCGCACTCCATTGGAATTCATCTAGGTGGCATCCCACTAAATACCAAGAAAATGGTCAAACAAATATAACCTTATATTATTATTTTAGATTGGGAAATATGTAATATGAGTCATATCTCACCACCCTTACACTCCCCTACTACACCATGTCACAAGATATTCGTTCTTAAGGCCCCTCACCTGCCCATATCAGAGTCAGGTGTGAAGTATCATATGGCCTCATGGTCCCCTTCCTACCCACATCAGAGTTAGAAATCACATATAATCCAGCATCATGGAACATTTACTTCCCATAATAGGGTCATACATCATATATAATACATATTAATCTAGGGTATCTTAGTGGGATTCCACCAAAGAGGCTATACAGTAAAACACTGTTTAACTTTTTTATTTACAATTTAAGTCGTTCATCCCTATCATCATCCCTACCTACTCATAAAAGAGTTAGGTACATATATCACATTAACATAAAATCACATAAATATTTCATTAGAAACACATGCCTAGGTAGACTGAGTATAATGACACTAAAATGGGCTAAGAAGGAAGACGTTGTTTAGCTTTTTTGTTGACACTTAAAACATTTTAGCCCCTCTTAGTAGATTTCTAGTTCCCAATTACAATCACAAAAAAACCCATCATATAAGACAAAGTGCTTATCATTATGTGTAATAAAACCTCTATTTTACATATAGGGCTAAGGTTCAAAAGACACATAATATATAACCATCCCACCCAAGTGTGTGACCAAAGGTGGAAATAAAATAAAATGAAAAAACACCTGGAAGAACTTAAATATTTGTCCTCTAGAAACTTGGTATGTTCCCCATGCATGGGGTTGAGAGCACCCGAAAATTAGACTTATACCCACTTCTAACAACATACTAATCTTAGGTCAACTATAACTAAAATAGTAATACCAAAAGAGAAAATATCATTCAATATCATTTGTAACCAGACGAACATGGTTACCATTTACTATCCAAGTCTTGTGATGATATCAACCAACACCAATAAGAACCCACTTTAATATTGCTACCAACATCCCAACCTAGATTCCAATTTAAATGGTGATATGGGATGGTTGACCATTGGGCCTTCAACGCACATCCCCACATTCCAAAGCCTCCTCACTCAAATCCTCTTGACTAACAGTGAGGGTTTAAAGAGGTGATAGTAGGGAGACTATACCCTCAGATGATGATAATAATAATGGTACATATAAAAATATAGGATTTCAAGGACCATAACATAGAGTAAGTAACAACATAATGTGGTGAAAGTATAAATTAACAACAGTGGAATAGAAATACCATTTGAAGACAACACATGCCTTAACAGGTCGTATAAAAAAGTAGACAAGAAAGGTTTCCCATGGAAAACCATATGCACATATATATATAAATTATGCTACACAAAAATAAAACTCCATATGATTCAAAGGAACCACCATGGTCTATATTCCATTCAATAAATGCTAAGTAGTACAACATGATCACTAAGGTCTAGTTCCTAAGATTGATCCGTTATCTGATCTTGGAGATATAAAGTTTTCATGTCTCTTAAAAGTCTCATGTGGGGTGTGATAATGAACTCAATAGGACACCACCAATGTGTTCTCATCTTATATTCACAATTATGAAGCTATATGATAAAAATAATAAAAAGGCATCCCACACACATTTAATAAATAAGTCGCTGCCCTTGTGCTAAGCAGCCACAAGGAAGCAATCACCTACTTCAGATATCACCAATATAAGTATGAACACCTATCCCCAATTAGATATATAGAATATAGAATCTACCCATATATATATAATTATAATTGTGAGGATCTGTGGAACAAGCTCATGGAATCCTTTGACGAGTAGAAACTGAGGTGAGTCCTTGAGTTCCACCTATAATCATGTCACTGACACCAAATTACATCAAGAATATAACCCAATGTCCATACATAATGCCCAATAAATAAGATCTAGGTACCACGGACCTAAGCTCAAAGTGCCTTCTTCATCTCAACAATCTGATGTCTCAAGGCACAGTGATATATCTCCTATAAGAAATAATCATCATTGGCTTAGCAGCTGAAGTCCTAAGGTATGAAAAAATAAACCCCCCTAAATCCCCGACACCTCATCCTCAAGTATCACGACAAGATTTATCACCCAAATTATTGTCTGAACACCATAAAATGATGGTCCATAACCATCCACATGTATTTATCTATTGATAATCCCCAAAAAATATGATGGTCAACATGATCCCTTAAGACACATAGTTTATGGGGCCCTTTACCCACAACAAGTGGTCAAAACCACCTTAACTGAGTCATAAATATGTTCACATGACCCCAAAGACACATCAACCAAAAAATAGTGATTGGAAATCACCAAACATCATAAGCCACATCATTCAACACCTCATACCCCAGTGACCATGACACTAAATCATGATGGTCAAAACCATCTCAAGTACTTGGATCGAATCCCTCTACTTGATGAACTCTTCACCTTAGTCTGATGACCATGTAACCCGAAACTAGTGATCAACATCACTCCAACTATCCTGGGGCATTGCCAACCTAAAAAACTACACTATCTCAGTCCAGAAGATCAACATCACCTCAATCCTTGGGCTGAACCTGTCAAGCTCAAATAAAACCAATAAATTTAATATTAACGATTCAATTTAATTAAATAAACACACCTGGATTAAACTTCCCGTGTTGGTTCAAGGCCCTTACCTGGATTGATCAATTATAGTATAACTGGAGCATTCCTATAGACACCTTACATAATTAATTTAATCAAATTAAAAATCAAAATTAATTTAGTAGGGTCTCTCTTGGACAACCCAAACACATGTATTTAAGAATATACCAATATGCCTATAAAATCATGGAGAAATATAGGAACCACATAACTCGTTCTAGTAGGTTATTTCTTGTTTGATATTAGTATCTAAATCAAGTTGAAATAGAAGAAAAAAATGTTTTAGATGAATGCCCTAAAAATAGGTAGAAATATATCGCCTAGATTTAGTGCTATGTATGAAGAGATAAAAGAAGAAAAGCAGGTATAATATTAAAGTTCTTACCAATGTGCTTCCAACGAGACCAACCGAGCTCATATCAGAGCTCATATGAAAAATATGGATCAATGCCTAAGGAGAAGGGAGATGGAGGATCTCCCTCAACTATATAGTGAAAATGGGAGGAAAAGGAGGAGAAAGAAGGTAAATAGAAATGGAATTTTGTAATTTTTACCAAATAAATGATACACAAGGTTTGGACACATGGTTTTTCTACCAATTTTCCAATCATGCAGTTCTATCCAGCTAAGCACCACACACACACATGCTAGGGACATAGAAACAAACAGTGTGAAAGACCTATGGTAAAAGCTGTATAGGTTTTACCTGTCCATACGCCCCCAACCACACAATTTTCCAAACCACGTACAGTACCGCTATATGGTCACACAATTTTGGTGGGGAGACTATGTTCTTTTTTCAAACCACACACCTCAGTTTGTGCCTTCCTGAAATTGAGTTTTTGGGATCCAAAAAACTTGAAACCCACCTGAAACCCCAAGGCACTTTTCGAGCCTACAAAACCATATAAAAAAGGTATTAGGTCAGTTAAACTCTTGAAATTAGGTTTCTAAGACAAATAGAATAGTTGTTCGGACTGCCAAACTCAAAAAGTTCAAATTTACCTAGAAAAAAACCTATTTAAAAACCTGGGGCTTTATAATTGATAATGGTAATGACCACGATAAATGTAAAACTATTATTTTCAAAGATATGTTTTCTAAATATTGTATATTTTTATATAATAAATTAAAATAATATATTTAAATTATTACTATAATATTATATTTAAACATATATATAGTTATATTAACATAGATTTAATTGGTAACCAATGATAAATAATATTAAGAACACATAATGGTTAAAACACTATTTAGTTACAAAAATTATTTTTCTATATAATTATTTTATTTAAAAGTTAAATTTATCTTATTTATAATTTGAGTTATATTAAATGGAGAATAAATTTTGGTTCATAAAACCCAAATTTGATTAGAGGGTTTGTTTTATATTTTTATTAAAACATAAATTACTTAGTTAAAAACTAGTTACCAAGGTAAAAAAGGATAATGTAAAATTCTAAGAACAAACAATTTCCAAAATGTTTGAGAAATGCGTATAAATAATAGGTTGGGGAATTATTGAACCATGATCACCAAAAATCTATTATTTATAACTTTTTAAGTCTTTAACATTTTAATAGTGTAAAGATATCATTGAAAATTAAGAAGTGTTCTCAAAATCTCCCTTTTCTTCACTTATAAATGGAGGCACTTCCACTAATTCATTCAAAACCAATTCCTATGAATTAATTCTTGAAACTATATGATTTTTCTCCTCCTAGAATATTATATCATTTTTTTAAGATTCTAGAGACAATTATTTAGCTTCAGATGTTTTTTTATAGGGAGACTTTCAAGGGAAATTTTAAGGTGCCAAAGTAAGTATTACCCACTCCTTACCATTTTTTTTAATATTTGTATTCCAAACCTACACTAAAAATGGTAATATAATTACACCAGTATAATTATTATTATTATTTATTGTTATATTAATAGAAAAAAATTATTCATTTATTTCTATCCACATATAAAAATAAAATAATGTTATTCGTGCGTTGTTAATATTATCACCTCCACAAAGTAACATATTTAGTTATCCATATTTTTATTAATTATTTATAAAAACAACTTGAAACATGATGAAAAAACATAAAAAGTCTTATAAAATATCATTATTATTATGTTATAATGATATTTTTCACTTTATTAACCATACTCATCCATCAATATATAATATTTTCTTGTTTGGGTTAGTTTAACAACCTACTTGAAAAATGCTGTAAAACTCTATCATGGATGATTATGTAAAATCAAATAATAATTTTACTATAATATAATAAGAAAATTATGATTTGTTTTTGTTTTGGAATGGTTATATTAAGTATTTAACTTACTATTAAGATATCATATTTGATCGCTAAAATTACCAAAATAGTACAATACGATTTTAATTTTCATGAAAACATAAGAAAATATATATTAAATAAATAACACATGATATTAAATTATAATGAACCAAAAATATTATTATTTAAATGAAGGAAACCATTCCTCTCAAAATCATTTTTTTATTTTTTAAAATAGATTCACATAAAAAACTTTTACATTTCAGAAGCACTTTATAGATCATGTGTTGATATGGAATAATACAACGAGGAATAATAAAATGATATACACTTGGAAGAATAATAAATTCACTAAAACAAACTCCATTGGTTTAAATTTCTCTAAGAAGATATACAATATTATAAAGATCATAAAAATAAACAGATGCATTAGGAAAATAATTGACAATATCAAAGGATTGGTAAGAACCTTCATAAGAGAAGTATCATGTGATAAACAAAGAAAGATGGTTTATTTATATGGAAATATTGTAACATCCCAGGTAAATAAAGAATAAGATATTTTCATATTTATTAATTTTTAAATTAAATATTAATTTTACTTTAAAAGAGTTTCTATGTTCGATAGCGTACTTGATACGCAACAACGAGTTTCTTTGAAATCTTACGTTGCACACTAATAATATATTATTATTTTAAACGGTAGTTAACCCCTAGTCGTTGTATTGGAAGGAATGAATGAAACTAACTACAATAATATTATACATGTTTGTTAAATGTATTTACATTTATTCAATAAATGTTATAGGATTAAAATGTGAATGAATCTAATTTTAAGCATAATTTATATTAAAAAACTAATTTGTCGCCTTTTAATAGAGAACCCTTTTTAAATCTAGTTTTGGTCACTTTAATACATTCTATATGACCAAATAAAATCCTTCTTTATAATTGGGACATCAAAATTTACTTTGTGTATATTTTTGTAATTTTTCCGATAAAGTTCATTTTTAATGAATAGTAAATAATATTGAATTTTAATT
Source organism: Viscum album (assembly GCA_963277665.1). NCBI lineage: Eukaryota > Viridiplantae > Streptophyta > Magnoliopsida > Santalales > Viscaceae > Viscum > Viscum album. The sequence continues at coordinate 955,033,774 of OY728143.1, read as the reverse complement.
CAAAAGTGCCTTTTAATCAAATTTATTTATATGGTTAGATTATATTTTAAATTGGTTTTAAAGTGAAATTAAGATATATTTTTACCATTTAATCCAATGTTTGTCATTGGAATTAATTTCAATTTGAAATTGGACATAAACAAGTATCAATCTTTTGATAGTTATTGTTTCTTAAAAACACGCTATTTGTTTTGATAACAGGAATTGATTTTAAAATTAATTAATGACACTTATATGTTTTGAATTTGGAAAAATAAAAATAATTTTTGAATTCATAATATCTAATATATCTTAGGCTGAATTTTTGGTATTTTTCTAAAAAACTTCAATTTATGATGAATAGTGAAACCACTTAGTGGTAGTTAAAAAAACTGACTTTTTCATTTAAATGAAATTTTACCACTTCTGTGAATTGAATTTACAAAATCCAAAATACATGGTTGTTATCAATAATTAAAATTTGGTTCAATAAGATGAAAATAATTTTTGGTGAATAGTAACTTCTTGACTTTTATTTACCGCGGTTAAAGGTAAATAGGTTAATTCAAGGTTAAAAGAATATTATAATAATTCCAAATTACCTTAACACTTGTCCAAACCTTATTGGTTGAGTCATTTACGACCATGAGTATCTTTGGCTCGATTTCGGGACCCCATTAAACCACTTGGGAGTGATAACGACAATTTAGATTAATTAACTTAAAGTAAAGGCAAAAATGACAAAAGCAAATATCTTTTAGTAAATTAATTTTTTTATGGTGTTATATAAGTCATATTTTAGACTATAAATATTATTTAGAAACTCTAAAAATATTTCATACATGATAGTATTTTTTTTATAATTTTTAGACATCAAATATTTTAAATTATTTATGACACAATAATGATGCAGTGTTTACCTCATTAATAAATCATTTAAATAAATTAGATTATAATGATTAAAATATTATCCAAATCCTATCCAATTACTGTTGGATGATTTTATTTATACCATGAGTCATCTTATATTGATCTTTAATGATTTTTGGACCATTAGAAACCGAATATCGTTATATAATAAAATAATGTTTTCACACTTTTCTAAAGAGCCCCTCCCCCCTCTTATTAAAGGAGACCACTTATAACCAATTCCTCACACCTATCAAGCCATTTGAATCGTCCAACCTCTACCCCATTAATATCCCTACATACCTCTACTCCTCTTATAAGCCTTATCTTAGGCAGAAGGAACATCAAGAAGTCCTTTTGGTTCAAACCAATGGAAGTTACACAAATTAAAGGTAACAGTTTCTCTTAAATTGTTTTCTTTTATTATACTTCTCCAACCCCTAAAATCTTTTTGTTTAATTATTTTGTAACAACACCAGTATCCTAAATATACAAGGATGTTGTTATGAGAAGGATTCAAACTACACATACACACACCTCCATCTAATGGATGAAGAACATAATGTTTCTGTGGATGACAATCTATCGCCTCACGAAATGATGATTGTTCAAGTATCTCCAACCGCCTCTCATGATGGATATTATAATGGAAATATATTTATATATGATATATATTATGTTTATGTTTTCTTTATGCTTCTGTATTTTCCATTTATAGCACACCTTTATGGTTTCCATAGTGGGTAAATACCATAATCTCATTTGAGTAAGTGCGGACTACCACCCCCTCAATGTGATGTCACTCGTTAATGCATTATGTGGGATGTATAAAGGATGGAGTTAATGATATTATATTGTAATTATAATATACCTATGTATCATTATGTTTTATTTCCATTAAAATAAGAAATAGAAATGAAAGTAGCATTCATGCGTACGTACGGCTTACCGTCTCCATGAACGGTGCATTTCATTTCTTACCTATAAATATTATGTAATATTATAAATACATATATATTCTGGATATATATGATATATATTATATCTAAATAATGAATATCATTCTGGATATAATTAACCTTTGACCACATGAACAACATGTAATTATAAGAAGTCCATTTTGGACTCAAGTACCAAATATCGACAAAACAATCATTATTAATTCAAATGATTACATAATGATTATAACATGGTAATAAGTGATATAAAAGGAATAATATACTTGAAAAAGGTTATTAAGCAAGTAGAAATTAACTTTAGTTTATTATTCAGGAGATTAAAGAACGATCAAGTCAATTCAGACACGAGGTAAGGGACTTCGTCTCAATCTCTTTTCATTGAGGCATATTTTGTTTTAATACAAAAAATTCTTTTATACGCTGTATAAACACCCTTGACTTTTCAAAGGGAATATTTTTCTACAAATAATTTTACTAAATGACAAAAATGAATGTTTTTTTAACGTAAGCGATGACAACAACCTTTCCTCCGCCGCGAGTATTATTTGATCTTTGGCTTCATCAAAAAGACATAATGTTTTTATAAGAAAATAAATACCATATTTTCTTTTATGTATTTTAGTATTGAAAATTGTTTCGATAGTGGATTTTTTATGTCAATATATTTAAGTGTTATATTGTGGTTGAAATTTGGAAATGTTTTCTTTCCTTTATATTTGTTTTATGTCTTACGATTTTATATTGGTACTTGGACATTTGACGGTTGGTTATGTGATAAACCAAATAACCGGTGGTACCATGAATACCAGGATGGGTGGTTAAATTATATCCTCCAATGCATTAGGTATGGATGTTGGCCGTATGACTATTCCATTTAGTGATATGTGTGGAAGTCGACAGTATGGTTATTCCATTTATGTATGTTTATGTACCAAGTTTCCTTTATATGTTATGTGCCCTTTATATGGGGTTTATGGTAATATTTTGGTTACAAAAGGGTAAGTAATGATATTTTATTTAGTGAAGAGTATTTACTACTTCATAAAGGTGAAAAGTATTACTTATGTTAAAGTATTCATGGTTTACTTGTTGTTTTGAAAAAATAACAGTTTTCTTTCTTTGTGTATCCCTTACTGAGCTTTTTATGCTTATCCTAAGTTTTTGAAATGTTTTTTAGAGGACATAATATAGAATATGTTCAAGGATGGGATCAAGGAAAAGTCATGCTATCTTAAACATGGAACTAGACATGCCTTTTTTTTCAAGAGTTATTATTTTGTGAAAAATGGAAACTATGTAGAAGTGTCTACTTTGTAATATTTTGAGATGTAATAGTTATGTCCTAATTCTCTAAAACTCTAAGCCTAAAAATATCCTCAATGTGAATTATTCATTTAATTCAATATTATGTAAGGTTTATGGCTAGGTCCTTATAGTTGGTATCAGAGGTCAGTTTAGATAACTTTAGGAGTTAGGGTATTGTTTAATTAATATCCATAAAGTAATTTATGTTAAGATTGAAATGATATAGAATTTACAGATTACCATGTTGATTCGCCTAAAATATTTCTGTGTTCAGAATGGTTTTACGTAGAGGAAACAAGGAAACTATGTTGGGGCGACATCAGGAGGAAGACAACCTTCCAAATTAGCAGCCTGAGATGGTCAGAATCGGGACTGAACAGTTTGTTGCAGTGATGGAACATTTGACTTAGGCTATAAATAGTGGTGGAATCCATGCACGAGATCATCCAGATCAACCACAGAGAAACATGTTAGTATTGGAACATTTCATGAGGCAATATCCCCCATAATTCAGAGGATCATCTGACCCTGTTCTAGCTAAAGGGTGGATTAAAGCACTAGAGAATATTTTTGATGTTATGGAGTGTTCAGATCATCAAAAGGTTAGTCTCACTGTTTACCATTTTGAAGGTGAAGCAGATCAGTGGTGGTCGATGGTGAAAAATATCAGGGATAGTGAGGATATTGATTCTCTTTTTTGGGATGAATTCAAAGGTATATTTCTTGAGAAATATTTTCCTAATGTGGTTCGTCTTAGGATGGAAAAACAATTGCTGTAATTGAGGCAGGAGGATGACTAAATGGCCACTTATGAAGCAAAGTTCACTCAACTGGAAAGGTATGCAACAAATTTCATCCGAGATCTTTATAGTAAGATAAATCAATTTTACTCAGGACTGAAACCACGATACCGAAGAGCTTTATCCACTCGTGAGTTCAAAAGTTATAAAAAACTTGTTTGATGTGTGGAGAAGGCGGAAATAGAGTTTGGAAATGATCATGTGTTCTTTGACAAACAATAGAATAAGAGGTCCAGTTGGCAGGCAAAGGGGAATAATTCATCAAAGAATCATGAAGGTAATAAAATTAAATATCCAACTTGTGAGAAGTGTGGTAAAAATCATCCTGGAGAATGTTTATCAAAGTCTAGAAAGTGATTCCGGTGTGGTAAGTCTGGTCATATTGCTCGTAACTCTAAGGAGGATGATAAAGCAGACAATCAAAAGCCACTGGTAAGATGTTTTAAGTGTAACGCCCCAACCCTAGTTACCTAGAGTCGGTGCATTATTACATAACATTGGCATGATCACGAGAAAGATCAAGTCTCGAAAGACCGATTAGTTTAGTAGACTTGGAATAACTAGATACATCCATAAATTTTTACATTACATCATAAAAAAAACATCTTGTCTTCATATCCCCTCATACTATCCCTGCAGGTCATTCATAAATTACTTTTTCATAATCCTGGGAAAAATAAAACATTGAAAGGGGTGAGCTCAGATGCTCAGTAAGGATAACATTATAGCAGAATCTTTCATAAATAAGCATAAACACTTAAGGCAATTTATAACTAAAACAAAAGCCTTTTAAACTTGAACTTCAACATAAAATGGAAAAGGTAAAATGAAATAATGCCATTTACTTACTCACATGGATATTCTACTAGTCGAATGATCACATGCAATATCAATAACCACTTTCATAATGTTGGAATGCATAATGCCAGACTATCATAACCACATAGCCAAGGCCTCGTGCCAAGACTACAAATAAGATTTTGTCAAGGCCTTGTGCCAAGACACTAGTTTGTCTCATGAGACCTACCGATGCATCGAGGAGCTATAGAGGGCTCCACCCGTCACTTATTAAGTCCAATGCATTTATCATATGAACATGTTTAAACATAACATAAACATTTGTATTAAAACTAGCATATGAAATGTCAATACTTTTACCACAAACCATGAATGGTATAAAAACAGCACATCCACAGTCAAACATAACTCATTCGATACAATATGGAAGATTGTATTGTATCACATTAACCTCAATCAAGAATAATTAAGGATGTTGACATAAATGAAAATAATCATCAAAACTATTTGAGAGAAATATCCCCCTTTTCTTGAAAACATTTAAAAGTCACACTATTTGTCAAGAAGCCATTTAAAAGTAGATTTTTGAATCAAAGTGTCCCATACCACTTTGAAACTTTTTAATCAGAGTTTTAATTTCTAAAAATTTAATGTCCATATAAATAAATCCTTAAAACCATTTTTAAAACATGGACATTAATGAGAAAGATTTAGAAGAATAAGTCTTTAAAACATTTAAAAATGGTATTTTAGTTAGAGATTCTAACCAAAAGAGACACTTGAATACAAATAATTGAGGTAATCAAAAATTTGTAATATCATGAGAATAAAGGGATTCATGATATACTATGTCAAAGTACATTATATACACCACATAAAAGTGATTTGGTGTATATCAACAAAGAAGTCTCAATGGAATGTAAATTGAGATGAAATCTCTCATAAAGGCCGTATCCTTAGGTTAAGGATAAATCAACGACATAATTCTGTGTGACAAATATAAATACACTAAATATGATTGGATATTCAGTGTAAAACAATCAAAGGATATTCACACATATTCTTGTAAAAACAACACCAACGAATTGGATGTTTAACTCAACAAATGGTGAATGAGTTAAAATTACTCTTATCAAATTCATATCAATGACTTGAGAATTACCAATGAGTGATTATGTGTATCAAACTTATATCCACAGGAAGGGGAGTGGAAATTATGACATAATCAAATGAATAGTGATTCCACACATAATCATGGAGTAATATAATCAATGAAATATGCGTAAAGCCAAATGAGTGGGAATTGAAATCTCAAATTCCCTTATCGATTAGGTAACATACGAAACATACACCCATGAAAGAAGTATCATACCATGATGATGTAAATACCCATAAATTAAAGTATATTACACAATGAATACAATCATGGGCAGTACACATACACCACATGCAATAATTAAGTGGTGATCAATGGAAATCTCACGAAATTAAAAGTGAGATAAGAAACCCCTTACCACGTTAATCAACTGAGTCGTATGGACAAAAGTTAATAACAACCAAATGATTTATAGAATAACATGAATATAAATATAATCATGAATATATATCAAATAGAAGTACACAATACACCACTTTCAATAATTTAGTGGTGAAAATGGAAATCTCACGGAATTGAAAGTGAGATAAGAAAATCCATTACATTGTACTTTTTACTTGGTCGATGGTAGATTTACCTCCTGTATAATGGTGAAATAATTGTTATTGAATTATACAAGAATAATTTACTTTAATATGATATCATATATGATCTTTTAACATTTATTTGTTAATAATATCTTAGAATTATCGTCATTTCGGGTGTTAACGGGTTCATTTTACTTTATATTCTTTGTTATGTGAGCCATATTCTTTATTAATGGGATGTATATTATTCATATCCATAATTATATCAAGTCCTTAGATACTATTTTTAAATCATCAAATGATAATTATACTTGAATGGATACGGTGGAGAATGAATCTCATCGCGTTCGTGGAGACGGTAGTCCGTACGTACGCACGAGCGACAATATCATTCTTTAGATATTAAAATAATATATAAATGGATGGTATATCATATATAATGAATCATTAACATGTTATATTTATTATTTACATGAGTTACACATCATTATTATACCCATCCAAATAATATTATATTGAATAACAATTACACCACGACGTGGAGACGGTAAGCCGTACGTACGCACGTATGGTGACATGTTATTCAAAGGGTGGATAGAATACAGAATATGGTTGTACCATATTTATAATAACATCACAGTATATATATGATACTGGAGTTATTATTTTAGAATGGTAACAAAAAAGGAAGAAGAAGTGGAAGAAGAAAGGAACTTGAAAAGGGGTGGTGAAAACATTACCTTTTCTTCGGGTTCTTCCTTTTGATGTGATCAAAAGGGCTCCATAGGTTGGCTTTATGATCAAACTAATGCCTCTAGGTTGTAGTTAGGGAAGTTGGGAGAGTATTTGGGCAGAGTTTGGCTGAACCAAAAGGCTTGGAAGGTGTGAAGAAATGAGAAGGAGGAGTGCCCTTTTATAAGAGGGGTGAGGGGCACCTTTGGAAAAGCTAGAAATATTAATTTATAATAAATTCATATTCGGTTTCTAATGGCTCCAAAGTTGATTGTTTAAATTTTAAGATGGGTATAGGTCGAAAACAACTCAACCAATAGAACAAAGACAGGTTTGGGTACTTATATTAACCTTATCTTTAAGTATTAACTCTAAGTTAATTAGTTTCACTTTTACAATGTCTCTTTGTATTTTTATATAATATGGTTAATAAACTTACTATATACATCAACGAGACTCCCAAGTGGTCCATTAATGATTAAACTATCATGATATAAGTCTCTTGGCCGAACCTTAGATTTTTAGGAATTTAATATCAATTAATAATATAATATTTGTTTTAAGAACTCTTTTATGTCAATTTTGACACTATTCAATAGTTGATTTTTTTGAAACTCATAACAGATTGATTACTTCAAAAAAGTAAATTAAATCAATCCTAATATATCATATTATCCTAGAAAATTAGTTTAATTCATTAAAAGGTTCATATTATATTTATTTGGGTATTTATAATATCAATTAATTTAATTTTTCACTATTTTAGTAATTACTGCATCATCATTGTGTCATACATAAAATAAATTATTTAATGTCTAAAAATTATAAATAAAATATAATTATGTAGTAAATCTTATTATCTTTCTAATGAATATTTATAATCTGAAATCCAACATATATAACCCTCTGTAACAATTGTTTTGTTAAAAGATATATGCTTGTGTCATTTTTGTATTTATTTTAACTTAATTAAAATAAAGTGTCATTATCACTTACAAGTGGATCCATGGGGTCCCAAAATAGACCCATAGATGTCCATGGTCGACCATGTATCAACCAATATGGTTAAGACACGTTTTAGGGTAATTTAGTATTATTATAATATTAATTTTTAACCCTTGTTTACCGGATTTACCCTTTAACCATGGTAAATAAAATATTTACCGGAGTAATTATCCAAAATGTTTAAAAATAAAAGTTAACTATTTACACAATTTGAACATCCTGATTCCAAATATGGAATCCATTTTTCCAAATTCAAAACACAGAAGTGGCAGAAATTAATTTAAAATTAATTCCCGTTGTTAAAATAAAAAACGTGTTTTTTAGAGATGATAACTATCAAAAGATTGTCACTTGTTTATGACTGGTTTAAATGTGAAATTTTGTTCAATGACCCACATTGTATTACATGGTAAAAATATATTCTAAATATACTTTAAAACCACTCAAATTCATAATTTATCACTATTAATTATTTTTATTAAAAAAGTTGTTTTTAATTAAAATTTAGTAATTTTCACTATTCATCAAAATATAAAAGTTATCCGAAAAGTACCAAAATTTCACCCTAGGATAATTTCAATATTCCAAATCCAAAAATGAATTCCATTTTGAGAGATAGAATTTATAAAATTTCAAAAATTAGGTATTACTATTCATGATGGCTAGTTTGATTGGTTATGGTGTGTTAAAATCTCGAAGCTGTGTACAATGCACGTCATTGCATTATTCGAAAGGAAACATACCGAGGAAGCTTGGGGTGTTACATTAAGTGTAATGAAATGAGTCATTATGAAAATGAGTGTCTAGTGAAGAACTCAACTGAAGGAAAGCAGCCAGACTACAAGAAGAAAGGGGTGGTGAAATCGTTTGCAACTACTTCAGCAGATGTTGGTCCATAAAATGAAGTTGTATCAGGTACACTGTTTGTTTGTTCAGATTGTGCCAATGTGTTGTTTGATTCAGGGTCTACACACTCTTTCATTTATGATAAGTTTTCTAGTAAATTGGGAATTCCATCTCAGGATATGAATACATAACTTATGTTAAAAACACCTGGAAGAAATGTTGAGATAAAAAGAGAACATAAGAACATTCATGTCCTTGTGTGTGGAAAGAACCTACCTGCGAACCTTATTGTTTTTCCTCTAGTAGAGTTTGATGTTATTTTGGGCATGGATTGGCTGTCTGTTTATCATGATAGGATTGATTTTAGAGCTAAAGAGGTTTCATTTCAAAAATATTTAGAGTTTGTGTACAAGAATGAACCCTTGCTTTTGATAATATATTAGGAAGTTGAGAAACTAATAAAATATGGAAATAAATGTTACCTTGCACATATAGTTGAAAATAATGGAACTGTTAAGATTAATGATGTGCCAGTGGTAAATGAGTACCTTGATGTTTTTTCTAATGAGTTTCTTGGTATTATACCTGATTGAGAAGTTGAATTTACTGTTGACTTAGTTCATGATGCTAAGACAATTTCAAAACCCCCTTATCGAATGGCTCAAATTGAACTTTTAGAGTTAAAGAAGCAATTGTAGGGGTTATTAGATAAAGGTTTCATTCGACCTAACACATCACCATGGGGTGATACTGTCTTATTTGTTAAAAATAATGATGGTTCAATGAGACTTTGCATTGATTATAGAGCATTGAATAACATCACTATTAAGAATAAGTATCCTTTACCTCATATCGATGATTTGTTTTATCATCTCTAGGGAGCTCAATATTTTTCGAAGATTGACTTGAGATCGGGGTACCATCAGTTGAAAGTGAAAGAAACAAACATTCTGAAGACTACATTTCATACTAGATATGACCATTATTAATTTGTAGTTATGCCTTTTGGTTTAACCAATGCACCTACTGTATTCATGGATCTCATGAATAGAATTTTCTGTGAGTTCTTGGATAAGTTTGTGGTTGTGTTCATTGATGATATTTTGGTTTATTCCAAAAGTAAAGAGGAACATGAAATTCATTTAAGGGTTTCTTGGAAACCTTAAAAGAAAAAAAAATTATGGGAAATTTAGCAAGTGTGAGTTTTGGTTACAACAAATTTCTTTCCTTGGCCACATTGTTTCAAAAAATGGCATAACTGTTGATCCTGCTAAAACAAAAGTTGTTGAAGAATGTCCAAGACCCACAAATATAACCAAGATTTGTAGTTTTCTTGGTTTGGAAGGTTATTACCAGAGGTTTGTTGAAACTCTTTCATGGTTATCTAGTCCAATGACTAAGTTAACTCAAAAAGGTGTTAAGTTCATCTCGACAAAAGAATGTGATGATTGTTTTCAGGAATTGAAAAGAAGATTGGTGAATGCTCCAGTTTTGTCACTTCCATAAAAAAATGGTGATTTTGTTATCTACAATGAAGCTTCATTGAAAGGACTGGGTTGTATCCTAATGTATAATGATCAGGTAATTGCTTATGCTTCACGTCAGTTGAAATCTCATGAGTTAAGTTACCCTACACATGATTTGGAATTAGCTGTGCTTGTTTTTTATTTAAAAATTTGGAGGCATCATTTGTATGGATTAAAATGTGAAATATATACTAACCACAAAATTTTAAAGTATATATTCACTCAAAAATAATTGAACATGAGATAGAGGAGATGGTTTGAATTAATTAAGGATTATGATTTCACGATCCATTACCATTCGGGAAAAGAAAATAATGTGTCTGATGATTTGAGTCGAAAAAGTAATGCTTCATTAACCATGTTACATTTGGAACGATATCCTTTGTTTTTTTATTTGATAAAATTTGGAATAGAAGTTGTTGGTGCATGAAATTATTCTTTTTTGTATCAGGTGTCAGTGAGATCATCTCTATCAGATAGAATAAAGCAAGCGCAGAAATAAGACAGTGAGTTACAGAAAAAGGTAGAGTTGGTTCAGAAGGGTAAGTTGCCAGAATTTAACATTGATAATGATTGTGTTTTGAGGTTTGGAAAGATATTATGTGTGCCTTGAGATTTACAGTTGAAGAATGAGTTTTTATGTGAAGCTCATAGTTCTACGTTTTCAGTTCATCCTGGAAATACTAAGATGTACATAGATCTCTGTGAGTATTGCTGGAGGGATGGAATGAAAAGAGATATTGCTGATTTTACCGTGAAGTGTTTGACTTGTCAGCAGGTTAAAACAGAGCGGAAGTTATCAAAAGGGATGCTTCATCCTTTACCAGTTCCAGAGTGGAAATGGGAAAATATATCCATGGAATTTGTTGTGGGATTACCAAAAACATCTCTAGGTAATAATGGAATCTGGGTTATAGTTGATCGATTGACTAAATCTGCTAATTTCCTTCCTGTTCGAGATAATTTGCCTCTAGATCAACTTTTTTGGTAGTATGTTAAAGAGGTAGTCAGGTTGCATGGGGTTCCTCCCTCCATTGTATCTGATCATGATCCCAGGTTCACTTTTAATTTTTGGAAAGACCTTCAGAAGTCATTGGGTACTGAGTTAAATTTTAGTACAACTTTTAATCCTCAATCAGATGGGTAGTCAGAACGAACAATTCAGACCTTGGAGGATATGTTACGTGCTTGATCGATGGATTATTAGGGAAGTTAGGACCAATATATTTCTTTTGTTGAATTTTCTTATAATAACAGTTTTCATTCTAGTATACAGATGGCTCCATTTGAGGCAATATATGGAAAGCATTGTCGAACTCCAGCTTTTTGGGATGAAGTAGGTGAAATGAAGCTAATGGGACCAGAATTGGTAGAAGAGATGTCATAGAAAGTTCAGTTGATTCAGAAGCACATGAGAACAGCTCAGAGCAGAAAAAAAAGTTATGCGGATAACCAGAGAAAAGATATTTCTTTTGAGGTAGGTGATCATGTCTTTCTCAACGTTTCTCCATGGAAAACTGTGATGCGTTTTGGTAAGAAGGGAAAGTTGAGTCTGAGGTTCATTGGACCTTATGAAATTTTGGAAAAAGTTGGATCAGTTGCGTATAGAGTGGATTTACCTCCAAGTTTATCCCATTTACACAATGTTTTTCATGTTTCGATGTTAAGAAAGTATATTCCATATCCATCTCATGTTTTGAGCCTAGAGGTAGTTCAGTTGGAAGAGAATCTCTCTTATGAAGAACAACCAGTCCAGATTCTTGACTGTAGAGAGAAAGTGTTGTGGAATAAGGTAATTCACCAGGTAATGGTTTTGTGGAAAAACTATATGGTTGAAGAGGCAATGTGGGAATCTGAAAATTCTATGAGGAATAAATACCCCCACTTATTTTGATAAGTGAATAAAAATTGCGAGGACGCAATTTCCAAAAGGGGGGAAGGATGTAACATCTCAGGTAAATAAAGAATAAGATATTTTCACATCTATTAATTTTAAAATAAAATATTAATTTTACTTTAAAAGGGTAGCTATGTTCGATAGCGTACTTGATACGTAACAACATGTTTCTTTGAAATCTTACGTTGCACACTAATAATATATTATTATTTTAAACGGTAGTTAACTCATAGCCGTTGTATTGGAAAGAATGAACGAAACTAACTACAATATGATTATAAATGTTTGTTAAATGTATTTACATTTATTCAATAAAAGTTAGAGGATTAAAATGTGAATGAATCTAATTTTAAGCAAAATTTACATTAAAAGGCCGATTTATCGCCTTTTAATGGAGAACCCTTTTTAAATCTAGTTTTGGTCACTTTAATACATTTTATATGACCAAATAAAATCCTTCTTTATAATAGGGACATCAAAATTTACTTTGTGTAAATTTTTGGATTTTTTCCGATAAAGTTCATTTTTAATGAATAGTGAATAATATTGTATTTTAATTCAAAAGTGCTTTTTAATAAAATTTATTTATATGGTTATATTATCTTTTTAATTGGTTTTAAAGTGAAATTGAAATATATTTTTACCATTTAATCCAATGTTGGTCATTGGAATTAATTTCACTTTGAAATTGGAAATAAACAAGTATCAATCTTTTGATAGTTATTGTTTCTTAAAAGCACGCTATTTGTTTTGATAACGAGAATTGATTTTAAAATTAATTAATGAAACTTACATGTTTTTAATTTGGAAAAATAGACATCATTTTTGAATTCGGAATATCAAATAAAGCTTAGGCTGAATTTTTGGTATTTTTCTGAAAAACTTCAATTTTTGATGAATAGTGAAACCACTTAGTGGTAGTTAAAAAAACTGAATTTTTCATTTAAATGAAATTTTACCACTTCTGTGAATTGAATTTTGAAAATCCAACATACATGGTTGTTATAAAGAAGTAAAATTTCGTTCAATAAGATTAAAATAATTTTTGGTGAATAGTAACTTTTGACTTTTATTTACCGCGGTTAAAGGTAAATAGATTAATTCAAGGTTAAAAGAATATTATAATAATTCAAAATTATATTAACACTTGTCCAAACCTTATTGGATGAGTCATTTATGACCATGGTCACCTTTGGGTCTATTTTGGGACCCCATTGAGCCACTTGGGAGTGATAATGACAATTTAGATTAATTAACTTAAAGTAAAGGCAAAAATGACAAAAGCAAATATCTTTTAGTAAATTAATTTTTTATGGTGTTATATAAGTCATATTTTCGACTATAAATATTATTTAGAAAGATAAAAAGATTTCTTAAATTATAGTATTTTTTTATAATTTTTAGACATCAAATAATTTAAATTATTTATGACACAATAATGATGCAGTGTTTACCTCCTTAATAAATCATTTAAATAAATTATATTATAATGATTAAAATATTATCCAAAACCTATAAAATTACTATTAGATGATTTTATTTCTACCATGAGTCATCTTATATTCATCTTTAATGATTTTTGGACCATTAGAAACCCAATATCTTTATATAATAAAATAATGTTTTCACACTTTCCTATAGAGTCCCTCCTCCCCCTTATAAAAGGAGACCACTTCTAACAAATAATTCACACCTATAAAGCCATTTGACTCATACAACCTCTACCCCATTAATCTCCCTACATATCTATCCTCCCCTAGAATCCTTACCTTATGCAGAAGGAACTTCCATAAGTCCTTTAGGTTCAAACCAAAGGAAGTTAACCAAATTAAAGGTAACCGTTTCTCTTAAATTGTTTTCTTTTATTCTACTTCTCCAACCCCTAAACTCTTTTTTTCCATTATTTTGTAACAAAAACAGTATCCTCAATATAATATGATGTTGTTATGATAAGTATTCAAACAACACATACACACACTTCCATCTAATGGATAAAGAACATTATGGTTTTGTGGATGACAATCTAACACCTCACGAAACGATGATTGTTCAAGTATCTCCAACCACCTCTCATGGTGGTCATTATGATGGAGATGTATTTATATATGATATATATTATGTTTATGTTTTATTTATTAATCTGTATTTTCCATTTATAGCACACCTTTATGGTTTCCATAGTGGGTAAATTCGATAATCTCATTTGAGGAAGTGCGGACTACCACCCCCTCAAAGTGATGTGACTCATTAATGCCTTATGTGGGATGTATAAAGGATGAAGTTAATGATATTATATATGATATTATACTGGAATTATAATATACCTATGTATCATTATGTTTTATTTCCATTAAAATAAGAAATATAAATGAAAGTAGTGTTCATGTGTACGTACGGCTTACCGTCTCCATGAACGGTGCTTTTCATTTATTACCTCTAAATATTATGTACTATTATAAAAACATATATATGGTTGATATATATGATATATATGATATCTAAATCATGAATATCATTCTGGAAATAATTAACCTTTGACCACATGAACAACATGTAATTATAACAATTCCTTTTTTGACTCAAGTACCAAATATCGACAAAACGGACGTTATTAACTTAAATGATTGCATAATGTTTATAACATTGTAATAAGTGATATAAAAGGAATAATATACTTGAAAAAGGTTCTTAATCAAGTAAAAATTAAATTTGGTTTATTATTTAGGATATTAAAGAATGATCGAGTCAAGCCGGACACGAGGTAAGGGACTTCGTCTCAATCTCCTTTTATTGAGGCATATTTTGTTTTAATACACAACTTTATTTTATACGCTGTAAAAACACCCTTGAATTTTCAAATGGAATATTTTTCTATGAAGTGTTTTACTAAATGAAAAAAATGAATGTTTCTTTTAACATAAGCGATGACAATGACCTTTCTTCCACCACGAGTATTATTTTATCTTTGGTTTCCTCAACAAGCCGTAATGTTTTTATAAGAAAATAAATACCATATACTATTTTATGTATTTTGGTATTGAAAATGGTTTTGATAGTGGATTTTTTATGTCAATATATTTAATTCATATATTTTGGTTGAAATGTGGAAATGTTTTCTTTCCTTTATATTTGTTTTATGTCTTATGATTTTATATTGGTACTTGGACATTTGACAACTAGTTACGTGATAAACTAAATGACAGGTGGTGCTGTGAATACCAGGATGGGTGGTTACGTTATAATATCCAATGCATTGGATATGGAAGTCAGCCATATGACTATTCCATTTAGTGATATGTGTGGAAGTCTACCGTATGTTTATTCCATTTATGTATGTTTATGTACCAAGTTACCTTTATATGTTATGTGTTCTTTATATGGGTTTTATGGTAATATTTTGGATACAAAAGGGTAAGTAATGATCTTTTATTCAGTGAAGAGTATTTACTACTTTATAAAGGTGAAAAGTATTACTTATGTTAAGGTATTCATGGTTTACATGTTGTTTTGAAAAACAAACAGTTTTCTTTCTTTGTGTATCCCTTAGTGATCTTTTTATGCTCATCCCAAGTTTTTGAAATGTTTTTCATAGGACATAATGTGGAATAGGATCAAAGATGAGATCAAGGAAAATTCACTCTATCTTAAACAAGGAACTAGACATGAATTTTTTTTCAAGAGTTATTATTTTGTGAAAAAAATGGAATCTGTGTAGAAGTGTCTACTTTGTAATATTTTGAGATGTAATAGTTATGTCATAATTCTCTAAAACTATAAACCTGAAAAGATCATCAATGTGAATTATTAATTTAATTCAATATTATATAAGGTTTACGGCCAGGTCCTTATAAATATGCACATTTTTCATTATGATTATCACCCAATATGTTGACAGTCCTTATTATCATTAGTCAATAAAAAAATTCTCATTATTTTTGTTGGTTAAGTAGACACAATTTAGTGACCGTTGAGATTATTTCATAATATAACCAAAATTATATTTTTTAGAGATAATAAATATATTCCATTTAAAATATGTTTTATGATAAATTTATAATTTTTTAAATTTTTTTATTTTAATGAAATTATCTTATAAAACACTTTTTAAATGAAAATATAAATTAATGAAGTTTTAAATAACTTTTAAAATGGTCATATAGTTTACTATATCATAAAATCTATTAACATTCATTAAATAAATATTTTATTTGAAAGTTAAAATTATCAAATTTAGATTAATATTTGGATAATATAAATTTCATATTCTAACTCAGTATATTTTTTTGGTGAAAAAGTTAAATTGAAACTTTATTAACACTATGATTTTATGACATCATTATTATATCAGAATGATAAAAAAATTTATGAAAAATTTATTCAATCAAAATTTTATTTAATAAGTATAAAATCTGAATTTATAAATATTGTTTTTTAATTTATAAATTTATACTTTACTTTTTATACCAAAAATTGGATTTTTGAAAGGAAATTTATTTATGGTCTCTGTGAATTAATTGTGTGGTTTGGAAGGTAAGTTTTGGTTTAAGAAGGCCTTTAAAGTTCACCCACCCTCTTCCACTCATTAATTATCAAGTAAATTGGTTTGAATTCTATTTTCCTCAAAGTGTTTGGCTTATATGATAAAATAAAAAATATCTAATCCTTTAAATCCCACCCCTCCACAAGTATAAATACCACCTCTCATTCCAAATTACAATGAGTTGAGATTCTCTTCAGGGTTCCAGAATCATGGTCATCTTTCTTGGGGTAAGCCACAACCAAATCTCCAAATCAA
The DNA here is from genome assembly GCA_963277665.1 of Viscum album. Classification (NCBI taxonomy): domain Eukaryota; kingdom Viridiplantae; phylum Streptophyta; class Magnoliopsida; order Santalales; family Viscaceae; genus Viscum; species Viscum album. The sequence continues at coordinate 955,016,540 of OY728143.1, read as the reverse complement.
CATGATTCGAGACCATCATCTTCGTTCCCTAAACATGGTCATCCTGCTAGGTGTAAACCCCAACCTAACCTCTAATTCACAATGAGTCAAGATACTCTTCATGGTTCCAGAAACATGGGCATCATCCACGGTGTAATCCCCAAAAAAACCTCCAAATTTCCATGAGTTGAGATTATCCTCATGGTTCCAAAAACATGGGAATACTCTTACATGTAAGGAACAAACAAACCTCTAAATCACCATGAATTGCGATCCTCATCATTGGTTCAGAAATAAGGGAATCCTATTCATTATAAGAACCATCACAATTTTGATTCACCATTAGTTGAGACACTCCTCATGGTTCTAGAAATTCATGTGACCTCCAAGGTATAAGCCCTATCAAAATATTGAATAATCATGAGTCTATATACACCTCATAGATAAATATTAAATATCCATGATTTTATATTATCTTCATGATTAAAAGAATATTGGAATCATCCTAGGTGTAAGCCCCATCCAGAACCCAATCTCCATGAGTTGAGATTCTCCTCATGGTTCCAGAAATATGGGCATCTTATAAGGTGTAATCCCCAACCAAACCCTAATCTACATGATTTGAAATTCCGAAAATGGTTATAGAAATATGGGCATCCTATTAGGAGTAATCCCGAACCAAACAAAAATCTCCACGAGTCGAGATTCTCTTCATGCTTCTAGAAATATGGTCTTCCTCCTAGGTGTAATCCAAAAAAATACCCTTACCTATCCCACCAACTAGGTCAGGAACCTTAGTGAATCCCATAGATAATAACCACTTAATTTCATGTTGTATTACCTTTTATAGAACTAGAATATTCTCTAATAATCCCCAATTTTTAATTCATTATTTCAAATCTAATAGTACATTATCATGCAATGTTACCAATATTCTTCTATCTCTCTTTTTTCCCACACCAATCAAGACTCAGATGGTCTTAGAGATATGAAATGATGATCCCATTATCATGGTGAAAGTTCCACCATTTTGGGATCATATTTAAGTGTAAATCTAAATAATACAATAAATATACATGGGTTTTGATACATGATTTCATAGGATACATAATACGTCTCATTGAGGTTGAATCCCAACTCCAAAACACCAACTTCATCCTTAGACAGAAATAAACTCTAGAGATCCCAACTAGTAAGCTTTAAAACCAATGCATAAAAAATTAATAATAAAATTTTATAGAACCTATAATATGTATTGAGGTTTACATTAAAAACATTCTCTCGATCAGATCATTGTTACCAAGTTAACCATCCCCACAATGGTATTTGGGAAGGATTCATAAATATGTATTAAATCTATAAGAGATTACCAAAGTAGAGTGTAATATTGCTCAAAAGGGAATTGTGATCCTGTCCACCCATCCTCTTGACCAATGTGTTTTGTAAGACATCACTGTAAAAGTCCTAGTGACTATATTCATTTCGAAAATATATACTCATTGACTAAAAACAAGTATGGGCATGAAAGGTGTTGGAGTTTCCATGAGAAACAATGAGTTAAATGGAACAAGTAGAAAAAAATTAACAAAATGATGAGGTTTTTGGAAAAAATATATATACCCCTAAAAAATATTATTAACGGATATTCAAATTCCTACCACTAAAATTTTTCACTTTTAATCCAAAGTGGTAGGAGGATCAATACCTAGTTCTAAAGGATAAAAGTTTTAAAGCCATGAAAATTAATCATCATAAAATATCAAATTCACAATTATTATCTATGTATTTCTTCAAAATAGGTTAAAAAATAGATCCTATCCAAGATCTCATATTATTTTATAAGATTTCAATCATCCAAGTCCTTAAAATCAAGAATTTTACAAACTCAAATGGTAAAAAGTAACAGTTCCATTACTTGGAAATCATCGAACTTGTAGGATTGGAAGAAAATGATTACATTAAGAAACTTATAGATTTTATAATGAAATATATTGTAAACAGAATCAGAAATATCAAAATAAAAACTAAAACAATAAATATATCTCATATTACTAAGGTAGTGAATAACTCCCAAAATTCATCACTTTACCATAAGCCTGCATATATTACTCAAATCCCCAGTCTCTTATTTATAGTGTTGATCATAAAAAAAATCATATATCGGTAAAATCTATGATCTGTAAATATAATTTTCACTATTAACAAACTCAGAAGATCTATTATGATCTACCATTTATTCAAAGGTATAAGTGATTTAATGATATTGTGGAAGTTTGTAGTTTAGAACGAACTCATCCAAAACATGTGATTCATATGATAAACCAATATAAAAAGAAAACTAATATAAACTTCAAGTATTTGTTGGTAATATATTGAGTGTGATGTGATTCATCCAGACAATAGGGCTAGAAGAAGTCATTATTGGAAAATTAATCGACACACGTCACATATTCCTTCAATCCTTTTGGATAATTATTTTGACATCGACATATCTCAAAATCCATTATCATAAATGATATTTTAAATCATTAAAATATTAAAATATATTATAAATAACCTTTAATGAGATCTTATAATCTATCTAGTGCCGGTTTCACTTTAGGGAAAATATCTAAAAACATATAATGTTATCGAATAAATTATTTTTCTTTTAAATGGAAAAAATATTTATTGCTTTCTAATCAGGATAAAAAATGATTTCATATAATCAATTAGGCCACACTTCTAGTGTGTATTAAAAAAATACCATACTATTAATTTTTAATACTTTGTTTCTGAATTATTCATGTATTTTTAAAATCATTTTATGAATGATTTTGTTGGACCATTTTATATGTGGTATATGATTCTTAATATTTCTTTTAATCAATATGAATAATATATGATTCATACACAAAAATAAAATAAAAATACATGTTTCCATTTTGTATATAAAATTTTAGAAAATATTTAAATTGTTTACTAGGTAAATGGGTGCACCAACATATATTCAATAATTATTAATTCATATATATATTTGAAATTAACTTCATATATAGCTAGTGATTATATAAATTTTTTACCTTGATAGGTAACCCATGGTATGAAACTTGTGAGAAGTCATTATATTTAATAATATAGAAAAAATCCATAGTATCATGAGTAAAATGAAAAATATCTTATTGATAAAATTATGTAGACATATATATGATGATCCTAGATGACTCAAATAATTATATCATACACATGTGTCAGGATCAGTAAAATTCATGTTTACAATATTTTATTAGGTTTTATATATAAATAATATAAATAAATATAAAACCTTCAAATATTCTCTCAAATAAATCATTTTTAATAGTTTTTTTACTACTGGTTAGTCATATATTTTATCTTTAAGTTTTTTATATTAATTTTTATTTACTTACGTGAACACGTATACTAATTTTTTAAGTTTTTTTATTAAAAATAAACATATATGAGTTATTTGAAAGAATTTAATTAAAATAATATCTAGAAAATATCAACTTTAATAAATACATATATAGTATTTTAAGATCCTCTACTGTGACCATTTTATGTATTAATGTAATATAATGAAAGCAAATGAAATACATATATTTATCCATATATATTCCACTTTTGGTTATTTATCATCAATTACTAAATAAATTCATAATATAAAAAACCTGGTTAAGTCTATCACCTAAAATATATTTTATGATTTTTAACTCCTATCCCAAATTTTTCTAAAATTTATCTACTCAGGAGAGGATATACCTTGTATTTTAAGGATGGTGAATATTGTAATGAGAAGAAATTTGGAAGAATCATTTTGATTCACAACCCACGCCTTATCACAACCTTTATTATATTTCATAAATAATTTTTATAATAAGATTAATTTAATAAAATGAAGGATAACTCATTCGATTAGATTTTAAAAATTCCAAATATTAATGATAAAAAATAAAATATGAGTAACACAAATAATTCAAATAGTTTTATTCTTCTCAAGGATTGTGGTAAAACAATTAAAATTGTATTCATATCATGGGATGAATTCATTCATTGGATTTTATGATTCATGAATGATAATTCATAATTTACTAATAATGATAATCTTATATAAAAATAATAATCTTATTTATCATGAAGATCATTATTTTACCACTTCGTGTGGTAAAAATATTTTCATAAAATATATTAGATTATAGAAATTATATAATACTATCATCATTTTTATGAACAATAAAAATTATAACATCCACTTCGGTGGATAATATCGAATTAATTATAGGAGATGATATTTATAATTCATATTCACAAAATAATGATAATTTTTCTTAATATTATTTCTACAAGATAAAAAATCAATTTCTAAGAATATTCTTAAGCATAATGTGAAGAAACACTATTTAAAAGGGATCATATGAGGTGGTGGTATTGGGCGTGACTCCTAGGACTTGATCATCTATGTATTTCTAGCTTACTTTAGAAAGGGTATTTTAGTGGTGGATAAATCTTTGGAAGTGATCTAAGTGCTTAAAAAATTTAAGTCCAAAGAAATACCTTTATCTAATGTGAAATATAGTTCTTCCATTCTGGTCAATGCCTTAAATTCCATATTTAATTTCCATGAAATATCATCTATTACATCAGAACCAACATCTCCATTATTTATCTAAATTTGATGGTTGTTTAGACAGGGTATAAGGGTAACATGGAAGAAGATCTTACTACTTCAAAATATAACCATGTGGAAAGGAATATAGTGTTTTCCAGTACTGGTTCTTTTCTTATTGATTTTTTTATATTTCCTGAGGGGATTCGCTTTGAATTTAAAATTTTCTTCCCCCATGATCCCCTTTTTGTTCTTGTACTTGTTTTTCATATTTTATCCCTTGTTTTTTATAAAATATTTTAATTTTCAGTCAATCATATTATCCTTTAAGGACACAATATTTCATAAATATTAACAAATTCATTTTTATATTTAAATAATTATTAATAATAATAAAAATAGTGGTAATATCATTATTACTTATTTAATTTTCTGTTAAATAGATAAGGAATAATGATCCTCGCAAAATATCATATTCATCTTGAAATTTATTTAAAATAAAACCATGAATATTTATATTCATTTTAATAAATTAAATGTAATTGTTTTAATAATTGTTCTCATTCACTTTAAGGAATATAATAATGTTATTTGATTGTGTTTTATGATGTATTGAAGATGATATCATGAATATTAATTTAAATATTTTCACCATATTTGAGGGATAAATATAGATAAAATATATTCATGTTTCTCTTCATGAATTCTTAATTTCTTAAATATATTTTTTCATGTCAGAAAGAAAATAATAGATAAAAATTTAAACAATATAATATTTATTTTAAAATTAGAAAAAAAATATTATTTCTTCCGTGAATATTTATACATCACAATCAAGATCAAAATCATTAAGGTGTAAAAAGAAACTGAATATTTTAAATTTATTATTTTATGTATTGATTAACATAGTTCACATCCACATATGACATATATGTGATTCTCATCATTCTACCACTTCAAATAGATTATTTTTATATTTTCATTTAATCAATGTTGTTCATCACAACATTGAACATGTTTATTATTAACAAAATTTTGAAAGTAACCAATCATATTCAACTTAGGAAATAAAATATAATTTTATTTCCCTGTGTCATTATTTATCTTTAAGATCTCATTACTTTTCCTTTTAACAAAAAAATTAATAAAAAACATATTTTTTTAACTTTATCAAGAGAGAGAATCTTACAGTTTTCTTATAAAAATCATCTTATAAAAATTTCATTGATAGAGGTTGCATAAGAGTGATTCAAAATTAAATGAATGAAATCATTCTAAAAATGTTTTATGAGATGGGATCATAACATTGATTGAAACTAAAATGTATTTTGAAATTAATATCTTGTTGTTGGTTGTAAATAAATTGATATTTTAATAAAAAGGGAGAGAAATGATGAATGAATGCAAGTATATCATAAAAAAATATTGGATAAATGAAGAAAAATATAGAGATAAGAATAGAGTCAAAAGTTTAATTTCATTATCACATTATCACATATATATATAGGCTACATTAGATTATAATCAATGGTCTATATTAATCTTTATATTTCATGTCAAATCCAAATGTTAGTATTATCTATTAATTTATATAAGTTGAAAGGTTGGTATTTATAAAATGGTGGGATATAAAAGATTATAATATAGAATTTATAATCTCAATTAATCAAAAATGATGAAATCAAAAAAAATATTAATTTATATTAATTTGTTTTAATTTAATATAAAATGAAAAAGTGATATTTTATTCCAATAAAACATACTAATTTAAAAATAATAATCAATATTTATAATTATAATAAAATACAATTAATATATTTTCAATAGTGTATAACATTCAAATAATTTATAAAATTTTGTAATTTTTGTAATAAATCATTATATTAATCAACTATTAAATAACAAATGGTAATAAAAGGTTTGAAAAATAATAATAAACAATATCATAATTATAAAATTAAAATACTTCAAGAAAGAAGCATATATTTAATAATATACAATATAATACTCATACATATGTTTAATATGTATAATAATTTTAAATATAATAAAATTAATAATAAATTTAAATTTTCCCAAGGATTTTTGAGACAAGGTGTTTCAATATTATTCCACCCGCAAAATTTGTTTTGTATTAAAAATATATGATGTTTTTTATCCAATTATGAAATTTTTTTCACCAGATTTATACCACATGAAAGAATATCAATAAATATAATTTATTCCCTACTTCAACGTTTTCCTTAGATGAAACAACTAAAATGACTGTTTATGATTATTTGAGAGTATCAAATAGGGAGATATAAAAATGAATTTAAGTGGAAAATGTTTTTTAATTTATTGGAAGTGTTATTGATGTAATTTTTATGATTATATAGATATTTAGTTGGAAATAATTGAAAATCAATAGAGTAACGTTTTTGTGAATTAGAAAAACTTTATATCGTGTAAATAAATTTTCATGGGACAGATAAAATATTAGTAAATTTGTAAATGAATTAATACATGAAACAGTCCCAAATTTTTTTACCTCTATAAAGGAATTTAATTAAAATGAACTATACATATCACTCAATGTATTGAGTTGTGCGGAATATAAAAAAACATGCATGAATCAAAAATTGAACTTGATATCCTATTCAATGTTGTGATATAGAATGAAATTTAAATATTTACTTTAAATTTTGATACATGATTCAAATATGGAGAAAAAAATATTTTTACAAGATATTTGTATAATTACATCTTTTTTAAATGAATCTTAATCAAGTATATTTGATGATATAGCCAAAACATATCTATTTGGTTTGAAAAAAAAAAGAAATATCTGAATGATTTCAATATTAATAAGGCTGATTTATTATGTTATCATTGAATATAAATTAATTTACCTTCTAACTAGTGATATCGAATAAAAAGAGTAATGAAGGATTATTCTTGAAATATATATATATATATATATATATATAAGGGGATATTCATGGGGTATTGAGAAATGGATTTTAGAGATTTAATAAAGTTGAGATTTTATTTTAAGAGAGACATTTTATCGAGATCTTAATGTAGTTTTAGAAGAATGTTATTGAATTATATTTACAACTAGAAAAATATCATCATGTTGATGAAAGGATAATCATAAGTTTATTATTGATATTATTTTTTTCTCTAAGATTTAATTTAGTCTATAAACATGATTGATAACTATGAACTTGGGGTATAACATTATAAGATATAAAAGATGATACATTTATGTTAGAACTGAAGTGCTTATGGTATTTGTTTTTAACCTAAAGGATAAAGTGTTAAGATAAATATGGAGTTTTTTGGAATCAATATAATATTGAGAAATTTTTAATTAAAGATATTAATTTAATATAAATGATTGATAACTAAGAAAATATGATGAATTGAATCTATAAAAAAGGAGAGATCTATTATAACCAAGGACGTTATTTACTAGAAATGGAGTATAGTTTGTGTTGTTGTCAATACTCCTTGGGTTGGTCAAGGCGTTTGTAAGAAAGGTGGCCTTGCATTTGAGGCTGAAATAAATATTTAAGGGGGTGAAGTTTCCCAGGGGTTTCCAAAATTTTAGGCCTCTAAATCGGGAGTTTGTTTTTGGAAAATAAAGGATTTTTTCATAGGATTGAACGAGATGTAGAATGGCGAATGAAATCAGCAAAGGAAGGGTACCGCGTAGCACGATACATGATCCATGTTTCACGTTCCCAGAATAGTTCATAGATTATGAAATATGGTACACAGAATGAAGAACCACGAACTATGAAGTTGGAATAGTATACATACTGCATTGAAGGAACTGTTCGTAAAGAGAATAAGGTTTATGGGAAGGCCTGTGGTTTGTGGAAGGAAAACAGTTCATGTGATGGTGAGTCATTCATGAAAATGAGGTGGAGTTTTGAAAAGCCACAAAGGGTGTCATTTATAGAAATGTGATGGGTATTTATGCCTCTATGTAGGTAGAATGGCGGTACATGGACCATGTTGGGAATATGGTTTGCAGGAGATACAGAGTCCATTGTAAAGATAGTTTTGTGTTAAAGATTTTGGAAATTATAGGTTTAATAGATTATGTGGATCTTTTTTCCTCTATAAAGAGAACCAATCCCTTGATTTATTCATGGATTTAATATTGAAATTCAGAGATTAATTTAGAGAAATATAAAAGTAGTTCACAAGAATACAACACTATAACAATTTTAATTAAAAATATGAAAGGAGTTTGGTGAAGTCCAGAATAGTTCATGGAAGACAGTACGCAGAGGAAGAAGGAAATTTTGTGGAAGACAGTTCATGATAGAGAAGTTTAGTGTACAGAGAAGAAGAATTATGAGGATGTAGTTTGAGAAGGAAGTACACGGTCGTTGTTTACAGAGGAATTACATAGAGGAAGCCTTTTCGTACATGGAGTAGGGTACTATGCAGAGGAAGCATCTCAATATGCAGAACAAGGTAGTACACAGTGGAATCAGCGTTGTATGAGGTGGAGCAGGAGCAGTTTGTGGAGGAGGCACTCACAATATGCACTGTAGTATGGTTCAAGGAGGTAAGAGTTCAGTATGCGGATGAACTGTTCACATACAAACAGTGAATGGAAAAGTTAAATATGTCTACAGGTAAAAATAGCACTTTAAAAAATCATCTATCTGTAGTTGAGGATGTGTGATTTAATTCCAAACCATTGAAGTGACCTTCAATTCCATAAACTAAGTTCAGATTCTTCCGAATGTAGTGAGCAATGGGGAGTCAATGGAAGTGATCCGAGGGACTCAGTGTGATATCCCTAAAATCTTATAAAGGAAGTGCGCTTGGCACAAAGTGACTATGCTAAAATTTTGTACTCCAGAACTAGTGATGATTAGGGTAATTTGGTACGTATGAAAACCTGTCGGTTTATGCTCATTTGATGTATCCCATAGTGGTGAACCAAGTAAAACAATTGTGTCTTAGTTTTCATGTGATTTTTTATTTTCCACCCTTTCTCATTAGACAGGTTTAATAGGTTCCTACCAATGCGGGAACATGATTCATTATTTTAAAAGAAAAATTGTACACCCTGATTCAAACCTCTCCTTTCAGGGTGTTCCAGGGTTCTTCAAGTGGTATTAGAGCATAAAGGTTTCAAGTGTTAAACTTATCCTTCATTTCTACCATGGAGAATATAGTGAATGTCAAGGGAGTCCCCCTATTTAATGGAATAATCTCCCATATCTAGAAGAATATGATGAGATCACATCCAATAAATCTTAGAATGGAAGTCCTATTTTCCACTACACATGGAATATAGTCCACTGATAAAACTAGGATATTTATGATTGATACAGATGGTAAAATTCTTGATACAGATGCCAAATCAAAAAATACCATCACTACATCTCTTTATGATTTTATGTATCTAAAGGTGATGAGTTGTATATTAGAAAAGTTAATGTGGAAAAAACTAGAGAATATTTATGAAGGTGAAAATAATGTGAAGGAGGAAAAACTACAAGTTTTTCAAAAGAGGTTTGATGATATGAAGATACATCCTGAAGAAACTGCATATAACTTTTTCAATCGAATTACCGAAGTTACTGGAGTAATACGGGGACTTGGTGAAGAAATCAAAGACATTGATATTGTGAAGAAAATATTTAAAACACCTCCACCTTTTTATAATGAAAAGGATTCAGACCTTGAAAAAAGGGATCTTTCAAAACTTTCTTTTGATGATATGCTAAGCAGCTTGGTGGAATGTGAGATGAGAGTCAAACCAGAAGACACAATGACTCAAGTAGGAAAAAAATGGAATTTAAATCCATTGAAAAACATGAAATTTCAAGAGATAGTATTGATGAAGAGAGTGAGGAAAAATAAAATATTTATCTTATTACCAAGAAATTAAATAAGGGATAAAGGGAAATTTGAAGGAAAGTTACCTCTAGGTTGTTTTAATTATGGAAGATTTGGGTACATTACTTCTCTATGAACATGAAATTTCGATGATAAAGAAAGTGAATCTGTATATAGAAATATAGAAGCATCAGAAAAGGTTTTTAAAAAATGAAGATTTCAAGTTTGGTAAGAAACTTTAGATATTTTTTTTCTATAAAGAAGAAGATGATGATAGTGAATTATTTTAGGAATAATAACCAAAGTTTAAATCTAGAACCCATTCATCAATGAGGGATACAATTGAAAAATCAGAACCATCAGGAGATGAAGCTAGAAATAATCAGTTGACCACTGATGTCAACATCAAGTTGTAACTTAAGGATTGTTTTGGTAAACCTGAGAATCAATGCAAGAGATGAAAAAGTGGAAAGAAATTATGGAAGATTCATTAGAATATATTGATATACCGGAATATAAAATTGATCAACTTGAGGAAGCAGTAAAGTAACATTCAATAACTTTTGAAAGCTAAGAAGATGTAGGTGAACTAACTCTTATAATTTAAGAATAAGAAAATTTCATTAATGAACATACATTTATATCAAAGGATTAGTCCAAAACTATTGCGGGACTTAAAGAAGAATTTTTTACTCTTAGGAGTAAACATTAAAGTGAATCAATCCCAATAAAAACAAAGAAGAAAATTCAGTTTGGAAAATTCTCAAATGATGAGTTTTTAGAGAGAGTTAATCATGGTTCTCATGGAGTTGAAAATGTTCTGAATGGTCAAAGACTCTCATGAATAGGAAACATAAGAATTGGTTATAATGTTGAAACATAAAATGATAGATGTAAAATGAGATAAAATAAAGGAAAGATAAAAGTCAGACATATCACAAAGACACATAAAGTCCAAATAAATAAAGTTTCAAATCAGACTAAAAGGAATAATAAAAACTATCCTTGAGTTTCCTAATATGATAGACAGTGAAGATATTATTATAATAAAGTTTACATAAGGAGGAATAAAATTGAAAAGACATTTGTACTTATGAAATGTCAATTGTATGGAAATTTGGTCCATACCATGTCATACTGTGAAGAGGAAAGGATCTATTTGAATGGGGAAGAGCTAGGAAGTTGGAAAAGGATAAAGAATTCATATCTTAATTCTTATAGAAGAAATAGTTTCAATAAATATTGTTTTCATTGTTCAAAATTTGTCCATAAAGTTGTTTATTGTAGGAAGAGGAATGGAAGAAGCAATTTGTATAGAACTCAGTGACAGTCAATACTCACCAACAAGATGGTGTTGTTATTAAAAACAAGTTATCTGCTTTGGAAGAAGAGTGTGAGTATGATGAACCTATGCACGTGGAAAATAGATTTGAAAATCCATCTTAATCCTTCACTCAAACTAATATTTCATGGAAGGAAAAGAAGAAAATTGAAAAATCTAACCTTACAGAAGTAGCTCTCTAAGCTACCAAGAACATCAACACTTGGATTCTTGATAGTGGATGCTCATACCTTATGATGGGAAATACAGATCTATAAAATAATGTCAAGAAATTTTTTATGGAATAGTAATATTCAGAAATGATGGTGATTTGAAGATCAAAGGTAGTGGAAGTACTGAACTAGCCAATGGAAAGCTGAAGAAGACCAAAGTTATTTATGTAGATGGGTTGCATCACAATATCTTAAGTGTGAGCCAACTCTATGACTTAATAATTATAGTTAAATTCATTCAAAAGAGGTGCACTATAAAAGGAAGAACATGAGATTATCTCATTAAAGATTACAGAATAGAAGGAAACCTATATCAAGTTGATAGTAAAGAGAACATTTTCTACATGATTGTTGAATAAGAAAACAACTTGGGGCATTGGAGGTTGGGTCACATCAATAAAAAATACATTGAAAGTATATCAAAGATGAATATAGTCATGTATATCCATAATCTAAAGCGTGAACAGAAAAAGACTTGTGATGGTTGCATTCAAGGGAAGTTGGTTTGCAGTTCATATCAGCCAAAGAAGAAAAGGGAATCAAATCTTCTTGATCTCATTCATACTGACATATGTGGTCTGATAAATATTGCTAGAACTTATATATAAAGGTACTTAGTTATTTTCATTTATGATTATAGTATAATGAATTATGTGATGGTTATATATAGGAAACATGAAGTACTTCATTGCCTGAAAACTTATCACCGAATAGATAAAAATGAAACTAGATGAACAATCAAAGTTCTGTGGTCTAAAAATGGTAAATAATTTACATCCATTGAGTTTTAAAACTACCTAGAGAAACATGAGATAAAATATGGGGTGGATTCTGTGAGAATTCCATAAAAAATGGTGTTTTTGAGTCTTGGAATCGATATGTGAAAAGTATGGACAAAAACATGCTGATTGAGAGTCATATCTCTCACCATTACTGGAAAAAGGAAATTCAACCTATAGTTTATATTCAAAAATGATTAAGTAATTATATGGGAGAAAATAAGACACCCTATGAGTTATGTCATGGAAGGAATCCCTCTTTCAAGTATTTTTGTGTTTCCAGAAATAAATATTTTATCTGAAACAAAGAAATAAATCAAGGATAGTATGGTGATATTATAGATGAAGGTATATTCCTCACATATTCAATGAATATAAAATCCTACAAATGTTTTAATAAATGTCTTGGAAAAATTATGGAAAGCAGTGATGGGAAGATCATTGAAGATACAATAAAAAATGGCTCAAGGATTTCATCTGCTGATGTGATAGAAGATGAGGAAGAATGTGGACATGGAATAGGTCTAAATACAGAAGTAGAGGAAGCAATGTAGAACATCAAGGATTAACATCATGATTTTTGACTTAGAAGAAGAATTGGAAAAAGAAACCATGGGTTAAAAAATTACTCTGAACCTCATAGGATAAATTGAAGAGTAGAAATTGATCGATCCAATATCATTGGGGATTGGACAACTCCCAAAAAAACAAGAAGAATGAGGAATAGTGCACAATATGCATTCCTTTAAATTGTGTAACCATACTCATTTGAAGAAGATGAAAAGGATGAATCATGGGTTAAGGCCATGAATGAAGAATTGGATCAGATTGATAAAAACTAAACATGTAATCTAGTTAACAGACCTGAAACTCACTTTGTTATTAGTACAATGTGGATTTTCAAAAAAAATTGATGAGAATATTAATTTGTTAAAAAATAAGGAATGTTTGGTGTGTAAAGGTTATTCACTTATTGAATGTGTTGATGCTGAAGAAACATTTTCCCTGGTGGCTAGACTAGAGTCAATCATCCTGTTTATTGCCATGGAAATTCAAAGAGGATACAAAGTGTATCTAATGGTTGTCAAGACATCTTTCTTAAATGGTGTTCTTGAAGAAGAAGTCATTATTGAAAAAATAGTGGGATTTCATCTTGGTAATTATTAAATAAAGGTTTTCTTATTAAAGAAGGAAATATATGTTCTGAAATAGGAACCATGATCATGGTACTCTCGGATGGTTTCTTATCAAAAGAAGATCTAATTTAAAATAGGAGTGGATGATAATCCTTAAGTGAAGATTTTTCAAAAAGATTAGTTCATGGTTCTGGTGTATGTAGATGATATTATATTCGGAGGAAGAAGGCTTGGATCAATGGATGAATTTTTCATTCACATGAAATTAGAATTTGAAATGTCTATGTTTGGTGAACTCACATACTTCTTGGGGTTGCAAGTGATTCAGAGGAAGGACTGCACTTTCATTTCACTAGAGAAGTATGCAAGAAAATTTTTGACTAAATTCAATATGCATCACTCTAAACCAATGTAAACTCCAATTTCAGTTGAAAGTAAACTTGTAAAGCATGAGGATGGTAATTTTGTGGATCCCACCATGAATAGGAAAATCATTAGAAGCTTAAAATACTTAACTAAAATGAGGCCAGATATTGCCTTCACAACATGCTTAGTATCACACTTTCAATGTAATCTAAAGGAGTTACACATGGAGGTATTTAAAATAATCATGATGTACATTCAAGGTACTCACAATTGTAGATTAGACTTTGCTGTAGGAAGAGACAGTGAACTATCAACATTTTCTGATGCTGACTGGGCTAGCGATGTTGTCGATAGAAAGTCTAAAAGTGGTGAAGAATTTTTTATTGGAAAGAAATGTGTGGGGTGGTTGAGTAATAAATAGGAAAGAACTTATCTTAGTGTTTCTAAATATGAGTATATATCCTCTATGAAAGATTTCACTCAGCTAATATGGATAAAGAAACAACTGACTGATATTGGCGATGAATCGAAACAACCAATGGTGATTCACTGTGATAACAAGAGTGAAATTATTCTTACGAAGAATCATGTCCAACATTATCATATGAAACACATTGAAATAAAATATCAATTCATCAGGGAAAAAGTTGAACAAGGAATGGTTAAAATGGATCATGTTAGAACAAATGATCAAGTGGTTGGCATATTGACTAACCATTGTCATCATTTGTATTTGAAAAGCATAAGTTGAAACTTGGTGTTCAACCAACACCCAGTTCATGAGGAGATATGAAGGTCCCCATATCCATAGTTGTGCTAACTATTTTAAGCTATTTGTTGAATTATTGTAGGTATATGGGGGAGCTATAATCCAGGGGAGTGTGCTTTTCACCCTATAAGAAAAATTTTGATTCTTTGGTTTTATTTCCAATGGGGAGAATAGATCAATTCAAGGTTTTATGGTTCAAATAAGGAGGATGAAATACTAAGTTATTTTAGTTCAAAAAAGGTTGATGAAATATGAAATGATTTTATGATGGAAAGATGATGGAGAATAGAGGAATTAAAAAATGTTGCAATGGGTAAGAATGATGAGTTCAATGAAAATTTTTATTAGAGACAATGAGAATAGAGAAAATAATTTAGTGCTTGGTATCATGAAAACCCAATTCATGCTTCCCCTCTTGTTTTCTACTCTGAGCATTTCTTACATAGACTTAGAGAGATGGATGAGTTGTCTCTTGTATATCCGGATTTGGTTTTGTTTGCTGCTAATGCTTCATTGAATTTATATGTAGATTTCCATCGAAACCAAATGGGGAGATTATTAGAACCAAGTATGTTCTTTGATGGAAATAGAGTACTCTTTTTATTTTTAATCCTCATTGGGTTGATCAAGGAGTTTTCAAGGAAGGTGGTGTTGTATTTGAGGATGAAAGTAGTATTGAAGGTGGTGTAGTCTCCTGGTGTTTTAAAACAATTTTGGGCCTGCAAATCAAGAGTTTTTCTTTGTAAAAGGAAGGATTTATATATAGTAGTGAACGAGATGTGGAATGGTGAAGGAAATCAAAAAAGGAAGGGAACCGTGTAGCATGGGACATGAACTGTGTACTATGTTACTAAAACTATTTACAGAACACAAAATATAGTACGTGGAATGGAGAACCGCAAACCATGAAGAGGTAATGGTATATGGACCACATAAGAGGAATAATTCACGAAGTGAAGAAGGTTCATAGGAAGGCCCGCAGTTTACAGAAGAAAAATAGTTCACAGAATAGTGTGTGGTTTGAGAAAATGATGTAGAGTTTTGAGATGCTATAAAGGGTGTTGTTTTTAGAAACGAGATGGTGATTTGTGCCACCGCGTAAGGAGAATGGTGGTATTTGTACCACATATGGAATATTATTTGTAGGAGATGCACGATAAGTGGTAAAGATAGTCCCGTGTCTAAGATTTGATAAATATCAATTTATTACATAGATTTTTTTTCTATATAAGAAGAATTAATACCTTCATTAAGTCTCAGATCTCAGATTAAAAATCAGAGAGTAATTTAGAGAAATCAAAAAGTAGTTCAAGGGAAGACAACCCCACAATGACATTAATTAAAAATCTGAAAGGAATTCGATGAAGTTCAGAACAGTTCATAAAAGACAGTACATTGAGGAATAAGGCTAGTTCATGAAAGACAGTTCATTGAGTGTGAGTATAGTTTATATAGAAGAAGAAGTATGCAGACACTGTTTGTGGAGGAAGTACATAGTCATGGTTTAAAGAGGATGTACATAGAGGAATCCTTCTAGTACGTGGAGTAGGGAAGTATGTGGAGGAATCCCCGCAATAAGAGGATAAAGGTATTATGCAGTGGAAGTAGTGCAATATGCGGCGAAGCGAGATTAGTTTGCGGAGGAATCACTCATGTTATGTGGTGCAATAGAGTTCACGGAGGAAGGAGGTTAGTACGTGGAAGAACTGTTCATGAACTAATAGTGCACAGAAAAGTGAAATATGTCTACAGGTGAAAACCAGACTTTAACGGAGAATATATCTGTATTTGGGGATGCATGATTTAATTCCAACCCATTGAAGTGACCTTCATGATGATAAAATGAGTTCAGATTATACCCAACACAGTGAGAAAGGGGGATTCAATGGAAGGGATCTGAGGGAAGCATTGTGTTATACCTAAAACCTTGTAAAGGTAGTTCTTCTGGAATAGAGAGATTGTGCTAAACGTTTTTACTCCACAACTAGTGAAGATTAGTGTACTTTGATAAGTCCAATAACCTTTTGGAATATTATCATTGGACGTAGATCTTAGTGTTGAACCAAGTAAAATTATTGTGTCTTCTTGTTTTGCATGTGATTGTTTATTTTCTAAGATTTATAATTAGAAACGTTTACCTGGTTTCTACCAACATGGGAATAAGATCCATTAGTTTAAAAGGAAAAGTTGACCCTCTGATTCTCCCCTTCCCTACCAGGGTGTTCCAAGGTCCTTAAAGTGGTATCAGAGTGTAAAGGTTGCTGGTGTTAAATATATCCTTCATTTCTACCATGGAGAATAGAGTGAATGTTTGGGGATTTCCCCTCTTTTATGGAATAAACATCCAGATATAGAAGAATAGTATGAGATCACATATAATAAATATTATAATGAAAAACCTATTTTCCACTGCACAAGGATAACAAGTCACTGATAAAACTGGGTTGTCCATGATTGATACATATAGGAAAATGCTTGATGAAGATGCCAAAGCACAAAATTCCCCCATTGTAGACCTTTATGATCATATTTATATAAATATGATGAGTTTTACGTTATAAAAGTTAATGTGGAAAAAACTGGAGAATATTTATGATGGTGACAACAATGTGAAGGAGGAAAATCTATAATTTTTTTTCACAATTGGGTTGATGATATGAGGATACATCCTGTAGAAATTGTAGATAATTTTTTCAATTGAATTAATGAATTTTTTGGAGCAATATAAGGAATTTGTGAACAAATAAAATACATTGATATCATGAAGAAAATATGGATAATACTTACACCTCTTTAGAATGAAAATGTGTTAGCCCTTTATGAAAGTGATCTTTCTAAACTTTCTTTGGATGATCTACTGAGAAGCCTGGTGAAATGTGAGATGAGAGTCAAACTAGAAGATGCAACGACTTGAGTAAGAAAGGAAAATACATTCAAATCCATGGACAAAATGAAATTTCAGGAGGGAGTATTGATGAACATAATGAGTAAAAATAAATTATTTCTCTCATTTCCAAGAAATTCAAGAAGGGAAAAGGTAAATTTGAAGTCAATTTACCTCTGTATTTTTTTCATTTTAGTAGAATTGGGCACATTGACACTTGATGCACAAGAAAGTTTGATGATGAATAAAGTGAAGTTGTAGACATTCAGAATCCTCAGAAATGGTTTTTGAAAAAGAGAGATTTCAAGTCTAGTAAGAAAATAGAGAGAAAAAGTTTTGTATGTAAAGAAGAAAATGACGAGAGTGAATTATTTGAGGAAGAAGAACTAATTTTTAAATATAGAACCCATGTGTCAATGATGGATACCATTAAAGAATCAAAACAATCGGGAGATAAAGCTAGAAATAATCAGTTGGACACTAATGTCGATATCAAGTTGCAACTTAAGGATGATTTTGGTAAGATTGAGAATCAATGAAATAGATGAAAAGAGTGGAAAGTAATTGTGGAATCATCATCAGAATATGTTGATATTATGGAAGCTAAAATTGATTGACTTGAGGAAGTATTAAAAGAACATTCAACAACTTTTGAAATCTCAGAAGATATAGTTGAACTAAATCTTAGAATTGATGAACATGAAAAAGTCATTAGTGAACTTACATCTATACTGGAGGAGAAGTCCAAAAATATTGAGGTACTGGAATAATATGTTGTTACTCTTAGAAGTAAACATGAAAGTGAATCAATTCCAATAGAAACAAATAAGAAAATTCAGTTTGGAAAATTCACAGGTGCTGAGCTACTAGAGAGAGTTAAGAGTGATTATTATGGAGTTGAAAAGGTTCTAAATAATCAAATACCATCATACATGGGAAGTATGGGAATTGGTTGTAATACTTAAAAATTGAATGCTAGAAGTAAAATGTGGAAAAATAAAGGCAAGATAAAAGTTAGACATATCACAAAGATAGCTGAAGACCAAACAAAGATAGTCTCAAATCAGACTAAAAAGAGGAATGAAAACTATCCTTGAGTTTCCCAAGATGATAAAAAGTCAATATATCCTTCCATGAAAGTTTAAATGAGGATTAATAGAAGTGAAAATACATTTCCACTCATGAAATGACAATTATATGGCTATATGGGCCATACCATGTACTACTATAAAGAGGAAAAGAGATATTTGAATTTGGAACTTATAGGAAGTCAAAAAAGGATAAATAATTCATATCCTAGTTCTATAGAATAAATTGTTTCTATGAGTATTTTTTTCATTGTTCTAACTTTTCCCATAAATCTGTTAATTTCAGGTAGAGGAATGTTAGGAATAATTCATATAGAACTTAGAGGGAAGTCAGTACCCAACAACAAGATGGTGTTATTCATAAAAATAAGTTCTCTCCCTTAGAATAATAGTGTGAGTATGATGGACCTATGCACATGGAAATGATATTTGAAAAGACATATTTATCCTTCACTCAAACAAATATTTCATCGAAGGAAAAAAATAAAATCGAAATATTCAACATTGTAGAAGTAGATCTTAAAGCTACCAGGAACATCAACACTTGGATTGTTGATAGTGGTTGATCATCCCATATGATGGGAAATACAAAAATATTAAAAAATTTCGAGAAAATAGTCAATGAAATAGTGAGATTCGGTAATGATGGTTTTTTGATGATCAAAGGCATTGGAAGTACTGAATTTGCCAATGGCATGCTGAAGAAGACCAAAGTTATTTATGTGGATGGGTTGCATCACAATATCCTGAGTGTAAGTCAGCTCTATGACTCAGGACTTATAGTGGAATTCAATCAAAATGGGTGCACTATAAAAGGAAGAAAATAGGGTTATCTCATGAAAGGTTAGAGAATAGATGATAACCTCTATCAAGTTGATAATAAATAGAAAACTTGATACATGACTGTTGAAGAACAAAAAAACTTGTGGCACTGGAAATTGGGTCACATCAATAAATAAGACATGGAAAAGATATCTAAGCTTAATATATTCATGGATATCCCCAATTTGAAGCATGAGTGAGAAAATAATTATAATGCTTGCATTCGAGGGAATTTGGTCTGTAGTTCATATCGGCCAAAGAAGAAAAGGGCATCAAATCTTCTTGATCTCATTCATACAGACGTATGTGGTTTGATAAATGTTTCTGGAACTCATGGAGAAAGCTACTTAGTTATTTTAATTGATTATTATAGTAGAATGGCTTTTGTGATCATTATAAATAGGAAATGACAAGTGCTTGATTACATGAAAACATATAATCGAATAGTTTAGAATGATACTTTATCGACAATCAAAGTTCTATGGACTGAAAATTGTGGGGAATATACATCCATTGAGTTTGAAAACAATGTGGAGAAACATGGGATACAACATGAGGTGGATGGTGTGAGAACTCCACATAAAAATGGAGTTGTTGAGTTCCAGAATTGATAGGTGAACTATATGGACAGAACCATGATGATTGAGAGTTGTGCCGCTCTCCATTATTGGAAAGAGGCTATTCAAGCTACAATTTATATTCAAAACTAAATAGGGAATTATATGGGGGAAACTGAGACACCCTATGAGTTATGGCATGGAAGGAAGCCCTCTTTGAATTATTTTCATGATTTTGGAAGTAAATGTTTTATCCAAAACAATGAAGGAAATCAAGGCAAGTATGGTGATGCTACGGATGAAGGAATATTCTCACATATTCAATGAATATAAAAGACTACAAATGTTTTAATAAAAATATTGGAAAAATTGTGGAAATTAGTGATGTGAAGATCATTGAATATAAAATCAGAAATGGATCAAGGATTTTGTCTTCTGATGTGATAGAAGATGAGGAGGAATGTGGACATGGAACAGATCCAAATACAGATGTAGAGGAAGGCATGACAAAAATCCAGGATACACATCATGATGTTGACTTAGAAGAAGAATCAGAAAAAGAAACCATGGGTGAAGAAAATTCTTATGAACCTCACAAGATAAATTGAAGATAAGAAATTTATTGATCCAAAATAATTAGGGATTGGAAAGATCACACACATACAAGGAGAATGAGGAATAGTGCATAATCTTCATTCCTTTCAATTGTGGAACCATACTCATTCGAATAAGCTACAAAGGATGAATCATGGGTTAAGGCTATGAATGATGAATTGGATCATATCAATAAGAACGAAACATGGTATATAGTTAAGAGATCTAAAACCCACAATGTGATTGGTACAGAGTGGATTTTCAAAAATAAATTTGACGAGATTTTAAATTTGATCATAAACAAGGAATGATTGGTGTTTAAAGGATATTTATAGATTTAAGGCGTTTATGTTGAAGAAAAATTTTCCCTGGTGGCTACACTGGAGTCAATCAGACTATTTATTTCTATGGAAATTCAAATAGGACATGAAGTGTATCAAATGTATGTCAAGATAAATATCTCAAATGGTGTTCTTGAAGAATAAGTATTTATTGAACAACCAGTGGGATTTCTTCTTGATAACGATTAAATTAAGGTTGGAAGACTAAATAAGGCTCTATGTGGTCTGAAATTGGCACCATGTTCATGGTACTCTTAGCTGGATTCTTATCTGATGAAGATAGAATTTAAAAGAGGAGGAGTGGATCACAATATTTATTTGAAGAATTCTTAGAAATATCAGTTCATGGTTCTGGTGTTTTTAGATGATATTATATTTGGAGGAAGCAGGCAGGGATCAAGGGATGAATTTTCTGATCACCTAAAATCATAATTTTAAATGTCTATGATTAGTGAACTCACATTCTCCTTAGGTTTGTTAGTGATTCAAAGAAAATAATACAGTTTAATTTCTCCGGATAAGTATGCAAGAGAATTGCTGAAGAAATTCGATATTCATGACTCTAAACAAATGTCAAATCCAATTGAAATTAGAACTAAACACGGAAAGCATAAAAATGATAATTATATGGATCCCACCATGTGTAGTAGAATCATTAGAAACATACTGTACTAAACTAAAAGGGGCTAGATATTGTCTTTTCAAAATGATTAGTGGCCCACATTCATAGTAATCTGAAGGAGGAACATTTGGTGGAAGTTAAAAGAATCACAAGATATATTCTAGGTACTCACAATTATGACTTATACTTTATTGTAGGAAGAGATAGTGAACTATCAGCATTTTCTAATACTGACTGGGCTGGAGATGTTGTCGATAGAAATTCCAAAATTTGTGGATCATTCTTTTTTGGAAAGTAACGTGTGGGATGGTTGAGTAAGAAACTAAAAAACACTTCTCTCAGTACTATTGAAGCTGAGTATATATCTGATACGAAGGATTTCAATCAGATACTATGGATGAAGCACCAACCGACTGATATTGGAGATGAAGTGAAACAACAAATGGTGATTTGATATGATAATAAGAGAGAAATTGATTTTACAAAGAATCTTGTTCAACATTCTCGTATGAAAAACATTGAAATCAGATATAATTTCATCAAGGAAAATGTTGAACAAGGCATAATTAAAATAGATCTTGTTGGAACATATGATTAAGTGGATGACATATTGACTAATCCATTTTCATCACATGTGTTCAAGAAGCATCGATTGAACCTTGGTGTTCAACCACATCCCAGTGCATGAGGAGTTTATAAAGGTTCTCATATTTTTAGTTGTGATAACTATTTTAAACTATTTGTTGAAGTATTGTAGGTTTATTGCAGAGATACGATCCATGGGGAGTGTTATTTGTGCTCTACAAGTATATTTTTTTTATTCTTTTGGTTTATTTCCAATAGGAGGAGAATAGAGAAATTCAATGTTTTATGGTTCAAACAAGGAGGAAAAAATATGAAATTATTTTGGTTCAAACATGGAGGATGAAATATGAAATGATTTTATGATGGAAAGATGATAGAGAATAGAGGAAATAAAAAATGTTACAATGGGGAAGAAAAACGAGTTCAAAGGTATTTTTTGGAGACAATGAGAATGGAGACAATAATTCGGTGCTTGGAATCATAAAAACCCAATTCATGATTCCCATCTTGTTTTCTACACCGATTATTGATCAAGTAGACTTAGAGAGATGGATGAGTTGTCTCTTATATATCAATGTTTGATTTTGTTTATAGATGATGGTTTATTGAATTTATCTACAGATTGCTAATAAAACCAAAGTGGGAGTTATTGGAACCAAGGATGTTATTTGATAGAAATGAAGTATGGTTTGTGTTTTCTATCAATCCTCCTTGGTTTGATCAAGGAGTTTTCAAGGAAGGTGGTCTTACGTTTGATGCTGAATGCAGTATTGAAGGTGGTGCAGTTTCCCATTGTTTTACTACATTTTGGGCCTCTAAATCAAGAGTTTGTTTGTGGAAAATGAAGGATTTATACGTAGGATTGAATGGGATGCATAATAGAGAAGGAAATAAACAAAGGAAGGGAACTGTGTAGCATGAGACACGAACCAAGTACCAATTTACTGAAATAGTTTATGGGTTATAAAATTTGGTATGTGGAAAGGAAAATTGAGAACCACTAAGTAGGAATGGTATGCAGACCATGTAGGAGGAATAGTTCGTGAAGCAAATAAGGTTTGTAGGAAGGCCTGCAGTTCATGAAAGGGAAAAAGTTAATGGGATGAAGTGTCATTCACAAAAATGAAGGGGATTTTTGAGAATCCACCAATGGTGTCATTTGGAGAAATGAGACGATGATTTGTGATGATGCAAAGGGAGAATGGAGTTATGTAGATTGCGTATGGAATATTTGTTTGTGGGAGATGAATTGTATTTAGTAAAGGAAATTCCATGTTGAAGATTTGTTAAATATCAGTTTAACAGATTATGTAGATATTTTTTCTAATATAAAGATAACCAATCCCTTCATTAAGTCATAGCTCTCAGATTAAAAATCTAAGAGGAATTTAGAGAAATCTAGAAGTATTTCATGGGAAGGAAACCCCACAATGACTTTAATTAAAAATATGAAATGAATTCGGTGAAGTCCAAAACAGTTCATAGAAGGGAGTACAAAGAGGAAGAATGCCAGTTCGAGGATGATAGTTCACAGAGGAGGAGTTTGGTCTACAGAGAAGAAACAACATGTAGACGTGATTTGTGGGGGAAGTACACGGTCATGGTTTACAGATAAATTACATGGAGGAATCCTTATAGTACATAGAGTAGGAAATTACGTGGAGGAATCCTTTCATTACGCAGAGAAAGACAGTACGCAGTGGGAGCAATATAGTACAAGGCGGAGTTGGAGTAGTTTTTGGAGGAAGCAATCACCGTATGTGGTGTAGTAAGGTTCATAGAGGAAGGAGGTTAGTACATGGAGGAACTGTTTGTGAACTAATAGTGCATAAAAATGTAAAATACATCTATAGGTGGAAACAAGACTTCAATAGAGAATATATCAACAGCTTAGGATTCATGATTTAATTCCAACCCATTGAAGTGACCTTCAAGTCAATAAAATGAGTTTCGATTCTTTCCAATGCAGTGAGTAAGGGGGAGTTAATGGATGTGATCTGAGGGATGCAATGTGTTATCCCTAAAACCCTTTAAAGGAAGTGCACCTGGAATAGAGTGACTATACTAAAACTTTCTACTCCATAACTAGTGAAGATTTGTGGACTTTGGTACATCTGACAAGCTGCCAGCACATGCTCCTTGGACATATCCCTTAGTGGTGAACCAAGTAAAATTGTTGTGTTTTATTTTTTCATGTGATTATTTATTTTCTTCCCTTTCTCATCAAATATGTTTAACATGTTCCTACCAATGTGGGAACAAGATCCATCATTTTAAAATAAAAAGTTGACACCCTAATTCACCCCTCCCCTCTCAGGGTGTTTTGGGGTCCTTCAAGATCATGCATGGATTTTAAATGAAAATCTTGAAGCTTATATAAATGTGAAAGTAATATAAAAAAGTAAGTGTGATGGTTAAATTTTCCTTACAAATATATTAGGTGTTTGAGTGTATAATTACATTAAACACACACACACCCCACACAAACAGGCTGTAAAGGCATTCCATACCCCCAAGGGATATCCCACCCCTGAAGGATTATATTTTGAAGATATTTGTTTACATATTTGGGATATTATAATGAAATATATGGATCAATTTTATGGATGTTTAGTATATTTTTATTTTTAAACATCAATTTGTTATGTTTTATCATAAAAAATCAATGGAAAAAAGTAGAGAGTGAAGAAAAGTGCCTCAATTAATTAAATTACCAAATAAGAACTAAAGTGATTAATCCACTGTATTATTTTGAATATATGGAATCTATAAAATAATGAACATGTTGTTCAATAAGATTCATTTCTCAAGAGAAACACTCATGTTGACTTAATGTTTATCCTCAATTATTTATTATCTCTGTATATTTGATGAGAAAATTCTCAATGTTTACTTTTTATCAAAACAACATGCTGAGTGATAAGAAGAGTAAATATACCTAGTACTTGATAATAAAATATTCCTAAATACTATAATTGCAAAATAAAAAATACAACGTGATATAATATTGCTTTTTATTTATATATATCTTTTTGCATGTAATACCTATTTTATTGGTAAATAATGAAGTGCTTATTATAAAATAGAAATAAGATCCATTAAAAATGTGGGGATTCACAAAAATAAATTGATATTGAGATGAACTATACATATCTTATATATAATTTTTACATCATTTTTCATTTCTTAATTTACATGAACTCTAAAAACTGAAGGGTTTATTATATTTAAATATTATCTATATATTACATCATATCGCATATAAAAATACACATTTATTCGAATAATGGGAAAATCATATAAGATATCAGTTGTAGTAACATAGGAAATCATAATAAATTCTATAATGGAGTGATAAAAAACAACATATTGGTATAGAAATGTAATAAATGTGCTTGAAAATAATATAAATAAATCATAACTAATATAATATGAACCATTGAACATAATAATGAATCATAATAGAAGGATGTGACAAACACAGTCATAAGATATCATAATTCAAGGATAATTACCAAGATCGTCATAACATAAGGGATTGTGTTCTCTCCGCATGTCCCTTAAACATATGAGATTGAGTTCGCTCCCCACTTAACATAATCATTTCAACAACAAGATATATATAAAATCTCACCACATAAATATATATTTATAAATGTGGGTCATAAAAAAACAATCATAAATCTATCAATTCCATAGAATAAATAACCCATTAAAATAAACAACTTTCATAAAATTTTCATGAGGTACAAAAATAAATCTTATAGAGAAAGAAAGTGGAATAACCAGTAAATTATAACCCCAGTTAAATATAAGAAACATCAAAATATTATAACATATAAGGGTATCTTTTATGGGATGTGCACAGTTGGTGCATAGTTTTTCCAAATCATAATCCCCCCAGTTAAAACCATTAAACATTGGACTGTTAGCATTTTAATGGTTGTGGAATGGTTTGAAAATCCATCCACCCACCTAGGAGAAATCTTGGGCCTTGGGAAATGTGTCTTGATGGGGGACACAGTTAGGGTGCATAGTTTGTCTAACCATTCATCTATGCCCAACAAACTGTGCTTGTGGGTTAATTTTTTTAAAAAATGATTTAGAAATTATCAATCCCCAGTTTTGGATCCCTAATCTCCTCAATCTAACCTAACATTAATTACATGTCTATAAGGCTATGTAGTGGTAATTTGGGATCCTCCAAACCCCTCCTTTGAAAAATCAATACACCAGTGGAAGATTTGATCCCTCTCTAGTAAGTAGATCTCATCTCATTTATTATTTCCCTATGTATCCATCGTTATTCTGTAATAAATGATAGTTCATCATGTATTTTATGAATCTAAACTCTTTTTAATCAGATCTTGTTTCTAGGCTGTGTTTCTAGATATCTATCTCCTTTAGTCTTCCTTAGCATTCCCTTTGCGGGCATTGATCTCTTGAAATTTGAGACTAATAATAGGTGGTTCCATTTGAGATTTCCATATAATTGAATCCCTGATTTAATTGATTTATTTTTAATTTATTTAAATTGATTTATAAAATAATGATTTTATGTTATTTGATTATGGAATTTGAAATTTCATGTATTTTGGGAACCCCCCCAATTCCAATGGAACTAAAATTTGGGTTGTATTTTGAAAATGATTAAGTTGATAAAATAAATTGAGAATATATTTAAGGAAAACTTATTAAATTTAAATGGTGAAAAATTATGATTGGTTTTATATTTAAAAAACATGAAATAATAAAAAACCCATGTTTTGATTTGGAAATTAAATTGGTATATTGAAATTGAAAATTGGGAAATTGAAATGTAATTGATGATTGATTTTAAATGAGATGATTTTCCTTTTTTCTATTGTTTTATTGAGCACATAGGATCCATGATAGTTAATGGATTATTTGGGATAATAATAGTATGATCTTGATCCCCTAGCATTGGATTGGTGATGAAAAATATAACAAATACCTAATTTGGCATATCGTTTCCTCGATGGGAAATTTATGAGTCCTATTTCGCTTGAACCTGAAGGATGTGTGCACACATAATTTGTCATTATCACTAATATGATAAGTGTGAGGACCCTATATCTAAAAAATAATTGACTGTTAAATAGTAGTGTTGGGTCAGATGGAAAACTCCCCTCTCCGGTTTAAAACTCAACACAGATGAATCAGTCATCTTGAGTGTCATGAGGGGAAGAGGTGTAGTGAGGGACCAACTTGGGGAGGCAATAATATATTTCATAGCATATTATGTAATTAGGGACACTAAATAGGTAGAATAAATGGTAATTATCACTAGTCTTCTCTTATGAAAACATGGAAATATCATCTATGTAATAGAAAAAACAGACTGCATGACTCTGTACAACACCCTCCAAGGATCAGGTACCATTCCTTGGTCAATTTATTATATTATTAGAAGGTTTAGAAGTATTATTAATAATTATATAAAGCTTATTCACAGCTAGAGAGAGGGAAATAGAGTAGAAAAATTTCTTGTATCTAAGGAAGCTCATTGAGAGAGGGTTTATCATTTCCCAAGTATGAGTGCTCTTCTAGCTGAGGGGGTGAATCTTGCAGAGGAAGATGCTCTTGGGCTACATTACATTCAACCTGCCAGATATTTTTACGTAACCTCTCTGATTTGTGTTCTTATACCCTTTGTGAACTGTCTTTTTTTTGGTGAAATAAAATATTATGATTTGGTGTAGGGAAGATAACCATGGTTTTTATTGTTACTATTTTGGTTAAATATTTAATTTATTATTTAACTATTTTCTTCATCCCAGTTGATTTATATAAAATTTTTTATATAAAATTTTTATATAATACAAATTTTAAATATTTTTTACACTTTTAAAAGAAACATTTTTTGTTTTAAATATGAAAATTATATATTATTCCATCCCCTATTTTATTTAAATTGGAAGAGTGATTGGGTTTATTATTATATCATATATGATGGAATACTTGTTGAGAACCTAATTTGATTTATATCTCACACCCAACCTTTTACTTTAGGAGTTTTTATATTTTCTTTTTTTTGTCCAAGAAAAGGGAAATATCTAATTCAAGGTTGTATATGTTCTTGATACTTTGGACCGTGGGTTATTGTCGCCATATTAGGAGGTTTTTTATGCTTAGTACATTGATGGTGTACTACTTTGATATTTTTATATTGGTTTGGTTTTTGGTACTTTCTCCCTTAGGATTGTAGAGAATAATAACTTTTATCTTTATCTTATGATATTTTTTGGCTAATTCATTCCTTATTTTCTCTTGTAGGATGCTAGGTGTGAGTCACAAACCCATGGTGATTGGGAACACACTTTGGGATATCTAACACAACCCAATTTTGGGGTGTGGGAAACATTAAATTTCCCCATAAGGGATTAGTAGTAGGAATGGTCTAATTCATCTCTCAAGAGTGGTGTTTCAAATCAAGATTTCATGATTTCAAAAGTAGATTAAATAATAAGAATTTGAATGACTATGCAGTAAGGGACTTGGTTTGTGAACATCATTTTAAGAAAAAGTTATTGGGTTTTAGGTTTGGCTTCCCTTTTTAAATTCTATCATGGCCCATCAAAATTGAATCTTTTTTTAATTAATTAGTTTAGTGAACATATTAACAATTATTTATCCTTGTCCACACATGATTAAAAATTGATTAATAGTGAAAATAATCCACCAAATTTTCTTTGTTGGACTATTCTCCTTCAAAATTGTGAAGTGTATAGGGGATCTCCCAGACATCACATAAGAAATTCCAAATCAGGAATTGAGTACCCTAAGTTCTCAGATTATCCCACTGGGTCTTTCGCATGTGTATTTATCAATCACTAAACACCTATATTCCCAAAACAAGATCACCCAATAAGTGTGACCCAATACTTAGAAGAATGAGAATAATTTTATTTATCAATGAAATTTTAGAATTGTTAGATCTTCAGAAAAAAATTCCATTACATCCCATTAAAATTCATAAATTATAAATCAAAAAATTAATAAAACTAAAGATACAGAATAATTTTGATAAAACAAGGACTCCAACATTACAATAGGTCACCTCCCATTCACATAATCACAAAAAGGATCTACCCCTCCATTAAAAAGAAAAAAATGGGGGTAGAAGAGAAATAATAAATAATAATTTGATGAAACTGAATCAATGAAAGTAGAATGTTCAGTTGTGGGTGTTCTCTCCTTTGTTTTCTCCACTTTCTTCCCTTGATGGTAGAATCCTCTATTTATAGAGGGTACATCCTTCTTCATATCTTTAGGTCAAGGATATCAAAATCATCAACTTCTGATCTTGGTTTGAATATGGATTTTTTGAATATATAAATATCTAAACCTCCAACAATCTTGGGTGATCTTATTTTGCAGGTTGGACCGAAATTGTGCATGGGAAAAACCATATGGGAAAAGACTTCATGTACATGGGGGGTGTATGTTGGACATGGTTGGGGTAGTATAAATAATGGTGACATGGAAGTGGAAAGAAGGTGGTGTAGAAATGGTGAGCATTTATGGCTTCATCAATCCTAATACGACCTTCAAAGTAGTTGAATGTGTTGATCACTCATTCAAGCTTCATGGAAGGAGCTTCAGAGGGAATCCATGGTGGTTAGAGGCATTGTAAGAGTTGATCATATCAATAAAGGATGCAGGGTATCGATGATGGTGATCCTATGACCAATAGAAGTGGACGAATATGGTTGTGTCTGGTGGTGGAAACCGCTCAACGGTGGATCAAAAGTCACCATTGTATCAATGGTGGCTCATGAGTCAACGCCGTCTCAACAATGACTCATGATTCACCTTCATATCAACGGTGGATTACGATTCACCAATGTATCAATAGTAGATCTTGAGTCACTATTGTATCAACGGTGGCTCATGAGCCACCTTTGGATTCATCAGTGGCTCATGAGGCACAGTTTTCTAGGATAACAGTGGTGGATCTGAATAGTATTAGAGGATTTGATTGGATACATTCTACCATTTGTTCGACAGTTGAAGTATGCCATAGATGGTGAGCATTCATAGTAGTGGAGAATGGTGGTCCCTTAACCTATATAATCCTATGGTCTTCAAAATGGCCTAAGGGGGATTGAAATGGCCTCCATAGTGATTATATGAGGTTTTAGAAATGATCCATGGTGTGCAGATACATTGACAGTGGTGGAATGCTCAACCCCGAGCTATAGGGTGTTGAAAATGGAGATTCCTGGTGTTTGCAGTGGAGAATGGTGAAGATGAGAGGCGGAAAAGCGACATAGGAGTGTAGAGAAGTGTTTCAGAGGGTGAGAAAGTGAAGTGTGCCATAAGATGATGTTGTTTATCTAAAACATAAATGTTCCTATGTTATCAATGTCCTACTTTAGAATAGGATGAAATAGTGTACTTGTATAAGTATCAAGGTTTGGCGGTAACTGGGCGTATAATCCAGAATAGAGTTGGAGGACTTCTACCCCATAATAGGATTGATAACCTAGTGAGAATATCCTCCCACAACCTTATGGGTTTCGCCATCATAGGATAGTGCACTCTGGATTAGGCCCACCTCTACTCCCCATGGGTTTGATCCCCCACAAGCCATTACATGGGCTTGATGCCCCTATGCTTTGCTGACTCTAGCAGGCCCTTCCGATGGGATGCTTGACTAGACGACCCTCTAGGGTGGGCTATTTGGTGCGTGGACCCTAGTTCAAGGCCTTCTAGGGCATGGAATTTTTTTTGTTAAAAATCAATAAAAATTTACAAAGCACCCTGAATAAAGATTCAAAAAAATATTAAAATGAATCACAAACATCAAATCCTCAACAACTTATTCTTTTTAGACCATTTTAATTCCAAATGTTAAATTACAAATTATTTAATAAAACATTGGAATACATGGGTATTTATATCAAAAATCCTTTTAAAACTGTTGACATTTGTTTAAAAATATGCAAGAAAATTTAGTGTTTCAAATACCCCACACTTAAACTAGGATTTTCCTCAAGAAAAAAAATCTCAACAAGGAATTCAGACGACACCAATGTTATCAATATTCAAATTCAAAGAAATAAAATAAAACAATTATCAATGTTAAACCCAAATTCAAAATTTCACATAAAATATCAATTCAATATCTCATTTTTTATAGATACAATCAATTCAATTATTTCTCCATTTGGAAAATTATTGAACATATTTTATTATTCATTAATTTTCCTTAATTTGTTGTCATTAAATGTTCCAAATCACGATCTACCTCTATTTTGAATCTTTTAACTCATCTATCATGATGCAATTCAAGTAGTTTTATGCTCATATAATGGTAACATTATCTTTATCCATAATATTTTTAAGGAACTAATTTCTCTATTTTTAAATAAAATAAACACATAAAATCACAAGGGCTTTCAATTGAGGTTATAACGACTCTAATGCCTATAGTTGGTAGGATTTTATGATTTAAAAATTTAGGCTAAATGGAGAGGTTTATCTATTAATTTATAAAGACTAATATCAAAAGTAAAAGTGTAATGAAATTATCCCCTTCAAATTGTAATAACTCCCAATTTCACCAAACTTAAATTAAGGTCATGATGAAAGTAAAGAATAATGAATGATTTGTGATCCCTCTTAAATTTTTCTATATTTTTATACTTTTTTCCTAAGCAACTTTTCATTTTTCATTTTTCAAAAGTAATACTTAGAATAAACCTCACATTCACAACCTAACCACATATGATAAAAATCATTATTCCAATAATGGTTATTTGTGGTTTTTCTAAATCACAACCCATTCTTTTAATTTTTTTTGTTTTTTTTGTTTTTTTCTATATTTTTTTCAATGGTGGAAAACAAATAAAGATTATAAGGAATATAAATCTTTCTCAATCCCCTATATAGAACCCCACATGTTTTCCATACAATGTATTTCATCCCTTACACCATTAATCCCTTCACCCCACACTTCAAACTTAAAATATCATGAAAATAGTAAGAGGATGGTAGAAATGAATAAAAATGGATTAAAACATGGCTCATTTCTAGAAAGTTTATTCGAGGTATCTTTGGGATAAACATGGATTAATGTAAAGGTGGACTTTAAGGGAAAGTTATTTTCAAAATAATCTTTAGTTATTTAAAATGCGTTCTTGCATATTCATAGATTTCAAAAGTTCAAATGCTAGTTCTTATTAGTGGAATGTCCCAATATTACAAAAGAAAGATTCTCAAGATAAAATATGAAGTACATATTCTAGAAATCCTCTTAGTAATGAGACATTTTATATTATACAACCACTCAAGTCATGAATAATTATAACAAAAAAATTTACAGAAATTTCAGAAATTCAAAGCATGAAAAATGTTATGAAAATTTCATTTACATGAATCAATAAATTACCTCAAATCATGAGTCCTCATTTTTAAATCCATGACTCACTTTAAATATCAAATTCAATATTTTACTCATTAAATCTTATTAACAATGTAATATAAAACAAGGAATCACATGACACTTAAGAAACTAATGTCTCCTACTTAAGTCAAGTAAGTCAGAAATTCTAATTTGGGCATGTGATTTCTAGTTTAACACAACTACTATAATTTTTGGTGCAAAAAATATTTTATGAAACATATAGGATGTTGTAAACATAAATAATCAATGAATAAACTCCTTATTCACATGCAACCTTTTATCAAATTCATTCTTAGTTAATGGGGTTGCCTATTGGATTTCTGTTCCACCTTCAAGGTTGCACGTTTACGGGTGGTGCAGAAATGGTTCAACGAGGATCATCACCCGTCCCTTTTTACATAGAGAAAGGTTCCTATAGAGTTTACCACTCCTCTGTTTTAACCCATTCAGTGTCATTATCCTTTAAATAAGGTTGATTCAACCTTGTGGGGAACTGTTGGTCCCAACATGTGATTGCATGGGGGTCAAGCACTCATGTAATCGGTCCTTCTCGGATATAACTTCATCAGATGATCTCCAATGGGTATATTCGTGGATCCAAGAATGCCCAATGGCTCTGGTATCCATGATTCATGGTCCGGCTTTCCAAAGGCAGACAGTCATCAGCTGAAAATTTGGACAACGACACTTAAAGACTCCATTGGTTGAGAGGATAAGAGGTCAGGCTCACCGCACCCTTTCAGGGGAGGATTGTTTCCTGTTTCGGGGCTCTCTTATAAATTTAAGTCATGTTCATATGTTCATGAATCCTTGGTTAATTCCCAAAGAGTGTGTCAATGGGATACCCTTGTCTTGTAAGATCATCGTGAGCATGCATATACATTTGATTCTATGGAGGTGATGCTGAATGATCCATATTATAAGGTGCTCTATAGTTTATCATCATCTTGGGGGGACAGAAGGTGACTTGATGTTGGGATCAGGCCCACAAGGAGGGCTTCCTATGTATCATTGGGAGAGGAATCATAAACCGTGTAGTTTGGATGGGTGTGGGGATTTCGTATGGATGTTGCACATTTGATATATATAATTGGGTGGACCCTTTCGGAGTGGGAACCCATTTGGGATCGGGCCTACTTGTAGGCGTCCTACATATCTCATTTTGGTTAGGAATCAGAGTTCTTGTAGTACATAATGTGTGGGGATTACATGTGGAAGCTTCCCATTTGAGGGGACCTGATTGGGTGAACCTTTTTGGACAGACACCCTTTTGGTCTCATGCCTTCTGGTAGGCATCTTACGCATCCTAATATGGCAGGAATTAGAGTTCTCATAGTTCAAAATGTGTGATGATGTTGTGATCCTCACAACCCTCTAAGCCCACGTGAGTCATGCTCGGTGTGAGAAACCAGAGGATTTGAATGATTCAACAATGCACACGCATCCCCCTATTGGTGGGGGAGGGAGAGCCCATGGTGGAAGAGACCATGGTGATGGTGGCTGAGGGCACGAAGTGTTGAACCTTTCCATGTGAAATGTAATTAAAGGTCATGCAACACAACCTCAGAATATTAGAGACTTACCTCAGTAGGAGGGCCCTAGAATGTCATATGAGGTATACTATAGTTTAAATTCATATATTCTTGATGATACCATCATAGGTTAACATCATGTGGATAAGAATATTTGGAGTCTTGCAGTTTAGGGTCATGCGATGAGGACCACTTTCTATAGAAACCATGATTAATTGGAGGAAAATCATGTCTGTTTATTTTAACATTCTTCGAACATGAGAGGGACAGAACATGTAAACCATGATTATGGTGGATCCCGAATCGTGAGAAATGATATGAAGAATGGTATCTATTTAGGTGTATAGAGGAAGTAAAAGACTTTCCAAAGGATGATTTTTCCTCTTGTTGACCTGGAATGTTTGTGGGCAACATATGAAGAGTCTCCAGGGCATGGCGTGCATAGTTTAGCAGAGGTGTCCTTAAGACACTGTCCTTCCTCTTCTGATGGCCATGGATGTTTATGAAGATCCAAAATCACCCAGTATGCCATAGTTTAATGTCATATAGCTTGGATGATGACATCACTGTGTAATTTCGGGTTTCTGGGAGTAGTACCATACAATTTAACGTCATGTGGTAAGGATGACAACTCAAAGTTTATGGTCATAGAGTTTGTACCATGGAGGGAAGGAGCCATTATTAACTGAAGGATGACCAGGCTGGGATTTTATGACACACCTCAAACATGAGAGGGAAGGAATATGTAAATTATGACTTTAGGTATTCTAGGATCAGGAGAAATGATATGAGGCATAGAAGCCATGAAGGCATATAGAGGTAGGAAAGAACACTCCTGAGGATGAATTTGCCTTTGATTTATGGATGTCTTGTAGGATTAATATACAGATCCACTAAGGCATTTTGTGCATAGTCAAAAAAAGGTGTCTGTAGGACCCTGGACTTCCACTTTTGATGGCCATGGAGGTTTATGAGGATCCGGAATCACCAGATACACAGAGTTTGATGGATAGAAAGGATGTGTTCGGGAATTTAAGAAACATTTACGCTATGATTCTATATGGAGTTATGGATTAAGCAGGTATAGAAGGTAGGTGATAGGGATTTTGGGAGGTACATGAGGAATGTCTCTTATCATGGTATTTAATGGATGGATGTTTGGGAAGCATAAGGGAACAATGGAAAACCTCATTGACCTGGTCCAAAAAGTTCACAATACAACTCTCCATTTTTCATGGGGGTTAGTGATGGGTGTGAAGGGACTGGCCCGGAGGCCTGGGACCGCAGCCCAGCACAGACCCCGAGTGGGGGTGTGGGGGCTGCGCCCCCATGGTATGGACCGTCAGGTGTAAACTATTTTTTTCATAAGTCTATTTGCATTGGAGAATCTTCTTATGATGGTACGTGGAGGAGCTGGCCACGTACGATGGTACACAAAGGATCTTTCTGCAAACTATCTTCTACATAGGGGTTCTGCGTACTATATTCCGCATATGGGAATCCATGAACTATCTTTCACAAATGCACATCCGTGAACGTTCTTCCACATATGGGAATCTGCGAACTGTCTTCTGCATATGGTCATCTGCGAACTATCTTCCACATGTGGGAATATATTAAACGTATTCCACATATGGGAATCCTCACATCGTTTTTATTATATTTTTTATTGGTTCGATGGTTGGCTGTTGAGGGTCTTATGAATATGGTTCATAGGGAGGATTTATATAAAATTATTATTGTTTACGAGATAAAATCCGTGAACTATTTTGAATGCGGGATGGAGTCCCACGAACTGCTTCGGGTGTGGGAGAAATTTCTCCCACACCCTCTACATTCTTGGCCCAATTTTTATCCATCCCAAATCTCTCTCCCTTGCCTTCGTCTCCTCTCCCTGTCGATTCCTTGGGTAGTCCTTTTATAGAGCAACAAGGAAGCTATATCTATGGTACGCGTGACACCTTCTCTGGAGGCCCATGGAGGAAATCTGGCACACAGAAGACTCAGTCAATCAAGGGTTTTTTGGATGTGTAGTATGCCATCAGCTTCTTTTTATCTGTGAACCACATCATTCATAGGGGTGGTATGTAGGGTGTACTTTCATCTGATTTTTGCCAGCAAAAAGGGTACGCAACGACTTCTTTTATCCAATGGAAATTCACCCCAAAAAGCTTCATTCACTGGCCAATGATTTGTAGGACAACTCATCATAGGCCTTTTGCATACTAGTGGTTCACATTTTATGCCTTTTCGAGCCTTTCTCGGTAATCAGTACATGTTCGGGCCAAATTCCTTTGAAAAATTTGATTTCTTCAATTTTCTACTAAAATTTGCAATTCAACTTTATATCTTTGCTTCATCCAACATGCGGTAGTATTTTACTTCCCTTTAGTTAATTTTTGTGACCCCACAATTCCTTAATTGTGGTATTATAAAAATTTCTCATAATAGTGTAGGGACCATTCCATTAAATCTCAAGGGAATAAGGGAAGAGGTGACTAAATCCTAAATTCTAGGAAAATAGTAAAACTTAGGTTGTCACTCAGAAGAACCCTTGGTTAATTTCATTGGATCAACCAAACCTCATGGTATGAAATTATTAGATGGGTTAGAGAAGTTTGAGATCCCCCACTAGTTCTTGAGGTTTATTCCCATGGAACATTTTTTTCCTTTTCCCATTAACAATGAATGGATCTCCTTCCTCTTATCTATTAATATGAATCCAAAAAAATGGAAAAACATTAGTAACTATAGAAGATCCTTTCCACCTAGAATGAAGATTACCTAGCATTAAATTTAGTCTGAAATTATAGAGTAGGTCTTGGTCTCTAGGCTGAAAGGAATTTGTTGGATCAGTTTTTCATGTGCCACTTTGGTTCTCTCCTTGTAAATTATTATGTTTTTGAAATCCACTCTTCTGATTTTCTATAGTTTATGCATCTATAGATTTATCTCTTTTATAATACTCACCAAATATAGAATCATCTTTTTTACAACCCAATAGTCTTGGTTCTCTAGTTCTACTAGTAGATGAAAACTTTTTCTCTAAACCAACCTAAAGAGGATCAAGCCTATATGTGTCTTGTTAGTTTTTTGGTATTATCATAAGGTGTATTCAAGCCTTTGTTTCCAATCTTTTTGGTTAGGTTTAACCATTTTCTTAAAAATACCTTTGATATACAAGTTGGACATGAAATCTTGGCTATTTTTTTGAGGATGATAAGGTGTAGATGTCTTGTGGTTAACTGCACACTTTTTAAGCATAGAATCAATCGTTCTACTAGACAAAATGAGTCCCTTGTCACTAATGATAACCCTTAGTACTCCAGACCTATAGATTATTTTAGTGAAAACAAAATCACATAAAACCATGGCATCATCAATCTTAGTGGACTTAGATTCCAACCATTTGGAGACATAATATATAGTAAATAAAATGTAATAAATCCCAAAAGACATGGGAAAGGGTCCCATAAAATTAACTCCCTATACATGATTTCACCAAAAATGATGGGTTTTTTTGGAATATTTTCTATTTTTAAAATATTTCCAAAATATTGACACGTATCACATTTTTTAAAAATTTTATGAGAATATTTAAATATGTTTGGACAATAAATCCTAGATTCCATCACTTTTATGGCCATTATCTAAGGTCCAAAGTGGCCTACACAAGATTTTTTTTGAAAAAATTAGAATACATATTCTATTTCACATGTTGGTTAACACCTTATTATGACTTGATCATTATAAATTTTCCAAAAAAAAGGATCTTCCCAAATATAGAATCTATATTGAGCCTCAAGTTTGTTCTTTTGATTATAATTAAGGCAAGACGGTACCTTCTAGGTGTAAAAATAATTCACTAAATCTTAATACCATTTTAATTCACCTTCCTCTATGTAGAGTTTCTATTTAGGTATATGATCATCATGTAGGCTCAAAATTGGAATGACTATTTCATTAGTGTTCAAGATTCTACTGAGGTGTTCTGTACTTAGTTTTTATCTCCCTTCTTTTCCTTGATCTGTTGGTTGAATTATTTAAAGATCAGTATCCATTTTACTAGCCTTGGTTTGGAATCAACCTTCTTTAGCAAGTTACTAAGTGCTACATGATCAGAAAATACAATCACTTTATCTCCTAGTAAATAAAATCAAAATTTTTCCAATGTAAATACAAAAGAAAGGAATTATTTTTCATTATTTTAGTAATTGATCTTATTTTTATCCAATGGTCTTGAGGCATATGTCATGACTTATGGTCTTCCTACAATTATTTGGCAGAGGACTGTGTTGGAGTTGGTACCCTGAAAAACCAAATTCTATGAACTTTATGATACAATATTATTCATTGTTTTGAATGTTAATAAAATACTTATCACATCATGATTGTTCTTATGAGTGACATAGTATGTCACAATGTCCTAAGAGTAGTTGTCACACTAAAAGGTTATAGTAGTTCCCTACTATGATGAGAACTCAAAAGTTATATGACACTATTTTTGAAAATATGTTCTATAGATGGATGATATCATTTGAGGGACACAAATGATATAGTCTATCATGGGTGGATACTCATAGGACTTTGAGGCACCTCTCATGGTGTACGACCTTGGTAATATCTAGTAGGATACTATGAGAACAAGACCCACCAGTAGGAAATACACATTTATAAGTGTCATTTTATGTTCATATATATGGACGTGTTTATTGGTCCTTTGACTATAAGATTAATATTTTTGAGTATTATGAGTCACATACTTTGATATATTAATGAAACCTATGATGACATATGTTCATGGTAAGGTAGGATACGCTGGGTACATCACGATTAATATTTCATTAATGAATAATGTGATAAAGAATTTATCACCTCTATTCATTAAGAGAATTTAATATCACATACATTTTATATAAATGATATAGCATAAATAAATCCATGGACATGGTGTTCTATAGAAAATTACTGTTTCCAGAAAGTCAAATAAAGAGATATCAAGCATATAGGTTGATGTAAATGATATGAAACCTGCTCGATTAAAGATATTATGATAAAATGCATTATATTATACAGTAAAAATCTGTATAAGGTGACATGTTATTACGAAATTAAATTTTTACTCTATGGGTGCCTCGGAATGTTGCTAGATGCTAACCTTAGAATTTAGGTTGCTTCACCCAATGCCACTGAAAAAGAGGCCTATAGGTTGACACACT
Source organism: Viscum album (assembly GCA_963277665.1). Classification (NCBI taxonomy): domain Eukaryota; kingdom Viridiplantae; phylum Streptophyta; class Magnoliopsida; order Santalales; family Viscaceae; genus Viscum; species Viscum album. The sequence continues at coordinate 954,976,825 of OY728143.1, read as the reverse complement.
AAGTGTATCCTGAATCTTGGTTAAATAATATATTATTATTATTTATTTAAGAGGTTGAATAAATATTATTCCCGCACTTGATTTAATAATTATTATTTTATGATAGGTCTCATTTATTCCATCATTAGTTATTCGGGAGAATATATTATGTACAGAATATTTAATAAATATTTATTTTATATTTATTGAATATAATATTTATTTATTTATTAGAGAATAATGTAGTGATATTTATATAATAAATAAATAAAAATTATTCAAGGCCCTATATATATTGTGGAGGAATGGTAGAACATGATTAATGGTCTGGTGAGAAATAACAAATGTTGAATATTATTTAATTAAACAATATTTAATTATAATTCACAAGTTAAGAACATGGTGAATAATAATAATAATAATAATAATAAGAATAATAATAATAATAATAATGATAATAATAATATTATTATTATCTAACATGTGATTTTTCTAGGATTAAATAAAATAATCAAAGGTACTTGTATAGTTATTTTATTTAAACCCTAGCAATATAAATACCCAATTAGGTTATTTTATCTAGAGAGTCAATTTAGTTGTCAACAACGAATTTTAGAGAATCCTCTCAATCCTAGAGAGATCCCTTCTCCAAGAACACTCCTAAGAATGGAGAGTAATCCTCATCCACCAGATCAAGGAGAACACTTTGGAAGAGATTCATGAGGTGATCAAAGGTGGACGATGCAAGTGAAAGGATCATCCATGCTTGAACCCAGAGAATCCTTTGGGGATGACTAGAGATTCCTGGAACACATATAGATCACTTATAGTGGAAATATATATTTGGTTTCTACAACACAATTATGGTGCACCATAAATCAATCACCGGATTCATCAACCAATAAATAATTCCTTAGAGGTAACTATTTATCTAAATAAATTAATTATAAACAATATGAGTTGATCTACTATCCCTTGGTTATGTTGTTCTATCCCCTGTGTATTTATTTGATTCAATTCCATTGATCATGATTTTCATCATCACATAGATCTCAGGTTGATCATCTATTATAAAAAAATCAAAGTTGGGTACCGTCTATCACACACTTCCTCTATGTCCGAAACCTATAAGTGGTAGTAGAGTGGGCACATAAATGTTTATAATTATTTAAAAAATAATAATTGGTGATTTAAAAATTTGTAATTCAATTTTTCAATTCGAGTTTAATCATTATTTTAATCTGAATAGTGAGATCTATTTCTTCCACATTCGTTCCTCATATATCTAATCGAGGCATTTAATTTTATGACTAAAATTAAACTACAAAACTCATCAATAGGTGTCATGGTTTCTAGTCGGAGAACACCAGACTACGCACTGCATAAATAGAGTTACATGCTACATAGTTACATTAAACACATCACAATTGATTCATTAATTAGTTTAAGATAATGCATTGATAATTTCATTAATTACAACATTTAATGTACCATGCAGTGAATGGGATAGACAGGCTTCTGTTCAACTGGAGTACATGCTGTGTAGCCCATGCATATAGTGTTTAGTCCCTTTGAGTCAAATACGGGTCATGTATTTCAATACAAGGTCTACCTGACAAGTGACCGTGTAATTTGGATATCACATGGCATGTGGCCCATTAGACACACCATGTACTCCAATTTTCAAGGTATGATCTACACGATGAGTCCCTAGGTGTGTACCTCGGATAGACGGTGAGAGCCGTACATGCCATGTTCTCAGATGTACACAGTGTGTACTTATACCAAATTACACAAATTTTAAATTTACCTATTTTACTATGTAAAACTTGTGACATATACTTTACTGTGGTCATAAATATAGGACACAACATGTGATATATTTTAATATAAATAAATATTTAAATGCCTAATTAATATCTGTGTAATGTTAAGATCTACATATCATGTTCGAGTTGTATTACAAGTTGTTACTCTATGTGCATTGAAGCATAAAACATGACCAAAAAATCATGTAATTCATTTAATCACCCATGAAGTAAACTTTTTGAAATCACATGATAAGTCATGTATTCCATATGTCACAATAGTAAACCTATATATGAGTATAATACATGTTTGGTATATTCGGAAAGGTATTCACCATGTTGCCTCCATGGTACATTTATGCACACAGTTAATTTTGAATGAATTTATATAATTTATTTAAAATTATAATGGCTGATAATCTCAAGGAAATTTAGATAATAATTAAGACAAAAGAATTCATTAACTAATGGTAACAATTAATTTATTTGATCATGATTTATTTAAAAAAAAATTATTAATAATTGAATGTTGGTTTTATTAAATGCATAATTTTTTCATGCATGTGGATGATTATGAGATAGAACAAAACTTTTGTATGTGATTGGTTTCATTTAATTTATTATTAAATTAAATTTTTAGCTTATGTTCCTTCTATCCTTTCATTATATAAGGCTTGTGAGCCCATGATTTCTTTTATGTAAACCCCTTTCCCCTAACCAGTATGTGAGTAAAAGGAATATGTAATGGATGAAACTCCCAAGATAGTGGAGGAAGTTCTTGTTTGGAGATGAGGGGAAACCAATCTAGGGAGACACATAGCTGGATAGGTGGAATGGTGAAACACAAACCTTAATTGGTTGAAGGTGTTTTCCCCATAGGTCAGCGGTTATTTTATCAATCTCTATATAATGTAATCAATAGTATAAGGTCATGATCATGCCACATTGTTCTTTTATTTTAATCATTTTCATGGTTATTTAATTGTGGATATTTTTTCACGATTAGATAGATTAATGAAATTAACAAGCATGCAAGATAGAATTAAAATAAACTAGTTTATGCGAAAAATATTATATAAGATATGGTTAATCACTTAAGTAATCCCAATTAATATTAACAAGCATGTGATAAATATTATAATCGTCAATTTATACATAAAAGGATAAAATAACTCAATAAAATATTAAGTTGGTATAGCCTTCCATTAATTTGGTTAAAATTGAACCATAGTTCAAAGTGATTTACCAAAAAAAGTTGGGATGATTTCAACTATCAGGGAATTCTAACATGAGGTTTTGGGTTGAATAAACTTTTTTCCCATCAAGGGTTGATTTCCAAAGAAGGACATGGTGTAACTGAGAGGAAAAGGTTGAGGAAATATAAACTATTGATTTCAGGATTGTGGAGTCCACTCAGCAGATCAAGGAACTACGAGTTAAGGTAGTTAGAATTTAGAATACCTACCTAAATGCATTCAAGTTTCTTGACCAAAAAAATTCGGGGTAATGAAAATTGGAATATAGATCCTTGCCACTAGAATATCCAAGGAACATGATATTATAAAGCCAATGGTGAGGGCTATTCAGCTTTGATAAAATAGTTGAAGACTAATAAATATAATATTTATTTATTTGTCTAAATTTTATCAGATAAAGCATTAAAATTATGCTTATATTATTTGTAGAAACAATAAGAAAATTACATCAAACATATCATTATGATCTATACTTTAAAAGGAAAACCTTCTCATCAGCACACATTTCCAAGAGTGGAAAAGGTGCCTACGTGTCATCCTTCTCCATGAAAGAAATACTATCTGCTGGAAGAACCTTTACCAGTTTCACCAAGCAATGGGGCAAGTTATGAAGATCTATCTCTCTATAAGAAACATCTGAATGATGCTACATATGTTCAATGCTTCATTCTATCATCCATGTTCAATGAGATTTTAAAGAAACATGAGGATATGGTGTCATGACCTGTCCCTCGGGGCCCGTTCCATGACTCCCCCAAGCCTGCCTCCCAAAGGTCAAGGGTTGGAGACTAGTGCCGAAGGCGTTAAACTGCAAGCATAATGCATTATCCTGAGTACCCTTTTGAACACACACAACCACATCCTAAAAACAGGAAAGGAAAACTTTCATTCCACTAAACACCCATTGAGTAAAGGTATAAGCTATAGGTCAAATAGTATAGAATACAAACCCCAAAAAGGACAAACTGAAAATAGGAATGTAAAAAAGGTCTCTGAAAATCCATCCACTGAAAACCCCACATGATGGGTAAGTATATAGTAGTTGTCGAGAGCTGTAGAAGTACGCCCTACCTACCTGATCTCACTAGGTACCACCGAGTCCTAGGCCACCAAGTCCTTCATCAAGGTGTTGGTTTCCTGCACCAAACACAACATGTGCGGACAGAGTCCATGTAGGGGTGATAAAAATACTTAGAAGGGACCCCAAACCACGAAGGAAAGACCAAAATGCAATCCAAAAAGAAAACCATGAAGCATGATCACGAAACAAGACAAATCACATAAGTTTAATATAAAGTACGGAATGCAAGACTATCAGTCGTAACACTAAACACCTTGTATTGTCGAGGTACTCATTCCTGATGTGTACCACGAGTCTTCTAGGTCACCTGAAGCCACCACCTAATTAGTCCATCATATCCAGTCCACATGGGGCCACTTATAGCTGATCCACAGAGGGTCGCTTGGAGCTGATCCACACAAGATCACTTTTAGCTGATTCACACAGGGTATCTTGTAGCTGGTATGCACAAGGTCTCTTAGAGATGATCCACACAAGGTCACTTGGGCCCGATTATCTGTAGTCTTTGGGTCTTAGGCAACCGTAGGATTCCCACACATAGCACACTTGATTGTTGAAGAATCCAATCCTCAAACCATTATTCATATTTCAACTTCCCTTAAAGCCTCCTTAGATCATTCAATAATAACTTGCTCATCGAGAGGGTTCCAAAGTCATAAACAACTCATCAAATAGACACCTGATCTGAAAGATATTGTTGTTTTAGTGAACTGGGGCCGGTTATGTCAGGGCCAGGTCCGACTCGGTTGGACCGTCCCAACCAACCCATCCTAGGGGCCCCACATTCCTTGGCTTAGTTTGACCAGCCTAAACCTACCTAGTTCAGGTTTAGGGCATCCCGATCTAGTCTGGCCACTTGGCCAGGCCCATTAAGCCTTACCGGAACAAGCCCGGTTTGATTGGGGGTCCAGCTCACCGGGTCTCCCTATGACCCTGTTCTATCCAGCCCGATCCATAATAGGTATGCAGATCTACTCTGGCATAGAGGAAAGGTGGCGTCCATTTCTTTCATGCCACATCCAGCTATGCCCACCGACCCTTGTCCCACACGTGGTCCCTGTTGGGCAGCTGGCCATTGCGCCGCATCGCGGACCACTCCACCGATGTGGTCGGGTGGCCACATCCCTATCCACCGGCCGCCTTCCCGCTACCGGAAACTCCTACCCAACCGCCATGGCCCAAGCTACCTGCATCCCACCGACACCCCCTCACGGCCCGCCGCCACCCACTCGCTGCCCACCGCCACCCTCCTGCGGCCCGCCGCCATGCACCTATGGCCTACCTGTGACCGTCGGTGATGACACGCCAATGGGGTGTTCCACATAACATCGAGTCTACTCCGGTGGTCCATTATTCAGACCATCTATGCCGTCAGCCTCTATAGGGTTCCATCTTCCCTCTTAAGGCCTCAAAAATTCCTTGCTTTCAATCCAAAGTTGTGGCCATGAGGAACACATAAGAACCCACAAAGGTAGAGGGGCTCAGGCCTTTTTCATGTCATCCTGCACCCTCCATGTTAGAGTTTCTTTAGAACATGGGGGGATATGATTATGATTCTATACAAAATAATTCCAATGAAAAACCCTAAGAATAAGCTCCCTCCCATGAGAACAAGTGATCCCTAGATCAACCTGTTCACGTGTTGATCTGTGTTAGTTTTTTTAGAATGAAGAATGAGAAATTAAAATTACAAAAAGTAACCCCTACTTGGGATAGATTCATTGGCCTGGGTAGAACGGTGTTGTGTACCTTCGTTCTCTATTATTGATTCGCCACCCACGTTGCTAGCAATACTTTGAAGGGTGGAAGGAGAATGCATTCGTCATTTGTCCGTTCTGTTCTTCAAGGTGCGTTGTTGTTGCTAGTGATTTTCCAGTATTCTTCGGTGGAGAGAATTTCCTTTCCGTATGTCAAAGAAATTATAGCTCTGATTCTTTAACCCATTATCTCATTAAAAGAGAAAGGCATATCAATGTTAATTTTATGATGCATCATCATGTCGTTAGGCAGTTTCATTAATGAAACAATGTATCTGTTAAGCTTCAATTAATGAGTCATTATGCTGCATATTTAAGAGCCTCATTAATGAGATTCATTTAATGTGAGTCGTCATCACCTCAACGCTGCTGCCACATTGCTGACATGCCACCGCTCAATGGTGAATAGAAACAAATAAAATAACTTTTTAAGTTATTTTATTTTTCTTCTGAAAGTCTAAAAACTATATTTTCCAATAAACCATCTCCGGTCAAAGTTATGTTTATTCTTAGTAAATCCCATCATTCTGAGTTCAATGGTGCCCTAAAATTTTTGATCCAAGCTCTAGTTTAGAATTTATAACAACCCACTCATACATTTATTTAAATGAACTTAAAAAAATATCAAAATTCTATTCCGAGCTCACCAGGCCTCAGAATCAGGTTCCTTCTAAGCATCTGGTCTAGAAATAATCCCATAAAATTAAGAAAAATTACATGGAATTTATGGGACATTACATATGGATTCTTATAGAATTATGTCTCACATTCGGGATCTCTACTAAGATAAAGAGATATAAGAGAGGTATGATATCTCTAATGCTTTGTTCACAACTAATCTTAGTGAGTCTATGCCAGTTGGGCCAGATGTAGTCAAGCTTATTGTCTACATTGAATGCCAAGACATCTTAGGGATTAAATTCCCCGATGAGTTGTGTATCGATCTCGTACTTACATCACTACACAAGAACTTCTCCCACATTATTATTAATTACAATATGATCAATAACAAAAAGTGCCTTCCGTAACATATTACTTTAATTCACCAAGTGGATAAGGACATGAGTCCTGAAAAAATCATTGTCCTTATGGTGAATAAGAAAAGGTAGGACAAGGGAAAAGGGACTAAGACTTAAAAACATTATAAATCCCCCAAGCACTATCCTACTAAGAAGAAGATTTATAGGTAGGTTAAGGAAAATGATAAAGTATGTTTTTCATGTGGAAAATCATGCCACTAGAAGATGATCTTTACCTTGAAACAGGGGGAAGATAAAGGTGAATTCATTATTAAGTGAAATCTTTCAATATCTACACATTGGATATTAGATAAAGCTTATGAGGATCACACCTATATCTAAATATAGGAACCAAGTAGATTCCAAATGATCACCAGAGGAGAAGTGGATCTAAGAGATGCTAATAGAGCTAGGATGGATGACCTAGACATTGGTGACTACCACTATTAATTTCTATTGAGAATGATTTTGGTTCAGAAATATTGTTATTATGTACCTAAAGTTACCAAAAAAATAATTTCTATATCATTCCATGATTCACATGGGTTTATTTTTAAATTAAGAAATAAAAGTTGTTTCTTTTAAAAAGAAAACATATTTTTTGGCATGATGCATTTAAATAATGTTCTTTATGTATTAAATTACAAAAACCAAGTGATGGAAATCGATAATGAATCATTTTTACATAACTCATATTAGACCCATCTATGGAATCACTATCTCAGTCATGTAAATGAGAAGCAGTTTAAAAATATCTATCAAGATGGTTATTGAGACTCTTCTGAGCTAAAACCACTTGATAGATGTCATTATTGTTTACTAGAGAAAATAACCAAACCACCATTCAGTAGATATGGTGAAAGGTCCATAAAGATTCTAGGATTTTTACAAATTGATGTGTGTAGACCATTTATAGTAGAAGATAGAGGTGTATTTTCTTACATCAAAAATTTTACTGATGAATTCAGTAGATTTGGATATGTATACTTGATGAGGTATAAGTTTCTCTCCTTTGAGAAATTCAAGGAATTCAAGAATTAAGTAGAGAATCAATTTAGTAAGAAGATAAAGATTCTTAGATCAGATTGAGGTGGTGATTATCTTAACCAAGAGTTCACCAACTTTCTATGGTATTTTTGGATTCTATTTTAACTCAATACACCTTACAATCCATAGTGGAATGATATTAGTAAAAGGAGGAACCATGCGTTGTTAGAATTGGTAAGGTAAATGATGAGTCATGACAACCTTCCATTATCCTTTTGGGAATATTCATTATAAAATGAAGCATAAAAATTAATCTGAGTACCAAGTAAAGTAGAAAATTGGATTCCATTAAAGTTATGTTTTGTAAAGAAACCAATTTTATTGTATAAACGTGTAATGGTTTCTGGGTGTTTTTTAGGCCCTTCTAAGACAACAAAATAGCACCCCGTGGAATAAGGTGTGTCTTTATAGGGTATCCCAAGTAAAAAAATGGATATTACATATACAACCTCTCAGACAATAAAGTGAACATCTCTAGACAATCCATATTTCTTGAGAGGGAGCACATCCTCAAAATGTTTATTGGGAGAAATATTGACTTCGATGAATTTGATGCTCAAGATACAAAAGAGATGGTATAGGAATATATTCCATAATCCCCCATGGAAGAAGTAGTTCTTGAAACACAAGTACTATATAAGAGTGTAATAAAGGTAAGAGAACCATAGATATATGGTTTTATGGTCACTGAGGATGGTGACTCATTATTTTTTGATAATGATGAACTTCCCTCCTACAAGGAGGTAGTAGAGAGATCAAAAGCTTCAAGATGGAAATAATCCCTAAACTCTAAAATTTATTCCACATATCAGAACCATGTTGGGGTTCTGGTAAATGCGCTAGTTGATGTAAATCATGTCAGAAAGAAATGGGTATTCAAAGGGAATCTAGACATGTAAGGTAAAGTAAGTACATATAAATAAATCCTAGTGGAAAAAGGGTTTAAAAAACCCCAAGTAATTTACTACAATGTGATGTTTTCACCGGTTTCCATGTTTAAATCCATCAGAATTCATCTTTCCATAGTAGGTTACCATGACTATAATATTTGGAAGATGGATATCAAAACTACATTCCTTAATGGGAACCATCAGGCAGATGTCTATATGACACAATCGGAAAGGTTTGTGACTCTAGGTGATGAAAAAAGATTTTTATGTTTCATAGATACATTTATGGATTGAATCAAGCATCTAGGTCATGGAACATTTTATTTGATGAATCCATAAAATAATTTGGTTTCATTAAGAATGAATGCGACCCATGTTTTTACAATATGTTTAGTGGGAATGTGGTCTTTATCCTAGTAGTATATGTTTGTGACATATTACTTATTGGAAATGAAATACCATTCCTACAACCTATTAAAGACTTGTTAAACTAGTGTTTATCCATCAAACACTTAGGTGAAATAGCCTACATTCTAGGGATCAAGATCATTAGTGATAGAACTAAGAGGCTTCTGGGACTAATTCAAAGTACATATATTGACCATATACTAAATATATTTAGTATGGAATAATACTAGAGGGTATCATTTCTAGTGTCACATGGTTAACATCTTTTTAATAAAATGTGTCCCCAAACACAAAAAGAGGAAGAGATAATGAGTAGGATCACATATTCTTTAGTGATAGGATCCATTGTGTATTCCATTATATATACTATACTTGATGTTTCCTATGAATTGATAATTCTTGGAAGATATTAAGAAGATCTAAGAGAATAACATTGGACTACTACTAAGGTTATGATTAAGTATCTAAGAAGAATTAAGGATTTTTTCCTGGTGTATGGAGGAGATGAAGATCTGGTCATCAAGGGTCATACTGATTAAAGTTTTTAGATAGATTAAAAGGAACTAAAGTCGTAATTAGGATATGTTTTCAGTCTCAATGGAGGATTTGAAAGATGGAAGAGTTAAAAGTAGTCAGTTTTCAATGATTCTACAATGGAGTTTAAGTATATAGAGGCTTCTGATGCAGCCAAGGATGTTTTTTGGATTATGATCTAGGATCCTGATGTGGTACTTAGTAGTAAAGACCATATCACATTGTATTTTGATAATACTGCAGTGGTGACTCTTGTAAAATATCCAAGACCACACCAAATGAAGAATCATATACTATGATAGAATCACCTCTTGAGGGGTTTATATCAGAGGGGTGATGTTTTAGTGAGTAGAGTACCCACAAAAGAGAACATGGAGGACCCCTTGACTAAATTCCTCTCTCAGTAGAATCATGAATATCATGTGGGAGCTATAAAACTAAGGATTGTTAGAAGTTTTACCTAGTGTAAGTGGGATTCTTTTGGAGTTGGTGTCCTAGAACCAACTTCAATATACTTTATGATAAAAATGTATTAATTATTTTGAATATTAATAAACTACTAATCACATCATGATTGTTATTCTACATGACATAGTATGTGATAATTTATTAAGAGTAGTTGTTACACTAAAAGGTAATAGCAGTTCCCCACTATGATGAGAACCAAGAAGTGCTATGAAACTATTATTGAATATATGTTCTATATTCAGATGGTATCATTTGGGGGACACAGATGATTCAGGCTATCAGGGGTGGAGACTTATAAGACATTGAGGCACCCTCTCATGGTATACTATCATGTTAATATATAGTAGGATATTATGAGAACAAGACATTCCAATAGGAAATCCACATTTATAAGTGTCATTGTATGTTCCTATTTGCAGATGTTTGTATTGGTCCTTATAATTTAATATTATTATTAATGAGTATTATGAGTCACATACTTTGATGTATTGATGAAAACCGTGATTAAAGATGTTGGCACTGAGGTATGATATGTTGGATTTATCACGTGTAATATTTCATTAATGAATAATCCGAGAAAGGATTTATCCCTTCTATTCATTAAAGAAAGTTAACATGTTAGGCCCTTTTATGGAAATGATATATATTAAATAAATCCATATCCATGGTGTCATGTAGGTAAGTTTTATTCTTAGAAAGTCAAAGAAAGAGATATTAAGCATATAAGTTGATGTCACTAGCATGAAACATACTAAATTAGAGATATTTTGATAAAGGGATTATATTACATAGTAATATTCTCTATGAGATGACATTTTGTTGTGACATTAACTTCTTTCTCTATGGGTGCCTTGGCGTGTTGATAGATGCTAACCTTGGACTTTAGGATGGTTTACCTAATGACACTAAGAGAGAGTCCTATAAGGGTCACACACTAAGTGTATCCAAAATCTCAGTTAAACAATATTTTATTATTTATTATTTGACAGGTTGAATAAATATTATTCCCACATTTAATTTAATAATTATTCATGTATGCTTGATCGCATTTATTCCTCCACTAGTTATTTGAGAGAATATATTGTTAGAGAAATATTTAATAAATATATATTAGATATTTAGTGAATATAATATTTATTTATTTATTGGAAAATAATGCTGTGATATTTATTTAATAAATAAATGCACATTATTCAAGACCTGATAAATATTTTGGAGGAATGGAAGACTGAGTTTAATGGTCAACTGAGAATAATTAATGTTGAATATTATTTAATTATAATTCACAAGTTAAGTGCATGTCAAGAAATAATAATAATTATAATAATAATATTATTTGAAATAGGGGTTTTCTAGGATTAAATAAAATAATCAAGGGAACTTGTGAAATTATTTTATTTTAACCCTAGTAATATTAATATCTAATTATTTTATTTTCTCTAGAGATACGATTCATTTGTGCACAAATGTTTATGGAGAATCCTCTCATGCCTAGAGATATCCTTTCTACAAGAATTATTTAATGAATAGAGAACAATCCTCATCCACCAGACTAAGGAGAATGCTTTGGAATCGATTATTGAGGCGATCAAAGGCAGATGATGCAAGTGAAAATATCTTCCATGCTAACACCCGAAGACTCCTTCAGGGAAATATAGAGATTATTAGAACACATGTGGATCACCGATAGAGGAAATATAAACTTGGGTTCTACAACTCAGCGATGGTGCACCATAGATCTGTCATTGAATTCATCAAAAAAGAAAGAATTCTTTAGAGTTAATTCTTTATATAAATAAATTAATTATAAAAAATTTGTGTTGATCTTCTATCTCTTAGTTCCAATGTTATATCCATTTTATATTTATTCGATTCAATTTTGTTGATCACTGCATTCATCATTAGATAAATCTCATATTTATCATCAATTACCAAAAAAAGAAAATTTAGGCACCATCCAACACATGATTCTGTTACACTTGAAACCTATAGAACACTCCTAGAAATTTGTTTAATTCATCACAAAGAAACTCACATGGGTGTTCCCAATCCGAGGGTTTCATAATTTGTGGGGTATTCAAATTTTTCTTTATCTCATTAAATTAATCCCTAAAATTATCATTAAAAACAAATTCAGATTTTTTAAAATTAATCTTTAATAGGGTAGAGAAATTTTACTAGAGTTCTTGATTTATATTCTGTAGAACCCCACATGGAAAAAAATAATCTAATATATCTAATAGTGGTGGGTTATGGAAAATAATTGATCAATTTAAATTTATACTTATCCACCTTAATACCTTTTTTTGAAATGATATAACCCAACACTATCTGTTTTTCAACCATAAAGTGAAGCTTCTCAAATTTAAAAACAAGCTTTTTTTCTCTTAACAGGTTTTCAAAACATTTTCCAAGTTCCATAAGAAGCGATCAAAAGATTTTCCAAAAATAGTATATTCATCTAATAATACCTCCAGGTAGTCCTCCACGTGACATGAGAAAATACTTACCATACACCACTGGAATATACCTAGATAATTACATAACTCGAAAGGCATACTCTTGTAACAAGAGGTCCTAAAAGGGTTGTTGAAATTTGTTTTCTATTTGTCTTATGGGGAAATGGGTACATGAAAATAACTAGATAATCTATCTAAGAAATAGTTATGTATCCTATCTTCCATCCTTTTAAGAATTTGGTTTATGAACAAGATATAGAAGTTATTTTTTCAAGTGATTTGATTTAATTTTATTTAGTCAGTGAACACCCACTAAATATTTTGAAATATCTTAGAGATTAACACATTATTATAATTTTTTACTATTTTCAAAACATTTTTCTTGGGAACTACATGAATGGGGAAGACCCACTGTGAATCAAAAATTGGGTATATTATATCAACTGCTAATAGTTTTTCAATATCCTTTTTAGCAACCACTAAAATAGTGCGGTATACCTCATATGGGGTTTCCTAATAGGTCTATAGTTTTTTACATAAAAATTCATTTGAAAAAACCTTGATGTTAATTCAAGGGATGTCTTCAAGGCCCCACACTATTGCTTTAATGTCTCTTTTCAAAAGGTAAATTAAAATTTTCTCTTTGTCTTTGGATAGGTTGTTAGTAATGATCACTAGTAATTTTTATGATTCAATAAGATACACATGTTTTAACTCACAAGGGAGCGGTTTTAGTTCCAGGATTGGGGGTTATTCTATAGATGGTATCAAATTCAAATTTCATGCTTCCAGAGATTGAATTTCCTTAACAAAGGTTATCATATCAGGTTCCTCTAGAAAATTATTAAAGCATTTAGATGTTATTTATTCTTGAACATAACTTCTATATTTTAGTTTTTTTTAGAATAATGATTATCTCTTAAGGATAAAAATTCTCTAATCATACCGGAGTCTTCCAGGGGATCAATACATTCTTCATGGATAATTGCAAAGAGTGACTAATTGTTTGTAGGTTTCTTGGAGTCAAGAACATTAAAGTACACCTTAATATCTCCTAGATCCACTATGAGGGTTTTTTCAAGTAAATTAATGATCATTTTGGTCATCTTTAGGAATGGTATTCCCAAAATTATGGGTGAATTTCCTAGTGATTTAGCTTCCTCCACCGTCAGCACATTGAAATCTTCTATAAAAACCAGTCCTTAAAATCCTACTAGAACATCCTCTAAAACATAGCTAGGAATACAATCGGTATGTTTTATATTTGGAAAACCAATATTATGGTATTAATTTTACATATCTTTATAGATGAAAATATAGAGTTAGATATGACATTAATGGAATTACTAAGATAAAAAAAATTCAAAAATAAATTTTTAAGAACTAATAAAAGAAGGAATAGATAATGTCCCTGGATCTTTACATTTTTTGTGTAATGGTGGCGTGATCATGGATAAAACACTTCTCATGAGGTTGATCCTTTCATTCCCATCTAAACTATTGTTTGAGAGAAATTTTCTTTGAGAAATTTGGCATTATTTATAATTGTACTTATGGATTGCAAGAGGGGTATATTAATTTCATTCATTTCAAATGTATCAAGGATCTCTTATTAAAGTTTCTATTCCTCAATATTCTAGGGTTTTGTAGACCTAGAAGGGAATGTAAGGGGGATGCATTTCTTCTCCATTTTATTTATTTGCAATAGATTTTCTGTTCTTTTATTTCTAGATATTATCTTGGGTTTTTCTTCTATCTTCTTGTTCTCTTGTACAGGCAGAGTGGGTTTCCGTTCTAGAATTTTTCCATAATTTTCTGAATTTCCAGATTCAATATCTTCTAGGTAATCTTGGGATTCCTTATATTATGGTTCTTGGATATCCTTTCCACCCCTTGTGATGATCATACTAAAAATTTCCTTTGGTTTGATAATTGTATGAGTTGAGAGTTTCCATTGATTTTTGGACTACATCTCTATGAAATTATAAAATCTATTTGGAAAATCATTTACTGTATTTGATAACTCATCCATATATATTCCCTGCCTTCATTCCACCAGTGGTGCACTATATGGGGTCTGTATATAAGAGTTTTTTTTGAAAAGGCAGTGTTTGGTAGGATTGTTTTTGGAACTGATTATTGTATAGTTATTAGAAGGGGGTGGATTCATGAATTTTTACAAGAAATAGGGTCTATTTTGGCTTTGTTAACTTCTATATCCCGCATGGGATTTCCCTTCCCTTCATAGTTATTGAAAATATCTTGGTTGGAATTTAGATTTATAACTCTCCATAACCTATACCTTTATACACTGATTAGTGAAGTGATGGGGTGATGAACATAAAACACATACCTGAGGCAGGGGAGGTTGTTTTTTAACTTATTTTCCTTCCACCTGTCTTATAATGATTTTCAATTCTTTTAGTTTGGTTTCAATCAATGTTGACCAGTTAGAATATTTTACCACATAGATTAGTCTAGTAATTATACCACTTGTTCCAAATTATTATGAATTCTAAGAAATATTTTCAATTAGGATCCTATCTTCCATGGGTAATTTATCAATCAAGTATTCTCTAGTTGATGCATCCAATATGTTTCTATCATTTTCCAGTAGAACTTGGAAGAATAATAATAAGAAGTGATGATATTACATATCTTGGTGAGGATATCTTGCACACATATTTTGGAATCTTTACCAATACTCATATAGGATATCTCTAATATCTTGTATGCTGGCTTAGATATTCTTCTTTATTATAGTGCTTCAGGAGGCTGGGAAGAATGTATGTATAAAAATTATTTGGAGATCATCCTAGTCATGTATCTCTATAGTTTGTATGATATATAACTATTCTTTAGATGCTTCTTTTAGTGAAAAGGTTAATGTCCTCCAATTTACTTTTCCTCCACTAATCCTCTTGGATTGAAGCCTAAACAAATATAGTTTAACTCCTAGGTATTCCAGTTTGGGTCTTCTCCTACAAGGCCATGAGACTTGGCTAACACATGAATCATATTGACTCACAATTACAAATAATTGTTCTGTACATGCATGGACAATTAATTATTATGATTGGAAAATTGTGGATCACAAAGGTACCTTAGAGTTTTTTGTGGATTAATTTCCACATATTTTGTCTTACAGTGAGCACTAGATGTTTCAATTGAGTCTTATAACTTGATTTTTTCAAATTGGTTTTCAATTTTAATAATACCATGCTCTCCCAAAAAAGTCCTCTCTATTTCAAGATCAAGATATAATATTTCCTCATTCAATGTCTTGATAATATAGGTTTTATGTGTT
Source organism: Viscum album (assembly GCA_963277665.1). Classification (NCBI taxonomy): domain Eukaryota; kingdom Viridiplantae; phylum Streptophyta; class Magnoliopsida; order Santalales; family Viscaceae; genus Viscum; species Viscum album. Next base: position 954,960,812 of record OY728143.1, on the reverse strand, counting down.
TGATTTAACACATAATCCCTAGAAAGAACACCATGTTTTTACACAAGATAATTGTGTGGTGTGGAAAAATCTAATTGTTTCCCACTAAGTGTGAAGTAGTAGGAATGACCAAAGTCATATCCTAAGTGTGGTGTTTTAAATCAAGATTTCATGAATGAAAAATTATATTAAAAAGTAAGAATTTGAATAACCAGGATGAAAGGTACTTGGGTTGTCAAGTTCAGTTGAATAAAAAGTGTCTGGGTAATTGGTTTGGCGTCCCTTTTTTAATACTATCACAGCCCTTCAAAACGAAATCTTTTTTGGATTGAATAGTTTAATTAAAGAATTAACAATCATTTTTTCCTTGTCCACCCTTGATTAAAAATTTATTTATAGTGAAAATAACCCCCCCCCAATTTTCATGGTTATACTATTCTCATTGAAAAGTGTGGAAGGCATAGCGGATATACCCTGGATCACCTAGGTAATTCAAAATAAAAAATTGAGTACCCTTACTGAACATATTATCCTATAATGTCATCCCCATGTTTGTTTATTAATAACTAAACACTTCTCTTCTAGAAAATAGATCACCCAATTAGTGTGACCCAATACCAAGAATAGGGAGAATAATTTTATTAATCCACAAAATTTGAGAATTTTTAGATTTGATATTAAAAACACCATCATATCCCATTAAAACTCTGAAATCATAAATAAAAAACCATTTTATGAACCAAAAAATCTAGAATAATTTTGATAAAAAAGGAATCCTGCATTAAAATATGTCTCCTTCCCTTCATGCATTCATATAAAGGATATGACCCTAGATTAAAAAGGAAATGATGGGGGTAGAAAAGGAAGAAGTCATAATAAAAAAAGAATGGAAATAAAGTAGTGAAAGAAGAGTGTTCAGTAGTGGGTGTTCTCTCCTTCAAGTCCTCCACTTTTTCCCTTGATGGCAGGTCCATCTACCTATAGAGGGTGTATCCTTCATTATATACCTTATTCAAGGATCTAGAAATCATCAAATTTGAAGATTTTTATGGATATAGTTGTTTTGAATATCCGAGTCTCTAAACCTCCAACAATACTGGGGGATCCTATACTGTAGCATGTATATAAGTTGTGTGTGGGAAAATTCAATGGGTCAGTGGCTTCACATGAATGGGGGTGCATGAATGATGTGGTGATAGTACTAGAATCGAGCACGATTACACAATAGTGGAATGTAGGTGGAATGGAAATGGTGAGTAGTATTGGATTTATCAAACCTCATCCAGCCTTCACAGTGGTCGGATGAGTCGAGTACTCTTTCAAGCATCATGGAACATGATTCAGAGGGAATTCGTAGTGATCGAGGGATTTCAAAGAGTCAATAAACTTAATAAGTCATATAGGGTATCGATGATGGTGATCCTCAACCCAGTATTTGTAGCGGTATATGGTGGTGTACGATGGTGGAAACCACTCAATGATGGAACACGAGTCATTGTTGGCTCAACGGTGGCTCATGAGTCACCGTTGTATCAATGATGGCTTATAATCCACCATTATATCGATAGTGGATCTTGAGTCACTGTTAGTTCCAACGTTGGATCATGAGTCACTGTTGCATCAAAGTTGGATCATGATTCACCATCAGCTCCAAAAGTGGATCACAAGTCACCATTGTATTAGTACTAGATGATTAGTCATATTTGGCTTCAATAGTGGATAAAAAGTCACTATTGGATTTGATGGAGGTGGTGGTTCTAAATGGGATCAGTTGAGTTGAGTGGCGTAATGTTATCGAGGGTGTAGTGGTTGATTCATGACAACAAAGGTGAGAATGAATGATAGTATAAGATGGTGTTCCCTCAACCCCTCTAATCCTATAGCCTCTAGAGTAACTAGAGGAGTCTTGAAATAGCCTCCATGGTGAACTTTTGAAGTCTCTGTAATGTTCTATGGTGTCTGGATGATTCAGTAGCGGTGAAAGGCTCAGGCCTGATCATCGGGGTTTCATGAATGGAGGTTATAGATGTTTGGAGTGGCAACTGATGAATATGAGCAGTAGTAATACAGTGGAGGAGGGAATGTAGTGTTTCTGAGGGAGAGTGAGAAGAGTTCTCTATGGAATTGTGTCTTTTATCTAAAAAAAGTTCTTGGGTTTTCATTGTACCACATTAGAATAATATGAGGGGGAATGCTTTAATAAGTATCAAGGTGTGGAAGAAACCAATCATAGAAGATGAAAAAGAGTTGTAGGACTCCTACCATCACTGTGGGATTGATCACTAGGAGAGACTATCCTCCTACAGCCTTACGAGTCTCACCATTATAGGCTGTCATGATCAGGCTTAATCCCACCTCTACTCCTTGTGGTATTGACCTCTATAGGGAACCATGTGGGATTTCCCCCCATTCTTAATAGGTTCTATTAGGCCCTCCTAGTAGACTGTGAGAATGATCGACCCTCTAAGAAATGCTATATAGTGAATAGACCTTGGTTTAAGGCCTATTAAGGCATGGAATTTTTTTATTAAAAATATTGATTTTTTAAAACAACCATAATAAAAATTCAACATAATATTAAAATGAATCAAAAACATAAAATCCCAAACAAATTATTCATTTTAGACCATTTTAATTCTATATTACAAATCATCTATTATTTAATAAAACATTGGAATACTTGGATATTTAAATGAAAATTCTATTAAAAAATATTTAAATTTGTTTGAAAATAAGAATGAAAATTGAGTTTTTCACTATGTTGGTGCTAGATTCGGTATCAGAGAACCAGGTTATCCAGGATAGTTAGTGACAAAGTGGTATCAAATGTTCAATTTTATCATCTTTCCATGATTTCAGTATATAGTTTGGGATGTCTAGTCAAGAATTAAGGGGTAGATACGAGAAATTTATTGGATAAATCTCATCATAATGGGACTTATGTCACTATGGGTGGTTTGGTAAAGGTATCATGAGAAATAATTTTATCTAATTATTTTATTTTTCAACTTTTGATTTGGATAGGTTGAAATTCAAATCTTGATATCTTATATGATATGACTAATTCTCCCAATTCTATTGATTTAGTTGTTGATATGAGTAATCTTATGATGTCTTCAATGTTGTTTTCTAGTATTTTATAGAATCATTCCTCTAAAAAGGTCTGTGAATAGGCCCTGGGTGTAATGCCTCAAAAATATAAAGTAGGAACATTGTATTCGATAGCGTGTATGACACACAACACCAAGTGCATAAGGTAATATAATATCCTAATAATTTATAATATATTTACTATTTTAAATAAATTTAATATATTTTATAGTTTTCAATGCTCATGACACTAAGCTATTGTATTTATCACACAACGACGCGTTTTTTGGATTGCTTGTGTTACACACAAGACATAGTTTTCCTGAACAACAATATATTATTAAATTATTATTATTTTATATAATTAAATATTATCTGGACATGAAATTAGCAGTTATGAATAGGGTTAACTAGCTTATGAAAGTATAAGGATTAAAAAAATATTAATTGAATTCATTAGTTACCAATTAATTAGAAATGAATATAAGAACCAATTGAATATAAATGGGATATTTTTATAGAAAACTATTTTTATGCACCCAAAGATGTCTTATCCTAATAAATTAAATTAATTATAATTTGTGAGTGATATTAATTTAATATAAATATTATGTATTCAATAATATTTTTCTATATTCATCAAATTGGTTTGATCGACACAAGATCAGAAAAAACCCAGTATTTCACATAAAAATCAATATTTTTATAAAGGCACTTTTACCACCTTTTAATGGAGAACCTATTTTAAATCCAATTGTTGGAAATTTTATAAATATTACATGTCAAAATAAACTTCATATTTTATATAAAAAAATAAAAATTATATTAGGGTGTATTTTTGGTATTTTTATGTGAAGTTTCATTTTTTAATGAAAAGCTAAAAATAATGAATTTTAATTCAAAACTGATTTTTAATCTAATTTATTTATAATGATAAATAATATTTTAAAATATTTATAAAGTTTATTAAATATTTTTTATCAATTAATCTACTAGTTTATTGGAATTATTTTCACCTTGAAATGGAATATAAAAACATAGCAAACTTTAGAACGTTTTTACTTTAAAAACCTACATTATCGTCCCATCTGCGAGATTAAATTTTAATTAATTTATGAAACTTATATGATTAGAATTATGAAAAATGGTTTCCAAATTTGGAAAAATAAAAATTTATAATTTATAGTAAATTCAACAGAATATTTTACCAACAAATAGTGGTGAAATTAATAAAAATTAATTAAAGTGATTAAGGTGAAATTAAGCTTAACAAGAGACCAAACCTTAAACTTAAGGGACAAAATGACCTATAATCCTGTCCAAAATCCATTGGATGGACATATTTATACAATATACTAAATTTTCACTTATTTGTACTACTATTGGATCCACTTTCAATGGAAAAAATGGGGGTGGAATTCCCTTTTCCAAAATTTACAGGAGCGTCACTGCTCCTCTACTATAAAAGGCATCCTATCCTCCCACATTATCACACCTCTAAAGCTAATTTTGATAGAAAAATATCCAACCAAATAGATACTAAAAATTTCTCCCATAATCCTAGAATCCCCTCCTTGGGCATAAATCCATCCAAGTAATCCCTTTGGTGCAAACCAAAAGGAGTTACCCAAAGAAGAGGTACCAACATTCATCAAGATATTTAGTTTTATTCCTTTTATTCATCACCAAAACTATCCTTATTAAATGATTATATTAAATGAAAGTATCCTAAATACAATGATATGTTTTTATTTTAAGGGTTTTACCTACACTTACACGAACTTTCATTTAATGTGTTATAAACTTACCGTTTATGTGTACAACAAATTGCTGCCTCACGAAACGAAGTTGTTCATTTTTCCTTTATTACATTTCAAAGTCAGGAATAATGATGGGAAAAATATTTATATATGATATATATGATAATTATTATGTCTTTATTCATCTGTAACCCTTTTATAACACATAAACATATACTTTCCATTTTGTGTAAATACGATAACATCGTTTGTGGAAGTGTGGACTACCACCTCCTAAAAGCGATGTGGTTCGATCACACAATACATGGAATGTGTAAAGGATGGTTTTAATTAAAAACATGTTAAATAATAAAAAAATATATATAACTAATTATATAATTTCATTTATGTAAATATAATATATATCATTTTTTTATTACCCTATCACACACTTAAAAAGTGATAACGTCGTTTGTGGACATGTGGACTACCACCTCATCGACTTGATGTGATTCATTTTACATAAAAATAGGTATATATATAAGTATATATTATTAAATAATATGTTATTTATGATATAATTATCATTATATGAATAAATAATTTACATACCTTCTTTCTATAATGATCATAGAAAAATGGGAATGTTACTAATGCGTACGTAAGACCTACCGTCTCCATGATTGTAACGTTGGTTCATTTTTTAAAAACATATTTAATAATTGGTCTTAAAAGTATAATTGATATATAAATATGATAATTATTTCATTATTTTTATTTTTAGATGTTATATAATGGCCTATTTTACCATAGTTGATCTTCAAAAGTTTTTTTTGACACATAAACTAAATTTGGTCAAAACACCCGGCATTAACTTAATTGATTAAGTAGGGGTATAAAAAATGATAATAATTGAAATAAAAGTTATGATAAACATAAAAAATTTTCTGAATAAATTCAATATTTATCATATGTTTTCTATTCATGAATATAAATACACTTGATACAAATTGGACTCATCGTAAGGGATTTTGTCTCAATTTTCATTTCATTGAGACATATTTGTTGTTATAAACCTAGTTCATTTTATATGGTGTATATGTAGGAACATGGAACACCCTGACAGGGGAGGGGTGAATTATGGTGTGAAATTTTCATTTAAAACTGATGGATCATATTCCCACATTGGTAAGAACCCATCAAAACTGTCTGATGAGAATGTGCAGAAAATAAACAATCACATGAAAAGAGATAACACAACAATTTTACTTGGTTCACCACTAATGGATAGTCCATGGATCATACATCAATAGGTTTTCAGTAATACCAAAGTACACTAATATTCACTATTTTTGGAGTAAAAGAGTTCAGAAACAATCAATCATTTCTAGGAACACTACCTTTATAATGATTTTATGGATAGCATACTACGTCCCTCATAACACTTATGTTGACTCTCCCTTGTTCAATATTGTGGGTGAAGACTTACTTAATTTATAAAATTGAATGTCTATTCAACAGATTGGAATTAATGTATTTGTCTCTTTCCAGCATGATACACTGCTTTTATCGATGTTCGGAATTGATGCACTTGAAAGCACTGATTGAACAAACCAGATATCGAAAACTTGAAAGAAGATCAACACAACACTTGCGTGCAATGCCTGCTTGTGCGCACAATAATTGGGATTGTCGCCCAAGATGGATTTCACTATACCCTTATTTTTTGTGTACCCCATAACTTTTCAGAAGCCACAGTATAAGGTTCACTTGGTCTTTCTAGACTAAAGTAACACTTTGTGTGCAAGATTCTCTTTCTACTTCTCTTCCATGTGAATGTATTTCATGCAACAGAGGAACCTAATCTTTGATGAAATGTTCTAACTCTTGAGTGGGGGTAGCTACCTACTTATAGACCTTAGAAACCCTATGAACAAGTCCCAAATATTTCATGTGATATTCTCTTTGTACGTGTAAAACCCCTTTCGACATTAAATTTTGCGCGTAAGGTTGTTCCATGAAACATCGTCTTTCATGCACATTATTTAATATTTCACAAAATTTTTTCTTTTTCCCTATTTTGATGAAATGATCCCTAAAAATTTCTTGAGTTCCAGATTCCAAACCACCTTCAATCTTGTGCACAACTCCCTTTTCCAAATTTACTTTTCTCTATTCTCCAATTTTTGGACCCAAAATTTGAAAAACATTGGGAGATGACACCAACTTAAATATTGTTTCCTGCTTGAATGATAAGATCCATTTCCTTGAAAGCTCTCTGACCTTCCATGTAAGGATTTACAACAACAAACAAAAACCATGTTCAAACCAGTGTGGATTGTCAACAAACACAAACTGAACTCCATTTTTAGCAATGAAAAGCCTTGGTTCTAACAACATATACTACCCATTAACATGTTATATCAGGAATATATTTATTATTATGATATTATAAGTTTCATTTAATGTTATACCTTAATGGATATTATGATTCAAACATCTAAAAGTGGTAAGAGACACCTCATTTTTTATAATGATTATTTTTCTCAAGAATAATTTTAATGATATTTTATTTCTATTAGAAGAAATTATATGACCATTATTACATAGTAACTTATATTTTATTTTCCTCTAGTTATTAATGAAAGTTTTCAAGTATTAGTACCATTTGTACACTCTTTAGTACTCAAGTGTTTTAGGAATTTTTTTATGAAAACCTGAAATCATTTGACTCTTTAATATGATAACCTGTTTTCTTCTAATGAGCATGTTTTATTAAAATGTTTTAATTTTTTTTAAACTTTTTAAAATTATTTTTTAAAGAAAAACATACCCCTTTTTTAGCCATGTTTTCAAAGGAAACTTCTTATCTCTTTCTAAATTTGAATTTTTTCTAACCTTTTAATTTTCAAAAGGAATGTTATTTTTACCTCATATGAAATGTAAATATCTACCTACCATCATTTATTTGAAGATTCCTTTTCATACTTCAAAGGATAATTTTTATTGAAAATGTTTCTGAAAATTAATTTTCATAATTTTTTTTTCAAAATGTGTCTAAAAAATGATATTTTCCTCAAGAATGTTTTTAAAAATATAGTATTTCAATACATCAATGAAAAAAAAAACTTTATTTCTACTCTTCTTGGAATATTTTGTATTGATACCATCCTTAATATTCCTCTAGATGGTTTATGATTGATTTGTACAAGGCTAATATTCAGATTCACTTCTTTGATTTCTTTTAGTTCGCTTGAAATATTTAATTTTCTACTCTCATTTGACATTGAATTTATCCTAAATATCCAAATCATTTTTCGTGGATATGGTTATTTTTGAAACCATATAACATTTTTCATTTGGTGTTTACTTTTAAATTTATTTTATTATTTTCAGAAATATTGAAAAATATATATCCTTTATTCAATATGTAAATTTGTTAAGGAATATTGTTTATTCTATATAAAGAATTATTAGGACATAAAGGACATGGGTTGGGGACTATTTGGGGAATTTCTTATAGTTGGGGACCCATTAATGTAGTCTACTCATTGCATCAGTAGTCTTATGAGATGAAATTAGTTGAAAAAAACTATTTGAGTTTATTTCCAAGTAGAATTGATGGTTTTGTACCCATAGTTTTAAATTTTCTTGAGGATAAGTCTTAAAATTAGAGGTTTTCACGTGCCTTAGAGAAGATGTACAATAACTAAAAAAAAATTTCAAAGAAATTTTAGTTATCATTATTATTACCCATGAGGTTTTCATATGATAAAATATATGGATAAATTTAATTCTTATTTTATTGATTAAATTTAACGTGTCTTCAGTTTCTTACCTTGCCATATTTATTTTTTCTTATCTTGCTATTTTAATATAATGTGTTTACATTGAATTACCTTGCAATTTGTTTATTCTAATTGATTTATTATTTATTTCACTGTACTTTACCCGTACTAAACATTTGTTCTCACCCTTATTATGTTTCCTTTCCCTACGATTCCAAGAAGTTTACTAAGAAATATGTGAAAGGATACGCTAGATGGAATAAATTTATTTTCCTTGATATAAGAAAATAATTATGTTGTAATTAGTGTATTAATTTATAATACATGAATCTTGTACGTATTTGGTTTACCAAGAGTACTAAAATCTTTGGTCCTTTGGGACATGACTTACTTGTATCTTTTTCAAAAGAAATGGTAGTATACGCCAGATCCATAATCTTTGGGGTTGGGTAACTACAGTTAGTATTAGAGAAAGTTTCGTAGAAACATTGGGAAATAGATTTAGGAAAACATGGATAAGAGAACATGAAATTGAGTTAGAATTTGAGTATAGGTATAGAATAACATCTTAAATTTATTATATGATAGAGATTGTGTGGGTATTCTTATAAATACATCCATATCTAAATACTAAAAGTGGATGGGGTTTTGGAAAAAATGTCCCTAGGGGTAATGAATCTGAAAAGGTGCATCCATCTTGACTCGGAATAACCTGGTACACAATAATAGGCCTTACTACGCACCTAGTTTGACACTTCTGGTGGATACACTTAGGATAATTCACATTCTCTTTACAAACCATTATGAAGGATTTTGACAATGAATATCCTAGGTTAAAACAATGGTGTTTTAGATTGAGGATAATGTGTCATGATATATATATCCTATAAATGAGCATATAATTTTATATGGATATTATTACTCACACTATTCTTTTTGGGTTTTTCAATGTATGGTACATGAAAGATTCATGTTAACATTGAAGATGAAGGGAACATGCTGAGAATGAATAAAAAATGAGGTGTTGATAGGAGTGAAATATATCAAGTTTATTCCTAATTGATTTTCTCAAAATATAATAGAAAACATATAGCTGAACTAACTCTTGATATCACCAAAGAAGAGAATCATGGAGTTTTCTAAGAGCTTAAGTGGTGGAGACCATAGAGAGAAGAAGTATAAATTTCACTCAAGTAAGGAATGTGGAAGGAGACACCTTGGAAAGTGTCTCTATGGAATGAATAATTATTTTATGTGTGAAAAATAAGGACATAATGAAAATAATTTCTGAGTAAAAATGAAGAGTGTGATGGAAGGAAATGAAATTCATCCTAAGAAACCCTTTATAGTTCATTATCATAAATACGGGGAACCTGAACATTACCCGAGTTAATTCCCTTTTATAGCAGATAAAGTCTAGACCAAGGAAGGATCAATGTGGAAATAAGTGGATGAAGTATTTATATATTGGGGTTTCATTGAAAACCATATTTAAATGGATATTTTGTGATTAAACTTATTTCAAGTATTTCCATCATATTTATTTTAGAAATTTTATTAATATGGTTTTAGAAAAGGAAAAACTATATGATGGGTGACATCTAATAAAGTTCGAAAAGGCTTCATGTTTTGAACCCACGACAAAGGGATGATAAAGGTTTCACACCAACCACTGACCTAAGCAATGTTATGATTAATATTTCATTGGTTTTAGTTAAAAATTTTTATGAATATATATTAATGATGAAATCATAGTGTAATTTTTCAGTTTTTAGAGATTAATTTCTTAACCATATTTACTTTTGAGAATAGCTAGAGACAAATAGTTTGATTTTCCACTATTTTATAGTCCTTAATATGTTTTAAAAGTTTATTTTAGTTCTTTAGGAATCAAAACTTATTTTTTTGGATATCAATTTCTTGAATTAATGGATGAATTAGAATTTGATCAAAGAAAAAACAAAGGATGAAAATTGTGTTTATAGAAACATGTTATGTAAGGGTATTTCATTATATTATTAGGAAGTAAATAAATTACTCAACACAGAGAAAAGGAAAATAAATTTTTTCATAATACCTCAAATTTTATAGAACTGATGGTCTTCTAAATCAACACAGATTTATGGCTTTGAGGCACTAAACTTTATATTGATCATTCACTTGTTTGTGATTGATGAACTCAGTCACTCCCTATAAATATTTTTACATTTCCTCTACATACATATCTTTACTTTCAACTAATTTTATTTTACTTAGAGACCTAGTTATATATTATCCCGTGTGACCTTTTTTACTTCCCAATATATCTTTTCTAGAGGATTTATTATGAACATGTCTGTTGATGTGGGATTTAACCATAAGAAATATAAAACAATATATTTCCAAGGTCAAGTTTAAATTGCGAGGAAATAATTTAATAATGGTGGGGAGAATGTAATGCCCCAAAAATATATATTATCAATATTTTATTCGATTGCGTGTATGACACGCAACACCAAGAGTGTAAGGGAATATAATATCCTGCGGATTTATAATATAATTACTATTTTAAATAAATTAAATATATTTTATATATTTCAAAGAACACGACACTGAGCTAGAATATTTCACATGCATTAATGAGTTTCTTTAAGGGATTTCATTACATGGAAGACATAGATTGATCGAACAATAAAATATTACTAAAATATTATTATTTAATATAATAAGATATAACCTAGCTGTTAAATTAGTGGTTAGGAATAAGGTTAAATAACTTATGAAAATATATGGTTTAATGAAATATGAAATTTATTAATTAGTTATTAATTAATTAGAAATTAATTTAATAACCAATTGAATATAAAGGGGATGTTTTTATACAAAACAATATTTTTATAGAAAAAAATATTTTATGCACAAAAAATATATTTATAATAATAAATTAAATAAATTAAAATTAGTGAATGATATTAATGTAATATATGTATATTCAATAAAATATTTTTGATATTCATCTAATTAATTTTATAGACATAAGATAAGAACAAACCCAATATTTCACATACAAATCAATATTTTTATGAAGGCACTTTTACTGCCGTTTAATAGAGAACATATTTTAAATCCAGTTTTCATAATTGTTATAAATATTACGTGTACAAATAAAATTTATCTTTGAAATAGAAACATAAAAATTAGGTAAGAGATATTTGTTTGGTAATTTTTTGTGAAGTTTCATTTTTTAATGAATAACAGGAAATAATGAATTTTAATTCAAAAATGGCTTTTCATCTAATTTATTAATAAGTTTAATTGATATTTTAAATTAGTTTAAAAGTTTAATTAGATAATTTTTTATTAATTAATCCAATTTAGGTCATTGGAATAAATTTCCCTTTGAAATTGAATATAAAAACATTGCAAACATTTGAATGTTTCTACATTAAAAAACTACATTGTCGTCCTGACTGTAGGATGAAACTTAAATTAATTTCTTCCACATATATGATTTGAATTTATAAAAATGGATTCAATATTTTTAATAATAAAAATTTATTATGTATAATAAGGTCAACTTATTTTTACCAAAATTATTAATGAAGGTAATTAAAATTAATTATAACGATTAAGGTAAAATTAAGCTTAATAAGGGCCCAAGTTACCTATACACTTTTTCAAAATGGCTTTTACGGAAATATTTATACCCTATACTCAATTTTATATAATTATAACCATTATTGGATCCACTTCCAATTGAAAAAACATGAGTGAAATTCCCTTTTCCCAAATATACAAGAGTTCCACTTCTCCACTATAAAAAGGCCTACTCTCCTCACACTTTCTCACAAATCTTAAGACACCTTGGCTTGAACAAGATATACCAAAATAGATACTCAAAATACCTCCCCTAATAATATAATCCTCCCTTTATGAGGAAATTTATCAAAGTAATCCCTTTGGTGCAAACTAAAAGCAGTTACCCAAAGAAGAGATAACATATTTCTTCAAGATCTTCAGTTTTTCCATTTATTTACCATATAAACTCTCCTTACTCTGTGATTATATAAAAAAATAGTATCTTAAATACAATTAGATATTTTTATGTCAAGGTTTCAACCTAAACATACACACAATTAACTACTGTAAAATGGGTCTATACCCATGATTTTCCAAAAAACCATGGGTATAGACCCACTTATACCCATAGTTTTCATGAACCATGGGTATATGTGAAATTTTATAACCTATACCAACAGTTATTGATAAACAGTGGGTATAGGGTACCCACGTAAGTGCATGAAGCCAAAACATTGTGCGGAAATACCGCAGGAAAACCTATACCCACAATTTTAATGAACTGTGGGTATAACCTTTGGTTTATAATCCTATACCCATGGTTCATGAAAACCATGGGTATTGCCTTCGATATATAAGGATATACACATAGTTTTACTGAACCATGGGTATAGGGTCGCTTATATTTTCATGTGAAAAAATGTTCTAGAAAACCTATTTCCATGGTTTTTTACGTATACCCATGGTTTATATATATATATATAAGATAATATATATATACACATAAGTAAAATGGTGTAGTGGTAAGCTGATTTAATTGTAGAGTAGTGGTGCATGTTCTAATTCCATGTGCTATGTTTTATTTATACCCACAATATATATATATATATATAATAATGCATATAAATATTCATATAAGTGAAAACTGTGTAGTGGTAAGGTCCTTTAGTTATAGAGTAAGGGTGTGGGTTCGAATCCGACTACACGAAATTTTATTTATAACCACTGTTTATATGTGTGTATATATATAATATAATGTATATATATATATACATATAAGAGCAATTGGTGTAGTGGTAAGTTCCTTCAGTCGTGGAACAACAGTATGGGTTTGAATCATATGAGTTTCATTTTATTTAAAATCTACACCCACAATTTCAGAACCATTGGTATAAAATTCTTAAACCATGGGTATAGTTGATTTCAATACCCAAACATTTAAGACCCATGGTTTTATGAACAATGAGTATAGTCTGTACCCATGGATTCCAAACATTGGGTATATGTTTTTAAAACTATCGGTATAGTTGACGGATATAATGACACCTCTATTTCCCATAGTTCCTTGAAATCATGGGTATAGACTATACTCATGATTTTTTGTGCTATAAACATGGTTTAAATCCATGGGAATAGGTTAACTTTCTAGTAGTTATTCCATCTAATGGGTAACAAACTTATCATTTATGTGTATGGAGAATTATTGTCTCACGAAATGAAGTTGTTCATTTTTCCTTTACTACCTTTAATGTTTTAGAATTATTATGGAAAAACTATTTAAATATGATATTTATGATAATTATAATGTCTTTATTCTTCTTTAATACTTTTATTACACATACCCTTATACTTTCCATTTTGTGTAAATATGATAACATCATTTGTGAAACTACGGTCTACAGCCTCCTAAATGCGATGCAATTTGATCACATGATACATAAAATGTATAAAGTATGGTTTTAATTTAAAATATGTCACATAAAAAAGTATACATTATATTCATGAATTGATTACATTTTTGTAAATTTAATATATATCATTTAATTTATTACCCTATCACACACTTAAAAAGTGACAACGTCGTTTGCGGACTTGTGAACTACTGCCTCCTCAACACAATGTGATTAATTTTACATCAAAATAATTACATATAAGTATACATGATTAAAATATATGGTATTTATGATATAATTACCATTCTATAAATTTTTAAGTTCCTTACCTTCTTTCTATAACAATCATTGAAAAATGGGAACGTTACTCAGGCTTACGCACAACCTAGAGTCACTATGACTGAAATATTGATTCATTTATCATCAAAATTTTTAATGATTGGTTTTAAAAGTAAAATTTATGTATAAATGTAATAATTATGTCATGATTATTATTCTGGAGATATTATATAAATACCCCTTTGGGCATAGTTTACCTACAAAAGTTATTTTTGACACATAAATCAATTTTTTTTCTAAACACCCGACGTAACCTTAATTGATTAAGTAGTTGTATACAACATGATACTAATTGAAATAAAAATTCTGATAAACATGAAATTTTTTCTTAATCACGTAAATAATTAACATATTTTTTTCATTCACAAATATAAAGACACAAGAGACAAATCAGACACAAGGTAATGGATTTCGTCTCAATTTAAATTCCATTGAGACTTATTTCTTGTTATGAACCAAGTTTATTTTATACGGTGTATATAAAACCCATTAAAATGTCATATCATGAATATATTTATTATCATTATATTATAAGATTCATTTAATGTTTTTCATTCCTGGAGATTAGGGTTCAAATGTTTCAAAGTGGTATGGGACACTTTGGAATGTTTAAATATTATTCTCCACAAGAATAAATTTAATAATATTTCATTTCCATTAGAAGAAATTATATTATCATTATTCCATAATCCTTTTAATTTTAATCTCATCTGGTTATTCATGAACATTTTCAAGTATTAGTACCATTTTACACTCTTTGGACTCAATTGTTTTTGAAAATGTTTTTAAGAAAACCCATCTTCATTTATTCATTAAGTTATTGAAACTTTATTTATTCAAAAGACTTTGTTTTATTAAACTATTTTCAAAAATGTATTCATACTTTTAAAAATTATTTAGTAAATAACATTTTACCCTTATTGTCTTTTATCCATGTTTTCAAAGGAATATTCTTGTTACTTTCTGAAAAAGTAATTTTTCTAACCTTTTACCATGCCAAAAGAATGTTATTTTTACCTTGTATGAAATGTATGGATTTACCCACCATAATTTATTCAAATATTCCTTTTCATGTTTAAAAGGATAATTTTTAAACCAAATGTTTCAAAAAAAAAATTCAACAAAAAAGATTTTCAATTTTTTTTAAAAATAAAAAGGATATTTTCCAGAGATTTTTTTTTGAAAAATATCGTATTTATATTCATAAATTGAATAAAACATTTATTTATAATCCACATGAGATATTTTGTATTGATACAATCCTAAATTTTCCTCTGTAAGGTTTATGATTGATTTGGCGAAGGATAATATTCAAATTCACTTCCTTGATTCCTTTTAGTCCCCTTGAAATATTCAATTTCCTATGATCATTTGAAATTTAATTTTCACTTAATATCCATATCATTTTTTTTGGATTTTATTATTTCCTAATTCATATACCATTTTCATACTGTGTTTTCTTTGAAAGTTATTTGATTATTTGGGGAAATATTGATAAATCTGTATCCTTTAGTCAATATGGATATTTGATAAGGCATATTGTTTATTTGATAGGAGGAATGCTTATAACATTAAATATAAGGATTGGGAACCATTTAAAGAATTTCCTATTATTGGGGATTAGTTAATATAATCCCCTCTATGCATTGACAGTCTCGTGTGAAGAAATTAGTTGGATAAAAACCCTTATATTTTGTTTCCAAACAGAATAGATAGGATTTAATGATAGTATTAAACTCTTTTAAGGATAGATCTTGATAGTATATGTTTTCATGTGCCTTATACATGACGTTCAATAATTAAGTATTTTCTTCATATATATTTCATTTATCATTGTTATTATCCATTAGGTTTTCATATGATAAAATCTATGGATGAATTTCATTATCAGTTTAGTGATTCAATGGAATGCGTATTCATTTTCTTACCATTACATATTTATTTTTCCTTATCTTGATATTTTAATGGAATGTATTTCTATTTATTTAACTTTCCATCTGATTATTTTAATTGATTCATTATTTCTTCTACTTTACTTTACACTTACTAATAATTTTAGCTCACCCTTGTTATGTTTCCTTTGACTAGGAATCCAAGAAGTCTACTAATAAAGATATTAAAGCATACGCTAGATGAAATAAAGTTATTATCCTATAAATAGAATAAAATTATGTTTTAAATAGTGTATTCATTTATAATAAATGAATCATGTCTTTATCTGGTTTACTAGGACTTCTAAACTATTCAGTTCTTTGGGGGACAATTTAGTTTTGTCTTATGCCAATGCAATGGTAGTAGACAGTGACTCCAGGATCATTGGGGTCAAGTCACTATAAGAGGAGGAAGCTACTGGTGAACCAAAAGGAGAGTATCCTCCCATGGACCAAAATACTGTTGAAATTGTTATGAATATAGTGCAAGCTCTAGGATAGGCACCTATACTTGTTCTCCTTTTAGATCCAATTGTTGAATCTCAGAGAGATTAATCTCAGAATCATGATCAAGAGTGCATTTTCCAGAATCCACCAACATTCCAAGGCTCTAATGATCCTCAATAGGACAAGTATTGGTTGAAGAAGAAAAAAATTCTATTTAATTTTTTTGTAAATTCTCGATTTGATTAAGGTGAAATGTGCCACCTTTAGGATAGAAGGACCTAACATGTGACTGTGGGAGTTTATGGTTATGGTGAAGAAGCACATGGTTTTAGAGTGGATGGATTTTAGAGTCATTTTCATTGATCAGTTCTATCTAGAGTCTATGGTGATGGATAATGAAATGGAGTTTTTTAAACTAGAACAATCTAATAGGACCTTGATATAATTTGTGAACTGCTATACTGAGCATGTGTAGTTTCCACATGAGATTGTAAAAAATGAGAAGATGAAAACTCGATGATTCGAGATGGGTCTTTTCCATGATATTCAATATCATGTTTTGTTTCTAAAGCTCACTTCTTGTACTGATGTGATAGATATGGGGTTGATGGTTGATCTTGACATAGCAGGTAAGTAAGGGTTTAAAGGAGTTACTTTTCATCCCACTAGTAGTTTTGTAAGTCACTTTAAAGGGAAGAGGAATCATAATGAGTCACGTGGTTGTACTCAAAATAAGGAATCCTCTAGACAACCTGAAGTGCCTATCAGTGGTCCTTTGACTTGCTTATTGTGTGGAAATAATTGGCATTCCAAACGGGTTTGCACTGAAGAACCTAAGATATGTAGTTTACGTGGACATTGAGAAAACTTGAAGAAATTTATTTATATCTTTTATACCCCACATAGTGGAATAACATCCTAAACACCTAAATGTACTATGGTGAAAGTAAAATCTTCACGGACGAAAGGGTTCCAACCATAGGCATCAAGAGAGAAGGTTCTTCATGCAGTGGAAGAGACTATAGAGGAAACTGATATAGGTACATCGATTGTGATAGGTACCATCATTATTGCTTCATCTTCATTGACTACTTTATTTGATACTATCACATCTCACTCATTTGTAAAAACTCATATTGTAAAAATTATAAATAATCCTACAGTGATTTGGTCTCATGTGATGGATAATACTATTCCCCTTGTAATGAAGATAGGGAAAGGTCTCTGTTTTCATACTTGTGTCTTATCTTTATCAGATATTGATCTTAGGTGGTATTTTATGGTTCTCTACATGAAACCCCTTGAAGTAATTTTTAGGATGGATTGGGTAATTTCTAATAAGGAAAAAATTGACTATTATCTTAGATGGGACTCCTTTACCGCTCCTGATGGGGTATGCCATATCTTTTAGGGAGAATGGGACTCAAGGTAGAGTAGGATTGTACCTTCTTATCTGGAGTTGTGGAAAATAATATTAGTGATTTATTTTGATCAAGAGAGATAATCATTGAGTGATGATCTCCATCCAGTTGTCACTAAGTTTCTTGATATGTTTCCTTATGATTTCTGAAGTTTTCCACTAATAAGAAAGGATGATTTTTCTGTTGATTTAGTGCATGGTACTCAAAAAATGTTTAATACTTCTGAATGCATGGACCTTGATAAAATGAAATATTTTAAGACTCAATTGGATGATCTATTAGAGAAAGGATTTATACAACTGATCATCCCACCTTGGGTAGTGCCTTTTCAATTTTCTAATAAAGTTGATGGATCAGTTCACCTATATGTTGATTATCAAAAATCTAATCAAGTTATGGTGAAGAACAAGTATATGTTTCCTTAGATATATAATCTGTTTGACTAGTTGAAAGGGGAGAAGGGGTTCTTGAAGATTGATCTTCTAAATGGTCATCACCAGTTGTGAATAAAATAATTTGACATTAAAAATACTAACTTCTATAAAAGTTATGGCCATTATGAGTATCTTGTTATGCCATTTGGTCTAACTAATGCTCATATAGTTTTTATGGATTATATTAATAATTTTTTCTATGAATATGTGGATATGTTTGTGGTGGTCTTTGTGGATGAGATATTGACTTACACTTTGTCTAAGGATGGTCATGTGTTTCATATGAGAGAAGTTATAATATTTTTTAGAAATCACTAAATCTATATTGAAATGTGATTTCTGGATTTGGGAGATGAAGTTCTTGAGACATGTAGTCTTGGAACATGACATGTTTTTTTACCCTAAGAATTTAAAAGTTGTTATGAAATGGGAACAACAACATTTTTTTTCAATATTTATAGATTTTTGGGGTTATCAAGGTATTATCACAAGTTCATAAAGAATTTATCAATCTTGACTTCTCTGATGAACGATCATACTCATAAGGGAGTGATGTTTTCTTGGGATGAGAAATGTTAGAGTTATTTTATTGCATTTAAATTAATTTTTACTTATTCAATATTGTTCACACTTATAAAGTCTAGGAAAGGATATATGTTCTACTATGATACATCATGTTCAGGTTTAGGTTGTTTTCTTATGTAGGGTGATCATGTGGTTGCCTATGGATATTTAAAGCTTAGGAAACATGAGAAGAACTATCAAAACCATGTTCATGAACTCACAACTATGATGTATGAACATAAGAGTTAACGACATTATCTTTATGGAGAAAGGTTTAACATGTTTTCTGACCACAAAATTTTGAGTTAAATGTTATCTCAAATTGATTTTAAAATCTTTCAAAGATTTTGGGTGGAGTACCTAAAATATTTTGTGTTCAACATTTTACCTCAGGGAAGGGAAATTTCATCACTGATGCCTTGAGAAGGAAAATTTCATCCCAGGCTATTAAAGAATCATTAGAAGAGTAAAATTTGATGGAAATTTTTTCACAGTTATATATAAGAGTTTGTGATGTAGGGGATACGTTTTTCTTGGAATGCGTTCAGTTGAAATCTTCTCTTCTTGAGATTATTCTTTATGAAAACAACTTGATGATGAATTCCATATCATTAGAGACTCTCTTTATGGTTGGGAAACCATTTTTGAGTGGTAATTCTCCAAATAGGGTTTCCTATGTTTCCAAAGCTAGTGTGTTTTACATTTTCTACTAAGGAATAATATGATGTGGGATTTACATAATTCCCAATGAGACATGACCCATAAAGAAAATTGTTTTTTTACATACGAAATTTTTTTAGTGTTTAGGTATGAGATGATACATTGCTTATTTTTTCTCATTATTATACTTTCCAACAGGTCAAAGGCAAGAACCAGAAACCTTTGTGTTTTCTTTAGTCACTCCCAGTGATGAATTGGAAGTGGGATAATATTTCTATGGGATTTTTGTTTATGCTAAGACATACAACTAGAATTAAGAATGTTACATGGTTTTTGATTTATTGGCTGACCAAATTGGCTCACATTATACCCATTTATAATAAAAAAAGTCAAGGAGTTGAGAAATCTCTATATGAAAGAGATTGTTAATTTTCATGAAGTTCCATCTGTTATAGTCTCTAATAGTGGTCCTTATTTTAACTCTCATTTTTATGAAGTCTATTAGATGGTGATGGGTTCAATGGTACATCCAATTGTTGCGCGTATCTGCGTTGAAATGGAGATCTCTCGTCTCCCACCGGATAAGGTCTAGATTGTGATTGAGGAGCAATAAAGGTACGTAGAAAACGTATTTTATGAATCCTGGTCCATGTTCTGTTCATTCTGTCATAGACAGGGACACCAGGTTGAGGAGTGTCGCAAAAGGGCTTTGGTGACTGTGGTTGACATGCCTTTTCTGAGCAAGAGTGACCCAGTTCAAGTTGAGGTCGGGGGAACTGGTCCTGGCATTGGATCCGAGCTTGGGGCGGGCAAGCTGAAGTCAAAGGAGGGCACTCAGGATACCCATGGTCTTGTGGAGGCTATTCGGGGTGTTCAGGTGCAGGGGTCTCCTGGCTAACCTGGGGTGGAGTTTATCAGTCCCCCCATTGCTTTGGCAGGGGATCCTTCTGGCTCAGGGTAGGCGGGGTATGCAGATACAGGTCTGAAGGAGGCTTCAATGGTTATGGAGCCTCAGGGTCTTGCGGATGGAGCTTTGGTGAGGTCTTCTCTTCCCACAGGGGTAGCTGCTAGTCTTGAAGCCACCGATGGTACAGGCAGAGGCTGGGTGGACCAGAATCCCCAGCCTCAATTTATGGGAAGGGGTTTCGAGAAACCTACTCTTCAGGAGGGTTCTGGGGAGGGGGAAACTTGTGTCTTGGGGAAGTCCCAGACCAACCGGGGTGATCCAAGGGGTTCGGGTTCTGCCTGTTTGTCAGGGGCTACCTCTCCAGTCTGGACCCCAGTAGTCTTGAGCAACAGGTTTGGAATGCTAGCCGAGGAGGAATCCTAAGTTGAATCGCCTGCCTTGGCTGAGGAAGATGAGGACAACGGGAGAATCCCCGATGTTTTACTTTTTGAAGGCCGGATCTTGGGGAAGGCTTATCAAGAGTGTGAGGAGGGTGGAGGGGAAGCTGAACCTTCTGTGACCACCAGAAGCTTATCAGAAGAAGAAACCGATTCTAGGAGTAACAGGAGTAAGAGAAGGAGAAGGGGTAGGAAGGATTTTTCCTCTTTACCTCCTCCTATGAAGACACGGTCATCAAAGAAGCTAATGTTGGAGAAGCTGGACAAGGAGAGCAGGTGTAGCCCAAAGTCACCTGGACAACATGATCTCTCCTCGAATTGGGTTTTACGTTCGGGTGATGTGGTGACCGAACATGTGTTATTTCTCAACGCCTCGGACGAGGAGGCATCCAAGTTGATGGGCCGAAGTCTTGAAGTGGTTCTCAATGAAGAACAGTATAGTTGGGTCGACAAGCAGGATGCTATTTTGGTCGGAGGTTTCAATAAGGGGTTGATTAGTCTCGAGGAGTATTTGCCGGTATGGAATAAACTGTCCTCTTCCATTGAAGACCCGGTAAGGGGGGATCCCCTGTTGCAGGTATCTAGGTTATCCTGGAAGTTATTTAGAGACACCGTTTCTGCTAGAGTTCAGCTGATTTACAATGACTCTTTTTTACTTATTTCATAGCTTTGATTTGTTGAGTCACTGGCTTTGTTGTGTGAGGAACTATTGGAGGGGCAGCTTGACTAGTTGGGCTAGAGCATGCTATTTTCCCCTCTGCAGGTCATTTGGGATGTGGTGGATACAGAGGGGTGGCTTGCCATCGGGAGGGACCATGCTTGCATGGGATCGTCGAGTGGCCTTCTTTGGGGTGAACGGTAGCTGCTTATGCTTGGAAGAGGTTTTTTTTTCTGATTTTATGTTTGTTGTTGTTTGGTAAGTGTTGTAACGTTTGGTTTCTCACTTTTACCTTAAAAGTGACTTTTAATAAAAAATAATTTTGAGTCAGTATTAGATGGTTATGGGATCTTAGGTTCATTTTATTATGGAATACTATCTATATAGGGATGAACATATAGATAGGGTTATAAAGATTATTGAGGATATAAAAAATGATTGTATTCTTGACTTTGGTGGATCTTGGGATGACCTTTTTGGGGTGGTTGAGTTTTCTTATAACAATAGTAACTAGTTCTAATTTAGAATGGATCCTTTTGTGGTATCTTATGGAAGGCTGTGTAAAACTCTGTTGTGCTGTTTTTAGATTAGTGAAACTTCCTTGGTTGTATGAAGTTTGGTCCAAGAGATGATCAAAAATATTTCTTTGATACATCATATAATGTTGGAAGAACTGTTTCAGTATAAATTTTATGATGATCATTGACATTGAACATAGAAATTATTTGTTAGTGACTGGGTCTTCTTAATAGTTTCACCTTAGTTGGGTCATTGATGGACTGGTAGAAATGTGAAGATATCTCCTCGTTTTATGGGACTTTGGTGGCCATTGAGTGGGTTAGGAAAATGGAATACCATTTATCAATTTCACCATAGTTGACTTTGATACATAATGTGTTCCATGTTTCACAACTGGAAAGGTATATTTCTTACCCATATCATGTATTGATCAAGGAGGATATTGATGTTGAGCTTGATTTATCAATGTTTGAGCATCCATTTAAGATAGTTGATTCTTAAAAAAAGGAACTTCATGAGAGGATGATACCTTTGGTCTTTGTTCTATGACATCATGGATTTGATTCTGTTGATAATTGGGAGCTTGAGGTGTTGGTGATATAGAAGTGGAATCATCTCTTTGATATGGAAACTTCTCGAAAGGATTTATAGGGACATAAATTTTATATGGTGATGGTGGTGGTGGTGGGGGGGGGGGTGTAACAACTCATTACTTGTTCTTTTGTGATCATCAACCCTTTTTTGACCATGTTGTGGTTGGGTTTTTTTAGGTTTGTTTGGTGTGAAATTTGGGAATTTTGGAGGTTTTCTAGGCTATGGATGGTTGGCACATGGTTTTCCCAAACCATACTCCCCCAAGTACAAACTCTGCAACCCTGGATAGTGATGGGTTTCATGGATTGAACATAGTTTTAAAATGAATGCATCCACCTTGGAGAAACCATGATCCTTAGATAGTGAGTCCAGAGGGTGTGCATGGTTAGGATGAATGGTTTGTGAAACTGTGTGGCCCTAGCCAGAATACTGTGCACACAAGTTTATTTTATTCAAAAAAATGTTTTAAAAATTCCCAAGGCCCTGTTTAATATTTCAAGTATCCTCACTTAACCCTAACATGAATTACTTGGTTAGAAAGGCTATCTAGAATAGATTTTGGTTCCTCCGAACCTCTCCTTTAGTGAATCAATGATTAAATAGAAGATCAAATCCCTCTATATTAAGTTTATATCCTACCATTTAATCTCACCTCATCAATCCTCCCATCCTCCGAATATTTTTATGGATCATCCCATGTTTGATAGATCTACAATCCTTTTAATCATATCTTGTTTATAGGCCATGTTTTTATATTTTTTTCTCCTTTGTTCTTATTTGGAATTCCCATTGTGGGTGTTGATATCTTAATTTTAATGATTAAAGGTAGGTGGTTCCATTTAATATTTTCCATATAAATAAAAAATTGATTTTATTGATTTATTTTTAATATATTTCAATTGATTTGTGAAACCTTATTTTTAAGTGATTTAATTATATAATTTAAAATGTCATGGAATTTTAAAAAACTCACAATTCTAATGGAATTGGAATTTGGGGTGTATATTAGAAAATAATATATTTTATGAACTGAAAGGATAATTGATTTGAGAAAAATAGATTAAATTGAAATGATGAAAACTTATGATTTTTTTGTATTGAAAAGGACTAAAATTATGAAAAAAACATGTTTTTATGTTGAAATTTAATTGGAATATTCAAACTAAAAATTGGGAAATTGATTTGTAAATGATGATTGATTTGAAATGAAATTATTTTCTCATTTTCTATTAATTAATTAAGCACATGTGATCCTGGGTAGTTATTGGGGAATTTGGGATAAAAATTATAGGATCTTGATTCCCTAACATTGAATTAATGATAAAAACTCTAAGAAAAATCTAGATTAGCTTATCTTATACAAGATGGGATGTAGATGATTCTTATTCAATGAGAGGCTGAGGAATGTGTGTAAACATACATAACAATGATCACTGATATGATAATTTTGATGAAAATAACCAAAAACTAATGTACTATAGGGAGAAAGGCCATGGTGATTATCGAGATTATTATGATTATATATTCCATTAATTATAGAACTATTTTCCTCATGTAAATCGATTTATATAAACTTTTTTACACAAAATTCTCATTTAAGCCATGTTTGAAACGATTTCCATTATTTTAAAATAAATATATTTTATTTCAAATATGAAAATGATATATTATTATATGCCCAATTTTATTTAAATTAAAAGCATGATTTGGTTTATTACTTTGTAATATGTTATAGAAAACATTATGTGACCCTACTGGGATTTATATATCACACCCTGCCGTTTATTTCGAGTGTTTGTATATTTTTTATGCCAGCTCAAAGAAAAGGGAAATCTCCACTGGGAGGTGGTGTATCTTCTTGATCTTTATGTGGGTCATTTTTGTCCTTGGGAATTTTTTATTTCTTATTATTTCTTTAATGATGTATTTATTTGGGTTTTATTATAACTATTTTGATTCTGGTACTTTATTCCTTTGGAGTGTTGATCATACTTACTTGTATCTCTATCTTCAACTATTTCGTGGAAAATTCCTTCCCTCTGTTATCTTGTATAATTCTAGGTGCTAGTCCCATACTCATGGGGATCAAGAATGCCCTTTGGGATATGTCAGAGCTGGGTTGGGTATCTGATTACCAATGTATGTTGGATGGTTTATGATAGTATAAATAAACTTCAAAAGGAAGACTCATATAAAAAAATTAAGTGGTAGGAGAAACTGATTGATTGAGAAACATAAAGTAAGAGAGAGGAAAATATTTCCTTCTCACCAATATAAGTTGGTATCATTCAATGGAATATGAAATTAATAAATCATAGAATTATATAGATGTATATATAATAAATCCAAGAAACAATATAAAATACATAGGCATAAAAGAGGAAGATGATTAAGGAATGTCCCCTTACCTTTACTCCTAATTTCCTAAAAAATTATCTAAGTCCTTGTATAATAAATATAAATTTAGGATTTTTTTTTTAAATTTATCACCTTTTATATTAATCAATAATATTCAGTTATTTCATATATACAAGTTTTTCAATGTTTATTTTCTTTATTGGATGTTTTTAGTTCCGATTATTCCATACTTGTTTTGGTAAAAAGGTATCAATTATCATTCACTCTTCATAACACTATTATTTCTAAAAATCTTTGGGTACTAGAATTATAAATTTGTAATGATTTTTAAAACCCTAGTTTCATTTCAGTACTGGTATTAGGTGGTTCATAAGGGTGAAATTAATAACACATTTGTTTTAGTTTTATTAACAAATATAATGTGTTATTTCAATAATAAGTCTAATTTTAATATTACCATTATAGAATGAAAAAATAATGATTACCTCATTAATATCATATTTTTCATTTATAAAGGTTTTAGAAATCATGAATGATAAAAATAATGGAAATAGTATATCATCATTCATATACGTGGTTAATTCGACCCAAATAAGAAAATGATATAAATTTTTTTTGAATAATGAAATATATTTATATTATTGTAATATCATTTTTAGAAAAGTATAATGATATTAATTATATGATATTTTTTTTGTAAATCATATTTAAGATGTATGATTATGAAAAGATAATTTTTTTTTGAAAGAACTCATTACTTGGATGAAATCACCCATTTTTGTAAAAACTTAATAATGAGGGATTTAATACTACCTCTTGTGTCTAGAATATCAAAAAAATAATATTTTTGAGGATAAAATGTTGACATATGTTGTTCTAGAAAATGAACAAGATGTGTGTTTTGTAATGGTAAAGAGAGGGTTACTTATATATAAGAGTTTAAGTGGGATATTTATAATCATGCAATCCTTAATGGTCAATGAATGAAATTTTGTGTTGGAAAGGGGAACATAATTGAAAAAGAAAAATAAGGTTGATATTAACACAATTATTGATACATATTTTTATGTTTTATAAGTTTATACACCATTTTAACAATATAGATCATTTTAACACAATTTTTATTTGCCAACACATTTCACCCCTCTCCCTGATAAATTATTATTTTTGAATAGAATTGACGCTCTTTCCAAATTTTAATATCCTTATTCAAAATCTTAAGTTAATTTTATTAAATTCAGACCCTAATTATGATAAATTTATTTTTCAAATAAAAAAACCCAATACTTCTAAAATAACTAATTTTCTTGAATAAAAATAATTTCATATATAATAAATGATTATATTTTACATATTTTAATTTCTAATTTATTTAGTAGATGTTAAATATTTATTAAATATGACAAATATATGATTTATAATGAATTAGTCAATTATACGGGAGGATTACATTCCAATTATAACAATTTCAATATACCCATTAGATATATGTATACTCAATGAATATATATTCAATGAGAAAATATTCTAGGGCTGAATAATAGACATATTACCCTTCTTCATTCTTATATAAAACATCATATACTTATTTTTAATATATTCATTTTATTACCACATTTTCATATCAAAATATATATCAAATGTATAATATATTTCATTCTTTCTACATTTATACTCGATATCTATATCTTTAGGGAGATGACGTCGAAGATTAAATAGAGCTTGTGGAATATTTTTTTTTAATTGTGGTTATATTTCTCTTTTAATTTTAATAATTTTGTTCCATATTGAATTCTTATGGTATTAATGTTCATATAGTTTTTTGTAATATTTCACCTTAACTAAATAAAGTGTTTTTCCTTTTATCCATAAATTTCACTAAAAACAAGTAATTTAACACATAGAAATTATTAAAGGAAAATTCATGGGGTGTTACATTATCACCCCTTTGAAAAAATTTCCCTTAAAATTTTATTTCCTGGATAAAAACAAATAATTGTAATTTTTACTTATTGCATCTTCAAGTTCACATGTTTCTTCCTCAAACATATTATTCCACAATAGTTTTTTGTCTAGAAAAATTTTATTATTTCATAGTGATTAATCTCTACAATATAGGATCTTCATCATTATTCCTCCTAATAACGATCATTCCTTACTTGTAAAACATATGAATTTAGTATCTATGATGTATCTAGTATGTATCTCTCTAAATGTGATTCATGGAACACATTTTTCACTTATGAGATGATCTATTGATGAATTATTTAATATGATTCAATCCCCACATAACCGAGAATACTTAAGGGGATGATATATCTATGGAATATCATTCCATTCTTCTTGAATCTCATGACCCTATTCTATGGTTGTATTCAAAAGAATACCTTTTTATCAAACATAAAACTCTAGATCCTATAAATGATTGTTAATGTAACTTTCTCTTAACTTTTTACACTTTAATTATCACTAAAAGGAATAAATGTTCTCCATTATATATTGATAATGATCTGGTCCCAATAACTTTCACTCTCTAGTATCATCCTAGCATTTTAGAGTTCAACAGATCTTCCCATATAAAGCCTTATATGGTTCTATTTGAATGATTTAGTAGAAATTGTTATTATATGAGAACTATACTAGTGGAAAGTGTAAATAAAAACCCATGTTAAAATAAATAAATAATATCTAAATATATATTTAAATGTCTAAATGGTTCCTTCAAACATACCACCATTTTGACGATGATATATGGGGGTAAATATCTTTAAGAATTTAATTGTTGTTCATTAATTTTATAAAACATCGAGGAGAAACTTATATGTAAATCAAATATAATTGAAATTAACACTTTATAAAGAATTATCACTTACTTTATGTATATTTTATAAAGTTTAACAACTGCTATATTCTCACAAATAAAAATGGAATGAGATAGATTTTTAAGGAAATAAATTTTTACCTAAATGTAATTGTTTCATTTAGAGCTATTGGTAAAACCTATTAAAAAAATTCATAGGGATTTTATCTCATTTTTATATGGGTATGGGTAATAGTTGCATCATCCATATATAATATCAAAATTTGTCCTTAACTTATTGGAATACCAAGAGTTGTGATGTATATTTTTTAATATCCCTCCACATGTCGTCCCACAAAAAGTGATCCCCAATATCTATATACATATTTGTGATTATAAGGAGATTGGAGTATGATAAGTAATGTGTCTCATAAAAATGTACATTATTAACTTCTAGAATTTTTGGAAACATATTCATGATCTAAATATTATAAATATATCTTTATAATGGAAATATAAAATATTTATGAACTTTTTTATAGATCTATATCATCCTTTTATGCCTTATTGAACTTGATATAGATAAATGATAGACCATTCATTTGGGAAAGTTATGAAATTATCCATTTCCTTATGATTTACATGCACATATTTTTATATGCTTTAATATTTTGTCACTTTAAATCCTCACTATCGATAAGGTAATGTAATCCTTCCTACTGAGTGCATCAATGTCCTTTTTTTCTATCTTTCTAGGATGGAAATGTATTAAAAAATCATAATACTTGATCAACTAGAACCATATCCTTTGATGCATGATCAAATAATTCTATGTGAATAAATACTTTTAGATGTTTTAATCACAATAAATAACCCAATTCACTCCATATAGATAACACATATAAATATTAAATAAAAAAATTACCACTACTTATTACATATCATGTATCAGGTAATTGTTCTAATGGATCTTTAATTAATGTGAGAACTATGATACCACCATGTCAATTTACATGATAAAACACTATAATACCTTCATTTAAGTATATTTTTATATAAAAAATACTAATCCACTTTAGGTTAATGTGAGTTCTCGTGTGGTGACAAACATCTTCTAAAGCTTGTTAAATCTATCTTTTTTCCAAACCAGTTTTTTGAATTATAAATGTAGAAAAATTTAGATAAAGTGGTAACCCCATACATAATAATTTTCCTAATATTCATGGACCCACCTAAATCTTATCAAATTTAGAAAACTATACATTACCAAGGAAGTTATTCACTCCAGCCACGCCATACAAAGTAATACACATCACAAAGTAGTGGTACACGCTTACCCCACTTTTTGGAGAGGGGTTCATGATTTCCACACCACATCAAGGAATAACATAATCTAGGTAAGGATCACACCCAACATACCACATTATTGAGAGATATCATGGTAAAAGTGCTACAAATAGTTGAAGTTATGAGGAAATAAGGAATAATAGATCTTGCCAGAAAAATAAGGAAATAATTATGGGAAGATAATAACAAAGACATATATGCGAGGGAAGAGGTTCCCACAAACCCTATCACACCAAGGAATAATACACACCAACATGGATTAGATTATGTCAACCAATTCACTTAATAAAGGGGTTCAACTTGATATAAATTTCCACTTTCATGTTCTTACTTTGAAAATAACAATACATTTAATATTTTATTGAGTTAAATTGAAGTTGATTTATTTATGTTTTTATATGTGTAGATTATAAATTTTGATTATGTGTTCCATAGATCTAAATAATCCATTAAATTTACAAATAATTTTAAATTCATATTGAATTTATATTATTGAATGAAATTGTTACTTCTAATACTTATATAACTAAACTAGAGGATCTCAAAAGATTTAGTTACATAATCATCAATAAATGGAGACTAATATTTAGGGAATAGAACACATATAAAATTCCATGTTAAATATAATTACTTAAAGAGGTGATTTACCACAATTATTTGAGAGATAAATATTGTAATATTTTTTTGTCTGATTTTATTAGATATTTTTACTCTGTGAGGAGTCATTGTAAAATATCTAAGAGTTTTCAACTTATAATCATTCCACTTAGGATATTCATGATTGGTGAGATTATAATGGAGAGTATTCTTATGATCATTGTGATTAATGAAATTCAAGGTGAGGAATTTATTTACTTATGAATCATAGATTTTGAGTAAGTCTGATGATGGATTTGTTATAATAAATTGTGAAATTCAAAGAAGATCTTTGGGATAGAGATTCTTGATAACTGTTTTTTTTAAATAAGTTAATAATTTTAAACGTATTCATTCAAAAAGGTGTTTTTTTGAAAAAGTTCACACTGTAGAACATGGATATTTGTTTATTGAACCACTTTCCATTTGAGGGTAAAGGTGAAGTGTTCCCTAAATAAAACAATACAGAAATAAATATTATTTATAGGAGTATTTGTATTGTTATCCAACACTTAGTGTTTTCTTTATAATTGATTTTTTTTAATTTCTAATTGAACTTCTTATCACGGTTTAGTTGATAACTTATAAGAGTTTTATTTTTTTCTATGCTTATCATCTATAATTTTATTCATTTTAATATTATTTAATAAAAAATTATAACATATGATCTATTTGTGTTTTTAGAGTGGTAATTTAATAACTTTAGTTTTGAACTTCAATTCACCCCCTCTTTGAGTTTACATACCTTATTTATCTATGACAATAATTATTATCAAATCTTATATCCCATTACTTACACTAGTGTATAAATGTTTGAAAACTAAATAATATAAGTTCTATCTAACCACCAATGTTAGATAGAGTTGACGATGAGTAATGGAGTGATCAGATGAATAAAATTGTGATTAATATTGGAGTGGATCAATATCATATGATGACTTGTAATTAAAATATCTCATAGAAATAAATTTTATAGTTTGATCAAGATAAAAAATTAAAATATCTTTCAAATTTTAAATTTTCAAATACATCTCTATGTTTTATGAAACAAAGTATATCCTGTCAAATTTCATCATATAAGATACCAAATGGAATTTAGAGGAATTTAGAGATCACTCTTATAGGTACCTCTATGGTTTTTGAGTCTAGCATAATAGTTGTTTAGTGTAGAGTACTTAAGTGGGGAGGAATTGAATATCTAATAAAAACACTATTTAATTTTTTTTTAAAAATTACCCAAATTTAGAACACATTCCAATTAATTAAAATTGTAGAAATATATAATTTTATATTTTAAAAATGTTTTCATTAGGCTTTATCACAACCATGTTAAAACATTTTTTAAATCCAAATTAACTTTTAAAACAAACTTAATCTTATAATATATATATATATATAAATGACACTGAATAAATATAACTATGAATAACTTATTTTTATAAATGTTAAGTAATTTTTCAAAAACAATAAGAAAAAAATAAATAACACAGAACAAAAATAAAAACAATATGTTCAGTCTATATCAAAGACCTAATCCTATCAACTTGATAACCATCCACTATTAAGAATGTTTATTAAACAATTAAATGATCCACAAACTGGATTTGGTTTTACATACCACTTGAGAAAAGGAAGTCTAGACTACACATAACCTCCTCCATAGTTATTCATGGGTTGGAAGAAATAAAATAAAAGTGAAGAGAATATCTGAGTAATATCTAGTTTAGTGAGGGATATTATGATCTAGAAATATACAAGTACAAAAAACCACAACTCTAAAGTATGTAAAACAAAGAACAAAAAATAAATATTTTAGAAGTAATTATGTGGTTCCATTTATTTGACATGATTAAGATGTTTTTCAAGGATCTTACTATTCTTTTTGATTGTATTTATGTCTATGTTTGATGTCTCCTCAAACATTGTGTTAGGTCAGAATAATACAAATATACACAAGAGGGGGGAGGGATTGTGTCTTTTAGATAATATTGAGAGATTTTGGATTTTAACATTATTTGATATTTATGAAGATATAAAACAATATATTTTATAAGTAAATTTAGTAGTGGATAAACAGCAAAGAAGAACACAATAATTTTTATAGTGGTTCAGGGTACAAATATCCCCTAGTACACTCCACAAATGCTCTCTCTACGAGATTGGTGAATTTCACTAAAATTGTAATCTTATAATAATACCTTCACAATATAGTGCAGACAATTGAAACATTTTACAATAAGGATTTATAGATACTTATGGTTCTTTTATTGGGAACCAATTTTTACACATATTAGTTTTAAAAGATTGTACTCTTACACAATTGAGTTTGAGCAGCCAAAAATACAATAAATCAAAAGAGTTTGATTTGATTGAATCAACATATTGTTATCATAGTTACATAAAAAACTGACAGAATACATATCTTATCTATAAAAAAGATGAACGTCTTTATGTCAGAATATATTGGAAGAGATCCTGGCTATAAATGATCTTAAAAAAAAATAGAGAAAAAGAAAACAACAATATTTACAGTAGTACGAGGTTTAAATATGCATTTCTTAAAATAAAAAAATATAAGGGTTGATTTATATTTTGTTTCTTTTTAGCATTTATATATTTAAAAAGATATTTCCAAAGTATATAGTCATATATATTATTATTTGGAAAAAATATTCTGACCATATATATAGAATAAATAACTTTATTTAGGTTGAGAATATCCAACAATATCCTGATAGATCACAATCATTAAAATCTAAATCATTCAAGAGAGTCATATCTTCCTTTAGAAACCATAATAATTTATTCCATTGAATACAAGACTTTGAATTTACCATAAAATAACTTTGAATCAATATTTATTTCTATCGATACCATTTCATAAATATTGGTTATTATCATAGATTTAAAACTACATCACTGAATAGTCAAACATACAGTTCCTTCATGTGGTGACACAACACCAAATGTAGTGTTGAAAATGTATGGTTCATTATATAAGTAGAGTTGATATACCATACATTTTCCCAAAAAATTCATGGTTCCTTACTTATGTAGGGTTTTTATCAATAATTTCATTTTTTATCAAATGTAAGGTCCCATCCAAACATAGGTTTGATTAACCATAATTTTCTTAAAGTGTAGGGTATATGACCCATACATGCTGTTTAAAACATTGGGTTGATTCTATACATTATGATTTCACACATAGGGTACGAATTGTGTTACCATAATACTTTAAAACATGTTCAAAATAATTTAACAAATATTCCCCATGGTTTAATGTCTTGAAAATAGTTCTTGAATAAATATTTCAACAAATATTAATTTCCTAAAATTCACATAAAGTAATTATATTACTAAAACAAAACAAGGGGTTTTTTGAGCATCCAAAATCAATAATATTTATTGATTATTGTGGAGAAAATACATTACCAATAATCTCCCACTTTTTGAAGATAACAAAACCCATAATATATCTTACAAAAAATATAGGAATTTTAAACATAAATGAAATAATTTTTTTAAAAGAATAAGAGATTAATTTTTGTTTAAATTTTTTTTTTCACAGTATTATTTCGTTGAATTGATTATAGAAACTTATATTTGAGTAATAGTGTTCTGTTTTCCCCATTTTCTCCCCCGTTTTGGGTATATTAAAAAAGAAAATAGATGAAAATTTATTAAAAGACATTTAATGTAGCACATAACTATAAATGAATGTTAAATTATATGTAAGGTAAAAAATATATATGTATTTTGGATATAGATATGAATAGAAATAATATAATATTAAATATATAAAGATAAATTAATTCATAAAAATATTTTTATGATTATAAGAATAATGTTGGTTGTGATAGGTTTAAAAATTAAGACTTGCTAACGGTGAAAGGGCTCGTTCAGAAGAGGCGTCGGGTTCTGGAATAGCTTGAGTAGCCTGAAAAAAATCCTTTAACTCTACCATCTATCCTTATAAATTTTATGAAAGGTTTTCAACTAACTATCTTATTAAATTTCTTGAGTCCTCACCCATTTTTAAATTTTCAATCAGATTAATTTTAGAAAGTCATGTAGGTTTTCCTCATTATGAATAAACTAGGTAAACTTATCACTTAATTGATTGATAAGTAGTCTTATTTTAGTCTAAATTATAGTTATATTTTTGATAATATCTCTCTAATTATCTAACAACACATTCAAAGTTACACTATTACATGAAAGTAATTTAAGTCTATCATTCATATCATCCATCACTGAAGTAATTTCTTTAAACCCTCTAATTAAGTCTTGAGAAGATGGGGGTAGAGAAGTGGAAGATCTGGATTGAATGAATTTTTTTTTTCATAGAATCAAAGTGAATTCCAAAATACTATTTTAAATCACTAAAATCGGTCTTCAAGATATAAAATTATTTCAGTTTTCTAAACTGATCTAATATTTCTCTATAAAAAGAAATAAAATCACTTTTGGAAACTTAATTTTCTCTGATATTTTGGAGCTGAGTCTAAACTTATCCAAATTCCCCTATAATAATATTTTAATTTTTAAATCACCCAAATATTTTCTTAAAAACTCTAACTCACCTTGAAAACATTAATTTGAGTCTCTTAAAGTATTAATTTTAACAATAAATCCTTTAGTTCAATTATTTTACGAATTAGAAGATTCTGGTTCATGAACATGAGATGGTTGGCCCTTATCAACTTGGGGTAAATATTTTTATTTACTGGTCTCACTATGTTCAAAAAATTCAACCTCAAGTACATCTATGATCTCAACAAGTTCAAGGGTTTACTTGTTCATGGAATCAACCATAATTTAAATTTATTGATTTTTTACTAGCCTTGTAGTGTCATCCACTACATATTGATCTTTTTCATTCCCTTGATCTTTTTCTTTCATCTGTTCTTCAATAAGTGTTTTTTGAATCATATTTTCGTCTTTAGTTAGAGTATCTTTCTCTACTTGATTGACTGGTTGATTATATGGCTGAGAATCTTCACCAGCTACAAAAAACTCTAATTTTGGGGCTTGAATTTTAGTTTCTTGAACTGCTGATTCATCCCTATTTCTAGGCCGGATGAACGGGGAATCATCAATTTTTCTTCCAAATTTTCTTTCAGAGACCAAAGGACATCTATTTTATCCTCTAGATCAGTTATATTGTATTTTATTCAACATAACATTGTTTAAAATTCATAATCAATTATTTATTCTCCAACTTCTTCTCCTTCAATTTGTATTGCAATAACTAATCCCAATATTTGTTTCTCTGCTTGTGAAGTATGACTAGGTAATTGTTGGCCTTCTTCACCAATAGATAATAACTTTACTTGTACTATACTCCAAAAGTAACGTATATTCCTAAGAGTTCCAACATTGATAATGTTTTTCTGATGACATTTATAGTTTATCGTTAAATATCTAATTAAGACTTTTCGATATAGTATCATTGAAATTATCGTTCCATGAAGATAATAATACATCTTTTCCTCTTCTTGGAATGAATGATTCATGTACCTTAACATGTACCTTAGGAAATTAAATTTGACACCACTCATCACCAAAAATGTTATTTACATGTTTGTATAAAGAATATTTTCAAGTTTAGTAGTTCTTGGAATTATAACTGACTGAATAAACTTGACTAGTACCTTCTAGTCAGCATCAATATCCTTAACCAAAATTTTCCTTATCTATTTAGA
Source organism: Viscum album (assembly GCA_963277665.1). Taxonomy (NCBI): domain Eukaryota; kingdom Viridiplantae; phylum Streptophyta; class Magnoliopsida; order Santalales; family Viscaceae; genus Viscum; species Viscum album. The sequence goes on along the minus strand of OY728143.1, from coordinate 954,925,006 downwards.
TCTAAAAATAAATGACATAATATCCTCTAATTTATGTTCTTGGTTTATTATTGACCAAATATCAAAATGAAAAAACCCTCCATGGGGATATTTAAAGACTTTGGCTATTTCTTAAGAATATATTGAAAAAAACTCACGATATATCTTAAATAAGATGATATCCTCTATGTCGCCAAAACTACACATAGAATTTCTGAAGAACCATTTTACCTTTATATCAAAAGTAAACTCACTTTTTTCCATCAGTAAAATGATTTTCTAAACCTTAAATAGAAAGAGAATTCTTCAGAAGAATATTTGTCTGATTAAGATTAATGAAGTCTATTACATTTCCTTTAATAATTTTTCTACAAGTAATGCATTTACTTATTCCACTTTGTTAACCCACATTTTTCATCACCATTTATGAGAATTTTATAGTTGAAGGTTTTAGATTTTAGGATTTTGAAAGAGAAATAAGGTCTTTGAAATATGAATGGGTTCAAAATCTTAGAGTAAGTAAGGGAAGAGTGAGAGGAATGGTTATGGTTTTGGTAATGTGGTTTGTTTTCTCATATTGATTAAGTAGTGTAATCATAAATTATTTATTTTAGAAAGACTTGATTTTTCAAAAAATTTAATAAAATATTGTTTTTATTTAAACAATAAGTAAATAAATAATAAATGAATAAATTAAAATGATTAACGTAAAAATTAATGAAATAAATTCATAAAAAGTTATTTTAAATAAAATATTATTAACTCCTATTAATAAAATAAAAAAAATATAGTGGAAAGTGGTTTAGTAAAAATATCAGCAAGTTGATATTCATTTTTTGAAGATTCTAAAGATATATCTTTTTTCTGAACACAATCTCTGAGAAAATAATGCATTATGTCAATATGCTTTGTTCTAGAATGACTTATAATATTTTTAAAAATATTAATTACACTGGTATTATCACATGAAATAGGAATATTATTAACATTAAGTCTAAAGTCTAATAATGTTTGTTTCATCCATAACTCTTCTGTACAGAAACTTCTAGCAGATATATATTCTGTCTCAGCTATTAACAGAACAACTAAATGTTGTTTCTTACTTGACTACAACACTAAAGATTTTCCTAAAAAGTGATTGGTTCCTACTGTTATTTTTCTATCTAATCTACATCCACCAAAATCCATATCTGAATACGAAATTAATTTTAAATCATAGGTTTTTGTCTAATATAGATATTGAAAAATAGTTCCTTTTTAATATCTAAAAATTCATTTTACAACAGTAAGATGGGATTCATTTAGTTTTGACTGAAATCTAGCACCTAGAAATAAATTAAACATTATATCTGGTCTACCAGTAGTTAGATATAATAAAATACCAATAATAACTCTATATAACATGTTGTTAAATCATTTTCACACTTCATCCAAACCAAGTTTTACATTATTACACATGAGAGTTGTATAAATATTATCATTTTATAGTCCTAATTTTTTTAATAAATAAATAATGTACTTGATTTGATTTAAAACATTTCTATAAACTATTTAATAAATTTAAAATCCTAAAAAGAAATTTAATTCTCCCATCATACTCATTTCAAATTATTTTTGTATTAGATTTGAAAAATCATTACAAAGTTTTTTTTGATTCGAAAATTACATCATCAGTAAAATTTTCACTAATAATATATTAGAGAAAATAATATTGTTAAAAGGAGTTGGATCTTCCTTTCCTATATAAAATCCATTTTCCAATAAATATGAGTTTAATCTTTCATAATAAGCTATAGGTTCTTTTTTAAGCCTATAATGAGATTTATAAAGTTTGAAAACAGAATTTGGTAGATGGGGATTTTCAAAACATGGTGGTTGTTAGTATAAAATATCTCAATTAAATATCCATTTAAAAATAAACATTTAACATCAATATGATATAACTTAAAATTAATATGAGATGAATAAGCTAGAAGGATTATAATTACTTATAATATAGCAACTGGTGCAATAGTTTCATCATAGTTTGTCCCTTCTTCCTAATTGTAATATTTTTCTACCAATCTAGCTTTATTTCTAGTAATGATCGCTTGTTCATCCTATGTATTTCTAAAAACCCATCTGGTCCCTATTACTGGATAATTGGTTAGTCTTTCTACTAAAAAACAGAATTTATTTCTAATGAATTGGTTAAGTTATTCCTGCATAGATAATAACTAACTCTTATCATTTAAAGCTTCTTCTATTATTTTATGTTCTAATTGCGATAGGAATAAAGAAAATTGAGATAAGTTTCCTATATTTCATCTAGCCCATAATATTTTATCAATATTTCCTATTACAGTTTCTAAAGGATGATCCTTTAAGGTTATAGAATATCTAAGTAAATCACATTCCGGTTATTATATCTCATGTTATTAAATATTGGACTGAATTTTCTTTATTTTATTTTCAAAATCAGTTTTATATGATTCAAGCATCATGTTTCCAGAAGATTCAACAATTTCATATGTTTGATCTTTCCTTTTATTGAAGGGGTTGACTTCATGAAACATCACATGAACTGATCCACCAACCATCCTTGAATTTTTAATATATACTCTATAGTATTTTGAAATAGTAGAATATCCTATAAATATTCCTTTATCATCCTTTGGATCAAATTTACCAAGGTTCACTACTGGAAATTCAGGATATAGCCACGGTTTTAAACCGTGGCTATAGGTAATAGCCACAGTTTGAGGAACCGTTGCTAAGTTTGGCGTGGCTATAGGCATAGGCCTATATCCACAGTTCCAAACCGTGGTTCTAGATCTATAGCCACGGTTTGAACCATGGATCTAGGTATACAACCATGGTTCAAACCGTGGTAAAATCACTATAACCACGGTTTAGAACCGTGGCTATACAATAGGACAGACACACTTTATTACCACGGTTTTAAACCGTGGAATTAGACCTATAGCCACAGTTAAAAACAATGGAAATTAACCAATATCCACGGTTTAAAACCGTGGCTATAGGGTTTGAAAATCCATAAAAAAATAACCCCCAACCCCACTGCACAGCCCCCACCCCCACTCCCCTTGCAGCCCCCCTCCCCCTGTAGCCCCCCACCCCCTGGATAGCCCCCCCTCACTCCCCTTGTAGTAGACAACCCCCCTGCAGCCCCCCCTGTAAAGCCCTTCCTGGATAGCCCCCCTCCCCTCAAAAAATATCCCCCACCCTCTCCCTGTACAACCCACCCCACCTCTAGCCCCCTTTACCCTACAAAGCCTCCCCTGGATAGCCCTCCCCCTTGCAAGGCCTCCCCTGGACAGCCCCCCTCCTCCTACAAAGCCCCCTCTAGATAGACCCCCCTAATTTAATAATAGTTTAATCATATTATGCCAACATGGGAGATAGATGAGTGGTTGTACAAAGTTTAAGTCATAATGATATTTAAGTTACAGTGGAGCTGAATAGAACTATGGTTCCCAAAAATTGTTATGTACTGATTGATGTTGAATGAAGAGATATATGATGTCATTAAAAAAATAAAAATTAATATGTTTAGTTAAGAAGTTATTCTGAATGGAATGAAGAAATAATCTAATGTGGTATCCCACCCCCCTATAGCACCCCCCCCCCACTTGGACACCTACCCCCCTGCCTGGATAGCCCCCTCCCTCTGGGACACCTCTCCCTCCTGCCTGGACAGCACCCCCCCTCCTGGACACCTCTCCCCCTGAACACCCCCCCTTCCTGGACAACACCCCCTCCCTCCCTTCTGTACACCTCCCCCCTGCCTGGACATCACCCCCCCTACTGGACACCCCTCCCCCTGCCTGGATAGCACCCCCTCCCTCTTGGACACCTCCCCCCTCCCTCTTGGACACCTCCCCCCCTCCCTAGACAGCACCCCCTCCCCCCTACCTGGACAACACCACCCCTGCTGGACACCCCTCCCCCCTGCCTGGAAAGCACCCCCCTGCCTGGAAAGACCCCTCCCTCCTGGACACCTCTCCCCCTGCCTAGACAACACCCCCTCCGTCCCTCTTGGACACCTCCCCCCCTTGCCTGGACAACACCCCCTCCCTCCTCGACACCCCCCTTGCCTGGACAACACCACCCCTGCTGGACACCCCTCCCCCCTATCTGGACAACAACCCCTCCCTCCATCCTGGACACCTCTCCCCCCTTCCTGGACAGCACCACCCCTGCTGGACACCCCTCCCCCCTGCCTGGACAGCCCCCCTCCCTCCCTCCTGGACACCTCTCCCCCCCTGTATGGACAACACCCACCTCCATCCCTCTAGGACACCTCTCCCCCCTGCTTGGACAACACCCCCTCCCTCTAAGACACCCCTCCCCCCTTCCGGGACAGCACCACCCCTGCTGGACACCCCTCCCCCCTACCTAGACAGCACCACCCCTACTGGACACCCCCTGCCTAGACAGCCCCCCTTCCTAGAAACCCACCTGGACAGACCCCCCCCCCCTAGGACAACCCCACCCGGACAGCCCCCCTGCTGGAAAACCCTTGCACCACCCCTTCTGGACACACCCCCTCTTGGACACCCCCTCTCTCCTGGAAACCCCCTTCCTCCTGGACACCCCCTTGGACTACCCCACCCAGGCAACAGCCCCCCCCTCCTAGAAACCCTATACTGTTGTCCTGCCTTTGGGTCCATTGTGGGTTTTTGGAGCAGGATTTATCCATTGTAAAGGGATAAGAATGTAGAGTGGATTTTTTGTCTAGTTCTCAGCTTTTGTGGGTCATGCAGGCGATGTTCTTGTGGGGGGTTCTTGTTGCTATTATGGTGTTGGGTGGGTGTGGAATGTTTATAGTGCAAGGATCCTGTTTAGAGGATGCCTGATTTTAATGTGTGGGGTTGATTATAGAGGGGCTTCCAGTGTGGTGCAGATAGAGTCACATGTTATTATTCTAGGTGCAGTTGTAGAGGATAGGGTTCATGGTGTGGGTGATTCAAGTTGGGATTTCTAGTTTTTTGGTTGATTGGTTTCTTTTTGGGTTGTGGTTTTCCTGCTACTTGGCTACTTGTAGGGGATTTGTTGTGGATGGTTATGGTTGAGTTTGTGGTTTACTGGTTGGGCGTTCCTTTGGTGGATGGTGTTTTTCATATGGTGATGTTAGGATATTGTTTTCTTGAGTCTTTTAATGGTCGAATGTGGTGGTATGGTGCCATGATATTGTAGAAAGTTTCCTTGGCTTCAAGGTTCATGAAGTATTAGGTGGTTCAAATTGCATATGGACTAGTGTTGTTGTTCCTAGAAGAAGGTTTTCTTTATTGGATGGGTTCTTTCCACCATCCTTTTGGGTTGTAGTAGCTATTTTGGTGTGGGTGGCTAAGAGGGTTGGGATTTGTTTGGTGTTGGGTGTGATGACTGCAATTATTGGAGTTTAGGGGAGGAGTGTGGTGGTTGGGTGGTTGGTGGATGGTTTGTGGTTTTGTAAGTGTACATGAAGGTGGGTTTGATTGATGGTGATTATTATAGGTGAGTTGAGTGGTATGTTATAGGGATTATGTGATTCTAAAACTATTAACATTTGGTGAACAATACCAACAAATATTGGGTCATATTTCATAGGAGGGGTGACAGATTTTAGGATCTACAACTTCAGTGCATATTCAAGAAGAAGATAATTCAATGTCCATAATAGATTTCCAAGTTCAAAAAGAGAGAAAAATAATTAGATACAACATCTCTAATATAGAACCTTAAATATATTACCTCAATCTATATAATAACATTTGGGGTAAACATAGTTTGAGGCCCTTGCAATATGGCATAGTCAGAGGAACAAACCTACACTTGTTTGATCATTTATGGGGAGCCTAGTGGTTTTACCAGATTGATATTCATTTAGGCTACCACTGGTTATAGGTTAGAGAGGTGGATATTCTCAAGATAAATTTTACGAGAAGATATGAACTGTTTGAGTATATTCTGATGCATTTTGGGTTAAAAAATGATTCATAAGTGTTTATGGATCTCATGAATATGATTTTCCATCCATAACTTAACTTCTTCATCGTTGTATCCATGGATGATATCCTGATATATTCAAGGAATTCAAATATGCATTCTAGGAACCTTAAGATTTTATTGAGTACACTTTGAGCATATAGGGTTTATTTCAAAATATCAAAGTATCAATTTTGGATTTAGGAGGTGCGGTTTCTCATACATGTAATTCGAAGGCATGAATTCTAGAGGACCCAGAGAAGGTAGAAACTCTGATGTCTTGGGATATTTCCAAAAATGTGTTTAAGATCATGAGTTTCCTTGGTTTTATAGGGTACTATCAATGTTTCATATAGGAATTATACTATTTGGAAGTGATGATGAAAGAGTTGACCAAAAAGGGGGTAAATTTTGAGTGGTCTAATCAGTGTGAAGATTCATTCCTAGATTTTAATATGAGATTGATAAAAACTATAATTTGTATTTTTTCAAATCTTGGGATTGGATACACAGTGTTCCATGACACCTTAGGTGATAGGTAGGGAGTTCTGTTAATGGTGAGGGATCAAGTAGTTTCTTATGGATCATGTCATCTACAACTCCATGAGTGAAACCACCTAACACCAAACATTGAGTTGGGAGTTGTGGTTTACGCTCTAAAGTGTTTTCAATATTATCTCTTTGGAGAGAGGTTTAACATTTACATGAACCATAAGATCTTAAAATGCATCTTCAATAAGAAATATTTTAATATTTAGAAGAGGTTTTGGGTGGATTATTTTTAGACATTAAACCTTGAGATGACTAATGCTATAGGGAAGGGTAATGTCATTGTAGATGTGTTGAGTCCTAGAAATTCCAAATTAAAGAAGAAGAAAATTTCATCAAAATAAAAAAAGGGTAGAAATAAATTCAAAGAGTATTTGAGGAAGAAAAGTTTTAAAGGGATGAAACCATGAAGGATGGACTGATTCGGTGAAGGAAACATCACTTCATGGACCGCTGCTTCACATGGTGTTCTGCCTTTCCCATAAATCATCTTGTGAATAAAATAGTTCACAGAAGAAGGTGACAACTCCATCATCTGAAAACAAAACAAAATTGATTGTAGGGATGTAGTGGTGATATCCGCCCTAAAAAGCGATCCTTCCTGTGAAATAAAATGGTTCATGGGATTAGGAAGAACTGTAGGTGCCTACAGATGTATTCAAATCATTTGAAAGGATGAGGCTGTGATTTTATCCCCCAAAAGAGATTTCTACCCCCCACGAATGACTGCTCTCCATTGACTAAGTCATTCATGTGATGTGTATTCTTCTTAGGCTCCCACAAAATAATCCTTGCAGCCCACCGTGGATGACTAGAAATTCTATTACCTAGTACCGCCACTCGTCTATAAAAGGACCCCAAGGGGAACAAAAAAAAACAAGCTGAGAACCAATAACCAAAGATATCCAAATAAAATTAATGAAGGGGAAGGGAAAAATCTGGATAATTTGCATTAATTTAGAGTAGATAATAATCCTATGCATAGAAATAAGGAAGGAATAATAAAACACTTAGCAGACTGCGAACTTAAAACCTTCATGGAAACCACTTCATGGGGCATAATCTGATGGTCCCTTTGTGGATGGACATCCTGCATAGAAAAATGATATATGGGCAGAACCCTACTCCACATAGTAAAAAGATATGTGGAATGAACTTGACCCTACATAGAAAAATACTATAGGGGAAGAAATTTGATCAGTGTAGTAACATACTACGTGGTTGGAACCCAGACTTGGATAATGTAATGCTATAAAGGCGATAGCCTCACCTGTATAGAAAACTGCTATGTAGACGGAACCCCATCCCACTTAAGAAACTCCTATGTGTAATAGGGAATCCTTGGACAGTCCACGGTCTAACTCCTGTCACTCCTCCTCATGTCATCAACCCTCATGATGGTCCCTCTACAAACCAGTCTAATGGAATCAGGTCATGGCCTCTTCCAAAGCAACCCAACATGTATGATAAAACCATTGAGCACATCAAAATGTCATATCATGTCTACATGTTGATGGTAAGAGGGGTTTCATGGGTATCCTTCACAAAAGGGAAGACCCCCAAAATACCCTCATGTTTACATTCTTGTGGTAACGTGGGTTCCGAACTTGGGGTACTCGCATGAACCTCCCCATTTTTGGAGGTGAGGTTAAGGATCACTCTTGCCTATCCCTTTGATGGGAAATGAGATCCTTCCCCTCAAAACTGATTTTAGGGTAGGGAATCCCTCTTGGAGTAAGCCTATAGCCTTTCTTATGGGAGACATGACTTTTTTCTCCTCTTTTATCCATCCTGGGATTTATTCAGGTGGATCAAAAGATGTTACAATACTAGATATGAAAATTAAAGAGGATAAATGCACACTCAAGACCCCTACCTCTCTCTTTGGGATTTGTCTCCATGTATACCAATCAACAAAGTAGATTGTGCGATCTTAATATCCACTGATTCCTCTTGTTTCTCACACCAAGTATGAATCATGTGGTGTTAGAGGATAGTGGCAATCATGACATCCGCATGATCCCAAAACCTCAAATGGGTAGCTTCCATGCATAATCTCCAACCTCAAATGGGCCTCTGACTTGGTGTAAGACTCAAAACCATATCTCAACCTCAAAAGGGATATATTCCTAATTAAGAGACATCATACATTCATCCCTTGAGTGTAATCCCCAATCATGTCTCCAAAAATGTAAATCTTCCACATGTAATCCCCAAACAACTGAACTACGTGGGATTTGATTCCCAACTAACTGGGATATGCAGGAATCCTCTTTGATGTCCAAACCCATCACCCAAGTTCACCCTAATCGTATTCTTGCCACATTCATAGTAGGGTAATGACTCCACATGGAAGACCAGATCTTTTCCATTCCGCTCATGCTTCTTTGTTATAAGTCCCACATTGATCTTGACTAGCAACCTTTCACCTGGGAGCCCTTTCCATATGAAATTAAACTGCATGGTTGGTTCCTTGTCCCATGACCTTAAAAGGTGATGTGCCCCATTAAGAGATAATGAACTATGTGGGTTCTGATTCCCCTCATGAGGATATGTAGTAATCCCATCACATTGGTTTGATCCAGACATTGAAATAACTCCCTTCCCCCTAGATGGTGATAAAATCCATAGCTCCTCACCATGTGGCTGAAAACCAGTGTTGTCCTAATAAATGGCTAAGGAATCCATGAACTATCTATAAAAGGGTATCATTGATGGAGAACCTCAGAGACATAGAGATCCCTACATTGATAGAGAACCTTATTTACATATATATGATTCCAAAACCCATTTGTATCCATAATTGATCACTCACTTGGGGTAATCCACAATAAAAATACTTGGGAATGAACCAAGGATTCATGAACATATCTTAAATCTATAAGAGAGTCTGGGAATAGGAAATAGTACCCCCCAAAAGGGTGTGATGAGCCTGAAATCCCATCCTATAGACCAATGAGAGTTCTTAAGTATTATTTACCAAGTTACCCAATGAATACCTCCCTTTGGAAAGTAGATTTGTGAGTCTTCATGGATATGAGAGTCATTGGGTGTTTACGGAATCCACAAGCAAAACCCATTGGAGACCGTTCAAATGTGTTGTACCCAGTAATAGTGATTGCACACAATTAAAACCCATGCAATAAACCGCTCAGGAATGAATGTTTTTTTATCAAAAAATAACATCATCGACCATGAAACCAACTAATCTTTGAGGGAAACAAAATGGTGAATCCTATGTGAATCCGATGTGAATCAGTAACCAAGGTGGCAGTGTTACCCTACTTTAGGCCCCATTTTCATCCAAAGTGGAAGAAGGAAAAAATGGTACCATCAATTATGCATGTGTTAATGGGATTCTACTTTGAAAAGGTTTTTTGTCTATATTTTCAACAAATATTTCAGGCACTCTTTAGAGCTCTCTTTAACCCAACGGTATATCAATAGTTTTCGCAAGTACGCGTGTCAACCACCTTACATGCGGTCAGGTCCTCTACTAAATTGAGGATACTGTCTCCCACCCAGCATCTTCAATGTTGGGTTTCAAATTAACTGGAAAGGCAGTACCACAAGAAGGGTACTCTCCCAACCCTGAAGGTAGCTAGACAGGTCCTCCAGTCTATGAAGCCCTGCCAGCCATCTACCCAGCAATGATCGACGATCCGAAATCAGGTGGCGCCACTAGCCACCTCCAACCATTTCAAGATCTTGTCCTCGAAAAATGATAATGAGTTACTCTCTAATTTTAGGGAGGCTAATAAATTAATCCCCAATGACTTAGTCCCAACAACATAGGGGTCCCTCCCAAGGACCCCTGCTAAAAATCGTCATTTCTAATGCCATGTGGCCTAGCCTCCTCACCACGAAGATGATACTACCCCAAGGGCCCCAGATAAAGTCATACAAAACTGTGCCCCCCCAAGATTGTTCACAAAAGGTGACCATCATGTAGTTAGAAACATTCCATCATCCATATTCCTACCGAAGAATCTCTCCATGTGAATATGGTGACAAACTACGAGTAGATGAATACTCCTGATCACTCTTACAAAGCATGTCAGTCAAATATCATGGAAAATTATGAACAAACACAGATTCCTAATACCACTCTCCAACCCCATCATGAAAATAGGGTATAAAATTATCAGTAGATAAAAATACCTATGAGTGCACACAAATTCTATTAGCCAAATAGGGAGACAACAAAAAATGATCCAAAACAAATTCCTTCTTACAAATATGAAGCTCTCCAATCAAATATGGTGGAGAAAAACTATAAGTAGATAAAAATACCTATGGATTCATATCAAGACCATAAATCAAATATGAAGGAAACCTATGAGTAAGCACATATTCTTTCTTAAAAATATGATTCCCACCAGTCAAATACGATGATAATTAGAGAATATAGTCGATGTATCTTAGCTAAAAATCAGGGTCATCCTTAAGAACCTACCCCGACATTGGAATGTGAATATATTCCCATTATCATAAAGTACATATCTCAAAAAATATTATCAATGATAGGGGATCATACATTAATGTTATATGTATATTTTCATCTTATCATGAGAAACCGAACCTGTTGGACACACCACAGATTCACCCAAGTTCTAGAAAAAAGCTGGAAAAACATTTCGGTACTTCACATGACAACCTTGCTACAAATATTTCAAGTACATCTCCTCCCCTTTTTGTCAATCATACTATTGGTATTTCTCAAACTTCATATAACATTAATATGCCTACTAAATCTGAGAAGGAACATACAACAATGCCTTTTCATGGCCTATGAGAGTGTTAACCTCATGCGAAGGAAGTCAAAGGAAGAAAACTTTGCCCTTAAGATTGACATCTCTAAGGCTTTTGATACCCATAAATGGAGTTTTCTCATAGAGATAATTCGCAGGCATGGGTTTTCGAATAGATTTCTGAACCTGGTTAACACTATTGTTGGATCCTCAAGGATGTCAATTCTTGTGAACGGTGCACCGAGAGTGTTATTCTCCAGCTCATGTGGTGTATAAAAAGGTGACCCCTTATCAGGTATACTGTTTGCAATTGCAGAGGATTACATAAGCTAATGCATCAATGAGCTTGCTCATCTGGGTATTTATAAGAGGATTAGAACTGGTTTTAATGATCATGCCCCACCCCATATTCTCTATGATGATGACATTGTATTGTTGGGGTAGGCTTCAAAGAGAACCATATCCTATATAAAGGCTCTTTTCACTCACTATGAGGATGTGGCTAGATAGGCCATAAGCTGGGACAAATCTTCAATTGTTTTTGGCAATGGAATTCCTGTTGGAAAAAAGAATAGGATCACTTGATACCTTGGGGTGAAGAGGGGATCCTTTCCCTTTCAATATCTTGGGGTGAAGAGGGGATCCTTTCCCTTTCACTTGATAAAAATGGTCGTGAGGGCTTATTAAGAAACATCAAAGCATGGTGAGAAACTTTATATGGACAGGATCAATATTTGAAAGGATGTTGGTCATAGTGAAGTGGAAAGAATGCATAAAACCTGTGGAAATGGGAGGATTAGGGGTCAAGGATCTTCGTACCATTAATGATGGTCTTATTGGAAAATTCACTTAGAGGTTGATCTCAAATGATGTTGATGATGAGTTTCTGTCGAGAAGGTTCACAAAACGGCTATATAATGGATATAAATACTACCTTGAATCCTCAGTATGGGCTTCCCTTAAGCAGGACTATGCTATGATAATGCATGATACTAAATGGTTGGTCAGTAGAGACTCCACTCATAGTTGCTGGAACACCTTCTGGTAGGATCATCCCTTGCATTCTATGAATGTCCCATCTGAAGTTGCTTCATTGTCCATCTTGGGTTTTCTATCATATCATATTTCACATGATTTTAATATTTCTGACTATCTGTTGTCTCAAGTTAATAATTATGCATTTATGGATTGTGAAAAACTGATCTGGATTCATAGAAGGATTGGGATTTTTGACCCTAAAGAGTTTTACATGATTGCATGTTGTGGTACTGACCACACCCGAACCTGGCTTATGAAGTTTAGGGCTCCATTCATTCAACCATCCTGATTTCTCCTTCTTTGAATAATCTAGAAAAATAGACTTCCTACCTCTAAAAATTTTAAGTGAGTTGGATTTCAGATGGCCTCCAAGTGTGCCTTATCTAGGGCTGTAGAAGACACCACACATCATGTGTTTATGAAGTACAGCCAGGCCCGACAACTCTGGAGTTATTTGGGAATGCTGTTTGGGCTTGCGGTGGACTCTGGCATTCTGCTTACGGATCTGATGCCCGGTTTGCTGCATATGCACTGCAGTGAGCAGTTGGGAACCTCCTCACTGCTGCTATTTTGGCGGTCATTGTGTCCTTGTGGGATTCGAGGATCATGGATCTATTTGATGGCGCGCATGAAGCTGTCCGGATGGTAATTACCTCCATCCACAGGGATGTGTATGCTGCGTCAGTGGTCTAGGATGGTGAGAAGTCTAACACCTTTTCTGACCTGCAAACTCTTATGTTTCTTGGAGTTTTGGGCTGACCAGGAAGACCTCGGGTGCTTAAGTATATCAGATGGATACCACTGATTACCAGAAAGGAATCCCCGTGGTCACACTGCGAGGCCGATGGCCGTTGCCCCTGTATCTGCACAGTAGATCCGTTTTCTAAAAAACATTATCCCCCCTTTATTATTCCCCCTTCCAAACAACATCTCACAGCAGCGTAGAGACATGTCATCCAGGTTACCTATGAAGTTATTAATGTAAGAAAGGTTCCCCTAGATCCCCCTCAAATCTTTAAGAATCTGAGGGAGTGAAATTGATAAAACTGAACTTGTTTTTTTAGATTCAAACTCAATTTCATGGTATCACACCACAAATCTATCAAATTTCCCTAGCGTTACCCTGAAAACAGATTTTACCACATTCATGTTTAGGTTGTGCTACTGCAACTTGTTAAATATTGGTTAAAAATCTTTGAAATAATCACATATCTATTGAGATTTGATAACCATGTCATTAAAAAAATCATTCACCTATTCTTTCTAAGAAGATATTAATGATAAAATTTGTGTAGTGTTGGTATGTTGTGTCATCATTATTTAATCCAAAGGGAATGACCTACATGGTGTGGGCTGGATTGCAGGTGGATGGGGGCTGGTGCGGGCTTGAATGCAGGTGGAAGGGGGCTGGAATGCTGGTGGAAGGGGGCTGGTTGCAGGTGCTGGGGGGATGGTGCATGCTGATTTGAAGTTGGTAGGGGGGCTGTTACGGGCTGGAATGCTGGTGGCAGTGGGCAGAAATGAAGGTGGAAGGGGTCTAGTGTGGGCTGGATGTGGCTGGAGCAGGGCCAAATCACAGCATTACCATGGCGTGATAGCGGTGTGACCGCTGCGTGACCGCGGCATGACCGCAGTGTGACTGCGGCGTGACCGTGGCGTGACAACGGTGTGACCGCGGCGTGACTGCGGCGGGACCGCTGTGTGACCACGACATGACCGCGGCGTGACCGCGGCGTAATCGCGGTGTGACGGCGTCGTGACCGCAGCATGACGGCGGCGTGTTGGCCCGGTCCAGCGACATCCGTAGGGCAGCATCTTCCAGCCATGAGCGAAGGGAACGAGAGGAGGTGGGGCGACATTACAGTCGTCGCCCCACCAGCAAAAATTGTGATTAGTCAGTCTCAACATTGATCACAAGACTCATGGAATACTATCACTGCGAACCGCCACAGGGTGTCATTCTGGAGCAGGGCCAAATCACAGCGTGACTGTGGCGTGACCATGGCATGACAGCGGCGTGAATGCGGCATGACCGTGACGTGATCGCGGCATGACCACAACGTGTTGGCCCGGTCCAGTGACACCCGTGAGGCAACATCTTCCACTTAGTTTCAAATATGATGATATGGATGGAATGAGAGGATGTTTTCTCAAAATATTTAAAGAAATGAATGATAATATGTGATGACTAGAGGATTAGATGACCCCTGATATACCTAATTCGTGAGGGCTCGAATGAAGGTGGAAGGGGGCTGGAATGATGGTGGAAGGGGGCTGGTTGCAGGTGCTGGGGGGATGGTGCGAGCTGATTCGAAGGTGGAAGGGGGGCTGTTGCGGGCTGGAATGCTGGTGGCAGCGGGCTGAAATGAAGGTGGAAGGGGCTGAATGTGGCTGGAGCAGGGCCAAATCATGGCATTACCGCGGCGTGACTGCGACATGACCGCAACGTGACCACGGCGTGACCACAACGTGTTGGCCCGGTCCAACGATATCCGCAGGGCAACATCTTCCACTTAGTTTCAAATAGAATGATATGGATGGCATGAGAGGATTTTTTTTCTCAAAAGATTTAATGAAATTAATGCTAATCTGTGATGACTAGAGGATTGGATGACCCCTTATATACCTAATTTGGTGAGGTTTGGAGATCTAGCAATGTGTAGGAATACCCAGAGGAATACCCCATGGGATCAGAAAAATCACAGGTTACATAACATGTAATCGGACATTACTAGTACTGTGGGACCCCTGGGCTATGGAACTGGGCTTTTGGTTGGATTTAAATGTCACATTCCATGTGACATTGTCACACAACATGGGACCCATCGTAAAAGTCAAACGACACTTAAAGAGTGTCTTAGTTCAAACAACCGTTTTAATAAAAAGAGGGAAACCCCCAATAGGGATATAAAAAGGGTCAAGTACGATGTGTGCTTTATGACTAACAATGACATCAAGTATAAGGAAAACATCATTTCAATAATGTTAGGCAAGGTATACCACTGTGAGTTTTTGCAGACAGCGCACCTCCGTTGGAGGGGTTTTATTACAAAACCATGACTTATTTATCAAACGAAACAATTATCTTAACTAACACTTATTCAATAATTTCAATTTAATATAAACATGAAAAATTAAGAAGGCAACTAAATGCAATTTAAAACATTCTTGAATTAAATAGGCTAGAAGGGGGACCCTACCTGAACCTCAAGGCATATTTTCTTTTGATGACGACAACTCGAATCTTCATTTTTTCCTCTTGCACGCATATGCAACTTAACATATATATAAGGACACCTAGCCCATATGTACATATTTTCATGTCCAAATATGCACAAGGGGGTCCTTAGATATTTGTTTATAATTGCATATACCCCTTTACACTTACACGTGTATGCATTTTTCATATCTATATATAAGCGAACCTAGCCCCAATATATATATTCATACTGCCATGAGTGAATATATATAAAGTGGGAACTTTTATATGCATATGCCTACCTATTCATACACATGTAAGACTTCATCAATGATGACTCGAATCCACCTCAATGAAATCCAAAACACACAACAAAAAGATAAGGAACCCAAAAATAAAAAAATCCCTAATTAAAATTGGGCCAAAGAATAAAAATGGAATAAACCTTACCCAAATCTTGAACTCATTGTCTTTGATGGTGGTGGATAGAACCGATCTTATCATAAGAAACCACCTATAAGAAAATAGTGGGAAAATAAATGAGATATAAAAAATTCTTATATATATGTGATCAATGTGTCAACTGTACATGATAAATGATACATGAATCCATAACCAACAATGAACAAATAATATTCAAATTGATATGTACATCCCAAAAATAAATAACATGATCATTAATAAAGCTCTTTATTTTTCAAACATCACCTTAAATTGCATATTCAAAAATCAAAAATCACCAAAATATGAAAATAAAGTAAACCTCTATCATCACTTAAAAGTGAGAAATAGGGATTAGACATTGTTCTTAACCCAGAAAATCCATTCCTTGAATGTATAAAATACCTAAAACTCTTTATGCCTATATGCTTCTTAATTTTCTATATTGAAACCTCATTTTTAGCATGTTCTTCTGGAATTCACCTTTATTCTTAGTTTATATAGGTCTATCAATTTTATAAAGTAGATAATTTTCTTTCTTTTATTCTTACTCGATACACTTGAAATTTTCAAACCAGTTTGCTAATATGATTAGACAATCTTTGATATAAAAATTCAAAACTCTAGATAGTCATTGTAATTATGAAGAATAAAGTGGAAAATAATGAAAATTATGGAAGGATTCCAATTTAAGATACAAAGGATGAAATCGTGTAATTTAATTGACACATCAAGTTAACACCTAAAAATTCCATAAAATCATCATATGTTATGGTCCCTAATAATGATATTGTAGATACCTCTTTAAAAGTAATGGTGGGGTGGGAATGAACCTTTTTATTGAAGGAAAGAATTATGTGGGGCTGATGATCTAGAACACTCACAGTCCATGGAAAGAAAATAGAAATCACCATAGGATTTATCAACTACATTAAGAATGTACTTCATGCTTTGAAAAAAATTATTGTCTATTATCACATTCCATGAGTTATTATTGGTGTTTCCACTATATAACTACAATTATATTCTCTCAAGAATTTAACAGGTTAATTACAAGGTATAAAATTCAAAAATTTAGTTGATTCAAGTGATGAATAATTAAAGATAAAAAATATAGTAAATTTGAAGATGTTAATAGTGGTAATATGGCATGTATATTCATATTTCCAAATATATGTGTTCAAGGTGAAAATTAGCAGACACTGAGTGAAAGATAACAAGAATCCAAAATAAAACAATACAGATAATGATCAAATTGAAAACTAATATCAAAGGTATAATTTAAAAGAGGTAAAACGTATTGAAAGGAGAAAAGAGAGACTGCTTGAATGTTCTTCTCGCTCTCTTCTTCCCTTTTTATCTGTCTTCCTCCTCCTGCAATTCTGATTCTTCACAACTACTGTATAAAAATATACAAATTCGTAGTTATCTAGTTTATAACTTAAGAATGAAAATTCTTGTTGGTTTTGTGTTCTTTTCTATAGAACCTCACACACAACCCACTAAAGTTGGAGACTCTAAGGAGAATATCATTTTCAAAACTCTACATCGGTCACATTATAGGAGGTTGATGTGGTCAAGTCCCAAATTAGTGGTTATTGTGTTGTAAATTGTGGGGTTATAGAATTGCAAATTATTGTGGAAATGGGAGTAAGTGCAGAATAATATTAAAAATACTTAAGGTATAAAATATTCAACAAGAATTGTGTATGGGGATTAAGGAAGAGATAAGGGATTACCTATGGTGTTGAGGGTTGTGGGGGAGAACCGTCGGAAATAGAGGAGGAGGGGAGGCAACTCAGAGCAGCTTCACTAGAGGAGGGTCGGGGTGAGGGGGGTCACAACGAGGAGGGGTCGAGGGTTTTGAGGGTTGCTGGTGAAAAGGTGTCAAGGAGGGAGATGGTGGTGTCGACCTCGGCGTCAGGGAGGAGGCATCGGGGAGGAGGGTCGCGGTGAGGAGGAGGGTCCCAGAGAGGAGGCTTCGGAAGAGAGACGTTGAAGAGGAGGGTCGCGGCGAGGAGGCGTTGGGGAGGAGGGTCGCGGATTTGAGGAGGGAGCGACGAGGAGGCATCGGGAAGGAGGGTCGTAGTGATGGGGAAGGCGCAACGAGGAGGAGGGCGCGGTGAGGAGGAGGTCGTGGCGAGGAGGAGGGTGCGGTGAAGAGGAGATCACGGGGGAGGAGGAATCGCAAGGGAATGAGGGGTTTGTCGGAGAATGGGATGGTTTGAGGAAGGGTTTCCAACAAATAGCCACAATCATCCTATTAAACCACGTCTATAAACAAGCTATAGCCACATACCGATAGAACCGTGGATATAGGTCCGTGACTATAGCCTGAATTTCTAGTAGTGGTTTTCCTTAGAATTTAAGTTTTATACCTTTCGTCTAAATACTTTAAAGTAATTTACTTTATGTTTTATGTTATTAAAAATTTTAATGGGTGTATGTTTAATAATTGGTCTTATTAAAACTCTATTCAGGATATAGAAAGTTGTATTTACATATTTTTTCCAAAAATTGGATAGAAACCCATATTAATTTAACATAGTCCTTACTATTTCTTGATTATTTATGTTTCTTCATCCAATAATTCTTTTTTTTTGAGGTGTTCTTGGTATATATAAGTTGTGTTTAATACCTAAGTTTGAGAATAAATAATAGAATTCTTGGTTCTCAAATTCTCCATATACTGTATAGCATTCTTAATCCTATGGTACTTTTCATGAAAAGACATATAAAAAAGTGTATTTTGGTATCCATATTTTCTTGGCTCCATCTTTGTTAGAAAAAAATATATGTAAATTCATATTTTCTTTATTTTAAAAAAAAATTATATTACTTGTTTCAGAAATGTTTTTGGAAATAAAATAATTTTTAAATTTTCTTATCCAAGGATTTATTAAATAATTGTTGTTAGAATATTGTCCTTTTATTCAAAAGTATAAGCAATAATCCTTTTTAGAAATGGTCACAAAAATAAATTTCGTATATCTTTGAGTTTCCTCTCTTGATTCATATTCCATATTTTTCTCTTTTAATAACATTTTTACCAAGAATCTCATTTAGATTTTTTTTCTCCTTTAGTTAAAATACCATCAACACTTTTGAATGATTTTACCTCATCCTATAATTATTTTATTTTAGTTTGATGAATAATATAATTTTATATAGAAGTATTAAAATTTTCTATCAGTTCTTGATATTGTTATAACATTTAATTTCTTGAATTTAATATATTATTTTGAATATTTTTAAGTGAACTATATATTTTTTGATAAATAATAATTTTTTATTCAATCATTGAGCAGGAAGAATCCTATTTTTAATTTGAGAAGCTATTAGAGTTAGAAGAATAAGTGTAATAGGTTTGTATATTATATTATTATTTAGTCATAAAGCATATATTTTCATTCAGAATTTGGGATATTTTTCTGAATCATATTTGGAAGTGCTATTGGAGTTTTTAGACACACTCCCCATAGATTTAATATCTATTTCCCCTTTTTGCTCATAATTTATATTCTTTTAGTTTTTATTTTCCATCTATTTTATTTCTTATTTAGAAGATGGAAATATAGTCTAATATGACCCATCTTCTTGAATTCATATCAACTTACATCTTTGTACCCTTTCTCATCTTTCATGAAGGATTTCTTGAAACCTCTCTTTTTTATAGAATTTTCTAAATTTTCTAGCTAACTGATCTAGTTCCATTTTAGAGTCCATGTAGTCTAAATCTTTTTATCTTTTGACATCTTCTCTTGTTTTCTTTTCTTGTTTCTACAAAGTAACATTAATAGAAGTGTTTTACTTTTTAATATCTTATGATCTTGGATTTATCCGGAATTTATTATTCATACATAATCATAGTTTCTACCAATTTTTTATATATAAAACTGAAAATGAGCCTGTTAGGGGCCTTGCAGCAATTGGGTTTACCCCACGCCACCTTCATATCCATCATCATGGATCAGATCTCTCTTCAGTGCCTCTTCTTGGAATGTGCACAACATGCATCCTCTACCTGTTTTGGCACTGTGTGGGTCTGTGACCCTCAGAGAACCCATCGTTTTCTTCCTCCTTCTCTCCCATCCATCGATCGATCTAGAGTTTTATTGGCGACATGATGTTGGTCCAAATTCGTGCTTCAGTTTCTATAGACCGTGGGTTAATGTCGTGATTGGGTTTGGTTATGGGTGTGCTGGAGGGTCTGGTCTCCATGGGTGGGTTTGAAGGTGGTAGTGGGATCTGCGACTCTGGATTCAGAGAGGTCTTCTTCCAGCGCAATTTGGGAGGTCCTCAATCTTGTGTTGGTTCATGATTCTTACTACTCATTTGTGATTTTTTGTTTTGGTTTTTCTATCAGTCGACTCCACCAGGTGGATATTTTCTATACCAGTTTATATTGGTTCTGATTTCTAGTAGAAGTTGATGGTTTCTTCTATGCTTCTGATTTCTGTTGTTGAGTTTAGTGAAGTGATTCTGTTATGAGGTTTGTTCATTCTCATGTTGTGATTTACTATGTGGATGAAATTTTTCGATTCAAGGATGGATTTTTGGTGACATGCGGTTTGAGGTTTGAGAGCCTATGCAACTAAATTATCTTACAAGAATGGCTTCAGATGGGTTTTAGAGCAGCGGTTTTCTCTTGGTTTTTGCTTTTGGATTTGGATGTTTGAGAGGGTATGACTTTTCCATTGGTTCCATGCCCATGCAGTCATGCACGAGACTGATTTCCTTCAAGCGATGAGTAAGAGAAATAGATTTAATGTTTATGATGTTGTGAAAAGATCTTCAGTGTATAATTAAATGAGTTGTTTGTTCTTAATCATTTGTACCTTGGTGATTTGAATGTTTTTTTAAAGTCATGTTTGGTTTCTCAATTTTTCTTCAAAAGTGACTGAATAATAGAAAAGTAATTTTCAATCAGTCAATAAATTTTTTAATTTTTAGGTTTTGACCAGTGATGATTGTTTTATTGCAGAAGATATCCCATTCCATTTTGAGGGTATTGCACTACATAATTTTAACGTTTGATCTAATTTTGTAATTGGATCTGCCAAGGTTGCAATATTGTTAAAAATATCTTTCAACCGTCCTCCCATTTGGATGATTTTTTCACCATCATGCATCCTAAATGTGTCAAAATTTAGCTTTTATAGTATCATACTTCTTTTTTCCTGACATTATTAGTTCCTTCTTATGCAAAAACAATTTTCTACAACATTTCTTAAGCTGTAGGACATTGTGATACTCGATTGAATTCTTCAGGACCAAGTCCATAGATGATAACATTCATTTATTTTTAGATGTTTTCATACTTAGATTCTTTTGTAGTATCCCATGTTTATAGTATCTTAGAAATTTCATAAGTACGGATAATATTCAAATACACTTTAAATCCAATATTACTAGGATAAAGGATCATATGTTATTTCCAGCATCTATAGTTGTCACCATTGATGTATGGAGAAAAAAATCATATACTTACCTTCTCTAGGATCATCCATCAGCATATTCTTTGTATAGACCTTATACTTTTATGCTTACTAGGGCTTTATCTGGTTTATCCAAAAATAATTCCCTTGATACCAATTGTTAGGTCTGAATAAGACAAATATACACAAGAGGGGGTGCATTTTTTCTTTTTGATAATCTTGATAGATTCTGGATTTTAACTTTCTTCGTGATTTATGAAAATAAGAATCATTCTATTTTGTATGTAAATTGAGAAATAGATAAATAGTAAATAAGAACACAACAATGTTTATAGTGGTTTGAGGAACAAATTTCCCCTATTCCACTCCAACAATGCTCTCTTTGTGAACTTAGTTATTTTAACTAGAACAATCCTCATATAATAAGACCTTCACAATTGAGTATAGGTAGTTGAAACCTTTTTCAATAAGGATTTACAGATTATTCTGGTTATTTTATAGAGAACACATTTCTCCACATCTTAATATAAGAATCTAGTACTTTTTTAGGATTGAGATTGATCATATGAAACTACAATATATCAGAATGGTTTTATTTGATAGAATTAAAAGGTTTCTGATCATATTTATAAAAACAACTAAAAGAAAACAGATATTCTTCTTCAGAGATAAAAATCATCAAGTAATAATATATTTTAAGATATCCAAGTTGCGAATGATATTCAATAATCTTAGAAACAAAAAAAAACAGCAATGTTTTCATCATTACTAGGTCAAAATATGTATATCTTCAAAGTGTACCCTCTTCATAAAATAGTATAGTTTCTCAATATTTTGTTTCATTACAGTAGTTTTGTAATTAAAAATATATTTCAAAAGTATATATTCATATATCTTATTATTGGGGAAAAAATGCATGACCTTATATTTAATGAACACATGGAATTATTTAGGTTGATAATATAAATAATATCACCTGACAGATCAAAATAATTCAAATTTAATTCCTTCAATAGAGTTGTAACTTCCCTTATAAATATGAATGATTTATTCCATTGAATACAGGTTCCTAAATTGGTCATAAATATATTTGATTTGATCATTATTTATATTGAAACTGTTGCTGAAATATCAGTTAATATCATTGATTTAAAACTACATCACTGAATATTCAAATGTAGGGTTTCTTCATGTGATGAAAAAACAAAAAAATTAGGGTTGAAAACATATGTTTGATCACATAAGTAGGTTTAATATAGTAGATTTATCCCAAATATAGGTTTTCTTACATAAGTATTTCTATTTATCCATACTTTCCTTTCTCTCAAACATAAGGTTCCAACCAAACATAGTGTTGAATAAACATACTTTTCTTATAGTGTATGGTATATGATCTATATGTTATGTTTGAAACATAAGTTTGACTCCTACAATTATGCATTCCCATGTAGGGTATTAAAAATATTTCTAGAATATGATAAAACACATTTGGAATAATTTAAAAAATATTTTTCACAGATCTATGTCTGGAAAATATTCTCATTATAAATATTTCAACAAATATTAATTTCTTCAAATTCACATAAATTAATTTCATTAGTAAATCGAACAAGGTAATTTGTGAGCATCAAAATAAATAAGATTTATATATTGTTGTTGAGAAAATATATTCCCAACACCTTGTTCACTTGGTTTGTGTTTTTTCATGAAAAAATAGTGTCTTGTATTGCATGAACAATTCTATTTCTTAAAGGAACACTTAATGTAATCCACATAGCTATTTAGTAGAACTATGTAATCAATTATACCTTGTTCATGTAGGATTCCTTATATTTATAGCTTTTTTTAAACTTCAACTATCCATTTTAGGATAATATTAAAATAATATATATCTTCCTATGGAGGAGAAACTTTGGATAGTTTTTGTTTATTTTTAATGTATATATGTATATGTTTTAGGAATATTAATTTTTAAATCATAGTACTTACCCAATATATCACTTGTATTAAATTATATATGCTATCCATTGGGATAAAAAATAGGAATTTAATTTTTGATAGGCATTGATTCAAAATTGAACTATCATAAACAATTTCAAATAGTGGAAGAATAATTGTACTAGTGATAGTATAAGATCGCTATCTTTCTTAGAATCATCATGGTGGTAGAAGATGTAAACTAGAAATATTGAATTTTTTTAGTGGTAACAGATATTAATTAGTGGTATACAATTCTTCCCATTGATAACTAATCCTCAATTAAGAATAACATAACTTTCATGGAGGTAGCATGTTTATACTAACAATAGAAAAATTAAAATAGTGGTGGAAAAATATTACTAACAGTAGTAGTATCCAACTAGAGGGAATACAATGTATACTAGAGATATCAGATATGAACTGGTGAGGATATATTTGAATAGGTGATAATAGACTTTGACTAGGTGGTAGTGCACCTACTCGGTTGGTAGTATGTTTCTCTGGATATTGCAAGAGTTTAGTTAATTATTAAAATGACATCACAATTCCAATAATGATAGAATAAGTTAACTGGAGTTATAATTTTATTATTAGAGAAATTTTGTACAAAATCTATAAATGTGAAGCATATATGATTCAACATATAAGAATTCAGTAATAAAGGAAAAAATATTTATGAAAATTAAAACAAGGAATTGTTAAACCAAGCCAACAATATCCCATCTTTTTAATGATAAAAAATCATAGTTGAAAATGAAATTCAAAACATAGGATTTCAATGAAATATAGATCTTAAATGAAATATGATAAATTTCAAAGTATTATAGATAAAAAGAAAATGAAAGAATAAAGTTCCAAAAAAAATATTCCATAAATATGATAAAATAGACTTATATATTAGAAAATACTCATTATTTTCATCTTCTTCCATTGGTATTATCAAGAAGATATAAAGAAGATAAAATTTAACTGAGAAATGGGAAATAAATAAAGATTACCGATTTATAATTAATATTAAAGTTAAATAATTATATAAAAATACAAAACAAAAAGGCCCAATCAAATCTTATTCAGATTCAGAGTCATCATCAAATTTAATGTAGTTCAGATCAATTGGGGATTTTAATTTTCTCGTAAAAGGTATATGAGTAGGAGTAGAAGGAGGTGTAGGAGGCCTTAATACCATACTAGATGCAACTGGCCTCAGGCTTCTAACTACCTCTATTAGAGTAAGACCTAATGGACTAACTACAGTGGTGATAATTTGTAGAGATAATGAGACAGGTGTAGAGATGTGGTCTATCATAGGAATAGATGAAGGAGTGACTACTATAGTCCTAAATTTGTATAGAAAAAATTTATAAACTCTAGAAACTGTGAGATGATTCTACCACCATTATCCATCATCCGAGTGAAATAAGTCTTCTATTCCATAAACACAATTAATAATGAGGTTATTTCCATCAACCAACTCACCTACTCCTTGATTGAGCTAGTAATAGGAAGAAACCATAAGTTCTCAGCCAAAAAATTGAAATGATAATTGAGATCGTTTTTTTGCAATTTTATTAGAAATGTATTACTTTATGGAATTTATAATAGCCTCCATTTCACTTATATATTCATTCAGAAATTCTCTAAAACGTTTATAGATATTATTACGATGATATTTGTTATGTCAAAGAGTATCCTAATGAGAATTATAATAATCGTCCAACACACTCTTTAGATCTTTTTGAAAAATACTTCTGATCATATCATTATCAAAAATAGAAGGAATATAGGAAGGGGGAACTCTAGTAGAAGAATCTAAAGTAGTAAAAAGATAGTAAATCTTTCAATGAACCGATAAGTATCTATGTGTTAGGTATAACTTTATGTATTCCAAACTAGAATAGATAACACTAATATACTCAAATAACTATTTGTTTTTGATTTAAAAATTTATCATTCTCAGAAACAACAGAGCCATAATCAATGAAATAATAAATTATATGGAATATTATTTTAGAATATTATTCTATAAGGTAGAATACCTAAAAAAATTAATAGGACCATACATTAGATATCCCTCAAAGGTAACCAATTTAGATCAGGTTAGGGAACCAGTATGAGGAGGAGGATGAGGAGAAAAAAACTTATCCCATCTAGGTGAAGGAACATCTTCATTATAAGATTACTTACTAGAAATTGGAGGTGAATCTTCTGATTCCTCATATATAGATGGTACTACTAAATTTAAAGGATCAAAAATATCTTTCGGGTCTATACTTTCCACCTAAGATCCCTTAGGATACCTTTAAAAATTATAAATGATAGGTCCACATTAATCTGGTGGAATGCCCCCATCACCATCACCATCATCTGAATAAGAATAGTTTAGTCTAGGAATAACTATACTTGGCGACTTCTCCCCCTTAAAATGTGCATCCTCATCATCTTCATTCACTTCCGCTCCCTATACATGGCTTCCGAAAACTTGAAACAATAAAAAGCTATATGAGTTTCTATCCTAATATCTATTGATAGTTCTTGAAGACTCAAAAATAGTGATGAAGGGATTATTTTATTCATACCCCTACTAACCATCCACATCATATAAATAATAATACAATAACATAATTACATCCTATGGAATCTTTGAAGTAGAATCCTAAAACTGAGAACCATTGGAAATATCAATATCTGAATTTTCATCAACTTTTAGTAGACTTTCCTTAGAGGGAAAGGAAACATGATAATGAAGGAGTCCGAATGAAATATTTTGGATCTTGAATTTATATAGTTCACTATATGTTTAAAAATAAAAGGAAAAATATTCTTCTTATTCATTCACAACTACCACATCAACTTCAGTACCAACTTTAACTATCTCTTCATTAGAAGAGTAAACTACCACCTAATCTGACTCTAACCTAGGTTCAACCAAATCACTGGTTATGGATGGGTTCTTCACTGGGTTGAAATCCTCATAAAATTTCTCATTATCCACCACTAATTTCTTTGACAATATATTCCAATTAACATTCATACCTCTACAAATTTATTGTATTATACAAAAACCACTGCACTAAGTAATTTTTTATTCTCCATAAATTATAACCCCTCTTGCTTCTAACATAGAAAAACCATTTTTAGATAAAAAATAATATTAAAACTTTTAGAAAACATGCAAAATTAAATCAAATATACCATAAGGTATCTATATAGTTTTATCTTTTCCCCTCTTCTCATAATATACAGAAGGATGATATCTTGACTCCTCAATACATTAAATCCCCTATTCATAAGACACAACATATGTTGGAATAATTTGAAGATAATCCAACATTCCCTATCAATATATGCAACAACCATCCTTCTTATACTATCGTCCCCTATAATATCTTGAAGGGTATCATAAAAAAGTAAATTCACATGATCAATGGGATTTGAACTATGTTAGTTCACATATATTCCTTTTTAGGAACTTCTAATCACTTTTCCTATAACATCAAATAGAACATGATTTCTTTCTCATATACTAAAACCATAATGAAATATTTATTATACCCAAACCTAAAATTCAAATATAGATAAAAATAGTTAACTAATTTTCTATAGAATTATGGTTCATTTATTGAGAACCACACATCCCACCATTTCTATTGAATAACTTTCTAAACCAATGACTTAAATGAATCAGACCATGAAGTACCTGTTATATTCTTAGAAACGACTACTCATGTTAATAAAATAGGATTTCATGACTCAATAGAGCAACTTGACTCATCTTTTTATTTGTTTCAAGTTCATGACTCATCTATAGAAACATGATCATAATTTATCTTCACAATTGTAGAAAAAGATTGGGGATTTAAGAATGAAGGGAAAATGTTGGGTTTTGTGAGAGAAACTAAGAAGATATTTGACGGGGTTCATGTGAGAGAGGATTAAATTTTTACTCTTAATTGGGATTTTTATCATTTATGGGATCATGATAAATTTAAATATAAAAATATTTCAATTCTAATAAAATAAAGAAATTAAATATTAAATAAAAAAATTAGTAATGGTAGAAAAGAATCATAAAAGCGTGTCTATAGTAAAAGAAGTATACAATGATTAAAATCCAATCGTAAAAGGATAATGATAGTTAGCCAAAAGTAGTATACCAACGATAGTAGGCCAAAAATGTCATATAATGGTGGTACCCACTAGTAGCGTATGGCTTGTGACATAACTCCACCAGAAACATATAATTAAAAAAATAAATTTCTTATGTGGAATTTTTCATTCGAAGATCATATCTAATAAAACCTATTCTATCAATATTCAAATGATTTGTAAAATTTTTTAGTAAGATGATGTTTATTTACAATGAATTCAATAGTTATATCACATTTTTTTTACAATTTATCTCTTAAAAAATGTTGTCTTATATCAATGTGATTTTCCATAGAGTGAGATATAGTATTCTTAAATTTTTTTATAGAACATTCATTGTAAATTTTAGAAGAACGTGTATAAATTGGTATCCATAGTCCAGTAATGTGTGTTTTGTCCACAAAATATATAGACAACAACTTCTTGAAGCTATCAACTTAGCTTCAGTAGTTGATAATGCAATTTAATTATGTTTTTACTACATAGTGATACTATAGAGTTTCCAAAAAATGTGACACGTTCCAAAGGTTCTTTTTATTTGTAACTTACAACTACAAAAATCTGTATTTGAATAAATAACTAATTCAAGGGTTTTTTCTATAGAGTAAAATAATCCCAAATTATTTGTATTCTTGAGGTATTTAAAAATCCTTTTGACAATATTCATATGAGATTCCATGTGGTTTTCTTAAAAATGAGTACACAAACACACAATAAACATAATATCATGTTGGATTACTATTAAGTAACGTAAAAACTCTATCATACCTCTATAAATGTTTTGGTCAACTACTTTTCTAGTTTCATTAATATACAATTTAAATCTTGCACCCATTAGGGTATCACTTCCTTTTGATCAATCCATTCCAAAACATTTCAATAGTTCCTTTGTGTATTTTTTTGATTTAAAATGATTCCTTCCTTTTTTTGAAAGATCTGAAATCCATGGAAAAATTTTAACTCTCCCATTAAACTCATTTAAAATTCATTTTTCATCATTTTTTAAAATTATATATAAGCATATTTTTTGGTTGATCTAAAAATAATATCAGTGACATATATCTACACTACTAAAACATCTCTTGAAATAATTTTTATAAATAATGTTGGATTATCTATGCCTTTTGATATTTTTTTAAAATAAAGATAGATATGATCCTATCACACCAAGCTCTATGGGATTTTTTTTAAACCATAAATAGATTTTTTTTAATATAAAAACACAATTTAGAAAAATGAGAATTTTAAAATCCAAGGGGTTGTTCAAAAAAATACATCATAAAAAATATAACTGTTAATAAAATAACTTTTGAAATATATTTGATATAGTTTGTAATTAAAACATGCTGCATAAGTAAGAAGAATTCTAATTACCTCAAATATAGCTACTAGGGTAAAGTTTTCTTTTTTATAAATCCCTTATTATTGACTTTATATTTTTGAAACCAATCGATATTTTTTCCTAAAATAGTTCCATACTCATCAACCTTGTTTTTATACACCCATTTTGTGCTAATGGTAAGGTATTATCTAAGTATTTCAACTTATTTCCATAATTTTTTTCATCCAAATTTGTTCTACTAATTTTTCACAGCCATTACCAAAAATTCATCATAGATAACTTCCTTGGTGCTTTTATGTTCAATCTATAACAATAAGTCTTGATGTTCAACTTTGTTTTTAAGAGAAGATATAGTCTAAGTACTTCTATCAATATCTCTAACAGAAATATCAAAAGGATGGATTCCATGGATTCTAATGGCTCTAGGGATACAAGTTTTTGGTACTTCATTTTATGAATCAGGATGTGGTTAAAACTATTTCTTACCGTAGGGTGATTTTTTTAAAGCATGTTTTATAGGTTCATTACTAGTCTTGGTTGAGGTGTTGATATCCAAGTTAGAAAAATAATCCTCATGGTTTATAAAGACATTTTAGGCTAATTTAGATTAGTTTCATAAAATATTACATTCAATTTTTTTTCTAAAATTTAGTTCTTTTATTGAACATCCTATATGACTTACCTGAGTTTAAATAACATAGGAAAAATCCTTTATCAATTATAGATGCAAATTTATTTGAAATAACATTTTGATTTAGAATAAAATCCTTACCTCTATAAACTGTAAATTAGTTAAACTTTGGTTTTCTCACCTTCTATAACGGATTTGGATCTTCTTTAAATGTCATGTAAAAAAACTATTTATGATATAATAGGTTGTATTAATAGATTCTTCAAATAAATAGATAGGTATGTTGTGGTGTCTCAATCCCATTTCACTAATAAATAGATTGAAATAGTGGCCAAATAGCTTCAATCATTCCTCCCCATATATTAGTCACTACCAACTAGTAGTGAGGGTCTATAATGGTATGGTTTGGATAATATACCCCCTTTATCAGAGTGGAGCATAATGGTGAAAAATAGATAAATCAATGGAAGTACTATAAAGGAAACATTATAATTTAATCATCCAACAACAATAACTAAAACTAATAATAACCAGTATCATATTCAAAAGATAATGATATCATGATGCTATAAAAAAATGGGGGGTAAGGGGAACATGGATGAAAAAAAAACAATAGTACATGCTATACAAAAGTGTAGAAAATGAAAAAAATAAAAACTCTAACAGCATGACGAGAACCAGCTCAGTACTCTGCTTCTACACTGGAACCTAATATAGAAAACATGGTGTCCATATATGGGATCTTTAGCCTATCCCTAGCTACATCCACTACGTCCTCTAGGGCACCAAACACAGACCTACATAGCATGTGAGTAAAACTCAATTGGCCACCACCATCGATGTCTAATACTATACAGTCTTTGAATATACATTGAATTAGTGTACATGTAATGACAAAAGAAATAAGTTAAATAGATAACACCCCTATTAAACTAGGTTACTCATGGGATACCCATATGATACTACATGGTTTGGCCTATGTAGAAATGTTTCTAAATATTTACTAATTTATAATATAGGATTAATAAATAAGCCATAAAATTAGGGAATCAAGAAATTATACTAAATATATTAGGCATCAAAAATTCCCATGGAATTTTATACATAACATTCATGGGAAAATGAATAAATTTATTTATTTATGTCCTTTCTTCATTCATAACACTGAGGGAATCCAGGAATGCTTTTTTGATTTGCAAGACACATCATTTAATCAGTTAATG
This sequence comes from Viscum album, assembly GCA_963277665.1. Classification (NCBI taxonomy): domain Eukaryota; kingdom Viridiplantae; phylum Streptophyta; class Magnoliopsida; order Santalales; family Viscaceae; genus Viscum; species Viscum album. The sequence continues at coordinate 954,894,319 of OY728143.1, read as the reverse complement.
TATTGGACCTATCAAATGAATTCCATATAAGGAATCCAATTATCACTCAAGATTAAATATAATTTCATTTTTCCAGTGACTCTTTCCAAGGCATCTCATGTAAGAATATGAGTATCGCTTATTTTATAACATGATCTCATCTACTTAGTGAGCCTATCCATGGTATTATTTGTTGGAATACAAGTATCACCCATGGAATAATATTATCCCATCATCCAATGAGCCCATCCAAGGTATCCTATACCAGAACCCAATTATTTCTCAAGGCATGGTATAATTCCATTCATAATTTATTAAATTCATTATGAACATTGGGCCCATTCAAGGCATTTCAAAATGGAACTTGAGTTTAAAACATGAATTATCATTCTGAATGGTCATGGGATACCTTACTATCTATACCATTTAAAAATTCATTTAATTAAAATTTAGCATTTAATTTATAAGGGAAAACTCAAGAATAAATCAAGGGGAAACAATGGACCAAGTTACATGGTCTTACCATGCACCTTTTACTTAATTCATTTTCACATTTTATTTATAGGGTACAATCTTAAACACACCTCAAAGTGGTTCAATTATATACCGATGGAAATATAGTCATAGAATTTAATAACCTACCCATGGGGGTATTTAATATCTGTAAATGAATGTGAAATAGTAATGTAATAAAATCTATACACCCAAAGGGGTGGTTTGATTTGAGGTTGAAAATATCCAACATTATAATTTTCAGAATAAGGGATAACTAAATCAAGATGATAAAAAAATATTAATTTAGTTTTACATTTAAGTGGTGATTCACGAAAGGTCTAGAATGTGGCACAATGATGCATGATATAGACATCATGAATTTTAGGGAAAGGTACTAGACCACCTATATTATACTGGTAGTAGTTTATTTATCCATTATCACCATTTAATTGAGGTTTTATTGATAGAATATGGTAGAAATATGAAAATATAAGAAAATAGGGCATAAGATCATCTAAAAAATAACATTTATGATGGTGATAAAAACTAGTAAAACAATCAACAGGAATCTTATACTTACAAATGGTGATTAAATGTGACCGACGACCTCAAATTTGAAGCCCAAATTATCAATATATAAGTAATCCTAGGATGAGATCCAAGGGGAATCTTGAGTAGTATTCCATGTGTGAAATGAAGGAGAATAAATGGTGGATTAAGGGTTAAAAGAAAGAAATAATAAATCATAAAATGTACCTTTTTAAAATGGAACATGGTTTGGATGAAAGGTTTTCTAAACCTTATTACAACTATGTAGTTTCCACAATCTAGTTAAAAGAACCTTGCAAGGTGCATGTTTAGGGTTTGGAAAATTGTTCACACACCGTGTACTCTCCTATGTCTATAGAAACACACCTTGAATGCATTGGTGAACATTTAGAAGAAACCATGCGCTAACCATACTAAGTAAACTTAAAATAAATTGTATATTTTTAATGTCCATTTATCCTATGTTTCATGTTAAAAAAACCATGATCTTCCTTTTTGGGGCCCCATGGTTGAGCTGCACGGTTAGTGCTCACCATGCACCAATTGCGTGCCACTCTTTGATTCTCAAAAAATTGAAACTCTAGGGTCCAAATGATCCTGAATTATTTAGAAACCTTCCTTAATCCCATAGGAAAATTTATTTAGATAAATAAAGTGGTTTTAAATAAATTTTAAAAGAATCCATACCTCTAATAAAAATTGGGATCTTACAACCTCCCCTCCTTAAAACAACTCATCCCTATGTTTCCCTTCCGAGGGTAGTTGAGAATAATATGAGAATAACTCTATCCACTAAGCACATATATTATACTCTCACTCCTAGGTCTCATCCTCTACATGGTCGTGCTTCCATATCACTAGAACTTGTGGAGCTAAACAACCTCTAAGATCCCTTATGTTGTGATCACCAATATACATCAAATACTCCTAAAAAAAGAATATATGTCCATCTAAATATATTATGGATCTAAAACATGAGAAATTTCTAAATAAAAACAAAAAAACTGATTGATATAAAAGAAAACATACATAACCTTATATCTTTAATGAAGATCTCTCTGATAATCCACTGGCCCGACCCTCCCTAAAATCTTAAATGGTCCGATAAAGTTAGGAGATAACTTGACTTTCCTCCAAATTCGTTGATAACCTAGTATATAAAAAACATGAAAGAAGACTCGATCTCTCATCCCAAACTATATAGGTAAGTGGTAATGATCAGTATAATAATTATGCCAAGACTGAGCTATTTTCATACACTTTCTGATAAGTTACATTGGATTTGATGTATCTAGAATGATTTTTAGTCCAACTAGCATTGCCTCCCCTACCTATAACCATAACAAAGGTGATCGACATGGCCTACCTTATTGGTCCTTATAGGGATACATTTTAATAGTTTCATAAATCCTATTATAAAAAGTGAAATATGAAATACGTAAATTCTTCTCCAAAGAACTGAAAAAGGACCATGACAAATGCTCGAAGTATGACCTCTAAAACCTATATAGTATTATCGGACTGACCGTCAGTCTGTGGGTGGTAAGATGTGATCAAAATTACCCATGAACCAAGATCCTTCTACAAACCCTACCAGAACCATGATTTAAAAATAGTGTCCCTATTATAAACAATGGTACATGGAACACTATAAAGGAATATAATTTCTTAAACATAAAACCTACAAATATCATTTACTAATAAGGTCTCCCTGATATGTAAGTAATGAGAGAAATTCCTCAGTCTACCTATGATCATCAATATTTCATAACCACATAATAGTTTTTTATCCCATCAAAAAATATATAGTGACATCATCCAATTTCCACACTAGTACGGGTAATGGATATAAAACTATAATAGGTAGTTTGGGTTCCAACTTCACCTATTGAGAGTTTGAACACCATATAACAAAACCTTCCATCTGCCTCTTCATCCCCAACCTAAAATTCAGTAGGGTAAATAATGGGACATCTTGGTAAGTTAGAGATTTTATGACCATTTGGAGTCATGATATTATCATATTATCTACTCTCACGTGTTTTTAGGTACCAATCAAATCCCATAAATACGCAAGATCTCATCCTCATCAACAACCTACCTTGGTGGAAAATAATTACCTAATACACTTTTTATTAGGACTAAGACTTCATGAATAGATTTCTATTTCATCTTAACTTAATAATTAAGTGAAGAAGTCACTACCAAATCTATAACAGCTTCTTTACCATGACATTCCTGAACCTCAAGATGTACCTCAGAAAGAAGATCTAACAACTCCCAATCATTACGTTCTTCCTGAACATCTCATGTGTGAGTCTTCTAGATCAGAGCATCAAACATTGAATTTACTTTTCTAGGAATATAATCAAGATAAAAGTTGATGGAATGAAGGTATTCAACCAATCATCATTTTCTATGGTTTAAATAATGTTGAGTGAACATGTATTCAATACTCTTACGATCTGTGTATACTATGAAATGTTCTCCCAAAATATTGTGTCTCTAACAAACTAAAGCATGGAAAAATACTACTAAATTGAGTTCATGAGTTGGGTAATTATTCTCACAAGGCCTCAACTAACAATAACTATACACCACGAATTGATCCCCTTTATTAAAATAGTTCCCAGCTCGATTCATGATTCATCATTATAAATTGTATATCCTCCTTCATGAGAATTTAATGTACTTATTTTTTATGCCTGTAAAATGTGTTTTTAGGTGGGAATAATTTTTTATAAAACACTTATAATATCCAGACGACCCCAACAAACTAAATATATCAAACACATTATTGTGATGCTACAAGGAATCAATGGATCTCAATTTATCTAGATCTATAGATACCCAAGATTCTGATATGATGTGACCTAGGATGTAATATTTATCAATATAGAAGTGGAATTTTGGGGACTTAGAATATATAAGGTTCTCTCATAGTGTATTAAATATTATATCATGGTGTTTTTCATGATTGTGTCAAGTTTGATAATATAATAAGATATCATCCATTAAAACCACAATGAAGGAATCCAATTATTGATGGAAAACCCAGTTCATCATGGAAAGAAAAATAGCTGGCTTGTTCATGAGTCTGAATGACATTAACAAATAATTGTAAATTCCATATTTACTTCAGAAATCTATACATGGTATATAAAAGGTTATAAATCTAACTTGATTATATCCTAACCTCAAGTAAATCTTTGAGAATGCCCTATATCATCGAATATGATCAATTAGATCATACATACACATAAGTGGATAATGTTTCTTAATGGTAAGATAATTAAACCATCAGTAATCCACAAATATCCTAAGGGCCCCATATGCCTTCTTGGGGAAAAGCACTGGTGAACCCCATGTTTAAGTATTGTGTTTTATAAACCCTTTAACTTCTTGGTATTCTAACTATCACTTGAGTTCATAAATCTTAGTAAGATCCATCCAGTAAGGAATAATAGATACATATGCAACTATGGTAACTACTTTAATGGTGAACTCTACCCCTCTCTTTGGTTGTGGATGAGAAATTTCTTCAAGGAAGACATACCTAAAATGGTCCACCACTAGAGGGAAAACTATTTGACATGATCCATGATTATCTTGAAAAGGGTAGGAATTTAGGATAAAACTCCTCCTAGACTTTGATTCTAATATCCAACACATCTTTAATGGACATAAAATTATCCTTTATAAATATAGATACACCCCCATATGTGATTAGAAGGACACTCCTCAGTGATAACTATTGGTATTAGTGTAAAAGAGAAATAACCAGTCCATTCCAAGAAATATGAAAAAACCAATTATTTTGTGGAGAAAAGGATTATAGAATAGAAGATATCCACCTATCTCAAAATTAAACTCCATCCATAGGTACACACCCTCTAACTGGACTCCAAAAAGAGTACCAAGAGACATCACTTCATAAAATTATTTGATCTAAAAAACCAAGGATACTCACTAAAACAAAATATTTTAATGAATATGAGGTTATAATGTAGAATAAAGTAAACAATAAAGTTTAGTCTATTAAAATATCACCTTAAATGGTAGATGAATGGGAACTATCCTCCATTGGTGTAGGATCTATTTCATATATATGTCTTGATCCATGGTTAAGCCACAACAATGATACCCTGATCAGGTCTACTATACTAGCACTACATACCATAATTCTATATTCCTTGACCTCATCCACCTATTTCACAAAACTATCCTATAGTATTATATCTCCCTACCTTATTTGGAGTTACTTATCACACTATAGATCTTGGTGTTGCTGTAGACCCCCTCTCAATCATCAGTAGAGAAATGGTCATATAAAATTGATAAATATTACCCATCTTCCTACAATCCCAACACTCCACTGAGTATTTGATTCACTGGGACATCATGTGTCCTGACCTAACTAAATTTATCCAATACCACAAGGCTATATGGGATCACAGTATAAATTTTCCCCCATGAGAAATTTCAAAACGAAACTTGAAACCATAAAATGACCTTCCTTCCTATCTAGGAACTGAACCATAGTTCCATACACCCTCACATTCCATCATATTACAATCAATTATGAGGTCATGGTTAACAATTTTAGAATTGTTAATCAAATGAAAATCATTCACCTAATATTGGATGGCCTACCTAATACCATCATCAAATTTCTCCACTCAGGTCTTCTCATCACCAGCAAGAGAAGGAATAAAATGGTGGATATCTATGAAATGAGATGATTAATACATAATAGATAGAATACCATACTATAAACATATAAATTTCCTATCTTTCCCATCTAACAATATCTCTAGGTAGAATTAATCAAAAAAATTATGTTGTAAAACCACCTAAACCATGTCCTGATGCCAAACCTCCTGATTTAGAACATCTCACTAATGTTTGTAAAATACCCAGAGAATATAAACTATGATCATTACCCGCCATTATATAGGTGTATTCAAATTCATGAAGATGGAAAATATAGCCTCTAGTAATGGATAAGCTGTATGGGGGCCACCATTCTCTGAGAAAGTAGGTGGATGATGTTGCTGAAACTCCCTAGTCAGTTCAGACATAGTTTGTGTAGGTCATAAAACTACCTACATAGACTATAATAGTCATAAGAAACCCTATCAAAGATGATAAATTGTATCAATTATAGGTACAATAGGAGGTATAACAGGAGGATCTACATGTGGAACTACTGGCAGGTTAGGTCCCACCAATTCAAGAGAATGGTCATCACCACACTCCTAGAACTTGACCTAAGGCCATAATGGATGCATATATCTATAATTCTAATAATACACCTCAATTCATGATAAGATAAAAATTTATTTACTTAAAAAAAAGATATATATAAGAACTTAACACCCAGTATATTCTAACCCAACTACCCGAGTCTAAGGTCAGTGTATTAGTAAGTTTTCTAGTTTCAATAATAATGGTCCCATTATATGGAGTTTCAATTGCATGGTATAGTGAAAATACCATTTATGTTATATTTTTAATTTCTATTTAATAGAAAATAATTCATTTATGAGTAAAAAATTATCAAATTTTGCATTTAAATCACATTCTAGTTAAATGAGGTACCATTCCCAAGTTATAAACTCAAAATATTTTAAGTTACAATTAGCACTTCATGTAACTACATCCAAACTCTTACACTTGATCTCAAGATGTAAAAATTATATATATATGTATAAAATTATATAAATCTATATTTATAATTTATATAAGAACACACTTTATAAATTAAAATTAGCACCCATTCAATCACAATGAACTAATGTTTCAACATGTGTAACCATAGTTATATAGATCACACTTGTCATAATTGGTTAGTTAAGGCGATATCATCATTCTATATCGGAAAAGACCATTTATGTTGATGTAGACACTTTATGTAACCAATTATTTATCATTTTCCCTACATAAAACTTTAGTAAGATATTAAATATAATAGACAAGGCATCGAGAATGAGTTGTAGGCAGTGCATGAAGTAAATAAAAATCTCAAGGTATATGCATGAAATATAAATAATAATGTGACTATATTTATGTGTGATCAATGATTACTTACCATATTGGGCCAAGGGTAAAAGAAAATCCAAAAATGATAATAAATTACAAAAGTCATGTGCATCACCCGAGGGTGAAATTAGTAAAAATATAATAGGAAAAATTAAGAATAACAAGTGTCATCCTTCAAAATGTGTATTTTCCTTATATGTGGGTCAGATACTCATAATCATTGGAAAATTATTAAATTTCGACATGTCCTAGTCTCTTATCTACTATCCAAAATTAGTTAGAAAAGGAAAACATATTTAATACCAATTTTTGATGTCCTGAGCCCAGTTCACTAATAAGTAACCTAACACCTTGGCCATAAGGACTCATGCACACCTCCACAAACACTAGAGGCATCCAACTAATAGCAAGGGTCTATGATGTTATGGTATGTGGGGGGGGGGGGGGCTATACAACCTTTATTACAGTGGATCAGAATGGTGAATAATAGATAAATCAATAGAATCAATATAAATAAAACATTGTAACTAAATCATTCAACAATAATATATGGCATAAATAATAACTTTTAATGATACAATTATTCTCATTGTACTGAGAACACAACGAATCATTTCTAGGCCATAAGTGACATCCCCAACAAGCCAAAGGTTGGTGATATATTTTGAAAAGTTTCAAATGCAAGTGAGGGATGATTTACCCTTTAAGAAACAAATCACTAACAAAAAAACCACAATATGATGAATGATAAAACAAAATAGCTCAACCATCATCTTTATAAAAAAACCACAACAAATTATGCTATAGTTGAAGACAAAGAAACTATCAAAGTAAATAGTGGAAAGACAACTAATAAAATCCAATATGGAAACAAGACTCCATTCTCAATAATCTATATTCTCTATTATCACCAAATAGCCCAAGTATCACAAGGTGGTTCTAAAAATGTGTGATACTTTACCTTTTCCCAATTCCCAAAATATTGCATATGAAAAATCACTAAAGAACCAAAGTAGGGGTGAGTAGAAAACTCAGTAGGATTCCCCCAATTACTTCCCTTCTCACGCCAATAGGATAGAATAGTTATCAACATTTATATAAAATAGTTTATATAATATAATTTTCGAAAATAGTTTATAACTAAAAAAAACATGTTCCAAATCCATTTATAACCAAATGTAAAAAAGTTCTATGTTAACCCTTTTTCTAGTAAGAATAAATTCTAGAAAAATAACCAAACAAATATATAGAACCATTTTTCTATATCATTTTGGCATCTACATTCCATTCCACTTCCTCACACACCCAACCATGCATGATTCATTATGACAGTTTCATTCTCATGAGCAGTCTCACAACCAATTACCTTATGTCCCAATGACACACACCCCCGATCTAGTTTCATGCACCTTCTACCCCATTTGTACACATCCCTTATTCAGGGGCACATTAAACATGAACTCAAACAACCCATATATTCCAAAACCATTCAAATAAACCAATTCAAACAATTTGAATAAAACTGTTATTTTATAGAAAAACTATTAAACACACCAATTCAAAACACCCATCCCATTTCAATAAAACCATTCCTTTAATTGAAAACCCACTTAATCAAATCCAATTACCATCATTACATAAAAATACCATTTTAAAATCATTATTTTAATAACAAGAATCAAACACTTTAATCAAAAGCACCAATTTTCCAAATTTCACAAAACCATCACCAAAGAGGGTTTCTAGAAATCATAAATAAGCCAAATCATCATCAAATACACCCAATGAAATAAATTTTAAACCATGAAATTCAGTTATACTAAGATTATTTGAGAGTGAATCCACATACCTTGAAGGTTTCGATGAAAAATGAAAACGGACAAAGAATGCTCAACAAAACCAGGCCAATTCTCCATAAAATCATCTTATATCTCTTATAATATCAACTAAAAGACCATATATCTACATATGTGTCACCCAAAATCTTATATATACCCATAATCAGTGTATATTTGAGAATCTGAGAAGATAGTAGAAGTAGATCTAAGTTGTTCAAAGGAAATGTGACAAGAACGATGAAGAATAATGATATACCTCAATAAACTAGCTTCAAATAAAAAATTGAATCCTTAATATTTCTTTTGGATCAATGGGAGAACATTATTTGACATTATAAGAAGAAAAATCCTATGTTAGAGCTATTTTTGGGGAAAAAATGAGTGGATTAAAGGCAAGTCCAACCTAGATCTAATTTTTAAGGAGGTGGGTTTTATACCACGCATGCTTTAGTCACACAGTTAAGAAAACCATGCGATAACCATGCATTAGATACTACCTCAAGAATAGCCTCATATGATGTCCTCACATGGTCTCCCTAACTGTTCACCAACCATGAGAAATCTACTACCTCAAACCTACTACTGCGCATGGTTTCTCCTAGTAGTTTTTCATTGTTTGGACAAACCGTGCATAGCCCATACACCTCTCCTTTAGCCCAAAAAACTTATTAAAAGTTCACAAAACTCTCCCAAACTCTCGCTAAAAAATTATATATATGAAAAAAATAAATAAATGGTTACATACTATAAAATAGGGGTACTAAATTCTCCCCACCGTTGGTCTTTCTATCCTCGAAAAGTAGAAACCCATTATTGCCCTGAAAGAATTTCAGCAAATTCTCTTTCATATCTTTATCACGTTCCCAAGTTTCTTCCTCAATCTGACCATGTTTCCATAAAACTTGAACTGTATAGATTCATTTTCTAAAAAATATTTTCTATCACCTATCCAAAATCCATATCGAAATTTTTTCCAACGAAGTATTGAGCACTTGGCCAACATGATCTCATATGATCACATGGTCAGGATCAGGATGATAATTTTTCAACTAAGATTCATGGAACACTTTATACACCACACTGAACCATGGAGGAAATTCCAACCGATATGAACCTCTCAAACCTATTCCAGTATATCAAAAGAGCCTATATATCGAGGTGATAACTTTTCCTACTTCCCTAAACAATGATTTCTAAGCCTTAGAGAGATCCTCAAGAACACATGATCACCCACTAAAAATGACCATAGTCTTTAGCGATCACACACATATGATTTATGATGACTTTGAACCATCTACATCCATTTACTGATCAATTAAATCTTCTCTATTGTTTATTGGACAGTTCTTAGCCTAACTAGTGAAGTATCACCTATTTCCACCCAAAAAAGTGGAGAACAATAAGGATACCCATACAATTCTTCAAAGGGATCCATAAGTATCGAGTCCTAATAGATGTTATTATAAGAGAACTCCAATAAGGGCATATGTTCCTCCCATGAACCACTAAAATCCATTACATAATCCCACCACATTTCTACCATCCCAAAATAGTTTGATAAGGAAAATAAATATGATACTACTCTGTGATGTCCTGATACCGGTTCACTGATAAGTAACCTAACACATTGGCCACAAGGACTCAAGTACACCTCCCCATACACCAGAGGAATCCAACAAGCAGCAAGGGTCTATGATGGTATGGTATGGTAGGGAGGCTATACACCCTTTATTAGAGTGGATTGCAATGGTGAATAATATATAAATCAGTAGAATAAATATAAAGGAAATATTGGAATTAAATCATCCAACATTAATATATGACATAAATAATAACTAGTATCATATAAAAAAGATGATTAATCCATGATGATACAAAAAAATCGGTATTAAGGGGACCATATAGGAAAACATACAACAATACAAGGTATACAAAAGTATATAAAATACAAAAATGTGAACTCCAATAGAATCACAAGCACCAACACAATATTATTCTCTTATAATTTAACCTCTTTCAAAAAACTGTGCGTCTAAGGTTGGGTGATTTCTCTTATCCCTACCTACCTCCAAGATCTCTACCCAGGTACCAAATAATAGGCCAAATATGATGTGTTTAGAAATTAGTAGCCCACCACCAATTCTTTGTAATACTATCTGGTCTATGAATATATAATTTAGTTTTTTTAAGTAACAAAAAAAGCAGTAAATGAAATAAATAACACCCCTGATACCTCAGTTCCTCCTGGGATGCACTTTAGATACTAAATTCATCAACCTAATCTAGAATGGATTTAGGTATTTATTATATTATAATATATGATTGGTACTTGAGGCACAAAACAAGGGCATCCCTTTATAACGATAACTTTATAAGGGATCAATAAGTTTTATATCATTTATGACATAACTATTATAGGTAAACCACGATATTTTTATATTTAGGTCCTTTATAAATTTATGACATTGAGTTAATCCAATATGTTCTTTGACTTGGAGGAAGTGTCATTTAATTGGTTAATATCTTGATCCCATCAAAGTAATTCCATGTAAGGAATCCAAGTATCCCTCTAGGATATATATAACTGCATTTTCCTTGTTAGCCCATCCAAGGAATCCCATGTAGGAATCCAAGTATCATCCATGGAATAACATGATCTCATATACCCTGTGAGGTTATAGAATTTATTCCATGTTGGAATCTCAATGGCATCGATATAATAATATAATTACATCATCCTATGAGATCATCCAAGGTATTGTATAATTCCATTTATAATTTATCCAATTGATAACGACTGGTGAGCCTGTCCAAGGAATTATGAATTAGAACCCAAGTACCACCCATGGATTAACATTCCAAAAGGTCACAGTCTAGATAACCATACATTCCATTAAATAATTCATTTAATTAAAATTATCCACTTCAGATATAAGGTACAACTCAAGAGTAAAGTGAAAAGAAATAGGGTGCCATGTGAAATTGTATTACCATCCATATTTCATTTAATTTGTTTCAACATTTCATTTACAAGGGGACAAGCCTAAAATCACCACAAAGGGGTTCAATTACATAATTATGGGAATATGCTCATCGTATTTAGTAACCCACCCAAGGGGGGTTTTAATATCATTAAACAAAGGGGTAACATTCAAGGAATATAAGATAAACACCCTAAGGGGTTACTCAAGTGGAGGTAGAAAACATCCAAAATCATAGTTAGGTTACCAGGACAAACTAAAATAATACCATATCAATTTATTTATTTAGTTTAACATTTAAGAGGTAATTTATGGATGTTTTAAAACATGGAATAGTGGCACATGATATAAAAATAAAGAATTTTAAAGAAAGATACTAGATCACCTTCCTTATATTGATATTTTTTCCGTGTTGACTATCAAATTCTGATTTAGGCTAAAGTGAGATAAAATGGAAGATCTAAAAAAACACCCTGAAAACAAGAAATAAGATATCACAAGATGATAACATTTTTTTATTATAAGAGAAAAATATAAAATAATAAAGAGTACATGTAGACGTACCATGGGTTATCAAATGTGATTGATGGACATTGTCTAAAGAAAATTCCCCACATGGTTTTTGCATATATTTTTACAAACTGTTCACACACTATCCACTCAACTATGCCTCCAGGGAAACACCCCCCGTGGTTAGGAAAAACCATTCGCCAACTGTTCTAAGTAGGCTTACAAAATTAGAGTTTTTTAACATCCATGAAGACTATTTTTCATTGTTAAACTAATAATTATATTCCTTTTTATGGACACATGGTTGATCTACATGGTTAGTTCTAACCATGCACCAACAGTGCGCCTCTCTATGATTCAACAAAAATTGAAATTATAGGGGTCTAAACGAGCCAAGATTATCCCAAAACCTTCCTTAATCTATGGGAAACATTTATGTAGATAAAACATGAGGTTTTGAATATATTTTTAAAGAATATACACCTCAAATAAAAATTGGGATCTTACCAAATCTATACTCATTGAGAATGGTTTGGGAAATATCTTGAGGATTTATATTCCATCTTTTAACGACTCAGTTTTTCTAGGGAGTCATAAGAGTGAATAATTTGAGATTATATGCATTTTATGAGAATAAAGACTAAATGTACGAATTTTCAAACTCATGACCATGATCACTCCTTAATTTATTAAAATTATGTCCACTGAGGTTTTGTACAAATATAATAATTTGAAAAATGGGAATAATTTTCATTTTTTTGAGATAAAGAAGGATATCCAAGTAAATTAATAAACTTAAACTATAAGAAAATAGTATAATGCTTCCCAAATAGGGAGTAAACTATAGAAGTTCCAAAAACATCTTTGTGAACCAAATTTAGGGGTTGAAAAGTTGAAACATATTTCTTTGGGTTTGAATAAATCTTATGTTGTTTTTATTTTTGATAGTAGTTACATACTTTATCTTTTAGGAAATATAGTTTTGGAAGATATTTAAAAAAACATTTTCTAGTAAAATTTCTAATATATTAAAGATTTTAGTGTCCAAGTCTCCTATGCCACATAAAATATTTTTTATTAACAACACTTAAAAAAGAAATTATTGTTGAAAATAATGAATCTTAATCAACTACATAAACATTATCATTATGTAAATAAGTAAAAACTAAATCTTTATTAGGAAAATAGATTTTCAAGAATTATTTTTGAACTTGAAATGATAATCATCATAACTTGTAGTATTCTAATAAAATTATATTTTAAACCATAAATAAGTAAGACTTTAGAAATCAAAAAAAAATTATAATTATAGATTTGAGAAAGTCCAATTATATTTTCTTTGGTATTGGAAAAAATGGTATATTTCCACCATCCACCAATATAAGTCTCTTAATGATTATGTATTATCTTGTATTTATTTCAGAGAATCCACTATCCAGATAATATAAAATCTTATAGATACTCTTTAAGAATTTTTCTTATAATATATTTAAATAAGAAATAATTTTGGGACTCAAACATTCTTGGGTACAGGGATGTTAGTGACAAGGTATTTTGGAATACAAAGTTGTTTAATAGTTTTAACATAAGAATAATTATGGTTTTTAGGAATAAACACCTTATTAGGTTCATAAAATTTAAAACTATTTATTGAACTAATATTTATTGATCTATAAATAAATTTATTTTAATAGATTCTCATTTGAATAGACTCATACCCAGTCCTAGTTGTGTAATTTAGTCTAGTAAACTTAATAAGAAATTTGGATAAGATTTCTCTTCTATATTTAAATATTTCAAGATTCATTTTAGGATTCTCATTAAATATTTTAATTTCACTATTCTCATTTAATATAGAAGAATTATTTTTTATGTATACAAGAATATTTTATCAATGGTAAATAAAACATGAGACCATTTCAGATTTTTATATTTTTATCTGAATTTATTTATAGTGACTTCTAGAATAACACAATATTTCTCCAATTCTTAAATAGTAATTTTTGATTCATTAGGGTTATCACTATGTGAAGTAAAAGAAATTACCTCATATGTGTTTTCCATAAATCACATATTAAACCATTCATTATTGTATTCCCTTATCCAATCGAATTCATTGGAACATTCTTTAGTGGCACTCTAGGTTACCTTCATAACTCTCTTGGGTCTTTTTCATATTTCATCATACTTTTTATTGTACATTAATTTTATAAATTTATCTTTGATATTCCATTTTATCTTGAACTCATAGAGAGTTACTTCTCCTTTTTTATTCCTTCTTCTAATTTTCTCTTTTTTCATACCTTACCCTATAATTTTATTTCTTGAATAATTTATTCTACTTGTAGAAATTATTAAATCTCTTAGCTAGATGATCCATGTCTTCATCACTCTAAAAAGCTGACTCATCCTCAACTATACTATTCTATTTGATTTTCACATTCAAATTTTCATCAAAAGTTTTGAAATTGAATATTTTTTCTTTTTGATTAATCATCATCTTTATTCACTTTTAAGAATTTTTCACACATCACGAGTTTTTCAATAATCCCCTTTAATGACAGTTTTTATATATTACCTGACTCTTGAAAGGTGAATGAAGTTCCTCTCCATCAATTAGGTAATCATTGTGGGATTATCATTTTAAAAACCCATCCGATTTTAAGATAAATAATTTTTATGAATAATTAATATTAATTATTTTGATTTTATAGATTTATATTCATTATAATATTATTCTATAATTTTTTAGTAAAAAGGAAAAAGATTTATTTCTAACCAAATTGAGTTTTCATGCATTATATAGTTTTATATAATTTTTTTTTTACAAATTATAGAATTTAAATTTTACTAAATTAATCTCAATTTTTAATTCAAAAATTTAAAATTCCATAAGGATGAAAATTTGACAATTTTCGGAAAAGTTTGATTTTTAATGATTAGTGAAAAATGATGATTTTTATTGAAAATTGTAATTTATTTTCAAGTATTTACAAAGAAATATTATATTAAAGATAAATTTTAAAATAAAATTAGTTCATTTTTATTAATCATAACCCATTAAATATTTTTTTATCAACATTATACTCAAATTTTGTGCAAACACATTTCTACACTTAAAAATGTATTTTCTAAGAAGTCCTTATAATCACATTTTGTGGGTTTGATTTAAGTTATATCTAACATTATATGAATTTAATTTGATAAAATGGATTAGATATTTGTAAAAATAATTATTAGTATTGTTTAATAAGGTTACCTTAAGATTTGGTCATCATGAATAGTATTTTTTTTAAATATGTCACTGTAGTTAAGGTTAAAATTGGTTTACCGAGTGGATATACTAAATAGATAAGGGTTAAAATGACATTATTTTTTATAAATCCTATTTTATAGAAATATTTAGACACTATTTCACCTCATATTTTTAAATGGTCTACTTTGGATCCTTTTTTCTTGATTAAGATGTTAATATATTTTAATATTCTTTAAATATTGCAGGTGTATCCAGTCCCACACTTAAAAAAGGAAACCCCCTCCCCTCTATAATTCACACTTCAATATAGTTTTGGTTTAGAAAATACCTACCCATATCCCTTAGTAACATTCCACCCCTTTTTTTAGACTCCCTAATTTTACCGTAAAACCAACCTTTTAAGGTTTTAGTTATAAACATAAAATTGTTTTCTAAAGAAGAGGTATCATTGTTAACTGAGCATTTTTATATTATTTATTTTTATACCTCTTTAAAATATTCTTAAACCATGATAATATAATAACATTATTAGATTTCATATACTAATATTTTATTATGTTAATAAAATAATTTATATACATATCCACATCAATCAAAAGTAAAATGAAACCATCGTTCATGTATACAACGGACAACCACCTCATGAACCAATGTAATTTGATTCCCAAAACTTCTTCTCATGAATGGTAATATTGATTTATTTAATGTATATATACAATGTTCATGAAATATTAATCATTCTATAAAGATAACATATCATCAATTTTATAACTATTCTATCTGTTGAAAAATGATAATGTCATCCATGTGTACATGTGGATTAACACCTCCATATAGCGATGTGATTCATTTTTTGTGACCACATCCCATGGATACTATATATAAGATTATTTAAATAAGTAATATGAAGTTTATGATACAATACTCATTTTTTAATGATAAAATTATACTTACCTTATTTCCCTCATGCTCTTTGAAAAATGGAAACATTACCCAAGATTATGTTCAACTCATCCTCTCCATTATTATAACATAATTCATTTTTCATAACCATATATAATGTTAGATTTTAGAATTATAATTAATGTATTAAATTTTTAATTATTTTGTGATTATTTATATGGGTATTATTTAATAATGATCTCTTTAACCATATTCAACTTATGAAATCCATTTTGGACATATGGGTTCAATATCGACAAAACATCTGACTAGAACTTAATTTATTAAGAAATTATATATGAAATGGTAATAAATAAAATAAAATGAATAATACGCCTTAAAATGGTTCTTAATAAATTAAATAATCAACAAAGTTTGTATTTCATGAAGATAAAGAATATGCTATATGATTTAGATTCTATTTGAGGGACACTTTACCTTAAAAATATTATTTAAAATGTTTTAATTATTTATTTTATAAATCTTGTTCTCTATTTACAAATTCTTAAATTTTTTTATAGATTTATTAATATGAATATAAATTAAATATACAGAAACTTTTAGGTCATATTTTACTTTCTTTCCAAGGTTTTGAAAATGAATCATTTTATGTATTTTCTAGGTAATGTTTTAACAAAAAAGATAAAAGTAATGAACTATTTTAACACATACTATGTCAATGTTTTTTCCAAATGCCATAATATTTAATTTATATTTGAATCCCTTAACATGATTTCAAGTTTTCTTCAAATAAAAATCCTCCTTCCCTATATTCAGGGTATTATCAAAAAAAGTTTTTTAATACAATCGATATTTTGACATCCAAAAATGTTTTTATTATTGGAATAAAGAATATTTTTATGAGTGTAATGATGAAAATGAAATATTTCATGTTTCAGGATTATATTATGGTTCATAGGAATTTATTATAATGGTGGGTGAGACTAACAAATATTAGTAATATTGGTGATCCTGATATATCTCATGATGATGAGAGAGACCAATATAGACCTCTAATGCATTGATTAAGGAGATGGAGTAAACAAGTTATAAGTTTAACTTAAGAGATTATTAGAATTTATTGGGTAGGTTATTCCATTTTTGAGTGATTTTAATAGTTATATAAAAATTATTCCCCAAGTTACTGGCAATATTTATCTATAACTTCTTTGTGTTTTCAATGAAATATAATTATTTCTCAAGTTATGATAATGATGTTAAGTCTAATGTGAATTTTATGCTACTTTTTAAGGGTGAAATGTATAAATTTTCATGAGATTTTTAGTATTCAAAAGATAACTTTATGGCTTTTATATTTTCCTTTAAGAGTTATTATTAAATGTTTTTTGAAATGATTTGGTTAGAGAAGTATATTTGTTGGGTAAGAATTTTTTTTGTTTTGAAATTTTATTTTGAAAAAGTAAACTTTTTATGTGTATTCACAGAACAACAAGTTTATTTATTTATTCCCATATGGACCTTACTATGTTTTTTTGTTCCCATCCCATGTTTCCAAATGTTTTTCATAGGTATTTAAGTATGAAAAGGGATAAAGATGAGGATAAGATGAAAATTTTGAAGATATTTCATGAAAATAAACATGTTAAATCTTAGATGTTTTTGTTGTGAGGAAACTGGATAATTAATGGAAGTATCCACTATGAGAGGAAATATTTATTTTTGTAAGGGTTATGAAATAATTATCTAAATATATAATCCTAAATGATCTATAATAATAGAAAAATAAATTCTTATATAATGAATCAGGTTTATAGATTGTTTAAGGTCAGATCCATATAGTTGATATTAAAAGAATGGTTTAGATAATATTAGAGATCATTATAATGTAATTAAATACCACTAATATATTCTAATTTACGTTTATCATGATATGTATTTTTAAGTTTACCATTTTGATTCATTTAAAATATATCTATTTTGAATGGTTTTTCTTAGAATAAATAGTGAATTAGAAGTTAAAAGGAAACAAGAGGAAAATCTCCTTTCAAATATGTATCCTCGAATGGTTGGGATTGCAACTATGTGGTTTATTACTGTGATAAATTAGTTTACATATAATATAAATGGTGGTGGAATTCATGTTAGAGAGAAAAAAGATCTACCATAGAGGAACACATTCATAATATAGAAATTTAAGAGACAAAAATCTCCAACATTCAGTGGATCTTTTAAACCAATGGTAGATAAGGGCTATATTAAAGCCATTGGAAAAGATATTCAAAGTCATGGGTTTTTTATAGAACCAATAGATAAATATTCATATTTAATTTTTTGAAGGCGAATCCTATCAATGGTGGTAAATAATTAATAATACTAGATAAATATATGAGATTGACACCATGGAATGAGATATATTTAATAATATTTTCCATGAGAAATATTTTCCTGAGGTTGTTTTACCTATGATGGAAAATAATTTCATGGAATGAAAGAAGAAGGAAAAAGATTCATTATATGTGTATGATGAAAAATTCACTTAATTGGAAAGGTATTCACCACATTTTATTTTAGATATTAATATAAAATTAATGTAATTACTTATATTTTATATTTATTTTTTTAATTATTATATGTAATAACTTCAAAACAGGTGCTTATATCGGAAATATGAGGGTACTGTTGATTTCATAATAGTCGCCCCACCCTAGGCACAGACTAACATTATTCGGTGTGAGACGTTTGTGAAAAGTCATCACTAACATTTAAAATGAATAAAATAATTTAAGAAAAAATTATTTTATTTCATTTTTTGACACAAAAATGCTGCGATGAGGTTTTGTATTTAAATGAATCCCTTTGTCAGAGATGTAGGGGTGACATCATTAGCCTATAATCCTCTAGAGACATGGAGAGATAGATATGGAGAATTCTCTCAGGGAGGTAATGATTAAATCTCAGATCCAAGATAGGTGTGCACCAACATTTTCATATCTCTCCAATGGCATTAATACGATGACCATTCTTCTTCAATGAGTGATTTTAATCAAGGTAGGATGCATTAGTTTGATTTCCTTTCCCCATTCTTGATTCCTAAGATGATTAAAGACTAATCAAGAAACAGATTAGCCCATGGGTTGATCATAGTTAAGGGATTGGTTATTTGTGGAATTTATTGGGAAATTATTATTGAGAATTAGTTGGATTCATTTACCAATCTAATGGTGATTAAACAAGATTGACATGAACATAGATCGAGGTTCATCCCAGTAATTTTTTTATTATTTTCTCCCTATATTCATGCATTATTTGTGTGTTATTCCTTATTCCCCATTATTTTAAACCCTCTGTGAACAATTGATCATTGCACATTCAATTCTATGTGAAAATATCTGAAAATATAGATCTGACATCGGGATAACTCGGTGTATGCGTGATGGTGGGCATGATTATAGATTTAATTATGATGAGTGATGAATCTGCGTTCATAAGATAAAATTAATAATTACTACGATTGTGTTTTATGAGCCGATTTAAGGACCTAATCCCATTTATTTAGTGTTAGAGTGAAAAAATGAGCTTCGATCTAGAGTTTTGAGTTGAAATGAGCACCTGAATAGAATTTAGGACATCGATAGTGTGGTCGGGCGGAAGAAGAAGGGTTTATATAAAAACTGATACATATTGAATGTAGTCCTTGACTACACAACATGTACTTCGCCTTGGATAAAATTATCATGTACATGGGAAGTGAATGGACATGGGGTGGAGTACACAAGTTGCCTACAGGGCGTGTACTCCCACACAAAGTTTGGACTAGACTGGTTACATGGAATACCCCATGTACTGGTACATGGGAAGGAATTCACAGGTTGACACTATTTATTGGCACACGACCAGAGTACACGGGTGGACCCCAGATGGATGGACACGATGTCTAAACCTTACTACACGTCGTATACCCCTCTTCTACATGACACAATTTGGAATTACAATGGACATTGTACATGGGAAGTACTCAGGGTCAAGGTATATGGCGTGTGACCCTACTACACATCATGTACCCCTTTTTACATGGCTTGAGATACTTGTCCTTTGTATCATGGAATATTTTCGTTAGGGTTCTTTCAATTTATTGTCTCCATCAAGGTAGGTGCGAATTGTTTCCAACTCCTAGGACAACAATCAATTTAGTAGGACTTCCTAGATAGAGTTTCTGGAATCCCTCCAGAGGCCCGAAGTAGGATCCTATATTCATATTCATTCTCTAGCTGGAGTTCTTGGCATCGATGTGACCAAAAATAAACATGCACCGATCCTATACTTAGTTGGTTAATCAAGATTTATTTGTTGGTATCACCCCATGGCCCTGGATGTGATCCTCATCTGTGTAATGTATCTCTCTTCAGATCTATCATTGTATCTCTCTCATGGAGAGACCCAATGAGAATTTCCAGTTAGACATATGTCATCACTGCTAATTGAGTCAAGAGTGTGTTCTCTTGAATGATTTATTCTTGGAATCTTTAAGCTTAAATCATAGGGTTGGAAGGTAGTGGTTGTGACTTACCTATAGACTACGTGTCTCGGTTTGAGTATATCAGGATATTAAGTTTATATGTTCTTTACATATATACCAGTGTAGAGTTGAATATACTTCATGTTGTTATTTTTATTTATGGTTTTGGGGTGTCCTACTGAGTATTGTTATACTCACCCCTGTAAGGGCTTTGCCTGCATGTGTCATGTCTTGTGAAGATTATCAAGCTTTTGAAGGAGTCCAAGACATACCTGGACCAAACGGTTATTTGCGAGGCCAGGTAGTATGAGGTGTGTTCATATGTATACATAAAATAGTCCCAATAACTTTTCCTTCCAGGTTAGAATTGTGGTTATAGACTCTTATGGATGGTCTTGTATTCTAGAATTATTTAATTTACTTTACTTTACTTTATACTATTATTGTGGGATATAGTTTTATACATGCATTGGTCACATAGTGGTTTTTATATTCAATCATTTTGTGGGTTTGGAGATGTGTGTTTCTGTACAGGTACATAAGTAATGTATCCCATGTTATTGTTATGCCTACTCAGTTATAGTCACCATCCCCTAGCCTATTGGTGGTCATCTAGGGGAGTTGCGAGACGAGACCTACTTGGATGGGTTGTGATAGAGTGATATTAGAGTATGTAGGTTATATTTAAGGATCAAGAGTCTGTGAGATTGGTTTGGGGAGACATTGTTATGTTTTTTGTGTTCAGCTTTAAGGGCAGGGACCCTAGTGTTTGTTCAGCAGCTAACGTATCCTTATCCTAGAAATTTGATAACCTGCTTTTCACCTCGGTACATGAGAAACCTGTTTACAGGGAAAATAATGGTATATAAATCATCTAGGAATGTGTTGTGGTTTAAATTTCCTTCTTGAGTCAACTCTTTAGATATACACAATAGTCATGGTATATATTGTTTTCTTTATAAGATTCCTTTGCAA
The DNA here is from genome assembly GCA_963277665.1 of Viscum album. Lineage (NCBI taxonomy): Eukaryota > Viridiplantae > Streptophyta > Magnoliopsida > Santalales > Viscaceae > Viscum > Viscum album. Next base: position 954,872,275 of record OY728143.1, on the reverse strand, counting down.
TGAATACCAGTTTGGATTCAATAGCCTGATCATGAGGATGCCCCCCTCATTGATGAGGGTTCGATACAAGGAATAGTTTCCCTTATATTACCTCCAGGTGGTGCACCGTCCATACCTCCACCTATGGAGTAGCACATGGTACCCACAGTACCAGCAGAAGAGGAGGTAGGATGAGAACGATTCATGAGTTTCAGTGCCATAGACCCCTCATGTTCCAAGGTGAGACCAACCCTCTAGAGGGTGAGGACTGGATTGACATAGTGACATGAGTTTTCCATCTAGTCAGGACACCAACAGATCAGATGGTGGTCCTGACGGTGAGCCTTGTACATGGATATGAAAGATGATGGTGGATTTTTTCAATCCAAAGATACAATGAGGCAACTCTTTCTTTTATAGAGTTAATACACCTATTCAGAGAAGAGTTATAACCAGTTACACTAAGGGATATGCGTATTTAGGAGCTTCTTCAGATCCAAAAGGGCATCAAATCAATGTATTATTATTCATTGAGGTTCACCAACCGTTCAGGTACTCGATGAATATGGTTCAGGATCAGTACTTTAGGTCTCAGACCTTTGAGAGAGATCCGCATAGAGACATATGATCTAGAATTATCTCTTTGTGCATTCCTACTTATGCTGGGGTTCTTGAGTGGACTTTGTTGGTTGAAAGCATCTCAGCTGAGTAGATACAGCCGCCGATTGTCAGCAGTGGGAAAGTAGGAGTAGATACCTCAGTAGTAGGGAGATGACGTCATTCTCAGGGACCTAGACTTTAGATATATTTTAGGAGGAGGTCCCAAGATGTAGGTTCTGTTGTATAAGGCTCACAGGGTGGATCCATCCAGTATAGAGAGAGGAAATTCTATTCATGTGATGGATGTGGACACCACAATCAATATTTTCAACACACTTTCTTACTAACATAGAGACTATGGATGGACCACCAAGTTTGAGACATCGATAGGAGTAGGTAAATCCATAGTGTGGTAAACATGTAAGAGGATCTAGAAGAGAATCATGAGGTGGTCGATGTTTCAACTTATTAACACCACCACCCCCAATAGGTCAATTCCAGGACCAGGGAGCTGGAGGAAAGGGGAGGGGATATTTGCATGCAGTCGAGGCTTATGGACCAAGGGATCCAAGAATGATTCGAGGTAGGATTTGTGTCTTTTATACTTTAGCTACCATACTGATAGATAAATGTTCTAGTCATTTATTTCTCTCCACATACCTTTTATGAGACATAGAGAATTAGTTTGAACCAATTAATCAACCCTTACACTTAGAGAATCCTACTAGAGAGGAATGAGTGATCAATCACTTGTTTCAATAGCGTGACATGACCCTTGGAGGTGAGAGTTTTGGTTGGGACCTCTTGGTTACATCGTCGATGCCTTATGATGTCATTCTTGGTATGGATTGGTTATCTATAGTTCATACCCAAATTGGATGTTTTAGGTGGAGGGTGAGGCAGTACAAAGTGATTCAATGAGGTTTAACTTTTTCAGTGAAAAGTAAACCTAGATAGTAAAGGATGGACTCATGTATAGGTGGTTATAGCCTATTACTCCTCAGTTGGCTATCCTAACCCATGGTGGAGTGGATGTTATGAGTTTCTAGTTTCTGTAATGGTGGCGGAGTATGTGGACATCTTTACTAAATATGTCACATGTTTTCCTTCCCACCAAGAGATATAATTATGAATTGATTTACACTATGGGACGATACCGATATCTATACCGGTGCATTGGATGGATCCCATAGAGATTCACGAGTTGTGGATACAGTTGGAGGACTTGTAGAGGAAGGGATTCATGACACCCAATGTTTCACCCTGGGAAACCCCTGTTTTGTTTTCCAAAAATTTCTACAGGAGCTTGAGGTTGTATGTGGACATCTGGAACTTGAACCAGGTGATAGTGAAGAACAAGTATCCACTATAAAATATGAATGACCTCTTTGATTATTTGAGATGGTCTCGATGGTTCTCAAAGATTGACATTTGATTAGGCTATCACCAGCTAAAAGTAGAGGATGAGGATATACCAAAGTTGGCATTTAGATTTCATTATTGTTATTATGAGTAATTAGTGATCCCTTTGGCAGGAAGGACACCCCAACAGTGTTCATGGAACTCATTAACCAAATATTTTAGCCACAAGTAGACCAGTTCATGGTAGTCTCCATTGATGACATCCTTGTGTACTCTGCATCTGAGGAGGAGCATGTTAGTCACTTAAGGATAGTTCTAGATGTACTCTGAGAGAACTATCATTACATAAAGCTCTCAAAGTTACAGTTATGGATTTAGTTGGTTCAATTTCTAGGACATGTTATCTCAGAAGATAGAGTGGCAGTGAACCCAACCAAGGTTGAGGTAGTGTTAGCATCAAAACCACCTAAGATTGTGATTGAGGTGCAGATCTTCTTTGGGATACCAATTTATTAACAGTGATTCATACATTATTTATCCAGGATATCAGAACCTATGAAATCATTGAGTCGAAAGGGTTATCATTTTATTTAGATAGAGAAGTGTCGACATACATTTCTGCAGTTTAGTAATATTTTTACAAGCACTCTGATCATGAGATTGCCGGAGGAGGGTATCAAGTACATAATGTTTTGTGATGCATCAGGAACTAGTCTTGGTTTTGTCCGATGTAGAGGCAATTGGTGACTGTCGATGGTTCATTCCAGTGGATACCCCATAAAAAGTAATTTGCGACCCATGATATTGAATTAGAAGTGGTAGTCTTTTCATTGAATATGTGGTGAAACTACCTGATGAGAGAGTGGTTTATCTTCTACTATGTTCATAGGAGTCTCAAGTATATCTTCAATCAGAAGGATCTTAACTAGAGATAGTGGTGATAGATAAAGTTCCTCCAAGACTATGAATTTGAGATTTTCTATACCATTGGTAAGGGCAATAGGGTAAAATATACTCTCATCATGAGGTCTTTCTCATAGTTTTTGAACAAGAAATTATAGCAGTTGACCTCATTGTAGTTATCCTTTGTGGATGTAGATGGACAAGGTTACCTCTAGTTGATGGTTTTCACCCCTCTACTCTTACAACATGTTAGGGAGTCATAGATTGGGGGATACCAACTATGATACCCTACATGCTCAGATGTTCATAGGGAATTCTTCTGATGGATAATCAAAAGGTGGTGAGCACATCATTATTTTAAGAGGATTCATAGTAGTACCAACAAAGTTGTGGGAGGAGGTTCTAAGGGAGTTTCATATGCCCCTTTGGATGTACATTTAGGTGTGTAAAAGATGTATTGGGGCCTATGATGTTAGTTTTGGTGTCCATGGATGAAGAAAGGAGTTAAAGAGTTTATTTCTTGATGCTATACTTGTTAGCAAGTGAAGGCTGAGAACCATGTTCGAGTGGGTTTACCTCAACCCCTATAGTTTCCAGAATAGAAGTGGGATGGGATATCTATAGACTTAGTGATTGGATTACCACATACATCTAGGGGATGTGATTCCATCCGAGAGATCCTTGAATGACTTACCAAGTTGGCCCACTTCCTAGCTATTTGAGGGTAGAGGTCAGTAGAGAGATTGGGACGCCTCTACATTCAAGATATAGTTTGACCCCATGGAGTTCCATCAATGATAGTTTCTAATAATGATTCTCATTTTACATCCTAGTTATGAAAGGGATTTCTAGAGGCATTTGGGACCTACATACACTTGAGAACATCATTTCACCCATAAAATGATATCCAGAAAGAGTGGACTATTCAGGTTCTGTTGGACATGCAGATAAATTGCATGTTAGAATTTGACCATAGTTGGAAGGATCAACTACCACTGTAAGAGTTCGTATAAAACAATAGATACCATTATAGTGTTAGTATGACATAATTGGAGGCTTTGTATGAGTGACCTTGTAGGTCACTAATTTTCTGAACTGACCTAGGAGATTCACCACTAATGGGTTCAGAGTTGTTGTGAGATACTATATAGAAGGTGCATATCATCCAAGAGGTGATGAAGATTGCAAAGAGGTATCATAAGTCTTATGATGATAGGAGATAGAGGTCTTTGGAGTTATATTCAGGAGACCATGTGGTCATATGTGTCTCACCTTGACGCGGATTATGAAGATTGTTCTATGGAAACAAGCTATCTCCGAGGGTCATCGACCCTTTTTAGATACTTTTTAGAGTTAGCGAGGTGGTTTACTACTTAGCTCTACCTCCACAGTTAGACTAAGTACATGATGTCTTCCATGTTTCATAGTAAAGGAGGTACATTCATGAACCATAATATGTCACCGATTGGGTTAATCTAGAAATCAAGGATGGAGCAACTTTTGATGAGTACCTAGTGGAGATCGAGGATTGGCAGGAGAGGATCCTTCATGGGTGATTGATTCCCTTGGTGTGTTTTTGATGGAAGTATGAGAATCCCTATGAAATAACTTTGGAGTAGGAGGCCCAAATTCATGTTCGGTACCCTCTTCTTATTTAGTAAACATTGTTTTGCATTTCCGGGGATGTAAAGCCCCATGATAGGGAGAATGAAATGAATCCAATTCTATGTGTATTATTTTTAAATATTATATAGAATAACATCTAAATGGGTTTCCGAATCATAAATCCAACAGAATTTTGGAGTTCAAAACAATAGCTTTATCCTAGGAACGAACTAACATTGGTCTACTTGGGTCATTGTGAAAAGTCTTCACAAGCGTTTAAAATGAATAAAAAAATTAAAGAAAAAAATTATTTTATTTCATTTATTGACACTGTGATAAATAAAAATGTTTTTTTCTTTAAATTAACCCCTTTATCAGAAATCTCAGGTTAGCCTCATAACCATTTAATCCTCCAGAGATGTGGAGAGAGAGATCTAGAGAATTATCTCAAGTAGGCGATGATAAAATCTCAGATCCAAGATTGACACACACCAATCTTGTCAGATCTTACCAACGACGATGACATAGTGATCATTCTTCATCAGTGAGTGATCCGAATCTAGGTAAGGTGATTTTTTTATTTCCTTTCCCCATTATTGATTCTTACAATGAACACTTACTAATCCCTGAACTGATTCTCCCATATATCGATCATATTATAAGGATTTATTAGGAGTTGATTATTGATAATTGTTTGGATTTGTTTATCGTTCTAACGGGGATGAACCAAGATCAAGAGTAAAATTTATTGAGGTTTTTCCCTCTCTATTTTTGTTCTTTTAACCCTAGATTCATGTGTTATTTTTTCATTCTTCATTCTTCCACATATTTTCAAACCCTTTGTCAAAAATCAATCATTTTACCTTTGAGTCTAGGTGCTATGATCTGAAGTCATAGATCTAGAATCGGGAAGACTCGATGGAGGTGCGATGGTGGGAGTGGTAGCATATCAAATGATAGTGAATAAAAAATATTAATTCTTATATAGAAATGATGAATGGATATGATTACATTTATCAAGACAATTGGAGGCCCGAATCCCATCTATTTAGTGTTAGAGTAACAAAACGAGCTTGGATATGTTCTTTCAAGGTGAACTAAGAACCCAACCAGAATATGGGAGGTTGACAACATGAACAAGAGGAAGAAGAAGTGTTTCTGAATAAACCAATACATATAATGTATAGTACCTGACTACACAACATGTAATTACCCTTGGATGAATTCAATGTGTACTTGGGAAGTACATATAATTGTGGTGGAGTACACGGGTTTCATACACGGTGTATGATCCCCCACACAGCTTGGTCTGGACTAGTTACACCGAGTACCTCATGTATTGGTACAATGGTATAAATACTTGGGTTGACGTCATGTACTAGAACATGACCGAAGTACATAGACGGACCTTAGATGGAAATATATAGTGTGTAACCCTTACTAAATGCTGTGTGCCCCTATTTTAAAAGTCATAATTTGGAATGACACATGCCAATGTACACGTGAAACACTTGGGGTCATGGGACACAACCTGTGACCCTAATACACACTATGTACCCCTACCTACATAGCTTGATCTACTTTTCACTCATATCATATACACGTTTTGTTAGAGTTTATTCTCTTTATCATTTACTTGAATGTAGGTGAGAATTTTTTCTTACTCCTAGGACTATGATCCCTTTAGAATGAATTCTTAGATAGAGTTTTTGGAATCTACCGAGAGGCATAGATCCTGATCTTATATTCCTCTTCATTCCCTATGTATAGTTTTTGGTGTTGATGTGACTGACAATATGAGGGTTCCAATCATATACTTATTGGGTTAATACAGATTGATCTGTTGGTATCACCCCATGGTCTTGGATGTAATCATAATATATATAAAATATCTCTCATTAGATCTGTCAGGGTATCTCTCTCATTGAGAGACCCAACAAGCAGTACCTTTGAGACGAACATCATCAGTGCCAACAAACTCATAAGTGTGTTCTCTCAGATTAGTGATTCATGAAATATTCAAGTTGAATTCCTATGGTTGGTATGTCATGGATGTGACTTACATTTAGACAGTGTGTCTTGGATTGAGTATATCTGGATATTCTTGTTATGTTTTGTACACAGATACTATAGTAGAGTTGGTTGTACTCTCCCTTGTTATATTTCATTATGGATTTAGGGTGTCCTATTGAGAATTTTTATACTCAACCCTTCATGGTATTTTCTTGCATGTGTCATGTCTTTTGAAGATGATCAACCTTTTGATGGAGTCCTAGGAATACTAGGACCAAACAATGCTTTGTGAGTCCAGGAAGGCTAAGGGGTGTTCCTACAGCTACAGAAAGTAGTCCTAGTACCTTTTCCTTGGAAGTTGGACTTGTGGTTACAAAATATTTTTACTGGGATTTTATTTTGTCCCTATTTACTTTACATTACTTTCCATCATACTTTGGTTGTGGGATATAGTAATATGCATGCATTGGTTACTTAGTGGTTTTTACATTTCATGATTTTGTGGGTTTGAAGATGTGTGCATGTGTATAGCTACAAAGGAAATGCCTCCCATGTTAGTGATATGCCTACTTGGTGTTAATCACCAGCCCTTGGCCTATTAGAGACGGGATTGGGGAGTCACGAAAAGGGTCCCACTGGGATAGATCTTGGTAAATAATCAGTTTTATTTAGGATCGAAACAAATATACATAAGAGAATTGGTTTCTCATGAATTTAAATGTTATGAAGAAATTTTTCAATGTGATAATAAGGTGGAAATGAAGTATACTGATGATAATTTTTTTATGAAAACAAGAATAAAAATAGGTCCAAGGGATGAAAAATGGTAAAAATCTATCAAATAAATCTGAAGGTCAAAAAATAAAGTATTCAGTTTTTGATAGGAATGGTAAAAAGAATCACGGGGTATGTCTTGTAAAATACGGAAAAAGTTTATGATATGTTAAGTTTAGGAATATGGATCCTAATTACAAACAAAAATAAAGTAGTAGTTGTAATAAAAATATTGATAGTAGGAAGAATGATGTTTTAAATGTAATGATATGGATCAATATATAGATGCATTCCGAAGAAGAGAATGAATTGATGGAATTAACAAGACCATAAGATGAATGGTGTTTCAAAATAATTTTCAACTACTTTAGTAAAAGTTGGGACCTAAAATGAAGTAATAACTTGTAAATTTATTGTTTATTTTGATTATGAAAATTTCTTTTTTTATTCAGGGTCTACACATTCTTCTATTTTTATGAAATTTGTTGGTAAAATGATAATTTCAGCACAAGAAATAAATTTAGGACTTTTGGTAAAAAACATGGGGGTAATATAATAGGAAAAATAATTTCCAAATGCATTCTTTTTATCATATATGTTATGTTTTCAATTTAAAACTTATTATTTTTACCATTATTTAATTTGATGTTATTCTGGGTATAGATTGTCTTTTAGTTTATATTTTGAAAATTTATTTCAGATACAAAGTTGTTATTTTATGAAATGAGTTTCAGTTTGAATACATGAATGAATTAATAACATTTATAACACATAAAGATTCTGAAAAACTATTAAGAGATGTAAATAAAAGTTACCTTGATCATGCTATTGAAAATATGGGAATTATTTAAATTAATGATGCGATGTTAGTAAAATAATATTTGTGTGTTTTCCCAAACGACATTCATAGTATTATAACTGATCAGGAAGTTGAGTATACTATTGACTTAGTGCATAGGGCTAATCCAATTTCAAGACCCCTTATCGAATTTACCAATTAAAACATCTAGAATTGAAAAATAAGTTTGAATAATTTATTAATAAATGCTTCATTCATCCCAGTACTCCATTTTAGATTTCTCATATTTTTTTGTTAAAAATAAATATGGTTCCTTGAGTATTTGAATTTATTTTAGAGCCATGAATACCATCAATGTTAAGAATACATTTCTATTTCATCATATCAATTATATTTTTATATGATATAAAGAGAGTAGTATGTTTCGAAGGTTGACCTAAGGTTTTGGTATCATTAGCTGAAGGTGAAAGAGGATGACATCCCAAGATAGTGTTTCATACTAGTTATGGGCATTATGTGTTTGAAGTTATTCCCCTTCGGTTAATTAATTCTCTATTTGAGTTCATTTATTTTGGGACTAGATTATTCCATTAATATTTGGATAAGTTTTTTTGTGGTTATTGATGTTATTTTAGTTTATTCTAAAAGTGATGAATATTATAAAAAACATCAAAGTATTATTTTTCAAAACATGAAAGAAAATTTGTTATATTTAAAATTTAGTAAATGTGATTTTTGGTTACATTATATTTAAATACTTATAATTTTACTAAATAAATTTGGAATAACTATTGAACATTCTAAAAATAAAGGGGTTTATAAATACACAAGACCTATAAATATCACTAAAATTCATAGTTTTTTTGATTAACGGGATATCACTAGTGGTAGGTTGAAAATTTTTCATGGTTATCTTTCCCTCTAACCAAGTTAACAAAAAAAAAGATTTAGGTTCATTTATATAAAGGAATGGGATGAATTCTTCCAAGAATTGAATATAATATTAGTGATTGCTCAAGTTTTGAAGTATATATTCAGAAATCTATACTGATCCTAAAAGTTTGAAATGTATACTGATCATAAAAGTTTGAAGTATATATTCAGAAAGAGTTGAACATGATATAGAAGAGATAGTTAGAATTGATAAAATATTATGGCTGCAAAATTTTTTACCATCTCGGAAGGAGAAACAGAATAGTTAATGCTTTATGTTTGAAGGATAATGTATCATTAACTATGCCATGTCTGGAGAATGATCATTTGTTTAATGATTTACTAAATGTTGGATTATAAATTTTAAATAAACATACCATTGTTTTTTTTCAAGGTTTTATTATAATATTATTTTTCAGATAGTATTAAGCAATATTAGAGGGAATGGATTTTTTAATATAAAAAGGTAGATTTGATTATAAAAGGTAAATATCTTTTATTTAATATCGACAAAGAAGGTGTTTTATATTAAGAAAAAGGTTATGTGTTTCATGTGACCCACAATTTTTGAAAGAACTATTGAGTGAAGATCGTAGATCTATATTTTAAATTCATCATAATATTATAATATTGTACATAGACCTTTGGGATAATTTTTAGTTGGAAGGGATGAAGAAATATATTTATGATTTTACTATGAAATGTTTAACTTGTACATAGGCAACAACATAAAAAAATTATTGAAGGGGATGCTTCAACCGTTTACAGTTCAAGAATATAAATAAGAGAATATATCCTTGGATTTCATGGTGGGATTACGAAATACATATAATTATAATTATGATATTTGGGTAATTATTTATTTTTTAACTAAATTTTCTCATTTTTTCCACTCAAGATTATATGAATTTGGATTAAAATTCCTGAATTTATAATAAATAAATAATTAGATTATATGGAGTCCCTATTTATATTGTATCATATCATGATCCCAGATTCACAGGTAATTTATAGAAATGACTTTAGAAGTGTTTTGTACTGAATTAAATTTTAGTACAACCTTTTATCCTCAATATGATGGACATCTAGAGAGAAAGATTCATTTTCTTTGAGCTTTTTCAATAGATTATCAAGGAATTTTATATTAATAACTAAATTTGGTTGAGTTTTCTTATAATATTTTTTTTATTTCATTATATTATTTTGAGGCATTATATGAAAATAAGTGTTAGAATAAATATTGTTAGGATGTATTTAGGGAAATAACGATTATGGGACTAGAATTGGTAAAATAGATGGTTGAAAAGGTGAAGATGATTTTATAGTGTATGGGGATGGATAAGATCTCATATAAAAGGAAAGTAGATAACTAGAGGAATGATATTTTTTGAGGTTGGAAATAATGTTTTCATAAATGTTTCTCCATGTAAAGGTTATATACACTTTGGTAAAAAGGGATTGTTAAGTCCATGTTTAATTGTAAAATATAAAATTCTTGAGAATATTGGATTGGTTTCTTACCAAGTGTCTTATCCTATGAGTTTATCATAAGTAAATGACTTATTTCATGTTTTGTCATTGGAAAAATATTTGTCAGTAGAATATCATGTTTCTATCTCTCAAGTAGTTCAATTTGAAGAAAATATATCTTATAAGGAATATTTAGTAAAGATTCGGGACCAAAAAGAAAATTTGTTGCATAATAAAGTGATTTATCTAGTTAAGGTTTTGTGGAATGTGGTATGATTTAATAGGCAATATGGGAATCATAAAATTATATGAAGGAAAAATATCCCCATTTGTTTAAGTAATAAACATATTTATGAGTAAGAAATTTTAAGTGGGGGGGGGGGGATAGTTTAATAACCAATGTAATGTTAATATAAATAATTTTCCTATCTTATTATTAATAATTAATTAGATTTTATAGAGTTATATTCCTTAAAATAATATAAGGTAATTTTTTTACCAGGAAGAAAAGTCTTTATTTATAACCAAATTAGTGCTTAATGAATCATATGGATTTATTTAAAATAATTATTTCAAAATTATAGAATTTAAATTTGAATAAAGTTACTTAATTTTTTAATTTATAATGTCAAAATTATTTTACTTTAAATTTTTGAGAATTTTCTTAAAAGTTTGATTTTTTAAAGAACAATGAAAATACAAATTTTTATTGAAAATTGTATTTTCTTTATAAGTACATAGAAATACATATTATATTTGGGATTTTTTAATAATTAATTAGTACATTCTATATAATGTAAAAAAATTTCATTTAATCAATATTTTATGTGATTTTAGAAAAAAACATTATTATTCTTAAAAAAGGATTTTTTTTGAAAAAACTATTTTTGTCACATTTTTTCAGTTTAATTTTAAATTAAATTCTTCAAATTCTATGAAATGAATTCAATACAATGGATTAAATATTTTGAATAATAATAATTAATGTTATATAATAAGGTGAACTTATTTTTTGGTCATAATGAATAGTAGAAACAGTAAAAGTCTCTTATGAGGGTTAATGTTAAAACTTTTTTTTACCGAATGTTAAACTGAAGAGATAAGGGTTAAAATGAAAAAAACATGTATAAATACTATTTTATGGACATATTTTAACCCTATATCATCTCAAATTCATAAATTTTTCATTTTTTAGCTATTTTTATTGACTAAGAGAATAATAAATTTTAAACTTTTAAGAAATTCTATGTGTGTCATCTCCCCCACTTAAAAAAGGAAGGCCCCTATCATATACTCTCCATAGTTTAAGAGAATTTTAGATTATCTACTACATACCTAAATAAATTTATAAGAGGCCACCTCATGAGTTAGATTCCCTAGTTTGATAAATAATCCAACCCAGTAAAGCTTTAGTTATAAACATAAGGAGGTTGTCAAAAGAAGAGGTATAGTTATCAACGTATTTTTGTCTTATTTATCTTTATACCTCATTGAAATAATATTCAATGATGATAAAATAATTAAATCAGGGTATTATATGTAATTATATGTTATTATATTAATGATATAACCTATATTCATATCCACATCCATAAAATTTGAAATGAAACCATCATTTGTGTGTATGACATACTATAACCTTTCAAACTTATGTAATTCATTTTCAATCACTACCTATCATGGAAGGTCATAATGATGGATTTAATGTATATATATTATATTCATGAAATATTTACCATTAATTAAATATTATATATAATATATTTTCTTATGACTCTATCTATTGAATAAATGATAATGTAATTCATATGTACATGTGGATTACAACCCCTACGAAGAGATGTAATTCATTTTTCATGACCACATCACATGTACAGTATATAATTTTCTTTAATGAGTTAATATTATATTTATGATATAATCATAATTTTGGAAATAAAAAATTATACTTACCTTCTTTTCCATAATCTATTTTTCATGCACACATACGACATACTATCTCCATGATTATAACATAATTCAATTTTCATAACCATATTTAATGGTGGATTTTAAAATTATAATAAATGCCTGAAAATTTTAATTATTTAATAATTATTATTCTAGTGATGATGGAATCATTACTTATTTATCCATATCCAACTCACCAAATTCATTTTGGATATACGAGCCAAATATCATCAAAACATCATAGAAGAACTTAATTGATTTAGTGATTTTATATAACATGGAAATAAAAAAATAAAAGGAATAAAAAACATAAAAATGTTTTTACGAAATTAAATAATTACAATAAATATATTATTCATGATGATAGATAACATACATGATAATTCAGACTTGAGGTATGAGACATTTTCCTAAAAAACTTCATTTTAGGAGTTTTAAAGATTGATTTTATAAATATTTTTATTCCATGTCTATATTCTTAAAATTATTTTATGGATGTTTTTATATGGAAATAAATTAACAATAAAGGAAATTTTAAGCAAATTTTAACTTTATTTAAATGTTTTTTTTAAAATTAATGTTTCATGTATATTACATGAAACATTTTGACAATAAGGAAAAATGAATTTTCAATTTTAACATATACAACATCGATGGTTTCTTACACCACCATAACGATTAGTTGATGTTTATATTACATTAAAATATTTTATATTTTCTTCAAATAAAAAATATTCTTCCTTTTTTTGGGTATTTTCATAGAGGATTTTAAATGGAGTATATATTTTGATACCGAGAAATGTTTTTCTTAAGGGAACAAAGATTATTTTTATAAATTTAAAGATAAAAATTAAATATTTCATGGGATATGATTATGTTATGGTTTATGATAATTTCTTATGATGATCGGTGATCCCAATATTTCTTTTGATTATTGGTGTGCCCGATACAAATCAAGATGATGGGTGAGCCCAATATATCTCTTAAATGCATTTGGTAAATGGATATCGTTAACTGGTTATAGGATTCTCTTAAGATATTACAAGAATTTACTGGGTAGGTTATTAAATTTTTACGAGTGATTATACACGTGATATAAAAATTATTCAATAATTTATCTATATGATTTGTCTATTCTTTCCATAGTGTTTTACAGAAATCTTATGATTTCCCTAGGTAAGATAATGATCATTATTTTAAAGGGAAGTTTATGCTACTTATTATGGGTGGAATGCATTACTTTTCATGAGTTTTTAATGATTGTAATGAATCCTTTATGAGTTTTATATTTTAAATTATGTTTTTATGAAATTTTTATGGAAATCATTGGGAAAAGAAGTTGATTTCATGGGTAAGAAAATTATTATTTCAAGTTCAAAGTAAATTTTTAAAAGGGAAATTTTTATTAGTATTCATGGAATAAAATAATTTTTCTTCATTTTTATATGTCCCTTACTGATCTTTTTATATTCATAAAACATTTTCAAAAGTTTTTCATAGGGTTTTAAGGATGGGTAAGGGAATTGATGAGCATAAGATGAAAATTTTAAATAAATGTCATGAAAATAAAAATTATTAAATATTAAAGATTGTTTTTGTGGGAAAATGGATAATGATTGGAAGTTTCTACTTTGTGATCTTATATTTATTTTTTATGGGTGATAAACTAATTATCTAAAAATATAATCCTAAAATATATCTAATAATAAAATAAAATGAATAATTGTCTAAAGAAGTAATTTTATGGATTGTTTATGGTCGGGTCCTTATACTCATCACTTGATATTTGTATTATATTTTATTTCCAAGAACAGGCATCTTATTGATGATTTTATTAAAGATAGGATAAAATTTATAAATTGATCAATCATGCATCATTTTAAATATATCATATTTAATATTATAATTATTTATGCACATTTCATTAACAATTTATTCACCTACTTGAGACACAACATGAGTATCCAATGTTCTATAATCAATTACACATGAATAAATTCTATTAAATTCATATTCAACCACATCATTTTATGAGGAAATCATATATTTTCAATTAGAGTAATAAGAGACTTTTGTAGCATCACTCTAATCATATCTATAATCATTTGATTTTTCTTATTTATATTCTATTTCATTCCATATTTTAAAACACATTATCTCAAGAATTATTATTTTTAATCATCCATTGAGCATAATTAGAAGCATTAAAATAATGCAGTCTCTTAGTAGCAGTCCCCTCAATTCTATTATAATCTATAAAAATCTAAATTTATAATAAAAATAAATTTTGATCTTTTTCATAAAAACATGATCATAGTTAAATATAGATAAGAAGGAAATAAAAAACTATCATTTGATACAAAATATTGGTCCAAGTGGAGTACTCATGAGGGGTGAATTGAATATCTAATAAAAATTATATTTAAAAAATATTTTAAAAAAATAATCCCAATTTATAACACAAACATGTCAATTAAAATAGTTTAAATATATAATTTTATATTTTCAAATAATTTATCAAATTATCAATAAAAACCCAGTAATTGTTTTTAAAACCACTTAAACTTTTGAAAAAAATTAAATCATATCAAACACAATATATAAAACACTGATTAAAGATGACTAATAAAGTGTCATCTTTTAAGGATGCGTTAATTTCAAAACACTATAAGAAAAAATTAAATAAAATACAACAAAAATTAATACACGAGGTTCAATATCATGTTGAGACCTAATCCTCTCCACTTGAGAGGCACCCACTGATAAGAATGTTTATTAAATAATAAATTGATCCAAAACCTAGATCAGGTTTTTTGTATAACTACACACAAGGAAATATAGACTACACACATCATATACTATATTTTTTTTTGGGGTGTAAAATGTGAAATTATAGTGAATATAGTATATAATTACTCTTCAGTTTAGTGCATGATATTTTGATTAATAATTATACAAGTATGGTAAACCCAAATCAAAAGTAATTGAAATAGATAAAAAAAGAGAAAGAGTATAGAACTGATTATGTGGATCCATTTAATTAATCGACTTGGTATGATTAAAAATGATCTTATTATTCAATTTTATTGTCTTTAAACCTATCCTTGATGTCACTTTGAATATTTTTCACAAGATTTCTATTTTTTCATGAAAAACAGAGTGCTATATGTCACAAAGAAAATCATATTTCTTGAAGGAAACTTAAGCTCATCCATCCAATTGGTTATTAGAACCATGTAATTGGTATCCCCTTATTCATGAGGGTGGATTTTAATTTATATAATTTGAAAAATTAAAATTATTTATAGCAGTATAATAATAAAATAAGATAAATCCTCATACCAAGAAACTAATTTAGAAAGTCAAACGTTTTATTTAATAAATATGAGCAGTTATTTTAAGAATAATCCTACTTAAATCATCATGCATACCAAATATATAAATTTTATTAAATTGCATAAAAATTCATTAGAATAACTAATTATAATTTTATTCCATACATGAATGGAATCATTACTGAACTAGCGGTAGTAGTTTCATTTAGAGGTAACATTTTTAGACTGGAGGTAGTAGAAATGAAATGGCGGTAGTGGATTCATACTTGAGGTAGAGGATCTGAAATATAAGTAAATGATTCAGTTGGTGGAGGTATATAAGAACAGATAGTATAAGATTCATCCTAGTGGTAGCTGCTGCTTAACTAATGGTAGAAGAACTATCCTGGAAGCAACATGTTTTCACTCATGGTATAAAACTTCAACCATCAGTAAAAAAATATGACTGTTGATAGCTATCTAAAATTATTGGTTGAAAGATATATATTAGTGGTAGCTTATCTAAAATAGTATTAGTATATTTAAACTGGATATAGTAGGCTTTTATTTAGAGGTACCTCACTTACAACAGTTGTAGAATGTTTTTTTTGTGGTAGAAAGAGTTTTCATGATCCTTAAAATGATATCACAAATCCAGTATTGGTAGAAGAAGGGAAATGTATGTTTCATATTATTCTATAGAAATTTAACATAAATACCAGAATTTTAATTCTTCTATTATTCAAAAAATAAATAGTAATAAATAAAGAAATCATGAGTTGTGAACATTAAAAAAAGAATTTTTGGATTAAGGTAAAAAGAGCTATGCTTCGTGGAAATTATAAAGAATTTGATTTTTTACCTAGTGAATTATCATCATAGATGCACCAATGATTTATGATTGTAGTTAATGGGATGTAATCATTTTGTAAGTGTGAAATAATGGATGCAAAACTCATCTATAAGGTCATTGACATTATTTTTAAATAATTGGAATCTAAATGAATAATAATAGATGATATGAAGCATATTTCAAAGTTCATTTTGGATGGTCTTATTGGGAATCCCATTAAATAAGAATTAGCAAAATAATGATGCTAAAAAAGAGAATATGAAAAATAGAGTTTAATTTTCTTTAACAACCAATGTATTCACTTATAAAGATAATGATCCTAATAATAGTACTACTATGAAGAGGGAGTCAAAACATAATTTGGATAACTATTATTTAGAAGTTAATGAGGGTGAACTTTCCCAATGTGTATGTATAATAAACAAGATTTATAGAAACAAAGACTTCTACAAATATTATAGATAAGAAATAAATGATAAGTAGGAGAAGAAGTATTCTTATGATGTTTTCTATTATGAATGTATTAATCCTAGGCACATTAGAACAAATTATATGATAATAAATGAGGATGATAAAATTCTAATTGAGTGTAGAAGAGTAAAGGTAAGAATGTGTTAAAGGATATAGAAAATTGGATCACCAATGGTGTATCATTCACCTTCAATAGTTCAATGCAAAATAGATATAATAACTAAAAGAATATTGGATTTTATGCCAATGAACAATGGAATGAAATATGATTGATGAGAAAGGCAACCCTCGATGCTATTATTACTTCATTTTTTGATTATTCATGTGATTTTCTCTAAATAAATAAGATGATTATCTTTAATTTGAAGAAATGGAAAGATATTTGAATTTTATAGAGAATAAAATTAAAAAGTTAAAGAAATACTTTGATTCAGATAAGATATAGATTTCTAAGTCCAATGACAATATTTATAAACATATTTCGGAATTAGATTATAAATATATTTCTATTTCAACTCATCATGATCATAAGTTATTTATAAAACTAAATTCTATAGTTAGAATCTTGAATAATATTTTATCTAATTTTACTTTTTGTAGGGAGAAATCTGATAAGATATTAAGATGGTTGAAACTATGTCATACATATTTTAGAATTAGTTTAACTTTCATAAATTATCTTTTCTATTCTAAATATTTCATTCAAAAATTAAAACAATATATACTAAATTTCATAGTGGTGTTTATTTGAGAAAACATTATTCTTTGAATTTTTTTAGAACAAGTATGTATTATATTTATAAAGAAATAGTATTTTTTTCAATATTATTTGTTTTTACAACTGTGGGTTTAAAAAGTTATTTTTTATAAAATTAATGAATCCAAGTAAGTTTGGCTTGAAAAAATTTAGTTCCTTTTATTTTAGGATAAAAGGATGTGAACTATTAGCCAAAATTACAGGCTTAGTTGTTCTTCAAACATGAAATGAAACAAATCTAACATCTAGAACTTATAAAAAGTGGAGGGTTGATGCTCCACTATTGTAAAAAATAAAAAGTGAAATATAGTTTTTATTAGTGATGTCTTATTACTCAGGAAGATAGTTATTTACAATGTAATCGATGTTTTAGGACTTAATCAAAAACTTTTAAACATAAGTTAATTATGTAATGAGGGTTAATTTGTGAACTTTAAGAGTGATAAATATACCATAACAAGTTCAGAAAGAGTTCATGTTCCTTCCACCAATATAAATGATAATGTTTAAATAATTATATTGGAGGACCATATATTATGAATATACCTTTCCTCAGTATAGTTGAGGATATGTTCTGGATTTTTTACATTAGTTTAATACACTACAATGTTTATAAATCAACTAAAAATTATAGTAAAGGACTGGTTTAGGATTTATCATAACATTAAGTTTAATTAATCAAGAGTCTGTGAACCTTTCCAATTTGGTATGAAACATAATCTGAGATTTAAACCAATTGGAGATATATCAACTAATGAATCTTTTTGGTCCTATAAAAACTAAAATTATTGAAGTAAAAAATAATGTGTTTGACCTAGTTGATGATTATACCTGGTATAATTTGGTTTAATGAATAGACCAAATGCCTTGATTTCTTATTTATTTTTTGATAATCCCTTTTTTAAATGGGTTTAGATAGAACCCTTACATGACCCATAGTCCCAGTGCCACAGGGCCCAGTACATGACCTGAAGGCCTATAGGGACAATGCCCAACACATGACCTAAAGGCCCAACTAAACTACAATAGAACTTCCCCTACATAGAATATTCATCATTGGAGGTGCTTATCTCCCCACCTCACATTGTTTATTAACCAACATTGTCCCATGTAGGGCTGCATGGTGCTCAGTATTGATGGAAGTTTCCAAAAACACTCATTCTTTTAATTAGGTTAGTTATGCTCTGGAGGTTTATACTTTCTCGGAGTCCTCTTTTAGTCCTACTCCTTTTTGGTCTTCCTAGGAAGATTCTATATCTTTGTGGTATAAAATCCCTATGGCTTGAAGGCCTTAGGTGGCTTGAATGCCCTGAGACCCATTTTCCCAAACTGGTGGCCCGATGTCCTAAATCAGATGAATAGTTCTGGCTACCACTGTATCACACCATGACTACTATAGTAACAACCACAGTACTGCTACAATACCATGAAATTCCCCTCCACCCAAAATGGATCCTGGGTCTTTCAGATATCAAGAAGGATCCTCTACCACTCAGGTATAGGCTCATTGAAAAAATGCGTGTAAGGGTAATGCTTGACTCCCACTTCTGGTCCCCTCCAAGCCCATAGTGCACCACACATTCCCCAAATATACAAATGTATTGGAATTTCCCTATGAATAATATACATAGGGTCCAAGTCTAGAAGGAATCAAGCCTACACCAGTTCCAATGGGGATTAAGTTGTACAACCAGTAGGTTTCACTCGGCTAACACCCCAGGGAATAATTTGTTCAAATGTATTTTTATTAAGTTAGGAAAAATATTTTTTAAATGGTTTTATAATCATGTTTGAAATCTAAAAACCAATTTTTTATCATTATATAGAGTGATCAAGGTGAATAGTTTGTAAATTTTACTTTTCAATATTTTTTAGTGAGAAATGAATTACTCTTAATTCCCAAGCACCAAAAACTACATAAGAGAATAGTGTAGTGGAACAAGAGGAATAGAACCATTCCAAAATATACTTAAACATTGTTGTGTGAATATTTTATTCTGACAATTATTTACTTGAATCCATTATTACTTCTGGATACACTATAAATAATTTTTTTACTTCACTTGATTTTAAATAAAACTTCTTATGAATTTTTGAATGGTATAAATCCATTGATTTGTTACTTAAAAGTTATTATATGTAAAGTATTCATTTGGAATACTAATGATAAATTACATCAATTTTACTAAAGTGGTAATGGTGAAATTATTCATGGATACCCTAAATTTAGTAAGGATTATCATATTTTCAACAAACAGACACATTCTATTGAATAAATAGATCATTTTATATTTAATGATGATGATCCTTCTGCAATGTTAAAAAGAACAAAATAAAAAAATAATATAGTTTTTGTTTTAGAAACCACTTCTGTGTTATTTCCAAAATTTAAACCACACCCATCAAAAATTAACTTTTTAGGGGCTATAATAATAAATTTTAATCAACCAATATATGAGGAAAATAATTATATTTTACCTAGAAAACATGTGATCTTAAGGGACCATACCTCTGATAGTATCATTGGTGATATAGATCAACTAGTTAGAACATAAAGTTACTTACAGAATTAAGAGATAATCATAAATTCTTATCTTAATTTTAGCGATAAATGGTAGATGATTCCTTGTTTTATGAGATTTAGATAATTTCTATGAAATAACATATTAATGAATTTTATCAAAAATAAGGTTTAGACATTATTTTAATTTCTTAATGATATTGTTAATGTGGAATCCAAATAGGTCTTCTGGAATAAGTGTGATGAGAATAGTACAATTTCTAAGTATAATTACCCAAAAGCGAGTATAAGTTAATGAGTAATAATTTCACCAATCTCTATACTTGAATCCTTTTGTATTATATTATCCTTTTTTTCAACAGAAAATTAATCTATTTAAAATAGATGTAATGAGTTTCTTCTTTTATGGTTATGTTTAGAAAAAAAGTTATGTTTTCCTAAAAATATTAATTCTATGGAACTAGTATTTATACTTAACAAGGTACCCTACAGACTTAAAAAATCCCAATAGCCTAGTATGTATACTATATAGATTTTTTAATTCAAAAATAATTTTTTAATATAAATAAATAACAAAATATTTTTACCGAGAGAGTTTTCTATGAATCCATCATTATATAAATCTATATTGATGTCATCATTTTTGGTTTAATCTAAAAAAACATACATAAAGTTCTTCATAACTTATACAAATTTATTTTTTTATGAGAATGAGGAGTAGAATTAATTGCTTTTTTGACTTATAAATAACTTAAATATATGAAGGAAATATCATAACAAGACGTATGTATATTCGATATTTACTTAATAATTTTAGTTTTAAAATTAATTTTAGTATCATTACTTTAGTAGGTATGTCATATAAACTTGACCCTTATAAATATGGGAAACTAGTGGGTAAAATATTATTTAATGGGTTGAATGGTTATTTATATTACTTGGATACTGGTTGACTAAATATTATGTGTTCAATGTGCTTGTGTAAGATATTCTAAGACAATATGTAATAATCCCCTATTAAGAATGATAAATAAATATTTATTCACCTTAAAGAAAATTCAAAATGTGGACTTTTTTTATTATTCTTGATCAATGTTTAATCTTAATAGTTATTATGATACTATTTTTTTTTGTTTTTAGAATTGTTTAGATTAGTAACTCCAAAACATTTCACTCTCTTTTTTATGATTTAGTTTGATTGTATAATAAGAAGTGATATTCCATTTCACTTTCCACTTTTGAAGATGAATATGTGGTATCTGGATGTTGTTACACTGATTTTTTTTTGATGCAACACACACTCATGGATTTCAGTTTGAGTTTTACTAAAACTCATATTCCTTGTTTTAGAATAAGGTTTATTTTTTTTTCTAATAACCCAACATAAAATTCATTATTCAATCACATATACATAAGACGCCACTTCTTTTGGGACCACACCAAATAAGTGGATTTTTTTTCTCAATCTTGTCAAAACTGAAAATCATCTTTCTATTTTATTACTAAAACCATAAATTTATATATATTTGAATATATCCAAAAGAATATGTGTATGATGAATTATTAGTGCTCATAAGTTCAAATTCTTATTTTATTACCTCAAAATATTGAAAAATCTTTAATAAAGGGGAAAGAAATTCTTTTTTTAGAATAATGGTAACTTTTTATACATAAAAATAATATTTTTAGAGTGCATTTAATGAAAATTATGTGATTTATATTTAACATCTTCCAAAAATACACTTTTCGAAAGTACTTTTATTATCATACTTAATGATAATTGTCTTCCATAATTAAAATTTTCTTTATTTTTAATGAATTTTAAGACCTCTTATTTACTATTTGATGATACTTTTACATTTTCATAAATTTACATTTCATATGATTTTTTAGTCTTATGTATGTATTGTTTCTGAAATTATTTTCTTTTATACAAGTTTCTTACATATTGATTACTATTCATCTACAGTTTTCTCCTTTATCATTTTAAATTACTTAATTTTATTAACACATTGAAAAAGGATAAATTTTGTTTTTCCTATATTTTATGTAGAGGATTCATATTTTTCAATAGTCTCTATAGAAATAATGAAAATATTATCAATATAATATTTGGAACCATCTTCAAGAGAATTGTTGGAACTATGGTATTTTATGCATGAATTTGAGTATGGTTTGTGTTCGTTATCAATCCTCAGTGGAAGTTCCGAATGTGTACCAGCAAAGTGATCATACACTTCAAGCAGACAACAGTATTGAAGGTGGCGCTGTTTCCCAGTGTTTGCCAAATTTTTGGGCCTAAAAATCGACAAATGGAGAAATGTGTTTTTGACAAAGAGACTTGTGAGCTGTGTACTTGAAAGAGAGGAAACTTGGTCTCTATATGTTTTTCAAGATCAGAACATGGAAAAATGGAAAAGGGATAAGGGCTGTGCAAGTTTTGGTCTGGTCGTGCAAGTGACCTGCACGTCGAGAAAGGACTTGCACGCTGATGCCTAGGAGGTTTGGAAACTTGCACACCGATTGTTCTTCATGATCAGAACATCAAAATATGGAAAAGTAAAATAGGTCGCACAAGTATTGGTGTGTTTATGCAAGTGAGTAGCGCGACAAGGGCTTGGGCGATTGGAGCTGCGCGCCGGGACCTGCGTGCCGTGAGGACACTTACGCGCCAGCACACAGGGGGTCCAGTTTGCCTATAAATAGAGGAACACCCCTCTTCATTTTCATCAAAGTTCAAGACTTAGAGATTTTTCAAGCTCGCATCGCTGAAGTGGTTGAGTCGCGCAAGTGGTAGTTGGGTCGCGCAAGTAGAGGCTGTGCGTCGGTTGTTGGCTGGGCGACCTAGGCGGTTTGGGTGTTAAAGGTGCAGAGTCACGCAAGTTTGGACTTGAAGGAGGCAGTGTCGCAAAGGTGTGTTGGTGTCACCTGCGCGCCATTTTTGTACCGCGCAAGTGACTTGTGTGCTGTTCTTGAAACTTGTGGATTGTCTTGGAGAAGCGCGCTAGGTGAGGTTGTTGTATTCCGGTTGTTTTGGAGCTACACGAAAACTGGAAGATTACCTGATACCTTCGGTGTAAAGTGGGATTAGTATATGAGTGAAAGTTGGACTTCAACAGAGCATCTACATTCAACAGAGGATGCATTATTTTTTAATGATGAAGAGACCTTCACGTCAACAATCTCTGTGTGACTTCACTAAGGGCAGTGAGCCAGGGGGAGTCAATGGGAGTGACCCAAGGGAAGCAATGAGCTATCCCTGAACCTTTGTAAAGGCAATGAGCCTGGGACAAAGAGATAATTCCCAAACCATTGTAATCCACAACTAATGAAGATTACTGGAATTAGGTACGACCGAAAACCTATCAGTGTATGCTCCTTAGACGTAGCCCTTAGTGGTGAATCAAGTAAAAAAGTGTTGTCTCTCCTTTGTTCATGTGAATGTCTGTTTTCTGATCATATTCATCATACAGGTTAAACAAGTTCCTACCAATGTGGGAACAAGATCCATCACATTAAAAGAAAAATTTGTCACCCTGATTCACCAATCCCCTCTTAGGGTGTCCTCAGGTCCTTCTAGGATAAGATCATTCATAGGCATTTAAAGATAACTTATAAAAGGATATTTTTTACTTAGCATGTTTTTTCTTGTTATATCCTTTGGGTGTATTTGTTAATAATCCCAAAAAAGATAAGAAATAATTTTTATTATAGATGTTACAATTCATTGGAGTTATAGAAAGTAAATCTTAAAGGGGATACCTCAATTGTGGAGAATTAATGAAGATGAAATTATGAAGGAGAAACCTAAAATTTATCAGAAAATAGGAAAATATTTTCCTAGAATTAATTGAAAATTAAAAAGGGGGTGTCTAATGAAAATTACATGAAGTTTTTTAAATTCCCTTCATTTATTTTTATCTATTTAAATAATAGGATTAATTTCATAGTTTAATTATCTTTTTTATCATTTCATGTTTTATCATTTTGAAGATCACATTGGGTGAATATTTAGGGATGGATTTCTGTGATAAGTTTTCCTTTAATTCTAGGAGGAATTTTTTTTACTAATGAGTTTTAATGTTGTGACTAAAAAGGCTATAATTGTTAATTATTTTTATTATATACTCAAGGGAAGTTTAAATAGATAATATATGGATTTTACTATTAAATTTTGGTAAAACAAACAATTTTCTTTATTTTTTTTATTTTTCTTGTGATTATAAAAAAGGAGGAGACTATTGAGTCAAATGACCTATTTCACATCCTTATTTTGAAAAATAAAATTCACTTCATATTTTATTGTGTTAAATTAAATTTGGTTTGTTTAATTTTTTCTTTATAAAAATTATAAATTCTAATTATATGTTCTAGAGAACTTAATTATCCATTTAATTTATAGAGAATTTTAAATTAAACCTGAATTATAGTTATTATAATATATTTATTCTTATGATGTTAACAAAACCAATGATATTAGTTGATTTAGTGACACCATAATCTATAAATGGATATCAACATTTGTGGAAGAAACATATATACATTTCTATATTGAGCCTCATTACTCTGAGATATTCACTACCTCAATTCTTTAAGAGTTATTTATTATAATCATTTAAGTGAGTTTTTCTTAGATATTATAATTAGGTTTGGATTAATTGTAGAAATATAAGAATTTTTTTCTTATGATAGTTTATATTTCGGTATTCTTACTCTTAGATATTTTAGTGAGGAATCTACTTTTGATCATTTTTATTGATGATGTTTAGGGAGGGAAAGTAGTTTTCTTTAAAATAATAGAGTTTGATGATGCTTGGTGTTGTAATTATTTCTAAAAAATGTTCCAATCAAAGAGAAGCTAAAGGAAATATTTTCTTGTTACCAATGTTTTTTTGAAGAAGTTTCGAGTTCATATCTTATAACTTTTGATAGGTTTTGTTGATGGAGTTCCTGGTGAAAAACATGGATACATTGGTTCTAGTTATCAAATCTCATTTTGATTAGGGGTATAAGAAATGATTTACTTGATAAGAACCATTTTATAAAAAATATTATTTATTGGAGTATTTATATTATTATCCAATACTCTCTGTTTTATTTATAATTGTATTTTTTTAAATTTCAAATTGTATGTTCCATTTCTGTTTAGTTCATAAATTATTTGAGTTTTATTTTCCACTACATTTATAATATTTACTTTTTTTCATTTTATTCATATTTAACTGAAAATTATTACATTAGATAATTTTATGTTTTTTGAGTGGGAATTTTTAATTTGAGTTCTTGACTTCAATTTGAACCCCACTTAAAGATTAAATATGTTACTTATATGGGACAATGATCTACACCACTGACACAACACCTAGCTCTATATATTAGTAGAGAGAGTCTTATTCCCATTACACCACATCACCTAGCCATTATATATACCTAGAATACATGATAAACATTAAGTAAACCACATATTATATAAAATAGTGACTGTAAAACATCCAACACATTTAGGGAAAACATTCTACAATTGGAAAATGTGACTGTGAATCTATAGATAGAAATCCCACCATTAATGAAATTTAAGAAAAATGTCACATAAAAAAGTATGATAGAGGATTAAATAATATTTAACCAATTTACCCAAAGGATAAACAATATAAGCTACCTAAAAAAACTTATTCTAAGATAAAATATACAATAAAAACTACCTAGAAATCATTAAATTGAGATCACAAATGATTAACAAGAAACCAAGAACAAGGTTACAACAAGATGATTGAGTAGATCATCAAATCAAATAATTCAACTTACAGGAGGCTGGTGCTTCACTCAAAATATTTGACCACCACTGATCCTGAGGAAATTAGCCCTAACTTTAGAAAACAAATGATTCGTGGACTCTAGTTCTAAATAAATAACAACATTTAATTCATAAATCCAAAAAATCAAATATCCAGATAACTAAAAACATGATAGATCTATCAAACCTTAGAGATTATAGCCCGTGATATACATAACATAGAAATCATGGTAAAGTAACAATATTGGGGAACCTGAAATATACAAGAGGGTAATACTCTATAACCATAATGAAACTAATAGAGGATGGGATAAATAACATATTAGGGACAAGGAGGCTTTAAATTCTACCTAGAAATAAGAATCTCAACCACATTATCCTCCTAGGTGTAAATCCCCCATGAGAGAAAAAACTTAAATGTGACCTTCCATCAAGTTATCATTAAATATATCTTTACATTCCCCTGTATATAGAAATAATGTCTATATTCAAAGATAACTTTGTTAGTGTATTTGATTATCATGAATAATTTCTCAAAACAAAATGATATTATCTAGATTATACTATAAAATTATGGATCCCTATTACATGTGTAAGTATGGACCATTCTACAATCAATTCTTCCTTTTATAGATCCATAGATATAGCCATGCTTGTGAATACATGACTCGAGAGTAATATTTTCTCTAGAAAAAAAATCATACTTTCTAAATTTGGAATACAATTTAACTTTTCTTAATGTCTTCAACACAATCGTAAAATGATCTTCTTATTATTCCTTACTTTTTTAATATATGAGAATGTAATCTATAGACTACTAAAAATTTAATGAGGTAATATATAAAGAACCTATATATTAGATTCATGATGTTCTGATAGAACTTTTTTAATAAAAAAAAGGAATAATTAAGAATTCATAGTGTGAATATCTTGTATGGATGGCTGCCTTAGTAATATATTTCATTTTCAACCATAGTTGACGATATCCAAATAAAAAAGTGAACTCTGAGAAATATTGAGTCCCATGAAGTTGATCGACCAAGACATTAATATGAGGCAAAGAATACTTGTTAATGAGAATTATTTTGTTAAGATCATGAAAATCAATGAAAAATGCACTAACCTATATTTTTTATGACAAATAGGACTGGGCCATAGTAAAGAACATAAGAATATAAAACCCAACGATAAATTCTCTTGTGTTTATTTTTTTAATTAATTTAATTAATTAGATACATTATATAAAGACTCTTCAATATATAAATACAACTAGGTATGAGTTTAATTAAAAATAAAACCACATGTTCTTTTGAAAAACTAGAAAACTCTTTAGGAGACACATCAAAAAATTTATATACAATTAGAATGCCTTTAATATTGAGTTTCTACTCAACCATTTGGGGATAATATCCCCCATTATTGTGTGTTATGAACCATATTAATGAATCGGTTGGAGTAATATGTTCATACTCATCGCCATATTAATATATAACCATGATATGATTTGGGATATTGAGTGAGATTTACTTATCTCAAAAATTTATGTAAACACTATGTAGATATACCTAATCCATTCCCAATATCATGCCTAATTCAACTAAAGGAAGAATAATTATATTTATAGGATGTATCTTCCCAAAACATCAACTAGATAAGAGTAATAAACTTGATATATAATGGATAATAAATACTTTTTTTAAAAAAGTATACCATTCAACTAATTTAACCCAATATAATAATTATTGCAATTAATAATTAAATTGATCAATAATTCAAAAAAAGATGATAATTAAAGTCTTAAAAAATAATAATTAATAATAACATAAATATAATATTCAATACTTCATGTGATAAGTATATATGCATTGAGACAAAAAATATGAACGTACATATGTTTATTATGTATGGAACATTTTAATATAATAATAAATATGTATTTAGATTATTATAGGGTTTCATGAGACAAGTCTTTACAATATTATTCCATGATTAAAATTTATACTGAAAAAAAACTATCATACTTCTTGCCTCATAGGGAAAATATATTCTATAGACTTGTTCACCATGAGAAAATATCCAGATAGAAAATTAATTCTCCAATTTTTTTTATTTATAAATTTAATAATTAAAATAATGATTTATGATTATTTAGGAGTTCATCAAATGTGAAAATATGAAAGTGAATTTATGTAGAAGGTGTTTTATAAAAATTTTAAGTGTTCTTGAAGTAATAATAAATATTTTAGAGATATGAATTTTTAAATGTTTTAAAGTTAACAAAGTTTCATTTGTGAAAAGTAGAAAAGATTTATATCACATGAATAAGTTTTCATAGTAAAGATCATAAATTGAAAAATCAATAAATGAATTGACAAATGAAATTAAATTGTGAGTTCTCCTTGCTATAATGGACTTTTGTCATAGATAATTGGAAATAATATTCAGTGCGGTGAGTTATGTGAAAGTGAAATAAAATTTTTTGAAATAAAGATTGAGTTTCATGAAACAAATATGACATTTATACTCAAAATAATTCATACCCAATGAATTTGAGTTGAGTGGGATAAAATTAAATTAATTAATCAACACAGTGACATAAACTTACTAAGAATATATATTAGGTGTTGTTAACTATACTTAATGAAATTATATAAGTTAAAGATCAAATTATTTCTACTTAATATATCATTGAGGCATACTATACATTACACAAATCAATAGAAAGGATAATTAGACTCAATGAAATGATGTACCATGAGATTTAAAAATTTTATTTAATTTCTTTATGTTGGATTAAAATAAGGACAAAATGAAATATTTTAATAAAATTTAATGAGGATAATATCATTTTAAATGAGTGTCAATCAAGTTCATTTGAATATATGATCAAAGTTATATATCATTACTTCAAATAAATGAGATATCTTAAGGATTTAAATAGGTAGATGGTTAATTTATTTTTATATCTTGAATATGAATTGATTCATTCACTAACTTATGATATCAAATAAAAATATTAATATAGAATTATGATATATATATATATAATAATAAATTTATTA
Organism: Viscum album; assembly: GCA_963277665.1. Taxonomy (NCBI): domain Eukaryota; kingdom Viridiplantae; phylum Streptophyta; class Magnoliopsida; order Santalales; family Viscaceae; genus Viscum; species Viscum album. Next base: position 954,843,115 of record OY728143.1, on the reverse strand, counting down.
GGAGAGTGATTGACACGTATTGGAGAATCGATAGACTTGATCCCTTTTAAGATATAATGATTTTGATGAGAGTTTTATATACTCTTAGAGGAACATTATTGGATTCTACTTATGAGTATAAAATATCATAATATTTATGAAAGTCTAATTTTGAGTTTATTAATGATTTTATTTTGTTTCAAAGTGTTTATTAATTATATATAGAAGAAGGGTAACTATTAACTTGGTGGGATACAATTTTAGGGGATAAAAGATGATACATTTATGCTAAAACCAAAGATATTATTAAATTTTAATCAATATTAAGGATGAATAGATAATCTAAATTATGAGTTTTTTGGAAGAAATATAAGATTGTGTATGAGATTTTTTGAGTAAATAATTTAATAGTTCATTATTAATATAAAATATTTATAATCAAATTTAAAGTAAAGGAAATATAATTTCTGAATTTGAAATGAAAATTTTGAAAACTATGTAGTATTTAATATCATAGAATAAAGTCTACATCCATGTTAAATTATTAGTAAATGATATAAAAATATCCCTGAATATTTCCATATAAGCATGTTTTGAGATTTGGGAAAGATTTTTTATGTCTTAACATTAGAACAGAGCTGTGTAAGTTTTAAAATAGGTTCATATATGATACATGACATGGAAACATGAGTAAAAAATGCATTCTAAGGTTGAACTAACCATTTAATAGGTTTAAGAAGTGTGTTCCGAAATATTCATGAGATTTACTTAGGGTTTGATTCATATTGAATTAGTTATTTAAAAAATTATATCTTCATAATATATTTGAAATCTAAAGAATTTCTAAATTTATTTGTAGTATTATTTTTATATATAACTAAATATATAGTTTTTTGAAAGATTTAAAAGGGTTGTGATCAATATTAATGAAATTTAAAATTTAAATAATTGCCCCATATTTTAAAGGTAAAGAAGTACTGGTATCTATGGGATATTAAAAATAAAATATATAAATAAATTTAGATTCAAATTTATCTTTTATTTCATGGTACACTTATAGATAATATATCTAGTTAAGAAAAAATTGATGAAAAAACATATAGTGTGAAGACATGAGACTTGGTAGATAAAATTAATACATAATAACTGTATATACTAATCAACTATATTATTATAATGATATAGAAACTTGAAGATGATAAATATGATATTCATAAAGAATTTTTCCAAAATAGAATCTTCCATGTTTACTTTTTTTTATCTTGAATTATTTATTATCTTTGGAAAGCTTAAGAGAAAAATAATTAATGTGAAATTTTTATGAAAACAATTTGTCGTGAGATTAAAAGAGTATGTTTACCTAGGACTCAAAAATGAACTATTCCTAAATTTTATAATCATAATTATTGTGTTTAGTAATCTTTGGTACCCCAAAAAATCATCATGTGTATGATTTTTGACATATCACATTTTAGTGAACCAAATAAAATATGTTGTGTTCATATATTTATATTTATTTCTATGTATATCTAATATGAACTTGTTTACACTTCATTTTTCATGGAATTATATCTTAAAAAGAGGAAATTATTCTATTTATCATGTATTTAAGGTCTAAATATCTTTTGTCTAGTTGAAAAACAACTCAATAGTGGTGAATCAATTGAAGTGTGTACGAATAAAGAGTTTTCAGAGAGGAATGAGATTTTTGGGATTTAATGTCACGACCCGTCCTCGGGGCCCGTGCCGTAACTACCCCAAGCCCGCCTTCCATAGGCCAGGGGCTGGCGACTAGCACCAAGGCGTAAATCCAAAAAAAAGGGAAGGCATTGCCTTTGAAAAGTAAACAAGCACCACAGAGTAAGCAAGCGGAAAAGTAAACACTAAGTAAAACTGTACAAGCTGTGCTGAAAGTAAAAGGGGCCGGAAATACAAGCCCAACTGTAAAGTACAACTGAAAGGAAAAACAACAACTGAAAGGAAAAACTGCAGCGTCGAGCCGTCCTCTGGAAGTCCCACCTGAAGGGTGGGTACAGATAGCTCCAATGCTCCTCGGGTCCCGCCGTCCGCTCCGAGCACGTCTCGCCCAGTGGTCCACCTCCAGGTACTGACTCGTCGTGTAGTCCACCTCCGGGTACTGACTCGTCGTGTAGTCCACCTCTGGGTACCGTCCAGTCCTCGAATACTCGGTCTCCATCAGCACTTCCTGTCGTCTGCAACCAACACCACGAAGTGCGGGCATAGCCCGTGCAGGGGTGAGTATAAGCTACTCAGTAGGGACCCCGAGACCCCCGAAGGTCTCCCGAAATCCACAAAGGATAAACCACGAAGAAGAGATACAATCACGAAGCAACATCTGACATGGCTTAGGTATATGCCCATACATATACCTAAGTCATCAATTCCCCGATCGGCTCCAACGTCCGAGCCCCTAGCACAACCCAGTCCACACAGGAAAGCAAAACGCATACCCACGCAGGATAGAACAACACAATCCACAAAGGAGAGAAACACAAGATTCAGCTCAAACCAGGATTTTCATTATCAAAAACGTAACTGCTGAAGAGCCCCATCTCTGAAGTGTACAGTGGTCCTGTCACGACTCCGAGGTACTTCTCACTAACCTAAGACTGCTGAGGTACTCCTCCTGTCGAGTACCGCGGGTCTGCTGCCAACTACCGGGCGCTCCGTCCGCTGAGGGTCTGCTGCCAAATACCGGGCGCTCACCCAAATAGCCTATAGAGGTACTCCTCCAGTCGAGTACCGCGGGTCTGCTGCCAACTACCAGGCGCTCCGTCCGCCGTGGGTCTGCTGCCAAATATCGGGCGCTCCGTCCACTGGGCTAGTCGACTCACTCCAAGTCGAGTCGGTCGAGCAGTCTTCGGGTCTCAGCCAGCTACACGGTCTCCGTACTCCGTACGCTCGTCTCCAGTATCGCGGGTCTGCCGCTACAACCAAGCGCACCACCTCTATCGAGGAAAACAGAAGATTCAGCTCACACAGGTATACTTCTTCGGATGACGATAAAGATGATCCATGATCCATATAAGTCGTCAGACCCACGAAGGATCGATAGGTAACTAATCTCTGCAGTGACCCACACAGGATCGGACCCACACAGGATCGGGCCCACGCAGGACCTGAAGCCCTGATCCACGTAGGATCGCTGAGTGCAGTAGTCGTCGCAGTCCGCTGAGGATCTCTGCACAGTCGTCGCCGCAGTCCCCTGAGGATCTCTGCACGGTCGTCGTCGGAGTCCACGGAGGATCTCTGCACAGTCGTCGCCGCAGTCCACTGAGGATCTCTGCACGGTCGTCGCTGTCGAAGTAGCAGTCGCAGCCAGCACTAGGGTTCCCGCACACAGCGAGCTCGTTCGGGAGGGTCCGCTCCACGAGCCGAGAGGCTGATACATCAACTTTCACGAAGTCCGAAGTTGATGTATCCAAAAGTTCCGTATCGTCAACAGGAAGTCAACGTCGCAGACAGTGCGTCAATCGGACGCCCGGTCTGAGAGATATTGGCATTTTCGTCCCAGGGGCCCGGTTGGTTTTTAAGGCAAAACCAACCTGACCGCACTCCACCTGCGTCCGAACCTCGGGCGGAGTATGCCAAAAGATCCGTCTCACTTATAGGAAATCAACCAAGCTGACGGCACGTCAATCGGACGTCCGTAGCTCAAGATATGAGCATTTCCGCTCCGAGGGCCTGGTTGGTTTCGTGTACGAACCAACCCGGCCGAACCCCATGTATTCCGAAACTTTGAGTGCGATAAACCGAAACGACCGTCTCGATCCAAGGATCGCGTTGCCGCTGACTGCGGGTCGTTTGGAGGTCCGTAGCTCAAGATACGGCCATTTGAACGAAGTCCGTCCGAAGACGGGGGGTCCGGGCCGACCCGGCCCGACCCCCCCTGGTTGGCCCGAACCGGGTCGGGTCCGACTCGGTTGGCCCGGCCCGGCCCGGCCAAGGCCGGTCCGGCTCGGCTCGGCCGAGCGGCCGAGCGACCGACGCGGGGGAAAGCCGCCGCCCCGCGGGACACCCCCGCGGCACCCGCGGGGTGTCGGCCAGACACCCGCGGGGTGCCGCGTGACAACCCCGCGGCACCCGCGGGGTGTCGCCCTGGACACCCGCGGGGTGCCGCGGGACAACCCCGCGGCACCCGCGGGGTGTCGCGCTGGACACCCGCGGGGTGTCGCGCTGGACACCCGCGGGGTGTCGCGCTGGACACCCGTGGGGTGCCGCGCGACAACCCCGCGACACCCGCGGGGTGTCGCGCTGGACACACGCGGCACCCTAGGGGTGTCGCGCTGGACACCCGCGGGGTGCCGCCGCCTCCGGCCGCCGGCGCCGCCTCCAGCCGCCAGCGCCACCACCGGCTTCCGCGGGCCGCCAGAGTCGCTCCGGTGACCGGTTTTCCTTCTCGTCTGCGCCATTGTTCCTCCCGGGTTCCGTTCTTTACTGCAGGATCATCAAACACCCGTTGCAGCACGTTCCGTCGTCGCCCGCCAAATCCGCAAAACACGAAGAACGACGGAGGGTTGTCGGGCCGTGTTCGTTTGACCCGCACCCTCCGCGTTAGATAAAAACAACGTGAGAAAAATTGTTCAACACATGAACTGACAATTTTAATAAAATAAAATTGTTCATTTGAAACCGGCTCTTAAGTTTTTAAAGAACGTTCACGGGAATATAAAGAGGGGTATTCCAAAATTATAAAATCCCTACCTCGTCGATCGTCGCGCGCAGACGTTCTTCGCGGAAAGGATCGTTGTGGAAGAGAGGGATCGCCGCGTCGTCGCGGGGAGGCGTCACGTCGTCGCGGAATCCGGCGTTGAGTCGGCGAGCTCAACGAACCAAGAACAACAGATTTAAATTATTAATATTTAAATCTGTGTTTCGTTAAAAACCAAAAGAAAGGAACTTTTGAGAGGAAATCCGAAATCACTCACCTCAAACGGTCGGTGATCGGAGATCGGAGCGTGGAAGAACGTCACGGACGGAAGCGTCGTCGATTTCTGGGTTCGGCGTTCTTCGCGTTCTTCGCGTTCTTCGTGTTCTTCGCGAGGGAGAAGAAGAACAAGAATCCTCTCAAACCTTCTCCAAAGATTTGGATTGGTCTTATTTTATTAATATGCCAACACACGAAACAGGTTAAGAAACGATTGAATTAATTCGTTGAATTAATTCAACGAAAGAAACAGACCATTTAATTCACGAAAGAAACAGCCCATTCAATTCACGAGAGAAACAGCCCAATTAAATGGTCTGTTAAGAATTTAGAAAACGCGTCGGTTGACATTCATTAGGACGGGTTTTCACGGGTGCGTTTCTTAGCGGAAAGAAACGGCGGAGCTCGTGCGGGCCCCACCTCACAAATATCCTACCAAGGGGGTAGGATATTTCCGGATAGCATCCTATCCAGTTCAACTCAGTTCAAGCCGCCTTTAAGTGGCTTCAAGTGGCTTCCAAGTGGCTTAAGTGAAATAAAATAAAGTTGTCGCAAAATTATTTTATTTCTTAACTTTAAGACCGAAAATTAAAAACCACACCCGAGCAAACGCAACTCCGGAAGAGGCGTTTCTAAGCGAATACCGGCGCTGCGATTTCATCAGTGCCCTCAGAATTCGATTCCGGGCACCGGTTCAAAAGTTAGAAAAACCCGCTCATCCGTTCACTGAACGTACCCGAGCCAAACTTCGGAAAATGATTCCGGGCACACCGGGCCTCGGAATCAGGTGCCGTCAGAAACTGCGCTCTTGTAAAATTCCAAAGAAAATTAAGAAAAAAAATTTCCTTGAAATTTACGGGTCTTTACATTACTCCCACCTCAGGACTTTACGTCCTCGTAAAGATACATCATAAACTAGGGAAACAAATGTGGGTACTGAGCACGCATCTGAGCCTCCCGCTCCCAAGTGCTCTCCTGGAGGTTCCCGTGCCGCCATCTGATGCGCACAAGAGGAATCGATCGCCCACGTAGGACCCGCTCCTGTCAATCCTCTATCTCCACTGGGACCTCCACAAAAGTCGCCCCATCATCCACGTCTATCTCCCCATAGTCAATGATGTACGTCGGGTCATGCACGTATTTCCTCAGCTGGGATACGTGGAAGACGTCGTGCACCCGGTGCAACTGAGGTGGCAAATCCAGGCGATAAGCCACCTCGCCAATCCTGCTGAGGACCTGGAAAGGCCTGATGAAGCATGGAGACAACTTGCCGCCTCGGCCAAATCTCCGCAACCACGTCGAGGTGAGACACGCAAGAAGACGTGGTCGCCATCCTCGAACTCTAGTGGCCTCCACCTCCTGTCAGCATATGACTTCTACCGACTCTGTGCTGTCCTCATCCGCTCCTGGATGACCTGAACCTTCTCTGACGTGGCCCGGACCATCTCTGGTCCCACAAGAGCTGCAAGATTTCTTCTTTGCCGATAAGAGAAATATGGTCTCATCCCCTGGATGAACCACATTCTTCGCCTAATACGGTCAATCCCGAGATGGATGATACTAATCCATACCAAGGATGACGTCGTAAGGCCTCGACGCTACTACCAAGAGATCCAACCGTTACTCTTGCCTCCAAGGGTTGAGTCACACTGTCGGCATCAGTGTGTGGTAACTGGGTCTCCTCCAGTAGATGTCTCACAAGTGAGGGTCAAGTCAACAGTCAAAACTGGAACCTCTTAGTAACAACACAAGAGAGGACAGGGAAGTAAATGCCACAAGAAAAGGTGTCTTTTATTACTGCAGCTCAAGTACAAAGACACAAAGCATCTACAAACATACATCAACAAAACTAGAAGCAACATGAACAAAAGTCTCCAGGTCTGGAGCTAGTTCCACTCCTGTCCATCTGCTCCCAGAGCTCCATGATCGAAGGCCTCGGCTGCCTGAAGCTGAGCTCCCGCATGCTCACCTACTCCCTGTGGTCGGGGCGGACCTCCTGGTGGTGGTGGTGGCAGAGCCTCAAAGCGTCGCCCACCTCCTGCTGCGCGGCCAGCTTCTCTGCCTCGTCCGCCTCCTCCCTATGGACCGCCACGATCGAACCTCTGCCTCTGCCTAGGAGGTTCTTCACTTAACTGCTGATCATCAGCATGGCGGGTCGGATAGTCACGAGCCATGTGACCAATCCCGCCACAGGAGTAACACTGACCACTCTCGGCACGCCTGGCTCTGACTCTACCCCGGCTCCCCCGCACAACTGAGCCTGAGTCGTGCAGTCGGCCACCGGTAGGTCTGGTCTGCCTGGAACCCCGAGTCATCCGTCGGCTACCTGCTGCCGATGACTCCGCTATCTTCCGCCCTGCGGCAGGTCTCTCTGTGGACTCAGCCAGGAAGCTCTCGATCAGAAGGGCTCGCTCTAGCACTCCTGCCTGGGTCGGGATGCTGAGAGAGATCAGCGATGCCCTGATCTCATGTCTCAATCCCTGCTCGAAGGTCCGGGCCCGGAAGAAGGGGTCCCGTACCATGTCTGTCGAGTACCGAGAAAGGTCTGTGAACCTCACCGCGTACTGAGCGACCGTCAAGCAGCCCTGCCGCAGCTGAAGAAGCTCCTGGATGCGCACCGCACGGAGGGTGGCCGGGACGAACTCTGAGCGGAAGAGGCTCTCGAAGTCCGTCCAGATGTGGGTGGCCTCATCGTGTACCTGGAGCATCAGGCTCCACCAGCGTCCGGCTGCTGCGTGCAGCAGGCTCGCCGCGAGGATCACCATGAGGTCTGCTGGTGTCCTCACTAGCCTGAAAACTCGGAAGACCACCTCCAGCCAGTCCTCGGCTGCCTGGGGGTCCGACTCCCCACAGAACCTGGGTGGTCGCTAGTGCTGGAACTCGTGCAGAGCTCCGAGGTGTCGTGCGTCGTCAGCTGCCAGTGCTGGAAGCATCGGGGGCTCGGCGGGTAAAGGTACCGCCGGTGCCTCTGCTGTCAACGGGCCCTGTACCGAGGCCTCGTCGCTCGGCGGGCTGTCGTCGCGCCCTACTCTAGGAACCCTAGCTGGCTGCTGTCGTCGTGCCATCCTGAAAAGGAAACAAGTATTCCACGGTCAGAACAGTATACCTGGTGAGCTGACACAAGTAATCACAAAGAAAACTTAAAACACACATGCAATCAATGTTTTCGTGCATTAAGTCGGGAATCAGAAGTCAGGGTCCTGGTGTATGGATATGTCGGCCGCCGCACCAACACTGGACTCCCTGGACTGATAACCACACTCAATACGCTAAACACTATTGCTTCACATAGAAGAAAGATCAGAGTCTGCGGTAGAACCGACCACCTCTGATACCAATTTGTCACGACCCGTCCTCGGGGCCCGTGCCGTGACTACCCCAAGCCCGCCTTCCATAGGCCAGGGGCTGGCGACTAGCACCAAGGCGTAAATCCAAAAAAAAAGGGAAGGCATTGCCTTTGAAAAGTAAACAAGCACCACAGAGTAAGCAAGCGGAAAAGTAAACACTAAGTAAAACTGTACAAGCTGTGCTGAAAGTAAAAGGGTCCGGAAATACAAGCCCAACTGTAAAGTACAACTGAAAGGAAAAACAGCAACTGAAAGGAAAAACTGCAGCGTCGAGCCGTCCTCTGGAAGTCCCACCTGAAGGGTGGGTACAGATAGCTCCAATGCTCCTCGGGTCCCGCCGTCCGCTCCGAGCACGTCTCGCCCAGTGGTCCACCTCCAGGTACTGACTCGTCGTGTAGTCCACCTCCGGGTACTGACTCGTCGTGTAGTCCACCTCCGGGTACCGTCCAGTCCTCGAATACTCGGTCTCCATCAGCACTGCCTGTCGTCTGCAACCAACACCACGAAGTGCGGGCATAGCCCGTGCAGGGGTGAGTATAAGCTACTCAGTAGGGACCCCGAGACCCCCGAAGGTCTCCCGAAATCCACAAAGGATAAACCACGAAGAAGAGATACAATCACGAAGCAACATCTGACATGGCTTAGGTATATGCCCATACATATACCTAAGTCATCAATTCCCCGATCGGCTCCAACGTCCGAGCCCCTAGCACAACCCAGTCCACACAGGAAAGCAAAACGCATACCCACGCAGGATAGAACAACACAATCCACAAAGGAGAGAAACACAAGATTCAGCTCACACCAGGATTTTCATTATCAAAAACGTAACTGCTGAAGAGCCCCATCTCTAAAGTGTACAGTGGTCCTGTCACGACTCCGAGGTACTTCTCACTAACCTAAGACTGCTCAGGTACTCCTCCTGTCGAGTACCGCGGGTCTGCTGCCAACTACCGGGCGCTCCGTCCGCTGAGGGTCTGGTGCCAAATACCGGGCGCTCACCCAAATAGCCTACAGAGGTACTCCTCCAGTCGAGTACCGCGGGTCTGCTACCAACTACCAGGCGCTCCGTCCGCCATGGGTCTGCCGCCAAATACCGGGCGCTCCGTCCACTGGGCTAGTCGACTCACTCCAAGTCGAGTCGGTCGAGCAGTGTTCGGGTCTCAGCCGGCTACACGGTCTCCGTACTCCGTACGCTCGTCTCCAGTATCGCGGGTCTGCCGCTACAACCAAGCGCACCACCTCTATCGAGGAAAACAGAAGATTCATCTCACACAGGTATACTTCTTCGGATGACGATAAAGATGATCCATGATCCATATATGTCGTCAGACCCACGAAGGATCGATAGGTAACTAATCTCTACAGTGACCCACACAGGATCGGACCCACACAGGATCGGGCCCATGCAGGACCTGAAGCCCTGATCCACGTAGGATCGCTGAGTGCAGTAGTCGTCGCAGTCCGCTGAGGATCTCTGCACAGTCGTCGCCACAGTCCACTGAGGATCTCTGCACGGTCGTCGTCGGAGTCCACGGAGGATCTCTGCACAGTCGTCGCCGCAGTCCACTGAGGATCTCTGCACGGTCGTCGCTGTGGAAGTAGCAGTTGCAGCCAGCACTAGGGTTCCCGCACACAGCGAGCTCGTTCGGGAGGGTCCGCTCCACGAGCCGAGAGGCTGATACATCAACTGTCACGAAGTCCGAAGTTGATGTATCCAAAAGTTCCGTATCGTCAACAGGAACTCAACGTCGCAGACGGCGCGTCAATCGGACGCCCAGTCTGAGAGATATTGGCATTTTCGTCCCAGGGGCCCGGTTGGTTTTTAAGGCAAAACCAACCCGACCGCACTCCACCTGCGTCCGAACCTCGGGCGGAGTATGCCAAAAGATCCGTCTCACTTAGAGGAAATCAACCAAGCTGACGGCACGTCAATCGGACGTCCGTAGCTCAAGATATGAGTGTTTCCGCTCCGAGGGCCCGGTTGGTTTCGTGTACGAACCAACCCGGCCGAACCCCAAGTATTCCGAAACTTTGAGTGCGATAAACTGAAACGACCGTCTCGATCCAAGGATCGCGTTGCCGCTGACGGCGGGTCGTTTGGAGGCCCGTAGCTCAAGATACAGCCATTTGAACGAAGTCCGTCCGAAGACGGGGGGTCCGGGCCGACCCGGCCCGACCCCCCCTGGTTGGCCCGAACCGGGTCGGGTCCGACTCGGTTGGCCCGGCCCGGCCCGGCCAGGGCCGGTCCGGCTCGGCTCGGCTCGGCCGAGAGTCCGAGCGGCCGACGCGGGGGAAAGCCGCCGCCCCGCGTGACACCCCCGCGGCACCCGCGGGGTGTCGGCCAGACACCCGCGGGGCGCCGCGTGACAACCCCGCGGCACCCGCGGGGTGTCGCCCTGGACACCCGCGAGGTGCCGCGTGACAACCCCGCGGCACCCGCGGGGTGTCGCGCTGGACACCCGCGGCACCCGCAGGGTGTCGCGCTGGACACCCGCGGGGTGCCGCCGCCTCCGGCCGCCGGCGCCGCCTCCGGCCGCCGGAGTCGCTCCGGTGACCCGTTTTCCTTCCCGTCTGCGCTGTTGTTCCTCCCGGGTTCCGTTCTTTACTGCGGGATCATCAAACACCCTTTGCGGCACGTTCCGTCGTCGCCCGCCAAATCCGCAAAACACGAAGAACGGCGGAGGGTTGTCGGGCCGTGTTCGTTTGACCCGCACCCTCCGCGTTAGATAAAAACAACGGGAGAAAAATTGTTCAACACATGAACCGACAATTTTAATAAAATAAAATTGTTCATTTGAAACCAGCTCTTAAGTTTTTAAAGAACGTTCACGGGAATATAAAGAGGGGTATTCCAAAATTATAAAATCCCTACCTCGTCGATCGTCGCACGCGGACGTTCTTCGCGGAAAGGATCGTCGCGGAAGAGAGGGATCGTCGTGTCGTCGTGGGGAGGAGTCGCGTCGTCGCGGAATCCGGCGTTGAGTCGGCGAGCTCAACGAACCAAGAACAACAGATTTAAATTATTAATATTTAAATTTGTGTTTCATTAAAAACCAAAAGAAAGGAACTTTTGAGAGGAAATCCGAAATCACTCAACTCAAACGGTCGGTGATCGGAGATCGGAGCGTGGAAGAACGTCACGGACGGAAGCGTCGTCGATTTCCGGGTTCGGCGTTCTTCGTGTTCTTCGCGTTCTTCGCGAGGGAGAAGAAGAACAAGAATCCTCTCAAACCTTCTCCAAAGATTTGGATTGGTCTTATTTTATTAATATGCCAACACACGAAACAGGTTAAGAAACGATTGAATTAATTCGTTGAATTAATTCAACGAAAGAAACATACCATTTAATTCACGAAAGAAAAAGCCCATTCAATTCACGAGAGAAACAGCCCAATTAAATAGTCTGTTAAGAATTTAGAAAACGCGTCGGTTGACTTTCATTAAGACGGGTTTTCACGGGTGCGTTTCTTAGCGGAAAGAAACGGCGGAGCTCGTGCGGGCCCCACCTCACAAATATCCTACCAAGGGAGTAGGATATTTCCGGATAGCATCCTATCCAGTTCAACTCAGTTCAAGCCGCCTTTAAGTGGATTCAAGTGGCTTCCAAGTGGCTTAAGTGAAATAAAATAAAGTTGTCGCAAAATTATTTTATTTCTTAACTTTAAGACCGAAAATTAAAAACCACACCCGAGCAAACGCAACTCCGGAAGAGGCATTTCTAAGCGAATACCGGCGCTGCGATTTCATCGGTGCCCTCAGAATTCGATTCCGGGAACCGGTTCAAAAGTTAGAAAAACCCGCTCGTCCGTTCACTGAACGTACCCGAGCCAAACTTCGGAAAATGATTCCGGGCACACCGGGCCTCGGAATCAGGTGCCGTCAGAAACTGCGCTCTTGTAAAATTCCAAAGAAAATTAAGAAAAAAAATTTCCTTGAAATTTACGGGTCTTTACATTTAATTCCACCTCATATGGTTTTCCCTAGGATCTAAAAGCCATGTGCATGTACAAACTGTGAACCACAATAATAAAATAGATAGAACCCACAACATGTTTAGTGCATGGTTTGGAAAATTATTCGAAAATAGTGTTCCATAAAAAAGTGGAGATAGAATCATGCACATATTTGGCATATGATTCCCTTAACAATTTATATGAACCATCAATCCTAGAAAATTTATCCAATAACTTATTGTCTATAAATAAATTACACATTGAACCATGATTAAGCCCCTTGTCCACTGGAGAACATTGTGGACAAACTAATTAATAATATCAGGACCAAATTAGAGGTAAGGAACTATTTAGGGAGGGATTATCTTAGAGAATATCAAAGGTCCATCAAGGTTATAAGGAAATTCTTGACTATTTTATTCTTATTATTCTTTTTATTATTATATCTATAATTAATTATTATAAATATTCTTCAGTTCTTATAGTTTAAGATTCTTAGTTTTTAAATGATCATCAAACCCTCTTTTTTTATATTTCATGACTCTTCTTATGTGAAAATATAATTTTTCCAATTAATATTACACTTACGCATTTATTTTGAGGGTTACATAATGGTAAAATGGGCTTACAATCCATTACATAATATTGAAATTATTTTTCCTTGATTTTGGTAAGGGTAAATACACTTTTCCATTGGATGTATAAGGGTAAGATTAGTTTTTTGAAGGATTTATCATGGTATCCTACAACAGCATAAGGGTAGATATGTTTTCACAAGGAATTTGTAAAGGCACCCCTAGGGATATGTAAAGGTAAGGTGTAATTTAATGTACTACACAAGGGTAAGAAGGGATTTATATAAGGGTAACCACATTTTTTCTTAAGTTACATAAGTGTAATGCGGAGTTATTAAAGGTTGTGTAAGTGTAGGGTTGTGTTTCGTAAGTGTAAGTATGTCATTCTGGGGATAATGTAAGGGTGACCTGGTATCCTCATGAAACACCTAGGATCATCATGTGGGTAAAACCATCTTACCCATTTACATATCCTTTTTGAAAAAATGATTTTTACCCAATTTCTTCATTTCTTCTAAGCTAACACGTGACTACAACGCATTTTGATGACCTTAAAAGTATAAAATATTTGGAAATATATTCCATTGGCTTGTTCAGGTTTAAGACACCTTTATGGGTGAAATTAAACTCTATGTATTCATGATCCATTTAAAAGAAAAATTTAATGGGGAATTTACTTATGGATTCACAAAACTATAAATTCTTCATCCAGGATATGTGAAGTATTTTTTGAGTTTTTTATTGTTTCCATGAAGGATAGAACCATTTTCCTCTCCCTCTTCTATGTTTGGTCCATGATATTATGGTAATAATTTATATGTATCTGTTCATGGGAAATTTTTAAATTAACCTCTCATAAGATATCTAGAAATTGATAAGTAATTCTTGAATTGATTATAAAATAATAATTATAAGAAAATAATAATAAATTAATACCATATGATTATATATTATTATTATATGGAGATATAATATTATCACATGTGGCCTTAAGATTATTATATGAGTAAAAAATTTATAGAAAATTCATTGGAATAATTTGATAATTTGGAAATTATCTAGGAGATATGAACTATTATAACATGTGGTGTTTTTTCTTTTTTGAAATAATATTGTTGGAAATGGTCCTAAGTAACTTTTAAGAGTGTTTGCAACTCAATGATATATGGATTATATTTAGGTGAATATTCCTTGAAAAACATAGAAGCTCTTCACAAAAACCATGGGTTAGGAAGTTCCTTGAAATTTGGGGCTCTCATAAAAAATTTCTTCTATAGTTGATTCATGTGTTAGTTTGGGTTTTTTTCTCTGTTTAGGGTCATTTATTAATGGTGTGTGTATTTTTTCTTCCTTAGTTTTATTATATTATCTAATTTCCATGTTTGATGTTGATTCACACCTTAGATAACCTATCAATAGTGTGAAGATTCAGGGCATATCAAGTAGTTTTTATCCAGGGATTTGAGGCCAAGGTACCATAAAGGTAAAGGATAAACAAGATATTTAGATCTGAGATCTAACTAAAGCCCTTAGTAGCTTACTCAGAAAATGAATCAGACTAATCATACAAACTAGGGATAAGGTTGTTGAGCCATGTTAGGCTGTGTATATGTATTGGATCAATTTCTAGTAGATGGTGGTGAGGAAAAATCCACTATTTGATATATAATGTTGATCACTTATAATTTATCTTCTTCTTTTTTGATAACAGTGCTTCCCATTCCTTCATATATGCACAATTAGTCACTAGATGTAACTTATCAGTCATGTTATCCTATTAGTTACTTTACCATGATACACAATTGGTGACAAAAGTATAAAATCTTTAGTGATGTACAAAGTTCCCTATATTCATCTCCAGTTATTAAAATATGTAAAACTTCATGATAATATAGATGATGAGATTCAATGTGATTATCAACATAGATTGTCGGACTAGCTTTCAAACAAACATTTATTACTAATAGATATGGGTACCTTTTACTTTATCAAAGTAAGAGAGATACATGGTGATAATAGAATTGGAAATGGGAGTAGGAAAATTTGGTCCAAACTTATGCTATATTGGGATGATCACGATATAGATGGAGTACTTGGATCTTTCTAAAACATTAGTGGAAACCCCCTCGAATTTTCCTCCAGTCTTGGATATCTATGAGGATTTATTCCTTTATAAATTTATAGGAATTACTCATGATAAAATGTTTGACTTTGAGATAGATATTATGCTGAGTGCATACACCAATTTGTTACCCATATATTGTATGAGACCAGATGAGTTGAAGGATCTCAAGGTGAAGCTCTAGGACTTGGAGTAGAATGGTTTTATCAAGATAAGTACATCATAGTGGGGTGCAACTCTCTTATTTTCCAAGAAGGTGGAAGTAAGTATTTTTATATTCATAAATTATCTAAAGTTAAACTAGGTGAAGATGGAGAATTAATATTCTATACCATAGATATATAATCTTTCCAATATGTTATGTAGAACATGACAGTTATATAATATCGATCTTTGATCTATAAATAACCAGTTGTGGGTTAGATTGGAGGAAATCCTGAATATAAAATTTAAAACATTTATCGACCTTATGAGTACTTGGTGATTCCGTTTGGACTGATGAACACAAAAATAAATTTTATGGATCTCATGAACAAGATATTTGATCCTTAACTAGACACATTCACTATGTTTTTCATTAAAAAAATCCTTATATACTCTCTCACACTAGGGAAATCTATAATACATCTTGAGATAGTCCTGAGTATGCTTCAATCACATCAGCTTTATGCCTATATATCAAAGTGTATCTTTTGGATTCAATAGTTAAATTTCTTATGGAATGTGATGTATTAGGTCGGTATATCAATGCATCCATTGAAAGTGGAGGTTGTGGTGTCTTGGACACATCCCTAGAACATTTTTGAGATGAAGGGATTATTGGGTTTGAAAGGATATTATAAATGTTTTGTCCCGAACTTCTCTCCGGATTATCTACACATATGACTTCATCACTGAATAATTGAGTAAGGTTCCAGTATTTAGAAAAAATTGAATAGAAATTTATTTAGATTAATAGGATATTGACTGTAACTCGAGTGTTGATACTAACAGAGCCTGGGATTAGATATGTACTAAACTATTATGGATCATAAATTCGATTTGGAGTGGTACTAATATAGAGAAAGAAGGTAGTATCTTATCAGTCATGATAGTTGTGAACCAATGACCAAAAATACCCCACTCCTAATCTAGATCTAGCATACATGGTTCACACTCTGAAGTGTCTTAAACACAATATATTCTGTGAGAGGTATAATTTCTACACTAACCACAAGAGCCTCCATTACATCTTTACATAGTGGAACTTGAAATTGAAGAAGATATAATGGGTGGATTGTCTAATGATGTTTGACTTTGAGATAGAATATAGACAAATGAATGATAATGTCGTAGTAGACTATATTTTATGTATGAAATAGGAAGCTTATTATCTTGGTGAGAAGCCATTAGATGAGTAGTGATGCTTTATAATCTTCTTATATAACTGAAAAATGGATTCTTTTAAGGATAAAGGATTGATAGCATGTTCTCCTTTAGTGTTCATATCTTCTTTTATCGACTGGTTAAAGGATAGATAAGACACAACCCTAGAGTGTGCTGTGATTTTGGACAAGCTAACTAGAGGTGAATGAATACTTAACGAGTTATTGGGTGACAATAATGTGATCATTTTGTATAGAAGCATAGTATTCCCTAACTATATAAAAGAGGGGTTTATGAGGTACTTATGTACCCCAATATGGATAGTTCATCCTAGTGTGAAAAATATATACCACAACATAAAACGATAGTTTTGGCATCGAGGGATGAAGTGGGACATCGCTGGGTATGTTTCCAAATGCCTTACTTACTAGAGGGTAAAGTCCAATCACCAATGACTTTGTGGTTTTCTCTAACAATATTTAATAAAAAAATTAGTGGTTTGATCTCATTATGTACTTTGTGATGGGGTTACCCAGGACCTCAATAATTCATAACATTATCTAGATAATTATCGATCAGATGATGAAGGTTAATAATTTCTTACTAATCTAAGAGAATTTTTTAGTAGATAGGCTGGGAAGGTTATTTTTCCATGAGAAAGTACACATATAGAGGGTTCTCTTAAGAATTGATTCCGATAGGGATGCATGTTTGATCATTATGATTTTATAAGGTATTGAAAAAATCCCTAGTGACTCAGCTGATATTGAGCATAACGTATCATGCTTAAATAGATTGGAAATCAAAGAAAATGATTAACATACATGAGGATATAATCTAATATTTTTTTCTATAAATTAGTGGAACTATAGATTATCACCTATCCTTGGTGGAGTTCACTTACAATAAGTTTCCAGGAAACCATACAGATGAAACTGTTTGAGGGTTTCTATGGATGATTTTACCACTCAGTGCTATGCTAGGACAAGGAGGGTGAGGCTATAGTTATCGAGATACTATTTTCTAGGAGGTCGTAGAGAGGTTTTAGTTGACCAGGAAGTGGTTGGTGACTTCTTAGAGCTAGAATCAATCATATGTAATCTGAAAGAGGTGAAATTTTTTTGTTCACTATTGTGACCATGTTTTCTTATGAGTGATGCCTTAGTTGAGGTATCATCTTTTGTGGAATTAAAGAAAACTAACACTATGGTTTTCTGATCCCTTCAGGATCGTTGAATTGTTGGGGGTAATGGCGTACCATCTAGAACTTCCTTCATGTTATTGAGTTATGTGTGATGTGTTCCATGTTTCTCAGTATCATAGGTAAATTATTGATCCTACGCATGTTATAGAATGAAAACAAATTGAGTTATAGCAATAACCATATTATGAGGAGTGTCCGGTGTTTATTATAGACTAGAGTTAGATGGTATTGTATGTAAATATGGTTCGCCTTTCTAGGATCCTATAGAAGCATCGAAAAATACAAGAGGAGATGTGGGAGCGAGATTTATATGTTCAATATTAGTGGTATGAGTTGTTTAAGAAAGACCATTATAGACACCTCTAGATGATGTGAAGTCATTGGAAGTTGATAATTTTAAGATTCTCAATTTTTAAAGAACCTTCAAAACCTAATTTTTTAATGTTTTATATGTCTTAGTGTGTGAAAATATATTATTTTCCACCAAATATTACCCTTAATCATGATGTTTTAAGGGGTTTAAGGGTAAAATTTGTTTCCAAACCTCTTTATAAGGGTCGAGTGGTTTTAATTGAGTTTTTAAGGACTAATCCACTTTTCTGTAGGTTAAATATAGGTAAGACAAATTTTCTAAAGGTTTCGTAAGGGAAACATACTACTATGGAAGGGTAACTCAATTTTTACTAAGGATGTATAAAGTTTCCCCTGGTGTTGCATAAAAGTAATATTTAATTCCATACAATACATAAGGGTATTCCCAACTTCATAAAAGCTCAGGCATGGATTCACGTAAGGGTAACCCCCTATTTTCATATGTTTTATATAGAAAATGTATACAATGCATAAGGGTAACCTAGATTTTTCAAATGAAACATAAGGGTAGGGCTATTTTATGAAAGAGAAATTCATTATTTTCAAGGGATTCATAAGGGTAACTCAGTACCATCCCATGAAACCTAGGAGATACATATCGTTAAATCCATGTTACCCTAATGAGGTACCCTTTTGGGAAAAATGATTTCCCATATTTTCTCATTTCATCTTCCCCATCATTCACCTATAACTTCTTTTCATGAACATTAAATATTGAAATATTGGGGAATCTATTCCATTCACTCATTTAGGTTTAAAATTCCCTTAGTGTTGAAATTAAAGGCTCCTCATTCGAGGTATTTTTAAATGAAAAATTAAATATTGAATTTACTTTTGTGGTTCCCAACACTGTAAAAAAATATTAAGCATGATTGTTTTAAAAAAATATCAAATACTTAACTACCTTGGGTTTTAGGATATTCCCTTGAAAATGGTCAACCTATAACTTCATCTCCTAGGATCTATGAAGTCTTCTTTGAATTTTAGTTCTATTTTAAAGGATGTATTAAACCCTTATCTTCTTTTACTTACATAGTTCGGTGTATCATTTTAAGGGAATAATTTATTGGTATCCTTTAATGATAATTTTTTTAATTAAGATATTCTAATATTTTTTGGAATTAATAAGGAATTTATGAAATGATAATAACCAATGAATTATCAAAGAATAATGATAATAGAATACTACATGATTATTTTTGATTATTATATTGAGATTGAACATAACCACAAGTGGTTTTGTAATTATTCTTTGTGTATAAAATTATTAACACATGTGTTGGCCTAATTTTATAATGTAGAAATTATCTAGGACTGTGAAACGATTATCACAAATGGTTTTTACTTTATTTTTTGATATAAAATTGATGGAATCAGTCATAGGAATCCTAGGTGACTGATTAGAATAGACTAATACATTAATAAGATTAAGGTGACGATTCTTTGACAAATGATAAATTTATCCATCAATGACTTTAAGGTAAGAAGATTATTAACATTTTGGGATCTCGTATACATCTGTTTCCATGGTTGATTTTTGTGTTAGAATGGGTTGTGTTCTCAATTGATAATGAGATATTGTGGGTGTGTGAATTTTTTTATTACCCATATATGATCTTTGATCCATGAGTTTTATTAGAGTGGATTTTATCTATGTTCAATTATGATTCACATGATGTTTTTGATTCTACCATATATCTAATGATTCCTTGTGTATATATATATCATAATTTATCTTGTTTTGTATTATCCCAACTTTGAATGCATGGTTCATGGTACCCATGATAGGTGACCGTTATAGTATGATTACTCCTTGTAAGGGAAGCACACATCATAAAAAATGTTGAAAATTGTGAAGCATGATATTCTTATGGCTCCATGAAACTCAATGTTTTGAGGATTCTGAAGAACATGTTTAAACATGATTCTTTGTGGATTCTTAGTAGATTTTTAACTCAATGATTTGTGGATTATGTGTATCATTCCCACTAGATGAATTATGGATGAAAAGTTCTTTGATGATATCTTTTCAGATTGATTCTTGATCATTTTTTATAAGCCCTGATCATCATTTCAGCATATAGCTAAAGTAGGTATGGATGGGGGTTTGTGGCGGTTTTGTTAGCATACAATCGCTTGGTAATTTTGTGTGTGTGTTTTTTATGCTCAACGTAGAATTTTTTGTTATCATGGAATAGACATGTTATACTTTTGAACATGTTTTATGGATGTATTACTGGCTTCTTATTATTTTTAATTACTCACACCTTGTATGGGCATCCTGATGCACGTGAAGACTTCATTTACAAGGATCCGAGTGTGAGAAAGAGACCAATGGAAGATGACTAAGAAGTAGGGAATAGTTATGAAAGTGGTTCTAAGATAAAATTTGGGTTAAACTTCAGTTTAATTAATTAATTATTTCTTGTATTTTTATTATGGATCAGATTTATAAATTGGGATACCATTTACTTATTCTATAACTAATATTCCATCATGATAGATTTTTCATGTTTACTATAATTGTTTTTCTTTTTTATATTATTTCATATTATTATTTTTGATAGTATTGATACTAAGGGTATAATATCTCCATTTATGGATATAGAACCTTTATGAAAGTTGGAAGTATCTTACATACCGGGTGGCACACATGAGGTTATGTGGAACTCTAATCCAGGCCGAGTGGTTTGAGCTGGGTCATTGCAAATTCCATTTCCCATGATTGAAAAATTTTCCTTTTATTTCATGGTTCTTGATAATGATAGAGGGACGTTGTTGTTATTGAATTGAATTTTTGTGTTTATGTTATTTATAAATGTATTTTAATTTATGTTTGAACTAAATCTTTCATTAGATATGATTTATCATATTAGGAATGTTGTACTAAAAACTAGTGATGTATCACATAAGATTTTTTTTGGAAATACTTATTAGGTCCATGTTTATGTAAACGATAATGAAAGGGTTGATCAAAATTACAATTTTTTTTCTTTATTTGGTATAGAAATAAAATATTTTGGTTATGGGTTGAAGACAATGACAAAAACTATTCCATCAGAAGTTAAAATATTCTCTTCAATCAGAAACTCTTATAGAAAACCAAAACTTGGTGGAAGAAATGGTTGAGAAAAAATAATCAATGGAGCATGTACAATTGGATCTTAATGGAAATATGAAATCATTTTATGTTTCAAAAAGATTCAAAATCATTGAAATTTTGAAAGTGATAATGTGAATGGAATTACTGGAAATATCGATAACTATTAAATCTCTGGGAAGATCACTAGAAGGTGTTTCTCTAGAAGTAGTGGTTTTAAAAAAATGGAGTTGTATGTTGAGTTATTGAGGTATACCAATATAAAATGATCAATTAATAGGATTGGAGGCGATCTAAATTTATTTATTCATATAGATGAAGGATATATAAGGAGAAAAAAACAAGTATAAAGACTTAGTGATTTCAAAATGTGTAAGTTAGATATAAAATGAGAAATGGATTTATTACATGAAAACCAAACCATGGATCTGACATAATTATGACATGGAAATAATGATCAATAGAAAAAATGGTTATATCAGTTCAAGGGGGAAGTAGATAGTGTCACATGGTAAAAGGCCATGTCAGTTTTTAAAGGGTTTAATTAGAAGTAAGGGATATATTTACTTGAAATTTTTTCATACGATGTCAATCATAAAACTATTAGAATATCTTTAAGTGTAGTATATTCATAAGGGTTACATATTGAATAGTTATATATATAAAAAATTATAAATATTTTGAGGAGTACAACTTCATTAAGAAACCATTTTTTTATAAACAGAATCAAGGCCTGGTGTACAAGCTAAAAATAACCCTATATGGTTTAAAGGAAGCACTGAGGTAGTAGAACCAAAATTTTGAGGTGTTTATTGTTGAGAATGGATTCATCTAGAGTAATTATAATGATTGATTTTATTGAATGATGATTTAAAATGAAGGTTATATCCTCATTCTATTATATATGGATTATATGATCATGGAAGGTATAGATATGGATTAGATTAATGTGTTAAAATATGATTTTTATATAAGGTTTAATATGAAAGATCTTAGTAAAGATAGTTAGATGTTATAGATGTGAATAAATAAGGAAAAAAAGTAAAAAGCATTGGTTATTTATCAAAAATAGTATATCTATAAGATAATTTAAAGATTTTTAATGGTTAGATACATACCCATGACTACTCCATTGGATAAAACCTTCAAGCTATCTAAAGATAAATCACCTAAAATGAAATAATAGGTAGTTTATATAGTGAAATATCCATATAATTAAGCATTAATTAGTTTTATATAGGTGATGAGTTATATAGGTCTAAACATTACTCATACAGTTGGAGTTATTAGCTAGTTAATGTGGAATTCAAGAAAGGAGCACTAGGATGCTGTGAAGTGGATTCCTCAATATCTCAAATGTTTAGAAGATATAGAGTTTTGTTTTAAAATAGACGATCCATTATAGATATATGTTGATGTCGAAGTTTCAGGGGATATAGATACAAAAGATAGTACTATATGCTTTATGTTCATTTTCTAATGGGAAACCATATGTTGGATTTCAAGACTATAAATGATAGTTTCAATTTCAACTAAAAACCCATTATATGTGGCCATCTTAGAAGCATGTAAAGAATTGGGTTATATGAATTTATTTTTGGATGAAAAATAAAGGATTCAAGAAAGTGTGTTGTTGTTCTATGATAGTTATATTACAATTTAGCTAGAAAAGAATCCACTATTTCATTCATGTATGGAGCACATTAAGATCAAGAATCACTTCATCTGAAATCTGCTAGAATACAAGGGGATGAAACTATACAATATCTGAATAATTTTCACACTATAAAACATTATGATGAAGGTATTATACTAGGAAAGTCTAAGGAATAATTATTCATGTGAATTGGGTGACAAAAATGTAGAAATTCAGACATTAAGTGTTTCAATAGAAGATGATACACTTTTTTTCGACCATGTGTTAGTGGTTGAATAGAATCCATGAATTGGGTATTCAAGTGGGAGTTTTTTCATATATCTTAATATTTATATCTTATCTTGATTATCTTATTATAGATGAATAAATTTTGGAATATAGTAATTAAACATGGGGAGTTTTTTGTAGAATAAGACCAGTAATGATAGGTTGGTTAAGAAGTTTATGTTCCTTAACCAACTGACAAGTGCCCATGTCTTGATGATGGAAGTGTGGAATATTTAGACAATGTAGGGATAACTCCAAAGGGCTTATGTAATGGTTTTTATTATTTTAAAATGGTCACTTAATATTATTTGGTGTGTGGGGGGGGGGTTATATGATATTCACTTCCATTGTTCCCCAAAATATTGTGGTTGAGGCAATGCAATCCATGACCAATCAAATGTGATAATATTCAATGGTGGTATGTTTGTATTTATAAGGAGAAAAACTTAATCAAATAAATGGGTCCCACTATAATGTTATGGGGGTGGGGTCATTTGTAATGTAAATGTAAATTGTAATATCTCTCTCTTCTATTAGTGTAAAGAATTATTAGTTTTCACTTTTGGATTAGAACAGAATTCTGATCCATGTATTTTCTTATTATAATTTTTAGTTCTTCATTTCACTTATGTTTTTATAATAAATATGATTATTAGGTTTTGGAAGTTTATTATCGTGGTTGGGGTGATTTTTTTTCTCGATATTGGTATATAAATTATTCAGTTCATCCATTTCCAAAAGTTTTAGACTTAGTTTTGAAGTTGGAGTTCTAGTGGGTTGCTTCTGGTCATGGTATTTCTAAGTCCAAAAACCTATAGGATATAATCAAAATAAATATCAAAATAAACATCTAGATTCAAATAAAATTAATATATTTCATTAATGCTAAGACTGAAAAATAAGGGTATTAAAACCCTCATCATACTCAACCCCTCTTCAATAACAACAAGTCACTCTACAATCACAGTAGGAGTTGAAGTCTTCCTTAGAAGAAATGATTTCTAAATTTATTACAACTATAAAATAATGGATCCAAAACTAAAATATCATCATTTTAATATTGGAATAATAGATTAGGAAACATTACAATCAAATTTATAGAAGAAAAATGAGAACACTTATGAGTATTACTGAGAAGAATCATAGAGAGTAGGCTATGGTAATGAAATTGAGGTGTGGGAAAGAACATTCAAAATATGAAAAATTGATGGTAATCGTGACAGAAAACTGAAAAAATAATGGTTTTAAACACATTTCAAAGAAATAATTTGAGCTTAGAAAATTATAATCGGATGATGTACCATCAAAGGGAAAAGAACTTTCTCAAGAGAAGGAAATAGTGGATATCAAACCATATGTACCTCCTTTGACATTCTGATACCAAATAAAATAGCGGAATATAGATCACTAATTTTGAATGTTTTTTGACGTCTTATGAAAGATCCATATCAGTATTCCCTTCACCAAGAGACTATAAAAAATAACCACCAATGAATTTTTTTTTGAAGGAATCCATGTCTAATAAGTGGAATTTATAATATTTGGGCTATATTTCTCTAAAAGAGGAGTAATCACTAGTGTTTTAAAACATGATCCCATTAAAGTTACAAGATTTCAATAATTTTTCAGTTTTATTTAGTATTAACCCATTCGAGTTAAAACACACCATATTTTTTTGGATGTTAGTGTCAACCTTTTTCTTTTAAGGGTGTTCACGAATTGGGGTTATGATAATTTAATCTAACTTGAGAGGAACTTAAATTGATCAACTATTCCATAAACTATTCAAAGGCACTTTGGAAAGATGCCTTAGTGATGGTTGAAAAAAATTACATTTTATCTAATTTCCTCATATGTGACTTACAGAAAGGTTTTATTTACCAATGATATGAAACCCCACATGTCACAATGTTGTTTAAATTGTGTTATTCTATAAGGATAAGGTTCAAGTTAAGTTTACATGGAGTTTAAAATCCTAACATGGAAATTTTGAGAGGTTTCCTTATATGCACGGTTAAAGTGCATGGATAGGGGGAATCAATGTGGTCTCTCATCATGGTGTTAATTTTTAGTTTTTTTTATAAATTATCATGTCTTTACAAATGGTGTGAACAAGGCTACGTCCAAACTATGAAATCCCCTAGGAGAAACTGTGTAGGCTCATTGCTGTGTCTGGGGTGTGGCACACAACTTGTACACGGTTTGGTAAATCATTAATTTTGAATCTTATTTTTTACTGTGATGAATGGAATGGTTGGGAAACATTTTTTCTAAATATATGGTTCTTAGGGTGAACCAAGTGAGGGGTCCCTGGCCCATGTATTGGATATGTCATGGTTAGTTCATGTTTTTAAAAAATGTGGAACCAAATTGTGTGGCATGACCAAGTGTTTAATATTTAGGAATGACTCATTTTACACTTTTCAAATTTAATAGGTTTCCACCCTTATTATCAACAATTTTCATCACCCAACCCTTGAGATCCAAAGAGTATCTTCATATTCTTCCGCCTCTTGATCCTTTTACTTTATTTGGTGATCTTCAAGTGGTTTTGAGGTATTTCATCCCTATTTATATCTTCTTTATTTGTCCCTCTCTTTTTTATTTATTTTAGCTCCCCCAATGACTGCTAGATATTTTTTTTGCTGAATTTTGAGTAGTGGGTGGATTTAATGTTAGGTATTATGGTTTTGAGGGTTTTAATGCTCTCTTTGTTCCTATGGGCATGTTCTCCAATTCCAATTATTCTACATAGTTGTTTCTATGAAATTGCTTCATTTTGGCGTTTGATGTTTTTTGGGATTTCTAAATTCCTTCTTATTGAATGTATAAATATATGTGACAACTTTATGGTGAATTGAAACCATTTCAGTGGCTTATGAGTTGGGAATAAATTATTTTTCATGAGAATTGCCGATTTTAATGTTTGAAATGCATTTTTTAATGGTGCTAAGATTTTCAAAAAATACCATATATCTTTTGAAATGGTTTTTCTATTTAGAATAAGATTTTGAATCCAGTTTTGGTTTTCAATGAATTAAAACCATGGTTTAAAAAGAATTTGGTTCTAAATTGAGGTGTTTACCACTAAATGGTTTTATATTGGCTCTTTAGTGATTTTTAAATAGAGTTTTAAAATGTGGGTATGGATTACACCTTGTGAAAATTCTTTAATGTTTTTTTTAAAATGTGTCTTATGGAAATTAATGTCTTGGAAATTGTTTTATATTTTAAAGAATAAGACCCCAGTTTAGAGGGTGGATTTGAATTTTTTTTGAATGTGTGGGTAATTTAAATAATTTTCTAAATGGTGTTTAGAATGATTTTTTATGAAATAATGAAAAGGTATTTGAATTTTGATCCATGTTTTAGTGATAAAGTCTTAGTTAGAACTATAGTTTTAAAATGATAGTTGTGAAAGACATCCCCTAAAATTCCCTTTTTTATTTACCCTTTATGTGCAATTTTATTATCTCTATGAGATTATTATTACTACCCTTGTGTGGGAATGTGTTTGTTATGATATGGGTGGACTTTTTATGGGGATACTAATTATTGGGATTTAGGTATGATGGTATATATAGTTATTCCAAACATGTTATACTTGGCTTGTATGTTCCTATGCCTCACTTCCTTATTGGTTATGGGAAAGAAGGTACTAAGTGGGAGATATAATTTGTTATTTTTGTTAGTTCACACACCTCTATAGGCCCTCCAGTCATAATAGAAAAATAGATTATAGGGGTTATCGTTGTTATATGGAATGCATGGGTTAGTTGGATGACTTGCATATTTAACATCAACGCATCTCAGTAGCTGGTTCAGGGATTGTTATACTCTTATTTGATTATATTATTTACACATTAAAAATATCATGGTAGATCCCATGAAATATTTGATATATTGGTTGGTTAACGATTTAGGGGTGTTTTATCTTGTTCAAGATTATATCATTTCCCTTAATTTAATTGTAATAAAACCACTTCTTTATTATATTTGATACATGCCTTGTGCTTTAGATGATGCCTATTTTTTTGAGATTGAATACTATGTGTGAGTTGTGTCATTTCCTTTGGAAATAAATTTCCAAATATTTTTGGAAAACATGTTTTGAACTTAAGGACTCTTGTATGAGTTCTTTAAAGTTAATTTAAAAATGTATTTTTTAGTTTAAAGTTTTCTTTAGCGAGTGGAATTGTTTTTGAAGCATTGTTTTTGGTTTTAAAAAATAAGTGTAATGTTTTGAATGATATTTATGGAATTGTTTTCTTTTTTTACATTATACTTAAAAATTTTATATTATAGTTATTTTAAAACTAGAATTGATGAATTTTATTATGAGACATATTGAATTGTTTCTATGGGTTGTGGTGACCTAGTGGGTTTTTAGATTATGCTAATATATTTTAGGTTCCAGGATCTTAGTTGGAATCATTCTACATTCTTTGAGGTTGTTGTGCTGTGAGTTGGGAGGTAGTAAGCAACAAAATTTTCAATGAGTTGTTTTAGGATGATCTAAAATTTGTTTTTTGTTTTATCTTTTGTGTTGTAGAATATTTTATTCCTTGTTGTATATTTTCTTTATGAATGGTTTTTATATTTAAGAAAATTAGTTAGACCAGTTTAGTTGGTTATAGCCTAGTTTCCATGCTTTTTAAATTTGTTCTATTTATATTTATTCCAATTAATTATATAAATTATTTGGGTGATATAATTCCCAATGGGATTCTTATGATTCGTAGGAACTATTTTTCAACCTTTTGGGATCAGTAACACCCTTAGAGCATTGTGGTGGGATTGGTCGGGTGCTTGGTTCAGTGGTAGTTCAAGTTGGTTCGTTATAAAATGGAATTTGAGAATTATATTAACTTTAAAAAGAGCCTAATATTATTATATATGCTTTATTATTTGGGAATATAACGGTATAAAGGATACTAAGGTTTTTGAATATTTATAAGTGAGTGTGGGGATAGTATATCTAGCTCTTTATTATCCTGGGCCTGAAGCTTCCATGGTAAGTTGGGTTTCAAAATATGAATTATAGTTCATTTTTAGCTTATTTTAGATGTGAAATATTGAATTGATACCCTTTGAGTATATAAATGATAATGGGGGTTGTTATTGGGTTATATGGAGAAAATAAATGGAAGTTTTAGATTATAAAATAGCTCTCGTAGCATGGGAAATCTTGTAGTTCCCATGTGGTTTATTCTACCTTCTATATAGAGTGTGTTTCGTGATTGTAGTGTGATTTCCCAACCTGTACAACCAACGTGTTCACATCAACGATTTCCCCCAATTTATCCTTTTTTAAATCATCTCGATTGTAGTTCTATTCAAAAGTGATTCTCAGTTGTTCGAGGTGAATTGAGAAGTGTTTTGATGCATTTGTTTTTCAATTATGGTTCATGCACACCATTTTGGAGTTCTTATGTAGTGCTTGGTTTGTTCTTTGTTTTTTTCAAAAAAAATTAGAAAATTAATAGACATTGTGAAATGTTTATTTTCAAAACTTTTTTATGGAATACTGTGAAAAATAGTTTTATTTTGGAACAATTTTGAAAGTTTTTTTCAAAAATGGAAATGAGTTTTGATGAGAATTCTATAAGCACTTGGTTTTCAGAATAAAATTGAATTTTGGAATTCTTTTTCTTAGGACATGACTTATGTGGGAGGTTCATGTTCTTCCAAGGTTGTTTTTTTAAAGATCGGGTTAGATTAGTTTTTGGGTGACACCTTGGTGGAAGGTGACAACTAAATTCTTTGTGAAAATTGTGGTTTGAAAAGAATGTTTCTTTTGGTGTGAATGATAAATGCTTTGTTGGATTTTTTTTCTATTTTGGTTTAATTCTGAGATCATGAAGGAATAATTTGGGTTATGTTTTAAGGAATGTGTTTATGAGGTTCATTTTTTTTCCACAAATGGTCTAAATTGTTTGTCTTATTCAAGTGTAAACACAAACTCCAAGTGGAGTGGTGTACGTAGAACCATATTTAATTTATAATCCCATCTTGGTATTCTTGAATAAACATCCACCTTCTTTGAATAGTGATCAAGGGTTTGTTGAAATAGTAAGGTGCTTAGAAGATATTGAGATAATCCTTGATTCCCTTGTAACACATGAAGGTTCACAGGTGAGAGTAGTTGATAGTTTTATTATCTAGTTTAGCCGAGTTTAGTGGGAATAGATGGTATCTACTCTATTGAAGGAATGTATATCTTGGGATATTTTCAAGATTTTTTTTGTTTAGTGGTTCTTTTATAAAGATATAAAGGTAGATAAAGAACTTGATCTTGTAATCCTTCATTTGGATGACTAATCATTAGGGGATTATGTTAATCACATTTAGAAGTTGGTTATATTTTCTCTAGACCTAGTTACTCATGATTTTGAGAAAACCTTTTTCCTTATAGGCAGTCTTCACATAGATTTTGGTTTATCCATACATGGATTTTGTTTCAAATATTTTCAGAAGGTTTATAACTAATCCATTTGAATAGAAGATGACCAGTCTATGAAGTCTTTTCTAGGTGATTCATTATTAACATAAGGTGGGAAAAAGGATAACCTAGTGAGTGATTAGTAGAAGTAGGATGAGAAAATACTAGAAATAAGGAATCTTTTTCATGGGAAGAGAAGATATCTTATGTTATTCAAATGTACAGATAGAGGGAATTATAATCCCTCTTATCCTAAATTTCTTATAGTATTCCTAAATTTTGGATGTTTTGGTCATCAACATATTTTTTAAATCTTGATTTTTTGAATAGGTATCAAGACTGATCCATTTATGGATGTGTTTTTTGGGCCTTTCTTTTGATGGTTGTAATATTAGTTTTGGAACATCAATTATTATTGT
Organism: Viscum album; assembly: GCA_963277665.1. Taxonomy (NCBI): domain Eukaryota; kingdom Viridiplantae; phylum Streptophyta; class Magnoliopsida; order Santalales; family Viscaceae; genus Viscum; species Viscum album. Next base: position 954,813,362 of record OY728143.1, on the reverse strand, counting down.
TGGTATCATGTAAATGGTTACTTTTTATATGTTATTATGGAAGGATTGAATTTTATTTATGGAATGAATTGTTTATTGGTGGTATTCTCCTCCCATATCATGCCCTATCATGTGTTTTTAGTGGTTGGACACGAGTGTTGTTTGGATAACATTTTTTTATTTTAGAGGAGCTTTCTGAAGAGTCATGGTCATTACCATTCCCTTTTTTATCCTTTTTAGTGGTCATCATTTGGGACCTAATAAAGTCCTTGGGTACATGATTAGGAAACAAAGGTGATTGAATTACTAGCTGAGTTATGTATACTAGCCGGTGTTTGGATGTCTGCATTTAGATGGACCCTATGAGGTTGATCCAGGTTTTGACCGTTGGTTAGAAATGTATGTCATGAACTGAGGTGAGATATTGTGTCATTCTTTTGAAGAAAATTGTATTTTCTTCCATCCTTGAGTTTAAAAACATTTTTGGTTTGAGAGTGAGTTTTTATCGTGGTTTATATGTTTTTCAATGATTCTTCAATTGGTAGTTTTTATTTTCTTCCACCATGTTAGAGGGATTATTAATGGCGTGGATACCCTCTTAGGTCTCCCATGTTTCATAAGACTTTTTTATTTGAGTTTCTTTTTTTGATTATTCATGAAGATGTTTTAATTTTTTCGGTTGATCAATTTAATCATTTTTAGGATCTCAGTTTGATCATGTTGAGTGGTTATTTTTGGTTAGGTACTCATTGGATATTCCATATTCTCTTTCCACTTTTTCTCAGATGAGGAATTATTAGGGGAAGAAAGGGAAATGTTGGGGATTGTTTGACACCCCACATGTCACTATTTGGTTTATTTTGTCTTATTTTATGAGATTTATGTTTGAGCTTGGTTTAAATTGAGTTTAGGCATTGCATTTTAGAATTTTAAGAGATTTAATTTTGTGCATGGTAATAGGGAAACTGTGAAACCACTGTTTAGAGGGTGAATTTTAAATAAATATTAAAATGAATATGGTTTTTCAGCAATGGATGTGAATGGTTAAGTCCAAACCCTGTGACTGCCTAGGAGAAACTGTGTGGGATCCCTATTATGTATCAAGTGTGCAGAATGACGTTCAAATGGTTTGGTAGACCATGTGGCAGGCATGTGGTTTAGATATGGGTTTTTATAATAGCAAATGGAATGGTTGGATCATGGTTTTTCTAACCATACAGTGCCTAGGGTGAACTATGAATGGGGTCTATGACCTAGGTAGTGGCTAGAACATTGTTCGTCCATAGTTTGGTAAATTGTGTGGCCAAACAATATATCCTTCCAAGGTGTTTAATTTTTGGAAATTTTCTATTTTAATCTCTTTATATTTAAGGGGGTTCCACACCTATTATCTAATATTTTCATTTTCCAACCCTTGGGATCCAGAGATGAACTCTCTCGTCTTCATCCTCATGATCCTTTACTTCTTTCAGAAAATTCCAAGAGTTTTGAAGTATTTCTTCCTATCATTCGCAATTAATTATTTAATCATTTATTTTATCTTTGTTTTTCCTCCCCCATGAATTCTAGATATTTTTTGGATTATTTTAGGGTACCAGGTATATCTAATGTGGTTTTTTTTGTGTTTAGGGTTTATAGATTTCATATTTATTACAATGGGTGTCCCCACGATTGAAGGAAACACATTTCATATTGGTTTCCACTCCTTCCAAGTAGGCATTTCAATAAAAAAAATTCATCTTGGAATTAAAAGCATGATTTTGATTTATAAATTCATTATTAATGATGGTATGAATAAATTTGATATTATTGTGGGGAATTCTTTATCATTTTATTGTACTTTGATCTTGGTATAAATGGGTTATCATGTAAATTCCATGTTTTAAGGTTTTAAATGGAATGTTTAAAGGTACTAGGATTTAATGAAAATCCTATTTGGATTTTTAATCTTTTTTATGGAGAGAATTATAATTTTTAACATGGATATGTTTTTTAATAAATTAAAACTATATTTTAAAGGGAAATTTTTTATTTGAGGTGCCGAACTCTAAATGGTTATAAATTGGGTTATTTAATGGATTTAAAGTGATTATTTTAAATGTGAATGTGGTTTAACTCATGTGAAAATTCATTAATAGATCTTTTGAAATGAATTTTATGGAAATGAAGGTCTTAGAACTTGTTTTTTTATATAATAAGATCCTAGTTTAGAGGGTGTATTCAAAATGTTTTGAATATTTAGTTAATTTTACTTATTTTCCAAAGGGTGTTCGAAATGGTGTTTTATGAAATGGGAAAAAAGTCTTGGAACTCCAAGCCATGTTTTGGTGTTAAATCACTGATTGAAACTTTTGTTTTAATATAAAATTTGTGAAATAAACCCCTTGAATTACCCTTGTTTTATTTTCCCAATGTGTGGTTTTTCATATCTCTATGAGATTCATGTTTCTACCCTTATGTGGGAATGTTCTTGTTATGCTATTGGTGCACTTTATACGGGACTATTCAATATTGTATGTTGGGATTATTGACAACTATGGTTAATACTCTCTTGTTTTAAATGTATTGTATGTTATTACACCTCATTTATTTATTAATCATAGGAAAATGGGTTCTAAGTGGGAGATATAATTTTTTTATACAAGTTGATTCATAAAACATAGTGTACTTGCAGTCAGTTTAAGCATAAAGTGATTAGAGGGGGTTGTCCTTACAATATTGATTTTGTGGGATAGTTGGATCACTTATGGTTTTATCTTTAGTGAATACCGATAGCTAGTTCATGGGTTAGTATACTCTTATATAGTTAGATATTTTGCCTACTAGAAATTAGAGGGTAGATACCATGACATATTTGATTGCTTGGTTTGTTATTGATTGAGGGTAGTTTGATATAGTTCTTGGTTGTATCATTTCCCAATATTTCATTATAATAGAACATATTCTTGTTTATATTTGATACATGAATTATTTTATAAATGGTTCTCATTTTTTTAAATGAACTATGTGTGTTTTTGGTGATTTTCTTGGGAAATGATTTTTCAAAGATTTTTAAAAAACTCATTTTTAATTTAAATACACATGTTTGATTGATTTAAAATGAATTTTAACAAGTATGTTTTATTTTAATGTTGGATTTGATTGGTGGGAATTTTTTTGAGCAATTCTTTTGGTTTTAAAAATTAAGTGGAATATTTTGAAAGCTAGTTATGTAAATGTTTGGGTTTTTATATGTTATAATTGAAAATATTACTTTGTAGTTATTTTATAACTAACATTAATGAATTTCATTATGAAATTCATTACATTTTTTCAGTTGGCAGTGGTGATATACTGGGCTTTTTTAGTTCATCCATATATATTTCAGGATCTAGGTTCTAAGTTGGATTTTTTCTCCATTATTTGAGGCCAAAATGAGGTGAGTAGGGTGGTTTTGAGACAAATTTTTTTTCATAGAGTTATTTCAGGCTCATCTAAAGTTGTTTTTTTGTTTTTTTGTTTTTGTTTTATTGTATATGTTCTTAATTATTGTATATTTTATTTATGGATGATGTTTATATTTATGTAATTGGGTCAGATTATTTTAGTTGATTATGACATTTTTTATGTTTATTTATTTTTTCTCTTTTTATATTTATTTTACTATATTTTATCTATAATTTGGGATAAATCATTCCCAAAGGGATTCCTCTAATTCCAAGGAACATGTTTCCACCACAAAGGGATTGAGAATGCCCTTTAAGAATGGTGGAAAACCGGCCCAGGTGATAAGTTCATTGAAAGATCATTCCAGTTCATTAAAATTGATTTTATAGAGGAATTTGTTTGAAAACAGTAAGGTTGTTATTGGTGTTCCCTAAGGAAAGATTATTTTTAAGTGATTGAATAAAGAGTCACTTATACTGTTGTCAAAACTGTGAATCAAGACTTATGGTGGAGTTGTAACACTATCAGGAACTCACTGCTACTATTGATCATTCAGGTTGAATAAAGGATAATATATATAATTTACCATTTCCTAATGAAAAATTTTGTTATTAGGAACAAAAAAAGATATTAAATGGAAACTATGTTGTTCATATCTTTCTAGGGTAGTTATTTTTGAAAAATCCTAGAAGTGAAAAATATTATGGAAAGAGATAAAATAAAACAAAGAAAATATTTAGTATTCTAAGAACCAGAACTTGAGTTTAATACTCTTCATCTTCATTTTTGACACCCTGGTAATTGAGAATAAGAACATTATTCTTGATAGGATATGCAACATGAAATACTGAGCTCAAACATACCCCAAAATATTACTATTTAAATATGATCGTTATAACCTAGCAATTGAATTGGTAGTTATGAATATGATTAACTACGTTATTAAATATATATAAATTTCATAATTAATATAAATATATTGATAAATTCATAGTAAATTATTTCTTAATTTTTAGTGGAGTCATTTTATTCTTTTAAAATATATTTTCTCGAAAAATGATTTTTATTTATTTTTATGAGAAAAGGATATAATTAGTTTCTATTTTTTTTTGAAATTTCATATGATAAAAATTATATTATTTTTTAAATCATCATATAAAAATTTGATTTGGTTGAAATTTTGGTATTATTCTGAAAAAATTATTTTATCAGTGAATAGTGAAAATACTGATTTTTAAGTCATTTTATTTTCAATAAAATTAATCATCATGTTTTTAATTTGAACTCAAAGTAAAAAAATTATTATTTAATTAGATATAATTTAATTATATTATTTTATATCATCATTTTACCTAATTTTGTTATAAATACATTTTAAGGCTTAAAACACAATTTTCTAGAAAACAAATTCTTTTTTTTCATGTATTTATATTAAAAATAAAATTTACCCATTTTGTGAATTGAATCCTGAAAATTTAATTTTATATATTGAATTAGGAGGTAATTTTTTTAAATAGTTTCCTTTTATTTTTGGAGATTATGTATATTAACTTTAGTAATTTTGTTACCATTGTGAAAGGATAAATCAGGAAATTAAGGTAAAATATAAAAAGATATGGACTAAATAATAACCCTAAAACTTGAATTTATATTATTATAGGAGTATATATCACCCATAATCATCTCAAATTATAATATATGGAATTTATTTTCCATTTGACCTTAATTTTACCCTTTAAATTATTTGATATAAGGAAAAGTAAAATATGTCATTCAATTTCTTATATTATTTAAAAATCATTTACACAGGGATAAAAAAATGATATGTTCAATTATGAATATTTATTTCATATATTTCTTTTGTAATTTTTTTTAAATTTTACTAAAAAATAATTTCCTGAGAGGGTTATGCAACACTGATGAAGTTCTGGTGCAACCATTAATAAAATGATTTTGAAAGCACTAAAAATAAGATTATTTGAGTGATTATGTTATGTTAAATTGTTATTAAATAAACATGAAATATTAGATAGGTTTGGATTAATTAAATTCTAATTAGATTGGTGTCTTTTAGTTTTGAAAGTTGAATTAAATGAATATTCCCAAGTTAAAATTAGTGATATTTTATAATAAATAATATATTATTAAATTATTTAAAATTCATAAATATATCATATTTAATAAAATTAATGGTATATATTTTTTAAACATCAAACATGGTCTTGTTATTGATGTTTAATAATTTTATAGTAACATTATTAACCCTTAAAGGGTGGAAAACATTAATATTGTGATAATTGTGAAAAGGGTTAATAAAGTGTTAAAACTAAAAGATATGAATAGAAACACAACAAAATCTAGTAAATTTTTTATTAGTGTATTTAGATTCATTATAATCCTATATTTTAATTATAGTGACTTGGTGCTTTTTTATTTGAAATATAATTTATATTTATTTCATACTTTAAGAAATTCCATGAATTCCAATCGACTCTATTTCAAAAAGACACCAGTTGTCTTAATTATTGACCCCAATTGAGATTTCTACCTCAAAAAGACCATTGAAAAATATCTTATAATTATTTTTAGATAGGTTATAATTGTTTTTTTCATTCAAAACAACTCACCGTTTTTCCATTAAGAATAGATCGAAAAAAAGTCTACCAATGAAGATGTAATCATCTTTACTGAGTCCTTCAAGTGTGCTCCTTCTTCTACTTCCTCTTAAAGTAGTGTACACTTCATAAAATAATAAATCCAAAATGTTAAATATAATAATATTTTGTTATGATTAATTTAAAACCATATTTAATCCCTTTCACATCAAATGAAAATTGAGAACCTTGCTCTTACGTACATACAAATTACCGTCTTCACGTAGCACTGTAATTGATTTTTCAAAACTATTTAAATTGCATAATTTTAAATAAGGAAATAATGAATATATATGGTATTTGTGACATAAATATGAATATTTAATTATAATATCATATATACCTTATTACCTTCTAATTTATTGGAAAATGATAACATCCCTCATGCGTACCTAAAGACTTCCACCTCTATGAAGCGATGTGATCTTTTCTTCCTTTATGTTTTAAATGGATGATAAAAAAATAAATTTAATGAATATATAATATATATATATGATATAATAATTATTTTTTAAAAATTAATTATTATTCCAATTTCGTTCATTATATCCTTCTAAAAGTGAAAACATCATTCATACATACGTATAACCTGTCGTCTCCATGAATAATATAATTTATTTTTTGTGTCTATATTGGAAGGATGAATCTAAATATATATATTTAATATATAAGATATTTTAATCCTTAATAAAATTTTTAATAGTATGAAACCATGGGAAATATGCAAGTATCGAGACTAACGAATCGAAACATAATTGAAAAGAAAAGTAGTTAGCACCCAAAATAATGATAATAATGAAACATTATTAACACATGGGTGATAAAATGTTAAACATGGATCCTATATGATATTAAATATATTAATACGGTTCTTTTATATAGTTATAATAAATTTAAATTTATTACATAGGAGTTTAGAGAATCATCATGATAATTCTGACTTGAGGTAAGGGATTTTATCTCAATTTCCACTCAGTTGAGATATATTTCATATTACACACCTGTTTATTTTTATGTGGTGTATATAATGACCCTATTAGGTTTTCAAAATGAATATATATTTATTAATTATTAATAAATTTCATTTCAACTTTATACTTTTAATGTTTTTCCATATTTTCTTCAAAATTTTCTTCTCCTTTAAAGCTTAATCAAGCAAAGAACTGTTTAAAATAAAAACTGATCTTATTTCTATTTTGATCAGATATATTTTTATTACATACACATTTTATTTAAAATGTTTTTAATTTTTTACAATTTTAAAATTATTTATAAAAAGAAATTTTTATGCATGTTTTATTTGAAAGAATATTTAAAAGTATTATTCCCATCATTTTCAAAATGTGGTAATTTTTGAATTGTTTGAAAAAAGTGTAAAAGGTATGTTTTTAACATATAAAAAATGAGAAAATGTATGAAATCATGAAATTTATACATTTTGGTGATTCCTTCACAATTTTATAAGATTATTTTCAATGAAATGTTTTCTTTAATATTTTCAAATTTTTTAGTTTTCAAAAGTTAGTTTTGACATTGAAAAGTATATTTTTATCTAGATTTTTTTAATTATATTTTTTATGGTATTTTTATTCATAAATGAAAAAAACATTATGTTACTTATTAAACACTTGGGATATATTGTAATGATACGATCCTCTTAAAATTTTACTTTATTATAATAACTAAATAATTTATTTTTCTTAACTATCCATATTCTTTTTAACATTAATATGATTATTTATAAAACCATATAAGATTTCAATATATGGTGTTATACTTTGAAAGTATTCAATTTATTGGCTGAATATTGATAAAAATTTACTCATTACTCAATATTTATTTTTTCTAAGAAATATTGTTCATTAATTAAATCGATTATTCAATATATGAGGAATGCATTGGAAAAGCAGTGATGGGTGGGGCCCAAAAATAAATAACACCTTAATGTGTCAAAAACATTCATGAGGAATATAAATAGGCCAAAATTAAAGTTTTTTAGTGTATTCCTGCCAATTTTTATAAACTATCTTGTCATAAGGCCTCGATGGTATATATACCATGATTTCTAAGATCATGGCATCCAATATTAAGAATTTCCTTCATTGAGAATCTAGTTTTTATTATCCGTGTTTTTAATGCATTGATATTATCCATAGATGAATTTTACACTAATATTATTTGAATAACTGGAATGTTTTATAGTTATTTATCTCTCCATATTGATTATTCTATATTTACTCATTATTATTTCCACTATATATAGCCCTTATAGAGAATATGGTCTCAAAATTTTATTTTTTATTTTCCATAGGCTATGAAGTAGAATATTATAAATAATATAAAGGATTAAAGAATGTTTTTATACAACTTATTTTATATTTACAATTTAATATTATAATTTGGTATGTATCTCGTTCTCTAAGACTACTAAACTAATCGATCTTTTGAGATTAGACTCATTGTATCTATGCCCATGTCATAAAGAAGACACTGGATCTGGGTTACTAGGGTTGCAATTATTACATAATTAAAGTATGGATATTAGAGTATTATATAACCAAAAGATATCCTAGTAAATTTATCTATCATATTTTAATATGAGTAAAAATTATTACAAATGTTGAAGAAAAGAATGTAAGATATTACATAGACTATTGTAGACATTAAGGGAATTATTATAAGTATTTACACACATAAGGTTCTCTTGAAACAATGTTTCTAGCCATATTATTAAACATAAATAAGGTTTATCCATCCCATAAACAAGTTAGTGAAGAATGAGGTTACTAAGCTTATCAAAGCTGGAACCAATTTTTCTATATTTGATAGTTTATTTCTATCCCATTGTTTATTATACCAATGAAAGGATGAATCATCAAGATCTCTAATGATAAAAATGAGTGCATACTAATAAGAAAAATCCCAGGGTGGTGAGTATGCATGGAGTACCCAAAGTTGAATGATTCCATGAACATGGATCGTTTTACTTTTTCCTTTATGTGTTAGATTTTAAGGATTCTGGTGTGTTATAAATTATATTACTTCTTAGATGGATACTTGGGCTATAATAAAATTTCTATCAGTTTAGAATAGAAATAGAATAAAACTTTAAAATGCCTATGTGATTTTTTTTAACACCATTAGATTTCATATGGAATGTGCAAATATCTAATCTATTTTTAATGATGCATGATATAAATAATTCATGATACAAAAGAGGATATTTTAGAAATTTTCTTTGATAAATATTCAATTTATGGAAAATAATATATAGATTACCTAAGAAATTTATATCTCATTTCAGAATGTTGTGAGAAAAATAAGCTAGTACTCAAGTTGAAGAAGTTTGATTTAGTAAAAAAATGGAATAGTATTGGCTTTCCACATATCTAGAGAAATCATTTAAAAAGAGCCTAAAAATATTGAGGTAAATTTAAAGCATACACATCCCTACCTCCATTTATTATATTCAATGGTTCCTTGGTCATATGTGATTTTATAGTAGATTCAAGAATTTTTTTAAAACAACTCTCAACCATTGACCAATCATACCTGTAAGGATTCCATTTTTGTATTTTATGAGGTGTGTTTCACGGAATTGAATATATTGAAACAAATTTTGGTTTAGGTCCCTATCATGGTCCTAATGAATTAGAATGAGCCTTTCAATATTATGTGTGATTCGAGAGACAATGTGTTGAGATTATATTTTGTTCACCAGATAGAATGTAACTTTATGACTATCTATTATGTATCCCTCATGTTAATTTAGTCCCAAGTGAACTATAAAAAAATTTATAAGGAGATTTTAGAAGTGTGGTTCAATTTTTATCAATTCTAACCATGATTGGTGTGATCGATGGTGGTTAATTATGCCAATAATGACATTCTGACATATTTATTTAATAATAAATATGTCAATCTATGACTAATTTATTAGGTTCTCCTACACCAAGAATTTTACATAAATATATTTGAGTAGAAGGAGAGTGAAAACCAAGTTGATGATCATTTTTTCAACTTGGAGTTACTATATATTGAGAAAAAAAAGAAACGAAATGTCAGGATATTATCTAGAAGGGTATATATTTTTTGTGATGAAAACACGTCACCCATGATAGTTTGATATTGTAAATTATTTGTCCATAGAAAAAACTCATCCTAATACCTATATCTAATAATGAAAAAGGTATTTTCTAAGGTGATAAATTATATCTTGGATGATTTACTATTATTTCACTCTAATAGAGATGAGGTTATTTGGATACTTGAATCATTGTTTTGTAATGAAATAGATTCCCACTCAATGAAAATTTTTAAATTTTTCTGGAAATGACCCAAAATCTTATTTTTGATGTGTGAGTATTTACTATATGGGCCATATACTTCATGGTATAATTTTCACAATGTAGATAAATTTATATATTAGTTTGTCTAGATTATATGTGAAATATTCTAGAACTATTCTCCTAAGTCAGGTGTTAATAGTAATATATATATATATATATATTAAAAATATTTAAGTAAAAAATATAGAGTCTAGGGATCATTTTGGTTTAGAGTTTTAGAGGATGAGTAAAAATTAAAACATATCAGAGTTTATAAGAAATTATAAAAAATAATTATCTGGATTCACTCAAGATATATTCTTAATTTAGGCTATTCACCATTGATGTTATACTCATCACTATACCAATCAAAACCAATTTTAAAATAAAGGGTTAGAACAAAAAATATTATTAGGGGGTTTTAAAATAAAAGGTGAAATCCTTTCCCTTTTAAAATACGATAAATAATATCTCAAAAAATTAATTTTATATAAAATATTTTGAGCTAAATAAAACATTTTATATAACATATAATTTATCCCTAAATAAAAATTTAGGTTTTTTATATAGAAAAATTCATAATAATATATGATTTTAAAAAAAACATTCATTAAAAATACATATTAATTTTTAAATAATATCTCTTTGTGTAATTTAATGATACTTGAAAACATTAATACAACCATATATCCATTTGGAATTTTAAATATCCAAACATAAATTTTATGAAAAAGTTACCTTGAGGGTATGGGTTCACTCCCCATTCCATATCATCATAATCAATACCCAAGAGATTAACATTAATTATTTTTTTAAATCTTTCATTTATAATAATAAATCTATTAAAATAACCTTTGAAGAGATTCAAATCAATGTAATTTATTTTCAAAGAAGAAAATATTTACATATATAATAAACATTACAAATTTTTCTTTAAAGGAAAATATATACATTCACAAAGATTATTAGTAATCTATTTTTTTTGGAAACTATTATTAATAATTCATGAAAATTAAACTTAAAAAATACTTTTTATAACATATATGGAATGTCAATGAAAAATATAGTTCATTTACATGCAATATATATAGTCATGAATGAAATCAATGGAATCTAAAATGAAATTTTATACATAATATGACAACTTTAAAATTATTTTAAAACAACTTTTAAATAAAAAAACCTATAAAAAATTCGCTTACTTTTATTAAATTATATTTTAATTTTTTTAAAATCAAATTCACTTTTTGTAAAAGGAACATTTAAAATTGATTTTTGTTTTAAAAATAAATAAACTAATTTGATTAAATTAAATGTAGAAATTTTAAAAATGATTTTACCTTAAATAAAACCCTATAATTCTTCTTATTTAGTTCCATTCTTGTGATATAGAATCCTATGACCAGACACTTCCTTGGTCTCACAATCATTCTCCTCACTTTTCTTACTATAATTAAATTGTTGATGAAATATATAAATTTAATTAAGAGAACCTAGAAGCACTATGATATATCATTACATACATAAAACAGATGGTCCTCCTTATTTTTCCAAATTATATGCGAGGTTGATATAATAATATATCCCTTATAGTTATCCTCTAATAAAAAATAGCTTCTTCCTACATGTGAATTTTTTCATTGCACTAAGATACAACTTGAAAAACACATCTTAAATTTATTAGTTTTTTAAATTTTCCATGCATAAAACTCTCGAGATTGATATAATATTATACCTAAATAATTTTTTTATTTTTCCATAATATTTTATATGAAATAAAAACATGAATTATTCTTGGTGGTTTAGTTCTTGATGGCTTGTAGAGAAAGTTGGAAACAATTACAAGGTCTTGAAGAGAGATAAAGTTTTATAAATTATTATGTCCATATTATAATTTTATTTTAGTAATCTTAATATTATATTTCAATAAAAATAATATGAAAATAGACATGATAATGGAATTAAATATATATATATATATTCTTCAATATTATCTAAAATAGAATCATTGAAAAGATGATAATTATGGATTCTTTTATAACTCATTACTTTATTTGACATCATCCTATGAATTTATTTAAGAAACACACACACATATAGAAATATGTAGATATATATTTATAACCTCTGGTTATCTAATGGATTCATGTGATGAAGATGAAGATGATGCAATAGGTTTAAATGAAAGAGTGTGCGCTTACCTTTATGCGATATTGAGAATACCTTTACATGAGAATGGTTTTTTACTTTAAATGGATATTTAAGAAATAGTAAAACACTTAATCCAATGAAACATACCCTTACATAGCTTTAAAACATTCCCCATTACCATTACATATATTCAAAATATCTTCCTTACCCTTATTTAATTCATGATCCATGTATCTGGTATGCTTATATAGAATTTAAATTTAAGACATGAACTTTACACAAGATTCAGAACTAGAAATTACCATTACATAATGACTAAAATAAACCTTACGTGAAATTAGAGACATGGTCTGACCCTTACATAGGGATATAGTGACCTTTATGTGATAAAAGAGTGGAGTATATGCCCTTATGCCTACTTTAAATCTCTATAAATACCCTTATGTGATCACCATATGAACTTTATGTGAGCATTATCCTACCATTATTTGAGTAGTGAATGAACTTTATTTTTTTCCAAAACCATAGTGTTACCCATACATGAAATGTGTTATTGTGAATCTACATTTATATAGGTAATTTATATTACCTTTATGTAAGTTTTTTTATGAAAAATAAAAAAAATTGTATTATATTTTATAATTCAATTATTCTAATTATATTAAAAATATTATAACCCATAAATATTAATATATCCCATTTATTAAATCATAATGTATTTCTTATGTATCTTAAAAATAATTTTAATTTATCAACATTAATATTTTTAAAGACTGTATTATTTCATGATATTAAATTATTATTATATTTTTCTATGCGGAACCGTAATGCCCATTTCACATATCCCCCATGTCTAACAAACCCATTAAAATATCCCACACATCTAGTTCCCAAAACTTCCCATACAATACCTGTGTATAAAAAAATTTGGCCCATCTTTTTTCTTTTTTAATAAGGATAAAAATTTGATATACCATATATTGGTCACATTTTCAATATCCCTTAGTATATTATTTTTAAACCTAATGTTTATCACATCTTGTTATAGAGGATGTGATGAAGAATTTAATTGACTTGGGGAACATGTATGATTCCATTTCGGTCACTATACCAAATTATAACAAGTTTTACTCAATTTTGATTCAATATTTAAGTGTAAAAAATAATATCTATATGATAAAATCCAAGACATTTCTAAGTGAGATGATTGTTTAAATTTTTTCATACTCAAAAAATGATATAATATTCACCCTTCACGATTTTGGGGACTGTCTTATTTTTATACCAATGATTATGTTGAATTTGATACATTTAACGACTCCACTCTATTTAAATATTTTTCTATTTCCTATGATATTTTTTCTTTAATGGACATGTTGGAATTAAACTAAAACCTCCAAACAAAAAAGACTTCAAAAAACCTTAACTATTCCCACCATATCCTCTATTAAGTCTTTTCAATGTGATTTACCTCATGCCTTAATAGTGTGGGAAAGATTTCAATCTGTGATATTTTCTTTATCCAAATCATTATTACTGAGAATATATAGAACCTAATATTAATGTTCATCTAGTACCTCCTCCATTTTTTTACAAGAAATAAAGGGCTATTTTTCAATGGTCATTCATCATGCTTTTATCTACGAACTTAAGAGTTCATATTTATCTATAGGCCTTTACCAAGTTAGGCCCTCCTATTATATTTGATATTAACATTATTTAGAACACGTAAATTATTACATATTAAGGCAACCAATAACTTTTCAATGGAATCCATGAGGCGAGTAAGGGGCTGAGGAGGCCTCAACATCACATGAGAAACCCCAAATACCATTGGAAGTGACACATGAACCATACCCACAGTTTCTAAAGACCAACCAACACCCGTTCTCAAACCACATCCATATTTTTCATTGTTCTCTTTCCCATACCAACCCCACGGATACTTTAAGGTCATACCTCACAACAACCTTGACCTATCCTACCATATCAACCAATACTTATATAAAATATTTAGACTAGGAAGTTAAGATAGATAAATAAGGTTTGATGTCATCCAGTTATAAGATTTCATATCTCCTGAAAAAAACCAACAATTACCATAACAACCCTATCTTATTACTTTAAAGAATGTAGATATTTTATCTATTGAAATAAAATGGAATCCATATCCAGATATGGTGGTGGTCAAGAGGTAGTTGATGGATATAATGATAATGGTGATAGAGAAGATTATTCATAGTACATGATTTAATGTTATAGGGAGTAAAAACCAATGATAGTAGAATATTTTAGAAAATGGAGATCATTTATATATTCATATTCTATCCTTTTGATTATAATTATTACCCCTCTTGAAATATTTCTAAAATTTTTAACTATATTTTTTGGTTTTTCTTTGTATTTTTTGACTTTGTATGTCAAATGGTGCTTTAATAAACCATTGTTTAATAGAGTGATTTCTCCCCTATAATTTCCCCTATCACAAATTTTATAATTCTATTACTTCACATTTTAATGTTTTTATGAGTTAAAAAGAAGTTTTGACTATTAGACCACTTGAGGGTATAATCTTCTTCAATGTCGGTTCCCAAACACCACAATTAATGGGTTTTGTTAAATATCATCCAAGGGGAGTCATTCTTATTTAATTTAATTAATTTAAAATCTATTCTTGATTCCCCACTTCCACTACATGTTTTCAAATTTCTACCTTTTTGAAACTTAATATAAATCAAGCGAGGCTATAATCAATCTTAAGTGTTGCCGAGGGTCCCTTTTTGCACTCCATTAGATTATTGTCACTCAAAAAATCATGGATCACATGTTTCTCATTTATATTATTTAAGATCATATTTTAAGTATAATTCAAACATATTAGTTAAACGAGTTAAGAAATAATTAAATTACTTGGATTTTTTTGTGAAAATAGATTAAGGAACTATTATTCTTATCAAGTTATCTTTGAAAAATTCAATTGATTATTTTTTAATTCCCATTTTATGATATATTATTTTATTTTCAAATTTTCATCGAGTAACTTGAAGTAAGGTAGTGTTTCAAGTTAAAATTCACCTTTTACATTTCAAAAAAGTTATCTTTTGAGATTTTCCATACCATAGTATCGGAAATCATAAAATTTTAATTTTATAACGAAAGAAACCAATATAATATTTTGATTTTTTTATATATTATAAATTATGATTAAAATAATTTGAATATATAGATAATATTGTTGGTATGTTTTATAATAGTTTTTAGATAATTTTTGGTTGATATATAAACCCTAAAATGTATTGAAGAAGTTATAGAGAATTTATATTTTACATAATATTGAAGAAAATTGGATAATTATTATATACGTAAGGTTACTCCATGATATATATGGTATATGTAATGTTAAAAATAGAGAACATGTAATTTTCACTCAAAATGTGAATAATAAATAGTGAAAAATGTATAGAATGCATAAGAGTAAATGGGGGCATAATTAAAAGGAGGTATAAAAGCTGCTTTTAAATATTGAAAAGTTTTAGAGACACTGTAACATGTAATGGTAAATTATTTGATATGTAAGAGTAGCTTCCAAACTGGGTGAGGATGAAATAATAAAAGTCTGAAATCCCACTTTTATTTTTAATAGTAGTTTTGTAATAGATAAGTCATCATAATGGATATATAATGGTATTTAACATGAAATTTGGCTAAATATTTATCTTCACTGGAATACATATGGGTCTTTAAGATAATATGTAATAGTATTAATTCTTACATATGGTTTATTAGTTGAATTGAGAAATCAACAAAGTTATGGTATTAAAAAGGAATATACTAGTCAATTAATCTTACATGGGGGTTATTACCTAAATCATTTCAAATTATCATGTCACCCAACATATATAAATATTTTTTATTGATAAATAGAAGTATTCTTATTATAACAGTTTGTAAAGGTGAAATTGATTTAGACGATTATTTTGAATGTTAAGTTATGAAATTAATAATCTATTCTTCATTAAATTAAATACAAAAATGATTTAATAGAGACCATGATTTAAGCTTATTTTTTAAATACGATCACTATGAATTATGAGAAAGAAAATCATATTGGTGTTTGTTGTGAATACATATTGATTTTAACTACCACAAATTGATATATTATGTTTTTTAAACAATTTTTTTTTGAGTTACCCATTAATTAGTGGGGAGTTTTAATTAGTAGAGGCACCTTAGAACTATAGAAAAAAGTATATGTCAGCTTATGTTTTCAAATAATTTAGTAAAATATAGTATTGGACAAAACCACTGCTATTTTACACTTTTTTTATTTTTTTTAATATAGTGGTGGATATAAACATTGGTACTATATTAGTGGTGGTTTATATATATTTAGTAAAATAAAATTATTTTTTTTTCAATAAGCGCTGATGGTTAAAACTACCAAAAATTATATAGTAATATTTTTAACTACAACTAATTAAAAAATTAGTAGGTTAAAATAGGTTTTGGAATATTCTATTACCAAACATATAAAATTAAAATATATTAATAAGTTAAACATTTCAATATTTTTAGTATTGAAACAAAAGACATGAAAAAATAAATTACATATATTATATCACAATATTTTTTAATATACAACATATTAGTTTAATTTAAATATTATAAAAATATTTAATAAATTTAAATATTAAAAAAACCTATTGTAACCTACTATTTTCATATGTCATCATATTAAAATAATGGTAACTACAAAAGAAAGATAACTAACATCATGACCAACTTCTTTTTCATATGTCATCAAATTAAAATAATGATAACTATAGAAATTTAAATACATAAAATAAATTAAAATAACTAATAAATATTAGAAGATTAACTTCATTGACCTTCACCTAGAAAAAATTATAACCAGTTCTGTGTGGGATATCTTGTTTCTCTATGTTTAATGAGTTATTAAAAATTTTCTTGACAAAAAAATTTAATGATAAAAAAAATTTCATTATTTTTAAAAAATTATTATCAATATAATAAGATATTATGAAATAAACTATCTGAATCAGAATGATCCATCTCCACAAAGGATTTCCACTAATCCTGAGTTATCCCTTCAAGAACTATTTTATATATTTGATGGGGACTCATGGAGGTGTCATTTAACTCATACCAAAATCATTACTCAAAATTATTTCCACTTTTACCCCTGACATTTCAAAATACATCAATTCAAAACAACATCATGAAAATAAAAATGGAAAAGCATCTACATATTAGATATGAAATAATATTTAGCCTTATACTTGATAGGAATATCATATAAAAACTATAAATATTTATCTTGAAATACTTTCAGTTATTTATTAGAAATATCATTCTTATAATTGATAAGAATATCCCTCTAATAATGATATGTAATAGGAGGAAACATTGTATAACATTTTAATAGGCACAAGAAAAGCCCATATAAGAATTTTAAATCATTTGTAGGCACCCCAATTATGTCAAATGGAACAACTACTTTAAAATTTGTCAGCCTCCAAATATTTGTTGTATTCATGTTCATTTTCATATTGTTGTTATCTAAATATATTAAATAAATAAATTTATTATACATAAGTAATAAATTATTTTTGCACATTAACAATTACATAAAAATAATATTCACCCTATGATACCCTTATGATGGTATTTGTAGCACTATAATCTCCAACAATTATTTCTCTTCAACCGGTCTTTGAAATTTTTGACATACTGGGTGAAAAGGTCTATGCACAGGTAGTAGGGAGAATACCTAATAAAAATAGGATAATATTAGATGATATAAAATGATGAAAAGTGAATAATATTGAATTTATAGATCAGACCTATTGAAGGTGGAAGTATATCAAATGGGTCATCTGAAAGAACATGAGTTGTGGAAGATTTTATTATATCTTTAAATCATTTCATTCTCGATATTCCTGCATTCATAAAGAATATAAACCAAGTTATATCATTAATGACTCAATTTATAATGAGGAATATTAGAAAATGAATGCCTATGATGATTATATAAAGAAAAATTATTAAATTAAAAAAATCAACACCATTATTATTTTTTGTTTATATACATATAAATCCCTCAATTTAGAAGAAGGGACATGAAAAATTCAAAGATTCAAATGCTATGTTTTTAATCAAAATAAGAATAAAGAATAATAATTTGATTATAAGGGAAAAAAAAGATAAAGGTCTATTATTTTTGAAACAAATGGATTGATTTAATTCGAACATGTATCCCACTTGATTACTAAGGATCAGGGGATTACTCAATTAAGGGGAAAGAATAAAAAAAGAGAAAGACTGAATGAAACCATACTCTGAAAATGACCAGTAAACTTGGAGAGAAACAATGAAATGATTGTGAATTGGGGAATATATAGAACATTAATGTAAATAAGAGAATATAAAAATCTCACTAAACCCACATGTTCAATACTACATGAAAAATGGAATCTGTTATGATGTTACCATTGGGATATACATAAGAAACAATAGAATTAGTATGATAAACCAATTTAATGTTTCAATGAAATCCCATAAGTTTTAAATACTAGTATAAAAACTAATTTATGTTATTAACATGAGATCCATCACTACGAACTGTCAAATGAATAAATTTGACATTACAAACATTAAATTATTTGGAATTCCATAAGGTACATAATGTTTATTATTTATGTGACCTAGAATCTTGAAATAATTACATATGGGATTTATTTTCTTACTTTATATTTTTAAAGGAAGAGGGAACTTGAAGGATGCAGGTGTAAGAGAATTACCACCAAAATAGAATTGTTTATTAGTTAAATAATGTTTATTCAGTCTATTTTGTTGAATATGTATTCAATAAACCCATTTCAAAGAAGAAAGATGAAAAATAATGAGATTATGACCTCAAATAGATTTTAAAGAGTCTTTTAGACCCATGATAAATTCCAAAAATAATTGATCCTAAATAAATTTAGAATATATTAAATTATACCATAAGGGAATGTAGTAATAAATAGAAAATCACTTAGCACATCCTAGATTCACTTAATCAGGGTGAAATAAAAATGTACTAAATTAATTCCCAAAGAAATTAAATATAAATACTTCTAGATTTAAAAAAATATGATTTTCATTTCCCTTTTCAAATTAATCATTGAGATCATCCCAAATAAATTATTAATTATTGATGTGAAGACCACTTTCAATGAATTACATTAAGAAATAATGAATCACGAACTAATGACTTTGTTTTTATATTGATTCCAAAACTAGAATAAATGTAAATAATAATAAGGAATAGAAAATAATCAGTTAAAAATACAAGAAATTTTTTAATAAAAAGAGAAATTATCACCATATACTTGCAATATTGAAAACTAATTCTATAAAATGGAAATGAAACTAATGAAATAACTGGATTGACGAAGGATGAGAAGATAAAATAACACCATCACTAGAGAAAAGATAAGTGGGTAAACATATTATTATTTTAATAAAAAATAAGAAAAATATAATAAATGAAAATGAGAAAACATAGATCCTCATACAACTTTGATACTATTTAAAATTAGTATATAGGTTTTGAGAGACTAACGAGGAGAACTAGAAACAAACCTTCAACACCAAAGAAACCACTTCTTGAGAATAGATGGACAAATATGACTAATAAACCCATGATGGGGAAGAGAAGGATATGTTTATGGAGATGATTCATTAGATCATATAAGGTACAATTATGCATGATGAACCGAATTAGGAAGTAAGGAGAAGAATAAAGGAAAAGGGAAGCCAAATTTCTAATATATGTATTAAGTAGTGGAATTGTTCAAAAACCACCTCTAATATTTATTATTTAAGTATTGTAATAAAACCTCTACTAATAATTCATTATGCGTTGGTTATGTTAAATTATTTATAATAAAGCGGAGGGAAATTAGGATTTTTAATTAGTGTTATTCTTTGAGAACCTCCTAAAATAAACCACTGAAAATTATATTTTATCTTATAGTGATTCCATAGATATTAATTTCATGATGAGAAGAAATTGGAGAATAATAATTTAAGTTGAATATGGTTTTTAATTTTGAGATCCTGCTGCACTGTGACGGGAAAGCCATATCAGGGTTCATAATAAAGAGAAAATCATATGGGAATTTCAAACTTTGGAATTATCATTGTGTGTTATCTATCATATTTTGAAAAAACATGCATGTAATATTTATTGAAATTAAATAATAAGGGCTTGGGGTGATATTTATAGAATTTAAAATAAAATAATTGAAACCATTAATTGTGATAAAAACACTAATCCTTTTATTTGGAAGAGTCATTGAAAAGTTTGAATAATGAATAACGGAGATGATATTGTTAATGAATTTAAGAAGTTTTTTATATTGAAATTATATAAAATTGATTCATTTGATTTAATGGATAAAATAAATTAATAAAATTATATAAATATAATAATAAAAAGTTGATGCAGAGTACTTTTTCTAATTTTCATATCAAATGAGGGAAAGAAGGTGATACTGATGAGTATCCTCGTTACTTGTTATAATCTATATCGAGGTTGAGAAAACATGAGGGATTATTATCTAAATTATTTTTGTTGATAATTAATATAATGATTTTATCCTATATTATATCCTTCATATATTGATCATTTTATAATCTTGAGAATAATTTTGATGTTTTTACAATAGAGTTGGCATTATTCTAGTGGTCTGTGATACTTATGAATGTGTTGAACCATTGATAAGGGGGATGGGGAGTGTTGAATTAGTGGTTCCAATTTTATAAATTTCATTAATTTTAATTTAACATAGAAAACATGTTAAGGTCATGATATATTCAAGTAGAAATAATTACAATCACCTAGTGTATTAATGTAAATATGACAGTTTAGCATTCAATTTTTGACAATGTTTGACCCTAAAAAGAGAACCAACTCCTTGTTTCTCTAAAACTTCTTATGCCATTGATTTTGTTCTATGATTAATAAAAAATACTATTGAATTGGGAGGGACCAAACTTTATCCAATAGTTAATCCCACACATAAGTCTAATTTCTAAAATATTATACTAGTTTTGAACAATTTTAATGTTTGTCTTATCCTCGAATCCTCTGAATTAGCAATGAATATTATTCTCAAAAACTTTATTGTTTGAAAATTCATCATATATAACTTTTTTTTATTTCTACAGTGTATTGTAAACAAAAATTTGTAATATCATTCTTTTGTTGAATGTTGGTTGGATTCTTGGTGATCTTTTTACTCAAATATGATCAATATAATCGGTGACAATCATATATCAATAAATAACATCTTCTCAAAATATATTCTTAAATTTATATAACAAGAATATCCATAATAAATATGGGTAATGTATGGGATCTAATTCAATAATCCCACTCACTTCAATTATTCAATCAAAAACCTTGAAAACATCAGAACATGTTGGGGTTTTTAGTTTTTGAAACCCTCTACAAAACACAGGGCTAACATTATTCAAATCATACATAGATACTAGATATAAACATAAAAATTAATTTAATTATTACTGTAAATTTAATATCTAACTATTAATGATTATAATGGTTTTAAATTCAAATATTTATATGAATTCACCCATAAATTTTTGGTGAATTTAATTTTGAAGAATGTAATTCTAGAAATTTTACTTCCAAAGAAGGTACTTCAAGTGAATTTACATAAGGTAGAAGTATATCTAGTGAGTATAATATTTGTGAAGGTAATTTTGGTGAACATACATCAAATGAATGTATTTCTAAATAATTTAATTTAAGTTAATATACCTCTAGTTAACATGTGAAAAAATCCAGGCTCATCTTTCAGGATTTAGAAACATTACAACCCAACTAAGAAACATTATTTTTAATGATATTCAAAATAAATAAATAAACATTAAAAACCAAGTGGAAGTTCAATCTCTCATTTTTTTTTTGAAAACAAAACTATTTTAAAAAATCAAAACCTTTTATTTATATAAAATATTCACATTTTCTCGAGGAGAAAAATCATGGCCACACACTATTTTAGAAAGAAATATTTTTGAGATAATTTCATCTCTCAGTGATAAGTAAATTTTAACAATGTGATTTTTGGGTAATCCCCCCCAATTCGTTAACCTTCCTTTATATCTCTCCCTATCTCCATCTTATTTTATCCACCTTTTTATAATAACTGTATCATGAGATCAATAGAATATAATAATGATTATATGACTTATTTTTATAAAAGAATTCACCTATCTCTGCCTTTGCAAACATAATCCAAGTCACAGTGGGTTGGGGGGTCCATAAATTTAGTTACATATAATGATAATAATTAATATAAATTTTCATCCTTAATTAATGAAATAATTAAATTTATACAGATTTAGTGAAGATATCAATAATTTGTTCCTATTTTGAAATGAACTCAAGTTTAACTTCCCCGAAAATAACTTTCTCTTTTAATGAATTGAAACCAATAACAATATAATTCGATGTGAGGTGTTGCACTAGATTTTTTGAGAGATCAATTTCATTTTGTTAATTATAAAAAAATTTCATCCAATGTTAAACATTTATTTTAAAATCATCTAAATGAACTATCATTCAAATCATTTAAGTGAATATATTGGTGGAAAACACACATTATGATTCCACTGTACCTAAATTTACTAATAGTTTCTTCTTAATTTTCTAGAAAACATAAAATTAACCCAAAAAGAGTGCACTTCTAGATGATGATTTAGAATCATTGGAATCATAGATCTAATTGGTATCCATGAACCCAACTAATTTCAACTTATCACTTATCTGATACATCAATCAAAATATTAATGTTCCTTTGAGATACCAAAAAATACTTTTATTAGATATATGGTATGAATCCTTTTGGCCACATTGATATTTGGCACATAAAGTGACTACATAAAAAATGTTCATATGAGATACTGTTAGATAGACTAAAAGTCTAATTAAATTCTAAATCTATGTTTGATTGAAACATTTATAAAATTTAACTTTTCTAAATTTTACTCCAATATAGATAGTATAAGAAACTTACTTAGAATATTACATTTAAAATTTCCGCAACAGTTCCATAGAATAATTTTACTATGATAGAAATATGTATCAATTTGTTTGTGTAACCTATAGACCTAGAAAGAAATTATTGTTCCCTATAATTGATATTTCAAAGTGTTATTTTATTTGTTTTGATGTCTCCTTACATGCATGATCATTATCACTAAAAATGATTTTTCCATTAACATAAACAATTACAATAAATGTTATAGAAATGGAAGCATTCACATATAACTTGCAAGAAAATTTTCCTTTAGAGATGTTCAATATCATCATAAATCTATCATGTTTTGAATACCATGCATGTGGGGTCTGCTTCAACCCATATAAATCTTTCTTGTGATTACATATCATACTTCCATCCTCATCAAGTATAAATGCCTCGGGTTGTTCAATGTAAAATTATTCTTGAACTTCACCACTCATAAAACCATAATTTACATACACCTAATCATTTGGAATACATTTTCTCAATTTGAGAAAATGCTTTATAAAAATCAACACATTCTGAATACAAGTATATATTAAAAACTAACTGTGATTTATTTTATGACTATTCTACATTTTCATTATTTTTATTCTTAAAACCAATTTATTTTATATAATGTTATTTCCTTACAGTATCAAAAAAAGTTTCTAGGTTTCATTTGTTTTAATTTGATCCAAATACCTATATATATCATTTATCAATTCCTTGTAATCAATTGATTTTGATAATTTTGGAGGTTCAACATGAGAAATAAGTGATATTTGATTCTCCATTACTATGTATATGATTATCTAAATAAGGTATTAAAAACTTTTGATGATATTACTTCTTTCACCCTACTTTTATTATGTCCATAATTTTATGTTTCAACTTTTGGTTGAAGCCTTTTGAACACTAGATTCATCAGAACATGTAATTTATATATTATTCTCATGAATTCATTTTATTCAATGGTTCTTCTATAAGATTTTCTAATATCTTCCATTGGATAATTGAAATCAAATTTCTCTTATTCCATTTATTTACACACATATTTTATTATAGTAACATCCCATGCTTCCATAATTTTGTATGATCATTTGTTCAATAACACATAACTCCTTCCATTGGTTATGTAACCCAAGAAAATGCATTCTTCATATTTTTCATCAAATTTTCCTAAATTTTTATTTTTTATCATTATAATGTAGGGAATTAAAAACAATTTAATATATTACACTATTCAATTATTCTTGTAACACATCCCATAGTGGGTAATTCCTACATCAGGTGTAAGTAAAAAGCTATTCAAAATATGTATTTTCATATATATAACTTCACTATAGAAGAATACATGAACTTTATATTCAGAAACCATATTCCTCCCCATTTCAACAAAACATTCATTCTTCCTCTATAAAAACCTTGTTTTTTATGAGTCAAATTATCACCATATTGATGTGTTATTTCACATTTTAACAAAAAGTATTCAAAAATAATTACATGTAAAATCCATTACCTCATTTTTATCCTTCTATATATGTATTCCATTTTATTTTTCAGCATCCCACCTATAAAACATAAGAATTTGGACAAGAACAGATATATATTTCAAAAAAATATCACTAGTCATTTGAGTGAAGTAATCAGTAAAAGTTATAATGTATAAATAACTCTTCATGGATTTAATCTTCATCGGTGCATGTACATTAGAATGTATATGTTCAATAGGTTCAGTTGATTGAATTTAAACTCTTTGATATTTTTGGTTAGTTGTATTCCCTTTTCAACAAGGTTCAAAAGTAGTGGTTATTTCTCTTTTTAGTAAATGTAAATCTATTAAAACTTTTCCCTTTGATATATTTCTCATTTTATGTGGGCTAATATTTACCTTCCTCTTATTATAAAAATTATTATCTTCATTCTCAAATTGGTAACATTAGTTTCATCATTTTAGTAATGTGAAATAGATTTCCATCAGTAATAAATCCTTTAAAAATAGTTTTCCACCCTTTATGTGTGAGATAATGCAATTGTTTCTCAAAAAAATAACCTCATTTATATCATCTCACACCTATATTAAATCTATCAAGTTAGTTTTAAGACAATCCACAAAAATAGCTTCCTTGGATTTAAATTTTCAATCATCAATGACAGTTGTTCCACATTTCATTTAATTCTGTTGAACCATCATTTTTTGAGGTAATAATTCCTCTATTGTAATCTTTATTTTTTAATAAAATGTTAACCTCATCCGTCATATACAAGGAGAAACCACTATAATAAACTAATAGTTTCTCATTCTAGATAACTTTTAAGGTGACTTAAATAATTTATGATTTTTTAGTTTTCTTTTGTTTTCAAATATATTTTTCTATTCAAGAGAATATAAACACTATAAGAAGAATTGTTACGACTTACTCAACATAACTACCAGTCTGATCTCATTTTTCAAAGGTTTCATCTATGCAGTAAAAAGTAATTTCTAATTGGAGAGTTCTAAAATTTTGATTCCATCATCCATAATAAATCACAAAGCATATTACAATTATTATTTTCTTTTATTTGAAAAATTCTCCCCACCAAGTCAAACATTCCTATAAAAAGCTAGAAGTTTTGACAATAGTTTTAGGCTTTGTTCCCATAGTTTTCATTGTACCAACAATATCCTTTGAACCTTTTCCTTCTTAATGGAAATAAATTATGGTTTTAGAACTATCATGGTTGTACATAAGTAGATATGTCATCATTTTTTTCTTTTGAAATGTAGAATCTTTTTTTTGATGTTGTTTCTACCATTTTTTTGATTTAACAGTTGTACTATTACTTTTATTCTCAATCCATACTTTTTTATTTTATCTTAAGAAACCTATATTATTAGTATTAATTGATTTATGTTCATTTTTTATAGGAATAACCTTTGACTATTATTTTAGAATGATTCATATTCAACCTCAACTACTTTGTGGAAATCATATATATACTTATTTAGAGTTATTTCAACTTCAATACATCTAGATTGTGTCTTACCTAGTTCATCTTCAACTGGAGAAAGATTCTCATTTTTATCATTCAATATTTCATCCTACTAGACCATATTTAATTTGAGGTTATTGATCTCCTCATTGTATGTTTTCACCGATTTGATTAAATCATCACCACTTTCAATTTTATTCTATCCTTTCTTTTTCAATAAGAAAAATTACTTGTTGAGTTTTGAATTTTTTTAAGACAATATTTAACATCTAATTTAAACTTGTGTTCCAAGTAGGTTACTTTACTACCTTTTTTATTACCATGAGGTTTCTTTAGGTTTTTCATGAATGAGGAATTTTTTGAATTTTTTCAAAATTTCATCATTAGATGATATTGATTCTGACAATTCCCCTTCTTCTTCCTCGCAAAAAATATCTTTTATTTTTATAAGTAAATTTATTTTTTCTTTTGTTGAACCTCTATTTAATCACATAGATAAAAAAGTGATAATGGAAAATTCCTTAGGAAAAAGAGGATAAAATAGATAAAGAATATCAATATTTGAAACGTATAAAAAATTGGTTCACCCAAGGTAGTACAAATAAATAGTGGTGAGACCGGTCTCTTTTATCTAGGGTAATATATTTTTCATATAAATAGACCCTTGTGGCCCTTATTTGTATGAATGAATTTCTCTGAAGGTTGAATGCTGCTCTGATCACCCTAGTGCTTCGCCCAAGTCCTCGGAAACCTCCATGGTAGTTTCATAACACTTAATGAGAGGTAATTGAAGGAGGATAGTGAGACTTAAGTCCTTTTAGTGTTAATAATGAACAACAATTACACTAATAGTTCACCCAACCCCCTAATTTAAGAACACCTGTATGATTTACCTTCCTAAAATAGGAATTTGAATGCCTCACTTTTGGGAATACCTATTAAGACCCTTGAAGGATTGATCCAAGTCTCAACCAAGTATTTTCATCTTGGTTTCTTATCACCTAAGGTGAAACAAGTTCTCCTGAGCCTACCTAGGCACCACCCCTTTCACAATGCACCCCCTACATGATCCTCCTTGCTTCACCTCATCCCTTCAGCTTACGTGACCCTTTCATAAAGCATATTTTAAAGCCAATCATGGAAAGGATTCTCCTTCACTAGCTCCCTTGACATAAAGGGACTTTTTGAATCCTACAACAGGACCACTTTATTTACATAACATTACAAAACAACACGTCAACATGTCTCCCATTTGGTATTGTAGTTCTATAGTTATTGGTTTCCCATACTTTCCCTACAAAATGTTATAGATCCTTAGTACATCAGTAGGTTTGTATATCTATGGTCACATGCACCCTTACCCCAAAGAAAATGTTTAAGAGTTCCCAGTATTAGATTTAGGGATAAGAATTTGTCCTCCCCTTCTCAACTCTACGACCAGGAACTTTGGTTACTAGTAGGGTGGACAAGGAGCACTCTTTATTTTCCATCTGCTAAAGGAAAATTCCCCCTCCTCTCCAAAGACCATTAAAATGGAAACCATTCTTGTGTAACCCCTAGCCGTTAATGTATAAGGTTATAGTATTTATCTTCTATACATCTTTCACCTTCACTTATTCCTTACATTGGACCCATGTTCAATGTAAATTCACGAGAGGAAAGCATCATATCTATGACCTCTTCTGCCGTAGACACAACCTCTTCTATAGTATCCCTGACCTCTTCTACTAGTGAAGGAGGAAAAGTGTGTGTGGTTTTTTTAATCTTTCATTTCATATTTTTTCTCACACCGGCCATGACTCACATGGGAATAGAGATTTGTAATGATCACAACAACTATACAACCCACCTGAATTAATGAACTACAAGAACTCTGATTCCTACCACAAATTGGGATACATAGAAATTGTTTCTAGGGACCAAGTTCTATATAACCTCGTACATGAAATTAGAAACCATACCCCCTTAATATGAGGATCCTCCTTAGGAGTAATCCCAAGTCCTAATTCCCTTAATCTAGGCATCCTCCTCAGGAGTAAGACCCAAATTATGCCCTCCTAAATTTAATGAGTTATGAAATATCTCATGGACCCTATTACAAGGGAAACCTATTTAAGAGTAATTTGAAAACTATGTCTCTAAAAGGGATATACTCCCTTGCGAGACTTATCGAACTACATAGTATTTGATTCACATTCAAACGAGATATTTAGGAAGCATCACTAAGGTTCAAACCCAACATTCCAAATCAACACTATTCTCTTTGAGTCATATCCTCATCTGTGTTTAATTCAACTTGGAAGTTTATATTCCTTCCACATTCCTAGGGATACTTAGGAATATTTCCTACACCAAGCGTTTACTAGGAACCTCTTGCCTAGAAGTCCTTACCACATAAAATTAAACAATACGGTCGGGTCCTTATCACATTACTTTAAAAGGTATGATGTTCTCCATTAAGTGGGAATGAACTACATGGGTTCTAATTCCTTTCACAAGGATATGTCGGAATCCCACCTATAGGTTTAATCCCAACATCAAAATAACTTCCATCTCCCTAGATGACGATAAACTCAAGAGTGAAGTATGTCTACCTGAATGATAATAAAATCCAAGGTAAATTTTCATCTCCCTTGATGATGATAAATTACAAAGTGACATTCATCTACATTAATGACCATAAAATTCTAGAGTTCCCCACTGAGTGGATTAAAAACTACCACCTTCATGATAAAAACCAAATAATATCTAAGTAGTATATTAGAGGATACCATCAATATATATCACAAGATACATAGGGATATATCTATTGATGAAGAACCTCAAATACATACATATGATTTTGAATTCCAGACATTCTTAAAACTATTTGATAATATTGGGATAAATAACATCATACTTGGGAATTAATTAATGATTCATGAACATATATTAAATCTATAAGAGAGTCCCATATCATGAAATAATTCCCCTCAAAAGGGTGTGATAAGACAAACCTCCCATCCTCCAAACCAATGTTAGTTCTTAAGTATCATAGGTAAAAAAACCTAATGAACACCATACTTTTGAAAGAAGTTCTCTTTGGATATAGAACTATTGGGTGTTTTTGGGTGCATAAATAAATCCATTGGAATCCACTCAAAAAACATGATTCATAACTAGAACACACATTTTGAAGGAAATAGAAAATGGTGAACTCGATGGGAAGCCTTAACCAAGATGATAGTGTTACCCATCATCTAGGCCCCTATAAATTGATAAAATAGGTCTAGATAAGGTAATAAATTATGCATTTGTTCACTCAAATGAGATTTTGGAGTTACTTATTTGTGTTTTTCATATATACATGCAATCTTTTCCAAGTATTACAGACAATCCAAATAGATTCCTTCAAGTTAACAGCTGTGAACACCACGACTGCTTCTTAGCCCAGATCCTCATCCATATGAATGAAACCATCATTGAATCTACTTCTGTAACACTAGGTATCTAACACAATGGTTCTAGATTACCATAAACATTATACTATTCCAACATTGGAGGCTGCCTAATAGGCCCTCCAAATCAAGAATAACCCCTGATTATCTAGTTAGTGATGACTGGTTCTCTTAAGTAGAAAGTTCCAATCACTATATTCAACCATTTTAGGATCTTATACCTAAAATTTAATCATCAATACCACCCATATTCTATGGAGGTCAACCAAGAATCCACATATGACCTCGTCCTGAAGACATCAGGGTCTTTCCTGAGGGCTCCTACCAATAATCATCGCCGCTAGATCCGCGTGGAAGTAAACCCTCAACATGATGAGGGTGTTCCCTTTGGCTATCCATTCCATGTCCCTCATACCCAAGAATTAATTATGGAATGTTGGGGAAAACAACTAGCTACTAGAGAGAAAGATCCTATTTTTTCTCCTCTGATGAATCCCACCAACCTAGTTTAGTGACTAAATAAGATCGGGTATATGCACCCATTCATTGTCAACCAGCCAACTGACAGACTTTTCTGGTGACATCCAATGAATCCCACCATTATAATCTAGTGGAGTACCATAAGAAGAAACATACTGCTACCTACACCTATCAATCCTACCAGTAGCCTCATCTGGAAGCACCTAGAGAAGTTAATCAAAAAGCACCAAGGAAAAGTTGGGGGTAGACTCAATTCTTTACCCCCACACACAAGTACTGTTAGTATCCATTAATAGGAAATAGAGTACAAGAGCATCTATATAACCATACTCCAGACATAGAATGGACGTATATTCCCATACCATTTGCTGAAGTCACCAAGAACATCTTATAAATAGTGAAAGGGAAGACCCAAATTCTTGTTGATATCCTAGAGGATTTCCAATACATATTCAAGACAAAAACAACATTTCCTAAGGTATATAATCATAACTCTATCCCCATAAGTAGGGTATCCCATAAACATGTCACCCAGAGCATATAAATATCTTTGTTCTCATTCAGGAGTGTTATGGGGGTGTACTCCCCCAATATCATATAGACATCTAAATTAGGCACATATACCCTCTCTAATTAAAGATAATAATCCTATTATAATGGAAAATCCAAGGTAGGAACAAACACCTTCCCATGATAACCACCATTCCTAACAAGTGTGTCTAACTACTTGTAAGAAGGCATCTAAGAAAACGGTTTATGAAACACAATTGGAAAATCAAGATCCAGTTTTTGATCTGACTCCTCTTAATGATGTTGTTCTTGAATCTATAATACATTTATCTATTGTAGCTAGAGATATTACTCTCTCATTACCAAATTATTGGAGCATTGCAAGTAACTATGATGGTCCTCTTCAAAAACATCCTCACGAAGACTTGGTTTATGACAATTCAGTTAATCCCAAGAGCCTATCTCTTGGTGAGAGCCACGACAAACCTCCATGTGTCTAGAAGACTAAGAAGAAATATGATCTATCCCTTATTATAATCCAACATGATGGTCCTCCATAGGATTGAATTATCAACATAAGTTCTCTCTATATTAGTGATTCACATTGTCAAGAGAATTCTCCAACTGACAATGTAGTGATGAGGAAGCCCTCTTATCTTGAGGCACATTCAAATACAAGGGTAGTTATATATGATGAATTTCACTGGTGGATGGATTATTTTCTCAATCGAAAGATATCCCAATGAGATGGTCATTCTCCAAACCACCCATGGGACATTTTATAATAGAGGAACTCTCTACCGATATTTCTAATTCTAATAAAGAGGCATGAAAACACCAACTTTGGTACGATAAAGTAGTGAAAACTTTGGAAACATATGAAGAGAATATGTTGAAAATGAAGAAACAAATGTATAAGGGTGAAATGCCATTTTTGTTTTGTCCTTAGGCCACCTATCAATACAACATTCCATAAGTGTTGGCTAAAGATTGTATTCATCATATCTTCCTCATCATATGTAAGAATATTCATCATATAAAAGAACAAGTATTAACTTATGATGAATATCAATGCAATTTCAAGGTAAAATATGGGTTTTAGTTCCAATTTGACTTGATATATCTACTAGATTCCGAAAATCCAAAAATTGAGAATCAATAGGGAGTACTTAAACGTGCATACCTAAATGAATTAATATAGTTGTGACAATTGATTTTAGATACCCCATATTGTGCTCATATCAGAGGATGGGGTGCACATGGAAAATTTCATTTCACTACAATCAAAATACTAAAAATCCTGTCAAAATTAGTCTCATGAAATGTTATTTCCTCAAGCCGGCTATAACAAATATATTTTGTTCATGACTGAAGAGATTCATTGCAAGAACATGCCCTAACCAGATTCCACCAAAGTTAGGCCCAATGAGGGGAAGATATTGAGATACTTTTGCATCATGTTTATGAGAACATCATATAGGTAACTCTCACAGAATATTTCAACCATAAAATTGAAAAAATGTCTGAAATAGCACAATGTTCTTCCAAATAAGGTAATTTAAGTGAGCGTTGGATAATTCACCATGCCTCTGTTCAGACCAAAATTAATAAAATTAGAATAGTAGCTTTGTAGATATTAGCTATAATTGTTCAGGATCCACCCGAACCCATCGGGCTGGGAGATTTTTTAACCCAACACTTGGAGTAAAAACATAGAGCCTGAAGGGTTGAGAATGAATAATAGAAACATTCCTAGCCCACAGTGGTGTGGTCTTTTTTACATTCAAAATCACCTCCTTAGGGGAATTCGGTTTTTTGATGATTGGGGACAAATCTTCATGATGAAAATGCAACTAAAATATCTAAGTATTCCCTTTAGGTTATTATCCACCAAATAGTTCATAGGGAACAAAAAAGGGTGGATGAAGTCTCATAGAGGGTGAAGAAGAAGGCGATCTCACAAAGATATAGATATAATGCCAAAAATGCATTATGTGTCGGTGAATTTCATCAATTCCATCATTGAAGATCCTCCAAAAAATGAATCTGGTTTGAGGAGTGGGAGGATGAACTTCTTGTTCATAATATAGTCCACACCAAGGAAAATGAAGGACGTGTGTGTACCCAAAATTAGAGGCTTACATAAAATTCAGGTTTTCCTTTGAATAATCAACTTCCACCTCTTAGAAAATAACTAAAAAGGGAAAAGGTAAATGTCAAAAGATCTATCACCTTTGACATGGAGAAGATCAATCCCCTTTTCTTGAGGAAGGATTTTACTAGCAAGAGGATGACATTAAAGAGTTGAGAAGACTCAATTTAGATTTACTTTTAGGTATCATTCATAACATATATGCTCCAAAAAATATCATGATCTTCCACTTCCAGTAGAAGTAACTCAGCAAAGAGGTTTTTTTTAACTACTAAATAAGATAATGAATTCCCTCCATGGAAATTACAATAAGAGAAGGTCCATAAATATACTTATAGACTTTCCACTATTGGTTATCCATGATAGATACCAGTGGCACCACCACCAACAATCCTACCAGTTTCAACACCAATTTAGGTACCATTTATTTCAACCATTCAGGCTCTAGCTTCCACACCTATTCATGTATCATCTTATCTAGATATTCCTCAAATTCTTATGAATACCGTTGAGTCATTAAAAAAATCTATTAGAAGATATGGAAGGATGGGGCACACCAGTTCATCTGAAAAATAAGGCTTATCTCGAATGGGTAGATCCAAATCCTGCCCGACAAACAATGAGAATAATATATTCCAATCATAAATGGCTTATTAGATATGGAGAAACAATTGATATTTTTTAACTCTCTCTATGATCCCATGATGGGGACCCCTAAGCAATAGGAAGCAGTGAAACTCAGATGCATTGTACAATTATTGTAGGGGACATGCTTTTTAGAGTACACAAGTTTGTAGTCTCAATCGATCAATGGATGGGAAGATCTTTTTTAATAGTTTATTTTCCAGTTTATCTCAAGGATACAGAAGGGAAAAATCTTTGATATCACAAACTGTAAGAAAAGGGAGAATGAAAGTGTTTCATATTTCATTGTTTGGGGGAAAGGAATTACGTACTCCTTGAACATACCACTCCCTCAATAATATTTTATGCAAAATTCTGTAAAAAATCCTGATACTGAGTTACGCACACTGTTAATCTCTTTGATATACACAAGGGGGTTTTTGGATTTATCCCTGATTTCTAAACATATTGAAAACTCTATAATAGAGAATGAAGAAAAATCCCGAGTAATCCCACCAACTCCTATAATAAGAGTTGGAAAATAAGAGGCCTCTAAATTTACACTTAAGAAGGACCATATACCTGCCCATACTTCAAATCCCCCATCATATCGTAGGGATATACCTCCCGAGTTTTGGAAACAATGGCTTCCTTGTGAAGATAATCAATAATCTCAAAGGCGAAGACAGTTTGAGGAGTTTAAAAATAATGTCTATTTTTTTTGAATTAACAATTCCCCATCTACTTCATCTCAACTTTGGAAAAAAACATAGTTTAGTTTCCAAGGTCAAAAAAACCTAACAAAGAAGGTGATGAGGACCAACCGAACTATTTCCACTTCCATCTGATGTTGGGGCACCCCATCCAAGAGTGTTTCATTTTTTAAGGACCTACTATAAATGATGGTGGACTCTAGGCAAGTGAAACTGAAAAATTCCCCATCCCAGGTAACATGTGTTACTGCTAATGATCTAGAGGTGGAAGACGAGTGGTAGGAAATATAAATTAAGAATGCTAAAAAAATTTATGATTGTATGGTTTGGAATACAATCATCTAAAATCATGAAATTCTACGAATATAGTTGAAATAGAAGAATGTGTCTCCTCATCTTCCATTACAACAAATTTATCTTCATCAAAAGCCCATTCCTATGAAGGCTAATCCTCAAAGAAGAAACATGTCTGGAAGAATAATGATAATTAAAAAGAATAATACTTTGTTCCAAGGCCAAGGTTTTCCTTGAACTTAGTGGATCTCATTCCTTCCTTCTCAAAATCATGGG
Organism: Viscum album; assembly: GCA_963277665.1. Taxonomy (NCBI): domain Eukaryota; kingdom Viridiplantae; phylum Streptophyta; class Magnoliopsida; order Santalales; family Viscaceae; genus Viscum; species Viscum album. The sequence continues at coordinate 954,778,266 of OY728143.1, read as the reverse complement.
CCCCGCCCCACCAAATATAATAACAATAATCGACTTGTCAGGAAGAATGTTCATCAAATGGACAGATCGTCTTCTATTCAATTAATTTTATTTATTTAATGTATCACTAATCAAATGAGGATTTTGATTATGATCCTGATTTACCTACAATTTATTAAGTAATTATATGAATAGGTCATCAAGGTTGAGGATATAGGAGAATATATGGTTATGCTGGAATTCACTACTCCAACCACACCCCTTCTTGAACTATTTATGTAGTAGAAACTCATGGGTGAGCCCTCCAACGGGCTCAGTAAGAATAAGGGAATTCTCCCACACATGGCAGGGTTTTCTCTAATATGATCATCTTGGAATACCAATTAGAGTCTATTCCACCACATCCTTGGTGAGTGGTCAGACCTAGTGGGCCTAATCCACCAAGAGCAGAAGTACTTCCAACTTTTTCCTTGAGATACGGTCCATCCACATCCATAACATTAGCATCCATGGTACCTACAAAAGATAATTTCCTTTGTGGAAAACAGAGAACTCTGGATCAATATTATGATTTTTTGAAACAACTTTCTTAATTACTGACCATGTTATTGATCTAGGATACCCTAATTTTATAAAAGGATCTCTGGGAAGCACTCATTGAGGCCTTGTTAAGCCCTATAGAGTTTGGAATTGAGGTTGCTGATACAGAGGTTTATTGTATATATAATGATCCGATAGAATTCCATGTGGTCATATCTTTCATGGATTAGGATGAGGATGTTATTGTAAATGGAAAAATAAGGCCCCTGTATATATCTAGAATGATTAATGACACTGACATTAAACAACCCTTCATTGATAAGGGCTTAGGAGTAAACCTCATTCTCATTTAAACACTTCACGGATTGGGGCTCATTAAATCCCACTCATCTCATTCCACATTTATGTTACAAGGATATGAAAAGAATGATCAAGAACATCTTAGTGATATTATGATCGTAACTCAGTTTGGAGACCTATTATCTGATTTAGAGTTCATGGTTGTCCAGAAAGACACATATTTCAATGTTCTTCCTAGAAGACCTTGGCTACATCAGCATGTGGAAATTCCTTCATCGTATCACCAATGTCTCTAATTTTGTTTTCATAATCAAATTGGTAAATTTAATGGGGATAAGACCCCATTCAAGACTTTTGAATCTTAGTACATTGATATAGAGTTCTATCACAAAATGTAAAAATTGTCCGTGGAAAATGATGTTACTAGAATCATTGCTCCGAATGGTCTAGAAGAGATCCCAGAAAACCCATCCAATCATCTCAGGAAAAATTATGTTCCACCTGTTAATCAGATTTAATGTGTTGGCTTAAATCCAATCACACATTCAGTGGATCCCATAATATCAGTTGTGGAAATTGAACCTAGAATCACAAGAGAAATCAATGACTCACTAAGAGTGATGAAAGACTAAATAGTGATGTCTTCATTCCATCTACTGATCTTCAGCAAGTCTCTACTTCATCACACAGACTAGAATAAGTTTTCACACTCATGGAAAAAGAAATTAATTCCAATTCTCTTCCCATAATCTTCCTATCATACCTTCAATAAAACCTTGAATTGTTAGTTCGGGCAGATATTGTTTCCTCCTCTTAGAGATATATAAATACTAAATCCTACCCTAGCTCTAAAATTATTGCTTCATAACCAACCCTCCGTGGTGAGGCAGAAGAAGAAACACAAGAAGAATAAGAAGACCTCAGGGACACCCCTTCAGCATTTGAAGAAGGTGTGTCCACCACTGTTGATGAACTCAGAGAAATAAATCTGGGTACAGATGATGATCTACACCCCACTGTCATTAGTGTGGCTATGAATTATGAATATAAAGAGGTGTATAATTATTTCCTAAAGAAACACCATGACAATCTTTCTTAAAATTATACTAAAATTCAATTTCTTGAACCCTTATTGGCTACCCATCATTTGGGTTTTCCAAAAGATCATCAAGGATACAAGAAATTAGTAAGAAGAACATGTCTGACTCACACCTCAAAAATTGAGGTTGAAATTAACAAGAATGTCAAAGATGAATTCATCTAAGAGGTGAAATATCCATAGTGGTAAGACAATATTTTCCCGATGAAAAATAATAATAAGAAAATTAGAGTCTTTCATTGATTTTAGAGATCTCAACTGGAATTGTCTAAGAGATGAATTCTTGGTTATAATCACAGAACTCCTAATTGATGAAACAACTAGCTACCAAGCCCTTTCCATTATGAATGGCTATTTTGGGTTTAACCAAATCTGGATGGCCCCAGAAGATGAGGAATATATAGCCTTCATAGCCTCTCAAGCTGTACTTTTTTATCAGGTAATGCCCTTTGGCTTGAATAATGCTGGTGAAACATACCAACGTGCAATGCACCACATATTCAAACCCTTATTAGAGAAATTTGTTGAATACCATGTTGATGATCTAGTGGTAAAATGAATACAATGTTATGATCACCTAAATTACCTAGAAACTACATCCAACAATCTTATAAATCATAATCTTAAGATGAACCCCTTGAAATGCGCTTTTGAGGTTACCTTGGGAGAATTTATCAATCTTTTGTAGACCATCATGGAATCTAATATGATCCTAAGAAGACTACTTCTATCCTTTGAATGTCACCTCCTCAAAACATGGAAGAGTTGAGAGGACTTAAAGGACACTTGGCCTATATCTGGCACTTCATAGACAATCAGGTAGGAAAATGTTTTCACTTAACCAATTTGATAAAGAAATGGGTCACATATCAGTGTACCAATGACTTCCAATACGAATTTTATATCCTCAAGAAATAAATCTTGAGTCCACCGGTATTGATGCCACCTGTTTATGGAAAACCACTCATTCATTATGTGACAGCGTTGGAGAAATCACTGGGTGCCTTCTTTGCACAAAAAAATGACCTTGGGAATGAAAAAAACCTTTACTATCTCATTTAAACCATGATCTATATAGAAAATCTACGTTCATATATTGATAAGAGCTGCCTAGAACTAATTTCATAGTTCAGAAGATGAGGCACTACCTACAGCGTCACGAGGTCTACTCAGTCTCTCTATGTAACCTGCTCAAATTTATCATCATTCTTATTATGTTTACAGGACACCAGACATGGTGATTAGTTATTTTGCAGCATTTTGATATACTATTCATGCCTCAGAAAGCAGTGAAAGGCCATTAATGCTATACTTCCTTGCTGAGAACCCATCTCTAGATAAAACATCATTGAATATATAACTTACTGATGAATAAATATTTTGTATTCAAGATAGTCCCCAAATGTGGGAAATATACTTTTATGGTGCCTCTATAATTCCAATGGGGGAATAGAATGGAAGACCCTAAGCTCAAAAAATTTGTGTACGAAATTTTTCTTATCTCACCAGAAAAGGAAATGTTTCCATACTCCTTCCTATTATCAGATGGTTGTACTAGTAGTGTGGTAGAATATCAAGCTCTCTTTACATGTTTAGAATTGGAACTCCAAGTACCATTTAACCACCTGGAAGTGAAGGGTGATTCATAATTGGTAATAAAAAAGATTAATGGGGATTATTCCATAAAAAAAGAAGAGCTAATTCTCTTATGTTATTATGTAAGTGGTTTAATGGAATAATTTCTCCCAGAACCAACATTGAATTATGTTCTTTGTTCAAAAAATTCCCAAGCTAATACTTTGGAAAATGCAGCTACAACCTTGGATGATCCGAACTAGGATGAAACAATCATCCCCATTTCTCATCATCATGTGGTTTCACCTTTTATTCAAATCATAAAAAAGGAAATAAATGAAATTAGTTCCATTCCTGTAACGCCCCGACCCCAGCTACCCAGAGTCGGTGCATTATTACATAACATTGGCATGATCACAAGAAAGATCAAATCTCGAAAGACCGATTGGTTTAGTAGCCTTGGAAACACTAGATATATTCATAAGTTTTACATTACATCATAAAACGAAAAACTACTACAACAACATATTGTATCCATAATCCACACTCATATCCCCACATAATATCCCTGCAGGTCATTCATAACTTACTTCTTCACTTCCTGGGAAAAATAAAACATAAAAAAGGGGTGAGCTCAAATGCCCAGTAAGGATAACAATATAGCGGAACATTCAAAATAAGCATAAACATTTAAGGCAATGAATTACTAAAACAAAAGCCTTTTAAAATTGAACTTCAACATAGTATGGCAAAAGTAAAATGAAATAATGCCATTTACTTGTTCACATGGATATTCTACTAATCGAATAATCACATGCAATATCAATAACCACTTTCATAATATTGGAATGCATAATGCCAGACTATCATAACCACATAGCCAAGGCCTCGTGCCAAGAATACAAATAAGATTTTGTCAAGGCCTTGTGCCAAGACACTAGTTTGTCTCATGAGACCTACCGATGCATCGAGGAGCTATAGCGGGCTCCACCCGTCACTTATTAAGTCCAATGCATTCTCATATGAAAAGGTTTAAACATAACATAAACATTCGTATTAAAACTAGCATACGAAATGTCAATAATTTCACCATAAACTATGAATGGTATAAAAATAGCACATCCACAGTCAAACATATCACAAAACCTTCAATACAATATAGAAGTTTTGTATCATAATAAATCAACTTCGAATAATCTTAAAATCCATCAAAGGATGTTGACATAGATGAAATCAAAATTCTTTTTAAAGAAGTATCTCCTTTTATTTTGAAATTATTTAAGATCCATATAAAATAAAACATTTTCTTTGAAAATATTCTTATAAGCTTGTATGGAAAGCTTCGACGATTTTATAACGGCGGAAAATAACCGCACCCGCCGTATAAGTTTAAAAAACATTCTTACCTCAATTCTGTCGAAAAGGTTAAAAAGGACCTTGTTTTGAAAACGACGGAAAGATTCCTTTATAAACCTCTTATAAAAAGTCAAACAAGGGTATAAATGACTTTAACCCATATTCTTGTAAATAGTAAAAATGTTTTGAAATACATTTTGAAGAAACATGGATGTGGATGATAAAGAGATCCCAGTAGATTATTACGTATAATACAACCTCGGACAATGAAGAGATTGGGAAATAACCCTTACCTTGTACTTTTCCTTGGTTGGGGTAGGTTAACCTCCTGTATAATGGTGAAATAATTGTTATTAAATTATACAAGAATCATATATATTAATATTATATCATATATGATCTTTTAACATTGATTTGTTAATAATATCTTAGAATTATCGTCGTTTCGGGTGTTAACTTACTTGTTTTCTTTTGTATGTTTTGTTACGTAAGACATGTATGTAAAGGATAGGTTGTATATTATTCATATCCAGAATGATATCAAGTCCTTAAACATCATTTTTTAAATCATCAAATGATAATTATACTTGAATGGATACGATGGAGAATGAATCTCATCGCGTTCGTGGAGACGGTAGTCCGTACGTACGCACGAGCGACAATATCATTCTTTTGATATTAAAATAATATATAAATGGATGGTATATCATATATACAGAATCATTAACATGTTATATTTATTATTTACATGAGTTACACATCATTATTATACCCATCCAAATAATATTATATTGAATAACAATTACACCACGACGTAGAGACGGTAAGCCGTACGTACGCACGTATGGTGACATGTTATTCAAAGGGTGGATAGAATACTGAATATGATTGTACCATATTTATAATAACATCACAGTATATGTGAGATACTGGAGTTATTATTTCAGAATGGTAAGAACAAAGGAAGAAGAAGTGGAAGAAGAAATGAACTTAGAAAAGGGTGGTGAAATCATTACCTCTTCTTCGGGTTCTTCCTTTTGATTTGATCAAAAGGGCTCCTTAGGTTGGCTTTCTGATCAAACTAAGGCCTCTAGGTTGTATTGAGGGATGTTGGGAGAGTATTTGGGCAGAGTTTGGCCGAACCAAAAGGCTTTGAAGGTGTGAAGAAATGAGAAGGAGGAGTGCCCTTTTATAAGAGGGGTGAGGGGCACCTTTGGAAAAGCTAGAAATATTAATTTATAATAAATTCATATTCGGTTTCTAAAGGCTCCAAAGTTGACTATTCAAAGGATGAGGTGGGGATAGGTCGAAAACAACTCATCCAATAGAATTTAGACAGGTTTGGGTACTTATATTAACCTTATCTTTAAGTATTAACTCTAAGTTAATTAGTTTCACTTTTACAATGTCTCTTTGTATTTTTATATAATATGGTTAATAAACTTACTATATACATCCAAGCGACCCCCAAGTGGTCCATTAATGATTAACCTATCATAATATAAGTCTCTTGGCCGAACCTTAGATTTTTAGGAATTTAATATCAATTAATAATATAATATTTGTTTTAAGAACTCTTTTATGTCAATTTTGACACTATTCAATAGTTGATTTTTGTGAAACTCATAACAGATTGATTACTTCGAACAAAGTCAATTAAATCAATCCTAATATATCATATTATCATAGAAAATTAGTTTAATTCATTAAAAGTTTCATATTATAATTATTTGGGTATTTATAAGATCAATTATTTTTATTTTTCACTATTTTAGTAATTACTGCATCATCATTGTGTCATAAATAAATTATATAATGTCTAAAAATTATAAATAAAATATCATTATGTAGGAAATCTTTTTATCTTTCTAATGAATATTTATAATCGAAAATCCAACATGTATAACCCTATGTAAAAATTGTTCTTCTAAAAGATGTAAGCTTATGCCATTTTTATTTTTATTTTAACTTTATTAATATAATGTGTCATTATCACTTGCAAGTGGATCCATGGGGTCCCAAAATTGACACAAAGATGCCCATGGTCGACCATGTATCAACCAATAGGGTTAAGACACGTTTTAGGGTAATTTTGTATTATTATAATATTATTTTTTTTAACCCTTATTTACCGGATTTACCCTTTAACCATGGTAAATAAAATATTTACCGCAGTAATTATTCAAAATGTCTAAAAATAAAAGTTACCTATTTACATAATTTGGACATCCTGATTCCAAATATGGAATCCATTTTCCTAAATTCAAAACACAGAAGTGGCAGAAATTAATTTAAAATTAATTCCCGCTGTTAAAACAAAAAGCGTGTTTTTAAGAGATAATAACTATCAAAAGATTGACACTTGTTTATGTTCGGTTTAATTGTAAAATTATGTCCAATGATAAACATTAAATTGAATGGTAAAAATATATTCTAAATATACTTTAAAACCACTCAAATTCATAATTTATCACTATTAATTATTTTGATTAAAAAAGTTGTTTTTAATTAAAATTTAGAAATTTTCACTATTCATCAAAATATGAAAGTTATCCGAAATGTACCAAAATTTCACCCTAGGCTAATTTTGATATTCCGAATCCAAAAATGAAGTCCATTTTGAAATATAGAATATATATGATTTCAAAAATTAGGTATTACTATTCACAACGGCTAGTTTAATTAGTTGTGGTGTGTGTTAGAACTCGAGGTTGCGTACAACACACGCTATCGCATTATTCAAAGGGAAACGTACCGTAGAAGCTTGGGGTGTTACATTCTCCCCTCCTTCAAATAATTGCGTCCTCGCAATTTCTAGGGTATTACTGCATAAAAATACTCGGGTGGTTCTTCATCATAAGTTCCTCGGGTTCCCACGTTGCCTCTTCCATCTTATGATTTCTCCACAAAACTTTTACCAGACGCGTCGTCCGGTTTCTCAGTACTTGTTCTCTTGTATCAAGAATCCTGACGGGCTCTTCACAATAGGAAAGATCGGGTTCCAGTTCTAATTCCTCATAGGTGAGTACATGCGTTGGGTCAGGCATGTATTTCCTCAACAGAGATACGTGGAACACATCGTGAACTTTGGAGAGACTTGGCGGCATTGCCAATCGGTAAGCTACAGCCCCAATTCGTTCTAGAATTTCGAAAGGTCCGATGTACCTGGGACTCAATTTACCTTTCTTACCAAAACGTATGACTCCCTTCCATGGAGATACCTTCAGGAAAACATGATCACCGACTTGAAATTCCAAATCCTTCCTTCGATTATCGGCATAGCTCTTCTGCCTACTTTGAGCTGCTTTAATGTGATTTTGGATTACTTTCACCTTTTCCACCGTTTCCTCCACCAGCTCTGGGCCTACAAGTTTTCTTTCACCAACGTCATCCCAACAGGTTGGTGTACGACATCTCTTTCCGTATAACGCTTCATATGGTGCCATCTGTATACTCGAATGGAAGCTATTGTTATAGGAAAATTCTACTAGTGGTAAATATTGATCCCACATACCCTGAAAATCAAGTGAGCAAGATCTCAACATGTCTTCTAAGGTCTGAATAGTCCATTCTGATTGTCCGTCTGTCTGAGGGTGGTAAGCAGTGCTCAAATGAAGTTCAGTATCCAGGGATTTCTGAAGACTTTTCCAAAATCTTGAAGTAAAACGGGGATCACGATCAGAAACAATCGATAGGGGTACTCCATGAAGTCTCACAACTTCATTAATATATAGTCTTGCTAGACGTTCCAGGGGTAGATCTTCTCTTATAGCAAGAAAATGTGCTGACTTGGTAAGACGATCAACAATAACCCATATTGCATCGTTCCTTCTAGGAGTCTTTGGTAGCCCCATGACAAAGTCCATCGTAATATTGTCCCATTTCCACTCCGGTATGGGAAGAGGTTGCATGACTCCTCCAGGCTGTTGCCTTCCAGCTTTCACTTGTTGACAAACCATACATCTTGACACAAAATCAGCAATCTCCCTCTTCATGTTGTCCCACCAAAAATGTTCCTTCAAATCTCTATACATTTTGGTGCTCCCAGGGTGTATAGAGAAATTGGAACTATGAGCATCATCCAGCAATTCCCTTTTTAGATCAGGTATATTGGGAACACAAAGTCTCTTCCCGAATTTCAAAATTCCACCTTCATACGCAAAGTCTCTCAATCTCCCATCATTCACAGCTTTAATCTTCTTCTGAAATTCTTCATCATCGGTCTGAGAACTCTTAATCCTTTCTAGTAAAGATGGTTTGGCAACCATTTGAAAAAGCATTGATGTTTCACCTTCCCTGGTTATTCCCATGTCCATCTTCACTAGCTCCATGAAAATTGGATCCCTTTCAATTCTCATATTGTTCAAAACTCCATGGTCTTTTCTACTCAAAGCATCTGCCACCTTGTTTGCCTTCCCCGGGTGGTAGTGTATCGTACAATCATAATCCTTGAGTAATTCAAGCCATCTCCTTTGCCTCATGTTGAGTTCTTTTTGTGAGAAAATATACTTCAAACTCTTGTGATCAGTATAAATCTCACATTTTTCACCATAGAGGTAGTGCCTCCATATCTTCAAAGAAAAGATCACAGCTGCTAACTCAAGATCATGAGTAGGATAGTTTTGTTCATGAATTTTCAACTGTCGTGATGCATAGGCAATAACTCTATCATTCTGCATAAGGACACAGCCAAGTCCTTTCTTTGATGCATCACTATAAATAACGAACCCATCATTCCCCGATGATAGAGTCAATATAGGAGCATTGACTAATCTTCTCTTCAGTTCTTCGAAACATTCTTCACACTCTTTTGTCCAAACAAATTTAACCCCTTTACGTGTGAGCTTCGTTAATGGGTTTGCCAATCGGGCAAAATTCTGGACGAAACGTCGATAATAACCTGCCAAGCCAATAAAACTACGTACCTCAGTTATACTCGTAGGTGCTGGCCATTCTTGGATTGCCTTGGTCTTAGAAGGATCAACAGAGATTCCATCTTTAGAGACAATATGGCCAAGAAAAGAAATCTCCTGAAGCCAGAATTCACACTTGCTAAACTTTCCATATAATTCATGCCTCCTCAGAGTCTTCAAGATAATGCGCAAGTGATTTTCATGATCTTTGTAGGTTTTGGAGTATACCAAGATATCATCAATAAATACCACCACAAATTCATCGAGATACTCCTTGAAAACTCTATTCATCAGATCCATGAATACAGAGGGTGCATTAGTCAATCCAAACGGCATTACAGTAAACTCGTAATGCCCGTACCTGGTTCGAAATGCTGTCTTCGGAATGTCTTCCTTCTTCACACACAACTGATGGTATCCAGATCGAAGGTCAATCTTTGAAAAGTATTGAGCTCCATGCAGTTGGTCAAATAAATCATCAATACGAGGTAGGGGATACTTGTTCTTTATCGTTATAGCATTGATCTCCCTGTAGTCGATACATAACCTCATAGATCCATCTTTCTTTTTAACAAAAAGAACAGGGGCTCCCCATGGAGAAACACTAGGGCGAATAAATCCCTTATTACTCAATTACTCTAGTTGTTTCTTTAGTTCGACTAACTCTACAGTGGCCATTCTATAAGGGGTCTTCGATATAGGCCTTGATCCAGGAATCAAATCAATAGAAAACTCAACTTCTCGTTCTGGAGGATGTCCAGGTAAATCTTCCGGAAATACATCTACAAATTCTTTCACAACAGGTACATCCTCTATTTGAACATTCCTTTCCTCACCGACAGTTATTTCATTCTCTTCCTCCCCGATAATTGAATTAAGTTGAGCTACAGGGGGTGGATCTAAATAAGAATTAGGTGGTGACGACTCTGCTCTAAAAATAAGGTGCTCCTTATCATTATCATCAAGAATCGTAACCTCTTTCTTCTTACAATAAATCTTCGCATCATAGTCCGAAAGCCAGTCCATACCGAGGATTATATCAAACTCAATCATAGGTATGATGATGAAATCAGCAGATAAAGAAAATTTATGTGCTCTAATGGGGACTGATTCACAAAACTTTGTTGCAACGATACTTCCCTTAGGAGTTTTAACTGACAACTCCCTTATTAAATCAAATTGGAAATATCTAATTTTCTTAGCAAACTGGGAAGATATGAAACAATGCGATGATCCAGAATCAAATAATGCATTTGCTAAACTTGAGGAAACCATTAAATTACCTGCCACCACGTCCTTTGGAGCTTCTACCTCTGCAGTAGTGATAGCATAAGCCTGGCCTTGATCCCTTGGCCTTTTCTGAGGTAAGTTCTCCTGACGCTTAGGGCATGCATTTGCATAATGCCCCATCTCCCTGCAATTGTAGCACTGAACGTTGGTAGCTTCCTTCTTCCCCTTGCAATCATGAGCTTGGTGGCCTTTTTCACCACACTTGTAACAGACTCCCATTCCCTTCAGGCAAGCACCAGGGTGTTTCTTCCCGCACTTACCACAAGATGGATATTCAACCTTTCCCTTCTTCCCCTTATTTCCATTCCCAGATTGATCAGCAGGTCTCTTCTTCTCTTGCTTTGCTTTAAAGTCATAAGACTTAGCGAATTCCTTTTCGGTCTTGATAGCACATGAGACAATGTCTTCGTACGATGAAAAGGATTGTGAGACTAATGCTCGACGGAGAAATGGTTTTAACCCATCAAAGAAACGATCAATCTTACTTCTTGGGTTGCGAATATAATCACCAGCGTACCTCGCTAACCTTGTAAAGTTAGCCTCATACTTTGTGACATTCTCATCCTCCTTTTGTCTCAGACTCAGAAATTGTCTTTCCATATCTGCTCGATGGTCGCGAGGAAGTATTTTTCTAAAAACAGATCTTTGAACTCCCTCCATTCCATATTTGATACTTCATCATCTTCCTTCGTATTTTGAATCAATGACCACCATTGATCAGCATCTCCAGTGAGGCGGTAAACTGCCATGATAACTTTTTCCCTTTCACTGCTCCCCAAAGCCTGAAATATTTTCTCTAGGGAAAATATCCATTGCTCAGCTACTAAGGGATTTGTATTCCCATTGAACGTTGGTGGTTGTTGTCTCATGAATCGATCTAACATTGATCCTCCACGCTGCAGATCAGGGTGCTCCATACGGGTAAGGTTATTATTCATAACCTGAGTAAGTTGTCCCAGTACGGTGATTAGCTGATCAGCACCAGTTGCATCACCAGCCCCACTATAATTATCTTGAGCAGGAGGGCAATCCCTACATGGAGTGCGTGCATTGATGCGGTTTCCATTTCTTCCACTAGGCGCCATTTCTAAACAATGGCATAAACTAGATCAGTTTATGAATCAAAATACATAATCCCATACTTATAAAACACTTAACATAAATTGAACTATTTATGGATATAATCCATAATCATAAAAATGTTTTCTTTGAGGAAGTATATACTCATAAACCCTTCATAATGATTTGTAAAGAAAATGAGAGTTATCCTAAGCATATCCCCCGGGAGTGTCGTAACCAAGAGTGCAGCAAGGCCCGTTGTCGTGCACCAGTTCCCGTTCGAGTCTAGCTCAAAGCGGTGTTTTCGGGTTTTACCCCTAGGTACATCTGTGCCAGAGCCGCCTCTACCTGCTCGTATCCAGACAGGGATGTATTGCTCGGAAAACTCACAAAATCTCTACAATACCAAAATTCTAGGAAGTTCTTCTATACTAATCCTCAAAGTTCATCTTAGGTCTACGTGCTCTAATCAGAGTTTATCTAAATCTAGTTTCCAAGGTTTGTACTAAACTTCCTCTGATACCAACTGTAACGCCCCGACCCCAGCTACCCAGAGTCGGTGCATTACTTCGTAACATTGGCATGATCACAAGAAAGATCAAATCTCGAAAGACCGATTGGTTTAGTAGCCTTGGAAACACTAGATATATTCATAAGTTTTACATTACATCATAAAACGAAAAACTACTACAACAACATATTGTATCCATAATCCACACTCATATCCCCACATAATATCCCTGCAGGTCATTCATAACTTACTTCTTCACTTCCTGGGAAAAATAAAACATAAAAAAGGGGTGAGCTCAAATGCCCAGTAAGGATAACAATATAGCGGAACATTCAAAATAAGCATAAACATTTAAGGCAATGAATTACTAAAACAAAAGCCTTTTAAAATTGAACTTCAACATAGTATGGCAAAAGTAAAATGAAATAATGCCATTTACTTGTTCACATGGATATTCTACTAATCGAATAATCACATGCAATATCAATAACCACTTTCATAATGTTGGAATGCATAATGCCAGACTATCATAACCACATAGCCAAGGCCTCGTGCCAAGACTACAAATAAGATTTTGTCAAGGCCTTGTGCCAAGACACTAGTTTGTCTCATGAGACCTATCGATGCATCGAGGAGCTATAGCGGGCTCCACCCGTCACTTATTAAGTCCAATGCATTCTCATATGAAAAGGTTTAAACATAACATAAACATTCGTATTAAAACTAGCATACGAAATGTCAATAATTTCACCATAAACTATGAATGGTATAAAAATAGCACATCCACAGTCAAACATATCACAAAACCTTCAATACAATATAGAAGTTTTGTATCATAATAAATCAACTTCGAATAATCTTAAAATCCATCAAAGGATGTTGACATAGATGAAATCAAAATTCTTTTTAAAGAAGTATCTCCTTTTATTTTGAAATCATTTAAGATCCATATAAAATAAAACATTTTCTTTGAAAATATTCTTATAAGCTTGTATGGAAAGCTTCGACGATTTTATAACGGCGGAAAATAACCGCACCCGCCGTATAAGTTTAAAAAACATTCTTACCTCAATTCTGTCGAAAAGGTTAAAAAGGACCTTGTTTTGAAAACGACGGAAAGATTCCTTTATAAACCTCTTATAAAAAGTCAAACAAGGGTATAAATGACTTTAACCCATATTCTTGTAAATAGTAAAAATGTTTTGAAATACATTTTGAAGAAACATGGATGTGGATGATAAAGAGATCCCAGTAGATTATTACGTATAATACAACCTCGGATAATGAAGAGATTGGGAAATAACCCTTACCTTGTACTTTTCCTTGGTTGGGGTAGGTTAACCTCCTGTATAATGGTGAAATAATTGTTATTAAATTATACAAGAATCATATATATTAATATTATATCATATATGATCTTTTAACATTGATTTGTTAATAATATCTTAGAATTATCGTCGTTTCGGGTGTTAACTTACTTGTTTTCTTTTGTATGTTTTGTTACGTAAGACATGTATGTAAAGGATAGGTTGTATATTATTCATATTCAGAATGATATCAAGTCCTTAAACATCATTTTTTTAAATCATCAAATGATAATTATACTTGAATGGATACGATGGAGAATGAATCTCATCGCGTTCGTGGAGACGGTAGTCCGTACGTACGCACGAGCGACAATATCATTCTTTTGATATTAAAATAATATATAAATGGATGGTATATCATATATACAGAATCATTAACATGTTATATTTATTATTTACATGAGTTACACATCATTATTATACCCATCCAAATAATATTATATTGAATAACAATTACACCACGACGTGGAGACGGTAAGCCGTACGTACGCACGTATGGTGACATGTTATTCAAAGGGTGGATAGAATACTGAATATGATTGTACCATATTTATAATAACATCACAGTATATGTGAGATACTGGAGTTATTATTTTAGAATGGTAAGAACAAAGGAAGAAGAAGTGGAAGAAGAAATGAACTTAGAAAAGGGTGGTGAAATCATTACCTCTTCTTCGGGTTCTTCCTTTTGATTTGATCAAAAGGGCTCCTTAGGTTGGCTTTCTGATCAAACTAAGGCCTCTAGGTTGTATTGAGGGATGTTGGGAGAGTATTTGGGCAGAGTTTGGCCGAACCAAAAGGCTTTGAAGGTGTGAAGAAATGAGAAGGAGGAGTGCCCTTTTATAAGAGGGGTGAGGGGCACCTTTGGAAAAGCTAGAAATATTAATTTATAATAAATTCATATTCGGTTTCTAAAGGCTCCAAAGTTGACTATTCAAAGGATGAGGTGGGGATAGGTCGAAAACAACTCATCCAATAGAATTTAGACAGGTTTGGGTACTTATATTAACCTTATCTTTAAGTATTAACTCTAAGTTAATTAGTTTCACTTTTACAATGTCTCTTTGTATTTTTATATAATATGGTTAATAAACTTAATATATACATCCAAGAGACCCCCAAGTGGTCCATTAATGATTAACCTATCATAATATAAGTCTCTTGGCCGAACCTTAGATTTTTAGGAATTTAATATCAATTAATAATATAATATTTGTTTTAAGAACTCTTTTATGTCAATTTTGACACTATTCAATAGTTGATTTTTGTGAAACTCATAACAGATTGATTACTTCGAACAAAGTCAATTAAATCAATCCTAATATATCATATTATCATAGAAAATTAGTTTAATTCATTATAAGTTTCATATTATAATTATTTGGGTATTTATAAGATCAATTATTTTTATTTTTCACTATTTTAGTAATTACTGCATCATCATTGTGTCATAAATAAATTATATAATGTCTAAAAATTATAAATAAAATATCATTATGTAGGAAATCTTTTTAGCTTTCTAATGAATATTTATAATAGAAAATCCAACATGTATAACCCTATGTAAAAATTGTTCTTCTAAAAGATGTAAGCTTATGCCATTTTTATTTTTATTTTAACTTTATTAATATAATGTGTCATTATCACTTGCAAGTGGATCCATGGGGTCCCAAAATTGACACAAAGATGCCCATGGTCGACCATGTATCAACCAATAGGGTTAAGACACGTTTTAGGGTAATTTTGTATTATTATAATATTATTTTTTTTAACCCTTATTTACCGGATTTACCCTTTAACCATGGTAAATAAAATATTTACCGCAGTAATTATTCAAAATGTCTAAAAATAAAAGTTACCTATTTACATAATTTGGACATCCTGATTCCAAATATGGAATCCATTTTCCTAAATTCAAAACACAGAAGTGGCAGAAATTAATTTAAAATTAATTCCCGCTGTTAAAACAAAAAGCGTGTTTTTAAGAGATAATAACTATCAAAAGATTGACACTTGTTTATGTTCGGTTTAATTGTAAAATTATGTCCAATGATAAACATTAAATTGAATGGTAAAAATATATTCTAAATATACTTTAAAACCACTCAAATTCATAATTTATCACTATTAATTATTTTGATTAAAAAAGTTGTTTTTAATTAAAATTTAGAAATTTTCACTATTCATCAAAATATGAAAGTTATCCGAAATGTACCAAAATTTCACCCTAGGCTAATTTTGATATTCCGAATCCAAAAATGAAGTCCATTTTGAAATATAGAATATATATGATTTCAAAAATTAGGTATTACTATTCACAACGGCTAGTTTAATTAGTTGTGGTGTGTGTTAGAACTCGAGGTTGCGTACAACACACGCTATCGCATTATTCAAAGGGAAACGTACCGTAGAAGCTTGGGGTGTTACAATTCCCATACCATTTGGTCCTACCATGTGATGGATGAAACCTATCATGAAATATCTCCATGATGGAGTAATTTCACCAAATAGAGTTAGTAGAGAGAAAATCTGGTGTTGATCAGCTAATTTCACTATTAATGATGGCCAAAATCACCATAAGATCATATATAGATGAGGCTTCAAAGAAATTCTCCTCAAAAGCACTGATGGGGAGGAAACTGAGGTTGTCATGAAAGAATTATATGTAGGATCCCACAATTCCCAACACTCTGGGTACAAGATTTATGATAAAATCTAAAGGCTTGGATACTTATTTCCTCAATGAAGCATTATTGCACAAATTTCACTAAGAAGTGTCATCCCTACCAAGTGCATTCCAACTTCACCCATCAACCACCAGATTTTCTACATACAGTCAAATACTCCTAGAAATTTTCTACATGGGTAATGGATGTAGTAGGACCTTAACCTATAGGTTCAACTAAGAATTTGAAGTACATTCTTACTGCTACCAATTTCTTCTCCAAATGGGATGAGGAAATACCTCTCAAGGAATTCAAGGCTGAAAAAATTGTTATATTTTTCAAAGATAATACCATCACTAGATTTGGTTTCCCTCATACAATTTTGATGGATAATGACACCAATTTCTATTCTTCTAATGTAGGGATGTTATATGAGGTATACAATATCAAATCCAAACAATCCTCCCTCTATTATGCAGTGGAAAATGGATAGATAGAGGCTTTCAAAAACAACGTTTTTCAACTTACTCTAGAAAATGGTGCATGAATACAAGAAAACTTGTCATGATAAACTCTTTAATTAATTATGAGATTATAGAACTACTACCCATACTACCACATGGTCGACCCCATAATCATTGGTATATGGAACAAAAACAGTTCTACCAATTGAAATTCAGATTCCATCACTTAGAGTTTCCATTTGTGATCATTTATCCATTGACGAGGAATCCCAGAAATGGATGGATGAGTTAGAGTGACTTGACAAAAAGAGATTGAATACCTTGAACCAATTTTTATTCTATCAGAATTGAGTAGAATGAGATTTCAATAAGAAGGTAGTCCTTTCTCATTCCTCTAAGGAGAGTTGGTTTTGGTCTTTAAAACTCCAATGATACTTGGAAAGAATCATATGAAGCATGATCCAAAGTGGGAAGGACCGTATTCTATACATAAGGTCTATTTTAATGGAGTTTATTCCTTAATCTCAATATATTGATAACTCATAGAAACTATGAAAAATTCAAGGTTCCTAAATAAGTACATTGTGTAATCGAATAATGGTCGTCCTAGTTGTATGATGATAAAAACAATTACAACCATATTCCATGTTTCATGATGTTAAACTGCGTAGCATCATCATCCTTGTCACAATAAGATAAAATGCACGACATGAGGTCCTAGTCACATGACATGAAACTAAAAAACACCATTTACCCTTACCACATGAAATTAAACTATAATGTTTATGTCTCCCTCATTTGATGTTAAATAACTCATCAAAATACCACAGGTTAACATTCATTGTTGTCCCTTAAAAGGTGAGTAGCTTCCATAAGTAAGAATCACTCATATCAGTGCCACTTTTTAGTGTCATTTGAACCCCATTTCTTCCCTATGTTTGGATCATACACACATGGGAATGCATCTTCAAGAACTATGGGTGGCTTGATCCTCATTCCAAAGAGACACATAGTGATGTCCAGATCTCCAATCATGGGTCAATACATGATAAAAAAATCACATTTATTTCATGTGTGTATGAGTTAAATATGTATAAGTAATATTTTTTCAAGAACTACATGTTGCTTGATTCATGCTTCTATAGGATACGATGTGAAACATGAGTTATATCCCCTAGTCCATTCAAAAGGTTTCTATCACACTAGGTTACCTTTGTCTATATTAAATGACATTAAATTGAATGTTTCTTCAATAACTTAGTGTGGTTTTATTCTCATTCTAATGAGATGCGTAGTGACTCTCGAATCTCCAATATCGGGCACAATCATGACCCTAAAAGAAAAAATTTCCCCATTCCCTATGTATGGACCAATTTTATACTAGGACTCTTCCAGAACATTTGTCTTGATTATCATACCATATTGTATCATGGTACCAACCATTATTGTGAAAAATATCTAAAATTTTTTAAATCCCTCTTCCTCACATCAAACCACAATTGGTGTGGGTAGCTTCTTCAATAAGTACATGTGGCTTTATTCTCATTCCAATGAGATATGTAGCGACACTCAGATCTCTAATCTCAGGTCCATTTGTAATGTTTTAAAAAAAGTCCCTTCCCCATGTTTGCATGAATCAAACCTACATAGTAAGAATCCTTAAAAACTATGTGTGGCTTGATTCTCATTAAAGTGAGATATGTAGTGAATCCCAAACCTCTAATACTAGTTCCAACTGTTATTAATCACTAAGACCCTTTACTTCCTATGAATGAATCAAATTTAAATAGGGAGCCTATCAAGGACTAGTGAGGCTTAATTATTACCTATATGAGATACATTGGTATGCACATAATTTCATTCTTAGGCCCAACCGTAATGTTTCCATATCTTCACATTAGTTCACCTATGTCCTTACTACTTGAAATTAAATTGTATGGATTTTCATGAACTATTTATGGCTTGATTATTTCCCCAACAAGATACATAGTGATTCCCAGATCCTACATCCTTCTCCAAAAACCACTCAAAAAATACCCCTGTCCCTATCTACGGACCAAGCCTATGTAATGAGACCAATTTCTAGAACTACATGTGGATTGATTGTCACTCATATGAGATATGTAGTGACATTCAGAACTTCATTCCTAGGCCTAGCCACATTAGAGAATAAAATTCCACCACTTTCTCACATATGAATAAAAGATTGTATGCTAGATATTTTATTTTGGGTCCTCTCCTTAGAGGGCCCCCAAAATAAAAAAGAAATATCCCTAATTTACATATGAATTAGATCTATGTGAGGGAATCCAAAATCATGACCAATATTAGTCCAAATATATCCGTTGGGAATTTCACATTATCCATTTCACATTTTATACTTTTAATCTTTAGTACGTTCAGATCTTTATAATCTTTCATTATTTTTGGTTGAAAAAGGTCTGATAACTGAGATCTCATTTTTCTGACTATGCAGTATGTTCCCCCAACTAGCCTTGTATAATATCTCCTACATAACAGGCATATCATCCAAAGGATTACACTATTTGGATATGTAGAAAATATTCTTGTTTTCCATGCATAATATATCCCACATAATAAGTTCTTCAAATAGTGGTAACTTCATTCTTGTGAGCAGCCTCTTTTGTCCCTCTATGCTTGGAAGACGATATACATGAAACAGTAGTTTAAAGCTATCATCATTTGTATATATGTCCCATGTTCGTTCTCTCAACCTGAAAGTCTACAAGACCATGTTTTACCCTTTTACCCTCTTATTTTTTCAATGTATATTGCAATAACCTTGGATCATTTGATCATAATATCATTCATTATATCCTTAATATTTTGGTCCTAATCGTATGACCTAAAAATACATGCCCCATACTTATTATGATTGGGTTGGACCTACATTGAGATCATATTCCCCCAATTATTTTGAAATTATGACTTGAAATACCTCTTCTATATTCAGACAATTTTCTCCATAAAACATACCATGTGCTAGGGAATATTTGAATATCCACAAACTTTCATCAGCTTGTAGAAATATAATGTCTGAATTCTTGAGAACTCCTTTACCTGACTTTGTAATATGTGTCCTAAGTTGGCCTTGAATCAGTCACAAAAATAACAGGCCTATCATCTAATGGATGAAACTATTTTTCTATGTATCTTATTCTTTAGTTGGCCCTATATAATATATCCCCCATAAAAGGTTTTTTAAATAGCGGTAACTTCATTCTTGGAAAAGACATCCTCTAATTCCATTTATCCCTTTTTCCCATATCACTCCTCAGATTCAAAAATCCAAAAATCATAGATTACAAATTTATCCTTCAATACTTGAATATAATATCACATTTCCAGATAGATTACTGAGAATTGGAGAACCATCAAACCTTCGATCAAAGATATATACCTTAAATTAAAGCACCTAATGTTTTTACTGTGTAACTGGAAACTACACAACATAATATCCTTGCTACATGACTTGAAACTGCACAATATAATATGCTTGATACATGATTTTAAAATACACAACCCCTAATATCCTTACTACTTGACTTTAAATTGAATGTTATAATATATGAAATCCCCTTTCTAACAAAATATATCCTCCTTCACACACCAAATCCAAGTAGAGATGGTTTCTCATTCATGGATTATGTCATTATAGATTTCCCTTTTATTATTAGACCTCTTTCTTTGGGAAATCCACCCATTATGGTCTTGAGACATCCAAATTGTAAATCCCTTTTTTTATCTAAAATGAAATTTTAGAATTCTTGAGATCTCATTTACCAGTCTATGAAGTATGTTTCCCTAGTTAGTCTTGAATCAGTCACCTACATAACGGGCTTATCATCCATAGAATTCCACTATTTGGCTATGCAGCATATTCCCTAGTTGGTTATACATAGTACTCACCAGGTTGAAAACAAGCCAAGGGAAATCTAGATAAAAGTAGATCATCAACAAGCTAGACCTACACTCTATACGATTTAGGCAATATCGAGAAATAAAAATCTAAAAGGAAAAAAAATCGACTGAAAACCCAAAAGGGGAAGCCTAAGAAAAATCCAAGTTTCACCCGCTAAGTCCACTCCATATTGGGCATAGGAAAAAAAATCATGCTGATAACATAAAAGACCCAAAGTTTGTAGGGATGTCCATATGACCATAACAACAGTCAAACTATGCTCACATAGGCCATTGGATTAGGTAAAAAAATTAGAGTGCTCCATCCCTATAATAGTAATTATGATTAGTTGGTACGAAGATGTAATTTGGGGATAATCATATTTAACATTATGATTATAGGAAGCATGCAATGATGAAGACATGTAAGAAAAGATACAAAATTATTTTCATTTATAAAAAATCCACTAGAGGAACATCCAAAAAATGGAGTCTCTCTATCTTACATCACTAGAGGCCATTGACATAAATTTTCATTTGTAGAATGGCCTCCTGAGTCCCGTCATCCACCTTTTGATGTTCCGTCAGTCGACCATCCCCAATATCCTCAGCTTGCCGGAGTACTTCCTTATCATCTAAAATGGATTTCCTCTACCTTTTGGTTTCTATTAATGAAAATCTATGTTGTTTATGTTCCTCTATAGAAGTATCCAACTCTTTCTGAAGATGCGACATTTGAACTATCTTCTCTTTGATCTTCCAAATAAATGTTGCTAACTTTGTGCTATGAATAACCTTTTCTTGAGATACTGATACTTGAAATTCATAAATTTTAGCCCATAGTTTGGATTTTATTAGATCCTATCGATGTTTTTTTCTCTTGTTACCTCCTGTAAATGGTTTTATTTTACTACAGTATGCATTACATGGTAATCAAAACCATTTAATCTCAACATGATGAATAACATTAAACCCATGGGATTCACAAAGGTAGTTACTCAAGAGATGTATCATAGATAATTTTACATATATCTCTCCTACATTGGAGACATGTGATGCAGAGAGCATTCTAAAACATCAGATATAACTCGGATTCACTATCATAAGGGGGATGTATTCTAGAACCAATGGAAATAAAGATGTACCATGTTCTACTCACTCCCTAATAGTGGATACCTTGCCTCATGATGCTGGTCGAGCTGATAAAAAAGTTTTAACTTCAAACATATCCATATAGGCTAATAAACCTACATGATGAATCAAAATCAAGCTAAGCTCCAAGAGAAAGGAAAGAGTGGGAACAATCATAATGGTCAGTAACCCTTACCGAAAAGTAGGCCAACAACCTGAGAAGACTCCTCCCCAATATTCCCAACCTCAATAGTTTTTTTTTGGAACCTCTGGGTGAGGAGTACTTTCTTGAGTTTTCTCAGCATTAACCAGACGAACCTAAAGAAGATTTTATATTCCAAGGGTCACTTGAGCCGACTCCTCCCTAACAATATGATTGATAGAGATATCAACATCTCTTCTAGGCACTATCATTGTAACAGATTCTGTAAATGGAGTAGCACGTTACAAAAAATCATAATTATGAAATTAGATATAAGAAGACTAATTGGACAAAAAAAACTCCGGTCCATTTGGTTCGATATAGAGTGCCCAAAATTATTTTAAAGTAGTAGGAATATTAACATGATCTTATACTTCTCCAAATAACATTCCAAGATTTATCACAACTTCCAATGACATACCAATCCCCATGTTAGTCTCACCAATGGGGACATTTTGAGTGAATGGTTCATGAAATCCTTCTGATGAATTTAAAACCTGAACAACCTCCTGAGTGATAGTCGTGAAGCCAGCATCAGCCATTATAGGATTTTACGATGTATGTGATGAGCCAGAAATATTACACAAATGATTGTTAGTTTTTGTTATATAGATTCTCATAAATTCTTTCTAACATAATAGATTCCTCCTCTCTCCCAATAGTAGGGATAGGAGAAGTGCCAAGAGTAGATGTTGTTTTATTTGGACTAGATGCCTCTCCAGTCAAAGGAAAAACATCATTGGCAGGGATATGCACTCGATCAGAAGTGACCCCCGCAATTCCTAGCGGCTCATTGGTAACTTCCCTAAGGGAATAAATATAATAATTTTTTATAATTCCATGTTTTTTAAATACTTTCTTTGAATGAAGTCAAAATTTATGATTTAAAGAAGACTTACCGCTGATAATGAATTTTTAGACACATATTTCTTTCTTCGGTGTACATATTTTTTTATTTTCTTGAAAACATCATTAGAATCATTATCTCCAAAAACTGGATTGGAGATGGGAAAGCTTCTTCCATCTCATTCCCTCTGGCCTGTCATCCTGGAGATATATTTCTTGATTCGAGGGGTGATACAACAATCTTGAGTGTAGTACCACCATGGCTATATCATGGCGATGGATTTTCAACTAATTTTATTTTAGTAAGCTGCAAATTAAAATGGTATTTCCAATGAGAAATAATTACTTGACTAAAATAAAAAAGAAAAATATTAAAATTATTTTATAAAAAGGAAACTTACATCTTCCGGATCAAAAAAATCACGCCATTACTCAAAATATAAAGGTTCAATACCATTTTCATTTCCATGATATATCATCTCCATCACTCATTTTCTAGTGGGGATTGAATCTTCAGTTTCATAAATGATCATATCTAGATCCCAAATACAAATTATTACTTCATCAGGATTATTCTAAAAGTGAATATTATATGAGGCTTCAAGATCTCCAATCCCTGGAATATGAAATATCTCACATAGAATCTCCCACATAGTTTCAACATAACAAAACATATTATTCCATGCTTTAATTGCCCATGGTCACACATATTTAGAATACTTCCCATTTTACTTTGAAGATGATCCTACATCCTTATACCTATGGGGATTCCCAATTCCTTCTATCATAGATGGTGGATGAGAAAATGGAACCTGATTCTCTTCATGTCGATGGCGACTAGACCACCTAGGTTCAATATTAGTTTGTGATGATGGTGTATCCATCTTAATTCGGGTAGGTGGAATATATCTTGCATGATGTCACTTTGGTGATCTAGGATCCTTGTCATCCTCTCCCTCTTACTCTGTGACTCCGCATTTGAAGGAGATTGGGAACCTTCCAAAAAATAGGATTATTTCTTACTTCGCATGTTTAGTACAACCCAAGGAACAATATTATTTAGCACCCCTTCAGGGTATGAAGCTATCCAAGATTTAATATACCTTATAGTCGACATATTTTATGCATCAACCATCGGTAGATTGATCAATGCCTTTGTCTTTTCCATGGCTGTCAACAAGCATATTTGTAAAACCACTATCAGATGTTGTTCTAGTCTTATGTTCACCATAGGGGATACAATAATGTGTTGCAATCATTTGAATTGGTGTTAAAATTTTTACGTAGAAAAAGCCTCATATATGATTTCACCACCAGTCCTAGTTTCCAATACACCATCCCTTCAAGCTAGCATATATGAACTCCGCTCAATGTTTCTCATCCTATCATAAAAAAACCTTCCCATATGTGGATTCCCATAAGGAAATAAATGTAATTACTTTAACATAATAAACCTTGTTTGAATGTCATGAAATGTCAAAGATAAGGGGAAAATACCATAGAAATCCTAAACAAATTGTCAGAAGAAACTTCCAAGGACTTGGATCACAGTATAGACAACATCAGTTCTGAAACGAGTCACTATATTTCCCCTTAAAAACTCAAATGGTCCTACTATCCTAAAATAAGACTTCCCTCCATGAATTTGAAACAATATCTTGTGGATCTTTTCCATAATAGGGGTGGCCAACCCTAACATCTTCTTATGCACCATCTTAGCCACTACAAAAAATGTTCCAGGCCTTACCCCACCTTTGGAGTCACATACTAAAAACAAAAAGACACTGGTACATATAAAAAAAACTTGAAATTAATGTCTTGGAAGGAATATTGGAGTTAATTTCATACCACATTGCAGACTATTCTTTTTCTAATGTTTGGTAGAATGTTTTGGGAATACCTATCTTTTCTGCCTTCAGACATCATGTTGGAATCTTACAAGTGGTACCTTTATCCTTCTTATTTATCAATAATATTTCCATCCTCCTCTTCAGATGAATATCCCCCTTTACTTGGGGATTTTCCTCCTTTATTTTTTGATCTATCTTCAGTATCTCATGTCCCAATGCTAGTGTCCTTTCAGCATCATTCCATGTTTTCATTGGAGGAATGAATTAATCGTACATATCACCAAGGATAGGTTCCCCAGGGATCATGTAGATGTTCCAAAAACTAAAACCCATATATCCATGAATCAAATGGAAATAATTCATCTTTGGGCTCCACCAGCTTAGTAGTTATGGCAAAAAATCGTCATTCATATATACATAGGTTTTTCGTACCCATACTACCAAATAAATTCCCACTCCTTTCAAATCATCTTTGAACTCTACAGATGTTTTGGTCACCCATTACACCCACATACATGCAAGCCTAACACACCCACTTGGTACAAAGTCCTAAATTTTCTTCTAGCCTTTCGATTGATCCATTTGTGAGTCTCAAAAAATAGAAAAATAATAATGAGGATTTATTTCAAGTGTATGTGATTTAAACTCTAGATCACATGGGTTGTGATGCATAAAAATGGAATTGTCTACCGTCCTAGCATTAATATATGTCCTAACACTAGAAATGTCGGTAGCATATAAGTTCTTGTGGTCTTGAAACCAAGAGAATGGGATATATTTCTTTGGATATGGTATGTTGACTTCTCACATATCTCCATAACTGTAAATAGGTAAATAGTTACTCATCATAAAATCATGATGATATTTATTTAGATAATTTACCAGACTAGGAAGGTTGGTGTCATAGATGTTGTAGAAATAATTCCATATGATCTTTATCATCTCTTTAGTTCACAGGCCATCTAGTTCATCAACAGTTGTGATCCTCTTGGTATCCATTAAACCTAAAAATAAATATCAACTTTATTTTATAGTAGGTTCATTTTAAATAAAAATTGAAAATAAAGAAAATTTGAAAAGGGTATTAAGAAGAAAAAGTGATACTACAGCGCACAAGTGTGTCACTCAACATGTGGTGCACAACTCAAATACATAAAAAATCTAACACCACTAAAAGTTTCAGCAAGAGCATCTCAGTGGAAAGACTTGCACACAGAGAGCCTAGAATTATGAATCTTGGGTGTTTTTCACTAAAATGAAGGGAATATATATAGATGAGGGATCTAACTTTCACACCGCAACCTTGCAAGAACAATCAAAATATTCATGACCCATCTGTCTTTTTCATCAGTTTTCCACAGGATTTGACACAGTCTTCATTCCAATCCATACATGATGGGGGGGGGGGTGGGATTTTGTTGAACCTCTTTTTCATCACATAGATGAAAAATTGATAAATGAAAATACCATATGTTGACACCCACCAAATAGTCATCAACAAAACCATAAAGGAAAATACATTTTAACGATGATATTATCTTCCCCATGAGAGAAAGGAAGAAGAGGTTAGTTAAAGACTAACGATTACTTTATTATTGAAAGGTCACAGGAAGTATTTATGCAAGGAACCTAACCTGAAGAAAGTATCATAGAGCCCTCCTCAACGAGCACCCCTATTTACCAGTGGCCCAATGGTGAAAACTGGATGACAATCCCCTAGGCCACATGTTTTTTCATTATAAAAACCTAAGAAACCATTTAGTATTATTTTAAAATAAAGGGAAGTTACATTCTAGGGAATAGAACTATGGTGGTCACAAAGATAATGTGCCAAGTCCTCATTGGGAAGAATAAAATATATAGATGATGTCCAAGACATCTCACGAGACCTATGAGCCTTCATCACAAAGTACAAAGGAGATTAGTAGGATGGGGCGAGAGGGGATCACCATCACTGGAGGACATGTGACATGCCCTTGAAGACATGAGACACACAACGACCTGTCTGGTGCACCTCACGAAACCCCTTCGGCTCGTCAGTCGTGCCACATGGAAACCTCTAGAAAATTCTGCAGTGCTCTAATAATAGAGTCATGGTTTTTTCCACAATACTTGCACACTCTCATGTTATCCATATTGGTTACATGAGACAACACTAGAAAATATAGTTAAATACACAGATATAACTCGAGAAAACTCGCATACCACCCAACCCTTGTCACATAAAATAAAGGGGATCAAAAGGGAGGAGGTTAGTGGGTTCTATTTTTGCTGAAAGACATGAGAAACATATCTCGAATGATCCACAAGACACTGTGAGTCATCAGTGTCATGACTGCCTTGTCTCGTGAAGTCCTTCAGGGTTGTCAGACTCACCACATGAAAGAACTTTTTCATGTATAAGAAAATCTATAGCACTCTAAAGTCAAATGGATATATTTTTCAATTGAATGGCCATGCTCCACTATGTAACCCATATTGGTCATGTGAACATCTTCAAAAAATAGAGGAAATATCCTCAATGCCATACATGTAATATCACATGACTCCCAAACTTCATCATATAAATAAAAGGAGATAGGAACAGAGGATATGAGCTGGGTTTATGGTTATTGAAGGGCTTGTGATGTGAAAAACCCACCCCCAGAGTAGTCACCTCAGACCCCGAGACAATCCAACCAAGGACTCGTAAATGCCTTCTGATAAGCATTTGGATCATGAAAAGACCCTTGGACACATCGACATACTGACATGAAAGTATTCCAATGTGAAAAGTCTTTAATTTTTGGTAATAATAAAATAAAGGATGGATGGACTTGTCACTGCTAAAAATCAGGCAGTGCCCTTGACACAGTCTATCACAGACACTCACAAAACCGCGTAACTCCATACCCCGTGTCAACCCCAGCCTAGAACAATTCCAGTTTCCCTATAAAAATTAACAATTTCATGGATGGAAAAACCAATAAATTTTATCCTTCATATTTAAGAAATGGTTGGTTGGTTGGATTCTAGATGTTTGGACCTAGGTTGCTACTACGCACATCAGTATTCTAACTCCGGGCTTTGGCACACAACTGATCATGCGCCCAGTTTACTTTCCACCCAGTAATAAACTGGTGGACCACTAGAGTAGTCATGAGTTGGGAAAAAAATACCTTTGTGTGATCGATAAAAAGTCATGTGAAGAACTTATAGTGAGGCATGTGAAGACCCTATCACATGTATTTCAAATCATGCGAGACCCAAGAAAACTGAAACTGAACTAAGACAAGGCACTTTCAATACAACAGAAAATGTTAGGATTCAAAGTGGAAGACTGAAGTGTAAATCATGATTTCGAACATCCGTATTCTTTGCAGGTGTCACTCAAAGATACGCAACAGTACCAATTCGCATCACCCGGATCCCACAAAAACCCTTTGACATGTCACTGGGGATATGCAGAGAACTTTTAAAAAATATAGAAAAGTTTTGTATCATATCCTAAGAACCACTTGAATATCATAAACCATATGGGTGTGTCTCCCTAGATAAGAAACTTCCTTTGGATATATCGCCTAATTCATATAACAACGCACACCTGTGTCAGCCGAGTCTCACCAACACATCTGAACATGACAACTCAACTCTAGTGGAACCCCCATAACAAATCACCTGAGACATGTGGAATCTTATATACATATTAGCTCAGTCTCTTAATGTCTCATGGATCTGTCATCCTAGACATGCGAGGACCTGAGGACCATGCCACCATGGATCCTGCAACACCCTCCACATGTTTCAATCCATGTCATGCGATGACTTCCAGGGCATGCCAGATGGATCATGCGACACCTTCCGAATAAGAATTACCTATCATCAGAGAAACCTCAGTGTGTAATCCCCAACACAAAACAACTACGAGAACTATGATATCCACTATAACCGGGATACATAGGATGCCTCCTTAAAGTCCCAAACTCCATATAAAACACCCCGAGGACTTCCCCAATACGTATGTATCATAACTATATGGCATGAGGTTGATCAGTGTGTAAGACCGAACAAAAAAAAACTATGTGGATTTTGATTCCTACAATACCATGATATGCAGGACACCTCGTAATGTCTCAATCCCATCCCTGAGATATTTAATGCCTTCATATATCGGATAATAAACTGAGACATTTGTACAAACCATTTCAACATATAAGAAACCACTTGTTACTAGAAAATGATGGATAACCACATATACATACATATAGATTCCCCAAATAAATCTGAGTCAGTTGCATAAAAAGGAGAGTTAAACAACATTCATTTTGGTAGGGTAACTAGTCCCACACTGGGATTAGGAATAGTTTCATGAACATGTCTTTAATCTATAATAGGGTCCTAGAGTAGGAAACAATTCCCCCTAAAAGGGTGTGGTGAGCCTGACCTCTCATCCTCTCAATCATTACAAGTACCTAAGAATCACTGGGCATGTAAACCCAGATGTCCACCGACCATTGGAAATAATGTATGTACCGAGCTACGAATTGGGGAACCATTGAGAGTTTTAGAGATAAGTGAAAATGGTAATGTGATGATCAAAACCCTTTCCACACCATAAATCCCAACAAAACAAAAATGGGGAACCACGTGTGAATATCTAAAATAATAATATGATTGGGTTATAATTCTTCAGACCATTCTATATGTCCCCATAAACAAACAAAAAGTGACGAATCCAACGTGAATCCCTATAATAACAAAAAAATTGGGTTATAATCCTTTGATACATGTTTCTTTCCCCTTATATGCAAACAACACTGATAAGATCGATGGGAACATCTTTGGATCTTGGATTTGTAAACCACATATAGACAAAGAAATAAGACCATCATAAATCGGGATTCCTATAAGTACATCCTCATGTTGAGAAGTCCATGTGAGGAGAATGTATGGAAAAGGAATACTAGATAATTCTGTTTACCATAAATATATGATTGAGAATTATTATTCCTATGATATTGCACTAATTGGTGTTATTTTTAATTGTTGTATGCATTATTTGTGACTCCCAATTAGAGAGAATGTATTCATCCTCCAGCACTCGTTCTGGTAATTCATCCACCGTCGTGACCCTTGAGTATCATTAAACAGTCTCTCCTATAAAACAACATTAGAAACAGGTAGAAAACATGATGATTCTGGAGTACCAATGATATG
Source organism: Viscum album (assembly GCA_963277665.1). NCBI lineage: Eukaryota > Viridiplantae > Streptophyta > Magnoliopsida > Santalales > Viscaceae > Viscum > Viscum album. Next base: position 954,748,001 of record OY728143.1, on the reverse strand, counting down.
GTACAACCCTGATTGTAGAAGCTATTCGTGAGATTCTACAAGCATGGCAGTCGGCAAGTCCACATCACTCGATGAAGGTTTTCTCTAAACCAGTGGCCTCCATCGCCATGAAAAGTTGGATCAGGAGACTATACCTAGATTGTGACAAATTCCACCTTCAGTCCCTAATGAAGGTGGATTAGGGGGCTAGATCCAGTATCCATATGGTTCAAGAACTACGAATGAGGGAACCTACTAATCGCTGTCACGAGCATCATCATACTGGTACCTATCAGCCACCTGCTGAGGGTACCTACTGATAGAAATCCACCTAATACACCCATTAATGGGATCCTTTGATAAAGAATAATCGAAGAAATAAGGTTTTGGATACCCAGGAGAGGGACAATATCCCTGATCCTACCGATAATGACATCCAGCATACTCTGGTAGGGACCTGCCAGAAGGATGATATCCCTACTCGCTCAGAAGAAGTTTGTGGGCATATTCCTGCACCAAACATGAGGAAGGCTCATACTCCTACCCCCATGCATGAATCACATCAACACATTCTGATGAAACATGGAACATAGAAGTGGGTGAATATCCCCACTTCAATATAATATATATATAAACATATCACGGTGATGGAAAACATGATGTCTTATATCCCTAAACACAGTTTCCTAAAATGATAATACATTATAGTGATAGATGAATAGATCACTGGTATATTATGACACTATTTCTGATCAAGGGATGGGAACATACTCCCATAAATTCAGCTAGGATGACTCAACACTCTAATTATTAGGATAAATTGGTCATGCCGAAGCAAGCACACATTCTTGATCCATCCCAGGAGGATTATAGGCATATCCCGAAGAAGGGTGAGACATCAACCAGGCTCATAATCTCATTACAACTGAGTCCAAACAAGTGATAGAAGCACACACCTTGGTATAGGGGAACAAGATTGTCAAAGATGTCCTACGGCAGAATTCAGAGACACAGGATCAGGCCAATAACCATGTTATGGTCCAGGATTATCTAGTGAGAGTGGCACAAGCCTTGTGATTGACTCATATTCATGTCAGTGAATCTACTTAGTATACTCCAGTAGATCATAGAAGAAAGTCACATATTCATGCTTCCACCAACAAGTGAATGTGCCATCATCATTCTAAATCAATACAGGAGGAGGCTCATCTTCCTTTCCCCAATCTAGAGGTCTATCGGCATATTCTTACAAGGAATGCATATTTGAAAAAGGAATATATTCCTGATCCAACTAGGGACAACCAGGTGAAAGCGGAACATTCCATGGGGAAGGCTCATATTGTAACACCCGAGACTTTTATGTTATATAAATCATCAAAGGAATCTTTTTCTACACAACACTTGCATGGCTTACTTTACACGAAATCGTGACCTTCCTCGATAGCTTGCGTCGTACGCAATACCGAGTTTCACTAAACAACGATATGCTATTAAAATATTATTAAAACTAGCCGTTATGAATAGTAATAACCACTTTTTAAAATTTTATAAATTTTATTTTTCATAATGGACTTCATTTTTGGATTCGGAATATCGAAATTAGCCTAGGGTGAAATTTTGGTATTTTTATGAAAACTTTCAATTTTTGATGAATAGTGAAACCACTAAGTGGTAGTTAAAAAACTGAATTTTTCATAAAACTTAATTTTACCGCTTCTGTGAGTGGAATTTCAAAAATCCGAGTGACACGGTTGATGTCAGTAAGTAAAATGTTGTTCAATGAGATGAAAATAATTTTTTTGTGAATGGTAACTTTTTTCTTTTTTTTACCACGGTTAAAAGTAAATAGGGTAATTAAGGGTAAAATGATATTATTATTACCCTAACACATGTCATAATTCTATTGGATAAGTTTAATTCGACCAAAAACAATCTTAGGAATAAAATATGACCATTTAGGCCCACTTGGATTAGATTAGGACATTTATTGTTAATTTATTTAAAGAAGGGTTAAAATAGTTAAAATCAAAGTTTAATAAGTAAATAATTTTTAATATGGGGTTATACATAATATAAATTCGACTATAAATATTCATTAGAAATCTAAAAATATTTCCTACATAATGGTATTTTATTTGTAATTTTTAGACATTAAATAATTTAATTTATTTATGACACAATGATGATGCAGTAATTATCTTATTAATGAAATATTGACATAATTGATGTTATAAACACCAAAATAAATGTAATTTCAGACTTTTTATGAATACCACTAATTTTATAGGTTAATATGACATGTTATTATTGATTTAATTGACTTGGTTCGAACTAATAATTCTATTATGATTTTCACAAAAATCAATTACTAAATAGTGTCAAAATTGACATAAAATAGTTTTTAAAACAAATATTATATTGGTAATTGTTATTTTATTCCTAAAAATATAAGGTTCGGCCAAATGACTTAGATATGGTAATATATATTAATAATAAACAACTTGGGGTTCGTTTGGATGCTTATAGTAAGTTTATTAACCTTATAGTATAAGAACACAAGAAGACATGATAAAAGTAAACTTATTTAACATAATGTTAAATCCAAATGATAAGGTTAAAATAGGAACCTAAACTTGTCTAAATTCTATTTGATGAGATGATTTCGACCCATCCACACCTTAGCATCGAAATAAATCAATTTGGATCTATTTAAAACTGAAATTGACTTTATAATAAAATAATATTTTTAGTTATTCCAAAGGTGCCCCTCTCCTCCCTTATAAAAGGGCACCTCCTCCCTCTCTTCCTCACACCACTTTGAGCCTTCAAGCTCGGCCAAACCCTTCCACATTCTCCTCTCCACTTCCCTAAAGACATCCTAGAGGTCCTGGTCTTCTTCAAAGACCAATTTTAGTGCCCTAAAAGAAGGTCTCAAAGAAGCACTTCAAAGAAGAGGTAATGTCTGTTACCGATTCTTTCATCTTTATTTCTTCTTCCACTTCTTCTTCTTTAGTTGTTTCATTATGAAGTAATATCATCAGAATCAATCATATACTGATATGTTATTATAAGTATGAAACAACCCTATTTCACCATCTATCCATCCTACGGAAAAAGAAATCACCGCGCATGCGTACGTATGGAATACCGTCTCCACGCCGTGGTGTAATCTATTTTCCACCACCAGCATACTTGGATGGGTATAATGGTGTAAATAATGACTATATATGACTATTATAAAGTGATATTGATTCTGAAATAGTATACATACACTCCAATACAATTCCACGATCATAGGAACGGTATCATCACTCGTGCATACGTACGGAATACCGTCTCCACGATGTGATGCGACTCGTTCTACATGATCTTCATTTAATAATGATTATATAAATGAATTGAATGAATTAATATGATATATATTACAGTAATAACATTCTGGAAATGATGTATCTATAACCTAAAGAGAAGAATAAGAATTTATTCGACAAAACATGCATAAGAACAAAAAGTTATAAACACCCGAATAACAAGTAGCAATGAAATATTACTACTAAGAAGCTAAGAAAATGACCATATATGATATCATAAAAATAATTATGATTCTGGAATAAGTCAATAACATTATTTAAACCATTATACAGGAGTTTCGGACACTTACAAAGCAAGTCGGACCTAAGGTAAGGGAAATATCACAATCTCATTTTTATCCGAGATTGTTTATACTTTGAAATTTACTGGGGTGTATTTTATCATCCAAATCCATGTTTCCTCAATATGTAATATTATTTCCATACACCTACAATTGTTTAAATCCAATTTTACCCTTCGGTGAGTTTTAGTAAAGGATATGAAAGGAATCTTTTGTCGTTTTTTTTACGAGGTACTTTTTGACTTTTCCGACAAAAGTACGAGAAGAATGTTTTTTAAACTTATACGGCATGAATGGATTTTTAAAACTTTATTTCCAAGAATCTTACTTTACAAGTTTTCATGTTTATTTTTAATCAACTTCTTTTAGTTTAAAATTGTATGACATGTTAAGAAAGGAAAATTTTTTTGAAGTAGAACGGACATTTTCCTCAAGAATAGAGTTCAAGTGTTTTATCAAAATTATTTTCCATCTAAGATAATAAAGGGTTCTGTTTCTATCCCTATTATTACATGGATTTGATTATGTTGCGATGGAAATATTTTTATGAATTCCTTTATCCTATATGAATTGTTTTATGATGTCACGATGTTTAGGATTCCCATTTTTATTACATGGGTTATTCTATGATGTATGGTTTATGATTTTGTGGCACGCATAAGAATGGTATCATTATGAGATGGGTGGGACCTATATCTCCCTCCAATGCATTGGGTAAATATTTTATATCTCATGTGATAGACATGGCTGGAATGGTAGGTTATACCAGTTCAGTGAAACAGGACTGAAACGAGGGTGACTCGATTCAGAAAGGGACTTTGTCCACTAAGATATTCTTGGCAATGAGTCTTGACTAAAAAGAAATGATTCTCTATGATTATGTGTGTATGACACAAAGTTTCATATTTTAAGTTATGATTATTGTGATTACATTTCACTGCCATGATTTATCCCATGTTATGAAATTATGATCTCTTTTGCAGGTTAAGATTTCCAAAAGTTATGTGCTTGTGTATACGATGTGATTGATATTTCTTTTGTTTACCCTTACTAAGCATTTGAGCTCACCCTTTTGTATGTTTTCTTTCCCCAGGTCAGGAAGAAGGTTATTAAGTAGGATATGCCAAAAAGGGACTCTAGATATGATGAAATAAGTGGGAGGCAAAGTTGATGCTTTATGAACCAGTTGTTTATGTTTCCCAGTTTCTAAAGACACTATACCTATACGGTCCTTTCGTGGTTTTTTTATATGTTGTAATAAGTATGCTTCAATTTTATAGTATTAACAGTGTATGTAAAGTATGGGTCATTATAGTTGGTATCAGAGGAAAGGTATAATCATCCTTTGGAAACTAGGATGTGAAATCCTTAGTAAGAACCCTAAGGATAAGTCTAAGCATAGAACACAATCTTAGTGTTTTAGAAATGGCCATGAATAACCTAGGATAAGACCTTAAGTGTGAAATTTTATTCTTGATTATGTGGTTTTCCTATTATAATTAGTGTTGCTCACACTATTCTTCATGGTTTTAGTCAGTGGCTAGAACCCGAAGGAATCGTGTTAATGCGGAATGCGACGGGAAATGCAATGATTGTCCCCCTGAGCAACCAATCGTTATGGGAACTAGAATGAAAAATCTTGTACCCATGCTCACACAACTTTCTCAAGCTTTGAATCATGCAGGACTTCCAAATGAGCAAAAGAAGAAGCAACATTCTGTTGAATCCTTCATGAGGCAGCGTCCACCTTCTTTCAGCGGGTCTACTGATCCATTAGTTGCTGAACAATGGATTAGTACTACTGAAAAGATATTTTCAGTTCTTCAATGTTCTGAACATGATAAAGTCATCCTAGCAGTGTATCGTTTGGAAGGATATAAAGATCAATGGTGGAATCTTATTAAGAATACGAGGCAAAGGGATGAAATTGAGTCCATGGAAAGGGACGAGTTCAAGAACTTATTTTTCAATAAGTACTTCCCTCGTATTCTCCGAACAAAGATAGAGAAAGAGTTTCTTGAACTGAAGAAAAAGGATGATGAATCTGTTGGTACCTATGAATCAAATTTTACAAGACTTTCAAGGTACGCTTATGGTATTATTATCCAACCTGAGAGTAAGATCGATCGATTCTTTAGTGGCTTAAAACCAAGTCTTCGAAGGGCGTTAGCCATAAGGGACTTCAATAGCTACGAGGAAATCGTTCGATGTTCTCTCAAAGTTGAGATAGAGATTGGAGTAACCCATCATTCATATGGGTTTGATAAGAAGAGGAAAATGGAATTCAAAGGAAAATCTAAAGAGCACACTGAAAAGAAGATGAGCTTTCCCTTATGCTCAAAGTGTGGAAAGAAACATGGAGGGAGTTGTCTTAAAGGGACAAGTAAATGTTTCAAATGTGGAAAGGAAGGTCATCGGGCATTTGAATGCCGCAATGATGGGAAAAAGATTTCTAATGATGCAAACAAAGGAAGGGATACACAGAATGGACCTACTACACTTCAATGTTTCAAGTGAAAGGAGATGGGACATTATGCCAATAAATGCCCTAATCCAAGGGTTGATGATGATGGTCGATGTCAACAAACTTTTAAGGCTAAAGACAAAGGAAAGTCAGATGCAATTTCTATCAGTGATGTGGAGTACGATAACGATATGGTGAAAGGTACACTTACCATCCACTCTAAAGTATCAAATGTTTTATTTGATTCTGGATCCACCCACTCTTTTATTTCTGAAGAATTTTCTAAGGGTATAACTGTATTACCTCAACAATTATATGTTGAGTTAGCTGTGACAACACCTAATGGCACAACAGTCGCATTAAAATTTTATAATTCTTCTCCGATTGAAGTTTGTGGGAAAGTGCTTCCTGCAAATCTTGTGATTCTTCCTATAGTGGAATTTGATGTGATTCTTGGCATGGATTGGGTTTCTTTATATGGAGCTCATATCAATTTCCAAATAAGGGAAGTCACATTTCATATTCCAGATCAATCTATGATCGTCTATCGATGCAAGGATGAACATAACCTTCCAGTGGAAATTTCTTCCATCTTATGGGTCTTGATTCCACTAAATGAAGGTTATTTATCTCAAATGGTTGGTGAGAAACTCATGATTAAGAATATGCCCATTGTACGGGAGTTTGATGATGTCTTTCCGGAGGAATTACTGGGACTTCCACCAAATCGTGAAGTTGAGTTCTCAATAGAACTCGTACCGGGTGCTTTGCCTATTTCAAAGACACCTTATAGAATGGCCCCAATTGAGTTGCATGAATTGAAGAAGCAACTCCAAGAGAATCTTGATAAGGGATTCATACGCCCTAGTGTGTCGCCTTGGGGAGCACCTGTTCTATTTGTTAAGAAGAAAGATGGATCAATGAGACTCTGCATTGATTATCGAGAACTTAACAAGATCACTATCAAGAAAAAATATCCTCTCCCACACATTGATGACTTATTTGACCAACTAAGCGGAGCTCAATACTTTTCCAAAATTGATCTTCATTCTGGGTATCATCAATTAGGGTTCAATAGGGAGGATATACAAAAGACGACTCTCCATACAAGGTATGGACACTATGAATTTATAGTGATGCCATTTGGTCTTACTAATTCCCCTGCTATCTTCATGGATCTGATGAATAGAGTCTTTAGAGACTATCTTGATCAATTTGTGGTAGTCTTTATAGACGATATTCTTGTCTATTCAAAGAGAAAGGAAGAACATGAAGATCACTTGATAATTATATTGAAGACCTTGAGAAAGGATAAGCTTTATGCAAAATTTAACAAGTGTGAATTTTGGCTTCAAAAAGTTGCATTTTTGGGTCACATAATCTCAAAAGAGGGGATATCTGTGGATCCAGCAAAAACAGAGGTTATCGAAAGATGGTCGAGACCAACAACAGTAACTGAGATCCGAAGTTTTCTTGGTTTGGCTGGATATTATCGACATTTTGTGAAATATTTTTCACGATTATCTAATCCACTCACCAAGTTGACTCGGAATGGAGTTAAGTTTGTCTGGATGGAGGAATGTGAAGAGAATTTCAAGGAGTTGAAAAGAAGGTTATCCAGTGCACCTGTGCTCACACTGCCTTGTAGTGGAGAATGGTTTGTGATCTACAGTGATGCATCCAAGAAAGGATTGGGGTGTGTTCTTATGTGAAATGATATGGTGATAGCTTATGCCTCACGATAGTTGAAAATCCATGAGCAAAATTACCCAACACTTGATTTGGAGTTAGCTGCGGTAATCTTTGCATTAAAGATTTGGAGGCATTACCTTTATGGTGAAAGGTGTGATATTTATACTGATCATAAAAGTTTAAAGTATATTTTCACACAAAAGGAGCTGAATATGCGTCAAAGAAGATGGTTGGAGCTGATTAAGGATTATGACTGCTCAATCCATTACCACCCTGGGAAAGAAAACAAGGTGGCAGATGCATTAAGTCGACAAGACCATGCCAGTTTATCCATGATGAGGATCACAAAAGATCCAATATTTATGGATTTACAAAGGATGGATCTTGTAATTATAATGAAAGGGGAAAAATCTTATCTTTCTCAAATGAATGTTCAACCATCTATACATGTGAAGATTAAAGAGGCACATAAAGAAGATGTCGAGTTACAAAAGAAGGTGAGAAATGTTCCTGAATTCAACCTTGATTGTGATGGGATAATAAAGTTCAGAAATCGGGTTTGTGTTCCTCCCATCCCCGAATTAAAGAGGGAGCTTCAGGATGAGGCTCATAGTTCTTCATTCTCTATTCATCCTAGAAGCACGAAGATGTATAGGGATCTGAAAGAGTACTTCTTGTGGGATGGAATGAAAAGATATGTTGCTGAATATGTCTCTCGATGCTTGGTTTGTCAACAAGTTAAAGCTGAGAGACAGAAGTCTAAGGGGATGTTACAACCATTACCCATACCCGAATGGAAATGGGAAAACATCACTATGGACATTGTCACAGGACTTCGTAAAACATCCAAAGGCAATAATACTATCTGGGTCATATTTGATCGTCTTACTAAGTCTGCACACTTTATTGCTATTAGAGAGGATTTCTCTCTAGATCAGCTTTCCAGGATATATGTAAAGGAAGTTGTAAGATTGCATGGAGTACCACTTTCTATTATATCTGATCGGGATCCGAGATTTACCTCGAAGTTCCGGCGAAGTCTTCAGCATACTCTGGATACAGAGTTGAGTTTCAGCACTGCTTATCATCCTCAGATAGACGGTCAGTCTGAGAGAACAATTCAAACCCTAGAAGATATGTTGAGAGCTTTCTATATGGATTTCAAAGGAGGTTGGGATCAACACCTACCTTTGGTGGAATTTTCTTATAATAATAGCTTTCACTCCAGTATTCAGATGGCTCCTTATAAAGCTCTCTATGGAAATAAATGCATAACTCCAACTTGCTGGGATGAAGTTGGGGAAAGAAAGCTATTAGGACCTGATCTCGTTGATGAAATGGAAGAAAAGGTCAGATCTATTCAACAACACATAAGAGCAGCTCAGAGTCGACAGAAAAGTTATGCCGACAACCGAAGAAAAGACCTAGAGTTTGAAGTGGGTGATAAAGTGTTCTTACGAATATCTCCCTGGAAGAGGGTCATGAGATTTGGAAAGAAGGGGAAGTTGAGCCCTAGATATATCGGTCCTTTTGAAATACTGGATCGTGTTGGGAAGGTAGCTTACCGATTGGCGCTTCCACTGAATCTCTCTCAAGTTCACGATGTGTTCCATGTATCTCTCCTGAGAAAGTACATACCTGATCCTTCACATGTACTCAGCTTAGAAGTTGTACCGCTGGAGCAAGATATTTCTTATGAAGAACAACCGATAGAGATTCTGGATCGTTGCGAAAAAGTCCTACGAAACAATACCACTCGATTGGTGAAAGTTTTATGGAGGAACCACCAATTAGAAGAAGCTACATGGGAGCTTGAGGATATGATGAGGGAGAGGTATACTCATCTGTTTGTTACAAAGTGACGAATTTCGAGGGAGAAATTCATTTTAAGGGGGGTAGAATGTAACACCCGAGACATTTATGTTATATAAATCATCAAAGGAATCTTTTTCTACACAACACTTTCTTGACTTTCTTTACACGAAATCGCGACCTTCCTCGATAGCTTGTGTCGTACGCAATACCGAGTTTCACTAAACAACGATATGCTATTAATATATTATTAAAAGTAGCCGTTATGAATAGTAATAACCACTTTTTGAAATTTTATAAATTTTATTTTTCAAAATGGACTTTATTTTTGGATTCGGAATATCGAAATTATCCTAGGGTGAAATTTTTGTATTTTCCAGAAAACCTTCAATTTTTGATGAATAGTGAAACCACTAAGTGGCAGTTAAAAAACTGAATTTTTCATAAAACTTAATTTTACCGCTTCTGTGAGTGGAATTTCAAAAATCCGAGAGACATGGTTGATGTCATTAACTAAAATGTGTTTCAATGAGATGAAAATAATTTTTTGGTGAATTGTAACCTTTTACTTTTTTTACCACAGTTAAAAGTAAATAGGGTAATTAAGGGTAAAGATGATATTATTATTACCCTAACACATGTCCTAATTCTATTGGATAAGTTTAATTCGACCCAAAACAAACTTAGGAATAAAATATGACCATTTAGGCCCACTTGGATTAGATTGGGACATTTATTATTAATTTATTTAAAGAAGGGTTAAAATAGTTAAATTCAAAGTTTAATAAGTAAATAATTTTTAATATGGGGTTATACATAAGATAAATTCGACTATAAATATTCATTAGAAATCTAACAAGATTTCCTACATAATGGTATTTTATTTTCAATTTTTAGACATTAAATAATGTAATTTATTTATGACACAATGATGATGCAGTAATTATCTTATTAATGAAATATTGACATAATTTATGTTATAAACACAAAAATAAATTTAATTTGAGACTTTTTATGAATCCCACTAATTTTCTAGGTTAATATGACATGTTAGTATTGATTTAAATAACTCGGTTCAAACTAATAATTCTATTATGATTTTCACAAAAATCAATTACTAAATAGTGTAAAAATTGACATAAAATAGTTTTTAAAACAAATATTATATTGGTAATTGTTATTTTATTCCTAAAAATATATGTTTCGGCCAAATGACTTAGATAAGGTTATATATATTAATAATAAACAACTTTGGGTTCTTTTCTCTGCTTATAGTAAGTTTATTAACCTTATAGTATAAGAACACAAGAAGACACGGTAAAAGTAAACTTATTTAACTTAATGATAAATCTAAATGATAAGGTTAAAATAGGAACCTAAACTTGTCTAAAATCTATTTGATGAGATGATTTCGACCCATCCCTACCTTATCATAGAAATAAATCAATTTGGAGCTATTTAAAACCGTACTTGACTTTATAATAAAATAATATTTTTAGTTATTCCAAAGGTGCCCCTCTCCTCCCTTATAAAAGGGCACCTCCTCCCTCTCTTCCTCACACCACTTTGTGCCTTCAAGATCGGCCAAACCCTACCAATTTATCCTCTCCACTTCCCTAGAGACATCTTAGAGGTCCTGGTATTATTCAAAGACCAATTTTAGTGCCCTAAAATAAGGTCTCAAAGAAGCACTTCAAAGAAGAGGTAATGTCCGTTACCGATTCTTTCATCTTTATTTCTTCTTCCACTTCTTCTTCTTTAGTTGTTTCATTATGAAGTAATATCATCAGTATCACTCATGTACTGATATGTTATTATAAGTATGAAACAAACCTATTTCACCATCTATTCATCCTACGGAAAAAGAAATCACCGCGCAAGCGTACGTACGGAATACCGTCTCCACGCCGTGGTGTAATCTATTTTCCACCACCAGCTTACTTGGATGGGTATAATGGTGTAAATAATGACTATATATGACTATTATAAAGTGATATTGATTCTAAAATAGTGTACATACACTCCAATACAATTCCACAATCATAGGAATGATATCGTCACTCGTGCGTACGTACGGAATACCGTCTCCACGATGTGATGCGACTCGTTCGACATGATCTTCTTTTCATAATGATTATATAAATGAATTGAATGAATGAATATGATATATATTACACTAATAACATTATGGAAATGAGGTATCTACAACCTAAAGATAAGAATAATAATTTATTCGACAAAACACGCATAAGAACAAAAAGTTATAAACACCCGAATAACAATTAGCAATGAAATATTACTACTAAGAAGCTAAGAAAATGACCATATATGATATCATAAAAATAAGTATGATTCTTGAATAAGTAAATAACATTATTTAAATCATTATACAAGAGGTTCGGACACTTACAAAGCAAGTCGGACCCAAGGTAAGGGAAATATCACAATCTCATTTTTATCCGAGATTGTTTATACTTTGAAATTTACTGGGGTGTATTTTATCATCCACATCCATGTTTCCTCAATATGTAATATTATTTCCATCCACCTACAATTTTTTAAATCCAATTTTACCCTTCGGTGAGTTTTAGTAAAGGATATGAAAGGAATCTTTTGTCGTTTTTTTTACGAGGTACTTTTTGACTTTTCCGACAAAAGTACGAGAAGAATGTTTTTTAAACTTATACGACATGAATGGATTTTTAAAACTTTATTTCCAAGAAGCTTACTTTACAAGTTTTTAAGTTTATTTTTAATCAACTTCTTTTAGTTTAAAAATGTATGACATGTTAAGAAAGGAAAATGTTTTTGAAGTAGAAAGGATATTTTGCTCAAGAATAGCGTTCAAGTGTTTTATCAAAATTATTTTCCATCTAAGATAATAAAGGGTTCTCTTTCTATCCCTATTATTACATGGATTTGATTATGTTGTGATGGAAATATTTTTATGAATTCCTTTATCCTATATGAATTGTTTTATGATGTCACGATGTTTAGGATTCCCATTTTTATTACATGGGTTATGCTATGATGTATGGTTTATGATTTTGTGGCACACATAAGAATTGTATCATTATGAGATGGGTGGGACCTATATCTCCCTCAAATTAATTGGGTAAAGATTTTATATCTCATGAGATAGACATGGCTGGAACGGTAGGTTATACCACTTCAGTGAAACAGGACTGAAACGAGGGTGACTCGGTTCAGAAAGGGACTTTGTCCACTAAGATAGTATTGGCAATGAGTCTTGACTAACAAGAAATGATTATCTATGATTATGTGTGTATGCCACAAAGTTTCATGTTTTAAGTTATGATTATTGTGATTACATTTCACTGCCATGATTTATACCATATTATGAAATTATGATCTCTTTTGCAGGTTAAGATTTCCAAAAGTTATGTGCTTTTGTATACGATGTGATTGATATTTCTTTTGTTTACCCTTACTGAGCATTTGAGCTCACCCTTTTGTATGTTTTCTTTCCCCAGGTCAGGAAGAAGGTTATTAAGTAGGATATGCCAAAAAGGGACTCTAGATATGATGAAATAAGTGGGAGGCAAAGTTGATGCTTTATGAACCAGTTGTTTATGTTTCCTAGTTTCTAAAGACACTATACCTATATGGTCCTTTCGTGGTTTTGTTATATGTTGTAATAAGTATGCTTCAATTTTGAAGTGTTAACAATGTATGTAAAGTACGGGTCGTTATACATATCCTTTCAAAAAAATAATTTCAGTATATCCAAAATTCTCAAGATTGGGCTCATACCCCCATCTTGACTGAGGCTCACCAAGTGAGAGTGGAAAATTCCTCAAGACAGGCTCATATCCTTATCAACAATGAGTCATATCATCGACATATTCTGATAGATCCTCGGCAGTGGGCTCATATCCCCACATCACCTGGTGGTTATATACAAATTCTGGAAACCACCGTACATCAGGCACATATCCTTACATAAACACGAAAGGTAGATTAACATACTCTGACTACGAGGCATAAGATGACACGTATTTCTAATCTGCTAAATGCTAGTGTCCCTGTGGTTTTTCAGGACACACCGTCAACACTATATGGGTCCATTGAATTTTCTATCAAAGAGAAATTAAGAGACGTTCATTACCACAATTTTCCTCTTCATGGTAGTGTGGAAATGGATCGCAAGGAATCTACTCCTAATATCCACTACAGTAAAACTCACCGTGATGATATCTCCAATGGGTAAGTAAATCCTCCCTTTTCTCAAACACCTCTATATAGAGTGGTGAAAAAAAAATTCCACCTTCATATAGAGAGGTGATCAAAACACCAGGGTCAATTGTATATAGTTACCCATCATCATCTAGAAGCACTCCACAAATATCAACATGTGACCATCAGAGTCATATTCTATTGTATGAACGGATGGAGGCATGTAAGTCTGAAGAAGAAGATTCCAAAATTGACATATGGATAGATTTATCTAGAAACAGCCTCCTCATCATGTGTTGTTCGCTCACTACTTCCATCCATGAGATCCCCGATGAGATAGAAAAAGATTAGATTCCTCATATACACCATAATATGTGGGATACTCATCAGTGATTGAGGGATCAACATCTCCCTTATCTAGGATATGAGTGTCACCTTCAGACCATCAAGATACTCTATTTCCATCTCAACCAAGCATCTATCTTCATGGTTTGGGATCTAAATTCGGAAAAGAATAGTGTAAATTGGTAACACGATTGCCTCTATTGAATCATGAAACTTTGGTAGCTAATATCTGAATCCATGCCATGCATCTAAATTCGAGATTTGGGAATTTATGGAGGGTGTCACTTTCCCGCTACCCTAGAATAGAATATACCCTCATACATGAAATAATGAAATTTTACAGCCTTCAGTGATGTTCGGGGATTGGGAATTGCTCGATCTAGTCATTCACTACAACATAATTACCCCACTCAAACAATGCCTAGACATCACAAATAGGGAGAGAGGATAGACAAAAATAGTTAAAACTGGGCCCCTCAAGATAATAGGATGTTCCAAACACATAAATTGTTGTTGAGATCACCCGGACAACTTCCCTCAAGGAACAATCCTCATCACAGCCTACTATTGTACCCATCTCTCAAGAAAACCCAACTATGCCACATCACAGAGACCACAGTATCAGCTACCATAACATCCATCTTTGAGCGGACTCAACCCCCCAAGGCCAGGAGAACATTTTCCACCACCTCCACTTCTCGAGTCATCAGTTCCTCAGAAAATTCTGGACATACTTGCAGCAGTCATAGGCAAGCCCCATCCCACAGGTATGGGGGAATTTATATCTAAATCACCATCTCCAAACTCATTATCCCCCGAAAGGGGATTGGAGACATTAGTGGAGACTACAGATCACCTCAACCCCAATGGGATGGGGACAACTACATCTTCATGTCTAATGATAGCCCTAGATAAACCCTATCCTACAAGGCTGGGGGAATTATTATCATCATCATCACCACATAGGGAATTGGTATTCTCTAGGTTGAGAGAAAGAGATCATTGTTTGGTATCCCACCATTTTCTCATGCCGCAAGACAAACCTCTATTGTTTGATGCTCATTTGGAAACCCCAACTAGAAATTCAATCAAGGCCACCATTCATAAACCAAGAGGATATTAGAGAACAGTGAAAGCAATCAGGCCCCATTGGGAATGCAAGACAAAACAACCCAATAAGGATAAGGGTTTGAATGACGACCCTTATAAAAGTCATGCAGAAATGGATTTCCACATGGAAAGAAATAGAACAACCACCATTTCTCGATATGCCAATGTAAAAATCATCATTATTAACACGGAAGGAATGGATCAAGATATGGATAAAAAAGGCCTTGATAGGGAAGACATACCCCTGAATGAGGGTGATTTGGATGCACCAAACGAGGGTGTTCACACCCAGAATCAAATAAGACTCCAAAATTTGGCACCACCAAATAATCAGTTGCCACCTCCTCGGTAGAATATCTATAAATATAAAGGGAAAGAAGAGACCTCACCTAGGTTGCCATATTTATAAGAGGAATTATAACACCCCATGAATTTAAGAATAGATTTATTATCAAATGAATGGATCAATGAGTCTCTAGAAACACCACTTTGTCATAACCTATCCAAGTAAACATAATTTTTCCACTTTTGTGATGTGAATTTTGAAAATCTGACAAACATAGTTGCGATTAGTATGTTATTTGGAGTCTGATACAAAAAATTTACTTTACGGTGAATAGTAACCTACCAGAATGAATAGTAATATACCCTTATGAATAGTGATAAACCATAATTAATAGTAACCTTACCTATGATAGTATATTAATAATATTCAAGTGGAAGTATGATATACCTATGTTTTGGAATAAGTAAATAAATGATTTAAAACTGTTTTTTAGAATCAATTATGATTTCAATTAAATATTAAATTAATCGTATTTAGAAAATTATTTTTGAAAAATGGAATTCATTTTTGGATTATACACATTGAAATATGGATAGGGTTAATTTTTCATATTTTTCTAAAATACTCGAATTTCTTATGAATAGTGAAATATGGTAAAATACCATATATACAAATTATCAGTTAAATACACAATTTATGACATCATAAGTGATATAAGCCCACTTGGTTTGAACTCAAATTCACTTATTAATATGCATGGTCATGGAATCATGATTATTTCTGGTCTTAATGGGAATTAATAAACTAATGATTAAAAAATTGTGAAAACCCTCCTCTCCTCCACTATAGACCCCCTCACTTCCTCTTCTCTTCACTCCTCAAATCCTTGAAACTTCAAAAAGTTCTGCCCAATTACCCTTCCCTAGTCATTCCCCATGTCCAAGAATCTCTTTTTCTTTCTAAAATACAAAAACCCATTTCCTTAAGGTGGTTCTCAAAGATGTTATTACAAAAGGTAAATCATCTTTCTTTTTCATTTAGTTTCATTTCAATTTATCTTCATTTCTTATTCTATACAAAACTTTTCTATTAAAATGATGAAGATAAATCCAGTATCATCTATATATTGGAATTATATTACGTGAATGGAATAACCATCATCAATAATCTTACTCTCTCTCTTTTAATTTATTAATGAAATCAATGTCCATGAGGTTCCAATTTATAACCTTCGTGTACGATAATGTTTTTTTATCCAATTTCTCCTTCATTACTGATCATGAAACAATTTTTATGGTTGAAAAAGACTAAAATATATTTATTATAACCTAATTAATATTCTGTAACCAGTATAATTACATATTATTAAATCATATGAGCAGACTAATTTCTAATAATCAATATACCGCTAAAATAATCTAAGTGAATGTCATTAATATTTCATATAATGATCCATCCTCATTCCATGTAAAAAAATGATATAAATGACCATTAAAAATTATGGATGTTCATAAATATTTTTTAATTTCAATTCTAGATATTTACTTCTATTCCACATGAACTCCATTACTTAAGAACAGGTGAACTGATTATGAAAATAATGAAACTGAACACTCCAGAACGAAAAAATTCAATATGAAAACTTATCAATAAAAGAATAAATGAACTAAACAGAATTATGAAAAAATAAATAAAATTTTAATAGGTTTTTAAATAAGTTATTAATAAATCTAATTTCATATTCCATGACCATAAGGTCAAAAGCAGAACACATTCAGACTTAATGTAAGGGGTTTCTTCATCTCACCTCAATTTTTGTGAGATATTCTGTATTCACTACTATTACTTGTGTATGGTGTATGTATACTGCCCATTGATGCTTCATATAATGAATATCTTTATTTTCATGATATTTAATGTATCATTTGATGATTATTATATTTTGGGCATATAATTCAATTGATTACAATGTTATAAGTATTTTTTACCAGAACCTCCATTTTCATTCATGTTTCTCTTATTCTCTATTTACCTCAATGAAACTCTTATTTATTCTTATGTAATTATAATTAATTATGTGTGAATGTTCTATATATTTGTACCAATCATAATACTTATTTATTTTTTGGGGATTTACATGTTTTAAAATAATCTTTCAAAAAATTATTCAAAAATGCATGCTTGATTCAAGGAACTTCTAAAATTCATACCTATTTTGATGTTCACTATATAATATGTATTAAGACATATTTATCTTTTTAAATAAAATATTTTAACAGGATAATTATATTTTGGTTCATTTCTGGTTTTATGAAATAAAACATACCTTTGCACTTTAAAATCTCTTTAATTAATTCTTTATACTACACTAAACTGTTTTTATTCTAAAGATTCTTTAAAATCAATTTCTACATGATTTCACTTCAGTGGGACATCATTTATTCCTAAAATGTAATATTAATGTCCTTCACATTTCTTTTCTGGGATATACATGTTTAAAACGAGATATATTGAAAATACAAATGATTTACAAAAAGAACACTTCTTTCCAAAGTAAAATAAATTGTTCTCACCTCACATTAACTTCTCTGAGGTATATACCTTGTTCAACACTTATTCCATGCGTATAATGTATGTACTAAACTTTGGTATATATTATCAAGAGTATCCTTATTCTCATTTAATTATAAGGTAATATGATTTTAATGTTTCAAAGTGGTATGTGACACTTTGGAATGTTTTAGGATTATTTCCTCAAGAATTTGTCGATGGTATCATTTAAAAATATCTACATCTATGTCAACATCCTTTCTTGAATCTTGTACTTCATATAGGTTTATCTATTATGATATCATCTGCAATATGTTGTTGAAGGGTTTTTGATTAGTTATACTATGGATGTGATATTTTGATACCTTTCACCATATTATTCTAAATGGTGAGTGTTTATGGTCAAATTATTGTGGAAAGTTATTTACATTACATTTGTTAGTTTCAATATGAATTTATATGTTTATTATGTTCTACCATTTCATATAAGGAATTCATTAGACTTAGTATGTGATGGGTGGGGCCTCCTATATCCCCCCAATGCATTGGTAGGTCTCATGAGACAAATTAACGTGGAATTGGACGAGTCCTTTCCTAATTCAATATAAGGTTTTGGTTGAGGCCTTAATAATTTTTAGATGTCTTGGTCGAGGCCTTGAAAAAATGTTCAAGAATGTTAGGCATATGCACTTACCTCTTTAGGAAGATATTTATTGAATGTTCATGTGGTTATTCAACTAGTACAATACCCATGATTATGTTTTATTATGGAATTATTTTATTCAGATCATATTCAGTCCATAATGTGTCAATTTTTTTTATAAAGGCATGTGTTTTAATTTATTCAACATGCCTAATGTTATGTTTAGGTTATCTTACATTGTATTACTTACAATTACTAATTTTTTGACCTCACCCATTTCTTATGTTTCATTTTACTTGGATATGATGATGTAAATTATGAATGACTTTCAAGCATAATCTAGGTGGCATGGATGTTTCTAATGGAATAAATTAGTGTTTTTTTCCTTTCAAGATGTAATGTTGAACTTATATATGTATCTTGTTTCCAAAATATACTAAATTAATTTTTCCTTATAGATTCATTTTCCTTGTCTATATACCAATTTATTAAAATAAGGCACTGTATCCAGGAAATTGGGGTTGGGTCTTTATAGTTGGTATCAAAGGAAGTTTAGTAGAAAACATGGAAACTAGATATAGAAAAGTAGAGTAGTGAAAGACCCTACGATAGGATTTGGGGATAAGAATAAAAAGACATCCTAGAATGTTGGTAAGTAATAGATTATGTGGTTTATCAAGATTATACATCCCTGTCAGGATATAAACAAGGAATGGTGGATCTGGAACATATATATCTAGGGGTAAAACCTGAAAACACCCCTTTGAGCTAGACTCGAATGGAAACTGGTACATGAAAATGGACTTTGCTACACTCTCAGTTCGACACTCCCAATAGATATTCTTCGGTAAATTAATAAGATTATTACAAAAAATTATAAAGGATTTTTTCCCCAATGTAACCAGTGTATAAGGTTTTAGGACTTATGATGCACAAATTTATGTTATGAATTATACCATGTTTAGAGATATAGAGAGTTCATAATTTTATAAGCTAATATATAATATGGATTTGATTAGAAATGTTACCTAATATAAGGAATTATAACTTCACCAATGCATGGGATGAGAAGAGTAAGACAGATCATATCTCTGATTGTCTTAAAACATCATTTCAAAGGAAGATTGTCTCCCTTGTATCCTCATTATATGAGGAAATAGTATCACATATTGACAAGGTATGTAAGAACTTCTATGAGTCCCATTTCTTTGAAAGAAATAAAAAGAAGAAGAGGATGGAAGAAAAAAACATGGATAAAGTAAAGAAGGGAAAGATGTATTTTCCCACATCTGATAATTTTGGAAGTAAACACCTTGGTATATACTTGAGGGGAATAGGATTTTACTTTAAGTGTGGAGGAAATGTCCACCATGCTCATAATTGCAAGACAAGGAAAGATTTTTCCTATATTTAATGCTTCCATTTCAAGGATATGAGACACTATGCGAATCAATGTACCAAGAATCAAAGGAATATACCCTAAATAATTATTTTGGATAACGATAAATTTATTATTCAACCATAGATGAAGTAGAATTATTAATATTTCTATTCAAGAACCATGTCATTTGAATTTATTTTAGTAATGTACTGATCATAAGAATTATGAGATATGTAAGGATTGTACTACAGAACTATTTCATTAAGGATTTTAGTTCATATGATGAACAGTAAAAAAGGAAATGTGAGTCAGTATAATGATAAAAAATTTAGGAAAAAACATGATTGAGGGAAAAACCCTTAATATATATCTATTGTTGAGAAACTAATGAATAAATGGTTGGTTCAGATAAGTAATGACTAAATTGGAACTGATTATTGACTTGTTGAGAAATGTCATATGTTATCATCAATGGAGTTTACAATACTTTTGGATTTAAGGAATATATCCAATAAAATATATCTTACATAAAGAATACAGAAGAATTCGAGTTTCCAATATGTTTTTTTTGGTAATTCAAGGTTATTAATATATTTCAAGAGGATACATGATGAAGTTATTCACATGTTTGGAATGTGAAATTTTAGCATATTCATGTTGATTAAGTGTTAATGATAAGTTCATCTTATAAATTTAAAGGACTTCAATATAATTTGTTGAATCATTATATTTTGGAAATTTTAACTAATTATGAAATGGTTTAAGTTGATCATTGCATGAGTTTTTATAGGTTAATGTATTGCTTCACCCAATGGAGTAACCCATGCTAAGTGATGAAGTATATATAGTTCAAGTTCAATAAATTCTGAGTTTGTAAGTAGAAATGTATATTTATACTCTTATAGAGTGGAATAATTCTACGACTCATGGAAAATAGTCTTAAAATTCAACTGAACATGTCCTCTATCATGTTCCATCAGAACTGCATTGTTAGATTTTTCATCCATGTCCAGGTTTTTACTTCCAACTAATGTCACCTAATTTGAAAGAATACTTTTTGGGGTGACCAACTCATCCCCCTTAACCCTTTTTTAAGAGTATATTTTATTAACCCTATTTCTAATGTGGGTTTCCATAAGTGAATTTTCAAGTATAAACCATTAACTTTCATTGTTCAATTTCAAATTTCGAGGAAGAATTTTTTTTAAGGTGAGGATAATGTAACAACCCATGAATTTAATAATAGATTTATTATAGAATTAATGGACCACTGAGCATCTATAAACACCACTTTGTTATATCATAGCCAACTAAACAAAATTTTTCCACTTCTGTGATGTGAATTTTGAAAATCTGACATACACAGTTGCGATCTGTAAGTTATTTGGAGTCCGATAAGAAAAAAATACATTTATGGTTATTAGTAACAAACCCTTATGAATATTAAAATACACTTATTAATACTGATATACCCTAATGAGTAGTCTCCTTTAATATGATAGTATTTAAATAATATTCAAGTGGAAGTATGATATACCTATGTTTTGGATTAAGTAAATAAATGTTTTAAAAATGTTTTTTAGAATAAATTATGATTTTAGTTGATTATTAAATTAAAAATATATAGCAAATTATTTTTTAAAAATGAAATTTAAATTTTTATTCTACACATTGAAAAATGGTTAGGGTTAATTTTTCATTTTTTTCTGAAATACTCAAAAAAAATTTGAATAGTGAAATATGGAAAAATACAATAAATAAAAATTATCAGTTAAATACACTATTTATGACATCTTAAGTGATATAAGACCAATTGGTTCTAAATAACATGAAATTATTACTATTTTTGGTCCTGGAGTCATGACTATTCCTGTTCTTGAAGGAAATTAATAAACTAATGATTAAAAAATTATGAAACCCTCCTGTTCTCCACTATAAAACCCCCCTCACTTCCTTTTCTCTTCACTTCTCTACGCCTTGAATATCATTAGAGTTATTACCAATTACCCTTCTCTAGTCATTACCCATTCCCAAGAATCTCTTGGTCTTTCTAAAAGACCAAAACCCCTTCCCTTATGGATGTTCTCAAGGAGGTCATTACAAAATGTAAATCATCTTTCTTTTTCATTCAGTTTCATTTCAATTTATCTTCTTTTCTTATTCTCTCCTAACCTCTTCTATCCAAATGAACCTGATAAATATAGTATCATCTATATACTATAATTATATCTTGTTAATGGAATAACCATCATCAATAATCTTACTCTCTCTCTTTTATTTTATAAACGATATCAATGTCCATGAGGTTCCAATTTATAACCTTCATGGACAACGAAGTTTCGTTCTCCAATTTATCCTTCATTAATGGTCATGAAACCATATTTATGGTTGATGAAAACTAAAATATATGTCTTATTACTTAATTAATATTAATTCACCTGTATACATACATACTATTACATCATATGACCAAACTAGTTCTTAATAATCAAAATACCACTAAAATAAATTAAGTGAATGTCATTAATATTTCACCTAATGATTAATCCACATTACATGTAAAAAATGATATAAATTACCATTAACACTACAACAAGTTCATAAATAGTATGTAATTTTAATTCTGGAGATTTATGTCCATTCCACATGAACTCTATTACTTAAGAACAAGTGAACCGATTATGAAAATAATGGAAACAAACACTCCAGAATGACAAAATTCAATATAATAACATATAAATAAGGGGATAAATGAAATAAAAATAATTATGATAAACTAAATACATGTATAATAGGTTCTTAAATATGTTATTAATAATTACAATTTCATATTCTAGGACCTGAAGTTCAAAATCGGAACACATTAGGACTTAAGGTAAGGGGTTTCTTCATCTCACTTCAATTTTTGTGATATATTATGTATTCACTACTGTTACTTGTGTATGGTGTATGTATACTTCCAATTGATTTTTAATATCATTAATTTTGTTATTTTAATGATATAAAATTTATAATTTGATGATTAATAAATTATGTTCCTACTATTTAATTGATTACAAAGTTGTAGGTATTTTCAACCCGAACCTCCATTTTCATTCAGGTTGCACTTATTCTCTATTTACCTCAATGAAATTATTATTTATTCATATATACTCATAATTAATTATGCGTGAATTATATATATATATATATATCAATCATAATAATTATTTATTTTGTGGGGAGTTACATGTTTGAAAGTAATATTTTAAAACATTATTTCAAAATGCAATCTTGATTCAAGGAACTTCTAAAATTATTACCTATTTTGATGATCACTATATAATCTGTTTTAAAAAATATTTAACTTTTTAAATCACAAATGTTAACATGAAAATTATATTTTGGTTCATTTATGGTTTTATGAAAGAAAACATGCCTTTGTTCTATCAAATCTCTTTAATGAATTCCTTAAACATCACTAAAATGTTTTAATTCTAAAGATTCTTTAAAATAACTTATTACATGATTTCACTTCAATGAGACATAATTTATTCCTAAAATGTAATCTAAATGTATATAACTTTTCTTTTATAGGATATACATGATTAAAACCATAATTATAGAAAATTAAAATGATTTACCAAAAGAACTCTTCTTTCCAATGTAAAATAAATTGTTCTCACCTCACTTTAAATTTAATGAGGTATATGCCTTGTTCACCACTTATTCCATGAATGTGTTGTATGTAATGACCTTTGGTATATCTTATAAAGAGTATCCTTATTCTCATTATATTCTAAGGGAATACGATTTGAATTTTTCAAAGTGGTATGAGACACTTTGGAATGTTTAAGGAATATTTCCTCAAGAATTTGTCGATTGTTTCATTTAAAAATATCTATATATATATCAACATCTTTTTTTGAATCTTTTACATCATTGAGTATTTTCTATTATGATATTATCTAAAATATTTTTTATGGTTTTGGGATTTGTTTTACAATGGATGTGCTATTTCGATACCATTCACCATATTATTCTAAATGGTTAGTGTTTATGGTCAAATGATTGAGGAAAGTTATTTACATTTCATATGTTAGTTTCAATATGAATGTATAAGTTTATTATGTTCTCCTCTTTCATATGTGGAATTCATTAGACATGGTATGTGATGGGTGGGGCCCAATATAGCCCCTTGATGCATGAGTAGGTCTCATGGGACAAATAGATGTGGAATTGGATGAGGCCTTTACCAATTCAGTATATGGTTTTGGTCGAGGCCTTAATCATTTTTGGATGTCTTGGTCGAGGCCTTGAAAAAATGTTTCAGAATGTCCGGCATATGAACTTCCCTCATTGTGAAGCTAGTCATTGAAATTTCATGTGGTTATTCGACCAGCAGAATACCCATGATTATATTTTATAATTTCATTATTTTACTCATCTCATATTCACTCTATAATGTGTTCAAGTTTATTATTCGTAAAGGCATGTGTTTTCATTTTTTCACCACTCCTAATGTTATGTTTATGTTTTCTTCCACTGTATTACATACTCTTTCGGAGCATTTTATCTCACCCCTTTCTTATGTTTCATTTTCCCAAGATATGTAGAAGTAAATTATGAATGACTTTCAAGAATAATCAAGGAGGCATGGATGCTATAATGGGATAAATTAGTGTTGTTTTCCTTTAAAGATGTAATGTTGAACTTATATATTTATCATATTTCCAAAATCTACTAAACTAATTGGTCCTTTGGGATGCATATTCCTTGTTTAAATTCTAATGTATTAAAATAAGGCACTCGATCTAAGAAACTGGGGCTGGGTCCTTACAGTTGGTATCAAAGGAAGTTTATTAGAAGACTTGTAAACTAGATATAGAAAAGGTATATTAGTGAATAAACCATAATATAGTCTTTGGGGATAATAATACAACGACATACGAGAATTTTAGTATGTAATATATTGTGTGGTTTGTTAAGAAAATACATCCCTATCTGGATATGAACAAGTAGAGGTGGATCTAGAATAGATATATCTAGGAGGAAACCCCAAAACACCAATTTGAGCTAGACTCAAACGAGAAATAGTACACAACAACGGGCCTTTCTATACTCTTGGTTAGACACTCCTAGGGGATATTATTTGGTAAATTCATAAGATTATTACAGACAATTATGAATGATTTGTTCCCTAATCGACCAGAGTAGAAGGTTTTTGGATTTATGATTCATAAATGTATGTTATTTGTTATACCATGTTTAGAGATATAGAGAGTTCATAATTTTATAAGCTAATATATAATATAGATTTGATTAGGAATGGTTCCCAGTAGAAGGAATTATAACTTCACCAATGTTCATGATGAGAAGAGTAAGAAGGATCATATCTCTGATGTTCTTAAGCCATCATTTCAAAGGAATATTGTCTCCCATATATCCTCATCATATGAGGAAAATGTATCATGTGTTGACAAGTTATGTAAGGAATTATCTGAGTCCTATGGCTTTTAAAGGAAGCAATATACGAAGAGGATGGATGGAAAAGACATGGATACATGAAATAAGAGAAAGAGGTATTTTCCGACATGTGATAATTTTGGAAGGAAACAGCTTGGTATATGTATGAGGGGAAAAAGAGTTTTCCTCAAGTGCAGAGTAAAAGTCTACCATGCTCATAATTACAAGACAAAGAAAGAATTTTACTATATTCAATGATTCAACTGCAAGGAGATGGGACACTATGTGAATCAATGTGCCAAGCATCAAAGGAATATACCCCAAATAACGATTTTGGAAAATGATCAAGTTAATGATGCTACCATAGATAAAGAAGAATGATTAATATATCTAGTCAAGAGTCATGTCATTTGAAATTTTTTTTCAGTTATGTATTGGTTTTAAGAATTATGAGATATGTAAGGATCATACTAATGTACCATTTCATTAAGGATTTGAGGTTGTTTGATGAACGGTAAAAAGGAAAACTGATTCAGTAGAAAGACACAATTTTTTTTTGAAAAAACATGATTGAGGGAAAGACAACCCTTAATATATATACTAGGTTGAGATACTGATGAAGAAATGATTGATTCAGATAAGTACTGACTACCTTGGAACTGATTATTGACTTGTCGAGAAGTGGCCTATGCTATCATCTATGGAGTTTACAGAACTTTTGGATTTAAGGAATATATCCAATAACATGTATCTTACATAAATAATATAGAATAATTAATGTTTCCAATAAAGTTTTTACAGTAATACATGTTATTAATATATTTCAAGAGGATACATGACGATGTTATTCACATGTTTACAATGTTAAATTTAGATCTTATTCACAGGGATTAAGGGTTAATGATAAGTTCTTATTATAAATTTATAGGAATTAATTATAATTTTTTGAATCATTATATTTTGGAATTTTAACCATTTATGAAATGGTTTAAGTTGATAATTATATAAGATTTTAGAGGTTTATGTATTGCTTCACCAAATGGTGTAACCCATGCTAAGTTATAAGGTATATATAGTTCAAGTTCAATAATACGATGAGTTTGTAAGTAGAAACTTATATTTATACTCATATAGAGTGGAATAATTCCTTCACTCAAAGAAAATAGTCTTAAATATTTTTTTTCATATTATCATAATCATTTATAATATCGATGATTTATTTTAGTTTATATATTTTTAGTAATCAAAATTCATTTGAACATGTCCTCTATCATGTTCCATCAGAACTTCATAGTTAGATTTTTCTTCCATGTCTAGGTTTTTACATCCAACTAATGTCACCTCATTAGAAAGAATACTTTTTAGGTGACTACCTCATCTCCCTTAACCCTTTTTTAGGAGGATATTTTGTAAACCCTATTTCTGATGTGGGTTCATATAATGGAATTTTCAAGTATCAACCATTAAATTTTGAAGTTCAATTTCAAATTTCGAGGTAGAATTTTTTCTAAGGAGGGGATAATGTTGCACCCCAAGAATTAAAAAATAGATTTATTATATAATGAATGGATCACTGAGTCTATAAAAACAACACTGTTTTATAACCTAGCCAATAAAACATTATATTTCCACTTCTGTGATGTGAATTTTGAAAATCTGACATACATGGTTAGGATCAATAAGTTATTTGGGGTCCGATAAGAAAAACATAATATTTGGTGAATAGAAACCTAACCTTATGAACAATAACTAACTTTATTAATAGTGATATATCATAATGAATAGTATCCTTACCTATTATAGAATATAAATAATATTCATGTGGAAGTATGATATACCTATGTTTTGGAAGAAGTAAATAAATGTTTTAGAACTATTTTTCTAGAATAACTTTTGATTTTAATTAAATATTAAATTAATAATATTTAGAAAATTATTTTTGAAAAATGGAATTAATTTTTGGATTCTACACATTGAAAAATTATTACGGTGAATTTTTGGTGTTTTTCTGAAATACTCGGATTTTTGATGGATAGTGAAATAAGGTAAAATACCATATATACAAATTATAAACTAAATACAATATTTATGACATAATAAGTTATGTAATACCACTTGGTTCAAACTCACATTCACTTATTACTATTCATGGTCATGGAATAATTATTATTTCTAGTCATGAGAGAAATTAATAAACTAATGAATAAAAACTTATGAAGACCCTCCTCTCCTCCACTATAACCCCCCCCCCCCCCACTTCCTCTTCTCTTCACTCCACTATTCCTTGAAGATCCTAAATGTTCTAACCAATTACCCTTTCCTAGTAATTTCCCACGTCCAAGAAGCTCTTTGTCTATCCAAAAGTCCAAAACCCCTTCCCTTAAGGAGGTTCTCAATGTGGTTATTACAAAAGGTAAATCATCTTTCTTTTTCATTTAGTTTCATTTCAATTTATCTTCTTTTATTATTCTATCCTAACCTCCTCTATCCAAATCACCATTATAAATCCTATATAATCTATATACTGGAATCATATCATGTGAATGGAAGAACAATAATCAATAATCTTACTCTCTCTCTCTCTTTTATTTTATAAACGAAATTAACATCCATGAGGTTCCAATTTACAACCTTCGAGGGAGACGAAGTTTCATTCTCCAATTTCTCCATCATTACTGGTTAGGAAACCATTTATATAGTTGAACCAGACTATAATATATGTTTTATAGCCTAATTAATATTTAATAACCAGTATACATACAAATTATTAAATCATATGACCAAACTAGTTCCTAATAATCAAAATACCGCTTAAATAATCCTAGTGAATGTCATTAATATTTCATAAAAGGATTCATCCTCATTCCATATAAAAAAATGGTATAAATTACCATTAACACTTCTGTATGTCCATAAATAATTATTATCTTTAATTATGGATATTTTTATCCATTCCACATGAACTTCATTACTTAATAACAAGTGAATAGATTATGAAAATAATGAAAATGAACACTCTGGAAAGACAAAATTCAATATAATAACTTATCAATATGGGCATAAATGAAGTAAAAATAATTATGATAAAATAAATAAATTTCTAATAGGTTCTGAAATAAGTTATTAATAAGTATAATTTCATATTCTAGGACCTTAAGTTCAATAGCGTAACACATTCGGACTTAAGGTAAGGGGTTTCTTCATCTCACTTCCATTTTTGTGAGATATTCCGTATTCACTACTGTTACATGTGTATGGTTTCTGTATACTTCCTATTTATGTTTCATATCATGAATATATTTATTTTCATGATATAAAATTTATCATTTGGTGATTATTAATTTTTGGTCATATGATTCAATTGATTACAAAGTGGTAAGTATTTTCTACTCGAACCTCCATTTTCATTTGGGTTGCTCTTATTCTTTATTTACCTTAGTGAAATTGTTATTTATTGTTATGTAGTATTCATTAATTATGTGTGAATGTTCTATATTTTTTTACTAATTATTATCCTTCTTTATTTTTTGGGGAGTTACATGTTTTAAAATAATCATTCAAAAAATTCTTCCAAAACACAAGCTTGATTCAAGGAACTTCTAAAATTTGTACCTATTATTATGTTCACTATATAATATGTTTATACACATATTTATATTTCAAAATTACACATTTTAACATGAAAATTATATTTTGTTTTATTTTTGGTTTTATGAAAGAAAACATTCCATTGCGCTTTAAAATCTCTTTAATGAATTCCTTAAGCTGCACTAAAATGTTTTAATTCTAAAGCTTCTTTAAAATCACTTTTTACATGATGTAACTTCTATGGGACATCATTTATTACTCAAAAGTAATATAAATTTCCTTCCCTTTTTTTGGTATATGAATTTTTAAAACCAGATTTATGGAAAATACAAATTATTTACCAAAAGAACTATTCTTTCTAAAGTAAAATAAATTGTTCTCACCTCACTTTAACTTTTTTGAGGTATATGCCTTGTTCACCACTTATTCAATGCATGTGGTGTATGTACTGACCATTTTTATATCTTATCAAATGTATCCTTATTGTCATGACATTATAAGGGAATATGACTTGAATGTTTCGAAGTGGTATGGGACACTTTAGAATGTTTAAGGATTATTTCCTCAAGAATTTATTGATGGTCTCATTTAAAAATATCTACTTCTATGTGAAAATACTTTATTTAATCTTGTACTTACTTGAGTTTTATTAATTAATATATCAGCTATAATATTTTTTTGAAGGGTTTCTGATTAGTTTTTTCTATGGATGCTCCATTTTGATAGCATTCAGCATATTGTTCTGAATGGTCAGTGTTTATGGTCAAATTATTGAGGAATGTTATTTACATTTCATATGCTAGTTTCAATATGAATGTATATGTTGATTATGTTCTCCCCTTTCATATGAGAAATGCATTGGACTTAGTATGTGATAGGTGGGGACCACTATAGCCCTTCTATGCATCGGTAGGTCTCATGAGACAAATATATGTTGAATTGGACGAGGCCTTTCCGAATTCGATATATGGTTTTGGTTGAGGCCTTAATCATTTTTAGATGTCTTGTCCAATACCTTGAAAAAATGATCCAAAATGTCCGGAATATGGAATTCTCTCATTATGAAGTTAGTAATTGAAAGTTCATGTGGTCATTCGACTACTAGAATACCCACGATTATGTTTTATTATGGGATTATTTTACTCAACTCATATTCACACCATAACGTGTTCAAGTTTATTATTTGTAAAGGCATGTGTATTTATTTATTCACCTTGTCTAATGTTATGTTTATGTTATCATCAACTGTATTACTTACTCTTATTGAGAATTTGAGCTCACCCCTTTATTTTGTTTCATTTTCCTAGGATATGAATAAGTAAATTATGAATAAATTACAAGCATAATCTAGGAGGAATGGATATTTCTAATGGAATAAGTTAGTGTTGTTTTCCATTAAAGATTTAATATTTAACTTATATGTGTATCTTGTTTCCAAAATCTACTAAACTACTTGGTCCTTCGGGATGGATATTCCTTATTTATATTCCAATGTATTAAAATAAGGCATTGGCTTCAGGAAACTAGGGTAAGGTCCTTACAGAAATTGTTGAAATATGAGAGTGAAATATGAAATCTTTGGTAGCTCAATGAGGAGAAAATTTTGAGAAATATTTCTTCTGGGTATCATCTCTAGCCAGAGGTGAATATTCTCCCTCCTATGATTGATCTTCCAACTATAGCAGCGTCTGAGTACCAGATTGGCACGAGGTCTAGAGAACCAATCTATACAAATGAGGAATGAGGGAATGATCAGGACTTTACTACACTACAACAACAACCTATTTCTTACCATGGTAAATCTTAAATTATAGGAAAAATCTAAGATCAACAGGAGATAGGTCTACCTCATCGGGCCCCACCCACTTCCAACAGATGGGAGTTGGCACATAATGTAGTGCCCCCAGAGGGTCTCACTACCATTGAATCCCTAGGTACTCAAATGGAATCCATGGAAGGATGACGTGAGCCAATGCTTCCTAAGAAGAATTCATATACTGAATGGATAGATGACACCCCACCTCCACCCAACTTCATCAATCCTACCATTTCCACGTTCAATGGTGAAGTTTATAACAACCTTTCTTTTATTACAAACTTAATCATGATTTATTACATAAACTATTCACTTGATACAACATGGAAGATCAATAGGAATTGTGTATTTGGGGCTTAGGATCATTACATAACAACTTAAAACATGAAATACAACATCATTATTGAAAACTTCCTTTAAATGACCACTACATTCCCTCATACTTAGAATTGTATGGGATAACCTGAGGACATACATAGGAAAAGGGTGAGCTAAAAAGCCCAGTAAGAGAATAAACATGGAATACACGAGGATTACAATACATGTTAGACAATAGGCATATTAATAGAGCACAAGAGAAACATGAAAATAAAGGCATGATAATGCATGATAATCCTAACATGGAAATGTGGCAACAAGACTTAACATGGAAATAACATGAGCCAAGGCTCATTGCACATGGAGCATGAGTAAATACTCATTGCACGTGAAGATTGAGTAAACCCTAGTTGCACTTGATTTAGCACGACTCAACAATCATTTCACATGACGTATCATGATACTATACTTTACCCAATGCATTGGAGTGCTATAAGGGTGCACCCTTCTTAAACATTTCATTTCATGCATAAGTGTTCCACATGGATCATAAAACTTCGATTCATAAAACATAATCATTTATTCCATGATAAAGTAATGTGGAATTAATTCATGAAACCTTATAAAAAATAAGTAAATGTGCATAAAGGTGAATACCCTTGATGGAGAAATGGGCATTGTATTCACTACGCAATGGCATTGGCTTAGAAAATCGGTGCGATTTCGACAGCGTAACGGCGTGACATAAAAATTCATAAAAATGGTTAATGAGAGATAAATGGTTTCCTCATAATATTTACATGTAATGGACATTAAGGAGGTAATATAGATACATGTCCCAACAATTGTAATGGAATTTATAATCATGATACAAAAGTATTGCTTGAATGTAAATGAGGAGAGAGAAGTTCCTTTCAGAATTTTGGCATAGTAACAGGTGTACATGGGAGGAATTTCATGAGGGAGAAAGGGTCTCCCATCCTTCAAACATAAAGAGGGAAGTATGAGGGAGGTGAAAAACCATACCCCAACATTCATAATTGAAATTAAAAGGGAAAAATAAACTTAAAGAAAATTGGAAAAAAATGAGAAAGGAAGAAAAAAACCCTTACTTGGAAGTGTGCTTCCAAAGGCTTGAGAGAGTCTTGAGAGAGGCTTCTTGGGTGCTTGGGGCACCTTATTAGGATTATAGAGAGAGTAGGGAAGAGGTTTGACGAACTCTAAAGGCTTTTAGTGAGGAAGAAGTAGGAGTGTGGGTGGGTTTATATAGGAAAGGTGAGTGAATTCTTTATTGTTTAGATTTAGGACCCCCGACATTAAACTAATCCACACCACAAATCATCTCATGGTTTTTACCCATGTTTTTTGGAAAATAGGAGAGGAAAACAATATTTTATAAGGCTAAAGTCAAAAATTCTTAAAATAACGGGGTTTGTTATGTGGAGGTGAGTCACACTCCCATGGAAAATAATTTAAAAAGACAATATGTTTAATAAGTCTTGAGGGGTCCATTAATGCTTTGAAAAGTAAGTCAAACAAACCCAAAATAACATTATTTTAATTTTAAAACATATATTGGTAGAACATAAAGCTTATACCATTTTATTACATCACTATTGGGTTATTATGATGTCATAAAACACAATATACATTTAAACGGTATTTAATATTTACCCAAAAATTTGATTGTCTTAGAAAATTAAAAAAAATTCACCATTGGATAATTTCAAAATCCTGATTCTAGAAATAACATTTACTTTATCTAAATAATTTTCTAAATATGTTAATTTTCACTTTTAAAATAAAAACTGACATTTATCGAAAATTCACAGGTTTTGACAAAAATGGATTTCAAACATTAATAAAAATTACAATTGAATTCATAAAATTATCAGATCATTTATATTTAATAAAAAGTAATTTAATAATAATGATATTTTATTAAAATATTATTTAATTCAAAAATCCCTTAATTTAATAAAATAGAATTCTTAATTAAATAATAACTAAAAACACTATTTGTACTTTAAAAACTATTTACAATGTATCAATAATGACAAGAAAGCATATTTATTATTATATAAAAAATAATGTACATGAACATAGTACTAAAGACTTGTTACATAACCCCTTAAAACAATCGCATAATACCTAAGGGTAAGGTGTGCGATGGTGGCAGACTCTTGGGGTGGCTTGGATAACATTGTTCGAGTGGTAATCTCTATCAACTTCCACATTTCCCATAGAAGGCCCTATTCGAGCCAGACATGATGAAGCTCATCTTGGTCTTAGTCGAGAGCGAAGCCCAAAGACGCCACCTCTTTTCCAAGCTTCAAAAAATGGCCTTCTTATGGATCAATTCTACTGGATGAGTTCATCACTTCTTTTTTCTGAGTAAAATGGATTTGTTAAAGCCCTATATTTATACTAATAATGTGATCATTATTCAACAGCTATATTAGAAACTGTCAAAATTCATAACATAAAACCAAATAAGTTGACATTTAATTATATCAAGAAGGATTTCCATTAATGAAACTTTGGGTCATTACAATATCCCCCCCTTAAGAAATGTTTCCCTCAAAATTTTCTTTTCCCACACTAAAACAGATGTGGGTAACTCAGCTTCATCATTTCCTCCAATTCCCAAGTCACTTCTTCAAACTTGTTGTTTCACCAGAACACCTTGACGAGGGGCATTGTCTTACTTCATATAACTTTTTCTCTACAATCTAAGATCTTCACTAGTTGCTCCTCATAAGAAAGATCATCCTCAAACTGTACCACCTCAGAAGAGAGTATATGTGAAGGGTCCGGTATATACTTCCTTAAGAGGGATACATGAAATACATTATATACTTTGGCCATGGTAGGTGGAAGTGCTAGTCAATAGGCCACAACCCTGACATGATCAAGAATCTAGAAGGGGATGATGTACCTTGGACTTAACTTCCATTTATTTCCAAACCTCATGACCTTCTTCCACAGAGATATGCGTAGAAAAACCATGTCTCCAACTTTAAACTCAAGGTCTTGTCGATGATTATCTGCATAACTTTTCTGTTGACTCTGGGCTACCTTGATATACTATTGAATGGTTTTCACCTTCTCCACCATTTCTTCGACCGTTTCTGGTACAAACAGGTTACGTTCACCAACCTCATCCCAACATGTCGGTGTTATGCACCTTTTCCCATACAGGGCTTCATAAGGTGCCATTTGGATGCTCGAGTGGAAACTGTTATTATAAGAGAACTAAACAATAGGAAGTTGTTGATCCCATCCTCATTTAAAGTCCATTGAGCATGCTCTCAACATGTCCTTAAGTGTTTGGATAGTCCACTCTGATTGGCCCTCAGTTTGAGGATGATAGGCCGTACTGAAGTTCAGTTCAGTATCCATAGCATTTTGAAGACTCTTCCAAAACATAGAGGTGAATATTGGATCTCAATCAGAAACAATAGACAGTGGTACTCCATGCAGCCTTACCACTTCCCTGATACATATCCGTGCCAGTTGATCCAATGAGAAATCCTCCTAAATATCAATAAAGTGTGCTATCTTTGTAAGACGATCCACCACAACCCAGATTGCATTGTTGCTTTTGGATATCCTTTGAAGTCCAGTGAAAAAGTCCATGGTGATGTTCTCCCATTTACTTTATGGTATGGGAAATGGTTGCATTATCCCCTTAGACTTTTTCCTCTCTGACTACACTTGCTGGAACACCAGGCACTTTGATGTATATACAACGATCTCCGTCTTCATATTATCCCACCAAAAATTTTCTCAGAGATCTCGATACATCTTTATGATCCCTGGGTGAATAGAGAAATTTTAAGTATGTGCATCATCCAAAAGTACCTTCTTCAGCCCCAGACTTGATGAAACACATATTCCATTCCCAGATCTCTCAATCCCTTCTTCATTAGCATTAAACTCTGAGGATTTCCCTTTTTTGATAGCTTCCACTTTTTCCTGAATTCCCACATCATCCTTTTGAGCATCCTTTATCCATTCCAAAAGAGACGGTTGAGCAATCATTTGTGAAAGGATTGATTATGTTCCCTTATTTATGATTTCCATGTCCATATTCATCAAGTCTAAGATGATTGGAACCTTATCAACTCTTATCATTGATAGAATCGCTGGGTCCTTTCTACATAGGGCATCTGCCACCATGTTCGCTTTCCCAGGGTTGTAATGTATTGAACAGTCATAATCCTTGATGAGCACTATCCATCTTATCTGGAGCATATTAATCTCTTTCTGTGTGAATATATATTTAAGACTCTTTTGGTCAGTATATATCTCACATTTCTCCCCATAGAGATAATGCCGCCAGATTTTCAAGGCAAAGATCACCGCTGCCAACTCCAGATCATGCGTTGGATAGTTTCACTCATGGATTTTCAACTACCTTGAGGCATAGGATATCACTTTATCATTCTGCATCAGCACACAACCTAATCCCTTCTTCAAAGCATCACTTAATACCACAAACATTTCCCCACTTGTGGGTAAAGTGAGCACGGGTGCAGGGATAAGCCTCCTTTTCAACTCCTTGAAGCTTTCTTCTCATTCATCACTACATGAAAACTTTACTCCCTTTCGAGTTAGCTTGGTAAGAGGGTTGGACAATCATGAGAAATTTCTCACAAATCATCGATAATATCTAGGTAACCCCAAGAATCTACGGATATTCATTACCAATGTTGGCCTCATCCATCCCTCAATTGCATCTGTTTTGGAGGGATCCACAGATATCCCATTTTTTGTGATGATATGTCCCAAGAATGAGACCTCCTTCAACTAGAAATCACACTTGTAGTACTTTGCATAGATCTTCTCCTTGCGCAAAGTCTCTAGTAAAATTCTTAAATGCTTCTCATGATCCTCCTTGGTTTTGGAGTATATTAGAATATCATCTATAATGTCTACCAAAAATTTGTCGAGGTAATCTCTAAAGACTCTATTAATCAAGTACATGAAGATTTCTAGAGCATTAGTGACTCTGAAAGGCATTACTATGAATTCATAGTGCCTGTATATTGTACAAAAAGAAGTCTTGGGGACATATTCCTTTTTCACCCATACTTGATAATATCCTGACCGCAAATCTACCATGGAGAAGTATTGTGATCCACACAGCTGATCAAACAAGTCATCGATCCGTGATAGAGGATACTTGTGATTTATCGTGATTTTGATAAGTTCACAATAATCGATGGAAAGCCGCATTGACCCATCCTTATTCTTGACGAATAGGACTTGTGCACCCCATGGTGAAGCACTTGGGCGTATAAACCCTTTATGCATATTCTCCTGTAGTTGTTTCTTCAGCTCCTCAAGCTCCACAACAGCCATTCTATATGGAGTCTTGGATATTGGTAGCGCCCCTGTTATAAGTTCAATTGAGAATTCAACATCTCTTCTAGGAGGATGACCATACAGTTCCTCAGGAAACACTTCAGTGAATTCCCTCACAATAGGCATTTCTTCAAGGGTGGTTTCTTCCTTGGACTCAATCAGCCAAGCTAGATACACGTGCTCATGGGGCAGTAATATCCATGCTTGAGATGATGGAGCTAAAGGAGATTCATGTTCCTCCTTACACTTGTAATGAATTAGGGGTCAATTCTCCATATGGAGTGTGATTTCCCTTTCTCGACAATTTATGATGGCTCTTTATAAGGAAAGCAAATCCATACCAAGAATTGCATCAAATCCCACTAGAGGGAGTATGATGAGGTTCTCTGGGAAATTCAATCCACAGATTATAACAGGGGTGGACTTATATTCATGGGATGAAATGATTGCCCCATTTTCCATACTGACTGAAATATTCACTTCAATGATTTGTGGTGGTGCTGGGATTGTTCTACTAAACATTTGAGATATAAAAGAATGCATAGAAACTGAATCAAAAAGTACATTCTCTATTCTTGAATGAATAACTAGTATACCTGTCACCACTTCATTTTCGAGGTTCACTTTGACAGAAGTGAAGTAAAAAAGCTATTCCTTGCTACCTTGGAGGTTGTTGGTTGCCTCCAAAAACCCTTGGATTAGGGAACTGATTTTCAAAATGCCCCGGTTCTTTGTAGTTGTACCAATGAACAACACGTTGAGGTTCTAACGGAGCGTTCCTCTCCTCTATCGCAACCATAGGTCTTTCTTGCCGACAGTTAACAGCTAGGTGCCCTTCTCTTCCACACCTAAAGCATTTCCTCGTCCCCTTGAGGCAATTTACAGGGTGCTTCTTTCCACACTTTTTCCAAGTGGGGTGCTGGAACTTCTTAGAACTGTTGGATTTATCCATTGGACCTCCAGCATTGAAGTCCACCTTATGCTTCTTGTCCCCATGATACCCCTGTGATTCCCCAATCTCCATTTCAACCTTGAGGGAACATCGGCCAATTTCCTCAAAGCTGTCAAAGTCATGGATCACTAATGCTTTCCACAGGCTAGGCTTCAACCCACCAAAGAAGCGGTAAACCTTGCATTCAGGGGTAACGACAAAGTCTAAAGCATATCATGAAAGTATTGTGAAGTTCGACCCGTACGATCCAACAGATTCTTCTTCAATTTCTTGAGGGAAAGGAAGTCGCTTTCAATTTTAAGCTGGAGGGTGCACAGAAAATATTTATCGAAAAACATCTTCCGGAAATCCTTCCATTCCAACACCTCGATCTCCTCCTCAGGCTTCTTATTTTTGATCTCCATCCACCATTGATCATCTTCACCCTCCATACGATAAGTCACCAGGAGAACCTTCTCTTGTTCAGAACATTGAAGGATAGATAATATCTTTTCAATGGAGTTGATCCATTTTTCAGCGATCGTGGGACCAGACGATTCACTAAAAGTATGAGGCGTTTGTCTCATGAAGCTCTAGATAGTGACTTCTTCTTTCTTGGGGGGGGGGGTTGAACGTTCCTCTGGACCAGTATTTCTATTCCAAGCTTGAGTTAGCTGAGAGAGAAGCATGACAAAGTTCGTGATTCCCGCTCCCATTGGATTGGGCATCTCATTAGTACAGTCATCACACTGATGTTCACATCGGTTGTTAGCCCAAGTCCTCCCATTACCGGCCATTATCTAGAATAAAAGGAAAATTACGGGGTAACACATAAATTTTAATCCAAAGGAAAAAGTTGATGACTTATAAAAAAACTTTTATTTCCTTAACTCATGAGTCTATAGGCTTCAATCTAGGATTTTCATGATATACTTTCTAACATATATTCTTAGGGGTATTTTTTTTTGTAATTCCATTAATAAGGGTTTATACTAAGCTTGTGAATTTTTCAAAACATATCCCCCAAGAGTGTCTTATCCAAGAATTCAGCAAGGCCTGTTTTCATGCACCAGTTACCGTTCAAGTCTAGCTCAAAGCGGTGTTTTCAGGTTTTACCACTAGGATACATCTGTCCCAGAGCCACCTCTACCTACTCGTATCCAGACAGGGATGTATTTGTTTGAGAAACCACTAAATTAGTACTTACCAAAACTTAGGGATGTTCTTATTATACTTACTCTTGTATCCAAGGCTTTACTAGGGTTTTCTAATCCTAATCCCAAAATTAACTAAACCTATCATCTGATACCAACTATGACAACCCTGCTTTTATTACAAACTTAAACATGATTAATTACATAAACTATTCACTTGATAAAACATGGAAGATCGAGAGTT
The DNA here is from genome assembly GCA_963277665.1 of Viscum album. Taxonomy (NCBI): domain Eukaryota; kingdom Viridiplantae; phylum Streptophyta; class Magnoliopsida; order Santalales; family Viscaceae; genus Viscum; species Viscum album. Next base: position 954,709,024 of record OY728143.1, on the reverse strand, counting down.
CTAGTGTCTTTGGGGCTTAGGATCATTACATAACAACTTAAAACATGAAATTCAACATCTTTAATGAAAACTTCCTTTACATGACCACTACATTCTCTCGTACTTAGCATTACATGGGATAACCTGAGGACATGCATAAGAAAAGGGTGAGCTAAAAAGACCAGTAATGGAATAAACATGGAATACATGAGGAGTAAAATACATGTTAGACAATAGGCATATCAATAGAGCACAAGAGAAACATGAACATAAAGGCATGATAAATCATGATAATCCTAACATGGAAATGTGACAACAACACTTAACAAGGAATTTGCATGAGCCAAGGCTCATTGCATATAGAGCATGATTAAATCCTCATTGCATGTGAAGCATGATTAAACCCTCATTGCAATTGAATTAGCATGATTCAACACTCATTTCACATGACGTATCATGATTCTATACTTTACCCAATGCATTGGAGCGCTATAAGGGGGCACCATTCTTAAACATTTCATTTCATGCATAAGTGTGCCACATGGATCATAAAACAAGGATTCATAAAACATAATCATTTATTCCATGATAAAGTAATGAGGAATTAATACATGAAACTTTATAATCAATAATTAAATGTGAATAAAGGTGAATAACCTTGATGGAGAAATGGGCATGGTATTCACTACACAATGGCATTATCTTAGAAAATATGTGCTATTTCTGCAGCATAACGGCGTGACATACGAATTCATAAAAATGGTTTATGAGAGAGAAAGGTGTTCCTCATCATATTTAAATGTAATGTAAAGTAATGAGGTCATATATATACATGTCCAAACAATTTTAATAGAATTTAGATTCATGATACAAAATTATTTATTGAATGTAAATGAGGAGAGAGAAGTTTATTTTGGAATTTCGGCATAGAAACGGGTGTCCATGGGAGGCATTTAATGAGAGAGAAAGGGTCTCCCATCATTCAAACATAAATATGGAAGTATGAGGGAGGTGTGAAACCATACCCTAACATTCATAATTGAAATTAAAAGGGCAAAACATCTTAAATAAAATTGGACAAAAATGAAAATGGAAGAAAAAAACCCTTACTTGGAAGTGTGCTTCCAAAGGCTTGAGAGAGGCTTCTTGGGATCTTGGGGCACCTTGGGAGGATTCTAGAGTGAGTTGTAAAGAGTTTGGACGAACTCAAAAGGCTTTGAGTGAGGAAGAAATGGGAGCATGGGTGGGTTAATATTGGAAAGGTGAGTGAATTATTTATTGTTTAGGTTTGGGACCCCCTACATTAAACTAATCCAAACCACAAATCAGATCATGGTTTTTGTAACACCCTAGGTAAATAAATAATATTACATTTTTATATTTATCAATATTTGTGAATAAAATATTAATATTGCTTTAAAGGGAACACTATGCTCGATGGCGTACCCAATACGCGACAACGAGTTCCTTTGAAATCTAACGTTGCACTCTAATAAAAAAGATAATATTATTATTTTAAATTGTAGTTAACGGCTAACCATTGTAATGGTGGGAAATAACGGAACTAACTAAAAAATTATTATATATTTTTGTCAAATATTTTTACTTTTATCCAATAAATGTTAGAGGCGTAAAATGCAAATGAATCCAATTTTAAGCATAAATCTTCTAATATTCTTTAAAATGTTGATTAACCGCCTTTTGATGGAGAACCCTTTTTAAATATACTTTTGAAAATTTTCTATGTTGTATTTGAAAAAATAAAATCCTTTTTTAGAATCTGGACATCAAATTTTACTTTGTGTAATTTTTTGTTATTTTTCCGATAAAGATCATTTTTAGTGAAAATGTTTCATTTTAATTCAAAACCTTCGTTTAATATGATTTATTTATATGGATAGATTATAATTTTAATTGATATTAATGTGTATTTAGATTATATTTTTACCATTTAATCAAATTGTGGTCATTGGAATTAATTTCACTTTGAAATTGGACTTAAACTAGTGTTAATCTTTTAATAGATTTTGTTTCTTAAAAACACGCTATTTGTTTTGACAGTGGGAATTAATTATTAAATTAATTAATTCAACTTATATGTTTTGACTTTTGTAAAATAGACATCATTTTTGAATTCGGAATATCAAATATAGCTTAGGGTGAATTTTTGGTATTTTTCTGAAAAACTTCAATTTTTGATGAATAGTGAAACCACTAAGTGGTAGTTAAAGAAACTGATTTTTCGTTTAATTGAAACTTTACCACTTCTGTGAGTTTATTTTCAAAAATCCGACATAAATTTTTTTCAATAGGAAGTAAAATGTGGTTCAATGAGAATAAAATATTTTTTGGTGAATAGTAACTTTTAAATTTTATTAATCGCGATTAAAGGTAATTTGTGTAATTTAAGGTAAAAATAATGTTTTAATAATATGAAATGACCTTGAAACATGTCCTACCCTTATTGGATGAGTCGTGGCCTACCAAGAAAATCAATGGGTCAACTTGGGGACCCCATGGAGCCACTTCGGTAGGAAAATGACTTTAATAACTTTTTATTTAAAGTTAAAATAAAAATGTCACGAACATGTATTGTTTTACTAAAACAATTTTTAAATGGGGTTATACAAGTCCTATTTTTGACTATAAATATTTATTAGAAATATACAATTATTTCCTACATAATTAATTTTTTTTATAATTTTTAGACATTATATAAATTAAATTATTTATGACATCATGGTGATGCAGTGATTACCTCATTATTTAACAATTTAAATAAAATGAAAGGATAATGTAAAATCTATGACCTACACATGTAAAAAACCTACTTTATGGGTGTATTTAGAACTCTTATCACATCATCCTCGAAATACATTAATGTGGGACCTTTAAAATCTGAAACTCATTTGAAAATAAAGTAACCTTTTATAACTTTCCAAGAGTGCCCGTCCTCTCCTCTTATAAAAGGACCCACCTCTACCACCTTAACCACACCTATCAAGCATTTGGATAGGCCAAAACCTGCCCATTTCATCTCTCTAAATCCCTATCTTCATCATTGAAGCCTCACCATTGGGCAGAATCCTTTACAAGGAAGCCTTTGAACTCAAATCAAAAAGAGTTACCCGATTTAAAGGTAATGTCTTCCCTTGTGTTCTTTTGTTTTATTTTGCTTCTCCAACCCTATAAACTCTTTTTATTCCTTTATTTTGTAACAAAAACAGTATATTCAATATACTAATATGTTGGTATGTGAAGGATTCCAGCTACACTTACACACACCTTCGTCTAATGGTTAAATAACATACTGTTTCTGTGGATGGCGATTTTCTGCCTCACGAAACGATGATTGTTCAATATTCTATTAACACCTTTAAAGGTGGACATTATGATGTCAATGTCTTTTATATATGATATATATGGTATTTATGTTTACTATAGTCTTCTTTATTTTATATTTGAAACATACCTTTATTCTTTGCATGTTGTGCAAATGCGATAATTTCATATGAGTAAGTGTGGACTACCGCCCCTCAAGTGATGTGACTCGTTCATGCGATACATGGAATGTATAAAGAATGAAATTAATGGAAATATGTGACCTATATAACATATATATTATACTGTAATTATAATATATATCTATATCTCATTTATTTTTAATTCCATTAATATGACAAAAAAAATTAAAGTAGCGTTCATGCGTACATACGACCTACCGTCTCCATGAACGACGCTTTTCATTTTTTTATCTCCAAATGTTATGGAATAGTATAAAATGAATATGTACTGGATATATATGATATTTTAATCATTAATACTATTCTGGAAATTATTTACTTATAACTACATGGGCAATCATTTTCAAACAAGTTCATTTTTTACTCATGTACAAAACATCGGCAAAACGTCTGATATGATCTAACATTATTAAAAAAAGTATTATAACATTATAATATGTGATATGAACTGAATAATAATATTTAAATGAGGTACTTAAGCAATTATAAATTGACCAATTTTATTATTCAGGAATATAAAGAAACGAACAAGACAAGTCGGACTTGAGGTAAGGGATCCCACCCCTCTCTTTCTTTTTAAGTACACTCTTTTATGTCATTCCTTTTAAGCTCATCTTTATTATGATTGGGATGTTATTTTATATTAATATTACTTTAATTTTTATGTTCATATGATGAGAGAACATATTTTCTCTCATCAACCCATTTTGAAAGTTTTGATTGGCGCCGTTAGGCTGCCGAATTTTTGTAAGAGATCCAACCTCTCTCTTTCTTTTTAAGTACTCTCCTTTATGTCACTTATTTTAAGCTCCTATTTGTTATGTTGGGGGATGCTATTTTATATTAATATTGCTGTAAATTTTATTTTAATATGATGAGAGACCCTATTTGATCTCATCAATCCATTTTTGGAAGTTTTAAGTGGCACCGTTAGGCTGTCGAGTTTTCGTAAGGGATTTTTCATCTCACTTTTATTCCCGTGAAATTTATGCTACATTTTCCACCATTTCCTTTGAGTGGTAAATTTACTGCCCATTATTCTACTCTTTGTGTAATATAATTTAGTTTATGAGTATTTACATCAAGGTTTTATTGTCCTTCTTTCATGGGGTGTATGTTTCGAAAGATACCCAAGTCGGTAAGGGAACCTTTCACCCACCTCTTTTTAAAAGACTTCTGTTGTTGGGTCTTTTAATTTACATATTGTATTGTTGGGATATGTTATTCTATATCATTATTGATGTAAATTGTATGTCCATGTGATGAGATACACTTTTTATCTCTCATCAACTCATTTTCTGAATTTTGAAGTGACGCCGTTAAGCTGTCGAATTTTTGCAAGGGAACTTCTTAACACAATTTTGATTCTTTGGGATAAACTTGTACTCCTTGAATATGTTGTTATATGAATATGTGTGAGTGACCTATTATTGTTTTACACTTAATATCCACTTATATTTGGTGTATTTGTTTGTCACACATAATTATGCAATTGATTTATCCTTAATCAAAGGATACCGTCTTTATAAGAGAATTAGTCTCAAATTACATTCTATTGAGACTTCAATGTTGTTATGTTCCAACTCACTTTGATATGGTGTATATACCGTCCTTCGACATATTATATCATGAATACCTTTATTCTCATGATATTATAATGTTTTGATTAAATGTTATTCCTTTAAACGCTTCAAAGTGGTATGAGACACTTTGATTCAAAAATCACTTTATTAAATGGTTTTGAAAATAGTTTGATAAATCATTGATTTTGTTTATATCTTGAAATGATATATTGTGATTTCAAATGAAATGTTAATAGTGAAATGTTTATATATGTTCTATGATTTTTATAATGGTACTTGGACATTTGACGGGTGGTTATGTGATAAACCATATGACGGGTGGTGTCGTGAATACCAGGACAGGTGGTTACGTTATAACCTCCAATGCATTGGGTATGGAAGTCGGCCGTATGGCTATTCCATTAAGTATGCATGGAAGTCAACCGTATGGTTATTACATTTAAGTATGTTTATGTCCCAATTTACCTTTATATGTTATGTGTTCTTTATAAGGGTTTTATGGTAATTGTTTGGTTACAAAAGGGTAAGTAATGATTTTTATTCATTGAAGAGTTTATAATAAATCATAAAGGTGAAATGTATTACTTTCTTAAAGTACTTATGGTTTACTTATTGTTTTGAAAAACTAACAGTTTTCCTTCTTTGTGTATCCCTTACTGAGATTTTTATGCTCACCCCAAGTTTTTTTGAAATATTTTTCACATGACTTAATGTGGAATAGGGTCAAGGATGGGAACAAGGAAACATCATGCTATCTAAAACATGGAACTAGACATGTTTCTTTTTAAGAGTTTTTATTTTATGGAAACTTAGTAGAAGTGTCTACTTTGTAATGTTTTGAGATGTAATAGTTATGTCCAAATTATCTAAAACTCTAAACCTAAAAAGATCCTCTATGTGAATTATTCATTTAATTCAATAATAAGTAATGTTTAAGGTCGGGTCCTTATAGTTGGTATCAGAGGGAGGTTTAGACAACTTTAGGGATTAGGAGTTTTTTTAGACACATGGTTAGTCCCTATATCTATTATTTCATTTAAATCCTTGTTTTATATCTTTTTTCAGGTCTGGTAAAGTCAGTTACGAATGGAAGGAGGAGGATCTCAGACGACATTCCTATCTCTTCCTAATGACATGCTTTCAATAATTATTGCAAAGTCATGTTCGGATGATTGTGAAACATTTTATAGCATAAAACTCACTTGCAAGAAGTTGTTTGAGATATCAAACACTTACACTATACCTTATTATCATTGTGGATCATGGTTTGTATTTATAAAAATACAATTTTCATAATATTCTCATATTTTCAAGAAAGGTAAATATTATCACGGTATTTTCGAATATTTTACCTTATCACAAGAATTTAAAGAATATTATTATTTTAAAAATGGTGCTGAGGAAGGAGACCCTTGCGCAACCTATTTATATTTTCTTTTAAAATATAGTCTCTCAGTACATACTTATGGTATTCTAAAAGGACAAATAATAGAAAGTTTCAATTGAAATTATGTCCGACTATTTTATAGAAATCCAGTTTTATCAGATGTTTTGGAATTATATGCCATACATGATTATTTTCCAAAACTGTTTTTCTGTGAACACCCATATGAACCATGTTTTATAAGGTGTATTTGGATGGAGGAAGAAAATTATTTTGAAGGATCTATAAATCATTGTTGTAATGCATGGGACTTCTACCTACGTGAAAAAGATGACAATGAAACCGAGTGTACGCCATGATCCAGGTATGATGTTATTCATTTTGGGAATTGTTTTAATTTATCTTATGGTGGTGAAATAAGACTTCAAGAATTAAGATGTTGAGATCGTAATGAATTTGGATGAAAATGAGAGGTAAAAGGAAACTATTGAGGTTAAAACATGTCATGGTTATTTTTGGAGTTTTATAAAAAGGACAACACACAGACCATGTGACAACCCGTCGCATCGGACAAAGCTGCGGGAATCAAACCCACAACCAAAGTGCGACTGGTATTTATCGCCTACCACTGGACTATGTGATGTCCCTGGTTAGTATGACTTATTATTTTTAGTTATATGATTTTATGAATTAAGAGTGAGTTTATTTTGGGTTATCTATGGAAATTATTAACCTATCATGGAGGATATGTGATTAGGTTAATTACTTTTCAATATGAGACTTTTAGAGAAACTGAAGTTATTTGGAGATAAGTGTTAATTTGTACCTTGGAAGACTATGCAACTAAATCATTCAAATATTTGGGTTTCAATCTTAGTTTGGTTTACTTTGAATAATTTTATGGACAAATTGTTTATCAAATGGTCCTCATTGAACTTTGGGTTTTGTTGGAAAAATTTTGGAGATTAAGACTATATTTTCTTTTTATAAAGGGTTATCCTTTTATCGATTATTTGATCTTGTTCTAACAATTTTGGTTTTGGTAAGGGTCTCAAGACATGGGAAATATATAGTTCTCTTTTGTGGATTAGGTGATTCTCAAGAAGTTGATTATAGTACTCTTAATGCGAACAAGTCTTCCTAAATACTCGTATTTTGGAGAAAATATGAGTTTGTGTAAGAAATGTAGTAAAAGTTGAATGTCAACATGACAAGTAAGTATGTTTCCTTAAGATCAAAAATAAATTCCCCAATGAAAAGTAACTTAAAACAAAAATTTTGTCTATTAACTTTTCCTACTGGGGAATCGAATACTGTTTAACCCACCACAAGTTTGTGATTTTCTTATAGTTAACTTTCTCCTAAACATGTTTTCTATCAATCTCTCTCAGAACATGACCCTTTTCTTTTTCTTCTATATCCATGTTTTCTTACATGGAATCCTAGTATGGGTTAACTCGGGTGACCTCTGTACTTCTCTTTCTTTCTTTTAAAGTGATAGTTTAATTTACCCCTTTTCTGATGTAGGGTTTTCAATGAAGTTTCCAAGCCCAATTTTAAAATTGCGAGGACATAATTCCCAAAATGGGGAAGGATGTAACACCCCAGGAAAATAAAGAATATTACATTTTTATATGTATCCATATTTGTGAATAAATTGTTAATATTACTTTAAAGGGAACGCTATGCTAGATGGTGTACCCAATACGCGACAACGAGTTACTTTGAAATCTTACGTTGCACACTAATAATAAAATAATATTATTTTAAATGGTAGTTAACGCCTAAAAATTGTAATGGAAGGAAAGAACAAAACTAACTAAAAAATTATTATCTATGTTTGTCAAATATTTTTACTTTTATCCAATAATTGTTAGAGGCATAAAATGGAAATGAATCCAGTTTTAAGCATAAATCTTCTAATATTCTTTAAAAGGTCAATTAACCGCCTTTTGATGGAGAACACTTTTTAAATATAATTTCGACAATTTTATATGTTTTATTTGAAAAAATAAAATCCTTCTTTAGAATCTGGACATCAAATTTTACTTTGTGTAAATTTTTGTTATTTTTCCGATAAAGATCATTTTTAGAGAAAATGTTGCATTTTAATTCAAAACCTTCGTTTAATATGATTTATTTATATGGATATATTATATTTTCAATTGATATTAAAGTGTATTTAGAATATATTTTTACCATTTAATCCAATGGTGGTCATTGGAATTAATTTCACTTTGAAATTGGACTTAAACTAGTGTTAATCTTTTAATAGATTTTGTTTCTTAAAAACATGCTATTTGTTTTGATAGTGGGAATTAATTGTTAAATTAATTAATGAAACTTATATTTTTTTAATTTTGTAAAATAGTCATCATTTTTGAATTTGGAATATCAAATATAGCTTAGGGTGAATTTTTGGTATTTTTCTGAAAAACTTCAATTTTTTATGAATAGTGAAACCACTAAGTGGTAGTTAAAGAAACAGATGTTTCATTTAAATGAAACTTTACCACTTCTGTGATTTGATTTTCAAAATCCTACATACATGGTTGTCATTAGGAAGTAAAATTTGGTTCAATGATATTAAAATAATTTTTTGGTGAATAGAACTTTTAAGTTTTATTAATCGCGATTAAAGGTAATTAATGTAATTTAAGGTAAAAATAATGTTTTAATAATATGAAATGACCTTGAAACATGTCCTACCCTTATTGGATGACTCATGGCCGACCAATACAATCCATGGGTCAACTTGGGGACCCCATGGAGCCACTTCGGTAGGAAAATGACATTAATAACTTTTTATTTAAAGTGAAAATAAAAATGTCACAAACATGAGTTGTTTTACTAAAACAATTTTTAAATGGGGTTATACAAGTAATATTTTTGACTATAAATATTAATTATAAAGATAAAAATATTTCATACATCATGATAATTTTTTTATAATTTATAGGCATTAAATAAATTAAATTATTTATGACATCATGGTGATGCAGCGATTACCTCATTATTTAACGATTTAAGTAAAATGAAAAGATAATGTAAAATCTAATACCTATACATGTCAAAAACCTATTGTATGGCTGGATTTCAAAATCTTATCACCTTATACTCTAAATACATCAATGTGGGACCTTTAAAATCCGAAACGCATTTGAAAATAAAGTATCCTTTTATAACTTTCCAAGAGTGCCCCTCCTCTCCTCTTATAAAAGGACCTCACCTCTACCACCTTACCCACGCTTCTCAAGACTTTGTCTCGGCCAACCCCTGCCCATTTCTTCTCTAAAAATCCTTCTATTCATCATTTAAGCCTAATATTTGGGCAGAATCCTTTACAAGGAAGCCTTTGAGCTCAAATAAAAAATAGTTACCCTATTTAAAGGTAATGTCTTCCCTTGTGTTCTTTTGTTTTATTTTGCTTCTCCAACCCTCTAAAATCTTTTTATTCCTTTATTTTGTAACAAAAACAGTATATTCAATATAATAGTATGTTTTTTTGTGAAGGATTGGAGCTACACTTACACACACCTTCGTCTAATGGTTAAAGAACATACTGTTTCTATGGATGATGATTTTCTGCCTCATGAAATGATGATTGTTTAATATTCTTTTAACACCTTTATAGGTGGAAATTATGATGTCACTGAATTTTATATATGATATATATGGTATTTATGTTTAATATATTCTTCTTTATTTTATATTTAAAACATACCTTTATTTATTACATGTTTTTCAAATGCAATAATTTCATATGAGGAAGTGTGGACTACCGCCCCTCAAGTGATGTGACTCCTTCATGCAATACATGGAATGTATAAAGATTGAAATTAATGAACATATGTGACCTATATAAAATATATATTATACTAGAATTATAATATATATATATCTCTCATTTATTTATAATTCCATTAATATGACAAAAAAAATGAAAGTAGCGTTCATGAGTACGTACAGCCTACCGTCTCCATGAACGGTGATTTTCATTTTTCTATATCCAAATGTTATGGAATAGTATAAAATGAATATTTACTGGATATGATATTTTAATCATTAATACTATTCTGGAAATGATTTACCTATAACTACACGGGCAATCATTTTCAAACAAGTTCATTGTTTTACTCATGTACCAAACATCGGCAAAAACGTCTGATATGAACTAACATTATAAAAAAATTATTCTAACATTATAATATGTGATATGAACTGAATAATAATATTTAAAGGATGTCCTTAATCAATTATAAATTTACCAAAGTTTATTATTCAGGAATATAAAGAAACGAACAAGACAAGTCGGACTTGAGGTAAGGGATCCCACCCCTCTCTTTCTTTTTTAGTAAACTCTTTTATGTCATTCCTTTTAAGCTCATATTTATTATGATTGGGATGTTATTTTATATTAATATTACTTTAAATTTTATGTTAATGTGATGAGATACCCTATTTTATCTTATCAACCCATTTTGGAAGTTTTGATAAGCGCCGTTAGGCTACCGAATTTTCGTAAGAGATCCAACCTCTCTCTTTCTTTTTAAGTACTCTCCTTTATGTCACTTCTTTTAAGCTCCTATTTGTTATGTTGGGGGATGTTATTTTATATTCTTCTTGATTTAAATTTTATTTTAATATTATGAGAGGCCATATTTGATCTCATCAATCCATTTTTGGAAGTTTTAAGTGGCGTCGTTTGGCTGCCGAGTTTTTGTAAGGGATTTTTCTTCTCACTTTTATTCCCATGAGATTTATGCTACATTTTCCACCATTTCCTTTGAGTGGTATATGTACTGCCCATTATTCTACTCTTTGTGTAATATAATTTAGTTTATGAGTATTTGCAACAATTTTGTATTGTCCTTCTTTCATGGGGTGTATGTTTTGAAAGATACCCAAGTCGGTAAGGGAACCTTTCACCCTCCTCTTTTTAAAAGACTTATTTTGTTGGGTCTTTTAATTTACATATTTTAATGTTGGGATATGTTCTTATATATCCTTATTGATGTAAATTTTATTTCCAAGTGATGATATAACCTTTTTATATCTCATCAACTCATTATCTGAATTTTGAAGTGACGCCGTTAGGCTGTCGAATTTTTGCAAGAGAACTTCTTAACCCAATTTTGATTCTTTGGGATAAATATGTACTCCTTGAATATGTTGTTCTATGAATATATGTGAATGACCTCTGATTGTTTTACACTTAATATTGACTTATATTTGGTTTATTCGTTTATCACACATAATTATGTAATTGATTTATCCTTAATCCAAGGATACCGTCTTTATAAGAGAATTAGTCTCAAATTACATTCCATTGAGACTTCATTGTTGTTATGTGACAACTCACTTTGATATGGTGTATATACCATACTTTGACATATTATATCATGAATACCTTTATTCTCATGATATTATAAAGTTTTGATTAAATGTTATTCATTTAAATGCTTCAAAGTGGTATGGGACACTTTGATTCAAAAATATCTTTATTAAATGTTTTTGAAAATAGTTTGATAAATCATTGATTTTGTTGATATCTTGAAATGATATATTTTGATTTCAAATGAAATGTTAATAGTGAAATGTTTATATATGTTCTATGATTTTTATAATGGTACTTGGAAATTTGACGGGTGGTTACGTGATAAACCATATGACGGGTGGTGCCTTGAATACCAGGACGGGTGGTTACGTTATAAACTCCAATCCATTAAGTATGGAAGTAGTCTGTATGGCTATTCCAATAAGTATGTGTGGAATTTTACCATATGGTTATTCTATTTAAGTATGTTTATGTCCCAAGTTACCTTTATATGTTATGTGTTCTTTATATGGGTTTTATGGTAATCGTTTGGTTACAAAAGGGTAAGTAATGATTTTTTATTCATTGAAGAGTTTATACTACATCATAATGGTGAAATGTATTACTTTGTTAAAGTACTTATGGTTTACTTATTTTTTTGAAAAACTAACAGTTTTCCTTCTTTGTGTATCCATTACTGATCTTTTTATGCTCACCCGAAGTTTTTTTTTGAAATGTTTTTCACAGGACATAATGTGGAATAGGGTCAAGGATGGGAACAAGGAAACGTCATGCTATCTAAAACATGGAACTAGACAAGTTTATTTTTAAGAGTTTTTATTTTATGGAAATTTAGTAGAAGTGTCTACTTTGTAATGTTTTGAGATGTAATATTTATGTCCTAATTCTCTAAAACTCTAAACCTAAAAAGATCCTCTATGTGAATTATTCATTTAATTCAATAATAAGTAATGTTTAAGGTCGGGTCCTAATAGTTTTTTCCCATGGTTTTGGAAAAGAGGAGAGGAAAACAATATTTTATAAGTCCAAAGTCCGAACTTCTTAAAATAATGGGGTTGCTTATGTGGAGGTGAGTCACACTCCAATGGAAAATAATTTAAAAAGACAAGATGTTTAATATGTGTTGAGGGGTCCATTAATGCTTTGAAAAGTAATTCAAACAAACCCAAAATCAAATTATTTTAATGGTAAACCATATATTGGATGAACATAAAGCTTATTGTATTTTATTACATCACTATTGGGTCATTATGATGTCATAAAACACATTATATGTTTAAACAGTATTTAATTTTTACCCAAAAATTTGATTGTCTCAAGAAATTTATGAAAAATTCACCGTTGGATAATTTCGATGTCCTGAATCCAGAAATCAAATTTATTTTATCTGAATAATTTTATAAATATTTTAATTTTCAATTTTAATATAAAAACTGATATTTATGGAAAATTCCCGGGTTTTGACAAAAATGACTTTCAAACCTTAATAAAAATTACAATTTCATTCATAAAATTATAAGATCATTTATATTTAATAAAAATTAATTTAATAATAATAATAATAATATTTTATTAAAATAATATTTAATTAAAAAATACCTTAATTTAATAATATAGAATTCTTAATTAAATAATAACTAAAAACACTATTTGTACTTTAAAAACTATTTAAAATGTATCAATAATGACCAGAAATAATATTCATTATTATATAAAAAATAATGTACATGAACATAGTACTAGCAATTTGTTACATATCCCCTTAAAATAGCCTCATAAGACCTATGGGTAAGGGGTGCGATAGTGACAGACTCTTGGGTTGGCTCAAATAACATTGCTCGAGTGGTAATCTCTATCAGCTTCTACTTTTCCCATAGATGGTCTCGTTTGAGCCCGACATGATGAAGCTCCGCTTGGGCTTGGTCAGGAGCGAAGCCTAAAGATGCCACCTCTTTTCCGAGCTCCGACAAATGGGCTTCGTATGGAGAAATTCTACTGGATGAGGCCATCGCTTCTTTTGTATGAGTAAAATGGATTTGATGAAACCCTATATTTATACTAATCATGTGATCACTGTTCAAAAACTATATTAGAAATGGTCAAAATTCTTAACATAAAACAAAATAAGTTGAAATTTAATTAGATCAAGAGGGATTTCCATTAATGAAACTTTGGGTCATTACAAAATGGATCCTAAGAAGTATGTCCAAAATATCTTATCTCGATGTGGACCAATGATGGGCCCTTGAGATTAGTAGGAGGTGACCAAGATAATATGTTTCATATAGAAATTGATAGGTCCAACCATAATTTTTTATATAAATCTATCTACATAATCTATCATGGGATGGGAATACATTAATCATTAGTTCCTTTACCAATTCAGTTCAACACTAAGGAAGATGATGATTGTCGACCTGAAAAAACTGCAAGAAGCATAAGAATGAGAGGGTGTGTGAATTCATTGATAGGTGAAAAGGTCTGACTTATTAGCTCAACACCCCCTCTCATTGGAATAACTATGGAGATCTATGCTGAAATTCTCAGGGATGAGTTGCATACACCCCTAATCACCATGAAATATCCAGGAAAGTTCTGAGGGTTCACTGAAACAACACAATTTCTTGAAGAGTCTATTCAATGAACATAATACAAGTCTTGGCACACACCTATAAAAAAAGGAAAAAAAATCTAGGAAGTGTTTAAGCTATATCTATCTCCCTCAAGACCACAATAGTCCGAGCACTCAGGAAAGTTATGAACTACCCAACACCTCTTCCTGACCAAAAGAAACTGCAGAATATCTTTTGGCCAGAAGCATGGAGAAAACATGGCCATAAAGAATTTCACGAATGGATGAAAAAGTTATAATCCTTACAAAATGAGAAATTCCTAGGATACTTCTTAGAATCCACGTACAACAACCTTCCCATTCTTCCACAACCTAGGAAGTGCAAGGAAGTCAACCCCACTGATAGTCTTGATTACTACCCTTTCTGAAGAAGGATGGGTTATAATAACCAAAATTGTTTCATCTTTATGGAAATATTTCAAGGTATGGTTGAATCCGGACAGAAGATATTAGACGATTCTCTAGAACAAGTGTCTTGAATAACAATTGCTCAGTCAGAGGAAGTGGAAGTTTGTTAAATAGTTCCCACCAGACATGCACACAAGTTCTACAACTGGATGACTCGTAAAAAAATTTATCGAACCCATGGAACCCTCTTGGAATAGTTATGCAAACTCTCAATATTTCCACCACCCAAAATGGATAAGTCTGATGCAACTCCCATGGGTGGGAAAGACCATCACAAGCATAATAAAATAGAATAGGAAGAGCTATATTCTACTCCAAACCAGACTATAAATCTTTCATATTTATTCCCCTCAACATCTGATGTATGAGAACCTCCCTACCAAAAAGAATACTCATTTGTTGAAGAGCTCATATTCAGTTCCGTTAACATAATAAAGTTGACAAACCCCTCTCTTATGATGAGTATGGACCCAAATACAGTTTTCCCACATATAACATGGGGAGGTTATGCCTCATACACTGAAGCTGAGGATACAAGGGACAACGTGGATATGGCCAGATTCATTATCCTGGTCATATCGTTACAGAGGACACATATGCATTTGAGAGTCGTGGGAAAGCATTCTAACATGCTCAAAGGAGGCAGGGAGGTGCCTCAGATCCCTCCAGTAGTATCCCACACCTGATTTCCATGCATGATTTCTTAATGGGAGTTAAACCTAATCAAACCAAGTAATAAGGAAGTCCTGCACAACCTATGCCAGTAGTGGTAGATACTAACTCAACCTCCATACAATTCCCAGGTCAATCAACCCCATCCTCCCCATCTCATGAGCTGTATTCCCAGGAGCAACCCCATACCTAGAAATGGTGTCCTTTAACACTAAAGTATGTTGTTATGAAATTTCTAGCCACAAACCCATCCAAGCCCTCAATCCTTGATGTGATTCATCTTTAAAAATTACATAGAAAGGAACTTGTTGATTCCCTCTGAAGCCCACATGAATTTGAGATCGAAGTCTCTACAACTAATGTCTATCGGGCAGAGACTATGTACATAGGATGTCATGTTGCCATCTCATTCACTAATCAAGATCTGGTAGAGTCCATCCAAGGGCACATCAATCCCTTCTATATATCTATAAGACTCAATAACATCAACATCCAAAGAGAGATGATAAAAGATTGATCTGGAATGAATCTCATCTCAGACCAAAATCTTTGATGTTTGGGGTATAGTAAAGGGAAAATATCCACAATTAAGTGGAAGATACATGGGTATGATAAGAACTAGAAAAGGTCCCTTGAGAAAATTAATCTAGAGACCAAATTTAGGATACTCACATATGAGGCTGATTTCAAAGTCATCTAAAAAGACATTTCATATAATGTAATTCTTGGAAATACCTGGATCCATACCCACTCAGCAGTACCATCAACATTAGATTAATGTTTAAAGTACTCTGTCAATTGAAAGGTCGACATGCTTCATGGAAATAATGCCCCCTTAGAGACCTACAGAGCCATATATGATGAAGTAGACTTCTTTAAGAAGGGAGTAAAACAGATGTTGGAGGATGATGTTATATAGGTTTCCTCCCCCATTTGTTTAGGGACAACCACTATAAATACCTGGAGCATGATCAACAATGATTACATGCTCCCCATAAACACGGTCGAAATAGTTGACCCAATACTGGAAGTCTAGGCCTATCCCATCCTCAATGAAAATCATCTTCAGCATATATCTTCCAAAACTCAAATGAAAAGAGATGTTGATAATTCTTATTAAAACCTCTCTCACCCTGATAGTGACCAAGAGGTCCCCAAACTACCATATTCATTCAAAATTGTCCCTAAAAACATTTAAATAAAAGAGGATGATATCATAAATTCCACCATCATTTGAGGAATGTGTTTCCACCACCATATATGAGCTTCTACTGATAAACATAGGGATTGAGGAAGACCCACAACCTACCTTTATTAGTGCCTCTATTCCCATTGAAGAGAAAAAGATGTATATTTCATTCCTAAAGTAGCAATTATATGTGTTTTCCTAGAACTATATAGAAATTCCTGGATTGAATCCCGATATGGTTAGGCACCATCTCGGACTACCTAAAGAGAATCGAGGCTTCAAGAAGGGAGCCAGAAGAATGCACCCCTCTTATGCCACAAATTTGGAGGCAAAATTCAACAAGTTTATCAAATCATACTTTTTGTGGGAAGTATAATACCTAAAATGGATTTCCAACATCATCTGTACAAAAAAAAGAATAAGAAGATTAGGTTCTGCATTGAATTCAAAGACCTTAATTAGCTTTTCCAAAAGGTGGACTTCCCATTGTTGATCATATAAATCCTGATTGATGCAACTTATAGCTTCGAAGACATTTTTTTCATGGATGGGTAATCGGGGTACAATCATATTAGAATGGCCCATGATAACTATGAAGTGACTGCCATCAGGGTTCCCCCAAAAATATTCTGCTACCAGTTCGTGCCTTTTGGAATAAAGAATGTCGGCCCCACATATAAACGTTCCATGCATCACATATTTAATCCATTCTTTGGAAGGATAGTCGAGTGTTATGTCGATGACCTGGTCATCAAATGCTAACATTAATGTGATCACTTCATAGATCCCCAAACAATTTTTGATATGTTGCAACAACATAATATAAAGACGAATCTTCTAAAGTGATCTTTTGGGGTAACATCAGGTAAATTCCTTCATTTTCTGTTATGTAACCATGGTATCGATGTAGTCCTAGAGAAGAACAATGCTATCCTAGCAATGTTCCCCCAATGAATATGAATAAACTAAGGGGGATTAGAGGTCACCTCTCCTACATTATGAAATTCATATCCAACATGGCTGAAAAAACCCTCCCATTCACGAGTATAATGAATAAAGTGGTCTCCTACCAATGGGATGATGAGTGTCAAAAATCTTTTAAAAATATCAAGTATTATCAATTAAATCCACCAGTCCTAACGCCTTCAGTTGAAGGAAGGCCACTCATATTATATATGGATTCCATGGAATGCTCACTAGGTGCCCTCCTCACATAGAAAAATGATGCGGGGAGTGATAATAGTCTTTAATACCTCATCTAGACCATGCTGAGAACTAAGACCAGATGTTCTAATGTTGAAAAAAACTGCCTTTCACTCTTAGTCATAGTGAAAATGATGAGGCATTACTTGTAGCACCATGAGGTCCACCTGGTCTCTTGTATCAACCTACTCAAGTACATCCTTGGATGCCCTATAATGACCAGGTACTTTGTAACACCCCAAGCTTCTACGGTACGTTTCCCTTCGAATAATGCGATAGCGTGTGTTGTACGCAACCTCGAGTTCTAACACACACCACAACTAATTAAACTAGCCGTTGTGAATAGTAATACCTACTTTTTGAAATCATATATATTTTATATTTCAAAATGGACTTCATTTTTGGATTCGGAATATCGAAATTAGTCTAGGGTGAAATTTTGGTACTTTTCGGATAACTTTCATATTTTGATGAATAGTGAAAATTACTAAATTTTAATTGAAAACAACTTTTTTAATCAAAATAATTAATAGTGATAAATTATGAATTTGAGTGGTTTTTAAAGTATATTTAGAATATATTTTTACCATTTAATATAATGTTGGTCATTGGACATAATTTTACAATTAAACCGAACATAAACAAGTGTCAATCTTTTGATAGTTATTATCTCTTAAAAAACACGCTTTTTGTTTTGACAGCGGGAATTAATTTTAAATTAATTTCTGCCACTTCTGTGTTTTGAATTTAGGAAAATGGATTCCATATTTGGAATCAGGATGTTCAAATTGTGTAAATAGGTAACTTTTATTTTTACACATTTTGAATAATTACTGCGGTAAATATTTTATTTACCATGGTTAAAGGGTAAATCCGGTAAATAAGGGTTAAAAAAATAATATTATAATAATACTAAATTACCCTAAAACGTGTCTTAACCCTATTGGTTGATACATGGTCGACCATGGGCATCCTTGTGTCAATTTTGGGACCCCATGGATCCACTTGTAAGTGATAATGACACTTTATTTTAATTAAGTCAAAATGAATACAAAAATGACACAAGCATATATCTTTTAGAAAAACAATTGTTACATAGGGTTATATAAGTTGGATTTTAGATTATAAATATTCATTAGAAAGCTAAAAAGATTTCCTACATAATGATGTTTTATTTATAATTTTTAGACATTAAATAATTTATTTTATTTATGACACAATGATGATGCAGTAATTACTAAAATAGTAAAAAATTAACATAATTGATATTATAAATACCCAAATAAATATAATATGAAACTTTTAATGAATTAAACTAATTTTCTAGGATAATATGATATATTAGGATTGATTTAATGGACTTTTTTCGAAGTAATCAATCTGTTATGAGTTTCACAAAAATAAACTATTGAATAGTGTCAAAATTGACATAAAAGAGTTCTTAAAACAAATATTATATTATTAATTGATATTAAATTCCTAAAAATCTACGGTTCGGCCAAGAGACTTATATTATGATAGGTTAATCATTAATGGACCACTTGGGGGTCGCTTGGATGTATATAGTAAGTTTATTAACCATATTATATAAAAATACAAAGAGACATTGTAAAAGTGAAACTAATTAACTTAGAGTTAATACTTAAAGATAAGGTTAATATAAGTACCCAAACCTGTCTAAATTCTATTGGATGAGTTGTTTTCGACCTATTCCCACCTCATCCTTTGAATAGTCAACTTTGGAGCCTTTGGAAACCGAATATGAATTTATTATAAATTAATATTTCTAGCTTTTCCAAAAGTGCCCCTCACCCCTCTTATAAAAGGGCACTCCTCCTTCTCATTTCTTCACACCTTCAAAGCCTTTTGGTTCGGCCATACTCTGCCCAAATACTCTCCCAACATCCCTCACTACATCCTAGAGGCCTTAGTTTGATCAGAAAGCCAACCTAAGGATCCCTTTTGATCAAATCAAAAGGAAGAACCCGAAGAAGAGGTAATGATTTCACCACCCTTTTCTAAGTTCATTTCTTCTTCCACTTCTTCTTCCTTTGTTCTTACCATTCTGAAATAATAACTCCAGTATCTCACATATACTGTGATGTTATTATAAATATGGTACAATCATATTCAGTATTCTATCCACCCTTTGAATAACATGTCACCATACGTGCGTACGTACGGCTTACCGTCTCCACGTCGTGGTGTAATTGTTATTCAATATAATATTATTTGGATGGGTATAATAATGATGTGTAAATCATGTAAATAATAAATATAACATGTTAATGATTCTTTATATATGATATACCATCCATTTATATATTATTTTAATATCAAAAGAATGATATTGTCGCTCGTGCGTACGTACGGACTACCGTCTCCACGAACGCGATGAGATTCATTCTCCATCGTATCCATTCAAGTATAATTATCATTTGATGATTTAAAAATGATGTTTAAGGACTGTATATCATTCTGGATATGAATAAGATACAACAACCATGGCTTATGTAACAAAACATATAAAAGAAAATGAGTAAGTTAACTCCCGAAACGACGATAATTCTAAGATATTATTAACAAATCAATGTTAAAAGATCATATATGATATCATATTAATATATATGATTCTTGTATAATTTAATAACAACTATTTCACCATTATACAGGAGGTTAACCTACCCCAACCAAGGAAAAGTACAAGGTAAGGGTTATTTCACAATCTCTTCATTATCCGAGGTTGTTTATATGTAATAATCTACTGGGATCTCTTTATCATCCACATCCATGATTCTTCAAAATGTATTTCAAAACATTTTTACTATTTACAAGAATATGGGTTAAAGTCATTTATACCCTTGTTTGACTTTTTATAAGAGGTTTATAAAGGAATCTTTCCGTCGTTTTCAAAACAATGTCCTTTTTAACCTTTTCGACAGAATTGAGGTAAGAATGTTTTTTTTAACTTATACGGCGGGTGCGGTTATTTTACGCCGTTATAAAATCTTCAAAGCTTTCCTTACAAGCTTATAAGAATATTTTCAAAGAAAATGTTTTATTTTATATGGATCTTAAATTATTTCAAAATAAAAGGAGATATTTCTTTAAAAAGAATTTTGATTTCATCTATGTCAACATCCTTTGATGGATTTTAAGATTATTTGAAGTTGATTTATTATGATACAAAACTTCTATATTGTATTGAAGGTTTTGTGATATGTTTGACTGTGGATGTGCTATTTTTATACCATTCATAGTTTATTGTGAAATTATTGACATTTCATATGCTAGTTTTAATACGAATGTTTATGTTATGTTTAAACCTTTTCATATGGGAATGCATTGGACTTAATAAGTGACGGGTGGAGCCCGCTATAGCTCCTCGATGCATCGGTAGGTCTCATGAGACAAACTAGTGTCTTGGCACAAGGCCTTGACAAAATCTTATTTGTAGTCTTGGCACGAGGCCTTGGCTATGTGGTTATGATAGTCTGGCATTATGCATTCCAACATTATGAAAGTGGTTATTGATATTGCATGTGATTATTCGATTAGTAGAATATCCATGTGAACAAGTAAATGGCATTATTTCATTTTACTTTTGCCATACTATGTTGAAGTTCAATTTTAAAAGGCTTTTGTTTTAGTAATTCATTGCCTTAAATGTTTATGCTTATTTTGAATGTTCCGCTATATTGTTATCCTTACTGGGCATTTGAGCTCACCCCTTTTCTATGTTTTATTTTTCCCAGGTAGTGAAGAAGTAATTTATGAATGACTTGCAGGGATATTATGAGGGGTTAATAGTGTGGATATGAAGACTTTGTTGTTGTAGTAGTTTTTCACTTTGAAATGTAATGTAAAACTTTATGATTATATCTAGTGTTTCCAAGGCTACTAAACCAATCGGTCTTTCGAGATTGGATCTTTCTTGTGATCATGTCAATGTTATGTAATTAATGCACCGACTCTAGGCAACTGGGGTCGGGGCGTTACAGTTGGTATCAGAGGAAGTTTAGTACAAACCTTGGAAACTAGATTTAGATAAACTCCGATTAGAGCACGTAGACCTAAGATGAACTTTGAGGATTAGTATAGAAGAACTTCCTAGAATTTTGGTATTGTAGAGATTTTGTGAGTTTTCCGAGCAATACATCCCTGTCTGGATACGAGCAGGTAGAGGCGGCTCTGGCACAGATGTACCTAGGGGTAAAACCCGAAAACACCGCTTTGAGCTAGACTCGAACGGGAACTGGTGCACGACAACGGGCCTTGCTGCACTCTTGGTTACGACACTCCCGGGGGATATGCTTAGGATAACTCTCATTATCTTTACAAATCATTATGAAGGGTTTATGAGTATATACTTCCTCAAAGAGAACATTTTTATGATTATGGATTATATCCATAAATAGTTCAATTTATGTTAAGTGTTTTATAAGTATGGGATTATGTATTTTGATTCATAAACTGATCTAGTTTATGCCATTGTTTAGAAATGGCGCCTAGTGGAAGAAATGGAAACCGTATCAATGCACGCACTCCATGTAGGGATTGCCCTCCTGCTCAAGATAATTATAGTGGGGCTGGTGATGCAACTGGTGCTGATCAGCTAATCACCGTACTGGGACAACTTACTCAGGTTATGAATAATAACCTTACCCGTATGGAGCACCCTGATCCACAGCGTGGAGGATCAATGTTAGATCGATTCATGAGACAACAACCACCAACGTTCAATGGGAGTACAAATCCCTTAGTAGCTGAGCAATGGATATTTTCCCTAGAGAAAATATTTCAGGCTTTGGGGTTGTAGCTTACCGATTGGCAATGCCGCCAAGTCTCTCCAAAGTTCACGATGTATTCCACGTATCTCTATTGAGGAAATACATGCCTGATCCGATGCATGTACTCACCTATGAGGAATTAGAACTGGAACCCGATCTGTCTTATTGCGAAGAGCCCGTCAGGATTCTTGATACAAGAGAACAAGTACTGAGAAACCGGACGACGCGTCTGGTAAAAGTTTTGTGGAGAAATCATAAGATGGAAGAGGCAACGTGGGAACCCGAGGAACTTATGATGAAGAACCACCCGAGTCTTTTTATGCAGTAATACCCTAGAAATTGCGAGGATGCAATTATTTGAAGGAGGGGAGAATGTAACACCCCAAGCTTCTACGGTACGTTTCCCTTCGAATAATGCGATAGCGTGTGTTGTACGCAACCTCGAGTTCTAACACACACCACAACTAATTAAACTAGCCGTTGTGAATAGTAATACCTACTTTTTGAAATCATATATATTTTATATTTCAAAATGGACTTCATTTTTGGATTCGGAATATCGAAATTAGTCTAGGGTGAAATTTTGGTACTTTTCGGATAACTTTCATATTTTGATGAATAGTGAAAATTACTAAATTTTAATTGAAAACAACTTTTTTAATCAAAATAATTAATAGTGATAAATTATGAATTTGAGTGGGTTTTAAAGTATATTTAGAATATATTTTTACCATTTAATATAATGTTGGTCATTGGACATAATTTTACAATTAAACCGAACATAAACAAGTGTCAATCTTTTGATAGTTATTATCTCTTAAAAAACACGTTTTTTGTTTTGACAGCGGGAATTAATTTTAAATTAATTTCTGCCACTTCTGTGTTTTGAATTTAGGAAAATGGATTCCATATTTGGAATCAGGATGTTCAAATTGTGTAAATAGGTAACTTTTATTTTTACACATTTTGAATAATTACTGCGGTAAATATTTTATTTACCATGGTTAAAGGGTAAATCCGGTAAATAAGGGTTAAAAAAATAATATTATAATAATACTAAATTACCCTAAAACGTGTCTTAACCCTATTGGTTGATACATGGTCGACCATGGGCATCCTTGTGTCAATTTTGGGACCCCATGGATCCACTTATAAGTGATAATGACACTTTATTTTAATTAAGTCAAAATGAATACAAAAATGACACAAGCATATATCTTTTAGAAAAACAATTGTTACATAGGGTTATATAAGTTGGATTTTAGATTATAAATATTCATTAGAAAGCTAAAAAGCTTTCCTACATAATGATGTTTTATTTATAATTTTTAGACATTAAATAATTTATTTTATTTATGACACAATGATGATGCAGTAATTACTAAAATAGTAAAAAATTAACATAATTGATATTATAAATACCCAAATAAATATAATATGAAACTTTTAATGAATTAAACTAATTTTCTAGGATAATATGATATATTAGGATTGATTTAATGGACTTTTTTCGAAGTAATCAATCTGTTATGAGTTTCAAAAAAATCAACTATTGAATAGTTTCAAAATTGACATAATAGAGTTCTTAAAACAAATATTATATTATTAATTGATATTAAATTCCTAAAAATCTAAGGTTCGGCCAAGAGACTTATATTATGATAGGTTAATCATTAATGGACCACTTGGGGGTCTCTTGGATGTATATAGTAAGTTTATTAACCATATTATATAAAAATACAAAGAGACATTGTAAAAGTGAAACTAATTAACTTAGAGTTAATACTTAAAGATAAGGTTAATATAAGTACCCAAACCTGTCTAAATTCTATTGGATGAGTTGTTTTCGACCTATCCCCACCTCATCCTTTGAATAGTCAACTTTGGAGCCTTTGTAAACCGAATATGAATTTATTATAAATTAATATTTCTAGCTTTTCCAAAAGTGCCCCTCACCCCTCTTATAAAAGGGCACTCCTCCTTCTCATTTCTTCACACCTTCAAAGCCTTTTGGTTCGGCCAAACTCTGCCCAAATACTCTCCCAACATCCCTCACTACATCCTAGAGGCCTTAGTTTGATCAGAAAGCCAACCTAAGGAGCCCTTTTGATCAAATCAAAAGGAAGAACCCGAAGAAGAGGTAATGATTTCACCACCCTTTTCTAAGTTCATTTCTTCTTCCACTTCTTCTTCCTTTGTTCTTACCATTCTAAAATAATAACTCCAGTATCTCACATATACTGTGATGTTATTATAAATATGGTACAATCATATTCAGTATTCTATCCACCCTTTGAATAACATGTCACCATACGTGCGTACGTACGGCTTACCGTCTCCACGTCGTGGTGTAATTGTTATTCAATATAATATTATTTGGATGGGTATAATAATGATGTGTAACTCATGTAAATAATAAATATAACATGTTAATGATTCTTTATATATGATATACCATCCATTTATATATTATTTTAATATCAAAAGAATGATATTGTCGCTCGTGCGTACGTACGGACTACCGTCTCCACGAACGCGATGAGATTCATTCTCCATCGTATCCATTCAAGTATAATTATCATTTGATGATTTAAAAATGATGTTTAAGGACTGTATATCATTCTGGATATGAATAAGATACAACAACCATGGCTTATGTAACAAAACATATAAAAGAAAATGAGTAAGTTAACTCCCGAAACGACGATAATTCTAAGATATTATTAACAAATCAATGTTAAAAGATCATATATGATATCATATTAATATATATGATTCTTGTATAATTTAATAACAACTATTTCACCATTATACAGGAGTTTAACCTACCCCAACCAAGGAAAAGTACAAGGTAAGGGTTATTTCACAATCTCTTCATTATCCGAGGTTGTTTATATGTAATAATCTACTGGGATCTCTTTATCATCCACATCCATGTTTCTTCAAAATGTATTTCAAAATTTTTTTACTATTTACAAGAATATGGGTTAAAGTCATTTATACCCTTGTTTGACTTTTTATAAGAGGTTTATAAAGGAATCTTTCCGTCGTTTTCAAAACAATGTCCTTTTTAACCTTTTCGACAGAATTGAGGTAAGAATGTTTTTTTTAACTTATACGGCGGGTGCGGTTATTTTACGCCGTTATAAAATCTTCAAAGCTTTCCTTAAAAGCTTATAAGAATATTTTCAAAGAAAATGTTTTATTTTATATGGATCTTAAATTATTTCAAAATAAAAGGAGATATTTCTTTAAAAATAATTTTGATTTCATCTATGTCAACATCCTTTGATGGATTTTAAGATTATTTGAAGTTGATTTATTATGATACAAAACTTCTATATTGTATTGAAGGTTTTGTGATATGTTTGACTGTGGATGTGCTATTTTTATACCATTCATAGTTTATTGTGAAATTATTGACATTTCGTATGCTAGTTTTAATACGAATGTTTATGTTATGTTTAAACCTTTTCATATGGGAATGCATTGGACTTAATAAGTGACGGGTGGAGCCCGCTATAGCTCCTCGATGCATCGGTAGGTCTCATGAGACAAACTAGTGTCTTGGCACAAGGCCTTGACAAAATCTTATTTGTAGTCTTGGCACGAGGCCTTGGCTATGTGGTTATGATAGTCTGGCATTATGCATTCCAACATTATGAAAGTGGTTATTGATATTGCATGTGATTATTCGATTAGTAGAATATCCATGTGAACAAGTAAATGGCATTATTTCATTTTACTTTTGCCATACTATGTTGAAGTTCAATTTTAAAAGGCTTTTGTTTTAGTAATTCATTGCCTTAAATGTTTATGCTTATTTTGAATGTTCCGCTATATTGTTATCCTTACTGGGCATTTGAGCTCACCCCTTTTCTATGTTTTATTTTTCCCAGGTAGTGAAGAAGTAATTTATGAATGACTTGCAGGGATATTATGAGGGGTTAATAGTGTGGATATGAAGACTTTGTTGTTGTAGTAGTTTTTCACTTTGAAATGTAATGTAAAACTTTATGATTATATCTAGTGTTTCCAAGGCTACTAAACCAATCGGTCTTTCGAGATTGGATCTTTCTTGTGATCATGCCAATGTTATGTAATTAATGCACCGACTCTAGGCAACTGGGGTCGGGGCGTTACATACTTGGACTGATATTTGGTCATTCTGTAGCAATAAAACATGAAGTTCATATCCCATAAGTTAGTAAAAGGGAAATATCTAGATGACTTCTTGGAAGCACATCCTACTCTAAAAAATACACCGAAGGACACCAATCTCCTAGATAATGAGTTCTTGTATACCCAAGACACTCCCTAGACATGGGATATTTATTTTGATGGAACCTCCTGAAATCCTATTAGCACAGGAATGGAAAACCCAAATCTCCATCAGGTTGGTCTAGGGGTAATATTTATCTATCCAGAAAAAGAATCTATGTCATACTCTTTCTCACTATTCAAAGGCTACACAAACAATGAGGATAAATACCAAGCCCTAATAAATAGGTTGGAACTAGCTTTACAACTACTCATATCCTACCTAAACATCAATGGGGACTTGGTACTGGTGATAAATAAGATCAACGAAGAATATAACATCAAGAAGGGAGAACTATCCCCCCTCAGTGACTATGTTAGGGGAATAATGGTGGAGTTCCCCTTTGATCCCACATTACATTATATCCCTTTGACATGGAATGCTCGTATCAACGTACTAGCCAATTTAGCGGTGGTCAGGGAAGGACTTGATTAGAATAAAGAAACCATATGCATAAGACAATGAAGAATGGCCTCATTGATCATCATATGTGATATGAGAAAGATTATACAAGTTAGAACTTCCCCATAGCATGAAAAACCAGCGACCTCATCTGGGTGGATGGATACCATAATCAGATATCTTTGAGATGAATCTATCCTGACAAATCACGCTAAAACGAAATAGATTCAATTCTGGGAAAAAAATCACCTTGTAGGATGACCCAAATGGTCAAAAAATCCAATACAAGTGAGGATTCAATAGAATTTTCCTTAGGTGCATAGCTTAGGGAGAAGTACTCACGGTCATGGAAGAAGTCCTTGAAGGCTCTAGTGACGCCCACCAATCTTGTATTAGTATCTCCCACTAGATCAAAAGGTTGGAATATTACAAGAAAACCATGATACCAGACCTTGTGGAATTCTCCAGGAAATGTCATGAGTTATATATTCATGTAAACATCATCCATCAATCCCATAAATTACTTCATAAGACCAAATATTCATCTTCATTCACTATTTTGGGGAAGATGTTTTGGGGACATATCCCCCAACCACCATAAATCCTTTTAAGTACATCTTTGCTACTACTGATGAACAACAACACTAAATTCATCAACTTTGTAAAGTAACATATCATCACCAGGTTCGGAGTCCCTCACACGATATTGATGAACAACAAAACTAAATTCTATTCTTTAGAGTTGAAGAAGCTATAGCAGGAGTATAAAATTGAATCCAATCACTCATCTCACTATCATGCAGTGAAAAATGTACAGATAAATGCCTTCAATAAGACCCTATCAAACATTCTACAGATGATGGTGAACAAGGATAATAAGTCATGACTGTACAAACTCCTCCATGCTTTGTGGGCCTATAATACCACCACACGTACTTCCACACAAGAGACACCATACTCATTGGTGTACATGACCAAGGAAATTTTACCCATATAGGTTCATTTTTCCTCACTCCTAACAGCTATTTGTGGGAAACTATCATATTATGAACAAGAATAGAAAAAAATTGATGCGTTGGAGCAGTTAGATGAGAAGAGGTTGCACACACTACACAACCATGAAGTCCACCGGAACCAGATCGAAGAAAGCTTCAATAAAAAGGTTCTCCTCTGTTCGTTCCTCTTGGGAGAACTGGTGTTATCTCTCAAAACCCCAATGATATATGGAAAGAATACTCTCAATTTGGAACCCAAGTTGGAGATACCTTATGTCATACATAAGGTCTATCATAATGAAGCCTATTCGCCGACCACCATGGATGGGGAGTGTGTCACACCACCCAACAAATCGATACTTCTCAAGAAATAATTTCCATAATCACCAGAAATAGGGCATCCATGATGGTGTAAGTCTCATATATGTCCCTGATGAATTACGTTAAACTGCATGGAATCTCTCTCATATGACAATAAACTATACAGGCACATCCCCACCTCATAACATCAAACTGCACGGTCTCTCTAGAACTACGTAAGGCTTGATTCTCATTTTCAATGAGATATATAGGGATTCCATGATCCTATATCATGGACCATCTACTAAGAAACATAAAATACTCCTATCCAGTCCTCCATGCCTCAAAATAGTAGAAGGGATCCTTGTCAATCCTTGTTTCTCACACAGAGCATAGCTCACACGAGCCTAGGAATTCCAATAAGGGTTTCCCAATATAAAATAAGGAATGAAGGCTTCGGGATATCTCATTATCATTCTATGTATGAGGAGGTACAATGAGGTAAAGGCTGTACAATGAGTCCTTTCTGCATGATGTTAAACAGGATGGTCGATATCCCCTACATGACATGAAATTGTACATTCCTGTAGACTTCATCCAAGCGGAACACCATCACTAATGAAGGTATCCTACCACACCATCATCCCTAGAACTATGTATGGAATGATTCCCATCCTTGTGGGATATATATTGATTCTTGAAACCCTTCATCTAGGCCTAGCCATAAGAATATATTTCTTTCAGGTCAGGAGATCCAATGTCTTTACCTCATGACATGAAACCACATGGACATGGGACATCTATCTCCACTCACATCAGGTGACCCACATCTTAACCATATGATGTTAAAATGAACATAAATGAATCCTTTATGCTTGATGTAAAATCGATCGGTGTTCTAGAATTATGTGTGGCTTGATTCTAAACGTTATGTGTTACATAGGAATGCATGAGCATTTAATCTTTGGGTAAAGCCCCAGGTACCACAAATACTGCCTTCTTTTCATTCACTTGGACTAATACCCTTTCAAGGATGTAGGCATGGTGTAGATATATTTGGTCTTAATTCACACCATCTTTGCTTTATCATTCCTTGAACATTCCCTTTGGGACCTTGTTCTCCCACCTTCATCCTTACTGCACGATGTTAAACTGCATGGGAGTTTTTCCTTACCCAATGAAGTAAAACTACACAGTCCTTTAATAACTATGCATGGTTTGATTACTATCGTTATAAGATACGTAGTGACGCCTGAACTTCCACTTACGAGCTCAACCACAATATGGTCAGAATTCATGCCGGTCCATCTTTGACATTATTGTGTGGAATTAAATTGAATGGAAGTAACTCCTTAACTGTATGACATTAAACTACGCGGTCCTTCAAGAACTACACCTGGCTTTATTCTATCTCCCTTGAGAAATGTAGTGATTCCCATGTTCTCATCCTTGGGTGTAGCTGCAACATTACAAACTTTCACATCAGTTCTCACATCCTTGTAACATGATTTTAAACTGCACTAATATTAACATCCCCAGTACATGAATATAAACTATGTAGTTAATCATACATCACACTTCCTTAACAAAGTACCATATGAGCCTTACCCCAACCAACCAGGGAACATAGTGCTTCCATTATCTTTTTGAGAACATCCATCCATGCTCCACACTTCATGGCTCAAGCATCTAGAGTCGTGTCACACCTTTCACTACCCTGGAAAAAGAAAATAGGTCTCTCTATTTGTCCATGCTATTGATGCGAGGGATGAGGCCCACTAAATGAAAACATCTTATAATGACATAAAGGGATTTTTTATTCTTATGAGACTAATGTCACCGAGGTTGAACCCATCACCCCATTGTGTTATAAGTTATCCCTATAATTATTGTTCCATATTATCACCCCTGAAATGAGAACCTTGATCCATGATTTACGACTTCACCATTGCTCGAGCAGAAGGATGTTGGAGTAATCTTGACCAAGGGTTTCCTAATGATATTATTGTGTAACATCCCCATAGTAGGTCCAAGTGCCTTAAACTTAAATTTCCCACACCTTGGTGAAAGTTTTATGTCCTTAAACCCTAGAACATAATGGTCCAAATCACAAGACCTCAAACCGCCAAAAATAGAGTTATAATACTCGTCATGTCTAAAATCCACAAAGGGTGGCCTGAGTAAAGGTCGAGTAATCTCAAACTATACTCTTCATCTCTAGAGTTTAGGGAAAAAATTAAGGAACAATTAAATAAGCCATAAAGCTCATATGGTCTAATCTATAACACTAGTAAAATCCAAGGTATGTTTGCTGGACCCCCTAGTCTGGGAAAAAATTTGACCAATTATTTTCCACATATCCTCGCCATGAGAATGTGTTCATTAAGAGGTGGCACACCTTTTAGGGTACTCAAACCCTCCATGGATTTTACACTTTCCACTAACCACACTTTTTAAATCAGGGTGTATTGAATCCCCATAACCATCCATTGACCGTGGAAATGATATCCAACATCAAGGGCCCTTTCCTTGACTATGCATACATTCTCATGGATTTTACATATGCGCCTATGGCTATCAACCAAATGCACCACTCTGAAAAAGGAAATTCCAATTCTCATGGGAATTGAAATCATCATAGTAGCACTAAACATCACATTATTTATAAAACTCTCCTTGTATGACTGTCCTGCATCATTATCCTGACTCGAACACTCTAGATTATGATTTATAGACCTCAACCAAAATATCGAAGAAGATTCAATATCCTTGATGTTGCATCACAATGTTTTGTACCCTTTCTCAAGAGAAAAATTTGACCCTTCATTCTTAAAAATTTTGATGTCTCACACCTCATGATTTGGAACCACAGGGCCTTGGAATGAAGCTATTCCATTTGAGCTAAAGTTCCCTTGGGTTCCAGAACCTTCCCTGGATAATCTTCTTTTCATACCCAACTTCATCACCTAGATGTTCGATTACTCGTAAATCATCCATATCCCTCTGACAGAAGTGAATATCATATTTGATTGTCCATGCTACTATTAATAAGGGATTTAAACTTCCTACTAAATGAATATTCTCCTTTAAATAAAGAATCTTTAATCCTTGTAAGGCTTCAAAACGCCAGGACAGAACCTGACATTTCAAAATGTCAAGGGACATACCTAGCATGTCTGCACCATCCCATATTCATGGACTGAAACTTTCATGTTATGATTCACATATCCCACATTCCAACTATCCAGGTGGGCCTGACATCCATAGTATTTCACTGTCAACTATGTTCACCCCAAAATATCCCCCATATACCATGGAAAAGAGTGTATATTAGATTTTCTTGGCTATGATATTGATGCATAAGGGATTTTACCCACCAAATAAAGGCATACCCTACTTTTAAAAAAGGAACTACAATCCTCATGATCCCTAGTTTCACCCTGGAATAACCCATCACCCTATAGTGTTTTGAGTCATTCCCAGCCAACTATCCCCATATTACATAGAGGTTTGAGCTAAAATAACCTAAACTAAAGTAACATAAGGTCCAAGAAAAAAGAACCTCTACTAAAGTAAAAGATAGTTCAAGCTAAAATACCCTAAATTAAAGCAACAGATGGTCTAAGCTAAAAGACCCTAAACTAAAGCAATAGAAGCTCTGAGCTAAAGTACCCTATACTAAAGTAATAGAATGTCTGAGCTAAAAGATCCTAAACTAAGTAAATAGAAGGTCTGAGATAAAATGCCCTAAAATAAATCCACATAATTTCTGATCTAAGAGAACCTAAACAAAAGTAACAAAAGGTATGTGATAAAAATCCCTATGATAAAGCAATAGAAGTTCTGAGCTAAAAGACCCTAAAATAAAGAAACAAAATGTCTGAACAAAAAGTACCTAAAATAAAGCAACATAAGCTTGAGTTAAAAGTCCCTAAACTAAACAAATAGAAGCTCCATGTTAAAATAACCTAAACTAAATCAACTGGTGGTTTGAGCATAATACAATAAACTAAAGGATGTGATGGTTTTCATGAGGTCTACTGTACAACCCTATCATGCTCGAGCTACTCTTCGAAGATATGAAAAGTAATCATTATTTAGGACATATCTCCTTTACCAAGGATTTCCATGCACATGAAATATTCATGCTCATATATGACAATGTAAGAGATGGGACCTTACAAAACTTCCTAATGCAACAAAATTGTAAAGTATCATACAAAGAAGTAGTTTAGATAGTAAGCTAAACTCACCCATTGAAAGTAAGAAAATGTGGTAGAAATCTCCACATTTTGGAGTCTATCCAAAACCCTAAAAAATGGGGTGTAGTGGTAAAGTATGGTTTTTGGTGAATGAAAAATAAATTACAACAGAATATGATCAGAAATTCTAGAAAGATTATAAAGGGTTTGGCGGGACGTGTCAATCAAGCAATGAAGTTTCTCCCTCCCTGCTTCCACCACCTCTACGGTAGGATGAATAACTTCAACTAGAGTAGTCAGATATTCAATATTCTATTGAACAGTTTCCAAGGATGCTGATGATGTTGAAATATTTGACTTCAACTGAGAAATAATATCTTCATGCCTCCATATCTGCATTGTCGAATTTTTCATTTGATATTGTAATTCAGAAGACAGTTGATGAACCTTCTCTAGTGCCTCTGTTGCATCTTTCAATTGTTGGGTGAGGGAGGACTCATTCAAAAAATCAGGCAACCTCTTATCCTATATAGCCAAGTCTCTCTGGGTTAGAATGACCCATTGAATAATTATTAATAGATAATTCCGATCAAAACTATATGCTACCAGATCATGGAATTGTTGGCGAAGCCACTCCCATTTATGATAGAATACCTCTAGATGGGTCCCAGTAAAATATTATTGGATACACTCCTAGACCATCCTATGGTGTGAGTCAAATCGATGATTAAATAGGATAGGAGACACCATAATCCATCCATTCAATAAAAGAATCATCTTTATCCTTCATGGGAGAACTAATTTCCTCAACACAATCTAGTCTGCTACCTTAAGAGAAATCATCCAAGCAAAGTCATTTTCAGGATTCCCCACACAAATCTGCAATAGAATCCATCGATTCTATGAATAAAGGAGTTAGTAATGAAGGCGGACTGTCCACATGATGGACTGGTTATCCCAATGAACCATTGGGATAAGCAATCATCCAAGCCTTGCCATAATCTTGGGTGAGGAAAGTAGGAGCATCGATAGGTAGAAATATAATCACATCCCCAATGTCTTCACAAAATATAATCTTCCAAAATTGGTAGATGATTCCTTGATTCTATTCCCCATGGATACTAGAAAATGGAATTGGGGAAACCCTCTTCACACAAAACAATTGTCAAGTAATGTGATATAATGAGTACAGTTCATATATAATAAGCTCATCTACTGTGGCTACAAGGACCTCATCCCAAAGGAATACCATATAATATCTCTCATCGAGAGATATGATTCCATAATTAATGATTGAACTAGCCAGTATACATATGATTGAGAAGTCAAAACTATCAGACCGACACAACACACCTTCAACCTTTTTAGGGTTAAGGACATAAGACAAACCCTAGAGATGTACAATAGTCTTGGGTAGGATATGTGGTCCGGAATCTAGGAAGTATTGTAGTACTCATAGAAAAAAAGTGATCCTCTATCCAGCCAAAAAGTAAGTAAAGGGGACCACCAATTCATTTGGGAGTGTTACCTTGCTGTAAATGTCCCAACATTTGGTAGTGGCGTGCAAGGACTGGTATTGATACGTTGAGACATATACCCTTTGCGATCCATGCCTCCATCACCAAGGGTGCTAACGTGGATACCATAGCATTGAGCTCTAACTAAGAAGAGCCACCTATTTAAAATCATAGCAAGAAAACCTACTAGCCTGAGGTCTATAGAATCCTCTAGCTTCACTTGATATCCCCATGAAGCAAGATCCCCGACTTCCAAAATTCCGAATATGAAACAACATCATCACTAACTTGCTGAGAGGGACTTCGATGTCGGAGAATGATGCCTTGTTTGACACCACTACTACAAAGGAAAATTTTGATTCAGTTAGTGAGGGAAACAAGAAAACAAACTCTCAGCTCTCTCCATAGTTTCATCCTTCTAAGGAAAAGAATCTCATTCACTAAATCTGGTGTCTACATAGGATTATCCTAAATGTTTACATTATAGAAAAAATATTCATTCATATCTCTAAGAGGATGTATGTTTCCTAGCTGATGGATATCCCATAGGCTGATACCCACCTCACCACGGGGAAGGTTGAATGTGTTGGTCCCAGGGCCCTAGTGGCTAATAATTTCTTTGAGAAGGTCTGGATGGTGGTAGACAATAAACTAAGATACCTACATGGAGTCATGAAGATAAACCCTATATAGATCATCCACAAATTCTAGATAGCTTTGTCGTGCCCAAGATGACCATGACCATTCATCGGAGAAGTTTCCACTGTGGTGAAGGTCCCACTTCGAGTACCACCCACCACCAGAAGTGTTCAATGAAGAGGTAAATATTCTTGAATAGCTCTGTGTGATAGTTTGTTTGTCAAGATAATGGTTTTACAGGTTAGGGGGAGTTGTCCAGTAGATAAGACAAGCCATGAGGTTGGGCAGTTATCAACTGACCAGCCTCGATATTCATCATCTAAACGTAGTCATAGGCTCGTAATCCCTTGACCTGTACATGGTCACATGAATTGATTGAGAGTCCAAGCCTGTAGAACTCACAAAGTCTTCATGGAAAACACACAATTTAAAGTAATTACTGAATCTTAGTCCACGATTTATATATATGAGTGTATGAGTGGAAATAAGTCTTGTGCAAGAGCAGTGATCACAATTGAGACTCACGACACAGACTCACGGGCCTGGCTCATGATCAAGGGTCGCGGTAAGCTCTTGTGAAAAGGCAGTAACAAGAGTTTTATATAGAAGATGGATGTCAGTGGAATGAAATTACCTCAACACCAACCTATATATACACATTTCACGGAATACAAAAGGTCACTCGATAGACCGAACATCACCTGAGAGTATGAGATCATGACACCACCAAGGACTCTAGAAGGAATTTATTTTTCCTTAGGACCGAGTCCTTTTCTCCTCGGAAGTCGCTCCTGAGGGGGAGAATTTTTTGATGCCCACAAAATAGGAATAAAAAAACCACAATGGAAGAAACATCCGAATGTGGATATTACCTTCCCCATGAGAGTAAGGAAGAAGAGGTCGGTTAAAGACTCATGATTACAAAACCATTTCATGGTCACCCAAAGTCTCTAAACAAGCTTCCAAACCCATGTAAGGTCCCTCAAATCCCTCATAAATGATAACCCTTGTTAACCATTGGAAGAATGGTGATATCTTGATGAGAATCCCCCAAGACGTGTAGTTTTTCATTGGAAAGTTCCTGAAAAAGTATTTGGAATGCTTCAAAAAATAAATGGAAGTGATATTACAAGGCTGAGACCCCTGATAGTCACATAGATCATGTTCCAAATCAACATTGGGAAGAATAAAATCCATAAATGATGTCAATGAAATCTTGCGAGACCTCTGAGACTTTGACACAAGAACGAAGGAGATAAATTGGAGGAGGCAATAGGGGCTCGCGGTCACTGAAGGACATTCTATGTGTTCTTAAAGACATGAGACACACCATGACCTATCCAATGGGCCTGATGAAACCCCTTCATCGCTTCAGCCTTGCCACATGGAAACCACCAGAAAATTCTATGACACTTTGAGTAAAGATGCGTGGTTTTGTCCACTATACTTGCATAGTCTCATATGATCCACATTGGTCATGCGAGACACCATTGGAAAATTGAATGAAATTCACAGATATTACTCAAGAAAACTCGCATACATCCCAAACCATTTCACATAAAACAAATGGGATCAAGAGAGAGGAGTTCATTGGTGTCTGCAGTCTCTAAAAGACAGGAGACCCATGCCTCGATTGATACACGAGACACCGTGAGAACTTGGTGTCATGAATTCCTTGTCTTGCGAAGTCTTGTTATCTTTTCAGCCTCCCCGAATAGAATAATTTGAACTTTTCTAGTAAAACATATGATTCTCTAAGTAAAAAAAGATAGATTTACCCATGGAATGCTCAGTTTCCACCATGAGACCCATATTGGTCATGCGGCACATCTCCAAAAAATAGAGGAAATTCCCTTAACACCATACATGCAATCTTGCATGACTCTCGACCTTAATAGTATAAATATAAGGAGACAGGAAAAGAGGAGGAAATAAGGGATTTGTGTCACTACAGGTCATGTGATGTTCCCAATGCTCCCACAGTGTGGTCCCACGAGACTTCAAGACATGCCATCTAAGGACATGCTAATGCATTTGGATAGGCATTTGGATCTTACGAAGACCCTTGGAAACATCGACATGATGACATGGAAGTACTCTCATGTGCCTAGTCTTCAATAATCAAAAATAATATATTGAAGGAATAATAGATTTGTGACTACATAAAATAAGGTGGCACCCTTGATGTAGTCTATCACAGAGACTCGCGAAACCGTGTAATGTCGGACCCCACATAAACTCCTTCCTGGACTCACACCAGATTCCCCACAAAAACCAGTGAGTATGAAGATATCTACACCTATAAATTATCTTTTGTAACTTAAAGAGAGGTTTTGTTGGTTGGACACTAGATGTTTGGACCCAGGCCGCTATTACGAACATCGGCATTTAGGCTTAGGGTTTTGACACACCACCAATCATGTGACTAGTTGACTTCCTGCCAGGTAATACACTGGTGGACCGCCAGATCAGTCATGTGATGGTAATAAATCCATTCTAATGATCAATCAAAGGACATGTGAAGGGCTTCTGGTGATACATGTGAAGTCCCTATCACATGTATTCCAGATCATGTGATATCCAAACAAACTAGACTTGAACCGAGCCAAGGCACTCACAATGAAAGGAAAAATTCAGGATTGAAAGTGGAATAATCAAGTGGAAAATATTTTCATGAACCTCCATATGATTCATGAGTGTCACTAAAAGATACGTGAAAATACAATGTTGCATCACCCGGATCTCACAAAAACCCTTTGACATGTCACTGGGGACATGTGGAGAACTCAGGACATATCAGGACAAGTCTTGTGAACCTCCCATGAGTACCACTTGGATCCCATGGACCTTCTAGGTGTGTCCCCTTAGACTCATGATTACATTCGGATATATCGCATGACTCATATAATGGTGCCCACTCATGTCAGCCGAGTCTGACCCACACATTTTGACATGAAAAATGAGCCCTCGTGGCACACCATGAACAAATCACATGATACCTTTGGTATCGCATAGACATTTCCTCATGGTATTGCGATTTCTCCTGGAGGTGTCATCCACGACATGTGACACCCCTTAGACTATGCCACCCTGGCTCTCGTGACACCCTCCACATGTGTCGATCCAAGTCAAGCAATGAATTCCAGGGCATGCCAGTTGGATCTTTAGACAACTTTAAGATAATAATTCCCACTCATCAAGGAAGCCTCATTGTGTAATACCCAACATATAAAAACTATAATAACTCTGAATACCACCATAACTAGATTCATAGGATGCCTCCTTAAAGGCCCGAGCTCCATATCAAACACCCCGAGGAATGCCTTTTTGCGGAGGTCTCATAACCATACGCCATGAGGTTGATCGTGTAACGCCACTTTTTTCTCCCAATGACCATGTATTATATCGGATTAGGGGGACACAATGAACACCTCATTAAGAACCATATCCCCACTCATCAGGGAATCCTCACTGTTTAAGCCTTGACACAAATCGAACTACAATGAATTTGATTCCTACCACCACCAGGATATGTAGTATTTTTACTTGAGACTCTATCTCAAATACATGGTTTCTCAGTACCCAGACATATTCTTCTCCACCCGTCATAAAACTATGTAAGAAAAACGAACTATGTGGGTTTTGATTCCAACAATAATTAGGATATGCATGATGCATCAAAATGGATCAATCACATCATTGAGACATTCACCCCCTCTATATATGGGAGCATAGTCTGAAATACATGGTCATATGGTTTGTACAAATAAGAAACCACTAATTACCAAAATAATTGATGAAGAA
This sequence comes from Viscum album, assembly GCA_963277665.1. Classification (NCBI taxonomy): domain Eukaryota; kingdom Viridiplantae; phylum Streptophyta; class Magnoliopsida; order Santalales; family Viscaceae; genus Viscum; species Viscum album. The sequence continues at coordinate 954,670,142 of OY728143.1, read as the reverse complement.
TATCAGATACATTCATGCGGATTCCACAATGAAATCACAGTCTATTCCATAAAAAATAATAATTAACCATATTCATTTTATTAGGGTAATCGGTCCCACACTGAGATTAGGAAGATATTCATGAACATGTCATAAATATATAATAAAGTCCCATTGTAGAAAAATATCCCCCCAAAGTATATGATGAGCCCAACCCTATCCTCTCAACTAATGCATGTCTCTAAGATTGGTTGTGATTGAAAACCCAAATGACCACTGACCTTTGGAATGCTGTTTCGTACCCATATATAGATGGGGGGACCATTGGGAGATCTAGGAAAAATGTGAAAATGGTAACATGATGAGTGAAACCCATTACACACCATAAATTCTGAGGATACACCTTATAAAGTGGAGGAGAAAATAGATAGAGAATATCAAGACTTGAAAATACTTAAAAAGTGGTTCACCTAAGGTAGTCTAAATCCATAGTGGCACATTAGTAATTGTGCACCACCATACTAGTGAGACCAGTCTCCTTAAACAAGGGTACCATATTTTCCAATAAATAGACCCTTGGGGACTTCATTTGTTTGAAATAATTTCTTAGAAGGCCGATAGTAGCTCTGATTTCTCTAGTGCTTCGCCATAGTCCTCAAAAACCTATAAGGTAGTTTCATAACAACAAAAAGATGGAATTAAAAGAGGATAGTGAGACTTATGTCAATTTAGTGTTAAAGATAAATAACACTTATGTTATCAGTTCTCCTAACCCCCTTATTTAATAACACTTGTATGGTTGACCTTCTTCAAATAATAATTTTCATGCCTTACTTCTAGAAATACCTGTGATGACCCTTGAAGGTTTGATTGAAGTCATTACCAAGTGTATTCATCCAGGTTGTTCTTCACCTAAGGTGCACATAGTTTACCTAATCCTACTTGTGCTCCACCCCTTGAGTGGGTGCACCCCCTATGTAATCCTCCTTTGTTCACCTTATCCTAGCAGCATATGCGAGCCTTTCATAAAGCCTCTTTCCAAGACACTCATGGAAAGGATTCTAATTCACTGGCTCTATTTAATAAAAGGGACCATGTTGAATCATACACTAAGATCTCCTGATTTAAAAACCTAATTAAATGAACATTAGTGTGTCTCCCGTTTGGGTATTTATTTCTACAGTCAGAGGTTTCCTAAAAATTCCCTACCAAAGGGGACAGATCCTTGAGACATCTATAGGTTTGTATATGTATAGTCATAAGGACCCTTACCATAAGAACAATGTTGAGGAATTCCCAATATTGGATTTTGAGGATAGGACTATGTCCTCCCCTTCTCATCTCTAAGACTTGGATCCTTTGGTTCATGGTAGGGAGGATAAGGATGTCACTTTCTTTTCCCTCTTCAAAATTAAGAGTCTCCCTCCTCTCCTAGGACCAATCAATGGGAAACCATCCTAGGGTAATACCCTAGGCTTTCATGTAGAAGGTTGTAGTCTTACTCTTCTCTACATCCTTCAAATTCACTCATTCCTTAAATTGGACCTATGTTCATAGTAAATTGAATAGAGGAAATCACCGTAGCCACAAACACTTCTATTTTAGCCATGGCCTCTTTCACCATAGCCCCAACCTCTTCTACCAGCAAAGGGGGAAAAGTGTATGTGGTTTGTTGAATCTTTTACATCATCTTGTTTCACACGGATAACGACTCGCATGGGCTTAGTGATTTTTTGATCAAAACAACTATAAAATCCACTTGAATTAATGAACTACAAGAACTCTGATTCCCACCATAATATAGAATACGTATGAATCCTTCATAAGGCCCAATCTCTATAAAATCTCATCCATGAAATGAGAAATAATACCCCCTAAATCTGAGAATACGCCTTAGGATTAATCATTAAATTAAGACCTCCTAAACCTATATGAGTCAAGACATATCTCATGGACCATCTTACAAGGCCATCCTCTTTAGGAGTAAACCCAAACCTATGTCTCTCAAAAGGAAATAACCCCCTACAATACTTATCAAACTTTTTGGGATTTGATTTCCATAGAAATTGGATATGTAGGAAGCCTCCCTAAGGTTGAGACCCAAAATTTCAAACCAACCTTGTTCTTTTTGGTTTATATCCTTAGATTTTTCAAATTAAATATGCGATCTCATATTCTATCCATGTTACTTGGGTTACTTGAGCATAAGTCCCACACCAATATTTGACTAGGAACCTTCCTTATAATAGTCCTTTCCACATGACATTAAAATGTGTGGGTGGGTCCTTATCAAGTGACATAAAAAGGTATGATATTACCCATTAAGAATAACCAAACTACATATGTTTTGATTCATTTCACAAGGATATGTCGGAATCCCACCTATGGGTTTGATCCCACCATCAAAACAAATTCTATCTCCCTGGATAATGATAAACTCTAGAGTAACCTCTGTATCCCTGGATGATAATAAACTCTAAAGTAAACATCCATGTCTCTAGATGACAAAAAATTCTATAGTGACATTCATATACCTGAAGGGACATAAAATTCAAGAGTTCCCCACTTAGTGGTTTAAAAACTAGCCCCATTATGATAATCTCAATAATCTCTAAGTAGTATATAAGAGGATACCATCAATGTAGAACCCCAGATACACATATATATCTCTATTGATGAAGAAACTCTAATACATATAGATGATTATAAATTCCACACATGCTAATAATTGATTGATAATATTGGGATAACTCACATAATACTTGGGAATTAATGAAGGATTCATGAACATATCTTAAATCAATAAGTGTCATAAAGTAGGCAATAATTCCCTGCAAAAGGGTGTGGTGAGAATAAAATCCCATCCCCTCAACCAATTTAATTTCTTATGTATCATAGGTAAACAAAACTAATGAAAAAATGCCTTTTAAAAGTATGCCCCTTTGGATACAGAACCATTGGGTATTTCCAGTTCCATAAATAAATCAATTGGAAACCATTCAGAAATAGTGATTCCTAACCAGAACACATCTTCCAAGGGGAAAAACATCAATCTATTTTCAAAATTACTTTGTATCATTATTACATTTTTTATATGAGTCTTTTCATTAGCCTCATTTTCTTCATTTCGTATAACTTTTTTCCTTATGGAAATTGAAATCAAAGTTCCCAAATCCACCACACTCAAAACATTTAAACCAAATCTTACCTTTTCACTTCCATTTTGATGGTATCAAGGAATATAGATGAAGTTGGTGGGTCAAGAATATTAAATTTTTAATCAATATAGTGAGAAAACATTCCATATTCATTATTCTGAGCCCCTATAGAGGTCTAAATATCTCACGTGAATTTAATAAGAAAAAAAATTAAATCAAATGCTTACATCATTAGAATAAAAGTGTGCTCTAATAAAACTCATCATCAATGACCATTGATCAAAGTATAACAAGAAGAAACCCTATAGATCATCCACGTATTCTTTAATATTCTTAGTTCTCACTGTTCGTTGAATTTCAGGTTCTAGAATGGAGCTACAATGAATCTTTATGTGTCATGATGATCACCTCAATCCCATGACTTCGATCCGTTGAAGGTGATGTTGGATCAATCAGTTATAGAGATAATTTATCGCATTATAAATTACTATGATAGATATAATATTATTATGTGGGAATGAAAAACAAACATGAAATTAGTTCCTCTCTCATTGTTATATAGTGAGAGGTTTAGATACCTAAAAGGGTTCCCCAACCCTCGAAAAAAATGGCCATTAAATAAGAAAAAAATAGATATAATGAATTAATTGCATCATAAATATTATTTATATTTAATTATATTAATTTAAAATAAATTAAATATATTAAATGAAAAATAATTTCATTTTACTTGACTTGTAATTCCTACAAATATTAAATGAACCATAAATATTAAAATAATATTCATTTGTATAATATTATTCCATGTATTCACTTAACACATTATGTATAATTTTAATAAATAAACTCAACCCAATTATTATGTACTTGAATAATAATGAACATATTTATTCATCAGTGATTGATTACTTGGACAGCTCTTGGACCCCATGGTGAGTCTGCCTTCTCAAGTATTCTTATTCACTAGAATTGGGTAGATTCTCATATATTCTATTGTTTGAGACCCTATAGAACCTTATCTTGATACAAATGAATAGTATTCATAGAAAAATAGTGGATTCTAGCAACCCATGAAGGCCCCAAAAGAGAAAATGAATATTCATATCAATAAAACCTATCCTATGAACACACGTAGTGTAATATAATATCTTTGTCATTAGATATATTATAAATTTGGATGGAAACATGTGACATCACCCTTTATTTCTTTTTTATTTTTTGATCTAATTATACATAATTACCTTCAACTAACTTTTCCAGGGATTTATAAATGCACTACCATCCAAATCAACTAGGATCAAGATAATACTTCCTCAAATCAAAAGCGCAAAATTCTATCTTATCCATTCAACCAATGTTATACCACCAATGATTCACCCAACATATGTTACCTTACCATGACTTTATTATCATGATTTTTTACATGTATCAAATTATACTATAAAATTACAGACAGTGATAATGATCTCAAGTTAGGAAACTAATAAACATGTTCGTAGATAGAAACATCCAATGACACGACAAAACATATGTCATTCCTACTGGCGGGCATGTCCCCATGACTCACTTACTAGAGATCACCAAGTGTGAACTTCATTAGAAGAAGTCTTAATGATTATGATCCCCTAGAAAATAATATTCAAACTTCATCTATGTCCAGTCATAATAATGTATGTAGACCATAGGGAATTTTCTATAAGTTTAGTTTCATAGTATCACAAGGTTGTTATTATAGCCTAGGAACTACTATAACCCTTTGATAAGAAAAATAATCTAGAGAAATTTCCATTTAAATAGTGGATATAGAAATATGAACACTATAACGATAATTTTACATCATGAATATCTCCATGTATACATGAAATGGTAATCTAAATGTACTGTTTAGTTGGGTCTAGGGCATACACTATTACAAAACTCCCACTTGGACTAGATCAAACTTGTTATGTATCCTTATTATCTCTCACAGGATCAAGATCATGTTTGTGGTAAGTCATTTCTTTACACTTCTACAAAATAGGCATTTATTAGCACATGAGAAGTGATAACTACTAGAGTGAGATTAAAATCTCTAAGATTTTATGAGTGATAAAAAGGAACTGATAAAGGGGGCCTTTATCAGTGATTTAAGAAGTGATGATAAAAGAAAACATTTATTAGCAATTTTATTTAGCTCTAATAAATTGGCATACTATTGTTTTCTATAACAGGACATTGTAGAAGCAGAATCACCACTAGAAATCAGAAAAATCAACTACAAATAAAAAATTTAAATGAATAAAATTTATAACACAAATATAAGGAAAACACTATTATATTGAAATTTCAACCATTTTTTATACAATTAAATTAGTAAGTAAAATTTATTACATTAATTTAAAAACATAATTATTCCTTTGTATTTTGACCCTGACCCCAACTCATGCTATTATCGTACATACCACTCATTCTCGAGAAAGATAATGCACCTATATAAGAATACAATTCTAATGTTAGTAATAATATAAACAAACAAATTCAATATAAAGTGTTAATTTTAAACTAAACATTGAGCCATACCAAGAACATTGTGTATCAGATTGAGTTACGGTTGATTCTTGAAGGTCACACCATTTCTTGTTTGTATTCAATAACTATCTCTATGAAAATTAACTAGATAAGTATAAGATAAAAATGATGGGGAAATTAATTAAGTAATTTCATATAGAATGATGAGAGAATAGTGTAGGATCATTTTCTCAGTTTTATAAATGCGATACTCATTTTAAAATAAAATGAATCTTATATATTGAAAAGAAACATTTTGAATCATACTAATCACACTATGCATCAGATTGAGGTGCGGTAGATTCTTACACAACCCAAATGACTTTTGGATTACTTTACTAAATTATGAAAACAATATGAATGTTTTTTATCAGTTTTGAGTACATAATTTCTCTTTTTTTACTAAAATGACATTTTAAACTAGAAACATGCTCTTTGATTCATACTGGTCACAACATGTATCGATTTTACATGAGACTAATTCTTATGCAACACAACTAATGTATGAATATTTTTCCTAAACTATCATGATAATATGAGAATGTTTAATCTTTTTTTTCCTATGAGTTTCACTTTTTGAACTAAAATGTCAATTTTAAAATGATAATTGATAGTATTCATATCAGGAACATCGTGTATCATATTTAGGTGAGGATAATTACTAAATTTTAAAAATGACTTATGTAAAACATTACTAAATTATTTAAACAATCCAAATACGTTTTCAGGGTTTTGAGTATGTCAGTTGTCATTTTTACTAAAATTAATGTCACTTTTATATAAAAACATGCAATTGGAGTAATAATAATCACACCATGCATTGGATTGAGTTCTAGTTTATTAATACACATCAGAAAAGACTTAAGTGTCATTGTATTAAATTATGAAAGAAATATGAATAGGTTTACTCAATTTTGAGTATGCCAGTTGTATTGTTTTACTGAAATGTCATTTTTAACTAGAAACACACACATTGAGTCAACACAATCACATCATGTGATAATTTTATTTCATAATGATTCCTACACATAAAAAGCAACTTATTAATCATTTTATTAAACTATCAAGACAATCCAATAAGGTTTTCTTAGTTTTAAGTGAATGCCATTTTTTGAACTAAAATGTCAATTTTAAACTGATAAAAAACACTTTAATTCATAATGGGTACATCGTATATCATATTGAGATGCTTCTGATTATTATAAGTAAAAACTGACTTATGGATGATTTTCCTAAATTATAAACACAATCTAAAAGAATTTTCTCAGATTTGAGTATGTCAGTTACCTTTTTTACAAATGTTAATGTAAATTTAGAATAAAAAAACACAATTGGAGTCATATTGATCACACAGTGTGTTGAATTGAAGTGAAGATGATTCCTTCGCATCCCAAATGACTAATGGGTCATTTAACAAAATTATCAAAATAATATTAATGTTTTTTTAATTTTGAGTCTATTAGTAGTATTTTTTACTAAAGTTAATATCAATTTTAAATAAAAATATTCACTTGGAGTAATATTGATCACACCTTTAATCATATTGAAGTGAATTTTATTCACACATGTCTCAAATTACTTAAGGATCGTTATAATAAAGTATAAAAATAATTAAAATGTGTTTTCATGGTTTTTAGTTTGTCTCTTGTATTTTTAATAAATTGTCTTTTTAAAATAGAAATACACACTTTGAGTCATACTGGTCACATCATGTGTCAGTTTGATGTGAGTCTAATTCTTACATAGAAAACATTTCCTTTGAATCATTTTCAAAAAATATCAAGAAAATATGAGTGTGTTTTCTTAGTTTTCATTGACTAACCCATTTTGAACTAAAATGTCAATTTTAAACTGATGATAGATACTTTGAGTCATACTAGGAACATCCTTTATCATATTGAGGTGTGTTTGATTCCTACATGTCAAAAATTACTTATAGATCATAGTACTAAACTATCAAAAAATACTAATGTGTTTTACCAGTTTTGAGTATGTCAATTGTTTTTTTACTAAAATTTATGTCAATTTTAATTAAAAATAAGAACATGGAGTCATAATGGTCACACTATGTGTTTTATTGAGGTAAAAATATTTCCATCATGTACTAAGTCTCAAAAAAATTAAAACTACAAATGTTACCGTTCTTTCCATTTCCTATATTTTTTGAACTACCAACAATGCATATTGTGTCGATGTTCTTAGCCAAAAATGGGTTTTTAGCTAATAACATGGACTCAATATGAAGTGTTTATAGTTTTAAAAATAAATGAAATGGAAATCATTTTAACATTGGAAAAATGAATCATCTTTTCTCTTTTTTGTATTCTTGTAGATAGCTGAAAACATGACATGACTTCCAAAAACATTCAAGAAAGAAACAAAATAAGTATTTGATAAAAATTATAAGGAAATTAACATAAAAGTACTAGATAAAATGATAAAAAAATTAATAAAATAAGTTCTAGGAATTCACCATTTAATGATGGTTGTATACATTCTTGACCCATTTTCTTATTATCATTATTTCAGTTTTAGCCTCGAAGTCCAATCTCTCTCAAGCATGAGTAGCTTTGAAAGCACCACCCCAACTTGAAAAAATCAATCCACCTATATTAGAAAATCATTCTTATCTGATTAATAATTAAAATAAATATATTAAACATAAATATGAAATAAAAAATTAATTCTATGTATAATTATTTTTATATGAATTCATCAATATTACCTCTGTGATTGAGTAGAGACAACATCATTTCTCTTATTTCAATAGAAGTGGATGGAACTTCAAGTAAAGTGATAAATTCCAACACTACATGGGTTAAAAATTTATGTGGGATAAGAATTACATGGATGTTTTAGTGTAGAAAATATTGAAATATGGAAAAAAATATTGTAAAATAAATTAAATCTATAAGGAATAATGAAAATTAAATCAACGTTTCAGTATATAATTTTTAGGTAAATTAGAAAAATTATATTATAACATTAACTTTAAATATTCCCAATGGTTTTACTTCATTAGATTCTGTTCTTCAATGGAGTAGGTAACATCATCAAGTGTAGGAGAAATTTTCATCATGATTAGTCAAACATTTAATTTAGACTATCTTAATATAGAGGAGAATAAATAACATTATGATAAAAAACATAGTATATTTAAAAATAGTTTTACTTTCTCGTTGAACTCTCTTTATTTTTTTAAATATTTTAGGGATTTTTATACTGTATAATGAATCCAAATCCCCTCTATTTGGTACCCTATAATATTAAAGATATTGTCTAAAGTGGAACCATCATGAACTAGTTGTGATCTCAGAATGAAAGGATCATCATCGATTGAATTTTAATCTAACATGAAATTTTTTGAGCCACCTATTGGACAATCAACCAATTTTTTTTCTTGATATGATATTTAAAATACATTTACTTCTTGTTACTTCATTATAAATGGCTCATCCTTTTCCCCTTCCACACTAAAATTCACATCAATGAATCCCATTTCATTAAATTTCACTACACCCCTATTGTCAACCCATTTTCAATGGAATATCATCCCTTAAAATTTTGTATAATCTAACTCGTATAACTATATGATAATTCAAAAATATGACATGTTTGAATAAATTTGATTTATATCCTTGAAACCAGATATGTGTGTCTCTTCTGTCACAAGAATAACACCACTATTTTTCATTGTACTCAAGTAATAATGTTCTTTTTTATAGAATTTATAACTATTGATTACTAAACTAGTGTAAGGTATAACATTTGTATTCAGTCCCCTCGATATCCACTAATTTTGTTTAGATATTTAATTTGTATTTTCAGATAAATCCTTATAAATTTAATCATGGAACCATCCTATAAATTATTGATTTGGTGATTTTGATATATATCCTTCAGTTCTTGATGGATTAAAATATATAAGAATTTCTTTGTGGGATTCAATCTATAGATCTACATCTTCATAGTTATGTAAAATATAAAGGTGTTATTAAGCCCTCTCTGCCAAGGTAATTGTAACAACATCTCTTTGGGAAATCCCTTAGCCCATAAGGTGTACGATGTGATGAGACTTTGTGATACCGATTCTTTCAACATCTGATATGTAATTGATATAAAATTCAATATATTCTACAACATTATATTGTTCAGCAATACAACCTTATGAACAACTTCAATTCTTGACATACCCTTTAAAAATATTCATATACCATTCAATGGGGAACCTCCATCTGTATTGGACATGACCACATAGTTGTACTTCTCCGACCAAGTGAACCATTAGGTGGACCATTATATAAAATAATGATGGTGGAAAGAACATATCTAATACACACAATATGACTGCAAAATTCATATTCATTATTGGAAAATTCATTGCTTTTATAACTTTACATCATATGGATTTCAAAATAAGAAGATTCTGGTCAATGTATGTCATAAATTTTTTGGAAGAAAATAATAGAAAGCCTTAAGTATCAAATCTATAATCAAAACATGACAATAATGTGACTTTTTTCCTTGTAACTTCAAATTAGTCATCAAAAATATTTTTTTGATATTTGATGAATACCCTTATAGAACCTTTACACTATTAAAGAAAAGGAAAAATTGCTAATTTTTCTAGTTTGGATAGAGCATATGCTACTGGTGGAAGAAAATTCCACCCTTTAAACATCACCCATGACAAATATTCCCTTATCCCTATTTCAATCATGCCCAACTTAGCCTTGATTCCATATTTCATTTTTTTCAGGAACATTTATTAATGTTCCAATAACACCATATAATACATTTTTTTTCAACATGAATGACATAAAAAAACATAACATAAAGACCATTTCAAGATGGTAGTTTAAAGAAATTGATCTATTTTTCCATCATGGTTTTATATGGTCTTTTGAAAATGTTTTATCATAAACAGTGTAAATATCTTTTACTTTATTGTATAGTTGATCACCTTTTATTAGATATAGTGTTGTTACTTGTTCGATATTACCATCAAATTCACTCATTCGTGATATATATTTATGTCATTGTGGTAAAGATTTATGATTTCCTAAAAAACAGTATTCGAGGAATGCTTCAACTGATGTGAGTGTGTGCATTCTTTAAAAATGGGACACCCCAACCTTTATTTAATTCTATAGACTTATAAAGTTTCATAATCAATGAAGTCATTTATCGTCCGATACAACATGGAAATTAATGCGAATTCTTCACATACATGAGCATCGTACATTGTAACACCTAAATATCACATTAATTTCATATCTTAGATCATTGAAGTCAAATTGACATTAATATCATTATCATGTTTCTATGGTTCAGATATAAGTAAATACCACATAATGTGTTTTCTCTTCATGCATAACCGTGGTGGAAAATTATAATTTACCAACATGACCGGCCATGTACAATGAGTACTACTCTATATACCAAAAGGATTTATTCTATATATAGATGACAAAAGATTTATTTTTCTTAGATTATTTCAAAATTTACGATACTCATTATCAATTTTCTTACACTGAGGAGAATCTGGAGGATAATGTAGGCTCCCATCATTAATTATTTTATCTGTATGCCATGTCAATTTTCCCACAGTTTTCTAACATCCATATAATATCCTAACCATGAACCAAAAGGAAATTACCATATAGATTTTTAAGTATATGATTCTATTTTTTTTGTATCGACCTCCACCACACTTAAAACATTTTATGAGTAATTCATGGTCCTTGTGAAACAATGTTAAATAATTTGGACAAGAATTTATTTTTTAGAGATCATTCCCACTGAACATATAATTTATTTAGCATCATATGTTTGATAGGTTAGTTAATTTTCTTCTGGTAGTATGTCATTCATGAGACCAAGTAGTTTTGTAATGCTGGTTGCACTCAATCTGCTGCCATCATTCAAATTATTTAACTTCAATAAAGCTGAAAATGTTGTGTATTTAGTAAACTAGTATACAATGGTCTCTTATAACATCTATTTAACTTTTCAAAAAACATTGGACAATCATGAAAGTCCTATTAAATTTCCATTTCCATTTCTTTCCTGTGATATCAATCATCATTTACACTGGTATTCATATCAAATGACAAATAAATGGTAGTATCAACCCATTCAGTGTACATGTACATTTTTTCTTGTATTTAGTCCAATATTTATAGCTCTAATTGATTCCGTGACAAATAAAATGTTCTTCCAACTCCTTTGAACTATTTTTTATCGAATAACAACAATTTTAAAACATGAAAAGGATTTGAGAAGGGTCTTATGCTTGATGTATTGAAATCTTGAGAAACACTTTAAATACATTATAATGTCTCAACCTAGGTGCCACATGTCGATGCCTCGATCAAGTTAGTCACATGACCTCAAGCACACCTTCCCGTATACTAGTGGCTACCGACTAGAATCAAGGGTTTGATAAGTCTATCATGGGGAGATTATACCCTCTTTTATTAGAGAAATACACCAACATAAATAAATAGACAATAGAAGAAGAATATATAATCATAAAAATACCAATATCCCAATATAAAAAAACTAGAAAACCCAATATCCAATCAAAGTAGGAAACATTCCATGCTTATATACATTCAAGTTTCTATAATGAAAAAAAACTAAAAACTCCCCCTAGTGGGTCCTGAACCACATCCAGTTCCCTCACCCATGCTTCGTCCCAACTCATACATATAGCATACGACCCTTTCCCTTAACCCGTCATGCAACAATATAGTCTACATGGGTATTGATTAGGAAGCTTGAGTAGGGTATGAGTACAACTCAATAGGCCACAACCAGTGGTGTATAAAAGAAATCTAGCCAATAACAATATATTTAGTTATATAAAGAAATAAGTACAATGTATAAATAAAAAAATTATTAAAATATTAAATATTCTCTTTTTAACAAGATAAACCCCTAGGGTTTTAAGGACACATGAACCCCAATACCTTCTTTGTCCTTTTCTGGAGCTTGATCCATCTCCAAGGGATATCACATTTGAATGTATATGTTACCATTCTTAATAATTAACTGAATGTCTATGTTACCATTCACCATTTAATAACACATAATTGAATGATCATGTTACCATTCATAATACTTGTCTGAATTCTAATTTTACCATTCACCATTTAATAACACATAACTGAATGATCATGTTACCACTCACAATACTTGGCCGAATGCCCTGGTTATCATTCACCATTTAGTAACACATAATTTACAACATCATATTTCTTAAAAACCCATTAATTAATTTACCATTTATTTTATTGTACTCACAATTTCAATATATAATTATAAGGCCCCAGCCTTAAACCTTACTTAATCTTGAGTTATTACAAGATTACACATTGAGGAACTTTTCAGGTTTAGAGTTTTAGGGAATTAGATCATAAAACTTGCATTACATTCCACATTTAAACAAAGTGGTTACATAAAGATAATATTCATTTTTTCCATCAATGGAAACATATTTAAAATAAAACATGGATTCTTTCTTGACACTTACTTGACACTATCATCATATCATGTACCTTTCCCTTGACCTGTGAAAAACATTTCAAAAAACTTGGGATGAGCATAAAAAGCTCAGTAAGGGATATAAAAATATGGAAAGGAACCATGAGTACATATATACATAAGAATGAAATCATAATTTACCCATAAAACATAAGCACTTTAACATACCTCATCCGAATTATGAATAAATCATAGAAATCATAAGACATAAAGGTAACTTGAGGCATTCATAAAATTCTTACATAGGGAGTAACCCTCTTGGTTACGTTCGGAATACCCATCACAGTATATTCCCTAAATCTCTTCGGAGAAACCTTTACGTTTAACTCCTTCGCATTAACCAATGAAATGGAGAGCTATATCGGGCTCACCCGCCCTTATTTTATCATCGAACCACCCGTCTTCATAATAATGCCCAAGAACCATAACATAATCATATCACATAAAACATGCATAAAGGAAACACAACATTTCCACTTTTCAATCACAAGATATCAATACAACACATTGATATATAAAAACATTATGAAAACCATTTCCAATACCAAAATAAAATAAAAGTAAAACATGGTATTTATTTTGCTTTTAAAAAAATGTATGGTTTATAGAGGAAGCCGAAACTCAAATAATAGTAACGGCGGTAGAGAAGTCGTTGTTGCCGCATACGTACGACAAAAACATTCCCTTTTATCGTTTAGTAAAATGCTTTATATAAAAATATTCCTTTTGGATAAATGTAAAATTCAAAGGGGTTTATACACCGTATAAATGAAGGTTATGTACAAAACAAAATATGACTCAATGAATGGAGATTGAGACGAAGTCCCATACCTCGGGTCCGACTTGACTCGATCATTCTTTAACCTCCTGAATAATAAACTTGAGTTAATTTCTACTTGATTAAGAACCTTTTTCAAGTTCATTATTCCTTTTATATTACTTATTACCATGTCATGAACACTATGAAATTATTGAAGTTAATAATGGTCGTTTTAACGATCATTAGTACTTGAGTCAAAAATATGCTCTTTATAATTACAAGTTGTTAATGTATCCATTATATCCAGAGTTATACTCATGATTTATATATCATATATATCATATATATCCAGTATATACATGCAGTTATAATTTTACACAACGTTTAGAGGTAAGAAATGAAATGCACCGTTCATGGAGACGGTAAGCCCTTCGTACGCATGAACGCTACTTTCATTTATATTTCATATTTTATGGAATGGAATAATAATGATATAAAGGTATATTATATTTCCAGTATAATATTATATATAATAACATTAATTAAGTCCTTTATACGTCCCATGCATGGCATTAACGAAATCAAATCACTTTGAGGGGGCGGTAGTCCGCACTTCCTAAAATGAAGATATCACGTTTACCCATAATGGTAACCATAAAGGTATGCCATAAATGAAAAATACAGAATCTTAAGTAAATAATAAACATATTATATATAATAGATAAATATAGTGACATCTTAATGGCCACCTTTGAAGGTGTTATATGAGTGTTGAACAATCATCGTTTCGTGAGGCACAAATTTGCCATCCACAGAAACAATATGTTCTTTAACCATTAGATGTAGGTGTGTGTAAGTGTAGCTCGAATAATTCTTATAAAAACATCCTAGTATATTGAGGATACTGTTGTTGTTACAAAATAATGGAATAAAAAGATTTGAGAGGGTTGGAGAAGCAAAATAAAACATAATAACACAAGAGAAAACACTACCTTTAAAACGGGTAACTCTTTTAGATTTGAGCTCAGAGGGTTCCTTGGGAAGACTTCTTCCAAAAGTGAGGCTTCTAAGAGTTAGAGAGGGATGTGGGGAGACAACATGGGTAGGGGTTGGCTGAGTCAATGGCTTTTAAAGTGTGGGTAAGGAGGTAGAGGTGGGGGCCTTTTATAAGAGGAGAGGAGGGACACTCTTGGAAAGTAAAGAAATGTTACTTTATTTTAAAATGAGTTTCGGATTTAAAATGTCCCACATTGATATAATTTGACGATAAGGTGATAAGGGTTCAAAATATACCCATCCAATAGGTTTTTGACAAGTGTAGGTCTTCGATTATACATTATCTTTTCATTTTATTTAAATCATTAAATAATGAGGTAATCGATGCATCATCATGATTTGATAAATAATTTAATTTATTTAATGTCGAAAAATTATAAAACAAATACTATGATGTAGAAATTATTTTTAGATTTCCAATTAATATTTATAGTAAAACATCTGACTTGTATAACCCCATGTAAAAATTGTTTTAGTAAAACAATACATGTTTGTGACATTTTTATTTTAACGTTAAATAAAAAGATATTAATGTCATTTTCCGACCAAAGTGGCACCATGGGGTCCCCAAGTTGACCCATGGATTGTCTTGTTCTGCCATGACACATACAATAAGGTTAGGACATGTTTCTAGGTCGTTTCATATTATTAAAACATTATTTTTACCTTAAATTACACTAATTACCTCTAATCGCGATTAAAAACATAAAAGTTACTATTCAACAAAAAATTATTTTAATCCCATTGAACCACATTTTACATCTTAATGAAAACCATGTATGTCAGATTTTTGAAATTCAAAACACAGAAGTGGTAATGTTTCATTCAAACGAAAAATCAGTTTTTTAAGTACCACTTAGTGGTTTCACTATTCATCAAAAATTGATGTTTTTCAGAAAAATACCAAAACTTCACCCTAAGCTATATTTGATATTATGAATTCAAAAATGATTTCTATTTTAAATAATTAAAAACATATAAGTTGCATTAATTAATTTAATAATTAATTCCCACTGTCAGAGCAAATAGCGTGTTTTTATGAAATAATAAGTATCAAAATATTGACACTAGTTTAAGTCCAATTTCAAAGTGAAATTAATTCCAACGACCACTATTGGATTAAATGGTAAAAATATATTATAATTTAACTTCAAAACCAATTCAAAAGATAAACTAATCATATAAATAAATTATATTAAAAAGAGGTTTTGAATTAAAATACAACATTTTCACTATTCATTAAAAAAATGAACTTTATCAGAAAAATACCAAAAATTTACCCAACGTAAATTTCAATGTCCCAATCATAAAGAATAAGTTTATTTCTAAAAATAGGGCTTATAAAATTGTCAAAAGTTTGATTTAAAAATGGTTTTCCATCAAAAGGCAGTAAAACAATCTTTTAAAAATATTAGTGTATTCCATGATTAAGATTTGATTTATTCTCATTTTAAGCCTCTAAAACACTATCTAATTCATAAATAGACATAGATAAGAATATATATTATTCATTAATTACATGGGATATTACATCCTTCCCCCCTTTAGAAAATTGCGTCCCCACAATTTATTTACTTATCAAATAAGTGAGGGTATTTAGCCCTCATTGCATTTTCAGATTCCCATGTTGCCTCTTCAATAATGTGGTTTTTCCGTAAAACCTTTACCTGATTAATCACCTTATTCCGTAACACTTGCTCCCTGTGGTCAAGAATATGGACCGTTTGTTCCTCATAAGATAGGTTCACTTCCAGCTGAACTACCTCTGGACTCAAAACATGATATGGGTCTGGCATGTACTTCCTTAACATTGAAACATGGAAAACATTGTGTACCTGAGATAAAATCGGAGGTAAAGCCACTAGGTATGCAACTGATCCAACTCTCTCCAGAATTTCATATGGTACAATGAACCTTGGACTCAACTTTCCTTTCTTACCAAATCGCATCACACTTTTTAATGGTGAGACTTTGAGAAAAACATGATCACCTACCTCAAAAGAGAGATCCCTCCTCCTGTTGTCCGCATAACACTTCTACCTGTTCTGAGCTGTTCTCATGTGTTTCTGTATCAGCTGAACTTTTTCTTCCAACACTTCTACCAATTCTTGTCCAATTAGCTTCCTTTCACCCACTTCATCCCAGAAAGCTGGAGTTCGACACTGCTTCCCATATAACGCCTCAAATAGTGCCATCTGTATACTGGAATGAAAACTGTTATTATATGGAAACTCAACCAAAGAAAGATGGTGGTCCCAACTTCCTTGATAATCCATCTAACAAGCACGTAGCATATCCTCCAAAGTCTGAATTTTTCATTCTGACTGCCCATCTGATTGAGGATGAAAAGTTGTACTAAAATTTAATTCAGTACCCAACAACTTCTCAAGGCCTTTTCAAAAGTTAGAAGTGAACCTAGGATCACAGTCAGATACAATGGAGATAGGAACTCCATGTAACCTAACTATGTCATTAAGATACAAACGGGAAAGTTGATCTAGGGAAAAAGTATCTCGTATAGGAAGGAAATGAGCAGATTTGGTCAAGCGATCAACAATAACCCAAATTGCATTATTACCTCGGGGTGTCTTCGGTAATGCCACAACGAAGTCCATGGATATATTCTCACATTTCCACTCTGGCACTGGTAAAGGCTGAAGCATCCCTTTCGGTAACTACATCTATGCTTTAACCTGTTGACAAGTCAAACACTTCACAGTAAAATCAGCAATATCTCTTTTCATTCCATCCCACCAGTAATACTCCCTCAGATCTCTGTACATCTTAGTACTTCTAGGATGAACTGAAAATGGAGAACTATGAGCTTCACATAACAACTCTCTCTTAAACTGTGAATCACAAGGCACACACAATCTCTTCCTAAATATCAAAACACAATCATTATCAATGTTGAATTCAAGCAACTTACCCTTCTGAACCAGCTCTACCTTTTTCTGCAACTCACTGTCTTGCTTCTGCGCTTGCTTGATTTTGTATGATAGAGAAGATTTCACTAATACCTGAAACAGAACAGAAGAACATCCTGCACTAAAAACTTATATGCCAAATTTCATCAAATCCTTAACCAAGGGATCACGTTCCAAACGCAACATTGTTAATTAAGCATTAATTTTTTGACTCAAAGCATCAGCCACTTTATTTGCTTTTCCTGGATGGTAATGAATTATACAATCATAATCCTTGATTAATTCTAGCCATCTCTGCTATCTCATGTTAAATTCTTTATGAGTGAATATATACATTTAACTTTTGTGATCAGTATATATTTCACACTTTACACCATATAAATGATGCCTCCAAATTTTTAAAGCGAAAACAACAGCAGCTAATTCCAAATCATGCGTAGGGTAATTTACCCCATGAGTTTTCAAATGTCATGAAGCATAACCAATTACTTGATCATTCTGTATTAGGACACAACCAAGTCCTTTCAATGAAGAATCATTGTATATAACAAACTCACCATTCCTGAAAGGTAGTGCCAAAACTGGAGCATTCACCAATCTTCTTTTCAGTTCCTGAAAACAATCATCACATTCTTTTGTTCAGATAAACTTAACACCCTTCCAAGTTAGCATCGTCATTGGACTAGATAACCGTGAAAAATTTCTAACAAACCTTTGGTAATATCCTGCCAAACCAAGGAAGCTACGAATCTCAGTTACATTTGTGGGTCTTGGCCATTCTTCAACAACCTTTGTTTTTGCTGGATCAACAGCTATCCCATCTTTAGAAACCATATAAACAAGGAATGAAATTTGTTGCAACCAAAACTCACACTTGCTGAATTTCCCATACAATTTCGTTTCTTTTAAGGTTTTCAAAATAACCCTTAAATGTCTTTCATGCTCCTCTTTACTTTTAGAAAACACCAAAATATCATCAATGAAAACCACCACAAACTTATCCAAGAACTCATGGAAAATTATATTCATTAAGTCCATGAATACAGAAGGTGCATTGGTTATCCCAAAAGGCATTACTAAAAATTCATAATGGCCATATCTTGTACGAAACGCGGTCTTCGGAATATATTCTTCCTTTACCTTCAACAGATGGTACCCCAATCTCAGGTTAATCTTTGAATCATGCTGAGCTCCATGGAACTGATCAAACAAATCATCGATATGAGGCAATGTATATTTGTTCTTAACAATGATGTTATTAAAGGCTCTATAATCAATGCAAAGTCTCATAGAACCATCTTTCTTTTTAACAAATAAAACAGGAGCACCCCATGGTGATGTGCTAGGTCGAATGAAACCTTTCTCTAATAAATCTTGTAATTGCTCCTTCAACTCTAAAAGTTCAATTTGAGCCATTCGATTAGGGGGTTTTGAAATTGGCTTAGCATCAAGAACTAAGTCAACAGTAAATTCAACTTCCCGATCTGGTATTATTCCAGGCAACTCATCAGGAAAGACATCATGATACTCATTTACCACCGGCACATCATCAATCTGAATAGTTCCTTTATTTTTCAATGATGTGTGCAAGGTAACATTAATTTCCATATTTTACAATTTTCTCAGCCTCTTGATATGTTATCAACAGTAAGGGTTCATTCTTGTACACAAACTGAAAGTATTTCTAAAAAGAAACTTCCTTAGCTCTACAGTCAATCTTAGCATGGTAAATAGAGAGCCAATCCATACCCAGGAAAACATCAAACTCTACTAGTGGTAAAAAAAATAAGGTTCGCAAGTAGGTTCTTAAAACGGATAAGGATATAAAAATTCTTATAAATTCATTTTGCCTCAACATTTCCCCCAGGTGTTTTTACCACAAGTTCAGGAGTCATTTATTGAGATGGTATTCCCATTTTACAAGAAAAGTTTTTAGAGATGAAAGAATGTGTAGAACCTGAATCAAACAACACACTAGCATAATCTGAAAAAACAAACAAAGTACCTTATACAACTTCATTTGGTGGGCCGACATCTGCTGAAGTAGTCGCAAAGGATTTCACCACCCCTTTCTGCTTGTAGTCTAACTACTTCCTATCACTCAAGATCTTTGTCGGGCACTCGTTTGCATAGTGACCCATCTCATTGCAGTTAAAACATTTCACTAACTGTAAATCAAATTTGGTCTTACCATCACCCTGATCTTTTTCAGTGAAATAACGAGCCTTATGTCCCATCTTACCACATCGGTAGCACTTTCTAGAATTTAAAAGACATTCCCCAGCATGCCTTTTACCACATTTATCACAAACTGGAAACTTAGTTTTCTTACCGTCAGACCTTTTTGAAGAATTCTTTCCTTTCTCTTGCCACCTCGGTCTCTTATTCTGCTGGTTGTTATAGAACACTTGATCATCGACAAACTCCATTTCCACCTTCTCAGCACATCGAACAAGCTTTTCATAACTTTTGAACTCACAAGAATCCAATGCCCTTCGATATTTTGGATTTAATCCTGAGTAAAAATGATTGATTTTACTATCAAGGTCTCAGATAAAATTTGGAGCATACCTTGCCAATCGAGTGAAACTCTCTTCATAGGCAGCCACTGAGTCTTCCTCTTGCCTCAATTCCAAGAATTGTTTTTCCATCCTAAGTCGAACAGCATTAGGAAAATACTTCTCAAGAAACATACCTTTGAATTCATCCCAGTCGAGATAATCAATCTCATCGGCATCCCTGATATTTTTAACCATCGACCACCACTGATCTGCTTCACCCTCCAAACGGTAAATAGCAAGACTAACATTTTGATTATTTGAACACCCCATGACATCGAAAATCTTATCCAGTGATTTAATCCACCCTTCAGCTAGCATAGGGTCAGATGATCCTCTGAATGATGGGGGATGTTGCCTCATGAAATGTTACACCACTGACATGTTCCTCTGCAGTTGATCTGGCTGATCTCGTGCATGGATACCACCACCATTTATCGCTTGAGTCATCTGCGCCATTACCGTAACAAACTATCCAGCTCTAATTCCGACCATCTCAGGATGCTGATTTGGAAGGTTATTTCCTTCTGTATTCCTTCCTAGCACTGCTTCCCTGTTTCCTCTGTGGAAAACCATTCTGAACATACATGTCTTAGATAGAGCAACATGGTAATCTTCAAATGCTATATCATTTCAATTTGGCCATAATTTTTTTGATAATCATTTAATAGAATTATAACTCCTAAAGTAATCTAAACTAACCTCTGATACAAACTATAAGGCCCCAGCCTTAAACCTTACTTAATCTTGAGTTGTTACAAGATTACACATTGAGGATCTTTTCAGGTTTAGAGTTTTAGGGAATTAGATCATAAAACTTGCATTACATTCCACATTTAAACAAAGTGCTTACATAAAGATAGTATTCATTTTTACCATCAATGGAAACAAACATAAAATAAAACATGTATTATTTCTTGACACTTCCTTGACACTATCATCATATCATGTACCTTTCCCATGACCTGTGAAAAACATTTCAAAAAACTTGGAATGATCTTAAAAAGATCAGTAAGGGATATAAAAATATGGAAAGGAAACATGAGTACATATATACATAATAATGAAATCATACTTTACCCATAAAACATAAGCACTTTTACATACCTCATCCAAATTTTGAATAAATCATAGAAATAATAAGACATAAAGGTAACTTGAGGCATTCATAACATTCTTACATAGGGAGTAACCCTCTTGGTTATGTTCGGAATACCCATCACAGTATATTCCCTAAATCTCTTCGGAGAAACCTTAAAGTTTAACTCCTTCACGTTACCCAATGCATTGGAGATCTATATCGGGCTCACCCGCCCTTAGTTTATCACAGAACCACCCGTATTGATAATAATGCCCAAGAACCATAACATAATCGTATCACATAAAACATGCATAAAGGAAACATAACATTTCCACTTTTTAATCAAAATATATAAATACAACACATTGATATATAGAAACATTATAAAAACCATTTCCAATACCAAAATAAAAGAAAATTAAAACATGGTGTTTATTTTTCTTTTAATAAAATGTATGGCTTGTATAGGAAGCTGAAACTCAAATAATAGTCACGACGGCAGAGAAGTCATTTTCGCCGCATACGTACAACAAAAACATTCCCTTTTGTCGTTTAGTAAAACGCTTCGTATAAAAAAGATTCATTTTGGATAAACGTAAAATTAAAAGGGGTTTATACACCATATAAAAGAAGGTTGTGCATAAAACAAAATATGCCTCAATGAATAGAGATTGAGACGAAGTTCCATACCTCGGGTCCAACTTGACTCGATCGTTCTTTAACCTCCTGAATAATAAACTTGAGTTAATTTCTACATGCTTAAGAACCTTTTTTAAGTTCATTATTCCTTTTATGTTACTTATTACCAAGTCATGAACACTATGCAATTATTTAAGTTAATAATGGTCGTTTTAATGATCATTGGTACTTGAGTAAAAAATATGCTCTTTATAATTACAAGTTGTTCATGTATCCATTATATCCAAAGTTATACTCATGATGTATATATCATATATATCATATATATCCAGTATATACATGAATTTATAATATTACGTAACGTTTAGAGGTAAGAAATGAAATGCACCGTTCATGGAGACGGTAAGCCGTACGTACGCATGAACGCTACTTTCATTTCTATTTCATATTTTATGGAAAGGAATCATAATGATATAAAGGTATATTATAATTATAGTATAATATAATATATAATACCATTAATTAAATCCTTTATACGTCCCACATATGGCATTAACGAAATCAACTCGCTTTGAGGGGGCGGTAGTCCGCACTTCCTAAAATGAAGATATCACGTTTACCCATAATGGTAACCATAAAGGTATGCCATAAATGAAAAATACAGAAGCTTAAGTAAATCATAAACATATAATATATAATATATAAATATAGTGACATCTTAATGGCCACCTTTGAAGGTGTTATATGAGTGTTGAACAATCATCATTTCGTGAGGCAGAAATTCGCCATCCATAGAAACAGTATGTTCTTTAACCAATAGATGTAGGTGTGTGTAAGTGTAGCTCGAATAATTCTAATAAAAAAATACTAGTATATTGAGGATACTGGTGTTGTTATAAAATAAAGGAATAAAAAGATTTTAGAGGGTTGGAGAAGCAAAATAAACCATAAGAACACAAGAGAAAACACTACCTTTAAAACGGGTAACTCTTTTTGATTTGAGCTAAAATTCTTCCTTGGGAAGACTTCTGCCCAATGTGAGGATTCAAAGAGTTAGAGAGAGATGTGTAGAGACAAAATGGGCAGTTTTTGGCCGATCCAAAGGCTTTGGAAGCGTGTGTAAGGAGGTAGAGGTGGGAGACTTTTATAAGAGGAGAGGAGGGGCACTCTTGGAAAGTAAAGAAATGTTACTTTATTTTAAAATGAGTTTCGGATTTAAAATGTCCCAAATTGATATAATTAGAGGATAAGGTGATAAGGGTTCTAAATATACCCATCAAATATGTTTTTGATAAGTGTAGGTCTTAGATTTTACATTATCGTTTCATTTTATTTAAATCGTTAAATAATGAGGTAATCGATGCATCATCATGATGTCATAAATAATTTAATTTTTTAATGTCTAAAAATTATAAAAAAATTACTATGATGTAGGAAATATTTTTAGATTTCCAATTACAATTTATAGTTAAAAATCTTACTTGTATAACCCCATGTAAAAATTATTTTAGTAAAAAAATACATGTTTGTGACATTTTTATTTTAACATTAAATAAAAAGATATTAATGTCATTTTACTACATAAGTTGCTCCATGGGGTCCCCATATTGACACATGGATTGTCTTGGTAGGAAATGACACATCCAATAAGGGTAGGACATGTGTCTAGGTCATTTCATATTATTAAAACATTATTTTTACCTTAAATTACAATAATTACCTCTAATCGCGATTAAAAACATAAAAGTTACTATTCACCAAAGAATTATTTTAAACCCATTGAACCACATTTTACTTCTTAATGAAAACCATGTATGTCATATTTTTTAAATTCAAAACATAGAAGTGGTAAAGTTTTATTTAAACGAAAAATCAGTTTTTTAAGTACCACTTAGTGGTTTTACTATTCATCAAAAATTGAGGTTTTTCAGAAAAATACCAAAACTTCACCCTAAACTATATTTGATATTCCAAAATCAAAAATGATGTCTATTTTACAAAATTCAAAACATATAAGTTTCATTGATTAATTTAATAATTAATTCCCGCTGTCAGACCAAATAGCGTGTTTTTATGAAATAATAAGTATCAAAAGATTGACACTAGTTTAAGTCCAATTTCAAATTGAAATTAATTCCAACGACCACTATTGGATTACATGGTAAAAATATATTCTAATTTATCTTTAAAACCAATTAAAAAGATAAAATAATCATATAAATAAATTAGATTAAAAAGAGGTTTTGAATTAAAATACAACATTTTTCACTATTCATTAAAACAATGAACTTTATCAGAAAAATACCAGAAATTTACCCAAAGTTAATTTCAATGTCCCAATCATAAAGAATAAGTTTATTTAGACAAATAGGGCTTATAAAATTGTCAAAATGTTGATTTAAAAATGGTTTTCCATCAAAAGGCAGTAAAATAATCTTTTAAAAATATTAGTGTATTCCATGCAAAAGATTGGATTTATTCTCATTTTAAGCCTCTAAAGCACTATCTAATTCATAAATAGACATAGATAAGAATATATATTATTCATTACTTACTTTGGATGTTACAATAATAATAATTAATTAAACATTTAATTATTCAATTAATAATTTCAATATCACATAATTAATTGCACCATTAATTATCTCAATTAAATATATCATTATCCCATAATTAACTCCACAATTTATTATGCCTAATAATAATATCAATATCACATAACTAATTTCACAATAAATTATCTCAATTCATGATATTAATATCCCATAACTAATTCCACAATTAATTATCTCTAATTCCTCATTTCCACAATTCCTTCATTAATAAATTTACCCCATTAATTAATTCAAACCAGAAATTCAATTTCTAACGAACTCTATAAAATAAACAATTTTTATACATGTAAAGAAAATAATTACTATGGGGATTGAATATTTCAACACCTACATGAAATTGTTGATTAACAATCTCCCAATGAAAATAAAAAGAAATTGAGGGCCAAAATGATGTAGAATGAGATCTGGATCTAAAACCCGAATTCAGAATTAAAAAAAATAAATATCTTATAAATCTAGATCTAGATCTACAATCTTAGATCTATATCTAAAATCCTAGATCTAGATATCCCCAAATATATTTAGATATAACCAAAATAGAGGATTATTTTGCTGAAAGAAAATGAGATGAACTGGAGAAGAATGAGAAAATAACTGGGATATGATTCACTTATAGGAAGAGGTGTAGATCTTAAATCTGGGCTGTGAATCGTGAAGAACAGAGGTCAAGATGGCTTGTGATGCATATGGGGAGCTCTAAAATCATGAAATACCTCATAGGGTTGAATGGGGGGGGGGGGTTAGGGGATTTAAAAATTAAAAAATGTGGGACTTTAAAAATCACTCATGGTGAGCTAGAATGGGGTGCAGTGTTTTCCTTAAGAATGCTCCTAAACTGTGGACCTCTTTTATAGGGGTTCCTTGGTACTCCTTTTAGGGAAAACAGTTTTCCAAACCTTGCTCCAACCATGCCAATCCCCTCTTCCAGGATTCACATGGTTATCTGGGTCGGGGCACACTATTAGAGAAAACCATGCGCCTAAAGTGCATAGCCGTATTTCATCCATTTATCTCAAAATTCCACCCTAACACTCCCCAAAGTCAAACCCAAATCAATGTTACTTAAAAAAGGAAAAATAATAGCTATAATCAAGACCGAGTCTTCTCTAGAAAGGTTATATCTCTTATAATCTCCCCATTTTATAACAGCTTATCCTTGTGGATCACTTCTAGGATTCTCTATGATTTTAAGTTAAAAAGATTCGGCCAATAAGCTTGCATATCTGATTATCTTTCCCATGTTTCCTCCTGTACATGCCCATGTTTCCACAATACACAAACCATCGATAGGTTTGTTCCCTACAACACATTCTCATTATAATCAAACACATGTATCAAATTCTCTCAAAGGACACATATAACTAATTCTAAACATAATCGACCTCAATAATATGAGAAGGGTTGGGGTGATACTGTCAAATTTGTGATACAAGGAAACAATCAAGCATAGCACTATATTTTTATGAATGATCCAATCAGTATGCCACTAGGAAAATTATCTCCACAACCTCAAATAGTCTGGAAAACCTGGGTTCCAAATTTCCCTATATACATATTCTACAATGACCCAATCTAGGTGAAACCTGGAAGAATAAATGATCTACCACTATAAAATATAGGTTCTATTAACATGTATCAATATACAGCTTATGTCCACTTTGATTCATGTCCATACATTTTTAAATTAGCTAAACACTATCTGATGTCTCCTGCACAATACCTAGTCCCAATATATCTGATTCGCCTGCCTCCATCCTACATAGCGGTGATCTAAATGGCCTACCATAAATATCCAATTATAGTTCCATCTATATAGTTTCTTGATAACATTTTTTATAGGAAAACTCTATTGAATCCAAGTACTTATCCCAATAACCATCTAAGTCATGAACACATTCCCACACCATATCCTCAATCACCTATATAGTATGTTCTAACTACACATTTGTTTCTGGGTGGAAGGCAATACTCTATAATACCTATGTACCGAGAAGCTTCTAAAATCCATTCCAAAAGTATGATGTGAAACAAGAGTCATGATCTAAAACTATAGTCTGTGGTACCCCATGTAGATTGACTATCTCCTGAACATAAAAATCTCCCAAGTTCACCAATGATAAAGTCTCCCTTATATTCAATAAATGAACTTCTTTCATTAGTAGAGCCGTAGTAACTCAGATAGAACCATTCTTCCTAAGTGTATTTGGGAGATCCATCACAAAATCCATTGTCACATCACCCCACTTCAATTTTATAATCAGAAACAGTTGCGAAAAACCTCGGGAGCATTGATGCTCTGCCTTCACCTACTAAAAGGTGTAACATCATGTCATGAACCCCACTATCTCCCATTTCAGGCATGGCCGTGAAACTTTTTTCATAGGTCATGATTCATATTTGTCACACATAGATGTACTACCCACTTTGAGGAATGAAATTCCTAAATTATCTCATCTTGCAAGTTTGTAGGCACAATAACCCGATTACTGACATAGATGATTTCATAGTCATCTATTCTTGAATATGAAGAAGACTCCCCACCTTCAAGGTTTTCCCTCAAAGTCAAACACTTCAGATACTAATACTTTCTATCTCAATTCTAGCTCAAAATAGTAGACTCAGTTGAAACTGATATGAGTGTCATATTCTCTTAACCCTATTGAAACACCACATGATTTTCAGATAGAAAAGTCATCTTATCCAAACCTATAGTATACTCATGAACTAAATGAGTTTGTGTCATCTTTATTAGAGAATAGGAAATACTATTCACCTTTTCAGGAATATAATCAAGCTTAACGTCAAATCACGTCATATAATCAACCCATATCCACTACTGGAGATTCAAATCTCATTGCAAAAAGATATAACTTAAGATCTTGTGTTCTGTGTACATAGTAAAATTTTCTCTCAATAGATTATGCTTCCAACACTTTAAATCATAAACCAATACTTCTTTCTCAAGGTCATGTATAGGATAGTTCATTTTGTGTGGCCTCTGCTATCCAGACCTATACACTACGAATCAATATCCCTGCATCAACACATCTCCATGTCCGATCCCAAAAAACATCACAATATACCATGTGATTCTCCCCTGACTTGTGAAGGATCATGATCTGTGATGATGTCATAATTTTCTTCAACTCCTAAATGGATTTCTCACCTGCTTCTGACAAATAAAATATTAATCCCTTTTTGGTCAAGACCAAAAGTGGTGCTAGAAAATGTAAAAATTCCAGGATGAATCTTCACTAATACCCAACTAATCCACAAAATATTTGGATAAATAAAACATTATTGGGTTGCTCCCAATATACCACTTCATGAAACTTATTTGGGTCCACTAACACACCTTCCTCTGAGATGATGTGTCCCAACAATGGTACCCGATCAATCCAAAAATGGCACTTAGATAGCATGGTGTATAGCCGACTCCCCCTCAGTGTACTCAGGATTATGTCATGGTGTTTGGTGTGATAATCACAGGTCATAGAGTATGCTAATATTTCATCCACAAATACGAAAACAAACTGATCTTGGTATGGGTGTAAGATTTAGTTAATCAAGGACATAGACATTGGTGGGGGGGTTCGTTAACCTAAATGACATTACAACAAACTCATACAAACCATATTTTCATTTTAAAGTAGTCTATAGTATACCAGAAGTCCAAAATATCAATTGATGATACCTTGATCTCAAGTTGATATTTGAGAACACACAAGATCCTATCAACAGGTCAAATATTTCATCAACAGAAGGGAGATGATATATATTCTTCATATTTATTTGGTTCAACTTCAAGTAATCAATTCACAAACATGTAGTCTTGTTAACCTTTTAAGAAAGTAGCACCGGAGAACCCCAATGATATATACTCAGATGGATGAATCTCTTATCCTCCAACTCCTCCATCTGAGTCTTGATCTCTTGAAGCTGTTTTAGTTCCATTATTTACTATGGAATAAAAAATGGATCATCCCATGACATGAACTCAATTGTGAATTCCATATCTCTATTGGGTGGAGGCCTTGAGAATTATTCAGTAAAAAAATACTAAAAATATTACACCTCTAGTGGAAATATATCATGATTTACACCTCTGTCATCCAACAATAAACTATCCACCTAGGATGTGAGCTCCCCTAGTTGTTGATTAATTGTCCCTTCTCGGCCTTCCTTGATATCCCACTCTCCAGGATGAATATAGTTGTCACTATTAGATGAAGTAATGGTCACTCCCATATAGTAACAATCAATGTGGGCTCAGTATATGACTATCCAGTCCATACCCATAATTAGTTTAAATACTGACATATCAAGAATATGGACATCCTAGAGAAACTCGTACTCCCTGTTCTCAAGAGAACTTATCCTACAAAAAAAATTGTCACTAGACTGTACTCCCAATGGTGTATCTATTATCATTTCCCCATTCATAATCTCCACCATTAGCCTTTAACCATTAAAAACTTTTGTAGATATAAAATAATGAGAGCCACCAGTATTAATTGAGGAATTAGCTAATGTAGAATCTATAAGAATAATACCTATCTCTATTGACGGTCCATCCTCTATATCATAAAGTGTAGGATACAATAAATGTATTTTTGTAACCCCTATTCCTTTAGATACATTATGACTCCCTTGATTTGTGCCACTCTACTGATATGGGTGATATTTCCTAGAACCACCACACCCACCGCCTCTACTGCCTCAGCTAGTAGAACTTCACCTTCCAGACCAATATGGTGCATCAGATCCACTTCCTGCACCCTAGTTTGGTTTACCTAATCTATCACAAACTATCTATCACTACATATATCAGAACCTCTTTAGATGTCCCATATTTCGAGAAGATATGAACTCTATGTGTGGTCTGAAATAATTCCTTTGATAGTTCCCCATCCTACTACTACTTGAGTGATAGATCACTCCAGTAAGGTCATATGCAACTAATCTGTCAATTTGGGATCTATGCTTCCAAATGATCTAGATAAAGTTGTCATAGTGACACTTCCAGCTCTCAGAGGTCATTCCCCTATTCATCTAACTGAAACCACATGTATTGCACTCAAATCCTCCCTTAGGTTCCCCTCAGTTATGATATTTCCATTCACCATTTAATAAAATCTAATTAGAAACATCATATGTATATATCCACAACCCATCAATTAATTTACCAATTATTTAATCATACTCACAATTTCAATATCTCATAATTAATTCACTAATTAATTATTAAATTAATAATATCAATATCACATAATTAATTTGACCATTAATTATATCAATTCAAGATATCATTAGACCATAATTAACTCGACAATTAATTATATAAAATAATAATATCTATATCACAAAACTAATTTCACCATCAATTATATCAATTCATGATATCAATATCACATAATTAATTCCATAATTAATTATCTCCAATTACTCAATTTGACAATTCCTTCATTAATTAATTTTCCATATTAATTAATTCCACCAGGAAATTCAATTTCTAAAAAACTCTAGAAATTATAAAATTTTCATACACATAATAAAAATAACCAAAATAGGATTTGAATATTAGAGAACCTACCTCAATTTTTTTATGAATGATCGCCCAATGAAAATCCAAAAAAAATTGAATGGTGCAACAACATAGATTTAGATCTGTATCTAAAATTATAAATAAATATTAAAAAAAATCTTATAAATCTTGATCTAGATCTACAATCGTAGATATAGATCTCACCAAATATATTTATATCTAACAAAAATAAAGGATTACATCACTGAAAGAAAATGAGAAGAATGAGAGAATAATATGAAAAGAACGGAGATAGGATTGACTTACTAGAATAGGCGAGGATCATTGATTTGGGCTTAAAATCTTGAAAAAAGAGGCTAGGAAGTCTTGGAATTCATTCAAGGGAGGTCTAAAATTGGGAATGACCTCTTAGAGTCGAATGCGCAGTTGAAATGGGTGAGTTTTAGGGGATCAAGGGAATTTAAAATTAAAAAATGGGGGACATTAAAAACCATTCCCTGTTTGATGGGATAGGGTTCATAGTTTTCCCTTACCATATGCCTCTTTTATTGGGGCACAATTTTACTCTTTTGATGGTTCACATTTTTCCAAACTGTGTTCCAGTTTTGTAAACCCCCTCTGCCTGGGTTTTCACGGTCAGCTCAGTTAGGGCGCATGGTTAGGGAAAAGCATGTGCCAGCTGTGAACAACCCAATTTCTTATATTTTTCTCAAAATTCCACCCAAACACACCCCAAAGTAAAACCAAAATGAAAAGTACTTAATATAATGTAAAATAATAGCTGTAATCAAGACAGAGTCTTTTCTAAAAAAGGTTGGGATCTTATATCACTTTTTTTCTAATTATTACTGTACATCAATTTTCAATTTGTATTCATCCTATTGGGTTCTTAAAATATCCATTTTATATAATAAATAAAAAAATTCACATAATATATTCAGTATAAAAGGTGAATGTTATAGATAATTATAATAAGGGAAACCCATTATTCGATTATTTTAATGAATTTCAGTACACATTGAAGAAAATGAGTAATTGAATTGAAGAATATAATTACTCCACTATGGTAGGTGTTATCCTATAAATTCAACCAAAGGTTAAAGTTATAGACAACATTCATCCCTATAGAATCTCACCTTCTTATTACATAACTTTTCAAAATATTTTAGAAATATAGGATATTTAAAGTCTAGTGTGATAGAAATAAGGTACGTAATACATGAAAAAATATAAAAATATTTTAATCACCTTGAAAATATTATTGAAAATTTCATCCTAGGTAATATTAGTACATCTCATAACCTGGATATGTACATCAATGGAAAGGGTGAGTAGAATGCCCAGTTACGAAAACAAGTGAAACAGTTTACAAGTGAACTTGAACGATATCAATAAGAACATGGGGAATATCAAAAAGTTATGATAAATAGTCATATAATAATAATAATAATAATAAATTGAAACATAAATTGAAAATGTGGTTACAACATTTAAATAATAAATTCCTATACATATCACCAAGGTCCATCCCCATGGTGTCATAAAAATTTCCAAGTTTATTCACCAATCTATCATAAAACTTGTCATCTCTAGAGATTAATTTATTTACCCAATGCATTGGAGTGCTATCAGGGTGAACCCTTAATTTGTGTTTATTTTTACGTGATCCACATATATAATAATAAATAATTTCATTAATTACCTTAAAGAGAATAAAATAAATTGGTTTCATATCAAAATCATGGTGTTTTAAAAAGTGATTAAAACCATGATCAATATATCATTCATAAATCACAGAAAAGGAATGAGGGGTTTATGTAGGTAAAATAAAAAACATAATATATCATTTAATGTATTGATGAATACACCCGGAACTGAATTATTTTTGGGTAAACACATAATTAAAATAAGAGAATTTCTTGGGAAAAAAGATAGGCTTTGAGATGAAAATTATGCAGCATAACGACTATGCAACATAATTTAAAAAAAATTAAAAAGAGAGGGGATAGAGGAAAACCATTAATAATAGAATCATAATACAGTATATGTAAAGAATAAAATTTATATTAGAACATGTTATAGAAATATGAACAATATACCAAATAAAAGATAAGTAAAAATAAAAAATAGAACTTGTGATTTCCCTTATGGAAATTTGGCAGCCTAACAGCATCACATAAAAATTCAGAAAATCATTTGATGAGAGTGGAAAGGGTATGTCATAATTTTTAAATAAAATAGACTAAAAAAATATATAGAATAACATATCCTAATTTAAGAAAATTGAAATTTAAAAGACATGAAATAAAATAAGTCTCAACTGAAAGAGGAGGGTGAACAGCTCCCTTACCTTGAAGAGTAACTTCTAAAACATGAAGTTTGGGGCATTGGGGGGATTGAGGGAACCTTGGGAGGACTCCATGGGAGGTAAAAATAGTAGAAAATTGTTGATGATGAATTTTGAATTAATTGAATGAAGGAATGGGTTGGTATTTATAGCAAAAGTGAGGGAACATTTTATTAATTACCAAGGGACACATCATTTGTGTTAATTGAAAATCAAGGGCTTTACCTTGGTATTTTTCCATGTTATTTTACTATTAGGACACATAATAACATATTTTATTCCTCAGGAGTCTACCATAATTATTACATCATGATTACATCATTAATTAAGTCATTAAACACATCCAAACTCAAAAATGTGTTTTTACTATTCACCAAAAAACAAAACATTTTATAAAAAACTCATAAATTCACCATAAGCTAATATCAATGTTCATAATTCAAAAATGAAATCCATTTTATGAAAATAATTTTCTAATTATGAGATGTTTAATTTTTATGTAAAATCACTATTTAGTTGAAAAAATACTAATAATTAACTAATAAGTTTTGAAACAATGATTTACTTATTATATTATATCACATTACCATTCAAGATGCCTAAATTATATTTTTACATTCCTAATTAAGGTTACTATTCCATTAGTCACATTTCTATTAATAAAGGTAATATTACTATTCATAATTTATTATTTACAAAAAATTAAGTTGATCTTATGAGACTGTATTTTTTACTGATCACAACTATATAAGACCATTTATTTAAAAGTCATTACACATTATCAATTATTTAAAGTATAAGAAATATTTTAAAATTCCTTTTTTATATTCATCAATAATAAAAAACATCTAAAAATTCATCCTATATTTAGCTTGACATTTGAAATTCAAAACAATTACCTTAATAAGAAATATAAATTTTATTTATACAAAATGATTACACAATTTAACTAAGATCTCACTACATAGCCCCTTATAACACCTACATAGGACCTAAGGGCAAGGTGTGAAATGTTGATAGAATATTGGGGTGGATTAGACAACATTACCCAAGTGGTGATTTCTATCAGCTTGAACTTCTCCCAAAGTTTATTATGTTCAACCTTAATATATTGAAGATTGGGTTATGCTTAGTCTAGAGAAAAGCCTAGTGATGCTACCTCGTTCCCATGCTTTGACAGACGGGCATCGTATGGACCGAGTCTACTGGATGAGGCCACCGAATGTACTTTCTGTATTAATTAACCATGATCATTTTTATCTAAAATAATAATAACAACATTAAGAGTATAGTTTCCAACAGTCATATAATAGTCGAAACCCAAAAATATCATTTTAATGATACTCAATTGATTAATAAAAGGATATAGTTTTTTCAAGTAAAAAAAATGATATAAAAAATGAGGAAACAAATATTACTCAAAAGTTCGGGCCATTACATTCTTTCCCCCTTAAAAAATTTCATCCATGAAATTTAAACTCTTACACTTAGAAGAGACAAGGTGTGGGTATTCCTACCTCATTGAATCCTTTAGTTCCCACATGAATTCTTCACACTTTTAGTTCCTCCACAACACCTTAAAACGGTGTGTAGTATTGTTGCGTAGAAACATGTCTCCATGATCCAAGATCTCCATCGGCTACTCCTCATAAGATATGACATGTTCTAGTTGTACCACCTATGGATTTAGAACATGTAAAGGTTCAACTATGTACTTCATCAAGTGGGATACATGGAAGACATCATGAACTTGTGAAATAATTAGAGAAAGTTAAATCTGATAGGCCACTTCTCCTATGATATTAAGGATTCCATAGGGGCCAAAGTACCTAGGGTTGAGCTTCCCTTTCTTCCCAAACCTCATGACTCTCTTCCAAGGTGAAATTAGAAGAGAGTATTTATCACCAACCTCAAACTCGAAGTC
Source organism: Viscum album (assembly GCA_963277665.1). Classification (NCBI taxonomy): domain Eukaryota; kingdom Viridiplantae; phylum Streptophyta; class Magnoliopsida; order Santalales; family Viscaceae; genus Viscum; species Viscum album. The sequence goes on along the minus strand of OY728143.1, from coordinate 954,635,458 downwards.
CCTTTGATAGTTGTTGGCATAGATATTTTTTCGACTCTGATTAGCCTTAATGTGTTGCTGGATGGAATGATCCTTTTTTGTCATCTCTTGCACAAGATCAGACCCAGTAATCTTTCTCTCACTATCTTCATCCCAACAAGTTGGAGTTCAAATTTTCTTCCCATATAGAGCTTCATAGGTTTCCATTTTAATTCTTGAGTGGAAACTATTATTGTAAGAGAACTCAAAAAATGGGATATGTTGATCCCATCCACCTTTAAATTACATTTATTATGTTCTCATCATGTCCTCGAGTGTTTGAATAGTCCTTTTATTTTAGACATCAGTTTGGTGGTGATATGCCATACAAAAATTCAATTCGATACGTAGATTATGTTGAATACTTCTCCAAAATATTGATGTGAACCTTTGATCATGATCAAATATGATATAAAGTGAAACTCCTTGCAGCCTTACCACTTACTTCATGAAAATATAGTAAATTGTATGAAGAGACAAATCATCCCGAATAGATATAAAATAGGTAGTCTTGTTGAGACGATCCACTATAACCCATATCACATTATTTCTTTAGAAATTCTTAGGAGACCAGTGAAAAAGTCCATAGTTATATCGTCCCACATCAATGATGGAATGGTTAGTGGTTGTAATAACCCTTTTGGAAGATTTCACTCTTCCTTCACTTGCTGACATATCAGGAACCTTGTAGTGTAGTCGACAATCTATCTTTTCATATTATCCCACCAATAATGATCACGAAGATCCTGATATTTTTCTTGCTTCCACAATTTATAGATAAAGCAGAGATATGATATTCATCCATTAGATCCTTATTTATTTCTCGAAAGGCTAGAGCACATAGTCTTGTATGGAATTTCAGTACACCTACTTGATTAGTATCGAACTTAGGAAACTTTCCATCCTTCACAGCCTCAAACTTCTTCTATAAAAACAATATTATTTTTTATCTTTATTAATATTCTCTATTAATGAAGGTTGGGAAATAATTTGGGATATGTTTGATGATGTAACATACCTTATAAATCCCATATCCATTATCACTAGTTCTTGGATCAAAAGATCTCTTTGAATCCTCATCATTTCTAGAACAATGATGTCCTTCATACTTAATGCATCAATGACTTTATTTTCTCTTCTGGGATGAAAATGATTTGAACAATCATAGTATTCAAGAAGTTTCAACCATATATTATGTATCATGTCCAATTACTTTTGTGTGAAAATATACCTCAAACATTGATGGTCTATGTATATATTACATTTCTCTCCATAATGATAGTGCCTCCAAATCTTCAGAGAAAAAAATACTACATCCAGCTCAAGATCATGTTTAGGATAGTTCTTCTCATGAGTCTTCAACTATCGTGATGCGTAAGCAATGAATTTGTCATTTTTCATGAGGAAGAACCAAATCCCTTTCATAGATGCATCAATAAAAAAAACAAATCCTTCTCCACTTGAGGGAAGAGTTAACAAGGGTGCAGTAATTAGTGTCTTCTTCAACTAATGGAAATTTTCATCACACTCCTTTATCTAGATGAACTTGACCCCTTTTTCAGTTACCTTGGTTAATGGATTAGAAAATCAGGAATGTTTTTTCAAAAAACCTCCTATAATATTCCAATAATCTAAAGAAACTACGAATATCATTAATTTTTATAGGATGAGGCCACTCCTCTATAACCTTTTTATTTGTATGGTCAACTGTGATTCCTTCATTGTTTACATTGTGATATAAGAAAGCAACTTGTTGTAACCAAAATTCACATTGGATGAACCATCCAAAAATCCTATCATTCTGTAGAGTTTTCAAAATAACCCATAGATGATCCTCATTCTCATCATGAATTTTAGAATATATGATAATATCATCAATAAAAACTACAAAAAAGTTATCAAGGTAGTCCTTAAAGACTATTCTTCAAATCCATAAAAATAATCGTTGCATTAGTCAGTCCAAAGGTAATAACAAAAAACTCAAAATTCCCATATCTTTATTGGAAGGCGGTTTTTTGAATATATTCCATATTTACACTCAATTGATTATAACTATAACAATGATTAATATTAGAGAAGAATTTAGTCCCACAATGTTTTTCAAATAAGTCATCAGTTATTGGAAGAGAGTATTTGTTCTTAATTGTGATCCCATTAAATTCTCTATAATCAATGAATAGACAAATTGATACATCCATCTTCTTCACAAAGAGAATAGGTGCTCCAAGGAGACATGCTTGGTCGGATAAACCCCTTCTCCAAAATATATTGGAGTTTCTCCTTTAATTCCTCAAGATCCACATTTTCCATCCTATATGGGGTCTTTGATATCAAAGGAGATCTAGGTATGAGGTCAATGGATAATTCTACCTCTCTTACCGGGGGAGGTTTGGGTAACTCCTTTGGAAATACATTAATGTATTCTTGGATGATGGGGACATTTTCTATCCTTATACTATTTCCTTCTTTTGCTTCACCGATAAACTCTATAAATAAGGGTATAAGAGGTTCTTCTAGACAATGATATGGTCATGAAATATCACCTTATAAGATAACTATAGGATTCCTATTCAAGAAGACTGATATTTCCTTACTTCTATATTTGATCTTAGCATTATACTTTGAGTGCTAGTTCATCCATAGTATAATGTCGAATTCTAACAAGGGAATGACTACAAGATTAACGATAAGATTATACTCTCTAATGAAAATACTATAGTTTCAAAAGACTATTAATGCTTGGATAATCCCACCAGGAGTCTTGTCTGATAACTCTAATTTTAGAAATTCAGAGTTTGATTCGAAATTATTTGCAAACTTGGAAGAAATAAAGGAATGCATAGAACTAGAATCAAACAAAGTGGCTGCTAACATTTATAGAAAAAAAGAGTACCTTCCAACACATCATATGGTGATTCAAATTCATCCATATTGATAGAAAAAGCATGACCTTGCTCCCCTGGTCTATTCTGAGGTTGTTGGTGATCCCCTCCACTTCCCTCAGATTTGGACACTGATTATAAATGTGCCCAAGATATCCACACATGAAGAATTGAATTTCATGTAGGTCCTGTATCATCTTTACCTTTTCATTAGTGTTTCTTAGTTGAGGCTTCACCTCCCTATGACAATTCCACGTGATATGGCCATATCTTCCACACTTGTAGCACTTCCCACTCCTGAGAAGGTAGTTCATTGAATTATTCTTCCCAAATTTATTACACATGGTCTATTGCACTTCCTTTCATCTTATTCCCTAATCATAGCTCCTCTCTGATCCAAGATCCATCGATATCTTATTTCCATTGGATTTATGAGACTACTGCATCTCACTGAACTCTAGTTCGACTTTCATATCACTCCACACGATATCCTCAGAGTTATCATAGTATAGGTAGGATATATTCTTCCTTAGATGAGGTATTAGTCCACCAATGAATCTATAAACCTTCCCATTAGGATCAATGATAAATATTCTGGTGTAATGGTAAATTCATGTGAATTTCATATTGTAGCTTCCAATAGATTCATTCTCCTGATACTTCAGCTCGAGAAACTCCTTCTCCATTTTTGTTCTCATCGAATGAGGGAAATTATTATTGAGGAAGATCCCCCAAAACTGTTTCCACTACATAGCTTAAACCTCCACTATTGGCCTCAAGATTTTAATTTTTTCCCACCATTGATCATCTTCTCCTCTAAGCAGTAAACATCCATGGTGACCTTCTCTTATTCTAAATAGCGGTGCACATAAAAGATGTTTTCGATAGAGCTGATCCCCAATTTAGCGATCAATGGGTTGGTAGATCGATATAACATTGGTGGTTGTTAACACATAAATTAATTAACATAATTTTTTTCCCTTCATGGTGAAATTGGTCTCTCATCTTGATTCATGTTAGTTCCCATAACTTGATTCAGTTGTTTCATCAATATAATGAATGTTTGAATTTTGGCTTCCATCAGAAGGCCATCAGTGTGTGGTCCATTGCAGTCACCATTTTCACAGTTCCTCCTATTTCCCACCATTTTCTAAAATAATAAATCCTTAGTGAGAAGATTAATTTATTTATGAATTTTTTCACTATAAAGTATTTTTATGTCTTAAAACTTCATGCTTAAACATATTATTCTAAAACAACAATTATATTTCTCTATAAATCCTTCATAATGATTCCTAAAAAGCTTGTGATTAACCAAACATATCCCCCTGGAGTGTCAAAACAGGAGTGAAAAAGGCCCATTTTCGTACACTAGTTCCCATTCGAGTCTAGCTCAAAGTGTCATTTTTGGGATTTACCCCTAGAAAAATATGTGCCAGAACAACATTCACTTGTTCGTATCCAAACAGGGATCAATTTGTTCCGAAACTACTAACTTTATATTTCACCAAAATACCTAGAAGTTTTACTATAATCAAACTTTTATATAGGGTTCTTACAAAAATTTTCATATATTAATTTCCACAAATAACTAAACTATCATTTGATACCAACTATAGAATCCCTCCTTCTTATTACATAACTTTTAATTACTTTTTACAAATAGAAGATATTTAAAGTCAAGTGTCTTAGAAATAACGTACATAATACATGAAGAAATATAAAAATATTTTAATCCCATTTAAAATTTGCTTAAAAAGTTTATTCTATGAACAATTACCGCATCTCATAACCTGGAGACATACATCAAAGGAAAGGGTGAGCAGAAGTCTCAATAAAGAAAATAAGTGAAACAGTTTACATGTGAACTTGATCGATATCAATAAGAACTTGGGGAATATCATAAAGGTATAATAAATAGGCATATAATAATAATAATAACTTGAAACATAACTTTAAAATGTGGTTACAACATTTAAATTATATATTTATAATCTTATCACCAAGGTCTATCCCTAAGGTGTCATAAACAATTACAAAGGTTAGTCAACAAGGTATCATAAAACCTGTCATCTCTAGAGATTAATTTCTTTACCCAATTAAATGGAGAAAAATCATGGTCAACCATTAATATGTCCTTATATTCATGTGATCCACATATATCATAATTCAAAATTTCATAAATAACCCAATGGAAATAAAAGAAGTCAGTTTGATATCAAAGTCATGACGTTTTAAAAAGTGATTAAAAACATGATCATTATATAAATCATAAACCACAGAAAGGGAATGGGGATTTTATGTATGTAAATTAAAGAACCAAATATATCATTTTTATTTATTTATGAATACTCCCATAACTAAAATAGGTTTGGTTATTTACATAAATAAAATAAGATAATTTCATGAGAAAAAAGAGAGAGGTTTGAGATAAAACTTCTACAGTATGACGACTATGGAACAATTTTTTAGAAAACATTAAAAATAGATGGGTTAGTGGATAACCATTAATAATATAATAATTATATAGTATAATGACATAATAATATGGATATAAGAACATGTTATGGAAATATTAAAGATATACTACATAAAAGATAACTTGAAAGGAAAAAAGAGAAGTTGTGATTTCCTTTATGGAAATTCGGCAGCCTAACAGCGTCACACAAATATTCATAAAATCATTTGATGTGTGTGAAAATGGTCTCTCAGAATTTTTACATAAAATGGACATAAATAATGGTATATAATAACATACCCCAATATATGAAAATGGTAATTTAAAATACATTATATAAGAGAAGTCTAGAGTAAAAGAGGAGGGTGAAAGGCTCCCTTACCTTGAAGAGTAACTTCACAAAATCAAAGATCAGGACCTTGGGGGCTTCAAGGAACCTTTTTAGGACTTCATTAGAGGTAAAATACAATATATTAATTGATAAGGAATTTGGAAAAAATGGAATGAATGAATGGGTTGATATTTATAGCAAAAGTGAGGGAATATTTTATTAATTTTCAAAGGACACCTCATTATTGGTATATGAAAACCATGGTATTTTCCCATGGTATTTTCCACTTTGGAAACCTTGTAAAATATTTTATTCCACAAGAGTCTACTAAAATTATTAAATCATTATTAAATCATTAATTATGTCATTAAACACATCAAAACTCAAAACAGAATATTTATTATTCACCGAAAAATAAAATATTTTATAAAAAAATCATAAATTCACCGAAACCAAATATCGATGTTCAGGATTAAAAAATAAATTGTATTTTATGAAAATAATTTTCTAATTATAAGACATTTAATTTTTAACTAAAATCACTATTTTCCTGAAAAATACTAATACTTAAGTAATAATTTCTAGAATACTTATTTACATATTCTATTATATCACATTACCATTCAAAATGCATAAATTATATTTATACTTTCTTAAGTGAGGTTACTATTCCATTGGTCAAAATAATATTTATAAGGGTAATATTACTATTCATAATTTACTGTTTACGAAAAATTAAGTTGATATTATTAGAATCTAAATTTTTTACTAATCACAACTGTATAATACCATTTTTTAAAATCATTTCACATTGTTAATTTTTCAAAGTATAAAAAACACTTTAAAATTAACTTTTTTTTACATTCATCAATTATATAAATCTTCTAAAAATTAATTCTATATTTATTTTGACATTTAAAATTCAAAAATCATACCATAAAAAGAAATAACAATTTTATTTATACAATAGTTTACACAATGTAACTAAGGTCTCCGTACATAGGCCCTTATAATACCTACATACAACCTAAGAGTAAGGTGTACAATGGTGATAAAATCTTGGGGTGGCTCGGACAACATTGCCTGAGTGGTGATTTCTATCATCTTGAACTTCTCCCAAATAAAATTACGTTCAAGTATAATATGTTGAAACTCATCTTAGGCTTGGTACATAGAAAATCCTAATGATGCTACCTCCTTCCCAAGCTCTGTCAGATGGGCTTCGTATGGCCCGAGTCTACTGGATGAGGCCATCAACTCTTCTTTCTGTATTAATTAACCACAATCAATTGTATTTATAAATAATAATCATAACGGTAAGAGTATTGTTTCCAACTGTAATATACTAGTCAAAACCCATCATTATCATTTTAATTAGACTCACTTTATTAATAAAAGGATATATTAATATAGTGTACAAAATAAAATAACACAAAAATTCAAGAAAAAATATTATTCACAAGTTTCGGTCATTACAATCCCCCTCAACTACATCTCCTAAACCATTAATATTGCATTTTTTTGTTTAAAACTCATACTCCATATCTTATGAACATTAAATTATGTTTCTTGGAATAATCTAATAAGTATTCATCCATGGTATGACTACTTCTCCATATAGTTAAAGAAATATAATATAAATGGGGTATGACTCTCAAAAAAAAGTAATAATAACTATTTTGGAGATGAAGTTGATGCGAATTACAGTTGTACTTCATTGTGTTCTATAAAAGAGGAAATGCCTCACATTTTTGATAATTACACCATTGGAACTAGATATTAACTCATGGACTTTTGAAGGTAATATTTGTGGGGGAATATACATTCTTTTATGTGATTCAATGGACCTCGATGGGGATATTTTACGATATATAAATCCTTAATTCCTATATTAATTATATATTTATAGTGGAAATAACACTTTAAATACTTTACATACTCATAATAAGACATATCATACATCTATTAATATGATCTATCATGAATTTTTAAAATCTTCTAAACAAATGAAAATATAATATAGCCAATTAATGAGTAATAAAAAACCCAAATATGATAAAAAAGAATAATAATCTCTCATTCAACCACCTCAAAGATTTTTAAAATTATTGATAAAACATTTTAATAGATAAATAGTTATTTAATATACACGGATAGTAATCAGTGATTCCAATGGTGGGACCAAGACATGTAGTCCCAAAATGTAAATACCAAAAAATATTTTCTAATAATTATTCCAACATATATAGAATTTGATAAACTCTATTCTATTATTTGGAATAGTTAATAAAAAATCCTAAGGAATTATTAAATTTAATATTAATGGTATATTAATATTTATTAATATCCATACCTTCTCTTAATAAATATTTTCACCTTAATAACTAATATTTTATTGAATGATGGTTCTTATAGACTCTGTAAATATTCTCGGTTTCTTGAATATGCACATTTTTAACCTTACTCATGTAGAATAATATATAATAATAAAATTAAACATTAGTCAGAAAAATAAATAAATCAATACAACCAAATAAAAAAATTTAAAATTGGTCACATTATAAGGGATCAATATTAAATGTGAAGTAATTCAAAAATAATATACATGTAAACAATAGTAAATTAAGGCTATGTATCTTTGTAAATTCGAAAACATCCATTGAGTTGACTACATACAAATTTAGGTTGGAACTACCTATAAGCATGATGATGAGTTAATTTGTTTATAACCCACTAGAGACCCACAACTAGCCTACCTTATTGGACTCCCATATGGACTTTGATATTATAGGGGACCCATACAATCTAATTTGGACTACATTGTAACTATCTTCATCCATCACTAAGATGGATATGATCCATATTATTATAGTAAGGGTTGGAATGGTCACCTTTTCATAAAACACAACAATCAATAATCAACATAGCCTAAACAAGTCTATTCAAACATCCTTCCAACACCCATCAATGCAATGTATATTTTTAAAAGAAAAAACTATTTAATATCACAAACAAGGCTATAACACTTGATACTACTAAAAATTTTCAACGAAAAACATATTTTTTTCAACATTATTAAAAATAAAAAATTGAGAATAAAAGTAATCTTAAAAAGTTCCAAACATGACTGAAAGACCTAATTAAAAAAACACATTAACAATCTCTCTTGGAATGAAATTTTGAAACCATGAAAAAAAGTATCGTCTACTTTATTGAATGAATCCTATCATTATTTAATATGACTACATACTTACATATACACATTAAATAATGTGTTTATATATATATATATATATATATTTCAAAATGAATACATATATATGGATGTTCATATAGGATTTCAAGAAAAAATTAATGAGATAAAATTTAGGATGCTTTACGTAAAATAAAAATCTCCATGTAATTACACTAAAATCAAAACAAACCAACTTAAACTTCAAGAAGTCATTGCATGAAATAAATTTTGATTTATTAAATAAAAAGCAAAGAATGAATATTAACAAACACTTTGTGTGGATTATATCTACAAAAGGAACTTTATTACATTTTTACTTAATACACTCCAAGGATGAAATTGGTGTGTGGAATTCGTAATACGCTACAATGTAGCAATAAAAGTCATTAAAGGGTCAATATGAACCCAAAATCATAGAAACAACCAAATAAAAATTCATTATAGAAGGGAAATGAATGATGAATAATTAATATCAAGAGATAATGAATAAAAAATAGATATCACTAAAAAATTAATCAATGACTGAGGATGAGGAAAAAATAATATACCTTTGATTGAAGCTCTGGATCATCGAAATAAATTAGAGATATCTCCAAACAAGGAATTCATTTGATCGTAGAATTTTTCAAGCCTTGGATTTGAGCCTTGGAAGTGTTCAACCCTTGATTCGAGCCAAGATTCATGTTTGGATTCGATGAGGAGGAGTGCTGATAGGAGGTAGATTCCGTGGAAATATTTGGATATCATGATAGGTTTGCGACTAGTTTGGGTTCTTCAAATAGATCGGGACACTTTTATGTTTGCTTCCAAAAAAGTGCTGATAAAGATCCATTTTATCTGCATAAAATTAATAATTATTTATAAAAGGAATCTTTATCAGCTCTTTTTTAGCACCGATAAAACTTCATCTTTAGCCATGCCAGAAAACACTTATAAAGATGTTTGTTATCAACTCTTATTAATTAAGCATTGATAAAGGATTGATAATTATAATTATAAATAAACAATTTTGTAAATATATTTAATACATATATATATATTTCAATATAGTTTATATTTTCATAATTAAAATATATTTATTATAATTTAATAATTATTTAAATATATAATTATTAATTTATAATTATATAAATAATTTTTTAAAAAAATAATGTAAATATATAAATATATTTATATCATTATATATATTTATAAAATTATATATATAAATATATATAACAAATATATATAATTATAAATATAGTAACTATACTCCTTATTTATATAAATTTATTATGATTTTATAATTATTTAAATATATATAATTATTTTTATATAATTATATAATTACCTTATAAATAATTATAGTTATTTTTTTATAATTATAAATATATAAATGTATAAATATAGTAAAGAAACGTTTATAAAAATATTTATTTATAAATATTTCTTCATAAATAAATTTATAAAATTATTAATGAATATTTAATCATAAGTGAATACATATTAAAAATGAGTGAAATTGAGTAAATAAAAATGGATACACTTTAAGAATTTTAGAAAAATGGATAATTTGCATTAATTAAATATAAATTAATAAAAAAATATGGATTTATATTGAATAAATATTAAAAATATTAAAACGTAGTAAATAAATAAATACATATATATATAATAGAAAAGGATTAAATTTCAAAAAAGTAAAATCATAAAATATTAAAAATATAAAAAATGAATTAATACATATCTTTAACAAAATTTTAATTTTTTTTATTAATGTCTTAATATATTAAAGGTATCATGTTATAATGAAATTCTAAAATGAATACTAAAATTTAATAAATTACATAAATATTAGGTGTATGTGTTTCTTTATAAGATTTTATTAATTACATTTATATTTGTGTGTGTGTTATATATAAAAATTCATTAATTACGTATATGTATGTGAAATAAATATAACACATGTTTGATATATGTTAGTTTAAAAAATAAAATGACATTAAGTTATATCAATTACTTGATGCAGGTAGTTAGTATTTTTAGTACATATTAATTTTTAATTATAAACCATTTTTATCTAATTAACGACTTATTTAATTTAAATCATAAATATTTTTTATTATTTAAATCATATATTTATATACATTCATATATATATATATTTAATATATATTATGTATTAATATTATTAAAAACTATTTAAATAAAAGATTGTTTCATATTTTTAATAATTTACTTATTTTTTAAATTTTAAATTTAATTATTTCGTTTTACATATATATATTTAACACATAATATTTATTAGTATTTATTATTTATATATAGTATATTAAATTTATTCATTTTTATAAACAATTATTTAATTAATAAAAGTTTTAATGATTATTTAATTTACTCATTTTTTTAGTGAACTATTTAATTATTTCATTTTATTCATAACCTTTATCAGTTCTAAAAAATTGATGATAAGTAATCCCTCTATTATCGCAAAAAATAAAACACTGATAAAGGGTACCCTTTATAAGCACTAATAATAAAGCGATGATAAATGGAACCTTTTATCAGTGCAAAATAAAGACGCTGATAAAAGTTATGTTGAGTAAATGAGTTTCCTTTTGACTTTTCCATTTATTTATGTTTTGAAAGTAAAAAACACATTTTCTGAAGGAAAATTACCATTCTCTAAGAAATTCTTTCTTAAGAAAATTTTTCTTTCTCTAAAATTGGTTTTGCTCGAACACATTATTTTAAAGCCTTATCTAATGTTTTCTCAAACCAAGTCTAACCATCTTTTTCCCAAGTCAAAAAAACAAATCTTTATCTAACTTGGAACCTTATAGTTCCATTGAATCCAATTTCTCTAGAATTTTGAATCCGATTTATTTGGGAATCAGACTCTGATTTCTTCTGAAATCAGACTCCAATTTTTTTTGAAACTAGACTTCTATTTATTTTGAAACCAGACTCCAATTTCTTCTAAAATCAAACTCTGATTTCTTTAGAAACCAAAATCTATTTTCTAGGGAAATAAGACTCTGATTTCTCCTAAAATCATACTCTATTTTCTATAGAAATTAGACTCCTATTTTTCCTAAAATCAGACATCCATTTATTCTAAAATCCAACACTGATTTCTTCTTAAACCATACATTGATTTCATCTAAAATCAGACTCTCATTTCTTCTGACATAATCTTCCGATTTCTTTAGAAATCAGAATCTGATTCTCTATTATTTCAGAATCTGATTGTCAATTTTTTCATAGACTTTGATTATCACATTCTTAAAAATCTGACTAAACTATTTTCTAATATTTACCTCATTTCCTTAAAGTAACATTTCAATTTATCAAATCTTAATGTGATAATTTTTCTTACACATGATAATATTTTCATTGTTTTCTTACATGAAATGATGTTGTACAACTATTTATAACTAACCATTGGCTTAGTGACATATGTAAATTTCCCTCCAAAAATAATAGAAAAATATAACCCTTGGCAGAGGAATTTGACTTTTGTGGTTTTTGCCTATAAATACAAATCCATTTGAATGATATCAGTGCAGAATTCTAGAGATAGAATTTTTATTGCGAGAGATATACTCAAATTCACCTTGCGGTATTGATGTGAACAACCTTTTCAAGATGAGAACATCTTGTTCAACATTCCTGGTTTGATTCCTATTGTTATTGATCAATCAAGTGCATCAAAGTATAAGAATACATAGGTATTGATCACCTTAGATATCAAGGGTTTTCAAGAATAGAAAGATAAATTGCAATATTCTTATCGAGGGCTTACCCTAGTGTGGGTAATATAGACTTTCATGAAAGTATAAATCAAGGGACCTTTATCCAAAGTTTTTGGATACCCTTCTCTTTGGGATAAAATATTTCTTATACTTGTCCTATTTTGTTACGTGTTTTAATTTATCTAAATTTTGTTAACTAAAGTAAGTGTAACTTTCTTTTTCTTTTTTATACTTGTATACTCTGATATAAAAAATATTCTATATACTTTATGGTAAAATCATTCCCTAAGTAAACTTATCTAATGTTTCTTCATCAGATCCATTTTATCGATTCCTAAGTAGGTTAGTTTATTTTTAATAACAAAAGTGGGTTTTTGAATCCATATTATTAAACATTATTAAACATATATTTTCTTAATAATAAAACCAAAGTTTTAAATCCTACAATTCAACCCCTCTTGTAATCTAGCATTCTACATATACATTTCAATCCTACAATTGGTATCAAAGGATTCATCTAAATTACTTATACTTACATATAAATTTTATTGCTCAAATTTTATTTCTTAACTTTTATTGTTCAAGTATTTCATAATATTTTTCTTAAAAACTTTTTGTTTATAAAAGCATGCTAATAATCCTTTTGTGAAGAAGATCTTTTTTATTTTCTTATTGAATTAACCGAAGGAACATTGGTTCTATAGATAATCTAAATCCAACCAGACCCCCAATATTTGCTGGAAATTAGTATGAGTACTAGAGAGATAGGAAGAAGACTATTATGACCAATACCGGTGTTGATAATTTTTCTATACTAACTGGAGACTACAAAATTCATGACAAGGTAATCTGACAATTCACCAATCAATAAAAACAAGAGTATCAGCTTGACTTTAAGGTAATAAATACATTATTATGTTCTATGACCAGGAATATCTATAGCCATATTTCATCTTGTGAAGCTGCTAATAACATCTAGAATAAATTAGAAGTTACACATTTTGGCACATCCATGGTCATTGAATCAAGAATAGAAATGTTTAAAGATGAATATCATGGTTTTATGTTTCCTTGTAGAGAACCTGTAAGAAAAGTTTAACAAAGGTTTATGAATATTGTCAACAACCTTCAGAATATGGGTGAGAAAGGACTTTATGATGAGATTGTTATGGATAAGATAACAGATATTATTCCCAGTGAGTGGGAATCTAGGAGAATAGATATTTATAAGAATATGAATGTTTCAAACATCACTCATTTTGAGTTATTCAAGACTCTTCAATAACATGAAAATAGAATGAAGAAATATGTTGAGATCAATAAGAAAAAGAATGGTAACGACATTTTTGTTTTCACTACTACATAAAATCATATAAAGACAAGACTCCTAAAATAATTACTAGGTCAAAAGCTAAGAAATCTACTATTATATCTGAATAAAGTGATAGTGATCATTCTAATAATAAAATTTCCAATCATTCATAATGAATGAAAAATATTGTGGAATGTAAGATTTTCAATTCAGATACAAGAAGAAATATATAAAGGATAAGAATGATTTATAAGTGACTTATTAGGAATATAATATGGAATATCATATTAGAACAGATTGTCCTATGATCAAAAAGAAACAAAGAAAAGATAATAATTTTGAAAGAAACAAGAAGAAGTATTACAAGTCTACGTCTAAGAATGTTCTACAAGAAAGTGACACCTGGAGTTTTTATAGTGGTGATTCCAATAATTAATATTTTGATATTGAATCTAATGGATAGAAGAATATTGGTCTTATAGCCATAATTCCAACTGAGAATCAATGTTTAATGTATAAGGTAAATTCTACTGAATCGTTAACCAATATTTCTTTAGATTCTAATTTTCCTAATGAATAGTATTATATATCTTTCAATGAATAATTTTTCTCATTAGAAGATAATACTTTACCTTCTTTTGATGAAGTATCTTGGTTTTCCATGTTACTAGAGAATGAAAATAGTATGATCAAAATGAAACATGATATGGAAAATTCTAGAATCTATATTTTAACAAAATAAGTTTCAGATCTTTCAAAATATCTTGATTAGAAATTTTTTTATTTTGATGATATTTCCAAAAACCGTAATGAAATTAATTCTAAAAAGGATAAACATTCAAAGGACCTTGAAGATTTTATTTCCATGAAAAATGTTTTAGAGACAAACTTGAATTATTAGACTAATAACTAGGTGGATAAGAATTTAGTCATCAAAATAAAATCTAAAATATTTTCCGTAAAGAAACTTTTTTCAAAATTTACTCATGGTAAAGAAGATTTTCAAAAAATGTTTTCACAACTTCATCCTCTAATGAGTAGTTCTAGATTTTGTTATACTCATTCAAAACCAGTTTTTTGTCATAACTATTTTGTTCCCCAAAGTGCTCCATTTTGCACTAAGTGTCAAAGTGTAGGGCATTGGTAGAATTTTTATTATTTGAATAAAATCCTATCTTTAGGTTTTCGTAATTCTCACATTCCTATGAAAATGTAGATAACTAAGATTTTACTTTCAAATAATTCTGATTTCAAGAATGTTTGGATTCCAAAAGTCTAACTACTTTATTTTTATTAAAACAAAGTACCAACAACCATACATGGTACATGTATATTGGATGTTCCCAAAACATGACTGGTAACAAAAACTTCTATTAATAGATTATCAAGATGAAAAGAGGAAAAATAACTTTTGAAGACAATGCTCAATAATAAATTTTTTTGTATAGGTAACATTGTTATTTTTGTAAAATCTTTAATTTCAAATGTTTTTTTGTTAAATTTATTAATAAAATCCTTATAAGAATAATCCAATTACGTGATGAAGGTTACCTTGTGAATTTTAGGAATGATAAATGCATAGTACACAATTCCATGTAATAGTTTATTATCTTTACTCATAGGCAAGAGAATGATTATACACTTAACTTACAAGACCTTAAGAGCCACATCCTACCTTTCCCTAGTGAAATGGTATATCAATATTGGTTATGAAATAGAAGACTAGGAAACTGTAACCTTAGCAACTTATGATAACTCTAAAAGAAAATACATTTTAAGGATATAATAGAGCTTAGATTTAATTCTTCAAAATTTTGTGACCATACTCAATATGGAAAGAAACATAAGTAAAACTTTAAATAAATTAATGAACTCCAAAATTTTGATGTATTACAGATAATATATATGGATATTTTCGGTCCAACAAAAACTAGATGTATTAGAGGAAAATACTATTAATTTTTTTAGTTGCTGATTGTACCAGATTTACATGGGTCTATTTTCTACCAAGGAAATATGAAGCCTTTTATTATTTTAAATCTTTTTCAGCCAAAGTTAAAAATCATAAAAACATCAATTGATAACTATTCATAGTGATCATGGGTAAGAATTTTATAATTCATTTTTTTAATCTTTTTTTAGTAAGAATGGAAATACTTATTACTTATCAGCTCTAAGAACTCCTCATCAAAATGGTTTAACGGAAAGAAGAAACTGAATTCTTCTAGAGATAAATTGAACCATATGGACTGAATACTCTATTGCAAAACATTTTTGGGATGAAGCTATTAATATATATTTCTATACTTTAAATTGAGTTTTAGTCAGACCTTTACATAATAAAACACATTATAAGTTATGGACTGGTTGAAAACATAAGTTGTATTACATGAAAGTGTTTAGATACACAGTATATATCTTGAATACTAAAGATAGATTATATAAATTCACACCCAAATCTGATGAAGTATTTTTCTTAGGCTATTCCATTACTCCTAAGAATTATAGATCTTTTAACAAAAATTCATGTACTATTGAATAAATAGTACATGTTAAATTCAATGAAGTTGATCCTTTTGTTTTTAAGCATCCCCTACCTACATCCTTGGATATGTTTTCAAAAAATGATTATCAAAGTTTGATGGAATATTTTACTAATAAGGAGAATAAATAAGAAATTTTTTCTGAAGTATTTACCCCATAATATTTTTTACCTTATGTTGATGAATATGTTTTATAAAAGCCAAATATGTTTTTTCTTAAGAATCATCCCAGTGATATTTTCATTGGTGATGTAAATCAACATGTAAGGACAAGAAGTTCATTAATAAATGAAGTAGAAAATCTATATATTCTTTCCCAATTAGAACTTAAACTCACTAATGAAGTTTTAAGTGATAATGATTGGATTAAATAAATGCAATATGAACTAAATGAATTTTAAAGGAACAATATACAGACCTTGGTTGAAAGACCTAAGAACACTTCTATAATTGGAGTAAAATGGGTCTTCAAAAATAAATGTGATGAAAATGTAATCATTTTAAGAAATAAAGAATGATTAGTTGTTAAAGGCTATAATCAACAAGAAGGAATAGACTATGAAGAAACCTATGATCTAGTAGCTAGACATGAATCTTTTCATATTATACTAGCCTTTGCAGAATTTTTCAATTTAAAACTTTTTCAAATGGATGTGAGGTGTGATTTCTCTAATGGATACATGGAAGTGGAAGTTTATGTTGAAAAACCTCCTGGTTTTGAAGACACAAAAAAATCCTAAACATGTTTAAAAACTTAGCATTTATTTATATGGACTTAAAAAGCCCCTAGATCCTCTTATGATAGATTTATAACATTTTTTTACAAAACAATTATGTTAAGGGAACTACTAATCTAACCCTTTTTATAATTAAAGATAAGAAAAATGTTTCTATTGTTCAAATTTATGTTGATGACATTATATTCAGATCAAATCAGTAATACCTAACTAATTCATTTGCTAATATCATGAATGCTAAGTTTGAAATGAGTATGATGGGTGAGTTAACATTTTTTTCTTGGTTTCCAAATTTCTCAATAACTAAAAGGAAATTATATATCCCGACATTAGTATAGAAAATATCTTCTTAAGAAGTATGGATATGACAACAATAAAATTATAAGTACTCTAATCAGTACATCAAACACTCTTGATCTTGATGATGTTAGGAAACCAGTAGCTCAAACATCTTTCAGAGCTATGATAGGATGTTTAATATACATAAAATATAGTCATCCAGACATAATGTTTTCATTATGTTAATTTGAAAGATGTCAATATAATCCAAAATAATCTCATTTGAGAGAAGGAAAAATAATTTATCTCTATTTAAAAGGAAGCATGGATTTATAACTTTTCTATTATAGAAATGATTTTATTTTAAAAATATTTTCAGATGCTGACTTTGGTGGTTGTAGAATGGATAGAAGAAGTACATCTGGAACATGAACTTTCTTATGAGATTCAACAGTTTCATAGTCATACAATAAACAACAATCAGTTTCACTTTCCACTATCAAAACTGAATATTTAGCAACTGTATTTTGTTGGGATCATGTTTTGTTGATGCAACACACACTCACAGAATATCGCATGAGTTTTACCAAAACACATATAATTTTTGATTATACTAGTGCCATTTCCCTAAGTAAAAACCATGCAGATCACTATTGTGAAAAACACATTGATATTTGGCATCACTTTCTTATGGATCACACATTTAAAGAACATATTATTCTTCAATTTATCAGAATGCAAGATCAACTTACTGACATATTTATAAAACCTGTACCCTCGTATATATTTAAATAAATAAAACAAATGTTAGGAATGATAATTATAAGGTAATCATCCAAATTATCTTTTTTTTAAAACCTATTTCCTTACATTAAGTTACTCCATTTTCATAGGGGGATTATATATGTTTACTATATTATTTTTATTTTCCAAAATTTTTTTGACCCAAAAATGTTTTCTTTGAATAATAAATCTTTTTGGAACCTAAAATGTTTTCATTACCCGATAAAACTTTTTGGAACATAAAAAGTTGTATTTCCCTAATAAAAGTTTTTAAAACCTATGTTTTATAAGAGGATCTTTATCAATACTGACATATCTTTCGGAGCAATCTGGAAGGTACGTTTCTTTACTTATATCATTATAATTACATCTATTATTATTGGTATTTCAAATTTTGTTTTATGAAAACCTTATCATATTCACTTTCCTTAAATCTTTTTCTTCCTTAAAACCTCAAAAGATTGGAACCTATAAATATTTCTCTAGAACCGATATCCACTTTCAGATCATATCAAGATAATTTCAATGGTTAGATTGATTTGAGAATATAAACCATCACCGTGAAGCCTAAATAAAGGAACCCCCATATTTGCATCCCACATTGGTTATCTTAAGGATTTTGTGTCGAAGCTCTACCTCTCTTCAAATTTATAATTCAATTTTCTATTTTTTATTAAAATCCAAATGTCTCTTGATATTTCCTCACATAATCTAATATCCTCCAACAAGGAACTAAATGATTGGTTAATTTTCAAAGAAATTTTGGAAGACCAGATGTTCGTTATCAAGTTTGATTCTTTGGTTTCGAATATCATAAAGAATAAAGGATGGGAAATTCACTGTGTATCCAAACAAAATAATTGAGATCGAGTTTATGATGATCATGTTATAGAATTCTATGGTAAATTCCATTTTAAAAAACAAGGTGGAAGAGATATGTTTTCGTTTCTGAGTTATAGAAGGACTTATTATTTGTCTTTCAACAAGGCTACTAGTATCTTAGATATTCCTTACAATGGAGAATAAATATTTTTCTCACTCAATTTTCCTACGGAAGAGGGTTCTTTTAAAAAAAATTAAGGTTATTAAGTGCCTTTGGCTTAAAGGATTAATGATACTGAATATACCTCATATCTCTTTATGGCACAAATTGCTATCTCTTTAGGTGAAAGGTTTTCTAATTCTGAGGAAGGGAGATAAGGATTCCCTTAAGATATTTGATATCTTCATGATGGATTTCGTGGTGAATATAATGAAGATAAACCTCATCAAGTACATAATTTTAAAAATCAATAATATTAAGAATGATACCATCAAGTCTCAAATCGTAATGTACCATGTGATTTAGTGGAATATTATTATCTTGTGCTTTGAATATTTCAAAATCACATACATCTCAAAGGCCACAATTTTCAAGATAATGTTGTTAAGAGATGATAACCTAAGGATAATGAAGATTGGTTTCAGTGTTAGGCTAGGAGAGTTATTTGATCTTCCTGATAAGGGTGATCAACCTTTTAGTAAGAAAGGAGAAGCTGGTGAAAGTTCCAAACCAACCCCTATGAACACAAAAGGAAAAGAGCCAGAATCTGAGAAAGAAAAAGCACCATCACCTAAAATAGTATTTTCTCTACCTAAGAATAAGAAATAAAAGACATTATGTGATGAAGTTGTAGAAAAATTAAGAGGGATGTAGTTTTTGAATTAGAAAATGATGAGGCCAAGTCATTAAAGATCAAAGAATCTAATGATATTGAGAGACAAGCTAATGTAAAGAAGATGAAGAAGATTATTTCGTAATATTAGATTGTCCAATACTTACTTATAAATACTGAGAAGGCATATGAAAATGTTTAGTTAGCACAATATTTCTTACATGATACAGTTCCAATTGAAACTATAAATTTATATATGAGAAAGAAATATATTTCAATTTTGGAACCCATAGTTGAAGAAGAAGAATAAGATAAAGAGTTAAGTGATAATTTGTTAAGGATGGTGGAAGAATATCACGAGATGGAGATCCCTTATAACAATTATCTATAAGAACATCCCTTGATGAATCCACCAATATAATTTTAGAAGGATAATCTGTTCTGAAAAACGATGATGCTCAGGATGAGTCTGATAAAACTTCCTATGGTGAGAGTATAAATGATGATTTAGTTCAACAAGTTATTGATGGCAAGGCCTATAAGGAAATTTTTGATCAAGGAGCTAATTAATAAGTTGATAATGATGATGATTGAATAATTCAAGTTTAATATATGGAGCTTGAATTTATGGTTGTCGAGAATAAATTTTCAAATGATGAGAAAGGTAGGGATGTTGATGTTGAAATACCAAAAAAAGATGTCATTTCAAAAAGAAATAAGGATGTTATTGGAATATATAATAGAAAAGAAGATAATAAAGATGAAATGGGTTCACCAATAAAATAATTTTCTTCAAAATCTTCATCTTCCTTAGGAAATAATTTTTTGGTTCAGTAATTGAAGAATCATGGGAATACTATTCCTTTATTCCCAAGCATTGATTCTAGGTTCCAACTGCTTCAACGAAAAATAAATCAAAAGTTTGATTCGACAATAATTCTCAAGGAAATTTTTATCAAACTTGAAGCTGATTTCAAGAAGTTTTCATATCAATTATAATTCTCATAGGAAATCTTGCAAAGAGATAACTATGTGGTCTATGTTAGTGGTTGATGATCATAAAATTATGGATGATTTTACTGATTTAGTTAATGATTTATTTTGATAAGTCTGATGATAGGATCAATAATATGTCAACAGGTATTTCAGAAAAGATAAAGGAAGTCCAAGCTAGATGTTAATAGGAAGATAAAGATCGAATGGGAAGATGAATTTAGTTGCTCTCAATTTGAAAAGAGAAAGGGAAATTGTGGAAGATATGGTAGAAAAACTCAAAGATTATGAAGTAGTGATAAAGTCTCAAAGAGAAATTATTAATTCTTATGATGAAAAAATAAATGATCTTGAAAATAAAATTAGTATCAGGTACAATTGATCAAGAAGTGTGAAGATGATCATAAAGTGTTAAAGAAGCTAAAGGATGCTCTAAAAAATATGATGCCAAATGAGAACAAGAAGGATGAATGATTTTCCCTTAAACTCTGATCATTTTTTTTATTTTTCTTTTAAAAAATTTTACCATCCTAATGAAATTTTATATCATTCTATTATATTGTTTTTTATATTCCTAAAAATTCAGGTATAATTTTTTCATTCCCTCCATTCCTTTTTAAAAATCACAAAGGGGTAGAAACAAATGATCAAAAACAATATTAAGAAAGTTAATTCCTAAATAAGGGGGAAATTACTTAAAGAATAAATTACTTAATTAAGGAAGAGTAATTTCTCTATGAAAGTTATGAATATGATCCCTAAGGATTTTATAACCTAAGGAGAAGTTAGTCATATTCACCCTGAGACTTAAACAAAGTAATGTGAGATAAGTTTTTCTTTTATGTTAAAAAAATGAATATATTAATTATTTGTTTTCTTTTATGATTTTTTTGTGCTTTCCAATAAGGGGAAGACTATTTAGCCAATAAGTTTGCTTATGAATTTTCCTTTCATTTTTTTTGAAAATGACAAACACATTTTCTTAAAGAAAATTATCTTTCTCTAAGAAATATTTTCTGATGGAAAATGTACATTCCTTAAAAATGGTTTTCACATTACCTATGGTTTTCAACACTTTATCTAATGTTTTGTCAAACCAAGTCAAACCATCTTATTCATAAGTCAAAAAAATAAGACTGTTATCTAACTCAGAACCTAACAGTTCCTTTAAATCTGATTTCCCTAGAATTTTGAATTATATTTCTCTAGAAATCAGACTATGATTTCTTCTAAAATCTGACTTTGATTTCTTTGAAATTTATACACATATTTATTCTAAAATAAAACTCTGATTTTTTCTATAAATCAAAATCTAACTTCTCTTGAAAGAGGAATCCAATTTTCTCTAGAAATTAGAATCTAATTTATTCTTGAAATCATACACTAGTTTCTATGGAAATTAGACTCCAATTTATCAAGAAATTAGACATTGATTTATGTAAAAATTAGACTATGATTTTTTCTAAAATTAGACTCTGATTTCTTATAGAATTAGAATACTATTTGATTTGAAATCAGACCCCAATTTCTTCGAAAATCAGAATCTGATTTTTTCTGACAGCAGATTCTGATTTCTTCAAAAAATTAGAATCTGATTATTTTTTATTCTTGAATCTGATTGTCTGTATTTTCTCAGTCTCTAATTCTAAAATTCTAAAAAATACGATTAATTTTTTTTTTCACAGTTACCTCATCTATATAATGTAACATTTCATTTTATCATATCCTAAATGTGATAATGTTTCCTAATCATGATAATGATTCCCATGTTTTCTTACATGAAACAATGTCGAAGAATCTATTTATAACAAACTGTTGGCTGAGTGACACGTGTACAAGACCCTCAAAAATTTAAGGGAAAATATTACCATTGGAGGGGAAGTCGGCCATTTATATTTTCAACTATAAATGCCCAACCATTTGAATGATACCAAAGCTAAATTCTAGATAGAGTATTTTTGTTGCGAGAGTTATGCTCAAATCCACCTTATACGATTGTTGTGAACAACTTTTTCAAGACAAGAACATCTGTTTCAACCTAATTAGTGAAATTATTAATGTTTCTAATCAATAGATGGGTCTCAGGGATATGAATACAGAGGAACCAATCAAATTAGAGATTGAGAGCTTGGGGGGATAACAAGACATTTTCTGATATTCTTATCGAGGGATTACCCTTTTGTGGGAAAGACATAATTTCATAAAAGTATAAATCAAGGGGAATTTATCCAAGGTTGTTAGATAACCTTCTCTTTGGGATAAAATATTTCTTATACGTGTCCTATTTTGTTAGAAGTTTTAATTATACTATATTTTTTAGATAAATAATGTGTAACATTCTTATACATTCTTATACTTTTATACTCTAATATAAATATGATTTTATACACTTTAAGGTATAATATTTCCTTAATTAAACTAGTATTAAGTTTTTTATCGGATCCATCTTATCATATCTTATGAAATTTTGTTTCTTTGTTAAGAACTAAAAAGGGTTTGTGAATCCATCTTGTTTAACATTGTTAAATATAGATTTTATTAAGGATAAAAATGAAAGTTTTTAAACCTATAATTCACCCCACTTGTAATTGAGAAAACTATATATAAATTATGATTTGAAAGGTTTCCCTTTATCTTTTCTATAAAAGAACTAATAAAGGGTACCGTTTAATAGTACTAAAAACACTGATAAAAGGTACACTCTATTATCACCTCTTTGGGTGATGATAAAGGGTACCTTTATCAGTGATTTCTGCTAGCGCTGATAAAGGAAAATGTAGTTAAAATACTATTTTGTAGTAGGGTTAGTGGATTTTTATTCTACATCATTGCTGCATTATTATTCTGCTACATAAAACCACACCCCCTTTAGTAAGACTCCTCATGAGATGAAAACACCATGTATATACCCTTTTTTACACTATATAGATTTTACATCTTGGATAATACATATAAAAAATTATCATCATGACAACACTTTAGATATTATTTGCGGTTACAAGAACTAGAACCAAAATTTTGTTTTTTTAACATTGCTTCTTAGCTGCATTAGAAGTTTCAACGTACTCAATATTTTTTGATATGGCCACCACACGATTGTATTAGCTTTTCTTGATCTACACAACAGTATGACTATGATATCAGATAACATTGATCTATTGGAAGAATAATTTGTTTCAAATTGTAACTAGAATCCCTTATTATTGACATTATATATACACATCCCTTTTATAATTTATCAAATATAATTTAATGGTCTTCTCTACTTACCTTGTTTTTCTCCTAGATATATTTGTTATTTTCAAACCAAAATGTTTATGTTTACAATATCAATTCTTTTATGTATCATGGATTATTTTATTGGTCATTCAAAGAATCCTATATAATTCCACTCACTACATTAATATCCTAATATACCCCTGAATGTAATCTTGAAGAGTTTTTTTCCATATGACTCTAGTAATAATTATCTATCAAATTGTTTCAAATTTTATTTTTCAATAATTTATATGTATATGTGCTTTTAATTTGTCTAAGAGACCATTACATCTACCTAAGTAGATTTAATCCCATGAAGCAATGATTTATACATCAATTCAATCTCTAGAGTGATTCTTTCCGTATGTTCTTAACTAACTATAACACCAATATTCTTTTTTACATATGTTATAAAATATATTTCACTTGAACAAACATGGATCTCCTACTAACCTCTGTTAGACACTTGAAAAAAAATCATTCCAAATGAATATTCTATGATCTTGTTTCTGGAATCACTTGAAAACTATATTTCATTATCTTACACAATTTATTGTTATTCTATGATGTGACAATCCCTTTTTGTTTGTGCTTCAAAGACACATTCCATGATTGGAGGTCTTGAAATCCAATGTGCAATAAAATGATAATGTAAATTTTCTATTACCGGTAAAATTTTAATGGATTTAGGAATAATAAATTGGGGTTTCCAATCATGCCTCATTAGCACCACAATTATTCCATCTATTTAAAGTATCACTTGAATACCCACTGTAATATCCAAAATATAATCCCCATGTACTTCGATACATGGAATCCATTATTGAATTTTAATTGGACTTGTAAATTTTAGCTAATTCCCATATACTATTTACTTATCAGAATTGTTATTCTTAATGAATATTTTATCACTTGTCATAATGAATATTAAACTATAACTATGGTTTTATAATTTTTAAATAGTATGTGTGTTTGGAACTTTCCTTGTCTACATGTTCTTGAGGAACTCCTTTCTATGCCAACTACTTATGCATCTCTAGAATTGACTAAACCTAAGTCAATATTAAACCGAACATATCAGAAATAGATGTATACCATTTAATATAAATTTATTATATAACTTTAATATAACTTTTATACTTTTGGTATTTCTGTAATATCTTTATAAAATATTAGTATAATTACATTAGATACAAATAGTGTATTTCATGATGCATGTTTGTTTATTTCCATAACAAAAACTTGTAATCGAAACATGTTATTATGAAATAATGGATTTCCAATATACTATAACTCATATGATATCCATTTTAAATATATATGGAATTTTTTTTATAGGATAACTCCATTATTTTGAATTTATGTCTTGAAAATAATGGAAGTCGCTACGTTGTATATATGTCTCAACATTGATGCTCCTAAAACTTACATTATGTCTCTGATGTGTATAGGGAAATAAGTGCATAGGAATTACCCCATGATACATTTTTTGATACATTTTAACATGTAGTACTCATCATGAATCCACCTTATTATCATGGTAGCTTTGATGTGGATAAGATAATGTGCATTTAGGAATTAATGTATGTTACACTATGATGATTGATGAATGCTTGGACAAGATATTCTTTAGAAAACCAGTACAAAGAATCTTATATCTTATTAAAATGTATATAGAAAAATTTGTAAACATATTCCTTAATAAGAACTTAATTGTATCTAATGAATTATATTTATCACTTGTTTTCCCTTGGAATAAATCATTCTCTCTAGATGAACTAATTACAAAAGCTTTACGGTATACCTTTTTTTATTATTTCATTGCCCAAAATAAATAAGTATATACATAAATAATACCTATGGTGATTAGATCCACTGAGTATAAATATCATATTGTAAATATACTTGATATCTAATTTTATTTTATCTTGACATAGAATTATCTTTCCACAACTGGGTATATAAGTCTTACATTTTATATTAATTAGGTATTTCCAATGATTCAAGAATTACTGAACTATTAATTCATTATTAAACACCATTGAAAACATTTATTCTTGAACTACAATAACTTATCCTAGTGTTCAATGGAAACATGATATAAAATTTTTAGTTATACTCAATTAAAATTAAATTAGAACCATTTACATGGAAATTTGAAGTTGTGTGCTTATCTTTTCTAACTTTGGAACCACCCTTTTCACCCCTTAAAAAACACACTAAATTTCTATTAATTGCATATTTAATATATTATGGTACACATATATTACAAGAATATTTTATTTCAAACCCAATAATTATAAAAAAAAATCCCATTAAATTGATGACTATACTGGAGAATAAGTGACTACTTACTTCTTTGATTCAGTTCATTTCCTTTAAATTTACATAGATTTATTTTATGATATAAAATTAAAATATCATCTTATTTAATACCTCTTATCTTTGAAGGTCTTTCAGAAGGTTACTTTGAAGTTACTATTACTATTGGACTATTCTCTTTTCCTTTCATATTGTTCACCATACAAACTAAATATTATAACTTATTATGTTTTTATTTTCTTGGAGAACCTAAACCAATTGGTAATGAATCATTATTCGAAAAACTATTTCTTTTGTGATCCTAAATGAAGTAGGAGTATATGGATGAAAATGATTCAATATTGGTTTGTTTTGAAAGATCACAATTCACCTTTCAATTTATTCATAGCCACTGTAATAATCACTTATTCATATATCGCTTCACTTTCTCCAAGTAATCTCGTCAGAGATGAAATGACATGTTAAATCATCCATGTACCGATTTGGTATCCACAAATCACATCACATTTTGATGATTTAATTATGACACAGCCAACATATTCATCATTCATGAGTTTCCTGAAATCATTTTTACATCATCACGTCATGAGGTGGA
This sequence comes from Viscum album, assembly GCA_963277665.1. NCBI lineage: Eukaryota > Viridiplantae > Streptophyta > Magnoliopsida > Santalales > Viscaceae > Viscum > Viscum album. Next base: position 954,608,323 of record OY728143.1, on the reverse strand, counting down.
TTAATTAGTATTGTGGACACCAACATTGTGAATTTTGGATGTCGTAGTATTTTGTGCAATAGCTTATACTCTTCTTGAAAATTAAGGCTAGTTTTGAAATTTACTTTTTCCATGATTATCACAGTATACCTATGAAATTAATTTCCATTTAAAAATAAAAATATTATATATTATTACCTTTATCTTGATTATCATTTTAGAAATTATTTATTAATTAAATATATAATTAAATGTCACTCACTATTTTATAGAACTCTATAAACCCTCTGTACTAGAATCAAAATAATCTATCACTTGATTATTCTAGTGGGAAGGATCCCTGAACCTCCCCTCATAGTCAATAAGATATGGTTACACCACAACTCAATCAGTTGAAGGAAGGTGATTCAAAAACCAACCACATTAACTTGTGGTTCCTTGATCTGTTTAGGGAAGTCAAAACTTCTAAAATCATAAACAATATTTACTCAATTATTTCATTTGATGTTTCAATATGTTAGATATAACTATCCTTTTTCTATAACATCAATTAATTCAACAAATCATTCTTATAATTAATCCATGGTAGTAGGAGGCATCACCAACTTTGGATGATGAGCGCCACATACACCAAGTTCTGTTCAAATTTAATAATTAGAAGTTATTTCAGACTTAATATTTATGTGAGGTATTTTATATTTTTTCTACGAATGTAATCCATTTTTATTAATATATTAATTTTATGTTGACAAGATGACAACGAAAAATAAATTGAAAAACATACATCAATTCTTTATAGATTTATTGTTTATTTATTTCTGTGTTTCCTTTTGTCATGAAAATGCATAAATAATAAACAAACTCATAAATAAAATAAATTACCCAACTAGTCTTGAGAATCTAATAATTGTTGATCTATTTAAACTCAATATATTAACTACGACCTAAGGGAATTATACCTGAGTCATGCATTGAATCATGATTGAGACCATCCTTTTCTAATGTGTCAATTTGTATTATGGATTTCAGCACAACTTGGTGTGGTGAAAGTCATACACCAAATTAATAATAATAAAAATTCACCCACACATAGGAGAGGGGGTCTCGAGAAGTAAAAAGTATGAAGAGAAATTATAATGGATGTACAGACCCTTATACATATTTAAAATGAAGAGGATGATGTGAATACATTAATATATATTAACTACTAATTACAAATATCACAAATAGTTAATAAAATGATAAACAATAATAACGATACGTACATAGGTTCAGTCTGTTGTTAATTCCAGTTAGTGCAATAAAATTAAATTAGAGTAAATTTAACGTATGATGCTTTTAAAGAAATTATATAATTTTTTTAAGTTCAAAAATATTATTCAATCTTGATATTAATTAAATTTTAAATCTGAAAATAAATAAATAAATAATCTAATTTAATACCTAAATTAAATTAGCTTTTCTTGGAGTATTAAAATATTATTTTTTAAAAAGAAATTAATATTTAAGAAATATAAATTAATACTAAATTAAATTAATTATTTAATTTAATTTTTGATTATCTAAAATTTTATAGCACTTAGAAACCCCATGTAGAGGCAATTCAGGGTAGGACAACCCCATGCGAGCCCATTCTAGGCCAGAAAGACTACGTGTATGGGTGTTTTGTGCTAGGTAGACTGAACATAACTTGTTTTTGGCCAGGTAGATCCACCCAAGCCCATGCATGCTGGTATCTAGTAGGTCAGTTTGGATAATACCCACAGATAAATACTGGTCAACTGATGTGGTAGGGGTACCACACAGGTTTCCAGTTCATGGGGAAACATGAAACAAGGTTGGGTCAGTCAACACTAGGTAAGATGCGATGGTGGCTAGGCTTTACGATGAGAATAGAGCATGGAGACATGAAGGGATGAGATCTAGCCTAATGTGATAAAAATAAGTGTTATTATGGATCATTGGTGACTGGTGGTGCAGTGGTGGTCCCAATGGTCTAGGTGAGGTGAGGTGGTTGGGCAACAGATTCACACCAAGTCAGGGTGTATGTGCCAATTCTCGAAAGGGAGATGGTCGATGGTCCAATGTGGAAAATTAGTCAACTTTCATAGAGGTTTTATCTAGATAATGGTGGTTAGGTGTGAAATCAGTCATTAAGGGGGTGACTCCAACTACAATTCTAGAAGGTGGCGATGGATTGAGGTGGATGGATGGGTTGTTTCCAGTGGAAGGGGATTGTGGAAGCCCGGTGAGGTTGGCTAGATTAGTGTGCTTGATTTTGATTAGAGAAAGGGCAGGAAGAGGTCATGGAACCCCTTAAATATAGAGAGGTAGTAGATACCCCTTTTTAATATTTTAATTTCCTAATATAGATATTTAAATAGAAAGTAAATTACAAAAGGATGTGAAATATCTGTACCATTTGAAACTATTACAGTGATCAGAATCTGACCATACACTGGTTGGAATACAAAATATTAATAGAATTGTCATCAGTCACTGGTTTAAAGGTTATTAAATTTTGATCTTAAAAAATTTATACTCATAAAATAAATTGTAAATGATCCAAATTAAAATTTTGGATTAACATGTGGTCTATTCCATTGGGATTAAATTTAAACCCTATAATTAATTTAATACATATTAATTATTTTTCTTTGCTAAAAAATTGGCATATCCCTATAATATAAATTGAAGGTAATAAGGAACTAAGTGGAAGATAATGGAATAGGATTTAATGATTTTCATCATTGAAGTGACGAAACATGTTTTTTACTACAATCTGAGCCCCGATAGAGCACCTAGGTTCTCACATGAATTTATTAAGCACAAAAATTAAACAAATTTTTTACCTCATTCGAATCAAAGTGCATTCGACTAGATATCATCGCTTGAGACCATTTCTCTATGTATCAAAACTTGATCACCTCTAGATAATCCACATATACACTACGAATATTCACCCTCACTATTCATCAAATTTCATGTTCTAGGATGGAGCTCTAACAAATCCTTCAGTGTTGCAATGATTAACTATATCCCCATCCTTCTATCCATCAAAAAAATACTTAGATTGATCTGTCAAACAGAAATTTTCTCTCCCAAGAAAGTGGTAGGTTAGAGGGAGACACTCATTATATTGTAATGAAAAAAATACATTAAATGATATCCTCTCTCTTCCTTATATATTTGTAGGATCAAATACCAAGAGAAAATTCCCTAACCCCAGGATACAGAATTCCCACTTTTTATGAAATATATAAATAGTTATAAAGAACTAAATACATAATTAATATTATTTATATTATATGAAAAAATTGGAATATATATTAAACATATTACATGATTAAATTAAGTCATTTAACTCAACTAGTAATTCTTTATAATATTAAGAAAACATTGAATATTAAAATAATATTCATTCGTATAATATTTCTCCACATAATCACTTTATACAATGTGAATAATTTTAAAAAACAAATTAAATCCAATTATTCTATATTTGAATAAAACTGAATTTATTTATTCATCCTTTATCGATTATTTGGGAAACTCTTAGACCCCCTTGGTGTGGATCACAATGTCTGAAATTCCTATTCATTGGAATAAAAAATATTAATTAATATTATATTATGTGTGACACTTTAGGACCTCATCTCAATAGCAGGGAATAGAATTCACAGACTGCAAGTAGAGTCTTGAAACCCATCAAGGCGCAAAATGAGAAGGAATTTTCATACTAATGACAATAATCCTATGAACTAACATTGTGTAATATAATATCTTTATTTAGATATATCATAATGAAAGATACACACTTGTGTCATCATCCTTTATTGCTTTATTATTTTTTGATCTAACTGTACAAACATACCTTAGACTACCTTGGACAAGAATTTATGAAGGCACTACCATCCTAATCTACCTGACCCAAGATATAACTTCCTCTACTTAGAAGCTTAAAATTATATCTTAACCATTCAACTAATGTCATGCCACAGATAATACACCCAACACAATCTACCTCACCATGTATTCATTTTCATGGTTTTAACTTGCATCAATGTACGTGATTAAATGACACACATTGATAATTATCTAATGTCATGAGACCAATACACATGTTGATAGATAGGAATTTCCAATGACACCCAAAACATGCGATGTTCCTATTGGAGGTTCATCCATCACTATCTGTCCTACTAGAGAACATAGGTGTGAATTTCCTGAGATTAAGTCTCAATACTTATGATCCCCATCACCTAATTATTTTACATCATTAGTTTCTAGTCAAAAGGATGTATCTAGACCATAAGACAGTAGTTTTAATATTAATTTCATATTATCATGAGGTTCTCATTATAGTCTGACAACTGATACAACCTTTTTATATAATAACTAATATATGGAAATTACCAATTAAATAGTGGATAAAAATATATATATTATAATTGTAAGAGTACATCACGAATATCTCACTATTGACAAGAAATGGTAATCGAAATGTAGTGTTTATTTGGGTCTAGGGAACCCACTATTACACCACCATTATCTTTAATAAAATTACATGGGATAATAGAATTTATCCACTTGTTATATTCCATTTCATTGGAAGATAAAATTTTTAGAATATTAATTTTTATTTTTAAAATGGGTTCAATATCCATATATTACTTAGATCTTTTCTTAAATATCAGGTCTTTCTTCATTTTAAATTCTACAATAATATTTTGATGTTCATCGAGAGATAAAACATATTTATCTTTTAGGGTTGTTATCATAGGATAGAATATATCTTGAATGTTCCTAATTAACATCTTCATAATATTTCAGTCTGTTTTATTTTATCTAAATCCTATTCTGTTACTAATGATTTCATTGAATCATGTAGAAAATTAAACTATGTTGTTTCATTAGTCATCTTCAGGTGCTCAAATAAACTTCTCCATATTCGATGATTTTCTTGCTTAACTTCAATAGTACATTCAAGGATACTTTCCAACTTTCCCTATGTTTCCATAACTAATTAAAACCCCATTATCATATTTTAAAACATTTATAATAAAGCCATGATAATTTCATTCTGATCCTTTCCATCAACATCTATGTTACCTTTTTATAAAAAAGTCAGAGGTGAATATTTTTCACCCAATTTAAATCCTTCTATAGTAGGGAACAATAATTCTAAGATTGTATATAGAAGATATGGTTTCATCATATTATTCTATCGATAAAGGTTTTTTTTCCATCAAATGTTGAAATTATATAGTTGTTAATAAAAGTTATGTCCTCTATTAAATCAAAATAATCCAATATAGGGGAATCCTTATGATACGACTTTTTATACCCCTACGTAGGTTTAAAAACATTTTGGAGGGTTAAATTAGTAATTCAATTTTTATAACTTTATTTAACATGAAGTTAACTTCTATAATTTGTTACTGTTATGATCTGTTCAATTAAAAATAATCAGTCTCACCGCATCAAGTAATATTAATAGGAAAGTAAATTATATGAATTTTTACACGGTTCGAACAAAATGATGGAACCTAATCCATATGTACTCAGAATTACCAAGTAATATATTTTCTATAATTATTATTCAACAATTATAATAGAAAATGAAAGTATTAAAATTTCACCAATAGTGCATCCAAGACATAAGTCTCTCAACAAAAATATTACACTGGTTTTCTACAGTAATGATGTTTAGTTTATCCTATGATCCATATAATTAGAAAATAATATTCTAATAAAAAAATTTCATGTCCATAATTTCAATATCTAGAACTTATTTCTCCAATTTATCTAGTTGTCAATATAATTGACTCCATGTTCTTCTTATTCAGATGAATTTTGTTTAGATTCTCAATGATATTATTTACTCAAAAATTCTCAATATAAATAGATAAAATTGTAACCCAATCAAAAAAATTTTCTTTAATTATGTCCCCAAATTATGTAACCAAAAGTTATATGATATGTTTGGATAATTTATTGTCTTTAATTTGAAAATACAACTCAATTTAAGTACTTATTAAATAATCCTGAAAACATTTGAAGTGTTAGAGTTTTGACCTTCTCAAATTCTCTAAAAAACTAGGCTTAAACATTATCAACTCATCCATAGATCTCGCATAGAATCAGAAATATTCCTTTCATTATTAAAATACTTTACATGTCTAACTCATCATCATCATAATGGTTTTGAATTAATAATATGTATATAAATTCACTCTAAAACTTTTGATGAATGTAGTTTTGGTTTATATACATCATGAGAATGTACATCTTGTAAATTTAAGTATGATGTATGCACCTCTAGATAATTTACTTTTGGTGAATTTAATTCTATTAATGGTACTTCTCATGAGTGTCATTCCTATGAAAGTACATCAGGAGAATGTATATTAGGTGAATGTTCTTATAGTAAACATATGGAAACATTAAGACTCATTTTTTTTTGAGATTTTCAATGTTTATAGAAGAACTCAATGTCATTCTTTTAAACTATGAAGAAAATAAAAACAAAACCATCAAAGAAAATGAGAAACTTCATAATTGAAGAACTAATAATGAGGATGATGATCTCAAATTTTTGTGAAAAGAAACTTGGGATAATATTGAATATCATACTCTTATAAAATAGTAGAAGGGGTATCATGAAAGACTATAGGGATCTAGTGTAATATAATTATATCCCCTACCACTAGGATATTATGGTTTTCCTAGGTAAGTGGATATCAATCCCACCATAACGTTTACTCTAGAGTAAAATCAAATAGTGTAGGTGTTGAGTCAAGGATAATACCTAACCACCCATTGGTAACCACTTTTCTAAAATATTTCTAAATATACTTATCATACATGACCTGAATATAGTAATGATTTTTCACTCACATTGGGGGAAACCTTCTAAAAAACTGTATGTTTTTTATTTCTTTATATCATTTATATATAGGAGATGGTATGATTAATTATATCTCCTACCACTAGGATATTATGGTTTTCCTAGGTAAGTGGATATCAATCCCACCCTAACGTTTACTCTAGAGTAAAATAAAATAGTGTAGGTGTTGAGTCAAGGATAATACCTAACCACCCATTGGTAACCACATTTCTATAATATTGATAAATATACTTATCATACATGACCTGTATGTTGTGACTTCATAATATGTATAAAAATTCACTCTAAACCTTTTGATGAATGTAGTTTTGGTTTATATACTTCATGAGAATATACATCTTGTAAATTTAATTCTGATGTATGCACCTCTGGAGAATTTACTTCTGGTGAATTTAATTCTATTAATGGTGCTTCTCGTGAGTGTCATTCCTATGAATGTACATCAGGAGAATGTACATTAGGTGAAAGTTCTTATAGTAAAAATAAGGAAACATTAAGACTCATTTTTTTTGAGATTTTCAATGATTATAGGAGAACTCGAAGTCATTCTTTAAAACTATGTAGACAATAAACACAAAACCATCTAAGAAAAAGAGAAAATTCATAATTGAATAACTAATAATGAGGATGATGATCTCAAATTTTTGTGAAAAGAAACTTGGGATAATATTGAATATCATACTATTATAAAATAGTGGAAGGGGTATCACTAAAGACTATAGGGATATAATATAATATAATTATATCCCCTACCACTAGGATATTATGGTTTTCCTAGGTAAGTGGATATAAATCCCACCCTAACATTTATTCTAGAGTAAAATCAAATAGTGTAGGTGTTGAGTCAAGGATAATACCTAACCACCCATTGGTAACCACTTTTCTATAATATTGATAAATATACTTATCACACATCACCTGAATATAGTAAAGATTTTTCACTCATATTGGGGGAAACCTTCTAAATAACTGTATGTTTTTTCATTTCATTATATCATTTATATATAGGATATGGTGTGATTAAAATAGAGTGAATCAAGAATTTAACTATTTATAAAGAATAATTTTATAGAAGAAATTTTAAAAATGATTATAACTGATTCATCACACATTTATCAATTATATAATACCATATACTTACGTACTTAAAATGGGATCTGAGATAACTATATTCCCTATAAAATATATAAAATTGTCTTATTTTTATGATGGATATTTATAATTTAGTGAATATTATAGGTATTCAAATTTTCAATGTAAATAATTATCATGGAGAGGACTATAGGATGATATTATATCATCTTTCATTTGTTCTGGAAGTTATTGATGCAGTTATTGTGTGATTTGAACCAATTGAGAAAATTAACCCATGACCCTTGCTAACAAGTTGAATTTTGAGGTTGATCAAATTGTAAAACAAGTACATTCTTACATATTTACTAGAAAAATTATATACTATGGTTGTGGGACACTAAACTATAAGATATATTTTTGACTAATTTGAAAGAATATTTAAAGGGAATGTAGAATTTAAGGAAGAAAATATGAGAATTTGGGGAAATAAGTTTAAATATGAGAGTATAGATGATGAATAAAATATTAATGAATATTTAACAATATAGAATGAGAATATTAAAATTGTCACGGGTTTTGGATATATTTCATTAGATTCTTTTATTATAAAGAAATTAATGGGAAAATTCAATGATTTGTTTGATGTTAATGTTCCTCTACTAGAGGATAAAGCTTTTTTATCACCTCATGAATTGAAAAACAATATATTTTATTATTAAATAGGGGAATATAATTTTTTTAAAAATAACATAAAATATGAGATAACATGACAATATTTGAGAAGATTTAAATAAATGAAAAGGATGTTTAGTCGACTATTGAATTATAAGATATCAATAAAATGATAATTTGTACGATAGGATCATTTATATTATTGAAAATAACATATAAAAACAAAAGGTTAAGTACAATGGGAGGATTCCAAAACAATCTTTAATTATGGTTAAATTAGGAATTTTTTATATGATTTTATAGAAAATAAAAGTTGTATGTATGGAGATAATGACCACGAATAAAATACTTACATAAATAAATAGGGTAAAATTTAAAAAGAAGTAATAAAATCCATTTGATAGTAGGGAAATTTTTTATAAAAGGATACAGAGGTGTATATTGAGAAAATAAGAGGAATTATAATCCAATTTTTATAGTCATTATAAAGAATAATTTCCTAAAAAGTTTAGGAACATAATGGATCATATTGAAAAACATGACGAAACTTCATGAAGTGAAGAAGAAGAAGGTGAAGAGACCTAAATAAAACATTTGTTTAAAGTGGAAAATGGTGTTTTTATTAAAAAATAGTAAATCTAAAAAGGAAAAAAACCTATTGAAGAAAGAGGGTCGAAAAAAATTATGTAAAGAATGAAATTCTCATATGTTAATATTTTTACATTTTATAAATAAGAAACATAAGTTAATGTCTATATATCATAAAAAAATAGTGAATTATATTGATATAAAGAATTATAAAAAATAATAAGAGTTGGGTAGGACGCAATTCATGTTTCCTGAAGCTTAAAATACTCTAAAAACTATGAGTTAATATTTCAATAGGTTAGTAGATATTAAGACAAAATAATCTCAAACTATTGATAATGGATTAATGGAGGAAAAGGTACAATGTGAGCTTTTTTTAAAGTAACTAAATCTATTTTAACAAATAGTGTCAGTGAAATGAAAAAAATAGACATTTATGAGATGATAAAGGTAATATTAAATACATTAAAATATTTATAGGTGTTGAAAGTAATTTGAGGAAAAATAAATATGGTAATTGGAGGAAAAATTAAGCGACTAATGTTCTTGTACATCAATAGAAATTTCATAGTCTTGATTCATATTATTATAATAGACTATATTTTAATGTTTTTTATACTATGTAACTTTTAGATATGAATCCAATAGTTGTATCAACAACATTTGACTTCCATAAAGTAATAATGAATCAAGGGGGGACACAAGAAAAAAAGATTTATCACTATGAGAAAGATAATCATTCAAAAAAATAACGAGGTCATGATTAAAACATTAATATATTTTAATACACAAAATAAAATTGTGTGTTTATAATAAATCTGTGGAAGGTGTAACTAACATTGAAAATGTGAAAAAATGGTTATGTTTCTAGGAAAATAAATTCAATAAGTTGATGATAAGAATCTATAAGGAGTTGATGTAGCTGAAGAGTCACTTCTTATTAATGTGGTTCTTAAACCAATAAAGATATGAACTAAATGGGTACCTGATAGTTCTTTTTCATCACAAATGATAAGGGATATAGAAATTTTAAAGATAATTAATTAACATGATGGAGGAAATATCTGCATTGTAAATAGATGCTCCCAAAAAATTATAAGTATTGGTATATTTTTAATAGAGAAAAAAATTAAGTCCAAAGTTGTTCTATTTATAAAAGGTATCTGAAAAAAATTGAGTTTCATTTAAATTTATTATGATGGGAATGAATTTATTTTTAGGATCTCTTACAATATCAAAAGTTTAAAATATGGAAAAGTCCTCAAAAAGGGAGAAAGAACTAGTGGAAATTTATTTCACATTTTAAGTTTGAAATAATATTTATATTACAGTAAAAATATAAGAATAAGAGATGACATAAAATAATTCGCCAATTTGGTGAAAGGTGAGATTCCTGGGAGATTATGCCACCACCCTGATACTAGATGGGGTGAATTGTGGGTGAGAAACATTTTACTCGTTAAGATATTAAATTTCTTAATTCATTTATATTTATCAAACCACTATCATTGGTTTGTACGAATTTATATTTTTCATTCAACCTCACCAATTTATTTTCTATATAGTATAGATAGTGAAAGTAAATAAAAAAAATAAATATTTTTACAAGGTATAACACCAATGTGGGTATTTACTCCATATTTCTTAGAATCTTACTGAGTCATGGATTTTCAACTTATATCTTATTATCAATATAAGTGGTGTGGTATTTTCTTATCCTTAACCAATAGTGTGTATCCTCTATGCTAAGTCTCCCAACCTCAGGTAATACCGACTCCCATTAGTTTAAAATGTCCATCTAATCATGAAAAATTATTCATATATAAATTCTTATTCTGCTTGAGTACTTTCACATCATCACCGTTTTGCATCCATTAATCTATGTCTAAAGACCTCAAATTTCTTCTTTCAGTAACCTGAATTTTATGAACAAACTCATCTAACTCAGAACATCAAGTTTTGTTTTACTCAAAACATTAAATAAAATTAATCTTTCTTGAATAATTTGGTTGACTGCTTCCTCACAATATTTTCTCTTCTAAAGAGATCTATTAATGATAAAAAATATTTTTGATCTCATCATCTTTATCTAAAAGATCTCAACAAATTTTAAAGACTCAAATTACATTTAAAATTTCAATAATTTCAAAATCTCTTAACTCCATGGTTTTAATTTAAATGATTTGAGTAAATCTTCTAAAACCATAGAGTTAATTAAAATATATAAAAAAATATAGCATTAACTCACATTTGAACTGTTTATAAAATTTTGGTTAGAATCATCCAATTTCTTCAAGAATACTGAAATCTTAAAGCACAAATCAGTATCATCAATTTTTTTTGTGAATTCATATCATTTATGTGAAGTCACTCAGAGTATTATATTACTCTGACTTACATATACTTCACTCAAAATCATCTGATAAATGAAAATCCTTAGAATTCAATATACTCTTTATGGTTCAGACTTTTCCTGCAGTTAATATTAAATAGCCTTTGGTACTTTGAACATCATCAGTTTTTATTCCCATACTTCTGATGGTCTAAAACCATTAATCCTTTATCCAATTTTAACATTGAATTTTAGTTTCTTCTTCTTACCACATAAACTATTAATCATCATTTATTTTGATCAACTAAGTCTCTAGAATCAAATGATTCCCACCATTTTGACATATTGGTATATAAATCAACTTTTTCATTAATCATCTTGTTTTTCCATCCAAAACATCTGAACATAAAATGAATCATCATTTCTTATTTACCTATGATCAATCTTTTGATCAATTTTGTGTCAATTTTATTAGGAGCCAACTCATATTCCAATTATTCTATACTCTTATCATGTAGTACTTCATATTTTTCACGGTATATATTTACTGGATATATGTGTATTTCCATATTTAAGAAAGATTTTATTCTCTAGCTATCATTGTAAAGAAGTATTTATTTCATTATTCTCCATGACTAATGAATTTATCATCTATAATGACTGATATTTCCACTATTACATCTTCTTTGGGTAAAGTGTCTCATATGTGGTTTTTAATTATTCCATCAACTTCACAGACCTCTTAAACTTTAGGTAAACATTCATGTATTTGTATTTTCCATTCAACTATCTATGAAGATACAGATACTTCCAATCAATTCAATATTTAGACTTCATTACATTTCACTATTTTGTTTCATCTTCTAGAAGCCACACCCATTGCATTCAATATTTTTATAAATCATACAGTACTTTTGGAATAATATATAAATTCCCTACTTAGATAATTTTATTCTAGGAATTTTGTTCCATAATTCATCAGGGTGTCTTCTAATAACAAACACCATCCATATATTTTTATGGATTTAATAGATTAATTTTCTAGATTGAAATTTAATTAATAGCGATTCATCATTCTTCAACAATTATCTTGAGTTAAATTTAGTTATTTATAACCAATCATTAGTTTTTGTAGACATTTCAATATAATATTATTTCTATCAATTCATCCTCCATTATTCAATATAATTCAATCTAATTCCCTTCGTTAATTATAGTGATAATAGTTTTAAATATTTTGGATAAACCATTCACCAATTCATCAATGAAATATTCCAGTTGTATAACACGTATCTATGGAATACCTACTTCTAATGGTTGCATATTCCGGATTATATAAATCTAATATATTTAATTATTGAAAATCTATAGGAAACATAATTTTACATCTACATACTTATTTAATTTTAAATAATCCATTGAAAAATGTACTGCTTCTTCATCATCATCAGATGGGTACTTTAACCTCCCCATTTGGATTAATTATAAATACAAAATTCTCTTGAAATTTAATGAGTTTTCTCTCCACCTTATATAAAACAAATTAAATCCCATATTTGTGAGGGGTAAATTTTCCTCCTTAATGGTTTGAATTTTAATTCCACTTATAGACATATTGGGGTGAGGGAGGAACTTTCTTCACATATTTTCTTCTTATCCCATTTTATTCTATTAAATTGAATATGAAACTCAATGTTTTTGAGAGAATGATAAAATCAATTTCCATAAATAAATATTCCATAAATCATGAAAGTCCATGTATATGTGTTCCATGACCAGTTTAGAAATTAAGACAGATTAAATCAGACATTAAATTTATACATAAAATTTACCAAGGGATAAAAAATTTGGTAAAATATACATTTAGTACCAAATTCATCATATTTTTATTCAACTTAGCATCATACATCCATCTTTGAAATTGGATAAAAAATATTCAATCATAAAAGATTATGTTTTACCCCTTATAAAAAACTTTTTTTCAACAGTAAAATTTTCCACCATAAAATTTATTCTTTAGTTTTAATATAAGAATGAGAGAGTGTGAACAACCAACCTCATAGATTAAATAAACCTCAATTATTAAGATTTTAAATATTTAGATATTATTCATCATTATCTAGAGCTTAATTCACTTGGAATTTCAATATTCACTTTACCAAAACATTAAAATCTGGATTCATGAACATTAGTTGTCTATAATGTTTATCTTCACATCAAAATCAAAATGTCTTTAGAATCAGTAGCTTCCTTTTCAGGGAAAAAATTCCCTAGAATACATCACAATTTATTCCCTTCTAATGTATGTTATTTGAAAGAAGGAAATAAAGTGGAATTTCATTCCTTTTTAGTTAGAGAAATAGTGTTGAGAATTATTTCTCGATCTTGAGAACCTATATATTTTTTCTTCCCTTTTCTTTATTCCTTTACCCATTAATTTATAAAAATCAATCGCTTTGGGTTGAATGGTATCCTTCCTTTTATATTAATTTTATATTATTTATAGATAATTCTTTTTTACTTTTTCTTACAAGGAATATGAATTATTTATTTATTTTTCTTTTAATATATTTACTTCCTCCAATTTTTTGGTACATGTAATCATGGAGTCCATAAAAAATACTTTATCTATCATTTTATGAATATATTTCTTTAAAAAAACATTTATTGTTTTTTTAATTTATATGGTTTCTTCCTTCTAATTTCAAATATCTCTTTCCATTGTAATATTTTCAGGAATTTTTAAGGAGTGTGAGGAACCATATTACACCAATCACATAGTTTCGTATCTTCTAATAAGGTACCTTTCTGTTATGAATTCTAGTTTACTTGAACATCATTTAATTTTATCTTTCTTCCATTAACTATAATATTCATGGAGAGTATGTATCTATCCATGATGTGGTTATTTATTCAATGGTAGAAAAATTATTTCCTCAAAGAGATATCATGTTTTTTCATATTGGTTGTATTTGGTATTATATAATCAATTACATTACACCTTGTGGTAGAATTATAATATATATTACTTTTATTTTCCCTCATATCTTATGGATTAATTTTATTACATATAGTTGAATTATTATTGGTAGATTTAAAAATACAATCACCATTAATAGAAACATTCCTTTTATAACTTTTAAAGACATTTTTTTTTGAAATTAAAATATATTGGATGTCAATAGTTATTCATTCTTTTGTGAACTTTGGTGGATTATCTGAGTTCCTCTTAACTTCTTATAAACCCCTGTTTTATTTAGGACTTAACTATATTATGGTAGTTAAAAAATTATGAAAAAAATAAATTAATCCTTCCAAAACATTCCATGACACCAGAAGTATCCATAATATCATCTCATCATACTTTGAGTTGTAGAATGGGTGGGAGTTGTATCATCTTTTCCTAAAGTGTTCCTTCTTTCCTTATGAACACCTTGTGATGAATTTAATCCTCTTAAAAATTAATCCACATTTATTTAAGTGGTGGATTTTTCATCACTTTTCCTTATACAATTTTTTTGGAATGTGTTTTGCTACCTATAGTATTAAAATAATTAAATTTTTTGAATTTTTAATTTATAGTTAGTGGGGTTAACTTATACTTAATAATATAAAAGATGCAATTTATACTTGATTATATATTATTTTTCTTCTCAACAAAGTCTTTTTTGAAGTATGACACTCATAGATTTTTTGTAGCACTTATCCTTTCACTTTTTTAGGAATAATTTGATGGAGGTTTTTATGAAATATTTAATATAACTTCACGATCAAAAAAATTTCAGATGAGAGCATTATTCTAAACATTAATATAGTTTATTATTCTTTTCCATTCATTGTTCATTTCCCATTATTTCTTCTTGAATTTTACATTATTCCTACAAATAGTTTTTAAATTATTTTATTCTTATTTATTTGACGTCTTATAAATAGTTATTTACATATTTTTTAAATTTTAGCATGCATAATTATTTTTACAGCTTCCATTAAAACAATAATCTCAATAAAAACTATGTTAACGATTCTTCATCTAGGTTTAAACTTTATTCAAAAATTGATTCATTTATTCCTCTTATTTAGTGATTTTAGTTATATATCTCAATGACTTATTTTAATTTCTAATGATTCATCCATTCTATCGATTTCCATTTCAATTTGTGATTTTTCTTCATAAAGTCCTCATATGAATGAAAATATGCACATGATAACCTTAGTAGGTACTTAATTTACATGGTAATTTATTTTATAGTAAAAATAATTAATAATTTCATTGGATACACACTTACCATAATAGGATAATAATTCTTCTTCCAAAGGATTATTTTAATGGATTTATCAAATTAAATACCACTCACTTTAACTTCTAATGGCGTTGTATCATCCATCCACTAATTTTGAGAGGATAACATTCTTAACATCTGAGATTAATTTTTCTTTAAATTGTTTATATTTTTAGTTGATACTTAGAATATTCTAAAAAATAGAGCATCTTTATTTAACCTCCACTCCGGTATAACTATTTTACCATTATGTAAAATTATTTATCAAAATTTTAAAAATACACACTTCATTTCAATCAATAAAAAATAGTAAAAAACTTATATATGAAATCCTAGAGAACATATATTATAATAATAATTGGGAGTCAAATGGGATCAAACATTCATCCTAATAGGGTGGGGGTATTGAATTAGGGGTGACTAACTTTTTACTGATTAAGTTGAACATAAATTTCATATGTTCTTTCAATTGATCGAACCTCTGTCAACAGTTAGGATGTATGGATATTTACAAATCTTCCTCACCACTTTATTTGATATGAAATGTATATATAGAATGTAAATAATAGAATATTTTTTATGAGGTTCAATCCCAATGTGGAAACATACTCCATGTTGTGTTGGCTCCCATCGAGTCACGATTCATCCAATCTTGATTAGGTCATTAATATCAACTTCTTATTTTACTTGAGTAAATTCACATAGGACTTGCTCTACTTCTAGAAAACTAAATTCGAAGCCCTCAACGTTCTCCTTTTGGTTACCTAAATTTACTGACATCACATAGATTCTTGAAAAAATGAATTTCTTGTCTTCTAAACATATGAGCTCAACTGAATATTTCTTGAAATCTATGAATGACTACTTTTTATTAATATTTTCTCTTCTAAGGAGCTCTCTCAATATTTAGAAATATCTATAAACTCTCATTATCATGCTCTAAATTATCTGGGTTGATTTTATAGAATCGATTTAATCAGAAAAATTTATTGATTTCAATATATACAAATTCCAGGGGTATATTTTCTACTCCTCTAAAACAATTCTAAAAACATGGATTTATTTTAAATCACTACAAAATCCAATGTCAACTCACTTACCAAATCATTCTAAAATATTCAATATAATCATAAACAAAATTTCAGGAATATTGAAATTTTAATGTAGATATTAGGATCATAATAATTTTTGTGACTTCATATTATTTTTGTACAGTAACTAAAATTATTATAATTCTCCCACTTTCAAAGGCTTGACTCACCATATTTTAGTCAACAATATTTAATATAAGTTAGTCTGCTTCATCCAGTTATGTCTTCACATCCATTTAATATTTTTTACCCTTCAATACATTAAACATACAATATTATAATCCCCATGTATATGGTGGCCTGAAACCATTGTTGTATCTCCCCAATTCATTATCATATATTTGTCTTAGAATTAATTTAATTTCTTTGACAACTTACTATACACGCAACACTTGGTTTAAGAAACATGGTTTTGTCACACTCTGATCTCTTAATTTAAAATTAAATTTTAACAATCATAAAATAATTATTTTTAAAAATAAAAAACATTTTTAAATCATCATATCAAAATTATGTTATGGAGAATTATTGGTATTTTTCTGAAAAGACTCATTTTTTGATGAATAGTGAAAATAACTAATTTTAATTAAAAACTATATTTTCATTTAAAAAATTGTTATCGTTGAATTATATTTTTAATTATTTTTAAAATAAAATTAGTTAAATTTTATATCACATAATCCAATTTATGTCATTTTAATCATTTTCATAATTAATTGTTATATAAAAACTATTTAAACATTTAAACATTTTTTCATAAAAAAGGGCTTTCTCATCATGTCTATGAGATTAATTTTAAATAATATTCTATAGCTTTTTTAAATTGAGTTTGGAAAAATAGATTTCATATTTTTAATGAGAATAATTAATAATTTATAATAATATCCCCTTAATATTTTTCCAAAATGAATAGTGAAAATAGTTAAAATTAATTACCTGAATTATGGTAAAATTCGATTTACTAGTGGTTCAACTAAGAATATAAGGGTTAAAAATTACATAAATCCTTGAACAACACCAATTTTATGGAAATAGGTATACCTTAAAAATTATATGTTAGACAATGTACCATTTTACAGTCTTTTGGTGTGATATAAATGTTATTATTAATAAATCTTTTCAGAAAGTTACAAGTGTGTCCATCACCACACTTCCCTTATACTCTCTTCTTAACACCTTAAGAATTAAATGTTTTGAAGAATACATACCCAAATTAATTCCAAAATTCCAAAATATTATCCTATAGTCATGATTTGGGGTAGAAATGTAATGTAATTAGCTATCAGTGCAAACCATAGAAAGATACTCGAAGAAGAGGTAACATTATTCAGAGGAGTTTTTATTTTATTTTTCCTCTACCTCCTTAAATTATTATTTAACGATTATGATATAAAAAACCCAATATCTTTTATGTGATAATATATTGTTATAACAATTTAGTTACCTAAACTAATATCCACTTCCATCAAATGGGTTATGAAATCATCATTCATGTGTACGGAGGACTATTGCCTCATGAACCAATGTCATTCAGGTTTTCCATTATCACCTCTCCTAGTGGGTTATGATGATAGATACAAAGAATATATATGATAATTAAAACATAATTATTACTCTTTATTCATTATATCTTATAAAATTTTAATTTATATTCCTTAGGGGATATGATAAAGTCGTTCGTGTGTATATAAGACTACCGCCTTGCAATGCGATGTGAATTATCTTTCACTAATGCTTTACATGGAAGGTGATCAGTGTAAATTTCATAATAATATGTTATATTAATGAAATAATTATTATATTTATGACATATTTATCATTCTTTAAATAAAATATATGATTTAATTTCTTATATTCTCACTCACTTAAAGATGATAACATTGTTCATTTTGTGTGGACTATTGCCTTCATGAAGGGATGTGACCCTCTTGTCAAAACCATACCACATGGATGATATATATATATATGTATATTTAATTAAAAAATATGTTATTATGATTATTTTTAAAATTTAAAATATTACTTACATCCGTTCAAAAATTATCATTGAAAAATGGTAAAGTTAGTCATGCTTACATGTGACCTACGATCTCCATGATCATTACATACTCCATTTCTCAAATACATCATTCATTGTTGGCCTTAAATGTATTATTAATGTATAAATATGATAATTATTTAATTATTTTTATTATTCTGGAGATTATGTAATTGTATTATATACATATGAACACATTTTTTCATGATGAAACACACATGAGAAAACAATGTAATTAACACCCAAAACAATGAAAATAATGAAAGATTATTAACGAACAAGTGATAAGATGTAATAAAAGGGTCATATATGATATTATAAATAACAATATTATTCTTTTATAAGTTAATAACATGTTTATGACCACTATATATGATGTTAAATCATGTTCAACTAATGTAAATCATTAAGTAATGGATTTCATCTCAATTTACATTCCATTGAGACTTATTTGTTATTATACACCAATTCACCCTTATGTGGTGTATATACTTCAAATTTTACATTTAATATCATGAATCATTCATAATTTATGTTATTTTATATTTTAAATTTGAATTATTTAATTCATGTGGATTTGACATGAAAATTACGAAGTGGTAAAAGTTATTGTGAAATATCACTTTCTTTTGTGATAATTAAACTTCCTCTTAAAAAATAACTTTCTTGTTATAATTTTTAATTATAAATTACATTTATTTTAAATATATATTTTTTATTATGGATATTATTTTTTTCATTAATTTTATAACATTTTTACATATGATTTTTACTTTAAATGTTATTTGATTTATTAGGGAAATATTTATAAATATGTATCCTTTACTCTAGATGGATATTTGATGATAAGCTATAATGTTTATGAATTAAATATATTATTAAATATATAAGGAATTATTTGGACATGAAGTGATGGGTAGGGCCTAGAATTTATATATCTCCCAGTTTCATCAGCATGTTTCATGAGGAAAATCATTTGGCCAACTTAAATAAGTTTTTACCTATAATTTTAAACTGTCTTGAAGATAGATCTTGATAGTTGAGGTTTTAATGTTCCTAATACACAATGTCCAATAATAAATAATTTACATTATTGAGAATTCATTTATTTTCATTATCCATTATATTATCCCTATGATATTATCTCTAGATTCATTTAATTCTCATTTTTTGGATTATAAGGAATGAATTTATAGTTATTTACCATTCCATATTGATTATGCCTTTTCCAATTAAGATAGTTTTGATATTTATTAAATGAAATGTGTGTTTAGTTACTTATCATTATATTTTGACTATTCTTTATCATATAATAATAGACTAATTATTTAAATGTCATATATGTTATTTTATTTACCTTTTATATTGGTTTTGCCTATTGATTCATGAAATCTTCCACTTTACATAACCCATAATGAGTATTTGATCTCTCTTTTTTTTCCTTTACCCAAGATATAAAAAAGATATATTTAAATAATTTATTATGGATGATGTTTATTTTTTGTTTTATGCATTATTTCTTTATTTTCTATTACTAATGTGAAATGGGTATCATGTTTGTATCTGGTTCTAGAAAATGATTAAATTTATTTTTCATTCATGATTCGACCCATTGTATCTATACCAATGTTATAAAGTATACACCAGATCTAGGTTACTTGGGCTAGAGTCATTATAGTTGGTATCAAGGGAAATTTATAGGAAACCTTGGGAGATATATTAATGAAGACATGGATTAGGGAAGAAAACCCTATATTAGAATTTGAGGATATGTATGTAAGAACATCCTAATGTTTTGATAAGGAATAGATTATGTGTTTTTTCCAAGAAATAAATCCCTCTATCGATACTACAAGTAGACATGGTTATGGAAAATAGGTACATTGGGGTAATAACTATAAAACAGGCACTTTGGGATGTACCGAATCATTACATCATGCATAAAAATAGACCTTAATGTACACCTATTTTGAAATTCCTGGGAGATATGCTCTGGGTAATTACCATTTAATTTATAATCCATTATGAAGGATTTTAAAACAATGATATCCCCAAAGAAACCATGATTATAATTCTGATATAAATAATGTATAAATATTAATTTATGTTAAGAGTTACACCATATTTATAATTATACATTATGATTTAGAGATTATAATTTTTTGAGCTAATATAGTATATGAAATTGTTTATAAATGAATATTAGAAGAAAAATGTGTATCAACACTTATATAAAATGTTGAGATTTCCATAATGAGGATGAAAATATAGTTTGTATTGGAACTGAGAAAATTGTGGCGATATTAGGACGGTTTAATTTGGTTATGAAAAATAACATTTCTGAGATAGAGAAACTGGTTACAGAATGAGATTATAATATGTTGGATCTCATTATGTGATAAAAGCCCCAATCATTTAGTGGGACTGCTAATCCATTGTGAATTGAGTAAAAGATTATGTTTCTAGAGAATATCATTATGGACTTGATATGTGGTTAAAATGAAATGGTTACACTTGCAGTGTATTGTCTCAATAAAGATACAAATTATTGATGGTCATTGATCTAGAATAATAGGGAGTAAGATGAAATAGAACTCATGGAATGGAATGTTTTTAAAGAGAGATTCTTTAAAAAATATTTCCCTTTTGAGGGGAAAATCGAAATGTAGAGAAAGTTCCTTAGCTTAAATAAAAATTAAGATGAATGTTTCATAGAATATGAGTCCACCATTACATGGTGAGGTGGGAAAGATATAGATTACATATGTGACAAAAAGTGATATATTGACTATTTATTGTATGTTCTTATATCAAGTCCCTGAACGATGTTGGTATCTCAATGATTTTCATCATATGATAAAATGGTTTTATAAGACACAAAAATAGATAATGAATTATATAAATAATATATATTGATGGGTAATTAAGGGAAGAAGTGGTCATCCAAATACCATGAAAAGGGGAATGGATCAATGATGAAGAAGAAAAAAATAATTTCCATAATGTGAAAACTATGGATATAATGACCCTAGGAAATGATTTAAGGGATTGAGATTATATTATAAGTATTGAGAGAAGTGTCACCAGGAAAAAGAATTCAATGGGAAAAAAGAAAATAGTATTTTTCAGTGTTTCAATTGTGGGGAGATAAGGAACAATGAGAAAAAATCCCCAAGCATAAAGGTAATCCACTATAGTTGAGGCTAAGGGGAGATTTACAACCTTATGCAATCACTATAGTCAAGGTGAAAGTTACCTATAATGTGGTGTCCAGTACTTCAATCCCATATTCAAATTTAACTAATGATTTATTCGATTCTAGATCCCATCATCCTTTTATATATACCTTGTTTACCAAGAAAATTAAATATTTACCATTTAATTTAAGAAGGTAATTATCAGTTAAAACTCCTAGGATAAGTCTCACTATAATGAAGATGTTTCATTAATTCCATATTTTGAAACATAAGAATGCTTCATTAGCTAACCTTATTATCATACCTATGGGTGAAGTCGACATAATTATTAGCATGGTCTATATTTTAAAATATGATTCAAAAAATTGTCACAAGAAGAATTAAATTATAATTTGTAAGGAAGGTGTATAATTTCTTATTCTTTAGAGAAAATACTTCATCATATGAGTCACACATCGATCCACATCTAGTAGCACGAATAAATGAAGTTCTTAGGGAAGAATTGAAAACACAATCTATGGATGGAAAAGGTAATCTTCAAATTGAAGATATTCCAATTGTACAAGAATACATTTATGTATTTAATAAGTAATTACCTAGATATCCCCCATATCATGAAGTTAGGATTTCCATTGATTTAGTCCCTAATGAAAGACCAATATCAAAGACTCCCTATATAATGGACACTATAGAATTATTGGAGTTGGAGAAAGAATTAGATGAGTTTAGTGGTAAAGGATTTATTCTCCCTAGTGGTTCACCATGGGGAGACCATATTCTCTTCATTAAAATAGAAGATATATCCATGATATTGCATATTGATTATTGGGAAATTTATACCATTATGATAAAGAATATGTATCCTCTTCCACACATTGATGACTTATTTGATCAAATTCATGGAAACCAATATTTTTTAAATATTTAAATTTAGTGTGGGTATCATAAATTATGAGTAAAGAAGAAATACATTCAAAAGATGAATTTTCAAATGAGGTTCATACATTATGATTTCACGATAATTCCATTTTTATTGACTAATTCAACTAATATTATTTTGTGTATAATGAAGAGTATTCAGGGAAGATATTAATTATTTTTTTGGTATTCATTTATGATATTTTGGGTTATTATAAATTCTATAAGGATAATAAGAATCACTTGAGGATCATTCATAAAACTCTTAGAAGGAGGAGAAATATTGGAATGTTTGAAAGTGTGATTTCTGGATTAAAGAAGTTTGTACATATTATCTCTAAAGATGGAATCTTAGTTCATTCTATGATGAAAAAGGAAGTTAAATAATGATCTACACTAATGAACATAACTAAGGTACATAGTTTCATTTGTTTGGAAGGTTATTATTGGTGATTAATTTTCAATATTTCATTATTGGATAACCCATTAACAATGATTACACATAAATGGGTAAAGGGTTTTTGAAAAATGGAATGTGAATATTTTTTTATGAACTAAATATGATATTGGTCAAGGATCCGATTTTACTATACTATCTATAAATAATGTGTTAGTGATATATAGGGATGAATCGATGAAGGAAATTGGTTATTTATTGATAAAAAATGATAAATTTATTTCATATAAATTAGGGAAATTGAATAATCATGTTCCTAACTTTCCAAACCATGATATTGAGTTAGTATATGTAATCATTTCATTGAAGATATCGATACATTTTCTCAATGGTGAGAGATTTGAGATATACATAGACCATAAGATCCTAAAATACTTCATTTCACAGAAATATCTCAATAGTAGATATGAAATATGGCTAGAGTTACTCAAGGATTATGATTTATCAGTACACAACCACCCAGGGAAAGAAAATAAGGCAAAAAATGCATTGAGTATGAATGATAGTGGCGTTATGGCCAAAATAAGTATTTGGAATGATCTTATGTTCATGGATATAGAAAATATGTATATGGAAATTATTATAAAGGGGGATACAACACTGATTTTTTAGATGGTGGTGAAAACAAATTTATTATATATGATAAAAATTTTCAATCTAATGATGAGAACCTTCAGATAAAAATTAAATCTATGAATAATGGAAAATTATTATACTTTGTTTGTGGGGATGATATTTTGAAATTTTGAAAGTGATTATGTGTTACATATATAATTAATCTAAAAAAGGAATTATTTGATGACACTAATAGCTCAAATTTATTTATACACTGTGGTACCCCAAAGATGTATAAGTATTTGAGGGATTATTTTTTGTAGGGTAACATGATGTGGGAAATATATGATTATGTTTCTAGATGTTTTGTTTTTAAAAAACTGAAATCTCAAAGATATAATCCTAGAGGAGTCATTAAATCTCTTCCTATATATGTGTCTAAATGGGATGACATTACTATGGACAATATCACAATATTACCAAAGACTTTAAGAAACAATGATGTGATATTAGTTACTATTTATCACATAACCAAATTATCACATTTACTTTATATAAGAGAAGATATAACTCTTGAGATCCTCACAATTCACTACATTAATAAAGTTATAAGAATTCATAGTTCACCTCTATCAATTGTGTCTATTCGTGATCCTCATTTTACATTGAAGTTTTGGAAGACTCTCTGGATGACTATTGATGCTTATTTTTATTAGAGCACTTTATACCATCTTAAAACCGATTCATAATCTGAAGGAATGATTAAAATAATTCAATACATGTTGGGGTCATGCTCACTAGACTTTCAAGGAATTGGGGATCATTATATACCATTGGAAATATTTTTCTATAAAAATAGTTTACATTATAGCATTCAAAAGACACCGTATAAAGCATTATGTAGAAAGAGATGTCCTACTCTAAATTATTAGAATAAATTTGGGGAAAGGAAAATTTAAATACCATAACTTGTTTAAGATACAAAAATAATGGTAAAGGCTATTTGTGCTCACAATATAGTATCTCAAAATAGGATAAAGTGTAATGATGATAATTAGTAGAAAGATTTAGAATTCCATGTGGTAGATCTGGTTTTATTGAATGTATGTTTGCAAAAGGGTGTTATAATGTTTGGTAAGAAAGCGAAACTGAGCCCCGAGTAAATAGATCCCATTGAAATTGATGAAATAATTTCATTTTTTTCTTATTTTTAAAAAATGCTTCCAAATTCTTCAAAAGTACATGATGTGTTTAATATACAACTCTTAAGAGAGTACATGCCATACCCAACACATGTGATCACCTATGATGAAATAGAATTGGAACCTAATATATATTAATGTGAATAACGCATCCATATTCTTTATACTAGAGGGAATGTATTAAGGAATCAAATGGCTCTTTAGGTAAATGTACTTTACAGAAATCACAAAATAGATGAAACATCATGGAACCCAGAAGATATTATGAAGAAGAACTACACTCCTCAATTTAGAAGTTAATATACATAAAGTTTTGAGGTAAAATTATTTATGAGGGAATAGTAATACACCACAGTAATTTACAAAATATTTCTCTTAGAATTAATTTAATATCGTCAATAGCTTGTGATACACGCAACACTAGGTTTAAATAAAACATAGTTTAATCAAACTCTACACAAATTATATATAATTTATTTTATCACAATTATAAAATTTATTTTAAATAATAAAATTTCTTTTTGAAATCATCATATCAAAATAATATTAGGGTGATTTGTTTTGGATTTGTTCTTAAAGGATTCATTTTTTAGGAATAATGAAAAATATTGAATTTTAATTAAAAACTACGTTATTGTTTAAATAATTTTCAATATTAAATTATATTTTAATTAGTTTTAAAGAAAATTTTCTTAAATTTTATATATTTTAATCCAATTTAGTTCACTGTAATTATTTTCATTTTGAATTTTAATTTAAACATTTTTAAACATTTGAATAACTTCTCTTTAAAAACCTGCTTTCTCGTCATGTATGCAGGATTAATTTTGGAATAAAATTTTCCAATTATGTGAATTGAATTTGTTAAAATGGAATAAATATTTAGAATCATAATAATTTATAATTTATAATAAGTAAAACTTAATTATTGACCAAAATTAATAGTGAAAATAGAAATAATTAATTACCATTGTTAATGTAAAAATGGATTTACCAGGGGTTTAATTAAGAAGAAAAGGGTAAAAAATGACCTGAATTTTTTTACAAAAACCATTTTATGGTAATATTTCAACCTTAAATATTCTATTTTTGATAATTACACATTATATAGGCATGTTTCAGGATACAAATATGGGTATGAAAGATTATTTTCACAAAAAATACAAGTGTGCCACTCTCCTCACTTATAAAATGTGACCACCTCTCTTCTCTTATTATAATGTAAAACATCTTTAGTTGATAAAATTCCTACAAAAATTAGTTACAAAATTCCCTAATATCATTAAAAATTCATTATTCTTGGAATAAATCTAACCTATGAAGGATTTTTTGCAATCCTATAGAAGATACTCGAAGAAGAGGTAACGTTCTTCAATGTGAAATTTTTTTTATTTCACCACACAACTATATAAATTATTGTTTAACCATGATGAAATAAAAAAATTAGTATATTATTTACATTGAATATTTTTTAAAATAATGGAATGACCGTAAAAAATATCCACATCCATCAAATGAGTTATGAAATCATCATTCGTGTGTATGGAAGACTACCACCTTGAGAACCAATGTTTTTCATTTTTTACATTATCACCTATCAAAGTTAGTTATGATGATGAATATAAATTATATAAATGATATTTATAACATAATTATACCTATTTATTAATTATATCATATATTTCGTTTTTAATTTACATTCCTTAGGGGATACGATAATGTCACTCGTGTGCCCGATAGCCTATCGTATCGTAGAGCCATGTGATTCGTCTTTCAATAACACTTTACATGGAAGGTGATAAGGATTAATTTAATAATTATATGTGATGTAAATGAAATAAGTATGATACTAATGATATATTTACCATTCTGTAAAGATAAAATAACATTTTTGTTTATTACCTTTTCACTAACTTAAAGATGATAACTTTGTTTGTGTACATGTCGACTACCGCCTTCACAAAGCGTTGTGAGTATCTTTTCATAACAAAACACATGGATTATATGTATAAGTATATTTAATGAAATAATATAATATTATTATAAATATTTAAATTTAAAATATTACTTACCTCATTCCCATAATTATCCTTATAAAATGGAAACGTTACTCATGCGTACTTATGGCCTTCCATCTTCATGATAGTAACATACACCATTTCTCAATACCATTATTTAGGATTGGTATTAAAAGTATAATTGATGTATAAATATGATAATTATGTATTAATTATTATTCTATGCAATATGTAACTATATTATATACAAAAAATAGGAATTTTCAGGATGAAACATGCATGAGAAAATAAAAAAATTATCACTTGTAACAATGAAAATAATGAATTATTTTTAACGAAAAGGTGATAATATGTTATAAAAGGATGATATATGAAATTTTAAATATTAATATGGTTCTGGTATAATTTAATAACATTTTTAAAACCACTATATAGGTGGTGAAATCATGTTTAACTAATGGAAAGTGTAAGGTAAAGGATTTCATCCCAATTTACATTCCATTGAATAATATTTGTTATTATACACTAATTCATTTTTATGTGGTGTAAATAATACCCCATTGAGATGAAATATCACGACTAATTCACAATTTATAGTATTTTATGTTTCAATTTGAATTATTTTATCCAAATGGATTTGACATGAAAATTACCAAGTGACAAAAGTTATTGTGCAATCTCACTTTATTTTGGTATTTTTAACTTTATTTTGAAGAAATAACATTATTATAATCATAGTTTAATAGAAATTAAATTTCTTTTAAATATAAATATTTTTTGTATAATGGATATGATTATTTCTTAAACATTTTACCATTTTTCCATACATTTTTTACTTTGAATGTTATTTGATTTACAGGGAAATTATTGGTAAATCTATATCCTTTACTCAATACAAATATTTAATGATAAGTAATATTGTTCTTGAATTTAATTAATTATTTGATATATTTGGAATGATTTATTAATGTAGTGAATGGTGGAGACTAGACATTATATATCCAATCAATACATTGATAGGTCTCATGAGACAAAATAGTTAGCCAAATTAAATGGTTTTATACCTATAGTTTTAATATTTCTTGAGGATATATCACTGTAGCAGGTGTTTTCATGTTCCATAGGCATGATGTAAAATAATCATGAATTTTATTTATTTAGAATTTATACATTTTTATTATCCATTATATTTTTTCTATGATATTATCTCTAGATTCATTTTATTCTCAATTTATTGATTAAATGACATGTGTTTTCAGTTATTTATGTTTCCATATTAATTATGCCTTATCCAATTATGATAGTGACAATATTAATTCAATGGCAGGTGTTTTCAGTTATTTACCTTATCTTGTTGATTATTCTTTATCATTCCATGATAGTTAAGTTATTTAAATTACATGTGTTCTCAATTAGTTACATTTTTATATTTATTATGATTATTGATTCATGATATCTTCTATTTTACTTAAACCTTATATAGAATTTTCACTCACCATCATTTTTTTCCTTTCCTTGGGAAATAAATAAGATATATTTGAATGTGTTTTCAAGGATTTAGTTTATTTACTATTTTAATGCATTATGTTTTATTTTCTATTCCCAATGTAAAATAGGTATCATGTATGTATCTGGTTCTCCATGAATTCTAAACTAATAAGTCCTTTACTATTAAACCCATTATATTTAAGAAAATGTAATGAACCATACTTGATCTAGGTTATTATGTTGGTGTTCTTACAATTTTATCTCGTGATTTTTATATCCTTCTTTTGAATTAGCCTCCAATATTGGATGCTTATAAACTTTTCTAAATATTTAGGATTTAATATACTTATTAATATAGCCTCTAGTTTCATATTTTATATATCTTAATTTTTTATGATTATTTTTTATGTTTTTACTCTAGATCGATCTTTTGATCAACCTTGCATTAATATTAATAGGATCCAATTCATATTGAAAATAGCTTGAACATATGTAGGTTGTATCTTCATATATATATATATATATATATATAATATTACCAATAATTTTCTCATTTAGTAATTATATTATGACGATATCACTATCTATATTAAGATATTCCAATAATCTCTAATTTGTATGAATTCATCATTCATATTGACTCATATTTTCACTTTTACATATTTTTCTTGTAATATTTCTCATATGTGGATGATATTTCTTCTAGTTTCTTTGAAGGAAACCTTACCTTCTTTAACCTTTCTTGTATTTTGGTTTTTAATGAAACTATCCATGAAAATATGACTACATTGGGTGAATTCAATATTTATATTTTATTTAATTTCAATACATTATTTCATCTTCCAAAATCTATACTCATTTCATTAGATATTATAAAATATTCACAACATCGAAAATAATATAATAATCCCCTTCTCAAATATTTTAATTCTTTGTATGTGTTTAAAAATTCCTCCAGGTGTATTATCATAATAATAACATTCCATTTCCTTAAGTGGTTTTAATAATTTGATCATAATGATTAAAATGTAATTGACGTTGATTCATCAACCTTTATCATTTTTCATTAGTATAAAGATGGTCAACACAAAGAGTCTTCAGATTTATGCACCTTCTTAAAAATAATATTATTTATTTTAATTCCTCCACTATCCATCAACATCATTCACTCCACTTTCATTTATTACTTATAATGAAACAAGTTTATATTTTTTAGGATAAATCATTAAACAATTCCTCAGTGTCTCTCACAATACTATAACATACAACTATGGATTTCCTACTTCTAATGGTTAAATCTTCAAGAGTATGTAATTACAGTACGTTAACTTAGATAACACCCATAGAAAAAATTATATTACTTAAATTTACACATTAAATTATACCTAATCCATTAAAAACAAATAAAATACTTCACCATCATCAAAATCATCATCACTATGTGGGTACTTAAAAAATATCCCATGAAATATTATAGGAGAATAGTATATAAGAGACTAGCCTCAACTAATTGATAAAGTGTTTATATTTTATTAATATTTCAAAAGGGAAAAATGATATAAGTAAGTCATGAAAACATGGATATTTATTCTATTGGGATAATTAAATTAATTCATTCAAATTTATTTAGGCTCATAAAATATTAATCCTTGATAGATGAATATTATTTAATTATATTTATTAATGATTTTTTATGAATTAATAATGTGTTGTTTATGAAGCATAAATAATAATTTGGGAAAATGACCAGAATTTTATTAATATATATTAATAATGAGTTCGGGATATAAATCAAATATCATAGAATAGATAATTGAAAGGTGATTATTGGCAATTAATTTAAATCCTACCTTACCCAGCATGGGATCAAGTATTTGTATAGTTATCCATATACAATATAGAGAAATTGAGTTTTCGAGAGAAAAAATAGGAGCTTGGTTGAGATGGGAATACCCAATCTAGAAAAAATCCAAATTCCCAATGTTCTTTTAGAGAGAATATATAATTACATATTTACACATTCAAAAATAGAACTTGCAGAGGCATAAATCCAAAATGAATTCATATTAAATTTTCAATAAAATAATTATTTTATAAAGTAATTAATAGTGTTTTACATTCAATGTTTCATGAAAATAAGAAATTTGAGTCGAGGGAAATTAGATGAGAATGTTAAGGATGGTATATTTATGGTCAATTTATATAATGGAAATATCACTAGTACATGGGAAAAAGTATGTATAATTTTATGGGCTATTTTGATGTAAATAATATTGAAAATAAGTTTAATTATGATGCACTAAATGATATATATTTTGATTTTATAATAAATATAGAAATTATATTTTTGAGAAACATATTGAGGAACAAACTAGAAATAAGGAAAAAAGTGGTGAGATGGACTGAAATTAGACCAATGATGATAAAAATGTTGTTTTTTATAAAAAAGGAAATATAAAATATTGAAATATCACATGCAACTATAAAATATCACTATAAATCAGAATGAGCCAATTCAAATTAAAAAGAGGATGAGAGTTGGAAACCAAACATGTAACCAATCAACTCTAGTAACCCAGAGCCCGTAACTATTTTTTTACATTAGAATAATATGAAAAGGATCCCATCCCCAAGGATTAACTTGTTTTATATTCTTAAAGAACTTGATATACATATGATTCAAATTATAAATTGGAAATAAAATATAAAACCTAGTAAAATTAAATAATATGCATATATAAAAATCATTAAAAGGTTCCTTCTTCTAATCATTGGAAAAAGAAAAAAAATAAGTGTTAGTTAAATGATTAGTAAGGGTTGTTATATAAGAATCTATCATGAGTAAATAATTCATAATAAATATGGTAATGTAAATTACTAAAAACACATTCCATTTAGTCAATAAATTGAGGGGATAATATATTCATGAATAATATAAAAGTAAAAATATCATGGATAATAATAACTAAATTATCAATGAAGGAAATAAATACTGATAGATACAATGATCAAGACCTTATGCTGTTATATTTTCAAATATTGGTAGGTATACATTAAAATGCCATTTAAAAAGTCTTGCAAACTGGTTTATCACATGGAACTTATCGATGCAATGAGGGTCCATATAATTCAAGTACCCACCCATAACTACATTTAAATTTAATTATTCATATATTGAATAATAAATTTAATTCACATAAATATTTGTTATAAATAAATATCTATTTTGGGTTAATAATACACAATAACAAGATTTTTCCAATTAGTAAAATTACTTTCATAGTAAAACACTATTTGTTTAAATTCAATATGGTTTAAAAAATAAGCATATCCAAGATATAAAAATATTTACATGTGGAAGAGAAATTTAATTTCTAGTGATTGATGATCATAAAAAAGTGAATGTCTCAAGATAAATTTAAAGACCATAAAATTAAAAAGAGATAATATATGACCATAAATTCATCAAAAATATAGGTTTTAAAATAAAATATATTCTTTTTGGAGAATATATAAAAATGGATAAAAACATTAATATAATCTTTCATTAATGTTATTTCTTTATAAAACCATTAAAAAGTTTTGAATAAAGTTAAATAGTGTAAAATTATTATAACGGTGGGAAATTTTGTTTACACATTGTTTATTATAAAGATACATTCATTTTATCTTTTTTCAATTAATAATAAAAATGAACCTTTTATAAAACATTATAAATATTCATTACAATCATTTTACGAATACAATTATAACATAGAATTTCTTTAATTAACCATTTCAGTAAATAAGAAGTAATTTTTAAAAATCATTGCGAAAATATAGACATTGAAGAAAAATATACCCAGTCGAAAAAAGAAATAAGATTGTATTTTTTATAAATATTTATTCTCTTAATTAAACTACTAAAAGTAGTAAATATTAAATTAAAACATTTAAACTAACTAAATATCAATCTTATATTAGTATATACGGATTTTATGATGTATGAATTATAAGATTCATCTAATGAAAATAAAAGTAATCCCAAAATGTGTGATTATATAATAAATTCTAACATCATTGGTAACTTTTAATTTGAAACCCATTTAATGAGTAAACATGAATTGAAACATTAATTAACATGTATAAATATATATTAATGATAATTATATCTAATGTTTAGTATATACATGGCATAAAATAAAATAGGTGGATCATACAAAATACGTCTCAATAGAGGGGAAATTGAATTAAAATCCCTTAGCTCATGCTTTAAATAAGTTTAACATTGTTTATCCTATCATAAAATAAAAATAGATATATTTCAACTATATACCATAAAAATATAAATATCTATAATATCACATATGACCAACTTATAATATCTTATGACCTATTTAGTAATAATATATCATTATTAATATTATTTTGGGTGTCAATAGGTTCATTTTGCAAGTATTTTTTGATTTATAAGTTAAGGTATTTGTGTCTTGATCATGGTTATATAACATATATAATTTTTTTAATTATATAAAAATCTTAAATATTCATTATATGAATATTTTAATCCTCCATGAAAAGCATAAATGAACAACAAATCACATCACTTCATGGAGGTGGTAGTCTACACGTAGGCATGAGAGACACTATCATTTTTTAAATGGTGGAATGGTGAGGAGTTATATGTTGTTTTAAGTTTATAAGGACATATTTATTTCATAAATATCGTATATATTCATTAGTTCCACCATTATTACCTTCCACGTGAGGTGGTTATGGAAATAAGATTACCATAGTTCACGAGGTGGTAGTCCATAATATAGATGAGTTATTGTTTCATTTCCCATTTTATGGAGAAATATATAGATTAATATTAAATCAAAATCATAAAAAAAAATTATTATATGTAATATATTGGTTTTATAATATTTTAATATCATGGACAAAAATTAATGTGTTAAAAGTAGAAAAAAATGAAAGTGTTCGATTAATATTTTTACCTCTTGTTCTAAAAGTGCTCATTTATATATCCTATTAAGGACCCTAGAGTTGGTATTTATGGAATAAAACCTGATATATAGTGTGTATAATTATGTTGGAGAGATATTTTCTTTGTTTTTGGTCAAGTAAAATAGCTGAATAGTTTTGAAGATGTGAGGGGAGAATATTCCCTTTATACGTGAGTTGGGTGACAAACATATAATTTTTCAAAGTTTTAAAACATTCTTAAGTCTACTTCCTTGAAAAGTTTACCCAAATAGAGTGTCTTTATAAGGTGATATAATATTTTGTCAAAATATCCTCATAAAATAGTATTTATACAAGTTTTAATTCCATTTAACCATTAACAATTTAGATTATCCCCTGGTAAATTTGATTTAACCTTAATAATGGTAACCAATTTTTACCATTCTTAATATGAATAATGATAAAAAATAAATGCGAAATCACATAAAAAATTGTAAATTATGTTTTAAAATATATAAAACATTTTACCAAATTCTATTTATATAAGTGGAAGAATTTAATTTTAAAAAATCACACAAACCGCAATGAAAACCCATTTTTGAATAATGTATTTTTAAGCACAAAACTAAATAAAATTTCATTTCATGCCTTTTAAAAACCATTAAAATGAATTATATAATATTTTATTTAATATATAATCTGTGAATTTCATTATTACTTTTATTAATAGGAGACTACTTTAATTAATGATGATAAAAACAAATTGTGCATATAAAAATTGTTTTTAGAAAAATGTATTTTTCACTCAAAAAGATTCTTATAACAATATAATGTATAATTAGGAATCCAATATGTTTAATTATTTTATTTATAATTAAATGATATTTTTTTTTGTTAATTTTTGTTAAAATTGAAAAAATATGGAAAACTTTATGTTAAAATGAATGAAAGTTTTTATAAAAATTATTTTTTTTTTCTTTTCACAGAAAAAGAAATATTTTTAGAAAAATATAAAAAAAATCACCAAAAGATAATATTTACATGCTTATTTAAATTTTTTTTTTATTTCCTCAGATAAAATTTATAAAAAAAATTATAAATTATTCATAATATCCATGAAAAAAATATCTAAACCCATTTTTTAAGAAAAAATATTTTTGAAGCATAAATTGACCTTAAAAAAATTGAGTACTTATTCATTTACTATTAATAAATAATTTTTCTTTATTTAAATACTTTTTATATATTTTTGATAATTATATTATTAATATTAATATATTCCAATTTAAATTCTAGGTCATAATATATAACGGTTCGTGTTAATCTCAGTGTTTCATGTTATTCAAGTTACTGAATATGATATTACTTTAATCTAAATTATAGGGGTGTTACATTCTCCCCCTTAAATAAATTTATTCTTCTCAATTTTTATCTTAGTGATAAAGGGTTTATTTTTTTTTTCAAAACTCACATTGTAAGAACGTTTAATAAAAATTCCTTTTGAAAATAAGTGGAGGGAAATATAAGGGCCACCTGAAATAATAAATTACTAGGTTTCCAAAAATGAGAACATTAGTAAAAAAAATTATATAGATATGGATGAGAATAGTAATTTCCAGAGAATAAAAGGGATATATAGAGAAAATAATGATGAAAACATTAGTGGACACAAAACCATAAATCACTAAAGGGTGAAAATGATCATCAATTTCCCAGAAATATATATAAAAAATATTTTCATTTTCAAGGTTCTTTTTCATAAAGTAAAGGAATTATTTTAACACGAATAAGTGAAAATAAACATACCTGATTTCTTGAAATCTATAAATGGAATTTAATTCTCTGGATGTATGTCTTAATTAGTTTCCATCTCTTTTCATCCCATAGTCTTATGACGAATTTAAATAATTATTTTTCATACCTGAAGGACTAAAATAAAATTCTAATGGATAATAAGATGTAAAAATGATGAGGAGTTATTCCTACCTTTATTTGTCACTAAAATAGAAAA
Source organism: Viscum album (assembly GCA_963277665.1). Taxonomy (NCBI): domain Eukaryota; kingdom Viridiplantae; phylum Streptophyta; class Magnoliopsida; order Santalales; family Viscaceae; genus Viscum; species Viscum album. Next base: position 954,572,566 of record OY728143.1, on the reverse strand, counting down.
ATGATAGTAAAATAAAAGATAAATAACATTAAAAACCATATTTTTGAAATATCAATATCAAAGGTTTTGATAATAAAACCTAATGGTCTACAATTTATTTACACAAATAGTTAAATTCAAAAACTCCTCCATGCATTCTTAACAAGTATTTAAATACAATTTTTTTTACAAAAAAGGTTCAAAAAATTCGAAATTCAACGTAAATTTATTCTGTAATCAACATAAAGTAACTCTTAATTTCATAAAAAAATCATGTGAAAACTTTAATAATGTATTCACCTAAAATTTTCTAATAACCTTAATCATTATAAAACCTCAATGAAATAATTTATTCTTCCAAAATATAATTCTATCCATTTTCCGTAAATAAACTCAAAAATAATTGAATATGTTAAAAAATGTAATAAATTTCATCAAATATAATGTAAATCACTTTATTATTAATTAACTAATAAATTTCATGGTCACCAATAACATCCAATTTACTTTATCAATATCAACCAAATGTTTATGCCAACTAAAACAAATTAACTTCACCTCTAGTATATATTAAGGGTTATCTATCACTCAATCATGTTTTCTTTAAAAAATAACCTTACCACTAAATCAAATTTATAGGTTATTGATACCATTCAACATATTCATGAAAATACTTAAAGAAATACTACAAGAGAACAATTATTAGACATTTTGTGATTCTTAGAACAAAAATATCATTTAAAAAACTCTTCTATAACATAATTATCAAATCCCAATACAAAAAAACTTTTATAATTTCAATTAAATGATTGTAATATAATATTCCCTTTCACTTCTCTAAGAGTTATCCTAGGGTTATAGAAATGGACGAATAAATTGTCATATTCCCCACACATAAGGCATTAAATTATTTATGGTATCTTTCGATATACTTCATTTTACTTTATTAGAATCTTAATTTTTACCAAATAATTAATTTTCTCTATAAACAACTTTTTATACACATAAAATGTAACACCCCAAGCTTCTACGGTACGTTTCCCTTCGAATAATGCGATAGCGTGTGTTGTACGCAACCTCGAGTTCTAACACACACCACAACTAATTAAACTAGCCGTTGTGAATAGTAATACCTACTTTTTGAAATCATATATATTTTATATTTCAAAGTGGACTTCATTTTTGGATTCGGAATATCGAAATTAGTCTAGGGTGAAATTTTGGTACTTTTCGGATAACTTTCATATTTTGATGAATAGTGAAAATTACTAAATTTTAATTGAAAACAACTTTTTTAATCAAAATAATTAATAGTGATAAATTATGAATTTGAGTGGTTTTTAAAGTATATTTAGAATATATTTTTACCATTTAATATAATGTTGGTCATTGGACATAATTTTACAATTAAACCGAACATAAACAAGTGTCAATCTTTTGATAGTTATTATCTCTTAAAAAACACGCTTTTTGTTTTGACAGCGGGAATTAATTTTAAATTAATTTCTGCCACTTCTGTGTTTTGAATTTAGGAAAATGGATTCCATATTTGGAATCAGGATGTTCAAATTGTGTAAATAGGTAACTTTTATTTTTACACATTTTGAATAATTACTGCGGTAAATATTTTATTTACCATGGTTAAAGGGTAAATCCGGTAAATAAGGGTTAAAAAAATAATATTATAATAATACTAAATTACCCTAAAACGTGTCTTAACCCTATTGGTTGATACATGGTCGACCATGGGAATCCTTGTGTCAATTTTGGGACCCCATGGATCCACTTGTAAGTGATAATGACACTTTATTTTAATTAAGTCAAAATGAATACAAAAATGACACAAGCATATATCTTTTAGCAAAACAATTGTTACATAGGGTTATATAAGTTGGATTTTAGATTATAAATATTCATTAGAAAGCTAAAAAGATTTCATACATAATGATGTTTTATTTATAATTTTTAGACATTAAATAATTTATTTTATTTATGACACAATGATGATGCAGTAATTACTAAAATAGTAAAAAATTAACATAATTGATATTATAAATACCCAAATAAATATAATATGAAACTTTTAATGAATTAAACTAATTTCCTAGGATAATATGATATATTAGGATTGATTTAATGGACTTTTTTCGAAGTAATCAATCTGTTATGAGTTTCACAAAAATCAACTATTGAATAGTGTCAAAATTGACATAAAAGAGTTCTTAAAACAAATATTATATTATTAATTGATATTAAATTCCTAAAAATCTAATGTTCGGCCAAGAGACTTATATTATGATAGGTTAATCATTAATGGACCACTTGGGGGTCGCTTGGATGTATATAGTAAGTTTATTAACCATATTATATAAAAATACAAAGAGACATTGTAAAAGTGAAACTAATTAACTTAGAGTTAATACTTAAAGATAAGGTTAATATAAGTACCAAAACCTGTCTAAATTCTATTGGATGAGTTGTTTTCGACCTATCCCCACCTCATCCTTTGAATAGTCAACTTTGGAGCCTTTGGAAACCGAATATGAATTTATTATAAATTAATATTTCTAGCTTTTCCAAAAGTGCCCCTCACCCCTCTTATAAAAGGGCACTCCTCCTTCTCATTTCTTCACACCATCAAAGCCTTTTGGTTCGGCCAAACTCTGCCCAAATACTCTCCCAACATCCCTCAATACATCCTAGAGGCCTTAGTTTGATCAGAAATCCAACCTAAGGAGCCCTTTTGATCAAATCAAAAGGAAGAACCCGAAGAAGAGGTAATGATTTCACCACCCTTTTCTAAGTTCATTTTTTCTTCCACTTCTTCTTCCTTTGTTCTTACCATTCTGAAATAATAACCCCAGTATCTCACATATACTGTGATGTTATTATAAATATGGTACAATCATATTCAGTATTCTATCCACCCTTTGAATAACATGTCACCATACGTGCGTACGTACGGCTTACCGTCTCCACGTCGTGGTGTAATTGTTATTCAATATAATATTATTTGGATGGGTATAATAATGATGTGTAACTCATGTAAATAATAAATATAACATGTTAATGATTCTGTATATATGATATACCATCCATTTATATATTATTTTAATATCAAAAGAATGATATTGTCGCTCGTGCGTACGTACGGACTACCGTCTCCACGAACGCGATGAGATTCATTCTCCATCGTATCCATTCAAGTATAATTATCATTTGATGATTTAAAAATGATGTTTAAGGACTGTATATCATTCTGGATATGAATAAGATACAACAACCATGGCTTATGTAACAAAACATATAAAAGAAAATGAGTAAGTTAACTCCCGAAACGACGATAATTCTAAGATATTATTAACAAATCAATGTTAAAAGATCATATATGATATCATATTAATATATATGATTCTTGTATAATTTAATAACAACTATTTCACCATTATACAGGAGGTTAACCTACCCCAACCAAGGAAAAGTACAAGGTAAGGGTTATTTCACAATCTCTTCATTATCCGAGGTTGTTTATACGTAATAATCTACTGGGATTTCTTTATCATCCACATCCATGTTTCTTCAAAATGTATTTCAAAACATTTTTACTATTTACAAGAATATGGGTTAAAGTCATTTATACCCTTGTTTGACTTTTTATAAGAGGTTTCTAAAGGAATCTTTCCGTCGTTTTCAAAACAATGTCCTTTTTAACCTTTTCGACAGAATTGAGGTAAGAATGTTTTTTTTAACTTATACGGCGGGTGCGGTTATTTTACGCCGTTATAAAATCTTCAAAGCTTTCCTTACAAGCTTATAAGAATATTTTCAAAGAAAATGTTTTATTTTATGTGGATCTTAAATTATTTCAAAATAAAAGGAGATATTTCTTTAAAAAGAATTTTGATTTCATCTATGTCAACATCCTTTGATGGATTTTAAGATTATTTGAAGTTGATTTATTATGATACAAAACTTCTATATTGTATTGAAGGTTTTGTGATATGTTTGACTGTGGATGTGCTATTTTTATACCATTCATAGTTTATTGTGAAATTATTGACATTTCGTATGCTAGTTTTAATACGAATGTTTATGTTATGTTTAAACCTTTTCATATGGGAATGCATTGGACTTAATAAGTGACGGGTGGAGCCCGCTATAGCTCCTAGATGCATCGGTAGGTCTCATGAGACAAACTAGTGTCTTGGCACAAGGCCTTGACAAAATCTTATTTGTAGTCTTGGCACGAGGCCTTGGCTATGTGGTTATGATAGTCTGGCATTATGCATTCCAACATTATGAAAGTGGTTATTGATATTGCATGTGATTATTCGATTAGTAGAATATCCATGTGAACAAGTAAATGGCATTATTTCATTTTACTTTTGCCATACTATGTTGAAGTTCAATTTTAAAAGGCTTTTGTTTTAGTAATTCATTGCCTTAAATGTTTATGCTTATTTTGAATGTTCCGCTATATTGTTATCCTTACTGGGCATTTGAGCTCACCCCTTTTCTATGTTTTATTTTTCCCAGGTAGTGAAGAAGTAATTTATGAATGACTTGCAGGGATATTATGAGGGGTTAATAGTGTGGATATGAAGACTTTGTTGTTGTAGTAGTTTTTCACTTTGAAATGTAATGTAAAACTTTATGATTATATCTAGTGTTTCCAAGGCTACTAAACCAATCGGTCTTTCGAGATTGGATCTTTCTTGTGATCATGCCAATGTTATTTAATTAATGCACCGACTCTAGGCAACTGGGGTCGGGGCGTTACATAAAACATCTTTTAGTTCCTTTGAGATATTTCATTGCATAATTATTTGAACATTATCAACATATAAGAAACTAAATCTTCTTTTTCTCCTTGGTCTTCCTAGACCTACATTTTTATCTTATTATGTTCATTTGGAGACTCACCTATGTTCAGGTCTTTAGTTATATATTAAGATAACTCGGTATGTGTAATCAAAAGATTTCAAATTCCATATCCCACAAAATTCAGTTGCTTAGGATAATAATCACTACATTATTCATCACATTTAGCATGAACATGGTTCTTTTTTTATTCCATTCATAGATTAACACTAAAAATCATAGAAAGAGAAATAATAATCATAGTGGAATATTATATAACCATGAAAATCATTTATAGGATGTCGAAATAATGGCACATTCTTTTCAATCTATGACACTTTAGATTTATCCTAGGTAATCAATGGTCATTATCTATGAAAATACTTTATAATGGATCATACAAAAAATGTTAATTAAGCTATGATTATCCCCTGAGAGTGTCAAACCAGGTTTACAGTAAGGGACCATTCACTATATACAGTAACAATAAACAAGATATACTCGTCCAACTATTATTAGGATTATTAACCCTTGATACATCTGCGCAGAAACCAGATCCACATGTAGAATCCAGGTAGGGATGTATATTTTGGAAAATCACACAATATATACATTACCAAAATATTGTGATATTATTCTATACATATACATATCCTCAGATTCTATCATAGAGTTAAACTCTGAAATCAATGTTTTCCTAAATCTACTACCCAAGGTTTCTACTAAACCTACTTGATACCAAACATAATAGAAAAACTATAGTAAAACTAATCCAGTGACTACATTATTACATTAGAATAAGATAAATGGGATCATGACACCATGGATTAGTCAATTTAGTAGTCTTGAAGAACCGGATACACATATGATTCACATTTTTCTTTGGAAATAAAATATAAAACATAGTAAAGTTAAATTATCTCCATAATTTAAATTCATTCCTATATTACCTATTTATATCCAATGAAGAAAATAAGTAAGACCTCAAATAATCAGTAAGGGTTGTGTACATCAGATTTTATCATGAGTAAATAAGGCATAATTAATATAGAAAGGTAAATAACAAAACATTGTCAATTTAATAAATAAACTGAGTCAAAATTCATTCGTGGATAATATCAAAGTAATAATATCATTGATAATAATAATTTAATTCAAAATTTGGGATTAGTATAATTTTTTACACAAAGATCGAGGCCCTTCACAATTTTATTTTCAAATATGAACATGTATACCCCAAAAACCCATTTAATAAAGCTTGTCAAATGGTTTGTCTTATGATACCTATCGATGCATTGAGGGGATATTTTAATCTAGTCCTAACAAATTACTATATAAAAAATACATTACCATAAATTAAATGATAAATTTAATTCATAAACAATATACATAATCAAAAAATATCTTCATTGAGTAAAGAATATAGAATATCAACATTTACTCAATTAATTAAATAACATTAAGAGTAAAAAATCACATATAGAAATGGTATAAATTTTGGGTAATAATAATAAAAATTATACAATCAAACATATACATGAAAATGAAGGATTATCACAAGGAAGTTAAATTTTTAAGAGAAATTCAATGGAAAGAAACCATAAATTTATCAAAAATATATATTAAAAAAAATTATTTCTTTATGAGAATAAAAGAAAAGGTAAGTAAAAAATTATAATAAGTGTTCATTAAAAATTATTATTTATAAAAATATTGAATTTTTTTAAAAGAATCTAAATATTATAAAATAGTTATGGTGGTATGAAAATTCGTTAACGTCGTATACATCAAAAAGAAAAACTCATTTATATTTTTTATAAAGAAAGTAAAAAGTGAACCTTTAAGAAAAAAATATAAAAATTCATTCAAGACCATTTAAAAATTAAAGTATAACATAGAAATTCTTTAATATATCATTTAAGTAAAAACAACTATTGTAAAAAGAATTAAAAAATAAGGACATGTAAGAAAAATATACCCGATCAAAAAAGAAAATAATACAAAATTCTCATTTAAAAATTTATTTTTAAAATTAAAGTGAAAATAGAGGAAAATTTGGAATAAAACATGTAAAATACTTAAATATTAATAGGATAATAAAATAAGTGGAGTTTATGAAAGATATTTTTAAAATCCATTCTATAGAAATAAAGGCACTCCCAAATAAATGAGATTGAAAAATAAATTCATACCCCCTTAGTAAATTTTTAATTGGAACCCATTAAATAAATAAAAATTAATTGAAACCTTAATTAAAATTAATAAATATCAATTCATGATAAATACATCAAAGGGGAAGTATTATGAACTTAAAAATAAAATAGGTTAATAATACCAAATAAGTCTCAATGTAGTGGAAATTGAGATGAAATACCATACCTCAAGCGTTCAATTACATAAACATCATTTAAACTCATTTATAATATATATTCATTTATTATAATTATGTTATAGGATCACATAAATATCAATAATATCATATATGATCCACTTATATCATCTTGTCACCTATTTGTTAACAATATTTCATTATTATCATTGTTTCAGGAGTTAATTGCTTCTTTTTTCAAGTATGTTTTAATTTAGTTGTTAGGGTAATTATATCTTAATAAAGGTAATATAATATCTATAATGCTAAAAGTGATTTAAAAATCATAGATATTGAATATATAAATATTTAAGATAAATTGTGAAAAACAGACATGAAAATTGAATCATGTCGCTTCATAGAAGTGGTATTTCATGCTTACGCATGAGAAACATTGTCATTTCTTAATTTGTTATAGGGAAATAAGGTTTATAATGTAACTCTATGACCTTAGTTACCTAGATTCGGTGCTTTATTACATAAAATTGGAATGATACAAGGAATAATGTCCTAAAAGACCGATCAATTTAGTATTATTGGAAACAAGATACATACATAAGTTCAACATTGCAACTTGAAAAGAAACACAACACTAATTTATTCTATTAGAAACATCCAAGCCTCCTAGATTACGCCTGAAAGTCCCTCATAACTAACTTTTTCATATCCTGGGAAAATGAATCATAAGATAGGGGTGAGCTCAAACGCTCAGTAAGGGTAAGCAATACAATGAAAGATAACATAAACATTAGGCATGATGAATAATTCAAAAAACACGCCTTTACAAATAATAAAAATGAACACATTATAGCCAAAAGAAGAGCAGAGTAAATAATTCCACAATAAAACATAGTCATGGGTATTTTACTATTCGAATAACCACATAACCATCATTATTATTTTTATATTGAGGGAATGTATAACACTGTAAATTCTGAAAATTTTTGTCAAGGCCTCTGCCAAGACATCTAAAAATGATTAAGGCCTTGTCCAAAACCATTTATCAAATTGGAAAAGGCCTCAGACAATTCCACATATAATTGTCTCATGAGACCTACCAATGCACTAAGGAGCTATATCAGGCTACACCCATCACATACTAAGTCCAATATATTCCTCATAAGAAAATATTGAAACATAATATAAACATTCATATAAAAACTTGTATATGAAATGTCAATAATTTAACCATAAACCATGAATGGTATAAAAATAAAACATCCATAGTCAAACATATCACAAAACCTTCAATACAATATAGAAGATTTGTATCAAAATAAAACAACATCAAACATGTTTAAAATCAATCAAAGGATATTGACATAGATTAAATGAAAGAAATTTGAAAGAAATACCTCTTTATATTTTGAAACTATTTAAGAGTCACATAATTATAAAAGAAAACATTTACTTATAAAATTTTCTTATGATATTGTAAGGTAATATTCAATGATGATATAACGACAGAAAATAGATTCACCCATTGTATAAGTTAAAATATCTTCTTACCTTAATTTTGTCGAAAAGGTTATAAAGTACATTGTTTGGAAGACGAAGGAATGATTCTGTCACGACCCGTCCTCGGGGCCCATTCTGTGACTACCCCAATTCCGCCTTACATAGGCCAGGGGCTGGCGACTAACACCAAGGCGTAATTCCCGGTAAAAAGGGAAGGCATTGCCTTTAAAAGTAAACAAACACCACAGAGTAAGCTAGCAGAATTAAACACTAAGTAAAATTGGGTACAACAGTAAGTGCGGAAAGTAAATGGGCCAGAATACAAACCCAAACTGAATGTAAAGTACAACTAGAAAGGGAAAACAACAACTGAAAGTAAAGCCGCAACGTCGAGCCATCCACTGGAATTCCCACCTGAAGTGTGGGTACAGGTATCCTCCATAGATCCTTGGGTCCAGCCGCCCACTCTGAGTACGTCTCGTCCAGTGGTCCACCTCCAGGTACCATCCTGATCCGCATGCCCCAACCACGATCAGCATTGTCCGTCGTCTGCAACCAACACAACGTAGTGCGGGTATAGCCCGTGTAGGGGTGAGTATAAGCTACTCAGTAGCGACCCCGAGACCCCCGAAGGTCTCCCAGAATCCACTAAGGATAATCCATAAAGGAAAGATACAATCACAAAGTAACATCCGACACTACTTAGGTATATGCCCATACATATACCTATGTCACCAATTCACGATCGACTCCAACATCCGAGCCCAATTCGATCACATCCACATAGGATAGCACATCACAATCCACATAGGAAACCAAACCAAGATTCATCTCACATAGGTATATTTCTTCGTATGATGATAAAGATGATCAGATGTAGCCACTGATTCATCTAAGCCGTCCAACCCACAAAGGATCGATAGGTACTAACCCCCCAATGACCCATAAAGGATCTGACCCACACAGGATCGATAGGTAACTAACCCCCGCAATGACCCACACAGGATCAGACCCACATAGGATCTGTAGGTGCTGGACCACACAAGACCATTGAGCGCTGACCCACACAGGATCTGACCCACACAGGATCTGTAGCACTGATCTACGTAGGATCGCTGAGTGCTGTAGTCGTCATTGTCGAATCCAAGGAGGATTTCTTCACAGTCGTCATCGTCGTCGCAGTCACAGCCAGCTCTTGGGTTCCCGCACACAGCAAGCTCGTTTGGGAGGGTCCGCTCCACGATCCAAGTGGCTGATAAATCCACTGACACGTAGTTCGGAATTTATGTATCCAAAAGTTCTGTATCGTCAATAGGAACTCAACGTCGCAGACGGCGCGTCAATAGGACGCCCGGTCTGAGAGTTATTGGCTTTTTCGTCCCAGGGGCTTGGTTGGTTTTTAAATCAAAAACAACCCAACCATACTCCAACTGCATCCAAAAGTCGAGCAGAGTAATCCAAAAGGTCCGTCTCACTAAGAGCAATCCATAATAGTCGACAACATGTATATCGGACGTCCGGAGCTCAAGTTATAAGCGTTTCCACTCCGAGGGCCCGGTTGGTTTCGTGTACGAACCAACCCGGCCGAACTCAAAGTACACCTAAACCTTGATTTTTGTATACCGAAACGACCGTCTCGATCCAAGGATTTAAACGCAACTGACAGTGCATCGATCGGAGGTGCGTAGCTCATGTTATGGGCAAAAGACCGAAAGGGGTCTGGAAGTGGGGGTTTCGGGCCCGGGCCGACCCGGCCTGAGACCCCCTGGGTCGGCCCGAACAAGGACGACCCGACCTGGGTCTGGGTACGGCCCGCTTGGGCGCGGCCCGACCTGGGTGCGACCCGGCCCGGCTGGCGCGGCTCGGCCCGGCCTGGGCGCGGCCAGGCCTGGCGGTCCGGTCGGGTGGCTCGGCCGTTTCGGCCGAGCGGTGCGGGGTGGCACACTGGCCCCCCGCCAAAAGGTAACCGCGGCCCCATGGGGGGCCGCTCCTTATTAACGGATGCGGCCGAGTGCCGCGTCCCACCTCCCTCGGTCCCGCGCGGTCGCAGGACCAGCGGCCTGCAGCTGCGGATTTAGTCGCGGCGGCCCTTCCCGGCGGTGCGTTGGGCACCGCCGTCTCCTGGCGGCTGGCCGGTGCCGGCCGCTGGCACAGCCGTGCCGGCAAGGTGCGCCTGCGGAGCATTCCGCGGACCACCGGACGAGCTCCGGTGGTCGGATTTTCCTACCATCTTCGCCAACGGCCCTCCCGGGGCCCGTCCTTCACTGCGAGGACCTCAGAACGCCCGTGCGGCCTGCTTCGTCGCCGCCCACCAATCCGAACACCAAGAACAAAGGGACGGTGGGTTAGGACTTTTTCGTTAGTCCGCACGCACTATGTTAGCGGTTTAAGAAGGTTTCCGAAAAATATTTAATCATATGTCGTGGGTATAAATCACAAAGATTTAATTGAATCAAAACCCATACCTCATCGAATTCGATGAGCGAGGATTCATTGCGAAAAAGCACGTCGTGGAAGAAGCATCGCGGAAGAAGCATCGCAGAAGAAGCATCGATGATTTCTGAGGATCCGACGTCTTCGCGTTCTTTGCGTTATTCGCGTTCTTCGCGAGGAAAGGAAGATCTTCAAGATCCTGAGTGAAAACTCTATAGCCTCTCAACACCACCACCTTAATAATAATAAGAGTTTCCTTATTTTTACCTCACATGTCTTTCATTTTAAAATTCAAAAATGAAAGAAACAATTAAGTGAATTAATTTAAACGCTTAAACCGCCACATTAATGAGGCATTTCTTAACCAGAATAAATGCAAGAGTTGACTTCATTAAAAAGGGGGGGGGGGTGCGGGTGCGTTACTTAAGAAGAAAAGAAACGGTGGGGATAGTGTGGGCCCCACATCACAAATAACCTACATATTGGTGTAGGATATTGTGGGTTCCAATTTAACACCCTTAACTTAGGTTAAACAACTTAAAATAAAATTAATGGTGCGACCAGTTTATTTTATTCATTTACTTAACCAAAAAATTTAAAAACCACACCCGAGAAAAACGCAACTCAAAAAAAGGTGTTTCTAAGCAATTACCGGCGCTGCAATTCCATCGGTTCCCTTGGAATTTGATTCCGAGCACCAGTTCAAAAGTTAGAAAATCCCGCTCATTCATTCACTGAACGTACCCGAGCCAAACTTCGAAAAATGATTCCGGGCACACCGGGCCTCAGAATCAGGTGCCGTCAGAAACTGTGCTCTTGAAAAATTTGAAAGAAAATTAAGAAAAAAAAATTCCTTGAATTTTATGGGTCTTTACATCACTCCCACCTCAGGGATTTACATCCCCGTAAAGATACATAAAAAACTAAGGGAACAAATGTGGGTACTATGCACGCATCTAAGCCTACCGCTCCCAAGTGCTCTCCTGGAGGTTCTCATGCTGCCATCTGATGTGCACTAGAGGAATCGACCATCCACGTAGGACCCACTCATGTCGATCCTAGATCTCCACTAGGACCTCTGTAAAAGTCGCCCCATCACCAATGTCCAGCTCCCCATGGTCAATGATATGTGTCGGGTCGTGCACATATATTCTCAGCTGGGATACGTGGAAGACGTCGTCCACCCAGTGCGACTAAGGTGGTAGAGACAGGTGATAAGCAACCTCTCCAATCCTACTGAGGACCTAGAATGGCCCGATAAAGCATGGAGACAACTTTCCATCTCGGCCAAATCTCTGTAATCCACGTCGAGGTGATACCCGCAAGAAGACGTGGTCGCCATCCTCGAACTCCAGTGGCCTCCGCCTCCTATCAGCATAAGACTTCTGCCGGCTCTAAGCTGTCCTCATCCGCTCCTGGATGACCTGGACCTTCTCTATCAAGTCCTGGATCATCTTTGGTCCCACAAGTGCTAACTCCCTAGGGTCTGCCAGCACAGCAGTGATCTGCAAGTTTGGTCGTACAATGCCTCGTATGGTGCCATCTCGATGGTCGAGTGGTAGCTGTTGTTGTACGCGAACTCCAACTAGGGTAGGTGGTCCTCCCAGCTGCGACCAAAGTCGAGGAAACATGCACGAAGCATGTCCTCGAGAGTCTGAATGGTCCTCTCCATCTGACCATCTGTCTGAGGGTGAATGGCGGTGCTCAGACGTAGATGTGTCCCGAACACCTCCTACAACCCCTTCCAAAGCCAGGAAGTGAAGAGAGCATCTCATTCAAAGACGATAGTTGATGACACACCATGAAGCCGTACAATCTTCTGAACGTAGAGACGTCCCAAGATCTCCACTGAGCCCTGCTCTCTGATGGGTAAGAAGTGTGTCGACTTGGTGAGTTGGTCGACAATCACCCAAATGGAGTCGTGACCTCTGGAAGTGCATGTAAGTCCAGTCAATAAGTCCATAGATATCCCATCCCACTTTCACTCTGGGACCTCCAAGGGCTATACCATGCCATCGGGTACCTGGTGCTCTGCCTTCACCTGTTGGCAGGTGAGGCGTCGAGAAACGAACTCAGCCACAACCTTCTTCATGCCCGGCCACCAGTGCTGTCATCTGGGATCCTGGTACATCTTCGCCACTCCAGGATGTACGTCCAAAGGGAAAGTTTGAAACTCTCTTAGCAACTCCTCCCATAAATCATCTAGTACCAAGGTACATCATCTGAAAACGACGTTGTGCTCTCCTCCTAAAGAGAAATCATCAGGTGCCTATCCTGAGGATATCTGTGCACGCCGCGTCTCACAGTCGATGTCCCCACACTGTGCCTCTCTGACCCACTTTAGTAGTGGAGGAGTGACTATGAGTGACTAAAAGAAGGATACTCCATCTCTATCCACGCAGGATATCTGCAAAGCGGCCAGCTGCTCTGTCGCCTCCCCAAGAAGCTGAATGTCTGTCCTCCTGTTGAGGGCATCGACTACTACGTTCCACTTTCCAAGAGTATAGAATATCTCAAAATCATAGTCCTAGAGGAACTCGAGCCATCACCACTATCTCCAATTCAGGTCCTTCTGCAAGAAGATGTACCTGAGAATCTGATGGTTAGAATAAAATGTAAAGCACTTGCCCATAAGATAGTGTCACCACATCATCAGAGAAAAGACCACTACTGCTAACTCTAGGTCATGGGTAGCGTAGTTCTGCTCATGCTGCCTCAACTGATGTGATACATAGGCGATCACTACCCGCTCCTACATCAGGACACATCCGAGTCCGGTCCCTGATGCATCACTGTAAACTACGTACCCTACTCCCTCCTCCGGCAACCTCAAGATAGACGCGCTGGTCAATCTCTGTCTCAGCTCTTGGAAGCTCAGCTGACATCTGTCTGACCACACAAAGGGTTTCCCCTTCTTCGTCAAAGCTGAGAGTGGTGTCGTAACTCTGGATAAGTCTGGCACGAATCTCCGGTAGTATCCAGCTAGTCCCAAGAAACTCCGCACCTACGTTACGCTCCTGGGTGTCTCCCAAGCTAGCACCATCTCGATCTTCGTAGGATCCACCGCAACTCCCGCCTCAGAGATGACGTTGCCCAAGAAGTGGACCTCACATAACCAGAACTGACACTTCGAGAGTTTCCATAAAGCTGGTGCTCTCGGAGTGTGTCTAGTATAACTCGTAAGCGGTAGGCGTGCTCCTGCTCAGTGGTCCAGTAAATCAAAATGTCGTCGATGAAGACCACGACAAATCGATCGAGGTATGGAGGAATGATCCTGTTCATGAGGCCCATGAACACTGCTGGAGCATTGGTTATGCCGAGTGGAATAACCAAGAACTCATAGTGGCCATACCGACATCTGAAGGCCGTCTTCTGCACATTCTCATCCAGAACTCTGAGCTGATGATAGCCTGATCTAAGGTCTATCTTCGAGAACCACCGTGCTCCCTTGAGCTGATCAAAGAGGTCATCAATCCTCGGTAGCAGATACTTGTTCCTCACTGTCACCTATTTCAGGCGACGACAATCGACACAAAGTCGCAAGATCCCATCCGCCTTCTTGGCGAACAATATCGGGGAAGCCCAGGCTGAAACACTAGGTCGGATGAATCTCTTGCCCTGCAAGTCCTCCAACTGTACCCGTAGCTCCCGAAGCTCAGCGGGGGGCATTCGATATGCTGGGGTGGATATCGGGGTTATCCCAGGCTACAGATCAATATAAAAGTCTACCTCTCTGCAAGGAGGTAGTCCTGGAACATCATCGGGAAAAACGTCCACATATTGATCCACCACTGCAGAAAAAACCGGACTCCCACGTCAACTGATCCTAGGATGAGGCTAGCCAACTGATGAGTGACAGGCTGTCCTCTCCTCTGCGTGAGTCCATTCTGTGCTGCGAAGGCTCCCTTCTCGCCGGTGAAGGTGAACCTGCTCCCGTCAGTGCATACACATCACACCTTGCGCATAATACAGTCAATCTGAGCATGGACTGTAGATAACCAATCCATGCTCAACATAACATCGCAAGGCCTCGACGCTACTACAAGAAGATCCCAGTCGAATCTCTCGCCTACTAGTGTAAGCTCACACTGCCGGCAGTAGTGCGTAATCGTCGAGTCTGCTCCCGTAGGAGTCTCTAGCCGTAAGGATCAAGCCAACGGCTCTATCAGAGTCTCTGAGCTCCGAACAAGGGCAGTGACTATGAAAGAATGACACACTCCTGTGTCTATAAGAACTGCAGCAAGGGTAGAATAGACATAGATAGTATCTCGAATCATCTTGGGTGCATCGTGGTCATAGGACTCCGCTGCCTAAAGCTGTGCCTATCTCTGCCCTCCAGCTCCCTGTGGTTGGGGTGGACCTCCTAGTGGTGGTGGTGGTAGAGCCTCAAAGCGTCGCCCATCACCTGCTACTCGGCCAGCTCCTCTGCCTCATCTGCCTGCTCCCTGCGGACTGCCACAGTCGACCCTCTGCCTCTGCCTGGGTGGCCCATCAACCGTCTGCTTCTCCTCAGCACGGCGGGTCGGGCAGTCATGAGCCATGTGGCCCTGCCCACTGCATACATAACACTTTCTGCCTCTCGAAAGACTGGCTCTGTGCTGTGTGCCCCGCACTGCTGAGCCAGTGTCCTGAGGTTGTCTGCCTGAGGGTCTGGTCTGCATGGGCCCATGAGTCATCTGTTGACTTCCTGTTGTAGAAGACTCTGCTACGTGCCGCCCTGCGGTAGGTCTCGCTACTGATGCAGGCTCAACAAGGAAACTCTCGTTCAGGAGGGCTCGCTCCAGTACCCCTGCATGTGTCGAAATGCTGAGGGATATCAGAGATGCCTTTATCTCATGCCTTAATCCCTGCTTGAAGGTCCGGGCCCGAAATAATGGGTCCCATACCTTTTCTGTCGAGTAGCGTGAGAGATCGGTAAATATCGCCGAGTACTGGGTGTCCGTCAAGATTCCCTACCACCGTTGTAGAAGCTCTTAGATGTGCACCGCACGGAGGGTGGTTGGGACGAACTCCAAGAAGAAGAGGCTTTCAATGTCCGTCCAGAGAAGAGATGTCTCGTCGTGCACCTGGAGCATCAAGCTCCACCATCTGTCTGCTGCTGCGTGTAGGAGGCTCGCTGCGAGGATCACCATGTGGTCTGCTAGTGTCCTCACTAACCAGAAAACCCGTACAACTGCCTCCAGCCTATCCTCGGCTGCCTGAGGGTCTGTCTCCCCATGGAACCTGGGATGTCACTGGCACTGAAACTCGTGCAGTGCACTAAGGCGATGTCATCGTCAGTGGCTGGGGCTGGTAGCATCGGTGGCTCAGCGGGTAAAGGTACCGCCTCTGCCTTTTCTGTCAAAAGGCCCTGTACCGAGGCCTCGTCGCTCGGTGGGCTGTCATCACGCACAACTCTCGGAACCATAGCTGGCTGCCGTCATGGGGCCATCCGAAAAATGAAATAGGTGTGCCATGGTCAAAAAGTATACTTGGTGAGCTGACACAAAGTAATCACAAAGAAAACATGTAACATACATGCAATTAATGTTTTCGTGCATTAAGTCGGAAATCAGAAGTCAGGGACCTGGTGTACGGATACGTCGGCCGCCGCACCAACACTGGACTCCGTGGATTGATAACCACACTCAATACTCTTAACACTATTGCTTCACATAGAAAAAGTTCAGAGTCCTGAGTTCTACGGTAGAACCGAACTCCTTTGATACCAATTTGTCACGACCCGTCCTCGGGACCCGTATCGTGACTACCCCAATCCCGCCTTCCATAGGCCAGGGGCTAGCGACCAGCACCAAGGTGTAATTCCTGGTAAAAAGAAAAGCCATTGCCTTTAAAGTAAAAAAACACCACAGAGTAAGCCAACAGAAGTAAACACTAAGTAAAACTGGGTACAACAGTAAGTGAGGAAAGTAAATGGGCCAGAATACAAACCCAAACTGAAATTAAAGTACAACTAGAAAGGGAAAACAACAACTGAAAGTAATGCTGCAACGTCGAGCCGTCCACTGGAAGTCCAACCTGAAGTGTGGGTAAAGGTAGCCTCCACAGATCCTCGGGTCCAGCCATCCACTCTGAGTACGTCCCGTCCAGTGGTCCACCTTCAGGTACCGTCCTGCTCTGCATGCCCCAACCACGATCAGCATTGTCCTTCGTCTGCAACCAACACAACGTAGTGTGGGCATAGCCCGTGAAGGGGTGAGTATAAGCTACTCAGTAGGGACCCCGAGACCCCCGAAGGTCTCCCAAAATCCACAAAGGATAAACCACAAAGGAAAGATACAATCACAAAGTAACATCCGACACTACTTAGGTATATCCCATACATATACCTAAGTCACCAATTCATGATCGGCTCCAACATCCGAGCCCAATTCGATCACATCCACATAGGATAGCACAACACAATCCACATAGGAAATGAAACCAAGATTCATCTCACACAGGTATACTTCTTCGTATGACGATAGAGATGATCAGATGTAGCCACTGATTCATCTAAACCGTCGAACCCACAAAGGATCGATAGGTACTAACCCCCCAATGACCCATAAAGGATCTTACCCACACAGGATTGATAGGTAACTAACCCCCGCAATGACCCACACAGGATCAGTCGCACACAGGATCTGTAGGTGCTGGCCCACACAAAACCGCTGAGCGCTGACCCACACAGGATCTGACCCACACAGGATCAGTAGCACTGATCCACGTAGGATCCCTGTGTGCTATAGTCGTTATTCTCGAATACAAGGAGGATTTCTGCACAATCGTCATTGTCGTCGTCGTCGTAGCCAGCTCTAGGGTTCCCGCACACAGCAAGCTCTTTTGGGTGGGTCCGCTCCACGAGCCGAGTGGCTGATAAATCAACTGACACATAGTCTAGAATTTATGTATCCAAAAGTTCTGTATCGTCAACAGAAACTCAACGTCATAGACGGCGCGTCAATCGGACGCTCGGTCTGAGAGTTATTGGCTTTTTCGTCCCAGGAGCATGGTTGGTTTTTAAGTCAAAACCAACCCAACCATACTCCAACTGCATCCAAACCTCGAGCAGAGTAAGCCAAAAGGTCTGTCTCACTATGTGCAATCCATCAAAGTCGACAACATGTCTATCGGACGTCCGGAGCTCAAGTTATAAGCGTTTCCGCTCCAAGGGCCTGGTTGGTTTCGTGTACGAACCAACCCGGCTGAACTCAAAGTACTCTGAAACCTTGATTGTTGTATAACGAAACAACCGCCTCGATCCAAGTATCGCTACTCAACTGACGGTGCGTCGATCAGAGGTGATTAGCTCATGTTATGGGAAAAAGACCGAAAGGGGTACGGAAGTGGGGGTTTCCGGCCCGGGCCGACTTGGCCTGAGACCCCCTGGATCGGCCCGAACTGGGTCGACCCGACCTGGGTCCGAGTCCGGCCTGCTTGGGCGCGGCCCGGCCCAGCTGGCGCGGCGCGGCGCGGCCTGGGCACGACCCGGCCCGGCTGGCGCGGCTCGGCCCGGCCTGGGCGCGGCCAGGCCTGGCGGTCCGGTCAGGCGGCTCGGCCGTTTCGGCCGAGCGGTGCGGGGTGGCACACTGGCCCCCCGCCAGAAGGTAACCGCGACCCCATGGGGGGCCGCTCCTTGTTAACGAATGCGGCCGAGTGCCACGTCCCACCTCCCTTGGTCCCGCGCGGTCGCAGGACCAGCGGCCTGCAGCTGCGGATTCAGCTGCGGCGGCCCTTCCCGGCGGTGCGCCGGGCACCGCCGTCTCCTGGCGTCCGGCCGGTGCCAGCCGCCGCCTCCGGCCACTGGCACCACCATGCCGGCAAGGTGCGCCTTCAGAGCATTCCGCGGACCACCGGACGAGCTCCGGTGGTCGGATTTGCCTGTCGTCTTCACCAACGGCCCTCCCGGGCCCCGTCCTTCACTGCGAGGACCTCACAACGCCCGTGCGGCCTGCTTCATCATCTCCCACCAATCCGTACACCAAGAACAAAGGGACGTTGGGTTCAGACTTGTTCGTTAGTCCGCACGCACTATGTTAGCGGTTTAAGAAGGCTTCCGACAAATATTTAATCATATGTCGTGGGTATAAATCACAAAGATTTAATTGAATCAAAACCCCTACCTCATCGAATTGGATGAGCGAGGATTCATTGCGAAAAAGCACGTCGCAGAAGAAGCGTCACAGAAAAAGCATCGCAGAAGAAGCGTCGATGATTTCCGAGGATCCGACGTTCTTCGCGTTCTTTGCGTTATTCGCGTTCTTCGCGAGGAAAGGAATATCTTCAAGAGCCTGAGTGAAAACTCCATAGCCTATCAACACCACCACCTTAATAAAAATAAGAGTTGCCTTATTTTTTAATTCACATGTCTTTCATTTTAAAATTCAAAAATGAAAGAAACAATTAAGTGAATTAATTGAAACGCTTAAACCGCCACATTAATGAGGCATTTCTTAACCAGAATTAACTCAAGAGTTGACTTCATTAAAAAGGGGGGTGCGGGTGCGTTACTTAAGAAGAAAAGAAACGGTGGGGATAGTGTGGGCCCCACCTCACAAATATCCTACATAGTGGTGTATGATATTGTGGGTCCCACTTTAACACCCTTAACTTAGGTTAAACAACTTAAAATAAAATTAATGATGCGACCAATTTATTTTATTCATTTACTTAACACAAAAATTTAAAAACCACACCCGAGCAAACGCAACTCCGGAAAAGGTGTTTCTAAGAAATTACCGGTGCTGCAATTCCATCGGTTCCCTCAGAATTTGTTTCCGAGCACCGGTTCAAAAGTTAGAAAATCCCGCTCATTCGTTCACTGAACGTACCCGAGCCAAACTTTGAAAAATGATTCCAGGCACACCGGGCCTCGGAATCAGGTGCCGTCAGAAACTGCGCTCTTGAAAAATTTGAAAGAAAATTAAGAAAAAAAATTTCCTTGAATTTTGTGGGTCTTTACATCACTCCCACCTCAGGACTTTACATCCCCGTAAAGATACATAAAAAACTAAGGGAACAAATGTGGGTACTGTGCACGCATCTAAGCCTACCGCTCCCAAGTGCTCTCCTGGAGGTTCCCATGCTGCCATATGATGTACAGTAGAGGAATCGACCGTCCACGTAGGACCCACTCATGTCGATCCTCGATCTCCACTGGGACCTCTGTAAAAGTCGCCCCATCACCAATGTCCAGCTCCCCATGTTCAATGATATGTGTCGGGTCGTGCACATATCTCCTCAGCTGGGCTACGTGGAAGACGCCGTCCACCCAGTGCAACTAAGGTGGTAGAGCCAGGCAATAAGCCACCACTCCAATCCTGCTGAGGACCTAGAATGGCCCGATAAAGCATGGAGACAACTTGCCGCCTCAGCCAAATCTCTGTAATCCACGTCGAGGTGAGACCCGCAAGAAGAAGTGGTCGCCATCCTCGAACTCCAGTGGCCTCCGCCTCCTGTCAACATAAGACTTACGCCAGCTCTAAGCTGTCCTCATCCACTCCTGGATGACCTGGACCTTCTCTATCAAGTCCTGGATCTTCTCCGGCCCCACAAGTGCTGACTCCCCAGGGTCTGTCCAGCACAAAAGTGATATGCAAGGTTGGCCGTACAATGCCTCGTATGGTGCCATCCCGATGGTGGAGTGGTAGATCTTGTTGTACGCGAACTCCAACTAGGGTAGGTGGTCCTCCCAGCTGCGACCAAAGTCGAGGACACATTCACGAAGCATGTCCTCGAGAGTCTGAATGGTCCTCTCCGTCTGACCATCTGTCTGAGGGTGAATGGCGGTGCTCAGACGTAGCTGCATACTGAACACCTCCTGCAACCCCTTCCAAAGCCAGGAAGTAAAGAGAGAATCTTGTTCAAAGACGACAGTTAATGACACACAATGAATCCGTACAATCTTCTGAACATAGAGACGTCCCAAGATCTCCACTGAGCCCTGCTCTCTGATGGGTAAGAAGTGTGCCGACTTGGTGAGTTGGTCGACAATCACCCAAATGGAGTCGTGACCTCTGGAAGTGCATGGAAGTCCAGTCAATAAGTCCATAGATATCCCATTCCCACTTTCACTCCGGGACCTCCAAGGGCTATACCAAGCCTTCAAGTACCTTGTACTCTGCCTTCACCTGTTGGCAGGTGAGGCATCGAGAAACGAACTCATCCACAAACTTCTTCATGCCCGGCCACCAGTGCTGTCATCTGGGATCCTGGTACATCTTCGCCACTCCAGGATGTACCGCCAAAGGGAAAGTTTGAAACTCTCTCAACACCTCCTCCCATAAATCATCTGGTACCAAGGTACATCCTCTGAAAAGGACGTCGTGCTCTCCTCTTAAAGAGAAACCATCAGGTGCCTATCCTGAGGATATTTGTGCACGCCGCGTCTCACAGTCGACGTCCCCACACTGTGCCTCTCTGACCCACTGTAGTAGTGGAGGAGTGACTGTGAGTGACTGAAATAAGGCTGCTCCATCTCTATCCATGAAGGATATCTGCAAAGCGGCCAGCTGCTCTGTCACCTCCCCAAGTAGCTGAATGCCCGTCCTCCTGTTGAGGGCATCGGCTTCTACGTTCCACTTTCCATGAGTATAGACTATCTCAAAGTCATAGTCCTGGAGGAACTCGAGCCATCGCCACTGTCTCTAATTTAGGTCCTTCTGCGAGAAGATGTACCTGAGACTCTGATGGTCAGAATAGACTGTAAAACACTCGCCCATAAGATAGTGTCGCCACATCATCAGAGCAAAGACCACTACTGCTAACTTCAGGTCATGGGTAGCGTAGTTCTACTCATGCTGCCTCAACTGACGTGATCCGTAGGCGATCACTACCCGCTCCTGCATCAGGACACATCCGAGTCCGGTCCCTGATGCATCACAGTAAACTACATACCCTACTCCCTCATCCGGCAACCTCAAGATAGATGCGTTGGTCAATATCTGTCTCAGCTCCTGGAAGCTCTGCTGACATCTGTCTGACCAAACAAATGGTTTCCCCTTCTTCGTCAAAGCTGAGAGTGGTGCCGTAACTCTGGAGAAGTCTGGCACGAATCTCCGGTAGTATCCAGCTAGTCCCAAGAATATCCGCACCTCCGTTACGCTCCTGGGTGTCTCCCAAGAAAGCACCATCTCGATCTTCGCAGGATCCACCACAACTCCCACCTCAGAGATGATGTGCCCCAAGAAGTGGACCTCACGTAACCAGAACTGACACTTCGAGATCTTTCCATAAAGCTGGTTCTCTCGGAGTGTGTCTAGTACAACTCGTAAATGGTATGCATGCTCCTCCTCAGTGGTCCAGTAAATCAAAATGTCGTCGATGAAGACCACGACAAATCGATTGAGGTATGGATGAAAGATCCTGTTCATGAGGCCCATGAACACTGCTGGAGCATTGGTTACGCCGAGTGTCATAACCAAGAACTCATACTGGCCATACCGACATCTGAAGGCCGTCTTCTGCACGTCCTCGTCCAGAACTCTGAGCTGATGATAGCCTGATCTAAGGTCTATCTTCGAGAACCACCGTGCTCCCTTGAGCTGATCGAAGAGGTCATCAATCCTCGGTAGCAGATACTTGTTCCTCACTGTCACCTAGTTCAGGCGACTACAATCGACACAAAGTCGCAAGCTCCCATCCGCCTTCTTGGTGAATAATATCGGGGAAGCCCAGGGTGAAACACTAGGTCGGATGAATCCCTCGCCCTACAAGTCCTCCAACTGTACCCATAGCTCCCGTAGCTCATCGGGGGGAATCCGATATGCTGGGGTGGATATCGGGGCTGTCTCAGGGTACAGTTCAATATTAAAGTCTACCTCTCTGCAAGGAGGTAGTCCTGGAACATCATCGGGAAAAACGTCCACATACTGATCCACCACTGCAGAAAAAACATGACTCCGCACGTCAACTGATCCTAGGATGAGGCTAGCCAACTGATGAGTGATAGGTTGTCCTCTCCTCTGCGTGAGTCCATTCTGTGCTGCGAAGGCTCCCTTCTCGCCGGTGAAGGTGAACCTGCTCCCGTCAGTGCATACACAACACACCTTGCGCCTAATGCAGTCAATATAAGAATGGACTGTAGATAACCAATCAATGCCCAAGATAACGTCGTAAGTCCTCGACGCTACTACAAGAAGATCCCAGCCGAAGCTCTCGCCTCCTAGTGTAAGCTCACACTGCCAGCACCAGTGCGTAATCGTCGAGTCTGCTCCCGTAGGAGTATCTAGCTGTAAGGATCGAGCCAACGGCTCTATCGGAGTCTCTGAGCTCTGAACAAGGGCAGTGACTATGAAAGAATGACTCGCTCCTGTGTCTATAAGAACTGAAGCAAGGGTGGAATAGACTCAGATAGTACCTTGAATCATCTTGGGCACCCCGTGGTCAAAGGCCTCCGCTGCCTGAAGTTGTGCCTGTCTCTGCCCGCCAGCTCCCTGTGGTTGGGGTGGACCTGCCAGTGGTCGTGGTGGTAGAGCCTCAAAGCATCGCCCATCACCTACTGCTCGGCCAGCTCCTCTTCCTCGTCTGCCTGCTCCCTGCGGACTGCCACGGTCGACCCTCTGCCTCTGCCTAGGTGGCCCCTCAACTATCTGCTGCTCCTCGGCACAGCGGGTCGGGTAGTCACGAGCCATGTGGCCCTGCCCATTGCATGCATAACACTGTCTGCCTCTCGAAAGTCTGGCTCTGTGATGTGTGCCCCGCACTGCTGAGCTAGTGTCCTGAGGTTGTCTGACTGAGGGTCTGGTCTGTATGGGCCCATGAGTCATCTGTTGACTGCCTGCTGCAGAAGATTCTGTTACGTGCCGCCCTGCGGTAGGTCTCGCTATTGATGCAGGCTCAACAAGGAAACTCTCGATCAGGAGGGCTCGCTCTAGTACCCCTGCATGTGTCGAAATGATGAGGGAGATCAGAGATGCCCTGATCTCATGCCTTAATCCCTGCTTGAAGGTCCGGTCCCAGAAGAATGGGACCCATACCATGTCTGTCGAGTAGCGCGAGAGATCGGTAAATCTCGCCGAGTACTGGGCGACCGTCAAGCTTTCCTGCCGTAGTTGTAGAAGCTCCTGGATGCGCACCGCACGGAGGGTGGTTGGGACGAACTCCAAGCAGAAGGGGATTTCAATGTCCGTCCAGAGAAGAGATGCCTTGTCATGCACCTGGAGCATCAAGCTCCACCATCTGCCTGCTGCTGCGTGTAGGAGGCTCGCTGCGAGGATCACCATGTGGTCTGCTGGTGTCCTCACTAACCTGAAAACCCGTACAACTGCCTCCAGCCTATCCTCGGTTTCCTGAGGGTCTGTCTCCCCATGGAACCTGGGAGGTCACTGGCACTGAAACTCGTGCAATGCACTAAGGCGATGTGCATCGTCAGCGGCTAAGGCTGGTAGCATCGGTGGCTCGGCGGGTAGAGGTACCGCCGATGCCTTTGCTGTCAAAGGGCCCTGTACCGAGGCCTCGTCGCTCGGTGGGCTGTCGTCACACACAACTCTCGGAACCCTAGCTGGATGCCGTCATGGGGCCATCCTAAAAAGGAAACAAGTGCGCCACGGTCAAACAGTATACCTGGTGAGCTGACACAAAGTAATCACAAAGAAAACATGTAACATACATGCAATTAATGTTTTCGTGCATTAAGTCGGAAATCAGAAGTCAGGGACCTGGTGTACGGATACGTCGGCCGCCGCACTAACACTGGACTCACTGAATTGATAACCACACTCAATAATCTTAACACTATTGCTTCACATAGAAAAAGTTCAGATTCCTGAGTTCTACGGTAGAACCGAACTCCTTTGATGCCAATTTTTCACAACCCGTCCTCGGGACCCATGCCGTGACTACCCCAATCCCGCCTTCCATAGGCCAGGGGCTAGCGACTAGCACCAAGGTGTAATTCCTGGTAAAAAGGGAAGGAATTTCCTTTAAAATTAAACAAACACCACAGAGTAAGCAAGCAGAAGTAAACACTAAGTAAAACTGGGTACAACAGTAAGTGCGGAAAGTAAATGGGCCAGAATACAAACCCAAACTAAAAGTAAAGTACAACTGGAAAGGGAAAACAACAACTGAAAGTAAAGCCACAACGTCGAGCCATCCACTGGAAGTCCCACCTGAAGGGTGGGTACAGATAGCCTCCACAACTCCTCGGGTCCAGCCATTCGCTCCGAGTACGTCCTGTCCAGTGGTCCACCTCCAGGTACTGTCCTACTCCGCAAGCCCCAACCACGATCAGCGTTGTCTGTCGTCTGCAACCAACACAACGTAGTGCGGGCATAGCCTGTGCAAGGGTTAGTATAAGTTACTCATTAAGGACCCCAAGACCCCTGAAGGTCTCCCAGAATCCACTAAGGATAATCCACAAAGGAAAGATACAATCACAAAGTGACATCCGACACTACTTAGGTATATGCCCATACATATACCTAAGTCACCAATTCAAGATTGGCTCCAACATCCAAGCCAAAGTCGATCACATCCACACAGGATAGCACATCACAATCCACATAGGAATGCAAACCAAGATTTAGCTCACATAGGTATACTTCTTCGTATGATGATAGAGATGATCAGATGTAGCCACTGATTCATCTAAGCCATCGGACCCACAAAGGATTGATAGGTACTAACCCCCGCAATGACCCACAAAGGATCTGACCCACACAGGATCGATAGGTAACTTACCCCCGAAATGACCCACACAGGACCACTGAGCGCTGACCCACACAGGATTTGACCCACACAGGATCGATAGCACTGATCCACGTAGGATCACTGAGTGTTGTAGTCGTCGTCATCGAATCCACGGAGGATTTCTGCACAGTCATCATCGTCGTTGCTGTCACAGCCAGCTCTAGGGTTCCTACACACAATAAGCTCATTAGGGAGGGTCTGCTCCATGAGCCAAGGGGGTGATACATCAAATGACATGTAGTCCGGAGATGATGTATCCAAATGTTCTGTATCGTCAACAGGAACTCAACGTCGCAGACGGCGCGTCAATCGGACGCCCAGTCTGAGAGTTATTGGCTTTTTCGTCCCTGGGGCCCGGTTGGTTTTTAAGTCAAAACCAACCTGACCATACTCCTACTGTGTCCAAACCTTGAGCGGAGTAAGCCAAAATGTCCGTCTCACTAAGAGGAATCCATCAAAGTCGACGACACATCAATCGGACGTCCGTAGCTCATGTTATAAGCGTTTCCGCTTCGAGGGCCCGGTTGGTTTCGTGTACGAACCAACCCAGCCGAACTCAAAGTACTCCGAAACCTTGATTGTAGTATACCTAAACGACCGGCCCGATCCAAGGATCGCTACAGAACTGATGGTGCATCGATCGGAGGTCCGTAGCCCAAGTTATGGGCAAAAGAACGAAAGGGGTCCGGAAGTGGGGGTTTCGGGCCTGGGCCAACCCGGCCTGAGACCCACTGGGTTCGGCCCGAACCGGGTCGACCCGACCCGGGTCAGGGTCCGGCCCGCTTGCGCGGACCGGCCCAGCTGGCGCGGCCCGGTCCGGCCCGGGCGTGACCCGACCCGGCTGGCACGGCTCGGCCCGGCGTGGGCGCGGCCCTGCCTGGCGGTCTGGTCGGGCGGCTCGGCCGTTTTGGTAGAGCGGTGCGGGGTGGCACGCTGGCCCCCCGCTAGCAGGTAACTGCCGCCCCATGGGGGGCCGCTCCTTGTCAACGGACGTGACTGAGTTCCGCGTCCCACCTCCCTCGGTCCCGCGTGGTCGCGAGACCAGCGGCCTACCGCCACGGCTTCAGCCGCAACGGCCCTTCCCGGCGGTGTGCCGGGCGCCGCTGTCTCCTGGCAGCCGGCCGGTGCTGGCCGCTGCCTCCTGCCGCCGGCGCCCTCGTGCCGGCGAGGCACGCCAGCGGAGCCTTCCACGGACCACCGGACGAGCTCCGGTGGTCGGATTTACCTATCGTCTTCTCCAATGGCCCTCCCAGGGCCTGTCCCTCACTGCGAGGACCTCACAACACCCGCGCGGCCTGCTTCATCGTCGCCCGCCAATCCGCACACCAAGAACGAAGGGACGGTGGGTTCAGACTTGTTCGTTAGTCCGCACCCACCGTTTTACCAGTTTAAGAAGGCTTCCGACCAATATTTAAACATATGCTGTGGGTATAAATCACAACGATTTAATTGAATCAAAACCCCTACCTCGTTGAATTCGATGAGCGAGGATTCGTCACGGAAAAGCACATTGCGGAAGAAGCGTCACGGAAGAAGCGTCGCAGAAGAAGCATCGTTGATTTCCAAGGATCCGACATTCTTCGCATTCTTCGCGTTCTTCGCGTTCCTCGCGTTCTTCACGAGGAAGAGAATATCTTCAAGAGCCTGAGTGAAAACTCCCTAGCCTCTCAACACCACCAGCCTAATAAAAATAAGAGTTGCCTTATTTTTATTTCACAAGTCTTGCATTTTAAAATTCTAAAACGAAAGAATCAATTAAGTGAATTAATAACAACTCTTAAAGGGCCACAGTAATGAGGCGTTTCTTAACCAGAATAAACGCAAGATTTGACTTCATTAAAAAGGGGGGTAAAGGTGCGTTACTTAAGAAGAAAAGAAATAGTGGGGCTCGTGTGGGCCCCACCTCACAAATATCCTACATAGTGGTGTAGGATATTGTGGGTCCCAATTTAACCCCCTTAACTTAGGTTAAACAACTTAAAATAAAATAAATGGTGCGGCCAATTTATTTTATTCATTTACTTAACCCGAAAATTAAAAAACCACACCCGAGCAAACGCAACTCCAGAAAAGGTGTTTCTAAGCAATTACCAGCGTTGGGATTCCATCGGTGCCCTCAGAATTCGATTCCGAGCACCGGTTCAAAAGTTAGAAAAACCCGCTCCTTCGTTCACTGAACGTACCTGAGCCAAACTTCGAAAAATGATTCCAGGAACACCGGGCCTTGATATCAGGTGTTGTTAGAATCTACGCTCTTGAAAAATTCCAATGAAAAATAAGAAAAAAAAATTTCCTTGAATTTTACGGGTCTTTACAGATTTCTTTCAAAAACATTATGGTCAAATAAGGGTATAAATGACTATAACCCATAGTCTACTAAATAGTAAAAAAATGAAATAAATTTTTAAGAAAACATGGATATAGATGATAAAGAAGTCCCAGTATATACTTACATAAAAACAACCTCGGATAATAAAGAGATTATAAAATTAACCCTTACCTTGTACTTTTCCTTAGTCGATGGAATTTTAACCTCTTTTATAATAGTTAAAACATTGTTATTATATTATACAATAACTCTATGCATAAATATGATATCATATATGATCCTATAATATTCCTTTGTTAATAATATTTTAGTAGTGTTATTGTTTCACGCGTAACTGATTCATTTTCCTTTATATTCTTGGTTACGTAAGCTATGTTTTTTGTGGATAGGATGTGTTTGGTTCATATACAGAATGATATTATGTTCATAAACATTATTTTTAATCATAAAATAAAAATTATTATTGAATTACTGGTATGGAGAAATGAATATCATCACGTTCGTGGAGACGGTAATCCATACATACGCTTGAGCGAAAATATAATTATATTAATGGTGAAATCGTATGTAACTAGATGTTATATCATGTATACATAATCAATAACATGTTATATT
This sequence comes from Viscum album, assembly GCA_963277665.1. Classification (NCBI taxonomy): domain Eukaryota; kingdom Viridiplantae; phylum Streptophyta; class Magnoliopsida; order Santalales; family Viscaceae; genus Viscum; species Viscum album. Next base: position 954,543,851 of record OY728143.1, on the reverse strand, counting down.
TATTATTTACATTAGTTTTACTCATTATTATACCCTTCAAAAAATTAAGTGTTTGAATAAAAAACTACACCACGATGTGGAGACAGTAAGTCATATGCACGCACATAGGGTGACTTTGTCATTCATATGATGGATATAATAATGAACGTGGTTGTAAAATTTTTATAATAATATTATATTATATATAATATACTATATTTATTATTTTATAATGGAAACAATAAAGAAAGAGGATGTGGAAGAAAAAAAGAATTTGAAAGATCTGATGAAATATTTACCTCTTCTTTGAGTTCTTCCTTCTGATTTGATCGAAAGGGCTCCATAGGTTAAATTTCTGTACAAAGGAAGGCCTCCAGGATGAATGGAGGAAAGTTGGGAGGATATTTAGGCAGGGGTTGGCTGAGCCAAATGTCTTTGTAGGTGTGAAAGTAAAAGAAGGGGAAGTACCCTTTTATAAGAGAGGTGAGGGTCACATTAGGAAAATCTTGAAATATTATTTTATAATAAAATAATTTTCGGTTTATAATGGGTCCAAAATGAAATATTTATAGGATAAGGTGGTTATGGTTTGAAAAACTCTCAAAAAAAGGTTTTAGATAGGATTAGGTCACCATACTTACCTTATCTTTGAGATTTAACTCTTAGTTAAATAGTTTGACATTTACCATGTCTCTTTGTATTTTTATATTATATGGTTAATAAACATACTATAACAGGACAAGAAATCCTCAAGTGGTTAATTATTGATATATATAAAATTATATAAGTTCTTTTTCCCAACCTAATATTTCTAGGAATATTATATCAATTAATAATATATTATTTGTTTTAAAAACACGATTATGTGAAATTTGAAACTATTTAGTATTTGGGTTTTGTGAAAATCATAACAGCATGATTAATTAAAAAAATTTATATAATCAACCCTTAAATGTCATATTAATGTATAAAATTAGTGTAAATCCTCAAAAGTCTCAAATTACATTTATTTGGATATTTATAATATCAATTATTTTAATCTTTCATTAATAAGGTAATTACTGCATCATCATTGTGTCATAAATAAATTAAATTATTTAATGTCAAAAAAGTATAAATTAAATACCATTATGTAGGAAATATCTTTATCTTTATAAATAATATTTAAAGTTGAATTTATATTGTTCGTAACCCTATATTAAAAATGGTATAGTTATTAAAAATTAAATTTAACTCTTTTAACTCTTCTTTAAATAGAATAATAATAAATGTATTAATCTAATCAAAGTGGACCAATGGGGATCATATTTTATTAATAAATTTTTTTTGGTCGAATTAAACTTATCCAATATAATAAAGACATGTTTTATGGTAATTATGATATCATTTTTACCCTTAATTACTATATTTACTTTTAATCTTTGTAAATAAATGTTAAAAGTTACTATTCAAAAAAAATATTATCATCTTATTGAACCAAATTTTACTAACTAATATTAACCTTGTCTCTCAGATTTTTGAAATTCAACTCCCAGAAGCATTAAAATTATGTTTTATGAAAATTTGCAAAAGCTCCTAGGAGGTGGGTAAAGGACGGTAAAAGGTTCTATAAAATTTTTATATCTCTAAAATTACTATGAAATGACTCCAATGAATTACATTGAACTTATATATGTATTATGTATCTATTTTGACCTAAAATAAATTTAAATAAAATAAATAATTATTTAATTAAAAAGTTTGTTTTAACCAATAACGTAGTGTTTTTTAGTATTCATCAATGTTTGAAAGTTTTGAGAAAATACCAAAAATTCACCCTAAGCTAATTTTGATATTCTGAATTCAAAAATGAAGTTCATTTAGAAAAATAAAATTAATAAAATTTCAAAAAGTGGGTATTACTATTCATAACGACTAGTTTGATTGGTCACTGTGTGTTAGAATTTTGAAGTTCCGTACAATGCAAGCTATTGCGTTATTAAAAGGGAAACATACCATGGAAGCTTGGGGTGTTACATTCTTCCCTACATAAAATAATTTCATCCTCAAAATTTCTAGAATACTACCACACAAAAAGATTCGGGTGGTTATTCATCATTAGTTCCTTTGGTTCCCATGTTGTCTCTTACATCTTATGATTTATCCATAGACCTTTTTCAAGATGATTCATCTAGTTTCTCAACACTTGTTTTCTGGTATCATGAATCATGAAAGAATATTCACAATAATACAAATCATGTTCCAGTTAAATTTCCTCATAGGTGAGTACATGCATTGGGTTAGGCATGTATTTTCTCAACAGTGATACGCGGAACACATCGTGAACTTCAGATAGACTTAGTGGCATTGCAAAACGGTAAGCTAAAACCCTGATTCATTCTAGGATTTCAAAAGGTCTAATTTACCTGGGACTTAATTTTCCATTTCTTACCAAATCTTATAACACCCTACCATGGAGATACCTTCCAGAAAACATGATCTCCTACCTGAAATTCAAAATCATTCCTTCAGTTATCGACATAGCTCTTCAACCTACTTTGAGCTGCTTTGATGTGGGTTTGGATACTCTTCAATTTTTCCATTGTTTCATTAACAAGTTCTGGGCTTATGAGTTTTTTTCACTAACATCATCCCAACAAGTTGGGGTGAGACATCTCTTTCCATATAATGCTTCATATGGTGCCATCTGAATACTTGAATGGAAGCTATTGTTATAGGAAAATTATACCAGAGGTAAATATGGATCCAACATACCTTGAAAGTCAAGTGATCAGTATCTCAATATGTCTTCTAAGGATTGAATAGTCCGTTCTTATTTTCCATTAGCTTTAGGGTGGTATTTAGGGATCAAACAATGTTTAGTATCTAGGGATTTCTAAATACTTTTCAAAAATCTTGATGTAAAATAAGGATCATGATAAAAAACAATCAATATGGGTACTCAATAAAATCTTACAACTTCATTAATATAGAGTCTTGCTAAATGTTCAAGTGGTAAATATTCTCTTATAGTAAGAAAATTTTCTGACTTGGTAAGACGATAAAAATGAATCATATTTCATCATTCCTTCTAGGATTATATGGTTTCCCCATGAAAATATCTATCGTAATATCATCCAATTTCTACTCAGGTATGGGAAGAGGATTCATGACTCTTCAAGGATGTTGTCTTCAAGCTTTCACTTATTGGAAAACCATACATCATGACACAAAATTGGCAATCTCTCTTTTCATGTTGTCCCACCAAAAATGTACCTTCAAATCTCTATATGTCTTGGTACTCCTAGGGTGTATAGAGAAATTGGAGCTATGATCACCATACAACCGTTATCTTTTTAGACCAGGTATGTCGAGAACACAAAGTTTCTTCTCAAATTTCAAAATTCCATATTCATATACAAATTCACGCAATCTCCCATCATTTACAGCTTTAATCTTCTTTTGAAACTCCTTATCATTAGTCTAAGAACTCTTTATCCTTTATAGTAAAGATGGTTTGGAAACCATTTGAAAAAGTATTTATGTTTCACCTTCCATGTTTATTCTTGTTGGGTCGGAAAAAGACGGGAATGATGGCAAGAGGGGGGGTGAATTTCCTTTTTAAAAAAATGATTAACAATTTAAAAATCAAAGTTGAAATGCAGCGGAAAGAAAGAGGCAAGACACACGAAATTGATAACGGAGTTTGGCCAAAACCCGGCCTACGTCTCCGCTCCCAACTCAACCGTTGAGAGATTCCTACCGCTTGCTTTTAAATGGTTTTAGCAAGAAACCCACTAGGCTTTGAGGTAGCACTAGGACCTATTACAGCTTGCTTTTGGTGGTTAAGCAAGAACCCACTTACTTTTAATGGTTTAGCAAGAACCCACTATCCTTCTTACAGGTGAAGGATAGCTCACCTATGTCTCAAGCTATTTAAAGGAAAGCTTGACAACCTCTTCACACCTTAGTGGTGATGTGAAACCCAAAAGAAGGAGGGATAGAAAAGAGTTTGGGGTTTGTAGGCACAAACCCAAATTGAAGGCCGCTTCCAAGCTTCTTTGAAGGAGCTCCTTGGATGTGGAAGTTGTTGGAGCAAGGTGGGTTCCTTGAAGGAAGTCCGCCGGAGGTACGCCAAATGATGAACAACGTGTCCGTGGGCTTTGTATATGATCCGGTTAGTGTCCGGGGCTTCCTTGGCCTTTATTTATAGGCATGGAACCCTTGGGGAGGCTTCGGAGCCGTTGGAGAAGTCTTCAGAGCCGTTGGAGGCCAAAAGAGGGTTGACTGGTCAAACCCAACGGCTAGTTTGACTGGGCTACCGGCTGGCCGGTGCAGGGCCACCGGCTGGCCGGTGCAGGGCCACCCGCTGGCCGGTGCCTTGGCAGAGGAGGAGAATTCTGGTCCAGGCTCCACCGGCTGACCGGTGCCAGAGCCATCGGCTGGCCAGTGGCAAGACAGTAGCTCACACTGTTTGATCTGGGTGCCACCGGCTGGCCGGTGACAGAGCCACCGGCTGACCGGTGGAACCTGGCAGTGGGCAATGCCTCTGCCAGGTCCACCGGCTGGCCGGTGCTATCACACCGGTTGGCCGGTGGACTGAATTTCAGTCCACTTTGCCAGCTTTCTTGGGCCATTCCTTTGGCAATCTCTTTCCTATCATCCACAACACTTAAAAACAATGTTAGACAAAAAAAAAGTGATTGTGATCATGAAAATCAAAGATTGTGGGGTACAACAATCTCCCCCTATTTTGATGATCACAATCACTTATCTAAGCAATGTAAAAACTTAAATGAAAGGCATGCTTTAAATGATGAAGAAAGTAAATGCTAAGCATGATCAAAAGGATTCTCCCCCAATCAATCAAGAATTTCTCCCCCTTTGTGATTATCAAAATAGAATGGGGCATAAAACTTGATTGAGGGAGAGGATTTGAAAAACAAGATTGAGATTTGAAAATCAATTGAGATTTTTGAAATTGAAATGAAAATTTGAAAAACAGTTTGAATTGAAAGTTTTGAATCAAAAACCATTTGAAATTTGAAATTTGAATTGAAAGTTTTGAATCAAAAATTCGAATTGAATATTTTGAAATGAAAATTTTGATACCAAGTGTTGAAATTGAAAGTTGGAATCGAAAATTTTGAAATTGAAATCAAAAGGGCTTAAACGATCCTAACTCCCCCTAAATAAAAACAACAAATCACCGGGGAGAGGGTTTTTGAAAAGAGACAATTTTAGGCCCGGAGAGACTCGCTAAGAGGGATTTTTCAATCCACACTTGCCTTGTAGCGGGTCTTCTCCTATAGAATTCATCCGAATAAAAAATCGATTTGGGCCTACCATACCAGGCGTTTTTGCAATTACATTCATATATCATGTGCCCGAGTTTTTTACAATAATTACAAAATTTAAAACAAGAGCTCCCCCTTACAAAAATAGTGGGTGCATAGGAGGAGGAGGCTTGGTTGGTATAGCCAAGCCCTTGGGTGGTTCTAGATATTCGTTGGGAACCTAGGAGATTGTTCAAATTTTGTTCCCCTTGGGTGAACTTTTCTAGGGTCTCCCTTAGGTCTTTGATGGTTGATTCCATAGAATCAACATTTGGAAAATTTTGGATTTTAAGGGTCAACTCTTCCTTCTCTTTGAGAAGTTGTTCTTTTTCGGAAGAGAGTTTTTTGAAATTCTTTTTCAAAGAAACAAATTTTGACGATAAGGCATGAAAACCATTTTCTAATTGATCTCTAGCGTGTGAGAGTTCTTCATATGATAAATGATTAAAAGAATTTGAAGAACTAGAGGAAGAGGAAGAAGAGTCGGAAGATGATACCTCATGTTTTGCCATTAGGCATTTTTTACCTTGGTCGCTCGAGGAGAAGGAGGAGAAGGAGGAGCTATCACTCCAAGATGCCTTTGAAGCCTTCTTCTTTCCCTTCTTTTTCTTGGCCCTTTTCTTGTGAAGTGGGAAAGCGGGTTTGAATTTTTCGTCGAGTTCTTGCTCTTGAGCGGGTTCTTGCTTTGGAGCCTTGCTATTACCTTCACGGGTTAGCTCTAAATATTTCCAAATATCATAAGAGGTAGTGCAAGTAGAAATGCAATTAAAAACATTACGGTCAAGACCACAATGAAGAGCGTTCATGGCTTTGCCATCAAGCTCAAAATAAGCAATGTCATTGGGGGTCCATTTAGATTCATCTTTACTAGAGAGAGTGTAACCTTGCATGACAATTTTAAAAATAGGATAGCTAATGCTTTTGAGAAAAGTTGACATGCGGGTTTTCCAAAAAGTATAATCGGCTCCATCAAACAATGGAGCACGATCCAAAGAATGTCCTTCGGGGGATTGAGATGAAGAAGCGGTAGAGGCCATCAAAAAAAAAATAGGATCTTTAATTTGAAACCGGTTTAGGGAATTATTCAAATACGTGCTCTGATACCAATTGTTGGGTCGGAAAAAGACGGGAATGATGGCAAGAGGGGGGGGGGGTGAATTGCCTTTAAAAAAAATGATTAACAATTTAAAAATCAAAGTTGAAATGCAGCGGAAAGAAAGAGGCAAGACACACGAAATTGACAACGGAGTTCGGCCAAAACCCAGCCTACGTCTCCGCTCCCAACTCAACCGTTGAGAGATTCCTACCGCTTGCTTTTCAATGGTTTTAGCAAGAAACCCACTAGGCTTTGAGGTAGCACTAGGACTTATTACAGCTTGCTTTTGGTGGTTAAGCAAGAACCCACTTACTTTTAATGGTTTAGCAAGAACCCACTATCCTTCTTACAGGTGAAGGATAACTCACCTATGTCTCAAGCTATTTAAAGGAAAGCTTGACAACCTCTTCACACCTTAGTGGTGATGTGAAACCCAAAAGAAGGAGGGATAGAAAAGAGTTTGGGGTTTGTAGGCACAAACCCAAATTGAAGCTCAAAATAAATAAAGAATGAAAAACCGTAATGGAGGAAGTCTTGGGCGCCTTTGATTGATTGGAGATGTTGAAGGCCGCTTCCAAGCTTCTTTGAAGGAGCTCCTTGGATGTGGAAGTTGTTGGAGCAAGGTGGGTTCCTTGAAGGAAGTCCGCCGGAGGTACGCCAAATGATGAACAACGTGTCCGTGGGCTTTGTATATGATCCGGTTAGTGTTCGGGGCTTCCTTGGCCTTTATTTATAGGCATGGAACCCTTGGGGAGGCTTCGGAGCTGTTGGAGAAGTCTTCGGAGCCGTTGGAGGCCAAAAGAGGGTTGACTGGTCAAACCCAACGGCTAGTTTGACTGGGCTACCGGCTGGCCGGTGCAGGGCCACCGGCTGGCCGGTGCCTTGGCAGAGGAGGAGAATTCTGGTCCAGGCTCCACCGGCTGACCGGTGCCAGAGCCACCGGCTGGCCGGTGGCAAGACAGTAGCTCACACTGTTTGATCTGGGTGCCACCGGCTGGCCGGTGACAGAGCCACCGGCTGACCGGTGGAACCTGGCAGTGGGCAATGCCTCTGCCAGGTCCACCGGCTGGCCGGTGCTATCACACCGGTTGGCCGGTGGACTGAATTTCAGTCCACTTTGCCAGCTTTCTTGGGCCATTCCTTTGGCAATCTCTTGCCTATCATCCACAACACTTAAAAACAATGTTAGACAAAAAAAAAGTGATTGTGATCATGAAAATCAAAGAGTGTGGGGTACAACAATTCTCATATCCATCTTTACTAGATCCATGAAAATAGGATCCCTTTCAACTCTCATCTTGTTCAAAACTCCATGGTCCTTTCTACTCAAAGAATATTCCACCTTATTTTCATTCCCTGGGTGGTAGTGTATTGTGAAATAATAATCCATGAGTAGTTCAAGCCATCATCTTTGCCTCATGTTAAGTTCTTTATATGAGAAAATATACTTTAAACTCTTATGATCAGTATAAATCTCACATTTTTTCACCATAGCGATAGTGTCTCCAGATCTTCAGAGAAAAGATTACAGCTGCTAACTCAAGATCATGAGTGGGATAGTTTTTCTCATGAATTTTTAGCTATCATGATGCATAGGCAATAACTCAATCATTTTTCATAAGGACACAACCAATTCCTTTATTTGAAGCATCACTATAAAAAACAAACCCATTGTTCCCTGATGGTAGAGTCAAGATAAGAGCATTAACTAATATTTTCTTTAGTTATTCAAAACATTCTTCACACTCTTTGGTCCAAAAAAATTTAACCAGTTTATGTGTAAGCTTGGTTAACGGGTTAGCCAACTAGGAAAAATTATGCATGAAACGTCCATAATAACCTGCTAAACCAATAAAATTGCATACCTCAGTTATACTCATCATTGTTTTCCATTCATGGATTGCCTTGGTCTTTGATGGATCAACATAGATTCTATCCTTAGAGAAAATATGTCCAAGAATAGAAATCTCCTGAATCTAGAATTCACACTTTCTATACTTCCCATATAATTCATTTCTTCTAATAATTTTTAGAATAATGCGCAAGTGATTTTCATGATCTTCTTATATTTTGGAGTATATCACGATATAATCAATAAATACCACTACAAATTCATAATGATATTCCACGAAAAATCTATTCATTAGATCCATGATGACAGAGGGGGCATTAGTCAATTCAAAAGGCATTACTGTAAACTCGTAAAGCCGGCACCTGGTTCGAAATGGTGTTTTCAGAATGTCTTCCTTCTTCACACACAACTGATGTTATCCAGATTGAAGGTCAATCTTTGAAAAATATTGAGATCCATGAAGTTGGTTAAATAAGTCATCAATGCGAGGTAGGGGATACTTGTTCTTTATTGTTATAGCATTGATCTCCCTATAGTCAATGCACAGCCTCATAGATCTGTGTTTCTTCTTAACAAAAAGGATAGGGGCTCCCCATGAAGAAACACTAGGGTGAATAAATCCATTATTACTCAATTATTTTAGTTTCTTATTTAGTTCCACTAATTCCATAGTGGCCATTTTATAAGGGGTCTTTTATATGGTCCTTGAACCCGGAATTAAATCAATGGAAAACTCAATTTCTCATTCTGGAGGATGTCCTGGTAAATCCTTTTGAAAAACATCAACATATTATTTCACAATTGGTATGCCCTCTATTTTAACTTTATTTTCCTCAGCCATAATTATTTAATTCTCATCGTCCCTAATAATTTAATTTAGTACAACTACTGGGGGTGGATCTAGATAAGAATCAGATGTTGATGTTTCTGCTCTAAAGTTAAGGAAGTCATTATCATCATCGAGAATTGTAACCTCATTATTCTTATAATAAATTTTCGCATCATGTTCTAAAATACAAACCATACAAAGGATTATATCAAATTCAATCATGAGTATGATGATTATATTTGTAGGTAAATATTGTTTATATTCCTTAATGGGGACAGATTTACAAAACATTGTTGTAATGATACTTCCCTTAAGAGTTTTGATTGACAACTCACTTATTAAATCAAATTGGAAATATCTATTTTTCATAGAAAACTCGGATGATATAAAACAATGAAATGGTCTTGAATAAAATAAATAATTGGCTAAACTTGAGGAAACCATTAAATAACCTTCCACCACATCTTTCGGAGCTTCATCCTTAGCAGTAGTGATCATATAAGATTTTCCTTGATCCCTTGGCCTTTTTTGAAGTTATTTTACCTGACACTTAGGAAATTCATTTGCATAATGTCCCATCTCCCTGAAATTGTAGCATTAAACATTGGTAGCTTCTTTATTACCCTACAATCACTAGAATGATGGCCTTTCTATCCACATTTGTAGCAGAATCCTTTTCATTTTAGACAGACACCAGGGTGATTCTTTCCATAATTATCATAGGGTAGAAATTCAACTCTTCCCTTCTTACCTATTTCCACATCTCCTTTCATAGAGTGTTCAGAAGATCTCTTATTCTCTTAGTTTTTTTTAAAATCGTATGACTTAGAGAATTCCTTTTCTATCTTGATAGTACATGAGGCAATAACTTCATATGATGAGAAGGATTCCATGACTAATGATCTATGGATAAATGGTTTTAACCAATCAACGAAACGATCAATATTACTTCTTGGGTTACATATATAATCTACAGCAGGCCTTGCTAACCTTGTAAAGTTAGCTTCATACAGTACGACATTATCATCCTATTTTTTTCTGAGACTAAAAAATTTCCTTTCAAAATCAGATCGATGGTCACAAGGAAAGTAATTTTCTAAAAAAATTTATTTAAACTACCTCCATTCCATACTTGATACCTCTTCATCCACTATTGTGTTTTGAATTAATGATCACCATTGATCTGCATCTCCAGTGAGGTGATAAACTACCATGACAACTTTTTCCCTTCCCCTACTCCCTAAAGCATGAAATATTTTTTCTAAGGAACTTATCCATTATTTAGCTACAAATGGATTTTTAAAACTATTGAATGTTGGTGGATGATTCCTCATGACGCGATCTAACATTTATCCTCTATGTTGTGGATCAGGGTGCTCTATACAGGTATGATTATTTTTCATAACCTGTGTGAGTTGTCCTAGTATGGTGATAAGATGATTAGTATCAGTTTCATGACTAACTCCGTTATAATTATCTTGAGCAGGAGGAAAATTCCTACATATATTACATGCATTGATATGGTTTCCATTCCTTCCACTAGGTTCCATTTCTATACAATGGCATACAATAGGTTAGTTTATTAATTGAAATACATAATTCGAAACATGTGAAACACTTAAAATAAATTTAATAGTTTATGGATAAAATCCATAATCACACAAATGTTTTCGGTGAGTAGTTATATACACATTTATCCTTCATAATGGTTTGTAAAAAAAAATAGAATTATCTTAAGCATATCCCCTGGGAGTGTCGTAACCAAGAGTGCAGAAAGGCCCATTGTCATGCTCTAGTAACTGTTTGAGTCTAGCCCAAAGTGGTTTTTTGGGGGTTTACCCATAGGTACATCCATTCCAGAGCTGCCTCTACCTGCTCGTATCCATACAAGGATGTATTTCTTAGAAAACTCACAAAATCTCTACAGTATTGAAATTCTAGGAATTTCTTCTATACTAATCCTCAATGTCTATCGTAGGGTAATATTATCCAATAGAAGTTGTTCTAAATCCATTTTCCAAGGTTTGTAATAAACTTCCTCTGATACCAAGTGTAACGCCCAGACCCCAGCTACCTAGATTTAGTAATTTATTACATAAAATTGGCATGATACAAGGAATCATATCCCAAAATACCGATCATTATCGTACTATTGGATACAAGATACATACATAAGTTCAACATTTCAACTTGAAAAGAAATACAACACTAATTTATTAAATTAGAAACATCTAAGACTCTTAGATTATGCCTGCAAGTCACTCATAAATAACTTCTTCATATCCGAGGAAAATGAAAAATAAGATAGGGGTCATCTCAAATGCTCCGTAAGGGTAAGAAATACAGTGAAATATAATATAAACATTACGAAAGGTGAATAATTCAAAACACATGCCTTTACAAATAAAAAACATGAACACTTTGTGGTAGAAATATGAGCTGAGTAAATACTGCTATAATAAAACATAGTCATGGGTATTCTACTTGTCGAATAACCACATGAACCATAATTATTATTTTCATAATGTGGGAATGTATAATGCTGGACATTCTAAAACATTTTGTCAAGGCCTCGTCCAAGACATCTAGAAATGATAAAGGCCTCAGCCAAAACCATATATCAAATTGGGAAAGGCCTTATCCAATTCTATGTCTAATTGTCTCATGAGACCTAATGATGAGCTGAGAAGCTATTTTGGGAACCACCCGTCACATACTAAGTCCAATATATTCCTCATATGAAAAGGTTGAAACATAACACAAAAATTCGTATAAAAACTATCATACTAAATGTCAATACTTTAACCATAAACCATGAATAGTACAAAAATAAAACATCCACAGTAAAACATATCACAAAACCTTCAATAAAATATGGAAGATTTGTAACATAATTAATCAACTTCATACAAGTTTAAAATCTATCAATGGATATTGACATAAATGAAATTAAAACTATTTGAAAGAAATAACTCTTTCTATTTCAAAACCATTTAAGAGTCACATTATTATGAAAGAAAACATTTATTTTGAAAATATTATTATAAGATTTTAGGGGAATATTAGATGATGTTATAATAGTGGAAAATAGCTACACCCATCATATAAGTTAAAAAAAATTCTTACCTTAATGTTTTTCGAAATGGTTCAAAAGTACCTGGTTTGGAAAATGACAGAATGATTCCTTTAAAAACATATAAGGTCAAATAAGGGTATAAATGAAAATAACCCATAGTCTAGTAAATAGTAAAAATGTTTTGAAATACATTTTTAAGAAAACATGTATGCGGATGATAAAGAGGTCCCAGTAGATACTTTCGTAAAAACAACCTCGGATAATAAAGATATTGTGAAATTAACCCTTACAATGTACTTTTGCTTAGTCGATGGTATGTTAAACTCCTGTATAATAGTTTAAATATTGTTATTAATTTATAAAATAACTATATACATAAATATTATATCATATATGATCCTCTAATATTGCTTTGTTAATAATATTTCAGTAGTATCATCATTTCGGGTGTTAATTGATTCATTTTCTTTTATAATCTTGGTTACACAAGAAATATTTGTTATGGATAGGATGTATTTGATTCATATACTGAATGATATTATGTTCATAAAAATTATTTTTAATCATAAATTGAAAATTATTCTTGAATGATTTCTACGGGGAAACGAATCTCATCACGTTTGTGGAGACGATTATCCGAACGTAGGCACGAGCGACATTATCATTATATTGATGGTGAAATCTTATGTAATTGGATGGTATATCATATATAAATAATCAATAACATTTTATATTTATTATTTACATCAGTTATACTCATTGTTATACCCCTTTATATAATTAAGTGTTTGAATAGAAAACTACACCATGACGTGGAGATGGTAATCCATACATACACTTGTATGGAGAATTTATTATTCATATGATGGATAGAATAATTAATATGGTTTTACCATTTTTATAATAATATCACAATATATAGAATATACTGGAGTTATTATTTTAGAATTTAAACAACAAAGAAAGAGGATGTGGAAGAAGAAAATAACTTGAAAGAGGTGATGAAATATTTTATCTCTTCTTCGAGTTCTTCCTTTTGATTTGATCAAAAGGGTTCCATAAATTTGCTTTCTGACCAAATGAAGGCCTCCAGAATGAACAGAGGAAAGTTGGTAGGATATTTGGGTAGGCTTTGGCTGAGGAAAATGGCTTTGTAGGTGTGAAATTAAGAGAAGGGGAAGTACCCTTTTATAAGAGATGTGAGGGTCACTTTAGGAAAAGATTGAAATATTAATTTATAATAAAACAATTTTTGGTTTCTAATGGATACAAAATGATTTATTTAGAGGATAATGTCGGTATGGGTCTAAAAACTCTCAACCAATATGTTTTAGATAGGTATAGTTCACCATATTAACCTTATATTTTAGATTTAACTATTAGTTAAATAGTTTGACATTTACCAAGTCTCTTTGTATTTTTATATTATATGGTTAATAAACATACTATAACAAGCCAAGAGAACCCAAATTGGTTCATTATTAAGATATATAACCTTATATAAGTCCTTTGGATAATCCTTATATTTTTAGGAATATTATATATATTAAAAATATAGTATTTGTTTAAAAAACTCAATTATGTCAATTTTGACACTTTCGTATTGGGTTTTTTTGAAAATCATAATAGCATGATTACTTCAAAAATAATTATTTAATTAACCCTAAAATGTATTATTAACATATAAAATTAGTGGAATTCATCAAATGTCTCAAATTACATTTATTTGGATATTTATAATATCAATTATTTTAATCTTTCATTAATAAGGTAATTACTGTATCATCATTGTGTCATAATTAAATTTAATTATTTAATGTATAAAAATTATAAATAAAATACTATTATGTAGGAAATTTTTTTATATTTCTATATAATATTTACAGTCGAATATATATTGTGTTTAACCCTATATTAAAAATGTTTTAGTTATTAAACTTTGAATTTAACTCTTTTAACTCTTCTTAAAAAAATTAAACGTGCTAATCTAATCCATGGGGACCAAAGGAAATCATATTTTATTCTGAAGGTTGTTTTTGGTCTAATTATACTTATTCAATATAATTAGTACATGTGTTAGGGTAATTATGATATCATTTTTACCCATAATTACCCTATTTACTTTTAGCCGTGGTAAATAAAAGTCAAAATATACTATTCACCAAATATTATTTTCATCTTATTGAACCATATTTTACTTAATGATATTAACCATGTCTCTCGGATTTTTGAAATTCAACTCACTGAAGAGGTAAAATTATGTTCTATACAAATTTTTAAATGCTCATATGAGGTGGGTAAAAGACGGTAAACAATGCAATAAAATTTTTATATATGTAAACTTATTATAAAATGACTTCAATGAATTAAATTGAACATATATAGGTATTAAGTATTTATTTTTACCTAAAATTAATTTAAATAAAATAAATAGTTATTTAAATAAAAAGTTGGGATTAACTAATAACATATTGTTTTTCACTGTTCATCAAAAATCGAAAGTTTTCATAAAAATACCAAAAATTCACCCTAATCTAATTTCAATATTCCAAATTCAAAAATGAAGTCCATTTTGAAAAATAAAATTTATAAAATTTCAAAAAGTGGGTATTACTATTCATAACAGCTAATTTGATTGGTCGTAGTTTGTTAGAATCTCGAAGTTGCGTACAATGCAAGCTATTCCATTATTCAAAGGGAAATGTACTATGGAATCTTGGGGTGTTACATTATACCATCTTTCAAATAATTTCATCTTCGGAATTTTTAGAATACTACCGCACAAAAAATTTTGGGGGGTTCTTCATCATATGTTCCTCTGGTTCCCATGCTGCCTCTTCCATCTTATGGTTTATCCATATAACTTTTACCAGACGAGTCATCCAGTTTCTCCACACTTGTTCTTTGGTGTCAAGAATCTTGACAGGCTCTTCATAATAAGAAAAATCCAGTTCCAGTTCAATTTCCTCATAAGTGAGTACCTACATTGGGTGAGGCATGTATTTTATCAATAGTGATATGTGAAACACATCGTGAACTTTGGAGAGACTTGGTGGCATTTCTAAATGATAAGCTACATCCCCAATTAATTCTTGAATTTCAAAAGGTCTAATGTACCTAGGACTTAATTTACCCTTCTTACCGAATCATATAACTCTCTTCCATGGAGATACCTTCAAGAAAACATGATCTCTTACCTGAAAATCCAAATCCTTCATTCAATTATCAGTATTTCTCTTCTGCCTACTTTGAGAAGCTTTGATGTGGGTTTTGGATAATCTACACTTTTTCCATTGTTTCCTAAATAAGTTATGAGCACACTAGTTTTCTTTCACCAACATCATCCCAAAAAGTTTTTGTGCAACCTCTCTTTCCATATAACGCTTCATATGGTGCCATCTGAATACTTTAATGGAAGCTATTTTCATAAGAAAATTCTACCAGAGGTAAATATAGATCCCACATACCTTGAATGTCATGTGAGCAATATCTCAACATGTCTTCTAAGGTTTGAATAGTCAGTACTTATTGTCCATCAGTTTGTGGGTGGTAAGTAGGGCTCCAATAAAGTTCAGTATCCCAGGATTTCTAAAGACTATTCCAGAATCATGATGTAAAACGGGGATCACGATTAGAAACAATATATAGGGGTACTTAATGAAGTCTTACAGCTTCATTAATATACAGTCGTTCTAAACATTCAAGTGATAAATCTTCTCTTATAGCAAGAAAATGTTCTGACATGGTAAGACGGTCAACAATGTCCCATATTGCATCATTCCTTTTAGGAGTCATTGGTAGCCCCATGAAGAAGTCTATCGTAATATCATCCCATTTTCACCCAGGTATGGGAAGAGGTTGTATGAATCCTCTAGGATGTTGTCTTCCAGCTTTCACTTGTTGGAAAACCATACATATTGACAAAAAATTAGTAATCTATCTTTTGATGTTGTCCCACCAAAAATGTTCCTTTGAATCTCTATACATATTGGTTCTCCCAGGGTGTATAGAGAAATTAGAGCTATGAGTATCATCCAACAATTCCCTTTTTAGATCATGTATGTCAGGAACACAAAATCTCTTCCCAAATTTCAAAATTTCTTCTTAATATAAGAAGTAACTCAATCTCCCATCATTTATTGATTTAATCTTCTTTCAGAAATCCTTATCATCATTCTTAGAACTGTTTACCCTTTTTAGCAATGATCATTTGCAAACCATTTGAAAAAGTATTGATGTTTCACCTTCCATGATTATTCCCATATCCATCTTTACTAGATCCATGGAAATAGGATCCCTTTCAACTCTCATCTTGTGAAAAACTCCATGGTCCTTTCTAATTAATGAATCTACCACCTTATTTGCCTACCTTGGATGGTAGTGTATAGTGCAATCATAATCCTTGAGTAGTTCAAGCAATCGTCTTTGCCTCATGTTGATTTCTTTCTATGAGAAAATATATATCAAACTCTTGTGATCAGTATAAATCTCACCTTTTTCACCATAGAGATAGTCTCTCCATATCATCAGAGTAGAGATTACAACTGCTAACTCAAGATCATGAGTGGGATAGCTTTTATCATGAATTTTTATCTGTTGTGATGCATAGGCAATAACTCTATCATTTTTCATAAGGACGCTACCAAGTCCTTTCTTTGAAGCATCACTATAAAAAAAACCATGATTCCTTGATGTTAGAGTCAAGATAGAATAATTAACTAGTCTTCTCTTCATTTCTTCAAAATATTCTTCACACTCTTTTTTCCAAACAAATTTAACCCCTTTAGGTGTGAGCTTGGTAAATGTGTTAGCCAACCCGAAAATTCTAAACAAAACGTCGATAATAACCTGCTAAACCAATAAAATTGTGTACCTGAGTTATACTCATCAGTTCTACCCATTCTAGGATGGTCTTGGTCTTTGAAGGATCAACAGAGATTATATCCTTAGAGGAAATATATCCATGAAAATAAATCTCCTGAAGCCATAATTCACATTTTCTAAACTTCCCATATAATTTATTTTTTCTTAGAGTCTTCAGAATAATGCGACAGGGATTTTCATGATCTCCAAAACGTTCAAAGTATACCAAGATAAAATCAATAAATACCACTACAAATTCATCAAGATATTCCTTTAAAACTCTACTCATTAGATCCATGAAGATAGAGGGTGCATTAGTCAATAAAAAAGGCATTACTGTAAACTCATAATGGTCGTAGCTGGTTCGAAATTCTATTTTCGAAATGTATTCCTTCTTCACACACAACTGATGATATCTAGATCTAAAGTCTATCTTTGAAAAATATTTAGCTTCAGGAATTTGGTTAAATAAATTATCAATAAGAGGTAGAGGATACTTGTTCTTTATTGTTATAGCATTGATCTCCTATTAGTCAATGCAAAACCTCATAGATCTGTCTTTCTTCTTAAAAAATGATAGGGGCTCCCCATGGAGAAACACTAGGGAGAATAAATCCTTTATTACTCAATTACTTTAGTTGTTTCTTTATTTCCACTAATTCTACCGTGGCCATTCAATAATCGGTCTTTGAAATGGGCCTTGAACCAGAAATTAAATCAATAGAAAACTCAATTTCTCATTCTAGAGGATATCTAGGTAAATCCTCTAGAAACACATCAACATATTCTTGGACAATAGGTACATCCTCAATTAGAACATTCTTTTCCCCACCCATAATTTTTTCATTTTCTTCCTCCCAAATAATTGAATTTAGTAGAGCTTATGGGGGTAGATCTAAATAATAATTAGATGGTGACATTTCTACTCTAAAGATAAGGTACTCCGTATTATCATCAAGAATTATAACCTTATTCTTCTTATAATAAATTGTCACATCATGGTCTGAAAGACAATTCTTACTAATGGTTATATCAAATTCAATCATGGGTATGACGAATAGATCAGTTGATAAATATAATTTATATGCCTTAATGGGGAATAATTCACAAAACTTTGCTACAATGATACTTCCCTTAGAAGTTTTTACTGACAACTCCCTTGTTAAATAGAATTTAAAATATCTAATTTTAATAGAAAACTGGGAAGATATGAAACAATTAAATGATCCAGAATCAAATAAATAATTGTCTAAACTTGAGGAAACCATTAAATTACCTTCCCCCGCGTCTTTTGAAGCTTCAACCTCAACAGTAGTGATCACAAAAGATTATCCTTGATCCCTTGGCATTTTATAAGGTAAGTTTCCCTAACACTTAGGACATTAATTTCAATAATGTCCCATCTCATAGAAATTATAGTATTGAAAATTGGTAGCTTCTTTCTTCCACTTGTAATAACTAGCAAGATGGATTTCCTATCCACATTTGTAGAATACTCCCTTTCCATTTAGACAGGAACTAGGGTCCTTCCTTCCACAATTATCACAGGGTGGAAATTCAACTCTTCCCTTCTTCCTTGTTACTTTAATTACTTTTCCAGTGTGTTTAGTAGATCTCTTCTTCTCTTTCTTTGCATTAACGTCGTAAGACTTAGAGAATTCATTTTCTGTCTTGATAGCACATGAGACAATATTTTCTAATGATGGGAAGGATTTCGAAACTAATTATTGATGGAGAAATGGTTTTAT
Source organism: Viscum album (assembly GCA_963277665.1). Taxonomy (NCBI): domain Eukaryota; kingdom Viridiplantae; phylum Streptophyta; class Magnoliopsida; order Santalales; family Viscaceae; genus Viscum; species Viscum album. The sequence goes on along the minus strand of OY728143.1, from coordinate 954,525,093 downwards.
CCCATAAAAGAGGTGATCAACACTACTTCTTGGGTTACGTATATAATCTACATCATGAATTGATAACCTTGTAATGTTAGGTTTATACATTGGAACATTCTTATCCTCATTTTGTCTCAGACATAGAAATTCCCTTTCCATATCCGCTCGATGGTCATGAGGAAAGTATTTTTCAAAGAAAAGCTATTTAAACTCCCTCCCTTCCATAATTGATACTTCTTCATCTCGTTTTTATTTTCAATTAGTGACCACCATTGATCTGCATCTCTAGTGAGGTTATAAACTACCATAACAACTTTTTCCCTTTCACTACTTCCCAAAGAATGAAATATTCACTCTAAGGAACTTATCCATTTTTTAGCTACAAATGGATTTGTTGACCCATTTAATTTTGGTGGTTTAGGCCTCATGAAGAGATCTAACATTTATCCTCCATGTTGTGGATTAGGGTGCTCCATACGGGTAAGGTTATTATTCATAACCTATGTGAGTTGTCCCAAAATGGTGATAAACTCATCAGCACCAGTTGCATCACTGGCTCCACTATAATTATATTGATCATGAGGGAAATACCTATATGGATTATGTTCATTGATACCATTTCTATTACTTCCACTAGTCTCCATTTCTAAATAATAGAATACAGTAGATTAGTTTATGAACCACAATACATAATTCTGAACTTGTAAAATACTGAACATAAATTGAATAGTTTATGGATGTAATCCATAATCATAAAAATGTTTTCTTTGACGTGGTATATACTCATAAATCCTTCATAATGGTCTGTAAAGACAATGAGAATTATCCTAATCATATCCCTTGGGAGTTTCATAACCAAGAGTGTAGCATGGACCATTGTTGTTCACCAGTTCCCATTTGAGTCTAGCTCAAAGTGGTGTTTTGGGGTTTTACCCATAGGTACATCTGTACCAGAGCTGCCTCTACCTAATTGTATCCATACATGGATTTATTTCATTGAAAAATCAGAAAATCTATACAGTGCCAATATTCTAGGAAGTTCTTCTATACTAATCCCCAAATTCTATCTTAGGGGAATGTTCTCTAATCAGAGTTTTTCTAAATCTAGTTTCAAAGGATTGTACTAAACTTCCTCTGATACCAACTATAACACCCCAACCCCAGTTACCCAGAGTTGGTGCTTTATTACATAACATTGGAATGATACAAGGAATCATTTCCTAAAAGACCGATCCATTTAGTATTATTGGTAACAGGATACATACATAAGTTCAGCATTACAACTTGAAAATAAATACAACACAAATTTATTCCATTAAAAACATCCAAGACTCCTAGATTATGCCTGCAAGTAATTAATAAATAACTTCTTGATATCTTGGGAAAATGAAACATAAGAAAGGGGTGATTTGAAATTCTCAGTAAGGGAAATAAATACAACATAAGATAACATAAACATTAGGCATGATTACTAATTCAAAACACATGCCTTTACAATTAATAAACATGAACACTTTGTGGAAGTAATATGATCTGGGTAAATAATGACATAATAAATCATAGTAAAGGTTATTATACTAGTCGAATAACCACATGAACCATTATTATTATTTTCATAATGAGGGAATTTACAGTGCCATAAATTCTAAAACATTTTGTTAAGTCCTCGGGCACAATGTCTAAAAATGATTAAGGCTTCGGACAAAACCGTATATCAAATTGAGAAAGGCCTCATCCAATTCCACGTTTAATTGTCTCATGAGACCTAACAATGCACCTAGGAGCTATATAGGGCTTTAACCGTTACATACTAAGTCTAATACATTCCTCATGCGAAAAGTTTGAAACATAACATAAACATTCGTAAAAAAACTAGCATACGAAATGTCAATAATTTAACCATAAACCATGAATTGTCTAAAAATAACACATCCACAGTTGAACATATCACAAAAACATCAATACAATATATAAGATTCATATCTTAATAAATCAACTACAAAAAATTTGAAAATCCTCTAAAGGATGTTGACATATATGAAATGAAAACTATTTGAAATAAATCCCTCTTTCTATATTAAAACCATCTAAGAGTTACATAATTGTAAAAGAAAACATTTGTGTTTAAAATATTCTTATAATAATTTAAGGGAAACTTTGATGATGTTATAATGATAGAAAATAACTGCACCTGTCTTATAAGTTAAAAAACATTATTACCTTAATTTTGTCGAAAAGGTCATAAAGTACCATGTTTGGAAAACGACAGAAAGATTTCTTTCAAAACATATACGGTATAATTAGGGTATAAATGAATTTAAACCATAGTATAGTAAATAGTAATTTTTTTGAAATATTTTTTTTAAGAAAACATGGATTTGGATGATAAAGAGGTCCCAGTAGATACTTACGTAAAAAGAACCTCAGATAATAAAGAGATTTTGAAATTAACCCTTACCTTGTATGTTTCCTTAGAAGATGGTATGTTAACCTCATGTATAATAGTTAAAACATTTTTATTATATTATAAAAGAACGATATACATAAATATGATATCATATATGATCCTATAATATTGTTTTGTCAATAATATTTCCATAGTATCCTCCTTTCAGGTATTAACTGATTCATTTTCCCTTATATGATTGGTTACGTAAGACATTATTGATATGGATTGGATGTATTTGATTAATATAAAGAATGATATTATGTTCATAAATATTATTTTTAATCATAAAATGAAAATTATTCTTGAATTATTACGATGGGGAAATGAATCTCATCGTGTTCATGGAGACAGTAATCCATACGTACGCACGAGCGACAATATCATTATATTGATGGTCAAATCGTATATACTTGGATGTTATATCATATATATATATAATAAATAACATGTTATATTTATTATTTACATCACTTATACTCATTATTATACCCATCCAAATAATTAAGTGTTTGCATATCAAACTATACCACGATGTGGAGACGGTAAGCCGTACGTACGCACGTATGGAGACTCTGTCATTCATATGATGGATAGAATAATGAATATGGTCATACCATTTTTATATTAAAATCAAAGTATATATGACATATTGGAGTTTTTATTTTATAATGGAAACAAAAAAGAAAGAGGAAGTGGAAGAAGAAAAGAACTTCAAAGAGGTGATGAAATGTTTACCTCTTTTTCAAGTTCTTCCTTTTGATTTGATCAAAAGGGATCATTAGGTTGGATTTTCTAAAAATGGAAGGCCTATAGGATGAAGGTAGGAAAGTTGGTAGGATATTTTGGTAGGGTTTGGCTGAGCCAAATGTATTTGGAGCTGTGAAATTAAGATAAGGGGAAGTACCAATTTATAAGAGAGGTGAGGGTCACTTTAGGAAAATATTGACATATTATTTTTATAATAAAATCATTTCTAGTTTATAATGGATCAAAAATGATATATTTAGAGGCTAAGGTCGGTATGGGTTGAAATAAGCTCAACCAATATGTTTTAGATAGGTTTAGGTCACCATATTAACCTTATCTTTTAGATTTAACTCTTAGTTAAATAGTTTGACATTTGCCATCTCTCTCTGTATTTTTATATTATATGGTTAATAAACTTACTATTACAAGCCAAGAGAACCCCAAGTGGTTTATAATTAAAATATATAACCTTATCTAAGTCCTTTGATTGAACTGTATATTTTTAGGAATATTATATCAATTAACAATATAGTATTTATTTTAAAAACACAATTATGTCAATTTTCACAATATTTAGTATTTGGTTTTTGTGAAAATCATAACAACATGATTACTTAAAAAAAATATTTAATCAACCCTAAAATGTAAAATTAACCAATAAAATTAGTGTAATTTATCAAAAGTATCAAATTACATTTATGTGGATATTTATCATATCAATTATTTTAATCTTTCATTAATAAAGTAATTATTGCATCATCATTGTTTCATAAATAAATTAAATTATTTAATGTTTAAAAATTATAAATAAAATACCATTATGTAGGAAATATTTTTTTCTTTCCAAATAATAGTCATAGTCGAATTTATTTTGTTTGTAACCCTATATTATAAATGTTTTTGTTATTAAACATTGAATTTAACTCTTTTATCTCTTCTTTAAAAAATTAATAATAATTGCCCTAATCTAATCCATGTTGACCAAATGGGATCAAATTTTATTTATAAGGTTTTTTTGGTCGAATTACACTTATATAATAGAATTATTACATGAGTTAGGGTAATTAGGATATCATTTTTACCCTTAATTACCCAATTTACTTTTAACCATGTTAAATAAAAGTCAAAAGTTACTATTCAGAAAAATTATTTTCATCTTGTTGAACCATATTTTACTTACTGACATTAACTTGATCTCTCAGATTTTTGAAATTCAACTCATAGAAGCTGTAAAACTAAGTTTTATGCAAATTTTCAAATGCTCCTAGGAGGTGGGTAAAAGAGGGTAAAAAGTTCAATAATCTATTTATATATATAAACTTATTATAAAATGACTCCAATGAATTATATTGAACTTATATCAGTATTATGTATCTATTTTGACCTAAAATTAATTTAAATAAAATAGTTAATTATTTAAATAAAAATTTGGTTTTAACCAATAACATAGTGTTTTTCATTATTCATCAAAAATCGAAAGTTTTCAGAAAAATACAAAAAATTCTCCATAAGCTAATTTAAATATTATGAAATCTAAAATGAAGTCTGTTATGAAAAAAAATTATATAATTTCAAAAGGTGGGTATTACTCTTCATAATGGCTAGTTTGATTGGTCGTAGTGTGTTAGAATCTCGATGTTACGTGCAATGCAATCTATTACATTATTCAAAGGGAAACGTACCATGGAAGATTGGGGTGTTAAATATAGTGAATTATATTTATATAATAATATTTATGTAATAAATATTATATATATTCATAAATTACATCATTATAACCATCCATGTGAGTCGGTAATGGAAAACAAATTACATCGGTTCATGTGTCAATAGTCCGTTATACACATAAGTGATGGTTTAGTTTCCCTTTTGATGGAGAATGAGATATATAAATATTATAACATAAAAATAATAACATCAATTTATATTGGATATACTTGTGTTATTATATTTTAATGGTGATGAAATAATTAATGGTGGTAAAATAAGAATAAAAATGAAAGTTTACTATTAAGATGATTACCTCTTCTTTGAAAGTGCTCCTTTAGATCTCCTCTTAAGGACTCTAGGGTTAGTATTCTTGGAATAAAATATCCTATATGACATGGATAATGATTTTGGGGATATATTATGGTAGGTTTTGGGATAGATAAATGGTTCATGATGTGTGAATATGTTATGGGATAATTTTCCCTCTTATAAGTGTGGTGGGTGGCAGACTAGTAATTTTTCAATGTTATAAAACATTATTAAGAAACTTTTATGGAAATGAGGATAAAAATTGAGTCCATTGTGATGGTGAGATAATATAAATTCTAAATATATTCATAAAATATGATTTATAAAATTTTTTAGTCCATTTTAACCCCAATCACGTTAGTTTAACCCCCCATAGACTCGTTTTAACCTTAACCATGGTAACCAAAATTTACCATTTTTTTCTATTCATAATGAAAAAATGAAAGTGAACTCATTCAAAAAATGCATGATGATTAAAAATATGGATAAAATTTTATCAAATTACATTAATATATTTTTTTAATTTAATTTAATTGAAATTATCAAACTGCATTGCGAACCCATTTTAGAATATTGCATCTTAAGCATAAAACTGAATTTACTTCCATTTCATGCCTTTTAAAACCCATATAATGATTATTACTATATTTTATTGAATATATAATTAATAAATTTTCTTTTAACCATCAATCAATATTTATTAATTTAATTCATTTAGATTAAAACACAATACGCACATAAAAATACATCTTAGAAAAATGTGTTTTTAAGCCTAATGAACATATAACAAAATAAAGTATAATGATGATTCCTATGTAATTAAATATATTTTATAAAATTATAGTATTATTTTTTTACTTTAATATACAATTTAAAAAAATAATGGTGCTTTTATATGAAAATAAATGATTGCTTTTAAAAAATATTTATTTTTTACAATTTATAGAAAAATATTTTTTTAGAAAACTCCAAAAAATTAAACCAAATCTAATATTGAAGTAATAATTTAAATTATTTTTATCTTAAAATAATATTGTGTCTATAAATTTTAGAAATAAATTATAATTTTTTTGAATGAAATTCAATAAAATACATTTTCGATGAAAACAAAATTTTGAAGCACTAATAGACTTTACTGAAAATTGAGTTCTTATTTATTATAAATTAATCAATAAATTCTCATTATTTAAATCATTTAAAAATATTTTTTATTATATGGTTATTTCTGTTCTTACAGTATAATTTAATTTATAGGTTATAATATATAGTGGATCGTTCCAAGCTCAGTGTTATATGTATAGAATTCTATCGAATATAGTATAATGTTAAACTAAATTTTAGGGTGTTATATTCTCCCCACTTAAAAAAACCACATCCTCCAAATTTTCATCATAGAAATAAATGTTTTAAAATTTGAAAATAACATTCTTGAAAACCAAAATTATAGTAAAGGTAAATAAAAATTCCTTTTAAAAATAGGGAAATTTATATATGTAGGTCAACTATAATAACACATTACTTGGTTTTGAAATATGATAATATTAGTGGGAAGTGAACATTTAGATGTAGAGGAGAAAATTAATTTTAAAATAATTATTAGGAGTGATGGATAACATATTCATGAGAAATTTAATGGACACAAAGCTATAAATTGGTTAGTGGTAAAAACATTCCTATATTCTTTAGAAATAACTATAAAAAGAAAACATTTTATTTTTCAAGGTCTTTTATCCAATAGTTGAGAAATTATTTTACTATGGAATTTAATAAAATATACATACTTTATTGTATAAAACCAAAAAATATAATTTCATCCTTTTGTTTCATGTTTTAATTAATTTCCATCTCTTTTAATTCTATATGATAATTATGAATGAAAATTATGATTTTTTCATGTCTTAAGAACTAAAAGAATCATATAATAGATTATAATATCAATAAAATGATATTGAGTTACTTCTCTAATCATTATTCAGTTAATAAAACCAAAACTTTATAGTACACAATAGTAACTAATATGAATTAACCTTATTTTGGAATATTAATCTCAGTTATTACAACATTAACACCAAAATATATACAAAATTATTTCCAAAAATAGATAAATTTCAAAACACCTAAAATTGTTCTTGGATATTATTCAAAACAAAAAAAATTTAAAAAATGGAAACAAAATTTACACAATAAATATAACATTAGTCCACAAACAACATAATGTAGACCTTAATGTCATTTACCATTCATGTGAATGCCATGATCATATATTCTCCAAAAAATAGTAATAACCTAATACATCATAAAAACTCAATGAAAACATATATTCTTGATAAATATAATTTCATCCATTTTCCTAAAATAAATTCATATACAATCTATTATATTATGAAAAAAATATAATCTTCATCAAAGATAACATAGGTCATTATGTTCTCAAATAACTAATGAATTTCATGGTCTAAAATTCCATCTAATTTACTGTGTCAATATCAATTAACTATATATCCTTACTTTAAAAGTTTTCCACCACCTTAGTATTATATATGGCATTATTTATCCCCAAATAACAATTTTTCAAAAAATATCACCTTATTAATAAATCACTTTTCTAATTTATCAGTACTATTCATCATATTATTTAAAATCCTTAAGGAAAATATATTGTGGAATAATTCTTAGATATTTCACGATTCTTATAACCATAATATTATTGGTAAAACACTTCTAAAAATAGTAATAAAATCCTAATACAAAAACAATTCAATCATTCCACATCAATGATTATTATAGAAAACCCCCCTTATTTTTGTATGTGTTAGCCCTTGGAATAGGGAATTAGATTGGATAATTCCCAAGTTACCTATTTATAATACATTGAACTAGAAATGTCACCTTAAGACATACTCCATTTCCCTCCATGGAACACTTAATTTTTCCTTGACTACTGTTTTCTCTTTGTTCTTATTTTCAACAAATAAAATATCTTCTAATTATTTTGAGACAATTCCCTGGGTTATTTTTCCCTCTTTCTCAAAAGGTATGTAGCTAAATAATTTTTCGTCCATGGTCTTCATGAAAATCTATTTTTCTATTTTTAGGTTCATTCAGAAACCAATCTCTATTCAGGCTGTTAATCATATATCAAGATAGTTGGTTAGATTTTATCACAAGATTTCACATTCCATCTCCCACAACATTCATCTACTAAAAAAGAAAATTATTACATTGTTCCTAAAATTAATTATTAACAGGATTCTTTTTAGATTCATCCATTGACTAAGACCAAAAATCATAGTATGAGAAAAAATAATCACAGTGTAAAATTATATAATAGTGAAAATAATTTTTAAGATATCTAATCCTTGACACCTTATTTTGAATATATGAACCTTACGTTTAACCTATGTAATAAATGGATATTATTTATATAAATCCTTCATAATTTTTAATAAATATAATTTAATTTAACCCAATATTATCACATAAGAGTTTAAAAATAGATCCACAATAAGGTACCATTCATTGTACACTAGAATGATGGATAAGATATACTTAACCAACTCTTTTTAAGGATAATTCTGTTATATACATCTACTCCAAAACCACATCCACATTTAGTATCTACATAGGGATTTATTTTCTAGTAAAACCACAAATCTATAATTTATCAGAACTTTGTGATGCTATTATATACTTAGAATTTTTATCAGAGTTTATCATAGGTTTACATTCACTAATGTTTGTTTTTCAAAATCTAGTTCCCAAGGTTTCTAATAATATTTCTCTAGTATTAGTTGTAACAACCCAACTATAGTATCCGAGATCTAGTAACTACTTTATTACATTAACATAATATACAAGGGATCACATCACCAATGATAGACCAGTTTAGTAGCATTGAATAACTAGAAACATACATGATTCCAATTTTATATTGGAAATAAATTATAAAACATAGTAAAATTATGCAATCTAAATCCTTGAATCTCATTCAAGGATTACTTCTTCATATCCTAGAGAAAATACAAAATAATAATAAGATAAAATTCTCACTAAGGGATGTGTAAAATAGAAGCTATTTGTAGTAAAAAGGGTATAATCAATATAGAAAGGTAAATAACTGAAAATACATTACATTCTATCAATACTTAGACTATGAAATTCATCTATGAATAATATCATTGTAATAATATCTTGGATAAAATTAATGAATTTCTCAATAAAGGAAATGAATAATTACAGTCACCACGATCAACGCCTTGTGCAATATATTTTCAAATATGGGTAGGTATTCACAAAAAACCCATTTAATAATACTATAAAATTAATTAGTCTCATGAGAAATATTAATGCATCATGGGGATATGTAATTTTGGGCCCCACCCATTATTGTATGTCTATTAAATTCATCACATATTGAATAGTCAATTTAATTCATAAACAATGTGCCCTATCAATAAATATACATAGTGACTGAAGTTTTTGAAATATAATGATTTCCCCACTCTATCAAAAAAAATTAACAGTAGAACAATGTATGTAGAAATATTATACAATTTAAAAAATCCATGATACAAAAAAATACAGATATGGAAGATAAATTTAATGTCCAATGAATTATTATCATAATAATGTGGATATTTTAATGGAAATTTAATTAACACAAAATTATTAATAAATTAAATATGACCATCAGTTCATCAAAAAATAGAATTTATAATAAAATAATTTCTTTAATAGAATAAAATAAAAATTAAGTTAAAATTTAAAATAATATTTCATTAAATATTTTTCGTTATAAATCCATTGAAATATTATTTAATAATATAAATAGTGTAAAATTTTTATGTCAACTGGACAATAAATTAACACTATTAAGTCAAAATAAAACAATACTTTTGACCTTTTATAAAGAAAGTTTAAAATGGAGGTTTCTGAAAACATTAAAAAATTAATTTTAAATATTTTAAAAATTATAGGATAACATAAAATTTCTTTAATAAATAATTTGATTAAATAAAATATAATTTTTTAATAAAGTTAAAAATATGGACACAGGTTTATAATATACCTAATCAAAAAGAAAAATAAGATAGAACATTATTTTAAACAATTATTTTCCTAATTTAAAAAAAAAATTAGAGAGATTGTTGGAATAAAACATCAAATATCCTTAAATATATTGATTATAATAAAATATATATAATTTATGAGGGGTATATGATAATTTTTTCGTCAATAAAAATAATGTCCATCCCAAAAAAATTAGATTGTAAAATAAATTCTTACCTCCTTGGTAACTTTTAAATTATAACACTATTGATGAGTAAAATTTAATTGAATATGTAATTAAAATGAGTAAATATATTCATATTAAATACATAAATGTTACAATATATTCACCATATAAAATAAAATATGTGTATAATACCAAATATGTATCAATGGAGTGAAAATTGAGATGAAATCCATTTCCTCACGCTTCTATATAGTGGAACATGATTTAAACTCATATATAGTAAATTTATATTTTTTATAATTACATTCAATAACCATATAAATATAGATAATATAATATATAATCTTATTATAACATATTATAACATATTTTTTAACAGTAAATCATTATTATCATTGTTTCGGTAGTTAACAACTTCATTTTTCATGTATGATTTGATTTGGAAGCTATATCCCACATGCTATTATCATGGTTATATTATCTAAAAAATATAATAATTATATGAATATCTCATATATTTATTATATACATATTTATGATCAGCCATGAAAATTGGTCATGAAAATTGAATAACATTTCTTCATTGAGGTGGTTGTCTTCATGTACGCACAACTGATGTTATCATTCTCTATTTGGTGGAATGGTAAGAAGGTAGATGATGTACTACATTTGCAAAATAATAATTAATTCATTAATATCATATATATAATCATGAGTTTCGTCATTATGACCATCCATGTGAATTATTGATGGAAAAAAATTACATAGGTTTATGAAGTGGTAGTCTGTTGTACTCACATGCGATGGTTTTACATTCCATTTGATAGAGAAGTAGATGGGTAAATATTATGTCATAAACATAATAACTTCCTCTTATATGGAATAAAACGTTATTATTTTATTTTAATGGTTAATACATAATTGAGTGTGGTGAAATAAGAAGAAAAATGAAAGTTTTTAGTGAAGATAATGATCTCTTCCTTGAAAGATTTCTTTTTCATCTCCTCTTTACATCCCTAGGGATGATATTTTTAGAATAACAGATCCTATTGAATGTTTATAAGGATGTTGGTAATACATTTTTCAAGGATTTGGTTCAGTTAAATGTATTAATATATTTTAATATTTACGGGAGGAAATACCATTTTGTGAGTGAGGTGGGTGGTACAATTGTAATTTGTCAATGTTTTAAAATATCATTAACATTCGTGGAAATGTAGCTCCAAAATGATTATATTTAAATGTTAAGATTATAATAGGTCTATGTTTATTTATTTAATAAGACATTTAATATGTATATTTCAATTATAATCGTTACAACTTTAATTTGACACCCTGATAACCATGTTTTATCCATAACCATGGTAACCATTTTTTTCCCATTTTTACTATTCATAATGAAAAAATGAATGTGAACTCATAAATAAATTTGTAAATTATAAATTAAAATATGGAAACCATTTTATCAAATTCCATTTATATAAGTGGAATAATCTTATTTTAAATAAGCAAACAAACCATAACAAAAACCCATTTTAGAATAATACATTTTAAGAAAAAAAGTATAATTACTTTCATTCCATTACCTGTAAAAAAATTACAATTAATGTTAAAATATTTTATTGAATATATAATCAATACATTTAATTATAACCCTTAATCAATCATGATTAATTTAATTCAATAACACATTTTATTCATACAAATAGTTTTTAGAAAAAAAAATTTGAAGCCAAAAAATAAACTTATACCAAAATAAAGTATAATTATTATTCATAAGTAATTTATTAGATTATTTATTTTAAAATGAGACTTATATTACATTAAGAACAAAATTTTAATATCCAGATTTTTTAAAATATGAATATCATATTAGATAGTATGTATAACATACAACACCAAGTGTTAAAGGGAATATAACATCCAGATAATTCACAATATATTTATTTTAAATCTTATGGATATATTACAATTCACACAACATTAGGTTTTAAAAAACACAATACTTTATTAAAATATTTTAATTTAAAAAATACATTTATAAAAAAGGCACCAAATTGATAGGTATGAATCATAATAACTAAATTAGAAAATTATATTTTTTACACATATATAAAATGAATAAAATGTATATGTATTTTTTATAGATAATATTAAAACCGTTTAAAATAAAAATAAATTTTTTTTTTAAAAATTGTTTTTTTTCTATAAGATGGTTTAGCAGCACTTTGAGCATATAATTTATAATTAATACTTAACACTTTTTGAAATTTGATTCAAAAAATAAGATTAATTTTTGAAATCTGAAAATATAAATTATCATATATTGAGTATTTTTATTTTTATAAAAATTTTCATTCGTTGATGAAGAGTGGTGAATGCAGAATTTTAATGGAAAACTACCATTTCATTTAAATTATTTATAATTTTGAACTATATTTTTAATTTTCATTTAATGAAAAATTTGTAAAATTATATACCACTTAATCTAATTTTTTTCATTGGAATAATTTTCAAATTGATGTTGAATATAAAAATGTTGTATTATTTTTAACATTTTCTCTATGAAAACTCACTTTCTCGTCATGATTTTGAAATTAATTGTATATCATCCTTTTCCACTTATGTGATGGGAATTTGGAACAAAATATTTCATATTTTGAATCATAAAAATTTATATTTTCTAATAATTTCAACTTTAATTTTCACCAAAATGAATAATTGAAATTTTAAAAATCAATTACCATAGTTAAGGTAAAACTAGATTTACCAGGGGTTAAACAAAAATGATAAAGGTTAAATTGATATAAAAACTAGTCTGAAATATATTTTCTATAACTATTTTTACCTTATAATGTATATGGATCAGGAATAATCTATTTTGGACCATTTTTTCTTTTTTAAAAATGTGTGTGAAACTTTTTCATTCCAAATATTACAAGTGTGCCACTAACATCACTAATAAATGGCCACCCTCTCTCCAATCTTATTCACACCATCACAAAAATTTGCTTCTTCTAATACTAAAAAAAATCACTTATCAACTTAACTCTCCTCATCCTATAAGCCTTAATTTGGGAATAAATAATTCCTTGCAAGGATTTGGTGAAAACCTAAGGAGTTTACCTTTAGAAGAGGTAACGTTCTTCAACAAGTGTTTTTATTTTATTTTTGCTCCACAAAGTTAAATTATTATTAAACCATAATTATATAATGACCATAATATCTTAAATATAGTGAGATATTTTTTTTTAAAAAACAATGATATACAACCATCCCCACTTCCATTAAATGGGTTATGAAATCTTCATTCGTGTGTACGATGGACTACCACCTTACGAACCGATGTCAATAATTTTTTCATTACCACCTATCATGGCTTGGTATGATGATGGATAAAAAGAATATATATGTTATTTATAATATAATTATACCTATTTATTAATTATATCATATATAAATTTTTTTACTTTCCATTCCATATGGGATATAATAACGTAATTCATGTGTATGGCGAACTAACACCTTGAGAAATGATATGGACTGTTTTTCAATAACTCTTTAGATGGAATGTAATATGGAAACTTTTATTGAATATATGTGATATAAATGACATGATTATGATATTAATGATAAATTTATCAGTATTAAAAGATAATATATTATTTTTTTACACTAAAAAGAAGGATAACATCATTCGTGTACATGTGGATTATAGCCTTCACAAAGCGATGTGACTCTCTTTCATCACCAAACCACATGGATGATATATAGAAGTATATTTATATAAATAATATAATAAATATGATACAATGATAATTATAAAAATATTATGTATTATTTAAATTATTTTCATAATGATCATTGAAAATTGTAAATGTTACACATGCGTACATACGACCTTCCATCTCTATGATTGTAACATAGTTCATTATTCACAACCATATTTCCTAATTGGTTTTAAAATTGTAATTTATATATAAATATTATAATTATTTCATGATTATTTTTATGTATATCATGTAAATATATAATATATAATATAATTGTATCTCTCGTGATAAAACACACATGAGAAAATAAGACAATTAACACCAGAAACAATAGGAATAATAAATTATTATTAATGTAAAGGTGATAAGATTTTATAAATAGATCATATATGATATTATAAATATTAATATGGTTATGTAATAAGTTAAAAATATTTTTAAATCCACTATATATGAAGTTAAATTTTATTCATCTAAAAAGAAACGTGAGTTACATGTTTATCATCTCACTTTTACTTTCATGAGACATACACCATGTTCAGAACTTATTTCTTATTTGTGGTGTATATAATTCCCTTTATATATGTTATATAAATAATAATTTTTCTTCATGGTATTTAAATTTTCATTTTAATTTACTTATTTCATGTGTCTAATGATTTAATGTTACAAAAGTGGTAAGGGTTTATTTTACTATTTCATCATTATTCGAGATTGTTTTTTAGTCTACCATGGGAGAAATTTTTGATATTTATAACATAAAATAAATATATATTCTTATCATATATTTATTAATGAAAAATTTCAAGTAATAGATCCATTTTATTCTATTTGTAACTTAAATTATTTAGAAAATGCTTTTATGAAAATATAACTTTATTTCTCACTTCGGTTGAAAATCCTTTTTCTTCCAAAAATATATTTTCAAAAAATGATTTCAAAAATGTTTTATCATTCTCAAAATATAGAATCCTGACCCTAGATATCCCAATGTTGGTGTATTCTATCAAATATATTTTCATGATTACATGTAATCAATCCCTAAAGGGTTAATCAATTTACTAGTCTTGGTAACCTTGATATATAAACGAGTATTGAATTACAAATGAATATACTAATTAAATGACAATTTTTATTATTTATAAATAAATAACTTTGAGGATTACTCTAATACATCTTGTAAATTTCTACATATCTTTCAAAGTAAATTTCTGGGATTCTTGTGGAATGAAAGATAATAAGGGTGATCTCAAATGATCAGTAAGGGGAAAATATAGCAGAAGCAATAACGAATCAACGAGAATAGTCAATGTGGAAAGAAAAATAACTTATCACACATTCCATGTAATCAATAAACTTAATGGAAGAGAATCATTAATATGGAAAGTTAATTACTAGAAATACAGGAAATTAAAATAACTATATAAGGAAAAATAAATATGGAAAGGTAAATAACTAAACACACATGCCATTTATTAAATAAAGTAAATGAAATATATCCATTGATTTGTCGTCCCAAAATCTCATAGATGTATAATAACTAAAACTAATATGAAGGAAGTGATTTATTATTTATGTTCATGTTTTAGGAATACAAAAACCTATTACCATCAATACCTTTCACAAGACGGTTTAGCTATGATTAAAACCCCATCTAAGGTGGAAAACCAACTATTTTGTTTCGTGAGACTACTGATGCATTGATGGTCTTTTATTATTAGGTCCCCACCCAATATAATACCAGTGTATTATACTTGGAAACAAAAATGAAGGGTTTTTTCCAACTGATTCATCCCATGAGACTACAGGTGCATTGACGGGCTTTCATTCACCATCCCCAACCCATAGATCTTTCATTAACTGATCTCAAACCTGTAGGGATTTCATTAACTGGTCCTCAACTCATCTAGTTGATGTCCAAAGAATTTATATAATCAAAGTGACTTATAAAATATCCATGTTGAATAAATTATATGGATTTATCAATATTACCACAAATAGTTAAATAAATTTCAAATTATAAACTATATGAAAAATGGTATATAGTTCCAATAATAATTATATCTAAGAAAAATGATATGAATATTTAGGGGAATTTCAATGTGAAATAATTATAGAAAATTGAATAATTCAAAGGGATTAAAATAAATTGAGGAATTTAATTAGAATACTATCCTTTTCCAAATTAATCATAAACCACCCGGAAGAAGATTAAGGATGGTATCAATACAAAGTACCCCTATTGGATTAAAATAAAGGGTTATTGTCATTGATGAAATAAAATAATAACTTTTAAATATATTCTTAAGGGAAATATAATTTGTTATTAAAAATCCTTTTCAAAGTATTTTTCTTTAAAATAACCCTTAAGAAACATTTTGTTTATGAATAATCCTCTTAAACATGAAAATTAGGTTTTAATGAAAAGTCAAAGGTGAAATTCCTACAAGCCATACATGGTAAAAAGAACATTCCTTTTGCACGGTTGGAGGATAAAAAGATACACTATTTAGAAAGAAAAAAAATATTATTTTGAAAACATTGGTAAAAAAATTGTAAAAATGTATTTATAAAATAATTATGAGAACATTTTTGAAGACATATTAATAAAACATGGTTTTTAGAAGATGACAAGTTCTCCAACTAAAGGTAGAAATGAAGTCGGGTTTTTTTAAACAAAATTTTCTAAAACCATTTGTGTACCCAAGAGTGTAAAAATGGTACTAATAATTGAAAATAATTGTGAATAACCAACGGATAATGAAAGATTTTATTGAAAAATGGTTATATAATTTCCTTTAATGGAAATTCCATTGAATGATAATTAGGATTGGACTTTATGAAAATAATATTTAAACATTCCAAAGTGTCTCAGAACAGTTTGAAAAATTTTAATTCATAAACTTCATGAAGGAATATTATTTAATGATTGTTTAAGATACAATAAATATAAAATGATTAATTATACATTATAAAAAATGGTCATTTGATACATCACACAAAATATGTAATTAGTGAACATGACATTTATCTCACAGATGTAAAAAGTGAGATGAGAATCCCTTAACAATGTGATAAAAAATTAATTCAGAAATAAAAATTTAAAAAACATTTAAATATTGTGAAGATAATATAATTCATGATATTATATATCAATTTAATATTATTTACAATATATATAAGATACTAGGGGTATATTAATTATTTAAGCCTCATAGAAAGAAAATGAGACAAGAATTCCTTACCTTAACCTTCCTTTATTGTGTGGTATTTATCATCCTATATAGTGGTTTAAAATATGTTAGTAACTTATAAAAGAACCATGATCATGTTTATAAAACCATATATTAACATATTATAATATTTTATTACCCTTTTTTAACAATCTTTTGTTATTTATTTTGACTATTTCGGTTGATAAAGGCCTAGTTTTCTCAACTATGTTTTGACTTGTTAATTATTATTCTCGTTAACTAGATCATGGTTTCATAATACACATAATGTAATACAAGAATAAATTATATTATATATTCATTAAATATTAGTTTATAATATTCCATAATATTTGGATATTATAAATATAGTGCATCGTTCATGGAGACGGCAGGCCATACGTACGCATGAAGGCTACTTTCATTTATTTGACATATTAAAAGAATGAGAACATGATGATGAATATTTATATTATATTTAAAAAATCATATCTATGTTGTATATTCTATATTTTTTTTATTAAAACCCATCCTTTATGAATTCCATTTATGTAATTAATGAGTCAAATCTCTTTCTGGGGGCGGTGGTCCACACATTCTCAAAAGAAATTATCATATTTACACAAGATGGAAAGAATAAAGGTATGTTATAAATAAAAATTACAGAATCATAAAGATATTATAAATATAATATATATATCATATATAAATATATTTTCCATCATAATAGCCACCATGAGAGGTGGTAATGGAAAATTGAACAATCATTGTTTCGTGAGGCAGTAGTTCGTCGTACATAGAAACAAAATGTTCATTATCCATTCGATGGAGGGGTGTGTAAGTGGAGGTGTAAAGGTTATCATAACAACATCATATAATATTAAGTATAATTTTTTTATGTAATAATATAATAATAATAGTATAGGGAGTGGGTAATGGAAATTAAACTAGAAATCATGAGTGAAGACGTTACCTCTTCATCAGGAAACTACTTTTGGATTATACCAAAATGATTTCGTTGGAGGATTTTTACCATAAAAGAGGCTTTAATTTCTAGTTTATGTATGTTTTAAGCGTATATGTGATGTTATTTTCAGTACCTAATTGGTTTTATTGATTTGAAAAAAGGGGAGAGGTGTTGGCCTTCTATAGGGGATGAAAATGACTTAGTTGATTTTTTTTAAAAAGTCAGGTGTGCACATGTTCTAACCTAAAAAAAATCATAAAAGATAAAAAAAACTCAATAATGTAATTTTTTATGGCCTAATTATGGCTATAAAATCGGTGTTGGACAAGTTACTATGTCATTTGGTCCCTTAAGTTAAAGCTTTAGTCCTTTATTAAGTTTAATTTTACCTAAATAATTATAATTACTTTTATTCACTTTCAGTAATATTTTTGATAAAAAATAAGTTGTTATTATTATAAATTATAAATTATTTTTGTTCCAAATATTTAGTCAATTTATCAAAATTATAATCAAATAAGTGGTGGATATTAATTTAAAATTCATCTCATAGGGGGGATGACAATACAAGGTTTTAAAGTAAAAACATCTGAATGTTTTCTATGTTTTTTATAATCACTTTATAAGTTAAATTGATTCTAATGAAATAAATTTAATAAATTTATAAATAATATTATATAATTATACTTTAAAAACAACTAAAAAATAATTTATCCTTATAAATAAATTAGATTAAAAAGCAGTTTTGAACTAAAATTCAGTATTTTTACCTATTCATTAAAAAATGATATGCTTTTGAAAAATATAAAAAATTCAACATGAACAAATTATTATGTTATAGTTTCAAATATGAAGTTATTTTACATATAAAATTAATTAATATTTCAAAATTTATATTTAAAATGGGATTTTTACTAAAAGGTGGTAAAATTTCCTTTATAAAAGTATAAATATTTTGTGTAAAATAGGGGTCATTATTATCTAATGCCTATAAAACCTAATGGATTAATAAATCAAATATTTTATTGAATATATAACACATATATTTCATTAAAATAATTATACAATTATAATTTATTATTTTTATTAAGATAAAACTCTTTTGGAAGCATATAAATAATAATAATTCTTTTTATATCCAATTAGTTATTTTTTTTATTAATTAGGGACCCATAAATTTATTTTATATTTATATAAAACAAATATTTTAAAAATATATTCAATATTATTAATAACCACTAACATAATTTCTAGTTTAAATAAAATTATTATATTAAATAATAATATTTTAATAATACATTGTAATTCGGTGAAACTTGGTCTTCCATATAACGAAAGATGTAGAGGAAGTCCATTACTGTGTGTAACACAAGCTATCGAGGATGGTCACTATTTCCTATAACACAAGATATTGTAGAAGGTTTATATTTCTT
This sequence comes from Viscum album, assembly GCA_963277665.1. Taxonomy (NCBI): domain Eukaryota; kingdom Viridiplantae; phylum Streptophyta; class Magnoliopsida; order Santalales; family Viscaceae; genus Viscum; species Viscum album. Next base: position 954,505,275 of record OY728143.1, on the reverse strand, counting down.
GTAATGCATGCTAACTATGTGTTGCATACATTGAAATATTTCTAATATATTTTATAGAGTAAATATATTATAAAGTATCCAGATATTATATTATCTCATGCACTTGGTGTTGCGTGTCATACACGCTATTGAATACAAGATTCCTAATTTAGTTTTTCAAGGCATAAAATTTTCCATACCTTATTTAAATTGTGTTCTTTAAATTTAACCTCGATCATAGCGATATATTGGTTGACACTTCCTGTGTTTGAAATCTCACATCAAGAGAGTGGATCATAAGAAATCCTCTATAAAAGAGATAATGTAATGTACAAAGGTCACATGGACTACCACGTAACTAGGTATCTATTTTGAGAACATCATTGGAAATTAGAGATACGTACTTGGAGGAAATATGTAAATATTTATAGGGTATGAATGTGGTAATTGATCACAGACAAGTGAATTAGAAATATAATATTGAGGTCCATAAAGCCATAAATCTGGGATGATTTAGAAGGAAATTTTTCCAAAAGAAATTAAGGTATATTAAAAAAATTTATTTCTATTTCATTTTCTAATGTTGGGTAATTATTTTACTAAAAAAAATATAAGGTAACATTCCTACTTGGTAGGTTTCAATTTCATATGAACAATCCAAAATTTTGGTTGTGCTTTAATCAAATTCTAATTCATCTCTTTAATCCTATAAACTAATTCCAATAATGAATTTTTTATGCCTAAAGCACTAAAATAAATTTTTAAAGGATAATAAGGCCTATAAAAGAGTGAAAATTATATCAATTTTTAATTAACTATCTTATCAAATTAATATGGTAATAGATTAATTCTAAATCCTGAAAATTGATTCAATTTGGTTCATCATTAACATTTATTTTTCAAAATGAAAAATTAACCAGGATATTGCGCAGGTAAGTGGTTCACGTAAAAATCATATCATCATGTATGGTGTTTAAGAATCATGGCCTTACCAGATTTTATTTGTTATCTATAGTCTTATAGGTTTTCCTTATCTTAAAAAAATTAATATAATTTCCCAAATAAATGTGATTGACAACCTTGAAATAATATTGATCACTAAATAGCCTTTTAACTATGGTTTTCAATGAAACCCCAACACATAAATACGTTATAAATTTATTTATACATAGATCTTTCCTTGGTCTAGGGTTTATGATTAATATCATTAGTTGGATATCTAAATCATGAAACCTTTTATTCAGTATAAAACTCCTTAGGTTTAACCAATATTATTTATTATCATTATATATTCAAATTATTCATAATGTTTTGTAAATAAAACATGTATTATCTTATGAATATCCCACTGGAGTGCCAAACTAAGTGTGTAGTAAGGACCATTTTTGTGTTCTAGGTTACCCCAAGTAAGGCCCATAACACCTTTTCAGAGTTATTACTCCCGAGTACATCTATTCTAGAACCACGTCCACTTGTAGTACCTAGATAAGAATGTATATCTAGGAAGACCCAGATAATCTATACTTTACCCAAAATTCTAGGGAGTTATTCTATAATTATCTAGAAAAATACCTTAGGGTTATGTTCTCTAATATATGTTTTCTTAAATCTAGTTCCCATGGTTTCTACTAGACTTCCTCTGATACCAATTGTAGAATAAAAACTCGTGATATATCAGATCTAGTGTCTGTTATCAAATTCATTAGCATGATTACAAGGAATCAATCCCTAAAGGACCAATCATTTTAGTTTCCTAGGTAGAAAAGATACATAAATGAGTTTTGAATAATATATGAATACACTAATTACAACCTAATTTTTTATTCTTTCCAAATAAATAACTTTAAGGATAACTCTAATCCATATATTAAATTCCAAAATATCTTTTATAGTATGCTACTTGGATTCATGGGGACTGAAACCTAATAATGGTGAGATCAAATGCTCAGTAATGGAAAAATATAGCGGAATAAATAATTAATCAATGAGAATAGTCATTGTGGAAAGGTAAAAAACTGACCGCGCATTCCATGCAATCAATAAAATGAATGGAAGTGCATAATCAATATAGAATAATAATAATTGGAAATACATGCCAGTAAAATAACTAGATATGTAAAAATAAATATGGAAAAGTAAATAACTAAACACACATCCCATGTATTCAATAAAATAAAATTAAATGTATCTATAGATATGTCAATAAAAAATAACATGGATGGATAACAAATTAATCTATGATGAAGGGAATTACTTCTTATTGGACATCATGTATGAGGCCCATGAAAACCTATTAAAATAACGATCTTTTACAAGACAATTTTACTATCATGTAAAAACACATGTAAGGTGGGTAGCCAACTATTTTGTCTCATGAGACTACCAATGCATTGAGGGGTTTTCATTAACCAGTCCCCAATCTATATCCTACCAGTCTATTTTACTTGGAAAAAAACATGAAGGGTTTTTTGCCAACTGATTCATCCCATTAGAATACAAATACATTGATGGGTATTCATTTATGAGTCCCCAACCAATAGAGATTTTATTAACTGGTCTCTAATTTATAGGTCTTATAACACCCCAAGATTTCATAGTACATTATCTCAATAAAGTAATTGAATAGCTTGCGCTACATGCAACACCGAGTTTGAGTGCACCACAACTTACCAAACTAACCATTTAAAAAGCGGTTATGAATAGTATTAACAGCGATTTGAATCTTATATACTCTATAATATTTTGACATCCATATTACATGTTTTTTAGACATAATATAAGAACAAATTCATTCTTTCAGAAAAACAAATATTTTTCAAAAAATGAAATTTTACCGCCTTTTAATGGTAAACCCTTTTTAAAACCAATATTTAACAATTTTAAATATTAATTTCATGAAATTAAATTCTTTTTTAGAAGCAGGACATAAAAATTTAGTTTGGATAAATTTTTTGTACTTTTATGATAACTTTCATATTTTTATAAATATTGAAAAATACAATGTTTTAATTGAAAAAAAACTTTTTAATCGAAATAGATTATAGTGAAAAATTATGAATTTGAATGGTTTAGAAGTATAATTAAATATATTTTTATCATTTAATACAATGTAAGTCATTATGAGTAATTTTACATTTAAATTTGACATAAACACATGTCAATATTATGATAGTTTTTATTTTTTTTAAACTCGCTTTTTGGTTTTGATAATGGGAATTAATTTTAAATTAATAATGAAAATTATATGTTTTTAATTTGGTAAAATAGACTTCATTTTTTATTTTTGAATATCAAAATTATCTTAGGGTAAATTCTTGGTATTTTTCTGAAAACTTCTATTTTTTATGAATAGTGAAAAACATCGCGTTATTATTTATAATCGACTTTTTATTTAAATAATTAGTTATTTTATTTAATTTTATTTTAGGTAAAAATAGATACATAATACATATATATTTTAAATGTAATTCATTGGAGTCATTTTATAAAAAGTTTAGATATATAAACATTTATTGAACATTTTACTGTCTTTTACCCACCTTCTAGGAGCATTTATAAATTTGCATAAATCTTAATCTTATCGCTTCTGTGAGGTCAATTTTAAAAATTAGATAAACACAATTTTCATCAATAATTAAATTCCGGTTCATTAAGATGAAAATAATTTTTGGTGAATAGTAACTTTTGACTTTTATTTACCACGATTAAAAGTAAATGGGGTAATTAATGGTAAAAATTATATTACAATTACCCTAAAAAATGTTCTAATTCTATTATATAAGCATAATTCACCAATAAAAACCTTAAGAATAAAATATTACCCCCTTTGGTTGACTTGGATAAGATTAGAACATTTAATATTATTTTATTTAAAGAAAAATTAAAAGATTAAATTCAAAGTGTAATTACTAAAACATTTTTAATATAGGGTTATACATAAGATAAATTATACTATAAATATTCATTAGAAATATAAAAACATTTCCTACATAATGATATTTTATTTATAATTTTTAGACATTAAATAATTTAATTTATTTATGACACAATGATGATGTCATAATTACCTTATTAATGAAAGATTAAAATAATTAATATTATAAATATCCAAATAAATGTAATTTGAGACTTTTGATGATTTTCAATAATTTTATAGGTTAATATGACATGTTAGGGTTTATTAAAAAAAATTCAAATTAATCATGCTGTTATGATTATCACAGAAACCAAATACTATATAGTGTCAAAATTGACATAATTGAGTTTTAAAAAAATACTATCTTATTAATTCATATAATATTCTTAAAAATATAAGGTTAATCTAAACGACTTAGATAAAATTATATATATTAATAATGAACCATTCTGGGTTATATTGACTTGTTATAGTAATATTATTAACCATATAATATAAAAATTCAAAGAGACATGGTAAATGTCAAAATTTTTAACTATGATTGAAATCTAGAAGATAAGCTTAATATGGTGACCTAAACCTATCTAAATCCTATTGGTTGGGTGTTTTGCAACCCATAGCCATATTAACCTCAAAATAAATCATTTTTGATACATTTGAAACTTAAAATGAGTTTATTATAAAATAATATTTTCAAGCTTTTCCTAAAGTGACACCCACCACTAATATAAAAGGATTCTTCCCCTTATTTTAATTTAACACCTCCAAAGTCATTTTTCTCGGCCAAAAACTGCCCAAATATCCTCCCAAATTTCCACCCTTAATCCTAAAGGCCTTACTTAGGTCCGAAATCCAACATATGGATCCCTTTTGATCAAATGAAAAAGTAGAACTTGAAAAAGAGGTAAATATTTTATCACATTTTCAAGTTATTTTCTTCTTCCACCTCATCTTTATTTGTTGTTTCCATTCTAAAATAATAAATCCAGTATCTTCTATATTCTATAAAAATATTATAAAAATGTCACAACCATATTCATTATTCTATACATCATATAAATGACAAAGTCACCATACGTGCATACATGCGTCTTACTATCTCCATGTTGTGGTGTAGTTTGTTATTCCAACACATCATTTTTTGGATCGGTATAATAATGAGTATAACTAATGTAAATAATAAATATAACATTTTAATGATTATTTATATATGATATAACATCCAATTAAATATGAATTCATCATCAATATAATGATATTGTTTCTTGTGCGTACGTACTGATTACCGTCTCCACAATGCGAGGAGATTCATTTCCACATTCACCATTCGACGATGATTATAAAAAAATATATTATTAATAAGTATGAAATATATGAAATAATAATTCTACTGAAAACACACACACACACAGATATATATATATATATATATATATATATATATTAATATGTATTTTAATATATCTTATTCACTTATTTCCGTTCAATACTATATGAAAACGGAAACAAAGTTTATGCGTACGTACGGCCTACCGTCTCCAAAAAAAATGTTTTCCATCTCATATATCTATCTATTATACATATTTATATTCTATATATATATATATGATATATAAATATTGTTTTATATTATGGAAGTATGTAAATCATGATCTAAATGATACGATCAAGAATAACAAGTGAGAACACGTACGATAAAGAAAGTGATTATTACCAGAAATGTTAATTTAACATGGAAATCATCATTAAATGGGTAGTATATAGTCATAAATGAATCATTTATGATATAATAAATATTAATATGGTTCTTGAATAATTTAATAACATAATATGGTCATTTTACAGGAGGTTAAACGTACCCTCTTCCAAAGGAAAGTGCAAGGTAAGGGTTAATTTCACAATCTCTTTATTAGACGAGGTTGTTTTTACATAAGTATCTAATGGGAAATAATTATTATCCATGTCCATATTTCATAAAATAGTTTTCAAATGGATTATTTTTATGGGAAATGTTTACTAAAAAATCATTTTAAAATTTTTAATGATTTATTCTTCTAATCCTTTCTCATTAATGTCCATGTTTTCAAAATGGTTTAATGGATTTATTTATATGGACATGAATGTTTTAAAATTTTAATTCCTTTCGAAAGTTTCAAAGTGTTATGGGAAAATTTGATTCAAAAATATCTTTTAGATGAATTCCTTTATAAGTTATGTGACTTTTAAATGATTTCATAAAAAATGGATTTTTCTCTCAAATACTTTTACTGATCATTTTCAATTATGTCAACATCCTTTATTGTATATTATTCTTGATCGAGGTTGATTTATTATGATACATATATTCCATATTGTATTGAAGTTTTTGTGATATTTTTGACTGTGGATGTGTTATTTTTATACCATTCATAATTTATGGATAATGTATTAACATTTCTTATGCTAGTTTTAATACTAATGTATATGTTATGTTAAAAACTTTTCATACGAGGAATGCATTGGACTTAGTAAGTGACAGGTGGAGCCCTCTATGGATCCTCGATGCATCAGTAGGTCTCATGGGACAAACTAGTGTCTTCGAACAGGGCCTTGAAAAAAAAATTATTTGTTGTCTTGGCAAAAGGCCTTGACTATGTGGTTATGAAGTCTAGCATTATGCATTCCATCATTATGAAATTGGATATTGATATTACATGTGATTATTCGACTAGTAGAATATCAATGTGAATAAGTAAATGGAATTATTTGATTTATATTTGCCATATTAGGACAAAGTTTATGTTTAAAAGGCTTGTGTTTTAGTCTTATACATTACCTTAAAGGTTTATGCTTATTTGTAAAAGTTTCTCCAATATTGTTATCCTTGCTGAGATTTTGAGTTGACCCCTTTCATAGGTTTTATTTTCCTAGGATTCCAAGAAGTGTATTATGATTGATAAGAAGGGGTAAGAAAGGGGATTAATGTCATTCTCAAATTATCATTTATATTGTGTTTTATTTTCTAACGTGTAATGTACCGTTCATGTATGTAATCTATTTTCTAGGGCTGCTAAACTTATCGATATTTCGGGACATGATTCTCTGTAATCATGACAATGTATTAAAATAATGCACCGACATTGGGTTTCTAGGGTTGGGGCATTACAGGTCTTGCATTAAATAGTCCCCAACCCGTATAGTGCATGTCCAAATAATTTAAATAAAAATAAATTCCTTAAAAAATATATATATTGAATAAATGATATGGGTTAATCAATATTTCCACAAATTTTTAAATAACTATCAAAGTAAAAACCATAGGAAAAATGGTATACGATTCATGTAATAATCATTTCAATTAAAAATGATATGGATATTTAGGGGAAATTCAATTTCAAATGATTGAATAAAATTTAATATTTCATGGGGATAAAAAGGAATTAAAGAATTTAATGAGAATAATATCCTTATCCTAGTCAATAATAAACTATCCAGATGAATATTAAGGATGGTATCAACACAACATACCATAAATTGAGTAAAATAATGCATTGACATCATTGATGAAATAAAAGAATAAATTTTTAAAAATATTCACGAGGAAAGTATCCTTTTCTCTTGAAAAACTTTTTGAAAGTATTTTTTTAAAAAATACCTTTTGAAAAAAGTTTCAATAAAAGTAAAACTTTTAAACTTGAAATACAGGATTCAATTAAATGATAATGCATAAATTTGTATAAGCCATACAAGGGAAAAATAAAATTCCTTTTGCACAGTTAATGGTTTAAAAGATGCCTTATTCGAAAAGAAAAAAACCATAGAAAGCATAGGTAAAATAATCATTACAAAATCATTTAGAAAAAAAATTGAATTTTTTTTATTAAAACATGGTTTTTAGAAGAAAATAGGTTCTTCGGCTAAAGAGATAAATGAAGTCAGGTTTTCTTAATTTTATTATAAAACCTTTTGAGTACCAAATATTGGGAAAATAGTAATAACAATTGAAAATTTTCATGAATAACTAGTGGATAATAAATGTTTTTATTGAACATTGGTTATATAATTTCCTTAAATGTAAATACCATTGAAAGATCATTATGGTTCTTCTTGTGGGAAACAATATTTAAAAATTCAAATATGTCTCAAACAACTTTGAAACATTTTAAATCAAAAAAATCATGAAAGACTAATATTAAATGAATATTTAAGATACCATGAATAAAAAATTAGTAATGATATAATATAACAAAATGGGCAGTAGGTACACCACACATATTGTGTAAGTGGTCAACATGGCATTTATCTCACGGATGAAAAAAGTTAGATGAGAATCCCATACCAACGTGGTAAAAAATCAAGTAGAAAACACAAATATAATAAACATATAAATAAAATAAATATAATTCAATTCATGATATTATATTTAAATGTGGTAGTATATACACCATATATAATAAACTAGGTACACATCAATTATGTAAGACTCAAAAAACGAAAAGGAGACAAGAATCCCTTACCTTATCCTTTCTTTGGTTGTGTGTTATTTATTCTAATTTATAGTGTTTTATAATATGTTAATAACTTATAACGTAACTATAATATTATTTAAACTCCCATATAATAAATTCTTACAATATTTTATTACCCGTTTGTTAAAAATCATTCATTATTTTGACTATTTTGGGTGTTAATTGCCAAGTTTTCTCAAGTATGTTCTGACTTGTTACTTGTTGTTCTCATTAATTGGTTCATGGATTCATCATATAAAAAATTTAATCCCTGAATAAATTATCTTATATATTAATTTAATATCTATTTATAATAGTCCATAATATTTGGATATTAGAAATAAAGTTCATCGTTCAGGGGAATGGTAGGTCGTACGTACGCATGAATGTTACTTTCATTTATTTGACGTATTAAAAAAATGAAACATTAATGAAAACTAATTATATTATAATTCAAAAATTATATATATTTTATAAATGTTACATAGGTTTATCAAAACCCATCATTTATACATTCCATGTATGGAATGAATGATTCGTATTTCTTTGAGGGGGCGGAAGTCCACACTTCCACAAACAAAATTATCATATTTACACAAGATGGAAAGAGTAAAATAATGTTATAAATAAAAATTAAATAAGAATAAATATATTAGAAATATAATATATAACATATATAAATATATTTTCTATCATAATGGCCAACATGATAGGTGGTGAAGGAAAATTGAACAATCATCATTTCCTGAGGCAGTAGTTCATCAAACACAGAATCGAAATATTCATTATACATTAGATGGAGGTGTGTGTAACTGTATATCTAAAAAATAGCATAAAAACATCCCAGTATATTGATTATATTTTTTATTTAATATTAAAATAATAATATTATAGGGATTTGATAATGGAAATTAAACTAGAAATATTAAATGAAGTGTTACTTTTTATTTGGGTAACTACTTATGGTTTGTACAAAAAGGACTCCTTTGCAGGTTTTATGCCCAAATGGAGGCTTAAAGATAGAGAGGAGGGATTTTGTGAGTTTATATTGGAAAATATTGTCCAAAACTAAGTGGTTTTATATGTGTGGGAAATTGGGATATGTTTTGGCCTTTTATAGGGGAGGAAAATGACTCACATGGAATTTTTGGAAATAAGTTAGTTTTGCACATGTTATTACCTTAAAAATTCATAAAAACCAAAAAATCTAAATAATGAATGTTTAATGGATTATTTCTTCTATAAAATGGGTTTTGGAACGGTTTCTATGTCATTTGGGCCCTTTAGTTTAAGGTTTAGTCCTTTATTATGTTTAATTTTACCATATTAATTGTAATTGATTTTTATCACATTCACTAATATTTTTGGCCAAAAAATAATTTGGTATCATTAGAAATTATTAATTATGATGATTCTAAATATGGGGTGTATTTTTTAAAATTTTAATCATATAATTGAAATAAATTAATTTAAAATTCATCCCATAGGTGGGGAAACAATACTAGTTTTTAAAGTATAAACAACCAAAAGTATGATATGTTTTATAATAAATTTCAAAGTTAAACTAATTAAAATGACATATATTGTATTAATTGATAAAAATATTAGATAATTAAACTTGAAAAATAATTAAATGTATTATTTAACCATATATATAATTTATATATCAATTTTGGATTAAGATTCAGTATTTTTAACTATTCATTAAAAATGATATGTTTCTAAAAAATATCAAAAACTATTTCTATCCTAATTATTATGTTTATATTTAAAATATGAAGTCTATTTTGACATATTAAATCAATTAAAATGTCATAATTAAAATTTGAAATGGGTTTGACATTAAAAGGCGATAAAATTGCCTTTATAAAAGTATAGGTCTTTTTGTGTAAAATATGGATTGTTCTTATATTATTCCTATGAAACCTAATAGATGGTTATAAAAATATTTATTTAAAAATATAATATTTATATTTCATTAAAATAATTATATAATTATAATTAATTATTATTATTAAGTTAAAAATCCTTCAGAATCAAACAAATAATAATATTTCTATTTATATCTAATTGGTTATTATTTTCATTTCCCATTATTTGGTGACCAATGAATTGAATTTATATTTATATAAACCAAATAATTTCATAAGTTAGTTAATAATATTCATAACCACTAACATAATTTCTAGGTTATATAATATTATTATATTATATAATAATATATTAACAGTACATTGTTATTCAATGAAACATGGTCATGCGTATAACGCATGCTGTCAGGGATGGTCATTCTTGCTTTTAACACAAGGTATTGAGGCAGGTAAATCTTGTGTGTAATGTAAGCTATCAAGTAAGGTCTCTATTGTGTGCAACAAATGCTAACTCAGTATTTCATGCATTGAAATATATATAATCTATTTTATATAGTAAATATATTATAAATGAACAAGATATTATATTACCTTACATGCTAAGTGTTTAATTTTATACATGATATCTAATAAAAGGTTTTTATTTTAGTTTTTATGGGCATTAAAAAAATTATTTATGAAATAAAGGGTTACCCATTTTTACTATGTAAATGGTTTTAAATGACTCTTTTTATCCTTTTATGAACATGGAAATGTTTTAACCATTTTATAGTACAAAAGAAATGTTTGTTTTAACTTATACAACATGTATAGACTTACCCACTATCACGACCATGATTTCATTAAATCTTCAGTTGGAAGTTAAAAAGCGTATTTTTTTAATGTAAATGACTTTCCTAATATCCTTGAAATTCATAGTTTATAAAATTTATTTTCAAAGAAAATAATTTTTATAATTTTTATGAATTTTATAGTTTTAAAATATGAAGGGTGATTTACAACGAAAAATTATTTTCATCACAGAATTTTCCAAGTGATCTTTTAGAATCATTTTTCTTATAAGAAGAAATTTTTTATTTTAATTATGATTTAATTGGTATATAATCCAATCATACCATCCTAATTATTTCTCTAGATGGTTTATGATCTGTTTTACATGGGATGTACTATATTTAGACCATTCATTTTACTGTGGGTGGTTTATGATTATGTTTATTTATTGGTGAAAGTATTAACATTTCATATGCTATTTTAAATTTTTTTTTATTGTTTATGTTTCACCACTTTCATATGAGTAATGTATTGGACTTTGTAAGTGATTGTAATTGCATACTATATCCCCTCGATGCATCGGTAGGTCTCACGAGACAAACATGATATGGTGTTTTCTTAGACCTTACCCATTTATATAAATTTATTGAAATAATTCCTAAATTGTATTAAATTTATTATCAGAAGGCCTTAAAGATATTTTTTACATGTCCAACATTATTCATTCCATCATTATTAATTCATTTATTAATATTTCATGTAATTATTTGATTATTTTGAATATCCATGATCATGTTTCAAGACCATGATTTTATTTATATATAATTATATGATCATCTTTTATTCCCACCATATTATTCTCAAGTTATTCTCAAAATTTCTTGTTTTTTAGTTATTTACCTTTCTAACTTGATTATGAATTATATATTCATAGCTTTTGTTGTAGGATTAACATTACTAGTAATCTCAACTCACCTCACTATTATGTTTTATTTTTCCGAGGATACGAGGAAGTATTTTTTAATTAATATGAAAGAATACACTATAGGGAATAATAGGATTATAAAATAAAATAACATGTTAATTTTATATTTTAAAATGTAATGTGAATTTCATGTATGTATCTAGTTTACCAAGACTACAAAACTATTTTTTCCTTCAGGATGTAATTCCATATATCTTATTCCAATGTAATAAAGAATTCACTTAATCCAGGATATTTATGTCAAGGTGATATAGTTGGTATCAAGGGAATTTTAGTAGAATCCTTGGGAACTAGATTTAGAAAAACATAGATTATAGAGAATAACCCTATGATAGAATTTGGGGATAGGTATAGAAGAAAAACCTTATTATTTAGTAAGAATAGATTATGTGGTTTTTCTAAGAAATTACATCCATGTCTAGATATTACAAGTGAATGTGGTTCTCTAACACATATACCTAGGGGTAATTAGTCATAAATGGTCCCATTAAGATTGAATTTAATATCACCTAGTGTATGAAAACATGTCTTATTACACACCTATTTTGACACTCATAAGGTATATTATTAAGATGAATCCCATTTTTTATAAACCATTATTAAAGTGGAAAATAAAACATTTCCCAAAGAAATTGGGTTTAAGATTACGAGATTATCTATGGTAAAAGTTTCCCTAGTTTTGGGATTATACATTATGTTACTTAATGTTATGATCTATTCTAGTGTAATTAATTTTTTATAAATGTTGAATAATGGAAGGAATGTAAACTATATAAATGCACACACTCCATGTAGGGATTTCCCAATAGGTCTTGAAAATGAAGCTGGAGATGGATCCGTAGGTAGAAATGATCAAATAATAACCATATTTGGGCAGCTGACCCAAGATATGATTAATAACCTTTCCCATATAGAGCAGCCTACTGATCCACCATACAGTGTAACAATATTAGTCCACTCCATGAACCATTTTCCTTCATCATTCAATGTTACTATTAATCCATTTTTATATGAGAAATAGATAAGTTTCTAAGAGAGGATATTTACCACTATGGGATGTATTAAAAGGGAGAATGTTTTTGTGGTAGTTTATCATCTTGTAGAAGATACTGATCAATGGTGGTTATTGATTCAAAACACCAAGGATGATGATGAAATATCATGCATGGAGTGGAAGGGTTTCAAGTTAATATTATTTGAAAAATATTTTACTTATGAGAAACGATTGGATATTGAGAGATAGTTATTGAGTCTAAGAAAAAAAACATAGGAAAATGTCACTAAGTATGAAGCTATATTTACAAGGTTACCATGGCATGCAAGATACTACATACATAATCCAAATAGAATTATTGACCTTTTATTTGATGGAGATAAACCAATACATCAAAGAGAATTTCTTTCTCAAAATTTCTAAACATATGAGGACATAATATCAAGTGATATCAAGATAGAGAAATAATTCTTAAATACCTATGGATTCAAAGGGAAGCAAGAGATGAAGCAGGAATATACCTTAATAGGAAATAAAGGGGTCAAAGTCAAGATTATTATATCACTATAAATAATGTTAAATAAGTACCATGCTTGTGTTTTTGGATGCATGAAATGTGTTGTAAAGTTTTTTCATTAATGAAATTTTTGAAACATATGAGGATTTTAATATAGTAATTTTTCATTAAGGATTTGAAAGATTATATTAAATGGTACCAATGACCATAAAAATGATTTATTGGAATATTGAACATCATGTAAACACGTTATTAAGGGATAAATAACCCTTAATATGTCCCTAATGTCTAGATAATGATTTTAGGGTAAAGAGATTATTAATATGTATAATGTAAGCAGGATAATACTAACTACCTTGGAGCTAATTAATTATTTATTGAAAAATTGTTTTATTCTATCACTGATGGAGTTAACAACAATTTTTTATTTAAAGAATATATCCAATAATATATTTTTTCTTTTAAAAATATTGTAATAATGCATGTTTTGAATAACATTTTTTTCGTAATTTAGGTTATTAACATGTTTCATGAAAATAAATAATGAATAAATTCACATGTTTGGCATGTGATGAATAAGATATACGCCATTTTTTGTGGGGGATTAAGGAAATATCATTTTTGAAATTCATTGACCATCTTTCTAAATTCTTGGATATTAGTCATTTGAAAGGTTCATAAGGTTTACCATTTTAGAAATGGTATAAAATTTTCTTTAGATGAGGTTTTAGAGATTAATGTATTACTTCAACATTTGGATACTTATGGATTTTTAATAACATATTATAACCATATTTTTTTTGTAAAATAGTTCGAGATAGAAAGAAATACTTGTTACTATTTTAGTGATCTTCATATCCATTAAAATTTAATTTTAGTTCTTCATATATAAGAAATTCATTTTTGGATATTCATTTCATTGGGTAAGTGATGAATAGAAAATTTAACAAATCAAAACCAAAGTATGAAATCATTATTTTGAAATATTTATGTATCAGTTAAGTTGATTTCTTAATATTCTAAGATAACAAAATAATTCCCAAACATTTATAAAATTAACTCAGAACAAAAATGGTATCATATTAACTTCATATTTTATGAATCATATGATATTTTAAATAATTATATATTTATTTTTATTAGGTCTTTAACATTAATTTTATAATTCAATATCTTGGGACCAATGACATCTATCACTTTCAATAATTTTTTACACTTTTCTACCATATCCATGTTTCCATTTCCCACCCATGTTTTCATAACTATAAACCTAGTTATGTGTTATTCTGGGTAACCATCATACTAAAATTTATCTATTATTAAGAGGATTTTTTTTAACCCTTCTTTAAATGTGGGGTTTCAAGGAGAATAATTTCAAATGAAAAAAACATGACTACCAAGATCAAGATTAAAGTGCACAGATGCAATTTATTTAAGGTGGGTGGAATGTAATACCCATAGATTTTAAAATATGAAAATAATATTTGATATCATGTATGAAACAAAGAACCAAGATTATAAGGGAATATAACACCTTGAGAATTTATGATATATTTATTTTTAGTCTCTTAAATATCATGTGATGCAAACAACATCATTTTTAAATAAAATTGGATACTTTATTAAAATTTTATTATTTAAACCTTAAAATTATAACCCAATAGTTAAATTGGAGGGTATAAATAGTAATATAAAAATTATAAAAATTTTATGTATTACACAAGTATAAGATAAATAAAACAGATATATATTGATTATAGATAAAAATATAACTATTTTAAATAAGAAGAAATGTTTTCTAAAAAATAGTATTTTTTTATAAGGTGGTTTAGTCGCTCTTTGTACACATAATTTGTAATTAATTTTTTTACAATTTTAGAAAAAGTAATTAATTTTTTTTTAGTTTTTAAATAATTATATCAAAATTATTTTATGGTTAATTATTTAGATTTATTCGAAAATTTTCATTTTTGATGAATTGTGAAAAATACTAAATTTTAATTGAAAACAACCTTTTCTTTTAAATTACATAAAATGGAAAATTATATTTTTAATTGGTTTAGAATTAAAATTAGTTATATTTTATATCTATTAATACATTTTGGGTAATTTCAATTATTTTTATAATTAATTTTGATATAAAAAACTTGTAATATTTTGACTATGTTTTCTTCAAAAACTCACATTATTGTCATGTATATGAGATTAATTTTAATTTAAAATTTTCAAATTATATGAATGGAATTAAGAAAAATTGATCCATATTTGGGATCATGGTTCTTTATATTATATTTTTATTTTAATATTAATTTTTAACAAAATTAATTGTTAAAATTAATTAATGTTGTTAAGGTAAAATGGATTTTCTTGGCAAATAAAACTATGAATATAAGGGTCAATTTAACCTAAAAACTTGTCTAAAATTTATTTATTGATATATTTAGACAATATAATGTATAATTATCTATAATTATCTATTTTAGACCATTTTGGTATGTGAGAAAAAAGGTTGTACCTTTTTATTTCCAACAATTACAAGCGTATCACTCACCTCACTTATAAAATACTTTTCCCGCCCCACTATTCTCTATACCATTAAACACATTTATTTATGACAAGACCTAAAAAATAGCTTATAAAATTACCTAAAATAATCTTAGAAGCCTAATTTTGGTCATAAATCCATAAATGTAAATATTCGGTCCAAATCTAAGGGGGTTACCCAAAGAAGTGGTAACGTTATTCAATGGGAATATTTATATTATTAATTCCTCCAACTCCATAAATTATTATTAAAAAATTATGATATTATAACCACAGTATCATACATATAATTATATTTTGGTATAATAATGTAATGACCTACAATCAACTCCACTTACATCAATTGGGTAACGAAATCAGCATTCGTGTTTATGGAAGACTACCTCTTAGTGAATTGATGTCGTTATTTTTTCCATATCCACATATCATTTTTGTGTATGATAATGAATATAAAGTATATAAATGATATTTATAATATAATTATAAATATTTTTTAATTATGTCATATATATCATTTTTACTTTTCATTTTATAGGGGATATAAAAACATCCCTCACATGTATGGTGAACTACCCCCTCAAAAAGTGATATGGTACTTTTTTCACTAACAATTTACAATTATGGTAAAAATGGAAAATTTTAATTAATAAATATGATAAAATTTAATTAATTATGATATTAATTACATATTTATCTTTCATAGTAGATAATATTTCATTTTATTTTAACACAAAAAATGGATAACATCATTCATGTACGTGTGGACTACCGCTTTCATGAAGCGATGTGACTCTCTTTCACCAACAAACCACATGAATGACATATATAAGTATATTTAAAGAAATAATATTTTGAATATAATATTATTATAATTATTTAATGATAAAATATTACTTAAATTCTTTTTATAATGATCATTTAAAAATGTAAATGTTACTCATGAATACATACAACCTACCATATCCATGATTGAAATGTAGATCATTTTTTCATAACCATATTTCAGGATAGGTTTTAAAAATAAAATTGATGTATAAATATGTTAATTTATAATTATTATTATTCTTTAGGTCATGGAAATATATAATGTTTTCATGAACCAGATCTTTCATGAAAAATATTGCAATGTAAAACAATATGATTAACACCACAAACAATGAGAATAATGAAAGGTTATTAATGAAAGGGTGATAAAATGTTATAAAAGGATCATATATGATATTATAAATATTATTATGGTTCTGTAATAAGTTAATAAATTTTTTGACACTACTATATAGGAGGTTAAAATATGTTCAACCATAATGAAGCATGAGGGAAGGGTTTCTTGTCTCACTTTTACTTCCGTGAGACAAATGCCATATTCACAACTAATTTCTATTATTTGTTATATATAATTAAATTTTTATATATTATATCATGAATTAATTTATCTTCATGGAATTTAATGTTATTTCTTCCATGAGGCATATGATTTAAAACATACCAAATTTTAAGGGTTTATTTCAAAATCTCATCATTATTCTATATTATTTTTGTTTTAGTATTACATGGGAGAATTATTTGATATTTATATCAGAAAATAATAATATTTTATTGTCAAATATTAAGTCATGAATTATTTAAATTAATAGTACCATTTTAATATATTTGTTACTTAAAATTACTATGAAAATGTTTGCTAGAAAACCTCACATTATTTCTCCTTCCCGTAGAAAATCCTTTTTCTTAGAAAGGCATGTCTTTTAAAAATGTTTTAAAATTATACAAATGATTTAATTGAGAAATGTTTTCCCATGTTTAACTTCATAAAAAGTTTTTAATGCAATATTCTTATTTTTTATGAATGAGTTAGTTTTCTATCCTTTTTATAGTGAAAACAAAATATTTTTTTTATCTGATACAAAATGTACAAAATTACCCACCCTCGTGACTGAGATTTCTTTGAATATTTCATTGAATGATTAAAATATTATTTTGAATGAAATTTATTCCTAATATATATATATTTTTTAAAAGTTATTTTCAAATAAAATGATGTTGATAATATTTTATAAATATTCTAGTTTTGAAATTAAAATCATGATTTTCAAAGAAAGGTTATTTTCCACAATAAATGTTATAAGTGATCATTTAAAATAATTTTCCATATTACAAGTAATTATTTAATGTTAATTATGCTTTAATGGGGATATAGATCAATGATATCATCCTTTTCTTATAATATTTTATGATCAGTTTGACTTGGGTTGTGTTATGTTGATAACATTCAATTAAATGTCGATAGTTTATGATTATGTTAATTGACAGGGGAAAGTATTTATATTTCCGATGATATTTTAAATATAAATATTTGTACTTATTGTGTTTCACAACATTCGTATGAGGAATGAATTTGAATTTATAAGGGATGGGCGGGGCCTACTATAATCCCCTCGATGCATCAATAGATTTTATCAAACAAACTTGATCTAGTTTTGATCAAGGCCATACCTATTTATATAGATTTATTTTAACAAGTCCTCAATGGTATTATATGACTAGGAACAAGGCCTTGATGGTTTGTTTTATATTTCTAACATTAACCATTCCATAATCATGAATTCAATTACTGATATTTCATGTTATTATTCATTTAATTAGATTATCCATGGCCAAGTTTCAAGACCTTGTGATTATTTATACGAAATTATTTGATCATATTGTATTCCTACCATATTATTTTCATGTTATTAATGAAATGTAATGTTTTATATTTATTTACCATTCGATTTTAATTATTCATTGTTTATTTATAGCTTCCTCTATGATTTTACTCTTTCTGGGCATCTATGTTCATCTTTTTCTTATGTTTTATTTTCCCTAGGATACTAGGTTGTATAATTTTATTGATATTTTCGGATACGATAAGTGGACTAATGAAATTATCAAAGTTAATTCTTTATATATTTTATTTTTTAAAAAGGAAATTTAAATTTTAAGTACGTATCTAGTTTACCAATAATATTAGACTATTAGGTCCTTTGGGATGTGATTATATATATATTATTCAATTGTAAGAATGTATACACCATCTCCAAGATATTGGTGTTAGGGTGATACAATAGTCAAAACATAATGGGACATTTATTTAAAAATAAAAATTGTTTATTTTCACTATTCAATAGAAAATAATTTTTAGAAAAATCCTAAAAATTCACTATAAGATAATATTGAAATTATTATTTATGAAATGATATATATTTCCAAAATTAAAAATTAAAAAATGGTATAAATTTATTATTATTTTAGTGTAAAAAGTATATAAAACCCATTTTTTAAGTAAACATGTTTTTGAATCATAAAATGAATTTAATTAAAATGGATAACTTATTTATTATGAATTAATCAATACATTTTCATTATTTATATATTTTATACAGATTTTCATAACATATTTATTACTATTCATACAATGTAATTTAAATTTTATGATATAATATATTTTCCTTCATTTTTAGCTCAGTGTTCCGTGTCAAGCTAGATATCAAATATAATATTCTTGAAAAACAATTATCACTATGTTATGAAACAAACCTTATTACTCAAATTGAGAATGAATTAGTTAGTAAGGATATTGAACATAAATAATACATAGATTCAATTAATAAGGTGTTGGATCAAATTGAATGGAATGATACATGGGATTTTATTCCTAGACCAAAAGGTAATAATGTGATTGGAACTAAGTGGGTATTCAGGAAGAATCCCAATAAAAAAGGTAAAATTTCATGAAATAAATCCATGATAGAGTGAAAAGTTTATCCTATAGTTGACGTAGTTGACTTTGAAGACAATTTTTTTTAAAGAATGGAAGTCATAATTTTGTTCTTAGTTGTTGAATATGACAAATATTTCTAGCATTAATATATAGATGTGAAGTATAGTTTCTGGAATTGATAACTTGAAGAATAATTTTACATAGAAAATTCTGTTCGTTTGGTTTCTAAGAGAGATTGTGGTATGGTGTGTAGACTGGAGAAATATCTATATTATCTTGAACAATCCCATAGATCCAGGGACTCATAATTGGTAGTTTTTTTAAGAGAGATGAAGTTCAAGAAATTGGATATTTGAAAAAAAACATTCTGTGAATGAGATGATCATAGGTAGGCTTTTAGTTTTTTTTATATTATGATATCATTTTTTCAAGAGAAAAATATTATTATTGTGAATAATTTTCAACCAAAATGGAGAGGAACTTAAAAATGTTTAAATTGGGATAGATGATTTACTTCATAGAATTACGAGTCATAAAAGTTGATGATTTTATTTTCTTTATCCCATGAAAAGTAATTCAAGTAACTATTGAAGAACATTGTAATATTGGATCCCAAAGAGATGTCCACTACAATACAAGTTTTGGTAAAGCCGAGTAAGGATATTGGGGAAAAAAGTGTAAATTATAATGAATTTAGAAGGTTCAATGTTAGTTTAATTTATCTAACTACGTCAAGACCTAACATTGTCTATGTAATTTCATTACGTGAAAGGTATCAAAGATATCAAAAATAATCACAGATTATTTATTCTAATATATTTCCCAAACATATTAAAGGAACCTTGAATTTTGGGTTGATGTAAAAATTTATTGATCACATGAACCTGTCTTGATACACTGATGCATATTGGTATGAGGATTATGTTGATAAGAAACAAACTTCAAATGGAATATTCTTTCTTAGAATATATATGTGAGAAATAATTGAATGAAAAAAAATACTCAGTGGCAATAAACATTATAGAGGTTGAATTGTGGATGATACACATTCCTATACATTAATAATCTTAATGAAAGTGTAGTTGGAAGATTTGATGGTGAGTATTAAGAATCCATTGAGAATTTCAAGTGATAATTCTAATGGAATTCTTAATTCCAAGAATCCTTAGAAACATTCCAAATATAAGCACATTGATATCACATATCATTTAATTAAATAGAAGTCCACATATATAGATATGAGGCTGGAAGTCATTCCTATAAAGTATCAACTTTTTCATATCTTTTTTGAAGGAATTCTCAAAAACATATGTTAAATCTTGAGGTTTAATATGCATAAAATAACATAATGTAATTGTATATTTAATTTAATTTTATTAATATAAAATTTCATAAAATGAAACCCAGAAATAAAGATGCCCAATGTCTTTGTAAGACTAGTAACATAATAAAAAAACATAAACATAAGTTATATCATCCTTATTTAATTTACCATAATGTTCTCATAAATCCAATTGATCTTTTATTACTTAATATGATACCTAGGGAAAACACATAAAGGAAAATGGTGAGCTATAAACCACTATAAAGGAATAAATAGTATACAATATAATGTAAAGTAATACATATTACACAAAAGTCATATCATGATAACATAATAGAGTAGGATCATATATCTTTAAAATAGTTTATGGAATGAAAATTGTTGGGAAAAAACTGCACAAGGTAACATTGAACCATTTTTGTGGTGTTTCTGTTTGTTGAAAAAGCTAGTTTGTTTGTCTACAAAGAGGGTTTCCAAGATGATTTTTCAAGTTCCAAAGATATTTTTGACAACCTATGTTGACAGAAAACGATGATAAAGAAATGGACAATCTAGAGGTGATAAAAAAATAATAGATCAATGGTGGCGTTGTTTTCTAGTGTTTGGAAAAATTTTGGGCCTCAAAATCGTAAAATGGGGAAACATTTTTTTGGAAGTGCAAGTTGCGTGCAAGATATAAGGTGGTTTGGAAACATGTAAGAAAGGAATGGTTTGGGATCAGAATGTTGAAAAATGGAAAAATAATGAAGTGCGTGAAATATTTGGAGTGTTCAAAAAGAAACTTGTGCGCCCAATGTGACATCAAATGGGGTTTTGCGCACTTGAATAGAATCTTGAGTGAAATGGTAAATCTTCTGCACGTGGATTAGTGATGCCTATAAATAAGAGGTGACACGCTCATTCGTGCAAGATCAACACTTAGAGATAATCTGAGCTCAAGATTTTGTAAGATGTTCAAGGAAAAAGAGTTGTGTGAATGATTTTGAGCTGCGCACAAGCTAAGAAAGTTGCACATATGATTTGAGTTGCGTGTAATATTGAGGTTCCGCAGAAGTATTGTTTTAAAAAAAAGTGGAATCTTGTTCACAAGGAATTAATGTTTCATTCAAGACAAAGTAAGTGTTGTGTGAAAGATTTGAGGTTGCCTAGTAATACTGTGGTAAAGTTGCATTCATCAGTGGATGAAAGTGAAACGTCAATATAACATCTATTTACAGTAGAGGATATATTCATTTGAGATAATGAAGGGAACTACATTTTTATAAATTGTAAGTGGAACTTTTGAAGAAGAAGTGAGAACACTTCAGTTGATAGAGTAGTAAGATTTCAAATTGTGAATGGTTGTAAACCAGGAGGGCTAGTGAGTCCACTTGAAACTTGTAAATAGTAGTGCGCTTTAAGTGGATTTGGTATGTCAACATATTGTTGGTGTATACTCCTTGGAAGTATACCAGTGATGGTGAACCAATTAAAAATGATAGTTCTTGTGAATGCTTTAATATTTTTTCATACTCTGTAACATGAAGGATAGAGAAGAGAGTTTTGCCTAACAAAAAAATAAGATCAAAGTGGAAGTTGTTTTAATATGTCATACCCTGATTCACCCCCCTCTCAGGGTATCTATCCTAGTGTAACTAACAAAAATTATGATAAAATAGGATAATACCATCATAATAATTAAAAACAAATTAATATATTTTATTATCTGTATATGTTAAATCTCACTACAAATATAACATAAAATAGTGTCCTAGGTATACACAGCACATGGAATCTCATGAGATGAATAAATTACCCAATTAATTTGGGGGATGTATAATTTTGGGTCCACAAATCATATTCAAAACATGTGAATGAATATGTGTTCCACATAAAGAAATTATACATAGAGAATAGGAAGATAAAAAACCCATGAAATGGAAATGGGTTACAAATTAATATCTTAGTGCATAACCAAATGTTGTATCATAAATATTCCCCTAAAAGATGGGATTGAATTATTCTTGGAAATTAATAAATGAATAAGGAATCAAATTTCATGAAAATGAAGTTAATGTTAAGTGAATAAATACAAATAGTGGATAAGTGCATTGGGAAATGAACCTCTTAAGCAGAGTTTTAAGAAAAAAGTGTAAAATTCCTTAGAGATGGTATGAGCATAATAATTTCTTTAAAACCAGAAACAAAACCAAATAGTTCTATATAAAATATTAGTGTTTTTATAAACTATATAAGATTAATATAAATGGATATATTGTCATATAAAATGGAATACTAAATATATAAATTCCCATTAAATGGGTTTCCTTAAATAAAAGAATTGATAAAGGAACTTGAAGAATATATTTTATCCATAATAAAGAAATGTAAAGTAAACTAGGTATGTATTTAAGGAAAATATATATATAATATTTAATAATTTCATGAAATGTTCATGGATGGAACTGGTGAAAATTAAGGAAAATGTGTCTCCCAAAAGTAATGAGGGTGGTTTGGAAGATCCCTTACCTGAGGTCCTTGATTTGTTTAGTGTGTTCATATAACATCCTGAATAATAAAAAATTGTTTATTAAATAATTGATTAAAAAAATTAATATATATTTCATTTATTTTTAACATTTTTTTTATTTTTAAATATCCAATTATAATGTTATGTTTATGTTCAATTTCGTGGGGGATATTCATTATACAGTTTGATGGTTACATTGTTTTATTGGGAATTATAAGAGTTCATTTTTTAATGAGATTATAGAATAAGAGGTGTAATGGAATGATAATCATGTCATTCCAAGGTTTTATATAGTCCCAAATATTCATATGTTTTCTAACAGATTGTGACGATTTATTCATTCTAGATGCAATCATTATATGGTTAGTTAATTTAGGAAGTTTTTTTTACTATGATGAACTAATATGGTTTCATCCATTGTAAAATATTTGAAAATATAAAATATAATTATTTATCTAATTTTAAATTATAATATTGTAAATTGAACTAGCTATGAATGTGATGGTGTAAAATGAACTATGATGCTGATGGAGGCAGTGAAACAACCATAATATGGACAATGTTTTCATTCAGAATTAGAATGAGATTGAGCAAGATAAAAGATATTAAATTTTTTATTAATATTTTAGAATATTAATAATATTTATTTTATAATAGTATCATGTATATAATATATTTTAGGAATTATAATAAGAAAATAATTTCATAGAATTTAGTTGTGAATATTACCTGTTCCTCTGGATGCTCACTCTTTGGCTACACCTTAAGGTTCCCTAATTTTATATTTTTTTTGGCCGCAGATTCCTGGATATAGTATGATTGTTAGTGAGCGATTAGGTAGGATTTTGTGTAATCTATGGATTATAATGAGTGAAGAAATTGGGTCTTAATGTATGTTATTTATAGGGGAATGATGAGGGTGTTTTATGAAAAAATATTGGAATAAAATATTTTTTTTTACCTAGTGACACAACATGTGAACCAGTAATAAGATGTTATTATTATATAGTAAATGAAAAATTATAATAATTAATTAAATTTTGAAGTGTCAAAATCTCATTTATATATACTATCAAAACAATATAATAATTATATATTACTTAAAAGATATATTACTATTTCACCTCAATATTTAATTTTTTATGAAAAATTAAAAACATCACCTCACCCATTTTTTGAAATATGATTAAATAAATTACACCCATTTTATCAAAATAATTTTTTATATTTTTTAAATTAAATTATTTAAATAAACATCTTATTTTTTTGAAAAATACTAGTTTTTATGACACAAACAACTTTTTGATCCTTCAAAAAAATACACGGGACTTCATAATATTTTATTATAATTTATATATAGATAGATATTTGTTATAAGATCATTTTATGGAAATAAAATTTATTTTAAAATTTTATATTTCTTATAAAAAAAATATTTTATCGACAATAAAACATATATATTTTCCTAAAAAACATAATTATGATTTCTTTGTGTAAAACATTTAATTTATCATCTTCATATTTTTATTTCTTTATTTATGATATATATTCCCTATATTTTATTTTATTAAAATAATAAAATAAATACTAAATTTCACCGTTATCAAACTTGTCCATAAATATTAGAAATAATATGGTACCAAAGTAAAAACCATTTCATTGGTAAAATAATTTACACTTTAAGAGTAAATAACCCATAGAAACATATCCCATTATTTCACTAACATTGTCCCTTAAGGTTAGGTTTGTGATGGTGGTACTTTCATAGTGTGGTGTGACCAACATTTACTGGTGGTGATCTCTACTAACTTGAATTTCTCTCATAGATGATTCTACTCAAACATCACTTACTGAATGTCAAGATGAGATTAGTTATGGGATAACCCCAATGATACTACTTACCTCTTGAGATTTGATGAATGAGCTTCAAAAGGAAGGATCCTACTAGTTGATTCCATCATTTCTCCCTTCTTCATGAATTATCCACCAACATTTCCAATAATATACCTGAATTCTAACAGTCACATTATAAAAAAACATCGAAATGGATATAATACCCAATGATAATATTATATGCATATAATGTTTTATATTAATAATAAGGTGTTCTTTATGTTTTCCTAATTAGGAAAAAATAATTTATTCTTAAGAAAATTTCCATATATAAAAGTTGTCTTGTTACATTACATGTTCAACCTTTCCTTATCACTTGAAGAAATTTGGAATGCCTCACATTCCTTTGGATTCTATTATCAAAGGTTAATAAAGGCAAACAACTCTTGTATATATTTTTTATTCCAATGCTAGAAATATTATAAAAGGTAACATGTGAGTGTATGTATTTTGTTGGAGATCATAAAAAAAACTTGGCTAAAATTTTCTTCTCATCGAGGGATGAAATTGACTAAAAAATATATCTTCTTCAATAATCATGGTATTGTGATATTTCCCATTTATTAATTCTATTATTTTATGGATTTTTGTGTAAAATGTTAAAATTAATGAAAAATAAAAGGGTGTGATTAAATAATCCAATGTAATTTATGAAGTGTTTTATTTTTTGTAAAATCTGAGTTACAATCATTTGAATCTATTTAGAATGATTTTGATGTGTTTTAATATTTTTTGAGATAAGATGGAGTGGATGGAATAGTGCTATGATGGTTTTAAAAAAGTTCTAGAGAAATTATGAGTGGCAGAATATTGAAGAAAATTGTCTAAGCATTCGATGTGAAAAGGTATTATTGTATCTATATGGGATTTCTAAAGGTAACTTTGAAGCATATGTAAGATACATTCAGAATGTATAGGACGATAATTGGTAAAGGTAGTGAATGTGTAATAGTAAACATCAGTATATGTAAAATTAGTTATGACAGCTAACTAGAAACATGGTGAAGTGTTAGAGACACTATAATATTTGAATAAAATTATCTACTAAATAAGATTAACATATAGTTATAGTTGGGGGTTGGGTTAGTGGTAAGCACCCCATAATTCTACATGGAAAATGGGGGTTCAAAACCCATTGGGCGCATGTACTGTAGCAGCACTGTAGTGCTACTGTAGTAGCTGAGATACTATTGCAACGGTGGCACTGTAGTGGCGGTAGGGGTACTGTATCAGCGGCAGGGTCACTATAGCAGTGGCAGGTACTGTAGTAGTGCGGGTACTGTAGCAGTACTATTCACAGAATGGGCCTTGAGCCAAAAAAATTGGGTCAATGGGATATGTAATGGGCTACATGCCCACTGGGCCTTCGAGCTATGTAATAAGACCCCCTCTACCCAGTTAAAGAGGTCTTTTGGTTTGTTTCAATAATAAAAATGAGGCTTTGTCCCAAACCTTTAAAAAATATATTAACATCTATATTGAGTGAAGATAAGGTCAGTAAGGTCCTTATGAAAAATATGATGTGTGAGAGTTGCTTCTCGATATGTAATATTGATCATAGTGAATAATTAATGGTATTGAAAATTTAGTTTTCTTATGACCTAATATTCAATGAAAAATTTAAGGGTCTTTATGAAAATATGAAAGAGTATCAATTCTTACAAAAGGGTCAAAATTTGAAGTTAAAAAATAAAACATTCATGAACACATTGTGATATATATGAATCATTTAGTCTCTTTTTTTCATTTATTTTTTTTTTGTTTTAAAAATTAATAAATTATAGTGAAGTGGGAACCATTTTAATAAAATAATTATACATACATATCACGAACTAAAAAAACACATCCTAATAAAGATCATACAATATCATCTTGATGTGACTTATATTTTCAATATATGAGAAATGTACAAGCTTCAACATTGATACAAAGCACAAAATTCAACATTTTTTATCGTGAAAATAACACCACCATGTAATAATATTTTAGTACCGCTAGTTTTTGGAGCATAACCCCTTTCCTCATGTTATTTTAAATGGTGTGTATTGTATTGGGTTTTTATAAAATATAGAGTTTCCATAAAATAGAGAGTTTCCATAAAATAGAGAGTTTACATAAAATAGAGAGTTTCCATAAAATAGACAGTTTCCATAAAATAGGTACTTTCCATAAAATAGAGTGTTTCTATAATATATAGAGTTTCGATAAAGTTGGGTGTTTACATAATATTGGTTGTTTCCATAAATTGGGTTATTTCCATAAAGCGAGGTGTTTCCATAATGTGGATTATTTCCATAAAGTTTGGTGTTTCCATAAAGTGGGATGTTTCAATAAAAAAATTTCTTCCATAAAAAGGGTAAAGGATAAGGATGGGATAGTTTACGGGTTTTATAAGGAGTGTGGGTACCAAAAGGAAGGTCGCACGATCCCTACACGGTTGGCCCAAACTGTGTCGTCAAACCTTGCGCAGAGGCCAAATCTAGATCCTATTTTCTATGAGTTGACATGTTTTTTCTCTATATATTTCTTTTTGGATTCAAAACCCCCCTATTTAGATAATACTCTCCCTATAAGGCTGGATAACCCGCCCCACATGCGTTGGAGCCAACCTAGAGCCTTCCCATGGTGATTTCATGCCCGGTTCTTGCGGTAAGTGCCTATCTTCTTAGTTCTTTTCTGTTTTCTGCAAACTCCTCATTATTTCTTTCATAATTTAATATATCCACACCATATTTGGGTGTTTATATTTTTGTAAAAAAATTAAGGCAAAATATGGTGTTTTTAATGATAGATGAAGAGATCTAAGCCGTTTTCCTGGAATCTTGATCCGATTCTTGAGGCATGTCACCATTCTTTCCCGATTTGTTACATTTTCTTAGATGTGTTATTATATACTTCTCCGATCTTAATTATTTCTCAGATATGAACCTAGAGTGGGTATATCAACGTTTTTGTATGCAAATTAATTCAATTTTGAGTTGTGATCTTGCTAGGATAAGAGAACTAAGTCCGTTCTTGGAGAATCGACCCGTCTTCTTACGCGTTCTTTGTCTGTTGTCAAGATTCATCAAAACCTTCATGGTAGGTAGATTCACTCTCATATCCACTTGATATAATTGATTTTATTATTTTAAAATTGGTTTATTTGAATGGGAATGATTTTTAAAATAATGGAATAAATCTTCTTCAGTGATGTTAATGGGTTTAGTGAAATTGTGAAATCATGGTGAATTGTTGTGAAATGTGATTTAGCCTCTTGAATGTAAAATTATGATTTTAAATTATTTATTTTATGAA
The DNA here is from genome assembly GCA_963277665.1 of Viscum album. Lineage (NCBI taxonomy): Eukaryota > Viridiplantae > Streptophyta > Magnoliopsida > Santalales > Viscaceae > Viscum > Viscum album. The sequence goes on along the minus strand of OY728143.1, from coordinate 954,476,428 downwards.
ATTGTTAAATGGTTCTGTTTTCAATAAAAATGGTGTTTTTATTGGAAAGGTGTTTGGCATGATTGTCAGGCATATTGTTGTGAGAGTTCATATTGCATTTTTGGGTCTTGGTTGAAATATGACCTTGTGATCAGTGCCAAAGGTTAAATGGATCACAAGATAGAAATTTTATAATGAATATATGGGTCTTGGTTGAAATATGACCTTGTTCTTAGTGCCAAATCATTAATGGAACATGAGAAACAAATACCTTGTGACGACTTGGTAGATCGACGAGAAAATGCTCATGAGTATGGAACTGTCATAATGTTTCATGCATGGTTGGTTTTATGGGATTATGGAGTGGTTGGGTTTGACAAGAAAGGGCATTGTGAAATGATTTAAAATCCATCTTAGTTATTTTTCTAGAAAAGATATATTGCTGGGAAAATTTGGTTTCAATTGCACTTGTATGCTTTTAGTAATGAATAGTTTTAAAAAATTGTTTATAATTAGTTATAAACAGTTTTTGAGAAATTGTTTTATATAAACTATTTTATATAATTATTGATAACTCTTCCATCCTAGTGGTGTGAGTAGGGAAGTCATTGAGGAAAACCTACTGAGTTATGTACTAACCTCTGCTTTGACACTTTGGGGATTTTCAAGATCTTATCTTTTGAGACAAGGGCATAGGTATTGTTTCAAAAAAAATTAGCACTACCTCAGGATGTTTGGGATATTAGGAGACTTTGGAGCTTGGAGATTGTGGAGCATGGAGTCCTGATGTCTTTGGTTATTCTTGTGTGGTCTATTCTCTGTGTACTTGGATACTTGGTTATTCATTCATTCTTTCTTACTTTGATGTGGTTTTGATATACATGAAGTTGTTGAGTTTTCATTCATTCGTTCATGCATCATATAGTGAATTTTTGGTAATGGTTTTATGATTTTTTGTTTATTTTTCTTAATGGGTAAATCGTCCCCTTCTTGTATTTGAAACCCTTCAACATTTATTTCCAGCCATTATCGTCCTGGGGATGTCTCTTAAGGGCTAGTAATGACTCATTATACTCTGAAGCCAATGAGAATTGGCGGTTCATTACAAATAATATCATCTTTTTTGGTCCTTTCCTAACATGTAGTCAACAATGTTCCTAAATTTGGAGATAAAATTCCTTCTTATCTATTCCTTGGGTGGGAACCTTACAAAGGAGTAGGATTTTCAAAAATTGAAATGTATAGCATAAAAGGACGTAGCTAACCATTTTATTCTAAACTTTGAGTTACCAGGGAGTTGGGTAAATAAGTGTTTGTAGACTCATCTTGGATTTTTATATCTCATTATCATGGGTTTAGTAAATGAGACGAGCATGAAATTCATTGTAGAGAAACGAATTCCCACTATGATTGCATATATCATTTCAAGGAATGATTCATGTTGTGAAGAAAAGTGTTAATTTTTGAAAAAGTACAGAATTGTTTTTCAAATGAATGATTTTGAAAGGGAGAATGGTTATCATATTTTGAAAATCATTTAATTTTCAAAAGAATGTGATGTGTTTTCAAAAAGGGTTAAACCTGGGAAAAATTTGTTTTAGAAAACAATTTTGTGATACTTGATGTGATACAATTTGAATTTATAAGCCAACAGTTTCTAGAGAGTGGGATTGACAGAGGTTGTTGTTTGTTTAGACAATTGAACCAGGTAGGTGTCATCGAAACAAACCTGAAGAAGCTGTGAACAATATGGTTCCACCTGAACCATGTGTGAACCAAGATCTAGTTTAGAGTATTGTCCAAGAATTTCAAGATGTGGACATAGGGAACAAGAGGAATTATCCACAACATGTGGATCATACCATCCAATTAATGAAACATAATCCACCTAATATTCATGGTGATTCTGAACCCAAGAAGGCGGAGGTGTGGCTATGTAGGATGGATCTTATTGTCAACTTCATTAGCCCACTAGTAGAGCTAAAGGAAATACTGGCGATGGATATACTAAAGGATCTTGAACACAAGTGGTAGGATTTAATAGTGGATGCTAAATTGGATGAAGTCCTTACTTGGGAGGATTTTTAGGAATTTTTCAACAAACAATTCTATCCTCACACATTCAGGATCCAGAAAACAAAGGACTTCATTATCCTAAAACAAGAGAGTCTCTCTATCACGGAGTATGCGTCAATGTTCATGAACATAGTGCGCTTCACACCAAACATTATGGAAAGTGCCTCTTTGAAGGCATGCATCATCAAATCTGGGCTATGATTGGTGATTCGATCAAAGAATGTAGTACTTTTGATTACAGATTGTACAGAGTTGGTGAACAGAGTGACTATGGTTGAACATGATATCTTGGGATCTATAGGAGGAGGCATGATGATAACTTCAGGGAACGGTGGGAACTCAACTACTGGGAAGAATCAGAAAATGGACAACTATTCCCAAGGTGCAAGTGGAAATCCGAACTAGATGGATGGATCAGTAAACTTTCCTCCACAACCCCAGAGCAAAGCAGGTTGTTTTCAAAGTGGTTCACTTGACCAGACAAAGATATATTATATGGAACAACCTATATCATGTCATAATTGAAACAAATGGGACATATTCAATGATATTGTCACAGTGCTCCAAGGTCAGGTGCTTGAGACACTTCTTCTAGTGTCGCAAGCATCGTATGCTAGATAGTGAGAGGAAAGCAGAATCAGTCTCATCAGAAGAGCAGATATAGCAATGATTATTCTAGTAATACCTTGACTCCTCAACTAGGGAATCCTCAGTAAGGAAACATCTATATAAGTGTAGCAACAAAGCATTATTGTATGTAATTGAAAGTGATGTTAGAGAAGCCGGAAAGAAAGGGTTTCAATTGACCAAGTATGTATTCATGGGTAACACCAGTTTTGATTGTGAAGAAGAAAAATTTAACTCTTCAGCTATGTAATGATTATCATATGCTTAACCAAGTTACAATAAAGAACAGATATCCACATCCATGCATTGATGATCTGTTCGATCAATTAAGGGGAGCTCATTGGTTCCGCAATATTGACTTGCGATCCGGATATCACCAATTGAGAGTTCTAAAAGAGGGTATTTTAATGATAGATTTCATAAATAGATATAGCCACTATGAATATGTAGTCTTGCCTTTCAGTATAATGAATGAACCAGCAGTCTTCAAGGAATTAATGAATTGGATATTTCAACAATATCTATATTCTTCTCTTGCGGTGTTTGTGGAAGAAATTTTGGTCTATTCAAAGACAAGGTCTGACCAGGAGGTGCACCTTGAAATAGTGTTACAAATCTTTAGAGATCATCATTTTTATTCCAAATTATCAAAGTGTGATATTTGGATATAGGAAGTACGTTTTCTTGGCCATGTCATTTTTGAGAAAGGTGTTTCTATTGATCCTAAAACGATAGGATCCGTTATCTATTATAAACCATAGAAGAATGCTTTTGAGATACAATGTTTTCTTTGTCTAGTTGGTTACTACCGAAGCTTTGTCCATGATTTATCATGACTAGCTACACCAATGACAGCTCTGACAAATAATAATTCTCCATTCCAATGGACAGTGTAATGTCATAAGTCTTTCTAGGAACTGAATGTTTAGCTTACATCGGCACCTATCATGATATTGCTAGAATCAAGACAAGGGTATGTGATTTATTATGATGCTTTGAGATCAGATTTGGGTTGTGTTCTCATGCAAAGAGATCATGTGGTTGCTTATGGTTCAAGGTAGTTGAGGGTGCATGAGAAGAACTACCCAACACATGATTTGGAGTTACCTACCGTTTTCCATGCTTTGAAAACATGGATAGATTACAGATCACAAAAGCTTGAAACACATTTTCTCATAGAGATATTTGAATCCGATGCAAAGTATATAGATGGAGTATCTCCAAATGTTTGAATTAGACTTGATTTACACACTAGAGAATGGAAATTCAGTGGCATATTCAATGAGTATATATTCATCTTCTCAGTTGGCAAAAGAAGCTTCAGATGAATGTTAGTTGATGTCAGTATTAGCCAACATGCATGTGGAATGTGAATATGGAGGTGATTTTGTAGTTTTCTTTTTAGCTATGATTGTTCCTAATTTTCTAAAAAAATTAAAGAGGAACAAACATTTGATGCAGAATGTCTAGTTGTAAGTTGAAAAATCAATGGTGGGGAGACCATTGAGGTATAAAAACTTGATGGGGGTCAGTATTTTATTTCATAGGTTGGATAGTTGTACCTATGGTTTATTAGGAACAACTCTTTCATGCTTACGACCATTCGAGATGGGTTGTACATCCAAGTACACAGAAGATGTATAAGGTGTTTAAGGTGCAGTTTTGGTGTAGCGGCATGAAAAGGAAGATGGATGAGTTCGTCTCGTGGTACTTGAATTTTCAGCAGGCTAAGGCAGAGCATCAAGGACCAGCTGGTATGTTACAGTCTTTTCCCATCCCAGTGTGATAATGGAATTAGATAGTAATGGATTGTGTTACTGGTCTTCCATGAATGGTCCAGAAACATGATGTCATTTGGGTGATAGAGGATCATCTAACCAAGTCGGCCCATTTCATCCCTATTCATGAAACTCATACGATGGAGGAAATGTTAAAAATATATGTCCTAGAAGTGGTAAAGAGTCATGGCATACCTGTTTCAATAGTCTCAGATAGAGATATGAGGTTCACGTCTCATTTATGGAAATCCCTATAGCAAGCCCTTGGGTCTCAGTTGACTATGATCATGGAGTATCATACTCATATGGATAGACTATTCGAGGGGATGATACAAACATTGGAAGACATATTGTGGGCTTGTGTAATGTATTTTGGTGGTTCATGGGGGGATCATATACCCTTAGTGGAGTTATCATACAATAATAGCTATCAAACCTCGATACACATGGATCTGTTTGAAGCATTGTATAGTTATAATTTTCATTTTCCACCATACTGGGTGGAAACAGGTGAAACATCACTAGTCAGGCTAAGCCTTTTCCAAGAAACAATGGAGTATATCCAGATTATTATAAAAAGGATGGAGACGACTTAAATTCTTTAGAAATCTTATGCAGATTCTTGTTGAACACCATTGTTGTTCATTGTGGGTGATCATGTCTTCTTGAGGATCTCTCCTAGGCTTGGACATCGTTTTTTTCATGAATTTGGGAAATTTATCTACTAGATACATTTTCCCTTTTGAGATACTAGAATAGGTTGGATAGGTGGCATATTGGTTGACATTAACACCATGGTTTAGTTTTAGAGGACCAATTTGGGATATACCTAACACTGAGAGGGGGGGGGGATGAATCAGTGTTTGGGGACTTTTTAAACCAATTCCAACTTTTTTCCCTGTACCTATTGACCTGTTTAGGATCTTGATTCTCTTTTTCTCTTTTCCATGTCGCATGCAATAATAGAAAGCTGTAAAAATATGAACACGATATTTTTACAAGGTTCACCACTCAATAAGAGTAGCTACGTCCTTGCCATGCACAGATATGACCAGTGCATTGATTCTCCACTATGATGTGATATGTAATTAAGGTGGAGTGGCTAGTAAAACAATCCTCTAGCCAGTGTGAGTCCCTACACTTTATAGGGGGTGGGAAAAAATCCTCTTCCCTGGACTGGTGATGATCTAGTCCAACTTGCAGCCTCTAGTTGGTTCTTTATACTCCCTATGGAGATAATCTTCTTCCTTCTTTAGTAAGGTAGGTTCTTCTCTTAATCTTTGTCAGTGATCTTCACTTGATTACATTCAAAGCAGTAGGCAAGAAATTCTTCTTGTATTCTTATTTTCTTCTTCACTAGTGCAAAACCAGTTGCACTAGGACTTCTTCTTCTACTTTAGTGCAACAACAGAATGCACTTACACTTCTTCTTCTTTCGATCAAGAATCACATATACCAATGTTATTAATCAGGCAATGAATATCATTTCACTTGGTATCATATGAATTTAACTGCCCTGATCAATTTTCAGCATTCAATTGGGCATACTCTGTTATTCTTATTCTTTTCTCCTTTTTCATTGACACGGTAGAATATGGAATGGTACTGCAGTGCCTTAATCTCTTTCTTCGGTTCTCAATACCAACACGTATGTGTCCCGGTATACTACCTTCTTCCTTTGTGCATATGTGAGTTTGATTTCACGTCTAGTTCTTCTTTACATCGCAAAATATAATGAGGGTGATAAACACTAGTTGTGTGAATGCGGTTCAACTTCTCTTTGTGAAACCGAATGGTTCATAGTTCTTTATTCTTCACAAAGATGCTTCGAGAGTGCTATTCACCTATCGAATGCCCGCGGGACCCCCAAATTTTTTACGCACCCTTCTAGGTGGCTTACACGTAAAATTCAACCCTTGCGCATAAAAACACATTTTGGCGCGAAAAACCCTTTTCACGCAACTCTTCTTTTTCGCACAGAACATACTTTTTCGCGCGACACTTCCTTTTTTTGCGTAGCAATTCTTATTTCCACGCAATACTCTATACTTGAATTTTTACGCAAGTCAGAGCTCAGGATTTGTCTACGTGTCGATACTCTACAAATGAAAGGATTTATCCTCATATTTATAGGAATTTTTGAACCGGCGCGAAAACCACTAATCTACGCGTAAAACCCTCTTCATGCTAATAAAAAATCTTTTACACAAATTTACATTTCACACAATGCTCCAATATTTCTCACACCTCATGCCTTTTCCAATTTTCGATCTTCTGATCTCAAAACACTTTTTGCGCGAAAACTTCATTCCTCTATTTCGTGCACCAATCTACTTTTCGCAAATCCCGATGATTTTTCGTGCATCCCGCTACTATTTTGTGTCTCCCGCAAATATTTCACGCAACCCACATATATTGCGCGCACCACTTTTTATTTGCGCGAAACTTGCATAAATATCTGCGCACTCCATTCCTTTGTCATTTTTCGATGTTCTGACATTGAATCATGCCATGCATGTAACAACCCGAGATTTTATGAGAATTATTACTTTTAATTTCATTGATGTCTTATGTTGTACGGTACACCAAAATTAGCTTGCACTATACACAACATCGTATTAGCTTTCAGTATACACAACACTATTCTTGGCTCTTGTTACACACAATTTCAAGTTCATTTTGTGGAAATTATTTTACGCAACATTAAGTATAGATTTTATTAAATGTATAAATGAAATATGTTTTGATTATGTTATATGCAACACCAAACAGAGCATTCACTAAACACATCCCATACTTGGCCTGCATTACATGTAATCAAGACCGTCCTCGATAGCGTGTGTAGTACACAATACCAAGTTTCACTAAACGATAAATTATTATAATATTTTTATGAACTAGTGGTTATGAATAGTAATACCCACTTTTTAAAATTTTATAAATTTTATTTTTCAAAATGGACTTCATTTTTGGATTTGGAATATCGAAATTAGCCTAGGGTGAATTTTTGATATTTTTATGAAAACATTCAATTTTTGATAAGTAGTGAAAACACTGGGTTACTATTTAAAAACCGAATTTTTATATAAATAATTATTAATTTTATTTAAATTTATTTATTTCAAAATTGATACATAATACCTATATAATTTCAATGTAATTCATTGGAGTCATTTTATAATAATTTTAGACATATAAAAATTTTATTGAACATTTCATCGTCTTTTACCCACCTCCTAGGAGAGTGAAAATTTACATAAAACATAATTTTACCACTTCTGTGAGTAGAATTTCGAAAATCTGAGAGACACGATTAATATCAAGGAGTCAAATTTGGTTCAATAATATAAAAATAATTTTTGGTGAATAGTAGCTTTTTACTTTTATTTACCACGGTTAAAAGTAAATAGGGTAATTATGGGTAAAAATGATATTATTATTACCCTAACACATGTCTTAATTCTATTGGATAGTTTAGTTCGACCAAAAACAACCTTAGGGATAAAATATTACCCTTTTGGTCCACTTGAATTATATTAGGACATTTATTATTAATTTATTTAAAGAATGGTTAAAATAGTTAAAATCAATCTTTAATAACTAAATCATTTTTAATATAGGGTTATAAATAATATAAATTAGACTAAAAATATTCATTATAAATATAAAAAGATTACCTACATAATTGTATTTTATTTATAATTTTTAGACATTAAATAATTTAATTTATTTATGACACAATGGCGATGCAGTAATTATCTTATTAATGAAATATTAACATAATTGATGTTATAAATACCCAAATAAATGTAATTTAAAACTTTTTATGAATTCAACTAATTTTATAGGTTAATATGACATTTTAGTATTGATTTAATTAAATTTTTTCTAACTAATCATGCTATTATGATTTTCACAAAAAATCAATTACCAAATAGTGTCAAAATTGACATAAAATAGTTTTTAAAACAAATAATATATTATTAATTGTTATTATATTCCTAGAAATATAAGGATATGCCAAGATACTTATATCATGATAGGTGTATCATTAATGGACCTCTTTGGGGACTCTTGTATGTATATGGTATGTTTATTATCTATATAATATAAAAATACAAAGTGACATGGTAAATGTCAATCAAATTAACTAAGATGTAAATCTAAATGATAAGGTTAATATAATGACCCAAACCTGTCTAAAATCTATTGGTTGAGAGGATTTTGACCCCTCCCCACCTTATCTTAGAAATAAATCAATTTGGAGCTATAAGAAATTGAATATGACTTTATTATAAAATAATATTTTAAGTTTTTCCAAAGGTGCCCCTCTCCTCCCTTATAAAAAGGGAACCCCTTCCCTCTTCTCTTAACACCATTTTGAGCCTTGAAGCTCGGCCAACCCCTACCAATTCCTCTTAATAAACTCTGTAGTTATATCATAGAGTTTCTGGTCTTCTCAAAATACCAACTCTAGTTTCCTAATAAGAAGTTTAAAGGAGGTGTGTTGAGGAAGAGGTAATCTCTTCTTCCGATTCTTTCATGTTTTCTTTCTTCTTCTACTTCTTCTTCTTTAGTTTTATCATTATAAAGTAATAACATAAGTATTACTTATATACTGATATGTTATTATAAATATGAAACATACTTATTTCACCTTCTATCCATCCTACGGAAAACGAAATCACCATGTGTGCGTACGTACGGAATACCATCTCCACGCCGTGGTGTAATCAGTTTTTCCACCACATCGTTACATGGATGGGTATAATGGTTTAAAGAATAACAATATATGATATTTATAACATCATAATAATTCTATGATATTATATCATCCACTCCAATTCCATTCAACAAATATGGGAACGATATCATCGCTTGTGCGTACGTACGGATTACCGTCTCCACAACGCGATGAGATTCATTTTCAATGTTAAAAATTCAAGAATGATTATAAAGTATATATAATAATTAATCATGAAATATATGACATAATAATTCTACTATATTTATATTTATATATATTTATGTCATCTACTTAATTCCATTCAAGTCAATAAGGAAAGGAAAACAACGTTCATGCGTACGTACGACTTACCATCTCCATGAACGTTGTATATCATTTCATTCTAATATCTATTATATATATTTATATACTGAATATATATGATATATAAATAATTACGTACATTCTGGATGTAAGTAAATCTTGATATAAGTAATAATAATATCAATAACCAAAATCGAAACACGCACGATAAATGAAACGATTTTACCCAAAACGCTGCTTTAACATGGAATTTATAAAAGAACTGGTTTTATAAAGTCATAATTGAACCATATATGATATCATAACAATGAATATGATTCTATAATAAGTCAATGAAATTATTTAAATCATTATATAGAATGTCCGGATACATACGAAGCATATCATACATAAGGTAAGGGATAACTATTCCAATCTCGCTTTTATCCGAGATTGTTTATTCGTAAGTATTTACATGGGTTTTTGTTATCATCCATGTCCCTATTTTCTAAAAATGTTTTCATGTATGTTTAATGTCCTTTTCACCCTTTTTTAAATTTTACCACATGTTATGGAAGGAATATTTCTTTTGTTTACCATACAATGTACCTTTTGACTTTTCTGAAAAAAGTACGAGGAGAATGTTATTTTTAACTTATACGATGTGAACGGAATTTTACAGTTTCATAACGCCTCATTTTAATGATTACTCCTCTACAATATTGCATGATTAATTTCAACAAAACCCTTTTCTTTAAATATTTCATGGAATTTTTTTAAAAGAAAATGATTTTGAAGAAGATTGGATATTTTCTGCAAGAATTCATTTCAAGTGTTTTATCAAAACCATTTTCCATCGAAGATGACATTATTTCATATGTGTATGTTTCAAGTATAATGTCTCTATGAATTAAATGGTTTAAATTTTCTTATGATGAAAAATCCATTTGTTTTATATGGATTATGTGATGATGGGATGATGTTTATGAAACCCATTTTATTCTTTGGGTTATAATGAATGTTTTAAGTTTATTTGTGGCACAAGTAAGAATGATTTAATTAAGAGATTGGTGGGACCTATATCTCCTTCCAATGAATTGGGTAAAGATTTATATCTCATGAGATAGACATGGCTGGAATGGTAAGTTAATCCGGTTTAGTGTTACAGGACTGAAACGAGGAGTGACCTCGATTTAGAAAGGGACTTTTTCCACTAAGATGGTCTTGGAAGCAATGTCTTGGCTACTATGGAAATCATAACATGTGCTTAATGATTTCCACAATTACATGTTTCATTCTCATGCAATTTTATCAGGATTAATGTTTCTTTATGATCTATGCCTTACGTACTACCATGTTTTATGTCATTTCTCAAGATCTTGATGTTTAAACATTATGTTCATGTATTTAAGTTCAAATGTATATGATTTGTTCTATTTTCTCCATACCTACCCTTACTGAGCATTTGAGGTGACCCTTTAATATGTTTCCTTTTCCCCAATATTTTAAGAAAGGTTTTAGGTAAGAAAACAAAAAGGGGAAGATCTTTATCAGATATGTTGAAGATCATTCACCATGATTAGAAGATTGTGTTCCAAGTTTCCAAAGACACTAAACAATTACCTTCCTTGAGTTTTGGTTATTGTAATGTATTAAGTATTCTGAAAATGTAATGTAAGGTCCATGTATGTCAATCTTTGGGTCTCTATAGTTGGTATCAGAGGAAAGGTTTAGTTAACCTTTAAAAACTAGGATGTGAAAACTTTAGTGATATCCCTAGAGATATTTCTAAGGTATGTCTAGGGATGTCCCTAAGGTTAAGTATAAGTATATGTTATAGTCCTAGAATTATGGTAATTATATTAGAATTAAACCTAAGATGTTCGATATTGAAGTTACTCCCCCTTGATTATGATTTTGGCCTCTTACACTATTATTTTTGGGTTTTAGAAAATGGCTGGAAACAGGAAGATTCACGATAATGGAGGATATGATGGACAATGGAATGATATTATTCATGAGGAACCAAATGAAATTGGATCTGGAAGTCCACATATCGTTATTATGCCTAATCAGAAATCTCATAATATGATTAATAATCTCAACTTTGTTAAGTTTCCAAACTTAGCTAATAAGAGAAAGATGGAGTTTCATGATGATCATAGAGGAAAGAAAGTTCAATTTCCCTCATGTAAATCATGTGGGAATATGCATTAGGGAGAATGTTTCAAAGGAACTATAAGATTCTTTGGGTGTGCAAAGGAAGGACAAAAAGCTAGTAATTTTAAAGGAAAAGGTTCAGTTAACACCATGGAAAATGATAATGGTATTGCTAAGACATCAACAACAGTAAAGTGTTTTAAATGTGGAATGTATGGCCATTATGCAAACCAAGGCCCTAGGGGAAAATCTCATAAAGATAATCAGCATGGTAATATTTGTAGTATTTATGTGGATGATGATGAAGAGACTACAAATGATATATAAGATGATGAAGCTTAGTCAGTGGTTTAAGAAAGTAGTGTAATGATTGTATGTTTATCAAGAATAATGTATGGTACTATAGAATAAAGAATAATCTAAGGATTGTTACACTGTTGCGTTTTCTTGAGTTTTGAGAGTATATGTCGAATGGTACTGGTAACCATGAAAGGATATTCAAATATTTTTTGAAAGAACCTCATATGGGCATAAAGAAGGGATAAGGAGATAATGAAATGTTTGATAGTATTAATGAGCTCTTGACTAATATATGTTATAAGTGATATCATGGTTTGAATATATTGAATTTTTGGGATTTGGGTATATGGAAAGAGTTACCTTGTGATAGTTTTCATGTTTTAACTATGGTTCAAGAGAATACATGATTAAGGAATTCACATGTTTGGAATATGACCAACAAGATATATTGTATGATATATGGGCGATAAATGATTGTATTCACATGCTCGGTAGATTACGTTGCTAGTAATTTTTTTCTTTATACTATGAGCTTGGACAGAAGTATTTTGGATAAGCCTAAAGATTAGAATGAATTAAGACATAAGATAGTATTTTTTAAGGCTAGAACTTTTTTCTATTTTATTGCAGGAATGTTATTATAATGTAGTTTTAGAAAAAGGGACAACTTGCAGGATGGGTGACAACCCATCGCGTCGGACAAGGCTGCGGGAATCGAACCCACAACCGAAGTGCGACAAGCCTTTATTTCCTACCACTGGCCTACAGGAAGTCCCTGGTTAGTAGAAACTAGTTTTATTAAGCAGTATGATAGATGAAGTATAAGTCCATTTTTGGAATCATATACGATAAATCTCACCGTAGATTGACTTATGTATAATTGATAAATTTTGAGAACCTTTTGTTTCAAACAGATGGAATGACCTATCATTCTATCTCACGATCTGCTAACACTTCTTGAATGATGAATTCAACTTCAATTCATTAAGAGATGAAGTGGAAATGTTTCATGGCATGAACAACAGTGATATTGTTCCAAAATAAAGTAAGTAATTCTTCTAATTCAAAATATTAAACTTTAGGAAAATGATCTTGAAAACCAAAAATGTTGTCCTAGTGCCCTTATATCCGATGAATCAGATGGTACCTTAGATCATCACTAATATATGGCTTTGTGATTGTTGGATTTTTCATAGCCATGTTCTCTACCACTATCCATCAGAAAATGATGGTTAGATTTTTCTTCCATATCCATATTTTCACCTATGTTCTCTTATGTGGAAACCGAGTGATTAGTTAATTTGGGTAACCGTTAAATTTCATAATTTGTTTTTAAAGTTCAGTTTTGGTATTCCTTTTTATGTTGTGGGTTTCTATGAAAGAAACTTCCAAGTAGTAAACCATTTATAACCCGGACGAATTTCGAGGGATAAATTCATTTTAAGGGGGTAAAATGTAACAAACTGAGATTTTATGATAATTATTCCTTTTAATTTCATTGATGTCTTGTGTTGTATGATACACCAAAATTAGCTTGCACTATACGCAACACCGTATTAGCTTGAAGTATACGCAACACTGTTCTTGGCTCTTGTTACACACAATTTCAAGTTCGTTTTGTGGAAATTATTTTACGCAACATTATGTATAGATTTTCTTTAATGTATAAATGAAATATGTTTTGATTATGTTATACGCAACACCAAATGGAGCTTTCACTACACGCATCCCTGACTTGGCTTGCATTAAATGCAATCAAGACCTTCCTCGATAGCGTGTGTAGTACGTAATACCAAGTTTCACTAAACGATAAATTATTATAATATTATTATGAACTAGCCGTTATTAATAGTAATAACCACTTTTTGAAATTTTATAAATTTTATTTTTCAAAATGGACTTCATTTTTGGATTTGGAATATCGAAATTAGCCTCGAGTGAATTTTTGGTATTTTTCTGAAAACATTCAATTTTTGATAAATAGTGAAAACACTAGGTCACTATTTAAAAACGGACTTTTTATATAAATAATTATTTATTTTATTTAAATTTATTTTAGGTCAAAATTGATACATAATACCTATATATGTTCAATGTAATTCATTGAAGTCATTTTATAATAATTTTAGACATATAAAATTTCTATTGAACTTTTCAACGTCTTCTACCAACCTCCTAGGAGAGGTTGAAAATTTATATAAAACTTAATTTTACCGCTTTTGTGAGTGGAATTTTAAAAATCCGAGAGACATGTTTAATATCAAGGAGTAAAATGTGGTTCAATAAGATAAAAATAATTTTTGGTGAATAGTAACTTTTTACTTTTATTTACCACGGTTAAAAGTAACTAGGATAATTATGGGTAAAAATGATATTATTATTACCCTAACACATATCCTAATTCTATTGGATAAGTGTAGTTCGACCAAAAACAACCTTAGGGATAAAATATTACCCTTTAGGTCAACTTGGATTAGATTAGGGAATTTATTATTAATTTATTTAAGGAATAATTAAAATAGTTAAAATCAAAGTTTAGTAAATAAATCATTTTTAATATAGGGTTATACATATGATTAATTCGACTAAAAATATTCATTATAAAGATAAAAATATTTCCTAAATAATTGTATTTAATTTATAAGTTTTAGAAATTAAGTAATATAATTTATTTATGACACAATGATGATGCAATAATTATCTTATTAATGGAATATTAGCATAATTGATGTTATAAATACCCAAATAAATGTAATTTAAAACTTTTGATGAATTCTACTAATTTTATAGATTAATATGAAATATTAATATTGATTTAATTAACTTTTTTCTAACTAATCATGCTCTTATGAGTTTCACAAAAATCAATTACCAAATAGTCTCAAAATTGACATAAAATAGTTTTTAAAACAAATAATATATTATTAATTGTTATTATATTCCTAAAAATCTAAGGATTGGCCAAAATACTTATATCATGATAGGTGTATCATTAATGGGCCACTTGGGGTCTCTTAGATGTATATCGTAAGTTTATTAACTATATAATATTAAAATACAAAGTGACATGGTAAATGTCAATCAAATTAACTAAGAGGTAAAACTAAAAGATAAGTTTAATATAATTAACCAAACCTATCTAAAATCTATTGGTTTAGAGAATTTAGACCCATTCCTACCTTATCATAGAAATAAATAAATTCAGAGCTATTAAAAAACGAATATAAATTTATTATAAAATAATATTTTAATTTTTTCTAATGGTTCCCATCTCCTCCCGTATAAAAAGGGAACCCCTTCCCTCTTCTCTTCACACCCTTTTGAGCCTTGAAGCTCGTCAAAACCCTACAAATTACTCTTTACAACCTCTCTGGTTATATCATAGAGGTTCAGGTCTTCTCAAAAGACCTACTCTAGTGCCCTAATAAGAAGTTTAAAGGAGGTGCGTCGAGGAAGAGGTAATCTCTTCTACCGATTCTTTCATGTTTTCTTTCTTCTTATACATCTTATTCTTTAGTTTTCTCATTATAAAGTAATAACATCAGTATTAATTAATAATGATATGTTATTGTAAATATGAAACAACCATATTTCACCTTCAATCCATCCTACGGAAAACGAAATCACCGCGCGTGCGTATGTACGGAATACTGTCTCCACGCCGTGGTGTAATCAGTTTTTCCACCACCAACTTACTTTGATAGGTATAATGGTGTAAAGAGTAACTATATATGATTATTATAACATCATACTGATTATATGATATTATATCATCCACTATAATTTCATTCAATAAATATGGTAATGATATCATCGCTTGTGCGTACGTACGAATTACCGTCTCCACGACGCAATGAGATTCATTTTCCATGTTAAAAATTCAAGAATGATTAAAAGGTATAAATAATAAGTAATCATGAAATATACGACATAATAATGAAACTGGATTTATGTATATATATATATATATATATATATATATGTATTTCATCTACTTAATTCCATTCAAGTCAATAAGGAAAGGAAAACAACATTCATGCGTACGTACGCCCTACCATCTCCATGAACGGTGTATTTCATTTCATTCAACTATATATTATATATATTTATATACTGAATATATATGATATATAAATCATAATTTAATTTCTGGAAGTAATTAAATTATTATATAAGTAATAATAATATCAAGAACAACAAATCGAAACACATAGGATAAATGAAACGATTTAACCCAAAACGCTGCTTTAATATGAAATTTATAAAAGAACGGGTTTTATAAGGTCATAATTGAACTACATATGATATATTAACAATGAATATGATTATGTAACAAGTCAATGACATTATTTAAATCATTATACAGGTTGTCTGGATACATACAAATCATATCAGACAAAAGGTAAGGGATAACTATTCCAATCTCGCTCTTATCTAAGATTGTTTATTCGTAAGTACTACCTGGGGTTTTTGTTATCATCCATGTCCCTATTTTCTAAAAAAATTTCATGTATGTTTAATGTCATTTTTACGCATTTTTGAATTTTACCACATGTTATGGAAGGAATCATTCTTTTGTTTACCATACAAGGTACCTTTTGACTTTTCTGAAAAAAGTACGAGGAGAATGTTATTTTTATGTTATACGCCGTGAACGGATTTTTACGGTTTCATAACGCCTAATTTTCATAATTCTTCCTCTACAAGATTGCATGATTATTTTCAAAAAAACCCTTTTCTTTTAAAATTTCATGGCATTTTTTGAAATGAAAATGATTTTGAAGAAGAAAGGATATTTTCCTCAACAATTCATTTCAAGTGTTTTATCAAAACCATTTTCCATATAAGATGACATTATTTCATATGTGTATGTTTCAAGTATAATGTATCTATAATTTACATGGTTTCACTTTTCTTATGATGAAATATCCATTTGTTTTATATGGATTATGTGATGATGGGATGATGTTTATGAAACCCAATTTATTCATTGGGTTATGATGAATGTTTTAAGTTTATTTTTTGGCACAAGTAAGTATGATTTCATTATGAGATGGGTGGGACCTATATCTCCCACCAATGCATTGGGTAAAGATTTATATCTCATGAGATAGATATAACTGGAACAGTTAGTTAATCTGTTTCAGTGTTACAAGACTGAAATGAGGAGTGAACTCGATTCAGAAAGGGACTTTGTCCACTAAGATGGTCTTGGCAACAATGCCTTGGATACTATGGAAATCATAACATGTGCTTAATGGTTTCCACAATTACATGTTTTATTCTCATGATATTTTATCAGGATTAATGTTTCTCTATGATCTATTCCTTACGTACTTCCATGTTTTTTTTCATTGCTCAAGATCTTGATGTTTAAACATTATGTTCATGTCTTTAAGTTGAAATGTATATGATTTGTCTTATTTTCTCCATGCTTACCCTTACTGAGCATTTGAGATTACCCTTTTATATTTTTTATTTTCCCTAGGATTTAAAGAAAGGTTTTAGGTATGAAAACAAAAGGGGAAGATCTTTATGGGATATGTTGAAGATCTTTCACCACGATTAGAAGATTGTGTTCCGAGTTTCCAAAGACACTAAACTATTACGGTCCTTGAGTGTTGGTTCTTGTTATGTATTAAGTATTCCTCAAAAGTAATGTAATTTCAATGTATGTCAAGCTTTGGGTCTCTAAATTGCATTAAAAATCTAAACCATCTTCAATATTACACGCTCCATTCATTTCCAAAAACACATCTTCATCTCCAAATTTTCAGGCCCTAAAATTTGGCAAACACTGGAAAATGGCGCCACCTTAAACTGTGCTTTTATACCACCCCCAGATTGTCCATTGCTTTGTCATTTTCTCTCTTCACTTCTTCCAATAACCATTCTTCTTCTTGTATCACTAATTCCACTATCGTGATATTTATCTTTTGAGTGACCAGATCTTGCATCGTCAGAGTTACAATGGGAAGTACTGAAACATCCCATCTTCTAGAAGCATCATTCATTCCAATCAAAACTATATATGATTGGCATAATCATTTCTCCCCCTTTCCATTATAAGCCGTGCATCACATGTTCTCCTGAATTATGATATTTGAGAAATACATATCAGCAAAGAATCGTCTGGTTTCTTCATTCATTTTGAAATATAAATTCCAAAGTACTTCTTCATCCTCACCACAAATCCTCAATGCCTTTTGGAGTGTTAATTCCAAAGTACTCCAATCATCTCTCTTCATCCAAAAGTGGAGGCTTGATGCTTCTTAAAATACCTTCAACGTTGCAGACAATGTATCACTTTTGATAAATGTATTTGGAACTTTAAGAACAGTTCAACAATCATCTGATTTCAAGGAAATGTGCAATTCATGACCTTCTTATAATGGAATGTCCTTCCACACTCTCTCATCATCTTTATCCATCATTCTCTACTTCATTCAAATAATATAAATCTTTTCTTCAAGTATGCTCTTTCATGGTTCTCATGCAATCATGAATAATCATATTGCCTTCTTCAAAGCCTCATTCTTCTTCAACCATCCTTTGATAGATGATACTTCACCATTCTGCTCCAATCATCCTCAAATGGATGATAATTCTCCACTATTAATTGTTGTAAAAAATGTATCACCTTTGACACACTTTTTTTGAACATAGGATCAGTTCAATAATCATCCAAATTTACAGGTATCCTCACTTCAGCCGATCTTCATTAACTTTTGTGTCCTTCTTCATCATCTTCTTCATTTTGACCAGCATTGACATCTATTGTCAACAAATACAATCTTCATACACAAGGTGGTCCCAACGTAGTTCGGTGCATAATGTGTTCCATGTATCCCAATTGAAAAAGTATCACCCTGATCCTGACCATGTGATCATATGGGATCACGTTTACCTAGAAACAAATGCATCTTTGATACATATCCTAGTGTAGATCATGGATAGACAAGAGAAAGTCTTATGTGGGAAAAGCATCATCCTAGTGCAGGTTTTATGGAAACATGGTCAGGTTCATAAAGAGACTTGGGAATGTGAGAAGGAGATGAAAGAGTAGTGGAAGGAACTCTTTTTTTCCACCAAGGTTTTTCTACTTTTCGAGGACGGAAAGTCCAATGGTGGGGAGAATGTAGTACCCCTAGTTTCGGGTACATAACCCCTTTCCTCATGTTTTTCTAAATGGTATGTCTTTGATTGGGTTTCCATAAAAGATAGAGTTTCCATAAAATAGATAGTTTTCATAAAATATAGATTTTTCATAAAATAGAGAGTTTCATTAATCTAGAGAGTTTCCATAAAGTTGGGTTTTTCCAAAATAATGGTTGTTTCCATAAAGTGGGTTGTTTCCATAAAGTGGGGTGTTTCCATAAAGTGGGATGTTTCCATAATAAAACGTGCTTCCATAAAAAGGTTAAAGGTGAAGGATGGAAGATATTTTGGGTTTTATAAGGAGTGTTGGGTCCAAATGGAAGGCCACATGATCTATACATGGTTGGTGCAAACAGTGTGGTCAAACCATGTGAAAGGTCAAATATGGATCCTATTTTCTAGGAGCTTACTCATTTTTCTCTATATTTTTTAGATTTAAAACGCCCCTATTTTGAGATTAATCTCCCTATTAGGCTGTAGAACCCTTCCCACATGATTTGGAGCCAACCTAGAGCCTTCCCTTGGAGATTTTAAGCATGATTCTTGGGGTAAGTGTCAATATTCATGGTTCTTTTCTATTTTCTGCAAACTCCCCCTTCTCTCCTACTAATTTTCTTATATCTACACCTTATTTGGGGGGGATATAAGTTTTTAATGTCAATAAAGTCTAGATATAGTTTTTTTATTGAAATACTAAAATATCTAGGCTGCTTTCTTGGAATCTTGATCTGATTCTTGAGGTATGTCACTATTCTTTCTGGATTTGTCATGTTTTATTAGATCTGCTAAGATCTACTTCTCTTATCTCCATTATTTCTCAAATATGAAACTATAGTTGGTAGATATACGTTTTTTGATTCCAATTAATTAAATTTTGCGTCATGATCTTTTTCTTGGATAAGAAAACTAAGGTTGTCCTTGGAGAACCAACCTGTCTTCTTGTGTGTTCTTCGTCTGTTTTCGAGTTTCATGAAAACCTTCAGGGATGGTGTCTTCAATATCATATCCTCTGGATATAATTTATTGTCTTATTTTCATGTTGTTTTATTTTAATGGAATTTATTGTGAAGATCATGGAAAAATATTCTTCAATGATGATTTTATGTTTTAGTGAAATTGTGAAATCTTGGTGAATTGTTTTACAATGTGATTGAGCCTCTTGAATTTAAAATGAAAAATTTAAAATATTTATTTGATATAATATTAAAATTGTTTTAGGAAAATTTGGCTTTCAATAAAAGTGGTAATTTTATTGAAAAGGTATTTTGGCACAATTTTTGGGAAGATTGGTGTGTGAGTTCATATTGCATTTATGGGGCTTGGTTCAAATATGACATTGTGCTTAGTGCCAAAGGTTAAATGTCACACGGGATATAAATCCCATATTTCATATATGGGTCTTGGTTAAAATATGACCTTGTTCTCAGTTACAAAGGATTAATGGCACATGGGAAATAATTACCTTGTGACGACTTTGTAGATCGAAAAGAAACCACTCATGAGTATGGTACTGTCATAATGTAGCATGCATGGTTGGTTGCATGAAATTGTGGAATTATTGCATATTCCATGAAAATTATATTGTGAAATTATTTTAAAGCGTTTTTAGTTATTTTTCCATAAAAATATCTTGCTGGGAATTTTTTTTCAATTTTACTTGTATGATTTTGGAAACGAATGGTTTTGTAAACGTATTTATATTTAGTTATAAAATGTTTTTATGAAAATGTTTTATATAAAATATTTTATATAATTGTTTCTAACACTTATATCATATTGGAATGAGTAGGGAAGTCATTGGGGAAAAACCTATAGAGTTTTATACTCACCCCTGCTTTGGCACTTTGGTGCTTTTGCAGATGCTATCTTCAGGGACAAGGGAAAAGGTAATGCTTCACAAGTGTTTAGCACTACCTCATGATGTTTGGACTATTAAAAGATTATAGATCCTGGAGATTGTGGAGCATGGAGCCTTGAGGTCTTTGGGGAGTCTTGTGTAGTTTATCCACTATGTACTTTGATACTTTTTCATTCTTAAAATGATACTTACTTTGATGTGTTTTTGATATACATGAAGTTCATGAGTTGTATTTCATTAATTCATGCATTATATAATGAATGTTTTGTTATGTTTGGTTGGTTTATTGGTTTTTTTTCTCAATGGTTAAATCTTCCCCCACTTGTATTTGAAACCCTTCAGAATTTATTGCCAACCTTTGGCGTCTTGAAGATGTTTCTTAAGGACTATTAATGACTCATTTTACCCTCAATCCAATGAGAATTAGTGGACCATTACAAATATACTGCTAAATTGTAAATCCCATGTGACACTTTCACCATATTTTATCATGAAAGATAACACCATCATTTAGACATGTACTAATAAAATTCACAATATATATGAATCAATAAAAAAAGTGATGATTACCAGGACTAAAAATGACAACATCAAACTAATAAAACACTTCTACTACAACAGATTTAGAAACCATAAAAATCTAGTTAATTTTAACCTAAATCAACAACTATAATTATCATCATTCATAGAAAACACCACATAAGAAAGAATAGCTATATTTGACCCTGAAGATAAATATTTAGAAGATATGTCCCAGATGTCAGGATCGCGTTGAAATTATAAAAATTCATTAATATTGAGATATATGAATTTAGATACTACAATATATTCATCAATGGTTATCATAAATAGTAATTCAAGAAAATTTAACTCAGTATATGAGTCATAACATTTATTTATCTCTTCATTGAGGCTTATTGAATATACCTAGTTTTGTAGTTTTTCATTCCCCCAGCATAAAAGTTATTTTATTATATTGTTATCTTATTATTTATTTTCTTGAGTACTTTTAAATATTTGTGGTAGTCTAATTTTATCATATTAGATAGTTGTGGAGGAAATAGGAAGTCCACATGTACATGTACTTCAAGGAATTTTCTCATCATATAAGAGATTATGACAGAATTCTCTTACTAGGGAGGTAGATATTTAGTTGGAGGTGTTATATATCTTTTCACGATCCTATACTTAGGATTATCCTCCTCTATAGGTTCCTTGATTGTTGAGTGATTTTAATTATTATGGAAATAAAGAACACTCACTGATATTGCTTTTATATTCTTCGTTAGGCCAGGATAGTATTAATGAGGTTTATAATTATTCCATATGGTAACTGGATATTTTCAAAAGATAGGGGAACTATTATTTATATTATTTATTAAAAACTAATAATAATCATAAACCAATGATTCATCTTTCTACTATGATGAGATATCATATGCTACTTCTATTCTGATTCCCTTTTAAAAATATTACTATACTATAGTACTCCTAACATGGGATTCCATTGGGATTCCATAATCTAATATGTTCTTCAGGACTAGATTACTTTTCCTTATGGGCCCTACAATTTTCTATATTTCAGCCACATTTAAATATATCAAACTATATACCAAGTGAGTGAACTAGTTATATATATATTTTCCATATGACATCCCAACTATAGAAGGATCTTCCTAGGTTGTAAGTCAGAGAGACTCACCAATTACACATTGAGGATTAGCCCTACCAGATCATCCACGCTCTCAATTATCAACCAAACATCCATTACATAAAACCACTTGATCTGAAAAGCATGTAATATAAATATTATAACTCTATATATCATCCAAAGGTAATGGTATATATTCATTCCTATTCTCATGCACAATGAATTTTTCCTACAGGCTAGTGAAAATCCAAATTTTCTTATATTTTAGAAGATCAATGGAAAACATCCTATTCAGGATATGACTATCATAATTATCTTTTTAATAACCTCTTAATCTATATCATAGGTCATGAAATCAAAATTATTTAGTGTAACCAAAGGATTATTATCCAAAAAATCCTCCACAATGCATTGTCAATTCTAGACAAAAAGATCCTTACGCCTTTGTTAGTTGAAACCCATATAGAATTCAACCCAAGACTCAATGAAATAATTTGGTTTTAATTAAAAATCACCCTAGATTTATGAATATTAAATTATACAGATATACATAGAGTAATTAGGTGGGTTGGGTGTTAGTTTTGTCATCAAAGAAAATGTATCTACCAAAAACATTCAAAAGAAAATTAATAATCTAAGGGTTATGAAAGGCAATGGTTAGACCAGGAAAATTTTAATAAATAATAATAGTGGGTTAATCTCTATTCAAATGAACTTCAAAGATCCACCCAAAAAAGAATAAATAAAATGAAATAAAAAATATAGAGTGTTTGACAAGTACTTAATCATTCCACCTTACTCTTACCTGAGATTTCTTCTATAAAATTTAGAAATTTTGTAGATCAATATACATATGTAAATGTTAGATGATTGATATATAAAATCATATCAATTATAAAAACAAATGATGGGGATTTTACTCTTAAGGTAACTTTTAGAAATTAATTCAGATGTTGAAAAATACGTGCTTTAAGGAATTAAATATCTGAATAATTTAAAAGAGATTATGATTTGTGATGAATTTATAAATGATGATACTCGCACTATAGATATGAATATCTTTATTAGAAGTAGTTATAAAATAAAATATTAAGAAAAATATTGTTCTATATTTTTATATCCAATAACACCACGAAGAAAAATCCCTACCCTCATACATGATAAATATAAAGTCGGGGGAGAATTTCGCACAATTAAATTATCACTACATGTTATCATATATTTTTGGAACATAAATTCATGTGAATATTCTAGAAATTAAATGAGATGGTTCAGGTGTGAACAGTCTAAAATTTCAACAAAAATAGTTGAAATCATTTTTCATGATAAAAAAATAAAGCTTTTATTAAGAATATTTTATGACCACTTTAAATAAAAAATAATGCATATAGATACACGGTCAAATTTTAGAGAGTTTTATATATTAAAATTATGGAAAATATGTACATGTGATTTGGTAAATGAAATAAAATATGAAATTTATATAATGATAATAAGACGAAGCTAATGCTGAGTATTTTTGTTGATCTATAGTATCAAATAGAGAGAAATAAGGTGAGACCAATGAGAATCCCTACTAATTGTTCTCATCTATATTGTGGAAAATATAACTGGAGGGAAAATCATCTAATTTTTTTTAAGAATGAAAAAAATAACATGTTATTGTATGGTCTCATGTATATTTTTACCTTTCTATAATCTTTATGATAAGGATGATGTTCATGTAGTTCTATTGAAATTATTCTATGAGTAGAATACATAATGTTGAATAAGGAGATAACATATTATGTAGAAATGTATTCTAAGATAGAACTAAATATATTACTCATATACAAGAGTAGGAGAAAGGTCATAGAATACCATAGGGATTAAGTATAATCTAAGTTTAGCAACTACTACAAGGTGATATTGGTTTTCCAAATAAAGTCGATATTGAGAATTCCCTAAGGTTTCATCTGGTGTAAAATTAAATAATGTTGGTTATGTGTTAAGGATAATCCTTTCTCACCCACTTGTAATAACATTATTATAATGATTAAAAATATATATATTTGAATGGATTTGAATGAATCAAGGTGTAGTCACCCACATTAGCGGTGAACCATGTAAAAACCATTTATGCCTTTAATTTCTTTAAATCAACTACATACATGTGAGGTTGTGACTAAAAATGAGTGAATCAGGACTTGGCCAGTTACTTTGGGTAATTCCATAAAAAAATGTTATTTTTTATATTTCACCCTTTCTTATTGATACATCCCCATATTTCTATACACATTAATAATATTCTTTATTTTCATTTTATTAATAGGGACAATGCCTTTAAAAAGGGTTGACATATATAAAAATTTCAATTTTTTAAAAAAAACATTGAAATTTGAGATATAAAAATTCATCCAAATAGAAAAAATCTTCATTGAAATTCAATGAGAAACTCTAACCTAGTTTTATGGCATATAAAAATGTTAAACCGTCGATGTTTATGGTTAAATTTTTTTATTATCTATAATAAGTTTGCAGAAGGGTGAAAATGTATGGTAAAACCTAATTTTAAATGATGAAAGGGTATTTTTGGTGAAATATACATTTTTATAAAAATGAATCATTAAAAACAATCAATATAATCTATATTTATTTTTCAATTTGTAGAATTAGTTACTTAAGAAAGGTTTGTGAAATTTTTTTTCAAAACTAATCCATGTAATACATATTTTAATTAAATAATATGAGTTATTTTTTGTAAACTTCATTATTTTATATTTCTATTGGAATTAATTTTAAGGAAATTTATTCAATACATAAAATTGATTTTCTGTTGGTGAGTTCGATATACACTTGTTCGTGCACTATTTTATATATAATTATATCTTAGAAATAATAGATTCTATCATTTATCATGTATTACAAGTTTAAATATATTTTTATAGGTAAATAAGAAACTGAAAATGAGTAATCGATTATTGTTTTTATGAATGAAGATATTAATGAGTAAAGTGGAGGCTTTAGGCTATAATTTCCCCATGTAAAGGGTTCCCTAGGATCCAAATACCATATGCATCTTACGAAGAATTGTGCAAGCCTCAAATTCTTGATAAAACAAAATTCATGATTAGTGAATGATTATTCCAAATGTGTAGAAAACATGATCCTTAATTAAAAGGGACCCATAACTCACTGAATTTTTAATTCGTGATTTGGAAAACCATGTCCAAACTGTGCACCTAATGAAAGTAGAGAAATATGAATGCACTCAGTTTGTACAGTAATATCTTAACTATAAATTTAAACCTTGCACCCTATAAAACTTATCCAAAAACTTCACATCTACCTCTAAACCACAAATTAACTTGGGATTATAGACCTTAATCACCAAATAGAATTTGGGGCCAACTAATTAATGATATTAAGACCATAGTAGTATCAGACTATCTAGGAAGGGATTTTAAAAGTAACCAGCCTTAAACATTACTTAATAAAATTAATTAAACTAGAACATACATACATACATTCCCAAATATTTTTTAGTTTAGAGTGGTAGATAATTAGGTCATAATTCATACATAACTAACCATAAGGATACAAAGTAGATTATATTAAATTTGTGTCCATTTTTTCATAATAAATAAATAATTAAAAATAAAAATGATTTATTTTCATGAAAATAGTTCACAAAATTCATCTTCTCTTCTTATTTTATCTTACCCAACTTTAAAATGGTGAAAAATATTATAAAACATGGGATGACCACAAAAATTTTATTAAGGGACATTACGTAAGAAATGAAATAATTAGATCATGAATACTTATAAACATATGAAATCATTTTTGCAAAGATATAATTCTCTCCCTTAATGTATCATATACTTACTTTTTTGTAAACATATGATTTACATAAAACATAGAAAACATAAATAATAAATTTATGTAAATTACGACATCATTTTTTACCATACTTACTTATGAATTCAACCCTCATGTTTACCATATGATTTGTAACCCTAATGACTACCTTACAATGTAACCCTCATGACAACCTTATGATGTAACCATCACAGTTACACTTAGAATAACCATTATGGTAAACTTACTACATAGGAATTTAAAATTAATTTTAGGGCTATCATAGTCCCACCCTTCATCCTAAACAATTCCCAAGAACCAAAACATAATTATTAAAAAAATAATAATTTCTTTATAAAAATCATTACTTGAGGAAAATCAAATATTAAAGGAATGTTGTGCACATAAAATGGAAAAACATTTCACCAAAAAAAATTCATTGAAAATAACCAACTAATATTGTAAATAAACCAAGAAAACATTGAGGCTTTATGGAATTAGGATCGGCTTATCATGCTATACATCTTAGAAAAAATTCCTTTTTTTTTGTAAAAATAAAAATTAAAAGAGGATTTTTATAGAAAAGTCCCTTACCTCAGGTTTGAATTCCTTAAAAAGTTATCAAACCTCAAGTATAATTGTTTAAATAGTTTTATTAATTTATTTTATAACCATATTAATATTTATAATACCTCTTATAATATTCTTATAACATATTTCCATCTGTTTATTAATAATATTTCATTATTTTCATTGTTTCGGGTGTGATGTTTTTATAGTTTCATGGACGGTTCATTATAGATTTTCTGGTCAAATGGTAATAGTAATCAATAATATAAAATATATATATATGTCACGACCCATCCCACGAGGCCTGGACGTGACTACCCCAAGCCCACCTTCTATAGGCTCGAGGTTGGTGACTAGCACCTAAAGGATTTTCCTGAATAGGCAAGGTATTGCCTAAGAGATCTGTACACACTCAAAAAGGAAAACTAAAGTAAACAACCAGCACAAGTAAGGTACAAACAATAGAGTAACGTACAACCAAAAGTACAACTATAAACTGAAAATAGTGGGATGGAATAAAGGGTCTAGAAACTGAAAAAAAGTAAACAGTTATCGCATCTGCCCTGGAGCTCTACCTGGAGGGTAGTAGTTGTATGTCTGATGTCAAAGAAGAGGATCTTGACTTCTCTCATCCCACCATGCTCCACTAATTCCTGAACATCCAAAGTCTGCCTCATAGCCTCAATAATCTGCAATAGATACACAGGTGCGGGTGGATCCCATTCAAGGGTGATTATAACAACTCATTAGGGGACCTTGAGAACCCCAAAGGTCTCTTAGTAACCCACAAAGGAAAACATCCCAAGAAATACCACCAAGGTAATATCACAAGAAAGATCTAGATCACAAATCATAAAGAAAAATAGACAGCTCACTATAACGGTATAACTTCAAGGTTACAGGGATAGGGATGCCTAGTCATAAAGATAGATAATCATATCCATAGTAACTCTACTACTGACCCATATAGGTCACAATATGCTGACTCATAATGGTCGCTAGATGCTAACCTATATTGTTCGTTGGTGATGACCAGTATCGGTGGATGGTGCTGACCCGTAGTGGTCACTGGTGCTAACCCATATTGGTTACTGGTGTTGACTCATGTGGTTCACTAGTACAGAGGTAGGGATGATTAGTCATGCAGTTAGATCATCCCACTTTGGAGTTTCATATGCTGACCCGTATTGGTCGCTCTACTTCATCATGTCACAGTCAGCCACTGGATTCCCGCATGAAGCATGCCTGATTCTGGGAGGACCGATTCTCATGCCATCAGTAATATTTCAATTGGCACAGAGTCCCGCAAAAATCATACCCAAGGGACCTCCCTGTCATAGGGGTACCAACATGAAAAATGGTGCGTCGATTAGATGCTCGGTCTGTGAGATACGAGCACTTATGTAAAAAGGACCTAGTTGGATTGAAGTCTGATCCAACATAGGTTTCATATAAAACTCAATCAAAATTCACTTAGATTATCTCCAAAGTACCTCCTTGTCACAAGGGTCCTTATTCCACAGACGACACATCGATCGAACGCTCGGTCTGTTAGTTATTGGCATTTTAGTGTTGAGGGCCCGATAAGATTTGGAGTCGATCCAACTCGGCCGTACTCCAACTTTCTCTAAAAAATTTGATGAGTATCTCAAAAGGACCATCTCTCTCCAAGGATCCTGGTTCCATATACAGTTCATCAAATGGACATTTGGTTGGCATGTTATGACCCTTTAAGTGTTTCGGGGCCAGAGAGGGGTCCGGGTCCGGTGCGACCAGGCCTGTGCCGGCCACGTTGGGCTGTGCCACGGTAGGCTTGGCTTGCTGGGACATGGATCGGTCGGGCCCACCCAGGCTAGGATGGGATGTTGCGGGCCTGGATTGCTAGGCCATAGAATTTCATGACCCGTCATCTAGGCGCGACCTACTGGGTGATGCGCCCTAGTGGGCGATGCGACTCGGCCAGCAGGTGCGCCCCACGCGAGGCATGTTGTCTGCCTCCCGAACAGCTCATATAGTCATTCGGTTTCACCTAAGGGTACCTCTAGGTGGATCCGCCTTCTCCCCTATGGGACCCACATAAGGCGTGTCCTGGCCTTCACCACCGCCGTGGATCCAAGTCACAGGCCATCAATGTGGCATGGGACGGCGCACCGCCTCCACCTCCATGGCTGGCCGCTGTCGACCGCCCGTCCAACCACCACGGTACTAAGCGACGCCGTTTCTCAACCGTATCCGGTGGTTTCCGGCTGCCTCCATCATATTCCTATATCGGTCGTTGGTGCCGGCGCTTCTTCCATGTTCCACTGGGTGAGCCCTGGTGGTCCGTTCTTCCTTTCGGACGTTCCTACGGTCCTCTCAGGATGCCGCTGTCGTTTCGCTGCCCTAAAAAATTCCTTACTACTGCGTCCATTATTCTTACCTGAAGAACGCACCACGAACAAGTTTAACAGAGGGTCTGGGCCCTTTTGGTTTCAGACCGTGCCCCCCATGTTAGCGTTTTAATCATGAGGAAAATTAATAATAATCAAAAGGATGAGTAATTCCCAAATTTAAGACCCCGCAACAACCACCTGCATGATTAGACAAGACGCAGATCAACCCATTAGTTGGTTGGCCCACTTTTATTATATTTTTCATGAATTAGAAGATAGAGAAAATCAAATCATGTGAAACCCCTACCTCGAGATCTATTGGAGGTGTTGCAGTTGCGGTGGGAGGAGCATCCACGTTGGATGGAGTTTTCATCATTCATCGATCTCAGATCATTGTCGCTCGAGCGTTCATCGTTCATCGGTGAATGTTGCCACAAAACTCTGCCATATTTTCCTCACATGAAGAATCTGTGCCCAAACCCCACCCCGAGCTCCATTTAAATAGGATGGGGATATACAAGCAACACCTTGATGAATTAATGTGGTTCATTAATTGATATATTTAAAGTGCTTTATTAATTATGTGAGGGGGTGGTTACACATCCCAAGTGTAACAGTGAAATTAACACCCAAAAATTAAATGTCTGACCACCTTCGAGGTCCCCACTACCACTGCTCAATAGGTGGTCGGAAAAAGAAAAAGAAAATTCAATAACAATTACATGTTATTTTATTACTCTTTAAAATGTCCAAAAACCATCTTTTTCTACTGACCAACTGCAATCAATGTGAAGCTTCCCTTAAGTGAATATCGACATTTTGGATTCAACGGTGCCCTCAAATTATTAATCTAATCACCAGTTCAAAAGATAGAAATTGTCACCTGTGCATTTACTAAACGTACCTTAAAAAAGTTTAGAAATTCATTTTGGGCACACTAGGCCTCAAAATTACGCGCCGTTAACTTTCATAGACATATAATAATCCAAAATAATTATAAAAAATACATTGAAATATTTGGGTGTTAAATATATATATATATAGTTCAATTTAAATAATTATAAGTGAATTTAAAATTACCATGAATGCGGTAATGAGAAACGAAAACCCATCATCCAAGACTATAGTGAATTGACACACCATGGATGACAATTTCATTTTCAAGAATAAAATGAGAAAATAAGAGTTTTGATGATGGATACACCATTAAAATAATAAAATTTTAGTATATATATGATAATAGAGTTATGACGAATCTTTGGATAGGGTGTGAGGATAAGGTAGGAGTGAGAACAAATTTAAAAGAGAATAACAAGGAATTTACCTCTCGAATATATCTTCTTGAGAACCTCCTTATGGGATTTGGAATTACTGTTTTTATGAGACCATAAACACTATAATATGTAAAGGGATGATGAGAAAATAATTTGGAAGAGTATTGTTGAGAAATATGGATTATGGTGAAGAAATTAAGTTAAGGAAATATTACTTTTTTATAATTGAGGTGAGGGGAAATTTAGAAATTACATAAAATAATAAAATATAATAATTCAAATATAGGGTTAAGGACATGAAAAAGTCTTAAAACGATAATAAATAGTACATTTTTAAAAAAATATTATATTATTTTGAAATATTCATGATTTTTTGTATTTTTAAATAATTTAATAAAATATTATCTTCATGATTTTTTTTTAAAATTAAACAGTATTCAAAACTATGACATTAAAAACATCGAAACAAAGATTAAAATTTTAAACAAATTTTTTATTATACCATATACATGTCATAGTTATCTTGATAATTCATGCATTTCTTTAAAAATATCAAATTAGTTTTACATTAATATTTTTAAAATCATTTATTTGACTTGTTTATTAATTTGAAAATTACAGCATCATCGTTGTGGAAGCCATTAATTTAATTATTTATTCCAATGAAAGTAAACATAAATTTACACAAAGAATATAAATTTCAAAGATTTTAAATGAAAATTTATGTTTGAATGTATCCCCAAGAAAACCATATATTAAAATAGTATACTAATTAAAAACTATTGTGTGAACAACTTGAATTTCTTTTAAATAAAATATTATAATGGGTCTCAATCATATCTATGTAGCTCTAAATGGACATTAATTAGACCCTTGAAAAATAATTTTTGATATTTATTAAACCAATATGTTTAATCCAAGTCATTGGGTTATTTAAGGATTCTTATATTTTTAATTAAAATCATTTTATTGATTTTTCGTCTACTTGCACTAGAATTGCATTAACATTTCATAAGTATTAAAGTTAATTAATTCATATATAAAAATTAAAAATAATTTAATATCATAAAAATTAGAGAATTATATTCCATATAATTATGAATATTAATTCATTAAGTATATATAATCATATCTATGTCAATATAAGTTCTTTAATTTCTTAATTTTACTTTTCTTACCTTGTACAAGAATTGTAGAAGCATTTGGATAGGAATCAAGTTATATTACTCTAAAATTAGAAAGTATAAGATAAAAACATCAATTTTACATAATAATTAACAAAAAGGTCTATAAATGAACTTTTAGAACTCAATTATTATCTATAAGGAACCAAATTTGACTTTGTCTATGCTGCGTAGGAGCTACGTCAGCGCTGACAATGATTTTTATACTTGTCATGAAATAAATTTTAATTAAATATTTTTAATAATTTATTATAAAAAATTTATATAAAAAAATAATCATTCTTTCATTTTATAAGTTTAATAATTTTTATATCACAATTATGTTTTTATGATGTCACAAAATACTGTATTTTTTAAAAATTAATTTTTTACAATTCATCAAAAATATAACCTTTTCAAAAAATTATAAAAAAATTAATAATAAGATAATTTGATCATGTTGGATTCAGAAAATAAATTAGTCTTGTGAAATTTAAATTCCATAATTTTAAAATTAATCATCTAAATATAGCCATATAAGAAATTATTTTAATAAAATTATTTATTTTAAAATTCCCTTAAGATAGTGAATTTAACTATTTAATTAAATAATAAGAGTATGAAAAAAATTATTTTATTTAGACCTGGGCAATTATATTCTCCCCCCTTTGAAAATTTTGTCCTAAAAATATATTCACTTACTAAAAAAATAGATACCTTTCCCTTATATCATTTTCAAATTCCAATGTTGCTTCTTCAACCATGTAGTTTCTATACAAAACTGTAACCCATAGAATAACCTTGTTCTAAAATACATTCTCTCTAAGATACATAATTTAAATATGATTTTCATATTAGGAAAGGTTATCTTCTATCTGAACTACCTCTAGGATCAAAACATGATATGAATTTAGAATATACTTT
Source organism: Viscum album (assembly GCA_963277665.1). Classification (NCBI taxonomy): domain Eukaryota; kingdom Viridiplantae; phylum Streptophyta; class Magnoliopsida; order Santalales; family Viscaceae; genus Viscum; species Viscum album. The sequence goes on along the minus strand of OY728143.1, from coordinate 954,443,669 downwards.
CTTAACATCGAAACATGAAAAACATTGTGTGCATGGGATAAACTCATGGGAAAAGCTATTTGATAGGAAACTGGTCCAAATTTCTAAAGGATTTCATAAGGTGAAATGAAATATGGATATATCATTACCTTATTTACAATATGTATTACACTTTTCCATATAGATATTTTAAGAAAAGCATGATTAGATAGATTGAAAAAATCATCATATTATATGCACAACTGTTATACCTTCTCTGAGTTTTTGTCATATGTTTCTGGACCATTTTTACTTTATTATACAATTCCTATACTGATTATGGTCACATAAACTTCTTTTACCTGGATTTATTTCAAAATTATGTACATTGACACTAATTTCCATATAATTCCTCAAAATTTATCATCTGAATACTAGAATGAAAACTATTATTATAAGAAAACTCGAATGAAGAAAGATGTTGATCCCAACTTCCTTGGTAATCTATTGAACAAGCTCAAAGTATTTTTTCTAAGGCATGAATTTTTCACTATAAATATTCATCAGATTGAGTATGAACTGAAAACAGAGAACTATGAGCTTTACTTAACTATTCTATATTTTGTTCAGAATCACAAGGCACGCATAATCTCTTTCCATATCTCAATACAGAAAATTTTTAAACATAACTTCGAGAAACTTACGATTCGTAAATAGTTATAAGATATCATATAACTCATAGTCTTCATTCTGATTTTGATAAATTCTCTCTGACAGAGATGACTACACCGACACTTGAAATGAAATAGAGGAAATTTCATGAACCAAAAAATTATATGAAAAAATTCATCAAATCATTAGTTAATGGGTTATGTTGTACACATAACATGGTTAATGATTCATGATATTTTTGACTCAAGGTATCCTCTAATCTGTTCACTTTTTTCTAGATGATAATTGATTAAGAAATCATAATCCTTTATCAGTTCCATCTAACCTATCTGCCTGATGTTTAATTCCTTTCGAGTAAATATATACTTTAAAATTTTTTGATCAGTAAATATTTCACATTTGGATCCATATAAATGATTCCTTCTAATTTTTAATTAAAAAAAAGATGATTCAAAAACATTTTTAGGATAATTTAACTCAGGATGTTTCAATTTTCTTGAATCATAAGCAATTAACTGATTATTATGCATTAGAGCAAAACCAAGACCCTTCATTGAAGCATCACTGAAGATGAAACAATCACCATTTCTCAATGAAAAGTCCAAACCAGGATCATTCACTAATGTTATTTTTAATTTCTAAAAACAGTCATCACAATCTTTTAGCCAGATAAATTTAACTCATTTTTCTGTTAAATTATTTAGAGGTCTATACAACCGATCAATGTATATAACAAACTAGAGGTAATATCGTACTAATACAAGAAATATATAAATATTAGTGACATTTGAAGGAATTTTACATTCATGTATAACATATTTTCTTTGAGGGTTTTTAGGAAAATCCTTAGATATTATTCATTATCAACATAACATAATTGAAAAGCCCCAAAAATATTAAATAAATACAACCAAAAACTTATCCAAATAGTCATGGAATAATATATTCATAATATTCATAAATATAGTAGGGTAATTTTTCAATCCAATGAAAATATATTACAAAATTTCAACGCCTATATATAGTAAGAAATTCTTTTTTTGAGGTCATCCTCTATCAACTTCAATTCATTGTACCCATATCTCAAGTAAATCTTGGAAAAATAAGAAGCACCCTAGAGCTAATCAAATAAGTCATCTATATAAGGAAAAGTATAATTATTCTTAATAGTAATGTTATTCAAAGATCTATAATAAATGCAAAGCCTCATGTAACCATCTTTATTTTTAACAAAAAAATAGAATTTCTCCATCGTGAAGTGATATAATGAAGTAAATATTTATAAAAAAACTCCAATAAATGATTTTTCAATTCTAAAAGTTCCAATTGAGACACATGCAAAAGGGGTTTTGAAATTGGATTAAATGTAAGAACTACGTTAATAGTAAATTCAAATTCTCTATTTGGTATGACATTATGAAACTCATCATAGAAAAAATCTAGGTATTCATTTACCAATAGAACATAATTAATTTTAATAGTTATCTTGTTTTCAACAATATGTGTAAGATAAATTTCAAATTCATATTTTAAAATTTTCTCAGTTTCCTAATTTATTATCAATGATATGGTATTACTCTTGTATACAAACTAAAAATCATTCTAAAAAATAACTTATTTTATTCTATAATAAATCATATAATGGTAAATAAAATATGAAATCCATAACTAGGATAACATCAAACCCTACTAGGGGTAAAAAAAAATTTCTTAGGTAATTTATTTCTATAGACAATAATATGACAATTCTTATAATTCATTTTTTCTTTAATATTTCTCCTGGTGTTTTTACCATAAGTTATGGTTTCATTTATTTAGATTAAATTTCCAATTTACCATAAAATTTATCATAAATAAAGGAATGTTTAGACCTTGTATCAAACAGTAAATTAGAAAAGTATGAGTAAAAAAACAATGTACCTAATACTACTTCATTGATGACCCAACATCTGAAGAAGTAGTCGTAAAGGATTTCACTACACCTTATGCTTATAGTCTGGCTTTTTATAATGAACCAAAGTTTTATCAATGGAATTAAATTATTTTAATTAATCCTTATAGTATAATCAAATTTGGAATCACAGCGACATATCGTGATACTAAATACTATGTGACCATTAAACATAATTTTCCCCACTTCTGTGTTTTGAATTTCAAAAATCTGACATACATGGTTTCGTTCAAGGTGATTTTTGGGGTCTAATAGAACAAAATTAATTTTAGGTGTATATTAACATACACTTATGAATAGTAATACTACCCTTATGAATAGTGATATACCCTAATGAATTCTAACCTTACCTATGATAGTATATATATAATATTTTAGTCAATGTATGGGGTACCTATATCTTGGAATATGAAAATAAATGTTTTAAAATTGTTGTTTTTTAAATAAAATATTCTTTTATTTAAGAATTTAATTTCTCATATTTAGAAATTTATTTTGGAAAAATGGACATCATTTTTGGATTCTACATGTTAAAAAAATGTTAGGGTGAATTTTTTTTTAAGAATTTTTTTGAATAGTAAAATACATTAATTTACTATATAAATACATTATAATTTAAATCCACTATTCCAAATATCCCAAGTGATGTAAGAAACCAAATCTCAAACTCACATTTACTCTTTACTATTTTTTGTCATGGAATCATCACTACTTCTTATCTTCGTGTAAATTAATGAACTAATGATTATAATATTAAGAGAACCACTCTCCCCTCCACTATAAATACCACCCTTCACATCCTCATTTCCTCACACATCTCAATATTCAAGACTTCTATAAAATATTCTAAAACATCTTCCCTATACCATCCCCTTCATCCAAGTGCTTCTTGTATCATCAAAAGACCAATCAAAGGTGCCTTGTGGAGGATCTAAATTGGATAACTCATGAGGTAATTCACCTCCCTCTTTCCCTTTATTTTCCTTGTAATTTCAAGATATTTTCTTAATCTATTCCCAATAATCCTCTTCCAAATGGTATGGTAAATCTAGTATCATACATATACTTGAATGTTATGATAATAATGGTATTATATATCATCCAAGCTCATTACCTTCTTAATTTTATTTTAGAAAGGAAAACATTGTTCGAGAGGTGTTAATTTATCCCCTTTAAGAATGAAATGTTTTCATTTTCCTTTACCCCCTTTAGATCTGGTCATAAAACCATTTTTATGGTTGAACTAGATTATTTTATATTTATTATATCCTATTTAATGTTCTTTAACTAATTTATATACATGTTACTAAATGATAAATGAAAACATGTTCGTTGTGATCCAAAAACTGCCCAATTTAACCAAAAACGATCATCATTAAATCATAACTAATGATTCATCCACATGGTATATAACATAATTCATTATAAGATCATTTAAACTCATGTAATATCATTTATAAAATGTAATATCTATTTTTTATGTTTATCCATTCTCTACACGAACTTCCATTAATAAATATAAGTGCACTGTTCAAGAAAACCATAAAAACAGACATTCCCGAACAATAGATTTAAACTCAATTACTCATCCAATGGTATATAAAATAACTTAATGTAACCATAATGAACCATATTAATGTAAAAAAGGTTATTTAATTTTTAATTAATAAATCTAATATGGGTATACAAGACTTTAAAGTGAAGAAGGCGTTCAGATACAAGGTAAGGGGAAATTCTCGAACCCAATATTCTATCTTCGGGTTCTCCCTCTTTCACTCCATGTTCGGTATGGGTTCTACTTAAAAATTATTTATTCCTAATTATCTTAATGTTTCTGTGATACACATGTTGTATAATTTATTTTATGAAAAAACCCAATTTTTTCCAAAAGAACTCTTTTTTCAAATAAACACACCCTTTTTACCAATTGATTATTGTTTCACTTTTCACTCATGGTTAATGTTCCAATTTCAAGAATGATATTACATATTTATTTTAAGGAAAAAATGTTTATGAAATTTTTATTTATAATTTGAAACCCATTTGTTTCCATGGTTTATGTTATGTTCAGTTTTTACAAATGTTTAATGTGGTATGCATGATAATGTAAATAATGTGATGGGTGCACTCGAAATTATATAGCACAACATGTATGTTTCAATGTAAAAAGTACACCTGGAATTAAACAAATCTCCAATGCATTGGGTGAAATGATGAATCTCATGAGTTAAAGGGAAATTATGTGTTAACAAGATGCTATCATTTGTAACAAATATGTGTGGTCGTTAACAACCAAGACATGATATTTCATTTTTATGCATTGCAACATTTTAAGTATTTTATTAATGATATATATCATTCTCATGATCATTTGCCTATTTTATGATTATTCTCACCAATTTTTATATTGTTCACCCTTTTACTGGGCTTTTAGCTCACCACTTTTTGATTTATATCCTTAGGTGAATATCTTTACTAAGAAGATTATAAGTGAAAATAAGAGGCTATAGAAGAATAAAATGAATAAATGTTTATGCTTCATGTTGTAAAAGTTATGTATGGTCCTGTTTTTCCGAAGAAACTAAACTTCTATATCCTCATGGTGTAATAGTATTATGTTGTTTAACTTTATAATGATGAAATTGTAATGTAAGAAATGGAAGGGTCGTTATAGTTGGTATCAGAGGCAAGGTTTAGTTAATTTGGAAATTACGATTAGTGAACCCTATAGATAACCTCTAGTGTTATACTATGTAAAAAAATGTACTCAAGAATATTTACATAGGTATCCCAAAAGTTATGCTTTTAGTGAAAATTGTACAAATGAATGAGTTATTTATTCATGAATCGATGAATTATGTTTTCTTCCAACTTTTTCTATTTTAGAAAATGGTGGGAACTAGGAGAAACTAGGCCAACAACTCGTGTGAGAGCCAATGTAACGATTTCCCAGACGACATCCCCAATGCTTTGGGAGGTGTATTTCAAAATATCATGGAGACCCTTACCCAACTATCTCAAGTTATAAAAAATAACCAGAATAATGGGGGATTGTCCTCTTTCACCAAAGAGTGATAAATTGGCTATTAAGTGTTTTATGTGGTAATGAACACCGAAGTTTAGTGGATCTTATGATCCACTAGTTGTGGAATAGTGGTTCAACTCCATGGATATGATCTTTTCTGTGCATCACTATTCTAAGATGGAGAATGTGACACTAGCCATTTAGCATCTATATGGAGAGGCGAATCAATGGTGGGATTTGATTAAAAAAAACCAAGCCAAGGGAGGAAATGGAAGATATGGAATGGGGAGACTTTAAGATCATGTTTATTAATAAGTATTTACCACGAAATCTTTGTACAATGATGGAAAAAGAATTAAAAGATCTCATGATAAATGGAAGGAGAATCTTTCACAACCTACGAAGTGGATTTCACAAGGCATGTGTGGTAAGATTCAGGTTTTTTTTAAAAATGATAGCAAAATTGATAGATTCTTTTGTGGATTAAAACCACGCCATCAAAAGTCTCTTACAATTCGAGTCATTGGGAGTTATGAAGAAGTTGTTCAATGTGTTGTCAAAGTAGAGATGGATTTTGGAGAATGGTCTCGTGACTATGGTTATAAGAAACAAAATACAGAGTTTGAAGCTGAAGGATCTAATTATAAAGGTGGGAAGAAAACTCAACAACCCACATTCCAAAAATGTGGGAAGTTGCATCATTAAAACTACCTCAAAGGGATAGGGAAATGCTTCATGTGTTGTATAGAATGCCACCAAGATCAACAGTGTCGAAAAGACATGAGAAGGAAGGAGAATATAGTGGAAAAAAGTGGAGCCCCACCCATGATTAAATGCTACAATTGTAGGGAGTAAAGGCATTATGCAAGCCAGTGCACTAAACCTTGAGTCTTTCAGGGTAATCAGCCTCAACAACCACCAAAGCCAAAGGAATAAGGGATGGCTCATGCCATCACTAATGTAGAATTGGTGAAATATAATGAAGTCGTACAAGGTACACTTACTATTAAATCAAGAATGTATAAAGTCTTATTTTATTCTCGTTATACTCGTTCATTTATATCATGAAGGTTTACTAGAACTATTTAATAGAAGCCCCAAAACATTGAAGTATAGATGTCTATAAAAATATCAATTGGTGAAATCATTGCATCCCAAGTGTTTGAATCTTCTCCTATTGGCATATGTTGGAATATTCTTCTATTGAATCGCATAACACTTCCTAGGGTGGAATTAGATTCTATAATGGGAATGGATTAGAACTCATTATATAGAAAATATATTAACTGTCTATAAAAAGAAATATCTTTTCATATTCCAAATCGTCCCATACTTCTCTACAAATTCAAGGAAAAAAACTAATCTTATTTGAAAAATCCTTCAACGGTGTCAGTGTTGATTCCCTATGAAGAGGAATACCTCACTCAAATGGTTGAGTCAAAGGAAAGTGCCAACCTAAATGCCCATCACGAGGGAATACTGTGATGTATTTTCTGAAGAGTTACCCGGACTTCCCCTAGAATTTGAGGTAGATTTCTCAATAGAACTCATACATAGAGAAAGTCCTATCGCAATATTCCCCTAGAGGATGGCTCTCATTGAATTGGAGGAGTTAAAGAAGCAGTTGTAAGAGAATTTGGACAAAGGTTTCATAGGCCTTAGTGCATCACCTTGGGGTGCTCCATTTCTCTTTTTGAAGAGGATAGATGGATCGATGTTGATGTTTATATATTATTAGCAAATCAATAAGATCCCCATAAAGAAAAATTATCCTCTTCCAAGGATAGATGACTTGTTCAATCAGTTAAAAGCATCTCAGTACTTCTCAAAGGTGGATATTCATTCTGTATATTGTCAGCTAAAGTTGAAGTAGGAAGATATTATGAAGACTACCTTTCATGAAAGGTATGAGAATTATGAGTTTTTGGTGATTCCCTCACGACTTTCTAATGCCCCTATAATATTTATGGATTTGATGAATAATTTCTTTAGAGATTACCTAAAAATATTAATGTTAGTGTTTATCAATTATATTCTCATCTACTGAAAGATCAAGGAGGAACATAACAAACATCTAAGACATGTGTTGGTTATATTTAGAAAGGAGAATTTGAACGCCATGTTCAGAAATTGTGACTTTTGGATGATGAAATTCATGTTCTTGTGACATGTGATCACAAGTGAGGCAATTTTTGTGGACCCATAAAAAACAAATGAGATTAAGGAATGGCCTAGACCCTTTAGTGTCACAAAAATCCAAAGTTTTCTTGGATTATCTAGGTACAAATGACATTTTGTGAGAAATTTCTCATGATTGTCATGACCGCTAACAAAGTTAACAAGGAAAAGGGTAAAGTATGTCTAGATGGAAGAATGTGAGGAAACATTAATTACCTAAAGATAAGTCTGATCACTACATGTGTACTCACATTATTGAAAAGTAGAGAAAGTTTTGTGATATACAGTGATGATTCAAAGACTGTATTGGGTTGTGTACTCATGAAAAATGATAATGTGATAGCCTATTCCTCATGGAAGTTGAAGATCTATGAGAAAAACTACCTGAAACATGAACTAGATATAGCCCCCACGATTTTTTCCTTGAAAATATGGTGTCACTCTCTTATAGAGAGAAGTGTGACACATATACAAACCAAAAGAGACTAAAGTATAAATTAACACAAAAAGAGCTCAACATGCATCAAAGGATATGGTTAGAGCTAATAAAAGATTATTATTTCTCTATTCACTGTCATCCAAGAAAGGCGAACAAGGTAGTTGATTCTCTAATAAAAACTAACATTCTTATCTATCCATGTTATATATTGAGAAAGATAGTATCTTCTGGGATATGCAAAGGATGGATTTGGAAATCATAAGGGTAGGGGATACATCCTACCTTTCCCAAACGATTGTGAAAACATCAATCCTAGAGATGATTAAGGAGGTACAAAGGGATGATTTGGTGTTACAAAAGAAGGTGAATGTTGTAAAGGAAGGGAAGCTGTAAGAGTTCCATATCGACAAGGATGGTGTTATTCAGCTTGGAATTAGGATTTCTATTCCTTCATAACCCAGGATAAAGAAGGAGCTATTGGAAAACACGCATAGCTCAACTTTATCTATCTATACTGGTAATACCAAGATGTACAGTGATCTCTGAGAACACTTCTAGTAGGACATCATGAAGAAGAAGATTGCAGAATATATATCAAGGTGATTGTTATGTCAACTAGTTAAAGCAGAGCGACAAACGTCCAAAGGGATTATGCAACCATTGCCTATACCCATGTGCAAATGGGAGAATGTCACTATGTCACGGACCAAATCTGGTCACCACCAAAACCAGTGCCAAACCTAGCCTGTGACAAGGCCTGAAGGGCATTCCGGATCCCCACGGAAGTTAAAATAATTAGGGAAGAAACCCTAAGCAATTTGAAAGAGGAAAGAAATAGACTCACCTACTTGAAGTATCCTGAATTAATCACTCCAAAAACAATAGTTTCTGAAATCGAAAACAGCCAAAATTCAGGGATTGTTCAAAAAAGATTTAGGAGGTAATTTAGGAACTATAATGGAGGGAAAAGAGTAATAATTGAGAGAGTTAAGAAGGGATTAAGTTACCTCTTCAATTCTGGCCGATTTGAGACACCCTATGAAGTTCAGCCCTAATTCGCGATTTCAAAGAGCCCCAAGGAGGGGGTAAATGCAATGGAAGATCTCCTGGTTTTCTTAGGGTTGAGGGGGTGGAGGAATCACCGACAAAATGCAGATAATGAAGGAGATATAAAAAAATTAACAATTATTTTTAATGCAGGAAATGGGCCTTCGGGCAAGCCCAATATCTTAAATAAAAACCCATATCCACCATGATTATGGATTTATAAAGGCTCCCAATTTATATTTTGGTGTTAATAGGTCAGAGGAGACCATTTAGGAATTGTAATGTGGGAAAAATATTAAAAAATGAAAAAGTTATAAAGGAAACAAAATTTATTTTTAAATCTGGAATTGGGCTCACGGTTTGGCCCAATTCATGAAAACTCATCTATTTCTCCATAAAACCTTTGGAAACCATCCAAAAAAAATAATGAAAGGAAAATAAATGAAATTTACCTTCAAAATAAGTCATGTATGTGAAAATTATGATATAGTTCCATGTGGGCCTAAAAAGGGGGTGTATTTGAATGGTTTTATTTGTATAACCTTGTTATACTCCTTGAAAGAATTTTATGGATTTGTGTGTTCTCATGGGTATCTTTTGTGATATTATTCAATGTGATTATATAACATTTGAAAGTGGATTATTACATGTTTATTGGGCTACCAATTATGTTTTGGTAGGGTCTTGGTGTGCTTTTGGATTAAAAAGAGGTTTTTGAAATGGATTTTATGTGCAAAGTTTGGGTATACTCTTTATAATTGTTTTATGAAAGTTTTGAATGGTTTATTGGGTTGTGTAATAGGTGAAACTATATCAGCAAACTGTTTTGGTAGGAGTATATTTTTAAAAGGTCCATTTCATTTGTGAAAAGGCTGTTATGTGATATGTATCATCTTGGAAATATTTTGTTAAATTGTTTGAAGGAGATATTGAGGAGTGAAAGTGATGTGGAGTGTTTTGTGTGAGTGTGATGTAAAAAATTGATTTCTTTTTATTATGAAAGAAGTGTTATATTCCATGTGTGTGGGCTGTTATATGAGTTTAAATATCTTATAATTTTTTTATAAAATTGTTTAATGGTTTTGTGGAAGTGTTGAAGAAATGTGAAATGTGTTGTGGGCTATTTTGGTGTGATTCGGATTTCAAAATCATTTTGAATGAAAATGGATTTTTGTGACTTTTGTGGTATACATATGGGCTGTTTGGTGAATTTGTGATGTGGAAATGATATTTTAAAGTTCAATTTATATTTCTTGACTTGTTGAACTTGCTTGAGCACAAGGGGAAAACCTGGGTATCTAGGTGGGTGGACATGAACTAGTATGCTCGTGAATCCGTGGTGTTTGGCCTCAGTTTCACTTAGCAAGATTGACGCTTAAAACTATAAATAAACTATTATGATGATGATTGGGGACCACTAGGTTATGGGTATGTTCCCTACTAGTGGCTCGTGCATGAGAATGGATATTTGTGATGGTTACTCTCACCGAGATACGAGGTACCTGGGACCCACAGCTAGTTAGTGCCTAGGGGTTACTTCCTATTTCTTGTGCTCATTATTTACTTTGTAATTACCGTCGGCATACAGTATATTTGGCTGGATAATTCACTATTGTTGACATTATTTTTAAAAGTTATTATTCTTAATGATAGCCCACTTGAAAACTGTTTTTATTCAAAGTTGCATCTTTTAGAAATTGTAACTAGCTTTTCACGTTTTTAAAAACATGCATGATTTTCGTCTTTAAATGTTTATCACAAGGAATCTCTTAGTGGTGGTATCCTACTGGGAATTTTCTCACACCCTACTTACACCTTTGGGTGTAAGTAGACTTGGTTATTTTTGTTGTCGCAGGTTGGGTACAATTTTTTTTGTTCAAGTGGTTCGGGTTTCTAGAAGGTCTTTGGTGGTGAAGTCTTGTGGATATGGCTTGAGGGCGGTGCCCCATGCCATGAGGTTCTTGGGATATTTTATTTTGGTTTTGTACCTTTGGTATAGTCGTTTTTAGTTGTTTTACGCTATGTAATTTAGTTCTGAATTTTTGTAAAAGATTGTTTGGTTTGAAAAATCCAGATTCATTTTATTGGATTCTTTTGTTGTTTTAAGTTTATAAACTCAGGTAAATCGTTCCCAATTCTCATTTTATGATACCCGGGCACTTGTGCCAGCCCGTGGGGATCGGGAACGCCCTTCGGGCCTTGTCACGGGCAAGGTTTGGCACTGGTTTCGGTGGTGACCAGATTTGGTTCGTGACACACTACAAACTTTGTCATGGGTTTCTTGAAGACGTTGAAGGGAAATAATGTGATATGGGTTGTGGTTGACTGAATCACCAAGACTTCCCATTTTATCACTATTTAGGAAGTTCACTTTCTTGAATAACTTGAAAAGATATATGTGAAGGAAGTGGTGAGACTGCATGGTGTTACACTATCGATTGTCTCTTATCATGATACAAGGTTCACATCTAAATTCTAGAGAATTATTCATCATTCTTTGAGTAATGAAATATATTTCATCACAGCCTATCACCCCCAAACTAATGGTCAATATGAATGGACTATTGAGACACTTGAATACATGTTAAGAGCATACTCCATATAATTCAATGGTTTATGGGATCAACATCTCCCATTCCTTGAGTTCTCATACAATAATAACTTCCACTCGAGTATTCATATGACTCCATATAAATATTTGTATAGAAGGTGATGTAGAACTCCAGCCTGTTGGGATGAAGTTAGAGAAAGAAAACTACATGGACCTGATGTTGTGAAACAGATGACATAGAAGGTTCAAGTCATCCAGAAACACATCAAAGCTACACAGAGTCAGCAAAAGAGATACACTGACAATCAAATAAGGGGATTCAGGGTCAACATTAGAGATAAAGTCTTCCTTTGAATACCAACATGGAAGAGAGTCATGAAGTTTATAAAGAAAGGTAAGATAAGCCCATGGTACATTGGCCCCTTTGAGATCTTTGACCGCATAGGAGTTGTAGCCTATTATATTTCACTTCCACCAAATATGGCTCATGTTCATGATGTGTTTCACATATCCCTCCTGAAGAAGTACATACTAGATCCCTAACATGTACTGATCTTAGAGGTTGTACAACTGGAATATGATCTCTCTTATGGGGAGCATCCAGTAAAGATTTTGGAGAGGAGAGATAAGGTCCTACACAACAAGACAACCCATCTTGTTAATGTGCTATGGACGAACCATAAGTTTGAATAAGCAAAATGGGGACTGGAGGAGGAGATGAAAGAGAAGTACCCTCACCTGTTTGTGTAAAATGAAATTTCAAGGGAAACATTTCATAAGGGGGGAAGAATGTAATGACCCAAAGTCTTATCAATGGAATTCCATTCTTATAATTATTCCTTATAGTATAATCACATTGGGAATCACAATGAAATATCATGATACAAAATACTATGTGACCATTAATCATAATTTTCCCCACTTCTCTGTTTTGGATTTTGAATATCTGACATACAACATTGCGTTCTGGATGATTTTTGGGGTATAATATAAAAAACATAATTTTTGGTGAATAGTAACATGCCCTTATGAATAGTAATGTTAACCTTATGAGTAGTGACATACCCTAATGAATAGTAACTTTACCTATGATAGTATATATATATTATTTTTGTGAAATTATGATATACCTATATCTTGGAATAAGAAAATAAATGCTTTAAAATTGATGATTTTTGAATAAAATATTATTTTATTTTAGAATTAAATTCCTCATATTTAGAATTTTTTTCAAACAATGGACTTCATTTTGGGATTCAACACGTTGAAAAATGGACAGGATGAATTTTAGGGATTTTTCTAAAATACAATAATTTATGTGAATAGTAAAAAACATTAATTTTCCATATAAATACATTATAATTTAATCCCACTATTCCTAACATCCCAAGTGATTTAATCACCCAAATCTTGAACTTAAATGCCCTCTTTACTATTCTTGGTCATGGAATCAACACTATTTATTATCTTCATGTAAATTAATAATCTAATGAGTAATATATTAAGAGAATCCCTCTTCCCTCCACTATAACGACAACCCTTCACACCCTCATTTACTCCCACCTCTCAAAAGGCCAATCCAGGGTTCCTTGAGGAGGATTTGAAGGGGATAACTCAAGAGGTAATTCCCCCATATATTTTCCTTTATTTTCTTTTTAATTTCATGTTCTTTTATTAATCTATCCCCACCTATCCTCATCAAAATGGTATGGTAAAATCAGTATGATACATATAATGTAATGTTATTATAATAATGGGATTATATATAATCTAATCCACTTCTCTTATTCTTTTTATTTTATAAAGGAAAATGTTGTTCGTGAGGTGAAATTTATCACCTTTAAGAACAACATGTTTTCATTTTCCATTACCACCATTAGATCTGGTCATGAAACAATTTTTATGGTTGAAATAGATTATGTTATATGTATTATATCCTATTTAATGTTCTAGATCTAACTTATATACATATTAATAAATGATAAATCAAAACATGTTCGTTGTGATCCAAAAACCACCCAAATTAGCCTAAAACGATCATCATTAAATCATAACTAATGATTCATCCACATGGTATATAACATAATTCATTACAAGAACATTTAATCTTATTTAATATCATTAATAACATGTAATATTAGTTCTAGAAGTTTATCCATGTTCTACATGAACTTCCATTCCTAAATACAAGTGAACCAATCAAGAAAACCATAAAACAGACATTCTGAAACAATTTATTTAAACTCTATAACTCATCCAAAGGCCCATAAAATAACTTAATGAAACCATAATAAATCTTATTCATGTACAAAAGGTTCTATAATTGTTAATTAAGGAATATAATGTGGTTATAAATGAATTTAATGTGAAGAAACTGTTCAGATACAATGTAAGGGGAAATTCTCGAACCCAACTTTCTTCCATCTAGTTCACCTTAAAAATAATTCATTCCTCATTATCATACCTTTTCTAGGATATTAATTTTTCTATAATTGAATTTATGAAAAAAATAATGTTTTCCAAAATAAATGTTCTTTAAAATAAACTCACCCTTTTTTACTTCTTGAATATTGTTTCACTCTTCACTCGTAGTTAATTGTTCTATGTTAAGAATGATATTATGTCTTTATTTTGGGGACAAAATGTTTATGAATGTTTGATTTATTATGTGAAACACATTTTTTCCCATGGGTTATGTCATGTTCATGATTCACATATGTTTAATGTGGCTTGCGTGATAATGTAAATATTATGATGTGATGGCTGCGCCCAGAATTATACAGCGCTCCAATGCATTGGGTAAAGTGATGAATCTCATGAGTTAATTGGAAATGATGTGAGAACATGATGATAGAATTACTCAAAAATGTGTGTGGTAGTTAACCACTAAGACATGATGTTTCATTATTAAGAATTACCACATTTTAATTCTTTTATTAATTATCCTTATCATGCTCATGATCCTTTTCTTATGTTATGATTATGCTCACCCATTGTTATATTGATCACCCTCCTACTGTGCTTTTACCTCACCACTTTTTAATGTATATCCTTAGGATAATATGTTTACTAAAGAGATTATAAGTTACAATAAGAGGTTGGAGAATAATGAAATAAATAAATGTTTATGCTTGATGTTTTCAATGTTGTTTTTGGTCCCAGTTTTCCCAAGACACTAAACCTCTGGCTCCTCATTGTGTAATACTATAATGTTGATTAACATTATAATGATATAATAGTAATTTAAGAAAATTTATTGTCACTATATGCTTCTAATAATTATGTTCCTTCTTTGTTAAGGTATGTTCATAATTCCCCATCTCACCACATTTGAAACTCCTTACAATTTTCTTATCAACATTAAAAATACCAAAAATAAGATCATTTTCATTGCAATGTCAGGACAAATGTCCAAACTTACCACATCAAAAACAGTTCCTTGATTTTTAGGAATCCCTTAGGGTTATTTTACCACACTTCCCACAAATTGAAAACTGTATTTTCTTACCATCATATTTCTTTGATTGATTCTCACTCATTTTTTACCATATGTACATTTTCTTGTGCTTGATTCAAATTACACATGATCATCTGCAAACTCCATTTCTACCCATTCATCACATAAAAAAAGTTCTCATAACTTTTGAATTAACATGAATAAAATTGCCTTCAGTATCTTGGATTTAATACTGAGTAAAAATGATTGACTTTACTATCAACATTCTGAATAATAATTGGATTGTAACTTGCCAATAGATTGATGTTTTCATCATAAATAGCCACTAAATCTTCCACCTTTTTTCAATTTGATGAATTTTTTTTTCATGCTATGTCCTACCATCTTAGTAAAATATTTTTTGAGTAAAATATTATTAAATTCATCCTATTATAAGGAATCAATTACTTAAATTCACATAATATTCATACCCATTGACCACCACTAGTAGGATTAACATTCGAAATGATAAATAGAAAGAGTAAACTTCTGATTATATGAACACCCAATGAAATCAAATATATTTTAAATGGATTTAATAAACCCTTCAGCTTCCACTCGGTGAGAATATCAATTTAAATAAGGATGGTGTTTCCTCATAAAATACTCTACTATCATCATGATCCTTTGTGGAAGTTCTGGATTTTCTCTTTCAAGGATTCCGCCTCTATTTATAGTCTACTTCAACTGATCCATTACTATCACATACTGCTCTCTTCTAATTCACATCATTATAGGTTGTGGATTCAGAAACCTATCATCCTATTGGTTCATTTCTACTTCAGCTTCCCTGTTTCTTCTGTGGAAAACCATTCTGAATAGACTTATATCAGAGGAATAAACATGGTAATATTCAAATTCTATATTATTTCAACTTAACCGTTGAGTAAAAAATATTTATGCTATGTTATATAAATCATAATAACCCGTAATGTTATTTAAACCATTGTTTTATATCAACTAGAATGACCCGACCTTAAACATTACATAATATAGTTAATTAAAATAGAATTTACTTTTATACATTTCAAAAGATATTTTAGGTTTATATTTTTATATAATTAGTTTATAATTCATACATAACAACCCACAATCATATAATGTGGATGCTACTAAAATTTTGTCATTTTTTCATAATACAACAGTCTTTAAAAATAAAACATGGTTTATTTTCATGAAGAATCTTCACAACATTCATAATGTATTATTCTTTTCTCTGACCCAACCTTAAACCGTATGATTTTTTTAAAACTCGGGATGATAAAAAAATTGGTAAGGGTCATAAAAAAAAGAAAAAATACATTCGTCTATGAATATTAATAAACATATTAAATCATTTTCACAATGATATACTTATCATAATTAATGTATCACATTCTTTTTCAAAACATGATATTTTCAAAAAGCATAAAAAACAATAATAAATAATTTAGGTAACTTAGGGAACCCTTTTCTTACCACACTTCCTTTTTATTTTGACCCTCACAACTACAATATTATTTTTAACCCTTATGACTACATTACAATGTTACCCTTATGGTTACCTTATTATACAATCACCACACATACACTTAGAATAACCATTATGGTCAAATTAAAACATAAACATACCTGATTCATTGGAGCTCTATCACAAACCAACCCATCATTATAAAAAATTTCCATGAATTGTAACATAATGATTAAACAAAAATACTTTCATTATAAAAATCATTCCTTGAGAAAACCATATATTAAAGGAATACATTACACATGAAAAGGAAAAAAATCATTGAAAATATCCATGTAATATTGTAAAGAAAACATAAAAAAATTGTGGTTTCATGGAATCATGGAAGGCTGCTCACGCTGTACATGTTAAAAACATTCCTTTAAATAAAATCTCTTACATAAAGTTATAATTCCTTAAAAAGAATTAAAACCTTTTGTATAATGGTTTATAGAGTATTATTAATTTATGTTATAACCATATTAATATTTATAATAAGTTATATAATATTATTATAATATATTTCCACTAATTTATTAATAATATTTTATTATTTTTATTTTTTTAAGTGCATTAATTTTATTGATTTATGGTTGGTTCATTAAGTCAAATGGTAATAGTAATCCATAAGATAGAACACACACATATATATAGGTCATTTTAAACAATTATATGTGAATTTAAAAATACTGTGATTGTGATAATAAGAAATGAAAACTCATCACCCAATACTGTGGTGAATTGACACACCATCAACGATGATTTCATTTTAAAGAATAAAGGGGTAAAATAAGAGTTTTAATGAAGGATATTCCATTAATGAAATTAAATTTCCTGATATATATGACACATTATTTATCATGAAACATTGTATAAGGTTTATGATATGGTAGGAGAGAGGAATAATTTAAAATAGAATAAGAATGAATTTACCTCTCAAATATTTCTCCTGTAGAACCTCCTTCAATAGCTTTAAATTGTTATTTTTTATGATAGAATCAATAATAGAATGTGTATAGGGGTGAGTAGAAATTTTTTTTGGCAAAAGTTATTCTAAATTTTTTTTATAAGGTAATGAAATTAAGTGATGAAAAGAGTCCCTTTTTATAATTGAGGTGAGGGGAAATTTAGAAATTATTAAAATATTAAAATATAATAATTCTAATATAGGGGTAAAGACTTTAAAAAGGCATGAAATGATAAATGGGATTACATTTTTGAAATAATCTTATCATATTTGTCCTTATTCAATATTTTTGTGATTTTTTTGTAATTTAATAATATATTATATTCATGAAAAATAATTTCTATCAAATTAAACAGAATTCATAACTATGACATTAAAAACATAAAAAGAGATTAAAAATAGAAAAAAAATTGTTTTATCATTGACATTTCATAGTATCTAGGAAATTTATTTATTACCATAAAAATTTCAAATTATATTTACTTTAATATATTTAATATTAGTTATTTAATTTTTTCATTAATTAGATAATTATTGCCTCATTGTTGTGAAATCCATTAAGGTAAATATTTATTCCATAAAGATTAAAATCAATATTAATGAAGAAGATAAATTTATCATATTTAAGATTAATATTTATTGTCTAATAAATATCCCAAAAATCCATATATTAAAATACTACTCATATAAAAAATGATAGTGTGAACAACGTAACTTTATTTTATGGAAAATATTATTATGGTAAGTGGAAGGATAGTCCACAAAAGTGATCCTCAGTTGGAAATTCCATAACTATTGATGGAATAAGATGAATTCCCCCCTTCGTACTAGTGGGAGGGGGATAATGGTATTTTACCACTCTATACGGCTTCACGGAAGCTCCACCTTCTTCCTTTATTTAACCCTAAGTTTCTCTAAAACATCTCAGTTGTTTCCCTAATCCCATTGGTTCTAGATATCCTATCTGGAACTCCAGAACTCTAGATTTATACATCAGAGTTCAATGATGCCTTAATTATCTTGTATATGACCGTATTGGATTGTTTCAGACATTTAAGTCCTTCGGTGGATGATTTTGACAGGTTTGTTTTTGGTAACTGGGGGATATTGGATCATGCAAGTTTTGGGTGTCCTCAAAAAATTTCATTCAAGGATTAACATTACCTCAGTAGAAGATTGGATCTAAAAATAGTATAGGGCTCCCTGTAATTATAAATACTACAAGTTATTTCTCTTTTGATGGTCGTATGATCTTCACATTAACTAGGATTCACCCTTTTTCATGAACTGGGTATGTCTCTATAAGCTTCCTTTTCCATTTCAAAACCCATCATTAATTCATATTTTGGGGAACCTGGTGGGTTTATTCCTATGCTATGAACGAAAAACCTTATCTTTGAGTCACTCAATTATTCTGTAAATTTGTTTATAAGTTGATGTCTCAAATACCACTATTGAGTGGGTCAGGATCATAGTTGTCCAATAGTTCATATATAAGAATGTTGTGGAATTTGAATCCTAGGTTGATTATTTCTCGTTGGGTAGTCAATTGGGTCACTTGGCCTCCCACTATCATCATGGAGTCAAGCATGGGAAAATTGATCTATAGTTGGGTATGGATGAATGTTCAGTCAACGAAGTGGAGTAGGAGGGATACAGAGGAACTGTTAAGGATCATCCTATATAGAATGAAACTAGATATAAGGATGACACACAGATTACCCAGAGTGTGGATGGAATTACTTAAACTGGGGATTGTGAGTTTTTTGATCATATTAGAATTGGTTGTGAGGATTCTGATCACAT
Organism: Viscum album; assembly: GCA_963277665.1. Taxonomy (NCBI): domain Eukaryota; kingdom Viridiplantae; phylum Streptophyta; class Magnoliopsida; order Santalales; family Viscaceae; genus Viscum; species Viscum album. The sequence continues at coordinate 954,424,090 of OY728143.1, read as the reverse complement.
GACATGAAATTAATCTATTCATGGAATGTAAAAAATTCAAATCATCTGACAACTGAAAAAATATCAGTGTCATATTTTGAAGGACATGACATGATCCTGAAAGGCCTTCAGCCAACAATAAGAGAGATGTTAATGTAAATGCTAATGCTTTTTATCGGGGGAATCTCAAGTTGATTGTTCTAAAATAGATAGGAAGGATTTGATCAAGGTGTGCATTTGTACATGAATAATGTTTTACATATGTATTATAAAAATGATGGGATGGATGAGGAAGTATCTAATGGTATGGTCTTGGAGGACACCAACACTCATCCCTAGTTTATGGGGTGAGGAATCATACAAATGAGTGATACTGATATATCATAGTTGAATCTAACTGATGGTGATTTCAGTCCCATTTCACATAAACAAAATCTTCAGGAGAAGTTCGAGGAACTGTACAAATCCTCTTCAATGCTGGATAAATGGGAAAATGATACAGATGATGAAAGGGTTAGAGAAAGTATCCCCATTAAAGCATTAGGTTGCGGTAAAGCCTCCTTCAAGGAAATTTTCAGACATGGTAAGAAAAAACTGACTAATAATGGGTTAATTAACACTTCTCCCCCCATTAGGAAGTTGAGGAAGGACTATTCCAACATGCGAAAGACTATTACTACCTGATCCTCATCTAAGGCATCAAAGTGATCTAATAATGATATTCTAAAAATATTTGATCTAGGTACCTCTCAATCAGAATATAAAACTGAAAATGAGTATGAGTATGGGAATGAGTTTTCATATTTTTACATGTAACTTTTATTTTACTAGATGTGGGATTTCACTATTCACTCCATATACTTTGTCTGTTAACTCTTTTTCTTACTTTTAATAAATGGTCAGAAGCTACTTCTTCTGACTAGACATTCCTGGTAACTTAACATTATTTTAACTAAAATATTACGAAGTATATTAATCATATAAAAGATTCTCTAAATGGTCATAAATTCAACCATTGTACAAACATGTTTTAGATATAATTAACCAATAAGATTTATCCATGTTTTTTGGAATTTAATGGTTTTTATAATTTTAACTAAAATAGTTTTATTGATTTTTCTTCCGATTCACAAGAACTGCATCAACATTTCATAAGCATTAATGTTAACTATTTCATAAATAAAAATTAAAAATAATTTATGATCATAAAAATGAATAAATTAGGTTCTAGATAATAATTTATATTCACTCATTAATTATATTTAATCTTAATCATGTTAAGTAAACATATTTAATTTCATTATTTGACATTTCATTCCTTACGCAAGATTTGTACAATCATTTGGGTAAGAATCAATTTATATGACTCTAAAATTAGAAACCATAACCCAAAAATATCAATTGTAAAAAATAATTAATAAAAAAGTTAATCAAATGCTTTTGAGCACTAAATTATTTTCCAAAAGGAACCAAATTTGACATTGTCAACGTTACGCAAGCACTGCATCGACACTCACAGTGATTTTTATACTTATAATGAGAAATATTTTAATTAAAAATATTTTAATTATTCATTGAAAAATATTTATAATATAATATAATTTATTTATTCATTTTATATGTTTAATAAATTTTACATCATAATTATGTCTTAATGATATGACAAATTATCGTATAAAAAACTATATTTTTTTAAAATTCACAAAATATATAAATTTTTCATAAAATTCTGAACAATTTATAATAAGATAAATTAATCACGTTGAATTCAAAAAAAAAATTAGTTTTTTAAAATTTAAATTCTAAAATTTTAAAAATAATTAGTTATATATAACCATATAAAAAATTAGTTTAATAGAATTATTTATTTTAAAATTTATTTAGAATAGTGAATTTAACTACTCAATTCAATAATACTAATATGAAAAAAAATTATTCTCTTCGTACCTGGGATGTTATTGATATCCTTGGTGATGATCAACGATCCATCAAGGGGTGAATAAATTTATTGCATATTGTATTTATGCTCGTATTCTTCTTCTTATTGTCTCGATGATAAATTATAGAAAGTATACTTTTTTTCTTGTATGATTTCCCTTGAGTAGATAATTTCCATCTTGTTCTGGGATATTGAATTATGGCAGAGAACCACTGTTGTGATTGAATTCTATTTTGGTGTGTATGGCAGTTATATATGTGTTTTATAATTTCTTCTTTTTATAGCTTACACATCAATTGGACATTGTTTATAAGATCAATAATGTCATATATAGGTCTTCCTAATGGAATTGAAATGACCAAATATATGACCATTATATGAGTTTATTACCACCTTATTTTAATATTATTTTTATGATATCAAGAGTTTTTTTTACCTAAATAAGGATGTTATTTTGGAACCAGTATCATTATAACCAACTAAAACATGGTGATTATGATATTTATGAATAATTGAGATAATGTAATTTTAAATTTATTGAACACACTTCAATTGAAATCCATAACTTCTATAAATATCTACATTAGATGTAAATTATTTTTTGGAAACGTTCCATATTGGGTGACATAAACATGTAGACTTCAAAATGGACTATTTGAATCATTGAAAAAATAAAAAATAAATAAATAATCATTTAAATAATTATATATTGGATCATGTCAATAAATATTCTAGTTTCCTAAGGGTTCAGCCTCATACCTAAAATATACCAATATAGGAATTGGGTTAATAAATTAATTTGGGCTGTTGAAATTAAGGATTTTTGTGGGAAGATACTAATATCAAGGTATGTACACCATATTTGATAAATAAAAATTAAAGTGATTCATTTAAAAATTAATCAAAATATTTAAAAATATGTGGCTTCATGAAAAAAAATATATAATTCACCCCATTATTAATGGTAAAATCTTGGTACCTTTATAAAAACAATTGGTACAATAGTTAAAAGGTTTATTCTTGGTGAATCTATCACTCAAAAATGTTTATTTTGTATATATTGATTAATATAGAGAAATTTAAAATTGGTAAGAGGAATAAAATTATTAGTAAGAAATTTCATTAAATATGGGAGAGTTTAATGATATTAGATCATATATTTCTAATCCTGGATATTTATTATTTTGTAATTATTGGAATAAAAAATTGTGATCTAACTGAGTTGGAATTGAATAAACCAAATAAGAAACTATTGAATACCAATTAAAAGGCTAAAAATGGTTTATCTATAGACCTATAGAATTATATAAATCTAATAGTATTGAGTTTATCTTCTTATAAATCTATATAGTTTGAATTTTCTCAAAATTTTATAGAGATAAAATCATGAGGGTGGTAATGCTTCCCATATTACATAAATTTTTTTAATGCTTGAAAATAATTCCCATTAAAAGTACTGATTAAATATTAAACATAATTATTTATATGGTTTCTTAAATGAGATAAATTGGAAGAAAATTAATGATGCTGAAATTGAGAAGAAATTATTAAGAATTGATCCACATTTTTACTATGAAAAGGTTTTACCTTTGATCAAAAAAGTTTAGTTAAGATTTTTTTGATGATCTATAAAGTAGTTTATCATATTATGAGATTAGATTAAAATAATAATCACATTTTTCTCCTTATTTAATTGATATTAATTTTGAATCCATTTAAAATTTTACACTATATCCTGATGAGGAAATATTATATGTAGGTGAAAAGAAATTCAACGATTTCTATAAAATTTGAAAGATGTAATGGTTGGTTTCAAGGTAAATTACCCCCATCATGATTGTAGTATGGAAAGATTAGTTATATTACTATTATATAACAAAGAATATTTAAAGGAGAAGGTGTTGGGATTGATTTTTAAAAAAATGAAATAAAAAAACAGATTCAATGGAAGATTAACAAATCTATTCATGATAAAAAAATGTAAGAAAAAGTTCCAATAGAGTTATGTCAGCCAAGAGAATGATGATGGAGAATCAATATTTAATTAATATTGTTATTTATTACTAATGAAGTGATGATGGTTTTTATTTATGGAAAACAAGATAAATAATGTATTTTTTTAAACATAAATAATTCACTTAATGTTTCTGTTGAATAAATTTATTTTAATAAATTTTAAAATTATGAAAAATAAGTGTCATTAAAAACTAATGATATGATTATATTTATGAAATTAAACTTTCAACAACTCATCATAAAAAAGAATTTTCATATTTTTTGGAACTTCGGAAAATTTTGAATGTATGATTGATTTTAAACAAATGATTAAATAATGATATGATTATTTATGATCTTATTATTTGTGTTGAAGAAAAATAAAATATGGTGCAGTTGACTAAATAATATGTTGTCACTATGAAATAAAACATGATTCATATAAGGCCCCGGCCACGCCCCGACCTTAAACATTACTTAATATTGAATTAAATGAATAATTCCCATTGAGTATATTTTCAGGTTTAGAGTTTTAGATAATTAGATCATAACTATTACATCTCAAATGATTACATAGTAGACACTTCTACAAAGTTTCCTTTTTTTCAATACATGAACTCTAAAAAAATTCATTTCTAGTTCCATGTTTAAGAAGCATCACTTTTCCTTGATCCCATCCTTGACCATATTCCACATTATGTCCTCTGAAAAACATTTCAAAAAAACTTGGGCTGATCATAAAAAGCTCAGTAAGGGATACACAAAGAAGGAAAACTGTTAGTTTTTCAAAACAACAAGTAAACCAAGAATACATTATCAAAGTAATACTTTTCACCTTTATGGAGTAGTAAATACTCTTCACTGAATAAAATATCATTAATTACCCTTTTGTAACCAAAATATTACTAGAAAACCCATATAAAGAACACATGACATATAAAGGTAACTTGGGACATAAACGTACTTAAATGGAATAACTATACGGTCGACTTCCACACATATTACTTAATGGTATATCCATACGGCCGACTTCCATACCCAATGCATTGGAGGTTATAACATAACCACCCGTCCTGGTATTCACGGCACCACCCGTCATATGGTTTATCATGTAACCACCCGTCAAATGTTCAAGTACCATTATAACATCATAAGAAATAAAACAAATATAATGGAAAGAAAAAATTTACACATTTCAATCACAATATATCACTAAAATATATTGAAATAAAAAATCCATTATAAAAACCATTTTCAATACCAAAATACATAAAAGAGTATATGTTATTTATTTCCTTTTAAAAAAAGCATCCCGACTTGTTGAGGAAGCCAAAGACCAAATAATACTCGTGGCGGTGGAAAAGGTCGTTGTCACCACATACGTTAAAAGAGATATTCCTTTTTGTCATTTTGTAAAATGCTTAGTAGAAAAATATTCCTTTTGTATAAAATTTAATGAAAAAGGGGTTTATACAGTGTATAAAAGAAATCCTTGTATTGGAACAAAATATGCCTCAAGGAAAGGAGATTGAGACGAAGTCCCTTACCTCATGTCCGACGTGACTTGATTGCTATTTAATCTCATCAATAATAAACTAGTGTTAATTTATACTTTCTTAAGAACCATTTTCAAGCTTACTATTCCTTTTATATCACTTATTTCCATGTTATAAACATTTTGTAAACATTTAAGTTAATAATGTTCATTTTGTCGATATCTGGTTCATAAGTAAAAAATGGACTTCTCACAATTACATGTTGTTCATGTGGTCAAAATTTCATTATATCCGGAATGATATTCATGATTTGGATATCATATATATCATATATATCCATCATATATATGTATTTATAATAGTATATAACATTTAGAGGTAAGAAATTAAATGCACCGTCCATGGAGACGGTAAGTCGTACGTACGCATGAACGCTACTTTCATTTCTATTTCATATTTAATGGAGTGAAATAATAATGATATAAAGGTATATTATAAAACCAGTATTATATCATATATAATAACATTACCTCCATCCTTTATACATCCCACATATGGCATTAACTAATAAAATAACATTGAGGGGGCGGTAGTCCGTACTTCCTAAAATGAAATTATCGTGTTTACCCACAATGGAAACAATAAAGTTATGCCACAAATGAAAAATACAGAAGCATAAGGAAAACATAAAAATAATATATATCATATATAAATAGAATTACATCTTAATGGTCACCATGAAAGGTGTTAAAAGAAGATTGAACAATCATCGTTTCGTGAGGCAGAAATTCTCCAACCACAGAAACAGTATGTTCTTTAACCATTAGATGAAGGTGTGTGCAGGTGTAGCTCTAATCCTTCTCATAAAAACATCCTAATATATTTAAGATACTGGTGTTTTTACAAAAGAAATGAATAAAAAGAGTTTAGGGGCTTGGATAAGCAAAAAAAACATAAGAACACAAGAGAAGACACTACCTTTAAATCGGGCAACTCTTTTTGATTGGTGCTCAAAGTCTTCCTTGGAAAGACTTCTGCACAAAGTGAGGCTTCTAGGAGTAATAGAGGGATGTGTAGAGACAAAATGGTCAGGGTTTGGCCGAGCAAATGGCTTGAGAGGTGTAGGTAAGGTGGTAGAGGTGGGGGCCTTTTATAAGAGGAGAGGAGGGGCACTTTTGGAAAGTTATAAAAGGTTACTTTATTATAAAATGATTTTCGGATTTAAAAGGTCCCAAAATTATAAATTCTGAGGATAAGGTGATATGAGTTCTAAATCCACCCATCCAATAGGTTTTCGAAAAGTTTAGGTCTTATAATTTACATTATATTTTCATTTTATTTAAATCGTTAAATAATAAGGTAATCGCTGCATCATTATGGTGTCATAAATAATTTAATTTATTTATTGTATAAAAATTATAAAAACTATCATGATGTAGGATATATTTTTATATTTCTAATGAATATTTATATTCAAAAATATGACTTGTTTAACCCCATTTAAAAATAGTTTTAGTAAAACAACACATGTTTGTGAAATTTTTATTTTAACATTAAATAAAAAGTTATTATTGTCATTTTCTTACCAAAGTGGCTCCATGAAGTCCCCAAGTTCACCCATGTATTTTAATGTTAGGCCATGACACATACAATAAGGTTAGTACATGTGTCAAGGCCATTTAATATTATTAAAACATTTTTTTTACTTTAACTTACACTAATTACCTCTAATCACGATTAAAAACCTAAAAGTTACTATTCACCAAAAATTATTTTAATCCCATTGAAACAAATTTTAATTCTTAATGAAAAACATGTATTTTGGATTTTTGAAATTCAAAACAAAGAGGTGGTAAATTTTCATTTAAAAAAAAAATCAGTTTTTTAAGTACCACTTAGTGGTTTCACTATTCATCAAAAAATGATGTTTTTCAGAAAAATACCAAAACTTCACCCTAAGCTATATTTGATATTCCAAATTCAAAAATGATGTCTATTTTAAAAAATTAAAATCATATAAGTTACATTAATTAATTTAAAAATTAATTCCCGCTGTCAGAACAAATAGCATGTTTTTATGAAACAATATATATCAAAAGATTGACACTAGTTTAAGTCCAATTTCAAAGTGAAATTAATTCCAATGACCACTATTGGATTAAATGGTAAAAATATATTCTAATTTCACTTTAGAACCAATTAAAAATATAATATAATAATGTAAATAAATTATATTAAATATAGGATTCGAATTAAAACACAACATTTTTCATTATTCATTAAAAAATGAACTTTATCGGAAAAATACCAAAACTTTACACAAAGTATATTTTGATGTCCCGATTCTAAAGAAGAATTTTATTTAGTACAATAGAATGTATAATAGTGACCAAAACTAAATTTAATGACGGTTCTCCATCAAAAGGCGATAAGTGGACCTTTTGTGAAAATTAGAGTATATATGCCTAAAATTGAATTCTTTTCGTATTTTAAGCCTTTATGCTTTATTGGATAAATGTAAAAACATTTGACAGACATATATAATAATATTTTAGTTATTTCTATTCATTCCCACAAATACAATGACTACGTGTTAACTACCATTTAAAATAATATTATTTTATTACTAGTGTGCAACGTAAGATTTCAAAGAAACTCTTTGTTGCGTATCAGGTACGCTATCGAACATAGAAATTCCTTTAAAGTAAAATTAATAATTAATTTGTAAATATTAATAAATATAAAAATGTTTTATTCTTTATTTACATGGGATGTTACATCCTTCCCCCCTTTTGGGAATTGCATCGTCGCAATTTTATTCACTTATCAAAATAAGTGGGGGTATTTATCCCTCATAGCATTTTCAGATTCCCACATTGCCTCTGAAACCATATGGTTTTTCTACAAAACCTTTACCTGGTGAATTACCTTATTCCGCAACACTTTCTCTCTATGGTCAAGAATCTGGACTGGTTGTTCTTCATAAGGGGGATTCTCTTCCAACTAAACTACCTCTGGGCTCAAAACATGAGATGGATCTGGCATATACTTTCTCAACATCGAAACATGAAAAAAATTGTCTAACTGAGATAAACTCGGAGGTAAAGCCACTCGGTAAGCAACTGATCCAACTTTATCCAGAATTTCATATTGTCCAATGAACCTTGGACTCAGCTTTCCTATTTTACCGAATCACATCACACTTTTCCATGGTGAAACTTTGAGAAAAACATGATTACCTACCTCGAAAGATAGATCCATCCTCCTGTTGTCTGCCTAACTTTTCTGTCTGCTCTGAGCTGTTCTCATGTGTTTCTGAATCAATAGAACGTTTTCTGCTATCTCTTCTACCAATTCTGGTCCCATTAGCTTCCTTTCACCCACTTCATCCCAAAAAGCTGGATTTTGACACTGCTTCCCATCTAATGCCTCAAATGGTTCCATCTGTATACTAGAATGAAAACTGTTATTATATAAAAATTCAACCAAAGAAATATTTTGGTCCCAACTTCCCTTATAATCCATCGAACAAGAACATAGCATATCCTCCAAAGTCTGAATTGTTCATTCTGACTGCCCATCTGATTGAGGATGAAAATCTATACTAAAATTTAATTCAGTACCCAACGACTTATGAAGGCCTCTACAAAAGATAGAAGTAAAACTGATATCACGATCAGATACAATCGATAGGGGAACTCCATGAAACCTGACTATCTCTTTAAGATACAATTGAGAAAGTTGATCTAGAGAGAAAGTATCTCGAATTTGAAGGAAATGAGAAGATTTAGTCAAGCGATAAAAAATAACCCAAATTGCATTATTACCTCAAGATATCTTCGGTAATCCCAAAACAAAGTCCCTGGATATATTTTCCCATTTCCACTTCGGTACTATTAAAGTCTGAAGCATCCCATTTGGTAACTGCCGCTCTTCTTTAACCTACTGACAAGTCAAACACTTCACAGTAAAATCAGCAATATCTCTTTTCATTCCATCCCACCAGTAATACTCTCGCAGATCTCTATACATCTTAGTACTGCCAGGATGAACTAAAAACGGGGAACTATGAGCCTCACATAACAACTCATTCTTCAACTGTGAATCACAAGGCACACATAATCTTTTCCCAAATCTCAAAACACAATCATTACCAATATTAAATTTAGGCAACTTACCCTTCTGAACCAGCTCTACCTTTTTCTGCAACCCACTGTCTTTCTTCTGTACTTTCTTAATTATATCTGATTGAGATGATCTCACTGATACATGAAACAAAATAGATGAACTTCCTACACCAACAACTTCTATGATAAATTTTATCAAATCAAAAACCAAGGGATCTCATTCCAAACGTAGCATGGTTAATGAAGCGTTACTTTTTCGACTCGAAGCATCAGCCAGTTTATTTTCTTTTCCCGGATCGTAATGAATTGTACAATCATAATCCTTGATTAATTCTAGCCATCACCTCTGTCTCATTTTCAATTCTTTCTGAGTGAAAATATATATTAAAATTTTGTGATCAGTATATATTTCACACTTTACTCCATACAAATGATGCCCCAAATGTTTAGAGCAAAAACAACTGCAGCTAATTCCAAGTCATGTGTAGGGTAATTTACCTCATGAGTTTTCAACTGACGTGAAGCATATACAATTACCTGATCATTCTGCATAAGGACACAACCAAGCCCCTTCAACGAAGAACCACTGTATATAACAAACTCACCATTCTGAGAAGGAAGTGCCAAAACTGGAGCATTCACCAATCTTCTTTTCAACACCTAAAAACAATCATCACATTCTTTTTTCCAGATAAACTTAACACACTTTCGAGTTAGCTTAGTCATTGGACTAGATAACCATGAAAAATTTTCAACAAACCTTTGTTAGTAACCTGCCAAACCAAGAAAACTACGGATCTCAGTTATATTTGTGGGTCTTGGCCATTCTTTAACAACTTTTGTTTTAGCAGGATCAACAGTTAAGCCATTTTTTGAAACAATGTGACCAAGGAAAGAAATTTATTGTAACCAAAACTCACACTTGCTGAATTATCCATACAGTTTATTTTCTTTTAAGGTTTGCAAGATAACCCTTAAATGACTTTCATGCTTCTCTTTAATTTTAGGAAACACCAAAATATCATCAATGAAAACATCCACAAACTTATCCAAGAACTCATGGAAAATTTTATTCATAAGGTCCATGAATACAGCAGGTGCATTGGTTAACCCAAAAGGCGTAAATACAAATTCATAATGGCCATATCTATTACGAAACGCAGTATTCGGAACGTCTTATTCTTTTACTTTCAATTGATGGTACCCCGAACTCAAGTCAATCGTTGAAAAATACTGAGCTCCCTGGAGCTGATCAAACAAATCATCGATATGAGGAAAAGGATACTTGTTCTTAACAGTGATATTATTCAAGGCTCTATAATGAATTTAAAGTCTCATTGAACTATTTTATTTTTAACAAATAAGATAGGATCACCCCATGGTGATGTGCTAGGTCAAATGAAACCTTTATCTAATAACTCCTGCAATTGCTTCTTTAACTCTAAAAGTTCAACTTGAGCCATTCGATAAGGGGGTTTTGAAATTGGCTTAGAATTCAGAACTAAGTCGATAGTAAATTCAACTTCCCAATCATGAATAATACCAGGAAACTCATCATGAAAAACATCAAGATACTCATTTACCACTGGCACATAATTAATCTGAACAGTTACTTTATTTTGAATAATATGTGAAATATAACATTCATTTCCATCTTTTACTAGTTTCTCAACTTCCTGATATGTTATCAAAAGCAAGGGTTTATTCTTGTACACAAACTAAAAATCCTTCTAAAAAGAAACCATTTTAGCTCTCCAATCAATCTTAGCATGATAAACAGAAAGCCAATCCATGCCCAAAATAGCATAAAACTCTACTAGAGGAAAAAAATAAGGTTTGCAGGTAGATTCTTTCCGCACACATAGATAGAAAGGTTCTTATAATTTCTTTTTCTCTCAACGTTTCCTCCATGTGTTTTTACCATAAGTTCAGGATTCATATCTTGAGATGGAATTCCCAATTTACTAGAAAAATTATCAGAAATGAATGAATGTGTAGACCCTGAATCAAACAACACATTGGCATAATCTGAACAAACAAACAATGTACCTGATACTACTTCATTCGATGGACCAACATCTACTAATGTAGTTACAAGGGATTTCACCACCCCTTTCTGCTTGTAGTCTGGCTGCTTTCCCCCCAGTTGAGTTCTTCTTTAGACACTCATTTGCATAATGACCCATTTCATTACACATAAAACATCTTACCACTGGATTTTCATTGCCTTCTTGATCATCTTCCTTACAGTTGCGAGAAATATAACCTGACTTACCACACCGAAAGCACTTTCCAGACTTGGATAAACATTCTCCAGGATTCATTTTACCACACTTCTCATAGGATGAATATTTTGTTTTCTTACCTCTTTGTTTCTTTGATAAATTCTTCCCCTTTTTCTGCCAATTGAACCTCTTATTCTGTTGTTTGTCAAAGAACACCTGATCATCGGTAAACTCCATTTCCACCTTCTCCACACATCGAACAAGTTTTTCATAACTTTTGAACTCCCAAGAAGCTAAAGACCTTCGATACTTTGGATTTAACCCTGTGTAAAAATGGTTGATTTTACTATCAAGATCTCGTCTGATGTTTGGAGCATACCCTTCCAGTCGAGTGAACTCTGCTTCATAAGCAGCCACTGATTCATCCTCCTGCTTCAATTCTATGAATTTCTTTTCCATCCTAAGATGAACAACCTTAGGAAAATATTTCTCAAGAAACATACCTTTGAATTCATCCCAGTGAAGATCATCAATCTCATCACTATCCCTGATATTTTTCATCATCGACCACCACTGATCTGCTTCACCTTCAAAACGGTAAATAGTAAGACTAACCTTTTGATGTTTCTGAACACTCCATGATATCAAAAATCTTCTCTAGTGCTTTAATCCACCCTTCAGCTAGCACAAGGTCAGATGATCCTCTGAATTATAGGGGACGTAGCCTCATGAAATGTTCCACCACTGACATGTTCCTCTGTGGTTGATCTGGTTGATATCGTGCATGGATACCACCACATTTTATAGCCAGAGTCAACTATGCAATCACTACAACCAACTATTCAGTTCCTATTCTGACCATCTCAGGTTGCTGATTTGGAAGGCTGTCTTCCTCCTAATGTCGTTCTAACATAGCTACCTTGTTTTCTCTATAGAAAACCATTCTGAACATAGAAATATCTTAGGTGAAGCAACATGGTAATCTTTAAATGCTATATCATTTCAATCATACCATAAATTAATTTATAATTTAACAATTTTCTAACTCCTAAAGCTGTCTAAACCGACCTCTGATACCAACTATAAGGCCCTGGCCAGGCCCCGACCTTAAACATTAATTAATATTGAATTAAATCAATAATTTTCATTGAGTTTATTTTCAGGTTTAGAGTTTTAGAGAAATAGATCATAACTATTACATCTCAAAAGATTACACAGTAGACACTTTTACAAAGTTTCCTTTTTTTTCAAAACATGAACTCTAAAAAAAAGTCATTTCTATTTCCATGTTTAAGAAAGAATGAATTTTCCTTGATCCCATTCTTGAACCTATTCCACATTATGTCCTATGAACAACATTTCAAAAAAACTTGGGGTGAGAATAAAAATCTCAGTAAGGGCTACACAAAGAAGGAAAACTGTTAGTTTTTCAAAACAACATGTAAACCAAGAATAATTTATCAATGTAATAATTTTTACCTTTATGGTGTAGTAAATACTCTTCGCTGAATAAAATATCATTACTAACCCTTTTGTAACCAAAATATTACCATAAAACCCATATAAAGAACACATAACATATAAAGGTAACTTAGGACATAAACATACATAAATGGAATAACCATACGACCGACTTCCACACATATCACTTCATGGAATAGCCATACGACCGACTCCCATACCCAATGCATTGGATGTTATAACGTAACCACCCGTCCTGGTATTCACGGCACCACCTTTCATATGGTTTATCATGTAACCACCCGTCAAATGTCCAAGTAACATTATGAAATCATAAGACATAAAACAAATATAATGGAAAGAAAACATTTCCACATTTCGATCATAATATGTCACTAAAATATATTGACATAAACAATCCATTATAAAATCCATATTCAATACCAAAATACATAAAAGAGTATATGGTATTTATTTTATTTTAAAAAAGACATCACGACTTGTTGAGGAAGCCAAAGACCAAATAATACTCGCGGCGACAGAAAAGGTTGTTGTCACCGCGTACGTTAAAAGAAACATTCGTTTTTTGTAAAACTCTTCATAGAAAAATATTCCTTTTGTATAAAATTAAAATTAAAAGCGGTTTATACACTGTATAAAAGAAAGCCTTGTATTAGAACAAAATATGCCTCAATGAAAGGAGATTGAGACGAAGTCTCATACCTCGTGTCCAACATGACTCGATTGCTCTTTAATCTCATAAATAATAAACTAGTGTTAATTTCTACTTTCTTAAGAACGTTTTTCAAGATTACTATTCCTTTTATATCACTTATTTCCATGTTATAAATAGTATGTAAACATTTAAGTTAATAATGTTTGTTTTGTCGATATCTGGTTCATAAGTCAAAAATGGACTTCTCACAATTACATGTTGTTCATGTGGTCAAAGGTTAATTATATCCAGAATGGTATTCATGATTTGGATATCATATATATCATATATATCTAGCATATAAATGTATTTATAAAAGTATATAACATTTATATGTATGAAATGAAATGCACCGTTCATGGAGATGGTAATCCGTACGTACACATGAACGCTACTATCATTTCTATTTCATATTTAATGGAGTGAAATCATAATTATATAAAGGTATATTATAAATCCAGTATAATATCATATATAATAACATTAAATCCATCCTTTATACGTCCCACATATGGCATTAACAAATCAAATCACTTTGAGGGGGCAGTAATCTGCACTTCCTAAAATGAAATTATCGTGTTTAACCACAATGGAAACCATAATGGTATGACACAAATGAAAAATAAAGAAGAATAAGGAAGACATAAACATAATATATATCACATATAAATAGAGTGACATCTTAATGGACACCATGAAAGGTGTTAAAAGAAGATTGAACAATCATTGTTTCATGAGGTAGAAAATCGCCAACCACAGAAACAGTATGTTCTTTAACCATTAGACGAAGGTGTGTGTAGGTGTAGCTCTCATACTTCTCATAAAAACATCCTAGTATATTGAAGATACTGGTTTTGTTACAAAATAAAGTAATAAAAAGAGTTTATGGGGTTGGAGAAGCAAAATAAAACATAAGAACACAAGAGAAGACACTACCTTTAAATCAGGTAACTCTTTTTGATTTGAGCTCAAAGGCTTCATTTGAAAGACTTATGCCCAATGTGAGGCTTCTAGGAGTAATAGAGGGATGTGGAGAGACAAAATGGGCAGGGGTTGGCCAAGCCAAAGGCTTGAGAGGTGTGGGTAAGGGGGTAGAGGTGGGGGCCTTTTATAAGAGGAGAGGAGGGGCACTCTTGGAAAGTTATAAAAGGTTACTTTATTATAAAATAATTTTCGGATTTTAAAGGTCCGAAAATTATATATTTAGAGGATAAGGTGATAAGAGTCTGAAATACACGCATCCAATAGGTTTTTGACAAGTTTATGTCTTATATTTTTCATTATCTTTTCATTTTATTTAAATCGTTAAATAATGAAGAAATCGCTACATCATCATAGTGTCATAAATAATTTAATTTATTTAATGTCTAAAAATTAAAAAAAATATTGTGATGTAGGAAATAGTTTTAAATTTATAATGAATATTTATAGTAAAAAATATGACTTGTGTAACCCCATTTAAAAATTATTTTAGTAAAGCAACACATGTTTGTGAAATTTTTATTTTAACATTAAATAAAAAGTTATTAATGTCATTTTCTTACCAAAGTGGCTCCATGGGGTCCCCATGTTGACCCATGGATTTTCATGGTCGGCCAAGACACATCCAATAAGAGTAGGTCATGTGTCAAGGTCATTTAATATTATTAAAACATTATTTTTACCTTAAATTACACTAATTACCTCTAATCGCGATTAAAAACTTAAAAAGTTACTATTCACCAAAAATTATTTTAATCCCATTGAACCAAATTTTACTTATTAATGAAAACCATGTATGTCTGATTTTTGAAATTCAAAACACAGAGGTGGTAAAATTTCATTTTAACAAAAAAAAATCAGTTTTTTAAGTACCACTTAGTGGTTTCACTATTCATCAAAAAATGATGTTTTTCAGAAAAAATCCAAAACTTCACCCTAAGCTATATTTGATATTAAGAATTCAAAAATTATGTCTATTTTAAAAAATTAAAATCATATAAGTTAAATTAATTAATTTAATAATTAATTCCCACAGTCAGAACAAATAGCGTGTTTTTATGAAACAATATATATCAAAAGATTGACACTGGTTTAAGTCCAATTTCAAAGTGAAATTAATTACAATGACCACTATTGGATTAAATGGTAAAAATTTATTCTAATTTAGATTTAGAACCAATTCAAAAGATAATCCAATCGTGTAAATAAATTATATTAAAAATAGGTTTTGAATTAAAATAAAACATTTTTCACTATTCATTAAAAAATGAACTTTATCGGAAAAATACCAAAAATTTACACAAAGTAAATTTTGATTTCCCAATTCTAAAGAAGAATTTTATTTAGTCCAATAGAATTTATAAGAATGACCAATACTATATTTAATGACGGTTCGCCATAAAAACGCTATAAGTGGACATTTAGTGAAAATTAGAGTATATATGCCTAAAATTGAATTCTTTTCGTATTTTAAGCCGTTATCCTTTATAAGATAAATGTAAAAACATTTAACAAGCATATATAATCATATTTTAGTTATTTATATTAATTACCTCCAATACAATGAATACATGTTAACTACCATTGAAAACAATATTCTTTTATTACTGGTGTGCAACGTAAGATTTCAAAGAAACTCTTTGTTGCGTATCGGGTACGCTATCGAACATAGAAACCCCTTTAAAGTAAAATTAAAATTTAATTCATAAATATTAATAAATATGAAAATGTTTTATTCTTTATTTACCTAGGATGTTACAATTCATGTTTGAAATTTAGAATGTAAAAATTATATCTAGTGCTTAGATTCTATAATAGTGATTTGGAAAATAATTTTTTTTTTAAAATACAATAATTTGGCATACAAACGGTGATATCTTAGGATTTGTAACACTATTTATAGGTGTTTATTATGGTTATCCCATATATTTGAACACACTAAGATGTTGTCCACAAACACCACAACAAAAGAATCCACATATCACTAAAATATCTCTTTCATCAAATCCATGAAGACTGCTGGTGTGTTTGTTGGACTTAAAGGCATGAATGCATATTCATAGTGGCCATATCTGCTTCTAAAAGCTATGTTTGGAATATCCTCCTTCCGAACTAGCAATTGGTGATATCTAGATCGCATGTCAATTTTTGAGAATGATTAAAATCCCTTTAATTTATCGAATATATCATCAACACGTGGAAGTGGATATCATTTCTTTATGGTAACTTGGTTAAGCTTATGATAACCATCACACAGAAAAAGAGTTCCATATACTTTCTTCATGAAGAAGATCGATGTTTCCCATGGATATGTACTTGGTTGAATGAAACCCTTGCATTCCAGCTCCTCCAAATTCACTTTCAATTCCCTTAGCTCTATTGGTTCCATTCTATTCGATGGAAGGGAAATAGTACTGTTCCTCGTAAGAAGGTCAATCCTAAACTCTACTTCCCTTATAAGTTGTAACCCTGATAATTTCTCTAGAAATACCTTTTAAAATTGATCCACAAATGTTGGAAAATTAATTTCCTCAATCTCTTCCATTGATTCCAAAGTCAATGCTGTCAACTGATAAGAGATAGTTCCCACTTTTGTTGTCAACATTCTCTTTTCCCCTTTCTTTACCATCCTCTCTCCTCTGAAGTGATGCTCAATGCCATCTTCAGTTGTGAAACTAACTGTTATGCTATAACAGTTGATGTGAGATTTAAATGATTTAAACCAATCCATTCCAAGGATTACATCATTGAAATTCATGTCCAACATTGAGAAGATCCATTTTCGCTCATCTTCATCAAAAATTATAAGACATGCTCGACACACAAATGCTTTACATTCTCTTTCTTTTAGATTAGTTTGCAGTTTTAAAACAGAAGGCATCATTTCCAACTATAAACATAGCAATTATATATCATGAGAAGTAATGAAAGAATGAAATTCACCATTATCTAAAATACTATTCACAAGGGTAGAATTCAAAAGAATCATACCTCTCACCATAGATTGTTCATTATAATCATCAATAATCATTAACCCAGATATAGAAAATTGCATTGTCACTACACTATTTTCCTTGTTTCTTTGCTAATATTTCCTTGGCTGAGGAGTCCTGGTATTTCTAGAATCACCATGGGTAGCTCTACTATGCTGATGAGATTGATTCTATTATCCTCGTCCTGTCGAAGCATGTGATTCTTGTGACACCTGAGAAGTGTCTCGAGCACATGACCTTGGAGCACTGTGATAATTATGCTGAAGATGCCCTATCTTGTTGCAATTATGGCATGTTCAAGGTCGTATTATAAACTCTCACATTATGTGGTCGAGGGAACCACATTGAAAGCAACCTACTTTTCTCAATGGTCGTGGAGGAAGGTTTAGAGATCCAGTCGTCTGATTTCCACTTCCACCTTGAAAATATGTGTCCCTTTTCTGATTACTACAAGTGTTTGAGTTCCCACCATTACCTATGTGTATAATCATACATCCACACATAGACATTGAGATATCACATTGAGCCACAATCCCTCTGTTCACTATCTCCAAATAATCCATAATTTAGAGTACTTAAATATTTGATCGAATCTCTTACTGTAGCCCTGATTCGAAGATCTATGCCTTCAAGGATGCACTTGCCGCAACATCTAGTGAAAAAAAATTCGTGAACTTATCGGAATACTTTGTGAAAAAGAGACAATCATGTTTCTTGTTAAAGAAGTCCTTTTTTAGATCTAGAACGTGTGAGGATAGAATGTTTTGGTGAACTATTCCTCAAAATCATCCCTTATAAGGACTTCATCCAATTTATCCTACACCATTAAATCCCACCACTGGCATGAAAGATCCTTGAGCATGTACGTTTCCATATTGAACATTATCTCTACCAGTGTGCCAATGAATTCGAAGATGTGAATCATCCTACTGAGCCACACCTTGGACTTCTCGGGTTTAGCATCACCCCAGATGTTTGGTGGATTCTTATTCATGAATTGGATGGTGTGATCCAAATAACTTGGCTCATTCCTCTGGTTTACCGTATCCACAACATGAAATGCCTAGACAATACTCTGAACAAGTTCTTAGTTCACTTGTTTTTTAGGTGCAACCACATTCTCCGCAGGTTCTTTGGGTTGATTTTGATGATGCCCACCGGGTTCCATTTTCTAAACCAGCAACAAAATCTATCAATCTCACACTGTAGCAATTTATGGCTTAGCATTTCAAATTTATCACATCAAATATCACAACATTGTTCTCCAAAAAACAATCTTTATCCCTGTTCAACCATTTTTTAAAACATTAAAAATGTTTTTTTGTAATTAAACCATTTTTAAAATACCAAATATCCTTGTTTGAGAATATTTCATTTGGAAACAAATTCTACATTTTTAAAAAATTTACAACTAGAAAAAAATCTTAAATCCTTACTCCAAATGAAATATACAATCCTAGTGGGAATCCATTCATCTATAATGCATGTCATACTGGTCTCATTGGATAAACCCATAAAAATGAGATTTCTAAATCCTGGAAGTGTCTCCAAACACTTATGTACACAACTCCTTGGTAACTTTATGTTCAACATAAAAGGGTTAGCTACATCCTTTTATGATATACATTTCATGTTCTGACTATCCTACCCCTTTCTAAGATTTCATCCTAAGGAATAGACAAGATAGAATTTCAAATCCAAGACCAAGAACACTGATGAAAACTTGTTATGCAAGGACCGAACAAGATGATAACATGTGTACCATAGAGGAAGGAATAAACTGATATAATATGTAATGACCCTCTAATTCTCATTGGCTTGAGAGCATAATGAGTCATTACTTGTCCTTATGTGACATTCCCACGATGCCACAAGATGGAAATAAATTCTTATGGGTTTCAATACAAGTGGGGGATGATTTACCCTTTAAGAAATAAACGATTCAACCAACCAAGCATAACCAAAACATTCACAATATAATGCAAGAAAAAATGAGAGACAACTTAATAACTTCATTTATCTCAAAACCAAATCAATGTGTGAAATATAGGAAGGCCAAACCAGTATCAAAGTAAACAGATGATAAAATTATAAAGACTCTCAAGAGACCACAAGACTCCATGATTCAAAAGCTCCAAGATCCACGATCACTGAAATTCCCAAATGTCATGAGGTACTGCTAAAAATGTGGGAAATGTTACATATTAACCTGTCCCGAAAATATCATCTGCAAAAGCACCAAAGTTACAAAGTAGGGGTGTGTATAAAACTCAGTAGTTTTTCCCCAATGAATTCCCTACTCATGCCTCTAGGATAGAAAAATTATCCACACTTATATAAAATAGTTTATATTAAAAAATTTACCAAAATAGTTTATAACCAAATATAAATAAGTTCTAAAAACCTTTTTTAACCAAGTGAAAACAAAACCAAATGATACCAATTTCAATAAAATTATTTTTTCATTAAATAACTAATAAAATATTTAAAACCAGTTATTCTTATCATTTGGCATACCGATTCCGCATTTCACAACACAACCACACATTCTATGCTTCGTTTGACAGTTCCATACTCATGAGCGGTCTCCCGTCAAATCACCTTGCATCCTAATGAAACATGGACTCAATCCAGGGTCATGTACCTTGTAACCTAGGGGTACTCGTCCCTTACTAAGGGCCCTATTAAGCATTAACTAACACCAGCACCATTTTTTCCAAATATATCAATTTCCACAATAAACAATTTCAATAATACTAAACTTTTACTGAAAATCAAAGCATAACCAATTTCAAATCAACATTTAATTTCAATAAAAATTTCCATTTTATTGAAAATATCTAATCCCAATCAGGTTCCAACAATCTAGAAAATCCACTTTCTAAAAACCACATTTAGAAACCATGAACCAATGCACTCATTCAAAATCCTCAATTTTTCTAGATTTCACAACCATCGGTCAAGAAGGTTTCCAACACGTTTGAAAACAAATCACAATCAATTAAACACCACACATACAATTTGAAAGCAATCCAGTTAGTTCTACAAAGTGGAGTTGTGAAAGAATCCTCCTACATCAAATATTTTGAAAAAAACCCAACTAACAAAGAACGCACAGGAAAATCGGGTTGATTATCAAAGAACCCACCTTAGATCTCTTATCCTCACAAGTTAAAGACCAGATATCTTAATATTTGGCATCCAAAAACCTAGATAGACCCATAACAGGTGTATATTTAAGAAACAAAGAGGATAGGATATGTAGATCTACGAAACTGATCAAGAATGAAGATGAACGATCACATACATCAAGAATCCAACTTCTATTCACCAAGGAAAGCCTTTGGATCACCTCAAAAATGATTGGGAGATGTTATACAACCTTCAAAGGAGATTGATCTCGAGTTATGGCTTCTTAGGATAAAAAATGAGTCAATTAGTGGAAAAAAATGTGAGATCCACTTTTTTAGGATCTCACTTAAACCATCTGCATGATTAGTCTGCATGGTTAAACAAGCTGTGTGCTAATCATGCATTAGATATGGGATATAATGACCCTCGCACAGTTTCCTAATAGGGTATCCCAAACCGTGCACCAAATTTTCTAGAGCCACTGCCTCAAGAGGACCAAATATGCATGGTTTGGCCGCATGGTTATACAAACCATGCGCCACCCATGTGACTTCAATTTTACCTCAAACTATTTCCAAAGTTCCCCAAACTCTCCCATTCATCACCCTTAATCTTCATAACCATGAAAAGAATTAAGTAAGGGTTACATACCAAAATTTGGGGGTACAACATTCTCCCAACCATTGGTCTTTCCATCCTAAGAAATTAGAAAACATTCGTTATCATGAAAGAGTTCTGGCCGCTACTCTTTCATTTACTTCTCATGTTCCCAAGTCTCTTCCAGAATCTGACCATGATTCCATAAAACTCGGACAAGAAAGTTGATTTTTTAACAAAATAATTTCTCTATCCTATCCACAGTCCATATTGGGATATGTATCAATTAAGAATCCGGCTCTCGGTCAACTTAATCCTATATGATCACATGGTAAAGATCATGCTGATACCTTTTCAACTGAGATACATGGAACACATTATGCACCAAACTAAACCATGGTGGTAATGTTAACTGATATTCCACCTCTACAACCAATTATACTATCCTGAAAGGGAATATGTATCTAGGAAATAGCTTGACCTACTTCTCATACCAATAATGTTCAGGTCTTGGAGAGATCCTCAAGAAAGCATGACCCCTCACGGAAAATGACAACAACATTTAATGTTGATCTGCATAAGATTTCTGATGAATCTGAGCCATCTCCAAACTCTTTTTGATAAACTTGATCTTCTCTGTTGTTTCTTGGATAAGGCTTCTCCCAACTAGGAAATTTTAACCTATTTCCACGCAGTATAAGGAATAACAAAAAGGACGCCCAGACAATTATTCAAACAAAGCCATATGTATTGAGGTATGATAGTTGTTATTATATGAGGACTCCACCAAGGGTATATGATCCTCCCATGATAAACCAAAATCCATTTCAAAAATTTGATACATGTATTCCAACGTCTGTATTTTCCTCTCAGACCGGCCATCTGTCTGAGGATGATACGACGTGCTCATAGTCAACTGAGTCCTAAGAGCATGCTGTAAGAAATTCTAGAAATGAGATATGAAACTCAGATCTCTATCTTAGACTATTGAAACTGGTACACCATGCCTCTTTACCACTTCTCAAATATAGATTTTTGATAGGTCCTCCACAATATGAGTTTCACGAATTGGAATGAAATGGGATGACTTGGTAAGCTGATCCACTGTCACCCATATGGTATGGTGTTTTTGAACTTTTCGTAGAAGGCCTAAAATAAAATCCATCACTATCTACTCCCATTTCCACACTGGGATAGGTAAATACAGCAACATACATACAAGTCTCTGATGGACTAATTTAACCAGCTGACAAGTTAAGCATCGTGAGATGAACTCATCCACTTTTATTCTCTTGCCACTCTCCCAAAATTGCGCCTTTAACGCCTTATACATATTCTATGTACCTAGATGTACAACCCATCTAAGATGGTGGTAATAATGAAGGAGTTGTTCCTAAAAATCCATAGGTACAACCATCCATTCTCTAAAGCACAAAACGGAACTCCCATTAAGTTTCTATCCCTCAATGGTCTCCCCACCATTGAGTTTTGAACTCATAAGAAGACATTCTGCATCATAATTTTGTGCCTCTTTGACCATATTTTCCAAATCAGGAACAATAATATCTGAAAATAAAACAACAACATCACCTTGGCCTACACACTAATCATGCATGTTAGCTAGGATTGACATCAACTGCCATTCATCTAAAGCTTCTTTTTCCAACTGAGCATACGACTTTATATCAAGAGAGGTGCTGATGAAAGACAACCATTTTGCTCATAGGAGGACTTCTAGAATTCCTATGTCCATTGGAATAGAGCATTATTATTTTTCAGAGCTATCATTGGAAAATATAGTCATGAGAAATCATGTACACATATTCTATAGTAACCAGCTAGACCAATAAAACACCATATCTCGAATAAATTCTATATTGGTTCCCACGAGATAAATGCTTCTATCTTTTCAGGATCAAATGAAAAGAATTTTTCAGAAATGACATTGATAATAAAATGTATTCATGTATCCAAAAATAAAATTTTGATAATTTGGCATACAAATGGTGATCTCTTAGGATTTGTAACACTATTACCATGTGTTTCTTATGGTCATTCCAAGTCATTGAATACACTAATATGCCGTCCACAAACACCACAACAAAAGAATCCAGATATCACTAAAATATCTAATTCATCAAATACATGAAGACCACATGTGCATTCATTAAACCGAAAGGCATGACTACATATTTGTAGTGGCCATATCTTCTTCTTCTAAAAGATGTCTTGGAATATCATCCTTCTGAAATCGCAATTGGCGATACCCAAATCGCATGTCAATTGTTGATAACAATTGAGTTCCCCTTAATTGATCAAATATATCATCATTGAATGGATGAGGATATCTGTTATTTATCGTAACATGGTTAAGCTTACGATAATCAACACATAGTTGAAGAGTTCCATCTGCTTTCTTCACAAAAAAGACCAGTGATTCTCACAAGGATGTACTCAGTCGAATGAAACCCTTTCCTTCCAGATCCTCCAACTATACATTCAATTCAATTAACTCTATTGGTTCTACCGTATAAGACAGAAGAGAAATAGGGATGGTCCCCAGAAGGAGATCAATCGTAAACTCTACTTCCCATATACATGGTAACCATGAGAAGTTCTCTGGTAATACGTCTTGAAATTGATCCACAACTTCTAGAAAATTAATTTCATTGTTCTCTTCCACTGATTCCAAAGTCAATACTTCCAACTGATAAGAGATTGCTCCACCATTGGTGTCAACAAGATCTTTTACCCTTTAATTTCCACCCTCTCTCCTATGAAGAGATTATCGATGTTGTCCTCAGTTGTGAAACTAATTGTTCTCCTATAACAGGAAATGTGATCTTTAAGCATTGTCAATCGATTTATTCTCAGGATTACATCATAGACATCCATCTCCAACATTAAGAAGTTCCATTTCATCTTGACTTCATCAACAGTTATAACACAAGATAAACACACAAATGATTGAAATTCTCCTTCACTTAGATGAGTTTTCATGTTTAAAAAGAAGGCATCATTTCAAAGAATCATACCTCTCATCATAGATGGTACAAACTGATCATCGATAATCATCAGCTCAGCTCCATACAATTTCATCATCGCTGAACTATTTTCCTTATTACTTTAATGAGATTTTCATGATTGAAAAGTCATGGTATTTCTTGAATCACCATGGCTAGCTCTACTATGCTGAAGATACTGATTCTGTTGTCCTAGTTATGTCAAATCCTATGATTCTTTAGACACCTGATAAGTTTCTTGAGCACGAGACCTTAGAGCACTATGACAATAGAACTAAAGATTCCCTATCTTGTTGAAATTATGAAATGATCTAGGTTATTCCATACACTCTTGATTTATGTGTTTGAGAGAACCTCATTAAAAGCAAACTGCTTTTCTCTAGGGTTATAGTGGAAGGTTAACAGATTCAGCTGTCTGATTTCCACTTACATCTTGGAAATAGTTATCCCTTTTCCGCTTACACCCAGTGTTTGAGTTCCCACCATTCCCTATGGGTATCATCATACCTCCTCCGATAGAGCCTGAGATATCACATTCAACCACAGTTACAATGTTCACCATCTCCATATAATCTATAATAAGGAGTACATCTTTGATCAAATCTTCTAATGTAGCCCTGATTTGAGGATCTATGCCTTTAAGGATGCACTTGCTGCAACTTATGGTGTAAAACGGACTAAATTCATGAACTTATCCACACAATATGTGACAGAGAGACTCTCTTGTTTCAGGTTGAAGAATTCTATCATTTTTTATATCTTGAAAGTGTGTGGATAGAATTGTTTGTTGAAAAATTCCTCAAAATCCTCTCATGTAAGGACTTCATTTAATTTAGCCTAAACTGCTAAATCCCACCACTTGCATGCAAGATCCTTGAGCATGTATATCACCATAATGATCTTTAGCTCTACCAGTGTGTCGATGAAGTCGACGATACGATTCAGCCTACTAAGCCCCACCTTCACCTTCTTGGGATCCGTATCACCATATAAGTTTGGTGGATTCTACTTCATAAATTGGATGGTATGATCCACATGCATTGGACCATTCCCCTAATTCCTGGTATCCACAACTTGTAAATCTTGGATAATACTTTGAACCAATTCTTGGTTCACCCATGGATCAGGTGCAACGACATTCTCCATAGCTTCTTCGGGTTGATTTCAATGACACCTACCAAGTGCCATTTTCTAAACCAACATAAAACTTCATCAATCTCACTCTCTAGAAACTAATGACATAGAATTTCTAATTCTATAACATAAACTATCACAACATTGTTCTCCAAAAACAACCTTTTTACCTCTTAAAACATTTTTGAAAACATTTATCATGCTTTTTTAAATTAAACCATTTCTAAAATACCAAATATCCTTGGTTCAAAATCTTTCATTTGGAGACCAATTATGCATTTTTAAAAAATTAACACTCTGAACAAAATCATAAATCATTACTTCAAATAAAATATGATGTCCTAGAGAGAATTCATTCCTCTATAATGCATTTCATGCTTGTCTCATTGGATAAACCCATAACAATGAGATTTCTAAATCCTTGAAGTCTCTCTAAACACTTATGTACCCAACTCCCGAGTAACATGACGTTTTGAATAAAATGGTTAGATAGGTACTTTATTTTTTATAAATTTCAAGTTATGAAAATCCTACTCTTGTTTAAGATTTCATCCGGAGGAATATACAAGAAATAATTTCATCTCCAAGACCAAGAACACTGATGAAAAAATATTATGCAAGGACCAAACAAGATGATAACATGTGTACCATAGTGGAAGGACTAGACTGATACTATTTGTAATGACCCGTTAATTCTCATTGGCTTGAGAGAAAAAAGAGTCATTGCATGGTCTTAAGTGACATCCCCAATATGCCAAAGGTTAGAAATAAATGTAGAAGGGTTTCAATACAAGTGAGGTATTATTTACCCATTAAGAAATAAATTAATCATCCAACCAACCATAACCAAAAGATTCTCTATATCATGCATGAACAAATGAAAGACAACTCAATAACTTCATGTATCTGAAAACCACATAAAAGTGTGTAGAAACATAAGACAAAACCAGTATCAAAGTAAATAGCAGATAAACTACTAAAGACTCTCATGGGACCAAAAGAATCCAGGTTTCACAAGCTCCAAGATCCATAATCACTGAACACCCCAAATATCACGAGGTAGTGCTAAAAATGTGGGAAACGTTACCTTTTACCTTATCCTAGAAAATAGAATTTGTAAAAGCACCATAGCGCCGAATTAGGGGTGAGTATAAAACTTAGAAGGTTTTCCCCCAATGATTTCCTTACTCAAGCCACTATGATAGAAAACTTAGCTATATTTATATAAAATAGTTTATATAAAACAATTTACCAAAATAGTTTATAACTAAATATAAATAAGTTCTAAAAACCAATTGCTACCAAGTGAAAACAATACTAAATGAAACCAATTTATAGCAAGTTATTTTTCTAGAAAAATAACTAATCAAAGATTTAAAACCAATTCTTCTTATCATTTTTCATACCCATTTCATAGTTCACAACACACCCACTCATGCATGCTTCGTTTGACAGTTCCATACTCATGAGCGGTCTCTCATCCAACCCCCTTGTGTCTCAATGACACATTCCACTGATCCCAGGTCACATCCCTTGAATCCCAATGGTACTCATACCTTACTAAGGGCTTGTTAAGAATTAACTCACACCAACACCATTTATGCCAAATACTTCCATTTCCACAATAAACCATTCCAATAAAACCAAACTTTTATTGAAAACCAAAGGACTACCAATTTCAAAGAAACATTTAATTTCAATAAAATTTTCTCTATTATTGAAAAAATATAATCCCAATCACGTGCAAAAAATCCAAGAAATTCCCATTTCTAAAGACCAAATTTTAAATCTATGAACCAAAGCACTCATTTAAAATCCCCAATTTTCTATATTTCACAACCATCACTCAAGAAGGTTTCCAACAAATTTTAAACATACAAATAATAATAAATTCAAAACCATACATAAAATTTGAAAGAAAACCAATTAGTTCTACTAAGTGGAGATGAGAAAGACTTTTCCTACCTCGAAGGTTTTGACAAAAACTCCAACGAACAACGAATGCATAAGAAAGTCGTGTCAATTCATCAAGAACCTGCCTTATATCTCTTCTCTAAGAAAGATCAAGACCAAATCTCATAATATTTGGAATCCACACACCTAGATCTACCCATAATGATAATTGATATAATAAATCAAGAGGAGAGGAGAAGTATGTCTATGTAGATCTAAGAAACTGATCAAGAACGAAGAAAAATGATCACATACCTCAGGAATTCGGCTCTGATTCACCAAGGAAATCTTTCAAATCACCTAAAAAATTCTTGTTATATGTTCTCCTACTGTTAATGGAGAGTAATCCAGAGTTATGGATGCTTAAGAGTACAAATGATTCATGTAGAGGAAAAAACGTGTGAGATCCACTTTCTAAGGATCTCACTTAAACCATCTGCATGATTAGTTCAAACGGTTAGAAAAAAAATCATGCTAACCATGCTTTAGCTAATTATTAGGAAGACCCTCTCATGACTTCCTCGCATGATCTTCTTAACTGTTCTCCAACCGTACTAGAGCCACTGCCTCAAGAGGACCAAATATACATGATTTGGTGCACAGTTAGACAAATTTTGTGCCACCCGTGCAACTTCCATTTTACCTCAAAACTAATTCCAATGTTCTCCAATATATCCCATTCATCACCCTTAAACTTGATAACCTTGAAAATCATCATGTAAGGGTTACATAACAAAAAGCAGGGGCACTAAAAATAATTTTAAATGAAAGACATATGTAAAAGTTTAAATAAAAATATTTAAATAAATCCTTGAATGTATAACTCAAATTATTAGATTATAATAATACTATAAAAAGAATAACTAAAATATGTTTCCATTTATGATGTCTAAATTTTATATCTACTTGGTTCCCATAATTACATATCTAATAGAGGTTTGAAGCCTCTTGAGATGTAAATCTTTCTGGAAAAAAAATAAAGATGAAAAAATGTATATCCTATATAAAAATGAAAATTACTTTTAATGGATGTTATTATCATTATTCTAATTATTTCCATATGGTATATTATTAAAAAATAAGAATATATAAAAATGAAGATGTAAATTCACTAAAGAGAGTTAAATTGAAACCTGTTGAGTCTATAACCTTAAAGATTATTATTTTTTATTTTTAGGGAATATTATAGAGACAATTTCCATGTTATGGATAGTAAAATTACTAAAACCATTTTTCAAGATACATAGGTTCTTTCATGGAAACAGAATTTTAAAATCGAGAAGGAAAATTTGGTTGAAGTTATATTAAAATTACAAAAAAACAATAAAAAAATAATTTTTATAGTGGATACTCATCACACGTGTATATAAATATAGATGAAATATAAAATGTGAAAAACTTGTTGATAGAATAATTATATTCATAAATGAAGGACCACAAAAATTTAAAGTCATTGAAAGAGAAAAGATATAGGGTGAATAATTCATGAATTCTAAAGTACTACTCTTATAAGATATATGAAATAATTAATTACGTGTGTGTCAAATTTTTTACTTATAAATTGAGGATCTATTAAATTGGTAGATCAAAAAATGGTGAAGGATAATTGATATAAGGAAGGACCAATAAATATAATTTATATCATATTGATAACAAATAAAATGAATGCTTGCTAAGTGTTAGTGAAAATGGTTATGGGATAATTTTCTAGACCATTTATGATAATAAAACAAATGAAATTTTTTAAAAAATTGACAAAATAATAGAATACAGATATTTAAGAGTCAATGAAAAAGTACTTGTGATGTATGCATGTAAGGTAATCATATATGTTACCCTTAGAAAGGAATTAATAAAAGATTTAACAATCTAGTTGAACATGTTCACATAGATATTTTTAAATTTGTGTTATAAAAAGGACTTGAAAGTTGGGAATTCTAAATTTAAATTATTTGTGATTATATTAGAATAAAATTCATGATAGTGACACACTCAATGAAAAAAAATAAAGTGATATGATAAGAAATATTGAATGGTCATAAAAAATCAATATGGAAGACCTATTAATTCATTGAGGTAGAAAATGACATCGGGTTAAGTTTAATTGGGATTGACAATAATGTTAAATCATATAGAAATAAAAATGAGGTATCATCTATTAATATTTCACAAAAGGGAGTTTTATAGAAGGTATTTAATAAGGAATATTATAGTAAATATTATTCAAATTAAGATTTTACTTTTAAGTAATTTATATAAAAAATTTATACATGTGGATATTTATATTTAAAATATATCCTTAATTAAGAAATAAAATAAAATACATTTTGAGATGTGTTATGGAATAAATTATACCCTAAAATATTTTTTAATTACTATTAGTAAGTGGTTTGTTAAAAATAAAGAGGGTATTCAACTAAATTTTGATGAAGGTACATTTCTTTGTTATTATATCCGTAGTAAGACATATAAGTGTAATAATAAAATGTTCAAAAAGATTATTTATTGAAATAATGCTAAGGTGATTAAAGAAGAATTTCAAAATAAATCGTGAATTCTATGATTAAAATAAATCCATGATTGTGAAAGTGATCATGATGTTGCGTTTATATAAAATCATTTTAATTTAGATTATTTATTGAAAAAGAACGAAAATATGGTGTTGATGTGAATCAACCATAAATATAAAATATAAAATAATGGATGAGGACAAAATTCAATAAATTTAAAATCCAAGGTGAAAAAATACTACAAAAACTCATATAATTAAGAACATCGATAGGACACCACTATTATCATAGGCGTAGCCCAGTTAATTTAAAAACAAATAAATAATAATTATAGGACAATTATATGAGTATATAATTATATCAAATTGAAATGATTGACACATATGAGATTATAAAACTTTTGTATAAATAAAATATCATAGGATCCACCAGGGGGGTTTGAAAATAAACATTATTCACATTGAAAATTCATAAAAAAATAAGGCTATGTTGTGTAAAAAGGATACGTAGAAATTAAAGGTATTGATAAAGAGAATAATTTTTTAGATGTTTCTGAATAAAAATTAACTTGATGGGTTTTATATTGATGATAATGATGATAGAAATTTTATTTTCTTTAAGAAATAGTTATTTTAATTGAAATAAGAAACTCCTTCATAGTATGTTATATTGGATTCATACTTAAGGAATTTGGAATTCCATATAGGTGGTTTTACCTATAACCTATTTGTAAAGAGTGTTATTTTATAGAAAATCATGATACTTGTATATGATGATGCTATCATATTTAGTGAAAGAAAGAATAATATTGGGACTATTTAGACAATTTGATGAAATCTATATTTGTGATGTCCTTGATTAGTGAACTCACATACTTGATTTCACTATATTTTAATTAGCAAGAAGGGTGTAGTTTTATCTCATAAATAAAATATGATAATTAATTTTTTATTGAATTATGCATTAATGAAAATAAATCGGTGCTAACTATTAACATCTTAATTATAATACTTGGATGGAATTATGATATAAAGGTGGATGATTTAATATATTATCAATGGTTTTTTAGAAATGTTTTATATTTGATGACAATTCTACATGGTGTTATGTATGTAGCATTTGTAATAGATCATTTTGAGAGTAATACTAAATAATAATGCCTCAAATATATGGAATGGATAATTTGGAATATAAAGAGAACTGAATGTAATGAAATATTATATTCAACAAGTATGAAGAGAACTATTTTTGTATAATTATGATGATTGGGTTAGAGTTTTTTATATAGAAAACCCATAAGTGATAAATCTTTTTATATTGGAAAAAATTCAACAAAAAATTAATGGAAAAGAAGAAAATTGGTTCATTGAACATGGTTAAAGATAAGAAAATTTTATCTACAAAATAATGTACTCAATTTATTTAAATGAAAAATTAGTTAAAGGATAATAATGATAGTGTAAGACTACCCATAGTGATTGTATTTGATAACAAATGTGTTATTGATGTTTTAAAGAAAAAAATAACTATAAAAAAATTCTATAGTCTGAGTCCTTATTCAGTGTAATAAAGGATCTTCTATTAGAAAAAATTTATTTATATGATTCTAAACGAAATTTTTTACAACCATATCTATCAATGAAATAGTGTAAGTTAGAATAAAATACATAAAAACAAATTATATTACTGTCCAGTTCCTTATTAGAAAGACTATATACCATCGAATTATCATCTCAATTGGTGTGAGTACTGATGAATTCTATAAAATATAGGAATTCTATAGAGTCAATCTAGTGTGTCACCAATATTTATAAAATATACACATTGTTTTTTATGATGGATTGAAAAATGGTAGTAGAACAACTCTCCAACCATATGTCAGACCATCCGCTTTGTTTACTAATGGTTACTGCACAAATTACACTAAGCATCACCAATTAATAGGAGGATTTAAGACAATATATTCCATAGAGGAAACTTATCACCCTCTAATAGTGATATTTAAAAATATCACCACACCCCAATGGAATAGTATTTCCATTATAAGCTCTATCCATATTTATTTTGAACCATCCTATAAATGGATAAAACTAAAATACATCAACACTAAAATTTTATGAATATGGAAGGTATCAATTTTTCATGTTAAAGGTGCAATAAGAATTTATATTGGTTAGATATAATAAAATATGTTATCAAGAGGAGTATATTAAAAAAAAATAGTCAAAAAACTAGTATTTGAAGATATATGTTGAATATTGGAGTACAACCATCTCCCTTAACTTTAAGAGGTTTGAAGTAAGCCTCTGTAGCTCACTAACCCATAAAATTGGCAATCATATAGAATCTGGCATGCCATAAACCTATGGTATGTTCCCAATCACAATATTATGGATTATGTTATAAGGGGATCAACATGACTAAATGGTTAAATATAACCATTATACCTAATAAAGAAAAAATAATCATAAAAAAATAAAAAAAATAAAACCAATAATTAATTTCATATTATAAGATCCCAACCATTTATTGGAGATATCTCAATCCTTTTTAGGTACTCCTTTTACAATTTTTAGTATATCTTTTTTGGGTTTTATATTGGGCAAATTTGGATGAAAATTTGAGGATTTTTAAAGGAAGAGGGGAAATGCATTGTTGGCACAATGTTTTCCCAAACCATGCATGAAGTCTAGAAAACTGTATAAACTCAAACTGAGGGGATTCACATGATTGGATCATAGGTTTTCAAACCATATTCCCTCATAGTAGTAATCGTTCAACCCCCATGGGAGTAGGTACATAGTTAGGTGCATGGTTAGGGAAAAATGTGTGCCCCGTATAGGAAACAATGTGTGTTGATAAATAATCCCTTAAAAATGGAAAAATGTTTTTTTAACCCCATTATTATATACTAAAACACCCCGAATTTACCCTAAATCGTTTGTCTCATTTTTTGTGGCTCTCTGAAAAACTCCAAGGGTTTCTGAACTCCATTATTGGTGAATTAAATATCTGTTTGATAGATATACACCACTCCCAATAAGAGATATCATCCTGATTGGTTTTATCTATATCTCTATCATCTCTCTCTCATCTTTTGAAGGTTTGTTTTTCTGATTTGTAATATATATAGATATAGGTTTTGATATATCTAATCCATTTTACATTTTATGTAGATCTCTTTCATCTTCATGTTCACGATTGTTCCGCTTCAATAAGGGATTCCATTGGTAAACAATTGTCAATGATCTCAATGTAGGTGGTTTAAATTTCAATTCCCATAGTATTGAATTCAAATTGTGTTTATAGGTTTTGGAATTTGAATTAGAACATTTGGAAATTGAATATTTAATTGAATTAATCAATTTCATATTTAATTAATTGAATCATGGAATTGATTAATTGATTTTCATTATGATTATGTAATTAGTTGAACATGGGTAATCTGATTTTAGTAATTGTGATTATGCAATTGGTGAATAATGGGATATTGAATTCATTGACTAATGATTTCATGAAATTGGTCAATTATTGTGATTATGTAATTGGTCAATGGATGGGACCATAAAATAATTGAGTAATTGAATAATGAATTGTTTGATTAACGGGAAGTAATTGGTGTTTAGAATAACCTTGAAGGATTGAGGAACTAAATTTTTAAAGGTTAATAAAAGGTTTAATAGTAATTTTTTATATTATACCATGTGAATTAAGGTCATTAACCTTGATTATTTTGATAATTGAAATGGTATAGCATGATGAAAATTTTTTATGAGTGGGTTAATGACAATTAACCTCTTTTAATGTGATATATGTGATAAATGTGGCATTAAAGTGTGGAATTATGATCAAGGCTCAAAATACCCATATTCTATTATTATTGTATTGGACAAGGACCGAGGCTCAGAATACCCATGTGACATTGAGGTGTGGGATAGGGAATGAGAAAATAAATTACCATATGTGATAGAGGGTGTGGTACAGTGACTAAGGATCAAAATACCCATATAATATTGAGGTGTGTGATAGGGACTAAGGATCCAAATACCCATGGGGTTCTAGACACAACGTTCTACACCCATGATATTGGCATTGGACTATGGTTCTAATTGGATGTGATATGTGTTGAAATGAAATTATAAAAGATATACATGGTAATATGATATTTTATATTAATTAGGGATAGTTCAAACTACAGCATGGGATGAAGCAAGTATTTATAGTATGGGTGACATCATGAACCAGGGGATTTATGCGGTTAATTAATGAATAAATAAATGTGACAACTATTTAATTTACGAATTGTGATTTATTATTTATACAACTTAATATATATTTATTGAATGTATATTGTTTTATATTTCATTGGTGGTGGCCTACTGAGTTATACTCACACCCTACTTGGGATGCCTAATTGGTACCCAAATAGACTTCTTGTTTTTCGAAAATGATAATAGAAAGGGACCTATATTAGAAGGTTGGGTCGGGATGGAGAATTGATGATAGAATTAGACATGGTGTTACGACCCACTTGGTGGATTTATTAGTATCATTATTTTGGGTTTTCATTTTGAAACTTGACGGTTACTTGTCTTGACATATCTAATGTTTAGTTATGGATATTGTTTTTAGTTTTGGTTTATCATGTGATACTAGTTTGTTCTGGTTATTGTATTATTCTTGTTGTTGGAAATTTTATATTAGTTATTGCATGGTTATTTCCACTAATGTGTTTCTTCGATAAAGAGGGATTATTCTATCTATATTGATATACTAGAACCTTGATGCCAGTCGGTAGCCTCTGACATACGGGGAGGCACGCTTAAGTCCATGTGACTGACCACCTTGGGGCACCGGTATGTGGCACCTAGGTTGGGATGATACAAATTATAATCAAATGAGGTTTTATTTTTTATTTATTTTTTTACTATTAATGGAAGGTAAAATGGAGACTTAGAAGATTCATGACTTGGACATAAATTTATTCATGGGAGTATATAACCCATTTAAGGGATAAAACCCAAGTAACCAAGGTGGGATTTTGGTTATCACTATTTTTTGTTACGATTGGATGCTATTTAACCACGAGTAATGAACTTGTTGTGTGTTGTGATTATTAATTATGAGATCTTCTGATATCTGACTCCTGTAATAGTATTACACGAATGTTGAGTTTTAATGAATCAATCTAGGCACTCATGAAATTATTATGACATGCATTATTTTTGGTACATAGGGGGAAAATGGGTTTGGGTTATTTTGTTGAAATTGATTTTCTTTTTCATTTATTGCATAATTGAAGAGAAAATGGTGCATGATTTTGAATTTAAAGTTATAAAAAGATGAAAAAATTGAACAATTGGGTTTCTAATTATAAACTAGAAAATGGGAATGATTTTACTCTTTTTAACCATTACATAGACTTAGGATTATTAAAGGTAGTGATAGTGCATCTATTTTGGCCATGTGGTGGGAAAGGGGGGATGAATGGATTTATGTAAATCCCTTAATGTTGTCAAATGTGTCCTTAGTTATGTTTTTTTAATTATAAAGATATGCCTCGATGATGAATTTTACAGACATGATGATACGAGGATGTAGATGAAAATGTCTATCCAATAGTGGAACTGGAGGCACCAATAGCACTAGGTGAAGGGGTTAGAGAGATGTTATATAAGAATTTTTTTCTCACTTCATATAGTTTATAGAGATATATACAGAGCTGGTTGGGAATAATATGTTTTTCCAATAATGGTAGTTTCAATTATATCGCTCTATGAATTTTATTGAAGAGGGTATACCTGAGGTAGCATTGTTTTGGATTGAGTTTATCCATAAGATTCTGGACTATTTGTATATTCCTACTATGAAGTGGTTCATGTTTTATTCTAATATGTTACAATGAATAGAAGTGTTGGTTGGATGTTCAAGTTTAGACTGGTTAGAAAGATTGTATGGTATGGAAGGAATTATTAGAGAAGTTTCTAGATCACTTTTATCTAGAGACATTGAGGTAGGAGAGGGAAGTTGAGTTCATGAGGTTGACCTAGGAGAGTATGTCCTTGATGAACTATGATAGTCACTATACCAAATTGGAGCTCTTTGATCTAGATTTGGCAGGGGATGATACACCTATGGAAAGTCTTTTCCATGAAAGAATTAAATGTGAGATTAAGTCCAAATTTAACATCTTTTGGTTGAATGACTTTGATGGGGTGGTGGACTAGGTCCTCATATCTAAGGGAAACCTAAAGAAGCCATCTAGTAGATGACATGTGGTTTCTACTAGGAAATCTAGAGGTACATATTCAAAGTCTAGGAAGTTTCATTATGATAATATTGACAAGACCATTGGAATGAAGAGTGACTAGGGGGAAGGATCAGTTTCTCAATATCATAATTGAGTGCTTTTCCACTAGTGCGGTATGCCAGGTAACTTTTTTAGACATATTCCCCGACCACCATTAGAGAGATAAAATTATGGCATGATAAAAAATCTTTATAAGTTATATAAGAACCCATGAAAAAATTGTAATGATGGAGTAGTAGGCAGAACTATAGTACGAGAAGGGGATCTTCTACACTGCATCGGTCTATCAGTTGGAGTTCTACTAGACATAGTGTTAGAGGTAGTAGAAGTGGTTCTTCTAGGAAATAGATACCATATAATCAGAGTGCTGTATCTCTGGGGTCTCAGACTGTATCCTAGGGAATAAGGTTATGATAGTAGCATGCAGTTCAGCCTATATATGTGGATAGTGAGGCTGGACCATCAAAAGTTAGAGGTATTATTCTAATAGATTCCACACTCACTAGTTCATTATTTGATATTTGGGTCAATCATTCATTTATATCCATAAAACATGTGAATGGTTTGAGCCTAATAATATAGTTTGTGATCAATGTTATGATGATAGATACACCTTTGGGAGTATGGTTTAGAGATATATATTTTTGAAATGGGTGTTATCTTGAGTTTAGGGAGTATCATTTCCTTTGAAATCATTAAATTATATATATTATAAGCATTGAGATAATTTTGGGAATGAACTGGTTGGTATCAAATCAATCCCACATAGATTGTTAATCTAGAATAATGACTTTTATGTATCCTGAGGGTGAAAATTGCATTCATCGTGGATATTGGGATATCTAGGAGAGGCATGCAGGGTTAGTTCCTCAGAAGTTGGGGGAGCTCACTACTTAGTTTTCTAGTCTATTTTCAGATGATGGGGGTGTAAAAAATGATGTCTTTCCACCTATATTGGATAGGTTACATGATGTGTTTTCTGAGGACTTCTTAGGTATGATGCTTGATAGAGATGTGTAGTTTATGATTTAGCTCATTCTAGTTGATCTAGTTTCCATTCAACAATATAGTATGAAACCAACTAAGATTTAAGTTCTTACGGCTTAGATATAAAGTTGATGGATAAAGGTTTTATCTATATGAATACATAATCTTGTAGTTTTCCAGTATTTTTTGATAAGATGGTTGATAGAAAATTAAAAAATGTTTTGAGTATCAAAAGTTGAACCATATTACTATGAAAAAATGGTATCATATTCTATGTAATGATGATCAATTTGACTAGTTGAGAGATGATTGTACTTTCTCCAAGATTGAATTGAGATCAAGGTACCAGTAGACGAGAGTCTGACCTTATGACATACCTCAGACTACTTTTAGAAGAAGGTATGGCCTATATGAGTTCTATTTAATTCCATTCGGTCTGAAAAATGCACCCTCAGTGTTTATGAACTTGATTAACTGAATCTTCCATCCATACCAAGATCAATTTGTGGTTGTGTTTGGGGATGAAATCTTGGTGTACTCTAATATTAATGATGATCATGACCAACATCTTGAAACCATCTTGAGTATACTGAGAGATCATCATATATATGCCAGGTTATCTATGTGCCAATTTTGGATTGATCAGGTATACTTCTTGGGTAACATCATCTTAGAGGAAGGTGTGTTTGTGGACCCAGACAAGGTTCTAGAAGTTGTTTCATAGGAGAAGCTTAGAAATGTTCTTGATATCCATTGAATTATAGAGTTATGAAGATATTATCAAAAGTTCATCTAAGTATTTTCATACATTGAAGAAACACATTCAATATTGACCTTGAAGAGAGTAATGTTTTAATGTTCTGGAGCATGTGATAACTCTTTCAAGGAGTTGAAAAGGTGTTTGACTACTACACTATTATTGATACTACCCGAGCTAGGGGAGGAGTATATAGTGTTTTGGGACACATCTGGGATTAGTCTTAGAGTAGTGTTGATGCAGGGGGATTGAGTGGTGGAATATGGGTCACAGATATTGAGGACACATGTATGGAAATACTATATGAATGAACTCAAATTAGGTGTATTGGTTTTTACTTTGAAGTGATGTAAGAATTATCTGTTGGGAGAAAATTTTACTATGTATTCTGAAAATAAAATCTTAAAGTATGTCTTCTCCCAATGAGATTTGAATCTTATAAATTAAATGTGGTTGAAGTATATGAATTCATTTTGATTTTGAGATATCATATACACCCTGGAAGGGAAATAGTGTTACAGATGATCTATGAAGTAAAAAATAAAACACAATAGTTTTGGAGTATAGCTCTGAGTGGAATATGGTGACATTATAGGTAGAGATGTGAGTTTTGGTTCTAGAGGGCCTTGATCTTTTGACCCTTGTATATGTTTTAGTGGATTATAACATTTTGAGCAAGATTAGGGAGAGGTAGTATTAGTGTCTAGAGTGTTTGTCCTTAAGGGAGATCCATTAATATTAGGAGTCACCTTTACATTGTAGTACAGATGAGGATAAAATCATCTATATCAGGAATTCTATTGTTATTCCTATGAGTATATAGGAGGAGATGATTCATGAATTTCATGCCTCAATGTGTGTGGTAAATCTGAGATTTACCAAAATTTATCATAACCGACAACGATTGTATTGGTGTCCAGTCATGAAAAAGAAGATTATGGGGTTTAGGATACTATGCCATAACTCTCAATAGGTGAAGGATGAGAATCATTGAATTTTTTTTACAACATATGTTTTCCATTACTAAATTTTTGTGGGATGATGTTACAATGTACTTCTTGGAGATTCTCCCAAGGATTCCTTAGAAGAATTACACTATTTGGGTGGTTGTGGACTGATTGATGAAAGTAGCGCATTTCTTTCCTATACGGGAGACACTCTCAATGGATTAGTTGAAGACTTGTATGTTAAGAAGATAGTCAGTCTACATGGGGCACAATGGAGTATAGTTGCAAACAATAATTCACATTTTTATATTTACTTCTAGAAGGGATTTCATAAAGCACTTGGTATACAGGTTTTACTGAGTAAAAAATTCAGCCAATAGATAGATTTGAAGTGGGAGATTACTATTCAGGTACTTGTGAATACGCTTTAGGAACCTGTTCTTGTCATTGGTGGATCTTGGGAGAAGCACCTAGCACTTTTGGATTTTTCCAATAATTGTAGTAACCAAGATACTATAAAGGTGTCACCATATGAGGCTTGTTATGGAATGAAATTCATATCAACTATTTTTTGGATGGAGGTGGGTGATTTAGGGCCATTGGAACTTAGTATCATATAGGAGATGTCAAAACAGGTTCATCAAATTCAGAAATTCATGGCTACAGATCATAGTAAATATAATTAAATCCCTGATAAAAATTGATGATCCCTTGAGTTTACAGTGGTTAATCATCGGTTCCTTCAGGTGTATTATATATTTGGTCACTATAAGATTCAGAAACTGGGAATGTTGGCACCCATGATTGTTGGACATTTTTTGGTTGTGGAGATAATCTAGCTCATGGAATACCGATTGGATCTTATAAAGAGGTATAATATTATGCATGATGTCTTTCATGTGTCATACCTTCAGTCTTATCACCCCTACCCTTATCATGTGATCAATGTAGATGATGTTAAGGTGTAGACCAATGTTTCCTTTGAGGAGAATCAGATACATATTTTGGATCATAGTGAGAAAGTGTTTTGGGAAAAGACCATGCTAAAAGTTCAAGTATTGTGGAAACATGTGCATGTTCTGGAGGAAACATGGGAGATAGAAGTGGATATGTGGGCTTAGTGGCCCAATTATTTTGAATCAGAATCATAGATATGCTTTTTAGTATAGCTCGAGGAAGTGCTATTATAAGGCGGGGAGATTGCAAAATCCAAACATTTTACTTAAGTTGTCCTGATAATTCTTGACATACACTTATGTTTTGTTTTGATTATATATTGTTTGGGTTTTATCTAGGGTTATTTTGGGTGAAAAGTGGATAATTTTTTATTTAATGGGGGAGGTACAAGGTTGGCACATGGTTTTCCCAAACCATGCACCTAGGCTAGAAAACCATGTGAAATGAAACAGAGAGTGTTCACATGGTTGGTGCATGGTTTTTAAAACTTTTATCCCTCATAGTATTAACCATGTGAACCCCTTGGAAGATTCATATGATTAGGTGCATAGTTTTGGAAACTTGTGCACTGTGTACAATAAACCAAGAATGAGAAAAAGTAAACCACCAGAAATTCATAAAAAAAATCTCGAACCCCCATCTTATATCCCAAAATAACATGTCCAGGCTATAACTCTATTATCGCAATTTTGGAGTCCCTCAGATATATTCCAAGGGCTTCCAAACTCAATTATTAGAGAATCAAATATTTTTTTGATAGATATGCACCTCTCCCAATAAGATATCACATCATGATTGGTTCTCTCTCTCTCTTGTCTTTTAGAGGGATATTTTCCTCTATTAGTAATGGATCCAGATATTGGTTTTGATAGATCCAATCTATTTCACCTTGGATCTTTGTTTTGGATCTATATGTCATTCTTCATTATGTTCTTGATCATTCCACTTCAATTGGGGATTCTGTTAAAAAATTCTTATCAATGATCTTGAGGTAGGTGGTATAAATTTATATTCCCATAGTTTGGAATTATAATTTCATGTAGGTGTTTTTGAAATATCAATTAGAACTTTTGGTAATTTAATATTGAATTAATTACAAAATTAATGGTAACATGTAATTTATTAATTGATTTTCCAATTTATTATTAATGAGTTGAACATGGGTAATTTGATTTTTGTAAATTTGATTACGAAATTAGTGGATAATGGGAAATTAAATTGATTGATTAATATGGTTATGAAATTGGTCAATTAATGGGATTGTGTAATTGTTCAATTTACGGTTTTGTGAACTAATTGAGTAATTTAATGATGAATTGTTTGATTAATTGGATGTAAGGGGTGTTTGTCGTAACGTTGATGGGTTTATAAATTTAATAATGTAAGGTTGATAAACAGTTTAATTGTAAAATTTTTATATAATTCCATGTGAATTGAGGTTATGGACCTTGATTGTTTTGATAATTTAAATGGTATACCTTGATATAAAATGTTTATGAGAGGGTTAATGATGATTAACCTCATTAAATGTGATATATGTGAAAAATGAGATATTGATGTGTAACACCCCAAGATTTCATAGTACGTTATTTTTTCAAAGTAATGCAATAACTTTCTCTACACGCAACACTGAGTTCAAGCGCACCACGACATACCAAACTAACCGTTCAAAAGCATTTACGAATAGTATTAACTGAATTTTGAACTTTATATAATCCTTATAATTTTAGAATCCATATTATGAGTTTTTATACATAATATAAGAACAAATTCATTTTTTTTCAAATGAAAGAATTATTTTTCAAAAAATGAAATGTTACGCCCTTTGAATGGAGATCCCTTTTTAAATCCAATACATGAAACTTTTATATATTCAGTTTGAAAAAATAAACATCTTTTTTAGAATCAAGACATAAGAATTTAGTTTCAATGAATATTTAGTATTTTTCTGATAACTTTCATATTAGGATGAATAGTGAAAAATACTATATTTTAGCTGAAAACAACTTTCTAATAAAAATAATGTATAGTGTTGAATTATACATTTCAATGGTTTGGAAGTATAATTAGATTATATTGGTACTATTTAATACAATTATGGTTATTTTAAGTAATTTCACTTTAAAATTGGACATAAACAGGTGTCAATCTTTTGATAGTTATTATTTCTTAAAAATACGCCTTTTGGTTTTGACAACGGGAATTAATTTTAAATTAATTAATGCAAAATTAATGTTTTAAAATTGGTAAAATATAATTCAATTTTGAATTCGGAATATCAAAATTATCTTAGGGTGATGTTTTGGGGGTTTTCTACAAACTATCAATTTTTGATGAATAGTGAAAAACACAAAGTTATTGGTTAAAACTAATTTTTTTATTTAAATAATAATTTATTAAATTTAAATTTATTTTTGGTCAAAATAGATACAAAATACCTATATATGTTCAATATAATTCATTGGATTTTGTTTATAATAATTTTAGATATATAAAACTTTTATTGAACTTTTTACCGTCTTTTACCAACCTCCTAGGAGCATTTATAAATTTACATAAAACTTAATTTTACCGCTTCTATGAGTTGAATTTCAAAAATTAAAGAGACACAGTTGATATCAGTAAGTAAAATTTGGTTCAATATGATGAAAATAATTTTGGTGAATAGTAACTTTTTACTTTTATTTAACGCGGTTAAAAGTAAATAGGGTAATTAAGAGTAAAAATGATATTATTATTACCCTAAAACATGTCCTAATTCTATTGGATAAGTATAATTAGACATGAAACAACCTTAGGAATAAAATATGGACCTCTTTGGTCCACTTGTATTAGATTAGGTCATTTATTATTATTTAATTCAAAGAAGAGTTAGAAGTGTTAAAATCATAGTTTAATAACTAAAAAATTTTTAATATAGGGTTGCACATAAGATAAATACAAATATAAATATTAATTAGAAAGATAAAATAATTTTCTACATAATGGTATTTTATTTATATTTTTTAGACATAATATAATTTAATTTATTTACGACACAATGACGATGCATTAATTACTAAATTAATGAAATATTAAAATAATTGATATTATAAATATAAAAATAAATGTAATTTTAAACTTTTTATGAATTTAAATAATTTTATAGGTTAATATGACATTTTAGAGTTGGTTATATAATTTATTTTTGAAGTAATAATACTTTTATGAATTTATAAAAAACAAAATAACAAAAAATTTCAAAATTGACATAAAAGACTTTTTAAAACAAATATTATATTATTAATTGATAATCTATTCTTAAAAATATAAGTTTTGGCCAAAAGTATTATATAATGATAGGTGTATCATTAATGATCCACTTGGGGTTCGTTTGGAAGTATATAGTAATTTTATTAACCATATAATATAAAAATACAAAGAGACATGGTAAATGTCAAACTATTTAACTAAGAGTTAAATCTAAAAGATAAAGTTAATATAGTGACCCAAACCTGTCTAAAACCTAATTGTTGAGTGGATTTCGACCCATACCCACCTTAGACTCTAAATAATCAATTTTTGAGCCATTATAAACTGAAAATGATTTCATTAGAAAATAATATTTCTAACTTTTCCTAAGGTGCCTCTCACCCCTCTTATAAAAGGGCACCACTATCTCTCTAATTCACACCTTAAAAGCCATTTGGATTTGCCAAACCCTGACCGAATACCCTATGAACTCTCCACCCTCCATCCTAGAGGCCTTCCTTTAGTCAGAAAGCCAACCTAAGGATCCATTTTGATCAAATAAAAAGGAAGAACCGGAAGAAGAGGTAAATATTTCATCACCTCTTTGAAGTTCATTTCTTCTTCCACTTCCTCTTTATTTCATATTTCCATTCTAAAATAATAAATCCAGTATCTTCTATATACTGTGATGTTATTA
Source organism: Viscum album (assembly GCA_963277665.1). NCBI lineage: Eukaryota > Viridiplantae > Streptophyta > Magnoliopsida > Santalales > Viscaceae > Viscum > Viscum album. The sequence goes on along the minus strand of OY728143.1, from coordinate 954,379,944 downwards.
TAAATATTGTACCACCATATTCATTATTCTATCCATACTTTGAATGACATGTCACCATACGTGCGTAAGTATGACTTACCGTCTCCACGTCATGGTGTAATTGTTATTCAATACATTATTATATGGATGGGTATAATAATGATGTGTAATTGATGTGAATAATAAATATAACATGATAATGATTCGGTATATATGATATACCATCCAATTGTATATTTTTTTAATATCTAATGAATGATATTGTTGCCCGTGCGTACGTACAGATTACCGTCTCCATGAACGCGATGAGATTCATTCCCTGTCATATCCATTAAAGACCAATTTTCATTTGATGATTAAAAATAATGTTTAAAGACATGATATAATTCTTTATATGAATAAGATACATCCCATACATAACAACCATGACTCACATAACAAATAATATAAAGGAAAATTAATCTGTTAACACCCGAAATGATGATAATACTAAGATATTATATATGATATCATATTAATGTATATTATTCGTGCATAATTCAATAATAATTATTTCACCATTATAAAAGAGGTTAACCTACCCTTGACTAATGAAAAGTAAATGGTAAGGGTTAATTTCACAATCTCTTTATTATCAGAGGTTGTTTTTATGTAAGTATCTACTGGGACATATTTATTATCCATGTCCATGTTTTATAAATGAATTTTCAAAGGGATTTTTTAAGGGACATTTTTTACTAAAACATCATTTTAAATGTTTTAAATATTTAATCTTTTAAATTATTCCCATTTATGTCCATTTTTACTAAATTTTTTTTAAGGATTTATTTATATGGACATGAATGTTTTGAAAATGTTAACTCCTTTGAAAAGTTTCAAAGTAGTATGGGACACTTTGATTCATAAATTTCTTTAAATATCATACTTTTTAAATTGTGTGACTTTTAAGTGTTTTCATGAAAAAGAGATATCTCTCTCAAAGAGATTTACAAATCATTTCCATCTATGTCAACATCCTTTGATAGATTTTAATCTTGTTTGAAGTTGATTTATTTTGATACAAATATTCTATATTATATTGAAGGTTTTGTGATATGTTTGACTGTGGATGAGTTGTTTTTATACCATTCATGGTTTATGGATAAAGTATTGACATTTCTTATGCTAGTTTTAATACGAATGTTGATGTTATGTTTAAACCTTTTCATATGAGGAATGCATTGGACTTATTAAGTGACGGGTGGAACCCGCTATAGCTCCTCGATGTATCGGTAGGTCTCATGAGACAAACTAGTGCCTTGGCACAAGGCCTTGAAAAAATATTATTTGTATTCTTAGAACAACGCCATGAATATGTGGTTACGAAAGTATGTTATTATGTATTCCATCATTATGAAAGTGGCTATTAATGTTTCATGTGATTATTCTACTAGTAGAATATCCATTTGAGTAATTAAATAGAATTATTTTGATATATATTTTCTATATTTTGATGATCTTAATGTTAAGAAGGATTTTTTTTTAGTTTTTTACATTTCCTGAAATGTTTATGCTTATTTATGATAGCTTTCGCTATATTTTTATCCTTACTGAGCATCTGAGCTCACCCCATTCTATGTTTTATTTTTCCCTATATACGAAGAAGTATATTATGACTGACCTAGAGGGAGAGTCTATGGGATCTCAGTGTTTTCTATTGAAGCAATGTTATTGTAGTTTTCCATTTTATGATGTCATGTAATCCTTATGAATGTATCTAGTAATTCCAAGGCTACTAAAATAATAAGTCTTTCGAGACTTGATCTTTTTTTATCATCCCAATGTTATGTAATAATGCACCGACTCTGGGTAACTAGGGTCGGGGTATTACAGTTGGTGTCAGTGGATGTTTAGTAAAAACCTTGTAATCTAGATTTAGATAAACTCTGATTAGAGCACATAACACTAAGATAGATATTGAGGATTAGTATATAAGAACCCTCTAGAATTTTGGTATTATAGAGATTTTGTGAGTTTTCTGAGCAAACATCCATGTCTAGATACGAGCAGGTAGAGGCGGCTCTGGCACATATGTACCAAGGGGTAAAACCCGAAAACACCACTTTGAGCTAGACTCGAACAGGAAATGGTGCACGACAACAGGACTTACTGCACTCTTGGTTACGACACTCCCGAGGGATATGCTTATGATAATTCACATTTTATTTATAAATCATTACGAAAGATTTACGTGTATATACCTCCTCAACGAAAATATTTTTATGATTATGGATTACATCCATAAACTGTTCAATCTACGTTAGGTATTTTACAAGTTTTGAATTATTCATTGCAATTCATAAACTGACCTAGTGTATGCCATTTATAGAAATGGAAACCAGTAGAGGCAATGTGAACTCCAGCAATACATATGTTCCAAAGAGTACGAAGGATCGTATATTTCATTCTATTAAGACAACATTTAGAAGGTAAATAGTCTCCCATGTATTCTCAGCATATGAAGAAATAGTATCATGTGTTAATAAGATATGTAAATAATTATCTGAATCATATGGATTTGAAAGGAAGCAAGAGAAGAAAAGGATAGAAGAGAGAAATATGGATAAAGGGTGGAGGGAAAAGAAGGATTTTCCCATATGTGATAACTGTGGAAAGAATTACCTTGGTAAATGCTTGAAGGGAATGAAAGTTTATTATAAGTGTGGAGAAAAAGGACACCAAGTACATGATTGAAAGGGTAAGAAAAATGTTTCAAATGTAAAATGATTCATCTACAAGGTTTTGGGACACTATGGGAATCAATGTCCCAGTCCTCAGAGTATACCACAAATGATGCTATTAGATAATTATCAAGTTATGATACTACCTCAGATGAAGAGGAATGAATAGTGTTCTTTTGTTGTTATTATAGAATTATTTCATTTGAGTGTTGCATCAGCAATATACAGGTTATTTGAATTCTGGAGATACATAAGGATTATACTGCATTAGTATTTTATTGAGGATTTGAGATTATATGGTTCTATGAAAAGTGACTTAATAGTATGCTACACTTTTTGGAAAATACATTGTTGAAGGAAAGGTAATCCTTAATATGGTCTCGATAATGAGGTAGTGATTTTGGCATAAGGGATGCTTGATTTAGATAAATTTTATTGGATATTATTGAATACCTTGAAATTGATTCATGATTTTTATATTCAATCATTGTTGGAGTTTACAACATTTTTTTAATAGAAGGAGTATATCCGGTATTCTATAAGGAATAAGGGAGCATGAATGTAATCAAAAAGGTTTTATAGTAATTCAGGATGTGGTAGTATTTTAAAAGAATACACGATGAAGGTGTTCCCATGTTATTATGTGGAAAAACTGATCTTTATCTTTTTTACCTTTATTATAAATTTTGGACTGTGAGTTTGGATAGAAGTATTTTGTATAATTCTAGTTTAAGATTATTTTTGGATTTCCATAAAAGGACAACCCGAAGGTCGGGTGGCAACTCGTCGCGTCTGGAAAGGCCGTGAGACTTAATCCCATAATCGAAGGTCGAAAAGGGTGTATCACCTACCATAGGCCCACACGATGTCCTAGATTGAATAATGTAGTTTTTTAATAGGTCTGGTAGATGAATTATAAATTCATTTTTTTCCAGAACCCTATATGAATAAGATAAATAGAATATTTTTTTAAGTTCAATTATCTTTTATAGTGAAAGATGAGTTTGTGGTAGAAATTAGATAAAGGATAGAACTCTACATGTCAAGAATATATATTTTTTCTCTTATTCTATGAAGAAATTAATTTTTAAACTTTAGGTAAGGGATCTTAAAACTAAAAACGTGTTATCCTAATACATTATGTTTTTTTGAATAGATTATATTTTATAAATCAACATAGATTGATGGCTTTGAGGCCCTCAATTCTACAATTGTTTGTGATTGATGACCTCAATAATTCCCTATAAATATTTACATTTTCTGGCTAATTATGTGTCTCTAATTTCCACCAATGTTCTTATAATCAAGATCAAAATTCGGTGGTGACTTTTTCATTCCCCTTTTCCTCTTATTAAGACTAAATTTTATTAACCCAATTTCTGATGTGGGTTTTCCCACAATGGTATTTTCTATTTTCAACCTTTTATTTTCGAATAACAATTTCAAATTGTGAGGACACAATTTATTGAAGTAGGGAAGAATGTAACACCCCACGATTTCATAGTACATTATTTCTTCAAAGTAATGCAATAACTTGCACTACACGCAACAATGAGTTCAAGCACACCACGACTTACCAAAAAAGTTGTTCAAAAGATGTTATGAATAGTATTAACTCAATTTTGAACTTTATATAATACTTATAATTTTAGAATCCTCATGATGAGGTTTATAGATATAATTTAAGAAGAATTCATTTTTTTCAGTTGAAAGAATAATTTTTAAAAAAATGCAATTTTACCGCCTTTAAATAGAGACCCATTTTTAAATCCAATATTTGAAACTTTTATAAATTCAATTTGACAAAATAAACTTCTTCTTTTGAATTAGGACATATGAATTTAGTTTCAATAAATTTTTGGTGTTTTTCTGATAACATTCATATTTGCGTGAATAGTGAAAAATACTATATTTCAACTGAAAACAACTTTCTTAATCAAAATAATTTATAGTGTTTAATTATAAATTTTAATTGTTTTATGGTATAATTAGATTATATTTTTACCATATAATCCAATGATGGTCATTGTAAGTAATTTCACTTTAAAACTGGACATAAAAAAGTATCAATATTTTAATAGTTAGTATTTCTTTAAAATAGGATTTTTGGTTTTGACAACGGAAATTAATTTTAATTTAATTAATTCAACATATATGTTTTTAAATTGGTAAAATATATTTCATTTTTGAATTCAGAATATCAAAATTAGCTTATGGTGATTTTTTTGGGTTTTTTTGAAAACTTTAAATTTTTGATGAATAGTGAAAAAAGTGAGTTATTGGTTAAACCCAAATTTTTATTTAAAAAAATATTTATTTTATTTAAATTTATTTTAGGTCAAAATATATACATAATACCTATATAAGTTCAATGTAATTCATTGAAGTTAGTTTATAATAATTTTAAATATATAAAAATTTTATTGATCTTTTTACCGTCTTTTACCCACCTCTTTGGAGCATTTGCGAATTTACATAAAACATAATTTAACCACTTCTGTGAGTTGATTTTCAGAAATCCGAGAAGCACTATTGATATCTGTAAGTAAAATGTGGTTCAATAAGATAAAAATAATTTTTGGTGAATAGTAACTTTTTACTTTTATTGACCATGGTTAAAAGTAAATAGGGTAATTAAGGGTAAAATGATATTATTATTACCCTAACACATGTCCTAATTCTATTGGATAAGTATAATTAGACCCAAAAACCCTTAGAAATAATATATGAACCTCTTCGGTCCACATGGATTAGATTAGGACATTTATTATTTTTTAATTCAAAGAAGAGTTAAAAGATTTAAAATCAATGTTTAATAACTGAAACATTTTTAATATAAGGTTACACAGAAGATAGATTCGACTATATATATTCATTAGAAATCTAAAAATATTTACTACATAATGGTATTTTATTTATATTTTTTAGATATTAAATAATTTAATTTATTTACAACACAATGATGATGCAGTAATTACCTAATTACTAAAATATTAAAATTATTGATATTATATATATCCAAATAAATGTAATATGAGACTTTTTATGAATTCCACTAATTTTATAGGTTACTATGACATATTAGGGTTGGTTGTATGAATTGTTTTCGATGTAATAATGATTTTATGAATTTAGAAAAAACAAAATACCAAATAGTGTCAAAATTGACATAAAAGAGTTTTTAAAACAAATATTATATTATTAATTGATATTTTATTCATAAAAATCTAAGGTTCTGCCAAAAGACTTATATAATGATAGTTGTATCATTAATTAACCACTAGGGGTTCTCTTAGAAGTATATAGTTCATTTATTAAACATATAATATAAAAATACAAAGAGACATGGTAAATGTCAAACTATTTAACTAAGGGTTAAATATAAAATATAAAGTTAATATAGTGACACAAACCTGTCTAAACCCTATTGGTTGAGTGTTTTTAGACCCTTCCCCTCCTTAGAATTTTAATAATACATTTTTAGCCATTATAAACCAAAAATTATTTTATTATAAAATAATATTTCTAGCTTTTCCTAAGGTGCCCCTCACCCCTCTTATAAATTGGTATTCCCCTTATCTCTAATTTACACCACCAAAGCCATTTGGATCGGACAAACCCTGTGAAAATACCCTCTCAACTGTCCTCCCTTCATCCTAGAGGCCTTCCTTTAGTCAGAAAGCGAACCTAAGAAACCATTTTGATCAAATTAGTAGGAAGAACCTGAAGAAGAGGTAAATATTTCATCACCTCTTTCAAGTTCCTTTATTCATCCACTTCCTCTTTCTTTGATATTTCCATTCTAAAATAAGAACTATGTATCTTCTATATACTGTGATGTTATTATAAATATGGTACAACCATATTCATTATTCTATCTATCCTTTTAATGACATGTCACCGTACATGCGTACGTACGGCTTACCGTCTCCACGTCGTGGTGTAATTGTTATTCAATACATTATTATTTGGATGGGTATAATAATGACGTGTAATTGATGTGAATAATAAATATAACATGATAATGATTCGGTATATATGATATACCATCCAATTATATATTATTTTATTATCAAAAGAATGATATTGTCACTCGTGCGTACGTCTGGATTACCGTCTCCATGAACGTGATGAGATTCATTCCCCATCGTATCCATTCAAGACTAATTTTCATTTGATGTTTAAAAATAATATTTAAAGACTTGATATCATTCTTGATATTAAAAAGATACATCCCATCCATAACAAATATGAATCACATAACAAAGAATATAAAGGAAAACGAATCCGTTAACACCCGAAATGACGATAATACTAAGATATTATATATTATATCATATTAATGTATATGATTCCTGTATAATTTAATAACAATTATTTGTCCATTATACAAGAGTTTAACCTACCATCAACCATGTAAAAGTACATGGTGAGGGTTAATTTCATAATGTCTTTATTATCCAAGGTTGTTTTTACTTAAGTATCTACTGGGACATATTTATTATCCATGTCCATGTTTCATAAAAGAATTTTCAAAGGGATTTTTAAGGGAATTTTTTACTAAAACATCAACTTAAATGTTTTAAATATTTATTCTTTTAAATAGTTCTAATTAATTTCCATGATTTCAAAATGGTTTATAAGGATTTATTTATATGGACATGAATGTTTTTAAAATGTTAATTCCTTTAAAAAGATTCCATGTTTTATGGGACACTTTGATTCAAAAATGTCTTTAAATGTCTTCCTTTTAAAATTGTGTGTCTTTTAAATGTTTTCATGAAAAGGAGATATCTCTCTCAAGGAGTTTCACAAATCGTTTTCATCTATTTCAACATCCTTTGATGGATTTTAAACTCTTTTGAAGTTTATTTTTTATGATACAAATATTTCATATTGTATTGAAGTTTTGGAAATATCTTTGACTGTGGATGTGTTATTTTTATACCATTCATTGTTTATGGATAAAGTATTGACATTTTGTATGCTAGTTTTAATACGAATGTTTATGTTATGTTTAAACCTTTTCATATGAGGAATGCATTGGACTTAGTATGTGACAGGTGTAGCCCGCTATAGCTCCTCGATGCATCGGTTGGTCTCATGAGACATACTAGTGTCTAGGCACAAGGCCTTGATGAAATCTTATTTGTAGTCTTGGAACAAGGCCTTGACTCTGTGGTTATGAATGTCTGGTATTATGCATTGCATCATTTTGAAAGTGGGTATTGATATTGCATGTGATTATTCAACTAGTAGAATATCCATGTGAGTATGTAAATGGCATTATTTTGATTTATATTTTCCATATTTTGATGAAGTTTATGTTAAAAAGGCTTTTTTAGTTTTATACATTGCATTAATTGTTTATTCTTATTTATAAAATCCTCCTCTATATTTTTATCCTTACTCAGCATCTGATCTCACCCATTTCTATGTTTTATTTTTTCTAGGATTTCAAGATGTATATTATGACTGACCTGCAGGGATAGTCTAGGGGATCTTAGTATTTTCTATTGAAAAAATGTTGTTGTAGCTTTTCATTTTATGATGTAATGTAAACCTTATGAATGTATCTAGTACTTCCAAGGCTACCAAAATAATCGGTCGTTCGAGACTTTATCTTTTTTAATCATGCCAATGTTATTTAATAATGCACTGACTCTGGGTAATTAGGGTCAGGGCGTTACAGATGTGTGGGATATGGAATAAAGCTCCAAATTTCCAAAAGTGATTATTTTTTGTGGGATAAGGACTAAGGCTCTGAATATCCATGTGACAATGATGTGTGTGATATGAATTTAGGCTCCAAATACCCATATGTGATAGATAGAGTGGGAGAGGTACTAAGGCTGCAAATAGACATGTGATATTGAGGTGTGGGATATGGACAAAGGCTCTAAATATCTATAGGGTGATAGACATGACTTTATACACCCATGATATTGGTATTGGACTGGGGTTCCAATTGTCTATGATATGATTTTAAATGAAATTCTAAATGATAACCATGTTATTATGATATGTGATATTTCATGGGGATAGTTCAGACTTCAGTATAGGCCAATGATGGTATCGATAGTATGGGTGACATCATAAACTCAAGGGGTTTATGTGGTTAATTAAAGAATAATTAAATGTGATAATTTTTTACTTTATTCATTATAAGTTATTTTTTCATACAAATGAATATATATTTATTGATTGTATATTTATTTAGACACTATTATTAGTGGCTATTGAGTTGTAAATACACCTTACTCAGCTTATCTGATTTGTACCGGAATATACTTCATGTTTGTAAGACATGATAAGGGAAATCTCCCTATGATATAAGGATGGGTTGGAATAGAACATAGTTGAGGTAACCGGACTTGGTGTCGGGACCCGCTTTGGGGTTCTTTAAATGTGTTTATTTTTGTTTTTCATTTTAAAACTTGATAATTTCTTGGATTTACATATCTATATTTTAGTTATTGATAATGTTTCCATTTTTCTTCATTATGTGATACAGGTTTGTTCTAGTTTTTTTATTGTTTTGGTTGTTGGTTATTGTCTTATAGTTATTGGTTGGTTATTTTGATGTTTTATTAATTTGATAAAGAAGTTATAGTCTCACCATGTTGATATATAATACCATAACTACAATTAAAAAACCTCTGGTATATAGGGAGGTGTGCATGAGGACATGTGACCGACCTGCTCAGGGGACCAGTATGTGGCACCTAGGTTGGGACGTTCCACACATATTATTTATAAGGCAGGAAAGGTATAAGTAAAATAAGACAAAATGTATTCATGGATAAAAAAATAGAATAAACATAAATGAAATAAAGAACCAAAGTATATCCATGTGACACATGATCACCCTTTTATTTTATAAAGTCATGGATTTTCCAAGATGTATGGATCCTTTAAATTTTAGTTTGAACCTATTTTTTAGTCTAAAAAATGTGATTCCGGGTTTAAGGAATAGTTTATGAGCATCTCAGTCTTGTTTGTATCCTAAAGATCTGGTTTTTGTAGAAACAGTTTGAGACACACTATTGGTGTAAAATTAGTAGTAACTAGGTGACTCCACAATACAAAACGTATATAGATGGGTGTATTTTGAAAACTGTGCGATGGTGGCCACATGGCCATGAATAGTGGTGCATGTGTGTTGTACATCTAAAATTCATGGTTAAAACATGTTTTTTCTAACTGTTTCATGGATGGAAAACTTGGGAAGTAATCTTGAATCGGCTATAAAAAGTTTACCTAACTATGAAAAGATTCATCTGAAGGGGGTGGCACAACAAACTATGTTGTAAATCAGTTTTTCAAAATATTAATCCAAACACTACACCCATATAAAAAAATTGATATGATGTTTTTACTCCTCCTTTAATTTAATACTCTTCATCACTTTTTCATCATCCATTAACACAACACCTCTCCCACTCTGTTGAGAGCTCCTCCACATCCTCCAATCTAGGATTTGGGCCACTACTTTATCGGATGTCCATTTCATTTACGGTTTATTTCATTGGATCCACATCAATAAGCTCTTCATTCCTTTCTCTGACATTCTTTTTTTATCTTTCCATAGTGAATACTAAATTTGTGTGATATAATACGCCCTATTTTGAATTTATTCCTATATTATTCTTATTTATCCCACTCTATCCTAGATTATAGAACAATAATAGATAAGGATTCATCTTCCACCATAAGGTATGTGGTATATTTATTTTTCCCTAATGTCTATATGTTTATATTGTTTCTCAATTGGGACACTCAACAAACATTCCGTGTGAAACCTCCTAAATTTATAATTAATTAAATTAGTCAGTATCACCATGATTATGGGAGTCCTAATACCCTAAATTTATCATTGAATGTTCTATACCTCATTGTTTTCCACTCCGTAAGGTGTAGATCTTTTGATGTCCCATGTGCCTTATTACATGACATGAAATTAACCACCATTTTGAGGTCTGTTGAGTTGACCCATGTGAATTAAAAGGAAAAATGAATTAGATAAATTTTAAATGAATTATGTCACCATAATGATTGTACAACAGCTCAAACATAGAATTTTGTGGATGATATCAATAGGAATATCAAATTAAATGAATTATAAATGAATCATATCACTCTGGGGCTGAAACAAATACACATATATAGAATAACATGAATGAGATCACTTGGTGGAAGAGCTTATATCATTCCATGAGAGACAATTGGATCCTTAGGTGAAATACCATGGACATGATTAATGGTAAATTTCATTATACCAATCCATGAGTGATAATTGGCTCTTTATGTGTAATACCTTGGATGAGATCAGATAGAAATGCCTCTGTATCATGACATGAGTAATACTTAGGTTCTTATGTTGAATGAATTGGATGAACTATTACAGGGATAGGTTTTTACAGTATACCTAGAGTGATGCATATATTCCCTATGTAGAATTCCTTGGATGGTATCATGATGCAATTAAATAAAATGTCAGATTTTCCAATTAAAAAACATTATATGATTCAGTCCATTTTTTACATACATGACAACCTAGTTTATCTTTATTACTATGAACTATATTTTATAAGAATTAGAAAACCTAAAATTATAATCACCATATGTGGAAACCTATGTGGTATACCTTGTTTCACAACCTTATAAATATAAACATAAAATCTAGAATGATCAAAGGCATTCTTGGATTAGGCTGAAGTAGGTAGTATTTTATGGGTGTTCCACAGGAAACCTAAAAGAAATAGTTTATTAATTTATCATTTTTATTTAGTATAATTTCAAACTGCTCACTATATTTTAATAGGATATATAATTCTACACACCATTTGTGGTGTCCTACTGAGTTTATCTCAAACATTATTTGGGCATCCAATTAGAAAACAGATAGAGTTCATGGATGAAGGGATGAAAAAGTGGAAGGGTCAAGCTTTGGATTCTTATGTTTCTACTCTATGATGGAATATGGGAGAAGTGGACCGAGATTAAGCTTGTGATCCTAATTAGAGAGATATTTTTTTGTATCTTTTACTCATTTTTATATAGCGTGTTGTATATTATTTTTCCCTGTATTCCCATTTTTTTAAAACAAACAAACCTGACATAATTATTTATATGACACTGGTTATTTTTTCTTCCTATTTATTATATCTAGATGACTTATACTTCATTAGTTAATTTATTATAATATTCTCATTTCTTATCATTACAATATACATCGGTGATACACCCTGATCATGACGGTATAGTCTTTCCACCATAACATATTATAACCTAACTTTTATTCGGTGGCCTCTAGAATATGGTAAGGCAAGCCTAAGTCCATTTGAACAACTACGTATGGTTACTTATCTGTGAATAGTTTTTCAGGACGTTACAAGTGGTAGCGTAGAATTTTTTCCACTTGATTAATATTTTATATTGGTCGGTAGGATACAAGGATTTTTTTAGTTTATTAATGATCCTATTCTTATGAGTTTCTTATCCACATACAGGGCAATCCCCAAGTTACCAGGGGTGGAACTTATTATTAGTAATTGTACCTATTATAGTTATATTGATTTCATAGAAATGTGATGCACATGATTTATGGTGTTTCTTCTTCAACATCTTCTTCTTCTTAATATTATGGAATCATTTTCATTTACCTATGGTTGGTATGGAATGGATGTATTATTTCATGATTCATTTTACGCACTTATGTTTTCACATGTCATGTATATGCCATTCCAAGTTTACTTTACTATGTGCATTTCCTATATCATATCATAGTTCCATGATATCTATGTTATAATTATACTAACCTTTATAAATGAAAATTGAGATAAATAATTGGTTAGTTAAAGTGAGTGCATCAAACTAAAAAGTGTTTTCCATTACATCTTGATGGTGGAAACTTAAATAACCAATTATCACTTCGTTTAACTATGTAAAAATGGTTAGAGGAGTTGAAACTTTAATTAATTTTAATTACATGATTTCCAATTACAATTTATAAAGCATGTACTTCATTAAATTTTGAATGGTGATTCATCCAATAAAATTATTTCACGTGACTTTTTATACCACGATACTAGATTTCAGGTTCTAGTTGTAGTTACATATCATACCAATTGAAACTTGTAAAGCTCAATAATTTACAACATGAGAATGGTGACTCATCTAAATGAGTGGGAAATTAAATAAATTTAAATTCTCAAACATGTTTTTTCAATTAAATAAATCTTATAATTATACCATAAAGGGTGATTACCTATATACCATGCCAGGAAACTCTATATACTTGGTCCTCTACTGTGTGATGTGATACCTCGACCCTAGCCTGGCCTTATAAGTATGAAGCAGGGGTGTCTCTTTTGATCCATTATGATATTCCATGAAACCTAGACCTAACATTGGAGTAGTCATATGGTGTTGAATCTTATATAGGTTGTATACGTACCTATCTATTGTTTTCTATTTATATCTATTCTATTATAAAATTCTTTTTAGAGGCGTGTGTTTACAATTATAGAAATTTTTCACCTTGATGACCCCAGGTTATTTTATAGGAAGGTAGGAATGACCATTCTTGGGGGGTGATGGTTCATGATTCACAAGTACTAACTAATATAGTGCCACCTATGACACCTCCAACCCTTTCTGATTTGGGTACTCATTCTCAATTTTGAGAAGTTTTCATCCGACTAGTGAAATTAAACAGGGATACCCATGGCTTCACCCTACTATGGTCGAGCTGATGTGAGAATTTCAACAGTAGAATCACTATCATACCTTTTTAGGTAAGGTGGTCCACTGGATACTAAGTCATAGATAAAGACCATGTTGTTTATCTTCAAGCATTTAGGGACGCCACCAGTGAGGAGGGTACCTCTCACACCCTGCATACTTTATTATTCTACCAAGCATTGATGGGATGTTATTACTCAAGTATATCATCCTTAGGATATAGTCTAAAAGTACTTCCATATGGTATTTTATGATTACTTATTCCCATATAAGATGAGAGAAAACTATGAAAGAGAATATGAACCTACAACAAGTTCATATGTCTGTAGTGTGTTATTAAGCTCATTTTGTAGATCATCATATTTTCACACTGACCCTTTCGAGAGATTATTTTATGGAATGATATGGTATTAGAATGGGATAGAATATTCTATTTGATAATAGGTAAACATTATTTGGTATAATATCATTTCTAAAATAGTTAACCATGCCTTTATCTTAGAGAAAAACATGATAGAATCCTATAGTGTGGGCCAGGGAGGTTTAGTACTGGGATTAAGAGGTGGTATGTTTAGTGATAGGAAGTTTCACCTGGACTATATCCATGGGGGAAGAGCTAGTTAGACTACATGAATTGATATTTATGTTATATGTCATTATCAGGGTAGGTCAGACCATAATAAGCCTTAGTGTACCAATGACCCAATTAAGTTCCAAGATTGGGGAAATTTGGGTCATCTTGAGCATTTTTGAAGATATTTTCCTCCAGTTACTACTGATAATATATTTATAATGAGTCCATATATGATATTAGGATCAGTTTTCCTATGTCTAGTATGGATAATTATTACTACCATTCGATCTAGATGAGGAGGTGGATGTGTCCATGGAAGAAAGTCTTATGAGATGAATTTCTAGAAAGGAGGTCCTTCTCAGGGTATTCAGTCTGTAGATTTAGGCCAAGAAACTATATGGTTACATGCCATAAAACCAATACTAGAAGATACGAGAGATTCTCCTTCCATAATATTCAGTATGATTTTAGTAGCCTCTATATTAGTGCCTATTTTGATTAACATTGGTGTGTTTAATTATTTTATATATTTTGAAATTTTTTTAAATACTAGGGCTTAGAATTAGGTATTTCAATGGGGTGAAGAATCCTTGAACTCCACTAGCATTTTGATTGGAAAGTGTATTCCAATGTAGGGAGTTCCCCTTGAGGTAGTTGGATATATTTTCCAATGGATCATTTTAATCATCAAGATTATGGGTTTTTTATCATTATCATGATGAAATTGTTGGTTACCTACCATGATCATATTCATTTCTATTTCTGGAGGGGTTCCTTAAAATCACTTGAGGGAAGTAAATATATTCAAAAAAGATAATATGGTGTCTAGGTTAATAGATCCTGACCTAATCATCATGTGAGGGTGTAGTGATAGCCCATATTTTTAGCTTATATATGGATGATAAGGGAATTTAATGTACATATTTCCCTTTTATAGTGGATCATTTCAAGGAAAAATCCATAAATAATTATCTATGATACCTCTAAAGAGAGAGGTAGAGTATATGATTGGGCTTGTTCTAGGATAAACACCAATATCAATTAATTTATATAGGATAGATACAATTGAGTTACTAGAGATCAAAAAAAAATTGGAGGATTTAGAAACTGGAGCATTTATCTATCTCAATACTTCATCGTGGAGTTAACCTATGTTATCCTCCATGAAGATGGATAGAACCCTCAGGATTTGAGAGGATTAAAAAATATTGAACCAACTATTTCTTAAGAACTAGTACCCACAAACTCCTATTTATTTCTTTATTGATTAGCTCTAGGGAGCACATTTTTGTTGAATGATTGATTTGATGTTATCCTACCATAAGGTATGAGTCTAATCTTTTGATATACCACAAAAAAATCTGTAGTAGATATTATTTTTATGAGTTATTGGTAATTCAATTTGGTCTAACAAGTATTTTGATAATTTTTATAGCTTTGATTAATCAGGTTTTCCAACCTTATCTAGATTCTTTTATGGTAGTTTACATGGACAAAATATTCACGTACTCCCATACTCTTCATGATCACTCCAAAAAACATTATATTATTTTCAGTAAATTGAGATAAAAAAATTTGTATGATTACATCCAAATATTAGAGTTTTTGATTGATAAAGTCCACTTCATAGGTCACATAATCACATAGGAAGGAGTATCGGTGGATCCAGAGAAGGTGAGAGATATAGTTTCAGGGGAGGAGCCTAAGAACATTATTGAGATATAGAGTTTTTTGGGGATACCTAGATACTATATGTATTTTATTACAGATTTATCATTCATTGAATCACCCATCGTGGGATTTACCTAGAATATTTTCAAATTGTTATGGTCTAAATCTTGAGAAAAATCATTCCATGTGATAAAAGGAATGTTGGATTCAATGACGATATTGATTTTTCTTAATATGGGAAGATGTTATATAGTTTATTGTGATTCTTTAGGAATGGGGTTGGTAGAGGTTCTGATATATAGAGATCGATTCATGGTTTATATGTCTCATAAGTTGAGGTATCATGAGTGCAATTACCCAATGCGTGACCTCAAACGGGATTCATTTTTTCACACCTTTCATTGTTGAAGGAATTATTTTTTAGGAGATAATTCATATAAATAGACCACAAAGCCCCAAAATATATATTAACCTAGTTTTATTTGAACTTCAGATAATATAGATGGGTTGATACCTATAGTTATTTGATATTGATCTTACATGCATTCCTAGAACTAGAAATTAATTGGAAGATACTATGAGCCAAAAGACTAAATCAAAATCTATTCAGGAGGCCAATACCAAGTGGCAGTTGATTGAGTTATTCTCCAAGATACACTTGGAGGTGCAAGAACACTATTTTTATCCATTAACTTCTTTATTATCATACACTTCTTCAGTTTTAGGTATATTGAAGGTAATAAAGATTTTAAATCCCGATGTTTTGGTCATATGGGAGATCATTTCTATCGAGGAACTCCTAATTGTTTGGGTTATTGATAGGGATGATATCATAATCATTCACTGGATCATTTGGGAACCTATAGATATATAAGAGGAGTTGATGAAAGACACTCATTCCTCTTATTAAAGAGTACATACCAGACTCATGAATATATACTATGATTTACACTTCTAGTATTGGTGGACTGATATGAAAATATATATAGCCGAATTTGTTACTCAGTGTTCCACGTATTAGAAATTGAAGATGAAATTCCAATTAAAATTATAATGTTTACATAAATTACCCATTATTGAGTGGAAATGAGATGATTTCTCCATGTATTTTTTCACAGGTATACCTAGACCCCATCGAATCAGTGACGTGGTATGGTTGATCCTTGATAGATAGGTTAAAGTCACATATTTCTTGCCTATATAGGAGTGCTTTTTAGTGTATAAAATATATAGATTACATGTTTGGGATATCATATGCCATTAATGAGTTCCATGTACTATCATATCTGACTAGGATTCTTGATTTAAATCATGGTTTTAAATGGGGTAGCAGAAGGCACTAGGTTGATAGGTGCTTCTGAGAACAGCCTACCGCCCATAGATTGGATTGAAGTCCTAACATAAAATAAGGGTGTTAGAGGAAATTATTTGGGAATTTATCCCTGATTTTGTAGGTCATTGATGTAAATACATACTTATTGTTGATCTTTACTATATTAGTAGCTTCAATGTGACCATATAGACATATATTTATGAGGCCCTATACAGTAGGCGATGTCATTCAACCGATTAGTGGTTAGATTCATGAGATATGGAACTACTGGGAACTCATCTCATTCTGTAGACTTCGGAGTAGATATAGCTGATCAATAAGTGTATCGTTGCCTCACTATCTAAGAAAAATTCATATGTCAATCATCATAGATGGCCATTAGAGTTTGAAGTTGGGAATTGGGTCTTCTGGTGTGTTTTGACTAAGATGGGAGATCAACATTTTAGGCATCAAGGTAATCTATCACATCATTTCATTATATTTTTATAGTTTTAGAGAGGGTCAGATCATTGTCTTATAAGATATTACTCACACAGAGATACAAGGCGATGCATGACGTTTTTATAGTTTCTTAGTTATGTTGTTATTATCCAAAACCATATCATATCTTCCATCCTGATGAGTTTAAATTAGAATTATATGCTTCTTTTGAGGCATATCATATACATATCATTTAAAGGATCATGTAGGATCTCGGTGGAATGTCAGTTTCATTGGTTCGATTGGTATGGTAGCACAACCATTCATAAGATGAAAACTGGGAGTGGTATGCTGATATATGTGCTTAGTGGATGAGACTATTCTCAAATGACATTTTACCACCCTCAAAATGGAAACATAGAGATGAGTTGATTTGAATAGTGGCCGTTGTAAGATCTAGGATTTTCTAATAGGTATAAATCCATTAAATTTCCATTTTATCCACTTATTCCACTATAAAAAATGTGTTTAATGGTTTAAAGAGGGTTTTAATAGAATATAGGGTGTGTTTAGAGCCTAGATCTCACCTCTTTTGAGATTTAGTATAAGTACACAGTTGGAACACAATTAGTAGAAATCGCACAACTCAACCATATGGCCAATATATAAAAGATAACAGTTTAACAAACCTTGTGAGGGGGGCTTAATTGCTATGTGAAATGGTCTAGGATAGTTACATAGATGAAATTAACAATTAGCACATGCTTTTTCAAACATTATGGATAAACATGTGAGGTTGTGTACAACTTGTACAGTATGTATGCATTGGCTATGCATGGCTTTTATAATCGTGCACCTAGCCGTGTGAAGGGGGAAAACCCCTAAACATTTATAGTTCATGGTTTGACCAACTATAAATCCAAACCATGAAACCATTTAAAAGAAGTTAAATTAATTTTTTATCCTTAATTTATTTTATACTTCTTCCTTCCTTTTTCCTTGTCCATTCATAAAACACCTCTCCCACTCTGTTGAGAGCTCATCCATCTCCTCCAAGCTAGGCTTTGAGATACCACATCTATCTAACATCCATTTCATTAACTATTTTTCACATTTGACTTGTATCAGTAAAATCTTCATTCCTCTTTATTATTTTCTTTATTTATCTTTATATATGCAATTATAAATCAATGTGAGTAAATATGGTCTACTTTTAAGGTATTTTCACTATTGATATAATTTCCACTTATTTAACCTATATTAGAGGCCAATAAAAAATGAGGAGTCATTTACCTCCATAAGGTAGGTGGTCCAGTTATTTTCACAAAAAGTATTGATGTTAATATTAATGCCCCATTTTATCACTTACCGGACCATTTGTGAAATACCACCTAGATTTCTAATAAATTAAATTAATTGGTACCACCATGTTTATGATATTTTTAACATCAAAAATTATTCATGGGAGGTCATCTACCTTGCCTTGATCCACCCCATATGGTTTCGATATTTTGAAGGCCCATGATCCCAATACCTTGACATGAAATCGAATAACCATTTGATGTGTGTGGAGTTAACCATCATTGATTAATAGAATGAAAGCGTTTGGTGAAATGTAAATGAATTATGTCACACTAAGGTCCAAACAAGGGATCTAACTCAAAACTCCTTGGATGGGCTTATTGAGTATGTCAAATTAAATGAATTATAAGTGATTCATATCACATCAGGGTAAAACATAGACCCTTATAATAAATACCATGGATGGGCTCACCAAGTGGAGGGACTTATATCTTTCCATGAGTGACACTTGGTTATTTATATTGAATACCATGGATATGAATAGAGTAACACTTGTTTTTTTTTCAAAAAAAATCACATGAGCCTCAACCCAGATGGTGGGGACTATTTAAGTGCATCTAGAAGACTCGGGATCAATTATAGGTGGAGGCTAATTTCCAAGCTACTGTATCAGGAACTATAGCAGCACTGTAGCAGAAACTGTAGCAGGCACTGTAGCAGCTGGGAATATTCCCCTGTTTGGGCCTTTGGGCAACCAATTTGGACTTAGAGTCCTTTAAGGCGAACGGGCCACCAAGGCCTTCAGGTCAGTAATGCCTTCGGGCCACATAAAGGCCTTCAGGACACCTTAAGTGTAGATTCAAACTAGGAAACCTACTAATAACAAGCTTCAGAAGGAGGAGGATCAAGGGGATTTCACCATTGCAGAAGCTAAAAGGATTGTAAGAATGATAGGGTATGACACCTGCTATCAGGACAAGCCTGTGCATGAATGGGGAATTCTATCCAAATAGCCATGAGAAGGTGGAGAGTTGATTTCATGATGAAGATGCTGGGGAGGTGCAGTTCCAAGTAGTTAGTCTGGGTTGTATGTAATGTTTGAAGCCTACGGGCAATAAATTCCTCTAAGTCCTATAGGTCATGTAATACTTCAGCCTATGAGCCTTGTAAGGGTTCCACCTCACCCCTTGGAAGGTGGATTATCATAATCAATAAAAAATGATGGTCTTCGGGCCATTGGAGTAGTGGTATATGGGTTCTTATGTGGAATACCATAGATGGAATCTTATGGTGATGGGTTTTTGTAGTAGATATAGGGGGATAATTGGGTTACCTATATGAAACACCTTGTATGGGATAAGGATGTAATTAAATAAAATTATGTGTCTCCCATGTTAAAGAATATACGTCAATTCAGTCTATGATTTACATACATGACGACCTAGATTCTCTTTTTAATAAGATTTAAATTCCATTAGAATTATGAAAACTCATTCAAATATCAATATATATGGAATCTTAGAGGGTATACCATGGATACTGCACTTATAAATATAAACTTCAACTTTAAGATACTCAGAGAAATTCTTGGCATAGGCTGAAGCAGTTTGTATGGGATGGATGTTCCATGGGAACCCAGACTAACATAGTTTATTCATTTTTCATATTTATTTATTATAACTACATAATATTCATTATATAGTCACAAAATACATATTTCTAGACACCATTGATTTATTCCTTCTAATTTAATCTGACACAATGTTTGGGCCATAGACTTATACTTAGACATACTTCATGGATACTAGTAGGTATAAGAGAAATGATTCAACTTTGGATGCATGAGTTTCTATACTAGGATGGAGTATGAGACTTGAAGAACTACCTTATGCTTATGATGATATTGGATTGATATTTTATTTATTATTCAATATAATTTTGTATATTCTCATTCCTCATATTCTCATTTTTTATAGAATAGAAACATAAAATCATTTTATTTATGACATTGGTTATTGCTTCTACCAATTTATTATAAATAGATGACTTATGCTTCTGTATTACATTTATTATAACATTTTTGTTTCTTATCATTTATATATTCCATTGTTAAACACTCTAAAAATGAATTTATAGTATTCTTAAGGTACCATTATTGACCCTTGCTACTAGTCAATAGCCTCTGGTGTAAGAGAAGGCACTCTTGAGGCCATGTGGCCAACCAAGTTAGGTAATATATAAGTGATCTGGGTTTTAGATGTTACATATCCCACTACCAAATTAGTGGTAAAAATAATCCCATGGTCTCCACCTATGTAACTCGATCATTTTCCAATACTTCAAGACATTCCAGAAGAAGAAAATTTTATATATAGACTAAGGTGTTTATATAAGCAGTGAGTGAAAACCCAATAGGATACCACCAAGTATCTATAAATTCCTTTTACTTCTATGAACCATACAAGATAATTTGGAATAAAAGTACATATTTATTTTTTATGTAAAACATATATCATAGGATATATATTTATTAAAATCATTAAAATAGAAATGAGTTATATAATTGGTTAAAAATATATACATCTACATAATTAAAGGAAATAATCAAATAAGGATTTACAATAAGGTCCATGTCAAGGTATCATGAGAAATTTCTAAAAGGGATAAGGCAATGAAATATAGTATTTTTATACTAAATAAAAACCATACTCATATACAATAGGTAAATGAATGATTGTTATAGTTAAATCCTTAACTAGTAGGTAATCCCACTATCCTGAGTTGAATATATATATTTTGTACTAGCTAGAGAAGAATACATAGATACTAACATCAAGAATAGGGATGATCCCTTGAATAAATAATATATTGAGATCATAAGATCCTCAATGTTAAATTTTTATTTCAAAACACTTTGTGGAAAAAGTTTGAAACCACCAAGGTGAACAAGGAACATCAAACACTATAGCAGATTACAAAAATATTAAAATCCAACTTGAACCTATTCGACACAGTATTCCCATATAATTTTCAAGAAAGGATAGTTACCTTTTTATTTTTTTTTGTATTTGATAATGTATTATAATTTATTGGATAATTTTTACAGGATTTCATAAACTCCTCAAATATTATATTCTAATTATTGAATCTTATGGTCAAGATTAGATGTTGTTTATTGATCTACTCACCCTGCTCCTCATTTTTGTCCACATGAATAGGTTTCCCATTAATAATTTCCCCATACTCATTAGAGGAATGAATAATTAAGACTATCTATAGAATCTCTTCCTCAAAGTTCATAAGAAGATCCCATGGTTTTTCCATGGTCGCAACATCTACTGTCTACTTCAAGGTAGCCTTGATCAGCAGTGATACATCACCAAAATCATTATCCTTACCGAACATCTTTCAAGGAACCAGTGGTTCATAAAAAGCCATAGGGTCACCCTATATCTGAGGAAACTCTCCCACCATATCACCCATATTCTCTATAACCAGATCCTTAGACTCACCAACTTCTACCCTTTCACATCCACTCACTAGATTTATGCATACATCCTTCAACTATTCAATCTTGGATGAATGTCCCTCGATTAATCTAGTCCAAAAAAATTTATTTGACTTTTTCTCCAATGGTCTAGGAAGGTAGGAGTTATCCTTACGTCCTTTAGAACATCTCCTATTGCTCACAATACATCTACCTAGATCCCTATTTTATATTTGACCCTTATTCCTCTTTGGGCTGTGAAGACCTCTACTGGATCCTCCCTCTGCATTGTCTTCTGAGAGTTGGACATAACTACCTCCCCCCAACTCTTCCCCTCAGAAGCACCCTGAACCATTTTTTACTTGTTCAGTTATATCAGAACCCAGACCATCAAACCTATTACAAAGCCCAAAGGGGGATTTTCTATGCTAAGAATATAAAAAATATCAATTATATAAGAGTTATAGTGGATATGGTTATTGTGTTTAATTTTGTTTTAAACACATAAAATAGGTTCAAGCTAAATCATTACATGGTGTTTCATTTGAGGTGAATCTCACTCTAAGGTTTTTGAGTGATTGAAAGATCGTGGAAGAAGTTGTGATGTTAAAGATAGATTTTTCGAATATTCATGTAGGTTTTTTAAAGAATCAAGAGATTAATTATAAAATTTTGGATTATATAAATGAATATATAGAAATCTATAAGATATATATGAAAGATTGAAATTATTTCTGATGTGTATGAATAAATCAAGGATTTCAGATCTATGTAGGATTAAAATCTTCAAATGTTCGATTTAATATGAGAATATGAAGTTACATAATTTTTTTGGATGTGAAATAAAATGTACATGCATGAGTCTTATATACACATTCATTTAATTCATAAAGTATATATAATTATATCATATAATATTGAATATATAGAGTGTTGATTTGAATTAGTCTTATGATGCATGTATATTATCACGGATACAATGAACATAAAATAGGCTTATTTCATGTGATACAATGACCTGCTACAACTATCATAGCTAGTATTCTTAAATATTGTAACAAAGGGTAGTTCATTAAAGAAATTTTCATTTGTTCATTGATTAATTAAATGAAATATATTCCAAATGGGTAGTATTGCATGAGATGTGTTATAAAAAAGGTGTAAATATTTTCATATGTATATATAATGATAATAGTTCACATTGATTGGTAAAAATGTGTGTGTGTATCACATTCATTTAACGATTCTAGGGTCATTATTTTCATGTAAATTTTTTGAAATCTATATTCTTCCCAAAATTTTGTTCATAATTCTCAAAAAAGGTGTCTAAGTCCCTTTAGTTTTTAGGTATCCTTATGATATGATTGCGGATTCATTAGCTGATGTACTCATATAGAGGGATTAAACATATGTTTTCTAATTTTGGGGATTGTAATTGAGTATTACCCTTAGATGGATGAATATGGAAGCTACTCTAATGGAAAAATACCAAGGATTGTTTTCAAATATATTTATATGTTTTATTTTTTTAAGAATGATTATCCCATGTTTGGGTTTTTTTCTACTACCAAAAAACATTATATGGTTACATGAAACCCATCAATGGAATTGAAGATTTTTTCTTAAAATTTCAGCATGTTTAATTTATTAGTTTTTCTGAAAATCAGATTTGGTTTTTGAAATATAGTTTTATCATAAACTATTTTAGCATTTGGGACCTTTATGTTAGTTTCATAAAGTTGATTTGAGATTCAACTTTACATGATCTGTTCAAATAATGATATATTAAGACATAAAATTCTATTAAGCATTAACTTTAAGGAAATATGGAACCTACCCATACATGAAGTGTTCATGTTAAGGTAGTTCAATGCATTTTTTTATGTGAAGAAGTTCATGTTAAGGTAATCTACAATATAACATTATGTGAAATCATATTTCTAATGGTTACCCTTATACAATGTTTTTGTGTAAGGGTAAATAGATGTTACTTTTACATGAATGAGTTACATAATGGTAACCATCCTATTACCTTTATGTAGTAAGTCACAACAGTTCTAGGTGTATAATGTATGTGTAAATTTAGGTTACCCTTACGCAGAATATGGATTCTACATTACTGTAAATGGAATAATGTTAATTTATTTAACTTTTATAGTATTTTAGTGATTTAGAAATTTTTTATAAGCCATGTCAAAATATATTTTTGGAATATATAATTTATAAGGGTTTTATAAATTAACTAATTAATTATAAAAGGTTTATAAATAATTAATTATGAAAAATATTATTTCAAAATACTAAATGTTAATATAAAAATACCTTTTTACAAAAAAATTATTATATTCTTTTAGGTTAAAAATAAATAAGTCTTATTTATAAATAAAAGTTTTAATTTATAAAATGATTATAAATTAGATAATATTATATATAATTTGTTTATATAATTGAATTGAAAAATGCTTATAATTCATGGTATATCATATAAATTCCACATTAAAAATATTAAAGAGTTTATATTGAAATAAATAAAAAATATTTATATTTATAATCGATAATGTTTTTATAATTTTAAAAAAGTTTATATTTATCTTTTTTTTATGAATTGGTCATGAATATTTATCTCATGTTTTGAAAAATAGAATAATTTTTTATTTTTTAATCTACATTGATAAAAATGTTTTTTTAATGTTTTATAAAATATTAATATTATATTTGTTTTATGTCTAACTAGATAAAATATTTTTAGGATATAGAGAATTTCATTACATACTATGTATAACTCTATAAAATTTAGTTTTTCATCTACCATGAACTTGATTGTTTTATTAGGAGTTATGAGATTGAATATAGTTGTTGAATATAGGTTTTTAAAAATGGGTGTTTGAGAAACATTAATTGAATTCTATATTAACTAAATTATCTCTTATTAGATAGAATTAAGGTGAAACAACCTACAAAAGTAGAGGTTATTCCTTGTATTGAAAGGTGAATCAGGTTGACTTTTTGTTACTATGGGAATACTCATGTGGACATTGTCAATATCATATAATTCTATGGATTTACAAGAAATGTTCATATACCTTATACATATGATGAATCTAGATATATCTAAATATGCTTTTCTCCTATTTTAAATTGAGTAAAAAACGGTGGGTATGGTTACATATTAATGTGGTGTGAATACTTAAACATAGTGGATGGAATAGGGATTCCAAATACTAAATCATTAGACGCATCCATGCATAAAAAAGGAATAAAACATGTGAAGCTAAATTTTTATATGATGTAATAGTTATGAGTTTAATATGTATATTATGTATTCTTTATTTACAAGACCTAAAAATCCCTAAAATAAAAAGTGTGAGATTCCTTCCAAAGAGACACTAATCAAGTTCATGATCGTACAATCGGTTAGTTTCATACCATAATCGAGAGTCCATGGATGATCTCATGCAACGAAAGAAAATAAAAATTAAAACATCATTGTATTTTTTGGTAGTTTCATGCCATATTCACGTGACCATTTACTTTATAGTGTTAAAATATATATTTTTTCATTTTCATTGGGTAAAACATAGGTGGGAAACCCTAATGATTAAAACATCATAGGGATAAAATTGAGTTAATCTGTATGATGGATTTGGATAAAGTGTTATCTAATCAACTATACAAGTTTCATAGGTATTGGGATAGAGATGATTTCCCACCTAAATAATTAAGTGGTTACGTAGTATACTAATTTTCTAAGAGGATCATAATGTTTGATAGAATAAAAAATATGAAACATCGAGCATAATAGAATAACAATTTTTTTAGAATATTCTTGTTATAACCTTATCGTTTAATTGAGTGGTATGAACATGATTAACTAATTTTTAATATATATATATATATAAGTTATAATCAATGAAAATTTATTTGTTAATTCTTAAATAATAAGAACTCAAGTATTAGTAAATATATTTTATTATTTAAATATATTGTTTTTTTAAATGAGGTTTATTGGTTTTTTTGATAAAATGATATAATTAAATTTTAAAAAAATTATAAATTGTATTTTATAAAATAAATATAACTTTTTAAATTATCATATAAAAATTATACTATGGTAAATTTTTTAATTTGTTTTAAAAAGTTTAATTAATTAGTAAATAGTGAAGAATACTAATTTTATTGAAAACTATATTTAAATTTTAAGATATTACAAAGTAAAACTATTTTTTTAATAGTTTTAAAATTTAATTAGTCATCTTTTGTTAAATAAAATAAAATTATAGTATTTTGAATGAGTTTTAAACTTGAATTTTGTATAAAAATATTTTTACAGAAAAGTAATTTTCTAAAACACCATAATTCATCGTGATTTTATAATTTGATTTTACATTAAATACTAACAAATATATATTTGAAATATTGAAAAAATCATTAAAATTTTTAAATAAGGTGGTTTATATTTTATAAGTTGGTCACTTTTATTTTTACTCTATATTAATAGAAACATTAGTAATTTTTTACCATGGTAAAGGGTAATTGAGATAACAAAACTAGTATCTACCCTATAATGTGATTTAATTATATTAATATCATAATCTATATCCATATTTATAATGCACTATACATTTCATAGGTAGTTAAAACATAAATATAGATGAAAATTCATTATATAAAATTTTAATCCACAGCAGAACCGTATAATTCTAGTGCATTTGGAAACTTGGACACACAAACAATTAGTTTAAAAATTATCAATGTCAAATCCCACTATTTTATTTTTGAGAAACACCTTTATTAGACACATAATTTCTAAAACAATCCTTATAACCGTTATAAATAAAAAATAAAAATGGGTGAGATTAGATGTTGAGCAAGGGTAAACAAGAGAGATATAAATAATATCATGGGCATAAGGGTGTGAGAACATGAACATAGTATTTGAAATACACACCATGCATATCACAGATCATAATCTTCAGTCATGGAATAAATATTGGTAGTTTATAATATATGAATCATAAAATAATAAAATAAAATAATCCATGAGAGAAAAACATTGACATAAGACTTGGAGTTATTGGATACACTAATCTTATAACTTTGTGAACATGTATAAATTGAAATAAGTTCACTCAGTATGATAGGGTCATGAAATCAGGATTTTCCATAAAAGTATTAACATGAAACAAGGTCCATGTATAATCACATGGACATGATATCTAGGTCCACAAAAAAACTTATGGACATGAAATCCAGGCCATGCATAAACTTATAGACATGATAAACATGTCCACGCATAAAATTGTGAACATTAAATCAAGTTCAAGAATAACATATTTCCCTCACGATTCATAAATATTTAACTAAATAATTGGATGGATATATAGGTCCCACCCATCTCAAATAAAAATTCATAAATATGAGTTTCATAATATTATAAAACATTCATCATCTCAGAATTCATGAAGAGATATTAATTTCATTAAAGTATAATCTGTGAAAAATGAATGAGTTTAATTAACATTTTTTAGCCAAAAAAATAAATCATATAGAAAGAATAACGATGGTATCCTTAGTTAATATCATTATTAAAACATAATTATCATCAAAGTATGTAATGTTATCTATAAAATGATTTATAAATATCACTTGGAATAATTATCAAGGTAAATAACTTTTCCACTTTAAAATCAATTCTCATTTAAAAAAATATTACACTTATCAATGAAGAAAGATTATTTTAAAATAAAATTATAAAACTATAAAGAAAAAATAAAAAAATTATATAATAATGAAATTGGTAAAATCCACTCATTCCATATAATTTGAAAACATCCATTCTATAGTTTATTTGAAAAAAGCACATAATACCTTGTTTAGAAAATTACAAAATATTTCCTTTGAAAAAATTCAGTAAAAATTAAAACATGGGAAAAAATGAATTTAATTTTTTTAATAGAATATAAAAACAATTTTTTAATTTTTTTTGAAAAAATGGACATGGAATATAAATTTTTGATAATAGGGTGTTAAACATAAATAATCCTGAATAATGACGAGATTGTGAAATAGACCCCCATCTCAAGTCTCTCCATTCCACATTAACATTCAAATATATTGTATAATAAATATATATTTATTATAAATTTTTTATATTAATATATATATATAATACAAGTTATGATTTATTTATAACATATTATCACCCTTTTGTTAATAATGTTTTGTTAAAATCACTATTCTCAGTTATAATTGTTTAGTTTTCCAACCGTGTTTCTGTTTGATAGTCCAAATCCTTATACTTTGATCATGGTACCATAATTTCTATAATATTAATATAGTATAAAATTAATATATTATATAAATATATATATATTTATAATCATTCATAAAAATTATAGGCATAATACTGAATTACACCATTCAAGGAAATAGTAGGTCGTACATAAGCATGACCGTTGTTTCCATTTTTGGACCGATTAAATAAAGGAAAGGTAAATAATAATTCATCTTTTTAGAATGATTATTATATCATATTTATTCATCAAATTTACCCTTATTATCATTTATGTGAAATATAAATGAAAAAAATTACATCACATAGTGGAGATAATAGTTCATACGTATGCACGGGTGACGTTATCATTTCCTAAATGATTAGATAATAAGAAGGAATTCATGATATTTTTTTCAAGATGAATAATAATGTCAGAAAGATAATATATTATCATTAAAAATATCATAATTACCCTCTACAAATTATGTTGATTAATAATAAATTGTATTTCTAAAAGGAGATGGTAAGTTGTACGTACACACAATCGATAATTTAACTTATTATTTGAAGGTAAATTGAATGTATAATTGTTTTTTTATAGTCGAAATAAAATTTCATATTATTTATAATATTTAATTTGTTATATTATTATAAATATTATATATATTTAGGAGGAAAATAATAGTATAAAAGGAAAGTGACTTGTAAGATTAATAACCTTTTCTTCGTAACATCAACTTTAGATACCCTATAAAGGGCTCTAGGGTAGGAATATTCGGAATACAAACACCTATATAATATATATATATATATAAGGTAGTGTATAAGATTATTTTTTAGAGTTTGGTAATTATATACGGTTCAAAGAGGTGTAATTAATTGAGGGAGGAGTTTTCCTTTCACAATTGAGTTGGGAGGAACATTGGGAATTTCATAAAAAAACAAAATAAAATAAGACTAGTTTAGAGACTAATAATTAAAAATGGTTATGAATTATAAGATAGGGTAGGTTATGGTTTATATAATATAAAAAATAAAAAATTTATAGGTTTATGTGCAATTTTAAACCTTATCTTTTATTTTAAACCCTCAATTAACCTATTTTATCATTAACCGTGATAACATATTTTGTGCTCTTATAAGGTAATAATTTTAAATATAAGGTTAAAAATGATACATAAATAGATAATTCATAACATTATAGACCATATATTATCCTATTTTTCATTATTTAATATTTTTTATTTTTTTATAATATAATAATATATTATTTTCATAAAATATCATTATCGTCAATTTTGACAATATTCATTTCATTAACATTAATAACACCAAGAAAACACTTAGAAGATGAATAAATTATTTTAATTAATCTCCAAAATTTCACGTAAATAAATAAAATTCTTGCACCTCCTTAATTATCTTGAATTATAATAACTTTAATATCATTTATTTGAATTTTTTTATAAATTGAATAATTACAACATCATCATTTTGTAAGTATTTAAGGTAATTATTTAATTCATAAGAATTATATATAAATTTTCATCATGAATATAATATCATTAAGGACAAAATTATTATTTATATTCATTCATGACTAATATTTTTCCATATTTTAACACATTTATTATATTTAAAACTATGAGAGAGACATTTTTTCACCTCCTTTGGTTTATATAATATATTCCCCTTTCATGGAAAAGTGTCCATTAAAAATTCAAATTATAGAATAATATTAAAAGGGTATAATTTAATTCATTCCATATGAGTTAATATGAATAATTATTTCCTTATAACTAAGTTTCAATTGATCTTTACCAGATTTATGCTTTACCAAGTTGATATATTTCACCACAACTACTATAATTTTTTACAAAAAAAATAAAAAGGGCCAATATAATTTTTTTAAAATCCTGATTATAAATATGGATTAAATTTATAAATACTCAATTTCTTGAATTGGAAGAAATTTAATTCAATATTAATGCCTAAAAATAAACAAAAAATAGTTTTTAGAGAAATGTGTTTTTAAGCAAAAAAATGTACTTATACCAAAATACTGAATAATGATGATTAAAATGAAGTTAATTAGATTATATATATTAAATAATTTTTTTACTTTGTAATATAATTAAAATCATAATTGTACTTTATATGAAAAATGTTAATTTTATTAAAATCTTAATTTTTCACTATTCACCGAAAAATAAACTATTTCAGAAAAATACCAAAATTCCACACAAATATAATTATTATATTTTGATTTAAAAAAATTACACTTTATTAAATATAGTTTATAAAAGTTTAAATAAATAATTATAATATTTTATCACAAAGAATCAATAGATATTCATTTTTGAAAAAAAAACATATTTTTAAAATGTAAAAGGATATTACTAAAAAACGATTATTTAATTACTATGTATTTATATTGAGTATGAACATTTTATATAATTCATAAGGAAGTTTAACATTTCCATACCAATTAATTCAACATCTAGGTTATAATAATATTTTAAATACTATATCCTGGTTCTCTTAAACTCGTGATTTTATGTAACAAGGCTATCAAAGAAGTGAAATATATTTGAAACAATAATTTCATAACATACAGGTTGTTAAATTCTAACCCTTTAATTAATTTAATCCTTTAAATTTTTTCTTGGTAACAAACAGTTTTTCATTTGAAAATTATTTTGTGGAATCACACATTAAACAGGGGTTAATAAAAATTCCTCTTGAAAATACAGAAAGGGAAGTATCAAGGTCATCTAGAATAAGAAATAACTGGGCTTCCATATAGTAGAATAATATTAGGATGTTTAAACATAGATATAGAAAAAAATAACACCCATATACTAATAGAGAGTGATAAGATCATGGTCAGGATAAATCTTACCATCGTAGAACTTTAAATCTATGATGGGTTAAAAAATAATTTATTTATCTTTAGGGAATATAAATGGAAAACATATTTATTTCAAGGTTCTTTTCCTAATGTAGAAGGATTATTTTACTCAAGAAAATAAACTTACTTGATTTATTTTTATTTTATGATAATTATTTAATCCTTCAGTTTTTCTTTGATCTATTTCAACTAGATCTATTACTCTAGAAAATGGATATTTGAGGTGAATTCTTCATACATGAATAACTTTTAAAATAATCATAAGTCATTCCTTAAACCATTAAATAGTTACTAAAACCAAATGTTTAGTACTGTATATGATAAATAGTACAATAAAATCAAGCTAAAATATTAAAATTTTCAACTTAATACATTCTACAAGTATTTAACATTTAGAATACTCCACAATATTACTATCTATATTAAAAACCCAAAAATAATGTGATCACATATACTTACATGATAAATAATTTTAATTACTCATAAAATCACATACCAAATGTATATACCTTGATCTTATATTCTTTAATTTATAGTATTCATTTCCCAAAATTTCACAATCATATATTCCTCTAAAATATAACTCACACATTATTATTTAATAAGAACTTATCTTTGAGAAACATATTTCGTTGGAGGTTCTAGTTCTTCTTTACAATGATAGATAATCATATATTGATTTTGAATAAATTATGATATCTTTATTCATGAAATATATATGAAATTTATAAACATAGAGTTTTTCAATACTTATAATCACATCAAACAACACAAAAAGATAATATTTTCATTAGAATCATTAAAAAAATGTCAAAAATGAATCCCCTTTTCTATAGTAGAGGATACATGTTCCCTAAATATCATGATTATCTTCAACTGGTGTAATTTTATAAGCTTTCACTTTTATTCCTTTGAATTCAAAGGTTATTGTGGTGTACTATCATTAATAGTCTTTGAAATAATGCATTCATTTTAATAGTGCACTAAATATTTTCATTTATTGCACTAATGTGTGTGTGGTGCATTTTTTTAGCTCTCTCTCCATGGATTTCATTAAATGAAATCTTTAAATCACATTAAAATTATTTTGCTGGATTTCCAGGCTTCCCATACTAGAATCATTTTCTTGTTCTATTTATAAATTCACAATATTTCTCCTTATAACATTTTTTAAAAGGAGAAGATTGAAACATTTTCTTCCCTTATGTGGAAAACCATTAGAGATTCCATGAACAATAATCTTCCCTTTATTATCACTATACCCTTGTGGGTTTCTATCATAAATTTACACTTTTAGTTTACATCAAACTATTTTTCCACATATTAAAAAATCCCATCTGTATAATTACTTTATAATACATGGTTTAAAGACACTAATGAATCAACAAAAGTTTCGTTGAGGGAAGATGATTAAACTTGAATCATTCCCTGAACATCTTGTAATAGTTTCCTCATAGGTTCCAATGGATTAATCATCCTTCTTCTTAAGCTCAAGAAATTCATTATCCATTATTGTATGTAAAAAATGAGTTAAGTACTTATTGAAAAATATTACATTAAAATAATTCCATCCCATTGAGCTAATTTCTTCCTCTTTTCTCATATTCTCAATAATATTCCACTATTGATATTATTTTCCTTAAAAATTATAAACTACAAGGAAATTTGTTTCATTCACAAAGAACTAAAGATCAAAAAATATCATTTCCATCAAATTGATCCATTACTCAGAAACCATTTGATCAGAATACCCATTGAAGGATGGTGGTCATTGTTCCATAAAATATTCAATAACATGTTTCACCCAACGTGGTGTATTCAGATGTTCATCATGATTTGTGTTTGAACCAATAACATGTGATTTTTGAGTGATAATATTGATAAGATATTTCATCCCAACTCTATATCCATTTTATTTCTCCTGATTATGTTAATTTTATTGGTCCTTGCATTCATTGTTCACAATATTTCTTCTAGTTTAGCCATTGTATAAAACCAAAAATTATTATGTGAGAAATGATAATCAATGTGAAAAACTACATGATCATGAAATATAATTCTTTGAATATTTAAATCTAGAAACATTATTTTTAATCTATAGAAATTTAGGATTAACCTAGTATATCCAATATCAATAAATTTATGATTTTATCTTATTCATAGACCTCTACCTAGGTTTCTTACAAAATTGTTCACATCCTAGTTTCCAATGGTTAACTAAACCCTACAATGATACCAACAACAATGAACTAGAATTTTCATATATAGATAATAAATCAATGTAAATGAACATTCATTTCATTAAATTTTGATCCACACTAGAATCATATAGGTATAATGCCTTTGAGAGCTATGCCACATAAACAACCGGTTCATAAATGATCTATATCATCTCCCATTAAGTTCTTCATAACTAGTACCCTTTTTAGACCCATAATTTATAAAATAATTCTTCATAACCCAGGGAAAGGAAGCCCAAGAAAGGGTGATATTTGATGACCATTAATGGTAAATAAGAGAGATATCAATAATCTCATAAGCATAACATGATCATAAGGGTGTGACAACATGAAAATATCATTTGAAATATACAACCTTCATACCAAAAATAGTATTATTATGTTATGAAAAAAACATTATAAGTTCGTAAAACATCAATCATAAAAAATCATTTAACTTATTCCATGAGAGTATGACACTAACATAATACATGGATTTGTGGGAAACACATAAAATTATATCTTTGTGAATATTCATAAATAGAAATAGTCTCACTAATTAATTTAATGACATGAAATTAGGACCTCAAGTAAACTAATGGAAATGAAACAAGGTCTACTCATATTATTATGGACTTGATATAATAGTACATACATAAACTTATGGACACCAATGCCAGGTCCACACATAAACTCATGGACATGAAAGCTTTTTATGGGCATAGAATTATAAACATGAAATCATGTTCACATATAACATATTTTCCTCATGAATTATCTATATTTAACCCATGAATTAGTTGGATATATAGGTGACACATATCATATAAATAAACTTGTACATATATTCTATAATATAATAACATAATCATCATCTCAAAAATCACAAAAATAAACTAATTACATCAATGTATAGTTGGTGAGAAAGGGAATTTTTTTTATAAACATTTTATTATCATAAATATAAACCATATTAAAAAAGAATAAGTATTGTATCCTTGGATCACATACCCATTGAAAATATAGTATCATAAAAGTATGTCATCTTACATGGAAAAATTATTTCAAAATAATATTTTTTAAAAATCTTAATGGAAATAACATTTACATTTTAAAATCGTTTCTCTTTTTAAAAAATTTCATACTCATAAATAAAAAAAGGAAAATGAACATGTTAAATTTTAAAAGTATGCTAAAATCACCATGGAATCATGAATTTGGTTAAATAATATCATGTAGTATAATATTATAAAACATTTCTTTTATATATTTTTTAGAAAAGTCACAAAGTACCTTGGTTGGAAAAAGACAAAAAATCCCTTTCAAACCATTTTTTTAATTCAAAAATGGGTAAAAATTAATCTTAAAAATTATAGGGGAATAATAAAAAAACATTTTTAGGGAACATAGAAATGGAAAATAGATTTTTCCCTGTAGGTAATTAAACATAAATAGTCCCTAATAATGATGAAATTGTAATATAAACCCTTTCTTTAAGTCTTGTTTTTACTTGTTCACATTCAAACATACTGTATAATGAATAAGGATTTATGATACATGTATTCCTTAATATATATATATATAATTACATTTACTATATATTTATAACATCTTATCACTCATTTATTAATAATTTTGTTTATTAAAATTACTTTTTTGTGTGTTAACTGCCTCATTTTCTAAGCATGTTTTGGTTCGGTAGTACCGATCTTCATACTTTGGTCATGGTACAATAATTTTTAGAATGTAAATAATTGTATAAGAATAATATATATTAATTATATACATATTTATAATCATTAATATAATTTATATATAGAATAATGAATTATATCGTCCATGAAGATGGTAGGTCGTACGTACGCATGAACACTTTTCCCATTTTTCAACTGAAGGAATGAAATAAATGTAAGCAATAAGTCACCATTATAGAATTATAATTATATCATATTTATCATATATATTGATCAAATTAATATTTATTACTATCCATGTGAAATATAAATGAAAAATAAATCTCATCATATCTTTCATATGGTAGTCTATTCAAACGCACCAACGACATTATCCTTTCGAAAATATTGGATAATAAAAAGGTAGACATGATATTATCATCAAATAAATATAATTAAGTCATAAATATAATATATAAGAACTAAAATCATCAGAATCCCTATCTATAAAATGTGGTGATGAAATCTTTTTAAGTGTATATAGAGATAATAAGTCGTATGTATGCATGATCGATGCTTTCAATTCTAATTTGATGGGAAAATGGGTGTATAATGTTTTTTCATAAAAATAATAATAATATTTTAGCATATTGAGGATACTGAAGTTATTATTTTATTATAAATATCATATATTTAGTGTAGGTTAGTAAGAGTAGAAAGAGAAAGCTATCGGTTAGAGTGATTACCAATTCTTCAAAAAGACATTTTAAACACAAACAAATAATGCTTATGTTATTTGAGATAAAATTCGAAGAATAATTATAATTTATATAGAAACAAAAAATTATAGTTTTATAAGAATCAATATTTGTAATTATTCACTGAAAGATCATATTTTTAAAAAAATACAAAAATTTCACCCAAAGCTAATTTTTATATCCTGATTTCAAAAATCAAGTTCATTTCATCAAACATATTTTCTCAAAGTTACAAATAATAATTATAATATTTTCTAAAAATAAATTAATAAAAAGTAATTTTTGATTGTTTTTTGAAAATTAAAATGACATTACCAAAAATTTTATATTTAACTACTAACTATTTATATTTAGTTACGCATTTTTATATAATTTACAGGGCAGTTAATCATATTCATACCCTCTAATTTTTCATCTTGATAGTTATAATATCTTAAATAGAATATCATAGTTCTCTTAATCTTTTGGTTGGGTATATTGAAAGATATTTAATAAGTTAAATATATTTGAAACAAAAGTTACATAAAATATTAGTGTGTTACAATCTCTAACATCTATTAAATAAGAGAGGAATCTATAATTCATGTGTGTGAGGGACTACCGCCTCAGAGTCTAATGTAATTTTTCTCCATCACCGTATCTCATGGGTGGTTATACTGATGGAATTAATGTTTATATATTATATTAATGGCATATTTATCATTTTTAAAAGATAATATGTCATTTAATATTTTACCTTTCCATTCACTTAAAAATGATAACACTGTTCATGCGTATGTGTGGAATATCACCTCCACGAAGTGATGTGATTTATTTTTAGTCACCACATGACATGAATGATATATATAAGTTTATTTAAAGATGTAATATGATATTATGATATTATGATAATTATATAGATATATAATAATACATAACTTATTTCAATTATGATCATTGAAAAATGGAAATGTTACTCATGCGTACGTATTACCTATTGTATCTATTATTATATTATAGTTCATTTTTCAAAAATATATTTTATGATAGGTATTAAAAGTATAATTGATGTTTATAATGATAAATATGACATGATTATAATTTTGGAGATGATTTAATAATGGCCTACTTAACTATAGCCAACCTACCAAAGTCATTTTGGACTTATGAGACTAATATCGCCAAAAATTCTAACATGAACTTAAATGATTAATTAATTATATATGACATGATAATAAGGGAAATTAAGATAATAATAAAATTGAAAAATTTCTTCCAGAAATTAAATAATTCATAAAAGGTTATTATTTAATAAGATAAAGAATGTATGAGATAATTTAGACTCAAGGTAAGCGACATTATTTTAATAAAAATCATCTTTTATTGTATCCCTTAAAACCATATTTTTTTAATATCCTTATTTTAAAAAATATTTTACAGATTTATTTATATAGACATGAAATAATTATATAGGAATATTTATTTCCCTTTTGAATTTCTTTTAAATGATTTCAAAATAAACATTTTTATGGAATGGTTTGAAATTCTTTTGAAAAATACAAAAGGAATGTTTTATTTTATCATATACTAGGACAATGAATTTCCCCAATGCCGAAAATATTTTTTATTTTTGGATTCCTTTACAGGATTTAATTTTTTCTTCAATTAAAATCCCCCTTTCACTATGTTCTTGTTCTTTTCAAAAATATTTTTAAAATACAATTGATTTATCAATATAAAAAAATATTTTTTTATTGGTGAAAAGAACATTTTTTATGATGAAATATTTTATGTATTATATTATGGTTCTTGGGGATCATTTATGAGTTTAAATGGTTTCATTATAAACTATGGGATGGTGAGCCCATTATAAATCTCTTATGCCTTGGGTAAAGGGATGGATTTATCCAATTATTTTTTTCCTAAGAAAAATTGAGAATATATATAAATGGATATTCAAAATATATGATGAATTTAACTAATTAGGTTTCTAGTGATACATTATGGGAATATAATATGATTTATATTTCAAATGTACCCATTATAGTTATTTTATGTTTAATTGTTATGGGTATTCTATGTGTAATGAGAAATGTTATCCTATTTATTGGAGTGATATTAAAATGATGCCTCAAGTTACCTACATGTTTTATCTATGATTGCAATGAAATTTTATAGAAATATTATGGTTTCAAAAGGTATTGGAAAGTATATGCTATTTTTTATTGGTTAAAAGTATAAATCTAAAAAAATGTTATTATGATTGTTTCATGATTTTAGCGAAACCTTTATGAGTTTTATTTTTAATTTAAAATCTCTTACAATTTTTTTTAAATATTTGGAAAGATAAATTTATTTATCGGGTAAGAAAATGTTTATTTTTAGTCAAAAGTTTATTTTGAAATGGTTTTTTATGTATTCATGGACTAATGGTTTCATTATTTATTTTTATCTACCTTAATGAGATTTTTATGCTCATCACAAATTCTTGAAAAACTCAAATTGTCTAGGGATGGGCATGGATTAATATGTAGTCAAGTTTAATGTAATAAAGATTTTGTATGAAAAGAAAAAGTGTTTCATTTTAAAATTTTAATATTATTGGAAAAAATGGACACTGGATAGATTTTTCCACTTTATAAAATATAGATATTTTATATAATAGTTAGGACCTAATTATCAAAAAATCAAAACATTAAAAGATCATAAAATTTATGAGAATGACTTCTTGACATAAAACTCAATATTATTTAATGTTTAAGTCTAGTCACTAACAATTTGTATCATAGGTTAGTTTAGAAAAATTGGGAGGATCATAACTTTTATAACCATATGTTTATAATATTTTATAACCAGAAAGGTTAGTATGTTAGGGAGAATTATAATTATTATGGATAAATTGAAAGAATTAATCATATCATTATTAAGGATTTATTAGTGCTTATCCTGCCCATAATATAGCTGATTATGATTTTATAAATATTATCATACTAACAATTTTAATTTTAGTAAACTGATGGATATAGAACACACCAAAGTGACAATGGAGGTGGATGAATTGTGTCGGCTGTCTGAAAGAACAACCGAATGAAATGGTATAATAGTGAATACTCTTGTGTTCATTATTCCCCAACTATCATGAGTTTTGATTAATAATTTAAACTTAGGTGAGCTCCCTAATGCATCAATTAATAGATAAATAATACTCTATGGAAGTTCAGATTACACTGATAATAAAGGTAAAAATATATGATGATCCATGTGTCAATAATGTGGAAAGAATCACTTGAGAAGGTGTCTTAATAGGATTGGAAGATGTTTTGTATATGGTAAATGAGTTAATAAAGTAAAAATATTCCAAGGAAAATTGATGCATTTATTTATTTCCCTAAAGGGGAACAAAATTATTCCCAAGGTATCAATTGAATGTTTTAATTTTTTTTGTATGGGAAATATGAAAATTTATTCCGTAGGGTTAAATCTCAATAATGGATTCGCAAGACAAAATGTTTATCAATGTATAATACTGGTACAGTTAATGATGGGGGAACTAAAGATGAAATTTGAAAATTTTAAATTATATGCTCGATTATTTTTTGATATTGTTTAATCATAGGACATGATTGAAATTTTGGTTATTGGATATAAGTATAAAGAAATAAAATGTAAAAGCATGATTAATGAAGAAATTTTAATGATTAAGGTTTCTAAATATTAGGATTCATGATTTATGATGTATTGGTTTTTTTAAGATTGATCATAAGATCAAATTCGTAGGCACCCTTTTTGAGATTTTATATTATGGGAATATTATTTGATACATTTATTGTGTTTTGGGAGATGTTTGAGGTATATGTTACACTTCTGTTTAACATAAGAAAAAATTATTTAAGGATGAATGTACTTTTCATTTTGGGGTTATAAGTTTAAAAGTAATGAGAACCTTTTGAATTTATATTTTATTTGATGATTAAATAAATTTTGAGGATATTCATCATATTTTTTGGGAAAATTATAGGAATTATAAAAATGTTGTATTAGTAAAATGACAACCCACAAGCTTGGTGGTGAACCGTTGCATCAAAAAATACTCTAAGGCTTCAGTGAATAACTAAAAGGAGACAAGGGAAAAACACCCACTCTTGGACAATGTGAAGTATTGGGATTACCATAGTATCGAATAACAATTTGGTGATTAATTTAACTTGGAAGATGTTAAATATTTTGGGAAACTTATTTGATTAATGTAAAATAAGTATTATTGGTATGGTTTTAATGTGGATTTTTCTGATTCAGGTTATTTTTGGAAATGGTTAGAATATTTTGGAGATTATATGACTAAGGGATATACATTTTTATGTATATGAAATAATATTTATTTGAGTGAAATTTTAAATTTATCTTGGAAGAATATGATATAAAATCATTCTATTTTTATGTTTTGAATATTATTATGGATTTATTTTAGAATTTTAAGGATATTTATTTATCTAATGATCTATAATGGACTTTTGGTGTTATCATTGAGGATTCAGAGTTTAATGTGGTATTTATTCATATGAAGGTTTATTATTTGGGATAATTATATTATTTTTTTCAAACAATTTTGTATTTGGTTAATATATAATTATAATAGGAATAAATTTCATAAGTTTTATAGAAGTATATGATCCAATAAAAGTGTATTTTATTACATTAAGGCTAAAAAAATCCATCTTTAATTCTCATAGTTTGGAGAAAAAGATGAGATTGTGGTAGAAAATGATTATAGAATAGAATTATACTAATCTAGTAACTATATTTCATTATGATTTCAGTTTATTGGGTAATGAAAGTAATCAAATATTGGAAAAGGATGTTGAAATAATAAATATTATCATATTACCTTCATTTTTGACAAATTGATGGTTTCACAATCCATCATATATTTATGATTTTTTGTTTGTTAAATTTTTACTAAAAATCTTATCTATAAGTCATTGGGTGTTTCTTTTCACTTAAATGTCCATATATTAAATTCCCACTAATTTTTTACTACTTTTAAACATATTTATGTGATATTTGATATGACATTCTTATTTCACTTTCCCCCTTTTTAAGAAGTAGTTTTACTATTCATTTTTAGGATCTGAGATTTCAAAAAATGTATTTTAAAATTTAAACAATTAATTATTGAGATAGATTACAAAATAGTGAGGACATATTTTTTTAAAGGGCAGGGATGTAATATCATATGATATTAAAATAAATACTATGTTCGATATCACATAATTTTTTCAACATCAAGGGTTGTCTAAACATAAAATATTATTATTTAAATACGACTATCATAACAATACTATTAAATTGGTGGGTCTAAATGGGATTAACTAATATATATAATGGTTCTAAAAAATAAAAATGTATTGATTAAGTCTTATAATATATTTACTCAATTTCTAGTAAACCATTTTATTCTTTGAAGATACGTTTTCATCAAAAATGGTTTTAATGATTTTTATGAGAAAATGTATAATTAATTTCCAAAAAATTTATACTATTTTTAGAATAAATAAATATTATTTTTGAAGTCAACATAACAAAATTATCCTGAAATTATTTTTCGATTTTTTTGACAATTTTGATCATTCCTTGAATAGTGAAAAATACTGATTTTATTGAAACCTATATTTCATTTTATTGTAATTAAAAAGTAAAATAATATTTTTAGTGTGTTTTATTATGTAATTAGTTCCTCATAATTAATATATATATAATTATAATCATGGAATTAATTTCAATCTTGAAATTAGTGTAAAAACATTTTAATATATTATAAATATATTTTAATGAAAAAGTATTTTTCATCATGTTTTGTTGGTTTATTATTGAATTAAATTATTACACATATGTGTTTTAAATATTGAAAAATGAATTATATTTTTGAAATCATGGGGCTCAAATTTTTTAAATAGGACCCTTTTAATTTTTTTCAATATGAATTAAAATCATAGTAATTTGTTTACTATGGTAAAGGTTAAATTGTGTTAGTAAAGCTAAAAATAAAATCATATGGGATATAAAGTAACAATAAAAGATGTATAATTTTTTTTCTATGAGAAAATTCCATCCATAGTCCTAAAATATTAGGTTATATGACCTTTTATTTTAATTTTTATTTTATTACGACGTTTATAATAATTTATTTAAACCAAAGTAAAAAATGACATGTTCTTTATTTTA
Organism: Viscum album; assembly: GCA_963277665.1. Taxonomy (NCBI): domain Eukaryota; kingdom Viridiplantae; phylum Streptophyta; class Magnoliopsida; order Santalales; family Viscaceae; genus Viscum; species Viscum album. Next base: position 954,337,676 of record OY728143.1, on the reverse strand, counting down.
ATAACAATAATTATTTTGACATTTAGATAACCAAATGATATTTTATGCTATAAATATTATTTTCATATATAAAATTTTTATCTTCATCATGGTAATTTATTTTTAATTTTTAGTTAATAAATAATTAAATTAAATGCTTACACAATGCTGATGTTGTAATTATTCAATTAAAGGATAAATTAAATAAATAATTTTAAAATATTATAAGTAGTACCATTTGAAATAATTAATTTTCAATCTAATTTTTTAGATAAAAATGAAATATTAAATTTTTTGGATGCATTATATTCATATTCCTTTGTTATATTGATGTTATTAAATTCAAAGTAAATGAATAGTTATAAAATTGACAGTATTTATAGTATATAATACATAATAATATATGAAATTATTTAAAATTCATTAAATAGTAATATAATATAATGTTAAATGGTTAATGAAACCAACCATGATCCATTTATGGGATTTTTTTCATTTTAAAGTAACATTATTAACCCTTAAATGATAGAAGGCCTTCATATTAGGGTAATTTTCAAAAGGATTAAACAAAAAGGTAAGGGTAAAATATGATCCATACTTGGTAAAATTTAAAATTATGATATTATTTTAAATAATGATATTCATAAATTTTAATATTAAAAATTTGGATCCATTTGGAAATAAAAAGTTAATTTATATTGATTTAATATTTTAAGATATTACAAGAGTACACTCTCGTATCTTATAAAAGGGAACCTCTTCTTCAAAATTTTACAAACAACCAAAAACCCTTTGTATCAAAAAATATATGGAAACATAAATTTCAAACATCCCTCATTACATCAAAGAGACTTTTGTTTGATAAAAAAATAGAGAATATTTTGGTGTAAACCTTAAGATGTTACCCAAAGAATAGGTAACATTATTAATCGATCATTTTTGTATTATTTATTCTCCCTTGTCCATTAAATCATTATATAAATTTATGAGATAATAAAATTATTAATATATATATAAATATTATTATGTTAATTGAATAACCTATATATATATATATTCCATCAAATGGGAAATGAATCCATCATTCGTGTGTACGACTGACTACCACCTCGTGGACTGAGTTAACTCATTTTCAATCACTGTATCTAACAGCCGGTTATAATGATGGAATTAATTTTTATTTATGATATTTATTATATATGTTTCATTATGAAAAATAATATATCATTTAATTTTTTACTATTCCATACCTTGAATAATGATAATGTCATTCATGCGTAAATGCAGATTACCGCCTCTATGAAGCGATATGATTAAGCTTTAGTCACCACATCACATGGATGATATATATAAGTGTATTGAAATAAATAATATGATATTTGTGATATTATATTAATTATGTAAATATATAATAATACTTACCTTCTTTATGTAATGATCGTTTAAAAAATTTAAATGTTACTCATGCGTACGTACAACAGACCGTCTCTATGATTGTAACATAGTTCATTTTCATAACCAGATTTCTTGATTGGATTTAAATGTAAAATTTATTTATCTAAAGTATAATTATGACATGATTATTTTTCTTAAGTCTATTGAATAATGAACCCTTTGACCACAGTTAACCCCCCAAAGTCATTTTGGGCATATGAACTGAATGTCGCCAAAACATCTAATCTAAACATAAATAATTATGTAATTATACAAGACAAGGTAATAATGGAAATAAAGGGAATAATAAACTTGAAAAAGGATATAAAGTAAAAATACAATTATCATATCTTTATTATTCCGAAAGATAAGGAATGTATGTGATGATTCAAACTCAAGGAAAGAGACTTTATTTTTGAAAAAATCCTTTTTTAAATATTCTCCTAAAATTACTTTTTTTCCACATACATATTTTTTATATTATTTAATGAATTTATTTATATTGAGTTAAAAATTATAAAACAAATTTTATGACTATTTGACTTTATTTCAAAGGATTTCAAAAAAGAGTATTTTTATATAATTATTTTATATTCCTATTAGAAATAAAAAAAAGAACATTAAATTTTAATGTATATAATAACAACAACATTTCCCTCAACCATAACTGTTATTTTATTATTATCTTCATTTAATAAGATTCATGTTTTATTCAAAGAAGATATATCTTTCCCTATGTTTTAGTCATATTAAAAAATGGAATGGATATATCAATATCCAAAAAATATATTATTGTGGTTATAATGAACATTTCTATGATGTAAGAATATATGTATACTGTAATAGTTCTTGGGAATTGTTTATGAGGATTAGAGGTTCCATTAATTAGTGAGGGCGGGTGATCCCAATATTGGTCTTCAATTAATTGGGGAAGGGGATTAATTTAACCAACTACATTTCTCTTAATAAAATATTGTAAAATACTATGATGGTTTTTTCAAATAAGGGAGGGAGTTAACATGTTAGTTTTCTTATAAGAAATTATGGGGATATAAGATGATTGTTATTAAAATTGTAATTGCGAGAGTTATTTTATGTGTAACTATAATGGTTATTCTACTTGTAACCATTAAGTTTATTTTGTTTGTAAGTGTGATATGAAAATGATTCCTGAAGTTACCTTTTTGTTTTATCTTTGCTTCCTATGGGGTTTTGGGGAAATCTTGTGATTTCACAAGGTGAAGGTATGAATATTCCATTTTTATGGGTAAATAGTATAATTTTTTTTAAAAAATAATATTTTGAGTTCTTCATGATATCAAAGAAATGTTTATGTGTTTTTACTTTATTATTTCATATAAATTATTTTATTAAAATATTTGGGCAAAGAAGTTGATTTCTTGGGTAAGAAATTTTATATTTTGAGCTAAATGTTTATTTTGAAAAGAAACATTTTTAAACTATTCATGGAATAAAAAAAATTCTTTCTTTTTATGCCTCTTAATGATAATTTTTTTCTCATACATCATTTTTAAAATTTATTTCAATGGTTGTTTGGATGTGTAAGAATAAAGAAGAAGTAAAGTCGAGAGTCATAAATATTTTTAAGGAAATGAAAACATGTTACATTTCAAGAGTTTTATATTATGGAAAAAATAGATACATATTAGACGTGTCCACTTTTTAAAATATACATTTTTTATGTAATATTTATGACCCGATTCTCTAAACCTCTAAACATAAAAGCATCCTTAAATGTAAGAGAATTATTTCTTGAATTAAAACTAAAAAATATGTAATGTTTTTGTTCACGTTCTTATTATCCAGTGGAATTCTATAGTGGTATAATTTCTTTTTAAATTATGAATTGTAGATTTCTAAATATATATGATGCTTTAGGTCATAATTTTAAGTGGGGTAACTTTAATTTAATTTTCTTAAAGAAATTACACAGTACATGATAGTCACCCATTTATATGTCTATGTTGTAGATTACAGAATACTTAATCAAAATTATTTTATGATCAGAAAATGATATGACTTATAACATAGTTAAAGTTTTATGTCTAAGCATGAGAAGTGTTCTCGAGAAGAAAAATTATAAGGATGTGAATATTAGAATGATTAATTCCACCAACTTAGACTCATGGCTATTAGATATCGGGTGTGCATAAAACATTTTTTTCTAACAGAAAATGAATTAGAGATAAGAGGTAATTATTGATGGGTGAAGTATATGTTTGTGCCAAAAGTGGAGAAACATTTCCTAAATTATAAGTTTTCACTTATGGTCTATGTCTACAGTGTGATTATTTCTAGAATTAAATAAATTTTGTTGGGTTTTTAAAATAAAATAGAATTTTCTTTTTTGTATATTATTTGAACATGATGGTATTTCCACTCATTATTCAGAAAAAGAGTTTTTCTATATATAGGAATGAAATGTTTTATGGAATTAGGAACTTAATTAATGGTTTATATATTACTGTTATTCACAATAATCTTTACAGAATTTAGAATAAGATAGTTATGGTTTATTATAATTCCAAAAACCATTGGCATTGTCACCTTATAAATATACACCATAAATATATTCAAGGAATTTGTAGTTATTTTTTATTGTAATCATTCTATTATAAATCCTATGAAAATTATGAATCATTTTAATTAGTCAAAATGACCAAAATTGTTTTTATGAGACAAGGTGAAAGGGATAGTGGATTGTTGGATCTCATGGATAGTGACATATGTAGACCAATTAGTACTCAATAAAGTGGTGTTTTAGGTACATCATTATTTTTTCTGATAATATTAGTAGGTATGAATATGTTTTTATGATGAAACAAAATTATTAAACTTTTGAAAAGTTTATAGATTTATATAATGAGGTACAAAATCAACTAGGTAAGAGTATCAACATTCTATGATTATATGAAGTTGGTGAATACTTGAACAATATAATAACTAATTATCTAAAATATTATGTAATTTTTTCATAACTAAATCCACCCAGAACGCCAAAATTGAATGATGTATCTAGGAAAATAAATCATTCCATTTTGGATGTGGTTCAATCAATGATGTGTTTATGTGAAATTTTTATTTCATTGGGTGGTTATGCTTTTGAGACTAATGTACTCTTAAAAAATATTGTTCTATGTTAAGTATTCATAAATAAAACATATAACATATTGTATGAGAAACTACCTAGATTACCTTTTACGTTGATTTACGGTTGTAGAGAATTTATATGATGTTTGGTTCCTGATAAAATTAAACCTAGGAATAATAATACGTTATTTAATTATTATCCCAAGGAAAGAATGAGATATTACTTCTATAATCATATTGAGAACAACCGTGTTTATACGAAATAAATTTATTATATTTGGGAAGAGACATATAATTTGATGTTTCAGTGGGAGTAAAGTTGAACCAGATGAAATTTATGGGGGGGGGATGGAACATTTAGAGGGGCGGGGTGAATTAGTGGCAACTTAAAATATCACAAAATTATTCACATTAATTTAACCTCATAAATGTATTCAATCTTGATCTAAAAATTGTGTCTTATAACCTCTCCCATATAACGTAATAAATTAAGGAATATAAACATAAGGATTTTCAAGGATTAGTACAAAGACGTACTCTTATCCTTAATTTTTTATCATAATTAATCAAGGATTATACACTAAAATTCATTATTATAATTAAAGGTGGAAGGGTTTTCACACACATTAACTAGATTAGAGTCTCACTAATATTCTCTCAACTAGAGTTACACCATACCCAAGCCCATGTATCACAAGAAATATCTTTCCAATTTCAACATTGGATATATTCAATAGCTTCTCACTATATTCACCAAATTTCATGGTCATTTTCTTTTATAATATGAGTCAAAAAGGTTCTATGGATTATACCATGTATAAACTATATTTTTTTTTCTAACAACTCCTTGTAATAAGATATCTAGTAATCTCAAGTAATTCTCTACATCCAATAAATGGATCTCCATAAAATCAACGTAGGTTATTCGAATTTATAAATATGTTTAGAAAAAATACATCCAACTCAATTCATGGTTTCATCTTAACCTTAGGAATCTTAAAATATAATTCAAATGGATGTATCTCTATTATTTACTCAAAATATTGGGCTTTTTCAATCAAATCTTAGATTGATGGGTGACCCCTTTTATTTTTCTCAATGATACAATATACAGTGAATTATTCTTTTTATTCAACCATTCATTTGATCTCACATAATAGCACAAATATCAATTCTTGGATAACTCATCACACAACCCATAATGGCTTATTCTTCCTTTTTTTATTTCTTATAGATCAGGCATCATGCATTATCATGTGAATGGGATGCTACATTAAATGATTCTTCAATATATAAATATCATAAATGGTATGTCAGTGGGACAAAGTAATAACCATATGAAAAAAATAATATAACGCCCTTTTGGGTTTCTATGTCTTATAATGTGCCAATTTTTCAAATAAAATGGTTTTACAAAAATTCCTTCATTTAATGCATCTAATTTTTGAAACTTTTCCAGATATATCTTCTCAGAATATATACAGTGGGCATGAATTATTATTAATCTTCTTCATTCTCATTCTTCATTGCTCGAGTTAATGTTATCAATAGATAAAAATAAAAAATTTCTTAGACTATTCTTCTTCAAAATAATCCACAATAATATGCATAGTAGATATCAACATCTATGTGGTATACATATCAAATAGATATAGCACGGAACTTATATTCTCCACTAGTAACACAGAACAATTCTTATCATATATCTTTTATTGAGAAAATATCCAAAATTAAATATAATTATCTAATTAACACTAAAAAACTAGAATCAAAATGATATATGCTTTTATGAATAGTTTCCCATGATTATTTAGAACATCCTATTCAATATTCTTGAAGACATGATAACTTCAATTTTTTTCAAGAAATATGTTCAATAGTTGAAATTAATTATTATTTTTCAAAACACATTCAATTCATGGATTCTATAAGGTTCGTGATATTATAAAATTGAAATAAAAACATAAAAATTGGCAGATTTGATTTATTAAGAATTATAGAATTCTAGAAACTCTTATTTTAATCAAACCACTTGCTTCCCTTTACCATGGATGAAGATCAGATTTTCCTTCTTATCACTATTTTACCACATCCATTTATATTATTTACAATGTCTAAACCATGAATGAACTATCCATTCATCCTCACAAATGATTTATTATTTAGATTCTTAGAATTTAGAATTCTACAATATTATCCAATTCATTAAGATAAATTAAATTATGTGAATTTCCATTTCTCCTATATAGATTCATCTTCTTGATGAATTCTCCTAAAAATGATTCTCATATCAAAATTTGGATATGTAGTTCTTCTGTGTAATTTTCCTATGATATTCCTCATTCATATACATGGATCTGTGTATGGATATGAAAAAAAATCATATATCTAATGTTTTTATTTTTTTTGTAAATTCATTATGTAAAGAACTGTTCTATGTCAATTTATTTGGCTATATGGAGCTTTATTATTGTACTCAATTTATTAATTTAAATACCAAAATACCTTTGACTATATAGATTTGTTTACTTGGGTCATTCCACTATGTTTATTCATTCATGTACATGATTCCTCACATAATCAACATTTTTTTTATACAATGAATTCAATTACATGGATTTGACTATACAAGAAATCACCCACACTAGAATTCACATACTCTAGAATTAACATATGTGGAATCAAGACATAACAATTTTTCTCGATTAATATCAATTCTGAATTCGGCATCTTTCACTTTAACTTCAGCTAATCTGACATATTCGAAAACTCATCAAAATACTTTTAGGAATATATAGACCTTACTCGATACTTCAAAATGATTCCCAAGGAATTTGTAGCATATGGAATCTCATCTCTTTTAATTTCTTAATTATCATGCACTACACATCAGAATTCATCCATGTGTTTCATCATGATATTGATAAATCATATGCAGTAACACATAAGTATGGCCTTCACCAAACTCATTATTTTTCAAACCCCAATTAACTATCCATATTATGACTAGTTATACTATCCCTTTAATATGTTCACTTCATTCAAGATATTTTTTATTCCAAACTATTATACAATGTATTATAAATCCTCCTTTAACCCTTTTCATATTATTTCATTAAGTTCATCTCATTAAATCATCTTATGTTTGGGATTCTATAAATCTATCTAGCTAGGTATTCTAATCATCCAACTCTTTACTACTTTATACCCATAATTTATGGACACAAAATATTTATTATCCTGTGAGAGAATCCTCAACCTCAAACCCAAAAATTATCTTATTTTCATTTATTACATTGATAATCTAATTAAGAAAATAAAACTAAACATTTTTGGGAACTTCAATATCCTTCTTTTTCTTTGTTGTCAATTTCTATCACTTCCAAATAATCTTCATTGGTTAATTTAATTTTTCTCCCCCTAATTGAATATAACTGTTAAGGGAATGGAATTTTTATCCCTAAGTAAAGGTGTAACTTTATCTCCCCCTAATTATCAAGATAGGTCTATGTGATGAATTCATGTATTTTCAATTCTTCTACCTAAACAAGGTTGGATAACACATGAAGGGTGATACCAACTAAAATATAATACCATTTGAAATATTACTTGAGATATAAACCAATACTAATTTTTGTAATCAATGGGTTGGATTTTTTATATTCTTCTCTCTTCAATAATACCACAGTGAGGTTGTAACATCATCCACTCTCTTAAGGTAATATAATTGGGATAGGGTGCAGAATATTTAGATATCTTTTGAAACTCTCAATTCCCATTACCATATATTATACCAGTTTAGATAGATCCCATTAAAAATCAAATAATCAATTTGATTCCCTGAGAGAAGAAATATAAATTTTTCCACTACTCTGTAGTTTCATGTGATCATCAGAAATAAAGATCTGTATAGTATCATTATGAATAACTTATCATCATGTTTCTATTAGAAATATACCATCAACCTATCAACTATAAGTTTACATGGGATAACAATTTGTATAAAAAATAGTGAAATGTTTAGGTAATAATTCTAACCAAATGTTTACATGTGATACAATATTTTTATTTACCACTTATTTGGGGCATCACATACTGGTTTTGAAGAAAATTTATGAAACATATGCTTACTTGAAAAAGGGCATCATAAGATTTCATATTCTTGGTCTTCCCCATGGGTTAGACATACACTATCCTTTTAAAACATAATATGTACATGTTAAAATTGAATTTTTAGGGTGAAAATCATACAAGACCTTTTTTATTTGATGGTTATATCTAGATATCAAAATTAAACCCAATTGATAAATTCTTGCAATATCATTCATTGTTAAAAATCCCACTCAAGTGAATACTCTATAGATTTAATCACATTTTTATCCTTCATTTAAATTTCATAAACCAAATATATGTCGATGATGGATTACATAACAACTCCTCAGTATAATGAGGAGGGTTAAGATAGATTCCCCAACCCCCTGACATTCAACTTCAGGTTTCTTAATTCTTAAATCCATCGATTTATAGTTTTTTTCTCCATTAGATAGTATATAATTATTCTATTTGGGTTAGGTATTATTATATTTAGTTTCAAAATATTTAGAAATTAAGATCATAACTTCTTTCTATTTTTTTTGGAATTACTTTTATTATTTAGGAAGCTATTGCGTACATATAGACATTCTATGTACTGCAATCTTAAAACATCCACACACTAATTTATCTCCTTTGGATTTTCCATTCTTGGGATTCTTATTCACTTCCACACATGTAGTATCACCCATCAATCCAGTCCTAGAATATATCACTTTTAATTGATTAATTTCTTACATTGAAATTTCTACCATTTTATTTTAAATAAAGGGATATATTTTATTGTCAATGATATATTATCACTTTCCAAAATTTGAGCATTTATTTTCAGTAGGTTTTCCAACCTTATCATTTATATTTTTTTTATTCTTAGGAGAATATGATTTCAATTTTATCTTCATAGATTTTCTCCCAATTCCAATTCACTTACTTTTTTCACATACTTCTCAGATTTAGGTTTTAATCCTTCTCTTTTGAAAACATATAATTAATAGAAGGAGTTTACCTATATCCATTTGATTTTTACCACAATTTTTTTGTGTCCCATTGTAAACATTTTAATATTTTAAATCTTTTTTCAGATGAATATTCTTCAATTTCTACATGGTATCATTCATTCCAATATTAGGTTGTTTATTTTCTGTAAATTCCCCCCCCCCCTTTATTCAAGACTTCATGAACATGCACATATTGGTCTATTATTTACGAAATCAATGGATCTATCACAAAATATCTAAAAACTGAAACATCATAAAATCATTCTTCTTCCTCTAATTTCTAGTGAAAACTATCTCATATTACAAGCTTGTTATTTTTATATTGTAACTACATTATGTTGTGCTCCTTTTAGAGAATAGTTTCTTTGGAAACTACCTACTTCCTCTTGTGGTATATTAGTGGAATTACAAAAAAATTATCCTTACACATTTTTATATATTTCAATTTTTTTCAATAACTTAATGATGCTACATATTTAGTGAATTATGATTTATTTGCACATTGGGTTACCTTTTTAAAAAATATAGAGGTGGAGCATTCTAAACATGATCTATTAATACTTAATCCAATATTTTTATCCTCCTTTGGCTTATGGATGACATATAAAGTATTTGTGGTAGTATGATTCATATCATTTTATTGGGAAGGAATGATTTTTCTGTTTATATATTATTCAATTTGACAACAAAATAAAGCTACCTCATGTTGATGGTGTATTTATCATCACCCAATGATCTCATACTTCCTTCCTAATAATTCTAAGAAAATATTTTCCAAAAATATTTATTTCTATTTCCTCATCAATTAGAGAAACTCTTTCATTATAAATTTGGTAGAGTCCTTACAAGCTTAGTGGCAGTTTTTTGTCTTCTAAATTGGTTAGCCAATGAAACATCCATTGTATTTCCCTCTTCATACAACAATGATATTTTTTATTAATTATGTACTTGAATAAATTATTCATATAGGTGAAGAACATTACTGAAACCAACTTTATATTTCTTACAACATATGAGAAAAAATTATCAGCTATTCTAATGTCTCCTTTCATTCAACACCTTCATATAATGAAATTAAATGACCAAAGGAATATATATCCATAAATTAAATAGTAATTTGATTTTTATTTTGATTGCCTTTATATAATGGTATTTCCTATTGTTTCTTTGTGAAATAATTTGGTTTCCTGTCTCATTATTTATCCTATTTTTTAGTGTCATAGATTATACTTCCATATATAACTTAATATATATAGGAATAATTACTAATATGAGGAACTTCTTCTATCATATTAAATCAATACTTCATTTGAATCTTTTAGAGGGAACCTATGATATAATACAACTTCAAATCCATAATGGACTAATGTACCACTAATAGGGGAGTAGTGAATTAGTGATCCCCTAAAAAATTATAAAATATTTCCTTTAATTATACATATTATATTTATTTAGTCATAGTCCACTACTTCTTGTATATCACAACCTCATCCATATAATTTAGTAAATTAATGAATAAAAACTTATTTATAAGGTTTTGTACAATGATATACTAATTTACTTGATTGGTTTAATGTCTCAATAAAGGATTATAAATTTAATAAATTATCACAATTAGAATTATTGGGTTTTTATACACCATAACCATATTAGAGTCTCAGTGATATTATTTTATCTAGAGTCACACTAACCACTTGCATGTGTCTCACATGTCTTTTCTTATTAGCTTCCCACTGGACTTTTTCAAAAATATTCCTAGTGTATTCCATATGTTTTTCCATGTTCACAAAAATTCTATGACTTCCTACCATGTATAGATAATAGTTTATTTTCAACCAGACATTGGAATAATATCTCTAGTAAGAACAAGAATTTATATACAACCACTGAATAAATCTTCTTAAACTCAAAATAAGAACTTTGGATGCCTGAATATGTTCACCAATAATGAACTCAAATCAGTTCATATATTCAGATAATCCTCATAGATATTCCCAACCTAAAAACCTATTTTTTTCTCTTCTCTTTACTCAAAATCATTAACTCTACCAAACTGCTCTCATAATGATGGTCAACTACCCTTCTTCTTCTTCCTCTTCATTAAAACATGGAATGGATTATTCTTATTCATTGGGATATCATATGATCAAAAACATCATCAAAACTATTGGTTCTAAAAAAACAATCATAGTAATATCATGATATTTTTAAACAAAGATGATGTTTAATATCATACATGAATCACATCACTGATCTTAATTGAACCATGGAATAATATTATTTAAATATGATTATTAAAACTTTTTCATTGAATTAGAGGTTATGAATAGGAATAACCTTTTTTTCAAAAATATATTTATATATATAAGTTTTATAATTAATATAAATGTATATATTAATTCTTATTACAAAATCACTCATTGTTTATAAAGGACATTTTATTCTTCAAAAATTTGTTTTCTTCAAAAATGGTATTTATTGATTTTTGTGAGTGAATATAATAATTAGTGTATAAATTATTCAAAAAATTTATTTTATGATATAGATATAATTTTTTAAATCATCACATAAAAATTTAGGTGTGATGAAATTTTGATATTTTTCATAAAAAGATCGATTTTTCAATGAATAGTGAAAATAATGATTTTTATTGAAATCTGAAAATTATTTTAAAGTAATTAAAAATTAATGTTCTATTATGTATTATTTTTAAAATATAAAAATAAAATTTTTACTAATATGAATCTAATTATTAAATTTAAAATGAATTTTTCACCTTAATTTGGTTAAAAACCGTCTTTATTTTTAAAAATCACATTTTTCTAAAAAACGGGTTTTCATTGCATTTTGTGATGTAATTTTAAAATATATTTGATCACTTTTGTTTAATATTTATAATTTGATTACATATTTGGTATACAGAGGTCCAAATTTAGTAATTATGACCTTTTATTTTTACATACTATGAAGAATAATCATAGTAAATGTTTTTATATGGTAATGGTAAAATGGATTAATTATGATTAAAAATAATGTGATAAGAACTTGAATGTTATCCAAACAGTTGAATTAAATTTATTTTATCAATATATTTCATCCTTAATAATATAAAATTACAATATATGATCTATTTTTGTTTCATAACCTTGATTTTGGCATTTAAAATATTTTATGTAAAGAAAAGTAAAAAATGTCATTCTCTTTGTTTTATTAACATTAAATATTTGAGATATAGATAAAAAGTAGGCATGATAGTCTATAAATATTAATTATAAATATAAATTATTTTTATTTATTATGGTAATTTATTTTTAATCTTTAGTGGTGAAATAATTATAGTAAATGCCCACAAAACATCGATACAATAATTATTTAATTAATAAAAAATGAATTTAAAAATGTTTAAAGTAATATTATTGGAATTAATTATTATGTTTCATGTTTTATATAGATAAAAATTAAATATTATAGATTCTATAATTCATTTTATTTGACTTCCATTAGTTTATTGTAGTTTTAAAGTCAAATTAAATGAATAGATCTAAAATTGATATTAAAATATTTTCTAGTAAATAATATTTAATTATATGATTTAAAACTAAAAAACAATAGTTTCTATCAGGTTATTAATAAATGGTTGAATATATAAATCATGTTAAATTTATGGCCCAATTTACCTCTAATAGTAAATTTTTTACCCATAAAGAGTAAAATCATTAATACCGCGATAATATTCAAAAATGGTTAAAACAAGTTAAAACAAAAAATATAATGGTGAAAAAATCACCCACAAATTACCATTTTATATTTAATGAATATATTTAAATATATAAAAATATTATAATTTAATATTAACAATTTTTATCCATTTTAATATGTAAAATAATTTATATTAATTTAAGACTTTAAGAAAGTCCATGAGTTCCCCTTCCCTCACTTATAAAAGGGCACCAAATATCCTATTTTTTTTATAAACAAAAAAAAACATTTGGCTTGTCCATGACCTCCCAAATACATTCCTATAATCCCTCTCCATGTATTAGAGGAATTTTTTGTTATTATAAAACCATTATAATAAATATTTTCTTGTAAATCTTAAGAGGTTGTTCAAAGAAGAGGTATTGTTCTTTACCAAGCCTTTTAATTTTATTTATTCTTCTACTGACTTTAAATATACTTCCAAAATAATGAAATAATAAAACTAGTATATTTAATATTATTGTATTTTTTTATTTTAATGAATAAACCTATATACAACTCTTCTTACATCAAATTGGAAATAAAACCATTGTTCACGGGTACGACAAACTACCACCTCTTGAACCAGTGCAATTCATTTTCTAACACCACCTCTCAAGACCAGTTCTAATGATGGATATAATGTCTATATATGATATTAATGAAATATTTATTATTATTAAAATATTATATTTTATATTTTTTTATCATTCCATGCATTTAAAAATGATAACGTCATTCGTGCGTACATGTGGACTACCACCTCCCTGAAGAGATGTAATTTTTTTTTCATCACCATATCACATAGATGATATATATAAATTTATTTGAATATAAAATATTTTATTTATTATAAAATTACCATTACTTAATATTAAAATAACACTTTTCTCCTTTCAATAGTGATCTTTTGTAATGCCCCGACCCAATAATCCCAGAGTCGATTCATTATTACGTATCATTGGAATGATCATAAAAGATCATGTCTCGAAAGACCGATTAGTTTAGTAGACTTGTAAATACTAGATACATTCATAAGGTTTACATTACTTCATAAAATGTAAAACTACAACAACATTGTTTTCATAGACAATACAAAGATCACATAGACTATCCTGGCATGTCAGTCATAATATACTTTTTCGCATCCTGGGAAAAATAAAACATAGAAAGGGGTGAGCTCAGATGCTCAGTAAGGATAACAATATAAAGAAAACTTTCATAAATAAGAATAAACATTTAAGGAAATGTAATGACCTAAAACAAAAGCCTTTTGAACATAAAATTCATCATAATATAGAAAATATAAATCAAACTAATTCCATTTACTTACTCACATGGATATTCTACTAGTTGAATAATCACATAAAATATCAACAGCCACTTTCATAATGATTGAATGCATAATGCCAGACTCCATAACCACATAGTCAAGGCCTTGTTCCAAGACTAAAAATAATATTTTTTCAAGTCCATGTGCTAAGACACTATTTTGTCTCATGAGACCTACCGATGCATCGATGGGATATTGCGGGCTCCACCCATCACTCACTATGTCCAATGCATTCCTCATATGAAAAGGTTTAAACATAACATAAAATTTCATATTAAAACTGGCATTAAAAATGTCAATACATTATCGATAAACCATGAATGTTATGAAATAAGACATACACAGACCTTCAATACAATATGGATGTTTTTTATCATAATAAATCAACTTCAAACAAACTTAAAATCCATCAAAGTATGTTGACATAGATGAAATCAAAACCTTTTTAGAGAATCTTATCTTTATATTTTGAAATAATTTAAAAGTCACGTATTTATAAATGAAAACATTTATATTTGAAAATATTATTATAAGATTGTAAGGGTAGCTTCGACAATGTTATAACGGTGGAAAATAGGTGCACCTGTCGTATAAGTTTAAAAAAACATTCTTACCTTAATTTTATTGAAAAGGTCATAAAGTACCTTGTTTGGAAAACAACATAAAGATTCCTTTATAAAAATTATATAAAATTAAAACATGGGTATAAATTACTTTAACCCATAGTCTATAAAATAGTAATAATGTATTGAAATACATTTTTATGAAACATCTATGTGGATGATAAAGAGGTCCCAGTAGATAATTACATATAAACAACCTCGGATAATGAGGAGATTGTGAAATTAACCCTTACCTTGTAATTTTATTTGGACGATGGTAGGTTAACCTCCTATATAATGGTGAAATAATTGTTATTAAATTATAAAAGAATCATATACATTAATATGATATCATATATGATTATTTAACATTACTTTGTTAATAATATCTTAGTATTATCGTCGTTTCAGGTGTTAACTGATTCGTTTTCCTTTATATGTTTTGTAACATAAGTAATTTTTGTTATGGATAGGATGTATCTTTTTCATATTCAGAATTATATTAAGTCTTTAAACATTATTTTCAATCATCTAACGAAAATTAGTGCTGAATGGATACGATGGGGAATGAATCTCATCGCGTTCGTGGAGACGGTAATCCGTACGTACGCACGAGAGACAACATAATTCTTTTGATATTAAAATAATATATAATTGAATGTTATATCATATATAAATAATAATTATAATGTTATATTAATTATTTAAATCAATTACACATCATTATTATACCCATCAAAATAATAATGTATTGAATAATAACTACACCACGACGTGGAGATGGTAAGCCGTACATACGCATTTATGGTGACATGTCATTCAAAGGATGGATAGAATAATGAATATGGTTATACCATATTTATAATAAAATCACAATATATAGAAGATACTATAGTTATTATTTTATAATGGAAAACAATAAAGAGGAAGTGGAAGAAGAAAGGAAGTTGAAAGAGGTGATGAAATATTTACCTCTTCTTCGGGTTCTTCCTTTTGATTTTTTCAGTAGGGCTCCGTAGGTTGAATTTATGACCAAATGAAGGCCTCTATGATTAAGGGAGTAATGTTCAAAGGGTATTTTGTCTGGGTTTGTCCTAGCCAAATGGCTTTGAAGGTGTGAATTAGGGAGAAGGGGGAATACCCTTTTATAAGAGTGGTGAGGGGAACCTTAGGAAAAGCTAGAAATATTATTTTATAATAAAATCATTTTCAGTTTCTAATGGCTCCAAAATGAATTATGTAAAGTCTAAGGTGGGGATGGGTCGAAAACCACTCAAACAATAGATTTAAACAGGTTTGGGTCAATATATTAACTTTATCTTTTAGATTTAACTCTTAGTTAAAGAGTTTGACATTTACCATGTCTCTTTGTATTTTTATATTATATGATTAATAAACTTACTATAAACTTACAAGAGAACCCCAAGTGGCTCATTAATGATACATATATCATTATATAAGTCTTTTTTATAAATATTATATATTTAGGAATAGAATATCAATTAACAATATAATATTTGTTTTATAAACTCTTTTATGTCAATTTTGACACTATTTGGTATTTTTTTTCTAAATTCATAACAAAATTATTACTTGGAAAACAATTCATAAAACCAACCCTAACATTTCATATTAACCTATAAAATTATAGGAATTATAGAAAGTCTCAAATTACATTTATTTGGATATTTATAATATCAATTATTTTAATATTTCATTAATTAGTTAATTACTGCATCATCATTGTGTCATAAATAAATTTAATTATTTAATGTATATAAATTATAAATTAAATACCGTTATGAAAGAAATATTTTTTTCTTTCTAATGAATATTTATAGTCGAACTTATCTTATGTGAAACCCTATATTAAAAATGGTTTATTTATTTAACATTGAATTTAACACTTTTAACTCTTCTTTGAATTAAATATTAATAAATGTCCTAATCTAATCCAAGTGGACCTAAAGGATCATATTTTATTCCTATGTTTGTTTTTGGTCGAATTAAACTTATCCAATAGAATTAGGACATGTTTTTGGATAATAATAATACAATTTTTACCCTTAATTTCCTTATTTACTTTTAACTGCGGTAAATAAAAGTAAAATGTTACTATTCACCAAAAAAAATTCATCTTATTGAACCAAATTTTACTCACTAATATCAACCATGTCTCTCAGATTTTTGAAATTCAACTCACAAAAGTGGTAAAATTAAGTTTTATGTAAATTTGCAAATGCACCTAGGAGGTGGGTAAAAGACGATAAAAAGTTAAAAAAAAAATTATATATCTAAAATTATTATAAACTAACTCTAATGAATTTCATTTAACTTATATATGTATTATGTATTATGTACCTATTTTGACCTAAAATAAATTTAAATAGAATAAATAATTATTTAAATAAAAAGTCAGTTTTAACCAATAACTCAGTGTTTTTTACTATTCCTCAAAAATTGAATGTTTTCAAAATAATACCAAAATTTCATCCAAAGCTAATTTTGATATTCTGAATTCGAAAACTAAGTCTATTTTACGAAATTTAAAACATATAAGTTTCATTTATTAATTTAAAATTAATTCCCATGTTTAAAACCAAAAAGCGTGTTTTTAAGAAATAATAATTAATAAAATATTTATACTTGTTTATGTTCAATTTAAATGTGAAATTATTTCCAATGATTAAAATTGGATTAAATGGTAATAATATAATCTATTTATTATTCCAAATCATTAAAATTAATAATTTAACACAACAAATTATTTGGATTAAAAAAAATTCCATTAAAATATAGTATTTTTCAGTATTCACCCAAATATGAATGTTATCAGAAAAACACAAAAAAATTATTAAAATTAAATTCTAATGTCCCAATAAAAAAGAAGAAGTTTATTTTGTCAAATTGATTATATAAAAGTTTCAAATATGGGATTTTAAATGACTTCTCCATTAAAAGGTGGTAAAATTTCATTTTTTTTAAAATACATCTTTTATCTGAAAAAAATGAATTGGTTTTTTATTATATCTAAAAAACTCATACAATGTATTCTAAAATTATAAGGATTATATAAAGTTCAAAATTTAGTTAATACTATTCATAACCTATTTTGAATGTCTAGTTTGGTAAGTCGTGGTGCGCTTAAACTCAGTGTTGCATGTAGTGCAAGTTATTGAATTACTTTGAAGAAATAGCATACTATGAAATCTTGGGTTGTTAAATTATTCCATCATTAAATAAATTGAATCCTCGTAATTTTAAATTGTTCTTCAAAAATGAATGGTTGAAAATAGAAAATACCTTTTTGGGAAAACCTAAATCAGAAATTTGGTTAATAAAATTTAGTCTTAATAAGAGGAAAGGGGGAATGAAAAAGTCACCACCAAATTATGATCTCGATTAGGATAAAATTGGTGACAATTATAGACACATAATTCAAGGGAAAACGTAAATATTTATTGAGAGTGATTGAGGTCATCAGTCCCAAAAAAATTTAGAATTGAGGGCCTCAAAGCCTTTAATCTATGATGATTTAAAATATCATCAGTTCAACAAAACATAAGTTATTATGATAACACATTTTTAATTTTATGACCCCTTACCTAAAGTTTAAGAATTAATTTCTTCATAAAATAATAGAAGAAAAAGATATATACTCGACAAGTATAGTTCCATCCTTTAACTAATTTCTACCTCAAACTCATATTTCACTCTAAAAGACAATAGAACAGAATAATATATTCTATTTTTCCTATTCGAATAGGGTTCCAAAAAAATGAATTTATAATTCCTCTACCAGACCTTTTAAAAAGACTACATTATTCAATCAAGGACATCACATGGGTCAGTGGTAGGTGATAAACCCTTGTCTCCCTTCAGTTATGGGTTCAAGTATCGCGGCCTAGTCAGACGTGATGGGTTACTGCCCAACCACCGGGTTGTCCTTTTTATGGAAATAAAAAAAAAACTCAAAATAAACTTATCCAAAATACTTCTGTCCAAACTCACAGTCCAAAATTTATAAATAAGGTAAACACAATGAAAATCCTTTTTTCCACATAATAACATGTGAACACCATCATCATGTATTCTTTTAAAACACTACAACATCTTGAATTATCATAAAACCTTATTGATTACATTTATGCTCCCTTATTTTTTATAGAATACTAGATATACTCCTTCAATCCAAAAATGATGTAAACTTCAACCATTATGTAATATACAAATCTTTAATCAGTTTCAAGGTATTCAAGAATATCCAATTTAAATTATCCAAATCAATCATGTATTATTCCAAAATCACTACCTCAGTATTAGAACCATATTATGGTTTATCTTTCTCTCAAAAATATATTTTCCAAAAATTTAACCTGTTAGTTCCACACAATCTCAATTCCTTAATGAAATAGTATTGTAGTACAATCCTTATGTACTCTATAATTCTTATAACATGTATATCATTAATACAATACTCAAATGACACAATACTTTAATGAAAACGTAAGAAATATAATCATTCCTATTCATATTTGGTAGTATCATAACATTATTATTATCCAATAGCAGCATTTGGGGTATACTCTGATGATTTGGACTTTGATTCACGTAGTGCCCCAACTCCATGAAGATTAAGCATTGTACATTTGAAACTTTATTCTTAACCTTGGAATCACGTACTTAGTGTCCTTTTTCTCCACACTTATAACAAACTCCCATTCTCTTCAAGTATTTACTAAGGTTATTCATTCCACAGTTATCACATATGGTAAAATCCTTCTTTTCCCTCTTCCATTTATCCATCTTTCTCTCTTCTATGCTTTTCTTATCTTGCTTCCCTTTAAAGACATCTGACTCAGAGAATTCTTTACTTTTCTTATTAACACATGATACTATTTATTCACATGTTGAGAATATATGGGAGACTATTTCCCTTCTAAATTTTGACTTAATACCTTGAATGATATGATCCTTCTTACTCTTTGTATCATACATATTTCTGGAGTTCACATTCCTATTACTGAGTTCCATTTCTATACAATGGAATACACTAGGTCAGTTTATGAATGGAAATCAATAATTCCAAACTTGTAAAGTACCTAATGTAAATTGAACAGTTTGAAGATATAATACATAATCATGAAAAAAAATTCTTTGAGTAAGTATATACTCATAAAGACATCATAATGATTTGTAATGAAAATGATAATTATCCTAAGAATATCCCCTGGGAGTGTCGTAACCAAGAGTGCAGCAAGGCCAGTTGTCGTGCACCAATTCCCATTTGAGTCTTGCATGAAGTGGTGTTTTTGTGTTTTACCCCTAGGTACATCTGTTCTAGATCCACCTCTACCTGCTCATATCCAGATAGTGATGTTTTGCAAGGAAAACTCACAAAATCACTACAATACCAAAATTCTATGAAGTTCTTCTATACTAATCCTCAAAGTCTATCTTATGGTTATGTGATATAATCAAAGCTAATCTAAATATATTTTCCAAGGTTTTTACTAAACTTCCTCTGATACCAACTATAATGCCCAAACCCTAGAAGCCCAGAGTTGCTGCATTATTACGTATCATTGGCATGATCACAAAAGATCAAGTCTCAAAAGACTGATTAGTTTAGTAGCCTTGGAATTAATAGATACATTCATAAGGTTTACATTACATCATAAAATGAAAAAATAAAACAACATTATTTCCATATAGAACACTGAGATCCTATAGAATATCCCTATAGGTCAGTCATAATATACTTCTTCGCATCCTGGGAAAAATAAAACATAGGAAGGGGTGAGATCAGATGCTCAGTAAGGAAAACAATATAGCAGAAACATTCATAAATAAGCATAAACATTTATAAAAATGTATACTTCTAAAACAAAAGCGTTTTCCACATAAAATTCATCATAATATGGAAAATATAAATCAAAATAATTCCATTTACTTAATCACATAGATATTCTACTAGTCGAATAATCACATGCAATGTCAATAGCCACTTTCATAATGATGGAATTCATAATACCAGACTTTATAACCACATAGTCAAGGCCTTGTTCCAAGAATACAAATAAGATTTTGTCAAGGCCTTGTTCCAAGACACTAGTTTTTCTCATGAGACCTACCGATGCATCGAGTAGCTATAGAGGGCTCCACCCATCACATACCATGTCCAACGCATTCCTCATATAAAAAGGTTTAAACCTAACATAATCATTCGTATTAAAACTAGTATACAAAATGTCAATACATTATATATAAACCATGAATGGTATGAAATAATGCATCTATAGTCAAACATTTCACAAAACCATAAATATAATATGGAAGTTTTTTATCATAATAAATCAACTACATAAAAACTTAAAATCCATCAAAGGATGTTGACATAGATGAAATCAAAACCTTTTTAGAGAAATATAAATTTCTATTTTGAAATCAATTAAAAGTCACGTAATTCTAAAAGAAAAAAATTATAATTGAAAATATTATTATAATCTTGTAAGGGAAACTTCAACGATGTTATAACGGCGGAAAATAGCTGCACCCACCATATAAGTTAAAAAAACATTTTTACCTTAATTTTGTCGAAAAGGTCATAAAGTACCTTTTTTGGAAAATGACAGAAATATTCCTTTATAAACATATTATAAAAGTAAAATATGGGTATAAATGAATTTGACCCATATTATATTAAATAGTAAGAATGTTTTGAAATACATTTTTAAGAAACATGGATGTGGATGATAAAGAGGTCCGAGTAGATAATTACATATAAACAACCTCGGATAATAAAGAGATTGTGAAATTAACCCTTACCTTGTACTTTTCCTTGATCGAGGGTAGGTTAAACTCCTGTAAAATGGTGAAATAATTTTTATTAAATTATACAATAATCATATATATTTTTATGATATCATATATGATCTTTTAATAGTTTTTGTTAATAATATCTTAGTATTATCGTCGTTTCGGTTGTTAACTGATTCATTTTCCGTTATATTTTTTGTTACATAAGTAATGTTTTTTATGGATACGATGTATCTTATTCATATCCAGAATGATATTAAGTCTTTAAATATTATTTTTAATCATCTAATGATAATTAGTCTTGAATGGATATGATGGGGAATGAATCTCAACGCGTTTGTGGCGACGGTAATCCATACGTACGCACGAGCAACAATATCATTATTTTGATATTAAAATAATATAAAATTGGATGGTATATAATATATAAATAATAATTATTATGTTATATTTATTATTTACATCAATTACACATCATTATTATACCCATCCAAATAATGATTTATTGAATAATAATTAAACCACGATGCGGAGACGGTAATTCGTACGTACGCACGCATAGTGACATGTAATTAAAATGATGGATAGAATAATGAATATGGTTGTACCCTATTTATAATATCATCATAGTATATATAAGGTACTAGAGTTATTATTTTAGAATGGAAACAACAATTAAAGAAGAAGTGGAAGAAGAAAGGAACTTGAAAGAGGTGATGAAATATTTACCTCTTCTTCAGGTTCTTCCTTTTGATTTGATCAAAAGGGTTACTTAGGTTGCTTTTATGACTAATATAAGGCCTCTATGATGAATTTAGGACAGTTTATAGTGTATTTGGGTAGGTTTTGGCCAAGCCAAATGGCTTTTAATGTCTTAATTAGAGAGAAGGGGGAGTGCCCTTTTATAAGAGGGGTGAGGGGCACCTTAGGAAAAGCTAGAAATATTATGTTATAATGAAATCATTTTCTATTTATAATGGATAAAAAATGAATTAATTAAAGGATAAAGTGGGGATGGGTCAAAAGGCACACAACCAATAGGTTTTATATAGGTTTGGGTCACTATATTAAATTTATATTTTATATTTAACTCTTAATTAAATAGTTTGACATTTACCATGTCTCTTTGTATTTTTATATTATATGGTTAATAAACATAATATAAACATCCAAGAGAACCCCAAGTGGTTCATTAATAATAATAAAATCATTATATAAGTCTTTTTTTCAAATCATAGATTTTTAGGAATAGAATATCAATTAATAATATAAGATTTGTTTTAAAAACTCTTTTATGTCAATTTTGACAGTATTTGGTATTTTGTTTCTTCTAAATTCATAACAGAGTTATTACTAATAAAAAATTCATCTAACAAACCCTAACATGTCATATTAACCAATAAAATTAGTGTAATTCATAAAAAGTCTCAAATTACATTTATTTGGATATTTATAATATCAATTATTTTAATATTTCATTAATTAGGTAATTATTTCATCATCATTATGTCATAAATAAATTTAATTATTAAATGTTTAAAAATTATAAATAAAATACCATTATGTAGGAAATATTTTTTTCTATCTAATGAATTTTTATTTTCGAACTTATCTTTTGTGTAACACTATATTAAAAATGTTTTTGTTATTAATCTTTAAGTTTAACACTTTTAACTATTCTTTGAATTAAATAATAATAAATGTCTTAATCTAATACAAGTGGACCTAAAGGTTAATATTTTATATATAATGTTGTTTTTGGTCTAATTACACTTATCCAATATAATTAGGACATGTGTTAGAGTAATAATAATATCAGGTTTACCCTTAATTACCTTATTTACTTTTAACCGTGGTAAATAAAAGTAAAAAGTTTCTATTCACCAAAAATTATTTTCATCTTATTGAACCACATTTTACATACCTATATCAACTGTGTCTCTCAATTTTTTGAAATTCAACTCACAGAAGCGGTAAAATTAAGTTTCATATTAATTTGTAAATGCTCCTAGGAGGTCGGTAAAAGAGGGTAAAACGTTCAAAAAACTTTTTATATATTTAAAATTATTATAAAATGACCCTAATAAATTAAATTGAACTTATATAGGTATTATGTATATATTCTGACCTAAAATAGTTTTAAATAAAATAAATAATTATTTAAATAAAAATTTGGTTTTAACCAATAACTAACTATTTTTCACTATTTATCAAAAATTGAAATTTTTCAGAAATATACAAAAATTTCACCCTATGAAAATTTTGATATTATGAATTAAAAAATGAAGTCTATTTTACCAAATTAAAAAAAATAAAAGTTTCATTTATTAATTTAAAATTAATTCCAGTGGTCAAAACCAAAAAATGTGTTTTTAAGAAATAACAACTAACCAAAGATTGATACTTGTTTTTCTTCAATTTCAAAGTGAAATTATTTCCAATGAATAACATTAGATTAAATGGTCAAAATATAGCTTTTTATACTACCAAATAATTAAAATTTATAACTTAACACTACAAATTAGTTAGATTAAAAAAGTTGTTTTCAGTTAAAATATAGTATTTTCACTATTCACCCAAATATGAAAGTTATCAGAAACACACACAAAATTTATTGAAACTAAATTATTGTGTCCCGATTCTAAAGAAGAAGCTAATTTTGTCAAATTGAATATATAAATGTTTCAAATATTGGATTTAAAAAGGTTTCACCGTTAAAAGGCAGTAAAATTCCATTTTTTTTAAAATATACTTCTTTTATCTTAAAAAAATGAATTTATTTTTATATTATGTTTAAGAAACTCATAATATGGATAATAAAATTATAAGTATTATGTAAAATTAAAATTTTAGTTAATACTATTGATAACCTCATTTGAACGTCTAGTTTGGTAAGTCGTGGTGCTCTTGAACTCGGTGTTGCATATAGTGCAAGTTATTGAATTACTTTGTCAATATAACGCACTATGAAATCATGGGGTGTTACATCATTGAAATGGAAACATTAGTCATGCCTATGTATGATTTTATATCTACATAATTGTAACATAGTTCATTTTTCATAACCATCTTTTGTGGTTGGTTTTAAAAGTATAAAAAAATAAAAAAAAATTATGATTATGTCATTATTATTATTATATAGGTGATGAAACAATGAATCCTATGAACATGGTAAATACACTGAATATGTTTTCAAAATTATGAACCGAACTTCCTCAAAATACCAAATATGTACTCAAATAACATAATAATTAAATATGTAATGAAAATTAATGAAGTAATATTTTTAAAGATAAGGGATTAAACCTAAAATTTTTCTAAGAAATAAAAAAACTGTATGATTTTATTATAGACGAGTTAATAGATATAAATGGATTTTCCATACTCGAGTAAGATACTTTTTTTATACCTCTTTTAATGTTTCTATTCCAACTCTTACTCTTCTAGGTCTATATTAAAAAAAATGTTTTTATATGTAAATAAAATAATTATATAGGAAAATATTATAAATATTTTTACATTATTTAAAATTATTTAAAAATGAATATTTTTACATATTTGATATTGAACATTTTGAATTCTTTTTACAAAATATGGGGGAATGTTCTATTTCAACTTATACATTGAAAATGAATTTTATCACCACCATATCAGTTATTTGATGTTTTAAATCCTTTAAAATAATTTATGTTTTAAAAAAAATACTTCTTAAAAATTTGTTTTAAAAAGAAATGGGTATTTTGATATTTTAAAGTGTCTTATATTTGGGTTTGAAATAGTTTTTCAATAGTATATGTGGAAAACAAAAAAGGACAAAGTGTTTTTATCCTAATACGGTACTTGATAATTATATATTTGAAATGGGTGAGACCGATACAACATATATGATAGGTTTACTCCCATTATTGGTTATAATAAATGGGTGATCCTGATATAGCTCATACTATGGGTAATCCCTATTATAACTCAAAAATGCATCCCCATATTCCATGGAAAGAATAGAGGAGTTAACCAGTGTAGTTTCTTCGATAGATTTAATTGGGATACAGTTTTTTTTAAACTAGTTATGAATATGATTCTCTAAGTTTCCTAAAATAGGTTTCTATTAGGTTTCTATGAGTTTGAATATTTTATTTGAGAAAAAAGTGTGTGTTTTTAAATAGAAATTATTTATTTCATATTCTTAATGAATAATGTTATAAAGGTAAGTATTTTATGTGTTTTCATATTTTTCACTAGAATAATATATTTATACATATTTATGTCAATTAATTAGATTTTATTTATCATCCAATGTTTTAAAATGTTTTTCACGGTATTTATGGATGACATAGGGAAAGAATAAGTAATTTTGAAATTAATGAATATTTTTCTAGAAAAGAAAACATGTTTTATTTTAAAGGATTTTTTTTTGTGAGAAAGTTGATACTAAGAAGAATTTTCTAGTTTTTAATATATGGGTTTGTTATGTAATATTTATAAACTAATTCTCAATAATTATATAAAATAAATATCCTCGCAAATTAATGTAAGTTAGTTTATGAACAAAAACTCAATAATAAGTAATGTTTATGGTAAGAACATTAATGTTTGTATCGTAGTAGGGTTTAAAAACATTGGATATTATGATATCTTCATGTGGATTTATCTTAATAACTATGGATACCATCATGAGTTTTTACAGTTAAGTTTTATCAAAATTTTAATGTCTTATACATACACTTTTAGATTTTAAAAGAGGGAATTTTAATGTCACTAATTATATTTTGAGATATATTTTATTAAGATTAGGTATAGATAACCCTTAAGTTTAACATGGAGTATTATTTTTAAAGAATTATATTATACTTTTGGGGGTGTAAGATGAAAGGAATGAGATAAATCTTGAGGTCAAAATTTTGATTATTTAATTTTTTGGAATATTTGGTTATTTATTTTTGGAAAATGATTAGTATATTTGGGATATTATATGATTAGTGAATATATGTTTTTCGTTATATGAAATTATGAGTGATAGATGTTATTTAGAGATAAATGTTTACTTGATCTTTGAAAAATATGTGATAAAATCTTTCTAATTTTTTGGTTTTGAACATGGTCATGAATATTTTGAATAATTTTTAGGTTATTTATTTACAGGACTATAAATGTTACACAATTAGTGTTATTATTTAATATTGGATATTAATGTATTATCTCTTTATATTATGGTTTTTACAATTTTTTTATTTTATTACCTTTTTATAAATAATTTGATTTTGGTTAATTCATAAAGATAGTAGGAATATATGGTCATGATTTATGGATTGTTTGATCAATTAAAATTTTATTTTAGTGAATCAGGCATTACACATTAATATAGAATACACGCCATTTAGAGAAAAATTATGTGATTGCGGTGGAAATTGATTAATGGTTGAAAATTATACTTTTCATGTAAGTATATTTTCATTATGTTTTCTATTTAGATGGTAAATAAGTTCCTTAACATTAGGAAAAGTATCTTGATACAAAAAATTTATCATATTACCTTCAATTCATATTAATTGATGATCTCTTCTAAATATCTTTAGTTTATGTTTTTCAGTTGATAAATTTATCATAACTTTTCAATTTCTAATGATCAATGATCCTAGTCACTCACTGCCATTATTTAGACATTATTTTTTTTCTTTTCTATATTTTCACTTTCCACTATTGTTTTCATATTTTGTAAATCTAGTTATGTATTATTCCATATGACCTTTCTAATTCCATTACCATTTTTTCAAGAGAATATTAGATTAAAAAATTTTAATATGTGATATTTAAATAAAAAAAATTCAAATGAAAATCCCTTATTTACCAATCCTGATTTTAACTTGTGAGTATGCAATTTATTAAATGGGAAGAAATTTATTATTATGATATTTTAAAAGAATTACTATATTTAATTTCATAAATGATACTCAAAATCGAGCATAAAGGAACCATGAAATATTATTATTTAAAATTTTAGAAACCTTATTTTTTTAAAAACGATATAATTTTGTAAATTACTAAATTAAAATTATCATATGGTGAAATTTTATGATTTTTATGAAAAGATTGATTTTTCAATGAATGGTGAAAAGTATTGTTTTTTAATGAAAATATTATTTTATTTTATAGTAATTACAACATAAAATTCGATTTTTTATTCATTTTAAAATTTTATTATGTCATTTTTAATAAGAAAAAAAAATAATTTTCTCTAGTGTGAATTTTATACTTGAATTTGGTATATTTTGTTTTCTTTTTAAAAAATTAATTTTTCTTAAAACAAAACTTTCATCACGTATTTTTATTTGTTTAATTTTAAATTAAATTATACCACTTTTTTGTTTTTAATCCTAATAAATTGTTAAATATATGAAATAAGGAGGTCCAAATTTTTAAAATATATTACTTTTATTTTTAGTATTTATGAATAGTAATCACAGTAATTTTTGTTAGCATGGTAAAGGAAAAATAGATTAGTTAAGGCTAAAAATAATGTGATAAGGACTAGAAAGTGTCCTTAAAGCTTGAATTAATTTTATTGGATGAATATATTTCATACCTAATTATCAAAATTCTAATAGATGGGAAGAAATTTTTATGACCATGATTTTGACATTTATAATATTTTATTTAATGAAAAGTCGGTCATTCTCTTTTTTTTGTTATCTTTAATGTTATGAAATAAGTATAAAAAGAGGTTATGTTATGTTATAAATATTTATTTTAATAATAAATTATTTTTATTTATCATGTGAATTTATATATAATATTATGTGTTGAAATAATTACCTTAAATTCCTACACAAGGTCGATGTATTATTTATTCAATTTATAGAAGAAAAAAATAAATGATTTTAAAAATGTTAAAAATCATATGATTTGAATGAATTATTAATTTCCATGACTTTTTAAGTATGAATAAAATATTATATAGGTTTTACTCCACTAAATTCAAATTATATTGTCGTATTGTACCTTTAAACATAAAATTAAATAAATAGTCCCAAAATTGTCATTAATGCCATTTTATATTAGATAATATTTTCTAAAATGATTTAAGACTCAAAAAAATACTTTTTTAATACACATGATTAGGATATGGTTTAAAATACCATCTATGATTCATTAATGGCTCAGTTTTACTTTTATAGTAGCTTTCTTGACCCCTATATAGTAATATAATTAATACCATAGTAGTTGACAAAAAGTGTTAAGAAAGTTAGGGGTGAAGACATCACCAAACAATGAACAATTTTTATTGAATGATCATATTTCAACCCACCCCATGTTATATTCAAATATTTTCAATTTGAATCCATTATAATTTTTAAATTAATTTATATTTATTTAATACATTAATAAATTTCAAGAGTACCTCTCCATTCACTTATAAAAGGGATTCTTCTCTTCCCTTATTCTCACACTTCATATACCATCTTATTTTCCAATAAGTACCTTAATACCTTAATATAATCCCTAACCACATCTTGAATTATGTAGTTTCATTAAAAAAACATCCTATAAAGGATTTTTGTGTAAACATTAAATGGTTGTCTGAAGAAGAGGTATAGTTCTCAATAAAGCCTTTTTGTTTTATTTCCTGTTCTAACACTTTCAATTATTCTTAGAAAATTATAAAATAATAAAAAAAATTATTAAGTATATTTATTAGTTTTTATATTAATATTAAAACCTATATCCATATACACTTCCATCAAATGGGAAGAAACCATCATTCATGTGTACAATAGGCTACCACCACGCGAATCGATGTAATTCAATTTCTATCAAAACAACTCAAAAATTGTTATAATGATGAAATAAATTTTTATATATTATATTTATGACATATTTATATTTATTAAAATATATTATTTCATGTATTTTCTTACCCTTCCATTATTTCCAAAAATGAGAACATTTTTCTTGCATAAGTGTGGACTACTTACTCCATGAAGTGATGTGGATCCTTTTTCATCAGCATATCTCATAAATGATATATATTTATTTATATAAGGATATAATATGATATTTATTATAAAATTTTAAATATATAAATATAAAATTATACTTTACATATTTCAATAATGATCGTTGAAAAATGAAAGTGTTACTCATGCATATATATGAGCTACAATCTCCATAATTGTAATGTAGTTCATTTTTCGTAACCATATGTCATCATTTATTTTAAAATAATAATTAATTTTTATAAATTATAATTATATCATGATGATTATTCTATAGTTTTTGGAAAAAATAATACTTTGACAATGGGCAACACACTGAAGTTGTTTTGAAAATTATGTACCAAACATCCTCAATACACCCGATGTGGTCTTAATTGACTAAGTAATTAAATATGGAATTAAAATAAATGAAATAAAAATAATAACGATGTGGTTCTGAACATGGAAATAAAATTTAATAAATTAAATAATTCTTATGATTTTATTATTGTAGGGTTGAGGGATATACATGGAAACTCTGGACTCGAGGTAAGTGACTTTCATTTAAAAAAAATTAATGTTTCCCTTTTAACTCTTTCCCATACATGAATATATTTTTTAAAATATCTTATTAATGTTTTATATAAACATAAAATAATTATAAAGGAAAATATTATGTCTTTTATTAATTTATTTCCATGGTTATCAAAAGGAATATTTATACATATTTTATATTAACCGTTTTATCTTTTTTTAGAACGAAAAAAAGAATGTTTGATTTTAACATATAAAGTGACATTATATTTTCACACTATGAGAACCATTATTTAATTACTTGTAATAGTATAAAATCATGGATGTTGTCTTGAAATAAAAAACCCATTTTCAGTTTTCTTGGTATTTTTATAGAGAAAATAGATTTTAAAAAATAAAGGGAATATTGATATCTGAATGTGTTTTGTTTATGATTTTAAAAGAGTTTTTTCAAGAGATTTTTGATGGAAAAGTGAAAGAATAATCTTTTTATTCATGATAAAGTACTTGATAATTCTTTATGTAAAACAAGTGATCCTTATAAAACATATATGATGGGTTAATCCCCATTTTAGTTAATGAGACATAGGGACTTCGATATAGCTTAAATGAAGGGTGCGCCGCATTATAGCTCTCCAATGCATTAGATAATGTTATTTATCTTTAAAGGTAAGAAGGATAGATTTAATAGGTGTAGTTTATAATATTTATTTAACTAGTCTCTAGTTATTTCTGTAACTTGTTTAAAATGGTTTATGAATATGATTCTTTATATTGCCTAAAATGGGTTTCAATTTTCTTGCTATGATTTTTAAAGTTTTCTTTGAGAGAAAATTATATATTTTTCATATAGAAATTATTTATTTGAAATAATAAAATAATAATAAGATAAAGTTATAAATATAATGGATTTTTATTTTTTTTAATGGACTAATGAATTTCTTTCTTTTTTATGTACCTTACATAGATTTTTGTGCTCATATCGTGTTTTAAAGTGTTTTTCATGTGGTTTTATGGATGGAAAATGGAAAAAAAGAATACATGTGGAAAGTCATGAAGATTTTTCATGAAAATAAAAAATGTTTTATTTTTAATGTTTTTTTTAAAAAAATTGTTACCGAGTTTCAATGTACATTTTTTAATGTATGGGTTTGTTATATAAGAGTTATGACCTAAATTTCTAAAATTATAAATCATAAATATATTTTGGAATGAAAGTATGTGTGTTCTTGAATAAAAAATCAAAAATAATTATTGTTAATGGTAAGGTATTTACAACACACTACTCAAAATTTCTTCTTCTTTAATTTATATTTCTTCCCTCAAAATCATTACACCTTCTCAAATGAATGGGGGCCACAATAAATGAATATTTAATTTTAAATCCCTATTAATTTTATGTTGAGGGGAAAAATAAGATACCATCTCAAAATCTCATTATTAGAATATGCATATTGGGTTCCTATTTATTCTTATGAACTAATTTTTCAACTAAATAAATATTTCTATAATACCCTCATTTAATGCATCAAATTTTTGAAAGTCAGAATGAAAGGTATTCTCAAAATTGATATAATATTCTATAATTATTCTTTATCTTATTCATTATAATTTTTCTTGTCCTAGTCAAATGTTGTCTTCAGATAAAAAACATTAGCTAAAAATATTCTTCCAAAAAAATAATACCCTTGAATCCAAACATGAAATATTGATATCTATATAAAATAAAAAAATAGTTATGGTGCTGAACTCATATCTGTTTTTGGTAATACACATTAGTTCTTCTTATTTATTAAGTCTTGTAAAATTACCAGACTAAATTTCCCATAGAGTGAGAGGGAAAAAAGGTAGAATACAAATTTTATACCCATAATCAAAATACTTATATATATATCACATATATCCATCAATTTCTTTATTAAAAATAGTGAAGAAAGGTTGTAGTGAAAAATAAATGTTATCTCTTCATGGAGGCGTTGTTACTGTAATTCAAAAATGATAGTTTTGTTTTTTAATAAAAAAGACAAAATGTGGTTAATAATTATTCCATTAGAATAATAAAATTTATTACCCAAAGAATAATATTTTTATTTTAAATTAATTAATAAATTATATAATGGATATAAATAATAAAAATAAAAGGAGTTAGGGAAACATACTCATATTGAGGATGTGGGTTTTCCATTGCTAGAGTCCATAGATATGGTGTTATTTTGACAATATCTTCTAACCAGAGGCATAAGGTAAAAAAATAAGGTTCTAGGGGAAGGAAAAAATTTATATTTTCAATAGGAAACCTAATTTTTAGGGTCATCTAAAAGGTGGGTGGTTATATGTCACTTCTATAAGTGGTGAGAAAGGAAATTTTGTAAATATTTGAAATTCATATAGATAGCTCACAAGTTTCACATGTAAAGAAGAAACCATAATAAAAAAAATGAATTGGATCATGAGAAATGTTTTATCATTCCACATCAATTCATTTTCACACGTGTTTCAAACATTTTTAAGTCCTTTAATCATTGAAATTTCACTTTTATCATTTTTTTACAGGGGTAGATACATTTTAACAAGTAATTTATATTTAATGCCTCAAAATAAAATGAAATTTATTAAATAATTTTTACCTACTAATTCAAAATAAAAAAAATTATCAGATAAAATTTATCTGTGAAATAAATCTCAATTTTCACATTTTTTCAAGTAATACATAATTTGTTTTTGAAAAGATGTGTTTTTAATCTTAAAATTATGTTCTTGGTAAAATTATCAAGGTATTTTATTTTTACTGTATAAATTTTTTTATTATAATAAAATAAAATTTTTATGAATTTTATGTAAATACAAAATCAAATTTTATAAAATGGATATTTAAATGAATGCAAATACCAAAAATAGTTTTTTAGAAAATAATACATAATTCTTTAAAATGTAAATCATGGGATTTATAAATTCAAAATAGTATTTTTAAATGTGTAATTTTAATTATTAAATAATTATTTGATAAATTAAAATGTTTTATACCTTTATTGTTCTTTTTATAGAGTTGTAAACTTTTTAATTTTGCTAAATACTGTATGATTCACTATTAACTTAAAAATCAATTATTTTAGAAAAATTCCAAAATTTAACTGAATGATAATATTGACCTGGTAAATACGAATATGAAATAACTTTAAAAAATATAAATCCAATAATTTTATAACTTTATATCTTAATTATAATCGTAAATAAAGGATTTTTATGATGTTCATTGTATAATAATTTTGTGATTCATTTTTTATATAATATAAAGCAGAATCATGTATTACATTTTTACATGAGGTTTGTATGACACCTATAATGAGAACCATAACTTTTGATACTCTATTTATTCTTTTTTGATAATAAATTATCTATTATGGGGATGTTTTATTATATTTTTGATCATGTTGTTAGTTGAAGAATTTCCCAGTTGTGAATTGTTCCCTAGTATGAAAAGACTATACATATGGACCTTGATTGAATTAGAATAATGAAATGAATAGATATGTTATGTTGAGATACATCTGATGTTTTTGGATAATTAAATTAGGGGTATTTGATTTAATCATCTGTGATATGAATGAAATGTTATGTATACATCGACTTGGGCAGTCATTTTCAAAGAATCATGAAAACCCATGATTTCTATAATATATTTGATATCTTCCATGTGTACCGATTACACAATGTTATAAATAGTAGATTATATATAGATAAAATTTATCTTATTTTCATTTTGGTAGACTTATTCCTGTACATATATATGATTATGTTTGATGAAGATCACACTAGATCCTTTAGTATCTTCAGTAGGACTAATTATTTACTAGAACCTGTTATTTGTTAACATCTATGAAATTCTGATTTTATAGCTGCTTTCAAATTTTCTATGTCCTATAGGGTCACAACGTTTGGCCCTTTGAAAAGGATTAAATTTAAAAAAAAAAATTTCAAATGAAGAGATTGGAATTAAACTGTATCCAAAAGAGTGAGGAAGGATTCACAAAGAGTTATTTAGATTTGGATAAAGTCCTTTTGAGATTTTAATGCAAGTGGGAAATTGTTGGATGTCTACTCAAATCTACAATAATGAGTACATGTACACATGTATATGATGGATGAAGAATATATATATATATATAACATTGTATGTTTATATTATACATTTAATACTTTCAAATGATGCATATATATTTCAAGTATACAATGTAGGTAATATATATATATATATATATAATATGCATGTTATACATATAAAATTGGATTGTTGTAAACAATTCCATGGCCTAATACAACTTATTTCTCAAATGGTATTAATAAATATTGAGCTAATGGTTGGTTCCTTAAATAGATTTACATTTACTTATTAATTTATTCAATGGTAATGCATGAGATGCATTATGAATAGAATCAAATGGATTCACCGGTATGTAAAAAATAATATTTCTCTTTTTTGGTATAGGGGTGTCTTGAGATCGCATTCTTCTGATGATTATATGATTATCAATTACACATAAAGTTGTGGGATGCTCTATTCTTTCTAAAATGAAATTAATTATTCCAATTATTATGATAGAACCCCTTTAACATTCATGTACCATCATGATACGATCATGGATTCATCATTTAGTGTACTCCCTCAGAGGTGGGAAGCATATGTTTTCCTTATCAGGGTTCTTCATCATTAATTATCTTTCAAAGGATGAATATGGATGAAACAGTAATAACCAAATACCTAGTACTATCTTTTGGATATACTAATAAGTTTTATATATGAAATTATCATTATCATGTGTTTGGGTTATTTTCTACTAATGATAATCATTAAATGATTAAATTAAACCCATCACTATTGACTTCCTAAAACTAGTGCTATGTTAGAATAAATGTGGCACTATAGATGAATGAAACCATTTTTGAGTTCTTATGTATGATTCGATCTAGTAGTTAATTAGGTTTTTCAAAAGTTTAATTTTGAAAAGATGATCCATAAATAGATCCATTTCAAATTAAATCTAGAAGAAACTGATCCACATAATAATGGTTTCTTCCAACAGTGAAGTTGTGTAAAATTAATTAAGTCTAAATATAATATATTAGAAATTAAATCAATATGATATTAAATATATTTATGAGTAATCATTTAGATATTTAAGAGTAACATTATTTATATGTTAGAGTAACTCAGAGTATAATAAGATTTAAATTCATAAAATTCCATAATATATAACATTTTAGATCTAATACATGTGGTTTTATCACTAACATGAAAATTTAAAAATCCATTAAAAGTAAAGTTATTTATATTGTGATATATATGGATATCTGATAATTGAGTTTTTTCTCTCAGAAGAAAAATTGGTAGTCCTAAAACGTAATGATCCACACCTATTCATTTTCTTATGTGAAATTTTTATTATGTAAAATTTTATCATTTAATGTGTAAGGATTTTTACTTATAAAAAAATGAAAATGATGATTCTGATGCTATTTTTTAGGTATTAAATATTATGAAGAGGAATATGGATATATATATATATATATATTATAAGGGTTACACCATAAATAAGATATCACATCATTGTCTATAAATTTTATAATAATAGAAATGTAGGTTTTTACCATAAAGAATAATTTCACACCAAAATAATTGAATAAATTTTAGGTTTATTTACCAACTAGTTTATTAAGACAAAGTGAATAATTCTATTCTACAGAGAACTGAAATTTTCCAAAGACTTAGGAAGAAGTGTGAGAAGTTGAAGATAAATTTAAGATAAATCAAAGAGTAGTTGAAAGAAATTGGGAATTCAAATTTGAATTTGAATTTCAAATTTTAACATGATGAAAAATATCTTATTGGATAAGATATATTCACATAGGGTTATTACATAATTATTCAAGATAAAGGGTGCAGAAGAAAGTGATATATTAGAGAGGGATTGTGTTAAAAATAGTACACATAGTAAATGGGGTGATTGTTCTTATATGTGATAATCAAAACTATTCTTTACGATGTGGAAGAATTAATTCCACACTAATTATATAATATGATGAAGTGTGAGAGATATATACCTAATTAGGACAGAATAATTCAAATTAATGTCAATATCCCTAACTCAATAAGGAAAAAAAATTATCATCAAAAAAATTTATCAAGGAAGAATTATTTCTTCTTATGTTAGGAGACTACTATGTTTTGTCCATGTAATACAAGTTCAAGGATAAAGCTTTTTATTATATCCACAATGTAGATTCCAATGGATTTTATGATCCTAAATGATTCTAGATCATACTATAGATTAAATAAGTTTTTTGATTAGTCGACCGTGCACATTGGGTGTATTTGTTTGATTGATTTCCCCAGTGTGTTTGAATTCAGCATTATGATCGCTCACTCTAATAGGTGAAAAATATTAATTTTAAATGAAATAATTGAAGTTAAATAATAATATTTTTCATTAATTCACCCCATAATTGAAGCTAACCAAACAAAGAGGCTATAAAAACTATTTTTATAGTTGTCTAGGTTTTCTCCCAATATTTATTAGTTTTTAGTTTACTGTTGTGAAGGTTTTGAACTCATTTGGCATTTAATTGTTTATATATTTTCAGAATTGGTAATGTATTCCATTGTGTTTGGTGATTTGTTATCTGGTTCTTTATTTTGAACATATAAAAAATAAATTCCATAAATAACAAGGATATTACCACCTTTTATTAAAACTAAAATTATATTTTTACAAGTCATACGATTCTATAAATTCTGTTAATAAATTTGTAGGTCTTGGTGGTGGAAATTAATGGTATTGTTCCTCATACTGATAGATTTGGAATTATGGTAGTATATGGAAGTATTTTTTAGAATTATGATCATGCTAGAAATTCCATACTATAATATTCCACAAAAGAAGTGTCTCCTAATGTTTATTTGATCAATTAATCATATATAGTTTTTTATTATTAGGAAAATAATTATAAAGGTAACACATATGGAAAATAATCCAAGTCACATTTTTGGGGTACAAACAATGAAAACCATATTTTGAATGATGATGAAATATTAATTTTATTATTTAAAAGATTTAAATATTTTTTTAGTAATATGCAATTTTTTTTTGAGAATATGGAGGATTCTATGATTGTTGAGAAGATACAATGTAATTTTTTAGAAAGATTTTAGGAAAATGTATTGGCACTTGATGATTATTATCCAAATACACTTATATGGGATAGTATTCATAGAATTATGATTTATTTTTATTTATGGAAGGGAAGTGAATTTAATAATAAGAGAAAGGATGATTATGAAATTTCATAAATGTTTTAAAAATGGGAAGAGTAGGAAATAAATTTATGAAGATAAAGAAAAATACATTGAATAAGAATATGTAGAGATTAAATTTTAAAAACTAATATCAATTATTAATATATGTTTTAGAATATTTGGAGAACATTTGGGGGAAATATACCACTTAAATTTTGTGATTGTGGAGTGATAATAAATTTTATAGAAAAGTTTTCTAAATTATAAGAAGATAGTGTTGTAAATAATAAAGATGATAATCCAATAAGTCCATCAAAGAATAAATCATCAAAGAATTCATCAAATTTGAAATATATTTTTTTTTAAATTTTAGAAGAGGAATTTATTATCTAATATTTAATATAGTGAGACTAGTGAGGATTATTAAGAAGTATAGATGTCAAATATAGTTTTTGAATGAAAGCTCATTGTAATGGTGAATAAAGAAGTAATAATGAATGGGAGGAGTAAAATCAAAAAAAAGTTCCTCATAAAGTGGGAACTCAATTATTTTCTATTGAATATTTCTAAAATTTAAAAGTAGAACAAAATCTCAAATAAGTATTTTTAATTACCTATCTATAATGACAACATATATTAAAAAATATAGTCAATTTAGACAATGGCATTAAAAATTTTAGAAAGTGTCTTAATTAATAAAAGAATAATTTAAAGGTTTAAATAAAAAATAAGGTTATATAAAAATATAAGGCACCTTAAATTGTTAGTTTTTTTATATAATTTGATAATTAAATGAATAAATTCCAAATGAACTTAAAAAATTCAGTGCAGGAAGACAGATAAATCTCAACGAATATTATTGGGGAAAAAATTATGTTTCAAAGAATGATGAAATTTAAGTTGACTAAACAATATTTCATTCAAATATTATAATGGTCTTATATGTTTTGTTGAAAAGGTTGATTAAATTCAAATGTGAATAGTCAATTTTATGGAAAACAAGATGATTCCAAAAAATATGAAATTTTTTGTGAATACTAATTTTTGCTGATTGTAACCTTCTCACTTTATTTTTTTAATAATTAGATATCTATTTAATATTGTGATTACTACTTTTTTCTCATTATTTATTAATTTTCCACTTTTTTAATTTTGATTATCTATAATATATTTTTTTTTGTTGAAGTATCTTTATTAGTATAGTTTCTTGTCTTTTAAAAGATTACATCCACTTATTCTTCAATCTAAGAGTTTTGACCCCTACGGATTATAAGATTGATATTTTCACATTGTAAAATATCTTATGCATGTATGAAAGGCCATAAATTATGATATTTTAATGTATATAATGTTATGAATCATTGTAATTTGGTTGAAATATATTATCTATTAATATCTTATGAATCTTAAAAAAATGTATGAGTTTATGTTTTGTATTTTAAGAGTTGAATTTTCATATGATTGAAATATATTAAAAATTTAGTATGAGTTCTAAAGAGTATCTTACATATTTATTTTTGGTAATGAAATATATATTTCATGTTGAGTAAAATCTTACATATGTTGTTTGTAGTGATAATTTTACTTTCTTATTAATGTATTAATAAAAAGTTAATGTATTATATTGCATATTGATCATAAAATTGATATTCAGAATTTAATTTTTTGGAAGTAAATTTTTGAATGGATTTTCTTTATGAATCATATGTTTAAGGGTATTTATTTTACCGTATAATGAATATGATTTAAAAGTTAATTTTATAAAATATGTTCATAAGTTTAGTGTATTACCCTGGTTTTATTAATATGGAGATATTCAAACCATGGAAAGAATTTAAATCCATGTTCTTGCATACTTAGAAGAAAATTAAAAATGAGTTATACTACAAATATAAGTGTAAAACTATAAATATTTTTTATCACACCTATATTGAAAACTATTTTCATTTTATAAAATAAAAATTCTATATTCAAATTAAAATTTTCCAAAATATAAAAGGATATTGATTCACATGATTAAAGGGATTATTCTTTCTGATTAATGATGATTATTATTGTAATATTTAGTATTTAATGAAATTATCTTTATTATTATAACTATTAATTTTACATGGCATTTTTATATTAATATTATAAAAGGTGGAAGGTTGTGGAGATTATTGTCATTAGATTCTCTTTTTTTAAAGATATCAAATTCATGATGTAATAGTTAAAGTGGACACAACCTGGAACATTATTATAAAGTGAGGTAAATTTTACTATCTTGTTTTAACATTTTGGGAATACTCAATATTCATCAATACATCATCTGTGAAGTGCCTAATGTCATTTTTCTACTCCAGCATCTAATCTAAAACTTCCATTTTCTCTTTTGTTTATTTGTATTGAACTTGTCTATACCTTATGTTAATATTTTTTTATCTCACACACTGATTATACCACCATAAAAAAGGAACTTATTGGTTCTTTGAATTTTAAAAAATGATAGATTCATAGGTTTTTTTTGAACCTGCTAAAAAGAACATTTTTACGGGATACTATTTAGAAATCCCCAAGTTATATATGATATTATGTAAAATTGTGGGTTTAGCCTACATGCTTTATAATTAGTTGATTTTGGTCTCCACATTTTTGTAAATAATATTGTGAGAGTGGATATCTGTACAATTAGGTTGGGATTGTGAAAACTATATGTATGATCATTTAGATCTGAATTAATATAAAGAATTATCTTTATTTTTTACATTACAGCTTACAGAAATCACATATTAATTTACCAATTTTTTATGTATGAATTTTTAATATTTAATATCCCCTAGTTTATAGATTATAGATTAATATACTCCCTTTATTTTAAATTTTTTAAATTCATCCTCTTCTTGTATTCATGATCACCTGGGTTGGGGCCTAAAAATTAGTGTTAGAACCAACCCTTTTAAGAGTTTATATTTTTCATCAAACATATTAACAATTTGTATTATATTTAATCATCGAAGATCTTGATTATTTACAATATCATTGAATTTGTTGTTTTATTTATTTTTTTGATCAAATTATTTTCTATAGAATAAAAAAAATATTGGGAGATCTTTGGTTAATAATTCTTTGAAGTAAAAAAATAAATATTCCTAAAAAGTTATCATGAGATACTATTTATAACATAAATGACTTGTCTATTTTAAATGTAGAAAATCCAGATAATTTATGCTAGAATATCCTAGAAAGAATTTAATAATACTCAATTAAATTACAAAATAAAAATTCTATGTGTTTTTTAGTTTATAATCTTAAGTGATAATGCACTATTTTAATGATTGTTTCATGGGTAAATTTATTGAGGTAATAACATCATCTTACACCTCATGTGCTCCATATGTATATGATCCTAGTGCTATGGAGATAAAAGTAATGTGTAAAAATTATAAAGAAAAAATATATAAAATTACATCTATAAAATTATATATGAATAAAAAACATAAGAAACTTTTTTAAGAGAAGAAGAATATTTCTCTTTATTTCAAAATGTTTAAGGAAATTTATTATGAACTGTTGATACTTTTGGAGGAGAATGAGAAGTTAAAAGATTGTATTTCCATGAATTAATAATATAAATGAATAAAAATAAATTTTATTTTTGATGATATATTTATATTAAAGATAAAATATAAGAATCTTAAGGAAGAAAATGAAAAAAAAATTAAAATTTGGCATCATCCACTTGGGATAAAAACAGTGATTATTTAGAAGTTTTTTAAAAATAGAATAGAAAGGTGAGAAGTAACTTCACAAAAATTATGTATAAATGAATATTTAAGAATGGCTACATGTTATATGATCACTTAAAAATTAAACATTGGATATCCTATTAATTTAAATATGATTTTTGATAAAAATAATATAATGGTTTGTTACTCTACTGTTACTTATGTTTAATAAAGATTATATGGTGATTATGCTTATAATTTTTGTAAAATCCTTAAATAATAACTTGAGTGAAATAGTGAGTATTTTATGGGATAATGTTTTTATAAAATTCACTAAGATTGGCTTCTAAAAGTTACTATAAATAAATAGGTGGTGTAACAGCCATAAATTCTAAAGTTCAACTTTTATTTGATAGCGTGTGTAACAAGTGACACCTAGTGTGTAAGGGAATATAATATTCAGATAATTTATAAAATATTTACTATTTAAAATAGATTATATATATTTTAATCCACAAAAAACTGATTTATCTTGTCTTACATGTAAGAGATACCTTACTCGATAGCTTGTGTTACATTCAAGAGCGACCTTCCTCGATAACTTGCATTACACGCATGATCGAGTTTCACCAAATAAGAATGTATTATTAAAAAATTATTATTTAATATAATATGATATAACCTAGACCTTATGTTTGAGGTTATGAATATCATTAACTAAATTATAAAAATATATGGTTTATAATAATATTAAATTAATTTATAGGTTAAAAATTTTATTTATAAATAAATATATTAACCAATTGAATATAAATGTATTGTTTTCATATAAACCCATTTTTATCCTCACAAAACTGTTTTATCCTAATAAAATAATGTAATTATAATTATTTGATGATTTTAATGAAATATATATGTTATATACTAAATAAAATATTTTTTATATTCATCCATTAGGTTTTATATACATTAGATAAGAACAAACTCTATTTTACACATAAAAACATATATTTTTATAAAGACAATTTTACCACCTCTTAATGGAGAACCCATTTTAAATATTAATTTTTTTTCAAAGTAATTGATTTGATATGTCAAAATAAACTTATTATTTGAAATAAAAACATAATATTTTGGTTATGGAAAGTTATTAATATTTTTCTGAAATATTTTATTTTTTTAATGAATAGTTAAAAA
Organism: Viscum album; assembly: GCA_963277665.1. Classification (NCBI taxonomy): domain Eukaryota; kingdom Viridiplantae; phylum Streptophyta; class Magnoliopsida; order Santalales; family Viscaceae; genus Viscum; species Viscum album. The sequence goes on along the minus strand of OY728143.1, from coordinate 954,294,874 downwards.
TATTGAATTTTAGTTCAAAAATATTTTTTTGTTCTATTTTTATATAAGGATATGTAATAATTCTAATTAATTTTAAAGTTTAATTATATGATATTTTTATTAATTAATACAATTTTATTCATTTTAATCAATTTCACATTGAAATTGATTAGAAAAAGTATACCAAAATTGCTGACATTTTTAATTTAAAAACATGCTTTATCATCCTGCTTGTAGATTTAAATTTAAATAAATTTATTCCACTTCTATTATTAGAATATGGAAAAATGCATTCCATATTTTGGATCATCATAGTTTATAATATCTAATAATACAAAAAAAATTGATAAAAATTAGTGAAATTGATTAAAATTAATTATAAATATGATGGAAAAATTAAGCTTAATAAAGGACTGATCCATTTACATAAGGGATCAAATGACCTATAAACTTGTAAAACACCAAATTTATGGCCATAAATATTTCATGAACTCTCCATTATTGATCTGGTTGATTTTTTATGACTTATTTTATGTAATAACATGTGTACACCAAACTTGTTTCCTAAACATTCAATTGATTCCTTTTCATTCCCAATAAAAGGAAACCACCTCTCCCCATTCCTCACACATCTCATTAGAGTCCGGATCAGAAAATATATGCCACTATATATTCCAAACATCGATCCCATATCCCTTCTATCCTAACTTTGGGAATAAATCCTTCCATGTAATCCTTTTGATATAAACCAAAATAAATTACCTGATTAAGTGGTAGCATCTTCTCTTAAGCTTTTTAGTTTCATTTCCATTATATAGTCCCTATAGACTTCTTATTATATAATTACATAACAACACCAGAATACTAAATATTCAAGGATTTTTTATGTTAATATTTTTCCCTACACTTATACACACCCACATCTAATTTACAATAAACTTACTTTTCCTGTGTATGGAAAACTACAAACTCCCGAAACGATTGTTGTTCATTTTTCCATTACCACCTCTCATGGTGGCCATTAAGATGGAAAATATTTTTATATATAATATATATGTTATTTATTATTTATGTATAATTCTTTAATTCTTGTATTTTACATAACATTAATAATTTTTATTTTATGTTTATAGAATAACATCATTTTGGAAAGTGTGGACTACCACCCACACAAAGCGATGTGATTCATTCACACTATATATGGACCATAAAAAGTCTGGTTTTAATTAAAAATATGTCACAAAAAACTCTATGTGATATTCATGACATAATTAAATTTTTGGAAATATTATATATGTATATATATATATATATATATCATATTCTTGGTTACCCTTTCACACACTTAAAATGTGACAAAGTCATTTGTGGACGTGTGGAATACCACCTCCTCAACATGATGTAATTCCTTTTACATCATAATAATTATATATAAATTTATATATAAATAAATAATATCATTTTTATCACATAATTATCATTCTGGAAATAGATAATTCTACTTAACTTCTTTCAATAATTATAATTGAAATACAGGAATGTTACTCATGCATATGTACGACCTACTATCTCCATGATCATAAAATTGATTCATTTTTCATAACAATATTTAATTATTAATTTTAAAAGTACATTTAGTGTATAAAAATGATAATTATTTCGTGATCATTATTATGTAGATGTTTTATGGTTACCTCCTTTGACCATATTTGTCCTACCAATGTTGTTTTAACACATAAATAAAATTTGGTCCAAACACCTGAGGTAAATTTAATTATAAATATAGTTGTTGAAAACATGGAAATAAGTGAAATAAAAGTAATGATAAACATAAAAAAGTTTCTAAAGAAAGTATAAAATTAACATAAGTTTATTATACATGAATTTAAATGATGTTCGCTAAAAGGAAACCAAAGGTATGGGGTTCCCATCTCCCTTTTTAAATTTGTGAGATAAATGTCTTGTTCACCACTTATATATTTTTTGTGGTGTATCTACTACCACATTTTTTATATTGTATTATTAATCCTTTATTCCTTCATGGTATTTTAAACATTAATTTAATTTTATTTCCTTGATAAAGAATATATTTTAAAATGTTTCAAAGTGGTATGGGAATCTTTGGAATGTTTAAGGACTATTTTGATCCATAATAACATTATTGATATTTCAATGGTAATTACATTCAAGAAAGTTATATAAAAAGTGTTCAAAAAAACTTTTATTTTCCCTCCTATGGTTATTCAATACCATTATCAAGTATTAGTACCATTTTTTCACTCTTTGGTACTCAATGTTTTTAGAAATTGTTTTTCTCAAAACATAACTATGATCGCCTGTTTAGTCTGAGAACCTGTTTTCTTCTAAAAGCCATGTTTTATTTAAATGTTTTCAAAAATTATTTTAAAATTATTTGTTAAATACATTTTTAACCTCCTCTACTTTTAATATTTTTTTTAAGGAATCTTTTTATCTCTTTTCCAACAATGTATTTTTAAAATCATTTTACCATGAAAAAGGAATGTTCTTTTCCCTCGTACGACAACTACAGATTTAATCTCCATAATTTATTTGAAGCTTTCTTTTAAGTTCTAAAAGGTTAATTTTTTAAAAAATATTTTCAATACTGATTTTCAAACAAAAGGTTTAAAAAAATATAATATAAGGATATTTTCCTTAATAATGTTTTTAAAAGATAATCTTACAGTATTTCTATTCATAAAAAACATTACCATTTATTATTCTCCCCATGGGTTTTTTTCTTGAATCCATACTTATTCTTTCACTATATGGTTTATTAATAATTTGGAAAAGGATATTATTTACATTCAATTCCTTGAATAAATTTTTATTCCATTTGAAATATTAAAATTTCCTATAACCATTGAACATTTAACTTTCCCTAATTATCCATTTTATTTATCATGGATATTACATTTTCCTAAATTGTATACTATTTATTATAAAGTGTATAATTTTAAAATTTATTTTGATATTTGGGGAATTATTGAAAAATCTGTATTCTTTATTGAATGCAGATATTTGATAAGAGATATTATTTAGATTATTCAATGTGAGTAATGTTTTAGATTGGAAATTATGGGTGGATCTCAAACTTTATATAGATCCTCGATGCATAGATATGTTTTCAAGATACAAATAAGATGTAAAAATGGGGTTGTACCCTTAATTTAAACCATATTTTGAATGTTTTTGATGGTATAGGTTTTCATGTGTCTGAGACATGAATTCTATTAGAAAAACATTTTACTCATTTAGTTTTAGATATTATTTATCCCTAATATTTTGCATCTACATGTCTATAGATATAATTAATTATTAATTTATTGATTTTTGGCATTTATTTCAATCTCTTAACATTACATATTTAATTTTATTTATCTAGTTATTTAAATTTCAAGTGTTACTTATTATTACCTTACCATATTGTTTATGTACTTCCTTCTTAGTTTATTATTTATATGACATGTGAGTTCATTTATTTACCATGTCATAATTTTTATTTTATTTGATTCATTATTGATTCCTCTATATGTTGTCTTTACTGAGCATTTATCTCACCCTTATTATGTTTCATTATATAGGAATCCAAGAAGTGTACTATGAAAGATATGTTGGGATTTACTAGATGTATTAGAGTTTCCCTCAAAGTTATTTATTTATATAGAAGTTATTTAGAAAAACATGACGTTGTAATTATTGTATTACTTTGTAATAAAATACTCATGTGTGTATCTGGTTTACCAACACTACTAAAATCTTTCTTACTCTAGTATTTTATTCCTTTTAATCATTCCAATATAATTGACAGTAGACGCTGGCTCGGGGATATCAGGAATTGGATCACTATATTTGGTATCAAAGGAAGTTCACAAGCAATCTTGGGAATTAAATTTAGGAAAACATATGTTATATAACATAACCTTAAGGTAGAATTTGAATATTATTATATAATAACACCCTATAATTTGGTAATGTATAAATTAATTAGTCTGTCCAAGATATATATCCCTCTATGGATAATACAAGTAGATATGGTTCTGGAACAATTGTATGTTGGAGTAATAACTCTGATAAGGTGTTCTGGGCTTGACTCGTGGTAACTTGGAACACGACAATGGACCTTACTATGCACCTGGTTTGACACTCTCATGGGATACGCTTAAGAGAAGTCACATTTTTCATACAAACCATTATGAAGGATTTCGATAATGAATAGCCCAGGTTAAACCTGAGCTATTTTATATTAAAGATAAAGAGTAATGACTCAAATATCCTATAAATGATATTATGGTTAAACCTTAGACTATGTATGTACCAATTATGATAATGTATTTTTGGGATTTAATAATTAAATTTTAGATGTTTTTTTAAAGTGGTATTTTGGTTATAAGAATACTAAAACATCTAAGAAATATACTTGATTTTAGAGGCATATGATTTAAAGGAAAAGGTTATTAGAGGAATAATTACATTAAATTTATAACTTTTAGTGTTCATATGATCAGTAATGAAATATTAATAATAGTCAAATAATATTATAAAACTTTATAAAAAATGGTTGTATTCAAACCCATAGTTAAGAGGTTATTAAATGGTAAAACATTAAGGATTTCTATTATATTTATTTTTCAAGTTATGTTAATATGGTTTTAGAAAATTAAAACTTGTATTCTGAGTGAAAACCAATCAAATCCATCAAGGCCATGGGTCTTGAACCCGTGATCAAATAATGATAATGGATCCACACTGACCATTGACCAACACAGTGTCCTTGTTAATTTTTTATTGTTTTCAGTTACAAAATTTAATGAATAAATGTTTATCATTAACTAGTAGTTTCAATTTTGAGTATTAGAGATTAATATATTAACCATATTTGTTGTGGAATATATTTAAAGGAAAATAGTTACTCTTTTCCCTCTTTTATAGTCCTTAAGGTCCTTTATAACTTTCTTTTAGTGATTTAGGCATAAAAAATTCATTATGGGTAATTAACTTATGGGAGTAAAGGGATGAATTGGAAATTATATCAAAGAATAAAAAATTTAAAATTAAGTTTATAGAATATATCATGTATATATAGGTAGTAAAAGAATTCCTAAACATTAGGAAACATATCTTTAAAAACAATTTGTCCTAATACCTTAATTTCTGATGAAATGATGTTCTTCTAAATCATCATAGATTTATAGAGTTAAGGCCCTGAACATTCTATTGATCATTCAATTGTCTTTAATTAGTGACCTCAATCATCCCCCATAAATATATATGCTTTTTATTCATGTATATATCTCTACATTCCACTAATGATCACAAACTTAGAAACCTGGTTACATGGTAGTCCATGTGACCTTGGTACTTCCCATTCTCTTTATTCTAGGGGATGTTTTATAAACCCTTCTCATGATGATAAATTTCAAAATAAGAAAAATTAAAAAATAAATTTCCATGATGTATTTTAAATTGATAGGATCCCATTTAATTAAGGTGGGGATAATTTAATACCTCTAAATTCTAAAGTAAAACTTTATATTTGATAGCGTGTATGACATGTGACACCAAGTGTGTAAGGTAATATAATATTCAGATAATTTATAATATATTTACTATATAAAATAATGTTTATATATTTTAATGTATGAAACCCCAATTTATCTTACATTACACGAAAGAATGACCTTCCTCGATAGCTTGTGTTACATGAAAGCCCGAGTTTCTCTCAATAACAATGTATTACTAAAATATTATTATTAAATGTAATATGATATACCATAGCTATTATATTAGAGTTTATGAATATTATTGACTAACATATGAAAATATTTGGTTTAAAATAACATTATATTAATTCATAGGTTAGAAAAATTAATTATAAATGAATATTAGAAACATTTGAATATAAACAAAATGTTTTTATATAAAACCATTTTTATGATTATGAAGATGTTTTGTACTAATAAATTAAATTAATTACAAATATTTAATGATTTCAATGAAATATATATTTTTTACATTCAATCAAATATTTTTTATATTCATCCATTAGGTTTTATATGCATAAGATAAGAACAAACTCTATTTTACCCATAAAAACCTATATTTTTATAAAGTAATTTTACAGTCATTTAATAGGGAAACCATTTTAAATGTTAATTTTTAAGCTAGAATTTATTTAATATTCCAAAATACACATCATATTTTAAATAAAAAATAATTATTATTTTAGAGTTAATTTTTTATATTTTTTTGAAATATTTCATTTTTAATGAATAGTTAAAAATACTGAATTTTAGTTTAATACTTCTTTTTGTTATATTTTATTTATAAGGTTAAATTATACATTTAATTTGGTTTAAATATTACATTAGATAATATTTTTATAAATTAATACAATTTAATTAGATGTAATCCATTTCACATTGAAATTGATTATAAAAACAAACCAAACTTTTAGATGTTTTTTTTTAAAATATACGTTATCATCCCACCTATGAGATTAAATTTAAAATAATTTTTTTAAATTATGTGATTTGAATTTGTAAAAATGGATTACATATTTGGGATGATAATAATATATAATTTCAAATAAGGCCAAAAAAATTTGACCTAAAATATTAGTGAAAGTGATTAAAATTAATTACAATTATTACGGAAAAATTAAGCGTATTAAAAGACTAAAACATTAACTTATGGGAACAAATGACCAATATACTTTTACAACACACATTTTATGGTTATAATTAGGCCATGAATTTTAGGTTTTGATTTATTTGGTTTTTTTATGAATTTATTTAGGATATAACATGGGTACACCTAACTTGTTTCTAAAAATTCCATGTGATTCATTTTCCTTCCCTATAAAAGGATACTACCTCTTCCCATTCCTCACACCTCTTAAACCCCTTATTTTAATCCAATATATTCCCATATTTCTTATAAAAATCCATTCTATATAACTTTAATCCTACCTTTCTATATAAATCCTTACAAAAAATCCTTTTGATATAAACCAAAAGAAGTTACCCAATTAAGGGGAAATGTCTCCTCTTAGGTTTTTTAGTTTCATTTTCATTATCCACTCTAAATACACTTATTATTATATGATTACCTAACAACACAAGTATAATAAAATATCTAAGTTTTTTTCTGTAAATATTTTTACCTACATTTATAAACACCCCCATCTAATGAATAATGAACATATTGTTTCTGTGTACGATGATCTATTGCCTCACAAAACAATGATTGTTCATTTTTCATTTACCACTACTCATAGTGGAAATTAAGATGGAAAATCTATTTATACATATATATATGATGTTTATTATTTCTTTATAATTTTTTTACACTTTTATTACACTAACCATTAATACTTTTCATTTTACATTAATATGATAACATCGTTTGAGGATGTGTGGACTACCGCCCCCTCAAAGCGATGTGATTTGTTCACACTATACATGGTAAATATATAAGATATTAATAATTAAAAATATATGACATATAAAAATATATGATATTAATTAAATAAATACCTTTGTATAAGTAATAAATATATATATATATATATCATATTCTTTGTTACCCTTTCACAAACTTAAGAAATGATAGTCATTCATGGACGTGTGGACTACTACCTTATGGATATTGATGTGATTCATTTTACCTCACAATAATTATATATTATAGTATATATGATTAAATAATATTTTATTTATGATACAATTATCATTATATAAAGTTATAATTCTAATTACCTTCTTTCCATAACAATCATTGAAATATGAGAATGTTACTCATGTTTATGTACGACCGACCATCTACATGATCGTAATGTTGATTCATTTTTCATAACCATATTTAATGATTGATTTTATAAGTATAAATAATATATAATAATGATAATTATTTCATTAATATTATTCTTGATATGTTTTATAAGGACCCCCATTGACCATAGTTTACCTACCAAAGTGTTTTTGACACATAAATATCATTTGGTCAAAACACCCGACAAAAATTTAACTGTTTATGTAGTTGTAAGAAACATGGTAATAAGTTAAATAAATTTAATTATAAACATGAAAAATGTTATTAATCAAGTAGAAAAATAACAAATTTTTATTATATATTAATTCAAAGGATGTTCCCTGAAAGAATACACAATGTAAGGGATTGTCCTCTTACTTTTTGCAACCATGATATAAATGTCTTGTTCAACAATTACATCTTTTGTGTAGTGTATCTACTGCCCTTTCGTTATATTGTATCATTAATCCTTTTACCTTACTGGTATTTAAGAATTTCATTTAGTGTTATTTCTTTCTTGAGGATTATGATTTATAATGTTTCAAAGCAGTATGGGACACTTTGGAATGTTTAAAGATTATTTTACTTAATAATAACTTTAATTATATTTCAATGGTATTTCAATAAAAGGTAATTATATGATCATTTATCAATAAAACCATAAATTATATATACTATGTTTATTCATGTCCATTCTCAAGAATTAGTACATGTTTCCCACTCTTGGGTACTCAAATATTTTAGAAAATGTTTTTTTGAAAACCTGAATATGTTCCTCTATTTAGTCAGAGAACTTGTTTTCTTCTAAAAACCATGTTTTATTAAAATTATTTAAAAAATGATTTTAAAATTATTTGGTAAAGAAATTTTTACACTTTTTTTCTTTTACCAATTTTTTCAAAGTAATGTTCTTATCAAATTCTTGAAAATTAAATTTTCAAAAAAATTTACACTGAAAATAGAATGTTAATTTACCTCATATGAAAACTAAGAATTTACTCAATTTAATTTATTTTAATCTTACTTTTCATGTCTAAAATATTATTTTTAAAAGAATATATTTACAAAATTTATTTTCAAATAAAGGGGTTCTCAAAATATTTTTCATAATAAAATGATATTTTCTTCGAGAATGTTTTTAAAAGATCCTTTTATAGTATTTTTATTCATAATTGACAACAACCATTTAATTTACTCTATGTGGGTTTTTTTGTATTGATAACATACTTATTCTTTCTCTATTTGGTTTATTATTGATTTTTTAAGGATAATATTAACATTCACTTCCTTGAATCATTTTTTATTCCCCTTGAAATATTAAATTTTTATATGATTATTGAATATTGAAGTTCTTATTAATTATCCATTTCATTCATCATAGATATTACGATTTCCTAAACCATATAACATTTTTCATATGGTGTCTGCTTGAAAATGTTATTTAATTATTTGGGGAAATATTGACAAATACGAATTCTTTATTTAATAAAGATATTTTATATGGAATATTATTTTGATTATTTAATATGAGGAATTATTTGGACTAGAAATGATTTATGGAGCCAAGACTTTATATAGCTCCTAGATGCATCAAGAAAATATCATGAGACAAAAACGTTACGAAAATGGGTTTTTACCCTCAATTTAAACCAACTTCTAAAAGGTATTAACAGTATAGGTTTTCATGTTCCTGATACATTGAATCAATTAGGAAAACATTACTCCCATTTAGTTTCAGTTATAATTTATCCACCCGATTTTTTGTCGACATATCTATGTATGTAATTCATTCTCATTTTATTGATTTATGGCATGGGTTTCTGTTTCTTACCTTACCATATTTATTTTTCCTTATCTAGATATTTGGATGGAAATTTTTCTAGTTTTTACCTTGATATAATATTTATGCATATCCTTCTCAGTTTATTTTTTATATGGCATGTGATTTCAGTTATATACCACTTCATAATTATTATTCTCATTGATTCATTATAGCTTCCTCTATATATTTCTGTTACTGAGCATTTGAGCTCACCATTATTATGTTTCTTTTTCTAAGAATCCAAGAATTGTACTATAAATGATATTAATATATTTATGAGATAGATTAGCGTTATCCTTGAGGTTATTTCTTTAAAAAAAAGGTTTTTTAGAAAAAACAATTATACTAAAATTAGTGGATTCTTTTGTAATAAAAGACTCATATATGTATATACTTTAATAATAATACAATACTTTTAGATCCTTTGGGATTTAATTCCTTGTAATCATGTCAATTTAATTGATATTATACAATAGATCAGGGATATCTAGGGTCGGGACTCTATAGGTAGAACCTAAACCACATTATATTCCAAGGTGAAGTCTTTATTTTTGGATAGTATGCGTAGACTTTATATTTTTATCATCTGAGATACTTGTAATAGGTTATCTTTGTGTAAGTTTCTATATAAATTGAGTATTGTTTAATTTTTTCCTATTTTAGTTTACTATAATTTCTTTTGTTTTTACCTTTTAATTCATTACATGTCTATTTATAATCCTTTGAATATCATTTACCTGCTTTTTTGTATACATGTTTTTTTTATTTTATGAAGGATAAGATCTGGAGATATGAATCCATAGTATAATATATTCAAGATATTGAAATATTGCATTAAGGGGGACATTTTAATCCAATTTTTTTATTTATTAAAATTTGGTATAACTTTTTATTAGGGATGAGTTTACGGGGAGTTATTCTATTAACCATTGAGCATGTTGTGTTTAATTTTTATATTTCTTAAGCGTGATATGATTACTATAATTATTTTATTTTGAGGGTAAATTCTAAAATTTTATGATAATTTTTGGTTAAATTATAATTTTAGCATGCTATAATGAACCGCATTGTCAAAGGTTTTCAATTTTGAAGAAAATGTGAATCTTTTATATGGTGGATGGCTTGTTTGTAGAATAAATAATAAACCAAGGTGTGGTATTTTTGGACATCCTAAATAGTTATTATAACATGAATGTATTGTTGGATGGTGACTCAAGATTAGGGTTTTTGGAGGAGGAGTGTGAGAGATTTTGGGGTTTCTAAAGGTTACCTCAACTAGACGGTATCCCCCACTTGCTATAATATGGGTGGGTAATATCCCAACTACATACCAGGACACAGCATCCTGTCGGTGTGCCTACACCATCTAGTCGGTGAGCTGAAAAGAAACCCTAATACCTAGTTTGTCTCACTGTTTATCTAGGGATCCTCCATCTAGTGTCCAATAGTGAATCCAAGGAAAGCTAGGTGGTATCCATTTTTTTATTTGATCATGATCACCTTCTTACTCGGATAGTGGTAGATAGTTGTTCTATTCATCATATATGATCCTCATGGGATTTTGTTTTCTTTTCAATTCTGTTATGTCAAAACTATTGATAGATTATATTCAATATTTTGTTCCAAATCACCAATATATGGTTGGATGGATCTTGATTAACTAATTGGAAAACAATTCTATAAGATATTGATATAATTATCCAAGAATGGTAGACCTTGGGATTGAAAATGTCTTGAGGATGCCTTTTGATGATGAAAAACTACCATTGATGAGAATTTATTTTAAGGTAAGCCCCTTGAGGTCCTCTTATTTTGTAAAGGGTTAAATTGAGTTCAATTAGAAAAAATACCATTTAATTGAATTGGGATTTTTCTTTTCTTAAAATTGAGTGTTTTTTATGAGTGGATTGAACTCTGTTAGATGACATTATGACCATGTTACTTAAATTTGTTGAATTTAATCTGGAGGTATAAATTTAATTATAGTAAATCGGGAATTATTTAATTGTCATGTGATAAGGATTTTCTGGGTATAAAGTTTTATGCATGTTATAGACCTTCCCTGGATATTTGGTCAAGGTCCCGACTTGGATGTGAAATCCATTATGTCTTTCAAAAAGTATTCATTTTAACTTTGAATGTGAGTTTACTTATTAACATCCAATTAATTATAATTCAGTCATAATTAATTTACTTGGAACACTTGGGAATCAGTTGTACCTTCTGGTGATCGATAGTGGATGAATAAACTTTGACAACAGTAAAAAGATGTTGGGATTTGATTGGTTGGGTGTTGAATTTTTTTTGAGGTAGGTGTTTCTCTGTATCCTACCCTTTGGTATTATGTTTTGTTTATGGGAATATTGTATGGGGTATTTCACCTTGGGAGAATGAAATGTAAATTCATAATATAATTTGCATTATTTATTTAAATAATTATCCTTATGTAATTAATAATTAAAGGATCCTTGCCAAATGAAATTAGACAAAGTTACATGGTCCACGATAGACCCTCGCGCACTACCTTGATGCCATCTACCGATGGATGAGGATGGATCAAAAATGAGTTTCATAGATTACATGTACCCTTGGCTCTTTATTTTTACTTTATGATACCTAAATCCTGAAATAACATGTATAATATTGGTCGTATGTGTGTTAATAAGTATCCTATGAGGCCAGGCTAGATGATTAATCAATTGAGGGTGCATGTCTATCCCGTGTAACCCATGTTGACGTTGACCAATTTTGTGTGTTTAACTATGGATATTGTTACTAATACTAGGTGTTCTAGGTTGTTCCTTGTTGATTTATGTCATGATGTATATAAATATGAACCACTGTATAAATGTATATGTATATAAATAAATTTATAAAGATTATTTCCATGAGTGCTCTTAGATATTCTAATAGACCATATTGGATTTTTTGATCACATGGGTGTACTTATAACAGTTGTGACCCGTGATGATATGTTATGTTCTGTCTGTATGCAAGATACACCATTTTGTGTGATATATCATATTTCATTTTGAGGGTTTTAATGGTATTTATGATGTATATAACATTGTGTTATGACTACCCCTTAGAGGGGAGTGTGCACGCCTTATGAAGACAACAACAGAACTATACACTGGGTAGGAGTATGTAAACATTGTGGGATAGATTGAAACTCGATGACTTTCAGATATCGAGTAACGTGAAGGAACCTGATTCCTTATGGAAACTAAGTACATGATCAGTAGTCATACTTGTACCCTGAACTGAGACAAGATGCAAATGGGATGATATTTGAAATGTTCATTCAATGACTTGTGGACTTTGAGTTACATGTTCATCAGCCTTATGTATTTTCTTTGAATACTCCCAATATATTTTATGACTATATCCAAGAATAGATCCAAAAAGGTACATTTTGGGATTCATGGTGGTTTGGTATGTTCATGACCTCTCGGTATATAGTTTTTTAGTGATTATTTGTGCATTGGAGATTTTGTGCTATGATTTCATAGTTATGTATTTGATGTTTACTTTCATAGTGATATTATCACATACACATACAATAAATTTACCATTTGGGTATAGAATCATGTTGTCGGTGTCCAACTATTTTTTACTCCCACCTTTTTTGAGCGACCATGGCACTCGGGTAATCAAGAAACCCTCACTAGTTGTAGTTATGGGTTGGGTCAAAGATTAGGTATGATTGTTGAGATTGAGGGCTCGCTACAAGCCTAGAGATAGGGATAAGTTGAGGCTTGGAGTAACAGAGACACTTTTACTCTTATTATTTTCTATCATATTTTTCATCATCCTAGTGGGAATCGGTGTATTGTTTCCACATCCCTTCAAATAGTTGGTATATTTGGTTCCAACATAATTTGATTTTATTCTATTTAAATGTTCATTTATATATTTTTATTGTTTATTATGATTGAGGGTATAGTTTCCTCATGTTTCCTCTTTATATCCTCACTTCTAGTTGGTAGCTTTGAAATACGGGGAGGAGAACCTTGTGTCATGTGGTGTTTTGAGACAGACCATGTGATTCGGGTCAAGATGTTACAATATGGTATATTCTACAATTATTATTTATTATAGCATGAATTTCCTTGATTATTCATTGAATTAATATTATTTAATATTATTTCATTTTTAATATAAGTTGATATTCATATTAGTTCTATTTATTTGATATTTTCACGAACCAACCCAGGTCGACCCTGAACCGATCACCAGAGCCAGCCCACAACATGACCCGAGAGGCGTTCTCGATCCTCCCAGGCTGACGATAAGCTCTAGGGAATCAATAAAGGAAAAATGGGAATGATTTTACCGAGTAAAAATAAATAAAGCAGCATAAAGAAAATATAACAACACAAGGTAAATAAATAACACGAAAATAAAGAATGACCAACAACAACAACTAACCTGACCACGACCAAAACTCCTCATGACTCTGAGAGTCGATCAAAAGTCCACAACCAAAGCCCTCCCACAAGGAGAGAGCTCGAGTCAACCTACAACAAAAACTGAAAACAGGAAAACACTATAGGAATGAGTATTAAATCATAGTTGGTAGGCCCGACTAATTCTATTCCAAGTGCACATGCTATTAAATATAGAATTTACTATTTTCAGGTTTGAACTAAATTATATAAAATATGGTTTTCACAGACACATTCATTTTAAAAACAAGTAACAGTCCATTTCCCTTTTTAATTTAGAAGAAGTTTGATGTTGAAATAAATAGGTGCATTGCATTTTAAAACATTTTGCGAACAATTTAGAAATCCAATCTTTATGTGTTAGTCAAAAGGAAAATCACACACAACACAAAACACACACTAAGGGCAAAGGAAAAAGTGGCACACAGGGGCCAACAACTAGACTCAACCTCTCAATAATCCAACACATACAAATGAAAACTAAAAAAACATGGGTCGAACCTAGGAGATCATGAACAATCCAGAACATACCATACATATGGCTCATCCTGAAGGCATGCCCTAACTCGATGATGTCATAACACCCATACTACTAACCGGTATAGCCCTTGATGGCCTAAACGAGGGGCCCAATACCCATAGTATTAATAACTCATTATTCCCCTACTATAGGGCCACTATCCAGTGAGTAATCTAAACTAGTGCAGTAATCGTTCTCAGAAGATTCACTCACTTTTCCAAGTTCCCTTGTCAACACATGCAATAAAAAGGGGTGCGTCCACAATATATATCAATCAGTAACAATGCAAAACCATCACATACAGCTCACACAATCAACACACACCAATGATCACCCTTGAATGGGTTTTTCCAAAATAATTCATTTTATTAAAGTGCCAAATGAGCCTTCACCAATTTTAAAGCAAAACATCATTTCTCAAGAAAACCTGAATCACTTGTTCAGAATAAATCATTTATCATTAAAAGCAGAACTAAATTTAAAATTCTGTTAATTATGTTTAAAGTCTAAACATGCATTCTTTCACTATTGGGTATCCTCTCATCAAGAAAATATTCCAGGAGTCGTGTATAAAATAAACGGCTCTTTTTAAACCAAATAATCATTTAAAATTTAATTATCTTTTATTATTTCTCATTAATTAAAAATTAATAAAATATAAAGTAATTAATAAATTCTAAATTTAAAGGCATGTGCAGTGGGGTACCTACCTCAACATTCAGTCCAAGAACGATGGTGTGACATGCCTCGAGCGGGTGTGCAAGAACATGTAAGCTGATGATCACAGTAACATGGGTTTTCCTCGCTGACATGCTGCAACAACCACACGAACAACTAACAACACATAAAAATATATTTAATAAAATTCAAAAAAAAACAAACAACATGAAAGAACCATATCGACGCATTTTCAAAACACAACTCGGACAAGGCTCATCTACCATAACACTTGTCAAATCAGTTAAACATGTGAAAAAAATTATCCAAACAAAGTAAACCAAACAATTTCCAGATGATATAATTAATTCAATAAAAAACACATAACCAACAACTTAAGAGGCTTGAACATCATGTAATCAAAGTAAACTTAATTTAAAGAGGCATGAGCAATGAGATCCAACCCCATGAACAAAGAAACTTTCGGATTTCTAGTGAAAAACTTCAAACACACAACAGTCGCACCCCAAGGATGTTAAGATCAACCCTAAATAGTATTATTAAAAAGAAACCAAGGATTCACCCCTAAACATTGAAACCATAGCAATAGAATAACATAAAAAGTGGAGGGAGAGAAAATAATTACCGAAAGGGGGATTTGTCGCCAAAAGAGAGGCCAGAGGGGGAGAGGGTCATTGGTAGGGCGAGGCTGTCCATAGGGCTACTCAGAGGAGGCTGTTACAGAGCTGGTCACTAGCGGGAAGAGTGGTGTGTCCTAGCAGGGGGTCACCGGACCTGGGGTGTGTCCGAAAGGTGGTGTGGTGGCCAGACGTTGTGCGGGCAGCGGGTACGTGGCGACTGAAGGCTATGGAGGAGCCTGACGGTGTATGGTGGTTGGTGCGCAACCGGTTGGAGGGTGTGCGCTGAAACAAGGGGACGTCTAACAGGGTTGCAGCTCACGGAGGGGAGATACTAGCTAACCAGGTAGGGGGGAGGAAAACCAAACAATTGGGGTTTGAGAAGGAGGATCTGAAGTAGGGGAAAACAAGATCGATGGCTGGGAACGTGGTGCGGGGAAGCTACCTGGAGGTCTGCAGTGGCCTGAATGGGTGCGGCCGGTCAGGTGAGGGGAGTCCGTAGGGAGAACAGTGCGTTGGAGAAGGCTAGGTGTAGGAGCGGTCTATTCGAAGGGCAAGGGGGTCACATGGAAGAGTTGCACACAACAAGGGAGGAGCTCTATGTGGGTCTGTTCATCCAGTGGGATGGAGGGATGTAGATCGAATGGAGGGAAGTTCCATGCTGGCCGGAGGGGTGCTGATAGAGGGGATTAAGGCACCAAACTTGAGGGGGAGCGGGCTATGGAAGGAGGTGTGATGCAGGAGGGGGTGTCGAAGGATGATGCTGCGGACGTACGAATAGTGAGGAGTGACAGAGGTGGACTCGACCAAGGGGCATTGTCCAGGGCAGGAGGCAGCAGGGGAGGAGAGGTGTTACCCGGAAAAGATGCAGGGAGAGGGCAGCTAAGGAGATGGGGTTTCGGGGCAGCGGCATGAGGGTCAGGAGTTGGCCACAAAGACGGCGATTGGTGGAGTAACAAGGGGGGAAGGTCGCGCGGAATGTTATTGAGGAAGAAGAGTAGAGGGAGAAGAGGGTAGACAGAGTGGTGGCGGCACATCAAGGGGCAAAAGGGAAGGGAAAAAATATTAGGAGGCGTAGGATTAGAGTAAGCAGAAAAAAAAATAAAAACCAACAAAAAGAAAACCAAAACTAATAATTAAAATAGAATAAACATTTATCTATACAAATAACTCATAAAAATAATAATAATAACTCTAATAAAATATAATAATGATAAAACAATTCTTTTATTAATAAAAATTCCTTAATAAAAATAATAATAATAGTTATAATAATAATAATAATAATAATAATTAAATATTTATAATTTAATATTTAATAATAATTATACCAACAATAAAAATGTTAAACAACACAATAAATCACAAACATCACTCATTTTAAAAAAATTTAAGGCAGGCGGATCATGCTGATGTCTAAGAGGCACCGTGCGGGGTATCCAAAATGCACTATGCCCGGGCACTCAGCAACATCAACTCAAAACGCGCTCTGCCCGGGCGCTCAGCGATGTCAGCTGAAAAACGCTCACTTTTTAACATGACTCAAAAGTTTTTCCATCCAGGACTGAACCCGAACCCCAAAAAAATTTAAAAATTCAAAGAAAATTATAAAATAAAATAAAAGATAGGTCGGGGTGTGAAAATTCTCCCCACCATACTACTTTTCTCCCTCGGAATGCCAAAACAAGATCAAGACCCCAAGATTAAACTCCTTAAATGTCACTTACCCCCAAAAGTTTAAGTTCCTCTAGTTGATCGATCAAAATAGACACTGAAATCCCATGACACACATCTCATCCATAAAACAAGATCACCTTAATTGTCACCAAGCAGAAATCAAACCATCTGTTTCAACTAAAGAACAAATGAATTTAAATCACCTCGAGACTTAACCCTATAATCACAGTCCAACAAAAATATTGGGTGTACTCCAATCACAAAATTCACTCAAGAGGACGAACTCAAGATTAGCTGGTTCCGCATGAGACCACCTACCACCAAACGATACATGAAAAGAAACTCTGGAACTGTTACGGGGAGGCCCGAATGGACTCCCCACAATAAGGATCGGTCTAACCCTAAATTAATTTCGGTGTAACTCTACGAGTCCCACTATGGGTATCCCCACCATAAGA
Organism: Viscum album; assembly: GCA_963277665.1. NCBI lineage: Eukaryota > Viridiplantae > Streptophyta > Magnoliopsida > Santalales > Viscaceae > Viscum > Viscum album. The sequence goes on along the minus strand of OY728143.1, from coordinate 954,276,842 downwards.
ACTGATGATATTAAATTAACAAAAAACATTCCACACAGTCCAGAAACCTCCACAATGAGGGGGGTAGAAGGAAAGGGCCCGACTGATAGAGCATCAAAACTATTATTGTCTCCCCATCAATAACGTCGTACCCTTGGAAACAGACATACCATGACACACTATTGATTGAGATTAAACCAAGTCCCTTCTTCACTGCTGGGGTTCTCCTGACTACGCGCCAGCTTCACTCTAAGGCCTATGGCTGGAACACCGATGATCGAAGCATCTCCTACCTCGCAGTCAGGCTTAAGAAATTCCCGAACATAACACACGAATCAGAAATTTTCCAAGAACACTTACTTCCAAAACAATGGTTTCAAAGAGGTTCAATCACAACCATTCATACCACTAAAAGAAAAGAAACATAGCAAAACGCCTCAAGAGATAACCACTACATCTAGGGAACACTACAGAGAGAAAACCTCAAACTCTTCCCCAAGCATCGCCCTACTTTTTTTGACCGGTTGCAATGACCTTCGACGAGCCACATCTAGTTTCAGCGCACTTCTTGGAAACACCGTGGCAGAATCACTGCAAGTGACCCCAACATCCACTGGTGTGGCGGGGTCTCAAAGCACTCGGAAACGTCGGCCTCTTGTGACCCTCCCTACCCCACTTGTGACAGATCATGACATTGCGCTGTGGAGAAGATGACTGAAGGTTCGAAGGCCTCTTGATTCCTCTATTAGAACAACCAACATCAGGTCGCTTCTCACTCTTCTTATCACCACCCTCTGCACTGCTTCCCAAATCTGGAGGATTTCCCACCCCAAGTCCTCCTCCTAACCCAGCTTTAGCCAAAAAGGATTTCCCCATAACATCTGAGAAGGTGGTTAGGTTGACCTCTTCCACTTTCGATCACAGATCTGGTCGGAGTCCAGACTCAAATTGTCGAGCCTTCCTGGGATCATTCACAACAAACCATTGATCATACGGAACTATACCTATGAAACATCGATAGAATTCTAGTACCGATTCAACGCCCTGCTGAAGAAAACACAACTCCATCCTCTTCCTTAGATTTTTCAACTTAGAGTAGTGTTGTTGGATGAACGATGACTTGAAAAACTCTCATGTAAGATCTTCCCGATGTTTATTCTGAGACACAGACTTCCACCATTTCCAAGTTGGGCCTTCAAGCATAAAGGTATCCAACTTCACCTTTAATGACTCAGGAAACCCAATGATACTAAAATTCCTCTCAATCTTCTTCAACCACTCCTCTACCTCAAGAGGCTCTTCTTTTCCATAAAAGAGAGGAGGGTTCAACTTCTGGAACTCCATAACATAGTCTATGGGCTGGTCAACTAGAGGATTCTCTAGGGGTGAACCACCTGAAGCTTCACCTTGGGCATCCATGGAACTGTCATGGGGGTGAATACTAAGGAACAAGGAAACTAGGAACATAATCAAAACATGGTAATTGCCATTTTAATTTCAACTTTTCACTATTTCTAAAATAAAAATTTACAAAACGATTTTTAGAATGAAGGAAAACTCAAACGATTCATTAGGGGGAAACTAGTGATGATGCGTGACTCAGACATATGGATGGCGGCCATACGCCAGTCACGCCACCGTCACAAAGAGCACTCTAGGGCAATGTCTCCAACTCCACATGGATTTCCAGGCCCTGTGATCTCACGGAGGGCACTTGATCAGCTCCCATTTTATTTTCCAATACAAAAAAACCATATGAAAAACAAAAAGACACCAATAACCAGAAAATCCCATAGTAACCCGAGGTTCCGAATGGGAAAGGGTTCATGACGCCCTTCACGTCCGTATGCCTCAAGTCCCGACAATTATACTCCTTATACCATGAAAACCCTAAATAAAAAAGGGCGCTTTGAAAAGTAAGGCCTGCTCAGGAGCCGACCTCCTATGATTCCATTTTGTCATGAACCAACTCGGGTCAACCCTGAACCGATCATCCGACCCGGCCCGCGACATGACCCGAGAGGTGTTCCCAATCCTCCCGAGCTGGAGACAAGCGTCAGGGCATCAATAGAGGAAAAATGGGAATGATTTCGCCCAGTAAAAATAAATAAAACAGTTGAAAGAAAATAGAACAACACAATGTAAATAAACAACACGAAAAGAAAGAACTACCAACAACAACAACTAACCTTACCACGACCAAAAATCCTCGCGACTTCGAGAGTCTCTCACCAGTCCACAACCAAAACTCGCCCACAATGAGAGATCTCTGGTCATCTTACAATAAAAACTAAAAACAGGAAAAAACTCTAGGAGTGAGTATTAAAATTTAGTAGGTAGGCCTGATTAATTCTATTCCCAATGAACATACCATTAAATAAATAATTTACTAATTTCATGTTTGAACTAAATTAAATAAAATATGGTTTCCACACACACATTCATTTTTAAAACAAGTTACAGTCCATTGCCATTTTTAATTTAGAACAAGTCAAACATTAAAAGAAACATGTGCATTGAATTTTAAAACATTTTGTGAACAATTTAGTAATCCAAACTTTAGTTGTTAGTCAAATGGAAAATCACACACAACACACAACACACACTAAGGGTAATGGAAAAAGTGGCACACTAGGGCCCATAACCGAACTCGACCTCTTAATCATCCGTCACATACAAATAAACATTAAAAAACATGGGTCAAAACTAGGAGATCGTGAACAATCCAGAACATGCCATACATGTGACTCATCCTGAAGGCATGCCCTAATTCGATGACGTCATAACGCCCATACAACTACCCAGTATAGCCCTGCAAGGCCTAACTGAGGGGCCCAATCCCCATAGAAGCAATAACTCATTATTACCCCACTATGGGGACACTATTCAGTGCGCAATCTAAACTAGTCTAGAAATTGATCTCAGAAGATTCACTCACTATGCTAGGTTCCCATGTCAACACATGCAATAAAAATGGGTGCGTCCATAATGTAAATCAATTAGTCACGATGCACAAACATCACATAAATCTCACACAATCTATGCACACCAAATATCACCCCTGAATTGTTTTTTAAAAAAACAATTCTTTTTATTAATGTGACAAATATGCCTTCACCAATTTTAAAGCAAAACCTCATTTCTCAAGAAAACATGAATTACTTGTTCAGAAAAAATAATTTACCATTAAAACCAAAACTACTTTTAAAATTCTGTGAAATATGTTTAAAGGCCAAACAGGCATTCTTTCAGTATTGGGTGTCCGTTCATCAAGAAAATGTTTTAGGAGTCGTGTATAAAATAAATGGCTCTTTTTACACCAAATAATCATTTAAAATTTAATTATATTATATTATTCCTCATTAATTAAAAATTAATAAAATATCAAGAAATTAGTAAATTCAATATTTAAAGGCAAGTGCAGTGGGGGACCTACCTCAACAGTCAGTCCAAGCAAGATGGCATGACATGCCTCGAGTGGGTGTGCAAGCACATGCAAGCTGATGATCATAGTAACATGGGGTTTCCTTGCTGACACGCTGCAACAACCGCACAAACAACTAAAAACACATAATAATAGATTTAAAACAATTAAAATGCACAAAAACATGAAAGAACAATCTCGGCAAGTTTTTAAAATACAACTCTCACAAGGCTCAACTACCATAAAACTTGTCAAATCAATTAAACGGGTGAAAAAATTTATCCAAACAAAGTAAAACCAATGATTTCCATATGATATAATTAATTTAACAAAAAAATCATAACCAACAACTTAAGAGGTATGAACATCAAGTGATCAAAGTAAACTTAATTTAAAGAGGCATGAGGAATGATATCAATCCTCAAGAACAAAGAATCTTTCAGATTTCCGATGCAAAACTTCAAACACACAATATTCACACCCCAAGGATGTTAAGATCAACCCTAAACAGTATTATTAAAACGAAAAATAGGATTCACCCCTAAAAATTGAAACCATAGTAATAGAATAACATAAAAAAGTGGAGGGATAGAAAATAATTACCGAAAGGGGGATTTTCCACCAAAAGATTGGCTGGAGGGGGAGAGGGCCTTTAGCAGGGTGAGGCCATTCGTAGGGCTCGTCAGAGAAGGATGTTTCCGAGATGGTTGCTAGTGGGAAGAGTGGTGTGTCCTATCAGGGGGGTCACCGGACCTGGGGTGCGTCCGAAAGGTGGTGCGGTTACCGGATGACATGCGGACAGTGGGTGCGTGGCGGCTGAAGGCTGTGGAGCAGCCTGACTGTGTAGGATGGTTGGTGCATAGCCGGTTGGATGGTGTGTGCTGAAACAAGGGGACATCTAACAGGGTTGCAGTGACACAGAGGGGAGCTACTAGCGAACCAGGTAGGGGGGAGGAAAACCAAACAGCGGGGGTTTGAGTAGGAGGATCTGAAGTAGTGGGAAAAAAGATCGATGGCTGGGCACACGGTGCAGGGAAGCTACCTGGAGGTCGGCAGTGGCCTGGATGTGCACGACCATTCAGGCGAGGGTAGTCCACTGGTATAACAACACGTCAGAGAAGGTTAGGTGAAAGAGCTATCCATTCGTAGTGAAAGGGGGTTGCACAGAGGAGTTGCATGCAGCAAGGGGGGAGCTCTCTGTGGGTCCTTTCGTACAGTGGGAAAGAGGGTTGCAGATCGCATGGAAGGAAGGGCCATGCTTACTGGAGGGGTGCCGATAGAGGGGATTGATGTGACGAATTAAAGGGAGATCAAGCTGTGGAAGGAGGAGTGATGCAGAAGGGGGCGCCGGAGTATGATGCTGCAGACGTACGAATAGGGAGGATCAGTGGAGGTGGACTCGACCAAGGGGCATTGTCCAGGGCAGGAGGCAGCAGAGTTGGAGAGGTGATGTGGGGCAAAGATGCAGGGAGAGGGAAGCGGAGGAGATGGGGTCGCGGGGCAGCGGCCGGAGGGTCGGGCGTCGACCACGGTGATGGGCATAACAGCAAGGAGGGCAGGTTGCACGGAATGTTTTTGAGGAAGAAGAGCAGAGGGAGAATGGGGAAGATAGAGTGGTGGAAGCACAATAAGGAGAAAAAGGGAAGGGAAAAAAGATTAGGAGGCGTAGGATTAGGGTTTGTAGAAAAAAAACAAAAATAAAACCAAAACTAATAATTAAAATAGAATAAACATTTATATATACAAATAAATCATAAAAATAATTAGAATAACTCTAATAAAATATAATAATGATAAAACAATTATTTTAATAATAAAAATTCCTTAATAAAAATTATAATAATAGTGATAATAATAATAATAAAATATTTATCATTTCGTATTTAAAAATAATTATACCAACAATAAAAATGTTAAAAAACACAATAAATCAAAAACATCACTCATTTTAAAATTTCAGAGGGTAGGCGGATCATGCCGATGTCTAAGAGGCACCGCGCAGGGTATCCAAAATGCACTCTGCCTAGGCACTCAGCAACGTCAACTCAAAACACGCTCTTCCCAGGTGCTCTATGATGTCATCTGAAAAATGTGCACTTTTTTAAATGGCTCAAAAAAAATTCCATCCGGGACTCAACCTGAACCCCAACAAAATTTTAAAAAGTCAAAGAAAATTATAAAATAAAATAAAAGATAGGTCAGGGTGTGACAGATATTCACAAAAAGGTGATGAGAATTTCAAGTTTGAGATCTTTAATTTGGTTTTATAATAATAAATAGGTGGGGATATTGAGTGGATACTTACAAAAATAGTCATTTTTACAAATAGATTATCTCCATCATCCGTTTTTTATTATTTTCTTGCATTTTTTTATTCACTACCACAAAAATTCCCTTTAAAAGTGCACAAAAAATCTTTTAATAGTGCTGTTAATCTCAACGCGGATAGGGGGTTGACTTTATCATTAATAAACAGAGTTGATAAAGGGAACCTTTTATCATAGCTATATTTAGCACCAATAAAGACACCCATTTATTAGTGTTTATAAAGGGGTCCTTTATCAACACTCAAAATAGTGCTGAGAAAGGCCTAGATTATTGTAGTGTGATTTGTATATAATAGAACATCCAACAAAAACCTATAACCTATGAGTCAAAAATATATAATTTATTTGAAATAAAATTTAAATTGTGAGTAATAAAAAACTAATATAAATTTCAAACACTGTTTCTTATAATTACATTTATAATTATCCAAAAAAACATTTAAAAACATTAATGTTTCATCTTTTGATTCCTGTTATCCCCTCTCAAAAATTTCCTCCCACAAAATCTGTTTCTAAACAAATAATTTCAACCATAGAAAACGAATCCACCTATATAAGAAAAAAATATGAATTTCATAATACTAAAAAGAAATAAGTTAAACATTAATATAAATGAATAAATTTTTAATATGTTAATTTTTAATAATAATAAAAAGACATACTTGGATTTATACCAGTCACATCATGCATCATACAGAGGTGGGGTTCATTCCTACACATTAAAAATGAGTTATGGATCATTGCACATAAGCCTCATCCCTGTTGGTGAGGAAACTTTATGTGCATCCAGGCGACCCAGGATCAAATCCAAAAGGAGGCATAATTTCAGAGTTCTATAGCTGTACTGTAGAAGTACAGCTGAAGGTACTGTAGCGAGAAATGTAGCAGGTACTATTTGGCACTGTAGCAGCTGAAAATATTCCCCTATTTGGTCTTTCGAGACATCGATTTATTCCTAGAGTCCTTTAAGGCCTTTGGGAAATCTCAAGGACCTCGGGCCACCTTAAAGACTTTAGGCCACCTTATGTGCATATGCTTACCATACAACCTACAACGAACAAGTTCTTGAAGGAGGATGAGTAAGGTGAGTTCACCATTGTAGAAGATAAAAAAATTTCAAGAATAAGAAGGTATGCATCCTACCATCAGGATAAGCCTATGAAATCATTGGAATGTCTAACCGAATATCCATGCGAAGTTGGAGATCTGATTTCATGATGAAGATGCTAGAGAGGAGCAATTCCAAGTAGTTATTCTGGGTTGTATGTAATGTTTGAATCCTATGGGAAATGAATTCCTCTAAGGACTATGGGCCATGTAATACTTACGCCTATGGGCCTTGTAAGGGTTCCACCTCACCACTTTAATGTTAGATTATCAAAATCAATAAAAAATTAAGGCCTTTGGGCCATTAGAGTTATGGATCGTTTTCCTAAAATATTAAAACAATACAAATGTGTTTGTTCAGTTTTGAGCACGTCACTTGTTTTTTTTACAAAAATTTATGTCAAATTTAAATAATGACACACATAGAATTATACTAGTGACACTGTGTGTCAGATAGAGGTGAAGATGATTCCTACACATCAAAAATGACTTATAGATTATTTTCTTAAAGTATAAAAAACAATCCAAATGGATTGTCTTAGTTTACAATATTTCATTTTCATTTTTTACTACAATGTCATTTCAAACTGGAAACACACATTTTGAGTCATACCTATCACATAATGCATTGTTTTGATGTGAGACTACTTTATACACATCAAAAATGACTAATGTATCGATTTCCTAAATTATCAATACAATCATAGCATGTTTTTTTGGTTTTCAGTGAGTGACACATTTTTAACTAAAATGTCAATTTTAAAATGATAACAGACACTTTTAGTCATACCAGTGACACCGTGTTTTGGATTGAAACCTAGTTGATTTCTGTATGTCACAATTGACTGATGGATTATTTTCCTAAAGTATAAAAATAGTTTGAAGGAATTTTTTTAGTTTTTAGTATATTACTTGTTCTTTTTACTTAAATTAATAAAAAAATTAAAATAAAAAGAAGAACTTGGAGTCATAATTGTCACACCATGTGTCGAATTGAGATGTGGTTGAATTCTACATTTCAAAAATGACACATGGATCATTTTCCTGATTTATCAAAACAATATGAATGTGTTTTCTTGGTTTTTCATTATATAATATGCTTTTTTACTAAAATTATTCTCAATTTTAAATAAAAATAGAAACTTTGAGTTATACCGGTCACATAGTGCATTATATTGAGGTGAGGTTGATTCTTATATGTCAAAAATGACTTATTTTTCTTTTTTATAAAGTATCACTACAATCAGAATAAAGTTTTCCCATTTTTAGTATGTCATTTGTTCTTTGTACTAAAATTAATATCAATTTTAAATAAAAAGACACACTGAAAATTATAATAGTGACATCGTCCATCATATTGAGGTGAATTTGATTCCTATACCTCATACATTACTTATTAATCAGTTTCCTAAAGTATTAAAAAAATCTGAATGTTTTTTCTTGGTTTTCAGTATGTCAATTATTATTTTAAATAAAAATTAATGTCAATTTTAAATAAAAATGCACACTTAGAGTTATAACGGTCATAAAATGTGTCAGATTGAGGTTTGGTGTATTTCTACTCAGTATAAATGACTTGTGGATTTTTTTATTAATGTATCAAAACAATACAGATATATTTTCTCATTTTTCATTATGTCTCTTGTTCATTTTACTAAAATTATTGTCAATCTTAAATACACAGAGACACTTTTAGTCATACCGGTCATACCAGGATTCATATTATGGTTTGGTTGATTCATAAACATCACAAATGACTTATGTATCTTTTTCATATAGTATCTAAATAATCCAAATATATTTTCTTGGTTTTTCTTATTTAACTTTTTATTTTTACTCAAATTAATGTCAATTTTAAATAAAAAGGCACACTTAGTGTTATAGCAATGACACTGTGAGTCAAATAGTGGTGAGGTTGATTCCTACACATGATAAATGACTTATGAATAATTTTTCTAATTTATCAAAACAATATAAATTCATTTTCTCATTTTTCAGTATGTCACTTATTCTTTTTTTTGAAAATTAATGACACTTTTAAATAAAAAGTCACAATTAGAGTTATAACAGTCACAATATTCAACATATTGAGGTGAGGTTGACTCCTACACATTATAAATGAAAGATAGATCATTTTTCTAAAGTATAAAAACAATCCTAATGTGTTTTATTTGTTTTCAGTACATCACTTGTTTTCTTACTAAAATTAATGTTAATTTTAAATAAATAGATGCACTTTTAATCATACCAGTCAAACCATGCATTATATTGAGGTTAATTTTATTCTCACACATCACAAATAACATATGGATCATTTTTATAATGTATTAAAACAATCCAAATGTTTTTTATTGGTTTTTAATATGACACTTGTTCTTTTTAATAAAATTAATGTCGAATTTAAATAAATTGGAAGAGGTAAGGTTATAACGGCCACAAAATGAACCCAATTGTGGTTTGTTTGATTCCTACATGTAAAAATGTACATATATGTTGTTTTATAACGTATCAAAATAATATAAACAATTTTTCTTGGTTATTAGTATGTCACTTGTTATTTTTACTAAAATTAATATCATTTTTAAATAAATAGACACACTTTTAGTCACACTGGTCACACTATGCATCATATTGAGGTGTGGATGATTTCTATAAGTAAAAAAATGAATTATAAATTTTTTTCTTAAAGTTTCAAAACAATACTGCTCATTTTCTTAGTTTTGAGTATGTCAGTTTTCCTTTTTACTGCAATTTATGTCAATTTTAAATAGAATGAAGCACAAGGAGTTGTACTGGTCATATGGTACATTGGAGTTAGATGAGGATAATTTTTAAACATAAAAAATTACATATAGATAATTTTTCATAAGTTTAAAAATAATCCAAATTCTTATTCTTAGTTTTCAGTATGTAAGTTGTTCTTTTTACTAAAATTAATTTCAATTTATATAAATAGGCACACTTGCAATTATACCAGTCTCACCATGAATCATATTGAGGTGTGGTTGATACCTACACATCAAAAATGACTTATGGATAATTTTCAAATTGTATGAAAACAATTTGAATGAGTGTTATTTGTTTTTAGCATGTCACTTTTTCTATTTATTAAAATTAAAGGCATTTTTAAATAAAATGACATACTTAGAGTTATAAGAGTAATATCATGTGTCTGATTGAGGTGATGCTAATTCTTAAATTTGAAAAATTAATTATAGATCATTTTTATAATGTATCAAAATAATCTGAATGGATTTTCTCAGTTTTATGTATATAACTTATTCATTTTACTAAAATTAAAGTCAATATTAAATAAATATGTACATTTAGAATTATACTAGTCAAAAGACTCATCATATTGAGGTACGATTGTCTCCTACAAGTCAAAAATGAATTATGGATCATTTTCCTAAATTATTAAAATAATATGAATGTGTTTACTCCGTTTTTAATATGTTAGTTTTTCTTTTTAATAATATTAATATCACTTTTAAATTGAAATAAACAATTTGATTCATATTAGGCACATCGTGTATCCTATTAAGATGGAACTTGTTCCTACATATACCATTTTCTAAAAATATAAAAACCATATGAATAGGTTTTCTTGGTTTTGAGTATATCAATAGTCATTTTTATTAAAATTTAGGTCAATTTGAAATAGAAAAAAACACTTTGAGTCATACCTATCACAACATGTGTCATCCAGAGGTGTGGCTAATACATTGACTACAAAAGTCTCAAAAAAACCTTAGGTTGCTAATTTATCATGATTTATATTTCCTTTCTTTATTGAACTACCAACACTACATATTGACTTGATGTGGTTATTGGAAAACCCTGTCTCATTATTGAATTCCAGGAGAGTAGAGGAATCTCATGTTCCTATTATATCATGAGAAGTCATCGCAATGAGAACATGTAATTCTTCAACTCTTCTAGATTTTAATGATAAATGTTTTTTCAGTAAATAACACTGACTATATGTCGTATTGGAAAATCGATCAAGAAAAGAAATGGAAGGCATAAATATATATAAAAAAAGTAAATAAGAGTTAAATAAAAACTATACGGAAAATAACTTAAAATATTAGATGAAATGATGAAAAAATTAATTAAATAATTTGTAGGAATTCACCTTTTTCTGATGGTTTTATACATTCGTTATTGATTTCCTTGTTTTAATTATCTCAGTTGTAGACTTTATTTTAATTATTTCACGAGAATTAAAAGGATTCAATAAAAAACACTAACTCAATCAAAGGAATCCACCTTTATAATAAAATAATTCATATTTGAGTAATATTAATAGAAACTATATCAGTAATAAATATAAAAAAACCGCTAATTATATTTAAGTCAAATCTTATATTCTTTAATTAGGTAAGTTTCCCATTCATTTCTATTAAAATATAAATCGTCTTGTAAATATGAGTCTTTTTGATAGTCAAAGTAGTACTAGAAAAATATAAATACCCAAAGTATTAATAAATATTTTAAATTAAATTGTATCTATCTTTAAAAATGCCTCTTTGGGGATTCTAGTTTGTTGATGGAATATGATATCTCTCATTAATTTAAAAACATAATAACCATTATATTTTCCATTTATTTTTTTCAGAAACTGCAGAAACATTGAGTAAAATACATAATTTTTTATATGTGTCTGTATAGTTAAATAATATTATATATACCCCGATACTTATCCAATAGTAGAACTTTTCAGGATCCATGTGATTATCCCCTGTCCTCATTCCTTATTTATCAAGATGTTGACACACCACCATATCATAAAAGAATCTTCATTAAAAAATAATAAAAATTATATAACTTGATGTTTAGTTCTAAAATGATGCTTGTAATATATTAATTATTTACAAATGCAATCATGTGTGTTAGGTTTGTTGGGTATCACTGCAATGAATCCAGAAAATAAATATTTGGAGTATCTAAATTGACCATAATGAGCATACAGTGTTTCCTAAAACACAAAAATGAATAAGTAATGAATGAAATGAAGATATAGTTTATATTATAAAATTATATAGTTTTACCCTTACATCATTGGAATTATGAAGTCTTTTTCTTCTGTATGTTTTCTTTTTAGCAATTTGATAGGGTCTTATACTATTTCATCCATTTTTTGGATTCTATTTTTATTTTTATATTGAGGTGGTGTGAGGACTAACAAGCCCAAATTTTTTCATTTTTAAATCTCATTAATTGGTTTTGGTATGTACACCTCTTAAAAATATGAAATGTATTTAGTCATAATTAACATATTATATCATATTTTGGAAAATAAAATCATGAAAACATACCTCATGTATACATATAAAACTAAGGCTCTTAGCCATTCATAGTTTAGGATTTCATTTACATTACCAACATTAATGTAGTCTATACCATTCTCTCCATATATATTTTCTTCAATGTAAACTATGTGACAACCACATTTTTGTAACATTGTATCTACATGAACCATCAATGTTACTAAATTTAGATATTGAATGAGCATGATAAAGGTGATTTAAGAAGATATTTTCTATTGGTTTGTCAGTCCTTTATATGGGTTTGAGTTGATATTTCATTTCACCCCCTTCCCTTTGTCCTTCTGTAATAAAATTCATCGGTTCAGACCTTTTTTCATTAATTTTGAAATGTTTATCTTGAAAAATAAATTGTAAATGAATAACTTCTTATCAACGGTTTTTACATGATATGATGGACATGAAAGCAATGTTACAATAGATCAGATAAACATATAAATATCATCATCATCAAGGGGAATATATAGCTCCGTACGCGGCTCATTAGTTATGATAATCACTACTCTCACATGACTTATTGAAAGTGGTCTGTTGTGTAGAAAATCATCTTGGATATTGAACACCATTTCCCTCAATACAAGGTGATGGGTGGGTGTCGATAGATATAAATCATAGTCATCTTCCCCATATAGAATATTAGTATAGGAAAGGTATCATTGTGTGCTTGGTTAATATTTCACATAAAAAAGTATTAGAACATTGATAACCTTAACTAAGACAGTTCCATTAGGGGAATGGCTCACCTCGAAGCTGTTAGGGGTGCAGGGGGATCTTCACGAAATGGTTCTTATTGAGTTGTTTCTTCTCTATACTTCCCCCCATGATAGTCTATAGGAACTCAATATACTATTGGAATTTTTCTTAAAGGGTAGATAATTATTCTTTAAACTCTTTCATTTCTTCATTTTTATCCTCTTCTTGTTTTTTCTCAAAATATGTTAGGGGTGTCACCCCAAACCCGAACCTCAGACATGCCCATACTGTTCTGGCCGCTTCAAGCCACTGATAATAGGTGTTTATCCGGTATAGGTGTTTATGATTCATATGACTATGTTGGATATAAAATATAGTAAAATAAGTAGTATTTGTTATGTAATTGTGATTTGAGGAAAAATATATTTTTATTATGTCATATATACACTTTTTTCCCTCACGTTTTGTGTTTTTTCATATATCAGTATCCCATATTTATTTATACGTGTCTCCTTCAATATCACATGGAAAGGGATGGAAGTAGATTTTGATTTTGACACATCAATCTATTTGTAAATAGAGAAACCTAACAATTCCATAGTTTCATGTCACATCAATGTATTATAGTATATTTAAAATATATACCCATTATTTTCAAGTGAATCATTCTTTATACTTACTTTAAGGTAGGGGTATGTTGGTTTTACTAATCGTTCCTTATTTTCAGCACTTAGTTCCTACTTCATAAATAAAAAATTATCAATAAAATTGATGAGTACACATAGTATGAAAAAATGTACTACCAGCAACAATGTACCTAAAAATACACCTTCGCACAACAGATAGTAAATACATCTCATGATTCTTGGGTTACCAATGTGCATAAATTAGTGGTCGGTGAAGGGTTTTTCCCTTTAGCATCCTTAAGAAGCTATCTAATTATATTTATTTTAAACCTATGTGAATAGATCCAAAAAGAATTAATACACATTTCTTGTGAGATTCATCTACTATAGATGTACTCTGCAAGGGATGATGAAGAGTAAGTCAATGTTTCATTTTTTTATTCTTTAGTAAAATAATGAAATGATAAAATAATGTTACTATAATATCTTCCAACATAAGTTTCATAAACATGGTAACAAAAAGGTACCACAAATTTACATCAATCATCATTCATTCCTAAGTGACAATTCCAATGTAACTATTAAACATGGCCTTTTAGGGTTAACATGTTTTCCCCATGCATTTCATCTGATTTCGTATTTAATACCATTTATTTTAGCGTTATTGATTTTTGTTAACATTATCAAACAATGATACTCTTTTTTTTATAAATTTTCGATCCCTTATCACCTACCATTTCTTGGGATTCAACATTGTCAATATGTTTCTCCTCAGGAGCAGTAGAATCAGCTTGTGCATAAGCTCATTGAACATCTACATTTAGAGAAGCATTAAGTTAAGAAACATGTTGTTCCTTAATATTTGGAGAACCATCACATGTTGATTGTTGTTGTTACACTACACTATATGTACTAACAGGCTGATATACTCGTTGTTCTTATGGATTGAGAGAATCAACACATCCAGAAGCCATAATCATCAAAAGTGGTTTAACATTTATTTTAGATTACATAAATGCAGTAGCGGACAAAAAAAAATCAAGTAACACAATTTATATTTAAAAAACAAATAACCTTATTATTGAGCTCTCTTTTTTAAAAGGCTGAAGGTATTTGACCCCTCTATTAAGTATCGAAATTCCTTAATTACTGTCTCTGATGACATAAAAACTCTATATGCATTGGGACTGATACAAAATTATTCTGACATCCCGGTGAAAGGGTCATCCGTGGTTGAATTTTCAACTGACCCTTCATTGGTTTTGGTCAATAATAGAACAATTGAATAATTTTTGTTTGTAGGATCTTTAACGTAAAATACTTGTACTGTCTATAATGGGATTAAAAATAGTTCATCATTGTACCCTTCTTTAATCATATCCAATTTCATGAATCCCTATTCATCTATTTTAAAAGAACCCCTACTATCAACCCACATTCATTGATATTAAGAAGTTTGAATGTATTAAAATTTAACTCCCATGTTTTTTTAATGATGAAAAAGTATGACATATTCAATTAAATTAGATTTCTGTCCTTAGTTCTAGAAACATGCATCACTTCATCCACAGGTGTAATTGTTCTATTTTTTAGGGTACTATCATGTTCATGTTCATTTTTATTGGATGTATAACCATGTATTACATAACCATTGTATGATAATATATAAACACATGGTCCTCTATATATTAATCTAAGTCGTTCTGAAATTGAAGCTGGATTTTCATCTAAATCCATAAAAATGTTGTCCCAAAACCATCTATTAACAATTGATTATGTGTATTTGATATCATTCTTTCATCCCTTAATGGATTCAAATTTCTAATAATATATTTTTGGTTTTCATCTTATGGGGAAACTTAAAAAATATTATAAAAAATGTAAAGGTGGGCATAATCATAATCTATAATATTGATTGTGACAACATCTCTTCCAGAAATTCCTTCGCCCTCAACACACCTAGTGTGATGAGATTTTAGTAGAACATTGGTTTCCACACCAGACAAGTAGTCAGAATTAAATTTAATAGATTTATTAACAATATATCTCTCTATAATAGAACCCTCTAGACAACATAGGTTTTTTACATACCCTTTAAAAATTATCATATATAATTTAATGGGGTACATCCATCTCGGTGTATATAACCACATAGTCAAATATCTATAACCAAGTGAAACATCAAGTGGGCTATAATATAAAATAATTCTTACAGGAAGAACATATCTGATTCACATAATATGATGGAATTTTACTTTTCAATAGTATGAAATTCCATGAGGTCTATAACTTTGGGGCATATTACTTTGAAAAAGAAATAAAGCTTGGTTAATTTATGATAGAAATTCTTCAAATTCATCAAAAAATTATAGTTATGTGATTTCATAACCTTCATCGTTTAAAATTTCATGAAAATTATATTCATTATATTCGTTGAATACACCTCTAGAACATTGAAATCATTCAAGAAGTTGAAAAACTTAAATCTCTTCTACCAAAAAAGAGTGTAAGCAGGTGGAGGAAGCAAGGTTAATTTTTCACCCTTCACTGGTTCCAACTCTTTGAGTATTACCATGTCAACCAAGTCCAAACTAGCCTTAATTATATCCTTTTTTGGGTACATTTTTCAACATACTGATGACACTCTCACAGACATTTTATTCAACATGCATAACATCAAAAAAATTTCTGACATACAGACAATTCCAGTACGGTAATTCAAAATAAAGATCTCTTTTTCCAACTATTTTTCATAAGGTTTTTTGAAAATGGTTTTCCAAAAGTTGTGTCCACATTTTTTACTTTTTCATGAAGTTAATCACCTATTAGTGGATATATTGTTGTTCATTATTCTAAACTACCACCAAATGATTTCATCTAAGATCGACAATTATATTATTGGTGTAAAAATATGAGATGTCCAAGAAACATTGTCTTAGATGAATAATTCAACCCAATTGACTGTGTACCATGTTCGAAAATGGGACACCCTTGAGCTCTTTTAATGATATATCCTGATAAATTTCCTTAAGAAGGAAAGCCATTTATTATCTCTTACTACATGGATATCAATGTGAAGACTTCATTTTTGTAAGAACCATACATTATAACACTTGAATCCCATAATAATTTAAAATCATCAATAAATTGATCCTAATAAACATCCATATCATTACCCAGCTATTTTGGTTTGAATATAATCATAGATATCATGATGTATTTTCTTTTCATACATAACCATGGTGAAATTTTATAATTAGCCATCCTAACAGACCATGTACTGTTAATTATAATTGAAAAAAGGATTCACTATATCTATAGATAATGCAAGAAAAAGGTTTCTTGGATTCTTTCCAAATTGAGGATACACATGATCAATTTTCTTCCACTGAGTATAGTTTTTCAGGTGATAAAATTTCACATAATTATTTATTGTATCTGCGTGCCACATCAATTATCTTACAGTCTCCTCACTTCCATATAAGTGCCTAAATATTAGAATGATTTGAAAGTACCATACAACTTTTGTACGACCTGATTCATATCGAGATGCACCACACTTTGGGAATTATTTATATGATTTTTCATCCTTATGAAATAGTATACAATCACTTGGGAAGGCATGTATTCTTCTTGATATCATAACCATCGAACATAGAATTCATTTGGAATTGTAAGTTTGGTTAGGGAGATCATTATCCTTTGGGAGAATATAATTCAATAAAATAAGTAGTTTGGTAAAATCAGTGTCACTATATACATTTTCTACTATAAATTATACAACTTATGTTTTGTTGACAATGTTGTATATTTAGTTCAATCAGAATACAATGGAATCTTTTCCTAACTCTTTAACTTCTAAAAAAAATTTGGGATGTCATGAAGTTATTATTCTACTATCATTTTCATTTCCTCAATATTATCTTCATCATCATTCACATCTAAAATCGCATCCTACATACAGTCTACTTTATTATTCATACTTGTAATCATATCAGTTGATCGATAAAACACCATATTATCCTAGTCACTAGAAACATTCGCTTTTCCCCCATGTTTATTCCAACATTTATAAATTTGATCAATTCATTGATAGATCAACTATTCTTCTGACTCATATAGACTTATTGGTCTTGAATAAAAATAGTGTAGACATGGAAAAATGATTTAAAAAGGTTCATATGCATGATATTTTGAAAACATAATGTACTCTTCCACTCCATCTTCATAATATTTTTTTATATGATTGAGAACCCTACATTATTTATTCATACTTATACAATTTTGTTTAGTAATATTATTATGTAAAAAATATGATTGAATAAATTTAGAGAAAAAATTTGACCCTCTTATATATTTGATTATATTAGGTGGAGAATCCTTTTTAAAGATCTCACATGGAAATGGGTAATCTAGATTATATATAAATGAAATTTTGATAGCACCTCAACCATGGAGAGAATTTTTGGCCACATTCCTATAGAAAAATAGACCTCCACACTACAGAAAGTATTGAAAATGTGGAAAGTGTGGTTCATTTATGGAAAATGATTTGATGTTTGGAAATTTTAAAGGTTTTTATGAAACAATTTAATAGTCTATTCCATTACCAATTTTTTGATTATGAAAGTTGAGAAAGATGATTTCATAATTATGGTATTGTGATGGTGATGTTATTTAAATAGTATTAAAAATATTTTTTTAGCTTCAAGATGTTATTCTAAATAAAATATACCCATACAATAATAAGTGATTATTCTGTCACTCATTGTCAGGGTGGATTTTGTAACAACATAGTGAAGAGATAGAATAAAATGACTTCATCATTATAGGAGTACCCACACCATATTCATGGAAAATCAAGACAAACAAAATATTCAATAGGGAGTTATGAAATAGAAGAGAAGAAGGAGAAAACATAGAAATTATTGATGAACTTTTTGAAAGTGATGAAGAAGAGTTCACCACAGTGTAGTGAAGAATAATAATTAGATAACTATTTTCTAAAGGTCCGAAAGGTGGATCCATGAAATCTCATGGAATGTAGTAGATATTCTTGGTGATATTAATATCTAGTTATGAATGTAAAAGAGGAGATCTAAGGTGATATTGTTCTTTGGAATTTGTGGGAAAATTATTTTTCCATTTGATATAATGTGTGAAAGAGGGAACTATGAGGGATGCAGTCCTATGGAAATAATAAGTCTAACCAAAACCATTGTATTTTATGTATCCCCATAAAGGAATTACTCAGACTAAAAAACATATAAGAAATGAGTGTAGTGAATTTCTGAATCAACACATTTTCTATCATAAGGTCTTTAGACATTCCCAGAATGGGGAACAATTTAAAAATCATTGTGTCTATTTTTTTCTTGGTTAAATTATTCATAACATAATATGAAAATATGGGTAAATAAAACGTTTATTATATCATGAAAACATATTTTTCACCACTAGAAGCTTCCATTGCATAAAGAAAACCTCCCCCAAAGATCAACATCTTAAGTACCATCAAGGTAGACTGAATCCATAAAGGCTACAGAGATACAGTTACACTACATAATCCATAAAAAGGAAGTTGGGCTAACACCAAGAAACATAGAGAAAAAATGGAAATGAGGCAACAAACACTATCACTGGACCTAATAACTCGACCATCTTGCATAATTGAATAATTAAATAACACCAAAAGATTCCTCTATAATATTTCCATTCTAAAATTATCTCAAAAAATACACTACCTCAATGAAAAAAACATCAATAGTCATTTATGCCATAATGATATAGACGAGACTTCTAAGATTGGAGTTAAATAAACCACCTCAAGCCAATAATGATAGTGGAACAAGCTATCTGGGAAAACAACTCGTGATGTTGAGAAGGCTCAAATGAAACAACAATGAAAATGAAAATTAAAATAGGATTGATGGTGAAAAACCTCTTGCTACACTATAAAACTTAGTTGGTCTATCACCTGCCATTACAAAACCTCTAGATGCACTATAATCATGTGGTAATGTTTTATGTTGTGTTATCATGTGAGGATGAGTCAGATCAAGATATCATTAAATATCCATTAGAACTTGTTTAAAATCCTTATTTTCTAAACTCATTTATTCACAAAAATGATGTTATAGAACAATTATTCTTGAAATGCTGATTTTTTTGATAGAACTCGCTACCCATTCATAAGATATGTTCAATGTGAAAGGGTAAACAGAAACTAACAACAAATTTATTAAAAAATAATTTCTAATATATGAAAAATCATATCATTAGAATAGTTTAATATACCATTACCCATCTTCATAGAACCTTTCGTTGGACTAAAATATCACATAAATCAAATGCGAGTTACAAAACACTAATAGATAAACATAACTTCACATAGGTACTATATGAAGTTCAGGAATTAGACCACCATGTAACACTCCCTTTATGAATCGTATGACATATAAATGAGTGGTAAACTAAAAAATCATAGAAACTAAAATATGAATGGACACTTACAAAGGATTAAAACCATTGCATCAATAACCTTATATGAGAAGTACATCCAATAATGTGGATTGAAACAAAACCAATAGAGTGTGAGAGGGAGTGCAGAGGATGAGTGTGGAAGTGAGAGATAAAGAAATGGAAGGGGCGGATACGTTATATTGGAGGGTGTTAAGTGGTAGTGGTACAATTTGGTGGTAGTGGATGCAGTGGTTGGCACTAGGGGAATAAACCGTAGAATTGGGTTTCAGCCGTGGTAGAGGTGGGATTTGATGGTTGCAAAGGTGGGGTTCTGAAAAATCATGAAGGTGTGAGAGAAGAAGAATCTATTATGGTTATTTTTATTACATCAGGAAAGACTTTTATCAGTGCTTTCCAAAAAGAGGTGATAAAGTGAAGTTTTATCAATGTTATAATTTAATGTGCTTATAAAACTAACCGTTATTAGCGGTTTTATCCTTGATTAAACTATTCTATATCAGTTATATGATTATATCATTGATTAAAATAGTATTATAAGTGATAAAAAATTAGTGGTAAAGGATTATCTTTATCAGTGCTAAAATAGCAGTGATAAAGTCCTAATGTTAATATTTTATTTATATTTCTATACATATTTATGAAATTATATATATAATAAATATAAATCTATTTATTTATAATTATAATTATAAATATATGTATATTATTTTATTAAAAAAATATATATAACGAATTTATAAATATTGTATATGTTTATATTAATATATATATTTATAAAAATATATATTATAAATAATTAATTTTTTATTTGTAATTATAGAATTATAAAAAATAAATTTATTTTATTTATAATTATAATTATTAATAAATATATATATATTTAAATAATTTAAAAATTATAATAAATATATTAATTATAAATTAAGATTTATTTAAATAAATAAATAATTATATTTATAGATATTTTGAAGGATGGG
This sequence comes from Viscum album, assembly GCA_963277665.1. Lineage (NCBI taxonomy): Eukaryota > Viridiplantae > Streptophyta > Magnoliopsida > Santalales > Viscaceae > Viscum > Viscum album. The sequence continues at coordinate 954,255,896 of OY728143.1, read as the reverse complement.
TTCTCTAGGTTTTTTTATTAATGGGTTTTATTTTTTTTATGGAAATGGGATGGGGTTTGAAATATTTTTGAAAATGGGTCTCCAGATGCCTGAACCCTGTTCACGCATCTTCAGCGCAGAGAGATGCGTGAACGGGGTTCACACATCCTTCATCCTGTCTTCGAAGGATGTGTGAACCCCGTTCACACATCCTAGCAATAATATATGTGTGAATGGGGTTCACACATCCTTTATGAAGTTTCTAAAGGATGCGTGAACCCCGTTCACACATCCTACAGAAAGGCTAAAAAATCATCATTTATTTAGAAGAAAAAATTAATTATGTATTTGATTAATTCAACTAAAACCCTTTTCTATTTAGTATTTTTTATTAATAAAGGAAGGGAGATTTAGAAAAACATTTATATTTCTATAACCTGATCTTCCTAACTGTTCTACAGTAATTAAATTCGATTCTAATTGATATATTAATTATGGAATTAATTTCATATTTATTAATTTACCTCCCCCTAAATAAAAACACTCATAAACATGAGTTTTTAAATCTTATATAACTCCACCAAGGATGAGCTTCCTCAATACATATTCTTACATATAGTAAAACATTTATAACCCTCTTAAGGATTGTTTCTTATTTTAGAAGAATATGAAATAAATCTTTTTCATAATGTCTATAATTTTATCACATGATGGAGGTATTTTGACAGTAAAATCCTCCAGTGCATATTGTGTACTCGTAAAACATGTGTCCTTTTATAAAGTTTGAATATATATTTTATCAATATTGGAAAAATGAACTTCTAATTCCATATATATCATATTGTTGTTTTTTGATCTTCGATCATAATCATCTACTCTTCACAATTATTATTCATTGAAATTATTCTTCTTGCAATTTAATTTTTTTATACATAGAATCATGTTCCATGACTTTAGGATTGAAATCATTGAGATCAATAATATTTGTCAAGATTTCATTATGTTCCAAGATCTTTTCATCTAGAGTATTAATATTTTTTAATGAATACCACATAGAAATTATTAATTTTGGAAGATAATTGGATAACAGTAAGACACTTATTAGAAAAAGTATAACTCTAAAAATGATAATAAAAATGCACATACATAATGTCTCAAAAATCAAAAATCAACCTAATCTATGCCTCTAGAATGGATGCTCCTCTATCCCACAGATAGGTGTATACTGGACACATCCACATCATGTCAGTCTCTGTCTGTGCTCTGGTGTACATTGCACATCATCCTTAGCAGCCACCCCCACATCCTCATATGTGAAAAGAGGTGGATGTACAGTCTCACTGTCTATACCCTTTCCTGAATCTAATTATAGTGCAAGCTGGCTGGAACTCTCACCAACATGGAAAGAAGATGGTTGTTGTGTTGTGGATTCCTGTAATAAAGATTCCAGGTCAACCCAGTCAGCATGTGTATCTACCTGTGGCTAAGCTGAAGAAGCAGGAGGAGCATATGACTGTTCATGCCGAATACCCTCCTATAGTGGAAGAACAACATCTGACTAATCAAGTTGAACATCCTCCTCATGTGGAACATCAAGATCCATAATAGGTTAATCACCCCCTAGTATATCTATATGATCCTCAGTAGGCTCTGTAGCCTCCTCAGCATGCGGTGGATCAAAGAAAATGCAATGATAAATATCGTCCATCGAAGGAAGCAACCATGATACAAGGGTGTTAAAATATGTTGGGTCAAATATAGTGTGCTCTACTGAACTAAACATGTGTAGTATACAATAGATACGGGCTTCCAATGAAAAAACATTATGTTCTTATGTAATAGTAAAAAATTACACTGAACTGTTGAAGGAACTATGTATACCAGCTCATGAAAGACTCGTTCGTGTCATGTCAAAAATATGAATAGGGACCTGTTATACCAAGCTGCATAATCCATCTGATCCACCAAATGAAAATGCACTATCCCCACCCCTCGAAACTGGAAGTCCTGTCGTCTATCCCATAAATCAATATATCTGGCGTGGTATCTCCTCCAATCAAAATCACTCTTCCTTGACATCTTTAGAGAATGCAGTGAGTCTAACTAACTATGCGGGTTAGGAACAGGCTGAAAGAATCTAATCTTCCTCATAACTCTGTTGGTCTGATTCCACTCGACTATATGAAAATGTATCAATGGAATCGTTTAAGATCCGATAGCATGAATTCTCGTACAGTGTGGTGGAAGACTCTGGATAATAGCATTTGTATATGACATCCATAAAATCTAGAAGAAAAAATAAAAAATAAATTAATAAATTAATAAATTTATAGTAAATAATAAGGATTTAACAATATAAATAATAATCACTTACATCATGTGGTTGAATACTGTCCAACATAAGTCTACAGGCATGGACGTCGTGTCTGGGGGAATCTGAATATCGATGTGCCTGACTCCACTTGTAGATAATATTGTTATATTCACATTTCATAATAGAATGTTATAAAATTTAAGTTAGATAGTATAAGGAATGAATAACATAACAACATCCACATGGATCCTCTTCTACAATATCTCTTGGTAATGGAAAATGAGCAAGTGGAGCTAAATGAGGGATGTTCTCACATACCCACATCTGTAGAAGAACCATGCATCACGTGATCTGCATCTTATCGATGCAGCATGCGCTACATAACGCCATGTATGTATATTCAAGACAATTATACCCCCATCTATATCATTCGGCCTCGTCCAAATCCTCCAAAAAAGATAAATACATCAAATGTAAAAAATTAGTGGAGTGATCAACAAAAATCATGCCACCGATCAACCTCAAAATATATGCTCATTCAAATCACAACACAGTGATCTCATCGGCATCCTTTAATAACTATGTGAAGTGCTGGTCTATCCAATGAACACATAATCTACCACCAATGATGGTCCTTCAATCATCAAGGACCTCTATGCCCAATATTCTATGAAAAAGCTCTAGAAAATATGCTCCAACTCGGCCATTCAGAGTCGCACCATCGATGGGGAGGACCAACATAATGGCCACATCCTATAGGGTAATAGTCATATCCCCTCTCTAATGTGGAATGTATTTGACTCTGGCATCCATCTCTCTACAAGCACAGCAATGATCTAATGATTGAGAAAGGTGATGTCGCACATCGCTATTCCATAGAATCCATCACGACGAAGATGAGGGATGATACCGAGAGGTAGTGCGGTATGATGGAAATGGTGAGACCTGAATACACTCAAAAGAGGAACTGGAGGTCTCTCTAAAAGTAGTCGTTTTACATGAGTATCTTGATATGTGAGCAATGGAAAATCTTACATCTACACAAATGATATAATCGTTACATTATTATAGTGAATTCAATAAAAATTTTCAACTATTATTTAAATAAATCTCGAACTATGAAATGAAAAAGTATTGTGTTAATATTTTCGATGTATACTTGATTTTTTGTGTGTGGATTATTGTTTGTATTACTTGACTAATCCTCTCAATAAATAAAGGACCCTATTACCTAATTTTGAGATTAAATATTTATGAGGTCTACATTAATTAAAACCTATAGATGTGTTCTAAGAATTTCATGTGGGCTTCTATGAGATAGTTCTTTTGTGTGTCCCATAAGATACTTAAATGAATATGGATGATAATAATATGGATGGTACAAGTGATATTTCATTTTTCTAATATAATCTCAAGGTACTATGCATTGGTTCATGTGCTATGAGCGGTTTAATAAAAAAATTCAACTGTTATTTAAATAAATCTAGAATAATCAAATGAAAAATGAGTGTGTTAATATTTTTTATTTATACATCATTTGTTGTGTGTGGATTACTATCTTTATTACATATGGAGGCATTATATATTTATTTTCTTTCTATGTTGATTTTTTTTAATAGTTTGAGTATCGCAATATGTATTATTAGATAATCAAAAAAACGAAACAAACCAAAATTGAAACATGTTAGAAATAGAGGAAGTCAGAAATAAAAGGATTCAATACTGAAACTTCCACATAGAAATAAAAATATACATATTCATGATATGATAAAGAAACTCAATCATGGAACAAGAGATGTGGAGCTCTATGATGCCACTTGGGGACATCTCGTATGAGTTTTCCCTTCTCCATGACAAATACTGCATCATATTCTCCCTCCTCGTTGTCAAGGACAATCCATTTCATTTCTAATTAAACATGATTTTGGTCTTCCTTGGGGTCATAACCTAGTATTATGAGTCCAATAATTAAAAAAATGATAAACATTGAAAAAATAAAAAATGAAAAAAAAAACCAAATTATGAAACCTGGAAATATCAGGGATGATGGTCGGCTGATCAGAAAGCAATGAGATAGAATGAAAGTCACCAACAGATATCCAAGCTACACTAACATTTAACCAAAGTGCTCATGTCATACACTGGGTCCGAATATGGCTCCCATGTAATATTTACTGAATCACAAGCTATGATAACATGTGCACATGGATATCTAAATTCATAAATGTTTCTGCAATCACAGTATCTGTTATCTGACATCACTACAAATAGTCAACCACTAGTGCGTCTAGCCTGGTCATAACACAATCTTACATGAAAGCTTGTCTTTTCCCTGTTAAACGCTAGAATAGTCCATCTGGAAGCCTCATTCAGTATCATATCAATATCACTTTGGATGTGTTGCGTAAAACGCATTCCGTTTTCTATCCCCTAATAGGCCTTTTGGGACCGGTCAAAAAATTAGTGAACACATCTACAAAATGACTCTTTCACTAACTCTGTGATCAGAAGATTGTGCACATCCTTGATGACCCCATTTATGCACTCCACTATATTAGTGTTCATATGGACATATCTTCTACCACCATCATATGCTAATGACAATTTATCCTTCGAAATATGCATCATATATTCATACACATCTTCATTAGCAGTTCGGATCTCTTCAAGGTGTCGGTCAAAACTTTCTTGTTGGGCATCATATGCTGAAACCATAAAAGAATAATGTATTAAAAAAGAGAATAAATATTGTTTGAAAAAATAAGTTTAGGAAAACATACACAACTTGAGGATTTCCTTCTTTATGGAATCATCTCTGAAATGATTATTCAAATTACTTTCAATATGTCTAATGCAATATGGATGATAAGCATTCACCTCTGTCCATGAAACCCCATCACTAACCACGACCTCTATAATCTCTTTATGGTGATCAGATATCAGACACACGCCATGGTTTTGTGTGACATGAACACGTACACATGCCAAAACCAACTCCGACATTCAAAATTATCCTTTTCAACAATAGAAAAAGAAAGTGGTAGAGGAGAACAATTACTATCCTGTGTGGCCTCAGTGAGTAGAACATCTGCATAAATTCCATACAAGAAGGTAACATTGACTTGAATAAATTGTTTACAATAGGGAAAGGCAACAATGCATTTCCTGAATTCCCAAAATACCATATTGAACTTCACCTTTTTTTGATCAACATGGTGATTGGGGGATACATACTCAACAATGTCCAACTGATAAACAATATGATTTTTGAGAGATAACAATTCCATATATTGTGGCAACATAGCATAAGATTCATCCCGATCACTATTAACTTTTACAATTGCCTTCTATTTTCATTCCATGCTTTGGTATATGATATCTTGTAGTTATTCAACTATTGGATTCTTTCCTGAACAAGGGAAATGGGAACATCATGACATGTTCGTATCATCTCACAAATAACATTTGATATAAAATATGAATCAAGGAAAGAGTGATCCTATGACAATCATGGATGCACACAAGTGTGTGGCCCTTCTAATTTGGTTATCCTCCAACATGAAAAAAAATATCAAACATTTCCATTAATTGAAATTTAGATTATGGTCCATATTTATTATAATGAATTATATATTTTTTATTCTTTGACTCATCCACCACAAATGAGAAAGGTGGCTCAATGTGGTATTTATTTATCACATTTTTACTTTCAAACTCCTTCCAGACATAGATGGTGTTATCATTTAATGCAAACCTATTCCATATAATGATAGGGAATTCCAAATCCTATGTAATTACATCCCAATCAAAATGTTGTTCAAAAGACATTCCTTTAAATATTAATCTCAATAATGAAGGGTGATTACCACTAACTGGTGGATTTCTTGGATGTCTACCTATCAAAGGTACCTTAGAAGGTTCATTTCCCACATCACCCTCACCCACATCTCTCAAAGGAACCTCATAAGGTTCATTCCCCACATCACCCTCACCAACATCATCTCATGATGGCTCCCCATATTATTCTTTCTTAGATAAACATTCATTCACTATATCAACAAACAAATGGATGTCATCAACATTTCCTTCTAAATTTTGATTATATTATTCATAACTTGCATATATTACTGAAGTCAAATGAGAAGGAGGCAATGAAAAAACTGATGTGAAGGGTCAACTTGTACAGATCTCAAAAAACACGGTTCTATAGTAGTCAGTTGCACCACATATATATCAGAACTCCCCACATACAACTCCATCAAACCATTAGCACACTACTTTATAAATAAGGATGATGCATCCATCCAATCATCATCATCGACCAAAGGGTACTCGGTGTGCTAGAAACATTCAGGATGTTGTATATTTTGATATGTGATTGAAGAAATGGATTGATTGGCCCTAAATTTTAACCAATTATAAATCTTATTTTGAACTGCATCTAATTCTATTCAACCATAAATATTTACCACTCTATAGGTGGCACACTATAGCTAAATCCCTGCTCTGTATAAATGGTCTCACCATTACAAATTATTTATGTAGACATTATTACCTATAAAAAAATTAAAAAAATATTATATACTACATAAATATTTTACATTATTTAATATAATGTTATATATTTTAATTAGTTTTGAATAATTAATCATGAATTGATCTTGAGACTTATGATAAGTTAATCATTATTTGATAAACTAAAGAAAACCTATGGGTAGACTCATGGAGTATCTATTATCAAATATTTCAGCAACCGTTAGTCTCCTTTCAAATAGAAATTCCTCTTGTCAAATGATTGTTCTCAAATGTCTCTTCGGGGACACCTCTCTGGGGACCCCTCTTTAGGGATGCCTCTTGTTGATTGCCTTTTAATTACAAATTTACTCACATGCATGTGAGGGGGTCAAAGGGTATGAAATACATATCTTTTTTTAAGCGGACATGCAGGTCCTTACATACTTAGTCAGATATGACTCACATGTCATCAATAAATAAAAATAAATGCAATTATTACAAATTAAATAACCACATTCACAAAACAAGACATGCAATTTCAATTATGCATCCGTCAATCATCTCAAGATTAGTCATCACACAACTTACCATGTTTTTGGGTATACTTATTATATCTATTACTATATGAAATACATATTTAATATCTAAACCTATTTTATATTTATTAATTTTAATTATAACTAATATAATTTAAAAAATTTAATTATACAAAACTGTTTTTATACCACTATCTGAAAAAGTTTCCTACATATTTTTTAATAAATTTAAATATGACACATATAACTAATATATTATTCAATAATTATATTACTAGTGTATAAAATATAATAATTTAAATTAATATTACGTTCAAAATAAATTTTTTATGACATATTTAATTTTCATAAACATTTAATATGAATTCATACAACATTTTAGATATGAAATAATTAATTTTCCTAAATATTCTATACGAATTCATACATCAAACACATTGATCATAAATTAAATCATACAAAAGACACTAATTTACATATCAATATATATGAAATAAATAAAACATACACATAAACAATAATTTCTACATATCACAAATCAAATAAATAAATTATAAAAATTAAATAAAAAAACACAATTAAACAATTGAAAATTTAAATATAATTTTTACCTTCATTAAAGCAGCAAAAATATGTTGAGAAAGAAATTTTGTAGATCTTTGCAAAAAAATCTAGAAGAGAAGATTAAATTTGGGGGGGAGACCCCATTTTATACATTTTCTCAGCCAGATGTCTGAACCTCATTCATGCATCTTCAGCACAGAGATATGTGTGAATAGGGTTCACACATCCTTTGAAGACCGGATGAAGGATGCACGAACCCCATTCATGCATCTCTCCATTCCAAAGATTAGTGGATAGGGTTCATGCATCTGGAGACCCATTTTTAAAAATATTTAAAACCATGTCTTTTTTTGATAATTTTTTTTAAAACCCATACATATAAAAAAATTGGGTACTCTATAAAGTAGAGATCTTCTCTCTCTATCCTTTTATGGTGATAACTATGGTGATATCAACATATTAAGTGTATGTGATATGACTTGATCTTCTTTAGATCTAGTAGTGAAATAGAGACCTAGTGGTGGGGCTGGAGGGATGTGCGGCTTTATGCCACAAGGCGTGACCATTATCCTGATGGCAGTGTGGCAGGGATGTGGGTCACGGGAACGACATCTGGTATGGGATCCTAGGTGTTTCTCCACCAGTGAAATACAAAGTGTGATGTCCATGGGGCTATAGGTGCTGCAAGAAACATTTTTGGTGTGTTGTGGTGGGGGTGGGTCTCAGGCATAGTTGATCTACCTGGTGATCTTCCTACAACCAGAATTTTTCGGGCCTGGCAGGATGGTAATCAGGCAAGCCACGAGCAACATGACTGGTTTAGCAGGAGTGAATTGTGACAGTGGGCAATGTCGGTCATGTTGTTAAAAATATAATAAATTTATTTATTTCATTTGAATATCAATACAATTATAATTATAATTATAAATAAATTTATTATAAATGTATTTATATATAAATAATAATATATAAAATAAATATATTAATTATTTAAATATATTTATTATAATTTCATAACTATTTATTAGAACATAATATGTTCATGAGTATAGTATGAATGAATTATACAGGTTTCAATATATAAATGTAAATTCATAATGATGAATACATAACACATGCATGCATACATTGGTAAAATATATAGTAATCTTAACATTTGGTTAACATAGCAACTCAATAACATCCACAAATAAACTTATGATCATATAGCATCAATTATATACTCATGTATCAATATATAAATATAAATAATGACAATCATATCCATAAATTTCATATTTATCTCATGATATATATATATATATATATTTAAATATATATATTTATTTATTATAATATTATAAGTAATTTTTTTAAACAATATATATATATGAATTATTAAAAAATATATATTAATATATCATATTTGTATTAACTAAAAAATTGAGTTTTTAATTAATTTATACAAATAATCATTATTTTTTATTGTAAAATATAATAATTATATATACGTAATATCTTTTTTATTAAAAACCACTATCAGCCAAAATATTAGTGAAAATAAATATTTTTTACCAGTGCTCAAAAAGGGTCCACCTATATCAGCCCTTTTTTAGCACTGATAAATGTCACCTTTAGTAATGGTTTTAGCTAGTGCTGATACAGTTAAGGTTTTTATTTGAACATTCTACTTAGCTCTGATAAAAGTTGATACATCCCTTGCCTAGATATGAAATCGTGATTATTTATTGATTGTTCGTATTCCATATTATTCTGAATATATATTCAGTTGGGCCAAATAAATTTTCTCAATACTGTTTCTAAATGTTTTAGATATTACATTTAATTATGATTAACTCTTAGAATATTATCCATTAGGTATTGGGATCTTGATATTTTTTCTATTTATAATATCTTATGCATGGATGAAAACCTTATGTTTCAATATTTATCTAATGATTTAATGTTACATATCATCAAAAGCTAATGGAAATATCAGACATATCAATATTTTTTCGATGAAAAATATCTTACACATTATTATGAAGGATATTAAATATGATGATTTTTAAATTCTACAAAAGTATAATATCTGACATATTAAAAATAACCAGAGCCCATTTATCGCATATTAAGAATTCGACAAAGTGAATTAAGTTACAAATCCTTAGTAGATTTTGAATTAATGTTAAACATTTAAAGATTTGAGTATTTCAATAAGGGACATATATTACACATTCAATATGAGTTCTGAAGAATCTATAACATATTGTTTTTTGGGAAACTAATATATGCTATGTGTTGATTAAAAAATTATGTTTGTGTTCTATAGTAAGGATTTCAATATTTTGGTAAATTATAGAACATGAGTTAAATAAATTATATTAAAAGCATGGTTACACTGCCAACAATATTTACACACACTACAAGAAAAAAACAAACAAATGGATCAAAGACTTGACCCCATGACTGGCTCCCCTAACCCATCCCCTATCACTCTAGCCACATGTGTGGGGATGTTAAAAACATTATATTATTCATTGATAAAATGGTGGATATCTAGAAGTAAACTATTTTTTTGCAGCTCCTGGAATATCAGCTTGGGGCACCCACATTATGTGTTACTGGGCACTTTCAACCTCAAGGAATATTTAGAGGTTGGAAACAACATTGACATCAGCGTTACCAAGGATGTATCTATGGGGTTGATTTGGTGGGATAAATCTATTTATTGGATAGACTGAGGTCTTTTCATGCATATTTGGTTTTTATCAGGTGGGGTTGGTTTAACATCAATAGTTTTGGTTGGTAATTGTAATAACAAGTTAAATCAGCATGGGGACATGTGGTGAAGGAATGGTGGCCAATGATTATTGTGGACAAGGTGGTGATTAGAGCATTCATAAAACTCCTAGGGTTTCCCTATATGCCACATTTTTAGTTTGGGCCTTTTGTTCATGTATTTGTCATTATGTCTTTGTGCATACTATACATTTTCATATTTTTGGGGAATTTAGGACATTAATTTCTTGGATTATTAACAAGAATGGGTTTCTTCTAATCTAGTAAAAATGATGGTTTCTTTTCCTTTTGATAAAGGGTTTGTCCCCCAACCATTTTCAAAAAATGATAAATATTGTTGGAGTATTTTATGTTTACTAAAATGATTGTTTTTATTCTTACCATATGTTTCGTAGGATATTTCCATGTGAATATTATCATTAAAAAACATGGATATTATAGAAATTTTAATTTCATCCATTGAAGATAATACATTGAGGAAGTGATAATGTGTACACAACTTGTTACATTATTCTAAAGTGCTATAATGTTTGATTGACTTGTTGAGACATTGCTGGAATATTGCTTGAGATTCATTGTTACATCATCTTTGAAGGAACAAATACAACATTTCTATCCAACATCTCGTTTTAAATTTAATGTGGTTATTTGTTTTTTTATTATTTTTACTATCACCACTACAGATATTTCATTTAACAGTGTGTAAAAAGGCCATTAACAGTGATAAAAAAGCATTTTGGTCTTTAGTGACTTCAAATGGGGGTCCCCTTTATTAGTGCTAAAATATTACTGATAAAGGGGACCTTTATATATGATAATAAAAGGGAAAATAAAGGAAACCCTTTATCAACACTAGTTTAGCACTAATAATGGTTCCCCATTATCAACGATTTCAGTAGCACTGATAAAGGCCCAACATGGTACAATGTATTGTTTGTATAACAACACAGTGTATTAAATTGTAACCTATATAAAAAATATATAATTTAATTGAAAGAAATTTTACATCACGAATACAAAAAAACACTACCATATACATTTCAAATAATGTTTAGTATAATTACATTTACAATTACTATCCAAAAACATTTGAAAATACTAATGTTTCATTATCTTTAGCACCTGTGATCCCCTCTCACAAAATTCCACCCATTTTATAAGTTACAATACAAGTCAACCTAAACCAAGAAAAAAAAATCCACCTAAAAAAGAAGAAAAATATTATGTTAGAAATACTATAAAAAAATAAATTAAACATTAATATGAAAGAGTAAATTAATAAAATACCAATTTTAAATAAAACAGACACACTTGCAGTTATACTGGTCAAACCATGAATCGTATTAAGGTGCATTTGATTCCAAGACATCAAAAATGGGTTATGTAATGTTGTATTAAAGTATCAAAACTATCTGAATGTGTTTTAATAATTTTGATTATGTCACTTGTTCTTTTTAATAAAATTATGGTAAATTTCAAATAATGACATAGTTTTAGTCATACCGGTCACACCGTGTGTCATATAAAGGTGTGTCTAATTCCTAAATGTCAAAAATTACTTATGAATCATTATATTAATGTATCAAAATAATCCGAAGGCATTTTCTTAGTTTCTAGAATGTCACTTTTGTTTTTTACTAAAATTTATTACAAACTAAAACCACAAACTTTGAGTCATAAAGGTCACATTTTGTGTCTCCATGACACGAGACTACTTCCTACACATCAAAAATAACTTATGAATCATTTTTCTACATTATTATGAAAATTGGAGCATGTTTGGTTGGTTTTCATTGAGTGACACATGTTTTTAACTAAAATGTCAATTTTAAACCGATAAGAGTCACTTTGAGTCATACCAGTCACACCGTGTGTTATATTAAGGTGGGGTTGATTCTTACACATCATAAATGACTCATGGGTCATTTTCATAATATTTGAAAATAATTTGAAATCCTTTTCTCAGTTTTTAGTATTTCATTTGTACATTTTACTAAAATTAATGTCAATTTTAAATAAAAAGATACACTTAGAGTCACATCGATTGCACTCTTCATCAAATTTAAATGAAATTGATTCCTAAATCTCATAAATGACTTATAGATTATTTAATAAATTATCAAAATAATCCAAATATATTTCTCAGTTTTCAGTCTGTCACGAGTTATTTTTATTAAATTTAATGTCATATTAAATAAAAAGACACACCTAGAGTTATACTAGTCACACCATTCTTCATATTGAGGTTCAGTTGATTCCAACACATAAAAATTACTTATGAGTCATTTTTTGGATGTATCAAAACAATCTAAATTTTTTCCTTGGTTTTCAATACGTCATTTGTTCTTTTTACAGAAGATAATGTCAATTTTATATAAACAGACACACTTGGAATAATACTAGTAACATAGTGCATCAGATTGAGGTGAAACTGATTCTTAAACACTAAATATTACTTATGGATCATTGTCCTAATGTATCAAAAAAATCTGAATGTGTTTTTTATGTTTTGAGTACGTCACTTGTGTTTTTTGTTAATATATCATTTGAAACTGGAAACAATACCTTTTAGTAATATTAGCCGCATCGTGTGTCAGATTGATGTGATACTGATTCCAACATATCAAAATTAACTTAGTTATCATTTTTCAGAATAATCAAGATTTATAGAGTGTGTTTGTTTGGTTTTCATTGAGTAACACGTGTTTTGAACTAAAATGACAATTTTAAACTGATAACAGACACTTTGAGTCATACTGATTTCATCCTGCATCAGATTATGGTGTGGTTGATTCATATACATCACAAATGACATATAGATCCTTTTTAAAAAGTATCAATAAAATCTGAATTCATTTATTATGTTTTTAGAATGTCACTTTTTTTACTGAAATTAATGTCAACATTAAATAAAAAGACACACATTGAGTCATACCTATCACACCATGCATCAATTTGAGGTACGGTTGATTCCTACATTTCAAAAAAAAAATGATCATTTTCCTAAAGTATAAAAACAATATGAATGTGTTTTATTGGTTTCTATTATGTCACATGTTATTTTTACCAAAATTAATGTAAATTCTAAATATGTAGACACACTTGGATTTATACCGGTCACACCATTTGTTAGATTGAGGTGCAACAGATTCCTAAAAGTCAAAAATGACTTATGGATCATTTTTTTAACGTATAAAAATAACCCGAATGAGTTTTTTTAGTTTTGAGTATATCAATAGTGTTTTTTTATTAAAATGTATTTGGAAAGTAAAAACTCACACTTTGAGTCATATCAGTCACATCATGTGTCAGTTTGATATGATACTACTTCTTACATGACACAACTTACTTATGAATAATTTTCAAAAATTATGAATACAATTGGAGTTAATTTTATTGGTTTTTATTGAGTGGCATTTTTTGAACAAAAATATCAATCTTAAACTGATATAATACACTTTGAGTCATACTAGTTTCACTATGTGTTGGATTAATGTGTGGTTGATTTGAACTCATCAATAATTACATATGGATCAATTCACCGATGTATTAAAATAATGAGTTTTCTTGGTTTTCCATATATAACTTGTTATGTTCACTAAAATTAATGTAAATTTTAAATACAAAACAAACTATGAGTCATACCAGTCACAATATGAATCAGATTGAGGTAGGGTTGATTCCTACATGTTAGAAATGACTTAAAAATTGTTTTACTAAAATATAATAACAATCCAAATGTTTTTTATCAGTTTTAGTATGTCACTTGTTCTTTTTACTAAAATTAATGTCAATTTTAAATAAAAAGGCGCATCTAGAAAATATTTGTCACACTGTGCATCCAATTGATGGGTAGATGATTCCTACAAGTCAAAAATAACATATGGATCATTTAATTTAAGTATCAATGAAATAAAAATGTGTTTACATGGTTTCCAGTATGTAACTTGTTCTTTTTTCTAAAATTAGTTTCAATTTTAAAAAAAATACAAACTTGGATTTATATCGGTCACACCATGTGTAGTATTGAGGTATGGTTGATTCATACACTTCATAAATTACTTATGGATCATTTTTCTAAATTATCAAAAAGAATATGAACATTTTTTCTCTGTTTAGAGTATGTCATATCTTTTTTTACTATAATAAACACCAATTTAAAAAAAAGACGCAGTTAATGTCATATAGGTCACACAGTCCCATTTCCTTTCATTGTCGAACTTCCAACACTACATATTTATCTTATCTTCTTAGTTAAAAAACATTCTTATAATCTTTAGGTTTTAAATAATGAGAAATGGTTTTCACCTAAGAACATCAAATTAATATGCAGTGTTGGTAGTTCAACAAATAATGAAAATGGAAAGTGTTGTTTCATTTTTAGAAAGGAACATGTAATATCTTTTGTAGATTATTGTACATATTTGAAAGAAAAATATGAATTCCCAATAGATATGAGAAAAAAATAAGTAATAAATAAAATTTATATGTAAATAACTTTGAAATATTAGATATAATGATAAAAAATGTAATTAAATATGTAGTTGGAATTCACTGTTTCATAATGGTTGTATACATTATTGACACATTAACATATTTACATTATCTTAGTTGCATCTATGAAGTCAAATATCTCATGAGCATGATCAAATTCTAAAAACCAACCCAACTCGATCAAAATATTCAACCTATAAAAGAAAATAATTCTCATGTGAGTAAATCTAAAAGGATATAAATGAAACATAAATATTAAACAATCCATTACTTCTATGGATAATTTTTTTCTATTAAAACATCAAGATTAACAATCTGATAAAGAAGAAAGGCATGAAATATGGACATAAATCTTATATAATAGTCAAATCTTTTAGGAATAATGAAAAATAAAACTACATTTCATTTTATATGTTTTTGATAAAATGGAGAAATTATATCATAACATTACCATTACATCATCAAAAAGGGGTTCCTTCGTTATAGTCTATTCTTCTAAGGGATTTGCAATATCATCATGTGTAGAAGATATTGTCTACATGAGTAGTAAAACATTTAATTTAGATTATTTTCATATAGTAGAGAATATATAATGAAATGAGGGTAAAAAAAGTGTATAAAAAATTAATCTTCTCCTTGAACTCTCTTTATTTTTTAATGGTAGAAGGAATTCACCGTTTCATGATTGTTGTATACATTATTGAACCATTTCATTGTTTTCATTATCTTAGTTTCATCCTTAATGTCCAATCTTGCACAAGTTCATTTATTTATTATATTTTTGAAAATTAACAAAATAAGTATTAGATATAAACATTGAGGGAATTAACTAAAAAAGTAGATAAAATGATGAGAAAATTAACTAAATATGATGATGGATGTCATAGCTTCATGATATATATGTACATTCTTCCATATGGTATGTTTCCCATTAATTTCTAAATAAATATATGTCATCTTGTGAAAATGATAATTTTTAACAATTATAGTAGAACTAGAAAAATATAAATACACAAAGGATTAATAAACAATTTAAATGAAATAGTAATTATCTTCTGAAATACAGCTTTGGGGATGCTAGTTTGTTGATTTAATATGATATCTCTCATAAATTTAGAAACTTATTAACCACAGTCTTTTCCATTAGTTTGTCTCAAACACCGCAAAAACATTGAGAAAAATAATAAATTTTTTATTATGTGTTTGGATAGTCAGATCTTATTGTATATACCTTGATATTTTTCAACTTTTAGAACCTGTTAGGATCCTTGTGAGCATGGAATATCTGCATGCCATGATTTTCATGATATTTATACACCTCCCTATCATAATATAATTTTCATTAAAACATAATATAAAATATATACAATGATGTTTAGTTCTAAAACATGGGATGTATTGTAATAAAAATTGACAAACATCATCATGTGTGGTTAGTTTTTTTGGCATTCATGCATTGAATCTAGGAAATAAATCTGTGAAGTATCCAAATTTACCACAATGTCCATCCAATTTTTCCAAAAAATAAAAAAAAGGTATAATTAATGAATGAAATGAAAATTTATTTTATGTGATTAAATTATAGAGTTTTACCCGTATTTTGATGGTATTAAGAAGATTCTGTCATTTGTAAGTTTTATTTGAAATGACTTGGCTAGTTTTTCCACTATTTCATTTATTTTTGTTGATTTTATTTCTTTTTTTTTTCAAAGTGACATAAAGAATAATGAGTCCAAATTAAAGTTCACGGGGAAATCCATTCAATTAGTATTGATATATATGACTTAAAAAGTAGGAAATGTATTTAGTCATAATTAACACAGTATATAATCTATTGGGGAAAACCCAAGAAAAAACGCCTCATGTTCCCATTTACAATTGAGACTCCTATCCATTCATAATTGAGGATTTCATTTACATTCTCAAGATCAATGAAGTCGGTAACATCCTCTCCTTAGATTTTTTCTTCAAAATCAACAATGTGATTACTACAACCTTGTAAAATAGTATCCAAATGAATCTTCAATGTTAGTAAATGGAGATATTGAACGCGATGGGTGAAAGTACATTCTAAATATCTTTTTGATTGGTTGGTTGATCCTTGTAATGGTTTTGATATGACCATTCATTTCACCCCTTCCCTTTTTCCATATGCGATAACATTAATCGGTTTAGAATGTTTTTTCAATTTTCAATGGCTTATCATTAAAAATAAATTTGAAATTAATACATACTTATAAACATGTTCTTTTACACAAAAAGACAGCCATGCTACAAATATCCCAATATCTTGGTAGAACGTATCAAAATCTACATCATCAACTGGGATAGGTAACTCAGAACTCGGCTCATGAGCTACACTAATTGTGACTCTCACATGACCTGATAGAGGTGGTCTACTGTGTAAAGTGTATTCTTGAATATTGAACATGGTAGTCCTCATAACATGAAAATGGTTTGGTGTTTATAGATATAAATCATAGCAATTTTCACCATATATGATATCAGTACAAGAATGGTATTCCTGAATTAATGATTAGAATTTCAAAGAAACAATTATTAGAATATTTATTACTTCATCTAAGACATATATTTTAGGGGAATGGCACATCTCAATGATGGTGGTGGTGGGTGGGGTATAGTTCTTTATTTAATGGATGTTGCTGAGTTTTTTCTTCTCTTTGTTTCCACCAATTACATTTCTCAGAAATCAGACTGCAAATGAAATTTTTCCTAAAGGGATGATAATATTTCTTTTATCTATTAATTTTTTTTATCTTTATCCTCAGGTTATTTTTTTCTCAAAATTTGTTCGAGGTATCACCCCAAAACCTGAACCTCTCACACAACCATAATATTTAGGCCACTTCAAGGCCACATATAATAGGTTCTTATCTAGTACAGGTGTTGATGATTCCTATGTCTAATATGGATTTAAAATATAGGGAAATAATTAATCATTGTTATATAATAGAAACTTAAATGAATTTTTTTTATTATGTCATATTTACACATGTTTCCCACACCTTTTCTGTATTTTAATCTATTGGTATGTCATATTTATTTACACGTGCATCATTCCATAGAACATGAAATGTGATGGAAGTGGATTTGGATTTGGATTCATAAATATATATTTAAATAGGGGAACATAATTAAGTTGTCATTTCATGTCACAAAAATTTATTATGGTAGATTTAAAATACATACCAATCTTTTTCAAGGGAAGCATACCCCATCATTTCTCTACAGTAAGGGTACATTGGTTTTTTTTCCCATTACTTATTTTCATCACTTATTTTATTTTTCATAAATCAAAAATTATCAATCAAAGTGATGAATACACATATTGTAAAAAAATGTATTCCCATCCAAAATATACATAAAAATATATATCTACACGACAAATAATAAATGTATCACATGCTTCATGGCTTATTAGGTGTTCATACATAAGAGGTGAGTGTGGATTTATTTTCACTTCAGCATCATTAATATGAAATATCATTAAAATTATTTGAAATCCTTTGTGAATCCTTCTAGAAAGAATTAATACACATTTCTTATTGAATTTATCTACTATAAATGCACTCTATAAGGGACGATGAAGACTAAGTAAATGTTTTATTAATTTTTTTAGTACAATAAAGAAGGGATATCATACTATTATAGTAATCTCTTCCCAAATCAGTTTCTTTTGTGTGAGAACCCCATAGTGTGACAAATATACATCATCCAATACAATATGTTGAGTGATGAGCGTAATGTAACTATGAAACATATCCTTTTTTTGGTTAACAAGCTATCTCCGTACATTCGATCTGAACTTGAATTTGATGTCTTTTTTTCCTTAATCATTTTGGTTGACACTGTCATGCTATGAAACTTTTTTTTAAAGCATCGATTCTTCACCATATTCCATTTCCTAATATTTAACATTGTCAATATATTTCCCATCTAGATTGGTAGAATCAACATGTTCATAAGGGCATTGTTTCTTTACACTGGGAGAAGTAGCAAGTTGAAAAACCTATTTTTCCTTAGGACAAGGAGCATCAGCATGTGCAGAGGTCATTATCTATATAAGTGGTTTAACACTTAATTTAGATTATATAAATGTAGAAGTGAACAAACAATAACATGAGGTAACACAATATATATTTCAAAAAAAACTGATTATTGAAATCTATTTTTTAATGGTTGATAATATTTGACCCCTATATCTATTATAAAAATCCATTTATTGTGGTCTCCTATGAAATAAAAAACCTCATCTATATTGGGAGCATTGTGAAATGATTTCATCGTTCTAATCAAAGGGAAATACTCAGTTGAATTTTTATATCATCCCTCAGTGGTTTGGGTTGATAATAGAACAATTGGCCACCTTCAGTTTATAGGATCTGGAACATAAAATAATTATACTTCCTGTGATTCCATGTCATGACCACCTCCCACAAAAAGTACTAAAATGAGGGGAGAGAGATAATTACCCATGAGTTCCACCTCTAGTAAGCACTGAAGGTATAATAAACTCACAATATGGGAGGCATTTCCCTTTCTAAGGAAAAAATATCTACAGATAGGATAAATAATCCATAATCAACTCCATGAAATATATATAATAAAAAAATCCATCCCATAGTGCATGTGTAAATAAAACTGATTCAAGTAAAAGTCTTCAAAGTAAATACCCAAAAAAAATTAGAGCAGAAACACAACAACTATCTGAGGGTACGGTTAGTAAATACCAATAGAGTTAACATAAACCTCCTAGAAACTTGAAAATATATTTTATATATGTTGGGTGAGCATAAATGTATACTTAGTAGGGGAAAAAGTCTCTCAGGAACGTGTAAAAGAAGTATAATAATTCACCCATGGGAAAACTACATAACCAAACAGAACCTAATAGGTATACTAAAGAGATACCCGACCTCACCTAGGCTCTCTAAAAAAATAATGCATCCATGTAATATAATATAATACAAAACACACTAATGATAGGGTACCCAATACAAATTTTCCACTAATTAGCCGCTCTCACACCCTAATGGAAAATTTACTAAAGCTCCTACCTCTTCTGAATATATCACAACAAATCACATCCGCACAAAAATGGGATTGAACACATAGCACATCCTTCTCACACACACATGGACCACACAAAACATCACGTCACATCAATTCCCACAAACAAACACTTGGGCCAGACATCACATTTCATCCTGATGACACCTGAGACAAATCATCACAACACATCCCGAAGAAACATGGGACCACACATCGCAACCCATCTTGAAGACTCCTGGGACAACACATCACAACTCACCCGAAGACACCCAGTCTATTATCACATGGAAGATGGATCAGAGAAGAGCGGTTGAACAACCATCCATCCTACCTCTGGGATGTTGGTAAAGACACCCATGAATAACTATGTGGGTTTCAACACATTGTGATCGATGTGGGTGGATTGTGTATAGAAATAACATGGAAAATAAAATGTATAAATTTACATATATAAATATATAGAATCCCCACCAACGAGTTTACAAGAAGATCACCAACCAACTCACAATGTCCCCCGCATCCACTACCAAGACTAAATGCACAATCCCACACAAGAAGAAAGAATGAACTAGTTTGTTTTCAGTCATTAGATAATATGAAACCATTTTCTATATTCTCTGTTACCAACCCATTCTATTAAAACAAGTTCATAGGGTTATTTTCAAATCTCATTATTATCATCATCTATAAAAACCGGTCACATAAAACAAAACAACACACAGTAAGAAGCATATTAAAACATCCCAACAACCACATCCACCACCATATTTCATCACAACTCCACTATTTAACTATATCAAGCCCTCTACCTCCATACACATCCTATCTCATACCACATCACAACATATTTCTATTTTTAGAAAGGGATCTCTTATTCAATTTCCCTTTATTTATTTTGGGTGTTATCACAGAATCCATTAGATAACGAGGAATCTAATTCTTTAATAGACTATATGTAATTATCCTATTATATATTACATATTTTTGAGAAACCACATGACATGAAATCCACATTTCACAAGATATAAGTGCATGAAAAGAAAACCAATGACCATTATTTTTAGTGGGTAATCTACCCATACAATTCATAACACAAATAAATAAAAAATAAGTTGTAAGATCATAAATCACATTCCACTGAACCATTATATTTAATTTAAACCAATTATTTTATCTTTCATAGTCTATATTCAACCATGTTTATAGGTATAATGATTATAAACCCATCCAGTATGATACACACAAGAAATGAAATGATGGAAATCCAAAATGGAAGAATGAAGCATTTTCCCCAAAGTTGCTACACCAAAACAGGGGTGCACGTGCATGATGGAACGAATTAAGGGGGCTAGAACCAAAAACATCACCACATTTTAGGAATCTACGAAAGAAGGATCTGGAGCCTCACGCAACAGGAGAAATAAGAAGGAACTGACGAAGGGAATATCTCTTCCTTAGAAGGATTAAATATGAAACTAACAGGATTTGAAATGTCTTAGTTGAACATTAAAGGTAACTATCACTAATACCAAAAGTTTTAGACATTTTAAAGGTATAAAAGAATTTTATAAACTCAATAAATGACGGATCTATTTTGAAAAGAACTTAAAATTCATTAATTAAGTCATTAACCTCATTTATCGTCAAAACAAACATAAAAATAGGAAATGTGGAAAAACAGAAAATTATGGGAAAATGGAAAATAATCTGGTTGAGTCACCGCTAGGATGAGGCACCCCTAGAATGAGACACCTTCAGGATGAACCATCACTAGGATGAGTCATTTCCAGGATGATCCATAACTAGGATGATCCATAGCTAGATGAGCCACCTCCAGGATGATCCACCACTAGAATGAGGTGCCACTAAGATGAGCCACCATCAGGATGAGCCACCACCAGGATGAGCCACCACAAGAATGAGCCACCAAAAGAATGATCCACCACTAGGATGAGCCAACATTGGAAAGATGGAAATTTGGAAAACTATTTAAATAAATCACCATTGGAATGTATCACATTTATTAAAAACACCACAGACTCCCACAAACACATAAATTATCGATTTTTTTAATGAAACTATCCAAAAGGTTAGGGTTATTACAACAGATACCTACCAAACTAATCTCTCCCTCATGAATCTAAAACCAACCTAGAAGGAAGGAGAGAAACTTTCAAACAACCATCTCTTGAGATACCTATGAAGGATATCACTATATGAGAAATACTAGCATCCACCAAACCTTCTATCCCAAATAACCAAAACAACTAATCCATACATACTTCACTAAACAAAGGAATAAAATAATTTTATCCTCCAATCAAGAGATTATCTGCTCTGGGTGGCACTAAGTATCCCACAAGAGTTTAATCACATCATAGAAAAATGTGTCTGGATTAAGAACCATGTATTTCTTTTTTTATCACGTCACAACATCGTCACACATCACACAATGAAAAAAACATCAAGGGGAAAACTTTATATCTCATAAAAAACAAAGGTACTAAAAAATTAAAAAATAAAATAGAGAAGAGAAAACTTAAAACAACTCTAGGTACTAGGCTCACATTTGTGTCTTACGCCCCAAGTACTATTCTCTTGGCCACTATAACTCCATAGAACACAGAATAGGGGAATGAACCATCCTCACAACACATTCTAATGATGGTCTTATATCTCCACTAGATGCTCCATGAAGGTCACGTCATCCTCGGTATCCAACTCTCCCCAGTCAATGACATGGGAGTCATCATGAAGATACCGACAGAGGAGAGAGACATAGAAGTCATGGTGGATCCGTTCAAGTTGAGGCAGGAGTTCCAATTGGTAATACACCATTCCAATAGGCCTCAACATCTAAAAGGGCCCAAAAAAATCTGCGTGAGATATTACTTCCATTGCTAAATCTCCACTACCCATGTTAGGGGTAAACCTTCAAGAACATGTTTTCCCCAACTAAAAACATCATAGAACTCATCCTATGATCTCCATAATATTTTTTCCAACCATGTACCATGTTCATACTATATTGAAATAACCGAACTTTCCCTATTGTGTTCCACACCTCCTCAGGACTGAGAACTTCTACATCCCCAACCTCCATCCAACACAACGGAGAAAAACACAACCTCACATACAATGCCTCAAACAGAGCCATAAAAATTGAAGAGTGATAAATATTATTATAAGAGAACTTAACCAAGGGTATGTTTTCTTACCATGATCTGCCAAAGTCCAAGACACATTTTTGCAACATATCTTCTAATGTATGGATAATATGTTATGTCTATCTATCTCTTTGAGGGTGTAAAATAGTGCTGAGACACAATTGAGTTCCAAAAGAATGATACACTCCCCTCTAGACTCATGAGGTGAAACATGCATCTCGATCTGATAGCATGGACCTTTGAACACAATGTAACCATACAAAATCCTCCACATATCTATTATCCAAAGCATTCACTCTTCCTAAATCATTGATCGCTATTAAGTGAGCCAATTTTTTCAACAGATCCACAACCACCTAGATAGAATCACAACCTCCCTATGTTTTGGGTAACCCTATGTATAAATATATCAATATTTCTTTCCATTTTCACTCAGAAACATCTGGGGGTTGCAACAAACCATTCACAAACTAATCACTTTTCCACAAATTCCACCACTTCCAATTTCATCCCAAGCCACCAAAATTGTATCCTCAATCCATGGTATATGTTGGAATTTCTTGGGTGTACCACTAGAGTCCATCTATGAATCTCATGAAATAATTCCCCATGCATTTCTACCTAAAAAAACATACTCCCATGAAACATCATTCGGTTTCAACCATCCTAGAAGCACCCCACTGAAGCATCACCATGTTCAATGCGACTATGAAACAACTATACCTATGAGTCACCCCATAGATACACCTCTACCTACTGCATCAAGGAATACTGAACTATAATCTGAAATAAATAGTCTCTTCCACCATCCACCATGGAATCTAAGTGTAGGGCTTCCAATTCTCCACTGCACTCCAATCATCTATAGACTATTGAAAAAATTATTCTATAAAGTTATGTTAAAAGCATCAACCACAAAATTAATTTTTCTTGAGTTGTAGCAGATCTCAAAATCATAGTCCTGAAGGAACTCCATCCAAATTCACTACCATCGATTTAGGTCACACTAAGAAAATACCTACCTCAAACTCTTCTGATCTGTGAAGATCACAATGTTCTCCCCGATGAGGTATTGTTTCCAGAACTTTAATGAAAACACAAATTCTACTAGCTTCAGATCATGGGTAGCATAGTTTCATGCATGGGGGCGCAATAGCCTAGATCCATAAGAGATCACCACTATTTTCTTCATAAAGACCCATCCCAATCCCAAATATGAAGATTCAAAAATAACTTTAAACATCACAACATCCTCTAGAAACTAAATAATTGGACTGCTGACCAACTCTCGCTTCATGTAACTAAATGATTTTTAGAACTAATCCATCCACATAAAATCCTGGTCCTATATGTTCAATTCTACCAATGGGGATACAATTGGAGTAAAATCAGGAACAAAACTCTAATAATAGCCTATGAGACTAAGGAATCTAGGAACCTCTGCCACATTCTTAGGTTATTCCCAAGAAACAATTTCATCAACCATTGTTGGGTCAACTTCCACACTCCACTAAGACACCACATATCTAAGGAAATAGACCTATAATGTCCAAAACATACACTTGGTAAACATTACAAAGATATGGTGGCATCGAAAAACCTACAAAATAGTTATGTGATGTTTTGAATAATCCTTCTCTAACCTTGATATGGTCAACATGTAATTAATGAAGAAAAAAATACCAGTCTATAAACTCAGGGAACATGGAGTTCATAAGACCCTAGAACATAGGTGGAACATTCGTAACACCGAACGACATGACTACAAACTCGATGTTCCCATATCTGCATCTGAAGACTATCTTCTGGAAATCACCCTTCTTCACCCTCAATTGGTGACATCTAGACCACAGATCGATATTAAAAATCCATATTTCCCTTCTCAGTTTGTTGGAAAGATCGTATATCTTTTGAAGAGGGTATCAAATTTTAACTATCACCTCATTCAATATATGATAGTCCATGCACATCCTCAAAATACAGTCTTCCTTCTTTGCGAACAACTCTAGAGCACCACATAATGACACATTGGTCCAGATAAAACCCTTCTACATAAAATCATCTATCTGAATACTCAAATCCTACATTGAGGGGATATTGATAATGTCCCATGAGTTCAGTATCCAGTAGGCCCATGGGTTGGAAACTAACATCAAGGGTATGAAAATATATTAATATGTGAGGAATTTACATGTACAAGGAGAAATATCACGAGATTTGATGTATCAACCATCATCAACTCCATGAAATATATATAATAAAAAAACATCCAAAAATGCATGTGTAAATATAATAGATACAAATTAAAGTATCCAAAGTAAATATGCAAAAAAATAGAGTAGAAACACAGAAATTGTCCAAGGGTACAACTAGTAACAACCAACACAGTCCACATAATCATCCAGAAAACCTAAAAATAGTTTTATATATGTAGGCTGAAAAAATATGTATATAAAGTAGCAAAACCAAAGTCTCTTGTTCAAAAGTGGAAGGATCATACTAATGAACCTGTTAGAAAACAACATAACCAAACATCACCTAATAGCCAGTATAGCCATTACCCCAACCACACCAAGGCTCAGTAAATAAATAATGCATCCATGTAATATAATAGAATATAAATCACATCAATGATAGGTTACCCTTCACCACATTCCCATTGATAAGTCACTCTCACACCCCAATGGAAAATTTCCTAGCGCTACCACCTCTTCTGAATATATCAAAACACATCCCACCCTCACACACCTTGGAAACACATCACAAAACATCTCTCCTATACTCACCTAGGCCACACATGACATCACATCACATCACATCTCTACCACTCACACCTAGGCCACACATCACATCTCATCCTGAAGAGACCTAGGAAAACACATCACAACTCATCCCGAAGACACCAGGGACCACACATCCTAACTCAACTCGAAGACACATAGGACCACACATCACAACTTTACTAAATACACCTGGTCCATCATCTCCTTGAAGAGGGAGAATGGAAGAGTGGGTGGCCTTCCATGCATCCTCCCACCAGGATAATGGGAATGACACCCCCACATGATTATGCATTTGTCCTAACATAGTGATCTACATGGGTGGGTTGTGTATAGAAATCACAAGGAAAATACAATGCATTCATATATATATATATATATATATCCACAAAATTACCACCTATGGGTTTAAAAGAAGATCACCAAAACCTCACAAGGTCCCCCGTGTTTACTTCAAAGACTAAATGCACAACCCAACCCAAGTAGAATGCAATCCATATTTTTATTTCAGTCATTAGTTAATATTAAACAATTTTCCAGATTCTCCGTTACCAACCCATTTCATTAAAATATGTAAATTGTTTTATATTTCAAGATCATTATTATCACTATAGATACCAACCGGGTACCTAATACAAAACAACACACAACAAGAAACATATTGAAATAGCCCAACAACCACATCCACCACCACCTTTCATTACAAATCCACTACTCAACCATATCAATCCCACTGCCCCCATGCACATTATCACTCATACCACAACAAAACTTATTTTTAGATTTATCAAGAGATCTCTTCTTCAGTTTCACTTAATTTATTTATGGTGTTATCACACAAGCCATTAGATCCTAGGACATCTGATTTATTAACTGGATATATATAATTATCCTGTTACATATTGCATGTTTTTAGTAACCCAAGAACATTAATACCATAGTTCACAAGATATAATTTCAAGCAAGGACGACCAATGAATATGAATTTTAGGGGGTAATCTCGGCCATAAAATTCATAACATCAAAAAAATAACAAGGAAGCTATAAGTTCATACATCACATTCCCCTACACTTTTATATTTAATTTATACCAATTCATTTATCTTTCATTGTACAGATTAAACCATATGCACAATGATTCCAATTATAAACCCATCCTGCATGATACCCATACAAAAACAAACAAACAAAATCCCACATGGAAGGAATAAATGTTTTCCCCAAACTAGGTGCACCAAAACAGGGGCGCACGTATAGGTGGGAACTTCTTTAGGGGAAATCGAACCAACAACCACACCACATTCTAGGACTCCATGGAAGAAGTATTTGGAACCTACTTTATCAGGATAAATAATAAGGAATGAATAAAGGGAATATCTATAACATAGAAGGATTATATATGAAACTAATTGTTTTTTAAATAATTTAGTTGACCTTTTCAGGTGAATCTCATTAAAACCATGAATATTTTATGTTTTAATGGTATCCAAAAAATTTAGAAAGTCAATATATGATTGATCCCTTTTGAGAAGGCCTTAAAATCTTTAATTATGTCATTAAACTTATTTCTCATCAAAATTGATGTAAAAAGGGAAAATTTTGTAAAATTGGAAAATTTTGGAAAAATGGAAAACTATAATGAAGAGTCACCACTAGGATGAGTCCCCACTAGAATGAGCACCGCAATGGTGATCCACCAATAGTTTGAGTCATTAAAAAGATGAATTACTGCTAGGATGGGGAACCTCTAGGATTGGGCACCGAAATGGTGGGTCACCGCTAGGATGGGTCACCACCAGGATGAGCCACCACTAGGATGAGCCACCACCAAGATGTGTCACTACTAGGATGCTCCCCTGCCAGGATGTGCCAACTCCAAGATGACCCACTGCCAAGATGAGGCTTCTTTAGGATGAGCCACCTCTAGGATGATCCCCTACTAGGTTGACCCATCGCTAGGATGAGAAACCATGAGGATGAGTCACTTCCTGGATGAGCCACCATTGGAAAACTAGAAATTTGTGAAATTGTTGATATTAATCACTATTGGAATGACTCACATGTCCCAAAAGACCCCCCCAACTCCCCCAGACACCTCAATTATCATCTTTTTGGTAATGTAATGGTATATATGGTTTGAGCCATTACATTACCTTATAAACAATTTGTAGTTGTACCCTTCTTTACTAAAATACAAATTCATGAATACCAATTCATTTATTTTAACAACACTCCTATTATCAACCCACTTGTATTGAAAAATTAACATTTGGAATGTGGTATAATGAAGATCCCATATTTGTTTGATTATTCCAAAATTTGAAATATAAACATAAATTGGATTTCTATCATTAGTACCAAAATCATGCCTAAATTTATCCATAAGTGTAACTCCACCATTTTTCATGGAATTTCCTTCATCATGTTCATTTGTATTTAATGTATAAACATTAATTACATAACAATTATAAGATAATAAATACACACTTGGGCCTCTGAAAAGCCAACAAATTCATTATGAAATTGAATAAGTATTTTCATCCAACTCCTTAAAAATATGGTCTCGAAACTATCCTATAAAATATTGATTATGTGTGTCTAATATCTATATTTCATCCCTAGATGGATTTAAATGCCTAATAATTTATCTATGGGTTTCAACATATGGGGAAACTTCTAAAATATTATCAAAAATATAATGGTGGGCCATCTCTTGATTTGTAATATTGATTGTTAAAAAATTTATTCCAAAAATCCATTCACCCATAATTCAACTAGTGTGATGTGATTTTGGTAAAACAACTCTATCCACATCAGATGGGTTGTCGATATAGCATTCAATGGATTATTTAATAATATATCACTCTTTAAAATAACCACTTGGCCGAATGTTATTTTTGACATATGCATTTAAAAAAATCATATATCTTTAAATGGGGTACATCCATCTATAATTTATAAGACCAAATAGTCGAATATCTCCCTCCATGTGAACCACCATATCAAAGAATGCTGGTAGGATGAACATTTCTAATTCACATAATACGATTAAAATTTCATTTTCCATAGTTAGTAATTTCACTAGGTCTATAAAATAGTTTCATATAGATTTAAAAAAGAAATATAGTTTTATTAATGTAAGATGTACATTCCTGGGAAAAATGAATTGTAAAGCTATGTGAATTAGATCTTGCATCAAAACATGGAATTCATGTGATTTCAGACCCTTTAACATTAAATAATCCATTGATAAGATATTCTTGATTTTAAATTAATACCCCTATAGTAACTTTACATCATTCAAGAAATTACAAAATATATATCTCTTGTACATGGAAAGGGAGTAAGTAGTTAGAGGAAGAAAAGTTTGTTTTTCAGCCATCAATGGTGCCAACTCTTCCCATATTCCCAGGTTAATCATGTCCAACCTAGCCTTAATTCCATAATTTATTTTTATAGGTGTATTTAGTAAATTTTTTAGGACAATATCACATACATTTTTTAAACATGCATAATATCAAAAAAAATTCTTCCGTGTAGAAAATTCCCCTATGATAATTAAAAAATTCTGATCTCTTTTTATAAAAAATTTTTGTAATATTTTTTAAATTTGTTTTCCAAAATTAGTATCCACATATTTTACTTTATCAAATATTTGATCACATATTATAGGAGACAATGTATTATGTTCTTCTAAACATCCATCGAATGATGTCATCCAAGATTAGTACTTATGTCATTGGGTGTAACACCCTAACCACAAAAGCCTTGAGTCGATGCATTATTACGTATCATTAGCATGATCACAAATGATCAAGTCTCGAAAGAACGATTAGTTTAGTAGCCTTGGAAGTATTAGATATATTCATAAGGTTTACATTACATCGTAAAATGGAAGACTCAAACAAAATTGTTTCCATAGACAACACTGAGATCCCATAGACTATCCCTACAGGTCATTAATAATATACTTCTTCACATCCTGTGAAAAATAAAACATAGAAGGGGGTTAGCTCAAATGCTCAGTAAGGATAAAAATATAGCGTAAGCTTTAATAAATAAGAATAAACACTTAAGGCAATGTATAAAACTAAAAAATTCCTTTTCCACATAAACAACATCATAATATGGAAAATATAAATGAAAATAATTACATTTACTTACTCACATGGATATTCTACTAGTCAAATAATCACATGCAATATCAATAGAAACTTTCATAACGATGGAATGCATAATTCCAAACGTTCATAACCTCGTAGTCAAGGCCTTGTTACAAGACTAAAAATAAGATTTTGTCAAGGCCTTTTACCAAGACACTAGTTTGTCTCATGATACCTACCGAGGCATCGAAGAGCTATAGCGGGCTCAACCCGTCACTTACTATGTCCAATGCATTCATCATATGAAAAGGTTTAAAAATAACATAAACATTCGAATTAAAACTGGCATACCAAATGTTAATACATTATCCATAAACCATGAAAGGTATAATAATAACACATCCAAAGTAAAAAATATCACAAATCCTTCAATACAGTATTATAGTTTTTTATCATAATAAATCAACTTCAAATAAGCTTAAAATTCATCAAAGGATGTTGACATAGATGAAATCAAAACTTTTTTTATAGAAATATATATTTCTATTTTGAAATCAATTAAAAGTCATGTAATTATAAAATAAAACATTTATATTTGAAAATATTCTTATAAGCTTTTAATGGAATCTTCGATGATGTTATAATGGTAGAAAATAGCTGCACCCATCTTATAAGTTAAAAAAACATTCTTACCTTAAATTTGTCGAAAAGGTCAAAAAGTACATTATTTAAAAATGACGGAAAGATTCCTTTATAAATATCTTATAAAAGTCAAACTAGGTTATAAATGAATTTAACCCATTGTCAATACAATATTAATAATGTTTTTAAATACATATTTAAGAAACATTGATGTGGATGATAAAGAGGTCCCAATAGATAATTACGTATAAACCGCCTTGGATAATGAAGAGATTGTACAATTAACCCTTAACTTGTAATTTTACTTGGTTGAGGGTAGGTTAACCTCTTGTATAATTGTGAAATAATTTTTATTAAATTATACATGAATCATATACATTAATACGATATCACATATGATCTTTTAACATTGCTTTGTTAATAATATTTTTGTAATATCGTCATTTCGGGTTTTAACGAATTCGTTTTCTTTTATATTATTTGTTATTGGAGTCATATTAATTATGGATGGGATGTATCATATTAATATAAAAAATTATATTAAGTCTTTAGACATTATTTTTAATCATCTAATGAAAATTAGTCTTGAATGGATATGATGGGGAATGAATCTCATCGCGTTCGTGGAGACGGTAATCCGTACGTACACAAGAGAGACAATATCATTATTTTGATATTAAAATAACATATAATTGGATCTTATACCATATATACAGAGACATTATCATGTTATATTTATTATCTACATAAATTACACATCATTATTGAATCCATCCATATAATAATGTATTGAATAAGAATTCCACCACGAAGTGGAGACGGTAAGTCTTACGTACACACGTGTGGTGACATGTCATTCAAAGGATGGATAGAATAATGAATATGGTTGAACCATATTTATAATAACATAAAATTATATATAAGATACTGGAGTTTTTATTTTATAATATAAATGATAATGAAAGAGGAAGTGGAAGAATAATGTAACTTGAAAGATGTGGTGGAATATTTACCTCTTCTATGGGTTATTCTTTTTGATTTGAACAAAAGGGATCCTTAGGTTGTCTTTATGACTAAATTAATGCCTATAGGATGAAGGTAGGACAGTTTATAGGGTATTTGTGTAGGGTTTGTCTGAGAAAAATGGATTTGAAGGTGTGAATTATATATAATGGTGGGTTCCCTTTTATAAGAGGGTTGAGGGGAACCTTTGGAGAATCTAGAAATATTACTTTATAATAATATCATTTTCGATTTCTAATGGCTCCAAAATAAATTATTTGTAGTTTAAGGTGGGTGTAGTTCTAAAACCACTCAATAAATAGGTTTTATACAGGTTTGGGTCACCATATTAACTTTATATTTTAGATTTAACTCCTAATTAAATAGTTTGACATTTACCATGTCTCTTTGTATTTTTATATTATATGGTTAATAAACTTACTATAAAATTCCAAGAGAACCCTGAGTGGTTAATTAATGATACACATATAATTATATAAGTCATCTGGCTGAACCTTTGATTTTTAGGAATATTATATAAATTAATAATATAATATTTATTTTAAAAATTCATTTTTGTCAATTTTGACACTATTTAAAAATTGATTTTTGTTAAAGTCCTAAAAACTTTATTAATTTAAAGTAAATTCCTTTAATCAATTCTAACATTTCATATTAACCTATAAAATTTGTGTATGGAATCATAAATTTCAAATTATATTTATTGTAACATTTATAATACCATTTATTTGATTCTTTCATTAATAAAGAAAAATACGGCATCATTATTGTATCATAAATAAATTTAATTGTTAAATGTCTAAAAATTATTAATAAAATATCATTATGTAGGAAATAATTTTATATTTCTAATTAATATTTATAGTCAAAAGGATATCATATATAACCCTATGTAAAAAATATTTTACAAAAAGTTATATGTTTATGTCATTTTTGTATTTACATTAACATAATTAATATAAAGTGTCATTATCACTTACAAGTGGATCCATGGGGTCCAAAAATCAACCCAAGGATGATCATGGTCGGAAATGTATTATAAAATAGGTTTAAGACACTTTTTAGGGTAATTTCATATTATTATAATGTTATTTTTTACCCTTATTAACTGGATTTACCCTTTAACCGTGGTAAATAAAATATTTACCGAAGTAATTATTTGAAATGTCTAAAAATAAAAGTTACCTATTTACACAATTTGGACCTCCTGATTATATATATGGAATCCATTTTTCTAAATTCAAAACATACAAGTGGTAGAAATTAATTTAAAATTAATTCTCGTTGTCAAAACAAAAAACGTGTTTTTAAGAAATAATAACTGTCAAAAGATTGACACTTGCTGATGTCAATTTTAAATGTGAAATAACATTCAATGACCATAATTGGATTAAATGGTAAAAATATAATCTAATTATACTAAAAAACCACTCAATAGTATAATTTATCACTATAAATTCTTTTGATTAAAAAAGTTGTTTTCAATTAAAATTTAGTATCATTCACTATTCATCAATAATTGAATATTTTCAGAAAATACCAAAAATTCACCCTAAGCTAATTTCGATACTCTGAATCCAAAAATTAAGTCCATTTTGAATGATAAAATTTATAAAATTTCAAAAATTGGGTATTACTATTAATAACAGCTAGTTTGATTGGTTGTGGCGTGTTAAAACTATTATTCAAAGAGAAGCGTAACGTGGAAGATTGGGGTGTTATCGTATCCCCTCCTTCAAATAATTTAATCCTTGAAATTTCTAGAGTATAACTAAGTTAAAAGATTCGGGTGGTTCTTCATCATAAGTTCCTCTGGTTCCCACGTTGCCTCTTCCATCTTATGGTTTTTCCATAGAAATTTTACCAGACGAGTTGTCTAGTTTCTCATCACTTGTTATCTTGTATCAAGAACCTTAAAAGGCTATTCTTAATAAGACATATTGGTTTCCAGTTCTAATTCCTCATAGGTGAGTACACGCGTTGGGTCGGACATGTATTTTCTCAATAGTGATACGTGGAACACATTGTGAACTTTGGAGAGACTTAGCAGCATGGCCAAATGGTAATGTAGTGACTTAGATTTGGTCTTGTCAGACTTTGAAATATTCCTATTAATGATTCTAGGTCTATTCACGAAGATGGCCTGTGATTCTGTGGTTCGGTGTGCCCAGAATAAATTTTATTAAAATATTATGTTTTTTTATACTGTGCATGTGATGGGGGTGTGTTATCTCATAAATCGTAGCTTAGAACGGGAATCTGAGGGTACGATTGTGTCCATAGCAAGCCGTTTACCCTAGGTGGGGTGTAAACCTTGCGGGTGTGGGCCTACTATGAGAAAAAACCACCATGGGTGTTTTCATAAATAAATGGAAAAGTTTCTTTATGACTATCGTCTTGAATAACTTCTGAATGGAGTCTCAGATCGCAATTTTAATATTGCAGTTGAGTTCATAACATCATTTTTACCCTAAAGGAGACCTTACCTTTTCCTGCATCGGGTGCGGTGTAACACCCCAAGCTTCTATGGTACGCTTCTCATTGAATAATGTGATAGCGTGTGTTGTACTCAACACCGAGTTCTAACACACCACAACCAATCAAACTAGCCATTATGAATAGTAATACCTAATTTTTGAAATTATATATATTTTATATTTCAAAATGGACTTCATTTTTGGATTCGGAATATCGAATTTATCCTAGGGTGAAATTTTGGAACTTTTCGGATAACACTTATATTTTGATGAATAGTGAAAATTACTAAATTTTAATTAAAAACAACTTTTTTAATCGAAATAATTTATATTGATAAATTATGAATTTGAGTGGTTTTAAAGTATATTTAGAATATATTTTTATCATTTAATTTAATGTTGGTCATTGTACATAATATTACAATTAAACGGGACATAAACAAGTGTCAATCTTTTGATAGTTATTATCTCTTAAAAACACGCTTTTTGTTTTAACAACGGGAATTAATTTTAAATT
Source organism: Viscum album (assembly GCA_963277665.1). Taxonomy (NCBI): domain Eukaryota; kingdom Viridiplantae; phylum Streptophyta; class Magnoliopsida; order Santalales; family Viscaceae; genus Viscum; species Viscum album. The sequence continues at coordinate 954,220,931 of OY728143.1, read as the reverse complement.
AATTTATGCCACTTATGTGTTTTGAATTTGGAAAAATTGATTCCATATTTAGAATCAGGATGTTCAAATTGTGTAAATAGGTAACTTTTATATTTAGACATTTTGAATAATTACTGCGGTAAATATTTTATTTACCATGGTTAAGGGTAAATCCGGTAAATAAGGGTTAAACAAAATAATATTATAATAATTCTAAATTACCCTAAAACGTGTTCTAACCTTATTGGTGGATACATGTCCGACCATGGGCATCTTTGGGTCGATTTTGGGACCCCATGGTGCCACTTGTAAGTGATAGGGACACTTTATTTTAATTAAGTTAAAATGAATACAAAAATGACACAAGCATATATCTTTTAGAAAAACACTTTTTACATAGGGTTATAAATGTTGGATTTTTGACTATAAATATTCATTAGAAATATAAAGAGATATCCTACATAATGATATTTTATTTATAATTTTTAGATATTAAATAATTTAATTTATTTATGACACAATGATGATGCAGTAATTACCATAATAGTGAAAAATTAAAATAATTGATATTATAAATACCCAAATAAATATAATTTGAGACTTTAAATGAATTACACTAATTTTATAGGATAATATGACATATTAGGATTGATTCAATTGAATTTTTTCGAAGTAATCATTCTGTTATAAGTTTCACAAAAATGAACTATTGAATTGTGTCAAAATTAACATAAAAGAGTTTTTAAAACAAATATTATATTATTAATTAATATTAAATTCTTAAAAATATAAGGTTCGGCCAAGAGACTTATATAATGATAGGTGTATCATTAATGGACCATTTGGGGGTCGCTTGGATGTATATATTATGTTTATTAACTATATAATATAAAAATAAAAAGTGACATGGTAAATGTCAAACTAATTTACTAAGAGTTAAAACTAAAATATAAGGTTAATATAGTAACCCAAAACTGTCTAAATTCTATTGGTTGAATGGTTTTCGACCAATCCCCACCTTAACCTTTGAATAATCAACTTTATAACCATTAGAAACAGAATATGAATTTATTATAAAATAATATTTCTAGCTTTTCCAAAGGTGCCTCACACCTTCAAAGCCTTTTGGTTCGGCCAAACTCTGCCCAAATACTCTCCCAACTTCCCTCACTACAACCTAGAGGCCTTAGTTTGATCATAAAGCCAACCTAAGGAGCCCTTTTGATCAAATCAAAATGAACAACCCGAAGAAGAGGTAATGATTTCACCACTCTTTTCCAAGTTTCTTTCTTCTTCCACTTTTTCTTCCTTTGATGTTACCATTCTAAAATAATAACTCCAGTATCATATATATACGGTGATGTTATTATAAATATTGTACAACCATATTCAGTATTCTATCCATCCTTTGAATAACATGTCACCATACGTGTGTACGTATGGCTTACCGTCTCCACGTCGTGGTGTAATTGTTATTCAATATATTATTATTTGGATGGGTATAATAATGATATGTAACTCAAGTAAATAATAAATATAACATGAAAATGATTCTGTATATATGATATACTATCCAATTATATATTATTTTAATTTCAAAATAATGATATTGTCGCTCGTGCGTACGTACGGACTACCGTCTCCACGAACGCGATGAGATTCATTCTACATCGTATCCATTCATGTATAATTATCATTTGATGATTTAAAAATATTTTTTAAGGACTTCATATCATTCTGGATATGAATAATATACAACCTATCCATGAAAAACATGGCTTACGTAAAAAACATATAAAAGAAAACGAGTAAGTTAAAACCCGAAATGACGATAATACTAAGATATTATTAACAAAGCAATGATAAAAGATCATATATGATATCATATTAATATATAAGATTATCTAATAATTTAATAACAATTATTTCACCATCATACAGGAGGATAACCTACCCTCAACCAAGGAAAAGTACAAGGTAAGAGTTTATTTCGCAATCTCTTCATTATCTGAGGTTGTTTATACATAATAATCTACTGGGACTTATTTATCATCCACATCCATGTTTCTTAAAAATGTATTTCAAAACATTTTTACTATAGGTTAAATTCATTTATACCCTTCTTGGATTTTATAAGTGGTTTATAAAGGAATATTTCCGTCATTTTCCAAACAAGGTCCTTATTAACCTTTTTATTAGAACTATGGTACGAATGTTTTTTTAACTTATACGGTGGGTACGGCTATTTTCCACCATTATAAAGTCTTCGAAGATTCCCTTACAAGATTATAAAAATATTTTCAAATAAATTTTTTTATTTTATAAATATATGACTCTTAAATGATTTCAAATTAGAAAGAGATATTTATTTAAAAAGAGTTTTGATTTCATCTATGTCAACATCCTTTGATGGATGTTACACTTATTTGAAGTTGATTTATTATGATACAAAACATCTATATTGTATTGAAGGTTTTCTGATATGTTTGTCTGTGAATGTGCTATTTTTATACCATTCATGGTTTATGGTTAATGTATTGACATTTCGTATGCTAGTTTTAATATGAATGTTTATGTTATATTTAAACCTTTTTATATGGGAATGCATTGGACTTAATATGTGATGAGTGGAACCTGCTATAGCTCCTCGATGCATCGGTAGGTCTAATGAGACAAACTAGTGTCTTGGTACAAGGACTTGACAAAATATTATTTGTAGTCTTGGCACGAGGCCTTGGCTATGTGGTTATGATAGTTTGGCATTATGAATTCCATCATTATGAAAGTTGTTATTGATATTTCATGTGATTATTCGATTAGTAGAATATCCATGTGAATAAGTAAATGACATTATTTCATTTTATTTTTCCATACTATGTTGAAGTTCAAGTTTAAAAGGATTTTGTTTTATTTATACACTACCTTAAATGTTTATTATTATTTATGAAAGTTTCTGTTATATTGTTATCCTTACTTGGAATTTGAGCTCACCCCTTTTCTATGTTTTATTTTTCCCAGGATGTGAAGAAGTAAATTATGAATGACCTGAAGGGATATTATGAGGGGATAATAGTGTGGACTCTAGAGACAATATGTTGTTGTAATAGTTTTTCACTTTATGAATTAATGTAAAACTTTATGAATATATCTAGTGTTTCCAAGGCTACCGAACCAATCGGTCATTCGAGATTTGATCTTTCTTGTGATCATACCAATGTTATGTAATAATGCACCGACTCTAGGTAACATGGGTCAGGGCGTTACAGTAGGTATCAGAGGAAGTTTAGTACAAACCATGGAAGCTAGATTTAGATAAACTCTAATTAGAGCACATAGATTTAAGATGGAATTTGAGGATTAGTATAGAAGAACTTCCTAGAATTTTGGTATTGTAGAGATTTTGTGAGTTTTCCGAGCAATACATCCCTGTCTGGATATGAGCAGGTAGAGTCGGATCTGGCACATATGTACCTAGGGGTAAAACCCAAAAACACCGCTTTGAGCTAGACTCGAACGGGAACTGGTGCACGACAACGGGCCTTGCTGCACTCTTGGATACGACTTTCCCAGGGGATATGCTTAAGATAACTCTCATTTTATTTACAAATAATTATGAAGGGTCTATGAGTATCTACTTCCTCAAAGAAAACATTTTTATGATTATGGATTATATCCATAAATAGTTCAATTTATGTTAAGGGTTTTGTAATAATGGAATTATGTATTTTGATTCATAAACTGATCTAGTTTATTCCATTGTTTAGAAATGGCGCCTAGTGGGAGAAATGGAAACTGTATCAATGCACACACTCCATGTAGGGATTTCCCTCCTACTCAAGAATATTATAGTGGATCCAGTGATGCAACTGGTGCCGATTAGCTAATCACCATACTGGGAAAACTCACTCAGGTTATGAATAATAAACTTACCCGTATGGAGCACCCTGACCCGCAGCGTGGAGGATCAATGTTAGATCGATTAATGAGGCAAAAATCACCAAAATTCAATGGGAGTAAAAATCCCTTAGTATCTGAGAAATGGATAAATTCCCTAGAGAAATCATTTCAGGCTTTGGGGAGTAGTGAAAGGGAAAACGTTATCATGGAAGTTTACCACCTCACTAGAGATGCTGATCAATGGTGGTCATTGATTCAAAATATGAAAGAAGATGATGAAGTATCAAATATGTAATAGAGGGAGTTTAAATATCTAGTTTTAGAAAAATACTTTCCTCGCAACCATCGAGATGATATGGAAAGGCAGTCTCTGAGTCTGAGACAAAAAGAGGATGAGAATGTCAAAAATTATGAGGCTAACTTTACTAGGTTAGCAAGGTATGATGAAGATTATATACGTAACCCAAGAAGTATGATTGATCGTTTATTTGATGGGTTAAAACCATTTCTCCATCAATCATTAGTCTCACAATCTTTCTCGTCGTACGAAGACATTATCTCATGTGATATCAAGACCGAAAAGGAAATCTCTAAGTCTTATGACTTTAAAGCAAAGAAAGAGAAGAAGAGATCTGCTGATCGATCTGGGAATGGAAATAAGCGGATGAAGGGAAATTTTGAATATCCATCATGTGGTAAATGTGAGAAGAAACACCCCGGTACTTGCTTGAAGGGAACGGGAGTCTATTACAAGTGTGGTGAAAAAGGCCACCAAGCTCGTGATTGCAAAGGGAAGAAGGAAGCCACCAATGTTTAGTGCTACAATTGCAGGGAGATGGGGCATTATGAAAATGAATGTCCTAAGCATTAGGGGAACTTACCTCAGAAACTTCCAAGGGATCAAGGCCAAGCTTATGCTATCACTACTGCTGAGGTAGAAGCTCTGAAAGACGTGGTGGCAGGTAATTTAATGGTTTCCTCATGTTTAGAAAATGCATTATTTGATTCTGGATCATCGCATTGTTTCATGTCTTCCCAGTTTGCTAAGAAAATTAGATATTTCCAATTTGATTTAACAAGGTAGTTGTCAGTTAAAACTCTTAAGGGAAGTACCATTGCAACAAAGTTTTTTAAATCAGTCCCCATTAGAGCACATAAATGTTCTTTATCTTCTGATCTCATCGTCATGCCTATGATTGAGTTTGATATAATCCTCGGTATGGATTGGCTTTCAGACAATGATGCGAAGATTTATTGTAAGAAGAAGGAGGTTACGATTTTTGATGATAATGATAAGGAACACCTTATCTTTAGAGCAGAATCGTCGCCACCTAATTCTTATCTAGATCTACCCCCAGTAGCTCAACTAAATTCAATTATCGGGGAGTAAGAGAATGAAATGACTATGGGTGAGGAGAGGAATGTTCAAATAGAGGATGTACCTATTGTGAAAGAATATGTAGATGTATTTCTGGAAGATTTACCTGGACATCATCCAGAATGAGAAGTTGAGTTTTCCATTGATTTAATTCCTGGATCAAGGCCTATATCAAAGACCCCTTATAGAATGGCCACTGTAGAATTAGTAGAACTAAAGAAACAACTAGAGGAATTGAGTAATAAAGGATTTATTCGCCCTAGTGTTTCTCCATGGAGAGCCCCTGCTCTTTTTGTTAAAAAGAAAGATGGATCCATGAGATTATGTATCGACTACAGGGAGATCAATGCTATAAAAATAAAGAACAAGTATCCCCTACCTCGCATTGTTGATTTATTTGACCAACTTGCATGGAGCTCAATACTTTTCAATGATTTAACTTCGATCTGGATACCATCAATTGTGTGTGAAGAAGGAAGACATTCCGAATATAACATTTCGAACCAGGTACGAGCATTACGAATTTACTGTAATGCCTTTTGGATTGACTAATGCACCCTCTGTATTCATGGATCTGATGAATAGAGTTTTCAAGGAGTATCTCGATGAATTTGTGGTGATATTTATTGATGACATCTTGTTATACTCCAAAATCTACGAAGATCAGGAAAATCACTTGCGCAATATCTTGAAGACTCTAAGAAGACATGAATTATATGGGATGTTTAGCAAGTGTGAATTCTGGCTTTAGGAGATTTCTTTTCTTGGCCATATTGTCTCTAAATACAGAATCTCTGTTGATCCTTCTAAGACCAAGGCAATCCAAGAATGTCCAGCACCTACGAATATAACTGAGGTACGTAGTTTTATTGGTTTGGCAGGTTATTATCGACGTTTCATCCAGAATTTTGCTCGATTGGCTAACCCATTAACGAAGCTCACACGTAAAGGGGTGAAATTTGTTTGGACAAAGGAGTGTGAAGAATGTTTCAAAGAACTGAAGAGAAGATTAGTCAATGCTCCTATATTGACTCTACCATCGGGGAATGATGGGTTCGTTATTTATAGTGATGAATTGAAGAAAGGACTTAGTTGTGTCCTTATGCAGAATGATAGGATTATTGTCTATGCATCACGACAGTTGAAAATTTATGAGCAAAACTATCCTACACATGATCTTGAGTTATCAGCTATGATATTTGATTTGAAGATATGGAGGCACTACCTCTATGGTGAAAAATGTGAGATTTATACTGATCATAAGAGTTTGAAGTATATTTTCTCACAAAAAGAACTCAACATGAGGCAAAGGAGATGGCTTGAATTACTCAAGGATTATGATTCCACGATACACTACCACCTGAGGAAGGCAAACAAGGTGGCAGATGCTTAGAGCAGAAAAGACCATGGAGTTTTGAACAATATGAGAATTAAAAGGGATCCAATTTTCATGGATCTAGTGAAGATGGACATGGGAATAACTAGGGAAGGTGAAACATCAATTCTTTTTCAAATGGTTGCCAAACCATCTTTACTAGAAAGGATTAAAAGTTCTCAGACCAATGATGAAGAATTTAAAAAGAAGATTAAAGCTGTGAATGACGGGAGATTGAGAGACTTTGTGTATGAAGATGGAATTTTGAAATTCAGGAAGAGACTTTGTGTTCCCGATATACATGATCTAAAAAGGGAATTGCTGGATGATGCTCATAGTTCGAACTTCTCTATACACCCTGGGAGCACCAAAATCTATTGAGATTTGAAGGAACATTTTTGGTGGGACAACATGAAGAGGGCGATTGCTGATTTTGTGTCAAGATGTATGGTTTGTCAACAAGTGAAAGCTGGAAGGCAACAGCCTGGAGGAGTCATGCGACCTTTTCCCATACCGGAGTGGAAATGGGACAATATTACGATGGACTTTGTCATGGGGCTACCAAAGACTCCTAGAAGGAAGGATGCAATATGGGTTATTGTTGATCGTCTTACCAAGTCAGCACATTTTCTTGCTATAAGAGAAGATCAACCACTGGAATATCTAGCAAGACTATAAATTAATGAAGTTGGGAGACTTTATGGAGTACCCCTATCAATTGTTTCTGATCGTGATCCCCGTTTTACTTCATGATTCTAGAAGAGTCTTCAGAAATACCTGGATGCTGAACTTCAATTGAGAATTGCCTACCACCCTCAGACAGAAGGACAATCATAACAGACTATTAAAACCATAGAAGACATGTTGAGATCTTGCTCACTTGACTTTCAGGGTATGTGGGATCAATATTTACTTTTGGTAGTATTTTCCTATAACAATAGCTTCCATTCCAGTATTCAGATGGCACCATATGAAGCATTATACAGAAAGAGATGTCGCACACCAACCTGTTGGGATGACGTTGGTGAAAGAAAACTTGTAGGTCCAGAACTGGTGGAGGAAACGATGGAAAAGGTGAAGGTAATCCAAAATCACATCAAAGCAGCTCAAAGTAGGCAAAAGAGCTATGCCGATAATCGAAGGAAGGATTTGGAATTTCAAGTCGGTGATCATGTTTTCCTGAAGGTATCTCCATGGAAGAGAGTCATACGTTTTGGTAAGAAAGGTAAATTGAGTCCCAAGTACATAGGACCTTTCAAAATTCTAGAAAGAATTGGGGTTGTAGCTTACCGATTGGCAATGCCACCAAGTCCCTCCAAAGTTCACGATGTGTTCCATGTATCTCTATTGAGGAAATACATGTCTGGCCCAACGCATGTACTCACCTACGAGGAATTAGAACTCGAACCCGATCTGTCTTATTACGAAGAGCCCGTCAGAATTCTTGATACGAGAGAACAAGTGCTGAGAAACCGGACGACGCGTCTGGTAAAAGTTTTGTGGAGAAACCATAAAATGGGAGAGGCAACGTCGGAACCCGAGGAACTAATGATGAAGAACCACCCGAGTCTTTTCATGCGATAATATTCTAGAAATTTCAAGGACAAAATTATTTGAAGGAGGGGAGAATGTAACACCCCAAGCTTCTACGGTACGCTTCTCTTTGAATAATTTGATAGCGTGTGTTGTACGCAACACCGAGATCTAACACACCACAACCAATCAAACTAGCCATTATGAATAGTAATACCTACTTTTTGAAATTATATATATTTTATATTTCAAAATGGACTTCATTTTTGGATTCATAATATCGAATTTTGCCTAGGGTGAAATTTTGGAACTTTTCAGATAACACTTATATTTTGATGAATAATGAAAATTACTAAATTATAATTAAAAACACCTTTTTTAATCGAAATAAATTATATTGATAAATTATGAATTTGAGTGGTTTTAAAGTATATTTAGAATATATTTTCACCATTTAATTCAATTTTGGTCATTGTACATAATTTTACAATTAAACCGGAGATAAGCAAATGTCAATCTTTTGATAGTTATTATCTCTTAAAAACATGCTTTTTGTTTTAACAACGGGAATTAATTTTAAAATAATTTCTGCCACTTCTATGTTTTGAATTTGGAAAAATGGATTCCATATTTAGAATCAGGATGTTCAAATTGAGTAAATAGTTATTTTTTATTTTTAGACATTTTGAATAATTACTACAGTAAATATTTTATTTACCGTGGTTAACGGTAAATCCGGTAAATAAGGGTTAAACAAAATAATATTATAATAATACTAAATTACCCTAAAACGCATCCTAAACTTATTGGTGGATACATGTCCGACCATGGGCATCTTTGGGTCGATTTTGGGACCCCATGGTGCCACTTGTAAGTGATAGGGACACTTTATTTTAATTTAGTTAAAATGAATGCAAAAATGACACAAGCATATATCTTTTAGAAAAACAATTTTCAAATAGGGTTATATATGTTGGATTTTCGACTATAAATATTCATTAGAAAACTAAAACTATTTACTACATAATCATATTTTATTTATAATTTTTAGACATTAGGTAATTTAATTTATTTATGACACAATGATGATGCAGTAATTACCATAATAGTAAAAAATTAAAATAATTTCTATTATAAATACCCAAATAAATATAATATGAGACTTTTAATGAATTAAAATAATTTTCTAGGATGATATGACATATTAGGATTGATTTAATTGTCTTTTTTTGAATTAATTATTCTGTTATAAGTTTCACAAAAATCAACTATTGAATAGTGTCAAAATTGACATAAAAGAATTTTTAAAACAAATATTATATTATTAATTGATATTAAATTCCTAAAAATCTAAGTATAGGACAAGAGACTTATATCATGATATGTGTATCATTAAAATACCATTTGGATGTCGCTTGGATGTATATAGTATGTTTATTGACTATATAATATAAAAATACAAAGTTACATGGTAAATGTCTAACTAATTAACTTTGAGTTAAAATTAAAAGATAAGGTTAATATAGTAACCCAAACCTATCTATATTATATTGGATGAATGGTTTTCGACCTATACCCACCTTAACCTTTGAATAATAAACTTTGGAGCCATTAGAAACCGAATATTAATTTATTATAAAATAATATTTCTAGCTTTTCCAAAGGTGCCCCTCACCTCTCTTATAAAAAGAGCACTCTTCCTTATCATTTCTTCACACATTCAAAGCCTTTTGGTTCGGCCAAACTCTGCCCAAATACTCTCCCCACTTCCCTCAATACAACCTAGAGGCCTTAGATTTATCAGAAATCCAACCTACGGAGCCCTTTTGATCAAATCAAAAGGAAGAACCCGAAGAAGAGGTAATGATTTCACGACCCTTTTCCAAGTTTCTTTCTTCTTCCACATCTTCTTCCATTGTTGTTACCATTCTAAAATAATAACTCCAGTATCATATATATACTGTGATGTTATTACAAATATGGTACAACCATATTCAGTATTCTATCCATCCTTTGAATAACATGTCACCATACGTGCGTACGTACGGCTTATCGTCTCCACGTCGTGGTGTAATTGTTATTCAATATATTATTATTTGGATGGGTATAATAATGATGTGTAACTCATTTAAACAATAAATATAACATAATAATGATTATTTATATATGATATACTATCCAATTATATATTATTTTAATATTAAAAGAATTATATTGTCGCTCGTGCGTACGTACGGACTACCGTCTCCACGAACGCGATGAGATTCATTCTCCATCGTATCCATTCAAGTATAATTATTATTTGATGATTTAAAAATAATGTTTAAGGACTTGATATCATTCTGGATATGAATAAGATACAGCCTATCCATGATAAACATGGCTTATGTAACAAAACATATAAAAGAAAACGAGTAAGTTAAAAACCGAAACGACGATAATACTAAGATATTATTAACAAAGCAATGATAAAAGATCATATATGATATCATATTAATATATATGATTCTTGTATAATTTAATAACAATTATTTCACCATTATATAGGAGGTTAACCTACCCTCAACCAAGGAAAAGTACAAGGGAAGGGTTTATTTCGCAATCTCTTCATTATATGAGGTTGTTTATACGTAATAATATACTGGGGCTTATTTATCATCCACATACATTTTTCTTAAAAATGTATTTAAAAACATTTTTACTATGTGTTAAATTCATTTATACCCTTGTTGGCTTTTATAAGTGGTTTATAAAGGAATATTTCCGTTGTTTTCCAAACAAGGTCCTTATTAACCTTTTTATCAGAATTATGGTAAGAATGTTTTTTTTAACTTATACGGTGGGTGCGGCTATTTTCCGCCGTTATAAAATAGTCGAAGCTTACCTTACAAGCTTATAAAAATATTTTCAAAGAAAATGTTTTATTTTATAAATATATGACTCTTAAATGATTTCAAAATAGAACGAGATATTTCTCTAAAAAGAGTTTTGATTTCATCTATGACAACATCCTTTGATGGATTTTACGCTTATTTGAAGTTGATTTATTATGATAAAAAACTTCTATATTGTACTGATGGTTTTGTGATATGTTTGACAGTGAATGTGCTATTTTTATACCATTCATGGTTTATGGTGAAAGTATTGACATTTCATATGCTAGTTTTAATACGAATGTCTATGTTATGTTTAAACCTTTTCACATGGGAATGCATTGGACTTAATATGTGATGGGTGGAGCCCGCTATAGCTCCTTGATGCATCAGTTGGTCTCATGAGACAAACTAGTGTCTTGGCAGAAGGCCTTGACAAAATATTATTTGTAGTCTTGGCACGAGGCCTTGGCTTTGTGGTTATGATAGTATGGAATTATTCATTCCATCATTATGAAAGTGGTTATTGATATTGCATGTGATTATTTGATTAGTAGAATATCCATGTGAATAAGTAAATGACATTATTTCATTTTATTTTTCCATACTATGTTGAAGTTCAAGTTTAAAAGGCTTTTGTTTTAGTTATACACTGCCTTAAATGTTTATTCTTATTTATGAAAGTTTTTTCTATATTGTTATCCTTACTGGGCATTTGAGATCACCCCTTTTCTATGTTTTATTTTTCCCAGTATGTGAAGAAGTAAATTATGAATGACCTGCAAGGATATTATTAGGGGATAATAGTGTGGACTATGGAGAAAATATGTTGTTGTAGTAGTTTTTCACTTTATGATGTAATGTAAAACTTTATGAATATATCTAGTGTTTCCAAGGCTATTAAACCAATCTGTCTTTCGAGATTTGATCTTTCTTGTGATCATGCCAATGTTATGTAATAATGCACAGACTCTAAGTAACTGGGGTCTGGGCATTACATGCGGGGTTGAAGGTGAGTCTGCCATCAAAGTTAAAGGAGGATTTATTTAAAAAAAGAAATAAAATCCTCCTTCCCCCTTCTCCCCCACCTTGTATGCGTTGGAGGCCACCTCCCCCCTTTCCACCTCTTCTCTGATGAACAAATGACCCACAAAGAAGCCGACCTCAGCCAATTTCGACGTCGATCATCGATATAACATGCTCCAGTGCGTCACAGGCATCGTTCTGCACCCGAAGCTTCGGCGTTTCACCGGTGAGGTAGGCGATATGAGTTTTACCCCCCCCCCCAATCCCATTTCTGCCGCGTTTTTCTTCATTTTTAATTCATAGAAGTGTAGAAGGGGTCACGAGGGTCACTTAGACACCTCCGGATAAAAAAACGGACCACTGGGGCAGTCCCGACGGTCCGCAGAAGTCTCGCTGGAGTGGCGCGACGTGGTGGCGCCGACACCGGCGAGAGGTGGCCGGCCACGGCAGGCAGGCGCGGCAAGGCGGTGGCCACTGCCTAAGGCATGGGAGCTTGTCATCCAGCACAGCGGAGGGTCGCGGTCCCGCGGCAGGGCAGGCCATAGCGCGTTGGAGTGTCGCCTACCGGGGCGGGGCGGGACGGAGGCGGTGGCCGGGCCAGCTGAGGCGGGCCGATTCAGGCTTCCCAAGTTGGGCCGGTCTGGCCCAGTTTTCATTAGGGGGTTCTTTAAACACCTACATATTGCAAACGAGTTGTATGTTTCACGTTCCCTCTGCGACAGCACGACCTTGGGATTGATATGAACCTTTTGGGATAGGTTTGTGAATTTTTTGGGTGGGTTCTATGATCCAGGGTCATGAAACATTGAATAATAATAAAATTTTAATTATTATTCAACTTCAACCGACCGAAACAGTGATTGTGGAGTGTGCTCTCCTAGCTGTGAACCATTTTCTGGTGATGAGGTCGGTACCTCATGTGGCTTGGTGCATGAGCTGAGTATATCTGGATGTTCTTGGTATATGAATGGCCATATAACTGAGCAAAAAGTTCATGTTATATGTTTGGGCGTATACCTAACCGGGTGATAAAGGTTTATGTATGGGCATACACCTGAATTGAGCGGACTAGTTGTGTTTAGCCGAGGATGGTCACGAGATGGAGTTTCTCTCTCGTCTCGGTTCCCTCTGGCTGGGATGAGCAGACTGTTGCCTTTCAGTTTCTCTCTTTTGATTTGGGTTTTTGGGGTGCCTACTGAGTATTGTTATACTCACCTCTGCACAGGCTTTGCCCGCACATGTCTGTGTCTTGTGCAGGCCACATGCCTTTCGATGGTGTCCCAGGAGAACCCAGAGCAGGTGAAGCTTAGTGAGTGAGACTAACCGTGGAGTCCTACCGGAGCTGTGCCGAGGAGCATTCCGGCGGTGCTTTTGGCAGCATACCCCTTCTTCTGAGTAGGTTCGGCGCTTTTTTGGTTTTCCTTTCATGGGCCTTGTTTTTTCCTTTTTTTTCTTATGTTGCACTCTGGTTTGGGATAGTTGTATGCATGCATTGACAAATTAGTTTTATGTATCTCTGCACTATTTCATGGAGATGTATGTGGGTGCGTGTGTACAGGTACCTTAGGCTAATTCCTCTCATGTGTGTAACAGCCTACTCGGTGCTAGTCACTAGCCCCTAGCCAATTGGAGTCGGGCTTGGGGAATTGCATCTCGAGCCTTGTTGGGACAGGTCGTGACAGAGTGGTATCAGAGCAGGTTCCACCTTTGGGATCTCAGAGCTTAGCTTGTCTAGATGTGAGTTTGGTTTGGGTTGCATAGCAGCAATGTCAAGATGTTTCAAGATCATCTTTTAGGTAAGCGACTTCAGTGTTGCTGGGGCGACCAACGTATCCATTCACTAGAAATTTGATAACATGTCTTTCAACTCGAGACGTTTCGAAACTAGTCACAAGAACATAACAGTACATGCATCATATAGGACTGGGTTTTGGGTTTCCCCTGTTTTTCATGAGTCAGATCTCTAGATATTATCATTGACTATGGAGATTCTTGATTGTATTTCAGGATTCCTCTATGAAGAGAGCCAGTGAGGGTTCCACAGTGAGATTGTGGTGATGATCCGACCCGTGTAGAGGCTGTGGACAATGGTGCGGGTTCGGAGGCTGGACCTCTAGGTGGTCTGCCAATTGAGCCACCACCTGTCGAGTAGTTGGTTGTGCCGGTAGTGAAGGATGAGGTTGCGCGTAAGCTGTGTGTACTGCCCATGATCTAGAGGCAGTGACCTCTGAGGTTCCGGCATGATCCAGACCCTTAGGCTACTGATAACTGGATCGAAGCAGTCACCTGATTTTTCTTCCAGGTGAGGAAACCCCCAGATCAGATGGTGGTCCTAGCGGTGAGCCTTCTGCATGGTTCGGTCGGGCGATGTTTGAGTTTGGTGACGCAGTCCCACGATGAGGAGACGCTTACATGGGTAGAATTTGAGCATCACTTCAAGCAAGAGTTCTATCTGGTGATGCTGAGGTCAGTGCGGATTCAGGAGCTTCTACAGCTTCGACATGAGGGCATGACTGGGTCAGAGTACTCAGCAAGGTTTACAGACCTATCACGCTACTCCCTGGATATGGTTTGAGACCCGTTCATTAGGGCTCAGACCTTTGATCAGGGCCTATGAAGAGACATATGGGAAGGTGTGGTTTCCATGTGTCTACCAACCTATGCTGGAGTGTAGGAGCAAGGCTTGGTGGTAGAGAGATTTTTGGCCGATCAATTTTAGCCCGTCAGTGTTGGGCATGTGGCAGCTGAGACGTCGGAAACTGGTAGCTGGCGGCTAGAACAAGGGTCTAGACGTGGCCAACGTTTCAAGAGGCGACCCCAGGATAGAGCATCTGAGGCTCAGGGCTCACAGGGCTGGCATGCCAGTTTTTTTCATCCATAGGAGAGGTTGTATTACGCTTGCGATAGTCGGGAACAATTTTTTATAGATTGTACCACTCTTCATGTTTTTTAGGGGGAGCCGGTCGATAGGCCGCCTTGGAAGCAACAACGTCTCGAGATTGGAGGTCCTCAGGGTGGCGGGCAAAGCGATGGTGCTGGTGCAGTAATGAGAGGTGGTAGGTAGTATCATTTGCCACCACCCCCACCCCCAGGTGGCTCACACCAATCTTAGGGAGCTGGAGGATGTGGGTGAGGAAAACTGCAGGCCCTAGAGGTTGTTGACCCAGAGGCGCTATGGATGGATAGAGGCACACCTTGTGTCCCTTCTACTTCTGCAGTAGTTTTGATAGACACTGTTTGGCGGTACTCTTCCCTTTCTGTTGCTTGCTTGAGTTTTGTTCAGGACATTGGTAAGGCCTTGTGTGGGGGTTGTTCGACGTGCTTTGAATGTGTGAGAAAGAGGGATTGTTCCCCCACCGAGAGGAGTTTTTGTGAAATGATCAAAACCATGCTGGAGAGTCAGTTCCACCCAATGTGGGTAGTGTTTAGGTGTGGTGGATGAGTCCCTCTGACTTATTTGTTCGGGCAGGGGTGTTTGTTGGTGGAATCACTGGTGTTGCACTTCTTGTTCAAAGTTTAGTTTCTTCCCCTCGTACTTATGGATTTTTGGGGATGAAAAGTCTTAAGGTGGAGAAGATTTAGTGACTCAGATTTGGACCTATCATACTTTGAAATATTCCTATGAATGATTCCAAAGCTAGGCGTGAAGACGGTGTGCGATTCCGAGGCCTGAGGTGCCAGTAATAAATTTTATAAAAATATTAAGTATTTTTATAGTATGGAAGTTGTGGGGGTGTGTTATCTCCTAAATGGTAGCTTAGAACGTGAATCTGAGGGCACGATTGCGTACAGAGCTTTCGGTTTACCGTAGGCGGGGTGTAAACCCTGCGGGTGCGGGCCTGCTGTGAGAAAAGCCCTCAGGGACATTTTCGTAAATAAATAGAAATGTTTCTTTATGAGTGTAGGCTCGATTAACTTATGAATGGAGTCTCAGATCACAATTCTGAGACTGCGTTTGAGTTCAAAACGTCATGTTTACCCTAAATGAGACGTTACCTTTTCCTGCATCGGGCGCGGGGTCGAAGGCAAGTCGACTGTCGGAGTTAAAGGAGGATTTATTTAAAAAAAGAAATAAAATCCTCCTTCCCCCTTACCACCAACCTTGTATGCATAGGAGGCCACCGCCCTCGTTTCCTCATCTTCGTCAATGAACAAACGACACATTAAGGAGCCGACATCAGCAGATTTCGACACCGATCTTCAGAAGATTGAGCTCTAGTGTGACGCAGACATCGTTTTGCACCTGAAGCTTCAGCGTTTCACCGGCGAGGTAGGCGATTTGAGTTATAACCCCTGATATCATTTCTGATGCGTTTTTCAACATTTTGAATCCGTATTAGTGTATAAGGGGTCCTGAGGGTCGCACAGACACCTCCGGATCGAAAAACAGACCACCGAGGTGGTCCTGGTGGTCTGAGGATGTCTCACTGGTGCGACACTGGCACGACGGCACCAGTTCCTGTGAGAGGCCGTCGGCCAGGACGGGCCGGTGCAGCGGCGCGCCGCCCAGCACGACGGAGGGCCATGGTCCTGCAATGGGGTAGGCCATAGCACGGGGGAGGGCCATCGGCCAGGGTGGTCCTGTGACGGCGGCGTCTGAGCCGGATGGGGTGGGCTGGTTTGAGCCGCGACGGGCCGGTTCAGGCCTGCCCAGTTGGGCCGGTCCGGCCCTGTTTTCGTCTGAGGGTTTTTTAAACCCCCATAGATTGCAAACCAGGTGTTCGTATCATGTGCCGTCTGCAGAATCATGACCCAATGATTGAT
Organism: Viscum album; assembly: GCA_963277665.1. Lineage (NCBI taxonomy): Eukaryota > Viridiplantae > Streptophyta > Magnoliopsida > Santalales > Viscaceae > Viscum > Viscum album. The sequence continues at coordinate 954,204,106 of OY728143.1, read as the reverse complement.
ACGAACTTTTTGGGATAGGTTTGGGAAATTTTTCGGGTGGGTTCCGTGATTCAGGGTCATGAAACGTTGAATAATAATAATATTTTATTTATTATTCAACTTCGACCGACCGTAACTTTTTCTTGGTGCATCTGATTGATGTGCTGTCAGTGGAATTGTGATCCAAATGGTATGGTGGATGGTTTGAGATAGATTTCGGGTGTTGGGACTGAGATTGGGGTGTGGTCCCCAAAAGTCCCAATTTGGGTATTTATAGAGAAACACAACTTTCTCACCAGGATTCTGATTTTGGCAGATGGATAGTTGATCATGTGTGTTCTTCCAAGAGTATTGCAATGGTGAAATCTGTTTGATCTGTTCTAGGATCGAGATGTGGGACTCATGAGGACCTGTGGTGGTGAATTGTGTCTTTTTCACTGGATGTCCATTTTGGATGAGTAAACAGCCTATCCTGTTTATTTTCTGCATGGATCACGATGGTGGCCATGGTATCGGCCTTGGAGGTGTGTAGTTTGGCGTTGTGGCAGGTCACTCGGGTTAGCGATGTTTGGACCATCAGTGGTTGAGGGTACTTCCTTAGATCATTCCTTTGAGGGTTCGCATAGCATCACAACCATAGTATAGGTTTGTGATCCTCTCGATGGGATGTTTAATCTGTTAGAGTTGTGGCATCCCTTCGGTGGGCCCAGAACGAGATCCTCTAGCATCGTTTCCCTAGATCAGGTTCTTGGTATCATTGTGACCGCTTATCCATGGACAGTGATCCCTTATCTAGTAGGTTAACCCTATAGGTTTGGTGGAATCATCGGGAATATGATCCCCTACATAGTGGGCCGTGCTCAGTAGGGTTGTGGCATTATCGGGTATACAATCCCCTACTCAGCATGAGGATTATATTAAGGTTGCAGTATCATTTGTTATACGATCCCCTGCTCAGCGCGTGGTCTCGGTAGGGTTGTGACATCATCAGTTAAATCCCCTACAGCACGAGATGTACTAGATAGGGTTTTTTTATCTTCATGACCATCATGACATGGGTGACAATCCTCTATCTGAGTGACATGCTTTTGTCGAGTGCCAAATCACGTTGTGGTATCCCCCAACGGAACCTAGAAGTGATCCCCTACCGTGAGATCTACGAATGCCAGATCAGGTTGTGGTATCCCCAAGTAGACCCTAGGAGTAATCTCCTATATGTGAGATCTTTTTATACCGGTGTGAGTTCTGGTATTCCCTAGAAGACCCTAGGAGTGATCCTCTATCTTAGGAGTTTGGTATTTATGTTGTTTCCGCGAGGTTTCCCCAGTGACGATGTCTGGGGAGCATGATCTCTCGGGTGAGCGTATGAGATGTTTTTGTGGGACTTGATGGAGTGTATCTCTCAGACGAGTGAAATATGGGATGATAGTGATCGTGGAGTGTGCTCTCCTAGTTGTGAACCATTGCCGATGATGAGGGTGGTACTCAATGTGGCTTAGTGCGTGAGCTCAGTATATCCGAATGTTCATGGTATACGTTTGGGTGTATATCTGAGCGGATGTTCATGGTATATGTATGGGTGTATACCTGAGTTGATGTTCAAGGTGTATGTATGGGCATACACCTGAATTAAGATGACTAGTGTTGTTTAGTCGAGGATGGTCATGAGATGGAGTTTCTCTCTTGTCTGGGTTCCATCAGGCTGGGATGAGTAGACTGTTGCCTTCCAATTGCTCTCTTTTGTTTTGGGTTTTTGGGGTGCCTACTGAGTATTGTTATACTAACCCCTGCATGGGCTCTTCCCGCACATGTTTGTGTCTTGTGCAGACCACAGGCCTTTCGGCGATGTCCCAGGAGGACCCGGAGCAGGCGGAGCTTAGTGAGCGAGACTGACCGTGGAGTCTTATCGGAGCTATGTATAGGAGCTTTCCAACAGTGCTTTTGGAAGTGTACCCCTTCTTCCAAGTAGGTTGGAAAATTTTGTGGTTTTCCTTTGGTGGGCCCTATTTTTCCACTTTTTACTTCTGTTGCACTCTGGTTTGGGATAGTTGTATGCATGCATTTACTATTCACTTTTATTTATCTTTTCACTGTTTCATGGAGGTGTATGTGGGTGTACATTTACATATACCTTAGGGTAATGACTCCCATGTGTGTGATAGCCTACTCAGTGCTAGTCTCCATCTCCTAGCCTATTGAAGGCAGGCTTGGTGAGTCGCGACTTGTGACACATTGGGTTGGGTCGTGATAGGTAAGCTACAACCCCAATTCTTTCTAGAATTTTGAAAGTTCTGATGTACCTGGGACTCAATTTTCTTTTCTTACCGAAACATATAACACCCTTCCATGGATATACCTTCAAGAAAACAGGATCTCTTACCTAAAATTCCAAATCCTTTATTCGGTTATCAGCATCGATCTTCTTCTTACTTTGAGCTTCTTTGATGTGGTTTTGGATTACCTTCACCTATCCATCGTTTCCTCCACCAGTTCTGGGCCTATGAGTTTTCTTTCACCAACATCATCCCAACAGGTTGGTGTGCAACATCTCTTTCCGTATAATTCTTCATATGGTTCCATCTAAATACTTGAATGGAAGCTATTGTTATAGGAAAATTCTACCAGAGGTAAATATTGATACCACATACCATTAAAGTCAATTGAGCATGATCTCAACATGTCTTATAAGGTTTGAATTGTTTGTTCTGATTGTCCATCAGTGTGGGGGTGGTAGGCAGTGCTCAAATGAAGTTCAGTTTCTAGGGCTTTCTAAAGACTTTTCCAGAATCTTGATATAAAATGGGGATCATGATAAGAAACAATCGACAGTGGTACTCCATGAAGTCTCACAAATTCATTAATATATAGACTTTCTAGACGTTCAAGTGGTAAATCTTCTCTTATATCACGAAAATGTGTTTACTTGGTAAGACGATCAATAATGACTCATATTGCATCTTTCCATCTAGGAGTCTTTGGTAGTCCAATGACAATGTCCATATTAATATTATCCCATTTCCACTCAATTATGGGATGATATTTCATTACTTCTCTAGGTTGTTGCCTTCTAGCTTTCACCTGTTGACAAACCATATATCTTGAAACAAAATCAGCAATCTCTCTTTTCATATTGTCCCACCAAAAATGTTCCTTCAAATCTATATACATCTTCGTGCTACCAAGGTGCATAGAGAAATTTAAACTATGAGAATCATCCAATAATTACCTTTTAAGATTAGGTATATTGGGAACACAATGTTTCTTCCCAATTTTCAAAATTCCATATTCATGAAAATTGGGATGATGATTTCTTCATAGATTTAATTTTCCAATAGAATAATTTGGATGACACTATACTCGCACAAGAACGTTCTGATCATGAGAAATCCAAACAGAATTGGATTAGGAATTGCAAGAAAAATACTGTGTATTTTCATGCTTATATCAAAGAGAGAAAGCATCTCTCCCCTGCTAACATCAGCAAGGAGGATAGTTCTTTCACAAATAATCATGAAGAAGTGGGCGATATAGTGGAAGGTCATTTTATGTCCTTGCTTGTGGGTAGTATCCCAGAGATGCTTGCAGGCTATCCTTGTGGTTATACTTCCTTATGTGAAGCTATCCCAAATGTGGTGTCGGATTGTATCAATTATGAGATGGGAACGATCCCTGATTCAAGGAAGGTTTGGGATGAAATGAATTCTCTTAATCATGAAAGTGCTCCTGGGTCGGATGGAATTGCAGGTTCCTTTTATGTGGATTTTTGTAGGCTGTTAAAAAGGATTTGGTGAATATTATACATGACTTATTTGGAGGGGGAAACTTGCCTCATGGGTCTTATTTTACAACTTTAAATCTTATTCTGATGGTCAAGGATCCCTCCTCTATCGGAACTTATAGGCCAAAAACTATATACAACTTCCCTTATAATGTTTTGTCTTGTATCATCAACGAGAGGATTTCCCCTCACCTCCAAAATTTTATTTTGGAGGAAAAATATGGTTTTGTTATTGCGATGTAAACTCAGGAGACAATTTCTATAGATTAATAGATGGTTGGAGATATCAATAGGAAAACCATGGGATCCAACATGGAAATTAAAATTGACTTAGAGAAACACTATGATAGAATTGAATGGGGATTTATTTTGAAGGTCCTAACTCACTTGGGTTTCATTAATTGGGTGTCAGACTTATTATTCTTGTGCTTTGGCTCTCCCTAGTTCTCAATTAAGTTCATGGGAAGGATATGAGGCTATTTAAAATCAATTAGTGGTCTACAATAGGGAGATACTTTTTCTCCAATCCTTTTCATTTTGGATGAATACTCCTTTAAGAAGTACTTATCCAATTGAATTCATAACAAAAATATACTTTCTTTCATATGCAGGTAAAAATTCAATGGAATCTCTCACCTTCTCTTTGCCAACTACATGCTTATTTTTGTCAATGGAAGTAAGAGATATATTCGCGGTGTGATTAAAGTCATTCAGAAATACTGAAAGTGGAGAGGCCAATGCTTCAATTTTGAGAATATCAGCTTCTACATATGTAAATATTTTTCAGAGTAATGTTCCACAATGATTGAGGACTTGATGAGGGGCATCAGAAAACCCTTTCCAACGGAATATATTGGGGCCCTGATTTCCCATGGTAGTATTTTCATCTAGCACATTTATTGCATGACTAAAAAAGTTATGGGCGCATCAACAATTTGAAGAGTCATTTCCTATCATTTGGGGGGCATATTACACAGATTAACAGTGTCCTTACATCTATTCTAATGGATGCACACTCAGTCCTTAATGTTTATAAAGCAGTGATTTGGAACATTGAAAACACTATGGACTCCTTTGTATGGTATACACATGGAGAGGGTTGTTTCCACTTGATGTCTTGAGCTAGGATGGCCAAACTAATGGATGCAGTCGGCACTAGCCTTCGATGTGTGACTGATACTATGGATGGCCTTTAAGCTAAACAGGGCTCGGGTGTCTTGGAAGGCAGTTCCCATTGGGGAATGTTTGTGACTGAAAAATAATGAGAGAATTTAGGTGAACCTAGAGTGAAGTTTTCCACCACGTGGTAGGTGTTACACAGGCATATTCCAGAATTGAAAAGCCAGTCCAGATGGCTTATTGGATGCAATGATATCATCTTTTGGCATCACAATTGGTTGGGAGAGACCCTCAGCTTCTCGGGTTTCCTACAACCAGATATCTCCATCGATAAATCCACTACCTTTCCCAGGACCATTCATACCACACTTTACTCACACCAACAGGAAACTTTCAACAACATTAAGCTTTCAATTTACTCGAAAAAACTCGCTTTCACTAGAACTTCATCGGGAGTTTTCTTTGCTACGAATATCTTTCATGCTACCCAGTTTATCCTCGATGCATGTGTAATCTAGTTCCTATGGTGCAGGGAAATTCCAGTCAAATATAACTTTCATGATTGGTGTATTTGGAACCACGTTGTCCCGATGGATTATCTAATTAAACACAGAGATATTTACATGGAGTCCAAATGTTATTGATGTCTACATTCCATGGTGGAATAGATCACCCATTTATTGTTTTATGATGAATGGGTGGGGGATGTGTGGTTCAACTTAGAAAATCTCATCTGTATTGATATGTCAAATTTCAATAGTGAAAATTTTTCTCATACCTAGTCCCACTGGATTGACGCTAACCGTTTTGAGAGAAAGGCGAGAGCCAACCTCATCATGGATGGATTCTAGAAAATTCAGTATTCCAGGAATAAGTCTTGCGTGAATGGTGGTGCAAGCTTATGTCTAGATATTTTTAATTATTATAGAAGCTTAGTGGTGGACATGGGGTCTCTGTTGAAAGGATGGGATACTTCTGCTTCCATTAGGCTATTAATGAACGTTCTAAGATTCACACTAACTTCTTGGGACTTACCTGCACCAGGTCGATGGGTTCACTTGAATCACCATAGAAAATGGATTCAAACTCACCATTGATGTATCATGTAGTGTTGGAACCATGAGGGGTGGAGGCATGGTTTTTGATTCCCTCGGCTCAGTCAATATCACCTTGAGACGCTACTATGGTAGTGGTGTGGGTTTTGGTATCACCTAACAACCCCTAAGAGTGATCCCATATTCGATGAGTTTGGTTTTAATGTTGTTTCAATGAGGTTTCCTTAGTGACGATGTCCAAGGAGCATGATCTCTCAGGTGGGAATCTAATATATTTGTGTGGGACTCGATGGAGTGTATCTATTGGACGAGTAACATTTGGGATGACAGTGATCGTGGAGTGTGTTCTCCTGGTTGTGAATCATTGCTGGTGATGAAGTTGGTACCTCATGTGGCTTGGTGCGTAAGCTGAGTATATTAGGATGTTCATGGTATATGTATGGGAATATAGCTGAGCAGATGTTCATGGTATATGTATGGGAGTATACCTGAGTGGATGTTCAAGGTGTATATACAGGCATACATCTGAATTGAGCTGACTAGTTGTGTTTAGCTGAGGATGGTCATGAGATGGAGTTTCTCTCTTGTCTGGGTTCCCTCTGGATGGGATGATCGGACTGTTTCCTTTCAGTCTCTCTCTTTTTTTGGGTTTTTTGGTGCCTACTGTGTATTGTAATACTCACTTCTGCACAGTATTTTCCCACACATGTTTGTGTCCTGTGCAGACCACGGTCCTTTAGATGGTGTCCCAGGAGGACCCTAAGCAGGTGGAGATGATTGAGTGGGACTAACCGTGGAGTCTTACCGATGTTGTACCGATGATCTTTCTAGTTGTTCTTTTGGAAGAGTACCCCTTCTTCAGAGTAGGTTGGACACTTTTCTGGTTTTCCTTTTGTGGGCCCTATTTTTCTGTTTTGTACTTCTGTTTCACTCTGGTTCGAGATAGTTGTATGCATGTATTTACTATTCAGTTTTATATATCTCTGCACTGTTTCATGGAGGTGTATGTGGGTGCGTATGTACATGTACCTTAGGCTAATGTCTCTCATGGGTGTGATAGCCTACTCGGTGCTAGTCACCATCCCATGGACTATTGGAGGCAGGCTTGGGGAGTCGCGTCTCGAGCCCCGTTGGGTCAGGTCGTGCAGAGTGGTATCAGAGAAGGTTCCACCTTTGGGATCTCAGAGTGTAGCTGGTCTAGCTGTGAGTTTGGTTTGGATTGCATAGCGGCAGTGTCAAGATGTTTCGAGTTTGTCTTCTTGGCTAGGGACTCCAGTATTACAGCGGCAGACGACATATCCATTCACTAGGACTCTGATAACCTACCTTTCAACTTGGGACATTTGGACACTATCCACAAGGACATAACGGTATATGCATCATATTGGACTGGGTTTCTGGGTTTCCCTTTTTCTTCTTGAGTCACCTGTCCAAATATACTCTTTAACCATGGAGCGTCTTGATTTTATTTCAGGATGCCTCCAAGACGACATCCAGCGAGGGTTCTGCAACAGGATTGTGGTGTTGATCCGCCCCATGTAGAGCCTATGGACCAGGGAACGGGTTCTGAGGTTGGACCACCAGGTGGCCTGCTAGTTGAGCCACCACCCTTCGAGCAGCTAGTTGTGTCGGTAGTGTAGGATGAGGTTGCACGCAGGCTGAGTTCTTTGCATGAGTTCTAGAGTTAGTGACCTATGAGATTCTAGGGTGATCCAGTCCCTCAGGAATCTAATTACTTGCTCGAAGCAGTCACTTGAGTTTTCCTCCTGGTGAGGACACCCCCAGATCAGATGGTGGTCCTAGCGGCGAGCCTTCTACAGGGTTTGGTCGGGCGATGGTGGAGTTTGGTGACATAGTCCCACGATGAAGAGATGCTCACATGGGCAGAGTTTGAGAAGCTCTTCCGAGAAGAGTTATATCTGGTGATTCTAAGGTTAGTGCGGATTCGGGAGCTTCTACAACTTCGATAGGAGGACATGACTGTGTCAGAGTACTCAACAAGGTTTACAGACCTGTTGCGCTACTCCCTGGATATGGTTTGAGACCCTTTCTTTTGGACTCAGACCTTCGAGAATTGCCTACGCAGAGACATCTAGGTAGGTGTTGTCTCTTTGTGTCTTCCCACCTATGATCGATTGCTGGAGCAAGCCTTGTGGGTGTAGAGATTTCTGGCTGAGCAGTTTCATCATGTCAGTGTTGGGCGTGTGGTAGCTGAGACATCGGCAACTGGTAGCCAGCAAAAATCACTAGGGTCTGGATGTGGCTGACGTTTCCGGAGGTGGGCCCAGGATAGAGGATCTGTGGGTCAGGGCTCACAGGGCTCGCATGCCAGTATTGGTCAGCCGCAGGAGAGGCAGTGTTATGATTGTGAAGGTTGAGGACATCTGGATAGAGATTGTCCCACCCGTAATGCTGTTGAGGGGGATTCAGTTGATAGGTCGCCATGGCAGTGACAACGTCTCGAGTTTGGAGGTCAGTAGGTCAGTGGGCGTGGCGATGGAGTTGGTGTAGCAATGGAAGGTGGTAGGCAGTATCAATTGCCCCCACCCCCACCCCCAGGGGGTCCACACCAAGCTCATGGAGCTGGAGGACATGGGCGAGGAAAACTGTATTCCCTAGAGGCTATTGACCCAGAGGCTCCATGGATGGATAGAGGTACTCCTTGTGTACTTTATACTTCTGCAGTACTTCTGATAGACACTGTTCAGCGAAACTCTTCCCTTTCCTTTGCTTGCTTGAGTTTTGTTCAGGGCATTGGTAAGACCCTGTGTGGGTTTTTTTTGGTGTGCTTCGAATGTGTGAGGAAGAGGGATCCTTCCCCCACCGAGACACATTTTTATGACATGATTAGAACCGTTCGGGTGAGTCAGTGCCACCCAAAGTGGATTGTGATGAGGAGTGGTTGATGAGTCCGTCTGACTTATGTGTTCAGGTAGGGGTGTTTGTTGGTGGACTTGCTGGTGTTGGACTTCCAGTGTAGAGTTCTGTTTCTTTTCCTTGTACTTATGGCTTTTCAGGGAGGAAAATTCTTATGGTGGAGAGGATGCAGTGACTCAGATTTGGACCTGTCAGAATTTGGAATATTCCAATGAATGATTCCAGAGCTTGGCGCTGAGACAGAGTGTGATTCTGAGTCCCGGTGTGCCCGGAATAAATTTTATAAAAATATAAAGTATTTTTATACTATTCACATTGAAGGGGTGTGTTATCTCCTAAATAGTAGCTCAGAATAGGAATTAGAGGGCACAGTTTCGTCCAAAGCATTCCTTTTACCCTAGGCGGGGTGTAATCCTTGTGGGCGTGGGCCTGCTGTGAGAAAAGCCACCAGAGTTGTTTTTGTAAATAAATGGAAAAGTTTCTTTATGAGTGTCGCCTCGAATAACATTTGAAAGGAGTATCAGATCACAATTTTGAGACTGTGGTTGAGTTCAGAATGTCATGTTTACTCTAAGGGAGACCTTACCTTTTCCTGAATCGGGCATGGGGTAGAAGGAGAGTCAGCCGTCATAGTTAAAGGAGGATTTATTTAATAAATAAATAAATAAAATCATCTTTCCCACTTCTCCCCCTCCATGTATGCACAGGAGGCCACCACCCCCTATCTCCTACTTCTCCGACGAACAAACAACTCATTAAGGAGCCAACGCCAGCCGATTTCGATTCCGATTGTCAGTAGATCGAGCTCCAGTGCATCGCAGACGTCGTTCTACACCCGAAGCTTTGGTGTTTCACCGACGAGGTAGGTGATTTGAGTTTTAAACCCCCAATACCGTTTATTCTATGTTTTAATTCATTTTGAATTTGTAGTAGTGTAGAAGGGGTCTCGAGGGTTGCGTAGACAGCTCCAAATCGAAAAACTGACCACTGGGGTTGTCCTGGAAGTCCGGGAAAGTCTCGCTGGGGCGGCACCGGCGAGAGGCGGCCCCCCACGGCGGGCCGACACGGCGGCGCCCCGCCCTGTGCGGCGGAGGGCCACTGTCCCACGGTAGGGTGGGCTGCAGCACGAAAGAGGGCCACCAGTCAGGGTGGGCCGGTGGCGGCGGCTTGGGCGGGCCGGTTTGGGCCGCTGTGGGCCGGTTCGGGCCAGCCGAACCGGCCAGGTTGGGCCAGTCTGACCCGTTTTTCATCTGTGGGTTCTTTAAAGCCCCACAGATTACAAAATAGGTGTATGTTTCACATGCCATCTATGGAAGCACGGCCCTAGGATTGATACAGACCTTTTGGGATAGGTTCTGGATTTTTTTTGGGAGGGATTCGTGATTTGAGGTCACGAAACGTTGAATATTAATAAAATTGTAATTATTATTCAACTTCGACCGACCGTAACATTTTCCTGGAGCGTCTGATTGACGTTCCATCAGTGGCATTGTGATCCCAATTGTAATGCAGAGAGTTTGAAATATATTTCAGGTGTTGGGACCAAGATTGTGGTGTGGGCCCCATGAGGCCCTGTTTGGGCGTTTACGGAGAAACACAACTTTCTCGCTAGGAGCCCGATTTTGGAAGATGAATAGTCGATCTTATGTGTTCTTTTGAATGGTTCGCAATGGTGAAATATGTTCGATGTGTTCTGGGATAGATATGTGGGCCCCACAAGGACCTGTGGTGGTGAATATTATTTTTTCACTGGATGTCTGTTTTGGGAGAGTAAACAGGCTACCCTGTGTGTTTTCTATATGGATCACGATGGTGACCTCGGTATCGGCCTTGGAGGTGCGTGGTGTGGCGTTGTGGCGGGTCTCTCAAGTTAGTGATGTTTGGACCAGTAGTGGTTGACGGTATTCCCTTAGTTCGTTCCTACGAGGGTTCGCGTGGCATCACAACCATAGTATAGGTTTGTGATCTTCTCGATGGAGTGTTTAATCTGTTAGAGTTGTGGCATCCCTCCGGTGGTCCAGGGGTGAGATCCTCTAGCATCGTTTCTGTAGATCGGGTTCTTGGTATCACTGTGACCACTTATCCACATGCGGTGATCCCCTATCTAGTAGGTTAATCCCGTTGGGTTTGTGGCATCATCGAGAATATGATCCCCTATGCAGTGGGCCGTGCTCAGTAGGGTTGTGGCATCATCAGGTATACAATCCCCTACTCAGCATGATGATTATAGTAAGGTTGCGGTATTGTTGGTTATATGATCCCCTACTGAGCGTGTGGTGTCGGTAGGGTTTTGGCATCGCCAGTTCTATCCTCTACAGCTCAAGATGTACCAGATAGGGTTTCGGTATCGTCATGACCGTCATGACACGGGTGAAGATCCTCTATATGAGTGACGTGCTTCTGTCGAGCACCAGACCAGGTTGTGGTATCCCCCAGCGGAGCCTGGGAGTGATCCCCTATCTATGAGATCTATGAATTCTTGATTGGGATGTGGAATCCCCCAGTATACCCTGGGAGGGATCCCATATCTGTGAGATCTTCCTATACTGGTGTGGGTTCTGGTATCCCCTAGAGTACCCTAAGAGTGATCCCATATCTGAGGAGTTTGGTGTTTATGTTGTTTCAGTGAGGTTTCCTCAGTGACGACGTCTGAGGAGCATGATATCTCAGGTGAGCGTCTGAGATGTTTATGTGGGACCCGATTGAGTGTATATCTCGGAAAAATGACATCTGGGATGACAATGATTGTGGATTGTTCTCTCATAGTTGTGAACCATTGCTGGTGATGGGGTCGGTACATCATGTGGCTTGGTTCATGATCTGAGTATATCTAGATGTTCATGGTATATGTATGGGTGTATATCTGAGAAGATGTTCATAATATATGTATGGGCGTATACCTGAGTGGATGTTAAAGGTGTATGTATGGGTATACACCTAAATTTAGGTGACTAGTTGTGTTTAGCCTTGGATGGTCATGAGATGGTGTTTCTCTCTCGTCTGTGTTACCTCTGGATGGGATGAGCGCACTGTTGCCTTTCAGTTGATCTCTTTTGTTTTGGGGTTTTGGGGTGTCTACTGAGTATTGTTAAACTCACCCTTGCACGGGCTTTTTCCTACATGTTTGTGTATTGTGCATACCAAATGACTTTGGATGGTGTCCCAGGAGGACTCGAAGCAGGCAGAGCTGAGTGAGAGAGACTGACCATTGAGTCTTACCGGAGTTGTGCCGAGGAGCTTACTGGTGGTGTTTTTGGCAGCATACCCCTTCTTACGAGAAGGTTGGATACTTTTGTGGTTTTTCTTCGGTGGGACGATTTTTCCCTTTTGTAGTTCTGTTGCACTCTGGTTTGGGATAGTTGTATGCATGAATTTACTATTCAGTTTTATATATCGCTGCACTGTTTCATGGAGGTGTATGTGGGTGTATGTGTACAGGTACCTTAGGCTAATGCCTCCTATGTGTGTGATAGCCTACTCAGAACTAGTCTCCAGCCCCTGGACTATTGGAGGAGGGTTTGGGGAGTCACGACTCGAGCCCTGTTAGATCAGGTTATGATAGGTAAGCTACAGCCCCAATTCATTCTAGAATTTTGAAAGGACTGATGTACCTGGGAACCAATTTTCCCTTCTTACCGAAACATATAACACCCTTCCATAGAGATAACTTCAAGAAAACATGATATCCTACCCGAAATTCCAAATCCTTCCCTCGGTTATCGGCATAGCTCTTCTACCTACTTTGAGCTGCTTTGATGTGGTTTTGGATTACCTTCACCTTTTCCATCGTTTCCTCCACCAGTTCTGAGCCTATGATTTTTCTTTTACCAACATCATTCCAACAGGTTGGTGTGCGACATATCTTTCCATATAATGCTTCATATGGTGCAATCTGAATACTTGAATGGAAGCTATTGTTATGGGAAAATTCCACCAGAGGTAAATATTAATCCCACATACATTGAAAGTCAAGTGATCATGATCTCAACATGTCTTCTAAGGTTTGAAAAGTCCGTTCTGATTGTCCATCAGTTTGGGGGTGGTAGGTAGTACTCAAATGAAGTTCAATATCTAGGGCTTTCAGAATACTTTTCCAGAATATTAATGTATAACGGGGATCATGATCAGAAACAATCAATAGTGGTACTCCATGAAGTCTCACAACTTCATTAATATATAGTCTTGCTAGACGTTCAAGTGGTAAAACTTCTCTTATAGCAAGAAAATGTGCTGAATTGGTAAGATGATCAACAATGACCCGTATTGCACTGTTCCTTCTAGGAGTCTTTGGTAGTACCATAACAAAGTCCATCGTAATATTATCCAATTTAAACTCAGTTATGGGAAGAGATTGTAGGACTCCTCCAGGCTGTTGCCTTCCAGCTTTCACTTGTTGACAAACAATACATCTTGACACAAAATCAGCAATCTCCCTCTTTATGTTGTCCTACCAAAAATGTTCCTTCAAATATCTATACATCTTAGTGCTACCAAGGTGTATAGTGAAATTTGAACTATGAGAATCATCCAATAGTTACCTTTTTAGATCTGGTATATTGGGAACACAAAGTATCTTCCTAATTTTCCAAATTCCATATTCATACACAAATTCACTCAATCTCCCATCATTCACATCTTTAATATTCTTTTGAAACTATTCATCATAATTCTAAGAACACTTTCTCCTTTCTAGTAAAGATGTTCTGGAATCCATTTTAAAAATTATTGATGTTTCACCTTCCATGGTTATTCCTATATCCATATTTACTATATCCATGTATATAGGATCCTTTTCAACTATAATCTTGTTGAAAACTCCATTATCCTTTCTACTCAAATCATCTGCCACCTTATTTTCCTTCCTTAGGTTGTAGTGTATAGTGATATCACAATCCTTGAGTAGTTCAATCCATTACCTTTGCCTCATGTTGAGTTCTTTTTGTGAAAAAATATACTTCAAACTCTTGTGATCAGTATAAATCTAATATTTTTCACCATATAGATAGTGTGTCCATATCTTCAAAGTAAATATTACATCTAATAACTCATGATCAGGAGTATGATAGTTTGTCTAATGAATTTTTAGCTGTCGGGATGCATAGGCAATAACCCTATCATTATGCATAAGGACACAACCAAGTCCTTTCTTTGAAGTATCACTATAAATAACAAACCCGTCATTTCCTGATGGTAGAGTCAATATAGGATCACTGAATAATACTCTCTTCAGTTCTTCAAAACTATCTTCACGCACTTTTTTCCAAATAAATTTAACCCCTTTTCATGTGTTTTTTGGTAATGGGTTATCCAACCAAGTAAAATTTTGGATAAATGTCGATTATAACCTGCTAAACAAATAAAATTGTGTTCTTCAGTAATACTCATTGGTGCTGGCCATTCTTGGATTGCCTTGTTATTAGAAGGATAAATAGAGATTCCATCCTTAGAAAGAATATGTCCAAGAAAAGAAATCTCTTGAAACCAGAATTCACACTTGCTAAACATACCATATAATTCCTTTCTTCTAAGAGTCTTCAGGATAATGCACAAGTGATTTTCATGATATTTGTAGATTTTGGAGTATACCAAGATATAGTCAATAAATATTACTACAAATTCATCAAGATATTCCTTAAAAACTCTATTCATTAGATCCATGAAAACAGAGGGTGCATTAGTCAATCCAAAAGGAATTATTGTAAACTCGTAATGTCTGTACCTAGTTCGAAATACTGTTTTTGGAATGTCTTCCTTCTTCACACACAACTGATGATATCCAGATCGAAGGTCAATCATTGAAAAGTATTGATCTCCAAGAAGTTGGTCAAATAAATCATCAATTTGAGGTAGGGGATACTGGTTCTTTATTTGTATATCATTGATCTCCTTGTAGTCAATACACAACCTCATAGATCCATATTTCTTCTTAACAAAAAGAACATGGGATCCCCATGGAGAAAAACTAGGAAGAATAAATCTCTTATTACTCAATTCCTCTTGTTGTTTCTTTAGTTCCACTAATTCCAAAGTGGCCATTCTATAAGGGGTCTTCGATATGGGCCTTGATCTAGGAATTAAATCAATGGAAAACTCAATTTCTCGTTCTGGAGGATGTCCAGGTAAATATTCTAGAAACACATCAACATATTTTTCACAGTAGGTATATCCTCTATTTAAACATTCTTTTCCTCACCCACAATTATTTCATTCTCTTCCTCCCTAATAATTGAATTTAGTTGAGCTACTGTGGGTGGATCTAGATAAGAATTTGGTGGTGATAATTCTGCTCTAAAGATAAGGTGTTCTTTATCATCATCATCAATAATAGTAACCTCCTTCTTCCTACAATAAATTTTTGCATCATGGTCTGAAAGACAATACATATTGAGGATTATATCAAATTCAATCATGGGTATGATGATGAGATCAGCAGATAAAGAACATTTATATTCACTAATGGGGACTGATTCACAAAACATTGTTGCAATGATACTTACCTTAAGAGTTTTGACTGACAACTCCCTTATTAAGTCAAATTGAAAATATCTATTTTTCATAGAAAACTAGGAAGATATGAAACAATTAAATGATCCAGAATCAAATAAAGTACTTTTTAACTTGAGGAAACCACTAAATTACCTGCCACTATGTCTTTTGGAGCTTCAACCTCAACAGTAGTGATATCATACGCTTGGCTTTGATCACTTGTCCTTTTCTGAGGTATGTTCCCTTGGTGATTAAAAAATTCATTTGCATAATTCCCTCTTTCTCTACAATTGTAGAATTCAAAAGTGACAACCTATTTCTTCCCCTTGCAATCATGAGCTTGGTGGACTTTTTAACCACACTTATAATGTACTCTCATTACCTTCAGGCAAGCACCAGGGTGTTTCTTCACACATTTACTACAGGATGGATATTCAGCTTTTCCTTTCATTCCCTTGTTTTCTATTTCCAGTGTGTTTAGCAGAACTCTTATTCTCTTGATTTTTTTAAAGTCATAAGACTTATAGAATTCTTTTTCTGTATTGATATCACATGAGACAATATCTTTATACGATGATAAGGATTGTGAGACTAATGCTCAATGAAGAAATGGTTTCAAACCAACAAAGAAACAATCAATCATACTTGTTGGGTTATATATATAATCTACAGGATTCCTCACTAACCTTGTAATGTTAGCTTCATACTTTTTGACATTCTCATCCTCCTTTTTCCTCAGACTCAGAAATTGTCTTTCCATATCTGCTTGATGGTCACAGGGAATGTAATTTTCTAAGAAAATCACTTTATGCTTCCGCCATTGAATATATGATACTTGATCATCTTTATCTGTGTTTTAAATCAATGACCACCATTTATCTGCATCTCCGGTGAGGTGGTAAACTACCATGAAAACTTTTTCCCTCTCGCTACTCCCCAAAGCATGAAATATTTAATCTAAGGAACTTACCCATTGCTCAGCTACCAATTGATTTGTAAACCCCTTGAATGTTGGTGGTTGTTTCCTCATGAAGCGATCTAATATTGATCCTCCACGCTATGGATCAGGGTGCTCTATATGGGTAAGGTTATTATTCGTAACCTTTGTGAGTTGTCCCAGTATGGTGATAAGCTAATCAACACCTGTTTCATCACAAGCTCCACTATAATTTTCTTGAGTAGGAGGGCAATCTCTACATGGATTATGTGCATTGATACAGTTTCCATTCCTTCCACTAGGCACCATTTCTAAACAATGGCACAAAATAGATTAGTTTGTGAATCAAAATACATAAATCTATACTTGTAAAACACTTAACATAAATCGAATTGTTTATGGATATAATCCATAACCATAAAAAATGTTTTCATTGAGGATATATATACTCATAAACCATTCATAATGGTTTGTAAATAAAATGATAATTACCCTAAGAATATCCCCCGGCAGTGTCGTAACCAAGAGTGCAACAAGGCCCATTGTTGTGCACCAGTTCCCGTTTGAGTTTTTCTCAAAGCGGTGTTGTTGGGTTTTACCCCTCGGTACATCTGTTCCAGAGCTACCTCTACCTTCTTGTATCTAGACATGGATGTATTTCATGGAAACCTCACAAAATCTATACAATACCAAAAATTCTAGGATGTTTTTCGATACTAATCCTCAAATTCTATCTTAAGGTAATGTGCTCTAATCGAAGTTTATCTAAATATTGATTCCAAGGTTTTTACTAAACTTCCACTAATACCAACTGTAACACCCCGACCCTAAAAGCCCATAGTCAATACATTATTATGTATCATTGGAATGATCACACATGATCAAGTCTCTAAATAATGATTAGTTTAGTATCCTTGGAAGTACTAGATACATTCATAAGGTTTACATTACATCATAAAATGGAAGAGTACAACAACATTGTTTCCATAGACAACACTGAGATACCATAGACTATCCCAACATGTCAGTCATAATATACTTCTTCGCATCCTGGGAAAAATAAAACACAGAAAGGGTTGAGCTCAGATGCTCAGTAAGGATAACAATATAGAAGAAGCTTTCATAAATAAGCATAAATATTTCAGGCAATGTATAAAACTAAAACAAAAGCCTTTTCAACATAAATTTAATCATAATATGGAAAATATAAACCAAAATAATTCCATTTACTTACTCACATGGATATTCTACTAGTCGAACAATCACATGCAATATCAATAGCCACTTTTATAATGATGGAATTCAAAATTCCAGACATTCATAACCACATAGTCAAGGCCTTGTACAAAGACTACAAATAAGATTTTGTCAAGGCCTTATTCCAAGACACTAGTTTGTATCCTGGGACCTATCAATGCATCGAGGAGCTATATCGGGCTCCACCTGTCACTTACTAAGTCCAATGCATTCATCATATAAAAAGGATTAAACATAACATAAACATTCATATTAAAACTAGCATAAAAAATGTCAATACTTTATGCATAAACCATTAATGTTATAAAAATAACACATCCATAGTAAAAAATATCACAAAACATTCAATACAATATGGAAGTTTTGTATCATAATAAATCAACTTCAAATAAGCTTAAAATCCATCAAAGGATGTTGACATAGATAAAATCAAAAAAAAAATTAGAGAAATATATCTTTCTATTTTGAAACTATTTACAAGTCATGTAATTATAAAAGAAGACATTTATATTTGAAAATATTCTTATAATATTGAAAGGGAAGCTTCAAAGGTGTTATAATGGCAAAAAATAGCCACACCCTTCATATAAGTCAAAAAAACATTCTTACCAAAAAAAATTCGAAAAGGTTAAAAAGTAAATTGTTTGGAAAAAGATGGAAAGATTCCTTTATGAACATCTTATAAAAGTCAAAGAAGGGTATAAATGAATTTAACCCATAGTCTATAAAATATTTAGAATGTTTTGGAATACATATTTAAGAAATAGGGATGTGGATGATAAAGAAGTTCGAGTAGATAATTAGGTATAGACAACCTCAGATAATGAAGAGATTGTAGAATTAACCCTTACCTTGTAATTTTCCTCGGTCGAGGGTTGGTTGACCTCCTATATAATGGTGAAATAATTCTTATTAAATTATACAAGAATCATATACATTAATATGATATCATATATGATCTTTTAACATTGCTTTGTTAATAAAATCTTAGTATTATCATCGTTTCAGGTGTTAATGGATTCGTTTTCCTTCATATTCTTTGTTATTTGAGTCATATTTGTTATGTATAGGATGTATCTTATTAATATACAGAATTATATTAAGTATTTTAAAATTATTTTTAATCATCTAATGAAAATTAGTCATTAATGGATACGATGGTGAAAGAATCTCATCGCGTTCGTGGAGACGGTAATCCGTACGTACGCACAAGCGACAATATCATTCTTTTGATATTAAAATAATATATAATTGGATAATATATCATATATACAGAATCATTATCATGTGATATTTATTATCTACATCAATTACACATCATTATTATACCCATCAAAATAATAATGTGTTGAATAACAATTACACCACGATGTGGAGACGGTAAGCCGTACATACGCACGTGTGGTGACATGTCATTCAAAGGAAGGATATAATAATGAATATGGTTGTACCATATTAATAATAACATCCCAGTATATATAAGACACTGGATTTATTATTTTATAATGGAAACAAAAAAGAAAGAGGAAGGGGAAGAAGAAAGAAACTTGGAAGAGGTGATGAAATATTTACCTCTTCTTCGGGTTCTCCCTTTTGATTTGATCAAAAGGGATCTATAGGGTGGATTTTTGACTATAGGAAGGCCTCTAGGATGAAGGGAAGATAGGTTATAGGGTATTTGGGTAGGGTTTGGCCAAACCTAATGACTTTGAAGGTGTGAGTTAGAGATAAGGGAGAGTTCCCTTTTATAAGAGGGGTGAAGGGTACCTTAGGAAAAGCTAGAAATATTATTTTATAATAAAATCATTTTCGGTTTATAATGGCTCAAAAATGAATTATTTAAAGGATAATTTTGGGATAGGTCGAAAAAAAATCAACCAATAGGTTGTAGATAGGTTTGGGTCACCATATTAACTTTATCTTTTAGATTTACCTATTAGTTAAATAGTTTGACATTTACCTTGTCTCTTTGTATTTTTATATTATATGGCTATTAAACATACTATAAACTTACAAGAGAACACCGATTAGTTCATTAATGATAAAAATATCATTATATAAGTCATTTGGATGAACGTTATATTTTTAAGAATATTATATAAATTAATAATATAATATTTGTTTTAAAAATTCCATTTTGTCAATTTTGACACTATTTAATAATTGATTTTTGTTAAAGTCTTAAAAACCTTATTAATTCAAAATAAATTCATTTTTTCAATCCTAACATGTCATATTAACCTAGAAAATATGTTTATGGCATCAAAACTTCCAAATTATATTTATTGTAACATTTATAATACCATTTATTTGATTCTTTCATTAATAAGGAAAATATTGCATCATTATTGTGTCATAAATAAATTTAATTATTCAATGTCTAAAAATTATAAATAAAATACCATTATTTAGGAAATAATTTTAGATTTATAAAGAATATTTATAGTTGAAAAGATAATGTATATAACCCTATGTAAATATTTTTACTACAAGATACATGTTTATGTCATTTTGGTATTTACTTTAACTTAATTAATATAAAGTGTCATTATCACTTACAAGTGGCTCCATGGGGTCCCAAAATAGACCCAAGGATTCCCATGGTCGTAAATGTATCAGACAATAAGTTTAGGACACGTGTTAGGGTAATTTAATATTATTATAATATTATTTGTTTACCCATATTTACCGAATTTACCCTTTAACCATGGTAAATAAAATATTTACCGAAATAATTATTCAAAATATTTAAATATAAAATTTACCTATTTACAAAATTTGGACCTCATGATTCTAAATATGGAATCCATTTTCCTAAATTCAAAACACATAACTAGAAGAAATTAATTTAAAATTAATTCCCGCTGTCAAAACAAAATGCTTGTTTTTAGGAAATAATAACTATCAAAATATTGACACTTTCTTATATCTAGTTAAAATATAAAATTACATCTAATGACAAAAATTGGATTAAATGGTAAAAATATAATCGAATTATACTTAAAAACACTCAATATAATAATTTATCACTATAAATTATTTTGATTAAAAAAGATGTTTTAATTAAAATTTATTATTTTTTACCATTCATCAATAATTGAATGTTTTCAAAAAATACCAAAAGTTCACCCTAATCTAATTTCAATACTCCGAATCCAAAAATGAATTCCATTTTGATAGATAAAATTTATAAAATTTCATAAAGTGGGTATTACTATTCATAACAACTAGTTTGATCGGTTGTGATGTGTTAGAACTCAAAGTTACGTACAACACAAGCTATTATATTATTCATGGAGAAGCATGCCGTGGATGTTTGGGGTGTTACTTTGGCACATAAATCTTTGATTTTCTAGAAACACAGTATTAGATGACTGTTTAAAACAAATTGACTTTGTGCATTGTTCGAAAATGGTACACCCTTGATTTCCATTATTTCTACATACTAACAAATTTCTATAAGTAGGGATTTCATAAATCATCATATACAACATGACTCTCAATATGAAATTATCATTTATGTAATCATCATACAATGTAACACCTGAGTCCCAAAATAATTTCAAATATTAGATAAATAGAGACAAATAAACATCAATATGATTACTTGGTTGATTTGGTACTAATATAATCGTAGATAACATAATGTATTTTTATTTCATGCATAACCATAGTGGAATGTTATAATTTACAAAAATAACCAACAATATACAATGAATTCAACTTTGAAAACCAAAATCATTCACTCCATTTCTATACAATGCAAGATTAATGTTTCTCATCTCATTTTCTAATTTAGGATACTCATGATAAATTCTCTTCTAATGAAGAGATTCATCCAAGTTACAAAGTTTCTCATCTTTATTTCTTATATCTGAGTGACATGTCAATTGAATTTCTATATCCTAACATCCATATAGGCGCCTAAACTTTGGAATGATTGGAAATTACCATTAAAAATTTCATAGGACCTGATTCAACTTTATTGTATCAAGAAGCACCACACTGTGATAATTGTTTAAAAGACATATGGTCCTTGAAAAATTGTATATAGTCCTTTGGATAGACATGTATCCTTTCAGAGATCGTACCCATTGAACATAGAATTCCTTTAGTGTCAAATGTTTGGATATGGAGATCATTATATTCTAGGTCAAAATCATTAAATGAGATAATAGTTTAGTAAATTTGGTAACACTCCATCCTTTTCTAGATTTTAAAATATACAGTTTTAGTACTGATGAAACTGGTTTATATTAAGTGAAATCATCATACAATGAGATATTTACACAAATCTTTAACTTCCCAAACAATTTTGGATAATCATGAAGTTCATATTCAACTATAATTTTCATTTAATAAATATTTTCTTCATCATCCTTTACACCAATAATAACATCTTTTATATGATCTTCTTAATAGTCCATACATGTAGTCATATTAGATGATCCATAAAATACTGTGTTATCCCAGTCAATATCTACGTTTTCCTTTGTATCATGTTTATTCCAACATTTATAACTTTGATCAATTCCATGACAGATCATTTGTTCTTCAAACTCCACTGGTCTAACTAGTCTTCAATAACAACAACATAAAAATAGACAGGGGATTTTAGTAGGGTTTATACACATGATTTTTTGCAAACATGATGAACTCTTTCTCCCCAAATGCATACTCTTTTTTTCATACAATTTGAATACATACATTATCTATTCATATCTATCCTATTTTGTTCCCTATTATTAATACATATGAAAATAAACACACAAAATATTTTCAAATAAAGATTGATCTCATGTATTTCTTGAAGGAAAATGGAAATATTAAAAAATGTTTTATTATCAAACATGATCAAAGAAAAAAACATATTGAAGGAAATTTATAAATATAATGGAGGATATTTGACTTGTTTAAACTATTTTTTACTTTAATAGAATTTAGTATGAATTACTAAAATTTTAGCGAATAATCTTAGATTAAATGATGTTCTCTTCGTTTAAGGATTGATGAATAATCCCTTGAGAATTTATCAATTTTTATGAAAAATTTATTTTATCCTACAATAATTTTGGTTCAACCCTAGGTAGATTAAATATGGTCATCATATAATTCATTACCTAAACCACCAAAGTAACTTAACCCCACAATGATACCAACTCATACGACTCAAATATAACTTGTATATATATTATATCATTTTTTGTATTTTTAACATTTCCTCTCACATATATTCACAGAACTGCAGAACCAAATGATTTAGAATCTCTTATGATTAGCTATAGAAATGTATTATTATAATATATTGCTTCAACATCTACCAAAGATGTGTCTAGATAAGTAATACTTCTAAAAATAATAGAGTATATGATTATCTAAGGAAATGGGAAACAGAAGGAGGGATATAAAATTCTTATAAAGGGATGACATATACGTGGATCATAAAGTGGTTAGATCAAAATCAAATGAGAAAAAAGAACATGGAAGAAATATCAGATTAAAATTAAAATGGTATCAGAATACATTTCTATAAATAATTAAATAAGGATATATAAACTGAATAGATAAAACAAATATGCCATGGAATAATAATTTAAAGACATATGAAAATAATTTTCATCCACGAATCATTACATAATCATTCGTCATAACATATAAATTTGGAATATAAAATGTGGAACATACATAATCCTAGAAAATCAGAGAATATGTCTAGTTTATCAAAGAATATCATCATAACATATTGGATCAATAAACAAAACCTATTTATCATCATTCATTGATCACCATAACTCATTTCCTATAGTGGATTGAGCATCACAACTCTATTCCCATAGTTGATCCAGCATCAGAACTCATTTCTCATTTTGGATCAAGCATCAAAACTTGTTTCCCATAGAAATATCATCAGATATTATACATTACTCAATACATTAAAGGAATATATAGATACCACTCATCATATAAGGATAAACCATACATATGTGTGCCATATGAAATTAATTATACATCACATTTTAGAAACAACCCATGAATAATTTGGGATGAATACAATTTTCCTACAATATCATGAATGAGATCTTTTTATAGTGTTTGAACCCCCTTGAGAATGTATTCTCCCTATTGTTGGACTTCCAAATTTGCTTAAGGCTCCTCCTTGATTTCAAATTTCCCCAACCGTTGCTCTCTCCCAGACGGCCTCTGTGATGGCACCTTTCCATCTCTGGTCACTGGAGCTCAGACCCTATGTTCCCTACCCTCCCGCTAGAGTTAAGGATTCAACTCTCATTGATCTTCCTCAAAGACCAAGGATGGAATCATCATCTGGCCCTCCTTTCAAGGAGATTATTCTCAGAATGGAACACCCAGTACCCCCAACATCTCTTCCTCATTTCATAGTGGTTCCTTTCCTGGCTGATTGCTCTATCTCAGAGAAGGGGGCCCAATTACTTATCTTCCTAGTGATTTCCTTCGAGGAGGCATCAGATCTGCTCCGATGGACTCTCATCAGGAGATTCGGTGCGAATAGGACTCCGATTCCAAAGGTCCAATATTTCACCACCTCGTGGGGATTAGAGGCTCTTGCCTCCTTCTCAGTGCTCAACTGTCACTCCTTCGGAATTTTTTGTTTCTTTCAGGGAAGACTTCGTTAAGGCCTGGGCCTTTAACCCCCATTATATCAATCGCTGGTGCCTCAGCCTTCTTAGATGGTACATGGAATTCCACCATGGACGGGAGTCTCCTCAAGTGGTTGTTTTGATTCTCCTTCCTAACCTCCTACTCCCCTTCTTCAATAGGGATTTTCTGTGGAGGATTGGTGATCATCTGGGTCTTCTATCCTTTTTTGCGAGACTCCTCCCCATGTAGTCCTAGATTCTCTGTCTAGGTCCCGCACCTACCTGGATATGGTTCTGTTCAAACCATGTGTCCCTTATTCTCCTCAAGCCAGTGATTTCCTCATCACTCTGTTTTTGTAGGAACTGCTTCAGCGTCAGATCATTAATATCACCCAAGATAAATCCCTTCACATCCATGAATATGATCGTCTTCCAAAAGATTCTCATCTTCACATGGGTGATCATGGTTTATCTTGTTTCTATAGGATGATTATCTTTTGATGGTTGTTCCTCATGTTACTGAATCTTAGTCGACCACATCAGTAAGAACCTATATTTATTTCTGTTGCGGGGAGCACCCCTACACGAGAGGCAGTCCCCACAGAATAGCCTGGATCTATTGGCAGTTTTGATTCATCAAAATCCAAAATGCATAAAAAACATTTATATTTAATTTATTACATGCAAATTGATAAAAAAATAATGTTTGAGTTGTAATTCCATAACATTATGAATGAAACAAGTGAATTCAACAGCAGTGAAAAATGCACTAGCAGTGGAAATTACAATAACATATTAAATTCATAACTATCATATTTGAATTAATATTCAGAAGCAGCGAATACATTCAGCAACTTAAAAGTCGAACAAATGCTGAAATGGAAATGAAAGCAGTAAAAGGGACACCAAGGATTTACGTGCTTCAGCAATATGGCCTACGTGCACGGGGCATAATCATCACGGGTTTCCACTATGCAAGAACAAAGGAGTACAAGAGGAAAAAAAGGACCTAACTTACAAGATAAAATGGACATGAAACATAAATAAGAAGTGACCAAAAAACAAACAACACACACATGATTATAAAATATCGACAAAGAAAAAATATAACAGGACTGAGACCCCCTTACCGGGGTTTGACCAAACCTTTGTTTAAAAAGAAGCTCATGAAAGGGTGATGAAATCGTCATCACTTGTAGTCTAGTAAGTCTGATACTCCATGACTGATGCTGCTGTCCATATTTGTCACCACAAGCTAGTTGTTGTCCAAAGCACTTCCATTAATAGGTCAATTCAGTTGTTCGAGTTCACTCAAACCAGACTCATCATCCTCTGGGTCTATGGTTAGGAACTGCCTCTCTTCACACAATGCTGCAATTGATGGTGCCCCCCTCCAGGGAATAAGAAACCTACCTTCAAGGTCTCTCCTTTCTCACACCGAACCAGGAGGCAAGTCGGTGCTGCTTCAGATTCAAGAACAGGAACCCACTGACTCCATCAAACTGAAACCAGGCTCCCTTGAATAAGTTCATGCCGATAATGAATCGGGTCAACCAATTCGTGCAATCTGAACCAAAACCGAGTCCTCTACCACTGACTAATGAAGCCTCACCACAGATGAATTCAAATCCTATAAAAGGTGGACACCCTGAAAGAGCCTACTAGAAAATGGGGGGTGCTACAAAAGAAGTGGGATGAACCGCGAACCAGATCTTGTCGAATAAAAATATGAATTTAAGAGAAGGCGAGCTCAGATATGAAGAAACATACTCTACCTAAAGGAGATTTGTGTTCGAATATGAAAACTAAGCCCCGCTATTCTGATCTAGAGCGGAGAAAAGCCACTTCCGACCAAGACACTTCATTGATTTCCAGATTTGGTGTAAACCAGATTTATTGACCCTGTCATGCTACCTTGAAGGATGATAAAGCTCGCCGTATTGCAATGCCTGAGCCAAACTGGGTCTGCTTTGACACATGAGCATCGAACTGTGGGAGGAGAGTTGCTCTGTCACTGGTGAAGACTGGGCTGCCCCAAAGAAACCCTAATCATGCTGATATTAGGGATAGAGGAAGGCTAGACATACAAATCCAGAAAACAGGATCAGATAAACCTCATCGTGCTCTCCCTATGATAGAAAAATAAAATAGGAGGCCTAGTAAAAATGATGGAGACCACAAGGGCAAACCGCCAAGAAAACGTGGATGGTGGAGAATGCCCAGACGGTTCCACTGTGTAACAAAAAATCTCAATACAGAAAGGCATTTTAAAAAATGCATTTAATTAACAAATAAAAGTAATTACAAATTCACATATATCCACCTTGGTAATTAAATTCATGAAAAATATTAATATGCAACAACATCACACACTCCACCTTGAAGATTAAAACCTAAACCACATGATGATTCTGCACCACCTAACATCATCTACTTGGGCATATCCTAAACAGGAAATAGCCTATGGGGTATGACCGAAACAGTCCCCCAAACATGTAACAACTATGACACATGTCGCCCAAAGTTGAATGATATTATAAACAGCTACTAAACATGCTTAGAAGAATTTCTCTAAACATATATAGAGCACATTCCTGTACTTCCCTGAGTCATACTCTAAGACGATACCAACAAGGAAGACGGGACAAGCAAATCACATTCTAAGAACTCCCCGAATAAGCTCACCTGTGCCTGCAGGCCACAAATAAACAGAGTAGTATCCAACCTCACAACAAACATGGAAAAAAATCTAAGAGAAATTCATATATGATGCAACTCGGAAATAAAATAGGTCAGAGCAAACAAGCAGAAAAAGACACAAAGCTCAAAGGCAAGCCAATCGCTCAATCAACCTAAATCTAAAACAGACTCAGAAACTCTCCACCAGAGGAGAAGAATCTACCTAGAACTGTGCAACAGGGGAAGCCACATCCTAAACCAATCCAACAAGATAGGTTCCTCAACAACAGGGTACCACTACAAACCTAATCCATTACCAGGAGTCCTAAGGGAAAACTCTAGACCCACGAGAACACCGGCGATCCAAGGGAAGCATGCTACCGACCAAGAAAACTCATCTCAGTCTAGCTTCCTAACGATATCTAGGAACCTCATAATATCACTAAAGAGATCCCGACAAAACCACCATGAAGCCCAATCTTCACCGAACCTATTCACATGAAATTGTCACTCTAAACACTACCCAGGCCGAATCACCACTCGTAACGGGTCACAACCTAGAGAAACCAGCCCAAAACCAGGACATAACAGAGGAACAAGCCTAGAGAAAATTACCAGCTAACTCTCCTGAGGCTATAGGAAACAACAGGATAAACGCGGAGAGGAGAAGAATTCATAGTAAATGAAACATCCCAAAAAAAGGTCTCCACCTGAACCCACAAAAACATATCAGGACCAAAGGACCCAGAACCAATGGATTTAAAAAACCCGAGACATGCCATATGGACTTTCAACGCAAGGCACCATAAGATCCTCAACCAATTGATTTATAATCTCCCCCATAAGAGACGACTGCCTAAACGAAAGCCAAAAGGAGACTTCCACACACCAAGGGGAAACTACAAGGACACATGTAAGTAGCCCCAACATCATAAGACATCTCTAAAATGTGAGAAAAAGGGTTGGGAGCCAGCTAGAATCTAGGGGAAAATAAGCCACTAAAAGGCCACACATCCTAGTCTAGACTTACTAACGGCACACAGTTCCTATGAAACCAAACAAAACCACTAAACAGGGTCAAACAGTAAACAATGAAGGTTGGTGATCAGCCAAGCAACATTACACCCACAAGCTACCCAAACCTAAACACCGAACTCACAACAAGAACATACCCAAAGAAAACAGTCCTAAAGGATGCAGAGGAACATAAAAGAGATAACATAAGCTCATCTCCTAGGAAAAAGGCAGCCACTAGAGACACATGATCCTACCAAGACCTTACTGCTAACCAGCTCTCAAACATAGGCAAACCTCACATAGAATAGATTCCTACCCCGAAACCATAGACACACATAGGTAGAAACTACTAAGAGGCATATTTGAGGTTCAAACAGGCAAAGAAAACAGTGAAACAATGAGGAAACAAACTACCAACAGCAGAATGAAATTATAGCCCAAGAGAGCTAACAACCAAGCTGAATAAGACCATCAAAGCATGCTGGTATATGTAAAATCCATTAAAAAATCATTTAAAAGCAATGAACAATCGATTTCAAATTTTAACAACGAAAACCTTAATCACAATTAGGCTCTGATACCACTTTTTTGTGGGGAGCGCGCCTGCACAGGAGGTAGTCCCCACAGAATAGCCTGGATTTATTGGGTGTTTTGATTCGTCAAAATCTGAAATGCATAAACAACATTTATATTCAATTTATTACATGCAAATTGATAAACAAAATAATGTTCGAGTTTCAATTCCATAACATTGGGAATGAAACAAGTGAATTAAACAGCAGTGAACAACGCACTGGTAATGGAAATTACAATAACATATTAAATTCAAAACTAACATATTTGAATTAATATTCAGAAGCAGCGAATACATTCAGCAATTTACAAGTCGAACAAAAGCAGAAATGTAAATTAAACTAGTAAAAGGGAAACCAAGGATTTAGGTGCTTCAACCATATGTCCTACGTGCATGGGGAAGGATCATCACAGGTATTAACTATGCAAAAACAAAGGAGTAAAAGAGGAAACAAAGGACACAACTTACAAGCTAAACTGGACATGAAACAGAAATAAGATTTGATGGAAAAACAAGCAACACACACAAGATTATAAAAAATTGACAAAGGAAAACTATAAGAAGACCGAGACCCCCTTACCGGGGTTCGACCAAACCTTTCTCGATAAAGATGATTGTGAGAGGGTTCTAAAATCGTCATCGCTTGGATTCCAGTAAGTCAGATCCTCCATGACCGACGCTGCTATCCAGATTCATCACCACATGTGAGTTATTGTCCAAAGCACATCCATTAACATGTCAAATCTTTTGTTCGAGTTCGCAAAAAATAGAATCATCATCCTCAGGGTCTATAGTCGAGAACTTCCTCTCTTCACACAATGTTGCTACTGTTGGTGCCCCCCTCCGGGGAACAAGAAACCTACCTTCAAGGTCTCTCTTTTCTCACAACGAACTAGGAGAAAAGTTGGTGCCGCTTCGGATTTAAGAACAGGAACCCACTAACTCCATCAAACTGAAACCAGTATCCCTTGAATAAGTTTATGCCGACAATGAATCAAGTCAACCAATTCGTGAAATCTGAACCAGAACCAAGTCCGCTCCCACTGACTGATGAAGCCTCACCACAAATGAAATCAAATCCCATAGAAGGTGGACACCCTGAAGGAGCCGACTGGAAACTGGGGGTGCTACAAAAGAAGTGGGATGAACTGCAGACCAGATCTTGTTGAATCCAAATCTGAATTTAAGAGAAGAAGAGCTCTGATATGAAGAAAGATACTCTGCCTAAAGAAGATCTGTGTTTGCAGATGAAAACTAAGCCCCACCATTCAGATCTGGAGTGGAGAAAGGAGAGTTCAAACCGAGAAACTTCATCGCCATCCAGATTTGGTGTAAAATAGATTTATTGACCCTGTCATGCTTTCGTGAAGAATGATAATGGTCACCTCATTGCAAGGCCCGAGTCGAACCAGGTCCACTTAGATACAGGAGTGTCGAACTGTGGGAGGAGCGTAGCTCTGTCACTAGTGAAGATCAGGCTGCTCCAAAGAAACCCTAATCATGTTGCTATTAGGGATGGAGGAAGGGTAGGTGTGCAAATCCAGAAAAAATATCAGATACCCCTCATCGTGCTCCCCCTCTGATAGAAAACCAAAGATGCTGCCTGGTAAAAAATATGGAGACCACAAGGGAGAACCTCCAAGAAAACATGGACGGTGGAGAATGCCCAGACGGTTCCATTGTGTAACAACAAAGGTCAGCAAAAAAGGCATGTTAAAATATTCATTTAATTAACAAATAAAAGGAATTACAAATTCACAATTTCATTGTGTCATCATTTGTTACTGATGAGGGAAACACAAAGTCTCTATCTCCATTGGTAGCACCCTCTTGAGTTTTTACGAGGTCTCGATAAAAGAGGGGTTCAACATGCCCGTCTCTTCAACCTAAATACCAAGCCTCACCAGTGGCCAAAACTAGGGGAAACCAATTCAAATTATATACTTTATTGTTTGGAATGCCCGTGGATTGCTAGAATTGGTTTTAGAATGAGACGTATCATTTTCTGAATGGAGAACCCACAAACCACAACATCTGGATTTTTTGGAAGGATTATATTCCAGTTAATCTTCATGATATCTCAAATCAAAATATCACTGTAATGGTTGATAAGGGAGGCCCTAGGTGTTTTTTAACTGTCGTTGTCTATTCCAAATGTGAGATGAGGATGAGAGACCTTATATGGAATGATCTTGAAATCTTCGACCTGGGAAATATAGCTTGGGTGCTCGTTGGTGATTTAAATGTTATTTTAGACCCTTATGAAACAAAGGGAGGTGGAACTTATTATCAGAAGGACATGAATTACTTCATCTCATTCATGGATCTAAATGGACTCCTAGATTTAGGTTTTACTAAGGAAAAGTTTACAGTGTGTAGTAACCAAAAAATGGGTCGTCACATGTGGAGTAGACTAGTCTGGTTCTTGGAAAACATTCATTCCATTTTTGAATATCTCGGGGTGTGCGTTTCTCACCTTTTTTCTTGCTCTGTCTTACCACTCCCCACAACTGGTTCATATGTAATCTGGTGTGGTTTCTGGTTCAACATTCTTCTTCTATAAATAGTGGACTTTGGATCCTGATTTTCTTTCCACGGTGTACTCTTCCTGAAAAAATCCCATTCAGGGTAATTTGTGGCTTGGGTTCCACAAGAAACTCACATGGTTTAAAGGGGACATTCTTTATTAGATCAGAATTTGATCCCCTCTCTTTCAAGAGTTGAATATAGTGAAGAAGGAGCTTGAGGAGGCCCGATCCAGTCATCAAGAAAATTGGGATGATGATTTCTCCATGTATTTAAATATCCAAAAGAATAATTTTGAGGATATTCTACTCGCACAAGAACGTTTTGATCATGAGAAATCCAAATAGAAATGGATTAGGAATTGCAAGAAAAATACTGCATATTTTCATGCTTATGTCAAAGAGAGAAAGCATCTCTCCCCTCCAAACATCAGCAATGAGGACAATTCTTTCACAAATAATCTTGACGAAGTGGGTGATATAGTGGAAGGTCATTTTATGTCCTTGATTACGGGTAGTATCCCAGAGATGCTTGTGGGCTATCCTAATGGTTAGTCTTCCTTAGGTGAAGCTATCCCAAATGTGGTGTCAGATTGGATGAATTATGATATCAGAAAGATCCCTGATTCAAATAAGGTTTGGGATGAAATGAATACTCTTAATCAAGAAAGTGATCCTGGGCCAGATGGAATCACGGGTTCCTTTTATGTGGATTATTTGTAGGTTGTTAAAAAGGATTTGGTTAACATTATGCATGACTTATTTCAAGGGGGAAACTTGCCTCATGGGTCTTATTTTACAACATTAATTCTTATTCTGAAGGTTAAGGATCCCTCCTCTATCAGACATCATAGGCCAAAAAGTATATATAACTTCCCTTATAATTTTTTGGCTAGTATCATCAACCAAAGGATTTCCCCTCACCTCCAAAAGTAGATTTCAGAGGAAAAATATGGTTTTGTTATTGTAATGTAAACTCATGAGGCAATTTCTATAGCTCAAGAGATGGTTGGATACATCAACAGGAAAACCATCAGATCCAACATGGAAATTAAAATTGACATGGACAAAGACTATGATAGAATTGAATGGGGTTTTATTTTGAAGGTCCTAACTCGATTGAGTTTCTTTAATTGGGTGTCAGACTTATTCTACTTATGCTTCATCTCTCCCTAGTTCTTGATTAAGTTCATGGGAAGGATCTCCGACTATTTAAAATCAATTTGAGGTCTACGATAGGGAGATCCTTTCTCCCCAATCCTTTTCATTTTATATGAAGACTCCTTTAAGAAGTACTTATCCAATTGCATTCATAATAGAAATATACTTTCTTTCAGATATAGGTAAAATTTCAATGGAATCTCACACCTTCTCTTTGCCGACTACTTGCTTATTATTGTTAATGGAAGCAAGTGATCTATTCGGGGTGTGATTAAAGTCATTCAGAAATACTGAAAAGTGGAGAGGCCAATGCTTCAATTATGAGAAGAGCAGCTTCTACATATGTAAATATTGTTCAGAGTGACGTGCCACAATGACTGGGGACTTGATAAGGGTCATCAGGAAACCCTTTCCAACAGAATATATTGGGGTGTTGATTTCCGCTGGTGGTCTTTGAATCTACCACTTTTATTTCATGACTACAAAAATCATGGGGTGCATAAAAAATTGGAAGAGTCGTTTCTTATCATTTGGGTGTCATATTACACTGATTAATAGTGTCCTTACATCAATTCTGATGGATGCACTCTCAGACCTTAATGTCTATAAAGCAGTGATTCGGAACATTGAAAACACTATGGCCTCCTTTGTATGGTATACACTTGGAAAGGGTTGTTTCCACTGGGAGTCTTGGGCTAGGATGGCCAAACAAGTGGATGTAGGCGGGACTGGCCTTCAATTTGTGACTGATACTATAGATAGCCTTTATGCTAAACTAGGCTAGGTTGTCTTGGTAGGAAGTTCCCTTTGGGGAATGTTATTGACCCACAAATAATAGGAGAACTTAGGTGAACCTAGAGGGAAGGTTTCCACCATGTAGTAGGGGTTACACATGCATATTCCAGAATTGCAATGCCAGTCCAGATGGCTTGTTGGACGCAATGATATCATATTTGGGCATCAAAATTGGGTGGGAGAGACCCTCAGCTTCCCGGCTTTCCCAGACCCCGATATCTCCTTGGATCAGTCCAGTACCTTTCCCAGGATCATTCATACCACACTCGACTCACACCAATTGGAAACATTCAACAACATTAAGCTATCAATTTACTCGAAAAAACACGCGTTCACTAGAACTTCATCGAGAGCTTTCTTTGCTAAGAATATCCGTCAGGCTACCGAGTTTATCCTCGATGAAGGTGTGGTCTAGTTTCTATAGAGCAAGGAGATCCCAATAAAATATAACTTTCATGATTGGTTCATTTGGAACCAGATTGTCATGATGGATGGTCTGATTGAACACAGAGATATTTAAATCACGTCCAAATGTTATTGATGTCAACATTCCATGGTGGAATAGATCACCCATTTATTTTTTGATGATGACTGGGTGAGGGAAGTGTGTTATGTGGTGCATCAGAGGTGTTTGGTACAAAAACACTCAAAACAGAATCAGAACGGAGCAACAAAAAATATAATGTGGTTTGGTGAGTTGCCTACATCAACGGGAGAAATGGGTCGGGTCACATTATTTCTCTCTTCTCCGAATCTTGGCTCGGAGGATTACAACACACCACACATACCCAGATTAGACAACTTACACCCCTTACAGATAATGGGATTGGATCCTTTTTAAATAGAGAAGGAAAAACCAAAACGTCTTTGGTTATTGGGGGTAGTTCGTCTACCCATACGAAACTTCATCCATGCTGCCTAATACTTCAACAAAGGCTGCTACGTCAGCTGCCCCCCATGAGTGACCGGCTGCCCACAATGAGAGACCTGCTGCCCACCATAAGAGACCTGCATCCCACCATGAGATACTCGTTGTAGGCTCTTGCCGACAAAGATGACTCCCAAAATGGGAGTGGCCCCAAAAAATATCCTCCTCACGACCAATTTGGGATAGAAACTTGACATGCAGTCTCTTTGCATGTCTTGAAAAGTTCATCAGCAAATCGATCACGCTTCTTTACGCCAGATGACATGGAACTTTCACCATCATCAATTGATCTCGGGCTGAATGCAGTCTCCATCAAATGATACAACCCTTGAGACTCCTTCCCAGTATGAATAACTGCATCCCTACGTGATTCTTCTAGCACTCCACCTGCTATGTAAATCTTGAACCCATTTCATCGAGCCTACTTAATGATATCAAGTTCCGTCTCATCCTCAGAATGAATTTCACGTCAGCTAGTTTAATAACGCCTCCATCAGGTGTCTTCAATTTCACCATCCCAACTCCTCGAACCTCGCATGTTGACCCATCATCAAGTCTCACTGAGTCTCACGCCTGCTAAAAAGTATATAATGTACCTCTCATCGTACATATGTGTGTCGAGCCCCCCGAATCCAGAACCCTTCTGTCTTCCTTTTGGATTTTGAGCCCGCTCGTTCTTCCTATTTAGAAATTGGTATTCCCATTTCATGTTCCCATATCTTTTATAGTAATGACACTGCACTTCTCCCTGTTCAAATCTCCCATCTGAGTTCAAACATCCCTTTGTCACACAAACTTTATCATCTACCAATAATTCAATGATGTTTGCATCATCCTATTCAAATTTTTTCTTCCCAGCAATGTACCATTTGCGATCTCCACAATCACTTTTATAGTGACCCTTTTTCTCACACTAGAAACAGGAGATTCCGATTGGATTATACCCCCTAAATTTTGGCCACCATTATTTACCTCCTGACTATCGATGTCAGCTCCTCCCATGTTGATCATCTCGCATCACCATGATTTGCTCGCATGAATGCATCGTAGGTCTTCGGAATGCCTCTGAATCTTAAAGTGATGTCATCACCTCGTCTAACTTCAATGTATCACTCCCCATGAGCAATGCAATCACAATCCCATTAAATGAGCTTGGTAGTGATGACAAAAGAAAAGGTGCTTTGTCTTCCTATCCAACCTGCACACTGAGCCCCAATAACTGTGTCCGGATTTTGTTGAATTCATTGGAGTGATCCAACAAATTCTTTCCCCCGTCCATGCACAACTGGTACAATTTCTTATTCTGGAATAATTTGTTGGTGAGAAACTTTTCCATATACCGCTTCTCCAATTTCTTCCAAATCTCCTTCGGTGGTATCTCTTCCAACACCGAGTACTTTACCTCATTCACCAGACATGGTCGAATTTTGCTGACGACCCGCATCTTGAGCTCTTCCCAATTGTCTTTACTGGATGCATTGGGATTTTCTCTGATCAACGGTCTGATCATGCCCTGTACCACAAAAAAATCATTCATCATGGTTTTCCACAAGATGATTTTTTGACCATCGATCTTCTTGATATCAAATCTTGGTAGTGCTCCGCCACTGGCCATCGTCGATATCGAAAAACGCGATCACCACCGTCGATGTAGAACCCATATGAAACCACCTAATAAAGTGATAATTTTGGAAAAATAGCCATACAGATGTGTCCGAAATGGTCAAAATAGTCGGAATCGACTCCTGGATCGCTGAAATCGGACACCAATTGACCTAGATATGGTCAAAACATGTTCAACGGTCCAGATCGCCCGCTGATGTGGCACTGACGTGGCGCTGACATGACGCTAACATGGAACGCTAGAGTTCCTACCAGAAAATCACCGAAATTGCCACTGGTAGTGTGAACAGTGCCATCTTCTCCGGCACGAGGGTACTGTTCACCCGCGAGTTTGACCAAACATTGACCGAGCCTACCGGGCTCATTTCAACTCCGTTCTCATCGCCACTTGCGCCGTTGGAATCGCCTCACCGTCCTTTTCATGAATATGGCCTCGAAAAAAAAATTCGCCCACATTAAATTTTCCAATCATCGGAAAAATCGTCGCCACCTCACCATCTCAGCTCCATTCGCTCTGAATCGCCTCTGATACCACTTGTTGGGGCACAACGGAGGTGCGTGGTACAAAAACACTCCAAACGGAAGTAGAATGGAGCAACACAAAATGTAACGTGGTTCAGTGAGTTGCCTACATCCATGGGAGAAACAGGACGGGTTACATTATTTCTCTCTTCTCTGAATCTCAGCTCAGAGGATTACAACATACCACACACACCCAGATTACACCACATACACCCCTAACAAACAATGGGACTGGATCCCATTTAAATAGAGAAGGAAAAACAAAAACATATTTGGTTGATGGGGTAGCTAATATACCCATGCGAATCTTCCTCCATGCTACCTAATACTTCATCAAAGACTGCTACGCCAGCTGCCCACCCTGAGTGACCTGCTTCCCACCATGAGAGACATACTGCCCACCATGAGAGACCTGCTGCCCACCATGATATACCCACTGCAGGCTGTTGCCGACCAAGATGACTCCCAAAATGGGAGTGGCCCCCACAGTGTGGTTCAACTTCAAAAAACTCATCAGTATTGATATTTCAAATTTCAATAGTGAAAATTTTTCTCATACCTAGTCCCACAGGATTGAGGATAACAGTTTGGAGAGAAAGGTATGTGCCAACCTGGTCATGGACAGATGCTAGAAAATTCAGTATTCTCGGAATAAGGCTTGCATGAATGGTGCTGCAAGCTCATGTCTAGATAAATTTAATTGTTATAGAAGCTTAGTGGTGGACTTGGGGTCTCTGTTGAAAGGATGGGATACTGCTGCTTCCATTAGGCTATTAATGAATGGTCAAAGATCCACACTAACTTCTTGGGTCTTACCAGCACCAGGCCGATTCGTTAACTTTAATCACCCTAGAAAATGGATTCGAACCCACCATGGATAGATATTGCAGTGTAGGAACCATGTGGGGTGGAGGCACAATTTTTGATTCCCTAGGCTCGATCATTATCACCTTCAAAAGCTATTATGTCCATGGTGACTCACTTATTGTAGAAACCAAGGCGATTCTTAATCGGCTTCATATTTTTCATGCCAAGAAAATCATTCTTAGTGAAATCAAAATTGACTCCTATTTTATTTTCAAATCTTTAAATGGATGTCATGAACCCCCTTGTCCCATCATTTATAATATAAAAATATGCTTGAACTACATCGGTTGGGCGTTCTTAACCCACTCATAGAGTGAGGGTAACATTATTGCTGAATTCCTGGATGCCCAAGGAAACCTCTATGATCCTTATATTATATATTCATCATTGGGATCATTTCCCCATGAGTTTGTAGCTTTTGTTTAGGTGGATGCCCAAGGATTGCATTTTTTCCATCCCCCTTGAATGTACCTCCATTACTTTTCAGTTTGTTTCCCTTCTTTGTGATTAAAAAAAATTCACTTGTTTTGTCAGATCATTTGATACCAAAATCAAAATTTCCTAGAATAATTGAATCACATTAAAAGTTATATGGATAACTCAGGATTAAAAATCCCAAAGAGAAATAAATTTTAGATATAAGGGGTAAAATTGAATTTATATCATATGTTTTTTCATAATTTTTATAACATTATCATAAAAATATAATGTTTTAAGTAACTTACAAAAACCATTTTTGAGATCAAGATGAGAATTTTTTTAAAACATTACTATTTAATAGTAATAAATAAGGTATATTTTAATTTTTACAAATTAAATGTTTTGAAATTTTTATTAGAAGATATATAATTGATGAAAGTGAAATGAAATTATCTTCTAAGTTTTTAGGTTGTTTTGAGAAGAACGTGCATCGATGAAATTTTCATAAAGCTATAATTTGAAAGGAAACAAAGTGAAATGAAAATATTATAAAAGATGATAAATTTTTTATCATTTTGAAATATATGATATAGATATTTTTGAAGGAAATAAAATATAAATAGAGGAAAATGAGTCATTAGAATGGATGGTGATTATTATTAATAATTTAAAATTTTATGATGAAATTAATACCTGAAAGAAAAATAGTATAACATTAAAATGTAATTTAACTTAAATGGAAGCGAGGAATATCATTATATAATTATAGGTTGGTATAATTCAAGCATAATATGATGTATTCAAAGGGGAAACCTTATGAAAGTATAAAAGTAATAAACTACTCATAAATTGAAAAAGGTATATAGGTATAAATGTATAAAATGAAAAATGAAAATTTTTAATTTTAGTATATAAAATTATATACATATATAGAAGTTGAAAATTATATATAATTTATAACATAATATATATTTTAAAGAAATATACATAATTTAAAAATGTATATAATTTTATAAAACTATATAAAAGAATATATATGCTATAAAAGTATACATAATTCATATAATTATACACTTTTACAAATTCATAAAAGAATAAAATTATAATATATAAATGTAAACTTTAGAAAAGTATAAAATTATTATAATTTATAATGAAAAAAATAAAATTGTATATTAATTTATAAATCTAGAAAACTATAACAATATATATAATTAGTAAATTTTTATTTTTAAACTATATATATATAGTATGATATACTAAAAATTTATAAATTTATTTAAATTTATAAATGAATAAAACTATAAAATAATAAATATTTAATAAAAAAATATTATAAAATTATAGTAGTATAATATGATATACTAATTTTTTCTAAAAATATATAAACTTAAAAATGCATAAAATTAAAAAATTATAAATTTTTATCAAAAGTTTATACATAAATTATATGAATATAACAAGATATAGTATATAATTTATAGACGTATAAAGAGGTATAAAAATTATATCTAGATTTATAAATATAAAAAATTATAATTTTAATTTTTTTTTAAATTCTATTGATTATTATTTTTAAATTTATAAAAGTAATAGTTATTGTTAATAAAAATTATAAATTTCAATTGGTTTTTGGTAATAGTTGTCTATGGGTGAGTGTTAGGTTGTTGCATAGGAGATGATGAATGAATCTGTGTGGGACTAAAAATTTCATGCCTAACTATTATATTTGGACAATTGAAGATCTAAACACACATCGAACTCTTGTGTGTACTTATGACTACATTAAACACACTAGAACCATCACGAAAGGAATTTCTCCATTGCTCACTCCCTCATCATATGGTTATCATGTGGGAAATTGATTAGTAGGGGTGGTGTGATGTGGTGTAGATGTGCGATGTGGTGAAGGGGTGGTGCGATGTGTTATAGTGATTCGTTATGTACCTTAGATTTTGAATTAGATTGTAGGTGTGAGCATGAGTATTGTTCGGTGAAAACGACATCATAGAGGTAGTGGGGGTCAATGAGAGTAGCATTGGTGGGATTTGGGTTTGGTGAGAGAGGTGGTGTTGTGACAGTGGGCTTTTGTGCGAGAGGCAGTGTGCTGGCAGTTGGGTTTGATGAGAGCTGTGTCATCGGCCTGAATAGGGTTTTGCGCGGCGGGGTAGTGGTAGTGCAGGTTAGTGAGATTGACGATAGGACAATAGTGGGGTTCAGAAAGAGAATTGGTGGTGTAGCATTTGGTTTCCTTGATAGCTTTAAGTTGTGTGAGAGGAGACATTGGGTTAGGGTTACTTTAAAAGAATGGATAAGGTTTTATCATCACTTTTCCAAAAACATAGATAAAGAGAAGCTTTATTATCTATAAAATAGAAATAGCTGATTAAACTTCTATTTATCAGTGCTATTTTAGTGATAATAAAAAAACCCTTTACCAGCACTAAAATATTGTTGATAAAACAGGAGTTTATCAGTTATAAAATTATAGCAATGATAATGAGTAATATTATAATCACTTTTTTAGCACTGATAAAGGACTATATTTATCAGTGCTAAAAAATAACTAATAAAGATCAAAAGTTAATAATTTATTTATATTATTATCTAAATTTATTAAGTTTTATAATATATATATACTTATAACTACAAATAAATATGTATTTATTTACAAAATTTCAAGCCCATTGGGCCTTTGGGCCATGTATTGGGATTCATTCCCACTTACCCGATGGGCCATATACTGAATCAATAAGGCTTGATAGATGGGATATCCCCTTGTGGGGGTGGGCAACGACCTACCTTTCAGGCCTTTGTGTGAGTTGTGTGTGTGTTTAATTATAATAGTACCCCCAAGAACAATATATATATATATATAATTATAAATATAATAATTATATTTATTATTTAAATATATTTATTGTATGTTTATATGTATTTATGAGAACACATTTAGTTCATGAGTATAACATGAAAAATTCAAACCTAGTAAAGTATAAATCATAAAAAAATGAGTCATCACATATATGGAATTCAAGAATAATAAGGGTGTCAATGTATAAACAAACATTCATGAGCCATCAATACATAACATATGCATGAGTCATCTTAAAATATGCAATCTTAACATTTGGAATATAACCACCCACGATAACGTCCATAAATGAACTTGTGATCATATAGTGTTAATTATATTCATGCATCAATATATGAACACATATAACGGCAATCATGTCCATGAATATCATCATTATCTCATGATATATATATATATATATATCAACCAAATTCATTGGAGAAATTTTTATTTAAACATATCTTTATTTATTTATAATTATAATTATAAATAAATATATTTCTAAAAAGTATTTATATATATTTATAAATATATAATTATAAATATGTATTTATAAATATATAATTATAATATATAATTATAAATATATAATTGTAAATATAATGAATATATTAAGTATTTAATTTTTTATAATTTGATAATTATTTAGATTTATATCTATTTATTTATAGTCTCATAAATATTTTTTTAAAATTATATATATATATTTTAATTATTAAAAAAAATTAATATATAAAATTTATATTAATTTTAAACATGTGTTTTAAAATTAATGTTTATAAATAAACATTATATTTGACTATAGATAATATATATATATATATTAATAATATTTTTGATTAAAAACTTTTATCATTGCTCTTCTTAGCGCTGATAAAGAAATCATTTAATAGTGATAAAAGAACCACCAATAAAGGATACCACTTTATATACATTTTTAGCTAGTTCTCATAAAGGTGAGAATTTTATCAAAGCTTTCTATTTAGCATTGATAAAAGATGGCACTTCCCACTATAGGAAAATGACCATTTTGTGGTGTTTTTTTGGATATGGTGGGGGTTTAAACCACCGCAACGTGCTTCTACGGTGGTTTCAAATAACTGCCACAAAATTGTGTTTCGGCATACAATACATGGCGGTTTAGTCGATTTGGTGGTTGTTTTAACCACCACAAAAAAAAAAGAATCATTTTCATTGAGAAACCCGCCTCTAAAACCAGGGTAACCACCATAAAATAATAAAGGAATATGAAAATTGTGCCATAGCAGTTTTAATTACTGCTAAATTATTGTTCGTATCGGTGGTTTTGACCACCGCATATTGAAAAATACCGAAATTGTAGCGGCCGTTAAAATCGTTGCTAAATACAATACATTTATTTTGCGGCAGTTAAAACCGCCTCTAAAGCCTGATATAAAAAAATAGCAACTGATTCTGCAGCCCCAGTACCAGTGCCCTGAAAAAAATCCATTCCAATTTCACATGCACGTATATCCCACATCCAAAATAATACCTGAAGACAAACATTTTTTGTAAGAATCACCTGATAGATAAATGAATAATAGGTTATGTTTTATTTGGGTACATAAAATTTATTCTAAGTACATGAAGTGTCACTTTTGGATATTGTGGTTTTACAATTAGGGATATCAGTTGATCTCGAGTATGTTGATGTATTTGTGTATCTGTCATAACTAAGGAATGTAATCGATAGTTGATATTTCATTGGATTTTATGTGAATTAAAGGAGAATCATTTTGTCCATATCTCACTTAGCATTTCCCATGACCACAGTTACCAAAATGGATTCACGTTTGAATGTACATACTAGTGTGAGGAAGTTTCTATAGTTTTAAAGAAGTGGTTGTTGTCAGCTCTGATCCTAAGCATTCATGAGCCTAACATTGGACATGTAGTGAAATGTGATTCATATGGTTCTGGCTTAGGATATGTTATGATGTAGAGTAATAAATTAGTCACTTTCGGTTTCATTATATTTTAACCCGCAAGATAAAATACTCTAATCCTGCATTTTAGTTTGTAGTTGTGGTCCATGCATTGAAATGATCATGACAAAACCTCTTGGGAGAGAGATTTGTTGGGTACTTTGTCACCTTGAGTTCATATAATATTTTCTCACTACATGGACATAATCATTATTAGATGAATTTCCTAGAGTACCTATAAATGTTTGACATCGATAAATACTATAACTATAAATGGAAATGTAGGGGTAAATTCATTGGGCTATAAAATGTAGGATATGGGAGAACAGATTTCATTAGATGAATAGAAGATCTTATCTGCACTGTAGGACTATTTGGTGGGTTTATTTGAGGGCTTAAGGGAAGAAATGTGGGTATCCTTAGAGATAATGTCTTCATTGGTTAAACAAGTAAAGAAAAGTTAGAATATTGTTCTGGAATACATCATGATGTGTGATAGGTTGATAGGTTGGGAGAATGTGAAACTATTTTAGGACTGAATTTAAATATACATAGATTGTTTATAGTTCATAGGATGATAATGGTCACATATTCCAAGATATATGAGTTTATGAGATCCTATAATGCTTTTAAGTGGGATGTTTACCCAGGGCCGACCGTGATTTATAATTATGAAAAGTGGTTGTTTTGGTGCCCCCGCATAGTAAGAGACATTGAAGGCTTTTTTCCCATTGATTGACTTGTCCAAATATTATCACCAAGTGTTAGAGTTGATAGTTTAAGTGGGATGTTCACCCATGGATGACCTGTTTTACCTCATAGTTTTGTTAATTATAATAGAAGTCTACAAGTCGATAGTTGAAGTTGTGTATGATATTTTATCCTCAAATCGATGAGTATTTAAGAAGGATGATCCAAACCATGTATGACATGCTTCGAGATTTTATTATATATTTTAGCCACCAGATGCATATTTTGGGGAGATAAAAATTATGGTAGTGTAAGACACTCAAGTGTTCAACAAATATTTGTAATTTCAACTATTAATGAAGTGGACAGTCCCTATACCTTAACAGGATCAAGACACCCAAGTGTTTAACAGATGTTTGTAAATTCTTATCAAAACTATTTTGAATAAATATAAAGAATAAGTGGGAGTGATCATATGACAACAATAAAACATGAGAAGATAATACTTTAAAATTTTAAGAAAGAAGGGTATCCACTAAAAACATGTTGCAGGGAGTTACAAAACTAGTTATTCTCCAAGAAAATTAACAAGAAGGTTGATCATTCATCCTTGGGTATCAAGCCTAATAAATTTAGGAAAAATGAATCATAAAATAGAATCATGATAATATAGAATTAAAATATATGGTTCATACCACACTTGAGAAATCAATACATGAAAAGAAAAAACCAGAAATCAATAAAATAAATAAAAGAAAACATGAGAAATCAAGAAAATGTTAGGTCATGAAATTTTTTACTAGCAATTATATGCCACAATTGATACATATACAAACTAACTGTTAGCATATTTGTCCAACATATCAACAATGCATCTAATCACGATCCGATGATGAACACAGCCTGTCACCCTCTCCACCTCCATCTCTACATCCTACTACCACCTGTAAGAATATTATAATGAAAAGTAAATACTGTTGTATATTTATATGTAAACTTAATACCAATAAATGTTTTCTAACTAAATGATTTTTAATTTTTGTGATTTAAATACTCACCACTAGTCTATGTAATACCACTGGGGGAAAATTCAGTTGTCTTCTGATATAAATCCATCAAAACTTTCTGCAAAGTGGATATCTGAGCCCCCTGGTCTTGAACTGTGTTTCATAGATAAACAATCTCTATTTGAGTGTCTCGAGTTATGGATTGACTACAACATGATGTAGATGCTGTTGTAATTTCTGGTGGCTGGCCAAAGACCATAGATGGTATGAGTCCCAAACCCATCCCTCACACTATACTAGGATGATCCTTCCTGAGGGATTTTTCAACCAGTTCATCCCAGGAGATAATACTTCACATGATAGGAATCC
Organism: Viscum album; assembly: GCA_963277665.1. Taxonomy (NCBI): domain Eukaryota; kingdom Viridiplantae; phylum Streptophyta; class Magnoliopsida; order Santalales; family Viscaceae; genus Viscum; species Viscum album. The sequence continues at coordinate 954,160,021 of OY728143.1, read as the reverse complement.
CACTGTTCTTTAATTTTTACCTATAAATCAAATATCAATCATATTAGAAGCACTATATATTAACATAGTAACAACTGATTATTTATGTTGATGAGATTCAATGTCAGAGGTTAAATCTTCCACTTCATCACCCATATAATACAAATCTCTTTGTTTTATGTGAGAAACTAAAATCCACCCTTCATCCAAAACATCATTCACATAATATACCATTTTTTCATGTAATGATATGATATATGGATCATGCAGTTCATGATCACTAATATCCATCAAGCAAGAGAAGTTTACAGAGGTAAGTTGAAAGGAATATCTTTTAACACTTCTGATAATATCAAACCTATTTCATTTAAATAAAACAACTAAAAAATTATCGTGGTAGTTTTATTCAATAATATTGGTCAGATTTCTATAGTATCCCACTTCAGAAATTGTAAATATACCACTATTTTGTGTTTTCAAACCCTTTTCTTGATCGACTGTATGAAATCTAAAGCCATTTACGTTGTAAGAGTCGATCTTTCTAGCTTGTTTTAGGGGACCTCGAGTATGAAACGTCATATATTCTAACAACTATGATTGAGTATAAGTATTCATGATCTATAAAAGAAATATACTTTATTAGAATTTCAAAATTTATGTGTCAACATAATATTCATATTTATTACAATATTTATGAACTTACACGTCATGCAAACTACTCTGCAAGGTTATTATTAACAACTTTCATTATATCATTCTCATTTCGTGTTTGACATCTCATTCATCTCTTTTTTTGTATCACAAAATATTCAATAAATGGATTTTTAATTTCACTATTCAGCAGCACATATCTATGTGCCTATAATAATTCCATTTCTGTTAGTATAACATTTGATGTCCTCCCAACTGATCAGCCAATAGTAGGAAATATTTTTGATTTCCCATGTATTTTTGATTGAGTCAATGTGTCTTCCTCACGTCAAACTTGATTAAATATTGTCTCAATATCTTCCAAGTATATTGAACAAAAGGTAAGACACTCCTCTGCCAATTAGCCTTCAGTAATAGAGCCTTCAAGTTGATCTTTATTTCTCACATATGATTTCAAATGACCAAGATATCTGTGAAATAAAATAAACAAATACAATTATACATTTAATTAGGTGCCAAAAATTGTTTACATAACTGAAAAACATAAAAATAAAGTACCCCTCAATTGGATACATCCATCGATAATGAACAGGGCCACCTAATTTAGCTTCATTAACAAAATACACAGTTAAATGCATCATGATAGTAAAAAAATACAGATGAAATATCATCTCCATTGCAAAAAGTGTCAATAAAAACCTCTCCTAAAGGTTAGGAAGGTCAAATAGATGCAGAAATTTCTCACATTGTTTTCTGGAAAATGTGCAGAATTAGAGTACAACATCAGTAATGTTTCTAGGTTACAATGTACATAATTCCAATGGTAGTAAATTCTATAACAAAATATGTGAATCATGATTTTTCAATCCATGTAAAGTATTATTCTTTAAATCAAAACACTTTGAGATGCTACATGAATACCCATCAGATACTTTCAATTGATTTAAAATTCTACGGAATGTATCATTATCCCTATTTTTCATTGTAAAAATTGTTGGAGTATACTTTTCATTCTCATGTAGCAAGGGATCATGTTTTATGTTCATTAATTGTAAGTAATTATGAGCATTGTGATGATCCTTCAACTTTCCATGTTCATTAAGCAATTTGAAGATCAATTTTTCAAAAAAATTCTTCTAAATATGCATCACATAAAGATTATTCCGAAACAAATTAAATTACCAATACAAAAGTTTGAAGAATATACTTTTTTTCTTCAATTGTTGCATTCTGATTTCACATGAGGATGCACTTTGAAACCATTTCCTGCTATCATTCAAATGACAAACCTTCCCAAATTCAGTTTCAACATTTCCATGTTGTGTCAATATTTTAGACCCAATAAACAACTTTGGAGGAGGTCTACGATCAATGAAACCATTAATTTTTTATCTCTTCAGCCGAAATCTATGAGATGCATCGAGAAATATTCGACAGAACAAGAAGCACAATTTTATACTGTGAGGTAGTTGTTTGGGATCAAAATCAATGTTACAAACAGGATAATCCAAACCTGTATAAGTGTTCCAACCAGATAAATTCCCAAGACCAAGGAAGTTACAATTGGTCCACATTAAAGCAAGATGCATTTTGAAAAATGTTTTAGAGTAAAAATTATGTTTCTCAACACTATTTCTCCATAACTCATATAATTCAACAATTAAAGGTTGAAAGTATACATAAATATCATTTCCAAGCATTTTTTTCCATGAATAATCATCAAAATGATAAAAGACGTTTGTTGTATACACATCCATAGAGGTAGATTGTAAGGGATAAAAACAACTGGCTAATTGATATAACTTTTACTCAAAGTCCCAAATAGGTTGAATCCATCGACAACCAATCCAAATCAAACATTACTAGGATCAACTAAAAAATTTGGATGTAATGAATCAAATTTCTTCTAGTATTTTTAATCTTGTGTATGTCATATTAATCCATCATTTTTATTATATACATAATTCTACTTTATGTGTTTGGTGGTTTTCGATGACGTGAATAATGTTTGCAATTGAGGATTTAAGGGAAATTGATGAAAAACTTTTGCAGGTGTGTTCTTTTTCTTCTTCTTTATGGTATTATGTTGATTCAGACTTCCAACATCACCCATTGACTTATATCTAGAAGAAGAAATTTTTCATCAATCATGTATACTTGAACCCTCTCACCAATAAAGCATACAATCATTGGGAAACGCTTTTAATTTTTTTATAATTCAAACCAAGCATGTTATCAATTTTATTAATATCATAAAAAGTCTTGGGGATATTTTCTTTAAGAAATTCCTCACACAAAAATTCCAATATCATGGACATTTCATTATTTGTAATTACACATAGACATTTCATATGGTACAAATTCAGCAGAAAAGAATGTTTTGAATATTTGAATCATCCACTATACAAATCTTGATTTCCATTTCAACTAAATCATGAAATTTAATTTTCTCAGTGAAGTTTTCTCTTACAATAATCTATACATAATAAATAGGAGGATCAAATTATATGTTACAATCTTGATCTGGTTATCCAAAAGTCTCAAAAACATCACTTGTCATGTTTCTATTTTTAGCACTCTCATATGGTTGTTTTGATATGTTTTGATTTTGATGGTGGTGTTTTGAAGTGCCCAATGCATCATTTATAAGGTTTTCCATTTCATTTTTCATTGTCGATGAAGTTGGGTGCTCATTCTGTGGATTGACATCAATGATCATCCTTTTTGTAACGTTCGATTTTCTATGACAAATCCAACACTAATATTGATCAGGGAATTGATTCAATATTAAATGTTCATAAACGTCATCTCTTTTAAACAATATTATAAATTTACATTTAGGACATGGACATCTTATTCTCCATTCAACGGATCGATGGAAATTGAAAAATAAAAAAACTCTTCCAAAACCTTAACATACTGATCAGGTGTGTTCCTCGATAATGTGATGCAGGTTTTATCTATGTATATCACAATGTGCATACACAATATTTAAAAAAATTAAAACACATAACTTTTAATAAATAGGGAAAGAGATTCATATATACTATATATATATATATATGTTAAATATGGTTTTACAATTTAAATATATATGGTAAATAATTATCCCACCCACTAGAAAACCAATGCATTCAAAATAAAAAGATCCATAAAATAAGAGGAGAACAAGGATCTCATCCCTATAGTTTTTTGTGTTTTGGGATACACTAAAACAGGTGAAGAAATTTATGATATCATAACTTTGATATCACTAAGTTAAGGGTCTGATAAATCATATAATAATTTAATAGATGTAAGGTATATTAAATGGGGAAAAAATATTACCTTAAAAGAAATATTTTATTGCTTTTAAAAGAGAGATATACATTCGGGTTTGAAATATCAAAAGTGAAATGGTTTCTAAATAATATTTTTATAATTTGAAAAATATTATGTCTAATATGTTTGAGTTTATAAAATCCATTAGTAGTCAATCTAGAGTTTCTAATTTCAGTGTAATGGGTTTTTTAGATATCCCGTGATGTATTCAGTTATCTCTAAAAGATCTTTCTACAATGAGAAAGAAAATTTTTAGAGATTATATTATGATAATATACCCTTGAAACTTTGATTGAAAATCAGAATGTGTTAGTTGTGAAGTTAACCTCTGTAGACACTGGTGATTAGTTTTTTTTATTATATGAATGATATGATGTAAAAACATGTTCAATATTTTATGATTATTCATAATTTTCTAAATTTAAATTTGGTGGATGCATTAGAGATGTTCCTAATTCATGGTTTTTGATTAAGTAATAATAAGTGATAATGAATTATAATTTTTAACTATTGATAAGGAATTAAAGGTATTGAATCATACTATTCATGTTTCCCTAACCACAAAATCATTTTTATGATGAGCCTAATACTTCTTCTCATATTACCCCATAACCTGTTAAACCCTTCATCCAAAACTCATTTGTAAGCTGAGATTATTAATACAAAATAATTATTTTCAATATATTCTATTATTTGATAACTTTTTTATCTATTTAATTTTTACTATAGTTTTAGGTTTTAGAGTCTATTTATTTTTTAGAATACATTTATTTTTGGTTAACATAGCATTCAATAATGAATTATAAATTTTAACAATAGTTTTATGTTCTTTTATTATTTATTATTCCACATCTTAATATGCTTGAAGAAAATAGAAATTTATAACTTTCCAAATCACAAAGGTGGGTTAATTTCTTAATTTATGAAAGTGTTTTTTAAAATTCTAGGAAACCTAAAAAAGGCTAGGGAACCTCAAAAAACATAATATATTTATATATCTAATGATGTATATATGGTGGGAGAAAAACTAATCCCAATAAGATCTCAACAAGGATTTTGCCTAATTATTTTCAAAAAATGACTCATTGATGATAGTTTTAAATATTGTTATAAAATATATTTTTATTGAAAATCAGATGAAAAACTAAATATCACCCTAACATCCATTTTATAAACATATATTTCTTCTTCTTTAAATGAAAATAATCTTTTTAAAAATATTACTTTTAAACCCTTACATTCTTTAAAATCACCCATTACATTTTCAAATTTAAAAATAAGTTAGAAACACCATTTTGAAAACACATAAAAAACAACTTAATGAAACAAAATGATTCTCATTAACTGTAAAAATAAAACACAAAGTCACCACATCAAAAATGAGATATGAGTAAGGAAGGAGAAAAATTCATTGTTCCCACCATATTTGTCAAACTAGGGGATACAAGGAATGAGAGTACCTAATTGGAATCCATATAGAATCCTGGAAAATAAAAAGGGACATAAAGTAAGATAGTCATATCCCTTACTAATACATGATACATACCACTGACAAATGTTTTATCCAAACAACATAATTCACTTGAGTATCCTGCACCTAGAATCATTGGGGAACTCCCAACTATCTATGCTATACAACACAACTAGGGGACACCAATAGTGTGTGACTATCTAGTGTAACATAAATATAAACCTCTATCTCAGTTCCTAGTGTACCCATGATAGAAATAATAGGATACAAGTATTTGAACAAGTTACATGATTAATGAAAGGACATAATATAATTCTAACCTCACCTCCAACACCCTTGAAATAAACAACACTAAAAATATCATCCATGACATAAAAATAATTCAAAAGAGAAGGTGGAATCATTGATGGTATTACATACATTATAATTAGTTTATTATGAAAGTTACAAATGATACTTAATAAAATAATCAGAATTCTATGTCACTTTAATCCTCTTTGAAATCCAATTTCAAATAATTCATTAAAACCAACCATTTATATACTTTACAAAAATATGAAATGGTTGAATGTCTCTTAATTATACTCATACTATAGAATATCTAGTGATCAAAATATTTTGGGGTTTAAAAAAATATGAAACATAAATATATAATAATCCAAGATGAAAATGAAATAAAAAACATGTCATTTGAGGATCTACATGGATCTATCATGACCTATGAGATCACAATGAAGTTACATGATAATAAAAAATCCAAAAAATCCAATAATAAAATGATGTTTTTTTACAAAATTAATGATGAAACCTATAATGATGGTAAAATGTCTCATCAATAAAAGAATATGAACATATTCATCAAAATAAAGAAATCATAAAATTGTTAAAATAAGGTGGATAATGAAGGAGAACAACAAAGTGATGTTATTCCAATGAAAAAAGGAACAAATACGGTTGTAATTATATATGAATAAAAAAATAAAAAAATTTAAGAATAAAAAAACCAAGGAAACATTCAATGTTTAAAATTAGTGTGTGAGAAATGAAACCCTCCTATAAAGGTAATCAATTGAAAAATGTTCCTAATATCTCATGAATAAAATAATGGTTATCCATGATATAAAATCTAACTCTTATTCATCTTCCACTAAACATTCCTCCTTTACGTCTTATTCTTTATCCAATCTCTTATTATATAAAGATATAAAATATTCTTGTTGAAAGCATGATGAAGGTTTTTCTAAAATTAATTTAATATAAAAATATCATATAAATAAGTACAATCAATATCTCAATGATAAGTAAAAAATGTCAATAAAAAACTGAATTATCTAAAATAATGTTCAATATAATGTGATGAAGTAACAAGGGAATATTTATTATATCAAAAAATATATTTTAAAGTTCACCAAAGTCTAAAAAAATTATATAAATATTAGGTTTACAATGTTGTGCAAATAATAATATTATTTGGACTTTTTTAAAATGTATGTTCTTTAAAAAGAAAATATATTTATTAATTGATATAACAATAAATTTTTATAATTACTATCATAAAATAAAGAATATAATTCAAGAAAATCATTAAAATAATCATGAATATTTTATGATCAAAAGTATCAATACTTTATCCCTTATATCATCTCAACTTTTTTCAAAACAAATCCAGGTAACATATTCAATCTATGTTAAAATATGTGTACCCAAAATACATGTATCAAAATTATAATTTTTTTATTCTGTAGGGAACAGGTATAAACAAAAAGTCATAAAAACATGGATAATTAATAGTGGAATCTTTTAAAAGACATTCGATTAAAACTCCAATTTTAAGAAACATGAAAAATTGGATGGAGGTTATGTGATGTTAAGTAAAAAATTTTGTAGTAGAATCATCGATATAAGTATAATAGATTTTATGAAATAAATATTTATAAAATATGTTTCTATTTATTGATGTCTTAAAATACAATGTGGTAATAAATATCAAAGAGTTTTATATTTGATGATAACCATTGGTATTTATTTGAAAATATTTAGTGAATTTAGAAGTAGACTAGTGCATTTTTATAGGCAATTCCTCAATAGATTTATTCTTTAAAGACATTCATTTATTGACAATGGTTTCCAATGAACTAGATTTCTGGGGTGAATTACTATGGTGCAATAATATTTTCTCAAATTTTAATTTGATGGTGTGCAGGGTTTATAATTATATACTTCCAACTAATGAAAATATCATGTACATGTGTGTGAGTATGGATTATATGTGATACTGTTATAAAAAGAGTATGTAATAAGAAGAATAAGGATGATAATGAGGGGTGGTGAGAAGCTTCGAGCAGCGACATAGGTCAGGACCTGTAGTGGAGAGGTGAGCTAGGGATTTGGGGGGTCGATAGTGATGGAAGAGAATCCACACTGAGGAGCAGAAATGCGGCAAGGCACACTGAGAGGAGGCATAGGGATTCAGGGGTCACCAGGGGGGATCACAGGGGTTGGGGGGAGAAGGGGGGTCTTTCGAGGGTTGGGGGGGAGAAGTGTCAGGATTAAAAAAAATAGTTTAGCGGTGGTTTTTAATAAACCTATCCTAAATCATTTATGAAAAAAAGTAGTGGCAGTTTACTAAACTGCCACTAAATATCTGCCACAAAAGGCTATTTATGTTGTAGTCCCATCCCCCAATATGTGTTAGGGAGTATATTTCTATACATCAATGTCATAGTTGTGTGTCTCGCATATAGTTTACACTTCTGTTAAAAAAATACTTGGTTTTTCCACTAAAAGAAGATGCAGTTTCATAGGAGGTGTATGGACATATTAAAAAACACAATGTGATAAGATACTCCTTAGAAATACCCTTGTTAAATTTAACCATATGTAAAATATTGTATTTAGTTTTCACCCTTGGTAAAAGTTGGGGTTTAGTTTTCACAAATTACAGAAAGATATATCTACAGTGGATATACATACACTTAACATTCAAGTGTGAAGAGTAAATTTATGATAGTTTGTATTTGAGCTACAATAAATACCCATATTCATTGTTACATTAATGCTTACACTCTTTAAATATTATATGAACTTCTTATTTATTCATGTATTATTTTTATTTATAATCAATTAAATTTTGAAATATAATTTAGGTTTCATAGATTATTTTATTATACAATATCCACCACCTCTTGTATTTTATATCACCCTAGTTATAAAAAGCTATTTTACAGGTAAAACTGCAACAAATGGTGATATTAAAAAAATAAATACGAAGATTGGTGTTAATAGGAATGTGTTGTGAGTCTATGAAAACTTATTTTCTAAAAAAGGATCTAAAATTGATGGTCATAATATTGAATAAGAGTTGGTGTCTACGTTTGAACTATAAGCTATTTTTAAATGAATGTATGATGAACTTGAAAAGGGTATTTTTTTTTAATTAACTATAATTCTAAATTTATAGGTTATTTTAGGGACACAAATTGAGGGGAATATTACTCAATCAAGGAAAAAAATCTCATAAGCAATCTGAAAATTATGGATTGAAGGTTGAGAACAAGTTCAAACCATATAATGAAGTTTACAGAAGATGTGACCATCCAAATCACTTTTCTGATGGTTTTAGCACCATTTTTATGCCCATATTAGTATGAATTATAATAAAATAATTTCTAAAGAATAAAACTAAATGAAAAGAGAATGAATTAATTGTTGAAGTGGCACATTAATAAAAAAAGTAATGTTCATAGTTATTCTATAATGGATTATCCTCTCATGTGATAGATGAATTAGATATTTTAAAAGATATTGAGAGATGAAAGAAATGATTCATGACCATTGGAAATGGTGGGTCACTCAAAAATTTAGGATTTTGATAAAAATTCATTGGAGAAGATATGTTTGAATCAGAGAACACAATACTTGATGATGAGTAGAGTGTTAATTTACTAAGCATGTTTTAGATTTGTAATAAATGAATCAATTCCATCTGAGGATAACGAATTTTTAATGAAATTTAATGATGGATGTGTTTTTATGATATAAAAACAAGAATGTACTAACTTTTTTAAGGTTGGTGAAGCTATAAATTCATGATACTGGAACGTGAATGAAAAAATCAATTGTGGCATAGAAGAATTTTCCACATTGTTCAAAAGAATATGAAAAGACAAACAAAGAAACATGGATTATTATTAACAGTGATGGTATTAAAATTCTCAAATACTAAAATAATTATATTCCATGTCAATAATAATGTTCCAAATGTGAAGATGATAAAGTATAAATCTTTGAGAATCCATTTGTTTTTATTGAATCCAAAATGGTAGATAAAATTTTCTACTCAAAAAGAATTTTGAAGGAGTTATCTCAAGTAGAATATATAATATAAGTAAATATGACCAAGATATTTCTATTTCAGGATAATTATATCAAAATTATAATTATAAATAAGTAAAGAGTAGAATAATGAAATAATCATTGGCACATTATATATATAATGTGATGATGTTGCTGATTTGTGCCATTCTAAAATGGGAGTTAAAGTAGATTTGGTCTAATCAAAGTGCTTTTCTATCAAATGGGGAATTTAATACAAATCCATGATGGTTGAAAATAAAATATCAATATTCACTCATCAAAGGATAAGGAATAATTAATATATCCCCTCTATCACTTTTTCTTTGGATATTTATTTTCTATAGTGGACAAAGAAAACATTTACCCATTTTTATTTATCTCAAAATGTATTTAAAAAGCGTGAGAAAAAATATATTTAGGAGAATCTAAAGTAATTTTCATAACCTAATAGGTAGAGATATATTATTTGAGGGAATCATATATTTATAGGGAGCAATTAAAAGTAGTATGCTTTGAAGTGATCATGGTTGTGAAATATTATAACATATTCTTGGATAATGCATGAATGAAATTTTTATTAATAGGTTTTACGGAAGATTTTTTGTGAAGTGGATAAAATGTTTAATAAGATTATGTGAGTAATTTTTACATAAAGTATGAAATTATTATTCAATATTCTTATTCAATATAATAACTTCATTCACTTGGTCTTATAATTATTGAATGATGATTCATTACATTGTGTGCTGAGTTTGAATCATGATTTATGTTCAATGGTTTCTAAAAAAATACAACAAGGGTGATTTTTATTCCCATAAATAAATAAGATGTTAAGATTTGATTTTTTTAGGACATAGGGGAGACTTTTTTGGACATAAGTGGAGTTTTTTGTAGTCGTAATCTAAAAACAATTAATTGGAGAAGTGCTGAACATGATATAATTATTGTGTTATATTTATTTTTATACACATAATGCATTTTCAATCTAAATTGTTACATGGTGTATCATTTTAGATGAATCTCACTTAGTGGATTTGGGGATATTAAAATAATGAATAAAAAGTTTTCATGCTGAAGAGGGATGGTTGGAAGAATTATGGGGGTGTTTAGAAGAATGTGGTGATAAATTATAAAATTATGTATTCTATGTATAAATAACTATTATTCTATATTCCATTCATGAATAACTATAATTATGTATTTTTTTGTATGAATATATACTTTATTTATGAGATATTTTGCATTAAAATCTTCATGCATGTGATTAAATGTGGGAATCCAAAACATTGAAAGATTAACACCATAGAACTACTGATATTTTGGATTTTAAGTTATTCTCTAGATGAATGAAATTAGTTTATAGTTTATATATAAGTGTTTTTTGGATGTCAATAGGTATTTATGGATGTCTAACTTCATTAAGGAGAATATAGAAATGAAGTTTCATCAAACTCATTTCATATGATACGAAGCCACATAATAATGATATCTATCAAGAGTGTAGTTACATTAGACTAGTTAAGTCTAAAAATAAGCTACATCAGACTCAATTCAAAATATATTGAATCTTAGTAAGACTCATATTTTTAATATGTAAGAGTGACCATTTTGATATTCTCGAGTATCACTAAGAATACTGATTTTGAAATTAATAAAATCCCTTAATATATAATATTTTATATGTGATATTTGTGGTTTTTTATTTGATTAAAAATTTGTTAAAGTTATCAAACATAAGGTTTATCATAAAATTATGTGTATGGAATTATGATACGCGAGGTTATTCTCTCTGGATGTAAATTTTTCAATGTCCTTAAACAAAAGTGTTAATATGTAATGTTTTTGATACATGATATTTTCCATACATTAAATTTATATGTGAGTTTATATGTTTTTTTGTTTTCCAAAAAAAAAGATGATTATGAAGATATTATTTTTTTTGATTACATATAATTATGTAAAATTGCGATACAAGTGGTTAGAGAATATGGGTCGCACTGTGAAAAAGTTTCCATGTAATAATAATTGCACTGTGAAATTGTTTGTTATTCAATAAAGAGATAAGTTTTTTTAAAGTAGTTATTAACTAGTTTTCCATAAAAGAATGAATTAAGTCACATTTTAAATGCCTAAATATATCCAAATATTGGAAAATATAATTTATAAGATAAATAAAAGTTTAAGAGTAGGTAAAGGTTGTTGGGAGTTAAAATTATAATTTTGAAAATAAAATTTTTTACTTGAAGAAAAATTTATTGTTGTGTAATATATATTCAAATTAGGGTCTTACTTGAGTACTAAAGATAGAGAGAGTTTAGAATAAGAGGATGCATTGAAGATAGAGTGTGAATAATATTTCACATTGAAAGATATAAATAATAAAAAGAGCACAAATGTTCTTTGTGTGTGATCATCACACCTTTGTTGAGTATTGATATAGAAATAAGTTCACACATTTTCTATATTGTGGAGAAGTATGGGAGCACTATACATTTTTAAAAGATAGTCATTCATAGGAAAAGAATAATCTCTACCTTGATGAAGAAAATTTTATATCAATAATTACATTAATTATGGAGGAATATTTTCGTCTTGTATCAAGATACTGTTGAATTATGTTTTTTAATAAAAGTTTAATGATTAACCCATCTCATTTTATCTACATTGGTGATTGTAGTTTTAATTTCTCTTATCTTGGAATGGGTTGTAAATTTTAAAGTAATATGAATTTTTATTTGGTGAGTGGGATGAATTTTGAATTTAGATTAGTATTGTAAATATGAGTTTTGGAATATATAAAAATATTATTTTTGGATGATTTTTAAGAGCATCATTGTAATACCATGAGATTTTGTGAATTATATTTTTTTCAAATTAACTTTACCTTTTTTATATTTTCAATTTTATGAAACAATGAAAATAGTTTATTTTATATTAAAGCATTCTGTTTGGATTCTGTTATATAAAACACCAAGTTAATCATCCACTTCATGAAACATAAACTTTTAATTTCTTTATGTGGAACATCAAGGTTAGAGTGTGTTACACGCAACAATGAATTTCCTCGATGGCATGTGTAACACGCAAGACCGGATTTTACTGAATAATAGTATATCATAAAGTTTTTTGTTATTTAATGTAATAAGATAAAAACAAGATATTAAATTAGATATTATGAATATAATTAAATAATATATGAAATTATATGTTTTACACAAATATTAGATAAATTCATATGTTACCAATTAATTAGAAATAAATATGAAAATTGATTTAATGTAAAGGGAATATTATTATAGTCACAAAAAATATTTTACACTAATAAATTAAATTAAAATTAATTAGTTAGTGATATTAATGTAATATATATGTTATATATTAAATCAAATATTTTTTATATTCATCCAATAGATTTGATAGACATAAGATAATAAGGAACCCAATTTTATGCTTAAAACCTTTATTTTTATTAAGGAATTATAAAAATAGTTTAATGGAAATCCCATTTTAAATATAATTTTTATAACCTTTATAGATTTAATATTTCAAAATAAACTTTATATTTGGATGTGAAACAAAAAAATAATTTATGAGGATACTTTTTTGGTATTTTTCTGTAAGTTGGCATCTTTTAATGAATAGTTAAAAATAATGGATTTTAATTCAAAATTTTATTTTCATTTAATTTATTTATATAGTTAAATTAAATTATAAATTGAGATCAAAGTTTAATTAGTTAATATTTTTATCAATTAATATAATTTAGTTCATTAGAATCAACTCCTCATTGAAATTGGTTATAAAAACATTTCAAGCCTTTGATTACATTTACTTTAAAAACCCACAATGTCGTTCCATCAGCATGATTATTTATTAAATTAATTTATTCAATATATGTGATTGTAATAAGGAAAAATTGATTCCATATTTGTAATCATAATAATTTATAATTGCAAATAATGTCAAAATAGTTTTTGACCAAAAATATTAGTGAATGTTATGAAAATTTATTACATTGATTAAGGTAAAAGTAAGCTTAACTATAGACTAAACCACAAATTTAAGACCCAAAATGACCGATAAATTTGTACAAAAACACTTTTATGGATATTATTAGTATATTAACCTTCCATTATTTTTTTGTTGGGTTTTTATGACTTTTTTAGTTAAAAATGTTGGTAAACCATACTTGTTTTACAAAAATTCAAGTGAGTCCTTTTCATTCCCTATACATGGCCACCAAATATACCCACTTCCTAAAAACTATTAAGCACCTTGAATCAAACAAAATATAATCAAATAAGCTCCCAACTTCCTTCCCTTAAAACTATAGGCCTTACATTGGGAATAATGCAACTCAAGAAGAAGTTACCCGATTAAGAGGTAATGTCTTCTCTCAAGTCCTTTCTTTTATTTTCCTTATACACCCCTCTAACATGCCATTTTATATTATTATATATAAAAATAAGTTTTCTAAAAATACTATTATATTTTCATGTAAATTTTTAGAACTGCATTTACACAAATCCCCATCTAATGGGTAACAAACATACTGTTTCTCTGTAAGGAAAACTACCGCCTCACGAAACAATGATTGTTCATTTTTACATTACCACCTATAATGGTATCCATTATAACAGAAAATCAATTTATGTATGATATAAAATATATTTTTAGTGTCTTTATTTTTTTAGTTTTTATTTATAACATACCAATATTCTTTCCATCTTATGTAAATACTACAATTTCGTTTGAGGAAGTGTGGACTACCGCCCCTCAAAATGATATGATTCATTCATACACTAAATGGATTGTATTAAACATGGTTTTAGTGAAAATATATGAAATATATTATATTATAAGGATCCTTTAAAAATTATATAGGAATATATACATATATGTATTTTACATTCTTTATTTCAACATGAGAATTAAATGGAAATAACATCCATGTGTACGTACGACCTACCGTCTCTATGAACGGTGTATTATGTTTCGTAATTATATTTTATATATATTATTATAATACAAAAATAATTTATATAAATCATATTTATATCATATTTTACATTTTATAAATCATGATATAATGTATAAAACCAAAGATATAACAAACTAAGACACATACGAAGAATAAAGAGAATATTTCCAGAAGTGAATCCTTAATATAAGATTGTAAAAAATTGTGTAATATAAGGTCATAATAAAAACATAAATGGTATTAGATACAATAGTATGATTCACTAAAACATGTATATTAATTTTATATTTATTATAATGGTGGTTTGAATTAGTATGATGAGAGTCAAGACACAAATTAAGGGGGTTTCATCTCACTTTTAATTTTCATGAGATACATGATATGTTTGACACTCTATCCTTTTGTGTGGAGTATGTAAATTCCATGATTGTATTATATGTATCTTATAATTAACATTATTGGTATTAAAATATCAATTTTATAACATTTCTTTCAAGGAGTTTATGTTTCAAGTGTTACTGAATCAGTAAATTTGTTTTATCTCAATTTTCCTTCTATATGACTCATATTTAGTTATGCACGCATATTTAGATGTGAATATAATTCAATTTTATATGTTATATCATGAATATAATTATTTTAATGATATTTTAAGCTTCATTAAATATATTTTTCTTACATGAAGAGTATATTCGCATGTTACCAACTTATAAAAGGTTATTGAGACAATGTCGTCTCTTTTTGAGATTTTTTCTGTTTATGATTACATTGATGAAATATTATGATATAACTCTCAAGAAAACCCATGAATTTCCTTCTCATGTGTTTATTGAAGATATCCTCATGTTTTAGTAACATTTTTATGCTCTTTGTTACTTAAGATAACATTTTCAGTAGAACTTGAGGGTCTCTCTATTTTTTGTCAGCAAAATATATTTCTTCAAAACCATTTTTCTAAAAAGGGTTTCCAAGAATATTATACTATATTCCTATAATATTTAAATGGAAATTTTACCATTTTCATCATTTACCAATATTTTAAAAGAAATATTTTATCATTTTCTTAAAATAAAATTTTCTAACATTTTTACCATGAAAAAGTAATGTTCTTTTTACCTTATATGGCATGTATGGATTTTCCCGCCGTCCATTCTTTGAAACATTATTTGCACTTTTAAAAGGTTAATATATAAGAAATTTTTTTGAAATTTTATTTACATGTAAAATTGTTTTCAAAATAATATCTGTCCAATTTTATATGTTTTTATGGAAAAAGGATTTCAAAATGATTTTGAGTTTTCTTAATAATCTTTCAAGGTATTTTCAAAGAAAGTTATTTTTAAATGGAGTTAAGTATTACAAATCATTTTCAAAGAAGAATTTATATTTTACTCACTAAATGTTTCTGAATGATATTTCAAATTTATTTTCCTTCTAATATGACATCCATAGAAGTTACTCATTCCTTTCTAAGAAATGATCTAAAGGCTTTACTCATATTAATCTTGAATGGATTATGATTTGATTGAGGGATTATTATGACAACCGTTTATCTTCCATGGGTTATATGATTTTGAATCCAACTTATTTTCATGGTTTATGCTTTAATGAACAGATTATGAAACCTATCTCTCTTCCAAAGGTTATGATTTTACGAAATATTAATGATAACCATTTCATTTCAGGAGTTATGATTATTGTCTATGAAACCCATATCTTTTTATGGATCATGATATAATGAATGTTTTATTATTGAATGGAACATGTATTTATGATTTTGTTATGTGAAGGGTAATACATATATCTCCCTCCAATTAATTGGGTAACGATGGATGACTCATGAGTATAAATTTTATGAGTGAACATTGTTACATGTTCACAATGTGATGCATGGACCTTGTTGCATGTCCATAAGTTTAGGCGTGGACCTGATCACATGTTCACAATGTTATGAGTGAACCTTATTACGTGTTCATAATGGTTTTCATGGACCTGGATGCATGTCCATAAGTTTATTCATGAACCATATTACATGTACACAATGTTATGTGTGAACCTAATTAAATGTTCAAAATGTTATCCATATACTTGGTTTCTTGTCCATAAGTTTATGCATGAACCCAATTAAAATTTCACATTGTTATGTATAGACTTGGTTACATGTCCAAAAGTTGATTTTAGGGCCTGATTACATGTTCTTAACTTAATTAGTGAACTTATTTCTACTTATACATGTTCACAAAAATATAAACCAATGAGAATTCCACAAATTCTATATTTTATTCCTATGTTATTCTTTCATGAATTATTATCTTAATTCTGTTAAGATCTATGTCTTATAAAATTCAAATCTTTATTATGACATTTAATAAGAAGGGTATGAAATTAAAATGTTATACTCTAGTTCTAAGCCCTTTAAATTCATGTTATTCTTACACATTTTCTTTATTTACCTTAACTATGAATTTGAGGTCACCCCTTTCTTATTTTTCCTTTATTTAAGTAATAAAGAAAGGATTTAGGTATAAGAACTAAATGTGAGGATATTTATTGGAGATTTTTAAGATCCTTCACTAGAATAGAAGATTTTGTTTCCATGTTTCCCAAGTCACTAGACTATTACAGTCCTCAGGAATGTATTTTTTAAATGTAATGAATATTCATCTAAAATGATGTAATATCCATATATGTTAAGCTTGGGCTGCTATAGTTGGCATCATTGGAAGGATTTAATAAACCTTTAGAAAATAGGATGAGAAAAATTTAGTGATATACATAGGTATATTTCTAAGGATATGTCTATGGATGTCTCTAAGGATAAGTATAAGGATGAGTTAACATTTAAAAAAATGTCCTAGAATTTTAGTAAATGATAGAGTGAGTGGTTTATTAGTAATACATCCCTGTCTAGATACTACAAGTGGATGTGGGTTTGGAAAAAAATTACCTAGGAGTAAAAACTCCAACAAGATGTTTCAGGCCTGACTTGGGGTATTCTGGTACATGACAATGGGCATGGGTGTACACCTGGTTTGACACTCCTGGTGGATATGATTTTGGAATTCATATAATATTCCTAAACCGTCATGAAGGATTTAAATTTACGTTTTATATGAATAACATAGTATGAACCTTGTGTGTCACAGATTAAGGAATATGTCATGAACCATTTCATGACTATGTTGTTTTGTTTTATGATAAGTAATTCTAAAACTATGCTTCTGGTTTTAGTCAATGATGGGTAATAGAAGGAACTGTATTATTGTTTTTTGATGATATGTCAAATGGGATGATCACTGAAGGGAATTATATTATGTTTACTCCGAATCAGATAGAATTATATATGATTAACAATGATACCTTTGGAGATGTTCCCAACACATCGAATAAGAGGAAGATGGAATTTTATAAATACTCACATTTTAAGGATCATAGTGGAAAGATGATTTGAATCACTAAATGTCACAAAGATGAAAATAATAACCTTGTGAAATACCTCAAATGGTGGGAAATATATTATCTGTGTAGGAAAAGGGTCATAGAGTGACGGAGTGTCCTAGAGTTCAATGTCTTATCGGTGGAGAACATGGACATTAACTAACTCAATTCTTTGACCAAAGAATTTACTTCAAAAATAAGGAATGATCTATTCCATAACGATCATTAAATTACAAGGATTTAAGTATTTAGGTATTTGGGATTCTAGAATTATGAATGGTGAATTATATAAGGATTTTTCAGTTTATGATTTTCGCTATGGATTGAAAACAATATGTTAAAGGGTCCTGATGAAATATAAATGTGATATAATGGAAAGGTTATGTCCATGGAAAACACCTTATTAAGGGAAATATAACCCTTAATATGCTCCTTATGTTAATATATTTATTTGGGATAATGATACGTGGGATATGAATAAGTAAATTGGAATGTAATGATTACCTTGGAACTAATTTAAGTACCTATTGACCAGTAGTTCATGCTATCATAGATGAAGTTTTCATCTTCTCGGATTTATGGAATATATCCAGAAGTATATGGAATAAGGAAGCATGCATGGTTTACAAAGGTAGTTTTGGTTATTAAGGTTATTTCCTTGTTTCAAGGGAGTATATGATGGGGGTATTCACATGTTTGAAATGTGACAACCAAGTGGTAGTTTCTAAAATATGGGAAATCAATTTTAATCTAATTTCATGACCTTCTTTCTAAAGCTCTATGTTTTGATCTTTAGAAAGGGTTATAAGGATAAAAATTCATGTAAAGCTTATGTTAAACTATAGATAAAGTTATTAAGATTAAATTGTTATCTCTCCATATGAGGATTTATGCATATTGGATATCCCGTTCAAACTAATAAGTGTTGATGGAAAACGGGATTGTATATCCTGGATCTCATTACCTGTTAGAACATTAAGAATGAAATGGTCACCTTCTTTTCTGGAGAAAGAGGTGTTGTGGATAAAAAAAATGGTGAGGTTGTCCTGAAATCATGCATGTATATATTTTCATCAAAATTATCTAACTTTAGGAGAATGGATCTTGAGACAAAAAATGTTATCCCAGTACATCTGTTTCCAATGAATCTAATTATTCCTTAGTTCATCACAGATTTATGTCTTTCTAATTCTTAAATGTCTCTTGACCTTGACCTCTATCATTATCAATCAGAATTTAATAGTTAGATTTTTCTTCCATTTCTATGTTTTCAATTTCCACCTATGTTATCCTATGAGGAATCCAAGTTATATGTTACTTTTGGTAACTATTATGTTTCTAACTTTCCCTTTTTAGGGAAGTTTTAGTATTCCATCATACAATGTGGGAATCTATGAATGAAAAATTTAAGTATTAAAAATTTGGCAACCGAGATGAATTTCGAGGGTAAAATTCATAATCAGGGGGTTATAATGTAAAACCATGAGATTTTATGAATTATTTTTTGTTTGAATTAATTTTACCTTTTTAATATTTATCATTTTATGTAACACTTAAAATAATATAATTTATTTTAAATCATTATGTTTGACTTCTGTTATATAAAGCACCAAGTTAGTTGCGCACATCAAGAACAATAAATTTTTTACTTCCTCTACGTATAAAACAATGGTTATCTTTCATTGCACGCAATAATGACTTTCCAAGATGAGTGGTGTAATACGCAAGACCGAGTTTTACAGATTAATATTATATCATAAAAATGTTATTATTTAAAATTATAAGATATAAACTATCCATTAAATTATATTTTATGAATAATATAAACAAATTTAGGAAAATATTTGATTTACACAAATCTATGATAAATTCATATGTTATAATTAGTTATAAATGAATATGAAAACCAATTGAATGTAATGTGAATTATTATTATGGTCAAAAAATTTATTTACCCTAATAAGTTAAATTATATAAAATTATTGAGTGATATTAAATTCAGATATATGTTATATATTCAATAAAATTTATTTTATATTAATATGATATATTTGATAGACAAAAGATAAAGGCAAACCCAATTTTATACATAGAAACCTATATTTTTATTATGGCATTATTACTGAAGTTTAAATGAGAATCCATTTTAAATAAAAAATTTAAAAATATTAAAGATTTAATATTTCAAAATTACCTTTATCATTGTAATTAAAACATAAAAATATTGTTAGGATAAATATTTTGGTATTTCTTTGTATGTTTTCATCATTTAATGAATAGTAAAAAATAATGGATTTTAATTCAAAATTTATTTTTCATTAAATTTATTTATAAGGATAAATTATATTTTTAGATAGTTTTGAAGTTTAATCAGACAATAATTTTATCAACAAATCAAATATAGTTCATTAGAACCAAATCCACATTGAAATTAGTTATAAAATCTTAATAAATTTTTTATCACCCTTACTTTAAAAACCTATAGTGTCATTTCGTCAGCAAGATTATTATTTAGATTAATGTATGCCACATATATGATTGGAATTTGGAAAAATTAGTTCCATAATTTGAATAATCATAATTTATAATATATAATAAGTTCAACTTAGTGTTTTACCAAAAATATTAGTAAATGTAATGAAAATTAATTACATCGATTTAGGAAACAATAATATTAACTAAGGACAAAACCATAAAATTAAGACACAAAACGATCTAGAAACATTCACAACACCATTGGATGGATGTGATTCATCCATTAACCTTCCATTTCTGAGTTTTGTTGGTTGGTATTCCATTTTTAGGTAAAAATTTGGGTACAACTAACTTGTTTTCAAATATTCTATGTGACACCTTTTCCTTCTCTGTAAAAGGACACCACCTTTACCTACTTACTCACACCTCTCAAGACCCTTGGATATCCCAAATTCATCTAAAAAAAGATAAAAAATTCCATCTGTTCATTATAGAATCGTTTCCTTGGGCATAAGGCAACTCAATGAATCCTTTTGGCACAAACCAAAAAGAGTTACCTAATTTAGAGGTAATGTCTTCTTTCAACACTACCACAAAACAAGGCAAGGGATGTGATGTCCTTTATCAGTGATAAATAGAAAGCGCTGATAAAGGGGTATGCCTTTATCAGTGCTAGTTAAAAGTACTGATAAATATAACCTTTATCAGCGCTAAAATAAGCGATGATAAAGGGTTACCCTTTATAAGCACATTTATTAGCGTTGATAAAAGGACACATTTATCCGTGCTTATTTTAGCACTAATGAACATTTTTTTTCGTAATTTATATAAAATTATAATATTTATCAGCACTAAAATAAAAGTGCTGATAAAACATATGTTTATCAGGGCTTTTTTAGTTCTGAAAAAGAGATAACATTATCAGCGCTAAAAAAGAACTGATAAAATACCTATTTATCAGTCCTATAATTATAGCGCTGATAAATAGGTATTTTATCAGCGCATTTTTTAGCGCTGAGATATGTATCTCTTTATCAGCGATGAAAAAACACTAATAAATATAAGTTTTATCAGCACTTTTATTTTAGCGCTGATAAAACAAACCTTTATCAGTGATTTTAACGAGCGCGGATAAAGGTTCCATCGGTTTCTATTTAATAATCCTAACAGGCCCTCCTCTCTCGCACGTGGTAAAGATTTCGTGGAACTTGAACCAGAACCCTCTTCTGCCACGACTTCTCCTCCTCAACCACACCACGTCCTCGTCTTCTTCCTCATCCACCTCCTACTCCTCCTCCTCTTCCTCATCCTCCTCTGACATCGCCGTTGGGTGTTACTCTTCCGCCGCTGCCTCCACGTCATTGGTTTTTCTTTTCTGCTGCGACCGCCGCTGTCTCTGCCGCCGCAACCACCGCCACGACCACTGACGCGACTGCCACTTCCTCTACCTCCGTGACCGCCGCTGCCTCCACCGCCGCTATCTCCTCCACCACCAACTCCACCTCTGCTGGTCAGTGTAGGAGTATTTTTCCTTCTCTTGGGTTAATATAAATGATAAATTATTATCCTCGAATGATTATGATGAATTATAGTTTTTTATAAGTGTGTTGAACCTATGTATGGGTAGTTTGGGAAAGAGTGAGAGCCCAGGTGGTGAGACCCTTGTATTTTAGGTTGTTTTAGATAGTGGGTGTGTGATAACCTATAGTAAGTGGTTGGTTTGGTTCACTAGATGATGTGAGTTTTGAGGTGGGGATAAGAGTGGAACCAATGAGCTAAGGATTGTGTAAGAATTGATATAAGGGGTTTAAGTGAGATCTCAGTGGTCTTTAGCATGTGACTCGGGATGGTAGCGATCTAGTGAGTTTTGGTGGTTGGGGGACACTAATGAGTGGGGTTATCTTGGTGTTATGAATACCTTAGATACATAAATCCAGGGTAGATTTTTTGACATGGGGGATTGATGCATATTAGGTGCTATCAAGTTGATAGCGATGAAATGGTCATGCCTTGGATTTGTATAAGGGAAGCAATCTCTATTCTTGAGTTTTAGTGTTATAACTGGGTTGAGGGACATGATTATTTGGATTCCTAACCTTATTGATTTATATCATGGTTTTAATGTGACCATCACTATTGAACCTAGATGGATGGGTTTAGGGTAATGAAGCATGGGTATATTCCTTTGGTTTTGGAATAATGTTGGGTAACTGGTGATTCTGTGCTGAGTTTTGGCATGGTGTGATGTTAAGATTGGAAAAGAGTACCAGGGTTGTCCCATTGGATATATGTGCATTCCCCCTAATTTTTGTCAAGATGTATGGGTCAGCTCATTGAGTTTGAATAGGGATATGATCTTACTCACTAGATACGACATGTTGTGTTTAGAAGATTGTACCATGAAGTTTAAAATCATGGGATTAGGATGCATGTGTTGTGAAAGGTGTTATAACAAAGGATTCATCAGGGATTACTCATTTGGGATATTCTATCTAGAATAAACTTGGGGATTATACCTAGTAAGGAGGACCTATTGGTTCGGGCTTACCAATTGTATGTTCATCTTTTATATTTTTAAAAGTCTGTTGAACTCGTTCTATCGAAGGTGGGTTCTATAATTTCATGTTATCTTAAGGTGTGTTTAACCATGGTGTGGGTTGATTTTAGTTTTAGTGAGTTCATGGGGTTTGTGGGATGTGGTAAATGGTGTACTCTGTTTTAGATTATATTATTCTCATGAGTTTCCCATATTTTATGTTTTCTTTTCAGTTGGAAATCTCCTCTATTGTGCGCCTCTCCTTTTCCACGAACGCACATCTGTCGTATGCTTAATGACACATTTGCGGTTAGTTTTCTCCTGTTACTCATTGGCTTCCTCTCGTTTGCATGTTATTACTATTTTATATTTATGGTTATAATGTGAAATGTACGGGCTAAATGCCTCACCGAAAATCGTGGCCATTGGTGGTCCTTGTTTGCGCACTAAATGAATTGCATGTTGGTTGGTTCTAGTTGAACATTTTAATATAAAAATTGGTAATTTACGTATACTTGACTTATGAATGAATGACCCAGGATGATAAAACTTCTATGATAACCCCTGAATTAACAAACAAAATTGAATGAGGGATTCTTTGTAAAACCTACAATTGTGATTGTTTGGTTTGTATGGTGTTGCGATTGTGAGCAAGATTGTGTTTTTGTATGGTGTTGCAGTTGTTGGAATGATTGATGTGCCATTTTTTTCCATGTTGTAGTTCATCCACCATTGAATATCAATCCAAAATTTACCCATTTCAATGGCACCACCACTTTGTTACTAGTTCAATTCCACTGAATCCTAAAAAAACACTTCTAGAGGACTCTATGAGACACTTAATGGTGTGAAGATGTTATTTTTCAGATTCTATATATTTTTAAAATACATTGTATGTAGTCTTGTAAAA
Organism: Viscum album; assembly: GCA_963277665.1. NCBI lineage: Eukaryota > Viridiplantae > Streptophyta > Magnoliopsida > Santalales > Viscaceae > Viscum > Viscum album. The sequence goes on along the minus strand of OY728143.1, from coordinate 954,135,903 downwards.
TGGAACATTCTTCCCCACACATGTATCTCATATAGATTTTAATGCCCGACAACAGTTATCTCCAAAATATACACCACATGACTCATCATATGACTCAAACTTGTAATAAGTTTTATTTTAAATGTTACTTGTCATGTGAACATAGGTCACACACAATGTATCTCCAATACATATACGTCAGCATGAAACCATATACATGCCATGAAATAATGGTAGAACCATATGGTATGTGTTATACTTCACTCACACCTTGTATGGATACCATAGAAACTTTATGTGTATAGACTATACACCCCTAGTGGTCATTTATGGACTACACACCGTGTATTCCACAAAAATGTGATGCTTAGCTGGTGATGTGACTCATTTTGTATCTAAAGTACATGCCTTTATCTCAAGTTGTTCTATATGTCATGTATTTTAAAAGGCATCATGCTGTCTTTGTAAGAATAACTTGGAATTAATTTGATATATGTCAGATTAAATTAGGTATCTTATCCATAGATGATGTTCACCCTACTAGACAGACCATGTATATGGATTTCACATGAGTTTAGAAATGGTAGTATACAACCATCCTTGACTGAGAACCCTATACATTGTGTATCCATTGAACAAATTGTGTGCTATGTTAATTTCATTATTATTATTTATTTTTCACTTAGATGATAATATTTCATGTATGAGTAGCCCATTATAAATATCTTCTCATGTAGATCACAATATTATGATTCCCTCATTCATTGGAAATTGCACACGACGTGGTTTGGATATTTTAATTATCTTCACTCTGCTTGAGAGTTGACAAGTAACAAGTGATTTGTTTGGAGAAAATATAGAGTATGTTACTCCCCCATGTTTCGGTGAAGAGTCCTCCATGTATAGGTTTTAGGTAATCCATAGAGATATACAAAATACAGGGCACAATCCCCCATATATAGATAGAGTTCAAGTACATTCACATATTTTGCGGTAGGTTCCTCTATTTCATTGTTGAGGCATTTGTACCATGATTTTTTTATAAAACCCAAACAATGCTGCTTGATTAATTAAAAAATAATATTATGAAAGTTCGAGATTGAACCCATAAAGATGATGAATATGAATAAAGAATGGATGAATGCCAATCGGTTGACAAAAGAGTATGAAGATGGTGTGAAAGAGTTTATCAAGTTTGCAGGAGATCATGCATGTGACCTTTCTCAAATCCTCTTTCTGTGTTTACGCTGCTGTTATTCAAGAAAAATTATTCTAGAGGAGTAGAAGAACACATGATTTGTCACGGAATAGATCGAAGTTATACATGTTGGAATAAACACGGGGAAAAAACGAATATAGGTAGTGGCTCAGATAACACGACTTTTTATAGAAGATATGATATGATTACAAGCGGGAACAGTGAAGATGATCATATGGAGGGTGTGATTACAGATGTGAATGATGACGAATATCATATTGAGGAAATGACAAGAACAGTAGAAGATGAACTTCGTGATTTCCAAAAATTGTTTGAGAAGTTAAAGAGTTGTGAAAAAACGCCATTGTATGCTAGTTTCACTAAATATACAGCATTGTCAGCCGTACTGAAGCTGTATAATTTGAAAGCAGGCAATGGGTGGAGGGATGACAGTTTTATTGAACTACTTGCTCTCATGAATGACATGCTCCCAGAAGATAATGAACTCTCAAGCCGAACATACAATGCCAAACAAATGCTACGATCGATGGGTATGATCTATGATAGAATAAATGCCTTCTAGAATAATTGTATATTGTTACGCAAGGACCAAAAATTACATAAATAATTCCCAAAGTGTGGTGCTTCTTGATACAAGAAAGACGATTCTAGTCCTACAAAAGTTGTATGGTACTTTCCTGTCATTCCAAGGTTTAGGCACCTATATGGATGTGAGGGGACTTCGGGAAAATTGACATGGAATGCAGATATAATAATTAAAGATGGGAAACTACGTCACTCTGCAGACTCTCCTCAGTGGAATAGAATTGATCACGAGTATCCTGAATTTGGAAAGGAGCCGAGAAACCTTCGTCTGACATTATCTACAGATGGGGTGAATCCTTTTGGTTTTCAACGCATAAGTCACAGTATATGGCCAGTTATGTTGATAAATTATAACTTACCATCGTGGTTATGCATGAAATGCAAATACATCATGTTATCTATGCTTATACCAGGACCAAAACAACCAGGTAATGATATTGATGTTTATTTGGCTCCATTGATCGAGGATTTGAAAATATTGTGGGATTCAGGTGTTATGTTGTATGATGCTTTCAAAAAATAAGATTTCACATTGAAATCCATGTTGTACGGGATGATAAATGACTTTCCTGCTTATGGAAATTTTTCAGGATATAACATTAAAGGAACTCAAGGGTGTCCCATTTGCGGACAAGGTACATAGTTAATTAAGTTGAAACATTCATCAAAAACCGTGTTTTTAGGACATTGCATATTTCTACCCCGACGGCATAAGTACTGGTCTTGGACGACATCATTCTATGGAAGTTCAGAAGAATGTACAACACTGTCTCCACTAACAGGTGACCAATTGTTTGAGAAGGTAAAATATTTGAACACTAATTTTGGAAAACCGTTTTCGAAAAACCTTACAAAAACTTGTTGGAAAAAGAGATCAGTTTTTTTTAGAATTACGATAGTGTAATTGTCTATATGTTAGACATTTTCTTGATGTTATGCATATTGAAAAAAAAGATATGTGATAGTGTCATCGGCACGTTGCTAAAAGCACCCAAAAAAATGAAGGATGGAATTAAGGCTACATTGGACACGGTTGAGATGGGAATACGAGAAGAGTTGGCACCAGTGAAGGGTAAAAATCAAACATTTCTTCCTCCTTCTACTTAAACTATTTCCAGGCAGGAGAGACATCAGTTTTTCAACTTCTTGAATGAAGTAAAGGTTCTAGAGGGGTATTCATCAAATATCAAGAACATCGTGTCAATGAACGATTTAAAATTAAAGGGTCTGAAATCACATGACTGTCATGTTTTGATGGAAGATCTAATTCCTATAGCTTTACATTTCATTTTTTCCAATAATGTCCGCCATACATTAACAAATCTATGTTTCTTCTTCAAAGCTATATGCAGCAAAGTTGTAGACCCGGCAAAATTTACAACTATGGAAAGAGAAATTTCCATCATATTATATGAATTGGAAATGTTATTCCCACTGAATTTTTTTGATATGATGGTTCATTTGATGATTCATTTGGTGAGAGAGATTCGACTATGTGGTCATGTAAATTATAGATGGATGTAACCCATTGAATGGTATATGAATATTTTGAAAGGGTATGTCCAAAATCGAAGTCAGCAAGATGGTTGTATTGCGGAGCAATATATTGTGGAGGAAGCTCTTGAAATTTGTACTATATACATATCTGGTGTGGAAAACGTTGGCCCACTGAAATCTTGTCACACTGAGCGACTTGATGGTGAAGGAATTTATAGAAGAGAGGTTGTTACAATCAATATTACAGATCGGGAGCAGGCTCACCTTTACATTTTGAATAACAGTTTCGACGTTGACCCATATGTTCAAACTCATAATTAAATTCATAGGCATTTGAATCCATCTAGGGATGAAAAATGGATATCAGATACACATAATTTACAGTTTATATGATGGTTTCAGGACTATATTTTGATGCAATTAGATGAAAATCAAGACTCAATTTCAGAATGACTTCGATGTCTAGCCGGTGGAGCAAGTGTGTATGTATTATCTTACAACGATTATGCAGTTAATGGTTATACATTCTATACTAATGAACATGATGAAGACAGTACCATGAAGAATAGTGGGGTTAAACTTGTGTCTGAGGCGATGCATGTTTCTGGTGCAAAGTACAAAAATCCAATTCATGCGAATATGTTGTACTTTGGAATCATCAAATGAATATGGGAGATGGATTATATGAAATTCAAAGTTCCACATTTTCAATGAAAGTGTGTTGATAATAGGAGTGCTGTTAAAATAGATGTATTTGTATTTTTTAATGTTGATTTTAGTAAGGAAGGGGAGAAAGATGAATAATTTATAATGACATCACAGGCAGTACAAGTATTTTATATTCCATACCCCGCAAACTAAAAGTGGTCAATTGTTCTGTTATCGACCAAAACAACTGAAGGGTCAAATTAAAGTTCAACAGAGGATGACCCTTTTATAGGGACTTCACAATCATTTCGCAGCGGTCCTAATGTAGACAGTGTTTTTTATGTCAGAGGAGACCACAATTAAGGGATTTACATAGTCGATAGAGGATTCAAATCACTTCATCCTTTAAAGAAAAAAGAGAGAGTACAATACTCAGGTTATTTTTTTATTGTAATATACATTGTGTTACGTTATGTTATTATCTATCTACTGATGCATTTATGTATTCTAAATTAAATGTTAAACCACTTCTGCAGATAATGACTTATGCACCTGCTAATGCACCCAATACCGAGGCACAAAAGGTCTCTCAACCACCTGCTGGTGGTCCCAGTGCAGAGCAACAATAGGTTTCTCAACCATCTGGTGGTGGTCCCAGTACAGAGCAACAACATGTTTCTCAACCTCTTGTTGCTGGTCCCAGTGCAGAACAACAACAAGTTTCTCAACTTGGTGCTGCTGGTCCCAGTGCTGATGCTAGTGCTCCAGAGAAAGATATTGATGATACTTCTGAGAAAATGGTAGGAAATGAAACCCTGAAAGCGAAAAAAACAAGAGCGCCAAAGTTTGACAATGCTAGCCATAATCCTTAAGTCAAAAGAAAAAGGCATAAAATTTGAGGTGGGCTGGTATAAGAGAGGCCAAAATGTTAACCCCAACAAAGCCATCTTTATTAGCTACATTGGAATCGTCACTCAGCAACACGTGACGATTGATGTACAGTCGTGGCACCATGTTGTCACCGGTATTAAAAAACTAATGTGGGAAGATATTACAGTAACATTATGATATCGTTTTTTAATTTATTAAAATAAAATACCAAAACATTGACTTACTCTTCATCATCCATGGCAGAGTGCGTTTATAGTAGATGACTCACACAAGGAATATGTATTAAGAGTTGCAGGAAGGATTCGTAGAGGTTTCCACTCAATTTTAACAAAATATCATCTTAATGATGCTGAAGGGAAAATCAAGCCAGACCCACATCTTCTTTATGCACAATTGATATCCCATGGAGTGTGGGATTCATTTATCAACCGGTGTGGGGAGCAGACTTTTTAGGTACATTGTGTGGGGTAATATGTTGTTTGACTTTTCTTGTATTCATCACTTTTATTGATAGTTTTTTATTTGTGAAACAAAAACTAAGTCCTAAATATAAAAAACAGGTAGGAGAACCAACGTACTCTTACCGTAAAGCAAGGTTGGGGTATGCTTCACTTGAGAAAAAATTGATACGTCTTTTAAATCTAACGTAATACATATATGTGACATAAAACAACACTATAACCATGTTTCTCTATTTATATGCAGATTGATGAATCAAAATCAATATCCAAATCCATCCCATGCCATGTGCTATGGAAGGAGGCTCGTGTAAATAAATAGGGGATAATGATAGATGAAAACACACAAAAAGTGTGGGAAACTTGTGTAAGTATGACATAATATAAATTTGATTTGTTTTAAATTGCTATTACATTACAATGAATACTTATTTTTCTATATTTTCTATCTGACATAGTCACAGGAATCAACAACAACTGCACCTGAATCAGACTTACTTTCAGCACCCTTGAAGTGGCCAGACCAGTATGGCCGTGTCAAAGGTGTGGGTTTTGGGGTGACACCCCAAACATATTTTAAAAAATAAAAACAAACGGACGATGAAAATTTAAAAAAGGAAAAGCAGTAAGAAAACTTATCTATTTTTCAAAAAGAATTACAATACCAAAGATAGATGATAGAAAAATTGATGGGGGAGTGGCAAAGAGAAGAAAAAACTCAACAACAACCTGTGCGTGACGATCCACCCCCCACCAGCTTTCAGACAAGCCATTCCCCTAAAAAACCTGACTTAGTTGAGGTAGTCAATGTTTTAATAATTGTTTCTGTGAATTGTGATTCACATAGACAATGATACCTTTCCTTTACTAATATTATAGAAGGTGAAAATGAATATGATTTATATCTAGAAACTCCCACCTATCGCCTTGTAGTGAGGGCTATGGTTTTCAATACGCCGATCGACATGCTACACAACAGAAAGCTTCCAACAGATCATTTCAGAGTTTCAACTAACGTAGCTAATGATCTGAGTGCTGAGCTACATGTTCCAAATGATGATGATGACTTTCATATGGTTGAACAATATGTTGTAACATTCATCACATGGCTGTCAGTTCTTGTAAAAAAACATGTCAACAAATAAATATCCATTTACAAGTTATTTTTCAAGATGGACCTTTAACAGTTAATGAAAAAAGGTATGAACCGATGAATGTTTTTATAGAACAACAATGAGAAGGGGGAGAAATGAAATATCAACTCAAAACTATCTCAAGGATCAACCAACCGATTGAAACGGTCTACTGAGAGAACCTTCACCCCACCCTTTCTATATCCATAGCTAATATCATTTCAGGCTCATGTTGATACAATGTTGATAGACAACAATGCTCACACAGTTGTTTTTGAAAAAAATATGTACGGAGAGGAAACATCAGATTTCATTAGTGCTGAAAATGTAAATGAAATCCTCAAGTCTGAATGGCTAGGCACCTCAGTTGTAAATGTATACGTGAGGTATGTTTTCGTGATTTGATTTTACAAAAGCTGATATACTCTGATAATAATTACTAAATACATTTTATATATTTCGTAGACGTATATATGAAAATGATTGAAGGGATTTCCCCATGAACAAAAATTTGGACTCTTTAGTCCTCACATGACCTCTTCAAAAGATGAAATAGATTCTGATAAAGAGGTTGCAAAAATGTAATCCCAACTCAAATCATTTAAAAACAAAATTACGGATGACAGACTCTTTTTAATACCAACGATGCAGGGGTAAATCTCTACAATTTAATCATATCAACTATATTTTCATTTCGTTATTTACTTATTCCTTTTTGTATTTTTAGGGAGCATTGGATGATGATTGTAGTCAATTTGGAAACTCCAATGATTTATTTTCTGGATTCAACGCATGGATATCCAACAAACCGACCACGCATGATGACGTTTGTTAATTTGTAATACACTAGATACAACATTTTAAAACTAAACATCTAGTTATACAATTTATGTTATCTTTTAATTAGGATACTGTTATGATAGGGCGGTGCATCAATATCGTCTAATGCATGGAATGAATCTTGGGTATAATGATGAGCAATCCTACAAGATCTACAACTGGAAAAGTATCTGGGTATATATAATAACATTGCACTATCCAAGCACATATCAAAACAAATTACTTATTTTTGTTGATGTTTCTGCAGTGTCCAAAACAAACAAACGAAAAGGAATGTGGTTATTATGTTTATAAATTTAGGAAAGAGATCGTGTTTCATTAAAAAACTAGCATCCATGACAAGGTATTTTCGAAAATAATTATAAGTTCATTTAAAATATTTATTAATCCTTTGTGTCTTTATATTTTTTTAGTACTACCATGACTTCCACAAAAACTCATATTCAGAAGATGATAAAGATGTGTTTAGAAATGAATGGGTAACATACCGGATGGAAGATTGTACACAAATAGGATAAAGGTGAATTCTTACTAATGTTATTCATATATGATCATTGATATCTCCCTTGTTTACACTTACTGAGCATATATGATCAACCTTTATTATGTTTTATATCCATAGGTTATGAAGAATGGTTTTAGATATGATTTGTCTTTCTATTAAATCATAACACATTGGACTACACTGGTCGATAGTGTGGAAGTCGACCGATGCATAGTTATCCAGTCCACTCACAAGCATCTTAAAATCTTAATGGGAACCAATATCTTGGATTTTCAATTTTCCAATTTTAGTTTCCCTTATATGTGGGTGGGGGAGTCTAGGAGGGAGTGGTGTCTAGGATTGGGGGGGGTCTATGAGGGGGTGTGTCCAAGAGGGATGGGGTGTCCAGATGTGATGTGTACGAATTGACCACACCTCAATCTGATGCATGGTGTGACCAATATGGATAAAAGTGTCTGATGCTAGTTTCAAGTTGACATAAACTTTAGAAAACAACACAAGTGGCATATGGAAAACAAAGAAAACACGTTTGGATTGTTTTGATAGTTTAGGACAATGCTCCATGAGTCATTTTTGAGGTGTAAAAATTGACCACACCCCAATCTGACGCACGGTGTGACCAGTATGGCTAAAAGTTTTTGATACTGGTTTCAAATTGACATTAACTTTAGAAAAAAACACTACTGACATACGGAATACCAAGAAAACGCATTGGGATTGTTTTGATACTTTAGGAAAATGATCCATGAGTCATTTTTGAGGTGTATAAATTGACCTCACCTCAATCCGATGCACAGTGTGACCGGTATGGATAAAAGTGTTTGATAATAGTTTTAAATTGACAATAACATAAAAAAACACTACTAAAATACAAAATACCAAGAAAATGCATACAGATTGTTTTTATACTTTAGGAAAACGATCCATGAGTCATTTTTGAGGTGTATGAATTAACCACACCTCAATCCGATGCACGGTGTGATCAGTATGGCTAAAAGTGTCTGATACCAGTTTCAAATATACATTAACTTTAGAAAACTACACTAATGACATACAGAATACAGAGAAAACGCGTTCAAATTGTTTTTATACTTTAGGACAACGATCCATGTGTCATTTTTGAGGTGTACGAATTGACCACACCTCAATCCGATGCACGGTGTGATCGGTATGGCTAAAAGTGCCTGATATCAGTTTCAAATTTACATTAACTTTAGAAAACAACACTACTGACATACAAAATACAGAGAAAACGCATTAGGATTGTTTTGATACATTGGGAAAATTATCCATGAGTCATTTTTAAGGTTTATGAATCAACCACACCACAATCCAACACACGGTGTGATTGGTATGGCTAAAAGTGTCTGATACAAGCATCAAATTGACATTAACTATAGAAAATAACACTATTTACACACAAATTACTGAGCAAACACGTTCAGATTGTTTTGATACTTTAGTACAATGATCCATGAGTCATATGTGAGGTGTACGAATTGACCTCTCCTCAATATGACGCACGGTGTGATTGGTATGGCTAAAAGTGTCTGATACCAGTTTCAAATTGACATTAACTTTAGAAAACAACACTACTGAAATACAGAATACCGAGAAAATGCATTAGGATTGTTTTGCTACTTTAGGAAAATTATCCATGAGTCATTTTTGAGGTGTAAGAATCGACCGCACCTCAATATGATGCACGGTGTGATCGGTCTGGATAAAAGTGTCTGATACCAGTTTCAAACTGACATTAACATTAGGAAACAACACTACTGACATATGGAATACCGAGAAAACGCATTCAGATAGTTCTGATACAATAGGAAAACGCTCCATGAGTCATCTCTGAGGTGTAAGAATTTACTGCACCTCAATCTAATGCACGGTGTGATCGGTATGGCTAAAAGTGTCTGATACAAGTTTCAAATTGACGTTAAATTTAGAAAACAACACTACTGACATACGGAATACCGAGAAAACACGTTCAGATTTTTTTGATAGTTTTGAAAAATGATCCATGAGTCATTTTTGAGGTGTATGAATCGACCACACCTCAATTCGATGCACGTTGTGATTGGTATGGATAAAAGTGTCTGATACGAGTTTCAAATTGACATTAACATTTGAAAACAACACTACTGACATATAGAATACTATGAAAACACATTCGGATTGTTTTGATAATTTAGGAAAACGATCGATGAGTAATTTGTAAGGTGTATGAATCAACCACACCTCAATCCGACACACGGTGTGATCGGTATGGTTAAAAGTGTCTGATGCCTGTTTTAAATTTATATTAACATTAGAAAAAAACACTACTGACATATGGAATACCGAGAAAATGCATTCATATTGTTTTGACACTTTAGGACAATTATCCATGAGTAATTTTTTAGGCATACGAATTTACCATACCTCAGTCCGATGCACGTTGTAATCGGTATGGCTAAAAGTGTCTGATACCAGTTTTAAATTGACATTAAATTTAGAAAACAACAATACTAACATACGGAATACAGAGCAAACACGTTCAATTTGTTTTGATAATTTAGGACAACGATCCATGAGTCATTTTTGAGGTTTATGAATCGATCACACCTCAATCCGACACACGATGTTATCGGTATGGCTAAAAGTTTCTGATACTAGTTTCAAATTGACATTAACTTTAGAAAACAACACTACTGACATACACAATACCGATTAAAGGTGTTCAGATTGTTTTTATATTTAGTACAACTATCCATGAGTAATTTTTGAGGTGTATGAATCGACCTCACCTGAATCCAACACACGGTGTGACCGGTATGGATAAAAGTGTCTGATAACTATTTAAAATTGACATTAACTTTAGAAACCAACACTAATGACATACGAAATACCAAGAAAACACATTCAGATTGTTTTGATACTTTAGGAAAATGATCCATGAGTTATTTGTGAGGTGTACGAATCGACCACACCTCAATCTGACACACAGTGTTACTGGTATGGCTTAAAGTATATGATACCAGTTCCAAATTGACATTAACTTTAGAAAACATCACTAATGACATACAGAATACCAAGAAAATGCATTCATATTGTTTTGATACGTTAGGAAAATGATCCATGAGTCATTGTTTAGGTGTACGAATTGACTGCACCTCAATCCGACGCACGGTGTGATCAGTTTGGCTAAAAGTGTCAGATACCAGTTTCAAATTGACATTAACATTAGAGAAAAAAAATAATGACATACAGAATACCATGAAAACGTGTTCATATTGTTTTTATACTTTAGGAAAATGATCCATGAGTCATATGTGAGGAGTACGAATTGACTGCACCTCAATCCAATGCACGGTGTGATCAGTATGGATAAAAGTGTCTGATACGAGTTTTAATTTGACATTAACATTAGAAAACAACACTACTAACATACAGAATACTAAGAAAATGTGTTTGGATTGTTTTGATACTAAAGTAAAATAATCCATGAGTCATTTTTGAGGTGTATTAATTGACCACACCTCAATCCGACACACGGTGTGATTGGTATGGCTAAAAGTCTCTAATACCAGTTTCAAATTGACATTAACTTTAGAAAACAACACTACTGATATATAGAATACTGAGCAAACACATTCGGATTGTTGTGATACGTTATTACAATGATCCATGAGACATTTGTGAGGTGCACGAATCGATCGTACCTCAATCCGATGCACGGTGTGACCAGTATGCCTAAAAGTGTCTGATAACAATTTCAATTTGACATTAACTTTATAAAACAACAATACTGACATACAGAATACCTATAAAACACGTTCGGATTGTTTTGATACTTTAGGAAAATGATACCTGAGTCATTTTTAGGTGTATGAATTGACCACACCTTAATCCAACACACGGTGTGATCGGTATGGATAAAAGTGTCTGATATCTGTTTGAAATTAAAATTAACTTTAGAAAACAACACTACTAACATATGGAATTCTGAGCAAACGAATTCAGATTGTATTGATACGTTATGAAAATTATCCATGAGTCATTTTTGAGGTGTATGAATCGACCTCCCCTCAATCCGATGCATGGTGTGACCGTTATGTCTAAAAGTGTCTGATATCAGTTTGAAATTGACATTAACTTTATAAAACAACACTACTGACATACAGAAAACTGAGAAAACGCCTTCTAATTGTTTTGATACTTTAGGACAACTATCCATGAGTCATTTGTGAGGTGTAAGAATCCACTGCACCTCAATCAGACCCACGGTGTGATCGGTAGGGATAAAAGTGTCTGATACCAGTTTCAAATTGTCATTAACTTTAGAAAACAACACTACTGACATATATAAATCCGTGAAAATGCATTCGTATTGTTTTGATACTTTAGCAAAATAATCCATGAGTAATTTGGGAGGTGTATGAATTGACCGCACCTCAATCCAGCGCACAGTGTGACCAGTATGGCTAAAAGTTCCTGATACCAGTTTCAAATTGACATTAATTTTCGAAAACAACACAAATGACATATGGAATACCGAGAAAATGCATTCGAATTGTTTTGATACATTAGTAAAATTATCCACGAGTCATTTGTGAGGTGTATGAATTTACCGCACCTCAATCTGATACACGGTGTTACCGATATTTCTAAAAGTGTTTGATACCTGTTTCAAATTGACATTAACTTTAGAAAAAAAACACTACTTACATACGAAATACTAATAAAATGCATTCGGATTGTTTTGATACTTTAAGACAGCTATCCATGAGTCATTTTTGAGGGGTAAGAATCGAATGCACCTTAATTTGATGCACGGTGTGACCCGTATGGCTAAAAGTGTCTGATATCAATTTAAAATTGACATTATCTTTAGAAAAAGAACACTACTAACATAAGGAATACTGAGAAAATTCATTTAGATTGTTTTGATACTTTAGGAAAATGATCCATGAGTCATTTTTGAGGTTTACGAATCAACTTCACTTCAATCCAATGCATGGTGTGACCGGTAATCCATTTCAATTGGTAAAGAATCAGTATTTAATAAATGAGATAAATCATCCAAAACCATATTTATTTTACATTATTCCCTTTCATTGTTATCAGAATGAAAACATTTGAGTTTATTTTTTTTCAAATTTTAGTTTCACATATCCATATTGATGTATTATTCATATATTAATATTTTAATTTATTTCACAATTGTATTACTAACATAATATTTTTTTTCTTATATAGGTGAATTGTTTTCCTTGAGTTTGGATGCTTTTTTCGACAACAAATACCATGGACGACAATTTTTGAGATAGGATCACAGATATCAAATGATGAAACATTAATGTTTATAACTATTGTGAGATCATCTTAATTATAACCATGTAAAACATTGTTTAAAATGTATATAGCAGTGTATTTTTGTGTATTCATGATGTTAAGTAAATGTATATAGGATTGTTTGTCAAAATATTTTTTGGGGTGCTGTTTTGTAAAGGTGTGTAGCTGCTATTTTGTACAGGTCCAGGTGTTGGTCTGTACAGGTGCTAGTTTTGCAAGTGCTGCTGAAGGAGCCTTTATCGGCGCTATACTGAGCACTGATAAAGGACACCTTTATCAATGCTATCTTGAGCACTGATAATAGGTCCCTTTATCAGCGCTATCTTGAGCGCTGATAATCGGGCCCTTTATCAGTGCTAGGAAAGCACTATAAATACTGGGGAAGATAAAGGGGGGTCGCCTTTATCAGCGCTTTTCGGAGCGCTCATAAAGGGAACCCCCCCCTTTATGTTTTCCGGTATTTAGAGGGCTTTTCTAGCGCAGTTAATGTCAGTTTTTAACGCTAATAAAGGGCCAATTTGTAGTAGTGAAAGTCTATTCTTTTTATTTTACTTATCCACCTGTAGAAATATATTTATTATATTATTATATAAAAAAACAATATCTTCAATATAATAGGATATTTTTATGTAAATGGTTCGACCTAGCCTTAAAACACCTCCATTTAATGGGTAACGAACTTACTGTTTCTATGTATAGTGAACTACTGTCTCACGAAATGATGATTATTCATTTTTCCATTACCACCTTTCATGGTGGCAATTATGATGGAAAATACTATTTATATATGATAAATATTATAATAATAATTTATTTATTATTCATTAGTTTTTATTTAGAACATACCTTTATGTTTTCTATCATATGTAAATATGATAATTTCATTTGAGGAAGTGTGGACTACAACCCCATCAAAGAGATATGATTCGTACAAACACTACATGGATTGTATTAAGGATGGTTTTAGTGAATATATATGATATATAAGATATAATATTTTTCTTTAATAATTATATATATGCATACACCTATATTTATTTTACAGTTGTTATTTCAAGACAATAATTAAATGGAAATAACATTCATATGTACATACGACCTACCGTCTCTATTAATGGTGTATTCCATTTCATACTTATATATTATATGGATTATTATAATACAAATATAATTTATATAAATAATATTTATATCATGTTTAAAATTCTTGAAATAAATATATAAAGTATAAATACCAATGATATAAGAAATTAAGACACATGTGAAGAATTAAACGAATATTACCCAATGTAAAACCTTAATATAGGGTTATAAACAAGAGGGTAATATAATGTTTTAATAAAAAATATATGGTATTATATATAATAATATGTATCTTTAAAATATTTATAATAAACTTATATTTTTTATTCATATGGTTTTAATGAGCATGATGAGAGTCATGAAACAAGGTAAGAGTATTTCATCACACTTTTTATTTCGGTGAGACGCAAGCCATGTTCGACACTCTTTCATTTTGTGTGGTGTATGTAATTAACATGATTTTATTCTATGTATCTTATAATTAAATTTATGGGTATTAAAATATCCATTTTATGAAATTTCTTTCCTGGGGTTTAAGTTTCAAATGTTACCATATTGGTAAAACAGTTTTGTCTCATTTTTCCTCCTCTAAGAGTCACATTTTGTTATGCACCTAAATTACATTTTAAGGTGTATATAATTTTATTTTACATGTTATACAATGAATATAATTATTTTAAACATTTTTTAAGCTTCATGTAATTTTCTTTTTCTTATATAGGGAGTATGATCCCAAGTTACCAAGTTATAAGAGTTTATTAATACAATCTCATCGCTTTTCGAGATTGTTTATGTTTATAATTATTTAGATGAAATACTATGATACAACTCTCATGTAAACACATTAATTTCCTTATAATATGTTTATTCAATATATCTTCAGGTGTTAGTACCATTTTCCCACTCTTTGATGCTTAAGATAATGTTTTAAGCAAAATCTTACACTCTATATATTATCGATCGGAAATCTAGGTTCCTTAAAAAACATGTTTTCTAAAAAGGGTTTCTAATTATATTATATCATTATCATATAATATTTGAATGAAATTTTCCCCCTTTTTATCTTTTACCAATCTCTTCAAAAGAATATTCTTATCTCTTTCCAAATAAATAATTTTTCTAACATTTTTACCATGTAAAAGGAATGTTCCTTTTACCTCGTATGAAATCTACATATTTATCCTCCATAATATCATTGAAGATTCATTTTCATTTTTAAAAGATTAATATATAATATAATATTTTAAAAATTATTTTTCATGTAATTAATTTTCAAAAAAAATTCAATATTATATTATAAGTTTTAAAGGGAAAAGTTTTTTCCAAATTATTTCAATCATTCATTATAACCATTCAAGTTATTTCCAAAGAAAATGATTTTTAAATGGTTTAATATATTAAAATGAATCTCCAAACAAGAAAGGATATTTTAATCAAAAAATGTTTGTAAAAGTTATTTCAAAATTATTTTCAATCTAATATGACATATATTGATGTTACTCATACATTTATAGAAAATGATATAAAAGTTACATTCAAATTATTTCATGAATGGATAATGTTTTGATGGTGGGATTATTATGACAACTATTTCTCTTTGACTTATTTTATTATTTGGAATCCTAATTCATTTCATGGGTTATGATTTCAGGAAATGATTAGGAAGCCTATCCACAAGTTGATGATGAGGCCCAATTTCATGTCCTCTACTTAATGAGTGAACCTATTTATACTTATATATGTTCACAATGATATAAACCAATGTGCATGCCACAAATTAAATATCTTATTCCTATGTTATTATTTCATTGATAATGCTCTTAATTATCTTATTATTTATGTCTTATAAATTTTCAATATTTAATATGATCTCTAATATGAAGGGTATGATCTTTAAATTGTATGATCTAGTTCCATTCCCTTTTTATTGATGTTTTTATTAAAAATTTCATTTATTTAACCTTATTAATCATCTGATCTAACCCCTTTCTTATATTTCCTTTCTCTAGGATATGAATAAAGGTTTTAGGTAAAAGTACTAATGGTTTTGATCCTTATGGGAGATGTTGAAGATCTTTCCTCAAAATAGAGGATTTTTTTCCAAGTTTCCAAAGGCAGTAATCTAATATGGTCATCAGGCTTGTATTTTTACAATTTACAAAATATGGATCTAAAATGATGTAATATCCATTTATATTAATACTAGATCACTATAATCGGTCTTTGAAAATGCGTTTTTGGGTGAAGAATATTGAGGAAAATGATTGGTGCATGATTATTAGAAACTATGTGGCCCAACCATGTGGACCATAAATAGGTGGATCACAGTTAGATAAAAACATGATGTAGTTATAGGTAATTTCGGGAGATGGTGTAGAACCATAGAGGACATCACATAGTTTGTGCATGGTTTTTCAAATAGTTTACTACAACTGTATGATGCATAGGTTTTGAGACAATGTTATGGGAATGTTCTACACATGGTTTGTTTAACCTTATGAATAAACCATGAGGGGGGGTGGATAATAGGTAGTGAAAAATACATGGTTGTTACATGATTTTTCTAACCCTGAAACTTAACCACATGAATCTTTAAAATGGTGAAAATGACCATTTTACATGCGTTCATTAACCCAAAATAACCACCTTCCCCTCTTATATTCACACAAAATCCACTCTAAGCTCTTCCTTTTCCCTATTTAATGATTTTGATAGAAATCCCTAGTATGATATCCAAATCCAATGCCATAAATCTCACCAGATTGAAATAAGTTAGTCTATCATTCCTTTTTATTCTCTTCTTCATTTACCTTACCATATCAGATGTTATTTCCATGAGAGCTCATATGCCTTATTTTCAGGTCATTTTTTTATTATTTCAATTTCTCTCATTCTACATAGAATCATATAATGATATTGGATGGGTAAAACCTCTTAATTTTGAGGTAGGTTTTCTATGGATTTTCATACATGTTTTATAATTTTATAAAATTTTTCCATTATGTTTAACGATGGATTCTCCTTGTGTCAGTACTTAAATGTATAACCAATAAATTTAATTGTATGTAATATAATTTAAATCATTCCTTTTGAAATTGTTATAGGATGAGTCATAAATGTGGACCACCTCATGGGTGTGTCACTGATATTCCATTTAAGATAAGTCTGAGTAATTAGCTAAAACAACTCTAAGTGTGTTTAGACTGAATTTTTAAATAATATCCATTAAATGATGTTAAATAAATTGATTAAATTACTTTTGGTAATGTATCCACACTAGGACTATGATAAATTATAAAGTATACCCTTGGGATAATAATGGGTTATAATTATATCTACAAACCACATATTTAAATGTCTATTAAGACCATGTTTCTTATGTAACCTAACACTCATCTAAGGTGTGTTGGCTTAATTATTTAGAATGAATGACTAGATGAATATGATAAATGGGAATTTTTATGGACATGCATGCTTGTGACAAATTAAATAAGATTAAAGTGATTATTTAATTTAGTTAAATGAGTTATAATGAATTGCTAAAATTAATTTCTTTTTTACATGGACCATCTTACTTCTTGAAGTGATTAGATAAATTAAATGAATCACAATGAACAATTATATGGCATGTATACTTTCATAGCCCATTTATATCACTCTAATATGATTTAATTAAATGGATGTTTTTAGTGGTGAGTTTTTATTTGGAATGTATATTTCCATTGACAAGGATTAATTATTGAATATAGTGATCCTAATTATTTTATTGTGCCTTCAGTGATACATAGACTATAGATATGGACTAACATATATGAGAAAACTATTAAAATGATATTATGTTAAGACTTGGGAGACAATTGGATTCCTGATACAAAATTCCTTGGATGAAAACTAGGCTGATTAAATTATGATACACCTTGAGGGACACCTAGATTTCCTATATGGAATTTATCATAAGAGATCATATGTTTAATGATATAATATATTCCTTGAGAGATACTTAATCATATGATACATACCACCATTTATCTTCTCATAAGTTAAAATTGATTGTAGTGTGCCTTGAGTGATACCTATACTCCTGATATATACATCCATGGATGGGCTCAGTGGTCAAATATTATTACAGTATACCTTTAGTAATACCTAGAATCAAGATACTGACAACTATGGATGGGATCATGGGTTAAATGAGATTATATATTTCCCTCGGTGACATAGGGATTCCGATATATAATGATTGGGATGGTCTTAAAGGTTAAATGAAGTTACATTAATGTTAATTGTTATCTGGATTACACTAGTGCTAGACTATAAATATCATGTAACTAGTTAAACCTTATATTCTCTTCCTGATATACATGAACTATGGGTATTATAGCCATGTTACTAAGTAAAATATTATCACAATTTTTTTTATCATATACTTATTTACTACATTAAATCATACTTGTGACCAAAGAAAATCCATCATAGGTTGAAATAGGTATCATTATCCAAGTGTCCTTTGAGGAACCTGATCTGATTGATTATAATTTATTTACTCACACCTTTTTATAACTACACAGTAATTTAATTTATATACAAAGACTCCATTTCATTACATGATATTGGTGGTGGAAAACCGAGTTTATCTCATATCCTATTCAGGCCGTTATTGGGTACCCGGACGGATTTCATGTTTACAGGTTTGGATTAGGGAAAACACCACACCTTGGATTATTGACCTTCATTACTAGGATGGATTACGAGAGTTTAAGGTTGATCTAGTGTTCACAATACTAACAGAGTTTAACTACAATAATTTTTTTAATTTAACATTGCTTGTATTATTCTGTATTCATGCTCCCAATTTTGTACAATATCTTATCATCATATTCTTTATTTGATAGTAGTTGTGGATTTTATCTATTTATTATTATTATTATGATTTATCTCCATTGAAATTCACTTATATTTCTTACTATTATTGTTTATCTTTGATCTGTTTTTTTGTGTTACTCTGATTATGAGTATTTAGTCTCCCCACAATATAATCATTAGACCCTCTCTAATTTTTCGATGCCTCTAAATTATTGGGTGTAATTATTGAGTCCATATGACTAACCATCCCGACCATTTTTATAGAGAGATCCTTGTTGGGATATTAAAAAGTGGTATACAATGGATTTCTCTTCATTGGTTGTATTATTTTGGGTCTGTAATTAGGAAATTATGAACATGTTGTCACTTGATAAATATCTTGTAATGGGGAGTGATAAACCCATGCATGAGGGAATGTTCTAGTGTCTGGTGGTGGGACTTTTGTTTGTGTTTTTCATTATTATTATTGATTATTAATTCACCTTGAATGATTGGTGAAATTTCTACTAATTTCTGATTTATGAGATTATGGTATTTTAACACTTTCCCTAGTATAACAAGGGAGTTTTGGTACATGAATAAATATAGTCACATAAGGATTCACATTACATTAATTTTCCATTCAATGTAGATTTTATGGATTAAATAACTAATACATATTGGATGCACCTTGTGTTATTTAGTAGCATGCTTATCTATATACCATGTTTAGATAATTATTTAGCGTGCTTAATTTTATTCTATGTTGTGTGATATATTTCCATGTTAACTAGTATTTACTGCAACATTATAACATTACTTGTTATAGTTATGGAATATTGTCCATTAAATAAAGTTTCCACATCCACTAAAATGGTTTTTTCATTCATAGCTTGATGGTGTAATTTTATTCGACTAAACAATTGTGATATGTTTTCTCCATGGACCATTTGTTGCATGAGTAGTGATATTTTTTATTGTAGTTAAATGGGTGGAAATAAAAATTTATGAAGTGTATGAGACATCATAAATTGGGAAGGGTGACCCATATAATCAAACCATCATATATAGACTTGTTATATTATGAGATCTATAGTAAAAACTTGGTCGTAGTAACATGAATTCAAATTGTAACTTATAAAGATATGTACCTTTATAACATAGGAATGGAGATTCATCCATCTGGTCCATTATATAAATAGGAATGTTTATAAAATCTTACACATAAAATAATTTAGTTTATTATGGATCATAGACTTGATTCGACCAAAGTAGGTCAGTCATGGTGTTTCATTCATGTGAGAAAAACTAGAAACTACTTGAGAAGGTAATACTTTTTATGAAATGATCATATGATAAACCCACAATAGGTGTAATCATATTTAATAAATTAACTACAATTGGGTTGCATTAAGACGGCCCTAGGTCAGAGTGATGTGAACCTCATAGGTCATTTTTATATTGATATTCCTTAGTTCTTAACCCTATTGGGTTATACTCATTCTATATAGGCATACTTATTTATATTTTCATTAATATATTGTTTTGTATTAATGTATGGTGGAATCTTACTGAACCAAAGCCCTTAAAATTATGGATAACATGTGCTCTTCTATCAACCCTTACTATTTTGTGAGAATTTAGTTAATTAATATGAAAATCAAGGCATAATGGGTGTTTTAATTTATACCATGAAATTTAATTTTTTTAATAATAATAATTATGAGAAATTTATGGATGAATAAATGGATAAAAGGAACTGCTGATATAAATTTCCCCAAACAAGACATGATTTAAGCTATATAAATAATTCCTGGAAGGTAATTGTGAAAATTTTCCCCCATCATTCTATATGAAATTAACTAAATAAATATCCAAGTAAAATTACTTTTACAGATAGTATGTGAGTAGATTGTGTTTTATCCAATTTAAATGTTTATAATAAATGTGAACTAATGTAATGAATTGAATAAAACATTAATATTGTGTCATTATCTTTAAATATTGATTAAAAATACATTAAATGTTTTCTTAAATACTACCTTGAGTGGGAAAGTGGATGTTTTCCATAGGTCTCAAATGTACTTTTTTTATTCCTCTAAACCATGAGGTTTGGCCGGACAAGACTAGTAACCTTTTAATGGCATGGCCTTATTTTTGTGTTGATTCCTATTGGTGATGTCTAAACAATTTTGGTAGAACCTTTGATATGAGAAGTACTATGGTATTATTTCCCAGAGTTCTGGGAAAAATAAGTTCCATCTTTATTCCAAATGACTTGATGCAGGATTATTAATTATAAATGTAAACCTGAGTTGGATGAGTGCTCATGTAAAGAAAAAACCCTTGTTCGATACATTAACATCATGATATTCTCGAATTTAGTTGGTTAGACATACATAGGGAACCGTTGGCTGCTTAGTAGTTCATGTGACCCTATTTCTTATTCCATTATGGGTGCCTTAGGAGGCTATTAGACTTATTAATATTCATATGAAGTAATGTGACTCTGAGCTATGTCTTTTGTACATTCCATCTAATAATAGGATGCATAATGATTATAGGAATATAGATGGTATCAATTGATGTGACAATGTATTAATAGAATCTCATTGTAGTACGATCAGATACGCGTAGTACCCATTGAGTTGTTAAAATGGTATAATGAACTGCAAGAGTTTGGTGGAAATTTTTATGCTATGAGATATTATGAAAAATTCATTGGACATTTATAGAGTATAATTAGTTGTATGTATAGAAAATTTTGATTATACTTGTTTTGGTGGATGGTGTACAAAATGACTGAGTTTTGTAACACTAACAATCAGTTTAGTTTTGGCTTATATACTTGATACTTATGACGTGAATGAGTGTGACTTGAGAGAGAATCACACATACATATAGAGTAAATATGATCTAACATGATTTTAATTGGATGGTTTTCATATCTTTTCAAATTACCACTTGGTAAAATCGTATTACCCATGACCACAAACCATGTTTGATGGATGAATCACATGCCATGTGATTAGTTCCTTTTATTAGTAAATGATGACTTGGACACTCCTAAGGTAAGAAGAATCATATCAATCACGGAAAATCATTTTTTCCAAGTAGAGGGTGGAAAACTGTAAAATACCATTTGGGAATGCTCATCACTGCTTCTAAAAGCCCTTGAAGCTATTAGTTCAGGTTATATAGTCATTAGGGCAATGCATGAGATTAAACTTGATTATGAATTTGGATTGAATCTGGAATCTTGATTTGGGCTCATGGTGTGTGAGAGAACTAAATAATGTTATAATTCTAAGTTGTTGAAGTGCTTGTAATGCAACACAATAGTGAAATGATTTGTTGTGTGGACAACCATTGTAAGGCTCTGTGAGTTGGAATTGAACAATAGTGAAATTTTCAAATGATCATGGTTACCCAAGGGAGCCTAAGGTAATATTATCATGATATTATATAAAGATTCAATTATTAAGTGATACATCATTAATTTAAATAACTCTAAAATTTTTTAAGACATAGTTTGTTTACTTAAGTGAGTTTTACTTGAAAATTTTATTGAGGGATGGTTATGATCCATAGGTAGTGTGTTGGAAGATAATGTAATGCCTTTGGAAGTAGGTCACAATAGTTGGTAAATGATGATGTATTGGTAGGTACAAGAAATCTGTTTTAAAAGAAGTAAACCAATAGTACATTAACTATTCTTTTTAACAATAGTTAGATATGGATGGTTAGAAACCATACATGATCTTCATATTGGATATAATGAGAGTATCTCAGGTCTTATTGGTAATCATTTTTACCCTATTAGTGTAACATTATCTTAGTGAAGATCATTACCCTTATTTGGACATCATCCATGGCACACTAAGAGGGTGTTAGTTTTATTCCGAGCTAAAGAAATAGATTAAACTCTTTGTTGGATTGAGGAATAAACTCTTGGGAGTGGTGCTCTTGGAGAATGTATAAACATATATTCATGGTTTGTCCTGACTGATAAAGTGATTACCATATAGGAAGGCGTTGCACGGAATCAGGAAAACCAACCAATTATTTCACTAGACCTCCAAGAAAGATATCACTTATGGTCCCAGTCAATGATTTTATATGTGGATGTATCGATGATTTACCGACATATCACTTGTAAACTCTAAATAATGGAATACCTTGGATGAGATCCTTGGACTCTATCAGTTGATTCTAAGGTTATATGGAATTAAAATTGAGATCAGTTGATTTGATTAAAGTGTGATTAACCATGGGTGTTGAATTGGGTATACACCTATGTTCATGATATGGAAAGACAAGATAAAGGAATTATTTGGTTAGAGACATCACTAAAAGGTGGATACAAGATTTGATGAGTGTGATCGTAGCTTTATTGAGGTGTATTGGATTAAATCTTCCATGGTATGGTTTATTATGTGTCAAATTTTAAAGACAAGTGCCTTCAAAAATAGTCATCTAATATTGGATTTAATTTTTTATCTCCTTGTTGATTGAATTCAGTCGGTGAGGAACAACATATAGTACATCATTAGGTTAAGATAGGTTCAATATAAATATTGGTTACATATTTTCATGGAAAATACAACATGGTCTAGTTAATCTAGTTCATTTCAGAATTAAACCATTCGATCAAATTATGATCCATGACGAGAGTATCGCTAGGACACAAAGGATTTGATTTTGTAGGAAATTACAACTATAGAAGTACCTTGAATTGGAATTGGTCAATTGATTCTAGAAACTATGGTGGGAAGATCCATAGGAATATTGAATAAAAAGAGAATGAAGTGATTATGACTCTTTGAAAAGGGGATCATGTAAGCACCATCTTAACACTTCATTGGTATTTATGAGCGTTGGACATAGTTTTATAGGAATACATACCATATGCATAAAATGAATCTTAGAGTCTTGTTAGGTGTTTGGAAATGAAATACGTCCACATAAATAGAAAATCCTGTCTCATGTAGGTAAGGTGAAGTTTTTATTTTCTCGATAATACTTTTCAGGGAAGATAATTTCTAAGGATAGGTGTTCGTAACATCCAACTTCTTGGAATGGGTCAAAAACTCTAAAAAATATATAATTTCTTTTAGAGTAAATGATAAATTTTTAACTGAGTTTTGTAATGAAAATATAAGATTTTGGACACTTAAAAATGTTTTTTATAGATTATTTTTAAGGCTTAAAAGGTGTCCCTGCTATTAAGATGAGTTTTTGAGTATTAATCTTTTAAAAATCATTTACGAGTAATAAAATTAGAGGTGTATGATTGGTTCAATGTTAGTAGAAACCATGTTGTTCAACTATGCGACCCATACACAAGTGAAATGAAATTATATTAAACCGTGTGGTTGCTCTATGGGATCATGTGAGATGGTGAAGAACCACAGGGGATGTCAAACATTTGGAGTTTGACTTTTTAAAATGTTCCCACGAACCACGTCCGAGTGTGGATCTTAAGAAGTGGGAGAGACATGGTTGACACACATTTATTCTAACCATGGGGCCTAACCATGCATCTCTTAATAATATAAAAAATTGACATTTTTTCAAACATCATTTTACACAAAAATCACTCCTTTCTCCCCCGATATTCACTAAATAGCCTCTCAAAGATCTAACTTTTCCCTTTTGTTGATTTTGATGGATCTACCTCATAAGAGATCCAAATAAAACACTATTAGTATCGATAGATCACCATCAATTAGTCTATAATTGGTCTTCTTCATATTCATAATTTTTCTTTCCATATTAAATTAATTTCCATGAGAGATCAGATGCCCTATTTTCGAGGAAATTGTTGATTATTTTGATTTCACTTGTTCTAGATAGAATCAAATCCTAAAATTGGATGGGGATTCATCATATGCATAAGGTAGGTGGTATATCAATTTTATATCATCTTTCATCATTTTATAAAAAAAATTAACTATGTTGCATACTAGATTCTACACGCATCAATCCTTAAATGTTTATGCTAAAAAATGTACTTTCCTGAACTGTCGATCCAGGCCTTTATGATCCCTTTGGAATTGTTAGAGGATGAGAACCAAATGAATACCACCCCATTGGTGTTTCACTTATATGACCATGTAGGTGAATGTGAATAATTATCCAAAACACCAATAACTGTGTTTGTATGGAGTTTTAAAACATGAATAACTAAAAAATGCTAAATTAATTGATGGAATTACTCTCCCTAATGTAACCATACATAGAAAATTTTAAATTATAATGCATACTCTTGGAATAAAAGCAGGTTGGAAGGATATATACGACCCAAATATTTAGACGAATATTAATACCATGTTTCTTTTGTAACTAAACATTGTTCTGAGGTGTGTTGGATTAATTATTTAGAAGAATGAATGGATGAACAAGATAAATTGGAAGTGTTATGGAAATAAACACATGGACCTTATTAATTATGATTAAAGTGATTATTGAAATATTTTAAATGATTTATAATGAATTAATAAATGGAATGTCTATTTACATGGCCCTTCGTACTTCATAAGTGATTGAATAAATTAAATTAAACACAATTAATGAATAGATGAAATGTATACTTAGGTGACACCTCTTATCACTTTAAATTGATTTTATTAAATTTTTTATTTAATGATTAGTTATGATTTTTCATGGATATTACCATGGAATAGGATTAATTATTAAATTAAGTGAGCCTACTTATTTTATTACTCCTTGATCAATACATAGACTCCAGATATGAAATTCTACGGATAGTCTCATAGTTAAATGGTTTTATGTTAAGCCTCTGTTGACACTTGGATTCCTGATAATAAATTCCATGGATGGGATATAATTTGATTAAATTATAATACACATTGAGAGACACCTAGATTCCTTATATGGAATGCCTGTGATATGCATATTGGTTGCATGATATTATATATGCCTTGAAGGATACCTGGACTCCTGATATGGACTTCCATGGATGGGATCATAGTTTAAACGAGATTATAGTATGCCTTGAGCAATACATATACTATAGATATGGACATAATTTAATGGGATTAGAGGTTAATTGATATTATAATATTCCTTGTGCGATACTTAGACTCATGATACATACGGCCATGGATGGGATCAGGGTTTAAATAAGAGTATTGATTACCTTGATTGATACCTAGATTTCAATATAAAATTACTTGGATGGGTTAAGAGGTTAAATTAGGTTACTTTATGCTCTATTGTTATCTATCTTACCTCAACGCTAGGCTATAAATGACATCTAACTCATAAAAACCTTATATAGTCATTTTGATACATAAATATTCTGGGGATTATAGCCATTGGTCCTAGGACTATATTATAACGATTATATTTTAAACATATCATACAGTTATTTACTATCATTATATCATCCTTGTGACTAGTAACAATCTCAATTAGGTTATGGCATGCATATTCTTCAGTATTTCTGTTGAGGAACCTCAACTAACCTATTGTAATATATTTATTAACTCCCTCATTATACCTATACACTACTTCATTTTATACACATGAATAATATATCTAAAAAGCCATTGTTGGTGGCCGAATGAGTTTATCTCACACCCTATCTAGCCACCATTAGGTACCCATAAATTTGACTTGTATACATGTTATGATCAAGGAATTAACCCAACTTTTTATGAACGAACTTCTTTACGAGGATGGATTATGGGAGAAGGGAATCAATATAGTGCTTTTGATACTAGTGGAGTTTAGATACTAGTATTTTGTTTAATTTAACATAAAATATATTGAATTGTAGTACTACTCCTAATTTTTATAACATATTATTATCATAATTTTTATATGATATTGGTTAGTAATTTAGACAATTCATTATTATTGGGATGATTTAATTGCAATAAAATTCACTTATACTACTTTTGTTGTTGATTTATTTATGATATACCACTATGCTACTATGATTATGTGGGTATCATATCCCCACCATATCACCATTATATCCTCTCTAATAGTCATCATCCTATGGAATATTGGGAGGAGTAATTTTGTACATGTGACTAACCAATTTATCTACTGTTATGCAATGAGAATGGCCGAGATGCGATACTAGTGGACTATATAATCTTGGGTGATTCTACATCATTATAATAATTGTACAATATTTTTGAGTAGTGAATCATTCACTTAATGTGTCTTCATTTACCTAATTTAGTTGGTCTTTGTGTGATTATTATTGATATCTCTCACTCAAACAAGTAATAAAGGATGATTTCACATGAAATTATAAATTAAAAAACATAATATTGTACACAGATCCAAACCCTCAAAATGAATCCACAACACTATTTGGACCATAAGAATTAGAATCATAATATATGATCTTTCCCAAGGAGATTTATAAGTTTATAGTTTTTTCTATGAAGGTAGTTGAACTCAAATGTTATATGAGTTTTTCTCAATTGTCATAATTGAGAAACTGTTACATTATGTTTAAAGATTTGGTCTTTGAATTTATACTATGAACATAGAAAAAAAAATTCAGTGAAAAATTACTATATTTAAACATTTCATGTTAATAATTATTATATATCAAATAATATATATGTGTCTATATCTTTTGTCAATAAATTTTTATATTTTGGTGGTTATTACTGATGGTTTTTTCTTTGCGTTGAAGGTGATTCAATGATGGTAGTAGATTGTACGAATTTTAGAACGATGGTTGTGCTATAAATTCTATCCTTAAATAACCCTAATATATTATAATTTTTTTAAATAAATTTAATTTATTCGATATTTTGGGTTACATAAAACACTATGTTTTAATGAACCACAATATACTATTATAATTATTTAAACATGGCTGTTATAACCTAGATGTCAAAATTGGCTGTATAAATTATAATAACTAAAATTTTAAAACTAAGTATAATGGTTTTAGATAATGAAAATATATCTATAAATAAGTACTAATTTTTTGGTAACTTCTTTATATACTTTGAAAATACATTTTATCTCAAAAATAGATTTTCATTTCGTTTTTTTGAAAATAATAAATTTAATTTATTATAATATTATAAAATTTATTTAAAAAATTTATCTTCCAATTTTTAATAAGAATAAAAAAATTATATAAGGTGAATTTTTGAGTGTTTTATGAAATGATTTTTTTTTTTGATGAATAGTGAAAAAACTGATTTTTATTAAAAACTGTAAATTCATTAGAAATACTTAAATGTTTTATTTTTGG
The DNA here is from genome assembly GCA_963277665.1 of Viscum album. Taxonomy (NCBI): domain Eukaryota; kingdom Viridiplantae; phylum Streptophyta; class Magnoliopsida; order Santalales; family Viscaceae; genus Viscum; species Viscum album. Next base: position 954,107,630 of record OY728143.1, on the reverse strand, counting down.
TTTTATATGATTTTAAAATGTAACATTACATAAATTATATTATTATAAATTCAATTTAGTTCATTAGATTCAATTTTATGATGAATTTTTTTATAATGTTTTTTACCTATGGAAAATAATATCTTTGGAAAATTACTTTTTCACCACATCTATGTGTTTTGTATTAATTTAAATTCCTTATATAGATGAATTTAATTTGATAAAATGGTTACAATATTTTAAGTCATCATTATAAATATCATGTAATAGGTCCATATTAATTTTTTATCATAATGAATTGTGAAAACTGTAAAAATTAATTACAGTAGTTAAGGTTATAACAGGTTTGTCGAGGGTGGGGTTAAATCGTACAATAAGGATTTTGTTTGAAAATAAATGTTATAAAAAGACTATTTTATTTAAAAATTTTGAATTATCTTATCAATACATAGAATCTATGGTGATTTCAATTCTTTGTTTTGAAATTAATTTATTATTTTCTAATATTTTGTGAAATTTCCATGTTGTTTCCAAGTGGGTTCACTCCCCCACTTATAAAAGGAAATCCCCTCTCTTATCCTCACCACACTTTCATATACCTTTTTCCAAATACCTGATAAATTATTTTCCTTACTTATCTCCACACATCCTATAGTAATTTGTTTCATTATTAAACCTGCCTAAAAAGGCATTAGGTGTAAAAATAAAGGGTTTTTATGGAGAAGAGAAGGTTAGAATGTCTATGAAGAAAGTCAAGACTTGAGATAGGTGATTTTCATCACACATTTATTTGAATGGGAAACATTCCATATTCACTACTTGTTTGTTTTTTAGGTGTGTATACTACCTATGAATGTATTTTATGATTCATCACATGAAGATTATGGTATATACCAATCCATATATAGTCTATTCCTTTATGATGATTAATATTCATAAGTTTCCAGAATGGTGAGGGTTTACAATACAATATCATCATTTATCGGGAATATTTATGATTATGATTCTGATGATGAAATATTATGATATATATCTCAATAAATTCATACATTTTCTTATACTAATTTTAATTCTCTATAATCAATTTAATCAATAATTTTACTCTCTTTAAGATCTAAAGAACCAATAAGACATTGTTTTTTGGAAAATCAATATTATTTATCTCTTCAGTTGAAAATAATTTCTCTTACATGTACATGTTTTTTAAAAACTTTTTAATCTTTTTAATATTCTCTAGTTATTTTTAAAAATCATTTTACTTTTATTCTACTTTTTATAAAATGGTTTAAAACAATTCTTCTTATCGTTTTCAGAATGAGGTACTTTTGAATTTTTATCAAAAATGTGAAGGGGATTTTTGTTTTAATGTGTAAGAAAAGAATGTTATCTCCTACTCTCATGACCACTCAATTATTTTTATTTTACACCCAAAAACACTATGTTAGTAACCCTATATTTGATAGTGTGTATGATATGTGACACCAGGAACATAAGATAATATAATTTCTGGATACATTATGATATATTTATTATATAAAATAGATTATATAATTTTCAACACATGCAATACTGAGTTAGCAAGAATTACAGGAAAGAGAGTCATTCATCGATATCTTGAATGACATGAAATAGTGACCTTCCTTGATAAATTGTGTCAAACTCATGAACAACCATACTTGAAAACTTTCATTATATATAAGACCGAGTTTAATAGAATAATAATGTATTATTAAAATATTATTGATTAATATAATATTATGATATAAACAAGCTATTATATTAGCTGTTATGAATAATATTAACTAAAATTTGAAACTATATGGTTAATATAAATATAAAATTAATTAATGGGTCACCAATTAAAGAGAAACTAAAATAACAACCAATTGGATATAAAAAGGAAAATATTATTTGTATGCTTTTGTAGGAGGTTTATCTTAGTAAACATAATTAATTACAATTAGATAATGATTTTAAGAAATATATATTTTATATATTCAATATTATATTTTTTATATTCATTCCTTCGTTTTTATAGGCATATGATAAGAATGAACTCTATTTTACACATAAAAATCTATACTTTTATAAACGCAATTTTACCGACTTTTAATGGAGAACCCATTTTAAATATGTATTTTTAAACATTAATTGATTTAATATGTCAAAATATAATTTATATTTTAAATTGAAGCATAATAATTAGGTTAGGGTTATTTTTTATTTTTTTCGGAAACATATCATTTTAATGAATAGTTAAAAATATTGAATTTTAGTTCAAAATTGATTTTTCATCTAATTTATTTATAAAGATATATTATAATTTTAATTGGTTTTATAGTTTCAATAGATTATATTTTTATCAATTAATACTATTTATTCCATTGGAATAAATTTCACTTTGAAATTTATTATAGAAACATATCAAACTTTCAGACGTTTTAACTTGAAAATCATGTATTTTCTTCTAGCACATGAGATGAATTTTAAATTAATTATTGCCACATATATGAATATAATTTTAAAAAATGTACTCCATATTTGGAATATAAAAATTTATAATATCTAATAATATCAACTTATTTTTTTACCAAAAATATTAGTGAATGTAATTAAAATTAATTATAATTATTATGGTAAAATTAAACATTATTAAAGGAAAAACCATTATCTTAAGGGTTCAAATGACATAGAAATTTGTCCAAAACCAATTTTATATACATAATTGGTCCATACAACTTTTATTATTGAGTTTTTATTGGGTTGGTATGACTTTTTAGGTAAGAACATGTGCACACTTAACATTTTTCCAAAAATTCCATGTGAGTCCTTTTCCTCCCATATTAGAGGCCACCACATCTCCCCATTTCTCACACCCCTCAAACCAGTTAGGTTATACCAAGATATTTTCAAATAAGCTACCTAAATCCCTCCCATGGACCATGGAGCCTCCATTTTGGAGGAAATACTCCCAAGCAATCCTTTTGGTACAAACAAAAAGTAGTTACCTGATTAAGAGAAGGATAAAAACCACATAACAAAAGGGATGTTAAGGTAAGGGATTCTTATCTCATTTTCATTATATAAGGATTAATTAGTTGATGTGAACCTATTTTCTTATATATGGTTTAAATACTACAACATTGATATATAATATCATGAATTCTATTATCTCTATTTTATTTAAATATTTATTACCTTTGGGTTTTCAAATTCATTTGTTACCACATTAGTAAGTGATTATCATCTCACCTTTTTACATCTTTGAGATAAATTTCATGTCCACAACTTACATATTTTGTGTGGTGTTTCTACTACCCATTTTTTTATATTATATAATTAATCCTTTTATCCTTATAGTATCTTAAACATTCATTAAATATTATTCCTTCCTGAGGTTTATGATTTAAAATGTTTTAATGTGGTATAGAACACCTTGGAATCTTTAACAATTGTTTCCCTCAAGACCAATCCTAATGATATTTCAATTTAATTTCTATTATAGTAAATTATACAACCATTATCCAATAAATCCTTTAATTCTAATATGGTTATTTATGACCACTTTTAATTATTAGTACAATTTTCCACTCTTTTTTACTCAAATGGTTTTAGAATTTATTTTAATAAAAGCTGACTTAATTTCTATCTTTAGTTAAAGACAATATTTTATTCTAAAACCCATGTTCTATTAAAAAATTATAAAATTGTTTAATAATTATTTGGTCAATAAATTTTTACCCTTTTTGCCTTTTACCATTGTTTTCAGAGGAATATTTTTGTCTCTTTATGAACAAGGCATATTTTTAACCATTAACCACGTAGAAGGAATGTTATTTTTACATTGTATGGCTTGTATAAACTAATCCACCATAATTTCATTGAAGCCTAATTTACATGTTTAAACGGTTTATTTTTAAAGAAAACATTTTAAAAGGTATTTTGAAAAATAATACTTTCAAAAGGTTTTTCAAGAGAAATGAATATTTTCCTCAAGAATATTTTTAAAAGTTATTATATTATTTCATCAATGAAAAAAAGCCTTTATTTTACTCCACATAGGGTATGTTGTATTGATAACATAGTTAATATTTCTATGGATGGTTTATGATTGAGTTTTCCAAGGATATAATTATCATTCAATTCCTGAATTCCTTTTATCCCCCTTAAAATATGCAATTTCCAATTATCACTTGACATTGAAATTCCCCAAAATAACCACATGAATTTTCATGGATATAATTATTTCCTGAAACATATACCATTTTTAATATGGTGTTTACTTTGAGATTTATTTGACTATTTGGGGAAATATTGATAAATTGATATCTTTATTCAATACAGATATTTTCTAAGGCACTTTGTTTTTATTTAAATGCATTGGACATGAACTATACGGGTTGGGGACCGGTTAATGAAATCCCTACAGGTTAGGGACTGACTAATGAAAGATATTCATGTTTAGGATAGGCGAATTAAAGGCTCTCGATGCATTGGTAGTCTCATGGGATGAATCAGTTGGAAAAAAACCATCATGTTTGTTTCCAAATAGAATAGTACAGTTACATACAGGTTGGTGACCTATTAATGAAAGCTTGTTGATGAATTTGTAGTCTAATGAGATGAAATAGTTGGCTAGCCTCCATAGATGAGTTTATACCCGATTTCTGAACTATCTAGTGAATGGTTTTGATAGTAATAAGTTTTTATATACCTCAAATGAATCATTGCTTTGCTCAATCCTTCAGTCTACTTTCAATAAACAGATTAAATCCCTACTTATTTCTGATACTGTCTCGGTTATCTCTTATATATATAAGTCTCGGAACAACATTGTCTTTAATAATGGCAAGCCTTGTTTTTTGGGAAGGGGTTATGGTGATCCATCGAAGCATCAAACTTGCTTCGATGAATCATATCGGATCAATGAACAATGATATATCTGACTTTCTCCTTTTGAGAAAACATGGTGTTAGTGGTAGGGAAAGAAAATCAAGAGTGACGAAATACATCCGGTGGATTCCACTAATCTTTGATTGGTTAAAAGTGAATGTTGATGGGGCGGCTTTCTGTTCACCAGGTCCCGTTGGGTGTGGTAGAGTCTTCAGAACCTATCGGGGCTTTGTGAAAGGATGTTTCTTCCATTATATTGGGGATGCTCATGCGATTGCAGCAGAACTATGGGCGATGATTGAGGCCATCAGGTACGTGGCTCACTATGGTTGTCATAGAGTATGGTTTGAATCAGACTCCAATGTTGCTATACAGATTTTGAAAGATCGATCCCGAAATGTTCCATGGAAGATGTTTTATGTCTAGATTTCCTGCCTCAATCTTGCTAAATGATTATCCCTTGAAGTTTCTCATGTTTATCGTGAAGCAAACTAGGTTGCTGATGCCCTCTCCAAAAGGGATATCATAGAGGTTAGTTCAAGTTGGTCTTTTTTTCTGCCCAAATACTGTAAAAGTATTGTTTGGAATGATTGTGATGGTGTTCTTTACACAAAAATTTGTAAGGATCCCCTTTTCTTGAGTTGTTTTGTACTATTTATCTTTTTATATAATAATTTTTTGGGATCATGTTTCTTCCTGTCTCTCAGACCTTTTTCATATTTTACCCTTACAATGTATTTGACCTCACCCATATTTTTTTATTTCCCTACGAATTAAGGAAGCATTCAATGAAAGATAAACTTGAATTTACATAATGGATTAGAGTTATCCTCGATGTAATTGATTTAGAAATAAGAAAAAATTATGTTGTAATTAGTGTATTAATTTTTAATTCAATACACATTTATGTATCTGGTTTACCAAGACTACTAACCTGATCGGTCCTTTAGGGCTTGATTCCTTGTAATCATGCCAATGTATTTGATAGAAAAAACCAGCTCTAGGCTATCAAGGGTTGGGATGCTACATTAAATATTCATTTATAAGTTTCCATGGTTATTTTCAAATATTTTTTTCCTTTAATTTTTTTTTGAAATTTGGTGATTTTAAATAAGTAATTTCCAAATGGAAATTATATTTTCCTCAAGAATATTTTAATAATATTTTATAGTATTTTTTCATTAAAGAAAAAAACAATTAATGTGTTTTATGATTTACTTTGGAAAATATCTAATGATATTATCTTTGTTAATTATAATTATGGTTTATTATTATGATGAAAACATATTCATGAAATCTATTTGTTTCCATGGATTATATTATGATGAATTAAGGAAATTTATATGAACCCTATTTTTTCCCATGGGTTGTGCGATGATGAACTATTTATGAAACCTATTTAATTTTCATGAGTTATGATACAAAGAATGATTCATGATCTTATGGAATAATTTTTTTTGTATTATCTGTTGGAAGAGACCTATATCTCCATCTAATGCGTTGGGAAAACATTGTAATCTCATGAGATAAATAAGATAAGAATAGGGGTTGAACCTAGTTCAGTAATTGAATTTTCCCACTATGATAATCTTTGGTGTTAACCTTGACTACTAAAATATTTTGGGGTTTAAAACCATTCACTATGTTGGTATTTTTAATGTTGATTAATTACTAAGGAAATTATATTTTTCTTATTTTTATGCCACAAATCAATGTCTTATTCCAATTTCTTGCTCTCACAAATTATTTTCTTTCATTCCTTTATGATTTATATTTTATTAACTACCATGATTTATTTTGTGAATCATGTTTATGATCTATGATATGTTTTGTATGGTTTTAAAATTTTATTATCAAGTTCTCATAACCTTATACTCATGTTATGCTTATATGATCATTCATATCTCCCTTGTTCACCCTTAATGAGCATATGAGCTCAGTATTTATTATAATCCACTTTCCCTGGTTATGAAGAAAGATATTATGTATAATATTTCTAATAAGGGTTCTATTTATGATAAAATTTGTGGGATTTGATGAACTTCACATATAAACCAATTATTTGGGAGTCTAATTTTCCAATGACTCTAAAACATTACATTTTGTAGGATTATTTTGGAAAAATCTAATAAATATTCATATATAAAGATGTAATATCCATGTATTAAAAGTATAGGTCATTATAATTGGTATCAGAGGGAGTTTTAGTTAACCTTTGGAAATTAGGATGAGAAAACTTTTTGGATAAATCTAGGGATAATGAAAAGTGTAGAAAACTTTCCTTGAATTTTGGTGCTGGATAAGGTGAGTATTCTCCGAGAAATTAAATCTCTATATGGATGTAACATGTGGATGTGTATTTGTAATAGTTGTTTTTGGGTTAATAACTTTGAAAATGTTGATCTATGATTCAAATTTATCTTCTCCTGGTGTATAAAAATTGAACTTTCTCCACAGATGGTCTAACACTCTCGTGGATGTGTTTTAGATATTTACAGACTCTTTATGGACCATCATAAATGATTTGAATAGATAATTACCATTAGTATCTTTGGTTATACCTAATGTGTCATATATTGCGAATAATCTTCCGAGATTAAGACATCATATGAATGGGAATTCATTATTATATGATTTAACACATTGATTAAGGATGTTTGATGGTCATTCAAACCATTTTGGTTTTAGTTTCATATTGATGATAGAATGGTGAAGTTGATGTAGTAATAGGTTTGATAAAATATTTAATTACACTACTTGAGCTCAGTTACATGATTTCCCGTATATCATGAAAGGTTTCAGATAATTTTTACTGATATACTCAATTATTAGATCTTTAATTAGTATTTAAAAACCTTAATGTCATGATGACCGCATCTCAATTATATTATTCTTATCTAGATGATGTTTGTCTAAATGTTCTTCCTACAAATATTATTATACTCCCTATGGTTGAATTTAATGTTATCTTAGGCATGGATTCACATTATCTAAATAAATACCAGATAAATTTTCAAGGAAGGTAAGCCATGTTTGATATTCCAAACCAACCTATGATTAAATATTAGTGAGACAATAAATATAAACTTTTTATGGTAATCACATCCATTTTATGGGTCTCAATTATTATTCTAAATGGGTGTTTATCTCACATGGATTGGGAGAATCTCAACATCGATGATATGCCAATTGTATGGGAGTTTTTGTATGGATTTATAGAATAGTTTCCTAGTATTCAATTGAATTTTATTGTTGATCTCTAAATAGATATCAATTCTAGTGCTACACCTATTTCAGAAATTCCCCATAGAGTGGCCCCAGCTGAGTTACAAGAATTGAAGAAGAAACTGTAGGAAAATCTTGAAAACTAATTCATTTGGAAAAGTGTGTCACCATGGGGTGCACATGTTCTTTTTTAGTAAGAAATATGGATTGATGTGACTCGTCATTGATTATCAGCAGCTGAACAAGATCAAAATAAAGAATTGTATCTCATACAATTTGTTGATGCCTTTTTGATCAACTATGAAAATATCAAAACAATTTCAAGACTGACCTTCATTATGGATATCATAAATTTTGAGTCAAGAATAAATATATACCCAAGAAATGATTTTTTCCAAGTTATGGACACTCTGAATATACAGTTATTCCATTTTTTCACACTAATTCACCCACTATCCTTATGAATTTAATTAGTAGAGTCTTCAAAGATTACCTTAGTCAGTTCATTATAGTCTTTATAAATGATATTCTTATTAATTAAAAGATAAAGGAATAAAATAAAGATCACATTGGGATTCTACTAATGACCATATGCAATGACAAAATGTATGATAAATTTAATAATTGTGAAATTTGGTTACAAAATATTCATTTTTGGCTCAAATAATTTCAAAAAAGGGTACATCTATGGTCCAATTAAAGTCATAAGTTATTGAACATTAGACTAGACCAACCCTTGTGATTGAGATCTAGAGTTATCTTGGTTTTTTGGATATTATCAATGGTTTTTAGAGAATTTATCATTTATGTCTATTCCAAACACCATGTTAACTAAAAATGATGAAAACATCATTTAGATAGATAAATTTAAAAAGAATAATAGGGAACTAAAGATAAGGTTATTTAGTGAACTTATAATTACATTAGAATGATGTGTAGATGGTTTTATAATCTATAGTGATGAATCAAAGAAAGAACTAGGACTAATTATCATTAAAAAAAGAATGGATATAGATTTACACTACAGGAAAACTGAATATTTGCGATGGGGCTCCGTCGCAAATCCCCTGTTACCGAAAACGGCGTCGTAAATAGATGTTTTTGTGGCAGTCCCGTCGCAAAAAGAGTATTTGGGACGGTATGTTTCCCCCGTCGCAAATGAGTTTTTGTTTATATATAAAAAAGGTATGTGCGACGGGCTGTCGCAAATAAATTAGTTGCGACAGGTCAGAATCCCGTTGCAAATATGAAATTTAAAAAAATAAATGCGACGAAGGTATTTGTGACGGACCGTCGCAGAATGTTTTTCCCGACGGGTATTTTTCCTGTCGCAAATGGTACAGTAAACAAACATTTTCGACGGGAAATCCCGTCGCAAATGTTCCGGTCAGAAATATTAAAAAAAAATAAAAAAATAAAAAAATATTACAAATCCTATAATATTATATAAAAATAATAATAATTTTAATAATATAAAAAAATTATATTATTATAATATATATAAAAAATATATAAAATATAATTATGAAATATTAATATAAATAATAATAATATGAATATAAATAATATAATATAATATAATAATACTAATATTAATAATATAAAAAATTAATATAATAATATTATTATTAAAATATATATATAATAATAATATTAATAGTAATAATATAAATAAATTATATTATTATAATATTAATAATAAAAAATATATATCATATGATTATGAAATATTAATATCAAAAAATAATAATAATATGAATATAAATAATATAATATTATATATTATGAAATATTAATATCAAAAAATAATAATAATAGTACTAATATTATTAATATAAAAAATTAATATAATAATATTATTATTAAAATAAACATACATATTTATGAAAAAATAATATTAATATAATTAATATTAATAAAATTATAAAATTATAAACTTCTCAATATTAACAATAAATATAAAATATTAAAAGTAATATTACTAAAATAAGCAGACATTAAAAATAATACTAATAAGTAATAATATATTAAAAAAATAAAAACAAATTAAATCACGTAATATTCTTACCAATATGAATGAGGAATTGTAAATAGTTAATATGACAATAAACTACGAACTCAAATGTTTATTACATCTAAAAAAATCACTGGGGGTGGATAATCTGGAGGACCTGGGGGACCTGGAGGAAGTGGTGAAGGAAACTCCATCCCTAAACTATGAGTCAGACGACGCATATACTTCATATACTCCTGATGTTTTTCTCATATCGACATCTCTCCTCATCATGCTGCTGATGCATCTGCTCCTGCCATCGACGCATCTCCTCATCGTGCTGCTGATGCATCTGCTCCTGCCCCTAATGCAAATCCTCTATAAGCTGACTCTGAGCACGCAGTTGCTCCTGATACTGTGAGGCAAAAGATGATGTCTCTCCACGAGCTCCTCTCGAGCTGGACGCCGACATCGCAGTAGTACCATAATAAGCTGCAGGAGTCCAATGAGATCTGATACCAACTACTTGTCCCTTTTCAAAGCCATATTGAGTCGCATGCATCCATGCCGTCTCATCAAAATGGTGAGCACTTGTCTGATCACCCGTCTCGTATTGACTCTCAGCCTGTGTCTGAGAGGTTGCGACCTCATATTACTCCTTAAGTTTCAATTAGAAATTAAAATAATGAAAATATTATATGAATTTAATTTTCAAACTAAAAAGAAAATATTACTGACCACAATCTGACGCTGGCTGTCACCTCTAATATCTCCAGTAGCCGGGTCAGTGTACATCCTCTGAAAAATGTCGTACGCCGAAATACCGGGCTACTCAGCTTCCTATATGAATATAAAATAAACTTTTTATATTTAAAGTTGTATAAAATATTAAAGAAAGTACTTACCATACGCTCTCTACGCGCACTGAATGGACGACTACCAGCTCGATGTGTCACCTCTTGTCTCCTCCGATTCTGTTGACCCAATGCATATCTCCTCTGAAACCCACCACCTAACTAGTGCGTACATAATCCATCCCAAACATGATATGAAATGTACTCTGGTCGGTGGGCTCTACAGGACTCATCAAATTCTGTCACTCTGGCTTTCTTCACAGTCGTCTTTCTCAAATTATGCAAAAACCGATGGAAAGAGTCATGCATAGACACCACCCATGTCGCGTGGATAGTGGCACACATGCTCTCATCGATGGGATACCATAAAACCTAATATAAAGTTATTAATGAATTAAATTTCAAAAAATAAATAATATTTAATTACGTACCAGCCAATGATCGAACAAGGCGGCATGCACATCAGCGGGAATCTGATCCCATGTGAGCCAGGGCTGAGAAAAATAATTGTGGAAGATAGCGCTCCCCTTTCCAATAGTTATATGCGTAAAACTGTGGAAAAAGAACAAATAATGAAACAATTAGAATATTAATAAATTATAATAAAAGATAACTAAAATACACAGGTTACCATACCACCACGTGTGCGCATCGAATCCAAGAGGTGGACGTCGCTCCGGGATAGGATCTGGAATCATCAGTCTGGCAAGACCACACCCCCTCCGAGTTCTCCCTGTAGTGCCAACATCCTGAGGGTTAGATGACTCAAAAACTTCATCATCTATAGGTAGATCAGACTCTAGCAACTGAAGATACGTTTCCAAGTCCATCTGAAACATGAAATGATTGTTATTAGCAAAAAGTTGAAAATAACTATTATGTATCGATATATATTTGTTATGATTCTAACCATCATTTTATTGTGTCAATGTTCATCTTCATCATCATCTTCATTGTTGTCAATGACAATGTCTTCATCTTCCTTATCAACATCATCAATTTCCATATTAGTTTCACTTTCATCATCTCATGTCATTTCAAATTCAGTTGTAGCATCATTGACAACATCGTCACCATCGACCCTTAACAGTGGGGTGTCATCCTCGATATTCATGTCTATTTGTGAAAAAGATGTGTTTTGAGGAGTTTCCTGAAAATTTTCATTTCCCTGCACTTCAGTGGAACCACATTCTGTTTGAGAAAACAAATTTTCTCAAGATTTAAATTTTATTATACTCCACCAATCATCCAACTCTTTTGCAGTGGCACAGTATTTTGCATAATAAATTTGATGTGCCTGATTAGCCAATAAAAATGTTTCATTTAATGCAAGGATACTTTTATGTTTAATATCAAAAATTCCACGAGTCAGATGAATATGCAAGCCTCTCTCAGTTTCTAGACATTAACATTTAAACATTGTTACATAATTCTATCCCAAATAACACAGTTCAATAATTTCTTCAAGCATGTCATAAAAGTCAAAATCAATATCTCTATGATGTGATCCATTTAAACAAACACCACTATTCATTGTTTTCTTTGATTCCCCATTTTTACATGTATGAAAGCGATAACCATTCACCACATATGCATTATAAGATTTAACCATTTTGGATGGTGGGCTACTCAATATACGCAATCGACTATCAATATTATCAGCATGTACAGATACCTAAAAATTTGTAAAACATTTATCCCTATTACAAGTAATAAATTTATTTTATATGTAAAACCAAAAAAGAATGTATGTTACCAGTTTTTGAAACCAGTAGGAAAATTTTTTTTGCCGACATTCTTCTAAGACAGCTGCTGTAATTTGTGGCAATTGTTTCTTGATATGATCATCACATAACCTACAAATACAATATGATTAATTTACTGTAATAGAGACTATAGAGTAAGGGATAAGGGATAAGATCACTCTCTGTACAATTGGTGACATTTCTTCACAGTTGAGTAGAACATATGTATGAGCTCTGTGATTTTCCTTACATGGTTGATCATCTCGCAAGTAGTGTTTCAATAGGACAACACAAGTAATGAAAAAGGCATGACTTGAGTTGTCCTATTACAACGCTACTTACGAGGTGATCAACCAAGCAAGAACAATTATAGAGTTTACATTGGACACGGTTGACGTAAACTATTTATTGGGCATGACCAGAAAATTGACGATCCTTTAAGATTTGAAATGTTACGAATAAAGAAAAACTAGTTGAAAATATTGATAATTGTAATATTTTATAAATTTTATATAATTTTAATAATATTAATATTTTTATATAAATATTAATCATATCACAATAAAAGTATTATATTATAAGTATTATTTAACTATTAATATTAGAGTAATATAATATTTTATATTATGTTACTATTTATGTTACTAATTATATTTCTAATTATATTACCAATTATGTTACTAATTAGAAATGCGAAGATATGCATATAGGTTGGGTGGTTAATCAATCAATGAATTGAAAAACAAACGTAATTGACCTCTCATCTACTTCAATTTTCATTTCATTTGTGTGTTGAGGTTGACAGGAAACTTCTACCTCCACATGTAATATGTGCTTTTACTGTCAAAATTATAAACCTCCTCACCTCTATATTGACGAGGAGGTTGGTAATTTTGACATTAAACGCAAATATTACATTTGGAGGCAGAAGTTTCATGTCAAGCCTCAACACACAAATGAAAAAAATTGAGGTAGATGAGCGGTCAATCATGTTTCCTAATTATCCTAATTGTTTCCTAATTGTCCTAATTGTTTCCTAATTATCCTAATTGATTCCAAATTATCCTAATTGTTTCCTTCCTAATTATCCTAATGGTTTCCTAATTATCCAAATTGTTTCCTTTCTAATTAATTAAATCTAATTGTTTCCTAATTAATTAAATATTTTCCTAATTAAATATAATTGTTTCCTAATTAAATCTAATTGTTTTTTAATTATTTTAATATCTAATTATTTCTTAATTATTTGATAATTATATATTTCTAATTATTACCAAAACATCCCCCAGGAACCAAGAGTGCAGCAAGGCCCGTTGTCGTGTACCAGGTTACCCCGAGTAAATCTCGAAACACCTTGTCAGAGTTTTCAATCCTAGGTACATCTGTGCCAGAGCTGCCTCTCACTACCACAAAACTGGGCAAGGCATTCGCCTGCCTTTATCAGCGCTAACGGAAAAGCGCTGATAAAGGCCTTCCACTGTATCAGCGCTAGAAAAGCGCTGATAAAGGATGTATTTATTAGTGCTTTTCATTTTAGCGCCGATAAATACACCCTTTATCAGCGCTTTTTACTAGCGCTGATAAAGGGTCCCGCGGATTTATTAAAAACCCGCGGGTCCTCTTCCTCCTCCCCGCACACAATCAAGCTCTCGCAGAAGCCCTCGTCTGCGCCGCTGCCGCCGTTGTCGCCGCCTCCTTCTCCTTCACCACGGCCACCGAAACCCCTCCCCCTTCTCTCGTTCTCTCTCCCTGCGGCCCCCCTCCTCTGCGTAGTAGCCCAGCCGAAGTGCTCCCCCTCCGGCGCACTACCCCTCCGGTGCGCTCCCCCTCCGGCGCCGCTCCCCCTGCGGCGCCGCTCCCTCGCGCGACCTCCTCCGGACCCCGCTGCTCCGGCATCCCATTCACTGCGCCGTCAGTCCCTGCGCGGCTCCCTCGGCGATCACGGTGCCCTCTGTCGCTCCCCATCCCAGCAGACGCCCTCCCAGCTTGTTCCCTCCATCGCGCGACGCCGCCTCCGTCGCTGCCCTCCCACCGGATTCCGGCTACCGCACCTCCTCCTTCTCCCTACATAGCCCGACTGCCACCCTTGTCGGCGCCGCGCTTGCCGGCGCCACCCCTGCCGGTGTCGCGCTGCCCTTTCGAGCATCATCCCAGACTTTCCACACCCTGTTGGCATCGTTTCGGCTTTTGTGCGCCCTGTTGGTACCGTTCTGGACAGCGCGCGGCCTGCCGGCGTCGTTCCGGCCAGCCCACACCTTGCCGGTGTTGTCCTGGCCTCCCGTTGCAAGTCCCGCAGCCCCGGTGAACCCCGCCCAGACCCTGCTGGTTGAGAATACCTCTGTGCCGAGGTGAGGTTTGCATTTTTTTTGTTTGTATAATTTTAGGTCTATATTTTATTCTGTTTATGAGTCCCTAGTTTACGTCTTCTTGCATCTGCGTCAATATTCTTGTTTATGTGCCAATATTTCTTATTAAATTAATTTGGAACAAATGTGTATTGTTTTTCAAGATGCGAAATTAGTTTTGATTTGGTTATTTGGGCGTTTGATTTGTTAGTGTTATGTTTAGGTGATGTTAGTGTACGTTTTCTTTTTGAAAACTCACTTTGGGCTATTTATCAGCATCGATAGTTTGTGCAGTTGTGTTTTTGAAAGTGTCGTGGTGTAGTTGACTTTTTGTTAGTGTAAAAAGCGTGTTTAGTCTTAAAAGTGGTTTTGTAAATAATGTCGATGGGGCAAGTGATGTTTTCAAAATGTATCGAGGTGGTTCTTTCACGTTGTTGCTCGTTTGGGTTGTTTTATGGCTTTGTTAGTGTAATTTCAGTTTTCGTACGTTTATTGCAGCGTGTTTGCGAGATAACCTCGCGATATTGTGGTCGTCGAAGCTCTCGCGGAAGCCCTCGTCTGCGCCGCTGTCGTCGCTGCCTCCGTTGCCGCCGCCTCCTTCTCCTCCGTCGCGGCTGCCACCTCCTCCTCTACTCCTCCTCCTCCTCCTCCTCCTCCGCCGGTGCCTCCGCGGCCTCCTCCTCCTCCACGGCCTCCTCCTCCTCCATTGTGCAGTATGCTATGCCTGTAATTTGATTTGTTTTTTTGTTTTGGTTCTATATTTCAACTATCATGATTAGTGTGAATCAATTTAATTTGAAGTGGGGGGTGCAGGTGCTGTGGGTGTAGTGGGTGGGGGGGAGTTTAGGTGGGGGTGTTTAGGTGGGGGAGATGTTTAGTGGGTGAACATATAGATGGGGCGTATAATGGGGGGTCCAAATACCATATCTTCCTCATCCTAAAAGGTGCGATCTTTTTCAATACCATTTTATTTCACTGTCCATAAAATATAGCATTCTCCCGTTTTCTCTTTTCCCATCCAACACTATCATATCCAGTACCATTACCTATAAAATAACACATTATGCATGCGTTCTTAAATATATAATAAGCGAGTAGTAAAACTCCATCGTCTCCTCCTCTACTCCTGCTCCTCCTCCTCCTTCTCCACCGGCCTCATCCTCCTCCTCCTCCGCTGTCTCCACTGATGCCTCCTCCTCCTCCGCCGGTGCCACCGGTGCCTCCTTGGCCTCCCCCTCCTCCGTTGGTGCCTCCGCGGCCTCCTCCTCCTCCGCCGTGCGGTCACGCCGCGGTCACGCTACCGTCACGCCGCAGTCACGCCGCGGTCACGCACGGTCACGCCGCGGTCACGCCGGTGCCTCCGCGGCCGCCGCCGCCTCCTCCTCCGCCGCGGCCGCCTCCTCCTCCTCTGCTCCTGCTCCTCCTCCTCCTCCTCCACCGACCTCATCCTCCTCCTCCTCCGCTGCCTCCGCTGCCTCCGCCCTGCCTCCACCCTGCCTCTGCGTTGCCGCCGGTGCCTCCTCCTCCACCGCAGCCTCCTCCTCCTCCACCGCGGCCTCCTCCTCCTCCTTTGCTGCCTCCGCTGCCTCCTCCTCCGCCGCCACGGCCGCCTCCTCCTCCTCTGCTCCTGCTCCTCCTCCCCTCCACCGGCCTCATCCTCCTCCTCCTCCGTTGCCTTCGCTGCCTCCGCCCTGCCTCCGCCCTGCCTCCGCACTGCCTCCGCCCTGCCTCCGCGCTGCCGCCGGTGCCCCCGGTGCCTCCTCCTCCACCGCGGACTCCTCCTCTTCCACTAATGCCTCCTCCTCCTCCGTCGGTGCCGCTAGTTCCTCCACGTCTCCTCCTCCTCCGCGCGCTGCGGTCACGCCGCGATCACGCCGCGGTCACGCAGGTGCCTCTGCGGCCGCCTCCTCCTCCTCCTCCGCCGCGACCGCCTCCTCCTCCTCTGCTCCTGCTCCTCCTCCTCCTCCTCTTCCACCGACCTCTTCCTCCTCCTCCTCCGCTGCCTCCGCTTCCTCCGCTGCCTCAGCTGCCTCCGCCCTGCCTCCGCCCTGCCTCTACGTTGCCGCCAGTGCCTCCTCCTCCACCGCGGCCTCCTCCTCCTCCATCGCGGCCTCCTCCTCCTCCTTCACTACCTCCGCTGCCTCCTCCTCCGCCGCAGCGGCCGCCGCCTACTCCTCTACTCCTGCTCCTCCTCCCCTCCAACAGCCTCATCCTCCTCCTCCTCCGCTGCCTTCGCTGCCTCCGCCCTGCCTCCGCCCTGCCTCCGCCCTGCCTCCGCCCTGCCTCCGCGCTGCCGCCGGTGCCTCCGGTGCCTCCTCCTCCACCGCGGCCTCCTCCTCCTCCACTGATGCCTCCTCCTCCTCCGCCGGTGCGGCCAGTGCCTCCACGTCTCCTCCTCCTCCGCGCGCTGCGGTCACGCCGCAGTCACGCCGCGGTCACGCCGGTGCCTCCGCGACCGCCACCACCTCCTCTGCTCCTACTCCTCCTCCTCCTCCTCCTCCTCCGGCCTCATCCTCCTCCTCCTTCGCTGCCTCCGCCTTGCCTCTGCCCTGCCTCTGCGCTGCCGCCGGTGCCTCCTCCTTCTCCATCGATGCCTCCTCCTCCTCCGCCGATGCCACCAGTGCCTCCGCGGCCTCCTCCTCCTCTGCGGTCACGCCGCGGTCACGCCGGTGCCTCTGCGGTCGCTGCCTCCTCCTCTTCTCCTGCTCCTCCTACCCTCCACCGGCCTCATCCTCCTCCTCCTCCTCTGCCTTCGCTGCCTTCGCCCTGCCTCCGCCCTGCCTCCGCGCTGCCGCCGGTGCCTCCAGTGCTTCCTCCTCCACCGCGGCCCCCTCCTCCTCTGCCGATGCCTCCTCCTCCTCCGCCGGTGCCGCCAGTTCCTCCACGTCTCCTCCTCCTCCGCGCGCTGCGGTCACGTCGCGGTCACACCACGGTCACGCCGCGTTCACGCCGCGGTCATGCCATGGTCACGCCGTGGTCACGCCGTTGCCTCCTCCTCCACCGCGGCCTCCTCCTCCTCCACAGCGGCCTCCTCCTCCTCCTTCGCTGCCTCCGCTGCCTCCTCCTTCGCCGCGGCCGCCGCCTCCTCCTCTGCTCCTGCTCCTCCTCCCCTCCACCGGCCTCATCCTCCTCCTCCTCCGCTGCCTCCGCCTCCTCCTCCTCCTCTCCTCCTCCTCCTCCTCCTCCTCCTCCTCCTCCTTCTTCTTCTCCTCCACCGCAGCCTCGTCCTCCTCCTCTTCCACCGACAATTCCTCCTCCTCCTCCTAGTCCGCTGCCTCATCCCCCTCCTCCACCGGCGCTGCCTCCTCCTCCTCCTCTTCCTACTCTGCTGCCTCCTCCTCCACCGCGGTTTGAGAGGTGCCTCAAGTGATTTCACCATCTTCCTTACAATTTTATTTTTTATATTTAGTTTCTATAGATTTTTTATTTATCTGGATTAGGTTTTATGGGTGATTCAACTGGCGCACGGTGGTATCATATTGATGTGAGGCTTGGGGATTGTAGTGGTTCCCAATACATTTTTTATTTTGGTATTTATTTATTCCTTTATTTCCTTGAAGTATCTTTTTTTTATCTAAATTATACTCATATTCCTTCTCCTTTAACCTATGTACTTATCCTATGGATTTTAAATAGGATGAATATAAATAAATAATGGATGAATGCCAATCGGTTGAAAAAATAGTATGAAGAAGGCATGAAATAATTTATCAAGTTTGCAATAGATCATGCATGTGACTCTTCTCAAATCCTTTGTCCGTGTTTACGCTGTTGTTATTCAAAACAAATTAGTCCAGATGAGTTGGAAGAACATTTGATCTGTCATGGAATAGATCAAAGTTATACATGTTGGAATAAACACGGGGAAACAACGAATGTAGGTAGTGACTGGGGTGACACTGCATTTTATGGATCATCTGATATGATTACAAACATGAACAATGCAAGTGGGTTGATAACAGGAGTGCTGTTAAAATAGATGATTTGGGATTTGTGAAATTTGATTTCAGTAAGGAATGGGAGAAAGACGAACCATTTATAATGGCATCACAGGCAGTGCAAGTATTTTATGTTCCCGATCCTGCAAACCGAAACTGGCCAATTGTTCTGTTATCGACCAAAACAGCTGAAGGGTCAGATGAAAATTCAACGGAAGATGATCCTTTCATTGGGATTTCGCAATCATTTCGCAGTGGTCTCAATGTACACGACGTTTTTTTTGTTAGAGGAGACCACAATGAAGGGATATGGACAGTTGATAGAGGGGTCAAATCCCTTCAGCCTTTTAAAAAAAAGGGAGTTCAATAATCAGGTTATTGATTTTTATTGTAATATAGATTGTGTTACATTATTTTATTATCTGTTCGCTGCTGCTTTTATGCGATCTAACTTAAATTTTAAACCATTTCTGCAGATAATGACTTCTTCACCTGCTGATGCACCCAATCCCGAGACACAACACGCCTCTTAACCTGTTGCAGCAGGTCCCATTGCTGAGAGACAACAGGTCTCTCAACCTGTTGCAGCTGGTCCCACTGCTGACGTACAATAGGTGTCTCAACCTGTTGCAGCTGGTCCCACTGCTGAGAGACAACAGGTCTCTCAACCTGTTGCAGCTGGTCTCACTGCTGACGTACAACAGGTCTCTCAACCTGTTGCAGCTGGTGTCAGTGTCGAAGCTAGTGTTTCGGAGAAACATAATGATGATGCAGAAACTGAGGAAATGGAAGGCGATGAAACCCCAGCGACACAAAAAAAAAACAGGTGCGCCATAGTTTGACAGTTTTAGTAAAAATCCTTAACACAAAAGCAAAAGGCATCAAATTAGAGGTGGGATGGAATAAGCTAGGCCAGCATGAAAACCCCAACAAATCCATGTTTAGTAGATACATTGGAATCGTCACTCGACAACGCGTGCCGATTGACGTAGAGTCATGGCACCATGTTGTCAGCGGGTTGAAAACATTAATGTGGGAAGAGATTACGGTAACATTACAATATCATCTATTTAATTTATTAAAATAAAATAAAATATTGAAATATTGACTAACCCTTCACCATCTCTTGCATAGTGCATTTATAGTAGATGTTTCGCACAAAGAATATGTTTTCAGACTGGCAGGAAGGATTCATAGAGGCTTTCGCACCATTTTAACGAAAAATCATCTGAAAGATGTCGAAGGGAAAATCAAGCCGCACCCGCATCCTCTTTATGCACACTTGATATCCCAAGGAACGTGGGATGCGTTTTGCAACCGTCGCGCGGAAAAGAATTTTCAGGTACATTGTGTTTGGTTACACGTTGTGCAACGTTGCTTGTATTCATCACATTGATTGATAGGTTTTTATTTATGAAACAGCAACTGAGTGCTGGAAATAAAGAACGGGCAGAAAAACCAGCGTACCCCTACCATAAAGCAAGGTTGGGGTACGCTTCAATTGAAAAACAATTGGTATGTATTTTAAAAGTACTGTAATAATTTTATGTGACATTAAACAACACTGTAACCATATTTCTCTGTTTATAAGCAGATTGATGAAGCAAAATCTCAAGTCACTTCCATTCCACGCCATGTGCTATGGAAGGAGGCTCATGTTAATAAAGAGGGGAAACTGATAGATGAAAACACACAAAAAGTGTGGGAAACATGTGTAAGTATGACATAATATAAACTTGTTTTGCTTTAAATCACTATTACATAACGATGCTTACTTATTTTTTCATATTTTCTATTTGACATAGGCACAAGAAACATCAACACCCGCACCGGATGCAGACATACTTTCAACGGCCTTGAAACAGCCAGAACAGTATGGCCGCGTCAGTGGTGTGGGTTTTGGGGTGTCACCCAAGACATATTTTAAGGAAAAAAAACAAGAGGATGAAGAAACTAAAGAATTGCATGTAATGAGAGATAGAGTAGCTACCCTTGAAGAACTAATCCAAACTCAAGGAGAGATTCTAAAGAGTTTGATGGAGGAGAGGCGAAGAGAACAAACAACTCAAGAACAACCCCCGCGAGAAGATCCACCCCTCACCAGCTTTGAGGCGAGCCATTCCCCTCAAAGACCTGACTTAACCGAGGTAATCAATGTTATAATATTCGTTTTTGGGATATGTGAATCACATAGACACTGATACCTTTCATTTATTGATATTCTGCAGGGTGAAAATGACTGTGATTTATATCTGTCAACTCCCACCCATCGCCTTGTAGCGAGGGCTACGGTGTTCAATATGCAGAATGATATGCTACACTCCAGACCACTTCCAACCGGTCATGTCAAAGTGTCGATTAACGTAGCTAATGATCCGAGCACCGAGCTACCCGTGCCAAATGACGATGAAGACATTCATACGGTGGAAAAAGCTATTAGAACATTCGTTACATGGCCGTCGAATCTTGTAAAAAAACACGTCGAGCAGGAGGTATTCATTTCCAGTTCATTTTTCAAGCAGAACCTTTAACATTAAATTAGAAAATGGCTGAACCGATGAATGTTATTACAGAAGGATAAAATGGAGAAGCTAAAACGAAAGAGCGGCTCCAAGATTGGATCAACCAACCGATCAAAACGATCTACTAAGAGCACGTTCACCCCGCCCGTTCTATATCCACATTTAATATCATTGCAAGCTCATGTGGATACGAAAATGAAAGATGGAAAGAATCATACAATTGTTTGTGAAAAATATATGTACGGAGAGGAAACAATGGATTTCGTTAGTGCAGACGCTGTTTCTGAGATCATCACATACGACTGGCTAGGCGCCTTAGTTATAAATGCATACATGAGGTATGTTTTCATGATTTGATTTTACAGAATCTGATATACTTTGATAATTATGGATAAATACATCTCATATTTTTCACAGGCGTATATATGAAAAACAGTTGAAGGGATTTGCCCATGAATAAAAATTTGGACTCGTTAGTCCTCACACCATTTCTACACAACGAACAGAAATAGATTCTAATTTTCAGGCTGAATTGATGTCAAATCCGCTCAAAACGTTTCAAAGAAAAATTACGACTGACAGACTCTTTTTAATACCAACGATGCAAGGGTAAAAATCTACATTTTAATCATATCAATTATATTTTCATTTCTATCAGTACTTATTTCTTTTTGTGTTTTTAGGGAACATTGGATGCTCATTGCAGTCAATTTGGATACTCCAAAGATTTATTTTCTGGATTCACTGCATGGATATCCAACTAACTGGCCACACATGAAGGCGATTGTCAATTTGTAATACACTAGATCCAACATTTTAGAACTAAATATCTAGTTATATAATTTATATTATCTTTTAATGAGGATTTTGTTATGATAGGGCGGTGTATGAATATCGTCTAAAGGATGGAATGAATCCAGGGCGTAAGGATGACAATGCCCACAAGATCTACAAATGGAGAAGTATCTGGGTATATATAATTATATTTCACTATCCAAATACATATCAAATCAAATTTCTTATTTTTCTCGAAGTTTCTTCAGTTTCTGAAACAAACAAATGACAAGGACTGCAGTTATTATGTCTGTAAATTTATGAAAGAGATCGTATTTCATGGACAAACTAGCATCCCTAAAGAGGTATTTTTGAAAATAATTACTACTTTATTTAAAATAATTATTAATCCCTTGTGTATTAATATTTTTTCAGTACTACTATGACTGTCGCAAAAACTCCTATTCAGAAGATGATATAAATGTGTTTAGAAACGAATGGGCAGCGTACCTGATCGAAGAATGTAAACAAATAGGACAATGAAGGTGAATTCCTAATACTTATGTTATCTGTATATGGTCATTGATATCTCCCTTTACACTTATTGAGCATCTATGATCTCCCTTTCTTATGTTTCATATCCTTAGATTAGTGAATTCCTACTACTTAGTTTGAAAATGAGATAAACTTTGGAAAACAACAACAATGACATACACCAAACCGAGCAAACGTGTTCGGATTGTTTTCATACTTTAAGACAACGATCCACGAGTCATTTGTGACGCGTACGAATGAACTAAACTTCAATCCGATGCACGGTGTGACCGGTATGGATAAAATTGTCTGATATCAGTTTGAAAATGACATGAACTTTGGAAAACAACACCAATGACATACGCCAAACTGAGAAAACGCGTACGGATTGTTTTGATACTTTAGGAAAATGATCCACGAGTCATTTTTGACGTGTACGAATCGACCGCACCTCAATCCAATGCACGGTGTGACCGGTATGGCTAAAAGTGTCTGATATCAGTTTGAAAATGAGATAAACTTTGGAAAACAAAACCAATGACACACGCCAAACCGAGCAAATGCCTTCGGATTGTTTTCATACTTTAGGAAAACGATCCAAGAGTCATTTGTGATGTGTACGAATCGACCGCACCTCAATCCGATGCGCGGTGTGACCAGTATGGCTAAAAGTGTCTGATATCAGTTTGAAAATGACATGAACTTTGGAAAACAACACTAATGACATACGCCAAACCGAGAAAACGCGTTCGGATTGTTTTGATACTTTAGGACAACGATCCCGAGTCATTTGTGACACGTATGAATCGACCGCACCTCAATCCGAAGCACGGTGTGACTGGTATGGCTAAAAGTGTCTAATATCAGTTTCAAATTGAGATAAAATTTGGAAAACAACACCAATGACATACTCCAAACCAAGAAAACGCCTTCGGATTGTTTTGATACTTTAGGAAAACGATCCACGAGTCATTTTTGATGTGTACGAATCGACCGTACCTCAATCCGACGCACGGTGTGACCGGTATGGCTAAAAGTGTCTGATATCAGTTTCAAATTGAGATCATCTTTGGAAAACAACACCAATGACATACTCCAAACCGAGAAAATGCCTTCGGATTGTTTTGATACTTTAGGAAAACGATCCACGAGTCATTTGTGATGCGTACGAATCGACCTCACCTCAATCCGATGCACGGTGTGACCGGTATGGCTAAAATTGTTTGATATCAGTTTGAAAATGACATGATCTTTGGAAAACAACACCAATGAAATATGCCAAACCGAGCAAACGCATTCGGATTGTTTTGATACGTTAGGAAAAAGATCCACGAGTCATTTGTGACGCGTACGAATCGACCGCACCTCAATCCGATGCACGGTGTGACCGGTATGGCTAAAAGTGTCTGATATCAGTTTGAAAATGAGATGAACTTTGGAAAACAACACCAATGACATATGCCAAACCGAGTAAACGCCTTCGGATTGTTTTGATACTTTAGGACAACGATCCAAGAGTCATTTGTGACGCGTACGAATCGACCGCACCTCAATCCGACGCACGGTGTGACCGGTATGGCTAAAAGTGTCTGATATCAGTTTCAAATTGAGATCAACTTTGGAAAACAACACCAATGACATACGCCAAAACGAGCAAACGCCTTCGGATTGTTTTGATATTTTAGGACAACGATCCAAGAGTCATTTTTGACGCGTACGAATCGACCACACCTCAATCCGACACACAGTGTGACCGGTATGGCTAAAATTGTCTGATATCAGTTTGAAAATGAAATGAACTTTGGAAAACAACACCAATAACATACGCCAAACTGAGAAAACGCGTTCGGATTGTTTTGATAATTTAGGACAACGATCCCCGAGTCATTTGTGACATGTACGAATCGACCGCACCTCAATCCGACGCACGGTGTGACCGGTATGGCTAAAATTGTCTGATATCAGTTTGAAAATGACATGAACATTGGAAAACAACACCAATGACATACGCCAAACTGAGAAAAAGCGTTCGGATTGTTTTGATACTTTAGGAAAATGATCCACGAGTCATTTTTGACGCGTACGAATCGACCGAACCTCAATTCGACGCACGGTGTGACCGGTATGGCTAAAAGTGTCTGATATCAGTTTGAAAATGAGATAAACTTTAGAAAACAACACCAATGACATACGCCAAACCGAGCAAACGCGTTCGGATTGTTTTGATACTTTAGGAATATGATCCACGAGTCATTTGTGACGTGTACGAATTGACCGCACCACAACCCGACGCACGGTGTGACCGGTATGGATAAAATTGTCTGATATCAGTTTGAAAATGACATGAAACTTTGGAAAACAACACCAATGACATACTCCAAACCGAGAAAACGCCTTCGGATTGTTTTGATACTTTAGGACAACGATGCACGAGTCATTTTTGACGCGTATAAATCGACTTCACCTCAATCCGACGGACTGTGTGACCGGTATGGATAAAATTGTCTGATATCAGTTTGAAAATGACATGAACTTTGGAAAACAACACCAATGACATACTCCAAATCGAGAAAACGTGTTCGGATTGTTTTGATACTTTAGGACAACAATCCACGAGTCATTTGTGATGCGTACGAATCGACCGCACCTCAATCCGACGCACGGTGTGACCGGTATGGCTAAAAGTGTCTGATATCAGTTTGAAAATGAGATAAACATTGGAAAACGACACCAATGACATACGCCAAACCGAGCAAATGCCTTCAGATTGTTTTGATACTTTAGGAACATGATCCACAAGTCATTTGTGACGCGTACGAATTGACCGCACCTCAATCCGACGCATGGTGTGACCGGTAAAGCTTTTCATTAGATAAAGAATCAGTATTTATTAAATGAGATAAATCAATCAAAAACATATTGATTTTACATTATTCCCTTTCATTGTTATGAAAATGAAAACTTTTGAGTTTAAAATTTAATATTTTAGTTTCACATTTCCATATTAATGTATTCTTTCCTATTCTGTTTTAATTTCTTTCATTATTGCATTACTAACATAATATTTGTTTTCTTATATAGGTGATTTTTTTTTCCTTGAGTTCGGATGCTTTGTTCGGCAACAAATACCATCGAGAGTGGATCACGGTTATCAAAGGATGAAACATGAATGTTTATAACTGTTGTTGAATAATTGTAAATGTAAACATGTAAATTTTTTTTGAAATGTATATAGCAATGCGTTTTTTTTATTCTTGATGTTAAGTAAATATATATACCGTTGTCAGTCAAAATATTGGGTGTGGGTGCTATGGTGTGCAGGTGGGCATGTGCTACTTTGTGCAGGTATTATGGTGTACAGGTGTGTAGGTACTGTTTTTTAGGTGTAGGCGCTAGGCCCTTTATCAGTGCTTTTTTAGCGCTGATAAAGGAAACCTTTAACAGCGCTCCACCGCGCGCTGATAAAGGACCCCTTTATCAGCGCTAATTTAGCACTGATAAAGGTCCCCTATATCAGCTCTTCTCAGAGCGCTGATAAAGGGGACCCCCCCCCCCCTTATCTACACCGGAATTAACAGCGCTTTTCTAGCACTGTTAATGATTGTTTTTAGCACTGATAAAGGCGCAGGTTGTAGTAGTGTCTACTTGTTCGTATCCAGACAAAGATTATTTGGTACAACCAAATAATCTAATTATACTACATAGCTAAACATTCTACTATAAAAATAAAATTAACAATTAAAAATCATATTAAAAATTAAAAATAATTTAACAATAAATAAAATATAAATACCTTTAGTAATCTGTGCCTTCTAACTCCTTCCTCTTTTTTTGAAAAAAAAATTAAAATAAAAAAAATTTCTACTCATAACTAAAAATTCGAGAGAGAAGAATAGAGATTTTAATGTTATGGAAAAAAATGAATGGGGTGTATATATAGGTTAGATTATTTGCGACGGGCGTATTTGTGACTGTATCCCGTCGCAATACCTAGTATTTCCGACGGGATACCATCACAAATGCCTTCACCCACATTAAATACGGGCGACGGGTAAAAGGACTTTTGCGACGTGCCCGTCGCAAATAGCAACCATTAGCAACGGGTGCATATCCCCATCGAAAATTTCTATTTACCGCTGTCGGTATTGGAGATGGGGCCCATCACAAATACCATCACCCACATTAATTACGGGTGGCAGGTAAAAGGGTTATTACGATGGGCCCGTCGCAACTGCCACACCATTAGCGACTGCTGGATATCCCCGTCGCAAATTACTATTTACCGCCGCCTGTATTTGCGATAGGCAGATATTCCCGTTGCAAATTTCTATTTACCGCCACCGGTATTTGTGACGGGACCCATCGAAAATATCATCCGTTGGATTTTCATTGGCGACGGGTAAATAGTCCCGTCGCAAAAAATTATTTACCACCGTGGGTAGTTGCGACGGGTTGATGGTGACCATCACAAATAGGCTTTACAGCGGCCGGTATTTGCGATGGGGCCTGTTGAAAATAACACAGATTGAATATTTTTTGCGACGGGGAAGTTTCCCCGTCGCAAGTACTATTTACCACCGCTGGGTACTTGCGACGGGTAGTCTTCTACCCGTCGCAAATAGGCTTCCCGCCTTTTGGCGCGCAAACTGCGCCATTGCAATTGCGACAGGACCTGTATTTCCATCGCAAATACTCCGTCGCAATAATCCTTTTTTCCCGTAGTGTTACCTCAAGACAGTTTATGGTTCGTGAGAAAAATATCCCAACTGACAATTTGGAGTTACATGCGATACTTTATACATTAAATATAGGGATAAATTATATTTGTAGAGAAATGCATGATATATATACTGATATTAAAATTTGAAAGAATATTTTCCCATATAAAGAGTTAAATATGTTCCATAAAATATGGTTAGATCTAATCAAATAGTTCGACTACTCAATAAATTACCACATTAGGAAAGTGAATAAGGTGGCCAATGCTTTGAGTTAGAAGGATCATGCTAGCTTATCTATTATGAGGATATGAAAAGATCCAATATTTATGGATTTTTATAACATGGATCATGAAATATTATTGGACTGGGGTAAATATTATCTTTCTCAAATAAGGGTTCAATTATCTATTTAAGTGAAGAGAAAAGTGGAAAAAAAGGAAGATGTTGAATTTTAGAATAAGGTGATATAGCATAAATAAAGATATTAAAAATTTTGTATCTTAGTGGTTGGTATGTTTGTAAGTAAATTCGTAGAGATATAAGTATAAGGGTGTATTAAAACCACTACCAAAACTATAATGGAAATGGGAAAACATCACATTTTATTTTACCCTTAGACTCCACAAAACACATAAAGTGAATAATTCCATATGGATTATAGTAGCTTTCCTTACAATGTATTCATACTTCATCACTATCAAAGAATATTTCTCTATGGATAAACTATCTTGTATATACATTAAAAATCGGTAAGGATTCACAGAGTACCACATTCTATTGTATTTGAAAGGGATACATGGTTTCCCTCAAATTTCTCAAGAATCCTTAAACAAGATCTTTATATAAAATTGAGTTTCAATATTGTATTTCTCCTTCATATAGATGATTAGACTAGGAGAAAAATTAAAACAACACATGATATGATGATATCTTGTTATATATATTTAAAATATGGTTGGGATCAACACCTTCCTCTAGTTTTGTTCTCTAACAACACTATCTTTATTTTAAGCATTCAAATGGCATGTTATGAATCCCTTTATAAAAAGAATTTTCAAACTCCAATGTGTTGGGATGATGTTTGAGAAAAAATATATTGGGACCATATATGGTTGAGTAAATTGTATAGAGGGTTAGATCTATTCAGTAACTCACAAGGAAAGAACTAAGTACATATAAATGTTATTTTCATAATCGTCGACAGGATCTTAAATTTAATGATGGTGATAATGTGTCTTTAAATTTATCCAAGGAATTACGTTATAATATTTGGAAATAAATAAAATCTGATTTCTAGGTATATTGCTCCTTTTGTGATTCTTGATTGAGTAGGAACAGTTTTGTATCTCTTGGGGCTTCCACCAAACCTCCCTCAAGTCCATAATTTATTTTATATATCTATCCTAAGGAAATACATACCTAATAATGGAAATTTCTAGAACTCATATTTCATAAAAATGGATCATGATCAATCCTATGAGTAATAACCAATGAATATTCTAGACCATAGATAGAAATTTCTATGAAACAATACCACTCACATTGTCAATTTTTTTGTGTGATGCCAACAATCTAAGGAAGCTACATGGGAACATGAGGATATGGAGAGGAAGAAGTATCCTTAGTTATTTATATCAGACTAAAATAATTTATAGGGAAAATATTATTTTAATGGGGGGATAATGTAACACCCAAATATTCTATGATTTTTTCCTATTAAATTTAGTTTATTTGATTTATTTCATTACATGTACCTCCATGTTTTAACAAACTACAGTATTATATTTATATTATTTTTCATACATGAGTATTATAACCTAGTATTTAAACTTGGTTGTATGAATAGAAATAAAAACATTATGAATATTAAGTATAATGGTATTAGATAATAAAAATATATAGATAAATAAGCACTTAATTTTTGGTAGAGTCTCTATATACTTCAAAAATGTGTTCCTTCTAAAAAATTTATTTTCATTACTTTTTAAGAACAAATAATAAAATTAAAAATTTCCAAATTTAGATTTTTTTTTGGAAAAATAAACTTCCTATTTGTAATCAATATTTCAAAATTACCATAGGGTGAATTTTTGATAATTTTCTAAAAGGAATAATTTTTCAATGAATTGTGATATAATAATGTTTTTTATTAAAAATGGATTTTCATTTAAAGAGTTCAGAAGATACATTTTTTATAATAGATTTAAAAGTAATAATACTATTGTTATATTATTATTAATCCATATTAGGTCATTAGAATCAATTTCATGTTGAATTTTGATATAAAAACTTTTTATACTTATGAAAACCTTTTCTTCATAAAACCGCATTTCCATCGCATCTGTAGGTTTAATTTAAAATTAAATCCTACCAAATTTTCGTTTTTAAAATTTAAAAATGGATTCAATATTTTTAAAAACAATAATTAGCATTATATGTTATGTTATACTTCATTTGTTTCATAATTAACAGTGAATAACAATTAATAATCCTAGTTAATGTTCAAACGGTGATACCGGGTGGTATAAAAACAAAATATATCAGTAATTCCTTCAGTAAAACTCATAAAAATCCATTTTTCTAGATATATTCCAACCATTTCCTATCGCACCATAAAATAAATGGTTATTTAGAAGCATTTTTCTTTGGAAGGGATTTATGAATTTATATCTTTTTGGATATTTCCATGTGCTTTACATGTGGATATCCACCCCCACTTATAAAAGGACATACCATATCATCTACTCATCACAATTCCAATATAGTGAACAAAACATTTAATACATAGATATTACATCTAAATATAGGAATATTCATTACAAAACATTTTGATCTACACCTGAATAAAATGGGTCTAGTATCTTTTGAAACATGGACACATATATAACTGGTTCATAAATGAGAATCATAATTTCCCACAGATTTCTTCATAAATTCAACACTTATTAGACACATCATACTAAGTAACTCTCTTCATGACCAGGGAAAATGGAATCATGAAAAATGGTGGGATCATATGACTAGTAACAGTAAACAAGGGATAAATAAATGATCTCTTGAGAATAACATGATTAAACAACTACGAGAATATGAGGATAACTTTTGAAAATAATACTCCTCATATCAAAAACCATAATATCGAGTAATAGAATAAATATCATCAGTTCATAAATCATTAATCATAAATAAATTAAAGAAAATGATCTATGAGAGAATAAAATTGGGAAAAACTTATGTTTGTGATATAAACATATGCATAGAACACCATTTCCTTAGTAGTGAGGCCTCATTTCCAAGACTATAATATTATAATGGTTTTACTCAGCAAACCATAATAGTAGTCATAGTTTACTATCAAGGATATCATAATGGAAAATTTCACTCACTGAACTTGGTACAATCACCATCTCTATCCTTTATATATCATGAGATATTAATATTTACCCAATTTATTGAAGGGATATATGCCTTTCAACCATAAAATAATTAAACTCATACATATTTTTTCCACAATATCATAAAATATTCATCATATTATCTCCCATTAAATGAAATGGGTTTCATAAAACATCCATAATTTCATCATAGTATAATTTGTGGAAGAGAAATGTGTTTCACAAATATTGTTTCATCACATTCATAATCCACCCAAACAAAGAATGTTGATGGTATCTATTGATAATATCTATATTAAATCATATGTTAAATAAAGGTTTGGAGTCATTAATGCATAAAAATGAAATTAAAATATCATTAAGACATTCTTGAGAAAATTAACCTTCAAATTTGAAATATTTTTTTAAAAGTTATGAACATATTACGGAAAAATTTTTCATTGAAACGAACCTTGTATAATTTTAAAGAAAGATTCAATGAAAAAATTAGTCATGATTTAAGTAATATCTATTCATGCCATATATGTTAAAAAATAGTCATTCCATGTTTTTTTCTAGAAACAACACAAAGAACCTAATTTGGAAAATAAGAAGAATATTTCTCTAAAACCATTTCTTAAAAAGTAAAAAATGGGAGAAAATGGATTAAAAAAATTATAATAGAATAGTAAAAACCATATTTAATATTTTTAGGAAACATGGACATGGAAGAAAAAATATTTTTTATTATAGAGGGAAATAATGTCAGTTTTCAATAAAAATAATATTTTGGAATATAGGACATATGAAGGGAGTAAAATTAATGAAAAAATATACATTAATTATATTAAAATAGGCTAATAAAATAAAATAATCTCTTTATAGATATATCATATTATTTAATTATCGAAACATAACCATAAACAACCCCGATAAAAAAAATTTTAACATAAATCCTTCACCACTTTGGTATCTTATGAATCCAAAGAACAATTAAAAAATAATATAAAACTTAAAATTAAACATCATGAATATAAGGAGAATAATTATATAATATATTAAAGGGAATAAATATACACCTCAAGAAAAAATTTTAGTTCAGAATATAACTTATGTCCAAAGGAATGCAATTTGAGACAAATATCTCTTACTTTGAGTTCACCTTGATTTAAAAGTGCTCTAACCTCATGTATAATAAATTTAAATTCATTATAAATCTTATAAATAAAAATTATAATATATATATATATATCATACCATATATTATTTATTCATATCCTCTTATCACTAGTTTGTTAACAATCCTTAATTAAAATCACTGCATCGGGTGATATATGCTTTATTTTTCATGTATATTTTGGTTTGGTAGTTTTCTTATTTGTAAAATGATCATTATTAAATCATATATATATTTTAATAATGATTTAAATATCATATATATTTATTATAAAAATATTTAGAGTCATCCATGAAGTTACAGAAAGAAACTTGTATTTCATCGTTCATGGAGATGGAAGATCATACATACCCATTAATATTGTTTCCATTTTTAGATAGATGGAAGGAAATAATAGAAAATAACAATTAAAATATAAAGAATAATTATTTTTTACATATATAATATAAATTAATTAAATCTCTCTATAATACCATCTAATTAAAATTTAAATGAAAAAAACCTCATCGCTTTGTCGAGGTGGTAGTCCACACATATGCATATACACAATTATCATTTATCCATGGTTTGGAAGGTCAGAAGGTAGATGTTATATTATATTTCAATAAGATTAATTATTTCATAAGTATTATATATAAATATTAAACCCATCATTATACCCATCCTTAAAATATAGTCATGAGAATTTAATTGTAATACTTTGTAGAGATGGTAAGCCGTACAAACACACGAGGGTTACTTTCACTTATCATTTGGTGGGAAATTGGGTGTATAATCATGTTTTCATAATCATAGTAACATTGTAGAATATTTAGGATAATGATTTTTTGAATTTATGATAAATAAAATATATTTAGATGAGGTTAATGATATTAGAAAAGAAATAGATCGGTTTAGGCAATTACCTCTTCCTAGAAATAACTAATTTAGATCTTCTCTAAAGGGCTATAGGGTTGGTATTTTTGATAAAAAATCACATATATAAAGTGTGTAGGGAATTTTTAAAGAGAAAATATTATATTTTAGTCTTTATATAATTCAAAAATTTGTTTAATGAAGTGAGGGAGGAGGTGACAATTTATAATTGAGGTGATGGGAACTTTTGGAATTTCTCAAAAGATTAAAGTATACTAAATTAATCCTCAAAAAAATTTGTTATAAACAAAATATAAGTAGAAAAGTGATAAAATATTAAACCATATATTATCCCAATTTCCTTATTTTATGATTTTTATGAATATTATGTAATTTAATAAAATTTTATTCTCATATAATATCAATATTATCAATTTAGATATTATTCACATAATTTGACTTCAAAGAAATAGCTAAAAATTTTAAATTATAATTTAATCACTTTAAAAAATAATAATGTTCTACAACAACCTATAAAATTCATGGTACAAATTAAATAATTCCAATTATATTTCATTAAATATTTTTTAAAATATTTTAAAATATTTTTTATTAATTGAATAAATACTACAATGAAGTGGTTTCGGAATTTATTGTAGTTAAATAATTAGTAAAAATTATAAATAAATTTCTATAATTAAAATAATTTCATTATTCAAAAAATTTATTGAAGTACTCCTTCATAATTAGTTTCTTCCCATTGTAACATATAAGATATATTAAAAACCAAGAGAGGCACATTTTGTAACCATCTTTGATTTTAATAATTTATATGTTGTTTTCAAGGAAAATGTCCATTAAACCTCTCATTTTTTATCCTAAGGTGATTAGGATAAAAATAAATTCACCCAATAAAAATTATACCATTTTTTGACTATGTTTTTACCCATATATTTTGTTATTAACCATTTCTAAACTTTTAATGACAATAATTTATTTACTCAATGATTGTAAATATAGTAATTAGAAATGAAAAAATGTCCCATAAATGGACCATGGTTTATATTATAAAATACATATTATTCACTTTTCTATGTTTAATATTCTGAGGAATTTTATATCATTTATTAAAATATTATTTATTTTAAAATTTCAATAATATCAAATTTTATAACTATTTATTACTTTGCTCTAATAACATAAATAAGAAAAGTAATATTTTAAAACAATATTTCATTACATACCTAAAATTTAATATTAATCTAAAAAATGTAGGTATCACATAAATTATCTTAAATAATAATTCTTTTATTATTTTAAATATCATTTATTTGATTTTTCCATTAGTTTAATAATTACAATGTCATTGTTGTATAAAACGTTTGTTATTTATTTAATACATAAAAATGATATATATATTAAAATAATTAAAATATATTATTATCCTAAAAATGTTCATTTTAATTAGTTAAATATATATTTTTAGTCATATTAATGTCATGAAAATTTATTTAATATGTAATTTTTAGTTTTCAAGCCTTGCGCAAGCATTTAGATAAGAGACATGTTATATAAATCCAAAAATAGTTTCTTACTATAAATATATCATATAATAATTAATATTTAATAAAACATTCTATCAAGGACATATCACATCTCATATATTGTTTTTATGATAACATATATAACTTTTCCAGTGGTGCGTAGGTTCTACGTCAGCATTGAAAATGATTTTCATTTTTATCATGGAATAAATTAGTATATATATATATATTGAATTAATTATTTTATGGTTGTATTATTTTATTGTAATTGATTTATTCAATAATTTACATAATTTTTTATATTTTTTTATGTGTAGGAAATATCATAAAATATACCATATTTTATTAAAATTATATTTTTTTTATAATTTACTAAAAAATTAATTTGAGAATTTTTTAAAAAATAATGTTATTATATATTTTTCTTTTTGAATCAAAAAATAAGTTAAATTACATAAAAATCAATTACTTTAAGTTATTTTAACTAATTTCAATATAAACACATAAAATGAGCCAAAAAATTGATTTTATAAAAAAAATCCTTTTTTGCAAAATAAAGTATTTTATAAACCATTCACAATAAAATTGATTATAATAAATTTAATTGAATTATTAATAGTATAATAAGACTAATTTTAAATTTAAACAATTTTAAAACAAAATTTTACATTGTAAATAATTGAAAAAATACAGTTTTCAGTAAAATTCAATATTTTTCACTATTCACCAAAATATCAATTTTTTTAGAAAAATATAAAAAAATCACCCTAAACTAATTTTCATATGATTATTTAAAAAATTTATTTTTTTATGAGATTTAATTTTTAAAAGTGTAAAAAAGTAAATATAATATTTTTCTCACAAATAGCAATAAAAATCACAATGAAAGAAATCTATTTTTCAAACACAGTATAACTTGGATAGAAATTGAGTGCTTATTTACAACAAATTAATAAATACATTTATATAAAGTGTGATATTTTTATATATCTCATAAATTAGTTAATCCTATCCATACCTACGAATTTAACTAATAGTTTATATAATACTATTATAATAATATATCGTGGTTCATTTAAACATAGTGTTGCATGTAGCACAACCTATAGAAGAAATAAAATAAATTAAAGAGAAATATTTTATAAAATAATAGGATGTTGCATTTTACACCCTTTAATAAATTTCTTCCTCATAATTGGGAAATTTATTCAATAATAAAAGTGTTGTTTTTTTAAACATCTTTTTTGGAAAACCCACAACGTAAAAAGGGTTAATAAAATATCCCTAAAAAAGATGGAACGAGAAGTACAAGGGTCACAAAAAAACCGAGTTTCAAAATACGAGAACATTAGTGGAAAGTGAAAACATGGGCATGAAACTGAAATATAACACCCAAGGACTAACATAGAGTGATTGAGAACATGATCAAGAGAAAGTTAACAAAAAACCATGAATAAATGAGTGGTTAAAAGAGTCTCAATTAATCATAATTTATGTTTATATGACATAATTTTTGACATCTGATCCATTTAATATACTCAAGGAATTCTTCTACCCTATAGAGTAATAACTTAAGGAAATATACTAACTTTACAATTATAATTTCTTGATTAAATATATTTCCAAAACAATTTAACATGTTTCATCAATAGATTAGTATTTGAGATGAATATTTTATACCTAAAGTGATAAAATAAACTTCTAAGGGATTAGAAACGTATAATGAGATATTCCTCCCATATTTAGGAATTGAATAAAACCAAAATAGGATAACACAAGACAATTAAAAAACTAAAACCACCATATAAATAAATAAAACATTTATATCCAAAACCATAATTACCTCAATAACCCTCCCAAATAATCTTTTATGTAAAATTACATTTTATACCTAAGGGATAAATATACATCATCCAAATTAAACATATCTTAGTTATTATTAATCACTGTGATAATATACTATACCATCTTCTAACATAGTGAACTTCACCAAAATATTTGAAAAAAAATTTAGATAGTTACCAAAAAGTCAATCCTTAATTCGAACACTAATTTCTCTAAAAATGTTACATTTTCAATGAATCACTTATCAACCCTCAGGGATATCGATATTCTAATATCCATTTATCTATAATTAAGTTATCAGAAAATCATATATCAAACCCATTTGAGTATTTAAACCATAAAAGAGTTTTAAAATTCATTTACTTAAAACATTAAATAATGTTGTTGTTGAATTTGAACTAATGATCAATTGTAAAATTATATAATCATGATGGTATCCATGAAATTTAAGCTAACCTCACATGAAAATATATAATTATAAAACATTTACATAATCATTATTCGTTAAATAATTTTATATCTATTTAATATTTTCCATAAATCAAAAAATGCAATAAACTTCACCAAATATGACCTAAATATATTTTAATCAAATCACAAACCAATTTTGAGGCTGCAAATACGATCAATTTAAAATCAATATTCAAACTAAACATTACTAACTTAACATCAGGCACATATTAAGGTTTATCTTTCCCATAATCATGTGTTCTCTAATAATTTCACCTTACCAGGAAGTCACATTTCTTGTTCAAAATTTCAATTCAAAATATGATTTCAAATACTTAAATAAATACTATAACAAAAAATAAATATAAATTTGATGATTTTATAACCATAATATCATTATTATAACATTATACAACATTATTATTAAATAAAAATTCCTAATCCCTTCTATCATCCAACTTAATTCTTAAACCATTAAATAACATTCATTATCTTAATCCCCAATACTTTGGTCCTACAACATTAAACATGATTAAGTTGTAAGATTCAATAACTTCAATTAAATAATTCTTATTACTTTTATTATAATAAATATTTATAAAATAAACCATAAATTTCATACATCACTCTTATTATCTTCATCATCATTAGTACTACTCGAAGAACCTTTCTGATTCTCTTCTAGATATTTTCCCCTAGGACATCAATTTTTATAGTTCCCATACTTTCCTCTTTATAACATTCAATGTTTGAGAATAACATAGGTATAACATTATTCTCATCCACTACATTAATCATACATTTCATTTTTCTTTAGAAATTACTAGCTTTTTTTATTCTTTTCTACAATCAAAACATCGCCCCATTAATTTGAGACGTTTATTTGAGTTCTAATTCCCACATTCTAGACATGTTGGAAGAAGAATATTCTTTACACTATGATATTTATGAAAATATATATTTATCTTATTAGTTTATTCAAAAAACTCACAAAAGTTGATATTTTTTATCATACAACTAGATAGCTAATTAGAAAAAATGACAACAATTTTCATTTCATATCTTATTTCATTTAGTTCATCATGAGGACTTCCATTCAATTTATCATAACAAGAAACATTAACATAATTCTTTATAGTTCTGACCATTTACATAAAAAACAATTTGAGAAATTATAATCATCATGGGAAACCATATAAACATGAAAAATCATTTAAAGGAGCTCTAAATAATGTCACCTTCTTTTATGAAACCTCATGTTTAACCAAGGTCATTTATGATTGTTACCAAAAAATTAGTATTATATCATATACTAAGTCTTATCACTGAGGTTATTACTAAATTTTTATCATCTTTTTTTCCAAATGATAACCAAAAATTACTCTGATACAAACTATAGTGACCCACACATTTCATACATATACATTATATATAAATAGATGAATATTCTTTATATAAAATTTTAATCTATGAAAAAATAGAATAGGTATAATATATTTTGAAACTCAGACACATAAACAACTGGTTCATAAATGTACATCATCATGTTGAAAATATTTCATTATAACTATCACCCTTTGTAGACACATCATAATTAATATGTTTCTTAAAAACCTATGGAAATGGAAAAATAACAAAGGGTGAGATCAAATGCTTCATAAGGTTAAATAAGTGAGATATCAATGATCAACTAATAATTACATGAACATAGGGCTATGAGAAAATGGGAATAACATTTGAAAAGCATACCCCATATATAATAAATCACAATATTGAGTCATGTCAAAAATATGAGGATTTTATAACATACAAATGTTAAGTCCATTAAAGAACATGATCCATAAGAGCATAACATTATCATAAGACATATTTTCTTTACATAAACATAATAAAATAAAAAAAATTTCTTAGTATTCAAGTCTCATTTTCAAGACTACCATAGTGAAATGGGTTCACTCCTTAAACCATCATAGTAGTCAAGGTTCAGTTCTAGTCCATTATAGTGGGAAAAGTCCCTTAGTGAACTGGGTTCACTCCCAATTCTAGTCATGTTTATCTCATGAGATATCAATCGTTAAAAAAATAAATTTGAGAGAGATATAGGTCCCAACCATCACATAATGAATATCATACATATTTCTCCCACACGATCATAAAAATTTATCATATTATAACCTATGAAAATAAATAGGTTTCACAGAAAATCAATATTTCATTGTAGTATAACCCATGAAAAAAAACATGTTTCATAAAAATAGTGTCATAAAATTCATAAACCATATAGATAAATAGTATGGATAGTATCCCTAGATCATATCCATTTTAAATAATAAGTGAAATCAATGGATTTTTGTCTTTTATTAATAAAAATGTCATTGAAATATCATTAAAACATTATTGAGGAAAATAACTTTTCAATTTTAAAATTTCTTATTTTCATAAAAAACAATGTATATATAAATAGAAACATTTTATTTAAAAAGATACTTGTTAATGTGTAAAGGAATCATCACATAAAAAAATTATTCATTACACATAGAAAAGTCATTCATTCCATATAGGTTAAAAACATTCCTTCTAATGTTATTATTGGGAAAGATACAAATTAAATCATTTGAAAAAAATGAGAAAAAGATACATTTAATTACTTTTTAAATTAAAAAATGTAAAAAATAGATTCAAATAGTCATATGAAAATATTAAAAAATTATTTAATAATTTTGTGTAATATATTGACATCGAAGAAAAATGATTTTTGACCGAATAGAGAAATATATTTGGTTTTCCATAAAAACAATATTTTGGACTATTAAATACATAAAGCATGGAAAATAAAGGTAAAAACTATAATTTAATTAAATAAATTTGGTAGATTCAAATTCATGATTCTCTTGTGATATATGTTATAATATTTTATCATTAAAAACTTAATCATAACATATCCTGAAAAATATTGAGATTGTAACATAAAACCTTTACCACTTTGGAATCATTTGAATCAAACTCCACAGTAAATATTAACATAAAATTTATCTTGAAAATTTGTACATTATAGATATACAATTTTAAAGGAGCTGTATATACACCACATTAAATATTATTAGTGAATAACATAACTTATGTCCTAAGAAATGAAATTTGAGATAAAAATCTCACACGTTGAGTTTTCCTTGCTTCGAAAGCACCCTTAAATCATGTATAATAAATTTCAATTTATTATAAATATAATATATAACTATATTAATATATATATACATATACATATCATACCATATATTATTAAATCATATCCTTTTATCACATGTTTTTAATAATTCTTTATTAATATCATTTTCTAGGTGATATGTACTTTATGTTTCATGTATGCCTTGGCTCAGTAGTTCTGGTCTTTGTACCTTGATCACAGTTACATATTATAAATAATTTCAATAATGATTTAAATATCTTATATATACATTATATACATATTTAGAGTCATCCATGAAGTTTGATATAGAAAAATCAATTACATTATTTAGGGAGCATGTAGTTCGTGCCTACACATGAACACTATTTTCTTTTTTCAACAGATGTAATTAAATAAAGGAAAACAATAATTAAACATTAAATAATAATAATATTTTTATATATTTCATAACTATTCATTAAATTTTTCCTTATTAAATTATGAATAAAATGGAAATGAAAAATTAATCACATCGCTTCATGGAGATGGTAGTCCACATGTATGGACCAACAATATTATTATTTTCCAAGGGATTAGAATTAAAGAAATTGATGTTATATTATAATTAAATAAGTTTAATTATGTCCTAATTATAATATAAAAATATTAAACCCATCATATTACCCATCCATAAAAGACAATGATGATAAATTAATTGTATTACTACGTGGAGATGATATGCCGTATGTACGCATGAGCGATACATCCACTTCTCATTTGGTGGAAACAAGGTGTAAAATGGAGTTTTCATAATATTCATAAAATTTAGGAATATTTATGATACAAAATTTATTATTATATGATAAATATTATTGATTTATAGGTGTTAAAGGATATTAGAAAAGTTATAGATCGGTTTTGGTGATTACTTCTTCTTAGAAATGACTTCTTTAGATATCCTCTAAAGGGAACTATAGATGATATTTCGGGAATAAAAGAACTTATATAATGCATCTAGGGATGTTGAGAAGAATTTTTCGTAAAGGATGATTGATATAGAAGAATCAATGTTATGTAAAGAAGTGAGGGAATAGGTGCACACTTATAATTGAGGTGATTGACACTTTTGGAATATCTCAAAAGATTAAATTATAATAAATGAATTATTAATTATTTTTTTAAGGGATGAAATTTTAGACCATATCATATCCCATTATTCATATTTTAAAATTTCTATGAACATTATGTGATTTAATAATATATTATTCTCATAAAATATCATTATTTCCAATTCCAAAACTATTCAATTAGTTTGGCTTAGAAGACATAAAGACATATTTTAAATTATAATATAATCATTTAACTCAAAAAATTATGTTAAATTAACTTATAAAATTAATGGAACAAATTAACTCACTCAAATTATATTTATTTTTATATTTTTAAAATTTTTATTATATATTTTTATTAATTAAATAAATACTGCA
This sequence comes from Viscum album, assembly GCA_963277665.1. Taxonomy (NCBI): domain Eukaryota; kingdom Viridiplantae; phylum Streptophyta; class Magnoliopsida; order Santalales; family Viscaceae; genus Viscum; species Viscum album. The sequence continues at coordinate 954,066,209 of OY728143.1, read as the reverse complement.
CTGTTGTACAAGAATTTATGGAAATTAAACAATTAGAAAAAATAATAAATATATTTCAAAAAAAAAATAATTTCATTATTAAAAGAATGAATATTAACATTCATCCATTATTAGTTTTTACCCATGTGAACACGTAAGATGTATAAAAAAATGAGAGTGACATTTTTTTTACTTTCTTTGATTTAGATAATATATAAAATATTTTCATGTACATGTGTCTATTAACAATCTACTTTTTTGAGATTAAGGTTATGAGGGTAAAATTAAATTCACCCAATAAAATTATAAAATGGTTTTGACTTTGTGTTGACCCTTATATTTTGGTGTTAACCCTTCTAAAACATACCATTACAATAATAATTTTTACTCATTGAGGGTCAATATGACTACTATAAATGGAAAAATTTCTAATAAATGGAATTTTTTTGATATTATAAATTTTACTATAGTATCTTGGATGAATCAAATGCTTTTAGAGATTTTATATCATTTGATAAAATATTATTTATTTTAGAGTAGCATTAATATCTATTTTTAGAACTATTCATCACTTTGACGTCAATAACATAAATACAACAAGTAAAATTAAAACAAAATATTTTAACACGTCTCTAACATGTAATATTATTCTATAAAATTCATGCACCTCATTAATTATATAGTATTATAATAAGGTTAATATTTATAATATAAATTTCCTGATTTTTTGATTAATGTAATAATTATTATGTGAGCATTGTATGATAATTTAAGATAATAATTTAATACAATTTTTTTTTAAAATTATAAATCATTGAAATTGGTTTATTATTCTAAAATTATAAATTTATATTCATCCAATGTGGGTTTTAACTCATTTCTATGTCATGAGAAATTGTTTAATATGTCATTTTGACTTTTCCATCATTGATCAAGCATTGCACAAGCATTTGGATAAGGCACTTAACTCCCAAATTTGTGTATGACTATAAAAAAATATATAATACATAATATTTAATAAATAATTCTATAAAGAACTTATTCTCTCTCAAATATTATTTTGAGGACACCAAGTGTGATTTTTCTAGTGCTGTGTAGGCTCATCATTCGCACTAAAAAGGATTTTTATATTTATCAAGGAATAAAATATAATTTATATATTTTTTTGAATTACAATTTTATGTTAACTGTAGTATTTTGTAATAAATTTTTTATTCCATAAGTATCATAAAGTTTTAAATTGTTTTTAGGTTTTGGCGATATCATTAAAGACAACATTTTCATAAAATTATATTTTTTTAAATGTTCACTAAAAAATTAAATTCTTTAGAAAAATGTTAAAAACTAATCCATGGATAAATTTTATTTTAAGAATCCCAAAATAATTTTTAATTCATAAAATTAAATTTTAATAATTTATTTTAAATTATTTTAATATAAATTAATAAAATGAAATGAAAAAAAGGTTTTAGGGAAATTTGTTTTAAGTATAATAATATTTTTATACCAAATTTAATCATAAAATTGATTAAATTGAATGTAATTTTATTAATAATAACATAATATAACTAATTTAAGATTTAAACCACTATAAAAAATATTTTTTTAAATGGTTTGAAATAAAAATATAGTGAATAATAAAATTTAGTATTTTCACTATTCATCGAAATATCAATATTTTTAGAAAAATCCTTAAAATTCACCCTAGGTAAATTTTGATTTATTTATTTTTATTAAATTATTTTCTCAGTTATTTTGTAAATAACAACTAATATTTTCTCAAAAAAATAAATAAAAATCATTTTGAAGGAAATCAATTTTTATAAGCATAATAAAACATTGTGATAATTGAATTCTTATTTCCTAATAATTTTACAATACATTAATATTAAACATGATATTTTTATAAATCTCATGAATTATTTAATAATCTTTATAAATTCTTATTTAATGTCTAGGTAATAAAATAATATTCTATTAATATATCACAGTTCGTTTAAAATCAGTGTGGTGTGTAACATATGACATCGAAGAAATAAAAATAACTAAATAGAAATATTTTTTAAAATATAATGGTGTTACATTAAAATACTTTTGGTATAACCAATATCTACCCAAATCCATTCCTTACTTCCATCCCCATGTTCTAGAGTCCTTAAAATTACAAGTAAATCCTCTTTAAATGTCTTTAGGTGTATACCTAAAGGGGTCTCCAAAGAACAGGAGGTCCAAACACATAAAAAATGTTTAGACTTGGGGTAAGGGATTTGTGCCTTGCTTTTATTTTTGTAGGAAAAATGCCATATTCACCATGTTTTCCTTTTACTAGGTTTATATACTACCCATGGATATCTTTTATGAGCCTTATCATGAAGATTATGGGATATAAATATCCATTTAAGGTTCATTCCTTCATGGCTGTTTCAATTAAAAAGTTACCAAAGTGGTAAGGGTTTTATGATACAACTTCATTATTTATAGGGATTGTTTATGATTATTCTTACGAAGATGAAATCTTATTGTCTATCTCTCAAGAAACTCAAAACCTTTCTTCTACTCAATTTATTTATGTAGAATTCATGGTTTAATTTAATTTTAATCCATTGATGAACTAAAGAATATGATAGAATGTATTTAAGGAAAATAAACTTTATCTATATCTTTGGGTGAAAATACTTTCTTTTCCATGTATTCATTTTCTAAAAGAATTATATATATTTTCTTAATATTCTTTAATTATTTTTAAAATTAATTGATACTATTTTTTTATTTTAAAAAATGGTTTAAAAGGAATCTTTTTATCATTTTTGAATGAGGTACTTTCTACATTTTATTAAACAAGTGAAAGGAATATTTGTTTTAACATATATGAAACAAATAGTACTTACCACCACTATTACCTCTCAATGATTTAAAAAATATTTTACAAGTTTCAATGTTTATTTTCAAAGAAAATGCTTTGTTTAATATTATGGATTATTTAAATTTTAAATAAGGGATTTTAAAATTGAATGGATATTTTCCTCAAGAATGTTTTAATGACATTTTATGGTATTTCTATTCATTAATGATAAAAAATATGATATTTCTTATAATTTACTATGGATATAATCTAATGATATCACCCTTATTATTTATGTGGATATTTTATGATTATTATGAAAATATAATCATGAAACCCATTCCTTTCTATTAATTATGCTATGATGAATTGAGGGAATGCTTATGAAACTCATTTCTTTCCTACAAGATATTCTATGATTAAATGATTATAAAAAACATATCCTTCCAATAGGTTATGATATGAAAAATGGGTTATGATATTGTAGCACACAAATTTATGATTTATTGGAGGGGTGGGACCTATATCTCCCTCCAACGTGTTGGGTAAAGATTGATATCCCATGAGATAAGCATGATTGGAATTGGATGTGAACCTAGTTCAACAAGTGATTTTTTCCATTACAATATATTTGAGAGTATACCTTTAATAATAATATAGTTTTGGGGAGTGAACACATTACACTTTGATAGTCATTGACATGAGGCTCGATAACTACAAATTTTTTTCTATGCTTATCTGTATTCCAAAAATCAATGTCTTGTGTCAATGTCATGGCCTCATGGAATATGTTATTTTATTTCTATTATGAGTTATCTCTTATAATCTACCATGATTTATCCCATGAATCATGTTTATGATATATGTTTTGAATGACATGTATTTATAATGTTATTATCATGTTATCATATCCTTATTCTCACATTATGTTCATGTTACTACAAAAAAACTAGAATTTAGTTACGTATTTAGTAAATGTCACTAATCTAGCCACATGTCATGAAAATGACTCTATAATAGGGTTTCTTATTAGAAAATGTCATAATGTAAGTGATGCTTCCTAAAATATATCACTAATATATCCTCTTTATAAATAAATGTCGTCAATTTAGTGACGTTTATAAAGAAATTTTGTTAATTTAGAAATGTTTCTGGAAAAGTCACTATTTTTTTCCACATTTTAAAGGAAATATCTCAAATTTGGAGGCATTTTTCAAGAAAATTCTAAATTTATATGGCCAATTTCCCCGTATTGATGTAAATATATATTTAGTTATATATATATATATATTTATAATTGCAGACAAACATATATATAAACACATATATAAAAATATATATATTTATATATATTAACACACTAACAGATATATATATATATATAAATACATATACATATATTTATATATTAAAAAACACGTATATTTTGAAAGTACGCACATTTTTAAGAAAACGTGCTTATTTTAGTGACATTTTTACCAATGTTTTAAAAATTCCTAATTATATATTCATATATAAATATATATAATCATAATTATATATATGTATACATACATATATATTTTTACACACACTCATACACACACACACATATAAACATATAATATATATAATATATAATATATATATATAGAATCATATAAATATATATAATATAAACATACATATATAATATATAAACAAAAAATAAAAACATCTATATCTATAAAATATAAAATATAAACATATATATATATATATATATAAACATAAAATACAAACATATATATATATATATTAAGTAAACATTTATGTAATTTAAAATATAAACACACACACATATATATATAATATAAAATATAAACATATATGTATAGTGTATATATATATATATAATATAAACATATATAACCATATATAAATGTAAAATATAAAAGTAAAATATAAAATATATTATATAAAATATAATCATATATATATATATATTAATCTTTGTATATTAATATAATATATAAAGTATTAAATTTTAATTAATTATATATATATATATATATATATATATAACATCATACAATTCAATATTATCAATTTAGTGACCCTTTAAAAAAAATTAGACTATTTTAGTGACATTTTTACCGATGTTTTAAGACATGGATAATTATATAAATTTATATATTTATACATACACATATATATTTACACACACACAGGCACATATATATATGAACATATATATATATATATAATATAAACACACACACACACACACATATATATCATAAACATATGAATAAACATAAAACATAATATATATATAAACTTTTAATATAAACATTTATACATATAAATATACAATATAATATATAGACATATATGTAAAATATAATGACACACACGGAGATATATATATGTATATATATAATATTAATTTTATAAATATTGATATATATATATATATATAACATAAAACATTTATATAATCAAAAAACTAATAGGTGAGTTGGTCCCCTTATTTATGTGATGTTGGAGGTGTAATGATCAATTTATAGCACATTATTTTTTCATTAGGATGTGGGTGGGAAGTGTACTATAGTGGGGGTGGGTATGGCATATGGTGAGGTAGTGTACACATACAGGAAGAGGTGGGGTCGGGTATCATATGGGTGTGAGACATACTGGAGGGGGGGGGGCAGAGTACACATACTAGATGTGGCTTGGGATGACGAGAGTGGGTGATGGGGGACAGGAAGTAGGATAGAAGCAGGATGGGGTGTCGGGAAGGGAGCAGGATGGGGTTGGGGGAATTGGGAGTGGGTTCCAAGTATGGGTGTAGGGGGTGGGGGTGCTAGAAGCAGGTGATGGGGGAGGGGGAATTAGGACGAAAGTGGGTGTGGGGTGTTGGGACATGAGAAGGATGTGGGGTGGGGGATGGGATGGGATGGGAGTGAGTGAAGTGGGTGGGGGAGTCGTGACAGGAGTGAGGTGGGGTGAGTTGTCGGTATTGGATCAGGGTGATGGGGTGGGGCGCCAGGATTAGAGCGGGGGTGGGGCACTAGGATGGGAGAGGGTGATTGGGATGCAGGCGTCGGGATGGGTGCAGGGATTAGAAATTTGGGATAAGATCAGTGGTGGGTGAGTCAGGAGTGGGTGAGGGCGGAGAGTTGTGAGGGCGAGAGTTGTATGAGGATGGGAGGAGCAGGTGATAGTGTGAGGCATTGGGAGTGGCTGATGGGGTGGAGGCCGGGATGGGAAGGGGGTGGGGGTTCCAGGAGTGGGTGATGGGGGAGGGGCACTAGGAATGGAGTGCGATGGGGTTGAGGGTGCTGCCGTAGGAGGAACATGGGTTATTGTAAATAAAATTTTAAATTAAACAATATTTAAATTCTAAAAAAAGTGTAGTGATATTTTTTAGAAACATTGGTAAATACAGTTTCATTTGACATTGATTCTAAAAGATGTCAGTAAATGAGGTTTCACTAAATAGAAGAATATATAAATTTTATTAATTTAGTGATGTTTATTTACCTATGTTTCTAAAATACTTTGGTAAATGAGGTGTCTATAAATAATGAATTTTATAAATATTTCAAATTACCGACATATATAAAATTCCTTAAATCCATGATTTCTATTAACATTGGTAAATTAGTGACATGTCATTTATATTTATTTCAAAAAAAAAGAATAAAAAAATTTGGCATGTTTTAAAATTTCATGAAATGAGGTTACACTAATTTAGTGATGTTTATAAACATCACGAATGTAGCGATGTTTTTTAATGTCTTAAATTAGCGATGTTTTTAAATGTCACAATTTTACAACACCTCATTTACTGATGTTTTTGGAAACATCAGTAAATAAACACAGCTAAATTATAAACATTTATAATTTTCACTATTTAGAAATGCATCATGTACGAATGTTTTTTAGAAATTTCGGTAAAAGAAACCTCATTTACGAACATTTCTAAAAAATATTAGTATTTTTTGTTTAAAATTCAATTATTAAATTAATAATTTTATTTACAATAACTATGTCCCTCCCAAACCCCCCCCCCCTGTATCCCACTCCCATCCTAGGTCCCATGTAGGACCACCCGCTCCCATCACCCCACCCCTATTTGGATCCTCTCTCAGTGCCCCTCTCTCATCATGTATTCCCATCACCCCACCCCCTCTAAAATCCTGACAGTCTCACCCCTCACCGGCTCTTGGCTACCCAACCCATCACCAACTCCCAACATGGCCCCCACCCCGTCCTTCTCCCATCTTGATTCCTATCCCCCATCACCCTATCTCAGCACCCCCCCCCCCCTCTTACCCCAGGATGGGAGTTAATGATGGGGTGGGGAACCATGAGGAGGTAATGGTGTGGGTGAACTGGGATGGGAGATGGGATTGGGGCATTAGGAGAGGGTGAGGAGAAAGGGGCACCGGGATGGGAGTAGGATAGGTGTGGGGGAACCACGCTGGGAGGGATAGGGGTTATCAAAAAAATTAAAAATTTCAAAAAAGGTTTATAAATTTCATAAATAAAATTACCAATGTTTTTTACAATCATTGGTAAATGTTGTTTCATTTAACTATGATTCTTAAAAACATCAATAAATAATGTGTTTCTAAATTGTGACTTTCGTAAACATTACTAATTTAACTATGTTTAGTTACTGAAATTTTTAAAAAATGTTGGTAAATGAGGTGTCTCTAAATTTACATGTTTATAAATGTATCTAATTGAAAATATTTATAAACACTTCTAAATTCACCATGTTTATAAATGTCATTGAATTAGTGAACCCAAATTTATAAATGTTTACCAAAATGATCACTAATAGAATTGGAATCATTTCAAAATAATGACAATGAATAAAAACATCAATAATTGGAATTTTTTATAGTTTGTGATCAATGATATATTCCTTGTTTACCCTTACTAAGCATTCAAGCTGAAAATTTATTATGTTTCATCATTATTGGTTTTAAAGAAAGGTATTATTCATGATATGCCTACGAAGTGTTATATTTATGAAGTTCATAGCGGGATATGATTCATTTCACCAATGAACTAGTTATTTATGTGTCCATGTTCCCAAAGACAATAAAACATTATGGTCCTCAAATGTATTTTTAGAAAATGGAATGAAAATTATTCTATTATTATGTAATATCTATGTATGAAATGTATGGGTCATTATATGCTATCTCTTTTAAAAAATTTATTTCTCAAGCTTAAAGTGATCAAGTCTATGAAAGGCATTTGGAATAGGATAGAAATTATTTATAAAGGAAACCCAATGGTGAAACAATCCATACTATATGTTTTAATATTTATGTATTAAAAACCTTAGATAAATGATGATGAAATATTTTATAACTTTTTTACTAGAATTTTTTTTGAATTTAATACCATCAGAGGTTTTAGTGAGAATTTAAAGGACTCTATTGTTGTAAATGTGGTAATACAAAATTTTAGAGAAATGTTTGATTAAAAGGTCTTCGTTCTTAAAGACCATGACTTTGGTAGACTTACATTGGATTAATTTCATAACATTTACTTATGAAATGTGGAATATAAGTTTCTTTAAAATTAATAGAATGTATGATAAAGAAAATTTATTAAATTATTAAAAGAATGAAATGAGTAAGAAAAAAATTTATGATGAGGAAGAAGAATCTACTCATAATGAATATATTGAAATGAATTTAAAAATATTATATCAATAAAAAAGTATTTATTAATTGTGAAATAAAAGAAAATAAAAAATAGTATAGATCATGGAGTCCTAAAAAAGATAAGACTAATAGAAACCCCAAACAAAAATATCAACACCACATGGAGGAAGGGAAATAGTTCTACAAAAATCAATAAAAGGTACATAATGTGAAGCCTTAGATGCTAGGAAGTTATCTATGAAATTCCCTTCATTTCACATATAGAGAAATCTAACACCAATATCCATGATGGATTTTCATTTACAAATCATATAAATTATTTTAGAGGTAATGAAGGTAAGACCATTAAGGGAACTCCAAAGGATATTTGAACGAGTCTCCACTAATGCCAATAAAATGGTTTTGGAATGGTAGAGTTCCATCCCATGAAGAATTTTTTTTTCTTCTACCCCAAGAGAATATATAGCCAAAAAAAATGCATTGAAGGAGAAGATAAACGAACCATGGTAATCATGAACAACACCCCCCTATGCAAGAAAACATTATTACAGGATCCATCAATATTAAATTTTAAACCATGAGTAGTTGGATTCCATTTAACTCAGTGACCCATCAGAGAGGATCTATAGGTAGAGATGACATTGATTCTAGAAAGGAAATAAATAAGTGACGGAGCCTCATCCCAATTCTTGAGAATATAAACAAACTCAACGACTAGATAGTGGGCCCTCACTACCACCCCATAGTGAAAGAACGATGACTAGTGTGGGGATAAATGTTCATCACATCCCAGATACCCAATAAATTGTTGTAAGAAGAAGATATTGTAACCTAGTTTCATGAAAATTACCCCCCACACCATTGAAACAACAGTGATGAATATCTTCAAAGGAAGCCATTGGACTCAAAAAATCCAAAACAAATACTGATTTTTATCCAAACCATGATCGCCTAGTCATTGTGACAAAAAGGTGAGTTGTAGATTCATCTTTGTAAAAAACCCAACAAGTGAACATGGAAGCCAAAATGAATAGCATCACCAGTAATCACTATATCATTGGGTAACACACAATTCAAAACCCCTTAAAAAAGAAATTTCATTTTCTGGAACGATTTTTTACAAGAGAGTTTCCCCCCAGGGTCACTGATTTGTCTAAAAGACATAATATTACTATAATCATTATATGAAAATTTATCCAACCCATTACCTATGATAAACCCTCATATTTCACATCCTCCATCTATATTCCATCCACGTATTTATTTTGGTTGGAATTCAAGATTGATCTAATAAAATCAGGTTGATAACATGCCTTCTTGAAAGATAAATCTATCATGGGGAAACTAGGTAACCCTAATACATTTCCAATTTAGTTTCAATTCACAAAATTGATATCTACATGAACAATAACCTAATGAAAGTGTTGAACCAAAAATGGTTTGTGATTTTGAATGGAGTTTCATATAATATAATAATGACCTATGGTATTATTATTTATAAAATATCCATATTTACCAGAAATGAAATTTCTTTAGAGGGACCATACTTTGATAACTTCCCATACTAGTTTTCCCTCTAAAAATGAAACCTTTCCACTACATTCCTCATGTTGATACCAACCTATTCCACCAATTTGGAAAGCATTTTCCATTAGTCCTAATGACGCCTACCTTCCCCTTGATCATCACATATGAATTTGGACTGTAAGTTATCAATTTTTTTTAAAACCATTTTGGGGACCTTGAGCACTGAAAGGATATAAATAAGAATAAAAATAAATTTATTCTTCTAATTTGTAATCCAATTAGAAATATTTTCAATAGAGCCTTAAAAATATTTTATCATGATCTTCCCAAGATCAAGAGGGGAACTCAAGTACTCCATTGGAAATATATTCTTTTATATTCCAAGAATTCCCTCAATTATTCTTCTTTTTCTATCCAGACAGGAGGTTGTGAAATACACACATAATTTGTATTTATTGATGATTTTACCACTCCATTTTCAATATTCCTCCATGATACTTTTCAACCCTCTAATAGTGCTTATGCTCCCATTAAAAAAAGACTAGGTCATCTGTAAAAAGGAGATGGGAAACTCCAATAAAGTGAAGCTTGAAATAATAAGGATGGATAATTCCATGTTTCATATAGGATCCAATGATCCTAATGAGATAATCTCAAATAATAATAAAAATTCTAGGGGATAGAGGACCTCCTAACTTAGTCCAATAACTGATTTTAAAAAACCACATTATATCCCCATGAAATGAATGGTAATCTGAAGAGAACCTAAGCACCTAAAAAAACTAATAACCCAAACTAATAATCCCATACATCACAGTACATAGAGAATAAAATTCCACTCAGGTAAATCATTTGACTTATTTATAACCATTTGGATAACAATGTTGGATCCCAACACCTTCCTGTTGATGCCTACAATCATCTCTTTAGAAATCTCAATGGAACCTTTAATTGACATGCCTCTAATAAATCCATGTTTCTCATTGGAAATAAAATTATATATATATAAATATAGTATTATATTGATAAGACAATAAATCACTTTGTAGGTGAAATTCCACATATAGATGGGCCTATATTTCTTGAAGGAACATAGATCTTTCACCTTGGGAATCATCACTATCGTGGATTCACAAGAAAACCGAGGTAAGGATCCACCATGAAAGATCCCTTTAATTTCTTAAATCAAGTCATATTTGATGATATCCCATGTGCATACATAAAAGGCTCATGGGAATCCATCGTGACCCAACACACTATCATACTTAAGAGATCTATGTCAACTCTAAATCTCTTTCTCTTCAAGAATTAATTATAAAATAACTTTAACAAGTTGTGGTAAAATATTTGGGATTGTAGAAAAAATGTTGGTATGACCACATAGATACCCATCCATTCTGGATGGGTTTGAATTGAAAAATTATCTTTCAAAACAAGAGAAAATCATACCCTTAATCTCATCCAGATCATTAGTAAAAGTGCCATCCTCCAATGGAATATTTTTCTTTTTTCCACGATGTTTTTCATTCAATAAATCATGGAAAATGCATGTGTTACAGTTTCTCTCTTTGAGGCATGTGTCCCTTGGACTTCCATGAAGACCACTTTCATGTTCAAGTAACATATCATTTTAATGTTCAATATTTAGGGAATGAGATGTAAAAGTGGTATCATCCCAGTAATCTTCCATGCTAGCCTCGAAAAGAACAATGTCAATTTTTATTGTCTCCATATATTGTATTGCAGAAGGAATTGAATTGGACCAATCACTAAGATCCTTTCTCAATATCCACAGTTTATTATGAATGCCCATCCAAAGAGTACCATGGATCAGCCTATTCTAGGAATCTCAAACCATAGTGTTATAGTCATGAAATTGTACCTAACGATTAAAGAAATGGAAGCTGCCTCCAACACCTTTCCTTGTATTTAGATTGATTAGTAATGGAGAATAATCAAAAATAGAATGAGTCATATGAATGACATGTATTCTTGTAATGGAATTAATCATTTTAATATTTTCAAGACAATGATCCAACCTACACCAAGTTTACCGAGCTCCCTTCATAGTAGGTGAAATTATCACATAAAAATATGAGATCGAGGAGACTATTATAAGAAGAAAACAATGAGAAATCCAGTATTTACCTTCAAGGATAAATACAAACACCCTTATTCTTTAAAGGATCCATAATATAATTAGAATATACACCCACAGTCAAGGAAGAGCCTCCCAAGTTGAATGTAGCAAGTTCCCTTCAGAGTTATTCCATTTGTATGGGATCACACGTTGCATAAAAAATGATAAGAGGAAACTCATGACACCAGTAGTGACCTTAAAAGAGATGTGATGACCATAAATTTTGAATCTATCAACCATAATTACATACTTATAGAATATCCAAATATTATGATTAGCTAGATCACCATGATAAAATTATTTAGCCTAATCTTCCTAGAAAAATGTCCCAACATGGAAGCATTCTGTTTTGTTCCAAGAATAACAATAAGAGAAACATTATTCTTAGATAAATCATTAGAGTGGAAATCCATTTGTACCCATTCCCATACCATGTGAATTTCATATCATTAAGAAAATCCTTGAATGTTGGGATTCCTGGAACATGCCCTAGGAGTTGAATTCTTTTTTTCTCTAAATTGGAATGAGCTAACATCATCCTTGACGTTGGAATGGATAAAACAACAGGTGAAACTTTTCTATGACTAGTGAGATTAAAAAGTTCATCGAACAGAAATAAAGAGGTCTTAAAACAAGTATTAGAACCAAGCTTATTGAGAAACGTACATTCTTACACAGGAAAAAATGCATCAAAGTGGTTCAGAGATTAAAATTTGGGGGAAGCTCATGAACTAGAATGAATCCAATGAGAGAGATAGTGAATAGAATTAGATGTAGAAAACCTATTGATTAGATGACTATCTTGAACACACATTAATGAATTGTAGTAGTTTGATGTCGGCACTGGAGTGGATGATAGAGTATCATGGTGATCACAAAAGAGAAAGACGTCATTGAGAGAGAGAATGAACCACATCCATATAATTTTCCTTATGAAGAGGCTTGGAAAGGATGAAGGACAATAGATAATGTCAATATTTCAGGAAAATAGGAACCAGATCTAGGCATGGTGAATCCGTGGGAAAATATGGTGCAGATGTATAATGGGTTGAGGAATGCATAAAATACAGATTCGAGCAGGAGATGATATCCTCAACAGACATCACAGAACCACAAGAAGATGAATGTTCATCCCTGGGAGAATGAAACAATAGATCTTGATGCAATGATAGGTTCTAATTATGATGAGGTGGATGACCAACTGAAAGCTTTCTGAAGGAGGTCAATATATGACCATGAAGGTGGAACACTAAACAGTAGAGGGACACTAAAGCATAAAGAATCATTTGCTTACAATCCACTGAGACTTCCAACCAACTCCACTGATATGATGGAGGAGTAGAAGAGAGATCCAACGCCACGCAGATTCTTGTCGATGAGGTATCTTTAAGACACATAGTGCCCAAATCCGTGCATAGAAACTCCCATGTGAGTTTACAATATTTTCTAAATAAGAAACAGTTTGAAATGGGAGAGGGATACAAGTAATTATAATCCAAACCATTGGGAAAGCAGATTCCCATACCATGTACATATCCATCGACCATTAGGTTAGATTAAACCACCATTTATTAATAGTTCTAGGAAACATGTCCTAAGATCTGACAAAGTAATCTCTTGAAGCCAGGATAATGCATAAGCATTTTTTAGGACAGAAATGGTAACTGGATGGTTGAGGCCCCGTGAGAGAATTTTTTTTGAAACAAACCTATAGTAGGATTTTCAAAACCAAATCGATCCACTAAAGTCAACCTTAGATGATTAGATTCCTCATTGAATATAGAAGTCATAAAGGACAAGACTAGACCACCATTCGCCACTCCTAGAAAAAAGATTCCAATGAAACATACGGAAAAAGAGGCGAAGCCTTTTTAACTAGAACTAATATAAAGAAAATATTTCATAGGGATGTCATTGGATGGGGATCAAGACATGGTGTATTCAGATCATGTTGCTAAGATGGTGGAACTATAGAGATCGGGGTAGATGTGGAAAAATCTGGAGTAAGAGCTAGCGATGCTGACACTATAGAGGAGGACGAACCCTATCACATAAATGACTTATTTTAATGTTATTTTGTCATTTAATTTACATTATTTCTTTTTTTGGGGGGTTTCACATGCCTTTTGGAGGAAATTGTGGGTTTTGAAAATTTAGACCAAACCGTGAGCCCATTTCCAGATTTAAAAACCAATTTTGTTTATTTTATTACTCATTCATTTTTCAAGATTTTACAACAATTACACTTCTCAATTTTCATACCCTAATATATAAAAACTACAATATCCATTTGGGCCTCATAAAAATCCATAATCATGATGGATTTGGGTTTTTTATTAAGGTTTTGGGACAACCCGAAAGCCCGTTTCCTGCTTTAAGTGTTCTTTTTAATATTTTAATATCTCATTCCATATTTACTCTATTTCGGTGATTACACCTCCAAATCTAAGCCACAAACATAAGGAGCACCCCCATAATCTATTTCGCCGCTTTTGAGCTCATGTGGGTCGCGAATGTGGGTGAAACGTATCTGGATTTCTCAAATCGTCCAGATTTAAAGAGGTAAATTTTGTCTTTCATAGCTTATTCAATTTCTACTCTTTTCCCCCCATTTGAGTCCCCACATGACCTTCTAATCCCCATTAGAGACTCCATATCAGGATTTGTTTCTTTTAGATTCAAATTCTGGTGTATTTGGTTCGTTTGATTCAAGATGTTTCAAGTAAGTGTCTATTTCCTTGATTTCTTCCCCTTCCTTAGGGTTTCTTTCACCCTTTCAAGAAGTTCTTCATGTCCAGAAGTTGAGGATGGAACCTAGTGTTGGATTTGTGGTATTTTTGGTCGAATATTGTGGTCTAGGGATGGATTTATCTTCTTTTAGGTGCGGCGGTGGTGCGGTTGATGTTTCAAACTATGTTTTGAGAGTTTCGGCATAAAAGGTAGCTGATTCCATGTGTAATAATTTCAAGATGAGTTAGTTTGCTTGAATTACTTATTATGCATTTTCCTAATATGCTGCGTGTGGTGCAAAAAAAATTTCTGTTGGATTTGGTGAAGTATTCATTTTTATAGTTTCATTTTAACTTAAAATTGGGTGTTTTTCATGTGTAACCCTTTGGGTATTGTTTGGGTGTGTTTTATAACAAATGAAATTGGTTTAATAAATCTTGTTTCGGCTGAAAATTCTGTTTTGGTAGGGTATTGGTGTGACATTATTTTTTAAATAGGTTTCTTTTAATGGGTTTATGGTGTAAAACCTTTTTGTACTTCTTGAAAGTGAGTTTGAAAACCTGTGATTTTCATGTGGATCATTTGTGGTATTGTTTGATGTGCTTGTATAACACTTGGGGTAGTTTAATCATTTTTTTGGGGCTGCCAATTCTATTTTGAATTGGTATTAGTGTGATTTTTTCCTTGAAATATGGTTTTGAAATGGGTTTTATGTGAAAATATTTGGTACACTCTTTATAATTGTTTTATGAAAGTTTTGAATGGTTTAATTATTTATGTAAGAGGTGAAACCATATTGGAAAAATGTTTTGGATTGTTTATAATTTTAAATGGACCATTTTAAATGTGAATAGGTCAGTCATGTGATGTGTATACTCTAGGAAATGTTTTATAAAAATGTCTAGTGGATTTACTAAAATGTGAAAGAGGTGTGAACGTGATGTGGGCTATTTGTGTGAGTGCGATGTGAAAAATGGATTTTGTTTATAAAAAGCGTTTTATGAAACATGTGAGTGGGATGTTATGTGATGTTTATCATATTTGGTGGGACTTTATAAAATTGTTAAAGGATGTGTTGGATTTTGAAAGTTATGCAAAAAGTGTTGTGGACTATTTTGGTGTGAGTTTGATTTCAAAATGAATTTGAATGAAAAGTGGAATTTGTGACTTTTGTGATGTACATGGGGCTGTTTGGTTGATGTGTGATTTGGAAGTGATATTTTCATGTGAAAACTATATTTCTTGTCTTGTTGAACTTGTTTTAGCACAAAGGGAAAACCCGAGTATCTAGGTGGGTGGACGTGTATTAGTATGCTAGTGAATCCGTGGGGTTTAGCCTCAGTTTTACTTAGCAAGATTGATGCTTACTACTCTAACTAAAATATGATGATGATGATTGGGGACCACTAGGTTATGGGTATGTTCCCTACTAGTGGCTCGTGCATGAGAACATATATATTTTTGGTTACTCTCACTGAGATATGAGGTACCTGGGACCCACAACTCACTAGTGCCTAGGGGTTATTTCCTATTGCTTGTGCTCATTAGATCCTTTATACATACCTTCATCATATGGTCTATTTGGATGGAAAAAATTCCGTAGCTTTTGAGTTTATTTTAAATGTGTTGATTCTTTAAATCAGCCCACTTGAAAACTGATTCTTTTAAGTTGCAGCTTTTATAAATTGTAACTAGAAATTACATGTTTTTGAAAACTTACATGTTTTTCATCTTTTAATGTTTATAACATGGAATATATTGGTGGTGGTATACTACTGGGAATTGTCTCACACCCTACATACACCCATGGGTCTAAGTAGACTTCTTTATTTTTGTTGTCGCAGGTTTGGGTATAACTTTTGTGCCAACAGTTCAGGTTATCACCAGTCATTCATAGTGCAGTGTTGTGGATATGGCTTGAGGGTGATGCCTCTTGCCCTGTTGAAGTTCTTGGGCTGTTAATTTTTGGGTTTTTAAAGGTGTTATAGTCTTTTTGAGTAGTTTTATACTATTTAATTCATTTATGAATTTTTGTAAAACATTTTTTGGTTTGAAAATTCCAGATTCGTTTTATTGGATTCATTTGTTGTTTTTTGTTTATAAACTTGGGTAAATCATTCCCAATTATCAATTTATGATACCTAGGCACTGGTTCCAGCCCATGGGGATCGGGAACGCCCTTTGGTCTTTGTCACGGGTAGGGTATGAACGCCTTTTGAGCCTTGTCACAGGCCGGGATTGGTGTTGGTTTCAGTGGCAATCAGATTCAGTTCATGACAAAATGGTATCAGAGGGTGAGGTTCTGGTTAACTCTTTGGGTCATGTTATTTGGGGAAGCGTTGGGATAGTCTAGAGTTAAGATTATCGATAATTGATATTCTATTTATGGGTAGTGTGCCTGATCACCACACCTCATGATGGGATTCAATTTTCCAAGGGAATTTGGGATTTATCTAAGTCCTTTGGTTTTCTTGGTTTGATGATGATTAGGGGAAATGAAAAGAGAGTTGGTTTACTTGTCTCAGTGTGCTCACAGGGCCTGGAAAGCCATGGGGAGTTGGGTATATTCCCTATAACACTCTCTATGATAGTGAAGTGATTTGGATATGGCCGCCAACAATATTTCCAAGTCACCCACTAAAACTAGTTTCCTCTCGCATTGTTTTGTGCTTTAGTTTTTCAATCATGAAACTTTGGTTTTAAAGTGACTTTGTTTTAAGAAGTGTAATGTTTTTGAGAAATTATTTTAAAATAAAGAAGGAATGGATTGATTTATGAAATTGTGGAACTGAATTTTTTGAATTGTTTTGAAATGGGAAATGGTGATCTTACACCGCTTTTGAAAGCATGAACTATATAGAATTTGGTTTTGAAAAATTGTTTCCAGTAGAGTTTTCTAAACAATCAAAGGGTATTTTAATGGAATTAGATGTTTTTATATTGATTTATATAAATTGAAATTGAGTATTAATTTGAATGATTGGGATTTTTATTCCATGGTTAGCGGTCTTGAGAAAAAGGAAGTATTGGTTGATTGTTTTGGTTTTGAAAAGTGGGAAGGATTTTATTTAACCTTTTGTATTTCCATGAGGGACCAAATGCATGGGGTTATATGAGATGATGGATGGTAAATGGCATGAATAGATGAGTTCATGGGTGGATATGAGGAGGGTTCCCAATGTGGTATAAAAACACGCATGTGTAAGGCCCATGGGGTACCATTGGTGGATACGCTAGTCGAGGAACCGTTTATTTCCAAAGAAATGTTTTTAAAGGAAAACATGATGTCTAGATGAATGTTTTGGGAAGGTGTGAATTATGTGTTTTTTTAAATGTTGATGTTGTTGGGTGTTTTGAGTTCAAGAACCCCTCTTGTTCGAACTGTGTTTTGGGTATGTGTTTGGACGGCAAGTTGGGTATAAGGATCAATTAGTAGTATCTTCTGAGATATGTTTTAGGACACCTTTATGGTGGTTACCTTCATGTATTTGGATCTAGTTTGGGGAATGTTTTGACCAATGGACCAGATTTCTTGGGTCTTTGGGTTCTCTCATTGGTTAAGGTACACCCCCATTAGGGGTTAATGCACAACTGATGTGAAACCCGTATTTTTTTCATTGGAAAATCCTACATTTTATCAATATAAGGAATATTTTATCTATATTAGTTAATTGAGTTTACACCCATTCATTAAATTGATTTGTGGATCCTCTTGTAGTGGGATAGTTCTTATGGAAGGTTGAAAGAGGCCTTAGTTTCTTACATATCCTGATTCATCTAAGGTGGAAGCGTTATGGGGTTGTTAGTGTGGATGAGGGTCTCAATGGTGTCATAGAGGGCCTCTGGGTTCTTCATAGATTCTTTGAAGCAAGAGTTATTTTTATACCACCAATTTTGGGATTTTGTTCAATAGAGGCTATTGTGTCCAGTTTTTGGACTTGTCTGTTGTTTAAGGACTTGACATAAGGTCATGTTCCATGTATTGTTTCTATCAATCGCAATGGTCATCTTCGGTGATGCATTGTGATGTTGTGTGCTCATTTGACTGTAAAGGTGATGTTCACACAATCCTATAAGGTTCTTCATTATGTTGGGAGTATTTCTCCCCTGGAAGAAACATCAAATCCTCTATCTTCGAGGAAGGTGTGTATGTGTGTCCTTCCCTTCTATTGTTTCTCACCCAAAGATACAAGGTGCGATGTTTGTGCATCTTCTAATCCCTTGTTTCAGCGAAAGGTCAGGTTTCATTAAAGTGAGCTATGGAGTGTGTTATGTCTTGGTGAACCCATTGGGATATGTGATGTAGTTATTTGTGGCACTGAAAGAAGATGTTCCACACAGGGGTTTCCACAACCTAACTGTGATGCTGAAGATGCTTCAATATTTTGATCTCTAGCCATAGGTCCCAGAGAGAAGCTGACGCGTAGTTAGGGGAAACCCCAGTGTCATTTAAAACCTTGTACAAAGTCCTATATGCAGTATAAAAGATAGGAAGAGTTTAAACCAATGGTGTCATCATCTTTCTTCTATTGTTATGATTCAGTGGAAATAGGTGGAGGGCCTTGTACCCATGTCATCACCCAATATCTCCCCCAACCCCTTTTGGTTTCCATTGAGTCTTTGGAGGATGTATTGAAATATGGCTAGATAGGCTGAGCACACAGTTTGTGCTAGATTATTAGTGACTATGTGCCAAGAAGCCATGCGAAAAGAATGATCTTCACAGTTAGTGCACGGTTTCCCAACCCGTGTGGACTAATTGTGAAGCCTTCCTAAATCAATAATTTTTTGGGTCTTTTCGTGTCGCCCCATGGCGGTCGGTTAAGATGGTAGGTTCTTGTGGTGAGGAGACCCACCATGGGTACCATGCATATTATTTTGGATATTTCTAATGGATGTATACCCCCTGTAATAGGGAGTCTATTCGAGACTCCCACTGTAAGTGTCCTGATTCTGTGTTGGAAAAAAATTTAAGTTGTCTCTTATAGTGGGGATCCCATTTGTGTCTCTTCATACGAGTAACTCAGATTTTTTTCTTAGTCTTTTCTTGGAATCAGGTTTTCTCATTCGAAGATATCTAACTACCTATATCTTCATTGGGTAAACATTGAGATTGGAGAGTTCCCAATGGTTTAGTTATAATATGGTAAGTGTATCTTTGTTCTATGTTGTTGTTTGTTTAGGTAAATTTATTGAGTATTGTTCAGATTTTGTTTAAAGAGTTTTCATTTGGGATGAAGCCTGAATGTGATTGATTGTTTTAGGAATGTGGTGTAAGTTTTCGTTGTGAGATTAATCCTTCCTTAAATGATCATTAGAGGTGTTTTGGCATTTGGGGGTGAATCTTGGCAAAGAATTACATCTTGTTTTATCAGTTGGGTTTGGTTTTTGTATTTGGCCTAACTGTGGCTTTCCGAGGGAGGAAAGTTTTATGGTGGGGAGAATTTTCACACACATGACTTATTTTAAAGTTCTATTTTAATTTAATTTACATTATATCTTTTTTGGGGGTTTCACATGCATTTTGGAGGGAATGGTGCATTTTCAAAATATGGGTCAAACCATGAGCCCATTTCTAGATTTAAAAACCAATTTTTTATATTTTACAACTCATTAATTTTTATATATTTTACAACAATTCCACTTCTCAATTGTCATACCCTAATATATAAAAACTACCATATCAATTTGGGCCTCATAAAATCCATAATCATGATGGATTTGGGTTTCTTATTAAGGTTTTGGGCCAGCCCGAAAGCCCATTTCCTGCTTTAAGTTTTATTTTTAATATTTTAATATCTCATTACATATTTACTCTTTTTTCGGAGGTTCCACCTCCCACTCGAATCCAAAAACATAAGGAGCACCCCCATTATCTATTTCACTTCTTTTGATCTTATTCAGTTTGTGAATTTGGGCGAAACTCTTCT
Organism: Viscum album; assembly: GCA_963277665.1. NCBI lineage: Eukaryota > Viridiplantae > Streptophyta > Magnoliopsida > Santalales > Viscaceae > Viscum > Viscum album. The sequence goes on along the minus strand of OY728143.1, from coordinate 954,045,410 downwards.
GGGTTTCTCAAATCGTCTATATTTGAAGAGGTAAAGTGTTTCATTCATAACTCCTTCAATTTCTCCTCTTTTCCCCCATGTTAGTCCCCACATGACATTAGCATGCCCATTAGAGCCTCCATATCAGGTTAGGTTGCTTGGAAATTCAAATTTAGGTGTATTTGGTTCGCTTGATTTAAGATGTTTCAATTAAGTGTTTCATTCCATGATTTCTTCCCCTTCCTTAGTGTTTCTATCACCTTTACTTGAATTTCATCATGTCTAGAAGTTGAGGTTCGAACCTAGGGTTTGATTGGGGTATTTGTGGTCAAATATGGTGGTCTAGGGCTGGATTTATCTACTTTTAGGTGTGTTGGTGGTGTGGTTGATGTTTCACACCATGTTTTGAGGGTTTCTGCATAAAATGTAGGTGATTCCATGTGTAATCATTTCTAGATGAGTTATTTTTCTAGAATTACTTATTATTCATGTCACTAATATGCTGTGTGTGGTGCGAAAATTATTTATGTTAGATTTGGTGAAGTATTTATTTTTATTGTTTCATTTTAGCTTAAAATTGGGTGTTTTTCATGTTTAACCCTTTGGGTATTGTTTGGGTGCGTTTTATAACATATGAAATTGGTTTAATAAATCTTTTTTTGGGCTGAAAATTTTGATTTGGTAGCTTATTGGTGTGCCATTATTTTTAAAGAGGTTTATTCTAATGGGTTTAAGGTGTAAAACCTTATTGTACTTCTTGAAAGTGATTTTGAAAATGTGTGCTTTTCATGTGGATCTTTTGTGGTATTGTTTGAGGTGTTTGTATAACACTTGGGGGTATTTTAATAAATGCTTACGGGGCTGCCAATTCTATTTTGAATTAGTATTGGTCTGATTTTTTCCTTGAAATATAGTTTTAAAATGGGTTTTAAGGGAAAAGCTTTGGTACACTCTTTATAATTGTTTTATGAATGTTTTGAATGGTTTAATTATTTATGTAAGAGGTGAAACCATATTGGAAAACTGTTTTGGACTGTTTATACTTTTAAATGGACCATTTTAATTGTGAATAGGTCTGTCATGTGATGTGTATCCTCTATGAAATGTTTTATAAAAAATTTCTAATGGATTTACTGAAATGTGAAAGAGGTGTGAACGTGATGTGGGCTATTTGTGTGAGTGCGATGTGAAAAATGGATTTTTTTTATAAAAAGGGTTTTATGAAACATGTGAGTGGGATTTTATGTGATGTTTATCATATTTGGAGGGTATTTATAAAATTGTTAAAGGATGTGTTGGATTGTGAATGTTATGCAAAAAGTGTTGTGGGCTATTTTGGTGTGAGTTTGATTTCAAAATGCATTTGAATGAAAAGTGGAATTTGTGAATTTTGGGATGTACATGGGGTTTTTTGTTGATGTGTGATGTGAAAGTGATATTTTCATGTGAAAACTATATTTCTTGGCTTGTTGAACTTTTTTGAGCACAAAGGGAAAACCCATGTATCTTGGTGGGTGGACGTGTACTAGTATGCTAGTGAATCTGTGGGGATTGGCCTCACTTTCACTTAGCACGATTGACGCTTACAACTCTAACAAAACTATGATGATGATTATTGGGGACCACTACGTTATGGGTATGTTCCCTACTAGTGGATCATGCATGAGAATGGATATTTTTTGTGGTTACTCTCACCGAGATACGAGGTACCTGGGACCCACAGCTAGATAATGCCTAGGGGTTATTTCCTATTTCTTGTGATCATTATATCCTTTATACTTACCATCAGCATATGGTATATTTGGCAGGAAAAAATTCCATAGCTTTTGAATTTATTTTAAAAGTGTTGATTCTTTAAATTAGCCAACTTGAAAACTGATTTTTTTTTAAGTTGCATCTTTTAGAAATTGTAACTAGAAATTATATGTTTTTGAAAACATGCAAGCCTTTCATCTTTTAATGTTTATCCCATGGAATCTATTAGTGTTGGTATCCTACTGGGCATTGTCTCACACCCTACTTACACCCTTAAGTGTATGTAGACTTGGTTATTTTTGTTGTCGCATGTTCGGGTAGAACTTTTGTGCCAACAGTTCAGGTTTTCACCGGTCATTCATTGTGCAGTGTTGTGGATATGGCTTGAGGGTGATGCCTCTTGCCATGTTGAGGTTCTTGGGCTGTTTATTTTTGGTTTTGTATAGTTCTTATAGTCCTGTTGAGTTGTTTTATACTATGTAATTCAGTTCTGATTTTTTGAAAAACATTGTTTGGTTTGAAAAATCCAGATTTGTTTTATTGTATTCATTTGTTGTTTTATATTTATAAACATGGTTAAATCATTCCCAATTCTCATTTTATGATACCCAGGAACTTGTGCCAACCCGTGGGGATCCAAAACGCCCTTCGGTCCTTGTCACGGGATGGGTTTGGTGTCAGTTTCGGTGGCGATCAGTTTTGATTCGTGACAAACCCCCTATAAGGGTAATTGAATTATGAAAAGGAAATAGTGTGTGGAACACATTCTATATTGATAGAGTGAGATCCGTTCCTGAAAAAATTATATCATTCATCTCTATTATTGTGAAAATATATAGAGGAATGTTTCATGAAAATCTTCCATTTAATTTTTTTGAGCATAGAGTAATATAATAATTCACAATTAATTGCCCCAAATCAGAAGAATATGGTGTTAGTTATTATAGGGATGAAAACCAAGATGTTCCTTAAAGGAGAAAGTATTAATTTATTTTTCAAATTGGATAGATACAAATTTATCTAAATTTATGAAGAAAAACATATTATATAAGCTTGAAGAATGTGATAGTTGAGATGATGATGAAGAAATACAGATGTCTTGTGAATTTAGTGAAAAGTTAATAATTGAAAAGGTGAATGAATAAGAAATCACAAGTGACCACAAAAACAATGATAAAAGTAATGAGAAAAATAAAAAGGAGTTGAAGAATAGAAATGGATTAATGCAGTTGAATTTTATTTTTTATCAACATCATTTTTAAAGTAAATTTAATATATATTGAAAATGGGTGATGGAAGAAGAGACGAATGAAGATAATTGAGAAGATTCCACTGTATGTATTAACAATATTACACTCTTATATTGGAAAATCCATTTTTTTGAGTTATTTTTCAACAATAATCCATTAAATTTGAATATTATAGATGTAATCATCATGGAAATTAATGAATAGTGATATGAAAAAATAACTGTCCTAAATAGTTTATAATGAATAAGATATTTTGGTTGTCGTACAACATGTAAAGAAGAGTTTAAATATAACATAAAATCATCATAATTATGGTGAAACCATACAAGGACTTATTAATAAGGTTGTATGTTGTGTTGATTGTTTAATATCACTTTGATGATTGTTTGAAGAGGATGCGTTTGAATCATAAATTTAAATGCGGTGAAATTTTAATAAAAAAACTCAAAGAAGTGTTTAATTGAGGAAGAATACTTTGGTTATTAATACGACTTGATTTAAGGAGAATTGATTAATTCTTAAAGTTTTTTGAGGTGTCTTGAGTAGATTTAAAGTGATAATGGAGGACCAATATTGTATTAAGAAGCATTGAATTGATGTGAAGAATTCTCAAAATACATGTTTTAGTCAAAATGAAAATTATAGAGTTCCTTGTATATGTATGAAAGACTCATACAAGATATTTGGATATGTATTAATAATCCTCATGGATTTTAATAGTTATTACAAAATTGATAATATTTATTTCATATCAAGAATGGAGAATCCAAAAATGAATGATAATTCCATAAGAGTCATTGATAACTTTTTAAGAGTCATTAAAATATTATTAAGAGTCATTCCCGAATAGGGAAATAAGAATTTAGTAATGGATTGTCTATGTTAGAGTCTTTTTAGACCTTCATAAGAGTCATTTATAAGACCATACATGTCATTTGGATTTTGTAAAATTTATATGGAATACTATAAGATGCATTTACTCATAAAAGAATAAATGAAATTTGGAATTTAAAAATGGTCCAAAATAACTATGTTAGGTATGATTCAACAGTTATCCATATAATAATCATAAAGAGAATTCATAAATTTCATTTACTCTTATAGAAATTATAACGACCCACACTTTACATACATTGTTAATACTTCAAAATTGAAGCACTCTTATTACAACATATGACAAAACCACAAAGGACCGTATAGGTATAGTGTCTTTAGAAACTGGGGAAACATAAACAACTGGTTCATAAATCTTCTACAGTGTCTCCCATTTATTTCATCATATCTAGGGTCCCTTTTAGCATATTCTACTTAATATCCATCTTCCTGACCTGGGGAAAAGAAAACATAAAAGGGTGAGCTCAAATGCTCAGCAAGGGAAAATAAAGGAAATAAAAATCATATCATATCTTTATGAAAATCAGAACCTGCAAAAGATATCATAATATCTTAACATGGAATAAATCATAGAAGTGAAAATGAGATCCCCATAATCATAACATAAAACTTGAATCTTTGTGGCATGCACACATAATCATGGAAATCATTTCTTGTTAGTCATGACTCATTGCCAAGACTATCTTAGTGGACAAAGTCCCTTTCTGAACCGAGTTCACTCCTCGTTTCAGTCCTGTATCACTGAACCGAAATAACCTTCCGTTCCAGCCATGTCTATCTCATGAGATATAAAATCATTACCCAATGCATTGGAGGGAGATATAGGTCCCACCCATCTTATAATGAATCCTTTCTTATGTGTGCCACATAATCATAAAACATACATCATCGCATAACACATATAACAAAAATGGGATTCTTGAAACATCATGACATCATAAATCAATTCATATAAGATAAAGGAATTCATAAACATAATTCCATCACAACATAGTCAAACCAATGTAAAAATATGGATAGAAACAGAACCCTTTATTATCTTAGATGGAAAATAATTTTGATAAAACACTTGAATTGAATTCTTGAGGAAAATATCCTTTCTTCTTCAAAAACATTTTTCCTTTCATAACATGTCATACAACTTTAAAATAAAAGAAGTTGATTAAAAATAAACTTGAAAACTTGTAAAGGAATCTTCTTTGAAGTAATGTTTTAAAAATCCATTCATGCCGTATAAGTTAAAAAAAACATTCTTCGTACTTTTGTCGGAAAAGTCAAAAAGTACCTCGTACGGAAAAACGACAAAAGATTCCTTTCATATTCTTTACTAAAAACTCACCTAAGGGTAAAATTGGATTTAAACTATTTCAAGTGGATGGAAACAATATTACATATTGAGGGAACATGGATGTGGATGATAAAATACACCCCAGTAAATACTTACGAATAAACAATCTCGGATAAAAATGAGATTGTGATATTTCCCTTACCTTAGGTCCGATTAGCTTTGTACGTGTCCGAAGCTCCTGTATAATGGTTTAAATAATGTTATTGACTTATTCCAGAATCATACATATTGATATGAGATCATATATGGTCATATTATTAGCTTCTTGTTAGTAATATTTCATTGTTACTTGTTACTCGGGTCTTTATAACTTTTTGTTCTTATGCGTGTTTTGTCGAATAAATTCTTATTCTTATCTTTAGGTTATAGATAATTCATTTCCAGAATGGTATTAGTGTAGTATATACCATATTCATTCATTCAATTCATTTATATAATCATTATGAAATGAAGATCATGTAGAACGAGTCGCATCACATCGTGGAGACGGTATTCCGTACGTACGCACGAGTGATGATATCGTTCCTTATGATCGTGGAATTGTATTGGAGTATATATATATATTATTTCAGTATCAATATTACTTAATAATAATCATATATAGTTACTGATTACACCATTATACCCATCCTTGTAAGGTGATGGTGGAAAATAGATTACACCACGGCGTGGAGACGGTATTCCGTACGTACGCACGCGCGGTGATTTCATTTTTCCGTAGGATGGATAGAAGGTGAATTAGGGTTGTTTCATATTTATAATAACATATCAGTATGTAAGTAATACTGATGTTATTACTTTATCATGAAACAACTAAAGAAGAAGAAGTTGAAGAAGAAAGAAATTGAAAAGATCGGTAATGGATATTACCTCTTCTTTGGAACGCCTTTTTGAATCCTCCACTTAAAGAACTAAGATTGGTCTTTGGAGAAGACCAGGACCTCTAGGATTATTCTAGGGAAGTGGAGAAGGGAAAATGGCAGGGGTTGGCCGAGCATGAGTGCTCAAATTGGTGTGAGGAGGAGGGGGAGGAGGTGCCCTTTTATAAGGGAGGAGAGGGGCACCTTAGGAATATCTCAAAATATTATTTTATATTAAAGTCAAAATCGGTTTATAATGGTTCCAAAGGGTCTTATTTCGAAGCTAAAGTGGGGATGGGTCGAAATCCTATCAACCAATAGAATTTAGACAAGTTTAGGATATTATTTTAACCTTATCAATTAAATTTAACTCTAAGTTAAATAATTTAACTTTTACCATGTCTTTTTGTTTTCTTTCACTATATGGTTAATACACTTACTATAACATGCCAAAAGAACCCCAAATTGTTTATTATTAATATATATATCCTTATCTAAGTCATTTGGCCGAACCATAGATTTTTAGGAATAAAATAACTATTAATAATATAATATTTGATTTAAAAACTATTTTGTGTCAATTTTGAAACTATTTGATATATGATTTTTGTGAAAGTCATAACAGAATTATATGTTCGAACCAAGTTAATTAAATCATTACTAATATATCATAGTAACCTAGAAAATTAGTTGAATTCATAAAAAGTCTCAAATTACATTTATTTTGGTATTTATATTATCAATTTTTTCAATATTTCATTAATAAGATAATTACTGCATCATCTTTGTGTCATAATTAAATTAAATTATTTGATGTCTACAAATTACAAATAAAATACCATCATGTAGGAAATCTTTTTAGCTTTCTAATGAATATTTACAATCGAATTTATCTTATGTATAACCCTATATTAAAAATGATTTACTTATTAAACTTTGATTTTAACTATTTTAACCCTTCTTTAAATAAATTAATAATAAATATCCTAATCTAATCCAAGTGGGCCTAAATGGTCATATTTTATTCCTAAGTTTGTTTTTGGTCGAATTACACTTGTCCAATAGAATTAGGACATGTGTTAGGGTAATATTAATATCATATTTACCCTTAGTTACCCTATTTACTATTAACCGCGGTAAAAATAGTAAAAAGTTACTATTCACCAAAAAATTATTTTCATCTCATTGAACCACATTTTAGTCCTTGATATTAACCGTGTCTCTCGGATTTTTGAAATTCCATTCACAGAAGCGGTAAAATTATGTTTTATGCAAAATTCAGTTTTTAACCTACCACTTAGTGGTTTCACTATTCATCAAAAATTGAAAGTTTTCAGAAAAATACCAAAATTTCACCCTAGGCTAATTTCGATATTCTGAGTCCAAAAATGAAGTCCATTTTGAAAAATAAAATTTATAAAATTTCAAAAAGTGGTTATTACTATTCATAACGGCTAGTTTTAATAGCATATTGTTGTTTAGTGAAACTCGGTATTGCGTACAACGCAAGCTATCGAGGAAGGTCGTGATTGCGTGTAAAGCAAGCCAAGAAAGTGTTGTGTAGAAAAAGATTCCTTTGATGATTTATATAACATAAAAGTCTCGGGTGTTACATTCTACCCCCCTTAAAAAGAATTTCGCCCTCGAAATTCGTCACTTTGCAACAAACAAATGAGGATACTTCTCCCTCATCATATCCTCAAGCTCCCATGTAGCTTCTTCAAGTTGGTGGTTTCTCCATAAAACATTCACCAAGCGAGTGGTCTTGTTTCGTAGGACTTTTTCGCTACGATCCAGAATCTCTATCGGCTGTTCTTCATAAGAAAGATCTTGCTCCAGCGGTACAACTTCTGAGCTGAGTACATGTGAAGGATCTGGTATGTACTTTCTCAGGAGAGATACATGGAACACATCGTGAACTTGAGAGAGATTCGGTGGAAGCGCTAATCGGTAAGCTACCTTCCCAACACGATCCAGTATTTCAAAAGGACCGATATATCTAGGGCTCAACTTCCCCTTCTTTCCAAATCTCATAACCCTATTCCAGGGAGATATTCGTAAGAACACTTTATCACCCACTTCAAACTCTAGGTCTTTTCTTCGGTTGTCGGCATAACTTTTCTGTCGACTCTGAGCTGCTCTTATGTGTTGTTGAATAGATCTGACCTTTTCTGCCATTTCATCAACGAGATCAGGTCCTAATAGCTTTCTTTCCCCAACTTCATCCCAGCAAGTTGGAGTCCTGCATTTCTTTCCATAGAGAGCTTCATAAGGAGCCATCTGAATACTGGAGTGAAAGCTATTATTATTAGAAAATTCCACCAAAGGTAGGTGTTGATCCCAACCTCCTTTGAAATCTATAGAGGAAGCTCTCAACATATCTTCTAGGGTTTGAATTGTTCTCTCAGACTGACCGTCTGTCTGGGGATGATAAGCAGTGCTGAAACTCAACTCTGTATCCAGAGTATGCTGAAGACTTTGCCAGAACTTCGAGGTAAATCTCGGATCCCGATCAGATATAATAGAAAGTGGTACTCCATGCAATCTTACCACTTCCTTTACATATATCCTGGCAAGCTGATCTAGAGAGAAATCCTCTCTAATAGCAATGAAGTGTGCAGACTTTGTAAGACGATCAACTATGACCCAGATAGCATTATTGCCTTTGGATGTTTTAGGAAGTCCTGTGACAAAGTCCATAGTGATGTTTTCCCATTTCCATTCGGGTATGGGTAATGGTTGTAACATCCCCTTAGACTTCTGTCTCTCAGCTTTAACTTGTTGACAAACCAAGCATCGAGAGACATATTCAGCAACATCTCATTTCATGCCATCCCACCAGAAGTACTCTTTCAGGTCCCTATACATCTTCGTGCTTCCTGGATGAATAGAGAATGAAGAACTATGAGCCTCATCCAGCAGCTCTTTCTTTAATTCGGGGATGGGAGGAACACAAACCCGATTCCTGAAATTTATTATCCCATCACAATCAAGGTTGAATTCAGGAACATTTCTCACCTTCTTTTGTAACTCGACATCTTCTTTCTGTGCCTCTTTAATCTTCACATGTATAGATGGTTGAACATTCATTTGAGAAAGATAAGATTTTTCCCCTTCCATTATAATTCCAAGATCCATCCTTTGTAAATCCATAAATATTGGATCTTTTGTGATCCTCATCATGGATAAACTAGCATGGTCTTGTCGACTTAATGCATCTGCCACCTTGTTTGCTTTCCCAGGGTGGTAATGGATTGAGCAGTCATAATCCTTAATCAGCTCCAACCATCTTCTTTGGCGCATATTCAACTCCTTTTGTTTGAAAATATACTTTAAACTTTTATGATCAGTATAAATATCACACCTTTCACCATAAAGGTAATGCCTCCAAATCTTTAATGCAAAGATTACCGCAGGCAACTCCAAATCATGTGTTGGGTAATTTTGCTCATGGATTTTCAACTGTCGTGAGGCATAAGCTATCACCATATCATTTTGCATAAGAACACACCCCAATCCCTTCTTGGATGCATCACTATTGATCACAAACCTTTCTCCACTACAAGGCAGTGTGAGCACAGGTGCACTGGATAACCTTCTTTTCAACTCCTTGAAATTCTCTTCACATTCCTCTGTCCAGACAAACTTAACTCCTTTCCGAGTCAACTTGGTGATTGGATTAGATAACCGTGAAAAATCTTTTACAAAACGTCGATAATATCCAGCCAAACCAAGAAAACTTCGGATCTCAGTTACTGTTGTTGGTCTTGACCATCTTTTGATAACCTCTGTTTTTGCTGGATCTACAGATATCCCCTCTTTTGAGATTATATGACCCAAAAATGCAACTTTTTGAAGCCAAAATTCACACTTGGTAAATTTGGCATAAAGCTTCTCTTTTCTCAGGGTCTTCAATATAATTCTCAAGTGATCTTCATGCTCTTCCTTGCTCTTTGAATAGACAAGAATATCGTCTATAAAGACTACCACAAATTGATCAAGATAGTCTCTAAAGACTCTATTCATTAGATCCATGAAGATAGCAGGGGCATTAGTAAGACCAAATGGCATCACTATAAATTCATAGTGTCCATACCTTGTACGGAAAGCCGTCTTTGGTATATCCTCCCTTTTGACCCTTAATTGATGATACCCTGAACGAAGATCAATCTTGGAAAAGTATTGAGCTCCGCGTAGTTGGTCAAATAAGTCATCAATGCATGGGAGAGGATATTTGTTCTTGATAGTGATCTTGTTAAGTTCTCGATAATCAATGCAGAGTCTCATTGATCCATCTTTCTTCTTAACAAATAGAACAGGTGCTCCCCAAGGTGACGCACTAGGGCGTATGAATCCCTTATCAATATTCTCTTGGAGTTGCTTCTTCAATTCCTGCAACTCAATTGGGGCCATTCTATAAGGTGTCTTTGAAATAGGCAAAGCACCCGGTACGAGTTCTATTGAAAACTCAACTTCACGATTTGGTGGAAGACCCGGTAATTCCTCCGGAAAGACATCATCAAACTCCCGTACAATGGGCATATTCTTAATCGTGAGTTTCTCACCAACCATTTGAGATAAATAACCTTCATTTAGTGGAATCAATACCCATAAGATGGAAGAAATTTCCACTGGAAGGTTATGTTCATCCTTGCATTGATAGACGATCGTAGATTGATCTGGAATATGAAATGTGACTTCCCTTCTTTGGCAATTGATATGAGCTCCATGTAGAGAAAGCCAATCCATGCCAAGAATCACATCAAATTCCACTAAAGGAAGGATCACAAGATTTGCAGGAAGCACTTTCCCACAAACTTCGATCGGAGAAGAATTATAAACTTTTGATGCGATTGATGTGCCATTAGGTGTTGTCACGGCTAACTCAACATCTAATTGTTGAGGTAATACGGTGATACCCTTAGAAAAGTCTTCAGAAATAAAAGAGTGGGTGGATCCAGAATCAAATAAAACATTTGCTACTTTAGAGTGGATGGTAAGTGTACCTTTCACCACATCGTTATCGTACTCCACATCGCTGATAGAAATTGCATGTGACTTTCCTTTTTCTTTAGCCTTAAGAGTTTGTTGATGTCGACCATCATCATCAACCCTTGGATTTGGGCATTGATTGGCATAATGCCCCATCTCCTTGCACTTGAAACATTGAAGTGTTGTAGGTTCATTCTGTGTATCCCTTCCTTTGTTTGCGTCATTAGACATCTTCTTCCCATTATCACGGCATTCAAATGCCCGATGACCTTCCTTTCCACATTTAAAACATTTACTTGTCCCTTTAAGACAACTCCCTCCATGTTTCTTTCCACACTTTGAGCATAAGGGAAAGTTCATCTTCTTTTCCGTGTGCTCTTTAGATCTTTCTTTGAATTCCATCTTCCTCTTCTTATCAAACCCATGTGACTGATGGGTTACTCCAATCTCCATCTCGACTTTGAGAGCACATCGAACGATTTCCTCGTAGCTATTGAAGTCCCTTATGGCTAACGCCCTTCGAAGACTTGGTTTTAAGCCACTAAAGAATCGATCGATCTTACTCTCAGGTTGGATAATAATACCAGAAGCGTACCTTGCAAGTCTTGTAAAATTTGCTTCATAGGTACTAACAAATTCATCATCCATTTGCTTCAGTTCAAGGAACTCTTTCTCCATCTTTGTTCGGAGAATACGAGGGAAGTACTTATTGAAAAATAAGTTCTTGAACTCGTCCCATTCCATAGACTCAATTTCATCCCTTTGCCTTGTATTCTTAATAAGATTCCACCATTGATCAGCATCTCCTTCCAAACGATACACTGCTAGGATGACTTTATCATGCTCAGAACATTGAAGAACTGAAAATATCTTTTCAGTAGTACTAATCCATTGTTCAGCAACTAATGGATCAGTAGACCTGCTGAAAGATGGTGGACGCTGCCTCATGAAGGATTCAACAGAATGTTGCTCCCTCCTTTGTTCATTTGGAAATCCTGCATGATTCATAGCTTGAGAAAGTTGTGTGAGCATGGCTACAAGATTTTGCATTCCAGCTCCCATATCGTTTGGTTGCTCAGGGGGACAATCATTGCATTGCCCATCGCATTCCGCATTAACACGGTTCCTTCGGGTTCCAGCCATTGACTAAAATCAAGAAGAATAGTGTGAGCAACACTAATTATAATAGGAAACCACATAATTCAAGAATAAAATTTTCATGCTTAAGGTCTTATCCTAGGTTATTCAAGGCCATTTCTAAAACACTAAGATTGTGTTCTATGCTTAGACTTATCCTTAGGGTTCTTACTAAGGCTTTCACATCCTAGTTTCCAAAGGTTGACTATACCTTTCCTCTGATACCAACTATAACGACCCACACTTTACATACATTGTTAATACTTCAAAATTGAAGCACTCTTATTACAACATATGACAAAACCACAAAGGACCGTATAGGTATAGTGTCTTTAGAAACTGGGGAAACATAAACAACTGGTTCATAAATCTTCTACAGTGTCTCCCATTTATTTCATCATATCTAGGGTCCCTTTTAGCATATTCTACTTAATATCCATCTTCCTGACCTGGGGAAAAGAAAACATAAAAGGGTGAGCTCAAATGCTCAGCAAGGGAAAATAAAGGAAATAAAAATCATATCATATCTTTATGAAAATCAAAACCTGCAAAAGATATCATAATATCTTAACATGGAATAAATCATAGAAGTGAAAATGAGATCCCCATAATCATAACATAAAACTTGAATCTTTGTGGCATGCACACATAATCATGGAAATCATTTCTTGTTAGTCATGACTCATTGCCAAGACTATCTTAGTGGACAAAGTCCCTTTCTGAACCGAGTTCACTCCTCGTTTCAGTCCTGTATCACTGAACCGAAATAACCTTCCGTTCCAGCCATGTCTATCTCATGAGATATAAAATCATTACCCAATGCATTGGAGGGAGATATAGGTCCCACCCATCTTATAATGAATCCTTTCTTATGTGTGCCACATAATCATAAAACATACATCATCGCATAACACATATAACAAAAATGGGATTCTTGAAACATCATGACATCATAAATCAATTCATATAAGATAAAGGAATTCATAAACATAATTCCATCACAACATAGTCAAACCAATGTAAAAATATGGATAGAAACAGAACCCTTTATTATCTTAGATGGAAAATAATTTTGATAAAACACTTGAATTGAATTCTTGAGGAAAATATCCTTTCTTCTTCAAAAACATTTTTCCTTTCATAACATGTCATACAACTTTAAAATAAAAGAAGTTGATTAAAAATAAACTTGAAAACTTGTAAAGGAAGCTTCTTTGAAGTAATGTTTTAAAAATCCATTCATGCCGTATAAGTTAAAAAAAACATTCTTCGTACTTTTGTCGGAAAAGTCAAAAAGTACCTCGTACGGAAAAACGACAAAAGATTCCTTTCATATTCTTTACTAAAAACTCACCTAAGGGTAAAATTGGATTTAAACTATTTCAAGTGGATGGAAACAATATTACATATTGAGGGAACATGGATGTGGATGATAAAATACACCCCAGTAAATACTTACGAATAAACAATCTCGGATAAAAATGAGATTGTGATATTTCCCTTACCTTAGGTCCGATTAGCTTTGTACGTGTCCGAAGCTCCTGTATAATGGTTTAAATAATGTTATTGACTTATTCCAGAATCATACATATTGATATGAGATCATATATGGTCATATTATTAGCTTCTTGTTAGTAATATTTCATTGTTACTTGTTACTCGGGTCTTTATAACTTTTTGTTCTTATGCGTGTTTTGTCGAATAAATTCTTATTCTTATCTTTAGGTTATAGATAATTCATTTCCAGAATGGTATTAGTGTAGTATATACCATATTCATTCATTCAATTCATTTATATAATCATTATGAAATGAAGATCATGTAGAAGGAGTCGCATCACATCGTGGAGACGGTATTCCGTACGTACGCACGAGTGATGATATCGTTCCTTATGATCGTGGAATTGTATTGGAGTATATATATATATTATTTCAGTATCAATATTACTTAATAATAATCATATATAGTTACTGATTACACCATTATACCCATCCTTGTAAGGTGATGGTGGAAAATAGATTACACCACGGCGTGGAGACGGTATTCCGTACGTACGCACGCGCGGTGATTTCATTTTTCCGTAGGATGGATAGAAGGTGAATTAGGGTTGTTTCATATTTATAATAACATATCAGTATGTAAGTAATACTGATGTTATTACTTTATCATGAAACAACTAAAGAAGAAGAAGTTGAAGAAGAAAGAAATTGAAAAGATCGGTAATGGATATTACCTCTTCTTTGGAACGCCTTTTTGAATCCTCCACTTAAGGAACTAAGATTGGTCTTTGGAGAAGACCAGGACCTCTAGGATTATTCTAGGGAAGTGGATAAGGGAATATGGCAGGGGTTGGCCGAGCATGAGTGCTCAAATTGGTGTGAGGAGGAGGGGGAGGAGGTGCCCTTTTATAAGGGAGGAGAGGGGCACCTTAGGAATATCTCAAAATATTATTTTATATTAAAGTCAAAATCGGTTTATAATGGTTTCAAAGGGTCTTATTTCGAAGCTAAAGTGGGGATGGGTCGAAATCCTATCAACCAATAGAATTTAGACAAGTTTAGGATATTATTTTAACCTTATCAATTAAATTTAACTCTAAGTTAAATAATTTAACTTTTACCATGTCTTTTTGTTTTCTTTCACTATATGGTTAATACACTTACTATAACATGCCAAACGAACCCCAAATTGTTTATTATTAATATATATATCCTTATCTAAGTCATTTGGCCGAACCATAGATTTTTAGGAATAAAATAACGATTAATAATATAATATTTGATTTAAAAACTATTTTGTGTCAATTTTGACACTATTTGATATATGATTTTTGTGAAAGTCATAACAGAATTATATGTTCGAACCAAGTTAATTAAATCATTACTAATATATCATAGTAACCTAGAAAATTAGTTGAATTCATAAAAAGTCTCAAATTACATTTATTTTGGTATTTATATTATCAATTTTTTCAATATTTCATTAATAAGATAATTACTGCATCATCATTGTGTCATAATTAAATTACATTATTTGATGTCTAAAAATTACAAATAAAATACCATCATGTAGGAAATCTTTTTAGCTTTCTAATGAATATTTACAATCGAATTTATCTTATGTATAACCCTATATTAAAAATGATTTACTTATTAAACTTTGATTTTAACTATTTTAAGCCTTCTTTAAATAAATTAATAATAAATATCCTTATCTAATCCAAGTGGGCCTAAATGGTCATATTTTATTCCTAAGTTTGTTTTTGGTCGAATTACACTTGTCCAATAGAATTAGGACATGTGTTAGGGTAATATTAATATCATATTTACCCTTAGTTACCCTATTTACTATTAACCGCGGTAAAAATAGTAAAAAGTTACTATTCACCAAAAAATTATTTTCATCTCATTGAACCACATTTTAGTCCTTGATATTAACCGTGTCTCTCGGATTTTTGAAATTCCATTCACAGAAGCGGTAAAATTATGTTTTATGCAAAATTCAGTTTTTAACCTACCACTTAGTGGTTTCACTATTCATCAAAAATTGAAAGTTTTCAGAAAAATACCAAAATTTCACCCTAGGCTAATTTCGATATTCTGAGTCCAAAAATGAAGTCCATTTTGAAAAATAAAATTTATAAAATTTCAAAAAGTGGTTATTACTATTCATAACGGCTAGTTTTAATCGCATATTGTTGTTTAGTGAAACTCGGTATTGCGTACGACGCAAGCTATCGAGGAAGGTCGTGATTGCGTGTAAAGCAAGCCAAGAAAGTGTTGTGTAGAAAAAGATTCCTTTGATGATTTATATAACATAAAAGTCTCGGGTGTTACAGAAATGATGTTAACTGAAAAATTAGCCTAGGAGAATATCCACACTAAATTTCTTATGGTTCATCTAATTTAGCATACGAGTCATTTTGTAAGAGTGAGAACAGAAAAACATAAGAGCAATTTAATCATATGAAATGAATAATTTCTAGAATTATTACTATAGAATTAACTCATTAAAGTGTATAAGAGATAATGTGAATATATTGAAGTGTTAACTACTTTTTGAATAGTCATAAAATATGGTGTTCTAAAAGTAAATTCTATAAAATAATCAATACTATGATTTACATGAATATATATTATAAAATCACAAGAAAAATTATGTGGTGTGATTATATAAGTGATTTTAATAAAGATAAAATGAGAATATCATGAGAATATATTTGTGGTAATTTTAATTTTAAAATATTTAAATTTTTTTCAAGATGGAGAATTTTTCAGGAGGTATTGACTGCAATATTAGGATACCAAAAATCAGGGAGTGTTTCCATTTTTTAATATGGAAATAATATTCACATAATTCAGAAAATATTAAAGGGAAAATGGAAATTTAGAAATTTATTCATAATTGAGTATTGAGATCCAATACTATGAAATCATTGTAACTCTTGTGTCAAAGAGGGAACAATTATAGGGAGACTAAAACGAAGTATTCTAAATTGTATGATTTTTTTACTAGATTAAGTATTTGGTCATTTATGATTGAGAGGAATATTTTTTAATATTTGACTACATTTAGAATTAATTATTGGTCTAATTATGATTAATATTTGTAAAAAATCTCAATGAATTGAGAATATTATATTATGATAATATAAATGGTTTTAAAATAATATCATAGTCAACTATTTTCAAAGAAACCGGGAATCAAAGGTAATTTTCATCACATCATTACGAATTGTATTATAACTAGTTGTGAGAGGCTATCAATCTAGTTGGATGCTAGGAAACAAAGTAGGAGGTTATGTTTATGTCTGATACATTATAGGTTTAAAAGGATACCCATTGTAATCGCTTGTGGCCATGGTATAGAATTTGTGACTGGGAGCGAATAACCAATCTCAATAAGAAGTATATTTTTTATGAAGGTACCAATCCATGTAATAACACAATGTATTTCTATTTAACTTATTTATTATATTGCATATGGTATCATGTGGTTGGGTGAAGAATAAACATATCCACTCATCATAACTAAAAGTGTCGGTTCAAATTCGAATGGGTTAAAAGGTTGTATATATAATTAGAATTTGGTAAAGATAGTTCTACACTTATCCACCACATATCAGTGTACCTGAAGACATTATAGGGCACTATTGTTGGTATTAGTGATAACCTGGTTCCCATTGGTTGGATCTAATTTTTATACCCTAGGTATAATTAATTGAAATATTATAATTAAATATTTTAAGAGATATTTATAATAATTCAATTGAAAAATTTCAGTCCATTCCCTATAAAATAAGAAATCAAGGTTTCAACCAATTTTTTGAAAAAAATTAATTTGAGAGATGAAAATAACTTAATAAATTATTCAATGGATAAAGATCATTAACCACTAACTAAAGATAATTACAGTTATACTTGTTCTAAGAAAACTATTATATATGATCATTTTGATAAAAAAAGTTTTAGTTGTGATGAGTATGAGTACATTCCATCAATTGAAGTAATCTACATGGAAGTCATGGATTATATGAAGAAATATTCCCTTGAAGTTGTCACACATATGTTTTCATTTATTAAGGGACTATATGATGAACAAAATCAGTAGTAATTGAATGATAATGCAAGATGAGATGAATTATTTAAAAATATAATTATATTTAACAGTCCTAGAAATCATGTTGAAGATAAACAACGATCAATTATATTTTGTAATGAAAGATTCTCTTTTCCTAAAGATGAATTGAAAAATAGTGTTTATGATAATGTTTTTTATTGAATTGATCCATGCATTGGAAAATCAACATAAAACCTTTCTGAATGTCAGAATTCCTAATTGTTGGATAAATAAATGATAATTGTAGAGTCTAATAATTCTATACTAAAGGCTTGTCAAAACCAAGAATATCAGTTTATAAAGATGAAATGTGAATATGAAAATAGGATGAGGTCACTTGAAGATCATAATAGTTCTCTAAACATGAAATGTATTGAGATAGTTTTTCTTTTTATAAATATGGACATCACACAAGATGAATATCCATAATTATAAGGAAAAAAGAAGTGTTTACATAAGTGGTTCTGATAATAGTTTTGACATGAATTAACCCACAAGGTCCCCACTTAGGATAGAAATAAGCTGACTGTGGAACCCCAAGCCCACCTCCAAAAGGAAAGATGATAGTAACTATCACCTATTATGTATATCTAACAAAATGTAAGGCATTATCCTAAAATATCATACAAAAAACACATCTCCAATACATAATATAGCTAAATCATCAACACATTATATATATCCTCAAATGAACTTTGAATAATTAATGCATGAGACAAGAAGTACTGGAACACTCCTTGATATAAATAGAAGAGAAATAGTTTATCATGAAAGACTCTAAAATAAAAAGTGTTTGTATGTTCCTCAATACTTTATGTACTCCTAAATACCATGCATAATGTAATGGTCACCACCACCATCACATATCACCAATCTCTATAATCCATCACCATGCATCACCGAGTTATTTCTTTAAGATTGTTTTCCCAATTCCATATATACCCATCACATATCAAATCATATGTGTCATCTTCACTGATATAATTCAAGTTACAAAAAGGCCCATTAAGAGGTGTGTATAAACAAACCTTCTTAGATTTTTCAAATAAACAAAGTGATAACATGAATAATTAATTCATCCCAACTCTTATGTTGAGAGGTTTCTTGGGGGAAGACAAAGTGAGAAACCAGTACACTAAGTACTCTCAAAGATCCGAGTACTAATGAGTAACCAAATGGACGATTAGGAATAAAAACCCAGATATAATCGACTGTAAGAAGCAACAAGGGAATGAAAAAAAGTCCCAACCATTCCATATTTATCCCATGATTTTCATAATCTCATAATTAACTATGAATGCTCAGAGTACATAAAATCCTTTGAAATCCAAAGTAGATATCTAGAATCATTTTACATAAAAGAGGCAAAAAAGGAGTCCACGATGAGAAAAATTTCACAAAGAACCCCACATTGAGAGCTTTTAACTATTAAACCAATATCATAATCCATGAAGATGATCCTGGTTATAGCTAAATCACTTTTACTAGTTAAAGGAATAATACATCCTTTGAACCATAAAAACCCTTGTAACTTCCCAGTTCTAGAAGCCATCCAGAGGTGCCCCCTACCCGGTTGGTCACATGGACTCAAACACATTTCCCCGAATGCCAAAGGCTACCGAATAGCATTGAGGACCTTGGGTGTGATTGTGGGGAAACTATGCCCTCATAGGCAGAGTAATGCAGAGGAAAAAAATATGTATATAGTAGTGGAAGCAGTAATAACACCATACATCAGTATACAGTGGAAGACTGAAAGTAAGAAACAACAAGAGCACACATATAAATGATGCATGATATATATTTCTAGGAAAGAATCCAAACACGTCACAATTCTGAAATAAATTAATAAAACAAAGTAAAATAGAAAGAAGATAAAACTCCTCAGCGTCGCAAGCCTCAGCTTGGTCCCATACTCTAAAGCTCCTCAGCAATCAAGTACTTGAAGTAGAAGGGAACTTTAACTTATATAGACCTATATCAATATAATCTATTTGGGAACAAAATCATGACTGAAATAGGGTGTGAGACTAGATCACAGTAGACAACCACCCAATGATCTGTGCCTAATAGTCAATGAATATATATGGTTGGATATAAAAAAAGGGAAGCAGTAAACAAGGAAGTACTCAAAAGTAACAATCCTATAGTTTCAATTGCATTCGATTATCAGATTTCAAGTAAGAATCTAATCATAAGCAAGTAAACCTATAGGAATTACCCACAGCTGAACCCCTCTGGTCCAAACAAAATAAACACAAGCAACCCTCTGATAAGGAAACACAATCTAACCCCTCTGGTTTAGCATTTGCACAATCTCTATAAGGAATCACTAACTATCAATTCCCCCTATAGTCTCGTATTAGTAAAGAAAAGGCACTATGGGGAAGAACTTACATCACATTCCCCCTTTGTCCCATGTCGAGGAACTACAGAAACCATGAGGAAGCACTTACGTCAATTCCCCATATAGTCTCACATCGTAAAAGTAAAAATAGACACTCTGGAGAATCCCTTACACCCATTCCTTCTCTGGTATACTTCACCAGGCTCTCACGGCCCTGTGTAAGTAAAACGAGCACAAAAATTCCATACGGTCAAAGAAAACCTAGAGAAAGACATGGATCACAATCTACAACATAACAAAATGTTAGATAAAAAAACACTCCATCATATAGTTCTGGGCATGGTGAAAAACAAGGTAGCCTAACAATCTAAGCAGGACCAAATAGTCATAAAAAAACATTCATGGGAAAACGCTTCCAAATCATACCAATTTACACTATTAAAATTGAATTAACCTCTATTCAAGCATACAAGCATAACAAGAAATTAACAGGGCTAAAACAATAAACATGCAATACCTCATTCAAGGGTATTGGGAAATTTTGCACATATCACTCGATGAATTTCTACAGAAGGGAAAAAACTATCTACCTCAGTGTTGTAAGATCATTACATGTGAACCTTAAGCATCGAATTGACCATGAACACCATAGATCTACAAAAACATTTAAAACGTTCAACTAAGGATAACTCATGAAAGAGGAGGAAACATGAAACAAAGATCTATGATAAGGAAGAGATTACCGAGGAGATTCCAATGAAATAAATGATGGTCGATTCAGAGAACAGATGCTCTATCGGGGGATTAGGGAAGAATTGTGGTCATACGGATGCACTCGGATGAACTAGGTCGAGAAAGAGGTATTTCTGCCCGTCATACGCGACCGCATTACGTTTAATAAAAAAAGGAAAGTACACAACCTGTACTTTTATGTTACATAGCATGTACATTCCCTTATTGAGCCCCTCTTTAGGAATCCTCTAGGTCACCACACACGGTCGCATGCACAACCATTACATGGCCAACACACAGCTACCAGCAGTAACCGAGTACAAGGCGTGCACTCATAAAGTACACAACGTGTATTTAAAATATTTCCAGAATCTCCTATTTTCAAAAAAAACACTATAAAAAGGAAAACCTACATGAAAAGAAGATCAGGGTCCTTACAATATTCCCCCCTTAAGGAAAATTTCCTTTTAATTTCTTTAGTAAGGCGGATTATAAGAAAAATCCTCGAACATCTCCGACCATTGTGATCGTACATCGACCTCCCTCTCCCAAGTATCATCCTATACTTTCACGTGCTTCCATAGCAGTCATAATAGAGAAACGGAACGACCACAGAGAAACTTTTTACATTGATCAACAATCTAGATAGGATGCTTCTCAAAAGATGCATCCACCTCTAGCTCAACATCCTCGGGTTGAAAAGAATGAGATGGGTCTAAGATGTAACGTCGAAGTTGAGAAACGTGGAAGACATCATGCACATCCCAATACCTCTGAGGTAATTTCAATCGATATGAAACCATCCCAACTCTATCCAACACCTCAAACGACCCGATGTACCTTGGTGAAAGCTTACCCTGTCTTCTAACCTTCATATGTCCCAACATCTATTTGACAGAGAAGAACACTTGATCTCCGACCATGAACTCTAGAGGTCATCTCCGTTGGTCAGCATAAGACTTATGTTGTGATTGTGCAGTATCCATCATATTTCAAATCAACTCTATCTGCTCTGTGGTCTCCTGAACAAGTTGAGGTCCCAGCATAGCTTCCTCTCCTACCTTGAGTCAGCATAAGGGAGATCGGTATGGCCTATCATATAAATCCTCATATGTTCCATATTAATAGTTTCTTAAAAAATATTATTGTAGTAAAACTCCACAAGAGTTATGTTCTTATCCCAAGAACCTCCAAAATCTAGGATGCATGCTTGAATCATGTCCTCAAGCACCTAAATTGTACACTCAGACATGCCATTTGTTTGGGGGTGGTAAGTTGTACTCAAAAGTACCTGTGTACCCAAGGCCTTCTGTATCCCCTTACAGACCCATGAAGTAAAATTTCCATCCCTATATGAAACAATAGAGTGTGGAACCCCATTTAGACGTACAATCCATCAGATGTACAATCTTCCCAGCTCATCAACACTGAAGGTCTCCTTGATCGGCTAGAAGTGAGAAACCTCCGTGATTCTGTCAACGAGAACCCATACAACATTATTCCCTCATGGTGACCTCAATAATCCAATCATGAAATACTTCATGACGTCTTTCCACTTCCTCTGGGGAATAGTTAACTACTGCAAAATCCCTACTGGTCACTGATGCTCCTCCTTTACCTGTTGATAGGTGGAACACCTCATGATAAAAACAACAATATCTCTCTTCATACCTGGCCACCAATAATGATAATGTAAATCACAAAACATCTTGGTCACACCAGGATGAACTGCCCAAATTGAGGAATGAAATTCCCATATCAGCACCTCGCATATGTCACCTGACACCCTTACGCACCCTTGAACATGAAATATATCATCCTCACCTACTGTCCATTTAGGAATAGGTTCCTATCCTAACACGCTTTCCCATAGAACAAGGCATTCAAAATCATATAGCTTCCTCATTCACACTCGACCAAGAAGAATAGAGGTAATGACTTCAGAAGAATGAAATGTATGCCCCTGTCTGTCGTGCACCTCCGAATGCATCTCAGAGAATAGAGCCATAAGCAACCACTCACTGCTAGCCTCTTCAACTGCCTATATCTGAGTCCTCCTGCTCAATGCATCAGCCACTGAATTTCCTTTCCCAGGTGTATAGGAAATCTCAATGTTAAAGGACTGAAGGTAATCAACCCACCTTCGTTGTCTCAAATACAGGTCACACTGAATGAAGATGTACTAGAGACTTTTTTGGTTGACGAATACCACATAATTCCCTTCCAGAAGATAATGTCTCCAATAGTGTAAATCATGAATAAATACATCTAGCTTGAGATCATGCGTCAGGTAATTATTTTCATGTGGCCTCTACTGCCGAGACCCATAGGCAACGAATCCTTATCCATGCAAAAGCACTACTCCCAGACCGTTTCTTAATGAATCATAGTACACAGTATAGCCCTTTCTTAGCTCTAGAAGTACTAGTATCGGTGCTGAAGTCAACCTACCTTTCAACTCTAGAAAGAATGATTCATAAGAATCTAACTACAAGAACATTTAAACCTTCTTAATTAGGCCCGTATGTGGCATTGTTAAGCATGAAAAGTCCTATATGAAACATCTGTAGTATATAGACCTCCCTAGAAAACGTTGTACCTCAAAGTCATTCTTCAGATGCACCCAGGAAACTACTACATTCAATTTATTTGGGTCTACAGACACTCCTGTCTCTGAGATAACATGACCCAAAAATTGAATCTGGTCCATCAAAAAGTGGAATTTTGAGATCTTAGCATATAACTGATTCTCTCTCAGTGTACTCAAAAGGATCTCACGATGGTTAGCATGGTCATGTCGAGTGTGAGAGTACATGAAGATATCATCTACAAAGACTACCATGAAAGAATCCAAGTATGGATAGAACACTCAATTTATCAGTGCCATGAAGACTACAGGTGCATTCGTGAGATCGAATGACATAACCATATAATCTTATCAACTATACCTGCTCTGAAAGCCTGTAAGAGGTAAATCTAATGGTCTAAGGCACAACTGATGGTAACCATACCTCAAGTTAATATTTGATAGCAACCAGGCTCCTCAAAGTTGATGAAAGAGATCATCAGTACTTAGTAAGTGATATCTGTTCTTGACTTTCAATAGGTTTAACATCTGATAATCCACATAAATTCTAAGGGCACCCTTCGCCTTCATTGCAAATAGGATAGGAGAACCCCAAGGATAAGTACTGGTCCGGATGAAACCCTTTTCCAGAAACTCCTCCAACTTCTTCTTGAACTACTGTAACTATGGTGTAGCCATCCTATAAGGAGGAATGGACACTGGTGCCACTCCTGGCAGAAGATCAATAGAGAATTCTACCTCACGCTTCGGAGGAAAACCTGAAAAGACCTCTGAAAATATGTCCCTAAAATGATCCACCACTGAAGGAAAGTCTATCTGTGATATCCCCTGGTCATCTCGATATAGACTAGAAATCTTGGATGTAACTCCTCCAAACCCATGATGTTATGGTCCCGCTCTGCTCGCCCGGACATCCCATTCACCATTATGAAGAAACAGCCCGCCCTCTGGTGATATGAAACTCACCCTACGATGATAGTAATTGAAAACTGCTTGGAAGGGAACTAACCAGTCTATTCTGAGAATTAATTTGTAGCCCTTCATCTCTAAGACATTAAGGTCCCATAGGAAGTGACACCCAACAATATCTAGAGGGCACTCCTTGCACTGTTGTACACTAGTCATCTTTATCCCCAATGGTGTGTCTATCGTCAAGATATCAGCAGATGAAAATATATAGAGCCCAAGGCTCTCCACAACATCAACATATATAAATCTATCGGAAGCCCCCGTATCGAAAAGTGCAAAAGCTAAAACTGAGCCAATATGGATCATACCTAGACCTATAGAGGGTCTGAGATCCTGCTTCTACTGGATCTACACCACTATGAAAGTGTAGAAAGTACTGTGGCCCTCTGAACCTGTGTGACCACTCTGAGCTGATCCACCCAACTGTCGCTGAAATCCTGGCGACTGACAACCACAGCTGCGACATCCACCTTGGCCTGAACGACCGGAAGAACTCCAGTTCCCGGACTGGAGAGAAACTTGTGTTGTTCCTCCTGAACGCGGAGTCATAGATGAACCCCAATCCCTAGATGCTGGTGAGAAGAGTTGACAAAAGCACTAAATATGAACCATCTTGCAATAAGACTGACACTCCAATGGGCCTCTTGGGAAATTTGGACTCATATTCCCACTCTTTCTGCATTGGTATCACACCACTTGGATACCAGAAGAAGTGTCCCGC
Source organism: Viscum album (assembly GCA_963277665.1). NCBI lineage: Eukaryota > Viridiplantae > Streptophyta > Magnoliopsida > Santalales > Viscaceae > Viscum > Viscum album. The sequence continues at coordinate 954,020,220 of OY728143.1, read as the reverse complement.
CTCCTCGGATCACCACGCAAAGACCCCCTACAGCGCTTCATGCTGTCAAAAGGAGGAATAAAAAATCCAGATGTTGATCCACCTTGGATCAAAACTCCAAAATCCCTCAGATTTCACTCTATGATCAGCGACATAGTGAATATAGAAGTGATGGAAGTCATCCTAAAGATGTTCACCTGTGATCGGATGTCATGCCTGAGACCATCCTCGAACTTCTTTTCCATGAATAACACATCACCCGTTGGAATAGGCATGAAGCGTTGTAGATATGTGAAGCGATAAGAATGCTCCATAATAGAAAGACTACCCTACTCCAAAATCAATAACTCTCAGGCTCGATCGACTCTCAAAGTCTCTGAGTAAAAGTAGTTATATAAGGCACACTGGAACTCGTCCCACACCATAACCTAGTGGCATCCCTCCTATGAGATCACATCTCACAATCTCTTGGAAGAATCTCAAAGCATGTACGTAGCGAGCTTCACCCTCTTTTCTAGAGGCTTCTCCATATTCTCGATGGTTGAAATCATGGATTCTAACCATGAATATGCAGCCTGAGGTCCTCCTTCCCCTGAGAATGTGGGAGAATGCTTCTACTGGGAAACCCATGTCAACTCTGCCATAGAAGGGACAGGATGTGGTACTCCTTAGAAGGTCTGCATAAAGCTCATAAAGCCCTTTCGGAACAGTTCATTAACACCTGTGTCCGGAATGACGGTTAGTGCCAAGACTGGCACAACTAGAGGATCTGTAGGTAGTCCCTAATCATCTATGTTTGTTGTCTGATCGCTTCTCAGTAACAGGTAGACAACTAGAGGATGACTCGGTGGCATGGATCTGTAAGGTCAATCACACACCTTATATCATGATTAACATGGACTGTAACTAGGAGCGTATGAAGGAAACATGAGAAAGAAAGCATTCAAGTTTTTTAAAAAATGGATACATGACATGTATAATGACTACATGGCATGTTCCATGAAGCCTTTCACATGGGTGTGTACTCTTTCCAAAACTGGTCGTGTAACACCCCATACACAACGTGTTTCATAACATACGACCTGTACTTGAATTTTCTTTCCCTGCTCGAGTTCTTCTACATGGATAACCCACACAGTTCTCATAGAACAAGACTACAAGGCATGTTCGTGTCAGACACGGGTGTACTAGGCAAGATTCACCGACCCGTGTTGTTAGTGACATGACCGGATACACGGCTCACACTACACGGCGTGTTCTAGATGGACATGGTGTGAACTTCTAGGATTCAACTACCCGTGTTGTTAGTTACATTGGTGGACACACGACTGAAACTATAAGGCATGTTTGTGCCAAACACGATGTGTACTAGGAAGATTTAACCGACCCTTGTTGCGCATCACACGGCCGTATACTAAGGTTACACTACAAGTAATGTTCTAGATGGACACGAAATGTATCAGAAAAGACTCAACAGACCCATGTTGTTAGTGACACCACCGGTTAAATGGTTCTACAACACGACATGTACATGAAGAACACAACGTGTCCTACCAAAGAATTTCAAACCCTGTGTCCCCGCCCACACAGTCTGAGACACGACTAGAGACTACACGGAGTGTACATAGTGTACACAGTGTGTACTTAATAAAAATAGTTTCTTCCTGAATAGAAGAACACATGGCGTGTATTCATCATTACATGATGTTTATTCTTGGTTTTTTCGATCAATTGGCCTCAGAAACAACTCTGAATCCTAGATAAACACATAAATGAACATTGAAAGTGCTACATTCTGATCCATTAGGGCCCATACTCCCCACAAATCAAATCTTGGAATATTATACATGTTATAACAAGGAAAACAAGGCAATGATCTGCCAAATTCTGGTTCATGAGGGCCCATAACACCTCAAGAACCAAAGTTTGGCTTTCATTCAAAAAATTCTTACTCAAAGTAATACCCTATCAAAAGTAGGTATTATATTAAGACATCTATCACAACAACATAAATATCTAGAACAACATCTATCACAACAACATGCAATCACTAATGCACCCTAAATGACAAGGAATGAATGCATGAAATGTGATTTCTAGTAAGTGCCTATATGATGCATGATATGGAATACCCTCATATCATCGGGTTGAAATAGAAATAGAACATCAATAACATAAATAATAATAGCACAAAACATGTGAATCACCCAATGGTGAAAATCAAATCAATAGTAAAATTACAAAACTAGAAAAATTGCAATAAACAAGGTAATTTTGATTTACTTTGTACACATGTTAGCTACTCTAGGGAACAACTTATTACCAAGTACCTATTCTACACTATAACTGAATATAGTCTCCAAAAATTATTTCAAGAAGAAAATAATACTTTGATACCACTTTTTAACATCCTGGTTCCAGAAGCCACCTAGAGGTTCCCCATACTCTGTTGGTCACATGGCCTCAAGCACATTTCCATGAATGCTAGATGCTGCCAACATGAAGCGAGGAGCTTGGGTGTGATATTGGGGAAACTATTCCCTCATTGGTAGAGTAACACAGCATAAAAAATAGGTATACAGTAGCGGAAGCAGTAATAACACCTTACAAAAGTATATAATGGAAGACTGAAAGTATGAAATAATAGTAGCACACATATAAATGATGCATGATACACATGTCTAGGAAAGCAACCAAACACATCATAATTCTAAAATATAGTACTAAACCAATGTAAAAAATAAATTAGATATAACTCATCATCATCGCAAGCCTTATCTTTGTCCCATGATCTCCAGCTCCTTAGTAGTCAAGTACATGAAGTAGAAGGGCGCTTTCCCTTATCTAGACCTTCTACAATATAATATTTTTGGGCCCAAAATCATTACCCCAAAATGGTGTGAGACTAAATCCTAGTAGGAAACCACCCAAATATCTGTTCCTAATAGTTAGTGAATATATATGGAAGGATATAAGCAAAGAGAAGAAATAAAATGGAAGTACTCAAATGTAACAATCCTACATTTTCAAATGCATTCAATTACCAAATATCAAGTAAGTATCTAATCATAAGCAAGGAACCCTCTAGGAATTACTCACATCCTAAACCCTCTGGTCCAACCAAAATAAACACAAGCAAACCTCTGGGGTGTACACACTGTCTAACCCCTCTGGTTTAGATTTTTCACAGACTCTCTGAGGAAGAACTCACTATCAATTCCCTATATAGTATCGTATCTTTAACTAAAAGGAAGTTTGGGGAAGCTATTATGTCACATCCCACTTGTGTCCCACGTTGAGGAACTAAAATCACTCTGATGAAGCACTTGCGCCAATTTTCCCTATGGTCCCGCTTCGTAAAAGTAAAAACATACACTCTAGAGAATCCCATATGTCTATTCTCCATTTGGTCTACTACACCAGGTTCTCATGACCCTGTGTAAGTCAAACGAGCACAAAAATTCAATAAGAAAAAAAGAAAACCTTGAGAAATACTTGGCTAATAGTCTACAACATAACAGCATGTCAGATAAACAAACACTCCATCCTATAGTACTAGGTATGGTGAAAAACAAGGCAACCTAACAGGATAAGTAGGACCAAACAGTCATAAAAAACATTCATGGGAAAAAAATTCCCAAGAATAGAAATTTACCTTAATCACATTCAATTATCCTCTATTCTGGCATACAAGCATAATAGGTAATTAACAGGGATAAAACAGTAAACACGCAATACCCCGTTCAATGATATTGGACAATTTTGCACATATAAATCATATGCTTTCTACAAAAAGGCACAAACCACCTACCTCGGTGTTATAGGATCATTATACGTGAACCTCAAGCCTGGAATCACCTAAGAACACTATATATCTGCAAAAACATCTAAAACATTCATATAAGGATAACTCATTAAAGAGGATGAAATAGGAAACGGAGCTCTAGAAGATGGAAGATCTTACCGCGGCTATTCCAACACAATCAACGATGGTCGATTTATAGAACGGATGCTCGATCGGGGGTTCAGGGAAAAATTGCGGTCGTATGAACACTCTCGAAGGAACTAGGTCAAGAAAGTGGTGTTTCTGTCCATCAGACACATCCCCGGTACGTTTAATGAAAAAATTAAAGTACACAACATGTAATTTTGAGGTACACAGCATGTACTTACCCTTACCGAGCCCCGATTTAGGTAGCCTCTAGGTCACCACACACGGCCGTGTGCACATCCATTACACGGCCAACACACGACTACTTGCGGTAACCTTGTACACGACATGTACTCATAAAGTACAGGACATGTATTTCAAAAATTTTCAGAAACTCCTATTTTCTTCAAAAACACCAGAAAAGGAAAACATACCCGAATAAAATATCCAGGTCCATACAAACATCCCCCCTTAAAGAAAATCATCCCCAAATTTCCTTATCAAGGTGGCGTAGAAGAAGAATCCCCGAAAAGCTCTGGCAACTACGATCATACATTTTACTCCCTCTCCCAATTCTTGTCATGTACTCGCCCGTGCTTATATAGAACTCATACCACAAAAATTGATTGGCCACATTGATCCTTCATACATTGATTCACAATATAGATAGGATGCTCTTCTTAATATATATATCCACCTGTAGCTCAACTTCCTTGGGTTGAAAAGCATGAGACGAGTTTGAGATGTTACTTCATAGTTGAGAAACATGGAAGACATCATGCATAGAATGATACCTTTAAGGTAATTAAAACCGATTGGAAATCGGCCCAACTCTCCCTTACACCTCAAATGGCTTGACGTACCTCAGAGAAAGCTTACCCTATCTCCTAATCCTCTTATGTCCCATCCTCAGTGTGACACGCAGGAACAGCTGATCTCCAACCTCGAACTCCAGAGGTCATCTCCATTGTTCATCATAAGACTTCTGTCATGACTGTGTAGTATCCATCCTATACTGAATCAACTCTATCTACTTCGTGGTCTCCTTGACATGTCAAGGTCCCAACATAGCTGCCTCTCTTGCCTCCATCCGTTATAATGGTGATTGGAATAGTCTTCCGTACAAATCCTCATAAGGTTCCATATAAATAGTTTTTTGAAAACTATTATTATAGGAAAACTCTACAAGAGGTATGTGCTTCTCCCAAGAACCTCCAAAATCGTGGATTCATGCTCAAAGAAAGTCCTCAAGCACCTGAATTGTATGCTCGGGCTGGCCATCTTTCTGGTGGTGGTAAGCTGTTCTCAAAAGCACCTATGTACCCAAATCCTTCTGTAGCCCCTGCCAGACCCGAGAAGTAAAACGTACATCACTATCTGAAACAATGGAGTGTGGAACCCCATATAGACATACAATCCCTTAGATGAATAATCTTCCTAGCGCATCAACACTAAAGGTCTCCTTGATAGGAAAGAATTGAGAAACCATCGTGAGTCTGTCAATGACAACCCATACTGCATCATTCCCTCAAGGAAACCTCGACAATATGGTCACGAAATCCATCACGACATCATTCTACATTCCCTCGGGAATGGGTTACTACTGAAAAAGACCTGTTGGTCGCTGATGCTCTACCTTCACCTACTGACGGGTGAAACACCTCATGACAAAACAAGAAACATCTCTCTTCCTACATGGACACCAATAATGACGGTGTAGATCACGATACATCATGGTGACACTAGTATGAACTGCCCAAACTGAGGAATGAATGTCCCGCATTAGCTCCTCACATATGTCTGCTAACACCCATATGCGCCACTAAAAATGCAAGATCTCATCCTCATTTACTATTGATCCAGTAATATGGTTCTCTCATGACAGTCTTTCCTATAGGACTAGGCCTTCAGAATCTGAAAGCTGCCACATTCGCACTCGATCAAGAAGAGTAGATGTAATAGATATAGAAGAATGAAACGTCTTCCCCTGTCTATCGTGCACGTCCAAATGCATCTCAGTGAATTGTCCCATAACAATCCACTGACTTCTGGCCTCCTGAACTGCCTGTATTTGTCTCCTCCTCCTTAGTACATTAGCCACTTCAATTCCATTCCCAAGCGTATAGGCATGGTAAATGTCAAAGGACTAAAGGTACTCAACCCACCTTCATTGTCTCAAATTCAGGTCATGCTGAGTGACGATGTATTGAGACTTTTTTGGTCAATGAAAACCACAAAATTATCTCCCAGAAGATAATGTATCCAACATCATAAAGTATGAAAAACTGCAACCGGTTCAAGATCATGCGTCAGGTAATTCCACTCATGTGGCCTCAACTTTCGAGACCCATATACAATGACTCCATCCCCCTGCATAAGCACTAATCCTATCCCGATGCAAGATTATTCATATTACACAGTATATCCCTTACTCGGCTCTATAAATACTAGTGTCGGTGATGAATTCAAACTCCCTTTCATCTTCTAAAAGGCCTATTCACAAGAATCTGACCACAAGAACATTTTACCCTTCTTAATATGTCATGTCAGTGTCATTGCTAAGGGTGAAAAGTCCTATATGAAACGTATTTAGTATCTATCCAGTCTTAGAAAAATCCTTACCAAAAAGAGCTTCATTGGATGCACCTAGGAAAATGCTGCTCTCACTTTCTCTTGGTCTACTTACACTCATGTCTCTAAGATAACAAGACCCAAAAAGTGAATCTGGTCTTTACAAAAGTGGTATTTTGAGATATTATCATATAAATTATTCTCTCTCAGTGTACTAAAAATGATCTCAATATGGGTTGCATGGTCATGTCAAGTGTGAGAGTACACCAATATATCGTCTACGAAGACTACAACAAATAAATTCAAGTATGGATGGAAAACTCGGTTCATGAGTGCCATGAAGACTACACGTGAATTCATGAGACCGAACAGAATAACCATATACTCATATAGACCATACCGTCTTCTTAAGGTTGTAAGAGGTATATCTGATGGTATAACGTGCAAATGATGGTAACCAGATGTCAATTTAATCTTCCAGAACACCCGGGCTCCTCGAAGCTGATCAAAGAGATCATCAATACTTGGAAAGGGATATTGGTTCTTGAATATCAACTAGTTCAACTTATTAAAATCCACATAATGTCTGAGGCTACCATGCACCTTCTTTGCCAATAGGACAGGAGAACCCCAAGGAGAAGTACTGGGTCAGATGAAACCCTTTTCTTGCAACTCCTCCAACTTCTTCTTGAGCTATTAGAACTCTAGTGTATCCATCCTATAAAGAGGAATGGACACCAGTGCTTCTCCTGGCACAATCTCAATAGAGATGTCTACGTTACGCTCTGGAAGAAAACCTAAAAAGTACTCTAGAAAGATTTCCCTGAAACGATCCACCACTGGAGGAAAGTCCATCCTTGAAGTCCCCTAGTTATCCAAATATAGACTAGAAATCTGTGATTTATCTCCTCCCAACCCAGGATGCTCGGCTCCCACTCTTCTCAATTGGACATCCCAATAACCCTTACAAAGAAATTGTCCTCCCTCTAGTGATGTGAAACACACCCTACAGTGATAAAAATTGAAAACTTCCCAGAAGGTAACTAAACAGTACATTCTGAGAATAACATCATAGTCTGTCATATCTAATACATAAAGGTCCCATATGAAGTGACACCCATCAATCTCTAGAGGGAACTCCTTGAACTGTCGTACACTAGCAGTTCTTGTTCCCAATGTTGGGTCTAACATCAAGATATCGGCAGAAGAAATGATACAGATCCCAAGGCTCTCCACAACAACAACAAATAAAAATATATGGGAAAACCCTGTATCGAAAAGAGCATAAGATAAAACTAAGGCAATTAGGATCGTACCTAGAACTATAGAGGGTCTGGGATCCTACTCCTGGTGGGTCTTCTCCACTACAAATGTCTGGCCCGTACTGCAGCCCTGTGACCCTGCCTAACCACTTTGAGATGATCCACCCTACTGTTGCTAAAATCTTGGAAACTGGCTACCACAATTGTGACCCGTACCTCATCCTAAACTGCTGGAAGAACTCTAGTTCTCTAACTGGTGAGAAACTGGTGGTGCTTCTCCAGAATGCAGAGTCATAGAAGAACCCCTATCACCAGCTGCTGGTGAGAAGAACTAATATAAGCGCAGAGTATGACCCATCTTTCCACAAGATAGACACTCCACTGGGTCTCTTGGGAAATGTGGCCTAGTATCCTCGCTCTTTTCTCACTAGTATCACACCACATGGCTACTGGAAGAAGTGTACCACCTCCTCAGATCACCGCATGAAGACCCCCTGCGGTGCTTCCTTCTATCAGAAGGAGGGAAACTAACTCTATATGTCAAGCCTCCCTAGCTCCCAACTCTATAATCCCTTATATTTCACTCCTTGATCTACTCCTGGTTGACTATAGAAGTGATGGAAGTCATCCAGAAGATGGTCACCTGTGATTGGATGTTGTGCCTGAGACCATCCTTGAACTTCCTTGCCAGGAATAACTCCTCACCTCCTAGAATAGGCATGAAGCACTACAACTCTATGAAGGAGGAAGAATACTCCATATAAAAAAGAGTACCCTACTCTAGACTCATGAACTCTCAGGCTTGATCGACCCTCAAAGTCTCTGGGTAGAAGTATTCATAAAAGGCACACTGGAACTCATCCCACACCATAACCTGTTGGTGTCCCGCCTGTGAGATCACATCCCACCATCTCTTGGAAGAATCTCAAAGCATGTATGTTATGAGATTCAAACACCTATCTAGAGGCATCTATAGATGCTTGAAGATAGAAAGAATGGCTTCTAATCACAACTCTTCAGCCTGAGGTCCTTTTTCCTCTATGAATATGGGAGGATGCTTCTGCTAGAAACCCCGCATCAACTATGCCATAGAAGGGGTAGGATGCGGTACTCCTTGGAAGTTATGCATAAACCTCATAAAGCCCTCTCGGAATAGCACATCATACCCTATGTCCAAAATCACGACTGGTTCCAAGACAGGCACAACTAGACGATCCACATGTAGTCCCTAATCAGCCATGTCTGGTGTCTGATCACTTCCTGGTAATCGGAGGACAAGCAGAGGACGTCTCTGTGGCATGACTTTGCAAGGTCAGGCGAATACCTTAGATTAAGATTAACAGGGACTACAACTAGAAGTGTAAGAAGGAAACATGAGAAAGAAATCATTCATGTTTTTCAAAACATGGATACACAGTGTGTATAATCACTACCTGATGTGTTACCGAAAGCCTTTTACATGGGCGCATACACATGCCAAAATTGGTCGTCTAACACACCATACATGGCATGTTGTCTTAACACATAGCATGTACATGAATTTTCATTCCCTATCTGATTTCTTCTACATGGATAACCTACATGGTTCATATTGAAAAAGACTACATAGTGTGATTGTGCCAGATACAACATGTACTAGGCAAGTTTTACTGACCCGTGTTGTCAGTGACAGAGCTAGATACATGGCTCACACTACACGGCATGTTCCAGATGGACACGACATGTACTACTTATGTTTCATCTTCCTGTGTTATTATTTACATGGGAGGACACATGGATGAAACTACATGCCATGTTTGTGCATGAAACAGTGTGTACTAGGAAGATTTAACTAACTCATGTTTCTTGTCACATGGTCGGATACTTGGGTTACACTACACGGCGTGTTCCAGATGGACACGATGTGTATTAGAAAAGACTCAACCGACCTGTGTTGTTAGTGATACGGCCGGTTACATGGTTCTACAACACGACATGTACATCTGGTACACGGCGTGTCCTACCAATGATTTCCAAACCCCATGTCCCCACCCACAGTGTCAGGGACATGACTAGAGACGACACGACGTGTACATACAGTACACAATGTTTTCTTAATAAAAAAAGTTTCTTCCTAAGAAATAGAACACATGGTGTGTATTCTTGGTTTTTCCAAACAGTAGGCCTCATAAACTACTCTGAAACCCAGAAAAGCACTTAAATAAACATTGAAAGTGCCAAATTCTGATCCGTGAGGGACAATACTCCCCCAAATCAAATCATGGAATCTTATAAATGTTATAAAAAGGAAAACAAGGCAATGATCCACCAAATTCTGGTTCATGGGGGCTTATAACACCTCAATAACAAAATTTTCATGTTCATTCAAAAAAAACTTAAACCGATAAATACCATATCAAAATCAGGTATTCTATCAAAGAAACTATCACAATAGCATTAATATATAGCACAACATCTATCACAACAACATGGAATCACTAATGCACCCTAAAAGGCATGGAAGGAATGCATGACATGTGATTTTTAGCAAGTGCCTTTATGATGCATGAGATGGCATACACTCATCTCATAAGATTGCATCAAAAATTTAACCTTAATAAAATCAACAATAATGGCACAAAACATGTGAATCACCCAATGATGAAAATCAAATAAACTGTAAAATTTAAAAAAAAAGAAAAATTGAAATAAACTACGTAATTTGGATATTCTCATTACATAGGTTAGCTGCTCCCAGGCAAAAATTATTACCAGGTACCTATTCCATCCTTTCCCTGACTATAGGATCTAAACAGTAAGTTAAAAGAAAATAATCCTTTGATTCCACTTTGTAACATCTCTCTTCTGGAAGCCACCTAGAGGCGCCCCGTACCCGATTGTCCGCATGGCCTCAAGCGCATTTCCTCGAATGCCATAGGCTTTCGACTAGTAGTGAGGGAAATATGTGTGATAATGGGGAATCAATGAACACATTGGCAGAGTAACACAGTAGAAGAAAAAGAGGTATACATTAGCGGAAGTAGTAACAACACCATACAACAGTATACAATGGAAGACTAAAAGTAAGAAACAATAGGAGCACACATATAAATGATGCATGATACATATGTTTTGGAAAGCAGAAAAACACATCACAATGCTGAAATAAAGTACTAAAACAAGTACAAAAGAAACCAATAAAACTTCTCAGCATCACAAGCCTCATCTTGGTCCCATGCTCTCCAACTCCTCAGTAATCAAGTACCAAAAGTAGAAGGGAACTTTCCTTTATCTAGACCTGTAACAATATAATCTTTTTGGGCCCAAAATCATGACCCAAATAGGGTGTGAGACTAAATACCAGTTGGAGACCACCCAAATATATGTGCCAAACAGTCATTGAATATATATGGCAGACTATAAGCAAAGAGAAGCAGTAAACAAGGATGTACTCAAAAGTAACAATCTTACAGTTTCAAATGCATTCAATTATTAGATATCAAATAAGCATCCAATCATAAGCAAGGAACCCTCTAGAAATTACTCATAGCTTATCCCCTGTGGTCCAATAAAAACAAACACATGGAACCCTCTAGGAAGTACACATTGTCTAAACCCTATAGTTCAGTTTTTGCGTAGACTCTCTGAAGAAGAACTCACAGTTAATCCCCCCTATAGACTTGTATCGGTAACAAAAAGGCACCCTATGGAAGCACCTACATCACATCCCCCCTCTGGTCTACATTGAGGAACTACATACACTCTGTGGTAGAATTTACATCAATTCCCCTTATGGTCTCGCATCGTAAAAGTAAAAACAGACACTCTGGATAAGACCTAACATCCATTCTTCATCTACTCTATTACACCAGGTTTTCATGACCCTCTGTAAGTCAAACGAGCACAAAAATATAGTACGACCAAAGAAAACCTCATGAACTACTTGGCTAATAGTCTACAATATAGCATCATGTCAGATAAACAAACACTCCATCCTACAATACTAGGTATGGTGAAAAACAAGGAAACCCAATAGGCTAAGAAGGACCAAACGGTCATAAAAAACATGCATGGGAAAATTCTTCCAAAGCATAGAAATTTACCCTATTCACATTCAATTAACCTCTATTCTAGCATACAAGAATAATAGGCAATTAACAGGGCCAAACCTGTAAACATGCAATACACCGTTCAAGGGTATTGGGAAATTCTGCACAAATAACTCAAAGAATTTCTACAGAAAGGCACAAACCACCTACCTCGGTGTTTTAGGATTGTTATATGTGAACCTCAAGCCTTGAATTTCCCATGAACACTGTGGATCTACAAAAACGTCTAAAACGTCCAACCAAGAATTACTCATAAAAGAGGAGAAAACTGGAAACGAAGCTCTCGAAGAAGGAAGAGATTACCTAGGTGATTATAATGCAATCAATGTTGTTCGATTCAGATAACGAATGCTCAATCTTGGGTTCAAGGAAGAATCGCAACTGTATGGACACTCTCGGATGAACTTGGTCGAGAAGAAGGTGTTTCTGTCCCTCAGAAGCGACCCCGATATGTTTAATGAAAAAAAAGAAAAGTACATGGAATGTATTTTTGAGGTACACAGTGTGTACTTGCCCTTACCAAGCCTCTCTTAAGGTGGCCTCCAGGTCACCACACATGGCCATGTGCACAACCGTTACATGGCCATAAAATAGTAACCTGCGGTAACTGAGTACACGACATGTACTCATAAAGTACACAACGTGTATTTCAAAAATTTCCCAAAACTCCTCTTTTCCTAAAAAACACCAGAAAAAGGAAAACATAACTGAAAATAATATCCGGGTTCTTATAACCCTATTACTAAAAAACACAAGTACTACTTAATAATCCAATAATCCATGCAACTTATGTAGAATTTTTTTATGGGTTGCACACCTTATTAATGGGTATAAAATGATAGAGGGATTAAGTACCATGATGGAGTACCCACACCCTACTTATGCTCTAGGGGGTGAGTATTGACTCTGTAGATAAAGGACTCATTCCCTAACATAAATATATCTCCAAGGGAGTATTTTACCAATTATCATTCCCATGATCACTCATGCATATTTTCATTTACCTTATAAAAAATAATATGAAATATATCTATGTCATCTTATAATAGCCTTATATGGAAAAAGGACTACACCATTGTGATATATATATATATATATTCATGATATAATATCTATTTATGAAAATTGTACAATAGATAAAAAATGTATATTTTATCACATAGGATACATGAGATGTTATATGGTGGGACCCGAGGCTTATTTCAAGATTATAATTTAGGTACTAAATATACATATTGAATAAATCATCTCAATATGTAGATCATGAAGCCTCAGATAGGTCTTTGATTTGATTTCATCAGAAAAAGCTACAATCAAATCCATAATCTATAATAATAATGATAATAATAAAAATAAAAATAAAAATAAAAATAATATTATTATAAAAATAAATATATAAATATGGTAATGGAAGGTGAAACCAGAAGACCCCTTTTCCTTATTAGTATACTAATTTATTTATTATAATAATTTTAATCAAATCCTCTCCTCTTTCTAATCATGTAGAACAAGCTATAAAATCTCTTCAACCACATGAAACACCACTTGACTCTCTCTAATAAAAGAGCATGCAGACCTCATTCTAGGGTATTTCGATGACCATCATCTATATCCACCTCCTAGACCTGACATCACCGAACCTACCATGATTTTTTTCTTGCCACTATCGCTCTCAATATGAACCATCACCATTATTTGATGTTCCACTACATTGAAAACTATTGCAGATATATTTTCTTCCATCAATCACCCATAATCATTGATTTCCCATTTTCATAGGGTATCCACCACCCATCTTCCAAACCATACCACTAGGCCACCACCCAGCCTTCTATATTATTATTTCACACTACTTCTGTCCATCGCTATGGCTGGTGGATTTTTCCTAAGCATGTGAGGGAGGGAAGAAGGGAGGGATACTATTGATGCCCCCCCATTCATCATTTACCCCTAAAAACAATCACCATAAATATCAATGTTAAGATAAATATTTTCCATAACAAATATTTTTCATGGTATAAAGAGTATAATATGAAAATAATGGGTTGATTTTACTAAGGGTATATTCAGAATAAATACTAATAATACATGCTAGTTCATTGATAAATAACAATGGTTATTTAAAAAACATCAATCAAGAACACCTGAATAGTAAAATAACATTAAATAAATTATGGTATATCAATGGAAAATATTTATTGCATCAATACATAATTATAACTATTGGTTTTTCTATATTTTTCAGATAATAAAATCATTTATGTCATTTTAAATTTGATCTCACTCCATTGATGATTTCACCATCAATACCTAGACTCTCAACCTTTTTCCTCTCTCTATGTTTCATTTTATCCAATAGAGGTTAACCATAGAGAGAGTTTATATAATGGATTCAAATATAACTATTTTTCATGGGTTTCCAACAATTAATAAATAAATTTGTTATTAATTATTTTCATTAAATGGAAAAACTATGAAAAAAATCCAAGAAGCTGATATGAGAACCCAATATTTAATACTCTTAATGTATAATTCCCACCATGATATAACCACTGCGTTTGTTTCCCTATTTGATGATGCATTGATTGGTTATAATAAATTCTTTAAGATAATCCATGCGTACTGATTTTTTTAATTCATTATTTATTTTTATGAATGACTTTACACACTAAAAAATTCATTCCATCTCATCCAAGGGGTAAACACGACACCATCTAATTGACAAAATATTGGATTTTTTTCAAAGTCATCTACTTGGGTGTTTTTTTGTTTTACCCTTGAGAATATCCCAAGACTCAAAAAAATCAAAATAGAGTTAATTTTTATATATAAAAATAATGGATCACTATATGTTATACTAGTAACAAGAGTCACCCTAGTGGAAATATGATCACAACATCATATTAATATTTAAATATTGAAAGCTCTTGAAAAAATGTAACTTATTCTCCAGTCAATTTTGATTGTACTTGTGTAGTTGTTTCTTCTAGTGCTAGACTACAGTCATAATATGGTGATATTTTGGGGGAGAAAATGATAGTATATCTTCCAATGTTTCAAGGGTGTGTATAAATAATATAAAGAAGAGTATATACCCCATTAATGATTAATTTTTTGTGGTTTATACCAATAAATTAAATCCATAAATTATTTCCAAAAAACTACTGAAGATAAAATAAGAAATTTCACTTTTCCACTGTTGATATTGTGGGAATTTGGAAACAAGCCTATTTTTTTAAAATTAACATATGAATATTATAGAAGACCTATATTTTGTGGGTGAAACATTGAGGTTTATAAGAGATCTATTGTATAGAAACTATCTTTATAAAAAGGTAGAAATTAGTCAATCATGAATAGATTAAATTTTTTTGAAAACATTTGTGATTTTTTTATGAAAAGTAGTCATAGTTATATAGAGTACTGGTATGTACCAACCATATATAAATCATAAAAAATTTAAAAATATGGACACATTTGAAATTGAAGGAAGAGAGAAATGAAGAATAATCTTTCTTTAGGAATAAACAAAATAAAATATGTGAGAAAAATACTCCCAAGAAGTAAGGATAGTTAGATAAAATGAATTTCAAACCAACAATGAAAATATGATTCTAGTGTGGTAATAGGGGACATATTGTTATAAATGTAATTAATCCATGATGATTACGATAAAGGAATCAAGTTAGAATAGAAAGAAGATTATTATAATAGAGGTAGAGGAGGATTGGTTAGGTTCAAGACATCTATGATGAATAATATTAATGTCATAAGATGTTTTCAAAAAAGTATAATCAAAACGATTCTATGAAGTAGTGTTTAAGGTGAAAATTTTATAGTCATACAGAATTGAAATTTATGACATGACTTCCATAACAAAAATAATTGTTTATTAAAAAAAGGTGAAACATTGTTTACCATAAGGGAAAATGCTACTACTATTAAAATGGAGCCTACATAAAAAATACGTTTGATCATATTTATCAATGTTTATTAATAATATTTCAGTAATAGCTTAAATATGATAGTATGTTAGAGAAAGATGAAAAATAATTAATGTAATTTTCTTACAAAATTCGCCAAGTGCATTCCTACCGAGAAGAAAGGTAAAAAAAACAATAAATCCATGTTAAATAAAGATTTTTAGGTATATAAAGTGATATAAATATCTACCATGAAGAATAATCTATATTATAGTTCTTAAATGAGTCGAGTTATTAGGTTCATATCCAAGTATCATCCTCTCTACTATTGTTAAGGAGTTTTTTGAGACTCACTTAATTCACATACTTATTCATGTAAACTAAATTGTATACGAATTTGAAGGTGTTATTTATAGAAGTATAACATTAAAAATGGTGTGATGTTTATAAAACATGAAACATAACCTATAATAGATTAATTTAATAGTTGTCTACCTACAACACATCAACTATAACAACTTCATTGGCTTCATGATTCGACTCACGTAACAAATTCTTGAAGATCTCTTAGATATAAAAAGTCCATGATAAATTTTAATGGAATGGATCCCTTGAGGTGAGCTATAAAAAAAGAGAGGATTATAGAATATTATATTTTGATATTAATATGAAATTATGTAAATCCCTATAAAATTGAATATTTAGGAATAATAATCCAATTCCCATCTTGTTTGGAATATTTTTAATTTTGTTAAAATGGGATTTATTGTGAAATAAAATGATGTAAATAAAAATTTCAAGTCACGTAATTTAATTTAATGTTATTATATGATGGATGATGTTGAGTGAAGGTTATAAAATTCATGAAAAATACTTTTATATAACTAGTAATAAATGAATTTTAGTTTGTATAACACTGTGAATAGTGTAATGATTTTTTATTCTAAATTGATCACTTTTTTCACCAAGTATTAATCACATTAATTTAGATTCGATTAATTAATGGAAAAATTCTATGAAAAATATGGCCACACGCTTATCTCTTGAGAAATTAAATGATTATCTCTAAAAGGGGGAGAATAAATTAAAAGTGAGAACAAAGGGTAGAATTTGATTTCTTAAAATCCTGAAATTTGATGACATGAGAAGACCTTATATTAAACCATTTACCTTTTGGATTATTATTATGAAGAGGGAACAAAATTACATTGAATTTTGAAGATAATTGGCTATTAACAAAAAAAATAAAGGGGGATGGAAAACTCAAATGGATTAATGGAGATTATTTTTTTATACATATAGTTTTACAAATGAAATTCAATGTATATTTATATCTAGTCATGTAATATGTTAAAAAAAGATAAGCGAGAATCATAAATTGCATTTATAAAGAATATTCACTCTCATAATGGAAAATGAGTGTAGTTGAGCTACATCTTGTTTAGAAGCCCTTAGATTAGATTATTTTAGAGATGATTGTTATAAAAATCATTGAGTAGTGATTATGAAGGAGAAAACATTATAAATGATAATTTATTAGGAAATTGAGATGTTGGTTATTATACCACTTGTAAAGTTGATTTTGAAAGTAAGAAAAAGATTGAATAAGTGTAGATAAAATAGCCGAGGACATATTAAGCAATACAGATAGTATTATCAATGTTATCAATATCTTGGATAATGGTTTGAAGTTTTATTTTGAATATGAAATTAAGAATCAGTGAATATAAATTAAAATCATTCAATGAAGTGTTTATGTGATTCCAAAAAAAAAATAGTTTCTAAAATAATGTGGGTTGAGTAGACTAGATAAATTTATGAAGGTGTTTGATATATTTTGTATTGATTTTTAGTGATGTCGGAGGCTGTATGTTGAATTTAGGAAGCTAAAAATTGATGTGAAACATTATGATAAAATATGATTTAATGAAAATAACAAAGTATAATGTTGTATTTTTTATGTATTAGAGACTTGATGTGAATTTTCTGCTATTTCATAAAGACCCTTGAGGATCGTAAGAGTTATTATAGAAATTGTAATATTATTATTCTAGATAATTATATTAGCCTACATGATTTAAGACCTCTATAAAACTTTTCTTTATAGACTTTTCATCCTTATAATATTCTAATTAACATTTAGTCAGTCAGTTAGCAATGGAATGGATATTCTATTAGAGACATTGATGATTTTATAAGATCCATTAAAAGTTAATTAGAGTTGTTCGAGATTTGGGAATGAGAAATTTAGAAATGAAATGACCATGTGAGAGTCATTTTACACCTCCTTAAGAGTCATTAAAAATACCATATGTGTAATTTTAATTATGTACGAGTCATATAACATATAATAAAATTTGTTTTCTCTTATATAAATAAATACCATTAGGAATTTGATAAAGGTAGAGAAATCATTATTCCATTTAATATTCATCAGCTAGCTATATAAGACTCCTCTAAAAACATCATAAAAATCATTTAATTATACAAAAATGGAGATAATTGAAAAATTAATAGAGGAGAAGAAAATAATTTAATTTCATTAGTGTTATTTGATTGATTGGAAGATTAATTTCATAAGACAAAAAACAAAAAACATAAGCATTATTAACTTGAATGAAATACATTCCTAATGAATTTTTTACTGTGGAATTAACTCACTATAGTGCATAATAGTCAATGAAAAACTGCGTATGAGTCATATAATCTATAAAAAATGAATAAAACGAAATTTCAGAATTTAATTATAGAAATAAAGTGAGATGATGCATTACTGGATTTCACATTCAATAATCATGATCCTCCTTTTGTGGTTTTATTAAAGTAATTATTTGAATTATTTTTGAATGAGAATATCTCAGGAATAATTTATTTTTAATTTCAAATTTAAATATTTGAAACTCATTATTTGGTCAAGATAGAGAATTTTTCAAGAGTTTTTGATAGACTATAGGGTTTCCAAAAATAATTGGGTGTTTGTATTTTCAAAAATGGAAATAATATCCACATAATTATATGAGTATAAAAGGAGAAAATATAGAAATAAAAAGGTATATTGAAATAACTATTGAGAAGTTGATACTATAAAATAATATTTAACTACTTTATTGAAGTGATAATAAGAAGGGATATAATACACTAAGAGTTTTCAATTATGAGTTGATAACTTACTAAAGATGATGATTTGGTGATTCATTACTAAGAAGAAGATCATTGATGATTAGAAATTAATGAGAAAGTGTAAATGATCTAATAATAATTATAAGGCGTAAAAAATCAGAAATACATGAGTATTTTATACTAAGATCATATTAATGGATTTAAGAGGAAGTTCAGGATCAACTATTTCTAAAGAATCCATGAGTAAAAAGTGATATTTCTCAAATAGTTATAAAGTTTATTGCAACTGGAAGTGAGAGGATTTGATTCCTTTGGGATGCTAGGAAGCATAATGGGATACTATGCCTTTATGGGAGGTATTATGGGTTCAAGAAGATAATCATTGTCACCACATTTGTAAATATTAGATAATATGTTACTTCAGTTGAACAACTGATCAAAAAAAGTAGTTGGTTTTCCATCAGTGGGATAAAAATTATAAAATTAATTTGTTAAAATATATAATTTTTTTCCTATATTTCATGTTGTAATTTGTGATCAGGAAAAAATAAATAGATTTAATTTTCTTAATAGGAGTAGATGATAAAAATTTCAAGGTGGTAAAAGTTTATAAGATTAATTGAAATTTAGTAAAAATAGGTCTATACTAATTCATCCCATTTTCGATGTACCTACACCCAATACAGGGAACTTCAGAAGTTCATGATAAAGTAATAACTAAATGTTTGTTTTTTGAAGACATGTCAATTAGAAAATGAAAAAAAAAATCTTAAAGACATATTGTCAATTTCTGATCAACAATGATATCTTACATGTTAAAACATTGTGAAAGTTGAAAAATGATATTGAAAAATTGTAGAATCTTATTAATGGATATAAGAACACTAGAAAATCTTAAATTTAATATAAGGTTATATAAAATGAAATAAATATTTAAATTGTTTAAAAAATTGATAGAGACTGAAAAGAAATTGAAAAACATTCAACATAAAAAATCCTATATATGAAGTTAGAGAAAGAAAAAATAAGATAATTGTGGAAAGATTATATGTTTCAGAAAATGGTGAATTTTAATTAGAAGAAATATCACATTAAAAGGTTGAAAAAATTATTTTACGTTTTAGTGTGAATTTTTATTCATAGATACATGTGATGAATGTAAATTTTATAATAAAATAATATGAATGCGAAAAATCTTGAAATTATAGAAACAATGATTTGAAAGAAAAAAATATCAAAAAAGGTGACTTAATACAAAAGTAAGAAGTATAGATTTAATATATATATATTTATAATTTACATAATTTTTTTAGAAAAAAGGTCCAAAATTTATGATCAAAAGATGGAAGAAGAGAAGATATAGATATCTGGAAAACAATCTATTTTCAAGAAAATTATCCATTTTATTATAAATTTTGGCACCTTAGAGGCATTATAATGTTATAAAGGTGGTGTTTTAAATTAATAATATTTATTTGAACATAAAACACTTGAAATAAAAATATTGGCGGTGATTATGATGGTTTTTGGAGAACATTTAATGATCACTGGAATCTGAAGAACCCCCGAAACAAAACCAATATACCCTCAAGAATAAAATGTGCATAATATTTATAAAGAACATAGTGAGTAATTGAAATAGAATAATAGTAAAATATATATTCTTTTGGTTATATGTATTATGATTTTATGATGATAATAGAAGACGAAAACATATTATTCCTACCTTTGGGGGAAATACGTAGACCAAAGGATCCCATAAATCCTCTTTAGGATCCATAATCTTTGAAAGAGTGACAAAAACACCACTTAGTGATGAACAATGACATGTATGTATAGAATTTTCTTCGATGGAATATAATATTTTGTACTAATATTGATGGGGGAGTGCAATATCCTTTATAGGTAATTTTCATGTAATGAACAATACCCTAATAATTGGCTTCCATCTCATGACAACTAAGAATTTTACCCCATTGGATTTTTATATCCATTGAAATTTTTAATGAATCATTTAAGTGATAATTTCTATTAAAAAATCAATCACAGTGAATTATAACTAAAGATTAAAATATATTAAGGATAAGTGAAATTCATATCATGCATTATCCTAAATGAATTCCAACATCTTATTATACATTTTCATCATAACATAAGTAGTTCTATAAGTACCAGTATGATTATATCACTTATTAGGATCCAAGGATAACATTAAATATGATATACATTGATTTTTTATTTATAATAGTATAAAACATTCACAAAATCTTATTAGGAGTTGATAAAAAACTTAATATATCTTTTTGAATCCATCCAATTGTCTTTTGGATAAAATTTATCACACTCTTGATTTTGGAAAACAATCATTTTACAAAACTAAATAATTATCAAAATGCCTGAATATGTGAACCTTTAGGTCTTAGTAGCATTAAAAAAATAAGAAATTCAGTTTTCATGGATGTAAGTAAAGACTGGTCTCTATAATAGAATCAATTATACTTAAGCTATTAAGCGATCTAGTGTGATTTTCATCAAACATACTCATATCACATATGAATATATCAACCGAGTGATATATCATATTCATAATATATATACATATATGACCAATTTTATCATAACATATAGTGACCAATAATAATAAAATAATGTAAATATAATATATTCAATCTCATGCTTTATTAATTATCTATAAAAGTCTTATGTAGTTGATGAATACATCACATTTCATTTATTTAGAGGATGATAACACCACATGTTCCTCATCCAAGTAGTTGAACAAAACTAATGTGACTGAACAAAGAATTTACATATATTTTTAGCTTAATTAAATCAGGGTATAAATATCCATTCTAATTATAGGAGTGGATAAAACCCAACTTGGTCATCTTCCAACAAATGAAATGATCAATGACATACCCAACAACCCCCTGATTAGCTAAGTCTGACTAAATTACATAAAAAGGTTACTAATGTATATAGGTTCCATTTATTGGTATCTCTACAAGATATGGTAATAAGAATTTATTATAAGTAGACAACCCTAAGTATTTAGATAACCATATCAAATTTCTAGGAATATACTAGGGTGTTCAGTACGAATAATAATTTCCCCTGCTAGAGCTTTCCCTCCCTTTATAAGACCCCTTCCCACCCTGAGCCCTGTCATTCTCTTTCATTCATGAAACAATTACAATCATAATGATTTTTATTTCACCAATACATTGTAATATCACATTTTATATTTTTCAATGTTATTTTTCTTTTATTATATAAAAATCCCTTCAATATTTAATAGTATCTGGAATGTTACTAACGAGAAACTGTAACACCCCGAGTTTTTATGAATTATTATTTTCGAATAAATTTAATTTATTTGATAGATGTAAATACATAAAAAACCAATTTATGATTGTGTTACAAACAAAACCATGTTAATATTTCACTACATAAAACAATAGTATAGCTTGCATTACACATAATATTGAGTTTTTTCAAAACCATGATTTACTATTAATATAGTTATTTAAACGCAACCATTAAAACAATTCTATTAAAATATGTGATATTATTAATAATAAATATTTTTAAAATATTAATTATAATAGTTCTATATCAATAAAACATACTTATAATAAAATAAATAATTTTTGATAAAGTCTTTATATATTTCAAAGATACTATTTTCTAAAAATATGGATATTATGCCTTTTTTGAATAATAAGAAAATTAATTTTTGACACTTTTAGAATACTAACATGACAAAATAAAGTTATTTTTTGAATATAATATTTCAAAATTACTTAGGGTGTATATTTGGGATTTTTTTGAAATGTTTCATTTTTTGATGAATAGTTAAAAATTCAGAATTTTAATTGAAACCCTACTTTTTTTAATTTATTTATAAAGTTAAATTATAATATAAAATTATTTTAAACTAAAATTAATTTAATTATAAAACCATAAATCCAATTTATTTCACAAAAATCAATTTCACATGGAAAATGGATATAAGAACTATGTAACCTTCTGATCATTTTTTTAAAAACCCGCTTTCTCATTGTGTTTGTGAGAATAATTTTAAATTACAATCTGTTAATTATGGGAATAAAAATAGGAAAAAAATTCCATATTTGGGATAATAACAATTTATATTATATAATCATGTTAACTTAATTTTTTAACTTAATTATTATTGAATACAGTTAAAATTAATTAACATGATTAAAGTTAAAATGGGGTTTTACATATTACAAGAATTTGTACTAAAATTTATTTTAAAATCCTATATGATTTCTATTATTTGAATTTTAATTCATATATATAATCTTTTGTTATTAATTATTTAATAAAACTTATTATAAATTTATAAATAAAGGATAAATTACCTAGGTAAATACAAGTTACTATGGTAAAAAACTAAAAGGGTAAAATTGAGTTACCTTATAGACTGAGAATTAAGTTGATAAAAATGTGTTTTTTAGTGTGGTGGATGTGTTTATTGACCAAATAAATCCTACCATACATTATTATCCAATTTTTGAGGCACATAATTTAATATTGACTTCTTAATAGTGAATGTTTTTGGGTATTTACAAAAAATGTCACCCCTCAATTATAAAAGGGCATTCACCACCCTCACTTATTCACACATATAAATCAGTTTTAATCTTCAAAACCCTACCCAAGAAACATAAAAATCCCATATAATCATCTAGAATCATTTTTTCATAAACAAATTATCCTAGGAAGGATTTTAGTTCAATCATATGTAGGACACCCAAATAAGAGGTAACGATCATCAATGAGATTTTTTTTATTATTTCATCCTATACCCCCTTAAATTATTATTATTCCATGATTATATGATCAAAACTGTATCCTAAATATACTAATATGTTTTTATTCTTATTTTATGAGCTATAACCATTTCCACTTACATCAAATGGGTTATGAAATCATCACTCATGTGTACGGAGGACTACCACCTCCAAAACTGATGTCATTCATTTTTCCATTACCACCTCTCATAGTTGGACATAATGATGGATATATAGTTTATATATTATATATATGATATTTATAATGTTATTAGTATTTTGGGATTATTATACCACATATACCTTTATACTATCCATTTTGTGGGTACACAATAATATCATTCATGTGTATGGAGGATTGTCACCTCATGGAGAGATGTGATTCGTTCACACTTTGTATGGAATGAATTGAGGAAGATTTTAAAAAATATTGTTATATATATGACATTAAAATTATCTATTAATGATAAAATATATCATTTAATTTTATTTCCTTCAACCCCAATAAGGAAAATGAAAAATTAGCTTTCATGCGTACGTACGACCAACCGTCTCTATAGTGGTTGTATTTAATTTCCTATCACTAAATTTTATATATTAATATAAAATATATATGATGAATATTTATGATATTTATGTTATGGTAATAATTATAAATATTATAGAACCATTATATAAGTAATATTACCCAAAATACGACAAATTAAAACATATATGAAAAATAAAGAGGTTATTACATAACAATATTATATTTATTATCTAGGATGTTTGAAAATGTGTGATGGAAGTCATAACATAAGGTAATAGATTTTCATATCACTTTTTTTTTCTATGAGTCAAATTCCATATTTACAAATCTTTTCATTTATGTAGTTTATATACTTCCCAAGAATTTATTTTATGATTCTTACCCTGAAAATTATATTGATTCATACAACCATTTGAGGATCTCTCTTTCATGTTGTTTATAGTTTCAACAATATCAATGTGGTAAGTGTATTTTGTCACCATTTTAATTATTTGAGAACAATGTTATGATATAAACATATATTATTTCATGAGTTGTATATATAGACACTTAAAAATTTAATATCATGAATTTATTCATCCTCATGATATTTTAGGTTTCATTTTTTATTCCTTATTGGGGCTTCTGTTTCATTTTTAATTAAGTTGTAAAAATTTTATTTTACAATATCATCATTTATAGGGATTGTTTATGTCTTAAATGTTAATATATCCTAATATACTTCTTAATAAATCTCATTAATTTTCTTATAATATGTTTATTTATGATATATTAATGTAATGGTACTATTTTTCCCTTTGTTGGTACTTAAAGTTTTTAAGAAAATATTTTTATGCAAATCTCAATTTATTTCACTCTTCAATCATAAATTTTTTTTTCTCCCAAAACCTTATTTTATATAAATGTCTTCACAATGTTTTTTAAATGATATTTATAGTTATATTTATGTAAAAGGATTTTTAAAATTTTATATGATTTTAAAAAAATAAATGATTATAAAAATTCATTTATATGTTTTGCAAGTTATTTTCAAAGGAAATTTATTTCAAAATGTTTTATATTTTATAAATATTTATTGAAATTAGAATGTGTATTTTCAAAAGAAAAACCTTTTAAATGATCTTTAAAAATTATTTTCCATCTAAGATGAAATTCATTAGTGTTACCTACTCATTATTGGGGATACGATCCAAGGACATCATTCATATTTTTTCCCAAAATGATTTATGTTTTAATGAGATTATATTTATGAAACCTGTTTCTCTTCCATGGGATATACAATGTGGAAATTCTTATTAAACCCACTTCTTTTCATGGGTTATTCTATGATGAAATGATTATGAAAAATGTATCTTTTTCATAAGATTTGATATGATGAAATGTTTAAAATACCCATTTCAATTCATGGGTTATGAAATGAAGAATGTTTATGACCACATGGAACACATATTTATGATTTCATTTGGTTAAAAGTGGGAACAATATCTCTCTATAATGAATTTTGTAAGTATTTATATTTCATTTTATTGATAGGACAAGAATATGGAGTGAAAACGGTTATGTAAGATATGGAAGGATTGGGGAGTGAACCCAGTTAGTAAGATAGAGTTGGAAGGGGTGTGAACCCAATTAAATAATATGAGGCTGGATGTAGGAGTGAACCTGGTTCAAAAAAATAAATTTTCAAAAATAAGGGTCATGGGAGTGAACCCCGAATAATACGGAAATTATTTTTTTACTTTTTTGTATTACACAGATTCCAGGTATTGTTCCATTATTATGATCTCATGGATCATGTTTCTTGATTACCTTAAAAATTATGTTTTATGAAAATTTAATCTTTATGACATGATTCAATATTTTGATCTATTATTTGTAGGTAATGGTTTTAAAATGTTGTGTTCATGTTCTCATACCCTCATTCTCATGTTATGCTAATGTATCACCCTTGTTTACCCTTACAGGTCATCTGAGATCATCATTTTCATCTGTTTCCTTTCCCAAGGTTATGAAGATATGTATTATATTTGATATATAATATATGGGTTCTTGTTTTGAATAGTGAAGTTAAATATGATGTAGATCACTTATGGAAAATGTTTATGTTTTTAGGTTCTGAAAGGCACTAAACTAGTATAATCCCTATGCATGTGTTTGTGTAATGTAATGGATGTTCATAAAAATGATATAACATATATGTATAATAATCCTTGGTCATTATATTTGGTATTAGGAGATTGGTTTAGTTATACTTTAGAAACTATGTTGAGAAAACAATAGTGAGATCCCTAAGTACATGTGTAAAGATAAGTATAAGAATGATTCAATGTATATGAAAATTTACTAGAATTTTGTTAAATGATTGTGTAAGTGTTTTAATAGAAAAAAATTATTGTCTTGAAACTAAGATTGTATATGGATCTCCCACAAATGTACCTAGGGGTAAAAATACCTAAAGAACTGTATTGATCTAGACTCAATCAGGAAGTGGTTCACTACAAGAGGCCTTACTTCACACCTGGTTTGAAACTCTTGGGGGATATTATTTGTAAATTCAAGAACTATATATGTACAATCATGAGGGATTTAAATACAAAATTACAATGAATATCCCAGGATTAACATAATATGTAAAGACCCATAAATTTTAAGGAAATTTTTTTCCTAAATTCTATTAGATTTTATGAGTACGCAGTTTCTGACAGCACCTGATTCCGAGGCCCGGAGTGCCCGGAATCAGTTTCTGAAGTTTAACTCGGGTACATTCAGTGAACAAATTAGCAGGTTTTTCTATCTTTTTAACCAGTGCTCAGAATTGAAATATGAGGGCACTGACGGAACTGCAACACCGGTAATTGCTTATGATTACCTTTACCAAAGGTGCGTTTTCTTGGGAGGAGTTGTCAAAATTTGGGGATTAATAAATAATTGAATAAAATTTGTGGTACAAATTTTATTCCTAACCAAAGTGGTTTTATCCTACATGGGGAAGTTAGGGTGGGACCCATTTGCACCCTAACTACCCATGTGAGGATAAATATAAGGTGGGCCCGCATGAGACCAAACCCTTCACATTCCCCATTACTCCTTAAACTCTCCCTTAAACCCCCTTATATTTAATTATGTGACTTCTCCTCTTCAACTTTAATAATGCCAACAAACATTAATTTAATTAATTGAACCTCTTTAATTAATTGAATTATGTGTTAGAATTTTGGAAATTAGAAATTCATGGCAAAATAATAAAATAAGGGGAGGCCTTATTTTATTTGGTTAGTTTTGTTGTGTGAGGAATTTGGGGAGAGAGTTCTTTTCTCTTTGGAAGAACATCATCCTCCCGCGAGGAATGAAAACCTTCGACGGAGAACAAAATCACCACAAGGAGAGACAATGTTCCATTCATTCATCTCTTCGCAGATAGGGTGAGACGCCTTCCCCTCCTTGGATGCACGCCAACCCTGTCTTCGAAACCTTACCCCATGACGCCATCTTCCGCGTCGCTGGCAAACGTCAATGTTTATCGAGGTAGGGTTGTGTTTATGAATGAGAAACGTTTTTTCCCTTCCATGTTATTGGTTATCTCTAAGCCTTTTTCTATCAAAACTAATGTGGAAGGAACCTGACCAAACTAACATGGTCTGATTCCTCCACCGTTCTTTTTGTATGGTGTTCTCCAACCTTTCTTGAGCGGTGAATCAAGGCAAGTTTTCTGAGCTGATCGGGGGCCCGAGAACAACGGAAACAGCCTCAGAACTTCGGGATGACCTATGAACTGGAGTTTTTAGAAATCGGATCATTGGGACAAAGGATGGATTCCTCGGGCGGTGTGTTGGCCAGAGGCGTCGATTCTGGAAAATTCCAGAATACACGACATGTACTTCTAAAGCACACGCCGTGTAATTCAAGCGTTCAGTAGCAGAAGTATCAGACATCAAAAGTAGTGACACACGGCGTGTGACACTGGTCACATGGAATGTACTGTCCACACAGTTTGAAAGAGGAGACTTCATTGGAAATGGCATTTATTCAAGGGAAATACACAGATAGAGACAAAAATACATGGCCACGAGGCACGAAGTGTATTATCTTCATTAAAAGGCAGAAGCGGCTTCGCATGGCTCAGAGTGTAGTCCAGGAGATACACGGGCACGTGCAGAACCACATGGCCATGTGGCAAGGCATGTACTACCACCACTGTGGAAGAAGCGTCTTCGTGAGGCTCGACATGTAATCTGTGTGATACATGGACACGAGCAGAACCATACGACCAAGAGGCACGGCGTGTATTCTGGAAATACAGGGACACGGGGTGGAGTACATGGGCATGTACTCCACCACATGGCCAGATATGGCTAGCGCACAAGGAATTGACCTTAGAGGTTTGGACACGGCGTGTAACCATAGTACACATCATGAATTTACTTATCTACACGACCAGCCCTGCGACACGGGCCGTATCACACGGGCAATACCCGATGTCTGATGACACGGCGTGTATCGCTTACCTACATACTATGTACTTTTGGAAAATGGCTTGGTTATCTTGTTCCCTGTGATTCGAGCATGTTTTTATTTGTTTTTCCATATGACGTGGGATGGAACGTTGGGTTACATCATCACGGGTCTTCATGACGGTTGATGTATCCACCCCTTTGAGTCAAGGTGCGGACCCTCCTGGAATTGTGTATGTTGTGTGCGGGAACCCTAGAGCTGGCTGTGACTGTGATGACGATGGCGACTGTACTTGGATTCTATGTGGTTTTGGTAGCGAGGATGACTGTACTTGGATCCTACGTGGGTTCGGCAGCGATGACGACTTTACTTGGATCCTACGTGGGTTCGGCATCGATGGTTACTATACATGGATCCTATGTGGGTTTGGCAGTGACAACTTCTGTAATTAGATCCTATGTGGGTTTGGCAGAGTATATGATTCAGAGGCTATATCTATCATCTTCACCCCTATTCATGAGTAGTATACCGTTGTGAGATTAGTCTTGACATTCAATCATTATCTTCGATATGATTGACTTTCTTTTCTTTGTGGAATGTGTTGTGCTTTCCTGTGTGGACCGGGTTGTGCTTTCCTGTGTGGACTGGGTTGTGCATTCCTCTGTGGATTGGGTTGTGCTTTCCTATGTGGACTGGGTTTTACATGGGATCGTGAGTTGGAGCTGAACTGGAATTGATGACTTCTGAATATGTATGGGAATATACCTAAGTAGAGTTGGTTGATACTTTGTGATTTCATTTTTCCTTTGTGGTTTATCATTAGAGGATTCTGGGAGACCTTCCGGAGTCTCTGGGTCCCTAGTTATTATCGTATACTCACCCCTACATGGGACATTCCCACACTACGTTGTGTTGGTTGCAGACGGCGGACAACACTGATCGTGGTCGAGGCTTGTGGAGCGGGATGGTACCCGAAGGTGGAATAACAGGCGAGACGTACACGGTGCGGATGGCCGGACCCGAGGTGCTGAGGAGACCATCTATTCCCACCCTTCAGGTGGGATAGCCGTAGGACGACTTGGTGGTTGCTGATTTACATTACTGCTGTTGTACTTTCTTTTCAGTTGTACTGTACATTCAGTTTGATTTGTATTCTGGGCCATTTACTTTTCAGCACTTACGTTTGTACTCAGTTTACTTAGTGTTTACTTCAGCTTGAATACTCTGTGGTGTTTGTTTTCTTATATAAAGGCAATGCCTTCCCTTTTATCATGATTTACGCCTTTGGTTCTAGTCGCCAGCCCCTGGCCTATGGATGGCGGGCTTGGGGTAGTCACGACATGGGCCCTAAGGATGGGTCGTGACAAATTGGTATCAGAGGAGTTGGTTCTACGACAGAACTTCGGAATCTGATAATTTATTTCATGTGAAGCAATAGTGTTTAGGGTATTGAGTGTGGTTATCAATCCAAGGAGTCCAGTGTTGGTGTGGCGACTGACGTATCCATACACCAGGACCCTAAATTCTGATTTTTGAATCAGTGCACGAAAACATTGATTGCATGTGTGTCTCAAAGTTTTCATTGTGATTACTTTGTGTCATCTCACCAGGTATACTATATTAACCGTGGCACACCTGTTTCTTTTCAATATGGCCCCATGATGGAAGCCAGCTAGGGTTCCGAGCTTTGTGCGAGACGGCAGCCCACTGAGTGATGAGGCCTCGGTGCAGGGCCCCATTACAGCGGAGGCACCGACGGTACCTCTACCCGCCGAGCTAGTGATGCCACCAGCCCCAGCAGCTAAGGGTGCACGTCACCTGAGTGTATTGCATGAGTTTCAGCATTAGAGACCACTCAGGTTCCGCAGGGAGATGAACCCTCAGGAAGCCAAGGACTGGCTGGAGGCTATTGTCTGAGTCTTCAGATTAGTAGGGACACCAGCTGACCTCATGGTGAACCTTGCGGCGAGTCTCCTACATGCGATAGCAAGTAGATGATATATCTTGATGCTCTAGGTGCACGACGAGGCATCTCTCCTTTGGTCGGACTTCAAGAGCCTCTTATTCTTAGATTTCGTTGTAGCCACCCTTAGTGCGGTGCGAATTCAGGAGTTACTACAGCTGCGGCATGGCAGCATGACGGTAGCCCAATACTCGGCGAGATTTTCCATTCTCTTGTGCTACTCCATCGACATGGTACAAGACCCATTCTTTCGGGCTCGGACCTTCGAGCAGAGACTCAGGCATTAGATCAGGGTTTCGATGATCTCCCTCAGCATTCTGACGCAAGATGGAGTACTAGAGCGAGACCTTCTTGTATAGAGATTTCTTGCTGCACCTTCACCAGCAGTGAGACCTACCGCAGGGCAGTATGTAGCAGAGTCTTCTGCAGCATGCAGTCGATGAATGTCACAGGGGTCCAAGCAGACCAGACCATTAGGTGGACAACCTCAGGACACTAGTTTAGATATGCAAGGCACATAAAGTAGATCCAGGCATACGAGAGGCAGACATTGCAATACATGTGGTGGGAAGGGGCACATGGCTCGTGACTACCCGACCCACCATGGAGAGGAGCAGGAAACAATTGAGGGACCACCCAGGCAGAGGTAGAGGTTTGACCATGGTGGTTCACAGGGAGAAGGAGGATGAGGCAGAGGAGCTGGCCAAGCAGCGGGTGGCGGGAGATGCTTTGAGGCTCTACCACCACCACCACCAAGAGGTCCAACCCGACTATAGGGAGCTAGAGGACAGTGGCAGGCTCAGCATCAGGCAATGGATTCCTATGACCACGGAACACCTGAGATTATTCGAGGTACTGTCTGTGTCTACTCCACCCTTTTTGCAGTTCTTATAGACACAGGAACGAGTCATTCTTTCATTGCTGCTTCCCTTGTTCGGAGCTCGGAGATTCCGACAGAGCCGTTGGATCGATCCTTACAGCTAGTGAATCCTATAAGAGAAGAATCAATGATTACGCACTAGTGTCGACAGTGTGAGCTTACTATAGGAGGCATGATCTTCGACTGGGATATTCTTGTAGCGGCGTCGAGGCCTTACAACGTCATCTTGGGCATGGATTGGTTATCTACAATCCATGCTCAGATCGACATTATTAGGCACAAGGTGCGATGTGTCCGCACTGATGGGAGCAGGTTCACCTTCACTAGCGAGAAGGGAGCCTTTTCAGCATAGGATGAACTCACATAGATGAGAGGACAGTCGATCACTGAGCAGTTGGCTAGTCTCATCCTAGGAGCACCTGACGTGCGGAGTCCGAGTTTTCTTGTTGCGGTGGATCAATATGCGGACGTTTTTCCTAATAACGTTCTAGGACTACCTCTTCTTAGAGAGGTAGACTTCTATATTGACTTGTACCCTGTGAAAGGCCCAATATATACTCTAGCATATCGGATGGCTCCTGCTGATCTTTGAGAGATACGAGTACAACTATAGGACTTTCAGGGCAAGGGATTCATCCGACATAGTGTTTCACCCTGGGCTTCCCCGATCTTATCACCAAGAAGGTGGACGGGAGCTTGAGACTTTTTGTCGACTACCGTCTCCTGAACCAGGTGACCGTGAAAAACAAGTATCGACTTTCTAGTGTTGACGAACTCTTCGATCAGCTCAAGGAAGCACGATGGTTCTCGCAGATAGACCTCAGGTCGGGCTATCATTAGCTCAGATTTCGAGATGAGGATGTGAAGAAGACGGCTTTTAGGTGTCGGTATGGCCACTATGAGTTCTTGGTTATGCCTTTTGGTGTAACCAATTCTCCATCAGTGTTCATGAGTCTCATGAACAGGACCTTATAGCCTTACCTTGATCGATTTTTTGTAGAGTTCATTGAAGACATATTGATTTATATGACTACTGAGGAGGGGAACGCCTACCACATGCGGGTTATACTGGATATGCTCTGAGAGCAAAAGCTTTATGGTAAGCTCTCGAATTGTCAGTTATGCATTCGAGAGGTCCAATTCTTGGGACACGTCATCTCTGAGGTGGGTGTTGTGGTGGACCCTGCGAAGATCGAGGCAGTACTAACTTGGGAGCCACCCAGGAGTGTAACGGTGGTGCAGAGTTTCCTAGGTCTGGATGGGTACTATCATCGAAGATTTGTGCTAGACATATACAGAGTTTCAGTACCACTTTTAGATATTACGAAGAAGGGTAAACCCTTCTTGTGGCCAGATAGATGTCAGTAGAGCTTCCATGAGATGAGGCAGAGATTGACCAGTGCACCCATCTTGAGGCTACCAGAGGAGGGCGTATGGTACATAGTTTACTATGATGCATTAGGGATCGGGCTCGGGTGTGTCCTGATGTAGGAGCGAGCAATGATCGCCTATGGATCATGATAGTTGAGGAAACACGAGTAGAACTAAACTACCCATGACTTGGAGTTAGTAGCAGTTTTCTTCGCCTTATAGATGTGGCGACACGATCTGATGGGTGAGCATTTTATAGTCTACTCTAACCACCAGAGTCTCAGGTATATCTTCTCATAGAAGAAACTGAACTTGAGATAGCGGTGATGGCTTGAGTTCCTCCAGTACTATGACTTTGAGATAGTCTATACTCCTGAGAAGGATAACGTAGTAGCTGATGCACTCAACAAGAGATCGGGCATTAAACTACTTGGATATCTGACAAAGAAACTAGCCTCATTGCAGATACCATTTGTGGATAGAGATGGATTAGCCTTTCTACAATCGCTCATAGTCACTCCTCCACTACATCAGTGGATCAGAGAGGCACATCGTGGGGATGTTGACTGTGAGACGCGACGTGCACAAATATCCTCAGGACGGGCACCAGATGGATTTTATGTAGGAGGAGAGAACTTCATCCTCTATAGGGGATGTACCATGGTACAAGTTGCATTATATGAGGAGGTGATGAGGGTTTTTGACACTTCCCCTTTTGTGGTACATCCTGGAATAGCGAAGATGTACCAGGATCTCAAAAGACAGCACTGGTGGCTGGGTATGAAGAAGGTTGTGGCAGAGTTTGTTTCATGATGCCTCACCTTCCAATAGGTGAAGGAGGAGCACTAGGTACCAGCAGGCTTGGTACAACCTTAGAGGTCCCAGAGTGGAAGTGGTACGAAATATATATGTATTTCGTGATAGGGCTTCCATGTACTTCTATAGAATACGACTCCATCTAGGTGATCGTAGACTGACTCACAAAGTCATCCCACTTCTTACCCATCAGAGAGCAGGGATCCATGGATAGCTTGGGATGCCAATACGTTCAAGAGATCGTACGGCTTCATGGTGTGCCATCGTCAATCGTCTCCAATCGAGACGCTCGTTTTACTTCCCGGCTTTGGAAGGGGTTGTAGGAGGCATTTGGGATGCAGCTACGCCTGAACACCGCCTTTCAACCTCAGACGGATGGTCAGATGGAGAGGACCATTAAGACTCTCGAGGACATGCTCCATGCATGTGTCCTTGACTTTGGTTGTAGCTGGGAGGATCACCTACTCTTGGTGGAGTTTTCATACAACAACAGCTACCACTCAACCATCGGGATGGCACCATACGAGGCATTGTATGGATGACCTTGTAGATTACCTATGTGCTGGACATACCCTGGGTAGTCAGCACTTGTAGGACCAGAGATGGTCCAGGACACGACGGAGAAGGTACAGATCATTCAGGAGTGGATGAGGACTGCTCAGACTGACAGAAGTCCTATACTGACAGGAGGCGGAGACCACTAGAGTTCGAGGATGGAGACCACATTTTCTTATGGGTCTCACCTCGACCTCGATTACGGAGATTTGGCCGGGGCAGCAAGTTACCTATGTGATTCATCAGACCATTCCAGGTTCTTAGCAGGATAAGCGATGTGGCTTATCACCTGGCTCTTCCACCTCAGTTTCATCGGGTGCATGACGTCTTCCACGTATCTCAGCTGAGGAGATACGTGCACGACCCGATGTATATCATTGATCATGGGGAGAAAGACATCGATGACGGGGAGAATTTTTTGGAGGTCCTTGTGGAGATCGAGGATTGACAGGAGCGGGTCCTATGTGTATGGTTGATTCCTCTAGTGTGCATCAGGTGGCAGCATGGGAACCTCCATGAGAGCACATGGGAGCAGGGGGCTCAGATGCGTGTACAGTACCCTCATTTGTTTACCTAGTCTATGATGTAACTTTATGGGGGATGTAAAGGCCTGAGGTGGGAGTAATGTAAAGACCCGTAAATTTCAAGGAAATTTTTTTCTTAAATTCTATGGGATTTTATGAGTACACTATTTCTGACGACACCAGATTCTGAGGCCCGGAGTGCCCGGAATCAGTTTCCAAAGTTTAACTCAGGTACGTTTAGTGAACGAACGAGCGGGTTTTTCTATCTTTTGAATCGTAGCTTGGAATTGAAATCTGAGGCCACCGATGGAACCACAACACTGGTAATTGCTTAAGAGGACCTTTACCAAAGGTGTGTTCGCTCGGGAGGAGTTGTTAAAATTTGGGGATTAATAATGAATTGAATAAAATTTGTGGTACAAATTTTATTCCTAACCTAAGTGGTTTTATACTACATGGGGAAGTTAGGGTGGGACCCACTGGAACCCTAACTACCCTTGTGAGGATAAATGTGAGGTGGGGCCCACACGAGCCCTAACCCTTCACATTCCCCCTTACTTCTTAAATTCTCCATTAAACCCCCCTTATATTTAATTATGTGACTTCTCCTCTTCCACTTTAATAATGCCAACACACATTAATTAAATTAATTGAACCTCTTTAATTAATTTAATTATGTGTTTGAATTTTGGAAATTTTAAATGCTTGGAAAAATAATAAAATAAGGGGAGGCATTATTTTATTTGGTTAGTTTTTTTGTGTGAGGAATTTGGGGAGAGAATTATTTTCTCTTTGGAAGAACTTCATCCTCCCGCGAAGAATGACACCCTTTGACGAAGAACGCCATCACCACAAGGAGAGATGACATTCCATTCCTTAATCTATTCACATCTAGGGTGAGATATCGTCCCCTCATTGGACGCACACCAATGCCATCTTTGAAACCTTACCCCACATCAACATCTTCCGCGTCGCCGAAAAATGTCAATGTTTATCGAGGTAGGGGTGTGTTTATGAATGAGCAAAGTCGTTTTCCCTTCCATGTTATTGGTTAACTCTAAACAATTTTCTATCAAAACTAATACAGAAGGACCCAGACCAAACTAACACCATCTGATTCCTCCGCTGTTCTTGTTGTATGGTGTTCTCCAACCGTTCTTGAGCAGTGAATCATGGAAAGTTTTCGGAGCCAATCGGAGGCCTGAAAACAAAAGAAACAACCTTGAAACGTCAGGACGACCTAGGAATGGGAGTTTTGTAGAAAAAGGATCATCATAACAATGGACAGATGCCTCGGGAGGCGTGCTGTCCCGAGGTGTCGATTCTGGAAAATTCCAGAAGACACGGCATGTACTTCCAAGGTGCATGGCGTGTAGTACAAGTGTTCAGCGGCAGACGTATCAGACATAAGAATAAGTGACACATGGTGTGTGATAGTAGTCACACGACGTGTACTGTCCACACAGTTTGACAGAGGGTACTTCGTTGGACATGGCTTGTATTCAATGGAAATACACAGACAAGGATAGAAGTACACGACCATGAGGCACGACGTGTATTATCTTCATTGAACGGCAGAAGCGGCTTTGCGAGGCTCAGCGTGTAATCCAGGAGATACAAGGACATGGGTAGAACCGCACGACCACAAGGCACGACATGTAATACCACCACCATAGTAGAAGCGGCTTCGCAAGGCTCGGCGTGTAATCTGGGTGACACACGGACACGGGCAGAACCATAGGGCCAAGAGGCACGACGTGTATTCCGGAAATACACGTAAACGGGGTGGAGTACATGGGCATGTACGCCACCACATGGAAAGAAATGAACAGTAGACATGGAAAGGAACCTAGAGGTTTGGACACGATGTGTAAACATAGTACACACTGTGTATTTACTTATCTACATGAACAGCCCTGCGACACGGGCCGTATCACACGGGCAGTACCCGGTGTTTGATGACACGACATGTATCACATACCTACACGCCGTGTACTTTTGTAAATTTGCTTGTTGATCTTGTTCTGCAAGACTCGGGCACGTTTTAGTTGCTTTTCCCCTATTTCGTTTGATGGAACGTTGGGTTACATCATCTCTGGTATTCATGACGGTTTATGTATCAACCCCTTTGACTTTAGGAGCAGACCCTCCCGAAATCGAGTATGCAGTGTGTGGGAACCCTAGAGCTGGCTGCGACTGTGATGATGATGGCGACTGTACTTGGATCCTCCATGGTTTCGGCAGTGAGGAAGACTATACTTGGATCCTACATGGTTTCGGCAGCAATGACGTCTGTACTTGGATCCTATGTGGGTTTGACAGCAATGGTTACTATACATGGATCTGACGTGGGTTCAACAACGTTGACTTCTGTACATGGATCCTACGTGGGTTCGACAGTGTTGACTTATATACTTGGATCCTACGTGGGTTTGATAGAGGAGATGACTCAGAGGATACATCTATCATCTCCACCCCTCTTCATGTGTAGTATACCTGTGTGAGCTGGGTCTTGACATTCAATCATTATCTTCGATATGATTGACTTGCTTTCCTATGTGGACTGGGTTGTGATTTCCATTGTGGAATGGGTTTTACTTGGGCTCATGAGTTAGAGCCGAACTGGAATTGATGACTTAGGTATATGTATGGGAATATACCTAAGTAGATCTGGTTGATACTTCATGATTGTATCTTTCCTTTGTGGTTTATCCTTCGATAATTCTGGGAGACCTTCAGGAGTCTCAGGGTCCCTACTGAGTATCGTATACACATCCCTACACAGGCTATACCCGCACTACGTTGTGTTGATTACATACAACGGACAACGATGATCTTGGTTGAGGCTTGTTGAACAGGATGGTACACAGAGGTGGACTAACAGGTGAGACGTACACTGTGCGGATGGCCAAACCCGAGGAGCTGAGGAGGCCATCTGTACCCACCCTTCAGGTGTGATAGCCGGAGGACGATTTGGTGGTTGTTGATTTACTTTATAGCTGATTTAATTTATTTTCATTTGTACTATACTTTCAGTTGGGTTTGTATTCTGGAACATTTACTTTTCAGCACTTACTTTTGTACTCAGTTTACTTAGTGTTTATTTCAGCTTGCATACTCTGTGGTGTTTATTTTCTTATATAAAGTCAATACCTTCCCTTTTATCGGGATTTACGCCTTTGGTGCTAGTCACCAGCCCCTGGCCTATGGACGGAGGGCTTGGGATAGTCATGGAACGGGCCCCGAGGATGGGTCGTGACATGAGATGTCATATATTAAAGAAAAATGTTTCATAATTTAGAAATCATATTACTAATTTTTCATGATTATTTGGTTCCCCATTATGATTATATTTTATTACACTATGTTTTTTGGTTTGAGTCATTAGATGGAACCTAAAGGAACAATGTTAAGCCTGACTGATATAAAAAATGTAATCATTTCCCTCTTAAAAATAAAAATGTTAAGGGACCAGGAATTCAAAATATCCTTTCTTTTCTCACACAACATGCACAAGCAATGAGTCATTGTAGTCTTAAAATAGAACAAAGGTAGGAAGAACATTTTATTGATTTCATTATAAGGCAACACCTATATTATTTCAATGGTTCCTCTAAAGCCATAGTTTTCAATCACTGGATTAATACAATTGAAAATATGATTTTCGTTATCTAGCGTTTGAGACATGAAAAAATCACATTGTTTGTTTTCCATTTGAAAGTTGAAGCAGATCAATGGTGGATTCTTATTAAGAATATGAGTAAATAAGAGGAAATTGACTCTATGGATTGGGATGAGTTCAAGAACTTATTTTATGATAAGTACTACCATCATATTGTTTGTATGAAGATGAATAAGGATTTCTTTGAGATAAATAAAAAGGATAATGACTGTGTTGGTACCTATGGGGATAATTTTACAAGACTTTCAAGGTACACTTCTTATATTGTTATTCAACCTTAATGTAAGGATAGTCCATTTTTTAGTGGGTTTAAACCATGTTTTTAAAGGTCCTTAGCCATAATATACTTTAGTATCTATGAATAGATTGTTCTATGATCAATCTAGTTAGAAATGGATGTATGAGTAAAATATCAATCTCATGTTTTTGATAAGAAAAGGAAGATTAAGTTCAATGGAAAATATAAAAAAACATAGAGAGAAGAATATGATCCATTCATTATTCTCAATGTGTGGGAATAAGAATAGAGGAAATATTCTTAAGGGGAATAATAAATTTTTCAATTTTATAGGGGAAGGTTATTGTGAAATTCATTATTTATGCTATGAGAAGAAGATAGGTAAAAATGAAAATTGAGTAAAAGATTCACAGAACACACATCCCACACTTTAGTGATTCATGTTTAATGAGAATGTGAATTATTCTAACTTATTCTCAAACCCAAATATTAATGATGATGAATGACATAAAAACATCATAATTTTAGAGAAAAGTAGATATATCATGTGATCATAATTTCTGATGAGGGGTGTGATAAAAAAACGGTGAAAGGTATACATACCATCCACTCTAGAACATGTATTGTATAATTTTAATCTAGATCTACCCATTATTTTTTATCTTAAGAATTATCTAAGTGTATCAAAATTCCACTCAAATGATTTGATGTAAATTTTTTAGTTAAACCCATAATGTTATGATGATCACATTTCAAGGTTATGATTCTATTCTGGTTGATGTTTGATGAAATGTGCTTCCTGTAACTCTTTTCATTATTCATCTTGTTGAAATTAAATCCATACTATTCATGTCTTGGATTTATCTGTATAAATCCCACATCAAGTCATGAATAATGTATGCAATTCATGATAATCCAAAACAACCAATGATCATCTATCAATGGGACAACATGTGTGAAATTTTTATGGAGATCACACCCATTGTATGGGTCTAAATTCCCATTCTAAAGGGGTGTTTATCACTAATGGATTGGGATAAACATGAAATTGATGTTATTCCTATTGTTCAGGAATCTTTTGATTCATTTCTAGAAAAATTTTCTTGTCTTACACCAAAAATTGAAGTTGAGTTCTCAAGAGAACATATAACTAACACCACACCAATTGAAAATACTCCTTATAAAATGGACCTAATGGATTTGCAGTAATGGAAGAAGAAAATTCTGGAAAACCATGACACGGTATTCATTCAGAAAAGTTTTTCATCTTGGTGTGAACCTATTAATTTTATTAAAAATAAATACATATCAATGCTAATCATCATTGATTATCCACAGTTGAACAAGATCATGATTTATAACAATTATCCTCTTCCTCATATTGATGAATTGTTTGATGAACTAAGTGGAGCTCAATACATTTCCACGATTGAACTTCATTATTGATATCATCAATTGATGGTCATGTAGAAGGATATAACAAATAAATCAATCCATATTAGGTGTGGAAGCTATGAATATATACTTATTTCTTCCAGTCATACCAATGCCCCTGCCTGCCTAAAGAGCCCGAATGCCTTTATTTTTTATTTATTTTAGATAATCCCCTTTTTAACTATATTTAGAGTGAACCCTTACATGACTTAAAGGCCAAGTGGAAAAATTCCTATTGCATGAACTGAAGTCCTAGAGGATCAATATCCAAAACAGTACCTTAAGGTCCAACCAAACTACACTAGAACTTCCCCTCCCCAACATCTTCATCATTAAAGGTTCCTTTCTCCCCCCCTCACGTTTCTGATTGACTAACATTTCCACATTAATAGATACACGATTCATGGTATTGATGGCAGTTTCCATACCATCCTTGATTTAAAACTATCTAGATCTACTCCAGTGGGTTTTATTACTTTGAATCCTCTTCTAGGCATACTCCCCTATTGTCTTCCTAGAGGTATTCTTGAACATTTTTGTAGACCGAAGGCCCTATGTCCTGAAGGCCTCTGGTGGCCAGAATGCCCTGATACCCATAGGCCCAAAACACTAGCCCAAAGTCCCATATTGGTCGACTTTTTCTGGCTACTACAATACCACAGAGTTCCTTCTATTGTAATGGATTTAATGAATAGGGTCTTTATAGATTACCTTGACCAACTTTTGGTAGTCTCTATAAATGAGTTTTTATCTATTCAATAAGCAATAAAGAGCATGATGACCACTTGAGAATTGTACTAATGACCCTAAATAAGGATAAAAAATATGTAAAAATTACCAATAGTGAATTTTTTCTTCAAAAGGTTTCATTTTTTGGTCATATAATATCTAGAGAGGGTATATTAGAAGATCCATCAAAGAATGAGGCTATCAAAGTTTTTACCAGACCGACCACGGTGACTATGATGAGTAGGTTTCATGGTTTTTATGGATATTATCAATGGTTTGTGGAATATTTCTTTCAAGTATCTAATCCACTCCCCATGTTAACATGGAATGGATCTAAGTTCATATCTATAGGTGAATTTGTGGAAAACTTCTTGGAATTGGATAGAATATTAGTCTATGAACCTGTGCTTACATTATCCTCAAGTGGATAAGGTTTCGCAATATATAGTTATTCATAAAGAAATTTATTTGTATGTGTTATTTTGATGAATAACATGGTTATATCTTATGGCTCATTTTAATTGAAGGTTCATGAGAAAAATTACCCAACACATGATTTGGAGGTAGTTGTTGTAATTTTTTTCTTTAAACATATGGTTGAATTATCATTATGGAGAAATTTGTGATATATATACTGATCAAAATATTTTAATTTAATATTCACACCTAAGGATTTGAACATGAAATGATGAAGATGTTTAGAGATGATTAAAGATTACCACTACTCAATATATTACCACCCTTGTAAAGTGAAAAATGTGGTAGATATTTGAGTTAAAGGATTACTCTATATTATCTATAATGAGGATAAAAAACATCCAATATTTATTTATTTTCAAAGGATGAATCCAGAAATCATAAAATAAGGGGAAAGTATTATCTTGCTTAATTGAATTTTCAACCATCAATCCAAGTAATGATTAAAGTGGAAGAGAAGGAAGATGTAGAGTTTCAAAAGAATGTTTGAAATATTATTTAGTTTAACCTTGATCATTTTGGAATGATAAGTTTTGGGAGCCATGTTTGTGTGGAATCTATTACCATAATGAAGGAGTTATTAGATGAAGATAATTATTTTTCATTCTCTATTAATCATATAATTAAAAATATGTATAGTGTTTAGAAGGATTACTTATGATGGGATTCCATTAAGAGAGATATATTACATTTTGTATATTGTTTCTTGTTATGTTAATATATTAAGGATGAAAGAAAAAAGTCTTATCTAATGTTTCATAAATTACCTATTCCAAAATGGGAATGTGAAACAATCTACATGGAATTTCTTGTTAGACTCCGTAAAAACTATTAATATAATAATAATATTTGGGTATAGTGGATCGCTTTACTATGTCATCACACTTCATCACTATTAGATAAGGGTTCTCTATAGATCTTTATTTTAAGATATACATTAATGAGGTGGTAAGGTTTCATGGATTACCGCCTTCCAGTGAGTCTCATCCGAATATGAGGATTACCAAAAACATTGGGAAATGTCCTCAACAAGATAATGATAATGAATTGAGTTTTATCACTACGTATCATTCTCTGAACGATGGTTTTTCTGAATGAAAACTTCAAAAAAGAGGAAATGTTGAGATCTTATTATTTGGATTTCAAAGGTGGTTGGCACCAATACCTTTATCTATTTTATTTTTCTTACAAAAATAGCATTCACTTAAGAATTCAAATGAATCCTTATGAATTCCTCTATGAGAAAAAATGTAGAGCTTAAACGTGATGAGAAGATGTTG
Source organism: Viscum album (assembly GCA_963277665.1). NCBI lineage: Eukaryota > Viridiplantae > Streptophyta > Magnoliopsida > Santalales > Viscaceae > Viscum > Viscum album. Next base: position 953,977,596 of record OY728143.1, on the reverse strand, counting down.
GATAATGAAATCTATTGGGACCTGAGATAGATGATGAAATGATAGATAAGGTTTGATCCATTCAGCAACACCTCAAGGAGTCTCAATTTTAGAAAAAATTTATATTGATAATCATTATAGTGATATAGAATATGATTTTCGAAAATAAGTTTTTTCTATGACTTCTTCTATGGAAGAAGGTTATGAGATTTTGGGAAAAAGGGAAACAATGCCTTTTGAATGGAAGTGCCTTCGAAATTATCAATCATACCAAGTTGATAGCCTTTCACTTGGTGTTAATAATATACATATCTTAATTCCATGAAATGTTCCATATGTCTATATTAATTATTTACATATCAGACCCTTCACTTTTATGGAAATCACTGGTCATACTATTGGATAAAGATCGTTCTTATGAGGAATAACTGATTGAGATTCTAAATCATAAAGAGAATGTTCTATGAAACAAGATTGCTCACATGGAAATTTTTTTATGTGAAACCACTAGTTTGAATAATCTATGTGGTAACTTGAGTATATTTTTATGAATATGTATCCTCATTTTATTATTAGAATGACTAATTTTATGGGAGATATCCATTTTAAGGGTGGTAGAATACAATGCCATGTGTTTTTATGAATCATTTTTTCAAATAAATTAAATTTTATTGATTGATTTTGTTACATGAAACTCCTAGTAAAACTTCAATTATACCCAACACTAAGTTAGGCTTTTACTAAACTCAACACTAAACTAGCTTTCTTTACACACAACACTAAATTTTAATAAAACCATGTTATATTATTAATATACTTATTTAAACACGATAATTATAACCTAGCTATTAAAAATAGTTATATAAATACTAATAACAACTTTTAAAATATTAATTATAAATTTTTTAGATAAATAGATTTATTTATAATAAAATACATAATTTCTTTAAGGTCTCTATTTGTTTTGAATATACTATTTTCTCAAAAAATTATTTTTGGCCTTTTTATGAACTATAAAAAAAATAAATTTTTGAAACATTTAGAAAAATAAATTGATAAAAATCATTTTTTAATTAATAATATCAAAATTACCCTAGATATCATTTTTCTTTTTCTGAAATGTTTAATTTTTTGATGAATTTGAAAAAATACTAAATTTTAATTGAAAAATATATTTTCATTTAATTTATTTATATTGTTAAATTTTATTTTAAATTTGTTTTAAAGATTAATTAGTTCAAATATAAATTTATTAATCTAATTTAATTCATTATAATCAATTTCACATGGAAGGTGGATATAAAAAATTTGTAAACCATTGATCATTTTCTCTTTAAAAACCAACTTCCTCATTGCATCTATGATATTTATTTTAAATTAAATTATAAAACATATATGAATATAATTTGGGAAAATAGATTCCATATTTGGAATTATTATAATTTATATTATATAATATGGTTATCTTATTATTTTGGCATAATTATTAATAAAAATAGTTATCATTATTATGGTTAAAATAGGTTTTCGGGCATTACATGTGTTTGTATTAAAAATATTTTTATAACCTCAATATTTTTTTAAATTTATTTAATTGAAATTCATATTTATAAGAAGTGTTTCTAAATTTTCTAATAAAAATAATTTTATTTATATTTTTAATCGATAGATTATCTATGTATACTAAAAGATATAAGTTACTGCTGTAAAAAACTAAAAGTGTAAAATTGAGTAAACCTAAATACTAAAGAATAACATGATATAGATGTGTTTGTTTTTTATGGTGGAGATGTGTATTATCCAAATAAATCATTCCCTCCCTTATTATCCAATTTTGGAGGCACATGAGGTATGATTGACCTCTTAAAAATGAAAGATTTTGGGTATTTAGAAAAATATCAGTCCTCCTCAATTATAAAAGGGCACTCACTAGCCTCACTTATTCATTCCTCTCAAGATGGATAGGTAAAAAACCAAAAAATCACTTTAAAAAATACCTATACTTATCCTAGATGCATTATTATGGAATAAATCTATAATAGGAATGATTTTATTTCAAATATGAGGAGGAAGCTTGAAGAAGAGGTAACCATTCAATTATTATTATACCTTGATTATATGATAACCACAATTTCTTCCATATATTGATACGTTTTTATGTAAATTTAATAACCTAAAACCATCTCCACTTCAATAAAATGGGTTACCAAATCATCTTTCATGTGTATGGATGACTCCACCTCGCGGACCGATGACATTCATGTTTCCATTACCAAATATCACAATTGAATACAATGATTTATTTATAGTTTATATATGATATATATTCTATTATTATTTTTATTTTTGAATTATTATATCAATCATAACTTTATACTTCCCATTTTATGGGAAGAGTATAATTTAATTAATGTGTCTGACAGACAATAGCCTCATGGAGTGATGCGATTCTTTGATGATTTACATGGAATGTATTAAGGATGGATTCAATAAAAATGTGTGATATATATGACATAAAAATAACTCAAGAATTATTTTTTATATAATTTTATATTATTTAATTAAACCCATCAATAATCTAAAAAATAGGTTTTATGTGATGTATTTCATCCTAGAGATGAAGGAACAATGATAAATTTAAGAGGACCCAAAAATAAAACAAATCAACACACATATGAAAAATAGGTTATTACATGAAACATATCATTAACATGGAATTTTCAATAAATTGATAAAAAAGGAAATAATAAAATAATATATTATATTATATACATGAATTTAGTTTTATAACATATTTATAAAAAACTTATATTTATTATAAAGGAGGTTTTACCATGTACGATGTAAGTCAAGACTTAAGTTAAGGGATTTCAATCTCATATTTATTTTCTATAAGAAAAATTCCATATTTAGCGCATGTTCCATTTATATGGTTTATTTAATTCCCATTAATGAATTTTATTATTATTCTCTTAAAAATTATTATGATTCAGTCATCCATTTTAGGATCTCAATTTGATGGGGTTTGTAGTTTCAACATTATCAATTTGGCAAGGGTATTTTTTTCCCAATTTTCCTTCTTTGAGATGTACGTTATACTATGAAACTGTATTCTTTAACAAGGTGTATATATAGTCTCTTTGACATGTGATATCATGAATTTATTAATACTCATGATATTCTAACGTTCACTTTATTTTATTACATCATGGGGCCAATGATTCATTGTAATCAAAGGGGTAAAGATGTCATATTATAATCTCATAATTTATTATGAATTTTTAAGTCTCCAATGTTGAAATCTCATGATATAACTCTCATGAATTTGCATGATGTTTATTCATTCATAGTTATTTATGATATTCTCAAGTAATGTTACCATTTTCACATTATTTAGAACATAATGTTATTAATATTTTTTAAAGAATATTAGACGTTATTTTTCTCTTCAGTATGAAATCTATTTTTTTTTCCAAAACCATGCTTTCTGAAAATATTTTCAAAAAATATTTTTAAATGATATTTTAATCTCATTTTCAAGGAAAATTAGTTTTAAAATATTTTATGTTTATTTTTTTATGTTGTTTTCAAATATTCAATTATATGTTTCCAAGGATACTTTCAATGGAAAATCTTTTCATGAAATTTTATGATTTAAAAAATGTTTTTTAAATAATAAAGGCTATTTTCACTAAGAAACTTTTTAAACGAACTTTTATAATTAATTTCCATCTATGATTACATTCATTAGTGTTTCCAATTTTTTACCATGGATATGATCAAAGGATACCATTCAAATGATTTCTATGAATTGTTTATGGTTTGATGGTATGATGTTTTTGAAACACATTTCACATCCATAGGTTATACCATGATTATATGATTATAAACACCTCTTATTTTCATGGGTTATTATATGACTAGATGATTATGAAACTATTATATTTTCCATAGGTTCTTATATGACGAAATTTTTATGACACCCATTTCATTTCAAAGGCTATGATATGATGAATACTTATGATATTATGGACCAAATATATATGATTTCATTAAATAATTGGTGGTACCTATATCTCCATTCAATGAATTGAGTATATATATTATATCTCATGAGATATAATGGACTAGAATGGTTAGTGATCTCAGTTTAGTAAAATAGGGATCAAACGTGGAGTGAACCTAGTTTAGTAAGATATGACTGTAATGGGAAGTGTATTGGGTTCAGTAAGACAGATTTAGAATTGGGAGTGATCCCAATTCGGTATGGGAAATTTTACACTATGATGTTCTTGGAAGTGAATCTTGACTAATATGGGAATAATTTTCAATCCTTAAGTATACGATTAAAATTCTATGTCTTATGCCAATGTTATGCTCTCATGAACCATTTTATTTGTCCCCATAATGGTTCATGTGTTACTAACTTCAAATATTTATTATATGATTCAATATCATGATCTTTGAAATGCAATGTATTATTTACAAATTTAACTCTAATGTTGAGATACACTAATGCTCATGTTATTCTTTGATATCTCTTTTTTTACCCTTACTGAGCATCTGATCTCACCCGTTTCTTATTTCCTTTACCCATGTTATGGAGATGTGTATTCAATAAGATATTTATAAGAAGGGTGATAGTTCTAATGAACATAGTGGGAGATAACATAGCTCACTTATAGATAGTGTTTATGTTTCCATGATTCCAAAGTCACTAAACTAGTTTGGGCGTTAGGTGTGTGTTTGTGTAATTTAATTAATATTTATAAAAAATGATATAATATCTATGTATAATAATATTGTGTTTCTATAGATACTACTTACTAAAATAGACATAATTTTTTTATTTTATCCTTACATTTCATTTTTCAATATTTTGATATTGATGAATAAATTCAAAATCACTTGTTTATGTACTGGAATGTTTCAAGATAATTTTGGTAGGTTATCATTGAACATTCTAAAATTTGTATCCTACTTATGGATTGTTCTTAATTATGTTAACACATGTTAATAGATATAGTGCACAATTTATGAAATATATTTTCAATAAGGGAGTTTAGGAAACAAAATCAGTGAGTTTTTTATTTTCATAATTTTTTATGACATATACATTATTAATAAATTTGAAACACTTATTATCCACTATTTGTTGTTTATTTTTGTATGGGTGTTAATAGTTAATGATATAAGTTTTTAGTTTTTTTATATTTTGAAAATAATTATAGGTGATTCTAAGGGTGATTTTATTATTGGAAAGACTAATAATTTATGTTTTTTTAAATGATTTGAAAAATAAAGAAAATTAATGTGAATGTGGAAAAGAAAGACATGAAAAGATATATTTTAATTTATAAATATGTATACATTAAATAATTATTTTATTTAATAGTTGATACATGAATAAAAATTTTGTTATATCCAATACTCATGATTCGAGGGAAAAATACCCATATCAATTAACTATATATTATAATATTTATTTTTCATATTACGAGTCTATTATCATATTTTAATTTCTTTTTTTTTCATTAGGTTTTTATATTCAATTTTTAAACTTATTTTAAAATATATATGAAATATTTACATATTTTAATGATAGGAAATCCAAGAAAAAAACATTAAAGTGACAATAGTGACTCAATGGTAGATGGTTCTCCCTATATATAGACATCATATACCATTATTTGTGATGTCTCACATATTGTATCTGGAATGTCCTATGGATCCCACTTGATGGAACATAGAACATCCTCTTCTTATCCCACAATAGTTTCTAACACACTTAATTTTGATATGTCTACCACATTATAGTTTGTTGGTAGTCCATCATGTTGTACTGATGATGTTCTTGCATTTAGGGAGCTGGTGGACACTATAGTTACATTATAGGGATAATGGAGGGTCATGATTATAAATTTTAATTTTGATGCAATTTTTCCATTTTTTATTAGAATATTTTATTTTATCATTAAATAAATTGATACTATTATATTATGTAGGTAATCATTAATATTTCATAAATTTGGAATTTGAATAACATGAAGATAGTGGTAACTTTTTTTTGTTTTTACATTTTGATGGTGAATGATGGGGGAATAGTTAGCAATATATTTTCCCAATTGTATTATTATCTACATACCCTTAAATTTAGTTGTTCATATTGGACACATATTCCCTTGTATTTGAAAATTGAGTTATTTGATTTAAAAATTAAGATAATTAATAATGGTTGATAAAATTTAATATCATTAGGTATTAAAATTAAAATATTTTTGGTAAATTACTTTTTTCTATATATTATTCCACTTTCTGATGCTTGTTACCATCATACATTAATGGATGTTAATTATTTTGACTAAAAAATGGATGAATTTTAAATGGACACTATATCATGAGTTTAATTATACATCATTTACTGTTCAAATGATGCATGATAAGGTATGAGAGGGTGATCATTAGATGAAATGGAAATGATTTATTGGAAGTCATAACCATAATAAGAATATGGAATTGTGTAATCTGTTAATTTTTTAATATAATTTTATAAATAAGTATAAAAATATTACTAAATTACCCATTTTTAATACAATAAGTTCCCATGAATAATTAATCAAGAAGTGGGAAACAAACCATCCATCACACATCGCACATGAACAGTATTTCAAGTAAAAGAATTAACATGTAATATTTTCTAGAGTTATAATATTTATATGTTAAATATCATGTGTTTTGTAGAATAAAATTGTTTTATTCCACATTTTAATAAAGAAATATTAGATTAGGCTATAGGTTGATCAGACAAAAATTTGGTTTGATATCCATACCAAATATGATGATAGTTATGTGAATGTGACTTACAAATATGTTGGGGTACAAACTTTTATCCTTTATTAATTTTTATTTTAATTTAAAATAAAATGATATTTCATTGTATTTTAAAATTAGATAATTATGGGATTCCAATCACACAAACTTGTATCAATGTCAATGTATGATCTTATTATACAATTCTGTGGGAATGAGCATCCTAGTTATGTGCATGGGATGGGTTTTGGACTATTTCATATGGGGTTATTAGAAGGTCATTAGATCCATTTTCTACATCTATATATATTTTTAGGTTATAATTATTCTCTAAATCTATATGCTCAGATGAAATTCAATTCTTTGTAAAAGACAGTTCAAGAGTACGGGAACACAATCTAGAAAGAAGTAAATCATATAAAAATTCTAGATATGAAGGTCATCAATTTATAACACACATTAGTTGAATTATATTATATGTTGTCTAGAAATTTCCTAGCTAAAATTTCCTTAATGGTTAGCTGGATGTGTTAGGTAAATTTTACAATTTCATAATCATTTAGAATAATAATTTTTATTACATTAATTTAGTATATATAGATATATATATACTATTGATTAAATTTTGATTAAATTATAATAAATATATTGGAAGAAAGGTGTGGAGATGGATAGATTCATAACTCATCAGAAGGTAGTTATAATGAGGATTGATTTTAAGCTCCATGTTGAAGATGTTGTATAAGTAAACTATGCACTTTTAAGTTATTAGTCACATTATTTTAAATAATTCTATTATACGGATAATTATTTGTCTTTGTGATGTTATAAATTAATTTTTTATAAATTATTTTATAATTTGACTTCATTTCAATTCAATTTTGGTTAATTAAAATTTATTTTTTTAGTTTGGTATTATTTATTCTGTTTGGAATGATTTTTTTTAGATTTATTTGGTTATGAATGTGATTTGTTTTTACTTTTTAGGTAATTTTTATTTTTTTTGAAATTATAAACATGGTGAATATTTTTTACTCTAGGTTTTTGTTTTTAGTTGTTCTAAAAATATTATTTAGGTGATTGTTTTACTTATTTTGGTGACTTCTTTTAGTCAAGGTGATCTCGTCATACATGTGATTGTTTTTACTATTTTAAATTGTATTTATTTATTTATTTATTTTTATTTTTATTTATTTTATTATGTTTGTATTACATTAAATATTTTTTTCTAAATATTTATACTTTTTTTTACCTTTTTCATTGTTCTTACATATTTTATAGCTATTTTAGTTTCATTCATTTATGCTTATTCAAATAATTTTTTTCCCATGTAGATCTAGTTGGGTCTGGTTAGGATACTTTTGTTAAATTTAGTTTAATTAAATTATGGAAAGGAAGATTAAATCTATATTAATTTATTTCATCAATGGTTGATCCGATACAGTTTTTTTCTATTTCATTCAATTTGGTTAAAATCGATTCATGCAAAATTTTTTCATTTTTTGGTTCAGAAATTTTAATCTTAGATTAATTCGGATTAGTTCAGTTCAATTCTATTTAGCGGTGTATAGTTTTATTTAATTATAATGTATTTTAATTAATTTAATGACAGATCAATTTACTTTTTTTAGGTTCTATTTAGTTTGATTCAATTCAATCCAGTTTTGTAGTGTCTTGTTAAATTCAATTTTATTAATTTTGGAGTAGTTCAATTTGGTGTAGCATAATGAAGCTCAATTCTACTCGAGTTATATTAATTCAATTAGGTTCAGTTAAATTCTATTTAGTTACATTAGTTATTATTTTGTTTAGTGTGTTTTAGTTTAGATCATGTTAGTTTTGATAAGGTTACAATATTTTTTTTATTAATTCAATTTTATTTAGCTTGATAATTTCAATTTTATTATATTTCGATCATGTTTGTTCATGTATAATATTTTTAGGTAAATTTTTTTCTATATTATCTCTATTCATTTTTGAATGATTTATTTCAAATCCATTCAGTTTAATTCAATATTATATTTTTCTATTTGATTTATGTATACTCTAGATAATTAAATTTAATAATCTTTTATTTCAGTAGAATCTTGAAATTTAATTTCAATTCGGTTAAATTTAGTTTATTAAGATTTAGTTTGGTTTTTATGAGCTTTAATTATTTTATCTTAATTCACTTTTCTTCAATTATGTTTGATTTTGTACATTTTTTGTCGATGTATTGTCAGATGGGTTTTATTTGGTTCAATTCATGTCGTTTTGATTCAATTATATTTAGTTTATTTTTTCTATTTTTTACTTCTGTTTTATTTAAAAAATTTAATATTTAGTTTAATGTGATTTTAATATATTTAGTTTACTTTATTTTTTGTTTAGTCAAATATGATCAGATCATTTTAAGTGCATATTTAATGGTGGTTTAAACTACCACTAAATCTATATATCATTTACCAGTGATTCAAACCTCAAATAAATTTTAGGAATACAAAGTGTCGATTTAATCCTCCATGTGTTCATAGATAAAAAGGAAAACTAAAACCAATGTGGGATATGTAAAAACCAGCAATAAGTATTGGTTTATGAAACATACTTTAAACCACCCTAAAATTTATATAACCACTGAAAAATTTCTCATGTTGCATTATGTAAAAGAGGTTTAAAATACAGAAAAAACCAAAAAAACTTCCACTAATGACACATTTTAATATAGTGTTAGGTTGATAACACAATATGAAATATATGATAGAACCTACAGTAGACACATAAGAAATTATATTCATCAGTTATAACTCCTTATAAGGATCCTAAATCTTTTTATGATTCATTCCATGTAACATTAATAAAGTCTCTTTCTTAGAGATCTCTATACTAAACCTCTTTATCACTTTATAAATGCATTCGTCTCGACCAATTCAGTGAATAATATTTGAAAAATCACAATTGAACATCAAACCCAGTGTGTAGGCTTCTTCACCAATTTCTTTCCTCAATAATCCCTTACCAAAGCACATCATCATAGAGTGAAGGGTTGGGATATCATTTCTGATAGGTAGTACTCCATCCATATACAATATTATAACATCACTACACTCCAAATAATTTTCTTCTATACACAAAAATTATCCATGATTTTGATGGAACTATACAATTTGATTGCATCATCAAACTGGATATTACAACTATGAGAATCTTCTTTAATCCATAAATACTATTTCATCTTTCATAACTTATTATTCTTATTTGGAAGTTCAAAAACATTGAGTTTTATCACATATACTCCCTTGACTAAATTCTCATTATATAAATTGGTTTTTAAATTCATTTTATATATCTCATAATCAATATGATCCTTTATGGTATGAAATAACTAAAAGGAATTAATCACCAACATAGGAGAAAATGATTCTTTATATTCAACACAATGAATTTTCTTATAAATAGTAGGAATGATTTATAGGTAGATACTCTACCATCCCTGATAATTTTATTTAAAAAACACTCTTTAGCAATTTATTTGAATCATAACTCTTTACGTATTCCTAGAATGAGGTAGGTTCATTTCCTATAAATATTAACTCTTTATAATTATCAATAATAAATCCTTATATAATGATATCTTGATAAATCTTAATGAACTTTTAGGTTCTTGTGTAACTTTAGTTGGTTATTTTTCTACAACTATTTTTTGAACCGAATCATCCTCAACCTTGAGAATACATACTTTTTTATTAGTGTTTAACTCTATAAAGTACAATTTTTCCTTCCAAAAAATATTCAATTTATGTGTTCCATATAAATATAAATGTAACATTGGGATACAGACACATTATTTTTAGTGGGTTAATAGGCATAGTATCTTATAGTTCCCTTCTGATAACAAATAATTACTCAATTTTCATATTTGGAGTGAATTTTATCAAAATAAAAAGATCTTATAATTTTTTTATCCAATTTTTTATAAAATAAATAATATATCATTTGTTACCCTATATATAATATTTTCTATTTATAATTTATTGAGATATATCATAGTTTAGTAGAAATGAAAGAGACTCTTGGGAATTCCCCTAGAATGGAATAAGATGGCCACACAAAATTATCATCGATCAAACAACATTTAACAAGTAAAAATTCATCCTCTTAAACACACAATTCCATTGTGGTTCTCTAGGAGGTTCATATGTAAGACAACTTCAAAATTCCTAAGATGATCGATGAATTATTTTCTAAAGTAATCACCACCCTGATTTGATCACTATATCTTAATACTCCTTCACAATTGATTTTGTACTTTATTTGATTTTTTTAACATTTCAACATATTCATAGATTTGTCTCATTTGAAACACATACATATACTTACTAAAGTCATATGTAAAGGTAAAGATGTACCTAAAACCACCACATTCATGAGTAATCATTGATTTACATACCTATCTATATATTAGACACAATTATCAACTAGACCCTTCACCTTTTCAACTAAAATATGACTTATAAATCGTTCAAAATAAATTATATTCATAATTTTATAACATTTATAAACTAATCGTTTTTTTTTATTCCATCTCTATGTAGTATTTGGATGAGTTTCTCATTAATATACATAAGGTGATAATTCCAAATATTTGTTGGATTAGAATCACACCTATACATTTTCTAATAAATCTTATAATTATGATTATCCATATCTATAATTTATAAATCATTTATCACATTCCAGATTCCATAAAAAATATCATTTATAAAAATATAATAACTATTTTTATTAGTTGTGAATGATAATCCCTTATTATAAAAATAAGATACTAAAATTAAATTCCTCTTTATGGTGGGAATATAATAATACATATTTAATTATATGACTTAACCACTTGGTAAAATAAAATCATATGTTCTCGATTATAGATATGAACTATTTCTCAATTACTAACATGATGATCTATTTTCCCCCTTTTTAATTCTCTCCTCTTTTTGTGTTTGTGTGCATCAACAAAAACGTGTTAAACAAACCAAGTATCTAATATCCATGAACAAGAGTTTTTGAAATTATCCTCTATAATATTAAAATTTATATTATAAGGCCCCATCCTTAAACATTACTTAATCTTGAGTTATTTCATGAATACACATTGAGGATCTTTTCAGGTTTAGATTTTTATATAATTAGATCATAAATCATGGATTACATTCCACATTTAAACAAGGTGGTTACAAAAAAGACAATATTCACTTTTCCCATCAAAGGAAACACATTTAAAATAAAACATGGATTCTTTCTTGACACTTCCTTGACACTATCATCATATCATGTACCTTTCCCTTGACCTATGAAAAACATTTCAAAAACATGGGATGAGCATAAAAAGCTCAGTAAGGGATATAAATATACAGAAAGAAAACCGTAGTCCAAGTATAAATAAGAATCAATGAAATATTAATTCACTAAAAAAACATAGGCACCTTAACATACATCATGAAATAATAATAATTTTTATTAACTCAAAGAAAACATAATACAAAAAGGTAACTTGAGGTATTCATAACATTCTTACGTAGGGAGTAACCCTCATGGTTACGTTTGGAATACCCATTACAGTATATTCCCTAAACCTCTTAAAAGAAACCATAACATTTAACTCCTCTGTGTTACCCAATGAATTGGAGAGTTATCTCGGGCTCACCCACCCATAGTTTATCACAGAACCACCCCTCTTCATAAATAATTCCTAAGAACCATAACATAATAGTATCATATAAAACATGCATAAAGGAAACATAAAATTTCCACATTTCAATCACAAGATATCAAAAACACATATAATAAAAACATTATAAAAACCATTTTAAATACCAAAATACATGAAAATTAAAACATGGTATTTATTTTTCATTTAAAAATGTTATGGCTTGTAGAGGAATCCAATACTCAAATAATGGTCACGACGGTGGAGAAGTCGTTGTCGCCGCATACGTAAGACAAAAACATTACCTTTTGTCGTTTAGTAAAACACTTCATATAAAAAGATTCCTTTTGAATAAAAGTAAAATTCATAGGGGTTTATAAACCATATTAAAGAATGTTGTGTATAAAACAAAATATGCCTCAATGAAAGGAGATTGAGATGAAGTCCCTTACCTCATGTCTGACTTGACTCGATCGTTCTTTAATCTCCAAAATAATAAACTAGAGTTAATTTATAACTTCTTCATATCCTTATTCAAGTTCATTATTCCTTTTATATCACTTATTACCATGTTATTAACATTATGTAATTATTTATGTTAATAACGGTTGTTTTGTCGATTTTTGGTACATGAGCCACAAATAAACTTCTTATAATTACAAGTTGTTTATATGGTAAAATATCCATTATATCCAGAATTATATTCATGATGTAGATATAATATATATCATATATATACAGTATATACATACATTTATAATATTACATAACATTTAGAGGTAAGAAATGAAATGCACCGTTCATGGATACGGTAAGCCGTACGTACGCATGAACGCTACATTCATTTCTATTTCATATTTAATTAAATTAAATCATAATGATATAATGGTATATTATAATTCCATTATAATAACATATATAATATCATTAACTCTATCCTTTATACGTCCCACCTATGGCATTAACGATTCAAATCACTTTAAGGGGGCGGTAGTCCGCACTTCCTAAAATAAAATTATCACGTTTACCCATGATGGAAACCATAATGGTATGCCATAAATGAAAAATAATGAATCATAAGGAAAACATGAACAAAATATATATCATATATAAATAGAGTGACATATTAATGGCCACTGTGAGAGGTGTTAAAAGAAGATTAAACAATCATCGTTTCGTGATGCAGTAATTCATCACTCACAGAAACAGTATGTTCTTTAACCATTAGATGGAGGTGTGTGTAAGTGTAAATAAAATCCTTATCATAAAAATATCCTAGTATATTGAATATACTGTTGTTGTTACAAAATAAATGAATAAAAGTAGTTTAGTGGGTTGGAGAAGAAAAATAAAACAAAAGAACATAAGAGAAGACGTTGCCTTTAAATCGGGCATCTCCCCTTGGTTTGAACCAAAAGGGGTTTTTGAAGAGATTTCTGCCTAATGTAAGGCTTATAAGATGAATATAGGGATTTGGAGAGATAAAATGAGCATATTTTGGTCGATCCAAGGGCTTGAGAGGTGTGGGTAAGGGGGTAGAGGTGGGGGCCTTTTATAAGAGGGAGGAGGGGAACTCTTGGAAGGTCATGAAATGTTACTTTATAATGAAGTGATTTTCGGATTTAAAATGTCCCACAATGATATATTTAAAGGATAAGGTGATAAGGGTTCTAAATACACCCATAAAATAGGTTTTTGACAAGTGTAGGTCCTTGATTGTACATTATATTTTCATTTTATTTAAATCGTTTATTAATGAGGTAATCACTACATCATCATGGTGTGATAAATAAATAAATTTATTTAATGTGTATAAATTATAAAAAGCAGACCATGATGTAGGAAATATTTTCAACTTTCCAATTACCATTTATAGTCTAAGAGATCATTTATGTAGACAAAATTAAAATTGTTTTACTTAGGTGCTACATACTTTTGTTATATTTTTCTTTCTTTAAAAATAAAATCATAAAATGTCACTATCACACAAAATTGATTCCACGGGGTCCAAAAGATGGAACAATGCATACCATGGTCGTCCATGACACAACCAGTAGCATTTGGACACATGTTGGGGTCATTTTAAATTATTCTGATACTATTATATTACCCTTAACTTCCTGATTACTAATTAATCATGATAATTAAAGATAATTACAGTCGTTACTATTCATAATGTCCAAAAAAAATCATCTTAATTACAAAATTTGGACCTTCTGATTACAAATATGGAATCCATTTTACCAAATTCTAGACATAGAATTTTCAGTAATTAATTTAAAAAATTCCTGTTTTCAAAACAAATAGAGTGTTTTTAAGAAACAATATCTATCAAATGATTGACAATTGTTTATGTCCAATTTCAAAGTGAAATTAATTATAATGACCACCATTGGATTAAATGGTAAAAATATATTCTAATTAAACATGAAAACAAAATAAAAATACAATCTTTCCATATAATTAAATTAGATGAAAAAGCAGTTTTGAAGTAAAATGCAGTATTTTTCATTATTTATTAAAAAATGAACATTGTCATAAAAATACAAAAAATTTATCCAAAGTAAATTAAAATGTCCCAATACTAAATAATAAGTTTATTTTGACAAATGGATCTTATAAAATTGTCAAAAGTTTTATTTTTAAAAACTTTTCCATCAAAAGGTGGTAAAACGATCTTTTATAAAATATTATTGTATTCCATGCTTAAGATTGGATTTATCTCATTTTAAGACTCTAAAAAACTATCTAATTCATAAATAGACAAATATATGAAAATCTATTATTCATTACTTGGGATGTTACAAACATCCCCCCTTTATAAAATTACGTCCCTATAATTTATTTACTTATCGAATAAGTGGGGGTATTTATCCCTCATTGAATTTTCAGATTCCCATGTTGCCTTTAAAATCATGTGGTTTTTCCACAAAACCATTACTTGATGAATCACCTTATTCCACATCACATGCTCCTTATGGTCAAGAATATGGTCCAGTTGTTCCTCATAAGATATATTCTCTTCCATCTGAACTACCTCTTGGCTCAAAACATGAGATGGATCTGGAATGTACTTCCTTAACATTGAAACATGAAAAACATTGTGTACTTGAGATAAACTCAGAGGTAAAGCCAATCAGTATGAAACTGATCCAACTCTCTCCAGAACTTCATATGGTCCAATGAACATTGGTCTCAACTTTCCTTTCTTACCAAATCGAATCACACTTTTCCATGGTGAAACTTTGAAAAAGGCATAATCAGCTACCTCAAAAGAGAGTTCCTTCCTCTTGTTGTCTGAAAAACTTTTCTGTCTGCTCTGAGATGTTCTCATGTGTTTCTGTATCAGCTGAACTTTTTATGAAAAATATTCTACCAATTCTGGTCCCATAAACATCCTTTCACCCACTTCATTCCAAAAAGATGGATTTCGACACCGCTTCCCATATAATGCCTCCAATGGTGTCGTCTATATACTGGAATGAAAACTGTTATTATAAGAAAACTCAACCAAAAAAATATGTTGGTCCCAACTTCCTTGATAATCCATCGAACAAGAACGTAACATATCCTCCAATGTCTGATTTGTTCATTCTGACTGCCCGTCTGATTGATGATGAAAAGTTGTTCTAAAATTTAATTCAGTACCCAATGTCTTCTGAAGGCCTTTCAAAATTGTAGAAGTGAACCTAAGATCATGATCAGGTACAATGGATATGGGAACTACATGTAACCTGACTATCACTTTAGGATACAAACGAGAAAGTTGATCTAGGGTTAAATTATCTTGTATAGCAAGTAAATGAGCAGATTTAGTCAAGCGATCAACAATAACCCAGATTGCATTATTAGCTCGAGGTGTCTTCGGTAACCCCACAACGAAGTGCATGGATATATTCTCCCAATTCTACTCTAGCACTGATAAAGTCTGAAGCATCTCTTTTGGTAACTACCGCTCTGCTTTGACCTGTTGAAAAGTCAAACACCTCAATGTAAAATCAACAATATCTCTTTTCATTCCATCCCACCAGTAATACTCCCGATGATCACTATACATCTTAGTACTTCCTAGATGAACTAAAAATGGATAACTATGTGCTTCAAATAACAACTCCATCTTAAAATGTGAATAAAAAGGCACAAAAAATCCATTCAAAAATATCAAAAAAAATCATTATAAATGTTGAATTCTGGTAACATACCCTTCTGAAACTTCTCTACCTTTTTCTACAACTCAGTGTCTTGCTTCTGTGCATGCTTAATTATGTCTTATAGAGATGATTTCACGGATACTTGAAACAATATAGAAGAACATCATGCACCAACAACTTCTATCCCAAAGTTTATCAAATCCTTAACCAAAGGATCACTTTCCAAACGTAACATGCTTAACAAGTCATTACTTTTTCGACTCAAAGAATCAGCCACTTTATTTTCTTTTCCCAGAAGGCAATGAATTTTACAATCATAATCCTTGATTAATTCTATCCATCTCCTCTCTCTCATGTTCAATTCTTTCTGAGTGAAAATATACTTTAAACTTTTTTGATCAGTATATATTTCTCACTTTACACCATACAAATGATGCCCCCAAATTTTTAAAGGTAGAACAACAATAACTAATTCCAAAAAATGTGTTGGGTAATTTACCACATGAGTTTTCAACTGACGTGAAACATAAGCAATTACCTGATCATTCTGAATTAGGATGCAACCAAGTCCTTTTAATGAAGCATCACGGTAGATAACAAACTCCCCATTCCTAGAAGGTAGTGCCAAAACTGGATCATTCACTAATATGCTTTTCAATTCCTGAAAACAATAATCACATTGTTTTGTCCAGATGAGATTAACACC
This sequence comes from Viscum album, assembly GCA_963277665.1. Classification (NCBI taxonomy): domain Eukaryota; kingdom Viridiplantae; phylum Streptophyta; class Magnoliopsida; order Santalales; family Viscaceae; genus Viscum; species Viscum album. Next base: position 953,960,267 of record OY728143.1, on the reverse strand, counting down.
TTTTCGAGTTAACTTATTCATTAGAATAGATAACCGTGAATTTTTTTTAACAAACCTTTGGTAATATCATGCCAAACCTAGAAAACGACGAATCTCAGATACATTTGTGGGTACTGGACATTCTTCAACAACCTTTGTTTTTGCAGGATCAATAGTTATTCTATCTTCAGAAACAATGTGACCAAGGAAAGAAATTTTTTGCAACCAAAACTCACATTTGTTGAGTTTCCCATACAGTTTTTTTTCTTTTAAGGTTTGAAAAATAACCCTTAAATGTCATTCATGATCCTCTTTACATTTTTAAAATACCAAAATACCATCAATGAAAACAACTAGAAACTTATCCAAGAACTCATGGAAAATTCTATTCATAAGGTCCCTGAATACGGGAGGTGAATTGTCTATCCCAAAGGGTATAACTACAAATTCATAATGTCCATATCTTGTACGAAACATGGTCTTTAGAACATCTTCTTTATTTACCTTCAAATTATTGTACCCAGATCTCAATTCAATCTTTGAAAAATAATGAGCTCCCGGAAGCTGATCAAATAAATCACTGATATGATGAAAACAATATTTTTTCTTAACAGTGATGTTATTCAATGCTCTATAATCAATGAAAATTCTCATTTAACTATCTTTCTTTTTAACAAATAAGATAGGAGAACCCCATTGTGATGTGCTATGTCGAATGAAATCTTTCTCTAATAAATCTCGCAATTGTACCTTCAACTCTAAAAGTTCAATTTGAGCCATTCGATAAGGGGGTTTTGAAATTGTATTATTATAAGAAACTAAGTCAACAGTAAATTCAACTTCCCAATCTGGTATTAATTATGGAAAATCGTTAGGAAAAACATCAGGATACTCATTTACCACTTCCACATCATTAATCTGAACGGTTCATTCATTTTCAATAATATGTGCAAGGTAAAATTCATTTCCATCATTTACATTTTTCTCACCCTCTTTATATGTTATCAAAATTAAGGGTTCATTCTTGTACAAAAACTAAAAGTCTTTATGAAAAGAAACATATTTAGCTCTACAATCAATCTTAGCATGGTAAACAGAGAGTCAATCCATACCCATGATAACACGAAACTCTACAAGAGGTAAAACAATAAAGTTTTCAAGTAGGTTCTTTCCACAGATAAGAATAGGAATATTTTTATAAATTCTTTTTGCCTCAACATTTCACCCAGGTGTTTTTACGACATGTTCAGGAGTCATTTCATGAGATCGAATTCCCAATTTACTAGAATATTTTTCAGAGATGAAAGAATGTGTAGACCCTAAATCAAACAACACATTGGCATAATCTGAAAAAACAAAGTACCTGATACCACTTAATTTGATCGTCCAACATCTACTGAAGTAGTTACAATGGATTTCACCACACCCTTCTTCTTATAGACAGACTGCTTCCCATAATTAGAGCTCTTTGTCGAACACTCATTTTCCAAATGACCCATCTCATTGCACTTGAAACATTTCACTAACTATAAATCAAATTCGGTCTTACCATCACCCTGATCTTTTCTAGTGGAATCACGGGCCTTATGTCCCATCCTACCACATCACTAACACTTTAAAGAATTCAAAAGACATTCCCCAGCATGGTTTTTACCACATTTATCACAAACTAAAAACTTAGTTTTCATACCATCATACCTTTTTGAAGGACTCTTTACTTTCTCCTGCCACCTCAGTATCTTCTGTTGTTGGTTTTTATAGAACACTTGATCATCAGAAAACTCCATTTACACCTTCTCAGCACATCGAACAAGCTTTTTATAACTTATTTACTCATGAGAAGCTAAGGCTGTTCTTTATTTTTGCCTTAATCTTGAGTAAAAACCATTGATTTTACTATCAAGGTCTCAGATAAAATTTGGAGCATTCCTTGCAAATTGAGTGAAATTTTCTTCATAAGCAGCCACTGATTCGTCCTCTTGCCTCAATTCCAAGAATTGTTTTTCCATCCTTAGTCTAATATCCTTAGGAAAATATTTCTCCAGAAACATACGTTCGAATTCATCCCAGTCAAGAGCATCAATATCATTAGCATCCCTGAAATTTTTAACCATAGACCACCACTGATCTGCTTCACCCTTAAAATGGTAAACAGTAATACTAACCTTTTGATTGTCTGAACACCCCATGAAATCGAAAATCTTCTCCAGTGCTTTAATCCACCCTTTAGCTAGCACATGGTTAGATGACCCTCTAAATGATGGGGGATGTTGCCTCATGAAATGCTCCACCACTAACATGTTCCTCTGTGGTTAATCTGGCTGATCTCGTGCATGGATACCACCACCATTTATCGCTTGATTCAAGTGCGCCATTACTACAAAAAACTTTTTAGTTCCAATTCCGACCATCTCAGGATGCTGATTTGGAAAGACATTTCTTTATGTATTCCTTTCTAGCACTGCTTCCCTATTTACTCTGTGGAAAACCATTCTGAACAAACATTTCTTAGATGAAGCAACATGGTAATCTTGAAATTCTATATCATTTCCATTTGACCATAAAAAAATATTTTTAGATAATAATTTAATAGAATTATAACTCCTAATGTTATCTAAAATGACCTCTGATACCAACTATAAGGCCCCACCCTTAAACATTACTTAGACTTGAGTTATTTCAAGAATACACATTGAGAATCTTTTCAGGTTTAGATTTTTATATAATTAGATCATAAAAAATGCATTACATTCCATATTTAGACAAGTTGGTTACATAAAAGACAATATTCACTTTTCCCATCAATAGAAAAATATTTAAAATAAAACATGGATTCTTTCTTGAAACTTCCTCAACACTATCATCACATCATGTACCTTACCCTTGACCTTTGAAAAACATTTCCAAAACATGGGATGAGCATAAAATCTTAGTAAGGGATATAAAAATACATAAAGAAAACCTTAGTCCATGTATACATAAGAATCATTGAAATCTTACTTCACTCAAGAAAAAACCTACGCCCTTTAACATACCTCATGAAATCATAAGATTTATGATTAACTCACAGAAAACGTATGACATAAAGGTTACTTGAGGCATTTATAACATTCTTACATAGGGAGTAACCCTCATGGTTATGTTTGGAATTCCCATTACAGTATATTCCTTAAATCTCTTCGGAGAAAACTTAGAGTTTAAATCCTTCACGTTACCCAATGCATTGGAGAGCTATCTCGGGCTCACCCGCCTTTATTTTATCACAGAACCACCCGTCTTCATAAACAATGCCCAAGAACCATAACATAATCGTTTCATATAAAACACGCATAAAGGAAACAAAATATTTCTACATTTCAATCACAAGATATCAAAAACACATAAAATCAAAACATTATCAAAACCATTTTCAATAACAAAACAGAATAACATTAAAACATGGTATTTATTTTTCATTTAAAAAAGTTATGGCTTATAGAGGAAGCCGAAACTCAAATAATGGTCATGGTGGTGAAGAAGTCAATATTACTGCATACGTAAGACAAAAACATTCCCTTTTTTCATTTAGTAAAATGCTTCGTATAAAAATATTCCATTTGAATAAATGTAAAATTAAAAGGGGTTTATACACATTATAAAATAAAGTTTAGTACAAAACAAAATATGCCTCAATTAAAGGATATTGAGACGAAGCCCCTTACCCCGTGTCCGACATGACTCGATCGTTCTTTAATCTCATGAATAATATACTAGAGTTAATTTCTACTTGCATAAGAACATTTTAAAAGTTCATTATTATTTTTATATCACTTATTACTATGTTATAAGCATTATGTAATTATTTATGTTAATAATGGTCATTTTGTTGATCTTTGGTACTTGAGCCGAAAATAAACATCTTATAAATACAAGTTGTTCATGTGGTAAAATATCCATTATATCCAGAATTATATTCATGATTTAGATATCATATATATCATATATATCTAGTATATAGATGCATTTATAATATTATATAACATTTAGAGGTAAGAAATGAAATTCACCGTTCATGGAGACGGTAAGCCGTATGTATGCAAGAATGCTAGTTTCATTTATATTTCATATTTAATGGAAGGAAATAATAATGATATAAAGATATATTATAATTAATTTATAATATCATATATAATATCATTAACTTCATCCTTTATATGTCCCACATATGGAATTAATGATTCAAATCAATTTAAGGGGGTGGTAGTCCGCACTTCCTAAAATGAAATTATCGGGTTTAACCGTAATGGAAATCATAAAGGTATTACATGAATGAAAAATACAGAATCATAAGGAAAACAAAAACATAATATATTTCATATATAAATATAGTGACATCTTAATTTCCACCATGAGAGGTGTTAAAAGAAGATTGAACAATCATCATTTCGTGAGGCAGTAATTCGCCACTCATAGAAACAGTTTGTTCTTTAACAATTAGACTGAGGTGTGTATAAGTGTAAATAAAATACTTGTCAAAAAAACATCCTAGTTTATTGAAGATAATGGTTTTTTACAATATAAAGGAATAAAAAGTGTTTAGTGGGTTGGAGAAGCAAAATAAAACAAAATAACATTAGAGAAGACATTACCTTTAAATCGGGTAACTCCCCTTGGTTTGAACCAAAAGGGTTTCTTGACGAGCTTTATGCCTAAGGTAAGGATTCTAGGATGAAGAGAGAGATTTGGAGAGATAACATGAGTAGTGTTTGGTCAAACCAATGTCTTGAGAGGTGTGGGTAAGGGGGTATAGGTGGGGGCCTTTTATAAGATGGATGAGGGGCACTCTTGGAAGGTCATGAAATGTTGCTTTATTATGAAATGTGTTTCGGATTTTAAAGGTCCCACAATGATATACTTCGAGGATAAGGTGATAAGGGTTCTAAATCCACCCATATAATAGGTTTTTTATTATTTTAAGTCTTATATTTTACATTATCTTTTCATTTTATTTAAATCCTTCATTAAAGATATAATCACTACATCATCATGATGTCAAAAATAAATTTATTTATTTAATGTCTAAAAATTCTAAACAATTCTATGATGTAGGAAATATTTCTATCCTTCCAATGAAAATTTATAGTCTAAGATATCATTTATGTATACAAAATTAAAATTGTTTTACTTAGGTGTTACATACATTTGTTATATTTTCCTTTCTTTAAAAATAAAATAATAAAATGTCACTATAAAAAAAAGTGATTCCATGGGGTCCCAAAGCTGGAACAAGGCATCCCATGGTCATCCATGACACAACCAGTATCATTAGGACACATGTTGGGGTATTTTATATTATTATGATATTATTTTATTACCCTTAACTACCCAATTACTAATTAATCATGATAATTAAAGATAATTACCATCGTTACTATTCATAATGTCCAAAAAACAAAAGAGTCTTAATTAAATAATTTAGAAGTTATAATTCCAAATATGGAATCCATTTTACCAAATTCCAAAAACAGAAATTCCAGTAATTAATTTAAAAGTATTTTTGTTTTCAAAACAAATAGACTGTTTTTAAGAAACAATATCTATCAAAAGATTGACAATTGTTTATGTCCAATTTCAAAGTGAAATTAATTTAATGACCACCATTGGATTAAATGGAAAAAATATATTCTAATTAAACATGAAAACTAATTAAAAATATAATATAACCATATAATTAAATTATATGAACAAGCAGTTTTGAAGTAAAATGCAGTATTTTTCACTATTCATTAAAAAATGAACATTGTCAGAAAAATACCAAAAATTTATCCAAAGTAAATTTCAATGTCTCAATACTAAAGATTAAGTTTATTTTGACAAATAGATCTTATAAAATTGTCAAATGTTGGATTTAAAAAAAAATTCCATCAAAAGGCGGTAAAACGATCTTTTAAAAAATATTAGAGTATTCCATGCTTCAGATTGGATTTATTCTCATTTTAAGCCTCCAATACACTATATAATTAATAAATAGAAATAGATATGAAAATATATTATTCCTTACTTACTTGGTATGCAACATATATACTCAGAATACTATTTTTATTTGAGAAAATTTATTAACATTAGATACCAATTTTTAATTGTTCTATAGGTCATACCTATAACAGATCTCAATATGATTATCAGAAAGTAATACATGGATTATAATAGAGAAATATCTATAGGTCATTATAATTTATTAAATCTTTTCATCAAGGTATTTTAATTAATGTTCTCCCACATGAACTGATAACTACACAAATCATATCTATCTAGTTATTTGAGACCCATATTTTATCTTGAATTACCACAGTTTAGTCATGTAAATAAACCCATGACTATATTTGTTATAAAGATACTTTTTTAATCATTTCATATACTGTTATTGCATAGTTTAGTGGATAAATAATTTATCCAAATCTTTCATATTTATTCACTAAATTATATTCCTCTATAATAGTAAAATTTAGGGTTTCCCAACTAAGTGAATCCAAGGGATAATTCCAAGAATAAAAACCTTACCGTTAGTCATATTATTATAATCATGACTTGTATATGTTAACTTAAGGTAACCTAATATTTAGGGTCACCAATACTAAATGTTTAAGTTCTTTAAAAGTATCAGTTTTGATGGAATCAAAAACATAGTATTAATTTTTTTTTCTTCTAATGTATTATTAGTTCAATATATATCTCATTCATATTAACACCATTCCGTCTAAGGAAATATTTATTATCTGATGTATTATTTCCTTGTGTATGAATACTTATAATGATTTAGTTTTGGAATAATTTTCTATTCACTAAATTAATGTATCCTATCTATTATATTTTAAAACACATTACCCAACTTACAGGATTGTGTTACTCATGCAAATATAGAATTTAAACATATTTATACATATCTAAATGCATGTCATGGATAAGGTATATAAACATTCCATTTAAAGTAATTGAGTTATATGATATTTACAGTCTCTACATGGGAAATCATAGAGGCATATATAGATAACCCACTACCTTTCTTGAATAAGTCATAAGTCTCTAGGACAATGGGTAGTGTGACCCCAATCCCTTATACCTAATCGGACTTTACTCCACCAAATTCATTTTTTTGATATTTTTAATTAATTTTTTTGGTTAACTAAGAACCCTCACAACCAACACTCCTAAAATACCCCAAATAACCCAAATAAAAAAGAGAAAAAATTCACAAAGATTAGACAAACATAGAATTAAACCTATCAACAAGTTTGTTAAAGTCACATAATTGGGATCAAAATTCCACATTGCCTAAAGATGATGTTGTAGCTCCCTTAATTCCTTTCAATTAAATTTTATCAAGTTAATCATCTCACATAAAATTTATATCAACTAAATGAAATTCCATAATATAATACAATTTATTGACATTCATTGAAGAATTCTATTTATTTCTTCTAAGACCTCCTCCTATCTCTTTGACAGGATTAATTGTATTATTACCCAAAACAACGGCCTCATAAGACATTAAATCTATCCTGTTATTTATCATACCAGATTTAAGAGTGAGATTAAAAAAAATATTCAACAACTATTAATAAGATCATAACCCTAAAAATAGACTAAGTCCAAGGAAGCTGAATCATAAATCTTACATAGTAGCACCCATAATGTAATCCTGTAACACCCCAAGATGTTTGGAATAATTTTTTTCAAACAAATGTAATCTTTTTGAGATTTTTTGTTATATAAAAAAATTATATTATCTTGTATTACATGAGAACCCATGTTTATCTTGAATTATAGGAATCAATGAGTTTATCATGTGTTACACACAATGCTATGTTTAACTTGTGTTACATGCAACAGTAACTTTAAACGAAATGTGGCTTTTTATTATGATATTATTATTTAATACGATAGTTATTACCTAGTTGTTGGAATAATGGGTATGAATATAACTATCTAAATTAAGATAGTATATGGATCACAGACACATATATAATGAATTAAATGCTGACCAGTTATTTATAAATGAAAATAAAAACAAATTGAAAATAAAGGGGAGTTTTTTTCAAAAACTATTGTTATGTTTATGAAAATGTTTTCTCTTAATAAATTAAATAAATCACATTTATTTAATATTTTCAATTTAAATATATATATTATATTTTAAATATAATATTTAAAATTTATCTTATTTGATTCATAGATAAGAGATAAGATTTAATCCATTTTTTTACTTAAAATAGTATTTTTCTAAAAAGTGGTTTTGCCGCATTTTGTGCACTTATTTTAATATTAATTTTTTTCCACTATCATAAAATTGAGTTGTTGAAATAAAATTAATTTGTTAAATAATCATTTAAAAATTATCATTCTTTTATATTTTGATAAATTTATACGAATATAAATTTTTCAATGAATATTAAAAAATACTAGTTTTTATTATGATATTTAAATTCATTTAAAGAATTTAAAAACATAAAAATTGATTGAATATTGTTTTAAAAGTAAAATTAGTTTAATTATATATCTAATAATCTAAATCATTTCATTATAATAAGATTAATATTGAAGTTTGATATAAAAAATTTCTATACTTTTGAACATTTTTATCTTTGAAAAACCACTTTTTCATCACATCAAAAGGTTTGACTTTAAATTAAAAATTTCCACTTATATGAATATAATTTTGGAACATGGATTAACTATTTATAATCAAAATAATATATATTTTATAATAAGGTAAAATGAATTTTTAACCATAACTAATTGTAAAAATAATAAAAATTATTTACCTTGGTGAATGTAAAATATTGTTTACCGGGGAGTAAAATAAAATGATAAGGGTAAATATGACCCAAATATTGTACAAAACCAGTTATATGGAAATATTTGGGCCTTATATCATCTAAAATAGTTAATGGTATATTTTGGATCTTTTTATAATGAGGAATATTTAGTGCACCTTTTTCATTTTAAAAAATTATAGTGTCCCAGTCACCTCACTTATAAAATCCCACCACTTCAGCTATACTATTAAAAGTTTCAAAACACATTGATTCATCTAATAACTTCCTAAATAACTTTTTTAATTCCCTCATATGATCTTAGAATTGTTATTTTTTTCATATAGCCAAACTAAGATGCCTTTTTATGTAACCCAAAAGAACACATGTAGTTTTTTTGGTACAATGATACCTCATATTGTGTAAGTTCTTTATATATATATATCCCTTTTAGGTAAAAAAGTTGTAAACCTAATTTTTTAATTTTTTATTTAATTTTTATATTTAACAATGCATTATAACCGTATGTGGCATTTATGTAATAAATTATTAATTTTAAAAAAGAAATGAAATTTGTTAACCATTGAAGCATTAAAATAGTAACTTAAGTCCCATATTCTAATCAAATTCAATTCATATTTAATACTTGGTAATAAAAATTCCCATAAATTATTATCATCCCTTTATAATATTAGTGGATTTATTTTTCATGAAGAAGTAATTAATCAAAGTAACGAGGTAATCACCCCAATTAATGGTGAACCTTATAAATCATGCATGCCCATTTTCAAGATTTATTTTCTCACATACGAGTGATAGAGTGATTAAAGATATGAGTGGATGATTTTTCACAAATTAGTAAATAATATTGATGTTAGGAACTATAAAAAATAAGAAACATTTATTCACTATCATATTTTGGTTTCATCCACAACTTTCTTGGGCACTTAATGTAGTGTTAGAGGAGTCATGGTTCCCCTATATTGTATACATAATATATTGAAAATATTTATTAATAGTAATTTTTATCAGTGATTCATTGAATTTAATATTTAAAAAAGTATATTTTTCATTTGTAAATAAATTCCCAATTATGATTGTAAGAATTTACATGTCTTGAATAAATGATTCTCTATTTATGATCTCATGGGTAAAATGTGATTGATTATATTATAATTTGTTGTTCTATAATTGAGAATTATGTTCCATTATATCCTAGATATAAATAACTAAAAATATGATCAAAATGAAAGTAGATATATTTTATTTTATTTAAAAAAGATCTAGTTTGTAAATATTTCTATATTCAAAACTATATAGAAGATCTAGAATAAAGTTGAAAATATCTATAATGACAATAAGTAGGTGAATCTGGTAAAGAAAATTCACTTTAGATAAAAAGTATAGTATAAATGGGAATATAATAATAAAATTATTGAAAAATTATTCACTATAATTTCTGAGATTATTATACATATTAGAGTATATTATGAAAAAGATAAGGATTTCACAATAATGAAGAAGTTACAAAGGGTTTTTATCGGTAATTTTGATACAAAAAAATCTTCCCTTTAAGATAGTGAATTGTATGACTTATCTCTTGTTGATATTTATAGTATTTTTAATGAAAATGAGATGAGAAAATTAATTTCCTTTAAAATATTATTAAAAAAAAATTAATTAATTTTAATATACAAGGGAATTAATAGTGAAAGTAAAGGGAAAATGTTAACGTTTTTTGAATTTGAAAAGGGTGATGCTATTATTATTAAATAAAACTGCTATCTGATCTCCAAAAATTTTAGAAGAGATAACGGTATGTATAAAGGTAAATTTACTCTTAAATAATTTAATTATGGTGGTGTTGAACAATTTACAAAGAAATGTTCAAATTTAATTAAAGTTAAAACCGAATAATATCACCAAATGAAACATGTTCCAAGAATAATTTTTTTGAGATAATAATAATCCATGAATGATTTAAATAAAATGAACATATTTTATAGAGGTAAAAGTATAAGGTTTATAAGAAAGAAATATAATCAAGATATTTATACGAATTAAGGTATTAATTTTTATAGAGAATATAAATCTACAAAAATAATAGAATAATTATATCCCATGTTAGAAAATAAGGTGAAACATTAAAAACTAAGTATTGTTAACCAAATATAGTCAATGAGCACAAACAAAAAAGTGATGATTTTTAAGATCATAATAAAAAAATTGACAAACAATATAAAAAAATATCAAGAAAATGATGAAAAATCCCATGAGTACCAAATTTGAATTTTTATATAATAAAGAATAATTTATTGAAGAAAATTTAATTATAATGGTTTATGTGATTAATGAATGTTCTGAATACAGTGGAAGAACCTATTGAACTTAAATAAAATTCCATTTTTTCGGAATAAATAGATTATTCACTTTGTAAATGATGAAACAATAATGGCTAGTGAATAAAACTGAATGAAATTGACATGAATAGACAAAATAATGAGGTAATATCCTTTCATGTTTAAATTTATAAGTAATTTAATAAAAAAATTACCATAGTATTGAGAATTATTTCATAGAGGAAATTGTTGATCATTTAACCTCATATGAGGACTGTCTTCATTGAACCCATAAGACACAATGTAGACCCCCTCTAGTGGAAATCCATTTATTCTCATTTGTTTTTAGAACACGGCCATCAGATATATGAGTTATATCATGAATGTACTAATCTACTTGTTTTTTTCATGATCACAATACAATCCTTGGAGTTAATATTAAACAAAAAATATATATTTAAAATCCAATACAACATGATGATTATATCTTTAGTCTCTCATTTTTTAGATGAATGGGGAATAGGTGGCGTAACTCTCTAGGAATTGAGAGAACATATCTAGTGAATTCCTTTTTTTAGAGTAACCTCTATTCAGATTAAAGGTTATGCACACAATTATTTGAATGACCCTAGATATGATGTATGTGATGAATATATATATTCAGGGTTATAATATTTATAATTTCACATGATTTCGTTATCAAATATTAAACTCCAAATATTCCCCATGTGAATAATAATAATAATAATAATAATATTATTATTATTACATGGTATGTGATAACATGTGTATTTGTTAAATATAATTTTTAAAAAATATTGAAATTAATATATTTTTTAATTATATTTAAACAACACATCATTCTTGAACTAGGACCCATGTTTTACTTCCCACCTTTCTCATTATTTTTGACTCTCAAAATAATAAATGTATTATTCATTCTATAAATAAAGAAATATTATATTCATGGACTTTTGAATAATTAGTTATTTTAAAATTCATGTAACTAAAAATTATGAATTTTGTAATAAAAGTTATTTATTACCTTTTGAATAAATTTATGCAATCAATAGATATTCAAAAAAATTATTTCTCAGATAAATAATTTTTTTTCAACTATTTTATTCTAATAATATTTAACCAATATCATAAAAAAACTATGGGTTTGACCCTCAATAATTATTCCTTAATGGTATTATTCTGTCTTGCGTAAAGTCCAAAATCGGTATCTATAAAAACATAAAGGAACTTAAGAGGAATAATATAATATTGCAATGATGAAATCCAAATAAGAATTCTCACTATTTAATATAATCTATTTTTCACAATATCTCATCAAACATGTTGTATACTCATGTCAACAACCGATATGCTTTATATGATAATTTTTGACTACCTGAATTGACTCATCAATATACCATGACCATGGATACATGTTTTATAGTTTTATGACCATAAAATGGATACTATATTAGATTCTATAAATATAAAAGGGAAAATCTTATCCTAACTTACTCATTAATAACATATCAATTACAATGCACCCAAAATATCAAACTTCTATATGACCATATATCATTATGTATTACAAAAGTACATTAAATTAAATGACTCATGATATTTATTAATATTAATATCAAGTCTGAGTATCATTACACACTTTTAGATAGTAATATCCAACGACACAAAACATGTGAAATTTATACTAGTAGGTTTTTTCTTTTAATATCCCATCATTGAGATTACCCTGTGTCAACTTCATGAGAATAATTATCATACAATTATGAGTATCAAGAACCTAAAATTAATTTTTTTTTATTTTTTTCATCATATTATTTTATCTAACTTTATAATTACAAATAATAATTACATCATATCACTTTAAGGTTTCCATTATAGTGAGGAAATTCTATAAATCTAATAATCAGGTAGATAAAAATTTATTACATTAATGAAATACATAATAAAAATCCATATGTTATAATAAAATATTAATAATAAAATACATTAATTTACATGGAATATAATGTCAAAATAACTTCATTATAAGACACTAGATTTAACAGACTCCCACTGGGACTATAGTCCATGACTAATGACTATAAGTCTGATAGATCTTACAAGGTGTTCATACTTATACAGAGAAAGGGGTTTAGTCAATGTAAATTCCATGTTGTCTTATGTGGAAATTATTCTCACTATGAAATAACCACTCTATTATAAATCCGTAAATAAATAATAATTATGGGGTATGTTCTTTACCTATTTATGGTACCTTATATCCTTTTCAATAACAACCACTAAAATATTATCATAATAGAGTTTCATAGGATCTATACTTCTAGGAACTCCATAGTGATCATATATGTAGTTGAATATCCAAAAAACATCATTATATACATTATAAAAAACAATATAGATAAATTATTCTATATAATTGATGACCTCTATATTATTTGATCTTCTCAATCTCACAACACCACCATTAAGAGTGAAGATACATCCTGATTGTGGTTTCATATTGTCTTAATCTATTTGCAAACTAGCATATGGAAATCTACTAATAATTATCACATCATTGATCCATAGACATATAATGTATTCTTAGTATACCACAATTAATTTTTTGATAGACTTAAATACCATTAAATAGTGGTCACCTGAATCAATATGATATCGACCAACCTCACTATGGGAATAGGTGACATCTAACCGAGTACATAATATGGAAACTTTATTGAACTAATCTATTGGAAGTACGAGATCCTTTCCATCATATGTATTTCCTCATATAGTTAAGGACATATTTTCAAGGAGATATTAATCCCTTGTGACATTGGAAATAATCCCTTCTTAGATTGTTCATTAATGAATCTCGTTATCATTCTCTCAGTGTATTCACCTTGCCTTAGTCCAACCACCCTATTATATATATCATGATAAATCTTGATCCCATTAATGTATTCCAGATAACCTATGTCATCCTTGGTGAATCACGTGTTTAACTAATTATTAATGAATCGTAATACTAGTATTTTATTTCCATTATGTATTATTTCATCAACATACATTACCAGGAAAATGATTACACTCCCACTAAACCACTAATAGATGCATGTATGAAATTCATTACTTATGAAAAAAAATTATTATGGTATCATAAAAATTAATGATCCATGACCTTGATACTTGATTTAATTCATAAATGAATCATTACAACTTGAAAACCATGTTAGCGTACTTTAGAGTAAAAAACCCTTCAAGTTTTTCAATATAGACATCTTTCTAAATATTCCCATTATGGAAGGTTATTTTTGTTATTCATTTATAAAATCTCATAGTCATGGAATTATTTTATGGAAAGTAGAATTATGATTTATTTTAGCATTGTATATGGGGAAATGTATTTATCATAGATTATGTCTTGATGTTGTTAATAGCTTTTTATAACCAGTCTTGAGTAGTAGGTACTGAGTTGAACATCCATGTATAGTTTGTTATAGAATATACATTTATAATTAATAATCATTAAATATAAAATATGATCTACCATAATAATTACATGGTTTAGTTATATGGTATCCATTTTAGAAATAATGGCTTGCTTCCATTTCGTGTCATTTGTGCCCCATTGTGTTTCTTATAAGTCACATGGGTATTATTATAAAATAATAATGACTTCATATTCAGTGACTATATGTATATATATATTAGATTCTCAAACCTATTTTGTTACTCTATATATTACTTCTCTCTATATAAAATCCTCTTCCATGTTTATTTTTGGATTCTATTCCTATTCTAACTCATGTGTGTCTTGAACTAAAACATTATCAAAGTCTATCCTGCTCCAACTATTTCATCAATAGATATGATACATATCCAAATATCTAGGATACCTATTAACCAAAAACTTTTTTCATAAGTTCTAATATAGGTAATATTCCCTTGTTTGCTTAAAGTATCCTATGGGGATTCACTACGTACCTTAGGGAGAATGTTTGTTACTTAAATATCCACTAACAAATTAATTAATACCCCAAACTCATAAGTTTGACAATAAAGATTTTCTTAGACACCAAATATCATATATAATTTAATTTATTTCATTAGTTGGAATTTAATTTGGTATGTGAGGCACTATATGTAATGTATATCCCCAAAAGGATAATATAAGACTTATATGACTCATCGCCGAACTCACAAAATCTAGAAAGGTGTTTTTCCTAATTTCACATACACCATTACATTATAGAATATAAGGAGTGTGTTTTGGTAATATCCCCAAATACTTTTAATAATTAATGAAATTTTTTTCAATATATTATTCTCTTTGGTCTGAGTTAAGTTTCCTTATCATTTCATTAAGCTGATTCTCAACATTATTCTTATGTTCATTCAATTTATAAAAGGAATATGAATTATACATCATTACGTTGATATATAAATATCTATTAAAAAATTTAAAATGTATGATTATCCTCCCCATTTTAAAACTAATAAAGGTTTACAGACATCAATATAAACTAATTCCAAACACCTTGTAGCCATTTCACCTTTTCCTATGTATGGATATTTGGTCATTTTTTATGAAAGAAATATGGACATATGAAACTGGTTTGAGTACAAATGAATCAAAATATCTACCTTTTTTAATATTTTCATGTATTTTTATTTAAATGACTAAATTGAATATCCCACAGCTGGGTGTGATATGAGTAATGAAAACTAGATTCATTATCAATTTCTATTACTTGGTTAGTGTAATCCGACAGATAAAGATTGTTAGTCAGATTTGTCTTCCCATAAAAAATACTATATTTATAAAATAACAAAACTTTTATTTATGAATTTTAAATAAAATCATCCATATCATGAATAGATACATAAATTAGGGTTTTAGTAAAATATGTCCCAAAATAAAACTTCCTCAAAACAAAGATAATTCCACTGAGTAATGTGAGGTTGTAGTATCCATTAACTATTTAAATGAGTTCAAATCCTTTAGTGGATCTTAGATCTACATTAACTTATCTAAATATTTTAAATATATTTGGTCCCTATAATTAGATATAAACATGGGCACCAAAACCTGTATCAAATCCCCAATTTATAGAAATAGATAGGTATCATTTGACATTGAACACAACAGAAGCATCCCATTTTTTAGTTTTGGAATAAAATCCTTCTTCTAGTGGCCCTTATTTGCAAATAAAAAACATATAGAATATTATTCCATAACTTAAAATTTTATCTTATTTTTTCCAAGAAGGATGTTTCAAAGAATCCTTGGACGTTGTGTTATCCATTGGGAGTACAATTTTCACTTTTTATTGTTTGCTATAAGAACAAAAGGCTATTCACCCATCATTTCCTTATCATCTTATGGAATTAGAGTGTGGGGATTTGGGAGAAACTTATTAGTGTTGTTCGTTTTTAAAATCCCAATAAATATAGAGAAAATTTGAGGGAGAGATACACTAATGAGATCAATATAGAATTCATTAGTTAATTTAAACCCTAGAATCAGGATATTCTTAATATAACAAATAATCATGACTATGTGAGGCCCATCTGACACACTGTATCTAAACATTCTGGTGAATATTTCCCTGGATATCTCAAAATATTCTTATCTAGATAAATCCTGATAAATGTCACAGAGTTGATGGAGCATGATATAGTCATTCTTGTTCTTATGTGACTTCTTAAGATCACTAAACATGGATGATAACATCAAAAAGTGACCATATAGTATATAATTACTGTATTTTACATAGATAATTTACACTTCATCCCTCACCTCCTTAGTGGGAGGATTAGGAATTGGGAATCCTAGAACATGTCATGATCTGGATTGGGATGTCATCTAACTTGACACCTAAAAAAGTACTTGTAATGGTTCTAAGGGTGTTCCCGATCTCCATGAGATCGAAACTAGTTTATGGGCTTCAAACCATAAATTTGGGAATAATTTAAACCATTATAAACAACCATAAATATTAAAAAATAATAAGAAATCACCAAATCCAAAAAAATAACAAATATAAATACCACCATAATAAGCTAAAAATTTTATAACATGAAACAAAAAAAAACCTCCAACAAGAAGGGGAACCAACTCTGCTACCAAGAAACTCTATGTAATAATATGTACAACTACCTCAAGAAACCTTAAACAACACCTATAATAATTCTAACATTTAAAAATGGATCCACCATCAGCACTACAAAAAATCTTTTCTTTATCAAATATAATGAGAATAAAATACACCCAAAGGTGTATATAGGGTTTGAGCCAATTCCCAGTAGGATACCACACAAAGAGAAGGATTCCATGTCAAAACATTATAACACCATGATATTTTTAATGAAAAATCATGAAAAAAATATTAAATATAAATTCATTGAAAACTATAAGTAAAATCACAAACAACCATGATCCAATCCACAAACATATCATCACATGAGCACCATGGGTAATATTTAATAATTAGTGTTAGTGGGATCCTTGGAACCTAGTATATCAAAGACATACTATAACACCCATAATCCAGAGTGTCCTCATGCATGATCCACTAGAGAGGAATTTATCCCAAGGGCTAGTGGTCTCTAATCATCATATATTTGGTTATTTTTATAGAATCAATCCTATTAGAGGGAACTGGGCCATGGGCTCACTGATCCAACTTGAATACTAATCCTAGTAATCCCATATAGTCACCAATGAATCTATTTTTTCTTCAATTTTCACTTATCATTTCACAAGAACCACACCATTCACAAACACACTCTCAATAATGAAAACACCCAAACTAATAAACCATTTTTAATAGGAACACCATTTTCAAAAACCCTTACACCACCAAATAATTATTTTTTATTTTATGAATAAATCATCTTTTGGATTAGCGGGAACCTCAAAAATTAATGTATAGCAATTCGAATAACTCAAAAAAGGCCACAATCAAGAATTATACCCCAATCCACATATTTAATTTTCAAATACAAACATGGAGTCATCATAACCACCTATATCCAGTCCCTCAAGCTACACACTAGAATCATCATCACCCACCCCCAGCGCTGGTAAGGACCTGGCTAAATATCGTCAGAATCACACTATATATTCATTAGAACATATAAAAATATAAATCTTCAATGAACCACATCACTGAAAACTACCATCACTATCATGGATAAATAAACCAGCTTCAACACTCCCATCCCACAAGGATCACCATCAACATGATTGACTGTTAAAACTAGAATTGACTTCAATGATAAGGGGAAACACCAAATTGAAAAACCTAGGAACAAAATGAACAATGACTAAAGGTTGTGCTTCTTGGAATGTTGATTGCCACTCAAATATGATAATCACAAATCCTCCACAAGAACCATATCACTAAAATAACATGTCTTGTAGAGTAAGACCATGAATCCATAGAAGGGTTTGAAGTGGACATGCATAACTAGTGGGATACAACTTATTTTTATAACCATAAGCATCTAAACATTGTCCACATTGAATAAACACTGATAAGGTAAATTAACTACCCATAATCATCATCTAGGAGGATGTAACACTAGCGAGTCGTGATGATTTCAGAAGAATCTATGCAAGCATCCTTTGTTAAAGAACGAAGATGCAAATGACCCATCGAGTTCGGCCAAGATGGGGCCTTTCATGATTGGGATGATATAAAGAGAAAAAAGTGGTGGGATAATTGGAGTTGAATCATCAGAATGAAGAGGAAAGGGGAACTATGATCAATGGACCTCAGATGTCATGAGATGAGAAGGATGATGTAGTGGCATCGGTAAAGAGGAAGGGGTGAGTTGGAGAGTCACCTTATAGGGGAAGACAATGGGAAGAGGATAAACCCTAATCACTGAGAAAAGGAACAACATTGGAGAAATGAGGTCAAGTAGATAGAAGGGGAATGAGAAGGATATAAGAGGAGTAAAATTCTAGAAATAAGTGGAAAACCACAACTGAACCATAATAAGACCCTATAATGGTATGAACATACCATAAACATCAAGCTTAAATTGAATGAGAAATGGTTAAACCAACATTATGGAAATAAACCTCTCAGAGAAGGAATAAACCAAGAATAAAGGAATGAGAAACCAAGAAGAAGCATGAAATGGTAAATTGAACCACTTATTTTATGATTCCTTGAAGATTCACACCAAAACATCCACAATTCGAGGGTCCAAGGGAGATAAGAAGAGAGGGAGAGGAACATAGTTTAAAGAATCCCAGATATGATTAATTGAAGGGGATTTAGGGTTAATTTTGAAGTTGTAATAAAGGTAATTTCAGCATTTTTAATCATCTGGACAAACTGCAAGGTTTATCCATATAGATTACCAAATAGTGTGGTGACTTTGCCACACCAATATCCTAAAGGAAAAGTGGCCTCATAATTTTTTTGGGAGGTTGAACACTTATAAGGTGAACCACACTCCTTATATTTAACCACTAGGCTAGGTGCATGTTTAGCTGCATTCCCGTGTGGTAGGTTATAGAGCCTGGACAGTGCCACTGTCCTAGGGGAACAATCTCTCCTGGAGTGGAAAATATTTTCTTTATCATTCTCTCTGTGTATTCATCTTGCCTTAGTCCAACCACCCTATTATACATATCATGATATATCTTTATCCCATTAATGTATTCCAGATATCTTATGGCATCCTTGGTTAATCTTGTGTTTAACTAAGTATTAATGAATTGTAATACTAGTATTTTATTACGAATATGTATTATTTCATCAACATACATTTCCAGGAAAATGATTACACTCCCACTAAACCACTTATAGATGCATGAATGATATTCATTACTTATGAAAATAAATTATTATGGTATCATAAATATGAATGTTCCATGACTTGGATACTTGATTTAATTCATAAATTAATCATTACAACTTGAAAAACATGTTAGTATACTTTAGAGTCAAAAACCCTTAAGGTTGTTCCATATAGACATCTTTCTAAATATTACCATTATGGAAGGATAATTATTGTTATTCATTTATAAAATCTCATAGTGATGGAATTATTTTATGGAAAGTTGAATTATGATTTATTTTATCATTGTATATGGGGAAATGTATTTATCATATATTACGTCTTGATGTCGTTGGAACCTTTTTATAACCAGTATAGAATTGTAGGTACTGAGTTGAACATCCATGTCTAGTTTATTATAGAATATAAGTTTATAATAAATAATAATTAAATATAAAATATGGTCTACAATAATAATTAAATTGTTTAGTTATATGGTATCCATTTTATAAATAATGTCTTGCTTCCATTTCATATCATTTGTTCCCCATTCTGTTTCTTACAAGTCACATGGGTATTATTATCAAATAATAATGACTTCATAATCAGTGACTATATATATATATATTAGGTTCTCAAACTTCTTTTGATACTCTTTATATTACTTCTCTCTATAGAAAATCCTCTTCCATGGGTATTTTTGGATCCTATTCCTATTCTAACTCACGTGTATCTTAAACCATAACTTTATCAAAGTCTATCCTTCTCCAACTATTTCATCAATAGATATTATCCATATCGAGAAATCTCGGATGCCTATTAACCAAAACCATTTTTCATAAGTTGTAATATATGTAATATTCCCTTGTTTCCTTACGGTATCCTATGAGGATTCCCTAAGTACCTTAGGGTGAATGTTAGTTACTTAAATACCCCCTAACAAATTAATTAAAACCCCAAACTCAAAAGTTTGACAGTAAAGATTTTCTTCGACACCAAATATCATATGTAATTTAATTTATTTCATTAGTTGTAATTTAATTTGGTATTTGAGGCACTATATGTAATGTATATCCCCAAAAGGATAATATAAGACTTATATGACTCATTGCCGAACTCACAAAATCTAGAAAGGTTTTTTTCCTAATTTCACATAAACCATTACATTATAGAATATAAGGAGTGTGTTGTGGTAATATACCCAAATCCTTTTAATAATTAATGAAATTTTTGTCAATATATTATTCTCTTTGGTCTGAGTTTAGTTTCCTTATCATTTCATTAAGCTAATTCTCAACATTATTCTTATATTCATTCAATTTATAAAAGGAATATGAATTATACATAATTAAGTTGATATATACAAATCTATTAAAAAATTTACAATGTATGAGTATCCTCCCCATTTTACAACTAATAAAGGTTTACACACATCGATATAAACTAATTCCAAACACCTTGTAGCCCTTTCACCTTTTCCTCTATATGGATATTTGGTCATTTTCTCATGAAAGAAATATGGACATAAGAAAGTGGTTTGAGTACAAATGAATCAAAATAACCATGTTGTTTTAATATTTTCATGAATTTTTATTTAAATGACTAAAGTGAATATCCCATAGCTAGGTGTGATATGAGTAATGAAAACTAGATTCATTATCAATTTCCATTACTTGGTTAGTGTATTCCAACAGATAAAGATTGTTATTCAGATTTTTCTTACTATGAAAAATACTATATTTATAAATTAAGAAACCTTTTATTTCTGAATTTGTAATTAAAATCATCCATATCAATACTAGATACATAAATTAGGGTTTTAGTAAAATATGTCCCAATATAAAACATCCTCAAAACCAAGATAATTACATTGAGTAATGTGAGGTTGTATTATCCATTTACTATTTAAATGAGTTCATATCCTTTAGTGGCTCTTAGATCTATATTAACTTATCTAAATATTTTAAATCTATTTGGTCCCTATAATTAGATATAAACATGTGCACCAAAACCTATATCAAATCCCCAATTTATTGAAATATATAGATTTCACATGACATTGAACACAACAAAAGCATCCCATTTTTTAGTTTTGGAATAAAATCCTTCTTCTAGTGGCCCTTATTTCGAAATAAAAAACATATAGAATATTATTCCATAACTTAAAATTTTATCTTAGTTTTTCCTAGAAGGATGTTTCAAAGAATCCTTGGACATTGTGTTATCCATTGGGAGTTAAATTATCAGTTTTTATTGTTCACTATAAGAACAAAAGGCTATTCACCCATAATTTCCTTATCATCTTAGAGAATTAAAGTGTGGAGAAATGGGAGATACTTATTAGTGTTCTTATTGTGGGAAATCACAATAAATATAGAGAAAAGTTGAGGGAGTGATACACTAATGAGATCAATATAAAATTCATTGGGTAATTTAAACCCTAGAATCCGGATATTTTTAATATAACTAATAATCATTACTATGTGAGGACCATTTGACACACTGTATCTAAACATTCTTGTGAATATTTCCCTGGACATCTCAAAATATTCTTGTCTAGATTACTCCTGATAAATTTCAAAGAGTTTATGGAGCATGATATAGTCATTCTTGTTCTTATGTGACGTTGTGATATCACTCAACATGGATGATAAAATCAAAAGTTAACATATAGTATATCATTACTATATTTTATATAGATTATTTACACTTCATCCCTCACCTCCTTAGTGGGAGGATTAGGAATTGGGCATCCTAGAACATGTCATGATCTGGATTGGGATGCCATCTAACTTGACACCTGAAAAAGTCCTTGTAATGGCCTGAAGGGTGTTCCCAATCTCAATGAGCTGGAAACTAGTTTATGGGCATCAAACCATAAATTTGGGAATAATGTAAACCATAATAAACAACCATAAATATTCAAAAATAATAATAAATCACCAAAACCAAAAAAATAACAAATATAAATACCACCATCATAAGCTAAAAATTTTATAACATGAAACAAAAATAAAAACCTCCCACAAGAAGAGGAACCAACTCTTCTACGAAGAAACTCTATGTAAGAAGATGTATAACTACCTCAAGAAACCTTCAACAACACCTATAATTAGTCTAACATTTAAAAATGGATCCATCATCAGCACTACAAAAAATATTTCCTTTATCAAATATAATGGGAATAAAATACACCCAATGGTGTATGTAGGGTGTGAGCCAATTCCCTGTAGGATACCACACAAAGAGAAGGATTCCATGTCAAAACATTATAACACCATAATATTTGTACTTAAAAATCATGAAAAAATATTAAATATAAATTCTTTGAAAACTGTAAGTAAAATCACAAACAACCAAGATCCAAGCCAAAAACATATCATCACATGAGCACAATGGGTAATATTTAATAATTAGTGTTAGTGGAAACCTAGGAACCTGGTATATCAAAGACATACTATAACACCCATAATCCAGATTGTCCTCATGCATGATCCACTAGATATGAATTTATCCCAAGGTCTAGTGGTCTCTAATCATCATATATTTGGTTATTTTTATAGAATCAATCCTATTAGAGGGAACTGGGCCATGGCCTCACTGATCCAACTTTAATACTAATCCTAGTAATCCCATATAGTCACCAATGAATCTATTTTTTTCTCAATGTTCACTTATCATTTCACAAGAACCACCCCATTCACAAACACACTCTCAATAATGAAAACACCCAAACTAATAAACAATTTTTAATAGGAAAAACATTTTCAAAAACCCTTACGGCACCAAATAATTATTATTTATTTTATGAATAAATCATCTTTTGGATTTGTGGGAACCTCAAAAATTAATGTATACCAATTCAAATAATTCAAAAAAGGCAAAAATCAAGAATTAAACCCCAATCCACAAATGTAATTTTCAAAAATAAACTAGGAGTCATCATAACCACTGATATCAATCCCCTCCAGCTACACACTAGAATCATCATCACCCACCCCCAACGCTAGTGAGGACCTGGAAAAATATCGTCAGAATCACACTATATATTCATTAGAACATAGAAAAATCTAAATATTAAATGAACCACATCACTGAAAACTACCATCACTATCATGGATAAATAAACTAGCTTCAACGCTCCCATCCCACAAGGATCACCATCAACATGATTGACTGTTAAAACTAGAATTGACTGTAATGATGAGGAGAAACACCAAATCAAACAATCTGGGAACAAAATGAACAACGACTAAAGGTTGTGCCTCTTGGAATGTTGATTACCACTCAAATTTGATAATCACAAATCCTCCACAAGAACTATCTCACTAAAATAACATGTCTTGTAGAGTAAGACCAAGAATCCATAGAAGGTTTTTAAGTGGACAAACCTAACTAGTGGTATGCCACTTATTTTTATAACCATAAGCATCAAAACATTGTCCACTTTGAATAAACACGTATAAGTGAAATTAACTACCCATAATCATCATCTAGGAGGATGGAACACTGGAGAGTCATGATGATTCTAGAAGAATCCATGCAAGCCTCCTTTGTTAATGAATGAAGCCGCCAATGACCCATCGAGTTCGGCCAAGATGAGGCCTTACATGATTGGAATGATATAAAGAGAAAAAGTGGTGGGATAATGGGATTTGACTCGTCAGAATGAAGAGTAATGGGGAACTAAGAATAATGGACCCCAGATGTCATGAGATAACAAGGATGATGTAGTTGCATCGGTAAAGAGGAAGGGGTGAGTTGGAGAGTCACCTTATTGGGGACGATAATGGGAAGAGGAGAAACCCTAATCACTAAGAAAAGGAACAACTTAGGAGAAATGCAGTCAAGTAGAGATAAGGGTAATGAGAATGATAGGAGAGGAGTAAACTTCTATAAATCAGTGGAAAACCACAACTGAACCATTATAAGACCCTATAATGCTATTACTGTACCATAAACATCAAGAATAAATTGATTGAGACGTGGTTAAACCAATATTAGGGAAATAAACCTCTCAGAGAAGGAATAAACCACGAATAAAGGGATGAGAAACCAAGAAGAAGCATGGAATGGGAAATTGAACAACTTACATGATGATTCCTTGAAGATGCACACCAAAAACACCCACGATTCGAGGGTCCAAGGGAGATAAGAGGAGAGGGAGAGAAACTTAGTTTGAAGAATCCTAAATGGGATGAATTGAAGAGGATTTAGGGTTAATTTAGAAGTGGTAATAAAAATAATTTTAGCATTTTTAATCATCTAGACTGACTGTAAGGTTTAACCATACGATTTACCAAATAGTGTGGTGACTTTGTGGAACCAATATCCAAAAGGAAAAGTGGCCTCATAATTTTTTTTGGGAGGTTGAACACTCATGAGGTGAACAACACTACTTATATTTAACCACTATTCTAGGTGCATGGTTAGCTTCATGCCCGTGCGGTAGGTCATAGAGCCTGGACAGTGCCACTATCCTAGGGGAACAATCCCTCCTGGAGTGTAAAATATTTTATTTTAACTATTTTCCAACAATATTCCACATGATTTTGTGTCCAAATAATCCATTTTTCTATAAAATATAGTGAATGAGAAGGAACCAAAATAATAAATGAATAAACAAAAATTATACATGAAAATAAAATCACAGATGAGATAATTCTCCCCACCATGAAAACTTTCCACCCTCCAAAAGGCTAACCAATTTCTAATTAGAGAAAAAAGTGGGTACTGATCCTCAACCCAAGATTTGTACTCCCATTTCTAATATTCATTATTGATATAATACCAAATAACACGAACCAATGGTAAATATTTCCACTGATGAACCTTCTCATTAGAATCCAAAATCTATACCAGCCACTCAAACATAGACATATTGGGTCCCAAATCCAACTCTACCTAATTAAATACATGATAAAATTCCGTAATATACTCTTTCATTTTTGAGACATAGAATATGTCATGGATTTATATCAATTGGTATTGATAATATAACTATTATTACACCTTACCAACTCTCCTGGTTATCTCAAAAGGTCCAAAATATCATGGGGATAGATTTCATTTCTTACCAAGATGACAGTGAACCAAATGAGGGTTCACTTTTAGAAACTACCGATCACCCACAATGAATTCCAAATCATGGTGATGCTAATCATCATAAGACTTATAGAGGATCTTTACAATAAAAAACCTATGTATGAACAACCAAACCCTATCAAAACTCTCTTTCACAAGCCTTGGTACTAATAAAGAAATCTTACCACCTCTACCTAATTAAATGGAGACTAACATGGATGAACATAAAGTTAATCAAAGGGTGTCAATTTTATTAATTATTGGTAATAATTATTATCAAAATATTACACCGAACCCAAATGTCTATCCAAT
Organism: Viscum album; assembly: GCA_963277665.1. NCBI lineage: Eukaryota > Viridiplantae > Streptophyta > Magnoliopsida > Santalales > Viscaceae > Viscum > Viscum album. The sequence goes on along the minus strand of OY728143.1, from coordinate 953,933,959 downwards.
GATACTCTTAAATCCAATATGAATTCCCAAAGCATGTATTTAAAAATGAAATTTGACTTCTCTATCTGACCACCCTTTTGAGGATGGTATACCGTATTCAATTTGACATACAAAACATTCACCTTCTGAATACCATACCAAAAAACAATTTGTGAAATGGGGTTCCTTGTTTGAAATAATATCCTAAATAACACCATGGAACCTCACAACATATTTAACATACAACTAACCCAACTCATCTACCTTGGTTGAATCATTGATCAAAATGAAATGAGATGATTTTTCAAATGGTCAATCACCAAACATATTGCACTCTTTCCCTATAGTGTATGAGTTAATCCAATAATAATATTTAGGGTGACGTCACCACACATCTATTTCAGAATAGGTAATGGGTGAAGAAAACCAAAGGGCCTTTGGTGCACTAATTTAGCATGTTTACAAGAAAAACACCTGGATTCAATGTCAGAAATATCCTATCTCATAGATGGACATCAGAACTAATGAAAGACATCATAAAACATCTGGTGGTCCCTAGATAAATAGACCACTAAGATTGGTGGTTATCCTACATCACCGCCTTCTTTAATGACATCGACAAGATAAAACAGTTCTTGAATCAAAGAACTCCATTTAATGACATGGACCACTCACTGGGAAACTCCCCACCATTTAATAATTTCATAAAAAACTGGCACAAATCATCTCCAAACTACTATTTCCAAATCAACTCCATGAGGGAGGCTTCCAGCGAAATACTATCCAATAACAAACCTCAACTATGCTCTTTCGTCTTCATATTCTTCTAGGTGGAATCCCCCATCAAGGACCACTCATCACTAGAATATTCCAAATCATGCACAATAAATTTATTTTTCAGAGTATCTTCTTCCAAATTACCATTTATTGGGGTATAGATGATATCAAAATCAAACCAATAAAGGTACTTGACTCAGTGAAACCACTATAGATTCAAATATTTCTAGGAGAAAATGAAATCCAAGCTCTTATTTTCTGAGTAGACCACAAACTTATCCTCAAAGAGGGAATGATTCCATGTCTTTAGATAATGCATCACTGCCTCTAATTCTATGTCATAGGTAAGATAATTCATCTCATGCAGTTATAGTTGTCATAAACTATATGACACAACATACTCATCTTGTATCAACACACACCCAATAACTATACATGAAGCATCACAATAGACCACATATCCCTTTTCAAACTCTAGAAAGATCAAAATTGGAGTTTTGGTAAACCACCACTTAAGATATTCAAAATATTCCTAACATTATAGACTCCAATCAAAATTTACCCCTTTTCCAGGTAGTCAAAGTCATGTAAAAAGAAATCCGTGATAAATACCTAACAAATCTCCTGTAATACCCTACTAATCCCCAAAAGATATGAATTTAAAAAATGTTCTTCAGCTTATCCCATGAAATCATAGCTTCGATATTATTAGGGTCCACAAAAACCCCATGTTCCAAGATAAAATGGCCAAAAGCATCACCTCCCTGATCCAAAATAAGCACATGGAGAACTGAGCATAGAGGTGATGTTCTTTAAGAGTTCCCAAATTGATTCTAATGTGTCACACAAGATCTTCTTCTGTCATAGAGGAGGTTAGGATGTCTTCCATGAATACAATAATGCTGGAATTGAGGTATTTATGGAATACCCAATTCTCGGGTTCTATGAAGACCATTAGAGAATTCATCAACATGAAAGGCATGAAAAAATACATAAAGTGGTAGTACCTTCTTTAGAAAGTTTTATTAGAAACATCCACCTCCCCAACATTTACCTGGTGATAATTGAAACACAATTTGGTGATAGAGAACCACCATTACCCATTGAGATGATCAAAGAAGTCATCAATATAGGGAAAGGGTATTTATTATTCATTATTACCTTATTAATATTTATGTAATTAATGAAAAATTAGAGAGATATATTGGTCAGATTAGAAAATAGAAATGGGTAGGTCTAAGGTGGGACATATGGGAAAATGAATCCTTTATATTCCAAATCATACAGTTCTATATTTAATTCACTCAACACAGTTGGGGGAATATTATATAAGGGTATTGGTATCATAAGTATTCATGGTTCCAAATCAATGGTGAAATCTATATCCCACTCTGTAGGAGTACTTGAAAAATAATCTAGAAACATCTCTAGGGATTTATCCAAAACACAAGGTAATCCATTTTTAGAGAGACCACCATATTCATCCAACAAGAGTGAAAAGATATGAAAAAATACTACCGAATTATAGAAGTCGAGGCACAACATGTCTAGAATGAGGAGACCATTCACCCTAAAAACCTAGGATCTTCTATTAGGTTCCTAAAGGATCACCAATTTGCTGATAACAATCGATGTGTTCCTGGGAATGCACCATCCAATCTATAATGACGATCACATCAAAGAGATCCATTTCCAAAACCTGGAAATCTCATTCTAGCTCAACCTGTAACATAGTGCGTTCCCAAGACAGAAACCTAACACCATACTCCCTCTTCTTACAAATCACCATCACCAACCCCATAGAATATGGCACAAGATCATTAGGTAATTTCAACACATCCATAATATGAGAATAAATAAAATAACTATAGGAAACTTTATCAAATAGAATGATATCTATAGAAAATATTATAAATATCATACATTGAACTGTGGACGTTCTTACATATTATTCCACTAGAGATTGGTCCATAGATTCAAGATGCATCATCTCTACATGTTCATGACAATGAATGCATAATTTTGGTTCTCCATTATTCTGAATCTTACCAAAAGTGGATCTGGTAATGCCGCTACAACCAGAAAATTGAGGGCATACTTTCCTAGATGGTTCTGACTAGGCTGAAATTCCCATTCAAGCTATAGAACCTACACCACCTTGATTTGGGTGTGATGATTTGAAAAAAAATTCAAGTTCACCATGGTTCTACAGTAATGTAAAGGTCGGTGAGGAGTTGAACACATCAAATAAATATTTCCAACCATTCCACCCTAATGTCACAATACTAATCCATCATATATATCTTTATAAAAAAAGCCTAGGAATGATGGTCTGAGATACCACCTCACCTCTTCTATTTCTCATCAATCTTCATATTCTTCATAGATGAACTGTCCCTGCCCTGAACCCTACTAAAACTAGACTAGAGAGACCAGACATGCCAGAGTATTACATCTTCACCATAATGTAATGATCAAGCACTTCAACATACATCTTTAACATAAACTGGATGTCTTGGGATAGGATATATATACATAACCATATTTCAAAAGATTAAGCCTTTGATTGCTCAATGAAAACCACATAGAGTGTGAACCAGGATAAATTAGAGAAATTGTTAGAATACTCCAACATGGTCAGATCCAATTTGTGGAGACCAATAAATTATTTGGTATTAGGGAAGGATAATGTATCCAGGAAATACTGATCCTAAAGATGACCTTAGAATCCTTCTAACCCATCAGATCATTCTTACTAGCCTGATCCAATGAGTCCCACCACCTCCAACTGGGAACTTCCAACAAGAATGAAAAAAAAAATTCACTTTGACAGGCTCATGAGTGTCATGAAACGTAAACAACCTTTCTATTTTACAAATCCAATTCTCAGATTCATAGGGATTTGTGCTACCCTGAAAAGAAGGAGGCTTCTTCTTAAGAAACTACTCAACCTTTTCTTTTCCTTGACCTAGTTTAGCTTCCCTGACCTGAGTAGGACTAGAGCCCTCTCCCTAACCGAAAACATGGATAGACCAAACTTCTACTTCCACAAGTCCCTATTCAATTATTGAGGAAAAACCATATCTGGTTCTTCCTATGGTTTCCCAAGAAGCCTTTAGGGAGGAATCTTGCTATATCAACCATTAAACATAAGGAAAACTATCAAAACACCATTATAAAAATTTCTATAAAGAAATAAATTTAAACATATCTCTATATACATACACAAAAAAAAATATGTTTGACCACTCTACACCCACTTGGTATCGACACAATGTCTTCAGCCTTAACATATCACCCGGAAGAGGACACAACCAAAATTACCAACATGTCATTGTGACCCATGGTCTGTCGGAGTGTGTGTGGGCCAAACATACCACTCTTAACCAAAATCTCAAGCCCCGAGAGTCTTGGATCCCCTATATCATTATTCTCCCAAATAAAAAGTCCCAATGAAAGAGAAAAACCATGATATGATACCATTTTTTCATGAACCAAATTTGGAGTCTATCCAACCCAACACCTGACCTGACCCGTGGCATGGCCCGAAGGGAATTTCAAATCCCCACAAGATGGAATCAATTGAATGAGCAATAAAAATTATATTTTAGAAAAATTTAACCCATGATAAATAACCATAAACATTAAAAAATAACAAACATCATCACAACCAAGAACCATAAAGAAAATAAATACCACTATCACAAGTTAATAATTTTAGAACTATATAAAAACAAATCATCAAATGGGGAGTAGAACCAAATACAATAAAAAGAACCTCTATGAATCAAGAGGGAAAACACCACCAATACAACTACACCAACACCTACTACAAGTGGAACACTATAAACCATATTCACCGTCTCCACCACAAATAATTTTACGTTTACATTGGTCAAACATAAAAATATTTACACACACATGAGGGTGTATGTAGATTGTGAGGCAATGCCCAGTAGGATAACACACAAAGATAAGTATTCCATGCCAAAACATAATAACAAAAATCACCATGCTAGTTTTAATAAATAATAGAGAAAACATTTTAAATAAAACATGATTTGAAAACTATAAGGAAAAGAACATAACACCAAGATCCAAATCATAGGAATATAAGGGTAATCCTTAAGAAATAATGTCAATGTGACCCTATGAACATATTATCTCGGTGAAATGGTATAGAATACATAACCCACATCTTCCTCATTCAGGGTCCAATAGGATTAATTTATCCCAAGGTCTAGTATTCTCTAATAATTATTTGTTTAGTCAGTTTTTTGGCATTAATCTCACTAGAGGGAACCCGACCTCAGCCCCACAGACCTGCCTAGCGTACTAGTCCTGGTAAACCAATATAGTCACATAGAATTACCTTATTATTATCAATTTAATCTTATCATGTCACAAGAACCACAAATTTAACAAACACACCTCCAATAGTGAAAACACACAAACCAATCAACCATTTTCAATAGGAAACCAGTTTTTAAAACCCCATACACATATATTCATCTATAGAGACATCCATGAAAACCGACTACTTACATTGGGAAAATATTCGTTCACCCATGATCACACCAAAATACTTTTAAAACATAGTTATTAGCACTCACACCATCCATATAACACATTTAGTAATCAAGGAAAACATACCAAAATCATATAATAATTATAAATCATGGAATCACCCACCTTAAGCTAGTAATCATCCAAAAACTGATATAACATCACAACCACACCACATGAGGACCCTATAAAGGAAATATCATACCATAAACATAAATAATAAACCTAAAGATACAATTTTATTCCCACATGAGGGGAAAAACCAACTAGAGAAGGAAGAACCACAGAATAAAAGGAGAAGTAGCCAAAAATAAGGAAGGATGAAATGAGAAATGGAAGGAATTAATTGAGAATTCTATAAATATCCACACACAAAATAGAAAATATTTGTGGGTCCAAGGGAGAAAAGTAGAGTGGGAGTGGAACCTATGGTGAATAATAATGAATGAGATGAATTAGGTTGTATTTGGGATTAAATCCAAAGAGGGTATAAAGACAATTTCATTATTTTTAGTGATTTGTGTAGGCCACATGGTATGACCGCATGTTTTTCCAAACCATGAAGTAACTATGTGACACCTCTATACATAAGTAAATTAGGCTGAACGGTTTTTCGGGGGAAGTCACACACCCGTGCGAGGGACTCTAAACCATAGATAGACCCACTGGTCAGGGTGCAAGGTTAGCCGCCCACCTATGTTGCAGATAGTGTGGCCTAGAAAGTGACATTTTCCAAAGTTCATGAACTCTCCTGGGCTGGAACACAATTTCTAATGACTTTTCACCAACTTTTTTCCATCTAACCTCATTTCCAAAAACTCCATGTTTCTCCAAAAATAACTGAGAAAAATTAAGAACCAAAATAAGAGCAAAATAAACAATAAAAATACATCAAAATAAAATCATGTATGTGACAAAACATAGATATTATATTCATGGTTTATTAAAATGTATAGAATCATGTAGTATTTTTTTAATTTAGTAATTATTATAAAATTATATTTCTCAATTCTTACTGATAAAGAAATTGTGGTCAATGAAATTTACATTTTATAATAACATTATAATAGAATATTACTAATTTTTTTCATTATAACCAAAATAAGTATCACATTGTAATTTAATTATCATTATTAAGCTCCCAAAAATTTATCAAGTCTTAAAATCCCCCACATTAGAACAAAAAATGGATTGTCATCTAGAAATTCAGGTATAAAGGTTCTATAAATAGGTATTTAGGTAGGGGTTATTACCAACTTTGGGCATGTTGCTCTATAATACGTTAGTGAACTCCCTAATACTAAAATCCTGACTTGGATTTCCTTAACACATACTTATAATTTTTTTGAAAAGATATATTTCATTAAAATCAAGGAATGTTTAGTTAGGTTGACCCAAAATCTTAATTTAGACTTTCTAATATTAAATGATTCAATGAAAAAGGTCATAAATAACAATTTAACTATGGTGAAATCTTAATTTAGATAATGGAATGATTTTATTTGGGATATTAATATTATTATAAAATATTCGTAGTTTGTCCTTTAATATTTCTTGTCAATATTGAGTGAGTTTTACTTTTGTTATTAACCATTTATTGGGAAAATATTTACATGTAATCTCTTTATTTTAGTTTTGTCTAAAATTCTTGTTAATTCATTTTATAATGTGACTACAATAATGTATCCAATAAATTAACCATTCATGTGACTAAAATAAAATAATTAAATGACATAATAATTAACACTATAATGGTAGTTTTATTAAGATAATTACAAATCAAACTATGAATTAAGGGGAAATAGATTTATGAGCTGGGATTAGATTGAGTGGTAGCATCCCACCATCAACTTGTGCACCATTTAAATGGTTTCACATTAGCCCTAGTTTGAACCACCTCCACTCCATATGAATCCATCATTTATAAATTATTTTACTCCTATGTTGGTGATTGGGGTCAAGTGAATTGTTAATGTACGGGTTTTAAAGAGAAACCATTCAAATGAAGGTCATACATATTAATGGTAATGGATTACTCACATACCATCATATTTAATATATTAAAACATTATTACATAGTAAAACCCATGAAATAATATTTATATAAATATAAATGAAAACATACATAGGTTGTAAATATATCATAATCATACATCAACATGAAATGAATACACATTAATATAGAATTAAACTATTAGCTGGAATTGGTGTTTTCGGTCAATAAAATTGGACTTATATGTTATAAGGACATCATTCCATAAAATTCATTAAATCCGTAAGATCTTTGGTCCACAATTATGATTTAATGTCACAAGGAATTCAAGACATTAAATGCATTTAGGTTCACTTTTCCTCTATTAAATAAAGAATAAAATGGGCACCAGATGAAATTTTAGGACCTAATGAACTGCTTGACAAAATAGGCAGGCGATGCATCATGGATACACATAGGTTCCACAGAGTGGGCATCCTCAAAATAGGGAAGAGATATCTAATACCTATAAACTGTACATATTTCCACACAGATTCAAGATTTTTGATTTATGGGAACCATTCCACGGGATAATAAATATAGTGAGACCAATAATATGGTAAAAAAAGGAAAATGATTCATTGGGTTCCAGATAGGCATTTCTAGGATGGGTGGATCAAAAGATAAATGGTTGTGTTGAAACCTCTTATAAGGACCTATTACCAAATAGATATTTGATGTCAGATGTATGGGTGTCATTCCATGGTGTGTTGGAGGCAAACATTGTGAAAAATTTCATGCATGGGGGTCTATGTAACATAAGACTGGTAACATGATATGGTTAATTCTGACAGGGGGTGTAAACCCCAAAGATTTCATAGTACTTTATTTCTTCAAAGTAATTCAATAACTTTCACTACACGCAACACTGAGTTATAGCGCACCATGACTTACCAAACTAGTTGTTCAAAAGCGGTTATGAATAGTAATAACTGAATTTTAAACCTTATATAATAATTATAATTTTAGAATCCATATTATGAGTTTCTTATACATAATGTAAGAAAAAATACATTTTTTTAGATAAAAGATTTATTTTAAAAAATAAATAAAATTTTAACGCCTTTTAATGGAGAAGCCTTTTTAAATCCAATATTTGAAACTTTTATATATTCAATTTGAAAAAATAAACTTCTTCTTTGGAATAGGGACATAATAATTTAGATTCAGTAATGTTTTGGTGTTTTTCTGATAACTTTCATATTTGGATGAATAGTAAAAAATACTATATTTTAACTAAAAACAACTTTTTTAATCAAAATAATTTATAGTGATAAATTATAAATTCTAATGGTTTGGAAGTATAAATAGATTATATCTTCACCATTTAATCCAATTATGGTCATTGTAAGTATTTTCACTTTGAAATTGGACATAAACAAGTGTCAAACTTTTTATAGTTACTCTTTCTTAAAAATATGTATTTTGGTTTTGACATCAGGAATTAATTTTAAATTAATAAATGCAACTTATATGTTTTTAATTTGGTAAAATATACATCATTATTGAATTTTTAATGTCAAAATTTTCTTAGGGTGAATTTTTGGTATTTTTCTGATAACATTTAATTTTTGATGAATAGTGAAAATACTGAGTTATATTTTAAAACCGAATTTTTATTTAAATAATTATTTATTTTATTTAAATTTATTTTAGGTCAAAATATATACATAATACCTATATAAGTTCAATGTAATTCATATGAGTTAGATTATAATAATTTCGGATATATAAAAATTTTATTGAACTTTTTATCGTCTTTTACCCACCTCCTATAAGAACTTTAAAATTAACATAAAACATAATTTTACTGCTTCTATGAGTTGAATTTCAAAAATACGAGAGACACGGTTAATATCAAGGAGTAAAACTTTGTTGAATAAGATAAAAATAATTTTTGGTGAATAGTAACTTTTTCTTTTATTTACCACTGTTAAAAGTAAATATGGTAATTAAGGGTAAAAATGATATTATTATTACCCTAACACATGTATTAATTCTTTTGGATAAGTTTAATACAACCAAAAACAACTTTATTAATAAAATATTTCCCTTTAGGTCCACTTGGATTCTATTAAGACATTTATTATTTTTTAATTTAAAGTAGAGTTAAAAGAGTTAAAATCAATGTTTAATAGTTAAACAATTTGTAACATAGGGTTATATATAAGATAAAATAGACTATAAATATTCATTAGAAAGATAAAAATATTTCCTAAATAATGGTATTTTAATTATAATATTTAGAGATTAAATAATTAAACTTATTTATGACACAATGATGATGTTGTATTTTCCTTATTAATTAAGGAATCAAATTTATGGTATTATAAATGTTAAAATAAATAAAATTTGAATATTTTTATTCCATAAATGAATTTTCTAGGTTACTATGGAATTATATGATTGATAAAATCAAATTTAGTTTGAATTAATAAAGTTGTTATGACTTTAGAAAAATCAATTATTAAATAGTGTCAAAATTGACAAAAAAGAGTTTTTAAAAAAAATATTATATTATTAATTGATATAATATTCCTAAAAATATAAATTTTGGCCAAATGACTTATATGATGATAGGTATGTCATTAATGAACCACATGGCATTCTTATTAGAATTTTATAGTAATTTTATTAACCAAATAACATAAAAATACAAAGACACATGGTAAATGTCAAACTAATTAACTGAGAGTAAAATCTAAAAGATATGGTTCATATAGTGACCAAACCTATCTCAAAACTATGGGTTGAGTGTTTTTTGACCCATCCCCACCTTATAATTTAAATAATCTAGTTTTGAGCCATTATAAACTGAATATGAATTTATTATAAAATAATACTTTAACTTTTTCCTAAAGAGCCCCTCCTCCCCCTTATAAAAGGACACCACTTCTAAACAATTATTTACACATTCAAAGCCTTTTTTTCGGCCAACCCCTACCCAAATATTATTCAAACATTCCTCACTTCAACCTAGAGGCCTTATTTTGATCATAATTCCAATTAAGGATCCCTTTTGATCAAATCAAAAAGAATAACCCGAAGAAGAGGTAATGATTTCACCACACTCTTTCAAGTTCCTTTGTTCTTCCAATTCTTCCTTCTTTGTTATTTACATTATAAAATAATAACTCTATTATATTCTATATACTATGATATTATTATAAATATTTCAGAACTGTATTCATTATTCTATCAATCTTATGAATGATAATGTCAGCATTCGTGCATACGTACGGCCTACCATCTCCACGCCATGGTGTAATTTGTTATTCAAGACTATCTTATTTGGATGATATAATGTTGATTAATATATATATAAATAATTTAAATAACCTGATAATGTCTCTATAAAATTAATATACCATCCAATTCCCCACCTTTATGGAAATTATATTTGCCACTCGTGCGTAGGTACGGATTACCATCTCCACGACGTGACAAGATTCATTTCCATATTCACCATACATCGACGATTATAAAAATATATTTTACTAATATTTTTGTAATATATGACATAATAATCATACTGGAGAGATATATATATATTTATATATATATAGGTACTTACATATATTTTATTCACTTAGTTCCGTTCAATACGTTATGAAAACAGAAACAACGTTTATGCGTACGTACGGACTACTGTCTCCATAAACAGTGTTTTCCATTTAATATATATGTATATTATACATATTTATATTCTAAATATATATGACATATATATCATTTTTTATATTCTGGAAGTATTAAAATCATGATCTAAGTGATACAATCAAGAGTAACAAGTGAAAACACGTACGATAAAGAAAGTAATTATTACCCGAAATGTTAATTTATCTTGGAAGTTATTATTAAATGGGTAGTATAAAGTCATAAATGAATAATGTATGACATCATAAATATTAATATGGGTCTGTTATAATTTAATTACATACTACGGTCTTCATTATAGTAGGTTAAACATACCCTCGACAAAAGGAATGTGCAAGGTAAGAGGTTTTCATCTCACTCCTTATTCCCGTGAGATTCATGCCATATTGCCACAATTACATTTTGTGTGGTGTATTTACTGCCCATAATTGTATTCTTTGGGTAATAAACATTAATTTATGTGTATTTACATATTCATTATATAATACCTCTTTCATGGGGTGTATGTTTTGTATGTTACCAAATTGGTAAGAGTTAATTTCACAATCTCTTTATTATCTGAGGATGTTTTTACATAAGTATCTAATGGGAAATATTTATTATTTACATCAATGATTCAAGAAGGAGTTTTAAAAGGTATTCTTTTAATTCACTTTTTACAAAAACATCATATCAAATGTTTTAAATATTTATTCTTCTAAATATTTCTCATTAATTCCCATGTCTTCAAAATGGTTTTTTAAGTATTTATTTATACGGACATGAATTTTTTTAAAATGTTAATTCCATTGAAAAGACTCAAAGTGGTATGGGACACATTGATTCAAAAATTTCATCAAATGTATTCCATTCAAAATTGTGTGACTTTTAAATTTTTTCATGATAAAGGGATATATCTCTCAATGAGTTTTACAAATAATTTTCATCTATTTCAACATCCTTTGATGGATTTTAAACTTATTTGAAGATGATTTATTATGATACAAATCTTCCATATTTTATTGAAGGGTTTGTGATATGTTGAACTATAGATGTGTCATTTTTATACCATTCATGTTTGTTGACGCTCCTTTCGTCACAGAATCTAAAGATCGGAAAAGGGAATATCTGAGCTCAAAGTGATCAATCCTTTGAAGAAACATCAAAAATCGACAAAGGGATGGAAAAGGAGAACATTGCCCATAGGTCGCGCAAGTTCCCTCTTGGTCGCGCAAGTACACTTGCGCGCCGCCTCAACACTTGCGCGACCCCTCATGGTCGTGCAAGGGACTTGCGCGACATATCTGGTAACCGCCCAGTAACCGCCCGGGGTCTTCTTTTGCCTATAAATAGACCCTGTGGGCCCCCCATTCGGGAGGATCTCTTTCCAGAAACTCGGATCAAAGCTCCCGACGCCCAAGTCTCTTCTCAAAGCTTCCGGAACACTTCTAAGGTAATTTCTTACCTAGAATGGAAGATCTAAAGGGAAGAAGGAAGGCCAAGTGTTGAAACTTATCAAACACTTGCGCGCCGACTTAATTCCTTCAATATAACTTGCGCGTCCCCTCTCTGGAAGAACCTCAAGAGGATTATAAAGGGTTTAATAAAGAATCGCTCAAGTATTTCAACTCTGGTTGAAAATCGCGCAAGTATCCCTCATGTCGCGCAAGTATACTTGCGCGACCAAAACTTGCGCGCCGCCGCAGGACTTGCGCGACTTTTAATACTTGCGCGCCCCTATCTTTTTGGGTGCCCACCTTGCCCATTTTTACCCCTCTTAAGCCATTTCACCCTTCCTATTCAAGATTCAGTCTTCAAGATACTCTTCAAAGCCATTTATGGCATGATTTCTTGGTTTGACATCCTTATCTGAAAGGAATTCTGTGAAATATCTCTCAAAACCTAGTGATTTAAACATCTTTATGTCACCAAAGATTGAGAGTTCATTCATTCAACCTCATCCTTTAAAATGAGAGAATCCTAACCTGGGTCTCCTTTTCAGGAATAAATCCCCAATTATAAAAACCTAACTTGGGCATCTTTCTTAAGAATAAGCCCCAATCAAGTCCTTTAATCTTGGGTATCCTCCTCAGGAGTAGGCCCCAAACCTTAATCCCTAACCTGGGTCTCCTTTTCAGGAATAAGACTCAGTCATAACCTTGGGCTTCCTTTTCAGGAGTAAGCCCCAAGTCCCCTAACCTAGGCTTCCTTCTCAGGAATAAGTCCTAGTCATAAATCTTGGGCATCCTTCTTAGGAGTAAGCCCCAAGTCTCTTAAAATTTCTCTTAACCAGTCATAAATTACCTTTGATTTGGGTTTCTTATTTAGGAATAAAACCCAGTCATAAGTCCCCTCCTAACTTGGGCATCCTCCTTAGGAGTAAGACCCAAGATTAGAGTATTCAAATCTCCATGAAGCACATATAACTTTGTGGACCCTGTTCTTGGATTTTCTCCCTAAAAGTAAATCCTAAACTTTCGTCTATCTGGGCAGTCATCTATACATAAGCCCCAAAACAAATTCTTATGATTGCATCTTTTATGGCACAATTGTCTGAATTTTACAAATACCTCTTGTTTCTCACACCGAGCATGACTCACGTGAGCTTAGAGTGTAAAAGTAATTATGACATTCATCTTTGAGCCATCAATCATAAAACATCATATCCCATTCCTCGAACTACGTGGGTTCTGATTCCTTTTTCAAAACAAAGGATACGTAGGTAGCCCATTTATGGGTTCGATCCCAACATTGAAATAATCTCTGTCCTTCTGAATGACGATAAACTTCAAGTGCCCCACTGAGTGGCTTTAAAACCAGCCTGGTCATCAAAATGACCAAGAGACTTTTATATAAATGTTTTGAAGGATACCATTGACCAAGAATCTCTAAACAAATATAGATGATTCTATATTGATGAAGAACCTCGAATACATATAAAAGATTCTCTAAATTTCTTGCATATTTAATCATTGATTGTTAAAACTAAAGGAAAGCTAATTTTATACTTGGTAATGTAATAAGGATTCACGAACTTAACTTAAATCTATAAAGAGAGTCCCGGAGTAGACAATAATTCCCCTCAAAAAGGTGTGATGAGTCCGACCTCCCATCCTCTCGACCAATGCAAATTCCTAAGCCTCATTAGCCCACAAGCTAATGAGCGCCTTCCTTTGGAAAGTAGGTCCAAACGGATGTGGAATCATTGGATGTTTCCGGTTCTACGAACAAACCCGTTAGAAACCGATCGGAACGTTTGAATCTCCCGTCCAGGAGGTCATCCCCGGATTCCGCGCGAAACAAAAATGGTGAACCCGACGTGAATCCTTAACCAAGTTAAAGTGATGTTCTTCTTATCTGTTAGGCCCTTTGGGCCAACAAGGCAATCATTGACATATGATCATCCAAAAGATGCAGTAGCCGGATTCATCTTGATTATGTCTGTTACATGGAACAGGCACTCTTTTTTCAAGATCTTCTACAAAAATGGCTTTCCTTAAATTCACCCCTGTGAATACTGCTGCTAGGAACACCGCTACTGTGAGGTCTGCTGCTGTGAAAACCAATATTGCTACTCCTGCTGGAACGTCATCCGCTCTGAGGATGACATCACCAACTCAGCGTCTTCAACGCTGTGTTTCTAATGCACTGGTTAAGGAGTACCGTCGCAACGGTACTATCCCAACTCTGGAGGCCGCTCGTCAAGCCCTCAAAGTTAACAATTCTACCTGGTCGTCCGGACAACGGCGACCAGCAATCAAGAAGCAGACGGTGCTGACTACCGTCTCCAACCGTTTCGGGTCGTTATCCCCGGAACGCAATTTCCATTCACTCCCTTACTCCGAGGAAGTGAATGAGCAGGTCCCGCAGGACCTTAATTCAAAAAGACAGGAGTCCTTCTCAAGGGCTCCCATCAACAATCGCCGCCAGACTCATGCGGTAGTGCGCCCTCAACATGATGAGGGTACCGACTCCAGGAGTTCAGCTCAGGTTCCTCGAACCCGAGCAGGCAAGATGAATCGCCAGAGACGGAACCCGGTTAACAATAGGCAGGTTGTCATCCCTGTCATCTCCGGAGAAGTCCACCAACCTAACTTGGTGGAAAATAACGAGCAGGCATACACACCTGTTCGTTTTAATCCCGCTGTCCAGCAGACTCGTCTGGCAGCATCATGCCGATCCCGCCAGGCAATTCCGGCGGAGTACCATAGGCAGGAACATACACCTGCTTATACATCAGCAGTTAGTCAGCAGGCTTGTCTGACTACATATGATGGATCTCGTCAACAGCGTTTGGTGAAGTGTAATCAGCAGGCACATACACCTGCTAATACTAATCAAGCCTACCAACAGTCTCGTTTGGTAGCGCACGGAGAAGTCAGTCGGAAAGCCCCGACGACAAACAGGAGACAGAATAAACTCTCTGCCTCCACACTTGAGTACTGTCAGGATTCACTGACAGGAAAAGGAGGACAAGAGCAGGCACATACACCTACTCCAAGCCCGGAATGGACGTATATCCCCGTTCCGGCGGCTGAAGTCACCAAACATATTTTGTCAATGGTGAAAGAGCAGAAGCAAATTCCTGCTCATATTCTGGATGCTTGCCAGGATATCATAACAGCTTCAGCATCATCTCAGGGACAGACACATAAATCTATCCCTAGCAGTGGAGTGACACATCAACAATTCACTCCGGAACAGACACACACATCTGTTCCAGTCCAAGAGGGTTGTGGGGCCTACTCCCCCATATCATATGGACAACCAAGTCAGGCACATACACCTGATTTGAGCGATGATCGTCAGCCTAACCTGACCATCTTTCCTGATCAGGCACATACACCTGATCAGAGCAATCACTTTCGTCATCAAGTGATTTCTAAAGCGAGTAAGAAGGCATCTAAGAAAAAGATCCGCCCAGCACAGTCAGGAGATCAAAGGCCAATCTGCAACAAGGCCTTGCTCGATGCTGGAGTTCTTGAAGCCCTCAGACATTTATCTGTCGGAATTCAAGATTCTACTCCCTCAGTTCCCAATAACAGGAACATTAATCCCGAAGGTCTTCAACAGACACTTCCTCATGAAGACTTGCTTCATGAAAATTCGGTCAATCTTGAAGTTTCTTCTTCAGATGTGAACCACAGGAACCCTCTGTGTGGTCAGAAGACCAAGGAGCAAGAGATTTCATCTTTTGCTGTAACCCATCATGAAGGTCCTCCTCATGGTGATGAACTTCGCTGCGAAAGTCCTCTCCGCAGTAGTGATTCACATTGTCTCGAAAATTCTTCAGAAGGCAATGTAGTGACGAGAAAGCCCTCCTATCTTGAGGCACTTGCAAACGTAAAACCAGTCATGTCTGAAGTTTTACTATCGGCAGGTGAAACTCTTTCTCCATCAGAAGATAGCTTGGGGTTCAGGTTATTCTCCGAACCTTCCCTGGGTCATTCATCTTCCAGCATGAATAGTGATTCCTCTACCAATCTTGTTGAATCCGATGAAGCAACAAGGAAACACCTACTCTGGTCCAAACAGGTAGAAGAATCTTCATTTAATGATAAATAGGAAATGCTGAACATGAGGAAAAAACTGGCAAAAGGTGAAGTACCAGTCATGTTTTGGCCTTTGGCTGATTCACAGTATGACATTCCAAAGATGTTGACGGATGATGGAATCCATGATATTCGTCTTAACATATGGAAAACTCTTTGTCAATTAAAGAAGAAGGTATTATCTTACGATGAATATGAAAATCATCTTAAGATAATAGAAGGGTTACAACGCCAGATTGATTTGGCATCTCTATCAGTCTCTCGGTATCCGAAGGCTGAAAAGCAACAGAGAACCCTTCAACGTTCATGCCTTGGCGCACTAAGAAGATTGCGTCAGTTAATTTCCAATGCTCCATCTAATGTTCATATCAGAGGATGGGGTATTCACGGAGCACTACATTTCACAGTGCTTTCCGGTCAGCAAAGCCCGCCGAAAATGGTCTCATGCAATGTTATTGCCCATGGCCGGCCACAGTCAATGGGCTTTGTTCATAATCAAAATCTTGCTCGAGATCAAGCTTCAACTAGTTCCTCTCAAAATCAAGTATATAGAGAACAGGTTGTTGAATTGCTCCTACACCAAGCAGACGAGAATATTGCACAAGCCTCTCGTCTTGAGAAAACACTTCATCAAATGACAGAAGTTTCGGAAATCATCCAACGGTCTGTTGAACCAGGTGATAAAAGTGGATACAGGTTAATGCATCCAGCTAATTTCCGAACTAAGATTCGCAAGATCAAGAGAGATTTTAAAAAGATCTCAGACATAGCATGTCAAGAGACACCCCAGCTTGCCAGACTGGGGACTTCTCTAACCCAACCCTCAGAATCAACGAATGGGATTCAAGGAGTTGAGCGGAAGCAACAGGAACACCCCCAGTCCACCGGACTGGGGACTTTTTCAAATCTTCAATCCCTCCCTCAGAGAAAGTCAGTATTCTCTCGATTAGGGAATAAGCCTCAAGAGGAACGAAGAGCCAAGATGTCAGGAGATTCTCTCCAAGTGACGGTTCTCCAAGAAATTCCTGAGGGATCAAGTCAACGGAATGCCATGTCTTATCATGGACATAAAAGGAGAAAATATCACAGAAATGCTGATAGAAAGGATTCCATGAAATATGCATCCATTAATGTCATCACTGCTGTTGCTGCTGATTCACCAGATGAGGCTCAATCAGAGGGATCAGATGAAGAGGTTCCTGCTCAAGAAGTTGCGCACACAGACCTAAATGAAGAAGGTGTGCGCACACGTAATCAAAGGCTTACCCAAAATCTGGGTATTCCTTCAAGTAACCCACTTCCCCCTCTCCGAAAAGGATCCAATAAGGGGAAAGGAAAGAATCAGGTTACTTCTCACCCTTCCTCTGAAGGAGGTCAATCGCTCTCATTAGAGCAAAGGCTTGCACAACAGAAGGAAGAAATGAAAGAATTAAGAAGGTTGAATGCAGAACTACTTCAGAGTAGTCTTCTTCTTAAGAATGCTGAAGTCCGACAGCCGAAGGAATTTGTTGTAACTACTGAGATGGATCAGGAATATCCTCCTTTATCAGTACACCCACAGAGGTCTAATCCTACGGGTCAAACGCAACAACGGTTGGCAGCACTACCATTAGTTGCAGCACCAACCTCCACGGCTGTCCAAGCTCCATTCATTGCACCTACCCAAAACCAAGTTCAACCTGACGTTTCTCAAAATTTAATAACTACTATTGAGTCATTAACAGCTCGGTTAGAAACTATGGAAGGGAAACGGGCGCAAGTTCAACCTGAAAAGAAAGTTTACCCTGAATGGGTAGATTCAATTTCTCCTCCATCCAGTTTTGGAAACCCTATTTTTCCTACTTTCAATGGATCAGGCGACCCTGAACAACATTTGACGCATTACGTGTCTTGTTGTGATCCTATTATGGGAACTCCAGAACAACAAGAAGCAGTGAAACTCAGATGCTTCGTGCGAACCTTACAAGGACCAGCTTTTGTCTTGTATACAAGCTTGAAATCCCGGTCAGTCATCGGATGGGAGGATCTTCGTCAAAAATTCCTTCTTCAGTTCAGCTCAACTTTGCCAAAAACGACAGTTTTCGATCTTACAAACTGCAAGCAAAGGGAGAATGAAAGAGTCTCTGATTTCATTGCTCGTTGGAAGGGATTAACGTATTCCTTGAGTTTATCACTCCCTCAGGAGGAATTGTTGCCAATCTGTGTGGCAAATTTGCGTGACGAATTACGCACGCCATTGATCCCTGTGAAATACACAGGAGGGTTTCGAGACCTTACTTCAATCGCTCAACAGATTGAAGATTCCCTTATGCAGGCTAAGGTTAAATCTCGTGTAATTCCATCAGCTCCAGGAAGAAGAATGGGTAAAGCAGAAACTGCTACAGTTATGCTTAAACAGGAACCTGTACCTATTTCTACTTCAAAACCTTCATCTTCTCGAAGGGCTCCACCTCCTGAACGCCAACAACAAAGGATGTTTCGTCCAAATGATCAAAAAGATCAACGACGAAAACAATTTGAGGATATGAAGAGTAAAACATACTCTTTCCGAAGTGAGCAAGTTCCTGGTTACTTCATTTCAGCTCTGGAAAATAATTTGGTTCAATTACCAGTGCCGAAGAGACCAAACAAGGAAGGAGATGAAGACCGTCCCAATTATTGTCCCTTTCATCAAATGTTGGGACATCCCATCCAGGAGTGTTTTGTCTTTAAAGACCTCCTACAAAAGATGGTTGACTTGGGGCAAGTCAAATTGAAGGGTTCTTCAGCTCATGTAGCATGTATTACCGCTACAGATCCAGAGGAAGGAGGCGAGTGGCAGGAAGTCAAAAGCAAAACTGCGAAAAAATATGATGATTGGATGGTCAGAAAGACAATCAATCGGACCCATTCCATTTTGCGAACACAATTGAAGAAGCCAATTGTGTCTCCTACAAAAGCTGCAGTAAAGCCTCCATCAAAGGACAAATCCTCAAAAGGGAAGCGCAATTCAAAGAAGAAAGAGGAATCATGAGAAGATGAGTATGTATCAAAGCCTAAATTGTCTTTGACTCTGGCAGATTTCATGCCATCTACTTCAAAGCCACGGGCACCGTCCCACCAAACGGCACAGCCTAAACAGGCTAACTTGGCAGAGTCTTTATCAGACGAAGAATTGATCTTTGGTTCTGTTAATATGATTCAATTAACAGATTCATATTCCAGTCTTGATGAGCCTGAATTCCCTATATCAAATAAAGGAACCCGAGGAAGTTCTAGAGGTTCAGGATATAGGGGAAGACGTGGATCTTTCCGAAGCCACTACTCTAATTCTACCCCTGCTAGCACTGTATATGCAGCAGAAACTCGTGGTAGAGCCCTTCAGCGAGCTCAAAATGAACAAGCAAGTTCTTCTGCCAATGGCCAACTCAGCTTCGGCACAGTTATTTTGGAAGACCGATTAAATGTTCCATCTTCTTTATCTCAGCAAGTAAATGGATCTAATCAGTCTAATTTTCCAAAACCAAAGATGTTGCCAACTTCAATACAAGAGGCATCAGCTTCCAAAGCATCTGCTTCCAAGGTACCTGCTAAACCGCATATTCCTATTGGGAAACGCAGGCCTCTAGATCAAAAGTATGATATATTGAAACACTTGGCCCAATTACCAGCCAAATTATCAATTTTGGATGCTTTGAATCTATCAAAAGATCTTCGGGAAGCACTCATCGAAGCTTTGTCAAGTCCTCAGGAGTTTGAAGCTGAAATTGCTGCAGCTGAAATTTATCACATAGAGAATAATCCTGCAGAATGCCATGCAATGATATCTTTTACTGATAAAGATGAAGATGATGTTGTGCATGGGCACATAAAACCTTTGTACCTATCTGGCAAAGTCAATGGTATAGATGTTCGAAGAGCTTTTATTGACAATGGTTCAGGAGTCAACCTCATGCCCATTCGCACACTTCGTCGATTGGGCCTCACAGAATCTGATTTATCTCCTTCTACCATGATGTTGCAAGGATATGATAAAAATGAACAAGAACCACTGGGAGAAGTTACGCTCAGAACTCAGTTTGGAGATCTTGTTTCCAATTCAGATTTCATGATTGTTGATCAAGACTCAGCTTTCAATATCTTGCTTGGAAGACCCTGGTTACATCAGCATGCAGCTATTCCGTCATCATACCATCAATGTCTCAAATACTGTTTCGATGGTCAAGTTGGAACATTGTATGGTGATAAGGCCCCGTTAAAAACATGTGAGTCTCAATACATTGAGGCGGAATTTTATCACATGAAGGGAAGAGAAAAATCTACAATGAAGGAAATTACCAAAGTTAATGCTCTATATGGTTTGGAAAAAATTCCAATAAATCCATTTTCACATGTGAGTACAGATTATGTGTTACCTATCAGTCAAATTGACAAAATAGGCCCAAATCAAAATACTCTTATGGAAAGATCCATAATGTCAATTACGGAAATCGAGCCAGACAACATGGGAGAAATTGGTAACTTACCAAGCAGTGATGAAAGCATAAGTGGTGACGTTTTCATTTCGTCTGCTGAAATCCAACAAGTCTATACTTCGCTAATCAGGCCAGAAGAAGTTATAGCAACACCAGAGGTGAATATTGATGTCGATTCGCAATCCATCATCTCCTCTTTGATTCCCAAAGAAGACCTTTTATCATCAATAGGGTCGGAAATGGAAGCTTCTTCTTCAAAATGTGAAAATTGTGACATCTCTTATGATCATGAGAATTTCGCTTTTTCATCTACTTTGCAAGTAGAAACAGAAGAAATAACACATGATGAAGAGGAAGAGGAAGATCTTAGAGATGCTCCTCCAGCATTTGAAGAGGGTATCTCTACCACTGTGGATGAACTCAGAGAAGTAAATCTGGGTACAGAGAAAGATCCACGCCCCACTTTAATTAGTGCGGCCATGACCCTTGAAGAACAATATATGTATAT
This sequence comes from Viscum album, assembly GCA_963277665.1. Classification (NCBI taxonomy): domain Eukaryota; kingdom Viridiplantae; phylum Streptophyta; class Magnoliopsida; order Santalales; family Viscaceae; genus Viscum; species Viscum album. Next base: position 953,912,455 of record OY728143.1, on the reverse strand, counting down.
TTCTTTTCTAAAACAAAATAAAGATATTTTTGCTTGGAATTATACAGAGATGCCTGGCCTTGATCCTGATGTTGCCACCCATCATTTGGGTTTGCCAAAAGAACATCGAGGATTCAAGCAAGCCGCGAGAAGAACACACCCAACCTATGCTTCCAAAATCTAGGCTGAAGTGGATAAGCTTATCAAAGCTAACTTCGTCAGAGAAGTTCAATATCCCAAGTGGTTGGCTAATATTGTCCCAGTAAAGAAAAAGAACGACAAATTAGGGTTTGCATCGATTTCAGAGATCTTAATCGGTATTGTCCCAAAGATGATTTTCCAGTTCCGATTACAGAACTCTTAATTGATGCGACGGCTGGCTATGAAGTACTTTCTTTCATGGATGGATATTCTGGATATAATCAGATCCGAATGGCCCCAAAAGATGAGGAATATACAGCCTTCAGAGCTCCTCAAGGTGTGTTTTGTTACCGGGTGATGCCCTTTGGTTTAAAGAATGCAGGTGCAACATATCAACGCGCCATGCATCGTATCTTCAAACCTTTTCTAGGGAAATTTGTTGAATGCTATGTAGATGATTTGGTGGTTAAATCCAAACAACGTTTTGATCACTTGGCTGATTTGGAAATCATATTCCACAAGCGTCGACAACATAATTTGAAGATGAACCCCTTAAAATGTGCTTTTGGGGTAACCTCAGGAAAATTCCTCGGCTTTGTTGTACGCCATCGTGGTATTGAAGTCGATCCTGAGAAGACCAAATCAATCCTTGGTATGTCACCTCCTCAGAATTTGAAAGAATTAAGAGGACTTCAAGGACACTTAGCCTATATTCGGCGTTTCATCGCCAATTTGGCAGGCAAAAGTTTACCTTTTACCAAATTATTGAAGAAAGGAGTCACTTACCAGTGGACTAAAGAATGTCAAGAAGCATTTGATGTTCTCAAGAAATACCTCTTAAGTCCACCAGTACTCATGCCACCTGTTGAGGGTAGACCTCTTATCCTCTATGTGACAGCTTTAGAGCGATCATTGGGTGCCTTTCTCGCTCAAAAGAATGATGCTGGGAATGAAAATAGTCTCTACTATCTCAGTAGAACTATGCTTGAAGCAGAAACCCGGTATTCGAGTATTGAAAAATGCTGCCTAGCATTAATCTTTGCAGTTCAGAAACTGAGACACTACCTGCAACATCACGAGGTCCAATTGGTATCTCGTAATAATCCACTCAAATTCATCCTTAGTCGTCCAATGCTTACAGGACGTCTGGCAAGGTGGGCGGTTATTTTACAGCAGTTCGACATCCAGTATGTGTCTCAAAAGGCAATTAAGGGCCAAGCTCTGGCTGATTTCCTGGCTGAACACCCTTCAGTGGAAGACACGTATTCAGATATCGAACACCCTGATGAGGAAGTTTTTTCTATTCAAGAGAATCCTCAAACATGGGAAATGTATTTTGATGGTGCTTCTAGAAGTCCAACAGGGAAGAAAATGGAAAATCCTAAATTCAACAAAGTTGGTTTAGGAATTGTGCTCATTTCTCCAGATAAGGCAGTGTTACCTTATTCCTTTTTGTTGTGGGAAGGTGGTACCAATAATGAAGCTGAATACCAAGCTCTCATTGCAGGCTTGGAGTTAGCGCTTCAAGCACAAGTGAATCACTTAAAGGTGAAAGGTGATTCAGACCTGGTAATGAAACAAGTCAATGGGGATTATGCCATCAGAAAAGAAGAATTAATCCCTTTGTATGATTACGTCAGAGAGTTAATGTCGGAATTCCCTTCAGAACCGACATTTTCTTATGTCCCAAGATCTCAAAATGCTCAAGCAGATGCACTGGCTAATATAGCCACAGCATTAGCAGATCCAAATCGGGACGAGACAACCATCTGTATTGCCCACCGTCGTGCAATTTCACTTTATGTTCAAGTCAGAACAGAGGAAATTAATGAAATTAGCCCCATTCCTGAACCATATGGTCATACTACAGGATGGATGTCACCTATCAGGGAATACCTTCAAAATGGAACACTTCCACCTGATAGAGCCGAGAGAGAACAAATTCGGCGACGTGTGGTCAATTTTACTCTTTATGATGGTCCAAACCACCTCGAGAAAATTCTCTACAAACGTGGTTTTGATGGAGTTCTCTTCAGATGTATTGATGGTGAAGAGACAATGGCTGTCATAAAAGAAGTGCATGCAGGAGTCTGTGGTGCCCACCAGTCTGGACATAGATTGTCTGATCAAATTCGAAGACTTGGATACTTCTGGCCTTCAATGATACAAGATTGTGTTAATTTCACAAAGAAGTGTCATTCATGCCAAGTATATGCCAATTTCATTCATCAACCTCCAGAGTTTCTTCATACAGCTAAATACTCATGGCCATTTTCCACATGGGGAATGGATGTGGTGGGACCTTACCCTTCAGCTACGGCCAAGCAGTTTAAGTACATTCTTACTGCTACTGATTTCTTTTCCAAATGGGCAGAGGCAGTACCTCTCAAAGAAGTCAGTTCTAAATGCATTGTTAGCTTCATCAAGTCTAACATCATTACTAGATTTGGTGTCCCTCATACCATATTGACAGACAACGACACCAACTTCTGTTCTTCTGAGGTAAAGAGATTGTATCAAGAATACAACATTAAGTCTAACCATTCATCTCGATATCATGCAGCGGCTAATGGCCAGATAGAGGCCTTCAACAAGACTCTTTCAAATATACTGCAAAAGATGGTGGATAAAGATAAGAGGTCATGGCCTGATAAACTCTTTCATGCTTTATGGGCTTATCGGACTACCACTCGCAATGCAACACGGTCTACTCCATATTCATTGGTATATGGAACAGAAGCAGTCTTGCCAATTGAAGTTCAATTGCCCTCACTCAGAATAGCCATTTGTGATCAGTTATCAACAGATGAGCAATCTCAAAAGCGGTTGAATGAATTGGAACAGTTAGATGAGAAAAGATTGTGCACTTTGCACCACTTGGAAATCTATCAGAATCGAATAGCACGAGCTTTTAACAAAAAAGTTCGTCTTCGTTCATTCATTCAGGGAGAATTGGTATTGGTTCTCAGAACACCAATGATACCAGGAAAGAAACCTCCCAAGCTTGAACCAAAATGGGAAGGACCTTATTCAATACATAAGGTCTACTCCAATGGAGCGTATTCTCTAATCTTAATGGATGGAGAACACATCACGACTCCAACTAATGCCAGATTTCTGAAGAAGTATTTTGTATAAACACAAAATATTGTTCCCAGAACCAAGACTTACAATTGGTTCATACAGAAAAGGTCCGGTATGACCTTAAACTACACCAAGGTCCGGTATGACCTTAAACTACACCAAGGTCCGGTATGACCTTAAACTACACAATGGTCCAGTATGACCTTAAACTACAACTTCGTCCAACATGACATTAAACTGTGTCACATATTCTGTCCGAGATGACATTAAACTATAATACGTCCAGCATGACAATAAACTGTACGGTCCATGCATATGACCTTAAACTATTCGCACTTATGTCCCTGCAACATGACACTAAACTGTGCAGCACCAATAGTCCTAACTACAAGACTTTAAACTGCATAGTCCCTGATTTTGTCTTATATAACAATAAACTGTATAGAAGTTCCTATATTTTTGTCCGAGATGACATTAAACTATATTGTGTCCTAGCAACATGACATTAAACTGTGTGACACTTTCATCGTCCAACATGACGTTAAACTGTGTCAGTTCCCTTATCGTCCAACATGACGTTAAAATGTCACATTGGTTATTAATATGTCCTACATGACACTAAACTGTATATGTCCGAGATGACATTAAACTATATTTTGTCCTAGCAACATGACATTAAAACTGTGTGGCGCTTTCATCGTCCAACATGACATTAAACTGTAAAAAAATCCCCAGAACTGATATCCTCATATTGGTTCACCTTAGTCCTAGCTACATGACTTTAAACTGTACAGCACCAGTTCGTCCTTGCTATATGACGTTAAACTATACAACAATGGTCCCGTATGACTTTAAACTGCATCATTCCTGGTCCATGTATATGACCATAAACTATTTGCAAATCCCTTATGTCCAGCAAGACGTTAAACTGTGACGTCCTAACTACATGACGCTAAACTGTATAAAAGTCCCTCACGTCCGGAAAGACGTTAAAACTATATAATCATCAAAGGTCCAACATGACATTAAACTGCACCATCCACGGTCCATGCATATGACCATAAACTATTCGCACTTTCGTCCAACATGACGTTAAAATGGTACACTCTTTTGTCCTTACTGCATGACATTAAACTGCACAGTCCCCCTTTTCGTCCAATATGACGTTAAACTATATTGTCCCCATCGTCCTAACTACATGACGCTAAATTGTACAGAAAGTCCTTGATATTTCCTACATAACATTAAACTGTTATTTTGTCCCTGCTACATGACACTAAACTGTGCAGCACCAATAGTCCTAACTGCAAGACTTTAAACTGCATAGTCCCTTTTTTATGTCCTACATGACATTAAACTGTGCATCGTTAGGGTTGTTATTACCTCTTGTTTCTCATACTGAGTATGACTCACGTGAGCTTAGAGCGAACATCAACCATAACACTCCCTTTGGGCCACTAACCATGTGTAAGTCCCAACAACATTTTTTAGATCATTGTCCACAAGAACAACTTGATCATTAATTCATTCTTTAATTGAACTACACGGACTTTGATCCTTGCCCTCCAGGATGGGTATGTAGGCAACCTCCCAAAGGTTCAAGCCCAAAAACAATCTCTTCACATTGGTTCACCACCATCTCATAGATGATGATTTGTGAAACCACCCCTGGAATCAATATCTTTACATTGATTCACTTTCTTCCTTGTTATATGACGTTAAACTATACAACACTTTTGTCTGGTACGACAATAAACTACAATATTCTTTGATTTCCTCATTTGAGAAGGAACCATTATTTAACATTGAATCTTTTTTCAATCATGGTTTTCATTTTTTCAAAATACTACGTACATACATGGTAATGCCTAAACTTTTTATCTTAGCTTAAAACCATCATTGCACTAAAGTCCCCTTTTCACCCTTCACATGTACGAACCAAATTTGTACAAAGGGTAGTTTCAAGAACTATGTAAACTTGATTCCCATCCTTATGGGATACGTAGGAACATTCGAGTGTCCCTCGAATCCAGTCCCAAGTCATTTGGGCCTAACCCCAAATTTCACTTTCAGTCCCTTGGCTGAAAAGTCTTCATGAAAACACACACTGTGTATTCATTATTATGGTCCGAATTCTATGACCCTAAACTAAGATCACTCATACTTTCGTCCTGCACGACGTTAAACTGCGTTTCAAGAACTACGTATGGCTTGATTCTCATTCTTATGAGATACGTAGTGAAGTCCAAATTTCAATTCAGGATCCAGCCACAACATGATTATGGTTTTCATTGACCTATGTATCTCTATATACATTGGAAAATACCCATCTTTATGTATTATAATCCTAACCTTAAATATTTTCAGATCTTCATAACCCTTTTCATGACTTATAGTCACAAAAATGTCAAAATTCTGAGAATTCTTTTGCCTGACTATGCAGCACGTGCCCATAGGTGGCCTTGCATAAACAGTCCACATAACAGACTTGTCAGCCAAGAGATGCTATTTATTTGACCATGCAGCCAATGCCCATAGGTGGCCCTGCATGTTTTCAACCCCCTAACGGGTTTGTTAAATAATAGTAACTTCATTCTTGAGAAGAATGCCTCTTTTGTCCTTATTTGTCTTAAACGACAGTATGTAGGGATCCGCAAAAATAGCCATCCTTAACATATTTGTCCCATATCCTTTTTCATGATCTGAAAGTATTCAAGTCTATGGTTTATTCTTCTTCCCTACGTTTGGGTCAGACCTTCGTAGGAGTGATATTCATCCAGTTCTTTGATATTCTTGTTTGGAAATATCTTCTCCATATTCAAGTACCTCTTTCCATACAACAAACTCTATGCTTTAGAAAATTTGAATCTCCATAAACTTTCACTGGCTTTTAGCACTAGGAAAGTAAATTTCTGAGAGTTCTTTTGCCTAACTATGCAGCACGTGCCCATAGGTGGCCTTGCATAAACAGTCCACATAACAGACTTGTCAGCCAAAAGATGCTATTTTATTTGACTATGCAGCCAATGCCCATAGGTGGCCCTGCATATTTCAACCCCCTAACGGGTTTTGTTAAATAATAGTAACTTCATTCTTGGAAACTACTTCTTCTAATGCTATTTAGCTCTTTTTCATATCATTCCTCAGATTCAAATATTCTTAAGTCATAGTTTACATATTTTCTCTCATACTTGAGTATGGTAATTTGTTTTCAGATAAATTATCAAGGAATTGAATCCATTTTAATCCATTTTTCGGTCAAAGCTATTTCGACCTTAAACATTAGCCTCTTTATGTCCGGCTTGCATGACTTTAAACTGCCCACACAAAAGACAGAGGAACTATGAATAAAAGTCAAGTTCCAGCTCACTAAATATACATTTTTTGTATGATTTAGCTAATATTGAGCAGTTAAAAGATTCAATGTTTGTAGGGTTATTTGTAATAATCCTAGTAAAAATCAAACTATGCTTACTAAGCCCATTGGCTTAAGTAAATTTGAAGCAGGTAATGGAAGAATGCAAGCACAAATGATTGAAGACAAAAGTGTTTTTCATTGATACACAAGAGTTAGAAGGACATCCACAGACTGGAGTCTCTTCTCTTCTTTCAAGAATTACAAGAGGCTTTCAACATAACACTTCATTTGATTTACGACATCCCGATCTTCATTAGAAACCACCTAGAATTCATTCATTCAACTGGATACAATAAGAGATGCAGTGATACTATCTCTTCTTGGAACAATTGTAAAAGGATGTTCTTGAGTGCGGTTTGAGAAAATTTTCTGCTGATCAAACAGTGACTCTGTTTCTGTCCAAGAGACTTGGAAGATGGATACGTGGATTTGAGAATGGAGCATTGGAAGTAAAGAGCCATTTGGAGAGAGTACTCTTTTCAGATATTGCTCTAATACCATGTTTGTCTTCTCTCCACCAACCGGCAGTGAAAAACATTTCAGCCCATGAGTTTGCCATTTTCATATCTGCAAAGGAATGACATGGAGGAAGAATTTGAAAGTTCACACCATTGTTGTTACTCTTAATGCACAGCATAACCGAAATAGAGAAGTAGCAGTGCAGCTGCATCTCAGGTGTATAATTGTTTGCATTTGGAACATTAACTCCTTGCAGATGACCATGAACACACAGAGACAGGTAGATGCTCTATGGGAAATTAAGATGATATTTCTTCAAGTACTTAGCCAAATCTGGAAGAGTGCTGTCGCAGATGTCATAGTAATCTGGGCCAATGATGTTCATCATGTCATCAATCCGCTTGCTAGCCAGTTCATAAGTCGTTCCAATTCCCTTGGGAACCACTGAATCTGCACAAAAGATGAATAAACTAACTCTTAAATGGGTTTATTTTTCACAAATTTTGTGAAGAAATTTGAAAAAATGGCTAAGGCATTAAGGCGCGCAAGTCTACAAAATGGCGCGCAAGTATTCACGTGCCGCGCTAGTTTTCGTCGCGCAAGTGTAAACCGCGCAAGTACGAATACCTTTACAGGAGCGCGACATCAAGGAAAAACAGAGCAGACTTGCGCGGCGACAAAGACTTGCGCGGCGAGAGCTCGAGAAATTTCGGGGTCAGATGCCATCTACGGCCGGAAGCGGCATATTTATAGGCCAAAGGGCCTATCTGCACGCCGACTTCTGTGCACTGGAGACTTGCGCGCCGCCCTTTTCCTTTAGAGGGATTCGATTTCCTCAGAGTCACATCCTCATTTTCCTCCGGATCCAACTCTGAGGGGGGACTTTTGTTGACGCTCCTTTCGTCACAGAATCTAATGATCGGAAAAGGGAATATCTGAGCTCAAAGTGATCAATCCTTTGAAGAAACATCAAAAATCGACAAAGGGATGGAAAAGGAGAACATTGCCCATAGGTCGCGCAAGTTCCCTCTTGGTCGCGCAAGTACACTTGCGCGCCGCCTCAACACTTGCGCGACCCCTCATGGTCGTGCAAGGGACTTGCGCGACATATCTGGTAACCGCCCAGTAACCGCCCGGGGTCTTCTTTTGCCTATAAATAGACCCTGTGGGCCCCCCATTCGGGAGGATCTCTTTCCAGAAACTCGGATCAAAGCTCCCGACGCCCAAGTCTCTTCTCAAAGCTTCTGGAACACTTCTAAGGTAATTTCTTACCTAGAATGGAAGATCTAAAGGGAAGAAGGAAGGCCAAGTGTTGAAACTTATCAAACACTTGCGCGCCGACTTAATTCCTTCAATATAACTTGCGCGTCCCCTCTCTGGAAGAACCTCAAGAGGATTATAAAGGGTTTAATAAAGAATCGCTCAAGTATTTCAACTCTGGTTGAAAATCGCGCAAGTATCCCTCATGTCGTGCAAGTATACTTGCGCGACCAAAACTTGCGCGCCGCCGCAGGACTTGCGCGACTTTTAATACTTGCGCTCCCCTATTTTTTTGGGTGCCCACCTTGCCCATTTTTACCCCTCTTAAGCCATTTCACCCTTCCTATTCAAGATTCAGTCTTCAAGATACTCTTCAAAGCCATTTATGGCATGATTTCTTGGTTTGACATCCTTATCTGAAAGGAATTTTGTGAAATATCTCTCAAAACCTAGTGATTTAAACATCTTTATGTCACCAAAGATTGAGAGTTCATTCATTCAACCTCATCCTTTAAAATGAGATAATCCTAACCTGGGTCTCCTTTTTAGGAATAAATCCCCAATTATAAAAACCTAACTTGGGCATCTTTCTTAAGAATAAGCCCCAATCAAGTCCTTTAATCTTGGGTATCCTCCTCAGGAGTAGGCCCCAAACCTTAATCCCTAACCTGGGTCTCCTTTTCAGGAATAAGACTCAGTCATAACCTTGGGCTTCCTTTTCAGGAGTAAGCCCCAAGTCCCCTAACCTAGGCTTCCTTCTCAGGAATAAGTCCTAGTCATAAATCTTGGGCATCCTTCTTAGGAGTAAGCCCCAAGTCTCTTAAAATTTCTCTTAACCAGTCATAAATTACCTTTGATTTGGGTTTCTTATTTAGGAATAAAACCCAGTCATAAGTCCCCTCCTAACTTGGGCATCCTCCTTAGGAGTAAGCCCCAAGATTAGAGTATTCAAATCTCCATGAAGCACATATAACTTTGTGGACCCTGTTCTTGGATTTTCTCCCTAAAAGTAAATCCTAAACTTTCGTCTATCTGGGCAGTCATCTATACATAAGCCCCAAAACAAATTCTTATGATTGCATCTTTTATGGCACAATTGTCTGAATTTTACAAATACCTCTTGTTTCTCACACCGAGCATGACTCACGTGAGCTTAGAGTGTAAAAGTAATTATGACATTCATCTTTGAGCCATCAATCATAAAACATCATATCCCATTCCTCGAACTACGTGGGTTCTGATTCCTTTTTCAAAACAAAGGATACGTAGGTAGCCCATTTATGGGTTCGATCCCAACATTGAAATAATCTCTGTCCTTCTGAATGACGATAAACTTCAAGTGCCCCACTGAGTGGCTTTAAAACCAGCCTGGTCATCAAAATGACCAAGAGACTTTTATATAAATGTTTTGAAGGATACCATTGACCAAGAATCTCTAAACAAATATAGATGATTCTATATTGATGAAGAACCTCGAATACATATAAAAGATTCTCTAAATTTCTTGCATATTTAATCATTGATTGTTAAAACTAAAGGAAAGCTCATTTTATACTTGGTAATGTAATAAGGATTCACGAACTTAACTTAAATCTATAAAGAGAGTCCCGGAGTAGACAATAATTCCCCTCAAAAAGGTGTGATGAGTTCGACCTCCCATCCTCTCGACCAATGAAAATTCCTAAGCCTCATTAGCCCACAAGCTAATGAGCGCCTGCCTTTGGAAAGTAGGTCCAAACGGATGTGGAATCATTGGATGTTTCCGGTTCTACGAACAAACCCGTTAGAAACCGATCAGAACGTTTGAATCTCCCGTCCAGGAGGTCATCCCCGGATTCCGCGCGAAACAATGTTTTAGGGATAATGTATTAACATTTTTTATTCTAGTTTTAATATGAATGTTTATGTTATGTTTAAATCTTTTCATATGATGAATGCATTGGACTTAGAAAGTGACGGGTGGAGCCCACTATAGCTCTTTGATGCATCCGTAGGTCTCATGAGAAAAACTACTTTCTTGGCACAAGGCCCTGACAAAATCTTATTTGTAGTCTTGGCACAAGGCCTTGACTATGTGGTTATGATAGTCTGGAATTATGCATTCCATCATTATGAAAGTGGTTTGTGATATTGCATGTGATTATTCGGCCAGTAGAATATCCATGTGAATTAGTAAATGAAATTACTTCATTTTATTTTTTCCATATTATTCTGAAGTTCAAGTTTAAAAGGAATTTGTTTTAGTTATACATTTCCTTAAATGTTTATGCTTGTTTATGAATGTTTTTGTTGTATTGTTATTCTTACTAAGCATCTAAGCTCACCCCTTTCTATGTTTTATTTCTCGCAGGATTTCAAGAAGTTTAAAGTTATTGATATGTTGGGTTACTCTAAGGGAATAATGGCATTCATAAAGTATTATTTATGTTGTTTTGTATGTTATAATGTTTAATGTAACATTCATGTATGTAATCTATTTTCCAAGACTGCTAAACCGATCGGTCCTTTGGGACTTGATTCCTTGCAATCATTCCAATGTATTAAAATAATTCACCAACTCTGGGTAACTGGGGTCGGGGCATTACAGTTGGTATTAGAGGAAGTTTAACAATAACCTTGGAATCTATATTTAGATAAAATATGATTAGAGCACATGGACCTAAGATAGACATTGATGATTAGTATAGAAGAACTTCTTAGAATTTTGGTATTGTAGAGATTTTGTGAGTTTTTTCGAGCAATACATCCCTATCTGGGTACGAGCAGGTTGAGGCGACTCTGGCACAAATACACCTAGGGGTAAAACCTGAAAACACTGCATTGAGCTAGACTCAAACGGGAACTAGTGAACAACAACGGGCATTACTGCACTATTGGTTATGAAACTCTTGTGGGATATACATAGGATAATTCTCAATTTTATTTAGAAATCATTATGAAGGGTTTATGAGTATATACTTCCTCAATGAAAACATATTTATCATTATTGATTATATCTATAAACCCTTCAATTTACGTTAGGTATTTTACAAGTTTGGAAATATTCATTTCAATTCATAAACTGACCTAGCTTATGATATTGAATAGAAATGGCACCCAATAGAAGGAATATGAACTCCAGCAATACGTATGATTCAAAGAGTAAGAAGGATCATATCTTTCACGGTATTAAGCTAACATTTAGAAAGTAAATATTCTCCCATGTATTCTCAACATATAAATAAATAGTATCATGTGTTAATAAGATAAGTAATGAATTATCTAAGTCATATGGATTTGATGGTAAGCAAGAGAAGAAAAGGATGGACGAGAGAAAGAAGGATAAAGGGAAGAGGGAAAAGAATAATTTTCCCATATGTGATAACCGTGGGAAGAAACACCCTTGAACTTTCTTAAAGGGAATGAGAGTTTGTTATAAGTGTGGAGAAAAAGAACACCATGTATGTGACTACAAGGGTAAGAAAAAGGTTTCAAATGTACAATGCTTCATCTCCAAGGAGTTGGGCCACTACGTGAACCAATGTGAAAATCATCAGAGTATGCCCCATATGATGCTATTTGATAATAATGAAGTTATGATACTACCACAAATGAGGAGGAATGATTAGATTTCTTGTGTTGTTATTAGATAATTATTTCCTTTGAGTGTTGTATCAACAATGTACTGGTTATAATAATTATGGAGTATATAAGGATTGTACTGCAGAACGTTTTCATTAAGGACTTGAGATTGTGTGGAACCAAAAAAGTGACTCAATAGTAGGTTAAATTTTTAGAAAATATATGGTTGAGAGAAAGATAAACCATAATATGGTTCTGATACTGAGGTAGTGATTTTGGAATAATACATGATTGATTTGGATAAATTATATTGCATATTCTTGACTACCTTGAAACTGATTAATGATTTGTATATTCCATCATTGTTGGAGTTTACAACATTTTTGGATAGAAGGAGTATATCCAGTATTCTATAAGTAATAAGGGATCAAGAATGTAATGAATAAGTTTTTATGGTAATTCAGGATGTTGCAGTGTTTTAAAAGAATAAATGATGAATGTGTTCACATGTTATTACGCGGAAAAAAGGATCTTCAATGTGTTTACCTTGCTTATAAATTTTGGACTATGATTTTGAACAGAATTATTTTGGATAATTCTAGTTTGATATTATTTTTGGATTTCCATAAAAGGACAACCTGGTGGTCAGGCGGGAACCCGTCGCATCTGGAAAGGCCGTGATACTTCAACTCGTAATCGAAGGGAGACAAGGGTGTATCACCTACCACTGTCCCACATGATGTCCTGGATTGAATAATGTAGTCTTTTTTTTTAAAAAAAATCTGGTAGATGAATTATATAATCATTTTTTAACCCTATAAGAATAAGATAAATAGAATATTATTTTTAAGTTCTATTATCTTTTAGAGTCAATGATGAGTTTGTGGTAGAAATTCGTTAAAGGATGGGACTCTAATTGTCATGTATATACTTTTCTTCTTCTCTTATTCATTGAATAAATTAATTTTTATACTTTAGTGAAGGGATATGAAAACAAAAAATGTGTTATCATAATACCATATGTTTTGTTGAACTGATAGTATTTTAAATCATCATAGATTGATGAATTTAAGACCCTCAATTTTAGAATTGTTTGTGGTTGATGACCTCAATCACTACCAATAAATATTTACCTTTTTCCTCAAATTATATATCTCTAATTTCCTCCAATGTTCTCCAAATCGAGATCATAATTTGGTGGTCACCCTTTAATTTCCCTTTTCCTCTTATTAAGACTAAATTTTATTATCCTAATTTCCGATGTGGGTTTTCCAAAAGGTGTTTTCTATTGTCAACCATTTATTTTTGAAAAATAATTTCAAATTGTGGGGATGAAATTTATTTACGGAGGGAATAATGTAACACCCCAAGATTTCACAGTACATTATTTCTTCAATGTAATTCAACAACATGTACTAGATGCAACACCGAGTTCTAGCACAACATGACTTACCAAACTAGCCGTTAAAAAGCTATTATGAATAGTATTAACTAAATTTTGAACCTTATATAATCTTTTTAATTTTAGAATCTATATTATGAGTTTCTTAGTCATAATTTAATAACAAATACATTTTTTTAGATAAAAGAAGTATTTTTCAAAAAATGAAATTTTACCGCCTTTTAATGGAGAAGCCTTTTTAAATCCAATATTTGAAACTTTTATATATTCAATTTTAAAAAATAAATTACTTCATTATGATCTGGAAATAACAATTTTTTTTCAATAAATTTTTGGTGTTTTTCTGATAACTTTCATATTTGGGTAAATAGTGAAAAATACTATATTTTAACTAAAAACAACCTTTTTAATCAAAGTAATTTATAGTGTTAAATTATACATTTTAATGGTTTTTAAGTATAAATATATTATATTTTTACCAATTAATCCAATGATTGTCATTGTATGTAATTTCACTTTGAAATTGGACATAAACAAGTGTCAACTTTTTTATAGTTATTCTTTCTAAAAAATACACCTTTTCGTTAGGACAGTAGGATTTAATTTTAAATTAATAAATGAAACTTATATGTTTTTAATTTGGTAAAATAGACTTCATTATTTAATTCGGAATGTCAATATTATCTTAGGGTAAATTTTTGGTATTTTTCTGAAAACGTTTAATTTTTGATGAATTGTGAAAAACACTGAGTTATAGTTTAAAACCAAATTTTTATTTAAATAAATATTTATTTTATTAATATTCATTTTAGGTCAAAATAGATATATAATACCTATATATGTTCAATGTAATTCATTGGAGTCAGTTTATAATAATTTTATATATATAAAAATTTAATTGAACTTTTCACTGTCTTTTACCCACCTCCTAGGAGAATTTGAAAATGCACATAAAATATAATTTTACCACTTATGTGAGTTGAATTTCAAAAATCCGTGAGATGCAGTTAATATTAAAGAGTAAAATGTGGTTGTATAAGATAAAAATATTTTTTGGTGAATAGTAACGTTTTACTTTTATTTACCATAGTTAAAAGAAAATAGGGTAATTAAGCGTAAAAACGATATTATTATTACCCTAACAATGTCTTAATTCTATTGGATAAGTGTAATATTACCTAAAACAACCTCATTAATAACATATGATCCTTTATATCTAATTGGATTAGATTAAGAGATTTATTATTATTTAATTTAAAGAAGAGTTAAAAGAGTTAAAATCAATGTTTAATAACTAAACAATTCTTAATATAGGGTTATACATAAGATAAATTCAACTATAAATACTCATTAGAAAGATAAAAATATTTCCTACATAATGGTATTTTATTTATAATTTTTAGCGATTGGATAAGTAAATTTATTTATGACACAATGATGATGTTGTATTTTATTTATTAATTAAAAAATCAAATAAATTGTATTATAAATGTTAAAATAACTAAAATTTGAATATTTTAAGGCCATAAACGAATTTTAATGGTTACTATGGAATGTTATGATTGATTAAATAAATTTATTTTGAATTTAAAAAGTTTATATGACTTTCAAAAAAATCAATCATTAAATAGTGTCAAAATTGACATAAAAGGGTTTTTAAAACGAATATTATATTATTAATTAATATAATATTCCTAAAAATATAATGTTCGGCCAAAGGACTTATATTATGATGTTTATGTCATTAATGAACCAGTTGGGGTTCTTTATCCAGTTTATAGTAAGTTTATTAACCAAATATTATAAAAATACAAAGAGACATGGTAAATGTCTAGCTAATTAACTAAGATTTAAATATAAAAGATAAGCTTAATATAGTTACCCAAACCTATATCAAACCTATTGGTTGATATGTGTTCGACCCATCCCCACCTTAGACTTTGAATAATCCAGTTTGGAGCCATTAGAAATCGAATATGAATTTATTATAAAATAATACTTTATGTTTTTTCTAAAGAGCCCCTCCTCCCCTTATAAAAGGACACCACATCTAACCAATTCTTCATTCCATAAAAGCCTTTTTGTTCGGCCAACCCATAACCAAATATTCTCCCAAATTCCCTCACTTAATCCTTTGATCATAAATCCAACCTAAGGATCCCTTTTGATCAAATCAGAAGGAAGAATGCGAAGAAGAGGTAATGATTTCACCACCCTCTTTCAAGTTCCTTTCTTCTTCCACTTCTTTTTTTTATTTCCATTATAAAATAATTACTCCAGTATATTCTATATAATGTGATGTTATTATAAATATTTCACAACTATATTCATTATTTTATCCATATTTTGAATGATAATGTCACCATTCATGCGTACGTATGGCTTACGGTCTCCACGCCGTGGTGTAATTTGTTATTCAACACTATGTTATTTGGATGGATATAATGATGATTAATATGTATATAAATAATGAAAATAACATGATAATGTCTCTTTAAAATTAATATACCATCCAATTCCACACATTTAAAGAAATTATATAGTCGCTCGTGCGTATGTATGGATTACCGTCTCCATGATGAGATGAGATTAATTTCCATATTCCCCATTCATCGACGATTATAAAAATATTCATTACTAATATGTTTGTAATATATGACATAATAATGCTACTGGAGATATATATATATATATATATATATGAACTTACATATATTTTATTCACATAGTTCCATTCAATATGTTATGAAAACAGAAACAACGTTTATGCATACGTACGAACTACTGTCTCCATAAACGATGTTTTCCATTTCATATATATGTCTATTATAGATATTTATATTCTAAATATATATGATATATAAATAATTTTTTATATTCTGGAAGTATTTAAATCACGATATAAGTGATACAATCAAGAGTAATAATTTAGAACACATACGATAAAGAAAACGATTATTACCCAAAATGATAATTTAACATGGAAATTATTATTAAATGGGTAGTATAAAGTCATAAATGAATAATGTTTGACATAATAAATATTAATATGCTTATGGTATAATTTAATATCATACTATGGTCTTCATACAGGAGGTTAAATGTACCCTCTACTAAAGGAATGTTCAAGGTAAGGGGTTTTCATCTCACTCCTTATTCACGTGAGATTTGTGCCATATTGCCACAATTACCTTTTGTGTGGTGTATATGCTGACCATAATTGTATTATTTATGTAATACACTTTAATTTATATGTATTTACATATTCATTGCATGTTACCTCTTTCATGGGGTGTATGTTTTGTAAGTTACCAAATTGGTAAGGTTTAATTTCACAATCTCTTTATTATCTGAGGATGTTTTTACATAAGTATCTAATGGGACATATTTATTATCCACATCCATGATTCATGAAAGAGTTTTCAAAGGGATTGTTTTCAGGCATGTTTTACAAAAACATCATTTTAATTATTTTAAATATTTATTCCTCTAAATATTTCTCATTAATATCCATGTCTTCAAAATGGTTTTTAAGGATTTATTTATTTGGAAACGAATATTTTTAAAATGTTAATTCATTTCAAAATATTAAAATTTGTATGGGAAACTTTGATTCAATTTTTTTTAAATGTTTTCCTTTCTAAATTCTGTAACTGTTAAATGTTTTCATGATAAAGGGATATTTCTCTGAAAGAGTTTTACAAATCATTTTCATCTATTTCAACATCCTTTGATGGATTTTAAACTTGTTTGAAGATGATTTATTATGATACAAATCTTCCATATTGTATTGAAGGTTTTGTGATATGTTTGACTGTGGATGTGTAATTTTTATACTATTCATGGTTTGGGGATAAAGTATTGAAACTTAGTATGCTAGTTTTAATATGAATGTTTATGTTATGTTTAAACCTTTTCATATGAGGAATGCATTGGACTTAGTAAGTGACGGTTGGTATGGCGACCCAGCCTTTTCATACATTACTATTACATAATTTCAAAGATAAAAAAATAATAATATTACACACAGAGTATCCAAAGTTTTAGTGTCCTGGGAAAACTAGGACCATACATAACAAATACAACATCTATCATAAACATTTATTTAATTTCTTCTTATCTAGCTTCTTATTGTCACTTGTCCTCTCCTTAGTACATGTATCCACCTGAGGATATGCATCAAAAGGGGTGATATAGAAGCCCAGTTAGAGGATAGATAAGAACAATATATCATAGGGTGAGCATAATCATAACATAGGCAGATGATCATTAACATGAGAGGAGCATAAATAAAAGACTTGAAATGTGGCAATGCATAAAAATGAAATATCATGTCTTAGTGGTTAACTACCACAAATACTTGTTAAACAAGATATAATCTGGTTCACACATAATTTCACATTTAGTCTTGAGGTTAATCACTTTACCCAATGCATTGGAGTGATGTATAATTCCGGGAGCACCCGTCACATTGAAACATTCATATAGCGCTATATAATTTCGGGCACACCCGTCACATCATAACATTATCATCATCATTATTGCCACATAAAACACATATAAAAAATTTACATAACCAACCCATGTAATTTAATGGGTTTCATCTCATAATAACACAATCATAAGCTTTGTGTTCCCAAAATAAAGAGGGAACAACATATATGTTACATGAACTGTCCACTTTGAGTGAGAAGTAAAAGGGGTGTTATTAAAAGAGGTGTTCTTTTGGAAAACATTTTTTTTGACATAAAAACCAGTGAAAAACATGTATATCACCTAATGTTAAATAAAATGATGATAAAATGATCTTTAAGGAGTAACCATTTCAAAAATGGAGTGAAAGAGGGAGAACCCGAAAGATGAAAGTTGGGTTCGAGAATTTCCCCTTACCGTGTATCTGAATGCTTCCTTCTCTTTAATGTCTTGTATAATGAAATTATATTCATTATTTAGAAATAAATAACCTTTTTTTAAATTAATATGGTTCATTATGGTTTCATTAAGTGATTTTATGTACCTTTGGATGATTTATAGAGTTTAAAAACATTATTCGGGAATGTTTGTTTTTATGGTTTTCTTGAGTGATTCAATTGTATTTTGAAATTGATGTTTGTGTAGAACATGGGTAAACATCCAGAACTGATATTACATATTATTAATCATATTACAGGAGTTTCAATTATCTTATAATGAATTATATTAGATCAGTGTGGGTGAATCATTAGATAAGAATTAAATGGTTGTTATTTGGGTCAATTTGGGCGGTTTTTCGATCACAACAAACTTGTTTTAACTTATCACTTAGTTATATGGACATAGGTTATTTCCTGAACATTAAATAGGACATAATAAATATAACATATTCTGGTTCAACCATAAAAATGGATTAATGGCCAGATCTGAAGGTTGAAATGGAAGAATAAAGCATGTCGTTCTTGAAGGTGACAAATTAACACCTCACGAACAACGTTCTCTTTAATAAAATAAAAGGAATAGGGAAAGGGGGTTGGATGATATAATATCCCATTGGAATCATAACATTACATTATATGTATAATACATGAGTTAAAATACCATTTAGAAGAATATAGGTGGGGAGTGATAATGAAATGAACTCGAACTTGAGAGGAAATTAAAGGAGATGAGGGGGAGAAATTACCTCTTGAAACCTTCGTAAGAGCCTAAGTTTGGTCTTCTGATGAGACCAGAAGCTCCTGGACGTGTGAGTGGGGATAGGGAAGATGTTTGGGCAGATTCTAGGGAAGTATTGGAGCTTGAGAGGTGTGAGGAAATGAGGCTGTGCAGCGTGGTTTTTATAGTGGAGGGGAGAGGGGTTTCCTTAATATCAAATTCATTAGTTTATTAATATCCCCTAAGATAAGGAACAATGAGTATTGAATGACCAAAAATAGTAATTGTATCACTTTATCCTGAAAAAAGTGGGATTACATCAGCATAACATCACACATGACTCTATAATTATCTTATTTAGCTTATTTTTGTAAATTACGGTATTTCACTATTCATCAAAAATTCATGTATTTCAGAAAAATCCCAAAACATTACCCCAACCATTTTTTGATGTGTATAATCTAAAAATGAAGTCCATTTTTCAAAAATAATATTCTAAATAATATTTATTTAATAATTAATTAAAATCATAATTATTTTAAAAAACAGTTTTTAAGATTAAAACTGATTTTATAGTGATTTTAAAAATTACGTATGGTCTTATAAAATTTTCTAAAAACTATAAGACATTGATTCAATTATTTATGAATACATTTTAGGGAAATAATTATTCTTTTAAATTAATTAATTAATTATAATTAATTATTTATGAATTACAAAATACCAAAACATTTACTAAGGTCAAATTTTCACTTTCTAATATGTCTAAATTTTATCTAATTATTCATAGGTAATGTTACTGCTTTGTTGGATGATTTACTATTCATAAGGGTCATATTACTATTCATAAGGGTATGATACTATTCATAAGGGTAGGTCACTATTCACAAAAAAATTGTTTTCTGTTTCATTAGAGTCCAAAATTTATCTTAAACACAGCCGTGTATGTCAGATTTTCCAAATTTCAAATACAGAAGTGGAGAACTTATGTTTAAAGGTCACTTATGACTTAGTAGTTCATTATTTTGTGATTTCATGTTATTTTATGACATAAATATAAGAAGTTAATTTCCATTGAAAAACTTTGGGTCATTACATTCTCCCCCCCTTAAGATATTTCACCCCCGAAATTTCACTTTATACAAACTGGTGAGGTTGTTACTCCTTCATAGCCTCTTCTGGTTCCCATGATACTTCCTCAAACTTGTGCTTCCTCCAAAAAACATTTAAAATATGGGTTTTCTTGTTGTGTATAACCTTATCTATTCGATCCATAATCTTTACTGGATTCTCCTCATAGGAGAGATCATCTTCCAGCTGCACCACCTATGAGTTTAGTACATGTGAGGGGTCTGGTATGTACTTCCTCAGTAGTGATAAATGAAAAACATCATGAACTTGAGCAATTTTCGGTGGAAGAGCAAGATGATAGGCCACAGATCCTATAAAGTCAAGGATCTCAAAGGGGCTAATATACCTTGGGCTTAACATCCCTTTCTTCCCGAATCACATGACTCTCTTCCATGGAGATATTCGAAGGAAGACTTTATCTCCAACGTCGAAATCCAAGTCCATTAGAAGGTTGTCAGCATAGCTCTTTTGCAAACTTTTAGAAGCTTTTATGTGTTTCTGGATGACTTGAACCTTCTCTGTCATCTCTAGAACAAGATCAGGTCCAAGTAGCTTTCTTTCTCCAACTTTATCCCAACAGGTTGGAGTTCTACATCACTTTCCATACAGAGCTTCATATGGAGCCATCTGAATACTTGAGTGGAAGCTATTGTTGTATGAGAACTCAACCAATGGGAGATGTTGATACCAGCCACCTTTGAATTCAAGGGAGCATGATCTTAGCATATCTCGAGCATCGGAATAGTCCTTTCAGATTAGACATCAGTTTGGGGGTGATAGGTCGTGATGAAATTTAATTACGTACTCGAAGCATGTTGAAGGCTCCTCTAGATCATAGATATGAACCTAGGGTCATGGTTAGAGACAATTGAGCATGGAACACCATCCAGTCTCACCCTTTCCTTCACATATATCATTTCAAGTTGTTCAAGTGATATATCTTCCCGAATTGTGATGAAATGGGAAGTCTTGGTGGGTCGTTCAACCACAACCCATATCGCATTATTTCCCTTTGACGTCTTTGGGAGACCCGTGACAAAGTCCATGGTAACATTTTCCCATTTAAACATGGGTATATGCAATGGCTGCATCATACGTTTGGAATTTTGTCGCTCATCTTTAACTTGGTGATATACCAAGCATCTTGATATATATTCCACAATCTCCTTCTTCATGTTATCCCACCAGAAGTGTTCTCAGAGATCACAGTACATTTTGGTACTCCTAGGATGGATAGATAAATTTGAGCAATGTGAATTTTCCAATATCTCCTTCTTTATCCTTGGTGATGAAGGTACACAAAGCCGCTTTCCAAACCGAATCACACCATCATCGTCGATATAGAACTATGGGACCTTCCCTTCCTTTACTACATTCACCGTCTTTTGTATCTCTACATCATCCCTTTGTGCTTTCTTAATCTTATCCTGGATGGATGATTGTACAATCTTTTGGGAAAGATAGGATGTATCCCATGCCCTTATGATTTCCAAATCCATTATTTTCATATCCATAAAGATAGGGTCTTTCGCAATCTGCAACATGGATAGAGTAGCAGCTTCTTTTCTGCCTAAGCTACTCTGTTCTCTTTTCCAGGATGGTAGTGAATAGAGAAATCATAATCCTTGATTAGCTCTAACCTTCTCCTTTGATGCATCTTGAGATCCTTTGGTGTGAATATATACTTTAGGCTATTATGTTCGGTGTATATGTCACACTTCTCACCACAAAGGTAGTGCCACCAGATTTTCAAGTCAAAAATCATGGCTGCCATCTCTAGATCATGCGTCGGGTAGTTCTGCTCATGGATCTTCAACTATCATGAGGATTAGGCTATCAAATTTTCATTTTTCATGAGTACACAATCCAAGCCTTTCCTTGAAGCATCATTGTATATCACAAAACTTTCTCCACTTTTTGGTAGTGTGAGTATAGGTGCAGTGATCAGCCTTCTCTTTAGGTCCTTAAAGCTTCCCTCACATTCTTCCGTCCAGACATACTTTACCCCTTTCCTTATTTACATAGTTAGAGGTCTTGACAATCATGAGAAGTTTCTAACAAAACATCAGTAGTACCCAGCTAATACAAGAATACTACGGATTTCTATGACCCAAGAGGTCCTGGTCCATTCCTCAATCGCCTTTGTCTTTGAAGGATCCATAGAAATTCCCTCAATTGTGATCACATTCCCCAAGAACGTAACTTTATTCATCCAAAAGTCACACTTGCTGAACTTGGCATACAACTTCTACTTTCTTAATGTCTCCAAAAAAAGTCGTATATGTTCTTCATGTTCCTCCATGCTCTTGTATTAGATGAGAATATCATCAATAAACACTACCACAAATTTGTCGAGGTAATGTATAAAGATTCTATTCATCAAATCTATGAAGATTGCAGGGGAATTAGTACGTCCGAAGTGAATCACTAAAAACTCATAGTTCCCATACCTTGTACGAAAGGCAGTCTTCTGAATATCTCATGCCTCACCTTTACCTGATGATATCCAGAAAAAAGATCCACCTTTGATAAGTATTGAGCACCTATTAACTGATCGAACAAGTCGTCAATCCTTGGAAGAGGATACTTTTTCTTTATGGTGATCTTGTTGAGTTCCTGATAATCGATACATAACTGCATTTTTCTGTCCTTCTTCTTCACAAAGAGCACATGTGCACCCCAAGGTGTTGCACTAGGGTGTATGAACCCTTTTTCTAGATTCTCTTTCAGCTGCTTCTTTAACTCCTTCAGTTCGATAGGATCCATCCTATAGAGACACTTCGAGATTAGAGTAGCTCTAGGAACGAGTTCAATTGAGAACTCTAACTCATGATCTGGGGGAAGTCAGGGTAACTCTTCAAGAAAAACATCACTGTATTCCCTCATGATGAGAATTTCCTCAAGGTTGGCCCTTTCCTTCGACTCAACCATTTGGGCAAGGTATGCTTCTTCATAATGAATCAACACCCACACCATTGAAACATTTTTTTCAAGGAGATTCACAATCTTCCATGCATTTGTAGAGGAGCATGGGATGGTCTGAAATATGAAAAGATATTTCCTTTTGAGGATAGTTGATATGTGCTATATATAATGAGAGCAAATCCATTCCCATTATAGCGTTGAATTCCACCAAGGGAAGTATTATGAGATTTTCTAGAAGAATCTTCCCACATACACCAATAGGAGAAGTGTCAAACACTTGGGTTGCAATGATTGCACCAGTTGGTGTTTTTACATATATATCTACTTCAAGGTCTCGGGGCTTCGATTCTATAGTTCTAGAAAAATTGCAAGATATAAAGGAATGTGTAGAACCAGAATCAAATAAGACGTTTTCCATTCTTTAGTGAATAAGAAGTGTTACTTTTATGAATTGATTATCCTACTCCACCTCTACAGTAGTGATGGCATAAGCCTTCCCTTGCTCCATTGGATTTTGTGGCTGCTAACGCTGATTACCCTAGAGAGCTCAAGGATTAGTGCACTGGTTTGTGCCCTAGCTCTCTACAGTTGTAGCATTGAACCATGAGTGGTTCTCTCCATTCATCATCTACATTCTCCTTCCTTTTTGTGTCCTTTCAACACTGTTGAGCATGGTTTCCTTCTTTCCCAAAGTTGAAGCACTTCCTCGTCCCTTTGATTCAGTTCCCATTGTGCATCTTTTCATATTTTGGCATGTGGGTCGTTGAGTTTTCTTCCCAACCTTATCATTAGATCCACCAGCTTGAAACTCCATCTTTATTTTCTTATCACCATACCCATGGGACCATTCTCCAAACTCTATCTCCACTTTGAGAGCACATCGAATAACTTCTTCATAACTCCCAAAGTCTCTAATTGGAAGAGCCTTTCGATGGTGTGGTTCTAATCCACTAAAGAATCTATCATTATTGCTATCATTGTTGATAAAAAACCCGAAGCATACCATGAAAGCCTTGTGAAATTCTCTTCATAGGCTGTGACAGATTCACCTTATTTTTTCTTGAGATGTATAAATTATTTCTCCATCATAGTGCGAAGAGTTTGTGGGAAGTACTTATTAAGAAACATTATCTTAAATTATTCCCATTCCATATCTTCAATTTCCTCCCTTGGATTGGTGTTCTTAATCAAATCCCACCATTGATCAGCTTCTCCATCTAGATGATAAACAGCTAGGGTCACTTTCTCCATCTCGGAATAGTGAAGAACCGAAAAGATCTTCTCCATGGAGTTAACCCACTATTCTGTAACTAGTGGATTAGAAGATCCACAAAATGTCGGTGGTCGTTGCCGTATAAAACATTCAATAGCCAGTTGCTCCCTCATTGGTGAAGGAGGATGTTCCCCATTATTATGGTTATTGTTGATAACTTGTGATAATTGGGTAAGCATCGCCATGAAGTTTTGAACTCCACCTCCCAAATCATTGGTGATGTCGTTCGGGCAATCGTTGCATTGGCCCTCGCAAGAGTTGTTGACCTGATTTCTCCTGGTTCCCACCATTTTCTAAAATAGAAAATGATTGAACAAACATAAGTAAACATGTAATAACTTATTCATTTAACGAATTTATACAGAAAACATAACATTTGGGATCCCTATATAAATATTCTTATGTGAATATTTGTAATTAGTCTCATGCTAGAGGTTTTCTCTAGGGTTCACTGATCCTAATTCCCAAATTAACTAAACCTTTCCTCGGATACCAACTATAGTGACCCATCCTTTTCTTACATTACTATTACATCATTTAAAAGACAAAAAACATAATAGTATTACACATATAGGATCCAATGGTTTAGTGTCTTGGGGAAACTAGGACCATACATAACAAATACAACATCTAGCATAAACATTTATTTAATTTATTCTTCTCTATCTTCTACTTGGAACTTGTCCTCTCTTTAGTACATGTAGCCACATGAGTATATAAATCAAAATGGGTGAGATATAAGCTAGTAATAGGATAGATAAGAACAATATATCATGGGATGAGCTTAATCATAACATATGAAAAAGATCATGAACATGAGAGGAGCATAAATAAAAGACTTGAAATGTGGAAATGCATAAAAATGAAACATCATGTCTTAGTAATTAACTACCTGAAATACTTATGAACTAAGAAAGAATATTATTCACACATCATTTCAAATTTACTCATGAGGTTCATCACTTTACCCAATGCATTAGAGCACTGTATAATTCTGGGCGCACCCGTCACATTGAAACATTCATATTGTGCTATATAATTCCAGGCACACCCGTCACATCATAACATTATCATCATCATGCTTTCCACATAGAACACATATAAAAAATATACATAACAAACCAATGGAATGTATTGGGTTTCATCTCATAATAACACAATCATAATATTTGTGTTCCCAAAAGAAAGATGGAATAACATGTATGTTACAAGAACCTTCCACTTTGAGGGAGAAGTAAAAGGGGTGTTCTTAAAAGAGGAGTTCTTTCAAAAAAACATTTTGTTTGACATAAAAACCATTTAAAAACATGAATAAACCAGAAAATTTAAGACAATGATTAAAAAAAGATCATTAAGGACTAACCATATAAAAAATGGAGTGAAAGAGGGAGAACCCGAAGGATGAAAGTTGGGTTGAGAATTTCCCCTTACCTTGTATCAGAATTCTTCCTTCTCTTTAATGTCCTGTATAATGACATTATCATCATTAATTAAAAATATATAACCTTTTGTACATTAATATGATTCATTATGGTTTCATTAAGTGATTTAATGTTCCTTTGGATGATTTATAGAGTTTAAAACATTATTCCGGAATGTTTGTTTTTATGGTTTTCTTGAGTGATTCACTTGTATTCTTTAATTGATGTTTGGGTAGAACATGGGTAGAAATCCAGAATTGATATTACATGTTATTAATCATATTATAGGAGATTTGATGACCTTAAAATTAATTATATTAGATCTATTTTGATTAATCATTAGATAATAATTAAATGATAGTTATTTGGGTAAATTTGGGCGGTTTTTCGATCATAATGAACTTGTTTTAACTTATCACTTAGTAATATGGCCATAGGTTATTTACATAATGTTAAATAGGACATAATACATATAATATATTCTGGTTCAACCATAAAAATGGTTTCATGTCCAGATCTGAAGGTATAAATGGAAGAAGAAAGCATGTCATTCTTGAAGGTGATAAATTAACACCTCACGAAGAACATTCTCTTTAATAAAATAAAAGGAAGAGGGAAAGGGGGTTGGATGATATAATATCCCATTAGAATCATAAAATTCTAGTAGATGTATAATACTGGAGTTACAATACCATTTAGAAGAATATAGGTGGGGAGAGATAAATAATTGAACTTGAACTTGAAAGGATATTAAAGGAGAAGAGGGGGAGAAATTACCTCTTAAATTATCCTCTTGAGATCCTCCTTAAGAGACTAATCATGGCATTTTGATGAGCCCAGCAGATCATGGACGTTGGATAGGGGATAGGGAATAGGATTGTGCAGAGTTTATAGAAGCCTTAGATCTTGAGAGGTGTGAGGAAATGAGGGTGTGAAGGGTGGTTTTTATAGTGGAGGGGAGAGGGGTTTCCTTAATATAAAATTCATTAGTTTATTAATTTCCCCTAAGACAAGGAATAGTGAGTCTTGAATGACCAAGAATATTAATTTTATCATGTGATCCTGAGACAAGTAATATTACATCAGTATAATATCACACATGGCTCTATAATTTTCTTATTTAGCTTATTTTTTGTAAATTACGGTATTTCACAATTCATAAAAAATTCAAGTATTTCAGAAAAATCCCAAAAATTTACCCCAACCATTTTTTGATGTTAAGAAACCATTTTTCAAAAATAATTTTCTAATTATGATTAATTTATTAATTAATTAAAATCATAATTTATTTAAAAAAATAGTTTTTAAGATTAAAACTGATTTTATAGTGCTTTCAAAAATTACGTATGTTCTTATAAAATTTTATAAAAACTATAATAAATTTATTAAATAATTAATGAATACATTTTAGGGAAAAAATAAACTTTTAATTTAATTAATTAATTATAATTATTTATTTATGACTTACAAAATACCAAAACGTTTACTAAGGCCAATTAGTCACTTACTAAGATGTCTAAATTTTATTTAATTATTTATAGGTAATGTTACTCTTATGTTGGATGATTTAATACTCACAAGTGTCATATTACTATTAATAAGGGAATGTTACTATTCATAAGGTAGGTTACTATTCACTAAAAATTATTATTTTTTCATTAGACTCAAAAAATCATATTGAACACAACCGTATATGTAATATTTTCAAAATTCCAAACACAGAAGTGAAAAACCTATTTTTAATGGTCACTTATCACTTATTAGTTCATGATTTTGTGATTTCATGTTTATTTATGACATAAATATAAGAATGGAATTTCCATTGAAAAACTTTGGGTCATTACAGGTGGAGCTCGCTATAGATCCTCGATGCATCTGTAGGTCTCATGAGAAAAACTAGTGTCTTGTCATAAGGCCTTGACAAAATCTTATTTGTAGTCTTGGAAGAAGGCCTTGACTATGTGGTTACGATAGTCTGTAATGATTCATTACATTGTTATGAATGTGTTTAGTGATATTTCATTTTATTATTCGACTAGTAGAATATCCACGTGAATAAGTAAATGTAATTAATTCATTTTATTTTTTCCATATTATGATCAAGTTCATGTTTAAAAGGATTTTGTTTTAGTTATACATTGCCTTAAATGTTTATGATTATTTATGAAAGTTTTTGTTGTATTGTTATCCTTACTGAGCATCTGAGCTCATCCCTTTCTATGTTTTATTTTTCCCAGGATTTGAGGAAGTGTATTGTGATTGATATTCAGGGTTAAGACAAGGGAATAATAGCATTACTAAAGAATTATTTATGTTGTTTTGTATGTTATAAAGTGTAATGTTACATTCATGTATGTAATCTATTTTCCAAGACTGCTAAACTGATCGGTCCTTCAGGACTTGATTCCTTGTAATCATTCCAGTGTATTAAAATAATGCACTGACATTGATTAACTGGGGTCAGGGCATTAGAGGGGTGAAAAATATTAATACTATTGACATCACATGAAGTAGGCTACTTTTTCTGGGGGAAGGACCAAAAATTCATCCTTTAGTCCACTATTCCATTGGTTTTCTAATTTTATAATTCTTTTGTGTCTTTATGATTTCGAGGAATATATTGTGATAAAATAGGTCCATTTAGTGGTTTTCATTCATTATGGGGAGTGATGAGGAGTGATCCACAAGGTTTCTGAGGAACTATGTGTTGTTTAGATGTTTGTAATCACCTCTACCTATAATAAATAAATGTGTTTGAAGTAATTATTTCCTTAATTGAGTATGTAATTCATTTATCTTTATTTAACCATCTAAACAGTCTTGGAAAATATCTTTATAAGTAAAATTAAATAAATGAAATTAATTATGTATAAATTATATATTTGGAGTTAACATAATAAATAACCATAATTACTCCACAAAACATTTTATGGTATTTTCCCATGTATTTAATACATTATGTTACATACACAACAAGTTTTGTAATTTTGTTTCATGTAGCGTATCCAGCCATATAAATTTAGCATATTTGAGTCACAATGTTTGTTTAATAAATGTGATGTGAATAGGTAAAATTATTATATTAAACATGCATTAAGTGAAAACATAAAATGGAATTTAGTTATTATATAACATAATAATTAATTAGAAATTAAATTTTATATATAATTTATTACATGACATGTGTACCAACTACACACCCTATAATTTAATGTAATCGTATAATTTATTTTCTTTTTTTAATTAATCAACATGGTTTGAACTTTTATGGAATTTAACTCATATAAATGTGTACATGTTACACTATGTGTAAATATCACTATATGTAATGTAACAACATCTGTGACACATATGTAGGGATTCAATGTGGATGTTATCCATTGATAAAATGAGGTACATGGTGTGTATACCAGCTACACATTATGCGAACTCCATGTTGAACGACTGTCACTACAATATAGTGTGAAAGAAATACATTAAAAATCTATGACAACATGGTTTTAGAAAGTTTCTTAGTTACATTATATATAATATATAGGGTGTACACCAGATGAATGTTGTATAATTTAAAAAAAAATTCCTATCTAGAATGTCAACATGTAAAGTAATAAATACTCCATATGATAATTTTTTTTTGTGATATATGTATCTTGTAACCCATCCTAATTTTGGGAACCATAATATAGGGTGTTTATTTTCTCAGTAGATACATTTTAACAATGTCAATTTGAAAAAAATCTTGGCACCTACTAATGACATCTCCAGTCATTCTTCACGTGTTATTAAACTACTTAAGATCATATGAAATTGGAATAAACATGTAATATCATTTTTTGGATTAATAATTAATTAAATTTTAAATTATTCTAATAATAAATTTATATAATGATCAATGAGAAATAAATAATTATAAATTTCACATGACTACTATAATGAAACATGGAGGTTTATAATATAACACAATTGTTTATTATTCCTATGACCAACTCATTTTTACATAATCAATAAATATATTTGTTTTTACATGACATAAATCATCATAATTGGTGAATAATCCCAAATTAAATTTATATAGATAGATGAAAAATTTGAAGATGATATTTTCATGCTTAAATATATAATTAATTTAATTATAAAATTACATCAATCAAGGGAATTATTTCTTCAAGTAAATTATTGATCATCTGACCCAGTTTGAGGAAAATCATTATTATTAATAAGGGATCTAAATTAGATCCCCTATAGAGGTTATCCACACAAGATCCTTTGATATCATAATTTCACTGTCAAATATATGATTGATTTTATGGAAGTATTGTTTTCTTGAGGTCATTTTACATGATCAAAATGCAATCCTTCAAACTCATATTCATCATAAAATGGTTTTTTAATCCAATATTATTAAATGATTTTATCTATAGTAACTCATTCTTTAGAGGAAGCAGTAATAGGTGGTGTTACTCACTCAGGATTGAATAAAAATATCTCAACAATTATTCTTTAAGTGGAATCTCTTCCGAGGGAAATTTTTGTGCACATAAAGATTTTTTTAACCCAGGAAAGGATTTATGTGGTGAATACATATATACATCATAATAATATTGATCACTCCAAATGATCCCCATATCATATGATAAACTACAAAAATTATCCGTGAAAATAACAGTAATAATAATAATATTATTATTACATGGCATGTTCAAACCACAGATTGTGTTAAATATCATTTTATTAAATAAATAAATAATATTTATTTAATGATATTTAATCCACAAATAATTCTCTTCACTAAACCCAGCTTAGACCATCCAACATCCTTGGTATTTATCAAATCATTAATAATAAATATGTTATAAATTAGATAAATAAATAAATATTATATTCATGATCAAATGGATAAATATTTATTTTAATATTTTAAGTAAATAAATATTTATTTATTAATAGATATTATATATTAGATTATTAATAAATATATAAAATCAATAAATATAAAAAAAATATTGTGCTTCAGTAAAATATTTTTTATTGAAATTATTTCATGTTAATAATATTTAACTAAGATCACAGGAACCATGCAGTATGTGGCCCTTTTATCTTATTTCTTAGTAAAATTTGGTAGACATTCTTCAAGTCCAATATCAATGTATAGAATTATGAAAAAGAACACAGGATGATGAATTTAATGATACAATGTTTGAGACAATATAAAAACGATCATTGTGTAATATTATCCTTTTGTATCGATATATCATGGAGCATGTTGAAAACTCAGGTGATCAATCAATATGCTTAATACATCATTTTCTTACTACCTAAAATGAACTCATCTACACTCCATGGAGATGGAGTTCAATTTTGTTGTTATATTCCAATTAAAGGGAGTATATATTATCTCCCATAAGTATGGAAGGGGTGATTCATTTATTTACTTATTCATTAATAACATGTCATTTTTGAAACACCCAGCATACCCAACTTCACCATGAATATATGTCATCATGGTATATAACAATAATTAAAAGTACAAAAATAAGGATATGTATTAATGATAATATCACGTATATGGATCATTGCACACAATCATCAATAGGATTATCCAATGACATGTATCATTTGTAATTCCTACAATAGGTATAATTTCATAAAATACCATCTTAGAGATTACAAAGAGTTAAGTTCATGAGAAGTTGACTCTTCCACTAATGAGTGTCACAAAACTGTCAGTCAATATAATATATGTCCCATTATAGAATTTTTTCTGACCGTAGAATAATATTTATGAATATTATCATAAGACATCAAGGTTCTCGTCATAGTGGGGATGTTCTATGACCTTATTGATGAAAATATATTAATTAAATTCTCTAATAAAAGTAACATAGAAGAATAAAAATATGTGATAAAAAATATTATTTAAAATCCATGATTATAAAAGATATATAAAGTACATAGAAGTTGAATCTAGGATACAAACTCCAACATGAGTTCAAGATTGAGGAATGATATAAAAATATCTAGAAGCTGATTAGAAACCACTATAGTGGAAAATTTAAATTTTATAGAATGAATATAATTTTATTAAATAAATAATAATTATAAAGTTTCATAATATTAAACGTGAGTAAATCAATTAAGGGATTAAATCGTATTATAGCTCTATATATAAGGACTTATGAAAGAGGATATCTAATCACCATATAGATGAATAAGAATGAAATGATTAATGAGACTAAAACATAAAATTGAATTATTATACAAAAAATATCAATAAAATATCTAGAAATCACATGAGTATTTAGAAATTAAAATATAAATGTATAAAAAATGCATTGATTATTAAGAACATAATTAAAAATTGGGGAATTATATAAAAAATATATAGAATGTGATTCCAAATCACAAGAGTTTTGAATTATAATTTTCATAGATAGAATATACATTTATTTAATAAATCTGATTTATAATGGTTCATGTTATCAAAAAAGAGTAAATTAATTAAGAGATTAAATATGATTCTAGTGAAATAAATAAGGAGTTAATGATGGTGAAATTAAATTAATTGATGAATGAAGAAATCTTGAAAATTATAAATGTATTTTTTTCAAAAAATTGATGGTTGTATCTTTCATTAAGATGAAAATAAATTGTTTAATGTGAATAATTATTCATATATAATGAAGAAAGTACCAAGGGACCTCTACGCTAAGTTGAAAAATATATTAGAGACGAATAATTTCAAGGAAGGAAAATTGGATAACAATATTTACATGTTTAAGAAGACCACATGTAATCTTATTATAATTTTAAATATTAGTGGATTAATTTTAAAAATTGATAAGAAGTAAATTTTTGAGGGGTTTATTTATTAGGAAAAGGATAACATTGAAATATCTGTGATGGGTGAAATAAAATCTTCCTTGGGGATTTATGTTTTTACGAATCATAAATAAATATAAACATATAAAGATAAGTACTTGTAAAATCCAACACTAGATCGTTGGATTTAGAGGATCAAGTGGTTCTATTTTCCATAGGTGACTTTTCCAAGACATAAAATGATAGAAATAAATTACATGGTCATAGTAAAATATTTATGGATTTTTTCCCTAATAAAGAAACCCACATATTTAGATGAATGTGTAAGAATAAAAATAACTACATGATTCATGAAAAAAAAATTAAGTAGGAATACAATAATGATATTAGATTAACTTTAAAAAATTAATAATATTTAAAGTCCTAGAATCTAAAAATGAAATGAATCTAGCACCCAGGTTGAACCACTCCAGACTAAGATGTAGAGGCTCTGCAACTCTAGATCCATCAACATTGACAAAGATGTCAAGGAACTCTACCAGTGAAATAAGAAGACAGTCCCTTCCCTTTATCATAGTAAATTAAATCTAAAACACAAAAAAGTTTCCAAGTTAGGGGCTGGGAATAAGACTCATTATTTATTCCTCATATTCATCCCAAAAAATTCCACTAGGATTAGAATATGTTTTCAAAATTTATAGAAAGAATATGGGAAGAATATAAACAATTTATATGAAGATGTAAAATAGGTTCCATGTAATAAAATAGTTTATTAAAGAATAAAATTCCTATTGAACACTTGGAATAACCATGAAATGTACTCACACAAACATACACACACATTCATTCAATGGACCTCCCTATACTCAGGAATTGTGAGTCATCTTATCCCTATGTTGTCGACTAATGACCTAATTTGATGGTGGTATTTCTGACTGTGATCCTTCCTTATTTTATATTATTTGGGAGTTATACTTATAAACATGATATATCCCACACTAACATGATAAAAACCCAACATAATTATCAAAAGTTTCAAATGATAATATTTAATGTAAAAAATTCCCTAAACCTTATTTTGAAAGAAACTTCATTCCATATCTTAGAATTATCCATTTTAAAATAACCTTACAACATGGGGTTTTTTATGAATTTACCAATATATATATGTGAAAACATGAGAATAAATTTGAAAAAGTCATTACATCATGTTCCAAAATAGTTTATTGGGAGATAATTCACCTAACTTGAGTTCATTTAGCATGAAACATCTAATATAATTCCATATATTTGGCATCATACATATAATCCTCTATTAAATTTCAAGCACATATCATTAAAAATCATCAAATACCATAGATATGAGTATAAAAACACCAATACATGGTTCTATTAAATAATATATAAGGTGATACAAGATAAGGAGAAATAATGAGGTCCTAACCATTGATTTCCATGATCAAATTCTTGATGATTCATTATAATTGGAGTTTGGATATCAAAGATCACCAAAAAAAATAAGGTAATAAAATTCTGATAGATTTGAGGAATATAGTAGGAACCTTATGAGGATTTATAGTTATTTTCTAGAATAATATAGGTTGGGACCAAACTGATTCATAGAGTGATTTAACAATTCTCATCATGAAGGAACATAGGTAACATAAAAAATCGTGTCACATCAGTTCAATATCTATTTTTTTAAAATTTTTGAATGAATCTTACACTATGGATTGGATCTTTAAATAACACATTCACACCTTGAATTTTACTCATGATACCTACCTAGAAATGATTCACATCATGAATAACCATTAAAGAATAAATATTTCATGTATATACATTCTAGGTTATATTTCATTTATACATATTAAATCATTGAGTAATTATTCCCAGCCAATATAATTATTAAAAAAAGAATAGAATGACAACATAACTCAAATCAGGGGTGTTACATTATTTTCACCATAGGTATTTTCATCTTTTGAAATATAGAGATCAACATTTTCTTTTTAATATTCCACACCATTGTTCTATATTGAACTTATCTCATTCCCATTTTTACTATTAAGCTTTAACATGCTACCACATTACTCGTATGTTATAAATATATCTCCCCCAAAATGTTTTATCCTATATACATAAAACTTCGATTGGTTAATGGATAAATTCCATATCTCGTTCAAGTGTGACATGGTAAAAAATAATTATGTGGAATGGATAAGGTTAATATTCCATTAGTTGAGAAACATGGAAGATGTCATGGAAATAAAAAAATATCAGTGGAATGTACCACACCAATATTTTTATGAGATATATATTTTAAAATAATTTTATTTCTTTTATGTCTTGTGTTAAATGCAACACCGAGTTTCTAGAAAACATCATTTTATTATAGTAATTATATAAAAAAGAAAATAATAACCTTGTCATTAGAATGGAAGGTATTAAAATGATTAAATGTATTATTAAAATGTGGTTTATACATGTATATATAATTAATTCTTTGGTTACCAATTAATTATAAATGAAAATAAAATACCTTTTTAAGTAAAATAAAATGTTTTTCTAAAAAACTATTTAAATGTGAAAAAAGTATTTTTTTATAATAATAAATTAAAAAATATAAGTTTCTTTATTATAATAATGAAATATATATTTGATATAATTTTTAACATTAATTTTATGTGTTTTCTAGACAAGATGTAATAAAAAAATATGCATTGAAGATGTATTTTTCCAAAAAATATTTTTTCTCCCTTTTGATTATGTAGTTGTTTTAAATCATGTTTTTAACAATATTATAAATTATATTTAAAAAAAACTTTTAATTTGAATTCATAATACCAAAATTAACGTTGGTTGACCCCCCCTGAATGGACCGAACACCTTTATTTTTATTTATTTTTGATAACCCCCCTTTCAAGGGATGAGGGGGAACCCTTACGAGGCCTGTAGGATAAGAGTTTACATGGCCCGTAGGCTTAGGAGATTTCATGAACTGAAGGTCTTAGAGAATTCTGCCAAACTATCTACAAGGAACTGCCCCTCCACAGCATCAGCATCATGATAGTATCTCTCCACCTTTGCATGGTCGTCTGGCTAGGATTCCCATTCAAGAAAAGACTAGTCCCAATGGAATACCTATACCCTCCCATTCTGACAAATCCATTTGTTTTTTTTTTCATGGGTGCACCTGCTCTAAGTCCTCTTATGGGGATGTTCCTTTTTTTAGAGTATGTCTGGGGAAACTGCATGTGTCCCGAAGGCCTTGAGGTGGACCAATGGCTTTAAAGGTT
The DNA here is from genome assembly GCA_963277665.1 of Viscum album. NCBI lineage: Eukaryota > Viridiplantae > Streptophyta > Magnoliopsida > Santalales > Viscaceae > Viscum > Viscum album. The sequence continues at coordinate 953,876,652 of OY728143.1, read as the reverse complement.
GCCCCAAAGGCCTACTGACCCGACAGACTAGGTGGCCTAAAAGCCTTAAGGGCTCTAAGACCAAAATGATAGCCCAAGGTGAATAGTTCCTACTAATATAGCACTGAACAGTACCTACTACAGTAACTGCTACAGTGCCTACTACAGTTCCGTACATTGTACAGTCTGCTACATTACTGCTATAATTCCTACTACAGTACCTGATAGAGTAACCCATAAATATACCTCTACCTTGTTTTGAACCTAGGTCTCATGGATTCCCTTAAAAATACCTCACCAACTGGGCTGAGGCTCATGTGCTTGGATGAAATTTTGGCATTATTTTGATATGCTTCATGTTTTGATGAATAGTTGAAAATATAGAATTTCAATTAATTTTTTTTTTCATCTAAGTAATTTATAGTATTAAATTATATATTTTTTGATTTTAATTTATAATTACACAAATATTATATCATTTATTACAATTTTAGTCATTTCAAAACATTCCACATTATATTTGGATATAAAAATATTTCAATATTTTGAATGTATTCCCTTTAAAAACCTGTTTCTCACCCCATCTATATGATTACTTTTAAATTAATTTTATCCATTTTTATGTTTTGTATTTTAAAAAATTTGTTCCATATTTTCAATCATAAGGTCCAAATTTAATAGACAGATACATTTTATTTCTAGATAATATGATGAGTAAATTTAGTATTTTTTATTACTAAAGTTAAGGGTAAATGTGTAGTTAAGGGAAAAATAATATTATAAACATTATAAAATGACTCTAACACATATTAAAAAGTTATTGGATGAATTTAATTCTACCCTTAAAACTTAATTCTCTAAATTTAATTTATTAATGGACACATGTCCATGAAAATGATTAGATGTTATTAAAATCAAAGAGTGATAAAATGTCACAGTATTACATTTAGTTAGTATAAAAAATTTAATATGGAGTTAAATATAATATATTATTTACTATATATATTATTATAAAATCAAAAAGGTTTATTCACATCATGTAATTTTTTTAAATTATTAGTGAGTAAATAATTTTTAATAATTATTACACAATGACTACCTAGTGATTATTCAATTAATGAAAAACTCAAATAAGTGAAATTAAAAATATTATAATAGATATAATTGGAATTAATTGTGGTGATATTTGAATCTTCTAGGAAAATATGACATATTAGGGGTGTGTTAAATTATTTTTTTCAATGGTATATGCCTATAATTACTTTCTCAAAGGCAACAAAATAAATTGTGTCAAAATTGACACTAAGGATATTTTATGAAAATAATAAGTTATTAAATTAGTTAAGAATCATAAAAACACTAAATAAGGATAAAAACAATTAATTATGGTATAAATTATTATAAATTGACCATTTATAATACAATTTACACATTATAGGTAAAAATACTAACCTTTTGATAAAGAAAAATTTGTTACCATAGTTAAAATTAAAATAGGTTAACTTAGGGTTAATCAAAATGATAAGTTTTATAGTTACATAAAAAAATATATAAATTCTATTTTCTTATGGTATTAAAACCCTATATCATGTTATCATTTAATCTATTTCTATTAAAATGTATATGGATTAAGATTCAATTTATTATTTACTAATCTTCTAATAAATTACAAAAGCTTCCCACACAATCATTATGAAAGGAAACCTCCTCCCTTAGTTTATTTAACCTCTTAGAGTCTTCTATATATAGAAACATTTTCTTAATTCTTTTATAAACTTACCTAGAATCATTCTATAAGTTCTTCTATTCCCAAAAAACCAACTCTAGAGTCCTTTAGAAGATATTTCAAGGACTCATTTCAAAGAAGAGGTAATCTCTCTTCCAGATGACATTATTTTTTTACTCTTATATATCTCCTATATATATCATAGAATAATAACTATATAATCATAAATATTCTGAAATTTCATTATGACTATGAACACACATTTATGAAACCCTTTTCCCATCAAAGAAGATGTGAAAGCATCGCTCGTGCGTACATATGGCATATCATCTCCACGTAGTGATAAAATTAATTTCCCATAAACATCTATCCTTAGTGAGAATTATGTTGGCTTTAATGTTTATATATGATATTTATGACATAATTATACTTCTTTAATTGTAATATCACACATTCTTTTATGGCTTCTATTTTGAAGGAATATGATAACATCGCCTGTGTGTACGATGGACTACCGCCACATGAAGCGATGTGATTCGTTCACACATTACATAGAATGTATTACGAATGTTTTTAATAAAAATATGTGATATGTATAAAATAAAAATCATTCTTCAATGATAATATGTTATTTAGTTTTATTTATCATAATATTAAAAGAAAATGAAAGCATCGTTCATGTGTACATATATCCTACCATCTCCATAAATGATGTATTTATTTAAATATTAAATTTTCATAAATAACCATAAATATATATATATATATATATATTGAATATATATTTGATCTTTATATAATTTTTTATCATTTTTATATGATTAAATCATGATATATGTAATATGACCAAGAATAAAAAGACATAACATGTATGAAAAATAAATGGTTAACTTTAACATAGATATCTCAATAAATGAGATTTATAAAGTCATATTTAAATAATATATGGTATTATATATATGAATATGGGTTTTTGGTAGATTTATAACAAAATTATTTTTCTTATACATGATGTTTCAATATGAAAGAAGGTATTTAAGACTAAATATAATAGGATTTTTAGTATCACTTTTATTTCTGCAAGACTTATGCCATATTCACCAGTAGTTTATTTTTTATGGTGTATATACTATACATGAATGTAATATGTGATCCTATTCATTAAATTTATAGGTATTGATATATAAATTTTATGATCTCTCTTTCATGGGGTTTATGCTTCAAAAGTTACAAAATTGGTAAGGGAATATTTTCTCAGTTTTCCTTCTACGAGACACTTGTTATGTTATACACCTATACTATTTTATGAGTTGTATATACTACCCTTGGAATTATTGTATCATGAATGTCATTATTTTAATGTTATTATAAGTTCCATGTAATGTTATTCTCTCTTTGGAAGAAAATAATTTTTCTTTCAAAAAAATGTTTTCTAAGAATGTTTTAAAAGCGTTTTAAATGATATTATATAATTTTTCAAGGAAACAAATTTCAAATTTGTTTAAAATTGTATTAAAATCAACCTTTACTATTTTTCAATGTTATTTTTAATGAAAAAGTTTTTTAAAATGTTTTATGATTATAAAAGTGTTTTTCAAATTGGAAAGTCTATTTTCATTAATAATTATATCAAATGACCTTTCAAAAATAATTTTATATTTCAGATAAAATTATTTGATGTTACTTATGCTTGGTAATGATATGATTCAAGTACTCTATCCTTATTATTTATACATTTATTTTATTTTTATGAATTATTTATTTTATTTTGGAATATATATGTATTGTTTTCATTATTTGTTGGGTAGGACCTATATCGTATTTTTATGAATTGGGATAAGATTTATATCTCATTAGATAACGATAGGAAATAAGTCAAAATGATTTATCCTCTATGAGAAATAGGGGAACTTGATACACTATGGGATGAAGGTGAAACATGATCACTTAAAAGGAAATGTCAATTGTGGGTAATGGTGGTGTGTCCCACCGAGTTGGTGTGGTCCCCATGAAGTTCCCTAACACGTTTTGGAAAAGGGCATTGACTTATAGAGAAATATATTACATGTCTCCGTGTCTACCAAAATTCCATGTCCTATTTTTATTTTATGTTTTAATGTTTCATTCTTTTGACTTGCTTATTATTCATGTCTTCCAAACTACCAACCATTATGACATGAATCATGTATGTGGGATTTGATATGCATGGCATGATATTTTAAGGTCATGATTATGTTCTCAAAACCTTATTTTTATGTTATGATTATTCATCTACCCTATTTACCCAAACTGAGAATCTAAACTCACCTTTTTTATGATTCTTTTCCCTGGGATATAAATAAAGGTATTATGTATGATTTTTCCAAAAGTGTTTTATTTATAAATAAATAGGTGGGATAATAGGTAGATGTATTATTATCCAGTATTTTATGTTTCCATGTTTCCAAAGGAACTAAAACAATATAGCCTTTGGGAATGTGTTTGGGTAATGCATTAAAAATTCATCAAAAATCATATAATCCCTATGTATGTTATGTCTGAGTTGTTATAGTCGGAATTGTAGAATACGTTTAGTCAACCTTTAGAAACTATGATGAGGAAACATTATTAATAACTTTAAGTGTAACCCTATTTTTCAATCATATAGTTTTGGTATTGATCATGAATAACCTAGGAATCACCCTAAGGTGTTATAGATTGATATTTTATAAAAAGATTCACTTGATTATGTGGTTTTAATACTATGATTAATTTTCCTTATGTTATTATTTCAAGTTTTAGTCAATGAATGGAACCCAAAGAATCTATATTAATAAGGAATTAAAAGAAAAATTCAATGATGGACCTACTGAATAACCAAATTTTAATGAATATGGAATGAAAACCCTCATTACTATAACCACACAACCTTATCAGTCAAGGAACCATGTTGTTCTTCTGAATGAATAAAGGAGGGAATAATGTATTCTGGAATCCTTATTAATGAAACGATAACCTTCTTTATGTAGAATGTCTGATCAACTAGATTATGGTAAATTGATCTATATCATTGAAAAGATATTTTTCATTATCTATTTTTCAGAATGTGAAAATTTATGTTGGGTAATTGTCACTTGTGGGGTGAAGAAAATTAGTGGTGGAACATTATCAAGAATATGTTGCATCGAGATAAAATTGAATCCAGGGATTGGGATGAGTTTGTGAACTTATTTTTTAGTAATTAACTTCCTTTTATTATTATTACAAAAAGAGAGATTGAGGCTTCACAAAAATATCATGGTTATGATATTAAAATAATTACTAAATTCAAAGGAAAATAAAAAAACCATGGGGTGAATATTATTACATTTACATTATACTTAATTTGAGAAAGGTAACATGGAGAAAATTGTCTTATGGGGACCAAGAAATGACTTAAGTGTGGGAAGGAAGTTCATCACGAATTTGACTACAAAAGTAATGGGAATAAAGAGAAATCTACAAATAGATCACCTCTCATAATTCAATGTCTCAATTACAAAGAGTTTGGGCATTACGTTTAAAAGCTCCCTAATCCATCGACTATTATGGATGGTAATATACAAAGTCCTCTAATAAATAAAAACAATGGTAAGATTATGCCATCATAATGGATGAAGTGAACCATAGTAATTAGGTAATTCTTATCCTCTTATCATTTTTGGCGAATTTTATATTTTTAATGAGTAATTCATATCAATATATTTTTATTCATCAAATTATTGAAATTTAATGTGATTATCTACTGGGATCTTGGAATAAGGAAATCAAATATTATATTGGTACAAGGATGAACCCAAACTTCCAAGGAATGTTTTCTCAGATAATAAATTTTATTATATAAGGATTGAAGGAGAATGTGTTTATTCAATATGGGTTTTCAGGTTATTAATATGTTTCAATATAATATAATATTATGGTATTAAAATTTCATATAAGTTAAATTTAATAGATTCATAATGTTTTTAGGGATTAATGATATATTTATTTTGTAAATTTAGTTACATTATTTTAAATTTTTTGGAATTTAATATTTTTTAAGGTTCATATGTGTAACCATTTATGATATTGGTTTGTTGAAATTTGGATGAGGTTTTAGAAATTAATGTTTTACTTAACCATATAAAGATTTATGTGCATTGGATAACCTATACTAACCATTTTGTTGCAATGATAACTAGATAATGAAGAATGATTTATCACCCCATTATGGATCTTATGATCCAATAGTTATTCAGGTATTATAATTTTAAACTCATTTCATAGAGTAAGAGATGAAGTAAGAATTGATCAACATACAACTAATGGATGAAATTATATTTAGAAAATGGAATGGAATAATGTAATTAAATATTATTGTGAATATTATTTATCTTTATGAAATATATATTGAAATAAAAAGTTATCCTAGTACCTTCAATTTAGATGAATAAAATATACCCTTACATCATCAAAGATTTATTATTTTGGGATGGTTAACATTATAATGACCATATTATCTATCACTATCCATCAAAAATTGATAGTTTATAATCTGTTCCATGTCTACATTCTCACTTTTTTCATATGATCTCATATATTGAAACCTAGTTATGAGTTACTTTTGATAACCGATAGGTTTCCAACTTTCCATTTTAAAAGGAAGTTTTCCTATTCATTTTTTTATGTCGGTTTTTAAATAAGAATCTCTCAAACATAAAAATATTATTTTATAAGTGAAATTTAAAATAACAAGGACATTAATTTTTTTAAATTCATGATCATATCATCATAGTAGCTTATCGATGGGTGGTTCTTCCAAATCTATCTCAAGTTCATGATGTGTTTCATATATCTCATCTGAGGAAGTACATACCTGATCCTTTACATGTAATAAACTTAAAGGAAATAAAAATGGATTTTGATATATCTTATAAATAGAAACTAGTAGAAATTTCATATCACAGAGATAAAGTTATAAAAAATAAGACCACTCACGTAGTTAATGTTTTGTGGATTAACTGGCAATTTGTAGAAGCTACATGGGAACATGGGGATATGATGAGGTAGAAGTATCATTAATTTTTTTTTGATTTAGAGTGAATAATCTCAAAGGATAATATCATTTTATGGGGGGGGGGGTAGAATGTAAATAATGGATATTTTTAGGGAATGTATTTTATTTAAATAATTTGTTTTCTTTGATGTTTTGCGTTACAAAAAACATTGAGTTTCTAAAAAATAATCATTTTTTACAATATATATTTAAACAAGAAAATTATAACCCAACCATTAGAATGAAGGGTATAAACATAATAAACTAAATGATGAAAATATAGTTTCTACTCGTATATATAATTAATTATTTGGTGACCAATTAATTATAAATTAAAATAATACAATTTTTAAAATAAAATGAAATATTTTTCTGAAAAATTATTTAAAAGTGAAGAGCTGTGTTTTATAACATTAAATAAAAAAACAAATATTTTTAGATTATATTAACCAAATGTACATTCATTATAATTTCTAAAATTCAACTAATGTGTTTTCTAGACATGATATAAAAACAAACCAAATTTTCCATATAAAAGATATTTTTTATAAAACATAGTTTGCTGCCTTTTGTTGATGCGGTCAATTTAAATTAGTTTTTATACTAATTTATAAATTATATTTGACAAAATAAAATTATTATTTGAAATATTTGTAATAAAATTTACTTTGTTTGAAATTTTTTTATTCATTGATATGTTTCTTGTTTTGATGAACAAGGAAATGTACTCAATTTTAATTGAAAAAAAAGATTTTTCCCAAATTGTTTTTGTCTAAAATTATACTATTTATTTGTTTTAAAGGATAATTAGATAAATTTTATATCCATTAATCCAATTTAGGTTATTAGAATCAATTTTTTACTTTGATTTTGATATAAAAACATTTCAATCATTTGAATGTTTTCACTTTAAAAACACGTTTTCTCGCCCCATTTGTAGGATTAATTTTATCCATTTTTTGGGTTTTTAATTTTTAAAAATATATTAAATGTTTGGAATTATAAGGGAAAAATTTATTAAATAAATTATTTTCATTTTTGTATAATACAAATATTGGCTTTAGTAATTTTTATTACCATTTTTATGGTTAAAACAGGTAATTAAAGGTAAACATAATGATATAAATAATATAAAATTACCTTATAACATTACCAAAAATTATTTGATGAATTAAATTCTACCATTAATACATAAGTTTATAAATTTAATTATTTAATGGACACATGTATATGAAACTGAATTAGATTTTATTAAAATAGGAGTGAGTGAAAAAATAAAAAACTCTTACTTTTAATAAGTATAATAATTTCAATACGGGGTTAAATAAATGTTAGGATTAGCTATATATATTCTTATGAAATATAAAAGGCTTATATAAATCTTGTAAATTTATTTTTAATTTCTAGTGAAGATATATATATCATAAAAATTACATAATAATAATGTATCAATTATTAAAATAATGAAAAACTAGATTATGTGACATTAAACATGATGAAATAGATATAATTTGAATTATATAAAGTGATACACGAATTTTATAGGTTAATATGTCGTATTTGGGAGTATTAAATTATTATTTTTTCATAAATATATTCATGTACTAATTTTCTTAAACCCAATGTAACGAATTGTGTCAAGATTGAAACAATTAATATTATATGAATATAATATTTTATAAAAATAATATTTTACTAAATTATTTAATGACCATAAAATAACAAATAAAGACAAAAGATATATATTATAGTATAAGATATCAAAAATGGAACATTTATGGTTCAATTTACACCTTATAAGTAAAAATATCATCATTTTAATATTGAAAATTTGTTACCATAGTTAAAACTAATGTAGGTTAAATAAGGGTAAATCAAAATGATAAGGTTTAATATTAAATTTTTTTTCTAAAATATATATTTTTGGTTGTATTAACACCCTATCCAAAATTATATTTTAATCCATTTACTTTTGGTTGTATTTGTATTGAGATTTAATATATTATAAATTAATCTTTTGAGAAATTCGAAATGTGTCCCTCACATTTTTAAAAAAAGACGCCACCTTCCAAATACCATTTGACCTCTTTGAGTCTTCTAGATAGGAAAATATTATAAATTTTATCTTATCCACTTCCACATTAACATTCTATAGATGATGGCCTTCACAAAATACCAAATCTATATTCATTTAGAGGAGATCAAAAGGAGCCGGTTTGAAGAAGAGGTAATCGTGCTAACTAATCTCTCTTTTATTATACTCTTCCATACATCCCCTAATTATATGATATATATATATCAAAGAATAAAACTTTCTAAAAACTAAATTTTATGAAATTTTATTATGATTATTAACATACCATTATACAACCCCTTTCACATCGAACAAGAAGTGAATGCATCACTTGTGCGTACGTCCGTTTAAACATATCCATGTAGTGATACAATTTAATTTCCATCACCAAATTTCATGTGAGGGAATTAAAATGGGTATAATGTTTATATTGTATATTTATTATAAAATTATACACCTGGAGTGGTTATATAACACATACCTTCATGATTTGCATTTTGTGGGAATATGATAACATCGTTCATGTGTACGGTGGACTACCGTCTCACGAAATGTGATTCATTCACACAAGAAATTTAATGTATTAATAATGGTTTTATTAAAAATATGTGAAATATATGAAAAAATATATTCTAGAATGATAATATATCATATACTTTTCTTTCTTTTACTATGATAAGAAAATGGAAACAACATTCATGCATACGTACGACCAACCGTCTCCATGAATGTTGTATTTTATTTGATACCTTTAAATTTGATGAGTCAACATGAATAAATATATATAGAATATAAATATGATATTTATATAATTTTTATCATTTATAAGGCTTTTAAATCATGATCTATATAAGAGTACCAAGAATAACATGTCAAGACATGTACACGAAACGTAGGGTTAACTTTAACTTGGCTTTGTTAAAAGATTAGTAATATAAAGTCATAATTCAATAATATATGGAAATATATATATGAATATTGTTTATGTTAGTTGTATAATAAAAATAGCTCTATTATAAAAGAGGTCTTAACATGTACTAAGGGAGTCACTGTTGGATCAAAATGATGAATGATACTTGTTGTAGTATCGTAATAATGATGCTCAATATAGAAGAGGGGGGGGGGGGTGAATTATATACTTTAAAAATTATTTGGAACTTTTAAGGATGATGATGATTAACAAAGTTAAACAAGATAATTCACAAGACCCCTAGTCCTACCAACTTGCTTGATTCCAGAAATGTGATTTCGAGAATGTAATTCCGAAAAATATGGTTCCCGAAATGAAACATAACAAAAGTTTACAAAGATAAGTATTCATCCATAAAGTGTATATAATCTTACTAAATCGGATTATACAAGTATAATAAACTATAAGATAGATATACATTCCTCAATAAACAGAATTCAGCAGAAAATTTGAAACAAACAAGTAACAAAGATTAAATCGTTTAACATAAAGAGAAGGGTATCCAACAACCTTGGATAAAGGTCCCCTGATTTATACTTTCTAGAATGTATTTCTTACCCACACTAGGGAAAGCCCTCGATATGAAGATCAGAGTCTATCTTGTTATCCCCACAAGCACTCAAATTCAAGGTAGTCGGAACTTCTATCTTCCTTAGCAAGGAAATCCTCTAACTTTAATGTAGTCGTCACCTCTTCCTTCCTATCCCTGAAAGCCATAGAATGTACCCATCAACATTCGGAGTCACATGAAGCAAATTTGAACAAGACATTTAGTACACAATAATCATGAGATTCTCACTCTAGAAATCACTTCAGCAACATATAATATTTAGAGTCATAGAAGAGTTCATTAAAGCTGTGAGCTCTTTCAAATGAGGTCCTATTTATAGGCACAGCTTCAACGGTCAGCTGATTCCTCCAAAGATCATATTTTTATTGGAATTTTGGAGGTAACTATACAAATGTCACTCAAACAATGGTTATTTTGTAACTGAATGAATGAAATAATTTTGTTAACAAAAATATTAGTAAGGAAAAAATATGGTTACTTAAAATTAATTCATTTATCAATGTCTTTGGAAAAATGAATGTTCGGAGTCTAACCAAAAACTCATTTGGTGTTGAGAATACATAGGTATTCGGATTTTTCTTTTAGAAGAATTCAGAACCTGAATTCTATAGAATTCCATAGTATGAACTTACAATGTTCAGAGTCTGAATTTATTAGAATTCAGAGTTGGAACTTAAAATGTTCAGAGTCTGAATTCAGAGAACCCAGAGTCTAAACTCATAATGTTCTGGAACCTGAATTCAGAGAACTCAGAGTCTGAACTCAGAAGAGTTCAGAGTATGAATTTCGAAAATTTGGAGTTTAAATTCAGATTCTGAAAATAGATGCTTTATATCTATTTATATATAAGATTCCAAGGTTTTCGATAAGAAATTGAATTTTACACATAGAAATAAAATGAATAATAAAAATCATGGTAAGGAAAAATTTTCATGGGAAATGAAAATTTCCTTATGAAAGTAAAACATTGGGTAAATAAAATTTTCCTTAAGATAAGGTGTTTGTGATTTTCAATACTTAAAGGAATGGAAAAGTCATAATGAAATATTATTGACTCAACAATATACTAAAACATGAAGGAATGAAAAAATCATAAAAAACCTTATTGACTCAACAATATCCCCCATTTTGTAAAGCACAAACATCCTTATGAAAAATAACATAAGTACTTAGAAAATATTTTTCTGGACATTGAAAGTAAAACATATCTCCCTTAACACATGTGAAACGATGAACAAGACTAACTCCCCCTTAGGCTTTGGAACACTAAGGATCATATTCTAGATTTTCAGAATGAGACTTAGCATTTTATTACATAAAAAATATTCTTGGATAATAACTCCCCCTTACTTAGGGAAATTTCTTCTTTAATTTGAATTATGTTTCCTTTCTAAACCTTTTTTATTTTCAAAAATAATTAAAGGGAATGGAAAATTAAATATGGTACCATAAATATTATTATAAAAAAACTAACAAAATGAGCAACCAAAAAATTCAATTAATATTGGAAAATTTTGTACAGTAAGGAAAATACAACAAAAGATCAAATTTAAACAAATTTATCCTTCCTTTTACTTGGGAATAAGCTTCTAAACTATTGTCTTTAGCTTCTTGCGCTCCTTGTGGTCTTCCTCTGCTCACTTAAGAATCTGATCCTGATCCTCAAATTTTTTCTCTAAGGCTTTTATTTTTTCTTACTGGGCCTTAAGAGCCTCTTCAAGATCCTTCAAGGAATCTTCCTACCGGACAAGATTTTCTTCTATCTCTATCTAGATATATCTTTATCTCTTCCAACTCTGTGCAACTGAATACAACATCCCATTCAGATCATTCACTTCTTGAATCCGGGAATTTGGTTCTAGAGTTAGCTTTTCATAAAATATGTTTGTGAGATCCTTGATCTTATTATCTTCGGAGTCAAAGGTATCCATGACACTATCTTAGAAATCATCAATAATTCTCATGTATTCTATAGTTTTCCCTGACCAACAGGTTATTTTCTTGCAATATCTTATGTGGGTTTCATAGTTTATGGAAAAAGTTTTGAAATCAGCCTCAATATTTACAAACTTATCCATCACCATGGATACTAAATCCGATTTATAATAAAATGAGTTTTGAAGAATTTGGAATATGGTGTCAATGCTGGGAAATATTAGAATGGTGCCAACAAGATTCTTCAGGGAATGAACCATGAATTCATATCTCAGAGAGGATGATTCGGAATCAGAAACCTTACTCGGTGAGGGTTCTTTCTCTAACTCAGTAGCTTTCCTCTTTGAAGATCCACCAACATCTTTCTTCTTAACCATAGCCTTGGTAGGTGTATCAATAACCACCTATTTTTCCTTATCAGTTTTTGGAACAGTTTTCTCACTAGGGGACTCATGCTCACTATCATATAGTTGTAGAATTTTTTCTTCCTCTATCTCTTCCTTCTCAGCTTCTGCCTTAACATCTTCTGGATTAAAGAAATAATAATTATAACTTTCTTCTGCAGAAAACTTATTCACTTCTTCTTCAACCTTGTAATATTCACCTTTCACTTCCTTCATAGGGGTAGAAAGATCTGAAGATTCAGCTTCTGATATTTAGATTGAATGATTCTCAGAAGGATATTCCTTCTCATGAAAATCTTCAACTTTCTTAATGAGATATTTGGTATCACCACTACCATCTTCTTCTTCTTCTTCATTCTCCATTGATTTTTCTTTGACTTTTTCCAGAGTCACATACTACTTTCCCGGTGTATCTGGTAAATTTTCCATATGGAAGGATTCTGCTACCGAAATATTTTCGGAAGCTCTCCCAGTAACCTTCAGATGATATTGCACAATCTCTGCTTCAGTCATCTTCTTCTTTTGCTTGTTTTCTTTATCTTTCTTATCAAGATCATCAAAAGTATTTTATCATAAATCTTTTGCTTCAGGAATATCCAAACCAAAGCTGGGATCCCCTAATTTTCTATTCCACTTATCTTCCCACCACATAGCTACAACCTCGTCTGGATAAAATTTTTTCTTTTTAGGTTTTGGTGGTTCGGATTGGGTTTCCTTATCCTCTGTATTTTTTGCGTTTTCTTCTAAGTCCTTCACTTTCCTCTTCCTTGCACCCTTTTTGGATGCCTCACCCACTTCTTGTTTCATTGATAAGGCATCAGCTTCTTCAATAGGCAAGTCATAAAATTCTACTGAATCTTTAGAAAATCCAACATTCATCCTTCTCAGAGTATCATCACTTACCAGTATAACTTTTCAATTCTTTGGCATAGAAGTACAAGGTAATTTAAAGGACTCTAAACACCAAACAATCAGCATTAAGAGAATGGCTAGATATATAATGATTTGAGCCTTCATATTTCATTCTTTATATTCTCAATAGTAATAAAAATATGCTTAACCAAATTAATATTCCTTAGATTCACCAAGAAATCCAAGATATACATGTCACTCTATTTCCAAGCATCATTATCCCATTTTCTTGGAATGATGAATCCTAGAACCCAAAATTCGAGAATCCAGAAATTTGTATATATGTGAATAATATTTGGAGTCTTTATATCTATAAAAACGAGGAAATCCATAGCCTTCACCTTAAAAAATATTCATTGTACATCTGGCAGCTTATGTGAGCAGAACTATACCTTAACCTCATAAGGAACTCCAATCAAACTTGCATATTTGGTGTACAAAAGTGTATAAGTATTACCATAGCTCTCGAAAGAAAACTTGTATCTACCTTTTTTCTTTAATAAAGTAACTAAATCATAGAATTCTTTTATCAACTCAGGATATACAAGATCTTGAGCTCCTGTTTTCGAAATGAAAACACTCTCCTATCCATTTAGCTTAATGTTCTTCGATATTTTAGAATCATACTTGGAAAAGAAATTTGGATGAACATAGACTTCTCTATAAATTTTCCATTCAGAAATCAGCGTGACAGTTGACATGTCTTTCTGGGAATATTTTTCTACACACATTTAGAGTTGAGAATGTTTTTGAAAATCTAGAATGAGCTTTTGTAGGAGGGAAGAGCTTCATCACGCAAGAGATTTAGTTTTGATGTGGGATAGCCATTTGGGGTTCCTTTATATAAGAGTTTGGAGTGATGGTTCAATTTCAAAATTCAATACAACAGCTGTAAAAAAATATGATCAGATATGATGGTTGAGATGATAGCCTGAAAAATTTTTGATAGAATCTGATCTTTTGAGGTAAAAAAAACAGATTTAAGAAAAAGAGAATCTGAAAAACGTAAAACAGATGAAAATACCAGAAAGTAAAAAATGATTATAAAATCTAATGAAAGGAAACATACCTTTCATATTCCGAGGAAGATTATTCATAGTGTGTAAAATTATTATGGAAGAACATTAGATTCGTAAAATTTGAACACAAAAATTTTGAAAATCTGACAATGATTTTTTTTAGAAAATCTTCCTTACAAAAAATTTTGAAAATCTTACTACGAAACTTTTCATTAGGAAATATTTGGAAAATATGACAAAGAAAATTTTCATTACGAATGATTTGGAAAATCTGACTATGAAAATTTTCATTACGAATGATTTGGAAAATCTGACTACGAAAATTTTCATTACAAAATATTTGGAAAAGCTGACTACGAAAATTTTCATTACAAAAAATTTTGTGATCTTACTAACAAAAAAATGTACTATGCCTATGAAAAGGAGTTTATTATTGTAAATAGATTGGTTTAAAAGTGAAATTAACAAGGAATATTTCTTTAGAGTTACCATTCCTGTCACGACCCGTCCTCGGGGCCCGTGCCGTGACTACCCCAAACCCGCCTTCCATAGGCTAGGGGCTGGCGACTAGAACCAAGGTATAAATCCCAACAAAAGGGAAGGCATTTCCTTTGAAAATTAAACAAGCACCATAGAGGAAGCAAGCAGAAAGGTAAACACTAAGCAAAAACTGTAAAAAGTTGTGCTGAAAGTAAAAGGGGCCGGAAATACAAGCCCAACTGTAAAGTACAACTAAAAGGGAAAAACAACAACTGAATGAAAAGCCGCAGTGTCGAGCCGTCCTCTGGAAGTCCCACCTGAAGGGTGGGTACAGATAGTCTCCACTGCTCCTCGGTTCCGCCTGACAGCTCCGAGTATGTCCCGTCCAGTGGTCCACCTCCAGGTACCGTCCTGCTCTGCAAGCCTCCACCACGATCAGCGCTGTCCGTCGTCTACATCCAACACAACGAAGTGCGGGCATAGCCTGTGTAGAGGTGAGTATAACGATACTCAGTGGGGACCCCGAGACCCTCAAGGTCTCACTAAAACCAACATGTATAACCACAAAGAAGATCTTAATAGATAACCCCTACTTAGGTATATTCCCATACATATACCTAAGTTACCAAGTAACCCATCTCAATCATGAGGTAAGACAAATATTGTGAAATCAACGGATAACCACTACCCAGGTATATGCCCATACATATACCTAAGTTATCAAGTGACCCATCTCAATCATGAGGTAACACAAAGATCAAAGACTCAGCTCAAACCAGGATTTTCATTATCGAAACCGCAACTGCCGAAGAACCCCGTCTCTGGAGTGTACAGTGGTCCTGTCACGACTCCGAGGTACTGCTCACTAACCTAAGACTGCTGAGGTGCTCCTCCTGTCGAGTACCGCGAGCCAGCTGCTACAACCAAGCGCTCCCATGTGCCGCTACAACCAAGAGCACCTCTGTCGTGGGTCTGCCGCTACAACCAAGCGCTCCCATGTGCCGCTACAACCAAGGGCACCTCTGTCGTGGGCTTGCCGCTACAACCAAGCACTCCCATGTGCCGCTACAACCAAGCGCACCTCTGTCGTGGGTCTGCCGCTACAACCAAGCACTCCCCTATGCCGTTACAACCAAGCGCACCTCTGTCGTGGGTCTGCCGCTACAACCAAGCGCTCCCCTGTGCCGCTACAACCAAGCGCACCTCTGTCATGGGTCTGCCGCTACAACCAAGCCCTCCCCTGTGCCGCTACGACCAATCAAACCTCTGTAACACACCGAGTTGTTCGATCACCAGTCGTCGGGTCTCAATCAGCTACACGGTCTCCGTACTCCGCACGCTCATCTCCGGGAGGGTCCGCTCCACGAGCTACTGGTCGATACTCCAAGTACCACAAAGTCCCGCAAGGAAGTATCTCAAAAGGCCACCTCGTCATAGGGGTCTCAACGCAACAGACGTCGCGTCAATCGGATGCCCGGTCTGTGAGTTACTAGACTTTTCGTCCCAGGGGCCCGGTTGGTTTCGTGTGCGAACCAATGCGGCCGTAACTAAACTATACCCCGAACACTCATAGGGTATACTCATAGGGACCGTTTCTCAACGTGATCACCAACGCCGCTGACGGTTCGTCAAACAGACGTCTGGTCTGAAAGATATCAGCTTTTCCGTTCTAGGGGCCCGGTTGGATTTCGGTGCGATACAACCCGGCCACTATCCATCTGCATCCAAAACTCGGGCGGATGATGCCAAAAGTTCCGTCTCATCAAGAGGAAAGCAACGAGACAGACGGCACGTCAATCGGACGCCCGGTCTGTGAGTTATTGGCTTTTTTATTTCAGGGGCCCGGTTAGTTTCGTGAGCGAACCAACCCGACCGCACTCCGATGGAATCCAAACCTCGTGCGTAGTAAGCCAAAATATTCGTCTCACTTAGAAGAATTCAACAAAGCTGACGACACGTCAATCGGACGTCCGTAGCTCATGATATGAGCGTTTCCGCTCTGAGGGCCCGGTTGGTTTCGTGTACGAACCAACCCGGCCGAACCCAAAGTATTCCGAAACCTTGAGTGCGATATACCAAAACGACCATCTCGATCCAAGGATTGTGTTGCTGCTGACGGCGAGTCGTTCGGAGGCCCGTATCTCAAGTTACAGGCAAAAGACCGAAAACGGGGGTCTGGGCCTGGGCCGACCCGGCCAGGGCGTGGCCCGGCCGGTCGGACCGGCCCGGCCCGGCTCGGCCGAGCGGCCGCGCGACGTGTGGGTGGGGGGGGGAGCCGCCTCTCCCGGGTGACACCCCTACGGCACCCGCGGGGTGTCGCCCTGGACAACCCGAGCGACGCCGGGGGGAGCCGCCACCCCCGCGTGACAACCCCGCAGCACCTGCGGGGTGTCGCCCTGGACAGCCCGAGCGACGCGGGGGGAGCCGCCGCCTCCGCGTGACAACCCCGCGGCACCCGCAGGATGTCACCCTGGACAGCCGGACGCGACTTCAGCCGCGTCCCGTGCGCGCCGGACCCGCGCGGCCGCGGGTCCGTTGGCCGCCGCCGCCCCAGCTTCAGCCGTGGCGGCCTCGTCCGGCGGCGCGCCTGGGCGCTGCCGCTCCCGGCTGCCAGCGCCGCTGCTCCCGGCTGCCGGCGCCACCGCTCCGGCGACCCGCGCCGCCGGCGTGTTCCACGGGCCACCGGAATCGCTCTGGTGGTCTGATTCTGTTCCCGTCTGCGCCGCTGCTCCTCCCGGGACTCGTTCTTCACTGCGGAATCATCAAATTTCCGTTGCGGCACGTCCCGTCGTCGCCCATCAAATCCGCACAACAACGAAGAACGACGGAGGGTTGTCGTGCCGTGTTCGTTTGGCTCGCACCCTCCGCGTTAGAGATAAGCAACAGAAGAAATAATCCAACACATGAATACATATCTGAAAACAATTTTTAATGAATAAAATTGTTTTATGGATTGGGTTCTTCATTTTGAACGGAAACAACACGGGAAAAAGGAATTATTCACAACAACCCCTACCTCGCAGTCGTCGTCGTACGCACGTTCTTCGCGGATTTGTTCGTCGCGGAAGGAGGGGATCGTTGCGTCGTCACGGAAAGGCGTCGCATCGTCGCGGAATCCGGCTTTGAGTCGGCGAACTCTACGGACCAAGAAACAACAGATTTAATTTAATTATATAAAATTAAATCCGTGTTTTGTTAAAAAAAACACAAGGTAGATTTAAGAGAATCCCGAAGTCTCTTACCTCAAACAGCTGATCGAAGATTTCGTTGCAGAGGAAGGGACGTCGCAGAAGAACGTTTCAGGAACGGAACTTCGGCGTCACGGAACACGGTGTCGCGTCGTCGACTTCCACGGGTTCGGCGTTCTTCGTCGGAGGTCGGCGTTCATCGCGTTCTTCGCGTTCTTCGTGAAGGAAGATGAAGGCTCAAGAACTCTGACAAAACCTCTCAACGAGTAATCCTCCAAAAAGACTTGTTGGTCTTATTTTACTATTTCGCCAAAAAACGAAAAGGAGGCAAGTAATGACTCATCAATTTGTTGAATTAATTCAACGAAAGAAACCGCCCATTTAATTCACGAAATAAACCTCC
This sequence comes from Viscum album, assembly GCA_963277665.1. Taxonomy (NCBI): domain Eukaryota; kingdom Viridiplantae; phylum Streptophyta; class Magnoliopsida; order Santalales; family Viscaceae; genus Viscum; species Viscum album. The sequence continues at coordinate 953,857,938 of OY728143.1, read as the reverse complement.
CAATTAAATGGTGCGTTAAGGATTTAAGAAAACGCATCAGTTGACTTTCATAATGACAAGTTTTCGCGGGTGCGTTACTTAGCGGAAAGAAACGACGGGGCTCATGCGGGCCCCACCTCACAAATACCCTACCAAGGGGTAGGATATTTCTGGATAGCACCATATCCATTTTAACTCAGTTTAAGTGGCTTTCAAGTGGCTTCAAGTGGCTTAAGTGAAATAAAATAAAGTTGTCGTAAAATGTTTTTATTTCTTAAGTTTAAGCCTGAAAATTAAAAACCACACCCGAGAAAACGCAACTCCGGAAGAGGCGTTTCTAAGCGAATACCGGCGCTGCGATTTCCTCGGTTCTCTCAGAATTGGATTCCGGGCACCGATTCAAATGTTAGAAAAACCCGCTCGTCCGTTCACTGAACGTACCCAAGCCAAACTTCGGAAAATGATTCCGGGCACACCGGGCCTCGGAATCAGGTTCCGTCAGAAACTGCGTTCTTGTAAAATTCCAAAGAAAATTAAGAAAAAAATTTCCTTGAAATTTACGGGTCTTTACATTACTCCCACCACAGGGCTTTACGTCCCGTAAAGATTCAACACAAACTAGGGATACAAAGGTGGTAGAGCTAGGCGGTAGGCCACCTCGCCAATCCTGCTGAGGACCTGGAAGGGTCCGATGAAGCATGGAGACAACTTTCAACCTCAGCCAAAACTCCGCAAACCACGTTGAGGTGAGACACGCAAGAAGACGTGGTCGACATCCTCGAACTCTAGTGGCCTCCGCCTCCTGTCAGCATATGACTTCTGCCGTCTCTGAGCTATCCTCATCTGCTCCTGGATGACCTGGACCTTCTCTGTCGTGGCCCGGACCACCTCTGGTCCCACAAGAGCTACTATGATTTCTTCCTTTCCGATAATAGAAATCTGGTCTCATCCCCTGGATGAACCACGTTCTTTGCCTAATACTGTCAATCCCGGCATGGATGATACTAACCCATACCAAGGATGGCGTCGTAAGGCCTCGACACTACTACCAAGAGATCCAACCATTACTCTCGCCTTCATGGGTTGAGTCACACTGTCGGCATCAGTGTGTGGTAACTGGGTCTCCTCCAGTTGGTACCTCCCAAGTGAGGGTCAAGTCAACAGTCTAAACCGGAACCTCTTAGTAACAACACAAGAGAGGACAGGAAAGTAAATGCCACAAGAAAATGTGTCTTTTATTACTGCAGCTCAAGTAAAAAGACACAAGGCATCTACAAACATACATCAACAAAACTAGAAGCAACATGAACAAAATTCTCTAGGTCTGGAGCTAGTCCCGCTCATGTCCATCTGCCCCCGGAGCTCCATCATCGTAGGCCTCAGCTGCCTGAAGCTGAGCTCTCCCATGTCCTCTTGTCCCTTGCAGTCGGGGTGGACCTCCTGGTGGTGGTGGTGGCAACACCCCAAAGCGTCGTCCACCTCCAGCTGCACGGCCAGCTCCCCTGCCATGGCCGCCTGCTCCTTGCGGCCCGCCCTGATCGAACCTCTGCCTCTGCTTGGGGGGCCCTTCGTCCATCTATTGGTCATCCGTATGGCGGGTCTGACAGTCACGAGCCATGTGACCAATCCCGCCGCAGGAGTAACACTGCCCTCTCATGGAAAGTCGTTGTCCACCCCGAGTGCCTCGCGCAAACGATCTGAAGTCATGATGTCGACCACCTGTAGGTTCATTCCTCTTGGACCCCTGCGTCATCCATCTACTGACCACTACAGAAGACTCTACCGCATGCCGGCAAGTGGTGGGTCCTACTGCTGGAGACTGTTCAGCAAGGAAACTCTCCACTAAGAGGGCTCTCTCCAACACCCATGCATGATTCGGAATGTTGAGGGAGATCATAGAAGCCCTGATCTCGTCCCTCTGTCCCAGCTCGAAGGTCCGGGCCCGGAAGAATGGGTCTCGTACCATATCTGTGGAGTAGCGCGAGAGATCAGTAAATATCACCGAGTACTGGGTCACTGTGATGCTGCCCTTCCGCAGCTGTAGTATCTCCTAGATGCGCACCGCTCGGAGGGTGGCTGGGACGAACTCGGAGTGGAAGATGCTCTCAAAGTCCGTCTAGAGGAGAGACGCCTCGTCGTGCACCTGGAGCATCAAGCTCCACCATCTGCCTGTTGCCGGGTGCAGGAGGCTCGCTGCGAGGATCACCATGAGGTCTTCTGGTGTCCTCACTAATATGAAAACCCATACAACTGCCTCCTGCCAGTCCTCGGTGACCTGAGGGTCCGTCTCCACGCGGAACCTGGGCGGTCGCTGGCGCTGGAACTCATGCAGTGCACTAAGGCGACGTGCATCGTCAGCGGCTGGGGCTGGTAGCATCGGTGGTTTAGCGGGTATAGGTACCGCCGGTGCCTCAGCTGTCAAAGGGCCCTGTACCGAGTCCTCGACGCTCGGTGGGCTCTCGCCACGCACATCGCTCGGAACCCTAGCTAGCTGTCGTCGTGGGGCCATCCTGAAAAGGAAACAAGTGCGCCACGGTCAGGATAGTATACCTGGTGAGAAGACACAAGTAATCACAATGAAAACTTGAAACACACATGCAATCAATGTTTTCGTGCATTAAGTAGGAAATCAGATGTCAGGGTCCTGGTGTACGGATACGTCGGCCGCCGCACCAACACTGGACTCCCTGGACTGATCACCACACTCAATACACTAAACACTATTTCTTCACATAGAAGAAAGATCAGAGTCTGCGGTAGAACCGACCACCTCTGATACCAATTTGTCACGACCCGTCCTCGGGGCCCGTGTCGTGACTACCCCAAGCCCGCCTTCCATAGGCCAGGGGCTGGCGACTAGCACCAAGGCGTAAATACCAACAAAAGGGAAGACATTGCCTTTGAAAAGTAAACAAGCACCACAAAGTAAGCAAGCGGAAAGGTAAACACTAAGCAAAAACTGTAACAAGCTGTGCTGAAAGTAAAAGGGGCCGGAAATACAAGCCCAACTGTAAAGTAAAACTGAAAGGGAAAAACAATAACTGAAAGAAAATCTGCAGCGTCGAGCCGTCCTCTGGAAGTCCCACCTGAAGGGTGGGTACAGATAGCTTCCACTGCTCCTTGGTTCCACCTGACCGCTCCGAGTATGTCCCGCCCAGTGGTCCACCTCCAGGTACCGTCCTGCTCTACAAGCCTCCACCACGATCAGTGCTGTTTGTCGTCTACATCCAACACAACGAAGTGCGGGCATAGCCCGTGCAGGGGTGAGTATAACGATACTCAGTGGGGACCCCGAGACCCTCAAGGTCTCACTAAAACCAACTAGGATAACCACAAAGAAGATCTCAACAGATAACCTCTACTTAGGTATATGCCCATACATATACCTAAGTTACCAAGTAACCCATCTCAATCATTAGGTAACACAAAGATTGTGAAATCAACGGATAACCACTACCCAGGTATATGCCCATACATATACCTAAGTTATCAAGTGACCCATCTCAATCATGAGGTAACACAAAGATCAAAGACTCAGCTCAAACCAGGATTTTCATTATCGAAACCGCAACTGCCGAAGAACCCCGTCTCTGGAGTGTATAGTGATCCTGTCACGACTCCGAGGTACTGCTCACTAACCTAAGACTGCTGTGGTGCTCCTCCTGTCGAGTACCGCGGGACAACTGCTACAACCAAGCGCTCCCATGTGCCGCTACAACCAAGCGCACCTCTATCGTGGGTCTGCCACTACAACCAAGCCATCCCATGTGCCGCTACAACCAAGCGCACCTCGGTCGTGGGTCTGCCGCTACAACCAAGTGCTCCCATGTGCCGCTACAACCAAGAGCACCTCTGTCGTGGATCTCCGCTACAACCAAGCGCTCCCCTGTGCCGCTACAACCAAGCGCACCTCTGTCGTGGGTCTGTCGCTACAACCAAGCGCTCCCCTGTGCCTCTACAACCAAGCGCACCTCTGTCGTGCGTCTGCCGCTACAACCAAGTGCTCCCATGTTCCGCTACGACCAAGCGCACTTCTGTAACACACCGAGTCGTTCGATCAGCAGTCGTCGGGTCTCAGTCAGCTACACGGTCTCCGTACTCCGCACACTCGTCTCCGGGAGGGTCCGCTCCATGAGCTACTGGTCGATACTCCAAGTATCACAAACTCCCTAAAGGAAGTGTCTCAAAGGACCACCTCGTCATAGGGGTCTCAACGCAATAGACGGCGCGTCAATCGGACGCCCGATCTGTGAGTTACTAGACTTTTCGTCCTAGGGGCCCGGTTGGTTTCGTGTGTGAACCAATCCGGCCGTCACTCAACAATACCCCGAACACTCACAGGGTATACTCATATGGACCGTTTCTCAATGTGATCACCAACGCCGATGACGGTTTGTCAAACTGACGTTTGGTCTGAAAGATATCAGCTTTTCCGTTCCAGGGGCCCGGTTGGATTTCGGTGCGATCAAACCCGGCCACTATCCATCTACATCTAAAACTCGGGAGGAGGATGCCAAAAGTTCCGTCTCATGAAGAGGAAAGCAACGAGACAGACGGCGCGTCAATCGGACGCCCGGTCTGTGAGTTATTGGCTTTTTCGTTCCAGGGGCCCGGTTGGTTTCGTGAGCGAACCAACCCGACCGCACTCCGACGGCATCCAAATCTCGTGCGGAGTAAGCCAAAAGATCCGCCTCACTTAGAGGAATTCAACAAAGCTGAAGGCACGTCAATCGGACGTCCGTAGCTCAAGATATGAGCGTTTCCGCTCCGAGGGCCCGGTTGGTTTCATGTACGAACCAACCCGGCCGAACCCAAAGTATTCTGAAACCATGAGTGCGATATACCGAAACGACCATCTCAATCCAAGGATCGTGTTTCCGCTGACGGCGCGTCGTTCGGAGGCCCATAGCTCACGTTACGGACAAAAGACCGAAAATAGTCCGAAGACGGGGGGTCCGGGCCCGGGCAGACCCTGCCGGACCCGGTCCGGCCAAGCTCGGCCGAGCGGTCGAGCGACGCGGGGGGGGGGGGGGGGGTGGGGGGAGCCGCCGCCCCCGCGTGACACCCCCGCGGCACCCGTGGGGTGTCACCCTGGACGACCCGAGCGACGCGGGGGGGAGCCGCCACCCCCGCGTGACAACCCCGCGGCACCCGCGGGGTGTCTCCCTGGACAGCCCGAGCGACACGGGGGGAGCCGCCGCCCCCGCATGACAACCCCGCGGCACCCGCGGGGTGTCGCCCTGGACAGCCGGACGCGGCTTCAGCCGCGGCGGCCTCGTCTGTCGGCGCGTCGTGGCGGCGTCGCTCCCGGCTGCCGGCGCCGCCGCGCCGGCGCCCCGCGCCGCCAGCGTGTTCCGCGGGCCACCGGAATCGCTTCGGTGGTCCGATTCTGTTCCAGTCTGCGCCACTGCTCCTCCCGGGACTCGTTTTTCACTGCGGAATCATCAAATTTCTGTTGTGGCACGTCCCGTCATCGCCCTTCAAATCCGCACAACAACGAAGAACGAAGGAGGGTTGTCGGGCCATGTTCGTTTGGCCCGCACCCTCCGCATTAGAGATAAGCAATGGAAGAAATAATCCAACACATGAATACATATCCGAAAACAATTTTTAATGAATAAAATTGTTTTATGAATCGGGTTATTCATTTTGAATGGAATCAACACGGGAAAAAGGAATTATTCACAACAACCCCTACCTCGTAGTCGTCGTCGTACACACGTTCTTCGCGGATTTGTTCGTCGCGGAAGGAGGGGATCGTCGCGTCGTCGTGGAAGGGCGTCGCGTCGTCGCGGAATTCAGTGTTGAGTCGGCGAACTCAACGAACCAAGAAACAACAGATTTAATTTAATAATATAAAATTAAATCCGTGTTTTGTTAAAAAACACAAGGGAGATTTAAGAGAATCCCGAAGTCTCTTACCTCAAACAGCTGATCGTTGATTTCGTTGCGGAGGAAGGGACGTCGCATAAGAAAGTTGCAGGAAGGGAACGTCTGCGTCACAGAACACGGCGTCGCGTCGTCGACTTCCACGGGTTCGGAGTTCTTCGTCAAAGGCCGGCGTTCTTCGCGTTCTTCGCGTTCTTCGCAAAGGAGGATAAGGCTCAAGAACTCTGACAAAACCTCTCAATGAGTAATCCTCGAAAAAGACTTGTTGGTCTTATTTTATTATTTCGCCAACAAACGAAAAGGAGGTAAGTAACGACTCATCAATTCGTTGAATTAATTCAACGAAAGAAACCACCCATTTAATTCATGAAATAAACCGCCCAATTAAATGGTGCGTTAAGGATTTAAGAAAAAACGTCAGTTGACTTTCATAATGACGGGTTTTCACGGGTGCGTTACTTAGCGGAAAGAAACGGCGGGGCTCGTGCGGGCCCCACCTCACAAATACCCTACCAAGGGGGTAGGATATTTCTGGATAGCACCCTATCCGTTTTAACTCAGTTTAAGTGGCTTTCAAGTGGCTTCAAGTGTCTTAAGTGAAATAAAATAAAGTTTTCGTAAAATTATTTTATTTCTTAACTTTAAGCCCGAAAATTAAAAACCACACCCGAGCAAACGAAACTCCGGAAAAGGTGTTTCTAAGAGAATACCAGCGCTGCGATTTCATCGGTGCCCTCAGAATTCGATTCGGGGCACCGGTTCAATAGTTAGAAAACCTGCTCGTCCGTTCACTGAACGTACCTGAGCCAAACTTCGGAAAATGATTCCGGGCACACCGGGCCTCGGAATCAGGTGCCGTCAGAAACTGCGTTCTTGTAAAATTCCAAAGAAAATTAAGAAAAAAATTTCCTTGAAATTTAAGGGTCTTTAAAATTCCTAACTTCTATTTAAAATATTAAAATCTATCAGAGGGTAATAATTTTGTGAAAATATCAGCATATTGATCCTGCATTCCGATAAATTGAAGAATGATATCCCCTTTTTGTGTGTGATACCTAAGAAAGTGATTCCTAATATCTATGTGTTTTTCATGAGAGTGATGTGCATGGTTTTTACTTAGGTCAATGGTACAATTATTATCACACAAAATTTTTGTTTTTGTGAAACTCATACCATAGTCTGTGAGTGTGTGTTGCATCCACAACACTTGAGCACAACATCTTATAGAAGATATATATTCAGCTTCAGCAGCGGAAAGTGCTACTGAGTGTTGCTTTCTGCATGACAATGAAACCAATAATTCTTCTAAGAAATGAAAAGTTCTGGATGTACTTTTCCTATCTATTTTACATCCACTAAAGTCAGCATCTGAAAAAATATTTAAAATAAAATATTTGCTAGAAGTATAAAAGAGTCCAAAATCCTTTGTTCCTTTTAATTAGGAAAAAATAATATTCACTGCCTTTAAATGGGATTCCTTAGGATTGGATTTATATCATGTACATAAGCATATTAGAAATATTAAGTCGGGATGACAACCTGTCAAGTAAAGTAGACTTCCTATCATACCTCTAAAAGAAGTTTGGTCTACTGGTTTCTCAGCTTCATCTAGATCAAGTAAATTTGATGTACCAATGGGGGTACTTATACTCTTAGTGTTGTAATATGCATAATTTTTAAGAAGAAATTTAATATACTTCTATTTGGATATATAGATTCCTTCTGGTTTTTAAGAAATTTGAAAACCAAGGAAAAATGTTAACTCACTCATTATACTCATTTCAAACTCAGATTTCATTAGATCTGAAAATGAATCTGTTAAAAATATTTGAGTTGAACCAAATATATTGTCATCTACATAACTTTGAACAATCAAAACATTTTTCTTATCTTTCTTTATAAAAAGGGTTGGATCTGCATTTCACTTAACAAAATTATTTTGAAGAAAAAAATCCTATAAGTCTATCATACCTAGCTCGAGGGGCTTTCTTAATTCCATATAAATCTTTGGTAAGTTTATAAACATGTTCAGGATGTTTTGTATCAACAAAATTAGGAGGTTATTCAGCAAAAACTTCCTCTTTAATAATACCATTAATGAAAGAACATTTCACATCCATTTGAAAAAGTTTGAAGTTAAAGAATGCTGCAAAGGCAAGTAGAATATAAATAGATTCAAGTCTAGCTACTGGAGCATAGGTTTTTTGATAGTCTGTTCCTTATTGTTGATTATAGCCTTTATCAACCAATATAGGTTTATTTATTACAATGATTCCATTTTCATCACACTTATTTATGAAGACCCATTTTAATACAATAACAGAAGTTTCCTTAGGTCTTCCAACCAACGTCCAGACTTTATTCCTTTCGAATTCATTTAGCTCATCTTGCACATCTTTTATCCAATCATCATCACCTAAAGATTCCTTAGTTCTTTTTGGTTCTAATTGGGAAATAAATGATAGATGTTCTAATTTATTTATTAAATAACTTCTAGTCCTTATAGGTTGATTTACATCACCAATGATACTATCACTAGGATGATTCTTTAGAAACAACTTATTTGGATTTTGTAAAATCTGTTCGTCAACATAGGCTAGGAAATATTCTGGGGTAAATATTTCAGAAATATCTTTTTGAACATTTTCATTATTATAAGGATCTTCTAACAATGGTTGATAATCAGTTTTAGAAAACACATCTGAAGATGTCGGTTGAGGTTGTTTAAAAACAAAGTGATCAATTTCATCAAATTTGACATGTACTGTTTCTTCAATATTACAAGTGTTTTTTTAAAACACTATAAGCCTTAAGGGTTGTGGAGTAGCCTAAGAAAACACCTTCATAATTTTTTTGTGAGAATTTGGACAGATTATCTTTAGTATTCATAATGAATACCTTGCAACCAAAATATTTTAAGTAGGAAAGTCCAGGTTTTCTACCATTCCATAACTCATAAGGAGTTTTATTATAAAAAGGTCTAATCAAAACATGATTTATAGTATAAAAAGTAGTACTTACAACATCAGCCTAAAAATTATTGGCTATCTAATATTCAATCAACATGGTTCTTGTTATCTGTTGAAGAATTCTACTTCTACTTTCAACAAAACCATTGTGTTGAGGTGTTCTAGGTGATGAAATCTTATCAGTAATGCCTTTTCTACTAAAAAAAGTTTCAAAATACAAATTTTGAAATTCTCCTCCATAATCACTATGAATAAATATCAAATAAAGGGTTTTCTCATTTTTAACTTGGTCTCTAATACTTTTGAAATAAGAAAAAGATTCATATTTATTAACTATAAAATAGACCCATGGTAATCTAGTGTAATCATCAACTAAGACAATACAGAATACTTTCCTCCAATGCTTCCAGTTTATGTTAGACCAAAAAGATCCATATGCTCTAACTGTAATTTATCAGGGGTTGAGACTTCACCGACTAATTTAAAACTTTATTTATGTTTCTTTCCATATTTATAAGGATCAAAGACTTTTTAAGAATCAAATCTAAGCTCTGGTATATCCTTAACTAGTCTTTTCTTAGAGATTTTTCATAGGTTCCTAATGTTACAGTGTCCTATCCTTCTATGCCACAACCAAGAATTATCTTCCATTTCACTAAGGAAAGGTATGTCTTGGCTCCTAAGGTCTTCTATGTTTAGTGTGTATACATTATCTTTCCTTTTGGAAGAATGAATAAACTATTCCTTGGAATTGTGTACTAGGCACTTGTCATTCCTAAAATTCACAAGGTAACATTAATCACATAATTGACTTATGCTAATGAGGTTTTGTTTAGTACCCTTATCAAATAAAACATTTGAAATCAATGTTTTTCCAAGAAGAACAATGTTACCGATACCAATAATTTCTACCTTAGCATTATCTCCGAAAGTTACTTTTCCTCCTTTCGTCTTGATAATATTTTCAAAGAATTTTATGTTCCCATTCATATGCCGAGACCATCCACTATCCATGTACCATGTATTGCTGTTGGTACTTTCTTTATTTTCCTGAAAATGAAAATGATAGTCTTTCGGAACCCAAACTTTCTTGGATCCTGAAACATTAGAATGAAAAATAATAGGAATCCATATTTTCTTAGAAAAATATGCATTAAGAAAACCTACAGACTGAGCTTTGTTTTAGGAACAATTTTTTCCCAGTGCCCACCCCACTGACACTTAGTACACAATAGAGCACTTTGAGGAAGAAAATAATTGTTACTAAAAATCAGGTTAGAACCAGTTTAACAGAATCTAGAATTATTATTTAGAGGTTTAATTTGGGAATACGTCTTATGAAAATTTTCCATACCTAAGGTAAAGTTTGAAAAACACTTTCTCAAGGAAAATATTTCTGACTATAGTATTATAACTAAGTTCTTATCTTCTAAAACATTAGCTTTAGTACTAGAATTAGGCTCGAAATTTTTTTTCAGAGAAATTACTTTTTCTAGATCCTTAGAAAGTGTATCCTTCTCAGAATTAACTTCCTCACGGTTTTTTGAAATAATTTCAAAATCAAGGTTTTCCTATCAAGATCCTTCTAAAAATCTAATATTTCTTTAGTTAGTATAGAAATCTTAGATTTTTCCTTATCAAGATTTTTGTTGACTTTAGAATTTTCATTATCAAGAATCCTAGAAAACCTAGAATCTTCTTCATAGGTAGGTAAAGAATTATCCTCATCAGAAGAAGATTCTTCATCAGAAGAGTTATAATATTTACTATCACTATAATTTGCATTCAAGGATAAATTGGTCAATGAATCACCATTATGCACCTTATCCATAAAGAAATGATTTTCAATAGGTATTCTGGATATTAGACCAAGACTCTTCTGTCTAGAATATTCATAATCTGATGATTCACCAGAAGAGTCTCCACTACTTGCACTATAGGTGTCATTAGATTTCAAAACATTCTTAGCTTTCTCTTTATAGTAATTATTTCTATTTCTTTCATAATGATTCTTCTTTCTTTAATTTCTCTTAGGCATAGGATAATTAGGTATTATATATCCAGTTCTTTTGCATTATTAACCCGTAACTTCTGAGTCTTTCTTGTCTTTCTTTTCATTCTTCTTGTATCTGGATTGAATGTTATTATGTCTCAAAATATTGTTCATTCTTCAAGAAATATTGCCTAATTCATTTTCTAAAGATTCACTTTCACTATATTCAGATTGTATAACAACCTTATTTGATTTAGATCTTGTAATTCTCTCGGGAGTCATGGATTTCGCATGATTAGATGTAGCTATAAAATCAACACTTCGATTCCAATTATTCTTCTTAACAATATCAACATATATATTCATTATACTCTAATGTTAAAGAAGAGTTACAAAAAAGTTCATCAAGAGAAATCTGAGTAACCTTTCTGTTTTCATCTATAGTTGTTCTCTTGGATTCCCACTAAATGGACATGATGTCTATGATCTTGTCCACAAGAGATTCATCATCTAATCCCTTTTCACCCATGTATTGTAAACTGTTGACGATATTTATGAATATCTATTGCGCCTTACATATGGGTTCTCCATAACGAAAGAAAAAAACATGATATCTAGCTCTGAGTATGGATCTTCTAGTTTCAATAAATTTATAAGTACCAAAATGTGTAACTTCAAGCTTCTTCCAAATACAATTTTCTACTTCACAAGATGAAATTGGGATATATATATTTCTAGTCATGGAAAACAACAAATTTTTTCATACCTTATAATTCAGTTGATATTCATTCTATTATTGGTTGGTGAATGTACTAATTTCCTTCTTAGGGATTTTATATCCTCTAGTAAGCATGAAAAAATTGTCTACTCTAGTGTTGATAATAAATTTCTTCATGCGATCTCTACAATATTTGTAATCATTCCAAGTAAAAATAGGTGGCCTAGTTAGATTTATTTTGTCAATGGAACCAACATTGATTCCTTCTTTATCAAATAAAATCTTTCCACAAAAACTTGTTAGTAGTAAAGATATGTGATCCTGGAAAAAACATCCTCAACAAGGAAAAAGTAGAAGAATGGAAAACTGGAACAAGGAAAACATATATGTGAATATAAGTATTTCAGAGACCTAATCTGTTACCAATTTTTGGATCGAAATGATGAACAATACTGATTTTAGTATCATAATAATGATGCTCAATATACAATAAGGGGTGAATTGTATACTTTAAAAATTCTTTGGATCTTTTAAAGATGAATATGTTTAACAATGTTAAACAACATAATTCACAAAACCTCTAGTTCTACCAACTTTCTTGATTCCGAAAATGTGATTGAAAAAATTTAATTCTAGAAAATATGGTTCTGGAAATGAAACTTAGAAAAAGTTTACAAAGATAATGATTCTACCGTAAAGCATATAGAATATTACTAAATCAGAGTATACATGTATAACAAATTATAAGATAGTTTTACTTTCCTAAAAATAAAAAATGTAGTGGAAAACATTAAACAAACAAGTAACAAGTAGTAAATATTATAACCCAAAGAGAAGGTTATCCAACAACCTTGGATAAAGGTCCCTTGATTTATAATTTCAATAAAGTCTGTCTTACCTACACCAGGGTAAGCCCTCGATACAAAGATCAGAGTCTATCTTGCTATCCCTCCAAGCCCCCAACGTTATGGTAGTCAATACCTTTGTCTTTCTAAACAAGGAATTTCTCAAACTTTAAGGTAGTTGGAACTTCTGTCTTCCTATCCCTAGAAGCCCTCGAATATAACCAGCAACATTCAGAGTCACATAAAGAAAATCTGAACAAGACGTTCAGTACGAACTAAGCATGAGAGACTCTCTCTAGAAATCACTTCACCAGGGTGTAATCTCTAAAGTTGTATAATAGTTCATCAATGATGTGAGCTCTTTTAAATGAGCTCATATTTATATGAAGAGATTCAACGGTCGGATCCCTCCTCCAATGATCATATTTTCCTTGAATTTCAGAGGGACCTATACACGTGTCACTCAAACAATTCTTACGTTGTAACTAAATGCATAACATAGTTTTGTAACCAAAATAAGAGTAAGAAAAAAACATGGTTACATAACCGAATTCATTTTTTAGAGTCTAAGGAAAAATGAAAGTTTGGAATCTATCCAAAAACTCATTCGGTGTCTATAATACATACTTATTCAGATTCTATCTTCAAAAGAATTCAGAACCTGGATTCTATGAATTCCAGAGTCTGAACTTACTATGTTTAGAGTCTGAATTCATTAGAATTCGGAGTCTGAACTTACAATGTTCAGAGTCCAAATTTAGAGATCTAGGAGTCTGAACTCAGAAAGTTCCAGAACCTGAATTCAGAGAACTCGGAGTCTGAACTCAGAAGAGTTCAGAGTCTGAATTCAGAGAATTCAGAGTTTAAATTCGGATTCTAAAAACATAATTCATTATATCTAAGTACATATAAGATTATGAGGTTTTGGATATGAAACCTTATTTGACACTTATAAATAAAATGAACAGTGAAAAACTTGGTAGGGATAAATTTCCTTGGGAAAGAAAAATCTCCTAATGAAAGTAAAACATTGGGTAAATAAAATTTTCCTTAAGATAAGGGGTTTGTGATTTTAAAAAGATGGAGTAATGGAAAATTAATAAGGAAATATTATTGAATCAACAATATCCCAAAAAATGAATGAATTAAAAATTAATAAGAAAACCTTATTGACTCAACAGTCAAGACATAAGGTTTGTGGATTTTCAGACTCACTTTTATTTTAGTGAGACTTTTTCCATATTCACCAATTGTTTCTTTTGTTAGGCATATATAATACACATGAAACTATTATATGATCATATTACATTTATTTTTGGGTATTTACATATAAATTTGATCATCATTATTTCATGGGGTTTATTGTTCTAACTTTAAAAAATTGGAAATAGATGTTTTTATCAATTTCTCTTCTTTGAGGAATAAGTTATGTTATGCACCTATATTGTTTTAGGAGCTGTATATAATGATATTTGACATGTTGTGTCATTTATCTACTTATTTTATGATTTTATAAATTTTGAATAATTTTTCTTTCTTTTCAGTAAAAAATATATGTTCCGTCAAATTTTTTTTCTAAAAATGTTTTAAAAGTGTTTTACATGATCATATATGCATTATCAAGGAAATATATATCAATTATATTTAAAATGGTTTAAAAATATTCCCATATAGTGTTTCAAGTTTATTTCAAATGAAAACGGTTTTATATATGTTTTATTATTTAAAATGTTTTTTCAAAGTGGAAAGGATATTTTCAAACAATATTAATTCAAATGATATTTAAAATTCATTTTCAATTTATGATAACATTATTTAATGTTTCTAATTATTTAATGGGGTTACATTTCAAGGATATCATCCTTATTATTTCCATGGTTTATTTTTATTAATTATTTATGTTCTTGTGTCAAGAATATGTATGGTTTACATTATTTTGTCTTTGGGACCTATATCTACCACAAATACACTGGGTAATGATTTATTTCTCATGAGATAATTATGTGAAAAAAGTCTATATGCTTGATCCACTATGGGATGAAGCAGAAACCTGATCCACTATGTGAACAAGGGGAAACCTGATCCCTTATAAGGAATGTAATGTGACTAGGGAAAATGGTGTGTCTCTCCTCATAGGTATTTTCCCATGAAATTACCTGATATATTTTTGAAACCCACCTTGACTTATAGGGAATGATATTACATGTTAGTGTGTCTTCCACAATTCAATTTCATGTTTTTATGTTATGATTTCATGGTTTATTATTTTGAATCCATTATTATTCATTTATTATGGACTACCAAACATTATGAAAGGAATAATGTTTATGGTCTTTGATATATATGGTATGATATTAAAATGGTATTCTTATGTTCTCATACCCTTATGTTTATGTTATTCTTACGTATCTAAATTTTTTACCCTTAATGTGCAAGTGAGATCACCAATTATTAGTTTTTATTTTCTGAAGATAAGATGAAAGTTATTAATTATGATATTTGAAAAATAGTTCTAGTTATGAAAAAATAGGTTGTAAAAATATATAGATGTATTATTTACCAGTTGTTTATGTTTTAAAGTATCCAATGGAACTAAATGAATATAGACCTTAGGCGTGTGCTTGGGTAATGTATGAAATATTCTAGAAAATTTATATATTTTCTATGTACGTTCATCATGGGTCATTATATAGAAAGTGTAACTGTAATATGAAATTTCAATTTTGGTCAACCACCATGAGCGGTCCAACATACATTGGAACAAACATCACTTTTTTTACCAAGTTTCGTTGACTATGTTCGGGTGACACATTTAGTAAGACATCATCACTCAAAAAATATAAACATTTGTGTCGATTATCCTCATACTCTATCAATCATATTTGAGCCATATTCATCCACTTTTATATCATTTGGATCTTATCTATAGTCTCATAAACAAGACTTGTTTCAATCAATGATGTATCTAATATTTCTTACCAATATAGTGATGAATGAAAAGGATGGTCATACAAAGCCTCAAACAGGGCCATATGTATAATATCTTGATAGATGTTATCGAACAATAACTCAACCAAAGGAATATGAATATCCTAAGAGTCACTAAAATACCTAACAAAATCCCTGAGAATATCTTCCAATACATAAATTGTGTGTTTTGATTTCCCATCCATAAATGGATGATATATTGTGATCATACTAAATGGGCTTCCAAGTGACTTTTGTAATGACTTAAAATAATAAAGAAGTAAACTTAGGTTCTATGATAGAGGCAATTAAAAATAGAATTTCATTAAAATTAACCACTTAATGTTTATAAAATTTTTTTAAATCATCTACTGGGTTGGATTATCTAGTAGGGAGAAAGTGTGTCAACTTAGTGTGTCAATCTAAAATCATCCAAATAGAATCATGATTCAACAATGTTTTCAATATACCTATGAAAAATTCTATATAAATATTATACCACTTACATACCAGTATAGGAATAAATTATAGTATACCATCTAGTATTTAATGTTTATCCTTTAAAATCTAACAAGTTATATATTTTATAAAAAAATCCATAATGTTGTGTTTCATAACTGACCAACAGAAATGATCTTTCATTACCTTATAATTTTTTTAACACCTATATGAGTTGAGTATTTTTAATTATTATGTGTTGAAATAAGTTATTACTGATGAGTATGAGGATCTGTAATCATATTTTAAAAAAATATCAATTAATTATCATCCTCTATCCTACCTCTAGAAGTCTCCCCACCAATTAGGATTTACCCATTAGTGATACAATCAGGATCTAACATTTGGTGTCTTCAAAAACTTTTATCATGTCCGAAACAATATTAACTTGAAATCAAACCATGTGATAATTCTATTTCAAACACTCCAAATACTTGGTAGTAATAGTACTCATCATCTTCCACTGGTTATGAGTTTTCCTCCCTACTTTATCATGTGAATGGAAACTCAAAGCATCTGATGTTGAATTTATTTTCTAAATAATATTCACTAGTAAAAAATATATATTATAAGGTAATACATCCATATTTTTGGAATCATGGTCAAGAATATCTAAGAGAATATGCATTTAAAACTATTATGGTCATGGAAGCCTGTGAAATTTTTACCAACGATGTTATGAAACCAGGTATTTGATCCATGGAAAATCATAGCTTGCTCTAGTTCATTTTTTGTATATTTATTATCATGCTATCAAGATTTCATTAAACCATAGGCCACAATATGATCTTAATTTATTATAACACAAAGTAAACTATTTCTATATGTATCACAATATACCATATAACACTAACATGGTTCTAAAAAATTTGGACGGGTTCTTATATGTGATAATATTTAAGATTTAGAAATAATTTTTTGTA
Organism: Viscum album; assembly: GCA_963277665.1. NCBI lineage: Eukaryota > Viridiplantae > Streptophyta > Magnoliopsida > Santalales > Viscaceae > Viscum > Viscum album. The sequence goes on along the minus strand of OY728143.1, from coordinate 953,841,157 downwards.
CTCATCTGCCAATGTGAATAAAGCACCATTTCTTTTTAGATAATTCTTGGGGAGATAATACATTGATAAATCCTGAATAAAGTGATTATAGTAGATTTATAATCCTAGTAAACTGTGTATAATGAAGAAACTATTTGGTTTTTTCTAAGAGATGGCCACTTTTATTATTTTGAGGAACAACTGCTATTTATTCTTAAAATTTTTTATGATTATGTAAGTAGAATTATTGGATATATAAGTAATTCTTGTAAAATATAGTATATTGTCAGTGATCATGCAATATTCTCAATATGATTTCAAAATGTTCATAATGGTCATTACATTTTGAATAGAAACCCAAAATATCACCAATAAATAAAACAATAAAGGTGTCATGGTACCTATGGTAGTGATTATATATCAATGCCATCAAGAATGTAGGTAAATTTTTATACCAAAGTGTATGGTTACATATTCATAATGGCCATATTTAATCTCAAAAGTTTTATTCAAAATATCGTATATCTGGACACTATGATGATGATATCCTGAGTATATATCAATATGGTAGAACAACATGGATTCCTTTAATACCTCAAAAATTCATCAATTCAAATAAGAGGATACCAATATTAAATGATAAATTGATTTAGTTTGTGATAATGAACACATAAGCAGAGTGAATAGTTATCCTTCTTGAAAAATAAAATCCTATAGCCTAAGGTGATGTACTATGTATAAAGAAAGCATTACTTTCCAAATATTCTAGCCAAACCTTTAACTCTAAATGCTCTATTGAAGACATTTTAAAAGATAGTAATGAAATATGGATTTTACCTAGAGTATATTGATTGAAAATTCAATATCCCATTCAGGTGGTAACCCTAGTAAATCATTTAGAAAGACATTTTTGTATTGATCCACTATGGAAGGGAGAGACTCATTTACTATTTCTTAAATAGTGACTATGGTTATTACTGTAAAATTTCCAGAGGCTGTTTTTTCCATAGTCATTAAATGTCCCACTCTACCTGCATTTGTATCTCAATCACTATCAAATACTTGAAAAAAATAGGTATGTGAACATAATTTGATGAGTGTATTAGTATATATGGGCTTTAAATCACACCATCAAATCCCTCCTAAATATTAAATAAAAAACAACTATCTCTTGAATTGCAAACTCCCAAAGAAACTGTACTGTATCAATGAAAATAAAACATTATGAGCATTTGAATCCTATTATATATAATTGTCCAAGGTGTGTCTTCATAATCAAGATATGAGGAATCATGTCCCCATGTTGTCCCAATTGATCAACTATAGAATAATCAGGTATAGAATATGATGCACCAGTATCAAAAAGATAATAATATGGGAGGAGTTTCAATGAATTGTTCCTCACATATTGGTGGGACCCTATTTACTATTCATCGTTGCCTGTTATGATATATAAATATAATAATCAGATAACATAGGACTAATATTTTTTCCTTGGAGAGGTTTTAACTAATTAATTTATGTTTTCCTGAAGGTGATCAGGTTCCCTTATATCTTTGGATGAGAACTAGTCTTATGGGACTATTCCATCAAAGCATACAATCCCTAAGGATGGGTATGAAAAATTACACATATTTTTGTCATAAATTCATGTAAATACATATTTTAACTCTATTTATTTCTATAGTGGTGGAAATTACTTTTTTGGTGTAATGTATTCTTTCTTCATTTGTATAAGAATATCTCATTGGAAACAAACTTGTTTGGTATCTGAACATAGAGTAAAATAAATAGAATCATTAGTCTTATTTTAAGGTGTTCCACCTACTCAAGAAGAGATGTCCATATTTCATTTTTTTTCTAGTATGATTTCCCACCTATTCTAGTAGGAACAAACATAACTCCTCCAATATGATTTATTACAAGATCTCTTTCTGTCACTATATCCCTAGCAACCATCTATATATAATCTATTATAGAGAGTATAACTATCATTGATCGAATCACTCGTCATAATACAAACTCAATGACTTGTTCATTCAAGGATTTAAAAGTATCCAATTTTAGAGTAAAACATACTATGTTCGTAAACTTATCTTCATACTCTATGACAGAAAGGTTTTCTTAATTTAAGATGATGAAGTGTTTTATTCTTGTATCTTGAATGTGTGAGGATATAATTTTTTGTTGAACAATTCATAAAAGTAATCTTATAGAATTTATTATATTGTTCTATCTTGGATAACAAAATCCCACCATTTTTTATCTACACTCATACAACATATAGGTTTCTGAATTAGTCTTTGGGTATTCTGGTGTACTCAGAAAATTGAAAATTATTTTTATTCAGTTTATCCACACTTTCTCTTTTCTAGGATCATAATCACACTGTAAAACTAGTGGATTCAATTATAAAAACTACATTGAATGGTAAAATTTCCATGTTCTATAATTTATATTTACTTTTTAAATGGATTTATAGGATTTCACAGTGCTCAGTTCATTTCTTTGATTCACATGTGGCTCAGGTGCAATCACATTTTTTTCGACCATTTCTTATTGATTTCAAAGGCATCGACCCGATCCATTCCCTATAACTAGAATAGATACCAATATGTCATGACACTATGGAAACTGAGGTATTATAAAATTTCAAATCTACATAACCAACCAATACTAAAATAATCATTTAAAAAATCATCCATTTATTAATTTTAATTATTTTTTACAAAACATTAATCAATATATGAATAATTAAGTTCCAGTGGGAAGTCTAAGTATTAATAAATGATATGATACAATAATTGGCTAATCCAATGACAATGAGATGAAAAATTTCCTAAAAGATCCTCATAATAATTTTTTCACACAAACCATCCTTGTTACTTGAGGTTTAGTATAAAAAGGTTATATACAAATTTTTAAGATATAAATTTTTAGTTCAAAAATTCTTATATCCTATTTACCATCCCTACTAAAACACCGAAAAATAATGATTTCATTTGTAAAACCCTTCCCTAAATTATTGGATTGAGTGGAGGAAGAGGTGATACTAACATTAGGGGAATCCCTCAATACACCAATTAGTTGAACTAAATTCTATGGTCTTAGTAAAATGTTGTGGAATGATTTTAAAAAAATAAAAACTAAACCTGATAAGATAAAACTATAGCTATAGTATGAACTAGAAGATTCTTGGGAAAGTAAACCATAAAAATCAATGGAATATTGAGAAAAACTATATTAGGATAATAATATTAATGTAATGATATTTCTAGTATAATATTCAAACAACATACAGACTCTAGAATCCATGTGTAACCACTCCAAAAAATGATACTGAAACTCCCCAAACCTATCTACATCAACCATATCACAGATATTAAGGAACTATAGTAGTGAAGTAAGAAACTTTTACCTTCCCTATATCTCAATAAATTAAACATGCAAATTCACCAATGTTCCCAAGCATGGGCTGAGAATAACAATTAGTAGGTAATCAAAATAAAATTCCCAAAACATTCCACTATGATAAGAAAATTTTTTTACATTTATATAAATAATGTAAGAAGAAGACAAAAATATTATATAATTTTTTTAATAGTTTAAATTTATGAAAGTAGTAAAACAAATAATTTTGTCTTTCATAAACACTTAGAAAAACTATACCATGTTCACACCCGCAAAAAATCATTCCTTGGACAACCCTATACTCACAAGTAGTGAGTAATCACTTCACTAATCCATCGCTAGATGACCCAATTTGATGATGATAATTTAGAGCATTATCTATTTCAATTATTCTATCTTTTTTATGGTGGTACATCCAAACATGATCCACCCCACATGATAATGTACACACACTAACCCGATTATTCCATGTTTCATATGAAAAAATTTAGTGAGAACATAAATTCCATCAAGATTATTTATAAAGAAACTTCATTTCAATATTTCAAAACCAAACATTTTGAAATTACTTCAAAATAGTGGTTTTCCATATGAATTTCCATATATATTTCCAAAATAAAACATGAGAATTATATAGAAAATCTCAAGCCATTATGTTCTAGAATACTATAATGGGAGATAAGACACATACCTCAATTTGGATTCCATGAAGGATCTAAAGTGATTCCACAAATTATATATCTTTCTTCAATTACTATATTAAATTCCAATAACATCTCATCAAAACACATCCAATCCTTTAGATTTTGTTTTTACAACACCGATCTATGTTAATGTTAAAGGAAAACTAAGGATATCCAAGATGAGATGAATGAATAAGGTCCTAACATTATATTTCTAGGATCATACTCCTAAAGATTCATTGGAGTTGGAGTCTAGAAATTGATGATCAGTGAAAACCATATAAGGAAACATGGAAGTTGATTGGATGAGAATAGAAAATGCATGAGGAGTTATAATCCTTTATCAGGTTAAGATAGTCTAAACTCTAACCGATTTATGATGTGAATTATGAATTCACATTGGGTTCCCTTAAGAGGTCACATATGCCAAAATAAGTGTCTCCTTGTATTGAAATTAAAATAAAATTATCCTCATGAATCAATATCATGTTGTGAACTGAATCTATCCAAAATCCATTCACACCTTGAACATAACTCACAAAACATTCCCAAAAATGATTCCCATCATGACTAACCATTCTCGGAATGAATATTTCCTATATCTATATTAAACATAATTCTGCCTTTAACTCTCAAAACTAGTACATTAATTTATCCCTGCAATTCCAATCATGATATAAGATGCATATTACAAAAATGTACCTCAAAAAGGGGTGCAATAATATATCATGAAATTATATAAAATTTATGGAATATAAAAATTCTAATAAGTTTTCAAACCCATGACTGTTTGTGTGATTTTTAGTAAGGATAATGAAGTACTAAATGTTAATCAGATAGAGTTTAGAAATAATATTGGAAGTATGTTATATCTAACTACATCAAATCCAGATATAGTGAATGTTTTTAATTTTTTCAAAGTTACGTAAAGCGTCCATATATGAACGTTTCAAACAGAATATAGAGACATATTAAATTAACTAATAATTTTGTATGAATGGAAAGGTAAAAATTATTTTTTGGGTTCATAGATATTGATTATATAGATATTGTTGTTGATAAAATGTCCAAATTTAGGGAACTATTCTTTTTAGGAATAAATTGTGGAAGATAACACTATAATAGAAAAAATTCCCTATCATTAAATGCTTATAGAGTTTGAATATGTTGGTTTTATAAAAAATACATAGAAATTATATGGATGAAAGAAAAACATGACGATTTGGGTAATGTTATGATGCTCTCATTTAGAGCCATATGTTAGAATCATATGTGATAATCAATGTGAAATTGATTTATCCAAAATGATAGTGTAATATTAAAACATATTAACATTAAATATAGTTTTATCTAAGAAAATTATGGATCTAGAATTGTAAAGGTTGAGTACGTGTACACATGATATATTAAATGTGTATTCATTTAATTAGAGAGTTAAAACATTATTTTAGTTAAATTTTATTACATATTATAATAATACATGAATTTAGTGATGAATATTATTTTTATATATAATTAATTTATAATATTAATTAGTATATATATAAAATTTTGGGAATGTGGTATTTTTATCCCGTGTACACCCACCTAGTGTGAGGCATATGATTGGTGACTACTAGTGCATGGGCATAATGACAAGGGATATCATTGTATGGAAAACCACATCTGGTCTAGGATGATGCATGATCAATGATATTGTTATCATTATAGTGTAGGGTTTATTCTTGGGTGATATGGAAAATAAGAATAGGGTGGGTATGGCATTCTCCTTTGCAGCACATGGATAAGCATGAAATAATGAATATAATTTGGGCCACAAGGCCCACGATCCAACTTTATTGGGGGTATTTATCCATCTAACTCATTGGGTTTTCAATCCATTAGTTCTATAGGTCATTGAATTTTTTTGATAAGGGTCATTATGAGTGCTTTACAATCCTAGTAATAATGAATGAGGCATGACCTACTTGTGTACCTATGAGATGTTTGTAGTTTGTAATCTTATCATCCCCAACAAAGATTATTATTAAAAAATATAAATAAGTTAATATATTTTTAACCATAAATATTAATATAATTTTATTATAAATTTGTTTAATTTTTTATTTGGTTTAGTAAGTTTGTGTGTGAGTCTAGATTGATCAATTTTTCATTCCATAATAGTTTGGATAAAGAAATATATTCCCTAACAAACTCAAGTATGATATTCAAGGGTATCATAGAATTGTCTACATGGGTAGGGCCAGTGGAAGTATTTATTCTTATAGATACCCCTATATACAATCACTTTTAATGATTTTGGATAATATGGGGTCCCCTGGGGTGTTATCGCGACTATTGTGTCTCCAGAATTTGATGGGTTAAAATATATTGATCTCTCATAATGTGTATTTATGTGAATTTATTGATAAATATTATTAATATTATTATTAAGGATATAAATTTTTTATTAATATAACGAATCATGTTTCTTTATGTTGATCCTTTGAATATTTGAACATATATCTCTCAATTTTTCCCATGGGGTCGACCTTGTGTTTTGGTGTCATATGATGCTGAAATTAATTTATATAATAATGAAAAAATTCATATATATTTGGAATAAATTTTTTCCATTTATATGGTTAATATATTGTAAATATGACACTATGGTTGTTTATAGGATGTAGTGTTTAGCATATGTGAGATATATGGGTAGTGTACATTAGATGTTCTATGGACATTTGACATTGGTTAGTATGTTAAGTAAATAAATAAATAATTTACATAATTTATAAAATACCCTAAAAACCTAATTCCCTCACAATAAATTTTACATTATATAAAATCACCATTGATAGCCACATAAACATGGGATGTTAGGGAGTAGGTGGATAAGGAGAACCCCATTGATCCAGATGACCCAAGAATGTGGGTCAAAGATAATTGTGAGTTGAAAAATGAACGTAGTGGTATCATAACATTATTTTCTAGAAGATTTTTTCTTCCCCAATGATCTAACCATTACTAATATAGGGCTTGTTATATTGTTGTATTTCTACCCATCGATTTATTTTTTACCACAAATTTCATATACTATTATCTTTATGGGATTAACATACATCCCCCAAGCCTAATTTTAAATAGTATTCTTGAGCATATTTTTTTATATATTCTATAAAATTAAATTCACTATTGTTCCTAATTTATGTAATAATTGGTTTGGAACACATTGATGAATTTTGAATTTCACTTTATTCTTATTCTTTTCCCACCACTATTCTTCATATTCTTTTTTCCTAACCATGAGGTTGGTGATTGGACCTAGAATGGTTGGATTTGAATGTGATAATACCCAATAAAACATAAGGGTTGTGTAAATGACATAGATATCGGTTTTGAGGATTTAATGATGCATAATGTTGGTTTTTTTAATGATTTTGAGGTTTTGGGACCCAGATGGTTGTGGATGATATGCTAATCACTAATCAAGTAACCAGAATCTCATTTTACGACCACCGGAGACTAGGAAACAAAGATCAAAGATGAAATACTTTTGTTTTAGATGATTTATGTGACCAAAATTTTAATGGAAGGGCCAAAAATAGGTATTTTAGTAATGCATGAATACTATGGTTCACTATATGTGAAAAAAAATTAACTATACATTGTTTACCCTAGAGGAACATACACCGTGCTATTTAAGTTTTCAATGTGGGTATGGTTTTGGCCATGTGGAATTTCACACATAGTATGGTCGGGTCCACATTTCATGTGACACTACCTGTATAGCTAATTCATGTGTTGAAGGAACACTCCCCTAACCTTGGGTGGGTATACACTCCAAGTCCTAATAAGGACATGTTTTGTGAGGGAACAAGGAAATCCAAGATATGTGTTATGAGTATATTCCAAGGACCATAAGAGAACACACTGACTGTGTTCCCCTATGTAAACACCATTTTGAGCCACATTTATAGCCAAGACAAGTCAGATAATGAATCACCCATGCATCCAAGTAGAGTCATATTCCATGTGACCCTATGTACTCTCCATATACTTTTTTAGAAACTTATACCTTGTTTATATCCTTCATCAAGATGTGGATTTAGGACCATGGGTTACATATTATGAGTATTTTTCTATATATTATTTGATTGTGACCTTCCATTCCAAATTATAGATATGAAGCGAGGTGATGTAAGTTGGACAACAATGATTATATTGTAGCAGTAACTAGGTGTGCTTAGCAGAGTGTTACCAGGGTTGGTACCCCCATCTCCTATGTGGTGGGTCCACCATATCCTTTACATAGTTAGTGATGTAACTACACCACATTATAGAGTGTGCTGATATATTTTCTGTGTACTGCTACTAAACATCATTGTGCACTATAAGTGCTCATGTCAAATAATAGATTTTTTCTTCCTTGACTACGACACACAATGAAGAGGTTTTGGTCCTGAATACATATTAAAGAGAGGTTAAACATGAAGAATGGTTTGGATTTAGTTTTCGATAAACAATGTAGAATAGTGAAGAGGTCCATGCCCTCCACCCTAATTCATGTGAGGTTACATGTGGTGCTTAGAATAAGATATGGGCTTTTAGAAGCTTTATGCTAACTTATCATTCATAGCTGGATGTGAAGATGGATATACTTTTTCTCTCTTCATTTGATTTTCTTTTGATCAAATCTATTTTATATATTCTCTTCTCTCTTAATTTAGAATTTATTTATTTAAACCCACATCATACAATTGAAATAAATAAAATATCCCATAAAAAGGGAAAGTGGGAAACATAAAGGTAACCTAATGATATGAATATATATAATTCTATATAGGAGGAACATTATGCGTAAATTAAAAAGATGGATTTTTAAGGAAAATTAATTCCAATGGACTAATAAAGAGTGAAAAAGAACATTGTCAATATGAATTCAATGAAAATGAAACCACAAGCCAAATATGAGGGTAAATAGACATTTATATCTTTACAAAAGATAGAAATATGATAAAATTTTATTTGACAATCCTATTTTTGAAATTTGAAGGATTTATAAACCATATGGACTAAAAACATAAATAAATATTCATGAATGATAAGTAAAATTTCATCCTTTAACCAATTTCAACAAAAATGGCATCTTTTTCTCTAGATAATGAGTATTCAAGATGAATTTTCTTATTCATAAATCACAAAAATCAACTTTCAAAGACCAAAAAACCATAATATGGATAGTCATGTTATTCTACCAATCTATAGATATTAGCCTAAACCAAATATTTTATCAAATGGTTAGATAATTTCCAAAATGAATAAACCATCATATTTACACTAATCAGAAAAGTTAAATAGTAATACCCAATATTCATCCAAATATTTCCATAAATACTTATCCTTAATGTTCTATAAACATGTCTTGATTATGTTTGAAATCAAAATATTTGAATGATTTGATCATATATTCTTCCAAGAAAAATCAATCCTTCTACCAAAAATAAAATCCCAATTGTTTTTGAAATAAAAATAATATTATCCTATAATAATGTCATGCTAACCAATATATCACCTAGGCCAATGGTAGGGGAAAAATCTTTTTCATCCTTTGGTAAAGGGTTCAATCCCCATCTCCTTGCAAAAAGTGATGGTTATCACCCAACATACAGGTTGCCCATTTTTTCCCATGAAACATGAAAAATAATTCCACCCTTAGTAACACTTTTTGTTGATCATAGGGGTTAAATATACCTCAACCCAAGAAATTGGATCCAAAAAATCAATTGATTACTTTAAAATGACATCACTTATAATATAAAATGGATTTCAAAACATTAAAATTATGATCATCCTTAATCTTATAGAACAATAATAGTATCTAAAATCTTAAGATAACCTCACATGAGAACATTCTAATCTTAAAATATTATCTAATATAACCTTTGATACCAACTATAATAGCTCATAACCTACACTCTCAAATCCTATGTTGAAATCGTGAACTTTACATTTCAATATTTAATGCCGATAGTTGTGACCTAAATTTTTTTCCATCAAAAACTTACGACAATAAAAGGAAAACATGGATCAATTAAATTACAAAGGAACTTTTAGGTTTATATTTTTAAAAAATTAAAACAAATCCTATATACCAAAAACATAAGTCATCAAATGAACATTTATCCCATTTAACTGAGTTTTTCTTATTTAGAATTTGGTAATAAAATTCATTAATTTTATATATTTTATAGACATAAATAATTATGAATAACTATTTATATCTACGGTAAAAGGAAACATAATAATGGGGGGATAATATTATCAGTAAGGGGTAAACAAAAGAATTAACAATTGAATTTCATCAATGAGTATAAGAGTGCATAAGGGTATAATGAAATAGTAAAAGTGAATGAGAAAATCATAATGAAAATCATACCCATAAATACCTAGATCATTAAATATAAAAACATGGAAATGGAAAGAGTTATCATAATCAATAATCACAAGGCATCTGATACCAATATCGATAATGAGAAGTATTATAAACTCATAGAAAGAATAAATAAAACATGTACATAACCTGGGAAATCACTACTACAAATATGAGCTATAGCCACGGACCTATAGCCACTATTTTATAGGTCCATGGCTATATCTTTTATACTACCACGGTTAATTATTTCATCTATGGCTATATCCAACAGCCCCATTTTTTTCCAAACCCATCGGGCTCCTTCTCCTCCCCCTCGCGATTCCTCCTCCTCACCGCGCCTTCCCCCTCCACGACGCCTCCACGCCGACGCCTCCTCCGCGCCACGCCCTCCTCGCCTCACCCTCCTCACCGAACCATCCTCTCCGCGCCCTCCTCCTCGCCGAGCCCTCCTCCCCGACGCCTCCTCGCCGTGCCCTCCTCCCCGACGCCTCCTTGCTGATGCCTCCTCCACGCCGCGCCCTCCTCGCTGCGCCCTGCTCACCTCACCATCCGCGCCGCACCCTCCTCTCCATGGTGTCAGTGAGGATTACTCGGTTATGGAACTGAAGAATATGGATGAGGGTGGTCCAAATAATCCCTCCGTTTTCTCATTTTCAACAAGCGGCAATGTATCAGAATAGGTTTAAGGGAGTGAGGCCACATTCATGAAGAGTTCTACAGAAGTGGGAGGTATTGTGATGGATAACCATTTTGATCTTTTGTCATATGATGAACTAGTCCAGAATTTTGAACAATACATGGTCAGAACCGTTGGAGAGGAGCAGGTCCCTGAAAATTGGTCATGTGATGAATGTTCTTTCCACTTTTTAGGTGATTTAGAGGACGAGGTTCAGGATTAAGTTTATCCATGTATGAAAAGAGTAAGATAGGGAGGGTCAACTAGAAAGATAAAAGGGATTACTCATATTTTTCTCTACCAATGGGGGCTAGGTCTATGAATATGTCAAAGGAAAAATAGAAGGATTGTAACCCACCTCTCCAAGGTGGTCTTTTAGTAGTGGGATATTCTTGATAATCCTTTCAAAATTCTTGTGAAATCATAAGATGATGAACCAATTAAATATACCCTTTCGTTTACATTGAACAATTATAAAATTGAGGATATTTGTTTTTATAAGAGGTTGGAGGAGGTTGAATAAATCATTTATAACTTATAAACACTCCTAGGATCACTGTTTTTTCTTTAAAAAGAGCAAGATGACAAAATTAATGAAGTTTTTTATTTTATTGAACAAGATTTTATTTTATATTAATGTGATTTTTTTGTGTATGATATTGATTTCTCTTCTCCCTATGTATGTTTTGTAGAATCAAGTGAACTTTATGATTTACTAGAGTTACATTAGAAGGTTATTAATATACCTGATGAGAAACTTCTGAAAATCAAAAAATCTAATTGTAATTCAATGTTTGGGAGTGGTCGTAGAGAAAGAGGATATTTTAAAGTTGAGCACTAATGAAAAAGTGGATATTGATACATATGTGGTTTCTAATAATGAATTTATAAATGATATTTAATCAGATGAAAAATCACATCCAAGAATTGAATTTTTACTATTTATTCACATCACTCCTGAAGTTGAAGAAGATGGAATATACCCCCTTTCGCCCCTTTCCACTACTCCTAGGAAGTTATAATTTCAAAGTGGTGAAATTAAAAGTATATGAAAATTGGGTGTTAAAAACCTATTTGAGTTGATTACTATAGCTAGAAAGAAGATTTTATGCTAGTTCTTAAGTAAGAAGACACATCCTCCATCTAATTGGGGTTGAATCAATGATTTTTCAACTGTGAGCAATCTAAATATAGAACCCCTTGGGGGATAAACCCAAGATTATCTTGTTACTTTTTTTAGTTTTTTTATTTGACCTTCTTTAATAAAGTTTTTTTGATTGAGGTCTTTTTTTGTAGGAAGTTAGGTGGGTCACTTCACATGGCATCCCATTTTGAGTAACTTCTTTCACTCTAAGAAAATTTTCAGGTTGTTTACTTCCACCCTTAAATTTTTAAGAGTTTAAATTCTTATTATATACTTCTAATTAAGTGTGAGGTAAGGGTACACAATTTTTTTCTAATCCTAAATTTTATAATTCTAAATCATTTTTTAAACATTACTTTTTATTGATTTTTATTAAAAAAAATTATGTTATTCACATAGAATTAGTGAATGTACGTTATAATTTCTATTTTTAGTACTTTGGTGAGCATAATTTCACATCCTATTGAAGTATATATTCAACGATTTTTATAGATCTAGAGATGTTATATTTCATAGTAACTTTGATCCAATCTACCTTAGTTTTTATTCTAGTTTTGTTCTATTTTGAACTTTAAATTTTATAAATTAATGTATACATTTACACTTATTGGAGATGAAATTTTGGAAACCAAAGGTATTTATTTAACAAGAAATGAAGGGAATTTTTTTCCAATGATCTCAAATGAATAGAGCATCTACACTATGGGAGTAATAGTTTAAATTCTGTGATTTTTCTACTTAAACTTGAAAATTCACTTCTTTTTTTAGTTGAAATAAATGGTTGGAAGTTTCCTTTTAATAAATTTTGTATGCTGAAATCATCTTGTTAAATCTGTTGGTTGTTGCTTCCTTTTTTACTACCTTTTTGTATTGAAATTTGGGTGTGTATGCTTATTTTAATGTTTTACTAAAAATCATTTTTGAACTTCAAATGTTAACATGCATCTACATTAAAATCCATGAATATGTGTTGAAGTTGTTAATATAGTAACTAGTGGGTATCATTCATGCATTTTGTGTGATTTTTTGAACTCTATGATCTTCATTTTTTTTAATATATTAGTTATATTATTTGTTTGTAATTAGATAAAAAAATTCTTTATTGTTACAAATTGATGCATATATCTAATTAATCATTTCTACCATAGAACGAGGTGGTTGGTGTTGGTTCAAATGCGGGCACGTTGGCATGCAACTGACAAGCAAGGGGGAACATCCATTCTTGGTAATGGGCATCTATGTGAACTTCACTTCTCAGTTATTGGTTTTGATTAGAGTGATATTAACATATTATTTTGTTCCCATGTAGTTTTACAAACATAAAATAAAAATTTAATCATAGTTTTATGGTTCCAATTCTAAAATATTTTTTATGAGCTGAATTCAACAGTACTCAATTGTTGTGCTCGATATGATTGTATCACCTTCTTTATTCCAAAAGCCTTTTACAGTTTGATGAAGATAGGGTCCAACTGGTGATGAAATTTTTGAAGCTCTAATTTCTAATAGTTTTTCATTTCAAAACAAAACATTTTCCTCTCAAGTATGCTTTGATTTGTGGTTCTTGCATCTACTATTTTTGCAGGATACATGTTTGTATTCCGGCACATAAACACAAATATATTTCTTATCAATTATTTATTCTCTACATAATTACTTCTGATTTATTTTGATCTTTCTTCTTTATTTCTTGTAGGTAAAATATAGGCTTAGGGTGAAAAAGAAATATGCACCCAATGAACTCTTAAGGCACCATTTTGTATGATGGTAACATTTTGGTAAGTTCATTTATTTCTTTTTACCATACTACATCATGTAGGTTGAGAGGGATCTTTGATTTGTGGTTCTTGCATCATATATTTTGGTCTTTTGTTATATTTGTTGGAAATATTCATTTTATGTCTTGAAGTATTTTTGATAATATATTCGGGATGTATTGACGTATGATAGGGGCTGGGTGGAGGGGGGCAGGGGGCAGGGTGCAGGGGGGGCAGGGTGGAGGGGGGAAGGGGGCAGGGGGCAGGGGGCATGGGCAGGGGGGAGGGTGGAGGGGGGCAGGGGTTAGGGGGGTATGGGGGGGGGGGTTCATGGGGAGTTGTGAAGGCTAAGGGGTTGGGTGGAGGGGTAGGGGGTAGGGGGTAGGGTGCAGGATGGAGGGGGAAGGGGGCAGGGGGAGGGGCAGGGGGCAGGGGACAGTTTCTCCATACCATTACTCCAATTATTTTTCTTGTTCTTTAATTTTGGGTCACTACACATGACTTTATCATACATGTATTTAGCTTTTGGATATTCATCTTCATTTACCATATTGGAGGTGATGATAACCTTCTAACTGATTGAAATTTCCTCATCATCATCATACCATAATACAGGACTTATGTGTGTAAATTTATCCATATACTATCTAGGATAAGATTGTGACTCTATAGAGGCCTTATTTTTAGTAATCATTGCAGCATGTACTTTCGTGAAACCCCATACTGATCATTATTTTTAGTAGGTAAGGGATTCTGCTGCAACTTATTTTTATGATCCTTGGGTGTACTCATATTCAGCGAACCTGTTGAGGTTTCCTTCCTGTATTGTTCCTAGATAACTATGTATGAAACATGCATGAGGGGTCCCTCAAAATGTATCATCATCAATTAATGATAGGTAGGAACCTGCAAGAATTTTTTCCCATTTTTCACCACTTCAGAACCATGATATGCAATCATGTTAGGTAAAGCATCCTAAAATCAACACCACTATGTAGGCATGCCATCAAATGTTGCCTCATTTGAAGTACTCTCTTCAAGACCAGCTACATTTGTATAGAGGTCCACATTGACTTTATGCATATTTTTCCCATTCGTGAGAATTTACATTAGGCTTTTCTACAAAGTTGCAAATACCTAAAGTCACATGGATCTGTACAAAACATCAGGGAATGGTGCCACCAAAATACATGCCCCTCGAACTGGATTTTCTATCCAATGTTTATCTCTCTATCAGGAAGGGGTACATTGACCTCATTCAAGGATATTCCCAGGGGTGGGACCTCTAGAGTAAATACAACACACTGAGAATAATCCATGTTTTTTTCATTAGAAGGACCATCCTAAGGTGATGTTGAAGTGATTAAGTCTGTAGTTTTCCCAGTATCCTTCTACACTGATATAACCCCTATCTTATCCACATTATAAGGGACAGTAGTGTATTTTCTCTCCAAGTCATATATTGGAATATTCATCTTACCGTTCCAACTTTCATAGTTAGAGACATCATTCCCCTTAATATTGTAAAAAGAACACTCCTTGTCCCTATTACATTCTGGAGAATGATGGAAAAAACATATAATTCATGTAGAACTGTGATTTCCTTTTTTATTGGATCAGAAAGTCTATACATTAATCTAGTTAGTTAAGACTACTTCTTCTAGAATAATTATATACATGTCCACATTCACATGGGTTATCACATAGTGTCAAAACCTTGGGTTATCGGTATGTATATCCAGCCAAATTGAGTTCCCCACGACTGAGAAAATTTCCCAAAAATTGTGTGAGTACCAATAGAGCTATCCAGGCCGGGGGTGGGGTGTCCGGCAGGGGGAGGGGTGTCCGACAGGAGGGAGGGGTGTCCGACAGGGGTGATGGGCTGTCCAGGCAGGGGGAGGGGTGTCCAGCAGGGGGAGGGGTGTCCAGCAGGGGGAGGGGTGTCCAGGCAGGGGGAGGGGCTGTCCAGCAGGGGGAGGGCTGTCCAACAGGGGGGAGGGCTATCCAGCAGGGGGGGTGTCTGGCAGGGGGGAGGGGTGTCCGGCAGGGGGGATGGGTTGTCCAGGCAGGGGGAGGGGTGTCCTACAGGGGGAGGGGTGTCCAGTAGGGGGAGGGGTGTCCACCTAGGGGGAAGGGGTGTCCAGGTAGGGGGAGGGGCTGTCCAGCAGGGCGGAGGGGTGTCCAGGCAGGGGGCGGGGCTGTCCAGCAGGGGGGCGGGCTATTCGGTAGGGGGGAAGGCCGTCAGGCAGGGGGCGGGCTATCCGGCACGGGGAGGGGTGTCCGGCAGGGGGGAGGGGTGTCTAGCAGGGGGGAGGGGGTGTCCAGCAAGGGGACGGGCTGTCCGGCAGGGGGGGAGGGCTGTACAACATGGGGAGGGCTGTCCAGCGGGGGGAGGGCTGTCCAGCAAGGGGGGGGAGGGATGTACAGCAGGGGAGGGCTGTCCAGGAGGGAGGAGGGGTGTCCCGCAGGGGGGAGGGGTGTCCAGCAGGGGGGAGGGATGTCCAGCAGGGGGAGGGGTTGTCTAGGCAGGGGGAGGGGCTGTCCAGGAAGGGGGCGGGGCTGTCCAGTAGGGGGTAGGGTCTATCCAGGCAGGGGGAGGGGCTGTCCAGGCAGGGGGCGGGGCTATCCACTGGGGGGGACGGGCTGTCTCGCAGGGGGGGAGGGGTGTCCAGCAGGGGGGAGGGGTGTCCAGCAGGGGGAGGGGTGTCCAGCAGTGGGGAGGAGTGTCCAGTCAGGGGGGAGGGGTTGTCCAGCAGGGGGGGGGGCTGTCCTTGAGGAATGTCTAGCTGAGAAGAAGCAAGAATAGGTGTAACAGCAGGTAGAGTAAAATGTGGCAGCCTTATTAGTATATGTCATGTGTAACCTATAGGGTGAGGTCTGTAATGATGGTCCTAGACATGTTCTGGTTGTTTAAAAAATGTTGGGAACAATCTATGTTCTATTTCTTGATTCATGTATGTTGGTTGTTGGTACCCTAGGTGACCTATTTTTAACCTTCTTTGTATTTTTTTCAAACATATTGTTTGGTATTAATATTTTTCCCTTTCAAAGCATCTTTCAACGAAGTATTAATAGAGGATGGATTGCAGAATTTCTGTACAATTCTGCACTTATCAGTGGCATGGGGGGGTGTCCAGCAGGGGGAGGGGTGTCCGGTACGGGGGGTGTCCAGCAGGGGGGAGGGGTGTCCAGGGGGTGCAAGGGGTGTCCAGTGGGGCTGTCCAGTTGGGGCATGGGGGTTGTCCAGTGGGGTGCAGGGGGTAGGGGGCAGGGGCAGGGGGCAGGGGGCAGGGGGCAGGGGGCAGGGGGCAGGGGGCAAAGGTGTCCAGCAGGGGGAGGGGTGTCCAACCGGGGGAGGGTCTGTCCAACCAGGGGGGAGGGGTGTCCAGGGTCTGGGGGGGGGGGGTAGGTGTTCTTATATATAGATATGAATATATATATTGGGGATATGTGTGCTTATATATAGATATGAAAAATGCAAACGCATGTAAGTATAAAGGGGTACATTCATGTATAAACATATATCTAAGGCCCCCCTTGTGCATATTTGTCCATGAAAATATGTACATAGGGGATAGGTGTCCTTACATATATGTTAAGTTGCATATGTGTGAAATTGGAAAAAAAGAAGATTCAAGTCGTCGTCGTCAAAAGCAAACTCACCTTGAGGTTGAGGTAGGGTCCCTCTCCTAGCCCATTTAATTCGAGAATGTTTTAAATTGCATTTATTTTCCTTCTTAATTTTTCATATTTATATTAAATTGCAATTCTTGAATTAGTGTTAGTTCATATAATTGTTTCGTTTGATAAATAAGTCCTGGTTTTGTAATAAAACCCCTCAAACGGAGGGGTGTTGTCTGTGAAAATTCACAGTGGTATACCTTTCTTAACATTATTGCATTGATGTTTTCCTTATACTTGATGTCATTGTTAGTCATAAAGCACACATCGTACTTGACCCTTTTTATATCCCTATAGGGGGTTTCCCTATTTTTATTAAAATTGTTGTTTGAACCAAGACAATCTTTAAGTGCCGTTAGACTTTTAAGATGGGTCCCATGTTGTGTGAACATGTCACATGGCATGTGATATTTAAATCCAACCAAAAGCCCAGTTCCACAGCCCAGGGGTCCCACAATACCAGTAATGTCAGATTACATGTTATGTAACCTGTGATTTTCCTGATCCCATGGGGTATTCCTCTAGGTATTCCTACACATTTCTAGATCTCCAAACCTCACCGAATTAGGTATATCAGGGGTCATCCAATCCTCTAGTCATCCTAGATTAGCATTCATTTCTTTAAATCATCTGAGAAAACATCCTCTCATGCCATCCATATCATCCTATTTGAAACTAAGTGGAAGATGTTTCCCCGCGGATGTCGCTGGACCAGGCCAACACGTTGTGGTCACGCCGAGGTCACGCCGTGGTCACTTCGTGATTTGGCCCTACTCCAGGACGACACCCTACGATGGTTACTCCTCCAGGACGACACCCTGCGGTGGTCACGCCGCGGTCACGCCGCGGTCACGCCACGGTCACGCTGTGATTTGGCCATGCTCCAGGACGACACCCTGCGGCGGTTAATCCTCCTTAGAGAAACATTGAATGGTTAGCTCTATAATTTTTGGTATTTCCTCATTCCTAAACTATATCTCCTCTCAGCGCTGCCTCTCATGTATATTTCCACAAAACGTGCATAACAGGTGGTACAAAGGCTCAATTCAACTGAAAACATTGGTTTGGAATTGTCTGGCATATTTTATTGTACATGTATCACATAATATTTGTTCGGTAATTCTTCTATTTCCTCATAATCTTCACATGTTGTCCGAACCAGATCATCCTCATCCTCTACACATGTCTTCTGAACCAGATCAGCCTATTGTGATGGAAATTCAATGTCTTCTTTTGGCTGTTTAAATGAAATTCCTTCCATAATTCCCTCATCTCATGTAGCACTCATTGGAGGAGGATGATCACTGCCAAGTTGAGTTTTAAAGGGTGCACACAATCTATTTGATGAAATTCCAAAGAGGCTGTTCTATTCTAAGGGCCTATTTCATGCTGGAGTTCCCACATTTCCCCCACAAGCTGGAAAAGGGAGGTCTGTTTGGGCCTATGAAAAAAGGGCTTCTTTGTTATGGACAAAGATGAAACTGGAGACCTGGTTTGCTTGAAGAGTTTCTATGAAGGGTCTTCACTGTAGAGGAAACTAGCTCTGGTCTTTATTTCATAGTTGCTTCCATGAGGGTTCCCACAACCGTTTGACTGAATTTCACACCAAACCAAGCCCTGCTAGTGGCTATTTTTTGATGCACTATAAAAATACCATGGCCAACCCAACAAAATCAAACCATCTATTCCAGGGCCATTTCCACTCTCACTAAAAAATCCAAACTCAAGCCCTACTACAATTCCAAGCTCTCACATCAATTTAGCCACTATGAACTCCTTCCCAGTCCCCCACCATTTTTCAATCCACCTAAGCAACCCATCCACAACTTGACCACCAATCAGGCCTACCCACCTCTCAACTTCTAAGCCACCAACCCCACATTTTCCACCAGGCATCCCACATTAAAACCATTCCAAACCTCACCCAATTCTATCCAATTAAACCATACCCCTTAACATTTGAATCCCTCATCTAAAATCCTGTTCCAACTCACTTAGTTTAGTCCCAATCAGCCCTGCCACTTCAGAAAAATAAGAGCATCCTATGTAAAATCCAGTCCAGATTAGTTTCCTTCATGCATTCCCCCATGAGTCCACAACCTCACCTCAACCAAATTATTAACCACCTCGACACCTGGAAGACACAAGAGGAGAGAGAAGGTTTATAGATTTTTTTTGTAATATTTTATTCCATTGGAAGAGAATTTGTTGGATGCTGCCACTTGTAATGAGGTACTTAATTTCCTCTCCGTATTTATTCCATTAAATATTAGATAGATCCTATGTAAAAAAATCATTCTCCACCTCCGGGGAAGGAACACTCAGCTACCGTTCTTCTATTCTTCTTCCTGCTGATGAATAAAAATCCTCAAGTATATTGGGAAAATTTTATTCATTTTTCTTCATTTACCTCTTCTTACGTACTACTGATTTCAGCAGCCATATTCGGTCTTTTAGCAATAGCCCATGGCATCCATCCGTTGTCTAGGGGGTCCAGTGGGGGGGGGGGGGGGGGGTTGTCCTGCGGTGTCCAGGGTCTGGGGGGGCTGTCTTGGGTGGTCTATCCATGGGGTGTCTAGGGGGTCCAGTGGGGGGGGGTCTGTCCTTGGGTGTCCAGGGTCTGGGGGGTGGTCTGTCCTGGGGGTCTGGGTTTGGGGGGGTAGGTTCTGGGGGGTGTCCATGGTCTAGGGGGCTGTCCAGGTTCTGGGGGGGGGGGGTCGGTCCTGGGGTGTCTAGGGTCTGGGGGGGCAGGACTGGAAGGGGTGTCCAGGGTCTGGGGGGGTCTATCCTGGGGTGTCCAGGGTCAGGGGGCATGGGGGAAGGGGGCAGGGGGTAGGGGTGTCCAGCAGGGGGATGGGTGTCCAGTAGGGGGAGGGGCTTTCCAAGTAGGGGGGAGGGGTGTCCAGCATGGGGGAGGGGTGTCCAGGGGGTGGTCCAGGGGTGTCCAGGGGTGGTGGTCCAGGGGGAGGGGTGTCCAGCAGTGGTGTCTATTTATGGTATTCTTTTTTGGACTTCAAAAGATTATGCAAGGACTCAGCGAATGGTGCTTCAACATATTATGCAAGGACTCAGCGAATGGTTCTTCCACTTCTTCCTATTCTCCCCAAAACGGTAACTCTCTCTCTCTCTGTACTGCTTGCTCTCAATATAGAAATTTACCATTTTACCTTCTTGTTTTTCTCCTCTCTCAATTATATTCCTAACAAAATGTGTGTCCTCTGTTTCTATCAACCTTCATCACACCTTCTATACATCTTCAACTTGTATTCCTTCCACCTATTTCGCAAATAATATGTGCCAAGAAATGTATGTTCTGTGTTGTTCTCAGTGGTATGAAAACTTAGGTTCTATGAACTGAAATGTATGACATAACATATGTTTGTGCTTATGATCTGTATAAAAAAAATGATATTGTGTGCTTCTCAATGCACCTCCAAGCCTCCCATTCTTCTTCAAATATATTCCACAAACTTCATTGATCAATCAACATTCAAATATAAATTGGTAGGGGTGTCTAGGGGGTCCATTGGGGGGGGGGGGTCTGTCTATGGGGTGTCTAGGGGGTCCAGTGGGGGGGGGGGTCCAGTGGGGGGGGGGGGGGTTCTGTCCTGGGGTGTCCAGGGTCTGGGGGGGTGTCCAGGCAGGGGGGTGTCCAGGTAGGGGATAGGGTGTTCGGGCAGGGTGGGTGTGCAGATGGGGGGTAGGGAGGGGGTGTGCAGGTGGGGGGGGGGGGGGTAGGGGGGTGCTGGGGCAGGGGGGGGACTGGTGTAGGGGGGTGTGTTGGGGGCCTGGGTGCAGGGGGCAGTGGGGGTGCCGGTGGGGGTGCAGTGGGGGGGAGGGGGACCTGGGTGCAAGGGGTAGTGAGGGGGCAGGGTGTAGGGGGTGGGGGTGGATATAGGGCTGGGTACAGGGGGTATGGGGGTGGGGCTGGGGGCCTGGGTGCAGGGGGCAGTGGGGGTGCAGGTGGGGGTGGATAGTGGGGGTGCAGTAGGGGGGAGGGGGACCTGGGTGCAAGGGGTAGTCAGGGGGCTGGGTGTAGGGGGTGGGGGCTGGATATAGGGCTGGGTGTAGGGGGGATGGGGGGGGGTGCCTAGGTGCAGGGGGGCAGTGGGGGTGCAGTGGGGGGGAGGGGGACCTAGGTGCTAGGGGTAGTGAGGGGGCTGGGTGTAGGGGGTGGGGATTAGATATAGGGCTAGGTGCAGGGGGGCTGGGGGGGGGGGGGCTGGGTGCATGGGGGCAGTGGGGGTGCGAGTGGGGGTGGATAGTGGGGGTTAAGTGGGGGGGGGGAGGGGGACCTGGGTGCAAGGGGTAGTGAGGGGGCTGGGTGTAGGGGGTGTGGGATGGATATATGGATCGGTTCAGGGGGGATTGGGGGGGGGGGCTGGGTGCAGGTGGTACTGGGGGTGTAGGGGTGTCAAGGGGGGTGTCCATGGGTGTCAAGGAGGGTTTCTAAGGGGTTCTATACAGAGGGGAGAGTGGTGGTGTGTAAAGGGGCGGGAGATGTGCTAGGGGGTCTGTCAAAGGGGGAAGGGAGGAGCTATAAGGGGTCTGTCCAGTGAGGGGGTGTGCAGGTGGGGGTAGGTTCTGGGGGGGGTCTGTGTTTGGGGGGGGGTCGGTTCTGGGGGGGGGGGGGGGCAGGTTCTGGGGGGCAGGGTCTGGGGGGGTAGGGCAGACTGACAGGGGTGTCCAAGGTCTGGGGGGGGGGGTCTATCCTGGGGTGGGTTCCAGGGGGGTGTCCCGGGGTTTAGGGGGTGTCCAAGGGGTGTGTGCAGGTGGGGGGGGGGGGGTTGTCCCGGGGTTTAGACTAACTTACTTACATATCATTCTTAAATTTTAGTTCTATATCATATAGTATAATTATGAGTTCATATTTCCTCATGAACTGAATATTTATAAGTTAAAAACAATCTGTATATTTTAGTTGGATTACTATAAAAATTAAGTTTTATTGTAATCACGAATTGAGCATATGAAAAATTTATGAATTAAAATTCTTTTACAGTTAATTTAGTAGGTTTCATTTGTATTGAAAGCATGCTGACTGAATTAAATTTTGTGGGGGGCAGAGAGGGGGTGTGCAGGTGGGGGGGGGGGGGGGTAGGGGGTGTGCTGGGCCAGGGGGGGGCTACTGCGGGGGGGGGGGGGGGGGGGGTGGTCTGCAGGAGGTGTCTAGGGGGGTGTCTGGGGGGTGTCCAGGGTGTGTCCAGGAGGTGTCCAAGGGGTGTCCAGGGTTTGTCCCGGGTGTGTCCAGGGGGTGTCCCTGGTGTGTCCAGGGGGAGTCCAGGGGGTGTCTAGGGGGTGTCCAGGGGGGTGTCTAGGGGGTATTTTTTATGAATTTGGACACCCTATAGCCATGGTTCTAAACTGTGGCTATTGGTTTATTTCCACAGTTTTTAACAGTGGCTATAGACATAATGCCACGGTTTTAAACCGTGGCAATATATTCTGTCCGGCCTTTAGTATAGCCACAGTTTGAACCGTGGCTGTATACCTAAAGACACGGTTTGAACCGTGGCTATAGATTTAAAGCCACGGTTTGGAACCGTGGCTATAGGTCTAGGCCTATAGCCACTCCAAACATAGCCACAGTTCTAAGAACTGTGGCTATTACCTATAGCCATGGTTTGAGGGCCTATAGCCACGGTTTAGAACCGTGGCTATAGCCCGAATTTCCAGTAGTGAATAATTTTCACTTCGATCTTATAATCACTCATAAAAATGGAATAAATATATGGTAAAATTATAAACCCAATGTTTTGGAGCTATATCACGGACCCACCCATCCTTGGTTTACCATGGAACAACCTGTCATTGGTGTATAACATAACACTGATTAAATATCCAAGTACTATTACAAATCCATAACACATAAAAGATTTTATTTCATCATAAACTCAAAGTAAAAACAATTATTAATAACATTATTTAACCATAGAAAAGAGCTAGATTCTATAAAACTCTCTTTATAAAATGGTTAATCGATGGAAAAGAAACAGGTTTTATAACAATCTCTTTAAAAATATATTAATCTATCCATAAATTAAAGAGTATTATATCAATAAAAAACACCCCCAATAGAGGATAAAAAACATTTAAAACATTTATTGTTTAAAATATCAATTTTCGATAAAAACCAATTTATAAAAAAAATTAATTTTTTTAGAATTTTTTTTGAAAGAGCCCATATTTCTAACCGAAGAGAGAAATATAGACATATTTTCTTAAAAAAATTTCAGAAACATTTTAAGTATCATAGTGTAGATAAATAATAAAATTACATGGAAATATCCTGAATAACCATTTTATAATATAATTCATGAGTAATATTATATTTCAACATCAGATACATAATCATACAAAATCCAATTAAATGATGATATCGTAATAGAAAGACTCTAACCACTTTAGAAACATTGAATCCCAATCCCCCTGAAATAATAACATTAAATAAAACATATAATATCATGAAAATATGTATATTAATGATATAACATGTCAAAATTTTGGTATATACACCTCCTAAAATAAGATAAGTGTATAATATAACAAACATCTCAAATAAGGAAAATTTGGAAAAAAATCCCTTACCACTTTGGTAACTTTTAAATAATAAACCCCATGAAATATTTATTGCTAAATGGAAATTTAAATCCCCATAAATTAAATTATAAATCTAAATCAATATATTCATTGTAAGTAGGTACCCCACAAAATAATAATTAGTGGTGAACATGGAATGTATCTCATAAAAATATGAGTCGAGAAAACCCCTTACCTTGATTCTGACTTTCCACTGGTGTATTTATATTCTTGAATAACAAACCTATGACCATTATTTAATTTATTTATGTAATGTCTCAGATTTTACATACATTATTCTTAAAAATAAAGGGAATTATTTCGAGACCAAGCTCTGAGATGACGTGTAGTTCCGAGGCTCAGTTAACCCATAATTTTTTTTTGAATTTAATTTAATTATTAAATTACGCGTACATGTGGTTTTTCCTAAAAAGGTGTAATAACTCTCGAAAAAGTGCTCGGATCGAAAATCTGATGGCACTGTTGTGTTTAGAGTAGCGGTTTTACCCTATAAGAGACCTAACATCGACTGGCGTAGGCCGGTGGCGAAATCTGGTTTTTGGATGTAACCGTAATAAAATACTTAATTTAAAATATTTTATTAAATCCTTATTACAGTGAAATATTTTTTTTAAAATAGATTTTTGACAAGAGATCAGGGTTACTTTTCTCATAACCTTGAATCTCCCTAGAGAGCTCTAGGGAAAACCTCCCAATGCGGCGATGATGTTCTTGACAAGCTTCGCTGGTGACAATGATGTGGAGACCAGATCGTTGCTAGAAAACGCCGCGAATCCAAGTAGGATGTTTGTTTTTGATTTTATTTTCCATGTTCTTGATTCCTATGACGAACACAGACTAATCTGCGAACCGATTAGCCCGTGGATCGATCGTTTTGCGGGCGGGTGTGATTTGGGGTTTTATCAGGAAATGAAATACTTAAGAATTAAAACCTGTTGATTGTTATGGTTTTGATCTAACGACGATGAACCCGGATCATCAAGAACAACAATCGAGGTTCCTCCCTCTTGTTTGATTCTTTGTATTTTTCTCTCAGGCGTTCTTCGTAGTGTTATACACGTTCTTTGAGGAAATTGATCGTTGTGCATTCGTTTGTTCGCACAACGATCCAAGATTGTAGATCCAACCCCGGAGTGATGTCACGGAGGTGCGAAGATGGTTTCGGAGGATAATTTAGAGTGGATCTAGAGATATGAGTTTTCGAGTGTTTTTCTTCGGATGGATCGTTCGAGGTTTTTATCCTATTTAAGGACCTAAAACACCCGTTACGGTGTTCGTATGATGAAACGAACCAACACCGGGAGTATCGAGATGAACAGAAGAGAAACTGTGGATATAAGGGATCAACCGCGGAGTGAGGAGGAAGACGACGTTTCTGGAAAAATCCCGACTACATGGCGTGTAGTATGGGCTACACGACGTGTGTTTGTCAGAGGATTTACCTGGCATGTACTTCGGGAGTACACGGACATGGGTTGGTTACATGGCCAAGGACACGCCATGTATACCCCTCCCCGACCGATCCCGGCCAGATACATGGGATACCCCGTGTGCGGGTACATGGGCAGGTGACATGGACATAGACCGTGTACGAGCACATGGCCAACATACACGAAGCAAGCCCGGGTGCTCGGATAGGGTGTCTGATTATTCTACATGCCGTATAGTTACTTTTTATCCGACAAGCCAAAATGACATGGCCCATTTACACAGGTAGTTCCCGAAGTCAAGGAACACGACGTGTGATACTTCTACACTCCATGTAGTTGAGTTTTACATTGCTTGGATGGACCACACCATCCATTTACTCGGGCAGTACCTGGGGTCAAGGAACATGGCGTGTAACCATACCACATGTCGTATAACTTATTTTACATGTTTTGAGCTAGTTGTCTTCTGTGACTTGGGCTAGTTTCCTTAGTGTTCGACCCCTAGGTCTTTCTCTTGAAGGGTTCCAGTATCATTTCTTACATATAGTAGAATGATCCCTTTAGCAGGACTGCATGAAAAGAGTTGTTGGAATCCCCTCTGTGAGACTTAGATCCGGATCTGTTCATTCTTGTAACCCTAGGTAGAGTTCTTGGTATCGAGGTGAAGAACATTACCCGGGCACCGATCCTCGGCTTAGCAGATTAGCTTAGACTGAGTTGTTGGAGTCACCCCATGGATATTGGTTGTGATCCTTATCTGAGCATATTATTCTCAAGTACTTGTAGAGTGTGTTCTCCCAGAATGAGTACTTTGTATCTATCTTTTCAGACCTAGGAGTGTGTTCTCCTTGTTACGTGGTTAGTGGAATCTTACAGATGGATCTTTGTGGTGGTTTTGCGATAGTCGATCGTGTATGAGTATATCTGGATATAATTTTTATATGTTCTTTAGACATATATTGTGCGGAGATAACTGTATCATTTCTTTGTGGTATTTCCCTTGTTGTATTTCCTTTGTGGTTTCAGGGTGTCCTAATAGGTATTGTTATACTCACCCCTGCACGGGCTTTTCCCGCCTGTGTCGTGTCTTGTGCAGACGAGCGATCCTTTGACATGATTCTAGGTGGACCAGGACCAGACAATGCTCAGTGAGATCAGGTGGGCCAAGGTGTGTTCCTATGGCTACAGATAGCAGTCCCAGTACCTTTTCCTTACAGGTTCGACTTTGTTACAGACTTTCTTTTGGTTGGCTTGTACTTTTGGCCAAGGGTTTTACACTTTCTGTACTTTACCTTCCTTCCATACTCTGTTGGTTGATATTTTTAGTGTATGCAAGCATTTCCATTTTTTAGTAGTTTTTACCTTTTAGCTTTGTGGTCTTGGAGATGTGTGTGCGTGTGTATAGGTTTATAGGCAATGCCTCCAATGTTATTACCATCTCTAATCGGTGCTAGTCACCAGCCCCTAGCCTATTAGAGGCGGCCTTAGGGAGTTGCGGCTCGGGCCCCACTGGGATGGGTCATGATAGAGTGGTATCAGAGGTGGTCGGTTCTACCTTAGGATAGAGAGTCTATAAGTTGGTTTGGGGAAATAGTGTTGAGTGTTTCAAGTTTGGCTTTCAGGCCTGGGACCCCAGTGTTTGTGCGGGCAGCCAACATATCTATACACCAGGACTCTAATAACATGCTTTTCGACTCGGAACATGAGAACACCAGTTGCGGGGGAAAATAATGGTACATGCATCATATAGGAATGGGTTGTGGTTTCCATGTCCTTCTTGAGTCAGCTCTACAGATATAATCACTGACTGAGATACATCTTGTTTTATAACAGGATGCCTCTGCGACGCGCACCCGCTAGGGTCTAGCAGCTCGATCACGAGGATGACCCCATCAGTGATGAATCTTCGATTCAGGGACCAGATCCCCCAGTTTTACCATCAGGTGGTGTGCCAGTTATCCCACCACATGTGGAGCAGTGTTCAGTGCCTGTTGTACCAGTGGAAGAGGAGCACAAGTTGAGCGCACTCCATGAGTTTTAGAGACAGAGACCCCTCAGGTTTCGAGGTGAGCCTGACCCTCAGGCTGCAGAGGGCTGGCTTGAGGCAGTGACCAGAGTCTTCCATTTGGTCAGGACACTAGCAAACCAGATGTTGATCCTAGCAGCGAGCCTTCTACAGGGCTCGGCCGGACTATGGTGGAGTTTGGTTATTCAGACTGATGACGAGGCGACTCTTTCACGGTCGGAAATTAGGCATCTCTTCAGAGATGATTTTTCACCGGTTACCATGATAGCAGTATGTATAAGAGAGAATCTTCAGCTCCAGCAGGGAACCATGACGGTGGATGACTATTCATCGAGGTTTACCGACCTCTCACAGTACTCAATGGATATGGTCATATATCAGTACTTCAGAGCTCGGACTTTTGAGTGGGGCTTGTGCATAGATATCCAAGCTAGAATCATCCCTATGAGCATTCCTACTTATACTGGGGTGCTCGAGTGGGCTTTGGTGGTTGAGAGATTATTGGAAGAGTAGAGACAGCTGGTAGTTGTCAGTAGTGAGAGAGCTGGAGCAGATACCTCGACATCAGGGAGCCGATTCCAGGGAGCTATGCGTGGGAGACAATTTCAAAGGAGATCCCTTGACAGGGGATCTACCATACAGGGTTCTCAGGGCGCATCCAGCTAGCCTTGAGAGAGTAGATGATACTCATGTGATGGAAGGAGACATCTCGTTCGAGATTGTCTGACCCACTGTAATACTAACATGGGAGCAATGGATGGACCACCAAGGCAGAGGCAACGCATGGAGAAGACATATCTATGGGGTGGCGGATGTGGTAGGGGAGCTGGGAGAGCAGTTGGAGGTGGTCGACATTTAGACCTTTTACCACCACAACCTCCAGGAGGTCCACCCCAGGCTCAGGGAGCTAGTGGACAGAGGCAGGAACAACTGCAGGTGGCAGAGGCTTATGACCCACGTACTCCCAGAATTACTAGAGGTACAGTCTGTGTCTTTTCTACTTTGGCTGTTGTACTGATAGACACAGGTACTAGTCATTCCTTTCTAGATTCTTATCTTGTTCGAGACCTTGATATTTCCAGTTGAGCTGTTGACTCGACCCTTACGCTTAGAAACACCGACTGGAGATGATTCAGAGATCACACACCTTCACAGATAGTGTGACCTGACCTTTGGAGGCGAGAGTTTCGGGTGGAACCTCTTGGTGGTAGTGTCTAGGCCTTACGATGCCATTCTTTGTATCAATTGTGTATCTACAGTTCATTCCGATATTGACTGTTTTTGGAGAAGGTTGAGGTGTGTCCGTAGTGATGGAACAAGGTTCTCTTTTTTTGGTGAAAGAGAGACCCAGGCAGTATAGGAGGGACTCGTGTATAGGAGGGAACAACCGATTTCACATCAGTTGGCCAGCAAAGCCCTTGGTGCAGCAGATGTTACGAGTTTCCAGTTTCTAGTAGTAGTGGATGAGTTGAGGATATCTTTACAGAGGATGTCCCTGGACTACCTCCCCATAGGGAGATACATTTATGCATTGAGTTGCAACCCTAGACGACACCGATATCATCATCAGAATATCAGACGGCTCTTGCAGAGCTTCATGAGCTGAGGGTGTAGATGGAAGACTTGCAGAAGAAGGGCTTCGTGTGACCTAGGTTTTCACCCTGGTTGGCCCCATTATTGTTTTCCAAGAAGGCAGATGGGAGCTTGAGGATATGTGTGGATTAACGGCACTTGAATCATGTAACCGTGAAGAACCGGTATCCACTACTGAGGATCGATGACCTCTTCGACTAGTTGAGAGGGGAAAGATGGTTATCGAAGGTTGATCTATGATCATGCTATCATCAGTTGCAATTACGATATGAGGATGTACCAAAGACAACGTTCAGATGTCTCTACGGTCACAATGAGTACTTGGTGATGCCATTCGGCATGACGAACGCCCCGGTAGTGTTTATGGGACTCATGAGACGAATCTTCCAGCCCTATCTGGATCAGTTCATAGTGGTCTTCATCAATGATATCCTTGTGTACTCTGCGTCCGAGGAGGAGCACGCGAGACACCTGAGGATGGTCCTGGACACACTCCGAGAGAACCAGCTGTACGAGAAACTCTCGAAGTGTCAGTTCTGGATACAGGAGGTCCACTTTATAGGACATGTTATATCAGAAGATTGTGTAGCAATGGACCCAGCCAAGGTAGAGGCAGTGTTAACATGGAAGCCACCCCGGAGCATGACGGAGGTGTGGAGATTCCTTGGGTTTGCAGGTTTCTATAAGAGATTCATCCTTGATTTCTCCAGGATTGCAGCACCCATGAAAGCTTTGACCCAATGGGGTAGCCTTTCGTGTGGACCGAGAGATGCCATCAGGCTTTCCAGCAGTTGAGACAGAGTCTGACGAGCGCCCCGATCTTGAGATTACTGGAGGAGGGTGTTGAGTACGTAGTGTTCTGCGATGCATCAGGAACCGGGATTGGTTGTGTCCTTATGCAGAGGCAAGCAGTGATTGCATATGTCTCATGTCAGTTGAGGCCACACGAGTAGAACTACATGACCCATGATCTTGAGTTGGCAGCGGTAGTCTTTTCGTTGATGATGTGGAGACACTACCTGATGGGTGAGCGGTGTACCGTCAAATTTGATCACAAGAGTCTCAGATATATCTTTTCTCAGAAGGATATGAATTTGAGACAAATGTGATGGCTTGAGTTCTTCCAGGATTACGACTTTTTGATCGTTAACACACCTGGGAAGGGGAATTTTGTGGTAGATGCTCTCAGTAGGAAATCCAGTTCACAGTTGCTGGATGATGCGACGAGGCAGTTGGCCTCCTTAAATTTATCCTTCATGGATAAAGATGAGGGAGCTTACCTTCAGTCGATTGTTGTTACCCCTCCACTCTTACAGCGAGTTAGGGAAGCACATCAAGAGGATGCTAGCTATGATACTCAACCTGCACAGATATCTGCAAGTGATGTTGCCGAAGGATATTCCAGAGGTGGGAAGAACGTTGTTCTTTTCAGAGGACGTATGGTAGTACTAGTGATGGTGCAGGAGGAGGTTCTGAGGGAGTTCTATAAATCTCCTTTGGCGATGCTTCCAGGCATAGAAAAGATGTACCAGGACATCCGACGTCAGATCTGGTGGCCAGGAATGAAGAAAATTGTGGCAGAGTTTGTTTCTCAGTGCCTTACTTGTCAGCAAGTAAAGGCTGAGCACCAGGTGCTAGCAGGTTTGACTCAGCCCCTTAAGGTGCCGAAGTGGATGTGGGATGAGATATCCATGGACTTCATGATGGGTTTACCATGTACGTTCAGGGGACATGATGCCATCTGGGTGATCGTTGATCGACTCACCAAGTCGGCCCACTTCCTAGCCATACGGGAGCAGAGTTAAGTAGAGATCTTTGGACGCCTCTACGTGCATGAGATAGTTCAACTTCATGGAGTTCCATCCACGATCATCTCATATCGTGTTGCTTGTTTCACATACCAGTTGTGGAAGGGATTAAAGGAAGATTTTGGGACTCAGTTACGCTTGAGCACAACGTTTCATCTCCAAACTGATGGTCAGACAGAGCGGACCATCTAGGTCCTAGAGGATATGCTATGAGCCTACATACTTGACATCGGTCGTAGCTGGGAGGATCACCTACCACTGGTGGAATTTTCTTATAACAATAGTTATCATTCAACTATTGGTATGGCACCATTAGAGGTTCTGTGTGGGCAACCTTGAAGGTCACCACTTTGTTGGACTAACCCAAGAGAGTCAGCACTCATGGGCCTAGAGATAGTGAGAGCTATTACAGAGAAGGTGCAGGTCATCCAAGAGTTGATAAAGACTGTACAGATTCAGAAAAAGTCTTATGTTGACAGGAGGAAGAGGCCTTTGGTGTTCGAGGAGGGAGACCATGTGTTCCTTTGGGTCTCACCTCGATGAGGATTGCAGAGATTTGGTCGAGGCAGCAAGCTATCTCCAAGGATCATCGACCCTTTTAAGATTATAATTAGAGTTGGTAAGGTGGCGTATTTCTTAGATCTACCTCCTCAGATGGACCAAGTCCACAACTTCTTCCATGTGTCATAGCTATGGGGGTAGGTGCATTATCCATCGCACGTCATCAACTGAGGTGAGCTGGACATCGATGTGGAGTGACGATTGCTGAGTACCCAATGGAGATTGATGATCAGTAGGAGAATATCCTCTGTGGGTGAGTTATTTCATTGGTGTGTGTCCGGTGGCAGCACGAGAATCTTCAGGAGAGCACATGGGAGCGGGAGGCTCAGATTCGTGTGTAGTACCCCCTTCTTTTTTAGTAGCCTTTGTGTTGGATTTTCGGGGATCTAAAATCTCTATGGTGGGTGTGATGTAATGTCTTAGATATTCCGTACATTATTCTTAAAAATAAAGGGAATTATTTCCAGATTAGGCTCTAAGACGGCGTGCAGTTCTGAGGCCTGGTTAGCCTGAAACAAATGTTTGAATTTAATTAAATAAATAAATTATGCCCGAGTGCAGTTTTTCATGAAAAAGTGGAATAAATCCCAAACGAGTTCTCAGATCAAAATTATGATGGAACCATTGCGTTCAGAGTAGCGTGTTTACATTATAAGAGTCCTAACATCGAATGGCACATGTCGGTGGTGAAATCTAGTTTTTGGACGTAACCGTAATAAAATATTTAATTTAAAATATTTTATTAAATCCTTGTTGCAGTGAAATATTTTTTTTAAATAGAGATTTCGCAAGGGACCAGGGTTACATTTCTCATAACCCTAAATCTCCCTAGATAGCTCTGGAGAAAGCCTCCGAACGTGGTGACGGTGTTCTTGACGAGCTTCACTGGCGACGACGACGCGGTGACCAGATATTCGCCAGAAAACACTGCGAATCCAGGTAGGATGTTTGTTTTTGATTTTCCTTTCCCCAGTCTTGATTATTATGATGAACTCGGACTAATATTTGAACCTATTAGCCTATGGATCGATCGTTTTGTGGGCGGGTGGGATTTGGGGTTTTATCGGAAAATCAAATATTAGAGAATAAAAACCTGTTGATTGTTGTGGTTTTGATCTAACGACAATGGACCCGGATCGTAACGAACAATGATCGTGGTTTGTCCCTCTTGTTCGATTCTTTTTATTTTTCTCCCATGCATACTTTGTTGCCTTCTACGTGTTCTTGGAGGAAATCGATCATTTCACATTCATTTGTTGGTGCAGCGATCCGAGATTGTAGATCCAACCCCAGAGTGATGTCACGGAGGTGTGACGACGGCTTCGGTGGAAGATTTAGAGCGGATAGAGAGATATGAGTTTTTGGGAGTTTTTCTTCGGATGGATCGTTCGATGATTATGATCTGATTTAAAGACCGAAAAAACCTGTTACGGTGTTCGTATGATGAAAAAAACCAACCCCGGGAGTATCGGGACGAACGGATGAGAAATCGTGGACCTGGAGGATCAGCCGCAACGTGAGGAGGAAGACAGTGTTTCTGGGAAAATACCGACTACACGGAGTGTAAAATGGGCTACACGACATGTGTTTTTCGGCGGATTTACCTAGCGTTTACTCTGGGAGTACACTAATACAGTATGGGTACACGGCCAAGGATACACTGTGTATACCCCTCCCCGGCCAGACCCGGCTAGATACATGGGATACCCCGTGTGCTGGTACACATGCAGGTGACACAGATAGAGACCGTGTATAGGCACATTTCCAGCGTACACAGAGCTAGCCCGGGTGCTCAGAAAAGGCGTGTGATTATTCTACAGGACGTTTAGTTACTTTTTATCTGCAAGCCAAAATGACACGGGTCGTTTACACGGGCAGTACCCGGAGTCAAGGAACACGGCGTGTGATCCTTCTACACACCGTGTAGTTGACTATTACACACCTTGGACGGACGACACGGTCCATTTACTTGGTCAGTACCAGTGGTCAAGGAACATGGCGTTTAACCATACCACACGCCATGTAATCTTTTTTGCATGGATTGAGCCAGTTGTCTTCTGTGACATTGGCTAGTTTCCTTAGGGTTCATCCCCTTGGTATTTCTTCTGAAGGTTTCCAGTATCATTTCTTACATATAGGAGTATGATCCCTTTAGAAGGACTTCCTGAATAGAGTTGTTGGAATCCCCTCTGTGAGACTTAGATCCGGATCCTCTATTCATTCTATGAACCCTAGGAAGAGTTCTTGGTATCGGCGTGACCAACTTTACATGGGCACTGATCCTCTGCTTAACAGATTAGCTCAGACTGAGTTTTTGGAATCACCCCATGACTATTAGTTGTGATCCTCATCTAAACATCATGTTCCAAAATAACATGTTGAGTGTGTTCTCTCAGAACAAGTACTTTGTATCTCTCTCTTCAGACCTAGGAGTGTGTTCCCCTTATTACGTTTTAGTGGAATCTTCGAGTTGGATCCTAGTGGTGGTATCGCGATGGTAGTTTGTGTATGAGTATATCTAGATATTCTTGTTATATGTTCTGTAGACATATACTGTGTGGAGATGATTGTATCTTTCTTTGTGGTATTTTACCTTGTTTTATTTTCTTTGTGGTTTCGGGGTGTTCTACTGGGTATTGTTATACTCACCCCTGCACAAGATTTGCCTGCACATGTTGTGTCTTATGCAGATGAGTGATCCTTTGATAGGATTCTAGGTAGACCAGGACTGGATGGTGCTCAGTGAGATCAGATGGGACGAGATGTGTTCCTACGGCTACAGATTGCAGTCCTAGTACCTTTTCTTTACATGTTGTACTTTGTTACAAACTTTCTTTTGGTGGGATTATACTTTTGGCCCAGGGTTTTACACTTGTTGTACTTTACTTTCCTGTCGTACTCTATTGGTTGAGATTTTTAGTGTATGCATGCATTTCCATTTTTTAGTAGTTTTTACCTTTCAGCATTGTGGGCCTGGAGATGTGTGTGCATGTGTACAGGTTTATAGGCAATTCCTCTCATGTTAGTAGTATGCCTACTCGGTGCTAGTCACCATCCCCAGGCCTATTGGAGGAGGGCTTGGGGAGTTGCGGCTCGGGCCCCATTAGGATGGGTCATGACAATTTATAACATTTATATTGTTTATTATTAATTTTTTTCATATATTACTATTTTTATTCTATTATATAAGAAATTATTTTTTCATCATATTCTTTGACCATATTCGACTGTAATTCAAAAATAATTTGGTTTGTTAACTATGCTCAAAGAGGCCATTATTTTAATATATCCTCATTTATAATCATTAATAATTTTAATATTAAATATTTAATTATAATTATGTATTTCAATAATTTTATGTGGTGATGAGAAATGAAGAATCACATCACTTTGATTATGTTGTAGTCCACATGTCCAAAAATTACATTATCAATTGTTCAGTGAGTGAAAATGTATGAAAGAAAGTGATATATTATATTTAAATAAATATAATTATATCCTTAATATCATATATATAAATTATATCACATATATTTATTAACACCATCATTAATAATTTACATGTAAAGTGTGATTGAATCACATCACTTTTAAGAGGTCGTTGTCCACACGCCCACAAACAATGTCATTGTATTCCCAAAATATTAAAAGTATGAAGGTATAAAATATATAATAATTAAATTATCTTAAATAAATAAAATATATCCCAAATATCAGGTCAAGATAGTATATACACCATTATTACAAACCATGAGAGGTTGTAATGGGAGAATGAATCACATCGGTCTGTGAGGCCATAATCCTCCATTCACACAAATGAAGATTTTATTTCTAATTTGATGGAAGTATGAAACGTTTTTTGTCCTAAAAATAACATAAAAATAACTCCTTATATTTAAAATAATGATTTTATTATTTAATTATGATAAAAATAAAATTTATGGGGTTTGAGAAATAATGGAATCGAAAGTCCTTGTTGATGAACATTACCTATTATTTGGGTAGCTCCTTTTGGTTTGCTCCAAATATCATCCTCAGATAGATTTATGTTAAATTTTAATATTATAAGATCAATGGATACCATTTGGGAAGATATTTTGAAATTTATTTTCTAATACAAAGGTCTTGAGAGTTGTGAATATAAGAGGATAAATGGTGTCCTTTTATAAGTGTGGGAAATAAAACAATTGGAATTTTTTAAAATAATTTAGTTGAACCCATGTTTTTCCTTAACAAGGGAATTCAATAACACAAAAAACTAAATAATATATGTTTAGTGGTTTAAATATGGCAGAAAAATGGGATTTTTACATGTTATGGGTCGTTTTCTACCTTATATTCTTTTTTTAACCACAAAGTAAACTAATTTTCTCTTAATTGCTGTAATTAATTTTGATTGCATTCACTAATATTTTTTTTCAAAAACCAAGTTGAACATATTATTAATTATAAATTATGATGATTGTAAATATGGAATCCATTTTTTCAAATTCATTTCACATAATGGGAATAATTTTATTGAAAATGAATCCTATAGATGGATGGAGAAGATGGTGTTTTAAAGTGAAAATGATCATAATTTTACTAAGGCTTTCTTTAAAAATTCAATAAAAAATGATTGTAATGACCAAAATTTAATTAATAGATGCATAATTTTACTATTTTAGCTTTATAACTATTTATAAATATAATTTAAAATTATAAATTATTTTGAAGAAAAGTCAGTTTTCAATTAAAATTCAGTATTTTTTACTATTCATAAAAAATGAGTCATCTGAGAAATGTACCAAAATTTCACCATACAATATTTTTTTTATTTCAAAGAATATATTTATTTTTTTTAATAAAATTTATAAAATTTTTAAAACATAGTTATAAAAATTCTCTTCCATTATGAGGTGAAACAAATTCCTATTATAAAATACATCTTTTTTATGCTTAAAATTAGATTTGTTCTTATTTAATGCCTATACAAAATATTGGAATAATTTTTTAAAAAAATTATTGAATATATAATATATAAATTTTATTATTATTTCTCCCAAATGTTAATTAATTTAATTTATTACGGTGAAATGCCTTTGTGGGTGTAAAAAATATCTTTTAAAAAACAAATCCCTTATATTCAATTGTTTTTTATTTTCAATTCTCATTAATTGGTTAAAAATAATTCATTATATATATACATTTTTAAAATATATTTTCATTATTCAGTTTATCTTATTCATTCCAACCATCCTAATGGACAGGTGATAACTATAATATTAAATATTAAAAGTATATTGTTATCCCGTAATACTTAGACTTTGTGTAACACACATTATCATAGATACTCGACATTATGTGAAATGAAAGATAAAATATGTGCTATTTATAAAGAAAGATAAACAATGGAATGAATTTACTTCAAGATATAAATTCATTTAAAATAATTTGAATTAATATGTTTCAAAAAATATTTGGATGTTAAATCAAACCCCATAAATTTTATTTTTCCCTTCGAAATTATTCATGGTTATCAAATGACTAATTTTTGAAAAAATACCTTATTTAAACCCACATAATACAAAATAATTAAACAAAATATCCCATAAAATGGGAATGTGGGAAACATAAAGCTCACCTGAAGATAAGAATAACTAAGATTCCACATAGGGAGAACATTGCTGAAAACTTGAAAGATCAATTTAGAAGGAAAACTAATTCCCATAGACTAATAGAGAGTGATAGAGAATGTAGTGAATATAAAGTCAGTGAAAAGAAAACCCGAAGATATATTAGTGTGGAAAAGTGAATTGATATCATCAGAAAAGATGATAATAGGATGACATTTTTTTTTCAATACACTTTTCCTAAAGTTGAAGGATTCTTTCACTATTTATATTGAAAACATAAAGAAATATACATACCTAAAAAGTAAAATATCATCCATTAGTAAATTTTTACCACAATATTATTTTCCTCAGATAATGATTATTCTAGATGAAATTTATCAGGTTTTAGACATGAAAATAAATTCATAAAGACAACAAAACCATAAATGTGATAGTCAAGCTATTAAACCTTTATTTTTGACATTAACCAAAACCATAAAGTGTTACCACATGGTATGATAATTCCTAAAATGAATAAACCGTAATATGATGAATTAATCATCAACATTCAATTTTAATACACATTGTTTGACCAAATTTTTTCAAAAACAACTTTACATAATATTCTTAAAACAATTCCTGGCTAATATTGAAACCCAAATATTAAAGGTAATTGATCAAATATTCATCCAAGATAAGTCAAATTTTATTCCCCAACTAAAATCACATATTTTCCCAAAAAAACATAATATTAGCCTATAGTGATTTTGTACTCATAAGGACATCACATAGGACCATGGTATGTGTGAAGCCCTTATCATCCTTTGGTCATGGGTTCATACCCCACTACCCTGAAAAATGTGATGGGTTGTCACCAAGTATACATTTAATCCCATATTAATCTTTAAAAATTAAAACTAATTCCTCCCTAAAAAACATTTTTTGGATCCAAGTGTTTTAAAATACCTCATCATAAAATAATTTCTCCAAAAGTTTTATTAATTACATTAAGATCACATTACTTAAAACCTCAAAGGGGTGTCTTAGAATTTGAAATAATAATAATATATGATCTTATAGATGTATTATGGTATTCATAAGACATAAGATAACCTCATGTGAGAAAATCATGATCTCAAAATTTTACCAAATTGTCCTTTGACACAAACTATAAATGTCCAAGACCAAAAATCCCAGTTCTTGTGTTGAAATAATGAACTTTACATTTATTGGATTGATTATGATTATAGTGAATCAATTTTTTTTCCATCAAAACATTGAAATATCAAAATTGGAACATCTATAACATACATTCTAAACAACATTTTAGGTAAATAATTGTAGATAATTAAGAAAAATTTTATTTAAACAATACCCAAGTTGTCAAATGAACATTTCTATCATTTGACCCATAGTTTCTTATTTTACATTTAGTCATCAACATAATCATTATGAAATCCTTCACAAACAAAAATTGTTTATCCTCATTCTTTATAACCAGAGGAAAAGGAAACATAATAAGGTTAAGCTAAAATGATCGGTAAGTGGTAAAAAAAGAATTAACAATTGAATGTCATCAATGAGAATAATATTTTATAAGGGCATTATGAAATAATGAAAGTGAATGAGAAAATTATAAAGGAACTCATACACATAAATATCTGGATCATTAAATATGAAAACATGGAAAATAAAAGAGTCATCAGAACTAATAATCATGTTCCATGTGATATCAATCTCGATGTTGATAAGCATTATAAACCCATATCAATAATAAATAAAACATGTGATGAATTAGGAAATAATATTCACACAACTCTTATAACCACTCTTAAAAATGGAATTATCATATGGTGAATATCCTCACTCAACACATTGGTGGTCTATTACATACTCACTCATAATTTGTTTATCATAGAACCACCAGTTATAGGTTTATAATGTAGCCACCTGTTAAATGTCCAAGAAACCATACAAAATCATAACACATAAAAGATTTAATTTAATAATAAAGTCATAGGAACAAATATTATACCATTAATGATATTAATAAATCACGGAGAGGAAATTGTTACTATAACAATAACTTTAAAACACGGTTAACCAATGGTAATGAAATAGGTTTTATAACAATCACTTTGAAACAATATTAATTAATTCAAAAAATGAGGATGATATAAATAAATAATATCTTGTATAGAGGATAAGTAACAACTTAATTTTTTATTTTTGTGAATTGAAATTCCATTAAGATATTATTGATAATATTCTTAAGGAAAAAATCATTTCACTTTTGAACAAACTTTATGAAACATAATGAATTTTGAAAATAATTTTTCCAAAAAATAATATAATTTTTTTATAAAGGATGATTTTACAAATAATTTTAATAACATCATTAGTAATATATACTTTTGACTCTTCAAATAAATATTTCATAAATTTCTAAATCATTTTTAGAAAACAAGGTTTTTGACGAACATATATTTCCGACCAAAAAGATAAATAAAGTTTGACTGTCTTAAAAATAATTTCTAATAACTTTTAATTAAAATTTATTGAAAAATGGTAAAATTAAATTAAAATATCAAGAATAAATAGTGTATAATAGAATTAATTAGTATTATATGATTTCAAAAATCATAGAATTAATAATAAAAAATCACCATAGAAGATGAGATTGTAATAAAAGACTCTTACCACGTTTGTAACATTAAATAAAAATCCTCGTGAAAGAATATCATTAAATGAAACTTATATTATAATGAAAATAAAGAGATACATGACATAACATTTAAAAGGGGTATTATATACATCTAATAAAATAATATTGTTGTTTAATATAAAATAATTTTCAAATAATGAAAATATAGACAAAAATCTGTTACAACCATGGTAACTTTGAAATCGTAAACCTCGTGAACGAGAGATACTAATATGGATATTTAAATACACATAAAATAACGTATAACAATAATAAAATATATTAATGTGATTTTTATACCCCACACAATAAGAATAAGTGATGAATATATAATGTATAACCTGAAAATAAAAGTGTGATAAGAAAAACCCTTACCATGAGTCTGGCTTGTCATGTGAAACATTATCTTCTTAAATAATAATAAAATTTTAATTATTTACTTTATTTATAAAATTTTCAAATTTTATTATTACCTTTATTTTAATAATTACAATTTTGTATAAAATAACTTAATCAATTAAACTTACATCTCATTCTTTGACTATATTTCGCTTATGTTCCAAAAAAGACTTTGGTCCGTAAACTATGGTCAAAGGGGTAATTATTTAAACATATCTTGAATAATTCTCATGAAATAATTATCATATTAACTAATTAGTTAATCATATATATATATATATATATCATTATTATAATTTTTTTATGAAAAATGAAGAATCACATCGCTTTGAAAATGTAGTAGTTCACACGTGCACAAACGATGTTATCATTTTTTAATGTGTGAAAAGGTAGGAATGAAAGTGATATATTTTTTTTACTGAAATATAATTACATAATTAATACAATAAATATTTCATTTATATCAAATATGTTTTAAAAATTCCATCTTTAATACATTCCATGTCAATCTTAAACTAATCAAATCTCTTTGAGGAGGCAGTAGTCCAAACGTCTACAAACGATGATATCATATTCCCAAAAAATTGAAAGAATGAATTTATGTGTAATATTAGAATTAAAAGAGAATAAATAAATCATAAATATTATAAATATCATATAAATATATTATGTACATAATTATTCTGATACATTAAAGGTGTTAATGGAAGAATAGATGATATCAGTTCGTGAGATAATATTTCGACATACACACAAACAATGAGTGCATTTCTTATTTTACTAAAGTGTAAAAATACATAGGTCAAACCCATAACAGATTTTCTTTATATTTAATAAACTAATTTTATTATATAATAATGATATGATAATTAATTAATGGGTCTGATAAATAAAGAAAACAAAAGTACTCATTGATGAATGTTACCTTATTTTTGGGTAACTCTTTTTAGATTGTACCAAATGACTTACATAGAAGGACTTCTACCAAATATAAGGCTTATAAGATGAGAGGATGAATTTTTTGAATATATTTTTATAGGTCTTGGATGATCCAAATGGACATAGCAGTGTGAAGATAGGAGGATAGTTTGTGGACATTTAGAAGTGTGGGAAGGACACACTTGGAATTTTTGAAAATCATTTAGGAGAACCCATGTTTTTACCTAAATATAGGTTTACATAACACATAATATTAGATAATATAGGTTTATGTTTCTATATATGGCTATATAATGATCTGAAGACTTGTTTTGGGTCATCTTATAGCTTATTTTATATTTTTAACCACTATGTAAACTCATTTTTCTCGTAATCATTGTTATTAATTTTAATTAATTTCAATTGTATTTTCAGTAAAAAAACCTTGTTGACATTACTATAAATTATATTTTTTTTAATTTGAAAAAAATAATATATTTTAAAAAATGAATTTCATAGAATTCATATAATTTAATTTAGAACTATTTCTTAAGACAGAATAAGAAAGTGGATTTTAATGTTAAAATGATTAAAAGATTACAATGATTTTACATCTAAATTCACCATAAAAATGATTAGAATTATAAATATTGTATTAATAAATGAATAATTTAACTATTTTTTCTTTAAATTAAATTTAAGATATATATAAATAGTATAAATAATTAATAAGAAAATTTTGTTTTCAATTAGATTCATAATTTTAACTATTCATTAAAAATGAAACTTCTCAGAAAAGTACAAAAAAATTAACTATAAGATAATATTGAAATTTATATTTAAAATAATAACATTATTTTCAACATTAAAATTTATTAATGTTTCAAAATCTATTTTAAAAACGTATCTTCCATTAAATGTTGGTAAAATTTCCAATTAGAGAAATACATGTTTTTGTGTGCTTAAAAATGGATTTTATCTAATTTCTATTCCAATAATACTGATTGGATGGATTTTGAAAATAATTTACTAAATATATAAAATATATAATTCATTAATAACATTCAATAATAGTTGTTAATTTAATTTATTAAGATAAAATTATTTTGTGGGAAAAATGTGTTTTTATAAAAACACATCCTTTATACTCATTTTCCTTTTATTTTCATTTTAGACAAATTATTCAGAAATTAATTCATTATATATATAAATTTTTAAACTATATTTTTATAAATGAGTTAATTCTATTAATTTTCTCTATCCCAACATCTAGGTGATAACTATCATATTAAATATTAATAGTATATTGTTGTTTTATAATACTCGATTAGTCATATAGCACACATTATCGAGGAAACATGATGTTTCATGAAACAAAAGATAAATTTAGTGTCGCTTATAATGAAATATAAAATTTTAAATGTATGTAATTAAATATATCAATGAATATAAATTAATTTAAAAGATGGTATTTCTTGAAATCATCAGATGTTACATTCTACCCTCTTATAATGAATATCTCCCTCGAAATTCGTCTAGGTTATCAAAGGATTTATGTTTTTAGAATTCATTAATTTAAAAAACATCATTAAATGGAAATAAATTAAAAATATGACAAAAAAGTGGGGAACATAAATGTCACTTGAAGATACACATAACTTGGATTCCACATTGGGAGAACGTTGGCGGGGTGTTAAAATATGGATTTGGAAGAGAAACTAATTATTGTTGATTAATAGAGAGTGATAGAGAACATGGTAAATTTTAAGTCAATGATAACATATCTAAAATCCAAATAGGTGAGGAAAAGATCATTTATATCATTTGAAACAATGGTAATAGGATAAAATTTTATTTCAATATCCATTTATTAAACTTAAAGGAATTATTCACCTTCTAGAATAAAAACATAAAGAAATATACACACTAGACAAGTTAAATTATATACTTTAACTATTTTCCTCCACAATATCACATTTTTATCTTGATTATTTATATTCAAGATGGATTTTCCTGTGCCTGAAGCACAAAAATCAATATTTAATGACAAAATAGAAATAAAAAGGATAATGAATCTTTTCCTCATATATTTATACATTAACCAAAACCAAAATGGATATAACATGTTAGGATTATTCCAATGATGAATAAACAATCATATGATACACTGATAATCAAAGTTAAATAGTTATACCCAATGTCCAAAAAAATCATTCCATTAATAATTGTCGTTAAAATTCTTTGAACATTTCTTGAGTAAGTTTGCAACCCAAATTTTATAAGGATTTAATAGTATATTATTCCAAGATAAATAAAATTTTATTCCTTCAAAAATCCCATATGTATATGAAAGAAACGTATTATTAACATGTAAAAATGTATTAGTAACCAGGAAATCACATTGGCCCATGATAGGCACAAAACCCTTATCATCCTTCGGTTATGGGTACAAGCCTGACCACCATGCTGGATGTGATGGGTTCTCACCAATAAAATGGGTTTTGCATTTTCTTATTAAATATGAAAATAAATTTCTCCGTAAAAAATAATTAATATTGATCTGAGGGGTTTAAAATTACTCAACCTAAAAAACGCCTCATAAAATACTATTAACCAATTTAAAATCTCATCACTTAAATCCTAAAAGGGTCATATTAGACATAGAACATATGATCATCATTAAACTTATTGACCATTTATGGTATCTATAACTCTAAATATAACCTCCAATTAGAAGATCATGTCCTCCTTTTTTATATAAAATAAACATTGATACCAACTATATCATCCCAATACCCGGACTCAAAGATCTATTGCTAAAACCATGAACTTTACATTTCTATATATGATTTAGATAATTGGGACCCAATTTTTTTTCCATAAAAATATGACAACATCAAAAGAAAAACATGGATCACTTATATTTTTGAAGTCCATTTTGGTTTAAATTGCTTGAAAATTATAAAAACAATTATATAAACAATACAAAAGTAATAAAATAATCATTACTCTGATTTTTCCCATCTTTTTTAATCTCAAATGAAATCATTAAAATTCACCTAGTGAAATATTTTAAAGAGAGAAATCATTCTACCCCATTTTATATAGCCTGGTGAAAAGGAAACATAAGAAGGGTGAGTGAAGATTCTCATTAAGGAGTAAACATAAGAATTATCAATTTAATGTCATCAATATAGATAAGAGTGAATAAGGTTATGCTGAAATAGTCAAAGTTCATAAGTGAATCAAAACGGAACTCATACCCATCAATAACTGGATCATCAA
Organism: Viscum album; assembly: GCA_963277665.1. Lineage (NCBI taxonomy): Eukaryota > Viridiplantae > Streptophyta > Magnoliopsida > Santalales > Viscaceae > Viscum > Viscum album. The sequence continues at coordinate 953,796,493 of OY728143.1, read as the reverse complement.
ATATGAAAACATGGAAAATTAAATAGTCATTAGAATGAAAAATCTTGAGCCATGTGATATCAATCTCAAACATGAGAAGCATTAGAAACCCATATTCATAATAATGAAAAATTGTACATAACCTAGGACATAGTTTTCACTTACCTTTTATAATAACTTTTACAAATGGAATAACTATATAGTTGAATTCCATAACCAATGTATTTTAGGGATATCATGGACCCACATATCCTTCGTTTATCATTGAACCACCTATCATGGGATTATAATGTAACTAATCATCAAATTTCCAAGTAACATTATAAAATTATAACACATAAAATATTTAATTTATTCATAAAAACATAGGAACAACAATTATAAATTCGATAAAATGATTAGCCCATGGAAAATAAACAGTATCTATAAAAATATCCTTGAAACATGGTTAACCTGTTGAAAAGAAACCGGTTCTATAAAAATCTCTTTGAAACAATATTAATCAATACAAAAAAATAGGATGGTTCGAATAAAAATTATCTCTCATGAAGGAAAAGAAACAATAATGGTATTTAAGGTTGATTAATAGAAATATCATTCAGTGGTCATTATTTTTTTAGGAAAATAACATTTTTTTAAATTTTTTTACACATAAATTAGTTTGAAAATAATTTTATTTGAAAATAATGTTTAAATATTATAAAGGAAGATTTAAATAATTATTTAATATATTTCTTGAGGAAAATATCTTTTCATATTTGAAAAATAGGTTTTAATACATTTCTAGAAAACATGGTTTTTAAAGAACATATATTTTTGACAAAATAAAGAGATGATGTTAGATTTTCTTAAAAATACATTTTAAAAAAATTTAACTAAAAAATAGTGAAAAAATGGTAAAATTTCATGAAATTATCATGAATAACCATATTATAGAATAATTCATGTGTATTATAGTATTTCAACATCAGATACATAATAATACACAATCCCGATAAATGATTGGATTATAACAAGTGACTCTTACCAATTTGGTAATATTGAATCAAAATCCACATGAAATAATATCATTAAATGAAACATATAATATCATGAAAATAATGAGAATTAGGATATAAAATTTCAATGTGTTATTTTTACATATCATAAAACAATATAGGTGTATAAGATAACAAACGACTCAGAAAAGGAAAATTGGGATGAAAACCGCTTACCACTTTGGCAACTATGAAATCATAAACCTCATAAAATAGAGATTCAAAAACAGTTAATTAAATCCCATTAAATTCAATTATAATTATAATAAAACAAATTAATGGTCAGTATATAAACCAAAATATAATAATAAGTGGTGAATATTGAATGTATCTCATAGAAATAAAACTGAGATGAGAAAAACGGTTACCATAAGTCTGACCTGTCACGTTTGTCTTTATCTTCCTAAACAATTAAATAATGTTAATTATTTCATTTCATAAGAACCCATTAAAATTATATTATTAATATTATTTCACTTATTAATTTTTTTATATAATTTATCGATAAATTAAGTTTATGTTGGATGCTTTGACTATATCTGGATTATGTGTCAAAAAGACATTGGTTGATTGACTTTGGTCAAAGAGGCCATTATTTAATCATATGAATAATAATAATCCTGAAATAATTATTATGTTATTTATTTAATTATACTTATATATATTATTCTTTCATATTTTGTAATGAAATAAAGAATAATCAAATCACTTTAAAGAGGATGCAGTTCACAGGTCCACAAACAACTTTATCACCTTTTTTAGTGTGTGAAATAACAATAAAGAAAGTGATATATTAAATTTATAGAAATAAAATTTTGACATTAATATCAAAATTATTTAATGTATATCAATTTTTTTAATTAAACCCATTCTTAATATAATCTATATAAATCCTAAAAGAATTACATCACATTAATGATGAGATAGTCCACAACTCCACAAATGATGTTATCGTGTTCCCATAAACTAGAAATCATGAATGTATGTTTTATATAATAATTATATGGGAATAAATACATAAGAAATATCATATTAAAACTATATTTTATTCATTATTACCAACCTTTAGATGTGTTAATGAAAAAAATTAACGACATCAATTCGTGAGGCAGTAGTCTTTTAAACACACGAACCATGATTGAATATCCCATTTGATTGAAGATTGTGATGTTTTGGATCAAATTGTTTACATAAAAATAACTTATTGTATTTAATATACAATATTTTTCATATAATAATGATATGAAAATAAATTATGGGCTTTGAGAAAGGAATAAAACACAAGTTATCATTGATGGACATTTCCTCTTCTTCACGGTACTCATTATAGTTTTCACCAAAGGACTTCCTCGGATAGATTTGTGCACAATTTAAGGCATCTAGGGTGAGGGTAGGGATGTTTTTCAGAGGCTTATATAGGGATTTTCTAATCCAAATGGCTTGAGAAGTGTTAAAATAGGAGGATATGTGGTGGCCCTTTTTCAGTGAGGAAAAGGACACACATAACATTTTTTTAAAAGATGTTAGGTGAAATCTTGTTTTTACCTAAAACATGGATTCCATAACACAAAATATTTGATAATATATGATTTGTGTTCAAAATAATGTTACCCAATGGGATTTGGACATGTGTTGGGGAATGTTTCAATTTATATTCTATGTTTAACCACTAAGTAAACTTTTTTTCTTTTAATCGCTGTAATTAATTTTAATTAATTTTAATACTTTTTTTTGTAAAAACCAAGTTGAAATTAGGATAAATTATTAATTATTATTATAAATGATAAATATATTCTATAAAATTCAATTAATATGAGTGGCATGATTTAATTTAATTTTGATCCAGCAAAAAAAACTAGAAAATGGGTTTTTAAAGTGAAAATGTTAAAGCATTTACAATGTTTTAATATCTAAATTAAATATAAAAATATAAAAATAAAATAAATTGGATGAATAGATTCGTAATTTAAGTATGTTAACTTTGAGACCAATTAAAAACATAATCTATCATTATAAATTAATTATTTTAAAAGTCTATTTTTAATTAATATTTATTATTTTTCACCAGTCATCAAAAAATAATCATCTCTCAGAAGTACAAAAATTTCTCCATAAAATAATTTTGGAATTTCAATTTCAATTAATAAATTAATTTTTTCAAATAATATTTATAAAAGTTTCAAATTTTACTTTCAAAACATGTCACCCATTAAAATGTGACAAAACTACCTATTAGAGAAATATAAATATTTTATTCTTAAAATTTGATTTGTTATTATTTTATGACTGTAAAATATATTTTATGAATTAAAAAACATTATTTAATATATAACATAAAAATTTTATTAATATTTTTCACTAATAGTGATTACATCAACTTATTAATATAGAATTCACTTTTAGGCATAAAAAATAGTTTTTCACAAAACAAAACATTTATTTTTATTTTTTTCATTTTTAATAAATTATTAATGAATTAATTCGTTATGTATATACACTTTAAAAAATATTTTTATAATTAAGTTAATCTGATTCATTCTTACCATCCCAATGACTAGGAGATAAATATTATATTAAATATTAATATTATATTATTGTTTTGTAAAACACAGTCTTGAATGTAACAGACATTATGAAAGAAAATTGATGTTTTATGAAATGAAAGATAAAAATGGTTTTTCTTATAATAGAATCTAAAAAGTGAATTTCATGAAATTCATGAAATCATAGAATTTAAATTAATTTGAAATGTTATATTTCTTAAAATATTGGGATGATACATCTTACCACGCTTAAAATTTATTTCACCCTTGAAATTAGTCTTAGTTATCAAAGTATTAAATTTTTTGAATTATTTTATTGAATCCAAAATCAAACAAATGAAATAAAAAAAATATCCAATAAAAATATGTTGTAGTAAACATTATGGTCACCTGAAGATATGCATAACTGGGAATACATATATGGAGAACATTATAAGAAATTTAAAAGATGGATTTGGAGAGAAAACTAATTAACATAGACTAATAGAGAGTGATAGAGAATGTGGTAAATAGGAAATCAATTAAAAACCCACAATAAAAATATGTGTGAAAATTTTATTGATATTATAAAAAAATATGCAAATAGAATAACATTTTATTTCAAGATCATTGTCCTAATGTTGAAGGATTATTTCACCATCTAAATTGGAAAATTAATGAAATATACTTATAAAAAAATTAAAATTTCATTATTTAACCAATTTCCACCGCAATCATGTATTTTTATCTACATAATGAGTATTCAATATGAATTTTCATATAGTTAAAGGACAAAAATAAACTTTTAAATAATACATAAACATAAAAGGGATAAATATGTTATTCCTACTATCTTTAGAAATTAACAAAAACCTAAATGTTTTTTAGTTTGTGAGATAATTACTAATATTAATAATCCATAATATAATACAGTAATTATCAATATTAAATAGTAATTCCCAAAGTTCAACTAAATCATTCCAAAAATATATATCCTTAAAATTCATCAAACATTTCATGACTATGTTAGAAACTCATATATTAGAAGGATTTGATCATATATTCTTCCATGATAAATCAACCAATATTCCTCCAATAAAATACAATATTTTTAAAAAAATGTAGTCATGACTCTTAAAAATGTTGAACAAATCTGGGCATGACATAAGGAAATAGTAGGCATGAAACCCTTATTATCCTTCAGTCATGGGTTCAATTCCCACCACGTTTCGGAATGTGAAAGGTTGAAAACCTACATACAGGTTGTATCATTTTTTGTTTAAAATTGAAAAATAAATCCTCCATATATAATACTTCATTTTTATCTTTAGGGTTCCAAATAACTCAATCCAAAAAAACATCTCCAAGAATGCCATTAATAGAATTATGATTTCTTCGCTTAAAACCACAAAGGGGTGTCTATGAATTTGAAATTATGACAATCTTTAATCTTATAGACCTATGATGATATCCATAACTATTAATATAACCTCAAATGAGAAAATACTAATCTATAAAGTTATCTAAAGAGACTCATGATACCAACTATAAGAGACCATGACCATCACTATCGAATCCTATGTTGAAATCATAAACTTTACATTTCTAGATTTGATTCTGATAATTTTAATGCAATTTCTCCATTAAAACTTTACAAAATCAAAAGTAAAACATGAATCAATTAAATTATGGATTCATTTTTAGGTCCAGTGTTTTATAGAATTCGGAAAACTCCTATTCAAATTATACAAAAGTCATCAAATGAAAATTTCTTCCAATTTTCCCCATCATTTCTTGTTTAAAAATTTTCCAACAACATCGTCCTTATGAAATACATTATAGGCATAAAATTGTAATACTTATTATTTATAAAAAAGTAAAATGGAAATAAAATAAGGGTAATCTCAAATGGTTACTAATGGGTAAACATAAGCATTAATAACTAAATGTCATAAATTATCATAAGATTACTTAAGGGTATGATGAAATAATCATAGTGAATGAGAGAATCTTAAAGTAAATAATACCCATAAATACCTAGATTATTCAATATAAAAACATTACAAAGTTAATATTCATCAGAATCAATAATCATGAGCCATGTGATATCATTCTCGATCATGAGAGGAATTATAAACCCATAAATATCAAAAATTAAACATGTAAATAACTTAGGACGTCATTTTAACTTGAATGTTACAATAAATCATAAAATATCAATAAAAATATGGTATAATACTATAACAAAATCATTGGAGGGAAATGACAGTTCCCCGCATACTTAGTTATTCATGGAACCACCTATCATTTGTTTATAGATTAACCAACCATAAAATGTCAAAATTCTATTACAAATTCATAAAACATATAAGAATATATTTCATCATAAATTGATTAGAACAAAATTTATCTCATTCATAGAATTATTAAACACTGGGAAAGAAACATTTTCTATAAAAATCTATTTTAAACTTGGTTAACATGTGGAAAAGGAATGTGTTCTATAACAATCTCTTTGAAGTAATCTTAATCCATCCAAAAAGTAATGAGGTTGAAACCAAAAAAATTATCCAAAGTGTATGATAATTGACCACAATGTTTTTTTACATTAAATAATTTAAATACCATTAAAATATCAGTAAAACATTCTTAATGAAAATATCCTTTTCATTTTGAAAAATAATTTTTAAAACATAATGTATTTTGAATAATAGTTTCTTTGAAAATAACATTGAAAGTTTATAAATGAATATTTTAAAAATAATCTGAAACATTTTTGAGGAATGCATCATTTCATCTTTGATAATAACATTTTAAAAAAAAAATTAAAACATTTTTTGAAAACATGGTTTTGAATGAACACAGATTTATAACAAAAGAGATAAAAGATGATAGATTTTCTTAAAAAACATAATAAAATTTTTTACTATAAAGATTAAAAATTGTATAATTATTTGAAAATATAATTAATTACCATATTTAGATATAATAAAAGAGTATTATAATATTTCTATATTATATACTTAATCATACATAATCTCGATGATTGATGAGATTATATCAAAAGTCTCTTAACAATTGGGTAACTTTGAATAAAAAATAACCATGAATAAATATCATTAAATGAAAATTATAATATCATTAAAATTATTATATTTATGAAATAACATGTCAAAGTGGTATTATATACACTTCATAAATTAATATAAGTTTATAACATAACAAATATTTCAAAGAAGCCAAATTGAGACAAAAATTACATCCCACTTAATAACTTCAAAATTGTAATCCCCATAAAAGAGAGATGCTAAAAAGGATATTTAAATCAACATAAATTAAATTATAATAATAATAAAAAAATTAATGATAAATATATACAACAAACATCCATAAAAATTGGTTAATATGGCATGTATCTCATTTAAATAAAAGTGAGATAAGAAAAACCATTACATTGAGTTTGACTGGTCACATGTGTCTTTATCTTTTTGAACAATGAAAATATATTAGTTATTTACATTATTGAGTACATTTTACAATTTTATTATTACTCTTATTTCTCTTATTAAAATATTGAATGAAATAACTTAATAAGTTATGTTTACATCAGATTCATTGAAAATATTCGACTTATGTGCCAAAAATACTCTAGTTTGTTAACTATAGCCAACGAGGCCATTATTTAAATATCTCATTAAAAATAATCCTGAAATAATTTTCATATAAATTATTTAATTACAATTATATATATATTTATTGTTTATGTGGTGATTAAAAATAGAATTATCACACCTCTTTGAGGATGTGGTAGTCCACACGTCCACAAACGATGTTATCACCTTTTTGGTGTGTGAAAAGGTACGAAAAAAAGTGATATATTATATTTAAAGAAATATAATTAATAAATTAATATCCTATATATGTAATTTATAACTCGTTATAGAATCCATGTTTAATAATTTTCATATAAATTATGAATGAATAACTTCTCATAGAGTAAGTGGTAGTCCACACATCCACAAATGAGGTTATCATATTCCAAAAAATTGAATTCATTGAGTTTTATGTTATATAATATTTAATGGAGAATAATAAAATCATAAATATCATATAAAAATAGTATGTACATCATTATTACCAACATTTAGAGGTATTAATGGAAGAATAATAAACATTCGTCCGTGAAGCGATAGTCCGTCACACATAATAATGATGATTATGTATACCATTTTATCATAGTGTGTAACATCTTAGTTAATAACATTATCATAATAACTAATAATTATTTTTAATATAATTATATTATTATATAATCATGATATAAAAATAATTTAATGTGTTTTAGAAGGAAAAAAACAAAATTTATCATTGATGAGTGTCACCTATTTGTTGGGTAACACCATTTGGTTTTCACCAATGCACATTGTTTGATTTATTTATGATAAATAGAAGCATTCTAGGATTATTTCAGGGAATTTTAGAAGTTATATTGATATTTATTGGTTGATACAAAGGTCTTTCGGGGTGTGAAGAGAGAGGGAGTTTTGGTATCCTTTTATAAGTGGGGGAAATGACACACTTAACATTTTAGAAAATATGTTTGGTGAACCAATTTTTTTAATTCAGAAGAGCCATACATTACACACAAAATTAGATAATATATTATAAATACCATAAATATGGCTAGAAACTAGGATTTTATATTTTTTCATTTTAAACATTATAATCTATTTTTAACAAAAAAGTAAACATGTTTTTCTCTTATTCACTGAATTTTATTTTAATTTCAATCACTGATCATTTTGGTAAAAAAACATGTTAAACATAAATGAAATTATAAATTATTATGATTCCAAATATGTAATACATTTTTCTAAATTTAATTCAAAGAAGTTTTATAATTTAATTTAAAATTAATATTGCAAAAAAGACGAGAAAGTTGTTTTTAATGTGAAAATGTTCAAAAGTTTTCAAAGATTTTATATCTAAATTCAACCTCTAAAATGTATTAAAATGACTAAAATTTCATTAATAGTTTTATAAATAATCTTTTGTGACTTTAAAACCAATTCAAAAAAAGATTAATATTATAAATTATTTATATGAATAGATAGTTTTCAAATACAATTTCATATTTTTCACCATTCATCAAATATGAATCTTCTCAGATAAGTACCAAAAATTTATTGTAAACTAATTTTTACATTTCTATTTAAAAAATATTTTAATATTATCTAATGTAATGTATATATTTTTTAAAACATTATTTTAAAATAAGTATTCCATTAAAAGGAGGTAAGCTACCTATAAAAAAATATAAATTTTTCTGGTAAAAATTTTATTTATTCTTTTTTATGCCAATAAATATTATTGGATGGATTTAAAAAATTATTTAATAAATAACATATAAATTTAATTATTATTCTTCAATAATTGTGATTTATCTAATTTATTATGATAAAACACCATTGTGGATAAAAAAATATTTAACATAAAAACTTATCCTTTATATTCAATTGTTTATTATTTTCATTTCTAATTAATTTTTTAATAAATAATTCATTATATATATATATTTTAAAACCATATTTTTATAATTCATTTAATACAATTCCTTCCGTCATCCCAAATTCTAGTTGATAACTATCATAATAAATATTAATAGTATACTATTGGTTTGTAAAACTCATCCTTGTGTGTAACACATATTATCAAAGAAGACAAATGTTGTCTGAATCAAAAGGTAAACATGGTGTTGCATATTACAAAAGAGAAAGTGTGATGTGTGTGTAACTCAAGCTAACAATGAATTTAAATTAATTTAAAAGAGGATATTTCTTAAAATCACTATATGTTACAGTATATATATAAATGTATATATATACAACAAGGATAATTCAATCCCTTATTTTTTTGTTCTTCTAGAAATCATATATATATATATATATATGTCTGTATATATACATAAACAAAAATATATATAAATGTGTTTGATTTATCTGTTTTTATTTGTATGAATATCTACATATGTTTTTGTTTTTTTGTTTGTATTTATATCTATGTGTGGGTATATAAATTTATTTATTGATATATTAATAAACACATATATACATAATAATAAGTATATTAATTAAATTTTAATGTATTTTTTTAAACTTTATTTATTTATATTGTTAGACCCAGTGATGTATTTTTTTCAATGATTTTTCATTATGTGTTTAGTAAGGTAATGATAATTAGTGGTTACCACTAGAGTATTGTAATAGATCTATAACATTGGATTTCATGCTTGAGTAATTCTATATGCTTCTAAATTTAATGATTATCATGCTGATCTTAAACGACAAAACACATGTGTCACATATGACACATTATTTAGAACAATGCAAGGATGATTAAAGAAGATATTGAAATATGAATTTCATATTTCATAATTTGAAGAAGAACTAAGAATGGTGAAGGCCATGGAAAATGAATTGAGTTTGGATGATGTAAAAACATAAAAAAATTTGAGAAGTTATCTTTGTATTTTACTTTGAAGAAGGACTTTTATTACTTCTGTTCTTATATTTGTTCTAAGTAATTTTGTTGTAGGACTTAAATAAAAAATAGGCCAAACCCTGGAGGCCAAGGCCAACCTCTACCAAGGGAATATAAGGGAACCCTAGGGTCAACCACTCCCAAGGGAGAGTAGACCTATCCAGCCTGAGGGTGGTATGGGTGGGAAAAATAGTGTTCATATATAGTTTCTTGTGTATAAGGTGTAGGAGAAGCAGTGCTACTGGGAGGGATAGAATTGACCCATGGAGAACTCATATGATGTGGTACCGGGAGAGGGGGTAGATAAATTTGAGTCATTGATGGTAGTATTTGATTAATACACCCTGGCCTAAGCTAGGACAATTTCGCTGTGGAATTCTTGGTTGAGTGTGGTACTATTCCTCCTCTTTAATATACAGGAATAAACATGACCGTTCGATTGGATCATATGAGCTGTTTGACTTCCACTGCATGATTTTATTCTTCCTCCCTTCCCTAAATTGGTTATCTTTACGCTAAAGCACAACCAAGAAACTGATGATCAATATTTTTCTAGTTTTTAGCATTTTAAAAAATAGCATGAGGATTTTTTATCAAACTGGATCATAATGAATGAAACTATCATTTTTAGGCATGAAATGAAAATGAAAAAGATAATGAAACATCCAAATTGAATTTGTTAATCACCGAAATCCATTCATCCATGTAAGATCTCTGGTTTCTAAAAAATACAAGCATTCAATTATCACATGCATGAGAGGATTTTATTTTAAATGAGAATCATGAACTCATGGTTGAAAAGACCATCTTTCTCGGCGTACACTTAAATCCACCTGAACACCTATATTGTTTGATGGATAACCCATACAAGAAATTAAAAAAGTTAAGAATAAATGATTCTTTAATTTTGGTGTTTATGCAGTGAGAGGAACAATGATTCTATCTTATAAAACAAGAGAGACCGAGGTTGAGAGTTATATATGATATTTTTAAAATCTCTTGTTTCATAAAAAACATATCAACACGAAGCCACACCTTCCTCAAAGAACACAACAACCTTATGAAAAGACATACATGAGTGAGAAGAGGATCCCATAGTCCCTACAAAAATTAAAAGTACTCTTGAAGGTTCTCTATGAAGAACCCGTTCGAGGAATAATTAAGGTACACCACATTAAAGTGTTTCATTGTCTTTTAGAATGGTCTGAGGTCTGAAAAATGATATTGGTTCATGAAACTCAGATGAGACATCCAAAAGATATTGTATCATACAATCTAACACGTGAATAAGGTCTTGAGAAAAGAATAAATTGGGTTATCCACTATTAATTCCAAAGTACCATCATATATAAATAAGAATCATTTACTTTCACACATTCAAGTTCACTAAAAGAAGCCAGAAAGAAAACATGCATGATAGAAGTACATTGAACATAATCTAAATAAATAGAATAAGTGTGCGTGTCAAGAAAAGGTGTCCAGGAAGAATAAATGTGAAAAAGGTGTGTCTGAGGTTACATAATACACATGCACACATTCATTCATGATTATTCACTTGTGATGAAATATTTAAATATAAGAAATAAGTCACTTGCAGATACCATGAAACACATGCATGAAGTGAAATTTATTTGTTACTCTAAATTTTTTATCCTTGAATTTAATTTTGAAGAAGGTTTGTATGCACCCATGGTAACATGTTATTTAGGATCGCTCTTCAACTAAATAATGAATTTAAACCCATGGAATAGATTCACAGAGTAAATTGACTAAGAATAGGTAATCAAAATTGATGCAACATGACTAAAAAACTGAAAAGGTACTTGAATACATACGTAAGAAAGTTTGACTCAGAATGATAATAGAGAGAGGTAATTAGAATAACATATAGTGGATAAATCATTTCAGAATGGAGGAATTATTTGGTTAGATCTAAAGTAATAAGTACCTTGTCTGATTGAATAGAAGAAGTTCAAGTACGGATTCTAGAGCCGGTAAGTGTGGATTCTGGTAACACTATGAGATTCAGTATAAAGAAACCACTATGGGAATTTATAATATAAACAATTTGATTCTATATCAACCGTTATAATCACTTAAAAAGGTTATATTTGGGAATCCGTGTTTAGGGAAATAAAAAACTTAGTAAGGTGTAAGTATTTGTATTAAACACTCTAAATCCTTGTATTATAAGACACAGTAATTAATACATTATTTAAGATATGTATTATAGGAACAAGAAGAGTGGATATATAATTTAACAATACACATAGGATTAATATAATTATTTTTGTAAAAATTATAATAAACTATATATTTACCCCTCCCCTCTTTGTGGTCAATCTAGCCTAGGGCTCTACAAGTAGTATCAGATCCATGTTCACCCCTAAAATATCTAAAAGGATTTTTAGGTTATAAAACATGAATTAATTAAATAGTCGGGGTATTCAAATTTTCAATGGTGAGAACTATCTTGGCTAAAATAATGGGATTATACTACATCTCTTTTCACTTGGGGTAGAAGTGATAGGTGTTGTTACAATGGGGTATCCACCGTATGTTGGGAATGATCCTACTATTTTTGAAGATAATGAGGACATAGAGATGGATATTAAGGGTCAAAATAAAATATTTAGGGCTTATTAATAAAATTTATACACAAATTTTATTATTCACCAATCCACCAAGAAAATCTAAGATAAACTCAGAAATTATTATAAAGGAAATACTAAAGAAAGAGAAACTATGCTTCAAATATGGAGAATAAGATTTGATGATATTAAAAAGGGAGTTTAATAATGTGTTGATGAATACTTTACACAAGTAAATTAGATTTTTAGTACAATTATTTGTTTTATTTAGAAATTGGATGATTCAATCATAGTAAAAAAATATGATGGATGATTTTCTAGATAGATTCGATTCAAATGTTTCTACATTAGAGGAAAAATATGATCTATCACTAGATAAACATTCTAATACTCTCATAACACATGATATGTGAAAAATAACAGCTTTTAAGTATAAATAAAAGGATGACATGGCCTTTAAATCTTTGATAAAAGGTAAAACTATAGTTGGAGAAGAACCATAATCAAGTGATTATAAAAAGAAGATTCTAAAGAGGACTAAAATTTTATGGGGGCCCTGATTATAAGTATTTATAATAGAGACATAATAGGTAAAGGAATGAATCCATTAAAATTCTTCAACTATCATAGGTTTTGAAATTCTTCATATTACCATCCCAAGAAGAAATATAATGTAATTGAATCAATTTAATAAAAAAACAATTTAAGAAGAAGACTAAGAATTATAAAAATGGGGACTATGATGAGAAATATAAGAAGTAATCATAGTAATACAGATGGAATATAATGAGTATGTTAGTTGATGAATCTTCATCATCAATAAGTGAGACAAAAGACTAATGAAATTCTATAATAAGGCATGCTTATTGGGGAATCCAGACAACAAAAGACACATTTTACGGTGTATAAGTTCAGAAGAGAACAAAATATTAATTTTACATAAATGATAATTGTATACCTACATTTGAGAATAACATGAATCTCAACAAAGAGAAAAGAAAACTAAAAATGGTGAATGAGGAATGTATCATTATCGAAGATACACATCTAATTGAGATACATGTATATTACAATAATCTATATAAGATAAGAAGGAAAATAAAATCTTCTGAATAATTTCCACCTAGTAGTGAATAATTCAATAATGATGAACCAACTGTCATTTAAGAGAAAAACATGAACATGTGTAAAATAATTTAACAAGAAAATATGTTGATTGATGTTGTAGAAAGACTTACTGAGAAAGTGGTAGAGTTATTTGAGACATATTTTATGTTTAATTCATAAAAATATGAGTTAATGATGATAAATAAAGATTAAAACAATTCTATTGAGATAAGGGTGAATCTTCAAAAGTTACTGAGGAGAGGGTTCCATAGAAAATGGTAGTTTTTGTACCTAATGAATCTCAATGTAAATCTAATACATATGATAACAGAGGCACAAGATACAAGATTTAATCAACAAGAATGTTTCCTCCAATGTAGAAACTCCCAAAATGCATGAAAATACATTAAACAATCCTTAGGTAAGACCCATTATCTTTTTGGATGATCAAGGTTTAGAGTTATTATTGGTTTTGAAGTGTTTGGTCATCAAACATATTTATACTGGTATAAAATGTCCCTTCAAAGCATAAGGCATGAAAAAAAGGGTGATAAATTCTGAAAAAATATATTATATTACATGAAAGGGAGGTTTTCCACCAAGACATCATCAAAACTATCAATATAGAACAAATTTGTGTTTTTTACGATAGTTTGTGTTGTTATGGATAAGAGGGTCAAAATGCCATGAAATTCTTGACAAGACTATAAGAAAATATTTCCACTAATATGATAGGGAAAAAATTTCAATATAAATTTAGTGGAATGTCTTTTAAATATTTTAAGATGATAGAAAACGTAAAAAAATAATGCTTAGTTATTTTTCTAAACCAACTGATATTGGATAAGCAGTTGGATAAAGATGAAGAACATACACAAATTAATGGAAATAAATTTATTAAAAAATATAAGGTAGAATATTTTATTCTAATAAAATTTGATTAAAATTCATATAAAAAAGTTAAATTGAGAATAATTAATTGTTAAATGTTTTAGAAGACATGGTATGGTACAATACATTGTATAAAAATACTACCATCCAATGAAGAGAACATGAAGAAAAGGTGGAAAGCACAAATCAATGATTCTGACACTAAAGACGAAAGAAAATCTTTATCAGATGTGTCAACTAAGGAGGAATGATTCAATCACAAAATCAATGAAATATAATAAGAAGAAAAATTACATATTGACAGCAATATCTCATTCTAATTATTAGTTTTGATAAATAAAGATTTCAGTCCATATTACCTATTATTTTATGAGGTTGTAATTAACAATGTTGGGAAATGATGGTGATATTTGAGGATTTCACTTATAGAAAAATTGATGTGGTTGTTATTCATTAATTATTTTGACTTTTAGGAAATAGAAGAAATGTGTGTATATTGAATGGGGACAAACCATGAGAATTAAATGGAAACTTTGGGAGAAATTAAACATTAAAATTAAAGGTATTCTAATCAAACTTTAATCCCTTGTTATTAATTGTATTATATTACCAACTAAGGGGGAGTTATTGGTTAATGAAAAAGTGAAATATAGGGGGAGTTTGATCTTTTCACTGATTATTCTGATGAGTTTATTTAAGTATGTGTATATTTTTAATTTCATTAATAAATTGTATTATTTACAACACGTTGGATGATAATTAAGGAGTTCATAGCAAGATTTTACATGGATGGTTGTTTTTCCACAATATTGAAATAATTTATCCAATCTCTCTTATTTTCTATACTGGGTTATCCAAATTATAAATAGAGTTTACTTATTGATGGATATTTTTTAATAGTATAATGTGATATTATCCCATTTTTATTTGAATTTGGGAAATAATCATCAAATCAAGTTGAACGTGATTGGGAGAAAATTACCTCCTTTTCATTTCATTTGACTTTCAATAAGGGGGATTAGATATTGGAACACATGTTAACTCTTATAAATTGTGATAATTGGGTTTTGGAAAAAAATACAAAGTTAGAGATTTTTTGGCCTAATGTTTCATTTGTTGTCAATGATATATTTCAATATGAATTTGGTAAGATGATGATGAGAGGTGGTAATTCCTATATAGTTATTATGGATTCATAGCATTGGATTTCAGGCATGAGTAATTCATCATGTTTTCTAATCAGACAATTGTTATGTTTATCATAAATGACTAAAAAAATGTGTTATAGAGGACACATTGTTTAAAAAATATGATCATAATATTAATGAAAATAATGATATATGAATTTCATATTTCTAGATGTGATGATGAATTGAGCATGATAGAGGCCATGAAAAATGAATTTCATTTTCATGATGTTAATATGTAAAGAATAATGATAAGTTAGTTTTGTATTATACTTTGAAGAAGTATTGTATTAATTTTGTTCTCATATTTATTATATGAAATTTTTATTGGGGGCCTTACTAAAAAAAATAGGCCAACCCACCAATAGTAAAGGCCACCCTCAACTCTGGGAACATGAGATACCCATGGGGTAAACAACACCAAAGGGAGAGAATCCATATCATGCCTGAGGGTGGCGTGGGTTGGTGCAGAAGTGCACTGACATTGGTGACTCTGTATAAGGTGTAGGAGTTATGGGGACACTATTAGGGGAAACATAATAGAATAGGGAATCAGTATAAGGAGGTAACATGAGAGGGAGTATATAATTTTGATCTGTTGTTGTAAGCGATTGAGTAATTTTCCATGGTTCAACCAATGGCTATTTCAATGTGGGATGTTGGGATGATCATGGTACTGTTCATGAACTTTAAGACAAAGAAAGAACCATGAACATATGATGGTATAGTCTGAGCCATTTGATGAACACCACAAGATCATATTCATCCCCCCTTCCCTTGATATCTTACTTTTACACTGAATAACATCTAATAAACTGACGATTAAGGTTAGACCATAATTTAGGATCCATCTTAACAACATTAGGATTGTTCTATCAAAACGAATCATCATGGAAACATGTGATGAAAATTAAGAAGATGTGTAGTCTTCCAAATAGAAAATTTTAGTTGTAGGAATCCATTCATTCATGAGAGACCTCTAGTTTGTATAAACATGAATCATGTGATTATCGTGTGAACGAGTGGTTCTCATCTCAAAGGAGCATCGTAAACTCATCGATGAAAACACTATCTTCCATAGAACACTATTTAATCAACTCAAATGAATCATGTGTTTGAAGGATATCCCATACATAGAATAAAAAGTTAATTTTAAATTTGGATTCAATTGTACAGTTTAGGTGGTGATAGGAACAATTATGCCATCCTTTAAAAGTAGAGGTACGAAAGCCGAGTTTTATTTCCAATATTTTGAGAATCTCTCATTTAATGAATACTGGGGCACAATAAAGACACTTATTTTACAAAGCAAAATACATCCTTATGAAAATAATTATTTGATTGATAAGATGACACCATAGGACCTCAATATGATCAAATCAATCTTGAGGATTATTAGTAAAGAACCTATTCTGTGAATAATTAATTAATACTGCATCAATGTGTCTCCCTATCATTTGTGATTGTATATGGTCTAAATAACCTTCTTGGTTCATGATACTTGGCTGAGACATCCAAAAATAAGTGTCTTATACAAAAAAACTCATGAAGAAGGTATTTTGTGAATAATACTACGGTTGATCCACTCTTTCACCCAAAGGAATATCACACACAAGGTTGAAGCTTTCAAATTCACCCACTCTTATTCATACAATGAAGATAGTGGACAACACATGAATGAAAAATGTAAATTGAACATAATTTAGCGAAATAGAATTAGTATATGTGCATAAAAGTTTTCCATGAATAATAAATGTGGACAATTTATTTTGTAGGTAACACAAGACACATCAATGATCATGAACATGTAATGAAATATTAAGATACATGAAATAAGTCACTTGTGGATGCCATGAAACACATGAAAGAATTGAAATTGATTTGAGAAAATGAAAGAATTTTTCTTACATTAAATATTGAAGAATATATATTTTCATGAAAGTAACCATGAGTGTGAGGCCAGATCTTCAACAAAAGAATGAATTAAAACCCTGATAATAGTTACATTGAGGCCACTGGTCAACAACATCTGATTAGAGATGACTGAGTAAGACTAACACACAGCAAAGGTACTTGAACATATACACGTGAATGTGTGATTCCAGAATATTATATAGTGATATCATCAGATCAACCTATAGTGCATCAATATTTGAATAAAAGTGGATGTCTTTGGTTGGAGTGGTAGAAAGATGTCTCTTGTGTGATTCAAGAGAAGAATTATTCAATGTGGATTCTATAGCTGACCAGTGTGGATTCTAGATACACTATGAGAAGCTTTATAAAAACCTATTGTGAGGATTGAGGAGGGATAAAATTTGATTATTTATTGACCATTGTAATCACTATGATAATATTATAATGGATAATATGTATTGGGGGAGATAAACATAACTACAAGGAGAAAGTATTTGTATCAAACATTATAAAACCTTGTGTTATGTGACATGTTACTTACTGCGTTAATCAATGTATGGCTGAGGGACATAGGAAATGTGGATTGATGATTTAACCAGACACATATGTTTAATTAAAGAAGAACAATTTTTAAAAAGAAAAATAAACCATGGATTCACCCCTCCCCTATTAGTGGTTAATATGGACTAAGGTTCTATATATGCATCATAATGCTTCAACATATTCATTAAGTTTATAGTTTATGCTTCGTAATGTTTTCAGCAGATATATATATATACATTTATATTTATGTTATTTGACACAAAATATTCACTATTTTCAAAAAAATATTTAATTGTTTTACATATATATGTTCATATATATCATATAAATATAAATGTGTGTGTATATATATCAATTTTATTTTATGTATGTATTTTTTAATGTTCTATAAAACATAGGCTTCATATCATTATATATATTTTTTATATATGTATTTATTTTAATATAAAAATTTATTTTTTAAAATTTAAAATTTATATAATTTAAAAATGTAAAAAAGATACATTATATGAATACTATATATATATATATATTGATAAATGTGAATATTACTCAATAAAGAGGTTTTTTGTAATTAAAAATGAATGGATTTAAATTGTATGAAAAGGAGTATGAAGGTGGGGTCAATGTGTTCATCATGTTTTCAATAGATAATGAAAATGATCCTTCTAAAATCATTATTCCATTTATACATTATTGTTATTCAAGAAAAGTTTGTTTAGGTGTGCTAGAAGAAAAAACGACTTTTCATTGAATTTATCATTGGAATAAATGTGAGAAAAATATGATGAATAAATAATAATATTACTTACTAATATGAAACTAAAATCCATTGAATGTTTGTTTTAATAAATACATAACATTATAATGCATACCTACGATATATAATTCTAAATATTGAAATAGATAAAGAAAAAAATAATTTACCGAATTACTTTTTCACATCAACAATATATTACTAGAAGATAACATTACACCCTAAAGATGTGACAATATAATTAAATGAAATAAAGAAAACAAATCATTACAATAAATTCCCAAATCCTTTTAGATTTATATTATTAGAAAATTAAGAAAAATATTAAAAAATCATATCTCATTCCTTTGTTAACTAATGGAACATTTTCCCACTACATTAGAAATTATTTAATCCCTAATAATTCTTCATCATCTCCCACTAATTACTCACCTAAGATACTTTTCTTGAATTTTCATAATTTTCATAGATTTATAACCTGGGGAAATAGAAACATAAGAAAGTCCTGATCTTAGAAGTTGAGGAATGATAAGAAATATTGATAGTAATAAAAGCTATTATGTGAGTATAATATGATCATATGGGTATAATCAATATACATAACATTGTTATACCCAATAAAACAAAAATCATAAATCATGAAATACTATAATAATACATCTTGAAAATTCCACATATTATAAAATAGGGAATACTTAATAATTTTGGCACATCCATAAGAATGTAAATCATAACATTATAGATTTGTTACCAAAACCTGTTTCCCTTAGTGGACTAGGCTTCACTCACCTATTTCCCTTAGTGGATTAGGATTCACTAAGAAATTTCCCAAAGATGGTCAGGGAAAAAAATCAAATTTTGGATTAACATCACTATTCGCTGCACCATTATCTCATGAGATGTAAAGGTGTTACCAATGCATTTGAGGGCTATATAGGGCCCACATGTCACATAAATATCCATAAAAATGCGTTTCATGAGAAAGTCTATATCCATGTCCTCCCAAAAACCCTGAACTAAGATTGAGTGTTATTAAAAATTATAATGAAAATCTTTCGATTTTTATAGAATAAAGAATCTATTGATATAAAATGGGTTTATTTCAACATATCATATATAACCTAGGGAAAAAATGAGTATCCAAAGAAACAGAGTAAAATTATAGGTAAATACCATTCAATAAAGGCAATAAATCTATATAGTATATAAAAAGTATATATAAAGGTTATATAATTAAGATAATAATTTACAAGGTTAATAAATGAATATTATATAGGTGAACACCCATAAATTAAAAGAAGAAAATATATAGTGTTCATAAAGTAAAGGCATTGGATGAAATGTTATTCCTATTGATAGTGGATGGATAAATGTTGTGACAGATCATAAATTTAATTGAAAATAAATTAAAAAATTAATCCAGAGAATGAAGGTGGATCTTTGAAAAATAAATAAACCCCAGTATGTTAAATGACACACATTAGTATGTTGAAATGAATGGAAAAATTTCTTGTGAAAGAATACAAAAAACAATAACCCACTAGAAGGGATTAATAATCAAATTGTTTAAAATAGTGAGTTATAACCCACAAAAGATAAAAATAAATATTTATTAGTGGATAAATCATGGAACATAAATCTGATGACTGTAAATACATTTATATATTACATGAAAAATATAGGTGAAAACTTAAAAAATATTTTAATTATAATTTTTAACATTAATAAAAAAACATACATTTCACTTTCATAAGTTATTTTTGAAAAGGTTATGGGAAGGATTTTAAATTATTTTAAATTTAAATGAATCTCTAATAATAGAGGATTGAAAATTATATAATTTTTTTTAGTAAATGTGAATCCAAATTTAAGACACCTAATAATGGTATAAAAGGAACCTTTTTAACACATTGTAAAAACTTCTTTTCAAAACAAGCATTTTAGAAAATTAATAAAAAATTATTTTTATTAAATAATAATTTCCCAAAATTGGATTATAAAATTATATACAATAAAATATTAGGGTTGGATAATGAAATCATGGATGCAAAATTTTCATGATAATACTATATAAAACAAGGGATGAAGATTTTAGTGATCAACACCCCTTAGTAGAAACACACACCAAAAATCATGAAACATTTGAAAAGAGTTTATGTGGTAAAACGTTTAAACAATGAGAGAAAAAAACATAACAAAATCAAAGGGATGAATATCATGGACATAAAAGAAATAAGTTTATGATAATGTACATAACATAATAAAATGAAATTCAGGTACCAAAAAATCTTATGATAATGGTTACACTTGAGCGAAAATACATTTGAAGAAAGAAACATGATTTGGAATTGTATATACCATGAATTGCAATAAAATAAATTATATAAAAATCATGATATAGTAAATTAATAGAACAATACATAAAGTAAACATCATACATAAAATGTAAAAATTCCTAAAAGAGTTAAAATTGAAACCAAGAAAACTCTTATGAGTTTAGAAAAATTGGAAAAAAAAACCAATTGAAGGATTAATTTTAAAATTAATCCTTGAATATCATAAAAAATTAGTTTATCATGATAAAAAACTACTAATTTTGTAGTATATACACCATTCTAAGAAAATAGTGAATATTAAGACAAAGTGTCTAATGGATTGAAAATATTAGACAAGAAACCCCTAGCTCTTATTCTAACATCCACGTACATACATAAAAATCCATGTATCACAAAAATATTTATCTTAATAACATAATTAATAACATGAATTATAACATTTTTATTTATAATCTTTATTTATAATCATTATTTATATTATTCCAGTTAATTATTATCAATTTTCAATATCTTCTGTAAGAAATCCTGACCATTTTGTACTAGTTTTTTTAGAAATAGTATTGGTATTTAATATTGTTACATATATCATATTTACAATATCATTGGAGGTACTAAAATATAAGTTGATAAATGGCTATAATATAATAATGCCATTCCATGGATGTTTTGGTTACAAACCTTGAATATTGAATCAATGACGATCATGTTTTAGTTATTATTAATAAGAAAGGTGTTTTTATTAATTATTCTGTTTCATAATAATTTTACAATTTAAAAACATAAAAAATCATTGTTAACATAATTATAAAATATTATACCTATAATTAAGTACCAATATTCAACCATGGTATAAATTTATATGATTTTTCAAGTGGGTGTTTAAACAAACAAAAACATGAACATACATTTATTAATGGATAATTATACAGTGGTGTAGTTAAAATATCATTATATTAGAATAATGTTGATAATATTTATTGTTTATTAGTATTATATATCATTATTTTGAGGAATTATAAGAAAAAATATTAAATATGAAAATATAATTGGATATAAATAAATTTTTAATTCTTCTTAGTTTTATTGTTTATGATCATTAATTTTATAATGATTTTTTATTTTTCACATAATTAACAGGTTATTACAATTGTATTAAAACCCTTATTCATATAATACAAATAATATTTATCATTTAAAAAAATTCTTGGAACCAACCCCGAAATGTGGTAATGGGAATAAGAATAATTCGATCAATAGAGGTAGTAGTTTTTGTGTTCCTATGAATGATTATTTCATTTTCATAGAATGAGAAAGATGAGTAATATGGTTTATAATTTAAGAATATTAAACAAGTAATAAAGATAATAATTATTTATTAAGCATCCTCTTATCTATCCATGTTATTTGGTGAAGTAAAACAAGGGTATCATGACATAGATACGGTAGTCCGTACACACACACAAACACACACGATTCTCATTTTCATTTTTCTTAAATGGATATAGGGTGGATTATTACTTATTATAACATATTTATAATGAAATATAAGTATACTCATGATACTTAATTTATCATTATATTATGTTGTAATGGAATCCGAGGAAGAATAAGTTCACATAAATAAATAGAAATGTGAAAAGAGAAGATAAATATTTATACTCAACTACATAGATTATCTTTATTGTGTTAGGGGTTAAACCTTTGAGATATGGTATTTTTCAGAAGATAAAAACCCCTTTAAGGTGTATGTGAATTCCTAGAGAGTATTAGGGAGGTTTTGGGGCTAAATTAATGGGGTTGTGGTGTGGGGAAAGTGAGGAGAGGATATCCCCTTTTATAAGTGAAAAGGGAAGACATTTTTGGAAAATAACCATTTCATTTCAATAATGGGAAGTCATTAAAAAGGAAAATGGATCAAAAATTGAGAAATAATTGATAGGGGAAGAGATAATGTCAATATAGGCCTTAAAAAACCACCCCCAAAAATGTTATAAATAGGATCATGGCCTTTCCCTCTTCGGTAAACCCATTTTACCCCTTTTGATTTTTACTGAGGTAACTAGTTTTTGACAAAGTAATTTATGCTTTATCATTGAATATAAAATAGTTCATATTAAAAAATTTGTTCCTACGTATCAAAGTTTTTAAATCCATTATATTATATTATATTATAAAAATAGATAAAATTTAATTTTAAAATTCGGAATTGTTAATTTATTAAAAACAATTATTTGATAAATAAAGCATAATTTATAAATTGTCAAATATGTGTTAGAAATTAAAAAAACATGTCTAAAATTAAAATATAACTTATAAACTGAATATTTATTCTATGAAAAATATTTCATGAATTTAAAATTCTTAATTATATACATGTAATGTAATAATTTGATGTTATTTAAAAAAATGTTATTTATCACTTTTCACTTAAAAAATATTTAACAAAACATTTTTTTTGCAAAATTAATATTTAAATTATAAATCTTAAAATTAATCTTATTTTGTAATATTAAATTTCTATAATATTTTATTTTTACTAAATACTAAAATCATGAATTACAATGAGAATCTTTTTTTAGGGTTATAAAATTTAAAAATTATAGTTGTTATTATTTAGAATTTCTATAAAAAATAATAAAGATATATCTAGTCTATCAATATTATGTTTTATTATGATCATACTTTAAAAATAATATACTTAGTTTTCATTTAAAAAAAGAACAACATATAAAAATATATATTTTTCAACATAATTAAAAATTAGTAAATTTTTATAAAATAAAACACACACACACATATATATATATATACTAAAATATTTTATAATTCAGTTACTTATATTCATAGATAATAATTCAAAAACAAATTTTTAGTGGTCTAAACATTTCATGGTTTTTTCAAAGGATTTCACTATTGGGTGCACATCAACACAACGATGAGCGATTCTGGCACCGTTTTCCTCCTTTCTAATGGCGGGCGACCTATACCACCGTTGTTGGTGATTACAACTACTTGATCATTATAGGATGATGGAATTTTAGTTTCCCCCTCCATGTATTCCTTCTAGGATATATTTTCCTAGTCTTGGTCTACCTCAATGATTTGAGTTATGTTAGTAAAATGTATCCCCGATGCCATCTATTTTTTTGGAATTGATTAATTTAATTTATTTTTTATGGAATTTCAACAACCCTTAATCTAAGTATATGTTAATATTGGGTATTTCTAGGAATCACTAAAAATTGGGTTCATTGGTTACCTGTACTTTTATCTTTGGAGGGAATCTCATGGTTGATCTTAGGTGTAGAACCCGAGGCATCCCATTTCAATCACAAGGTGTATGATACCAAATGTATATATATTCCAAGGATTTTATATAAGTCCCCAACCTTAAAAATTTCATAATCTTGAGTTAAGTCAATAATTCACATTGGATATCTTTTCAAATTTAATATTTTAGGTAATTAGGCCATAACTATTACATTTCATCTAAAATATTACAATGTAGACATTTCTACTCTAATTTTTTTTCACAACAATCAATCTCATTAAATAAAAAAAATATTTTCATGATAAAAATATTCTTGAATTATTACATTCTTCTACCCATACTTATACCAAGTGAAAAAAATCAAAACCTTAGGATGTGCTTAAAAATATCAGTATGGGATATAAAATAAGGAAAGAAAAAATTAGTCCATCAATACATACAAATGAATAAAACCATAATTTTCAATTATAAAACATAATTTCTTTAATATACCTCATGAAATTATATGATTTATGAATATAATATAGAAATCATAAATCATAATGATAACTTGTGTTATCTATAATATACTTACTTTGTAGATTTCACAGTTATATATAGTGTTGCTTTTGGAATACCCCTAACAGTATATTCCCCAAATCACATAGGATAAACATTAACCTTTACCTCCGTCATGTTACTCAATGAATTAGAGAGCTATTTTGGGCACACCTATCCTAGATTTATCACAGAACCACGCATATTTGGTATATCACGTAACCACCCGTCCAATATACATGTACCATTACATAATCATAACACATAAATGATTGATGTTATAATCACTTCCCTTATCAAACCCAATAATTCATTTCCAAATATTGAAATATTCAATCTATCTCCAAAATCATTCAAAACATTTAATAAAGATATTTTTTAATCAATGTGTTCCATACCATGTTGAAACTTTTCAATGAAATTTGAGAGTTATAATTTTAAAACATATATGTCCATAAAAATAAATCCTTAAAACCATTTTGAAAACATGGACATTAATGAGAAATATTTAAAATAATAAATAGTTACAATTTTTAAAATAATTTTTCATTTGGAGAGTCTCGTAACACTTGAGAAACACTTGAATGAAATTAATTAATGAATAACAACAAGCAAAACATTAAATATCATTAGAATATATAATTTCATGATATAAACTTTTAAAATGGTTATCTATACACCTTATAAGATATTAAAGGAGCACAATATCATGATATTTCCTAAATTAAAGAAGATTGAGATGTAGTCCCTTACAAATATCATATCATTATATTATGTATAAATGAATTACATAATTATGTGTTAAAAAAAATAAATACACACAATATATGTAAAGATTCAGAGTAAAACAATCATATGTAATTCACACATATTCTTTGAAACAAAAACCCAATGAAATGGATTTTTAAATCAATGAAATGATATTGAGTTAATATTTCCATTATAAAGATGATTATATTAATTAAATAGATTGATTATGTGTATTAACTATAAATCCCTATAATGAAAGTATAAATAAAAGTTAAGACATCAAAATTCATTTCTCAAATAACCATAGCACAACATAGTCATGGTGTATAAGATCAACCCAAATAATGGAAATTAAGTTAATAAGTCCCCTTACGAATATTTGGAATCCTAACAATATCACATAAAAATTCAGAAAATGAGTTGATGAGAGAGAAAAGGGTATCTCATCACATCGAAATAAAATAGACAGAAATAAGAATATAGGAGAACATATCCCAAAATAAAAAAATGGACATTAAAATATATAACATAAAATAATTCTTAGACTAAAAAAGGTTGGTGAAAGGTTCCCTTACCTTGAGTTCGACTTCTCATGTTCGTTCTCCATATTCCTGAATAATAAAAATAGGTTAATTTATACTTTCTTCAGAACCTTTTTCATGTTTATTATTAATTGTATATTACTTCTCCTCATTTTATAAAAATTACATAATTATTTATGTTTATATTGGTCTTTTTCTCAATATTCAGTACCAGAGTTAAAAATTAACTTGATATAATTACAAATTGTCCATGTGGTCAAAAGTACATTATCTCTAAAATAGTATTAATAACTTAAATATCGTATATATATATATGTATATAAAATTCCATAACATTTGGATTTAATATATATCATATATAAATCTAGTGTCGTCATAATGGTCACTATGAGAGGTGGTAGGGGAAAATTTTATAATCATTTTTTTGTGTGGTAGTAGTTCATCGTCCACAGAAACAGTATGTTCATATCCATTAGATTAGGGTTTGTGTAAGTGTAGTTTGAATCTTTATCATAAAAAAACCTAGTATACTGAGGATACATGTGTTGTTATGTAATCAAATAATAAGAATAGAGTAGGGATCAAAGAAGTAAAATAATGGAAAGGAACTTTAGAAAAGACGTTTCCTTTTAATATGTGTAACTCCCTATAATTTGAGCCAAATGGGATTCTTGAATTTTTCATATTCTTAATTTAAGGCTTATAAGAGGAATATCAGGATTTTGAGATCTTATTTATGTAGACTATGGATGAGCAAAGGGGATTTATAAGTGTGATTAAATTGGTATGGGTTATACCCTTTTATAAGAGGGGGAGGGACACTTTAAAAAAGTTTTGATTTATTATTTTTTTCTAAAATTATTTTCAGTTTGAAAATGTCCCAATTTAATTTATTTCAAATATAAGATTATATTGGGTCTAAAACATATCAAAATATAAGTTTTAGACAAGTTTATGGGACAAATGTAATATTTTATTTTATCTTTAACTCTTAGTTAACTAGTTTAACTTTTACCATGTCTTCTTGTATATTCATACTATATGGTTAACATGCTTAATATAAAATTATAATAGAAACTAAAGAGGTCAATTAATGTCATTATGAACATTTTCTAAGTAATTTTTCCTATTATTATACTTTTAGGACTATTATATCATTTAATAAATTGTATTTGTTATAAAAACTCATTTATGTCAATTTAAATACTATTCATATCATGACTTTTTAAAAATCCATAAAAACTTGATTACATAAAAAATTCACCATTAATTAAAATATAAAAACTCATAATCATCCATAAAATTATTTTAAGTCATAAAAAGTTCAAAAATAATTTTATTTTAATATTTATAATCTCATTTATTTAAATAAATCATTAATAAGGGAATCACTACATCATCATTGTATCATAAAAGAATTTATTTATTTGATGAATAAAAATTATAAATAAAATACCATGATGTAGGAAATCTTTTTATATTTCTAATGACTATTTATAGTCAAATATATCACTTATATAAAATAAAATATTTTTTTATAAAGAGATTATTGTTTATGTTATATTTTTCTTTACTTATTATAAAATGTCATTTTCACATCAATGTGGCTCCATGGGGTCCCAAAATTTAACCAAGGATGACCATGGTTAAAACTATTTCAAAAAATATGATTAGGACATGTTTTAGTGTAGTTTTAAATTATTATAATATTATTTTTTACCCTTATTTAACATATTTAACATTTAACTATGGTAAATAAAATAATTACTAAAGTTACTATTCATAATGTCCAAAATAAAATGTTCCTTCCTACATAATTTGAACTTCATAATTCTAAATATGGAATCCATTTCTCTGAATCCATAACCTAGAAGTTGCAGTAATTAATTTAATGGCAATTCTCTTTGTCAAAACCAAAAGTTGGTTTTTAGGAAGTAATAACAATCAAAATATTGACATGTGTTTATGTGAAATTATAATGTGAAATTATTTATAATGAGAATAATTGGACTAAATGATAAAAATATAATCCAAGTATAATTTAAAAACAATTAAAAGGAAAATATAATTATATCAGTAAATTAGATGAAAAGGCAGTTTTGAATTAAAATGCAATATTATTCACTATTTTTTTAAAACTAGACTTTATCAAAAAATACCAAAATTCCATCCGAAGTAAATTTAATTGACCCTATTCTAATGAATTGTTTTTTTCTCCAAATAGAACATATAAAAGAGACAAAAATCATATTTAAAAAGGGTTTTCCATCAAAAGGAAGTAAAGCGACCTTTTAAAAATATTAGAGTTTTCATGTTTAAAATCAGATTCATTATTATTTTAAGACTCTAAAATTTATTAGATAAATGTAAAGACATTTAATAATCATATTATAGTTAGTTATGTTCATTCCTGTAATTAAAAAAATAGGTGTTAACTACCTATTAAAATAATAATAATATTATATAATTTTTTTGGTATAACTCAACGTTGTGTGCAATGTAAGATTTCAAAGAAACCCATTGTTTCATGTTGAGGACGCTATCAGAAAATTCTCCTATTAAAAATAAAATTTATATATTATTCATAAATATTAAAAAATACGAAAATTTATTATAATATTAATACCTGGGTCATTTCATCCTTCCCCCCTTTTGGAAATTTCATCCTCACAATTTTAAAATTGGGATAAAAAACATCATTAAAAGTCCGACATCAAAAAAGAGTCTATAAAAAAATAACTTTAAAAGAAAGAAAGAGAAGTAAAAATTCACCTGAGATAACCTATACCATGATTCAATATATGAAAACATAGATATTTATGAGAAACTAACCATTATGTTCTGATGGAGAGTGATAGAAAACATGATATGGAGAAAGTTAACAATAAGAAAACCACCATCTTATGATAGGTTAAATGGGATATGATCTCCCAATTGGAAACAAAAATGGAAAACACTTTGTTTTATGTTTTCTTTTCATAAATTTGAGGAATTTAGTTTCTATATTAACTAAGACCATAAGGAAATATAAATAATTTTCAAGTACAGTTTCATCCTTTAATAAATATTTACCTCAAACTCATCTTTACTCCGAACGATGTGTATTCAAGATGACTTGGTCACATCTAAAGTGCTATAATCAACATATATAGAATAAAATAATCCATAAAAGATGAACTATATATTTCCTTTGTCTTTAGACATTAACCATAACCAAAATGGATAGTACAAGATCAGATAATACCCAAAAGATAATCCTTTATAAAAAGAAATACTACATTTAATCTAGAAAATTCATCAAAGAATTCCAAAAGTTCAATAAAGACAATTAAACACACAATTGTCCTTAAAATTATTCAAATTAAACCATGTAATATTAAAACACAGTACTTAGAAGGATTTAATCGAAACTTCTACCATAATAAATCTTAATATTTATCTCCAGAAAACATCAACCACTCTTAAAGTCTCATACTGAAATGTAACTAACCTAATAAAATATTCTCTATGATAGGCTAATCATTTCCATAAATAACCAATATTATCAAATGTCCACAATAAAAACATAAATTCTTTCAAAATAAAATATCAACCATTACAACACAAATTAAATAATGTAGTATTCTATTTTCCATAGGCAAAAAGTATTCCGAAAACAGAGAACATATTTCAAAATAACAACTATTACTTAATAATAAAGTCATTTTCCTATAATAAGGATATCCATTTGATAAAAAATAAGTCCCCAAAATCAATTTATTCATAATCCAAAACAAAATTAAACTAAAAATAATAAGTCATAATAACCAGGGATGTCACGTAGGCCAGTTGTAGGCGATGTGCCCTTGTCGCCCTTTGGTTATGGGTTCAATTTCCTTGGTATTTCCAGATGCGATGGGTTGTCTCCCATCCCGCAGTTTGTACTTTTTATAAAACCATAAAATTTATATAACATTCTCAAAAAAAGATAATTCTCTCAAAAATAACCATAACCTATTGAATCCTACGATGTCATCTAATACCTATCATTTTGCATCCCAAAATGTAATAACCATTTATCACCTCAAAAACAAAATATCATATGAACCTCCAGGGTTATTTATTATATCCACACAAGAAAAGATAATTCTTTCTTTAATAAAATTTTCACATATCAAACTTCTGGGTTACACATACTAGAAAAATTTATTCAAAGTAATCCCATCATCAAAAGAGACTTAATTATTTTAAGCATTTCATTATCCTACAATCTACCATAACTATTGAATACCTTATATGTAGACTTCTTACTCATTCATCATTCATCATGATCCATTAACTATGCATTTCCACCTTATTTCTTAATACATTATTCATACAGATCGACTATCCTAATAATTTATAAATATTAATCCGAAGATTCTTTTTTCTTTACGAATATGGTCATAAATCATAACTTCAATATTGATGTCATGATATTTGGATGTTCCCTTTCTCTTTCACCATGTTTTCCTACTTTCAAAAAGTAAACATTCTCTCCATATCTCTAATTTCACTTTTCTATGGAGTTGTAAAAGTTGAGATCTTGAAATCATTTGAGAAAGATACCATGAACCATAAAATTTCATTAGAAATGAGTAGGTATTGGATAACTCAAAAAACTTCTTGTAAGTGATTTTAATACTCAATAACGTATAAAAATAATTTGAATATTCATTTTCCATAACAGTTATAATAAAATCGTCAAGGAGGGATAAGAAAGTTGTTCAAGATTTATTTTATTCCATATTTATAAATGATCCTTAATCTACTAAAAATAATCAAAACATAAATATGAAACAGATTATCATTAATAAAAAATCATATATATGGGAAAGATAACAGAAAAACGTTTTTAATACTATAATCCATAAACCTCCTTATATCTCCACTTTTTTTTTGTTTTTATCCAATCAACTTATTTTTACGTAACCCTCCAAAAGTGTACATATGATAACAACCCTCTTAGTTATATGGGATCTTTTAGCTATACCTAGATAACACCCGAACATCTAATGTTATCTAGACCGACCTCTAATACCAACTATAAGGTCCCCGCCTTAAACAATACATAATGTTGAGTTAATTCAGGAATTAAAATTGAGTATCTTTTCAGGTTTAGAGTTTTAGATAATTAAGCCATAACTATTACATTACTTCTGAAATATTACAGTGTTGATACATGTACTCTAACCAATTTGTTCACAATAATAAAACTCGTTAAATAAAACAAGAATTATTCTCTTGATAAAAATATTCAGGAATTATTTATTTATATTACCCTTCCTTATACCCCATGAAAATTTTTCAAAAACATGGGATGAGCAAAAAAAGATCATTAAGGGATATAAAATATGGGAAGAAAACATTAGTCCATCAATACATACAAATCGATGAAACCATACTTTTCTATCCTAAAACATAATTTCTTTAACATACGTAATGAAATCATAATATATTTAAATAACTCATAGTAATCATAAATCATAATGGTAACTTGTTGCATCCATAACATACTTATATTATAGATTTCACATCTTCATAGAAAATTGCATTTGGAATACTCATCACTGTATATTCCCTAAATATCTTATGGTAAACATTAATGTTTACATCCATCATGTTACCCAATATAATGTAGAGCTATATTGGGATCACCCACCATAGGTTTATCAAAAAACCACCCATATTTGGATTATCACATAACCCCCCCCCTGAGAAATTTCCAAGTACCGTTACATAATCTTAACACATAAAAGATTGATGTTATCAACGTTTCACTCATCAAACACAATAAATAAATACTAGATATTGAAATATTCAATCCACCTCTAAAAACATTTAAAAAATTTAATAAATAGATTTTTGAATGAAAGTTTCCCATAATACATTGGGATTTCAAAAGAAATTTGAGATTTATACTTTTAAAACATATATGTCCATATAAATTAATCCATAAAACAATTTTAAAAACATGGACCTTAATTAGAAAGATTTAGAAGAATAAATCATTAAAATATTTATAATGATGTTTTAGTTAAAGAGTATCATAACACTTGAGAAACAGTTGTATAAAAATAATTAAATATTTAGATCAAAAAAACATTATATATAAAAAGATTATAAAAATTCATGACATAAAATGTTAAAATGGTTATATATACACCTTATTGGATATTAAATGTTCACAATATTGAGAAATTCCTCAATGAAAGGAGATTGAGACGTAGTCCCTTACAAAGATCATATCATTAGATTAAGGATAAATCAATGATATAATTATGAGTGAAAAAAATAAACACACCCAATATATTTAGATATTCAGTGTAAAAAAATCATAGGTCATTCACACATATTCTTAGAAATACAAAACCAACAAAATGGATATTTAACTCAATGAAATGAGATTGAGTTATGATTTCCATTACAAAGCACATTTTGTTAATTAAATAGATTGATTATTTGTATTAACTATAAATACACATAAGGGAAGTATAAATAAATGATAAGATATAAAAATTAATTTCTCACATAATCCTAGCACGACATTGAAAAGAAGTAAAAGATCAACCAAATGAATGGAAATTGGGTTAAGAAGTTCCCTTATGAAAATTCAACAGCCTCATGACGTCACTTAAAATTGAAAAAATGAGTTTATGGGAGAGAAAAGGGAATGTAATCCCATGGATATAAAATGGAATGAAAT
Organism: Viscum album; assembly: GCA_963277665.1. Classification (NCBI taxonomy): domain Eukaryota; kingdom Viridiplantae; phylum Streptophyta; class Magnoliopsida; order Santalales; family Viscaceae; genus Viscum; species Viscum album. The sequence goes on along the minus strand of OY728143.1, from coordinate 953,763,262 downwards.
AATTATATAGGAGAACATATTCCAACACAATAAAATGTAAATAAAAATACATAACATAAAACAAGTGTTCGACTAAAAACGGGGGGGGGGTGAAATGATCCCTTACCTTGAGTCCGACTTCTCTCATTCATTATTTATATTTCTAAATAATAAACTTATGTTACTTTATACATGATTCAGAACCTTTTTCATTTTTATTATTCATTTTATATTACCTATCATCTTTTTATAAAAATTACATAATTATTTAAGTTAATATCAGTTGTTTTTACAATATTCAGCACTAGAGTCGAAAATAAACATGATATACTTACAAATTTTCCATGTGTTCAAAAGTAAATTATCTCAAGAATAGTACTAATTATTTAAATAACATATATATCTAGTATATATATGTATTTATAATATTCCATAACATTTGCAGATAATAAATGAAATGCCCCACTCATGGAGACTGTAAGCCGTACATGTGCATGAACACTACGTTCATTTCATTTTCATATATAATGGAATAAAAAAAATGATAAATAGTTATATTATCGATTCAATATAATATAATATTATATATGTTACATTATTTTATTAATACCATCCTTTATATGTTCTTTTTATGTCATGAACGGGTCATATCACATTGAGGGGGTGGTAGTCCGCACTTCCTCAAAAACAATTATCGTATTTACACATTATGGAAGGCATAAAGGTATGATTTAATTAAAAAACAGAATAATAGTTACAATATAAATATAAGATAAATCATATTTAAATTTAGTTCCGTAATAATGGCACCTATTAGAGGTGGTAGGGTAAATTGAACAATCATCGTTCCATGAGGCAGTAGTTCATCATCCATATAAACAGTATATTCATAATGATTGGATGGAGGTTTGAGTAAGTGTAGTTCAAATACTTCACATAATAAAATCATAGTACATTTAGGATACTTTTTTTGTTATGTAATAAAATAAAAATAATATAATAGTGGTTGATGAAGTAAAATAAATTAAAGAAGCTTTTGAGACGACACTACCTCTTATAATGTGTAAATCCCTTTGATTTTAGCCAAAAGACGTTATTGAATTGTCTTATTCCATAGTTAAGGATTTTAAGAGTAATAGATGTATTTATGGCGCTTGTTTAGTAAGATTTTGGATGATATGAGGGCCTTGATAGGTGTGATTAAATGGTTATGGGTGATACCCTTTTATAAGAGGAAGGAGGGGCACTACAGAAATGTTTTGAAGTATTATTTTATTATAAAATGATTTTTGATTTCAAAAGAACACAATGTCATTTATTTAAAATATAAGTTGTTTTTGGGTCAAAAAATTCTCAACCAATATGTTTTAGACAAGTCATTATGACAAATATAATCTTATCTTTTAGATTTGATCCTCAGTTAACTAATTTAAATCTTACCATGTCTTCTTGAATATTCATACTATATGGTTAATATAGTTTACTATAAAATTCCAATCGAACCAAAAGTGGTTAAATAATGACATTTTCAACATTATATAAGTAATTTGGAAGAATGTTTTTCTTTTAAGACTATTATATAATTTAATAAAATATTATTTATTTTAAAATCTCATTTATTGCAATTTTTATACAATTAAAACCATGACTTTTTAAAAACACAAAAAACATTATTCCTTTGAAAAAAATTACTAATTAAAGTAGAATAAGTCAAACGCATCCATAAATATTTTGGATGGAATAAAAAGTTTCAAAATAAGTTTATTTTAATATTTCAAATCTCATTTATTTAAATCATTCATTAATAAGGGAATTACCACATCATCATTGTATCATAAATAAATGTATTCATTTGATGTGTAAAAATTATAAATAAAATAAAATGATGTAGGAAATAATTTCATATTACTAATGACTATTTATAATTGAATATATCAATTATATCACATCATATAAAAATAGTTTTAGTAAAAGGTACATGTTTATGTTATACTTTTCATTAATTTAAATTAATTCTTACAAAATTTTATTTTCACATTTATGGGGCACCATGTGGTCCCAAAATCGACCCAAGGATTCCCATGGTCATATATATATCATTAAATAGGATTATTACATGTTTTAGGGTAGTTTTATATTATTATAATATTAGTTTTTACCCTTATTTACAAGATTTACTCCTTAACGTGGGTAAATAAAATAATACTGAAGTTACTATTCATAATGTCCAAAAATAAAATGTTCCTATTTACAAAATTTGGAACTCCTAATTCACAATATTTAATCCATTTCTCCAAATTCAAAACATATAAGTTTTATTAATTAATTTATAATTAATTATTGTCGTCAAAACCAAAAGCATGTTTTTACGAAGTAATAACTATCAAAAGATTGACATGTGTTTATGTCATATTAAAATGTGAAATTAATTATAATGAGAATAATTGGATTAAATGATACAAATATAATCTAATTATACATTAAAAACAATTAAATTTTAAATATAAATATATAAATAAATTAGATGATAAAGCAGTTTTGAATTAAAATGCAGTATTTTTCGTTGTCATTACAAAATGAACTTTATCAGAAAAATACCAAAATTTCATCCAAAATAAATTTTATATCCCAATTCTAAAGAAACATTCTACAAATACAAATAAAACATATAAAGGTGAAAAAAAACTAGGTTGAAATAGAGTGTTTTCATCAAAAGGTGGTAAAGTGAACTTTCAAAAATATTAGAATATTTTATGCTAAAATTAGATTCATTATTATTTTAAGACTCTAAAATTTATTAGATAAATTTAAAAGACATTTAATAATAATATTTTAGTTATTTATGTTCATTACCACTAATACAATGGCTAGGTGTTAAATAAAATTTAAAATAATAATTTTTTTTTGTATAACTCAATGTTGTGTGCAATTTAAGATTTCAAAGAAACCTATTGCTTCATGTTGAGTACTCTATCAGAAAAAGTTTCCTATTTAACATATTATTAATATATTATTCATAAATATTAATATATATGGTAATTTATTATTATATTAATACCTAGGTCATTACATCCTTCCCCCCTTTTGAAAATTTTGTCCGCATAATTTTATAATTGGGATTGGAAACATCATTGCAAGCCCCACATCATAAAAAGAGTCAATAAAACTATTACTTTAAAGGAAATAAGGAGAAGTAAAAAAGTCACTCCAGATAACCCATACTATGATTCGTTGTAAGAAAACATGGATATGGAAGAGAAACTAACCATTAAGTTTTGATGGATCGTTTTATGAAACATGATCCAGAGAAAGTTAACAACAAGAAAACCACCAACATGTGATGGTTTAGTACAAGATTAGATAATAACCAAATGAAAATACTTTATAATAATAAATACTACTATTAATCTCCAATATTAAATGAAAAATACCCAAAGTTCAATAAAGGAAATTAATACACGATTTTCCATAAAATTATTTGAAGTAATATAAATAATATTAAAACCAAAAACTCAGAAGGATTTAATCACAATGTCTTCAACAATAAATCTTAACATTTATCTCGAAATAACATTAACTACTCTTAAAGTATCATAATGAAAATTAATTAACCTAATCAGATGTTTTCTATGATAGGTTAATCATTTACATAAATAACCAAAATCATCGTATGTCTACAATAAAATCATATATTCTTCCAAAATAAAATTTCAACCATTACTCCACGAATAAAATTTCATACTATTCTATTTTCAATAGGCATAAAGTGTTCCCAAAAGAGAGAATGTATTAAAAAATAAAATTTATCACTTAATCACCAAGTAATTTTCTTATACTGATTGTATACATTTGAAAAAAAAAGTTCCCAAAATGAACATGATCTTAATCCATAAAATCATTTAACTAAAAAGAATAAGTTATACTAAGTAAGGCTGTTAGGTAGTCTAGTGGTAGAAGATGCTCCCTTGTCACCCTTCGGTTGTGGGTTTGATTACCATGGCCTATCTAGACATGACAGGTTTCACCCATCCTACAGGTTAACCTTTTTCTAAAACCACTTCATTCTTATGACATTCTCAGAAGTAATATAATTTCCTCAAAAATAACCATAACGTATTGAATCCTAAAATGTTATATAATATCTATCATTTTCCATCCCAAAATTTGATAACCATTTATCACCTCAAAAAATAATTCATGTACCTCTAATGTGATCCATTATGTCAACACAAGAAAATATAATTCTTTCATAAATAACATTTTCACATATCAAACTTCAGGGATACATGTACTAGAAAAATTTTTACAATGTAATCCCATCATCAAAAAAGACTTAATAATTTTATATATTTCATCATCCTACAATATACCATAACTCTTGAGTCCGTTATTTGTAGTCTTCTTACTAATTCAACATTCTTCATGATCCGTTAACTATGCAGTTCCACCTTATTTATTAATAAATCATTCCTACAGTTTTAATATCGAAATCATTTATAAATATTAATCAAAAGATGCTTCATTATTTATGGATAAGAAAATAAATAATACCTTGAATTTAGATATCATGATCTTTAGGATGTTCCCTTTTTCTTTCGGCATTTTTTCCAACTTTCAAAAATTAAACATTCAATCTAATTCTGTAATTTCCCTTTTAGTTAGAGTTTGAAATGATGAGATCTTCAAATCATATCAAAAAGATACCATGACCCAAAAAATAGGTTTAGAAATTTGTAGGTGTTGGATAACTCAAATATTTTCTTACATGTGATTTGATTGCAGAAGAAGCTATGCAAATATTTTGAACATGATTTTTCCATAAAAGTGCTGGAAAAATCCTTAGGGAGGGATAATAAGGTTGTGGGTGATCTATTTCCTTTAATCTTGAAAAATTAACTTTAATAATTTGAAATGAATTAAAATGTAAACATAAAACAGATTATTATTTAAAAAAAATCCTTTATAGGGTAAATATAACATAAAAAGTTTTATATTACTCTAATCCATCAACCTCCTTATATCTTCATTGTTCGGGTTTTTGTCCAATCATCATATTTTTTTATAACCATCCAAAAGATTCCATGCGATAATAACCCTCTTAGTTATATGAGATCCTTTATATAAACCAAGATAACACCCTAACCTCAGATATTATCTAAACTATCTTCTGATACCAACTATAAGGCCACATCCTTAAACATTACATAATATTGATATAAGTAAATAATTCAAATGAAGGATCTTTTTAGGTTTAGAGTTTTAGTGAATTAAGCCATAACTATTACATTAATTCTCAAATTTTATAATATTTACACTTATAATATAAGCAGTTTTTTCATAACCATAAAACTCAGTAAATAAAACAATAAATCTTTTCCTGATAAAAATCTTCTTGATTTATTCCTTTCTCTTACCCTTCCTTATACCCTCTGAAAAAAAAATTCAAAAACTTTGGATGAGCATAAAAATCTTAGTAAGGGGTACAAAATAAGAAATGAAAACATTATTCCATAAATACATACAAATAAATGAAACTATACTTTTCAATCATAAAACATAAGTTCATTAACATTCCACATGAAATCATAATATTTATGAATAATACATAAAAATCATAAATCATAAAGGCAACTTGTGGCATATATAAAATACATACATTGTAGCTTTCACGACTACGTAAATAGTTATATTTTGAATACCCATCATAGTATATTTCCTAAATCACTTATTATAAACATTAATGTTTACCTCTGTCACATTACCAAATGCATTATAGAGCTATCTCAGGCTTACCCGCCCTAGGATTATTACAGAATGAACCATATTTGATTAATCACGTAACCAATCTTCAAATTTCCAAGTACCATTACATAATCATAACACATATAAGATTTAATTTATCGACATTTCACTCATAAAACACAAAAAATCAATTCTTGGTATTGAAATATTCAATCCATTTCCAAAACCATTTAAAACATTAAATAAAAAGATTTTTGAATCAATGTATCCTATACCACATTGAAACATTTAAATGAAAATTTAGAGTTGTAATTTTAAAACATATATTTCAATATAAATAAATCCTTAAAATCATTTTGAAAATATGGACCTTAATGATAAATTTTTAGAATAATAAATCATTAAGATGTTTAAAATGAAGTCTCGGTTTAAGAGTCTCATAACACTTGAGAAACACATGAAAAAATAATAATTAAATAATATAATCAATCAAAAATTTAAATATCATGATAATATAGAAATAAATTATATATAATGTTAAAAGGGTTATATATACACCTTATAGAAAATTAAAGCTTCATAATATCAAGATATGCCTCAATGAAAGAAGATTGAGACGTTGTCCCTTACAAAGATCAAATCCTTAGATTAAGGATAAATAAATGACATAATTATGTGTGAAAAAAATAAATACACCCAATATATGTGGATAAACATAGTAAAACAATCATATGTCATTCACACATATTCTTGGAAATACAAAACCAACGTCATGGATATTTAACTCAATAAAATGAGATTGAGTTAAAACTTCCATTTAAAAGATCTTTTTGTCAATTAAATAGATCGATTATGTGTATTGAATATAAATCCCCATAATAAAATTATAAATAAAAGATAATATATCAAAATTAATTTTTCACATAATAATAGCATGACATAGTCAAAAAGTAAAAGATCAACCCAATGAATGGAAATTCGGTTATGAAGTTCCCTTATAAAAATTTGGTAGCCTAATGATGTCACTAACAAATTAAGAAAAGGAGTTGATGAGAGAGAAAATGGTATCTCATAACAAGTACATAAAATGGAAATCAATAATTATATATGAGAACATATCCCAACATAATAAAATGGAAATTAAAATACACAACATAAAAGAAGTCTTTGACTAAAAAATGAGGGCGAAAGGTTCCCTTACACTGAGTCTGAATTATCTCGTTCTTTCTTTATATTACTGAATAATAATAATAATATGTTAATTTACAATTGATTCAAAACCTTTTTCAAGTTCATTATTAATTTTATATTACACATCATCATGTGATAACAATTTCATAATTATTTAAGTTCATATCAGACATTTTGCCGATATTTGATACTAGTGTCGAAAATGAACTTGATATCATAAAAAATTGCCCATGTGGTCAAAAATATATTATATCTATGATATTATTAATGATTTAAATATCACATATATCCATTATATATATTTATTTATAATATTTCATAACATTTGGAGATAATAAATTAAATGCACCGTTCATGGAGATGGTAAGTCGTACGAACACATGAATGCTCCATTCATTTTGTTTTTCATATTTAATGGAATGAAAACTTAATGATAAATAGTTATATTATAATAAAAATATAATATCATATTTAATATATGTTACATATGTTTTTAACACCATCCATTATATTTTCTATGTATTACATGAATGAGTCATATCATTTTGAGGGGGAGGTAGTCCGCACTTTCTAAAATGAAATTATAGTATTTACACCTTATGGAAAGCATATATGTGTGATTTAAATAAAAAAAGAATCATAGAGACAATATAAATACAATATATATCATATTTAAATATAGTCCCATAATAATGGACACCATGGGAGGTGGTTGGGGAAAATTGAATAACCATCATTTTGTGAGGCAATAGTTCGTTTTCCACAAAAACTGTATGTTCATATCAATTAGATGGAGGTGTGTGTAATTTTAGATAGAATCTATATCATAAAAAATCCTAGTATTTTTATGATACTACTGTTGTTATGTAATCATATAATAATAATTGAAAATGGATTGAAGAAGTAAAATAATGGAAAGGGTCTTTAGAAAAGACACTACCTCTTAAAATGTGTAACTCCTTTGATTTGAGCCAAAAGGATTTTTTGAATTGCCTTATACCTAAGGTAAGGCTTCTAGTAATAATAGAGGGATTTTTGGAGATTATTTGGGTTGATTTTGGATGATCAAAGGGGATTTATATGTGTGGTTAAATGGGAATAAGTGATATCCTTTTATAAGAGGGAGGAGGGGTACTTTAGGAAAGTTTTAATGTATTATTTTATTTTAAAATGATTTTCGGTTTCAAAAGGTCCAAAAGTCATTTATTTAAAATATAAGATTATCTGGTTTGAAAAACACACAATCAATATATTTTAGACAAGTCTAGGTGAAAAATTTAATATTATCTTTTAGCTTTAACCCTTAGTTAACTAATTTAACTCTTAGCATGTCTTCTTGTATATTTATATTATATGGTTAATATAGTTAATATAAAATTAAAATATAATATTAAGTGGTTAATTAATGTAATTTTCAACATTATCTATGTAATTATTCTGTATATTATATTTTTAGAACTATTGTATCGTTTAATAATATAATATTTGTTTTAAAAACTCATTTATGTCAATTTTATCTATTTATATCATGACTTTTGAAAAATCCATTACAACTTGATTACTTAGAAAACATTTTTAATTAAAATATAAAAAGTCATAATCATAAATAAAATTCGTTTATGGCATAAAAAGTTTTAAAATAAATTTATTTTAATATTTATAATATCATTTATTTGAATCATTCATTGATAAGGGAATCACTACATAATAATTGTGTCATAAATAAATATATTTATTTAATTTATACAAAATTATAAATAAATAACATGATGTAGGAAATAATTTTATATTTTTAATTATATTTTATAGATTAATAGAGGACTTATATAGGTTAATCTAAAAATTGATTAAGTAAGAGATACGTGTTTGTGTTTTATTTTTCATTACTATAAGTTAATTATAATAAAATATCATTTTCAAATTGATGTGGATCCATGGGGTCACAAAATAGACACAAGGATGACCATGGTTGGAAATATGTCATCCAATAGTATTAGGACATGTTTTAGGGTAGTTTTATATTATTATAATATTATTGTTTTACACCTATTTACCATATTTACCATTTAACCTTGGCAAATAAAATAATTACTGAAGTTACTATTCATAATGTCCAAAAATAAAATGTACCTATTTACATAATTTTGACCACATAATTAAAAACGTGGAATATATTTATCCAAATTCATATAATAAAAGTTCCCATAATGAATTTAAAATTAATTCTGGTTGTCAAAACCAAAAACTGGTTTTCAAGAAGTTATAACTATCAAAAGATTGACATGTCTTTAGGTCCAATTAAAATGTGAAATTACTTCCAATTACCATAATTGGATGAAATTATAAAAAAATAATCCAATTATACATTAAAAAAATTATAATAAAATTATAACTATATATATAAATTAGATGAAAAGGCAGTTTTGAATTAAAATGCAGTATTTTTCACTATTCATTAAAAATTGAACATTATCAGAAAAATACCAGAATTTCAACCAAAGTAAATTATGATGTCCCTCTTCGAAATAAGAATTTTATTTCTCTAAATATACCATATAAAATTGATAAAAACTAGATTTAAAAAGTGTTTTCTATTAAAAGGCGGTAAAGAAAACTTTTTAAAAATACAGTATTTCATGCTTAAAATCATATTCATTCTTATTTAATGTATCTAAAAATTATTGGATAAATGTAAAGAAATTTAATAATTATATTTTAGTTAGTTTTTTTCATTTAATATAATACAACATATAGGCATTAACTACCATTTAAAATAATAATTATATTATATATTTTTTGGTATAACTCAAAATTACATGCAACATAAGATTTCAAAGAAACCACTTGTCGTGTGTTGAGTAAACTATCCAAAAAAGTGTCATCATTAAAATAAAATTATTATATTCATCATAAATATTGATATATATTAAAATTTATTATTCTATTAATACCTAGGTTATTACATATCACATCAGGCTTCCCATGTTTAACATGAGGTAATTGATGCTGCAAGTTCATATAATCCAAGGATTCAACCTCATACTTACCATGAATTTAATGAGGTATATATATAGGGTCACAAGTTTAAAATTATTTTGTATATGGGGAAGGTTGATTAGAATGCCCCATACAGGCATGTCAGTGTTTAATGTCCAATAAAGATGAGTGATGAGGATTCCTATGGGAGGCGGATCATAGAGGTGTTTACATTGTAGGGAACACCTCAATGTTTTATAGATGTATGGATAAAACACAGTATATTAAGGTGGATCAATTAGGTGTGTCCCCTAAACAAAATACATCATACCATGAAGCTTGGTCATACACCCTGGGAGGTGGATCAAGGAAGTTCACCCAGAGGGGCACTTAGGTTTACCATTGGCCGAGACTGAACCTCAAGAAGGTATCCTCTGTACCCTATTTAGAGTATAATGATAAAAACACACATAGTTAGATGCTTCAGTTTAAGGTCGTGTTACGATACCAATCCATGTTGTTTAACTTCATGCGGTAACAAAATTCACATCGCAATAGGTGCACTGATGAGGGATGGTATAGATATTACACATCTATGATACCATACACCAGATTATCAATCTTGTTTGGATTTTATATGGGTATTTCACAAGGAATATACCCCATTTTCTTCTACGAGTAGTGATGATGTGGATAGGGATTAAATATGAAAGTGGCCCAACATGACCTAGAGGAGATGTATTCCATGGGTATGGGTATGAACTTACCCGGATGTGGTGGACTAGTAAAAATTAGGATTGATGTGGATGAAGTGTTGGGAGTCAACTCATAAAAGTTTACTATGTATCCCAGATGATTGGGAATCTAATCCCAAGTAGTTCGGAATGGTATGTGGCTTATACCTGAGGTGTATGCCTATAATAGGGCACATGATTGGGGCTTATGAGTGGGAGTAGACATTAGTGCATGTATGGTTAGGGCTTACAACTAGAAACTACCCATATAAATGTGGAGAATGGGGATTACTATAGGAGGTACTCACTTATGGTTGGAGGTTTTATTTCATGGTCACTACTAACCACTAAGTCAATACGAGTGAAGCATCGTGTGAGAAACTGTAGGAAGAAGCTGACTTGATGCTCATGTTATGAAATGTGAACCAATGAGAGATTGTGTGGATATTATGCATAGATTTTTACCATGATATATTCCTCCTCTTTGGTCATGGGGGAATCCCATGTGCATTTCATGAGGTAGGATTATAGTTGAACATCATGTGGAAGTATTTATTTCACGGGGCATATGAAATTAGCTACCAATCATGTATTCCAATTTTAGGTCAGGAAGGTATATTCTTCATAACACATAAAGCATCTTATTCATGAATTATTAGGTATTATATTGTTTAAAGTCTTGTACTGAGTACTATCAAGGGTCATATAATGATCATGGAATGAGTCATCTTATTCTCAATGCATAAGGCATCCTATTTTTTAATGATAGACTATGCTCCAGTTTAAAGACATATACTGTGGATTCTAGAATGTCTTATCATTATCATGACATGAAAAATATTATGATTGATGCATAAGTAGTCCTTTTATTAAATTACAGGTTATTCTATAGTATAATTTCATGTGGGATGGAAAATAAAATGTATTCTCATGATCACAAAATGAGGCATCTAATGCTTCAAGCATAATATATCCTATTTATGAATGATAGTTTATGAAACAGTTTAATGTAATGTAGGGAGGAATGGGGAATGATATGTGTAGAAATGAATATATTGGAACTTATTCAAGAATATAACTTTTGTTTTGACCTGGTATGGGAGTCATGTGAGGGGGTTTGATGTGTTTCTTGAGGAATGGTTTGACTTAAGGTTCTTGGGGAATCAAATATGACAAACTCAAATCCTAACATGGGAAACAGACCAAGTGGTTTAGTTAGACTGATATTTTTAATGGATTGTAGAAGAGTATCTTGAATCATGGTATTCTAGGGGTGGAAGTTGCGGTTTTATAACAGTTAAAGACAAAATTTCCTCGAACCGGCCTATAAATTTCAGGCGTGGTTCTCAATTTTTATGGGGGTATGTGAAGGCAGTAAAGGTACTCAGCTAGAGGCCTGAGATGATAGGTAAAAATTCCTCCCAAGTGGGTGTGTGAGGGCCCAACCCCCAGAGTATACACCTGCAGGTGCATGTCTAAACACTGTTTCAATAAATAATGGGGAAAGTTGGAACTATTTCATGTAATATTGGGAAACTAAAGAATATTTCATGAAATAATGGGAAACTCAGCATGTTTCATAGAATAATGGGTAACTCATCCCTAGTGTATAGAAGAATGGGAAACTCCACACTACTACACACAATAATTGGAAGCTTGACCTAATTGCATGCAAGAATGAGGTGATCTTAAGAATGAAATTTGTGCATGAAGAGGGTTATGATAAAGATTGGAATTTAAAAGTGAAGAGGATTATGTGAAAGATTTTAATTTGTGCATAAATATGTTACTTGTGTAAATAGTTTCATGAAAACATCTTAAAAATAGTATGTAATATGATTTTCTGTTCTTAGTTAGTTGTTCACAACATTCGAACTTGGGAGGTTTTCATGATTCACACAACTCAGAGTTGTGTGCATGAGAGAGTCACATAGAGGTCCTATCATAAATGATTGTTCAAACCCAATATTTATTGTCATTCCCATATTGGAATGTGAATTTTCTTTTTGTGTGAAATTTTTTCTTTGGCATGAAATTTTCTGCGCTAGTGTGAGAATGTATGGAGATAATGTAAGTTCATTTGTTTCTGGTGGTCGGATCATATATGCACAGAACATCCACATTTGATGTCATATTTGGAGTGAAATATAGTTTCATGATGGGATGGAACATAATAATAAATTTTATTAATTCGACGCTCCATTATTTTAGGAAACACTATTTTTTGCATGCATTGGACATGGGAACACACTTAGACTGATGGTACTCCATAGAAATTGTCATTGCATTTCATGCAGAAGTTGTTCCACAACTGTGAAGGACATTTCACATGCTATTTTTAATTTTTTTCACAAACCCTGACATGAAAAAATGTATTGAAAACATTCACACAAATCCATACTTCTCCCTAGAATCTCCTCAACTTTCTATTTTTAGTAGTCTAACTTCAAAATGGAATGACATCTAATCAGTAACTCCATTCAGGGTCTTCCACAAGTAAAATACAAAACTTAAAAACTATATATGCATATTGGTGATGTTTTGAAACTTTCGGTCCATTCTAAGATATTATATATTTATAGTTCCACCCCCCGATGGTTAGGGTGAGGCAGACCACATTTTAAGGAACATTTAGAGGAAAAAACCTACCATGTGGACCATTATTACTCAATCATCTTACTGTATGAGAGTTATAAGCATGGTAAAATGTGTTGGGATCAGAATTGGGAATTAATCACCATTGGGATTGTCCTAAATAAAAGTATCTATGGCTAGAAACATGGATCTTTTAATAGGGAACATTCTTTTCCAACATGCACTAGTGCACCAAGGGGACAACTCCATGGACCTTGAATTCAACTCGAAAAAATTGGAATGGGAATTATGAATCACAATTCCTAGAATATAGAACACAAAGAGTGTGTCAAGGCAATATAGGATAACTAATGGCCATGTTCAATAAATAGTATCCATAACATTAGCCTCTATTGGAGACAAACAAAAAAGGGTCAACCCCTTACCATGTTTAAAACATCAAACCTATCTCAAAATTTCATATAAATTCTTCCATGATATCTTCTAAGGAAAATAGGTGGGAAAAAATATCTTGAGACCATGCCATAATGGTTCCCCTTAATATGAAGAAATAGATGAGGATCCAAATGAGAGGCCTTCAAATCATGTAAATTATGTGATAAAATATTTTATTGGATTAAACAAATCATGGAATTATTCAAACATGACTTTTAACACATTGGGCATGGGTGTATTAGTCTAAAAAAGGGTAATACGTGTCTTCTAGGGGTAGCTTTATCTCAGATACTGAACAATGGGTGAAGGAGCATGAGTGATTAAATTGATGAATGACATGGATGAAAGGTGTCCTAGGAAAAGGACTAAGATGCCCTGTAGTTTAACATCAAGAAAAATAATGATAAATTGGTAGTTTTACATTGTAAATTGAGGAAATTAGACTTAGTGTTTTAATGTAATTTTGTAATGAAAAGAAATTGTATAGTTTATTGACATGTGATCAGAGAACATCTATATTTTAATGTCTTTTAAAAAATATGCTGAAAAATTTTAAGGTTTTGTGGCCTAAACCAAGGCATGAAGTTTAAAGTCATGTTGTGTGGGATATGGTTCATAGTTTAATTTCACAATGATTAGTCTATGGGGAGGGTGATTCAAATGGATATGTGTGGCATAGAGAATCTATAAACCTGGCATGAATGGGGGATAAGGAGGCCTAGTTCCCTACCATATATTCTAGGGGAATTCACACATATCTTAGAGTCTTGATTATTGGACATGGATGTCGCACATCTTGAATTCATTGGTAAACTTCCCTCAAAGACTCCTATGTTCATTTGAGCCATGATTAGTTATGAGAAACAAGATGTGATGAATGAATTTCTCGAAAATATGGAAGCATATAACATGGGTAAGAAGGAGATGGGTTTTAGAATATCCCAATGATCGACTTTCTTGCTTGATGCATGATAATGCATGAATGGTGACAGAGGGGGAGTTAGTATTCTACCACGATATAAGGAGGTGAATGAGGATGTAAATTGAGATATCCAATATATGGATAAAGGGTGACTGGTATGTAGGGATCAACATTTTACCATATTTGAAACATAGGGACCATAATCAAACCAGTCAAGAATAGGGTGGGAAAATACCTGATAAACTATTGAACAAGTTGGAAACATAATATATTATATTTTTTCCATAGATACATCAGGGCATTGGCCTATGATGGTAGGTGAGCCTTGGCTAGAAACCGTTGTTGTTAGGGGGTTATTTTGGATTTAAATAATGATACAAATCTAAACTAATAATGAATTGAATTTTTGAGATGGATTGAGGTAATTTCTATCTTAGATTAAACACCCTTGGTTCCACACCACACCACATATGATCAGGTATATTGGGAATATCAGAATGCTGGATCGAACCAGTTAGGATGTGGATTATCATATTAGCTCACTGTAGGATGCATCACAGTTTTTCTATGGAAACATGTTCATCACATATTATTCATAAGGCTTCATGGTCCGATTTAGTGTAAGGATAGAATTGAATGTCGTGCATTGAAGATGTCTCTTCCTCATATCGAGTTAGGAGGTAAATCTAGAATGTTTATGGGTAAAGGTAACTAGATAATACTTATATCTATATGAAATACTGTGATATATTTGGAAGTGGTTATAGCACACATAATGGATGTTACTATGGTAAATTTGTAGCTAGTCCCAATATCTAGGAATCATTATGTATCTCATAAGGATTGGAGTCAATATGTATATAGTTCTAGGAGTATAGGCACACAGTTTAAGTCAAGAGACTCAAATAAAAGATGAATTTTAGGTTTTTCATGAGGCTTGAGAGTTATAACCTGATGTGAATGAGACAATGAGCCCAACACCACATGAAATAATATTGAATATGATTAAATATAGTGTTAAGGTCATACAGTCTGGACTAAGTGAACATATAGAATATAGTTTAATGTCATGATCATTGGATAATAAAGGTCGGTTTCAAGGTCATATCTATGAAAACAGAGAGGAAAAACCCGATGTGAATGATGAACAAGGAGGCCCATATATCGTATATGCGCTATTAGATCGCCTTCATATAGTTGAAGGTCTTAATTCTAGGACCATGATTGAGGTTAAATGACATAAGGGATGATGAATTTTTGGCTTGGCGTAAAGAACAGATCTCTGGGTATCACTGCGTATCCCATAAGGATGGGAATCAATCCACACATAGTTTAAGAAACATTTCATATTAATGGACCGACACTGATAGGGGAAATCCTCTCTGGTGAGGTAACTGAAGTATCCCATGATTATCTTGAGGCATCCCATGTTTCAGTTCATAGGGTAAACATCTTTGACCAGACCCTACTAGTCATATGAGAAATCTTGATTTAAAATGGTGTAAGAACAATTTCGTATGTGTTTAAGAGGCATCTTATAATTGTTCAGGGAAGGATCATAGTTTAATGTCGTGCACCAAGGACTCTGGGATTTGTAGTTTAGAGTTTCACAAATATGAATATAGGGGCCACAAATAGATCAAGGACATAATTTTTAGAAATAATTCAAATATTTTATGGTCATGCGGCCTAGAACATGGGCTTTAAACTTAATTTCATGGAGTTTGGATGATGGAGGAGAGGATTCTTGAAATGGGAAAGGTAGTGCGATTGAGTAAAAACCACAATGAGAATGAGGGCCAAGGAGGACCAATGCCACACCACACTTTCCCAAGAAGGTATTCACAATGTTTAATGTTATGATACATAGACTAAAACGTTTTTTCTATGGTCATAGAGTTTGGACCATAATGGGGGGGTGTCTCAAAAGGTTATGTTTAGCATGGAGTCATGACAAACCCGATGTTAACGGGGATCGAGGAGGCCCAACACCACATGGAACATCCTGATGAAAACCCACAAATAGTTTAATGTCCCGATTCTTGGACTTAAACTCATAGTTTAAGGTCAAAGAGTTTTGACCCTTTCAAATATTTTAATGTCATGTTGTATGGGTCATATGATGGGTATTTGTTTGTTGTATTAATGTTCAAACCAATGTCTCCCTGTTTAAGGTCAGAGTGTATGAAGCATGGATTCTAAGTTTCTGGTCATAGAATTTAAACCATAAGATGACTTCCTTAAGATGTTATTAGTGGAGATGTGGGGTGAGAAACTCGATGTGAATGATGGACAAGGATATCCAACACAACACCACACATTCCCAGATATAACATACACAAAGATTAATATCAAGATGCTTGGACTTGAAAGTGTCTATTAGAATGAGGTGTTGAATCATGGAAAATTGGTGAGCACTCAGAAAGTGATATGCATAATACCAGGTAATGAAAAACCTAATGTGAATGAGGGATATGGAGGGCTGAAAACACATCACACATTCCTAAGGGGGCTTTTACAAATTTTTATATCATGATGTTAGGATTAAACTCCTAGTTTTATTTAATAGAGTCTGGATCTGACAAAGAGTATCCCAAAAGGATATGCGTGTTGAATCAAGAATGACCCAAGGTGAATTAGGGGCCTAGGATTCCCATGTCACACAACACATTATTTTGAAAAATATTCACATAGTTTAATTTCACGATGATTGAACATTAACTCCAAGTTTATGGTTATAGAGATTGGACATATGAGATTGTATGGCTCCACCACATGGGTATAAACCCTACCAAGATTCCCAATCCCACATGACTTATGCTTGGTGTAGTAAATAGGGAGTGGTGGGAGGCTTTCCCTATCATATGTAATCACACACCGATGGATATTAAATACCATGTAGGAAAGTACCAATGACATTTTACTTTATACTCAATGTGCACAGATGCATGGGGGAAAACCATTGGTGTTAGAGTCCCACTAAAACATAGGGAAATAGAATATAGGTAAATCAAGACTTATATGATCTAGATCATGAAGGGGGAGACTTATGGGAAATGACTAGTATTTACAAAAATTGAAACATAGGATCAACAACTACACAATTCTAGGATAGGTCATGAAAATGCAGAATTGACTATTGACCAAGTTTGAAATAGCAGATCTATTATTCCTTA
This sequence comes from Viscum album, assembly GCA_963277665.1. NCBI lineage: Eukaryota > Viridiplantae > Streptophyta > Magnoliopsida > Santalales > Viscaceae > Viscum > Viscum album. The sequence goes on along the minus strand of OY728143.1, from coordinate 953,745,512 downwards.
CAAAAGTTCTATTTAAAGGTCTATCGGGATGCGAGGTGATAACTATTTCTATTATAAGACAACTTTATACATTGAAGATGATAGAAATACAGATCGAGAATGAGTTCAAGTATGGTGATAAATTGGGTAAGTGTCCATGTGGAACTCGAAATATTAGTGTTCATGCCTCATAACATTCTACCATTTCAGTAGAACTCATCCAGATGTAGGGTTAAGGACCCATGTGATTCAATTGTTTATGGACATATTTTTTAAACCAAATGATAATATATTAAGGTCCTAGTGTTTATATCTAGAGGATGGGATTATCAAGAAGATATATGTAGCATGGTAGGTTAAAAAACCCAACATGAATGAGGGACAAGGAGGCCCAGCACCACACCACATAATCTTGAGGAGACGTGTACAATTTATTGTCATGATTCTTGGATGTGAACTCCAATTTTTTGGTTTTAGAGTTAGGACCTAGTGAACAGTTTAACATAATGTAAAATGACATAGTTTTATGTGTCCCAACAATATTTCTACACGTCCTAAAAACACTACTAAGCACAAATGAGTCATGATTGGTGCAGGAAACAAGGAGTAGTGATGGGATTTTCATGAAATAAGGAAGCACATAGAATGGTTATGATGATAACTTTTTGAGAATATCCTAGTGAGACTGCCTGCTTACTCAACATGAATGGATGCACATAGTGGTAATAGAAAGGTAGTTGGGATTATAAAAAAATGTAAGGATGTGGAAATTTTGAATCATGACACTCGATATCTAGATCACAATGGAGGTGGCATGATAATGAAGGATAACTAGAGACCCTATTTTAAATACATAATCCATATCGTGTATTCGTGAATGGGGACAAAAAATTGATATTTGACTGCTAACTGTGTTTGAAACAGGACTCCTATCTCAAAATTTAATCCAATGTCCTCCAACGCATTGGCCAAAGATGGTAGGTGGGACATTATGGCATGAGAAAATGTCTTCAGGGGGACCCTTTAGACATGGAGGAGAATATGGATCTAGATAAAGGGCACGTGAATATTGGGGGATAGTTTGGGAGAATTGTCCTTATAGAATCCAACACACTAGGTTCTACGCCATGGTATATTTGAGCATGTCAATGGGGCCTATCAAATGGATGGAGTCCAACCCATTTTTATGGATGAGGGTCCTAAGGTATTTCTTTAATGTGTAATGATAGTAAAATAGATATGGATGCATAATACTCTCTTATTTGAGACTCATGGAGTTACATCAATTTACATCATACGATGGGGATGTGGAATCATACCATATATATCATATAAGGAATCCTATGTTATCTACAAAGGGTAAGGCTACAGTTTAACATCATGTTTTGGGGATTATGGACTTATAGTTTAACATAATATGGTATGTATGTTTCATCGTACAATTTAATAACATATGATTACGATGAGTGGTGGATATCATTTAAGGTCATATAGCTTTCGCCATGGTTTCTACAGTTTTAGTTCACTTAGCTTTGACCAAAATTTCATATAGTTTAACATCTTGTGAAACATACATTGTCCTCCATTTAAAGAATGAAGTTGATACAGAAGGAGTTTTGTAGTTTAACAGCAGTCAACTAGGATGATCGAACCCAAGGATTGTGGTGGTAGAGGAATGGTCATCTCTACCCCATCCTATTATTTTGGGATCCTTTTGGATCATGGGGAATCCTTGTTGAAATAGTGGGTGCCCTAGACACAACTATGCAGTAATTTTGATTACCATATCATGTGTATAGTTAGTTATGCATGATGTTATCTTACCATTATAGTGTCGAACATTATGTATCTACTATTATAATGGTAATGTCCAATGGTTAATTGTCGCATTGTGAGGTTATAGAAAATCCTAGGCTATAATGAGAAACTCGAGATACTATGTAATTAATTTTAAATATATGTTCTATAGTCTAGATACATCTCACTTATAGGAAAAATTAGATGTATGAATATTAGGTGTTTGGGGCACATATGTCTTGAGACTTCGTCTCATGATGTTTTCACTTGGTGATCTCTAGTAGTGAGATTATGAGGACAGACCCGCCAATAGGAACACCACATGTTTGAGGTGTTCTTGGTTATTCCTATCTAAAGACATGTGTATTTTTCTCCTGACATGAGACCATTACCAATATGTATCATTTTATTACGCACTTTGATGCTATGTGAAAACCATGGTATTGAAATCATGGTGAGGTAGATTGTGTTGGGTGCATCTTTTGTGGTATGACATTGGTTGAATGGTTAAGAATGGTTTTGTTTCTTCCATGTTTTAGATGTTGTATATCTCAGGACTGGTTGATCAGGATGGTGTTGCCTTCATAAGTCTTTGAAAAAATATGTACAATGGTAAATCCATTTAGATAGATCAAAAAATAATAAAGAAAGAAAAGGACGATGACACAAGTATGCGTCCAACTTTATGAGATATTTAATGACAAAGAGATTATAATACACAATCCATGATTGTAGGATGGTCTTTGTTGCTATGATTATCCTGATCTTATTAGGGTCATGATGGGTTTCTAGAATCTGCTCTGGGCCTGTGAATTCATTCATTGTTATAGAGATAATAACCTAGAGGGTTACAAATAATAACGTATTCATGAATACACCTTATTCAGTCGAATAGGTATATAGACAACGTGGGCCCCACCACAGGGTCGGAGTATTGTCCAAGTTGTCGATCACAAAAATAATTAAATAATTTCATTAATATTCAAGTTATGAATATTTGGGATTGTATTTATTTAATATATTTACATGTTTGGTAAATACGGGATAATGTTAATTGAGTGAATATTATTTTAATATTCAAGATTCGTTTAATATTAAGTGGGTCAATGAGTTTAGTTAAATGGATTGGTTTTTATCACATAAAATATTTTATATATAATTCAAGTATGTTATAAAATAATAAATAATATTGACTCAATTTACTTTGTTGAAATTATTTATTTATTGGACGTTGAAATAAATGGGGGTCCAGGATCCCAACTAGGTATTTTATTAATTCAACTATAGATAAGAGAGTAGGATCTATCTCTTGGTTTTCTAGTCATTATTCATTCATTAATGGAATGAAAGTTGAGATCCTCTCTCTACTCCCATTATTAAGAGAGATAAGCTCTCGATCTAAGATATTCGGATCAAGATATCTCTTCAGCATCGAAGACATCTCAATGTGGTGATTGTCGGGAAGTCAAATGCACCATCGGATCTCTATTCTAACATCAAGAATTTGATGATCGACGCTCCCATTGGTTTTTGAAGCGCGTGTGGATGATCTAGAGGGTTCATGATTTGGATTCTTCAAACGAAGATATCCATCAACTAGTTTCAGTCGACGACATCTTCAGATTTTAAACGGGTATGTTTTTATTTTAATTTTTTGCTCTTTATAATTTATGTGAGATCCTCAGACCACACCGGGGATCAGATCATCAGAGTCGACAAGTATCATCGATCCGCCGATATTAATTTTAAAATCCCCGGCCCACCAGCTTCCTCTACGTTCCCTAGAAACTATCAATGGTATTATAGGGATCAGAAAAAGTTTCTGAGCCTAGAAAGTTAAATTTTCATTACTATTATGTAGAGGCTTCAAATATAGTCCCAACTGTTCAAAACGTGCATCGATATGATGACGAATGAATGAGTTATGGTCATTTTAATTTTTTGGATTGGATCAAATATGTGGTTTGATCTCGGGTATTAAATTTTTTCATCCTAAAGAACTAATCATGTTTCATTTTAATTAGTTTAGTTCATCATAGAAAAATAAAATTATGTGCAAATTGTAATTATAATTTTATGATTTAAATAATAATTTAATTTTTATTATTATAATTAATTATTATTTTATTATTATAATAGGGTAATAATAATAAATTATTATTTTATTATTAAAACTTTATCATTATTAAATTTAAGGGCTAAGTAGCCTTTTGAAATTTTGTGTGTGGAAAAAACAAACAAATGTTTTAATTGGTGACATGACCTTATAATTTTAAGAATACATAATGAATAAAACTAGGGGAGTAGGGGAAGAATACATATAAAGAAGCCTTAAAGTGAAAATCACCAAAGTGGGGGCTGGGTTTGCAGGTCAAGAAAAAAAAACTATATATATGGGAGCTACAGGGGTCCATGGGAATCCCCTCCTTAGGCTTCCTTCCCATTCCATCTTGCCGCCCAGGTCTCACCTCAAACATGGTCGACCTCACTCCAAGGCTGGTTTAGCAGCCAACGATCTTGCCGCCACCGACCTCCAGGCTCCCTATCGACCTGCACCGAAGACCACCCTAGCAGGTACCCTGCTTGTCTCAGACTCATCTATGCATCCCAGCACGCCGCAACAGGCGACCCACAGACTCTAGGCTCCTCCCCTTCACACACATCCATGCGCACTAGAACCCGACCTCCATGAGCCCCCCCGCTCTCCTTCGGGTCTGCCACGCACAGGCCACTTGTAGCACCTTCCCCACATGCAGGTCGCTGCCCAGCCCTACGCAGCTACACTGCATGGCCACTATGGTTCTCGGCCTCCCACACCAGTACCAGCCGACCCATGGACCCCTTAAGCTACTTTGGTACACCACGACCCGTGCCACCATCCTCTTCCCCACACCGCCCCACGGCGTTGCACTAGGATATTACAGATGACCATCGCCTCCAGAGCCCAGCCGCTGACTCCCTGTAGCGCCTGCCCGCTGCTCAAGACTGCTGCTGTAACGCCCCGACCCCAGCTACCCAGAGCCGGTGCATTACTTCGTAACATTGGCATGATCCCAAAAGATCAAGTCTCGAAAGACCGATTAGTTTAGTAGCCTTGGAAACACTAGATACATTCATAAACGTTACATTACATCATAAAGTGAAAAACTACAATAACAAAGTCTCCATAGTCCACACTCATATCCTCTTCTGACTATCCCTGCAGGTCATTCATAAAATACTTCTTCACATCCTGGAAAATATTAAAACATTGAAAGGGGTGAGCTCAGATGCTCAGTAAGGATAACAATATTGCGGAAGCTTTCATAAATAAACATTAACATTTAAGGCAATGTATAACTAAAACAAAAGCCTTTTAAACATGAACTTCAACATAATATGGCAAAAGTAAAATGAGATAATGCCATTTACTTCTTCACATGGATATTCTACTGGTCGAATAATCACATGCAATATCAATAACCACTTTCATAATGATGGAATGTATAATGCCGGACATTCTGAAACATTTTGTCAAGGCCTCGGCCAAGACATCTAAAATGATTAAGGCCTCGGCCAAAACCATAAATCAAATTGGGAAAGGGCCTCGGCCAATTCCACGTCTAGTTGTCTCATGAGACCTGCCGATGCATCGAGGAGCTATAGCGGGCTCCACCCGTCACTTATTAAGTCCAATACATTCCTCATATGAATAGGTTTAAACATATCATAAACCATAACATAATTGTATCACATAAAACATGCATAATGTAAACATAACATTTCCACATTTCAATCACAAGATATCAATACAACACATTGATATAATAAAAACACTTTCAAAACCATTTTCAATACCAAAATAAAAGAAAGTTAAAACTTTGTATTTATTTTTCGTTAAAAAAATGATGGCTTGTAGAGGAAGCCGAAACTCAAATAATGGTCACGGCGGCGGAGAAGTCGTTGTCGCCGCATAAGTACGGAAAGAAAAACATTCCCTTTTGTCGTTTAGCAAAACGCTTTGTATAAAAAGATTCCTTTTGAATAACCGTAAAAGTCAAAGGGGTTTATACACCGTATAAAAGAAATTTGTGTATAAAACCAAATATGCCTCAATGAAAGGAGATTGAGACGAAGTACTTTAAAAGATAATTTTTAAATAAAATATATCTATTATGTGTATTCACTATAGGTACACATAAATAATGTAAAAATACAAGATAGGACATAATAATATCATGACATAATTTGAAAGTAGGAGATTAACCCAAAGAATGGAAGTTGGGTTAAGAAGTTCCCTTACCAATATCATTTAAATAAAATATATCTATTATGTTTATTCACTATAATTACACATAAAGAAAGTACAAATACAAGATATGACATAACAATATCATGACATAATTTGAAAGTAGGAGATTAACCCAAAGAATGGAAGTTGGGTTAAGAAATTCCCTTACAAGATCATTTATAAATAAAATAGATCTATTATGTGTATTAACTATAAGTACACATAAAGAAAGTACAAATACAAGATTATACATAACAATATCATGACAGAATTTGAAAGTAGGAGATTAACCCAAAGAACAGAAATTGGGTTAAGAATTTCCCTTACCTTGTGTCCGACTTGACTCAACCGTTATTTAACCTCCTGAATAATAAACTAGAGTTAATATCTACCTTATTAAGAACCATTTTCAATTTCATTATCCTTTTTATATCACTTATTACAATGTTATGAACATTATGTAATTATTTAAGTTAATAACGGTCGTTTTGTCGATCTTTGGTACATGAGTCAACAATAAACTTCTTATAATTATAAGTTGTTCATGTGGTGAAATATCCATTATATCCAGAATTATATTAATGATGTAGATATCATATATATCATATATATACAGTATATACATTCATTTATAATATTACGTAACATTTAGAGGTAAGAAATGAAATGCACCGTTCATGGAGACGGTAAGCCGTACGTACGCATGAACGCTACTTTCATTTCAATTTCATATTTAATGGAATGAAATCATAATGATATAAATGTATAATATAATTCCAGTATAATATAGTGTATAATACCATTTACTCCATCCTTTATACATCCCACACATGGCATTAACGATTCAAATCACTTTGAGGGGGCGGTAGTCCGCACTTCCTAAAATGAAATTATCGCGTTTTACCCATAATGGAAATCATAAAGTAAGCCATAAATGAGAAATACAGAAGCATAAGTAAAACATAAACACATTATATATCATATATAAATATAGTGACATCTTAATGGCCACCTTTGGAGGTGTTATATGAGTGTTGAACAATCATCGTTTCGTGAGGCAGAAATTCGCCATCCACAGAAACCGTATGTTCTTTAACCATTAGATGTAGGTGTGTGTAAGTGTAGCTCGAATCCTTATTATAACAACATCCTAGTATATTGAGGATACTGGTGTTGTTACAAAAGAAATGAATAAAAAGAGTTTAGGGGGTTGGAGAAGAAAAATAAAACAAAACAACATTAGAAAAGACATTACCTCAAAATCGGGTAACTCTTTTTGATTTGAGCTAAAGGCTTCCTTGGGAAGAGTTCTGCCCAAAGTGAGGTTTCTAGGAGTAAGGAAGGAATGTTGGGAGAGTATTTGGGCAGAGGTTGGCCGAGCCAAATGGCTTGATGGTGTGAATAAGGTGGGAGAGGTGGGGGCCTTTTATAAGTGGAGAGGAGGGGCACTTTTGGAAAGTAATGAAATGTTACATTATTTCAAAATGCTTTTCGGATTCTAAAGGTCCCACATCTATATAATTCGAGGCTAAGGTGATAAGGTTTCGAAATATCTTCATCCAATAGGCTTTGGACAAGTGTAAGCCTCGGATTTTGCATTATCTTCTCATTTTATTTAAATCGTCAAATAATGATGTCATCGCTGCATCATTATTATGTCATAAATACTTTAATTTATTTAATGTCTAAAAATTATAAAACAAATACTATGATGTAGGAAATCTTTTTAGCTTTCCAATGACTATTTATAATCAAAATTTGGACTTGTATAACCCCAATTAAAAATTGTTTTAGTAGAACAATTTATGTTAGTGTCATTTCCACTTTAACATTAAATAAAAAGTAATTTATGTTATTTCCCAACAAAAGTGGATCCATGGGGTCCCCAAGTTAGGCCATGGCTTGTCTTGGTCGGCCATGACTCAACCAATGAGGTTGGGACATGTGTCTAGGTCATTTCATATTATTAATGTATTATTTATACCTTAAACTACACTAATTACCACTAATCGCGATTAAGAACTTAAAAGTTACTATTCACCAAAAAATTATTTTGATCTCATTGAACCACATTTTACTTCTTAATGACAACCATGTATGTCGGATTTTTGAAAATCAAATCACAGAAGTTGTAATATTTCATTTAAACGAAAAATCAGTTATTTAACTACCACTTAGTGGTTTCACTATTCATCAAAAATTGAAGTTTTTCAGAATAAGGCCAAAATTTCACCCTAAGCTATAATTGATATTCCGAACTCAAAAATGATGTCTATTTTACAAAATTCCAAACATATAAGTTGTATTAATTAATTTCATAATTAATTCCCGCTGTTACAACAAATAGCGTGTTTTTAAGAAACAATTTATATCAAAAGTTTGGCAATTGTTTATGTCCAATTTCAATGTTAAATTAATTCTAATGACCACCATTGGATAAAATGGTAAAAATATTTTCTAATTATACCTTAAAACCACTAAATAGTATAATTTATCTGTATAAATTATTTTGATTAAAAAAGTTGTTTTTATGTATTTTTCACTATTCATAAAAAATTAGAAGTTCTCAGAAAAATACCAAAAATTCAACATAGGCTAATTTCGATATTACGAATACAAAAATGAAGTCCATTTTGAAATATAAAATTTCTATAATTTTAAAAAGTGGTTATTACTATTCATAACGGCTATTTTGATTAGTTGCGGTGTGTTAGAACTCGAACTTGCGTACAATGCAAGCTATTGCATTATTGAATGAGAAGCGTATCGTGGAAGCTCGGGGTGTTACATTCTCCCCTCCTTCAATAAATTGCGTCCTCGCAATTTGAAATTTTTCTTTGATAATAAAAGGCTGAAAATAGAAAATACCTTTGTGGAAAACCCACATCGGAAATAAGGTTAATAAATATATGACATTAAAAGAAAGCAGGATAAGTACAAAGGTCACCCGATATAGCCCATTCTAGGATTCTATGAAAATATGGATATGGAGGAGAAACAAACCATCAAGGTCTGATGGAGAGTTATAGAAAACAGGATTAGGAGAAAGTTTAACCATAAGAAAATCACAAACTTGTGATTGGTTAAACGGTCATTGAATCCCCAGTTGGAAAAGTTAACCGACAACATTTTTGTTTTAAGTTACCTTTTATTATGTTGAGGAATTTATTTATGAGATTTACTAAGAACGTAGGGGAATATACATACTTGTTATGTATACTTTCATTCGTTAATAAATTTTTACCACAAACCCAACTTTTACTCCAAATGGTAACGGAACTCAAAAATATTCTATTTATCCTAATTGTATAAGGTTCCAAATGTTAACACATACCATTTAGATTAGTAAAACGATTTTGTAATAACCAGGGACTTCCTGTAGGCTAGTGGTAGGAAATAAAGGCTTGTCGCACTATGGTTGTGGGTTCGATTCCTGCAGCTGTGTCCGACGCGACGGGTTATTCCCCACCCTGCAGGTTGTCCTTTTTCTAAAAATATAGTATTATAGTATTCCAGAAATAATCTTCAGAAAAGTTTTAACCTTAAACAATACTATTCAAAGTTCAACTTAATCCATCCCAACATTTATAGTTATCCAAAATACCTCTGTCCAAACTTTCTCTAAAAGGTCTCTTAATTCCAAAATCAATTGTAACATCAGATTCCCCAAACAAAGAAAAGTTTCTCTTATTGTCACATACTAAAAATATGATTACCTTAATCATATTAAAACCTTACTGAAACCAACAAGTACTGCAGTACAATCCTTATATAGATCACATTATTCTAATAACCAGAATATAATCCATGAGTCCGAAAGCATCAATACATTAGTTATTCTGCTTCAACTGTAGTAATAGCATAAGATTGTCCTTGATCCCTTGGCCTTTTCTGAGGTAAGATTCCTTGACGCTTAGGACATTCATTTGCGTAATGACCCATTTCTCTACAATTGTAGCATTCAACTTTGACAGCCTCTTTCTTTCCCTTGCAATCACGTGCCTGGTGACCTTTTTCTCCACATTTATAACAGACTCCCATTCCTTTTAGGCAAGTACCAGGGTGATTCTTCCCACAATTATCACATAATGGAAAATCCTTCTTTCCCTTTTTCCCTTTATCTGTCTCTTGTTCCACCGTTCTCTTCTTCTCTTGCTTTACTTTGTTGTCATAAGACTTAGAGAATTCCTTTTCTGTCTTGATAGCACATGAGACTATATCTTCGTATGATGAGAAGGGTTGTGATACTAAAGCTCGTCGGAGAAATGGTTTTAACCCATCAAAGAAACGATCAATCTTACTCCTTGGGTTACGTATATAATCGGCAGCATGCCTCGCTAACCTTGTAAAGTTAGCCTCATACTTTGCGACATTCTCATCCTCCTTCTGCCTCAGACTCAGAAATTGCCTTTCCATATCTGCTCGATGGTCACGAGGAAAGTATTTTTCTAAGAAAAGCTCTTTGAACTCACTCCATTCCATATTCGATATGTCATCATCTTCCTTTGTGTTTTGAATCAGCGACCACCACTGATCGGCATCTCCAGTGAGGCGGTAAACTGCCATGACAACCTTCTCCCTTTCACTACTCCCCAAGGCATGGAATATTTTCTCTAAGGAATTTATCCATTGCTCAGCTACTATAGGATTTGTACTCCCATTAAAGGTTGGTGGTTGTTGCCTCATGAAACGATCTAGCATTGATCCTCCACGTTGCGGATCAGGGTGCTCCATACGAGTAAGGTTGTTATTCATAACCTGCGTGAGTTGTCCCAGTACGGTGAGAAGCTGATCAGCACCAGTTGTATCACTAGCTCCACCATAATTATCCTGAGTAGGAGGGCAATTCCTACACGGAGTGCGTGCATTGATACGGTTTCCATTCCTTCCACTAGGCGCCATTTCTAAACAATGGCATAAACCAGATTAGTTTATGAATCAAAATACATAATTCCATACTTGTAAAACACTTTACATAAATTGAACTATTTATGGATATAATCCATAATCATAAAAAGAAATGTTTTATTTGAGGAAGTATATACTCATAACCCTTCATAGTGGTTTGTAAATAAAATGAGAATTATCCTAAGCATATCCCCCGGGAGTGTCGTAACCAAGAGTGCAGCAAGGCCCGTTGTCGTGCACCAGTTCCCGTTCGAGTCTAGCTCAAAGCGGTGTTTTCGGGTTTTACCCCTAGGTACATCTGTGCCAGAGCCGCCTCTACCTGCTCGTATCCAGATAGGGATGTATTGCTCGGAAAACTCATAACATCTCTATAATACCAAAATTCTAGGAAGTTCTTCTATACTAATCCTCAAAGTCTATCTTTGGGCTATGTGCTCTAATCAGAGTTTATCTAAATCTAGCTTCCAAGGTTAGTACTAAACTGCCTCTGATACCAACTGTAACGCCCCGACCCCAGCTACCCAGAGCCGGTGCATTACTTCGTAACATTGGCATGATCCCAAAAGATCAAGTCTCGAAAGACCGATTAGTTTAGTAGCCTTGGAAACACTAGATACATTCATAAACGTTACATTACATCATAAAGTGAAAAACTACAATAACAAAGTCTCCATAGTCCACACTCATATCCTCTTCTGACTATCCCTGCAGGTCATTCATAAAATACTTCTTCACATCCTGGAAAATATTAAAACATTGAAAGGGGTGAGCTCAGATGCTCAGTAAGGATAACAATATTGCGGAAGCTTTCATAAATAAACATTAACATTTAAGGCAATGTATAACTAAAACAAAAGCCTTTTAAACATGAACTTCAACATAATATGGCAAAAGTAAAATGAGATAATGCCATTTACTTCTTCACATGGATATTCTACTGGTCGAATAATCACATGCAATATCAATAACCACTTTCATAATGATGGAATGTATAATGCCGGACATTCTGAAACATTTTGTCAAGGCCTCGTCCAAGACATCTAAAATGATTAAGGCCTCGGCCAAAACCATAAATCAAATTGGGAAAGGGCCTCGGCCAATTCCACGTCTAGTTGTCTCATGAGACCTGCCGATGCATCGAGGAGCTATAGCGGGCTCCACCCGTCACTTATTAAGTCCAATACATTCCTCATATGAATAGGTTTAAACATATCATAAACCATAACATAATTGTATCACATAAAACATGCATAATGTAAACATAACATTTCCACATTTCAATCACAAGATATCAATACAACACATTGATATAATAAAAACACTTTCAAAACCATTTTCAATACCAAAATAAAAGAAAGTTAAAACTTTGTATTTATTTTTCGTTAAAAAAATGATGGCTTGTAGAGGAAGCCGAAACTCAAATAATGGTCACGGCGGCGGAGAAGTCGTTGTCGCCGCATAAGTACGGAAAGAAAAACATTCCCTTTTGTCGTTTAGCAAAACGCTTTGTATAAAAAGATTCCTTTTGAATAACCGTAAAAGTCAAAGGGGTTTATACACCGTATAAAAGAAATTTGTGTATAAAACCAAATATGCCTCAATGAAAGGAGATTGAGACGAAGTACTTTAAAAGATAATTTTTAAATAAAATATATCTATTATGTGTATTCACTATAGGTACACATAAATAATGTAAAAATACAAGATAGGACATAATAATATCATGACATAATTTGAAAGTAGGAGATTAACCCAAAGAATGGAAGTTGGGTTAAGAAGTTCCCTTACCAATATCATTTAAATAAAATATATCTATTATGTTTATTCACTATAATTACACATAAAGAAAGTACAAATACAAGATATGACATAACAATATCATGACATAATTTGAAAGTAGGAGATTAACCCAAAGAATGGAAGTTGGGTTAAGAAATTCCCTTACAAGATCATTTATAAATAAAATAGATCTATTATGTGTATTAACTATAAGTACACATAAAGAAAGTACAAATACAAGATAATACATAACAATATCATGACAGAATTTGAAAGTAGGAGATTAACCCAAAGAACAGAAATTGGGTTAAGAATTTCCCTTACCTTGTGTCCGACTTGACTCAACCGTTCTTTAACCTCCTGAATAATAAACTAGAGTTAATATCTACCTTATTAAGAACCATTTTCAATTTCATTATCCTTTTTATATCACTTATTACAATGTTATGAACATTATGTAATTATTTAAGTTAATAACGGTCGTTTTGTCGATCTTTGGTACATGAGTCAACAATAAACTTCTTATAATTATAAGTTGTTCATGTGGTGAAATATCCATTATATCCAGAATTATATTAATGATGTAGATATCATATATATCATATATATACAGTATATACATTCATTTATAATATTACGTAACATTTAGAGGTAAGAAATGAAATGCACCGTTCATGGAGACGGTAAGCCGTACGTACGCATGAACGCTACTTTCATTTCAATTTCATATTTAATGGAATGAAATCATAATGATATAAATGTATAATATAATTCCAGTATAATATAGTGTATAATACCATTTACTCCATCCTTTATACATCCCACACATGGCATTAACGATTCAAATCACTTTGAGGGGGCGGTAGTCCGCACTTCCTAAAATGAAATTATCGCGTTTTACCCATAATGGAAATCATAAAGTAAGCCATAAATGAGAAATACAGAAGCATAAGTAAAACATAAACACATTATATATCATATATAAATATAGTGACATCTTAATGGCCACCTTTGGAGGTGTTATATGAGTGTTGAACAATCATCGTTTCGTGAGGCAGAAATTCGCCATCCACAGAAACCGTATGTTCTTTAACCATTAGATGTAGGTGTGTGTAAGTGTAGCTCGAATCCTTATTATAACAACATCCTAGTATATTGAGGATACTGGTGTTGTTACAAAAGAAATGAATAAAAAGAGTTTAGGGGGTTGGAGAAGAAAAATAAAACAAAACAACATTAGAAAAGACATTACCTCAAAATCGGGTAACTCTTTTTGATTTGAGCTAAAGGCTTCCTTGGGAAGAGTTCTGCCCAAAGTGAGGTTTCTAGGAGTAAGGAAGGAATGTTGGGAGAGTATTTGGGCAGAGGTTGGCCGAGCCAAATGGCTTGATGGTGTGAATAAGGTGGGAGAGGTGGGGGCCTTTTATAAGTGGAGAGGAGGGGCACTTTTGGAAAGTAATGAAATGTTACATTATTTCAAAATGCTTTTCGGATTCTAAAGGTCCCACATCTATATAATTCGAGGCTAAGGTGATAAGGTTTCGAAATATCTTCATCCAATAGGCTTTGGACAAGTGTAAGCCTCGGATTTTGCATTATCTTCTCATTTTATTTAAATCGTCAAATAATGATGTCATCGCTGCATCATTATTATGTCATAAATACTTTAATTTATTTAATGTCTAAAAATTATAAAACAAATACTATGATGTAGGAAATCTTTTTAGCTTTCCAATGACTATTTATAATCAAAATTTGGACTTGTATAACCCCAATTAAAAATTGTTTTAGTAGAACAATTTATGTTAGTGTCATTTTCACTTTAACATTAAATAAAAAGTAATTTATGTTATTTCCCAACAAAAGTGGATCCATGGGGTCCCCAAGTTAGGCCATGGCTTTTCTTGGTCGGCCATGACTCAACCAATGAGGTTGGGACATGTGTCTAGGTCATTTCATATTATTAATGTATTATTTATACCTTAAACTACACTAATTACCACTAATCGCGATTAAGAACTTAAAAGTTACTATTCACCAAAAAAATTATTTTGATCTCATTGAACCACATTTTACTTCTTAATGACAACCATGTATGTCGGATTTTTGAAAATCAAATCACAGAAGTTGTAATATTTCATTTAAACGAAAAATCAGTTATTTAACTACCACTTAGTGGTTTCACTATTCATCAAAAATTGAAGTTTTTCAGAATAAGGCCAAAATTTCACCCTAAGCTATAATTGATATTCCGAACTCAAAAATGATGTCTATTTTACAAAATTCCAAACATATAAGTTGTATTAATTAATTTCATAATTAATTCCCGCTGTTACAACAAATAGCGTGTTTTTAAGAAACAATTTATATCAAAAGTTTGGCAATTGTTTATGTCCAATTTCAATGTTAAATTAATTCTAATGACCACCATTGGATAAAATGGTAAAAATATTTTCTAATTATACCTTAAAACCACTAAATAGTATAATTTATCTGTATAAATTATTTTGATTAAAAAAGTTGTTTTTATGTATTTTTCACTATTCATAAAAAATTAGAAGTTCTCAGAAAAATACCAAAAATTCAACATAGGCTAATTTCGATATTACGAATACAAAAATGAAGTCCATTTTGAAATATAAAATTTCTATAATTTTAAAAAGTGGTTATTACTATTCATAACGGCTATTTTGATTAGTTGCGGTGTGTTAGAACTCGAACTTGCGTACAATGCAAGCTATTGCATTATTGAATGAGAAGCGTATCGTGGAAGCTCGGGGTGTTACAGCTGCTAGAAAGCGCAGCTCTGGAATCTCCATTGCAGTTTCGTGAGAGTTGGCACCCCGTGCTGTGCCTCCCAACCATCGCGCTTCTCCGGCCTCACCACTAGCAGTAGCTCATCAGCCGATCTCTGCCTCGATGACACCCTGCGAAACCATGGCCCAATTCCAGAACCGAGTGAGGTAACTCACCCAAAATGCCCAATCAGGGCCTCGGGTAGGTCTGCCTAATCCAGAATGGGTTTAGGCGGACCTCCCTGGCCTAAAAAATCAAGAATAGGTTTGGCCCGACCCGTTACATGTGTGTGCAGGTCCAGCGCAACCCGTAATGGGCTATAACCGGTGTTTCAAGATTGAAGTTATTTTCAATTAATATAATTAATTAATTTAATTACTAAATTTAATTAATTAATTAATATATTAATTTTGGATAAAAAATCAATAAATTTTAATATCCTAATAAAATTAATTCAATTTTATTATTAAATTGAATTAAGTTGAACTAATTTAATTTTGATATTAAAATTAAATTAATTAGCATAATAGTAAATAAATAAATTATTTTAATTTATTAATTCATTTAATTTAATTTAGATAACCCTCATACTAAATTAATTCATTTTAATTTTATCGCGCATCATTTACCCATCTATTGGTCTTGAGCATCGTCCCATGTATGATGCATTTATTTAATTAATTATTTTAATTGTGTGTGATGATTGTAATTAATTAAATAGATGGTCTACGCATCATCATTATTTTTGGTTAAAATGTATAAGGACCTTCATGTCCAATCCACCTAATGTACATTTATACCTGAGTTCCCATTGCCTACACGTGAGTAATTTTGTAGTTCGGATGAAGATGGCGAATGAAGTAGATTATGCAAGACATGTCATTGACCCCACCAAGATTAGGCGGTACTCCAAGACATGATATTGACCCCACCATGACTTGGCGATACTCCAGAATACAAGTGAACATACATGACAGGGTGAGCTACATCAAGAGTTAAGTTTCAACTCAGGTATGATTCCCCTAGGTCATTTAGATGTTCAAGACCAGTCAGGTAGTAGTTTATCTTTATGAATTTATTTATTATTTTATGCATTATATAACATCTAGAAAATACATAAAATAATTGATAATAAAATTCATAAAGAAGCGGAATTTTTTTTTCTATTAAAGTTCAGTTGTGACCATGACAACATTGATGAAAAAGTTTAATAAAAATATATCACATTCGTCGAGAGAAAGAAATAAAACCCTCAAAGAAAATATTAAGTCACAAAACCTTCCACCATTCAAGTTTGAACAAAACCGGGTGTTTGAGCTTCCGGTCATGCCAGAGCTGAGGGTGCCTCTTACTACTGAAGAGTTCTTATTAGGAGGGTGGATTGAATTAACTAAAATTGCTGAAAAAATAGCCATAACTACCTTGTAGTAATTTTAGAGTCATGCATTGAGTAAATCTGTAATGATTTTTGAAGTTGGGACTTCACTCAACAGATCAAGGAACCATTAGTTAATGTGGTTGGCTACCCAAAAGCCTACCTTGGACCATCCAAGTAGTGGCATAGCCATAGCTTGTAGAATATGAGGGAGGTTTAGGGATCCTTGCCACTAGAATATGAAGTGTATTCTGATTCTAGTACAGATGGTTCCTAGAATCTGTAAAAATATTAGATGATATTTAATGATTAAATAATCAGTAATGTCACAATTGGTAATCAATATTAAAAGTACAATCTGCTAAATATTATTTGTAGAGAATGGAAAGCAATACCACAATAAAACTATGATAAGTATTAGACAATGTCAATGTTTAAACTAAGCATGAATTTCCAAAGATTAGTATAGGCTCTCATGTACATTACTACTATATTGCAAATTTAAGGTGCTTGTGTCCCAACCTATTAAGCCACCTCAGGAAGCAATGGTGCAAAAATGACTACAGGAGACTCATGAATCAAGCATATGATGGTTCTTTCATAATGTTATCATCAATTTTTGATGTTGGTTGTTGTCACTACATCATGACATGGATGATGATTACATTAAGTATCATCTCCAAAAGTTTTCAAGGAGAAAGCTAAGCTAAGATTTGAATGTGATGATTGCACTCGATTTGTGTAAAGTAAAAGATGGTTCACATTATTTCATGTCATCCCATGATTACACCCTTTTACACACCATTACTATAATTTTTTATGTATAAAAATGAACAATATATAGTAAGCGCTTTATTAAAATTAAGGTAATATTCACCAAGTGATAAGAATATTAAAGAAAGTACCACCTTTTGTTCTTATGGAGGACATACTGAAAGACAAGGTGAAAAGGCCTTTAACAAGTTATACCAAAGTAACCTTCATCATTTACTTCAATGAAAATTGGTTGTATATTTAACAGAAGGTGATTTGTATCACATCTTGGAATAAATTTATGGAAGTTAAAAATGTAATAAACTAAATTGAAGAAGAAAGTACCTACTTCTTATTCAGTTTATATTCATCAATATAAAGTATTTTTCTCACATACTTAATGGGCATTAAATAAAATATTCCTTTCATATATATGTATTAAAAAAAGTAACCATGTAAGTAGAGAAACATTACTAGTAGTAAGATGTCTTCTCCACGCAGCTGAGAAAGGGTGATTCCTATATCAACAGTGAGAAACACATAACTTTTAATTACCAAGTGATTGATTCAAATTGAACAAGTTTCTGAGTATAACCAAAAAAATTATCTACAGTTCCCTTTTGGACATGATTAAACTTTATTACATGTTTTTTATTGAATGGTTTTTGTGGTAACATACTCAAAAAATAGTTCACTACTACTTGAATCAAAGAAAATACATGATGAATATAAAATATAAGACCTACCCAGTTTTGGAAATATAATTCTATGTCAAGTAAAACTAAAAGTGGACGTCAAGAATATACATAGTATGGAATTTAGGCTCAACATACCTAAACAGATTTGGTATTATTGACATCTTTAGTTTATACAAAGAAACCTTTAGAAATAAAGGTATGCCACAATGCTTCCGAGGTTAGTTCAACAAGAGAGTGTGAACTATTCCACGGAAATATAAAGGTAAATAAACTTCATAAGATTAATTTATGCTATTAAGGAATGTAATAGTGAAGTATTTGTTTTTTCAAAAGACATGAGTTTCTTCAGATCGACATGATGATAAATATCTTGACTATGCAATCATCGATCATGATAATGTAGCATGGAGTAATTCCTAAAAGCATGTAAGCTTATCTACATCATAGTATTGATATTAATAAGGAGGATTTATGATGAGTCTTACATATTTAACATTTATAAACAAAATGTAGCGTGGAAAAATTCCTAAACACACAATTTTATACATCATAGTTATGATGTAAGTTTTATCAATGTTGCAATTTGCATAAATTTCCATTATATTTTGAGACATGATTTGAAAATAACAGCATAAAACCATAACCAATATGTCAACTAAAATAAAAAATGGATATAATACGAGTCATAGTATGATGAAAATCGATTATGTCATAGATCATGTGTTAGGATGCAAAGAGTTTGTTAAGATATAAACAAACATGCATCATGATGAACACTTGGGGAATCTATGTAATTATCCTAATAGTTGCTTGGGCTATTACATAAATCCCTAAGATAGAAAAGATATAATAAATCATTAGACTACATTTCTATATATGGGCGAAAATCTCTATTAGAGATAATGGGAGATGAATTGACTTGGACTTAGTCAATGCTCGAGATGCAAAAATGGTTGGCATATGAACAATTTTCACAAGTTCATGTGGAAGAGGAAAGTTCTAGTGACGCATACTGTATAGGAAGAATGAAACTATGGTGATGGATTTATATTCACCAAGGATGATGATAAATTATTCCTTAAGAATAATAAATCCTAAATTTATACAGTGTATGGAAATTATCTATGATTGAAAATATTAAATTCAATAATGGATTCCATGTATCAAATTGAAAAGGGGCTTATAAATTGAATACTACGGTGGGTATTAATATAAAATAATACATGGACGGTATAAGCCTAGTAACAATAAGGATTGATTGGTTTTACCAAGTCGATATCCCTAAATCCATTACAATTTTACTTGTCATAGCTACCTTCTATGATCATTCTATTGGTCATTGGATGTTAATATCATCTTTCATGGAAGATGTCTATTCGATGCAACCAGAAAGGGATGATGACACTATCAAATGCCAATGATGGTTTCAAGTTACTGAAATACTATTCTGGATTAAAGCAAAAATATCTTTGAGCATTCGATTTAAATGAATCTTTGCCTTGTGTCTACCAAAGGTTAGTGGGAGCTCCAATGTTTTCCAAGTGAAATGTGTTCGACAACATATTGAAAATAGATCTTGATCTTATTATTAGATAATATCAGGATAAAAGTAATAATCCAACGACTGACATATAGTGGCAACCTAAGTTATAGGGAACTGGATCTACCGAGGTAGATCTAATGGTTACTTGGACCTAGTTTATCATACATAAATTGACATTGTATTGAAAAGTACAATTTTGAACAATTCAAGTTCAGAATTGTTTTCAATGTCACATGGATTAATATCTTCATGTTAACATGTTCAGAACATGGAAGAGATTAAAGTTGTGGGTTGAGTAACATACGCTTCAGCAATAGATTTGTCACATATTCCATGTTATGTACAATAATTGATATTTCTAGGATGTACTTTATAGAGGGAAAATATCAATTATATCCATGAGCACTATAAGATATGTAGTCAGAACTGTCATCTTGTACTTAGTCATGTACAAATGATTTGTACTTGGTATATGGAGAAGAAGGAATACTATTTATTGTGGGATATAAACTAGTAATCCTTAGATAAATTTGATATAATATCATAGTCAGGCAAAGGTGATGAGTGAGTTAAGCTCATAAAAGCTAGTGGTACCCATACCTAGAAATACAGAGTATGTTGTAGCTTCTAGGGCAGCTCAAGAGTTGTCAAATTCAATGATTTGTTCCAGTTCTTGAATTCAAACCTAGGGATAAATGTATTATCATAATGTAAATTACGATATTCCTACTAGACAAGTTTTCAAGATATGATAATGGAAAATTATGATATACCCGGGGATAACTTATCTATAGAAGTTTTACTCAAGAAGATGAGGTCGCATATAGTAGATATTCCACACGACGAAAACATGGCAGGCCCAGCTATTAAAGACATTACTCAGCAGAAGCATGATATTTATCATGTGAGTTTCTAACAAGTTTATCTAGCAAGTTGGATCTAGTGCTAGTGAGAGTGTTGAAATAGTGGGTGCCCTAGACCCAACTATTCAGTACTTTTGATTACCATATCTTGTGCACAGTTAGTTATCCATGATGTTATCTTAACATTATAGTGTATACATTTCTCTGTCTACTATTATAAATGTAATTTCCAAATGTTAATTGTCATGTATAGAGGTTATAATAGATCCCAGGATATAATGATAACCTTGAGATACTATGACATTAATCTTAAATATATGTTCTATAGTCTAGATACATCTCACTGATTGGACATAGTAGATGTTTGACTATCTCGTGTTGGGGGATCATAAGCATTGGTACTTATTCAAATGAAGTTCGCACTTAGTAATATTTAGCAGTGAGATCACAAGGACATACCCACCAATAGAAACACCACATGTTTTGGGTTTCATTGGTTGTTCCTATATACTGACATGTGTATTTGTCTCCTAACTTGAGACCATTACCAATGTGTAACATTTGATTACATACTTTGATGATAGGAGAAAACCATGGTATTGAAATCTTGGAGAGGTAGCTTGTGTTGGGTGCGTCGTTGGTGGTATTATATTATTTGAATGGTCATGAATGGTTTTTTCCAATACAATTTTAGGAAGTTGTATAACTCATGCCAGGTTGATCAGGATGGTGATACCTTCATAAGTCTTTGTCCAAATAAGTACAAATGTAAATCCATCCAGTTAGATCAATAACAATAATGAAAGAAAAGGATGATGACACTAGTGTGCGTCCTACTTTATGAGATATTTAATGAGAAAGATATTATAATACAGAGTCAGTTTTTGTAGGATGGTCGTCATTACTATGACTATCCTTATTTATTTAGGGGTCATGATTGGTTTCTAGACTCCGCTAAGGGCCTATAAATATATTCACTAGTATCGAGATAAGGATCTAGAGGGTCACATACAATAGTGTATTCAAGAATATGCCGTATTCAGTTAAATAGGTATATGGACATGGTGGGCCCCTCCACAGGGTCAGAGTGTTGTCCATGTTTTCAATCACCAAAAGAATTAAATAAATTCATTAATATTAAAGATATGAATATTTGGGATTTATTTTATTTAATGTATTTACATGTTTGGTAAATATGAGATAATATTAATCGAACGAATATTATTTTAATATTCAAGATTCATTTAATATTAAGCGGGAAAATGAGTCGAGTTAAATGGCTTGGTTTTTATCATGTAAAATATTTTATATATAATTCAAGTATGTGATAAAATAATAAATAATATTGACGTAGTTTATTTCATTGAAATTATTTATTTAGTGGACATTGAAATAAATGGGCGTCGGGGAACCCAACTTGGTATTTTATCAATTACACTGTAAATAAGAGAGGAGGATCTATCTCTTGGTTGGAAATCACTATTAATTCATTCATGGAATAAAATTTAAGAGCCTCTCTCTCTTTCCACTCTCTAGGGAGAGAAGCTCTCGATCAAAGATGTTCGGGTCAAGATCTCTCTTCAGTATCGAAGACATCTCAATGTAGTGATCATCAGGATGTGAAAAGTGCTATCAGATCTCCACTATAACACTCAAAATTCGACGATCGATGCTCTCGTGGGTTTTTTGAAGCACGTGTGGAAAATCTAGAGGGTTACTCTTTTTGATCCTTCAAGAGATGATCACTATTTACAAGTTGCTGTCGACTCCAGCTTCAGATTTTAAACGGGTACGTTTTCATTTTAATTTTGTGCCCTTTACAATTTACGCAAGATCCTCAGACCTCATCTGAGCTCGGATCACTAGCGTCGACAAGTATCATCAATCCACCAATGATAATTTCAAAATCCATGGCCCATCGACTTCTGTTACGGGCCCCAGAACATATCAATTCATACGATGGGATTACCCTATCCCCATTGAACACATGGATGTTCCCCAAACATGAGATTGGGTAGGTCATGGTGAACATTCCCGTAGATGGTTTCGATGCTGTTAGATGTAAATAAGCAGTTATTGTTGGCATGAATTGTAGGGATAGTCGAATTGACATGCCTGATAGGTGGTTGGGCTGTTGATCCCAGTCGGATGAGAAAAACTCTCCATATAGTGATCAAGATGACATGGAGTGCCACAATGGTGGTAGGGTCCACATGATCAATTTTAAAGATCGTGACTAGGGAGGGTATTATTGGTTTCCCTTTGTATAATTGGGTGATGGTGCATGGGTGTGTAGAATATTGTTACATTGGTTTGATGGGGCGATGGTTCCTAGGAGGTGTGCAGACCTAAATCATCGATTCAATGAGGCGGGTGAACATGAGAGGTGTGGAATATTGGAGCATTGTTTCGAAGACATGATGGTGCCTGAGAGGTGTGGAAGACTAAAATGTTAGTTCAACAGGCCAGTGGATCCCAAAAGACATAGAAATTTGGAACATTGGTTCGATAGGCTGGTGAATCCTAGAAGGCGTGGAATCCTGGAATGTTGATTTGATGGGGCGATGGAGCCTAGGAGGTGTAGAAGCCTGGAATATTTGATCGATGGAGTGATAACAAGGGGATGGATTCTAGGTTTCATGGAAGCCAAGAATATTAGTTCAAAGGGAAGATGGATTTTGAGAGACATGTATACATAGAGTGTCGATTCAATGGGGAGATGAATCCTGAGAGGCGTGGAAGCCAAGATCATCCTTTTGACATGAGAATGCATCCCTAAAGGCATGAAAGTTAGCAATGTTGGTTTGATAGGGTGATGGTGCCCTGGAAGCATGGAATCCTGGATTTTCCATTCAACAGAGTGATGAAACCCTTGAGGGGTGGAATACAAGATCATGAGTATGATAGGTGTTGAAGCACAAGAGGGAGGGAAGACTAGAACATTAGTTCGATGGGTTGATGGTTCTGTAGAGCCATGGAATCCTTGATCATCAGTTCAATGGGGGAGCTGGTAATAGAGATGTGAGAATTTATGGTGATTCATTTTGACGTGGAAATAGAAGCCTAGAGGCATGGAATCCAGGAACATCATTTTGATGGTGTGATGGATCTTGGGAGTCATGAAAGCCAAAAATTTATGTTCCATAGGGAGATAGAGACATGGAGGCATGGAAGCATGGAATATCTGTTTGATCGGGGATATGATTGGTAGATGGATCCTATGAGGCATGAAAATCATGAATTTTTGTTTGATGGGTTGATAGTTACAGGGATGGATGGAATTCTGTAGAATTGGTTCAATGCGGTGATGTCACCCATGTGGTGAAGAAGCGTGGAGTGTTGTTTTGATGGAGAGGTGGCACCCTAGAGGGGTGGAAGTTTATAAGGTTAGTTCAAAGTGGTGATGGTTCCCTTGATACATATAATCCTAGAATATTGGTTTGAATCGGAGAAGGTTCCTAGGAGGTGTGCGAACCTAGAGCGTCAATTTGGCGGTGTGATGGAGCATAAGAGGAATGGAAGTCGGTAGTGTTATTTTGATGGGGTGATGGAACTCTAGAGGAATTGAAGCCCGAAATTTCATTTTAAGAGTGTGATGGTACCCTAGGGGTGTGGAATCCTAGAGTTTCATTTCAATAGGGTGATGGTTCCTCAGAGGCGTGGAAGCATAGAGCTTCTTTTCCAAGGGGCCATGGAGATCAGGTGGTGTGGAATCATGGAACATCAATTCAATGGTGTGATGAAACCCAAGTGACTTGGAAGCCTAGAATGTCGGTTCTATGGGGAAATAACACCTGAGAGGTGTGGATGTCTGGAGCATTGATTTAATGGGGTGATGGTGCTATAGAGACATGGAATCCTAGAGGATTGTTCTGATGGAGTGATGGCTCCTGTGTGGCATGGAAGTCTATAGTTAAATGTAATAATGTAGATAAAAGTTAGTTGGAATATGATCGACATACCACCAGTTTTGGTTCTTCAAAACAAGGAATGTCCTCGATATAGGGAAGAACTCTGTACCATTTGGTGGCAGTGTAGGGAGGACCTCTTTATTGGATTATGATGGGGATAGGGAGGACCTATTTTTTAGTTTATGGTAGTGCGGGGAGGGCCTCTATAATAGCTGCTGATGGAAATGGGAAGGACCGCTAGGATGGTTGATGGTAATGTAGGGAGGACCACAACAATGGTTGATGATAGCAACATGGAGGTTCTCCATGCTGGTTCATGGCTATGTGGGGAGGACCTCCATACTAGCTGATAATGGAAATGAGGAGGACCTCCGTTATGGTTCAAGGAATTTTGGGAAAGATCTCCATGGTGGGTGATGATGGATATGTGGAGGATCTATGTGATGCTTGATGTTAGTGCAGGGAGGATCTCTACAATGGCTGCTAGTGGAAAAGAGGAGGGACTCTATACTGGTTAATTGTAGTGTGAGGAGGACCTCTGAAATTGCTATTAAATGAAACATGGAAAACCATAATTCTAGTTTATTACAATTCCGGGAGGACCTCCACAATTGATGATGATTTTGATAGGGAGGACCACCATTCCTATTGATGTATGTATGTGGTAGACCTTTGTAATGTCTACTAATGGAGACATGGAGGACATCCAACCTAGTTGATGGTAGTGTAGGGATGACATACGTAATAGATGCCAATTTCGATGAGGAGGTCCTCTATGTCAATTGATGGTAGTGCGGGGAGCACCAACATTCTGACTAATTATGTAGAGGTGGAGGACCTACATGCTGATTGATGGAAGTGTGGGGAGGACCATTGTGTCTGTTGAAGGGATATTGGAGAGGTTCCTATAGTTTGGGGGATGGTTTCCCCCTATATTAACCATGCGGGTGGTAGTGTCAGCAATGAACTAATGGAGCAGGGATTGGTTTCTCCCTGTATGCTCCATGCTGGTGGTAGAGTCTGTGAGGAGAAAATAGTGTGAGGGTTGGTTTTCCGCTACACTTCCCATGATGGAGGTGGTGTCGGAAAGTAGCGGATTGAGTGGGGGATGGTTCCCCCTACATGCCATATGATGGTAGTGATTTCCACAAGGGAATGATGGAGTGGGGTGGTTTCCCCCATTAGGGCCCAATACAGTGGTGGTGTTGGTGAGGAGCAAATGGAGTTGGGGTGGTTTCCCTTACTATGTGGCCCATGAGGGCGGTAGTTTCTGTGTAGAGCCAATGTATTGTGGGGTTTTTTACCCCCTTCATAGCCCAAGAGGGAGGTGGTGTTGGCGAGGAGTTGATCACCTCTGGTCTTCATGCACCCATTATTACTCATCCTATTGCATGTGATGGAGAGGGGATTTACAAGGGTGATACCACAATTTTAACATTCCTATCATTTTTCATCTACTCATAGTTGAGGGAGAATTGATTCACATTGAGTTGAAATTTTTTTCTAACGCTTTCACTTATAGTACATTCATCGATGTAATTCCGTGAAATCCTTACCCCACATTACCACTATACAAAGGTAGTCAACCTCTAAAACTATTATTGGTGATCTCAACTCCATGATCGAAACACAATGATGGGATGTCATTTCCACCCTCCATAGATTCATCCATAGATATCATCAACCATTTTGGGTCTCCCTCTTAGATTTTAGTAGTCTTTGGGAAACTCAATCTTGGTTAAATCTCTTTGTGTACATTTATTAATTATGTTTCTTATGTATGGATGTGTAGAAACCTTTCATTGGAATATATGGTAATGTCAGGTATGTCTTGGCATAAATGGGAATCAGTTTCATTGGCCACATGTATTCTTACTGTTAGTAGGGAATCTCATGGATGAATTGTGAGATCCCAGATCTTCTTTTTAGGTATGTTTTTATTTTATAGTTGTTTTTTAGAAAAAGAGGAGTTTCTGGATATATCAAAAGTACACACTATGTACTTTTTAAGTACACGCCGTGTACACAATTTCTACGGGTGACCATGTGCTGGCCATGTAAGAGCCGAGCACATGTCTGTGTGTGGTGACCTAAAGACCACCTAAATAGGAGGCCAGAAAAGGCATGTACACGCTGTGTAATTTTAAAGAACATGTCATGTAATTTTTTTCATTAAATGGACCAGGGTCACGTCTAATTGAAAAAATGTTCCTATTCTTCGCATGTCTCATTTGAAAGCATCCACACAGACACATATCTCCTTTGAGCCCCCCGAAACGTCATCTATTATCCAAATTGACTGCCATCAATTGCATTGGAATCGCATCGGTGAGTTCTCCTTTCTTCTTGAACATCATCTCTTGATTTCTCGTCTCTCGAGAGTTGTTCTCAATTGAATGTTTTTATTGTTTTTTAAGATCTATGGAATTCTAGAGATATTAATGGATGGAGGTTCATGAATTTCGATCTCACAATGCTGAGGTGGGTGGTTTGTGCCTTTCCTTAGATAGTCTTTCAGTTTTATGTGCAAACGTGCCCAATAAACAAGAACAGGGTATTGCATGTTTATGGTTTTAGCCCTAGTATTACCTTCTATGACTTGTTTGTTTAGACAGAGGTTATTTGGTGTGAATAAGGTTAACTTTTCCATGCTATGGATGTTTTTCCAATGTCTTCTTGTTTTTGACCATTTGGTCTAGCTTTGCATGTTAGGCTACTACTTTTCTTTCCATGCCTAGTATTGTTAGGATGGAGTGATTATTATCTGACATGCTATGATATGACATAGATTTTATATCCAAGTAGTTCCTGAGGTTTAAATTAGCTTCCAAATATCGTTTGTGCACAAATGACTTACACAGGACCATGAGAACTTGGTATTATATACCATAGGGAGAATGGATGTTAAGGGCCTCTCTAGAGTGCATGTTTTACTGTTACATTGTGAGACCATAGGGGGGATGGACGTAAGTGCTCCCTCAGAGTGTACGTAGTTCCTCGATGTGGGCCATAGGTGGAATTAGTCATTGAGTTCTTCTTTAGAGTGCCTATTAGTTACTAATATGAGACTAAAGGGGGAATTGACGGTGAGTGATTCCTCAGAGAGTCTGTACTAAAGCTGAACTAGATGGGTTAGACAGTGTGTACATCCCTTATGGTTGCTTATGTTTATTTGGTTGAACCAGAGGGTTTAGGCTATGAGTTCTTACCATAGGGTTACCTACTTTTATTTAGATACTTAGTTGATATATGAAAATTAATGCAATTGAATTTTTACGATTGTTACTATGTGTACTTCCTTGTTTACTGCTTCATTTTGTTTATTTCCAGCCATATATATATAAATTTATATATCTTCAATGACTATTTGGCACAGATATTTGGAAGGTTGCCTACTGGGATTTTTCTCACACCCTGTTTGGGTCATGCTTTTAGGACCAAACAGATTATATTTCTGTAGGTATATATAAGGGAAAGCGCCCTTCTACATTAGGTACATGATTGCTGTGGAGTTGGGGATCATGGGACTAAGATGAGGCTTGCGATACTATGGAGCAGTTTATCTTTTATCATTTGAAATTTGTTTTAGTACTATATTCCAACATTGTGACTTGTTTGGATGCTTTCCTAGATATATGTATCATGCATTATATATATATATATATATATATATATATATTTGTGGTCCTGTTTTCTATTTCTTCATTCTTCTATTGTTTAATTATTGAATTCTTTTACGGATTCTACTATTTTATATCTTTTTTTCTTCTGCTATGATACTCTTCCAATGAGGGCATAGTTTACCCACTATCACAACCAAGTCCCTCGCCGCTATTTGACAGCCTCTGGAGTTCAGGGAAATGTGCTTGAGGCCATGTGACCAACCGGGTATGGGGCATCTCGGGGCGGATCCCAGAACCAGGATGTTACAAAGTGTTATCTGGGGGGTTCCATTTTTGACATATTGCTTAGAGCCTATTAACTAGGATAGGATGGAAATAGGTACTTGTTAATAAGTTGTGCCTGAAAGTACCTAACCCATGTACAGAGAAAATCTAATTTACCTCATTATTTAAATTTTTCTAGTTTTTCTATTTGAAAGTTGATTTGATTTCACTATTTGGTGATTCACATGTTTTGTGTTGTTATTGTTGAAATTATTGATGTTATATTTCTGTTTCAACCATATGAGATGAGGGTATGCTATATCACGCATTATATAGGCACATTCTAGAGATCACAGGTCATACCTTCTTGCCATGCCATTAAGGGTGCATTAGTGATTGCATGTGGTTGTGATAGATGTTGTGATAGATATAAATGTTGTTGTGATATATTCCTTGATAGAATACCTAATTTTGATAAGGTATTGGTTGTGTAAGGTTTCATTTGAATGAATTCCAAACTTTGGTTCTTGAGGTGTTATGGGCCCCCAGGGATTGGAATTTGGTGGATCATTACACTGATATCCTTGAATATTAAATGTATAAGATGCCAAGATTTGATTCACAAGGATTATGGACCCTCACGAATTAGAATTTGGCACTTTAATGATCGTTTTAGTGTTTTATGGGTTCTGGATTAGTTTTATCGGAATATTGTTTGGAAACACCTAGAATACACGACGTGTAATGATGAATACATTCCATGTGTCCTACTATTCAGGAAGGAACCATTTTTTTATGTACACTCCATGTACTGTATATACATGTCGTGTAGTCTCTAACCATGTCATTAGATGTGCGTGAAGAGACATTATGTTGGGAAAGCTTTGGTGGGACACACTGTGTACCAGATGTACACACCGTGTTGCATAGACCATGTGTACACCCGTGTGACTAACAACACGAATAGATAAAAACATAAGTTATACACATCGTGCCAAGCTTGAACACGCCATGTAGTGTAACCCATGTATCTGACTATGTAACGAACAAAACGGGATGTTGGAAACCTTCTGGTACACGCCATGTATGGGATAAACACGTCTTTTATAGTCATCAATGTGTTCACCCATGTGACTAACAACACGGGAGGTTGAAACCTAAGCAGTACATGTCATTTCCATCTAGAACACACTGTGTAGAGTGAGATATGTAACCGGCCATGTGACTAACAATAGGGGTCGATGAATTTCATCTAGTACACGTTGTTTCTTTCACTAACATGCTATGTAATCCTATTCTAGGAAAATTGTGTGGCTTGGCCATGTAGAATTACTTAGGAAGGGGAAGAGTATTCAAGTACACGATGTGTGTTAGAACAACACACCATGTGTATGGGGTGTTACATGACCTGGGTTGGTAGAAGTACATGCCCATGTGAAGGCTTAATGGAACACACTGTGTAGGCATTATACACATCAGGTATCCATGTTTTGAAAAATATGAATGCTTTATTTCTCTTCTTCCCTTATTAGGATTCTATGTTTAAGTCCCTATTAATCTTGATCTAAGGTGTGTGATTCACCTTTCAGAGTCATACCACCGAGACGTCCTCTGATTGTCTACCAGTTATAGGGCATTGATCAGATACTAGATATGGATGATCATGGACTACCACCAGATCCTCCAGTTGTGAGTGTCTTGGACCCTGCCGCCATTCCATACATAGGTGATAATGCACATTTCCAATAGGGCACTATGAGTTTTATGTAGACCTTCCGTGGAGTATCACATCTGACCCCTTTTATGGTAGAGTTGATGTAGGTTTTCCAGCAGTAGCATCCTCCCACCCCCACAGGGGAAGGAGGAAGTCATCATGCAGAGTCATGGTTAGAAGCAATGCTTTCTATCTTCGACCATCTAGAGATGCCTCCAGGGAGGAGGGTGAATCTTGAAACGTATATTCTATGGGACTCCACCAAGAAATGGTGGGATGTGATATCACAGGAGGGATGCTACCAGGTTATGGATTGGGATGAGTTTCAGCGTTCCTTTTATGACAACTTCTACTTGGAGACCTTGAGGCCTGATCGAGCCTGAGAGTTCATGATTCTGAAGTATAGTACTCTTTATGTTATGGATTATTCTTCTTGCTTTACTAAGCTATAGTTCTTCATGCCTATTATAGGATGTGATGAGTTAATTATGGCAAGGAAGTTTGAGGATGGTCTCAGGTACGACATCCGATCTCAGGTGAAAATCTTTAGGTTGACTTCCATCACTTCTATAGTCAACTAGGTGCTGATCACGGAGTACAATATGAGGGATTATAGAGCTGTGAGCCATGGTGGCTCGACATCTACAGATGGTATCCCTCCTACTGATAGTAGTAAGCAGAACATGGAGTCTATGGATGGAGATCCGAAGAGACGAGAGACATATTCCAGTAGCTATCTGGTGTACTACCAGTGTATGAAGAGTGGAAATATGAGACTACATTGCCCAAAAGATCCAGTGGACTACTAATCATGCAGCATGATGGGCCATATTTAGTGTTTCTATCAGTTTTTCTCACTAGAAGATGGTGATAGGAGTTCTGCTATGACTCCTCATTCTGGAGAAGCACCACCATTTTTTCATCAGTCAGGGAACTGGAGTTCATTCGGCCGTCCAGGACGAGGGGGAGGTCATGGTCATGGTAGTCAGTCACTAGGCTTTCAATGACAACAATGTGGATTTTCTCATGGTGGTCAGGAAGGGCCATAGGTATGTGGTGCATGAAATAATTTTGCGGTGGAGTAGACCCCGAAGGAATAGGATCCCGAACCCTCTACAGTTCGAGGTATGATAATATTTTCCTCAGTTTTATCTTTTTCACTTTTTGATTCTGGGGATTCCAATAGATTTATATCTGTTTCTATTGTGGAGAACCTTGGGCTCTGAGTCTTTTCTTCTCCTAATATCCTGATGTTGGACACTCCGTTGGGGACTAAAACGGCTAGTGTACAACAGTGCAAGCAGTTCCCTCTATAGGTTGGTGGGTGTCACTTCTTTTGGGACCACTATGTCTTAGAGATGATGGGCTGTGACGTCATTCTCAAAAGGGACTGCTTAGTTCCCTTTCACTCTATTTTCAACTGTTATCGCCATAAGGTGAGTTTCATGTCACTAGAGGGCATATCGCTTCTTCATAAGGGCCAGTGGGATGTCAAGGAAAGTAGAGATGGACCCGAGCACCATTGGTTGGGAAGAGTTACAAACCAGTTTTCTAGTCTGTATATGAATGACCGGGGGACTTAATAGATAGAATTTCCTCCAGTGGTGGATCGTTTAAGGGATGTCTTTCCCTAGTACTTTTCAGGGTTTCCACCAGAGCGAGAGGTGGACTTTTCTGTTGAGATTGTGCTAGGAGTGGCCCTGGTGTCCATTCCTCCTTATAGGATGGCTACACCAGAGTTATAAAAACTCAAGAAGCAGTTTTAGGAGTTAAAGGAAAATAGTTTCATCCGACCCAATACTTCTCCTTGGGGTTCTCATGTCTTATTTGAAATGAAGGTGGATGGTACCCTCATACATTGTGTGGATTATCAAATGTTGAACTAGTTAACATTCAATAAATAATATCGCTTACCGATGATTGATGATATATTGGATCATCTTTGAGGAGCCCGGGTGTTCTCAAAGATTGAATTGAGATCTGGTAATCATCAGTTGTGCGTTAGACTATCATATGTACCTCTTACAAACATTCAGAGCTGGTATGTTCTATATGAGTATTTGGTTATGCAGTTCAGTCTCACATATGCGCCTGAAGTTTTCATGGCACTGATGAACTGAGTGTTCCACCCATACATGGATTCTTTCGTTGTAGTCTTCATGGACAATATCTTGGTGTACTGTCACACTCGACACGAACATGCTACTCATCTTGAAATCGTTTTGAGTACACTGAGAGAGAATAAATTATATGCTCAGCTCTCAAAATTCCACTTTTTTATGGACCAAATTCACTTCATGGGACATGTTATCTCCGAGATAGGAGAATCAGTAGACCAAGAGAATGTGTGAGCAGTAGTTTCCTGGGGGAAGTTGAAGAATGTATTTGAGGTACAGAGTTTTCTAGGGATGGTTGGTTACTACATACATTTTATACATGACATTCCACGCTTAGTAGTGCCACTAACAGACTTGACTAAGAAGGGTGTGAAGTACTTGTGGTCAGATTCGTGCGATTTAGCCTTTCATGAGATGAAAGGAAGGTTTCTATCAGCACCAATAGTAGTATTTCTAGAGCTGGGAAAGAGTTATACTATATACTCTGATGCATCAGGGATGGGGCTAGGAGTAGTTCTTATGCAGGGAGAAGGAGTCATTGACTATGGGTCTCGGCAGTTGAGGCCAAATTAGAGGAACTACCTGACACACGATCTCGATTTGGCTGTAGTTGTTCATGCTTTAAGCTGTTACAGACATTATCTTCAGGGAGAGAATTTTTTGTTTATCACTGACCATAAGAGTCTCAAGTATATATTCACTCATAAGGATATGAATTTGAGACCGTAAAGGTGGGTTGAGTACCTTCATTCCTATAAATTTTAGCTTTCATACAAGCCTAGTAAAGGCAATGTTTTGGACGATGCATTGATAAGGAGGACTCAGATAATGGCAATTCAGGAGGCCAACAGTGAGTGGGAGCTTATGGATCTTTTCTCTGATATGCATTTGGAGGTGCACGATAGTCAGGGGCAGACATTTCATTCTTCTGTGGTTGTTACCTCTACTCTATTTGATCGAGTGCGAATGAGGAAGCTATTAGATTCTAAAGGACTAGTCTTATTGGAGAGTGTTTCAAGATAGGACCCTATTCTTGGATGGGCAGTTGGAGAGGACGAGATCATGCATTTTCATCGATACGTGTTGGTTCCAATAGATATATTCAAAGATCCAATGCTATACTTTCATTCCTCAGTTTAGACAATTCATCCTAGTTTCCCCAAGATGTATTGAGACCTACACCATCAGTATTGGTGGTCAGGTATGAAGGGAGATGTTTCTGGTTTTTTCATAAGGTGTTCCACCTGTCAATAGGTGAAGACGAAGCATCAATGACCAATAGGGATTTTACAGTAGTTACCCATTCTCAATTGAATGATGTCATGATGGATTTCTTGAAAAGTTTCCTAAGATCTCCTTGAGAAAATGATGCAGTATGTGTTGTCATTGACAGAATCACAAAGGTTTCCCAATTCTTGTTGATTAAGGATGATTTCAGTGTTGATGAGTTGGGAAGGTGTTACATCCGAGGGATTGTGTGTTTACATGGAGTTCTACACTCCACTGTTTTAGAGAGGTATGACTATTTTACATCTCGTGTCTGGTAGGGACTTCAAAGGGCTTTGGGTATGCACGTACTTCTGAGCACAACGTACCATCCCTAGAAAATTAGCCAGTCTGAGCATACGATTCAGGTGCATGAGGAAATGCTTTGGGCCTGCATCCTAGATTTTAGAGGTTTGTGGGATAAGCAAATACCTCTTATGGATTTTTCCTACAATAATAGTTTCCAAGAAACTATTAATACTATAGCTTATGAGTCTTTGTACGATAGGCCATGTGGATAATCCTTATGCTGGATGGAGGCAGGAGAGTCAGCTATGTTTGGACCTCAACTTGTCCAAGAGAACACAGAGTAGATAGAGTTGATTTGTAAGAGGATGGCTACGACATAGTCATGACAGAAGTCTTATGTTTATTGATAGAGATGACCTCTAGAGTTTGAGGTCGGAGATCAAGTTTTCATGTGTGACACACCGAGGTTGGGACCCAAGAGGATACATATAAAGGTTGATCTTTCACCAAGGTATGTCGGACCGTTTGAGGTGTTGGAGAGAGTCAGGACGGCTACATATCTACTGATGTTATGTCAGAGGTACTGTGCTATGCATGATTTCTTCCACGTTTATCAGCTACGACGTTACTTCTCAGACCCGTCTCATGTTTTCCAACCTGAGGAGGTTGAGATCAATGTGGATTCCTCATTCGAGGAGTGTCATATCCAGATTGTTGATCGAAGTAAAAAGGTTCAATATGGATAGTCTATTCCTCTGGTATGAGTTCTATGGTAGCACGAGCGAGTACAGGATGAGACATTAGAGAGGGAGGCCAATGTACGATCACAGTGGCCGAATCTTTTCGATGATTCTTCTTCTACACCTCCTTGCTAGGGAAATTTGCAGAAAAATTTCATTAAGGGGGGATGTTTTTGAGATCCCAGATCTTATTTTCATGTATTTTTTCTTTTCTAGTTGTTTTTGAGAAAAATTGGAGTTTCTGAAAATTTCAAGAGTACACAGCGTGTACTTTTTAAGTACATGTTGTGTACCCAGTTGCTTTCGGTGACCATGTGTAGCCCGTGTAACGGCCGAGCACATGGCCGTTTGTGGTGACCTGGAGACCACCTAAAGTGGAGTCTGAAAAAGTCAAGTAGACGCCATTTACTTTTAAATAATACGTTGTGTACCTTTTTTCATTAAATGGACCAGGGTATCGTATAATTGATAGAATGTTCTTCTTCTTTTCCCGTCTCGTCTGAGAGCATCCGTACAGCCGATGAGCTACTCTGAGCCCCGGAATCGTCGTTCGTTCTCTGTATCATCCACCGTCGATTGCGTTGGAATTGAATCGGTGTGTTCTCCTTTCTTCTTGAACATCATCTCTTGATTTCTACTCTCTCATGAGTTGCCCTCGGTTGACTATTTTTAGCATTTTCGTAGATCTACGATGCTCTAGGGTGATTCAAGGCCGGATGTCTATGTATATTGATCTCACAATGCCGAGGTAGGTCTTTTGTGCCTTTCTGTATAGAGTCTTTTAATTTTATGTGAAAAAGTTACCAATACCCAAGAACTGGGTATTGCGTGTTTATAGTTTTAGCCATGTTATTAACTGCTATGCCTTTTTTGTTTTGATAGAGTTCAACTATTGTTTATATGGTTGAATATTCTATGCTAGCGATGTTTTTCCCATGTTTTCTTGTTTTTTACCATTTGGTCTAGCTTTGCCTGTTAGGCTGCTACTTTTCTTTCCGTGACTAGTATTGTTAGGATGGAGTGATTATTATCTGACATTATATGATATGCTATAGATTGATTATCTAAGTAGTTATTGTGGTTTACTTTGGCTTCAATATATTTTGTGTGCATGTCTAACTTACACAGGGCCATGAGAACCTGGAGTAGTAGTCCATATAGAGAATGGATGTTGAGGGATTCTCTAGAGTGTCTGTTTTACTATTACATTGTGAGACCATGAGGGGATGAACATAAGTGCCCCCTCAGAGTGTCTATAGTTCCTTGGTGTGGGCCACATGGGGAATTGGACATTGAGTTCTTCCTCAGAGTGCCTATTAGTTACCTATACGAGACTAAATGGGGAATTTACAGTGAGTGCTTCCTCAGAGAGTCTGTGATAAAGCTGAACCAGAGGAGTTAGGCTGTGTGAACTTCACAGAGGGTTTATTGTGTTTGATTGGTTAAACCAGAGGGGTTAGGCTATGAGTACATCCCAGAGGGGAATTACTAATGGTGGAATTTACTAAAGGGGCAATTTATGGTGATTGATTCCTCAGAGAGTCTGTGATAAAGCTGAACCATAGGGGTTAGGCTGTGTGAACTTCACAGAGGGTTGCTTGTGTTTGTTTGGTTGAACCATAGGGGTTAGGCTATGAGTACTTCCCAGAAGGTTACCTACTTTTGTTTAGCTACATACTTGATATATGAAAATTAATGATATTGGAATTTTATGATTTTTACTATGTGTACTTCCTTGTTTACTACTTCATTTTGTTTATTACTGCCATATATATTCACTGGATGTTAGGTATAGATATTTTGGTGGTTTCCTACTAGGATTAGTTTGACACCATGTTTGGGTCATGATTTTGGGCTCAAGTAGATTATATTGATGCAGTTATAGATAACAACAAGCACCTTGCTACTTTAGGTACTTGATTTCTATGGAGCTGGGGAGAATCAGACCAAACTAAGGCTTGGGACGCTGTGGAGCAGTTTATCTGTATTCTTTTGAACATTGGGATAGTATTGTATTCTAGCATTCTGACTTGTTTGGATGCTTTCCTAGACATATGTATCATGAATCACACTCACATACACAAACACATGCACACACACACACACACACACACACACACACATATATATATATCAGTGTGTGTGTGTGTGTGTGTGTGATCCATTTGTTTATTTCTCCAGTCTTCCACTGTTTATATATTTCTTGCTTTTACTACTTCCACTATGGGTTATATATTTTACTAACACTGTGTTACTCTTCCAATGAAGGAATAGTTTCCCCACTATCACACCCAAGGCCCCCACTACTAGTCAGAAACCTCTATCATTCGGGGAAATGCACTTGAGGCCATGTGACCATCCGGGTATGGGGCACCTCTGGGCAGCTCCTGGAATCGCGATGTTACAGGCATCTTATGTGTGGAAACCATGGAATCCTATGTTGATCATAAGGTATTTGATTACAAAGGCATATATATTCTAATACTTTCATATCTGGAATCCCTTGTTTGACATAAGATAGATGATTCCATAGGCTCATATCTTCCAAGTATTTCACCTCAGGCATCCTATATTTTTTATGATGTCTGTATCTAGGGTCACATGTTTAACATATTTCGGAGATGAGAGATGGTTCATTAGAATGCCACATGGAGGAGAATAAAGGTATTGACATCTTATAGAGATGGGTGATTAGGACACACCCTATACGTGGATTAGTGGGGTGCATCCCTATGAGGGAACACATGAAAGGTTTACCGATGGATGAATCAAAATTCCTATAAAGTAAGGTCCAAGAGGTGTTCCCCATAGAGGGAAGATATCACATCACGATGGTTGATCAGACATCCCGGGTTGTGGGTTAGGGTAGTGAAACATAAAGAGGGTGGGGGTACCTAGGTTTACAATTGGCCTAGATTGAACCTCAAGGAGGCATCCTATGAAATATATTTAGAGGAAAAAGATCAAGACCCATGTAGTTTGATGTCACAGTTTATGTTCATGTGATGAGACTAGTCCATGTAGTTTAACTTTATGTGGTAATGATTTTATCATATTAAGTAGTTTTAGATGAGGTATGGTATGGGGATTACAGATATAAGACTCCCTTCACAATAGGATTGATCATGGTTATATCTGGTGTTGGGATTACTCATTGAATCCTCCTATGTTTTTCTAGGAGTAGCAATTTTGTGGATGGGGATTACACATGAAATCATTCCAAAGGGACCCAAAGGAGACGTGGTCCCTATGTAAGGGAATGATCATACATGCCTATGGAGGCCCAAGGTAAATCAAGATGGATGTTTATGGAGTTTAGGTTTTTATCCATGAGGAGGATTCCAATGTATCCCAATTGATTGAGAATAAAATCTCATGTTGTTCAGAAAGGGATAGGGCTTATACTAGAGGAGGATGTCCATAGAAGGGGACATGATTGTGGCATACATGTGGGAGAATCCTACGGAGAATGTATTGTTGGGTATTAAGAATAGAAGCTAACCATTAAATGGTGGATACATGGAATTACTCTAGGAGGGATTCCCATATGGATGGAGGTTGTATGTGATGCTTTCTACTAGCCTCTAATCCCACAAGAGTCAAGCTCATTTTGAGCAACAAGAGGAAGTAGTAGACCCAATTCCCATGTCATGAAAGGTGTTATAATAAGAGATGTTTTGGGGATCATTCATGGAATGTACCTATCATATCTTATTCATGTTAGTTCATGAGTTCATCCCATGGGCATTGAATGAGGTAATATTATATTATAACTTCATGTGAAAGGATGTAATGCATGGGGCTTATGTAATGATCTACCCATCATGTCTTACTTATGTCGAGTCATGAGGGAATATTATTCTTGATGCATAAGGCATCCTATTCATGAATGATAGGGTGTGATATAGTCTAAATTTGTGTTTTGATGACAATCGACTGTCATCTCATGATCATGGAATGAGGCAACTTATGCTTGACACATAAGGAATCATATTATTAAATTATAGGGAATGTTACATTTTATTGTCATGTAGTGAGGACATTCAAATTAATTTTCATTATAAAAACATGAGTCATCTTATGTTTGACACATAAGGCATCCTATTCTTAAATTAAAGTTTATTCCTCCGTTTAAGGCATGTTGTCAGGACTATAGAATGTATTATCATGATCACATCATGAGGAATCTTATGCTTGATTAGAATCCTATTCATGAATGATTTGGTATGGTAATGGTTAAATTCATGTAGTGATGACTAGGGAATGAAAAACCTAGAAATGGATATCTTAAGCCCTACGTAAGAGAAACCCTTCTGGTTCGACCTAGAATGAGAGTCAGGTTTTGAGGTTTGATGTGTTTCTTGAGGTATTATTCAACTCAAGGTTCTTGTGAAATCCAAGATGTGAACCTCAACTCAATATATAGGAAAATGAAAAAGAGGAGTATAATAATTAAAGGTGTTTAAAGGAGTACAGAGGAGTACCTCGAATCGTGGTATCTGGGGGGTATATGTTGGGGTCGTATAAGGGTGCAAGGCAAAATGTCCTCGAACCGGCTTGAAAATTTCATGGTGAGCCTCTCAATTTTTCTTGGGGGTCAGTAATAGTAAAGAAAGGATGAGGCTGGATGCCTAGGATTGTAGGTAGGCACTGATCTCGATTGGGGGTGTGGGGGAACAATCCCAACAGTATAGACTAGTAGGTTCATTTATGAACACTGTTTTATGTATTAATGAGAAAACATAGCACTATTGTGCAGAATAATGTGAAACTAAGTACTGTTTCATGATATAATTGAAAATATGACATTATTTTTTTGGAGAACGGGAAAATTGACACTCTTTTGCAGAAGAATGTGAAAATCGGCACAACTACATGCATGAATCAGTAGCTCTACACTATTTCATGCAAGTAGTAGTTGTGTGAAAGATTGGAAATTACACATGAATATTGATGCATGAAATATGGGGCATTTATTCACAAAGATGTTTGTGCGAAATATGGGTAATTTCACACAAATGGGTTTCCTATGGTAACAGTTGTGCACAAACTTCTTAGAAATATCCCGTAATTTGAGGGACTATTCCTAGGTTGTTAAATTCAACTTTCGGACTTTGGAGGTTTGTGTGATTCACAGAAATGAGAGTCACACATGTGAGAGAATCAAATAGTGGTCCCCTTAAAAATGAGTGCATGAAATCCATATTTATATGTATTTCCATAGTGGAGTGCAATTTTGACTTCTTTATAGGTGTTTTTCTTCGTCACATAAGTTTTCATGCTAGGGTGGATCTTCATGGAGTTGCGTGAAAATTTCTTTATCTCTAGAGGTTGTCTCTCATACATGAGGGTATTATACCTTTGACATTGTATTTGGGTTTTATGATGGTTTCACGATATAATTTCACACAATATTCATAGTTTTTCACACAACAATACATTATTATGTGCAACACTACTTAATTGTGAATGTTGGACATCGTAACATGATTAGATTATGGGGACTCCAAGGAACTACTTGTTATTTTTATTTGCAAGATAGTTTCATGACTACGAAGGACATATGCTGAATTTTTGGAAACTTGCATGAAAACCCTAACTTGTGCATACTTTTTTGGAAACTCGTGTAAAAATCAATAATTTTCCCTAGATTCACCCAGAATATTGTTTTCATATAATGACTTAAAATGGATATAACTTCTGATCCATATTTCTATTTAAGCTCAACCACCACTAAAATAAAAACATCCTAAATCAGATTGACATACGGATCATGATTCACAGCATTGGGTTGTTTCACATATGGCTTTTGTTTTCTGATGCCATTAGTGGTATTATTTTAGTTTAGTGTTAAGTGTGGAGAAAAATATCGAACACATTATTTATCTAAGGTAATTTTATAGTGAAACTAGGGTCACTAAATTCTCGCCCTTAAATAGATTGTGTCCTTGAAATTTTAATTATTCTAAAGTGATTAAAGTGTGATATTAAACTATTTATAATTCAGGGTATGAATTTTCTTATGGAATCTATCTTATTCTTCATTGCTATATCATGTTACTTATCTTTCCTCAAACAAAATTATTAATTCAGACAATCATTTTTGTAATAATTTATATAGCTTAATAATACATTCTCTACAACATAACTCTCCCAAAACCATTTGAACGCATAATACATTTGACTACTGTGAGATTCTATATTCCTCTAAAAATTAACTCTATTTAGAATCCATAAATGTGTTAATAACTAGTTCATAACGTCAAAAAAATTGTGTATCACAATCAAAAAAATAGATAAAATTTTCCAAAAATATATTTTACCACATTTTCAATAAATCAAAATTCAATTTTAAGCCTTTCAATTCTATATAAAATTATTTTCTCAAAATCAAGAAATAATGTATTACCTCATCTGTAATCATATATTAAACCTCATAGTTTTTCATACATAAATAATATGTTCATCAATAGGTATCCCAAAATATAACCTTGTCATAAAATAACTTTTCAAGGTTATTAATTCCATTTGATATTTGTTTCTTTAATTTAAAGAAAAATATTGAATAATAATCCTTATATGCTTTACAAAATCCTCATAAATTTTAGAATGTACCATATTTTTAATTAAAAATATCAATGATTAAGGAAAATAGACAAGAGTATCAAGATTTAATTTTTACAATTATATCAATTTCACTACCATAGGTATTATAAGCAAACTCACCATTTTCCATTATAAAAATCATATAATAGAATTACCAACCACTAAAGTATGATACCTTACTTATTTATGATATTTCTTGGTTTCTAGATACATACCTTTATCAACATTAATTTTTTTATCCTCTTTTTACCTAGTAATAAAAATGAAAATGGGTATCAATAAAATCATAATATGATTACATAAATATAAAAACTCAATCATAATGTTTTTATCTAATTAGACCATAATTTAATTTTTTTCATATGTTCAGATCTATATTATTTTCTTTAGGGTAGGTTATATTATACCAATTAACATACTATCTTAAAGTAGTTAAGAAAAAAAAAATTTATAATGGTTTATAAAGACAATATGATTATCCAAATCATATTCCACAGGAGTGGAAAACTTGTTGTATGATTATACCTCATTTTTGTGCACCAAGGGGATATTGAGTTAATATCAAATGTAAAATTTTTAGGATTATTACCCATTTCTTACAACATTACTAGAGCCTCGATTTACATATAATATCCCAAAATGTATTTTATTTATAGGAAATCCACACAATCTCTACATTATAAAAATTTCATGATGTTTTCTTATACATAGTCTTATCCCTTAGATTTATACCAAGGATTTTATTTAATGTTATCCTATTGCAATCCCCAGAATATTTCCTCAACCGAACTAAAGATTTATCTATACCATTGAAATTATATTCATTCATAACTTTTTATCCTTTAATGACATTTATAACTCCTAATTTATCTTCAATAAATATCATCCAAATATCTATATTTATCTAAAACCTACTCTAATACCAATTATGGTATCCCATAGGCATGATCATAGAATTACAGGACTTAATGAATTTGTTTTAAAAATAAATTTGAATGTTCTTTAAGATTTATAGTCTTAGAGAATTATGAAAAAACAATAACTAGAAAAACTAATTCATTTTTTAGAAAATTGAGTTTTCTCCACTATATGATAAAATTCATTGTCCATTATTAGACTTTAATATCTCCCACTAATTCTCCATAAACGATAATTTTCTAGATGTTAATTAATTTTATTATCTTCATAACATGGGGAAATCGAGACATAAGAAATTTGTGATATCGTATTATCAGTAAGGTTTAATATAAATGATAACAATTAAAGATCTTAAGTGAGAATAAGATGAGAATAAGGGTATAATCAGGATATATAAGAAAGTTATACTAATGAAGAATATAATATAAACCATAAAATAACATAAATAGACATCATGAAAATGAAAATTTTTATTAGAACATGGAAATTTTTTGAATTTTGGAACATCCATAAGAATATAAATCATAACATTATGGATAAGATATCACATCTCAATTCCCTGAGTGGAACATGCTTCACTCATTTGTTTTCCCTAGTAGATGAAGCTTGACTCACCTTTTTCTCATAGTTGATCATGAATTACCATTTTTTTCCATTTTTGATAGAGAATTCCCATTTTACCATTGTCACATGATATGTAATGATTTACCCAATTCATTGAATGAATTTCTAGTCCCCACACATCACTTAAGGTTTAACCATACACATGTGCACCACCATAAATCATATAACCATCATATTATTAAAAAATAGGAATATGAAAGGGTTTCATAAAAAATTATAATGAAAATCATCCAATTTTAATATATTAAAGAACAAATGTAATGAAAATGGGTTTCATTTCGAAAATTATAAAAAAACATCTGAATGAATAGGAGTCCAATGATATTTAGCAACATTCTAGGAAAATATCATTCAATTAAGATAAAATATTATATGGTATTTATACACTCTAGGTAATGTGTATATGGCTATGTCAATAATTTCTACAATCAATATATGAGTGTGATTTATGTGAACAAAATTTAAAAAAAAGGAATGAAATTTAGAGTTCCTATAATGAAAAGGCATTTTAAGAAAATTTATGTATATTTAGGTCGGATTTTTAGGAAACAGAAAGGAAATTATGGATCATAAATTTTATATAAAATAAAATTATATAACCCATTTAGATTAAGAAGGTGGATGGTTGAAAAATTTCAGATCCCTGATTTAACAAAGGAAACTCAAAAGGAGGTTGACATTGAAAAAGATTATTTTCAGATTAATGCATTGAATGTTAACCCCCAAGTAGGGATCCAGAGTTAAATTTTTTGATACAACAAGTTTAATCCCAAAAAATATATAAATATATATTTAATAGATTATAAATTGAACAAAATAAATTTAATGAGTGTAAATACATTTGAATTTTATAAGAAAATTAGATGTGAAAAGATAAAATGAGCTTTTAGAAAATATTTTTTAACGTTGATATAAAATATAAATCATATGTCACATTCAAAAAATAATTTTTTAAGGGTGAAGTTAATGATTTTAAAAACACATGATTTTAAAAAATAATATCTAAAAATGGGTCCTCAGTAGTCTGTGGTTCTATGTTGTTCCAGAAAATCATGCTGATATTGTGTGTTAGTGTTGTGGGTTTTCATCCATGGAACGAAAAATAGTTTAGTTTCTTCGTAAATCTCTAGGGTGTGCATCGCCACATTCAATGTTGGATTTGGTGGTGGTTTCTATTTATCCTAGAATTGGTGGTGATACATTGTGTCTTGTTTCATGGTGGATGTTCCATTGGCTGGTTCCTAAACTTGTCACAATGTATGGATAAGGTGTTTTACATCAATAGTATCGCAGCAGTGTTTGTTCTCTATTTTTTGGTTTAGTTCATGGAAGCGATGATGATGTTGATGCTAGGGATTGTTTTATGGTTTTGCGTTGCTTTTTTGTATGTCATCAGTGATGTTTATCCTATTGGTTTATTGTTTTTGTGATTTTGTGGTATGTATTGTCGACGTCGGTGGTTGACGGTCTGGTTTACCGGCGATGAGGTGGTATTGATGGTTCTGATGATTTCCATGATATTGATGGAGGGAAGATGCCTTAGGGGTGTGACGAAACGTATTAAGCGATGCAGTCGAGGCGAACATAG
Organism: Viscum album; assembly: GCA_963277665.1. NCBI lineage: Eukaryota > Viridiplantae > Streptophyta > Magnoliopsida > Santalales > Viscaceae > Viscum > Viscum album. The sequence continues at coordinate 953,701,131 of OY728143.1, read as the reverse complement.
GCAGTTCTGGAATCGAGGCGTCGTTCGGTGCGCCAGACAGGTGTTCCAATTTTTAATTTTTAAATGGTTGATTTTTAGTTTGAATTTTTTTTAATCATTTTAATTTGGTTGTTTTTTATGAGGTAAATTGGTTGTATGGGTACCCTACTACCTTTTGAAGTGGTTATTATGATAATAAAAAAATAATATTGGATAATGGAAATAAATTGTTTTAACACATTAAAAATACCTTTATTGACAACCCACATTATAAAAAAATTAAATAACATTATTTTTATTAAAAAATTGATTTATTAAGAGGGTAAAAAAATAAAATATTATAAAATATTAAGATAGTGTAACCCAAAAATAGAATTACAAATATCATTATAAAACATTATAACTCAAAGAAAGGATACTTGAGTCACCAATATTATCTTATAAGAAATATAATCCACGAATCCTGTAGAATTTCAAATGGGTTTATGTGGTAAAAATATAAAATTATGAAAGAATAACACATAATACAATCAAAGGGTATAATTTATCCAAATAATATTAAATGAGTTCAAGAGAATTCCCATAACTTATTAAATGAAAATTGAGGTACTAAAGCCTCTAATGGGTGGGGAAAACATTAGTCAGAAGACATTTGAAGAAAATATCATGATTTGGAACAATATATTCCATTAATTATAATTAAATAAATTATAAAATATTAATGTAATAATACATAAATAGAAAAAAAATGTTACATGTTATGTAACCTTTAACATGTCTCAAAAAAACATTATTGAGACCAAGAAAACAGTTGAAAATTTTGAAACTTTTGAGCCAAAAATTAATAATGTATGTGATTTAAAATTAAAAATTATATGTCATGAAAAATGAGAGGATCATGATATAAATATTTATTAGGTGTCAGATAACCCATTATAAAGAAAACATGATATATAATATGAAATATATCTCCAAGAGTGATCATTTGAAATAAGAAACCCATAACTCTTGTACTGACATCCATGAAATTAAATTCATCATCCTATATCACAAATGTAGAAATATTTACCAAATGATTCATAACCATAATAATACATTTTTATATTTATACTTTTAATTTACAATTATTCTCCATATGAATTCTAGTTAGTTATTACCTATTTTCAATATCTAGTGTAGGTAATCTTGATCATTTTAAATTAGTTTCATACAAATCATGTTGGAATTCATTATTTTTATAGATATAAAAATTAAAATATCCTTATTTTTATTGGAATATATTTTACATTCTAGTTATGAATTTATAATTTAATTCCATGTTTTTTGGATACAAACCATGAAGATGAAATTGAAACAGATCACGTTTCAATGATTCTTAACAAGCGAAATGTGTTTTCTTAATTGACGAGTTAAATAATAAATTTTTCATTATTGAAAAATAAAAAATATTTATTTTTTTATTTATATCATATTATACCAGTGATTATGATCCCATAGTTATCCATGATATAAATTCATATCAATGATCAATTTAGTGCTTAAGACGACCCAAACATGAATATATCAGGATTAATAGATGAATATATAGTGGTTTAATTATAATATAATTATACCAGAATCATAATGATCATATTTATGATTTATTAGTGTGATATAACATTATTTTATGTAATTATAAGTTAATTTCATTTATATTAAAATATTACATAATTGGAATAAATTTTTATATCTTCTTAGTTCACTTGTTTATGATGGTTAATTTTATAATAATTTTTTATCATTAATATCATTAACAGGATATTAAATTTATATTTCTATAACCTTATTAATATCATAATGGTAATATTTATCAATTGATATTATTCTTTGAACCATCCATGAATGGCGATTTTGAAAAGTGCAATACAATGATTCATAGTGGAAGTAATCCACGCGTACATACAGATAATGATTTCATTTTCACAGACATGTTGAGAGTAATAATATGTTTTATTAATTAGGAATATTGAATAATAAATTAAAATCATAGTTATATATTAAATTACCCTTTTTATTTTCCATGTTTGAGGGTAATGAAAAATGAACATGTAACTTCATGGAGTTGTTAGTCTGCACACTTTCAAAATTCACGTTATCATTTTTCTTAAATGGAAAAGTGGATGGAGATTAATAATTGTACCATAATTATAGTAATAGTTAATTATACTATTGATACATAAATTATAATTTTAATATGGTGTATCAGAAATTGAGGATAAATAAGTGTTTATAATTAAATGGAAAAGATAAAGGAGTGGTATGATATTTATACCTCACAACATGGATTATCTCAATTTTGAAAGGGGTTAATCCATTAAAGGAATATATTTTGAGAAGACTAAAACCACATTATAGTTTCTATGAGTGTTAAGGATATGCTTGGTTAGAGTTGTTGCTGCTATTTTTGGGATTTGGTGGGAGGAAAATTTAGTAGAGTTCATCCCATTTTATAAGTGAAAAAGATGAATTTTTTTAAATGCCCACAACATTTGAGCAATGGGAAGTCACTCTTAAATAAATTTTATAAAAAATTAATAAATAATCGATAAGGGAAGAGATAAATTCAATTTATATCTCAATATCTTATTCCCACATATTTTTTTAATTTTTTTGGTCTTTCCCTCAAAGTTATAGCCTTTTTATTTATTTATTTTTGTAAATGAGGTAACTAGTTCTTACCAAAGTAATTTTTACATTATGATTTAAAGTAAAACTATACTTATTAAATAATTTCTACCAAAGAATCCCAATTTTGAAATACATATTATTATAAAAATTTTATAAAATTAATGAAAATTAATTTTAAAATACAAAAAATTTAATTTATTAAAAATAAATTATTGAAAAATACAATGTACATTCTAAAATGTAAAATATTGTTCTGGAATTTTTTTAAAAAAAATATATTCAAAAATCACCTTGAAAAATTGTACATTTATTTATAAAAAAATGTATTATTTTTTAATTTGTACTTATATACATACAATTTCTTAAAAGTCATGTTAAATATAAAAATGGTATTTTTCCGCATTAAAAAAAGGAAAAATTCATTGAAAAATAGCCCAATTTAATATTGAAATAATATTTACATTGAGAATAAAAAATTAAAGATTATTTTATCAAATTCCTTTTTGGAGTTTGAAATTATAAATCTTAAATAAAATCATTAAATATATATAGAAACTACTTTTATAGGATAATAAAATTTTAAAATATCATATGTTCTTATTATTAATTTATATAACACAATAATAAATCTATAATAAATCAATAAATATTATATTTTTAAAAAAATTATCATTCAAAAATAATATACTCATTTTCATAAATAAAAAGTACAATATATAGAAACATTTATTCTTAAAAAATATTAAAATATATATATTTGTATAAAATATCATTTATATAAATATATATACATATATATTTCATAGTTCACTTAATCATATTCATACCTATTAATTAAATGGCATGGTTTTAATGGCCTAAACATATCTTTATTTCTTTTTAGTTAGGTGTTTCATGTGGAGAATGTTTTTGAACACATTTCTTATTAAAGGAAAATTTACTTTGAAATCACAGGTCGTTATAACAATAAATTATTTTGTCTAACATGTTATGCTAAAAACATTTGATGTTCAATGGGTATGATATCTAAAAGAATACATACCTTTAAATATGGTTGTATATTGTTTCTCAAGGACCATGAATCACTTATAAAATTCACTAAGTGTAGTGCATCTCAATACATGAATGATGAATCAAGTATATTGAATGTTCTATTATAAATTCCCATAATTATAAGGTTTAGAAAACTCTCTAGATGTGAGTATATTGAGAGAATACTCACATGTAATGGAAATAAAATAATACCAAATGGGAAACATAGTCACCCATTGGACTCTACAGTATAGAATAAACTTTTTCATTAAAATAATTTATTTTGAAACAAGAGGATAAAGCTCTACCATGTGCTTCTATAGTAAGAATGTATTATGTTGGTGTAAAAAGTAGAACACATAGTACATATCCAACAATTTTGGTAAAATATTGTTAATTGTACACTAAAATATGAATGTAAATTAATTAAATTTTGGTGTATGTATGTTAGCATGTGGTTTCAATGTTTATAATCCATTATTAATTAATTAAATAGATTGAATTTATTGAATAAATTAAATTAATAATTCTAACAATAATTTATGTATGATACTATGATGAATTTAGAAGTTATGTTTCATTAATTAAATGCATCGAGAATTAATATATTAATTAATGATATCCCTATGATTTTTATGAATGATTATAATAATGTCACTAATTATCTGAGATACCATGTTACCCTCATACATGTGCTAAAACTAACATTTCCTGAAGGGAATTGTTGATCCCCTTGGGCGGGTGAATTCCACACAGAATTATACTAGGTAAAGAAGAGAATGAATATGGAACAAAATAGTATAAGATAAAGAAGAAAAGTCAGTATTCTAAATACTCATTGGGGATAAAGTACCAAAAACCAAATATATATTTCAAAACCCAATACATTTTATAATTAAAGTACTTATAAAGAAGATAAAAATCTCAAAGTAATCATCCCTCCAAGACGAAAAGATCAATAACATCCACCACCTATATGTGGCCTTGTCCCTTTTGTCTCACCTTGCAGATGGAAATCTATAAACACTTGAAGGAATATGTAGGGTCTCACATATAAATCATAGTAGGGCCTCACCATGTGTCACATAATAAATTCCATAATAATACACCAAACCATTATTTCAATTTAAATAAAATATGAAATGTAAATATATTTTCTTATTTAAAAAAACCTTGGTATCATTTTATTATGATGGGAAATATTTCAAACATGGCTTTAATAATCATTATATATAAAATATTTTGTACCAATCAGATGGAAGGTAGAAAATTGATCTATTATTAATGGAATATATAAAAAATCCCAAAAATAGTAGGGTCATCATACATATAGAATATTAGTTTTTTGATTTCAGATTATCACACCTCTCATATTAGGGATCATGACAATAATGTGTATATACATCACTCAGACTCAGGCTGAATATGAAGCATCCACATCCCTTTTGAGATAATATATTCCAAACTTGGTTATGTTTTAATTTTTCAATGTAAATATACTACACAAGAATCATCTTTTTAGAGTACCTTTACCAAATTACCCACTAACAATCTAGGATCACATTGTGCTCATTCGGTCAACAAACAAATAGAAAATAAATCCATTTAAAATAAATAATCATTTATAATTCAATTGACCAATTTTTAGTATCCTTATTCCAATTAAATTTCAAAAATCAAACATGTGTTTTTACTCATTTCATGCCTTTTTAATAAAAATCCAATCATATTTTTTAATTATCTCAATTTCATACATTCTATTTAAATAAATTCTCAAATAATTTTATTAATTCCTTCAATTTTAAAAGACTCCTCAAATTAAAATTCAAATGGAATTGATGATTTCTTCCAAAATTAACTCCATTTATAGTTCCAATTCCAATTACTAATACATTTGGCTTTCATAAATCAATTTAATTATATTTCAAACATATCATTAAAATTAATTTTTAGTTATATAGAAAACATTAAATGGAACTATATACCTTTAGTCACAAAATCACAATGCACAACACAAACAATAGGGAACACCAACAAAGAAAAATTTTAACAGAGATCAACAAATAAAACCTAGATCCCAGATTCAATTAGATGGCCTATTTATCCATCAATAACATGGTGATCTAACACTCTCTACAAAGGAGAGAAAAAGAGAGTGGGACAAAACACATGATAGGATATTCACATAATGGGAGGAGATTGAATGAGATATGCCACATTTCGATGCACCATGGAATGGTTGGTAGGAACTAACATCACCCCAGAGAGATTTCCAAGACAAGGAATCTGATTGAGGTAATGTGGGGATTAAGCGGGGGTTAAACTGTGGGGTTTGTGAATTTAAAATGATTTTTAGAAATAAAATTTTCCCACAAACCCAATTTATGGGAGTGGGTCACATGATTTGAAAAATTATGATCCATAACCATGAGCCCCTTTATGGAATCACTATCAAAGGTGATTGGTTTTCCACTTGGTGGGAACATGGTTTTTCTAATTATTCGCCAATTATGAGAACCATTATTGTCTAGGGTTTCTCAGTTCAAATTGGAGGGGCGTATGGTTTGGGAAAACCATTTGGTAACCATGAACAACCCATAAAACCTCCAACAATTTTAAAATTTCACCTAAAAAAACTAGAGATAATCTTGAACCAAAACATGTTCAAAAGAAGGGCCCATGAATACCTAATACATGTAACAATATGTTATAACCTCCCCACTATAAAAAATTTTGGTCACCAAAAAATATTCCAAATAAATTTTCACATCAAAGAGATTATGCCACTACTCTCTCATCAATACCTCACTCTTCAGAGTGTTGTGAGAAACTGAACCATGTTGTTATTGCACACAAACCAAAATTATCATCCTCCCACAAAGTACCTTTGTTTTAGAATCCACTTCCCTAACATGATTTACAATCACTAATAAATCGGGCTCAACATCAAGATCATCCTAGATCAAGACATGAGATATGAGATACATGATACACAATATGTTTAGACATCAACTATGGTAGAAGTTATATATAGTAATCCTATGTTCCAACCTTCTCAATAACCTCAAAAGGTCCAATAAAACATGGATTAAGCTACATTTCCCCCAAATATTTTGTTGACCAAACTAATGTGAAAATATCAAGAACACCCAGTCACCATGAAAGAGTTAAAAAGGACTATAGGGAATATCAATGTAACATTTTTACTTGATATGTTCCATAAAAATTCTCTTATGATTCAACTAAATATTTTTCTTCATATCTTGAACTAAACTTGGTCTAACCAAGGAATATTCAGAAATCTCCGACCAACACAATGGATATTTACATGGCCTATCATACAAGGCCCCAAAAAGAGAAATTTTGAAAACATAATGGTAACTATTTTTAAAAGAAAAATAAACCAGCCTCAATTGGTCATCCCAAGATCCACAAAGACCAAGGAAGCATGCATAATGAATACCCTCAAAAATATACATATCCCTATCTATTTTTACATCTGTCTAGAGATGGTATGTCATACTCAAATGAACCTCAGATTCTAGTGCCTCCGATAGGTTTCACTAAAAGAAATAATTAATATGGGGATCTCTATCAAAGAATATGTTATATCTAATGCTTTATAGATGAAAAAAACTCCCAAATAGATATTTACCAACTCCTAAACATTTGTTTTATCATAAATGGGTATAAAGTGAGCTGATTTAGTTATTCGGTCAATCATAATCTATATCAACAAAGTCCATACAGACATCATCCCACTTCCCTGTGCGCATAGGATGTGGATAAAGAAAAACTGAAGGTCTTTGGTTCTTATCCAAGACCTATTGGAATGTATAAAAGTGATAATCAAATTCACTAATGACTTATCTCATACTTCTTTGCTATAATCAACACAAAATATAAAAAAAACAATATTTTTGGTGCCAAGGATTACATCCCACTAGGAATTCTGAAAAAATCTCATCAGAAATTTACTTAGGAAAAAAGTTGCAATTCATTGGGTTTGGAAACATAAATTATCCTCCATGGAGAATAACCACTCAGTAATGGTCTCCCCACCAAAAAGTTAGTCTCTAATTATACATAATTCATTATCAAGTTTTTGTTCGTGAAAAATATTCTTGATAAGAGTGGAAATTAACCGAACACCATCCTAGATAAACATCATCCATGTTTCCTAGACAACTATATGCAACTATGAAAAACGAACAATCATGTTTCACTCATTTGATGATTCATTCATGGTCTGGGGTGGAATTTTACTACTCAAAGAACCACCAATGGCATTCCCTTTCCCTAGAGAATAGGAAATGAAAAAGTCAAAAGATTTCATATACTCAATCCAATGCCACTAGTGGAGATTCAATTTTTTTATTGAATATATAATTCAATATCTTATGGTTTTAACACACGGTGAACCTTTCTATGAAAACTTAATGCCACGAAATTTTGAACTTATGCATCATGACTAATATTTCAAAGTCATTAGTCAAATAATTCTGGCCATTTGGCCAAATCTTTTGATATCCATCGTAAATTGTGTGATTACTCGACATAAGAATGCATTCCAAACCTAAAAATGACGTGTCACATAAGAACAAGTATTATTTCCCAGCCTCTAGAAGAGTCAACACCATCATAAAAGTCAAAATATGATTCAGATAAAAAAAATTACTTAAACAGTTGTAATCCCAAGTAAACATCACCACTTTTGAGTGAGAGAGGTAATTAGATATGAAAACATTGACTAATTTTTTTACTAACCAATGATATTACCTAGATAAACACTAGAATCTATAAATCTAAAAAAAATTACATGGTTTATCTCTTATCATAAAAAAGATCACCTTTTTAGGATCAATTAATATACTATGTTTCAAAACCATGTGTCCCAAAAACCTCACATCCTGAATCAAGAAATCAAATTTCGATATCCTCGCATAAAGTGAGTGATTTCTAAACAAATAAATAAGTTCTCATAAATGACACACATGATCCTAGTTGTACTAAGACTAAACCTATATGTCATCTATAAAGACCACCATGAACATATCAGATACTCCTAGAAGATCTTGGAAATCGAATCAATAAATACTAAATGAAAATTAGTTAAACCAAATGGAATGATAAGATACTCATAATTGACATACCTACTCTATACAATACTTTATTTAATGTCAGTTTCTTTTATTCTCAACTAGTGATAAAAATATTAATGATAAATACTTAAGAATGACTTTTCACAATTCAACTAGTCAAACAAATAATCAAGCTATAAAAATAATGAATAATATTTTACAATAAATTAGTTGAGTTTATAGTAATTAACACAAAGGACAAGTGTTCCATCATATTTCTTAATAAATATAATATGTTTCACTAAAGGTAATACACATGTGTATATAAATCCATTCTCTAACATATTTTTCAAATAAGACTCAAACTCTATCATTTCAACTAGTTTCATATGGTGCGTAACAAATGGAATTATTGAGTACTATGAGCTAAAATGATATAAAATTCCACCTCTATTACGAGTGGAAAATGAGAGAAATTATAAATAAATGAATCGAGAAACATAAAAAAAACTAGAGTGAGATAATATCTTATTTTTTACTACTCTAATTAAAAATAAAACACTGATATTTCGTTCCCTAACCATATATAATAAGGTTTGGCCCTACAATAACTCCAGGTCCCATTCTCCCTGAAATTTACTTAACACCCCATCGAGTATGGTTAGGGAGGACCATTGAAAATACAATTAAATTAATGAATTATATGTAATAATACAACCAAAACTAAAAATTTAATCAGTTGGCTTAATGTTAATAACAAAAAAGTTCTACAGAAGTTCAATTATGAATAAAGAGAAAAACAAGCTGGATAACAGAGACCCTCCTCTATCTTTGCTTAAACGGGTGTAGTAATATCCATCACATAAGATAAAATATATACAGAACTATTTATAAGGTTTCCAATACATGTAAATATAAATGACTAAGATGAACTAGTATAAAATTAGGTAGTATCTAGAGATGAATCTATATTTATGGAGCCTCCCATGATTTCTAGGCCCATACAAGCTTACTCTATAGGTTCTTCTACAGTTTCAAGAAGATTCTTTCTAGTTCATATGGATAGAAACCCTTTTTTTTATGAATAATATGATTACACCATAGTGATTGTGGGTGCTAATTATATCATCCCACTAGGTGTGGTAAAAGGATATAGCATAATATCTTCAAGGGGAAAGAGCATCTTGATTGAATGACTTATCTTGTGTGCCATAGTGCAAAACCATTTTGACTGTACAATATTTCCATTTTGGAAGAAAGTCAAAGGGAATATATCATTAAATGCATTAGGTTTGGAAGAACACTACCATTGAGACAAACCATAAGACTCAACACACATCTGATTCCCTTTATGGGAACTCATATAATTGTTAGTAGAAGACGAATGGACTCTCATCAACCCTAAAATAACTACTAGGTCAGGATCATCCATCAATACCCTATATAGCACATCGTCATAAAAAATATGATTCACGAGGAAAAAATGAGAATGAAATTTGGTTGAAGACCCTTATTGAATCATTTATTCTTTATGTCTTCATTTAATACAATCTTTGGTGAAAATAAAAAAAATAAAAAAAATGTGGCTCGTATACTCAATCAGATTCCTGTGAGGATATTTGAGTGTTAACACCCTATATCCATATACAACACCATAATGTATTGACAGAGATGATTAATGTAAATAAACCTAATTTATTTCCACTATAAACTCTTGTTCTTCTTCTCTATTACCATGCAGTACCACCTTCTCTGGATGAGTCCCTCTATCTTAATGGTGTTATATTTAACTTTAAGTTTATCATGTTTTTCCAAAAATTAAAAAATATCTCTCTCTTTATCATCCAAATATCAGCCTATTAATCATCATTTTATCCTTGGAATGTCAGTGGATTATGGATAATAAAATCTTAAGAATGATTCCAAGATCATATATTTAAGGTTCCAAAGCAAGAGCCTGAAAGGGAATAGGTACATGTTCTCGTCCTAGGGCTTAGACATCACACACAATAATATGAATGAGATTCTAATCCATGAGATAATTCAATTGATATAGTTCAAATATAGCTTCATCCTGGGGAAAATTCACACATCATCTCAAATCCATCATTTGATTAAACAATGATAAATAAAACTAAACATATCATAATATTACTCATATCATCAACTAAAAAAAGAGGAATGGAAAACCTAATCCCATTAGAGAATATATGAAGATTTTTATTTCAACCTATACAAATCAAAATCATAGAGAATACTATAATTAGATCATATTTTTCATTAATAAACCTATACCAAAACATCCATATTAGCAAATGTATCATTACAAATAGAATTTGTTTAGGAACTCACTCACCACTAAATCTAATGTTTAAAAAATATATTCTAAACTATATACTTACATAAAAGAATGATTATTAACCTACAGATTTGATACAACTTTGTCCAAAACTAACCTAGATACCCTAGTACCCTCATACCAGATCTGAAAATGACATAGCCCAAAATGAATACTTTATCCCCACAAGTTGGTGACTAGAACCTGTAATCATACAATATAATAGAGGGTCCAAATTTTCCACAAAATAATCGAAGATAAAGAAGAAAATTCCATATAATAAATGATCAAAGGGTAGAAAGTAACAGAATCCAAATAAGTATATCAAAACACAAAATAGTCTATAAAAATGTAAATATAATAATTACGAGAATCCTAAAGGAATCATCACACCCTGACCAAAGGATCAAGAACATCCACCACCACTAAGTGATGATTTCCCTTTTCTTGGACCCAGTAGAAGGAAATCTAAAAACTCTTGAAGTAAAATGTAGGGTGTGATCTATAAAGACAAGTAGAGTCTCACTAAATGTTCCATAACAGATACCATAATAAAAAACCAAATCATGGTTTAATTTTAACTAAAACAATGCTTGATAATATATTTTCAAATTTATAACAAAACATATTATCATTTCAATAGGAAAGAAAACATTTGAAACAGGGATGAAATAATCATTTTATATAAAGCTCTTTATATAATTCTACTGGAATGGTGAAAATTGTTCTATAATAAATAGAATATATATCATAACAATAGAAATAAGAAACATGGTCATTTACCATGCAATACGATAGTTTCTATCTATATGATTGTCAAAACTCGGATATCATTGATCAAGAAAAGTTTGATTACACATGTCCCTCATGATCAAGAAAACTTGGTCTTGTAAATATCCCATCAAGAATAAGATATATCCAACTAGGTTTTTTTAGAGTTTTCATTTTCATTCCATTTCCTAAGATTTATCATCCACACATGATTCTCAAAAATAACCCACTAACTACCCTTGGTATCATGTTCTCAATCAATAAATCAATAATTGGAAAATCATATCATTTGAAATAATTAATCATTTACAATTAAATTTCATAATTTTCAATTTCAATATGCTTATTCAATTTCATTATGCTAATTCAATTTCAAAAACAATCATGGGGTTTTCATCTTTCCGTGTATTTTAAATACAAATACAATTATAGGATTTTATCATTTAAATTTAATCCATTTTTCTCAAATTAATTCACAAATCATTTCATCAATTACATCAAATTGAAAATACTCCTCAAATTCCAATTCCCTTGGAATTGGGAGATTTCCAAAAATTCGAACCATTTCAAATTACAATTCCAATTCATATAAAATTGGGTTTTTATAAATCAATTGAAATATATTTCAAACAAATCAATAAAATTAGGGTTTAATTATATGGAAAATATAAAATGGAACTACATACCTTTAATCATGGAATCACAATGCACAACACCCACAACATGTAATGCCAATGAAGAAAGAATGCAATGTAAATCAATAATCCATACCTAGGATAAATATTCAATTAAATGGAGTTTATATATATCGATAACATAATGTTATTACACTCTATACGAATCAGAGAAAAATAGAGTGGGAGATAACACATGAGAGAAATTATCTTAACCGAAGGAGATCGAACCAGATCTTCTACGTTTTGAAGCAAAATAGAAAAATATTTAGTGGAGCCAAAAATCACACCAATATAGACTTCCTGGCCAAGGAATTTGATTTATCTTGATTGGTGTTTGAGGGGGGGGGGGGCTAAATAAGGGTTCATGAATGTAAATTAATTTTTTAGAATAATGTTATCTAGCACCCAAAATTTCTTAAAGAGAACTACACCGTTTTACAAACCATGTGCCTTAATTATGCACCCCCTCAGGAGTCATTGTCCAAGGATGAAAATTTCTACTTAGTGGGAGTACAGTTTTTCAAAACATGTGCTAACTATGAAAACCCAAATTTTCTAGTGTTGCATGTTTTTCACTAGATGGGAACACAATTTGGAAAAACCATGCGCCAACAATTCGAAGCCCAGAAAAATTCTAATTTTTTTAAAATTTAACCCAATACAACTTCAGACAAGCCCTAACCAAAGGAAGATAAAAATAAGGGTCTCAGAGTACCTAAAACCAGTAACAATATATTACAATGTTGGCCTCTTGATATTCTCCATATCTTGAGACACAATTTATCATTTGGTAAAGGTGATAACACCCCTTCATTGTTTAGGGAACCTTAATAACTATTCTATGATCCTTTGGACTATGTAACCCCTTCAGAGCTAAGAGGCCTCTATTTGTTGATCTAGTGATCTAAATATAATGTACTCTATTAATGATTAATGATTTAGATTACTCTTATTTATGTATGAATATTTATTTTCTTAGATTATATTATATGTTTATTTTTTCATGGATAGACCAGACACATATGTGAGTTTTCTACAACTTCAATTGTTCATATTATGAACCCCTATAACCCACCAATGGTTTATATCTTTTTTCATCATTAAATACAGATGTTTCATTAACTATTAAATGATAAACATGTTTTATAAAATCGTATATGGTTTCCTCCCCCACAACGTTATGTTATATGATAACATATTTTTTTTGGAAAGCCACTCACCATTAGACAAAAATTTCAGCTAATATAGATTGTAAAGAAAGGTTTATGTTAATCAGTTAACATAGTCCACATCTCCACTATGGGAAAATAGAAAATCATAATTCCATGTCTTATATTTTTTTTGAAAATAAAGCAATACAATATATTGGAATATTTAAATAATTTGAATGTTTTTTAAAATTTAATAAACTATAAATTTTGAATGGTTAATTTTTTATTTTATTTTTATTTTTTTATAAATATTCCAGTTATATTAAATAATTAATATTAACAATAACTTTTTCAAATTTATCTGCTTTATGAAATGTTTATAAATAATATTAAAATGAATTTAATTACCAATCAAATTATATGTCATGCCCTTTAATTTTTAAATAAAGTGTTTATTAACAAATTATGAGTGTTAATTATAAAGTAGACATAAATTAAATAAATAAAGAAAAAATATGAAGAAGATTGTATTTATATTTTTTAATTTTTTATAATTAATTAATATGAAATATTAAACTTAAAAAAAACTTATTTATGATATTATTTAGAGCTCATAAAATAGGGTTTGATGATATTTTTTTCTCAAGGTATAAATAATTCTTATATAGTTGATATTTGGATTCTCTTAATAGTGTATATAATAGAAATTATTTTATAAAATATTTGTAATTCATAATAATATCATATAATTTAATTGAAATGTTTTCTAATTAGTAATATGAAAGAGTTAATACTAAAAGTCGGTATAAATTTCTTATATAAAAGATAATAAAAAATTAATAACATATAATGGGTTTAATATGAATGTGATGCATTTAATACTGGTAAGCAATTAATTTTTTTTTTAAAAAAATATATTATAGATATGTTATAAATTATATGTTTTTTGATTTTTATTTTTTATAATGCAATGTTAAATATAATGTTTTTCAATATTTATATAATCCTTTTTTATTTAATAATAAATGATAAGTATATTATTATTTTAATTTTTTTTAAAAGTCTAAAATTTAATAAGGAAATTCATATTTTTAGCTAATAAATAAATACAATGTTTGTTTAATTATTTATTATTTCATGTTATTCATTTTAAAAAAATTTTATAAAAAATTATTAACTCAAATGAGGTTAATTATTTTGATTTATAAATATATTAAAATTATTATTTTAAAAATTATAATTAATATTTGTTTCTCATGATAAATAATATATTTATTTAGTAATAATGGGTATAATTTATAAAAAAAATTATAAATTATTTTATTAAGGCTTACGTTTAAGGTAGTTTATACATAGATTTATGAATTGTTCATAATAATTTGAATTAAAATTGGTCAAATTAAAAAGGCTATATTAATTATATTTTTAGGTCACATCATAAGTATTTTGATGTCATTATTAAATGTGGTTTAAATAATACATAATTTTATTATATTTAGATTATGTAATTAGTTTAAATATATGTAATTGGTTTATCTAATGTTTATAATTCATAATAATATAAGAAAACAAGAAAGAATTTATTTTGTAAATGAGATCCAAAAATTATAGAATATTCCTGATATTTAGTTTAATTATAAATTATTTATAGTAATACTTTATTTATGAATTGTTCCTCAATTTTTATCTCCTGTTTAAATTTTTTAAATGTTCATTTATTTAGAAAGTATTACTTTATTAATATTTGTTATAATTTTTTAAAAATTTTAAATAATATGAATTCTTTATTTTTGTGATAAATTTAATCCCTAATAAAGTGTCTTGAATTACATTCTAGGAAAGAATCTATAAAATTTAGTTTCTAATCAACTAGGACCCCAATTAATTTTAGAGTTATGAGATTGAAAATAGTTTTTTATTATAGTTTGTTCATATTAGTTATTAGAGTTATCATAAATTTATTTCTATCATGAGTAAAATATGATTGGGTAGAAGGACATGGGTTCTAGCTACCAATAATCCGGGATGCTTATCCCTTGTTTTAAAAAGGGGATGGTTCATCTATTTGTTACTATGATCTTACTCATTTGGATATTATAAATATTATAAAAATCAACACCATTAAATGAAACATTTATATACCTTAGGAATAGTATTCATTTTGATATGTATGAATATACTTGGTTTCTATTTTTGGGTGAGTAACAAATACTTGTGTGTTGTGTAAAAGTTACAAATTAATGTGGTGTGGGAATATTACTTTGTTTGATGAAATGTGGTTTAAAAAACTAAATCATTATTTGAATGAATACACAACGGAATAAACGTATAATATAATGATTGAATAAGATTAAATTTGAATAAATATAATATGAAGATGATTTATAATATGTTTGTGAGTTTTTTAAAAGGAATGTTTTTTTAAAATACTATGTATGGTATTCCTTCACAAATAGAAATTATCAAGACATTGATCATCCAATTAGGTAAGTCATGCCGATGTTGGGTGCCTCAGAAATAACTTGTTCGATTAAAGAAATTGATAAGTAACTTTGGATTGTCACATTGAGTGTGCCATGAAAAATATAGGTTCCACTTGATTTTCATTTTTTATCTTCTTATTGACGTTTGTTTTGGGTTTCACAAAATAAGAGACCCTAATAGAATTAGGTTACTAAAAGAATATAGTTTTATATTATCCATATAATTTTTTTGATAAATATTTATCCACAAAAATATCCACGTGTTTCAACAATTGTGATTAGGATGATTCATTACATAAATAAATATTGGTGAGAAAAAAATAAATTATAATCATAGTTCGGTGGAATATAGATCTTAACTTGCTAAATATATATGATTTATAGAGTCAAAAATTTTCATTGGAGGAATTTTATTATAAATCATTGATGAAAAGATATAAATTTTGAAAGCTATATGATAAAGTATTCTTTTATAGGTAAAGTGAATCATTATCATCAAAGTAAACATTTACTTAAGAATAGATGATCATAATATAAAAAACCCCCAAAACTAGTAGCTTAATAAAAAAAATTTACTGAATGATATACTATGTTTTAATGTAATAACATCAAGATTAACTAGACAATTGAATATGTTCAATATGTTAATATAAAATTCTCACATGAAGCATATGATGAATCTATTAAGGTTTCTTTTAGGGGTATTCTTATTAAGGAATTTATATTGTTTTCTTTGATGACGTGGATGAATTCAAGAAAATATATCCCTATTATTATCATGTGTTGAGAATAAATGAAATAGAAATTTTTAGGATCACGTTTTATTATTACATAGGTAGTACAAGTGGATCAAAGTTCAAAGAAAGAAAATAAAAATTATGTTGGAGAGTCTAATTATATTTCTTTAATTATCCAATTAGGGTCATTTGAAACTTTTGGGTATTATCAAGGAGTGATTATTCAATAATATTTAATTATAGGGATACTTAATTATTTTTTTGGAAACTTCATGGAATTTCCAAGTTTGGTATCAGTTTTGTAGATGAGTGGATTAATGTGATCATCTTATGATCTTATGTTGTGGAAGAAGTCCCAAAAAACTGGAGATCCATCCACAATAAATTAATGTGTAACTTTTATTAAATACAAAGTACCTATAAATATTGTTCAATCGTAATATCCATATTCCACTTCTAGAGAGTGTTTGAAAAAGATCATGAGGAGTGGTGAAGAAAATAACATCCCCTATAAGGGAGTGCACAATCTATAGGATCCAAAAATTCATTGGGAGGATACCCAAAATCCAAAGGGGTTTTAGTAAATTAACAAATTAGATAAATAATGTATTGGGACAAATAGAGTTTTAAAGAGGCTAATACACGTCATCTATATACACCCAAAAGGATATTATCTCAATATATTTTATAGGTGAAGACACAGGCTACACCAATTTACAAAAAAAGTTAAGTGTTTATTTCTATTGGATGTAATTTAAGGAATTTTTTTAATGAATTTAATATAACTAAATTAATCAATTAATAATAGATTATATTTTAAGAATTATGCATTCATGAAAAATTAATAATAAATATGTAATATATATATATATATATTATATTCATACTTCACATACATGGAAAACACGTGCATCATATGCATTATAAAATTTACACTATATATAATATATATGCTCTATGTATTATATTAATATTTATATGAATGCCATGCTTGGAAATTTTAGTGAACATTAAAAAGCCTCCCACTTTCACTAAAATCTTGTATAGGCTTTATGAAAAAATTCACAAATTATGCTGTATCCATCCCAACACTTTTGAATATGGTTTTCAACAAACTCTATTCATTTAGAACAAAGACTTTGTCGAAAATGTTTTCCATATCCCAGAGCTTAACTATGTGACCATACAAGCCTTAATAGTGTTGACAATAACTATGAAATCCTAATTTCATAGATGTAAAAAAAGAGTATAATATAGAAAAGCATTAGTTCTACTCAAGCTATTAAGTGGTGTTGTCTGATATCCATAAAAAAAATCATATATATATAAAAACATGTCCCCAACAATATGTATCATATATGTCATATTTATACTTATACATTCCCATTGTATTTGAAAAATGAGTTACTACTATATATAGAACATGTCAATCAAGAATTATCCTATCATAATTTCATGATTTAATAAAAAAAGGATAACCAAGTCAATAAATATGTCACATATCATTTATTTATCTAATTAGTACATCACATTTCACTTATCCATGAATTTTATCACATTATATGTGAAAAACAAATTAAGAAAGGAAATGAATTTCCTCAGTCTAATTCAATCAAGGGTAAGATACCATTTCTTGTTGTAACAATGGACAAATCCCATATTAGATTAACTCCAACCAGAGGCATGATCAGAAATATACCCAACCACACCTGATTATCTAAGTTTATATGTCAACTTGAGAAAGTATAGTATCAATGTATAAATTTTATCATGCTAGTTATCTCTCCAATCCTAGGTAATATCTCATTTAAAACCCTATGTAACTAGTAAAATAATTCATTAAAGAGAAAGTTAATATATCACCACAACCCATAGTTCCCCATAATGACCATCAATTAGGGACAAATCAATGTTTTTAATTTGATTGGATATTTATCCTTCAACTAATCATGTTAAAAAAATTTAACAAAAATTAATGAATGATAAATACAGACTGCCTTTATTATAATTACATGACATGTTTACCACCATTATATCCAATTAATTGAGAATGATTACATAACAATCACATTGTTTCTATGGAAATGGTTTTTGAACATTATATCCATACATAACTCATGTAACATCCCTATTTTACTATAGGACAAAACAATCCACATACTTCTTTGTGGGTATTTTTTTTAAAGAAACCGTGATTTTCTAATGGTGATACTTATGAGTCATATTCCATGAGTTTAACTGATTGAACCTATATTAAAACTAATATAAATTATATCATAAAAGGTAACATTGGTATCTTATTTTTTCTACTTATAACTCATTCTATGTACATCATCATCATCCTGGAAAACTTTCTGTAAGAAAATTCCATTGAAATATTTTATAAATTATGTATCTATTAAAATAATCACTAAAATAACATATCATAAAATATTTTAGGATGAATTGATATCTAATTTTTAATATAACTAATGTATCTCCTTACGTTTATCTTTACCACCACACCATAATCTTAGACCGGTAAAATAATTTAGTTAATAGTGATATTCACATTCTCACATCATATAAATGTAAATTTTAGATTTTTTTACTGTAATATATCCTATATATTTAGGATATAAAGTAAATAATCAATTAAACAAATTTAGGTATAATATTTTATTTTTCAACTATAAACTTCACTATGTTCTATGATACTCCCACAAGCCTATTAGAATCTATATTCTCTTAAAAATATATTTCTATGATAACACAAACAAATAATTACTTCATGAAATATCACCAACATCATTTTAGTAGGAATATATAAAAAGTAAAATATATTTCCATATCTCATATAACATTATTTTACAATATAATATATATGTATAAACACTTTTTCCGGGATAAAACACTTTTATCCATATCTTATTTATGTAATAGAATTTTAATTAATAAAATGTTCATCAATAACAAAATATCATTCATTTAAAACAATCAATTATTTTAAAAATTCAAATGAGAAATATAAATGCACATCCTTACAAAATATTCTTCAGATTGAAGTAATCCATGTAATAATGGCTTCTTCCATTAAATGCATCTCCATTCATTGTTTATTCACATCACCTTATGAACTCTAGTATATTTAAAAAAATTATAAAATATAAATTTTGTATCATATAACCAACAGAATATGAAAACTAAACATTATAATATTAATTCTGAGTGTAGATTCCCCACTTGGATTCTTGTGAAAATTTAGTTATTCCATGATGTTTCTCATCCAATGTTTATTCAGTACACAATTATAGAATTTCCCTTTTGTTTTATTTTTCGATGTAATTTGTGGTGTGAACATCTCATGACATATGTTCTTACCTTTCTATCTAAATCCTTTACCTTCCTATTTATATACCATTAAAATGGTTCCTTATCTAAGAAATCCAATATCTTGCTAAAAAAGCCTTAGCATATTGAGGTGATCAAGTAAATGTTTTTATAATTCATCCATGTTGTAGTTAACAAAAAAATGTTAGAACCATTATAGTAGTAATTTTTGAATGAAAATTTTAGCATGATCTATATTTATAGGTGAACCCATACTTTAAAAATCATTAATATAGTCACATATATTATGTACATGGGTGGAAACTCAGGTTTCCTCCATAATTTTACTTTGGATAAAGAGTTTTTAATATTCACACCTTTTATGTCTTTCTTGATCTTGACAGAGCCTATTTAATTTCAATATCATTCTATAAGAATCCATAGAATCATGTTTTCTTCAACTTGGATTCTTTTTTAACAAACATAAGAGTCTAAACTCTTCATATTCCATTATATGATTATTTTATAAATCTAAATCTATTTTTGGAGTATCCTTTCTATTGGGTTTCTCTTGATGTGAATTCTCCAATACATAAAATTTAACCTCATGCTTGATAATTATTCTCATGTTTTTATACCAATTAATAAATATACAACCATTAATTTTTTCTTTTTCACGGATAAACCTCATGTATAATGTGGTGGATGACAGACCGAGGCATGCCAGATGTTTTTTCCTTCACTCCTTGATTTTTCATTGCAAGGGATTGATGAACTTTTTAGACTGTTTCGGGTTTTTTTCCTGGTTGATTTGTTTTATTGATGTGAGGGATGGTTTTACGATGTTGGTGGGAATCACAACTGATGGGAAATTACTTCTGTGATGGTTTTACCACTGTGAATAGTGGCACGTGGTGATGGATCATGGACCGAGGCTTGGCTTGATGGTAGGTGCGCAGCAGGGTGCTTATAGGTGTGTGGTTCATTGGCAGGTGCACAGCTCGAGGGCATGACACATGTATTTTGGTTTTGAAATTTGAATTTCGAATTAGAGCTGAATGTTTGATGTGGTGTGTGATGTGGCTTAGTTTTTTATTGGGTACCTGCAACCCTCAAACCGGCTTTTAGAAAATGGAAAAAATGATTTAGTGGTATTATAATGAAATTTATCCTAATTAAATTAATCCTCACTTGAATTATAATTTTTTAGTCAGAAAAGATCTAAATTTAACTATGTAATGATTCCTCTAGGTTTTTCATGTCAGTACATAGTTATTTTAGTGGGGAATCATATCAATCAAAACTGTTTTATCTCTTGGATAGTTGAGTGGAAAAAACATTATCCAAATACATCATATGGATTCACTCAATTATATTTAAAAATTATCTTATCTCATAGGGATACCTAGATTCTATAACCCAATTAAAACTCAAATATTCTATCCATGGACAATATAGGGGCACCCATCTATAATAAAAATGTAACAGCCATGGATTTTGCGATATATTTTTTTCAAATTAAATTAATCTTACTGATATTTTTCATTTAACATGACATTGAATATATATTTCTACATATTTAAACACTAATTTTTTCATACATTATATGAAACTCCTTGTTAATCTTATGTATGACACAACACCAAGTTATCTAGCATTACATGCAAGACCTAATTTACCACATTTTAATGGTGCACAAATTTTAAAATTAATTTTTGACACATTTCTAAATATTATTTTTAAAAATAAACATAAATTTTCAATTTTCAATGTCAAAATTAGTTTATCTTGAATTTTTGGTATTTTTCTGTTATGTTTCATTTTTTGATGAATAGTGAAAAATACTGCATTTTTGTTAAAAACAGCATTTTTGTTTAAAAAATTAATAAATTTAAATTATATTTTAAATTGGGTTTTAAAGTAAATAAAATATTAATTATAAATATATTAATCATGTTGATTTCATTTAAATATTTTTTATGTTAAATTTATATATGAAAACTTTTTGACCTTTTGAAAAGATTTACTTTAAAATTTCGATTTCTTGCCACATTTGTGGTAGTAGCTCCAAATTTTATTTATCCACTTATGTAAATTGAGTTTGGAAAAAATTTAATTCATGGTTTTAATATGTATGATATTTATATTCTAATAATTTCAACACATTTTTTGGCCATAAATATTAGGAAAAGTGATTAAAAATAATTACAATGACTATGAAAAAATTAATCTTAACACGGAACTAAACCTTAAACATAAGGACCAAAATGACCTATGGTCTAGTGAAAAGTACATTTTATGCCCATAGTAAAACTATATATATTCATAATTATAATTTCATAAGTTATTTTGATATTATTCAATAAAAATACGCTATTTAATATGTTATGTATGGAAAATAAAAAAAATGAACTTTCCTTACCTTTAACATTTATAAAACATTGAGATATAAAAAAACAACATATTTTTTGTTATAAATATCATATTTAATAAATGAGATATTTTTATCATAATTATTTATAATTCATTTTTAGGGATAAATTAGTTACATTAAACACTTAACTGATTCTGGCCCATTTATAATTTAATTAAATATTAAATAAAACAAATGACATTAAAACATTAAAAGTAAAGTAAATTTAATGAATTATTGTGTCCCATTTTTTTGTACACGAATATATCATGTTACACAGATGTGAACTAAGTATATTTTAATTCTAATAATATTTTAATATTTTTAAATTAAAACTGAACAAATAATATTAAAATTAAAATTAAAATTATTTTAGAATAAATTATATTTTATTACAAGATTTAAAATTAATAAAAATATTAACATCAGAAAAGTGATTTTTTAGTTTTATTAAATATAATACAAGGAATATTAATGTTCTGAATGATATTTGGTAAGGAATATATAGATCCCTAAATTGGAAAAGCATCGTTTACACGGTACAGGTTAAAGTTGTGTTTATGCACGTTACATGCACTTGTTTTATATTAATTTCCAAAAAGCAAGAGATTTTTATATTTAAAAATATATAGAATATTTAAAATTCATTTTGACTATATTTTATAATTAATCAAACTTTAATTTCTAAACAATGGTTAAAATACATAGGTTGGAAATCAAGTTACCGAAATGAAAAACCAAACTAAAAAATATAATGAAACATAAATATTAAGATAAAATTTTTAAAAATGTAATTATTTTTGAATTGTGGATATTTGTTTGACCATAAATTTACTTTAATACAACATTATTTCACTTTTTAAGAACATTAATTAATGAATAACTCCTAGTAGTTGTTACCTTTTGGTATTTACAAGAATTCCACTCCTCCATCACTATAAAAAGGAATTTACTCTTCCCCTTTCTTACACCACTAAAGCCTCATTGACTCATAAAAAATATTCCCCAATATTTTTAAAAAATAAATGCACTCATCTTATAACACTTATTTTTGGGACAAATCTATCCAAGTAATCCATTTGGTAAAAATTAAGTTGAGTTACCCTAAAAAGTGGTAACATCCTTCCTCAAGATCCTTTGTTTTATTTTAATTCCACACCCCATAAAAATTTATCATCAAATGATTATATAATAACACAAGTATTCTAAGTATACTTAAGATTTTTTATTCTAATTATAACATATACACTTAAACACACTTACATCTAATGGGTATTAATATTTCAGTTTTTTTGAACGGTGGACAACCGAATCACAAGAAGATGTTGTTCGTTTTTACTTTACCCCCAATAATGGTTTGGAATTATAATGGAAATTATATTTTTATTTGATATATATTATATTTGTGATTTATTTTAATTTTGAATTTATTTTATAATACATCCCTTTAGGTTTTCCATCTTTTGTAAATATGATAACTTTATTTGCGGAAGTGTAGACTATAACCTCATCAATGTGATGTGATTCGTTCAAAATTTTCATGGAATGTATTAAGTATGGGTTTGGTCAAATTATATGATATATATGAAATAATAATTATAATGGAATAATGTTGTATATATACATATTTTTCATTTACTTTCTTCCTTTAAATACAATCGTATAATGGAAATAATGTTCAGGCGTACGTATGACCTACTGTCTCTAGAAACGGTGTATTCCATTTCAAATTTATATAATTTATAGATTATTATAAATATATATATATATGGAGTATATATAATATTTATATCATTTTTTACATTCTAGAAATAAGTAAATCATGATTTATGTAACAAGATGACGAATAATGAGTCAAAACATATATGAATAAAGCGAATATTATTTGAAACGTAACATTAACAAGGAATTGTTAATAAATGGGTAATATAAATTAATAATAAAATTATATATGGTATTATTTATAGTAATATGGTTTTATGGTAGATTTATAATAAAATTATATTTATTATACAGGTGGTTTTATGTCTATGAATAAATGCAAGGATTAAGGTATGTGTTTTCTCGTCATTTGTTTATTTTCGTGACATTTATTCCTTATTCACCACTAATTTTTTTTGGGGCATATAATTCTCATGAATTTATTATATGATTATTATTACTAAATTTATTGGTATTTACACATCTTTTCTATGACTATTCATTCATGTGGTTTATTGGTAAATTTTTTCCAAATTGGTAACGTAAATTTATCTTAGTTATCCTTTTTCGAGACACATTACATGTTATGAACATATATTTTCCTATAAGTTGTTTATTTAATCATGTTAGTACCACTAATTAAAATAACCTATGGGGTGAATTGGGGTATGATATATTAAAACAACTAACCCTTTTGATCATATATAATTATTAAACAAAACTCTCTTTTATCTCTCTCTCATAGTAATGTTTGAATAAAAAATAAATCATACATGAGGCACAATAATTTTTCTTGGTTCACCCTCACTGGTATATATAGAAAGAGGATACACTATAAATGGTCTAATGTACTAAATCCACTAAAATCACACTGTCATTTAGAAATGTTTGAGAGAACTCAATGTCCCTTTTAGTTTACAACCAATTACAATATGAAAGATCACTACTCTCTCAAATGAAGTGTTCCCACTGCTTTTTAAAAAGATCCACTCATTGTTTATAGAATTTTAGGCCCCCTTACTATATATAACGAATGAATCCTCCACTATATATAGATTATCTATTGTCATCCCAATTTGATCCACTGATGAATACCACATTACTATAGATATACTAGGAAACTAAAACCATTCATATAACCCCAGGGTGAGTTGTATGCTACATTAAGAATGGAATTCAATTATTTTCTTTTTTCATGGAAAAACAACAGTCATTATACTCCGTAATTTCATGACATACTCTTATTATTCCCAATGAACTATTGGAACGCAATTCCCTTATGGCATACAACTTCTGCGTAACTCTATACTTGAACACCCTCACCACTAACATGACCAGAGATGAAATTTTCCCTAAGTATTGATATTTTATTAAATGAGGGGGGTATCCATATATTTATACTCATTTTGGTGAACCTGTTTGTGAGGTATACAACTTCCCCTACCATTCAGGCCCATTCACCCTTGCATCGGTCATGCAACTCACCAGCCTCTTTAAATCCAAAACTTGCAAACCACTCATTCATTTTCCATATTTTTAAGTACTGGTCTTGAAAATTTTAAGGGAAAAAAATTCCAAACATTAATAGTCCTGGTTTGAAACACCCTTTTCCAAGAATACATTTCTCCAATATCCAATTTTTAGACTAAAAATTTTGGGAAACACTAGAAATTAGTGCCACCTTGTATATGATCTTTTTGACCACCTCTAGAACATCCATTACTTTATCATGGATCCTTTTCAACATAGTTTTTCAACAATACCTTTAATATTCCACAATATACTAGGGAAACCTTCTTTTTCAACGAACACAATATGCCCAAAAATTCTTCAATGTTACCTTGATATATTTTTTCCAACACTCTCTTTGGCATGTTATATCATGAATATCCATATTTTAATTATACTTTATGCTCCATGTAATCTTATTTTTTACATTGTATTATGATTCAATGTTTTTGAAGTTGTAGTAGTTTAATGTTATAATATGATCATTTATAAAGATTTTTACGAATATTCCTCTATTGATTAATTATTATGATCCATATTTCAATAAATATCATATATGTTATTATATTATGGATATCCAAGATATTTCCATGTATTTGTACTATTTTTAACACATTTGTACATTTGATAATTTAGAATGCATTTTCAAGGAAATTTAACTTTATTTCCTTCTTCGGTCAGAAAAGTATTTTATTCATGAAACAATGCTTTCGAAAAATGTTTTAAAAAATGTAATTAAATGATATATTAAGAAAATTATCATGGAAAATTATTTTAAAGAAATATTTCATGTTTTTAAATATTTAAAATCATTTTTAAATCATCCTTTAAATGTTTTCAAGTCTTTTCAAGGAAAATGTTTTCCAAAATGTTCTCAAGATACATTTATTTGTTTTTTATGCTATTTTTAATGAAAATGGTTTTCAAAATTTTTTATGTTTTAAATAGGGTTTTTTAAATTATAAGTTTTATTTTACTCAAGAATTCTTTTAAATGAAATTTAAAATCATTCTTAATAAGAAAAGGATTTTCAAAATTGGTTTATGAAAGGTATTTTCAAAGAAAGAATATATTCTTTAAGAAATGTTCCATTAAATCCTTCAAAATCCTTCTCTTTAAAAGATGACATAATTTATTATAGTTTATTACATAGTAGGTATGTGATCCAGGAAAAAAACTCATATTCATTATTGAATGGTTTCTGTTTTGTTGGAGTGATGTTCATGACACATGTTTCTCTTCCATGAGATATATACTTTTGATACCTTCTTCTTTTCATGGGTTATACTTTCATGAAATGATTATCAGTCCAATCTAGTTTCCATATGTAATGATATGAACAAATTATTATAATAACATTTTTATTTCAATGGTTATGATATGATGTTTATGAAACCCATCATTTTTTATTGGTCCTGATATGATGAATTTTTAATTATCTTGTGGCACATGAATTTATGATTTTATTATGTGATGGGGGGGACATATTTTTACCTATAATAAATTAGGTAATGAAAAATATTTTATGACATAAAAGTGAACTTGGTATGGAATCCAAAGCCCAAAATAAGAGGGTATCAGAAGTCCAAAACAAGTGGGTATACATGAGGGCATCCCAAGCCTGAAACAAAATTCCATATTAATCTTGAAATAAGAGGGTTCAATGGGGGGAATCCCTAGCCCAAAACAAGAGTAAATATTAAGCCTGAAATAAAAGTGTACATGATATGAATTTTGAAGAAAAAAAGAGGGAATACTAAGCCAAAAATCCACCTTAATCCTAAAATAAGAGGGCACATAGGAGGACATCTGAATCCTAAAACAAGAAGGAATCATTTTCCCAAAACAAAAGGGTACGTGGGAGGGAATCCCAACCCAATAAAAGAGGGGGGTTTAAGATTTAAATAAGTGGGTACACAAGAGGGAATCCAAATCATGATATAATAGGGTACATAGGAGGGTATCCGAAGCCCAAAACAAGAGGGAATATTAATCTCGAAAAAAGACTGTACAAAAGAGATAATCCCAAGATAAAAACAAGAGGGTACATGAGATGTCATCCTAATCCCAATACAAGTTGGTGAATTAAAGAGAATCCCAGGCTCGAATCCGGTAAATAGGTGTTTATTCTAAGCCTAACATGTTATCAATGTCTTGGTAGGTAGCCTTAATATAGGATTTTCAGTTCATATGTGTATTCTACAATTTAATGGCTTATTAATATGTTATGATTTCACATATTATGATCATTACTCCCACATGATTAATATCATTTTACCTTCCAATATTTATGACCTGATTCATGTTTAAGATATTTTATATATTGGGTATGATCTTCTAATGTTATGATCATGTTTTCATAACCATATTCTCATTTTATGAATACATATCTCCATTGTTTACCCTTACTTTACCTAGGTTATATAGAATGTTTTTAAGTAGGAGTAAAAAAAGTGGAATATATTTAAGGTATATAATTAATATCTTTCACCAAGTTATAAAATTATGTTTTTATGATTCCAAATACACTAAACTATTGTGGTCATCGTGCTTGTACATTGGTAATGTGATTAATATTCATCAAAACTGATGTAATATCCATGAATATTATGATTGGGTCTCTATAAGAAATCTATTTTATAAGAAAAGTAAGCATCATTAATTATTTTATTTCTATACCTAAGATAATCTTGGGGCACCCAACTATGGTATGAAACTACCCAGTTGGATAATCACGGTATTGAAAAGTGTTTTTGTTGAAGGAATCACATATATTGTATCTGAGGGGGCTTATCTTAAAGTATCATGAATTTAATATAAGTCATGCATATATTAAATTATTAACTATTACATCCTATGTAGTAATTATATTCTCATGATTTATTTATTTTTTTAGTATACATTCTTCTAATGATTTTTTTGTAATCCCTATTCCAACCATAAATTTAATATATGCACACAAAACTGATATGTAACTCATAACACACCCCAAAATTCTATATTAATCACCCAAAAATATAAGTCAAGTATATTGGTACATATCCAAATGAAATATATGCAGAAGGTAGATGAGAACTTCTTGTAGAGGCACTGAATTATATGAGATAGAAAAACAATACCTACAAGCTTTAAGAAACAAATATCCAACCTCATTCACCTTCCTATACAAGGAAAAAATCCAACAATGTTGTTGGTTAAACTCCAAGTCCCACTACATGAGGAGACTTTAATCATTTGATAATTCTATTCATGAAAACAATAACACCTAATATGCACAATCTATGACCAACAACTATTCTCAGGCTCATAGCTGAAATGAAAAACAAGTTCAAGGGAGATGAAAACGAAATGCTCTAATATCAAACCTACCATGATATGAATTGATAAATCCAAAAAAATTCTATCATATAAATATGTATACATAATATTTATATTTCATAAACAACATAATAATCATTAATATAAAGGAAATTTAATAAATAAATAATCAATTTATTCATTTTCGAAAACATGAGACCTTTATCAACTATTCATATATATATATAGTAATTATTAAAAATTTATAATTTAGAAATAATATAAATATTTTATATTCAATAAAATATTAACCCCTTTAAATTTTATATTAAATGGAATTTATATGAATTTTCATGAATTATGAACATTTTATATAATCTAAAAATCATATATATTGTAAATTAAATGCAATATATAAATAAATTATTATGATTTATAAATAAAACCATTAATTCTATATCATATGGAATGACATTTAATTTTTCAAAAGTTTTTTTAAAATTATCAATTAATATTTAAGAAAAATTATTTATAAGCATTTATTTAATTATTTATAAGATATTGGAAGTTAATTAATTTATTAAATACCTATAAATTAAATGTCACCAAAATTAATTTTAACATGATTTTTAATCTATTTATAAACCATAAAAAAATTATTATATTAATTTTTTTAGTAATTATCTATTTAACATTGCGTTGAACTCTTATCCCGTGTTAAGGAATCCTCTATTATACAATTAGGTAGGTCTTCAGAATGGATTTTCCTAACAGAAAGTCACTCCCTACTATTATTTATCATAGATATAAAATACATAATAAAGGATATATAAAAATTAACATTATAAAACTCATTATTTCTAAGGGTACAAAGGATATTAACCTAACATGAACACTTGATGTTAGGGAATGTCATGATTCACTATTATACGACACTGCTTCATAAGGGAACGACCTTTACATATCTTGCTCATGTGAAGGTCTTATAATTACTAAACTCTTTTGAGTAAGGGTAATCAGAAAATTTCATGCATTGTGAGAAGGAAAACATCAATGACCTTTACACATAATCTCTAATTACTTTACGTACTAGAGAAAAATGTTATTGACCCTTATTTAATCCCATTTTCATAGGGGTACTTACTTTATAAAAAATCAATTTTATAAGGGTACTAACTTTACGCAACTCTCCCTGTGTAAGGGTATAACCTTTAATCATCAAATTTTCATAGAGGTTATAATGATGTTATCCTTATGAAGGCCTTCTACATAAGGGTATTGAGTACATGTAATGGAATGTCTACATTTACATAACCTGCTTGTATAATGATATAACCATTACATAACAAACCAGTGGAAGGGTACACCATATTTATCCTTACACAACTAATTTAATGATCTGGGATGCTTATTCAAGTTTATGAAAACAATATTTTTAATTTTATTTTAAAACACATAATTCAAAAATGTTTAATATTTGAAGAATCCTTCCCTAATATCACTAATTGGTTTCACAAGATCATCTAATTATCATATTCCATAAAATACTAAAAAAACACTATATGTATATCTCTAATAAAATAATGTGAAAATAATTCATAGGACATAGTACCTATAAACTGTGTACAATAACATCTTTGACCATCCCTCCATAGAGAGTGTATAAGGAATATCATAATAAGTAGTGAAAAAATAACCTTCCCTCTAAGGTTTTAGAAAGGACAAAGGATCCCCAAATTCTCCATGGGGATACACGAAATATGAAGGGGTGCGGGGACCTTCTCTAATGAGAAAACTAAAGTATTTGGAGGAGGATATATTTTCATAATCTCATACAAATCGCACCATTCACAGCAAATATGAAAGGATATCCTACATGAATGGCCTGAAGGCCTTCATTTTTTATTATTATTTTGATAGTACACCTTTCAAGGGGTGAGGTGGAACCATTATAATCTCTGAAGGATTAGGAGAAAATTATATGACCATTATGTCTTAAGGGAATCACCAAACAAGACAGCATGGAACTGCTCATCCTTAGCAAATTTCATGATATCAATACTCCACCTTTGCAAGTCTAGTTGGCTAGCTATCCCATGTAGAGTTGCACATGCCCAGTATCGATGGATATTTCATAACCTCTCAATCTTACAATTCTGGTTAGCACTACTCTGGAAAACACACCTTCTCTGAATTCTCATTTAGAGCCTTGTCCCCTGTAATATGACTAGTACATATGAAAATTTCATGTGGCTTGAAGGCCTTGTGGTGGCATGATGTCCTTGAGGTTTCCCAAAGGCCTTGAGAGACAACTGGTATAAAATCCATGGGTGTCTTGAAATCCTTGCAGGACCTAAGGACCAAACCGGTGGCCTAATGTCCTATATAGATGAATAGTTCCGTCTTCTACAATATCGAACATTACCTACTACAGTAACTACTAAAATTCCTTCTATAGTAACTCAAAAATATGTCTCCACCCAAATTTGATCCTAGGTCCCTTAGATTCAATATCTGAGTCCTCACCAACTGGGTTTAGGCTCATGCTCATAAAAGGATATCAACCTCTTATATAGGAAAATATTAAGGATCATCCAATTAAAAACACAGTGTATATGTTTTTGTATTTTTGATGTAACACTTTGAAAATTTTCATTGAATTTATATCAAAATAATTAATCCATTCATAATGGATTTTATCTAATGAATAAACCATTGAAGAGTATTAAATGATATATATATATATGTATGTATGTATGTATATTATATTCATGTATCACATTCATTAGAAATAGATTCATCATATTCATTATAATAGGTACATTATATATATAATATACTGCATAAATCATATACATATGTATCTCCATTTCATGCATGAAGATTTTATTGAACATCCAACAATAGAAATTTATTCTTTTATTTTGAAGGGTATGTTATACAAATATATATTTTATACTTTTTATAAATATAAAGAGTTTAAAATAAATTTATGAGTTTACAGAGCATGTATTTATTATTCAAATTATTACAAAAATATTTTCTACATCATAAATTTGAATGTAAAGATATATTTCAAGATTAGATGAATTTAGAATACAAGATTTGTATCTTCATCTTATTTATATTATGTGATAAGGTGTGTCAATTTTTATAAATCTGTTATTATGAAAAACATGAAATAATTAATTTATAGTACATTATTTAGGATTCATCATATTATATAAAATATTTTCAAAGGATACATGGATAAATGTATTTATCCATTTTTTTTAAATACAAGGGAAGTTGTTTCGTTAACATAACAAGGATATATTTTAATAATATTATTTACAATAATATTCTCTAAAAACATAAAATACCATGTGTGATATGTAACCAATAGTTTACTCGTTAAATATTCATACTAACAGAAAATGATATTAATTTACTTACATAAATAATTTTTTGTTGAATATTATAAAAATATTCTAAAAAACATTTAATGTCTATGAGACTACAGAGAGTGTGTTTGTACTTAAATAATTTCAAAGTTAACAAATAAAATATTATACTAATGTTTTTTTAGTGATTATTCATCTAATATCCAAAATAGGATATGATATGTGATGGTAAAGTAAAAAATATAAATAGTTACATTTAGTTATAATGAGAATGTGAGTAACACTATTTTCATAATGGAATATTACTTCTTATAAAGAAAATGATATGTTATCATAAATAAAATATAAGATGATAAAGGAAATAATAATGTAATTACTTACATAAATTTCTAAAAAAGTATTTTGGTGGAATAGGGTTTCCAAGATGATTATGTTTATCTTTGAAATTGGTCCAGGATAATAGAAATTATTAAATTCATAACTATTTATGTTATGAAGTTTTGTAGTATGAAAATGTTTAATGAATTGATCATTTTGAACATGAATCCTATGTCTCACCATTATTCAATATGGATTACTTAATAAATAATTATCATTAGATTTTTTTGGGTGATAATTTTATCAAATGTTCACATAAATATATAGCATGGATAATATATATATGTAATGAGTTTATTAACCACTTTTCACCACGAAAGCAATAAGTTCATGTCGAGTATATTTTTATAATATACATAATATATTTTTGTAACAATTCAATAACGTATCATTATTTTAGAATAATCTCATACTCTATTTATCATTCATTCATGTTTGTTACAATTTACTTTAAATTAAAAATGAAATCAAAATATCTTATAAAAGTATGACTTTTAGTAATCTTTAATCGATGAACATTATAGTCTATAAGGGTTTATGATGATATGTTAAAGTTATGATACATAGAATATTTTAAAAACTATGTAGGTTTGTAATCAATATATTAATAATATATTCATGAGCTGGTAACTAGATACTTTTTACTTGTATTGACTCTATGAAGTATATCTCCTAAAATGTATTAGGTTCGTCCGTACACTTAGTCGTGTATACTTATTATCATCATATTTAAAATTAGTGTAGAGATATATTTAGAATGAGAACATTTGTAATTTGAAACCATTATAATGGATGTTAAAAATGACTTACCTAATCAATAGGTTGTTGGATATGTTAATGATCATGTGTTTGGTTAGAGCATAGCCAGGACACGATTTTTCTATTATTGGTACATGTGTGTGAAATATAAGTAGATGGGATAAGGGTTTAAACATTTTATCATGAGAAACATATAAAAACATATTCTATAGAGACATGCTTCCTTTTAATAATGAAATGTATGCCACATGAAATAATTTAAGGAAAATAATTAAAAAATTACCTCATTCGATTTGAAGCTGTGTTCATTAATCACATGTCTTCGGTGATCATATCTCACAAAAACTGATGTTTGATTCTATAGATCATCCACACATGATAAAAACGTTTGTGGGAACATTGATCATCGATATATGGGTTCTATCATGAGGATCACATGATTACTTTGACATGATAGTGATAACCATAATTCTGTTTATTCGATTTCTGATGGATAACTCAGTATTCTGATCAGATACTTATTTCTCTAGTATGTGGGAGACATGTGAAATGATAATTCAAATTTCAGTGTTTAATATTCTATTGAATAAGACTCTTCACACACATATATATAGTGAGGTATAAAATACCCACAAGTTTCTCCCTGACCCCAAAAATATGTATTACCTACAAAATAAGTCATAAAGGGCATGTTATGACCAAATAATTTTTTTTAAATGTCATTAATATTATTATCTCTTATAATATCATAAATATATTATATGTTATAAATGTATAATTTAATCTATTAAACTTTCCATCAAATATTGAAGGCACAATGAATATTTAAATAATACATATTCGTTAAATATGTTCCATGTATTCACAAAAATAGTAATAAATACTTTAAATTAAAAAATTCCACTCATGTAATTATATAATCTTATAATAATAAATTCATTCATTTCCTATAATTCATTTACACTCATAAATATTATGGATCCTTGGGCAATTTCCACTATGTCCTATACTCCTATTCATTTGAATAGGCCCATAATTCAGAATATTCTAAGTGTGTGACCCTCTAGGACAACATCTCAATATCCATTAGTACTACTCACTGAACTTTAGTATAGTCTATAAACACATAATAGTTCCCTATGGAGATAAGGTATATTCAAAACAATAATCATTCCAAAAAAATATGATCAATAATATAACATTTTTATCCTGTGATATATCATAATGAAGGATGCACACTTTGTGTCATCATCCTTTCATTCTTAATTATTCATTGACCTTACTGGATAGACATACCATTTTCATCCATAGATATGGAATTATTGATGAAACTATCATCTTTATCAACATGAACTGATATATATACTACTTCTGGTAGTTAAAAATTATATCCTGATCATTAAATCCACTTCATACCAAAAATTGTGCACCCAATGTAAGCTCGCTCAACATAACCTAAATATTCTGGATTTCTTCTTGCATCAACGTACATAATCAAATAGTATGCAATGATAATAATCTCAAATAAGTATACCATTACATGTGTTCATAGATATAAACTATTAATGATAACTAAAATATGTGGTGTTTATAATGGTGGGTTATTCATCATGATATCATATACTCAAGATCACAGAGTGAAGAATTCTTGAGAAGAACAGTCAATGCTTAGTATCCCAAAAGACCTAATAGTATCACATCATCTGTTTCCCTGAAGAATGTTGTTTCTAGAACATATGACATATATTTAAGATCATTATCATGGTATCTATAGGTTCTCATTATAGAATCAAAACTGCTATAACATTTTGATACCAAATTTAATCTAAATGCATTACATTTAATATAGTGGACACAAAAGTATTGGAATTATTATGGTTAGATAAACACATGTGTAAAAAAATGTATGAATGTAATAGTAATAAAATTATACAAAGGAGTTAGATCTAGGGAACCTTCTCACAAAAATCATACTTTCACTAGAGCTAACTTTTAACATTCCTCATCCTTCTAGCACTCACATGAGAACCATGAGTCTATTGAGATATGGAATTAATCAGGGGTATTATGCGTTATCCTCTATGTCTACATT
The DNA here is from genome assembly GCA_963277665.1 of Viscum album. Classification (NCBI taxonomy): domain Eukaryota; kingdom Viridiplantae; phylum Streptophyta; class Magnoliopsida; order Santalales; family Viscaceae; genus Viscum; species Viscum album. The sequence continues at coordinate 953,665,374 of OY728143.1, read as the reverse complement.
ATTAATTATGAATTCACTTCTTTAGGTAAATTCCCTCAAGATATGGATCTTCTAATTTATGTGATTTATTCTCCAGAATGACCTGGGCTCCATAAAAAAGTACCACTACTAACATATTATCATAATAAACTATAATAGGGTCAGCACTAATAGGCACACCACCAACATCAGTGACAAATCTATATAGCCAGATTTCCTCCATAGTTAAATTAGAAGCTAGTATATACTTGGATTCTATGATAGAAATAGTGATGAAAAGTTTCTTCAAGATTCTGCAGTTCACTTAACCACCATTCAAGAAAAATACATAGTCTGACTGTGATTTGAGATCACCAAGATCTATTTAGTAAATAGTGTTAGTGTATCCCATCTCTATTAGTTTCTCATCACCTCTATATAATCAGAATATATCTATTATATGCCTTATGTATGTTACAATAGACTTTACAACTTCCCAATGAAACTATCTAGGATCTACTTGATATCTACCAACCATGGTTATTGAATAAGGAATATCCATCCTAGTATACAACATAACATACATGATAGATCACACTATTTAAGAATAATGGGTTCTACTCAATATTTCATTCTAATATTGGGTTTATGTACACATTTTTTAGAGATAATGGTAAAATATGACATTATAAATATCCCTATATTATATTGTTTTCTGTTTTACCTTTCAAGCACCTGGTAAATATTTGTACTTTGACTTATACCAAGCCGCTTTAGAGATCTATCTCAATAGATAATAATCATTATAATGAATGATGCTTCACCCAATTCTTTCATTGAGAAGTATTTATTTAACCATTTCATAATTAACAGTAATACATGATCATAATTTCCCATATATATTATTTCATCGTCATATCCTACTAGTAAAATGATAAAATTTCCACTAATATTATTACAAAAACATATAAATCATTCATTATTGATGAAACAAAATTATTTTATAGCATCATCAAGACAATCATTTCATGACCATGAATCCTACTTCAACCCATAAATGAATATCTATAGATTTTATACTTTATAGGAACTCTTTTACTCAATGAACCCTTTAGGTAGAGACATATATACATATTCAACCAACATCCCATTTAGAATGTTAGTTTTTATATAATTTTTCAAAATTTCATAATAATGTAAGGATTCTATTACATGAGATATTTTGATGGATTTCAAAAAAACAACTATTGAGAAGGTTTTTTTCATAGATTCTATATTTATGTTTCCGAAAACCCTCTTAAATCGGTTTTACTTTTATGGTATTTTCATTACTATCCATGTCTAAATTTTTTGTGAATACCCATTAGGTACAAATTGGGTTTACATTATCTAAAGGGTCTAACAAAGTTCAAACATATTTAGATAAATGAATTCCATCTCATAATACATGTATTCTTTCCATTAAAAATTATATTTTCTATATACTATTCTCTTGTAGAATAGAAGTTCATAATTATCTAAGAGTAATGTTACACATAAATCAGTGTCAAGAAAACTATATCGCTATATTTCTCTATCCTCTAGAGTTTACCGACACGATACTTATGTAACAAGAACATCATTATCTCCCACTATCTCCTGTAGATATTATTACTGTACTAACACTTATACATTTGGAGAGTAAACTTCTTCAATGAAAATCATTTCCCAAATATTTCCATTTGAAATATGTTCCCTTTCTTGAAATATGGAATTTTGTTCCCCAGTCACATTTCTTATTTAAGGGTCATATAGGCCATATCCATTAGTCTCTTCAGAATAATCTATCAATATTAACCTTGGGATTTAATATGATAATTTGTCACTATGTATAGTATTAATGAAAGCCTTGAATACACACAAATGTATGTGTTCTATAATGTGGTTTTTTCCATATTATGACTCATTTGGAAAACAATTATGATCCTTACTTGGGATTTGGTTAATGTTATATGCTTTCTTTTACAATGCATACCCCCAAAAGGATAGTGGAGGAGTTACATGAGTAGGAATTGATCTTACCATGTCAAACAAGGTATGATTCCTCTTTTTGTTAATACCATTCCACTGAGGTGTATATGTGGGATTGTGTTGTAATGTTATACCACACTTTTTTAAGTAATTGATTATATATTTGTTGAGAAACAATTAAACTATTTTTTAGTAATGTGTCTTAATATTGTTTCCATAACGATTCTTAACTTCTTACTGTTATTAATTGAACATTTAAATGGAGTCATTCTTATACATCATTACATAGATATAGACATACCTAACATAGACTTTATTTAAAGTAATGATGTATGGAAAAAAACTCCATGCCTATAATAGAAAAAGGTCATACACTTAGTTTGAATCAAATCTCGTAGTTCTATGGACCTTACTCCTACCAAACTGATGGGTGGTTAATTCATTTTCCATAATAATCAAGGGTGGCATATATCCAAGTGTTTTAACTCAATAGAGTACAAATAACCTACATGATGTAACTTATTTATATGAATCTCATTTATATGACCCAATCTAATGTTACATAGGTAGGTATTATATGAATCAGTTTTTTTGGTTTTGTCATTTATTTATAATATAGGATTTTCATGTTCAGGTATATATAATCCAAAACTAAGATGTGATTTACTCAAACATATTTTATGCTTATAAATATGTAAAAATTTATTTCCAAACATACAATAAAATCCCATTGTGTCCAAAATCAACAATGGGAAAATGTTTTTTTCTACTGAAGGTATAATATAATAGTTGTTTAATATTTTAACTAAACCACATGGAAAATGAAAATGAAAATATCCCACAACCAAGGATGGTATTATCGCTCTAGTTACATCCCATAGAGACATATCACCATACTAAATGTTGTGTAATCTAGTTATTTTCTATTTTTTAATTCAATTGGGTGAGTCACAATTTGTATCTAATACCCAAAATAATTTTATAGAAAGATTTCACTTAATGAAAAAGATACTGTAGGTAGAAGCTTCACATTTTCTCTTGTTCCCAACCATGCAATTATTTTCATGTAGGCTTTTTCATCGTGAAAAACTAACATCATCCTACAATCTTCCATGTGACTATAGCTTTGGATTCTTGGAATGATAGTGAATCAGTGCCTTTTGCCTAGTTTTACCCTTATGATCCTTATATTTTAACTTCAACCTCTTATTCTACATAAGGATTAATGATTCTTCATTATCCATTGTCATGACCCATCCAAGTGGGGCCTAATCCGCAACTCCCCAAGCCCGCCTCCAATAGGCCAGGGGATGGTGACTAGAACCGAGTAGGCATACTACTAACATGGGAGGCATTGCCTATAAACCTGTACACACACACACACATCTCTAATCCTGCAAAGCTGAAAAGTGAAAACTACTAAAAAGGAAAAGATGCATCCATAAACTAAATCCCAACCAACAGAGTACGACAGGAAAGTAAAGAACAAGAAAGTAAAACCCTGGGACAAAAGTTCAAGACCACCAAAAGAAAGTCCGTAACAAAGTCCAACTTGTAAGGAAAGGTGATGGCACTGCAATCAGTAGCAATAGGAACACACCTCGGCCCGCCTGATCTCACTAAGCACCATCCTGTCCTAGTCCACCTAGAATCCTGTCAAAGGATCGCTCGTCTGCACAAGACACAGCACGTGCGGGCAAAGACCGTGTAGGGGTGTGTATAACAATACCCATTGGGACACCCTGAAACCACAACGAATATACAACAAGGGAAAATACCACAAAGAAAGGTATAGTCACATCCACACATTATATGTCTACAGAACATTTAACAAGAATATGCAGATATACTCATACACAAACGACCATTGTGATACCGCCACTAGGATCTAGCTCGAAGATTCCACTAAGCATGTAACCAGGAGAACACACTCCTAGGTCTGAAGAGAGAGATACAAAGTACTCGTTCCGGGAGAACACACTCCAAAAGTACTTTGGGGACATGATGCTGAGATGAGGATCACAACCAAGTCATGGGGTGATTCTGAAAACTCGGTCTGAGCTAATCCACTAAGCAGAGGATCGACGCCCAGGTAAAGTTGGTCATGTCGATACCAAGAACTCTACCTAGTGTTCCAGGAATGAATAGAGGATCCAGCTCTATGTCTCACAGAGGGAATTCCAACAACTCTATTATGGAAGTCCTGTGTAAGGGATTATACTCCTGGATAATGGAAATGATACCAAAACCTTTAGGGAAAAGGCCAAGGGTAGAAACCCTAATAAAACTAGTCCAAGTAACAGAAGAAAAGTTTCTCAAGACATGAATAATTGGTTACACGTCGTGTAGTATGGTTACAATACTTGTTCCTTGACCCTGAGTACTGCCCATGTAAACAACCAATGTCATCCGTCCAAGATGTGTAAAACTAAACTACACTGTGTGTAGAAGAATCAGATGTCGTGTTCCTTGACTCAGGGTACTGCCCGTGTAAAACAGCCCATTTCATTTGGCTTGTCAGATAGAAAGAAACTACACGGCGTGTAGAAGAGTCACACGCCGTTTCTGAGCACCTGGGGCTCGCTCTGTGTACGCTGGCCATGTGCCCGTACATGGTCTCTATCTATGTCTGTGTCTCCTGCCCGTGTAGCAGTACACAGGGTATCCCATGTATCTGGCCAGGTTTGGCCGGGGAAGGGTATACATGCCATGTCCTTGGTCGTTTACCCAACCTATGTCCGTGTACTCCCGGAGTACACGCCAGGTGGTCCATAGATGAACACACGCCGTGTAGCCAATACTACATAGCGTGTTGTCGGTATTTTTTCCAGAAGCGTCGTCTTCCTCCTCGCGTCGTGGCTGAACCTCTAGATCCTCGGTTTCTCGTCCATTCATCCTGATACTCTAGGTATTTATTCGTTTCATCTTACAAACACCATAATGGGTTGTCAAACGATCAATCAGTTGGATAATCTGTTCATGGATTTCTCCATGTTCATCGTGGAAATCAAAAATTGGTAAGGAAAAAAAACATCCTACTTGGATTCTGTGGCGTTTTTTGTGAATATCCGGTCACCACATCATCGTCGTCGGCGAAAATTGTCGAGAACATCGTTGCCGCATCGGGAGGTCTTCTTCAGATCCTACAGAGCTGCCATGGGTTTCAGGGTTCTGAGGTTTGTAACCCTGGACCCTTGCGCATGCCTTTATTGTAACGCTCAGACCCCAGTTACCCAGAGTCGGTGCATTATTACATAACATTGTCATGATCACAAGAAATGTCAAATCTCGAAATACCGATTGGTTTAGTAGCCTTGGAAACACTAGATATATTCATAAAGTTTTACATTACATCATAAACTGAAAAAATACTACAACATCATATTGTCTCCATAGTCCACACCGTTATCCCCTCATAATATCCCTACAGGTCATTCATAATTTACTTCTTCATATCCTGGGAAAAATAAAACATAGAAAAGGGGAGAGCTAAAATTCCCAGTAAGGATAACAATATAGCGGAAACTTTCATAAATAAGAATAAACATTTAAGGCATTGTACCACTAAAAAAAGCCTTTTTAAACTTGAACTTCAACATAGTATGGAAAAAATAAAATGAAATAATTCAATTTACTTATTCACATGGATATTATACTAATAGAATAATCACATGAAATAACAATAACCACTTTCATATTGATGGAATGCATAATGCCAGACTATCATAACCACATAGTCAAGGCCTCGTGCCAAGACTACAAATAAGATTTTGTCAAGGCCTTGTGCCAAGACACTAGTTTGTCTCATTAGAACTACTGATGCATCGAGGAGCTATAGCGGGCTCCACCCGTCACATATTAAGTCCAATGCATTCCCATATGAAAAGGTTTAAACATAACATAAACATTCGTATTAAAACTAGAATAAAAAAAGTGAATACTTCATCCATAAACCATGAATAGTATAAAAATAACACATCCACAGTCAAACATATCACAAAACCTTCAATACAATATAGATGTTTTGTTTCATAATAAATCAACTTCAAATAAGCGTAAAATCCATAAAAGGATATTGACATAGATGAAATCAAAACTCTTTTTAGAGAAATATCTCTTTTATTTAGAAATCATTTAATAAAAAATTTTCTTTTAAAATATTCTTATAAGATTGTAAGGGAAGCTTCAACGATTTTATAACGGCGGAAAATAACCACACCCGCCCTATATGTTAAAAAGAACATTCTTACCTTAATTCTATCGAAAAGGATAAAAACACCTTGTTTGGAAAACAACGGAATGATTCCTTTATAAAACTCTTATTAAAATTCAAACAAGGGTATAAATTACTTTAACCAATATTCTTTTAAATAGTAAAAACGTTTTGAAATACATTTTCAAGAAACATGGATGTTAATGATAAAGAGATCGCAGTAGATTATTACATATAGACAACCTCGGATAATGAAGAGATTGTGAAATAACCCTTACCTTGTACTTTTCCTTGGTTGGGGTAGGTAAACCTTTTGTATAATGGTTAAATAATTGTTATTAAATTATACAAGAATCATATATATTAATATGATATCATATATGATCTTTTAACATTGATTTGTTAATAATATCTTAGTATTATCATTGTTTCGGGTGTTAACTTACTCGTTTTGTTTTATATGTTTTGTTACGTAAGCTGTGCTTGACATGGATAGGTTGTATTTTAATCATATCCATTATTATATCAAGTCCTTATATACTAGTATTAATCATCAAATGATAATTATACTTGATGGATACGATGGAGAATGAATCTCATCGCGTTTGTGGAGACGGTAGTCCGTACGTACGCACGAGCGACAATATCATTATTTTGATATTAAAATAATATATAATTGGATAGTATATCATATATACAGAATCATTATCATGTTATATTTATTATTTACATGAGTTACACATCATTATTATACCCATCCAAATAATAATATATTGAATAACAATTACACCACGACGTGGAGACGGTAAGCCGTACGTATGCACGTATGGTGACATGTTATTCAAAGGATGGATAGAATACTGAATATGATTGTACCATATTTATAATAACATTACAGTATATATAAGATACTGGAGTTATTATTTTATAATGGTAATAACAAAGAAAGAAGAAGTGGAAGAAGAAAGGAACTTGAAAAGGGGTGATGAAATCATTACCTCTTCTTCGGGTTCTTCCTTTTGATTTGATCAAAAGGGCTCTAAGGTTGGATTTATGACTAAATAAAGGCCTCTATAATGAATTGAGGGAAGTTGGTAGTGTATTTGGGAAGAGTTTGGCTGAACCAAAAGGCTTTGAAGGTGAGATTTAATGAGAAGGGAGAGTTCCCTTTTATGAGAGAGGTGAGGGGCACCTTTGGAAAAGCTAGAAAACTTATTTTATAATAAATTCATATTCGGATTATAATGGCTCAAAAGTGTATTAATTAACTTTTATGGTGGGGATAGGTAGAAAACCACTCATCCAATAGAATTTAGATGGGTTTGGGTTACTATATAAACCTTATCTTTAAGTATTAACTCTTAGTTAATTAGTTTCACTTTTACAATGTCTCTTTTTATTTTTATATTATATGGTTAATAAACATACTATATACATCTAAAAGACCCCAAAGTGGTCCATTAATTATACCCCTATCATGATATAAGTCTATTTTCCAATCCTTAGATTTTTAGGAATTTAATGTCAATTAATAATATAATATTTGTTTTAAAAACTCTTTTTTGTCAACTATGACACTATTAAATAGTTGATTTTTTTAAAACACATAACATAATTATTACTTCTAATAAAGTTAATTAAATCATTACTAACATGTCCTATTAAACTAGAAAATTAGTGTAATTGATTAAAAGTCTCAAATTATATTTATTTGGGTATTTATAATATCAATTATGTTAATTTTTCGCTATTATGGTAATTAATGCATCATCATTGTGTCATAAATAAATTAACTTATTTAATGTCTAAAAATTATAAATAAAATATAATTAGGTAGGAAATCGTTTTAGATTTATAATGAATATTTAAAACCGAAAATCCAACATATATAACTTTATGTAAAAATTGTTTTTCTAAAAGATATGTGTTTGTGTCATTTTTGTATTCATTTTAACTTAAATAAAATAAAGTGTCCCTATCACTTACAAGTGACACCATGGGGTCCCCAAATTGACCCAAAGATGCCCATGGTCGAACATGTATCAACCAATAAGGTTATCACACGTTTTAGGGTAATTTTGTATTATTATAATATTATTTTTTAACTCTTATTTACCAGATTTACCGTTTAACCATGGTAAATAAAATATTTACCGAAGCTATTATTCAAAATGTCTAAAAATAGAAGTTACCTATTTACCCAATTTGAACATCCTGATTCCAAATATGGAATCCATTTTTCCAAATTCAAAACACAGTAGTGGAAGATATTAATTTAAAATTAATTCCCGCTATCAAAACAAAAAGCGTGTTTTTAATATAGAATAACTATCAAAAGATGGAAACTTGTTTATGTTCGGTTTAATTGGGAAATTATGTCCAATGACCAACATTGTATTAAATGGAAAAAATTTATTCTAAATATACTTTAAAACCACTCAAATTAATTATTTATCACTATTAATTATTTTGATTAAAAAAGTTGTTTTTAATTAAAATTTAGTAATTTCCACTATTAATCAAAATATGAAAGTTATCCGAAAAGTACCAAAATTTTACCTTAGGCTAAATTCAATACTCCGAATACAAAAATGAAGTCCATTTTGAGAGATAAAATTTCTAAAATTTTAAAAGGTAGGTATTACTATTCATAACTGTTAGTTTGATTGGTTGTTGTGTGTATTAATCTTGAAGTTGCGTACAATGCACGCCATTGAATTATTCAAAGGGAAACGTACTGTGGAAGCTTGGGATGTTTAATTGTAATTTTTTTTGATGTCCCAATTCTAAAAATTAAATTTATTTACTCAAATTGAATATATAAGAGTTTAAAATATTGGATTTACAAAGGTGTTCACTATTAAAAGTTGGTAAAAGTGCAATATTGAAAATGAATTTGTTCTTACATTATGTATAAGAAACTCATAATATGGATTCTAAAATTATAGAGATTATATAAAGTTTAAAATTTAGTTAATACTATTCATAACCTCTATTGAACGGCTTGTTTGGTAAGTCATGGTGCACTTGAACTTGATGTTGCGTATAGTGCAAGTTATTGAATTATTTTGAAGAAATAACACACTATGAAATCTTGGGGTGTTGAATTCTCCCCTCCTTCAATATATTTCGTCCTCGCAATTTGAAATTGTTCTTTGAAAATAAAAGGTTGAATATAGAAAATATTTTTGTGGGAAAACCCACATCGGAAATTGGGTTGATAAAATTTAGTCTTAATAATAGGAAAAGAGAAATGATAGGGTCACCACCAAATTATGATCTCTATTCGGAGAACATTGGTGGAAATTAGAGACATATAATTGGAGGAAAAATGTAAATATTTATAGGTAGTGATTGAGGTCATCAATCACAAACAGGTGTAAAATTGAGGGCCTTAAATTCATCAATCTATGATGATTTAAAATACTATCGGTTCAAGAAAACATATGGTATTAGGATAACACATTTTTTTTGTTTTAAGATCCCTTCACTAAAGAATAAGAATTAATTTCTTCATTGAATAAGAGAAGAAGAAAAATATATAATTGACAAGTAGATTCTAAACCATTAACTAAGTTCTACCACAAACTTATCTTTCACTCTAAAAGATAATAGAACATAAAAATAATATTCTATTTATCCTATTCTTATATGGTTACAAATATGAATTTATAAATCATCTAGAAGAACCATTAAAAACGACATTATTCAAACCAGGACATCACATGGGTCAGTGGTAGGTGATACATCCTTGTCGCCCTTCGGCTATGGGTTCAAGTCTGACGGCCTTGCCGGACGTGACGGGTTGCCGCCCGACCTCTGGGTAGTCCTTTTATGGAAATCCAAAATAATGCAAACTAGAACTATCCAAAATACTTCAGTCCAAAATTTATACGGAAGGTAAACACAATGAAGATCCTTTTTTCCCACGTAATAACATGTGATCGCCTTCATCGTGTATTCTTTTAAAACTCTGCGACATCCTGAATTACCATAAAACCTTATTGATTACATTCATGATCCCTTATTCCTTATAGAATAATAGATATACTCTTTCAATCCAAAAATGTTGTAAACCCCAAAAATGATGGAATATACAAATCATTAATCAATTTCAAGGTAGTCAAGAATATCCAATATAAATTCTCCAAATCAATCATGTATTATTCTAAAATCACTACCTTGGTATCAGAACCATATTATGTTTTATCTTTCTCTCAACCATATATTTTCTAAAAATTTAACCTACTATTGAGTCACTTTTCTTTGTTCCGCACAATCTCAAGTCCTTAATGAAATAGTATTGTAGTATAGTCCTTATATACTCCATAATTATTATAACAAGTACATTGTTGATAAAACACTAAAATGACATAATCAACATAAGAAATCTAATCATTCCTCTTCATATTTTGTAGTATCATAACTTGATTATTATCCAATAGCATCATTTTCGGCATAGTCTGATGACTGGGACATAGGTTCGCGTAGTTTTCAAACTCCTTGCAAATGAAGCATTGTACATTGGAAATCATTTTCTTACCCTTGCAGTCACGTACTTTGTGCCCTTTTCCTCCACAATTATAAAAAACTCCCATTCCTTTCAGGCAAGTTCCCGGGTGTTTCTTCCCACAGTTATCACATATGGGAAAAATCTTCTTTTCCCTCTTCCCTTTATCCATATTTCTCTATTCCATCATTTTCTTCTCTTGCTTCCCTTCAAAGCCATAGGACTTAGTAAACTATTTACTTATCTTATCAACACATGATATTATTTCTTCTTATGATGATAATACATGGGAGACTATTTCTCTTATAAATTCTGGCTTAAGACCATGAAAGATATGATCCTTCTTTCTCTTTAGATCATGTGCATTTCTGAAGTTATCATTCCTTCTACTGGGCACCATTTCTAAACAATGGAATACACTAGATTACTTTATAAATAACAATACCTAATCCCAAACTTGTAAAACACATAACATAAATTAAATAGTTTATGGATATAATCCATAATCATAAAAATGTCTCCTTTGAGGAAGTATATACTCATAAACCCTTAATAATGGTTTGTAAAGAAAATGAGAATTATCCTTAGCATATCCCCCGAGAGTGTCGTAACCAAGAGTGTAGCAAGGCCCATTATCGTGAACCAGTTCCCGTTCGAGTCTAGCTCAAAGTGGTGTTTTCGGGTTTTACCCCTAGGTACATCTGTGCCAGAGATGCCTCTACCTACTCATATCTAGACAGGGATGTATTTCTCAGAAAAATCCCAAAATCTCTACAACACCAAAATTTTAGGAAGTTCTTCTATACTAATCCTCAAGGTCCATCTTAGGTCTATGTGCTCTAATCAGAGTTTATCCAAATCTAGCTTCCAAGGTTTGTACTAAACTTCTCTGATACCAACTGTAACGCCCCGACCCCAGTTACCCATAGTCGGTGCATTATTACATAACATTGGCATGATCACAAGATAGATCAAATCTCGAAAGACCAATTTGTTTATTAGCCTTGGAAACACTAGATATATTCATAAAGTTTTACATTACATCATAAAGTGAAAAAACTACTACAAAATCATATTTTCTCCATAGTCCACACTATTATCCTCTCATAATATCCCTGCAGATCATTCATAATTTACTTCTTCACATCCTGGGAAAAATAAAACATAGAAAAGGGGTGAGCTCAAATGCCCAGTAAGGATAACAATATAGCGGAAACATTCATATATAAGAATAAACATTTAAGGAAATGTATAACTAAAACAAAAGCCTTTTTAAACTTGAACTTCAACATAGTATGAAAAAAAAATGAAATAATTCCATTTACTTATTCACATGGATATTCTACTAATCGAATAATCACATGCAATATCAATAACCACTTTCATAATGATAGAATACATAATGCCAGACTATCATAACCACATAACCAAGGCCTCGTGCCAAGACTAAGAATAATATTTTGTCAAATCCTTGTGCCAAGACACTAGTTTGTCTCATGAGACTTACCGATTCATTGAGGAGCTATAGCAGGCTCCACCCATCACATATTAAGTCCAATGCCTTCCCATATGAAATGGTTTAAACATAACATAAACATTCTTATTAGAACTAGCATATGAAATGTAAATACTTCATCCATAAACCATGAATGGTATAAAAATAACAAATCCACAGTCAAACATATCACAAAACCTTCAATACAATATAGATGTTTTGTTTCATAATAAATCAACTTCAAATAAGCGTAAAATCCATCAAAGGATGTTGACATAGATGAAATCAAAACTATTTTTAGAGAAATATCTATTTTTATTTTGAAATAATTTAATAAAACATTTTCATTGAAATTATACTTATATTCTTTTAAGGGAAGCTTCGACGATTTTATAACGGCGGAAAATAACCGCACCCGCCGTATAAGTTAAAAAAACATTCTTACCTTAATTCTGTCGAAAAGGTTAAAAAAGCACCTTGTTTGGAAAACAATGGAAAGATTCCTTTATAAAACTATTATAAAAATTAAAACAAGTGTATAAATGACTTTAACCCATATTCTTTTAAATAGTAAAAATGTTTTGAAATACATTTTTAAGAAACATGGATGTGGATGATAAAGAGATCCCAGTAGATTATTATGTATAAACAACCTCAGATAATGAGGAGATTGTGAAATAACTCTTACCTTGTAATTTTCCATGGTGGGGGTAGGTTAAAATCCTGTATAAAGGTTAAATAATTGTTATTAAATTATACAAGAATAATATATATTAATATGATATCATATATGGTCTTTTAACATTTATTTGTTAATAATATCTTAGTATTATCGTTGTTTCGGGTGTTAACTTACTCGTTTTCTTTTAGATGTTTTGTTACGTAAGCTATGTTTTTCATGGATAGGTTGTATCTTAATAATATCCAGAATGATATGAAGTCCTTAGATTCTATTATTAATCATCAAATGAGAATTATACTTGAATGGATACGATGGAGAATGAATCTCATTGCGTTCGTGGAGACGGTAGTCCGTACGTACGCACGAGCGACAATATCATTCTTTTGATATTAAAATAATATATAATTGGATAGAATATCATATATACAGAATCATTATCATGTTATATTTATTATTTACATGATTTACACATCATTATTATACCCATCTAAATAATAATATATTGAATAACAATTACACCACGACGTGGAGAGGGTAAGCCGTACGTACGCACGTATGGTGACATGTTATTCAAAGGATGGATAGAATACTGAATATGATTGTACCATATTTATAATAAAATCACAGTATATATAAGATAATGTAGTTATTATTTTAGAATGGTAATAACAAAGAAAGAAGAAGTGGAAGAAGAAAGGAATTTCAAAAAGGGTGGTGAAATCATTACCTCTTCTTCGGGTTATTCCTTTTGATTTGATCAAAAGGGATCTTAGGTGGGATTTAAAACTAAAGTAAGGCCTCTAGGATGAAGTTAGGGAAGTTAGGAGAGTATTGGGGCAGAGTTTTTCCAAACCAAAAGGCTCTGAAGGTGTGATTTAATGAGAAGAGAGTGTGCCCTTTTATAAGAGGGATGAGGGGCACCTTTGGAAAAGCTAGAATTATTATTTTATAATAAATTAATCTTCGGTTTATAATGGCTCCAAAGTGTATTATTTAAATTTCATGGTGTGTATAGGTAGAAAACCACTCAAAAAATATAATTAAGACAGGTTTGGGTTCCTATATTAACCTTATCTTTAAGTATTAACTCTTAGTTAATTAGTTTCACTTTTACAATTTCTCTTTTTATTTTTATATTATATGGTTAATAAACATACTATATACATCCAAGAGACACCAAAGTGGTCCACTAATGATACTCCTATCATTATATAAGTCTCTTGTCTGAACCTTAGATTTTTAGGAATTTAATATCAATTAATAAGATAATATTTGTTTTAAAAACTCTTTTATGCCAACTTTGACACTATTCAATAGTTGATTTTTGTACAAATCATAACAGAATTATTACTTCTAATAAAGTTAATTACATCATTAATAAAATGTCCTACTAACGTATAAAATTAGTTCAATTCATTAAAAGTCTCAAATTATATTTATTTGGGTATTTATAATATCAATTATGTTAATTTTTCACTATTATGGTAATTACTCCATCATCATTTTTTCATAAATAAATTATATTATATAATGTCAAAAAATTATAAATAAAATATCATTATGTAGGAAATATTTTTAGCTTTCTAATGAATATTTACAATCGAAATTCCAACATATATAACCCTATGTAAAAATTGTTTTTCTAAATGATATGTGCTTGTGTCATTTTTGTTTTCATTTTAACATAATTAAAATAAATTGTCTCTATCACTTACAAGTGGCACGATGGGGTCCCCAAATTGACCCAAAAATTTCCATGGTCGAACATGTATCAACCAATAAGGTTATCACACATTTTAGGGTAATTTTTTATTATTATAATATTATTTTTTAACCCTTATTTACCGGATTTACCTTTTAACCATAGTAAATAAAATTTTTACCGAATAATTATTCAAAATGTCTAAAAATAAAAATTATCTATTTACACAATTTGAACATCCTGATTCCAAATATGGAATCCATTTTTTTAAATTGAAAACACAGGAGTGGCAGAAATTAATTTAAAATTAATTTTCGCTATCAAAACAAAAAGTGTTTTTTAAGATATAATAACTATCAAAAGATTGATACTTGTTTATGTTCGAATTAATTGGGAAATTATGTCCAATGACCAACATTGTATTAAATGGAAAAAAATTATTCTTAATATACTTTAAAACCACACAAATTCATAATTTATCACTATTAATTATTTTGATTAAAAAAGTTGTTTTTAATTAAAATTTAGTAATTTTCACTATTCATCAAAATATGAAAGTTATCCGAAAAGTACCAAAATTTCACCATAGGCTAAAATCGATAATCCGAATCCAAAAATGAAGTCCATTTAGAGAGATAAAATTTCTAAAATATTAAAAGGTAGGAATTACTATTCATAACGGCTAATTTGATTGGTTGTGGTGTGTTAGAATCTCGAAGTTGCGTACAATGCATGCCATTGTATTATTCAAAGGAAAACGTACCGTGGAATCTTGGGATGTTAAATTGTAAATTTTTTTGATGTCCCCATTCTAAAAAGTAAATTTATTTAGTCAAATTAAATATATAAAATTTTAAAATATTGGATTTAAAAAGGTTTTCACTATTAAAAGTTGGTAAAAGTGCAATACTGTAAATGAATTTGTTCTTACATTATGTCTAAGAAACTCATAATATGGATTCTAAAATTATAGGGATTATAGAAATTTTAAAATTTATTTAATACTATTCATAACCTCTTTTTAATGTCTTGTTTGATAAGTCATGGTGCGCTTGAACTCGGTGTTGTGTGTAGTGCAAGTTATTGCATTATTTTGAAGAAATAACACACTATGAAATCTTGGGGTGTTACATTCTCCCCTCCTTTAATAAATTGTGTCCTCGCAATTTGAAATTGTTCTTTGAATATAAAAGGTTGAAAATAGAAAATTTCTTTGTGGGAAAACCCACATCGGAAATTGGGTTGATAAAATTTAGTCTTAATAAGAGGAAAAGAGAAATGAATGGGTCACCACCAAATTATGATCTCTATTCAGAGAACATTGGTGGAAATTAGAGACATATAATTGGAGGAAAAAGGTAAATATTTATAGGTAGTGATTGAGGTCATAAATCACAAACAAGTGTAAAATTGAGGGCCTTCAATTAATCAATCTATGATGATTTAAAATACCATCGGTTCAAAAAAACACATGGTATTAGGATAACACATTTTTTTTGTTTTAAGACCCCTTCACTAAAGAATAAGAATTAATTTCTTCATTGAATAAGAGAATAATAAAAATATATACTTGACAAGTAGAGTCTCAACCTTTTACTAAGTTCTACCACAAACTCATCTTTCACTCTAAAAGATAATAGAATATAAAAATAATATTCATTTTATCCTATTCTTATATGGTTAAAAAATGAATTTATACTTCATCTAGAAGAACCATTAAAAAACGACATTATTAAAACCAGGACATCACCTGGGTCAGTGGTAGGTCATACACCCTTGTCGCCCTTCGGTTGTGGGTTCAAGTCTCGCGGCCTTGTCGGACGCGACGGGATGCCGCCCGACCTCTGAGTT
Source organism: Viscum album (assembly GCA_963277665.1). Taxonomy (NCBI): domain Eukaryota; kingdom Viridiplantae; phylum Streptophyta; class Magnoliopsida; order Santalales; family Viscaceae; genus Viscum; species Viscum album. Next base: position 953,648,953 of record OY728143.1, on the reverse strand, counting down.
GTCCTTTTATGGCAATCCAAAATAATGCAAACTAGAACTATCCAAAATACTTCAGTCCAAAATTTATACGGAAGGTAAACACACCGAAGATTCTTTTTTTGCCGTGTAATAACATGTGATCACCTTCATCGTGTATTCTTTTAAAACACTACGACATCCTAAATTACCATAAAACCTTATTGATTACATTCATGATCCCTTATTCCTTATAGAATAATAGATATACTCTTTCAATCCAAAAATTTTGTAAACCCCAACAATGATGGAATATACAAATCATTAATCAGTATCAAGGTAGTCAAGAATATCCAATATAATTTATCCAAATCAATCATGTATTATTCTAAAATCACTACCTTGGTATCAGAACCATATTATGGTTTATCTTTCTCTCAACCATATATTTTCCAAAAATTTAACCTGATATTGAGTCACTTTTCTTTGTTCCACACAATCTCGTGTCCTTAATGAAATAGTACTGCAATACAATCCTTATATACTCCATAATTATTATAACAAGTACATTGTTGATACAACACTAAAATGACATAATCAACATAAGAACTCTAATCATTCCTCTTCATCTGTGGTAGTATCATAACTTGATTATTATCTAATAGCATCATTTGTGGCATAGTCTGATGACTGGGACATAGTTTCACGTAGTGTCCAAACTCCTTGCAAATGAAGCATTGTACATTTGAAACCATTTTCTTACCCTTGTAGTCACGTACTTTGTGCCCTTTTCCTCCACAATTATAACAAACTCCCATTCCTTTCAGGAAAGTTCCAGGGTGTTTCTTCCCACAGTTATCACATATGGGAAAATTCTTCTTCTCCCTCTTCCCTTTATCCATAATGCTATATTCCATCCTTTTCTACTCTTGCTTCCCTTCAAATCCATAGGACTCAGTAAACTCATTACATATCTTATAAACACATGATATTATTTCTTCATATGATGCTAATACATGGGAGACTATTTCTCTTGTAAATTCTGGCTTAAGACCATGACAGATATGATCTTTCTTTCTCTTTGGATCATGTGCATTGCTGGAGTTATCATTCCTTCTAATGGGCACCATTTATAAACAATGGAATGCACTAGATTAGTTTATGAATAACAATACCTAATACCAAACTTTTAAAACACATAACATTAATTAAATAGTTTATGGATATAATCCATAATCATAAAAATGTCTCCTTTGAGAAAGTATATACTCATAAACCCTTAATAATGGTTTGTAATGAAAATGAGAATTACCTAAGCATATCCCCCGGGAGTGTCGTAACCAAGAGTGTAGTAAGGCCCATTGTCATGCACCAGTTCCCGTTCGAGTCTATCTCAAAGAGGTGTGTTCGGGTTTTACCCCTAGGTACATATGTGCTAGAGATGCCTCTACCTGCTCATATCCAGACAGGGATTTATTACTCAGAAAACTCACAAAATCTCTACAATACCAAAATTCTAGGAAGATCTTCTATACTATTCCTCAAGGTCCATCTTAGGTCTATGTGCTCTAATCAGAGTTTATCTAAATCTAGCTTACTTGGTTTGTACTAAACGTCCTCTGATACCAACTATAATTCCCCAACCCCAGTTACCCATAGTTGGTGCATTATTACATAACATTGGAATGATCACAAGAAAGATCAAATCTCGAAAGACCGATTGGTTTAGTAGCCTTGGAAACACTAGATATATTAATATATTTTTACATTACATCATAAAGTGAAAAACTACTACAAAATCATATTGTCTCCATAGTCCACACTATTATCCCCTCATAATATCCCTGCAGGTCATTCATAATTTACTTCTTCACATCCTGGGAAAAATAAAACATAGAAAAGGGGTGAGCACAAATGCCCAGTAAGGATAACAATATAGCGGAAACTTTCATAAATAAGAATAAACATTTAAGGCAATGTGTAACTAAAACAAAATTCTTTTTAAACATGAACTTCAACATATTATTGCAAAAATAAAATGAAATAATGCCATTTACTTATTCACATGGATATTCTACTAATCGAATAATCGCATGCAATATCAATAACCACTTTCATAATGATGGAATGAATAATGCCAGACTATCATAACCACATAGCCAAGGCCTCATGCCAAGACTACAAAAAATATTTTGTCAAGGCCTTGTGCCAAGACACTAGTTTGTCTCATGAGACCTACCGATGCATCGAGGAGCTATAGCGGGCTCCACCCGTCACATATTAAGTCCAATGCATTCCCATATGAAAAGGTTTAAACATAACATAAACATTCGTATTAAAACTAGCATACTAAATGTAAATACTTCATCCATAAACCATGAATGGTATAAAAATAACACATCCACAGTCAAACATATCACAAAACCATCAATACAATATAAAAGTTTTGTTTCATAATAAATCAACTTCAAATAAGCGTAAAATCCATCAAAGGATGTTGACATAGATGAAATCAAAACTCTTTTTAGAGAAATATCTCTTTTTTATTTTGAAATCATTTAATAAATAATTCTCTTGGAAAATATTCTTATAATCTTGTAAGGGAAGCTTCGACGATTTTATAATGGCGGAAAATAACTGCACCCGCCATATAAGTTAAACAAACATTCTTACCTTAATTCTGTCGAAAAGGTTAAAAAGAACCTTGTTTGGAAAATGATGGAAATATTCCTTTATAAAACTCTTATAAAAAGTCAAACAAGGGTATAAATGACTTTAACCCATATTCTTTTAAATAGTAAAAATGTTTTGAAATACATTTTTAAGAAACATGGATGTGAATGATAATGATATCCCAGTAGATTATTACGTATAAATAATCTTGGATAATGAAGAGATTGTGAAATAACCCTTAACTTGTAATTTTCCTTGTTTGGGGTAGGTTAACCACCTGTATAATGGTGAAATAATTGTTATTAAATTATACATGAATCATATATATTAATATCATATCATATATGATCTTTTAACATTGATTTGTTAATAATATCTTAGTATTATCGTTGTTTCGGGTGTTAACTTACTTGTTTTATTTTATATGTTTTGTTACATAAGCTGTGTTAGTCATGGATAGGTTGTATCTTAATCATATCCAGAATGATATCAAGTCCTTAGATACTATTATTAATCATCAAATGATAATTATACTTAAATGGATACGATGGAGAATGAATCTCATCGCATTCGTGGAGACGGTAGTCCGTACGTACGCACGAGCGACAATATCATTATTTTGATATTAAAAAAATATATAATTGGATAGTATATCGTATATACAGAATCATTATCATGTTATATTTATTATTTACATGATTTACACATCATTATTATACCCATCGAAATAATAATATATTGAATAACAATTACACCACGACGTGGAGACGGTAAGCCGTACGTACACACGTATGGTGACATGTTATTCAAACGATGGATAGAATACTGAATATAATTGTGCCATATTTATAATAACACCAAAGTATATATAAGATACTGTAGTTATTATTTTATAATGGTAATAACAATGAAAGAAGAAGTGGAAGAAGAAAGGAACTTGAAAAAGGGTGGTGAAATCATTACCTCTTCTTCGGGTTCTTCCTTATGATTTGATCCAAAGGGATCTTAGGATGGATTTATGACTAAAATAAGTCCTCTAGGATGAAGTGAGGGAAGTTGGGATAGTATTTTGGTAGAGTTAGTCCGAACCAAAAGGCTTTGAAGGTGTGAGTTAATGAGAAGGGAGAGTGCCCTTTTATAAGAGGGGTGAGGGGCATCTTTGGAAAAGCTAGAATTATTATTTTATAATAAATTAATTTTCAGTTTATAATGGATCCAAATTGTATTATTTAAATTTTATGGTGGGGATAGGTCGAAAAACACTCAACCAATAGAATTAAGACAGGTTTGGGTTACTATATTAACCTTATCTTTAAGTATTAACTCTTAGTTAATTAGTTTCACTTTTACAATGTCTCTTGTTTTTATATTATATGGTTAATAAACATACTATATACATCCAAGAGACCCCCAAGTGGTCCATTAATGATACCCATATCATGATATAATTCTCTTTTCCGAACCTTATATTTTTAATAATTTAATATCAATTAATAATATAATATTTGTTTTAAAAACTCTTTTATGTCAACTTTGACACTATTCAATAGTTGATTTTTGTAAATCTCATAACAGAATTATTACTTGAAATAAAGGTAATTTAATAATTACTAACATGTCTTATTAACCTATAAAATTAGTTTAATTAATTAAAAGTCTCAAATTATATTTATTTGGGGGTTTATAATATCAATTATGTTAATTTTTTACTATTATGGTAATTACTGCATCGTCATTGTGTCATAAATAAAATAAATTATTTAATGTCTAAAAATTATAAATAAAATATAATTATGTAGGAAATCGTTTTTTATTTCTAATGAATATTTACAATCGAAAATCCAACATATATAACCCTATGTAAAAATTGTTTTTCTAAAATATATGTGCTTGTGTCATTTTTGTATTCATTTTATCCTAATTAAAATAAAGTGTCCCTATCACTTACAAGTGGCACCATGGGGTCCCCAAATTGACCCAAATATGCCCATGGTCGAACATGTATCAACCAATAAGTTTATCACATGTTTTAGGGTACTTTTGTATTATTATAATATTATTTTTTAACCCTTATTTACCAGATTTACCCTTTAACCATGGTAAATAAAATATTTACCGAAGTAATTATTCAACATGTCTAAAAATAAAATTTACCTATTTACACAATTTGAACATCTTGATTCCAAATATGTAATATATTTTTCCAAATTCAAAACATAGAAGTGGCAGAAATAAATTTAAAATTAATTCCTGCTGTCAAAACAAAAAGCGTGTTTTTAAGATATAATAACTATCAAAAGATTGCTACTTGTTTATGTTCGGTTTAATTGAGAAATTATGTACAATGACCAAAATTGTATTAAATGGAAAAACTTTATTCTAAATATAATTTAAAACCACTCAAATTCATAATTTATCACTATTAATTATTTTGATTAAAAAAGATGTTTTTAATTAAAATTTAGTAATTTTCACTCTTCATCAAAATATGAAAGTTATCTGAAAAGTACCAAAATTTCACCTTAGGCTAAATTCGATACTCCTAATCCAAAAATGATGTCCATTTTGAGAGATATAGTTTCTAAAATTTTAAAAGGTAAGTATTACTATTCATAACGGCTAGTTTGATTGGTTGTGGTGTGTTAGAATCTCGAAGTTGCGTACAATGCACGCTACTGCATTATTCAAAGGGAAACGTACCGTGGAAGCTTGGGATGTTTAATTGTAATTTTTTTTGATGTCCCCATTCTAAAAAGTAAATTTATTTAGTCAAATTTAATATATAAAAGTTTAAAATATTGGATTTAAAAAGGTTTTCACTATTAAAAGTCGGTAAAAGTGCTATACTGAAAATGAATTTTTTCTTACATTATGTCTAAGAAACTCATAATATGGACTCTAAAATTATAGGGAATATATAAAGTTTAAAATTTATTTAATACTGTTCATAACCTCTTTTGAACGGCTTTTTTGGTAAGTCATGGTGCGCTTGAACTCAGTGTTGCGTGTAGTGAAAGTTATTGAATTATTTTGAAGAAATAACACACTATGAAATCTTGGGGTGTTACATTCTCCCCTACTTCAATAAATTGTGTCCTCGTAATTTGAAATTGTTATTTGAAAATAAATGGTTGAATATAGAAAATATATTTGTGGGAAAACCCACATCGGAAATTGGGTTGATAAAATTTAGTCTTAATAAGAGGAAAATAGAAATGAAAGGGTTACCACCAAATTATGATATCTATTCGGAGAACATTGGTGGAAATTAAAGACATATAATTGGAGGAAAAACATAAATATTTATAGGTAGTGATTGAGGTCATCAATCACAGACAAGTGTAAAATTGAGGGCCTTAAATTCATCAATCTATGATGATTTAAAATACCATCGGTTCAACAAAACAGATGGTATTAGGATAACACATTTTTTTGTTTTAAGATCCCTTCACTGAAGAATAAGAATTAATTTCATCATTGAATAAGATAAGAAGAAAAATATATACTTGACAAGTAGAGTCTCAAACTTTAACTAAGTTCTTCCACAAACTCATCTTCCACACTAAAAGATAATAGAACTTAAAAATAATATTCTATTTATCCTATTTGTATATGGTTAAAAAATGAATTTATAATTAATCTAGAAGAATCATTAAAAAACCGACATTATTCAAACCAGGACATCATGTGGGTCAGTGGTAGGTGATACACCCTTGTCTCCCTTCGGTTGTGGGTTCAAGTCTTGCGGCCTTGTCGGACGCGATGAGTTGCTGCCCGACCTCCGAGTTTTCCTTTTATGGAAATCCAAAATAATGCAAACTAGAACTATCAAAAATACTTCAGTCCAAAATTTATATGGAAGGTAAACACAATGAAGATCCTTTTTTCCGCATAAGAACATGTGATCACCTTCATCGTGTATTCTTATAAAACACTTCGACATCCTGAATTACCATAAAACCTTATTGATTACATTCATGATCCCTTATTCCTTATATAATAATAGACATACTCTTTCAATCCAAAAATGTTGTAAACCCAAACAATGATGGTATATATGAATCATTAATCAGTTTCAAGGTAGTCAAGAATATCCAATATAATTTATCCAAATAAATCATGTATTATTCTAAAATAACTACCTTGGTAACAGAACCATATTATGGTTTATCTTTCTCTCAACCATATATTTTCCAAAAATTTAACCTTCTATTGAGTCACTTTTATTTGTTCCACACAATCTCAAGTCCTTAATGAAATAGTACTGCAGTACAATCCTTATATACTCCATAATTATTATAACAATTACATTGTTGATACAACACTAAAATGACATAATCAACATAATAACTCTAATCATTCCTCTTCATCTGTGGTAGTATCATAACTTGATTATTATCCAATAGCATCATTTGTAGCATAGTCTGATAACTGGGACATAGGTTCACGTGGTGTCCAAACTCCTTGCAAATAAAGCATTGTACATTTGAAACAATTTTCTTACCCTTGTAGTCACGTACTTTGTGCGCTTTTCCTCCACAATTATAACAAACTCCCATTCCTTTCAGGCACGTTCCAGGGTGTTTCTTCCCACAGTTATCACATATGGGAAAATTATTTTTTCCCTCTTCCCTTTATCTATCTTTCTCTCATCCATCCTTTTCTTCTCTTGCTTCCCTTCAAATCCATAGGACTCAGTAAACTCTTTACTTATCTTATCAACACATGATATTATTTCTTCATATGATGATAATACATTGGAGACTATTTCTATTATAATTTATAGCTTAAGACCATGAAAGATATGATCCTTCTTTTTCTTTGGATCATGTGCCTTGCTGGAGTTATCATTCCTTCTACTGGGCACCATTTCTAAACAATGGAATACACTAGATTAGTTTATGAGTAACAATACCTAATCTAAAACTTGTAAAACACATAATATAAATTAAATAGTTTATCGATATAATCCATAATCATAAAAATGTATCCTTTGAGGAAGTATATACTCATAATCCCTTAATCATGGTTTGTAAAGAAAATAAGAATTATCCTAAGCAGATCCCCCGGGAGTGTCGTAACCAAGAGTGCAGCAAGGCCCGTTGTCATGCACCAGTTCCCGTTCGAGTCTACCTCCAAGCGGTGTTTTTGGGTTTTACCTCTAGGTTAATTTGTGCCAGAGATGCCTCTACTTGCTCGTATCCAGACATGGATATATTGCTCAGAAAACTCAAAATATCTCTACAATTCCAAAATTCTAGGAAGTTCTTCTATACTAATCCTCAAGGTCCATCTTAGGTCTATGTACTCTAATCAGAGTTTATATAAATCTAGCTTCCAAGGTTTGTACTAAACTTCCTCTGATACCAACTGTAACGCCCTAACCCCAGTTACCCATAGTCGGTGCATTATTACTTAACATTAGCATCATCACAAGAAAGATCAAATCTCGAAAGACCGATTGGTTTAGTAGCTTTGGAAACACAAGATATATTCATAAAGTTTTACATTACATCATAAAGTGAAAAACTACTACCACATCATATTGTCTCCATAGTCCACACTATTATCCCCTCATAATATCCCTGTAGGTCATTCATAATTTACTTCTTCACATCCTGGGAAAAATAAAACATAGAAAAGGGGTGAGCTCAAATGCCCAGTAAGGATAACAATATAGCGGAAACATTCATAAATAAGAATAAACATTTAAGGAAATGTATAACTAAAACAAAAGCCTTCTTAAACTTGAACTTCAACATAGTATGAAAAAAATGAAATGAAATAATGCCATTTACTTATTCACATGGATATTCTATTAATCGAATAATCACATGCAATATCAATAACCTCTTTCATAATGATGGAATGCATAATGCCAGACTATCATAACCACATAGCCAAGGCCTCGTGCCAAGACTAAAAATAAGATTTTGTCAAGGCCTTGTGCCAAGTCACTATTTTTCCTCATGAGACCTACCAATGCATCGAGGAGCTATAGCGGGTTCCACCCGTCACATATTAAGTCCAATGCATTCCCATATGAAAAGGATTAAACATAACATAAACATTCATATTAAAAATAGCATACGAAATGTAAATAATTCATCCATAAACAATTAATGGTATAAAAATAACACATCCACAGTCAAACATATCACAAAACCTTCAATACAATATAGAAGTTTTGTTTCATAATAAATAAACTTCAAATAAGCGTAAAATCCATCAAAGTATGCTGACATAGATGAAATCAAAACTCTTATTAGAGAAATATCACTTTTTTTAAATCATTTAATAAAACATTTTACTTGAAAATATTCTTATAAGCTTGTAAGGGAAGCTTCGACGATTTTATAATGGCATAAAATAACCGCACCCGCCATATAAGTTAAAAAAACATTCTTACCTTAATTCTGTCGAAAAGGTTAAAAAGAACCTTGTTTGGAAAACGACAGAAAGATTCCATTATAAAACTATTATAAAAAGTAAAACAAGGGTATAAATGACTTTAACCCATATTTTTTTAAATAGTAAAAATGCTTTGAAATACATTTTTAAGAAACATGGATGTGGATGATAGTGATATCGCAGTAGATTATTACGTATAAACAACCTCGGATAATGAAGAGATTGTGAAATAACCCTAAACTTGTACTTTTCCTTGGTTGGGGTAGGTTAAAATCATTTATAATGGTGAAATAATTGTTATTAAATTATAAAAGAATCATATATATTAATATGATGTCATATATGATCTTTTAACATTGAATTGTTAATAATATCTTAGTATTATTGTTGTTTCGGGTGTTAACTTACTCGTTTTCTTTTATATGTTTTGTTATGTAAGCTGTGTTTTTCATGGATAGGTTGTCTCTTAATCATATCCAGAATGATATAGAGTCTTTAGATACTATTATTAATCACCAAATGAGAATTATACTTGATTGGATACGATGGAGAATGAATCTCATCGCGTTCGTGGAGACGGTAGTCCGTACGTACGCACGAGCAACAATATCATACTTTTGATATTAAAATAATATATAATTGGATATTATATCATATATATAGAATCATTATCATGTTATATTTATTATTTACTTCAGTTACACATCATTATTATTCCCATCCAAATAATAATATATTGAATAACAATTACACCAAGACGTGGAGACGGTAAGCCGTACGTATGCACGTATGGTGACATGTTATTCAATGGATGGATAGAATACTGAATATGATTGTACCATATTTATAATAACATCACAGTATATATAAGATACTGGAGTTATTATTTTATAATGGTAATAACAAAGAAAGAAGAAGTGGAAGAAGAAAGGAACTTGAAAAAGGGTGGTGAAATCACTACCTCTTCTTCGGGTTCTTCCTCTTGATTTGATTAAAAGGGATCATAGGATGGATTTATGACTAAATAAAGGCCTATAGGATGAATTGAAGGAAGTTGGGAGAGTATTTGGGAAGAGTTTGTCAGAACCAAAAGGCATTGAAGGTGTGAGTTAATAAGAAGGGGGAGTGCCCTTTTATAAGAGGGGTGAGGGGCACCTTTGGAAAAGCTAGAAATATTATTTTATAATAAATTCATATTTGGTTTATAATGGCTCTAAAGTGTATTATTTAAATTTTATGGTGGGTATAGGTCTAAAACCACTCAACCAATAGTATTTAGATAGGTTTGGGTTACTATATAATCCTTATCTTTAAGTATTAACTCTTAGTTGATTAGTTTCACTTTTACAATGTCTCTTTTTGTTTTTATATTATATGGTCAATAAACATACTATATACACCCAAACGACCCCCAAGTGGTCTATTAATGATACCACTATCATGATATAAGTCTCTTTTCTGAACCTTATATTTTTAGGAATTTAATGTCAATTAATAATAAAATATTTGTTTTAAAAACTCTTTTATGTCAACTTTGACACTATTCAATAGTTGATTTTTGTAAAACACATAAAATAATTATTACTTCGAATAAAGTTAATTAAATTATTACTAACATGTCCAATTAACCTATAAAATTAGTCTAATTCATTAAAAATCTAAAATTATATTTATTTGGGTATTTATAATATCAATTATGTTAATTTTTCACTACTATGGTAATTACTACATCATCATTGTGTCATAAATAAATAAACATATTTTATGTCTAAAAATTATAAATAAAATATCATTATTTAGGAAATCATTGTATCTTTCTAATGAATATTTACAATCGAAAATCCAACATATATAACTCTTTGTAAAAATTGTTTTTCTAAAAGATATGTGCTTGTGTCATTTTTGTATACATTTTAACTTAATTAAAATAAAGTGTCCCTATCGCTTACAAGTGGAACCATGGGGTCCCCAAATTGACCCAAAGATGCTCATGGTCGAACCTGTATCCACCAATAATGTTATCACACATTTTAGGGTAATTTTTTATAATATAATATTATTTTTTAACCCTTATTTATCGGATTTACCCTTTAACCATGGTAAATAAAATATTTACCGAAGTAATTATTCAAAATGTAAAAAAATAAAAGTTACCTATTTACACAATTTGAACATCCTAATACCAAATATGGAATAAATTTTTCCAAATTAAAAACACCGAAGTGGAAGAAATTAATTTAAAATTAATTCCCGCTGTCAAAACAAAATGCGTGTTTTTAAGATATAATAACTATCAAAAGATTGATAATTTTTTATGTTTGGTTTAATTGGGAAGTTATGTCCAATGACCAACATTGTATTAAATGGAAAAAATTTATTCTAAATATACTTTAAAACCACTCAAATTCATAATTTATCACTATAAATTATTTTGATTAAAAAAGTTGTTTTTAATTAAAATTTAGTAATTTTCATTATTCATCAAAATATGAAAGTTATCCGAAACGTACCAAAATTTCACCTTAGGCTAAATTCGATAATCCAAATCCAAAAATGAAGTCTTTTTTGAGAGATAAAATTTCAAAAATTTTAAAAGGTATGTATTACTATTCATATCGGCTAGTTTGATTGGTTGTGGTGTGTTAGAATCTCGAAATTGCGTACAATGCACGCCACTGCATTATTCAAAGGGAAACGTACCGTGGAAGCTTGGAATGTTTAATTGTAATTTTTTTTATGTCCCCATTCTAAAAAGTAAATTTATTTAGTCAAATGTAATATATAAAAGTTTAAAATATTGGATTTAAAAAGGTTTTCACTATTAAAAGTCGGTAAAAGTGCAATACTGAAAATGAATTTTTTCTTACATTATGTCTAAGAAACTCATAATATGGATTCTAAAATTATAGGGAATATATAAAGTTTAAAATTTAGTTAATACTATTCATAACCTCTTTTGAACGACTTTTTTGGTAAGTAATGGTGCGCTTGAACTCGGTGTTGCGTGTAGTGAAAGTTATTGAATTATTTTGAAGAAATAACACTCTATGAAATCTTGGGGTGTTACATTCTCCCCTACTTCAATAAATTGTGTCCTTGAAATTTGAAATTTTTATTTGAAAATAAATGGTTGAATATAGAAAATATATTTGTGTGAAAACCCACATCAGAAATTGGGTTGATAAAATTTAGTCTTAATAAGAGGAAAATAGAAATGAAAGGGTTACCACCAAATTATGATATCTATTCGGAGAACATTGGTGGAAATTAAAGACATATAATTGGAGGAAAACGTAAATATTTATAGGTAGTTATTGAGGTCATCAATCACAGACAAGTGTAAAATTGAGGGCCTTAAATTGATCAATCTATGATGATTTAAAATACCATCGGTTCAACAAAACAGATGGTATTAGGATAACACATTTTTTTGTTTTAAGATCCCTTCACTGAAGAATAAGAATTAATTTCATCATTGAATAAGAGAAGAAGAAAAATATATACTTGACAAGTAGAGTCTCAACCTTTAACTATGTTCTTCCCCAAACTCATCTTTCAGTCTAAAAGATAATAGAACTTAAAAATAATATTCTATTTATCCTATTTGTATATGGTTAAAAAATGAATTTATAATTCATCTAGAAGAATCATTAAAAAACCGACATTATTCAAACCAGGACATCACGTGGGTCAGTGGTAGGTGATACACCCTTGTCTCCCTTCGGTTGTGGGTTCAAGTCTCGCGGCCTTGCCCGAAGCGACGGGTTGTCGCCCGACCTCCGGGTTGTCCTTTTATGACACTCCAAAATAATGTAAACTAGAACTATCCAAAATACTTCAGTCCAAAATTTATACGGAAGGTAAACACAATGAAGTTCCTTTTTTTGCGTAATAACCTGTGATCACCTTCATTGTAAATTCTTTTAAAACACTGCGACATCCTGAATTACCATAAAACATTATTGATTATATTCATGATCCCTTATTCCTTATAGAATAATAGATATACTCTTTAAATCCAAAAATGTTGTAAACCCCCACAATGATGGAATATACAAATCATTAATCAGTTTCAAGGTAGTCAAGAATATCCAATATAATTTATCCAAATCAATCATGTATTATTCTAAAATCACTACCTTGGTATCAGAACCATATTATGGTTTATCTTTCTCTCAACCATATATTTTCCAAAAATTTAACCTGCTATAGAGTCACTTTTCATTGTTCCACACAATCTCAAGTCCTTAATGAAATATTACTACAGTACAATCCTTATATACTCCATAATTATTATAACAAGTACATTGTTGATACACCACTAAAATGACATAATCAACATAAGAACTCTAATCATTCCTCTTCATATGTGGTAGTATCATTACTTGATTATTATCCAATAGCATCATTTGGGGCATAGTCTGATGACTGGGACATATGTTCGCGTAGTGTCCAAACTCTTTGCAAATGAAGCATTGTACATTTGAAACCATTTTCTTACCATTGCAGTCACGCACTTTGTGCCCTTTTCCTCCACAATTATAACAAACTCTCATTCCTTTCAGGCAAGTTTCAGGGTGTTTCTTCCCACAGTTATCACATATGGGAAAATTCTTCATTTCCCTCTTCCCTTTATCCATCTTTCTCTCATCCATCCTTTTCTTCTCTTGCTTCGCTTCAAAGCCATAGGACTCAGTAAACTCTTTACTTATCTTATTAACACATTATATTATTTCTTCATATGATAATAATACATGGGAGACTATTTCTCTTATAAATTCTGGCTTAAGATCATGAAAGATATGATCCTCCCTTCTCTTTGGATCATGTGCGTTGCAGGAGTTATCATTCCTTCTACTGGGCCCCATTTCTAAACAATGGAATACACTATATTAGTTTATGAATAACAATACCTAATCCAAAACTTGTAAAACACATAATATAAATTAAATAGTTTATGGATATAATCCATAATCATAAAAATGTCTCCTTTGAGGAAGTATATACTCATAAACCCTTAATAATGGTTTGTAAAGAAAATGATAATTATCCTAATCATATCACCCGGGAGTGTCGTAAACAAGAGTGAAGTAAGGCCCATTGTCGTGCACCAGTTCCCGTTCGAGTCTAGCTCAAAGCGGTGTTTTCAGGGTTTTACCCCTAGGTACATCTGTTCCAGAGATGCCTCTACCTGCTCGTATCCAGACAGGGATGTATTGCTCGGAAAACTCATAAAATCACTACAATACCAAAATTATAGGAAGTTATTCTATACTAATCCTCAAGGTCCATCTTAGGTCTGTGTGCTCTAATCAGAGTTTATCTAAATCTAGCTTCCAAAGTTTGTACTAAACTTCCTCTGATACCAACTGTAACGCCCCGACCCCAGTTACCCATAGTCGGTGCATTATTACATAAAATTGGCATGATCACGAGAAAGATCAAATCTCAAAAGACCGATTGGTTTAATAGCCTTGGAAACACTAGATATCTTCATAAAGTGAAAAAATACTACAATAGCATATTGTCTCCATAGTCCACACTATTATCCCCTCATAATATCCCTGCAGGTCATTCATAATTTACTTCTTCAGATCCTGGTAAAAATAAAACCCAGAAAAGGGGTGAGCTCAAATGCCCAGTAAGGATAACAATATAGCAGAAACTTTCATAAATAAGAATAAACATTTAAGGCAATGTATAACTAAAACAAAAGCCTTTTTAAACATTAACTTCAACATAGTATGGAAAAAATAAAATGAAATAATTCCATTTACTTATTCACTTGGATATTCTACTAATCGAATAATCACATGCAATATCAATAACCACTTTCATAATGATGGAATGCATAATGCGAGACTATCATAACCACATAGCCAAGGCCTCGTTCCAAGACTACAAATAAGATTTTGTCAAGGCCTTGTGCCAAGACAATAGTTTGTCTCATGAGACCTACCGATGCATCGAGGAGCTATAGCGGGCTCTACCCGTCACATATTAAGTCCAATGCATTCCCATATGAAAAAGATTAAACATAACATAAAAATTCATATTAAAACTAGAATACGAAATGTAAATACTTCATCCATAAACCATGAATGGTATAAAAATAACACATCCACAGTAAAACAAATCACAAAACCTTCAATACAATATAGAAGTTTTGTTTCATAATAAATCAACTTCAAATAAGCGTAAAATCAATCAAAGGATGTTGACATAGATGAAATCAAAACTCTTTTTAGAGAAATGTCTCTTTAAGTTTTGAAATAATTTAATAAAACATTTTCTTTTAAAATATTCTCATAAGCTTGTAAGGGAAGCTTCGACAATTTTATAACGACGGAAAATAACCGCATGCGTCGTATAAGTTAAAAAATACATTCTTACCTTAATTCTGTCGAAAAGGTTAAAAAGCACCTTGTTTGGAAAACGGCGGAAAGATTCCTTTATAAAACTATTATAAAAAGTAAAATAAGGGTATAAATGACTTTAACCCATATTTTTTAAAATAGTAAAAATGTTTTGAAATACATTTTTAAGAAACATGGATGTGGATGATAATGAGATCCCAGTAGATTATTACGTATAAACAACCTCGAATAATGAAGAGATTGTGAAATAACCCTTAACATGTACTTTTCCTTGGTTGGGGTAGGTTAACCTCCTATATAATGGTTAAATAATTGTTATTAAATTGTACAATAATCATATATATTAATATGATATCACATATGATCTTTTAATATTGAATTGTTAATAATATCTTAGTATTATTGTTGTTTCGGGTGTTAACATACTCGTTTTATTTTATATGTTTTGTTATGTAAGCTGAGTTTGTCATCGATAGGTTGTGTCTTATTTATATCCAGAATGATATAGAGTCCTTAGATACTATTATTAATCATAAAATTAGAATTATACTTGATTGGATTCGATGAAAAATGAATCTCATCCCGTTTGTGGAGACGGTAGTCCGTACGTACGCACGAGCAACAATATCATACTTTTGGTATTAAAATAATATATAATTGGATATTATATCATATATATAGAATCATTATCATGTTATATTTATTATTTACTTGAGTTACACATCATTATTATACCCATCCAAATAATAATATATTGAATAACAATTACACCACGACGTGGAGACGGTAAGCCGTACGTATGCACGTATGGTGACATGTTATTCAAAGGATGGATAGAATACTGAATATGATTGTAACATATTTATAATAACATCACAGTATATATAATATAATGGAGTTATTATTTTATAATGGTAATAACAAAGAAAGAAGAAGTGGAAGATGAAAGGAATTTGAAAAAGGGTGGTGAAATCATTACCTCTTCTTCGGGTTCTTCCTTTTGATTTGATCAAAAGGGCTCTTAGGATGAATTTATGACTAATGGAAGGACTCTAGGATGAATTGAGGGATGTTGGGAGAGTATTTGGTCAGATTTTGGCCGAACCAAAAGGCTTTGAAGGTGTGAGTTAATGAGAAGTGAGAGTGCCCTTTTATAAGAGGGGTGAGGGGCACCTTTGGAAAAGCTAGAAATATTATTTTATAATAAATTCATTTTCCGTTTATAATGGCTCCCAAGTGTATTATTTAAATTTTATGGTTGGGATAGGTCTAAAACCACTCAACCAATAGAATTCATACAGGTTTGGGTTACTATATTAACCTTATCATTAAGTATTAACTTTTAGTTAATTAGTTTCACTTTTACAATGTCTCTTTTTATTTTTATATTATATGGTTAATAAACTTACTATATACATCCAAGAGACCCCCAAGTGTTCCATTAATGATACCTCTATCATGATATAAGTATCTTGTCCAAACCTTATATTTTTAGGGATTTAATATCAATTAATAATATAATATATGTTTCAAAAACTCTTTTATGTCAACTTTGACACTATTCAATAGTTGATTTTTTTAAAACTCATAACAGAATTATTACTTCGAATAAAGTTAATTAAAAAATTATTAACATGTCCTATTAACCTAGAAAATTATTCTAATTCATTAAAAGACTCAAATTTTATTTATTTGGGTATTGATAATATCAATTATGTTAATTTTTCACTATTATCGTAATTAATGCATCATCATTGTGTAATAAATAAATTATATTATTTAATGTCTAAAAATTATAAATAAAATATAATTATGTAGGAAATCTTTTTATCTTTCTAATTAATATTTACAATCGAAAATCCAACATATATAACCTTATGTAAGAATTGTTTTTCTAAAAGCAATGTGCTTGTGTCATTTTTGTATTCATTTTAACTTAATTAAAATAAAGTGTCCCTATCACTTACAAGTGGCAACATGGGGTCCCAAAATTGACCCAAAGATTTCCATGGTCGAACATTTATCAACCAATAATGTTATAACACGTTTTAGGTTAATTTTGTATTATTATAATATTATTTTTTAACCCTTATTTACCTGATTTACCCTTTAACCATGGAAAATAAAATATTTACCGAAGTAATTATTTAAAATGTATAAAAATAAAAGTTACCTATTTACACAATTTGAACATCCGGATTCCAAATATGGAATCCATTTTTCCAAATTCAAAACACAGAAGTGGCAGAAATTAATTTAAAATTAATTCCCGCTGTCAAAACAAAAAGCGTGTTTTTAAGATATAATAACTATCAAAATATTGATACATGTTTATGTTCGGTTTAATTGGGAAATTATTTCCAATGACCAACATTGTATTAAATGGTAAAAATATATTCTAAATATACTTTAAAACCACTCAAATTAATAATTTATCACTATTAATTATTTTGATTAAAAAATTTGTTTTTAATTAAAATTTAGTAATTTTAACTATTCATCAAAATATGAACGTTATTCGAAAAGTACCAAAATTTCACCTTAGGCTAAATTTGATACTCCGAATCCAAAAATGAAGTCCATTTTGAGAGATAAAATTTCTAAAATTTTAAAAGGTATGTATTACTATTCATAACGGCTAGTTTGATTGGTTGTGGTGTGATAGAATCTCAAAGTTGCGTACAATGCACACCATTGCATTATTCAAAGGGAAACGTACCGTTGAAGCTTGGGATGTTTAATTATAAATTTTTTTGATGTCCCCATTCTAAAAAGTAAATATATTAAGTCAAATTGAATATATAAAAGTTTAAAATATTGGATTTAAAAAGGTTTTCCCTATTAACAGTTGGTAAAAGTGCAATACTGAAAATGAATTTGTTCTTAAATTATGTCTAAGAAACTCATAATATGGATTCTAAAATTTTAGGGAATATATAAAGTTTAAAATTTAGTTAATACTATTCATAACCTCTTTTGAACGGCTTGTTTGGTAAGTCATGGTGCGCTTGAACTCGGTGTTGCGTGTAGTGCAAGTTATTGAATTATTTTGAAGAAATAACACACTATGATGTGTTGGGGTGTTACATTTATTTTTTTTAGAAATAAAAGAGATATCCATTTTAGTAGATTTAAAAGATTTCACTGTAGAATAAAATAATTTTGTTTAAATATTTTATTACTTTTAAGTCCCAAAAAATGGATTTCACCACCGACCTGCGCCGGTCGATGTTAGGCCTCGTCTAAGGTAAAATCAATGTTCCGAATGCAACAGTGCCCTCAGATTTCTAATCCCAGCACCCATTCGGGTGTTATTCCACGTTTTCTGGAAAACTGCACGCGCACGTTATTTAATTATTAAATTAAATTCAAACATTTGTTCTGGGATCACCTGGCCTCGGAACTGCACGTCGTCTCAGAGCTTGGTCTTGAATTTTTTCCCATATAATATTAAAATAATACATGGAAAAATCTGGGACATTACATCACACCCACATTAGGGATTTTACTTCACCGAAAAGCCAAAACAAAGGATACTCAAAAAGATGTGGGTACTGCATGCGAATCTGAGCCTCCCGCTCCCACATGATCTCTTAGAGATTCTCGTGCTGCCACCAGACACACACTAAGGGTATAGCTTGACCATGAAGGAACTTTTCCTGCCGATCATCGATCTCCACTGGGTACTCAGCAAAGGTCGCTCTATCCTCGATGTCCAGCTCGCCCCAGTCGATGACGTGCGATGGATCATGCATGTACCTCTGTAGCTACGACACATGGAAGACGTTTTGTACCCTGTCCATCTGAGGAGGTAGATCCAAGCAATATGCCACCTCTCCAACTCTACTCAGACTCTGAAAAGGGCCAAAGAACCTCGGAGATAGCTTGCCGCCTCGGCCAAATCTCTGCAATACCTATCGAGGTGAGACCCGAAGGAACACATGGTCTCCCTCCTCAAACTCTAAGGGCCTCCGCCTCCTGTCAGCATAAGCCTTTATCCAACTCTGTGCAGTATTCATCCATTCCTGGATGACCTGCACCTTCTCTATAGTAGTTCTCACCATCTCTGGGCCCATAACTTTTGACTCTCCTAGGTCAGTTCAGCAAAGTTGTGACCTGCAAGGTTGCCCATACAGAGCCTCAAATAGTGCCATTCCAATAGTTGAATGATAACTCTTGTAATAAGTAAATTCCACCAGTGGTATGTGATCATCTCAGATACGACCAAAGTCATGTATCCAATCTTGAGGCATATCCTCCAGGACCTGGATGGTCTGCTCTGTCTGACCATCAGTCTAGGGATGAAATGTTGCGCTCAAGCATGACTGAGTCCCAAAAGCATCCTGCAATCCCTTCCATAACCGGGATGTGAAACGAGCGTCACAATCTGAGACAATCACGGATGGTACTCCATGAATTTGAACTATCTCCTACATGTAGAGGCATCCCAAACTCTCTACTGAACTATGCTCCAGTATGGCTAGGAAGTGGGCTGACTTGGTGAGTCGATCAATGATCACCAAGATGCCATCCTGTCCCCTTGACGTATGTGGTAAACCCATCACGAATTCCATGGATATCCCGTCCCACTTCCACTCTGGAACCTCAAGGGGCTGAGTCAAGCCTGCTGGCGCCTGGTGCTCAGCCTTTACTTGCTGACAAGTAAGGCACCGAGAAACAAACTCTGCCACAAAATTCTTCATTCCTGGCCACCAGAACTGACGTCGGAGATCCTGATACTTCTTGTCCACGCTTGGATGCACCACCAAGGGGGATGTATGGAACTCCCTTAGAACCTCCTCCCGCAGCATAACTGGTACCACTGTACTCCCTTTAAAAAGAATAACATGCTCTCCGCCGTATGAAAATCCATCAGCTGTAACACCTGTTGATATTTGAGCACGTAGAGTCTCATATCTAGAATCCTCGCGTCATGCTTCCCTGACTCGTTGTAAGAGTAAAGGGGTAAAAAACTTAGACTAAAAGTAAGCTCCCTCATCTCTATCCATGAAGGATAACTGTAAAGAGGCCAACTGCCTCATCCCCTCATCCAGCAACTGCGAACTGGATTTCCTGTTGAGAGCATCCACCACTAAGTTCGCCTTCCCAGGAGTATAAAAGATCTCATATTCATAATCCTGGAAGAACTCAAGACACTTCCTATGCCTCAAATTCAAATCTTTCTAAGAAATGATATATCTGAGACTCTTGTGATTAGAGTAGATGGTAAACTGATCGCCCATCATGTAGTGTCACCATATATTCAACGCGATGAATACCACTACCATCTCAAGATCATGGGTTGTGTAGTTATACTCATGTGGCCTCAACTGACGTGATCCATAGGCAATCACCGCTTTCATCTGCATCAGGACCAAACCAAGACCATTTCCTGATACATCGTAGAACACTATGTACTTCACACCCCCCTCTGGTAATCTCAATTTCGGGGAGCTTGTCAGACTCTGTCTCAATTGCTGGAAAGCCTGCTAGCATTTCTCGGTCCAGACGAAAGGCTGCCCCTTTGAGGTCAAAGCTGTCATGGGTGCTGAAGTTCTAGAGAAATCAAGAATGAATATTCGATAGTAGCCTGCAAACCCAAGGAAACTCTGCACCTCTGTCACGCACCGGGGTGGATCCCATGCTAGTACTACCTCCACCTTGGATGGGTCCACTACTACACCATCTGCTGAGATAATGTGTCCTATAAAGTGTACCTCCTATATCTAGAATTGGCACTTCGAGAGTATCTTGTATAGCAGGTGCTCTCGGAGTGTGTCCAAAACCATCCTTAGGTGTCTCACGTGATCCTCATCAGACCCATAGAATACAAGGATATCATCTATGAAGACCACTACAAATCGATCTAGATAGGGATGAAAGATCCGTTTCATGAGTCCCATGAACACTGCCGGGGCCGTCGCCACGCCGAAGGGAATCACCAAGTACTCATAGTGACCGTAGCGACATCTGAAAGTCTTCTTCGGTACATCCTCATCCCGTACTCACAACTGGTGATAGCCTGATCGTAGATTAATCTTCGAGAACCATCGTAACCCTCTCAATTGGTCAAAGAGGTCATCGATCCTCGGTAGTGGATACCGGTTATTCACGCTCACCTGGTTCATGTGCCAGTAATCCACACATAGTCTCAAGATCCCGTCTATCTTCTTGGAAAATAGAACTGGGGCCACCCAGGGTGAAAGGCTGGGTCTTACAAAGCCCTTCTTCTCCATGTCGTCCAACTGCACTCTCAGCACAAAAATCTCTGCAGGAGCCATCCGATATGCTAATGCTGATATCGGCATCGTCTCGGGTTGTAACTCAATGTATAAATCTATCTCATGATGGGGAGGTATCCCGAAGATATCCTCTGGAAATATATCCTTGTACTCAGCCACTACTGCTGGAAATTGGAAACTCTTAACATCTATCGTGCCAAGGGATATGCTAGACAACTGATGTGAAATCAATTGTGCCTTCCTATCCACGAGTCCATCCTGTGCTGCATGGGTCTCTCTTTCCCCAGCGAAAGAGAACCTCATTCCATCACTGCGGACACACCGCACCCTTCACCTAAAATAGTCGATCTGGGCCTAAACTGTTTATAGACAATCCATACCAACAATGACATCGTAAGGTCTTGACGCTACCAACAAGAGGTTCAAACCGAAACTCTCACCTCCAAGGGTCAGGTCACACTACCTATAGAAGTGTGTGATATTTGAATATTCTCCAGTAGGTGTTTCTAAGCATAAGAGTCAAGTCAACGGCTCAACTGGAATCTCACTGTCTCGGACAAGATAAGCATCCAGAAAGTAATAACTATTACCTTTGTCTATCAGTACGGAAACCAAAGTTGAAAAGACACAAATTGTACCTCTAATAATTCCGGGTGTACCTGGGTTATAATCATTTTCCGCCTGCAGCTATCCCTGCCTCTATCCCCCAGCTCCCTGAACCTGGGGGGGACCTCCTGGTGGTGGTGGTGGTTAAAGGTCAAAATGTAAACAACCTCTAGCTTCTCTCCCAGCTCCCCTACCACATCTGCCACCCTACATATCTATCTTCTCCACACGTTGCCTCTGCCTTGGTGGTCCATCCACTGCTCCCGTGTCAGTAGTATGGTGGGTCGGACAATATAAATCAAGATGTCCCCTTCCATCTCATGAGTAGCATTGCGTCTCTCGAGGTTAGTTGGATGCGCCCTGTGGACCATGTATAGTAGATCCCCTATCTTGGGATCTCCTCTGAAAATGTCTCCCAATCCTGGGTCCCTGGCGTCGGCTCCCTGCTGCCGAGGTCTCTACTCCATCTTGCCCACTACTGACATCTGTCGGTTGTCTCTTCTCTACCATGAAGCTCTCGACCTCCAAAGCCCACTTGAGCACCCCAGAATAAGTAGGAATACTCATAGGGATAATGCTAGCTTGGATATCTCTGTGCAAGCCTCGCTCAAAATTCTGAGCTCTGAAGTACTGATCTCTGAACATATCCATCGAGTATCGCGAGAGGTCGGTAAAACTTGATGAATAGTCAGCCACCGACATGGTTCCCTTCTATAGATGAAGTATCTCCTGTATACGTACTACTCTCAGGGTAACCAGTGAAAAGTTCTCTATGAAGAGACCCTCAAACTCCGACCATGCAAGAGTCGCCTCGTTGTGGGTCTGGATAACCAAACTCCACCATCGTCCTGCCGAGCCCTACAGAAGGCTCGCTGCTAGGATCACCATCTGGTCTGCTGGTGTCCTGACCAAACGGAAGACTCTGGTCACTGCCTCAAGCTAGTACACTACTGCCTGAAGGTCAGGATCGCCTCCAATCCTGAGGGGTATCTGTCTCTGAAACTTGTGGAGTGTGCTCAACCTACACTCCTCCTCCACTGGTACAGCAGGCACTAAACACTACTCCACAGGTGGCGGGATAACGGGCACACCACCTGATAGTAAAACTAGGGGATCTGGTCCCTGTATTGAGGATTCATCACTGAAGGGGTCATCCTCATGATCTAGCTATTGCATCCAAGAGGATGCACGTCGCAGAGGAATCCTGTAAAGAAACAAGATGTATCCCAGTTAGTGAGTATATCTGGAGAGCTGACTCAAGAAGGACATGGAAACCACAACCCATTCCTATATGATGTATGTACCATTTTCCCCCTATAACTAGTATTCTCATGTTCTTAGTCGAAAATCATGTTATTAGAGTCCTGGTGTATTGATACGTAGGCCGCCCGCACCAACACTCGGGTCCCTGGCCTGAAAGCTAATCTTGAATCACTTAACACTATTTCCCCAAACCAACTCAGAGACTCTCGGTCCAATGGTAGAACTGACGACCTCTGATACCACTCTGTCACGACTCGTCCCAGTGGGGCCCGAGCCGCAACTCCACAAGCTTGCCTCCAATAGGCCAGGGGCTAGTGACTAGCACCGAGTAGGAATACTACTAACATGGGATGCATTTCCTATAAACCTTTACAGACGCACACACATCTCTAAGCCCACAAAGATGAAAAGTGAAAAATATTAAAAAGGAAAAGATGCATGCATAAACTAAAACCCAACCAACAGAGTACTACAGGAAAGTAATGTACAAGAAATTAAATCACTGTTCAAATAGTACAATCCCACCAAAAGAAAGTCTGTAACAAAGTAAAACCTCTAAGGAAAGCTACTGGTACTGCAATCTGTAGCGGTAGGAACACACCTCAGCCCGCTTGATCTCACTGAGAACCGTCTGGTCCTGGTCCATCTAGAATCATGTCAAAGGCTCGCTCGTCTGCACAAGACATGACACGTGCAGGCAAAGCCTGTGCAGGGGTGAGTATAACAATACCCAGTAGGACACCCTGAAACCATAAATAAAATAAAACAAGGGAAAATACCACAAAGAAGGATAGAATCATCTCCACACAGTATATTTCTATAGAACATATAACAAGAATATCCAGATATAATCATACACAAACTACCATCACGATACCACCACTAGGATCGAGCTCGAAAATTCCACTAAGCACGTAATAAAGAGAACACACACCTAGGTATGAAGAGAGAGATACAAAGTACTTGTTCCAAGAGAACACACTCAACAAGTACTTTAGGAACATGATGCTCAGATGACGATCACAACCAAGTCATGGGGTGATTCTGACAACTCAGTCTGAGCTAATCTTCTAAGCAGAGGATCGACGCCCGGGTAATTCTGGTCACGTAGATACCATGAACTCTACCTAGGGTTCCAGGAATGAATATAGGATCCGACTCTAAGTCTCACAGAGGGGATTCCAACAACTCTATTCAGGAAGTCCTGCGGAAGGGATCATACTCCTACATAAAGGAAATGATACCAGAATATTCAGGGAAAAGACCAAGGGTACAAACCCTAAGAAAACTAGTCCATGTCATAGAAGACAAGTGGCTCAAACCATGAATAATTGGTTACACATGTTGTAGTATAGTTACATGACGTGTTCCTTGACCCCAGGTACTGCCCGTGAAAATGGCTCGTGTCATCCGTCCAAGCCGTGTAAAACAAAACTACATGGCATGTAGAAGAATCACATGCCGTGTTTCGTAACTCCGGGTACTGGCCATGTAAACGGACCGTGTCATTTGGCTTGTCAAATAGAAAGAAACTACACGACGTGTAGAAGAGTCACACACCATGTACGAGCACCTGGGGCTCACTCAGTGTACACTAGCCATGTTCCCATACACGGTCTCTGTCCGTGTCCGTGTCACCTTCCCATTTACCAGTACATGGGGTATCCCGTGTATCTGGCCGAGTCTGGCTGGGGAATGTTATAAACGCAGTGTCCTTGGCCATGTACCCAACCCGTGTCCATGTACTCCCGGAGTACATGCCAGGTGGTCCGCCGATGAACACATGTTGTGTAGCCCATACTACACGGCGTGTACTTGGGATTTTTTCAAGAGGCACAGTCTTCCTCCTCACGCCGCGGTTGAACCTCCAGATCCTCGTTTTCTCGTCCGTTCATTCTGATACTCTAGGTATTGGTTTGTTTCATCATAAGAACACCGTAACATATGTTTTCAACTCTTAAATCCGATCATAAACCTGAAACGATCCATCCAAAGAAAAACATACGAAAACTAGTATCTCTCGATCCGCTTCAAATCGTCTGCCGAAACCATTGTCGCACCTCCATGACATCGCTTCGGGGTTGGATCTACAATCTCGGATCGTTGCGCCAACAAACGAATGCGTAGGGACTGATTTCCACCAAGAACTCATAGAATGCAACGAAGAACGCGAGGGAGAAAATACTAGAATCAATCAAGAGGGACAAACCTCTATTTTTGTTTTTGATGATCCGAGTTCGTCTCCATTAGATCAAAACAAAAAAAACCTCAAAATCCCCGCAAAAACATGTCCTGCACAAATAATCGATCTGCGGGCTAATCTGTTACTGGATTAGTCCACGTTCGTCGTGGAAATCAGAAACAAAGAATGAAAAAAACATCCTACCTGAATTCCATGGCGTTCTTTGGTGAAGATCCGGTCGTCGCTTCGTCTTCACTGGAGAAAATCGTCATGGACATCGTCTCCATGTCGGGAGGTCTTTACTAGAGCCTCTAGAGCCGCCAAGGGTTTCAGGGTTCTGAGGTTTGTAACCCTGGACCCTTGAACATGCCTTTATTAAAAAAAAGGTAAGAGATATCCATTGAAGTAGATTTAAAATATTTCACTGCAGAATAAAATATTTTTATTTAAATTGTTTATTACTTTTACATCTCAAAAACAGTATTTCACCACCGACCTGTGCCGGCCGATGTTAGGCTTTGCCTAAGGTAGAATCACTGTTCCGAATGCAATGTTGCCCTTATATTTCTGATCCGAGCAACCATTCGAATTTTATTCCAATTTTTCAGGAAAACCGTACATGCACGTTATTTAATTATTAAATTAAATTCTAACTTTTTTTTCGGGCTCATCGGGTCTCGGAACTACACGCCGTCTCAGAAAAGGGTCTCAAATTTATTCCCATATAATAATAAAACAATACATGGAAAAATCCGGGACATTACATCCATATCCTTATCAACTTGGTGAACAAAATCTAATTGGGAAATGAGTTTCGATTTTCATGTTATTCATGATATAATTAAAAATAAAAGTCAAGAATTTAGAAAATAATAAGGAAATAATGAGATATATCTCTAGTTCATGGGTTAGTTTACACCAAGGAAATCAAGTCTCTTGATGTATCAAATCATCATAATTGTATGTGGTATTTCTTTATTACCTTGTTCTAGATTACACCAATATAATTCACTTGATATCTCATTACATTCTCTCATTCCCATTTCCAGATTTTACTCTTAGAGATGAGATAACATCTTGTAGGAATGTTAATCTTCATGCCTTTTCTATAGTTTATTTGACTTCAATTATATCATGATACACTCTATATCTATTATGTCATCTATATGCTTCTTATATTTATATTCATCTTCTTCTTTTTTATCCCTAAAAAGATCATCAAAAAGTGTGGATCCATTACATAAAGCTTCCCCTCCTTGTTTTTTACTATGTGAAAGTACTTGAACCCCTCTAGAAAGTTTTTATAGGTGATGATATTCTATTTATCTAGTATAGATCACAGTGTTATATAACCAATGTTGGTGTTTTCTATCTTATCGGAAATTAATAAACTTATTATATAATACTCTAACATCCTTACCAATTAGACATTATAGATTAATTTAATCATATAATTTCTCCCATTATTTAAAAAAACCATAGTATCCCTCACTACTAGAGTAAAAATTCTCAGTCACTTATTCATTCAAGTGGAAATGATCATTGAAAGTTATACTTTTTTCCATGCAAGGGATATTTTACCGCAGAGAGTGTCTCAAGGAAGGATTTATATTGGTCAACCACATGGACTCACAACTCCTTGAACTATTGTGTAAAGTCCTTATTTTACAAATTGAATCCTTGATTTACTCAATAATTTTCCTCTAAAGTGAATAAACTAGATATAATTAATTATTTTCTATGAGATTTAGTTATGTGAACCCACACATCTAAAGAAGAACTTCAAATTTGTAGGATGTAAATTCAACTAGGACTGAAGAGCAAATCATACACTATGTTTTGTTAAAATTTAAATAATTATAGTCATTACCACTTGATATATTATTGAGTGTTTAATTATTACCTGAATAAAGCTTTTTTTCTATTCCATATGATCATACTATGTGATCATTCTCACAACTGAATAATGAATTAAGTAGAAAACATTGATCACATCTTAATTTGTTTTAATCATTGATTTTTTTAACATTTTACATGATCAGATAAAAATGAATATTCAAAAAATAATAATAAACCATGAATAAATTTTAAAAAATGTGACAGATCTTTATCATTTATTATTGGTCGATTAATTGGGTGTAAATGAATCAAATGTGACCATAGTGGTTAAATTCCTTTGTTTTGTCTAACTTGTATTGTAAATCTCACCACATTCCAATGTAATCACACCACATATATAATAACACATGTTCTTAGTGTGGTCCATATCTTATAACATACCTGAAATTATACATAAACATTAAAGAAAGTAAAAAATACATTCAGAATAATTATTGTGGATGCAAAGACCCCTATACATATAAATTGCCGAAAGAAAATGTGTTGACCATAAAAAAGAAATTAATTTTTACATTTATCACATACAATTTAAATTACTAATTAAATAAATGAAATTACATATATAGATAGGTATTATGATTATGAATATTAGTCGGTAAACAATAATCTCATGATAGAGATTTAATTTTTCAAAAAAAATTACCTGATCACATTGTAAATGAATGAAAAAAAACTATCTAATTTAAATTAATCAAATATTAATTGAAGAGACCTATACTATTTCATTTAACTTCATAATATTTTCAAAGAAAAATATTTTATTTAAATTTATTAGGCCCCTTGGTGACCTAGAAAACTTTTAAAAGGGGTTTTTGGCCTTTTTTGGTCTTGAAATGGGTCAAAACTACCCAGTTCAGTCATTGGTTCGGTCGGTGGTAGTACCCCTATTAATGGAGTGGGGGAAATGAGGGAGTGGTAAGGGAGTATTAGAAACCCTTTATATCAAAAAATGTATTTTTAAAATTTGATTTCCCACCAATGTGGGAAGATTTATTAAATTTCCCCCTCTCTATGGGGTGGGAAGATCGTGGTTGTAAAGACCCGTAAAATTCAAGGGAAATTTTTTCTTAATTTTCTTTAGAATTTTACAAGAGCGCGGTTTCAGACGGCACCTGATTCCGAGGCCCGGAGTGCCCGGAATCAATTTCCGAAGTTTGGCTCGGGTACGTTCAGTGAACGAACGAGCGGGAATTCCTAACTTTTGATCCGGTGCTCGGAATTGAAATCTGAGGGCACCGATGAACTCGCAGCGCCGATTTTCGCTTAAAGAGACCTTTTCGGAAGTTGCGTTTGTTGCGGGTTGGAAGTTAGTTTTTGGGTTTTTAGTTTTAGTTAAATAAAATTTGTGAAGAAAAAATTTTATTTTAACTAGATAAATCCTACCAAAGGGAGTTGGGAGTGGGACCCACATCCACTTAACCTCCCTTGGGAGGATTAAGTGTGGTGGGGCCCACATGAACCCCAACTCCTCAAATTCTCTCAAAACCTCCCCTTTAACCCATTTCAATTAATGTTGACAACTTGACTTAATTAATTGAAGAGGGTTAATTTAAATTTCAAACCCTTTGAAATTCTAAGAGGAGGGTTGTGTAATAAAATAAGCTTAAGCTTATTTTATTTTGTTGGGTTGGTTTCCTTTGTTCTTGAGAGGATTTTGAGAGCTTCTCCTTCATCTTCAAGCTTTGACGAAGAACGCTCAACTTGACGAAGAACGCTCAAGTTCCGACGAAGAACGCTGCTCCGCCCTTCTTCGTCTTCCGTGTCAACAAGAGGGAACACCGATTCCTCCTCGAATTCCCTTCGTCGGCATACGAAGATTCGCCAACGACGTATCACATCGGACGCACCTCTTCGTCATCGGATTTTACGAACGACGACCGCGACGCCCGACCTCCGCGACGTTGTCTTCCGCGGGACGTTGTCAAATCTTCGAACATATACCCGAGGTAGGGGTTGTTGATTTATTGTTTAATTATTTCATTCTTGATCGTGGATCTAGCATGTTTAACGTGAGGCATTGAATATTTTAAGTTGTGTTATTATATAACGTGAGGGGGGCCGGACCGCATGAACACGACCGAACCCCCTCCATCGTTCATGTTGTTTTATCTTGCGGGTGGAAGCAAGGTGGCGTGGTGCCGTCGCACCACGCGGATAATTGTATGTTTATCTTACGCGATGCCGTCGCGCCGCGCCATGGAAGAAACATCAAGAACGCGACGCCGTCGTGCCGCGTTGAAGAAAACAAGGTGCGGCGGAGGGGCGCGGTGCCGTCGCACCGCGCCGGACGACGAACACCGCGGCCGGTTCCGGGCCGCGGCGGAACGAGGAGATCGACGGCCGGGCCGCCGGCGTCGGAAGCCGAAGAGGGGACCGGATTTTCCGGTCCCGTTGGAGAAAACCGGCCGGCCAGCTGGCCGGCCGGATGGTAATAAACCGGGGGAAATTAATCCCCCGGCCAGCACACAAAAACCCCCCTCTTTATGAGGGGGGTGGTTCCTTGAAGGGGGGCAGGAGGCCCCCCGGTTTGTCTTCAAGCCGGCCCCCACGTGGGGGCCGTTTTTTTAGAAAGGGCGCGACTATGCCGCACCGCCCCTCTCAATCAAGCGGGGGGCTTTGCCCCCCCGTTTCCTGCCAATCAAGCCCCCCACGTTGGGGGGGGGGCGGTTTGCAAACAGGCGCGGCTAAAAAGCTGCGCCACATCTTCAATCCGCGGGGGATTGATTCCCCCCGCGCTGCCTCCGTGCGGCGCCAGGCCGCCGCGCCGCCGGCCGGGCCGGGTCGACCCGGTTCGGGTTGACCCGGTTCGGGCCGACCCAGGGGGGTCGGGCCGGGTCGGCCCGGACCCGGACCCCCCGTTTCGATTCAGATTTGGTCTTTTGGCCATATCTTGAGCCACAGACGTCCGATTGACGAACCGTCTGCGGCAACGCGATCCTTGGATCGAGACAGTCGTTTCGATATATCGCACTCAAGGTTTCGGATTACTTTGAGTTCGGCCGGGTTGGTTCGTTCACGAAACCAACCGGGCCTTCGGAGTGGAAACGCTCATATCTTGAGCTACGGACGTCCGATTGACGTGCCGTCAGCTGTGTTGTGTTCCTCTTAGTGAGACGGATCTATTGTCATACTCCGCCCGAGGTTTGGACGCAGGTGGAGTACGGTAGGGTTGGTTTTGCTTTAAAAACCAACCGGGCCCCGGGGACGAAAATGCCAATAACTCTCAGACCGGGCGTCCGATCGACGCGCCGTCTGTTGCGTTGAGTTCCTGTTGACGATATGGAACTTTTTGATACATCAACTCTGGAACTTGTGACAGTTGATGTATCAGCCTCTCGGCTCGTGGAGCGGACCCTCCGAACGAGCTTGCTGTGTGCGGGAACCCTAGTGCTGGCTGCGACTGTTACTGTGACTACTACTGCTACTACTGCTACTGTGACTGCGACGACGACAGTACAGAGATCCTGTGTGGATTCGACGACGATGACTACAGCACTCAGCGATCCTACGTGGATCAGTGCTATAGGTCCTGTGTGGGCCCGATCCTGTGTGGATTCGACGACGACGACTACAACACTCAGCGATCCTACGTGGATCAGTGCTACAGGTCCTGTGTGGGCCCGATCCTGTGTGGGTCCGATCCTGTGTGGGTCCACGCTCAGTGGTTCTGTGTGAGCCAGCGCCTACAGGTCCTGTGTGGGCCCGATCCTGTGTGGGTCATTGTGGGGGTTAGTTACCTATTGATCCTTCGTGGGTCCGACGACTTAGATGGATCATAGATCATCTTTATCGTCCTTTGAAGAAGTATACCTGTGTGAGATGAATCCTTTTGCTTTCCTGTGTGGATTGTGTTGTGCAATCCTATGTGGATTACATTTTGCTTTCTTGTGTGGAATACGTATACTTTCTTGTGTGGACTGAGTTGTACTTGGGCTCGGAGGTTGGAGCATATTTGAATTGATGACTTAGGTATATGTATGGGCATATACCTAAGCAGTGTCGGTTGTTTCTTCGTGATTGTACCTTTTTCGTGGTTTATCCTTTGTGGATTTGAGAGACCTTCAGGGGTCTCAGGGACCTTACTGAGTAGCTTATACTCACCCCTGCACGGGCTTTGCCCGCACTACGTTGTGTTGGTTGCAGACGACGGACAACGTTGACCTTAGCTGAGGCTTGCAGAGCGGGACGGTACCCGGAGGTGGACCACTGGGCGGGACGTGCTCGGAGCGGACGGCGGGACCCGTGGAGCAGAGGAGCTATTTGTACCCACCCTTCAGGTGGGATTTCCAGTGGACAGCTCGGTGTAGCGGCTTTTACTTTTCAGTTGTTGTTTTCCCTTTCGAGTTGTACTTTACTTTCAGTTTGGGTTTGTATAATGGCCCATTTACTTTTTCGCACTTTCAGTTGTACTCTGCTTTTGTTTAGTGTTTACTTTCCTCTTGCTTACTATGTGGTGTTTGTTTACTTTACAAAGGCAATGCCTTCCCTTTTTACCGGGATTTACGCCTTGGTGCCAGTCGCTAGCCCCTGGCCTATGGAAGGCGGGCTTGGGGTAGTCACGGCACGGACCCCGAGGGCGGGTCGTGACAAATTGGTATCAGAGGAGTTCGGTTCTACCGCGAACTCTGATCTTTTCTTTGTGAAGAAATAATGTTTAGCGTATTGAGTGTGGTTATCAGTCCAGGGAGTCTAGTGTTGGTGCGGCGGCCGACGTATCCGTACACCAGGACCCTGACTTCTGATTTCCGACTTAATGCACGAAAACATTGATTGCGTGTGTGTTTCAAAGTTTTCTTTGTGATTTCCTTGTGTCAGCTCACCAGGTATACTGTTGACCGTGGCGCACCGATTTCCTATTCAGGATGGCCCCATGATGGCAGCCAGCTAGGGTTCCGAGAGTCGAGCGTGACGATAGCCCACCGAGCAACGGGGCCTCGGTGCAGGGCCCTTTGTCAGCAGTGGCACCGGCGGTAGCTCTACCCGCCGAGCCCCCGATGCTTCCAGCAGCAGCCGCTGACGATGCACGTCGCCTCAGCGCACTGCATGAGTTTCAGCGCCAGCGACCACCCAGGTTTCGCGGGGAGACGGATCCCCAGGCAGCAGAGGACTGGCTGGAGGCAGTGGTTCGAGTGTTTAGGCTAGTGAGGACACCAGCAGACCTCATGGTGATCCTCGCTGCGAGCCTACTACACGCAGCAGCAGGACGATGGTGGATCTTGATGCTCTAGGTGCACGATGAGGCATCTCTACTTTGGACGGACCTTGAGAGCCTCTTCCGCTCGGAGTTCGTCCCAGCCACCCTTCGTGCGGTGCGTATCCAGGAGCTTCTTCAGCTGCGGCAGGGCAGCTTGACGGTCGCTCAGTACTCGGCGAGATTTACCGATCTCTCGTGCTACTCGACCGACATGGTACGTGACCCATTCTTCCGGGCCCGGACCTTCGAGCAGGGTTTGAGACACTAGATCAGGGCATCGCTGATCTCCCTCAGCATACCGACTCAGACAGGAGTACTGGAGCGGGCCCTTCTGATCGAGAGCTTCTTTGCTGAGTCTACACCAGCACAGAGACCCACCGCAGGGCGGCACGTGGCAGAGTCATCTGCAGCAGGCAGTCGGCGGATGACTCAGGGGTCCAGACAGACCAGACCTTCGGGCAGACGACCTCAGGACACTGGCTCAGCAGTGCGGGGCACACAGCGCGGAGCCAGTCTTTCGAGAGGCAGACAGTGTTACTCCTGTGGCGGGATTGGTCACATGGCTCGTGACTGTCCGACCCGCCATGCTGATGATCAGCAGTTAAGTGAAGAACCTCCCAGGCAGAGGCAGAGGTTCGACCGTGGCGGTCCACAGGGAGTAGGTGAACATGCGAGAGCTCAACTTCAGGAAACCGAGGCCTTCGATCATGGAGATCTGGGAGCCGATGGACAGGAGCAGAACTAGTGGATACATCCTTTGTACTTCTGGTTCCTTGATTGCATTTGGGTAGCGTCTTGTATTATGAGCTGCAATAATAAAAGACGCATACCTTTGTGATATTTTCGTTCCTGTCCTCTTTCGTGATGTTACTAAGAGGTTCCAGTTTTAGCTGTTGACTTGACCCTCACTTGTGAGACATCTACTGGAGAAGACCCAGTTACCACACACTGATGCCGACGGTGTGACTCAACCCTTGGAGGCGAGAGTAACGGTTGAATCTCTTAGTAGTAGCGTCGAGGCCTTACGACGTCATCCATGCCATGAATTAACTAATCATGATGGGATTGACTGTTTTAGGCAAGGAACGTGGTTCATCCAGGGGATGAGACCGGATTTCTCTTATCGGAAAAGAAGAAATCTTGCAGCTCTGATGGGACCGGAGATGGTCCAGGCCACGTCAGAGAAAGTCCAGGTCATCTAGGAGCGGATGAGGATAGCTCAGAGCCGGCAGAAGTCATATGCTGACTGGAGGCGGAGGCCACTAGAGTTCGAGGATGGCGACCACGTCTTCTTGCGGGTCTCACCTCGACGTGGTATTCGGAGATTTGGCCGAGGCGGCAAGTTATCTCCGCGCTTCATCGGACCCTTCCAGGTCCTCAGCAGGGTCGGCGAGGTGGCTTATCGCCTGGCTCTACCACCTCAGTTGCACCGGGTGCACGACGTCTTCCACGTGTCTCAGCTGAGGAGATACGTGCACGACCCGACACACATCATTGACCATGGGGAGCTTGACGTTGATGATGGGGCGACTTTTACGGAGGTCCCGGTGGAGATAGAGGATCGACAGGAGCGGGTCCTGCATGGGCGATCGATTCTTCTTGTGCGCATCAGATGGCAGCACGAGAATCTCCAGCAGAGCACATGGGAGCGGGAGGCTCAGATGCGTGCTCAGTACCCTCATTTGTTTCCCTAGTTTTTGATGTATCTTTACGGGGACGTAAAGCCCTGAGGTGGGAGTAATGTAAAGATCCGTAAAATTCAAGGGAAATTTTTTCTTAATTTTCTTTAGAATTTTACAAGAGCGTGGTTTCAGACGGCACCTGATTCCGAGGCCCGGAGTGCCCGGAATCAATTTCCGAAGTTTGGCTCGGGTACCTTTAGTGAATGAACGAGCGGGAATTCCTAACTTTTGATCCGATGCTCGGAATTGAAATCCGAGGGCACCGATGAACTCGCAGCGCCGATTTTCGCTTAAAGAGACCTTTTCGGAAGTTGCGTTTGTTGCGGATTGGAAGTTAGTTTTTGGGTTTTTAGTTTTAGTTAAATAAAATTTGTGAAGAACAAATTTTATTTTAACTAGATAAATCCTACCAAAGGGAGTTGGGAGTGGGACCCACATCCACTTAACCTCCCTTGGGAGGATTAAGTGTGGTGGGGCCCACACGAACCCCAACTCCTCAAATTCTCTCAAAACCTCCCCTTTAACCCATTTCAATTAATGTTGACAACTTGACTTAATTAATTGAAGAGGGTTAATTTAAATTTCAAACCCTTTGAAATTCTAAGAGGAGGGTTGTGTAATAAAATAAGCTTAAGCTTATTTTATTTTGTTGGGTTGGTTTCCTTTGTTCTTGAGAGGATTTTGAGAGCTTCTCCTTCATCTTCAAGCTTTGACGAAGAATGCTCAACATGACGAAGAACGCTCAAGTTCCGACGAAGAACGTCGCTCCGCTCTTCTTCGTCTTCCGTGTCAACGAGAGGGAACGCCGCTTCCTCCTCGAATTCCCTTCGTCGGCATACGAAGATTCGCCAACGACGTATCACATCGGACGCACCTCTTCGTCATCGGATTTGACGAACGACGACCGCGACGCCCGACCTCCGCGACGTTGTCTTCCGCGGGACGTTGTCAAATCTTCGAACCTATACCCGAGGTAGGGGTTGTTGATTTATTGTTTAATTATTTCATTCTTGATCGTGGATCTAGCATGTTTAACGTGAGGCAATTGAATATTTTAAGTTGTGTTATTATTTAACGTGAGGGGGGCCGGACCGCATGAACACGGCCGAACCCCCTCCATCGTTCATGTTGTTTTATCTTGCGGGTGGAAGCAAGGTGGCGTGGTGCCGTCGCACCACGCGGATAATTGTATGTTTATCTTACGCGATGCCGTCGCGCCGCGCCATGGAAGAAACATCAAGAACGCGGCGCCGTCGCGCCGCGTTGAAGAAAACAAGGTGCGGCGGAGGGGCGCGGTGCCATCGCACCGCGCCGGACGACGAACACCGCGGCCGGTTCAGGGCCGCGGCGGAACGAGGAGATCGACGGTCGGGCCGCCGGCGTCGGAAGCCGAAGAGGGGACCGGATTTTCCGGTCCCGTTGGAGAAAACCGGCCGGCCAGCTGGCCGGCCGGATGGTAATAAACCGGGGGAAATTAATCCCCCGGCCAGCACACAAAAACCCCCCTCTTTATGAGGGGGGCGGTTCCTTGAAGGGGGGCAGGAGGCCCCCCGGTTTGTCTTCAAGCCGGCCCCCACGTGGGGGCCGTTTTTTTTACAAAGGGCGCGACTATGCCGCGCCGCCCCTCTCAATCAAGCGGGGGGCTTTGCCCCCCCGTTTCCTGCCAATCAAGCCCCCCACGTTGGGGGGGGGGCGGTTTGCAAACAGGCGCGGCTAAAAAGCCGCGCCGCCTCTTCAATCCGCGGGGGATTGATTCCCCCCGCGCTGCCTCCGTGCGGTGCCAGGCCGGCGCGCCGCCGGCCGGGCCGGGCCGGCCGGCCGGGCCGGGTCGGCCCGGACCCCCCGTTTCGAATCAGATTCGGTCTTTTGGCCATATCTTGAGCCACAGACCTCCGATTGACGAACCGTCTGCGGAAACGCGATCCTTGGATCTAGACGGTCGTTTCGGTATATCGCACTCAAGGTTTCGGATTACTTTGAGTTCGGCCGGGTTAGTTCATTCACGAAACCAACCGGGCCTTCGGAACGGAAACGCTCATATCTTGAGCTACGGACGTCCGATTGACGTGCCGTCAGATGTGTTGTGTTCCTCTTAGTGAGACGGATCTTTTGGCATACTCCGCCCGAGGTTTGGACGCAGGTGGAGTACGGTCGGGTTGGTTTTGCTTTAAAAACCAACCGGGCCCCGGGGACGAAAATGCCAATAACTCTCAGACCGGGCGTCCGATCGACGCGCCGTCTGTTGCGTTGAGTTCCTGTTGACGATACGGAACTTTTGGATACATCAACTCTGGACCTTGTGACAGTTGATGTATCAGCCTCTCGGCTCGTGGAGCGGACCCTCCGAACGAGCTTGCTGTGTGCGGGAACCCTAGTGCTGGCTGCGACTGTTATTGTGACTACTACTGCTACTACTGCTACTGTGACTGCGACGACGACAGTACAGAGATCCTGTGTGGATTCGACGACGACGACTACAGCACTCAGCGATCCTACGTGGA
This sequence comes from Viscum album, assembly GCA_963277665.1. Lineage (NCBI taxonomy): Eukaryota > Viridiplantae > Streptophyta > Magnoliopsida > Santalales > Viscaceae > Viscum > Viscum album. The sequence continues at coordinate 953,611,968 of OY728143.1, read as the reverse complement.
TCAGTGCTACAGGTCCTGTGTGGGCCCGATCCCGTGTGGATTCGACGACGACGACTACAGCACTCAGCGATCCTACGTGGATCAGTGCTACAGGTCCTGTGTGGGCCCGATCCTGTGTGGGTCCGATCCTGTGTGGGTCCGCGCTCAGCGGTTCTGTGTGAGCCAGCGCCTACAGGTCCTGTGTGGGCCCGATCCTGTGTGGGTCATTGCGGGGGTTAGTTACCTATCGATCCTTCGTGGGTCCGACGACTTAGATGGATCATAGATCATCTTTATCGTCCTTTGAAGAAGTATACCTGTGTGAGCTGAATCCTTTTGCTTTCCTGTGTGGATTGTGTTGTGCAATCCTGTGTGGATTACGTTTTGCTTTCCTGTGTGGAATACGTATACTTTCCTGTGTGGACTGAGTTGTACTTGGGCTCGGAGGTTGGAGCATATTTGAATTGATGACTTAGGTATATGTATGGGCATATACCTAAGCAGTTTCGGTTGTTTCTTCGTGATTGTACCTTTTTCGTGGTTTATCATTTGTGGATTTGGGAGACCTTTAGGGGTCTCAGGGACCTTACTGAGTAGCTTATACTCACCCCTGCACGGGCTTTGCCCGCACTACGTTGTGTTGGTTGCAGACGACGGACAATGTTGACCTTAGCTGAGGCTTGCAGAGCGGGACGGTACCCGGAGGTGGACCACTGGGCGGGACGTGCTCGGAGCGGACGGCGGGACCCGTGGAGCAGAGGAGCTATCTTTACCCACCCTTCAGGTGGGATTTCTAGTGGACAGCTCGGTGTAGCGGCTTTTACTTTTCAGTTGCTGTTTTCCCTTTCGAGTTGTACTTTACTTTCAGTTTGGGTTTGTATACTGGCCCATTTACTTTTCCGCACTTTCAGTTGTACTCTGCTTTTGTTTAGTGTTTACTTTCCTCTTGCTTACTATGTGGTGTTTGTTTACTTTACAAAGGCAATGCCTTCCCTTTTTACCGGGATTTATGCCTTGGTGCCAGTCGCCAGCCCCTGGCCTATGGAAGGCGGGCTTGGGGTAGTTACGGCACGGACCCCGAGGGCGGGTCGTGACAGTGGTGGTGGCTAACTACCCCATTTAATATTTTTTCTTTTGTAGATTTTAAAATCACATCCCCACTAGTTTTTAATTTTTTTAATTTTTATTATATAGACTTTGGCATCCCCATGATATTTTATTTTATTTTTCTTTATTTTATTCAATTTTTCTATAATTCCATAATTATAATTTAGCATTTTCCACAAATATTTTTAAGATTCACCTATCCTAAAAAAAATTCTATCAAAAATAATACATTTATAATGATGGATTTCACATGAATGTTCTACCATATTGATTATAATATTTATACACACACACACACAAACAATCACCCACACACACATGTCTATATATATTCTCATCATTTTCAAAAACATAAAAAATATATTTTTGATCTGATTTAATTCTTCAAATGATTGTATCATTGATTTTCAATTACATATTGATTACTCCTTTAGTTTGATGGGATGGTGATGATTCCCTCTGCTTTAATTTAATGAAAACTTAATTTGGTAAGGATAAAACAATCCCCTGACCCCTATGATAACAATTTTTGGTATTGGGGATTGCAATGGTAGTTGCTGTGTTGAGGGTTTAAAATTTTTATCATTAGAATGACATTAAAATTTCATTTTATAGGATATGAATACTAGTAATAAAAACTAGGATATCAGTTGAAAGAATATAAGAACAAAAATAAATTGAACAATTTTTTCATTCGCTTTGAAGGTTTCTTCAACAATTGCTCATTTTCTATGATCGTTTCTCAAAGGAACTGATGTTAGATCCCTATAGATCATCCAGAAATAATTTTAATTTTTTTAATAATGCAGACCATAGATATTCCGGTTCTAGTGTAGATATACTATGATGTGTCTGATTCCCCAATGATCGCCATAATATTGTTACATAAATCTGTGAAGGAGAATATGTATCGATTGTTTAGATCAACTGCTTCTCTTCCTATGATGTGGAGGTGATGAGAGGGTATCTATGAAATTCAAATTGTAAATATTCAACAAAGTAAGTTCCTTCTATTAAATATATTGCGATGTATACATTACTCAGAAGTGGCTACCTAGAACCCAAATATATAGTATGCCTTAAATGGTCCATGAGTCAATTATTTTTACCAATTAACTAGGTCATGAATGTAATTTATATTTTTATCACATACCTTCAATAGAATAAAAATATTACATGATAAATGGGAGTCACTAACATGATTTTGTTTTCCCACAAATATTAAATGAACATTGAATATGGAAGTAATATTCATTGGTGAAATATTTCCCCAGACATTTAATTGTATACTAGTACAGACATTAAAAAAAAATTTAAGTCAATTATTATATAATCTAATAAAAATGAATTTATTTATTTCTTGGTAATAATTCTCACATGGACTTCTCATAGAGCACATGGTGGGGCCCACCATATCCTATACTCCTATACATTAGAATATGGTCGAACTACTAAATGCTTGTATTAATGAAACTCTTTTTCTATATCTTGAAAACACTTATTAATAATCATAGAATCATTGTGGAGTCCAGAGACCCATCAAGACCACTTAAGGATATAAGATTGGGTCATAACAAAAAAAAACATTCCTACAAAAACATGTTGGGTTATATCATCTCTTTTACTCTCAAAGTCTCATAAATAATGATCCATACTTTGTGTCACCATCCTTTAATACTTTATTATTAATTGAAATTACAGGATTGGATTACCTTCTTATACTATGCACATGGATTTTTCAAAAGGGCTACCTTCTTGATCGACTATGCATGAGATATCACCCCTTTTGGAAGCAAGAAATTTATCTTGATCATGAAATTAATTAAATACCCCTAATGGTGCACCCAATGCTAGTTACCAAACTAAGATATAAATTCCATGGTTTTCATATCACATAATAGTACATAATAAAATAATATAAACTAATAATAATATCAATTCAAGAAACTATTACACGTGTTTACAGATTGTAACTACCATTGAAACCTAAAAAATGTGGTGTTTGTATTGTAAGTTCTATCCTCATGGTGTCTTATACTCGATATCACCATGTGAAAATGTCATGTGAAGAAGTCTCAAATATTGTGATATCCCATCATCTGACAGTCAAACATCATATGTATATTGTCTACATGATGTGTCTAGACCATGTGAAATATATTAAGGACTAATTTTACAATATCTATGGGTTCTAATTATAGATCGATAGTTTTTATAAACTTTTGATATGTCATGTAATATAATGAACTTAACATAAATATAGTATATGTAGAAGTATCAACATTTTTATGGTTAGATTAATACGTGTATACAAAAATTACATGCATGTATTATTAAACAAAGTACAAAAAGCGGTTGGTATATGGAACCCACCCACAAAATCCACTTGTATAAAAAGTAAAGATATATGTCCCATGATTGAATTAGATGACTAAAATGCATGGACAAGCTTATTTAGGTCACATATGATGTTCTTATATATTTATATGGGAGAAATGTGATGTACTCATCTGTTGACAAATGACATGTCATGTATTCATTGACATAGTCAATTTACCTTGAGTAATATAGAAAGGAAAAGTTAAAATATTCTAGATTGTAGTGTTCCATGACTATTGGTAACTTGGGGTCATTAAAAAGGGGATTATATTGGTATATATATAGTTTTCGTAATACATATAATGTTGGACATGTTTTTATATATATATGAGAATATTTTATGGAGATCACACCAAACCCCTTATTATATTTATTTTTTCTATTTATTTTCTAGAGGTATATATTTTCTTAAATCTATGAAATATATATTCCATGTATTGTTTTAAAATATTCAAAGTCCCACATGGTGATATACTTATGCCTCTTGATAAGGATAATGTTTTGGAATTTTTTTATTTCAAAAAGAAGAAATTATAATAAAACCATATAAAAAATGAGTTTCATATGGATTCAAATTGATTTGTAATGTTTTCATAATACACTTATCAAATGTTAATGTAAGTAGGATACTGGTATACTTGAACTAAAATATGAATGTGAAATAATTAAATTTTGGTTTTCGTATCATGCTAGATTGTATATTTTACTATAATCTACTATAAATGGATTAAATGATATCGATTATGAATGGATTTAAAGGATTTAATTCATTGAAGGAATTCAGTGAATAATTCCAACCTGAACAAATGATTTCTCATATATTAATAAGGTCGATGTGTTTCATTAAATGAAAAATGAAATAAATGGTTATATAAATGGATGATATACCCCCAATTTTTATGATCAATTATATATAAGTATCCTAATACTATATTCCTTATGGGAAATTTTTTATGACTAAGTGAATCTTTGTGAACCACTTCTTCTTTATGTTATCCTCAATAAATATCTTGGGATCCTTTGGGTAATGTAATCCCATTTGAGGTGGGAAATATTTCCCACTTATACAGTAGTATGCATCAAGAATACCCCATAAAAAATTTATTATGGTACTTATTGATATCTAATTATTTATATTTATGCTCATAATTTATATTGCATGTTGATTTATAGGATATATTAGGAACATATATGGGTTTCATTTTGTTTCTATTGTTCATATGATGACCCCCTAAGACCCTAATATTATATCCTTCCACTATGTATTTTAATTAAGGGAATTTATATTGTCTTTTATCTAATTATATGAGAACTAAAAACCTATTAATTGTATTGATGTTTTTTATCTCCATTGATCAATTATGTAAAGGTGTTGTGGGATTCATGTGTTATGTTTTATAATTCCCCATGAAATGATTAGTTCATCTTGAGAGTAATGTAGTTTAGGATGATAAATTAAATTCATGATTATATAGATTTTTCATTATATATGATTAAAGTAATGATTTGGTGTCTTATTTTTGAATAAGTTACACACTTAGTTAGGTTTAAGACTTACCTGATGACATTGTTTTTAAAGAATTATAATTGTTTCCTAGTAGACCCAAATAATGATCCCGAACAACATCATTTGATTGGAATTTAAAATAAGGTATAAAACCATAACCATTTATATGTGATGAATAGTTTGAGTACATAATGGATATTGTCACTATTTTTTTGTAAACCCACTAAAAACCTTACAAAAATATGTTGAAAGAAGATACATGTTTTTTTAATTTTTTTTGGAACTCTTTGTACATTATAAATTTACGTGATTTCATGAACATAGAAAACAATGTATGGGATAACATAATTAGAAAATTACTTGATGAAATATACAAAAGATAATATTTTATTAATTCTAGGTTATATATGATGGATATAGTGATAAGTGAAGAGTCACCACCAATAAAGTGTGAATGATTTATTTTTCTTACTCCAGCGTTTTATGCTATTTCATGGAAAGATAAATTATAGTTTACCAACAATATTTACGGTGTTAAGGATTCTAATTGGTATTTATCAAATATCAATAGTAACACATTAATGACTGATTTGAAGTTAAATGGGTTATAATCAAATGAATTCTATGTTTTGTTGTAAGATTTAATACCTATGGATATATATTTCATTATACATAAAAAGTTATGACACACATTAACTATAATTTTCCTATTTTTCATAGATATATGAAATAAATTTAAAGGAATGGTGAAGTTTATAAGAATTTATATGGAAATATATGTCATTTTTTGTGAATTTGATATGTTCTTTCCACAATTACATTGTGATATTAAGGTTAAATTGATGGTTCACTTGGTTAGAGAGATCAAATTATTTGGTTATGTATGTTAAAGATAGATGTACCCCATTGAATGATATATGAATTTTTTAAAAGGGTATATTAAAAAAATTCTTTTTATACAATTTTACTATAGAATTATACATTGTGGAGGAATACATTGAATTTTCCACTAACTGTCTATCTAGTGTGGATAATATTCGTTTCAAGAAATCTCATAATTTTTGTATCTCTGTGGTTGATGAATTTTTGGAATAGGTTTTTTTTATAATTACCGTAATAATATTAAGGATCAGTGAAAGCCTAGTTTATCAAAAAAAGGGAGAAAAAGATATTAAAGGAGGGTGGATGGGGTCATACAAACATCATGCCCTCATTCTAATGATGAATTATCATAATCACAGTAGAAGACATCATAATCATCATGCCAATCAGAATCATAGATTAGGATTAACATCACCTTTAGGTATTACATAATATTATAGTGGGTTTTCCATTTATTGAATCTCAAAAAATAATTTTTAGTTATTTGAATCCGCTGGGTCTTGAAGATGGATATATAATACACATAATAAAGGGGTTATAGGATTGTTTTGAGGTAATATTTTTTGGAGTTATCTAAAAATCTAAATTCAATTTCATAATAACTTTGATGTCTAGTTAGAGGACCAAATTTACATGTATTATCTTATAATGGTTATGTAATTAGTAGTTATACGTTTTATATGAAGTAAAATGATGAATGTTGTATAATCTATAATAGAAGTGTTTATATTGTGGTTGAAGATATGAAAGTATATAAATCTAGTTTAAATGAATAAATCATACATTGTAAATAGTGAAGAAGTATGGTATTTTTATTAAAACGTATTCTAATCATTTATTTTTCAATGAAAATGTGTTGATAGAAGTTTTGAATATAAAATAAATGAAATGGGATTAATGAAATTGAATTTATGAAAGGATGGATACGATGATGAAATAGTCATAATGGTATCACAAGTAGTAAGAGATTTTAATGCTCTATATCCTATAGAAAATGGATAGTTGTTCTATTATCGTCTAAAACAAAAAAATGGTAAAATTAAAATTCCTTTGAGTGTGACATTTTTATTGGGATGGAATAATAAATTTTTAGTGGTTTTAAGGTAGGAAATGTATTTTTTGTTTGAGGTGGACAAAAATATGGGTTTTGGATACATGATAGAGTGGTCATATCTCGTCAACCATTAATGAAAAAAACCTCAAAAATAGTTCAAATTTTTATAATTATTTCATACACACATTTTTTCTCACAATATTATGAGTTCACACTTATTTTTAAATAATCTAAATAAAAATTTTAACTAGCTTTTAAAATACTGGATTCTTTACCAAGTGATCCTACCAATATTTATTGACATTATTTTTTCAATGTTGAAATTTATAAAATGTTATCAGATTACTAAAATATGGTTGAAAAAGTATTTGATCTCTATATCTTGACATATTTAGTAAATATTATTAAGGGTAGAAGTAATAGTAACAATTTTGATGTATCATAAAATGTATTTTGTCTACTAATTAGCCCCAACATGTCTATTTTTTTGTTACATTAATACCAACACTCCAATGGACATGATGATTGATCTAGATATGATGTATATTGTTTCTCTTGATTTGAAGGTAGTTATTTTGGAATAAATTAAGGCCATATTATTATATAATTTCATAATTTTACAATACAAACTCAAATAATAAAACATTTAATTACCCATTATTATCCCTTAAATAATATATATATAATATAATAATGTCAGGAAAAATTAAGACTAAATGTAATAGGAAAGGATAAATGATTTTTTAGATAGTTATTATGAAACAAAATCATTGGGCTTCCAAGGGGAAAGTAAAACACCACCGACAAGTTATATATATAGAGATCATAAACCGAGGAACCTATGAAAATTTTGTTTGTCTTTAAGGAGGGGAATAATTTAAGGAACATTTTTATTGGTATTATATTATTTGAAATTACATTTATTAATCACTTTGATTAAAAAATTTCAATTTATGAAACATTATATGAAGATAGAAAATAAAAACTGTGCATTGAAACCACTATAACTATACCATAGAGGATAAATTGGTTATAGTTCACTCGAAAAAAATTATATGTATTTTAAATCTAATGTAAAAATTTTCTATGATATAAAACAACAAAATAAATATATTTAATTTTATATATAAGTATTGATGAATTATAATCTCAATCCACATCTATCACATATCATGTTCTATGAAAAGAGTATATTTGAAATAAAAAGGGAAAAATAGTAGATAGTAACACACAAACAGTATGCAAATTGATGTAAGTACGATATCATATAAATTTATTCTTCTTTTACTTGTTTATATAATAATGACTAAATTATTTTCCTATATTTTTTATTCTGTTTAAAAAAAATAATTTACATCTACTATACTAAATAAACAACTAGATTTAGTGGCTTTGATGTGTCCAAAATAGTATGGTTTTGTTAGAGGGTCATTTTTTAGAGATTCACCCTAAGCACACTAAGAAAGAAAATACACATGGGGATATAGATGGAAAAATAAAAAGAAAGAAGAAAAAAATAGATTCTCTAACAAAAATGTTAGTTGGAATGCGGATTTGATATCCACATCTCTTCAAATTGACCAATTATAAGAATAAATACAACAACAATTTTAAAACAAAAACCTACTCCCCAGATCATAGAGTATCCATTCAATAAATGGTATACCACACCTTGTGTAATCAATTGTTTGATAATAGTTTATGCTAAATGTGAATTAAAAAAATACTAATACCTTTATTATACTAAAATACCATAGGTTTGAATTTATTTTCATTTATATTTATCGACACCAACTCATCACCTTATTATGAGAGGAATAATGTAAACTATCTAAGGCAATAATTTATATAACAAATAATTTAAAAAAATCATGTGAGGGTAGGGACTCACAAAGATCATGATCTATGTTGCAAGATACATATTCCTCTTCATTATCTTAATATACACCAAGTCAAAATTATTATTGGGTGTTTTATAGAATGGGTTTTTAAAATCATTAAAATACAAAATGATAATTAGGTATGGTATTTTAATTTAATTTTATTATAAACCCCTTATATAATTAATTAAAAAGGTTTGAATTGTGGTTTGTTATTATAGAATAAGAAAAAAAATGGGGAAATAGATGGTCGATTCAAGATAATATGAAGGATCAGCTAATAGATCGAATGTACATTCTGAGACTTCCTTCAAACCACCAATTTCATGACAACAATATACAATGTTATAAGGGAAAAATAAAACCAAAATTGTATATGAAGGGAAAATATATTGATATTCAATTACTAAAATGATTGGTCATGAGACTCTAAGTGAGACTATTAATCATTAATGACTAGGATCCTCAATAGTGAATATATACATGAGGTATATTTTTATATTTTTTTCAAAAAATTAATATGATATGTTAATTATAGATTAATAGTTTTAAAACATTATATAGGATTTTATATAAAAAAATTGTGGTAAAAACTTATAATATAAATTTTTTGATATGTTAATACTTGTGTAACTTTTATAGAAAAACCAACCATTAAAGAAGTTAAATTTTTAGTAAGAGTACACATATTAGAAAGTATGTTTGAAAAAAAACATATGGTTGGATCTATTAATAGCTATAATAAAGGGGTCATTCCCTTCTCTGCTATCGTAAAAAATATGTTTTCATTTTTCTCCATTAATTATTTTTTTAAGAATGATGATATTTTCATTATGAATAGTTTGGATACTCAAAAGATATATATTATTTGGATACAATGTATATATAGACACAAAACCAAAAAAATATTATGTTTATTATGAATTTTTAATTCAGTACATTCATCTTTTTACAAATAAAAATAAAATTATATGTTATATATTATGTTCTATCTAGTTTTTTATGTTAAAATTGGTTTTATTTACCTCCATGAACAAGTTATGATGAAAAGGAATGTGTATATGAAAACTATGTATTTCTATATGTGGATAAGTATTATTGTATATATAAAAATATTTTAAGAGATAAACATATATAAAAACAAATTGCCTATTCATTTTAATGTTTCCATTGTTTTTAATCAAATTAATGATATCAATTGTGATTATTTAATTTGTAAATGTATAAAAGATATATTATTACATCCATAAACTAGAAAACCTAAATAGATATTTATAAATGTAATAATAATTTATTTTAAAATATTTATTAAATATTTATTTATCTAATTTTCTCTAGTACTACCAAGTCATTCATAAATCCATATATTCAAATTAGGAAATATTTTTTTTTTAAAATGAGTGGCTAGTTTACATGGTGCAAGAATGTAAAGACCCGAAGCCAGACATACATAGATATTACATTACTTTTGCAGAATACTTAGTACATAACAAAAACACACACAGAAGGATCGTAATAGTTTAGTGTCTTGGGAAACTCGGAATATAATCTTCTAATCATGGTGAAAGATCTTCAACATCTCCCATAAAGATCTTCCTTTTTTTACCTAAAACCTTTCTTTATATCATAGGGAAAAGAAAACATAAAAGGGTGAGCTCAAATGCTCAGTAAGGGTAAACAAAAGAAATATCAATCACATCGTATACAAAAGTACATAACTTTTGGAAATCTTAACCTGCAAAAGAGATCATAATTTCATAACATTGGATAAATAATGGCAGTGAAATGTAATCACAATAATCATAACAAAAAACATGAAACTTTGGGGCATACACACATAACCATAGAGAATCCTTTCTTGTTAGTCAGGACTCATTTCCAAAAATATCTTAGTGGACAAAGTCCCTTTCTGAACCGAGTCACCCTCGTTTCAGTCCTGTTTCACTGAACCGGTATAACCTACCATTCCAGCCATGTCTATCTCATGAGATATAAAATCCTTACCCAATGCATTGGAGGGAGATATAGGTCCCACCCATCTCATAATTATACCATTCTTATTTTTGCCAAAAAATCATAAACCATACATCATTGAATAACCCATGTAATAAAAATGGGAATCTTAAACATCATGACATCATAAAACAATTCATATATGATAAAGGAATTCATAAAAATAATTCCATCACAACATAATCAAATCAATGTAATAAAATGGATAAAAAAAGAACCCTTTATTATCTTAGATGGAAAATAATTTTGATAAAACACTTGAACTTCATTCTTGAGGAAAATATCCTTTCTACTTCAAAAATACTTTTCCTTTATTAACATGTCATACAATTTTAAACAAAAAGAAGTTGATTAAAAATAAACTTGAAAACTTGTAAAGGAATCTTCTTGGAAATAATTGTTTAAAAATCCATACATGCCGTATAAGTTAAAAAAACATTCTTTTCGTACTTTTGTCGGAAAAGTCAAAAAAGTACCTCGTATGAAAAACGACAAAATATTACTTTCATATCTTTTAATAAAAACTCACCGAAGGGTAAAATTGGATTTAAAAAATTTTAGGTGGATGGAAATAATATTACATATTGAGGAAACATAGATATGGATGATAAAATACACCTCATTAAATACCAAAGTATAAACAATCTCGGATAAAAATGAGATTGTGATATTTCCCTTACATTAGGTCTGATTTGCTGCGTAAGTGTACGAACCTCCTGTATAATGATTTAAATTATGTCATTGACTTATTACAGAGTCATATTCATCGATATTATATCATATATGGTTCACTTATGACTTTATATTATCCGTTCTTTTGTAAATTCATGTTAAAGTAGCGTTTTGGGTAAAATCGTCTCATTTGTCGTTCGTGTTTTAACTTGTAATTATTCATTTGATTACTTAGATCATTATTACTTAATTATAGAATATAAAATATTATTTATATATAATATGTATTAATAATATACATATATATAATGGATCGATAAATGGAAAGAAATACACCGTTCATGGAGACGGTAGGCCGTATGTACGCATGAACGCTGTTTTCGTTTCCTTATTGAATTGAGTGGAATTAAGTATATGACATGTATATATATACACATAAATCCAGTAGCTTTATAATTTAATATATTTCATTATTATTTCTTGTATATACTTTATAATCGTTCTTAAATGTTTAACATGGATAATGAATCTCATCGCGTCGTGGAGACGGTAGTCCGTACGTACGCACGAGTGATGATATCATTTCCATAATTATTGAATTGAATTGGAGTGGATGATACAATATATCAGAATAATTATGATGTTATAATAACTATGTATAGTTATTCTTTACACCATAATACCCATCCATTTAAGGTGTTGGTGGAAAAACAGATTACACCACGACGTGGAGACAGTATTCCGTACGTACGCACGCGCGGTGATTTCGATTTCCGTATGATGGATAGATGGTGAATTAGGATTGTTTCATACATATAATAACATATCAGTATATTATTGATACTGATGTTATTACTTCATAATGAAACAACTAAAGAAGAATAAGTTGAAGAAGAAAGAAATTGAAAAGATCGGTAATGGATATTACCTCTTCTTTTAAACGCCTCTTTGAATCCTCCACTTAGGGAACTAAGATTGCTCTTTGAAGAAGACCAGGACCTCTAGGATTATTCTAGGGAAGTGTATAGGAGTAATTGGCAGGGGTTGGCCGAGCTAGAAGGCTAAAAGTGGTGTGAGGAGGAGAGGGAGGAGGTGCCCTTTTATAAGGGAGGAGATGGGAACCTTTGGAATTCTTAAAAATATTAATTTATAATAAATCTAACCCCACTTAAAAACCTCCAAAAATGACTCATATTCGAATATTAGATGAGATAGGGTTGTAATATCATCAACCAATAAAATTTAGACATGTTTCGATCTTATTTTAAACCTTATCATTTTTATTTATCCTTATTTAATCTATTTGTGTTTATTTGTGGTAATAAAATTCTAAATTTTAAATTATAACAAATAATTACTTATTTGTTGTTAATTTTCCATAATTGTTTAATTTATAACATTATAGACCATATAAATTTAAATTTATAATTTTTAAATATATTTGTGATTTTTAAACAATTTTATAATATTTTATTTTTATAAAATAACAATAGTGTCAATTTTGACAATATTCATTTATTTAAATTTAAATAAAATATATACAGAATATATGTTCGAACAAAAAGATTTAATATAATCATAAGAGGACATATTTATCTAGAAAATTAGTTTACCACATTAAATAGTTCATATAATATTTATTTTATTATTTTTAAAACCATTTATTTTGTTTATCTCTTAATAAAATAATTACTACATCATTTTTGTATAATTATTTAATATACTTATTTTTTGCATAAAAATTTAAAATAAAATCCTATGATGAAGATAAATATATTAAATTTCACAATAATACTTTTACTCGAATTTATCATCTTAAAATAACAATATTTAAATTGTTATATTTATTAAATTATGAAGGTGACAACTTTGGCATTATTTAAAATAAAATAATATAAGTGTCATAATTGCTTGTATAAGACTCCAAATGGTCAAATATTCGACCATTAGATGATTATAGTTTCAATTTACATGACCAATAAGTTTTGGTCAGGGTTTTGTGCCTTTTATGGTCACTATTAGTTTAATGAAAACTATATTCTTGATTTTTCACTAGATAAATAATTTCTGCATCACTATTGTGTCACAATTAATGATAACTATTTAATACCAAAAAAATTCTAAATAAATTCTCATGATGTAGATAATTTTGTTAGATTTATGGATACTATTCATGTTTTAAGTTTAATGATGTTTATCACTAAGTTAAAATTATTATACTTATAAGATTTAAGAAAGTGACATGTTGTCACTTTCTTTGGTTTTAATAATAATTAAATTATTTTCATGGTCAAAATTCCATAAAATGAATCTAATACGACCCTTAGTTGATATGGGTTTACTTTTATCCATCAAATAGAATTTTTCAATGTGATAGGGTAATTTTATAATATTATATTTACCCTTAATTACCCGATTTACCTTTAACAATGGTAAATAAAATTTACCGTAGTTACTATTCATAATTCCCAAAAATAAAAAGTATCCTATTAACATAATTTGGACCCACTGATTCCATATATAGAATCCATTTTTCAAAATTCAATACACAGAAGTTGTAGAAATTAAATTAAAATTAATCCCGTTGTCGAATAAAAACGGGTTTTTGTTTAAAACATTGCAAAAGATTGAATTGATTTAACCTACGAATTCAAGGTAAAATCAATGCTAATGACATAAATTATATCAAATGGTAAAAATATATTCTATTTATACTTTAAAACCATTCAATATTATAATTTAACCACATAAGACATTATGATGGAAAAAGTTATTTTTAATTAAAATATAGCGTGTTTTTACTATTCATTAAAATATGAAAGTTATCCTAAAAATATCAAAACTTTATCTAATGTAAAATTTTACATCCTGATTCAAAAGAAGAATTTTATTTTGTCAAATTGAACATATAAACATGTCAAAAACTAGATTTAAAGTGGGTGCGCCATCAAAAGGCGGCAAAACTGCATTTTTTGAAAAATACTTATTTTACCCGAAAAATTTATTTTGTTCTTATAAAATGTTCTAGAAAATGTGTAAGATGAATAATAATGTTATAAAATTCAAAATTTAGTTAATACTATTCATAACGGCTAGTTCATGACAATATTATAATAATATATCATTGTTTATTAAAACCTGGTATTGCGTACAACACACGCTATTGAGGAAAGTCGCGATTGCGTGTAATGCAAGCCAAGTCAGGGTTGTGTGTTGTGAAAGAATCCTTCGTTGTTTCATATAAAAGAATCCAACCATATTTCATTTATACATTTAATATATATATATATATACTCAATGTTGCGTAGAATAACTATTATCAAAATTATGTGTAACACGGTCCAAGAATAGTGTTGCGTATACTACAAGCTAATACGGTGTTGCGTATAGCGCAAGGTAATCTTGGTGTAGAATACAACACAAGACATTAATGAAATTAAAATAATATTTTTCATAAAATCTCGGGGTGTTACATTCTACCCCCCTTAAAATGAATTTCTCCCTCAAAATTCGTCGGGGTTATAAATGGTTTACTATTTGAAAGTTTCTTTGATAGATACCCACATCGTAAAAAGGAATACCAAAACTTATCTTTAAAAACTAAAGTATAAAACGTAATGGTTTCCCAAGTTAACTAATCACTGGGTATCCACATAGGAGAACATAGGTGAAAATATGGACATGGAAGAGAAATCTAACCGTCATGTTCTGATGGAGAGTGGTAGAGGACATGGCTATGAAAAAGCCAACAATCACAAAGCCATAAATTTGTGATGATCTAGGGTATCATCTGATTCATCGGATATAAGATCACTAGGACAACATTTTTGGTTTTCAATATCATTTCCCTAAAGTTGAAAATTTTGAATTAGAAGAAATACTTACTTGATTTTGGTACAATCTCACTGTTGTTCCTGCTTTGAACAGTTTCCACTTCATCTCTTAAAGAAATGAAGTGTTAAAAGATCATGTGATAGAATGATCGGTCATTCTATCTGTTTCAAACAAAAGGTTAGAAATAGTTTCCAAATATTCATAAGTCCGTCTTTTGTGAGTTTGAACTTATACTTCATATATCATACCTCTTAATAAAATAAAACTAGTTTCTACTAACCAGGGACTTCCTGTAGTCCAGTGGTAGGCGATAAAGGCCAGTCGCACTTTGGTCGTGGGTTCGATTCCCACAGCCTTGATCGACGCGATGGGATGTCGCCCATCCTGCAGGTTGTCCTTTTTCTAAAACTACATTACTATAACATCCCATCAATAATATCGAAAAAAAAGTTCTATCCTTAAACAATACTAACTTATATACAACATAATCCATTCCAATCTTTAGGATTATCTAAAATACTTTGGTTCACTCTCATAACATAGTGAAAACGATTACTAGAGATTTAATACCCTCTTTGATCCCCATATATCGTAATACTACATTCCTATCTTGTTGGTCACATTCCAATCATTCAAAGGCCTTAATCATGTATTCTCTTGAATACCCATTGAACCTTAGTGAAAACATGAATGCAATTAAAAGTTAACACCTTTCACATACCAAAATCCTCAAAATTCTATATACTCAAACCATGATATCACTTAGTCCTTACTTCAATCATGAGCTCATGAATACTGTCAAACATTTCATTTTCTCCTTATCCCTTCATTATGTGCATATCATCTTCTTTTCAAAATATTTGAATCACTTTTCATGGTTACCGGTACCTTAAAATTATTGAAAACCACAATAACACAAAAATATTCTAATAAACAATAAAATTACCTCAACAAAATTATTCATGAATACCAATAAATAAACACTTCAATCCATCCTCTTCAATTATTGTCCTGGAATAAGTCCTTCCATGATTTAGAAGTAACTTTTTAGGTCAGGGCTTTGAGTTGGGTAATGCCCATGTTCTCCACAAATAATACATTGAACTCCATAACAGTCTGGCACTCTATGACCCTTTTTTCCACACAAATAACATCGGTCCTTCCATTTGAGGTATTCTTCAAGGTTCTTCTTCCCTTATTTATAAATCTCAATCTTCCTTTCTTTATGCTCCTCAACATGTGAACATGCATAACAGTCTATCTTCATCTTCTTTGATGAATTAGGTATACCACTAAATTTCACCATGTTAATCATATATCGTGATGACTGATTCGGCATAATCACAATATATTTCTCTCTAGGCATTACATAATTTTGTTGCTTATAGTCACAAATTTGTCCATTGGATTCAATGTTAACTGAATTCCATCTGGTTCCCTCCATTAACTAAAACACAAAAAGAATTCATTGAGAGGCAAATATCATGCTAGAGAAAACAACATAGTAAAGGGGGAGTACCCTCAATATCTAACATCTTAGGTTAAATTCTAAGATCTTTACCGTAGTTCTAGGACTATATCCTATACGTATACTTATCCTTAGGGACATCCCTAGACATACATTAGAAATATCTCTAGGGATCTCACTAACGTTCTCACATCCTAGTTTCCAAAGGTTGACTAAACCTTTCCTCTGATACCAACTGTAGAGACCCGAAGCCATACGTACATAGACTTTACATTACTTTTGCGGAATACTTAGTACATAACAAAAAAAACACACACAAGGATCGTAATAGTTTAGTGTCTTTGGAAACTCGGAATATAATCTTCTAATCGTGGTGAAAGATCTTCAACATCTCCCATAAAGATCTTCCTTTTTTTTACCTAAAACCTTTCTTTATATCCTGGGGAAAAGAAAACATAAAATGGTGAGCTCAAATGCTCAGTAAGGGTAAACAAAAGAAATATCAATCACATCGTATACATAAGCACATAACTTTTGGAAATCTTAACCTGCAAAAGAGATCATAATTTCATAACATGGGATAAATAATGGCAGTGAAATGTAATCACAATAATCATAACTTAAAACATGAAACTTTGTGTCATACACACATAACCATAGAGAATCATTTCTTTTTAGTCAGGACTCATTGCCAAGACTATCTTACTGGACAAAGTCCCTTTCTTAACCGAGTCACCCTCGTTTCAGTCCTGTTTCACTGAACCGGTATAACCTACCATTCCATCCATGTCTATCTCATGAGATATAAAATCTTTACCCAATGCATTGGAGGGAGATATAGGTCCCACCCATCTCATAATTATACCATTCTTATGTGTGCCACAAAATCATAAACCATACATCATTGAATAACCCATGTAATAAAAATGGGAATCTTAAACATCATGACATCATAAAACAATTCATATATGATAAAGGAATTCATAAAAATAATTCCATCACAACATAATCAAATCAATGTAATAATAGGGATAAAAAAAGAACCCTTTATTATCTTATATGGAAAATAATTTTGATAAAACACTTGAACTTCATTCTTGAGGAAAATATCCTTTCTACTTCAAAAATACTTTTCCTTTCTTAACATGTCATAAAATTTTAAACTAAAAGAAGTTGATTAAAAATAAACGTGAAAACTTGTAAAGGAGGCTTCTTGGAAATAATTTTTTAAAAATCCATACATTCCGTATAAGTTAAAAAAAACATTCTTTTCGTACTTTTGTCGGAAAAGTCAAAAAAGTACCTCGTATGAAAAACGGCAAAAGATTCCTTTCATATCTTTTACTAAAAACTCACCGAAGGGTAAAATTGGATTTAAAAAATTTTAGGTGGATGGAAATAATATTACATATTGAGGAAACATGGATGTGGATGATAAAATACACCTCAGTAAATACCAAAGTATAAACAATCTCGGATAAAAATGAGATTGTGATATTTCCCTTACCTTAGGTCCGATTTGCTTCGTAAGTGTCCAAACCTCCTGTATAATGATTTAAATAATGTCATTGACTTATTACAGAGTCATACTCATTGATATTATATCATATATGGTTCACTTGTGACTTTATATTATCCTTTCTTTTGTAAATTCATTTTAAGTAGCGTTTTGGGTAAAATCGTCTCATTTGTCGTTCGTGTTTTAACTTGTAATTATTTATTTGATTACTTAGATCATTATTACTTAATTGTAGAATATAAAACATGATTTATATATAATATGTATTAATAATATACATATATATAATGGATAGTTAAATGGAAAGAAATACACCGTTCAGGGAGACGGTAGGCCGTATGTACGCATAAACGCTGTTTTCGTTTCCTTATTGAATTGAGTGAAATTAAGTAGAAGACATATATATATATACATAAATCCAGTAGATTTATAATGTCATATATTTCATTATTATTTCTTATATATAGTTTATAATCATTCTTAAAAGTTTAACACGGAGAATGAATCTCATCGCGTCGTGGAGACGGTAGTCCGTACGTACGCACGAGCGATGATATCATTTCCATAATTATTGAATTGAATTGGAGTGGATGATACAATATATCAGAATCATTATGATGTTATAATAACTATGTATAGTTATTTTTTACACCATAATACCCATCCATGTAAGGTGTTGGTGGAAAAAACAGATTACACCACGGCGTGGAGACGGTATTCTGTACGTACGCATGCGCGGTGATTTCGTTTTCCGTAGGATGGATAGATGGTGAATTAGGATTGTTTCATACTTATAATAACATATCAGTATATGAGTGATACTGATGTTATTACTTAATAATTAAACAACTAAAGAAGAAGAAGTTGAAGAAGAAAGAAATTGAAAAGATCGGTAATGGATATTACCTCTTCTTTTAAACGCCTCTTTGAATCCTCCACTTAGGGAACTAAGATTGGTCTTTGAAGAAGACCAGGACCTCTAGGATTATTCTAGGGAAGTGTAGAGGAGTGATTGGTAGGGGTTTTCCGAGCTATAAGGCTCAAAGTGGTGTGAGGAGGAGAGGGAGGAGGTGCCCTTTTATAAGGGAGGAGATGGGCACCTTTGGAATTCTTAAAAATATTAATTTATAATAAATCTAACCCCACTTAAAAACCTCCAAAAATGACTCATATTAGAATATTATATGAGATAGGGTTGTTATATCATCAACCAATAAAATTTAGACATGTTTGGATCTTATTTTAAACCTTATCATTTTCATTTATCCTTATTTAATCTATTTAAGTTTATTTGTGGTAATAAAATTCTAAATTTTAAATTATAACAAATAATTACTTATTTGTTGTGAATTTTCCATAATTGTTTAATTTATAACATTATAGACCATATTAATTTAAATTTATAATTTTTAAATATTTTTGTGATTTTTAAACAATTTTATAATATGTTATTTTTATAAAATAACAATAGTGTCAATTTTGACACTATTCAATTATTTAAATTTAAATAAAATATATACAGAAGATATGTTCGAAAAAAAAGATTTAATAGAATTATAAGAGGTCATATTTATCTAGAAAATTAGTGTACCACATTAAATAGTTCATATAATATTTATTTTATTATTTTTAAAACCATTTATTTTGTTTATCTCTTAATAAAATAATTACTACATCATTTTTGTATAATTATTTAATATACTTATTTGTGGCATAAAAATTTAAAATAAAATCCTATGATTAAGATAAATATATTAACTTTCACAATAATACTTTTAATCGAATTATTCATCTTAAAATCACAATATTTAAATTGTTATATTTATTAAATTATGAAGGTGAAAACTTTGGCATTATTTAAAATAAAATAATATAAGTGTCATAATTGCTTGTATAAGACTAAAAATGGTCAAATATTCGACCATTGGATGATTATAGTTTCACTTTACATGAAAAATATGTTTTGCTCAGGGTTTTGTGCCTTTTATGGTCACTATTAGTTTAATAAAAACTATATTCTTGATTTTTCACTAGATAAATAATTTCTGCATCACTATTGTGTCACAATTAATGATTACTATTTAATCCCAAAAAAATTCTAAATAAATTCTCATGATGTAGACAATTTTGTTAGCTTTCTGGATACTAATCATGATCGAAGTTTTATGATGTTTATCACTAAGTTAAAATTATTATACTTATAATATTTAAGAAAGTGACATGTTGTCACTTTCTTTGGTTTTAATAATAATTAAATTATTTTCATGGTCAAAAGTCCATAAAATGAATCTAATACGACCCTTATTTGGTATGGGTTTACTTTTAGCCATCAAATAGAATTTTTCAAAGTGTTAGGGTATTTTTATTATATTATATTTACCCTTATTTACCCGATTTACCTTTAACTATGGTAAATAAAATTTACCGTAGTTACTATTCATAATTCCCAAAAATAAAAAGTATCCTATTAACATAATTTGGACCCACTGATTGAAAATATGGAATCCATTTTTTAAAATTCAATACACAGAAGTTTCAGAAATGAAAATAAAATTAATCCCGTTGTCGAATAAAAACAGGTTTTTGTTTAAAACATTGCAAAAGATTGAATTGATTTAACCTACGAATTCAAGGTAAAATCAATGCTAATGAAATAAATTATATCAAATGGTAAAAATATATTCTATTTATACTTTAAAACCATTCAATATTATAATTTAACCACATAAAACATTATGATGGAAAAATTTGTTTTTAATTAAAATATAGCATGTTTTTACTATTCATTAAAATATGAAAGTTATCGGAAAAATATCAAAACTTTATCTAATGTAAAATTTTACATCCTGATTCAAAAATAAGAATTTTATTTTGTCAAATTGAACATATAAACATGTCAAAAACTAGATTTAAAGTGGGTGCGCCATCAAAAGGCGACAAAACTGCATTTTTTGAAAAATACTTATTTTACCCGAAAAATTTATTTTGTTCTTATAACATGTTCTAGAAAATGTGTAAGATGAATAATAATGTTATAAAATTCAAAATTTATTTAATAATATTCATAACGGCTAGTTCATGACAATATTATAATAATATATCATTTTTTATTAAAACCTGGTATTGCGTACAACACACGCTATTGAGGAAGGTCGCGATTGCGTGTAATGCAAGCCAAGTCAGGGTTGTGTGTTGTGAAAGAATCCTTCGTTGTTTCGTATAACAGAATCCAACCATATTTCATTTATACATTTAATATATATATATATATATACTCAATGTTGCGTAGAATAACTATTATCAAGATTGTGTGTAACACAATCCAAGAATAGTGTTGCGTATACTGCAAGCTAATACGGTGTTGCGTATAGCGCAAGGTAATCTTGGTGTAGAATACAACACAAGACATTAATGAAATTAAAATAATATTTTCCATAAAATCTCGGGGTGTTACAAAGAATGTTTAGAGACATCACAGAGATGTTATTTCCAACAATGTTGTATAAATATTAAATTTAATATATAATATAAATTTTTAGTCTATATACTTCTCATTTAGTTAATTTTATAATAATTTTAACTTGAAATTATGAATATAGAGTATATAATTGAACGGTTTCTATAAAATTAGGGATAAGAGAGAATATATATAGTATTTTTTATCATGTGATTATATACTGATGTTATGGACACTTCATTGGGAGCCCATGTTTTTTATAAATACGATATTCTTGATAACCATTCTAGTTTATAATATGCAATAAATATATTAATGTAGATGTATCTTATAGGATTCAAACTAGATAGATAAAATATAGAATGGTTTTTGGGAAGATTTTTTATTGTAAATTTCCTTAGAAAGAAACAGTTAAATTCTATTGGAATATTATTTGACCAAATATTATATATGGTAGTAATTATTAGACTTTTAAGAGTTACCTTTAACAAAAAAGATGATTTATAGAAATGAAAATGATAATATGGGAATGTGTAAATTCTAAAAAGTATATTATTAGAAATGAAGATGTTCAGTATAAAATTATAGTGGCTCTAATTTATGATAAGATGATTGAGTTTATATTAATATTTTATAGAGAAATTAGAATAATTCAAATGGATGATCCTATTAACAAGTCAATATTAATGAAAAAAATCATATATTAAAATGAGTATAGGCAGAAATAAATGGATATTTTTGTTAAAAATTCACATAGCATTCTAAAAAAAATTAAAAAAAAAATATCTCATAGCCTTGATACATTAGAAAAAATATTCATGATTCATTTATTTTATTTTATGAATCAACAAAACATTAATCTAGAACATAGTGCACCCTATATTTATGAAAGTCTGTTGTTTCATTTAAAAGCGAAATTTTAATTCACAACATGGGTCCCATACTCAAAAATATAGAGATTCACTCCAATTTTATTGATAAATTATTAATATAATATATAATTAATATCTAAAATATTGAAATTATTCTTAGGTCAATTCAATACATAATGTGGCTAATATGAGTAGAAATACATATTTTCACTTTTATAATGGAATTTTTGTTCAAAACAAAATTCACATACCCAAAAAAAGTCAAAAACATTCATATTGTCTTGATATTTTAGTTTAAATATCTACAATTCATTGAAAACATATAAGAATCAATTTAATTTCAATTTGACACACAATGTGTCTATTACGACTAAAATATGGTGTTCTCATTTTGAATTGAAATTTTAGTTCACAATAGTTTTAACATATCAAAACCAAGAATACATACTCTGACTGTCTTTATAAATTATAAAAAATACTGAAAATTAATTTTTGACATGCATAAATTTAATCACATGTCAATCTAATAAACTGTGTGACTACTGTGATTGAGAGTTTATGTTTTCATTTTAAAATTGACATTTTTGTTTAAAATTAATATCACATAATAAAAAATAGGGAAATCATATATTTAATTGATAAACTAGTGAAACCATTCATGATTAATTTTTTATGTTTAGGACTTAACATTGTCGAAATTTAACTCATTGGGTGTTTGGTATGGTTCAAAGGGAATGTTTTCATTTAAAACATACATTTTAGATCAATAATAATGTCACATTATCCAAATAGATAAATCATGCTCAACATTTATTTATAATTTTGAATAAAATCTATAATTTATTTTTAACTTATAGGAATTCATCTCACCTAAATATGACCATGGTTTCCATTGTATGACTTAAAGTTAATGGTTTCAGTTTAAGTTCAAATTTTAGATCAAAACACACCTCACATACTCAAAATGTGAAAATAAACATTAATTATCATGATATTTTTTAAAAAGAATATTTAATTCATTTTTAACAAGTAGGATTTAATCTTATATCAATCTGAAACATAGTGTGACCCATGTGACGAAGAGCACATATTTTCATTTAAAACCATATTTTAGTTCAGAACACAAATCACAGACCAAAAGTCAAGAAAAACTAGTTTGATTGTATTGATACATTATGAATTCTATCTATAATTTTTTATCTGTAGGAATTAAACTCACATAAATCCGACACATGGTGACAATGGTATGAATGAAATGTTATTTTTATGTTTAATAGTGATATTTTAGTTCAAAAACAATATTATATAATCAAAACCATGAATATTAACTTATATTGTATTTATTATTTATGAAAACTATTGATTATTCACTTGGGACATTTAGAAATTAACCGCATGTCAATCTGACACATGATTTAGCTTGTTTGAATGAAATTGTGTGTTTTCATGTAAGTGAAACTTTTATTTCATATCACACATGACATACTGAAACCGAAAAAATATAGTTCATATAGACATCATATGAAAAATATTTATAATTCATTTTTGATGTGATTGAATTATTCTAAATTTAATCTGATATGCGGTGTGATCGATACAAGAAAAGGTCATTCTTTTAGTATAAAAGTTATATTTTGGTTAAAACACACATATCAAACTGAAAAGTAATAAAATTAATTCAAATTTTTGTAATACTTTAGAAAAAATATTAATAATTCATTTTTTATATTTAGAAATTAACCACATATAAATCTACCACATGGTGTAGATGATATGACCTAAAGTGTGTGTTTTCATTTAGAAGTGACATTTTAGTTCATAAGGTCAATCACATACTCAAAACCAATAATAAATACCCATATTGTCTTGATAGATATGTAAAATGATTAATAATTCATTTTTTACACATTTAAATTAATTTCACATTAATTTGGAACATTTTATGAATGATAGAACTAAAAGTTCATGTTTTTAATTTAAAAGTGGAATTTTAAAACAAAACATACATCACATACTCAAAAATGATAAAAATATTTAAATTTGAATTGCTACATAAGGAAAATATTTATAATTACTTTTTATTAAAATTTGGAATTAAAAAAATCAATATGATACATGGGGTGACCAGTATTAATGAAAGTGCATGTTTTCATTTAAAAGTGATTTTTTAGTTTTAAACATTCCTTATATACTGAAAATTAAGAAATCATTATCATATTGAATTGATAATTTACGAAAAATATTAATAATTTATTTTTTATGTGTAAGATTAACATCACTTAATTCCAACACATGATGTCGAATATATGAATAAAATTGTGTGTTTTTAGTTAAAGGTGAAAATTTAATTCAACAAATATAAAACATACTAAAAACTATGAAACAAATTAGAATTTATCATGATATTTTATAAAAATGTTCGACTATTAATTTATGACTTGTAACAATTGATTTCACATCAATTTGACATGTGATGTGGTCAGTATAATTTAACATTCATTTTTTTATTTTAAAACTCAAATTTTAGTTCTAATCTACATTATAATGTCAGAATAGAGAAAAAAATTCTAATTTTCATGATACTTTAATAAAATGATTACTTATCTATTTTTTCCATTTATTTATTGAAGACACATAAATTTGATATGTGATGATACCAGTGTGTTAGAATTTTTTTCACATTCTCAAAATATATAACATGCATCGGAAAATTCGTATTACATTGTAATATGTTTTATTTATTTAATATGTTATCTTATTTATTAAAATATTATATTTTATTTTTCATGTTATCCATTTTATTTAAATTCTACTTATGCATTATTATACATTATTTTTATTTTGTTTATTTCTCTACATTGTAACTAAAATAGTATTTATATTTCTTTTTGTTACCTGGTTCTTTTCATTGATCTAGGGGTAGTGTGTTCAACACCTAGAAGCATAATAATGGCCTATTGGAAGGGGGATGAATTGTAGGGGAATACGGGGCCACACTGTCTCTTATGAGTTTGATTGTATTAGAGTAATTTTAAAATTTTATTTGTTTGTAATAAATTTTACATATCAATATATTTGAAACATATTGAAATATCTATAATGTGAATATAATTTTAATTTATTTATGTTACATTTATTTGTCTCATATAGTGTGTTCTAATTATTCTATTACATTTCTGTAGTTGAAGAATTTTATCAGTGCTAGAAATGTTATTGATAAAAGTTTCATCCATTAACCCTAAAATTAGTGCTGATAAAATAAAAAAATTTCACAAATAGCTCTATAAGTAATTAAATCCACGTTTATCAATGTTTTCTTTAGCACTGATATAATCTGAATATTTTTTTGGTGTTAGAAATATCAACACCTTTTTCATTTAAAAATCTAATATAAAAAATAATAATTTATAAATATATATTACTGATTATTTTTCAGAGCGAGAGAGGTGAGAATACATTAATGTAGATGTTTTTATTATTTTTTATTTTTATTTATTTTATATAAAGTATTTTACAAGTATAATTTTGTGAAAAATATAAATTTCCATTACTTATTATTATTTATTTAATTAAATCATATAGATTATCTTCTTTCCTCTATTATAGGTTTCCTAATTTAGTCAAAATTGACATAAATTAATTTTTAGTGTATAAAATCATAAAAGGATTATAGTTAAGTGAAGTGCAAGTGTATGTAATTACTTGATTTGAAACATTCCTGTGCATACATTAAAATTAATGGTAACATGTTATATTTGTCAAAAAATTTATAACATGTTATAATTTATCACTTTAATTTATTCATAAGTTTTAAATAATTTAGGATACATAATATGATAAAAGAAATTAAATCATGTACAATTGTTTATATTATTTTTTCCATACATGATTAAATTTCAATGTGATTCATTTTATTTTGATATATCTAATTATAGAGAATTTATATATTAATTTATTAGTTTATGTTATATATATTAATTAAAATTAAATTATTAATCATAAAACAATTAAACATATTTTATATCATTCATATGTTAGATTTATAATCTTTAATGAAATTCTATAATTCAATCTCTATTCTCTTAAGTATGAGTTTTTAAATTATTACCTTTATTTAAGGTATAAAATCATAAATCTGGAATATTGTGATGACCTAATAAATATTCAAAATATTGGCTTTGGGATTACATGTTTCTCACTGGATCAACCTCGTACTGTACAAAAACTCAAAAAATACAGTTTAGTGTTATATTGAGTTACATAATTTATTAAGATTGTTAAAAATCCATAAGAGTTAATGATTTCTACAAAATTTTCTAGTGTTTGAAAACGTTATAGAGGTGAAATGGAAACTAGTAAAAATATGAAGACTGATTGATATTGATTGTTACCACCCATTTTAATTTTTGAATATTTTTCATTGTACAATTTTTTTTACTAGGTGAATGAGAAAAAAGTCGATTACTAAATTAAAAAGAGTAGAATACTCTAAATTCATTTATTTTGTATAATAAAATGGCCTTAAACATTGGATAATATATTGGTTTTAGACTAGAATTCACTTTCTTTCATTCATAATGATATTTTAGGTTTTTTGTTTTAGAGATTTAGGTTATAAATATTACATAATGAAACACATATAGTATAAAGTAGACACTAATTAATGTATATATTTCCCATAATATAATTTTTTTAAAACAAAACAAATTTTCTTTTCAAGAAAAATCTTCATGACTATCCAATTGAAATTTTTTTTATTATTAATTCTGAAACCCTATAAAAATATTTAAAAACATAGGACTAGCACAAAAAGCTCAACAAGATGCATAACGGAAGTAAATCTAGTATTCTAGTAAAAAACATGAAAACCCTTAATTTTTTTATACTTTTATTGAAATATTTATATAGCATATGAAATAAAACTAACCCACATGAAAAAACGTTTTTTTCAAAGAAATAATTTAAAACACATAGAATGAAAATAGTAACCCTTTAAAATATAGAGAATTATATTCATAAAAGTGATTTTATAATGTCATAAATAATTGTATCCTAATAAAATACATAGAATAACCCTCCCTAGTTGATTCTATCTTCTTTCTTTTGAAGACAAGAAACATTTCCCAATGCATTAAAGAGATATAATAGGGCTCACCTATCGTATAAACTGCATTGGTGTTAGTGATCATGTGAGATATATTGGGATCACTCATCATTGTCTATAATTATCATGTATAATATTATTAGTAAATCATTTTATGAGTATATCATATTATGATAAATCCATTGAAAAAAACTATTCAACCCATATGAAAACCATTTTGGGATATTGAAATACCATTTCCTTTTAAAAAATCATTTTTAAAACTAAATTACCTAAACTAAAGGGAAAGATAATATTTATCTAATGAAATCATGGAATTTTTTTGAGGATTATTTTTTTCAAATAATGGTTGTGGTGATGATAAGATCCATTCATGTTGTATACGTAAAAATGGGACGATGTTTTTTTACTTGGTAAATAAATTCAAAATATTTTGTACAAAATTTGTAAATATATTACCACTAAAACCCATTGAAATAAAATTATAAAATACATAAAAATTAAAATAAAATTAATTTATTACATTATAAATAAATCTATATAATAATTTTAAAATTATAGATAGGGAAGAAAAATATTTATAAAATAAATCATTAAAACATTTAAAATGATTTTTTCAAGTTAATGTGTCCTTTAACTCAAGTATAAACCATCGCATGCTTCATTTATCTTCTAAAATAGAAAAATTATTTTATTTATTTAATTTCATAAAAATATATTTTATGTTTAATTATTCCTTTTATTTTACTAGAGTTCAGGTTATATAAAAATACATAATTAATTAAGTTCATGTCATATGTTTTGATGATATTCGGCTCATATGTTAAAATGACTGTGGTAGGTAGACTATGGTCAAAAGTTCATTATTAGATAATATATAAAATAATAATAATTAAATCATAATCCTATTTATATATTAATTATAAAATTAATACCAATTATGAAATATGGTTATGAAAAACAAACTACATTAAAATCATGGAGACGGTAGGTCATACATACGCATGGGTAACATTTACATAATTTAGAAATCATGATAGGAAAAAGATAACTATTTTATTATATTTAAATAATTATCATTAAATAATAAATACAATATTATTTCTTTAAATACACCTATATAAACGAGTCATATTAGGTGGTGATGAAATATAAATCACATCACTTCGTGGAGGTGGTAATCCACACATATTCATGAATGAAATTTTTATTTCTAAATGAATGAAAATTTAAGAATAATATTATATATTATGTTCTCATAATTATAAACAATTCATTAATATAATATATATGCATTAAATCCATCATTATAACCTTTTATGATATTTAGGGTTGGAAATTGAATTACATCGTCTCACGAGTCGGTAATCTATCTTACATAAGAACAATGGATTCATTTACCATTTTATGGAAGATGATATTGATATAGACTATATAATTATCATAATAAAATTTTATTATATTAAATATAATTATTTTATTTTTTCAAAATGGATGTATCATATTTCAAGGGGTAGGAGAACAAATAAAATCAAAACTCTTTGTAAAAAACAATACTTCTTCATTATAGAACCTCTTTAGGTTCACATCATAAGCCTTCCTAAGATGGTTTTATAAAAAAAAGGAGTCTAGGACATAGATTTTAAATTTAGGGAGAGGGTGGGATAGGTATTTTCCAAACTAGACTGATTAAAATGTATCATGAAGAGAGTAGAAGAGGTTCCCTTTAGATGTGAGGGGAGGGTACTCTTGGAATTTATTACAGTATTAAATTAATATAAATTTATTTTCAAGGGAAGTTAGATAAAAATAAATATAATTTTATTTTTAAACTATTATTGGTCTAAATCATTTGATGTAGAAAAATTTCGACATGTTTAGAAGATATTCTAATCCTTATATCTTTATTTTAACCCCTTGTTAACCCTTTTGATGAAAACTGTGATATCAATTTTTCGTAAACCACAGGAGTTAACATGGTTAATATAAAATGAAAAGTGGTAAATAAATGGATCATGGTTGATATTATCAACTATATCCAATTAATTTTCACAAGTACAAGATTTATAGGAATTTTAATTCATTATTATTTTTAAAATATCATTAATGTAATTTCTGGGACTACACATTTAATTTGGCATTGAAAACATAATGAAAGAAAAAGAATTTGAATATAAACATTATAAACAAAATAAATATGTTATTATAACCTATAAAATTAATATGGCAGTAAATACCTCCCATAAATATTAATTTTAGAGGAATTAAAATTATTTTCATTATTTTTCTACTACTTGCATAGGAACTGTGTCGGCGTTGCCTAAGAATTTTTGGTAATTAGTTCCTCAAAAAAATAATTAAATAAATTAAAATGATAAAAAACAATTAATTATTAAAATAAAAATTTATAATCTAATATAAGTTTTTCCCCTTCCCAAAATTTAAAAGATATTAAAATAAATATGGTTACATTTTTTACTTTATATTTATTTAAAATAATATATAAGCCATTTTAAAAGAAAAATGTAAAAATATTTCTATACAGTAAAATATTGGTCGAGAATTTGTGAACAAAAATCATCTAACAGGATATGGGCATGTTTTATTTTCATATGTATTCTTTATCAAATTTGTTTAAACTTAATTACCTGATTTACCCTTACCAAGGTGAGAAATATTTACTATGGTAACTATTTATAGTGAAAAAAATAAATGGGACGAATTTTCCAAAAATGTAATTAAAAATTCCATATATGGAATCAATTTTCGAATTTTACATTTCTATAAGTGGTCGAAATTAATTTTAGATTCAAACACAAAACATAATGAAATATTTTTTTACAAAAATGAGTTTTTATGACCAAAATACACGTATACAAAAATCATGATTAAGATGATTAAAATGAAATTAATTTGATTATATATAACTAAAGAATATTTATTTTTCATTGAGATAAAATGCAAAGAAAAATGTAATTTCTAAATAACATTATTAAATGAAAACAAATAAATATTTGACAAAAATTGGTATTTTTTATTATTAACTAAAAATTAAATCTTTTTAGAAAAATATCAAAATTTCACACTAAGATATGTTTTCTGTGATGATTTCAATATTTATTTTTATTTTTAAAAATTTAAATTCATTATTTTATTAAGTAAATATTTCAAATAAAACCATATAATTCCTGCAAACCATGTTTTCTTAGATAAAATGATTCATTTTTTTCAATTTTAAAGAAACATAACATTCTATTAATAAATATAAATGAATATTAATAAGACATGAATAAGATTTATTATAACATTAAATTTTTTCTTTAATTATTCCCACCCTTTTTTAATTCTCGTCAAGGATTTTTTTCATCACTTAAAAAAATGGGGATATCGTTCCCATATAGCATTTTCAAATTTACATGTTGCTTCTTCAACAATATGGTGTTCTGGAAATCCTTAACATAATTAATTAAATTACTCTGAAATAATTTATCTCTAAAATTAATAATCCTAATAGGTTATTTCTTATAATAAAATTTATTGTCTAACTTGACTACTTGGTTCAAAACATGAGATTCATCTGGTATATATTTTCATAATAGTGAAACATTAAATACATCTTGTACAAGAGAAAAACTCAAAGCCAAGGAAACATAGTAGGAATATAATCCTAATCACTATAAGACATCATATTAATAAATTATCTAGAGACATAGATTCAACTTTTTACTAAAAATCCTAAAACATTTCCATGTTGATAATCTATGAAAAATATTATCACCAACCATGTTGGAAATATCCTTCCTCTGATTATCTAGAAAACCTTTCTACCCACTTTTATATATCCCCATATACTACTGAATCATCCTCACCTTCTCAAATATTTTTTCCAACAACATTTTTCACATGCTCTTTATTTCCACTTACTTCATCCAAATAAGATAGAATTCCCTTTTTCCATATAAATCTTCACTACTATAATAGGAGGCCATACCAATAGAAATATGCCAATGGTTTTCATAAAATGATGGAGTAGGGATGTCGAGAGGACCTTACCCAATGGTTTAATGAAACCATTGTAATAGAGATTTTTAATTTAGTTATACCCAACATTTTTATCAAACCATTGGAATATGTGAGTTTTAGATGAGTTTTACCCAATGGTTTTATAAAACCATTGGAATATGTTTGTTTTAGGTAGGATTTACCAATGGTTTTTTCAAACTGTTGGTAAATATTACCTTTCCCTACAGTTTTTTTAATGTGTTGGGAAAGTTTTCCAATAAATTTTCAACAAACCCAATCCCCCATTCAGATAATTTCTGGCCTAAAACGGAGACCTAATTCAGAGATCTCTTGCATCAAAACTTATTCCACCAGATCCATCATCAATTAGGAAATTTTTGTGTTCTATACATTAAATATTAAAGTGTTACCTTAGGTTTAATTTTTTTCATCTAGTTTTTGGTTTTCTATTTTGATTTGTCCTAAACCCGAGGTCCTTGTGTTATGTTTTTCCCAATAATTGAAATTGGATTTTTTTTCTGTTTTTTTTCTACACTTAAAATAACATTATTGTGTGAATCAACATTATTTGATGTATTTATAGACACTCTTATGTAGATTTAGTGAACTATATGAAGGGATTGGGTCCACATAGGGTAGTGGTGTAGGTGGTTTTCCATTTTTTAGAGGGTTAATATGGTAGATTCTATAGACATTAGTTTACGTTATATTAACTATGTATAATGTTAGTTTTGTATCTATTTTTATTAATTTGATCTTATAATGCTTATTTATCATATTCATAAGGTTAATATGGTTATGTACATGTAAACCATCATACTCTAACACTCGTATCGATATATTATTAAGAATAATCCATGTAAATTCTTGTTGGATATATTTATAATCATATAAAAGGTTTTTTTCCAAAGAATTATAATATATAAAGTATTTAACATTTTTCCCCTTGATTATACAAGACATGTCATGGCCCAGATTGGGTGAAGGATGGGCTATATATTGAATGACTTAGAAAAATAACAATTGATATATTAATTTATTTTGTTTAATTAATGATGAAAATAGAGAATGGATAGATTTCAGAAAATGTTATTGACACTTTCTACCTACCATGGATATAATCCATGTATTTTAAAAAGGGATAAATACATATAGATACATTTGTGTGTGTGTGTGTGTTTAATTAAGATAACACTAGAACGCTTTATTCCATGGGTAACATTGATGTCTTTTGGATACTAGTAATTGCTACTGATTATGGATTATAAACTCGTAATAATTATTAACAATCTAAATTTTAAAAAGGCTACACATAAGATTGTGGATAAGTATTTATTTAGATGAAATTATTTATACCATATTTATTATCTAATTCTATAATGGTTAATATGGTTTTCATTGTATACCATAGAATATGATATTCTTTTTATTGAATAACATAAATTATCATTTGAATGTAATATAAAATAATTGAATTGGATATTCCAATTAATCTACATATTCTATGAATTATTAGGATTTCATATCATAGGATGATATATATCAGGAAACAAAATAAGATGGTCATGTGCACGCAATTATTCACTACTAGTTGATAGTATTTTTTGTCTCTCGAGGTGCATTTGGGGTGTTGTTGTGCACTTTCATTGATTCTAATATTGATTAATAGGGTTATGAAATTGCGCTTCTTGATCATCAATTTAAATTTGAGATATTTACTCAAGTATGATGTGTTGATTTGATATTGTAATTTTTTTTTCTTACATGGACAATACAGGGAAAAGGATTGTGTACATTCATTATATGTGGCATATAGGATTCACATGACATTTATATTCTTATGATTGAATGAATTTTCTAATAACATAGGACTATTTGTATAAATTGTACATAATGAGTTTTATATGGGTTTCCTATATAACTTATCATTAGAATTATTAATATGATTAATTATGATTGTCTCTCTGTGGATAATTTTTTTGTAGTTGACTATAAATTCAATAAAGCTTCAAATGAAATGGGTTTATGGAATATATGAGGGTAGTATGTTTCATATCCACATAACACTTTGTTTTCTGAGACTTATTACCATAATTGTACATGATCATGTACTTTCATGTATAGTTTTAAAATATATTTTGTTATAAATATACTATTTTGTTGTCTTTTATATTATGATTCTCATATAAAGTAGTGTGTCAGTTATGGTTTCATATAAAGTGAAAAATTATTGTTTACATAAATATATTTTCAATGAAACATCAATCTTATTGAATTTCTTTTGAAAAAATGACTTATAACAACATTTTTACAGAATGGGTAGAAGTTGGATGTATGAAACTGATCATATCTCAAGAGATTTTCAAAACAAATTGGATAGCATTATCGATTTTTCATTTCAGAATGCTTCAAATAGTGGCTGCATATACTATCCATGTCACAATTGTGTTAGAAAACCTTGGTTTAACCATGAAGAAGTCATATACCACATAACCAAATATGGTTTTCATGAAAAGTACTATGTGTGGTATTACGATGGGTAGAAAATGAAATCTCAAATTTATGATGACGGAAATGAAAGGAGTGGATTGGAGAATTTATTATATGACCATTTTCTGTTTATTCGTCATCATGAAAAATAAAGGATTCTGACCCAATAAGACATGGATATTAGCACACATGATCCATCTAATGAATATGATTATGTTGGTAGGGTGAACAAATTGAATGATGCTACCACGACTCCATTATATCGACAATGCGGTAAAATGAAAAAGCTGGAATTTTTAATCCGATTGATTCATGGGAAAACTATATATGGGATTTCTAATATTACCATCGATTGTATTTTTATCTTCTTGAAGGAATTACTTCTATATGATTCAGATATTCCCTCAAACCACAATATGGAATGGAAGATTATTGAGGAACTTGGATTTTCAAGAAACAAATTGCATGCTTTCTCGAAAGATTGCATTTTATTCTTGGAGGAAACTGTTGAACGAAATGATTGTATAAAATGTGGCACATCCCACTAGAAGCCAAAAGCTGATGGAACACCATCCCATGTGCCACATAAAGTAATGTGCCAGATAATGTAATGTGCAACAATTCATTGATCCATATACTCTAGAATATTTTTATGTATGATGAAATATCAATAGAAATACGATGGAATGATACCGAGATAAAGAAGACTAATTTTGAGTGGGTTCACCCTGTATATGAATTTTTATGGAATAGATTTGATGAAAGATATACTTATTTTGCAGCTGACGTGTGAAATGTGAGGTTGGGTCTTTCATGTGATGGTTTTAATCTGTTTGGGAAGATTCTTACTTCAGATAGCACATGGATGGTTTTTATACACATTTATAACCTTCCCCCATGATTTTGTATAAAAAAACCTTTCACTTTCATGAGTATACTCATATCTAGAATTTCTTATCCTAGAAATGATATAGATGTATACATGAAACCTTTAATAAAAGAGTTGAAACTTCTTTGGGATGTTGGTGTGTGCACATATGGTGCATGTTCTAAAGATACATTTTATATGTGTGATGTGCATATATAGATGATCAATGATTTTCTTTCCTATGTAATGATGTCAGGATAGAAAATGAAGGAAAAACTATCATTTCATATTTATATGATGAATACAAGATCCAGAAGATGAAAATATCGCTATAGTTTCAGTTTGATAGGACATCGATGTTTCTTGCCAATGGACCATCCATATAGAAAGTATTGTCAACGATTTGAAAAACACCATGGAGACTGATGATCCACATCTGAGTATGTTGGGAACTGATGTTCTTATGTAATTTAAAGATTTCACTTTTTCAATCAAGAAGGGTCAAATGAAATATGGAAAGAGGAAAAATGTTTCCACTGAAACATGTTACAATTGGAAGAAGAGAGGTATCTTCTTTGATTTTCCATATTGGTCAACTAATTTGTTACTTCAATTCTTATATGTAGTGCACATTTAAAAAAATATGTGTGAAATGTTTCTTTCGATTCTTTTAATTGTCAAGGGATACAAAAAAAATGATTTACGGTCTTGGCGTGACTTGGTGGATTGGGGAATCAGACCAGAATTTCATTTTGTGTGTATCAGTGAAAATAAAGGGCAAGTTCTACGTGCTTATTATATGATGAAACCTACAGAAAAAAAAGAAATTTCTGGCAGTAGTATAGACTATTGAAGTTCATTATGGATATTCAAGCAACATATCCAAAGGGGTCAATAGATGAGAGTTGAAGCTAAAATATTTCCAGACTCATGAGTATCACATCCTTCTACATGAGTTGATTTCAATAGTAATTTTTCATCTTTTTA
Source organism: Viscum album (assembly GCA_963277665.1). Lineage (NCBI taxonomy): Eukaryota > Viridiplantae > Streptophyta > Magnoliopsida > Santalales > Viscaceae > Viscum > Viscum album. The sequence goes on along the minus strand of OY728143.1, from coordinate 953,575,873 downwards.
ATAATGATGTAAGGGTGTCTTTTATTAAGTGGTGCCATTGGTTTATATATCTTTGTGCCAATATGTTTTCAAAGTCTATCTTGAAAAAATGCTGGCAGATGCCCCATAAATTTTGTGCGAGTTAGAAAAATTATTTCCTCTATCATTTTTCACATGCATGCGGCATATTTATGTACATATTCAAACATAAATACTTCTCAGAGGACCTATTTTTTCATTGGCTTTAACCAACTGAAAGAAATATGTACACATTAACGTCTTATGTCTAAAACTGGAATCATCCATAAGGTTCTATCATGAATGGTTACTCAGCTCAAGAATGTATGGATTTTAGCTCTATGTATTGTTCTAATCATACTGCAAGAATGAACGGAACAATGAGAAACATAAAAGAACAATATGAGGAAATTGAACCCAATTTTCTATCACTTCTGCAAACATGATGAATTCCTGGATTATATACATTGATGACATTAAAACTAACAGAGTGTGAGATGGAACATAACACAGTTTTGTTTAAATGTTATTTTTTCGATGATATCATCTGGTAATTAAATTGAATTTATGTATATCATACATATATATCTATTAAACTATTCATATTTTTATCTATAGGCAACATAAAGCAATGATAAATATAAATCATCATTCTTTATCTTTGAGAAGTAGGGACACTTTTCATACCAAAGAGTTTTCTACTTGGTTAAAATTGAAGGTAAAAATATTATTATTTAAAAAAATTAAATCAATATTGAATTATGTTTAATATTCATTTATATTTTAGGTATTGAGTTTTCATAATGAATCTGTCTCTGAGGAAATAAGATCTATGAATTTTGGTCCCAATACTGTGGTTCGGGAATATAAATCAATTATTATCAATGTGTACAGATTTATCATCACTGAACGAGAAAAGAACATGAGAGCACAACATGATGGTGTTATGGTTACTACCACAATAGACTTTTATGCCAGTGCATCTGATAGAAGACCATGATTTGAAAATTTAGGATAATATGGAGTTGTTGAATAAATAATAATATTGGATTATTAATCTCATGTACAAGTCATGATGATGAAATGTCAGTGATTTGATTTGATGATGAGGCAGGGCATAGTTATTGATGATTGTGGATTTTGAGTAATTTAAATGACTTGCACTCAAGATACTGATAAACCATGTGTATTATCATAAATGGAGAAACAAGTTTTTTAAGTCAAAGATCATCTTCATCCTTAATTTGGTGTCATTATTGATGTAACACCAAGACATATTTTTCATGATGGTGATGATGAAATTGACACTATCCCTACCTCCATTAGAAACGATCCATTTATTACTTTTTATGACTCCAATATCTCAATTTTTAGAGTTGACTGTGAACTAGAAGTTGTGTTTGAAAATATTTAAAATCATTCATCCACGTTCTCAATTCTTTTGGTTTTTCTCAACTTGGGTTATTTTTGTTGGTACTATTCAAATTGATTTAATATTTATTACAAATATGTTGTTTACATCATGTACCTGGGTTAAGTAAAATAACATTTTCCTTAATTTTGAAAAGTGATTTACCTCTTACGAACATGATGGTTTTTCTTATATTGAAAAACATGTATAGAAACCTACATCATCTACCTGGTTTAAAGAAATTAAAATTTTCCTTATTTTTAACAAGTGCTTTACCCCATACAAACATGATGGTATGTTTTTTTTTAAAACATGTATAGAAACCTACATCATCTACATGGGTTAAGGAAATTAAATTTTTCTTTAATTTTAACAAGTGCATTACCCCTTATGAACATGATGGTGTGTCTTTTTAGTAAATAACCATCCTACAAAAATTAAATTTCATTATTAAATCTTGTTTGATATATTGAATTCATTATATATCTATTCAAGCTCATCTAAAACAGTGGATAGTTAACTTATTAACGAATCCCCCTATTCCCTGTCATTTATTTTGTTTTTTTGGGTTAAAAATTAGTTATTTTTTTCTAATTACTTTCATATTTGTTATCAAATGCAGGAAATGAAACCAATTGAAGAGAGGTGATGAAAATAGATAATGGGAAAAAATAATTGCATGTCTGAGATGGGAATTCCACCACTAGTGCCTATAGTGAATATGTTATTTCAAATATATATATTTAAATAATTTATAATGCCATGTGATTAATTTTGTTTGAAATATTTTTGCAGGATTCACCTTCTAGGAGACAATTATTTGATGAGTAGCCTTGTAGTGGTCCCAGTACTCAGTGTGTCCGTACGAGGGGGGTACTAGAGATAGCCGATCTGGTCGGCTTACCCAATTAGAGCTGGACCCTCCCACTAACATACCATTAAGCCCACATTCTGAAACTGGTGTGTCATTAGGGACACATGGGATATTTTGGCCACCCATGTTTTCACCACCCTTTACATCTGAGTCTTTTCACCCAACTATACAATATCTAATGATGATTCCCACTCCCCATCCAGCATTTGTCCACTCATCTGTGCCATCATCTTTACTTATACTTCCTTATTTCTATGATTTTATATTCAATCTTCTTTGACTCCTGACCTTCCAAAGTCTGTCCTTAGAGAACATACATTGGTACCCACTCCACCTGTACATGGTGTTCCTTCAGTTTCTATGGATCAAACGGTGCCCATTGATTATACTGGTAGAGGTATATTTATAGAACCCTAAAAAAATTATACCATTATTTATTTTCATTTTAAGATTTATTGATAAAATATTTGTAATTATTTCATAACAAAAATATCTTCAGATAAGAGGCGGGGTTGGGGGAATACACACATGCATGAGGTGTGGAAATTACACACACAGTTGATGGTGGACTACAATGAAGATAGTCAGAGGGTAGAAAAAACTGGGCAATAATGTTGGAGTTTTTTGGCGATGATTTCCAAATACTCTGACTTCATTCATGTCAGCCCGCTTTAATGGAGTCAGTTTCCAAATAAAGTCAAGGATAATGTTTGGGCAGAGATATGGGTAAAAAATATTTCTCATTTAATGCATTATATTATTTTTTGTAATTATATGAATTAATATTTTGATTTTAGCTTCTCTTTAATTTCCCAAATGGTGAGGGTGCACAACCAGCACATCTTAAGGATTTATGTGAGAATTGGAGATCCAATAAGCATGAGTTGTATACTGTTTGGCATGATAGAGTTGGAACAGAGTTATAGGTAGTCCCTATAAATGATGACTATCTGATATAGCAATATCGATAGATGATTACTTATTGGATGTATACTTAGTTTAAGGTATTAATCACATTTGAGGTATTTAAATGAAAATGTTCATGCTTTGTGTTAATAATATCTTTGGTACGATTGAATTTTATTTAGGAATCATCCAAAAGAAATTAAAAATAACATTGATGCTAAAAAATACCTCCACACATTGGGATGTACTACAATACCAGATCAAAAGAGAAAGTTGGTGTGACATTTGTTTATAATTTTTCTTTACGACATTCTATTTCTATTGTTCCCTCCATAATTTATTTAATTGCTAAAGTTGTTATATAATTATAGTTATGAAATATATTATTGGTAACCTATTTATAATTATGGTTTCCTACATTCAATGTCATTTTAGAAGGAAAAATTGATTATTTAATGGTAGGAGCCTTCAGCAAAATTGTTTTTCTCGAGTCGAATGAAGAAAGATAGAAGTACAATTAATGAACTAACTCACCAGAAAATTTTAACTTTTAATCTGTTTATTTCAAATTTAAAAATCTTTTTTTTATCTTAATAATCTATTTATATTTGTAACAGGTTTTTAGAGCCCCTTGATGCTTAGGAACGTTACAATTTTGGGCCAATCGATCAATTACATCAGGTGTTGGGAGATGAGCATCCTGGTAGAGTACGCTGAATACCCTGGAATAGTATAGTTCCAATGAGATATTGTCCCTCATTAGGTATGAGTTGTAGTCCCACTGAGTTCCAGCATGTTATGGAACTTGCAGAACAGGCTATAAAATGAGCCATAGAGATGGCATAACAGTCTTTTAGGGAAAACACTACATTTATGAAACTGATGGAACTTTTGTGTCGAACACTTCCACTAGAGTCCATCACAACTTGTGATGAATATATATTGTTGATGCGTTCTATATACGGTGTATCAGGTTGGATTTTTTTTGCGGTTGAGATGATGGCGATGAGAAGGTTGAGGAAGAGGAGGAGGTGGGCAAGGAGGAGGTCGAGGAGGCATTTGAGGGTGAGGAGGAGGAGGCCAAGGAGGGCGAGGAGGAGGCTAAGGAAGAGTAACAGGGAAGGAGTAGGGTGATGACGATGATGAGGATGCCGATGAAGATGGGGGTGAGGCTGATCTTAATAGTTTTGATAATGATGATGAAGAGGGAAAAATTGATTCATTAAATTTTTGACTGATATTATTGACATTTGATGATTGTTGATTTGTTGTTCTCGAATATATGTGTGATTAGGTAGGTCACATTATCTTTATTTCATCATCTATAAATAATAAAACATGACTAGATGGTTTGTTGTGACTAATTCACCACTCCTCTAGACACCCCCGCCCTTGGACACCCCCTACCCCCTAGACAACCCCACCCACATGGATATCCCCCAACCCCCTGGATAGCCCCACCCCCTGGACACCACCCCAACACCTGGACACCCCCTACCCCCTTGAACAACACCCCCAACCCCCATGGACACCCCCACCACCTTGTAAAGCCCCTCCTACCGCCTTGGACAACCCCCAACCCCCTGGACATCCCCCACCCTCAGACATCCCCTACCCCCTTGGACATCCCCAACACCCATGGACAGCCCCCACCCCACTGGACACCCCCACCGATGAACACCCATACCCCCTTGGATAACACCCCCTACACCCTTGGACAGCCCCCAACCCCCTGGATAGCCCCCCCCCCCTTGGACAACCCCACCCCCATAGACACCCCCTCACCCACACCCCCTGGACACCCCGACACCCGTGGACAACCCCCTTACCCCCTTGGATAGCCCCAACCCTCCTTGGACACCACCGCAATCCCCTCTGGACACCCCCACCCCTAGACACCACCCGACCCCCTAGACACCACATACCCCTTGGACATCCCCCAACCCTAGGACACCCCCCCCCCCTCGAACACCCCTACCTCCTTGGACAACACCCCTAACCCCTGGACATCCCCCACCCCCTGGACACCACCCGACCCCCTAGACACCCCCACCCCCTAGACTCCCCCTCCCCCCTGGACACCCCCACTGGAATCCATATTTTAATTGGATATTTTGATGTTTACCTAAAATTTGGGTATTATATTATCAATTTTATATTTATAAGGTAAATGTATGGATGTTTTGTTTATGTATATTGAATGATAAAAGAATTTATATATTAATTTTTAGTTTCATAATGTGTCTTTTTTCTTATGGTTTATATTCCTAAATAAGTTTTTTTATATTTATTTAAATGGTATATAAAAATGTGTTATTATATTTAAGATTAACCACAATAATCACTTTCATGTTTAATGTTATAATAAAATGAATGATGGAAACAATGGAAAATTCTATATATGAATGATGGTAATCAAGATCTTGAATAATATCTTCCTAAGTGTGTAAATATAATTACTAAATTATGTTATCATATCATGTGTATGGAATGTAATATGTTTTTAAAAAGGGTAATTCCCAATATTACCCCCAACCCCTAGACACCACTACCCCCTTGGAGAGCCCCCCAACCCCCCAGAACAACCCCACCCCTGTACACCCCACCCCTTGGATAACCCCTACCCCCTTGGAAAATACCCCCAACCCCCTTGGACAGCCCCCTAACTCCCTTGACAGCCCCCACACTATAGAAACCACCCCATCCCCTTGAACACCCCTACGCCTTGGACAGCCCCCAACCCCTTGGTTATCCCCCACCCACTAAACACCACCCCACCACCTTAACAACCCCACCCCCTGACACCCCCTGCCCCCTTGGACAACCCCCCAACCCCCTGGATAGCCGCCACTACACTGGACACCACCCACCCCCTTGGACACCCCTACCCTTGGAAATCCCCCCAACCCCCTAGACACCCCAACCCCTTGGACACCCCCACCCCATGGACACCCCTACCCCCATGGAAAACCACCACCCCCTGGACACCCTTACCGCCTAAGTCAGTCCCCAAACCCCCGGACATCCCCTGCCCTATATACGCCACCCCACATCTTGGACACCCCCAACCCCACCCCCTTAACACCCCAAACACCACCCCCTGAACACCCCCTACCCCCTTGGATATCCCCCAACCCCCTGGATTGCCCCCACCCCTAGAGACCCCCCACACCCTAGACACCCCACCACCCCCTAGACACCCTCTACCCCTTGGACATCCCCCCAACCACCTGGACACCCCCGCCACCCTGGACACCACCCCACACCTGGACACCTCTACCCCTTGAAACCCCCCAACACCCTAAACAGGGCCCCAACCCTAGACATTTCCCCTACCCCTAGGACACCCCCACCCCCGTGGACATCCCCCACCACTAGGGACATCCCCCACCCCCCTGTAGAAACCTCGCACCCCACCCCCCAGACACCCCTACCCCTTGGAGAGCTCCCAACCCCCTATAAAACTCCCACCCCCATGGACACCACCCCACCCCTGGATACCCCAACCCCCTAGACAACCCCCACCCATTGGAGACTCCCCGAACATCCAAAAAGGAGAGCACCCCGGAAATCCCTCACCACCTCCCCAACAGAATATTACTATCATCTAAACCAAATATTTCCCAGTGTTGTTGTTTTTTTCTTTTATATCTTTCATTATATTATTCATGTTCATTTTCATCAAATGTAAGGGCTTTTGGACGAAAAATGAGGTGACCAAACTGGAAGCAGTGTTGGATTAAAGTGATGGATGTAGTGCCTCTACTACTAAGTCTAAAATGATGAATCATGATAGTTTTATCAATTGTAATATATAACTTTCATAATCTGATATTCTCCACCTGGACCCAAAAAGTGGTATAAATTATTGGTTATAGTTTATTAAATGAAAAAATTACCATGACTCTGAATTTGATATTGGTTGGAAGACTAATGGTTTCCCCAGGTCTGGATTTTTTTTTATTTTTCTGAATGGATTTTAACCAAAAAATAATAGTTTTATTAAGGAGTATGGGTTTGAAAATTTATTTTTAATGATTATTTTCCATGAGGCATATTCCATTAATCATTGTGTGACTTAGATATTAGTTTATAAATACTGATGAATTCATGGAATATGGTCCTAATCACTTTCCCGTTTCAAATTCAATAGCATATGAATGTTTATTGATGATAGTGTTACAACACATAGGATTCAACATGATTTTTATAGTATAATTTGTTGAATATAGAGGACGTTGGTTCTATTATGATAGAGAGTTGTTATGATAGAGAGTTAGTATGTTATGTAGAAGGGTTATTCTTCTAAAAGTGATGTTGTTAATATTATGGAAAGCTATGACAATAACGGACTAGTAAATATCCTGAAATATCTTTCTAGAATTAACGGTGCATTATCCCAAAGGAATAGGATTTTAGGGATAAAATTGAGTGAAACACTATGGTAAAATTAAATAGAATAATTAATGAGAAAACATTAAGCTATTACATGGTTTTTGTATATAGTAATGTAGAAGGTGATGGTTTGGAAAGTAACTACTAGGAATTGGGGGTCTATTCTAAAAGGTTTATCTTTTGGTGAATATAAAATTTAGTTTTACAAAATATGTAGTATTGGAGTCTGGTGTATAAAATATTGGATTTTGTGTGAAGGTGTATTGTCTTGTCTGTCCAGGTGTATTTTATTTTTCGTAGGTGTATTGGAGTTGTTGTATGGAATATTGGAGGCTTCTGCAAATTGGATTCTGTGTGCAGGTGATATTGGATTTTATGTGGTGTATTGGCTTAGGTGCATTGGATTATCTACTGGTGTATTAGGTTATGCATACTATCTGGGTTTTGGGTTCTGCATACTGTCCAGGTGTTGGGTTCTGCATACTACTATGAAATCATAGTGAAGTATATACCAATGGTTTATAACAGTTGGTATACTGCTGAATGAAATTTTAATACTATACCAACAGATATAAACCATTAGTATATGGGTGGAAGAAATGTGAAAGGTATACCAACGATAAAAATACCATTGGTATATCAAAGGAATTCTGAATTTCACCAATGATTTCTTGAAATCATTAGAAATAAAGAATACCAATGGTTTTTTTAACGATATGTAAAATGATTAATGCTTTGTAAACCAATGGTTTAAAACCTTTGGTAAAGACTTTTTTCAATGGTTCTAGGTAACTGTTCAGAAGCTATGATTTTTTGCATCATATAACAATAGTTATTTAGAAAACATTTGTATATATATATCCCTAATCCAGACTAACCAACGATTTTCCAAACCATTTGTATATTGTATACCAACACTTTTCCCTTTTATACCAACAATTTTCAACAATTTTTATAGTTTAACTTTCCAGCAGTTATTCAAAAGGGGTAATTTTCTTATTTGAATGAAAAATATCAATATAAGAAAACATTACTAAAGAATGTCACTAATCCTAGAATCCTTATTTATCGATTGAATAATTTATAATAATGTCTTCCAATTTAAATTTTTTTCACTTGGATTATCCATCATAATTAATTTGAAATGTTTTATTGAAATATACTTTTGTACACAATGAATTTTTGAGGCATTTCCATAAATTAAAATTTAACATAGGATCACAGTCCGATATAATTATGAGGAATCAATAAAACCTGACAATATACTTCAGTTACACTAATGAAATATGATCTATACACATAGTCTCTTAAGGGATAAAGATATATAAAAATTTATTTAGTTAGTCAATAATAATCCAAATTTCATTATTTCTTGGAGTTTTCCTTTGTACTTGTAACATGTAAAGTAAGTATATTTCTCTATTTTTTAGTCTAGGTATTAAAATAATTCCTTAACTTTTGTAAGATTATTTTGAAACAAAAACATTATCCATTTTATTTTCATAAACCGAAATCCTTGTCCATTTAACCCATCATCGATTTATGGTGTTTTCATGGATAACATTTCCATGACTATGTTCTATATCACTCTGTATTTTTCATTGATAGTTAGTTTTCTCTTCCATATCAATGTTTTCACTTCCCTATCATATTATCATACTTGTAATCATATTATGTGTTATTCCAGATAACCTATGTACTTCCCTTACTCTATTTTCAAGATGATTTTTATTAATACTTTTTATGTCGTGGGTTTTAACTAAAGGTATTTTTAAATAAAAAACCATAGTTTCCAAACATAAGTATAAATAATGAATAAATAATTTCTTATAGGGTTGTGGGAGAATGTAACGTCTCTAGATTTTAAAATGAAAACACTATGTTCAATAGCATATAAAATATACAACATCGAGATTAAACAAAGAACTAAATATTATTATCTAAATATTACCATCATCACCTAATAATTTAATTATAGTGTATGAATAGAGAAAATAATTTAGGGAAGAAATGTGAAGTTAAAAATCAATATAAATGTATTGGTATGTGATTATAAAAATAATCACATAGTTTTTAGTAAAGTGATTTTATTCTTTAAAAATATGTTTTCTGCAAATATAATTTTATATTCTTCTTACAACATAATAATATAATGGATAAAAAGTATAGAAAATATATTTTAGAAAATTAATTTAATATTTTAAATAAAAATCTTATTATTATCATAAAATAAATTTTTTATAATTTTTTTAAAATATTGATTTTTCAAAGAACAATGAAAATTACTAATTATTATTGAAAACTATATTTTATTTTAATTTATTTACTTGGTATAATTATGTTTTGAATAATTTTTAAATTTTAATTTGTTAAATTTAACTTTTAGTAACCAAATTGATATTTTTAAATGGATTTTAAACTTGAATTTATTATGAAAACATTTTATTTTTAAGAACGTCAATTTTTGAAAAATTATTTTTCTTTTCGTTTTTTCAGTTTAATATTAAATTAAAATCAATAACTTTTTTAATATTTAAAAATAGATTCTTTATTTCAGAAAAATTGATGTAAAATTATTAAACATTTCCTTTTTATTTCTAGAAAATATAAATCGTAACCTAATTCATTTTTATTACCATTATAAAGGGTAAATGGGGTATGTTATGTTAAAAATAAATGATAAGATATATAAAATTATCAAAAAACGTCCCAAAATATTATTTTATGACTAAATATTGATCATAAGTATGAAATGGTTGAATTTATAGCCTTTTTAAGAAATTTAGATGTGATTATAACGGCTATATTATTTTATTTAAAGAAATGTAAAACAAGGAACCCACTAGTTTCTAATAAGTGTAATATTTTTAATATGGTGTTATCCAAAAAATATATTAAACTATAAATATTTTTTAAAATTATATATATTTCTCTATATAATATTAATTCATTTTTAATTTTTAATGGAGAAATAATTTCCTTAAATTCTTACATAATATTGAGGTAATAATTAATAAATTAACCATTATATAAAATACAAGATATTAGAATTAAGAAAATAAATAGATTTTTACATAAATAATGTGATCAAATAATATTATAGATTATAATTAAATATTAGGTATATAAAAAAATAATTTTTAATTTAATATGTTTTATTGATATTATTAAATTCAAAGTAATGAATAGTTCTACCAATTGTCATTATTAATATTTTATAAAATATATTATTTAATTAAATGATATAAAATTGTTAAAAATATTATATCAATATATTTTATTAGTATAAGGTTTCAAATATCGTCCATTTTAAAATTATATTTCTTTTTCAATTTTACATTAACTGGATTAACCTTCATAGATAAAAATTCGAGGTCGTCACAAAAAGTGCTAAACGGGATAAATTGGTATTATAACCAAATGATAATGGTATAAATATAGTAAAAAATATATTTTTGGTGAGAAAATTTATGCACATACAAATAATCTATTATAAATAAATAACATTGTCTAAATATAAAATTATAAATCATTTTATATTAATTTAATATTTTGATAAATTGAAAGAGTCCCTCTCCCCTCTCCTATAAAATGGAACCTACTCTAATCTTTTATTCACATTAAAAAAAACATTTTTTTATCTACATCCCCACCGAAACCCCATATAATAAACCCTACCCATATTCTAGAGGTCTTTTTTGTGATAATACCAATATTAGAGGACTTAAGGTGTTATGAAAAGGTGGTTTTCAAAAAATAGGTATAGTTATTATCAACATGTTTTACTTTTGTTTCTTCTTCCACATCCCCCAAAACTTATTATATCAAGATAAAATAATAACTAAAGTATAATTAATTTTCTAAAATGTTTTTATGTTATTTTAATAACCTTTATCTATCTCTACTTCAAGGAAATGAGATATGAAACAATTATCAGTGTGTGCGACAGACTGTCGCCTCATGAACCGATGTCATTAATTTCCATCAACATATCTCAGGGATGAATTATAATGATTGGTTTAATATTTATTTATTATATTCATGAAATATTTATCTTTCATAAATTAAAATATATAATTTACATTCTTACTTTTCTATTCACTGACAAATGATAACGTCATTTGTGCATATATGGAAACTACTAGCTCTATGAAGCGATGTGATTCATTATTTATCACTACATAATATGGATGATATATATAAGCATATTTAATAAAACAATATGATATATATCATATTATTATAATTATGTGATGTTAAAATAATATTTACCTTCTTTCCATAATGTTCATTGAAAAATGGAAAAGTTATTCATGTGTTGCATTAATTACCAACTCCATGATTGAAACATATTTCATTTTTAAAAATCATATTTTATATTTGGATTTAAAAGTAAAATTATTCTAAAAAATTTATAGTTATTTATTAATTATTATTCTGGGAATTATTTAATAAATACTAATTTGACTCTAGTCTATTTATCGATGTCATTTTTTGTACTTATGAACCAAATATCATCAAAGTGTTAGATATGAACAAATATGATTATGTAAATTTATATTACATGGTAATAATTGAAATGTACATAATAAAAAATATTAAAAAATTTCTTGATAATGTTTATAATTAACCTAATTTTATTATTCATGAGGAATGGCCCAACAATAGGAACCACACACATTTCTGGTGTCATTGATTTCCCTTGTATATGAACACGTTTATCGGTCTACATAAATGAGTTTGTTCACAATGTGTAACATTTGTTGATGTAATTTTATGTTAGGATAAAAATGGAATTGATTTCATGGTGAGGTATCGTTTTTTGTGTTTATCATTTTTTTGTATGGAATTAGTTAAATGATCAATATATAATTTATCACATTTGAGTTGAGGAAGATATATCTCATGGGCCCATGTTGACCAAGATGGTAGTACAGTCATTAAATACATGTATGTGGTATAAGAAGTTAAGTGAATCTAGTAAGGTTTGAAAATATATAAATCAACAAAAGGAATATGAACCAATATCACATCCTTCTTTATGAGACATCGCGAGACAAAGTGATTATATTACATAGAACATGTTCATTAGAGTTTGTCAAAGCTATGACAGTCCTCATTTCCATAGGGACCATAATGGTTTGAAAAATTATTATCTTGGTCTATGGTTTAGACACATTGGAAATGAGATAAGGAACTATATGGTTACACACTACATGTATCTATATGTTCTGCCTACTATAATGATTAAGAGTTTAAGAACATTTATCCCCAAATATAGGGGTGGATGAATGTCTGAGAGTGCTCAATCAAAAGTAAGAATAATTTTATTATATAATTCATGCCTAAAATAATTATGAATCAAATTATTTCTCAAGTTATTCACAAGTTGTTTATCAGAAAACTGAATATGGTAAATTATAATTTTTTTATGGAACATAGGACGTTAAAGGTTTGTTAAATTTATTGGAGAGCCTTCGGGAAGATTTAATTATTAATATTATATCACAGAACATATAATAGTGTCGTAATCATATGATAAAATATTTCTGACATTTAAAAAAAATTATTATGTCATATGTGTGTACAAAGTTCTAAAATGAAGGTTATTACTTTCAATGTAACAAATTTCAATTTGGAATGTATAACCTCGGTATAGAAGCTAATTTTTCCACTTGAATATATAGATACACTATTTTGTTGAATTTAATGAGATAAGATCATTAATCCTTCCCTATTATGTTCTTAGAGAGAAAATTATGAGAAAGAAAAAGGTTTAATTGATCTCGTCTTATCAATCGATCTCACATTCATCACATAATCAAAGAGACATCGTAAAGCTATTTAATTTCCTAATCTAGAAACCAGGAAATATAGATTGGAAATCCAGGATCTGTAGTGAATATGTGGATTATCTATTAGATTTATATATTGGTGACTTTCATCCATGACATGTCAATGATGAGAGAATCAAATTAGTGACTTCATATGAACAAGTTACCATTTAACCTTTCATTAAACATTATTTTTCAATGTATTATATTAATATGCCTATATTATAGGGATATGTATCTATCGATAAGGATCTCTAGGCCACTTGGGATATATCAAAGTATATATATTGATACGACACTGAATAGGTAAAATATGGAACAATCCAAGAGAGGATTGTTCCTAGTGTCACATGGAATTAATATCATTAAAAAGATGTTTCCAATAACATAAGATAGGATTGATTGGATGTGTAGAATCTTCCAATCTTAGAGAGATTTAATGGGAAGCCTTAAAAACTATCCTAAAGTAAATGTGATGTAAAAAAGGATATATTCATGGTGTATGGAGGAGATGAGAAGCTATCCATGAGGGGATACACTAATGATAGCTTCAATAGAGATCATGATGGTCTAAAACTGTATTCCGAATATGAATTTTTTCTATATAGTGGTGTAGTGAGTGGGACGTGTCACGACCCCCTCCCCACAAAGTGTACCCCTCCTGGGCCGGCAATGTGAGAAGGGAGATAATGACCCCCCGAGTCCCGCCTCCAGTAGGCCCCGGGTTGGCGACTAGCACCGAGGGTATAATACACACACAAATGGGAGGCATTACCCTCTAAGAGAACACATGCAGAAGAGAGAGATAGAATAGACTCCAACCAACTCCAACTCATAACTGAAATATAAAAGAAACCCAAGTACATATATGAAATTTCATGCAAAAGTACTACAACTGAAAGGGAAAACTAAAAGTACCCAAAAGAAAGTAAAACGACAGCGACCACAAGCCCGAACAGCTCCTCCTCCAACCGCAAGCTAGTAGTAACCAGCTTGATCTCCAAACTGCTCCAAGTGACCTGAAAAACAGTTTATATATACATAGGGTGAGTGTAACAGTATACTCAGTAGGATCCTCGCCAAGCCTCTCGTGCAAAAGTAAAGAAAGCATGCTAAAGCCCAGTGAACAACAAGTGAATCTAACTCGTCACCTAAACAGGTATACTATGTTCCCAACCTCACCATGGCTACTCTCACCAAGTAACGCATACAAGAATATATCATATAGTAAAGAATATCAAGGGTACCCCGCTACTACTTCCCCACTGGTTTTCCGCTTTGCCCCAATGACATACGTCCTGTGCATCTCTCTCCAAAGGCTTGCCCGCAGACACCTGGGCGAAGCACCACACCGTCCTCACAACCAAAAGTAACTAGGTAGTTTCCAGGAGCCACCACAGCTCGTATAACGTGTATCATACATCAGGTATAATACCTCAATCCATTACAGCCCATACTCCGAGAAAGGATCCTCAAGCCATTATAGCTTATACACGTTACACCTATAGTATTCCATAGGATACTATATCCAGAATATATGTGTGGGAAATAACCACAAGCCATCACAGCCCTCTACACACATATATGGGTAAAACTAACCACTGTGCCTACCAGCACAAAGATCTACCAAGAGAAGAGAGCGGGGCCAAAGGGGGTAGTCAGCCATTCAACCTCCCATCAGAATGTTGGGGAAAACACCCCCCCAGGGCTCAGAATCCCCGGGGTGTCAGTTGCCCTTACCGACAGGGTGGAGTAGCGTATAAAAACACAAAAAGTACAGAATATATAGATAACTCGCATCCACACTATGGGCATTACCTAGTCTTAGATACAACTGTAGCTAACGTCTCTCAGACTCCAGACTGCTACTTCAAAGACTAGGTACCCTACAAGCACACAACCATTTGAAGAGCTTTATTAGATTACTCCATTCTCATTTTATCAGTTCCACGGTACATTAATTAATTCTTTAAACATTAATTAAGAATGAACAATTCCACATTAAACTGAATTGGCATCACATTCAAAAACAACTACTCCTTTTTAAGATTCACATCACCTTTAAATTCCAGCATCTCCATCCCCGTGGATTTTCACCATTTAATCAAACATTCATTACAGAATTAATTTTCCACATTCCCAGGCATTCTATAAAAACAACCTATGCTTCTAAACACAAAGGAGGCTCAACACGGTGAGTAGATATACTACCCGTCGAGTCTTTTCCGCCTATAGAAATAGCATAGACCCATCCTCCATCGGGAGGCTAAACACGGAAAGCACGTGGCATACCCCGCGTGTCTTCGCCTCCTTCGGAAAGAGGGTAATCAAGACCAGCTGCCTTCAGCAGTGGGGAAAAGTAAAGAAGATAAACAACCAAACCAAACCACCAACATCAAACCATCACATTCATCTCATACCATCACCCTTGGTGTCCTCCCCGACACCCATATGCATAAACCGATGCATCTCGCCACACTAGGCGTCATCCGCTGCCACAACCACAAGTCTCCATGCCTCCACATATCACAACAGCCATCCAGGATCACATCACAGCACAAGCAGCAGGAAAACAAACATCCCAAAATGGGCTCTCGGCCCTTTAACAAGGCATTCAGCCTTAAAACACAATGAGCACTCAGAGCTCCAAACCAGAAGGCATTCAGCCTTACAAGCAAGCGGGTAACTCAGAACCCTTTTGAAATTCCCACATAATCTGTTTTCTAATCTATATGGAATTGGCAGATTTGTTATTCGTAGGTTCCAATCATGGATACCTAATCAGGAAGCTGTCACAATTAAATAACCATGCTTACTTCCCTAATTTGATTATCCTCAAATTAGAACAACTACAACAACGACAATAACCAGATTAATTTACATGCCTCTTTATCTTTAGCCAATTAATTAACAATTAATTCCAGCTTTACGTTCATTATCAATTTCTATCATGAATGAACAACAAATCAAAGAAAACATAGATATCACTATATCTAGGAAAACATGAGGCAAACCGTTATCACGGTATAAAGCAACAGCATGCGATCAACCAATTCTTTTAATCCGGTTCAAGTATTTAATTAGGTCAATTTCATTATGATCCAAAGAGATAAATCATGCTAATTATACGATAGCACATATACAATTAGAAAATTCATGAATCCCCTACCTCGAAGAGTTCTTGACGTCATTTATCCACACAACAGGTCACGATCCTCTCCTCGTGACAACTGCATCCACCAGAGGATGCTTATATCGAATATTGATCGACACGGCTCGGTTGCATCAAAAAACAGAGCAGAACCAATCCTAGGAGTAAAGATTTATTGTGCAACTCTTACGGAAAGGATTGAAAGGTTCTAGCACCTCTTAGTCGAGAACAAAGGGAAAGAACAAGGAAGAATGATATCTCGTCCCTTTTTAAGATTTAATGGGGCGGCGGTTTAAGATCCGGTTAATTCTCCATTAAAAACGGTTCTCATTAACCCACGCGGTTGACCATGTAAAACATTCCAAGACTTAGGAATAATTAATATAGGATTTATGGTATTTTAAACGGCCTTAAGATCCCTTAAAATAAGGCTTTAAATGTATTTTACGTCAAAGGAAACATCAAAAGGGGAAAAACTGTAGGAGTCTGGAAACACTGTTCACCCACTGTTACTGTACATGAAACCGATCTGTGAAACCGATCTATAAAACTGATCTGTCACACCGATCTGTGAAACCGATCTGTGAAACTGATCTGTCACACCGATCTGTGAAACCGATCTGTGAAACTGATCTGTCACACCGATCTCTGAAACTGATCTGTCAGACTGATCTGTGAAACTGATATGTCACACCGATCTGTGAAACCGATCTGTGAAACTGATCTGTCACACCGATATATGAAACCGATCTGTCAGACCGATCTGTGAAACTGATCGGTGAGACCGATCTGTTAGACCGATCTGTGAAACTGATCTGTCAGACCGATCTGTCACACCGATCTGTGAAACTGATCGGTGAGACCGATCTGTCAGACCGATCGGTGATGCCGATCTGTTACTGTTCATAAAACTTGAAACACTATTCACAGAACTGGAAAATTGGCAAGGTGTTGGGGATATGTCCCCTTGGCCTCCCGGAACACCTCCAACACCAAAATTCCACAAAGTAATGGACCGGAGAGGTCCGGGCCATTACATTAGATACCTCTCAAAATATTCTCGTCCTCGAGAATTAAAAACCAAGCCAGAAGAAAAGAGGGGTCCGAACAACCACCCCATAAGAAACCTCTCAGGGAAAAACCCACCATGAGTTGTTCGAAAGCTGGAACAAAACTATGACATCCAGGAACAAACAATTCATAACCAAACAATTAAAACATAACATCTCATCAAAGGTACATAAATAGAACATGAAAGGTCCAACCACAAAGAAAAAATCATTAAATGAAAGGAGTTAAACATTAAACAACTCTGGGTACTGAGCACGTATTTGTGACTCACGCTCCCATGTAGTCTCCTCCATGCCACCGTGTCGCCACAAGACACGAACTAAGGGGATAGAACGCCCACGCAACACTTTCTCCTTGTGGTCTTGGATCTCCACAGGTTTCTCCTCGAAGGTTTCATCATCATCAATATCGATCTCTCCCCAATCGATAACCTGAGATTCATCATGAAGATAACGACGGAGCTGTGATACATGGAAAACATCATGTATCCGACTCATATAAGGGGGAAGTGCTACTTGATACGCCACAGCTCCAACACGATCTAACACCTCGAAAGGCCCAACAAACTGGGGAGAAAGCTTACTTCCACGACCAAACCTTCGATGCCCACGACGGGGAGTCACCTTTAGAAACACATGCTCCCCAACATTAAACTCTAAGGGTATCCTTCTTTGATCAGCATAAGATTTCTGACGATCTTGTGCTATCTTCATCCTCTCACGAATCACCTGAACCATCTCTGTTGTATTCTGCACTAGTTCTGGTCTGAGAATTGCGGACTCTCCGACCCCAGTCCAGCACAACGGATAACGACATGGCCGGCCATACAAAGATTCAAATGGAGCCATACCGATTGTCGAGTGAAAACTATTATTGTAAGAAAACTCTACCAAGGGTAAGTGCTTCGTCCATGAACCTCCAAAATCAAGAACACAAGAGCGCAACATGTCTTCAAGAGTCTGGATGGTTCACTCTGTCTGACCATCCGTTTGAGGATGAAAAGCAGTGCTAAGGCACAGTTAAGAGCCAAAAGCATGTTGGAGACCTCTCCACACCCTAGAGGTAAAACGAGGATCTCGATCAGAAATGATCGTCTTAGGAACTCCGTGAAGCCTCACCACCTCATCCAGATACTGCCTCGACAAAACCTCCACTGAGCTCGACTCCTTGATTGCTATGAAGTGGGCCGATTTAGTTAAACGATCCACTACCACCCATGTAGCATCATGTCCTCCCAGGGCTCGAGGTAAACCAGTAACAAAGTCCATTGAGATTTCCTCCCACTTCCACTGAGGAATCTCTAAGAGCTCGAGAAGACCACCAGGAACACGGTGTTCGGCCTTCACCTTCTGGCAGACTAAACATCGAGACACACATTCTGCAACTGTACGCTTCAGCCCAGGCCACCAAAACTGACTCCTCAAGGATCGGTACATCTTCGTCACACCAGTATGTACCGCCAAGGGTGAACTATGGAACTCTCGTAGAACCGTCTCACGCATCGCCAAGGGAACAAAAAGCCTGCCATGATACAACACTCGGTGTTGTTCATCCTCCGACCAACCATCAGGGGCCTCCCCACAAACAACTCTATCTCTCCAAACTTCCACCTCTAGATCACCCAACTGAGACTCTTCCACCTTCTGCATCAGGGATGACTGCACCGTCATCTGGAAAAGACAACCTCTACCCCCAACTTTTCCCATATCAAGATGAAAAGCTGATATCTCTTCCATCACTCTCCAGGAATCACCAGATTCACGCACAACATCATTACGTGACTTTCGGCTCAGTGCATCAGCAACAACATTTCCCTTCCCAGGTGTATATGATATTTCAAAGTCGTATTCCTGCAAGAACTCCATCCACCGACGCTGCCTCACGTTCAAGTCACGTTGGGAGAAAACATACCTCAAACTCTTATGATTGGTGAAAACCACAAAGTTCTCACCAATGAGGTAATGTCTCCACAACTTCAGAGCAAACGCCACGGCTTCCAACTCAAGATCATGGGTGGCATAGTTGCATTCATGGGGACGCAACTACTGAGACCCATAAGAAACAACTGACCTCTGCTGCTTGAGAACACAGCCTAGCCCCAGATGTGAAGCATCACAGAAAACATCAAACTGGACTCCCTCCGCTGGAAGACAAAGGACTGGAGCACTTACCAACTTCTCCTTTAGATACTCGAAAGCTGTCTGACACTAATCAGTCAATATGAACGCTTGATCCTTCCTGGTCAAAGCTGTCAGAGGAGTTGCAACTCAGGAGAAATTAGCCACAAACCTCCTATAATAGCCTGCAAGACCAAGGAAACTTTGCACCTCTGACACGGTCTTGGGGGCTGGCCAAGACACCACCACTTCTATCTTCAAAGGATCCACAACTACTCCCTGTTGGGACACAACATGTCCCAAGAAATGAACTTCTCGAGCCCAGAACTCACACTTGGACAACTTCCCAAACAACCGATGTTGGCGAAGAACTCCCAAAACGGCTCGTAGATGCTCTGCATGCTCCTCTTCAGATGTGGAGTATACAAGGATGTCATCGATGAAAACCACAACAAACTTGTCCAGGATTTCACGGAACACACCATTCATCAACCCCATGAAAACAGCTAGATCATTCGTTACGCCGAATGGCATTACAAAAAACTCATAATGCCCATGACGACAACGGAAAGCAGTCTTCGGGATATCTTCATTTTTTACACGCATCTGATGATATCCTGACCGCAAGATTATCTTTGAAAACCAACTTGCACCCTTCAGTTGATCGAATAGGTCATCAATCTGTGGGAGAGGATAGCGGTTTTTTATTGTCACTTTGTTTAAGCGACGATAATCGACATAAAACCGCAAACTGCCATCAGCCTTTTTCACAAAAAAAACTGGTGCACCCCACGGTGACACACTTGGCCGAACAAAACCACACTACAACAGACCGTCGAGCTGAATACGTAGCTCTCGTAACTCAGAAGGGGCCATCCTATACGGAGACATAGAGATAGGAGACGCTACTGGCTGTAGCTCGATCCAAAACTCGATCTCTTGTCGAGGGGGTAAGGATACAACCTATTCTGGAAAGACATCAGGGTACTCCTCTACGACCCTAGGAAATGCCAACTGTTGGACCTCTGAAGAACTCAGCATCATCCCAGCCATCATGGATGATAAGGATGAAACTCGTCTATGATTCATCTGAGGATCTCTCTCACCAACAACCACTACTTCCTCTCCATATTCATCAAAGAAAACGACCTTCTTCCTGTAGCAATCCACAATAGCCTGCACCGAATACAACCAATCCATGCTGAGGATGACATCATATGGTTGTATTCGTAAACATAGGAAATCTCCCCAAGAGCGGTGCTTCCCCAACACTAGCTCACAGTCTCTACATACTTCAAATAAGCTAGCTCGACCTCCAACTGGCGTAGTCAACGCCAAGGGAACTGGAAGCCTCTCTACCTCAAGTCCCAAAGCATGGACAAGGGTAGGGGATATAAAGGAGTGTGTCGCTCCTGAATCAAACAAGGCATACACCAAGGTAGAAAACAAGAAAAGGGTACCTCGAACGACATATGGCTCGCCTGGGGATGGCAACGCTAGAGCATGAAGTTGACCACGACCACCTCTGCGGCCTCTCTGACCCTGATGACGACCACCACCACAGCCACGATATGCTCTCTGAGGACGGGGAGCGTTATGGGGCTGTACTCTTCCTGCTCCATCTACCCTCGGGTGATCTAAAGCTGGTGCAACCTGCTGCTGCTGCCTCGGCTGGAACTGCCTCAACGGAGGAACCTGGAGTGGAGAGCCCGGTGCACGATGACTGCTCTGAAAAGTTGGGCACTCCCACTGCTGATGACCACGACCACCACAAGAAAAACAAGCGCCTGATCCCTTGGCATAGTCCTGAGAGTTGCTGCCTCCGGAGAAACGGGATGGGAAGGGCTGGGACCTACCCCCAGGTGAACGGAAACTCTTTTGTCCTGAAAACTGGGAACCCCGGACCATAGCTCTGCTTCGTGAGGAATCATGATGATTCCCCTCTCGTGACGATCCGGTCCTGGTAAAAGTCCTCTCAACAACCTCTGCCCTTGCCAGCACCTCAAGATATGTCTTTAGCATAAATGGGGTGATCTGGAGCTGGATCTCTGGACGCAAAGCCTTCTCGAAATGCCTCGCCCTGGCCTCATCATCTGGTAACAGGTCTGAAGCATATCGTAGAAGGTTCCTGAAACAGATTCCAAACTCTCGAACACTGGAGCTCCCCTGTCGAAGGGTGAGTAGCTCCTAGCAACTGGACTCTTTCGCAGTCGATGAAAGAAACTTGACTCTAAACCTATCTCGAAACTCCTCCCATGAGATCGCTGACTCCTCACGATCCCTGAGGAACAAGAACCACCACTGTCTCGCTGCTCCACACAGCATCGTCACAACCAAGGACACCCAGTGTTCCTTCCGAGCACGAATCGAACTGAAGCCTATCTCGACCTCCTCCAACCAGTATTCTGTGACTGCATCTGAAATGGAGCCCTCGTACTTCTGTAGACTCTGGCGCTGGAACTCTCAGAGTGTCTTCATCTAAGTGTCATTGTCGTCAACCTCTACCCGGCGGCGATCTGCTGGAACAGCCTACTGGGCATCTTCTGCGCAAACCTAACGAGGACGTCGACCTGGAGCCATACCTGTAAAATAACAACTGTTAGAGCTCCTAAGCCTGGAATATGGAAGACTCAACATTTATTAATTAATTATTTTGTTTTATAAATTTTTTTTAGGTTACCTATCCCAAGGTCTACCCATTCAAACACAGGCGCAAAGAATAATGATGCATGATCCTTTCCTAGGTCTCTACCCTGCAACCAGTATCACTTTGTTTAGTAGCCATCGTAAACTTAATGGTCCGTGCAACAGATCATAGGGGGCCCTGAACGCCTATGTCTCTTCCGGTCTCCAGTTTTTACCCCACTTGCTAAACATGAATGACACCGTTGCCCTATCATCCCATGCATCCTCACCTGTGCCTAACTCCAAACTCCATCCTATCCCTCAACCTCCCTCTGATACCACTATGTCATGACCTCCTCCCCACAAAGTGTACCCCCCCTGGGCCGGCAATGTGAGAAGGGAGATACTGACCCCCCCGAGTCCCGCCTCCAGTAGGCCCCGGGTTGGCGACTAGCACCGAGGGTATAATACACACACAAATGGGAGGCATTACCCTCTAAGAGAACACATGCAGAAGACAGAGATAAAATAGACTCCAACCAACTTCAACTCATAACTGAAATATAAAAGAAACCCAAGTACATATATGAAATTTCATGAAAAATTACTACAACTGAAAGGGAAAACTAAAAGTACCCAAAAGAAAGTAAAACGACAGCGACCACAAGCCCGAACAGCTCCTCCTCCAACCGCAAGCTAGTAGTAACCAGCTTGATCTCCAACCTGCTCCAAGTGACCTGAAAAACAGTTTATATATACATAGGGTGATTATAACAGTATACTCAGTAGGATCCTCCCCAAGCCTCTCGTGCAAAAGTAATGAAAGCATGTTAAAGCCCAGTGAACAACAAGTGAAACTAAATCGTCACCTAAACAGGTATACTATGTTCCCAACCTCACCATGGCTACTCTCACCAAGTAACGCATACAAGAATATAGCATATAGTAAAGAATATCAAGGGTACCCCGCTACTACTTCCCCACTGGTTTGCCGCTTTTCCCCAACGACATACGTCCTGTGCATCTCTCTCCAAAGGCTTTCCCGTAGACACCTGGGCTAAGCTCTACAATCTACACCTCGTGCACCACATAGGCTTGCCCGCAGACATCTGGGCGAAGCACCACACCGTCCTCACAACCAAAAGTAACCAGGTAGTTTCCGGGAGCCACCACAGCTCGTATAACGTGTATCATACATCGGGTATAATACCTCAAGCCATTACAGCCCATACTCCGAGTAAGGATCCTCAAGCCATTATAGCTTATACACGTTACACCTATAGTAGTCCATAGGATAATATATCCAGAATATATGTGTGGGAAATTACCACAAGCCATCACAGCCCTCTACACACATATATGGGTAAAACTAACCACTGTGCCTACCAACACAAAGATCTACCAAGAGAAGAGAGCGGAGCCAAAGGGGGTAGTCATCCATTCAACCTCCCATCAAAATGTTGGGGAAAACACCCCCCCCCCAGGGCTCAGAATCCCCGGGGTGTCAGTTTCCCTTACCGACAGGGTGGAGTAGCGTATAGAAACACAAAAAGTACAGAATATATAGATAACTCACATCCACACTATGGGCATTACCTAGTCTTAGATACAACTGCAGCTAACGTCTCTCAGACTCCAGGATGCTACTTCAAAGACTAGGTATCCTACAAGAACACAACCATTTGAAGAGATTTATTAGATTACTCCATTCTCATTTTATCAGTTCCACTGTACATTAACTAATTCTTTAAACATTAATTAAGAATGAACAATTCCACATTAAACTGAATTGGCATCACATTCAAAAACAACTACTCCTTTTTAAGATTCACATCACCATTAAATTCCAGCATCTCCATCCCCGTGGATTTTCACCATTTAATCCAACATTCATTACAGAATTACTTTTCCACATTCCCAGGCATTCTAGAAAAACATCCTATGCTTATAAACTCAAAGGAGGCTCAACACGGTGAGTAGATATACTACCTGTTGAGTCTTTGCCACCTATTGAAAGAGCATAGACCCATCCTCCATCGGGAGGCTAAACACGGAAAGCACGTGGCATACCCCGCGTGTCTTCGCCTCCTTCGGAAAGAGGGTAATCAAGACCAGCTGCCTTGAGCAGTGGGGAAAAGTAAAGCAGATAAACAACCAAACCAAACCACCAACATCAAACCATCACATTCATCTCATACCATCACCCTTGGTGTCCTCCCCGACACCCATATGCATAAACCGATGCACCTCGCCACACTAGGCGTCATCCGCTGCCACAACCACAAGTCTCCATGCCTCCACATATCACAACAGCCATCCAGGATCACATCACAGCACAAGAAGCAGGAAAACAAACATCACAAAATGGGCTCTCGGCCCTTTAACAAGGCATACAGCCTTCAAACACAATGAGCACTCAGAGCTCCAAACCACAAGGCATTCAGCCTTACAAGCAAGCGGGTAACTCAGAACCCTTTTGAAATTCCCACATAATCTGTTTTCTAATCTATATGGAATTGGAAGATTTGTTATTCGTAGGTTCCAATCATGGATACCTAATCAGCAAGCTGTCACAATTAAATAACCATTCTTACTTCCCTAATTTTATTATCCTCAAATTAGAACAACTACAACAACGACAATAACCAGATTAATTTACATACCTCTTTATCTTTAGCCAATTAATTAACAATTAATTCCGGCTTTACGTTCATTATCAATTTCTATCATGAACGAACAACAAATAAAAGAAAAAATAGATATCACTATATCTAGGAAAACATGAGGCAAACCGTTATCACGGTATAAAGCAACAACATGCGATCAACCAATTCTTTTAATCTGGTTCAAGTATTTAATTAGGTCAATTTCATTGTGATCCAAAGAGATAAATCATGCTAATTCTACGATTGCACATATACAATTAGAGAAGTCATGAATCCCCTACCTCGAAGAGTTCTTGACGTCCTTTATCCACACAATAGGTCAAGATCCTCTCCTCATGACAACTGCATCCACCGGAGGATGCTTATATCGAAGATTGATCGACACGGCTCGGTTGCATCAAAAAACAGAGCAGAACCAATCCTAGGAGTAAAGATTGATTTTGCAACTCCTACGGAAAGGATTGAAAGGTTCTAGCACCTCTTAGTCGAGAACAAAGGGAAAGAACAAGGAAGAATGATATCTCGTCCCTTTTTAAGATTTAATGGGGCGACGGGTTAAGATCCGGTTAATTCTCCATTAAAAACCGATCGCATTAAACCACGCGGTTGACCATGTAAAACATTCCAAGCCTTAAGAATAATTAATATATGATTTATGGTGTTTTAAACGGCCTTAAGAGCCCTTAAAATAAGGCTTTAAATGTATTTTACGTCAAAGGAAACGTCAAAAGGGGCAAAACTGTAGGAGTCTGGAAACACTGTTCACCCACTGTTACTGTACATGAAATCGATCTCTGAAACCGATCTATAAAACTGATCTGCTACACCGATCTGTGAAACCGATCTGTGAAACCGATCTGTCACACTGATCTATGAAACCGATCTGTGAAACTGATCTGTCACACCGATCTATGAAACCGATTTGTCAGACCGATCTGTGAAACTGATCTGTCACACCGATCTATGAAACCGATCTGTCAGACCGATCAGTGAAACTGATCGGTGAGATCGATCTGTCAGACCGATCTGTCACACTGATCTGTGAAACTGATCGGTGAGACCGATCTGTCAGACCGATCGGTGAGACCGATCTGTTAGACTGATCTGTGAAACCGATCTGTCGGACCGATCTGTGAAACTGATTTTTCACACCGATCTGTGAAACCGATCTGTCACACCAATCTGTGAAACTGATCGGTGAGACCAATCTGTCAGACCGATCGGTGAGACCGATCTGTTACTGTTCATAAAACTGGAAACACTGTTCACAGAACTGGAAAATTGGCAAGGTGTTGGGGATATGTCCCCTTGGTCTCCCAGAACACCTCCAACACCAAAATTCCATAAAGTAATGGACTGGAGAGGTCCGGGCCATTACTAGACGAGCTTGAAGTAGTCCATAGATACCAATTCTATAACAAAGTCTGAGTATATTAGGGCTTCTAATGTAGATATGAAAGAAATTTGGATATGAATATTTCCTTCCAAGATTGAGATTATACCTATAAGTATAGAACATAATATAGTATACTATGATAATACTATGGTAGTGTAACTTTCCAAGGATCCTAGGTCATATTAGTGAAAAATTATATATTTTTGAAGTTTCATCTCTTGAGGGATTTTACTCAGAGAGGATAAGTAACTGTTAGTAGTTTATCTACAAAGGATAACATGGATGAACCCCTCACTAAGTCCATATATAAAAAAAATCATGTGAGAGCTAACAGGTTTTGAATTGCTAGCAGTTGTATCTAGTAAAAGTGGGTGTTTTGGGAGTAGTTTCCCTAGACCCAACTCCATTATATACAATGATTAAAATTACATGTATATATAATGATACATAAAAGTGTATATTATTACCATAATATCATTGATACTTATACATCAACCATTTACTTGGTAATGTATTTAGATTACTTGTCATATCAAAAATGATATTGTAGTTCCCAACTATAATTGGAACCTTGAGATTCTATGATAGTAATCATAAACATGTGTCTTATGGTCAAGACACTTCTTATAGACATGACTAAAATTATGTATGGATATTACATATTGGGGGTTTATAAGAATTGAAACATATTGTTATGAATTTCTCACTTTGTGACCTCAAGTAGACGAGATCATGAGGATAGACTATCCAATAGAAACACCACATGTTCCTGTTGTCATTTGTTGTTTCTACCTAAAAACATGGGAATTGGTCTACGGACTGGGGATCATTATCAATGCGTACCATTTGATCACATACTTGGATTAAAGGAAGAAACTATGAAATTTATTTCATAGAATGGTAGCATGTGTCGGGTAAATGATTGGTGGAATGGGATTGGTTGAATGATAAATTTAGAATGATCCACTTTTGATTTGAAGAAGAGATGTCTAATGGGACCAGGCTGACTAGGATAACAGTACCTTTGTTAAATCCATTTCCCTGATATAATAAGGTATGTTCATCCAGTAATTTAATTAAATATATAAGTCAAAAAATTAATATCTACACAAGTGTGAATCCTTCTTTATGAGATATCACGAGACAATGAGATTATATTACACGTAACCTGTTCGTTGGAGGTATTCATGGATAAGACATTACTTATCTCCATAGCTATTATGGTGGGTTTATACAATAATATCTAAGTCTATGGGCCAGATTCACTGATATCTAGATAAGGATCTATAGGGTCACATAATAATTTTTTCCACAAGATCCACATATTCCATGAAATATGAGTATAGGACAAAGTGGGCCTCGTGTGGTGGTGGTGGGGGTGGGGGGTGAATGTCCAAGTATGATCAATCATAAGTAATAATAATTCAATTTTGTTATTAAATTTTAGAATAATAATTATTGAATTTATTTCTCAAGGCATTCATAAATAATTTTTTTTCATAATAGTGAATATGAGAAAATATAATTTTTCGAATGACATTGGATGTTCAAGCTTAGTTAAATTATTTGGGGATCTTATAGGCCAATTTAATGGTATTAATTTTATTATTTAACATTTTATAGTGTAACAAGTGAGTGATAAAATATTTTTTCCTTCATAACTTCTTTATTAAGTCAGATGTTTGAGAAATGTTCAAAAATGAATGTTATTACTTTTTGGGGGCTAAAGTGAAAATTTGGATAGTTTAACCTAGGTATAAAATGTCATTTTAACCTCTTTCCTATTAATACCACTATTTGGAATAATTTAGAGAGATAATATCTCATATAATCTTATATAAAGTTCTCATGGATTGAATCCAAATAAAGAATAAGTTTGTATTGATCTTGTCTTCTCGATCAAGTTTGCATTCTTCACGCAATCAAATGGACACTGTAATGCTCTTCAATTTCCCATTATAGAATTTGAGAAATTTAAACCATCGATCTAAGAGTTGTGTTTCATGTGTAGAATATCTTCATGATTCTAATACTGGACCCTTCAATCCATGAAATGTTTGTGATGAGTGAATCAAAATACATATGTTATGGAATTTAGTTTAATATTAAATCTCCAAAATCAAACAAAAAAATAGTTTTAAAAAATCCCTTTTAAATATAAAATAATATGAACTACTAAATGACATAGACAAATACCTATATATTATCATATGAGTATATATTTAATATTATTTTCCAAGGGTTGAATTTATGACCGTCTGGGGCCACATGATTGAGATTATGATGTTTTTATTATTTTATTAAATGAAATTCCAAACATGTCACACTCTTGTTTTTAATAAGTGTAATATTTTTACTATGGTGTTATCGAGATGATCTACTTGAATATAAATAGTAATTTAAAATATTGAATATTTATCTATATATTGGTAATTTATTTTTTATTTATAGTGAATAAATAATTTCCTTATATTATTATGCAATGTTGTGGTAATAATTATTAAATAATTGAAAAAGTCAAATAAATGATATTAAATATACTAAAATAAACATATTTTGAGATAAAAAATTCAATCAAATAATTTTTAAAATGACCTGAATATGTTATGAATATAAGAAAATATTTTTCCCCAAATATGAAATGTTGTACTAATTTAATTAAAGTTAAAGTACTGAATAGTTCTAAAAATTGACATTATAGATATTTTATAATAAAAATTATTTAATTAAGTGATATAAAATTTCAAAAAAATAAATTTTTAAAAGATATTAAAATAATATTTAATATTACATTCATGATCCAATTATGATTTTTCTTTTATTTTATTATATCTATCTTAGTCCTTTAATAGTAAATGTTCATGTTTTCACAGGAGTTAAAGAGGGTAAATTGTTGTTAACACAAACATATAAGGGTATAAATATAGTCAAATCATGTATAATTCTTATTTTATGAAAGTAAATAAACCAATACTAATATTATATTAAAAATAACTAACATTGGATCAATTTTTGATAGATAATTAATTTATATTAATTTAATATTTAGGGAAATTCCAAGGGTTCCCCCTCAATCTGCTATAAAAAGAAACCTCTTCTCATCATTACATTACACATAAAAACCAATTATTTTAGTAAATTAACTACCAAAATACATTTTTGAAATACATAACCTCATTATTGATATATTTTATTGGTATAATTTAGATATTAGAGGTCTTATGGTGTTAATCAGAATATGTTTTTGAAAGAAGTGGTATATTTTTTATCTACATGTTTTAGTTTTGTTTCTTGTTCCAAATTCCTCAAACATTATTTCAAAATCATAAAATAATATATAAAGTATTATTCATAAAATTATATGATACCGTGTAATAATAATCACCAATAAACATCTCTTCTTCCACCAAATGTGAAAATAATTCATCATTTATGTGTACAGTGTACTATCGCCTCATGAACTGATATAAATCATTTATCAATCACTACTTCTAAAAAAAAGTTGTAATAATGAATTTAATTTCTATATATTATATTCATGAAATATTTATCATTATGAGAAGATAATATATCATTTAATTTCTTACATTTACATTAACTTTAAATGATAACATTGTTTTTGTGTCCATGTGGACTATAACCACCACAAACTGATGTGATTAATTTTTCCTCATGAAAACACATGGATGATATTTATATGTATATTTAAATATTTAATATGATATTTCCTATTTAATTATAATTATTTAAATAAATCCTAATAATTAAAATCTTTCTATAATGATTATTGAAACACGGAAAATTTATTTACATATATGTACGTCCCATCGTCTCCACGATTGAATCATAATAATTTTTTTCAAAAAAATATTTAATTTATCAATTTAGAAGTATATTTAATGTATAAAAACTATAAATATATCAATATTATTATTCATTAAATGAATTAACGATCACCTATTTTACCATATTCATGCGAAAAAATTCATTTTGGACTTAAGTATCGAATATTGTCAAAACATCTAACACGAACTTAGGTAGTTAATTAATTTTATATAAAATCATAATAAGTGATATAAAAAGAAGAAGATAAATTTTAAAATCTTCTCAATAATGTATAAAATTAACATTAATTTATTAATAATGAAGAACAAAACACACATGATCTATTAGACTCATAGTAATGGGATTTCTTTAAAAAAACATTTTTTATGTTTCCCTTAAAAATATCATTTTATACCATATCCCTATGACTAATTTCTTAATGTGATTTACTAAAAGTTTTTTTATTATATTATTATAAATATTTTTTATAAATGTTTTAATTTTTAAAAAATTGTATGAAAGTATTACTTTTATCAATTTACAAATGAGGTACTTTCTCGATTTTCTGAAAAAAAAGTATGAAAGGAATGTTTTTTAATTACAAAACATTATAATTATTTCCATGAATAATGAATAATATTTTATTTGAATAATCCTTTAAAATCATAAATGTTTATTATCAATAATTTTTTTTTTCATGTTCATGATTTCCTTTTAATATAATTTATTTTCCTCGGGAATGTTTTTATGATGAAATCATTCTTATTTAACGAATATGTTATGGTTCATGGGATGTTTTTTGGATGTCATGTGGTTACATTATATAAAAAATTATGGTGTGTCTATGATATCCCTATAATTAATTCGTTATGTATATTTTTGACATTTAATGTGATTTTTACACAAATTATACCGTGGAAATACTATTGTTGTGATGCTTCCCAAGGAGCTCAGGTCACATAAGAGTACAAATAATATACTTTAGATGATTCATCCATTGAGGGATTTTACCCCGATATGTTAAGAATAATTTAGTATAGTATTAATAAAGTATAAAATGGATGATTCTTGTATAATTCAATATCTCAGCTGAATCATGATACTCATGTGAGAGTTAGCAGGTTGGGAATTGTTTGCAGTTGGCTCTAGTTCAATTGGGAGTATTATGTGTGGGTTCCCTAAACCCGACCCATTTAAATATATTTATTACTATTACATGTATATATTTTTATATATTCATGTGTTTTTCATTACCCTAATAGTGTTGATGCTTCTGTATCCACTATTTATATGTAATGTCCTTAGATTACATGTCACATTAAGTGGTTATAGTTGTTCTTATCTATTTTGGGAAACTGAAGATACTATAGAAATAACATTAAACATTTTTCCTAGGTTATAGTTACAATATACTAACAAGAAATAGATTATTCCTTACTATTAGTTGTTGAGGGTCAAATTAACTGAGACTTCTTCTCATAAAGTTCAGACTATATGATCTCAAGTAGATGAGATCCCAAGGATAGACCTACAAATAAGAACACTATATGTTTTTGGTTTCATTGGATATACCTATGTAAAAAAAATTATATTGGTATCTAGACATGATATCATTATCAATGTTTTTAATTTTTTCACTTACATTTTTTCTATGTAAAAAAATGATATTATAGTCATGATGTGGTAGTTAGTATTGGGTGTAGAATTGGTTGTATGGAATTTTTTTAAGAATCAATGTATAATTTTTCACCTTGGAATCGAGGAAGAGATATCTCAAGAGACAAGGATGACTAGGATGGTATTAAATATTTTAAATATGGGGCCATGGTATAAGAATTCAAGTCCATCCTGTAAGGTCATGAAATATATAAAACAACAAAAGTATGATGAAACAAATGTGTATCCAAATTTAAGAGATATCATGAGACAAAGAGAATATATTATAGTGAAAATGTTGGTAGGAGGTGGTCCTAGCTATGAAATTCATCATTCCCTTAGGGTCCATAATGGGTTTCTAGACTCCACATTTGGTTTGTTGGTTGGAATCACTTAAATCGGGAAAAGGACCTTGAGGGTCACACAATGAGTGCATCCACATGTTCCACCTATTTCAATAAATAAATGTTTAAAAGAAGAGCCATTTTTTTGGGGCTGGTGAGTTTTTGGGTATAATCGATATCAAGTTAAATTAATACAATTATATTGAACCTTAATGACTAAAAATCCATTTTTTAATAGTAATTGTTAATGTGGTTTAATAGGGGTTAAAACTGAAAGATAAATGTAGAAATATAGTCAAAACATGAATAATGTTTATCAGATGAGGTGATTATAACCCATCCTCATATTATCATAAAAATATATCACTTTTTAGAAATTGAAAATTAATTTATAACAATTTAATATTTTAATAAATTCCAAGAGTTTCCATCCCCTATCTTATAAAATGTCACCTCTTCTTCACAATTATTTACACTTTAATACCAATTTTGTTTATACAGGACCTACCCAAATCCATTCCTAGATTCCATTCACACATTATTGTGTTAATGGTTTTGGAATATTACGAATTTTAGTGGTATTAATATTGTAATAAAATGATGTATTCCAAATAAGGGGAAGATAAAGAATGTACAGAACGAATCTGAATCAAGGTCAAAGACTTCATAACAAATCCATTTTGTTGATGAATATATAGATGTTATTAACATATATTACTTTATGAGCATTATTTATATACCATTTTACTTTCTTTTTAATTAATTCATATCTTCTCATGAAATATAGTGTTTCATTAATTGTATTCCTTCATGGGTTTAAGACTTCATTGTTTTCAATGTGGTAAGGGAAATTTTTTAAAAATTAATTTTGTAATGATTCCCTTAAAAATATAATTTTATTCTATATAAATAATTTATAAAAATGTTTGAAATAATGTTTTTACTATTCTCATATTATTTTTTAAATTCATTTTTTCTGAAATGGACTTTTTACAAAATGGTCTGAAAGGAATCTTTTTGTCATTTTCCAAACAAGGTACTTTTTGAAATTTTGGAAAAAAGTGTAATGTGAATATTTCTTAACTTATCTGGAATGAGTGTATTTTACTAACATTATGACTAATATATTATTTTTATATTTGGTTACATGTTTAAGTCTATATTTTGAAATAAAATTTTTTACTTTGTATTTGTGTGAGTTTTATACAAACAAGTGACTTCCAAATTAGAAATGTATTTTCCATAAGAATAATTTTATGATGGATAATTTAATGATTATTTATTATGTTACGGTTCATGGGAATTTTAAAATAATTGGTGGTTCTATTATAATCCAAGTATATGTGGTCATGTTATTATTAAATTATAGGCGGTTCCATGATAATATAAGGACCAGTGGTTATATTATAACCTCCAACACATTGGGTATGAAAGTAAACCATATGGTTATTTAATATATGAGGTAAAATTAACCGATTAGGATTATATTATGTAATATTGATAATATAAATTTATATTTATTCCATGAAAAAATATGATGGATAACACATGAGTAGTTGTGATGGTTACTTTAAGGAAATATTCAGAAATTAACTGTGAAGGTCTTCCATGATACGTGGTGGTAGTTACTCCAATGATACCACAAGTTTACAAAGTGTTTTATTTATGTTTTCTTTGTGTTTAAAAAGATTTCATCGAGAAAAAGTGTGTTTTTCATTTGGAAATGCTTTATTCCTTACGATCAAAGAAAATTTTAATAAAATTAAGTATAATATATAGTTTTATTATTTACACTAGACAAATGAATTTTATTCTTTTACATCCCTTACTAGGATTTTATTCTCATCCACGTTTTTAATATGTTTCTCATATGGTTTAAGGAGGTGTAGAGACATGGATTGTTTCAAGACAAATTTTTTGAAGATTTATCATGGAAATAAATAATATTTTATTTTGAATAATTGATTTTGGATAAAAAAATGGTTACTAAGTAAAATTACCATCTTGTAATGTATGTTTTTAATATGTAAGAGTTTTCCCAATTCTCTAAAACTCTAAATCAAAAATATCCTTCGGATTTTATGATTTATAATTCCCGATCAAAGGGATTATAATATATAATTCTTATTGTTGGGTACTTATAGTTGGAATTATAGGAGGGTTTAGATAACATTTCATATTAGGATGTTTTCATGTGAGGTTATCCTAAGAGTTATTGATAATATCATCGATTTCCATGTTTAAGAATGGTCTTATGTTCAAAGCCCCAGACACCCCATCTGAGTGTTTTAATTGGTGGATGACAAAGATTATTAAGAGTATTTTTAGAGAAATTTATGGTAACACAAACTATAGTTTTATTTTAGGTTCTTTTTCATATTTTATTTGAAGAACAAATATATTTTTATTTTGAGGACATAGGTTTAATGGTATGGGTAACCTTCAGAGATTATATAATCTAATATTTTTATATAAAAATTTGTTGTTACAATTTTGGAAACTATGTTTTTTTAGAAATTGATTTAGTGATCAATGTTATTCCTGAAGAATATCACTATAATTTTTGTTAACATTATAGGATTAAGGTAAATATAATATTATTGGATTTTTTACGAGATATAAAGGATAAATTTTATTTGGGAAGTATATATGATTTTATTGTGGATATATAGTGATTCATGTTTTTAATGTGAATGATTAGTATATCTTGGAGGTTGTGTGATTCCGAATACTACATTTTTATGTGACTTTATTAGTGAATGATATTATTTAGAGGTAAATATTAAATTTATCTTAGAACAATTTGCGATCAAATCCTTATAATTCTTGGATTTCAATCTTTTTTTAAAATATTACTATATAAATTCATGGTTTTTTATTTATTGAATGATCAAATTTTTAATTTTTTTTATTACTATTGAATTTTGGATAATAATTATTTTCCCCTTATAATATTGTTTTTTTATAATTATGTTAACTTGTGATAACCTTTTTGTTTTTAGACACTGTCTAAAGATAGTATTAATAAATTGTTGTCTTTTTTAGATTTTTTTCATCCATTATAAGTTGATTATAATTATTTAGGATTGAAAAATTAATCATTAACACTAATCATTTGGAAAAAACATGAGATTGTGGTGGAAATTAATTAAAATACAAAATTCTACTTGTTAGGAAAGTATATTAACCTTTTTTTCTAAGTATATATGATAATGGAATTCCTCAACTATTAGAAAAGGATCTCAGAACAAAATTATTAGACATTTAAATTTATTATTGAAAAATTTATAGACTTTTTACTCATCATATATTTATGGTATTATAATGGTCAAAATTATAATAAAAATATTCTCTATCAATATTTGTTTGTCCTTGGGTGTTATTTTTCTCTTCGATATCAATTTTTTCGGTTTCCAATTTTGTTCACCTATTTGGAAACATAGTATGTGTAACTCCACATGACCTTCATATTTTCCATTCTATATTTTCAAGAGAAACATTTATTAATCCTTTTTACGATGTAGGATTTAAACCAATGTATTTTGAATATTTAAAACCCAATTACCTAGTCGAAATTGAAAAATTTTGAGAATGTAATTTACATGAAGTGGAGATGTAAAAAAAGTACGTAATGATAGAATAAATCATCTTAATATTTCTTATTATTCTTGAATTGTTTAGTAATATTAATTATTAATATATTATGCAATTTTTAAAATCAAGAAGGAAATGGTGCTATTAAACCCATTTCTTATATGATTTTACATAAAAAGTATATTTTCAAAATATAAAATAATAATTTAAAAAAAAATTATTTCATTTTTAAATTTATCATTTAAAAATTTTCATTTGAGTAATTTTTTATACTTTTCTATGAAAAATTATTTTTCAACAAATTGTGAAAAATATTGTATTTTTTGAAACATGTGGTTTATTTTAACTTGTTTAGAATGTCTAATTATACATTAGTTTTTTTAAAATTAATTTCTTATTATTGATTTTATAAAAAATATAATATTGTTTTTGGAAAATATTTTATACTAAAATTTTGTATAAATGATTTTTTATTTTAAAAGGGAAATTTATCGAAAAATTCATTTCTTTTTATCAGGTTAGTTTTTAATTGTATTTTGAAAATTCTATTTATTTAATTTTTTAAAATGGATTACATATTTTTTTATATGTGTATAAATTTTTTAAATAGTTTCCATTTATTTCTGGTTAATATTAATTGGAACTTTAGTAATTTTGGTTATTATAGAAGAGGGCAGATCAGGTAATCTAGGATACAAAAAAATGATAAAAAACATAAAATGGCCTAAAAACTTGAGTAAATATTATTAGAATAGTATATATCATACATAATAATCAAAGTTCATAATTTATGAATTTTGGGGAAACTGGAATAGGATTATGTACATTATAGTATTTTTTAAATAGAAGTCAAACATTTCACCCCCTTTCTTTTAATAAATATTACATTTTTAATATGATTTTATATCGAGTATATATTCGAATATATTTATTTTTTTAAATGTAAATTATTTATCTTCATCATTGTCATTTATTTATAATTTTTACTAAAATATATTTACCATAAATTATTGAAAAACGATGATTTGGTAATTCATTAATTAATGTAAAATTCAAATATATGATATTATAAATATTAAATAAATATAATTTTTGATAAATAACGTGATAATAGAATTTTGTATATGACTATAAAATTTTAGGTATATAATATAATATTTTTTATTTATAATTTGAGATGATTAATTGATATTATTAAATTCCATGTAATACATAGTTCTACAAATTGATATTATAGTTATTTTATAGTGAGTAATAATTTATTAAATTATATAAAAATAAAAATAAATATTATATTCATACAAGTGATTATATTAAGGTTTTAAATATAAACCATGATCCATTTATGCATCCTTTTCATTTTATAATAACCATATAGACACTTAATGTATAAAAATCTATTTTTCACAATAAGAGATAAAGTGGTTAAATAATGGTTAAAACCAAAAGGTGAGGGTTTAAATAGAGACAACATGAGTATTTTTTTATCAGGATTTAGAACTGTCACCATATTATATCTTAACTAGCACATAGTTATCATATATTTTATTTAAAATTACATTATATTAATTTTTTATTTGGAAAAATTCAAAGAGTATTTCTCCCAACTCTTATAAAATGGAAAACCTTATCATTTCATAATACTTCAAAAACTATTTAGAGGGGATAATCCCTAAAACCAACCTATAATACATACCAACATTCTATAGTTATGTTGTTAGAAAAATACCAATTGTATAGGTTTTAAGGTGTTATGTAAAGGATATTTTTAAAATAATAGAACAATATATAACATTAATAACGAATCAGACTCCAAGTATGGTACTTCATCTCAACTTCCTTTTATAGTGGTATATTATGATTTTATGCACATATTTTATTTTATGATGTGTTTTTATATCCCCTTTTACAATTTAGTTAATTGATTTATCTATTCTCCTTATATTTAGTATTTTTTTAATTTTATTCCCTCTTGGGTTTAGGATTCAAATGATTCCAAGTTAGTATGAGAATTTATTTTCAAAATTAACTTTTTTCTATTTCCCTTAAAAATCTATTTTTCATCCGTATTTATATTTTCTATAAATTATATATATTATTTTGTTCTATTATCCTTTGACGGTTTACGGACATTTTTACCCTGTTGATATTTTATGAATTGTTTTGAAAGGAATATTTTTTTATTTTACAAATGAAGTACATTGTGACTTTTCCAAAAATGTATAAAAGGAATATTTTTTAACTTATATAGTACAATCATATTTTCCCTCCATCATGAATAATTTTTTATGTTAATCATCCTTTATAATTTTACAAGGTTATTTTTAGTGAAATAATTTTCTATTGTTTGTGTGCTGGTTTTATAAAAGAAATTGATTTCAAAATGAGAATGATAATTTCCTTAAGAATGTATTCCTAATTATATATTTCATGATTTATAATTGTATTATGGTTATTGGGAAATATTATGAGGATTTTTTGTCCCATCATAAACCATGTTTGGGTGGTTACATTATTAACCATTGATGGGTGGTTCTATGATAATCTAAGGACAGATGATTAAGTTATAACCTCTTATATACTTGGTATGATAGAAAAGTGTACGTTTATTCCATATATTAGATAGATTTAATAAATTAGGTTTATTCTAAACTATAATTATAATATACAAATACAATTATTCAAAAATTAAATGCGATGGTTAATCAATTTTAAGGCAATATGGTTACTCTGAAGTCATGTTGAAAAGATAATTGTGAATGTATATCATGAGTAACTTCAGTTGTTACTCCAATTATTCACTACGTTTACAACATGTTTTTTTGGTTTTATATTATATTTAATAGTTTCCTCAGTGAAAAAGTTTCTATTTTTCTTTTAGAAATGATTTATTCCCTAATCTCAAAGAATAATTTGATAAAGATAAGTATATTTTATACTTTTAGGTTTTTCACTAGAATAATTTCTTTCATTATTTTATGACCCTTACTGAGATTTTATTGATTATTTCATACTTTTGAAATGTTTTTCAATAATTTTAGGGAAGATTATGAAAAATTATGAGGTGAAGATGAAATATTTTATGATTTATCTTAAAGATAAATTATTTTTTATTTTAGATAATTTTGTTTGGTTGAAAAAATTGATTATGAGTATAAGTGCCCACTTTTAATGTATGGTTTTTATATATAAGAGTTATTCCTAATTCTATAAAATTAAAAATAAAACTTCCTCAGGGTTGTAAGAATTTTAATTCTATCTCAAAGACACTAAAATATGTAATGTTTATTGTTGGTTCCTTGTTGTAATCCCACCAAAAAACCCATCGATATATTTTCCCACTTCCACTCCGACACTATAAAATATTAAAATATCCTATTTTGTAATTGAACTTGAACATTAACCAATTAAAAATTTATAAATTTTAGTGTAAAATAAACAATATCTCTTTATATTCCACCTTGCCTATAATATTCCTAATGGTCTCTATACAACTTATTGTTTATAAGATGAATAGAAAAGATAGAACCATGAGCTTCACTCAATAATTATATCTTTAACTAGAAATCTCAAGGAACACATAATCTCATTCAAATCTAATAACACATTATTCATTAAATTTAATCTCGGGAAATAGACCCTTTTTAATATATTCTACCATTTTTTTGGAAAACATGATTTTCTTTTGGAGCATTCCTACTTTATTTTTATATAGATTGTTGAAATGAAACCTTAATAAATAGTGGATGTCACTATAGGTATTTTCTGTAGGAAACATTTCATCAAATAGATAACCAAGGGGTAATATTGAAAATGTAACATAGTTAATGTAGAATGATCCTTTTGACTCAAACCATAAACTACTTTTTTTTATTTTCTGATATGATAATGAATACTGAAGTCCTGACTCTTAATCATTTTCATCCATCTTTTTTGCCTCATGTTACAATTTTTCTCAGTGAAAATAAAAATTAAACTATTTCAATATATATATATTTTTTAGTTTACTTCATATAAATTATGCGTCTAAATTTTTAAATAAATAACCACTTTAGATAATTCAATATAATGTGCAAGGTAATTTATCTCGTGAGGTTTTATTTACATGAAGAATAAGAAATTACCTGATCAATATGCAATATAACATAACCATGTCACATCAATGATTCATTGTTTTCAATAAAAAAACTCAACATTTCTAGAGGACAGTGCTAAAACTAGACTATTCACTTATATTCTTTTGAGTTCTAGGAAATAATACTCATACTCTTTTTTCTAGGTGAATTTTACATATTTTTTAACTAAATTTGTTAGTGGGAAGGATAATTTAGAAAAGTTTTAATAAACCATTTGTAGTAACCTTCTAACCCAAGAAAACTATGAATCCATGTGAAATTTTTATTTATTTTCTATTCATTAATAAATTTAATTTTAATAGGGAAGAAATTTGTGAAATATTTAGATATAATATGTACAGGGAAAGAATTTTTTTGCAACCAAAATTCACACTTACTATATTTCCCATATAGTTACTTTTTTTTATGTTTTGAAAACAATCATTAGGTTTCTTTCTTGAATTTAATGATTTTTAGAATATACCAATATATCCTTAGTAAAAAACCATAAAATTTTCTAAAATCCATGGAAATCTATATTCATAATATCTATTAGTGCAACTACTACATTAGACATCCCAAAGTGAATAAAAACACACTCATAATGTGTGTATCTATTCTGAAACACTACCTTTATAATATCCTCATCATTTACCACAAACTAATGGTATCCATTCATGATATCAATCATTGAAAATACTTTTACTCCTTAGAGATGATCAATAAAATCATTAATATGAGGAAAGTAATAAAGTTATTAATAGTAATGTTATTTAATGATATATAATTAATGAAATTTCTCACTAGAATTTCATTATTTATACCAAATAATATTGGAATATCCCATGGTGAATTTATAAGAAAAATAAACCCTTATCTATACACTTTTGTAGCTGATTTTTCAATTCCAAAAGTTCTAATTATGACAATTGATTTGGGGTGTTTAAAATAGTCTTACCATCCAAAAATAAGTCAATATTAAACTGAACATCCCAATTGAGAATAAAAGAAGGTAAATAATCATGAAATACATGCATATATTCATTAACTACTACCAAATCACTAGTCTGAAAAATATCATTCTTTTCTCCAATATGATCTATCTAACTTTTACCAAAATCTCTAATCAATTTATCATTTTAATGACATGTTATCAAAGGTATAAAATCATTGAAAATAACTTTATTATATTTATAAAAAAAATTATAATGATAAAATGATTTCTAATACATGGTAGAAATAATATTAAAATCTATTATAGTTAGTTAAATAATATTTTTAGGAAAGAGTATCCCACTTATTATATTACGAAAATTTCTATAAAGCATTATCGATTTAATATTTCCACCTGGTGTTTTCACCAAAAGTTCAATCTTATTTTGATGGGGTAATATTCCTAGTTTACTTGAGAATTTATTATAAATTAAGGAAAGTTATGATCCAAAGTCAATCATGGCATTGGAATAATTTGAATAAAAAATTAGTACATATATCACAACTTCATTAGGTGGTCAAAAATCAACCGTAGTGGTAAAATATTATTCATATGCACCTTTATACTTTTTACCTTGATAATTTACAATATATGTAAAAACATCAAGAATTAATTGACATAATTACCTAACTCACTAGACTAAAAAAATCACACCATTAGGTGGCTATCTGCTACCACATTTTTGGATTGTTATAGACTCATTTTATGGTAATCACAAGCCTATGACCAAATTTAAAACACCAATAATACTTTCTATGTCTTCTAAAAATTTAGATGTAATTTGTTTTTACCACACATGGGACATGTTTTGGGATTAAATACATCTCTATTTATTTTCCTCCTAGACCACTTCCTACTCTTTTCATTACAAGGAACATATATTTCAACAAATTCCATATCAAATATATTTTTCCCAAAATAAAACATTGTCATAATACTGAAATAATTTTTTGGCCAATGATATTTATAAACATATATTCATTACCAGGTGAAATCTATTAATTTTACTGTTAATGTACCTAATAAAATATGGCATGAAACTAGCTAATATTATTAAATATTATTCAAACATATCTTCTGAATATTCTTATATATTTTTTCAATTAGAATAATTTTATTTCTATCATGATTCAAATAACCTTAGGGGAATATTTCTCTATACATATATTATTAACTATGTCAGATTCCATGGAATCATAATAAAATTTTTCTACTGTATTCTTAATAAAAACCCTACCATTAATTTGATTCACCTTCAAAATAAAGAAGGGAAAATGCTAAATTTTTATGTTATGAACAACCCATGACATCGAAAATATTCTCTATTGAATTGATAGATCGTTTGGATTCCATAGGATCAGAAGTTCCATCAAAATCATGATACTGTTGTCTCATGAAATTTTAAAAAATTGACATGTTTATTTATAGTAAATATGGTTTCTCTCTAACATTGTTATATCCACTATTCATATTTAGCATCAACTAAGCCAACAATAAAACAAATTCTTCAATTATAATTCAAACCATTCTTAGATACTAATCAAGAATGATATTATTCTATCGATACATTCCTACTTGATCTTACATATTTCCACTTTCGAAAACCATTCTTAACAGACATATATTAGATGAAGAAATAAGTTAATCTTAAAATTCTATATCATATCAAGTTAACCATAAATTATAATCTCTCAATGTTATTTTATTAAAATTGGCCTAACCTCTAATGTTATCTAAAAACATTCATTGATACCAACTATAAAAAAGTTCCCTATAAATTAAATAATCTGGAGTCTTTAGAATATAATTAACTTTTTTCCATTCCCAATGATCTATTAGGTTTAGAGTGTTATAGAATTAGGTCATAAATAATACATAAAATCATATAATACAAATTGATCACTTCAAATAAATATCCACTTTTCCTAAAATAAAAAATTTCAAAAATAAATCACATTTTATTTTCATAAAAAATCATTATGACATTCAACGTAACTTATTATTTTTTTTAATCATCCTTAAACCCTACAAAAAACATTTAAAAACATTGCATGATGAAAACATTCAATGTAAGGGACATAAAAGAAATAAATATATTATTCAATTGAAAAATACTGAAACCCATAAAAGGTTTACCTTTGTAACATTATTCTTTTATCATATAAAATAAATCATATCCATATGAAAAACACAAAATATTTTCTTTATAAAAAAACTTCATACCCGAAAAAAAGTGAATATAAACCCTTTTAAAAAACATAGTTCATTATATTCATAACACATGCTAATATATTATCATAAATAATAGATTCCTTAGTTGTTACATAAGAGAAACCAACCTTGTTAACTCTATATTTATTTCCATAGAAGATAATGAAACTCTCCCAATACATTGGAAAGGTATAATGGGGATTAACTATCATATAAGATATATCGAGATCACCCACATTATAGTTTGTATTGGGATAACAATTCATTATCTACAACACTCAAGTTACATATCCGGAAAAAATATATAATTTTATATTTTTATCACAATTCCCTTGAAAATCTCTTTTGAAACCATATGAAAAACATTTTCAGATATCATAATATCTATACTATTAAAACTAATTTTAAAAAATAAAATACCCTGAATAAAGGTAAAGAGGGGTTTTATTTAAAGAAAACATGGTTTATTTTAAAGGAATAAAAAAATAAAAAAATTGTAGATGTGGTAGTAAAATCAAGAGATATTATATATATTAATATAAAAAAATGAGGCATTTCTAATGAAATTCAAACACTCAGTATAAAATATGAAAATATATTTCTTTAGAAAACAATTGAATTAAAGTAAAAATGAATATAAAATATGCTTTTTATTCAATTATGTGCATAAAAATACATCTATAAAATTTTTTAGGTATAAGGAAATTGGATAAAAATATTTAGAAAATATACTTAAAAACATTTAAAATGAGGTTTTTAAGTTCAAGTGTACCTTACATGGAGCCTATGTCATAACATATGTTCTTTATGTTCCTAAATTATAAACATATTTTAATTATTTACTTTAAAAAAATTTAAAGTACATTATTCAATATATTTTATTTAATACCATGATATATATAATTAATTAATAAATTAAGATTGCATCCTATGTTTTGATGATATTCAGATCAAATATCTAAAATGAAATCTTTAGGTCA
This sequence comes from Viscum album, assembly GCA_963277665.1. Classification (NCBI taxonomy): domain Eukaryota; kingdom Viridiplantae; phylum Streptophyta; class Magnoliopsida; order Santalales; family Viscaceae; genus Viscum; species Viscum album. The sequence continues at coordinate 953,531,711 of OY728143.1, read as the reverse complement.
GCTATGGTCATTGTGGTCATCATTAAATCGAATCTAGAAAAATTTTCTTGACATATTAATAATTTTATATTTAAATTTTACTGTTAATATCAACCAAGATTGATGGTTATGGAAAATGAACTATGTTACAATTAGGGAGAGGATGTCTCATATGTACACATAATTAACATTTCAATTTTTCAATGATCATGATAGAAATAAAGTAACAATTATATTATCTTTAAATAATGATACTTATATTATAAATACCATATTAATTCTCTAAATATGCTTATATATATTAGTAACATGATGCGATGAATAAAAATGGATCACATCATTTCGTGTAGGTGGTAATCCAAATGTATGCACGAACGATCTTATCATTCTTTAATGAACAGAAAGGTAAAAAAGACGATATATTAAATTTTCAGAGTGATAAATACTTCATTAATATAATATATATGTCTATTTGTGTGTGTGTTTTTGTGTAAAATATATCATTATAACATGTTGTGAGATGTATCATCCTGACCCAACTTCTTATAAAACCAATAGCTAGAACAGTCGCCACATGGCCTCAAGCGCGCTTCCCTACATGCCAGAGGATTCCATCTAGTAGAGAGTGTCTTATAAGGTGATAGTGGGGATAGTATACCCTCAGGATAAAATTATAACAATATTTTTTCAGAAAAGAAATAAAATAAAATATAAAAAATAATAATAAAAGAAATACCTAGTAGTAGAGGAATTATATCAACTGAAAATAAAAACACCATCACCAATATAAAAAAATGCATGCATGTACGGATGATGACACATAAAAAAACATTATAAACATAGTAAGAAACCTGATATAGTTCAATACATGAATAATGAAAAGAAATAAATTCCCCAAGAGTGAACCACATTTGAATAATGAGGAGTCTGATGCTCATAACTCTCATGTACAAGCATAACAATGCAAAAAATAATCCATGGTCCTATAAAAATGAGATCTTCTCAGGTACCCCTATGCACTAGAGGCCTGAGCATGTTTTGAGATATGATCCTAGTAGGCCACCACCAATGGTCCATATATCTAAATCCATTCCATTAATATAAGGTAATGTAGTGGGAAACGATATATAAATAATAAAAAATGCTGAATTAACAAATAGTATCGCACTTAGGTTCCTAAAGGACACATGGAGGCTCTATGTATGTGCATACATAAGTAAAAATATACATAGAATAATATCTATTGGATAGACCAGGGCATAACTCATCCCTTCATAACTAGTCTAAATGATCCTAAAAGCTCAATCAAAGTATTCAAGCCTACTATCGCATTGTCAAAGAGAGACTTCATGATAAACACTTGAGATGGTGGGTGTGTCCTTGTAAAAATACCAGAAATAAGGGACATAGGGTATCATTACCACTGTCCAAATAGTGATAATTATGTGAGACATCAAGCTCATCACCAAATTTAAGGGAGCTTGAATAACCATAAAAAATAGAAAATTTACCACCATATCAAAACAAATTACAATTGTGTATTAATATTAATAATAATTCATTACCAATTAAGATAATTTATAATCCCAATATGACTAAGAGAATCACATTTATTATAATTGACGTAATTTGTGCTTATTTAAATAAAGATAGTGTTGTGGTCCTACCACCCTATTCATGACAATTTAATTTAAACAATTCAATTTAAACAAGACATATCATTTATCAATGCATAAAAATTTATAAACATGGCCTTCCAACCCACATTGAAGTTTGTTGGTCTTTGAAACATTTAATCCTAAGGAATTTTGTTCCCCCTTATTCAATCCATTTAAAAATTCTATTTTTGGCCATGTAATAAAAATTCTGTATATCTGGAAATAACATAAAGGCATAGATAAATATCTATTCCACAAGTCCAAGAATGATTAAAATTAGTAATCACAACTTTTTATTTTTAAATACATCACACATAATCCAAGGGTTTTTGTTATAAAACATGAAATTGTTAGAAAACAATGCATTTAGCACATCCCAACATCACATTCAAGAGGCACAACTCAATTCTCAAATAATGAGAATTTTAGAAATCATCCAAACGTGGAAAATAAATTTCACAGATCAATGTTTCACTCAGATGGAGCCATTAAAAAGTAAGAAAATACCTATATGGGTAATTACAAATATAAGTCAAGATAACCACTTTGGAGATTCTTTGGTTCAATTGGGAACTTATCTATAGGATAAAATACATTAAAAATTTAATATGGATACCTAGAAGACATTAAAATAATTTAATCAACATAATAAAGAAAGGAATTTAATTTTAGTACTATCAAATGGGTGTTTATAAATGATGTCGACATCCTCTAGTTATTTTCAAGGCTCAATGAGAGTATGAAATCATGGTTATATCAATTAGAAATGAACAATATATTTTTAGAGTGATGCATGGAAAATGATGGTGTGAAGAAAAATGAAAATATTTATAAATCAACAAAAACATCGAGAAAAATATATTGACCATCTACTTTATATCAAGGATTCTTTACTCTTCTAATATCAAGGCCTAATTCATCTATATTTGGGAGAAATAAATAAAACAAGAATCCTTCCTTAACATAGGGTGGTTTAGTTCATACCAAAATAGACCAAAATATATGAATATAAATAATGAAAGTAGGGTATAAGATTTTTGTCTACCAATATGGATCCAATGTGACCAATGACATTCAATTTGGAGTCTAGATCCATGATATTTTTCAATGCCTAGATAGAGAGGTGGAGGAAGCTATAAGAGAATAAGGGAGGAGCCATCCACTAGAAAAATAAGAGGAATATTGAAACATAGGTTTTATGTTTCATTAAGGATAAAATTGTAAATTAAACCTTCAATATAGGGTTTAAGACTTTTCCAAATCTTGCAAAAACCATGCTTAATATACTACTTTGGACGGGGGATCATAAGATTTATGTACCTGGTTTGGGAAATTGTTTGAAAACTATGTGATTTCCACCTTTAAAAAATATGCAGAAATCTACATTGAAGTGAATCCCCTCTCCCACCATTAGGAAAAACCATGCGAGACCTCAAGCTTCATTGGTTTATCTGTACAATATCTCGGAGTGGGCCACATGGTTTCAGACAAACTGTGTTCCCTGACAATTCATTCTCTTATTTTTATTTCTCAGATACTAACACTCCTAAAACTCAATGAATCACCCTTGGTACATCTTGGGCCACTAAAAAAGTCTAGAAACAAAAAAAAATTAATATTCTATCTCTCAAAATTATGTTACCGTGATTTTTTTAAATAACACCAAATGTCTAAAATTAAAATTTCCATAGAATTCTACCTCTGATCAAAACATGGGTCATTACAACCTCCCTATCATAAAACTTCTCGAACCCAAGATGCCTTGGGGAAAAAACAAACCAACTTACATGGGTCATGTAGTATCATTTTGATAGTCATGTCACATTCCAAAATTCACAATGCACCTCTTAGATTTATATAAATGTACAACACATAAGCCATTATAACCAGATCTAATTACTGTTTTCAGATTGAAGCACTGGGAGAGTGCTTACACAATCCAGTTTAACTGGATACATGATCACATCATCATCTCATTAAAAAATTGGACTAATGGTGCATCTCACCATATATTTAACCTTAAACAGGGCCAACTTTGAGCCACAATACCTCCACTATTGTAATTTCCTAGAAGAAAACTCCCTATGAGTACTAAATATGCTCATGGTATGATTTTGAATCAGTCAAATGGTCAATTCCCCCACCAAAAACATTTTACTAGGTAGTAATATCTTTTAAATAATAGTCCCAACTAATACATAATGCACTCATATCCCCTAAGGATGTGCTAAAAATAGTTCTTCACTAACCATATTAATCAAGGGAAAATAAACCAAGTCAATCCACCTTTGACTATGAATACTCAAAATGCTCAGCTTAGAAATGCAGTGTAATAAAAACTAGACCACAATACTTTATTCCATGAAATCTTATGTTTATGAATTGCTTGTTCAATGAATCACATACATAACTCTTGGTGACATTCCCTGATCAAGCCATCACCTAGTCACTTATTTTTTCATGCCTCATCATGAACAATGGTGTAACCTAGATCCAACCCACTAGAATACACTCCCTTTAAACATCTATTTCAATCCGGATAAAAAGTCTAGTATTTACTAGGATTCATTTAAATGGAGTCCAAGGAACTAATACAAGGTATTTAATACACCATTTTTATAGGTTATATGTTGGTATAAGTCCAATAAATCCACATAAAATCATTAACCAAGCCTAGAACATCATCTGCTTGTCTATTAAGTCCAACGAAACAGCTCGTGTCCAATAATCCATCCAAACAATTCTTACACATTAGCCTAAGTATCACTCAAAACTGACCATTCCTTGATAAAAAAACATCTATTATTGAACTTTGATAAATCCAATTTATAGAAATCGAATTAAATTCAACACATTTTTCTCGACATATAAGTTATGCTCTCTTAGTGCATCAAGGAGGAAATCATGATAGAGTAAATTCTTGTCACTAATAAATAGTACACTAAGAAGATATCAATAATTCCAACAATATTGTAGAAACATATATCATATCCAATATGATGTGTTCTAAGTATTCACACCAATTGCATTCCATCTACTAAAAAGAAGAACATATAAATCATTACTGGTCAACTTCTCCTGAATGAATCTAGGCTTCACCTGCAGACACATCATAATTAACTGATCACAATGCCTTTAACACCTGAAGCATCCAATGATCACTCAATATTTACCAAAAATGTCCATCGATGAAAAAATATATTTTCCCAAGACTTTTATACTCACCCAACTATCTCACTATCATGTTTCCATATAAGAACTGACATGTTACACGACTCACCAACATCACAGGAATTCAAAAAATAGAACTAACCATTTTTAAATGGTGTTTATTGGTTGAGTCCCTTATAAGGAACTGATACCATATGGATCATACATGGTGTCTTCTATTAATTACCATTTCATTATTACATAGATGTCTTTGTAAACAAGATATATATATAATTATTGTATTACAAATTAATAATCTAATTAAAACATAATTCTTTTCTAAATAAATAACTTTTTGGATAACGTTATTCCATCTAGTATATTATTGCATATATTTTATAGTATGATTCATGGATTCTTGGGAAAAGGAAACAAAATGAGTTTGAGATCAAATGATTAGTAAGGTTAAAGTATAAAAGAATAAATAATGAATCAATTTGAATAAATCGACATGTCAATGTAAAAAAATAAACATAAATTACAAGTAATCAATACTCTCAAAAGGAAGTAAAAAAGAAATAAGGTAAGTTAAATGAAAACACATTCCATTAAAATAACTAGATAATAAAAAATAAATATGGAAATCTGTGAAGCTAAAACACATGCCACATAATCAATGAACTGAAAATCAAATGCATCCATTGATATATCAAAGAAAAATCTCATGGATAAATAAAAAATTAATCTTAATGGGGAAAATTCTAAATTTTTAGATATCATGTATAAGGCACATGAAAACCAATACCTTAAATACCTATAACAATATGTCTTGAAACTATATATAAAAATCCATTTAATTTGTGAAACTTATTTGTATCATGAGAACCTATTGATGTATCGAGGAGTAATATAATGTTTCGGCTCCACCCATCATTACTAGTTTAAAGCATTACATTTTCGTAGTTCCTTGAAACATGTGTTCTAGTTTTAAGAATCACTGTTTCCAGGCAGGTTTCATTGGATTTATTTATGGAACGCGAAACTTCCAACAGTTATTTCTCCAAAGGGGACATACTTTACAAAGGCAGGAAGTCGTTATGTTTGAACTTTATGATACTTAAGAACATGCATTGATCGAGATGATGGGAGTTCAAACTCATCACATCCTTTTGGGGGGAATTATTGTCTACTTTGGGATACTCTTTGTTAATTTAAGATATTTTCATGAATCATTATTAATTAACCAAGTATATCATAAGTATCCATTAGAATTTACAATCACTTATTAACATGTATAAAATTTAGAATCATCAGTATGCATTCAAGGTTCTTCATTAATAGAAATACCCATATGTATTTGAGGTTTTCGATCAATGATATCCTCTAACATTAAGCTTAGAGATTATTTGAATCATCGTTGTGGTGATACTAGTTTGTAATCAACTTAGTGGGGCACTCTGGAATTTATTTTCATCTATAGAGGTGGAGGTTTGATTTGATTTTGGGATCATTACCCTAAAATGGGAAACCTACGTATCCTTGTGAATGGAATCAGAACCCTCATAGTTTGGTGCCACTGAATGAGACACATTATACATTTTTACTTCATGTGATAAGGACCTAGCCAAACAGTTTAACGTCATGTGGTATGGACATCTAAGTGAAGGGTGCGTAGTCGAAACATAGTGTATAAATTATTCTAAATAAGCCCAATGAACTTTGGATAAAATATGGGTTTCCAAGTAAGATCAGACCATGTTGTGAATATGACTTAAGGAGAATAGGGTTGATTTAGGGTATTGGTTTTTAACCTCATGGAGGCTTCCAACGTATCCCATATGGATGGGAATCAAAGACCATGTAGTTCGATATGTCTCATTAGGGAGTATATTCCATTGAGAGAGATGAGTTTGGTCTTTCTTTTTGAAAAGGTTGCCTTGATTATTGGGGTTTAATAGGGGGATTATTCTTAAGGTGGATTATCAGATTAAGGGAATTAGAATTGGATTCCTATGGAGGATATCTAGTGAGATCAGACCCAAAAAATGCTCCCTAAATATCCTGGTTTTATCAAGAATCGTCTTTCTAATAGTCCATTCAATTGTGAAAATTTCCTGATCATGAAAAATCTATAAGCCCATGTGAGTCATGCTTGGTGTGATAAACAAGAGGTTGTAAAATATTCAACAAAGGCATTCACACATTAAAATTTTTCCTCCTTCACTAGTCGAAGAGGGAACACCTATGGTGACAATGGTGGATGAGGTCGGGGAGACCTGGGAAAAGGGCGAGGCAACAAGACCCCCTTCTGTTCTCTTTACATTGGATAAGGGTCCAATGGAATGAATAAGGGATCAAGGTTAGGGGCTTACACAAGGATGGTTTCCCATGGAGAAAAAGAACAATGGGAGAGGGAAAGGGTTAGAAGAGTCCCTATGCCCATCTTCCCTTTGGTTTTTTGCACCGATGAAGATAGGATAAGAAATGATTGCACCTCCTACAAGAAAAGCTAGGGGCTTACACTAGGATTGTTGCCCTAAAATTGATCCTAGTAAGGGAGTGATAATTCCCCATTATCTTTAAATGGAAAAGTAGGTATGAACTGTATCTTCCCCTACCAAAGACCTGAGGTTCTGGGTCATCTCTTTGAAAAGGGAGAGGCCCAATCCCCACCCTCCTCCAAACCGAGAACTTCCCAACAATATTTCTAGGAGAAAGGTCCATGTGACTGTGGATATAAAACCCCACAGACACTCAATGAACCCTAACCCCATTGTGAATCAAATTTGGGAAAACTATGATTGTGGAAATAAAAAATCAAATAGGAGACATGCTTATGTGAATTTCCAAAAGGTTTGATAAGTTTGGAGGTTGTTGTGGATGTCTCAATAGAATCCCTTTCAGACAAGGGAGCCAATGAAGAAGAAGCCTTTCCATTAATGGCCTTGATATAGGATTCATGGCTTATAGACTAAAGAGAGTGAATAATGTAAGTGAATCAAGGAGGGATGCCCAAGTAGAGAAGGGCGTGTAAGTATGGTCTCATAAGTAGGTAGCGGTGCGCAAGTAAGGGCACACAAGTAGGCTTGGGTGACCTGATGTTCACATAGGTGACAAACAACCTGTATGATAATACTTGGGTGAGAACTTGGTCATGACTTCAAGAGTATTCACATGTTATCTTTGAACTGGGTCGCTCATGTTCCTATGGGAGGAATGGGCGGTGCACAAGTATTTCTGACTTGGGGAGGTTAGGCTCTTTAGGCGCACAAGTGTTATGGTTTTCAAACACTAAAACGACTTATGTCCAATGAACCTCTCTTATATCCTCCACTGAAGGTGTTGTTGAACTACATTGAAAGCTTCAAAAAAATGGTGAAAAGTACTAGGGAGACTAGAGCAGCAATCGGGCTTCAAGGAAATTCGTTTGTACAAATGGGTACACCAAGAGTCTATTTATAGGAAAATAAGTGACCTTGGGTAAAATAAATTGGGTGCACAAGTGACTTACGTGCCAAATTTGGGCGCGCAATTACCTTGCGCACCGATGGTGTTTTTCCTAGACTAGGGCGACACCTTTAGGAATTAGCCAAAATTATGCATTCATTCATCTCTAGCATGGTGGCATGCATGTGGGTTATGCGACATATAGGGGTGCGCAAGCAGGCTATGCTGACAGAGTTTTGGTTAAACTAAGGCGGACAAAAACATATGGCTTTGAAAATATTTGACTTTTCTTTTGGTATTTTTCCTTTACATTCTAATGGATTCCCTTCATCAATAATTTTATACTATTCAATGGAATGGAGTGTCAAAAAATTCCCCCCCCCTCATAATTGGATCTGAAAATAATAACAGGATCCTATACTGGGGTAATGTAATGAAGGAGAAATAATGGATCACTGAGGCACACAAGTGTTAGCACTCAAGTTGACTTGGGAGAGAAAGTATTCAATGCATAAGATTTATGGAATGGAGGGTGACATGTGTCCCTTATATATAACAGATTCACTTCCACGAAAAGTCTCACAACTTCCGAGTTTTCAGCTTTCAACGTGCTAGTCTTCTTCTATTCAGGCGCTTCAGTTTCACCGCACTTATTCTGTATGTTTTTTTGCTACTCAATATAAGTGGGGAACCGTACTTGCATGCCGTCTTATAATTGCATGCCATGTTTTAAAATTTCACGCTATAATACCTTTTCAATTTTTTTGTAAAACACCAAAAATTAACTAACATTTAAAAGATGATCTCTATCTTTTTCAGGTTCAATGGCTCCCAAAATAATTGGAACTACTGATGATCTTTTGAGAAATATTATTGATGACATGATTAATGGCATTGGTCATGATTATTTTGACATTTGTGAAACCACCCTTCTATACATAGCAAAATATTAGAAGATGTATCATTTCAACTTACCTCGAAGCACCTATCTACCTTTGTATAGCTTTGGCCATTTGTAGGATGCTAACATTATAGATCCAAAGAAATATATCCAACATTATTGGTATCAGGATTATACCAACTTTTCATTAACCAATGTTTCTATTGGGGGATCATTTTCTAATTTTGGGATAGTAGAGAAAGAACATATTATGCATCATAGGTTGTGTGCTCCAGATTTTAATGCACACACACCTGAGATGTAGCCACACTACCATTCATCCATCCTTCATGATTCAAAGACAGATCAGTCAAAGGGTTGGAAGAAAAGTTGGGACTCTTTCCCAGGAGGAGGTGTAAACCTCGCTTGGATGTGGGCATATTGGGTACGAAAGACATGTGAAGAATTTGGAGATGATTTGAGAATCGTCAGGATTTATGAGGTTGTCTGGATTGGGAAAACCTATGTGTATATGAATGATGATTTCGTTCCATAATTAGTAAGTCAATGGATCCTAGAGAATAATTCCTTCCATTTATCACATGGATAGGTAGGTATTAGCATGTGGGATGTTTGAATGATTTATGGAGCTCCAATCATTGGAGACATATATGATGAGTTTATTCCTGCCATGGTGAAATTGAATGACCCATAGAAGACACCATATTTGGTTTGTGATTTGATGAAAATATTTAACAAAATCAAAAATTCAATCACTATGAAAACTCACACCAGTAGATATTTTCATTTGGAGGAATGGATAGAAATATTTTTGATAAAGAAGAAGGAAAAGGGTCCCACATACACCCATCTAACTAGCTGTCAAAGGTAAGAGAAGAGAGGCACTCCTAGATCCTTTTTTCCAACATTAGAGAAAGGATAATTTGATAAATGAGGACATGAAATTTACCCAAAATTTCTTGCAAGGACACGTTTGGAAGGTTTCTTAGCCATGTGGCTCAGTGTGTATTTATCACCAGTCTGAGAATCAAAAGGAGGAATGAGGCTGGGAGACATTGTTATTGTAGCTAAACTGGTAGAGAAAAGGATGGTTGGGTTGGAAACTCTTGTTTTGGCTATGATTCATAGGATTTTTCTGCATGTTTACAAAGGTATGTCTCCCTTTAGAATAGTGGGACCATTCCAAGTGTTGTGGGGATGGATTTCTAGTCACATTAAAACTTATGTCGTACAAAGTGGAGTACAGGTTTTTTGAAGTTCTTTCCGACCGTCTGTTCAGGCCTTTTCAGGTATTTCACCCTTGTCCTTGAATGCTTATGACATCAAGTATAGAATGTGTATGTATAACGATTTATATTTCATTCCTTATGGGAATCCACCTATAGGGAGATTTTTTTTGATGACACTGCCAGTTTGGAACTACGGGAATATATACTTTCTTGCAGAGATGGCGTGTTGGCAACATGAATCGATAGAGAAATCATATGTGAGGCCTATCCTCCTTATAAATTTGGATGTCAATTAAAATTTCTATAATAGAATATTTTATCCCCTCATGTTCATGTAAAATTAGATAAACACCCAATGGTTTCACAACAACTATGGTTGTTGACATCTATAGAGAAGATTGGGGTAGTATTTAATTTACACGTCACTAATGCAGTAAGCAGATTGACTATCTATTATGCTGATAACTGGGTTCCATCTTACCTTGAAGGGGTATTAAATCTTGTCATCCCATGAGTGGGGATAAAAAGAAGTAGCAAGAAATACCCCTATCATTTTGAAGATAATTATTCATCATCTGGGGTCGACATGCAAGAATCAGTGGGTGGATTTGAAGATGCTCCAAATTCACTAAAGAGAAAATATGCTTGGGATAACCCTCCTATCAGAATTAAGATCACCACTCCATCAATACCTAATGAAGTCTTATCAAGGCGATCTGGTCCCCATAATTCTGAAGAGTGGCATATTTAATTTTCTAATCCTCCATCTCTAACTGTGAATGCTGAGAATAAACTCCTGTCCAAGGTTGTATGATCTTTTTCACAACCCTTAGACATATTTTCTGAATATATATGACCGGAGGCTATTTGAAAATGGAATAATTTGTACTATGATACTGGAACCATGTGGATGGATCTATACGACGGATTGTATATTCCATAAGTAGGGAATTTGTAGGCTTCTTCTGACTTTTTTTAAAGGATAATCCTAATGAGGTAAGGACCTATATTTGAGAGCTGTAAATGATCATATATTCCACTAATGAATTAATTCCTACCACAAAGTTGGTAAAGGAAATGATATATCTTAGTACCATCGAAGAGATTAATACTTCATTAGATGAAGAGTGGCATGACTTTGTCGATCTTGAGGATGTAGGTTTCCATTCTATCACATTATCTACTATTTTCAACCTGAAATTTATTCAAAACAATGCTACGTATGAGAAATATCATCTTAACTTACAGTTGGGTAAAGGAAAAACAACTGAAGTTCCTTCACCACAGTATAGACCTAGATGAACTTCTCTTGAAGCTACTGGGTCACCCCATGAATCAAGAGAAATATCATTAGGTCAATAGGACATGAAGGAGGAAATAGAGAGGGTACTTGAATCTTTGATACCTATCTCTATAGATGATGATGCAAGCCCTCCCAAAAAGGCGATGAAGAAAAATTACCTAAGAGAGAAGACCACGGTAAAGCGCTTTCTTATCAGTGGTAAGTCTCCCTGATAATCATTAATTTTAGACTTTATTCATGAAAAAGTGTTTAAAATTTTTAATATTATAGGTGATTCTTCTATTTCTACTTTCAAAGAAACTACTAATAAGATTCAAGGAGTCCTAGAAGGTGCTGCTGAGTAGACACAAATTCCTACAAATCCTATTGTTCATGAAGTGGAATTGAAGCCAATAGAACCAATATATGTTCCCAGAACTGCTCTAATTCCAGCTCTCAGAGGAGAGTAAGCTTCTTGTTAATCAATAATACTTCATAAGGCATCAAATGAAATAGTGAATAACATAAATTATGTGATAATTTTAGGTTCATCACATGCACCAGAACATCTGGAAACAACTAATGTTTACCCCAAAATTATTTCTGAAAAAAGCTACTCAGGTTAAAAGGTTGCCGGAGGAAGGTTTTGAAGAAAAAACGCCAATTTATCCCATGGGTGATACTGACCTAGGATCTGAGATATCATTGGATGAAAAGATGAAACTTAGAATGTATTTTGAAGAAATGTTATAACATGTTAATATATCAAATGCTTTTTATGATTTTGGAGTCCCTTGTGAAGAATCAACTGGACGTGAGTTTTTATTATTCATCCTATTAGTCTTCTTATGATTAACCGGCTTACCATGGTTGATTGAAATATGTAGTTACATATAAAGAATCATCTACCACAATGGTATTCGAATGAAGTGTTTATATTAATGTTAACCCCACCATTGCGAAGAAATTGGCTCAGGTGGATCTTGAGATAATAGGTCTTCCTATGAATCATTCTGAAAATCCTAAGCATATTAAAGATTGCACTCCTCATCCAGAGACATCAAACAAAATTTATGAAATTGAGAACAATGGGGAGGATTATTCTCAAGCTACTGAACTACTATTGGTAAGATATATTGATATTTTTATTTCATTTAATATTGGTACCTATTGAATCTAATCATAACCATAATTCGTGATTTACCATATAGGAATATCATCTTAAATGGCTTGGTCTAGTGGAGAATCCTCTGCATCAGCCCAAAAAACATTGGAAGGGGGTGCAACCATTGTTCAATAAATAAAAAAACAGAGAACTTCTTTAAGTGCATTAGTCCTAGAATATACCCCTCTTTATTATAGTGATTCTGAATCGGACCAAAAACTAAAGAGGGGTCTTCTTCTTCCTTGTCTCAAAGCATGGAAAAACATCTAGAAGAAAATATCTAAGATACCCCTTAATGAACTGCCTTCAATAATTCTGTGAATATCATCTCTGTTTATCACTCTAGGATTTAGTAGTGTTTAATACCGTGAAATTCATATTGTGGTAAAAGAAATTATTCAGAGGAGGGATCAAGAGAAAAAGAATCGACAAGACTTTACAAAAGCCAAATTGTCAATCTATATTTAAGAGTTCCAAGAAGCACTATCCTAAGATGAGGCTAATTATAATGCAAAGTTGAAGGTACTGAATCAAAGAATTAATGAAAAGAATACTCAAAAACTACACCTTCAATAGAAGTTAGATATTATTAGAGGGGATCTTGACCAACTTTATAGCTCATTAGGAGAAGTCCAGAATGATGGTGCAAAATCCATTGTAGATGCTAGAGAAGCACTTCATCATGCTGAAGAGAGTGAGGATGGTAAAGTAGACAAACTTCAACAAGCAGTTGATGGGGCTCAAGAGGCTGTCAAACAAGTGATGAATTATATAGAAATAATTTTTTCATTTCTGAGAGAAAGACTCCAATTTGTGGATGCTCTTCTATGAATTTTTTATTCTATAAATGAGAAGTATTTTGTCTTTAATCATTCATGTTTTAACCTTCACTTACTACTTCTGTTTTACCTAGTCTATTTGGCCTAGTAAGAATAGTTTGATTTTTTGCAAGGTTTATTTTGAAAAACCCCAAATAAAATATATCTATTGAATTTTTACTGCTCAATATTACCTAAACCATAAAAAATACATGTTCTTTGAGCTGGGACTCAACTTTTGTTTATATTGCCCTTTGTGGGTTCTCAATCTAATGAGTACCATGTCTTTTGTTATTGGTAGTTTAGAGTCATTCATGTAAGACTATAAATGGATAGTATTTAAGGTCAAATATATTTGACCATAAACAATGAATTAGATACCAAAAAAACTCTGTGGATAAGAATTTATTTAAAAATTTTTAAATATTTCCAAGGGGAATCTTTAGCCATGATTTTTATGGTCACCAAATTTAAAACCTGTATCAACATAAGGGGTGTATTTTCCAATAATTAAGTTACCATTTAGTTGATAAACCCATTATGAGGGTTCTGTTATGCAGGTCCAACTAGGGTATATGCTGCATAACCAAATAGTGGCATCTTTTGACTGATAGACCTATTATATAGGCAACGTATAAAAGGCCACCTAAAGGCACAAGATGTATAGTCAAGAAAAAGATATCTTTGATGTTTAACATTTTACTGTTGATAGATTGGGGAAAATATGATTTGGGTGACTCAAGATCATAGTGGGTGGTTTTTACAAGGAAATGAATTTTAAGAATGAAAAGGATATTTTATATCAACATAATCCATGAATAGGAAAACTATTTCTATAAAAATTTTGTGTATGAGTAATAGTTAAACTTTATCAGAAAAGGGAATTTATAATATCATATGGAACAGTTTAAATTCATGCAGTGAGGAAATTGGTATTGTCAAATTTTAAGTCATGTTTTGAGGAAATTATGCTGTGGAGTTTTATGTTATGTAGTGAGGACATTATACTGTGCAGTTTTAAGTCATGCAGTGAGGACATTGTGATATGCAGTTTTAAATAATGCAGTGTGGATATTGTGTTTTGTAGTTTAAATTCATGGAGTGAGAACATTGTGTGGATTTAATTTAATGACTTTAGCTCTAACCAAAGGTAAGAAACTCTCCCAATTTTTTTGATAATTTTTTTGGAAACATACTATCATATTCATGTATGGAAATGAAAATTGTGAACTATGATTTGGGAATTTCTAGAACCAATGACTGATATGGGAAAATGGCTAAAATCATTAGAGGAAGTATTTTCTAAGAACTAAGTAACCATTAAATGACATACCCATTACGGGGGCTATATTATGCAGGGTGAAATGGGGTATATTCTACATAGCCAAATAGTGGCATTTTTTGACTGATAAGCATGTTATGTCAGCATTATATGCAAGGCTACCTAAGGGCACATACTGCATACTCAGACACAAGATCTCTCATATGTTTGATGCGCTATTGCTAAAGCTAAAGAATGTTTATGGAGATTTAGATTTTACAAATCACAGAGTTTGGTTTATGGAGAATGGTACCTTTATATGTAAAGGGTATTTCCCCCTAAGATGTCCAAAGAATCAGAGGAATATGACTTTTACAATGATCTGACAGAAACGTAAGAGGTATGGTGTCTGTTGTTTTTCATCATACAACTAAGACCAGAAATGGACACAATATATAATATGTGGCCAAATGATTTCAAGGTTATTTCATATTTTATTGAACATATGGTGAGGGAAATGTGTAAACCATGGTCTTGAAGTCTTTAAGACTCTGAGAAAGATAATGGGACAAGTATACATGAATGACTATTTTAAAATATAGATTCATGTATATTTTCATCAAAGATTAATGGTCACAAAGATAATATAACCAAGAATGAAGTTACCATTATTTGACAAAACTATTATGGAGGCTATCTTATGCAGGGCCAACAAGGGCATATGCTGCATATCCAAATAGTGGAATATTTTGACTGACATTCCTGTTATGGAGGAAACTTATGCAAGGATGCCTAAGGGATCATGCCATATAGTCAGGCAAAAGAGTTTTCCGATATTAGAAACAATGTCACCAGAAATCATAAGAAAGATTAAGAAGATCGGAAAAAAATCAAGATTAAGAGTATGAAATAAGAAAGGGGATTATGTACAATGCATATGATAAATATTTGAACCAATATTGTCTATACGTTTGACATCCTTTACATGACTCATATGTAAAATGGATACTTTCTTTGTTTCCTCTGAATAAATATTACGATTTGCAGTTTAAAGTCATGCAACGAGGACATTATACTATGAAGTTTTATGTCATTCAATGAAGAAATTATAATTTGTAGTTTTGGGTATTGCAGTGAAGACATTAATAACCCCATAATAAATTGAGACACCTTATTTATATAAAGAATCCATTTACCCAATTCCAAAGACCACGTGAGCTATGCTCAATGTGAGAAAGCAAGAGCAGTAAGGATTTCTTTTATAGTTCAAAGGTGACACATGTGCAGAATAGGGGTGTTAGATTTCCATGCAGTTGAACATCATGTGGTAGAGAAAAAGATGAACTAATGTGAAAGGAATGAAATATTGTAACTTTATTAAGGGATAAAACCCAAGTGTCTCTATGTGTCTTTCTAGGTAAGAATCAAGTCATACATAGTTCTTAAAACATTCCCTACACAGATTTGATTCTTATATGATAAATAAAGGGTTTTTTATCGTAGTTGGGCCCATGATTGGAGATCTCCACATTTCTATTTATCTCATTGAATGATGATAATCAAGCCATACATAGCTCTTGAAATAATCATTTCTCATGCCAATCGAGTTTGACTTGAGGAATTGGAACTCTTGAGACATTTTGATAGAACGGTAAATCTTAAGACATAAAATGGTATAAGGACCAAATAATATATCTTAAGAAAACACTCTGTAAAGATATAATTCATATATAGGAGGATAAAAGAAAATAATAAAAATTTGTGATTGTGGCTGGGCCTAAAATTCGATATTTAGGCATCTCTACATATCTCACTGGAAAATTAGAATCAATCTATACGTAGTTCTTGAAACAAGGTCTATGCAGATCTGACTCAGACATAAAAAAGGGAGGGACTCATGTACTACTAAGGAGTAGTTATGATGTCAATGATTCTTGCATATGGATACTATTAATATTAAATAGAGAAAACATTAGTTTTTCAAATGATGTCATGTCGTTTAACGTCATGTGACAAGGATTAAGATGTTGTGCATTTTAATGTCATGTAGCAGGGATGCTTATGGTTGTCACACAGTTTAATGTCTTGAAAATAGGACTTGGGGGCTATGTAGTTTTATGTTTTTCAGTACGAAAATGGTACTATTCATTTTAAAATATTGCAGTGATGACAAATACGCACAACTAAACAAAGTATTTCTTTAAGAATTCCATATTGGTTGGAGTTATAATAAGCTATCCATCCAATGAGATTAAGGCATAAGCCCCATTTTAATAAACCTTATTTATAGAATAATATCCTTCCAACATTGGCTCATGTTTTGTACATTTCATTCCTGGTATCATTGGAGTCCTAATGACCAACACCAATTCTCTATGAAGAAATGAACAGAGGAAAACTTTCTTGTTAACATCTCATGATATTATATTGTAATAGACTTATAGATGATGAAAAGTATGAAATATTTTCTTGTATAATCATTCCAACTCGTTGAACCATTTCTAGGTCCTCTCATCTATAGATAAATGATCACATATTGAAACTCTGAGTGAAGGAAAGTGCATTTCAATTAGCAAAACTACTTCGTTTCCATATACCAATGAATAAAGAGATTCTTGGATAGTAGTACGGGTTGTTGTCGAATGAGCCCATAAAGCGTTCAAAAGTTTATCAGAACATGATTTATTATCTTTATCCACCATCTTTTGGAGAATATTTTATAGGGTATTATTGAAGTCCTCTATCTATCCATTGGTCACCGCATGATAACGAGATGAATGGTAAGATTTGATATTATGTTCCTGATACAACTTTTTTACCCCATTAGAAAAAATTTGGTGCCATTGTCCATTCAAAATAGTATGAGGGGAACTAAATTTGGTGATGATATTAGTTTTTACGAAACTAACAATGATTTTGGCTCCAACTTCCTTGAGAGTTATTTCCTCATCTCATTTAGAGAAGAAGTTAGTAACAGTGATAATATACTTGAACTGCTTAACTGTGGCTGGAGGATAGGGCCCTACTACATACAATCCCCATGTAAAAAATGGATAAGTGTATTTAGTTGTATGTACCAAATTCTGGGGTTGATAAATGAAGTTGGCATTCACTCTCAAGGGATGAAATTTTTCAGTGAAATCTATACAATCCTGCGTCATTGACGGCCAAAATTATCCAACCCTTCAGATCTAATCAGCGAGTCTGTGCCCAGACTAGTGGGAACTACAAACTCCCGAATGTACTTATTTCATGAGAGATGCAGTATCTTCTCCATCAATACATCTGAAATGGATTCCATTAAATTCTCTCTTATAGAGGATCTTTTGGGGTTTTGAACTGTCATAAAGAGTGAAATTGGCTTCTCATCATCAGATATGTTCTTTTTCATCCATGTCTAGTGAAAGTATCCCATTTTGAAGATTTTCCATGATGGATGTTCTCCATCCTTTGGTATGACCATATGGTTCAGAAATATGGCTAATTTCATTAATTTCTTATATTCTGGTTTGAAAAGAAGGTAAAATCACATGACGATGGGCTATGCTGATGACTGTCTCATCTCGATTTGGATATTCCAAGGCTATAGCTACATTATCCATTGCATCTGCTTGGGTATTTTGTGATCACGGGACATAAGACAATGTCAACTCTAAGGAAAATTCAGACATTAACCCTCTGACGTAATCACACAAAGGGATTAACTCTTCTTTTCTGATAGAATATTCCCCCTTAATTTTTTTTATTTCCAATTCTGAATCACATTTCAAGATTAAATGATCTATTTGCACTTGAAGGGCCAATTTCAAACCTGCGATGATAGCTTGATATTCTTCCTCATTATTAGTACCACCTTCTCACAATAGGTATGAATAAAGAAACACCACCTTTTCTGGGGAAATAAGGACAATTCCTAACCCAAATTTGTTGAGTTTAGGGTTTTCTATTCTTTTCTCTATTGGAATTATCGAAGCACCATCGAAATACATTTCCATGTTTGTTAGTTATCTAAAATTGTGAAGACCTCTTCATCTGGAAGTTCAGTATTTACTGATGTATCTTCTATAGATGGATGATTATAAAGGATTTCAACCACATCTTGGGATTTTATTACCTTTTGAGGCACAAACTGGACATCAAATTGCTACAAAATAACTGCCCACCATGTGAGATGCCCTGTAGTCCTAGGACGACAAAGGATAAATTTGAGTAGATTATTGTGAAACACCAATTGGACTTCATGATGTTGTAGGTAGTGCCTCAATTTATGAACCAGAAAAATTAATGCAAGGAAGCTCTTTTCAAAACATGAATATCAAGTTTCCGCATCAAGCATAGTTCGACTGAGATAGTAAAGGTTTTTTTTATTCCCAACATCATTCTTTTGGGTGAGGAAGGAACCTAGTGATCACTCTAAATCTATCACATAGAGAATAAGTGGTCTTCTTTCAACAAGTTGCATCAATACTAGTGGACTCAAGAGATATTTCATGAGGTTATCGAATTCTTCTTGAATGTATTTTTTTGCAAGGGTAGGTGACTCACTTATTCGTTAATCTGGTGAAGGGAATACACTTAGCTGCCAAATTGGCAATAAATTGCCAAATATAGGCCAAGTGTCCTTGGATTCCTCTTAATTAAATAAAATTAAAGGTGAAAAACCAAGAATTGGTTTTGTTTTCTCAGTATCAACTTCAATGCCATGATGGTGTACAATGAAGAAAAAAACATTCCTGAGGTTACCCCAAAATCACATTTCAAGGGGTTCATCTTCAAACTATGTTGCCAATGGTTATGGAATATAGTCTCCAAATCAGCCATGTTATTGGAATGTTGTTTGTATTTGACCATAAAATCATCCAAATAACATTCATCAAATTTTCCTAAGAAGGGATTGAAGATATGTTGCATGGAACGTTGATATGTTTCACTTACATTCTTTAATCCATAGGGAATTACCCGATAGAAAAACTCACCATGAGGGGCTCTAAAGGTTGCGGAGTCTTCAACCACTAAGGAAATACAAATTTTATTATACCCATAGTATCCATCCATGAAGTAAATAGCTTCATATCCAACTGTTGCATCAATTAAAATCCCTATAATTGGAACTGGATAATAATCTTTAGGACAATGCCGGTTAACATCTCTGAAATCAATGCAAACTCTAATTTGTCCATTCTTCTTTTTCACTGGGGAAATGTTTTCCAGCCATTTGGGATAATGAAATTCCCATAAAAAGTAAGGCTTTATATGTTTATCAACTTAAACTTCAATTTTAGAAGCATGAGTTTGGAGTGTTCTTCTTGCTGCCTGCTTGAATCAATAATGTTCTTCTGGAAAACCCAAATGATGTGTGGCTACATCAGGATTACGACCTGGCTTTTCTGTATAATTGCACGAAAATATATCTCAATGTTTCTTTAGAAAATAATTATTTACCTCTTGTTCATTATAGGTCAATGAAACACTAATTATTGTGGGGCATGGATCATCTTGTGTACCCAAAATTTATTTCTCTGAGATCATCCACAGTGGTAGAGAAACCTTCCTCAAATGATAGAGGAGCATCCCCAAGATCATCCTCTTCTTCTTCATTACTTGTTACCTCTTCTGTTTCCACTTTCATAGTATACGAAGAAGCAAAACTTCCAGAGTTAGAGGAAGATTTGGTAATTGAATATGCCAAAGAAGATGCCACTATATCGGAACCTACTGATGACGAAGGGTTTTACTATAGTAATAAAGAGGAAATAATGGATTGATAATCAAAATATTTTCCTTTCTCTAGCATTTCAACAATATCATCTACATTGGTTGACGAAGTAGAGGATTGTTGTAGTTCAGTAGATGAAATGAAGACATCTCCATTTAAACATCACTCACTACTTGGTGGATCAGCAGCTTCTCCCCTGTTCTCAGACTCAATTGTTGTAATTGACATTATGGAAGTTAATGGACGAGTTCCTAGATTTGGGTTTACCCTTTAAATTTGATTGATGGGTAGTACATAATCTATACTCAAATTCATAAATGGATTTGATGGGATCTTTTCCAATCAATTTGAAGCATTATCTCTGGTTATTTCCTTTTCCATGGATTTTCATCTTTTGTGTGATTAAACTCTACCTCAATGTATTGAGATTCACATGTTTTGAATGGATACTTGTCACCATACAATGTCCCAATTTGACCATTGAAATAGTACTTAACACATTGGTGGTATGATGAAGGTATGGCTATATGTTGATGTAGTCAAGGCCTTCCAAGAAAAATATTGAAAGCTTTGTCTTGACGAACAACCATGAAGTCTGAATTAGACATAAGATCTACAAACTGAGTTCTAAGAGTCATATCTCCAAGAGGTTCTTTTTCATTCTTATCATAAGCATGCAACATTGAAGTGGAAATAATAAGTTAGATTCAGTTAGGCCCAATCGAAAAAGTGTAAAAATGCGAATGAGTTTGACTCCGGAGCCATTATCAAGGAAGGATCATCATATGTATACATCATTGACCATACCAAACAAATACAAGGGTCTAATATGTCCATGTACAACATCATATTCATCTTCATCTATAAAATATATGGTTGCATGGAATTCTGCAGAATCATTCTCTATATGTTAAACCTCACCAGTAGAAACTTTAGTTTCAAACTCATGAGGACTTGACAAAGCCTCAATGTGTTTTTCTCGAAGATATTTTAACAGATTCAAAGCATCTTGAATTGACAACTTGGATTGTACGTGGGAGAATTGTTTCAAGAAATCATACTTTCAATCCAAAGTTCTGAGTTTTCCAGCATACAGATGTGGTTTTGCAGGTGCTTTGGATGTTGATGATTCTGATGTTGGCGTACTCTGTGTCGAAGAAGAAATTGGAAATATTCATAGCTTTGGAAAATTAGACCGATTGGATCTATTCACTTTTAGAGAAGAAGATAGTGTGACTTCTAATCGGTCCTCCAGAATTATCATGTCAAAACCGAACCTATATTTCATGGATGAAACTCATTATTCCTATTGAGACCATTGAAGGGCTCTTCCAGGAGTTTCTACTGCATATATGGTTTGATCAGGGGTAGAGTTAAAATGGTGGTTTCTATAATTCCAATGTCTTCTTATTTATCCTTGACCTTGGCCTCTTACTTTAGTTCTCCAATTAGGTACACGGAATTCAAACTCATTATAATTCAAATCATCATTTGTATAAGGATACGTTAAATGGATAATATTAATAGAACCAACGATCAATTCTTCATTTGACTAAGATTCTTTTTGATAGGTTAATTCTGGTTGTACCGTTTGGTGGGGTAGTGCCCATGCTTTTGAAAGACATGGTATATAATATTCTAGGGTTAAGGAAAAATTTGGCCTTGACACGAGCTCATCTTCTTCTGACTTCTCTTGGTCCTTATAATTACTTCTCTCCTTTGAGGAATAACCTTTTGATGAAGTTGTTTTTCCTGTGTCAGGAGTGGCATAAGACAAAATTGGTTGTTTCAACTATGTTCATAAAATGTGATGAGTTTGTTTGATCATTTTTTGGATCATCCAATCATCATATTTCTACACATTTTAAATTTTTTCATATTTCCATTCTCCTTGTTTCTTTGGATCAGTAATAGTAACACATGCTACTTGAGCTAATTAAATTTTCAATTTTACTTACCCAGAGTATACCATCTTTTGTCAGAGGTTGTTGAAAACAAAAAGATTCTGGATGGGATGTTATAACATCTAGTGGAAGGGAAACTAATATGGAAGATTTTCAGCTCCTTGTTTTTTTGGATTCTTCAGCCTTGGAAATTGAACCAAATTTCTTTCCAGAGCAGAGATGAAGTAACGAGGAACTAGTTCATTCCAGAAAGAATAAAATTTATTCATTAATTCCTCAATAAAAAATTCACCTTTGATCACTTAGATCATCTTGACAAGACGGTCATTACTGCTGGTTCTCAAGAGTCGGAGCCCTTTGGTATGATCAAGGTCTTGAAGTAGAAGCAGGTACTGGTGCCTGCTTGAGTGTGACTATAGAAGCTTCTGCCATTCCTATCCTCCTCCCTGGACCTAATGGAATTACTCATGTTTTAGCCTTAGTTTTCTATGATAGAGTCTTCTATCTATTGAGAGATTTAAGTAAGGTCTCGAAACCCTCCTGTGTATTTCACAAGGATCAATGGGGTGCGTAGCTCATCATGCAGATTTTCCACACAAATTGGCAGCAACTCTTCTTGAGAATGTTATAAACATAAGGAATATTTTAATCCTTCCCATTAAGAAATTTAATCTGAAACTCTTTCATTTTTCCTTTTTTTACAATTAGTAAGATAAAAAATATCATATTTGGTAGTGTTGAGCTAAATTGTAGAATAAATTTATGACATAGATCTTCCCATCCAATAATTGATTGAGATTGTAATCATGTATACCAGAAAAAATATGGTCCTTGTAATGACGACACAAAACACCTATGGTTTACCGCTTCTTATTCTTGGGATGTTCCCATTATGAGATAGAAATGAGAAATAAAATGGGTTAAGGGTTGTTATGGATCTCCTAAACCACTTAATATTGGGAATATGGTATTTAAAAAATTTGGTGGGGAGGAATTGCATCCACCAAATCAAGGTAATCTCATTTTTTCAGCTGAACTGGTGCAAATCAATCCTCCAGAGAATCCAATAGAGCCGGTAATGACTCAATTGTGTTCATAAGAATTTGGGGAATATCCAGATGAGATGGATTCAATGCAGGTATAGCAACTGGATCTTGAGTTGGTGAAACTGCCATCAAAACCACTAATGGTGGTGCAGATATCTACCTTGGATAACCCATGGGAACAAGCCTATCAGGATGTGTTTGATCTTTCCATGATTGTGTACACAGTGGAGGCAATTCATTATATGCATCTGTAGTTACTAAAAATCCTCTTTGCTAAGGATCTCCTACATGGTTTTCAAGTTGAGGACCAGAATGGGGAGTATGTATAGAAGAAATGTTGTTTCGATGTAACTCTATATTGAGTCTTTTCAACTACTTAATTTCATCCTCTTTATGTGAAAATATCTCATCATGTAAAGGAGATTGAACTCCTCTAGTGGAAAAGTTAGATGTGATCTGACTTTTTCTTTTCCCCTTGTTAGATTCCTTTCATAGGGGGATGTTGATTATATGACAGCATAACTAGATTCTGTGTAAGCTTCTGATTTCAGGTACGCACTCCTTCATCATTTTCCTCGGTGCATTCTATATTATGGAAAAGAACTTCGTCTTCTGATTCCTTTGAACTGGACTCATTTTCTGGAGTGTCTTCTGTAGTGGTGTTAATGAAATTTATGGATGTATAATGCATTGATGGTATTTTTTTCAATGATTTTATGAGATCATATTCCTTTGTGTCTTCCATGAGACTTTGTTCTTCTATATGGTGAATTCCCTGGAACTATTTAGAAGACAGTAACCCGAAGGGAATCGTCAGATAGTTCAGTTTTACACTCTCCTTGTGGCTTCTCTCCTAATCAGGAGAAAACTGACTTTGGTTGAGGAGGGGATTTCATATGTGGAAAATCCCCCAGCTCTATAAGGTGGGCTCTTCCTGGTAATCTTATTCAAATCTTTGAACATTGTGGAATTAATTTGAAGGTTTAATTAAATGATCCCCCAGCCATGCCAGCCAGGGTGATTATTGAGCTGCTATGGATGAAATTCGTGTAACTGCTCTTCTGATTTTGAAGATTTTGGTTCATACTTTTTTCGGATGCATCATCTAACAACCACTTAAATCACCTGTTTCATAATATCACTGTTCTATTTTAGACATTTGATTTATCTAAAACCTGGCATCCTCTAAGTGGGATGCCTGCTCAAGGTTCCCATATGCTTGATGTAAAAGTAACTCATCAACTTATTTTCTTTGGGTCTAATTTTGAGGATAACTTGTTAAGGCCTATTCTTGAGCGTACATTTGATTACATACAAAACCTATTGATTGTCGCTGACTATGGGAAATAACATTGCATGAGGCCAATTTTTCTAGACATTATTGATTTTGGATTGCAATGAAATGAAATTCTCTGTATGCCCCCCATCATCTGATATAAAAAATAGATGGAGAATCAAAAATTAACTGGAATAGCCACTTTAGAGCTCTGAGAAATGCACGTGGAATGGTTATAGAATATTTTTTAACCTTTGGATGTTGGGAAACTGAGAGAGATTCCATGCCAATTTGGCATTTCTGCCCTTTTATTACCATTAAATGGTTTTGATATTCATCATATGGTAATACTTTGGTTTTCAAATGATGAAGAGTTATCCATAAGGTGAGGTGGATGTCATGAATGAAATCTTCTGTCATCAATTCTGGAATGTTATACAGATAATTTTCTAAAGGACAAAACATGAATAATATTTCTCTTTTAGCTAATTGTTTCCTCATGTTTAACACATCTTCATTATCTTTCAATAGAGGTTTCCCCATTTGGTCTAACCAAATTGGATGCTCTGTATTAGAAGACAAATGAACCATGGGAGGTTCATAGAATTATTGTTCCCTTAATATGTCTTCTGGTTGAGAAACTGTTTCACGCGTAAAGGACAAGGCATTATACATGACTGAACATGTGTTTACAACTACCTAGAGATAGGAGGGCTTTCTCATTGCTACATTTCCAATTATAAAATTGTCTTGAAAATGAGAAATACTACTGTAGAGAGGACGTTCGTAGAGAATTCCATCATGGGGAGGATCAACATGATGGATTACAACAATGGATTAATCTTCTTATTCCTTGGTCTTCTGGCCACATAGAGGATTGTCGTGGCTCTCATCTGGAGATAAGCACTATGTATTGACCTAATTTTCGTGAAGAAAGCCTTCATGATGAAGTGTCTGATGAGGAACATCAGAATTATAACTACCACTCCCATAATTTGGTAATAAGAGGGTAGAAGATTGAGCTGTAATAGATAAATATCTGAGGGCTTCAAGAACTCCAGCATTAAGAGGAGCCAAATTGCTTCTTGACTCTTGATTTTCCAATAGTGCATGGTGATAATTCTTTTTGGATGTTCTTTTGTACATAGTTGGGGCCACTTTCTAGGAAAAGTGGTTATCATGGGAAAGTGTATGTTCCTACCATAGAGTGGTTACTAGAATAGACCGATTACCCCCAATTAAAAAGGGTGTATGTTCCTTATCTTGTTGTCCATATGATATGAGGGACAATTCCCCATGAACCTCTTAGACTGGAACAGAGGTGTATATCTACTCTGAGATGGCATGCCAATGTGTCATCCCATGTGTGGGGATATATTTACGTGTCTGTTCCCCTGATATTACTAAAGTAGTTGTTATAAGATCCTCACATGATTTCTGAATATGGATAGTGATTTGCGTCTGCCCTTCAACCATTGACAAGGTGTGTTTAGTGATGTTAGTTGCCAAGAAGGGAATATACGTCAATTATGTATCTGGAGTAGGTGTATGTGCCTGCTCATGTCCCCTTTTCAGGTTAATGGATATTGATAGTAAACATTCATGGGGGTAGAGAGTAGGGGTTTACCCAAAATTTATTGTCCGAGCTTTCTGATTGACTTCTTTGGGTTCCGTCAAACGAGACTGTTGGCAGACTTGATGAAAAATGGTAGGTGTATGTGCCTACTGGTTATCTCTAGTCAGGTATTATTGATGGACTTCCTTTAATACTGGTAGACAAGACTGCTGACAGAATTGGTGATTATAAACAAGTGTATTTACCTGTATACCAGTTTCCACCACATTAGATTGGTAGGCTTCTTTAAATGCAGTCAGACGAGCCTTCTGACTGGATGATAACTTTTAAGCATGTGTATGTGCCTCTTGACCATACTCCATTGGGTTTATCTAGTGGGATTGGTGGTTTGCTATCAGATGAGTCTACTGAGCATCAATATTAGGAAGGACGGGTGTATGTTTCTGCTCATTGTTTTCCATCAAGTTAAGTTGATGGACTTATCCGAATGAAGAATAGGTGAGAACATGATCCCTATTGACTGGATGTGGTCCTTGGAAGTTCATCATGCATGCCCGGGTCTGAGTGACATGGGCCAAACGTCCTGAGGTTACACCATATCATATTGGGGGTACACTACTGTGTGATTCTGGTGGCGACTGCTTGTGGGAGTCATTAGGAAGGACTCCTGCATTCTTGAATTAAGGCCTTGAGTGGATTTTTGATCCACCTCCCTGTAGTACAAGAGGGATTGATTGTTTTGTTCTAGGGATAAGGACCCAAAATAGTTGGAGTCGGTGGTTGGAACCATCCGCTTCTTGATCATTGGTCATCATTGTCTAGATGATCGAGGATTGTTATTGACCAATAGGGCCCAGTGAGCAACCTCCAATGTCAAGAATGTACCATGCTAGCGATATTCCTTTACTAATACACTAGATACCCAGTGTTGAAGACACTAGGTTGGTGATGACGTTCTTCCTATGGATAGAGATCCATCTTGAGAAGTGATCAGGAACTTCATAGATGATGTCTTGGAGAAATCCATTTTTGGAATGAAGGGAATTCTGAGAAAAAAAAGTTGAATATAACAACAAACTCCATTAAAGAAACATATTTTTATATGGATACATGTGTGATTGATTCCTTTTTCTGGCCTTCCTTTATCAATTTATAGGAGCCTAACAGGTGAGTAACATTATTAACTTGGTTAAGGATTCACATTGGTTTCACCGTTTTTGTTTCATAGTTCCTTGAGACATGTGTTCTTTTTTTAAGAATCACTGTTTCCAGGCGGTTTCCATTGTATTTACTTATAGAACCAGAAACATTCAACAATTCATTTTCCAAATGGGGCCTGCATTCCAAAGGCCAACATTCATTATGTTTGAACTTTACAATACAAAAAAAATGTTCATTGGTCAAGAGGATTGGAGGTCAGACTCATCAAACCCTTTTGGGGGAATTATTGTCTACTTTGGGACTCTCTTTGTAAATTTATGATATTTTTATGAATCCCTAATAATTCACCAATTATATCATATGTATCCCTTGGAATTTACAATGACTTATTAACATGTGTAAAGTTTATAATCATCAGTATGCATTAAATGTTCTTCATTAATGGAAATACCTGTATGTATTTGAGGTTTTCCATCAATGCTATCCTCTAATATTCATCTTAGAGATTATTTTAATCATAGTTGTGATGATAAAAGTTTTCAAGCCACTCAGTGGGGGAACATTGGAAGTCATTGTCATCGAGGGAGATGAAGATTTGATTTGATTTTGGGATCATGTCCAAAACATTGGCTACCTACGTATCCCTGTAAAAAGAATCAAAACCCCCATAGTTAGGTGCAAACGAATGGGACACATCATACCTTTTAAGGTCATGGGATAAAGACCTAGTCATATAGTTTAATGTCATGTAGTATGTAAATATAATAGGAATGTTCTTAGTCAAAACATAGTGTGGGAATTATACTGAAC
Source organism: Viscum album (assembly GCA_963277665.1). Classification (NCBI taxonomy): domain Eukaryota; kingdom Viridiplantae; phylum Streptophyta; class Magnoliopsida; order Santalales; family Viscaceae; genus Viscum; species Viscum album. The sequence goes on along the minus strand of OY728143.1, from coordinate 953,503,332 downwards.
ATGCCCAATGAACATTGGAAGGAATATGGGTTTTCAAGTAAGATCAGATCCTATTGGGAATATGGCCCAAGGAGAACTTGTTGGATTTACGGTATTGGGATTGAACCTCATGGAGGATTCCTAATTATTCAATATGGATGTGAATCAAAGGCCACATAGTTCGATAAGTCTCATAGGAGAGTATGGTCCATTGGGAGAGATGAGTTTGGGCTTACTTCTTCAAAAGGATTCCATGATGATTTGGGGTATAATTTGGGGCTTTTTCCTAAGGTGGATGCCCTGATTATAAGAATTAGGGTTGGATTCCTAAGGATGATATACAGTGATCTCAGGCCTTAAAAAGGTTTCCTACGTATCCCAGTTTGAACAGGAATCAGAGTCCTTATAGTTCATTCCATTTTCCAAATATTGTTATCATGACAAGTCTCTAAGCCCAGATGAGTCATGATCAGTGTGAGAAACAAGAGGATGTCAAAGATTCAACAAACACATTCAAACTTTAAAATATTACCTCCTCTACTGGTGGAAGAGGGAGAACCTATGGCGGCGATAGTGGATGAGGTCGAGGAAACATGGGAATATGGAGAGGCGACAAGCCCTCCCTCCATTATTTTCACATTGGAAAAGGGTCCAATTAAAGGAAGAAGGTATGAATGTTTGGGGCTTACACTAGGATGGATTACCATGGTGATAAAGAGAAACTGGAGAGCGAAAGTGTAATAAGAGTCCATGTGCCCATCTCCCCATTGGGCATTGGAACTGAAGAAGAGACGAGAAGCAATGATTCCACCTCCTTTAAAAAAACTAGGGCCTTATGTTAGGATGGTTTCCCTAAAAATGATCCTGGTGTGGGAGGTAGACTTGAAATTTATCTTTAAAAGTAATAATAGATATGAAGTATATCTTCCTATACCAGCGACCTAAGGTTTTGGGTCATCTCTTTGAGAAGGGAGAGGACAGAACCCAACCCTCCTCCAAAATGGGGACATCCCAACACTGTTTTTGGGAGAAACGTCCATGTGACTATAGATATAAAAACCCATAGACACTCCATGAACCCTAACACCATTTTGAAAAAAAATTGGGAAACCTATGACTAGGGAAATACAAACCCAAATAGGAGACATGTTGATGTTCCTTTCCCAAAGGTTTGATATGTCAAGATGTTTTGGTAGATGTCTTAATAGAATCCCTTTCAGAAAAAGGATCCAAAGAAGAATAAACATTGACATGAATTGGTATGATGAAGGCTTTATGGATTGTAGACTTAAGAGAGTGAAGAAAGTTAGTGAATCAAGGAGGGGCACCAAAGTAGAGAAGGGTGCGCAAGTATGGGAGCACAAGTAGTTAAGGGCGTGAAAGTAGGCTTGGGAGACCTGATGTTCACTTAGGAGAAAAAAAACTAGTATGACAATACTTGGGAGACACCTTTCTCAATCCTTCAAGAGTATTCACAGGTGATCCATGAAGTGGGGCACTGAATTTCCTATGAGAGGAATCAGCGACACACAAGTATTACTGACTTGGGGAGGTTATGCACCTTAGGCGCACAGGTGTTACAGTTTTCATACACTAAAAGGACATAAGTCCAATGATCCTCCTTTAAATCCTCCACTCAAGGTGTTTAAGAACTACCTTGAAAGCTTCTAAAGACTATGGTGAAGTACTAGGGTGACCAGAGCAGCAATTGGGAATCAAGGAAATTCGTCCATACAAATGGGAACCCCGAGGTTCTATATATAGGAAAATAAGTGACCTTTGGTGAAATAAGTTGGTTGTGCAAGTACCTTGCGTGACGACGGTGTTTTGGCTAGACTAGGTCAACACCTTTAGGAATAAGCCAAAATTATAAATTCATTTGTCTCTAGAATAGTGGCGCTCAAGTGGGTTGCACGATATATAGGGGTGTGCAATCATGCTATGCACTGACTATGTTTTGGCTAAAATATGGCAGCCAAAAACTTATACCTTTGATAATATTATACTTTTCATTATATATTTTCCCTTTTATTTCTAATGGATTCCATTAATCATGCTTTTTAGACTCTTTGATGGAATGGAGTGTCAAAAATTACACATAAGAAACAACCAAAATAAATGACATTCCTCATCAAATATCCATATTGAAAAATGAATAAATAATTATCAATAATTTCATAAATAATAAAATAAATTTCAAAGTAGACAATATATCTAAAATGGTATAGAATTTCAGAAATAGTAACATCTATGATAAATGCAATAGACAATTTAGAAAAAATTCAATGTTTGATGATAATAGGAGAATAAATATTTTAAGGGGACTAAAAAATATTTCAAGGACATGATTTTGAACACAAACTATATCCAAATGAATCATAATTTATCCATAGTAAGAAGAATAATGGTATCAAAAAAATATATCTCATGCAGAGTAAAATAAAAGGTTCTTGTCATTGATTAATAAAAATAAAATGATCTTTTAAAAATATTCTAGAGAAAAATACCCTTTATTTTGAAAAACCTTTTCATTGAAAATAACTTTTCAAATAAATTTCTTTAAAAATTATCCTTCAAAACATACAAAGGAAACATCAGTGAAATGATGATGAGTAAATCTGTAATTTTCATATGAGGTAAAAGAATTCATTTTTTATGTTAAAAAGGTTACAAAATTTCATTTTTCAGAAAGAGAGAAGAAAATTCTATTGAAAACATTAGTAAAAGAAAAAAAGGGTAAAATATTTTTTCAAAATCATGTGAAAATCATTTTACAAAATAGTGTTTTAAGAATAATATAGGTTCTTCGACTAAAGAGAGAAATTAAGACTAGTTTTATTAAAAAAAATTAAAACAATCTGAGTACCAAAGAGTGGGAAAATGGTGCAATTAAATGAAAATGTGAATGAATAACCATAGGGGGAAAATGGAATTTTTTATTAGAAAATGAACATGTAATTTACTTTTATGGAAATTCAAGTGTAAACAATCCTAAATAAAATTGGATTGTGATGCAAAACCCTTGAAAATAGCAGAACATTGAATTGATAATCAATCAACAAATAGAATATGTGTGTCAACTATAAATACATGAAAAGAAGTAGAAATACATAAATTGATAGTCATAGTCATTATATACATAATTAAAAAATATTAACCACACAATGGAAGTGATATAAACCAATTAAAAAATAATTTGTTTATGAAATCTCTTTTCCACTTGGTAACTTGTAACTCAAATCCCCTTAGATAAAATAATTTAAATTGAAACTAAAAATATCATGAATAATGAATGAATCATGATATTATATGGAATATTGGTAGAATTTATTCCATATATATGAAATTAATTGCACACCAAAAATGTTATTGTTTTAATAGAATTTTTACAATCATAAAAAGAAGTAATATTTCAAAGATAACCATTAAAAATGTTCTTGAGGGGAATAATTTTTAAATTTCCAAAGTATTCCAAACCAATTTGAAAACATGGAATCATAATATCCATAACCGAATAAAATTAAATGTAACTTAATATATGATGAGAAAAATGGTTCTTGATATAACATCTCTAATGGTAGTATATATACAATATAAAAGAAACTAGCTTCACAAAAAAAAGTCTCAGTGGAATGTAAAGTGAGACAAAATCTGTTACCATGCATCTGAATTGTCTCTTATATCATTATATTATTAAATAATATAATTATGTTAATTATTTACTTTATTGAGAACCATTTTCATGTTTACCATAAATTTTATTTCATTTATTACCATTACACACATAGCTACTTCAACAACTATGTTTTAGTCGGGTGTATTGACCAAATTTGGTTCATGCGTCAAAAAATACTTTTGTAGGTCAAATTTAGTAAAAATAGGTCATTTTATAACATATAAAGAATAATAATATTGACATAATTTTTATTTCTATATATCAATTATAATTTTAAAACAAATTATTAAATATTTTTATAAAAAATGAACCAACATTTCAATCTGGGGGATGGTAGGACGTATGTACACATGAGTGGCGTTCCCTTTTTTCATTGATTGTTATAAAAAGAAAGAAAGTGGCATTATATCATTATAAAATGAATATTATATAATAAATACCATATTATTTAATCATATATTCTTATATATATAATTATTATGATGTAAAAGGAATCAAATCATGTTGAGGAGGCGGTATTCCACATACCCACGACCAACATCATCACTTTTTTGTCTGTGAAAGGGTATTAAGGAAAATATTATATATATTATATTTAAATAAAGTTAATTTTTTCAAGAATATCATATAGGTGTTTTGTATGTATCATATGTTCAATAATAATCATACTTATACATTCCATGTATCGTGTGGTCGAATCACATTGATTTTAGTAGGTGGTAGTCCACACTTCCACAAACAATGTTATTATATTCAATAAAAATTATTGAATAAACATATGCATTATAAAATAATTAAATAAGTATAAATAAAAAATAAATATCATATATAACATATACAAAACGGGTTTTAATCAACATTACCACCAAAAAATGCGGTAAAGTAAGACGGAACAATCATCATTTTGGGATGCGGTAGTTCACCGTTCACATAAACGGAATGTTCACCACCCAATAGATGGGAGTGTCTATAAGTGTAGGTTGAAAAAATCGACATAACAATATCATAGTTTATTAAGGATACTGGTTTCTATATATAATTATGTAATAAAAATATTTCATGCAGTGGATAATGGATATAAAACTATGGAGCTTGAGGAAAGAGGTTACCTACTAATTGGGTAACTACGTTGGGTTTGTACCAGAAGGATTATATGGATATATTACTACCCAATTGGAAGGATTATAAGACTATGGAAGGGATTTGGATGATCTATTTTGGTATATCATGGCCAAAATTAAATGTTTTTATAGATGTGAATAAGGGGGAGAGGTGGTCGCCTTTCATAAGGGAGAAAGAGGACTCACTTGATAGTTTTGAAAAGATGTTAGGTGTAACCATGTTTTTACCTAAAATAGTCATAAAAAACAAAAAAACAGAAGAATGGATGGTTCATGTGTTATTTAGTCCAAAAAATAGGTTTTATAAAAGTGGATAAGATATTTGGATCTATACAGACCCAGAATTTCAATATAGTTTTTTTAAATATATGGGAATTTTATGAGTCCGTGAAAATTTACAACGTGTAATTCTGAGGCCCGGTGTGCCTGGAATGAATTTATTAACTTTTTTCGGTTACGTTCTATAAAGGTGTGAGCGGGTTTTATAAACTTTTGAACCGGCACTCAAAATTGAAATCTGAGGGCAACATTGAACTACCAGCACAAGTATTCGCTTAAGAAGACCTTCATCCTGATTGTAGTGGGTCGAGTGTGAAAGATAATTTTTGTGTTTTTTGTGAAAGAATAAAATAAAATAAAAATGTCTATCATTTTTATTTTTTAAACCCCTCAACATGGGTTATGGTGGTGGGGACCACCCAAGCCTAAACCTCCCATTTAGATGTTAAGAGGTGGGGACCACCTGAACAAACCCCCATTTTAATTGAGAGACGGGGACCACCATAACAACTTTAATGAGGGAAAACCTCTCAACTCCTCCAACTATAATTATGCCAACACAAATCCATTTAATTGGGCCAATTAAATGAGCTAATTAGTAGTGCCAACGCAGTACTTTAATTATGAAAACTTTGTTGTGCCAACATAATTTATTTTGATATACATAAATTAATAATTGGCTATTTCGCATTTTAGAGGAATTGGGAGAAGAGAATTGTTGGAGGATTATTCACTCCAATGAAGAATGCGTTCTCCAACGAAGAATGTTCTCCCCAACTAAGAATGATCTCACTAATGAGGAATTTCTTTAATGACAACGAACCAACGATCAAGGAAACACTAACATCACTGACGTCCATCTATCCCCAACGACATCATCTCCTTCATCGTGACCTTCGTCACCAAATATCTGATGTAGGGTTTTTATTATGTGTTATTATGGATTATCATGTTACTCCCATCTAAATAATGAATTTGTATCAACTCTCTAACCAGTTGATCCGCGAATGATTTCTTTTCCTGTGGGTTTGGGAATAATAATTTTCGGGGTTTATAGAGTTTGACGTTCTTTGTTCAAGGATTATGTTGAGCTACTTGCTACAAATCTAACGTGGAGGGTGTGGCCAAACAAAAATGACCCAAACCCTCTGATGTTCTTCATTTTTGGTGTGTTCTTCACGATGGAAGAAGATGTCTTTGTGCCATGACGACGAACGAAATGCGGTTGGCTGAACCGGCCCCCGACGAAGGAAAGACGCACAAAAAAACCACGCGGAGAGGACGACTGGCCATCCGGCAAGCCGAGGTTCCCCGCCACTCTACGGCCACCCTGAAGCACCATGGCCCCCACCACTCCACATCCCCTCTGCAGAATACACCACCACGCAGCCTCTACATCCTACGCCGCTCCGCAGCCTCTACGGCCCCACTGCATCCTCCGCCACTCTGTAGCCCCCCCCCCCCCCCCCCCCGCGTTCTCCGCTGCTCCGCAGCCTCCACCACCCCGCACCCTCCGCCACCCCATGGCCTCCATGGCCCATACGGGTCCCACAGCCTTCGCGGCCCTCGTTGCCTCTGCGCCGTCCACCTCCCCGCGGCCACCGCGACCCCCGCGGCCCTTGCTGCAATTGCTGCCCCCACGGCCTCCACGCTGCCCCGTGCGCCGAGCTGCCCAGCATAGGTTGGGCTGCCCATCATGGGTCAGGCCACTCCGCGTGCCGGTCCAGACCCAGCAGGTCGGGTCGGGTCGACTCAAACCAGGTCGGTCTGACTGGGTCAGACCTGACCTCAACCCACTTTGACACATTTTCACTTTTTTGCCCACAACTTTGGCACCAGAAGTCCATTTGACGAACCGTCTATGACACCAAAATCCCTAGAGCGAGGTGGTCCCTTTGGTATACCCCACTTGATATTTGGACAAATTTTGGATATGGTCGGGTTGGATCGAGTACGAATCCAACCGAACCCTCGATACTAAAAGGCTAATAACTTTAATATAAGGTGTATAATTCACGCATCATCTGTCGCGTTGATACCCCTAAGACGTGGTGTTAATTTTGGTTACTTCTTCATGGGACTTAGGGGATGTTTGAGTATTGACCAATGGATTTAGGTGCGAACCCTCCTGGAGATGAGCAAGATTAGTGCGGGAACCCAGTAGCTGGCGGTGACGTGAAGAATGAAGAGAGATCCTATGTGGGTCCACACTGAGCAATCCTTTGTGGGCCATCACCTAGAGATCCTGTGTGGGTCAGCACCGAGCATTCCTGTGTGGGTCAGCACTGAGACATCTTGTGTGGGTAAGCACCGAGCGATCCTATGTGGGCCAGCACTTAGAGATCCTATGTGGGTATGACAACATATTGGAGATGTACTAGGATCATGTGTGGGTCTGACGACGTACTGAGGAGATACTTGGATCATGTGCGAGTCTGATGATGTACTATGATCCTCTGTGAGTCTGATGATGATTTAGGATCCATCATGGGTCTGCCTCTTGATAGAGTAAGATGATTCAGTGGTTACATCTAATCATATGTACTACTGTATCTAAGATATACACTACTAGAAAATTGGTCTATACCCGCAGTTTTGCAAAAAATCGTGGGTATAGGGATAGTCTGTGAACCTATACACATGGTTTTCCAAAACCGAGGGTTTAGGCCAACTATACCCACGGTTGTGCCAAAAACCATGGTTATAGTTTTCTTTTAAGACCTATACCCACGGTTTTGGTGAAAACAATCGGTATAGGGTATTTTCTGAAGACCTATAATGACGGTTCATTAAAATTGTGGGTATTGTGTTTTTTTAGGAATATACCCACGGTTCTCCAGAACTGTGGGTATAGCATTCCTGCGTTATGGCTGGGAAACAAATCTGTGGGACACAAAAAAAATCTGTTAGGAAGACATTTATTCATGGATTAGATTAATATATTTACGTAAATATAAATATATAATTTTAGAAATTCAGTAGCTCGGTTGGTAAACTGTTTTCCGTATTTTTCCTTAGGTTGTGGGTCTGTTTTGTGCCACGGTGGAACATTGGTGTGCCACATTTGACTCCCCTATACCCAGGGTTCTCCAAAACTATGGGTATAGGATGATACCCCTATATGGACACCTTTTCATCCGATGGTTCCAAAAATTCATGGGTATAGGCTATACCCATAGTTTTGAACCATGGGTATAAGTCATTTTTCCAGTAGTTCTAGTGTGAGCTAAGTCTGTAACATTGTGGTACATTCTTTTGTGGTAATACCTTGGTGGTATTCTTTTGTGTGGCATACCTGTGTGGTACTTACCTTCATGGTACTCGTTCCTTTGTGGAATAGTGGTGCTTTGGCTTTGAGTTAGACTTAGTGTTTCCTCATGATTGACATGGGCATACTTGATAACGTAGGTATATGTAAGGGAATATACATAAGTAGCGTTGTCAGTTGATTTCATGATTTGTGTTATATCCTTTTTGGATTTCGTGAGACCTTTAGGGTCTTGGGGTCCCTACAGAGTATCGTTATACTCACCCCTTCACGGGCTATGCCCGCACCTTATTGTGTTTGGTGCAGATGATATATAGTGCTGATTAAGGCCGAGGGTACTAGGACTGGACGGTGCCCGGAGGAGGACCATAAGTCGTGTCGGTACACATAGGAGATGGGTAGACATAGAGTGTTGACGAGGTGATCTATACCTACCCATTAGCTAGTAACCATGGAGGATGACACATTAGTTGTCTTTCTCTTTCTTTAGTTGTATTGTATTTTCAGCTATACTTGTACCTTTACTGTTGGGCTTGTATTTCAGCCCCTTTTACATTCAACACCCTTTTTTCTATATAGTTTTCCTATGTTCTTATATTGTTGTGTGCATGATTTCATGTGTTTATAGGATATAAAGGCAATGTGTTCCCAGTTTTGGGGAATACGCTTTTTGATGCTAGTCGCCAGCCCCTGGCCTATGGAAGGAGGGCTTGGGGTAGTCACAGCATTGGGCCTGGGAGGCGGGTCCTGACAAATTGGTATTAGAGGAGTCAGTTCTACTGTAGAACATAAGACTATAATCTTTTTAATGGAAATATTGTTAAGTTTAGTGAGTGTGGTTATCAGTTTAGGGAATCCATTGTTGGTGTGGTGGCCGACGTATCCATACACTAGGACCCTAACTTATGATTTCTGACTCAGTGCAGAAAAACACTAATTTCATGTCTTTTTGAAAAAATTTCATGCGTTCTCATCGAGGCATCTCACCAGGTATATATTAAAGACCATGTCACACCTGTTCCTTATCTGGATGCCACAACGTAGACAGTCTGCTAGGATTCTCTAGAGAGTACATGATGAAGGCCCACTGAGCGACGAGGCTCTGGTGCAGGGCCATCTTACTATGTTGGCACCTTCAGGTGGTGTACCAGCACCACCACCTCCTGTTGGGCAGCAGTTACCACCAGCAGCACTAGTGGATGGTGCATGCCGACTGAGCACATTGTATGAGTTCCAGTAGTAGATGAATTTAAAGTTTCGAGGCAAGACAGATTCCCACGTAGTTGAGGGTTGGATGGAGGCAATTGCTAGAGTTTTCTGCCCAGTTGAGACACTAGTAGAGCATATGGTGATCTTAGCTACTATTCATTTTTAGTGAGTGACCATGAGGATGGTCCACATTGTGATGAGGCTTCAGTACATGGACCATTACCTGAGATAGTACCTCCGGGTAGTGTTTTAGCTATATTACTACCCGTTGGTCAGCATTTACAACCAGCAGTACTAGTAGAGGACACATGTAGTCTTAGTGCCTTACACGTATTTCAGGATCAGATACCCTTCAGGTTCTAAGGCAAGCCTGGCACATAGGCAGCTACCGAGTGGCTTGAGGAGGTGGTTTATAGTTCCCAAGAGAACTTACAGATTCGACAGGATGACATTTCGGTAGCTAAGCATTCATCGAGGCGTACCGATTATCCCATGTACTTGACGAATATTTTATGGATAATTCCTCAGATATCAGACCTATGAGCGATGTGTCTTTTGGTATATTCGATCTAGAACTCTTCTTCAATGCATTCCTACTTATGTTAGGGTTCCTGATAGAACCTTTGTCGTTTAATGTTATTTGGCTGAGCAGATACATCCAGTGAATGTTTTCAGTGGGAAAGAAAGAAACTGGCGTCGGTCGTAGAGACTTGGGTGTGTAAAATGTTATAGGAATAAGAAGTGTTAGGGACAGGTGAATCTATAGGGTAGTAGACATGGAAGAAGAGATAAGAGAGAAGAATGAGGTGGTGTACTTTTCAACATGTTACAACCACCCCCTTTTGTGGACCCCACTACGCTCAGGGTGTTGGAGGATACGTGAAGGGAGTAGCTGCATGCGGTCAAGGAGGGTGACACAAGGGCTCTAGGAATGATTTGAGGTATGGTCTATGACTACCACTAGGTGCCACATAAATAGACATAGGTACCAATAATTATTTCTTTCCACGAATCTTGTTCAAGACCTAGAGTTTTTAGTTAATCCATTTACATGACCCTCATATCTGAAGATACCTTTGGGAGGAGACTCGATAATCACACTTACGTCAATGGTTTGATCTGACCCTTGAGGAGAAAGTTTCGGTTGGAACCTCTTTGTGGAAACGTCGAATCCTTACGACGTTAGTTCAGGTATAGACTGGGCATCCACTGTTTATACTCAAATTGACTGTATTAGGTAAAAAGGTTTTGGTTTACCTACAACATTTGAATGTAGTTTTCCTTGGTCGTCAAAAAAGGAAACCCGTGTAGCACAGGATAAACTCATGTATAGTTGTTTTGAGTTTTCAGTTCCATACAATAGTGGAAGATCATGGGGACATATTTTCAAAAGATGTTTCCAAGAATACCTCCATGAAGGGAGAGGGACATCTTCTTTGGATAGGTACTATTGGATATTTTTACCCATCTTCTCTGGTGTAGTGACACCTTTGTCATCTTTAAAAAAAGGGGGAGTCTTTCCTGTGGACAAAGAAGTGTCAGGAAATATTTTAGGAGATAATACAGAGAATGAAAAGTAGAATTCTGCTAACCATGACCTGGAGTTAGTAGTAGTGGCCTTTGCGCTAAAGTTGTGGGGGAACTATTTGATGGGAGAACGTTTTACAGTCTACTCTGATCACAAGAGTCTCAAATATATATTCTCTCATAAGGACCTAAACCTGAGATAATGACATTGGCTTGAGTTCCTCTAGGACTATAACTTTGAGATAGTCTATACTCCTGGGATGGGGAATGTTGTAGCAGAGGCACTCAGCAAGAGATCTGACATACAACTACTAGGTGAGGCTAGAGAGCAGCTGGCTGCTTTGTAGATATCCTTTGTGGATCGGGATGGACAGGATTTCCTTTAGTCTCTTACAGTCACTCCCCCACTTCTTCAGTGAGTCAGGGAGGCGCAGCGCATGGACACAGACTGTGAGACTCGACGTGCTCAGATATCCTCGGGACATGCACCTGATGGATTTTCTGAAGATAGGGAGCACATCATCTTCTTCAGAGGATGTATAGTGGTACCAGTGTCACTTCATGAGGATGTGTTGAGGGAGTTCCACATATCCCCTCTAGAGGTACATCCAAGAGTGGTAAAGATGTACCAGGATCTCTGACGACAACATTGGTGGTCGGTTATGATGAAAGTAGTAGCCGAGTTTGACTCTCAGTGCCTCACTTGTCAGTAAGTGAAGGTGGGGAATCAGGTACCAGTAGGATTAGTTCATCCTTTAGAGGTTCCAGAGTGGAAGTGGGATGGGATATCCATGGACTTCATGATAGGACATCCACGTACATGCATAGGTCAGGATTCTATCTGGGTGATCATCGGCCGACTCACCAAGATGGCCCACTTCCTATCGATCAGAGAGTAGGGTTCAATAGAGAGGTAGGGTCGCCTCTATGTGTAAAATATTGTGCAGATACATGGAGTAACCTAGAATATTATCTCTGATCATGATGCACATTTTACTTCTTGTCTATGGAAGGGGTTGTATGAGGCCTTCGGAAAACAACTTCGTTTGAGCACCGCCATCCATCCTCAGATGGATGGTCAGACTGATCAGACCATTCAGACCCACGAGGACATGCTACATGATTTCATCCTTGACTTAGGTCACATCTGGGAGGATAACATGACTTTGGTGGAGTTTGCATACAACAACAACTATCACTCCACCATTGGGATGACACATTTTGAGGCGTTGTACGGGAGACCATGCAGATTGCCGTTGTGCTGGACTAACCCAGGGGAGTCAACACTTGTGGGACCAGAGATGGTATGGGATACCACAGAGAAAGTACAGATCATATAGGAGTGGATAAAGACTACACAGAGTAGGAAGAAGTCTTATGCCGACAGGATATGGAGACCTCTGGAGTTCAAGGATGGGGACTACATCATTCTACATGTCTCACCCCGATGAGGTTTGCAGAGATTTGGCTGAGGCATAAAGTTATCTCCAAGGTTGATCGGTCCTTTTCAGGTCCTCATCAGAGTTGGAAAGGTGGCTTACCGCTTAGCTCTTCCCCCTCAGTTTCACCGTGATCACGACGTCTTCAACGTATCAGAACTAAGGAGATACGTACATGACCCAACCCATGTCATCGACCACGGCGAGCTGGACATCGACGATGGGGCGACATTTTTGGAGGTTCCAGTTTAGATTGAGGATCAAAAAGAGATGGTCTTTCAAGGGTGGTCGATACATCTGGTGCGCATTCGCTGGAAGAATAGGGACCTCCATGAGAGCATAGGGTAGAAGGTGGCTCAAATTCGTGCTCAGTTCCCCGACTCGTTTTCCTAGATTTGTGAGCTGAATTTTAGGGATGCAAAGCCCTGAGGAGGGGGGAATGAAAAGACCCGAAATTTCCATTTTTTTAAATATATGGGAATTTTACGAGTTTGTGAAAATTGATGGTGCATGATTCCGGGGCTCAGTGTTCCTGGAATGAATTTCTGAACTTTTTTTTGTGTATATTCAATAAACGTGCGAGCGGGTTTTTGTAACTTTTGAACCGGTGCTCGTAATTGAAATCTGAGGGCACCGTTGAACTCATAGTGTCTGTATTCTATTATGAAGACCTTCACCTTGATCGCAGTGGGTAGAGAGTTAAAGATAATTTTTGTTCTTTTTGTGAAAGAATAAAATAAAATAAAAATTTCTAACATTTTTATTTCTGAAACCCATCAACATGGGTTATGGTGGTGGGAAACACTCGAGTCTAAACCTCCTATGTGGATGTTAATAGGTGGGTACCACCTAAACTAACCACCATTTTGAATTGAGAGGTGGGGACAAACTGAACACCTTTAATTATAGAAAACCTCTCAAATCCTCCAACTTTAATTATGCCAACAAAAATCCATTTAATTGGGCCAATTAAATGAGCTAATTAATGGAGCCAACATAGTTATTTATTTATTCCAACATTGTTGGTCCAACTTAAATTATTTTGATAAAAATAAATTTAAAAGTTGGCTATTTCAAATTTTTGAGGAATTGGGAGAGGAGAACTATTGGAGGATTATTATCTCCAACAAAGAATGTGTTCTCCAATGATGAAGGCAATCCGCAAAGAATAACTCTCTCACCAATGAGGAACGTCTACAATGACAATGAACCTAAGATCTACGAAATGCCGACGTCACTGACGTCCGTCTCTCTCCAACGACATCCTCTCCTTCGTCGCGACCTCCATGAAAAAATATCTGCGATATGGTATTTATTATGTGGGATTATGGATTCCCATGTTCTTCCCTTATAAACAAAGAATTTAGATCAACTCTATAACTAGTTGATCTATAGATGATTTCTTTTTCTACGGGAATGGGAATAATCATTGCCAGGGGTTGTAGAGTTTGACATTCTTCGTTCATGGTTTATGTTGATCCGCTTTTTACTGCTCTAACGCAGAGGGTGTGGGCCAAACAAACATGGCATAACCCCTCCATAGTTCTTCATTATTGGTGTGTTCATCGTGATGGAAGAAGATGGATTTGTGCCATGGAGATGAACGAAGTGCGGCTGGCCAAACTGGCCACCTATGAAGGTGCGGCGCATGACCACACTGTGCGGAAAAGACGGCTAGCCATCCGGCGATCCGCATCGCCCCACCACACCGCGGCCGCCCCACTGCACCGTGGCCCTCACCGCTCTGCGGCCCCTACGTGGCCTCCATCGCTCTGTGGCCTCTTCCACACTGCGGCCTCCACAACCCCCCCCCCCCCCCCCACAGCCTCCATGGCCTCTGCCGCCCCATGGCCACCGCGACTCCCATTGCTCCTAGAGCCTTCACGGCCCCTACGGCCTCTGTGCCGCCCCGCACTGCCCAAGCTGGGCACCTAGGTCAGACTGCATAGCGCAGGCCAGGCCGCACCGTGGGCCAAGCTGGACCTTGCAGGCCAGGCTGGTTCTACCCATTCCAGGTCGGCCTAGGCCGGGTATGGTCAGTCCCACCGTGTCTAACTGAACCCAGACCCACTTCGACCCATTTTTTCTCTTTTGGCCACAACTTTTGCACCGACCGTCTATTTGACGAACCGTATGTGGTGCTAGAAACCCTGGGGAGAGGCGGTCCTTTTGGTATACCCCAATTGATATTTGGATAATGTTGGGATATGTTCGGGTTGGATCGATCATGAATCCAATCGGGCCATCGGGACTAAAAGGCTAATAACTTACAGACCAGACGTCTGATTGATGCAACGTCTGTTGTGTCGATCCCCCTAATACATGGAAATCCTATGGGTTACTTATTCATGGGACATTGTGGAAATTGGAGTATCAACTAGTGGATTGAGGAGTGGACCCTCCTAAAGATGAGCAAGTTTAGTACGGGATCCCAGTAACTGGCTGTGACGTGAAGAATGGATAGTGATCCTCTTTGGGTCAACACTGAGTGATCCTATGTGTCTCATCACCTAGGGATCCTATGTGGGTCAACACCGAGCGATACTATGTTTGTCATCATCGTGGGATCCTGTGTGGGTAAGAACAGAGCGATCTTGTGTGGGTCAGCACCTAGAGATCCTACGTGGGTCTGACGACGTACAGGCGATGTACTAGGATCTTGTGTGGGTCTGATGATGTAATTATGAGATACTAGGATCATGTGTGGGTATGATGATGTACTATGATCCTCTGTGGGTCTGATGATGATTTAGGATCCTTCGTGGGTCTTCCTCTTGAAAGAGTAATAGGATTCATTAGTTACATTTAATCATCTCTATTACTGAATCTAAGATATACCTGGTGTGAGATGAGTTTGTACCTGTGTGGTATTTTCCTTTGTTGTAATACCTTGGTGGTATTATTTTATGTGGCGTACCTCTGTGGTACTTACCTTCATGGTAATCCTTCCTTTGGGGAAAATTTGAGCATGGGATTTGAGTTGGACTTTGTGTTTCCTCATGATGGAGATGGTCATACTTGATAACTTTTTTATATGTATTGGCATATACCTAAGTAGGGTTTTCAGTTGATTTCATGCTTTGTGGTTTACCCTTTGTGGATTTCGTGAGTCCTTGAGGGTCTCTGGTTCCCTATCGAGTATCGTTATAATCACCCCTGCACGGGATATGCCCACACATTGTTTTGTTTGTTGTAGACAACATACAACGATGATCGAGGCCGAGGCTATGAGGACTAGACAGTGCCCAGAGGTGGACCCTATGATGTGTTGGTATGTAGAGGAGATGGGAAGATGTGGAGTGATGAGGATGCAATCTGTACCCAACCTTGTGGTAGGAACCTCATAGGATGACCTAGTAGTTGTCTTTATCTTTCTTCAGTTGTATTGTATTTTAAGTTGTACTTGTATCTTTACTGTTGGGCTTGTATTCCGTCCCCTCTTACATTCAGCCTTATTTTTTCCATACATTTTTCTTGTGTTCGTATCTTTATGTGTGCTTGGATGCATGTGTTTACAAGATATAAAGGCAATTATTTTCCTGTTTTTGGGAATATGCCTTTTTGTGCTAGTCTCCAGCCCCTGGCATATGGAAGGTGGGATTGGGGTAGTCACGGAACGGGCCCCGGGGAGCAGGTCATGACAGGATCCTTATGTTTAAGGTTTAATCCCTTGTTAGGATTAATTTCAACTTAATCATTGTAATAAATTTTAATTACATTAAATAATTTTTTTCTCCAAAAAAATACATTGATCTAATTATATAGTATAAATAATTCATATTGAAAATATGGAATCCATTTTTAGAAATTCTAATTTCATAATTTGTAACAACTCGAATGTTTTGTTTAATTTTTTTCCTGAAATTGTGTGTTATATTACACTCAACATAAAAATATATCTTTAATAATTAAGTGGGTATATATTGAAATGTGACCATAGGGTTTTGACCATTATATTACCATTGGTCAGTTATGATAATTGGTTAATATGAACATGGGAAACTATATTCTTAATAGTAATTTTAAAGTAATAATTATCGTTTTTAAGTAGAAATGACCAATGAAAATTAATGCAGAAAGAAGAGTCGATGGACTCATCCAGTAGAATCATGTCACACGAAGTCCATTTTTCATATCATGGGAAGTAGATAGCATAAGTAGGCTTCAATCATGACTAAACCCAAGATGAGCTTCAACACATTAATCATTAATGAAATCTCCAATGGGATAATTACATGTTCGTGGGAATTACAACTAGGGAAATGTTATCCGAGCCGCCCCAAGAGTTCGTCACCATCGCACATCTTTCCCTTAGGTCATAGGCATGTGTTATAAAGGGTTAAATTTATAGTACTTAGTTACTTAAAGTGTAATACCTTTTATAAAATAAAAAATTTATTTCATCAATTCTTTTTTATGAATATTTTTTCAATAAATTGAGATGGAATTTGATAAATTTATTTTTTGGGTAAACATTTCATTTTTCACAGAGATATATTATTTAATTAAACAAGTTTTTGATTAATAATGTCTATTATAATGAAATATAACTTCCAAAAAACTCTTATTTCAATAAAAATGATAAAATAATTTTATTTTTTCATGTTTTAAAAAGTATGCTATTCATTTTACTATGAATTTTCATTTAGCTATTATTTTTAATAAGTGTTTTTTTAGTTAAAAGATGTATTTATCATATTTAGAGAATATAATGATTTAAAAAAAATTCATATTGGAAATCAGAACATCGATTTTAGTTTAGGGTGAATGTATAGGAATTCTATAAAATATAGTAGTTTTTTTTGAATAGTAATATTACAGTTTGAGTTTTTTGGTATGTTTAATGAAATCATAACAATTTAATTATGATGTAATGAGTAATATAAAATGATTTTATACATTAGTGTATTAATATAAAAAAATATATATCCCAATTTTCCAATACCATGAGAAATAGAATGGGTAGGCCCATGGTTTTGAAAATACCACTACCATGGTGTCTGAAGAGATTAATAAGAAAACAACCACTTTTGCTATGAATATCCACCTAATTTTGTTCACATTCCTTACAAATTCATTCTCCACACATATTTGATAGTATTACCTCCAAATTAGTCCTCCAAAGGTGTCCTCAAGCCCCCCCATGTTCCTGATATACATGTTTTTAGAGTGACTCTTCAAGGTAATGGAAATCTCAACTTCTATTTTCCATTAAAGATTATTTTTTATGTGGTATGTATTTAAAATTTAAATACTATGTTCTTATATATATTTTATTCTATCTATTTACTATATTAATATTCTTTTATTAAAGGGATATACTTACCCCATCTCTTTTTAATATTTTCTAAAACCATGTTTCAAACCCATAATGTTGACGATTTTACTTCCAAAAATATCTCTCATTTTCTCAAGAAATTATTTTATTTTATTTTTAAATTACCCAAAAATATTTATTATATAGGGGTATTCGTATAATAGTAAAAATTATCAATTTTATTCTGTTATTACCATACATGAAACCCTCCTTCCATTTCAGTGGATCTAAAATGGCAACATGATATTATTTTAAACACTTTCTAAAACACCATTATTTTGATGTGAAACGCATTTCATTTAATCTAGATGTGTTATTTATGAAATTTTTTATTTTGATATATGTGGATCACATTAATTATGAAATATAAATGGTGTTCCCTGGCAGTAATCTTGTTTATTTAGTAGTGAATTTAATCTCTAGAGACGACATGTTTTATGATATCTTGGTGAATAACCTTTGTAATTTTAATGACACCACGGTGATAAAGGTTGTTGATATTCTTATGAATTTCTCCATTAAATTTTGTAGAAACGTTTCCATGTTATGATTTATGTAATTTTTACTATTATATGTATCATTTTTCTCTTTAGTCTTGCCTTTGTGATATTCTCGAAGTTCATATCAATAATTATCTTGATTATTTGTAAACTATTTCCTTTTCTTTCCATTAATGAGAATTTTTCTCACACATTCCTTTTATGTAAGTCCCAAGTTTATGAGATATAGTAATTGAACATATTATTAACCAATGATGAAACATTACTAGTGGTTTATAAGAATTTTTCCATGTTTTAATGTATTATTTACCAATTTTCCAAGACAATAAAATGAAAATTTCATCTATTTTTAAAATGTAAAGATAAGATATGTAATAATATGGTGGTATTCCTTATAATTTTCATATATTAATTTATATTTAACCCCAAAGATGGCATGACAATTCAGGGTTTAAAATTAAAAACAATCAAAAGGTTGTTATGTTTTTATATTCAATTTCAATGTAAAATTGATCCCAATGACCTAAATTAGATTAATTGATAAAAATATGATCTAATAAAAACAAAAAACTAATTTTAAATTTTATTTAACCATATAAATAAATTATATGAAAAATATGTTTTGAAAGAATGTTCAACATTCTTCACTTTTAATTAAAACAGAAACGTCATAGAAAAACACCAAAAATTCAACCTAACCTAGTTTTTTATATTTCTATTTCAAAGATGAAGTTTATTTTTACACATATAATTTAAAAAAACTCTAAAAATTTAATTTACAATAGGTTTTCCATTAAAAGGTAGTAAAAATTATTTAATAAAAATAAAGGTTTTTATGTGTAAAATTGTGTTTATTCAAATCATATGCTTATAAAATATATAGGATGAATATAAATAATATTATATTGAATAATATATATATATATTATTTTAATATCACTTACTAATTTTAATTAATTAAATTTATTATGATAATAAAACTTCTGATGCATAAGATTAGGTTTTTATATAAATATTCTTTTTATATTCAATTGGTTATTATATTCAATTTTAACAAATTAATTCATCCTATATTTGTGTAAGATATATATTTTTATAAGTAAGTTAATATTATTCATAATGTCTATATAATATCTTATTATATTGAATAATATTATACTTATAATATATTATTATTCAGAAAAACTCAGTATTGTGGGTAACGTAAACCATCGAAGAAACACATTGTTGCGTGTGACGTACACTATCTTATTGTCTTGTGAGTTGAAAGCTAAAAAATATATTCAATCTATTTAAAAGTGTAAATACATCATAAATAATAAATATATTATATTCTCATACACCCTTGGTGTTTCCCATCATACAGACTATTGAATACAATGTTCATACTTTATATTTTTAGGGAGTTACATTCTACCAACCATAATTAAGATGTGTCCTCACAATTTAAGCTCATTAATTGTGATTGATTGTTTGATATTTCATATTTTTAAAATCCAACATCATGATAAGGGTTCATGAAACATTATCAATAACAGATAGAATGTGAATTACAAAGGTCACATGGACCAAAATAGAACTAGGTCTCTAAGTATAAGAACATTATTGTCAGGTAGATACACGTACTTGGGGAAAAAACATATATATTAATAGGGGTGATTGAGGTCCTCAATCAAAAATAAGTGAACAATAAATAGAAAGTGCATGTCCTTAAATACCTAAATTTGTTGTGATTTAAATATCCATTGGTTCTACAAAAATTAAGTTATTAATAAAACATTTTTTTTTGAAAATACTTGTCCTAATTTTGGGGAATTCTTTTACTGCCTATGTATAATTACATTATATATTTCTATAAACAATATTTCTACAATTGGTTGTGCTTCAATTAATTTTCCAAATCAATAAAAAATTAATTTTGATTCATGATGGAGTAAAATAAATTTCTATATTATAGTAAGGCCCATAAAAGAGTGAAAAGTCTAACTATTTGTATCTAACAATTCTCCAAAACATTTATGGTAATGATATTAACCTTTAATTATAAGAATTAACACCAATAAATTATCATCAGTATCCATTCATTAAATATTTAAACTAAAAATAATGAATTATTACACAATAGATTGTGTAGGTCAGTGGTTGGAATCAAACCACTATCATCTTTCAGTCGTGGGATCAAGTCCTATAGAATTACCCAATTCGATGGGTTTACACCCAACATAATTGTTCTCCTTTTCCAAAAAAATATTAATATTAGTTCCAAAAAAAAATATGATAAACATCTTGGATTAAAGGTTAATGATTAAATAAAATTTAAACAATGGTTTTCAATACAACCATAATACATAAACACTTGTGTAACACCCCAAGCTTCTATGATACACATCGTTTTGAATAATTAAATAATTTGGGATGTATGCATCTCTGAGTTCTAGAAAACCACGAATATTAAAACTAGCTGTTTAAAAAGTAGTTATGAATAATAATACCAACATTTAGAAATTTTATAAACGTTATTTTTCAAAAAGGACTTCATTTTTGGATTTGGAACATTAATATTATCATATGGTGAATTTTTTGTATTTTTTGGAAAACATTCAATTTTTTACGAATAGTGAAAAACAATGCGTTATTGTTTAAAATAGAATTTTTATTTAAATAATTATTTTTTAAATTAAATATATTTTAAATTTAAAATAGATACATAATAACTATATTAGTCCAATTTAATTCATTGGAGTTATTTTATAATAATATTAGATACATAAAATTTTATTGGACTATTTAACATCTTTTACCCACCTTCATAGCCCATTTGAAATTTGTATAAAAAGTAATTTTACCGCTCATATGAATTGAATTTCAAAAACCTGATAAGAATGGTTGTCGTCAGTAAGTAAACTGTTGTTTAATAGGTATAAATGTTTTTGGTGAATAATAACTTTTGAATTTTATTTTCCACAATTAAAAGTAAACAGGGTAATTAAAGGTAAAAATCATATTATAATTACCCCAAAACATGTCTTAATTATATTGGATAAGTGTTTGATGACAAAAATAAACCATAAGACAAAAATATGATCCTTTTTGTCCACTTTTATTAGATTAGTACTTTTATTATATTTTATTTTAATATGAGTTAAAAGTGTTCAATTCAAATTTTGGTAACTAATTTTTTAATATAAGGTTATAGATAAGATAAATTAGACTATAAATATTCATTAGAAATTTAAATATATTTCCTATATCATATTTTTTTTTATAAATTTTATACATTAAATAATTAAATTTATTAATGACACAATGATGATGGAGTAATTACCTTATTAATGAAATATTAAAATAATTGATATTATAAATTTTAAAATAATTGAAAATTGAAACTTCTGATGCCATAAACAAATTTTCTAGGTTAAAATGACATGTTAGGGTTTATTACATGTTTTTTCTAAATAATCAAGTTTTTATGCATTTCAAAAAAAAATAGTGATAAAATTGATATAAATGAGTTTATAAAACAAATAATTTTTATTAAATGATATAATATTTCTAAAAATCCAAGATTTGGAAAAAAAGGACTTAAATAATGTTATATATTTAATTAATTAACCACTCGAGGTTCTCTTGTCATTTTAAAATATGTTCGTTAACCATATAGTGTACGAATACAAGAAGACATAATAATAGTTAAACTATTTATCTAACAGTTAAATCTAAATGATAAGGTTAATATGGTGATCGAAACATGTCTACAAACTATTGGTTGAGTGTATTTAGACCGATCTCCACCTTATCCTAGAAATAAATCCATATTTAACTATTATAAACTGAAAATAATTTTATAATAATATTATATTTCAAGATTTTTTTTAAAATACCTATCACCTCTCTTAGAAAAGGGTACTTCCCATAATCATAGATTCACACCTCGAAAGCCATTTAGATCAGCCAACCCCTTCAAAAGTGTCCTCCAAACTACCCTAATTTAATTCAATAGGACTTACATTGATCATATATTCATCCTATGGATCCATTTTGTTCAATTTAGAAAGAAGCACCTGAAGAAGAGGTAATTATTTCATATCCTCTTTAAAAGTTCTTTTGTTCTTCCACTTCCTATTTATTTGTTGTTTCCATAAAAAAATAACTTCAGTACCTTATAAATTATATGATGTTATTATAAATATGGTATAACCATATTCCTTATTCTATCCATCCTATGAATTACAAAGCCACCATACGTGTGTACGTATGACTTACCATTTCCACATCATGGTGTATTTTGTTATTCAACACTTCATTATTTAAATCGGTATAATAATGAGTATAATTGATGAAAATAATAAATATAACATCTTAATGATTATATATATATATAATATACCATCCAATTACCCATTATTTCACCATTAGTAGAATGATATTTTCTCCCGTGTGTACGTACGGTTTACCGTATCCACAACGCGATGAGATTTTATTCCCCATAATAACCATTCAAGAATAATGTTCATTTTTTGATTAAAAATTAATTTTTATGAACTTAATAATATTTTTTATATGAATAAAATATATCATATCCATAAAAAACATGACTTATGTAACAAAACATATAAATGAAACCCAATCAGGTTACACCTGAAATGATGATACTACTGAAATATTATAAACAAAGCAATTTTATAGGATCATATTTGATATCATATTTATTTATTAGGTTATTGTAAAATTTAATAACAATTATTTAACCATTATTCAAAAGGTTAAAGTACCACTGACTAAGGAAAAGTACATGGTAAGGTTTAATTTTACAATCTCTTTATTATATGAGGTTATTTATACGTAAGTATCTACATGGACTTCATTATCATCCACATCTATGTTTTGTAACATTTTTACTATTTCATAGACTATAGGTTAATTTCATTTATACAATTGTTTTGATTTTGTTAAATGTTTTTGAAAGGAACCTTTCCATAATTTTTGAATCATGGTACTTTATGTCATTTTTGAAAAATTAAGGAAAGAATGTTTTTTAAAAATATACGCTGGGTGCAGATATTTTCCACTATTATATCACTTTCGATGATTCCTTTAAAATATTATAAGTATATTTTAAAAATAAATGTTTCTTTTATAACGACGTGAATTTTAAGTGATTTTAAAGTAAAAAATGATATATTTATCTCAAATAGTTTTTAGATTGATTTCATCTGTGTTAATATCCTTTGTGAGATTTTATGCTTGTTTGACGTTGAATTATTATGATACAATCTTTAATATTGTATTAAAGGTTTTTTGATATTTATGATTATGGATGTGATATTTTTATACCATTCTTGGTTTATGGTTAATGTATTAACATTTCTTGTGCCAGTTTAATACGAATGTTTATGTTATGTTTTAACCTTTTCATATGAGGAATGCATTGAAATTAGTAAGTGATGGATGGGTCCCACTATAGCCCCTTGATGCATCGATAGGTCTCATGATACAAACTAGTGTCTTGGAATAAGGTCTTGATAACATTTTTACTTGTATTCTTGGCATGAGGCCTTAATTATATGGTTATGATGTTCGGAATTATAAATACCATCATTATGAGATTAGATATTCATATTACATGTGATCATTCGACTAGTAGAATATCAATGTGAATAAGTAAATGGAATTATTTGATATATAATTTCAATATTATGCTGAAGTTTAGGCTTAAAAGTATTGTGTTTTAGTCTTACACCTGGATTAAATGTTTATTCTTATTTATGATAGTTTCTGCTATATTCTTATCTTTACTGAGTATCTGAGCTCACCCCTTTTTTATGTTTAATTTTATATAGGATTCGAATAATTATATTATGACTTACCTGTAGGGATAGGCTAAAGGATATGAGTGTGTTAATAGAAGACACGATGTTGCTTTTTTCATTTCATAATGTCATGTAAAACATATATATGTATCTAGTACTTTCAAGTCTACTAAACTGATTTGTATTTCATGACATGATCACTTGTGATCATGCCAACATTATGTAATAATTCACCGACTCTTGTCAATATAGTGTTGGGGCATTACAGATGGTATCAGAGGATGTTTAGTAAAAACCTTGGAAGCTATATTTCGAAAAAAAATGATTAGAGAACATTAACCTCAAATAGGCTTTGAGGATTAGTATTGAATAAAATCCAAAAAATTTGGTAATGTAAATATTATGTGGGGTTTTCATGAAATGAATCCCTATATGGATACTACAAGTGGGTGTGGTTCTGGAACATATGTACCTAGGTGTGAAAAATCCAACATGTCGTTTTGAGCTTGAATTATGGTATCATAGTACAAAAAACAGGCCTTAATACGCACCTGGATTGACACTACTGGGGAATATGCTTAGGATAATTATCATTTTAATTAAAAATCATTAAGAATAATTTATGACTAAATAACTCACATTTTTTATTATGGATTATATGCATTAACTATTCAATTTATGTTAGGTATTTTACAAGTTCAGAATTTTGAATTGCAATTCATAAAATAAACTACTTTATGACATTGTTTAGAAATGGATCCTAGTGGGAGGAATGGAAACCATATCAACGCGCATAATCCATATAAGGATTTCCCTCCAATTCATGGTAATTATAGTGCAGCTGGTGATGCAACTGGTGCTGAATTGCTTTTAAATATACTAGGACAACTCACTTTGGTTATGAATAATAAACTTACCCATATGGAGCACCTTGATCCACAATGTGGAGGATAAATGATATACCACTTAATGAGGCAACTACCACCAACATTCCTTGGGACTAAAAATCCATTTGTAACTGAGCAATGGATAAGTTCCTTAGAGAAAATATTTCATTCTTTAGGGATTAGTGAAAGGGAAAATTTGTAATTGAATTTTATCACCTAACAGGAGATACAGATTAATTATGGTCATTGATTAAGAACTAAAAGGGGGATGTAGAAGTATCAAATGTGGATTTTAGATAGTTTAGAGATCTTTTCATCGAAAAATAGTTTCTTCGTGAACATCGAGCGGACATGGAAAGAAAGTTTCTGAGTCTGAGGAAAAAAGAGGATGAGAATATCCCAAAGTATGAGGCTAACTTTAAAATGTTATCAAGGAATGATGTAGATTATATATATAACCCAAGAAGTAAGATTGATCAATTCTTTGATGGGTTAAAACTATTTCTCTGTCGAACATTAGTCTCACATCCTTCTCATCATACAAAGATATAGTCTCATGTGCTATCAAGACAGTAAAGTAATTCTCTAACTCTTATGACATTAAACTGAAGAAATATAAGAAGAGATATGCTGAACACTAAGGAAAAGGAAATAATAGGGAGAAGGGAAAACTTGAATTTCCATCTTGTAGTAATTTTGGGAAGAAATATCCTGGTACATTCCTAAAGAGGATGGGAGTTTCCTACAAGTGTGGTGAAAAGGCCTCCAGGCTCGTGATTTCAAGGGGAAGAAAGAGGATGTCAATGTTCAATGAAAAAATTGTAAAGAAATGATGAATTATGAAAATTAATGTCCAATGAATCAAGGAAACATACCTCAAAAAGGGACAAGGGAGAAAGTCCAAGGTTTTGTGATCGCAACTATAGAGGACGATCTTCCAAATGACATGGTGGAAGGTACATTAATCATTTCTTCAAAATTACCCAATGATTTATTTGATTATAGATCATCGCATCCTTTCATATTATCCTAGCTCCAAGAAAATTATATATTTAAAATTTGACTTATTTATAGAGTTGTCAGTCAAAACTCCAAAGATAATTATTATTGCAGTAATGTTTTTCCAATCAGTTACCATTATGGCATATAAAGGATAATTACATATTGATTTTATTGTCATAACAGTGAATTAATTTGATATAGTATTCATTATGGATTGTCTTTTTCACCATGATGCAAATAATTATTGTAATAAGATAAAGGTTAAAATTTTTGAAGATGATAATGAATACCTTATCTTTAGAGCATAAACATCACCATTTGATTCTCATATAGATCCACCCCCAATAGCTCTACTATATTATATTATTGGGGAGGAAGAGATTGGAATAACTATGGTTGAATAAAGGAATGTTCAAATATATTATGTATTTATTGTACACAAATATTTTGATGTATTTCTTAAGGATGTACCTACACATCCTCTAGAATAAGAAATTGAGTTTTCCATTGACTTAATTCCTTATTCAAGGCCCATATGGAAGACTTCTTATAGAATGGCCAATGGGGAATTAGTGTAACTGAAGGAACAACTAGAGTAATTAAGTAACAAAGGATTTATGTGCCTTAGTGTTTCTCCATGGGGAGCCCCTATTATTTTTTATAAGAAGAATGATGGATCTATGGGGATGATCATTGACTACAGGGATATCAATGCTGTAATAATAAATAACAAGTATCCCCTACCTCGCATTGATGATTTATTCTATCAAATTCATAGAGTTCAATATTTTTTAAGGATTAACATTCGATCTGGATATCATCAATTGTGCGTGAAGAGGGAATACATTCCAAAGACAACATTTAGTACTAGGTATGAGCATTATGAGTTTACAGTAATTCCTTTTTTACCGACTAATGGATCCTCTATATTCATGGTTCTAATGAATAGAGTTTTGAAGGAATATTTTGATGACTTTGTAGTGGTATTTATTGACGATATCTTGTTATACTAAAAAATCATGGAAGATCATGAAAACCACTTGCACACTATTCTAAAGATACTTAAAATAAAAGAATTATATGGGATGTTTAGCAACTGTGAATTCTGTCTTTAGGAGATTTCATTCCTTGGTCATATTGTCTCTAATGATAGAATATCTGTTGATCATTCCATGACAATGGAAATCCAAGAATGTCCAGCACCGACGATTATAACTGAGTAATGTCGTTTTATTGGTTTATTAGGGTATTATCAGCGTTTTTTCTATAATTTTGCCCAATTGGATAAAACATTAACCAAAATCACACGTAAAGGGGTTAAATTTGTTTGGAAAAAAGAGTGTGAAGAATGTTTTTAAGAATTAAAGATAATATATGTCAATGATTCTATATTAACTCTACCGTCAGGGAATGATGGGTTTGTTCTTTATAGTGATTCTTCAAAGAAAGGACTTGGTTGGGTCCTTATTCAAAATGAAAGAGTTATTTTCTATGCATAATAGAAGCTAAAAATTTAGGAACAAAGATATCTAACTCATGATCTTGAGTTACAAGCTTTAATCATTATTCTGATGGTATGGAGACACTATCCTTATGGTGAATAATGTGAGATATATACCGATCACAAGAGTTTGACGTATATTTTCTCACAGAAAGAACTCAACCTGAGGTAAAGGTGATGGAATGAACTACTCAATAATCACAATTTCATAATACACTACAACTCGGGGAAGGAAAATAAGGTAGGAGATGCTTTGAGCAGAATGGATGATGGAATTTTAGACAAGATGTGAGTTGAAAGAGATCCTATGTTCATGGATCTAGTAAAGATGGATATGGGAATAATCCTGAAAGGTGAAATATCAATATATTTTCAAATTCTTGCGAAACCACCATTACTATAAAGGATCAAAATTTCTCAGACCAATGATGAGGAGTTTTAAAATAAAGTTAAATCTATAGATAATGGGAGATTGATTGAATTCATATATGAAAAAGGAAATTTAGAATTTGGGTAGAGGCTCTGTGTTCCGAGAATACATAACATAAAAAACGGAATTGATGGATGATTCTCATAGATCCAATTTCTCTATACACACTGGTATCACTAAGATGTATTGAGATTTGAAGGAACATTTTTGGTGGGACAACATGAAGAGGAATATTGCTCATTATGTGTCAATACATATGGTTTTTCAATAAGTGAAGGATGGAATACAACATTCAAGAGGAGTGAGGAAATAACTTCCCATACCTAAGTAGAAATGGGATGATATTACAATGGACTTTGGCATAGGGATACCAAAGACTCCTAGAAAGAATGATGCAATATGAGTCATTGTTGATCATCTTACCAAGTCAACACATTTTCTTGCTATAAAAGAATATTTACCACTTGAACATTTATAAAGACAATATATTAATGATGTTATAAGACTTAATGGTGTACCCCAATAAATTTTATTTTATTTTGATCCTCGTTTACATCATGATGATGGAAAAGTCTTCATAAATTCCTAGATAATGAACTTATTTTTGGCACTTCCTACCACCCTCAAACTGATAGACAATCAGAACGGACTATTATAACCCTATAAGACATGTTGAGATCTTTCTCAATTGACTTTCAAGGTATGTGGGATCTATATTTACCTCTGGTAGAATTTTCATATAAAAATATCCTCCATTCATGTATTTAGATGTCACCATATGAAGTGTTGTTTGGAAAGAGGAGTTACACACCAACTTGTTGGGATGATGTTGGTGAAAGAAAACATGTAAGCCCAGAACATGCTGAAGAAACAATGGAAAGGGAAAATATTATCCAAACCATCATCAAAGGACCTCATTTTAGGCAAATGATCTATGCTAATAACTGAAGAATGGATTTGGAATATCAAATAGAATATCATGTTTTATTGAAGGTATATATATGGAAGGGTGTTATACGATTCGGTAAGAATGGAAAATTATGTCCTAGGTACATCGGATCTTTCAAAATTCTAGAAAGAATTGGAGATGTAGCTTACCATTTTTAAATGCCGCCAAGTCTCTCAAAAGATCATGATGTGTTCCATGTATCACTGTTGAGAAAATACATGTCAGACCCAATGCATGTGCTCACCTATGAATAAATAGAACTTGAACCTGACAGATCTTATTGTGAAGATCCTATCAGGATTCTTCATACCAGAGAATAAGTGTTGACAAACCAGACACTCGTCTGGTAAAAGTTCTTTGTAGAACCCATAAAAAAGAAGAGGCAATGTGGGAACGTGAAGAACATATGATGAAGAACCACCCGAATCATTTTATGTAGTAATATTCTAAAAATTGTGAGGACAAAATTATTTGAAGGAGGGAAGAATGTGGAATCCCAAGCTTACACGGTACACTTCTCTTTTAATAATGGAATATCTTGTGATATACACATCTCCATGTTCTAGCGAACCACGACCAATGAAACTCACCATTTAAAAAGCATTTATGAATAGTAATACCCACATTTTTATATTTTATAAATTTTATTTTTTTAAATGGAAATCATTTTTGGGTTTGTAATTTCGAAATTATCTTAGGGTGAATTTTTTGTATTTTTTTAATACATTCAATTTTTGATTAATAGTAAAAAACAATGGGTTATTTTTTAAAACTGTATTTTAATTTAAATAATTATTCTTTTAATTTAAATTTATTTCAAAGATAAAATAGATAAAAAAATACCTATATTATTCCAATTCAAATTCTTGGAGTCACTTTATAATAAGATCAGATATATTAAAGTTTATTGAAATATTTAACGTCATTTACCCACCTTCTAGGAACATTTCCAAATTTGTATAAAACATAATTTTACTGCTTATGTGAATTGAATTTCAAAAATCTAGAAGACACGGTTGTTATCAGTAAGTAAAATGTTGTTCAATAGGATGGAAATAATTTTTGGAGAATAGTAACTTTTTAATTTTCTTTGGCATAGTTAAAAGTATAATTAAATGTGAAAATTGATATTACAATTACCCCAACATATGTCATAATTCTATTGGATAAGTTTTTACCAACCAAAATAAACCTTATGACAAAAATATTATCCTTTTGATCTACTTCGATTAGATTAGGACTTTTATTATATTTTATTTAATAAAGAGATAAAAGTGTTAAATTCAATGTTTAATAACTACTACGTTTTTAATATAAGATTATACATAAGATAAATTCAACTATAAAAATTCATTATAAAGATAAAAAATTTTCCTACATCATGGTGTTTTATTTATACTTTTTAGAAATTAAATAATTAAATTTATTTATGACAGAATGATGATGTAGTAATTACCTCATTGATGAATGATTAAAATAATTGATATTATAAATAATAAAATATATTTAAATTTAATCTTCTGATGCAATATAAATAATTTTAGGTAAATATTACATGTTAGGGTTGATTAAATGTATTTTTTATAAGTTAACAAGTTTTTATGACTTTCACAAAAACCGAATACTAAATAGTGTCAAAATTGAAAGAAATGATTTTTTAAAACAAATACTATTTTATTAAATGATATAATGTTCATAAAAAATATAATATTCGTCAAAAGGACAAAAGTAATGTTATATATGTCATTAAAGAACAAATTTAGGTTCTTTTTTTCATTTTATAGTTTGTTTATTAACTATATAGTGTAATAATACAAGAAGACATTGTAAGAGTTAAACTATTTAACTAAGGGTTAAATATAAAAGATAAGGTTAATATGGTGACCTAAACTTTTCTAAAACCTATTGGTTGAATTGTTTTAGACCCATCCCCACCATATACTTTAAATAAATCAATTTTTACCTTATAAAAATGGAAAATAATTGTATAATAAAATATTATTTCAATATTTACCTAATGTTCCCATTAGCTCTCTTATAAAAGGGCACTTCAACCTCTCTTAAATTAAAACCTCCAAAGATATTTGTCTTGACCATAACCTACTTAAATCTCCTCCAAAATACCCTCAATTAATCCTAGAGGCCTTAATGTTATCATAATGACAAACTAAGCAGCCCTTTTGTTCAAATCATAATGAAGTACCTGAAGAAGACGAAATTATTTCATCACCTCTTTCAAAGTTCTTTTCTTCTTCCACCTTCTCTTTGTTTGTTGTTTCCATAAAAAAAATATTAAATCTAGTGCCTTAAACATATTCTGATGTTATTATAAATATGGTATAAACATATTCATTATTATATCCACCCTATGAATGAAAACGTCACCACACATGCGTAGGTATGGCTCACCGTCCCCACATCGTGGTGTAGTTTTTTATTTAACACTTAATTATTTGGATGGGTTTAATAATGAGAATAATTGATGTAAATAATAAATAAAACATGTTAATGATTCTGTATATATAATATACCATCCAATTAAATATTATTTCACCATCAATAGAATGATATTGTCACTCGTGAAAACGTACGACGTACCGTCTCCACGACAAGATGATATTTCATTCCCCATCATAACCATTCTAGAATAATGGTTATTAGATGATTAAAAATTAATTTTTAAGAACATAATATCATTTTGGATATGATTCAAATACATCCTATCCATAACAAACATTTGTTATGTAATAAAACATATAAAGGAAAATGATTCAGTTTACACGTAAAATAATTATACTATTGAAATATTATTAAAAAAGAAATTTTAAAGGATCATATTTGATATCATATTATTGTATGCGGTTATTTCATAATTTAATAAAAATGACTTAACCATTATTCATGAGTTTAATGTACCCTCCACTAAAGAAAATTACAAGTTAAGGGTTAATTTTACAATCTCATTATTATCTGAGGTTGTTTATACATATCTACTAGGACTTTGTTATCATCTACATCCTTGTTTCATAACATTTATAATATTTCCTAGACTATGGTTTAAAAAAATTTATACACTTTTTTTTAATTTATTAATTTTTTTAAAGGAATATTTCCATTTTTTTTGAAATAAGGTACTTTATGATCTTTTTAACATATTAAGGAAAGAATTTTTTTTATCTTGTACAATGGGTGTGACTAAAGTTTTCCATTATAACACCTTAGAAGCTTCCATTAAAAGCTTATACGAATATTTTAGAAATAAATTTTTTCTTTTATAATTACGTGAATTTTAAATGATTTCAAAAAAAAGACATTTCTCTCAAATAGTTTTTGAATTGATTTCATCTATGTCAACATCCTTTGTTGGATTTTATGTTTGTTTGAAGTTGATTTATTATGATACAATCTTCCATATTGTATTGATTTTTTTGTGATATGTTTGACATTGAATGTGCTATTTTTATATGATTCATCGTTTATGGTAAAATTAATAACATTTATTATGCTAGTTTTAAAACGAATGTTTATGTTATGATTCAAATTTTTCATATGAGGACTACAATGGACTTAGTAAGTGAAGGGTTGGGCCCGCTATAGCCCCTCGATGCATCGATGTGTATCATGAGACAAACTAGTGTCTTGGCACAATTCCATAAAAATATTTTTATCTGTAATATTGGCACGAGGGATTTCCTATGTGGTTATGATGTCCAACATTATGCATTTCATCATTATGAGATTATCTATTGATATTACATGTGATTATTTGACTAGTAGAATATCCATGTGAATAAGTAAATTAAATTATTTGATTTACATCTTCCATATTATGCTGATGTTTATGTTTAAAAGTCTTGTTTTTTAGTCTTATATGTGCCTTAAATGTTAATGCTTATTTATGATAGTTTCCCCTATATTGTTACCCTTACTAAGCATCGTAGCTCACTTCTTTCTTATCTTTAATTTTTTCTAGGGTGTGAATAAGTATATTATGACTTACCTACAGGGATAAGATAAAGGATATGATTGTGTCAAAAGGAGACAAAATGTTTATTTTTCATTTCATAATGTAATTTAAAACAGATATA
The DNA here is from genome assembly GCA_963277665.1 of Viscum album. Classification (NCBI taxonomy): domain Eukaryota; kingdom Viridiplantae; phylum Streptophyta; class Magnoliopsida; order Santalales; family Viscaceae; genus Viscum; species Viscum album. The sequence continues at coordinate 953,470,350 of OY728143.1, read as the reverse complement.
TGTATCTAGTACTTCCAAGTCTACTGAACTGATCAGTGTTTCAGGATATGATCTTTTGTGATCAGGAAAATGTTAGGTAATAATACACTGACATTGTGTAATATTGGGTTGGGGCGTTACAAATTAATCCTCTTAAATTCACATAGATCCTTCCTTGGTCAAAAATTTATTCTATAGAATAGATAATTCACTCGGTTAATGACTGGGTTTTGTACATTTTTAGAAATAATCTATAAATGATTTTTTAGGTTCAATTTCATTTCCTTTCATCACACTCTTCATTTATCCTCAACAATTCATTGTATTATCTCCTCCTTTCCCAAACCTAAATCATTTGCCTATTCTATTTAGAAAATTTTCTAGGTGTCTCATTTCATATTAATTGTGCAAGGGAAATAAAGCCTTCTTCTCTCCAATGTATCCATTACTTGGACTCTTAGAAACCTCCAACATTATATTCTTTGGTGGGTTCATGGGTTGAAAAAGGTATATGTTATTAATCCTATTTTAGGGAAACTAATTTAGAATAAACATGATATCTTTAACGCATATAAACACATCATATATTTTCTCATTTTCACCATATGTTTCATCAAGTTCAATGTTAACCTTAATCCTTTGGGTACCATCTATTGACTAAAACAAGAACGAATAGGGTGAGTAACAATAGTCATATAAAAAAATAATCATTTATAGGATATCTAAATCATGACACCTTATATTAAATATAAAACAAATTAGGATTATCCTATGATATTAATTCTCAAAATCCTTCATAGTAATTTCTAAAGAAAATGCGAATTTTCTTACGAATATACCCCATTAGTGTCAAACCATGTGCGCAGTGAGACTCATGTTCATTTAAAAAATTGTATTGAGTCATTCGTGATGTTCCTTTTCAGAGTTCTTACCCCTAGGTATATCTGTTCCAAAACCACATCCGATTTTAGTATCTAGACATTGATTTTTTTCTAGGAATATTCACATAATCTATACGTTACAGAAATTCATAGATGTTATTCTACACATATCCATAAATTCTTTCTCAGGGTTATGTTTTCCAACCTATGTTTTCCTTAATCATGTTCCCAAGTTTTCTATTAAAATTCCTTCGATAAAAACTATATCCAACCTACCCTATATGGCCAAGAGCCAGTGTATGCTAACAATTACATTTGCAAGATTACAAGGAATCAAATCCTGAAGGACTGGTCAATTTAATAGTATTGATAAAAGATATTCATAAATAAGTATTGTATTAAAAATTAATACACTAATCAAAACATAAATTACTTATAAATAAATAACTTTTTGGATAAATTTATTCCATAAATTATATCTCTACATATCGTTCATAGTATTTTTCTTGGATTCATGGAGAATGAAAACATAATAAGAGTGAGATCAAATTTTTATTAAGGGTAAAGTATATTGTAATATATAATGAATCAACAGGAATAAATCCATATGGAAAGGTAAATAACTGAACACACATTCCAATTAATCAATAAAATAAAAATAATTTGAATAATAAATAAGGTAAGTTAAATTAAAACACTTTCCATTCAATTAATACGATAAGAAAAAAAATATGGCAAAGTAAGAATTTGAAACATATGCCACTTGATCAAATAACTGAATAAGAAATGTATCAATAGATATGTCAACATAAAATCTCAAGGATAAATTATAAATGAATCTAAATGTGGGAAATAATTAATTATTTGATGACATGTCTAAGTAACATGAAAACCTATACACTAAACACATTTCAAAATATATTTTAAAATTATAGATAGAAACCCGTATAATTGTGGAAGTTTATTTGTCTAATTATAACCCATTGATACATCAATGATCTATATAAATTCGGGGCTCCACTATTAATTTCTAGTCCAAATCATTCCTCTTATTGAATAGAAAATATTACTTATAAAATATCTTTATTGAGCAATGAATATGGAATAATCAATATTTTTGCATTTAATCAAATAACTGTCAATTTATAAAAATTATGTAAAATGGTATATGGTTTAGGAAATACTAAAATCCATGATAATTAAAATTGATAATTTAGGGGGAGTTCAACATAAAATTATTATATAATATTGAATATTTCAAGGGAACTAAAAAATAATTCAAGGAAGTGAATGTGAATACCATCCTTAGCCAAATCAACCATAAACCATCCAGATTAAGAATAATGATGGTATCAATAAAATATATCCCAATTGAAGTAAAATAAAGGGATGTATTCATTGAAGAATAGAAATAAAAAATATATATTAAAAAACATCTTGAGAAAAATATCCTTTGTTTTTAAAAACCATCAGAAAAATATTTTCTTTGAAAATAAATTTTGAAAACATTTTTATTAAAAAGTATCAACTAAATCAGGAAAAGAAAACATCAATGAAATTATGGAAAGAAAATTCATACTTGCTATATGAGATAAAAATAACATTTATTTTTCATGTTAAATATATTATAAACATTCCTTTTTTAGAAAGATAGAAGATGATTCCTTCATAAACATTGGTAAAATAAAGAAATGGTAAAAATATTTCTACCATATAATATAAAAAAATTGATTTTTTTTAGTAAACATTTTTTTTATAAAAAAATTTCTATGGATATAGAGAAAAATGATGTATTATTTTATTAAAAATATTCTCTAAAACATTTTGTGTACCAATGAGTGGGAAAATGGAACTATTACTTGAATATTGGCATGAATAACCAAAGCTGGAGAAAATGAATTGGTTTATTAGAAAATTATCAAATAATTTCCTCTAATATAAATTAAAGTGTAAAAAGTCCCATATAAAATGATATTTTGAAGTAAACCGATGGACTAAACTATAATCATGAAGTGAGAACAAGTCAATGAATAGATTATGTGTATCAACTGTAAATACACATATGGAAGTGGAAATAAATAAAAATATATTAAAATTCAGTATAAACATATTCTCTAAATATTAATTACAACAAGGAGGTAGTATAACCCAATGAAAAATGAATAATCTTTTTAAATCTCTTTTCCACTTGGTATCTTTTAACTCAAATCCACTTAAATGAAATAATTCAATTTGAATCTCAAACTATCATGAATAATTAATTAATCATGATATTATATAAATAAGTGGTAGTATATATAACATATATAATAAATTATATTCACAAGAAAATGTGATTGTTTCAAGAGAAGGAAAAGAATCACAAAAGAATGTAATATTGAAAAGATAATCGTTAAAAACATTCTTGAGGAGAATAATAATTAAACATTCCAAAGTGTCCCATATCACTTTGAAACAATTGAATCATAATCTACATGAAGGAATAAAGTTAAATGAAACTTATAATGTCATGTTAATAATTATTTTCATGATATAACATTTTAAATGACATCATATACACCATATAAAATTAACTAGGTACATAACAACAAATAAGTCTCAATGAAATGTTAATTGAGAAAAAGTCCCTTACCTTGTGTCCAACTTGTCTCTTGTTTAATATATTATTGAATAAAAAAAAGTATATTAATTATTTTCTTGATTTAGATAATTTTTCTGTTTATCATAACTTTTATTTAATTTATTTACATGACATACACAATTACGTAAAATAACTAAGTTTTTGTCTGGTGTTTTGACCAAATTTGGTATATGTGTCAAAAACAACTTTTGAAGGTAAAATATGGTCATAAGGGATCATTATATAATATATAAAGAAACAAAATCATGAATTAATTGTTATCTTTATAAATAAATTATAATTTTAAAAATATTTAGTATATATGGTTTTGAAAAACTAACAAATATTACAATCATGGAGAATGTTGATTGTACGTACACATGAGTCACATTCTCATTTTTCAACGATCATTATGGAAAAGGGGTAAGAATAATTATATCCTAATAAAATTATAATTTTTTCAAAATTTCAATAATATTTAACAATATATACTTAATATATAATTATTTTGTTTTAAATGTAATCACAGTATGTCGAGGAGCCGGTAGTCCACACGTCCAAGATTGACATTATCACTTTTTAGTGTGTGAAAGGGTAATGAGGAAAAAGATATATATATATATATTATTTCCATATTTTTAATTATTTCATTAACATAATATTTTATTATTATATTTTTAAATATAATCATATTTTATATATTCCATGTATCATGTGATCGAATCACATCACTTTTAGGAGTCAATAGTCCACACTTCAATGGACGACGTTATCGTATTCCCAAAAAATAGAGTGCCTAAAGATATGTGTTGTAAAATAATTAAATAATTATAATGAAATAATAAATAATAAATATAAAATATAAAAACATATTTTCCATCATAAGGACCACTAGAAGATGAGGTAAAGGAATAGTGAACAACCATAGTTTCGTGAGGTGGTAGTTCACTGTTTAAATAAACAATAGGTTTGTAACCATTAGATGGGAGTTTGTGTAAGTTTAGGTCTAAAAATTAACATAATAAAACAATATTATATTTAGTATTTTTTTATTTAATCATGGAATAAGAATATTTGAGAAGGTGTAGATTGGAAATATAACATTGGTGCTTGAGAAACGATGTTACCTATTAATTGGGTAACTCCTTTTGATTTATACCAAAAGGCTTTCATGAATTTATTTCTGACCAAGGAGATTATTATTGAATGTGGTAAGGTATTTTTTGGAGTTATTTGGTTTGTGTTTTTCTGAACATAAGTGTCTTGATAACTGTGAATAATTGGGAGAGTTGGTGGCCTTTTATAAGGGAGGAAAATGACTCACTCGGTAGTTTTGAACATGCGTTAGGCTTGCCCAAATTTGTAACCAAAAAAAGTCATCAAAAACTAAAATAACTGAATAATGTAAGGTTAATGTTTTATTGACATCAATAAAATTGTTTTTCACAAGATCCTTCTTTATTTATTCCCTTAATATTAAGGGTTAGTACCTTATTAATCTTAATTTCAGCTTATTCGTTATAATTAATTTTAATTACTCTCACTAATATTTTTTACAAAAACTAAATTGAAATTATCATAAATTATAAATTATTCTGATTCCAAATATAGAATCAATTTTTAAATATTCCAATTTTATATGTGGAACAAATTAATTTGAATTTAATCTCGCAGACAGGACGACAATGTGAGTTTTTAATGTAAAAACGATCAAATGTTTGGTATGTTTTTATAGTCAATTTCAATATAATATTGATAAAATGACCTAGTATGTATTAATTTATAAAAATATGATCTATTTAAACATTAAATTTAATTTAAAATATGATTTAGCCATATAAATAAATTAGATGAAAAGCAGTTTTGAACTATAATTCGATATTTTTTACTTTTCATTAAAAATTCAGACTTCACATAAAAGAACAAAAATTCACCCTAACATATGTTTTTGGTTTTTATTTAAAATTTTAATTTTATTTTTACATATATACTTTAGAAAAAAATAAAAAAAAATTATTTAAAATAGGTTATCCGTCAAATGCCGGCAAAATTTTCTGAATAAAAAAATGTTTTTATGTGTAAAATAGGGTTTGATATTATATTATGAAATTAAAATCTATTGGATAAATTAACAAAAAAATTATATTAAAGATATAATATATGTATTAATTTAACATCACTCATTAAAATTAATTAATTTAATTTATTAGTGTGAAATATATTTGTGAGTGTAAAAATAATAATCTATATAAATACTATTTTTATATTCAATTGGTTCTTATATTAATTTGTAACTGATGATTTCATCTTATAACTATGTAAGACATATATTTTAATAAGTTATTCAATAATATTCATAACATATATTTTATATCTTATTATATTAAATGATAATATAATAATAATGAATTATTGTTAGGTAAAACTCAGTCTTGAGTGTAACACAATCCATCGAAGAAACTCGCTGATGTGTGGGATGTATGATAACATAGTGACTCATGCATTGAAAGATATAAAATTTAGTGAATTTATTTTAAATATTAAATAAATTATATATACTTATGATTTTATATTTCATTATGCTCTTGGTGTTGTGTGTCATACATGATATTCAATACAGTGTTCCTACTTAAGATTTTCGAAGCATTACATCCCTTATACCGAGAAGGAAATGTCTTTACTAGAATTGAAACACGGATCCCCACCTTAGTATTTTCATTGTCATTGAATGGATAAAAAGACAATTCGATCATAAGTGTGCTAGGTCAGATTCACCTTAGATGCACATGTGACTCTTCTCGGAGTAATGATCTCAACCCTCATAACATCTGGAATTAAATAAAAAACCAACTTGATCAACATGTCATAATTCCAGATCCTCTTATAACACCATCCCTTGAATTGACATAAATTTATTCCTTTAATTCATAGGTTACTATACTCTAGAAATTTCCTGAGAACTTACAATATAAGGACACAAAATATTATCAATGGTATTTTTTCTATTTTATATTTATGTTACATAGTATATAACATATACATAATATATTGATCCCAATAATAACATTATTTTCATGATTTATGAATTAAATAAATAATATTCATAGATAGTAAGGGTCATACACCATGGTAATAGTAACTTGTCCCTTAGAATAGTAACACGACAATTTGAAATATTAATATTTCCAATTGAATTGGAACCTCACCTATGAAAGTATAATGATAATTTTAACATTTAATAAATTAAAATATGATATAATTAATTCATATCATAAGTAGATAATTTTTTTGAAAACAACAAATTAAGTGTGGGGATTTTTATAAAACATAAGTGTTTATTTAGAATTTTATAATTAATATAAAAAATCAAAATTAATTTTTTTTCAAAAAAATTATTAATAAATTAATATTTTTTCTTTATGATTATAATCTTATTTTATGATACCTTAATTAAATTTTTAATGTTTCATAAAATCAATTATAATTTTAGAATTTATATTTTTAGAATAAATAATGATTTTAATTAAAAAATACATTTCCCATATTTAGAAAATTATTTTCATAAAATGGTATTAATTTTTGAATTTTAAATATAAAAAATTGGTTAGGGTTATTTTTTATTTTTTTTTAATAGTTCAATTTATTAATTAATTGTGAAATACAGTAATTTATAGTATTTGACAAATACATGAATTATCGAGTCATATATGAGGTATGAATGATGTAATCCCATAATTTGGATCACTCAATTATTATATTAATATTTTTAGTGATAATGTTCAAACTATTGATTGTCTTGGGCTAAAATAATAAAATAATGAATAAAATAATCAAAAAACACGTCACTCGTCCCATATAAATACTACCTATCACCACCCCTTATCCTCTCACCACCCCTTATCCTCACACCATCCATCCCTTGAATATTTTCCAATTTATGTCCAATACCTTTCCAAGTCCCTCCCTGAATTCCATGATCCTTTGGTGTCAATGAAAGAAAAAAAAATCTCCCTAATGAGGTTCTCATGGGAAGAATTCAATAGGTAAAATCCTCCATCTTTTCATTTAATTTTTTTCTCAAGATCTGTTCTTTTCTTGTCTAATTTTCTCCTCACCTCACATTATGAAAGAGTAATTACAACTCCAGTATCTTATATATACTATAATGTTATTTTTATAATGGAATAATCTATCATCAAACCTCTTATTCTCTCTCTTTGAAGCAAAAAATGAAAAAATTGTCTTTGAGGTATTTATTGCTTTTAAGGATGAATTTTTTTTATTTTTCTATACCGCCTTAAATAATGATGATAAAACCAATATAATTATTAAAACAGATTTGAAATTGTCTATTATAAACTTTTTTATTTTTTGGAAAAAAATTTAAACATAATACTAAATAATAAAACAAAACAAGTTCATGATGACCAAAAACCCCCAAAATTAACCAAAATGATAGTAGTTTACATTTTATGTAATTATTAAATATCATATATAGTAACAACATAATATATAATACCATTTAAATTTTTCTAGTTTCATTTATTACATATAATTTCAAGTCACTGTAATTATCCTCATTTTTACATGATCTACCATACATATATACAAGTGAACTTATCATAAAAACCAAGAAAATAAACACACTCTAACAATGGAACCGAACTCTAAAACTCTTTAAAATAGATATAAACCAAATCAATAAAGTAATATCTAATAAAATACATGTATAAAGGGTTATAGATTTAGTAATTAATGGTTTTAATTTTATTATCGATGATATTGAAGTAAATAAGACATTCAGACATAATGTAAGGGGATATTCAAACCCAAATTCCTTCCTTTGGGTTATTCCACTTTTATTTAAAATTACAGCGTGGATATTTTTTTAATATTCCTCAAAAATAATTTCATTTTTTAAATTTCATTTTATGGGATATACATGTTTTTATTCTTGTTTTAGGATAAATAAAATGATTTTTCAAAATAACTATTCTTCCCAAAACACATTTTAACACCTCCTGAGATGTTTCTTCTTCGTTCAAGAATGATAAATATTATAAAAAAATATTTTTACCTTTACCATTTTGGAATCCAAAATTTTTATTCATTATTGTATAAAATAAAATATATTCCTTCTCCATGGGTTATTTTTTATCTATGATTCATATACATTCAATGTTGAAAGAATTATTATGTAAATTTAATAATGTGACAGGTGTGACAAGAATTATATAGTTCTCCAATGAATTGGTTAATGTGATATATATCATGGTATAATTCCAAATATTGAGAAAAATGATGAAATGTCTATTCAAAATAATTATTTTAATATTATTCATATATGTTATGCGTGAACAAGATGCTAAATTTATTCAAAAATATGTGATGTATTTTGATCACTAAGACATGATGTTTCTTTTTTATGAATTTCCAAATTGAATGAATTTATCTAACGGTTCTTCTCCATCGAAATAATTTTTTTTTCAAAGAAATACAACCGAGGGACCTCGAGATTTAGGGAGGTCCAAAATAGTCCAAGATAAGGGAATGTCGTCTATGTAAATTTACATAGTCTGGTTTCAAACTATTGATAGGGAGAAGACTAGTAGAGATGATGCAATAGACTTCCAAGGAAGTCATGTGATCTGAAAATTTATTACCCTCATGCAAAGTGTGAGACACTTGGATGTTGGTTCCAAGAATGGCTCTACATTTCATAACTATGTAAGAAACATACACGGTGGGGGATCCTTTACCATGCATTAAGTCGAGAAGAATCCGGGAATCAGTCTCCACCTGGGTTAAATCCATGTTCTCCTACATGTAGAGGGATATCCTTGTGACATGGACTTAGCGTCGGACAAGAGTGAAGTGTTGTTTCCAATAAAAGGTATAAATTACTTTACCAACTCCCCATAGGGCCATGAAACATGCCCCCTCCTTTAATCACCCCCATTGCGTAGGACCTGTCCGTTTTCAACTTGAAACTAGATCCAGGGAGTTTTTAACACACCCAATTACCCTCTTGAACATCCAAGGAGGGAAGTGCCAATGGGACACTAACCAGAAGAAGTCTCGAAGAGGGGGCCTCCTTCCAGTTCGTGATGAGAGAATCCAAATCAAATAGAAAGAAACAAGTCCACGTGATGATGGACATTACCATAGGAAAATATCCTTCATTCCTTGCTTGGTTCCTAGATTTCCCTATAATCTATCATCCTCCAGTAAGATCGCCGAATGAACCATTCTATCCATCTCAGAACCATCCATACTTTAGAACCAACTCTCAACAAAAGTAGTGTCATTCTTCTCATGAAAAGAGAGCTCCATGTAACCTCCAAAGAAGGACCACACTGTATAATCCCAATACCCCACTTAAAATATGTGGTTTGCACTCTCTTACTGACTGTAATTGAATTAAAGACACCTAGAGGACAATCTTATTACCAGATTTATGATTCTATTTCATGTTTCCAAAAAAATCCTAATGTGCCTTGTTAGAAAGGAAAAATTAGCTAATATTTTATGGCACAACATGAAACCTACCCACCCCTCTTGAATACCCTGCTCGGAAAACAACCTATGAAAATCTCTATTGAAGAAGACTCCCGAAGCAGTATGAGGGGAAATTAATTTTTCTGGATCATCATAAAATTCAATGGTCTCGAGAAGGGAATGTTGTTAATCATCTAGAATAGCCTTGGTAAACCTAGAATGCTATAATGGTTCATTAACTGATATTAGTGGGGAAGGGAAAGCAGGGAAAGCTAAAACAGATTTTCCCATTTTCTATACGATATGAGGAGATGCCATGTTCCAACAATCAATCGAGAGTTCAGTTGAAGAGTCTAGAACTTGGGGTATATTTTTTCCCATATAAGAGATGCATAAACACAAGAAACCTATACAATTACACCATAGAGAACGACATGTACATTCCCCAAAATGATTTCTCCTGTAGAATTTCCTAGACAAGATTTCCATGCATATAATGAATCATGCTCTAAAGGCTACTTACATTAATCATGTCGTCCTAGATGGGCCTCACCATCTTGCCCCATACAGCCCAGTGTCTTATACCTTAATATTTAGAATCCCAAAAAATGGGACACAAGATCTTATCAATGTTTTTAATCACACCTTGTGGGACGTTGGAAGAATCCAATTCATGGATAGGTATGGTAAACAACACACTATTCACCATTGCTATTCGGCCCCCAAAAGACAGAAACTGATTTTTCCAGTTAAGGAAGCGTCTAGTGATTCTACTAACTACGTGATCATAGTCATTGATTCGAAGATAAACTGAATAAATAGAGGATCCCAAGTACTACATTAGAAAATAACCATGTTGTATGTCCAGATGATTGCACAGAGAGTACACCCACCTTTGAGAGATTTTATTGGAGATATAGATACTGCTTTTGGAGTTACTGATGACTTGCCCGCTCTAGTATAAATATTCATTCAAAATATCCTTGATCCTGCAAATCAAGCCCCGACCATCGTTAATAAAGATAATCGTATCATCGGAAAACATTAGATGAGATACCATTTGTATATTCATCTTCTTCTTAAAAGGTAGAATAACCCATTGGGATATAAATCAATTGATAAACTTGTTGAGAGTGTCATGTGCTAGGATAAACATGCTTAGAGAGAGTGGGTATCCCTACCGGAGACATCTCATTGCATAAAAGAATCAATGGATCTTCCCTCCAAATGATGCCTCCATCTATGAAGAACTAAGGATCCTGAAAATGACATCCACTACCTTTGCCGAAAACCCAATACCCAATAGGAATCTATTGATGAAACTCCATTCTAGCCTATCATACGCCTTGTTCATATCCAGTTTAATCGCCATATTGGATCAATGGGTTTTCATATTGCTATCCCTCAACATATCCTAAGCTATATCTATTGATACCTAGATATATAGACCTCTCAAAAATCCATGCTCCTCAACTGATATCCACCCTAGTAGAAGATTGGACAACTTCTGGTTAAGCACGGATGAAAAAATTTTATAGGGGAAGTTTCATAGGCTCACTAGACTATAATGTGTGAGAGAAGAAGTGTACTTGATCTTTGGAATGAGAACCAATGTAGTTTCACATTCCACATGATAGAGGCACCCACCTATGAAGTAGTCCTGAATATCAATGGTGATTTTGTTCTTAACAACATCCCACACCCCCTGTAAAAGGAACCATGAAAGCTATCAGGACCAGGTGAGCTATCCAGATTGAGTTTCTTCATGGATTTATTCCTCTCTAGGTATCACCTCCCAGACATCATTATCCCTATTAGACACCACAGGACTAATCATCTCCCATAACCCTACATTACCCCTAGAATACCCACAAAACACCCTCAGGATGGGGCCAGCAATTAGATCATTGAAGAAGAAGTGTGCTATAATCCTGAATGTGTCATAATTATTTTTATAGAAGCCATCATTGATTAAGATGTTAGGCGAGGTAAGTCGTTTTATTTCTCTAATTCTCTCTTGGAAATAAGTAGTTCTTTTATCACCTTCCTTCAGCCACCTCACCTAGTAGTGGTATTGATCTATCTTTTCTTGTTTGAGAAGCTCCTCATCCTACCACATCTTGTTGGCCGCAAGTTCATCAAACACCAAAGCATACCACTCCACCTACAGATTATATTCTATGCTTTTGATGCTCTATTTGGGGTCTTCTAGGTTATGATTGGAGGTGGTAACCTCCTGGACCAATTATTTTACCCAAGTTTCACCCTTCATTATTTTTTTTAGAGAGCTACCCACGTATGTCCCTGGGTAGGAGCATCCATTTGTTCCCTCATGAACCTCTGATAGTCTTGGATCTAAGATCAATGTTGAAATAACTTAAATGAATCCTATAAATCCTTCTTGGGAAACATAGACACCATTAGTTGAAAATGGTCAGAAATACCTCAGGCTATATGCTTCCCCTTGGCATTCAGAAATGAGATGATGACCTTGTGATTTTCCAAGAAACGATCAATCCTGCTCCAATAACTCCTTCCTCCTATTTTGTTTTTGAACCATGTGTACCTATCTCCAGAGTATCCCAAGTCGATGAAATCCCTATCTTCCATGAAGAGAGATAAGTAAAATGTTTCTTTAGGAGGGAAGTCAAATCTACCCTTCATCTCTTCAGAATCAAGAATACCGTTAAAATCCCCCACTACATACCAAGATATGTCCACCATATAAAACAACATGAACCCCTGCCATAGTATTTTTCGAACTTAATAATCACAACTTCAATAAAAAATTAATACAGAGAAACTCCCCCCCCCCCCTTCGACACTTTAATGGTGAGAAATTGGTCCCCCACCTCGATCATATACATGAACACTTCATTTTTCCATAATATCCAGATATTCTTGTTAGTCGGATCTTCATGCATGGAGCCATGAAAACACACATTGAGACTGAAGGACATGATCTCGTATAGTTTTTTATGATCATGAACAGTAATGATAAGCACTTTATGTTTTTTAACTTCTGAAGCTATATGGTCTGACTTCATCCGGGCGCCTAGGCTGCGAAAATTCCAAACTAACATTAATAACATTAAGAACTGGGAAGCCAGGATATGGCCTCAGGATCATTGGTCTTCATAATTTGGGGAGAGAGGATTCCCCTAATATGTCTCATTTGTGCCCAAGTGCACACTCCTGGGATCTGAACATAAGGAACTGAATCTACATGAAAACTAGGAACAGGTAGCACTATGGAACTCCCCTTCACCGACTTTCGAGGGTAGAGGAAGGATGAGTTCTTATCTACCTTCCTGTAAAGACCCGTAAAATTCAATGGAAATTTTTTCTTAATTTTATTTGGAATTTTACAAGAGCACGGTTTTTGACGGCACCTGATTCCGAGGCCCGGTGTGCCTGGAATCATTTTCCGAAGTTTTGCTTGGGTACGTTCAGTGAACGAACGAGCGGGAATTTCTAACTTTTGAATCGGTGCCCAGAATCGAATTCCAAGGGCACCGATGAACTCGCAGCGCCGATTTTCGCTTAAGGAGACCTTTTCCGAAGTTGCGTTTTATGCTGGTTGAGAGTTAGTTTTGGGGAATGTTGGATGTAGTTAAATAAATTGTGGAACAGAATTTATTTTAAACCATGTTGGTTATATCCTCCCAAAGGGAGTTAGAGGTGGGACCCACATCCACTTAACCACCCTTTAGAGGATTAAGTGTGGCGAGGCCCACAGGAACCCTAACTCTTCAACTCCCCTTAAAACTCCCAATAACTCCTCTCTTTTTAATTTTGACAACATGAGTTATTAATTGAGTTGAGTTCTTAATTTCAAACTTTTGAAATTCAAAGAGGTTAAGTTGTGTAAATAAAATAAGGATTAGACTTATTTTATCTTGGTTGGTTTTATTTTACCACCTTGAGAGGTTTGGGGAAAGCTTCTTCATCATCTTCTTCTTCTTCAACCTCGACGAAGAACGCGAAGAACACCATTCTTCAACGAAGAACTTCTCCGCCGAAGATCACGGTCCTTCCGCGACGCCGTATCCGCGACGCGAAGTTCTTCTTCCGTGACATCTCTTCCGCGACGGTTTTCCACGACGGAATCGCCGTCAACGACTTCAAATCCTCGCTTCGCAACGTCGAATTTCTTTCCCCACGACGCCTGACCTTTGTGACGCTCGTCTTCCGCGGGTCGTTGACGAACGACGTTCCTGAACCGAGGTAGGGGTTTGTTTCCAGTTATTTATTTTTGTTCGAGAATTCCTACTTGATGATCATCATGGTTTAAAACCATTTGTTATCGAATTTGAACTTTGTGGTTTAAAACCAAGTGATAACAAATAACGTGAGGGGGCCGGACCGCACGAACATGGCCGACCCTCCTCCTTTTTTTTCGTGTTGGTTCTTTGTGGTTCGGTGCAGAAGACAAGGTGTCGTCGCACCATGCGGACCCTTGCGACAAGAAAATGTGCGGCGCCGTCGTGCCGCGCTGTGAAATGAAGAACAAGAACGTGACGCCGTCACGCCGCGTCGGAGTTACCCGGAAAATACCACGGCCAGTGTGGGGCTGCGGTGGAGGGACGCGGTGTCGTTGCACTGCGTCGGACGGAAAAGGCCGCGGCCGGTTCCGGGCCGCGGCGGATCAAGATGACCGACGGCCAGCCGGGCCGCCGGTGCCGGAAGCCGGAAGGGGACCGACCTTTGCTGGTCCCGTTTAGAATGAAATGGCTGGCCAGGTCGGGCCGGCCGGAAATGGGGAAAGCTGGGGGAATTAAATTCCCCCGGCCAGCATAAAACACCCCCCATAAATGAGGGGGGGGGGGGGGGGGGCAGGCGCCCCCCGTTTTTTTCAACAGCTCGGCTGCGTCTAGCCGGACCGGCGCCTGGCCGGTCTGCCAGGCCGCGCCGGGCCCAGCCAGGTCGGGCCGTGCCCGGCCGGGCCGACCCTGTCCGGGGCGGGTCGACCCGGTTCGGGCCAACCGGGGGGTCTCGGGTCGGGTCGGCCCGGGCCCGAAACCCCCGTTACCGAACTGTTTGTGTTCAAATGCCAATAACTTGGGCTACAGACCTCCAAACGATGCGCCGTTAGCGGCGATGCGATCCTTGGATCGAGCCTGTCGTTTCGGTATATCGCACTCAAGGTTTAGAAATACTTTGAGTTCGGCTGGGTTGGTTCGTACACGAAACCAACCGGGCCCTCGGAGCGGAAACACTCATATCTTGAGCTACGGACGTCCGATTGACGTTCCGTCGACTTTGTTGAGTTCCTCTTAGTGAGACGGATCTTTTGGAATACTCCGCCCGAGGTTTGGACGCAGGTGGAGTACGGTAGGGTTGGTTTTGTCTTAAAAACCAACCGGGCCCCTAGGACGAAAAAGCCAATAACTCTCAAACCGGGCGTCTGATTGGCGCGCCGTCTGTTGCGTTGAGTTCCTGTTGATGATACGGAACTTCGGATACATCAACTATGGAATTTGTGACAGTTGATGTATCAGCTTCTCGGCTCGTGGAGCGGAACCTCCCGAACAAGCTTACTGTGTGCGGGAACCCTAGAGCTGGCTGCGACTGCTACTATGACTGCGGCGACGACTATGCAGAGATCCTCCGTGGATTCGACGACGACGACTATAGCACTCAGCGATCCTCTGTGGATCAGTGCTACTGATCCTGTGTGGGGCCGATCCTGTGTGGTTCAGCGCTCAGCGGTCCTGTGTGAACTAGTGCCTATAGATCCTGTGTGGGTCCGATCCTGTGTGGGTCTTTGCGGGGGTTAATACCTATCGATCCTTTGTGGGTCCGAGGACATAGATGGATCAGTGATCATCTCTATCGTCATTAGAAGAAGTATACCTCTGTGAGATGAATCCTGTTTGCTTTCCAGTGTGGATTGTGTTGTGCTATCCTGTGTGGATTTCGTTGTACTTTCCTGTGTGGAATACGTATAATTTCTTGTATGGACTGAGTTGTAATTGGGCTCGGAGGTTGCAGCGTATTGGAATTGATGACTTAGGTATATGTATGGGCATATACCTAAGCAGTGTCGGTTGTTACTTCGTGATTGTATCTTTCCTTTTTGGTTTATCCTTTGGGGATATTGGGAGACCTTCTGGGGTCTCGGGGTCCTTACTAAGTAGCTTATACTCACCCTTGCACAGGCTATGCCCGCACTACGTTGTGTTGGTTGCAGACAACGGACAGCGTTGATCGTGGTTGAGTCTTGCAGAGCAGGACGGTACCTGGAGGTGGACCACTGGGCGGGACGTGCTCGGAGCGGACGGTGGGACCTGAGGAGCAGTGGAGCTATTTGTACCCACCCTTCAGGTGGGATTTCCAGTGGACATCTCGGCATAGCGGCTTTACTTTACAGTTGTTGTTTTTCCTTTTGAGTTGTACTTTACAGTTGGTCTTGTATTTCCGGCCCCTTTTACTTTTTGTACTTACTGTTGTACTCATATTTTACTTAGTGTTTACTTCTTCCTCTTGTACTCTGTGGTTCTTGTTTACTTTACAAAGGCAATGCCCTCCCTTTTTACTAGGATTTACGCCTTGGTGCTAGTCGCCAGCCCCTGGCCTATGGAAGGCGGGCTTCGGGTAGTCACGGCACGGGCCCCGAGGACAGGTCGTGACAAATTAGTATTAGAGGAGTTCGGTTCTACCGTGAACTCTAATATTTTCTATGTGAAGCAATAGTGTTTAGCATATTGAGTGTGGTTATCAGTCCAGGGAGTCTAGTGTTGGTGCGGCGGCCGACGTATCCGTACACCAGGACCCTGACTTCTGATTTCCGACTTAATGCACGAAAACATTGATTGCATGTGTGTTTCAAGTTTTCTTTGTGATTACTTTGTATCAGCTCACCAGGTATACTGTTCTGACCGTGGCACACCTATTTCCTTTTCAGGATGGCCCCATGACGGCAGCCAGCTAGGGTTCCGAGAGTCGAGCGTGATGATAGCCCACCGAGCGACGAGGCCTCGGTTCAGGGCCCTTTGTCAGCAGTGGCACCGGAGGCAGCACTACCCGCCGAGCCACCGATACATCCAGCACCAGCCGCTGACGATGCGCGTCGCCTCAGCGCACTGCATGAGTTCCAGCGCCAGCGACCACCCAGGTTCCGCGGGGAGACGGACCCCCAGGCAGCCGAGGACTAGCTGGAGGCAGTCATGCGAGTTTTTAGGCTAGTGAGGACACCAGCAGACCTCATGGTGATCCTCGCAACGAGCCTACTGCACGCATCAGCAGGAAGATGGTGTAGCTTGATGCTCTAGGTGCACGATGAGGCATCTCTACTTTGTATGGACTTTGAGAGCCTCTTTCTCTCGGAGTTCATCCCAGCCACCCTCCGTGCGGTGTCAATTCAGGAGCTTCTTCAGCTGCGGCAGGGCAGCATGACGGTCGCTCAGTACTTGGCGAGATTTACAGATCTCTCGCGCTACTCAACCGACATGGTACGAGACCCATTCTTCCGGGCCCGGAACTTCGAGCAGGGATTGATACACGAGATCAGGGCATCGCTGATCTCTCTCAGCATTCCGACTCAGACAGGAGTACTGGAGCGGGCCCTTTTGATCAAGAGCTTTCTTGCTGAGTCTACACCAGCGCCGAGACCCACCGCAGGGTGGCACGTAGCAGAGTCTTCTGCAGCAGGCAATCGACGGATGACTCAGGGGTTCAGGCAGACCAGACCCTTAGGCAGACGACCTAAGGACACTGGCTCAGCAGTGCGGGGCACACAGCACGGAGCCAGTCTTTCGAGAGGCAGGCAGTGCTACTCGTGCGGCGGGCAGGGCCACATGGCTCGTGACTGCCCGACTCGCCGTGCCGAGGAGCAGCAGACAGTTGAGGGACCACCGAGGCAGAGGCATAGGGTCGACCATGGTGGTCCGTAAGGAGGAGGAGGACGAGGCAGAGGAGCTGGCCGAGCAGTAGGTGGTGGGCGACGCTTTGAGGCTCTTCCACCACCACCACCAGGAGGTCCACCCCGACCACAGAGAGCTGGCGGGCAGAGACATGCACAACTCCAGGCAGCAGAGGCCTACGACCACGGTGCGCCCGAGATGATTCAAGGTACTATCTGTGTCTATTCCACCCTTTCTGCAGTACATATAGACACAGGAGCGAGTCACTCTTTCATAGCCGCTGCCCTTGTTCGGATCTCGGAGATTCTGACAGAGCCGTTGGCTCTATCCTTATGGCTAGAGACTCCTACGGAAGCAGACTCGACGATTACGCACTCGTTCCGGCAGTGTGTGCTTACTCTAGAAGGCGAGAGCTTCAGCTGGGATCTTCTTATAGCGGCGTCGAGGCCTTACGACGTCATCTTGGGCATGGATTGGTTATCTACGGTTCATGCACAGATTGACTATTTTAGGCGCAAGGTGCGATGTGTACGCACCGACGGGAGAAGGTTCACCTTTACTGGTGAGAGGGGAGCCTTTGCAGCACAAGATGGACTTCCGCAGGGGAGGGGACAGCCCATCACTCATCAGTTGGCTAGCCTCATCCTAGGAGTAGTTGACGTGCGGAGTCCTGTTTTTCCTGCAGTGGTAGATCATTTTGCAGATGTTTTTTCCGACGAACTTCTAGGGTTACCTCCTCGTAGAGAGGTAGACTTTTATATTGACATGTACCCCGAGACAACCCTGATATCGACTCCAGCATATCGGATGGCCCCCACCGAGCTTCGAGAGCTGCGGGTACAGTTGGAGGACTTGCAGGGCAAGGGGTTCATCCGACCCAGTGTTTCACCCTGGGCTTCCCTGATATTGTTCACCAAGAAGGAGGACGTGAGCTTTTGTCTGTGTGTCGATTATCGTCCCCTAAACCAGGTGACAGTTAGAAACAAGTATCCGCTACTGAGGATTGATGACCTCTTTGATCAGCTCAAGGGAGCACGGTGGTTCTCGAAGATAGACCTCAGGTCAGGCTATCATCAGCTCAGAGTTAGAGACGAGGAAACGCAGAAGACAGCCTTCAGATGTCGGTATGGCCACTATGAGTTCTTGGTTATCCCCTTCGGTGTAACCAATGCTCCAGCAGTGTTCATGGCCCTCATGAACATGATCTTTCAGCCATACCTCGATCGATTTGTCGTGGTCTTCATCGACGACATTTTGATGTACTCGACGACTCAGGAGGAGCACGCCTACCACTTACGGGTTGTACTAGACACACTCCGAGAGCACCAGCTTTATGGTAAGCTCTCGAAGTGCAAGTTCTGGATACGTGAGGTCCACTTCTTGGGACACATCATCTCTGAGGCAGGAGTTGCAGTGGATCCTGTGAAGATCGAGGCAGTGTTATATTAGGAGCCACCCAGGAGCGTGACGGAGGTGCGGAGTTTCTTGGGTCTAGCTGGATACTACTGAAGATTTGTGTCAGAATTCTCCAGGGTTGCGGCACCACTATCAGCTTTGATGAAGAAGGGGAGACCCTTTGTGTGGTCAGACAGATGTCAGCAGAGCTTCCAAGAGCTGAGACAGAGATTGACCATCGCACCTATCTTGAGGTTTTCTGAGGAGGGAGTAGGGTACGTAGTCTACTGTGATGCATCAGGGACCGGACTCAGATGTGTTCTGATGCAGGAGCGGGCAGTGATCGCCTATGGATCATGTCAGTTGAGGCCGCATGAGCAGAACTACGCTACCCATGACCTGGAGTTAGCAGCAGTGGTTTTTGCTCTGAAGACATGGAGACACTACCTGATGGGTGAGCGCTTTACAGTATTTTCTGATCATCATAGTCTCAAGTACGTATTCTCTCAGAAGGATCTGAATCTGAGACAATGGCGATGGCTCGAGTTCCTCCAGGACTATGACTTTGAGATAGTCTATACTTCTGGGAAGGGGAATGTAGTAGCCGATGCCCTCAGCAGGAGGACGAGCATTCAGCTGCTTGAGGAGGTGATGGAGCAGCTAGCCTTTTTGTAGATATCCTTTGTGGATAGAGATGGAGCAACCTTCCTTCAGTCTCTCACAGTCACTCCTCCACTTCTACAGTGGGTCAGAGAGGCTAAGCGTGGGGACACTGACTGTGAGACGCGACATGCACAGATATCCTCAGGACAGGCACCTGATGGTTTCTCCTTTGGAGCAGAGCACGAAATCCTTTTCAGAGGATGTACCATGGTACCAGTAGCTTTTCAAGATGAGGTGTTGAGAGAGTTTCACACTTCTCCTTTGGTGGTACCTCCTGGAGTGGTGAAGATGTACCAGGATCTCAGACGTCAGCACTGGTGGCCGGGCATGAAGAAGGTTGTGGTAGAGTTCGTTTCTCAATGCCTCACCTGCCAGCAGGTGAAGGCTGAGCACCAGGTACCAGCAGGCTTGGTACATCCCTTGGAGGTCTCATATTGGAAGTGGGACGGGATATCTATGGACTTCATGACTGGACTTCCACGCACATCTAGAGGTCACGACTCCATCTGGGTGATTGTCGACCGACTCACCAAGTCGGCTCACTTCTTACCCAACAGAGAGCAGGGCTCAGTGGAGAGATTGGGACGTCTCTACATTCAAGAGATTGTACGGATTCACTGTGTGCCATCATCTATCGTCTCTGATCGAGATGCTCGCTTTACTTCCCAGCTTTGGAAGGGATTGCAGGAGGCGTTCGGGACGCAGCTACATCTGAGCACAACCTTTCACCCTTAGACGGATGGTCAGACGGAGAGGACCATTCAGACTCTCGAGGACATGCTCCTCGCATGTGTCCTAGACTTTGGTCGTAGTTGGGAGGACCACCTACCCTTGGTGGAGTTTGCGTACAACAACCGCTACCACTCCACCATCGGGATGGCACCATACGAGGCATTGTATGGCCGACCTTGTAGATCTCCTTTGTGCTGGACAGACCCTGGGGAGTCAGCACTTGTGGGACCGGAGATGGTCCAAGCCACGACAGAGAAGGTCCAGGTCATCCAGGAGCGGATGAGGACAGCTCAGAGTCGGCAGAAGTCATACGCTGACAGGAGGTGGAGGCCATTAGAGTTCGAAGATGGTGACCACATCTTCTTGCGTGTCTCAGCTCGACGTGGTTTACGGAGATTTGGCCGAGGCGGCAAGTTATCCCCGCGCTTCATCGGACCCTTCCAGGTCCTCAGCAGGATTGGCGAGGTGGCTTATCGTCTAGCTCTACCACCTCAGTTGCACCGGGTGCACGACGTCTTCCACGTATCTCAGCTGAGGAGATACGTGCATGACCCGACGCACATCATTGACCATGGGGAGCTTGATGTTGACGATGGGGCGACTTTTACGGAGGTCCCGGTGGAGATCGAGGATCGACAGGAGCGGGTCCTATATGGACGGTCGATTCCTCTTGTGCACATCATATGGCAGCACGGGAACCACCAAGAGAGCACTTGGGAGCGGGAGGCTCAGATGCGTGCTCAGTACCCTCATTTGTTTCCCTAGTTTTGATGTATCTTTACGGGGACATAAAGCCCTGAGGTGGGAGTAATGTAAAGACCTGTAAAATTCAAGGGAAATTTTTTCTTAATTTTCTTTGGAATTTTACAAGAGCGCTGTTTCTGACGACACCTGATTCCGAGGCCCGGTGTGCCCGGAATCATTTTCCGAAGATTGGCTCGGGTACGTTCAGTGAACGAATGAGCGGGAATTTCTTACTTTTGAACTGGTGCCTGGAATCAAATTCCAAGGGCACCGATGAACTCACAACATAGATTTTCTCTTAAGGAGACCTTTTCCGAAGTTGCGTTTTATGGGGGTTCAGAGTTAGTTTTGGGGAATGTTGGATGTAGTTAAATAAATTGTGGAACACGATTTATTTTAAACCATGTTGGTTATATCCTCCCAAAGGGAGTTAGAGGTGGGACCAACATCCACTTAACCTCCCTTGAGAGGATTAAGTGTGGTGGGGCCCACACAAACCCTAACTCTTCAACTCCCCTTAAAACTCCCAATAACTCCTCTCTTTTTAATTTTGACAACATGAGTTATTAATTGAGTTGAGTTCTTAATTTCAAACTTTTGAAATTCAAAGAGGTTAAGTTGTGTAAACAAAATAAGGCTTAGACTTATTTTATCTTGGTTGGTTTTCTTTTACCACCTTGAGAGGTTTGGGGAAAGCTTCGTCATCATCTTCTTCTTCTTCAACCTCGACGAAGAACGCGAAGAACACTATTCTTCAACGAAGAACTTCTATGCCGAAGATCACGGTCCTTCCGCAACACCGTATCCACGACGCGACGTTCTTCTTCCGCGACGTCTCTTCCGCGACGGTTTTCCACGACGGAATCACCGTCAACGACTTCGAATCCTCACTTCGCAACGTCGACGTTCTTTCCCCGCGACGCCCGACCTTTGCGACGCTCGTCTTCCACGGGTCGTTGACGAACGTCGTTCCTGATCCGAGGTAGGGGTTTGTTTCCAATTATTTATTTTTGTTTGAGAATTCTGACTTGATGATCATTGTGGTTTAAAACCATTTGTTATCGAATTTGAACTTTGTGGTTTAAAACCAAGTGATAACGAATAACGTGAGGGGGCCAGACCGCACGAACACGGCCGACCCTCCTCCTTTTTTTACGTGTTGGTTTTTTGTGGTTTGGTGTGGAAGACATGGTGTCGTCGCCCCATGCGGACCCTTGCGACAAGAAAATGCGCAGCGCTGTCGCGCCGCGCCGTGAAATGAAGAACAAGAACGCGACGCCGTCACGCCGTGTCGGAGTTACCCAGAAAATACCGCGGCCAGTGCGGGGTCGCGGCGGAGGGACGCGGTGCCGTAGCACCGTGCCGGACGGAAAAGGACGTGGCCGGTTCCGGGCCGTGGCGGATCAAGATGACCGGCGGCCAGCCGGGCCGACGGTGTTGGAAACCGGAAGGAGACTAGCCTTTGTCGGTCCCGTTGAGAAGGAACCGGCCGGCCAGGTCGGGCCATCCGTAAATGGGGAAAGCCAGGGGAATTAAATTCCCCCGGCCTGCATAAAACGGCCCCCCATAAATGAGGGGGGGGCTTTACAAGGGGGGGCAGGCGCCCCCCGTTTTTTTCAACAACTCGGCCGAAGGCCGAGCTGGCAGCGCGCCCAGCGCGCTGCGTCCAACAGGACCGGCACCTGGCCGGTCTGCCAGGCCGGGCCGGGCCGACCCTGTCCGGGGCGGGCCGTTCCGGGCCGAGCCGACCCTATCCGGGGCGGGTCGACCCGGTTCGGGCCAACCGGGGGGTCTCGGGCCGGGTCGGCCCGGGCCCGAAACCCCCGTTACCGAACTGTTTGGGTTCAAATGCCCATAACTCGGGCTACAGACCTCCAAACAACGCGCCGTCAACGGCGATGCGATCCTTGGATTGATACGGTCGTTTCGGTATATTGCACTCAAGGTTTCGAAATACATTGGGTTTGGCTGGGTTGGTTCGTACACGAAACCAACCGGGCCCTTGCAGCGGAAACGCTCATATCTTGAGCTACGGACGTCCGATTGACGTGCCGTCGACTTTGTTGAGTTCCTCTTCGTGAGATGGATCTTTTGGCATACTCCTACCGAGGTTTGTATGCAGGTGGAGTACAGTCGGGTTGGTTTTGCCTTAAAAACCAACCGGGCCCCTGGGACGAAAAATCCAATAACTCTCAAACCGGGCGTCCGATTGATGTGTCTTCTGTTGCGTTGAGTTCCTGTTGACGATACGGAACTTTTGGATACATCAACTCTGGACTTTGTGATAGTGGATGTGTCAGCCTCTCGGCTCGTAGAGCGGACCCTCCCGAACGAGCTTGTTGTGTGCGGGAACCCTAGAGGTGGCTGCGACTGCTACTGTGACTGCGACGACGACTGTGCAGAGATCCTTAGTGGATTCGACGACGACGACTACAGAACTCAGCGATCCTATGTGGATCAGTGCTACCGATACTGTGTGGGTCCGATCCTGTGTGGGTCAGCGCTCAGCGGTCCTGTGTGAACCAGCGCCTACAGATCTTGTGCGGGTCCGATCCTGTGTGGGTCTTTGCAGGGGTTAGTACCTATCGATCCTTTGTGGGTCCGACGAGTTAGATGGATTAGTGATCATCTCTATCGTCATTCGAAAAAGTATACTTGTGCGAGCTGAATCTTGTTTTCTTTCCTGTGTGGATTGTGTTGTGCTATCCTGTGTGGATTTCGTTTTACTTTCCTGTGCGGAATACATATACTTTCCTGTGTGGACTGAGTTGTACTTGGGCTCGGAGGTTGGAGCGTATTGGAATTGTTGACTTAGGTATATGTATATGCATATACCTAAGAAGTGTCGGTTGTTACTTCGTGATTGTATCTTTCCTTTTTGGTTTATCCTTTTTGGATTTTGGGAGACCTTCAGGGGTCTCGGAGTCCCTACTGAGTAGCTTATACTCACCCCTGCACGTGCTATGCCCGCACTACGTTGTGTTGGTTGCAGACGACGGACAACGTTGATCGTGGTTGAGGCTTGTAGAGCAAGACGGTACCTGGAGGTGGACTACTGGGCAGGACGTGCTCGGAGCGGACGGCGGGAACCGATGAGCAGTGGAGCTATCTGTACCCAACCTTCAGTGGGATTTCCAGTGGAAATCTCAGCGTAGCGGCTTTACATTACAATTGTTGTTTTCCCTTTCGAGTTGTACTTTACATTTGGGCTTCTATTTCCGGCCCCTTTTACTTTCTATACTTACTGTTGTACTCAGTTTTTACTTAGTGTTTACTTTTTCTGCTTGTACTCTGTGGTGCTTGTTTACTTTACAAAGGCAACGCCTTCCCTTTTTTCCGGGATTTACGCCTTGGTGCTAGTCGCCATCCCCTGGCCTATGGAAGGCGGGCTTGAGGTAGTCACGACACGGGCCCCGAGGACGGGTCGTGACACTTCCAATATACAATAGAGGTCTCTGTTAAAACCCCTAAAATATCACTAATCATGTGCTCCATTCCATCCTCACAAAGAAGGGGAACCTGAGGCATGATAACCATGGCTTCCATCTCCATAGGAACATCCCAAAATTTGACCTGTAGAGGAGAACAAACTGCCCACAGCTTCAATGTAGGTGATAGAGAATCAAGGGACCTTTTCTATAACTACCCTATTGAACACACAAAGCCTTGGAAGAGAAACTGGTCTACAAGGACATCGATCATCAGAGGGGAAGCCTCTGTCTTGAAAGGTACCAGGTCCTGGAAAGGGGAGGCCTCATTAACTAAAGTAAGGACGATCCGATATTCGATGGATGAACTGATTGAAGAAACATGATAAACTGCCAAAGAAACAATACCATCACTTGGGGAAGTAGAATCTCGACCACCTAGTCTAAGAGGAGTGATGTTCCCCTATGAAAATTCCCTTAGATCTAGATTCAAACCACACCGCTTCCAGTTTCAACACTGCTGCATAGAATGACCCTGAAGGCAACAAGAAGAATATAACCTTGGGAACACATGGAAGGATATGTCATCCTCCTTTTCCACAACATCCCTGGCCGTTAAATCTAAATTCTCAGGAAGTGGAAAAGACAGGTCCATCTCAATGAATATTCTAGGAACCAACATATCTTCACATGATAGGGTGTAGTCATCTGTGTATAAGAAACCACCAAGAGAGTAACCAATCAAC
The DNA here is from genome assembly GCA_963277665.1 of Viscum album. Taxonomy (NCBI): domain Eukaryota; kingdom Viridiplantae; phylum Streptophyta; class Magnoliopsida; order Santalales; family Viscaceae; genus Viscum; species Viscum album. Next base: position 953,444,799 of record OY728143.1, on the reverse strand, counting down.
ATAAAAAAGAACCATTTCATAATTTTAATGGAAAACCAGGGAAACCTAACGAAATCACGGATCGAGGAATTTCATTCCCCTTGTCAACCTCCAGATACCTTGGAGACAAAATGAATCTCTATTTCCCAAAAGATCTTGGATCTTTTCACCACGTAGAGATAAAATCCACATCTGACTTGAAACCATACAAAAGGAATGACAGTGAATCCGAGAGAGACGCACCAGACCTGGAAAACCCCATGAGCCCACGAAACACTTAAAAGCCTTCAGAGAAGGTTTCTCCACCCTAAAATGATCTATTAAGTTCCAATGGAGTCATGCATATGCCTCCACAAACACTGCTAGGGGGACCTCAAAAGAATCATGGACACCATCCCTGGAGACCACTAGAGTAAACGACCACACATCTGGGAAACAACTCTTCATTCGGGATGATCCACACAGGGCCTCATGAAAGGGCGCATGTTGCAGAGGCTGAGGGAGAGCACCAGAGGACTCCGAGATCCATACAGGGGCAGAACCTAGAATTGATCCAGGATCAGAGGTTGAAGGAGCCAATAATTCTGCTTAAAACTCTCCTCCTATAGGAGAAATGGTCGAGAAAGTTTGAAAAATTCCAACACATGAGGTGCGTTATTTTGAGCTGAAGAAACATCTGTGTTCTCCAAAATGGACATTAATGGTTTCTCTCATTATCATGATGGTGATATTATTCTTATGTTACTAGGATAATTATTATGATAACCCCATGATACATTAATTCATGTTCTTATATATCCAATTTATAGGATATTATCTCATTCCTATCTTGGATATATATCCTTAGGTGACTAATTATACTAAGGAGAACAGTAGTTGAAATAAGAAGCTACAAAAATGAATTAAATTAATCATTATGTTTTATTGTGTAAAAGTGGTTTATGATTCTAATTTTAACATGGCACTAAACCTTTGGATCCTGGTTTTGTAACAATATTATATTTAAAATGAATTAATAGTCATTTATGAAAAATCATGGTCTCTAGATTTGGTTTCAGAGAAAGGTTTAGTTAATTTGGGAATTATGATTAGAGAACATTAGTGAAAACCCTGAGTATGAGAATAAGTAAATGTAATCCACAAATAATCTCTATTTTAGAAAAATTATAAACCTAGGTATCCCAAAAGATTTGAATTTAGAGTTAATTTCACGAAGGTATAATTTATATATTATTGACTTATTAACATATATTTTTTCTTAACCTTTTATATATTAGAAAATGGTGGGAACTCAAAGAAACCAGGGAAATAACCTATGTGAGGGATAATGTAGTGATTTATTGAATGACTTCCTCAATGACTTGGGAGGTAGAGATCAAAATTTCATATTAAAGTTTAAACCAACCATCTAAGGATATAAATAAAAACATGAATAATCTGGAACATCCTACTTATCTTAAAAGGGATAAACTATCTATCTTGTCTTTTATGTCGAAACAACAATTGACATTTAGTGGATCTTATGATCTACTAGTAATAGAATAATGGGACAACTCAATAGAGAATATATTTTTCATGCTTCAATATTTTGAGATGTATAAGGAGACTATATCCATTTATCAGTTGGGTTTATAGGATGATAAATGGTTGGTTTTGATTAATAACACCAAGCCGAAGGTTGAAATTGAAGAGATGGAGTTGGAAGAATTTAAGAAAACATTTCATTGAACGTATATCCCTAAAACTCTTTGGAAAAATAATAATATATAATTCATAGATATGAATCCAAAATAAGTTGATTCTATCATGGATTAAGAATAAAATTTAAAAAGGATTTTAAGGAAACCCATAGGTTTTGTTATGAACAAATATTGAAAAATAAATAGATTATTTAGTTGTTTAAAACCACACCTTAAAAATGATCTAGCTATTTGAGACATAGGGATTTATGAAGAAGTAGTGAAATTTTATCACAAAGTGGATACAGAGTTTATAAAATTATCCCATGGATATGGTGATACGAAAATAATAATGGAGTTTCAAGCTAGATGATCTAATGACAATGGTGGAAATAAACTCAACCACTCACATGTCTAAAATGTTGGAAGAAGCATAATGGGAACTACCTCTAGGGGATAGGGAAATTCTTCTATTATGTAAGATAAGGCCACTGATCTCATGAATGTAGAAGACACATGAAAAAGTTTGATAATACGATGGAAGAAAGGATAAAAACACTTATGGTTTAATGATTCAATTTTATAGAGAAAGGGCACTATGAATGCCAGTTCACTAATCCTCAAGTACTCGAGGATAATTAGTGTCAGCATCCACCAAAGGCAATGGAGAACGGGAAATATTATGACATCACTATAGATGAGGTATATCTTGAAAATGATTTGGTGATAGGTATGCTAGTTATTCATTCATTAATAGTGAAAATAATATTTTGTTTTGTTTTTATGAATTCTTTAATATCATCCATGTTTAGTTGAAAAATTAAAACACCACCTCAATATATGAATGTTTAGTTATATGTGATAATAGAAAATGGAGAAATTATTTCATCAAATTATATAACTCCCATAGTTAATGTTTGTTGACTAAACCTTTGAAAAAATCATTTCATACCTCCTTTAATAGATTTTGATTCCATTTAGATAATGTATTGAATATATTTATAAAAATTCAACATCAACTATTAGGAAAGTGAGAACACTCGTCACATCCTGAGGAAACCTCAAAATATGTATGAATTTAAGGAGGTGGATGAATCTCTTTTAGAATCATTATCTCAATTTTTGGTATTATAACCTTATGAGAAAGGATATATATCTCAAATAATTGGGACAAATGAGAGAATCATGCTCTAATAGATGTTGATTATAAGGGAATACCCTGATATCTTACCTGAAGAATTACCTAGAATTTTTCATGACAAAGAGGTTTTTCTACCAATTGATATTATTTTGGATCTTTTCCTATATCATAGATTCCTTATTGAAGGACCACCATTGATTTTGAAGAATTGAGGAATAAGTCACAAGATAATCTGGACAATGGTTTAATATTCATAGGTGCTTCACTATGGGGCGCGCCAATCCTCTTCATCAAAAATAAGGTTGTATCAATGCACCTCTATGTTGATTTTCATATGGTCAAAATAATCATGATAAATAACAAGTATCCACTACCATTTATAGAGGACTTGTTTGATCATCTACGTGTGTCATCAAATTTATTTAAGGTGGACCATCGGTGTGGATATAACCAATTAACGGTGAGGATAGAAGATATTCCTAAGAGATCCTTTATAACGTGGTATGGACATTGTGTGTTATTAGTGATTCCTTTCATAATCACTAAATGTACATCAACATTCATGGAATTAATGAATAGAGTCTTTAGCGATTACGACAACAAATTTTTTGAAGTCTTTATTGATGATATTTGATATAATCTAAATGAAAAGATGAGTATGAGGATCATTTTAATTCTATTATAAAAACATTATGAAGGTAGAAAAAATATGAAAAGTACCATAAATGTGTGTTCTATATAGAGGAAGTATCATTCTTGGGGAATGTTATCACCAATAAAGTATATTTGTGGACCCTTCTTAGACAAATCCTATCTAAAAGTAGCTCAGGAAAATATGTATAACAGATATTAATATTTTCATTTTTCATCAAGGGTATTACTGGTTATTTGTGAATAAACTTTCATGATTATAAAAACCATGAACCAAGCTGACTCGGAAGAGATAAATGTTTTTTGGGCCAGTGAATGATAAGACTGCTTAAAATAATTAAAAGGGAGTCTTATCACCAAACCTATACTCACACATCCAACAAGTGAGGAACACATTGTTGAATAAAATATTCTTAAAACAATGTATTAATACTTTTACTAATGAAATATGATAAATTTATATCTTGTGCCTTAAGGAAGTTGAAAATTCATGAGAAAAACTATCCCACACGTGATATGGAGTTGGCAGTTGTGATCTTCACATTGAAAATATTATAGAGTTATCTCTATGTGGAGAAGTGTCAAATATATATTGATCATAAGTTCATAAAATGTATATATTCAAATATAAGGAACATAATATGCTCAAGAGATGATGGTTAGGGCTCATCAAAGAATATGGACAATCAATCCACTACCATCCTTGTTAGGAAAATAAATTGTTGGATACTCTAAATATAAAGGACCCTAAAACATTATAATTGATGAGAATTGAGAAGGGTGGGATATTATTAGATTTTAAATGGATTGAAATTGGAATCATTAAGGAAGGAACATCATAAATTCTTTTTTAACTGAAAACTCAAAAATCACACATGTAAAAAAATAAAGGATTCTAAATGAAATGACGTGGAAATTCTGAAGCTTAAATTCATGAGAAATTGGAAATAATCAGAGTTTAAATTTTAGTATGACAAAGTTTCATGATTTGGCTCACAACTATTTGTACCATCAAATAAATAAATAAATATTTATATATTTATTAATGAACATATATCAACCATCTCTATTCACCCAAGTTCATCGAATGAATCGAGATATTTGAGATAATTATTGATGGGAAAATATGAAGAATGAAATCAATGAATATACATAAAATTACCTTGTATTTCATGAGGTGAATACTGAGAGGAAAACGTATAAGGGGGTGATGAAACCATTACCCATACCATCATGTAAATGGGAAAACATCACTATGCACTTCGTCATTGGACTTCTGAAGACATCCTGAGGAAATAATTCTATATGGGTTGTTGTGGATCATCTCACAAAGAAAACCCACTTTATCAAAATTCATGAGGAATTATCACAAGATAAACATATATATATATATATATATATATTAGAGAAGTTTTCATCCATTTTGGTGTACCAATATTTATTATATCTAATGGAGATTTGATATTCATTTTAATTTTATGGAAAATTATCTAACACGATCGAACCATTGAGCACAATTTCATTATCTATAATCACCCAAAAATAGATGGATAATATAAATAGACTATTCAAACACTAAAATACATACTTAGATAAAGATCTATGAACTTTAATAGAAGATATAACCAATATCTACCTCTGTTCGAGTTCTCTTACAACAATAGTTTCAAATCTGTCATCAAAATGATCCATATAAATCCCTTTATGGGAAAATATGAATAACATCAACATTATAGGATGTATTCGGTGAAAGTAAGCTATAAGGATCTATAATGGTCAAGGAAATGGTATAAATGGTGAAAACCATTCAATAACACAACAATGTATCCAGAATATTATTGAAGAGGTATTGAAAAAACCATCGTCATGACATAGTGGTTGAGGTTGGAGACAGGGTATTCCTCTACATATCTCCACTGAAGAGGATCAGTATATTTGGGATGAAAATAATGCTGAGTCCTAGGTACATCATCCCCTTCATGATTCGTGATCATGTAAAACCTATTGCCTATTGACTAGAAACTTTTCTAACCATGTCTAAAGGACCATATGTATTCCGTGTTCCTTCTTGTGTTATTATATACCAAATTCCTCACATGTATTGAATCCAAAGGTGGTATAGTTGGAAAATGGTCTCTGTTACGAGGAGCATTCGGTGAAGATCTTTTACCATATAGGTAATTTTCTGAACAACCATTAAACACACCTGTTCAAAGTACTATGGACGAAACATAAGTATAAAGGGAAAAAATGGGAAGTAAAGGAAGGGATGAAGGATTATTATGTGAATCTTTTTTTTGTAAAATGAAATTTTGAGGGAGAAATTTCAAAAGGGGGAAGAATGTAATGACCCAAAAATTTAACAATTGGTTTTCCCTTATTCTAATTTTGTTATATAGTATATATCACATATATATCCTAGATATTCTAATAAAATTATCGTTTTCATGAATGATGAATTAAATAAGTAATATTTATAGAAATTAAGGATCATATATGGATGAAATTGTTACTTGACCCTTGGAATATTAACATGACCATTAGGAATTGTAATATATATAATAGAATAGTGACCAAAAATATGAAATTAAAAATAATATTTATCCATGTAATAAATCAAAATATGTTATATTCATATTATAGTATAAGTAAATTAATGTTTTAAAAATGATAAATTAAGCGTATGAATTATTATAAACCATAAATGTTTATTTAAAATTTTATAATTAATATATTAATTTGAAATAAATTTTATTTTCATAAAAAGTCTTCATAAATTAATATTTTTTTCTTCCCATGATTATAAGATAATTTTATTAGAACTTAATTAATTTTTTAAAGTGTCATAAATTTTGTTTTAATTTTTTAAAAAATATTTTTCAAGGGAATGATTCTTTTAATTAAAAGATAAATTTCATATAAGAAGAAAATTATTTTGTTAAAATAGAGTTAATTTTTTAATTCTAAATGATAAAAAATGGTTAGGGTGATTTTCTAGGATGTTTCTAAAATAGTTTAATTTTTGGTGAATAGTGAAATACATTAATTTTCGGTATTTGTACAGTACTTGAATTACTGAGTCATAGATGCAATAATGATGATATAAGCCCATAACATCAAACTATCCTTAATTATTTTATAATATTTAGTGATAAAGTTCAAAATATTGTTCGTCTTGAGTCAAAATAAAGAATAGAAAAAATAGCCCTTTCCTTTTCTATAAATACTATCCCTTCTCCGTACACCTTCCAATACATAAATCTTGTCAAATTTTTTCCAAATAATATTCCATTTAACCTCCCCCACATCTAATATCCTTTTTTTAAAAAAAATTACCATAACCATTCAGTCTAAGGAGGCTCTCAAGGAGAAGAATTCATGAGGTAAAATCCTCTTTTTATTCTTTTAATTACTTTTAAAGTTATTTTTTTTCATATTCTCTCATCACATTACATTATCCATGTGGAAATATAAATTTATAATATCATATATACTAGAATTTTATTGTTTTAATGTAATAATCTATCATCAAACCTCTTCCCATCTCCCTTTTATTCATGAAATGAAAACAATTCTTGTGAGGTGTTGATATATCGCCTTGGAGGAAAAAAAGTTTTCTTTTTCATATAACTTCTTAAAGGATGGTCATAAAACAATTATAATGGTTGATACAGATTTTAATATGCATTTTATTAAAAATTTATGTTCTAGAACTAACATATATACATAATAATAAATAATATAACAAAACTAGTTCGTAATGATCGAAGACCACCAAAATTAACCTAAATGATTATCATTAACATTATATCAAATGAATCATCCTCATATATAGATATAATATAGTATATAATAACATTAAAATTATTATAAGTTCATTAATAACATATTATTTTATTTGAGGATAACTATTTTCATTTTACACAATCTACGATATATATATACAATTGTACCGATCCATAATCCAAGAAAACAATCAATCTCAAATGACAAAATTTAACACTATAAATAATTAAAATAGCCATAAAATTTAATAAAATTATAATGAATCAAATAAATGTATAATAGGTTATTTATTTACTAATAAATCATTATAATTTTATTAACCTGGGTATTAATGTGAAGAAACCATGTAGAAATAAGGTAAGAGGATTCTCAAACCCAACTTTTTTCCTTTTTGGTTATTCATATTTCATTCCAAATTTTTATATGGATGTCCTTTTAATATTATAAAAAAATTATGTCATTGTTCTTACATTTTATTTTTTTGTATATACAAGATTTTAATATGATTTTATGAAAAATAATTTGATTTTCCAAAAAACACTTTTTTCCAAAACATATTTTGACTCCCCTAGAGTTGTTTCTTCTTTGCTCAAGAATAATGAATATTATAAAAAATAAGGTTTTTCCCTTCCACATTTAGGAATACCAAATGTTTATTAAAAAATGTATGATATGAAACCCATTACTTATCCATGGGTTATTTTATGTCTATTATTGATATATATTATATATAGGATCCATGATTATGTAAATTTTATAATGTGATAGGAGCACCCTAAATTATATAGTTCCTAGATTCAATGGGTAATGTGATGTATCTCATGAGATAATGAGAAATTTTCTGTAACATGATTTAATATTTTTTCAAAATTATTATTTTATGATTATACACATATTGTATGCTCCAACATGGCAATAGATTTATTAAAAACTACATGTGGTATTTGACCACTAAGACAAGATATTTCATTTTTATTCATTTACACATTCCATGAATTTATCTAGTGCTTCCTCTCATGATTATGATAATAATTCTATTCTTATGTGATGATGATTATGATTATTCTCACCCCATGTTGAATTGATTTATGTTATTATCTATCCTCTTTTTGGGATTTTAGATAACCCCTTTCATTGATGTATATCATCAAATTTATATTTATACTACGTAGAATATGAGGGACAATAAGAATCTATATAAGAATGAATTAAATTAATGTTTCATATTTTTATATAAAAGTTGAGTATGGTTCTAATTTTCCCAATAAACTAACCTTTTGGATCCTATTTTGGTAATACTTCTATATTTAAAATTATTTAATAGTCTTGTAATAAATAATAGAGTCACTATATACTCAACAAAGCAAGGATCAATGATTCCACCAAAATAAACAAGTTTGTTATGAAATTTAACAACTCAACTGGTACTGTGTATATAAACACACACTAGACTTAGGTTTGAGATGTAAGAAGAAACATCCTCAGTACTATCCACAAGCTATCCTCTTTATGAATCCATGTATCTGGTGGTATATACAATAGATTTAATCCAAAGTTGTACTACTCCAAATGAACATTATCTTGGATGATGAAATACCAATTCTTCCATCATTGAGGGGGAATATCGGGTCGCACAACCTACAATGTGGATGAAAATTCCCTAGGCATATCCAAACTATTGAAACCGAGATTTTATTAATGATCATGGCCCTAATAAGGTCGAATATACCACGAGCAATCATCAAAACAAGGGTTCTATTCAGAATCTAAGATTCCTACTAGGTACAATGGCACCTAAATGGTACCATACATCAGAAATATAAAAGCATTCAATTACGAATTTAATCTCTAATGGTGATACCTACTTTAGTATAGCCGCATAAGAAATCATAAGCATCGAACCTATCACTAGGTTACACCAAAGGGATTTCACTAGGATATATACCTATCATTTAAGACCTTTCTAAAAGAAAAAAGGCCATAGGAAACCATTTACATTTCAATTCCAAGGAAACCAAATGAGATATTTAAACTACCCTTAAAAGTGGATTTAAACTAATGATACCACCTAAGGTACTATTTTTTGTCATTAAATTGATCACCTTTAATATTCAAACATTTAAAAGATTTAATTTAGAACTTCAAGTTAATATTTTATTAAAAAATCATTTTGTACGTAATTTAACTAACACCTCTAGAAAAAATAGAAAATTATGACAAATCTTCCTCTTTAAATATTAATCATTAAATAAAATGCCATCATAATTAGGATACTTATCATATAAATCCATTTTAATAGATATGAAGACTTATGAGGTTAATTATAATCCAACTTGGGTTCATTTGAATGAAAACAAACAGTAGTTTCTTAAATTTCAATGGTTCAAAAAAATCATAGTGGGTTATCCCATAAGAAACACGCCCCAAATGACCTTCCTACATTTAGTTGTGTATTTATAAAGTATATCATATTTATCTTAATACCTATGTTATAGAGTCACAATCCATTATAGAGGAAACCATCAACAGTTTAAAAATATAAATTACCCTTAATGGGTTTAATATAATAAGATTAAATACCATAACTGACCTACTAGTGTTGAGTCACAAAAGGGGTCAATAAGAAACCAATTAATTTCAACTCAAAATGAAATATGTTTTTCATTTATAACCATTTATAAATATAACATGATAATGTATAATAGATCGATCATATGGGATTCCATATCTAAGTTTATAAATAACCCATATACATTATAGACTGCAGACTATATAACATTTAATCGAAATCAAATCACTTTAAAATTTGAACATTAGAATATTTTAAATTTTAACAATGGTCTCTAGATATATATAAAAAGATCAAATGAGGGTTCAAATACATGAGTTACCTTTCCCCAATTTATAAGGTTGCAATACACCTTACAACTGAAAACATCATCTTGTTTAACCACAACAAATATTTTTTTACCAATCAACCAATTATATATAAAAATCATAACTAGGAACATTATCATAATCAGTAAACATAGAAGAACATGCTAATAAGAACAAAAGAACAACACATGGGAATGACATGCTAAATAATTAGGAAGCATGATAAAGAATTCCCTAATCATGGAAATAGATTAACAAGATAAATATATCTCCCTTATATTTTATTTAAACAATAATGTAAAAGAAATATCTAAATATGTAAAAATATAATCATAACACTCATATACCTAACATGGTATATAACATCTAGGATAATAAGCAGACAAGGAACATCATCACAATCAGTAAGAAGCCTATAAATTCAACTGCATGGCATGAAATATGCATGGTATGAGATTCTCTATGTGATTATAATGATGTCAGTAATGCTACATAATTTCTATACCGAGGCATTAGAAAATACTATAAATCTGATAGATCAATAAGTAGAATATATAACTCTAATAACTCAAGGTGAAATCATAATAAACTGTAACAATGAACCACATGAACAACAATACCATCCATGGCCACATGGACTTTCTCGCATAGGTGGGTTGATCAATCATAGACATTTCTATTTACCAAGTGTTAAAACACGTCTATTCTCTTGTAAACTATCCCTAAACAGTAAGATAAATGATAAAGAACCTCCCCAAAAACACATGATAACTTCCTGACATTACTTCATATAAAACCAATAGCTGGGCTGATAACCACATGGCCTCAAGCTCACCTCCCCATATAATAAAGGTTTTCATTTAGTAACGAGGGTCTAAGGAGTTGATAGGGGAGAATATACCCTCATGATTAGAGTATCATAGTGGTATATTAGAAAATAAATAATAGACAATTAAGGAAATAATATTAAATGAAATATAGGGCATTAGAAGAATAATATGAACTGAATATAAAAATTTAATTTCCAATATAAATCAATGCATCCATATTTATATGATGATACATAACCTAAAACATTAGACACATAAAAGGAAACAAGATACAATATTGTACACAAATAGAGAAATGAAATAAATTTTCCAAGGGTGAAATCCAAAAGCATTCTAAGAATAATCTTAGTCCCCTTCTCTTAACTCATAGGTACAATCATAAAATCATTAGTAACAATCCATGGTCTTGTGAACATGAGATCATATATGGTACCCTAGTGCAATGGAGGCCCAAGAAGGGTGAAAGATTAATTCCTAAAATTCCACCACTAATGGTGGATAAGGATAAATCCTATCTATGAATATAAGGTAAAACAATTGGAAAATATAAATAAATAATCAACTATTCCAAATTAATAAATACCATCATACATAGGTTTTTAAAGGAAACCTAGTGTCTCTACCTTCTTCAAATCATGGTGGGAATGATGATCTGAATGATAACCATATATATTAATAATATATATAGTTTAGTTATATACTACATACAACTATATGGACTATGAACATTTGGACATAAGTAGACATATTGTAACATCTTGTTACTGATATAATATGTATGTCTTTAAACTTGTAATGGATTTTCCTTTTTATTGACTTGGTAGAGAAAAAACATAATCGGTAGGATACCGATAATGGAAAACTCATACATTTGTTGGATTATCTGATTTAACCAAACATTTATGAGGGTTATTGGAGGGTTACATGCCATGTAACTATGTTACATGTCATGTAATGTTTTCAGGATGCAATTCATGAAAGGCTTCATGTTGGGAAGGGTACACATTGTGAAGAGTCATTACACGTCATGAATAATTTACATATCAGTGATTACTTTAAATAATTGGTTTTTTATTCAAGGTGAATGGTTTTTTTGTGGTTATGAATTTTAATTTTTTTCACGACGTGTATTGGAATTACACAAAGTGTAATACCCATACTGTGATTCTTAAACACGTAATGCAGCTGGTCTTTTTTTTTCCTACTCTTTAGGTTTTTTTCCCCAACCAATTGTCTTCACTATGATATATTGGAGCCTCTCAACACATTAGGATCCTCTTGTTTGTCATTAGATCATTGTGGAACATGCTGTTTGATTCCCATGTAAGCATTCTTTATTTTCCTTCATCTTTCGATCTTTATCCTCCTATGTGATTCCAATAGATCATTAGAAAATTGATGGATCAATGCTCTGTGGAATCGGACCCTATTACTAGGTAGAGTTTTGAGGACTTCTACACCATCATTCTCATTGAAGGGTGTCGTTGTGAGTGTTGAGTTTCTAGAGAAGGTAGGTAATTCTATCCCTATTAGCCATATTGATTAACCTTGTATTGGTTGATTTATTTAAAAAGATGATTTAAATTTAAATTCTATTTTTTCAATTGATTTATTAAAAACCCATTTCTAGTTAATTGGGATATTTGGAAATGTTTTTGACATGAGAATTTGGAAAATCCCTAATTCCATTGAATTGTGGTGTGTTTATGGAAAATTTTTAATTTAAATTTTTTAATTTAATATTTGGATTTGATGAAAATGATTTCAATTTAATTGGTGAATTCAATTGTGGGAATCAATCGTGCAATTGATATAATTCTGTTTTAATGGATTTAAAACTTGTGAAATTGGATTACAAGGATTTGATAGATATCTAATGGTTTTATCTTATTAAAGAGGCATGTTTTTTTTATTAAAACCTATATTGGTTTTAAATGAAAAATTGGCATTGATATGGAATAATGGGATTTAATTGTATTTTTTGCAGTCATAAAATAAATTACCCATCATTTATAGTGTAAGATAACATTAAAGCCTTAGGTAGTTCGTGAGTTATTTGGACACACTCTACCCAATTACAATGTTTTAAATCATACATTCAACAGTTCATTTCCCCGATGGGATAGTGACAAGTTGGATTAGGCCAGTGTCAGAGGGACATGGGTATACACATATTGCTAAGATCACATAGAGAGTAAAGAGTACTATAGATAGATATACCATCATACCTTTTGTAAAATGAAAATGTTTCTCTCCTATTTTATATTTCAGATACAACTATTCTTCAAGGTTGTTTGAACAACATTACATGCCTTCTTGAATTTATATAATGTAATGACCTAAGGTTTTATCAATGGAATTCCCATCTTATAATTACAACTTATAGTATACTCATGTTATGAAGATCAATGACATATAATAATAATAAATACTTTGTTACCATTAAGCATAATGTTACCACTTCTATGTTTTGAATTTCAAAAAGCTGACATATACAGTTGCGATCAGAAAGATGTTTGGAAACAGATAGGAGAAACGTAGTTTTTGGTGAATAGTAACCAATCCTTTTGAATATTAATATACCCTTATGAATATTAATATGACCCTTATGTTTAATAAATCAATCAAAATAATAGTAAACTTACCCATGAATGATTAAATAAAATTTATACATCTTATAAGTGACAATTTGACCATAGTAAAATTATTAGTATTTTTTTAAGTCATAAATAATTATTTATAAATAAATGATTAATTTAAAAGAATATTTATTTTCATAAAATGTGATCTTAAATTAAAAATCCTATTTCTTCTAGTTTTAAGATAACTTTACAATTCCTTATTCAATTCTTGAAAGCATTATAAAATCAGTTTTAATTTTAAAAATTATATTTTTCATGTAAATTTTGATTTTAAATAAAAATTAAATTAATAATATTTAAAAAATTATTTTTGAAAAATGGATCTTATTTTTGGATTATACATAACTAAAAATTGTTAGTTGATTTTTTTGGATTTTTCTGAAATACTTGATTTTTTGTTGAATAGTAAAATACATTAATTTACCACATAAATACATTATAAATTAAATCCACTATTCCTGACATCACAAGTGATTTAAGCACCCAAATCAGTAACTAACATGCCCTATTTAAGATTATTGTTTATGGAATCATCACTGTTTCTTATCTTGGGGGAACGGAATAAACTAATGATTAAAATATTAAGAAAACCCCTATCCCCTCTACTATAAATATCACCCTTGACACCCTCATTTTCTCACTCCTCTCAAGACTCAATACTTGCCTAAAACCTACCCAAACAGCTTCCCTATCCCCTAACCCACGTCCAAGAGCTTCTGGTATCATCAAAATACCAAGACTAGGTGGCTTAAGGAAGATATCAAGAGGATGATTCAAGAGGTAATTCCCCTCTCTTTTCCTTTAATTTACTTTCAATTTCATGTTCTTTTCTTACAATATCCCCACATATCCTCATCCACATGTTTTGGTAACTGATTTTTCTCGCATATCATGTAATTTTATGATACTAATGGGAAAATATATCATCCATCCCCCTTCCCCTCTTCTTTTTATTTTATAATGGATAACATTGTTTGTGTGGTATTAATTTATCACCTTCAAGAACACCATGTTTTCTTTTTTCCATTACCTACATCATATATGGTCATGAAACAATTTTTATTTTTGAACCCGATTATATTTTATGTATTATATCATATTTAATGTTATGGAATCAACTTATGTAGATATTACTAAATTCGTAAACAATATAAGTTTGTTGTGGTTGACAAACTGCCCAAATTAACCCCAAACGATCATCATTAAATTATTGTCTAATGATTCATTATCATGGCATGTAAAAATAACAATTATAACATAATTTAAGGTTATGTAACATCATAAATAACATATAATTACAGTTATTTATTTTTATCCACGTTTTAAATGAACTTCTATTCATGAATACAACATAACCGTCAAGAAAGCTATAAAAATGAACATTCCCGAACAACGAATTGAAGCTCTATATCTCATCCAAAGGACCATAAAAGAACCTAGTGAAATTTTATTAAACAATATTCTAGTTTAAAAGGTTCTAGAATTTATAATTTTTTAATATAGTGACATTACACATGACATTAAAGTAACGAAATTGTTTAGATACAAGGTAAGGAGAAATTCTCAAACCCATCTTTCTTTCTTCGGGTTCTCCCTCTTTCACTCAATTTTTGATATAGTTACTACTTAAAAAGAATTTATTCATCATTATATTACCTTTTATATGATATAAATTTCTCTAATCGATTTTATAAAAACCCAAGGTCATCCAAAAGAACAATACTTTCAAATAAATACACACTTTTTACTTCTTGAATATTGTTTCACTCTTCACTCATGGTTAGTTGTTCTATGTAAAGAATGTTATTACCTATTTATTCTTGGGACAAAATGTTTATGAATGCATTATTTATTATACGAATCCAATTTATTTACATGGGATATTTTATGTTCAAGTTATACATATTTTTAATGTGGCATGCATGATAATGTAAATATTATGATGTGACGGGTGCGCCCTGAATTTTATAGCGTAAAATTAATGTTATGATGTGACGAGTGCACCCAAAAATTATGTAGTACTCCAATGCATTGTGTTAGGTGGTGAATATAATGAGTTAATTAAATTTGATGTCTGAACAAGATTATATCCTTTTTAACAATTATGTGTGGTAAATGGCCACTAAGACATGATGTTTCATTTTTATGAATTTTCACATTCAATGTTTCCTCACATGATTTTTGATGATGATGTTATGATTATGATCAACCCATTATATATTGTTCTTATCTACACTTTACTAGGATTTTATCTCACCCATTTTTTATGTATATCCACTTGTTATTATTAGTGTTAAAGATTTTTCAAGGGACAATAATGAAGCTATAGAAGAATGAATCAAATAAATTTTTATGTTTGATGTTGTAAATGTTATGTTTGGTCCTAGTTTTCCAAAGACACAAAAACTTTTGATCCTTGAAGTGTAATACTATTATGTTTTTATCTTTTTAATTATGTAATAGAAATTTAAGAAAAGGATGGGTTTGTATAGTTGGTATTAGAGGAAAGGTTTCGATAATTTGGGAAACACGATTAGTAAACCCCAGAGAAAACCTCTAGTATTAGACTAAGTACAATTATGCACATAAAAAGCATTACATATGGATCCTATAAGTTATAATTTTATTGAAAATTATAAAAATAAGTAATCTATTTTTTCCAGACTCATTGAATTATGTTTTTTTCTTACCTTTTCTATTTTATAAACTGTTGGGATCCAGGAGAAACCAAGCCGACAACCCATGCAAGGGACAATGTAGTGATTTCCTGAATGAAAACCCTAATGCTTTGGGTTTTGGAGTTAAAAACTTCATGGGGATGCTTACCCAACTATCTATGTCTTTGAACAAAGACCAGAATAATGGGGAACATCCTACTTCACAAAATAGGGAGCAATTGGCTATTGAGTGTTTTATACAGGAATAGCCACCGATGTTTATTGGGTCATCTAATCCTCTAGTTGCAGAACATTAGGTCAACTTCATAGAGATGATCTTTCTTGTCCTACACTATTCTGAGACGGATAAGGTGGAACTATCTATTTATCATCTAGATGGAGAGGCCTATCAAGGGTGGGATTTGATTAAGAACTCCAATACATGCGACGAAATTGAAGATATGGAATGGGAAGACTTTAAGATTATGTTTCTTTCAAGTATTTTCCACGAAATATTCATAAGAAGATGGAGAGAGAATACATTGAGCTCAAAAAAAAGAAGGATAATCTATCATGTACTACAGAGATAATTTCACAAAGATTTCATGGTATGATTCAGGTTTTGTTATCAACAATTATAGACAATTTGATATATTCTATAGTGGATTAAAACCACACCTTCGAATGCTCGTGAAATTCAAGAATTTGGGAGTTATCAAAAAGGTTTTCCATGTGCTTTTATGATGGATATAGAGTTTGGAGAATGGTCCCATGGCCATGATGATCAGAAATGAAAGATAGTGTTTCAAGATGGGGGATCTAATGATAAAGGTGGGAAGAAAAATCAATGACCCACATGGAAAAAATATGGGATTTTCTATCATGGGAACTGCCTCAAAAGGATGGGTAAATGCGTCAATTATGGGAAAGAAATACAGCATTCTCAAGAGTGTAAAAAATAAATCAAAAGGATGGAGAATTTAGTGGAATAAAGGGGAAAACCACCCCTAGTCAAATGCTATAACTCTAGGGAGAATGGTCACTATGGAAGCTAGTGCACCAACCCTGAGTCCTCAAGGGTAATTTGCGTCAGCAACCACCAAATCCAAAGGAAAAAATGGAAGGCTTATTCCATCACTACTATGAATGTGGAGAAAGATAATGAAGTCATACAAGGTACACTTCCTATTCACTAAATAATGGAAGAATTGTTATTTGATTATGGTTCTACACACTCTATTATATCATACATGTTTCTAGAACTATATAATCAAATCCCTGAAACCTTGAAGTAGAGACATCTATAAAAACACCAAGTGGTCTAATCAGTGCAACCCAAGTGTTTGACTCTTTTCCCATTGGTGTATGTGGGATGATTCTTCCAGGAAATATTTTAATACTTCACTTGGTGTAATTAGATTCTATAATGGGAATGGATTGGCTCTCATTATATAGGGCACATATCAACTATTGGGAAAAATATTTCTTTCATATTCTGATCCATACGATTTTTCACTAAAAATGAAAGGAAGATAATGAATCTCCATTGAAAAATCCTTCAATTGTGTAGTTTTTGATTCCCTATAAAGTATCATACCTCCCAAATTTTTGAGTCATAGGAAGGTACCAACATTACAGAGATTACCATCAAAAGGGAATACCGTGATGTATTTCCCAATGAATTACCCGTACTTCCCTTAGATCATGAGGTAAGCTTATCAATAGAAATCATGCATGGATCTACTCCTCTCTCAAAGTGTCCCTATAGATTGGCCCCGATCGAACTAGATAAGTTAAATAAGAAACTGCAATAGTATTTGGACAAAGGGTTCATATGCCATAGTGTATCACCTTGGGGTTCATCGGTGCTCTTTGTAAAGAATAATGATGGAACAATACGGTTGTGTATCAATTATCGAGAACATAACAAGATCACCATAAAGAAAAAGTATCCTCTTACAAGGATTAAAGACTTGTTCGATCAGTTAAGAGGAGATCAATACTTATCAAAAGTGGATCCTCATTCTCGATATCATCAGCTAAAGGTGAAGAAGGACGATATTCAGAAGACCGCCTTCCATACAAGTTACATGCACAATGATTTTCTATTGATGCCCTTTGGACTAACTAAGGCCCCTGAAATATAAATGTATTTGATGAATAGAGTATTTAGACATTACCTCTTAAAGTTTTTGGTAGTGTTTATTAATTATATTCTCATATACTATATGAGAAAGGAGGAACACGAAGAACATCTATGACTTGTGTTGGAAACATTGAGAAAGGTGAAGTTATATGCCAAGTTCAGAAAGTGTGGCTTCTGGATGAAGCAATTCACATTCATAGGACATGTGATCACAAGTGAGGGAATTATTGTGGACCCTTTAAAAATGAAAGCGATTGAGGAATGGCCCAAACCCTCTAGCGTAACAGAAATATACTATTTTCTTGTATTAAATGGGAACTAACGATATTTTTTGGGAAATTTCTTATGATTTTCAAGCGTAGTAACCAAGTAAACAAGGAAATGGGTAAATCATGTTTGGATGGAACAATGTGAGGAATGCTTTAAGGAGTTAAAGAATATGTTGATCATTTCACCTGTACTCACACTACTGAAAAGTGGAGATAGTTTTGTGATATAAATTTATGCTTAAAAGAATGTATTGGGTTGTGTGCTCATGAAAATTGATAATGTGATAGCCTACACCTCATGAAAGTTGAATATCCATGAGTAGAACTACCCAATACATTATATAGAGCTGGAAGTCGTGATTTATCCTTGAAAATCCAACACCACTACCGTTATGGTGAGAAGTGTGACATATACACCGACCACAAGATCCAAAAGTATATATTCACACAAAAGGATCTCAAAATGTCTAATATGAGATTGTTCAATATAATAAAGGATTACGATTTCTCTATTCAATATCATCCTGGAAAGGAGAAAATGCTAACTGATGCTCTAAGAAGAAAATAACCTACTAATCTATCAATGTTGTAGACTGAGAAAGACCCTATCTTCTTGTATATGAAATGGATGGATTTGGAAATCATAAGGGTAGGGGATACACCCTACCTTTCCCAAATTACTATGCAACCATCATTCCAATAGATGATTATGGAGGAAGAAAGGGATGATCCAGAGTTACAATAGAAGGTGAATAAAGTAATGGAAGGGAAGATACATGAGCTCTATATCGATGATGATGGTTTGATTCTGCTTGAAATACGACTTTGTGTTCTTTCATCGCCTAGTATAAAGAAGGAGCTATTTGATAATGCACATAGCTCAACATTATCTATCCATCCTGGTAGTACAAAGATGTATCGTGATCTCTAGGAACTCTTCTAGTGGGACAACATGAAGAAGGATATTGTGGAATATATATCAAGTTTCTTAGTATGTCAGCATGTTAGAGCAGAGTGACAAAAGTCCAATGGGATGATGCATCCATACTTTATATCCATGTGGAAATTGGATAATGTCAATATGGACTTTGTCACAGGTCTCCCAAATACGTCCAAGGGAAATAATGTGATATAGGTTGTGGTTGACCGACTCACCAATACTACCCATTTTATCCCTATTTGGGAATATCTCTCAATTTTACAACTTGCAATGATATATGTGAAGGAATTGGTGAGACTGGATGGAATTCCAATATAGATTTTCGCTCATCGGGACCCAAGGTTCACATCTAAATTCTGGAGGATCCTTCAATATTCTTTGAGTGCTGAATAAAATTTCAGCCTGACCTATCACCCCCAAACTGATGGCCAATATGAAAAGACTATTCAGATGCTTGAAGATATGCTAAGATCTTGCACTTTAGAATTCAAAGGTGGATGGGATCATAATCTCACATTGGTTGAGTTCTCATTCAATAACAGCTTCCACTCAAGTATTCATATGGATCCATATAAATCATTATATGTAATAAGTTATAGAACTCCAACCTGTTGGGATAAAGTTGGGGAAATAAAACTACTTGTAACTGATCTTGTGAATGAGATGACAGATAATGTTCAATTCATCGATAAACATATCAAATATTCTCATAGTTGGAAATATATCTTTGCTGAAAACCATCTAATGGACTTGGAGTTCGACGTTATAGATAAATTATTTCTTCAAATATCAGAGAGTCATGCAGTTTGAATGAAAAGGATGCTATGCCCAAGGTACATTGTCCCTTTTGAGATCCTTGACCGCGTAAGAGAAATGGCCTATCAGCATTCAATTCCTCCAAATATGGATAATTTTCATGATGTGTTTCATGCATCAGACTTGAGGAAGTACATAACACACCCCTCACATGTACTAAACGTTGAGTGGTACAGATAGAAGATGATCTCTCCTATGAGGAGTAGCCAGTGAAGATTATAGACAAGAGAGAAAAGGTCTTACACAATAAGAAAAATCATTTTATCAAAGTGTTGGGGAGGAACTATAAGGTTGAAGACGGAAACTGGGAACCAGAAGAAGTTATGAAGGAGAATTACCCTCACCTGTTTGTTTAAAATGAAATTTTGAGGGAGAAATTTCATAAGGGGGGAAGAATGTAACAACCTAAAGTTTTATCAATGGAATTCAATTCATATAATTATGCCTTATAGTATAATTACATTAGGAAGAACAATTTAATATAATGATACTAAATACAATATGAGCATTAAACATAATTTTTTCACTTCTATGTTTTGAATTTTGAGAACATGACATATAGAGTTGCGATCAGTAAGATGTTTGGAGTCTGATAGGAAAAAAAATTTGGGACTACTATTCTACCCTTATGTATATTAACCTACCCTTATGAATAATAATATGACCCTTATGATTATTATATAACACAAAATAATAGTAACCTTACCATGGAATAATTAAATAAAATTTATGCATCATATAAGTGACAATTTGACCATAGTAAAGTACTGGTATTTTTGTAAGTCATAAATAATTATTTATAATTAATTAATTAATTTAAAAGAATATTTTGTTTCCTAAAATATGTTTATAAATTAAAAATTCTAGGTAATTTGTATTTATGATAATTTTATAAGACCATATAAAAATCTTGAATGAATTATAAAATCAGTTTTAATTTTAAAAACAATATTTTTCAAGTAAATTATTATTTTAATTAAAAATGACATTAATTATATTTATAAAATTATTTTTAAAAATTGGAATTTATTTTTGGATTCTACATATCGATAAATGGTTCAGATGAATTATTGGTATTTTTCTAAAATAATTGATTTTTTGGTGAATAGTAAAATACATTAATTTATAACATAAATACATTATAATTTAAATCCACAATTCGTAACATCATGAGTAATTTAAGCACCCAAATATTGAACTCACATACCCTATTTTATATTCTTGTTCATTGAATAATCATTTTTTCTTATCTTGGAGTAAATTAATAAACTAATGCCTAAAATATTATGAAAACCCATCTCCCCGCCACTATAAATACAAAAATTCACACCAGCATTTCCTCACACCTCTAATGCCTCAATCCTTGCATAAACTCTCTCCAATAATCTTCCCTAGACCTCCCTAATTCCATGATCTTCTAGTCTCACCAAAAGGCCAAGCCTATGTTTCTTATGGAGGATCTCAAGAGGAGGATTCAAGAGGTAATTCCCCACTCTCTTTTCCATTAATTTGCTTTCAATTTCAAGTTATTTTCTTAATCTCTCCCCACCTATCCCCATACACATGTTATGGTAACACTGTTATCTCACATATACTGTAATTTTATGATACTAATGGTAAAATATATCATCCAACCCCCTCCCCCTTCTTTTTATTTTATAAAGGAAAATGTTGTTTGGGAGGTATTAATTTACTACCGTCAAGAATGAAATGTTTTATTTTTTTCCTTTACCACCTTCAGATCTGGTAATGAAACCATTTTTATGGTTTTACCAGATTATATTATTTGTATTATATCATATTTAATTTTCTAGAACCAACTTATGGACATATTACTAAATTTTTAAACAAAACAAGTTTATTGTGGTCGAAAACTCTCCTGAATTAACCCCAAATGATTATCATTAAATTATTATCTAATGATTCATTTTCATGGTACATAAAAATTTATTAATAAGATAATTTCATGTTTTGTAACATCATAATTAAATTATAATTAATATTATAAAAAATAAACATTCGTGAATAATGTATTTCATCTTTATAACTAATCAAAAGGCCAATAAAACAACCCAAAGAAACAATATTTAACCATATTCATGTATAAAAGGTTCTTTAATTTCTAATTAATGAATATAAAGTCATTATATAGATTATTAAAGTGATGAAAGTGTTCAGATATAAGGTAATGGGAAATTCTTGAACCCAAATTTCTTTCTTCGGGTTCTCCCTCTTTCACTTTATTTCTGATACGGTTACTCCCTAAAAATCATTTATTCAACATAATATTAACTTTTATGGGATATAAATGTTCTATAATTGATTTAATAAAAACCCATTCGTTTCCAAAATAAGTCTTATTTCAAATAAACACAACCTTTTTTACTTCTTGAATAATTTTTCGCTCTTCACTCATGGATAATGGTTATATGTCATGAATGATAGTCCCTCATTATTTTGGGGACCAAATGTTTATGATTTCATGATCTAAAATTTGAAAACCATTTCATTCCATGGGTTACTTTATGTTCATTTTTTATATATTTTTTAATGTGGAATGGATGATAATGTAAATATTATGATGTGATGGGTGCACCCAAAATTATATAGTAAAAATTAATGTTATGATGTGACAGGTGTGCCTTGAATTATACAGAGCTCCAATCCATTATGTAATGTTATTAATCTCATGAGCTAATGTGAAGTGATGTCTGAACAAGATAGCTTTTTTCACAACTATATGTGGTACATGACCACTAAGACATGATGTTTCATTTTTATATATTGACGCATTACATGTTTCCTCTCTGGATTTTTTTATGATGATTTTATGATTATGCACACCCCATGCTATATTTTCCTTATCTATCCTCTTACTAGGATTTTAGATAACCCCTTTTTGATTTATATCCTTAAGTAATTATGTGTACAAAGGAGTTTTCATGGGACAATAAATGTTTATCTTTGATGTTCTAAATGTTATGTTTGGTCCTAGTTTTCCCAAGACATTAAACATTTGGATCCTCTAATTGTAATAATATTATTATTTTTATCTTTTTAATTACGTAATGAAAATTTAAGAAAAGGATGGGTATCTATATATAAAATCATTTATATAAATGTTTTATTTAAGCCATTATTTTAGAAATATTCCATTATTTGTAAGGCCTATGCTTAATGTATTTTTTCCATCATATGAACTGTATAGTATGATTTTCTTAAATATTATTTATAATAAAAAACTTATTTATTTTAAAATTTAAATCATTAATTTTGTTAATATATTGATTTAATCTATTATGGAAGCCTTGTTGAGGCCCTAATGGGTTTTTAGTGAAAACCCTACATGTGGCTTTAGGTGTTTGTAGATTACTTCTTTCAGGTTCGAGCAATGGGAAAAGATCACTTGGAGTTTGATCCAGCTAAGGAACCATGGTTGTGGTGAGAGGGTCCTTAAATACTAGGGGTTTTTTCCTCTATTGGTACTGGGGATATATTACTTTAGATTTGTTTATGTCTTTTTGTATTCTAGTACGTTACTCCAACTAGAGCTTCCTTTGTTATGAATACTGCATTGTTTCTTTTTATTCAGCTATGTTTTGGGGAAAATTCATTCCAAATTTCATGTACGTGATGATAGGTGATATTTTCCAACCCATGGAGAACGATAATTCCCTTCGTGTGATATTAGGGCTGGATCGGTTATCGGTTTACAAGGGCACCGAGGCTAGTTCATGAAAAAGTTGTATTAGGGGTAGGTAGTCTTTTAGATCTAGTCTTGACGTATGTATGCATTTGTAAAATCTTGCTGGGGCTTTGAGGGAACATGTGATTGAGTACCTAGCCAGATCTCACCAAAATTAACCTTAATTAACCATGGGTGGTTAGGGAAATACATCTTAAAGATTTTTTCTTGTATTTTATTTATTCTGATTTGGATAGAGTGAAAAACAAATCTTGTTTGTTCTATCTATTGGGAATAATTTACCTTGTTTCACTATTTCAGTGTTAATCTAATATCCTCATTGTTGACGTCTGATGTTTTTTAGAATGATGACTCCAATAATACGTGTGAATAAAATCTAATATCAGGATTATGCTAAGCCTCAGTAATTGTGGTAGATCCTAATTTGGTTGAGGTTATTGTGCATACAGTCTACACTCTAGGATAGTAACCACCACTAGTACTTGTATAGGCTCTAGATGTGGATCCTTAGGGGGATGTTGTTTGAAATAATTCTAAATATTTACTTCGCAAAAATTCACCAATTTTCAAAGGATCTACTGATCCCCAAAACCCTATGTAATGGATGGGAATGATAGAATTTCGGTTTGAGTTTTTGGAGACACAGGATGAGATCAAGGTGAAGTGTGCCACCTTTTTGCTGGAAGGACCAAGATAAAGATAGATGGAAATAATGGTTAAAAAAAATTATTTCATAGACTATAAATACTTCAAGGTTCTTTTCACCGATTAGTTATATCCAGATTCAATGGTGTTGGTTAAGATTGTATATTTTTTCAATCTTGATCAATATGAGAGAACCATGACAAAGTATTCAAATTACTTTACTGATCGTGTTCAGTTTGTGTCTAAGATTATATCTAATGAAAGGTTGAAGGCTCAAATGTTTGAGTAGGGACTTATATTAGATAATTTCGCTCATATTTTATTCCTGATGTTTCCAACTTATGCTGATGTTCTGGATAGGGTGGTGATGGTAAAGATGGATCTGTCTAGAAAGTCAGGGTTATCAGGAGTTTTTTTCCTTCCTAGTGGAAGCATGATTTCCTTCAAGGGGAAAATGTGTGATGATTCTCAAGACAGATATCAATGGAAGTGTCATTCCAAACCTCCTATAGCACTAGGAATAATTATTTTGTTTTTTCTACCATTGTGGAAAGAAATAACATTCAAGGAGTGTTTTTACTGAGGGACCAGAGAATTGTGGATCCTATAGATGTTCAGAGAAGTTATAGAGATTTTTCATAACTTTTATACTCCACATTGTGGAACAATGTCACTAGATTCTTCTAAACTTATAGGTATATAATATTCTTCAAGTATAAAATGGTTCCAAACACAAGAATTCATAATAAAGATTCTTCACATAGTGGAAGAGTCTCTAGAGGAAGCAATCATGGGTCCAACAACAGTGAGAGGTGCCATTACTAAAGCATCATCATTAGTGAATACTCTATTTGATGTTGGTTTATCTCACTCATCTGATTCAACTCATAATTTTAATTTGATAAATTATCCTATGAATCATTTATCTTGTGCAATGGATATTACTACACCCATTAGAACAAATCGATAGCAGGATCTCTGTAGTCATTCTTTTTATTCTATCTCTTAGATGTTGAGCTAGATTGTATTTTTCTAAACCACAACATGAATTCTATTCATTTTATTTTTAGGATTTATTATCTCATTCAAAATAGTTCATGGATTGACTATTATCATTGGTATGTCTACCTTATGACACCCAGTGGTGTGTCTCTTATCTTTCATGGAGAATGGGTCCTAAGGTTGAGCAGAGAGAGACCTTATGATTTAGAATTTAATAAATAAATATTTGTGTTTACTTTTTTTATAGAGAGGGAATTCATAAGTGGAAATATCCATCTAATCATAGTCATATTCTTATACATGTTTCCATCTAATTTCTATGGTATACCACCAGAAATATAGGTAGATTTTTCTATTGATTTAATATCTGTTACTCAATGAGTTTCTATTCAATATTACCACATTTCACCAGCTGATTTAAAAGACCTAACATCCCAGTTGGATGATATTATTGGGAAAGGAAATATATACATGAGTTTGTTACCTTGGGTGGTGTCGGTTCTCTTTACAATGATGTATGATGGTTAATTTTTCTTATGTATTTATTATCGTAAGCTCAATAGAGTTATGGTAAAGAAAAAAATATCCATTACCACAGATTGATGATCTGTTCGATCAATTGAAAGGGAAAAAGTTATTTTTAAATATTGAACTTCGATCTAGTTACCATAAGTTAAGGATAAAGGAATCTAACATTCAAAAAAATTCCTTTTGGAGAAGGTACAACCATTATGAGTACATAGTTACGTCCTTTGGTATAATAAATTCTTCTATAGTTTTCATGGATTTGATGAACCTTATTTTCCATGAGTTTCTAAATAACATTGTTGTAGTCATTGTGGATAATATCATCATTAACTACAATTCCATGGAGGATCATGTACATAATCTGATTAATAGTTAAATGTCTATGATAAATCATAGACTATACTCCATGCTTTCATGATGTGATTTATGGATTTAGGAATTCAAATTCTTAGGACACGTGGTGTAAGAAAAAATAAATATTAGTTGATCGTGATAAGGTGAAGGGTGTTATGACTTGTGAGAAACCATGAAATATCTTGTAGATTTAGAGCTTCTTGGTATTAGAATTATATTACCACAGGTTCATAGAGGACTTATAGAAATTATATTCTCTGATGACTGCTCTTTCTCAAAAGAGGGTGACGTTTACATAGAATGAAAAATGTAAGAATTTTTTTTGTTGATCTGAAATGCCTTTTGACTACTATGAAATTATTGACTCTTATAGAAGATGGGTAGGGCTATGTGGTCTTTTTTGATGCATCAAGTTCAGTCTTGGGTTGCATTCTAATAAAGTGAAATCATGTCTTTGCTTAGGGATCTCTTCGGCTTAGGCCACATGAGAAGAATTATCCTACACATAACCTTGAACATGTAGCTATGATGCATGCAATTAAGAGTTGATTGAATTAACATTATGAAGAAAGGTTTAACATGTTTTTATACCAAAAATCTTGAGAAATATCTTCTCCCAAATGGAATTGAATCTTCACAAGAGGCATTGGTTGTGGTACCTGCAATCCATTGACTTTGACATCACCTATAACCCAGGGAAAGGGAATGTTATTACTGGTTATTTAGGCAAGAAACTTATAACCCAGGAAGTGAAGGAATATATATAAGAGTGTAATTTAATGGATTTATTTTCATAATTGTATATTGAAGTTAGAGAGAATTGGGATGAAGTTTCTCTAGCCAATGTTTGGTTGACATCCACTCTTCTCGAGTTGATTATACTGGATCAGGAACTTGATGATGAAATTCATTTCATTAGAGACTATATTTATGGTGGGGAGATAGTTTCCCAGTGTTCTTTCTCCAAAGAGTGTGTTCTATGTTATCAAAATTACTTTTTTGTGCTATTTGTGGCTGAAGGCTATAATGAGGGATTTTCATAATTCCTAGTGGGTTTTGTACTCAAGAAAAAAATACGATGTTATATGACATGTGGTGGAATATCTGGTGGCTTGGAATGAGTAAGGGAATTGCTAAGTTTGTTTCTTATTGTTATACAAACTTGTAGGTGAAGGATATGCACCAGAAACCTTCAGGATTACTTCAGCAACTCCAAGTTCCTACTTGAAGGTTGAATGCAATCTCTTTGGACGTTATGTTTGGATGTCCTCATAAATAGAGAATGAAGAATTTGATATGGATTGTGATTGACATGCTAACCACGTCATCTCACATCATACCCATTCGAGATACCAAAAATGTTGAGGAGTAGGAAAATATCTATGTAAAAGAGATTTTACAGTTTAACGGAGTTTCAATTATATAATCTCTAATAGGGATCCTTCGTTCACATATTGATTTGGGGAAGCCATCAATAAGAACAAGGATCTCATGGCCTTTTGACCATGACCTAATAGTCCATGATCATAATGGCACATTTTGAGGGATTATATAGATGACCTTTTAAATCTCTCTTGTGTAGGTCGGAGATTGGTGAAAGTTATTTAATTGAAAAATGATTAGTTCAAGTGATGCAATCCAATATTTATTTAATTAATTCATATAATGTTGATTTTATTGAGCCAAAATATGTCTTATGATTATCATCGCTACAGACCATTGGAGTTATCAATTGGTGACCAATTGTTTTTGAATTGTTCACCCTTTTTGGGTCATCGTTGGCTTGAGAGGCATTGGAAAATTTCTCCTTATTTTGTGGGACCTTTCATGTTTATTGAATAGATGTTGAAAGTATCATACTGTATGAAAATGACACCATAGATAATGTTGATACATAATGTATTCCATCTATGATAGATAAAAAGGTATCTCTAGATCCATCCAATGTTTTTCGTGGGAGTGATCTTGAGATTGAACCTAATTTATCTCTGACTTAACAACCAGCCAGGATAGATGATTTTGAGACCAATTTACTTTATCGGAGGATTATACCTTTGGTTCATGTGCTATTAATTCATGGTTCTGATAAACATGAGGCATGGGAACATAAGGAACTGATGAGAGAGTAGTGGCCTCATATTTTTGGCATGGAAGCCTTTTCACCGGATTTATGGGGACATAATGCTTTTATGGTTGGGAGGTTCTAACTTCCCATTATTGATCTGAGAGGTATGTATCTATCCATGTCACATTTTTTTCATTTCATTGACTAGGTAGGGTTGACAATAAAAGGGAGGATACGTATAATTGAGAATTCATATTTTTATTGATTTTATTCTTTAACTGGCCTTTTGTTCAGGCTGCTGGAAGGTTACATGTCGTGTAACTATGTTACTCTTAATGTAATGTTTTCCAGATTCAAGTCATGAATGGATTCACATTGTTAAGGGTACACATCATGAAGAGGCATGAAATTTCATAAATTATTTATAGATCAATTTTTAACTCAGGGCGTCAGGTTTTAATTTGAGGAGACACGTTTTTTACCAATTACAAATTTTAAATGATTCATGACCTGTATTGTTATTAAACATCATTTAATACCCCTACTATAGTGTTTCTTGTTTGGTATTTTTGGATCCTCTCTAGTTTCTTCTCCCTCAACCCATGTCCTTCCCTAGGTGATCTTGGAGCCTTCCAACCCTTCTATATCCTCTCTTTTGGAATTTTATTGTTGTGGCTCCTACAATCTGATTATCAGGTAAGAGTTATATCATGTTATTTTTCTTTTGATATTTCTACACATTTGTTATTCCAAAAAATCAGCCTAAATTTGATGGATCTGTGCTCTATGGTGGTGGATATAGTTTCTAGGTCGAGTTCTGAGGTCATCTACATCTTCGTTATCGTTGATGGGGGATGTTGCGAGTGTTGTGTTTCAGGAAAAGGTATGCAGTTCTCTTTAGATTAACCAAATTGATTAACCTTGTATTGCTTCATTTATTTCAAAAGGTGATTTAAATTTAATTTACTAATATTTATTTCAATTTATTTATTAAAAATCCAATTCTAATGAATTAAGAGATGTGGAAATGGTTTCAGAATGAGAATTTGGAAAACCTTGAAATTCCATTTAATTGGAGTGTGTTTATGGAAATTGGTTAATATAAATTGTACAATTTAAACTGTTGATTTAATGAAAATGATTTCAATTAAATTGTTCAATTTAATTGCGGGAATGAATTTTGAAATGGATTG
Organism: Viscum album; assembly: GCA_963277665.1. Taxonomy (NCBI): domain Eukaryota; kingdom Viridiplantae; phylum Streptophyta; class Magnoliopsida; order Santalales; family Viscaceae; genus Viscum; species Viscum album. The sequence continues at coordinate 953,414,893 of OY728143.1, read as the reverse complement.
AATGGTTTTTTATGGGATCTCAAACCTGTGAAAATGGATTAAAATCATTTGATTGAAACCCAATGGTTTTATCTTGTTAAAGAGGCATGTTTTTTAAAACATTTTTTGGTTTAAAATGTAAATTTGGAATTGAAATGGAAGAATGAGATTTAGTTTTATTTTAATTAACCTTAAAATAAATTTCTTATCTTTGTTTTGTAAGTTCACATGAAATCCTTATGTAGTTGATGTTTTATTTATACACACACTATGATATTACAATGTTGTAAGACATATATGCAATAGGTCACAACCCTGATGGGATGGTGATGAATCACCTTTATCTAGTGTCAGTGGGATGTGTGTATGTACTTATTTTATAGATTACTTAGAGTTTGTGGAGTTGTATAGAGAGAAATACTATCATACCTTTTGGAAGATGAAAATGGTTCTTACGTGGTTTATATTCGAGATATAAATATATTCCAATATTGTTTGAACTTTGTTACATGACTTATAAATTTATATAAACTATTTTATATAAATAGTTTTATTTAATCTATTGTTTTCAAAATATTCTATCATTTTTAAATGTTTTTAAATTATTTTTTACCTCATTTGAACTGTATAGCATGATTTGTTTAAATATAATTTAGAATGTCAAATATAATTTTTTTATTGAATGAATTAATTTGGTTAATCTATTGGTAGTATCTATTATAGAATCTTTTTTGATATCCTAGTAGTCTTTTTAGATGACACCCTACTAGTGACTATATGTGTTTGTATATTATCTTCTTCCAGGTTCGATCAAGGGTAAAGGATCTCATGGATGTTAATCGAGCGATTGAACCATGGATTTGGTGAGTGCATCCTTAGGTACTTGGGATGTTTTTTCTCTTTTTGTATTGAGGTTGTAGTACATTGGCCATGTTTATGCCTTATTATATTATAGTATGTTAGCCCTAATGGATATTCCTTTGTTTTGAATACTTTCTTTTTTTCTTTTTCTACCATTACATTTTATAGAAAATTCATTCCCACTCGCATGTTGTATGACGCCAGGTGATAGTCACCAACTAATGGGGATTAGGAAAGCCCTTTAGGATATGTTAGGTATGGCTTAGTGATAGTCTTACCAGGGTACCTAGCCTAGCTCGTGACACATATTCATGGAATACATTCTGCTAGCTGGACTAGGGAAAAACTCAGAAATCCATAAAAAGTCTAAATGAGCCTGTAAAATTAAGAAAAGGGTAAAATCACCACATATAGTAATTAATGAGAGATATAATTCTCAAAACTCTATATGGTGGGTGTTTTCCCTTGCCATCACCTAATAAAATGCATGTGGTGCATCAATACCACCATCTAGATAGTGTTAGGGGTGTGAGACATCTACCTCAACACCTGATGTAAGGGAGCATGAATTTCCATGACCCACAAACCCTTACAATCATATCACAAGAATTATTAATGGAATATTAAAATTAATTGTAATACATTTCCTCTTAAGATAATAGATAATCACAATATTGCTAAGGGCTTCACATTTATTACAATTGTATAAATATGTGTTTATTACAATTAAACACGTGTTGTGGTCATACTACCGAAGTCATTCCCAATTAATTTAAACCATTAAATTTAAAATATCCATATTATTTATCAGATAATGGTAATTTATAATCAAGGCTTTCCATCAAACTTAAATGGTGGTTAGTATTTTAATCAAGTAATCAAATGGAAGTTCATTCACCCTTATTCAGTCTATTTAAGAATAACATTTTAGGCAATGTGAAAATCATTCCTCTTATATAGTAATAATATAAAGTCATATGAAAACACCAATTCCATAAGGGAAATGAATATATTAATCACTATTAAAATATTTTATTTTAGAATTCAATACACCTCATCTGAGGGGGATCATTATAAAGATAACATTATTATCAAATAGTTCATTTATCCCAACCAAGAATCTCACGATAGATTCATAACATAATTCAAAAAAGGGATCATTTTAGAAAGATACCAAACAAGGAAAGTCAATTTCATTGATCAATGTAGCACTTAGATGGTTCCATTTTCAATTAACAATCTACATACATGGGAAATTAAAAATATAAGTGAAGACAATAATGTAGGAGGTACTTTGAATCAACTACGGATTTATCTCTAAGGAAAAATCCATTCACAATCTAATATGAACACTTAGAATACATTTCAGGAATTTAATCAATTAAAAAATAAACAAAATTCACCCAAAAAACCCAATTTGGTTCATATAATTTTTTTATAAATCCCATAATTCATTATAATAAATAAACATGAGTAATACAACATGTGTAAACCAATTAGAAATGAGGAACTCATTTTAGGGTGATACGTCACAAATATCAGCACATAAAAAATGAAAATATTTATAAATCAATAGAAACATTGGGAAACAACTAAAAAAACATATCTTATACCAATAATTCTTCACTCATTTAATATGATGGGTTAGTTTTGGTCGAGTTGTAAAGAAACTAAAGAAAAAAACATCCACCCTAAATACAGGTTGAATGAGCTCACCCAAAAATAGCGCAACATATATGAAAATAAACTATGAGAGGAAGGAAAAGGATTAAATGGAATACTTATAAGGATCCAAAATGATCAATTATGTTCAAAACATAGTCCGGATACTTACGATATCTCTATTCTTGTTTTGATAGGTGGAGGAATCTATAGGAGATAAAGGGAGGATCCATCCATTCTAATTGGAATAGGTAAAGAGAAAATTATATTTTTAGTTTCATTAAGTGTAATATTGTAAATTCACACTTCAAGACATGGTCACATTTTTTGGCCACATTTTTGGCCAAATAATGTACCGAATGTTCTTCCTATACTTCTTTGCAAGGGAGCTCTCATAGTTTATTTGCACTTTTTGGAAAACACTTCGTAAACGGTGTGATTTCACTCTAAAAAAATTCTATAGAAAACCAGATGGTCATGTTGCCCTTCTCGAACAGTTAGAGCAAACTTTGTGAGACATCCATCTCTACAAGATTATAAATATGCTTTCTCTAGGTGGCCTGCGTGGTTTTAAACTGATGTGGAAGTACTTTCACATTCTTTGCCACATCGTTTTTATATTTTTATTGACTTTCTTATACCAAAATTGTTTTTTATTAAATAATTGATAATTGTTGTGTTTTTCTAAATTGGTGTGTAAAATAACCATTTTTAGTTTAGATCATGTGTTTTTAGTGTTCATATTTTCATTCTAAATGAATCATAAATTAAATCATTCTTTTGAATTTGACTTTTTGTATTCTTTTAGTTTTATAATTTTTCATTCTAGTTATTTTATCAATTCTTTAATTCATTAATTCTCAAAAAATTAAAATTATAAGTAAATAAATTATTTTTATTCTTATTTCTTTAATTTTATTAACAACATAATTTTATTATATTAATAATTTTATTAATTAATTAATTAATTAACTAATTAGTTGATTAATTAAGGAATTTAATTATTTTAATTGGTTTTAAATTAATTTTTTGATAATTTTTAATCCAAATAAATTCTGTCATTTGAATAATTATTAATTAATTTTATTCATTCTTTTTAAATTTTTTTTATGTTATAACTATATTGGTTAATTTTATTTATTAATGTACTTATTTTTTAGTTTTATTAAATTATCGATTTCTAAAATTTAATTTAATTGTTGCTCTATGTTTTGCAGGTGTTCTGGTAGCACCCTGTCATGGTGCCACTGTCTTCACCCTCTCAAAGTTCCACCATCTTCTCCCAGGCATGGTGTCACCATGTCCTTCTCCTTACATTCTCACAAAAACTGTGAGCATCACTCACGGTGCCACAAAAACTAGAAATTGTATCTCTTTGTAGTTCCACCATTTCCATCTTCCTCAAACCGTTTTATGCCATAGTTTACATTTTTTGGTTTTGGCACAATTTCACACTCCACTGTCTGACTGCTTTCATCATGGTGTCGTAACCACCCTTTCATATGGAGTTGTAGCCACTAATCTTCTGGTGCTACCAACACCACCATCGCTTACCCTTTCCATTAGCCAAACCTTCATCCTATATCCACTTCTCATTTCCCTTCCACTTCAACCACAAGAAGCACAAAAAATTGAATAAGTACACAATCAAGAAAATCAGTAGCAGTAGACAGAAACCTGTAGATCGATCACACAACACGAAGAATCCCCAAATTAAATTTTCTCAAAATTTAAATTGAAACTCGATTTGTTTTCAGATTTACAACTCAAACCCTCTCCCTCGCCAAAGCTCTGAAACACCGAGCCTCATACTCCACTCATATACCTTCCACCACATTTAAGCCACCACCTGTTTCCCTTCTCCCTACTGTCTAGCTCAAAACCTCTCTGCAACAAGCCCATCACAAACCCGCACCATCTTCTCTATCCAACCATCACCTCGATATTCTTCCCCTTGCGCAACATTTTCATCATCATCCAATTCCACTGAACAACTAAACTAGGCCAGATCCAAACCTCTACGCCATCGCTCGAGCTCCCTCCTGACCACTCCAAGGTGGCGCCGTTACCTACCATTCCCATTTCCCAAAGTCACCTCCTCTCTTCGACTGAACCTGAACAAACGCCCCTTCTTCATTTTTATTTTTTTCCATTTTAGTTTTTATTTTATTTTATTTTATTATAACATATAATATATATATATATATATATATTATGTAATATATAAGATATACTACACAAAAATAATTATATGTTTAATAATAATAGTATATAATATTTTATATATCATAATAATATAAATATTAATAAAGATAATAATTATATTTACATATTTTATTAATAATAACATTAGATATTATTATTATATGTATATGTATGAGTATTATAATTAATTTCATGTGGTGATATAATATATGGTATAGAGTAGTTTCATTTTTTATGACTCACGTGCGTTTTTTGTAGAGCGAGGGTTGTGGCCCGGTGCGTGCGCCCCATTTTTTCAGTTATGAGAAACTGCTCCAGTGATCTGAGTGGATGCAGTAGAACTCTGAAAGCTCCACATGGAGGTTGAAAAACACTTCAGACAAGATTATAGAGATTTTGATTACTGGTTCATCAACATTCATCATGGGTACTAGGTCATTTACTCACTAGAGGGAAGGAAACATGACATTCATTCATCTATCCAGACTGGGGGAGTGGAAGAAGAGAAACATACGACATTCACAAAGAAGAGTCCAACCATTAGTGCAGAAGTTCACCATTTAATACCTTGATTCCCAGGGAAGGACAACGAGCGCACTTCAGCACCTCATTTCCCATTCAGAATTATGAATTGGAGCTTTCAGAAGATCAATTAGGGAGACGAACATCTTTATTTTCCTTATGCTCTGTTTTTTTGTAACTTATTTCAACATGAACTTCATTGATCTTAATTGTATTTTTTCACTGAAGCCAACCATTATGTCGGGATAAACCCCTTCAAGGGGGGGGGATAAGCTTTCTGGTTAGATTTATTTATTCTAATTTATGCACTACATATTTTTATGGATCATCTCTCTCACTATTTGTAGGACAATATTATATTCAAAACAACAAGGTTGAGCGAAAACTAAACTTGTTTCAAGATAAATGATAACTATTTCAATCTGATGAATTCATTGAAAAACGAATCTTCATCAAATGAGAGAGACACACTATCTTATCTGCTTCCGCGCACTCACCAGTTCACCTTCACTTCCTCACACACTGATTTTCACTCACTCCACTTCACCACCACCAATTGTTTTTGTTTTTTTTTGTGCATGTTTTTTTTATATTAATTTTTTAGATCACCAAACACAACATTAGGCCTCCATGTGGTTTGATCCTGTCTTGCCTTTCTTCTAAGTAGTATGTAGGTTATAAATTTTAGTTTGTCTCTTGTGCCCAATGACATGTGCGCGTGAAAATTTTGGCACCGTTTTAGGGAGCCTATGTGCGATATTAAAAAACAAAACAAAAATTCAAAAGAAAAACAAAAAAATAATTAAAAAATATGCAAAAAGAAAAAGTGAAATGCCAAAAAATTGTGAATCTAATGCATGAAAACATGGTCTATGTCTAAATACATAATACCTGGTAATCCTGAAATTGATAAGAAACTCAAGGTATTGAAAAATAACAAAGACAATATCAAAATGGATGATAAATAAAATTAAAACTTGAAAAATCCACTTCCTGAGAATTTGAACCAACCTGGAATGATGAACCTCCCTAATAATGAGATAGGTGAGAGGCATGGTTTGAGAGAGTTCTTGCTTCTTTCGGTGTCTAGTAACTCGTCATGCATTAGACTCTCTCGTAGGTCCAAGAATTAAAAAATCATGTATTCCATGCTTAGTCATCTGCCTACCTTAAATGGAATTCCTAGTGAAGAATCTCTTGGCTTCATTAGAGCCTTTTATTATAGATTCTACCAGCTACCACATAAGGGTCTCAGAGAGGAAGAGCTTCAACTAAGAATGTTCCCCTTCTATCTCAAGGGTGATGTTAGTTCTTTGTTTCAATAGTTATTAGAAGAAATAATTGTCACCTGGGTTCATGTTTATAATGATTTTAAAAATAAATTCTATCCTTGGAGGTTGACATCTGAAATTAGGCACAAAATAAATGGTTTCCATTAGGATGAAGGAGAACTATTTCACGACGCATGTGATATGTTTGTAGGCTTTCTTGAAGAGTGTCCAAACCATCAATGTACACCCCAATTCCTCATGGACACCTTCTACAATAGTTTCACCCCTTACCACCAAACCTTGGTGCATTAGTCTTCTGGTGGAGACTTTAGTAATAGGACTACTGAGGTGATCAAACAAGTATTTAATACCTTAACTCAAAACTATCAGCTAAAATGATATTGGTGGAGAACCATTGTGAGAAAGGAAACTGACCATACTCTTCATGCCAAAGCCCAAGCTGTTGGGTCATTTAATGAGAGAATACATCATATCCTTAATGAGCAGTGCCACCCCTGTGGCTTGTAGGGCCATTCTCAAACCTTCTGTCCAAACTTCGATATGCCTGTCTAGCCTCATGAGAATGCCATCTTTTCTAGAAATGGACCTCAAATGCAGCTTAGGGAAGATCCTTTTTCAAACACCTACAATCAGGGGTATAGGAACCACCTGAACCAGTCATGGAGGGAGTAGGGTGTTACCCAACTTACTACCCCTCCTAGATTCCCACGGCCTCCTAGGTAGCAATTCCAACCCCAACCCCAACCTACGAATGAGTCATCCAACTCAAAAGATGAGGTGAGAGACATGTTCCATCAGATGATAAGGATGTTTGAAGGATAAAATTCCAAAAATGATTATGATAATGTTCAAATGGATGTGATAATGAAGAATTTAGAAATTCAAATGGGGTAGTTGGCTAGGGACACTGGTAATAGTGAAAAGGGTAGGCTGCCCAGCACCACTAAAGCCAATCCAAGGGAGAATTCCATGACTTTGACCACTATAAGTAGTCTTCACACTCACCAAGAGCCTAGGAAAGAACCCAAAATTCTGAAAATGAGAAACTAGATGAAGCGGGACACTCAAATATGGAAGAACCTCAATCTGTAAAACTGGAAATCACCACCAGAATCCCTCCAGTTTCTACTGTTGTAGCTCAAATACCCAAAGAAAATGACCTGGAAAAATACAATAAAAGGAATAATTTTTTGGAAGAGGAAGATGTAGAGATTCCCCCAATTGTGAGGATTTTTTCCCTTGAAATCCCCTTCCTACAATTAATTAAGAAACCAATTCATGATTTTGAACTATTGAAATTTTTGAAAGTTGTTAAAAAGATGATCATTGATATCCCTTTCTTGGAATCCTTGATTAAAATCCTTTCATATCTAAAATCACTCTAGAAAATATGTTCAAACAAAATGAAATTGAAAGAATTTTCCACCTATATCTTAAAAAAGGAGTGTAGTTTAGTCTTACAAAATAGGATACCTACTAAGCTTTAGGACCCCAGAAGTTTTTTAATCCATTGAACCTTTGGAGATAGAGGTGGTAAGTTTAATTATTTGTGTTATTTGGGTGCTAGTATTAATCTAATTCCCATATCTTTTTTTAGAACATGAGATTAGGAGTTCCCCAACCCACCACTGTTGTGTTATAGCTTGTTGATAGGTCCCTTACTCATCGAGTGGGTAGGGTTGATGATTTATTAGTGGGAGCAGGAAAAATGTTTTCCTGCTGACTTTCTTATCCTTGATATGGAGTGTAACCAGGAGGTTCCTATCATTCTCGGTAGACCCTTCTTGACCACAAAGGGAGGTCTGATAGATGTATATAAAGGGAAACTGATTTTTAATGTGGGTGAATAGAAAGGAGAATTCAATGTGTTAATGAAATTACAAGAACCCACCCACCCAATCTTCCCAAAGGATGAGATGTTATTTGTTGATAGTAGTGTTGATAAGGAAGAAGATGAGTTTTTGAGAATGATAGGTAAAATAAATAGAAAACCTGAAATCCCTACTACTACTTGCATGAAGATCAGCTCAAGTAAAGAGATAGAACTTGTGGATGAGTACAAGGGAAATTTTTTTTAGAACCTAGATAATTTTGTTTAGGAGCACATTTTTAACCTGAGAGAGGAGTCTATGTTTCAGGAGATTTTTTTGGAAGCTCTAGTGATGAGGAAGAATCCTACTCTACTGCCTTCTTCAAGAGGAAGCATGAAGTCCTTAGGACCCCAGGCCCAACTGACTTTCCTCAAGTAAGTTACCACCCACCCTTGAACTCAAGCCCCTCCCTGACGATCTCAAATATTAATTTTTATGAGACAGTTCCACCCTTCCCATGATTATTTCATCCAATCTGAAGGTGAGTCAACAGAAAAATCTGCTAAGTGTTTTGAATAAGTACAAGTACTTCATAGGCTGGTTGATTACTGATATCAAGGGGATACATACAGCCTTCCATGTGCATAAAATACCCATGAAACCTGAGTGTAATCCTAGAGTAGAATCCCAAATAATACTCACCCAAAAAAGGATGGATGTTGTGAGAGATGAATGGATTAGGTTGCTTGATGTTGGAATAATATTTCCCATTCTGATAGCCCCTTGGTAAGTCTTGTACTGGTGGTACCCAAAAAGAGTAGAGTGACATTTTTCACTAATGAAAAGAATGAGAATTTATAGACAAGGGCTGTGAATAAATGGATACTCTATATAGACTATAGAAATATAAATGCTACCACAAGAAACGATCAATTTCCCATGCTGTTTTTGGATCAAATGTTTGAGAGATTAGAAAGTAATGAATTCATCTGCTTTTTTATGGTTATTTTGGTTACAACAAGATTTCCATTTCATCTGAGGACCAAGATAAAACCACTTTCACATGTACATTTGGGACATTTTCCTATCGATAGATGCCCTTTGACTTGTGTGGTGCTCCTGCCTCTTTTCAGTGGTGCACTATGGCAATTTCTTCAGGCAAGATTGAAAGGATAAATGACGTGTTCAGTGATGATTTTTCTTTTGTAGGAAATAACATTGAGAACTATCTAAAAAATAAGGAACTAGTGTTAGAAAGGTACCAAGAGACAAACTTAGTCTTAAACTGGGAAAATTTCCAATTCATGGCCACTTAAGACATAGTTTTGGGACACAAATTTTCTAAGAAGGGGATAGAGGTCTATAATGATAAAGTTGAGATAGAACCAAATTTCCCCCCCCCCCACTTAAATATGTAAAAGGAATCAGAAGTTTTTTGGGTCATGATGGGCACTACTGGAGGTTCAATAAGGACCTTTTTAAGATTACCAGACCCTTATACTCCATGCTAGTTAAGGACTCACCCTTTGTCTTTGATGAGAAATGTTTAGAGGCCTTTAATCTACTCAAGGAGAAGTTGACTACTTCATCTATAATCACTTCTCATGACTGGAAGAGTCCCTTTAAGGCAATGTGTGATGCTAGTGACTTTGCGGTAGGAGCTGTTTTAGGGGATATGTAACACTCCAAGATTTCATAGTAAGTTATTTTATTTAAATTCAACAATTTTAGCTACACGCAACACCATGTTTGAGCACACCATGGCTTATAAAACTAGCCGTTAAAAAGAGTTTATCAATTTTATTAACTGGATTATGAATTTTATATACTCCATATAATTTTAACTTATGTATTCTGTGTTTCTTATACATATTATAAGAACTAATTCAATTTTACAAATAAAAAATGTATTTTAAAAAATGTATTTTACCACCTTTTAATGGAGAACCGTTTTTAAATCCAATATTTGACCCTTTTACATATTCATATTGAAAAAATACAATTCTTCTTTAGAATTGGGACATCAAATTTTACTTTGGATGAAATTTTTGTATTTTTCTAATAATATTATTTTTTTATGAATAGTGAGAAATAATGTATTTTAATTAAAATATGTCGTTTAATATAATTTATTTATATGGATAGATCATATTTCAAATTGGTTTTGAAGTGTAATTATATTATATTTTTATCCTTTAATCATATTTTGGCCATTGGAATTAATTTCACTTTGAAATCGTACATAAACAAGTCTCAATCTTTTCATAGTTATTGTTTCTTTAAAACATGCTATTTGTTTTGAAAACATGAATTAATTTAAAATTAATTAATCCAAATTCTATGGTTTTAATTTGGTAAAAAATACATCATTTTTTAATTTTGAATATCAAATATATATTAGGCTGATGTTTTTGTATTTTACTGGAAAACTTCAATTTTTGATGAATAGTGAAACCACTAAGTAGTAGTTAAAAATATAACTTTTTCATTTAAATGAAAATTTAAAGCTTCTATGAATTGAATTTAAAAAATCTGAGATTCATGGTTATTATTAGTAAGTAAAATTTGGTTCAATAAGATAAAAATAATTTTTGGAGAATAGTAGTTTTGACTTTTATTTACTGCGGTTAAAGGTAAATAGGGTAATTCAAGGTAAAAAAAATATTATAATGATACAAAATTAACTTAACATGAGTCCTAACATTATTGGATGAGTCATGGCCGACTATGGTCATCCATGGGTCTATTTTGGGTCCCCATGGAGCCACATAAGAATGATAATGACACTTTATTTTAATTAACTTAAAATAAAGACAAAAATGATATTAAAAAATATCTTTTAGTATATCAATTTTTAAATTAGGATATATAAGTCATATTTTCGACTATAAATAATAATTGGAAATATAAATGATTTCCTAAATTATGTTAATATTTTATAATTTTTTGACATAAAATAAAATAAATTATTTATGACACAATAATGATGTAGTATTCACCTCATTAATAAATGATTTAAATAAACATGATTATTAATATTACAATAATATCCAAAACCTGTACAATTATTATTGAATGATTTTATTTCTACCATGAGTCATCTTATCATTGACTTTAATTGGTTTTGGACCTTTATAAACCGAATATCACTATATAATAAATTGATATTTTTTACACTTTCCTAAAGAGCCCCTCCTACCCCTTATAATAGGAAACAACTTCTAACCCATTCCACACACCTCTAAAGTACCTTGGATCATCCAAACCCTGCCAAAATAGTCTCTAAATATCCCCCTATTCCTCTTAGAAGCCTCACCTTAGGAAGAAGGTACTTCAAGAAGTCATGTTGATTCAAACCAAAGGAAGTTACCTATATTAAAGGTAACGCTTTCTCTTAAATTTTTTTGTTTTATTTTTTATTTTACTTCTCCTACCACCTTAGCGATTTTTATTACTTTAATTTATAACAACACCAGTATTATACATATACTAGGATGTTTTTATTTTATGTATTATAACTAAACTTACACACACCTCCATCTAATGGGTGAAAAACATACTGTTTCTGTGGATGAAAAACTAACTACTCACGAAACAATGATTGTTCGATTATCTCCTACCTCCCACCATGATGGCCATTCAGATGGAACATTATTTATATATGATATATATATATATATATATTTTTTATGTTTTCTTTATGATTATGTATTTTCCATTTATATCATTATTTTTGGGTTACCATTATGGGTAAAATGCAATAATTTCATTTGATGAAGTGCGGACTACTACCCCCTCAAAATGATATAACTATCTAATGACTTCTATGGGATGTATAAAGGATGTAATTAATGATATTATATATGATATTATACTGTAATTATAATATACCTATGTATCATTATGTTTTACTTCCATAAAAATACAAAATATAAATGAAAGTAGCGTTCATGCATACGTACGACTTTCCGTCTCCATGAATGATACATTTCATTTCTTATCTCAAAATGTTATGTACTATTATAAATTGATATATATATATATATAATTTATAATATATATATATGATATCTAAATCATGTATATCATTCTGGATATAATGTACTTTTGACCACATGAAAAAATAGTAATTATAACAAGTCCAATTTTTACTCATGTTCTGAACATCGATAAAATATCCAATATGAACTCAAATAATTAACTAATTGTTATATAAAGGTAATAAGTGATATAGAAAGAATAATAAAAATTAAAATTGTTCTTATTCATGTAGAAATTAGCTTATGTATATTATCGAGGAATAAAAACGAACATACAAGACAAGTCAGACTTGAGGTAAGCGGTTTCTTATCTCACTTTTAATTCCGTGAGATTTCCATTGTTTGACACTTATTTATTGCATGTGGTGTATTGTGTAATTCCATTTAATATATTAACATTATTACCTTTATATTCATGGTATTATGTGATTCATTTTGTGTTTATTAAATTTTGTTCATATTACTTGATTGATTAATACGAAGTAATGGTAGTTCATCTCACTTTTACTCCTGTAATATTCATGCTATATTGGAAACTATTTCCTATTGTGTGGAGTATGTACTTCCCTTGATAGAATTATTTCTGTAATATAATTTAATGTATTTTAATTTATGTCTTAATTGTATGATACTTCTTTCATGAGTTTTATGTTTCGTAAATTACCAAATTGGTAAGGGAATCTCTAATTTCAATTTCCACTCATTGGGCTTTACACATACATCATTGATTATTTTACTCCATGATTATGTGTGGAATCAATATTTATTATTTGTATAGTAATTTCCATTTCCCTTCATGTGGATATAATTTTGATACACATATTCAATCAATTGAAAAATTCTCAATTCATCGATATGAAGTTGATAAGAGTAATTTTAACTCAATCGCCATTTAATGAGTTAAACATCCAATTCATTTGTGTTGTTTTTACTAGAATATGTGTGATTGTCCTCTAATTAATTTACACAGAATATCTAATCATATTGAATGTGTTTATATTTGTCACACATAATTATGTTATTGATTTATCTTTCACCTAAGGATACGGTATTTATAAGATATTTCATCTCAATTTACATTCTATCGAGACTTCTTTGTTGTTATACACCAATTCACTTTTATATGGTTTATATAATGTACTTTGACATAGTATATCATGAATCCATTTATTCTCATGATATTATAACATTTTTGTTACCTCAATTATTTGTATTCTAGTGTCTCTCTTTTGGTTAGGAACTCGAACTAAAATATCATTTTGAATGTTTTAAAGATTTATTATTTTAAATTTTTCTCATTAATGTCCATGTTCTAAAAATGGTTTTTTTTGGATTTATTTATATGGACACTAAATATTTAAAATTAAAATTCCATTTAAAAGTTTCAATGTGGTGTGGGACACATTGATTTAAAAATATATTTTTAATCGGTTTCTTGACAAATAGTGTGACTTTTAAATGTTTTAAATAAATAAGGGGATATTTATCTCAAATAGTTTTGATAATTAATTTTTTCTATGTCAATATCCATCATTAATCTTGATTAAGGTTAATCTATTACAATACAATCATCCATATTGTATTGAATGAGTTTTTTTTACTATGGATGTGCTTTTTCTATACCATTCATGGTTTGTGGATAAAGTGTTGACATTTCATATGGTAGTTTTATTATGAATGTTTATGTTAAGTTTCAAACTTTTCATATGAGGAATTAATTTGTCTTTGTATGTGATGGGTGGAGCCTGCTATAGCTCATCAATGCATCGGTAGGTCTCATGAGTCAAACTACTATCTTGGCACAAGGCCTTGAAAGAATCATAATTTTAGTCTTGGCACAAGGCATTGACTATGTGGTTATGATGTTCAGGATTATTAATTCCATCATTATGAGATTAGATATTTATATTTCGTGTGGTTATTAGACTAATAGAATACACATTAATATGTTTTATTATGGCATTATTTACTCAATGCATATTCCTACCATAAAGTGTTCATGTTTATTATTCACAAAGTCATGTGTTTTAAATTATTCACCATGCATAATGTTTGTGTTATCTTCCAATGTATTTCTTACTCTTACTGAGAGTTTGAGCTCACCCCTTTCTCATGTTTAATTATCCCCGGATATGAAGATGTTAGTTATGAGTTTCTTTTATAAATAATCTTGGAAGCTTGGATGTTTCAAATGGAATAAATTAGTGTTGTTTTTCTCTTCTAGTTATAGTGTGGAACTTATGTATGTATCTTGTTTCCAAGAATACTAAATTGATCGGTCCTTCGGGACTTGATTCTTTGTAATCATGCCAATGTATTAAAATAATTCATCAGTTCCTGTATTCTGGGGTTGAGGCATTACAGTTGGAATCAGAGGATGTTTAATGCAAACCTTGGTATATGGATTTTGATAAAATATGATTATAAAACATTACCTTAAGATATACTTTGAGTATTAGTATAGACGAAATTCATTGAATCTTGGTAATGTAGAGATTTTGTGTATTTTATAAGAAGTACATCCCTATCTGGATACGAGCAGGTAGAGGCTGCTCTGGAAAAGATGTACCTAGGAGTGAAAACTCCAACAATGAGTTTTGGGCTTGAAACAGGGTATCCTGGTATATGAAAATGATCTTTGTTGTACTTTGGTTATCACAATTTTGGGGGATATGATAAGGATAATTTTCATTCTATTTAAAAACTGATTTGAATGATTTTAATATAAGAGGATAATAAATGACCTTGGTTAAACCTAATGTGTTTTAAATTAAAAATAAGGTGTCATTATATTCTCTAAATGATTTTATGAATATTATTACTGTCACAATGCTTTCTGGTTTCAGTCAATGGCTGGATTCCAAGGAATTCATAGTATCACCGAGCGTGATGTACATGGTTTGAATGGTGGTGTAAATGAGCAAAAAATGGAATGTTGACTGGCGTAAAAAATATCTTGTTCATCCCAAATCAGTTTTCATAAAATATGATCAACATAATATATATTAACCAACTCTCAAACTCTACAAGGAAGAGAAATGTGGTGACTGATAAGAGCTCCAGCAGTGAAGACCATGGAGAAAAAAAGCTCATTTTCCATGATGCATGAAATGTGGAAGGAGACACCTAGGAAAATGTATTAATGGAACAAACACATGATTTATGTGTGGGAATGAAGGAAATAATGTAAATAATTGTTGAGGAAAAATGAAGAGTATTATGGAAGAAAATAAAAATGGTCCTAAGAATCCATTTAAATTTATTTTCTATAAATGTAGGGGACCTGGCTATTACCCAAGTGAATGCCCAATTCTATAGGATATCCACTTGGTCAATGAAGAAGCTATGTTGAAATAAATGGATGGGAAAATGATTGAAAATTATTAGTGATCTTTTTTGATGGGATTACTTTGGAAGACTTTTCTTATGTATTTGTACCCCTAAAGTTTTTCATGTGAAAATGATATTTGAGGAAGAATTATCTTTTCTCTTGTGGATATAGTTATAAATAACCATTTTGTTTTATATGATCATTGAGTTCAAGGAAATTACCAATTATTAAATTTTTGAATGAAAATGTGAGGTATGAGATAACATTTCTGATAAAATTATGTTATAGTTATTTTGAGTAATCTATCTCATTTTTGGGAATATTATAAAATTATACAGTTTTTGAAAAAGGACAACACAAAGACCATATGACAACCAGTCGCGTCGGAAAAATCTGTGTGAATCAAACTCATAACCATAGTGTGGTTGGTATTTATCACCTACCACTGGACTACATGTAGTCCCTGGTTAGTGTGACTAATTATTTTTAGTTAAATGATTTTATTGATCAATAATAAGTTTATTTTTGATCTTATGTCTTATCAAATGGATATCCTTACTATAGAAAATTGATTTGGTGATTAAGTGATAAATGTTATATTGCAAGACGTTCACTCTATTGGGTATACTATATGCCTAAGGAAAATATAATACTATGGGATATCATTTAAAGAGTAAAGGTGTTTTTTAATATATTTTTTTATTGTGTATTTACAGAGATTTGGGTTATTTATGGAAATAATTAACCTATCATAGAGAATATGGGATTAGGTTAATTATTTTTAAGTATGTAACTTTAAGAGTAGTCGATATTTTTTGGAGATACAATTTTTCATGGTAAACTACATAATAAAATTATTCTGAGTTTTGGGTTTCAATATTAGTTTGGATTATATTAAAAGATTTTATTGACAATTTTTAATTGAATGGTATTTATTGAACTTTGGGAATTGATGGTTTAATTTTTTAGATTAAGATTAATATTTCTTTCTCCAAAGTATAATCATTTTTGCGGATCATCTAATCTTTTACTAACCATTTTGGTTTTAGTTAATCTCTAAAGAAATGGTAAATATATAGTTCATCCATTGTGGATTATGTGATTCTCTATCAGTTGATTCTAGCGCTTTAGGTGTTACCTAGTCATCTTTAAAACTCATCATTTAGAGTGAAAGATGAGTTTGTGTTAAGAATCGGATAAAGGATGAAACTCTACATGTCAAGTATATTTTTGTTTTCTTATTATATGAATAAATTAATTATTAAACTTTAGGGAAGATATCCTAAAACCAAAAATGTGTTATCCTAATGCTTTATGTTTTGATGAACTGATGATATTTTCAATCGTCATAGATTGATGGATTTGAGGCCCTCAATTTTACACTTGTTTATGATTTATGACCTCAATCACTCCCTATATATATTTACATTTTTCCTGCAATTATGTGTCTCTAATTTCCAACAATGTTCTCCAAATAGAGATCATAATTTATTGGTGACTTTTTCGTCTCCCTTTCCCTCTTATTAAGACTAAATTTTATTAACCCAATTTCCGATGTTTGTTTTCCACAAAGGTAATTTTATAATTTTTAAAATTTATTTTCAAATAAGAATTTCAAATTGAGAGGATGCAATTTGTTAAAGGAGGGGAGAATGTAACACTCCAAGATTTCATAGTATGTTATTTTATTTGAATTCAATAGCTTGCGCTACACGCAACACCGAGTTCGAGCGCACCACGACTTTCCAAACTAGCAGTTCAAAAGAAATTATGAATAGTATTAATAGGATTTTTAATTTTATATACTCAATATTATTTTAACTTATATATTATGTGTCTCTTAAACATATTATAAGAACAAATTAAATTTTTCAGATATAAAAAGTATTTTTCAAAAAATTGAATTTTACAACCTTTTAATGGTGAACCCTTTTTAAATCCATTATTTGACCCTTTTACATATTCATTTTGAAAAAAATACAATTCTTCTTTAGAATCAGAACATAAAAAATAATTTTGGATGATTTTTTGGTATTTTTCTAATAATATTCATATTTTATGAATAGTGAGAAATAATGTATTTTAATTCAAAACTGCCTTTTAATCAAATTTATTTATATGGATAGATTATATTTTAAATATGTTTTGATGTGTAATTAGATTATATTTTTTCCCATTAATCCAATTTTGGTCATTGCAATTAATTTCACTCTGAAATTATACATAAACTAGTGTCAATCTTTTGACAGTTATTATTTCTTAAAAACATGGGATTTGTTTTGACAACAGGAATTAATTTTAAATTAATTAATCCAAATTCTATATTTTTAATTTGATAAAAAAGGAATAATTTTTGAATTTGAAATATCAAATATAGCTTTGGCTGAATTTTTGTTTTTTTCGGAAAAAACATCAATTTTTGATGAATAGTGAAACCACTAAGTAGTAGTTAGAAATCCAAATTTTTCATTTAAATGAAATTATACAATTTCTGTGAATTGAATTTCGAAAATACGTGAAACATGGTTGTTATTATTAAGTAAAATTTGGTTCAATAAGATGAAAATAATTTTTGGTGAATAGTTACTTTTGACATTTATTTACCGCGATTAAAGTTAAATAGGGTAATTCTAGGTAAAAAGAATATTATAATAATACAAAATTACCTTAATAGTTGTCCTAAACATATTTCTTGAGTTATGGACGTCCATGGGCATCCTTGGGTCGATTTTAGTACCCCATGGAGCCACTTAATCAAGATAATGACACTTTATTTTAATTAACTTAGAGTAAAGAAAAAAATGACATTAACAAATATCTTTTTGTATATCAATTTTCACATGGGGTTATATAAGTCATATTTTAGACTATAAATAATCATAAGCATTAAAAAAATATTTCCTACATTATGGTAATTGTTTTATAATTTTTAGACATTAAATATATTAAATTATTTATGAACCAATAATGAAGCAGTATTTATATCATTAATTATTGATTTAAATAAATATAATTATTAATATTATAATAATATCCAAAACCTTTCCAATTATTATTGGATGATTTTATTTTGACCATGAGTAATTTTATATTTTACATTAATTAGTTTTGGACCTTTAGAAACCTAATATCACTATATAAAAAAATTATTTTCACACTTCTCTAAAAAGCCCCTCCTCCCCCGTATAAAAGGAAACCACTTCTAACCCATTCCACACACCTCTCAAGCTCCTTATATCGTCCAGAAACATCCAAAATAATCTCTCAAGATACTCCTGTTCTTCTTTGAAGCCTTACCATAGACATAAGTCACTTCAATAAGTCCATTTGGTTCAAACCAAAGAATGTTACCCAAATTAAAGGTAACACATTCTCTTAAATTCTTTTGTTTTATTTTGTTTTATTTTACTTCTCCAACCCCCTAAACTCTTTTTATTACTTTATTTTATAACAACCCTAGTATATTCAATATACTAAGATGTTATTATGAGAAGGATTTGAACTACACTTCCACACACCTCTATCTAATCGGTGAAAAAAAATGCTTTTTATGTGGATAGAAAACTAACACTTCACGAAACGATGATTGTTCAATTATCTACTACCACCTATCAGGGTGGCCATTAAGATGATTCTATATTTATATATGATATATATATATATATATGTATGTATGTTTTCTTTATGCTTCTGTATTTTTCATTTACATCATTATTTTATGGTTTCCATTATGTGTAAAACGCTATAATTTCATTTGAGGAAGTGCGGACTACCGCCCCCTTAAAATGATATGACTCGCTAATGCCTTATGTGGGGTGTATAAAGGATGGAATTAATGATATTATATTTTATATTATAATTTAATTATAATATACCTTTGTATCATTATGTTTTAATTCCATTAAAATACAAAATATAAATGAAAGTAGCGTTCATGCGTACATACGGCTTACCATCTCCATGAACGGTACATTTCATTTCGTATATACAAATGTTATATAATATTATAAATAGATATATATACTGGATATATAATATATATATGATATATAAATCATTTATATCATTCTAATGATAACGGACTTCTGACCACATGGAAAAATTGTAATTATAACAAGTTCATTTTTTACTCAAGTTCTGAACATCGATAAAATATCCAATATGAAATCAAATAATTAAAAAACAATTATTACAAGGTAACAAGTGATATAAAAGGAATTATAAACTTTAAAACTGTTCTTAATCAAGTATAAATTAACTTATGTTTATTATTTAAGAAGAACAAGGAATATACAAGACAAGTCAGACTTGAGGTAAGGGGTTTTTTATCTCACTTTTAATTCCGTGAGATTTCCATTGTTCGCCACTTATTTATTGCATGTGGTGTATTTTGTACTAACATTTGATATATATTATCTTGATTCCCTTTATATTCATGATATTCTATGATTTATTTTTTGGTTATTAAATTTTTTTCATATGACTCGATTGATTACAACGAAGTAAGGGTTGTTCATCTCAATTATATTCCCATGACATTCATGCTATATTGGACACTATTTCCTTTTGTGTATAGTATGTACTACCCCTGATTGTATTCTTTTTGTAATATACTTTAATTTATGAGTATTTTTATCTTCATTTTATGATACTTCTTTCATGGGGTGTATGTTTCATAACTAACCAAATCGGTAAGGGAATTTCAAATTTCAATTTCCCCTCAGTGGGCTTTACGCATACTTCATTGATTATTTCACACCATGATTATGTGTGGAATCACTATTTAATATTTCTGTAGTAATTTCCACTCCCCTTTTGTGTATATACTTAGGATACACATAATCACTCAATTGATAAATTCTCAAGTCATC
Organism: Viscum album; assembly: GCA_963277665.1. Taxonomy (NCBI): domain Eukaryota; kingdom Viridiplantae; phylum Streptophyta; class Magnoliopsida; order Santalales; family Viscaceae; genus Viscum; species Viscum album. The sequence goes on along the minus strand of OY728143.1, from coordinate 953,394,319 downwards.
AATATGAACTTGATAACAGTAATTTTAAATCAATCTCCATTTTTTAGTTAAACATCCAATTCATTGGTGTTGTTTTTACAAGAATATGTGTGAATGTCCTATGATTTATTTACACTGAATATCCAATCATATTGAGTGTATTTATATTTTTCACACATAATTATGTCATTTATTTATCCTTAACATAAGGATACAATCTTTATAAGAGATTTCATCTCAATTTACATTCCATTGAGACTTCATTGTTGTTATACACCAATTCACTTTTATATGTTGTATATAATGTACTTTGACATAGTATATCATGAATCCCATTATTCTCATGATATTATATTGTTTTCATTACCTCAATTATTTGTATTCAAATGTCTATTTTTTGGTTAAGAACTCTAACTAAAATATCATTTGAAATGTTTTAATGATTTATTATTCTAAATCTTTCTCATTAATGTCCACGTTTAAAAAATGGTTTTAATGATTTATTTATATGGAAATTAAAGTTATAAAATGAAAATTCTTTTTAAAATTTCAAAGTGGTATGAGACACTTTCATTCAAGAATCTACTTTTAAACGTCTTCTTGACAAATATTGTGACTTTTAAATGTTTTCAAGAAAAAGGTAGATATTTCTCTCAAATAGTTTTGATGATTATTTTCATCTATGTCAATATCCTTCATTATTCTCGGTTGAGGTTAATCGGTTACAATAAAATCTTCTATATTGTATTGAATGAGTTATGTTTGACTATGGATGTGCTATTTTTATAAGATTCATGGTTTTTGGATAATGTATTGACATTTCGTATGATAGTTTTAATACGAATTTTTATGTTATGTTTCAAACATTTCAAATGAGTAATGCATTGGACTTAGTATGTGACAGGTGATTCCCGATATAGCTCCTTGATGGATCGGTAGGTCTCATGAGACAAACTACTGTCTTGGAACAGGGCCTTGATAATGTGGTTATGATGTATATCATTATAAATTCAATCATTATGATATTATATATTTATATTCCATGTGATTATTCGACTAGTAGAATACCCATGACTATGTTTTATTATGACAATATTTACTCATCTCATATTTCTACCATAATGTAAACATGTTTATTATTTGTAAATTCACATGTTTTCAATTATTACCCATGCCTAATTTTTATGTTATCTTCCGCTGTATTGCTTATTCTTAATGAGAATTTGAGATCACCCTTTTCTCATGTTTTATTTAACTAGTATATGAAGAAGTTAGTTATGAGTGACATGTAAGAATAATCATTGATGTTTGGTTGTTTCAAATAGAATAAATTGGTGTTGTTTTTCGTTTCAAGTTGTATTGTTGAACTTATATATTTATTTTGCTTCCAATAATACTAAATTGATCGGTCCTTCATAACATGATTCCTTATAATCATGCCAATGTATTAAAATAATTCATCAGCTCCTGGATTCTGTGGTCGGGGCGTTACAATAGAGGAAGGTGAGGAAACTACATGTTATCTACTATGAAAGAATTTTGTTGGATGATGACCAGAAAAAGTATTCAACAATTGAAATGGATTTGGATAGTGTGATGTTTTAATTGGAAAATTTTTGGTAGTTCTTGATAGGATCAAGGATCATAATTTTCACAGATCATTCAGCCCTAAAGTACTTGCTGCCTAAAAAGGACTCAATACACAGATTCATGAGGTGGTCGTCGTAGTTATAGGAGTTTGATTTAGTGATTAGGGATAAGAAGGGGGATAGGAATGTAGTCACATATCACTTCTCGTGAATGTCCAATACCCCAAGAAAGGAACCTAGATATATCAACACTTATTTCCCTGATGATCAATTGATTGTTGCCTCAGTGCAGTAGTCTACTTAGTTCGCAGACTATGAAAACTTTCTGGAAGCTAGAATCATGCCCAAGGATTTCTCACACAACTTGAGAAAGAGGTTTATATTTGATATGAAATATTATATTTGGGATAACCCATTTTTCATTAGTAGATGTGCTGATGAGATTTTTAGAATATGTGTGGTTGAGTGTGATATTTTTCTCATACTTGTGATTTGTCATTCACAACCTTGGGGTGGCCACCATAGAATAGAAAGGACTGCTCAAAAGGTATGACATGCTGGTTTCTACTAGACAACATTGTTTAAAGATTATAGGATTTTGGTTATTGGCTGTGAGAAATGTCAAAAGTAGGTAAATGTTGGAAGAAGGCAGGAACTACCCCCAAAAAGGAATTCTAGAGGTTGAAATGATTGATATGTGGAGCTTAGAATTTATGGTGTCATTCCCATCATCTCATGGAAATGAGTAAATTATGGTTTCTATGGAATATGTGTCTATGTGGGTTGAGGAAGAATCTCTTCCCAACAATTTAGCTACTAGTGTTGTGAAATTCATCAAGAAAAACCTATTTTCCAGTTTCAGTGTGCCTCGAGCATTCGTCACTAATAATGGTAATCACATCATAAATTATAAGTTCTAAGGGTTGATGGAGATTTATGTGTGCTCACATAAAATAGGCAGCACTTACTTCACACAGTCTTGTGGGAAAGAAGAAGTTTCAAACAGATAGCTCAAACAGATTTTAGAGAAAACAATGTCTAGATCTAGAAAGGACTGGCCAAGGAAGTTATATGAGGACCTTTGGTAATATATAAATTCTTATAAAACTCTTATAGGGATGTCACCATACATGATATTCTTTGGGAAAAAATTCCATCTACCTGTTGAGTTAAAGCAGAGATCTTATTGGACGGTGAAGGCTCTTAATTTTGATTTTATGTCTGCTGGTGAGAGGAGACTGTCAGAGAAGAGTGATCTAAAAGAGATTAGAAGAGTCCTATAAGAATTCCAAAACCTAAAAAGAGAGAATAAAGGCCTTTCATGACTCAATCATTTAAAATTATAATTTCAAGGTAGGTGAGAGGGTCCTATTTTCCCATTCTAGATTGAATCTGTTTCCAAGAAAGATGAAGACCAAGTGGTTAGGACCCTTTACCATTGTTCGAGTTTTAGATAATGGAGCTGTTGAACTAGTTGGATAATAGAATAGACTTTTTTTAGTCAATGTTTAAAGAATAAATCACTTCTTTGGAGGGAAGCCAAAGGGAATTACTGCCATATCTCCATTGGAAGAATGAGATCTTTCAAGTCTAACTAAGGGCTATAAACTCAGTGTTGCATGAGAACTAACCTGTTGTTTCTTAGTTGTTTTAATTTTATTTTTCTATTAAATAAAGATAAACACTACGACTTGACCTTCAGTTTATCCTCTTGAATGTCGGATGGTGCCTCATGATCTATAGTTCATTTAGAGAGAGAGAGTGGTTGCTACCAGAAACATGGCCAAGAAAACCCAAGAGAGAAATCCACGACATTATATGGATAAAATTTCATTCTAGTCACTCCCTTGGGTTACTTATCATGAACTTAAAACTCTGCAATCTTATTTTACTTATTCGAACTTACATGTTAATGATGAAAATTAACCACCCAATGCTTCTGAAGGGGATCTGTATATGGAGTTTAGTGTTAAAGCTCCGATAATTTAGGGAAGTGTTATTTTGTCCTTCTAAAATTGTAATTACCCTATTAATCTTCACTATGAATTATGTTTGGATGACTTCCCTATGACATGTGACAAATGAATGATGTTACTTTCTTGGGTGTTATCTTGATAATATCGACTTCATCGCAAATTTATTTTGAGCTACATTTTAAAACATGCTACACCAATTTTTTTCATTCTCATTGAGTTGTTTCTCCACTTCATTGTTAATCATGCTACTAATTAAATTTCATTGACTAAATATTTTGTCTGGTCATAATGATTCAAAGACTAAACATTTCAGTAATACAACTGAGCCAGTTACTGGTGATGATTGGTGGGGTTTGAATCTTCTGTATTTTCCTTTTTGTGTGGAAAAGAAATTTTCTGAACCTTATTTCTTCCCTCTACATATCCTTTTTAAGTTGAAATGTCCATTAGTTTTTAACATAATTTGTCTTCCAAAATATAATTCAACGTTGGGGACAATGTTGTGTTTTATGTGTGTGGAAGATGGGACATTTTAGTGTCATTTAAAATTCCCACATCTCAAACATGAGATTATTTTTAAAAAAATGGTCAATTTTTTTCCAAAATCATTCAAACTATTTCAAAAAAATATAATTATTTCATTACATGATGGTCATTGGATATTCACTAGTACTTCGATTTTTTCCTGATTCATGGATAACAATTTTCTAGTTGTTGATAAAGGCACTGAGTTAGAAACTGTTAAACACGAAGGATTGTTTAGTGCTATTTTTCACTGTCTCTATGGATCTGTCTGTTTAGGAACTGTGGGTGGGATAGGTTTTATGGGATGATGATCTTGAAATAGGGTAACTACAATTTCTCACTAGAACCCAATGGACTCACAATTTTTGAAATATAATAATATTCAATCACTTTAGGAAGTCAACTTAATTGATTATTAATTAATTCATTTGTAACTAATTTAAAATGGGAAAATGGGATCTCACAGTGAGTATCTGAGACAAGGCGCATTGGGTGTGTTTCTGTGAATAAATTAATTCTATTTCAATATTAATAAGTGCTATGCACAGTGAACTGTATATGGAAAATGGATAGGAAAAAGTTAAATAATGTGCCCTTGTCAAAAATGAACTAATTCAGGTGAGAGGAATTTTTAACCCAGATAAAGAAGGGATCAATTGACATGGTTTAAATTAATTTTATTTGAATCAATAAAGTGTTGAAATTAGTTGAAATTAATTTTTGAAACCAAGAGGAAGGTGAGAATGGATGGTGCCTTTGGTTATGTTTTTAGTTCCACTTATTCTAACCTATCAACACTCCTTAAATCAGAATATAATTTATCAATTTATGTAGAATAGTTAAAGAGTACATGTAGGAGGCATGAAATACATGATAGTGTATGAATTTGGGAGGATTTTGACTTCCAGTGGGGTTTTTGAAGCTAAAAAAGAACACAATTTTTTTACACATTTGGAATGCATGAGTCACCATTTGGTTATGTTCCACTGGATATTAATGATTAATAAATTCACTTTTTGAACTGAATCATAGAAATCAACTTTTTGTTTTAAATTCAAGGGAATGCATTTGTTAGAGGACAGACAAGGTTTTATGTGTGGGGGTGTTTGATGTGGCAGTGTTTCCACATTATTTTCCACATCCTTTTTATATTTTTATTAACTTTTTTAAACTAAAATGTTGTTTTTTATTAAATAATTGATAATTGTTGTGGTTTTCTAACTTGGTGTGTAAATTAATCATTTTTCATTTAAATCATGTTTTTTTAGTGTTTATATGTTATTTTTAAATTATTCTTAAATTAAATTATTATTTTTAATATGACTTGTATTTTTTATTCTTGTATTTTTATAAATTTTCATTCTAGTTAGTTTATCAATTCTTTAATTCATTAATTCTTTAATTTTTAAAATTATAAGTAAATAAATAATTTTTATTCTTATTTCTTTAATTATTTTAACAACTTAATTTTATACAATTCATATTACTATTCATTAATTAATTATTTAATTAATAATTTAACTAATTAGTTGATTAATTAGTGACTTTAAATATTTTAAATGGTTTTAAATTAGTTTGATTATAATGTTTAATCCCAATAAATTCTCTCTTTTGAATAATGGTTAATTAACTTTATTCTTTTTTTTAAAATTTATTTTATGTTTTAACTATATTGGTTAATTTTATTTATTAATGTATTTATTTTTGAGTTTTATTAAATTATCGATTTTTTAAATTTCATTTAATTGTTGCTGTATGTTTTATGGGTGTTCCAGTAGCACCCTATCATGGTTCCACTATCTTCACCATGTCATAGTGCCACTATTTTCATCCTGTCATGGTGTCACTATGCCCTTATCCTTGCTGTCTCACCACAACTGTGAGCATCACTCACTATACCACAAAAACAAGCCATTGTATCTTCTTATTGTGCCATAATTTCTATCATCCTGGAACCATTTTTTCCACTGTTTACCATGTTGGTTGTGGCACCATTTCACACTCCACTATCTCACTGCTTTCTTCATGGTATCATAGAAACCCTTTCTTACGGAGTCGCAGCCACCAACCTTATGGTTCTACCAATGCCACCAGCGCGAACACCTACCATTAACACACCTTCACCATCCATCGAATTCATGTCGCCCCTCCACTTAAACCACAAGAATCACATCAAAGAGCATAAGAAACCAATCAAGAAAATCTGTATAAGCAGACACAAACCAGTAGATCGAACACACAGCACGAAGAACCCCCAAATTAAATTTTCCCAGAATTTAAATTGAAACTCGATTTATTCTCAGATCTATAACTCAAACCCTTGCCCTCGCCGTAGCCATGAACCATTGAGCCTCATGATACGCTCCTAAAACTTCCACCACATCTGATCCACCTCCAGTTTCCCTAATGCATGTTGTCCAGCTCTGAACCTCACTGCAAAAATCCCATCACGAACCTACACCCTTTTCTATATCTACCCGACACCCGGATCTTCTTCCCATTGAGCTACATTTTCATCATCATCCTAAGCCTTTGAATCACTAAACTTGGCCAGATCCGAACCTACATGTCTTTGCTCGATATCCTGCCTTACCACTCCTAGGTGGCGCTGTTTCCTACCATCCCCATTCCCCAAAGCCACCTCCCCTCTCTGCTTGAACCTGAACAAACACCCCTTCTTTGTTTTTTTCTTTTTTACTTTGTATTTCACTTTATTATAACATTTAATAATATATATATATATATATTATGTAATATATATGATATACTATATAACAATAATTATAGGTTTAATAATAATAGTATATAATCTTATATATATCACAATAATATAAATATTAATAAATATAATAATTATAATTACATATTTAAGTAATAATAATATTAGATATTATTATTATATAAAAATATATATTTATAAGTATTATAATTAATTTCAAGTATTTATATATAATATGGTATATAGTAGATTCATTTTTTTATGACTCATGGGTGTTTTTTGGAGAGGGAGTGTTGTGGCCCGGTACGCATGCCCCATTATTCAGTTAGGATCAACTGCTCCAATGACTAGAGAGGAAGTAGTCGAACTGTGAAAGCTCCACGTGTAGGTTGGGAAACACTTTAGACAAGATTCTTGAGACTTCAATTATTGTGTAATCAGCATTCATCACAGTCACTGGATCATTTACTAACCAGAGTGCATGATGTGGTACATTCATTCATCTATCCAGACTGGGGGAGTGGAAGAAGAGAAACATACGACATTTATTGAGAATAGTCCAACCATTAGTGCAGAAGATCACCATTTAATACCCTGATTCCCAGGGTGGGAAATCAAGTGAACTCCAGTGCCTCATTTCCCATTGAGCATAATGAATTAGAGCTTTAAAAAGATCAAGCAGGGAGACAAAAATCTTTATTTTCCTTGTGCTTTGTTTTTCTGGAACTAATTTCAACATAAACTTCATTGATCTAAATTATATTTTTTCACTGAAGCCAACCATTATGTCTGGCTAAACCCCTTCGGGTGGGGGGGTATGCTGGTTGGTAAGATTTTTTTATTCTGATTAATGCACTGCATCTTTTTATAGATCGTGTCTCTCACTATTTTCGGGATGTTTTTTATTTTCAAAACAACAAGGTTGTGAGAAAACCGATGTTGTTGGAATCAAAATGAAATTTTTTTAATATGATGAATTAATTGACAAATAAATCATGTTAAAATGATTGAGACATGATAAACTCAATAGAAAAGTTGAGCCTAGTGACATATGGCTTTTATCTCCATTGGATGTAATGAATTTTACAGTTGAAGGACTGTAAGGGCTATTTCATCACAAACTAACCAGACGATAAATATAGACAGTTACTTTAAGTCAGATCCATATTTCCTGAACATCAGTGCATGAACGAGGCTATACAATATTGAAATCAGCCAGTGGACTTTTCCCCTACTCATCTATTGGTTGTTTTCACCATAATCTTTGTTGTTGTAATATCTACTTCTCTGCACTCACCAGTTCCCCATCACTTCCTCACACAACGATTTTCACTCATTCCACTTCACCACCACCAACTATTTTTTTTCTTTATTTTATTTTTTAGATCACCAAGCACAACATTAGAACTCCCTGTGAATTGATCCTATATTTCCACTATTCTAATTAGTAAGTAAGTTATAATTTTTTTTTGTTTCTCATGCCCAATGACACGCACGTGTGCATAGAAAAACTGCGCACTATGACTAGTCCTTCCCATTTTTTTTATTTTTTTACCAAAAATCCTGATACATGATAGAGCACCTGAGGCACCTCTCAAGGATTTAATAATGTCTAAAAACTAAACATTTTATGGTTTCAACATTTGGAATTATTTCTAAAGATCAATTCTATGAACTACCCTTCCACCATATACTAAAAATTCAAATTCCCTTTTAATTATTCCTAGTCCCAAATCATACTTCATTACATGAGAGGTTGTGATAGAAATCAAATTAAATTGGTTCACTAGGTGGTAATATTCCATTCAAAATAATTATAGATTTATTTACAATTTTGTTGTAGAGAATTTGAATATATATTATTAAATTAACATAATAACATTTAAATATATGGGTTTTTTTTAATTATTTTAATGGCTTTAATAATATTTGAAGGAGTTATATTTAGAAATAATATTAAAATTCATGGTTAATAACTAAACCTATTCTCTAGAAAACCAATTTATTTTTACATGAAAAGCCTTTCTAGATTGGTTTTCAAAATTAAACTAGGGACTATAGGATATTGTTACGGAAGTTGGGGAGAGACTTTTATTGGGATAAGCCAAACTGCAGTGCTGAAAGGGTGTGATTTAGATAGGAGAAGAGGTTCCCTTTTATAAGTGAGGGGTCAGGTACTCTTTTACGTTCTTAAATAATTAAACTAATATAAATTAAATTTCAAGGATAAATAAAACCAATATGATATAATTTTATGATAATATTCAGATGGGTTGAAATACCATTGTCTAATAATATTTTCGACATGATTAGATGATTTATATGCCCTTATCACTTCATTTTAACTGCTTATTAGACCTTTGGACAATTATCATGATATCAATTATTTTTACATGATAGGGGTTATATTGGTTATTATAAAAGGAAAATTAGACTCTAAATGGATCATGGTTGGCATTTTCATCCATATCCTATTAATTTTGAATGAAGATACATTTTTATAAATTTCAAATCATTTAACAAAACATTATTCATTATAAAATATCAATAATGTCATTTTAGTGATGATTTATTTAAATTTTCATTGAAAACAACATGATATTAAAATAATAAGAATATAAAACCTTCACACATCATTACTATGTTATTTTAAATTATAAAATTTTTGGGGAAAAAATTAACTAAAAATTTTAACTTTTAGTGGTTTAAAAATTAATTTCATGATTTTTCTAATTCTTGAACAAGCATTGTGTCAGCATTGCATAAGAAATTAATGTTATTATTTCATTACTAAAATTAAAAAATAAATTATCATGATAAAAAAAACATTTATATTTTCTGTAATCATTTATAATTGAATATATGTTTTTATTATCCCTATTGAAAAAATTAAATTGATATTAAAAGAAATAGATTATGATTTTTTACAATATATTTAATTAAAATAATATATAAGATGATTTTAAATAAAAATACAAAAAAATTCCCATAAATTTTATTCTTGGATGAGGATGGTCAAGCCCCACTCATCGAATAGATTAAAATCAATTTTTAGTACTTATAAAAAAAATCTCATCCATTACCCCATTTTCACCTACCGAGGTGGAAAATTTTTACTATGGTTACTATTCATAATGACTAAATATATAAGGGACTTATTTAACAAAATTTGATCTCCTAATTCCATATATGGAATACATTGTTCAATATTCAGTTTCTAGAAGTGGCATAAACTAATTTATGATTAAAATAAAATAATCATAATATTTTTAAATGAATTTTAAGACAATGATATACTTATAAAAAATAATTTTTTAGATGATTGAAAAAAATAATTATATTATATATAAATAATGAATACATAAGATACTTTGAAACCAAATTGATACCACAATGAGTCTTTTACATTAATTTATTTTATGAAAATAAATGAAAATTTTACAAAAAGATAATTTTTTATCTATTCACAGAAGAGTCAGTTATTTCATAAAAATACCAAAATTTCACCAGGTGCTAATTTTGAGATGATGATTTTAGATATAATGTTCCTTTTTATAAATTCAAATTATATAATTGGTAAATAAAGATTTTAAATAAAACCGTATAATGTATGAAACCCCAATTTTGATTTAAATATTGTTTTTCCATTCTATTGAGAAATATAATAAAATTATTATAATGAATAAAAATGAATTTTAATAAGGCATGAATATGATTTATCTTCACATTAACAAGTTTGTTACATCTTGATCATGTGGTTGAGAAATAGTTATCTAGTCCTTGTGATTCTAGATGGAAGACTGTAATAAACCTAATAAAAATCATCTTTTTGATGGGGTTGTAACCAATCCATGAAAAAAATCCACATTATCAAGTGAAAAGGGATATAACTATCATATATTGTGGCTTACCACAAATTAATGGGTATAGCACCGACAATATATAACCACATATCTAATAGAATAATTATAAAATCATGTTGAGTATTCTATAGATGATTTAAAACATAGAATAATTCAGTGTAATGAATCTTGAAGATCCAAATAACTACCTTTATAATTTTATAATGAAATCTGACACTTTCACATACAATGGAGTCTTAAATGATGCCATATAGCTAGGTGTTTTTCTATTTTCATTTTTGAAATAAAAAAAGGATCGACTACAAATATTACCACCTATATATATCATCACTATATGATATATCCTGATGGAAAAAAATTCATATAAAATTATTTCACCCAGTAAAAGAAAATAAAAATTCATTATGTAATTAAAAAAAATTTATAATTAAATAGGGAGTCAGTTTACGGGACATCAGAGAGATTGAAAAACATACAATGAAATTAGGGAGCACAATTTATTTTCATTAAGGTTGTAGCATTTGATTTATATAATATTAAGTCAATAAATGATGAGTTTGGTAGGTAGAATTAGCGCAATGGATAAATATATAAAAGATTCACATGAATCATGTGGTATTTCATGGAAAGAGGAAGATTAAAGAACCCATTGAGAAGTAGTTTGATATTCAAATTAAAATTCCCATGTTGTTTTCTGTTATATGTATTTTTATGATCCATTCATGTATTGGAGATATATTCCTATGTTGTAAATTAATGTTGTCAAAGAGAAGAAGTTACATCTAAGAGACATGATATATAACGAGGTAATTTTTTATATATGATATTCATTAATATGAATTTATTTTAAATTATATATAACCCACTGAATTATGATGAAGAGTGTTTTCTTCATGTTAAATCCAAAAAAAGTTAATATGTATGAGAAAAAAGTCAATATGTGCTCAGTTAATGTTGAATAATTGTGATTTATCTAGTGGATTTTAAATAACAACTACACCCCTTCACAATCTATAAAAATGATCATTTATAAAATAGTTATGAAATTAAATCTAAACTATTTAAACTTGTTATAAATACGATATTGATTCAGTATGAGTATAATATGTTTATGAAATAGGTTTATTCTTCTTACCATTTCATATATACATCTACCATACATATCAATCCTATTTATAATCATTTATCTTTTTAAACATTTATATTAACCACGATCTAACAACTTTATTGAGATTAAAAACACATTTAATGGAATTAGTGGGAACCCTTGAAACTAAAAATTAACCAATAAATCATGTACCCCCAAATGACGTAAATTAGGAAACTAGGGAATAAACCAACAAAAATAAGAATACCAAATTCACCCATGGGTATCCAACCAAATAACAATCATCAAGGACTAGGAACTATTGAACTACTTCCAAAGATGACCTCATCCCGATAACAATGACAAAAAACATCATACTTTTAATATAACAACACCATAATAATGGAAATAAACTAGATACATGTGATATAAAATATTAGTCTACAAATCAATGGATATTGGATAGATTCATGTCTATTATCGAGTTTTTATAGCACTGTAATTATTGATAGAGACTCTTTCCTCATATTCTAGAAATGTATTATCTAGTTCACCTTAGTCGGGTCTATTTATCTTTGTAGGAAATGATGAATTTTATACCTAATAAGGAGGTCCAAAATAATCCACTTCCCTATCCTTCAAATTTATAGAAGATGACACATTTTCATCCTCTAGGGAAGCATGATGATTTATACCCCCTTGCAAAGGACTAACCCCAATGGTAATCACAACCTTACCTACACCATAGAAAGTAGGCACCTCCTTCACAGGATTCAAAGTGATTTGTAGGTAAGTGTGTTAGGGAAAACCTTTTCACACTACTAAGACCACACAAAGGTGAATCACCATAGAAACAAAACCAATGAAATGATGTGAAACTATATCTTAGGGTGGGGGTAATTATTTAACAGATAAACCAGGATTACCATGAAAATACTTTGAAAATCACTTAAATTTAATTTTTTTTCCATTAGACGTATTATAACTACTATAATTCACTATAAAAAGTATCAATGATAATTCATGGTTGTTTCCTCTATGAATATTTTATTATATATAAACATCAGTTATATTCCCCTGTAAGTGGATGACGGAGTAGAATAACATTTTATATTCCATATCAAGTAGTATATATAAAACCTAAAAATTTCTATAAAATATTGATCGAGTTAGTTTTAGGGGTAATTTGATATATTTCAATACACATTCTTGTTATAAATAGATTATTAAAATTTACTATGAGAATTTTTTCATGTAAAAAATCCTTGAACATGATTTTTGATTTCTTCTAGGATCAGTACATTGGGAATAGGTAGTGGCAAGCCCAAGAAGTTAATCCACAGAGCTAAAAGAGAAGAATCAAATTTATTGTTAAAATATGTATTATAGTAAATTATCTAGAGCTTTATAACTCCCCTTAATTCATTTCATCAGATTATAAGAGTTTTGAATCTCATAAACTAGTTGTCTAGATGGATATAATTATCTATCACTAAACATATTTTTTACTCAATTTTCATCCCCCTTTTAAGTAGATTTATATTAATAGTTAGATGACTAAGAATAAAATTTTAATGTAACAATATTTTTAATATATTTAATATTGATTTAAGTTACATTCAAAACATGATTTCGATGATCTAATTTCTTTTGGAGATGAGTAAGGTCACAAAATTTTGAAGAATAAATTATAGAAAGATAAAATAATAATTTTTTGGTGCATTAAATGTTTTTATTTATCCAATGAGGTCATTATTATTGTTTGATAGAGTTTTAAGAGTTAAATTTTTAGGATAAAAATTGATGATAATTTTATCTTGAATAAAATAACACCAGTAAAACCCATTCTATACATTTGATTCTTCAATTTCTTCAGTTATTTAACTAATGTTTTTCTAAAATACATGCCTAAAAAGCTCTAATCATTTTTAATAACTCTATTTGTGGTTTATGTAATTATTATATTTATTAAAAGTAATATTTTGAAATAATATTATATTACATTTCTTTAAAATATTTCATGGATACATAGTTTTCCTTCTAATCTTATAAATCATGATGTCATACCTTCAAACAAACAATTAAATATAATAGATCAAATTTTAACTATTGGAATTTAAAGAATATTTATACATTAAATTGATATAAATTTTCATTAAAAATAGTATTATTCTCAATAGGATATGAAATAACATCATATAATTCTACCTTAGATATTTTAATAGATTTATCACCATTTTCTTTAATAAAATAATCCTCAAAATCATTATCATGACCAATATATTCATGGTTAACCTCAACATTATCATTAATAACTATCTTTAAATTGAAATAACTCTCTTTTTATTTTCTCCTCTTATAGCTTCAATTTATTCCTCATTAGCTTCAATATTATTTTCTTCATCATATATAGATTAAATATGATCATTTACAATGACTTGTGAACTTTCCTCAATAGTCCATTAAACATATCTATATTTAATTGAACCTTTATCAAAATCAATATTGAAATTACCTTTCTATAAATTACTGAACTGGTCTTGAATATCGTCAAAGTCAGCATTGTCACGAAAACTTATATTTTCAACATTCAAAGTAATGTCATATAAATCTTAATTTTACAGGTTCTTAAATACTTTATTCTTTATAATAGAAGTATTATATTCTCAATAGATCTATAATCATGTACAATTATAAAATTCTCTACAACTTTGGTCTATTTACTTCAAAATGTGTGTTCTCTATAGTAGAAAGAGTAGGATCCCCCACATCTATTGCAAGGAGTTGTTATCCTTCATTATTAATATCATCATGATCATCAAAATCATGTTTCATTATGACCACAAATTTGTTTTGAGATACATTATAAATAAAATATCTTTTCCACACTACTATTATAGAGGTAGTATTATTGTGATAAACTCTTTTTTAATTATTTTTATTTAAGGTAAAATCCTTCTTCTAAATCATCATGGTTGTAAATCCTCCCTTTGAATAGTATTTCGCCATTATTTTACTTTGAATATAATGATCTATAAATCCCAATATGTATCTATAATGATTATTCTATTTTAATTAAATATCATAAATAAAAGGTAAAAATCTAGATAGAATAACTTCTCAAACTCATCATCACTAGGTAAAAAACAAATATGACTGAATTTTCATAAAAACATCTACTCATATTCCAATATAATAAACATATCTTTATTTTTATTGGTTGTTACAAAAAAATAAAACATTATTCTTATAAAATATATATTTTCTTCATCATTTTCCAAAGACTTTTAATAAGGAAATATTCTTTAACCTATACATTAAAATAATTCATAAAGTTATAGTAATGTAAAATAAACTAATTCATGTTATTAATTAAAATCAATATATCATTTGATATAAAAAACCACCACATCCTCATAGATTTATTTAAAATCTTCTTTATAAATAGACATGGCCTTTTTTCATTGAATAGAGTTTCACAATATAGAAAAAATAAAATATTTCTTCCAAATAATAATTTTCAACTAATCGTAATTAATAGATTTACTAGGAAAACATATTCATTTTTAATCAAACCTCATATATTAGTTAATTGAGTTTGTGGACACACAAATCTATGTTCTATTTATATTGAATATTTCCTAGATATAATTGAGGTATGGAAATTAGGGTTTAGTTTCAAAAGATAGAGGATGTACTGAAGGATTAAAAATAGTTGAAGCTCAATATATGAAATATTAGATTAAAAAGTAAAAATAAAATATATTTAAATATTAATTTCTATCAAATTAAAATATATGTAACAATAAATATTCTAAATAATTACACATATGTATAATAATTAATTTAATTAATCTTATATGAGAAAAATTTAACAGTACTCACTAATACAAAAACCAAATTAATCTTAATTAAGAGAATAAATTACTCAAACATACTATATTATATAATATTAAATAATTAAAATAATATTCAATATATGATTTTAAAAAAATAATTTTTATGATTAAAAAATGAAACCTCATTAATATGATTAAAACAAAAACAAAAAACATTGTGTAAGAGAAAACACATCTAAAAATATTAATCAGAAATTTAAAGACTAAAGAAAACCCCATAAAATAAATTGATAA
The DNA here is from genome assembly GCA_963277665.1 of Viscum album. Lineage (NCBI taxonomy): Eukaryota > Viridiplantae > Streptophyta > Magnoliopsida > Santalales > Viscaceae > Viscum > Viscum album. Next base: position 953,378,448 of record OY728143.1, on the reverse strand, counting down.
TAAATAAGAGCAACTAACTTTTAATAAAATTAAACCTATAAGAAGTAATATTATTTTTTTAATATGTCTACAAATTGATGTTTAGTATCAATAAAATTAAGAGAAATACCTCTTTTTTTATTATAATCTCTTAAGTAACAATGCCTTATATCTATATTATTTATTCTAGAATAGATCATAGTATGTTTATAAATTATTATAGAATATTGTTTTATTATTTTTTATAGCTACATGCTCAAAATTTAAACCAAATTTATTCAATTTGTTTTCAATTAAAAACACATAAGAACAAAAACTATGGGCTACAACACATTCATGTTCAGCTATTGATAGGGGAAAATAGTGTTATTTATTATTAGACAATAAAACTAAATTTTTTTTATGAAATTACAGATCCTGATATAATTTTTTCAATATAGTGCAAAACCACCAATGTGAGTATCATATTATGAAATCAAATAAAATACATGTGTTTTAGGAAATAGTACATTATGATTATTAGAACACTAAATACACCTTAAAAACCTTATAATATCTTTTAAATGAGATTAATTACTATTAAAATGAAATATAGAATAAATAAACACAACTAACATGATGTCTAGTATACTGATATTATGACATAAGAAACTATCAAATGTCTATCTACATAACCTGATGTCAACTAGTTTCCCAACATTATCCATGTTAAGATTAATAATTTTTGTCATAGTAGTGGTATAATATATTCCATTTTCAATTGAAAAATGTTTTAATAAATCTTATATATGTTTTATTTGATTTATAAGAATCCAAATTGTTTCTAAATAAATTGACCACAAGGATAAAAATTTAAATCACCCATCATCCACATTTAAAACATTTGATACATGAGTTAAAATAATTCTTTGTGAAAGAATAGGTTCTTTGCACCAAAAAACACCAAAAACATATATTTAAACAATAATTATATATGTAGCTGATGTTTTAATAAATAAATTTTGGTTTAACATCCCTATAATGAATCCATTTTATAAAATAAAAGAATGAAACAATCCATACCATGATCTGGGCTCTTATTTAAGACCATACAAATCATTGCTAACTTTTTAAAATGAATTTTGAAAACATTGATTTCAATAACCAGGAGGTTGATCAACATAATATTCCACTAAAATAAATTTATATAAAAAATATATTTAACACTTATATGGAAAATTTTAAAATTTAAGAAAGATTTTTAATATTTGAGGATTCTAATTAATTTTGGCCACAAACTAGACAACATGATCCTCATAATGTATTCATTCATCTTGATTATACCATTTTACGAATAATCAACCCATATTAAAAATAATAATTCATTTACCATCAATATTTCTCTTAAACACCATTTTGGTTCCCATAATTGGATAGTTAGAGGGTCTCTCAACTAACAACCAAACATTATTCATATCGAATTTTTTAAATCTCATCCAATATATGTAAAACTCAACATTAATCACACATGTATTATATTATGGATTTTGGTTCATGTTGTGTGATAATGGTAGAACAATATGGTATGTTCTTAGTAATTATTATAGTCCAAACACCTTTAACTAATCCAAAAATCAAAAAATCTAAAGGATTGTGTTTTAAGGTTCTTGGATACCTAAGAAGTATACTCTAATTTTAACATCCCCGATCTAGTGTCCACTATCTGGTTCGCCGATCTAGGTCATCTCATTACCTCAGGCATGCCTCCCCGTATTCCAAAGGATGCCGACTAGTAGAATGGTACTATGAAGAAACATTGGGGAGACTATACCCACTTCTCAGAATAATTACAGAGTAAAAATAATATCAATAGATATAGTAACCAACAGAAAGAAATAAATTCACAACATGTGAACATTCCCACAGGAAACTAAGTAGCATATTCCATAACAACCTGATGAATATACTACATTTCAGGAAGTCATACAACATAATCCAAAACCAAAAGTACCAAAATACTATGAACATAGACCCGATTACTACCCCAATCTTAATCACCCTTTCTCCATCTCGTCTTCACATGCACAACCATACACTAGGTCCCCATCCGGAAACTGTATCAGAGAACAAGTAGCATCTTCTTGGTTACCCATGTGTAATTCCGGCCTAATTATGGTGTGAGTAAAACACATTTGGCCCCAACCATCAGTTTCTAAAACAATAACCTGTCTATTGATAGTGTATGCATGTATTGTAGTCAAATAAGTAAACAATTAAAAAAGAAAATCATTAAAGAAATTTTCTAATATCCATTTTATCCATTAGGTTCTACAGAGACAACCAATCGACAAAACTAACTCAGGTAAAACTTGTAATCTATTCTAAGGCACAAGAGGCTACATAGATGTTTAACTATAAGGTATTTCAAGAATAAAAAAATATCATATACCCATTGGTTATCAATATTCACTTTATCATTTTCATTGTTTTTCCTATAGATTATGCATTTACATCATTTTCACTATGGATTAATCCAATCAATTAACATGCAGAAGAGAATAAGTAAAGATCCCTGTCTCACTAGGGATAAACATTATATAAATGAATACCTCACACTTACCTTGATCCTCGATATAGGTAGTCACATCAAATTCAATCGTTAGGGGTACAAAGCCTCAGTCGCCTTCCCTAACCTGCTAATTATAGGGGTGTGGCCTAGAGCTTCAGTTTAACCCGACACATGGTTGTAGATCCTCAAGTACCATACCCCACAACTACCAAGACATGTGCACAAGCATATTTGAACCATTTACCACATATTCCATTTCATAAATTTTTCTCAAAAAGTGCACACAATTTTCACATTTTACATTTCATTCACACATAAATAATCATCATGCCTTAAAACATTAACAAATTTAACATTTACATTTAAGCTCCCATTGACCCACATTCATTATACCTACCACTAACTTATTCCATGTTGTATGTTTTACATAATTAACATAATCTTATTCAAAAACCATTTTACATTTACCAACAAAAACTATAACTATTAAACACATATTTCATTATTTCAGCACACACTTATGTTATTTAATCAACGGTTCCCATTCATCACTTAGTTCATTTCATAACCATGTAAACATGAAAACATAATAATTATTGGATCTATATTAATAACCCATATATCAATTCAATGACATTAGAATCAAAGAACCTTTAATAACACATCATGGTATAAAATAAAATTCAAAATACCCATTTGAAATCATCTTGAAGCCACCCTTTACAACATGGGTCTCCCATTTTGAAAACAACAAAAATTCCCAAGTCATTGGTTTCCATTTCAACCATCCAAAACATATATTAATACATTTTCACAAAAATGGGAACTTATAATCGTTTCAAAAATAATTTTAAGTCTCTTAAGACAACCCCATTTTGAATCACTTTGAGGTCAACATCTCATTTCATAACATTAGTCACTTGTAGAAATAATTTTCCTTAATTAAATATATAATCGGATCAAATCCATAAAAACATCAAAAAACCATTTCAAAACATCTTTGAAATTTTAAAAAACCAACTTATAATCAATAAAATTAACTCATTAAACTTACCCACATGATAAATTTCACTTTACTACCCATCCTCTCTCATAATATTCCTATCTCAGGGTTTACAAAATTTATTCACCATTTACAAGGGTTTGACTTACCCCATGGGAATCCATAGGTTCGGTCTCAATCACCCTCAGTCCCAACAGGGTTCGTGTAGTGTTTCAAAAATGAATCTAAGGAAAAATTAATTTCCATAATTGACGATAAATAAATACAATAATAAAACACATTGGAATGACCACATAGACATATAAAACATCAAGACTATATAAAAATCAAAAAGATCACCTACCTCATGCTTGAAAATGATTACTAGGACGATCATATTCATTGATTCGAACTCAAATGAACTTTAGAGCATGAAATTAAAATATTCTAGAAAAGTGAGGTTTTGGGGCTTCAGAAGAAGATGAGAGATTCTAAAATACCTAATCTTGAAAATGGATCTAGGAGGAGTGTTACACTCATATGAAGTATCTATTCTCAGCAAACAACACTCAAAATTCCAAAGAATCAAAGGATAATCATCCATGTAGGAGGACGGGGTTGTTAGTTCATCACACATACTGTAGATGGTCAAATGGGGTGAAACATATAGGGATAAAGAAATAGGATTGGGATGACAAAATGTTAAAACCCACTTTTTAATGGTCACAATGTTTTAAAATTTGTCTACCAATAATGCAACTCCCTCTATCAAAGAGGGGATAGGCCACACGGTTTCTTGGGTGCACCCACATAGTTTGGAAAAATGTGTTATAATTGTGTTCTATCCTCTTCCTGAAAGGGTCCCCAAGACACACAGTTTCCTAGGCCAGGAACACAGTTTGTACTTACTGTGCACCAATTGTGCTCTTCACACTCTTTCGCCTCTTTTCCCATCCTATTGTGACCCGAACCCCCATGACACCCTTGAAAATCATCATACACCCAAGAGACACTTCATTAAACTAAAAAGGAATTTTGGCCAAAATTTAAATAAGGAAACAAAATTATAATTGTTTAGGGTATTACAACATCCCCACCTTATAATAGATCATCCCCAATAAGTACATCCAAATCTTACTGACCCTCCAAGAAAAATGGTTAGGCTATAGATCCCACCTATCAAATTTCATTTCCCAACCATTATCCCTAACATGGACATGTCATCACAACAATTAGACCTATAAAATAGTTCTATAGGAACTGTTCTTGTCCACCTTAAACTACATACAAAATATAAGGCTCCTCAATGGTGACTCAAACTCGACCTCTTCACTAAAAATTTCAACACATGGGAAAGGTCTGGGTAATATCACTGAACCACCACACAAAATGATACCAAAAAAAATTTCATTACACTAGGAGAGCCAACCGGAACACCCTTCTTTCAATACACTCTATAATTCATGGTTTAAAACACTTATTACCATCATAACTAGTTTTCAAAATTCTAACGGTGACCCAAACTCAGTGTCGTTGAGGGGATACACATATTCCAACCACACTCCCTGACCAACATTGGTTTGAAACTCAAGTCCAAATGGACTAACCCATTTTCAAACATTCTAAGTACACCAAAGAATTAGCTTCATCTCAAGGCACTCAACTAGGAAAACCTCTATCCAACGCCCTTAACCAACACTGCCTCACCAAGAAGGATCCTAATAGTGTCCATCTTACTTGTACTACTTCTCGCATCATCAACTGACCACTTTCCCACAATGTTGATCCATAAAATATACTCTATCTCTCTACCACCATCACCCAATTTTGGGCATCTTCATCATCAATAAGGAGACCAACAGAACCTAAACTCTACTTTCACTAAAAACCCAACACATTTTCCAACTCACCGCACCCAAAAATCCATGGATACTTCACCCAACACTATCTCACAACCTTGGAGACAATCCCACCAAGATTTATCACACCTTTATATTCCCTATGTCAACTATGGAAACATGGTTCCTCATTAAACACATTCTCATACTGAAGTCCACATAACATCTCAACATTTAATGAAGGTGTCTTACATCCCACCACATATATTCCCTGTTACCCAAACTTGTCCGGCCCTCCCAGTAGACTTTCTACATTGGTTCCCAACATCCAATGTTGGTGTGTCACCCTCTACTAAAGGAAGATTGATTTTTTTCATAAGGAATCTCCCATCATCTACGCACACTTATCGGAGTCCACTATTGACCTCTAGAGAAACTTCAACACCATAGAATACACTACAATGTGAACCGTTTTCATTTATACAACACCAACCCACATATATCTGATGAAAAACCTCAGATCACCTCTAAAACCTGTCCGATTCTAAAGTTGCCACCCAACCTTATCTACCACGACATCTGAGGCCCACTTTGACATCCCCAAGGAATCCATGAATGAAATTACAAACATCTCATTAGAATCCCAATGCCAACACATACACTCCATGGCCTTCTTTGTTCATCCACAACTGAATTACTATTCCGAACATTAGGAGTATTGTTCTCACCACTTTCCTCTTTCCATTTCAACCACCATAGCTCACACTTCCATCATAAGATGAACCTCAAACTAGGGCATGGTTGTCCAACCCTTCCCCAAATGACAAAACCAATGTTACCTTCTACCCATTCTCGACTTCTGAGAATGGATCCCATGACATTCATTGTCACCCAATCCATCCAAAATAACTCATCTACAATCATTCGATGGTATATTACCCACCAAATAACTCCACACTAACTGTTCCATGAGAGAACCATTTTAGAGGATCCACATCAAACAAAAATACATTTAGTTAGATAGGTTTAATGATAGATAGCTCTCAACATACATGAGATAATGCCAATATATTGGGAATGGTTATCACTAATGATAAGAACCCAAAGAATTCATCCATGAACATCCCAATAAACTACCCATCATAGATGTAACTGCCCACTATAGGGACACTTTAACCTACCATATGTATCAGGCATTCCTACCCCCAATGCTTTACACAAACTCAACCACCACAACTTGGATGATATTTACTACCAAATCTCACATCCACTTCATGACCCTTAGTCAAGATGTAGTGAAAAAAATTCCCATTGGCACTATTGATATTACCCCAATCAATTTTCTCTATCACGAACTTGGTGATTCACATGGAAACACACCAATCACCACACTGATCCAAATCCCAACTATCTCATAGATAACACATGATCCCTATTGAACCTAAAAAAATACAATAAGTGTTTATCCCAAGACACCTAGTCATCCGTCCTAAAGGGAATCATGTATTTCCAACGAAATACCATATATTGACCTCCTCTAATCCCTTATGGTCCAATAATTTTCTAATATCACACACCATCCCAATTCAGAATTGCATGATTCATACATCGACATTACTAAGCCTATCACCCACTCACCCATCTGACCATTCTTCCTAGCCTGTCAGATCCACTAAACTCAAGGAATTTTCAAAATTATCATCTAAAAAACCAACCATTCGTACAATAAATATGAGTGACATGGCCACCACCACCATGAGTGTCACTTCTATACTAGAAGCATCCATCCATTTTTTTGTCACTCTTGCCTTTTTTAAGAAAAAATCAACATAAATTCGTACATAAGACACCATAAATCTATAGGATAGGCTCCTAAGAACAACACCTCTTCCAAAAATGACCTTAAAAACAACTATAAACACTCAAATATATCTAGGATAATGAAACCAAAGCATAACCATTCACATTTACCAAACGTGATGGCACCAACTATGATTCAATTATTCCCCCAAATAAAAAACTCGTGCTTCGCATCTTAAGGAACCTTCAACATTGGGATAACATTACTTAAGGATACCCTCAATATCCAAAAACTATAATATCAAATGAAAAACATATGTCACATTACTAAAACCATTAAATACACCTCTTATACCTCTAGGATAAACCCACACTTGGAAACACTCTATGTGTGCCATATCCATGGTCTAAAACTTCTGAATGTATCATACACAACCAAAATCACTAACAACACCACAAAACACTCTCACAAATCTATATCTTATATAAAATCATACCCAGTCCCTAAAATGGTGTCATGTCATGAAGTGGAAACCGAATCCCTCTCTCTAAACCACTCACTTCAAACCATAACCAACTCATTGCTCACGACGACACTCCTATGGCCACTCCGAAAAATAATGTGTCTAAAGAACCTCAGTTAACACTTACTCTTGGATTCACACTAAGAATACCCACACACATACATTGAAAAAGCTAACCTAAACCCCGCCATTGGGTCCAAAAAAATGTAAATTCAAAACCTATGATAGTTACCACATACAGATAATTGGACGACAACTCATAACCCATGGTCATAGACCTTTTGAGGGAATAACAAGAAGGTCCCTTTTTCCATACAACACAACCCAACAAAGCCTCAAGACACAAAACTAAGGCCTCAAACTAGGGTACGCTCACTACCCAAACCACCTATACATAGGGGAAAATAATATCACTAGGGATACCTATGTTCAATAGCCCTAATAGTTACATCATGTTTCATCTTTCTTCTTAATTAAACATTAGATTTTAAATCCAAAAGTTTTACATGTGAAAAAATTCCAATTTCATAACCAAAGACTCTAAAAATTCAAGCCCTTTTTATTAACCCAACATTTAAAAAATATAAACTTTTATAAAATTTACATTTCATAAAATTTCATTTTGCAATCTTTTGAAGAAAAAAAATAAAAACAAAAAAAAATTACAAGCAGAAATGAAAACTACATGTATATGAATTCCAAGGTACTATTAGTAATAGGAAATATACGAATGGACAGCCAATCCTATGTTCATATAATGATGAATGACCCCATAAAAGATCTCTCCCCATAATAAGAAAAGAGATAAAATTCATAAATCAATGAAATCACACCCAAGTGTGCCACCAAAGGTTGAAGTAACAATAAAACCACAAAATCAAATATCAATACACATCCATGGATGTGTGGATTTTCTCTCATCCATGGGGATACAAGCACTAAGAAACAATCTCTTGACAAGACCTTGATAAGATTCTCATCCCCTATCTATAATTCCAGAAACAGTAAGACAAAAGATATGATCTGATACAATTTTTAATGTCCCTGATCTAGTGGACACAACCCGATGGCCTGAGCTTGGAAGTCATATGGCCTCAGGTGCACCTCCACATATACTATAGGCTGCTGACTAGAAGCATGGTTCTATGGAGATATTTTGTGAATATTATACCAACTTTTCAAGGTAATTCCACAAAAAAATAGTATAAAAAATATAGGAACCAGCATAACCAAATAAATGGACATCATGTGATAATGCCAATAATTAAAAAAATAGCACATTTCATAACAACATGATCAATAGAATATAGGTTAGGGAGTCACATAACATAAACCAAAACCAAAAGTGCCAAAATACTATGAATTGAGACCAATGTCCCAACTTGGTCTAGACCTCCCATGATATATCCCCTCCTACCGTGCACAACAAAGCACCATGTCCATATCTGGAACCTATATTAGAGAATAAGTAAAATCTTCTCAGGTAACTGAGTTCCATGGAGGCCCAATCAGGGTGTCAGTTTATCTAGGGAGGCCACCATGAATGGCGTCTAAAGTAATAACCAACCTTTTAAATATTGTATAATGATACTAAAGGGAAATAGGAAAACAAGATAATAAGGAAATAATTTAAATAATTATCTAATATCCATTTTACCCATTAGCTTCTCTAAATACAACCAATCCAAAAAACTAACTCAGGTCACACATGAGTTATAATTTAAGGAAAAGGGGTTTTCAAACACATTAAACCATAATTTATTTTACTAATAACAAATTATCACATAGCCTTTATTTAACAATATTTAGTTGATCATTTTCATCATTTGTACCATGGTTTAGGCATTTAAATCATTTACACAATGGCCTAAGCCAATTAATTACCATGAATAAAGGAATAAGCCAAGTTCTATATGACTCTAGGACAACATTTTCTTTAAATATACCTCATACTTACCTTAGATCATTACTTCAGATAGTCTCAACAAGTTAAACCATATGGGGCATCGAGCCTCATTCCCCTTCACAAACCCACTCATTATAGGGGTGGGGTTTAAAGCCCAATTATAAACCAACACATGGGAATAAATCCTTATGTCTAATGCCCTGAATGTACAAATCCATGTGAACATGATTATTTGAATCATTGACCACATATACTATTTAATAAAACATTTAAAAACACACACATAATGTTCACATTTCATATTTAACTCACACATAAATAATCTTCATACCTTAACCCATTAACGCATATACTATTTACATTTCATAATTTATTGATCCACTTGAATCATACAAAGAAATCCTTTATTTTATGTTATTATTTTTTAAAAATTAACATTAATCTCATTCACAAACCATTTAACATTTACGAGTAGAGACTAAAACTATGAAACACATATATCATAATATCTAACACCCCTTATGTTTTCTGCTTATCCATTCCCATTCACCACTTAGTTAATTTGATAACCATGATAAGATGATAAAATAATCGTTAGGGAATATTTCTCATTATCCCATATATAAATTAAATCTCTATAGTCCCATCAGACCTTTAAAAATACATCATGGTATAAAAAAATTCAAAATTCTCATTTTAAATCCACTTGAATCCACCCTTTATAATATGGGTCATTGTTTCTTGATAACTAAAACATGCCATAAGTAAATAATTTCCATTTAAACCATTGAAAATAACTATTAAACCATTTTCAAAAAAAGGATCATTATCCTCAATATCAATCAACATTTAATTTCTCTACTGAAAACCCATTTTGAATCACTTTGATGTCAATAACATATTTCAAAATATTACACTCTTTTAAAAATGAATTTCCTTAATTAAATCTGTAATTAGATCAAATCCAGAAAACACAAAAAAAAAAACCAACTTCAACACATCCTATGAATTTACAAGAACCAAATTATAATCATTATAATTAACCCATTAGACCGAACCACTTATTCAAATTCACATTACTATCCATCCTCTCTCATAATATCATTATATCAATTTCAACCAATTTTATTCACCATTCACATAGGTTCAGATTACCCCATGGGTAGACCTAAGTTCAGTCTCACTCAAAATAAGATGGGTTCTGTGAAGGGTTTCTCACCTCAAACATAGACCCAACTCACATTCCATAATCAAATAAAAATAAACGCAACAAGTAAACACATTTACCCCTACATAATAAAATAAAAAATTTAATGACTATGGGGAAATATTAAAGACAAGATACATCATGCTTGAAGATGATTGTTATCCCAAAAAAATCCCCTAATTCAAATTCAAATGTACCTTATAGACCCAAATTAAAATAAACTACAAAAATGAGGTTTTACGGCTTCAGAATAAGAGGTGGGATTCTATAATCCTTAATCTAGAAAATAAATCAAATAGGAGTGTAAGACTCACTGAGACCTCTGACTCACACAAAAAAGCTCTCCAAATGCCCAAGAATAGAAGGACAGTCACCTATAGAAGATGGGGGGGTGTTGGATCATCACCCATGCTATAGGTGGTTGAATGGGGATAAATATTGGGGAAGAAAGAAATATATTTGGGAGGGGAAACTATAAAAACCAACTTTTTAAAGGAATCATAATGTTGGCCTTAGGGTTTTCCAAAGTGTGTGCCAACTGTGTAGTTCCTTATATCAAAGAGGTTCCAAGTCCCACATTTTCCTGGGAGAACCAGAACATTTTTTAAAACCATTGTATAACCATGTGCTATCCTCTTATTGAAAGTGTCCCAAATACACAGAGATTGCTAGGCCAGGAATGCAATTTGTACTAACTATACCCCAACACTGTGCTTTACATTATTTAGCCTTCGTTCCTCTCCTTTCATGTCCCTAACCCCCAGGAAACCTGCAAAAATCCTCATACATTTAAGAACCACTTCATTAACAAATAATAGATGTTTATGAAAAAATCAAACAAGGACACACTTTTATGAATAGTTGGAATTTACACCACGATTATTCTATATGTATTACATTATGGTATGATTCCTTATAAAGATGTTCCTCATTATCATCAATTGTAGTGATTATTAGAGTATCAAGTCTCAATTTATCAAAAGAATCATGAAGTGCTTAAAAAATATCTTTTATAATTAAATTTATCACTTTTATCAAACATCACACAAATATTTTTTTCAAATATCTATTTTTTGTAACTATATACACTTTAAAAGTAGTATAATAACAATGTAATATTTCTTTATAATGCATTTGGACAAATTTACTAAATTTATACTTATTATTTTACATATAATCTTTAAATTAAAAATTTAAAGAATCAAATATTAGGTTTTTCCATATTCCATAACTCATAAGCAGTATTTTGTCAAAAAATTCATATTAGAACAATCTTTATGAATTAACATGTTATGTGAAAGGATTATAACAAAAAACTATAAGGTAATATATATTATAATATCATTTTAAAAGTAATTACCTATAAATTCATATTTATACTTTAAACAACACCATTTTATTGAGGTTTTCTAAGTCCATAAATTTTGTATTTAATACAATGATTTAAAATCATGGTTTTCAAAATTGGTTAAAATTATAATATAAAAAATCTCTAACATGTTTAATTATTAAAGAAATAATTATCTTATCATTATTATACTGAACGATTTTATATGAATTAATGAATACAATAAAAACTTTAATTTTAATCCTTAAAAAATAAAACCCATGTAAATATATAATAATTATAAAAAAAGATATTCAAGAAAGAATTTTTGTTTTAGAAATAATTAATACATATATGTAGATAAGTTACAAATTTATATAAGTAGTAATTTTATTGATGGATTTAAAGTAAAATTTATGTTTCTTTCCATGTTGGAATGCTTCAACTAATCTCATTTAATCAATGTTTAATTTAAGAAATTTTTTAATAAAATTTTTATGAAATAAGTATTTCACATAAAAAAAATTAAAATCTGTAATTTTTCATTAGAGAATAAAAGAATAATTCGATTAAACACTGAAACATTATTTTTTTTTTCTATATAAATAATAACAATATAAATTAAAAACATTTTGAGTTCCAAGTGAACTAAATCTGACATCCTTATCAGTATAAATATAACATGTATTATTTGAAAAATAAACTATATAACCATCATCATAGAGTTGAAAAATAATTTTTAGATTTCACTTTCAACCTTCAATATATTTAACTTTATTGATTTTCAAAACATGAATATTTTCAATTAAACCAACTCTAATTAATTTTCTTTTATATTTATCTCCTAAAGTGACTTATCCTCCATCAATATTTGATGTAGGTAAAAATTTGAAAAACCACTACTCATATTTATTGAATATACACTAACCATATACAACTTTTAATTAATATTTTTACGAACCATTCAGTAAAAAATAAAAAAGTAGATAATTCGTTACCCATATATTTTTGAGTAGAACCGTGTTAGAGATAGATGATTTAAGAATCCAAATATTTTTTCATTGAGAATATTTTTAATCTTTTAATGTAGATATGTATTTAAAACAAAAAGAATTATTAAATCAATATAATTGAGTAAATATTAAAATGTAATTACTAATACAGTTCCCAATAATGAAATTATGAAAACCTATAACATTTGAAATTATTTCTATACTTTTAGTAAGAATAATTGTTTTTCATTACAGTTTTGGATTCCAAAAATCATTTCCTATCCAATGTATGCTTTTAGAATTCATTTAAATACAAATAGGTTTATTATGGTATTAATCCCTTGGAGTAATATTACTTGAACCAACCTTCACAGTATTAAATCTAGATAATATTTCATCAATAAAACTATCTTGATGATAATTAGAATTTAAATATTTTAAAATTTTATATTTATGATTGCAAAATATTATTAAAAAATATAACTTTCTCAATAATAAGACAATGATAAGAATTTTTTAGAGATTAATGTACATCATTAATAATAGTATTTATCATTAAGTAAGTAGTAATACTTTTTAACACTATTAAAATAATAATCTTTAGTTTAAGGTATAGGAAATAAAAATGAATCTATCTTTTCATTTTATTCTATAAAACATGAGTTGGAATATAGTTTTTTGAGGAAAATGTGAATAAAATTTGACTAAATATAGAAGATACAAATATAATATAGAAAGGGTAATACAAGAAGTTATTCCCTCATTCCATGTGAACATAATTCATCATAATAATTTTTTTAGGATTAATCCTAATCATCACATCATTCTGATTCAGAGATGGTGGGTCCTTGTGACCTGGAAACCATGTTTGGGTTTAGGTATGAGTATCTTTTCATACATCTTGATTTCTTAGGCCGGATGGGTTGGAAACCTTCATCATCAATATATTAATTTTTCCATTGAAATAATGATTGAATAAAAACAATATTATTTTTTAATCATCCTCAATCTCATCCCAATTTACTCGGATTCCTTGATCTTGTTTTAATTTATTGATTTCTTCCTATATTCTTGAGATATTGTCACCATCATGTGGATTTTAATGCTACTCAATTGTGAATGTAGCCTCTTGTGAACAATTATCTATAATATTAAAGCGTTCCCCTCCATGTGGACTTTCTTGTGATTATGTAACTTTAAGAATAACACTTTACTTATTAAATAACTCATGATTATCTACCTTAGGGTGTATTTTTTCGCATAAATATTAAGAGTGAATATCATATTTTTCATTATTCATTTTATCATAGAAGTTTATTTTCTGATAAAAAATTATATACCACTCTATCTAAACTATAAAACACTCAAAAAATTTAAATCTTGATGATATTAATTTACTAAAATCTCAATGTAGTAATATTTTTTATTAATTCAATGATTATTATATTCTTATGAGTGATAATTTTTCTTTCTAACATTATAAAGGAATAAAATTTCATCTTATAAGTGTTTTCCCTCAACTTTATCGCATTTTATTTCCCTTAAAATTCATCTAAAATGGTTTCCCACATCCCAAATGTAGTGTATCATTAATAAAATCAATTTCAATTATTAGGTAATTTCACGACCCATCCCTTGGTCCCTGTGTCATGACTACCCCAAGCCTGCCTCCCATAGACCGGTGGCTAGAGACTACTGCTGAATAAGAATATCCCACAAAGGGGTGACCTTTTACTTTGTACTTATACACACTCACACGTCTCCAAGCAAAGTGAATAACTAAAAACACTGATTAAAATGGTAAGCATGCCACTAAGACAATCACTGAGTAAAAATACAAAACATAAAATTAAATGGGATAAAATACAAGCCCAACTGAAATAGAAATGTATAGGCTCCTGAATCTCTTCTGCCGAATACCCTACATGAAGGGTAGGTACAATAAGTTGTCTGAACGTTGCTGAAGCATAACATATCTATCAGACCTACTTGAATCACCACCTCTCACCAGCCCACCAAGGACTCTGTCAAAGATGTTAATCATATGAACTTGATAAGACAGATGCAGGTAAATCCTGTGCAGGGGTGAGTAACACAATACTCATTAGGGACCCCCGAAACAATAAAGGTAACACTATTAATAAAATATATGATGTACACCGCAAATTAAAATCATGATGTACACCACAAAAAGAAACACATGGAGTAAACCACAAAAGAGATCAATAAGAAATACACTAATTAGATTACCAATGAGGCACATGAATTGTAGCCTATAAGAGGTACAGTCAAGAGAGTCATTGTATTCATATAACGCCAAGTGAAGGTCTACAATATGTAAAGAGGATTGTTATAATAATCCATATTAACATCAAGTAGTAACACATAGAGTGTTGGTAACACAAGGAATGTGGGGAACGCACAGATTGTAGATAACACATGGTTTATTGGCAACACATAGATTGTAGGTAACACATGGGGTTTCTTCAAAGACTAAAAGACCCGCAACCTGGTGGAAAAAGGGAGTACTGACTCAGTATTGGTATGAAAAAAATTCAGATAAGACACAAAGTTTAGATAAGACACACTTTTTAGGTAAGACACATATCCTAGGTAATCACATATATTCTAGGTCTCTACCAACCTAAAATTTCATCCATAGAATGCTCATTCCGGGAGAAACAACACCTCTATCCAATAGTACATACACCAACATCCACAAAAACTCCCTTAGAGTATCCCAAAAGGAAGGTCTCGTCAAAAGGGTCCCAACGCCGCAAACTACCCATCAAACGGACACACGGTTTGAAAGGTATGTGCTAATTAGTGAAAGGGTTCGGTTGGGTCCAGGTCCGGTCTGACCCGATAGGACAAACCCAATATGCTGGGTCAGACCTGACCCACTGCAAGTTAGGCCCGCTACCAGCCCACCTACCTAGGATGGCCCTCTAGAGCGGGACAGTTTGTTCCACCTAGTCATGGTAGTTACCGCATCCCACTATCACGTCAGACCATATGCTGACTGATCCTCCCGCATGTGGTTCATGAGACCACATGCCAACTAGATGATGTGGCACTACACCGGGTTTCTAATCAGCCCCACCACAACCCTCCCCGGTTGTGGCCCTCATTACTACTCGTGGCCACACCTCTGCAGGCCCCTATGGCTGCCAGTCGTTGGACATGCTGTCTCCATCGCCGCCACCACCCACGACCCCCTACCATGTGTTACCCCGCTTTTGAGTTCCCATTAGGCCATCAGCCACCACCGCTGCCAGCTACCATGCCAAAGACTGTCTTCTTGGACCGACCTATCTCTCATGCCGGTGTAGCTTCCACTACCAGTTCGCACTGCCAATGGCCTCTTATCATGTCACGCCTTCCGTCACTCCTCTGTAGGGTCATATTGTGTCAGATTATTGTCATTAAGATTTTTGTTCCATAGCTCAGAGGTGCATAAATAAAACTGTTCATATCTTCAAAAAAACGAACGGGAAAATAGAAAATTAAGAAGACCTGAAGAATGGATCCTGGACTTTGTTCATGTCAGTATGAATTCGTTCTTGTTATAAGGATCAGGAAGAATGGATTAAAATCATAAATATAAAATTAACACATTAATCCTGAATTTTTTACTATCCCACCTAAATGATCGAACCACATATCAACCTGTTCCTTGGATGGTCTTCATTCATTGTTGGAAATAAGAAAGGGGAAAGAAATCATGAATAAAAATAAACCCCCTACTTGAAAATGCAACCAATCATTTGAGAGAATTTATCATTAAAGGCGATCCATCCATGAATGTCTTCGATCCATCATTCATCGGTGTTATTCATTTCTCGCCACTAGTGAGAGACCATACTTCTCATTTCTCAGGGATATTTTTGGGCTCTATAGAGAATTCACCAGTGTTTTAATCCTAATTCCGGTCGCTGCCTCTAATTAAAGGAGGAAATTCATTTAATCATTATATTTTATGTTTGAAATAGATTCAACACACTATTTTATTTATGAAAGGAAACAACTACTTTGTTGATGCACCAAAGAGTTGTTGCATTTTCAAGAAACACTAAAAGAAAAATAAAATAAACTTTTTATGTTTAGTTTTATTCTTCTTTAAAATGCCTGAAAAATATTTTCCACAGTCGACTTGTGCCGGTCAAAGCTAGGTCCTACCTAAAAAAACCCACTACTCTAAACAGAATGGTTCCCTTGTATTCCAAATTTGAGAACTCGATTAAAAATTAATAAAACCACAGATGTGGTATATTTTTAATAAACTTAAAAATAGTTTGAACATTTAGTTTGGGCACCCTGAGCCTTAAAATCATGTTTCTTCTTAGTTCCTGGTGTTGAAATAATCTCATATAATTTTCAAAAAATTTATACAGAAAATACGTGTTATTAAATTCTCCCCACCTTAGGGATTTATGACCCTGAAATCCAAAAAGAAGGATAAACAAAAAATGGGGATACTATGCACGAATCAGAGCCTCCCACTCACATGTGCTCTCATTGATATTCCTCTACTACTACTAAATGAGATCTAGAGGAATTGACCAACCATGAAGGATCCTCTCATGTAGATCCTTGATCTCCACCTGGCACTCTGTGAAATCCATTCCATCATCAATGTCCAGATTTCCCTTGTTGATGAAATGAGGAGGTTCTTGTATGTATCTCCTAAGTAGTGATACATTAAATACATCATGAACTCACTCTAAATACAATGGTTTATCCAAGAGGTATGCCACCTATCCCACTCTACGTTGTATCTGAAAATTTCTGATGAACTTCAAAGTTAACTTTTCACCCTGGCCAAATCTCAGTATCCCATGTTGAGGAGTGACATGAAGGAACACATGGTCTCCCTCCTCGAACTCTAAGGGTCTACATCGCCTATCGAAATAGGAATTATGATGTATATTTGCAGTATCCATTCTCACTTAGATGACCTGAACCTTCTCTGTAGTAGCCTGTACTAACTCCAGGCCAATGAGTATTGAATATCCTAGGATAGTTCAGTAAAATGGTGACCTAAAAGGCCGCTTGTACAAGTCCTCAAATGGTTACATACCGATGGTGTAGTGGTAGTTTTTTTTTATGTTAAATACACTAGGGGTAGGTGATCCTCCCAACTGTAGAAAAAATTGAGGATTCAAACATGTAGAATGTCTTCTAGGACCTTAATAGTCCGCTCCATTTGGTTTTCTATCTACGGGTGGTAAGCTATACTCAAGTGAAGTTGAGTCCCAAATGCCTCCTATAATCCCCTCCATAACAGAGGTGTAAATCATTCATATTGATATGATACAATAATTGATGGGGATCTATGGTGTTGAACAATATCATTCACGTAGAGACGTCCCAAGATCTCTTTGGAACTCTACTCCCAAATTGCTAGGAAGTGGGACGACTTAGTGATTCGGTAAATGAACAAAGAAATGGAATCATGCCCCTTTTACCTATGTGGTAAACCCATCATGATTTAAATTGATAATATATCACACTTCCACTCATGAACCTCAAGGGGTTGAGTCAAACCCACTAGAACCTGGTGCTCGGCCTTCACTTACAGACAAGTGTGGCATCTAGAGACATACTCCACCGGTGCCTTCTTCATCATAGACCACCAAAACTAACATTATAGGTCCGGGTATAACTTTATCACACATATATCTACTTCCAAAGGGGATGTATGGAACTCCCTCAAAACCTCCTCCCATAGCATCATCGGTAAAACTATGCATCCTATAAAAAAGATGATGTGCTCCCTACCTTTCGAATATCCATTATAAGAATTCCCTATTGACATATGACCAAGTACGACCTCACAGTAGGTATCTCTATGTTGTGCCTCCCTGAGTAATTGTAAGAGTGGAGGGGTAACAACCATAAACTAGAGATAAACTTCTCCCTCTCTATCCTTGAGAGATATCTGCAATGAGGCAATATGTTCTAATGCCTTTTTCAATATGTGAGAACTCGATTTCTGTTTTAGAGAATCTGCCACCATATTCACCTTCCCAAGATTATATAGTATCTTGATGTCATAGTCCTGGAGGAACTCTATATAATGTCATTGTCTTATGTTCATATCATTCTATGAAAATATGTACATGATGATTTTGTGGTTTGAGTAGATGATGAACTAATTTCCCATTAGGTGGCTTCACTACATCTGCAATGAGAAGACTACCGCCTCCAACTTCAGATCATGGATCGCGTAGTACTGCCCATGTGGTCTCAATTATTTTGAACTATAAGAAATCCCTACTTTCCCCTACATTAAGGAAAAACCAGGACTAGTACCAGATGCATCACAAAACACCATGTACATGACTCCATCCTTTGGAAAGCTTAGTATGGGAGTGCTCGTCAAACTCTATATCAGCAACTGAAATCTCTCATGGCACTTCTCCATCCATATGAAAGGTTTCCCCTTTGATGTTAAGGAATTCATGGATGTTGCTACTCTACAAGATTTGGGTACGATCCTTCGATAGAACCCAACCAACCCTAGGAAACTCTGCACCTGAGTAATGTTATTGGGTGGATCCCAATCATACACCACATCAATATTCATTATATACAATAAAACTATATCCCCTAAGATGACATATCCCAAAAAGTGGACCTCTCGAATCTAGAAATGACACTTAGAGAGAATCCAGTAAAGATGGTGCTCACGAAGTAAGTCAAGTACCATCCTTAAGTGTATCGTGTGCTCCTCCTCAGACGTTGAATACACTAGTATGTCATAAAAAAACACCACTACAAAACAGTCTGGGTAAGGAAGGAAGATCATGTTCATGAGTCCCATGAACCCCACTGGGGCATTCATCATACCAAACAACATCACTATGTAATTATAGTGATTTTACCTACATATAATATTCAACTTCGGGATGTCCTCATCCTATACATGATGGTGGTGATATCCTAATTTGAGGTCTATATTCAATAAACATCTCACCCCCTTCTATTGTTTGAAGAGTTCATCGATCCTCAGAAGTGGATACTTGTTCTTCACATTCACCTAATTTTTGTACCGGAAGTCTACACATAATCTCATTCTCCCATATTCCTTCTTGGAAAACAAAACTGGGGTTGCCGTTGGTGAAACAATGTGCCTCACAAATCCATTTCTATGTAATTCCTCCAACTATACCCTCAACGGCTAGAGCTCCATCGGAGCTAACCTATAGTCATGTCTAAATGTTGGTATCATCCCGGGGTACATGTCAATTCATAAGTCTACCTACCTATAAGGAGGTAGTCATGGAACATATTCCAAAAATATTTTCTCATATTCGTCCACCACTATAGGAAACTGAGGACACTTTTTATCCACGGCACTGATGGTCATTCTAGCCAAATGATGTGTGATCAGCTTCACCCTCCTATCTGTGAGTCCATATTTTGCTACATTTTTCTCCCATTCAATGAAAAAGGATAACTTGGTCCCATATTCATAGACACACCGCAGTATGTTCCTAAAACAGTCAATCTGAGTATGATATGTGGATAACAACTTCATACCTAGAATATCGTCACAAGGACTTGACGTTGCCACCAATATATCCAAACTGAAAATATCACCCCCAAGAGTAAGGAAAAATTGTTATCAGTAGTGTGTGATCATATAATCTCTACCCATAGTATTCACTAAGAATAGGGATCGAGTCAACAGTTCCACAAGAATATCTGTGTCTCAAATATGGTTTGTTGAGAAAAATGAGTGACTAGTACCAGAGTCTATTAAAACTAAAGATAGTGTGGAAAATAAACATATCATACCACTAATCAATCTAGGAGTCTTAGTATCATAATCCTCCATCACCTTAGTTGGTCTTTCCCTTGTCCACTAGCTCCCTGAGCTCGGGGTTGACCACCTGAGGGTGGTGGTGGTAGTGCCTCAAACCTTCTTCCACCTCCTACTGCTCATCCCACTCCTTTGCCACGTCCAACAAATATTGAACCTTTTTATTCCTACCTCTTAAAATCCATCTGAGGTCCCTCAATTGTCTCCTAGTCAGTCATATGGATGGTCAGACAGTCTTTTTCTAGATACCACCCATAAACGCCCGAGTTGCACAGTCTATCATTCAGCTGACTCACTCATCCCTAGGAGGCCTAGACTACTGATCACATATCATGGGGTCTTCCACTTAACTATATGGTCTTCTATGACCCATGTGTCAGATATCAGCTACCTGCATCTAAAGACCCAGCCGCCAGATGCCCGATGGTAGTTCACACCACCGGTGCCTGCTTTTCAAGAAATATCTCAACCAGTAGAGCTCACAGCAGCACCCTAGCGTGAGTAGGGATGCTATGGGATAAAATTGACACCATATTCTCATGGCGTAATTCCTAGTCTAATGTATGGGCCCTGAAGAATGGTTCTTGCACCATGTTAGTTGAGTAGAAAGAATGATCTATGAATATCACTGAGTACTCTACTACTGACTGGCTACCATATTGTAGGTGTAGTAGATCCTATATACAGATATAGCACAATGTTGCTAAAAAGAACACCTCCTTATAGTGGTGATCAATTTCTATCCAAGATAGCATCTTCTCCTCATGCATCTGAGTCATCATTCTCCACCATCTCCCCACTGATCCCTAAATAAGGCTCATGGATTGGACTTCCATCTGGTCAGGAGACATCCACATTAGGAGGAAGACTCACATAACTTCCTCCATCCAATCCTTAGCTACCTTAGGATTTTTCTCACCTTAGATCTTGTGTGGTCGCTACCTTTGGAATGCATTCAATGCACTAAGTCTGCGTGCAAACTCTACTAGTATCATTGGTAGGAACTACTTCTCTTTAGGTGATGGTATCGTTGAGACACCACCAGGGGGTGCTCTCACTAGAAACATTCCCTGCACTAATGCATAATCACTCAGTGGACCATCCTCATGGTCATGCCCTAGAATCTTGGTTGGCTGGCTGTGTGGAAGCATCCTAAAATAGAACAAGATATACCACGGTAAATAGAGTATACCTGGTGGGATGAATCTAACTCCAGAATGTCATTATACCACACTCAATTCTTACATGATGCATGAAACATTAATTTCCAATGGAACTAGTGTTTTCATATAATGAGTTGGGAATCAGAATTTAAGGTCATGGTGTATGGATACGTTGGTCACCACACCAACACTAGGTTCCTTGTCCTGAAATCTAATCTCAAAACAGTTAACATTGTTTCCCCAAAATAAGAGTAAAACTAACTTCCCTCTGATACAATTCTATCACGACCTTTCCCCAAGGACCCATGTTGTGCTACCCCAAGACTGCCTCCATTAGGCCCGAGGCTGGAGACTTCCAATAAATATGTATATCCCTAAAAGGGGAGGTATTTTTATAAGTACCTGTACAAACAAACACATATATATGAAAAGTGCTCAACTAAAAACATGAAGTAAATAGGTATTCATGCCACTAAGACAACCACTGATTAACAATACAAAAATAAAAAATAAATAGGCCAGAAAAAAAGACCAACAGAAATAGAAAAGTACAAGCTTCTGGATCTCATACATAGAAAACCCTACCAAAAGTGTAGGTATATTTAGCTATATGAACATCTCTAAAGCATAACATATCTTTCAGACCTCATGGAAGTAGCACCTATCACCGAACCCCAAAGGACTCCATTAAATCTATCAATTGTCTGCAAAAGATATGAAACATGAAGATGAAACCTATGTAGGGATGAGTAACATAATACTCAGTAGGGACCCAAAAATAGAAAAGGTAACACCACTAAGAAAATACACTATGTACACCACAAATAAAACACATTATGTACACCAAAAATGAAACACACAAAGTACACCACAAAGGAGATTACTATGAAATACACCAAGTAAACTACCAAAGAGGCTCAAAAAGTTTATCCTCTAAGAGGTACAGTAAAAAGAGTCACTATAGTCAGCTCACACCAAGTATAGGTCTATGATACGTAAACCAGATTGTCATAATTATCAACAGCACCCTCATATAGTAACACACAGAGTTTCGGTAACACAAGGAGTGTAGGTAACACACGGAGTTTACATAACACACAGAGGTTTGGTAAAACACAGAGTGTAGGTAACACATGGAGTGTCCTCAAAGTCTAGAAGACCCCAACCCTAGTGGGATTGGGGAGTACCGACTTAGTGTTGGTAAGACAAAAAGTCTAGTTAAGAAACATTTTCTAGGAAAGACACACAGTCTAGGTACGACATGCAGTTTAGGAAACCACGTAGCTTCTAGGTTGCAACCAGCCACATAATTCCTTCTTTAGCATGATCGTTCTAGGATCACCTACACCTAGATCCAATAGGAAATATGGAAACCTCCAAAAAACATTCATAGAGTATCTCAAAAGTACTTCACCATCGCAAGGGTCCCAACACGACAAATATCTCATAAAATGGACACACGGTTTGAGAGTTATGAGTTTTTAGTGAAAAGGGGATGGTTGGGTCTAGGTCCGGTTCCACCCAGTTGGACAAAACCGACCCGAACTGACCCAACCCTCTACGCCTACCCAACCAGGCCCACTGCATCAGGCCCATTTGTTCCACCAAGATGCGATAGTTTCTGCGTCCCACTAGCATGGGCGGTCATGTGCCATCCGCTCCTCCCGCATGAATTCTACAAGACTGCATGCCAACTGGGGGACACAAAACTGCGACGTTTTTCCTGTTGGCACCACTGTGTCCTGCCCTGACTGTGACACCCATCGCTTCCGCGAATGCACTTCCATAGGCCCCATCAACCATTGGACATCGAGCATGTTCCCTCCATTTCCACCCCAACCTGTATCCCCCTGCCACAGGTAACCCCACTGCCGCCATCCCATTGGACCATGGGTCATTGTCACTTCCGGCTTCTCGGCTGCTCTTCTGGGTCGGTTCCACTTCAACCACCAGTCCACACCACTAGCAGCCACATGTCATGTTGTGCCTATCGTCGCTCCTCCACAAGGCCAATGCAGTGCCAAATTCTCATCCTTGAGAATATTTGACCGCATATTGAACCCTCAACAATAAATCTGCTCATATCCTCATGAATTGTGGATGGGGTAATGAGAAACTCTAGAGAACCAAGAGAATTGATCCTGGGATTTGTTCATGTCGGCTTGAATTCATTGTTATTAGAATGAACATGATGAATAGATAAAAAACAAAAATGGTCTAATTCCCACATTAATTCTAAATTTTTAAACATCTAACATAAACGATATAACCACGTATTAACCTATTTGAGGGTTGGTCCGCATTTGGAAATAATAATAGGTAAAGGAATCACGAATAAAATAACCCCCCTACCTAGAAACAGGATCATTCAAAAAATGGAATTCATCATTGAGGGTGTTTCTTCCATGAATGTCCTTGATCCATTATTTTTCAGTGTATGTCACTAGTCGTCGCAAGAGAAAGACCTACCTTCTCCTTCCTCAGAGATATATATGGGATCCAGTGTAAATTCCAAAACATTTTTAATCCTAACACTTGTATCTACCCTTGATTAAAGGAAGAAACATGTTAACACATTTCAACATTATTGTTTCTCTTTGAAATAGCTTCACCATGATGTTTCATTTATGAAAGGAAACAACTGATTTTTCATTGTGTTGGAGAATTTATGTGTTGTCATGAAATGCTAATGAAAAATTTTAAAAACAATATATTTTTGTTTTTATTTATCTACAAAATTTTCAAGAAATATTTTCTGCATTTGACCCGTGCCGGTCGAACTTACGTCCTTCCTAAAAAAACCCATTACTCTAAACACAGTGGTGCCCTCAGATTTCAAATCCAAGAACATATTTAATAATTACTAAAACCGCAGATGAGCACTATATTTAAAAACATAATAATTGTTGGAACATTTATTCCAGGCACCCCGAGCCTCAGAATCACGTGTCATCTCAACGCCTAGTCTCGAAATATTCCAATATAATTTTCAAAAACATTACATGGAAAATCCAATACATTACATGGAAATACCAATAAATGATATCATTTATATATTTATAATTCAAATAAATTTCATCTTTCTAATCAACATTCCATAACTCAAGTTCTGCATTAGTAATCTTGTATTGATTTTCCACATTCATACAGGCTTTTAATCTTAAAATTTTAATATATATAGTTATCTTTTCTAGAATCGAAATTTTACTCAATTAAAGTATGGTGTTATAAAATTATATATTATTTCTTTAGGATTATTCATTTTAATAATTATAGATAGATCTTTAGACATTCAAATACCAATATTGATGTGCTGCCCCAAAACTTGTTTCTCATGTAATAGTAATATCACGATTTTATTTGGTTTAATTTTCATGTCAACCAAAAAAAATCATTCAAATTAAACACAAATAAACTTTATTAAATAAAACACAGTAGTGTTTACATTAAAAAAAGATCAAAACGGAATTATCTTACCAATGATAACTACTAAAACACGATTAGAGCCACTGGAAGGCCCCCTAATGCACCAATGAGACCTGGTAAATAGAGAAACTAACTTAGGTCAATAATAATGAATAACATCACCACAATAATCATGAAAACCATACTGAACATCAATGGTATATAAAGCACCATCTTCTTCAATTTTCATGCATTTGGAACACCCTAATATTTAGTTTTATAATGCATTTATCTGACCATTACCCCTTGGTTGGCCGTTGGAAATGTTTGTAACTATTGAGTTCTAACGACTATAATTATAGCCATTAAATTTTTTAGTGGTTTGAAAAAAATTATATAATTTAGTTTTTCAAAACTTTTAATTTATGAAAAATAAAATATAACATCTTATTATGAATTTTAAAAGGAAAATGATTTAATATTTTTAACTATACATAGGTGATTTTAAAATGAGATGATGATTTCAAAAATCTTACAAATATTTCAAATATCATGTAAATGTTCTCATTATTAAATATTAAAACCAAACTATGTTTTTTATTTCAATAATACTTGAATAAACATTTTCATGTCGATATAGTAAATTACAATTTATAACTTTGTATTTTAAAACTTTTGTGTTAATAAATAATTTTAGTAATACTCTTAGTTAAGAAAATGTATAATTTAATTTTTATTCTTTAATCATTCATAAATTTAAATAAAAAATATGTTTTAAAAAATTTATGATATTCTTTGTATAGTTAAAATGAATGTATTGGTTTTCTTATGAAATTATAATTTTGAAATCCAGCTTTTATTAAAAATAATAAGCCCGATAGGGCCAGTCCTGTTTCTGGGCCAAGGGAGGTAGATCGTGCTAGGCAGCTGAGCCTTGCCTTCAGCCTCAGCTCAGGCTGTCCCGAGCAGGGGGGAATAGCTTCCCTGAAGGGCTCACAAGAGATCATGAGGGATTAGAGCACACCACCATGGGTGCGTGGCCATGACGAGGTAGTGGTTGGCCAAGGCCTGCGGGGAACGATAGCTCGCGTATAAGTCCCCCTTTTCTATGTTTTTTTATTTCTAAGCTTATGCTCAGAGCTCATGGATTATAAAGAGGCCACGAGAGCCCCATCGATTCTATGTGGGAAAAGTTTTTCAAGGATAAATGGGATCTAGGCCATAGGATAAAGTTGCGAGTGATCGGGGTCATCCATCTCGCTCTGGGCCTCAATTCCTAGAAGTCACGATATTATCTGTGATTTTTGTGGGCCGTTCGAACCGTTGCGATCAAATCTTGACCGTTCCAGTTTTTTTTTAAATTGTTGTGTTGATCTTTGTCGTCTGATCAAAACTCAGATATAATTCGAGCCGCCCATCCTTTTAAATCTCATGGACGCACCCCAACCATTGTATCAAGGCCAGATCAAATCCTTACTATCCATTCAATCTCCTATTTTCCTCTCCCATGTTGTCCTCTTCTTCTTCGCCTGTGTTGAACCAGTAAACCCTACACCTCCTACTTGAACCTTTTTTCTTTAACCTTGACATCTGGTGGACCCGTCCTTGCCCTCCTTTTTCCATAGATTTTTCCCTGGTCATTTAATGTGCTGGATAAGCATCGGTTTCCCAATGGCAGCATTAAGTATCCTATTTTTTTAAACATGTTATAGATTATAAACCACCCGGTTTCACCCATTTCCTGGGATTTTTTCTTCTACCACCCAAACCTCCAGCAAGCTCCCATGAGACTTCCGGAGCCCCCTCCTCCTCCTCGAACTAAGGTACGTGTTATTTTTTCTTGTGATGTTGTTTTTTAGAGAATATAAATATATATGTATTCTCATAAAGTTATATTTATAACTTTGTGGTTTGGTTAAAATGTTCTTATGTGCCAATCCTAAACCTTCTGGTTTTTGAGTTCAAATAGTATAACATATGTAAGGGTTCAATTACATGTTTTCATCCCTATGCAATAACATGTTTTTAAACTTTTTATATTCATTTTATGAAAATAGATTTATGTATACTTCTATATATAAGTATACATCCTTGAGGTTTAGTTGAAAACCTGCATATACCCAGTCCAAGGACTAATGGATTTTCTGTTATGAGGTAATTTTTAAACATGAAGGGTTATTATCCTCATGAAATATATATTATATACATTATATATCCGATTATATATATACTTATGTATATATACAACCATACAGATTTAAAAGAACCCCTACGATTTTTTGGTTTCATGTCCTCTAACCTTTGAGTTTCAAAGATGAGGTTGATTTTTGTTTTTAAACATATGGAATTATATTTTCATATCTAGTATACACAGACTTATATAATTTTATAGTATGTGTAACCCAACATATGGACCAGTTTTAAGTCTCTTAAACATTGGAATTAAATGAATTTATTGATATTTTTATAAACATGTATGTGTCGTTTGATTTTTGGGTATGACCCTTAGGTATACACGATTATTCATATAAGATATAAGTCTGATCGAGGTTTATATTTATATAATTTTTTTAATAATAATACTTTTAAAATTTATATTATATATTTAAATTTTGAGACTTTTGTTAATTAGTGGGGATAAACTATTAATGTCATATGAGTTTCAATGGATTTTTTGTTTAACCCCATTTATACATGATATATTTTCAGATATGTGAAAATATGGCTTTACACATAAACATTGTTCCTAAATTTTATTTATAATTTTCCATGGTTTTCAAAGGAAATATGAAACGTGTGTTTTCATAAAATCTATAGTTTTTTTTAAAACCCCACACTTATATACACCCTATTGTATTAACAATTTACACGACATGAAACCCTAATTGTGGATATTCCAAATATTATTCTTATGATGTGTTTAGTAATTGTTTAGTATTAATGAGTATAAAATTTGGGTTTTTCAACTTCTATATTCGTATGTATGAGTCACATATTTTATTACATATTAAATGGTATTAGTTAT
Source organism: Viscum album (assembly GCA_963277665.1). Taxonomy (NCBI): domain Eukaryota; kingdom Viridiplantae; phylum Streptophyta; class Magnoliopsida; order Santalales; family Viscaceae; genus Viscum; species Viscum album. The sequence continues at coordinate 953,349,924 of OY728143.1, read as the reverse complement.
GGTTGTGTTTCATGCTTTCTATTTTTGACATTACAATGTTCTATGAAAAAGCATATTATCAATAAATATTTGAGCATATGTAATCCTAAAACCCCACATGAAATGTTTGGTTTGTCATTAATTAGTTTTTCATCCAGATAAATTTCCAATATGAATTTTGATTAATAAGGTTTTATAATTTTAAGGTTACTATTTCATGTGACAAAATTTGTAATTTTGTTTTAGTACCTTGGTTGTCATCACATATGCCAAAGTCTCCTTAATATATTCACCATTCAATGACAAAGTGTTTTAGTGGATAGTTTTTTTTATTATCCTCTAAATGCTTGACTCAATTTATATATATGTCAATGTTAAAGGATGAAATTTAACTACTATGACTAAAAATGGATTATACACTAAATTGTTCCAGGTGGTATGGGACTCTGAATAATAAAGAAGGTTAAATTCAATTATTGAAGGTGGTATGGGACACTTTGAATAATATGGAATGTCAAATTATATTATTCAAGATTGTATGTGAAACTTTTAATAATGTGAAATAAGGAAATAAAAAATATGAGACACTAGAAATGATAAGTAATAAATAACATACTAAATCAATGTGGTATGTGCACTTTGATTTAGATAGATGAAGAAATCATTGGATTTAGTATGTGATGGGTGGGGCCAGCTATAGCCCCTAAATGCATCAGTAGGTCTCATGAGACAAACTACTGTCTTAGTGCAAGGCCTTGAAGAAATGATTATTTATGGTCTTGGCTTTAGGCCTGGACAGTATGGTTATGATGTCCGACATATGCACCTTTTTCTTTATGGCTATGAAATTTAATCAATAGAAAGAATACTAGTCTAGTAAAATATTCTTAGTTAAAGGGCTTATGCTCATGAGAACAAGAATAAGTAAAAGTTATGGCATAGTATTTATGCAGTACTCAGAAACCTTTATCCAGTGTATGTTTCTCAGTAGTAAAGGATGAAATTGATGTTTTTATTTAAGCACAACTCTGATCATGCAATACTCTTCCTTATTAATTTTTTACTTGAATTTTTACATGGAATGTATTTTAATTCTTAACCCATATGAGCATGCCTATAATTTAATCATGTTTCCTTGTAACTGTGTTAGTATTATTTGAATGGAGCACTTTTAATTCTGAGATAATTGTTATGTTATGATACATGTGTTTCAACATTTCTTAAAATGTTTTATTCATTTTTTTTAAATAATGTTTCAAAATTCGTATTGTTTATTATTATTTTTAAAACCCCTTACTAAGCATTCGTATGGTCACCCTACGTTTTTGAATAAAAAAATTCAGGTATTAGTTTTCAGCTGAAGAAGCTTGACAGAAGTGACTGGTTTCCCAGAACTTGAACTGAATTTGATCCTTAATATGGGACATGATGTGTAATTTATCAGTGCATGTTTTTGTTAAAACAAATTACACATCATGATTCAAGGCACCGACTCTGGGTATTCTAGGGTCGGGTCCTCACAGTTGGTATCAGAGGATTCAGTTTAGATAACTCTGGAAAACTAGAACTGAAAATTTTACTTAATCATTAATAAGTATGATATTTTCATAATTTTCAAATGGAAAATGGAAACACCAGTCTTTGGTGTCTTTCTAATGAGGCCATAGAAACCATAATTTTCATATCCATCGACGATAACTTTGTAAACTATTCCCATATATGTATGACGTGCAAACACCTCTATGACGTGTCCAACTCTTACCGTGTAGTTCAACTACATCGAGGAGCGGGTTTGGATGACCTTTTTTTATACAAACCCAATTTCCATCCAGCACACATCGGGGGAAGTATTAAGAAGGACTTCTTAGATGCTTCACCGAAGGAGAAGGCATCCAGTCCCTCATGGATTTCTAAGAAGCTGCAGTAGCATGAGACCTCTGCACATTGTATATATGACAAGTCTTGTCCTATGGCCATTATTTTCAAGTAATGGACATTGAAATCATTGAATTTGAAGCCTCCCATTTGGTGTACCGACATCGAGTACATACTGACATCACTCAGTTTTACATCCTACATGTCACACATTGGAGACACCATATGTGCACCTCAATATTGAACCAGACTACTCAGGTTGCATTTGGTTTAGGGAGATTGAGAGTTTTGAATTTGTTTTGAGAATTCGTGTAACTGGGAAGTGGGGAAACCATTAGTTCTAAGTACAATGTACCAATTGTTTTACAAAAATACAATTTTATGTTTCTTCGTTCTTTTACCTTTTATTATTTGTGTTTCATAGAATGGACATTAATGAAAAAGTTTTATTTACAGATGGAAGGACAAACCCACATTTTATCTCTTCCCTTAGAGATATTGGAGGTCATTATGGTTAGAACCTGTGAGGAATAATACCTTCCCTTCACAAACCTGCGAATAACATGAAAACATCTTTACAGTATATCGAATAGTCCGGACATTATCCGCTACTACTATGGGAATGACTATATTTACCACCGCATATCCGATGCTCAACATGATGAGTATAGATGAAGGGGAAAATACCATGATGGTATTTTTTTATGATTCACACAATCCTAAAACTTCACAGCCAAGGTAAGGTTTCAAGTGGATGCTTTGGAAGGGGACCTACGTGTAGCTTAAATGTACCAAATCCTGAGCATCTGTTTGTATGACCACGTTGATGTCATTGACATCCTTAGACATAAAACTGTTCGACGAGTCCTTAGAGATTTTTTCCATTCAGACATTTCTAATCTCTCTGCCTTTCGATCCCCTCTTTGGAATCCCAAGTTTATAAAATATGAGTTTAACCTTTACTTTTTGAGGTATTTTTAGGCCATAGAAATAGAATATCTTAACACCAACTTGGTTATTAATCTAACCACACTTGAGGATCCTCCATTATGGAGGATGTGGTATAAAATGTCAGGGAGTTTAATTTAGTGTGATTATATGAAATGAATTGTGACGATACAATTCTTTGTAGAGGGATATATTATAACGCCCCAAAATTTGTTTCTCATGTAATAGTAATATCTTGAATTTTTTTATTTTTAATGTAAACCAAACATAATCTTTCAAATTAAACACAAAGGAATTTAATTAAATAAAACATCGTAGTGTTTACATTACAACAAGATCAAAATGAAATTATGTTAACCAAAGATACCTACTAAAAACCCTATCAGAGCCATTGGAAGGCCCCCTAAAGCAACAACAAGACCCAAAAAATAGAGAATCTCCCTCAGGTCAGTCATAACGAAGAACATCACCAAAATAATCATGAAAATCATACAAACCATCAATGGTATAACAAGCACCATATACTTCAATTTTATTGAATTTGGAACACCCTAATTTTTGGTTTTATAAATCATCTACCTCACCGTTACCCCATGGGTGACAGTTGGATATGTCTGTAACTGTTTACTTCTAATAGCTATAATTATAGCCGTTGGACTTTTTGGTGGTTCTATAAAAAATATCTAATTTAGTTTTCCAAAACATTTATGTTATGAAAATATAATATATCTTCTTACTATGAATTTTAAAAGGGAAACGATTTAATATTTTGAACTAAACATAGGGGATTTTAAAATGATACGAGGATTTCAAACATCTTACAAATATTTCAAATATATTGTAAATGTTCTCATTCTTAAAGCTTAAAACCAAACTATGTTTTTGATTTCTATAATAGTAATATAAAAATTTTCATGTTAATATTTGAAATTTCAATTTACCACATTGTATTTTATAACATTAGTGTTTATAAAAAAATTTAGTAATACTCTTAGTTATGATAACATATACATAAATATTTATTCTTTAATCATTAAAAATTTTAAATAAAAAATCACATTTTATAAAATTTATGATATTCTATATATAGTTAAAATGAATTTATTTATTTTCTTATGAAAATATAATTTTTAAATCTGGATTTTATTAAAAACAATAGGCCCACTAGGGCCAACCCTTTTGCTAGGCCGAGGGAGGTAGCTCTCGCTTGGCGGCTGATCATAGCCCTCATCCTCAGCTCAGGCCGGCCCGAGTGGGGGGGGGAGCTTCCCTGAAGGGCCCACAAGAGCACATGAGGGATCAGACTGCACCACTGTGGGCGTGAGGCCACAACAATGTAGGGGTACGCTAAGGCCTGCGGGGAGAGGGAGCCTGTGTATAAGGCCCCCTTGTGCATGTGTTGTGATATCTATGCTTATTCTTGGAGATCATGGATTATAAAGAGGCCCCGAGAGCCCCTCCAATTCAATGTGGGAAATGTTTTTTACGTCAAATGGGAATGGGTGGTAGGATCATGTCCTGAGAGATCAGGGCCATCCATCTCAGTCTGGGCCTCAATTCCTAGATGTCGCAGTATTCTTTATGATTTTTGTTGGTCATTCGATATGTTGTGATCTAATCATGACCATTCGAGCTTTTTTAAAATGCTACATTGATCTTTTCCATCCGATCAAAAATTGGATCTAATCCGAGCCGCCATCTTTTTAAATCTCATAGATGCACCCCAACACTTGGATCAAGGCCAGATCAAATCCTGGTTGTCCATTCAATCTCCAATTTTCCTCTCATGCATTGTCCTCTTCTTCTTCGCCTATGTTGAACCAATAACCCCTAAACTTCCTACCTACACCTTTTTTCTTCACCCTTGACAACCGGTGAACCCATCCTTGCCCTCCTTTTTCCACAAAATTTTCTCTGGTCATTTAATGTGATGGATAAGTATTGGTTTCCCAATGGTGGCATTATGTATCCAATTTTTTTTAAACATGTTATAGATTATAAACCACCTGGTTGCACCCATTTCATGGGTTTCTCCTTCTTCTCCCACTCAAACCTCCGAGAAGCTCCCACGAGGATTCCCAGGCCCCCTCCTCCTCCTTGAACTAAGGTATGTGTTAGTTTGTCTTGTGAAGTTGTTTTTGAGGGTATATACATATATATATGTATTCTCATAAAAGTATATTTATAACTTTTCGGTTTGGATAAAATGTTCTTATGTGCCGATCCTAGACCTTTGTGTTTTCGAGATCAAGTAGTATAATGAATGTAAGGGTTCTATTAAATTTATGTCTTCTCTATGAAATAACATGTTTTTATACCTTATATATTTAGTTTATAAATATATATATATGTATCCTCATATATATTAGTATACATCCTTGAGGTTTAGTTGAAAACCTACATATACCCTATCCAAGGACAAATGGATTTTGGGTTATGAGGTAATTTTTAATCATGAAGGGTTATTATCGTCATGAAATATATATTGTATACATTATAAATCTAATTATACATGTACGTATGTATATATACAACCATGCAGATGTAAAAGAACCCCTATGATGTTTTGGTTTCAAGTCCCCTACCATTTGAGTTTCAAAGATGATGTCGATTTTTGTTTTTAAACATATAGAATTAGATTTTCATATATAGTATACATGGACATATATAATTGTATAGTATGTATAACCCACCTTCTGGATGAGTTTTAAGTCTCTCAAAAATTGGACTTCAATTATTTTATTGAGATTTTGATAAACATGTATTTGTCGTTTGATTTTTGGGGATGACCCTTAGGTATCCCTGATTATTCATATAAGCTATAAGACTAATCTTGGATTATAATTATTATAATTTGTTTAATAATAATCCTTTTAATATTTATATTATTATTTGAAATTTAAGTACTTTTGTTAATTAATGTTACTAAAGTATTAAAGTCATATGAGTGTCAATGATTTTTTGTTTAAACCCATTTATACATGATATATTTTCAAAAATGTGAAAATATGGGTGTACACATAAACTTTTCTCCTTAATTTTATTTATAATTTTCCACGTTTTTCAAAGTAAATATGAAACATGTGTTTTCAAAATATGTATAGTTATTTTTTAAAATAGTATACTTATATACACCTTATTGTATGAACAATTTATACAACACGAAACCCTAATTGTGGATATTCCAAATATTATTCTTATGATGTGTTTAGTAATTGTGGAGGATTCATGAGTATAAAATTTGTGGTTGGAAAAGTCAATATTCATATGTATTAGTCACTTATTTTCTTAAATATTAAATGGTATTAGTTATGGTTGAGTTTTATGGTTTCAATTTTTGACATCACAATGTGTTGTGCAAAAGCATATTAGCAATAAATGTTTGAGCATCTGTAAAATTAAAACACCACATGAAATGTTTGGTTTGTATTTAATAATTTATGCATCTAGATAAATTTCAAATATAGATTTTGATTAATAAGGTTTTAGAATTTTAATAATACTAATTCAAGTTACAAAATTAGTAATTCTTTTTTAGTACCATGGTTGTCATCACATATGCCAAAGTTTGCTTACTATATTCACCATTCAATGAAAATGTCATGTAGTTGATAGTTTTGTTAATAAACTCTAAATTATTGACTCACCTTATATATATGTAAATGTTTAAGGATGAAATTTAACTACTTTGACAAAAAATGGATTATATACTATATTATTCAAGGTGGTATGGGACTCTGAATAAAAAGGAATGTTAAATTAAATTATTCAAGGTGGTATGGGAGGATTTTAATAATATAGAATGTTAAATTAAATTATTCAAGGTTGTATGAGACACTTTGAATAATGTGAAATAAGGAAACAAGAAATATGTGACACTTGAAATGACAAGTAATAAATAACTTACTAAATCAAAGTCGTAGGTGCTCATTGATTTAGAGAGATGAGGAACGCATTGGATTCAGTATGTGATTGGTGGGGCCTGCTATAACCCCTTAATGAATTGGTAGGTCTCATGAGACAAACTACGGTCTTGGTGCAAGGCATTGACAAAATTATTATTTATGCTCTTGGCTCGAGGCCTGGATAGTACGGTTATGATGTTTGGTATATGCACTTTCCTCATTATGGCTATGAAATTTAATCAACAAGAAGAATATTGGACTAGTAGAATATTCTTGGTTAAAGAGATTATGCTCATGAGAACCAAAATAAGTAAAAGTTATGGAATAGTATTTATGCAGTACTCAGAAGCCTTTATCCAGTGTATGTTTCTTTATAGTAAAGGATGAAATTGACGTTTTTATTTAAGCGTAACTTTGATCATGTAATACTCTTAATTATTAATTTTGTACATACATTTTCACATGGAATGTTTTTTACTTCATAACCCATATGAGAATGCCTATAATTGAATCATGTTTTGTTGTAACTTTATTAGTATTCTTGGAATAGTGCTCGTTTAATTATTAGATAATTTTTATATTATGATACATGTGTTTTAGCATTTCATAAAATGTTTTATAAAATTTTTATAAAATAATTATTAAAAAGTTTTACTGGTTTATTATGTTTTTTAAGACCCCTTACTTGGAATTCGTATACTCACCCTATGTTTTTGAATAATATTTTTCATGTATCAGTTCACAGCTGAAGAAGCTTGACAAAAGTGACTGGTTTCCTAGAACCTTAACTAAATTCGATCCTCTGTATGGGACATGATATGTAATTTATAAGTGCATGTTTCTATTAAAAAAAATTACACATCATAATTCAAGGCACCAGTTCCAGTTATTTTAGAGTCGGGTCCTCACAGTTAGTATCAGAGGATTCGATTTAGATAACTCTGGAAAACAAGAACTGAAATATTTACTCATGCGTTATTAAGTATGGTGTTTTGGTAATTTTCATAGGGAAAACAGAAACACTAGGCTTTTGTCTCTTCCTAATGAGGCCTAAGAAACTATATTTCCATAGCCAGCTACAATAACTTTATAAACTATGCCCATATCCGTATGATGTGGAAACACCTCTACGATGTTTCCAACTCTCCCCGTGTAGTTCAACTACAACGAGGAGTGGGTTTGGATTACCTTTTTATGATGAACACCCAATTTCCATCCTACACACATCGGGGAAAGTACCACAAAGGACTTTTTAGATTCTTTTCCGTAACAGAAGGCATCCAGTCCCTCATGGATTTCCATGAAGCTGTAGTAGCGGGAGACCTCTTGACATTGTATATGTGCCAAGTGCTGTCCTATGGCCATTAAGGTCAATTAATGGACTTTGAAATCCTGGAATTTGAAGCCTCCCATTTGGTGTACCGACATCAAGTACATACTGACGTCTCTTAGTTGTACATCCCACATGTCACACTCTGGGGAAACCATAAGTTCACCCAAAAGATTGAACCAGACTTCCGAGGTTTCATTTGGTTCATGGAGATTGAGAGTTTTGAATTTGTTTTGAGAATTCGTGTAAATGGGAAGTGGGGAAACCATATGTTCTGAGTACAGTGTACCAATTGTTTTATGAAAATAATTTTTTTGTTTCTTCATTATTTCACCTTTTAGTATTTCTGTTTCACAGAATGGACTTTCATGAAAAAAATTTATTTATAGATGGAAGGACAAAACTACATTTTAACTCTTCCCATTTAGATATTCGAGGCCTTTATGGTCAGAACCTGTGAGGAAGAATTCCTTCCCTTTGAAAACATGCGAATAACGTGCAAACATATTTATGGGATATCGAATAGTCAGAACATTCTCCACTACTACTAAGGGAATTACTACATTTACCACCACATATCCAATGCTCAACATACTGTGTATAGACGAAGTGGAATGTACCATGAAGTTCTTTTCCTATGCTTCATACAATCCCGAAACTTCACGGCTAGGGTAAGGTATCAAGAGACTTCTTTGGAAGGGGACCTATGCGCAACGTACATGTACCAAATACAAAGAATCAATTTGTTTGACCACGTTGATTTCATTGACATCCTTAGACAAGAGATGGTTCGGTGAGTCCTTAGAATGTTTTTCCATTAAAACATTTCTTATCTCTGTACATTTAGAGCCTCCCTCTGGAAGCCTGAGTGTACACAACATGAGTTTAACCCTTACTGTCTAAAGTTTGTTTGGGCCAGGGAAACAGAATAACTAAACACCAACTTGGGTATTTATCTAGCCACATTTGAGGATCCTCTATGATGGAGGATGTGGTAAAGAACGTTAGGGAGTTTCCTTTAGAGTGGTTGTAAGAAATGAATTGTGAGGATGAAATTAATTTATAGAGGGGGATATTGTGATGCCCCAAAATGCGTTTCTCATGTAATATTAATATCATGTTTTTATTTTGTTTAATTTTAATTTCAACCAAAAAAATCATGAAAAATAAACACAAAGGCATTTTATTAAATAAAACACCGTATTTTTTACATTACAAAAAGATCAAAATGAAATTATGTTTATCTAAGATACCTACTAAAAACGTTATCAGAGCCACTAGAAGGCATCCTAAAGAAACAACGAGACCCAGTAAATAGAGAAGCTCCCTCGAGTCAGTCATAACGAAGAACATCACAATAATAATCATGAAAACTGCACTGACCAATAATGGTACAAAAAGTGTCATCTTCTTCAATTGTCTTGAATTTGTAACACCCTAATGTTTGGTTTTATAAGGCATCTTACTTATCGTTTACCCTTGTGTGGCCATTGGATATGTTTGTAACCATTGAGTTCCAATGGCTATAATTATAGTCGTTGGTCTTTTCAGTTGTTTGATAAAAAATATCTAATTTATTTTTTCAAAACATTTATGTTATGAAAATATAATATAACTTCTTATTATGAATTTTAAAAGGTCAATGATTTAATATTTTTAAATATACATAGGTGATTTTAAAATTACATGAGGATTTCAAACATTTTAATAATATTTTAAATATCTTGTAAATGATCTCATTCTTAAAGCTTAAAACCAAACTATGTTTTTTTATTTCTATAATACTATTATAAAAGTTTTCATGTGGGTATATGAAATTACAATTTATAGCATTGTATTTTAAAACATTAGGTTTTATAAAAAAATTTAGTAATACTCTTATTTAAGATAAGGTATAATTAATTTTTTCCCTTTAATCTTTAAAAAATTTAAATAATTAAATAACATTTTATAAAATTTAAGAGATTCTCTGTATATTTAAAATGAATGTATTTATTTTCTTATGACTTTATAATTTTGAATGATAGATTTTATTAAAAAAATAAGCCCACTAGGAATAGCCCTTTTGTTGGGCCAAGGGAGGTAACTCACGCTAGGTGGTTGAGCCTACCACTCAACCACAACATAGGCCGACTGGAGTGGGTGGAATAGCTTCCCCAAAGGGCACACAAGAGTGCATGAAGGTTAAGAGTGTTCAACCATGGGCGCAAGTCCACGACGAGGAATGGGTAGGCTGAGGCCTGTGGGGAGAGGGATCCCATGTATAAGGCCCCCTAGTGTGTGGGTTCTGATTTTTGAGCTAATTCATAGAGATCATGGCTTACAAATATGTCACGAGATCCCCTATGATTCGATGTGGGACAAGTTTTTTAAGGTGAAATGGGATCTGGGCCGTAGGATCATGTCGTGAGAGATTGGGGCCATCCATCTCGTTCTGGGCCTCAATTCCTAGAAGTCATGGTATTCACCATGATTTTTGTGGGACATTCAATCTGTTACGATCTAATCGTGACCCTTTGAGTTTTTTCTAAAATGTTGTGTTGATCTATTCCATCTGATCAAAACACCGATCTAATCCAAGCTGCCATCCTTCCAAATCATGTTGATGTACCCTAAACATTGGATCAAGTCCAGATCAAATCCCGGTCATCCATTCAATCTCCGATTTTCCTCTCTCATGATTTCCTCTTTTTCTCCACCTACGTTGAACCAGTAACCCCTATACCTCCTACGTGCACCTTTTTTTCAACCTTGACAGCCGGTGGACCCCTCCTTTCCCTCATTTTTCCAAACAAATTTCTCTGGTCATTTAATGTACCAGATAAGAAACGGTTTCTCAATGTCACCATTATGTATGATGTATTTTTAAACATGTTATAGATTATAAACCACTCGGTTGCACCCATTTTCTGGTTTGTTCCTTCTTCTCCCCCTCAAACCTCCAACAAGCACCCATGAGACATCCCAAGCCCCCACATCCTCCTCAAACTAAGTTAAGGGTTATTTTTTCTTGTAATGTTCTTTTTAGGGTATATAAGTATATATGTATACTCATAAATTTATAATTATAACTTTGCGGTTTGGATAAAATGTTCTTCTATGCCGATCAAAGACCTTTGGGTTTTCGAGTTCAAGTAGTATAACAGATGTAAGGGTTCAATAACATTTTGTCTTCCTTGCACAATAACATGTTTTTATACTTTATATATTCAGTTTATGAATACATATATATATATAGTCATATATATAAGTATACATCCTTTAGGTTTATTTGATAACCCGCATATACCCGGTCGAAGGACTAATGGATTTTGGGCTATATGGTAATTTTTAAACATGAAGGGTTATTATCCACCTGAAATATATATTAAATACATTATAAATCCAATTATACATGTACTTATGTATATATAAAACCTTACATATTTAAAATAACCCCTATGATGTTTTGGTTTCAAGTCCTCTACCCTTTGAGTTTCAAATATGAGGTTGATTTTTGTTTTTAGAATTATGGAATTATATTTTTATATATAGTATACATAGACTTATATAATTGTATTGTAAGTATAACCCACCTTCAGGACCAGTTTTATGTCTCTCGAACATTATTCTTCAATGATTTTACTGAAATTTTGATAAACATGTATGTGTCATTTGATTTTTGGGTAAGACCCTTTGGTATACCCGATTATTCATATAAGATATAATTCTGAACTAGGTTTATATTTATATAAATTTATTTAATAATAAACCTTTAAAAAATTATATTATGATTCCAAAATTTGAGGACATTTGTTAATTAATGTGGCTAAAGTATTAAATTCATATGATTGTCAATAGATTTTTGGTTTAACCCATTTTATACAAGATATATTTTCGGATATGTGAAAACATGGGTGGACACATAAAATATATTCTTTAATTTTACTTAGAATTTTCCAAGGTTTTCAAAGGAAATATGAAACATGTTTTTTCAAAATATGTTTATTTTTTGTTTAAAACACTACTCTTATATACACCCTCTTGTATGAACAATTTACACATCACGAAAACCTAATTGTGGATATTCCAAATATTATTCTTATGACATGTTCAGTAATTGGGGAGGATTCATGAGTATAAAATTTGGGGTTTTCATCTTCTATATTAATATGTATGATTCACTTATTTTCATACATATTAAATGGTATTAGTTATGGTTGAGTTTCAAGCTTTCTATTTTTGAATTTATGATGTGCTATGCAAAAGCATATTAGCAATAAAAGTTTGAGCATCTGTAAGCCTAAAACCCCATATGAATTTTTTGGTTTGTCATTAATTAGTTTTGAATCCAGATAAATTTCTAATATGAATTTTGATTAATAAGGTTTTAGAATTTTAGGGTTACTATTGCATGTGATAAAATTAGTAATTTTATATTAGTACCTTGGTTGTCATCACATATTCCAAAGTCTACTTACTATGTTCACCATTCCATGACAAAGTCTTATATTTGATTGTTTTGTTATTAACCTCTAAATTCTTGACTCAATATATATATATATATATATATATATATATAATTGTTAAAGGATGGAATTTAACTATAATGACCAAAAATGTATTATACACTAACTTCATCAAGGTGGTATGGGATTCTTTAAATAATAAGGAATGTTATATTGAATTATTCAAAGTGGTATGGGACACTTGGAATAATATGCAATGTTAAATTAAATTATTGAAGGTGTTATGGGACACTTTGAATAATGTGAAATAAGGAAATGAGAAATATGTGACACTTGAAATGATAAGTAATAAATAACATAATAAATCAAAGTGGTATGTGCACTTTGATTTAGCGAGATGAGGAATGCATTGGACATAGTATGTGATTGGTGGGGCCCGCTATAGCCCCTCGATGCATCAGTAGGTCTCATGAGACAAACTACGGTCTTGATGCAAGGCCTTGACAAAATGATTATTTATGGTCTTGGCTCGAGGCCTGGACAGTATGGTTGTGATGTCCGACATATGCACTTTCCTCATTATTCCTATGAAATTTAATCAACCATAAGAATATTCGACTAGTAGAATATTCTTTGTTAAAGAGCTTATGATCATGGGAACCAGAAGAATTAAAAGTTTTGGCATAGTATTTATGCAGTACTCAGAATCCTTTAGCTAGTGTATGTTTCTCAGTAGTAAAGGATGAAATTAAAGTTTTCATTTACACAAAACTTTGATCATGTAATACTCTTAGTTATTAATTTTGAACGTGCATTTTCACATGGAATGTATTTAACTTCCTAACCCATATGAGCATGCCTATAATTGAAACATGTTTCCTTGTAACTCTGTTAGTATTCTTTGAATATTGATCATTTAATTATTAGATAATTGTTATGTTATGATACATGTGTTTCATCATTTCTTAAAATGTTTTATAGATTTTTTTTAAAAAAATTTCAAAAGTTGTATTGGTTTATTATGTTTTTTTAAAACCCCTTACTGGTTATTCGTATGCTCACCCTACATTTTTGAGTAAAAATTTTTAGGTTTTAGTTTTCAGCTGAAGAAGCTTGATAGAAGTGACTGGTTTCCTAGAACCTAAACTAAATTTGATCATTTTTATGGGACATGATGTGTAATTTATCAATGCATGTTTTTGTTAATAAACATACACATCATGATTCAGGGCACGATCTCTAGGTATTCTTGTGTAAGGTCCTCATAATATATAACTCAAAATCAAAGTTATCATTTTAAATTTCATCATATTTATGTCTATTAAAATTTCTCAAGAGGTGGGTTCTTAATTTTCACCTTTAAAATTTTGACATCCCACTTTAGATAATTTATTTAATATTTTTAAAGATTACATATAGAATAGTAAATAATGTAAATAAAATGACCCAACACATCATATTTTATATAGTTGTTTGTCCCCACAAATGTAACCCCTTAATCTACTCAAGCAAAACCCAATTTTGGTTTTGTAATTTTATTCATATCATCTTTTTGGGATTTTCAAAACTAAGTACAAGTAGTTGAATTTTACTGTATAATAAAAAAATCTTTTGTTAAGATATTTATATTAATAATATCATTATCCCTAAAAACCATAATTAGTTAAATAAGTGTTCAAAAAATAAATAGAAAAAATTAATATTTATTGTCTGTAGTAGATTCCTGTTATGAAGAAACATAATTGATAGCAGATTATTTTCATTAGGAAAAAAATATTCATAGTGTATTGGTTCTGAATAAGATCCTAACATACTGTTTCCTATGGAAATGGGGATGACCTTGTCTGCTTATGGTTCAAATATTCCAATCGGTTTCTAACGGGTTTGTTTGTAGAACGAGAAACATCCAATGATTCTATATCCATTTGGACCTACTTTCCAAAGGTAGGTGCTCATTAGTTGTGGAATGATGAGGCTTAATAATTTTCATTGGTCGAGAGGATGGGAGGTCGGACTCATCACACCTTTTTGGGGGGATTATTGTCTACTCTGGGACTCTCTTTATAGATTTAAGTTACGTTCATGAATCCATATTACACTACCAAGTATGAAAATTAGCTTTCCTTAAGATCTGACAATCAATGATTAAGATGTATGAGATTTAGATAATATTTTATATGTATTTGAGGTTCTTCATCGATAGAGAATCATCTGTATTTGTTAGAGATTCTTAGTCAATGGTATCCTTCAACGCATTATAAAAAGATATCTTGGTCATTATGATAACCATACTGGTTTTACATCCACTCAATGGGGAACTTGATTTTTATTGTTTTTCAGAAGGACATGGAGTTTTTTAGAGTTGGGATCATACCCGCAGATGGGCTACCTACGTATCCATATTAGAAAAGGAATTAGAACCCACTTAGTTCAGGAATTAAGATATAGTTTAACGTCATGTGGGATGGATGATAATTAATGGGTGATGGGCTTGAACCTCAGAAAGGCTTCCTACTTACTCCACTTTTAAGGTACAGATCAATTTCCACATAGTTTGGTTGGGAATTATGGGGATTACATATGATTAACGACCCAAAGAGATGTGTCATGGTTGCTTTACACTCTATTCTCATTTGATTCATTCTCGGTGTGAGAAACAAGAGGTATTAATAAACCTGACAACTTGTTCCATGAAAGATGCGATCACATGTAATTATATAGGGCTTATGTATGTATGATTTCCCAAATAGATAAATACCAGGACTTACTTTAGAGAAGAAGCCTGGGAAAAAGGTCCATAAAGGTATATGTGCTTTATAGAGATATGAATACTCTAACTTGGGGCTTACTCCTCAAGACGATGCCCAAATCAGGAGGGGACATGCGGTAGGGTTTTATTCCTGAGAAGGAAGCCCAAATCAGAAGAATTTTAGACTGGTTAAGAGAAATTATGACTGGGGCTTATTCCTAAGAAGGAGGCCCATGTTAAAGGGTGTAACACCCGAGACTTTTATGTTATATAAATCATCAAAGGAATCTTTTTCTACACAACACTTGCTTGGCTTGCTTTGCACGCAATCGCGACCTTCCTCGATAGCTTGCGTCGTACGCAATACCGAGTTTCACTAAACAACAATATGCTATTAAAACTAGCCGTTATGAATAGTAATAACCACTTTTTGAAATTTTATAAATTTTATTTTTCAAAATGGACTTCATTTTTGGACTCAGAATATCGAAATTAGCCTAGGGTGAAATTTTGGTATTTTTCTGAAAACTTTTAATTTTTGATGAATAGTGAAACCACTAAGTGGTAGGTTAAAAACTGAATTTTGCATAAAACTTAATTTTACCGCTTCTGTGAATGGAATTTCAAAAATCCGAGAGACACGGTTAATATCAAGGACTAAAATGTGGTTCAATGAGATGAAAATAATTTTTTGGTGAATAGTAACTTTTTACTATTTTTACCGCGGTTAATAGTAAATAGGGTAACTAAGGGTAAATATGATATTAATATTACCCTAACACATGTCCTAATTCTATTGGACAAGTGTAATTCGACCAAAAACAAACTTAGGAATAAAATATGACCATTTAGGCCCACTTGGATTAGATTAGGACATTTATTATTAATTTATTTAAAGAAGGGTTAAAATAGTTAAAATCAAAGTTTAATAAGTAAATCATTTTTAATATAGGGTTATACATAAGATAAATTCGATTGTAAATATTCATTAGAAAGCTAAAAATATTTCCTACATGATGGTATTTTATTTGTAATTTTTAGACATCAAATAAGTTAATTTATTTATGACACAAAGATGATGCAGTAATTATCTTATTAATGAAATATTGACAAAATTGATAATTTAAATACCAAAATAAATGTAATTTGAAACTTTTTATGAATTCCACTAATTTTCTAGGTTACTATGATATATTATTATTGATTTAATCAACTTGGTTCGAACATATAATTCTGTTATGACTTTGACAAAAATCATATATCAAATAGTGTCAAAATTGACACAAAATAGTTTTTAAATCAAATATTATATTATTAATTGTTATTTTATTCCTAAAAATCTAAGGTTCGGCCAAATGACTTAGATAAGGATATATATATTAATAATAAACAATTTGGGGTTCGTTTGGCATGTTATAGTAAGTGTATTAACCATATAGTGAAAGAAAACAAAAAGACACGGTAAAAGTTAAATTAATTAACTTAGAGTTAAATCTAATTGATAAGGTTAACATAATACCCTAAACATGTCTAAATCCTATTGGTTGATAGGATTTCGACCCATCCCCACTTTAGCTTCGAAATAAGACCCTTTGGAACCATTATAAACAAATTTTGACTTTAATATAAAATAATATTTTGAGATTTTCCTAAGGTGCCCCTCTCCTCCCTTATAAAAGGGCACCTCCTCCCCCTCCTCCTCACACCAATTTGAGCACTCAAGCTCGGCCAAACCCTGACATTTTCCCTTCTCCACTTCCCTAGAATAATCCTAGAGGTCCTGGTCTTCTCCAAAGACCAATCTTAGTTCCTTAAGTGGATGATTCAAAAAGGCGTTCCAAAGAAGAGGTAATATCCATTACCGATCTTTTCAATTTCTTTCTTCTTCAACTCCTTCTTCTTTAGTTGTTTCATGATAAAGTAATAACATCAGTATTACTTACATACTGATATGTTATTATAAATATGAAACAACCCTAATTCACCTTCTATCCATCCTACGGAAAAATGAAATCACCGCGCGTGCGTACGTACGGAATACCGTCTCCACGCCGTGGTGTAATCTATTTTCCACCATCACCTTACAAGGATGGGTATAATGGTGTAATCAGTAACTATATATGATTATTATTAAGTAATATTGATACTGAAATAATATATATATATACTCCAATACAATTCCACGATCATAGGAACGATATCATCACTCGTGCGTACGTACGGAATACCGTCTCCACGATGTGATGCGACTCGTTCTACATGATCTTCATTTCATAATGATTATATAAATGAATTGAATGAATGAATATGGTATATACTACACTAATACCATTCTGGAAATGAATTATCTATAACCTAAAGATAAGAATAAGAATTTACTCGACAAAACACGCATAAGAACAAAAAGTTATAGAGACCCGAGTAACAAGTAACAATGAAATATTACTAACAAGAAGCTAATAATATGACCATATATGATATCATATAAATATGTATGATTCTGGAATAAGTCAATAACATTATTTAAACCATTATACAGGAACTTCGGACACGAACAAAGCAAATCGGACCTAAGGTAAGGGAAAATATCACAATCTCACTTTTATCCGAGATTGTTTTTACTTTGGTAATTACTGGGGTGTATTTTATCATCCACATCCATGTTCCCTCGATATGTAATATTATTTCCTTCCTTATACAATAGTTTATATCCAATTTTACCCTTCGGTAAGTTTTTTGTAAAAGATATGAAAGGAATCTTTTGTCGTTTTTCGTACGAGGTACTTTTTGACTTTTCCGACAAAAGTTAGAAGAATGTTTTTTTTTTAACTTATACGGCATGAATGGATTTTTAAAACATTATTTCCAAGAAGCTTCCTTTACAAGTTTTCAAGTTTATTTTTAATCAACTTCTTTTATTTTAAAGTTGTATGACATGTTATGAAAGGAAAAATGTTTTTTGGAGAAGAAAGGATATTTTCCTCAAGAATGGAGTTCAAGTGTTTTATCAAAATTATTTTCCATCTAAGATAATAAAGGGTTCTGTTTTATCCCTGTTATTAAATTAATTTGATCATGTTGTGATGGAATTATTTTTATGAATTCCTTTATCTTATATGAATCGATTTATGATGTCATGATGTTTCAAGAATCCCATTTTTGTTACATGTGTTATACGATGATGTATGATTTATGATTATGTGGCACACATAAGAAAGGATTCATTATAAGATGGGTGGGACCTATATCTCCCTCCAATGCATTGGGTAATGATTTTATATCTCATGAGATAGACATGGCTGGAACGGAAGGTTATTTCGGTTCAGTGATACAGGACTGAAACTAGGAGTGAACTCGGTTCAGAAAGGGACTTTGTCCACTAAGATAGTCTTGGCAATGAGTCATGACTAACAAGAAATGATTTTCCATGATTATGTGTGCATGCCAGAAAGTTTCAAGTTTTATGTTATGGGGATCTCATTTTCACTTCTATGATTTATTCCATGTTAAGATATTATGATCTCTTTTGCAGGTTTTGATTTTCAAAAAGATATGATATGATTTTTATTTCCTTTATTTGCCCTTGCTGAGCATTTGAGCTCACCCTTTTATGTTTTCTTTTCCCCAGGTCAGGAAGATGGATATTAAGTAGAATATGCTAAAAGGGACCCTAGATATGATGAAATAAATGGGAGACACTGTAGAAGATTTATGAACCAGTTGTTTATGTGTCCCAGTTTCTAAAGACACTATACCTATACGGTCCTTTGTGGTTTTGTCATATGTTGTAATAAGTGTGCTTCAATTTTGAAGTATTAACAATGTATGTAAAGTGTGGGTCGTTACAGTTGGTATCAGAGGAAAGGTATAGTCAACCTTTGGAAACTAGGATGTGAAAGCCTTAGTAAGAACCCTAAGGATAAGTCTAAGCATAGAACACAATTTTAGAAATGGCCTTGAATAACCTAGGATAAGACCTTAAGCATGAAAATTTTATTCTTTAATTATGTGGTTTCCTATTATAATTAGTGTTGCTCACACTATTCTTCTTGGTTTTAGTCAATGGCTGGAACCCGAAGGAACCGTGTTAATACGGAATGCGATGGGCAATGCAATGATTGTCCCCCTGAGCAACCAAACGATATGGGAGCTGGAATGCAAAATCTTGTAGCCATGCTCACACAACTTTCTCAAGATATGAATCATGCAGGATTTCCAAACGAACAAAGGAGGGAGCAACATTCTGTTGAATCCTTCATGAGGCAGCGTCCACCATCTTTCAGCGGGTCTACTGATCCATTAGTTGCTGAACAATGGATTAGTACTACTGAAAAGATATTTTCAGTTCTTCAATGTTCTGAACATGATAAAGTCATCCTAGCAGTGTATCGTTTGGAAGGAGATGCTGATCAATGGTGGAATCTTGTTAAGAATACAAGGCAAAGGGATGAAATTGAGTCTATGGAATGGGATGAGTTCAAGAACTTATTTTTCAATAAGTACTTCCCTCGTATTCTCCGAACAAAGATGGAGAAAGAGTTCCTTGAACTGAAGCAAAGGGATGATGAATCTGTTGGTACCTATGAAGCAAATTTTACCAGACTTGCAAGGTACGCTTCTGGTATTATTATCCAACCTGAGAGTAAGATCGATCGATTCTTTAGTGGCTTAAAACCAAGTCTTCGAAGGGCGTTAGCCATAAGGGACTTCAATAGCTACGAGGAAATCGTTCGATGTGCTCTCAAAGTCGAGATGGAGATTGGAGTAACCCATCAGTCACATGGGTTTGATAAGAAGAGGAAGATGGAATTCAAAGAAAAATCTAAAGAGCACACGGAAAAGAAGATGAACTTTCCCTTATGCTCAAAGTGTGGAAAGAAACATGGAGGGAGTTGTCTTAAAGGTACAAGTAAATGTTTTAAATGTGGAAAGGAAGGTCATCGGGCATTTGAATGCCGTGATAATGGGAAGAAGATGTCTAATGATGCAAACAAAGGAAGGGATACACAGAATGAACCTGCTACACTTCAATGTTTCAAGTGCAAGGAGATGGGGCATTATGCCAATCAATGCCCAAATCCAAGGGTTGATGATGATGGTCGACGTCAACAAACTCTTAAGGCTAAAGACAAAGGAAAGTCACATGCAATTTCTATCAGCGATGTCGAGTACGATAACGATGTGGTGAAAGGTACACTTACCATCCACTCTAAAGTAGCAAATGTTTTATTTGATTCTGGATCCACCCACTCTTTTATTTCTGAAAAATTTTCTAAGGGTATCACCGTATTACCTCAACAATTAGATGTTGAGTTAGCTGTGACAACACCTAATGGCACATCAATCGCATCAGAAGTTTATAATTCTTCTCCGATCGAAGTTTGTGGGAAAGTGCTTCCTGCAAATCTTGTGATCCTTCCTTTAGTGGAATTTGATGTGATTCTTGGCATGGATTGGCTTTCTCTACATGGAGCTCATATCAATTGCCAAAGAAGGGAAGTCACATTTCATATTCCAGATCAACCTACGATCGTCTATCAATGCAAGGATGAACATAACCTTCCAGTGGAAATTTCTTCCATCTTATGGGTATTGATTCCACTAAATGAAGGTTATTTATCTCAAATAGTTGGTGAGAAACTCACGATTAAGAATATGCCCATTGTACGGGAGTTTGATGATGTCTTTCCGGAGGAATTACCGGGTCTTCCACCAAATCGTGAAGTTGAGTTTTCAATAGAACTCGTACCGGGTGCTTTGCCTATTTCAAAGACACCTTATAGAATGGCCCCAATTGAGTTGCAGGAATTGAAGAAGCAACTCCAAGAGAATCTTGATAAGGGATTCATACGCCCTAGTGTGTCACCTTGGGGAGCACCTGTTCTATTTGTTAAGAAGAAAGATGGATCAATGAGACTCTGCATTGATTATCGAGAACTTAACAAGATCACTATCAAGAACAAATATCCTCTCCCACGCATTGATGACTTATTTGACCAACTACGTGGAGCTCAATACTTTTCCA
This sequence comes from Viscum album, assembly GCA_963277665.1. NCBI lineage: Eukaryota > Viridiplantae > Streptophyta > Magnoliopsida > Santalales > Viscaceae > Viscum > Viscum album. The sequence continues at coordinate 953,328,665 of OY728143.1, read as the reverse complement.
AGATTGATCTTCGTTCAGGGTATCATCAATTAAGGGTCAAAAGGGAGGATATACCAAAGACGGCTTTCCGTACAAGGTATGGACACTATGAATTTATAGTGATGCCATTTGGTCTTACTAATGCCCCTGCTATCTTCATGGATCTAATGAATAGAGTCTTTAGAGACTATCTTGATCAATTTGTGGTAGTCTTTATAGACGATATTCTTGTCTATTCAAAGAGCAAGGAAGAGCATGAAGATCACTTGAGAATTATATTGAAGACCCTGAGAAAAGAGAAGCTTTATGCCAAATTTACCAAGTGTGAATTTTGGCTTCAAAAAGTTGCATTTTTGGGTCATATAATCTCAAAAGAGGGGATATCTGTGGATCCAGCAAAAACAGAGGTTATCGAAAGATGGTCAAGACCAACAACAGTAACTGAGATCCGAAGTTTTCTTGGTTTGGCTGGATATTATCGACGTTTTGTAAAAGATTTTTCACGATTATCTAATCCACTCACCAAGTTGACTCGGAAAGGAGTTAAGTTTGTCTGGACAGAGGAATGTGAAGAGAATTTCAAGGAGTTGAAAAGAAGGTTATCCAGTGCACCTGTGCTCACACTGCCTTGTAGTGGAGAAAGGTTTGTGATCTATAGTGATGCATCCAAGAAGGGATTGGGGTGTGTTCTTATGCAAAATGATATGGTGATAGCTTATGCCTCACGACAGTTGAAAATCCATGAGCAAAATTACCCAACACATGATTTGGAGTTGGCTGCGGTAATCTTTGCATTAAAGATTTGGAGGCATTACCTTTATGGTGAAAGGTGTGATATTTATACTGATCATAAAAGTTTAAAGTATATTTTCACACAAAAGGAGCTGAATATGCGCCAAAGAAGATGGTTGGAGCTGATTAAGGATTATGACTGCTCAATCCATTACCACCCTGGGAAAGCAAACAAGGTGGCAGATGCATTAAGTCGACAAGACCATGCTAGTTTATCCATGATGAGGATCACAAAAGATCCAATATTTATGGATTTACAAAGGATGGATCTTGGAATTATAATGGAAGGGGAAAAATCTTATCTTTCTCAAATGAATGTTCAACCATCTATACATGTGAAGATTAAAGAGGCACAGAAAGAAGATGTCGAGTTACAAAAGAAGGTGAGAAATGTTCCTGAATTCAACCTTGATTGTGATGGGATAATAAAGTTCAGGAATCGGGTTTGTGTTCCTCCCATCCCCGAATTAAAGAAAGAGCTGCTGGATGAGGCTCATAGTTCTTCATTCTCTATTCATCCTGGAAGCACGAAGATGTATAGGGACCTGAAAGAGTACTTCTGGTGGGATGGCATGAAAAGAGATGTTGCTGAATATGTCTCTCGATGCTTGGTTTGTCAACAAGTTAAAGCTGAGAGACAGAAGTCTAAGGGGATGTTACAACCATTACCCATACCCGAATGGAAATGGGAAAACATCACTATGGACTTTGTCACAGGACTTCCTAAAACATCCAAAGGCAATAATGCTATCTGGGTCATAGTTGATCGTCTTACAAAGTCTGCACACTTCATTGCTATTAGAGAGGATTTCTCTCTAGATCAGCTTGCCAGTATATATGTAAAGGAAGTGGTAAGATTGCATGGAGTACCACTTTCTATTATATCTGATCGAGATCCGAGATTTACCTCGAAGTTTTGGCGAAGTCTTCAGCATACTCTAGATACAGAGTTGAGTTTCAGCACTGCTTATCATCCCCAGACAGACGGTCAGTCTGAGAGAACAATTCAAACCCTAGAAGATATGTTGAGAGCTTGCTCTATGGATTTCAAAGGAGGTTGGGATCAACACCTACCTTTGGTGGAATTTTCTTATAATAATAGCTTTCACTCCAGTATTCAGATGGCTCCTTATGAAGCTCTCTATGGAAAGAAATGCAGGACTCCAACTTGCTGGGATGAAGTTGGGGAAAGAAAGCTATTAGGACCTGATCTCGTTGATGAAATGGCAGAAAAGGTTAGATCTATTCAACAACACATAAGAGCAGCTCAAAGTCGACAGAAAAGTTATGCCGACAACCGAAGAAAAGACCTAGAGTTTGAAGTGGGTGATAAAGTGTTCTTACGAATATCTCCCTGGAAGAGGGTTGTGAGATTTGGAAAGAAGGGGAAGTTGAGCCCTAGATATATCGGTCCTTTTGAAATACTGGATCGTGTTGGGAAGGTAGCTTACCGATTGGCGCTTCCACCGAATCTCTCTCAAGTTCACGATGTGTTCCATGTATCTCTCCTGAGAAAGTACATACCAGATCCTTCACATGTACTCAGCTCAGAAGTTGTACCGCTGGAGCAAGATCTTTCTTATGAAGAACAGCCGATAGAGATTCTGGATCGTAGCGAAAAAGTCCTACGAAACAAGACCACTCGCTTGGTGAAAGTTTTATGGAGAAACCACCAACTTGAAGAAGCTACATGGGAGCTTGAGGATATGATGAGGGAGAAGTATCCTCATTTGTTTGTTACAAAGTGACGAATTTCGAGGGCGAAATTATTTTTAAGGGGGGTAGAATGTAACACCCGAGACTTTTATGTTATATAAATCATCAAAGGAATCTTTTTCTACACAACACTTGCTTGGCTTGCTTTGCACGCAATCGCGACCTTCCTCGATAGCTTGCGTCGTACGCAATACCGAGTTTCACTAAACAACAATATGCTATTAAAACTAGCCGTTATGAATAGTAATAACCACTTTTTAAAATTTTATAAATTTTATTTTTCAAAATGGACTTCATTTTTGGACTCAGAATATCGAAATTAGCCTAGGGTGAAATTTTGGTATTTTTCTGAAAACTTTTAATTTTTGATGAATAGTGAAACCACTAAGTGGTAGGTTAAAAACTGAATTTTGCATAAAACTTAATTTTACCGCTTCTGTGAATGGAATTTCAAAAATCCGAGAGACACGGTTAATATCAAGGACTAAAATGTGGTTCAATGAGATGAAAATAATTTTTTGGTGAATAGTAACTTTTTACTATTTTTACCGCGGTTAATAGTAAATAGGGTAACTAAGGGTAAATATGATATTAATATTACCCTAACACATGTCCTAATTCTATTGGACAAGTGTAATTCGACCAAAAACAAACTTAGGAATAAAATATGACCATTTAGGCCCACTTGGATTAGATTAGGACATTTATTATTAATTTATTTAAAGAAGGGTTAAAATAGTTAAAATCAAAGTTTAATAAGTAAATCATTTTTAATATAGGGTTATACATAAGATAAATTCGATTGTAAATATTCATTAGAAAGCTAAAAATATTTCCTACATTATGGTATTTTATTTGTAATTTTTAGACATCAAATAATTTAATTTATTTATGACACAAAGATGATGCAGTAATTATCTTATTAATGAAATATTGACAAAATTGATAATTTAAATACCAAAATAAATGTAATTTGAGACTTTTTATGAATTCCACTAATTTTCTAGGTTACTATGATATATTATTATTGATTTAATCAACTTGGTTCGAACATATAATTCTGTTATGACTTTGACAAAAATCATATATCAAATAGTGTCAAAATTGACACAAAATAGTTTTTAAATCAAATATTATATTATTAATTGTTATTTTATTCCTAAAAATCTAAGGTTCGGCCAAATGACTTAGATAAGGATATATATATTAATAATAAACAATTTGGGGTTCGTTTGGCATGTTATAGTAAGTGTATTAACCATATAGTGAAAGAAAACAAAAAGACACGGTAAAAGTTAAATTAATTAACTTAGAGTTAAATCTAATTGATAAGGTTAACATAATACCCTAAACATGTCTAAATCCTATTGGTTGATAGGATTTCGACCCATCCCCACTTTAGCTTCGAAATAAGACCCTTTGGAACCATTATAAACCAATTTTGACTTTAATATAAAATAATATTTTGAGATTTTCCTAAGGTGCCCCTCTCCTCCCTTATAAAAGGGCACCTCCTCCCCCTCCTCCTCACACCAATTTGAGCACTCAAGCTCGGCCAAACCCTGCCATTTTCCCTTCTCCACTTCCCTAGAATAATCCTAGAGGTCCCGGTCTTCTCCAAAGACCAATCTTAGTTCCTTAAGTGGAGGATTCAAAAAGGCGTTCCAAAGAAGAGGTAATATCCATTACCGATCTTTTCAATTTCTTTCTTCTTCAACTCCTTCTTCTTTAGTTGTTTCATGATAAAGTAATAACATCAGTATTACTTACATACTGATATGTTATTATAAATATGAAACAACCCTAATTCACCTTCTATCCATCCTACGGAAAAATGAAATCACCGCGCGTGCGTACGTACGGAATACCGTCTCCACGCCGTGGTGTAATCTATTTTCCACCATCACCTTACAAGGATGGGTATAATGGTGTAATCAGTAACTATATATGATTATTATTAAGTAATATTGATACTGAAATAATATATATATATATACTCCAATACAATTCCACGATCATAGGAACGATATCATCACTCGTGCGTACGTACGGAATACCGTCTCCACGATGTGATGCGACTCGTTCTACATGATCTTCATTTCATAATGATTATATAAATGAATTGAATGAATGAATATGGTATATACTACACTAATACCATTCTGGAAATGAATTATCTATAACCTAAAGATAAGAATAAGAATTTACTCGACAAAACACGCATAAGAACAAAAAGTTATAAAGACCCGAGTAACAAGTAACAATGAAATATTACTAACAAGAAGCTAATAATATGACCATATATGATATCATATAAATATGTATGATTCTGGAATAAGTCAATAACATTATTTAAACCATTATACAGGAACTTCGGACACGAACAAAGAAAATCGGACCTAAGGTAAGGGAAAATATCACAATCTCACTTTTATCCGAGATTGTTTTTACTTTGGTAATTACTGGGGTGTATTTTATCATCCACATCCATGTTCCCTCGATATGTAATATTATTTCCTTCCTTATACAATAGTTTATATCCAATTTTACCCTTCGGTAAGTTTTTTGTAAAAGATATGAAAGGAATCTTTTGTCGTTTTTCGTACGAGGTACTTTTTGACTTTTCCGACAAAAGTTAGAAGAATGTTTTTTTTTAACTTATACGGCATGAATGGATTTTTAAAACATTATTTCCAAGAAGCTTCCTTTACAAGTTTTCAAGTTTATTTTTAATCAACTTCTTTTATTTTAAAGTTGTATGACATGTTATGAAAGGAAAAATGTTTTTTGAAGAAGAAAGGATATTTTCCTCAAGAATGGAGTTCAAGTGTTTTATCAAAATTATTTTCCATCTAAGATAATAAAGGGTTCTGTTTTCTCCCTGTTATTAAATTAATTTGATCATGTTGTGATGGAATTATTTTTATGAATTCCTTTATCTTATATGAATCGATTTATGATGTCATGATGTTTCAAGAATCCCATTTTTGTTACATGTGTTATACGATGATGTATGATTTATGATTATGTGGCACACATAAGAAAGGATTCATTATAAGATGGGTGGGACCTATATCTCCCTCCAATGCATTGGGTAATGATTTTATATCTCATGAGATAGACATGGCTGGAACGGAAGGTTATTTCGGTTCAGTGATACAGGACTGAAACGAGGAGTGAACTCGGTTCAGAAAGGGACTTTGTCCACTAAGATAGTCTTGGCAATGAGTCATGACTAACAAGAAATGATTTTCCATGATTATGTGTGCATGCCACAAAGTTTCAAGTTTTATGTTATGGGGATCTCATTTTCACTTCTATGATTTATTCCATGTTAAGATATTATGATCTCTTTTGCAGGTTTTGATTTTCAAAAAGATATGATATGATTTTTATTTCCTTTATTTTCCCTTGCTGAGCATTTGAGCTCACCCTTTTATGTTTTCTTTTCCCCAGGTCAGGAAGATGGATATTAAGTAGAATATGCTAAAAGGGACCCTAGATATGATGAAATAAATGGGAGACACTGTAGAAGATTTATGAACCAGTTGTTTATGTTTCCCAATTTCTAAAGACACTATACCTATACGGTCCTTTGTGGTTTTGTCATATGTTGTAATAAGTGTGCTTCAATTTTGAAGTATTAACAATGTATGTAAAGTGTGGGTCGTTACAAAGGGACTTGAGAAATGGGGCTTACTCTTGAGATGGAGGCCCAGGTTAAGGAAATTTGGGATTTGGGGCTCACTCCTAATGAGGATGCCCATATTTGGGAACTTGGGGATTACTCCTAAGGAGGATGCCCAAATTAGGGAACTTGGACTGGGGCTTACTCATGAAAAGGAGGCCCAGGATAAGAGAACTTAAACTAGGGAATACTCCTGAAAAGAAAGCCCAGGTTAAAGATCTTATCATCTTAAAAGATGAGGTTGAATGAATGAAATCTCTCACCTTAGTGACATGAAGATTTGTAAATCACTAGGTTTTGAGAGATTTTCCACAGAATTCCTTTCAGATAAGTAAGACCACCAAGGAATCATGGAATAAATGGCTTCGAAGAGGATTTTGAAGGCTAAATATTTAATAGGAGAGGTGGATTTGAAGAAATGAGTTGAATAGGCAAGAGGGGCACCCAAAAGGAAGTAGGCACGCAGGTCCTGTTTGGGCGCGCAAGTACTGGTCGCACACGTATACCTGCGCGACACATGTGTACTTGCGTGACAGTCAACCCATAGGTTAATACTTGTGATAGACTTTGCTCAAGACCATATTATCATCTCTAAAGGCATCTGAAAGGGTGGGGTGCAGGTTCTGTTGAAGGGATAAGGTGGCGCGCAAGTGTGACAATTTCCCATAAGGGCTGGACACTTAGGCTCATAGGTGTTGATGAATTACAACACTTAGGCCTTGTTCCCTCTCTTTAGATCTTCCATTCTAGGTAAGAAATTACCATAGAAGTGTTCGGAGGACTTCAAGAGGAGACTAGGGCGCCGAAAGCTCAAATCTAACTTTTGGAATTTTTTTCCTTAAATGGGGGGCCCACCAGGGGTATTTATAGGCTGCTGATGACCCTGGGTGAAAATCAAATAGGGCGCGCAAGTCACCTATGTTCTCAATAAATGGCGCACAAGTATTCTTGTGTGACCATGATGAAACTTGCATGGCCCTTACTTAATGGAATCCTTGTTCATGCCTTTTTTGATTTTTGATGTTTTTTTTTTCAACGGATGAATCACTTTGTGTTAATGTATTTCCCTTTCTTAGTCGTTAGACTCTATGACAGAAAAGAGCATCAACAAAAGTCCCCCCTTAGAGTTGGATCCGAAAGGAAAGAGGATTTGACTCTGAGGTGAAGAAGAAAACCAAGGAAGGGCGGAGCGCAAGTATTGAGCACGGAGATAGTGACACGCAGGTGCGAGCCGTTCAGGCTTCGGTGCGTAGGGGTGTGTCCTGGCCTATAAATATGAACCTAATTCTCGAACAAAGCACCTGGCTCTCAATCATTACCGCTCTCTCCACATAGGTTGCTTTCGTTGTGCATCTTTGCTTATTTTTCGTGGTTTCAATTCTTATATTCATTGTTGCGCTGCTGTAGAGGTATTTTGACCTACGCGGTGATACCTGCGCGCCGAAACCTGCGCGACTGGATGAGACTTGCGCGCCAATATTGGACTTGCTCACCTTAATGCCTTAGCCATTTTTTTCGAATTAATTCACAAATATTATGAAAAATCAACTCACTTAATAGTTCATTATTCGAACTTTGTGCATATTAAATGGCTCCTAGAAGAATTAAAATGGCTGATGAGCTAGCCAGCAAGTGGATTGATGACCTGATGAACATCATTGGCCATGACTATTATGATATTTGCGATAGAACTCTCCTAGATTTGTCCAAGTACTTGAATAAATATCATGTTTTGATGCCTATTGGTGGAGAGATGATTATCACGACATTAGAACAATATCTGAAAAGATTAATCTCTCCAAATGGCTCTTTACTTCCAATGATCCATTATCAAATCCATGTATCCTTCTTCCAAGTCACTTGGACATAAACAGAGTCACTATTTGATCAGCAGAAAATTTTCTCAAACCGCACACAAGAACATTCTTTTACAATTGTTCCAAGAAGAGTCGGTATCACTGTATCTCTTATTGTATCTAGTTGAATGAATGAATTCCAGGTGGTTGTAGATGTATCTCGGAATTCCATAAATCAAATGAAGATTTATGTTGATAGCCTCTTTTAGTTCTAGGAAAAGAGAAGAGACTCCAGTCTTTGGATGTCCTTCTAACTCTTGTGCATCAAATGAAAAACACTTTCATCCTCAATCATTTATACATGCATTATTTTTCTACCTTCTTTAAAATTTTCAATTAACCAATGGGCTTAGAAAACATAGTTTTATTTTTTCTAGGATTATAAAAATAACCCTACCAACTTTGAATCCTTTAATTTCTCAATATTACCTAAATAATACAAAATGTATGTTTAGTGAGCTGGGAATTGACTTTTGTTCAGTGTTCCCTTGTCTTTTGTGGGCAGTTTAAAGTCATGCACATTGGACATAAAAAGGATAATGTTTATGGTTGAAATATCTTTGACTGAATGGAGTAAAATTGACTCAATTCCATGATAATTTATCTTAAAACATAATACCATATTCATGTATGGGTAAATATGTAAACTATGACTTAGGAAATTTTAAATCTGAGGAATGATATGAAAAAAGGGATAAAAGGCATTAGAATAAGTATTTCCCAAGAAGGATGTTACCACTATTTAACAAACCCATTAGGAGGCTGAATTATGTAGGGCCACCTAAGGGAATTAACTGCATAGTCAAATAATAGCATCTTTTGGCTGATAGGTCCGTTATGTAGAATACTTATGCAAGGCCGCCTAAGGGCACGTGCTGCATAGTCAGGCGAAGTAACTCTCAAAAATTTTAATTTTCAACTTCTTAAAATCCAGTGGAAGTTTATGGAGATTCAAATTTTCCAAATCATAGAGTTTGTTGTATGGAGAGAGGTACTTGAATATGGAGAGGATATTCTCAATCAAGATTGTCAAAGAATTGGATGAATTTCACTCCTACAAATGTGTGACCCAGACGTAGGGAAGGGAAATATAAACCATAGACTTGAATACTTTCAGATCATGAAAAAGAGTATGGGACAAATATATTAAGGATGGATATTTTTGCGGATCCCTACATATTGTCATTACGAAAAATAAGGAAAAAAGAGGTTTTCCTCCCAAGAATGAAGTTTCCACTATTTAACAAACCCATTAGGGGGTTGACTTATGCAGGCCCACCTAAGGGAATTGGATGCATAATCAAATAATAGCATCTTTTGGATGACAAGTCTATTATGTAGACTGTTTACGTAAGGCCGCCTAAGGGCACGTGCTGAATATTCAGGCAAAAGAACTCTCAGGTATCAGACATTTTGTGACCAGAAGTCATGGAAAGGGTTATGGAGATGTAGAAGTATTTACGGTTAGGAGTATGACACATAAAAATGGGAACTGTTCAATGCATGTAGTGATACACAGACCAATGCTAACCATAATCATGTTGCGGCTGGGTTCTGAATTGAGATGTTGGATTTCACTACATATCTCATTAGAATGAGAATCAAGACAAATGTAGTTCTTGAAATATAGTTTAACATCATGTGGGACGAGAGTGTAGGAGATCTCAGTTTAGGGTCATAGATCTTGGACCATAATAAGGAATACACAGTGTGTGTTTTATAAACCTGATGTGAATGAAGACCAGGGTTTCCATACCACATTCATGTTTTCACAGGTTGAATTTTTAGCTGAAGGACTGAAAGTGGAATTTGGAATTAATCCCAAAGATTTAGTGCTGGATTTGATGAATGCTCGAACGTTCCTACGTATCCCATAAGGATGGGAATCGAGCCGCACGTAGTTCTTGAAATACCCTCTGTACAAATTTGGTTCGTACAAGTGAAGGGTGAAAGGGGAATTTAGTGCAATGATGGTTTGACTGAAGATTAAAGGCTTGGGAATTGCCATGTATGCACATAGTCTTTGGAATATAACATGATTGGTGATCAGTGTAAATAATGATTCCCTCTCAGGTGAGGGATTCAAATAATGTTGTAGTTTATTGTCGTACAGGAAAAAAGTGAGAATAGTTTAACGTCATATAGCAAGGAAAATGGTGAACCAATGTAAAACATATTGGTTATAGGGGCGGCGTCATGAATCAGCATCGTATGAGATGGAGGTGAACTGATATGAAAATATTGGTTTTGGGCTTGAACCTCAAGTTGTTTCCTACGTACATAGCCTAGAAGGTAATAATCAAAGTCTGCGTAGTTGAATAGAAGAATGAATTGATGAACAAGTCATATTTGAGGACAATGAACTAAAAAATGATGTCTGGACATACACATGGTTAGCATCCCAAAGAGAGAGTTATGGTTGAAATTTACTCTAAGCCCACGTGAGTCATACTTGGTGTGAGAAACAAGAGGTAGCAACCCCCCTAACGATGCATAGTTTAACATCATGTTAGACGAAGAAGGTATTGTGTAGTTTAATGTCATGCATTGAGGACTATTGATGTTGCACTGTTTAGTTTCATATAGCAGGGACAAAATACAGTTTAACATCATGTAGGACGTATTTAAGGGACTTTTTTTTGGTTTTATGTCATATAGGATGAATGAGTATTACAGTTTAACGTCATGTAGGACGTATATAAGGACACAATTTAACGTCATGTTGGATGTGAAAACAGTTTTGAATTATGTTGGACAATAAGGGTGTTTTACAATTTAGAATCTTGAAGCTAATACGATGGGGAAACTACAGTTTAACGTCATGTTGGACGAAAGGGGGACTGTGCGGTTTAATGTCATGCAGTAAGGACAAAAGAGGAAAAAGTTTAACATCATGTTGGACGTATTTGGGACTTTTTCACAGTTTAACATCATGTTGGATGATGAAACAGTTTAGCATCATGTTGGATGATGGTGTGAGTATTTTAAGGTCATATGCTTGGACCAACGATTATGCAGTTTAACGTCCTGTTGTACGTAAGAGACTTCTATACAGTTTAGCGTCATGTAGCTAGGACGTCACAGTTTAACATCATGTTGGACGTAAGGGAATATGCAGTTTAATGTCCTGCAGAAAGGTAAACATAGTTTAACATTATGTTGGATGAAAGGGTATTTGTGTTACACGAAATACTTCTTTAGAAATCTATCATTGGTTGGAGCAGTGATGAGTTCTCTATCCATTGAGATTAATGAATAAGCTCCATTGGAGTAGACCTTATGTATTGAGTATGGTCCTTCCCACTTTGGCTCAAGTTTTGTAGGCTTCATTCCCGGTATCATTGGAGTTCTGGTCACTAATACCAATTCTCCCGGAACGAATGAACGAAGACGAACGTTTTTGATGAATTCTCGTGCTATTCGATTCTGATAGACTTCTAAGTGGTGCAGGGTGCACAAACGTTTCTCATCTAATCATTCCAATTCATCCAATCGCTTTTGAGATTGTTCATTTATAGATGGCTGATCACAAATGGCTACTCTGAGTGAGGGTAATTGAACCTCAATGGGCCAGAATGCATCTTTTCCATATACCAATGAATTTGGAGTTGAACGCGTTGTAGTGCAGGTAGTGGTTCGATAATCCCATAAAGCATGAAAAAGTATATCAGGTTATGATTTATTATATTTACCCACCATATTTCATAGTATGTTTGAAAGAGTCTTGCTAAAAGCTTCTATTTGGCCATTGGACACTGCATGATCCCGAGAGGAATGGTTGGATTTGATGTTTTATTCTTGATACAAATTCCTTACCTTGGATGAACAGAAGTTGGTTCCATTGTCCGTAAATATGGTATGGGGCACACCAAATCTGATAATGATGTTAGACATGAGGAATCTAAAAATGATTTTAGAACTGAATTCTTTGAGAGGTATTGCCTCTGCCCATTTGGAAAAGAAGTCAGTATCAGGGATAATGTACTTAAACTGCTTGGATGTAGCTAAATGGTTAGATCCCACTACATCCATTCCCCGTGTTGAAAATGGCCATGAGTATTTAGCTGTATGAAGCAACTCTAGGGGTTGATGAATGAAATTGGCATGTACATGGAAAGAATGAAACTTATTTGTGAAATCAACACAATCTTGAATCATTGAAGGCAAAAAGTATCAAAGCCTTCGAATTTGATCAGATAGTCTATGTCCGGACTAATGGGCACTGCAGACTCCTACATGCACCTCTTTCATGATAGCCATTGTATCTTCACCGTCAATGAATCTGAAGATAATTCCATAAAAATCTCTTTGTAGTGAATTTTCTCTAGGTGATCTGGGCTATCATAAAGAGTGAAATTGACCACACGTCGCCATATTTGTTCTTTTCCAACTCTATCAGGTGGATGTATTCCATTTTGAAGGTATTCCCTGATAGGTGTCATCCATCCTGTAGTATGACCATATGGTTCAGAAATGGGACTAATTTCATTTATTTCCTCTATTCTGGTTTGAACATAAGGTGAAATTGTTTGATGGTGGGAAATACTGATGAATGTCTCGTCCCGATTTGGATCTACCAGAGCTGTAGCTATATTATCCAGTGCATCAGCTTGGGAATTTTGTGATCGCGGGACATGAGAAAATGTCGGTTCCGAAAGAAACTTCGCCATTAACTCTCTAATGTAATCATACAAAGTGATTAACTCTTCTTTTCTGATGGTGTAGTCCCCATTGACTTGTTCGATTACCAGGTCTAAATCACCTTTCACCTTTATGTGATTAACTTGTGCCTAAAGTACTAACTCCGATACTGTGACGAGAGATTGGTATTCTGATTCATTATTTGTCCTGCCTCCCAACAATGAGAAATAATAGGGTAGCACTGCTTTTTTGGAGAAATGAGAACAATTTCTAACCAAACTTTGTTGAATTTAGGATCATCCATTTTCCTCCATGTTGGACTTCTGGAAGCACCATCAATGTACATTTCCAATGTTTGAAGACTATCTTGAATAGAGAATACTTCCTCATCAAGAAGTTCAATATCTGAATATGTATCTTCTATCGAAGGGTGTTCAACAAGGAAATCATCCAGAGATTGGCACTTTATTTACTTTTGAGACACATATTGGATATCAAATTGCTGCAAAATAACTGCCCACCTTTCCAGACATCGTGTAAGCATTGGATGAATAAGGATAAATATGAGCAGGTTATTGCGAGATACAATTGGACCTCATGATGTTGCAGATAGTGTCTCAATTTCTGAACTGCAAATATTAACCCTAGGTAGCACTTTTCAATATTTGAATATCAGGTTTCTGTATCGAGCATAGTCCGACTGAGATAATAAAGGTTGTTTTCATTCCCAGCATCATTCTTTTGAGCAAGGAAGGATCCTAATGATCGCTCTAAGGCTATCAGAAAAAGAATAAGTGGCCTTCCTTCAACAGGTGGAATTAATACCAGTTGAATCAAGAGATATTTCTTGAGAATATTGAATGCTTCTTGACATTCTTCAGTCCACTGGTAAGTGACTCCTTTATTCATCAATTTGGTGTAGGGTAAACTTTTTCCTACCAAATTGGCAATGAAACGCCCAATATAGGCCAAGTGTCCTTGAATTCCTCTCAATTATTTCAAATTCCGAGGAGGTTACATACAAAGGATTGACTTTGTCTTCTCAGGACCGACTTTGATACCATGATGACATACAACAAAGCCGAGAAATTTCCCTGAGGTTACCCCAAAACCACATTTTAAGGGGTTCATCTTCAAATTATATTGCAAAAATTTGTGGAATATGACTTTCAAATCATCCAAGTAATTAGAACGTTGTTGGGATTTAACCACCAAATCGTCCACATAACATTCAACAAAATTTCCTAAAAAGGGTTTGAAGATACGATGCATGTCACGCTGATATGTTGCGCCTACATTCTTTAGGCCAAAGGACATTACCCTATAGAAATACACACCATGAGGGGATATGAATGCTATAGATTTTTCATATTTTGTAGCCATTTCGATTTTATTATATCCAGAATATCCATCCATGAAGGAAAGTTCTTCATAGCCAGCTGCTGCATCAATTAAGAGTTCTGTAATTGAAACTGGAAAACCATCCTTAGGAAAATGCAGATTAAGATCTCTGAAATCAATGCAAAATCTAATTTATCCATTCTTATTTTTCATAGGGACAATATTATCCGTCCATTTGGGATATTGAACTTCTCTGATGAAGTTAGCTTTGATAAGATTATGCACTTCAGCTTCAATTTTGGAAGCATAAGTTGGGTGTGTTATTCTTGCAGCTTCTTCGAATCCTAGATGTTCTTCTGGAAAACCCAAATAATGAGTAGCTACACCAGGATCAAGCCTTGGAATCTCTTCATAGTTCCAATCAAATATATCTCGATTTTTCTTTAAAAATGAAATATACATTTCTTGCTCTTCAAGAGTCATGGACACACTAATTAAAGTGGGGTGTAGATTTTCTTTTGTACCCATATTTATTTTTTTGAGTTCATCCACAGTGGTAGATATACTATCTTCAAATGCTGGAGGAGCATCCCTGAGATCGTCCACTTATTCTTCAACATGTGTTACTTCTTTTGTTTCTACTTGAATAGAAGATGATGAAGCAGAATTTTCATGATCATGAAATATGTTAAAATTTGAATATCTTGAAGAAGAGGATTCCATTTCGGACCCTATTAATGATGAAGGGTCATCCTAGGGTAATAAAGTGGAGATGATGGATTGAGAATCAACTTCATCATTCACTTCTAACATTTCTATAACTTATTCTAGCTTGGTTGCCGAAGTATAGACTTGCTGGATTTCAGAGGATGAAATGAAGACATCTCCATTTGAGCTTTCATCATTGCTTGGTGAATCCCCACTTTCTCCAATGTCATCAAGCTTGATTGCCTTAATTGACATTATGGATGTTTCCATAAGTGTACTTGGACTTGGTTATATCCTGTCAATTTTACTGATAGGTAACACATAATCTATACTCACATGTGTAAATGGGCTTTCTAGAATCTTTTCTAAACCATATGGAGCATTAACCTTAGTAACCTTCTTTGTCTTGGACTTCTCCTTCCCATCAATGTGATATAATTCGGCCTAAATGTATTGATACTCACACTTTTTGAATGAGGATTTATCACCATACAATGTCCCAATTTGACCATTGAAATAATATTTGAGGAATTGATGGTATGATGAATGGATAACCACATGTTGATGTAGCCAATGTCTTCCAAGAAAAACGTTGAAGGCTGTATCATGATCAATAACCATGGAATCTAAATTGGATACAATGTCTCAAAACTAAGTTCTGAGTGTAATCTCACCCAGTGGTTCTTGTTAATTTTTATCATATCCTTGTAACATCAAAGTAGAAGGAGATAAATCATATTCTGTGAGGCCCAATCGAAGAAGTTTACGAATGGGGATGAGGTTGACTCGTGAACCATTATCAATGAAAGCTCTTTAGATGTCTAAACCATTGACCTTGCCCGATAAATACAAAGGTCTAATATGTACAAGGACAATATCATCCTTATCTTCATCTGTAAAATATATCACTGCATAGAATTCAGCAGGATTATTCTCTACATGGTAGACTTCAGCTGCATCAATTTCTGTTTTGAATTCCTACGGACTTGACAAATCCTCAATGAGTGCCTCTCGAAGATTCTTAGATAGATTCAAAGCATCCAAAATTGATAAATTGCCCGGTACTTGGGAAAAATGTTTCAAGACATCATATTTTTGATCCAAAGGTCTTAATTTCCCAATAGGAACACGTGGTTTCGTAGGTGCCTTAGAAGCTGATGCTTTGGAAGTATATGCTTCTTGTATAGGGGTAGGAGTTGGAAATACTCCTGGCATTGGAAGATTAGACTGAATAGTTCTATTTACTTATTGAGAGGAAGAATGTGGAACCTCTAACCGATCCTTTTGAATAATTGTTCAAGGACTAAATCTGCTATTGGTGGAAGAACTTGCTTGTTCTTATTGAGCCCACTAAAGGGCTCTACCCCGAGTTTTTGCTACATACACTATTTTAGCAGGGGTAGAATTGGAATAGTGGTTTCTAGGATATCCACGTCTTCCTCTGTATCCTAGAACTCTAGAACTCCCTTTAATTCCTCGGTTTGATACAGGGGACTCAGGCACCTCAATATCAAAGCTGTGAATGGCATAAGGATCTGTTAAATGAATCATGTTATCAAAACCAAAAATAAACTCTTCATCTGATGAAGATTACGTATGATTATCCAATTTAGGATGTTCCGTTTGTTAGGGTGGTGCCCGTGGCTTTGAAGTAGATGACATAAAATCTTCTAGTGTCAATGACAACATGGGATTTAAAATGATTTCATCTTCTTCTTATTGTTCATCTTTCTTTTAATTATGTCATTTCTTCGAGGATTTTCCCTCTGATGAAGAGGGGTTTTCTATGGAATTCATAGTAGAAGTCACAATTGGTTTCTGGAATTGCATTTGAAAAATGGTATGAGTTCGGTTGATCATTTTCCTTACCATCCAATAATCATATTTCTGCGCATTTTTTCTTTTCACTTCTTTACACTCACCTTCTTCCTCTGGATTTGTAGCAGTAACACATGCTACCTGAGCTGAAGAACCTTTTAGTGTGACTTCTCCCGAGTCCACCATGTTTTGTAGGAAGTTTTTGAAGACAAAACACTCCTGAATGGGATGCCCCACTATCTGATGAAATGGGCAATAGTTGGGATGGTCTTCATATCCTTCCTTGTTAGGCCTTTTGGGCCTTGACAACTGAACCAAATTATTTTATAGAGCCAAAATGAAGAAACCAGTAACTTGTTCATTTTGGAAAGAATAAAATTTTATTTTCAGATCCTCAAATTGTTTCCATCTTTGATCTCTTTGATCATCTTGATGAAATGGCCTCTGTTGTTGATGCTCAGGAGGTGGAGTCCTTCGATAAGATAAATGTTTTTAAGTAGAAGTAGGTTCAGGTTCTTGTTTAAGCGTAACTGTAGAAATATCTTCCTTACCCATTCTCCTTCCTGGAGCTGATGGAATTACATGAATTTTATCCTTAGTCTTAGTAAGAGAGTCTTCAATCTGCTGAGTGATCGATGTAAGGTCTCGAAACCCTCCTGTGTATTTCACAGGGATCAATGGTGTGCATAATTCATCACACAAATTTGCCACACAGATTGACAACAATTCTTCTTGATCGAGTTCTAAGATTAAGTAATATGTTAATCTCTTCCAACGATCAATTAAATCTGAAACCCTTTCATTCTCCCTTTGCTTACAATTTGTAAGATAAAAAACTATTGTCTTTGGAAAAGTTGAGCTAAATTGAAAAAGGAATCATTGAAAGAGATCCTCCCACCTGGTAATTGACCAGGATTGCAAGCTTGTATACCAGACAAAACCAGGCCCTTGTAATGACTGAACAAAACACCTGAGCTTAAATACTTCTTGATGGTGAGGAGTTCCCATAATAAGAACATAGCGAGAAACAAAATGTGTTTACTATTTCTCTGGGTCTCCCGAACCATTAATGATTGGGAATGTGGTACTTGGAAAATTTGATGGGGGATGAATTGCATCATCCCATTCAGTTTAAACTCTCTCTTCTGGTTTAATTTGTGCATGCTTTCCCTCCATAGCTTCCAACCGAGCTGTTAATGACTCATTGGTAGTTATTAACTTTTGAGAAACATCCGATTGAGCTTGGACCTGAGCTGGTGCAATAACTGGAACTTGGAAAGGTGTGGTGGAGGGTACTGCAACTGACGGTAGTACCACCGATTATTGTTGTGCATTACCCATAGGACTAGAACTGTGAGTGTGTACTGGTAAAGGAGGATACTATTGATCCATCTTAGTAGCCACAACAAATTCCCTTGGCAGACTGAATCCAACACGCTTAGGAGGAAGACTACATTGAAGTAGTTCTCTATTAAACCTCCTTAATTCCTTCATTTCTTTATCTTGTTGTTCGAATCTTTTCTCTAGTGAGAGTGATTGGGCTTCTCTAGGGGAAAGCTATGTAACATGATTTTTTCCTTTCCCCTTGTTAGATTCCTATTGGAGAGGGGGAAGTTGGTTATTTAAAGGAATACCTTGATTTTGGGTAATCCTTTGATTTCTTGTACGCACACCTTCTCCATTTGTGTCTGTGTGTAATACTTCTTGAGAAGTAACTTCTTCATCTGATCCCTCTGAGTGAGCCTCGTGTTCCGGAGGATCAGCAACAACGACATTGATGACATTAATTGATGCATACCGCATTGCATCCCTTCTATCAGAATTTCTGCGATATTGTCTTCTTCCATGTCCCTGATGAGACACTGCCTTCTGTTGAGTTGATCCCTGAGGAACATCTTGATGAATCGTAATTTGGAGGGAATCTCCTGATAATTCGATTCTTCGTTCCTCTTGGGGCTTCTTCCCTAACCGAGAGAAGAATGAATTTCTCTGAGGAAGAGATTGAGGATTTGAAAAAGCCCCCAGTCCGGTGGATTGGGGTTGTTCCTGCTATTTCTCCTCAACTCCTCGAATCCTATTTGTTGATTACAAGGGTTGGGATAAAAGAGTCCCCAGTCTGACAAGATAGGGTGGCTCTTGAGTTTCTATATCTGAGAATTTATTAAAAGATCTTTTTATCTTGTGAACATTATTCCAGAAATTGGCTGGATTCATTAACCTACACCCACTAAAATCACCTGATTCAAATGAATGTTGGATGATTTATGATACTTCTGTCACCTAATGATGTGCACGCTCTAAACAAGAAGCCTATCCGATATTCTCGTTTACCTAATGCAAGAGTAATTCGAAAACATGTTCTCTGTATGCCTGACCTTGAGAAGAACTAGCTGAGTCCTGTTCTTGAGCGAGCCTTTGAATACAAACAAAGCCAATTGGATGTGAATGACCATGGGAAATAACATTGCATGAAACCATATTTGGTGACCTTTGTTGGATGGAGAGTACAGTGAAATGTAGTTCTCCATGGACACCCCATCCCCTAATATGAATACCGGATGGGGAATTGGAAATTAATTGGTGAAATATTCTTAATGCACTATGGCATGAATGCAGAAGGGTTCTCTACTCCTTTTCAGCCTTCAGATATTGATAAACTGAGAGAGAGGCCAAATGAATTTGGTATTTTAACCCTTCTATTATCTTAACAAAATTTTCATATTCATCATAAGATAATATTTTCTTTTTCAATTGACAAATATTTTTCCACATGTTGAGACGAATATCATGAACACAATATTCTGTTAACATCTATGGAATGTCATACTGAGAGTCAGCCAAAGGCCAAAACATAACTGGCACTTCACCTTTCTCCAGTTGTATTCTCATATTCATCATTTCCTCGTTGTCATTTGATGAAGATTCTTCAACCTGTTTAGACCAAAGCTGGTTCATCTTTTTTTCTTTATCAGATTCAACAAAATTGGTTGAGACTTCATTTACCAAATTAGAAGATGCATGACTTAGTGGTAGTTCATATAATGACTTACACCCTCGGATATCTTCTAGTTGAGAAAGTATTTCACCTGCTATTTATAAAGAATTAAACATGACTGGATTCACATTTGCAAGTGCCTCAAGATAAGAGGGATTTCTCGTTACTGCATTTTCCTTTGAAAATTTTTCCAGGAAATGAGAATTACTACTGCGGAGAGGACTTTCGCAGCTAAATTCATCATCATGGGTAGGATCACCATGGTGGGTTATAGCAAAAGATGAAACATTTTGCTCCTTGATCTTCTGGCCACGTAGAGGGTTATTTTGACTCTCATCTGAAGATGATACTTCGAGATCGACCAAACAGTCATGAAGCAAGCCTTTATAAGGAAGTTTCTGATGCAGACCTTTGGAATTAATGTTCCCTTTATTGGTAAATGAGAGAGTAGAATCATGAGTTTCAACAGATAATTGTCTGAGGGCTTCAAGAACTCCATCATCGAGCAATGCCTTATTACAAATTGGCTCTTATTTTCTTGACTATGCTGGACGGGTCTTCTTCTTAGATGTCTTCTTACTCACTTTAGGAACCACTTGTTGAAAAAAGTTGTTATTATGGGCAGTTGTATATGCCTGCTAAGGAGAAAATGTACTGTTAGGCTGATTATCTCCAATAAAATTAGGTGTATGTGCCTAACTTGGTTGTCCCTATAACATGGGGGAGTATTCCCCACAACCCTCATGAACTGGATCAAAGGTGTGTTTCTATTCCGGAGTGAACTGTTGATGTGTCACTCCACTGGTAGGGATAAATTTTCATTTCTTTCCATGTGATGTTGCTGAAGTTGTTATAATATCATGGAAGACATCCAGAATATGTGCAGGGATTTAATTCTGTTCTTTCACCTTCGTTAGAACGTGGTTGGTGAATTCAGCTACCGGAATGGGAATATACATCCATTCCATGCTTGGAGTAGGTGTGTGTTCCTGTTCCTATCCTCCTTTTCCTGCTAGTGAATTCTAACAGTACTCATGTGTTGGGGAAGAGAGTTGAGTCTACTCTAAATTTGTCATCGGAGATTTCCGACTGACTACTCCGAGTTCTACAAAAAGAGACTGTTGGTAGGCTTGATCAATACTATTAGGTGTATGTACCTGCTGATTGCACTCCTCCGAACGTGGTTGATGATATTCCTTCAATATTGGCAGACGAGACCGCTGACAGGATTGATGAGTGTAAGAAGGTGTATGTGCATGTTTACCAGTTGTCAACACATTGGCTTGGCGAGCTTCATTGTATATAGTCAGATGAGCCTACAGACTAGTTAATAATTTATAAATAGGTGTATGTTCTTTTCTATAGTACTCTGCCAGAATTTCTTGGTGGGAATGGCGTGTTGCTGCCAGATGAGTCTGTTCGATAGTGGAATTAAAACGGATGGGTATGTGTGCCCGCTTGTTTCTTTTCACCATGTTAGGTTGGTGGACTACTCCGGAAATGGTAGAGATAAGAACCTGGTCATTGTTGACCGGTCGTCGCCTCTGGTGGTTCATCTTGGCTACTTGGGTTCGAGAAACCTTAGTCGAACGCCTGGAGATGACACCCTCATCATGTGAAGGACGCACTACCGCATGAGTCTGGTGGCGATATTGGGTGGGAGCTTTTAGGATATGCTCATGTCTCCTTGAATTAAGGCCTTCAGTGACCTTCTCATTCACCTCATTATATGGGAGGGACTGGTGATTGTGATCCAGGGATAAAGACCCGAAACAGTTGGAGATGGTGGCTGGAACCACCTATTTCTTGATCATTGGTCATCGTTGTTCGGAAAACCAGGGTGAATTATTGACTTGGAGGGATTTTCGAGCAGCCTCCAGAGTCGGAATGGTACTATGTCGAAGGTATTCCTTAACCAGGGAATTTGATACCCAGCGTTGAAGACGCTGAGTAGGTGATGTCATCCTCAGAGCGGACGATGATCAAGCAGGAGTAGCAACAGAGATATTCAAAGCAGAGGCATTTACAAGTGTGAACATTAGAGAATCCATATTTGTAACATATAAGATATTTGAAAAGAGTGTCTATCTGATATAATAGACATAATCAAGATAAGTTCGGCCACTACATTTTTTGATGAGCACATATGTTATTGATTGTTGGTTGGCCCTCTCCTTGAGTTTAAATAGGGGCCTAACAAATAAGTAAAACATCATTTTAACTTGGTTAAGGATTCACGTCGGGATCACCATTTTTTGTTTCCTATGGAAATGGGGATGACCTTGTTTGCTTAAGGTTCAAGCATTCCAATCGGTTTCTAACGGGTTGGTTCATAGAGCCAGAAACATCCAATGATTCTATATCCATTTGGACCTACTTTCCAAAGGTAGGTGCTCATTAGTTATGGACCAATGAGGATTAAGAATCTGCATTGGTCGAGAGGATGGGAGGTAGGACTCATCACTCCTTTTTGGGGGGAATTATTGTCTACTCCGGAACTCTCTTTATAGATTTAAGTTATGTTCGTGAACCCTTATTACACTACCTAGTATGAAAATGAGCTTTTCTTAAGATCTGACAATCAATTATTAATATGTATAATATTTAGAGAATCTTTTATATGTATTTGAGGTTTTTCATCGATAGGGAATCATCTGTATTTTTTAGATATTCTTAGTCAATGGTATCCTTCAACACATTATATAAATATATATTGGTCATTTTGATAACCATACTGGTTTTAAAGCCACTCAGCAGGGCACTTGATGTTTATTGTCTTTCAGATGGACATGGATTATTTCAGAGTTGGGATCATACCCGCAGATGGGCTACCTACGTATCCTTGATAGAAAATGAATCAGAACCCACATAGTTTGGGAATTAAGATATAGTTTAACGTCATATGGGACATATGATAATTAATGGGTGATGGGATTGAACCTCATAAAGGATTCCTACGTAATCCACTTTTAAGGTAGAGATCAAAGTCCAAGTAGTTAGTTTGTGAATTTTGGGTCTTAAGTATGATTAACGACCCAAAGAGATGTGTAATGGTTACTTTTACACTCTATTCTCATGTGAGTCATGCTCGGTGTGAGAAACATGAGGAATCAATAAACCTGAAAATTTGTGCTATGAAAGATGCAGTCAGAAGGAAAGATATGGGGCTTACATATGTATGATTTCCCAAAGATATAAATATCAGGACTTACTTTAGAGAGGAATCCAGAGAACATGGTCTATAAAGGTATATGTGCTTTATGGAGATTTGGATAATCCAACTTGCGGCTTACTTATGAGGAAGATGTCCAAATCAAGAGGGGACTTGCAATTGGGTTTTATTCATGAGATGGAAGCCCAAATCAAAATAATTTAATACTGGTTAAGAGAAATTATGACTGGGGATTATTCCTAAGAAGGAGGCCCAAGTTAAATGGACTTGAGAACTGGGGATTACTCCTGAGAAAGAGGCCCCGGATAAGGGAATTTGGGATTTGGGGTATACTACTAAGGAGTATGCCCATATTTGGGAACTTGGGGATTACTCTTAAAGAGGATGCCGAAATTAGGGAACTTGGATTGGGGGTTACTCCTAAAAAGGAGGCCGAAGTTAAGAGAACATGAACTGGGGCATACTCTTAAAAAGAAGGCCCATGTTAAAGATATGTTTATCTTAAAGGATGACGTTTAATGAAGGAAATATCTCACCTTAGTGACATGAAGATATGTAAATCACCAGGTTTTGAGAGATGTTCCACAAAATTCCTTTCATGTATCTAAGTATTAGTTTATGTGAATTTATTATAAAAATAATTATATATTTATATATATCCTCAATATTACACAAAGGGTGTTAAATGATAATTCAAATTAAACTTCTTCGATTCAACAACATTATATGATCCTCTACTTATAATATTTAAATAATCTAGCTATTTGGGATGCTACGATCTTTCATAAACTTATCTCTATATAAAAACATAGAAAAGATTCAAAAAATATTAATTTTATTATTCACAAAACATTTCAAATTTAAAAACTATTTTCTAATTTTTATGAAAAAATAACTCAAGGTTACTTTTTGTGTTTTTTGGATGATTTTGTTTATTGATAAATCGTTTGGAAAAAGTTTTTTGTGGTGTTATAGCATGGTTGTTAAGAAATTATGTTGAGAAATATCTATGATAGTATAGACCTATATGAGTTGAAAGTATCTATATTGAAATATCATTTTAAGAAATCAATGAAAGTGGATCATAATGGATTGGAATCTATGAAAAGAAATAGAAATATTTCTTTATAAAATGTTAGTGTATCATGGTGTTTACCAAATTTATGGTGTCCATATTTGGTAGAAGGGGGAAAATTGTGTTTGAAACAAAGGAATTATTTTCATGCAAGTGAGAATGTTTTATAAATAACTGAGAATGTTTTTGGAAGTTGTATGAAATTTAAGATTACATTCCACCTCATTGAAATGTGGAAAATGAAATTTATTCATGAATGTTTTTCTGTTTTTTAGAATTTAGAGTTACATGAAATTAGTAAATTCAAACCAGAATTTGATGATTGAAGGGAGTTTCCTGCTAAAGGCAATGTCAAATTATTTTAGTTCCATGAACTAGTAAATTTTTGTGTAGGGTTGACGTTGAATGAGGTAGATGTTAAAATGGTCAAAAATTCCTATAAATAGGCTTCTACCATCTTCCTTTTAACTATCAAAATAGTAGATAATATTATGGATCTAAAGACGGGTATGATTTTTTTCATGATACATTTTACATGAAGAAGTTATAAAAACATTAATGGCATGAATTAAAGGGACTTTTCCCTATATGAAAATGTGATTTTTGAATAAAATTTAAATGTTTCATGAAATATGGGAGTTCCATGAAAATATAAAAAGGATTATAGAAGTTAGAGTTCTGTTATAAATTGAAATTTGTTTTATAATGTTTTAAAAAAGATGACTAAATGTGAAAGTTGTATAAACTAGAATAAATTTCCTAGATATTATATAACAATTTTATATTCATAAGGTTGATTAATGTATAGTTTAATGAAAAACCAAATGATACGTGAATAATATTGATTTAAAAAATTAATGGAAAAATATACTGGAAGAGTAGTGTGGAAACTTCGATTGAGGGAGTCTTGAGCTTTCCAAGTGTGAGTCATAGTGAAAAAGAGGGATAGTGAGTCCACTTTGATAATTATAATATCTATGCTCTATAATGGACTTGGTACATTGACATATTTCATTTCATTTCTCTTTTAACAATCATAGTTAAGGGTGGTCTATGTAAAATAACTATGTCTCATGTATGATTTCATTTCTGTTCATATATTGTTTCATGAATGATAGAGAAGATATGTTTTTAGTAATGAATCAAGATCCATGTGGGGTAGTGTTTTAATCTATCATACCCAAATTCATACCCCCCCCCATCTTGGGGTACATAACCTAGTTAGAAAAGTAATTGGTTTCTGAGAAAAGGGATAATGTGAGTTATTCTCTCTAACCTAATTTCATTTCATTCATCAATAACAAAGGTTTTCTCAACTATATGAGAAAAAAATCTAACTATGGAAGAATCATATGTGGAATTAATTTAGATCTTTATTAATTTTTCTATATTAAACATTAATTCATTGAATCATGGTTAATATAGATAGTGAGACTATATCAAATGTTGGTTAAGGAGAACTAGATGTGAATTCTATAGAAATTAATACATTAGGGGATCCATATCCAACACACTCTATATGAATGTAATT
Organism: Viscum album; assembly: GCA_963277665.1. Taxonomy (NCBI): domain Eukaryota; kingdom Viridiplantae; phylum Streptophyta; class Magnoliopsida; order Santalales; family Viscaceae; genus Viscum; species Viscum album. The sequence goes on along the minus strand of OY728143.1, from coordinate 953,303,353 downwards.
TCATGTAAATCCTCATGTACCATTTGTAAAATATATTAGAAACCTATGAAGTTGCCTATATATACAATGAAACGTACTTATAAGTATTGTGTAATAATTATTAGGAACTAAGGAAACAACCTAGTGAATTTATTAATGTGTTATTTGATCAGGTGAATGTCACTGTGGAGGACATGTGTGGTAATGATGAAATCTTCAATTGTGTGAAGATGTTTAAACTCACCCAAAGAATATTTACACCCAATTCAATATAAAACTGTGTTTTCTTATAGATAAATATATGAAGAAGCAGACATTGTATTGTTTTTGTTGTACTCTTGTTACGTATCAGATGAGATATGATGATAATGATGTTGTATAATAGGGTAAGTATAAGGAGATGTAAGTGAAGGCCTTGAAGAAGATAAATATAAGGATGGCTAGAAATAATATTAAGTGGATAAGTTCATGCAATTCCTATCCTATAATATATAAAGGGGAAAGGAAATTTTTATAGGGAAACTTCCATTTACATGTTTTTGATTTCGAAAGGTTTGGAACCTTGTAATAATAAGTCCCAAGAAGTTTTAATAATATAGTGAGGATGATAGAATTTCCAGGAATAACTCTTTAGTGAATGTGAGAGGTAGAAAGAAATAAACGTAATTAATTTAAGAAGGTGAAATTTATTTCAAAATAAAATGAAAACTCATAAGAGACTATGTTGGATGAAATTGATGACTTTAAGGACTGCAACGAAAATCGTATCAAGGAAGTTGTGTGATATTCCCTAACAAGGTAAGAGAATGAAACTGGTGAAGGAGAAGGGGAAGGAAGAGTTGATCTCTAGGTGAATCATGAGGATTATAATGAATAAATATATATTTATGGAGATAAAACGAATAAATCAATCAATTTGGATTATGATACAACACTCCATATACCTCCATAAAAAGAATATAAGTCTATGATAAATATATAAATTGAGATTCTCAAATCTAAAAAGCTATAATAGTCAGGGAAGCTAGTTATGTAAAAGATCAATTTTTAAGAACAAACTAGTGTTGTTGGTGGTGTAACTAAAATTGTGAAAGTCTAGGTAAAACATATTGGTGAACTAAAGGAGTAATTTTTTAGCTTTAAATGAATAGTTGAAGATCAAGAAATAATTTGGGCTCTATGTGTAACATCATGAAATATGATCATATAGGTGAAAAAAATGTGAATGGGGAGTGATCAATATTAGATTATCATCAAAAGTATTGTTAATAGAAGAAAAAAATATATCTAAATGACTAGTATTATACGGTGATTGATTGTAAATAGATTGCAACAATGGTTAATGCAACACTGTTAGTTCCCACTCTATGGATGAATGTTGTTTTAGTCACAACTCAGAATATTCAAAAAACCAAATGGATATCTAGTTCTATAATAATAAAACATAATATTTCATCCCAAATTAGGCCCTATTGTTTTATAAAAATGATACACTCTCATAATGTATATTCCATGGAACAGAGGTATCGAAGGGAACAATAGAAACAAATATAGCTATGTAGAGTTCAATATTCTTTGGATTGTTTTGATAATAACTATTTATAGTGTTGGGGATATGGACATATAAATCGATATTACTCATCAAATATGAAGATGAATATACAAAAGCTTACCCAAAATTGTTGTAATAAAGATCTCAAAGAATATTCAAGTTATATAAAAATTAAAAATTGATTTGAAACATTGAATGATGATTTCGTACCATCTTACATTGAAGAACAATAAACATTACAATCAACCCTAGTTATGAAAATAATGTTAAATATTAATAAGGTAATAGCTGACTAGGTAGTGGTTATAGATATTTCCTTGAATGTATCAAGTCATATTGGTTCTTCAATCATTGAGAGTGGATGAACCTGCCACATGATAAAGAGTAAGGATTTAGTCATAGGCATCACAAATGAAATGTTTTGTGTCATCAAATTCAGTAATGTTGATGTCCAATGTATTAATGGAATTAAGAAATCCAAATTCTATATCAAATACATTAGATATGAAGATTTATTAGTTTTTAAAGATCTCAATAAAGGAATGGTTATTGTTAGTATTCTACGTGACTTAGGTCATCAATATGATATACCTAGAAGTTATGTATCTTTACAGGAAAGGGTAGTGAAGTGGTGATGAAAGAGTAGATCTTGAGTGGAAATATCTACATTTTGAGTAACGAATAAGACATTTAATTTATATCCAATGAATAAGGGAATAGGTTGTGACATAAATTTCTTGTTCATTTGATTATACACACATGCGATGTTTTTTAATAATGTAATATTACTAAAAATACTTATATGAAAAAATAATGAATGTTGAAAGGACTGTTGGAATGGGTGAACATTAATGTGTGTTGCCCTATCTTTCAAGGATCCATTGGTGGGAAAAGATATAATTTTATGTTAATTCTTGATTATATTGGAATGGACTAGATGTTCAAAAATACCCAAAAATAAACTGTGTTTAGTTTCATTATAAAATATTTGAGAGAGGATAAATGGATTCTTAGACACAAGATACTAAATTTCTATACCAACAATAGTTTAATGTTTACTAACAGCCAGGTGGAAGATTATCTCAAGATCCATTGGATAAAGAACCATGTCTCAGCTATGAGAACTCCTATGAAACATACTATGGTTTGGAGGATAATGTAGATCATAAATAACATTGTTAAAAAATTATTATTGAGTAATACTATCCATATATGTTTTGGAAATAAGTAATATTGAAATTGGTATACATTTCTAATATAAAGTTATTATTTCCAAGAGATTTTAAAACTACATATGAGTTGTTTTATGGATATAATTAAATGTTGAAGTGCTTTCGAGTCTTTAGAAGTATATTTCATATTCTCAATAAGGAGAAAAAATGACTTTTTAATCTGATGGAGATGAAGGGATATTCTTTGGATATATAGGATAATGAAAATCATATAAATGTTTCAAACATGGATATTAATGTTATGGAAGAAACATAATGTATTTTTTGTGGAAAATAAAAATTATAATCAATAAACTAGTGAATTATTTTAGGAGGATTGTGATAAAGAAGTGAGAATCTTAGGGCTAGAACACGTGCTTGATGAAAATTCCAAATAATTCGTAGATGATGATAATGATAAATTCATATTTGATACAACACTGATGCAAAAGAGAATGAATAAAATCAATATAAAACATATAATTGGTGATATTTAATTTTATCTCTAGGAAGAAAACCAGGACTTCTAGGTTGAGAGGGAGTCTTTGACGTGGAGACATTCTTACACCTCTAGGTATGAGTCTACAATCGATGTGATGAAAATTATTTGGGTATCCAAACAAGAAATTACCGATGTAAAATAGGATAAGATTTAATAATATACGATTATCTATACTAAGGTTGATAACATCTAATACATGAAGGCACATCTAGAATAAATTGAGGTCAGGTCGGCACAAGTAATGGCCTAATAGGCAGTGTATGAGGATGTGAAAAGTGGGTTTCATGTATGGGTGGTTGAGGTATGCCCATATATAGTTGATGAAATGAAAGAGATATCTAGGTTACATGAAACCATTGAATCACCCCATGAATGACTATCTGATATTGAAGAATCAGTTTCAAAGTTAGATCCATAGGCTAACTGTGTAATAAGGTAGCAACTCCAATCTATGGATAACCCTTCTAATTTTTCTATGTAATAAACTTATCACATGTTCAAACTCTATTTTTTATTTTTTGTTATGTATCTTAATAATGTTAATAGAACAACCAAATAAAACCCTATATGATCAAATGATTCATGATCGATGTGATAAACAAAATATAAATAAAATATCATCTAATCACATGAGTGTTCGTGACAGTTTTGGATGTGGTAGGATAAGAATTTTGTGTCGATCACCATTGGGAATACATGGAGATGGGGGACAAGATTGGAACGATTCTAGAAGTTTTATTCAACCTATAAATGTAGATGATGCATATAGGTGAAACTCCAACATTTTTATAATTCCATATGAGAAAAAGGTATTGATTATAAAGTTAATTTATGAATCCAAGATTCGAAACCAAAAGAGAGTTGTAGATGGGTTGATGATGGATATTAAAAGAAGTTCAAAACATGAGTTCCAAAATCATATTATATAAAATGATTACACTTGGATGATTACAATGGGTAGGAAGTGAGACATTATAGTATTGTGATATCATTATAAGAGATTCCATTCAGAAGTGTTAGGTATGGTTCATCTTGGGCATATACCTTGGATGAGAGGTAATCATTTAAAGTGTTGTGCTATCAACATAAATGAGTTTTTTTTGAAAATTTAAGATGGATGTCTAACAAAATCAATGATTAAAAATTCAATTGGTTTAAAAGTAGGTATGGTTAAGAATATATTGGTCATTGCAAGGGATTAAATTTCATAAATTCAACATATCATTGACTTGTATCAAAATAACATTAAGAATTACTCATTACAGGACAAACATATGTTCCAACTTAGTGAGATAGATAAGAAAATGATTTATTCATGATCTAGATAGAATACCAATGATAATCCAAGTAACTAATTTGTTTAAAGATACATAACATTGAAAAAATATTTTATACTGTTTTATGGTAACAAATCTTTGACCATGAGGTTATGAGATTTACAGTCAAACAAATTTAAAAAAATGATACTAAAATTTATGTTTTTATAACCTATATTTGAGGAATTTCATATTAAGGACATGAATTTATGGCTAGTGTGTTTTCATTTTATGTTAATGTAACTAGTTCAAGGAGTGTTCCTTTTAGATTCATAAAATACGGATCATTTTAATGACCAATGTTGTTATAAGTTGATAAAATCATGGAAAAATTGAGATTTTGTTCCCAAGTGGTTTTAATGGTAAAAATTGTAATTTTCTATAGAATATTCCTTGATTAATTTTTTTTGAAAGTGCTTTTGGCCTTGTAATAAGTCTTTTAACCTAGTATATGAATATGATAGAATTATGAGTCATCTGTATTTTTTTGAATATGTATCATTTAATTAATTATATTTTATTTATTTATGCATTTTTGTTCACCGATATATTTTTTATGGGGTGTAGAATTGAGATTTGGGCATTTAGGTTGAGTCCAATATTGGGTGGTCTTCATAAATGAGGCATAACCTTATATTGACCGCTGAGGTTTGAACCTTTTTCTTTTATTTTTAATTTCATTCCCCCTTTTTTGTTTTCTTTCTTCTCCTCTGTAATATCACATATGTGGAACCTTAATATATGTTGTGTGATATAGAGAGTGTATAGAGATTGAAAGGGGAAGAGGGAGATGATATCACTATAGGGAGTCCGAACGAACCAAGCTTGGAGTATGGAAAGTGTTTGCAATGGATCCAAGAATGAATCTTTTTTGTTTTTCATCCCATGGTCGGACATTGTTTTTTTACCCAAAAATTTATATATTATATTTTTTTTTGAGTTTTAATCGATTGTATTTTTTATGGGAGTTCCATGTGAGCATTGGTATAGTGTTTGTTTAGAGGTTATGGGGTTTTTGGTTGATCACCCGGGTTTCACATTTAGAAAAACCTAGTCATATGAATTGTAGCTTGGAGAGAACATTTTGGTGTACTTAATTTTGGGTGATGTGTAAAATCAGGGACTATAGGATGTGTAGTCCATGTGGACAATTTATTTTTGTGTGACACAATGTGTGTGTGGGAACTCATCTAGACATCCTGTGTCTAGGCAGATGGATGTGCAGGGTATAAGGCTAAAAATCATGTACTTTATATGGCCATAAGACATGTGGGTGTCTTTTTCTCACCCTATTTGGGGTACATATCTAAGTTCATTGTTTGGAATACAATCTTAACGTGTTTGGAAAATGAAATATGTTCAATAAAAGTGAAGGTTTAGTGGAATATGAAACATTACATATAAGGATGGATGGTAATAAATTCCATGTACATGAGGTACAATTTGTTCTCTCCCTCCTTAGAGCTGTTTCAATAATTTTTTATCCCCAGATTTAGAATTGGAATTCTCTTTAGCCCATTCTGAATGCCTTCCATGTAGATCATGATAGTTTAATCCTTTTAACATGTTGACTTTATTTTAAAGGTTTATAATTTGGGAATAATTTATAATAAGTATTTATATGAGTTTTTGGTTAGAATCCTCCTAATGGTTGGGTTATGATGCAAGGTCTAAGTGACAGATTCGATCTTGATGGATGTCTGGTCTTATAAACACCCAATTGTTCATCAAAGAATTTCATTAAAATAGTCACTGAAATGTGATATTGATTAGTATCTTTGATGATATCTAAAAAAATAGTTTTTAGAGATTGGGATGGTTAGATCCTTCAGTTCAAGTCTATGTTGTGGGGTAGCAAGTATGGTGAGGTTTTATTGCATGGATTTTTTGTTGACACATAGGGACTCATTGAGGATTACACTTTTATAATGTTAATATTTTAGTTTTCCCTTGGGGTTGTGGTGATACTAGATGATGTGTTTTGTATAATAGAGGCCAACTGTGATTTTTTGTGGTAGACTTGCATTGAGTTTTTACTTGTTCTAACAAAGTCCCTTACAGTGTTCCTTATTATTGATGAGGTTCAGAGAACCAAAATAGGTTCCTCATGAGATATTAAACCAGATAGGATCGGTGTTGGTATTTGTAGGATCTTTTATTGATTACAAGCATTGGTTGGAACTATTTTTTAGTCGATTAGGCCATTAATGTTTAAGGATACCTCTATTAATGTTTGGGAGTAGGAGAAATAATTTTAGATAATTTTTTTTTTGGGAATCATTTCTATGATTAACTAGATCCTCTACTACTCTAGTTGTATGGTGTAAGGTAGGTCTAGAGAGACAATAGATGATATCTTTATGTGTAACCCCCATATTTTTAGTATTATATCTAGCATGGGGCTTCTGGATCATAAGGTGTTGAGGAACTCCTATAGTGGTTTATGGTTTCCCAAAATGATTTTTCTACCTTTTTCAAACTAGATGGGTAGTGTGTACTAATGGTTTGCATGGTTTAACTACCTAGTTCTACATGACTTTTATGATTATGATGGGTTCTCTAGTTTTGTTTATCTATAGGTTCTTTTCACCAGTTTAGATCATTGTATTGGAATCCTAGATATTAGTAGTGGTTTGTTGTTATATTGGATTTCTAGGATAATATCATTGGATTAGGTATTCATCCATATTTCTTGGTCATATGTGTTATAGATTACTTAAGATCTATGGGATGAACATGATGTATTTTTATAGTGTAATCAATGTGTTAAAATATTCTCATCTTTGTCCAAATAATGATAGTCTGATCTTAGGTGACTTATTGAAAGTTAGGGATTGATAGTTTTTTATTTTATTTTTGAATTTAATTTTAGTTAAAGTAGTAATTAAAAATTATTGGTCATGTCATTTTTTACACACATGTAAAAAACAATAAATATTAGGTTCACCAATGGAGGAGGCCTACTAATATTTATCTCTCTATATGGGGAAGCTAATGTATCATTATTCCTTATGTATATTTTTATATGGAGTATAGATTCTATGATAGATTTGGTAGAGGCCTATTATTTCTTGATCAAATGGGACTTCTCATGTGGATACTATGGTTTGAGATGGATGAATTATACCATTGTGGAGTTCGAATATTTATTATGACCTAATGATGTTAAAATTTCCTTTTTTATTTATTGTCATTTTTAATATGTTCTCATCCAAATGGATGACCAATGTATATATTTTATACCCTTACTATGAGTTTGTATAGAACATTTTATTTGATACAAAATGAATCTATTTTATATATATATTATTATTACTCAACTTTTTGTTTATGGATGTGTATGTGTTTTGTTTATATATATTTTTTATTTACTATGATCTTAGGGTATAGTCTCCCTATTTTATGGTTATAGCATCTCTGCTAGATGAAATCCTTTAACATAGTAGATGTGAACTTGAGGCTTTTCCATGATTCATATTGAGTGACATATTAGGGTAACCTAGGACTATTCATGTAAAAATGGTATAAGAGCCTATTTGTTTTATTATTTTGGTAGTAGGTAGACAGATAGTTTAGGGATTTATCCAAACATATGACAAACCATGAATTGGTGTTTCATGAACACCTTTCCGAAGGTAAGTACTAGATAATTGGGCGATGGGATTATTTTTACTAGTTTTCTCAGTTATGGTTTAGAAATTGATTCAATTATGATGTTTAATTTTTATGGATATTGCGGGATATAGTTTTTGGATATATAGAAATATTACTAGGTTCATACATTATACTAGGAACATATGATTCACATGACAAATGTGTATCACTATGTGATTTCACTAAAGATAAATATTTAGTAATTTAAATTGTAAGCAATAATATATATGCAATTTTTTAGTAATGGTAATTTTTGTAATTGAACTCAACAAAAATATTTATACCTTTATTTTAATAAAATTCATGTTGATATTATGTTGAGAAGTTCCCTAGTGAAAGAAATGTGTTCCCTTTACCTAGGAATGTATGAAGAAACTTATAGCTCGGTGTGGGATTTGGGTGCATTGGTGGTGGCTTGATGAGAGAACGGATTCCCATGAGATGGGTAGGAAAAATATTCAGTTTCCCCAAGGATACAGTTTCCCTAATGAGGTTTGTGGTTTGTAATGAGTTTGAATTGTTTTTTAGAGGTGGAACACTGAGGGTGCTTATGTTTTTTAGGTAGGGTTTAGAGGGTGGGTTTTGTTGGATGTATGATCCTATTTTTCTATTGGTTATTATTTCAATTACAGTGGAATAGTGAGTTCATGGTATGGTTTTGATTGTTTTATAAATGAACCAAAGTAATTATTGATTAGGAAGATTAACATTCTATAATGGAAATTTCTAGATTTTGGAGAGGTGCAACAGTGGAGCTCCAGTTTTTTTGAACATTATTTCATGAGGATCATGGTTAGGGTATTAGCCATGTCAGACTATATTTTTTGGGGATTGAATAATTTGTGAATTAATTATATTAGGAATGTGGGTTGTGTGGAACTTTGAAATTATTTTGTTTAGGAAAGGTCAAGTAGGTAAGTGCTTGAGAGGCTATGAAAGGTTCATGAAGAATCACCGTACCTTGATTATGAGAGTGTTTTTTATAGTATATTTCATGGATAAATTGTTATTATGTGACAGAATCTATTCACTAGTTATGCATAGTTTATGTCTATTCATTGGTGTGTGGTTTATTCACGATGGACCGACTACGGTTGACACTCAATGAGCGGTGTATGTGAATCCATGTGCCAAGGAGAATGCTATGCGATATTCATGGTATTAATCCATATTTAAAGTTCGTTTCTGAGTATAGAGGTTGTTTATTATTGAGAACTGGGAATGGTTAGTGGTTTCAATTTTTGGTTGGTGCACTGGGGTAAACAATAAAACCATATCTAATCATTTCATTCGGTGAATGATAGAGCACCAGATGTAATGTTTGTGTTTGGTTATGTGGGAATGATAAGGTTAATATTATGGTGGTGAGAATCCTATAATTATTGGATGAATAACCTTTATTCTAGATTTTTCATGAGTGAATCAATGTTTTAGGTGAAATCATAGAGGATAGTTGACCCCCAAGGCTTCTCAGGGGAAAGAAAGCTATATTGGGGAGTTTGTAAGGACCAGAATCCTTATTGTTTGTGAAAATTAGGGTAAATTTTAATTTTTTTCCCATGTGGTTTTAAGGATAAAAATACTAATTTTCACTAACATATGATCTAAAATAATTTTTAAAAACAATTTTTTCCCAAAATAAGGTTTTTACCCTACAAAATTAGATTTGTAGGATTACGAGTCATTCCTATTTTTATATAATATTTAATAATTAATTAATTTTTATTTATTTTCATTTATCATTCAATTATATTTTTTTAATAGAGTGTTATATTTAGATTATGGATCCTCTATTAATATTGGAATTGTGGTTTGGGTTTACCTAGGCGTGAAATTATTTTGCATTGGGTGCTAAGGTCATGGTTAACACCCCATCATTGGTTTCCTTTTTCTTTTTTTCCTTTACTTTCACCCCCTTTTGGTTCTCGCATAAAAGACTCGTATTCTATGTTATTTAGATGAGAGGGTGGGGTAGAGAGATAAAGGGTATAGGGAGAGTATATCAGGTTATGGAGTCATACCAAACCAATATCATATTCTTTTGGGTGCACAGTGTGGATCTGAGCATAAAGCTTCAATGTATTTTACCTTGATGAATAAAATTGTATGATTATTATTCATGAATTTATGTAGTACAGTTATTTTACGTTTCAATCCCCTTAATGTGTTAATGGGAGTTCCATGAGAGCCCCCATGGTGTTTTTTATATATTTAATATGCTTCAGGGTGATCAAAAATTCTCCCCATCCAAGAAAACCTAATTGTACCAACTATAATTCAAAATAAATATTAACTGTTTTAATAAATTTGGGATAGATGATGAATAATGGAATATTAAGTGTGTATTACATGTGGAAATATCATGTTTGCGTGACTCATGGATTGACCTGGAACATATATAGACACCCTAGGTAGAGTCACATGGTCATGTAGAGTACACGACCAAACCCTATATGAGGAAAATTACTAGAATTCATTTGTAGAATTTGTTCTAGACTAGTATTGGTGTAAGTATATTTTTACCATGTGACCTAAAAACCATTTTTGTTCAGTAAAATTCAGGTAGTTGAGGAAATACCATAATGAGTGGGCTATGGAACATAACCAGGGATGATGGTTTGATGTGTACACTAGTAGACAAGGAAACTGTCATGTACTCTCTTATCGCAGCCGTTTTTCTTTTTTTCACCTTATAGATAGAAATGATATTTTGAGTAGTCCATTTAGAAAAAAAAATCAATGTAGATCACTATTATGGATTCCTTTCATCAATTATATTCTTTTTTTCAAGGAATATGGTTATTGAATTATTTGTTAGGAGGATGTATTTTTTGTATTGATTTAATAACCACATGCTGGGTGGGATGAAATGTGAGGCCTGAGTGAGTATTTCATTCTTGTTGGATGATTGGCAATTTAGTCAGCTGATGGGTTTTCATTGTGGTTCTTTTGGACTGTTCTTGGAAGTCTGGATGGATTCATATCATTGATGGGCACTCTATATCTTTTTTCTTGAGGTTTAGATCAATTGGAGGATTCAGGATGGGTCAATAGAGTGGGTTGTGGAGTATGAGTAAGTTCTATTGGGTGGATTCATAAATTAGTTCAAGGGCCTCATTTAGGATTCCCTTGGGTGTGTGGTAATCATTAAGGTTACCCTTATGGGAGAGGTAATACATGTGATGGGTTCTGTATAGAAGATGGTGAATGAGGTTTCCTACGGTGGGAATGGACCGAGATTCTACTTGTGTTGGGTGTTTCCCTTATAGGGTGTATTGATCTTATTGAGGTTCATAGGACTAATAAGGGTTCCTCATTATCTTTTTTATCCTTGAGAGGATCTATGTTGGTGTCTATATGTTGTTTTGGTGGGATTGAGTGATGGATGACCCCATGTTTTGTTTTATATGGAAACAGAATGTTTTAGGTAGTGTATTGCTCACATTTTGTATGTTCGAGAGGACCATTAGGATACTATTAGATTTTTAATTTACCCTAATATTTATTTTACTCTATACTATACTGTTTGGATAGTGATATTCAGGTTAGGGGAGCTAATGTATAATCTAGAAGAGTGAAACCCCTATTTTATGTATTATCTAGGGCTATTGGATTCAAGATCATGCAGTTTTGAGGAACTCATAGAGTGGGTCATAATAGAGTACTATTATTAGACTATATTTAGACTATTGTTCAAAAAAAATTAACTAATGGGTTAAATGATTAGTCTTACTTGTCCTTTAAAACTCATAGAACATTGATAGGTTCTCTAATTGTGTAGAACTTGAAGGTATTTTAATTGGTTCATTACATGTTATTGGATTCCTATATCTTGGTAGTGGTTTTTTTTCTTGGATTTCTAGTATGATATCTTAGCTATTGTAATTCATGATTATTGGTTGGTTGGATTTTTGGTAGTATCCTTTATTTGGTAAATATTCTTATTATGTTTTTATAGGGCGATCCACATTTTTATAGATTTCTGGATTTAGAAAAAGTATGTTTTGTCAATATCGAGTGTCATGTTGGAACATAAGGAAAAAAATTATTTTATTTTATTTTAGTTGTTTATGTCCATGCCAATTTTCATTCAACTAGTTTGGGAATATCTCATGTTCACACACTTGTATATGACATTTGATGTTAAGTTCACTATTTGGGGTATCATGCTGATATTAATATCTCACCCCCTATACATTCAATTTGGTTAATGTGAAGGCATAAGGACCACTTTAAATTGGATAACATGTTACACGATGGATTGTATAGTGGCCCAATTTTTCTTGATTAAGTAGGATTTATCATGTGGAGTTTGAGGTACCAGCTAGATAAGTTTTAACAAAGAGGAGACCATGTATATTGTACAATTTAAGATTTATAGTTGATAATTATGTATTAATTTTCAATATTTTCTTTTTTTTTATATGTGGTTACCCTAGTCGGAATCAAGTGTTTTTATGTCATTAAATGAAATATTGTCTATATGTAACATTTCATTTTATATACCATGCTTATATTTTAGTTAGTTTTTATGTTTACTATGATGCCTATTTATGGATTTATATTTATTTAGTTTTTTATTTACTCTGATATGATGGAATAAAATCCTTATCTTACTTAATATTCATCACCATTTTTCGGAATCCCCTCAAGTATAAGGAGGAATTCTTAATTCCTTATTTATAGCTACATTGGGTGATATTTCATGTCAACCTGAGCTAGTTAAACAAATCCAATACCATATAGATTCATTTCATTTGGTACAAATGAGATTATATATAGATTATATTTATAAGGCTAGGGCCTAAGGCATTTCAGGTATCATATTTTCTCTAAATTTCTCCTAGACCAATATATCATGCAGTTATATATGAGATTCTACTAGGGACACATGGTAAAACCAAAAATATTTTTTCCTTTTAGTCAAGATATCTAACATTTTATGAAGTAATAAAGTGGGATGACATGGAGATATAAGGCTTCAATCCTTCTCAGATAATTGTTTACTATTTTTTATCTTCATAATCCTTTTTGTCTTTTTCCTTGGGATGTATGATTTCATGAAATTATACCATAGGTGGGTGGGGGTAGAGTTTATAGATAAATAGCATTCACCTAGGGTGAGATAATCCAATATAAAAAAGGGAATGCATAATGAGAAAGAATTATAAAAATTAGGAAAATTAATCCCATAAAAGGGTACACACAGTTTTATCCAATGGTACATGGATCGTCCATCTAGGAGAAGCATCATCTCAATGTCGGGTAGATAGAGTAAACCCAATAGGGAAACCTAATTCTAATATGATATGGGAGATTCGGAAAATTAAGGGGTAGTTCCATGATATTATATTTGGGAAACAATACATATCTCATGAGACAGGAATCAAGCCACACATATTGCTTCATGGGGAATCACTCTATAATGTTTGAATCATGTATTATAGAATATTGGTGCAGTGAATGTGTTATCTAGAGGGAAAGAGGGAATAAATACTTATGTGAATTTTCAGAGGGACTCATCACCAGAGAAGAACCAAGAAGATCATTCCTTGGATATTTTTTTCATGTGAAGGGTAAGTGGAATTTACCTAGATCTAGTAGAAAAAATGGGGGCTTAATATAAGTCTGAAGAGAATCCTAAGTGCTAGGATATAATGGTGTGGAGTTTTTAGCTGGGTCAAAAAATGTGACAGAATGATATTATGTGTCCCATGAAACAATAATCAATACACATGTAGTTATATATAGAGTGATGTATATGGCCGACATCAAAGGCAGAATGTGGTCGAAGTCCAATGTTTTACCTTGTGTGTCCTCTTGGGAAAGGATTATGGTATCATAAAAATTTTAGTTCTTGTGATATGTATTATAATATAAATTTAGACATTATACTGAAAATAATTTGATATTTATGTTTGAAATTTTATGGTTAGGGATAAGGGTAGGATTTGTGAAGTTTAATGTCATATATCTAGGATCATATGGGGAATATTAGAAATGAAAATGAGACAAATGAAAAAATCATCTAAAATGATGTGAGCCCAAGTGATGTGGTAAACAAGGATAAATAAAATGTTACCCATGCTATAGGAGAGAGTTAGATTGTAATGTATGGGTTATGCTTGTAATGCTATGTGTACCACTAAATGAACCAATGAAAATGGGGATACCATCTTGAAATAATTCCATAGGAAATTTTCACCATGAAAACATACCACAATGTACGGGAGGGTAACACAAAAATCATTAAGACCCCACTCAATCAATGGTGATCAGAAGGAAGGGAAATATGAATTCTAGAATTTAAATGGAAGATGTGGGGAGAAACAAGTTGATGATAACTGTTGACGAAATTCAAAACCCGGATTCCACTCCCATATTATAAAAATTCTTGAAAAAAATAAATTTGATCACTGATAATGTCTCTGAATGATGGTTCCCTTTATGTTTCTACAAATAAATATTACTCAATGAAACATACCTTATATAAGAGGTAAGACTTTGTAAAAATGTTCCATCATCATAGAGGAGTGTTTTCAGAGATGAATGGTGATGGAAACTTTCAGTCACCATGTACACTAACAATGTTTTCAAATTGGTAGATTAACTTTAATTGGCGAGACCCATAGAAAGAAACCGAGTTTTCTTAAAAGAAACTATCATGTATTGAAGAGTGTCTACCTATAAAGAATTCCTTGATGATTAATATTACTTGGAAATTCATGTTATTGACAATAAAGATGAATTTTCACAGGTTACAGTTATTAATTCCATCTAGATATTTCTTTCCAAAAAATATCATTATGATTTTGAGAGATATCAAAATGATGTCAATAAAACTCAACTTATTTGTAATTAATTCATAGATAAGTATATGTTACATATAAATGTGGTTTAAGTTCCAAATGATTCTTCTATGGTTTTCATGTTAAAATAGTCTATTTATTGATTAAATAAATCCTCTCGGTGTTGGAATATCCCGTTTGATGATATAATAAATGATTTTTTTTTCATCCAAAACATAAATTATTATTTTTTATAAAAAATATATTAGTTGGAGTGTGGTGGTATTACAATTATTGTATATACATGACATACTTAATAAAAATGATACCCTGAATTTACAATATATAAATATGTGGTTGGGAAAATGATTCTCAATAAAATACAAATGTAAAAAGTCCTAAAATTTTGGAATAGATATAAATAGATATATATATTATAGGGTTTATATACTTAGTATAATTACATATATTGGTAAAAAGAGAATGTAATTTATTATAGAGAAATCAAAAATAATTTATATACTAGTGATTCCTGACATGAATATTTGGAAGAGTAAATATAATTATAAAGAGATATAAAGGATAGATATAATTACTAAATCATCCTATATAATATCTATCATATATTACATGTTATTCAATCAAGGTGATATCTCTAATTATTTGAGAATTACAAGTACATACCAATCTAATCATCATGAGATTAACTGGATTATAGTTAGAAATTTTTTGAAGTACTTAAGAAGACAAAAAGATATATTCTTTTTCTTTGGATATAAACATAATCTCAGATTAAAGGGTTTCATAGATGTTAGTTTTAAATCCATCAAGTACGACATGATTGTACATGTGTTGGTTCTGAATATTAGATTCTTTTAATGAATTTATTTTGATTAATCATTTTATAGTGAACATGGGATGGTTCCAAGAATTAAAGGAGGAATAGAGATTTATAGTGAAAATAATATATCCATTACTTAGTCTAATGAACACCAATATCACCAAAGTACTAATAACAACCTTGAAAAGTACAATATTATTTGAAATATTGTTGAGATTGTATGTTCCAATATATTTTTGGTAGATATTGCGGAGAATAAAGCAGATCCATGTATAAAAAAATTAGATACAAAAATATTGATTGTCATGTTTAATCTATTGGTATAACTTCCATAAGAGATTGGAAATAATGGAAATAAATTATACCTTGATATAGTAGTAAGTGAAACTATAATATATCATTCATTCATGTGTTCTAAAAATTTAATACAAGAACAATAGAATGATAATATCCCCTTAGAGCATGATTTTGAGTTTTCCCCAATAAATGATCCACATTGAGTTGTACAGGTTGTAATGGTATAATTAATATTAGTGTGAGTAAAATATTATAATCGATATAAAAGGTTGTATGCAAGATATATATAATAAAACAATGAGGTAACAATTCAATATAAAATACAAGGATTGACATACCAAAGTATATCACATGGAATGTTATACAATCATCAGTATACTTTGGTTAATATTCTTATTATAAATCCTCAATACCTGATATTCATGACATATCTAGAATGAGAAAAATTATACTTCAATACATTTATAATGAAATCCTTGAGGAACAGGTAATCCGAATGTGAATAGGAATATTGTTGATACTTTTGTTGGTTAGAGCTCAACCATGATTGGATTTGTAATGAGCCAGATTAGGCTAGCATAAAAAAGTCACCATATAAGGCCCTCCACTTATCACAATGGGTATTCTCAATCCCCACATACTGGAAACTTGTACCTTGGTATCAAGTAAGGGCTTCTTTGAAATGGTTTCACCCTCAAATTAAATTTTACACATGGAGAATCCTTTTCAGAGAACCTGAAATAGACCATCCATACATTGGATGATATAAAAATATCAAAATGAGTAAAACAATATAAATAAAAAATATTATGGGCTAATTTATTCACATAAAATAATGATTTAACCTATTTCATAAATAAAAAAATCTAAATAATAAAACATCACGACCACATACATGAATATTGAAATAAGATGAAAAATAGAATAAAACATTATATAATAAAGGAATGATGTATTTTCTTCACATACAAAGATATCAAAATAAAAAAAATACTAAAATAAAACATTTCATTAATCCATCTCAATAAAAAAATATTTATCTCACTAACCCAACTCACCATCATCAGTACAAGACAAATATAGAGAAAATTAAAGGGAAATTTGAAACAATATAAAATAATATAGACTAGACACACAGACACACACACTAGTGATTATTTAATGTTTGAACAAAAAAAACTAGTGGGATCTCACCTAGGAGTCTTAGAAATTACACTAATTAAACATTCCATGAATGGTAGTTTGAAATAAAATAAATAAAATAATTTTTCCAGTCCTAAATATCCATAATAAAAACTCATACCACGTCCCATTTATAGAAAATAAAAACTAATTTCGTATTAAGATAATTATTTGAAATCCCATTGAAATTAATCCCATGAACACTTACCATTTTACAAAAAACCATGAAAACTCAATTTATTAAAACACCTTTTCAAAAACCTTCCTAAAAATCCTTGTATAATCCAAAACATTTCGCTTTTTTCCATTAAAATTTGTTTTCCAAAAAAACATCACTCCATAAATATAACCACCCATGGATAATGGGAAACATAATTAAAATGGAATAGTGAGATCAATATTAAATATAAAACATCAAAATTAATTATATAAACTGTTACTCTCATTGTAAAAATCAATGAGTATAACAAAATATATGATGGGAATCCCATAAGTGATCCAACTATCAAGGAACATGAATCATAGGTTATAAACTAGGAAATAATGTAATATTGTCTAAAACTGGTTATTTTTAGACTAGTTCAACATAAAAGAATATTGTTCTCAGGGTAGTCCTCTCAAAATAGTTGAGTCCTATAACCCTCCTAGGAGAAACAATAAACCATGTGAACCCAGTCCATTCCAGGAGAACTCAACATCCAATGGACAATGACCCTAGCCAATAAACAATATATACTGGGGGTTACACTCATATAGGTCTCTAAATATTTATATAGTATTCCCATGACCAAATATAAAATTAGGTGAACAAAAAATTGAGACAATTACCTAAATAATCATAAAAATGTTCCAAACATCCCCTTTAACACACCCACATAAGACAAAACTAATCACATCATACATCCATCAAAAAAATGATTAAAAATCCATACCAAAAAATAATATTTAATGGAAAATTAATGACGGTCTCATAACCTATGAACTGGTTTAATATTATTGTACCAAGTTATCATTTACATGAAAACTAAATCAGGATGTTGAATATTTTTATCTTATTTAAAAATATCTCCACATAATTTTTTTGAAAATTCCAATGGAAACACACATTATAAAAAATACAATCATTTTTTAAATTGGGTAAATTTCGATGAAAGTTAAAAACATGTTGTAAGGTATAGTTTTCCATAAAACTTTTTTAAATAATTTCAAATAATGTATTTCAAATACTCTTCTAACATTGATATATTTTGTTCAAAATAAAGTGTGAATTATATAGGCAAAAACCTTTTTTCAAGCCAATGATTCTACAAAAACTATTTATATTATCATTAAAACAACATATATTTAATTAATTTAATTTAAATAAATTTTTATCTCTCAATAAAAAATGAATTGAATAACTAATGGATTGTAAATAATGAACCACCAAAAAATTGTTGAAATTAAGCTGTAACATGTCCCCAATAAGGGAGAACACCCAAAACATCAATTGGAATCCACCTCTATAATATCTACACAATGAAAATACTAGGTTAAAATCTAATTGATACCAATACCAATATCAAAAAAAAATTAGGGTTTCTTTAGAGGAATCAAATATAAGCGAATCAAGTAAAGGAAGAGGGAAGGAGTGAAAGCTGAAATGTAGGAAAGGATTACCTCAAAATAATTCTAAAAGTGGAAGGGTGGATTCAGAATTCAAAGGGTAAAGGATAAGATATATATCCCAAGTATCCATGGGAATCAAACATGATAATTATGGGTATAGGATTCATAAAAACACTAAATATTGAGAGGGGGTTATTAGAAAAACATAATTTAAGAACCTAGATAACAAACTCTATTAACTAGTACAGTTTTGTAAATAATGTGTTAAACATGAAAAATAGACAAGAAAAAAACTATTCCCATACATGATTTGACATCATGGTTACTCTTAACCATGATAAAACCATGAAATTCACCCTCATGAACAAAATATTTGGCAGAGTTTCTGGGAAAATCACACATGACTCGGTAAACTTCGTGCCAATCAGGAATAATCAAACTATTATGTCTATAGAACATGATTTATAGTTACCAAATGGATTATAAAAATCATGCACAACCCATTTAACTCCAAAAAACCTAAAAAAATTGAGATAATGTATAAAAAATCCTAAAAAAAATGTAAGACCCCATGTTTTGGACCAAGTCGTAATTTCTAAAACAATTTGAAATTTTTTTTTTGATTGTCCTAATTTTAAAATAAGAATATAAATTTAATTATGAGAGTGTGAACCAATTAATTTTTTGTTTTTGGATATTTTTTAAATCATAAAATGTATCTTTGGATTTTGGTTTAGATTCAAAATCATTGTCCTTTGAAATAACAATTTCTGGATATACAACATTGGGTGCATGGTTAGAACATAGTTAGTACTAACCATGCATCCAATATGAAGGCATGTTTTCTATAAGGTAATTATTTTCTAAAACTATATGGGGATATAGAAATTCATGTGTATTGGTGTAAGGGTGTTTATGCCCTCACATGGTTGGAATATAGTTTTTCTATCCATGTGTTGAAACCGTGTGGGGTTTGGCCGTTCTTGGACAATGGAACCACATAATTTGTGCATGGTTTTCATAATCGGGTTACCTAACCATGTGATTAGTTAAATAGGTTAAAATTTCCAATTTTTTCCTATGGAATTAAATAGGTTTTACTCCATTTACTTATTCATCAATTCCTAAAATCTCCCTTACATGACCCTTTTATTCCTCTTTCATCCATGGGTGGATCTATCACATTCTTAGACTGATTTCTTCTTCATTAGAAACATTGGAAGTATAGAGTTAAGTATAATATTTATCTATATTACTTTATTATATATTTTAATTGTACCAAATTCTACCATTGTGAAAGATAATGTGACACATTTTTATATATTTCATTGGGATTTTTATTTTCTCTCGTTTTGGCTAGAATCAAAAGATGATAATGGATGATTTATTTGTACTTAGTATATGGTTGGGGGATAGCTTGTTTTTAAATAAATTATACTCACATATAAAATGTACTATTATTTTAAATGTCTAAAATTCATTACAATATTCCAAAATTTTGTTAATAATTGAATAAATTTCATATACTATTAATATTATGTTCTTATACATTTTTCATGTGGTTAGAGGTGATGACCCCAACCCAAACCACCCCATACGGTGGGTTTATTTAAATAGTCCAAGTTATTATCATCGACCTTAATACCAAGAAACACCTTGTGGGATTTCATCTTTCCACTTTATAGTGGGATTACTTAAATTAATTAAATGTAGGGTATGTGTTATGGACATAAACATGGCCCCCCTTTTCATTTATATATAAGCTATTGAATGAAGGTAATGTAATAAATCCAATGAGTAGTTAAATAGATTATTTCTTTACCTGGATATCCTACCTATTTACATTAATTTATTAGTAAAATTGATTATGAAGAATTGTAATTTGTATTATATGTTATATGGACATTCTTATCCCTTATAATTGAGTTGATTAATCAATTGAATCATGGGAAATTGTTAGATGGCATGAATGTGTCCCCATGGACTTCCTATTTCTTTATAAAATAAATATATAAAATGAATATAGAAAATAACAATGGTGGAAAATTTTCTACTATGTTTCTCAAATCCCAAATTAAATTATTAAATATATCATGAGATTTTATGAATTCATAGTTAATTTTAGATATGATGCTTCTCACCAATTTTTTGAATTTAATGAAAATTCAATTCATAATTATTTATTGATGTTTTGGAAATGGAGTTCCATATTATTTATTATTCTTTGGGAAAGGGGCCATTATTATTTATTGAAATTATGGACATGAGATTACTCATTATTATTCACTATGTTCCTTTTCACTATTTATAAAAAATTATCAAACACAGTGTTCCATATCATTGGTTATAGTTGATTTTAATTATTTTGCTTCTAATATTTTATGTGATGTTTTTTTGATATAACATTCCACACCTCTAAATTTAGAATCCAGGATTGATGCTCCATATTAAATGTGAAATTATAATTTGATAAGCCTTGTACATAGATTTCTTGGATATTTTCCATGGGTCCTAGGACAATATTATATATCAAATATAACATAGTCGGAGAAATGTTTCATAGGATGAATCAGGTATAGTCATCTAGGTGTCCTGTATGGAACTTTATATCAAAATATATGTATTTACGTTGCTACATTACATATTATTATACATACACATTTGTACATTATATATTCAAAGACTGTAATTTCATTAGGAACTTTTGGTGGTGGCCTAATGAGTTTTACATACGCCTTGTTTGATCTTTCACTGGGTACCTAGAAAGATCTCGTGGTGTCAAGTCATGATATTGTATTGCGAATCATGATGTTTATAAGGACCCGACCTTAAACAATGCCTAATCTTGAAATAATCTAATAATTCCCATCGAGGATCTTTTTATGTTTAGAGTTTTAGATAATTAAGCCATAAATATTACATTAAATCTCAAATTTTAAAAAGAAGACACTTCTACTCAATATCCTTTTTTTATAAAATATAAATTCATGAAAAAAAGAATCATGTCTAGTTCCATGTTTTATATACCATGACTGTTCCATGATCCTATCCTTGACCTTATTCATCTTTAAGTCATGTGAAAAACATTTCAAAAAAACATGGGTGAGCATAAAAAGCTAAGTATGTGTTCTAAAATATTGAAAGAAATAATTATCCTATAAATTCATAAAAAACATAAGCTCTTTTTCATACCTCATAAAATCATAAGATTTAGTAATAACACATATAAATCATAAATCCTAATGGTAAATTGTGGCATCCATATCAAACTTACATTGTAGATTTCAAAGCTACATAGGTAGTTACATTTGGAATACCCATCAAATATATTCCCTAAATCTCTTAGGAGAGACAATAATGTTTACCTCTGTCATGTTACCAAATGCATTGGAGAACTATCTTGGGCTTACCCACCCTAGGTTTATCACGGAACCACCCGTATACATAAACAATTTCCAAGAACCATAATATATTCCCAACACATAAAGGAAAGATACAATTTCCAAATTGAAATCACAATATATCATTTAAATATATTGGTATAATAAATCTTTTATCAAAACCATTTTTAATACCAAAATACATAAAAGAGTATATGGTATTTATTTTCCTTTTAAAATAATTACAAATTTTTAAGGAATCGAAAATCCCAATAACGCTCACGACGGAAGAAAGGTCATTTTCAACATGTACGTTAAAAAGAAACATTACATTTTCCATTTATTAAAACAATACGTAAAAAAATATCACCTTTGAATGAATTAAAAATTCAAAGGGTTTTATACGCCATATAAAATAAAGTCATGTATAAATCAAATGATTCCTCAATGAAAGAAGATTGAGATGAAGTCCTTTACCAAGATCATTTTGTAAATAGAATAGATAACTTATGTGTATTCACTATAAGTACACATAAATCAAGTATAAATACAGGATAATATATAAAAATTCATTTCTTTCAAAATCATAGCATGAAATATATAAAAAGTATAAGGTCAACCCAAAGAATGGAAATTGGGTTATGAAGTTCCCATACCTTGTTTCCAACTTGACTCGTTCGTTCTTTAATCTAATAATAATAAACTAAAGTTATTTTATACTTTTTTCCGAACTTTTTTTGGGTTCATTATTCCTTTTATATCACTTATTACCATGTTATAAACATTATATAATCATTTAAGTTTACAATGATTGTTTTGTCGATATTTGGTACTTGAGTCAAAAATAAACTTCTTATAATTACAAGTAATCCATATGTTCAAAGGTCAATTATCTCCAGAATGGTATTAATGATTTAGATATCATATATATCATATATATATCCAGTATATATATGTATTTATAATAGTACATCCTATTTGGAGATAAGAAATGTAATGTATCGTTCATGGAAATAGTAAGCTGTGCATATGCATTAATGCTACTTTTATTTCTATTTCATATTTTAATGGAATGATAACATAATTATAGATTGTTATATTATAATTCCAGTATAATATCATATATAATTCTATTAAATACATCCTTTATACATCCCACATATGGCATGAATGAGTCATATGATTTTGAGGGGGTGGTAGTCTGTACTTCCTCAAATGAAATTATCGAGTTTAACCATTGTGGACACCATAAAGGTATGCTATAAATGAAAAAAACATAAGCATAGAGATAATATAAAAATAATATATATCATATATAAATATATTGTTATAATAATGGCCACAATGAGAGGTGGTAGAAGATAATTGAACAATCATCGTTTCATGAGGCAATAGTTCACCGTCTATAGATACAGTATGTTCGTATCCATCAGATGGAGGTGTTTGGATGTGTAGTCAGAATAATTATCATAAAAAAAACCTATTATATTGATGATAATGGTGTTTTTATTTAAAAAAATAATAACAAGATCATAGGGAGTGAAGAGGTAAAATAATAGAAGAGAAGATGAGGGAAGGCGTTACCATTAAATCAGGTAACCCCCTTTGGTTTGAACCAAAAGGATTCCTTGAAGTGCCTTCTACCTAAGGTAA
Source organism: Viscum album (assembly GCA_963277665.1). Taxonomy (NCBI): domain Eukaryota; kingdom Viridiplantae; phylum Streptophyta; class Magnoliopsida; order Santalales; family Viscaceae; genus Viscum; species Viscum album. The sequence goes on along the minus strand of OY728143.1, from coordinate 953,279,390 downwards.
GGCTTGCTGGAGAAAAAAATGGATCTTGAGACATTATTTGGGAAGATTTTGGATGATATAAATGGATTTAGAGGTGTGTTTAATGGGTTAGAGGTGATAGCCTTTTATAGGGGAGACGAGGGGATCTTTAGGAACGTTTTAAAATATTATTTAATTATTAAATTATTTTAGGTTTAAATATGTTCAAAATTTATTTAATTTGAAGATAAAGTAAATATATGTGGAAATAAAATCATCCAATAAGAATTGGGTAGGTTTTGGATATTTTTTAATCTGTATCATTCTTATTTAACCCTTTGTTAATATAATTAACTTTTCCCATGTCCTCTTATATATTCATACTATATGGTTAATATATTTACTATAAAAAAACAAGAGACCCAAAATGTATCATTAATGAAATTGGTAACATCATATACTTCATTGTTCTAATCTTATATTTTTAGGAATATTTTATTATTTAATAAATTATTTATTGATTTAAAAACTATTTTATATCAATTTTAATACTATTAATTTAATGATTTCAAAAAATCCAAACCAACTAGATTATTTCGAAAAACATTCATTAATTCAAAGATAAAAAGTCCTCATAATCTATAAAATTCGTGTATGGAATAAAAAATATCAAAATAAATTTATTTTATAATTTATAATATCATTTATTTGAATGCATTATTAATTAAGCAATTACTACATCACTGATGTGTCATAATTAAATTTATTTATTTAATGTATAGAAATAATTATTAAAATACCATGATGTAGGAAATCATTTTAGTGTTATAATTAGTATTTATAGTCTAATATATCAACTATATAACCCCACATTAATTTTTTTTACTAAAAGATATATGTTTATGTTACTTTTGACTTTACTTTAAATTAATTAATATATAGTGTCATTCTCAATTAAAAGTGGCTCCATGGGGTCCCAAAATCGACCCAAGGAAGCCCATGGTCGGAGATGTATTAGATAATAGAATTATAACACATGTTAGGATAATTTAATATTATTATAATATTATTTTTTACCCTTATTTACCAGATTTACCCTTTAACAGTGGTATATAAAATATTTACTGAAATAAATATTCATAATGACTAAAAATAAAAGTTATCTATTTACTCAACTTGGACCTCCTGATTCCAAATATGGATTCTATTTTTCCAAATTCAAAACACATAAGTAACAGAAATTAATTTAAAATTTATTTCTTTTTGTCAAAACAAAAAGTGCATTTTTATGAAATAACTATTAAAATATTTACTTTTTTTATCTCCAATTTAATAGTGAAATTACTTCCAATGACCAAAATTATATTAAATGCTAAAAATATAATCCAATTACACTATAAATCCAAATAAAATAAAAATAAAACTACATAAATAAATTATATTAAAAATCGTTTTTGAATTAAAATGCAGTATTTTCACTATTCATTAAAAAATGAACATTATCAGAAAAATACCAAAATTTCATCCAATGTAAATTTTGATGTCTTGATTCTAAAGAAAAATATTATTTTTTTAAAATATAACTTATAAATGTGAAAAAAACTAGATTTAAAAAGGGTTCACCATCAAAAGGCGATAAATCGACCTTTTAAAGAATATTCGAGTGTTTATGCTTAAAATTGGATTAATACACATTTTAAGCTTCTAACATTTATTGGATAAATGAAAAAAAAATTAGCAAATATATATAATCATATTGTAGCTAGTTCTATTTATTCCTTCTAATAAAATGGCTATGTGTTAACTATCATTTAAAATAATAATATTAGTATATAATTTTTTGGTATAACTCAACGTTGTGTGCAACGTAAGATTTAAAAGAAACCCATTGTTGCATATCGAGTACTCCAAAAAACATAACATCCCCATTAATGTAAAATTAATATTTAATTCAAAAATATTAATAAATATTAAAAGTTCATATTTTCTATTTATATAGGATGTTACACTGATACTCTTTACAGACTAGTAATTGACATGGGTTATTGGGAGTCAACATATACACGGGTTTCATATTTGATTTGGTCCTATTATTCATTTATTATTCTGTAATTATAGCTTTATTGTTTGTATTTCCTACTGTATATTAATGGTTCATTTCTAGACTCATCATGTTCATGAATAGTTGATTTTATTAGAACTTTACGGGTTATTGGTTATTTATTACTTTCCTGTTTGGATTTTTTAAATACATTTAATTTATTTATACAAATTTTATATTTTATACTGAACTAGATGGTATATTATCCCCACTATAACTAACATAAACCCTCATTGATAGTTAGAAGCCTTTAGAGTATTAGGACGCTTGCTTGAGGCATTATCACCAACTGGTCTGGTTAATGTTTAAAGAGTGAACTAGGAATTTATTTGATGAGGTGGTATCAGAGCTTATTCTTCCATATCATAATATTTTGGGCTAGTAGACAAGAGATGAGGAATATTCTAAAACTTGGTAAATAGGTCTTGTATGGAATCATATATTCCTTTTCCTTATCTTAAAATTTATTTATCCTTGAGTGATTGATGTACATTATAAGGTTACTAATTTATGGAATTAATCCCTTACAATGGTATAGAAATAGAAGAGGTGTGATACTACATCATATAATTCACATTGGATTAACATTACATTATCATTCTATCTGTATTCCATGATTTAATGATTTTATACCATGCTTATCAGTATTCCATGCTTGTTCGATTATTTGAAATGATTACTCATGTACCATGCTTCTAGGATATCCGGAATTTTATATCTATATTCCCCATTGATGTGATTTCTTTCATTAATATAGTTATGATGTAAGGTTGGTTAAATAATGTGTCTTCAACATCTTAATGATGAAATTCTATCAAAGTAACATGTAACTAATTTAAGGAATAAAATTATTCTAAATTAGTAAATGAAATAAATTGGATAAGTACTATAAATGAAAAGGAAATTTGTTGTTTTAGTAAAATAAGGTCTATTCATATAGATTTTAGTAAAAATGATTGTCAATTGGAAATTTTAAATTATTGTGCCTTAATAATTTGGGATGGATGAAATTGAAAAATCAATCATCTTGTGCTTGACTCGGCCCTTGTAGCTGATTTTTAGATTCATATTCTTATGTGTAAACCTATAGAGGGTGTTTTATAATTATGCGGAATCTATTGGATCGTAAGATTACATAAATTTCTACAAATGGAAGAGAGTAATTGTAGTTTAAAAACTACATCTAAAAAATCACCAGAAAAATTTATTATCAACGATCAGAACATCAATTTTTATGACTCTTGATAATTTTTGTATTAGGCAAACATAAAGTCTCATTATTAGAGTCAAATAAAGGTTTCTAAAAAAATGTAATCTTTCCATACAAATATAACTATGGAATAATATTCTTGTAAAAAATGTTAAATAATCTTTTATAATGAAGATAAGAAATACATGTATTTGTTTATAAGACATTTGAGACATTATCCTTAAATGTTAGGGAAGTCAAAAACCCTAAATTTGGTTATCTAGTGTCTAAACTAGTTATAATTTCTATTTTTTAAGAAAGGAAACCCTTGATCAAGAATATTTAAACAACTCTTTATTCCTATCCCAAGAATCCCTAAATTAGGAACACATGATATAGATCTCTCATTTAATCCTCAGAATCCCACTATCATCTATATTGGGCATACATATTAGAAAATTCTAAAAAATGTCAGTTATATACCATTCTCACATAGATTCCTAAAAATAAAAAACCCTCCAAATATTATAAATGGAATATATATAACAATATTTTAAAAGGTAGAAAATTAAAATTCAGATGGATTGTGTTGGAAAATCATTCAATTGTGCCTCCTTTATGGCACCTCTATTTATAAGAAATGCTCTGACAGTCATATTACACTATTCACACAGTTTTTTGCAATGACATCAGAAAAACACTTCATTCACTTGGAATCCCCTATAAAGGCTTCATTATGGGATCGGTTTTTTAACATCATCACAATTCTATTAAATGACCCATCAAATAAAGTAATCATAGTTCATTCAATAGGATAAAATTTATTGATATTGTAGACTGAAATTAATTATCTGATAGTTTTCACAAAGGTTAGTTTTGTGGGTATGTCTACCTCAGTCTAGTGAATTTCTACCCAGTAAACAATGTAGAACCCAATATGGTGAGACATTGTTATAATTTATAAGAGAGAAATTATAAATAATTCATTTTAGAAATATGATTTTGTTTTTAGGATGTACGAAGTACTTGTCTATCAGATTATAAAGTGTATTTATATCTATTTATAAAGTTTTATTTGAAATAGTTTATCCTGTGTACTTTTTACAACGTTCCATCCCTAGATGTTTTTATTTCAACATCTGTTAATAATTTACATTATCCATAAAAAAATTCTAACAACATGGAATGTGTAATGTTATTAAATTTAATATTTTTTATAAATGTTTGATGTAATTATCCAAACAAAGGATAGAAAGTGATGAATGTTTAAATTTAGACACAAAAAAATTTACCATTAATGGGATGCACTTTAATAGGACACCAATCTAAATGTATAGAGTTCAAAATCAATAAATTTTTAATGGATTCCAATATAAATAAACCATGGCTTGTATGATAGGACCCCAATACTTCACCTTTATTCCAATATACCTTTTTTTAAAATGAAAAAACCATTCAACCTAAATATATCAAAATTTTACAAAAATTAAAAAGTAGGAAGAGTAAATTTATCACGGTTGAAAATCAAAACCAAATCATCCAAAATAGTAGAGTAGAAGATGTTGGTACCTTCTGTTACTCCATTATTACCAAGTAAGTCTGCAAGTTGATTCTCCGCACAATACGTATGAGTAATGATGTATGTCATGAATGTAAGGGTTTTTAGGTATTTGCTCCATTAATTCACGTACCTCCAAGAAAGATGATGTTGATTCTTCCAAACTTCTTGGATAATATTGGCCGAATGACACTTGAACCAGACCTTGTTCCAATTATTCATCCAAGCATGATCAACATATTTTATAAGAGCATACATTTCATCTTAAATTTAGTGGCTTCTCTAAAGGGACCAGATTTGTCTCCTAGGAAGTCTCCATTATGATCTCTGAAGGCAAAGACATACCCAGCTATCTGGGGTTTCCTCTCAAAGTCCCATTAGAAATTAATTTAATCCATTCAATAAATGGAGGATGCCATAAAACCTCAATGATGGAAAGGGGTTTGGAAAAATTACTTTTAAAAGGATGTTTTGTGATAATTTCCCATGAACTCTATAAAGAATATTATAAATAAAGTTCTAATTACTAAATGTAAATTTATTTCATTTATAATTGGTACTTAACCTTTTATATTTCTTGGCCTCTTTAATATTTAATAAAAATGAATTGATGAAGTGTGATTAGTAAAAAACCAATAACGGTTTTAATAGCTCAAAACCTCATGTATGTTTTACCCTTATAGCTTCCTTAGATTACCGTTAGTAGTAATATAATCATTTCCCATAGGTTTTAGTGGTATTATTCATTTTCATTAGAAAAAAAGTTTAGGCTTTATAGCCTAGTGAACTTTTTGGCATGTATTAGTATTTAATTTGATGAATTTTATAAGTGATGGGTAAACTCGATTATGGTATCACCCATGGAGATAGGAAACTGGTCGAATTTTCATCTTAGTCTCTAGATATGTAAGTGTGGTTAGTTTGACAATTTTAGTTGGTTATGACTCTTGGATATTGAATCAAAACCCTTGAGAAGGTGTGCGACTGTTTGGTAAGTTGAACATCAAGGGGATATTGTTGTATGTGGATACCCAGTGAGTTACATCTCATATTACTTTTTTACAATGGTATTATAACTCTCTTAGGAGAAATCATTTATTGGGATGATTAGAGTGGATTATGGATTAGTATGATAATTCTTGGAAGGTGATGTTATTATTTCTATGTTGATAGAAATTTACCCTTTTGGATCAACACCCTCTTTACCTACTTCTAGATATATCTTTTTAGAGAGAGTTTACATAAATGTTACATGTTGTGAAATATATTCCTTTATATGGGATATGGTTCTCGTTCGAGAGACCTTATGGCTTGGTGGATGCACAAGCACTATTTTGAGACATTATCAGTTGGGATATGTGGGAGTCCTAGAACCCTATAGTTATGAATTAGACCCTCATGATTCTTCCAAATCTATTTTTATTGAGGGTATCCCATGAGATATGTTTGATCATGTTTGTTTATTATTTTGAGGTAATGATCTTTTTTGTATGCTTGTTTCAAGACTTATTCAAGGAAGGTGATTGTGTTTTTCAAAATATGTATAGTGATGCCTTTGGTTTTATAAAAAACATACTATTTTGGGTGTCACACTAGTCTTTGAGGGGAATGAATATATGGGTTATTGTCTATGTTGACCAGTGTTTGGGCGGTTGACACATAAATTTCTTAAATGAAAATATAGGGTAGGAATTCATTTGATAAATCATGGAAGAAGTAGAAGTCTGATTTTGAAGAGGCTTTTTAAGGGATCTCCTGATATATTAAAACTAATGTGCATTATATCATGGTTAGTTTAGACTTTTTGATAGGAAAATCATGGTAGCGTGGGCCGAGTCTTTAACTGGGATGTATGGAAGTGTAACCACATTGTGTATAGCGAGTTTAGTCCATAATGGTTCTGTATGGAAACTGGTTGATATGAAACATCGATGAATATTTAGGTGTGATCAATGGATTTATGGCTTCAAATGTTATGCATGAAAGCATGGAGACCCTTCTCATTTTGTAAATTAAATTATTTTCCTTGTGATAAGGAAGATATTTTAATTAAAAAAGGAACAATTATATGTTTGACCTGTTGGAGGATCGAGAAATTCACTATTAGGGGATGTGGTTTTAAGGGTTGGTTAATGAAAGTATAACATAGGTGATATGAGTATATATTGTAAAATATATACATTCCTATTGAATAAATAATTTTATTACTCCTAGTTTAGAATAAACATGACCAATATTGTGAAATCCTCTTGATCATGTTGAGAGAGTTTCATTTTTACATTGAGGTAACAAAATATTATTTATAGTTCAAACTATGAAATCAATTGGATTTGAACCTGATGAGAAATATAATGTAATCTGTAATGTGGGGAGTAATACCTTTTCCATTTTAGTGTAGTGACTCTTTTTAGAAATTAATATTTAGAAAAATCCATGATAAATGTTCCCCGAATGATGGAATGGGTGATCAATGATGGTTATGTTTGCACTCAGAAACATGTGGGATATTTTCCATGCTAGTTTTTGTGTGTGAGGGTGGACTAGGATTGGGTTATGGTAATTAGAAATTTATTCCTTAGATATGAAGATGATGATTCTTATCAGGTGTGGTATGGGGTATAAGTCATTGGTAGAAAAACCTCATGGTAGAAGGGTCATGTGAAATTGATACAATTGTATGATGGTTGTTTTGGATCTGACATGCTGTTGAATAAATGAAGCCATTATATATCTGGATTTCTTGGTTAATTGCAGGTAATGATTTTAATACTAACACTGGGAAAACTATGATTGTGTATCAGGCCTAAGATGACATTTAAAAATACCATGCTGATGGATTAAAAATTAAATGGTATTTGAGTGGTGTCACTATAGTGGAAATGAACAAGAAATTTTATATCCATGAGACGTCACTGGAAGTTGGGCACAATCTTTGGTGAGCATTCTTATAACAATATATGTATTCCTTTGGGTAAAGTTATTTGGAATCAGGTTATATCGATTTCTTGTTATTTAATATGATACTTCATTAAATTTAATCATCCAGAGGTTGTTTGACATGAGCTCTCTTGAGTGGTTGTATGTGATTATTGATGAAACATTTATAACACATCATTATGTTAGAACAAATGAAATGCAATGGTCCGACATGTATTTTCAATAAAAAGATTTCATAGCTGGATTATGTGTTGAAAATTTGAATTTTTCCATTTCAATAAATCATGATGAGAGTGTCTATAGTATTATATGGACATGTTTTAATAGAAAATTATGATGGTGGGGTACCATGAATCAGATTCGGTTGTTTATGGTTAAAACCTATATTGGGAAATTTCATAGTTTGGTGGATAAAGGAGATAGAATAGTTAACATTTATTGGGTTTATATGGTCCCAATTAAGCATTGTCTTAGTGATTGATTGGTGGTTATGAGAATAGGCTCGTGTTTTATCGAGATAAGCCCCATATACTTATTTGGAACGTAGTGGTGCATTGTGCATTAGGAAATTCAATATTGATTGTTGAGTGGGAATTACAACCCCATATAGGATGGGTAGTTAATTTCTATTGTTACCATGGATTCTTAAGGATGAGAAGTTCTACGGTGGAGAGGTTGTAAGATCTCATGTTCTAGATCGAGTAATAAATTCCAAAGGAATTTGAATTTTTTTTTTGTGGATGTTCCAAATTTTAAAGTGATATTCAGAATATATTTTAGAGTGTGGTATCCCTTTAAAGTATTTTTTCATATAGGGATTATATCCAATTAGTATTATTGGGAGTTTTTATATGTTTTGATAGTTTTGGTATTTGAATTCTCATTTCTGGGAGAGACAGCTCAGGGAACATGATTGGTGCGCTGTTAGTGATAACCATGTGACCCATTTTATAGAGACATAATATTTTTAAAAAGTTCAAGGGATCTAGTAGGAATTGATTCATGGTGTAGAGGACCTCAAAGAATTAGATCATCATTTTTCTAACCACATTATAAAACCGTATGGGTAGGGGTGTGATTAGAAAGTGTCAACACATAGTTCATGCACAGTTTACCAAAGAATATGGCCTTACCATGCACTTTATTAAAAGTGTACAAATTACCATTTTCTCCTCCAAACCTAAATAGTTTTTACCCCCCCAAATCCTTCCTAATTCACACCCAGTATCTTTCTCTCACACCTCTTTCCTTCCTCCTTCCACTATTGGCATATCTCCCTCATTCTTTGTCTAATTTATTCATTGTTTGATAAATTATAAGTCTAGTGGGAAGTCAAAAAATCCTCGTACCTATATTATCTATTTTCTTTTCTCTATTGAATTCTATCATTGTTCAAGCTAATTGAACTATTTTTAGGGAGTTAATTGTGTTATTATTTTTCTCATGTTGCATAATGAATCAATTTATGATAACAGAGGATTAAATAAACCATGGTATGAGGTAGGTGGTCTATTGGGTTTTGTATTAAAAATCATCATTTATAAAATGTGATGTTGTTCCACACACTGAACAATCAACTTGTTTCTCCTAAAATCTGATAAGTCTTAAAATAAATTTCTTATATCATGAATTTTTTATTCTTACAGAGTGTTTATGTCATTGGTGGTGATGACCTCAACCCAAACCACTCTTTAGGGTGGGTTCAATTAAATATTCATAGTTATTATCATCTTCTATAAGACTATGCCACCCCTTTTGGGTGTTGAGATTTTGACTAGTTTATGGGATTACATAAATGAATTAATTAAAGGGTAAGTGTTATGGATACAAAAATGGTTTTATTATCATTTATAAATGAGTTATTTAATGGAATAAATAAATTAATCAATTGAATTTTTTAATATTATGTTTCTTTACAAGGACCTTCTTACCCCTTGAAGTGAATTGATTAATAAGATATATTATAATGAGTTGGAATTCAGCATGTATAACTATATAGAACTTATAATCACTTATAAATGATTTTCTTAATCCATTGAATCATGGATACTTGTGAAATGGGATGGGTATCTTTCCATGGAGTTATTATTTGTTTATAAATGAAATGGTTAAAAGGAATACAGTGAATCATGATGATTATAAATTTTCATTTATGATTCCCATGGATTATGTTAAATTTTTTAATACAATGTGCACATTTATGAATTTCTAAGTGATTTCATACATGGAAATCATTGTATATTTATTAAATTAATGGACATAGGGTTCCTAATTATTTAATGATATTTTGGACATTGTGTTACTTGTTATTTATTAATGTTTTTGACATGTAATTACTTATTATTTTTTGAAATTATGGACATGATGTTCCCCATTATTTGATATGGTGTTTCTTATCATTATAATTATAAATTATTGTAAATTATGATTCCTATAATTATTTATAGAAATTTTTGAACATGTTTCTTCTTATCTTTTATTTGAAATTGTTTGACATGATTATCCACACCCCTAGAATTAGATTCTTGGATTGGTCATTTTTATTAAATTTAAAATAATCATATGATTATCCTTGTACATGGACTCCTTGGATATATTCCATGTGTCCCATGACTATATCATGTATCAAATGAATCATGATCAGAGATATCTAAATTAGGACCAAGAAGTTGTAGTTAGTTGGGTGTCTAATAAGTAATCCGATCTTATCATAGTAATATTTACATTGCTATGTTCCATTTAATTTGTATACATAAACACTATTACATTTTTTATTCACAGACAAGACTATTGTTAGATATAAATAGTGGAGGATACTTAGTTTAACTCACACCATTTTTGAGCTTGCATTGGGTATCCAAGAATATCTCACGCCTATAGGTTAGGATCATGGATTGGGCTTCATGTTGTTACTCTTTATGGACTAAGAAATGACAGTATATCTGTGGTCTAAGCATATACTTAGGTTTTCTAAAAGATTTTGTCATTTTTTTATTCTTATTTTAGTATTTACATTTTGTATTTATCACCTGCTATAAGTTGACTATTTTTATCATCACTCATCAGGTTCTTGAATGGTGATTTTTGTTGGATTATTCACAGTTTTTATTTATTTTTTACTTATCATTTAATATTATCTTCCAGTGCATTTAAATTATTTGTTATTCCAAAATATTTTGTTTGGATCCAGAGGGTATAGTGTTCCAAATTTATTTGCCTTGGACCCTCATTGATAGTTAGAAGCCTCTAGTGTATAGGGAGGCACACTTGAGGCCTTATCACCAACTAGTCATTTTATGATTTATAGGGTGAACCAGGTCAGGACATGACATAAAATATCCCAAAATTAAATAAATAAAAAGACACAATAGTAACACGATGAGTTAAAATCCCTCAACCATTTCACATTATACCATCATAATGTAACATCCAATGATTATATGGGTATTTTAGCTAAAAACTGATGTTTTTTAATATTTTATTTACTCAGAATGTTGAGTTTATACGAACAGTGTTATACTACTGAATTATTTTCATTATGTGACCACTACAACCTATCCGTTTAATTGGTGTGTATGGATACAAGTAACAAAAATATGATATATATATATATATATATACACATAATAGAACAAATCAATTAATATATATTGATTAATTATTATAAAATAAGTACTCAATTTTTATAAAATTCATTTTATGCTTAAAATAATTCTTGAATAATTGGTTTTTATTTTTTATGAGAAAATAATGTTATTACATTTATAAAACTTTTAAAAATAATAGTTTATAAAAAAGGAAATAATTTTATAAATAGTCATAGAAAAATTATCTTATGGTCAAATATTTGTATTTTTTTGAAAATATTAATTTTTCAGTGAACAATGAAAAATACTAATTTTTTTGTAAAAGTATCATTTATTTTCATTAAATAATGTAATTTTAAATTTAAATTGTTTTTCAATTGTTTTTTAATTTAAATTAACTCTCTGATAATTATATATAATCTAATTAATTTTAATGCAATAAGAATTATACACGATTTTTCTATATGTTCAATTTTAGGTTTAAAAACGCATTTCTCTAAAAATTATTTTTCATTGCACATTTATATTAAAATCTATTTCTCCATTTATATATATTTAAAAATGAAACATGGTCTTTATATTTAGTTTAATGAGGTTAAAATTTGTCAAATAGTCCTATTTTGTTTTTCTTTCATTGTGAATATTAATAATGGTAAATAATTGTCCCCTCCGTAAGTGTAAAATGGTTAAAATATAGTTAAAACTATAAGATAAGAAATATACGTCTCCATTAAAAATTATACTATCATATTTGAAGATTGTTTTCATTATTTATCATCAAATTCATAAAATACAGAAACATGGTTCCATTTTTCTTTAATTACGATATTTATATTATTTTATGTAATGAATAAAATAAAAATGTCGCTCTCTTTGTTTTAATAACTCTAATAATTTATCATATGAATAAAAAGATTGTATTTTTGCTTACAAATGGTTATATGTAATTTAAATGAATTTTATTTATCACGGTAATTAATTTTTAATTTTTGGTGATGTAAAAACTACCTAAAATGTTTAAGCAATGTTGACAATGTACTTTTTCCTAAAAAATAAAAATGAAATAAAAAATTTTAATAATATTAAAAGAGATACAATTTGGATGAATTAATACATTATATAATTTTTTTAATAAATATAACATATTATTTTTGTTTTATATGTTTTTATTATAATTACATTTTAATAATTTTTTCTATAAAGTCAAACTATGTGAATAGTCCCGAAAATGACTTTAATGGTATATTATGTTAAATAATATTTTATAAAATATATTAATAATGATAAAAATATTATATCCGGCTAGTTTAAATATATATTTTATATTATATGATTCATTTTCCACTTATGATTTCCTTTTTCATTTATGGTAACATTCTTATTCACTAATAATTAAAAACATTGATATCAATATAATTTTTAAAAGGATTAATATGGATTAAAACTAAGATATAATGGTATACACATGAAAATAAATTTTATAAATATTATTAAATGATATTATTCCTTATTATATTTTTCTTATATTCCAAATGTATCAATTTGGATCCACCTGAACTTTAAAAGTATTTTTTTTCGTTAAGTGATTGCAAGGGTCCCCATCCCCTCACTTATAAAAGGGGAACTCCTATTAATGCATGTTTAAAAGAATTAATCACTCGAGATCTGAAAATACATATCATAATATCATCATTACATAACATACAAAATCCTAGAACTTATTTATTTTCCAAAATACTATCCTTTCAAGGTGTAATGTGTAAGACAAATGTGGGTTCTCAATGAAGAGGATTAGCTATTAACTAAGAAGTTTCAAATTAATTTTTTCTTTTCTATCTAATAAATTTTTAGATTAAAATTTTAAAAAATTAATTTAATACATTAAAAAATTGAATTAATATTATCATGATGGAATAACCATTAAACACCTTATTTCTTTCTTAGGTAAAAGAAAAATATCACATGTTTGTACATAAAACTTACCTTATCCATGTAGTTGTGTAATTTGAATTTCATCACCATATTAACTGGATTGTTATAAATATGGAACTAAAAAGTTATATCATTTTAATAGTATGATTAATATTCTTTAAATTTTTTAACCATAATCAAAGAAATATTAGCTGATCTTCTGAATTGAATCATTCAGGATAAAAAAAATAGTCAACACCTAGAAACAAAATTTTTAATAAATAATTTTTAATATATGGGTGTTGAAATTTTATAAGTGAATAATATATTATATTATAATAATAAATATAGTTTTATTACATAATTATAATAAATTTAATTATATTGTATAAGAGGTTATAGAACTTATAATGAAATTCATACTTGAGGTAAGATAAATCTGTTTCAATCCCATTTTAACCAATATTTTTTATGATTGAATTTTTATTGAGGGAATTATATTATACTTATGTGATAAAACATTATAATTTTATTCTACTATTCTTATTAATGTATTTTTGAGGAAATAAAATCACTTTCACCTCTTTGAAACTTCAAGTGATCAGAAAAATGTTTTCATTAAAAAACAAACATTACATCCTATTTGGTGAAAATTATTTTCCTTATGTGTCCATATTTCCCATTAAATGTATTCAACAATGTTTTTTATATTCTCCAATGATTTATTAGCTTCTATTTTACTAATTTTTGAAGTTCAATAATAAAATTTCAATGAAATGTTCATTTTTTGTTCTAAACGAGGCATTTTTTACTTTTTATAGAAAATGTAAAAGGAATAATTATTTTAATATATTATTCAGGAATGGAATTTCACACCATCATTAACATTAAATGCATTGTAGAATCATGTGATGTTTACATAGATATTTTCCAAGAAAATGTAATTCATAATAATTAAAATAATTTCTAGATTTTAAATAAGTGATATCAAAATGAAATTGGTATTTTTCCCAATAAATATTCTATTCATATTTTGAATGATTTTATTTATATATTATAACATCATTTGACGTTACTTATGATTCAATATTTATATGATTTTATTGTTTTATCCTTATCATTTCAAAAAATGGTTTATGGTTATGAATATGGAATTTCAAATAAACATGTGGTTATTTCAACTAGTTATGTTATGATGGATTAATACATGTTTCATGATCTTGGGTCATTGGTATTAGTGAATTATGAGTTTGTGATGTGTGGGAATATGATTTTATATACCTAAAATAAATTTCTTAATGATTAATTTTTTATGTTCTCAAATGGTAAATTTGTGTTCATCCAAAGCCTAAAAAATAGGGTACTTTACAGGTTATCAAAATCCGAAAAAGAGGGTACACATGAGGTTTTCTCTAGCCCGAAGCAGGTACACTATAATTTTCCTCCAACCAAACATAAAACTAATTTATTAGTGTGTGGAATTGAAATAATATTTCAATGAATATGATTATTCCATAGTTTATTCCAATAATATTGTTTCATGATCATATGCGAATCTTATGATTTCATGGCTCATTTTCATTGGGTTCTTTAAGACTCATGTGTTATGAATATCAATGACTTATGCCATGACTCATTATTATGATAAATTAATTATATGGTATGGTTTTTAAATGTTTATATAATGATCTAATACCACTCTTCCATTGTTATACATAAATGATCAATGATATATAACTTTTATTACATTATTAAGCATCTGATGTCACCCTTTATTAAGCTTTCCATTCCCCATGATATAAAGAAAGGACTTATGTAATATATTTCATAGAATATTTATATTTATAAATATCTTAGTTAGGGATGATATATATATTTTATGTACTAGTTTTTAGGTATCCATTTATGCAATAACAATAATCCTTTACAACTCTGTCATGGATCATAATGATATGTAATGAATACCCATATAATAAGATGGAATATTTATGTATGAAAAATATGGGTCACTATAGTTTGAATCACAATATGGTTTAATTATTTTTTGGAAACTAGGATAAGAAATATTTAGTGAGAACCATTAGGATGATCTTATGTATAGAGGAATATCATTTGTTATGGTAAATAAAGAAGCGCAGTTTTCTTAAAAAATACATCCACGTATGGATACAATCATGTAGATGAAGCTATGTAGGATATGCACCTTAGGATATAAAATCATAAAGGGATGGTTTGGGTATTAAATTGATCATCATTAGAGAATAATGAGTGGGATTAATACTACACATGTACGTAGACACTCCTTAGGGACACACATAAGTTAATTCACAATGTCTCTACAAACTAGTCAGAATGAATTTAATAGATTATGACCATGGATGACCAAGGTTAAATCAAATTTTTCATAAATTTAAAATAAGGTTTCATAATTTAGACAAATAATATAAATTGTTTCTAATGTTTATATGAATTTTATTATGTTTATTCTTTCTCACACAATTATTTTTGGTTTTAGTAAATTAATGGGACCCAAAGGAACCATGTTATCATTGAATATGTTGGAAAATATAATGATTATACTCATAAGAAACAAAATGTTATAGGATATAGAATGAGAAATTGTATCTATACTTATAACACCTTATAAATCCATGAACCATGTTTATATTAATAATGATAAAAGGGAAGAACAATATGTATATCCTTTATGAGGACATGTCCACATTTTTTCAGTGGTTATATGGATACACTAGTGTATAAGAAATTGATTAGTACCATTAGAATGATATTTTATTTTATATAGGTTCTAAATCGTGACAAAAATATTGTGGGAATTTATCATGTAAAATTTGATGCAGATCAATGGTATACACATGTCAATAACATGCAGCTTCAATAAGAAATTAACTCTATAGAGTATCATAATTTTGGAGGGTTATTATTCAACAATTACTTTCCATATATTACTCATATATAAATGGGAAAGGAAATATTATAGATAAATTAAAATGAAGATTAATCCATTAGTAGTTACGAGAAAATTTTTTCAAGACTTTTTAGGTATATTTTTTATATTATCAATGATATAGAAAGTAATATTTTCTAATTCATCGGCTGTTTAAAATCATGTCTCTAAAAAGAATTACCAAAAAGTTATATTTTTATATTAATAAATCATTCAATTTTATACCATAGTAGAAATATATTTTAGAGTTAACTATAAATCTCATGGTTTTTATAATAAAGAAATATATAATACAATGTGATTTCAAATAATAAAAATCATAAAGGGGAGAAAATGAGACTTCTATAATACTTGAAGTATAGAAAGAAACATTAGGGGAATTATCTTATGGGGACTAGAAAATTTATTAAGTATATAATAGAAGATTATTAGGAAATTAAATTTCAAAATGATGGAAATAATATTTTGAATGATGAAAATGGAGATATTTCTTTATATAATGCACTACCCACACTCTAATGATTCAATGAACAAGGAGTATTGGAATTATGTAAACTAATTCTTGAGTCTGAAGGTAAATGGTGATGAATGATGTTAATGTAATATTTTTAGAGTATATTTTTATTGATATAATTACAAGAGTTTGGGAAAATTGTATTTTAAAAGGTTTAAACTAAAAAAACACAAATCCTCCTAAAGTAACATTATCAGACTCAGACTCAGTCTTCTTATCATAGTGACAAAATAAAAAACAAAAATATTCTAATTATATCTATTTAAAATATAATAATGACATTAAATCCAATTAATATCAAAGTATTATTTCTTCATAATTATAGTATCACTAATAAAACCAATTTTATAGAAAGATAAGTATGATTACTAACTTTCTAAAAACATGAAAAACTGAATAGACACTTGTAAGAAGAAGAAATTCAATTGATATTTAAAATTAAGAATGAATTTCATACTATTATGAAACCATTTCCCACTTTTTATATTAATATTAATGTAGTCAATAACCTTGATAAAAGGTATCCAAAATTTTAAACCTTTTATAAATTTCAATATTTCCATACAGGCAAATCCATTGATACGATGATCAAAATAGCTATGTCTTCCTATCCCCATATGTCCTTGATACAACAATTGGATTCCATTTTCCTATCCCCAGATGTCGCATATCCTATGGATCATATTTACTATCTTCTTTTACTCATAAGAGGTTTATTATTACAATGTTCTTATGTGGTCCCAAAAGAAAATGTTCATAAAAAAACAACCCGGAAAAGGAATCCTTAGAACCACAAAATCTCAAAAAATTACAAAGACTACGAAAAAGAAGTTCAAAATTATATATATTTAAATTACTTGAGTTTTGAATGAAATCATCCATCTCCAAACTATTCAAATAACATGTTATTTGTAAAAAAATGTCTCATTGTCAAATTTCTATGTTTGTTGAAATAACCATGGATATCTAGAACTTGACATCTGTAACTAAATGTTTGACATTGTATTGATTAACATCATTATAGTGTAAAATAAATTCCTTATAATGGAAATTAGTCCTCTACATTTTAATTATAAATATAGGTTTTCCAAATGGATTTCATTATTTATTGTTTTTATGATAATCCTTATGAGAGCCAGTCCGATGATTGGTAGAAAAATCAGTACAATAGTCATGACTCTTAACAACTCAAAAACAAGAAAAATTATAACTCAGTATTATTAAAGGTATTTAGGATGTATCAAACACTTACTCAATACAATGATAATAAAGTAGAATAGTTTGTTTATATTTCTAATAATTTAGAAATATTTCTAGGTATTGTAAAAGAAAATTTTTTCTAAAAAAATATACTAAAACACTATAGAATTAAAATGTTATGAAAAATGTTTAGTGATTTTTTTTTTAATTTACAAAGCTATAGGAATAGAAAAGTAAGAAGTAGAACATCAGCCTCAACAATCTCCCCCTTTTTGGAAAGAAAAAAACCCCTAAAAGTAAATGAAAAATAAATTAAAAAACATACACACCTTTGTTATTTTAGGAAATTTGTATTCGAATTTATTATTTAACCATAACTCCAATTGAGTTTGTAACTATTCAAAATAAGGTTTTTAATATGATTAATCGTATTAGAATAGTTCTTCATGAATAAAAATTACCCCCTTAGGATAATATATTCCCCTAATTATATCCCAACCATTATTTTAAAGTCATTCCTCACCATTATACACATTATCCATTTTAGATAAAACATCATAAACCTTAATATATCATTCCCATATAAATATACTTTCTCTTGTATTGTAAAATATTCACCCCTTTGTGATTTTCAATAATAATGGGAAGATTTCAATGATTCTTGAAATGATAGAAAAAATTTGATATGAAATAGTATATTAAACTAACAAAACATCAATGATGGATATGAATGAACATATAACCAATATGAGTTGAAAAAAATTTAAGAATAAAGTAATTGGATGAGAATACAATTCATTAAAAATTCACATGTTTTACAAAAATAAATACATATGAGGATTTAATAGAAATAAAATCAACCTTCATAAATATCTTTACAAAATTTATTATCTTCATGAACTCATGGTGATATGTCTCTACCTTTTATATTATTTATTCTTGAGTCTGATATTTAGTTTTCACCCTTTTTTCTTCATTAGAGAAATTATTATTCTCATACCCCATTATGATTATCTCATGTTCACATGATCATATTCTACTCATCTCTAATACCATATCTCGAATGTTTTTTTGTCAAGGAATTTTCCTCTTGGATCCTTTCATATTTAGAATTAATTAATTCTTCAAAAAAATACCACAGTCTTAACACTATAATCTATGTCTAATGAAAATTTATTGAAGGTATCGAATGAACCTTACATAAGTGTCTTCGCTTCATCAAACTCATTGTTCTTATTGTTAGAGAACTAAACCATCTGATTGCAAGATATTTTGTGAGTATTTAAATTTTCATGAAATGTATTTAACTCAAATTAAATCCAAATCACTTACATTGTCATAAATTTTAATGATTCCAAATTTCACTAAGTCTATTCAGAATGAGTGGGAACTTTGTTTAATGATTTGGATAATATGGAATAGTGTCTTTTAAAATTTTCAAGTCATGGAAATTATATTCAAAACATTTTTGTGATTTTATTCCTGTATATTCTGATTGTTTGGTGTTAGGTAGGAGAGATTTAGTTCTACTTGGTCTGACTTCCACTTATTTTACTTTATTTTTATCATTCAATATATGTTCTTGTTCACCTTTGTAAGAAAAATTGTTTTTCATCCGAGAGTTCAATGATTTCAACATCATTATCTTATTTTTCTTTTTCATCATCTTTTGTTTTTGTATATTGATCATATTCTTATTCCTTTGATAGTGATTTTGATTTCTTATGATGATAAACATTACTATTATTTATTACTAGCACATTATTTATCCTTATCAGTCATGGATGGTAAAATTCATGATGATGATGATGATGAATCTGATTATTCCTTATCAGACATGGTTTCTTCTTTTTTATCTTCTTCCTTTTCTTATTTTTCCACTTCATCTTATTATTCTTCTAATTGATTCTCTACTTGTATTTAATAATATTCAACTTATTTATTTACTTATTATTCTCTTTCATTTCCTTTTACATCAAGTACTTCATAAAATTCTTTATTGATCTTTTCTTCCTGCCATCTTTCTGTTCTAAGAGTTCATTTCCTAGTTTCTTTCAGTTATGATTGCCTTATAGGTATTGATTCATTAATAATAACTTTTTATTCACCTTTATTTTCCAAAAAAGTAAAAAATAGGAAAAATTGAATTTTATGTAAAAGTTAATTAGCTTAGTGAATAATCTAATTGTTATTGGAAGTGGTAAGGATAAATTTCTCTGAGGCTTTTTAGACCCGTTTCAAAATTGTTACACAGGGTATTTCTTCTTGGAACTGTTTAATTTGTTTCATTATTTAGTATTTTTCTTCCAATAATTTAGTATCCTTGATTTTCACGTTTTTTCCTCTATATGATCAATTCTGAACTTCGGATCCCCAGGATTCTTTTGATCCTTATGTTTCAACATTTCTTCAAACACATCATTGGACATTTTATTTTCTTTATTTGACTTGATAGGAGGATATGTCTCCACCTTACCCTTTTTATTTTTATATTCCACCACTTTCCATGATTTCTAAGAATCAAAGGAAACCCCATGAAATTTTGAAACAAACTTATTGGACCTAACATCAAAATCTAATTTGATAATCGACATCATATCACACTGATAATGAAATTTTTTCCTCGAACTGGATACGATATGTTTTCCACGTTGAAAATCTCGACACACTGAACAAAAATTTTTATTATTAAATATAGGAAAATTATAATATTTCAACTAATAGAAGTTATTTTAATGTTGTCCATAGTGATAAAACTGAACTTTATAAGGTTTATCTTTCTCATATTCACAATATAATCATGATTAAAAACCCCAGATACCTTAAAAGAATCTCAGTCTCCCTTTTATCAGAATCAAGTATCCTTGCATACAATGGGATACTACTTTGTTTTCCAGAATCCGATGTGATACTTTTCTAGTTTTATCATATTCTAAAAATAATGAATTTTCATCTTTCTTCTTATTAAATGTTCTATGACTATTCATAATCTTATGGGAATAAAAATACGCTTCTTTTTCTGATGGAATTCAAAATATATCATCAATTGTTTTGGTAAGACAACTTATACCTCTTTCAGAACATTGGGAAAGAGACATTTTATTTCTCATCCTCTTTAATAAATTGTATTGATACATAAAAATCAGAAACTATTTATGGATAATAAAAATCAAAATCCTTATCATCATTTTCAAAAAATACTAATTCCCATCCTTAAAATGAGATGATATTATCAAGAGTGGAATCTTTTTTATCAATCCATGATTATTCAACCAAATTATCATTGAAAACAACCCACATATATAACATATTGTACTCACTATTGGATCCCAAATATGAAACCAAATAATGGATGAAAACAAAAACATTTGTACTGACCAACATGAAGGCTTCATCGAATCAGGAAAAACCCTAGATAACCAATGTGGGACATTGGGTGACCATCACTTATATAGATTCTAGGGTGATAAATCATCTTCCATATGATAATCAATGGTTGAGATTTAAAATCATTCTGATATGATGGTTGAGATTGATCCAAAGTAAATCTAAAAAAAAATCAACTCTCAATATTTTTAATACTTGTATCAAAGTGATGATGAGTACAATGAGAAATATTTTTTTAAAACAAAGTTTTTACAAACCTATAAGTATAGAAACAAAAACAATTATAAACTAACATTATGAAATAGTGAAAAAATGAAAAGAATATAAGAGTACCTTTTTGAGTGGAAAGTCTCATCAGTAAGGTTACCCTCTTCTTCTTGGTTTCTGTAAAAAAATAATGAATGTTTTGAGTATGAAAATATGGATATGATAGATTTAAACATACAAATACTTATTATCATTTTTATGAAAACATATTATGAATGTTATTTATTCAAAAAATTATCAAAAAAAAATGACTATATAAAACGTTATAACAATTTCTGTGTCCGAATATCATTTTTGAGAAATAGGATTATAAAATTTTTATAAAAAAAATGAGTCTGAAGAAAATCATTATAATTAATGTTTAAGAAAAATGGAACAAAAAAATTAGAAAACTAAAATAATTTTGAAATAATAAATGGTATAGAGAACATATAACATATGTACTCCCCCTATGAATAGATGTAACTTAATGTATGGAGATGGTTAAAAAAGAAGTAGATACGAATGATTACATTACATTGATCATTCCTGGCTTATGTTGGATATATTCAAATCTATCAGAAATCATATTTTTTGTAAAAATGTCAGCAAGATGATTTTTTTCTGATGAATTACAAAATTGTATCTTCATTGATTGTGTGATGCCAAAAGAAAAGGTTTCTAATATCTATGTGTTTATCCCATGAGTGATGTAATGAGTTTTTACATAATGAAATTCCACTTGTATTATCATAATGTATTTGAGTTTTTGTAAAATTCATGCCATAGTAAGTGAGTGAGCATTGGTTCCACAACATTTGAGCACAATAAATTCCAACTACCACATATTTGGCTACAGTAATGGAATGTGCTATGGAGTTTTGTTTCTTAAATTACCAAGAAGAATATCCTATGAAATGAAATGTTCTAGATTCACTTTTCCAATCCATTCTACATCCACCAAAGTCAGCATCTAAAAATAATAATTCAAATACATTTCTAGGAAAATAGAAAATTTCTAAATCTATAATACTATAAAGATAATAAAAAAATTGATTTACATCTTTAGATGGGATCACTATGAAAAAAAATGGTCTTTTGGGATGGGATACTAGTGACGGGAAAAGATACCATCAATGAAGTTATTTTCCATGGGGAACTTATCCCATCACAAATAACTTATTATTTGCGACCGGAGAAGGGGTATCGTCACAAAAGGTTGGGTGCAGTTTTTGCGCCAAACCGCGGGAAGGGTATTTGCGACAAAGGGGGGGTGCCTCCCCGTCGCAAATACCTGGTGGCGGTAAATACTATTTTTGACAGGGATATTTCCCTGTCACAAATATTGTTTCTACGGCTCACTATTTGTGATGGGTCCCGTTGCAAATACTCTTTTATCCGTCAATAGTAATTTTTGCGATCGAAGGTATTTGAAATGGGTCTCATCGCAAATAGTATTATTTGTGGCGGGCTTCCTATCGCAAATAGTACCCTCGCAAATAATCTTACCTATATATACCCTCATCCGTTTTTTCATTCTTTCTATAAATTTATACTTTCTCTCTCTCTAAACTCTAATTTTAGAGTTAAAATTTCTCTGAGTTATTTTTTTACGAATAAGTTTTGAAGTTGTCTACACTTATAAGAGATTAAGTATAAAGGTATTTATGCTTCATTAAATTTAGTATTTTTTTAACTTCTTTATATTAATTTTAATTATTATTAATATGTTGTAATTAATTTAGATTTAGATTTTTTTCCATCAGTATTTATTTTAAATAATAAATTGAAATTATTAGTAATTATTAGTAATTAATAATTATTAACGATAATTAGTAATGAATAGTAATAAATAGTAATAAATTAGTAAAAATTAGTAATAAATAGTAATAAATAGTAATAAATAGTAATAAATTGTAATAAATTGTAATAAATTGTAATACTTCGTAATAATTAGTAATAGTTATTAATAATTACTAATAATTAGGAATAATTAGGAATAATTAGTACTAATTAGGAATAATTTTTAATAACAAGTAATAATTTGTAATAATTTGTAATAATTAGTAATAATTAGAAGTAAATAAAAATAAATACCAATAATTCCTAATAATTAGTAATAAACTGTAATAAATATTTATAAATATTAATAAATATTAATAAATACTAATAAATACTATTAATTTGTAATTAATAGTAATAAATAGTAACAATTAGTAATAATTAGTAATAAATAGAAATAAATAGATACAAATCATAATAAATCGTAATAAATAGTAATAAATAGTAAAAATTAGTAAAAAATATTAATAATTAGTAATAATTAGAAATATTGAGTAATAATTAGTAATAATTAGTAATAATTAGTAATAATTAGTAGTAAATAGTTTTAAATAGTGATAAATAGGTATAAATAGTAGTAACTAGTAATAAATATTAATAATTAGAAATAATTAGTAATAATTAGTAATAATTAGTAATAATTAGTAATAATTAGTAATAATTAGTAATAATTAGTAATAATTAGTAACAATTGGTAATAAATTGTAGTAAATAGTAATAAATATTAATAAATAGCAATAAATAGCAATAAATAGTAATAAATAGTGATAAATGCTAAGAATTAGTAATAATTAGTAATAATTAGTAATTAATAGTAATAAATAGCAATAAATTTATATAAATAGTAATAAATACAAATAAATAGTTATAATTAGTAATAATTAGTAATAATTAGTAGTAATTAGTAATAATTAGGAATAAATGTGAATAGATCGGAATTAACATCAATAAACAGGAAAAAATATGAATAAATAGGAAAAATGGGAATAAATTGAAATAACTTTCAATAATTAGTAATAAATAAATATAAATATGAATAAATATGAATATATTAGAATAAATAGAAATAAATAGAAATAAATAGGAATAATTAGGAATAATTAGGAATAAATAGAAATAAATATGAATAATTAGGAATAATTAATAATAATTATGAATAATTTAGAATAATTAGGAATAATCAAGAATAATTAAGAATAATTGGGATTAATTATAAATAATTATGAATAATTAAAAATAATTAAGAAAAATTTGGAATAATTACGAATAATTACGAATAATAAGGAATTATTATGAATAATTAGAATTAATTATGAATAATTAGGAATAATTAGGAATAATTATGAGTAATTAGTAATAATTAGTAGTAATGAGCAATAAGTAGCAATAATTAGCAATAATTAGTAATAATTAGCAATAATTAGTAATAATTTGAAATAATTAGCAATAATTAGCAATAATTAGAATTAATTAAGAATAATTTTGAACAATTAGGAATAATTAAGAATAATTAGGAATAATTAAGAATAATTAGGAATAATTAGGAATAATTAGGAATAATTAGTAATAATTAGCAATAATTAGGAATAATTAGCATTAATTATGAATAATCAGAAATAACATGTAATAAATAGAAAATATTAGGAATAATTAAGGATAAATTATAATAAATTGTAATAAATTAGAAGACCTTGGCACAATTTCTTGTGGATTGACGACACTCCTTTTTCTTGATGAATCTTCTCCTTTCAATTATCACCGACTCAAAACATTATAAAAAATATACTTCTACCTATGCATATCCAATCACGTATGTATAAGCTTGGATATGAATTTATAGGACCATATTTTTATAATGTTTTCAAGTAGTGACAGTTGAATGAAGATGATTCATCGATGAAAATGACGCTCTTTTGTCTGGCAGATCATTTACTTGCAACTTTCTCACAGGGAAAACCCAATGAAGAATCTTCTCAGAGGTAGACTTATACATTCTCATATGATAATGTAAACGGGTACCACCCAACATATTCTTCATTGTGTTTTCAGTGTCTGAAATTTGTAAGTAAATGAGTCGTCTGAAAAAAGAGTAGCATCCAATCCATTGGAAATTGTGTTTCCCATAATTAATGGTAATTAGTAAGAATTATCTGTAATTATTAATCTACATTTTATGGATATTGGTTTTTTTATTTCCAATTATTCAAAAATGGTAATGATTTTATATTTTATTGAAAAATATAGAAAAAGGTAGTCGAAAAAAGCCATTATTAGATGATCATGCTTGGATAAATCAGCCCAGAAATTCAAAATGTTCTGGTTTAAATCCTATATATATTGAGGGTATTGAAGCTTTCTTTTTCATTTGCATCATCAAATCCAAAAAAAATCAGTAGGCACAATTAATTTTCCTGGTAAAAAATGTTCTCTAAGAACTTTTGACACATTTGACAATGTTGGAGGAAATATCTTGCAATTTTCTTTTCAACCATACTATGTTTTTTTATATCAACACGATGAATGATGTTCTAGAGAAGATACAAATAATTTGATTCTTGATCCATCACAGTGTCAAAATTTAGTACATGATGTTGCGGGTCAATCTGTTCATTAAATTAAGACTCATGATGATATTTATTTAACTCCTAATTTGGCCCTATATGAATATTATGAGTTGTTGAGGTCTTCTACGGATGCATTATATCCATGTTTGAAGATAAACAAATTAGAAGTGGTTGAAAAATATATAGATACGAAATCAGAATATGCAATGTCAATCAATAGTTTTGATCAGATATTTTATTTGGTTAAAACAATGCCACTTGAAGGAAATGTGTTGAATGCAAATTACTATGAGAGAAAGAGCTTGGTTCATAATATGGTTTTGAAATTTCATAAGATTCATGCATGTACAAATGATTGAATCTTATATTCTGGTGAAAATGTTTCATTAGATATTTGTCCCTCATGTGGACAATCAAGGTATAAAGAATCTCAATCGGTAAAGTCAAGATCAATTCCTATAAAAAAGTTGAGATATTTCCAGATTACACCCAGGTTGCAGCATTTATTTATGCCTTAGAACACATCATCAATGATGTCATGGAAGAAAACCAAGATTTAAACTAGTAAAAGATTGAATCATCCATCTGATGGTGATTCATGGAAACATTTTGACCCCGTGTATCCGTCTTTTGTTTTAGATTCCCAGAACGTGTGATTGGGTCTTTTTACTGACTGTTTTTTGACTTTTTGGTTCTTATGGTAGTCATTATTCATGTTATCCTACCATTATAACATCATACAATTTACCCCCATGGATGTTGATGAAGGAGCCCTATATCATTTTCACCTTACTAATCCTAGTACATCCAAAAAAGAATATTGATTTTTATTTGAAACCATTTATTGATGAGGTAAATTCATTGTTGAGTAATGGTGTTAGTACATATGATGTTTCTATGAAAAAAAAATCCTACTAAAACTTGCATTGATGTGGACAATTAGTGCCTTCTCGACATATAGCATGTTATCTGGCTGAGGTACACATGGTCCAAAATCATGTCCTTATTGAATGAAAGACAACAATGAATTTATGGTCATCAATAGAAAAAAAAACCATTCTCTTTTTGACTATCATAACAGATTTCATCCAATCAATCATCTTTCTGGAGGATCAAATCTCATTTCAAAAAAGGAACAATTGTAAGGGATGGACCTCCAAAAATATTGTCAAGTACATTGTTAAAATCAATTGTATTTTAATTTCCTCCCATCACATTTAGACCAAAAATAAACAAATAGAAAATTCATGGCTTTGGTAAAGAACACAATTGGATAAAACGAAGCATTTTTTGTTATTTTCCATTGTGATGACCCAGACTATTTAATAATATTTATTTCCTAAATTTGTGTGATATTTTATTTTATACTCAACAAAACTATATCATTTAATTAATGAATTGTGAATAATAAAATGTGACTATTTGTTTTGGACTGTTATATGGCCATTGGTCAATATGACTGTTGGAAACTAAATTCTTAATGTCACAATTATTGTTTATAAATTCAAATGATCATGGTTAATTAATTGAGAAAAAATATTTGATGGCCTCATCCAGTAGACTCGGGTCATTCGAAGCACATCTGACGGAACATGGGAAGGAGGTATCATCACTTGGATTTGCACTGGACCAAGCCCAAGCTGAACTACATCATGTGAAGCTTGAACTAAATTTCCTATGGGGGAAGTTCAAGTTGATAGAGGTCACCACTCGGGCAATGTTGGTCGAGCTTCCCCAAGATTCTTTCACCATAGATAACCATACACTTATGTCCTATGCAGGTGTTATAAGGGGCTATGTAAAACAAACATAGCTACTTGGGTAATCCTTTTATATAAATAAAATTGTTATTTTTTCTTATGATAAGGTTTATGAATTTCAAATGTCTGTATAAATATAAGATGTATAATATTGATGATTTTTTTTGGAAAAAATGAAATTTTAAAATATTTATGTAAAATTTAAATAATTAATAATGTGTAATTATTTTCTAAAAATGATCTTCTATAGTTGTGTTCAGTAGTAAATTTAGATTCTAATAAGATCAACTTAATTTTTGGTGAATAGTAAATTATGAATAGTAATTTTATGCTTATGAATAATGATGTTGCCAAATGGAAAAGTAATCTAACTTAATAAATTATTATTATAATTTATACACCTTGATTAGGTAATGTGATTCAATAAAATAAGTTAACAACTGTTTTAGAAATTTTTTTAGTTAAGTATTATTTTTGTTCGGGTGAATAATGTATTTATTTAAAAATTAAATTAAAAATATTTAGAAAATTATTTTCATGAAATAGAGTTCACTTTATAATTTAGAGCATCAATATTAGGTTAAGGTGAATTTTGGAATTTTTCTGAAACAGTTGAATTTTCGAGGAATAGTAAAAATACAATTTTGAATATCGGGTGTTTAATGAAATCATTAAGGATGTAATAATTATGTAATAATTCTGGTAGACTTATGAATAGTAATATATTTTATGAGGTTTCCCAGGTGTCCAATACCATGGGAAAATACCATGGGAAAGCCAGTGGTTTTTCCAATACTCTCAAAGAGGTGTCCCTTGGAAATTAATGATTTGTTCACTCATTTCTCCTATAAGTACCAAGCCATTTCATCATACATTTCATTCCAAAATCCTCCTCAACTAAGTTATAGTCTACTTACCTACCAATTATTCCTCTCAAAGTTCCCTTAAGTCTCCACAGGTTCTGAACTTCATGCTTCTGAAGTTACTCTTTAAAGTAAGGGAATCTTTCACCCTCCTCTTTTGAGTCATGACTTCCTTTATTTTATATCTTATAGTTCCATTTTATAATGAGGGGGCCCTCTCTTATATATCTTTAATACATTAAATTTCATTTTAAAATTATTAGATACCATTTCCTCTCTCATTAATTTATTTTATGAATTTTTATGTGACATCGTTAGGCTGCCGAATTTTCGTAAAAGAAATCACGCTTTCTCTTTACTTTCAAGTTTCCTTTTCATGAGGTGTGTCATTAAAATGTACACACCATGATATTATTTATTTTAATTATTCCCCTATACTTGAAAATGGTTCATTTATGGATGGTATACCCTTGTCCCATATATTTTCATTAATTTATTAAATCATGATATATATCCATTATGCTGCAGAAATTTCGCCTCAAAATTTCTCTCTGTTTCTCTCTTATTTTATTTATGTGAATACCCAGGCCTATTTTGTTACTATTTATGTTAATAAATATACCAAAAATGATATATTTTATTTTTTAATTGACATACATGTATCTATCACTCCCTTTCCATGGGTTATAAATGACATAATGATCTTATTTTTAAGTACTTTTAAAACGTCATGATTTCGAAGTGAAACCCATTTCTTTTACTCTCTTTGGGTTATTTATGAAATGTTTCATTATGATCTTTGTGTCTCATGTGTAAATGAATACATATTAAGGGTGTACCCTGATATCTCTCCAATGCATTGGGTGAAGAAATAATCTCTAGAGATGACATGTTTCACGATACCTTGGTGAATAACCATGGTAATTTTTATGACACCTCGGGGATAAATCTTGGTGATATGTTCAAGAATGTATAAATGATATGTTTTAGACAGATATTCATGTTATGATTCAAGTTATTTTTATAATGATATTACTATTCTTCCATTGCTCATGCCTTTATGATTTATATCATGTTGTTATTAATATTTCTCAAGATCACATGTCAATTGTTTCACTTGTTTTCCTTACTGAGCCATCTGCTCACCCTTTTCTTTGATGTATGTCTCCAGGTTATGAGATGCAGTAACTGTACATTGTATGAACCTATTATTAATCCTTAAAATTGTATTAGAAGGTTGTTTTATTATTTTTTCATGTATTATGTTCCTAATTTCCAATACACTAGACTTTAAATATCTTCTGTATGTAAAATGTAATGAAAAGTTATATAATAAAAAGGTTGGATACCATAGTTGGTATCAAAGGATAGTTTAGTTATTTATATATATTAGGCTATGAATGATTTAGGAATAATCCTATAGAAATTTCTAAATATATTAAAACATCCTGGTATTTTGGTGAGTATTGAGTAAGTGGTTTATCAAGTAAATATATCCCTGTCTAGATACGAGATGTTAGAAGCCTCTCTGGCACAGATGTACCTAGGAGTGAAAAATCCAAAAAGGAGTTTTGGGATTGACTCAGGGTATCATGGTACATGAAAATAGTCCTTGCTTCACTCTTGGTTATGACTCTCCCATGGGATATGTTTAGTGAATCATAATTTCTTATGAGTCATTATGAAGAATTTATAGAGAAATGTAATTGTTTAAAGAAGATTTAAGACATAAAATCCTTTATTGTTAAAAGATTCGTAAATTAAATAAGTTTCTAACTAAGGATATATTATTTTAGAAATAGAGGGGAATATGAGGAACTGTGAAAATGGTGACTGTAATGTACCATGTGCTAACGACCCTCTGATGGAAGCCAGAATAGAAACTTTCATGCGAATGATGAACCAACTGACTCAAGTTATGGGAAATAACATTAATCAAGATCAAATACCAATATCAACATAAAGGGAACAAAATTATGTTGAGTCCTTTATGTGTCAACAACCACCAAACATCTGTGGATTGACCAACCCATTGATTGCTGAATAGTGGATCCACTCTATAGAGAAGATCTTTTCTGTGCTCCACTATTCAGAGTAAGAGAAGGTCACCCTCGTTGTCTATCACTTAGAGGGAGAAGCTAATCAGTGGTGGGAACTGATTAAAAACATGAGGCAAAGAGTGGAGGTTGAAGATATAGAGTGGTAAGAGTTAAAAGGGATCTTCTTTAGTAAGTATTTCCCTCATTCCATGAGAACAAGAATAGAGAAGAAGCTTTTCGAGATGAAGAAGAAGGGGGAATGAATATGTGGGATGATACGAGATGAAATTTACAAGAATTTCATGTTATACATCAAGAATTGTCATGTATACTAATGGTAAGGTTGATAGATTCTTTAGTGGACTGAGACCTCATCAGCGGAAGAATCTTTCCAACCTAGACTATGTCATCTATGATTAGATCCTACAGAGTTCAATGAAAGTCGAACAAGAGATTGGTAAGATGCAGTGGTCTCATAAATGAAATGAAAAAAGAGATCGATGGAGCCCAGATTAGAGAGGACATTTGATCAGGGAAGAGGAGGCAAGCATGTGCAACATCCCACAGGTAATAATTGTGGCAAGAAGCATTCAGGGAACTGGTACATGGGAACGAGAAATGCTACAAGTTTGGAAGAGATGGCCATATTACAATAAATTTTCATAGTGAGGTGAAACCTCAACTACCAAACACTAACGCCAAGGGGAAGATGGTGCATGCCCTACCTGATGTCCAGTGTTTTATGTGTGGAAAACTTGGGACTTTTCCAATCGCTTTCCATATCCAAGGGAAGTGGAGGGGAACCACCATCAGCCTTAGAAATGGATAAAGGAGAAAGGTCATACTTTTTATATCATGATAGTTGAATTTGAAGCTCCAAATGATGTGGTTGAAAGTACTCTTGTTATTCTCTCAAAAATAGCATGTAATTTGTTTGATTCTTGTTCTACGCATTCCTTTATTACTTCCAAGTTTTAAAATAATTTGGAATTAACCCCCAAATTTCTAAAATTAAATTTATCAATAAAGACCCATAGTTTTATTATCCAAGCATCGTTAGTGTTTAGAAACTCTAGTTTTTTATTTTGGTGAGAACAATATTATCGAAAATCTAATAGTCATTCCCATACTGGAATTCAACATTATACTAGGCATGGATTAGCTCTAAAATTATAATTCTATGATCAAATGCAGATGTAAGGAAATCTCAGTAGTCTTGAATGGAAAACCTACAGCGATCAACCAAGGAGAGATATCTCAACCTGAACTTTTTCTAGAAGAACCTTCTATATCTATCCTTATGCAATTGATCGGTGATTAAGAAGAAGTAAATGAGGGTTTGAGGATAGAAAATGTCCCCATCATCCAGGAATATGTTGGTGTAGTTCCTGAGGAGTTACCTGCACCTGCCCCAAAAAGATAGGTAGAGTTCTCCATTGAAGTCGTACCTGGATCTCATCTGATATCAAATAACCCATATAGGATAGAAAATGTGGAGCTGGAGGAATTAAATAAGTAACTCCAAGATATTTTGGAGAAGGGGTTTATCTAACCTAGTGTGTCTCCTTGGGGAGCACCTGTTCACTTTGTGAAGTGGAAGGATGAATCGATGCGGATATGCATTGATTATATAGAATTGAACAAGAAAACATTAAAGAACAAATACCGTCTTCTAAGAATTGATGGCTTATTTGACCAACTTTAGGGGGATCAGTTCTTCTCTAAGATTGATCTTCGATCTGGATATCATCAATTGAGGGTAAATAAAGAAGATATTCCAAGAACTGCCTTCCGATCAAGATATGGGCATTATGAGTTTTTTGTTATGCCTTTTGGACTAACAAAATCACCTGCTATTTTTATGGATTTGATTAATAGAGAATTTAAGGACTACCCTGATAATTTTGTGGTAGTTTTTATAAATGATATTCTGATATATTCCAAATTTCATGAAGAGCATGAGGATCGCCTAAGGGTTATTTTGAAAACTCTACAAAAGGATAGGATTTTTGGAATGTTCAGTAAATGTAAATTCTGGTTACAACATGTTTCTTTCTTGGGGAACATTCTTACCAATGAAGGAATCACATTTGAACTTGCAAAGACAAAAATTCTACAGGAGTGGCCTCATACTATAATAATAACTGAGATTCATAGTCTCCATGGATTAGCAGGATATCATAGGAGGTTTGTGAACAACTTTTCGTGAATTTCTAATACATTAACCAAGTTAACTCGAAAAGGGGTCATGTTCATCTGGACAAATGTGTGTGAGGAAAGTTTCCAAGAGCTGAAGAAGAGAGTGGTAACTGCACCCGTGTTAACTCTCCCCTCAAGTGGAGAAGGATTCATTAATTTTAGCGATGCATATCTGAATGGACTTGGGGGAATGTTCATGAAAAATGAAAAATTCATTGCTTATGAATATCAACAGTTGAAGACTCATGATCAGAACTATCATACGCATGATCTGGAAGTGGTTGCAGATGTTTTTCCTCTGAAGATATGGAGTCACTATCTTTATGGGAAGAAATGTGATATATACATAGACTATCAAAGATTGAAGTATTTTTTTACACAAAAGGAATTGTACATGAGACAAAGGATATGGTTGTAAATTCTTAATGACTATGATTTTTCAATTCATTATCATCCCGGAAGAGAAAACAAAGTTACTGATGCATTAAGCAGGAAAGACCCATTTTTTACTTTCTATGATGAGGATTAAAAGAGATCCATTGATCAATGACCTAGTAATGATGGACATGGGAATTATAAAGGAAGGGACATCATTAACACTAACCTAAAATGATTTCTCAACAATCATTACTAGAGAAGATCAAGAAATCTCATAAAGAAGTTTATTTGTTACAAAAGAAGTTTGAGGCTGTGAAGGATGGAAAGTTTTCTGAGTTCAACACTGATCAAGAAGGTGTACTAAAATCTCGTACAAGACTATGTCTTCCATATATTCTGGGAATAAATAAGGAGCTGATGGATGAAGCTAATAAATCTACTTTCTCTATACATCCTGGAAGCAAAAAAATGTATAGGGTCCTTCGTAATCATTATTGGTGGGATAATATGAAAAGGTAGATTTTTTACTACACTTTAAGGTGCCTAGTATGTCAACAAGTAAAGGCAGAGCGACAACTTCCTAAAGGGGTATTGCAACCACTACCCATACCAGCATGGAAGTGGGACAATATCTGTATGGACTTCATCACTGGTCTCCCAAAAACGTCCAAAGGAAATAATGTTATATGGGTTATTGTGGACCGTCTCACAAATACTGCCCATTTTATATCCATTCGAGAAGATTTATCTATTGATAAGCTTTCCATGATTTACGTGAAGGAAGTGGTATGACTACATGGAGTTGAACTTTCTATCATATCTGATTGTGATCCAAGGTTCACATCAAAATTATGGAGAAGTATTAAACAAGATATGAGCACTGAATTGAATTCTTGTATGGCCTATCACCCCCAAACGGATGGCTAATATGGAAGAAATATTCAAATACGCGAGGACATGCTGAGAACATGCTCAATAGAATTTAAAGGTGGATAGGATCAACATCTCTATTTAGTTGAGTTCTCTTACAATAACAACTTCCACTTGAGTATTCAAATGAGACCCTATGAAGCTCTATATGGGAAGCGATGTAGAAATCCTACTTGTTGGGATGAATATGGTGAGAGAAAGCTTTTTGGGCCTAATCTTTTGCAAGAGATTTTAGAAAATGTCCATGCCATCCAGCAACACATTTGGGCTGCTCAGAGTCGGCAAAAGAGCTATGCCGACAATTGTCGAAGGGACTTGGAGTTTGATGTTGGTGACAAAGTCTTTCTTATAATTTCACCTTGGAAGAGTGTCTGGAGGTTTGTGAAGAAAGGGAAGCTTAGCCATAGGTACATTGGCCAATATGAAATCCTTGATCGCGTAGGAGCAGTGGCCTATCAGATTGCACTTACCCCAAATCTACCACATGGTCATGATGTATTCCACATATCCCTCTTGAGGAAGTACATACCTAACCCTTAAAATGTACTAAACCCAGAGGTTGTACAACTGGAACATGACCTCTCTTATGAGGAGAAACCACTAGAGATCTTGGATCGTAGAGACAAGGTTCTACGCAACATGACTACCCACTTTTCCATGGTGTTGTGGAGGGACCACAAATGAGAAAAATCCACATGGGAACTAGATGAGTTTATGAGGAAGAAGTATCCACACCTTTTCTGTTTTGGGGGTACAAGATAAAATTTCAGGGACGAAATTTCATAAGGGGGGAAGAGTGTAATGACCCAGACTTTTTAATAATATTTATTTCCTAAATTTGTGTGTTATTATTTTTGTACTCAACAAAACTGTATCATTTAATTAATAAAGTGAGTATAATTAAATGAGAATATTGGGTTTCGACTGTTATATAGCCATTGATCAATATGACCATTGGAAACTAAATTCTTAATGTTCCAATTATTGTTTATAAATTCAAATGATCATGGTTAATTAATACAGAAAGAAGATTTGCTGGCCTCATCCAGTAGACGCGGGTCGTTCGAAGCCCATCTAATTGAACTTGAGAAGGAGGTAGCATCACTGGGCTTTGTTGAAGACCAAGCCCAAGGCAAACTTCATCATGTGAAGCTTTAACGAAATTTCCTATGGGAGAAGTTCATGCTAATTGAGGTCACCACTCGGGCAATGTTGGTCGAGCCACCCTAAGATTCTATCATCATAGCACACCTTACACTAAGGTTTTATGCAGGTGTTATAAGGGGATATGTAATGCGTCCTTAGATACTTTTTGTAATCCCTTTATATAAATAAAATTGTTATTTATTCCTATGATAATGTTTTTGAATTTAAAATGTCCGGATAAATATAGGATGTATATTATTGATTATTTTTTTTGAAAAAATTGTAATTTTAAAATATTTATGTAAACCTTATAAAATTAATAATGTGTAATGATTTTCCAAAAATGACCATATAAAGTTGTGTTCAGTATGAAATTTAGTCTCTAATGAGATCAACTTAATTTTTGGTGAATAATAGATTATGAATAGTAATTTTATGCTTATGAATAGTAGTGTGAAAAAATGGAATATTAATCTCACTTAAGAAAGTATTATTATAATTTAGACACATTTATTAGGTAATGTGATTCAATAAAATAAGTAAATAACTGTTTCCAAAATTATTAGTTAAGTATTAGTTTTTTTAGGTGAATAGTGTTTTTATTTAAAAAATAAATTAAAAATATTTAGAATATTATTTTCATAAAATGAAGTTCATTTTTGAATTCAGAACATTAATATTAGGTTAATGTGAATTCTTTGGATTTTTCTGAAATAGTTGAATTTTCGGTGAATAGTAAAAATATAGTTTTGACTTTCGGGTGTCTAATGACATCATTAAGGATGCAATAATTATGTAATCATTCAGATCGACTTATGAATAGTAAGATATTCTAGGAGGTGTCCCATGTGGCCAATACCATGGGCAATCCCATGGTTTTTCCAATACCACCGATGAGGTGTCCCTTGGAAATTAATGATTTGTTCCCTCACTTCCCCAATAAATACCAAGACATTACCTATCCATTTCATTCCAAAAATCCTCCCCACCAAATATATGGTATCTTTGCCTCCAAAGGAGTCCTCCCATTATTCCCTCAAGCCTCCCAAGGTCCCTAACTTTAATCTTTTGAAGTTACTCTTCAAGGTAAGGGAATCTTTCACCCTCCTCTTTTAAGTCATGACTTCCTTCATGTTATGTCTTATAGTTCCATTTTATTAAAAGGGGTCTTGTTCTTATATATCTTTAATACTATCCATTTCATTTCCAAATTATTAGAGACCCTTTCAACTCTTATCAATTGATTTTCTGAATTTTTATGTGATGTCGTTAGGCTACCAAATTTTTGTAAAAGAAATTGTGCTTTCTCATTCATTTCATGTTTCCTTTTCATGTGGTGTGTAATCCAAATGTCCACACCATGATCTTATTTCTTTTTATTATGTTACTCTCAATCAAAATGGTTCATTTATGTATGGGAGACCCTTATCCCTTCTCTTTTTATTATTTTCTAAAACCATGATATATAGCTGTTATGCTGCCGAAATTTCACCCCAAAAAATCACTCTCTTCCTCTCTTGTATTATTTATGTGAATACCCAGACATAATTTGTTTCTATTGGTGTTCATAAATATACCAAAAATGATATATTTGATTCTGTAATTGACATACATGTAATCTTGACTCCCTTTCTATGGATTATAAATACATAATGATCTTATTTTTAAGCACTTTTAAAACGCCACAATTTTTAAGTGAAACCCATTTCTTTTACTCACTTTGGGTTATTTATGAACTTTTTTATTATGATATATGAGGATTATATGTAAATAGAGACATATTAAGGGTTCACCCTAATAGGATTCTAATTAATTAGGTAAATAATTAATCTCTAGAGATGACATGTTTCATGATACCTTGGTGAATGACCTTGGTAATTTTTATGACAACTCAGAGTTAAACCTTGGTGATATGTTCAAGAATGTCTAAATAAAATTTTGTAGCCACATATTCAATTTATGATTCAAGTTATTTTTATTATGATATTCCAATTGTTCCATTTTTCATGCCCTTATGATTTATATCATGTTCTTATTAATATTTCTCAAGATCACATGTAAATTGTTTCACTTGTTTTCCTTACTGAGCCTTCTCCTCACCCTTTTCTTTGATATATGTCTCCAAGTTATGAGATGCAGTAACTGTACATTGTATGAACCTATTATGAAGCCTTACAAGTGTATTAGAAGGATGTTTTATGTTGTTTTCATGTGTTATGTTCATAATTTCCAATACACTAGACTTTAAAGATCTTCAGTATGTAAAATGTAATGAAAAGTTTTATTATAAAAAGGTTTGATACCACAGTTGGTATCAAAGGATAGTTTAGTTATGTATAGAAATTAGGCTATGAAAGATTTAGGAAGAACCCAATAGAAGTTTCTAAATATAGTAAAAAATCCTGGTATTTTTTTGAGTATTGAGTAAGTGGCTTATCAAGTAAATACATCCATGTCTAGATACGAGAGGTTAGAAGCCGCTCTGGCACAGAGGTACCTAGGAGTGAAAACTCCAAAAAGGAGTTTTGGGCTTGACTCAGGGTATCTTGGCATATGACAATAGGCCTTGCTTCACTCTTGGTTATGACTCTCCCGTGGGATATGTTTGGTGAATCATAATCTTTTTATGAGTCATTAAGAAGGATTTATAGAGAAATGTAATTTTTTAAAGAAGTTTTAAGACATAAAATCCTTTATTGTTAAAACATTCGTAAATTAAATTAGTTTCTAACTAAGGATTTATTCTTTTATAAATGGAGGGGAATAGGAGGAACCCTGCAAATGGTGACTGTAATAGACCATGCGCTAACGACCCTCTGATGGAAGCCATAATGGACACTTTCATACGAATGATGAACCAACTGACTCATGTTATGGGAAATAACATTAATCAAGCTCAAATACTAATCTCAACACGAAGGGAACAACATTATGTTGAGTTCTTTATGTGTCAACAACCACCAACCATCTGGGGATCGACAAACCCATTGATTGCTGAATAGTGGATCGGCTCTATAGAGAAGATTTTTTTGTGCTCTGCTGATCAGAGTATGATAAGGTCACCCTCACTGTCTATCACATAGAGGTAGAAGCTGATCAATGGTGGCAACTTATTAAAAACATTAGTAAAAGAGTGGAGGTTGAATATATGGAGTGGTAAGAGTTAAAAGGGATCTTCTTCAGTAAGTATTTCCCTCGTTCCATGAGAACAAGAATAGAGAAGATGTTTTTTGAGATGAAGCAGAAGGGGGAATAAATATGTGGGATGCTACGAGATTAAATTTACTAGAAGTTCATGTTATACATCATGATTTTTCATGTATCCAAATGGTAAGGTTGGTAGATTCTTCAATGGACTGAGACCACATCAGCAGAAGAATCTAGCCAACCGAGACTGTTTCATCTATGAGTAGATCCTACAGAGTTCATTGAAAGTCGAACTAGAGATTGGTGAGACGCAGTGGTCTCATTAATGAAATGAAAAAAAGAGATCGATGGATCCCGTATTAGAGAGAACATTTGATCAGGGAAGAGAAGGAAAGAAAGTGCAACATCCCACAGGTAATAATTGTGGGAAGAAGCATTCAAGGTACTGATACATGGGAATGAGAAATGCTACATGTTTGGAAGAGATGGCCATATTGCAAGGAATTTTCTTAGTGAGGTGAAACCTCAACTACCAAATACTAACGCCAAGGGGAAGATGGTGCATGACCTACCTGATGTCCAGTGTTTTAAGTGTGGAAAACATTGGACTTTTCCAATCACTTTCCAAATCTAAGGGAAGTGGAGGGGAACCACCATCAGCCTTAGAAAAGGCTAAGTGAGAAAGGTCATACTTTTTATATCATGATAGCTGAAGTGGAAACTCCAAATGATGTGGTTGAAAGTACTATTGTTATTCTCTCAAAGCTAGAAAGTAATTTGTTTGATTCTAGTTCTATGCATTCCTTTATTTCTTCCAAGTTTTCAAATAATTTGGAATTAACCCCTGAATTTATAAAAGTAAAGTTATCAATAAAGACTCCTAGTGGTATTATCCAATCATCATCAGTGTTTAGAAACTCTAGTTTTTACTTTGGTGAGAACAATATTATCGCAAATATAATAGTCATTCCCATGCCGGAATTAGACATTCTACTAGGGATGGATTAGCTCTAAATGTATAATTCTAAGATCAAATGTAGATATAGGGAAATCTCAATAGTTTTGAATGGAAAACCTACAGTGATCTTTCAAGGAGAGATATCTCAACCTGACCTTTTTCTAGAAGTACCTTCTATATCATTATTTATGTAATTGATCGGTGATTAAGAAGAATGAAATGAGGGCTTGATGATAGAAAATGTCCCCATTGTCCAGGAATATGTTGGAGTATTTCCCGAGGAGTTACCTGGACCTTCCCCAAAAAAATAGGTAGATTTCTCCATTGAAGTCATACCTGGATCTCATCTGATATCAAATACCCCATATAGGATGGAAAATGTGGAGCTGGATGAATTAAATAAGTAACTCCAAGATATTTTGGAGAAGGGGTTTATCTAACCTAGTGTGTCTCCTTGGGGAGCACCTATTCACTTTGTGAAGTGGAAGGATGGATCGATGCGTATATGCATTGATTATAGAGAATTGAGTGAGATAACATTATAGAATAAATACCATCTTCTAAGAATTGATGGCTTATTTGACCAACTTCAGGGGGATCAGTTCTTCTTTAAGATTGATCTTCGATCTGGTTATCATCAATTGAGGGTAAAGATAGAAGATATTCCAAGAACTGACTTCCAATCGAGATATGGGCATTATGAGTTTGTTGTTATGCCTTTTGGACTAACAAACTCAGCTGCTATTTTTTATGGATTTGATGAATAGAGAATTTAAGGACTACCAGGATAATTTTTTGGCAGTTTTTATTGATGATATTATGATATATTCCAAATGTCATGAAGAGCATGAGGATCGCCTAAGGGTTATTTTTAAAACTCTAAAAAAGGAGAGGATTTTTGGAAAGTTCAGTAAATGTGAATTCTGGTTACAACATGTTTCTTTCTTGGGGAACATTAGTACCAATGAAGGAATCACATTTGACCTTACAAAGACAAAAATTCTAGAGGAGTGGCCTCATACTATAATAATAACTGAGATTCATAGTTTCCATGGATTAGCAGGATATTATAGGAGGTTTGTGAACAACTTTTCATGAATTTCTATTACATTAACCAAGTTAACTCGAAAAGGGGTCATGTTCATCTGGACAAATGAGTGTGAGGAAAGTTTCCAAGAGCTGAAGAAGAGAGTGGTAATTGCACCCATGTTAACTCTCTCCTCAAGTGGAGAAGGATTCATTAATTTTAGCGATGCATATCTGAATGGACTTGGGGGAATGTTCATGAAAAATGAAAAATTCATTGCTTATGAATCTCAACAGTTGAAGACTCATGATCAGAACTATCATACGCATGATCTGGAAGTGGTTGCAGATGTTCTTCCTCTGAAGATATGGAGTCACTATCTTTATGGGAAGAAATGTGATATATACATAGACTATCAAAGATTGAAGTATTTTTTTACACAAAAGGAATTGTACATGAGACAAAGGATATGGTTGTAAATTCTTAATGACTATGATTTTTCAATTCAATATCATCCCGGAAGAGAAAACAAAGTTACTGATGCATTAAGTAGGAAAGTCCCAATTGTACTTTCTATGATGAGGTTTAAAGAGATCCATTGATCAATGACCTAGTAATGTTGGACATGGGAATTATAAAGGAAGGGACATCATCAACCCTAACCTAAAATTATTTCTCAACAATCATTACTAGAGAAGATCAAGAAAGCTTAGAAAGAAGATCCGTTATTACAAAAGAAGTTTGAGGTTGTGAAGGATGGGAACTTTTCTGAGTTCAACACCGATCAAGAAGGTGTACTAAAATATTGTACAAGACTATGTGTTCCATATATTCTAGGAATAAATACGGAACTGATGGATGAAGCTCATAAATCTACTTTCTCTATACATCTTGGAAGTAAAAAAATGTATATTGTCCTTCGTGATCATTATTGGTTGTATAATATGAAAAGGTATATTTCTGACTATACTTCAATGTGCCTGGTATATCAGCAATTAAAGGAAGAGATACATCTTCATAAAGGGGTATTGCAACCACTACCCATACCAGCATGGAAGTGGGACAATATCCTTATGGACTTCATCACTGGCCTCCTGAGAACTTCCAAAGGAAATAATGTGATATGGGTTATTGTGGACTCTCTCACCAATACTGCCCATTTTATATCAATTCTGGAGGATTTATCTATTGATAAACATTCCATGATTTACGTGAAGGAAGTGGTAAGGATACATGGAGTTGAACTTTCTATCGTATCTGATCGTGATCAAAGGTTCACATCAAAATTCTGGAGAGGTATTCAACAAGATCTGAGCACTGAATTGAATTCATGTATGGTCTATCACCCCCAAACGGATGGCCAATCTAAAAGAAATATTCAAATATTCGAGGACATACTAATAACATGCTCAATGGAATTTAAAGGAGGATGGGATCAACATCTCTCTTTAGTTGAGTTCTCTTACAATAACAGCTTCCACTTGAGCATTCAAATGAGACCCTATGAAGCTTTATATGGGAAGCGATGTAGAACTCCTACTTATTGGGATTAATATGGAGAGAGAATTATTTTTGGGCCTAATCTTTTTTAAGAGATTTTAGAATAGGTCCATGCCATCCAGCAACACATTAAGGCTACTCAGAGTCGGAAAAAGAGCTATGCCGACAATTATCGAAGGGACATGGAGTTTGATGTTGGTGAAAAATTCTTTCTTCGAATTTCACCTTGGAAGAGTTTATTGAGGTTTGTGAAGAAAGGGAAGCTCATCCCAAGGTACATTGGCCCATATGAAATCCTTGATCGCGTAGGAGTAGTGGCCTATCAGCTTTCACTTACCCCAAATCTAGCACAATCTCATGATGTATTCCACATATCCCTCTTGAGGAAGTACATACATGACCCTTAAAATGTACTAAACCCATAGGATGTACAACTGGAACATGACCTCTCTTATGAGGAGTGGCTGGTGGAGATCTTGGATCGTAGAGACATGGTTCTACGCAACATGACTACCCACTTTGCCAAGGTGTTGTGGAGGAACCACAAATGTGAAAAAGCCACATGGGAACTATATGAGTTTATGAGGCATAAGTATCCACACCTTTTCTCTTTTGGGGGTACAAGTTAAAATTTCAGGGATGAAATTTCATAAGGGGGGAAGAATGTAATGACCCAGACTTTTTAATAATATTTATTTCCTAAATTTATGTGTTATTTTTTTATACTCAACAAAACTATATCATTTAATTAATGAAGTGAGAATAATTAAATGAGAATATTGGGTTTTGACTGTTATATAGCCATTGATCAATATGACCGTTGGAAACTAAATTCTTAATGTTCCAATTATTGTTTATAAATTCAAATGATCATGGTTAATTAATACAGAATGAAGATTTGATGGCCTCATCCAGTAGACTCGGGCTGTTCGAATCCCATCTAATTGAACTTGGGAAGGAGATAGCATCACTGGGCTTTACTGTGGACCAAGCCTAAGCCAAACATCATCATGTGAAGCTTTAACGAAATTGCCTACAGGAGAAGTTCATGCTATTTGAGGTCACCACTCGAGCAATGTTGGTCGAGCTGCCCTAAGATTCTATCATCATAGCACACCTTACACTAAGGTTTTATGCAGGTGTTAT
Source organism: Viscum album (assembly GCA_963277665.1). Classification (NCBI taxonomy): domain Eukaryota; kingdom Viridiplantae; phylum Streptophyta; class Magnoliopsida; order Santalales; family Viscaceae; genus Viscum; species Viscum album. Next base: position 953,236,338 of record OY728143.1, on the reverse strand, counting down.
AAGGGGATATGTAATGCGACCTTAGCTACATTTTGTAATCCATTTATATAAATAAAATTTGTATTTTTTCTTATGATAATGTTTTTGAATTTCAAATGTCTGGATAAATATAGGATGTATATTATTGATGATTCTTTTTGAAAAAATTGAAATTTTAAAATATTTAGGTAAACCTTAAAAATTTAATAATGTGTAATGATTTTACAAAAATGACCTTATACAGTTGTGTTCAGTAGAAAATTTAGTGTCTAATGAGATCAACTTAATTTTTGGTGAATAGTAGATTATGAATAGTAATTTTATGCTTATGAATAGTAATGTGACAAAATGGAATAGTAATATCACTTAAGAAAGTATTATTATAATTTAGACACCTTTATTAGGTAATGTGATTCAATAAAATAAGTAAATAACTGTTTCCGAAATTATTAGTTAAGTATTTGTTTTTTCGAGTGAATAGTGTTTTTATTTACAAATTTCATTTATAATATTTAGAAAATTATTTACATAAATTGAAGTTCGTTTTTGAATTCAGAACATTGATATTAGGTTAATGTTAATTCTTGGGATTTTTCTGAAACAGTTGAATTTTTGGTGAATAGTAAAAATATAGTTTTGAGTTTCGGGTGTTTAATGACATCATTAAGGATGCAATAATTATGTAATCATTCTAGTTGACTTATGAATAGTAATATATTCTAGGAGGTGTCCCATGTGGCCAATTCCATGGGCAAGCCCATTGTTATTCCAATACCACCGATGAGGTGTCCCTCGGAAATTAATGATCCGTTCCCTCACTTCTCTAATAAATACAAAGACATTAACTATCCAATTCATTAAAAAATCCACCTCAAAAAATTTATGGTATCTTTACCTCCAAATGATTCCTCACATGGTTCCCTAAATCCTCCCAAGGTCCTTAACTTTAATCTTTTGAAGTTACTCTTCAAGGTAAGGGAATCTTTCACCCTCCTCTTTTAAGTCATGACTTCCTTCATGTTATGTCTTATAGTTCCATTTTATTAAAATAGGGATTGTTCTTATATATATTTAATACTATCCATTTAATTTCAAAATTATTAGAGACCCTTTCCACTCTTATCAATTGATTTTCTGAATTTTTATGTGATGCCGTTAGGCTACCGAATTATCGTAAAATAAATTGTGCTTTCTGTTTCATTTCAAGTTTCCTTTTCATGTGGTGTGTCATTCAAATTTCCACACCATGATCTTATTTCTTTTTATTATCTTACTCTACATAAAAATGGTTCATTTTTGTATGGGAGACCCTTATCCCTTCCCTTTTTATTATTTTCTAAAACCATGATATATAGCTTTTATGCTGCCGAAATTTCACCCCAAAATTTCACTCTCTTCCTCTCTTGTTTTATTTATGTGAATAACCAGACATATTTTGTTTCTATAGGTATTCATAAATATACCAAAAATGATATATTTGATTCTATAATTGACATAAATTTAATCATGACTCCCTTTCCATGGGTTATAAATACATAAAGATCTTATTTTTAAGCACTTTTAAAACGTCACGATTTTGAAGTGAAACCCATTTCTTTTACACACTTTGGGTTATTTATGAAATTTTTTATTATGATATATGTGGATCAGATGTAAATAAAGGCATATTAAGGGTTCACCCTAATATCACTCCATCTAATTAGGTAAATAATTAATCTCTAGATATGACATGTTTCACGATAACTTGGTGAATGACCTTGGTAATTTTTATGACAACTCAGAGATAAACCATGGTGATATGTTCAAGAATGTAAAAATAAAATTTTGTATCCACATATTCAAGTTATGATTCAAGTTCTTTTTATTATGATATTCATATTTTTCCATTTCTCATTCCTTTATGATTTATATCATGTTCTTATTAATATTGCTCAAGATCACATGTCAACTGTTTCACTTGTTTTCCTTACTAAGCCTTATGATCACACTTTTCATTGATGTATTTCTCTAGGCTATGATATGAAGTAATTTTATATAGGATGAAACTATGAGGAATCTTTAAAATTTTATTAGAAGGACGTTTTGTGTTGTTTTCATGTGTTATGTTCTTGATTTTCAAGACACTAGACTTTAAAGATCCTCTGCATGTAAAATGTAATGAAAAGTTATGTTATAAAAGTCTGAATGCCACAACCATATAGGTCTGATTTTTTGATTAGACACATGTTAGATGTAATTCATATTGAGAAGAACTATTTTGATAATTTATTTCATAAAGTTTTGGATACACCAGTTATGACCAAAGATAATGCAAAGGCATGATTAGATCCTGACAAAATTTATAGGCGACCAGAACTTGAACTGTTTGAAAATCCCCGATCATAGAGGTTAATGAAGCCAAAAGTATATTATACACAATCTAAATAGTGTCTCTTATTATTATTTTTTTGGATTTCATATTTGAGACTTCCAGATGGCTATGCTTCTAATTAGGGCAGATGTGTTAAGAATGATCATATTACTGTGTTAAAAAGTCATGATTTTCATGTTGTAATGGGAAGAATTATAACGATTGGATTCAAAGGTATGTCGAATTATATAATTTTTGATTTGATAACAAACATATCATATTTTTTCTGAGACATTTATGCTGTGAAAATAGACTATGATGCACTAGGAAAACTTGAAGAATATGTTGTGGTAATTATATGTAAATAGGAAAAAAATATTTCCACTAGATTTATTTGACTTAATAGAACATTTGATATTACATTTTCCACATGAATAAAAATATTTAAGTTCATTAAAGTTCTGATTTATATATCCATTCGACCGATGCATGCATAAATTCAAGAAAAAGTATGTAACAAATCATTAGTTGAAGGATCAATTGTTGAAGCTTATTATCAAGAGGAAATTTCTTTTTTCTGCTCTCATTATTTTGAATATGAATATCTCTAAAAAAATAACGTGGGATGGAATGAGGGGAATGTTGATAATGAAATGGACAATCAATTATCAATTTTTAATCATATAGAGCTTGTAATTGGTGGAGTTCATGAACAATAACTTTCAGATGATGAACATCACAGAGCTCAAACATATGTTCTGATAAATCATGAAAAAATGACATCATTTATATTATGAGTGCTTCTATCACTTATTCTATAATTTATGTTACATGTGTCTGAAGGCTATATCATGTATTCCATGTGTCCGAATACTATATGATGTATCCAATGTTTCATGATCAGATACATCTGGATTAGGCCCCAACAGTTGTAGTCAGCCATGTGTCTAATTAATAATATGTTCTTGACATAGTAATATTTACATTCCTACATTCCATTTTATTGTTATACATACACACTATTACATATTTTATTCACATTATAGACTTGAATTAGAAAGAAGTGGTTGTGTCTACTTAGTTTAACTCACACCATTTTTGATATTCCATTGGGTACCTAAGAAGATCTAATGGCTATAGGTTTGGATCTTGGACTGTGCTTCATGTTGTTACTCTTTACAGACTAGGAACTGTCATTATAACTGGGGTCCAATCATGTAATTAGGTTTTCTAAAGAATTTTGGAATTTCTTTTATTCTCATTCTGGTATTTACATGTTGTATTTATTACCTGTTTTAAGTTGACTATTTGTATCGTCACTCATCAGGATCATGAATGGTTATTTTTATTAGATCTTTCACAGTATTAATTTATTTTTTACTTATCAATTAATATTATCTTCCAAAGCATTTCATTTATTTATTATTCAACAATATTTTGTATAGATTTAGTTGGTATAGTCTTCCTGATTTATTATCCTTAGACACTCATTGATAGTTAGAAGCCTCTAGTGTATCGGGAGGCACACTTAAGGCCTTATCACCAACTCTTCCTTTTACACTTTATAGATTGAACTGGGTCAGGAAATAACATAAAACATCCCAAAATTAAATAAATAAAAAGACACAATAGTAACACGAGGTGTCACAATACCTCCACCATTTTACATTATACCATCATAATGTAACATCAATTGATTATATGGGTATTTAAATAGAAAAAATGAATTTTTTAATAAAAGTTTATTTACATAGAATGTTGAGTTTCTACAAAAAAGTGTTATACTATTGAATTATTTTTATTATGTGACCACTACAACCTAGCCATTGAATAGGAAGGTATAAATTTGAGTAACAGAAATATGATATATATATATATATAATAGAACTAATCAATTCATATATATTGATTAATTCTTATAAAATAAGTACTCAATTTTTATTAAATTCATTTTATGCTTAAAAAAATCCTTGAACAAATAGTTTTTATTTTTTATGAGAAAAAATGTAATTAGATTTATAAAACTTTTAGGAAATATAGTTTATAAAAAAGGAAATAATTTTAGATATAATCATATAAAAATTATCTTATGGTGAAATATTTTTATTATTTTTTTAAATATGATTTTTCTTGTGAATAGTGAAAATTACAATTTTTTTGTAAAACTATCATTTATTTTCATTAAATAATGTAATTTAAATTTCCAAATTTTTTTTCATAATTTCATTTTAATGTAAAAATACTATCCTTTAATTATATATAATCTAAATAATTTTATAGGAATCATAATTATACCATATTTTTCTATATATTCATTTTTAAGTTTAAAAAAGCATTTCTCTAAAAATTATTTTTCATTGAAAATTAATATAAAAATATATTTCTCTACTTATATATATTGAATTACGAAAAATTTACTCTATATTTAGTTTCATGAGGTTCAAATTTTTTAAATAGTCTTATTTTGTTTTGGGTCATTATGAATATTAATAATGTAAAATAATTACCCGCTCCGTAAGGGTAAAATGGTTAAAATAGTGTTAAAACTATGGGATAAGGAATATAAGTCTCCATTGCACATTAAACTATCCCATTTGAAAAAAATCATCAATTATCATTCAATTCTTAAAATAGATAATAGTGGTTCTATTTTTCTTTGAATATGATATTTATGTTATTTTAGGTAAATAATAAACCAAAAATGTCACTCTCTTTATTTTAAAATCTCTAATAATTAATTATAGTAATAAAATGATTTTATGTTTAGTTATAAATTTTTATATGTAATAAAAATAATTTTTTTATAAGATTAATAAATTTTTAATTTTTTGTGATGGAAAAATTACCTCAAATGTCTACACAATGTAGACATGATACATGTTCATGAAAAATAAATAAAAAATAATAATTTTAATAATATTAAAAGAGATATAATTTGGATGAGTTATTAAATTATATAACTTTTTAAAATAAATATAAAATTTATTGATGTTTTATATGTTTTTATTCGAATTACATTTTAATCTTTATGTCTATAAATTCAAACTGTGTGAAGTTAAATAATATTTTATAAATTAAATTAATAATGATAAATATGTTATATTGAGCCAGTATATATGTATATTTTATATTATATGATCCATTTTCAACTTATGATTTTATTTTTTATTTATGTTAACATTCTTAATCACTAATAGGCAAAAACATTGATATCACGATACTTTTTAAAAGGGTTAGCATGGATTAAAACTAAGATTTGATTGTATAAACGTCAAACAAACATGTATAAATATTATTTTATGACATTATTCCTTATTATATTTATCTTATATTTGAAATATATCAATTTGGATCCACTTGAACTTGAATATTAAATTATATTGTTTTTTTCTGTAAGTGATTGTAAGGGTCCCCATCCACTCACATATAAAGGGAACCTCCTATTATTTCATATTCAAAAGAATTAATCATTATAGATCTAAAAATAATTATCATAATATCATAATTACATAAATTAACTCATCATAGAACTTATTTATTTTCTTAAATACTATCCTTTCAAGGTGTAATGTGTAAGACAAAGGTGGGTTCTCAATGATGAGAATTTACTATTAACTGAGAATTTTCTGATTAATTTTTTCTTTTGAATGTAATAAATATATGGATTAAAATTTAAAAAAATTATTTAATATATAAAAAATATAAATTAATATTATAATTATTGAATAACCATTATCCACCTGCTTTTTATCCTATGTAAAAAAAATATCAGGTGTCTGTACGTACAACTTACCTTATCCATGTAGTGGTGTAATTTGTTTTTAATCACAATATTAATTTTATGGTTATAAAAATAGAACTAAAAAGTATATTATATTAATAGTATGATTAATATTCTTTAATTTATGGAACCATGGTCAACGTAATATTATCTGATCTTTTTGAAGTGAAACTTTCATGAGAAACAAAACCGTCAACACTTGGAAACAAACATTTTATTAAAAATATTTTAATATATGGGTGTTTAAATTTTATAAGTGTATCCTATATTATATTATAATAATAAATATCTTTTTATTATATAATTTTAATATATTATATTTTATTATTTACGAGTTTAGAGATCTTATAATGAAATTCATACTTGAGGTAAGGTATTTCTGTTTCAATCCCATTTTAATCACGATTTTTAGGATTGAATTTTCATTGATGAAATTATATTATAATTATATAATAAAACATTATAATTTTATTCTACTATCATTATTAATGTATTTTTTAGGAATATATCACTTTCACCTATTTGGAACATCAAATGATCAGAAAAATATTTTTATGAGAAGCAAACTTTACTTCAACTTTGGTCAAGATTATTTTTATTATGTTTCCATGTTTGCCATTAAATGTATTAAATTTTTTTATTACCTCTAATGATTTATTAAATTCAATTTTACTAATGCTTTATGTTCAATAATAAAATTTCAAAGGAATTTTTAATTTTTTTCTAAAGGACTCAGTTTTTACTTTTTATAGAAAATGTAAAAGGAATCTTTATTTTAACATATTCGTCATGAATGATTTTTTACCCCATCATGAACATTAAATGAATAATAGAATCACGAAATGTTTACATATATATTTTCAAATAAAATTTATAGCATAATAATTAAGGTAATTTCTAGTGCTTAAAAAATTTATTTCCTGATGAAATTGGTAATTTTCCAAAGAAATATTCTAGTCGTATTTTAAATGAATTTTTTATCTATTATAACATCATTTGATGTTACTTATGATTTAATATTAATATACATATATGGTTTTATCCGTAGTATTTCTCCAAATAGATTATATTTAGGATTATGGAATTTCAAATAAGCATGTGTTCATTTTGACTAGTTATGTTATGATGTATTAATACATGTTTTCATGATCTTGTTTATTTATTATTAATGAATTATGAAATTTTGATATGTGGGCCTCTAATTTTATATACCAAAAATACATTGGGTAATGATTAATTTTTTATTATCAAAAAGGGTAAATGTGAGGTCACCCAAATCCTAAAAAATAGGGTACATTAGAGGCTATCCAAATCTGGAAAAGATGGTACACATGAGGTTTTCTCTAGCCCGAAGTAGATACACCATCATTTTTCTCTAACCAAACAAACAATTAATTTATTTGTGGGTGGAATTGAAAAAATATTTCAATGAATATGATTATTCTATAGTTTATTCCAATAATATTATTCCATGATCTTATGTGAATATTATGATTTCAAGGCTCATATTTATTGAGTCCTTTATGACTCATGTGTTATGAATTTCTATGATTTATGCCATGACTCATGATTATGATTAATGAATTACATGTACGGTTTTTAAATGTTAATATAATCATCTCATACCCTTATTCCCATGTTATACTTAAATGATCAATGATATATCTATTTATAACATTACTAATCATATGAGGTCACCCTTTATTAACCTTCCCTTTCCCCATGATTTAAAGAAAGGTTCTATGTATGATATATCATAGAAGATTTATAGTTATGAATAACATAGTTAGGGATGATTTATATATTTTACGTACTAGTTTTTATGTATCTATCTATGTAATAACACCAATCCTTTAAAACACATTCATCGATTGTAATGATATGTAATGAATACCCATCTAATAAGATGAGATATTTATGTAAGAAAAATTTGGGTCACAATAGTTGGAATCAAAATATAGGTTAATTATTTTATTAACTAGGATAATAAATATTTAGTGAGAACCATTAGGATAAGACTAAGTATATAAGATCATCATTTATTATTATAAAGAATGATTTTCAATTTTTAATAAAAATAAATCCATGTATGGATACAATCATGTAGATACAACTGTGTAACTTATGCACATTGGGATACCAAATCATAATGGGGAGGTTTTTGTATTAACTTGATCATTATTAGGGTATAATGTGTGGGATTACTACTACACAACTACCTACACACTCTTTAGGGAAACACTAGAGTGAATTCACAATGCCTATATAATCTAGTAAGAATGCATTTTATAGATTATGACCATGGATGACAAAGGTTAAATCTAATTTTTCATAAATTAAAAATAAGGTTCCGTAATATAGACATACTATAAATTATTTTTAATTTTTATAGGATTTTTATTATGTTTACTATTTCTACACAATTATTTATGGTTTTAGTAAATCTATGGAACCCAAAGGAACCATGTTATCATTGAATGTGGTGGAAAATATAATGATTGTACCCCTAAGAATAAAAATGTTATAGGATATAGAATGAGAAATCGTAGTTATACTTATAAAACATTCTCAATCCCTGAATCATGTTGATATTAATAATGAGCAAAGGGAAGAATAATCTATAAGTCCTTTATTAGGAAGCATCCAGTTTTTTTAGTAGTTCTATGGATCCACCTGTGTATAATAAATTTATTAAAAACATTAGAATGATATTTTATATTATATAGTTACTAAATAATGAAAAAGATATTTTGTAAATTTATCTTCTCAAAGATGAAGCGGATCAATGGTAAACACATGTCAATAACTTGTGGCTTCAAGAAAAAATTAACTCTATTGAATATCATAAGTTTGGACGGTTACTATTCAACAATTACTTTCCCAATATACTTCATATATAAATGGGTATGAAAATTTTATAGATAAATTAAAAGGATGATTAATTCATTAGTATTTAAAAGGAAATATTTTCAAGACTTTTGATGTATATTTTTTGTATTATCATTGATATAGAAGGCAAGATTGACTAATTCATCAATAGTTTAAAATCATGTCTCTAAAAAGAATTTAAAATAATGGACTTTTATTGATTTGAATAAATCCTTCAATTTTATACCATGGTAGAAATAGATAGTAGAGTTACCCATTAGTCACATGGGTTTTATAAGAAAGAAATATAGAATACAAAGAGAATTTTACTATTAAAAAACATAAAGGGAAGAAGATAAGCCTTACATAATGCATGAAGAATAGAAGGAAACATTAGGGGAATTATATTATGTGGACCGGTAAATTTATTAAGTATGGAATGGAAGATTATTATAAAATTGAATTCCAAAATGATGGAAATAATTTATTTAATGATGAAAATGGAGATATTTCTCTATAGAATGCACTATACACACTCCAATGTTTCAAAAAACAAGGGGTATTGGAATTATGTAAACTAATTATTGAGTATGAAGGAAAATGATGATAAATGTTGTCAATGTAAGATCATTATAGTATCTTATAATGGATATAATTATAATAGGTGGGGAAAATTGTAGTTTATAAGGATTAAACTAAATAAAAAAAGCCTCTTAAAGTAGCATTATCGGACTCAGACTCAGTCTGATTATCATAGTGACAAAATAAAAAACATTAATTATCTAATTATATCAGAGTAAAATATTATTATCATAATGAATAAAATTAATATCAAAGTATTCTCTCATCATAATCAGAGTAACACTGATAAAACCAATTTTATAGAAGGATAAGTATTAATACTAACTTTCAAAAAACATGAATAATGGAATAGACACTTGTAAAAAATGAAAAATTCAATCACTATTTAAAATTAAAAATGAATCTTTTACTATTACAAAAAAAATTACCTCTTTTAACATTAATAGTTATTTAGTCAATAAACTTAACTAAAGGTATCCAAAATTTTATACCTCCATTAAAGTTATATATTTCATTATTATCAAATCCCTCAATACGTTGATCCGAATAGAACTATCTTCCTTGTAGAGACCCGTATCTTGACGTACATTGACATTACATTACTTTTGCGTAATACTTAGTACATTACAAAAACACACACACAAGGACCGTAATAGTTTAGTGTCTTTGGAAACTCGGACTATAATCTTATAATCGTGGTGAAAGATCTCCAAAATCTCCCATAAAGATCTTCCTTTTTTTTACCTAAAACCTTTCTTTATATCCTGTGGAAAAGAAAATATAAAAGGGTGAGCTCAAATGCTCAGTAAGGGTAAACAAAATAAATATCAATCACATCATATTCATAAGAACATAACATTTTGGAAATCATAACCTGCAAAAGAGAGCATAATTTCATAATCATGGAATAAATCATGGCAGTGAAAAAGTAATCCCAATAATCATAACTTAAAACATGAAACTTTGTGGCATACACACATAATCATAGAGAATCATTTCTTGTTAGTCAAGACTAATTGCCAAGACTATCTTAGTGGACAAAGTCCCTTTCTGAATCGAGTAACCCTCGTTTCAGTCCTGTTTCACTGAACCGGTATAACCTACCATTTCAGCCATGTCTATCTCATGAGATATAAAATCTTTACCCAATGCATTGGAGGGAGATATAGGTCCCACCCATCTCATAATGAATCCTTTATTATGTGTGCCACAAAATCTTAAAACATACATCATTGCATAACCCATGTAATAAAAATGGGATTCTTAAACAACATGACATCATAAAACAATTCATATAAGATAAAGGAATTCATAAAAATATTTCCATCACAACATAATCAAATCCATGTAATGATAGGGATAAAAACAGAACCCTTTTATTATCTTAGATGGAAAATAATTTTGATAAAACACTTGAAATGAATTCTTGAGGAAAATATCCTTTCTTCTTCAAAATCAATTCCTTTTCACAAAACATCATGCAATTTTAAAAGAAAGATATTTTATTGAAAATAGTCATGAAATATTTTGGAGGAAGGTTCATGAAAATAAGGCTTTATAAAACCGTAAAAATCCATTCATGCCGTATAAGTTAAAAAAAACATTCTTCCCGTACTTTTGTCGGAAAAGTCAAAAAGTACCTCGTATGAAAAATGACAAAAGATTCCTTTCATATCTTTTACTAAAAACTCACCAAAGGGTAAAATTGGATTTAAACAATTTTAGGTGGATGGAAATAACATTACATATTGAGGAAACATAGATGTGGATGATAAAATACACCCCAGTAAATACCAACGTATAAACAATCTCGGATAAAAATGAGATTGTGATATTTCCCTTACCTTATGTCCGACTTGCTTTGTAAGTGTCCGAACCTCCTGTATAATGATTTAAATCATGTTATTGACTTATTCCAGAATCATATCCATTGTTATGATATCATATATGGTTCACTTATGACATTATATTACCCGTTCTTTTGTAAATTCCATGTTAAAGAAGCGTTTTGGGTAAATTCGTTTCATTTATCGTAGGTGTTTTGACTTGTTGTTCTTGACATCATTATTACTTATATCATGATCTACTTACTTACAGAATATAAAATATGATTTATATATCATATATATTCAGTATATATATATATATATAATAGATAGATAAATAAAATGAAAAACACCGTTCATGGAGACGGTAGTCCGTACGTACGCATGAACGCTGTTTTACTTTCCTTATTGTCTTGAAATGGAAGTAAGTAGATGACATACATATATATATATATACATAAATCCAGTAACTTTATAATGTCATATATTTCATTATTATTTCTTATATATACTTTATAATCATTCTTAAATGGTTAACATGGAGAATGAATCTCATCGCGTCGTGGAGACGGTAGTCCGTACGTACGCACGAGCGATGATATCATTTCCATAAATATTGAACTGAATTGGAGTGTATTATACAATATATCAGAATCAATATGATGTTTTAATAACTATTTATAGTTATTCTTTACACCATTATACCCATCCATGTAAGGTGGTGGTGGAAAATAGATTACACCACGGCGTGGAGACGGTATTCCGTACGTACGCACGCGCGGTGATTTCTTTTTCCGTAGGATAGATAGATGGTGAAATAGGGTTGTTTCATGCTTATAATAACATATAAGTATATGAGTGATACTGATGTTATTACTTCATAATGAAACAACCTAAGAAGAAGATGTGGAAGAAGAAATAAAGATGAAAGAATTGGTAACGGTAATTACCTCTTCTTTGAAGCGCCTTTTGGAGACCTCCTCTTAGGGAACTAAAATTGGTCTTTGAGGAATACCAGAACCTCTAGGATGTTTCTAGGGAAGTGGAGAAGAGATTTTGGCAGGGTTTGGCCGAGCTTGAGTGCTCAAATTGGTGTGAGGAGGAGGGGAAGGAGGTGTCCTTTTATAAGAGAGGAGAGGGGCACCTTAGGAATATCTCAAAATATTATTTTATATTAAAGTCAAAATCGGTTTATAATGGTTCCAAAGGGTCTTATTTCGAAGCTAAAGTGGGGATGGGTCGAAATCCTATCAACCAATAAGATTTATACAAGTTTATGGTATTATTTTAACCTTATCAATTAGATTTAACTCTAAGTTAAATAATTTAACTTTTACCGTGTCTTTTTGTTTTCTTTCACTATATGGTTAATACACTTACTATAACATGCCAAACGAACCACAAATTGTTTATTATTAATATATATATCCTTATCTAAGTCATTTGGCTGAACCTTAGATTTTTAGGAATAAAATAACAATTAATAATATAATATTTGATTTAAAAACTATTTTGTGTCAATTTTGACACTATTTGATATATGATTTTTGTGAAAGTCATAACAGAATTATATGTTCGAACCAAGTTGATTAAATCAACACTAATATATCATAGTAACCTAGAAAATTAGTGGAATTCATAAAAAGTCTCAAATTATATTTAGTTTGGTGTTTATAACATCAATTATGTCAATATTTCATTAATAAGATTATTACTGCATCATCTTTGTGTCATAAATAAATTAACTTATTTGATGTCTAAAAATTACAAATAAAATACCATTATGTGGGAAATCCGTTTAGCTTTCTAATGAATATTTATAGTCTAATTTATCTTATGTATATCCCTATATTAAAAATGTTTTAGTAAATAAACTTTGATTTTAACTCTTTTAACTCTTCTTTGAATTAAATAATAATAAATGTCCTAATCTAATCCAAGTGGGCCTAAATGGTCATATTTTATTCATAAGGTTGTTTTTGGTCGAATTAAACTTATCCAATAGAATTAGGACATGTTTTAGGGTAATATTAATATCATTCTTACCCTTAATTACCCTATTTACTTTTAACCGTGGTAAATAAAAGTAAAAAGTTACTATTCACCAAAAATTATTTTCATCTCATTGAACCACATTATACTTACTGACATCAACCGTGTCTCTCGGATTTTTGAAATTCCATTCACAGAAGCGGTAAAATTAAGTTTTATGAAAAATTCAGTTTTTTTAACTACCACTTAGTAGTTTCACTATTCATCAAAAATTGATGTTTTTCAGAACAATGCCAAAATTTCATCCTAAGCTATATTTCATATTCCGAACTCAAAAATGAAGTCTATTTTTCTAAATTCATAACATAGAGGTTGCATTAATTAATTTTATAATTAAATCCCGCTGTTAAAACAAATAGCGTGTTTTTAAGAAACAATATCTATCAAAAGATTGACACTAGTTTATAACTGGTTTAAATGTGAAATTACATCCAATGACCAACATTGTATTAAATTGTAAAAATATATTCTAAATACACTTTAAAACCACTCAAATTAATAATTTATCAATATTAATTATTTCGATTAAAAAAGTTGTTTTTAATTAAAATTTAGTAATTTTCACTATTCATCAGAATATGAAAGTTATCCGAAATGTACCAAAATTTCACCTTAGGCTAAATTCGATATTCCGAATCCAAAAATGAAATCCATTTTGAAAAATAAAATTTACAAAATTTCAAAAAGTGGTTATTACTATTCATAACGGCTAGTTTTAATAACATTTTAATAGCATATCGCTGTTTAGTGAAACTCGTTATTGCGTACTACACACACTATCGAGGAAGGTCGCGATTGCGTGTAATGCAAGGCAAGTCAAGGATGTGTGTTGTGCAAGATCCTTTTCGTGTAGCGTACAACACAAGACATTAGTGAAATAAAAAGAATATTTTTCATAAAATCTCGGGCTGTTACATTCTACCCCCCTTAAAATGAATTTCGCCCTCGAAATTCGTCAGGGTTATAAATGGTTTACTATTCGAATGTTTCTTTAATAGAATCCCACATCGTAAAAAGGAATACCAAAACCAATCTTTAAAAACAAAAGTACGAAACCTAACGGTTACCCAAATAAACTAATCACTGGGTTTCCACATAGGTGAAAATATGGATATGGAAGAAAAATATAACCATCATGTTCTGATGGAGAGTGGTAGAGAACATGGCTATGGAAAAGCCAGTAATCACAAAGCCATAAATTTGTGACGATCTATGGTACCATCTGATTCATCAGATATAAGATCACTAGGACAACATTTTTGGTTTTCAAGATCGTTTCCCTAAATTTAAAGAATTTGAATTAGAATAAATACTTACTTTATGTTGGTACAACCTCATTGTTGTTTGTTCCTTTAACAATTTCAACTTCATCTCTTAAATAAATGAAGTTGAATTTGTTATTTGTGAAGTGTTAGCAGATCATGTGATAGAATGATGGGTCATTCCATCTGTCTCAAACAAAAGGTTAGCAAAAATTATATACATAAGTCGATCTATAGTGAGATTAATCATATATTGTTCCTAAAATGGACTTATACTTCATATATCATACGGCTTAATATAATAAAACTAGTTTCTACTAAACAGGGACTTCCTGTAGGCCAGTGGTAGGCGATAAAGGCCAGTCGCACTTCGGTTGTGGGTTTGATTCCTACGACCTTGTCCGACGCGATGGGCTGTCGCCCGTCCTGCAGGTTGTCCCTTTTTCTAAAACTATATTACTATAACATCCCATCAATAATATCGAAAAAACTTCTATCCTTAAACAATACTAACTTATGTCCAACATAATCCATTCTAATCTTTAGGCTTATCCATAATACTGCAGTCCACTCTCATAATATAGTGAAAACGATTAGCAGAGATTTAATACTATCGTTAATCCCCATATATATGTCTTGTTGGTCACATTCCAAACATTCAAAGGCCTTAATCATGTATTCTCTTGAATACCTTAGTGAAAACATGAATGCAGTTTAAAGTTAACACTTTCCACATACCAAAATCCTCAAAATTCTATATACTCAAACCATGATATCACTTAGTCCTTATATCAATCATGAGCTCATGAATACTGTTAAACATTTCATTTTCTCGTTTTCCCTTCATTATGCGCATAATATCTCAATCACTTTGAATACCACATTAGACCAATACATAAATATTCCAATATTCCATGATACAACATTATTTTGGAATCCCATTACATAAAAACTTAATCATTCCACCACATCGTTGTCATATTCAACATTGCCAATAGTGATCGCATGTGACTTCCCTTTGTCCTTTTCCTTAAGCGGTTGCTCATGTCGATCATCACTAACCCTTGGATTAGGGAATTTATTGGCATAATGTCCCATCTCCTTGCACTTGAAGCATTGAAGTGTTGGTTGTGCATTCTCTGCAGTGTTTGCTTTATTCACTTCATTAGAATCCCTTTTTCCATTACTTCGACACTCATCTGCTCGATGACCTTCTTTTCCACACTTAAACATTTTCTAGTCCCTTTAAGACAATCTCCACCATGCTTCTTTCCACACTTTGTGCATAAGGAAACATTCATCTTCTTTTCACCATTATTCTGAGATTTCTCCTTGAACTCCATCTTTCGATTCTTGTCAAAACCATGAGATGGATATGTAACACCAACTTCCATTTCTACCTTGATAGCACAACGCACAATTTCTTCATAGCTACTGAAGTCTCTTATAGCTAATGCCCTTCGAAGACTTGGTTTTAAGCCACTGAAGAATCGATCAACTTTACTTTCAGGTTGGATGATAATGCCAGATGCATACCTTGCAAGTCTTGTAAAATTCGCTTCGTATATACCAACAGATTCATCATCCTTTTGCTTTAGTTCAAGAAACTCCTTCTCCATCTTCGTTCAAAGAATACGAGGGAAGTACTTACTGAAAAACAAGTTCTTGAACTCATCCCATTCCATGGAATCAATTTCATCTCTTTGCCTCGTATTCTTAATAAGATTCCACCATTGATCAGCTTCACCTTCCAAACGATATACTGCTAAGATGACTTTATCATGTTCAGAACATTGAAAAACTAAAAATATCTTTTCAGTAGTACTAATCCATTGTTCAGCAACTAATGGATCAGTAGACCCACTGAAAGAAGGCGGACGCTGCCTCATGAAGGATTCAACAGAATGTTGCTCCTTCCTTTGCTCGTTTGGAAGTCCTGCATGATTCATAGCTTGAGAAAGTTGTGTGAGCATGGCTACAAGATTTTGCATTCCAGCTCCCATATCGTTTGGTTGCTCAGGGGGACAATCATTGCATTGTCCATTGCATTGATCAACACGGTTCCTTCGGGTTCCAGCCATCGTCTAAAACCCCAAAAGAATAGTGTGAGAGTCAAAAATCATGCTAGGGAAAAAAACATAATAAAGGGGTAGTACCCTAAATATCTAACTTCTTAGGTTAAATTCTAAGATCGTTAGAGAAATTCTAGGACTATAACCTATATGTATACTTAACCTTAGAGACATCCCTAGACATACCATAGAAATATCTCTAGGGATCTCACTAACGTTTTCGCATCCTAGTATCCAAAGGTTGACTAAACCTTTCCTCTGATACCAACTGTAGAGACCCGTATCTTGACGTACATTGACATTACATTACTTTTGCGGAATACTTAGTACATTACAAAAACACACACACATGGACCGTAATAGTTTAGTGTCTTTGGAAACTCGGACTATAATCTTCTAATCGTGGTGAAAGATCTTCAAAATCTCCCATAAAGATCTTCCTTTTTTTTACCTAAAACCTTTCTTTATATCCTGGGGAAAAGAAAACATAAAAGGGTGAGCTCAAATGCTCAGTAAGGGTAAACAAAATAAATATCAATCACATCATATTCATAAGAACATAAAATTTTGGAAATCATAACCTGCAAAAGAGAGCATAATTTCATAATCATGGAATAAATCATGGCAGTGAAAAAGTAATCCCAATAATCATAACTTAAAACATGAAACTTTGTGGAATACACACATAATCATAGAGAATCATTTCTTGTTAGTCAAGACTAATTGCCAAGACTATCTTAGTGGACAAAGTCCCTTTCTGAATCGAGTAACCCTCGTTTCAGTCCTGTTTCACTGAACCGGTATAACCTACCATTTCAGCCATGTCTATCTCATGAGATATAAAATCTTTACCCAATGCATTGGAGGGAGATATAGGTCCCACCCATCTCATAATGAATCCTTTATTATGTGTGCCACAAAATCTTAAAACATACATCATTGCATAACCCATGTAATAAAAATGGGATTCTTAAACAACATGACATCATAAAACAATTCATATAAGATAAAGGAATTCATAAAAATATTTCCATCACAACATAATCAAATCCATGTAATTATAGGGATAAAAACAGAACCCTTTTATTATCTTAGATGGAAAATAATTTTGATAAAACACTTGAAATGAATTCTTGAGGAAAATATCCTTTCTTCTTCAAAATCAATTCCTTTTCACAAAACATCATGCAATTTTAAAAGAAATAGATTTTATTGAAAATAGTCATGAAATATTTTGGAGGAAGGTTCATGAAAATAAGGCTTTATAAAACCGTAAAAATCCATTCATTCCGTATAAGTTAAAAAAACATTCTTCCCGTACTTTTGTCGGAAAAGTAAAAAAGTACCTCGTATGAAAAACGACAAAAGATTCCTTTCATATCTTTTACTAAAAACTCACCAAAGGGTAAAATTGGATTTAAACAATTTTAGGTGGATGGAAATAACATTACATATTGAGGAAACATAGATGTGGATGATAAAATACACCCCAGTAAATACCAACGTATAAACAATCTCGGATAAAAATGAGATTGTGATATTTCCCTTACCTTATGTCCGACTTGCTTTGTAAGTGTCCGAATATAACGACCCATACTTTACATACATTGTTACTACTTCAAAATTTAAGCACACTTATTACAACATATGACAAAACCACAAAGGACCGTATAGGTATAGTGTCTTTAGAAACTGGGAAACATAAACAACTGGTTCATAAATCTTCTACAGTGTCTCCCATTTATTTCATCATATCTAGGGTCCCTTTTAGCATATTCTACTTAATATCCATCTTCCTGACCTGGGGAAAAGAAAACATAAAAGGGTGAGCTCAAATGCTCAGCAAGGGCAAATAAAGGAAATAAAAATCATATCATATCTTTATCAAAACCTGCAAAAGAGATCATAATATCTTAACATGGAATAAATCATAGAAGTGAAAATGAGATCCCCATAATCATAACATAAAACTTGAATCTTTGTGGCATGCACACATAATCATGGAAAATCATTTCTTGTTAGTCATGACTCATTGCCAAGACTATCTTAGTGGACAAAGTCCCTTTCTGAACCGAGTTCACTCCTCGTTTCAGTCCTGTATCACTGAACCGAAATAACCTTCCGTTCCAGCCATGTCTATCTCATGAGATATAAAATCTTTACCCAATGCATTGGAGGGAGATATAGGTCCCACCCATCTTATAATGAATCCTTTCTTATGTGTGCCACATAATCATAAAACATACATCATCGCATAACACATATAACAAAAATGGGATTCTTGAAACATCATGACATCATAAATCAATTCATATATGATAAAGGAATTCATAAACATAATTCCATCACAACATAGTCAAACCAATGTAAAAATATGGATAGAAACAGAACCCTTTATTATCTTAGATGGAAAATAATTTTGATAAAACACTTGTATTGAATTCTTGAGGAAAATATCCTTTCTTCTTCAAAAACAATTTTCCTTTCATAACATGTCATACAACTTTAAAATAAAAGAAGTTGATTAAAAATAAACTTGAAAACTTGTAAAGGAAGATTCTTGGAAATAATGTTTTAAAAATCCTTTCATGCCGTATAAGTTAAAAAAAACATTCTTCGTACTTTTGTCGGAAAAGTCAAAAAGTACCTCGTACGGAAAAACGACAAAAGAT
This sequence comes from Viscum album, assembly GCA_963277665.1. Taxonomy (NCBI): domain Eukaryota; kingdom Viridiplantae; phylum Streptophyta; class Magnoliopsida; order Santalales; family Viscaceae; genus Viscum; species Viscum album. The sequence goes on along the minus strand of OY728143.1, from coordinate 953,216,894 downwards.
TCCTTTCTTATTCTTTACTAAAAACTCACCTAAGGGTAAAATTGGATTTAAACTATTGCAAGTGTATGGAAACAATATTTCATATTGAGGGAACATGGATGTGGATGATAAAATACACCCCAGTAAATACTTACGAATAAACAATCTCGGATAAAAATGAGATTGTGATATTTCCCTTACCTTAGGTCCGATTTGCTTTGTACGTGTCCGAAGCTCCTGTATAATGGTTTAAATAATGTTATTGACTTATTCCAGAATCATACATATTGATATGAGATCATATATGGTCATATTATTAGCTTCTTGTTAGTAATATTTCATTGTTACTTGTTACTCGGGTCTTTATAACTTTTTGTTCTTATGCGTGTTTTGTCGAATAAATTCTTATTATTATCTTTAGGTTATAGATAATTCATTTCCAGAATGGTATTAGTGTATTATATACCATATTCATTCATTCAATTCATTTATATAATCATTATGAAATGAAGATCATGTAGAACGAGTCGCATCACATCGTGGAGACGGTATTCCGTACGTACGCACGAGTGATGATATCGTTCCTATGATCGTGGAATTGTATTGGAGTATATATATATATATTATTTCAGTATCAATATTACTTAATAATAATCATATATAGTTACTGATTACACCATTATACCCATCCTTGTAAGGTGATGGTGGAAAATAGATTACACCACGGCGTGGAGACGGTATTCCGTACGTACGCACACGCGGTGATTTCATTTTTCCGTAGGATGGATAGAAGGTGAATTAGGGTTGTTTCATATTTATAATAACATATCAGTATGTAAGTAATACTGATGTTATTACTTTATCATGAAACAACTAAAGAAGAAGAAGTTGAAGAAGAAAGAAATTGAAAAGATCGGTAATGGATATTACCTCTTCTTTGGAACGCCTTTTTGAATCCTCCACTTAAGGAACTAAGATTGGTCTTTGGAGAAGACCAGGACCTCTAGGATTATTCTAGGGAAGTGGAGAAGGGAAAATGGCAGGGGTTGGCCGAGCTTGAGTGCTCAAATTGGTGTGAGGAGGAGGGGGAGGAGGTGCCCTTTTATAAGGGAGGAGAGGGGCACCTTAGGAATATCTCAAAATATTATTTTATATTAAAGTCAAAATCGGTTTATAATGGTTCCAAAGGGTCTTATTTCGAAGCTAAAGTGGGGATGGGTCGAAATCCTATCAACCAATAGGATTTAGACAAGTTTAGGGTATTATTTTAACCTTATCAATTAGATTTAACTCTAAGTTAATTAATTTAACTTTTACCGTGTCTTTTTGTTTTCTTTCACTATATGGTTAATACACTTACTATAACATGCCAAACGAACCCCAAATTGTTTATTATTAATATATATATCCTTATCTAAGTCGTTTGGCCGAACCATAGATTTTTAGGAATAAAATAACAATTAATAATATAATATTTGATTTAAAAACTATTTTGTGTCAATTTTGACACTATTTGATATATGATTTTTGTGAAAGTCATAACAGAATTATATGTTCGAACCAAGTTAATTAAATCATTACTAATATATCATAGTAACCTAGAAAATTAGTTGAATTCATAAAAAGTCTCAAATTACATTTATTTTGGTATTTATATTATCAATTTTTTCAATATTTCATTAATAAGATAATTACTGCATCATCTTTGTGTCATAATTAAATTAAATTATTTGATGTCTAAAAATTACAAATAAAATACCATCATGTAGGAAATCTTTTTAGCTTTCTAATGAATATTTACAATCGAATTTATCTTATGTATAACCCTATATTAAAAATTATTTACTTATTAAACTTTGATTTTAACTATTTTAACCCTTCTTTAAATAAATTAATAATAAATATCCTAATCTAATCCAAGTGGGCCTAAATGGTCATATTTTATTCCTAAGTTTGTTTTTGGTCGAATTACACTTGTCCAATAGAATTAGGACATGTGTTAGGGTAATATTAATATCATATTTACCCTTAGTTACCCTATTTACTATTAACCGCGGTAAAAATAGTAAAAAGTTACTATTCACCAAAAAATTATTTTCATCTCATTGAACCACATTTTAGTCCTTGATATTAACCGTGTCTCTCGGATTTTTGAAATTCCATTCACAGAAGCGGTAAAATTAAGTTTTATGCAAAATTCAGTTTTTAACCTACCACTTAGTGGTTTCACTATTCATCAAAAATTGAAAGTTTTCAGAAAAATACCAAAATTTCACCCTAGGCTAATTTCGATATTCTGAGTCCAAAAATGAAGTCCATTTTGAAAAATAAAATTTATAAAATTTCAAAAAGTGGTTATTACTATTCATAACGGCTAGTTTTAATAGCATATTGTTGTTTAGTGAAACTCGGTATTGCGTACGATGCAAGCTATCGAGGAAGGTCGCGATTGCGTGTAAAGCAAGCCAAGCAAGTGTTGTGTAGAAAAAGATTCCTTTGATGATAACATAAAAGTCTCGGGTGTTACATTCTACCCCCCTTAAAAAGAATTTCTCCCTCGAAATTCGTCACTTTTTAACAAACAAATGAGGATACTTCTCCCTCATCATATCCTCAAGCTCCCATGTAGCTTCTTCAAGTTGGTGGTTCCTCCATAAAACTTTCACCAAGCGAGTGGTCTTGTTTCGTAGGACTTTTTCGCTACGATCCAGAATCTCTATCGGCTGTTCTTCATAAGAAAGATCTTGCTCCAGCGGTACAACTTCTGAGCTGAGTACATGTGAAGGATCTGGTATGTACTTTCTCAGGAGAGATACGTGGAACACATCGTGAACTTGAGAGAGATTCGGTGGAAGCGCCAATCGGTAAGCTACCTTTCCAACACGATCCAGTATTTCAAAAGGACCGATATATCTAGGGTTCAACTTCCACTTCTTTCCAAATCTCATAACCCTCTTCCAGGGAGATATTCGTAAGAACACTTTATCGCCCACTTCAAACTCTAGGTCTTTTCTTCGGTTGTCGGCATAACTTTTCTGTCGACTCTGAGCTGCTCTTATGTGTTGTTGAATAGATCTGACCTTTTCTGCCATTTCATCAACGAGATCAGGTCCTAATAGCTTTCTTTCCCCAACTTCATCCCAGCAAGTTGGAGTCCTGCATTTCTTTCCATAGAGAGCTTCATAAGGATCCATCTGAATACTGGAGTGAAAGCTATTATTATAAGAAAATTCCACCAAAGGTAGGTGTTGATCCCAACCTCCTTTGAAATCCATAGAGCAAGCTCTCAACATATCTTCTAGGGTTTGAATTGTTCTCTCAGACTGACCGTCTGTCTGGGGATGATAAGCAGTGCTGAAACTCAACTCTGTATCCAGAGTATGCTGAAGACTTCGCCAGAACTTCGAGGTAAATCTCGGATCTCGATCAGATATAATAGAAAGTGGTACTCCATGCAATCTTACCACTTCCTTTACATATATCCTGGCAAGCTGATCTAGAGAGAAATCCTCTCTAATAGCAATGAAGTGTGCAGACTTTGTAAGACGATCAACTATGACCCAGATAGCATTATTGCCTTTGGATGTTTTAGGAAGTCCTGTGACAAAGTCCATAGTGATGTTTTCCCATTTCCATTCGGGTATGGGTAATGGTTGTAACATCCCCTTAGACATCTGTCTCTCAGCTTTAACTTGTTGACAAATCAAGCATCGAGAGACATACTCAGCAACATCTCTTTTCATGCCATCCCACCAGAAGTACTCTTTCAGGTCCCTATACATCTTCGTGCTTCCAGGATGAATAGAGAATGATGAACTATGAGCCTCATCCAGCAGCTCATTCTTTAATTCGGGGATGGGAGGAACGCAAACCCGATTCCTGAACTTTATTATCCCATCACAATCAAGGTTGAAATCAGGAACATTTCTCACCTTCTTTTGTAACTCGACATCTTCTTTCTGTGCCTCTTTAGTCTTCACATGTATAGATGGTTGAACATTCATTTGAGAAAGATAAGATTTTTCCCCTTCCATTATAATTCCAAGATCCATCCTTTGTAAATCCATAAATATTGGATCTTTTGTGATCCTCATCATGGATAAACTAGCATGGTCTTGTCGACTTAATGCATCGGCCACCTTGTTTCCTTTCCCAGGGTGGTAATTGATTGAGCAGTCATAATCCTTAATCAGCTCCAACCATCTTCTTTGACGCATATTCAACTCCTTTTGTGTGAAAATATACTTTAAACTTTTATGATCTGTATAAATATCAGACCTTTCACCATAAAGGTAATGCCTCCAAATCTTTAATGCAAAGATTACCGCAGCCAACTCCAAATCATGTGTTGGGTAATTTTGCTCATGGATTTTCAACTGTCGTGAGGCATAAGCTATCACCATATCATTTTGCATAAGAACACACCCCAATCCCTTCTTGGATGCATCACTGTAGATCACAAACCTTTCTCCACTACAAGGCAGTGTGAGCACAGGTGCACTGGATAACCTTCTTTTCAACTCCTTGAAATTCTCTTCACATTCCTCTGTCCAGACAAACTTAACTCCCTTCCGAGTCAACTTGGTGATTGGATTAGATAATCGTGAAAAATCTTTTACAAAACATCGATAATATCCAGCCAAACCAAGAAAACTTCGGATCTCAGTTACTGTTGTTGGTCTTGACCATCTTTCGATAACCTCTGTTTTTGCTGGATCCATAGATATCCCCTCTTTTGAGATTATATGACCCAAAAATGCAACTTTTTGAAGCCAAGATTCACACTTGGTAAATTTGGCATAAAGCTTCTCCTTTCTCAGGGTCTTCAATATAATTCTCAAGTGATCTTCATGCTCTTCCTTTCTCTTTGAATAGACCAGAATATCGTCTATAAAGACTACCACAAATTGATCAAGATAGTCTCTAAAGACTCTATTCATTAGATCCATGAAGATAGCAGGGGAATTTGTAAGACCAAATGGCATCACTATAAATTCATAGTGTCCATACCTTGTACGGAAAGCCGTCTTTGGTATATCCTCCCTTTTGACCCTTAATTGATGATACCCTGAACGAAGATCAATCTTGGAAAAGTATTGAGCTCCGCGTAGTTGGTCAAATAAGTCATCAATGCGTGGGAGAGGATATTTGTTCTTGATAGTGATCTTGTTAAGTTCTCGATAATCAATGCAGAGTCTCATTGATCCATCTTTCTTCTTAACAAATAGAACAGGTGCTCCCCAAGGTGACGCACTAGGGCGTATGAATCCCTTATCAAGATTCTCTTGGAGTTGCTTCTTCAATTCCTGCAACTCAATTGGGGCAATTCTATAAGGTGTCTTTGAAATAGGCAAAGCACCCGGTACGAGTTCTATTGAAAACTCAACTTCACGATTTGGTGGAAGACCCTGTAATTCCTCCGGAAAGACATCATCAAACTCCCGTACAATGGGCATATTATTAATCGTGAGTTTCTCACCAACCATTTGAGATAAATAACCTTCATTTAGTGGAATCAATACCCATAAGATGGAAGAAATTTCCACTGGAAGGTTATGTTCATCCTTGCATTGATAGACGATCATAGGTTGATCTGGAATATGAAATGTGACTTCCCTTCTTTGGCAATTGATATGAGCTCCATGTAGAGAAAGCCAATCCATGCCAAGAATCACATCAAATTCCACTAAAGGAAGGATCACAAGATTTGCAGGAAGCACTTTCCCACAAACTTCGATTGGAGAAGAATTATAAACTTCTGATGCGATTGATGTGCCATTAGGTGTTGTCACAGCTAACTCAACATCTAATTGTTGAGGTAATACGGTGATACCCTTAGAAAATTTTTCAGAAATAAAAGAGTGGGTGGATCCAGAATCAAATAAAACATTTGCTACTTTAGAGTGGATGGTAAGTGTACCTTTCACCACATCGTTATCGTACTCCACATCGCTGATAGAAATTTCATGTGACTTTCCTTTTTCTTTAGCCTTAAGAGTTTGTTGATGTCGACCATCATCATAAACCCTTGGATTTGGGCATTGATTGGCATAATGCCCCATCTCCTTGCACTTGAAACATTGAAGTGTTGTAGGTTCATTCTGTGTATCCCTTCCTTTGTTTGCGTCATTAGACATCTTCTTCCCATTATCACGGCATTCAAATGCCCGATGACCTTCCTTTCCACATTTAAAACATTTACTTGTCCCTTTAAGACAACTCCCTCCATGTTTCTTTCCACACTTTGAGCATAAGGGAAAGTTCATCTTCGTTTCCGTGTGCTCTTTAGATTTTTCTTTGAATTCCATCTTCCTCTTCTTATCAAACCCATGTGACTGATGGGTTACTCCAATCTCCATCTCGACATTGAGAGCACATTGAACGATTTCCTCGTAGCTATTGAAGTCCCTTATGGCTAACGCCCTTCGAAGACTTGGTTTTAAGCCACTAAAGAATCGATCGATCTTACTCTCAGGTTGGATAATAATACCAGAAGCGTACCTTGCAAGTCTTGTAAAATTTGCTTCATAGGTACTAACAAATTCATCATCCCTTTGCTTCAGTTCAAGGAACTCTTTCTCCATCTTTGTTCGGAGAATACGAGGGAAGTACTTATTGAAAAATAAGTTCTTGAACTCGTCCCATTCCATAGACTCAATTTCATCCCTTTGCCTTGTATTCTTAATAAGATTCCACCATTGATCAGCATATCCTTCCAAACGATACACTGCTAGGATGACTTTATCATGCTCAGAACATTGAAGAACTGAAAATATCTTTTCAGTAGTACTAATCCATTGTTCAGCAACTAAAGGATCAGTAGACCCGCTGAAAGATGGTGGACGCTGCCTCATGAAGGATTCAACAGAATGTTGCTCCCTCCTTTGTTCATTTGGAAATCCTGCATGATTCATAGCTTGAGAAAGTTGTGTGAGCATGGCTACAAGATTTTGCATTCCAGCTCCCATATCGTTTGGTTGCTCAGGGGGACAATCATTGCATTGCCCATCGCATTCCGCATTAACACGGTTCCTTCGGGTTCCAGCCATTGACTAAAACCAAGAAGAATAGTGTGAGCAACACTAATTATAATAGGAAACCACATAATTCAAGAATAAAATTTTCATGCTTAAGGTCTTATCCTAGGTTATTCAAGGCCATTTCTAAAACACTAAGATTGTGTTCTATGCTTAGACTTATCCTTTGGGTTCTTACTAAGGCTTTCACATCCTAGTTTCCAAAGGTTGACTATACCTTTCCTCTGATACCAACTATAACGACCCATACTTTACATACATTGTTACTACTTCAAAATTTAAGCACACTTATTACAACATATGACAAAACCACAAAGGACCGTATAGGTATAGTGTCTTTAGAAACTGGGAAACATAAACAACTGGTTCATAAATCTTCTACAGTGTCTCCCATTTATTTCATCATATCTAGGGTCCCTTTTAGCATATTCTACTTAATATCCATCTTCCTGACCTGGGGAAAAGAAAACATAAAAGGGTGAGCTCAAATGCTCAGCAAGGGCAAATAAAGGAAATAAAAATCATATCATATCTTTATCAAAACCTGCAAAAGAGATCATAATATCTTAACATGGAATAAATCATAGAAGTGAAAATGAGATCCCCATAATCATAACATAAAACTTGAATCTTTGTGGCATGCACACATAATCATGGAAAATCATTTCTTGTTAGTCATGACTCATTGCCAAGACTATCTTAGTGGACAAAGTCCCTTTCTGAACCGAGTTCACTCCTCGTTTCAGTCCTGTATCACTGAACCGAAATAACCTTCCGTTCCAGCCATGTCTATCTCATGAGATATAAAATCTTTACCCAATGCATTGGAGGGAGATATAGGTCCCACCCATCTTATAATGAATCCTTTCTTATGTGTGCCACATAATCATAAAACATACATCATCGCATAACACATATAACAAAAATGGGATTCTTGAAACATCATGACATCATAAATCAATTCATATATGATAAAGGAATTCATAAACATAATTCCATCACAACATAGTCAAACCAATGTAAAAATATGGATAGAAACAGAACCCTTTATTATCTTAGATGGAAAATAATTTTGATAAAACACTTGTATTGAATTCTTGAGGAAAATATCCTTTCTTCTTCAAAAACAATTTTCCTTTCATAACATGTCATACAACTTTAAAATAAAAGAAGTTGATTAAAAATAAACTTGAAAACTTGTAAAGGAAGCTTCTTGGAAATAATGTTTTAAAAATCCTTTCATGCCGTATAAGTTAAAAAAAACATTCTTCGTACTTTTGTCGGAAAAGTCAAAAAGTACCTCGTACGGAAAAACGACAAAAGATTCCTTTCTTATTCTTTACTAAAAACTCACCTAAGGGTAAAATTGGATTTAAACTATTGCAAGTGTATGGAAACAATATTTCATATTGAGGGAACATGGATGTGGATGATAAAATACACCCCAGTAAATACTTACGAATAAACAATCTCGGATAAAAATGAGATTGTGATATTTCCCTTACCTTAGGTCGGATTTGCTTTGTACGTGTCCGAAGCTCCTGTATAATGGTTTAAATAATGTTATTGACTTATTCCAGAATCATACATATTGATATGAGATCATATATGGTCATATTATTAGCTTCTTGTTAGTAATATTTCATTGTTACTTGTTACTCGGGTCTTTATAACTTTTTGTTCTTATGCGTATTTTGTCGAATAAATTCTTATTATTATCTTTAGGTTATAGATAATTCATTTCCAGAATGGTATTAGTGTATTATATACCATATTCATTCATTCAATTCATTTATATAATCATTATGAAATGAAGATCATGTAGAACGAGTCGCATCACATCGTGGAGACGGTATTCCGTACGTACGCACGAGTGATGATATCGTTCCTATGATCGTGGAATTGTATTGGAGTATATATATATATATTATTTCAGTATCAATATTACTTAATAATAATCATATATAGTTACTGATTACACCATTATACCCATCCTTGTAAGGTGATGGTGGAAAATAGATTACACCACGGCGTGGAGACGGTATTCCGTACGTACGCACGCGCGGTGATTTCATTTTTCCGTAGGATGGATAGAAGGTGAATTAGGGTTGTTTCATATTTATAATAACATATCAGTATGTAAGTAATACTGATGTTATTACTTTATCATGAAACAACTAAAGAAGAAGAAGTTGAAGAAGAAAGAAATTGAAAAGATCGGTAATGGATATTACCTCTTCTTTGGAACGCCTTTTTGAATCCTCCACTTAAGGAACTAAGATTGGTCTTTGGAGAAGACCAGGACCTCTAGGATTATTCTAGGGAAGTGTATAAGGGAAAATGGCAGGGGTTGGCCGAGCTTGAGTGCTCAAATTGGTGTGAGGAGGAGGGGGAGGAGGTGCCCTTTTATAAGGGAGGAGAGGGGCACCTTAGGAATATCTCAAAATATTATTTTATATTAAAGTCAAAATCGGTTTATAATGGTTCCAAAGGGTCTTATTTCGAAGCTAAAGTGGGGATGGGTCGAAATCCTATCAACCAATAGGATTTAGACAAGTTTAGGGTATTATTTTAACCTTATCAATTAGATTTAACTCTAAGTTAATTAATTTAACTTTTACCGTGTCTTTTTGTTTTCTTTCACTATATGGTTAATACACTTACTATAACATGCCAAACGAACCCCAAATTGTTTATTATTAATATATATATCCTTATCTAAGTCGTTTGGCCGAACCATAGATTTTTAGGAATAAAATAACAATTAATAATATAATATTTGATTTAAAAACTATTTTGTGTCAATTTTGACACTATTTGATATATGATTTTTGTGAAAGTCATAACAGAATTATATGTTCGAACCAAGTTAATTAAATCATTAATAATATATCATAGTAACCTAGAAAATTAGTTGAATTCATAAAAAGTCTCAAATTACATTTATTTTGGTATTTATATTATCAATTTTTTCAATATTTCATTAATAAGATAATTACTGCATCATCTTTGTGTCATAATTAAATTAAATTATTTGATGTCTAAAAATTACAAATAAAATACCATCATGTAGGAAATCTTTTTAGCTTTCTAATGAATATTTACAATCGAATTTATCTTATGTATAACCCTATATTAAAAATGATTTACTTATTAAACTTTGATTTTAACTATTTTAACCCTTCTTTAAATAAATTAATAATAAATATCCTAATCTAATCCAAGTGGGCCTAAATGGTCATATTTTATTCCTAAGTTTGTTTTTGGTCGAATTACACTTGTCCAATAGAATTAGGACATGTGTTAGGGTAATATTAATATCATATTTACCCTTAGTTACCCTATTTACTATTAACCGCGGTAAAAATAGTAAAAAGTTACTATTCACCAAAAAATTATTTTCATCTCATTGAACCACATTTTAGTCCTTGATATTAACCGTGTCTCTCGGATTTTTGAAATTCCATTCACAGAAGCGGTAAAATTAAGTTTTATGCAAAATTCAGTTTTTAACCTACCACTTAGTGGTTTCACTATTCATCAAAAATTGAAAGTTTTCAGAAAAATACCAAAATTTCACCCTAGGCTAATTTCGATATTCTAAGTCCAAAAATGAAGTCCATTTTGAAAAATAAAATTTATAAAATTTCAAAAAGTGGTTATTACTATTCATAACGGCTAGTTTTAATAGCATATTGTTGTTTAGTGAAACTCGGTATTGCGTACGACGCAAGCTATCGAGGAAGGTCGCGATTGCGTGTAAAGCAAGCCAAGCAAGTGTTGTGTAGAAAAAGATTCCTTTGATGATAACATAAAAGTCTCGGGTGTTACACCGAACCTCCTGTATAATGATTTAAATCATGTTATTGACTTATTCCAGAATCATATTCATTGTTATGATATCATATATGGTTCACTTATGACATTATATTACCCGTTCTTTTGTAAATTCCATGTTAAAGAAGCGTTTTGGGTAAAATCGTTTCATTTATCGTAGGTGTTTTGACTTGTTGTTCTTGACATCATTATTACTTATATCATGATCTACTTACTTCCAGAATATAAAATATGATTTATATATCATATATATTCAGTATATATATATATATAATAGATAGATAAATAAAATGAAAAACACCATTCATGGAGACGGTAGTCCGTACATACGCATGAACGCTGTTTTACTTTCCTTATTGTCTTGAAATGGAAGTAAGTAGATGAAATACATATATATATATATATATATATATATACATAAATCCAGTAACTTTATAATGTCATATATTTCATTATTATTTCTTATATATACTTTATAATCATTCTTAAATGGTTAACATGGAGAATGAATCTCATCGCGTCGTGGAGACGGTAGTCCGTACGTACGCACGAGCGATGATATCATTTCCATAAATATTGAACTGAATTGGAGTGGATTATACAATATATCAGAATCAATATGATGTTTTAATAACTATTTATAGTTATTCTTTACACCATTATACCCATCCATGTAAGGTGGTGGTGGAAAATAGATTACACCACGGCGTGGAGACGGTATTCCGTACGTACGCACGCGCGGTGATTTCTTTTTCCGTAGGATAGATAGATGGTGAAATAGGGTTGTTTCATACTTATAATAACATATCAGTATATGAGTGATACTGATGTTATTACTTCATAATGAAACAACCTAAGAAGAAGATGTGGAAGAAGAAATAAAGATGAAAGAATTGGTAACGGTAATTACCTCTTCTTTGAAGCGCCTTTTGGAGACCTCCTCTTAGGGAACTAAAATTGGTCTTTGAGGAAGACCAGAACCTCTAGGATGTTGCTAGGGAAGTGGAGAAGAGATTTTGGCAGGGGTTGGCCGAGCTTGAGTGCTCAAATTGGTGTGAGGAGGAGGGGAAGGAGGTGTCCTTTTATAAGGGAGGAGAGGGGCACCTTAGGAATATCTCAAAATATTATTTTATATTAAAGTCAAAATCGGTTTATAATGGTTCCAAAGGGTCTTATTTCGAAGCTAAAGTGGGTATGGGTCGAAATCCTATCAACCAATAAGATTTAGACATGTTTATGGTATTATTTTAACCTTATCAATTAGATTTAACTCTAAGTTAAATAATTTAACTTTTACCGTGTATTTTTGTTTTCTTTCACTATATGGTTAATACACTTACTATAACATGCCAAACGAACCACAAATTGTTTATTATTAATATATATATCCTTATCTAAGTCATTTGGCCTAACCTTAGATTTTTAGGAATAAAATAACAATTAATAATATAATATTTTATTTAAAAACTATTTTGTGTCAATTTTGACACTATTTGATATATGATTTTTGTGAAAGTCATAACAGAATTATATGTTCGAACCAAGTTGATTAAATCAACAATAATATATCATAGTAACCTATAAAATTAGTGGAATTCATAAAAAGTCTCAAATTATATTTAGTTTGGTGTTTATAACATCAATTATGTCAATATTTCATTAATAAGATTATTACTGCATCATCTTTGTGTCATAAATAAATTAACTTATTTGATGTCTAAAAATTAAAATTAAAATACCATTATGTGGGAAATCCTTTTAGATTTCTAATGAATATTTATAGTCTAATTTATCTTATGTATAACCCTATATTAAAAATGTTTTAGTAAATAAACTTTGATTTTAACTCTTTTAACTCTTCTTTGAATTAAATAATAATAAATGTCCTAATCTAATCCAACTAGGCCTAAATGGTCATATTTTATTCATAAGGTTGTTTTTGGTCGAATTAAACTTATTCAATAGAATTAGGACATGTTTTAGGGTAATATTAATATCATTCTTACCCTTAATTACCCTATTTACTTTTAACCGTGGTAAATAAAAGTAAAAAGTTACTATTCACCAAAAATTATTTTCATCTCATTGAACCACATTATACTTACTGACATCAACCGTGTCTCTCGGATTTTTGAAATTCCATTCACAGAAGCGGTAAATGTAATGCCCCGACCCCAGTTGCCTAGAGTCGGTGCATTAATTACATAACATTGGCATGATCACAAGAAAGATCCAATCTCGAAAGACCGATTGGTTTAGTAGCCTTGGAAACACTAGATATAATCATAAAGTTTTACATTACATTTCAAAGTGAAAAACTACTACAACAACAAAGTCTTCATATCCACACTATTAACCCCTCATAATATCCCTGCAAGTCATTCATAAATTACTTCTTCACTACCTGGGAAAAATAAAACATAGAAAAGGGGTGAGCTCAAATGCCCAGTAAGGATAACAATATAGCGGAACATTCAAAATAAGCATAAACATTTAAGGCAATAAATTACTAAAACAAAAGCCTTTTAAAATTTAACTTCAACATAGTATGGCAAAAGTAAAATGAAATAATGCCATTTACTTGTTCACATGGATATTCTACTAATCGAATAATCACATGCAATATCAATAACCACTTTCATAATGTTGGAATGCATAATGCCAGACTATCATAACCACATAGCCAAGGCCTCGTGCCAAGACTACAAATAAGATTTTGTCAAGGCCTTGTGCCAAGACACTAGTTTGTCTCATGAGACCTACCGATGCATCGAGGAGCTATAGCGGGCTCCACCCGTCACTTATTAAGTCCAATGCATTCCCATATGAAAAGGTTTAAACATAACATAAACATTCGTATTAAAACTAGCATACGAAATGTCAATAATTTCACAATAAACTATGAATGGTATAAAAATAGCACATCCACAGTCAAACATATCACAAAACCTTCAATACAATATAGAAGTTTTGTATCATAATAAATCAACTTCAAATAATCTTAAAATCCATCAAAGGATGTTGACATAGATGAAATCAAAATTCTTTTTAAAGAAATATCTCCTTTTATTTTGAAATAATTTAAGATCCATATAAAATAAAACATTTTCTTTGAAAATATTCTTATAAGCTTGTAAGGAAAGCTTTGAAGATTTTATAACGGCGTAAAATAACCGCACCCGCCGTATAAGTTAAAAAAAACATTCTTACCTCAATTCTGTCGAAAAGGTTAAAAAGGACATTGTTTTGAAAACGACGGAAAGATTCCTTTATAAACCTCTTATAAAAAGTCAAACAAGGGTATAAATGACTTTAACCCATATTCTTGTAAATAGTAAAAATGTTTTGAAATACATTTTGAAGAAACATGGATGTGGATGATAAAGAAATCCCAGTAGATTATTACGTATAAACAACCTCGGATAATGAAGAGATTGTGAAATAACCCTTACCTTGTACTTTTCCTTGGTTGTGGTAGGTTAACCTCCTGTATAATGGTGAAATAATTGTTATTAAATTATACAAGAATCATATACATTAATATGATATCATATATGATCTTTTAATATTGATTTGATAATAATATCTTAGTATTATCGTTGTTTCGGGTGTTAACTTACTTGTTTTCTTTCATATGTTTTGTTACGTAAGACATGTTTGTAAAGGATAGGTTGTATATTATTCATATCCAGAATTATATCAAGTCCTTAAACATCATTTTTAAATCATCAAATGATAATTATACTTGAATGGATACGATGGAGAATGAATCTCATCGCGTTCGTAGAGACGGTAGTCCGTACGTACGCACGAGCGACAATATCATTCTTTTGATATTAAAATAATATATAAAAGGATGGTATATCATATATACAGAATCATTAACATGTTATATTTATTATTTACATGAGTTACACATCATTATTATACCCATCCAAATAATATTATATTGAATAACAATTACACCACGACGTGGAGACGGTAAGCCGTACGTACGCACGTATGGTGACATGTTATTCAAAGGGTGGATAGAATACTGAATATGATTGTACCATATTTATAATAACATCACAGTATATGTGAGATACTGGGGTTATTATTTCAGAATGGTAAGAACAAAGGAAGAAGAAGTGGAAGAAGAAATGAACTTAGAAAAGGGTGGTGAAATCATTACCTCTTCTTCGGGTTCTTCCTTTTGATTTGATCAAAAGGGCTCCTTAGGTTGGCTTTCTGATCAAAATAAGGCCTCTAGGTTGTAGTGAGGGATGTTGGGAGAGTATTTGGGCAGAGTTTGGCCGAACCAAAAGGCTTTGAAGGTGTGAAGAAATGAGAAGGAGGAGTGCCCTTTTATAAGAGGGGTGAGGGGAACCTTTGGAAAAGCTAGAAATATTAATTTATAATAAATTCATATTCGGGTTCTAAAGGCTCCAAAGTTGACTATTCAAAGGATGAGGTGGGGATAGGTCGAAAACAACTCATCCAATAGAATTTAGACAGGTTTGGGTACTTATATTAACCTTATCTTTAAGTATTAACTCTAAGTTAATTAGTTTCACTTTTACAATGTCTCTTTGTATTTTTATATAATATGGTTAATAAACTTACTATATACATCCAAGCGACCCCCAAGTGGTCCATTAATGATTAACCTATCATAATATAAGTCTCTTGGCCGAACCTTAGATTTTTAGGAATTTAATATCAATTAATAATATAATATTTGTTTTAAGAACTCTTTTATGTCAATTTTGACACTATTCAATAGTTGATTTTTGTGAAACTCATAACAGATTGATTACTTCGAAAAAAGTCCATTAAATCAATACTAATATATCATATTATCCTAGAAAATTAGTTTAATTCATTAAAAGTTTCATATTATATTTATTTGGGTATTTATAATATCAATTATGTTAATTTGTTACTATTTTAGTAATTACTGCATCATCATTGTGTCATAAATAAAATAAATTATTTAATGTCTAAAAATTATAAATAAAACATCATTATGTAGGAAATCTTTTTAGCTTTCTAATGAATATTTATAATCTAAAATCCAACTTATATAACCCTATGTAACAATTGTTTTTCTAAAAGATATATGCTTGTGTCATTTTTGTATTCATTTTGACTTAATTAAAATAAAGTGTCATTATCACTTACAAGTGGATCCATGGGGTCCCAAAATTGACACAAGGATGCCCATGGTCGACCATGTATCAACCAATAGGGTTAAGACACGTTTTAGGGTAATTTAGTATTATTATAATATTATTTTTTTAACCCTTATTTACCGGATTTACCCTTTAACCATGGTAAATAAAATATTTACCGCAGTAATTATTCAAAATGTGTAAAAATAAAAGTTACCTATTTACACAGTTTGAACATCATGATTCCAAATATGGAATCCATTTTCCTAAATTCAAAACACAGAAGTGGCAGAAATTAATTTAAAATTAATTCCCGCTGTCAAAACAAAAAGCGTGTTTTTTAAGAGATAATAACTATCAAAAGATTGACACTTGTTTATGTTCGGTTTAATTGTAAAATTATGTCCAATGACCAACATTATATTAAATGGTAAAAATATATTCTAAATATACTTTAAAAACCACTCAAATTCATAATTTATCACTATTAATTATTTTGATTAAAAAAGTTGTTTTCAATTAAAATTTAGTAATTTTCACTATTCATCAAAATATGAAAGTTATCCGAAAAGTACCAAAATTTCACCCTAGACTAATTTCGATATTCCGAATCCAAAAATGAAGTCCATTTTGAAATATAAAATATATATGATTTCAAAAAGTAGGTATTACTATTCACAACGGCTAGTTTAATTAGTTGTGGTGTGTGTTAGAACTCGAGGTTGCGTACAACACACGCTATCGCATTATTCGAAGGGAAACATACCGTAGAAGCTTGGGGTGTTACATTCTCCCCTCCTTCAAATAATTGCGTCCTCGCAATTTCTAGGGTATTACTGCATAAAAAGACTCGGGTGGTTCTTCATCATAAGTTCCTCGGGTTCCCACGTTGCCTCTTCCATCTTATGATTTCTCCACAAAACTTTTACCAGACGCGTCGTCCAGTTTCTCAGTACTTGTTCTCTTGTATCAAGAATCCTGACGGGCTCTTCGCAATAAGACAGATCGGGTTCCAGTTCTAATTCCTCATAGGTGAGTACATGCGTCGGATCAGGCATGTATTTCCTCAATAGAGATACGTGGAATACATCGTGAACTTTGGAGAGACTTGGCAGCATTGCCAATCGGTAAGCTACAACCCCAATTCGTTCTAGAATTTCGAAAGGTCCGATGTACCTGGGACTCAATTTACCTTTCTTACCAAAACGTATGACTCCCTTCCACGGAGATACCTTCAGAAAAACATGATCACCGACTTGAAATTCCAAATCCTTCCTTCGATTATCGGCATAGCTCTTCTGCCTACTTTGAGCTGCTTTAATGTGATTTTGGATTACCTTCACCTTTTCCACCGTTTCCTCCACCAGTTCTGGGCCTACAAGTTTTCTTTCACCAACGTCATCCCAACAGGTTGGTGTACGACATCTCTTTCCGTATAACGCTTCATATGGTGCCATCTGAATACTCGAATGGAAGCTATTGTTATAGGAAAATTCTACTAGTGGTAAATATTGATCCCACATACCCTGAAAGTCAAGTGAGCAAGATCTCAACATGTCTTCTAAGGTCTGAATAGTCCGTTCTGATTGTCCGTCTGTCTGAGGGTGGTAAGCAGTGCTCAAATGAAGTTCAGTATCCAGGGATTTCTGAAGACTTTTCCAAAATCTTGAAGTAAAACGGGGATCACGATCAGAAACAATCGATAGGGGTACTCCATGAAGTCTCACAACTTCATTAATATATAGTCTTGCTAGACGTTCCAGGGGTAGATCTTCTCTTATAGCAAGAAAATGTGCTGACTTGGTAAGACGATCAACAATCACCTATATTGCATCATTCCTTCTAGGAGTCTTTGGTAGCCCCATGACAAAGTCCATCGTAACATTGTCCCATTTCCACTCCGGTATGGGAAGAGGTTGCATGACTCCTCCAGGCTGTTGCCTTCCAGCTTTCACTTGTTGACAAACCATACACCTTGACACAAAATCAGCAATCTCCCTCTTCATGTTGTCCCACCAAAAATGTTCCTTCAAATCCCTATACATTTTGGTGCTCCCAAGGTGTATAGAGAAATTGGAACTATGAGCATCATCCAGCAATTCCCTTTTTAGATCAGGTATATTGGGAACACAAAGTCTCTTCCCGAATTTCAAAATTCCACCTTCATACGCAAAGTCTCTTAATCTCCCATCATTCACAGCTTTAATCTTCTTCTGAAATTCTTCATCATCGGTCTGAGAACTCTTAATCCTTTCTAGTAAAGATGGTTTGGCAACCATTTGAAAAAGCATTGATGTTTCACCTTCCCTGGTTATTCCCATGTCCATCTTCACTAGATCCATGAAAATTGGATCCCTTTCAATTCTCATCATGTTCAGAACTCCATGGTCTTTTCTGCTCAAAGCATCTGCCACCTTGTTTGCCTTCCCCGGGTGGTAGTGTATCGTACAATCATAATCCTTGAGTAATTCAAGCCATCTCCTTTGCCTCATGTTGAGTTCTTTTTGTGAGAAAATATACTTCAAACTCTTGTGATCAGTATAAATCTCACATTTTTCACCATAGAGGTAGTGCCTCCATATCTTCAAAGAAAAGATCACAGCTGCTAACTCAAGATCATGAGTAGGATAGTTTTGTTCATGAATTTTCAACTGTCGTGATGCATAGGCAATAACTCTATCATTCTGCATAAGGACATAGCCAAGTCCTTTCTTTGATGCATCACTATAAATAACGAACCCATCATTCCCCGATGGTAGAGTCAATATAGGAGCATTGACTAATCTTCTCTTCAGTTCTTCGAAACATTCTTCACACTCTTTTGTCCAAACAAATTTAACCCCTTTACGTGTGAGCTTCGTTAATGGGTTAGCCAATCGGGCAAAATTCTGGACGAAACGTCGATAATAACCTGCCAAACCAATAAAACTACGTACCTCAGTTATACTCGTAGGTGCTGGCCATTCTTGGATTGCCTTGGTCTTAGAAGGATCAACAGAGATTCCATCTTTAGAGACAATATGGCCAAGAAAAGAAATCTCCTGAAGCCAGAATTCACACTTGCTAAACTTCCCATATAATTCATGCCTCCTCAGAGTCTTCAAGATAATGCGCAAGTGATTTTCATGATCTTCGTAGGTTTTGGAGTATACCAAGATATCATCAATAAATACCACCACAAATTCATCGAGATACTCCTTGAAAACTCTATTCATCAGATCCATGAATACAGAGGGTGCATTAGTCAATCCAAACGGCATTACAGTAAACTCGTAATGCCCGTACCTGGTTCGAAATGTTGTCTTCGGAATGTCTTCCTTCTTCACACACAACTGATGGTATCCAGATCGAAGGTCAATATTTGAAAAGTATTGAGCTCCATGCAGTTGGTCAAATAAATCATCAATACGAGGTAGGGGATACTTGTTCTTTATCGTTATAGCATTGATCTCCCTGTAGTCGATACATAACCTCATAGATCCATCTTTCTTTTTAACAAAAAGAACAGGGGCTCCCCATGGAGAAACACTAGGGCGAATAAATCCCTTATTACTCAATTCCTCTAGTTGTTTCTTTAGTTCGACTAGCTCTACAGTGGCCATTCTATAAGGGGTCTTCGATATAGGCCTTGATCCAAGAATTAAATCAATGGAAAACTCTACTTCTCGTTCTGGAGGATGTCCAGGTAAATCTTCCGGAAATACATCTACAAACTCTTTCACAATAGGTACATCCTCTATTTGAACATTTCTTTCCTCACCGACAGTTATTTCATTCTCTTCCTCCCCGATAATTGAATTAAGTTGAGCTACAGGGGGTGGATCTAAATAAGAATTAGGTGGTGACGATTCTGCTCTAAAAATAAGGTGCTCCTTATCATTATCATCAAGAATCGTAACCTCTTTCTTCTTACAATAAATCTTCGCATCATAGTCCGAAAGCCAGTCCATACCGAGGATTATATCAAACTCGATCATAGGTATGACGATGAGATCAGCAGATAAAGAAAATTTATGTTCTCTAATGGGGACTGATTCACAAAACTTTGTTGCAACGATACTTCCCTTAGGAGTTTTAACTGACAACTCCCTTATTAAATCAAATTGGAAATATCTAATTTTCTTAGCAAACTGGGAAGATATGAAACAATGCGATGATCCAGAATCAAATAATGCATTTGCTAAACTTGAGGAAACCATTAAATTACCTGCCACCACGTCTTTCGGAGCTTCTACCTCAGCAGTAGTGATAGCATAAGCCTGGCCTTGATCCCTTGGCCTTTTCTGAGGTAAGTTCTCCTGACGCTTAGGACATGCATTTGCATAATGCCCCATCTCCCTGCAATTGTAGCACTGAACGTTGGTAGCTTCCTTCTTCCCCTTGCAATCATGAGCTTGGTGGCCTTTTTCACCACACTTGTAACAGACTCCCATTCCCTTCAGGCAAGCACCGGGGTGTTTCTTCCCGCACTTACCACAAGATGGATATTCAACCTTTCCCTTCTTCCCCTTATTTCCATTCCCAGATTGATCAGCAGGTATCTTCTTCTCTTGCTTTGCTTTAAAGTCATAAGACTTAGAGAATTCCTTTTCGGTCTTGATAGCACATGAGACAATGTCTTCGTACGATGAAAAGGATTGTGAGACTAATGCTCGACGGAGAAATGGTTTTAACCCATCAAAGAAACGATCAATCTTACTTCTTGGGTTGCGAATATAATCACCAGCGTACCTCGCTAACCTTGTAAAGTTAGCCTCATACTTTGTGACATTCTCATCCTCCTTTTGTCTCAGACTCAGAAATTGCCTTTCCATATCTGCTCGATGGTCGCGAGGAAAGTATTTTTCTAAAAACAGATCTTTGAACTCCCTCCATTCCATGTTTGATACTTCATCATCTTCCTTCATGTTTTGAATCAATGACCACCATTGATCAGCATCTCCAGTGAGGCGGTAAACTGCCATGGTAACTTTTTCCCTTTCACTACTCCCCAAAGCCTGAAATATTTTCTCTAGGGAAAATATCCATTGCTCAGCTACTAAGGGATTTGTACTCCCATTGAACGTTGGTGGTTGTTGTCTCATGAATCGATCTAACATTGATCCTCCACGCTGCGGATCAGGGTGCTCCATACGGGTAAGGTTATTATTCATAACCTGAGTAAGTTGTCCCAGTACGGTGATTAGCTGATCAGCACCAGTTGCATCACCAGCCCCACTATAATTATCTTGAGCAGGAGGGCAATCCCTACATGGAGTGCGTGCATTGATACGGTTTCCATTTCTTCCACTAGGCGCCATTTCTAAACAATGGCACAAACTAGATCAGTTTATGAATCAAAATACATAATCCCATACTTATAAAACACTTAACATAAATTGAACTATTTATGGATATAATCCATAATCATAAAAATGTTCTCTTTGAGGAAGTATATACTCATAAACCCTTCATAATGATTTGTAAAGATAATGAGAGTTATCCTAAGCATATCCCCCGGGAGTGTCGTAACCAAGAGTGCAGCAAGGCCCGTTGTCGTGCACCAGTTCCCGTTCGAGTCTAGCTCAAAGCGGTGTTTTCGGGTTTTACCCCTAGGTAAATCTGTGCCAGAGCCGCCTCTACCTGCTCGTATCCAGACAGGGATGTATTGCTCGGAAAACTCACAAAATCTCTACAATACCAAAATTCTAGGAAGTTCTTCTATACTAATCCTCAAAGTTCATCTTAGGTCTGCGTGCTCTAATCAGAGTTTATCTAAATCTAGTTTCCAAGGTTTGTACTAAACTTCCTCTGATACCAACTGTAACGCCCCGACCCCAGTTGCCTAGAGTCGGTGCATTAATTACATAACATTGGCATGATCACAAGAAAGATCCAATCTCGAAAGACCGATTGGTTTAGTAGCCTTGGAAACACTAGATATAATCATAAAGTTTTACATTACATTTCAAAGTGAAAAACTACTACAACAACAAAGTCTTCATATCCACACTATTAACCCCTCATAATATCCCTGCAAGTCATTCATAAATTACTTCTTCACTACCTGGGAAAAATAAAACATAGAAAAGGGGTGAGCTCAAATGCCCAGTAAGGATAACAATATAGCGGAACATTCAAAATAAGCATAAACATTTAAGGCAATGAATTACTAAAACAAAAGCCTTTTAAAATTGAACTTCAACATAGTATGGCAAAAGTAAAATGAAATAATGCCATTTACTTGTTCACATGGATATTCTACTAATCGAATAATCACATGCAATATCAATAACCACTTTCATAATGTTGGAATGCATAATGCCAGACTATCATAACCACATAGCCAAGGCCTCGTGCCAAGACTACAAATAAGATTTTGTCAAGGCCTTGTGCCAAGACACTAGTTTGTCTCATGAGACCTACCGATGCATCGAGGAGCTATAGCGGGCTCCACCCGTCACTTATTAAGTCCAATGCATTCCCATATGAAAAGGTTTAAACATAACATAAACATTCGTATTAAAACTAGCATACGAAATGTCAATAATTTCACAATAAACTATGAATGGTATAAAAATAGCACATCCACAGTCAAACATATCACAAAACCTTCAATACAATATAGAAGTTTTGTATCATAATAAATCAACTTCAAATAATCTTAAAATCCATCAAAGGATGTTGACATAGATGAAATCAAAATTCTTTTTAAAGAAATATCTCCTTTTATTTTGAAATAATTTAAGATCCATATAAAATAAAACATTTTCTTTGAAAATATTCTTATAAGCTTGTAAGGAAAGCTTTGAAGATTTTATAACGGCGTAAAATAACCGCACCCGCCGTATAAGTTAAAAAAAACATTCTTACCTCAATTCTGTCGAAAAGGTTAAAAAGGACATTGTTTTGAAAACGACGGAAAGATTCCTTTATAAACCTCTTATAAAAAGTCAAACAAGGGTATAA
Organism: Viscum album; assembly: GCA_963277665.1. Classification (NCBI taxonomy): domain Eukaryota; kingdom Viridiplantae; phylum Streptophyta; class Magnoliopsida; order Santalales; family Viscaceae; genus Viscum; species Viscum album. The sequence goes on along the minus strand of OY728143.1, from coordinate 953,193,940 downwards.
ATGACTTTAACCCATATTCTTGTAAATAGTAAAAATGTTTTGAAATACATTTTGAAGAAACATGGATGTGGATGATAAAGAAATCCCAGTAGATTATTACGTATAAACAACCTCGGATAATGAAGAGATTGTGAAATAACCCTTACCTTGTACTTTTCCTTGGTTGTGGTAGGTTAACCTCCTGTATAATGGTGAAATAATTGTTATTAAATTATACAAGAATCATATACATTAATATGATATCATATATGATCTTTTAATATTGATTTGATAATAATATCTTAGTATTATCGTTGTTTCGGGTGTTAACTTACTTGTTTTCTTTCATATGTTTTGTTACGTAAGACATGTTTGTAAAGGATAGGTTGTATATTATTCATATCCAGAATGATATCAAGTCCTTAAACATCATTTTTAAATCATCAAATGATAATTATACTTGAATGGATACGATGGAGAATGAATCTCATCGCGTTCGTGGAGACGGTAGTCCGTACGTACGCACGAGCGACAATATCATTCTTTTGATATTAAAATAATATATAAATGGATGGTATATCATATATACAGAATCATTAACATGTTATATTTATTATTTACATGAGTTACACATCATTATTATACCCATCCAAATAATATTATATTGAATAACAATTACACCACGACGTGGAGACGGTAAGCCGTACGTACGCACGTATGGTGACATGTTATTCAAAGGGTGGATAGAATACTGAATATGATTGTACCATATTTATAATAACATCACAGTATATGTGAGATACTGGGGTTATTATTTCAGAATGGTAAGAACAAAGGAAGAAGAAGTGGAAGAAGAAATGAACTTAGAAAAGGGTGGTGAAATCATTACCTCTTCTTCGGGTTCTTCCTTTTGATTTGATCAAAAGGGATCCTTAGGTTGGCTTTCTGATCAAAAGAAGGCCTCTAGGTTGTAGTGAGGGATGTTGGGAGAGTATTTGGGCAGAGTTTGGCCGAACCAAAAGGCTTTGAAGGTGTGAAGAAATGAGAAGGAGGAGTGCCCTTTTATAAGAGGGGTGAGGGGCACCTTTGGAAAAGCTAGAAATATTAATTTATAATAAATTCATATTAGGTTTCTAAAGGCTCCAAAGTTGACTATTCAAAGGATGAGGTGGGGATAGGTCGAAAACAACTCATCCAATAGAATTTAGACAGGTTTGGGTACTTATATTAACCTTATCTTTAAGTATTAACTCTAAGTTAATTAGTTTCACTTTTACAATGTCTCTTTGTATTTTTATATAATATGGTTAATAAACTTACTATATACATCCAAGAGACCCCCAAGTGGTCCATTAATGATTAACCTATCATAATATAAGTCTCTTGGCCGAACCTTAGATTTTTAGGAATTTAATATCAATTAATAATATAATATTTGTTTTAAGAACTCTTTTATGTCAATTTTGACACTATTCAATAGTTGATTTTTGTGAAACTCATAACAGATTGATTACTTCAAAAAAAGTCCATTAAATCAATCCTAATATATCATATTATCCTAGAAAATAAGTTTAATTCATTAAAAGTTTCATATTATATTTATTTGGGTATTTATAATATCAATTATGTTAATTTTTTACTATTTTAGTAATTACTGCATCATCATTGTGTCATAAATAAAATAAATTATTTAATGTCTAAAAATTATAAATAAAACATCATTATGTAGGAAATCCTTTTAGCTTTCTAATGAATATTTATAATCTAAAATCCAACTTATATAACCCTATGTAACAATTGTTTTGCTAAAAGATATATGCTTGTGTCATTTTTGTATTCATTTTGACTTAATTAAAATAAAGTGTCATTATCACTTACAAGTGGATCCATGGGGTCCCAAAATTGACACAAGGATGCCCATGGTCGACCCTGTATCAACCAATAGGGTTAAGACACGTTTTAGGGTAATTTAGTATTATTATAATATTATTTTTTTAACCCTTATTTACCGGATTTACCCTTTAACCATGGTAAATAAAATATTTACCGCAGTAATTATTCAAAATGTGTAAAAATAAAAGTTACCTATTTACACAGTTTGAACATCCTGATTCCAAATATGGAATCCATTTTCCTAAATTCAAAACACAGAAGTCGCAGAAATTAATTTAAAATTAATTCCCGCTGTCAAAACAAAAAGCGTGTTTTTTAAGAGATAATAACTATCAAAAGATTGACACTTGTTTATGTTCGGTTTAATTGTAAAATTATGTCCAATGACCAACATTATATTAAATGGTAAAAATATATTCTAAATATACTTTAAAAACCACTCAAATTCATAATTTATCACTATTAATTATTTTGATTAAAAAAGTTGTTTTCAATTAAAATTTAGTAATTTTCACTATTCATCAAAATATGAAAGTTATCCGAAAAGTACCAAAATTTCACCCTAGACTAATTTCGATATTCCGAATCCAAAAATGAAGTCCATTTTGAAATATAAAATATATATGATTTCAAAAAGTAGGTATTACTATTCACAACGGCTAGTTTAATTAGTTGTGGTGTGTGTTAGAACTCGAGGTTGCGTACAACACACGCTATCGCATTATTCGAAGGGAAACGTACCGTAGAAGCTTGGGGTGTTACATTCTCCCCTCCTTAAAATAATTGCGTCCTCGCAATTTCTAGGGTATTACTGCATAAAAAAACTCGGGTGGTTCTTCATCATAAGTTCCTCGGGTTCCCACGTTGCCTCTTCCATCTTATGATTTCTCCACAAAACTTTTACCAGACGCGTCGTCCGGTTTCTCAGTACTTGTTCTCTTGTATCAAGAATCCTGACGGGCTCTTCGCAATAAGACAGATCGGGTTCCAGTTCTAATTCCTCATAGGTGAGTACATGCGTCGGATCAGGCATGTATTTCCTCAATAGAGATACGTGGAATACATCGTGAACTTTGGAGAGACTTGGCAGCATTGCCAATCAGTAAGCTACAACCCCAATTCGTTCTAGAATTTCGAAAGGTCCGATGTACCTGGGACTCAATTTACCTTTCTTACCAAAACGTATGACTCCCTTCCACGGAGATACCTTCAGAAAAACATGATCACCGACTTGAAATTCCAAATCCTTCCTTCGATTATCGGCATAGCTCTTCTGCCTACTTTGAGCTGCTTTAATGTGATTTTGGATTACCTTCACCTTTTCCACCGTTTCCTCCACCATTTCTGGGCCTACAAGTTTTCTTTCACCAACGTCATCCCAACAGGTTGGTGTACGACATCTCTTTCCGTATAACGCTTCATATGGTGCCATCTGAATACTCGAATGGAAGCTATTGTTATGGGAAAATTCTACTAGTGGTAAATATTGATCCCACATACCCTGAAAGTCAAGTGAGCAAGATCTCAACATGTCTTCTAAGGTCTGAATAGTCCGTTCTGATTGTCCGTCTGTCTGAGGGTGGTAAGCAGTGCTCAAATGAAGTTCAGTATCCAGGGATTTCTGAAGACTTTTCCAAAATCTTGAAGTAAAACGGGGATCACGATCAGAAACAATCGATAGGGGTACTCCATGAAGTCTCACAACTTCATTAATATATAGTCTTGCTAGACGTTCCAGGGGTAGATCTTCTCTTATAGCAAGAAAATGTGTTGACTTGGTAAGACGATCAACAATCACCCATATTGCATCATTCCTTCTAGGAGTCTTTGGTAGCCCCATGACAAAGTCCATCGTAACATTGTCCCATTTCCACTCCGGTATGGGAAGAGGTTGCATGACTCCTCCAGGATGTTGCCTTCCAGCTTTCACTTGTTGACAAACCATACACCTTGACACAAAATCAGCAATCTCCCTCTTCATGTTGTCCCACCAAAAATGTTCCTTCAAATCCCTATACATTTTGGTGCTCCCAGGGTGTATAGAGAAATTGGAACTATGAGCATCATCCAGCAATTCCCTTTTTAGATCAGGTATATTGGGAACACAAAGTCTCTTCCCGAATTTCAAAATTCCACCTTCATACGCAAAGTCTCTTAATCTCCCATCATTCACAGCTTTAATCTTCTTCTGAAATTCTTCATCATCGGTCTGAGAACTCTTAATCCTTTCTAGTAAAGATGGTTTGGCAACCATTTGAAAAAGCATTGATGTTTCACCTTCCCTGGTTATTCCCATGTCCATCTTCACTAGATCCATGAAAATTGGATCCCTTTCAATTCTCATCATGTTCAGAACTCCATGGTCTTTTCTGCTCAAAGCATCTGCCACCTTGTTTGCCTTCCCCGGGTGGTAGTGTATCGTACAATCATAATCCTTGAGTAATTCAAGCCATCTCCTTTGCCTCATGTTGAGTTCTTTTTGTGAGAAAATATACTTCAAACTCTTGTGATCAGTATAAATCTCACATTTTTCACCATAGAGGTAGTGCCTCCATATCTTCAAAGCAAAGATCACAGCTGCTAACTCAAGATCATGAGTAGGATAGTTTTGTTCATGAATTTTCAACTGTCGTGATGCATAGGCAATAACTCTATCATTCTGCATAAGGACACAGCCAAGTCCTTTCTTTGATGCATCACTATAAATAACGAACCCATCATTCCCCGATGGTAGAGTCAATATAGGAGCATTGACTAATCTTCTCTTCAGTTCTTCGAAACATTATTCACACTCTTTTGTCCAAACAAATTTAACCCCTTTACGTGTGAGCTTCGTTAATGGGTTAGCCAATCGGGCAAAATTCTGGACGAAACGTCGATAATAACCTGCCAAACCAATAAAACTACGTACCTCAGTTATACTCGTAGGTGCTGGCCATTCTTGGATTGCCTTGGTCTTAGAAGGATCAACAGAGATTCCATCTTTAGAGACAATATGGCCAAGAAAAGAAATCTCATGAAGCCAGAATTCACACTTGCTAAACTTCCCATATAATTCATGCCTCCTCAGAGTCTTCAAGATAATGCGCAAGTGATTTTCATGATCTTCGTAGGTTTTGGAGTATACCAAGATATCATCAATAAATACCACCACAAATTCATCGAGATACTCCTTGAAAACTCTATTCATCAGATCCATGAATACAGAGGGTGCATTAGTCAATCCAAACGGCATTACAGTAAACTCGTAATGCCCGTACCTGGTTCGAAATGTTGTCTTCGGAATGTCTTCCTTCTTCACACACAACTGATGGTATCCAGATCGAAGGTCAATCTTTGAAAAGTATTGAGCTCCATGCAGTTGGTCAAATAAATCATCAATACGAGGTAGGGGATACTTGTTCTTTATCGTTATAGCATTGATCTCCCTGTAGTCGATACATAACCTCATAGATCCATCTTTCTTTTTAACAAAAAGAACAGGGGCTCCCCATGGAGAAACACTAGGGCGAATAAATCCCTTATTACTCAATTCCTCTAGTTGTTTCTTTAGTTCGACTAGCTCTACAGTGGCCATTCTATAAGGGGTCTTCGATATAGGCCTTGATCCAGGAATTAAATCAATGGAAAACTCTACTTCTCGTTCTGGAGGATGTCCAGGTAAATCTTCCGGAAATACATCTACAAACTCTTTCACAATAGGTACATCCTCTATTTGAACATTTCTTTCCTCACCGACAGTTATTTCATTCTCTTCCTCCCCGATAATTGAATTAAGTTGAGCTACAGGGGGTGGATCTAAATAAGAATTAGGTGGTGACGATTCTGCTCTAAAAATAAGGTGCTCCTTATCATTATCATCAAGAATCGTAACCTCTTTCTTCTTACAATAAATCTTCGCATCATAGTCCGAAAGCCAGTCCATACTGAGGATTATATCAAACTCGATCATAGGTATGACGATGAGATCAGCAGATAAAGAAAATTTATGTGCTCTAATGGGGACTGATTCACAAAACTTTGTTGCAACGATACTTCCCTTAGGAGTTTTAACTGACAACTCCCTTATTAAATCAAATTGGAAATATCTAATTTTCTTAGCAAACTGGGAAGATATGAAACAATGCGATGATCCAGAATCAAATAATGCATTTGCTAAACTTGAGGAAACCATTAAATTACCTGCCACCACGTCTTTCGGAGCTTCTACCTCAGCAGTAGTGATAGCATAAGCCTGGCCTTGATCCCTTGGCCTTTTCTGAGGTAAGTTCTCCTGACGCTTAGGACATGCATTTGCATAATGCCCCATCTCCCTGCAATTGTAGCACTGAACGTTGGTAGCTTCCTTCTTCCCCTTGCAATCATGAGCTTGGTGGCCTTTTTCACCAACACTTGTAACAGACTCCCATTCCCTTCAGGAAAGCACCGGGGTGTTTCTTCCCGCACTTACCACAATATGGATATTCAACCTTTCCCTTCTTCCCCTTATTTCCATTCCCAGATTGATCAGCAGGTCTCTTCTTCTCTTGCTTTGCTTTAAAGTCATAAGACTTAGAGAATTCCTTTTCGGTCTTGATAGCACATGAGACAATGTCTTCGTACGATGAAAAGGATTGTGAGACTAATGCTCGACGGAGAAATGGTTTTAACCCATCAAAGAAACGATCAATCTTACTTCTTGGGTTGCGAATATAATCACCAGCGTACCTCGCTAACCTTGTAAAGTTAGCCTCATACTTTGTGACATTCTCATCCTCCTTTTGTCTCAGACTCAGAAATTGCCTTTCCATATCTGCTCGATGGTCGTGAGGAAAGTATTTTTCTAAAAACAGATCTTTGAACTCCCTCCATTCCATGTTTGATACTTCATCATCTTCCTTCATGTTTTGAATCAATGACCACCATTGATCAGCATCTCCAGTGAGGCGGTAAACTGCCATGGTAACTTTTTCCCTTTCACTACTCCCCAAAGCCTGAAATATTTTCTCTAGGGAAAATATCCATTGCTCAGCTACTAAGGGATTTGTACTCCCATTGAACGTTGGTGGTTGTTGTCTCATGAATCGATCTAACATTGATCCTCCACGCTGCGGATCAGGGTGCTCCATACGGGTAAGGTTATTATTCATAACCTGAGTAAGTTGTCCCAGTACGGTGATTAGCTGATCAGCACCAGTTGCATCACCAGCCCCACTATAATTATCTTGAGCAGGAGGGCAATCCCTACATGGAGTGCGTGCATTGATACGGTTTCCATTTCTTCCACTAGGCGCCATTTCTAAACAATGGCATAAACTAGATCAGTTTATGAATCAAAATACATAATCCCATACTTATAAAACACTTAACATAAATTGAACTATTTATGGATATAATCCATAATCATAAAAATGTTCTCTTTGAGGAAGTATATACTCATAAACCCTTCATAATGATTTGTAAAGATAATGAGAGTTATCCTAAGCATATCCCCCGGGAGTGTCGTAACCAAGAGTGCAGCAAGGCCCGTTGTCGTGCACCAGTTCCCGTTCGAGTCTAGCTCAAAGCGGTGTTTTCGGGTTTTACCCCTAGGTACATCTGTGCCAGAGCCGCCTCTACCTGCTCGTATCCAGACAGGGATGTATTGCTCGGAAAACTCACAAAATCTCTACAATACCAAAATTCTAGGAAGTTCTTCTATACTAATCCTCAAAGTTCATCTTAGGTCTACGTGCTCTAATCAGAGTTTATCTAAATCTAGTTTCCAAGGTTTGTACTAAAATTCCTCTGATACCAACTGTAACACCCCGACCCCAGTTGCCTAGATTCGGTGCATTAATTACATAACATTGGCATGATCACAAGAAAGATCCAATCTCGAAAGACCGATTGGTTTAGTAGCCTTGGAAACACTAGATATAATCATAAAGTTTTACATTACATTTCAAAGTGAAAAACTACTACAACAACAAAGTCTTCATATCCACACTATTAACCCCTCATAATATCCCTGCAAGTCATTCATAAATTACTTCTTCACTACCTGGGAAAAATAAAACATAGAAAAGGGGTGAGCTCAAATGCCCAGTAAGGATAACAATATAGCGGAACATTCAAAATAAGCATAAACATTTAAGGCAATGAATTACTAATACAAAAGCCTTTTAAAATTGAACTTCAACATAGTATGGCAAAAGTAAAATGAAATAATGCCATTTACTTGTTCACATGGATATTCTACTAATCGAATAATCACATGCAATATCAATAACCACTTTCATAATGTTGGAATGCATAATGCCAGACTATCATAACCACATAGCCAAGGCCTCGTGCCAAGACTACAAATAAGATTTTGTCAAGGCCTTGTGCCAAGACACTAGTTTGTCTCATGAGACCTACCGATGCATCGAGGAGCTATAGCGGGCTCCACCCGTCACTTATTAGGTCCAATGCATTCCCATATGAAAAGGTTTAAACATAACATAAACATTCGTATTAAAACTAGCATACGAAATGTCAATAATTTCACAATAAACTATGAATGGTATAAAAATATCACATCCACAGTCAAACATATCACAAAACCTTCAATACAATATAGAAGTTTTGTATCATAATAAATCAACTTCAAATAATCTTAAAATCCATTAAAGGATGTTGACATAGATGAAATCAAAATTCTTTTTAAAAAAATATCTCCTTTTATTTTGAAATAATTTAAGATCCATATAAAATAAAACATTTTCTTTGAAAATATTCTTATAAGCTTGTAAGGAAAGCTTTGAAGATTTTATAACGGCGTAAAATAACCGCACCCGCCGTATAAGTTAAAAAAAACATTCTTACCTCAATTCTGTCGAAAAGGTTAAAAAGGACATTGTTTTGAAAACGACGGAAAGATTCCTTTATAAACCTCTTATAAAAAGTCAAAAAAGGGTATAAATGACTTTAACCCATATTCTTGTAAATAGTAAAAATGTTTTGAAATACATTTTGAAGAAACATGGATGTGGATGATAAAGAAATCCCAGTAGATTATTACGTATAAACAACCTCGGATAATGAAGAGATTGTGAAATAAACCTTACCTTGTACTTTTCCTTGGTTGTGGTAGGTTAACCTCCTGTATAATGGTGAAATAATTGTTATTAAATTATACAAGAATCATATACATTAATATGATATCATATATGATCTTTTAATATTGATTTGATAATAATATCTTAGTATTATCGTTGTTTCGGGTGTTAACTTACTTGTTTTCTTTCATATGTTTTGTTACGTAAGACATGTTTGTAAAGGATAGGTTGTATATTATTCATATCCAGAATGATATCAAGTCCTTAAACATCATTTTTAAATCATCAAATGATAATTATACTTGAATGGATACGATGGAGAATGAATCTCATCGCGTTCGTGGAGACGGTAGTCCGTACGTACGCACGAGCGACAATATCATTCTTTTGATATTAAAATAATATATAAATGGATGGTATATCATATATACAGAATCATTAACATGTTATATTTATTATTTACATGAGTTACACATCATTATTATACCCATCCAAATAATATTATATTGAATAACAATTACACCACGACGTGGAGACGGTAAGCCGTACGTACGCACGTATGGTGACATGTTATTCAAAGGGTGGATCGAATACTGAATATGATTGTACCATATTTATAATAACATCACAGTATATGTGAGATACTGGGGTTATTATTTCAGAATGGTAAGAACAAAGGAAGAAGAAGTGGAAGAAGAAATGAACTTAGAAAAGGGTGGTGAAATCATTACCTCTTCTTCGGGTTCTTCCTTTTGATTTGATCAAAAGGGATCCTTAGGTTGGCTTTCTGATCAAAATAAGGCCTCTAGGTTGTAGTGAGGGATGTTGGGAGAGTATTTGGGCAGAGTTTGGCCGAACCAAAAGGCTTTGAAGGTGTGAAGAAATGAGAAGGAGGAGTTCCCTTTTATAAGAGGGGTGAGGGGCACCTTTGGAAAAGCTAGAAATATTAATTTATAATAAATTCATATTCGGTTTCTAAAGGCTCCAAAGTTGACTATTCAAAGGATGAGGTGGGGATAGGTCGAAAACAACTCATCCAATAGAATTTAGACAGGTTTGGGTACTTATATTAACCTTATCTTTAAGTATTAACTCTAAGTTAATTAGTTTCACTTTTACAATGTCTCTTTGTATTTTTATATAATATGGTTAATAAACTTACTATATACATCCAAGCGACCCCCAAGTGGTCCATTAATGATTAACCTATCATAATATAAGTCTCTTGGCCGAACCTTAGATTTTTAGGAATTTAATATCAATTAATAATATAATATTTGTTTTAAGAACTCTTTTATGTCAATTTTGACACTATTCAATAGTTGATTTTTGTGAAACTCATAACAGATTGATTACTTCAAAAAAAGTCCATTAAATCAATCCTAATATATCATATTATCCTAGAAAATTAGTTTAATTCATTAAAAGTTTCATATTATATTTATTTGGGTATTTATAATATCAATTATGTTAATTTTTTACTATTTTAGTAATTACTGCATCATCATTGTGTCATAAATAAAATAAATTATTTAATGTCTAAAAATTATAAATAAAACATCATTATGTAGGAAATCTTTTTAGCTTTCTAATGAATATTTATAATCTAAAATCCAACTTATATAACCCTATGTAACAATTGTTTTGCTAAAAGATATATGCTTGTGTCATTTTTGTATTCATTTTGACTTAATTAAAATAAAGTGTCATTATCACTTACAAGTGGATCCATGGGGTCCCAAAATTGACACAAGGATGCCCATGGTCGACCATGTATCAACCAATAGGGTTAAGACACGTTTTAGGGTAATTTAGTATTATTATAATATTATTTTTTTAACCCTTATTTACCGGATTTACCCTTTAACCATGGTAAATAAAATATTTACCGCAGTAATTATTCAAAATGTGTAAAAATAAAAGTTACCTATTTACACAGTTTGAACATCCTGATTCCAAATATGGAATCCATTTTCCTAAATTCAAAACACAGAAGTGGCAGAAATTAATTTAAAATTAATTCCCGCTGTCAAAACAAAAAGCGTGTTTTTTAAGAGATAATAACTATCAAAAGATTGACACTTGTTTATGTTCGGTTTAATTGTAAAATTATGTCCAATGACCAACATTATATTAAATGGTAAAAATATATTCTAAATATACTTTAAAAACCACTCAAATTCATAATTTATCACTATTAATTATTTTGATTAAAAAAGTTGTTTTCAATTAAAATTTAGTAATTTTCACTATTCATCAAAATATGAAAGTTATCCGAAAAGTACCAAAATTTCACCCTAGACTAATTTCGATATTCCGAATCCAAAAATGAAGTCCATTTTGAAATATAAAATATATATGATTTCAAAAAGTAGGTATTACTATTCACAACGGCTAGTTTAATTAGTTGTGGTGTGTGTTAGAACTCGAGGTTGCGTACAACACACGCTATCGCATTATTCGAAGGGAAACGTACCGTAGAAGCTTGGGGTGTTACAGTAAAATTAAATTTTATGAAAAATTCAGTTTTTTTAACTACCACTTAGTAGTTTCACTATTCATCAAAAATTGATGTTTTTCAGAACAATGCCAAAATTTCATCCTAAGCTATATTTCATATTCCGAACTCAAAAATGAAGTCTATTTTTCTAAATTCATAACATAGAGGTTGCATTAATTAATTTTATAATTAAATCCCGCAGTTAAAACAAATAGCGTGTTTTTAAGAAACAATATCTATCAAAAGATTGACACTAGTTTATAACTGGTTTAAATGTGAAATTACATCCAATGACCAACATTGTATTAAATTGTAAAAATATATTCTAAATACACTTTAAAACCACTCAAATTAATAATTTATCAATATTAATTATTTCGATTAAAAAAGTTGTTTTTAATTAAAATTTAGTAATTTTCACTATTCATCAGAATATGAAAGTTATCCGAAATGTACCAAAATTTCACCTTAGGCTAAATTCGATATTCCGAATCCAAAAATGAAATCAATTTTGAAAAATAAAATTTACAAAATTTCAAAAAGTGGTTATTACTATTCATAATGGCTAGTTTTAATAACATTTTAATAGCATATCGCTGTTTAGTGAAACTCGTTATTGCGTACTACACACACTATCGAGGAAGGTCGCGATTGCGTGTAATGCAAGGCAAGTCAAGGATGCGGGTTGTGCAAGATCCTTTTCGTGTAGCGTACAACACAAGACATTAGTGAAATAAAAAGAATATTTTTAATAAAATCTCGGGCTGTTACATTCCTGTCCCCATAAGCCCTTGATACGAAAATAGACTTCCAACTTCCAGTCTTTATAGAAACCCTCTCATATGGATCATATTTACCATCTTCCTTTGGCCATAAGAGGTTTATTATAACAATGTTCCTATGTGGTCCCAAAATAAAATTCCAATAAGAAAACAATCTAGAAAAGGATTCCTTAGAACCACCAACTCTCAAAAATTTTACAAATAATAAGAAAAAGAAGTTTACAACTATATATCTATGGATGACTTGAGTTTTGAATGAAATAAACCAATGAAGAACTATTCAAATGACACGTTATTTGCAATAAATTATCATGTGGTCAAATTTCAATGTTGTTGCAATGACCTTGGATATCTATCACTTGACATATGTAACTAAATGTTTGACAATGTATTCATTAACAACATTAAAGTGATAAAGAAGTTCCATACGATGGAGATTACTTATCTGTATTTTAATTGTAAACATAGGTTTCCCAATGGATTTCATTATCTATTATTTATATGATAATCCTTATGAGATCTACTCCAATGATCAGTACAAAAAAACAATACAATAGTCATGACTCTTGACAACAACAAAACAAGAAAAAAGTATAACTCCTAGTATTATTAATGGTATGTATGATGTATCAAACACATACTCTATCTAAGGACCATAATGTAGATTAGTAAATTTATATTCATAATAATTTGGAAATATTTCTATGTATTGTCAAAAGAAAATATATTCTAAAAAAATATACCAAAACAATGGGGACATAAAAAGATAGAAAAAATGTTTAAAGATTTTTTTTGTAATTTCCAAAGCTATATGAATGGAAATTTAAGAAGTAGAAATTCATACTCAACAATATCAACATTTTGGGAAAGTTAAAACTCCAAAATGTAAATGAAAAATAACTTAAAAAATATACACACCTTTGTTCTTTTAAGAACATCATATTCAAATTTATTGTTTAACCATAACTCCCACTGAGATTGTAACTATTCTTAATATGGTTCTTAATATGATGAATCATATTAGAATAGTTATTCATGAATAAAAATTATCCCCCTTAGGATAATATATTCCCCTAAAGATAAACCAACATTTCTTTTATAGTCATTTTCCACCATTGTACACATTTTCCATTTTAGATAAAACCCCATAACCCTTAATATATCATTCCAATATAAATATACTTTATCCTATATTGTAAAAATATTCAACCCTTTTTTTATTTTCAAAAATAATGGGATGAATTCAATGATTCATGAAAGGTTAGAAAATATACGATATGAAATAGTATATTTAAGTAACTAAACATCAATGATGAGTATGAAAGAACATATAACCAATCCAAATTGGAAAAAATTCAAGAATAAAGTAATTGGATGAGAAGATAATTCAATAAATATTCAAATGTTTTATAGAAATAAATACATATGATGGTTCAATAGAAATAAACTCAACCATTCTTCATCAATATCTTTACAAAATTTTTTATCTTCTTGAACTCATGGTGATATTTCTATATCATTGAAATTATTTATCCTTGAGTATGATATTTAGTATTTACCCTTTTTTATTCCTTAGATAAATAATTATTATGATCCCCCATTATGATTGTCTCATGTTCACATGATCAGATTCTACTCATCTCTAATTCTACATCTCGAAGGTTTTTTTGCCAAGGAATTTTTCAATTTGATCCGTTAATCTATGGAATCAATTAATTCTTCAAAAAAGTTACAAAATCTTAACACTTTAATCTATGTATAATGAAAACATGTTGAAGTTATTGAATAACTCTGATATAAGTGTCTTTAATTCATCAAACTCAATTTTGATCTTGTTAGACAACTAAACCATCTGATTGCATGATATTTTTTGAGTATTTAAATTTTCTTGAAATATATTTAACTCAACTTCAATCCAAATCAATGACTCTATAATAACTTTTAATGATTCCAATTTTCACTATGTTTATTCTCAATGAGTTGGAACTTTGCTTCAGGATTTGGATAATATAGAATAGGGTATTTTAATATTTTCAAGATATGAAAATTATTTTCAAAACATTTTTTTGATATTATTCTTGTAGAGTCCGATTGTTAGGTGTTAGGTTGAAAAAATTTAGTTCTAGTGGATCTGACTTCCACTTATTTTACTTTATTTTGATCATTCATTGGAAGTTCTTGTTCACCTTCATAAGAAATATTTTTTTTCTTCCGAGAGTTCAATGATGGGCACATCATTATATTATTTGTCTCTTTAATCATCTTCTGTTTTTGTATATTGATCATATTCATATTCCATTGATAACGATTATGATTTATTATAATTATAATGAATTTTATTCTTTATAACTAGCAGATTATTCATCCTTATCTGTCATGGATGGTAAAATTTAGGATGATGATGATGATGATGATGATGAATCCGATTATTCCTTATCTGACATGGTTTCTTCTTTTGTATCTCCTTCCTTTTCTTCTTCTTCCACTCACTGTTCTTTTTCTTCTAATTCAATATATAATTTTAATTCTTCATATTCCACTTATTTATTTCCATATTATTCTATTTATTTTCCTTTTAAATTAAATACTTCATAAAATACATTATTGAGCTTTTCTTCCTTCCATTTTTCTGTTATAAGAGTTCATTTCCCAGTTGCTTACAAATATAATCACCTTGTTGGTACTGATCCATTAACAATAACTTTTTCTTCCCCTTTAATTTCCAAAAAAGGAAAAAATAAGAATAACTGAATTTTCATGAAAAGTTAATCAGCATGTGGAATAATCTAATTTCTATTGGAAGTGATAAAGATAAAATTCTCAGAATCTTTTAGACTCATATCAATTTTTTTTCAAATAGTATTTCTTCTTACAACCGTTTATTTTGTTTCATTATTTAATATTCTTTTCCCAATAGTATAGAATCCTTGATTTTTAGTTGTTTTTCCTCTATAGGATCGAATCCGATCCCCAGGATTCGTTTGAGCCTTATGTTTCAAAATTTCTTCAAACACATCATAGGACATCTTATTATCGTTCATTCACATGATCGGAGGATCTGTCTCTACCTTACCCTTTTTCTTATTATCTACCCCCACTTTCCATTATTTCTAAGAATCTGAGGCAACCCTATAAAATTTCTAAACAGATGTATTGGACCTAACATAAAAAACCAATTTTATTATAGACATCGTATCATCACTAATAATGAAATTTTCTTCTCGAACTGGATACGATGTGTTTTCAACATTGAATACCTCCACACACTTAATAACCATTTTTATATTGAAATATAGGAAAGTTATAATATTTAAATTAATGGATGTTGTTTAAATGTTCTCCATAGTGGTAAAACTAAACTTTATAAGGTTTATTTTCCTCATATTCACAATATAATCATGATTAAAAATATCAGATATCTTTAAAGTATCTCCTTCGTCCTTTTATCAGAATCAAGTATCCTTGCATACAATGAGATTATACATTGTTTTCTAGAGTCAGATTATATACTTTTCCAGTTTTAGAATATTCTAAAAACAGATATTTTTCATCTTTCTTATTATTAAAAGTTATAAGACTATTCATAAGGCTATGAGAATAAAAATACGCATCCATTTCTGATGGAATTAAAAATACATCATCAATTGTTTTGGTAAGACAACTTATACCTATTTCAGAACATTTGGAAAGAAACATTATCTTTATAATCATCTTTATTAAACTGTAATGATGCATAAAACTCAGAAACTAATTATAGATAATAAAAATCAAAATCTTTATCATCATTTTCAAAAAATACTAATTCCCATCCTTAAAACGAGATGATTTTATTGAGATTGGAGTCATATTTATCAAACCATGATTATTCAACCAAATCATCATTGAAAACAAGCCACATATATAACATACCATACTCACCATTGGATCTCAAATATGAAACCAAATAATGGATGAAACCGAAAACATTTTTACTAAAAACATGAAGGCTTCATCAACTTAAGGAAAAACCCTAGATAACCAATGTGGGACATGGGGTGACAATCACTTATATAGATTCTAGGGTGATGAATCATCTTCCACATGATAATCAATGGTTGAGAATAAAAAACATTCTGATTTGATGGTTCGGATTGATCCAAATTAAATCTTAATTTTTTTTCAACTCTCAATATTTTTAATACATGTATCAAAGTGATAATGAGTATAATGAGAAATATTTATCTTTTTAAAAAAAATAATGTTATTATAAAACTAATAGTATAGAAACAATATCAATTGTAAAATAATGTAATGAAATATTGAAAAATTACGAAGAATATAAGAGTGCCTTTTGAGTGGAATGTTTCATTGGTATGATTAACCTCTTCTTCTTGATTTCTTTAAACAGATTATTAAATTTTTGAGTATGAAAATATGGATATGATAGATTTAAACATAAAAATACTTATTATCATTTTTATGAAAACATATTATGAATGTTTTTATCCAAAAAAATTTCAATAAAAAATGAGTATAGAAAACATTATAACAATATTTGTGTTCGAATATCATTTTTCAAAAATATGATTCTAACATATTTATATAAAATATGAGTATGATGAATATCATTATAATTAAATTTTAAGAAATATTAAACAAAAAATTAGAAAACTAAAATAATTTAGAAATACTAAATATTTTAAAGAACAAAAAACATATGTACTCCCCCTATTAATAGGAGTTACTTAATGTAAGGAGATTGTTAAACAAGAAGTAGATATAAATGATTACATTACATTGATAATTCCTAGCTTATATTGGATATATTCAAATCTATCGAAACTCAAAGTTTTAGTAAAAATGTCAGCAAGATGATTTTTATCTGATGAATTATAAAATTATATATCTATTTAGTGTGTGATCCCAAAATAAATGGTTTCTTATATCTATGTGTTTATCACATGAGTGATGTGATGAGTATTTACATAAAAAATTCCACATGTATTATCATAATGTATTTGATTTTTAGTAAAATTCATGCCATAGTCAGTGAGTGTGTGTTGCTTCACAAGAATTGAGCACAGTAAATTCCAACTACCACATATTTGGCTTTAGTAGTGGAATGTGCTATAGAGTTTTGTTTCTTAAAATACCAAGAAGAATTTCTTATGAAATGAAATGTTCTAGATTCACTTTTCCAATCCATTCAACATCCACCAAAGTCATCATCTGAATAAAATTAAATTCAAAATCATTTCTTGGAGAATAGAAAAGTCCTAAATCCATAGTTCTATAAAGATAATGAAAAAAATGATTTACATCTTTAGATGGGATCACTACGGGAAAAATGGTCTTTTGCAACAGGTTACATGGGACAAGAATAGATCATGTCGAAGAAGTTATTTGTGACGGGGAACATATCATGTCACAAATAACTTATTATTTGCGACTAGATAAGGGTTCTCATCGCAGAAGGTTGGGCGTGGTTTTCACGTCAAACCGAGGGAAGGGTATTTGCGACGGAAGGGGGGGTGCCTCCCTATCGCAAATACCTGGTGGTGATAAATACTATTTGTGACAGGTCCCGTCGCACCGCCGACAGTAATTAATGCAATCGAAGGTATTTGTGATGGGTCCCGTCGCAAATAGTATTATTTGTGGCGGACTTCCCATTGCAAATAGTACCCCGGCAAATAATCTTACCTATATATATACCCCTATCTGTTTTTTTCATTCTTCCTCTCAATTTCTATTTTCTCTCTCTCTAAACTCTAATTTTAGAGTTAAAATTTTTCTGAGTTAAATTTTTTTACGAACAAGTTTTGAAGTCATCTACACTTATAAGAGATTAAGTTTAATGGTATTTATGCTTTAATAAATTTATTATTTATTGATTTCTTTATATTAATATTAATTATTAATAATTATTTGTAATTTAATTCGATTTAGATTGATTGGTCATCAATATTTATTTGTAATAATAAATTGAAATTATTAGTAATTATTAGTAATTAATAATTATTAAAGATAATTAGTAATGAATAGTAATATATTAGTAATAATTAGTAATAAATAGTAATAAATAGTAATAAATTGTAATAAATTGTAATAAATTGTAATAAATTGTAATAAATACTAATAAATAGTAATACATTGTAATAGTTAGTAGTAGAGAGTAATAATTTGTAGTAATTAAGAATAATTATTAATAATTAGGAATAATTAGTAATAACAAGTAATAATTTGTAATAATTTGTAATAATTTGTAATAATTAGAAATAAATAGTAATAATTAGTAATAATTAGTAATAATTAGTAATAAATTTTATGAAATTGTAATAAATAATAGTAAACACTAATAAATAGTCATAATTATTAATAAATAGCAATAATTAGTAATAATTAGTAATAATTAGTAACAATTAGTAATAATTAGCAATAATTAGTAATAAATAGTAATAAATAGTAATAAATAGTTACAAATAAGAATAAAAAGTAATAAGTAGTAATAAAGAGTAATAAATAGAAATAAATAGTAACAAGTAGTAATAAATAGTAATAATTATTAATAACTAGTAACAATTAATAATAATTAGTAATAATTAGTAATAATTAATAATAATTAGAAATAATTAGTAATAATTAGTAATAATTAGAAATAATTAGTAATAATTAGTAATAATTTGTAATAAATAGTAATAAATAGTAATAAATAGTAATAAATATTAATAATTAGTAATAATTAGTAATAATTAGTAAAAATTAGTAATAGTTAGTAATAATTAGTAATAGTTAGTAATAATTAGTAATAATTAGTAATAATTAGTAATAATTAGTAATAATTTGTAATAATTTGTAATAATTAGTAATAATTAGTAATAATTAGTAATAATTCATAATAAATAGTAGTAAATATTAATAAATAGTAATAAATAGTCATAAATAGTAATAAATGGTATTAATTAGTAATAATTAGTAATAATTAGTAATTAAAAGTAATAAATAATAATAAATAGTAATAAATACTAATAAATAGTAATAATTCATAATAATTAGTAATAATTAGAAATAATTAAGAATAATTAGTAATAATTAAGAATAATTAGGAAAAAATATGAATAAATTGGAATTAATGGGAATAAATAGGAATAAATATGAATAAATAGGAATAAATAGGAATAAATTAGAATAAACAAGAACAATAAGCAATAATTACCAATAAATAAGCATAAATTGGAATAAATAGAAATAAATATAAATAATTAGTCATAATTAGGAATAAAAAAGAATAAATAAAAACAAAAGGGAATATTTAGGAATAATAGGGAATAAATAAGAATAAATAAGAATAATTAAGAATTATTAAGAATTATTAAGAATAATTCGGAATAATTAGGAATAAATAAGATTATTTAAGAATAATTTGAAATAATTTGGAATAATTTGGAATAATTAAGAATAATTATGAGTAATTAAGATTAATTAAGAATAATTTGGAATAATTTAGAATAATTTGGAATATATAAGAATAATTATGAGTAATTAGAAATAATTATAAATAACAAGAAATAATTAATAATAATTAGTAATAATTAGAAATAATTAGAAATAATTACAAATATTTAGGAATAATTTGGAATAATTTGGAGTAATTAGGAATAATTAGGAATAATTAGGAATAATTAGTAATAATTAGGATTAATTAGGAATAATTAGGAATAATTAGAAGTAATTAGTAATAATTAGAAATAATTAGAAAAAATGAAGAATAATTATTAATTATTAGGAATATTTACCAATAATTAGTAATAAATAAAAATTATTATGAATAATTAGAAATAAATTATAATAAATTGTAATAAATTGGAAGAACTTTGCAGAATTTCTTGGGGATTTAAGAAACTACATTTTCTCGATGACTCTTCTCCTTTCAACTATCACTGAATCAAAACATCATAAAAAATATGCTTCTACGTATGCATATACAATCTCGTTTTCATGACCTTGGATTTGAATTTGTAGGACCACATTTTTTAATGTTTTCAGGTGGTGACTGTTGGATGAAGATGATTTATCAAAAAAAAACGGGGATCTTTTTTCTGACAGATCATTTACTTGCATCTTTCTCACATGGAAAACAAAATGAAGAATCAGTTTAGATTTATGCTTATACATTCTCGTATACATGAGAATAGATATTTGTACCTCTGAGAAGATTATTCATTGTGATTTCAGTGAATGAAAGTTGCAAGTAAATGAGCCTTCAGACAAAAGACTAACTTCCAATCCACTAGAAGTTGTGTTGCCCATAATTAATGGTAATTAGTAAGAAGTAGCTATAATGATTAATCTACATTTTTGGGATTATGGTTTTCTTATTTAAAATTACTCAAAAACAGTAATGATTTTATATTTTGTAAAAAATAAGGAATAAGGTAGTCGAAAAAAGTCATTATTAAATGATCGTTCTTGGAAAAATCCATACAGAAATCCAAATGGTTCTGGTTTAAATCCTATATATATTGAGAGTTTTGAAGCTTTATTTTTATTTACATTATCAAATAAATTTTTTTTCACAAGGCACAATTAAGTTTCCTTGTAAAAAAATGTTCTCTAAGAATGTTTGACAAATTTACCAACGTTGGAGGAAATCTCTTTGATTTTTCTTTTCAACTATACTATGTTTCTTGGTATCAACACGATGATTGTAGTTCTAGGGAAGGTACTAATAATTTGATTCTAGATCCATCACAATTTCATAATTTTGTACATGATGTTGCAGGTCAATATGTTCATCAAACCGAAACATAGGAGGATAATGGTTTATCTCCTAAGTTCGCACTATCTAAATTTTAGGAGTTGTTGAGGTCTTTTGAGGATGCATTATATCTTGGTTTTAGGATAAGAAAATTAGAAGCGGTTGAGAAATTTATGGATACAAAATCAGATTATGCAATGTCAAAAAAAAAATTGATCAAATATTTTCATTGGTTAAAACAATATTATTTGAAAGAAATGGGTTTCTTTCAAATTACTATGAGAGAAAGAGGTTGGTTCATAATATGGTCCTTAGTTATCATAAAATTCATGCATGTTAAAATGATTGCATCTTATATTTTGGTGAAAATGTTTCAGTGGATAGTTGTCCCACATGTGAAAAATCAGCGTATACAGAAGCTCAACCGAGGAAGTCTGGATCGATTCCTATAAAAAAGATGAGATATTTTCTACTTAGACCAAGGTCGCTGCATTTATTTATGCCTCAGAAGACATCTCCAATGATATCATGGCACAAAACCATGATTTCAACTGGTAAAATCTGGAATCATCCATCTGATGGTGATTCAAGGAAACATTTTGACCCATTGCATCCGTGTTTTGCTTTGGAATCCTAGAACATCTGATTGGATCTTTCTACAAATGGTTTTGGTCTGTTTATTTCTTATGGTAGTCAGTATTCATGTTTTCTTGTCTTTATAACTCTGTACAATTTACCTCCATGGATTTTGATGAAGGAGACCTATATCTTTTTCACCTTATTAATCCCAAGACATCTGAAAAAGAATATTGAATTTTATTTGAAACCATTTATTAATGAATTAAATTAATTTTTGAGTAATGGTGTCAGTACATATGATGTTGATATGGAACAAAATTTCCTACTAAAAACTGCATTGATGTGGACAATTAGTGACTTCTCAATATATGTCATGTTATCTAGCTGAAGAACACATGGTCCAAAATCATTTCCCTACTGTATGAAAGAAAACAAAGAATTTATGCTCATCAATAGAAAAAACCTTTCTATTTTAGGTATCATAAATGAGTTCATACAACTGATCATCCTTTTTGAAGGAACAAATCTCATTTCAAAAAAGGAACAATTGAAAGGGATGGACCTCCAAAAATAATTTCAAGTAAAGAGTTAAAATCAATTGTATTTTCATTTTCTCCCATCACATTTGGACTAAAAATTAACAAACAGAAATTTCATGGCTTTGGGAAACAACACAATTAGGTAAAATGGATCATTTTTTGGGATCTTCCATATGGGTCAGATTTTTTGGTCAACCACATGTATGATGTCATTCATATTGAGAATAACTATTTTGATAATTTATTTCATACAATTTTCGATACAACAGGTATGACCAAAGATAATGCAATGGTTTGATTAGATCTTACCCAAATTTCTAGGCGTCTGGTACTTGAACTATTTGATAATGTCTAATCAGAGAGTTCAATGAAGCAAAAAGTATCTTATACACAATCCAAAGAGAGTCGCTTATTTTTTGTCTGTGGATTCCAGATTTGAGACTTCTAGATGACTATGCTTCCAATTAGGCAAGATGTGTTAAGAATGTTCATATTACCATATTAAAAAGTCCTGATTTTCATGATATATTTTAAATACATATATCGATTGTATTCATAGGTTTGTTGAATTATTTGATTTTGGATTTGATAATAGACATATCATATTTTTTCGATACATTTCTGTTGCGATAAAAAAATATGATGAACTACGAAAACATGAAGAATATGTTGTTGCAATTATATGTAAATTGGAAAAAATCTTTCTATTGGATTTATTTGACTCAATGGAACATTTGATATTACATTTTCCAGATGAAGAAAAATACTAAGGTTCGGTATAGTTTTTATGGATGTATCTATTTGACTGATGCATGAATAAATTGAAGAAAAACATACGTAACAGAGCATCAGTTGAAGGCTTAATTGTTGAAGATTATTTGTAAGAGGAAATTTCTTTTTTGCTCTCATTTTTTTGAATCTGAATATCCCTCAAAAAAATAACATGGGATGGAATGAGGAGAATTTTTATGATGAAATAGAAAATCAAATATCAGTTTTTAATCATATAGATCTTGGCATCAGTGGAGTTCATGAACTATGGCTTTCAGATGATGAATATCACAGAGCTCATACATATATTCTGCTCAACCATGAAGAAATGACCTCATTTATACTATGAGTGCTTATATCACTTATTCTATAATTTATGTTACATTAATTGAACTTATTTTATTCTGTAGGTTATATGATAATCATATCAAGAAATTACTTCAACAAATTACAGTAGCTGGTCTTAAAAAATGCTGACAAAAAAAATTTCTCAATGGTTTTAAAAACTTGTATCATAATTTTTTTATGGTTTAACATATTAATTCAGTTTATTATTTGTTATTTTGAATTTTTTTTCAATTTTTTAGGTGTCTCAATATTCTGATCAAATTGATAAGGGACATTGAATATTGAGTAACCCACTATCCAAAGTGGTTTAATATTATAAGGCATATGTGGTGAACGGTTTTCTATTTCATTCCCGTGCATATGTGGAATCAGAAAAAATGAATAGTGGTGTTTTCTTGAGAGTATTGTATCATAGATAAATATAAGTTTATTTTTACGGCATGATGGATAGAATTATTAAATTGTGTTATCTTGGACAAAATTACATAAAAATGTTTAAATGTCAGTGGTTGGATACTGAGATAGGCTTGCGTGTTCATCCGACACATGTAATCATTGCTATTAAATATAAAAGTCTTTATGCAATAAATGAACCTTTTTTACTAGCTCAAATAGCACATAAAATTTATTATGTAAAGTACTATTCTACTTCAAGAGACCTGAGTGATTGGTGGAGCATAATAAAAATCAAATCTTTGGAAATTCAGTTTACTCAAAATGATTATTGTTCTGCTGAAGTGAAAGCAATTGAAAATTTTTAAGAGACTACTCAAAATTCATATTTGTCGAAAAAAGATATCAATATCAATCATCAAAACCCACAATTATGGGTCGATAGAGACAAAAATGTTAATGATGTTAAAAATGAATTTGAAATGGATAGAGATGATAAAACTATAACTCACATGGATATTTGTGATGCCAAGGAGGAATATGAAGACATTGAAATCGTCAGACATGAAGATGATGATGGTGATGGAGAACATTGAAATAGTTAAATGCAGGTTATAGTCATAAATAATATATATATATATATAATAGTTACAATAAACTATTTTTAAACAACAATCATTTTGTGTTTTAGATGGACAATGATCTATTTCATGTGTTGTAGGAGGCTAGACTACCTTTGGAAGAGGAGGATTTGGGATCATGAGATCCTCATCAAACTAGAGGTTTAGGGGGTATACAGAGGGAGAGTGATCTTGCTCAAATGACGATTCTTGAACCTATCCCTAAGCAACGTCTACATCATGGCTTTGATCCACACACGCAGAGGTATGGTAACCTTTGTATTTTTGTTATCTCACATTAATTTATTTATATTCTAACTGTTTGATTTTTTTTCACAGTTTTTTGCATATAGTAGTAAGAAAGGGGAGCACTGTCTTGCATAATTATATTTCTCAGCCATGGAACGCATGGGATCAGATTCTTATTGACGAACATCTTGACATGTTCAATCATTGGCTGGTACGTAAATAAAAAATATTTATTTTTACATTTATTTCATTAAGAACATGATATTATAAATTATTTGTAGGTTTAATGGTATCTCATTAGTGATAGCATGTTTCACGCTATCCACGCGGCATGGGAGATGTATATGCATGACTATTTCCATCAGTTATTGCATAATTTTAGAAAGAAGACAATGAAGAAAGTAGGAGTGACATTATTTGAAGAGTCATGTAGACCCCACTGACCAGAGTACATTTCATCTCATGTTTGGGATGGATTGTGTTCAAACTAGTTTGGTGGTGGATTTCAGTGGATATCTTAATTGGGCTGATCGAACTGGGGGAGAGAGGAGGTGGCATATCGAGCTGGTAGGTGTACATTCAGTACGCATAGAGAGTTTCTAATAAGTAATGTTTTTAAATATTTTATATCACATTAATATAAAAAGTTTATTTTAAATTCATATAGGTAGTCGAGTAGCCCGATATTATATATTGGGTCGGTTATCAGAGGATGTACAGTGATCCAGCCAATTGAGAAATTAGTGGTGATCTCCAGCATCGAATTATGGTCAGTATTATTTCTTTTTTAGTTTGAAAATTAACTACATATAATATTTTCACTAATTTAATTTCAAATTAGAGTTGAAAGAGTCATATGAGGTCATGACCTCTCAGACATAGGCTTAGAGTCAGGCTGAGATGGCTGATCAGACTAGTGCCCACCATTTCGATGAGGCGACATGGATACAGGAAAATTAGTTTGGCTTCCTGAAGGGCCGAGTAGTTGGTATCAGCTCTCATTTGAATCCTGTGACTTATTATGATACTTATGCAATATCGGTGTCCAGCTCGAGAGGATCTTGTGGACATGCATCATGTTCTTGATCATAGTATCAGGAGTAGCTGTAAGATCAAAGTGAGCTTATAGAGAGTTTTTGTAAGCAGCATGAAGAGATGTGCCAGCAGTAGCAGCAGTAGTACCAACAATATGAGGAGGTGACACATCGATTGCAATAGTAGCATCACGAGCAGATGGAGTGCATGCGTTTCCTGACTCATAGTTTAGGGATGGAGTTTCCCTAACCATCTCCTCTAGCTCCTCCACGTCCTCCAGAAGACTAACCCATAGTGACATTTTTTAAGGTTAAAAACATTTGAATTCACATATTGTTGTAATATTAATTATTTATAGTTTCATTCTTTTATATTGGTGCGAATATTGCATAATTTAGTTTTTTTTAATATTTTAATATTTATAATTAGAATTATATTTTTTAATATTTTTTTATTTTAATAAAAATAATAATAATTTATTATTATTTTATATTTTTTTTCCAATATCGATAATTTTAATATTTTATAAATTTTTTAATATTTTAATAATATTAATATTATTTCTTCATAAATATTAAAAAAATAATATTATTAATATATTTTTAGTATTATTTTATTATAAAATTATAATAATATAATTTTTTATATTATTATTATTAGTATTTTTATTATGTAATATAATATTATTTATATAAATAGTATTAATATTATTATTATTTTCTTATATTAATTTATAATTATTTTATTGAATAAATATTTTTTAAATTTTTAACAAATATTTGCGCTGGGTCCTTTTGTGACAGGGTCCTATCGCATATAGTTTATATATTTTTTAAATAAGTATTTGTGACGGGAAAACTGGCTTGTCGCAAATACTGTCACAAACCGAATCCGGTCGCCACCATTAATGACACCAAACCCGGCCCATGGAAAGCCCCGAGGGGCGTTCCCTATCCCCAGAGGGGTTCCCGAGTTTCATTTATCTTGGTTTGGGAATGATTTAGCTTCATATTTATACATAAAACATCAAAAATATTTGATAAAATGAATCCGAAAAATTCATACCAGCAAGTTTTATACAAAAATCCAGATCTGAATACATTTGTTTAAAGACACTACAAATGGTCAAAATACAAATAATTAAAACATCAAGACATCCCCAAGGAGTCTACACAATAAGGGGGTCATCACCCGCAAGCCGTCTCCACAACTCCGCCCCAGTGATGGGGACGAACACCCTGAACCGCCATCACCCTTGGTCTTTCCATTACCTAAGTCAAACATAACCAATTCTACTTAAACGCAAGGGGTGTAAGTAGGGTGTGAGCCTGAGCCCAATAGGATCCCACCCAATGATTCCACAATGAATGCAATACAATGTGAAAAAGCAAGCAGTTTTAATAAGCAAAGAAAAGTAGTGATAAAATCCAAGAAATGCAACCTTTAATTGATAACAGTTTTCAAGATAAAAAATTTCAGAATGTTCACACATTTAAATAGACATGTGAGATAATTTAAAGTACTACCAAAAACACCCCAATACAAGGGTAAATACAACAAATCCAATGAGCACAAAACCGAGAACACTCCTAGGAAACTATATAGTGTCGGGCCCTATGTACCTCGTACCTTGGTGTAAAGTATCCAAGTAAAAATCTTTTCCTGTGCATGATCCACTAGTGGGGAACATACCCATAACCTAGTGGTCCCCAAATATCATCCACATATTTTAGTTAGAGTTGCAGTTATCCATTTTCTCAGTGAAACAGAGACACAACCCATCCGGTTCACTAGTCGTACTAGTATATATCCGCCCACCTAAGTACCTAGGATTCCCCTTTTTGTGCTCAAAATATTTAAGCTATAAAAACACATACCTTTTCATATAAAACACCACTACTAGTCACAAAAAAATACAGTTGCTATACACACTTTATACCATTTAAAACACACAACAAAACATTTTGATTTTTAAAAAAACATCCTCTCAAAGTATCCCATTGTTTTGCACCTAAATCTCTTTGAAATATCCCCTTTTCACACTATGTGCAAACTTTTAAGTCACCAAAACAAAATGGCAGTTCAATAACCTTTAATGAAACCAACAATTCAGTTTTGGGGTATCCCCATGTGAACCATGAAGTTATATCTTTTAAAAACCCCATTTTCACACAAACATGGCACTTATAGCCCATTTGCTTCCCAAACACCATTTAAACAAATTTTCGCAGCAACAAACAAAAAGAATAAATATTGAAAACATAATTTTCAGCCCTAATACTGTTCAATAAAATCCACTAAGTATTTATTGGTCCACCCCAAATGAACCAATAAAAGATTTGTATGAAAACCACCCAATTTCACCAAAAATTGGAACTTAAAATTAATTTGCATTGTAAATAAAACTAAAAGCAATTTTTGCAGAAACATTAAATTGAAATAAACATGAAAATACCATGAATACATCCAGCTAAGTCACAAAAATTTCATACACAATGGAATCACCAACCAAATTAAAGAAAACCCTTGAATCACCATGCGAAAAATTAATTCGCACCACCGCCGTACCAATAAGGACCTAGAACAAACCTAAAACCATAAGAATTGGAAACAAAACCCAAGGATAAACCTTAGGATTGAAACCCTACCACTTGGTCATTTGGTATTTCAAGGAAGAGGGAATAAACACTAATAAAATCGAATGAAACCCAAAGCAATTTGAAAGAGGAAAGAAACAAACTCACTTACTTGAAGTATCCTGAAGTAATCTCTCCAAAACTACAGTAGCTGAAATTGAAAACATCCAAAATTCAGGGGTTGTTTGAACAAGATTTAAGAGGTCATTTAGGAATAGTAATGGAGGGAAGATAGTATGAATTTAGATATTTAACAAGGGATGAAGTTACCTCTTTAATTCTGGCCGATTTGAGACACCCTATGAAGTTCTTCCCTAATTCACGATTTCAAAGAGCTCCAAGGAGGGTGGGAAGGCAATGGGCGCACGCTTGGTATTACTAGGGTAGAAAGGGAGGTGGAATCACTGAAACATTCAATATAATGAATATGATATTAAAAAATTAAAGAAACAATTTAATACTGGAAAATGGGCATTCGGGTTGGCCCAATTCGTAAATAAAAACCCAAATACCCAATTGTTATGGATTTCTAAGGGGTCCAAATTACATTTTTGGTTTTAAAAGGTTAGTGGAGGACATTTTGGAAGTGTAAAGGGTGAAAAATATTTAAAAATTAAATAGTTATAAAATAATGAAAATCTATTTTTAAATCTGGAAATGGGCTCTTGATTTGGCCCAAATCATGAAAAATCACCCTTTCCTCCATAAATGAATGGGAAACCCCAAAAACAAAGAATTAATGGGAATTAAATGAATGTTAACTTTAAAATAAGTTATGTATGTGAAAATTCTCCCCACTATGAAAGACTTTCCGCCCCGGAATGTCAACATGATGCTCGATTTGAAAACAGGAATGGGTACTCTTCCTCGACCCATGACTTCCGCTCCATGTCTCATGAGTATCACTACCATGCTACCAATGAACCCAGACCAACAGAATGGACTTCCCTCAAAGAACCTTGTCTTTGGAGTCCACTATTTTCACCACCTGATCTACAATAGAAAAGTTAGGCTCTATCTCTAGTTCTTCCCAACTCAGCACATCGGACAGATCCGTGTTGTATTTTTCAACTGGGAGACATGGAAGACGCCGTGGATGGACGTCAACTGAGAAGGTAATTCCAACCTATATGCCACGTTTCCAATATGCATGGTGATCTCAAAGGGCTTGACATACCGTGGCATCAGCTTCGCTTGCTTCCCCAATCGACGATGGCCCAGATGAGGGGCCACTTTCAAGAATACCCTATCACCCACAGAAAACTCTAGGCCTCAACGCCTCCTGTTAGCATATGATTTATGAAAACTCTTAGATGTCAATAAATGTTTCCTGATTAATTTTACCATCTCAGATGTCTCAGGCTCTAGACTCGGCCCCATTAGTGAGGTCTCACCTACTTCAGCCCAAAACCGGGGGGACCGACAAGGCCAACCATTGAGCACCTCAAAAGAATCCATTCGAATCGGGGTTTTGTAACTGTTATTATAAAGAAAACTCAACCATTCCCAAATGAGTATCCCAGGAACCACTAAATTCTAGGACACATGCATGGAGCATGTCCTCCAAAATCTGATTCTCCCCGCTCTATCTGACCATCCGTCTAAGGATGGTATGCTATGCTCATCTTAATCCGGGACCCCAAGGCCTTCTTAAGGCCTTCCCAAAATCGAGAAGTGAAGAAGGGGTATCTATCTGATACAACTGCTGATGGTACGCCACAGAGTCTCACAACTTCCTGAAGATACAAATGGCCCAACTCATCCACTTTAGTTGTATATTTTTTAGAATGAAGTTGGATGATTTGGTCAGACGACCAATCACCACCCAAATGGCATTGTTACCACGAGGTGTACAAGGTAAGCCAACAATGAAGTCCATGGAGACCTCATCACACTTCCAGATAGGAATCTGAAGTGGTTGGAGCAAACCGGAGGGCCTATGGTGCTCTGCTTTCACCTGGTGGCATGTGTAGCATCTCGATACAAAGTCCGCTATGTCCCATCTAATACCAAGCCACCAAAACTGCCGACAGACATCCTAATACATTTTATTGGAAACTGGATGGAAACCCCACTAAGACTGGTAGATATCCTACATCACCACCTTCCAAAGAGATAACGACACTACTGAACAACCCTTGAAGCACAATATGCCCTTGGGAGATGACGACCAATTAGAGGATGTCTCCCCATAATGAAGAAACTACTTCGACCACTGAAAAAGGTTATCACTGGGCTGTTCCCACTGAATCAACTCCAACAGGGAAGGGGTCAACTGGATGCTCACCAAAAATGCCCCTCCACTATGTTCCCTAGTATCCACATGCATCTGAGAAAAGAGCCCCATAAAAGTCCACTCATCACTGGACTTCCTAAAATCCTACACTAGAACTCTTCTGCTTAAAGCATCGGCCACCACATTACCATTTTCTAGGGTATAGAAAATGTCATTGTCAGACCCCTGGAAGTACTCCATCCATTGACATTGCCTCAAGTTGAGGTCCTTCTGTGAGAAGATATAGGCCAAGATTTTGTGATCCGAGTAGACCAAAAACATCTCTCCAAAGAGGTAGTGATGTGAAGTCTTCAAAGCATGCATCATCACTGCCAACTCCGAGTCATGGTTTGGGTAGTTCTTTTTCATGTGGTCGGAGTTGGCGAGAGCCATATGCCACCAAGTGATCATCCTTCATAAGCACACACCCGAGACCAATACCTGAAGCATCAAAATATACCAAAAATCCTTTTCCAGCCTCTAGAAAAATCAGTATGAGGGAAGTAGTAAACCACGTCTTCATCTCCTTGAATGATGCCTAAAATTTTGGACCCCATAAAAACTTCACCCCTTTTGGGTGGGCGCTGTCATCGGTGATGCAAGCCAAGAGAAATCCCGAAAGAATTGCCTGCAATAACTAGCCAGGCCAAGGAAACTTCTGATCTCGAAAAAATTGTTTAGATGGTCCATTTACATAACTGTTCTAATATTCTCATGGTCCACTGAAACCTCCTTATCGGAGATCACATGCCCATGAAATTTCACCTCCCAATTCTAGAATGTGCACTTTGACATCTTTTCATAGAGGCAGTGATCCCATAAAGTGCCCAAAATGATCCTCAAGTGATGTTTGTGTTCCTCCTCAGAGTGATAGTATACCAAAATGTTATCCACAAACACCACCACAAAGGAATCAAGACACTGATGAAACACCCAATTCATGAGTTCTATAAATACCACAAGATAATTGGTCAATCTAAAGGGCATGACCAAAAACTCAAAGTGGTGGTACCTGCTTTGAAAGGCTATCTTTGGGATATCTGACTCTTTCACCCGAAGTTGAGGATACCCCGAATGAAATTCTATCTTTGAGAACCACTTTTCCCCCATAAACTGAGAGAACAAATCATCTATTATATGAAAAGGGTATTTATTCTTAATAATTACCTTATTCAGCTTCCGGTAGTCAATACATAACCAGAGGAATCCATCATCATTTTTCGCGAACAACATAGAAGCAACCCAAAGAGAGACGCTCGGTCGAATGAATCCTTTGGATTCTAAGTTGTCCAGCTGTATCTTTACTTTCCCCAGCTTGGTGGGGTATATGTGATAATAGGGGAGATATATCGACTGTGTTCTCGGCACCAGATCAATCGAAAACTCCACATCCCTCTCCGGGGGAAAACCTGAAAAATCATCCGGGAATACCTCCGGAAACTCATTCACAACATGAGGTAGTGCACCTTCAGGGGAAAGACCATCCTTTAGCATGAGCGAAGATAACCGGAAGATAAAATTTTCCAACTCTGGGAGTGGAGGCCCTGTGCGACCTAATCGAGGATCCAATTCTCCATGAAAAACCTGACGACTCCTATTAGGTGCCGTGAAACTCACATGTCATCTGTAGCAATCGATGTGTGCCTAGAAGTGTACTAGCCAATCCATGCCATGTATTATGTCAAACAGATCCATATCTAGAACTAAGAGGTCCCACTCCATCTCAACCCCTGACACAGAAAGCGTACACGAGGGGAAACTGAGTTCTTTCTCCTTCTTCTTTCCCAGAGGTGTCACCAACTCCATCGCAAATGAAATCAACTCAGTTGGAAAATTCAGAATGTCCACAAAATGGACAGAAATAAAATAAACAGATGAACCATTATCAAAAAGAGATATATCTATAGAAGATACGATCAGAACGGTATCCCAAACTATCGACGGTCCCACCTCTGATCCTACTGGTGCCTGATCCACTACATGGAGATGTCCAGTATCTGCAAGAGGAAGGCCACTAGTCTATGGTTGTTCCATGAATTGGATCTTACCATAAGATGATCCAGACCAACCACCACGACCACCAAATCGAGATCCCCCAGTCCTCGATGGCTCGGACTATGCTGGAACTCTTCTTCAAGCCATTGACCTTGACCCACTTAGGAGTGGACGTGCCACACCGTAGAAGCGCTGCAAATTCCCTATAACTCCACGCCGGTAAAAAGTCTTCAGTGGAAGTGTAAATGTTGGTCGGATATTCCCAGGCTTCCCACATTAGTGGCACATGACAGATCTCACATCAGAAGCCTCAGATGAAAATTGCCTGGAAGAGTGACCTGAACTGCCCCCTCCTTTCTTCACATGATCCTCATGCTTCCTTTTCTTCTCTGAGAAGCTGCCACTACCCACTGATGATACTGAACCATAGAAACCAGCCCTACCTTTCCAATAAATCTCCACCATGCACGCCTGATCAACAACCTCAGTATAGGTCCTCAGCTTAAACAAGAACACCTTGGAGTATATCTCTAGTCGCAAGCCTTTCTCAAACCTCTGGGCCTTCACTTGCTCATTAGAGACAATTTCTAGAGCATACTGAACCGACTCAACGAAACGGTTGGAATACTCCATCATAGATAGATTCCCCTGAACAATTTCCATGAACTCTCTAGACCGAGCATAAGCTAACACCTCAGGGCAGTACTGTTCATTGAATACAACCTTGAAATCTCCCCAGTGCATCTGATTATTCTTCCCAGCCTGAAGCACTGACTCTTGTTGAGTCAATAAGTTTTTCTTTATGCTTTTCCATTCCTTCTTGTTTTGAAAATCACAAACATCTTATACTTAAGAAAATATATATTTTTTCCTCCATAGGGAAAATTTTCTTCTTTAAGGAAATTTTACCTAACATATATTTTTCTATACATATAAATATTTTTCTTAAGTATTAAAACTAGATTCATACCAAAACCCCCAAAATCATATAATGTCAAGAATTGGAGTATTCTGTTTTTAGGATCCGAATTGTAGATGTAAACTGTAATAAAGTTCCACTCCGAATTATTGACATGAACTTTCATGAGTTCGACTCCAAACTCTTATGAAGTTCGAATCCGAACTTTCATGAGTTCGACTCCGAACTCTTATGAAGTTCAACTCTGAACCGTCATGATTTTGACTCCGAACTCTTTTTAATTTTGACTCAGAACTTTCATGAGTTCGACTCCAAATTCTTATGAAGTTCGACTCTGAACTTTCATGAGTTATACTCCCAAATCTTATGAAGTTAGACTCCGAACATTCATGAATTCGACTCCGAACTCTTATGAAGTTTGACTTTGAACTTTCATGATTTCGACTCCGAACTCTTATGAAGTTTGACTCCGAACCCTCATGAGTTTGACTCTGAACTCTTATGAATTTCGACTCGAAATATTGATGAGTCTGACTCCGAACTCTTCTGAAGTTCGACTCTAAACTTTTACTAGTTCAACTTCAAACTCTGCAAGTTAAGATTCTGAACTCTAGTGAAACCAGACTTTATATTTCCTTAGAAATTCAGACTCTGGACTTCTTCAGACTTCAGGTTCCGAATTCCTATAAAACAGAATCTGGACATCTTTTTATTAGACCCGAATTCAATTTTGGTTAGACTCCAAAATTTTATTTACTTACATTCCAAAGTCTAGTTTTACTTATGATTACACTTGTGTCATTGTAAAACGATGTCGTGCATTCAGTTACACATGTTTTGGTAGAAAACGATGTCATCCTTTCTGTTTCTAATTAACCATTGGTTTAGTGACACGTGTATAGGTCCCTCCGATATTCAATGAAAATATGACCATTTGAGGAGGGATCCAATCATTCCAACTGATCCTATAAATAGGAGCTCATTTGAATGAGCTCAATAAGAAGTTGATCACTCTAGATACCAAACACTCTTAAGGTTATTTCTAGAGAGAGAATATTTTCATGCTTTGTGCGTACTGAACTGATCGTTCACATTGCTTCATGTGACTCTGAATGTTGGTGATTACATTCGAGGGCTTCCGAGGATAGGAAGATAGAGGTGCCAACTACCTTGATGTTCGAGGGCTTTCTTGCAGAGGAAGAAAGAGGATCCAACTACCTTGAAGTTGAGGGCTTGCGGGGATAGCAAGGCAAAGACTTCAATCTTTGTATCGAGAGCTTACCCTGGTGTGGGTAAGGTAGACTTTCTTGAAAGTATAAATCAAGAGAACATTATCCAGGGTTTTTGGATACCCTTCTCTTTGGGTTAAAAGACTTATACCTTGTTACTTTTAGTTTTTACTACTTGTGTTTTCCACTGCAATTTTGTTTTGTAAGGAATGTATAATTCTCTTATATTTCCTTACACTTGTACTCTGATTAGTTTATATTATATACTCTTTAAGGTAGAATCTCATATTGTAATATTTGGTTCCAATTCTACAATTGGTGATTAGAGGTATTGAAAATTTGCTTAGTTTAACTTAGTTAAACTTATATTTTTCCTTGTCTAAGGATTTTTTTGTTTACAATTCACCCCCCTCTTGTATATTGAGTATCTACATCTATATTTCAATTCTACAATTGGTATGAGAGTAGGTCTCTGAAATATTTATACTCACATATAAGTTTTTCATGCTCACATTTCCATTAGTCTTCAACCTTGCTTAGAAAGATAGTTTCATTTTGAACTTTGTCATTCTGAATTGTTCATTCCGAACTTTGTTCATTCTAAACTTTGTGGTTACGAACTTTTCATACTAACAAGTTCAGTTTTCAAATCTTTTCTTGAAGATTTCAGGAATCAATGTTGGATCTATTGAAAATATAAACCCTACAAGACCACCAATTTTTTATGGGAATGATTATGAGTACTAGATATATCGAATGAATACTTTCATTATCAATACTAGATTGGATAACTTTGTTATGCTTACTGGTGATTATAAAATTCCTGATAAGGAAGTTAGAACTTTCACTAACCAGGAAAATCAAGAATATTTACTCAATTATAAGGTACGCAATACAATACAATGTTCAATGAATAGAAATATATATATCCAAATTTATTCTTCTTAAGAAGCTAATTGTATCTGGAAGAAGTTAGAGTTTACACATTTTGGTGCATCAAAAGTGATTGAAACTAGGAGAGATATACTTAGGGATGAATATCATTGATTCAATTTTAAATATGGAGAACCAATATATAAAGTTCACCAGTGATTTCTGACTATAGTGAACAATCTTCAGTCTATGGGAGAGAAAGGGTTAGATGATGAAGCCCTTGTGGATAAGATAATTGATATTATGTCTAATGAGTGGGAATAAAAAAGAACAACTATTGATGAGAACAAGAAGGTTACTCAAATCTCCTTAGATGAACTATTTGGAACACTTATTAAACATGAAAGAAGAATGAAGAGAGAGGCTGAAAACATCAAAAAGAAGAATGGAAATGTTAATGGTGCCTTTACAACAACATCAAATCATTTGAAATCTAGGACTCCTAAGAGAGTAACCAGATCCAAGTCTAAGAATTTTTTTATCCAATCTGAATCTAGTGAAAGTGAAGTCTCAGAGAATGAATTAGAAAATCTTGCTCGAAGAATGAACAAGATATCTTGTCAGAGAAATTTCCAATCCATGTATAAGAAAATGGAAAGGAAATATAGGAAAGATGGAGAAGTTACTTGTTTTGAATGCAAGAGAGATGGACATATTAGACCGGATTTCCCTTTGCTCAAAAAGAAAGAAAGAAAAGAAAGGCATTCTTAAAGGCACAGAAATAAGTATTATAAAGCCAAATCTAAGAATGTTCTGAAAGCTAATGACACCTGGAGTGCCATTGGTAGTGACTCTTCAGATGAATCTTCTGATTATGAATCTTCAGGATAGATGAATCTTGGTCTTATAGCCAGATTACCTATTAACAATCATTGCTTCATGGCTAAGGTACACAATGCTGAATCATTTTCCAATGTTTCTTTAAATTATAATGATAGAAAATATTATAACTCTTTAGATGAAGAATCCTCTTTTGATGAAGAAAATACTTTACCTACCTATGAAGAAGTTTCTAGGAATACCAAACTTCTTGAGATTGAGAATTCCAGACTCAATAAAAAACTTAATAAGGAAAACTCTAGGAATATTATACTTACAAAAGAAATATCAGATATTTCTAAATATCTCTATAGTAAAAATACTGATTTTATAAGTATTTCAAAAAATCTTGAAGAAGTAAGTTCTGAGAAGAAAAAACTTTCTAAAGAGTTAGAAAAAGTAATTTCTATGAAAATTATTTTCGAGCCTAGATCTAGTTCTAAATCTACTAATTTTGAAGATAAAAACATGATTATAAAACTCAAGTCTGAAATTTTTTCCTTAAAGAAGTGTTTATCAAAATTTACCCATGGTAAAGAAAATTTTGATAAAATGTATTCACCAATACAACCTTTAAGAAACAAATCCGGATTTGGTTATACCCATGAAAAACCAACTTTTAGTAACAACTACTTTGTTCCACAAAGTGCCCCATTTTGTAACAAGTGTAAATGTGGTGGTCACTGGTCCATGAATTGCTCTTTAAACAAAACACAATCTCTAGGTTTTCATAAGGCTTCTTTTTCTAAGAAGATGTGGGTGCCAAAAAAATTATCTGAAAATATCAGATCTAAACAAGTTTGGATTCCAAAAGTCTAATTCTTTTCTTTTTTTAGGAAGATAAAGGAAGTACCAACAAAAATACATGGTACATGGATAGTGGATATTCCGGGCACATGAATGGTAACAAAAGCTATTTTGAAAATATTATCAAGATGAAAAGAGGAAAGGTAACTTTCAGAGATAATGCTCAGGGAGAAATTGTTAGTATAGTTAATATTGTTCTTCTTGGTAAAACATTTATTTAAACTTTTTTATTTGTAAAGGGTCTTAAGAACAACCTCATTAGCATAAGTTAATTATATGATGAAGGATACCTTGTGAATTTTAGGAATCATAAATGCTTAGTTCACAATTCCAAGGAAGAATTTATTCTTTCAGCCAATATGCAAGTGAATGTTTACACTTTGAACTTAGAAGACCTTATGAGCGAAGTCCTACCTTTCCTTAGTGAAATGGAAGATCATTCTTGGTTATGGCATTGAATAATAGGTCACTGTAACCTTAGAAACAAATGTAAAATTTCTAAGAAGAAATTAGTTAAGGATCTACCGAAGCATAGATTTGATTCTTCTAAAGTTTGTGATCCTTGTCAATATGGAAAGAAACATAAATCTAGTTTCAATTTAATTGGTGAAGTCTCAACAACTGATTCATTACAGTTAGTGCACATGGATCTTTTTGGACCAACACAAACTAGAAGCATTGCAGGAAAATACTATGTGTTTGTTTTAGTTGATGAATACACTAGATTTTCATGGGTCTATTTTCTAGCAAAAAAGGCTGAAGATTTTTCTTATTTCAAAAGTTATAGATCCCAAGTTAAAAATGAGAAAAATCTTCCACTGAAAACTATTCATATTGATCATAGAGGAGAATTTAAAAATTATGATTTTGAAACCTTTTGCAGTAGAAAAGGTATTACTCCCAAATTTTCAGTACCAAGAACTCCTCAACAAAATGGTGTAGTTAAAAGAAGAAATAAAATTCTTCAAGAGATAACTAGAACCATGTTGAGTGAATATTCTATAGCTAGAAATTTCTGGGATGAAGTTGTAAGTACTGCTTGTTATACTATAAATCGAGTTTTGATTAGACCTTTTCTTAATAAAACCCCTTATGAGTTATGGAATGGTAGAAAACCTAGACTTCACTAATTCATGGTTTTTGGATGCAAGGTATTCATCATGAATACTAAAGGCAATATACACAAATTTGCATCAAAATCTGATGAAGGAATTTTCTTAGGCTACTCCACAACTACCAAGTCTTATAGATTTTTCAATAAAAACACTTGTACTGTTGAGGAAACAGTGGATGTAAAATTTGATCAATCTGATCCTTTTGTTTTTAAACCATCCCAACCTATATCCTCGGATGTGTTTTCAAAAACTGATTATCATCCTTTGATAGAAGATCTTTCTAACAAGGAAAATGTTCAAGAAGATACTTCTGAAACAATTACCCCAGAATACTTTCTACCCTATGTTGATGAAAAGATTTTACAAAACCCAAATCTGGTGTTTCTTAAGAATCCTCCCAGTGATAGTATCATTGGTGATGTAAATCACCCTGTAAGGACTATGAGGTCCTTGAGAAATGAAGTAGAACATCTAGCATTTCTTTCCCAATTAGAACAAAAAATCACTGATGTAGCCTTAGGTGATGATGATTGGATCAACGCCATGTAAGATGAACTAAATAAATTTGAAAGGAATAATGTCTGGACCTTGGTTGAAATACCTATGGAAACCTCTGTTATTGGAGTAAAATGGGTCTTTAGAAACAAATGTGATTAAAATGGATTCATTGTAAGAAATAAAGCTAAACTAGTTTCTAAAGGATATAATCAACAAGAGGGAATAGACTATGAGGAAACCTATGATCCAGTAGCTAGACATAAATCTATTCATATTCTACTTTCCTTTGCAACATTATTCAATTTTAATCTTTTTCAAATGGACGTGAAATGTTCTTTCGTTAATGGTTAAGTTTAAGAAGATGTTTTTGTTGAAAACCCTTATGGTTTTGAAGACCCAAAACATCCTGATCATGTTTTTTGGCTTTCTAATGATTTGTGTGGCCTTAAACAAGCCCCAAGATCCTGATATAAAAAAATTATAGGATTTTTTCTTCAAAATAACTATGTTTAGTGAAATGCAGAGCCAACCCTTTTTATAAAGAAATACAAGAAAAATGTTTTTATTGTTCAAATTTATATTTATGAAATCATATTTTGTTCAACTCAGCAATCTTTATCTAATTCTTTTTCAAGTCTAATGAAATCTGAGTTTGAAATGAGTATGATGGGTGAGTTAACATTTTTCCTTGGTTTTCAAATATCTCAAAAACCATAAGGAACCTATATATGTCAACATATGTATATTAAAGATCTTCTTAAAAAGTATGGATATGACAACACTAAGAGTATAAGTACTCCCATCGGTACCTCAAAATCTTTAGATCTTCATGAAGCTGTGAAACCATTAGATCAAACATCTTTTAGAGGTATGATTGGAAGCCTACTATACATGACAGCTAGTCGACCAGGCTTGATGTTTTCAGTATGCTTATGTGTGAGATATCAATCCAATCCTAAGGAATCTCACTTAAAGGCAGTAAAAAAAATTCGCTACTTAAAGGGAACCATGGATCTAGGATTATTTTATACTTTCGGAAATGATTTTGTTTTAAAAAGCTTTTCGGATGCTGAATTTAATAGATTTAGAATGGATAGAAAGAGTAAATCTGGAACTTTTCATTTATTAGGAGATTTATTAGTTTCGTGGTCCTGCAAGAAGCAACATTCTATAGCACTTTCCAATGTTGAAGCTGAATATATAGTAGCTATAAGTTGTTGTCCTCAAGTGTTGTGGATGCAACACACACTCACATATTATGGTTTGAGTTTTACTAAGACTCAAATGTTTTGTGATAACACAAGTGTCATTTCCTTCAGTAAAAACCCTGCACATCACTCTCATGAAAAACACATAGATATTAGGCTCACATTCTTATGGATCAAACACTAAAAGGAGATATCATTCTTCAGTTTATCAGAACTCAAGATCAACTTTCTGATATTTTCAAAAAATATTTACCCTCAGATACATTTGAATACATTAAACAGATGTTAGGAATGATAACTGTAAGGTAATACTTTATCATTAACTTCTAGTTGAACAACACTCCTTACAATAATAAACTCATTTTCATAGGCGGAGTACATTTTATTGATAGTGTAATAAACTTTCGTAATGAGATTTTCGTACAGGAACTTTCGTAATGAGATTTTCGTACTGGAACTTTCATAATGAGATTTTTGTTCTGGAACTTTCGTAATGAGATTTTCGTACTGGAACTTTCGTAATGGGATTTTCGTACTGGAACTTTCGTAATGGGATTTTCATACTGGAACTTTTGTAATGAGGTTTGTTATCTCTCATAATGAGTTTTTTCATTTTTAAATTCATTTCTCCAAAAAGAATATTACCAATTACAAACAATATCTCTAGCCAATCTGAAAGGTATGATTTTTTTAATTAAATTTTCATAATCATATTTTTCTTGCTGGTATTTTCCTATTTTTTTAAATAATTCGGATTCTAGTTTTCCTTAAATCTGAAGGTTTTTCTTAAAACCTCAAAAGATTAGAGTCAAGTTTTTCCTTGCGGGATTTTTTTTCAACCGTCAGATGGGATCAAAAAAAATTCAACTGTTAGATGGTTTTTGGAAGACCAAATGTCACATGAATCGCATATATAAAGGGGACCCCATGACTCATCCCACATCGGTTTTTCGAAGTTTCACATCTCAAATCCTTGCTGCTCTTCTTAAGACCGGTTCTGATCTTTGCAAAGCCATTCTGAATCCTTCAGAACTCTTCACTCTGAATGTCTGCTGAAGCTACATCTCAAGATATGTCAACTACAAAACTGATCTCTAAGTGGTTAGTCTTCAAGGAACGGTTAGTCCATCCAGAATTCTACAAGTTTGATTCTATTATAACAAAAAATATCAGATTGAATGGTTGTAAAGATGTATGCTTGTCTAAGTCAGAGAAACAGGATCCAGTTTACACTGATTTGATGATTCAGTTCTATGAGTCTGTTTCCTTCCAAATGGAAGATGGCAGAGACTGGTTTTTATTTATGTCTTATAGGAATACTTACAAGTTATATTACACCAAGGCCGCGAGCTTGGTTGATTTAGCC
Source organism: Viscum album (assembly GCA_963277665.1). Classification (NCBI taxonomy): domain Eukaryota; kingdom Viridiplantae; phylum Streptophyta; class Magnoliopsida; order Santalales; family Viscaceae; genus Viscum; species Viscum album. The sequence continues at coordinate 953,152,654 of OY728143.1, read as the reverse complement.
TATGAAGGGGAAGCTGAGTTTTGCTATCATAAGCTTCCATAAGAGTAAGGAATTTTCAACAATGTGAAGGCTTTAAAATGTCTTGGACTTAAGGATGCTACAACTGCTAAGATTGCTCATGTCACTCCGAACAATAAGATTCTACAGCTCTGGGTACAAGGTTTTCTCGTACCAAGAATTGGCAACAAGGATAATTTGAATAAAAGTGATATCTATGTATTAGATATCTTGGTAAATCCAAGAAAGATAAATTTGATGAGGCGTGTCTTGATTACGATCAAGAACAATAAAGATGTGAACTTAAGAGCTCAAATAATTATGTACCATGGATTAATATTTAAGCTGATATTTTGGTGCCTAGAATACTTCATGGTTGCATGAAAATCAAAAGTCCGGAATTGTAAGCTTATACTGGTCAGTGATGATACCTTGAAGAGGATGAAGATAGGTTTTTCCAGTGAATCAGGAGAATTTTACCATCTATCTGTGGAAGAAGTTGAGGCAGCTCAGAAAGATACACAGACTCCAGAACCATCCAAAAATGAAAGTATGAAGAGAAAGATTAAGGAAGTTGTTGCTGATGAAGACATTACCATGTTTAAGGAAACTCAGTCTACTCCCTCGAATCCGAAGAAGTAGAAAATATATACAGATGAAGTGGCAGCCAAGTGGAGGGAAGATAAAGAGAAGAGGAAAGAAGGGGATCCACACTTTGGATTGGACCCTGCAGAGGCTAAGGCCTTAAAAGTGAAAGCTACAGATGTGTTAGAAAAGCAGTAAAAAGAAAAGAAGTTGAAAAAGAAGTTGTCTGACGGTGAACTGGTGCAAAATCTTTTGAGAGATACTAAAATAGCTTCTGAAATAATTCCCGTTCTGGAAACTTTCGGTACTGAACCTTTAAAGGAGACTCCTACCAAGAAGTTCTATTCCCGTGAAAAATATAAGGGTAAATAGATGGTTCTTGAAGAAGAAATAGCATCTTGAGAAGAAGTAGAGGAATAAGTTGAAGAAGAAGAAGAAGAAGATGGAAGTGAATATTTGGATGCCTTGATCAAGAAAGTTGAAGATTATAAAAGACAAGGAAGAATCCGCAAAAATAGACACTCTAGAAATGGGGAATAAGCTGAGAAAGGTGAGGTTGAGGAAGCACAACAAGAAAATATTTTGTTTGATGAGGAAAAATCCTATGAGAAAAATTTTCTTTATGAAGGTCAGGAAAAGGAGAAAATTGATGAAGACCAGATTATTCATGTTTCTGAATCTGAGGATGTATCTCCTGATGAGGAACCAATTCCAAAATATGATATGGGGAAGCAAGTCCTGATTGATACACAAACAAAATAAGTATTCAGGAAGAAGGAGGTTGGTGGTTCTTCTAAGAGTAAACTAGTGCAAATTAAAGAAGAACAATCTCCAAGAGAATTATCTTATTCGAAGTCATCATCTCATGGGCCTGATTATGTGGTTGAATCTCTGAAGAAGTTGGTGGACACTATTCCAATTTTTGCAAATATAGATTCAAGATGCCAGATGCTGCAACAAAGTATGAATCAGAAATCAGATTCCTTATCCATTGTCATGGATAAGTGTATAAAGATTGAGGCTGACCATAAAAGTTTTCTTATTAATTATGATGTGCATAGAATGTCTTGAAGAAAAAAACTCTTTGGTCTAAGAGAGTTGAAGAAGACTTGGTCTTCTTTGATAATTTTCAGAATGAGGTGAAAGATTCTTTTGACACAGAGGATAAAAATATTAAGAATCTTCAAGATGAGTTGATTATTGAGTAGAGTTCTCGGAGTCAACAAGTGAAGGAACTAAATGACAGGGCAAATGCTCTGGCTCAAAATCTTATAAGTGATAGAAATCTCCGGATTGAGCTTGAGAAAAGACTCGTAAAGCAAGATGAATCATTAAAGATGCAGAAAGAAGCCATCGAGGCTCATGCATAGGCTTTGAAAGCCCAAGATTAAAAGACAAAATCCTTGGAGAGGAAAGTCGAGGAAGATCAAAAAATCCTGAAGAAGCTCAAAACTTTGTTAAAGAAGCTGATCCCAAAGGAAAAGGAAGACAAATAAATCCACTCTGATCTTTTGTTGTATTTATATTTCCTTGTAAATTTTTTTGACAACTCTAATGAAATGTTGTTTGGTTTCTTGTATATTGTAGTGTTATTACTAATCTTTTAGGTACCATATTTTCCATTCCCAAACATTCTTTTTGAAAATCACAAAGGGGGAGAATGAAAAAGAACTACTTAAAAAGGGAGAAAGACTTAAAAGGATGAAGGAAAAAATTCTAAGTGAAATATCCTTAAAGTAAGGGGGTGTTTTCCATTACGAAGTTTTTCATTTCCATGATAATAAAAACACCACTCCAGAAATTCAAAATACAATCCTTAGAGTTTCAATGCCTAAGGGGGAGTTAGTTGTATTGACATTCCTCCATGAACAAAGGGAGATAAGTTTAAATTTCAAAGTCTAATGAAATTTTTCAAAGTTTTTATATTCTTTTTCGAAAGGATGTTTGTGCTTTCCAAAAAGGGGGGGATTTTTGAGTCAATTAGTTTTTCCATATGACTTTTCCATTCCTTCTTGTTTTTAAAATCACAAACAACTTATAATTAAGAAAATATATATTTTTTCCTCCATAGGGAAAATTTTCTTCTTTAAGAAAATTTAACCTAACCTAGATTTTTCTATACATATCAATATTTTTATTAAGTATAAAAACCGGATTCATACCCAAACCCCCGAAATCATATAATGTCAAGAACTGGAGTATTCTGTTTTTAGGATCCGAATTCTGGATGTGAACTGTAATAAAGTTCCACTCCGAATTCTGAACATGAACTTTCATGAGTTCGACTCCGAACTCTTATAATGTTCGACTCCGAACTTTCATGAGTTTGACTCCGAACACTTATGATGTTCGACTCTGAACCTTCATGAGTTTGACTCCAAACTCTTATGAAGTTCGACTCTGATCTTTCATGATTTCGACTCTGAACTCTTATAAAGATGGACTCTGAACATTCCTGAGTTCAACTCAGAACTCTTATGAAGTTCGAATCCGAACATTCATGAGTTCAACTCCGAACTCTTATGAAGTTCGACTCCGAACATTGATGATTTTGACTTCGAACTCTTATGAAGTTCGACTCCGAACCTTCATGATTTTGACTCTGAACTCTTATGAAGTTTGACTCCGAACATTCATGAGTTCGACTCCAAACTCTTATGAAGTTCGACTCTGAACTTTTACTAGTTCGACTTCGAACGCTGCATGTTCAGATTCTGAACTCTGGTGAAACCAGACTCCGAATTTCCATAGAAATTCAGACTCCAGACTTCTACAGACTTCAGGTTCTGAATTCTTATAAAACAGAATCCGAACATCTTTTTATTAGACTCTGAATTCCATTTTGGTTAGACTCCGAACTTTTATTTACATACATTCCAAATTCTAGTTTTACATATGCATACACTTGTTTTATTGTAAAACGATGTCGTGCATTCATTTACACATGTTTTGTTAGAAAATTATGTTGTCCTTTATGTTTCTAATTAACCGTTGGTTTAGTGACACATGTACAGGTCCCTCCGATATTAAAATAAAATATGACCGTTGTAGGAGGGATCTGATCATTCCAACCGAGCTTATAAATAGGAGCTCATTTGAAATATCTCAATAAGAAGTTGATCACTCTAGAGACCGCACACGGTTAAGGTGATTTCTAGAGAGAGAATCTTTTCATGCTTTGTGCGTACTGAAACACTTGTTCTGATTACTTCGTGCGACTCCGAATGTTGGTGATTGCATTCGATGGCTTCTAGGGATAGGAAGACATAGGTTCCAACTACCTTGAATTTTGAGGGATTCCTTGCTGAGGAAGACAAAGGTTCCAACTACCTTGAAGTTTAGGGATTGCGGGGATAGAAAGACAGAGACTCCGATCTTTGTATCGAGGGATTACCCTGGTCTGGGTAAGATAGACTTGCTTGAAAGTATAAATCAAGTAACCTTTATCCAAGGTTGTTGGATACCCTTCTCTTTGGGTTAAAATATTTATAACTTGTTACTTGTTGTTTTTACTACATGTGTTTTCCTCTGCAATTTTGTTTTGTAAGGGAAGTATAATTCTATTATATTTCCTTATAGTTGTACACTGATTAGTTTAGATTATATATTCTTTAAGGTATAATCTCATATTTTAATCTTTGGTTCCAATTCTACAATTGGTGATTAGAGGTATTGTGAATTTTCTTAGTTTAACTTAGACAAACGTAGTTTTTTCCTTGTCTAAGGAATTTTTTTTGTGCAATTCACCCCCCCCCCCTCATGTATATTGAGAATCTACATTTATATTTAGATTCTATAACTCTCACCAATTATGGATGGGACCCTCTAACAGAATGTAGGCACACTTCACCATGAGCTCCTCAGGTATTTCCAAGAACTCAAACATAAACTCGATCTTCTCGAGCAATTCTTCTGCTTCCTAGGGTTATGAGCTACCTCGGAAGGTAATAGGCTTGTTTTTTAGAAACTCTTGTGCTTTATCTTTTCTAGGACCTATCTCTTCTTCCCTAACAGGAATAGAAGCAGGAGCAGGTCCCTGTCCCAAAGCTTGGATAGCCCGAACTACAAACTCCATGAGCCTCTGATCAATCGGGGTGGGAGAACTCTCTCCAACATCCTCCTTTGGGTGCGTGGGAGATTTTCGGGGAAGCATGTTGCTACAAAATACAATAGTCGCAAAACAATAGTCAATGCCAAAATTCTGAAAATTGTAATCAAATACATCAAATATAAATAAACTAAACACATTTTAGTAATAAAAGAAACAACTACTCCACATCCTCCTGATGTTCACATGTGGTCTGCAGTCCACACATATCACCTGGAAGTGAAGTCAATCTATAAATTACAACATCCCCTGGTGACTCAAGGTCTACCATGAGTGGTGCGGGCCATGCACCCTACTCACAACCAAAACCCCAAGTCCCGACAGTCTTAGCTTCTGTCTATCCCAACTCATCCCAAAATAGCAATATAACCCAAAAACTTTAACCCCCTATGATACCATTTTGTCACGAACCGAATCTGGTCGCCACCATTAACAGTACCAAACCCAGCCCATGGAAAGGCCCAAAGGGTGTTCCCTATCCCCACAGGCTGGAACCACTACTGTAAATACAGCTTTTCCCAACGGTTCAGAAATGTTGGGAAAGGCTGCAGAACCGTTGGTATATGTTATACCAATGGTTCTGAAAACCATTGGTATATGTTATAACAATGGTTCTACAAACCGTAGGGAAGTATTCCGATGGAAAAGGTTTTCCTAACGGTTTACTGTGAACCGTTGTGATAGGGTGGGGAAAGCCTAACCTATCCCAACAGTTGTGCCTAACCGTTGGGATAGATTTTCCAAACAGTTTGTCTTGAACCGTTGGGAAATCCCAAGGATTCCCCTATTTCCAAATGGTTCATTGGACCGTTGGGAAATTATTTTTATCAACGGTTCAATGATCCCTTGGTATAAATGCAACCAAGATGTTATGACAACGGTTTTGAACCGTTGGCATAGCCTATGCTGTGCAAATTGCACAGCAGCCTGCAATTTGCACAGGAGGTCTGCAATTTGCACAACATGCCTCATTTTGTGCCCTCTCATTTTCAATCCAATTGTTTTACCTATAACAAACTAACACAAACATATTCAATTATTTTACCTGCAATAACCAACTAACACATACATATAGAGAAAAAATTCATACACATTTTACATATAATGCTGGAACTATACACATCTATAATTTCATTAGAATTCATATCATAATTATAAACATACATAATTCATTTAGAATTAAATTAAATATGTAGATGAAAATTATATGTGGAATCCGGAATTCAATTCATAATTTGATAAGTTTTTTGTATACCATATATTTTTACCTGAAATGATGTCCATTTTAAACAAAATACATACACCTGGAGTGCTACCGGATACACCGTGCCTCGAATTGAGCTTGGTTTGACTCGTACACGTCACATATGACCCATGGATCATTATGCTAAAGTATCGACCCAATCCGAATGTTTTTGGTCAGTTTTCCGTATGCCAGTTGATGTTTTTTAATTAAATTGACGTCCTTTTGAAACAAAAGGCATAAACTTTGAGTGGTGATGGCCATATCGTGTCTTCGATTGAGGCGGGGTTGATTCGTACGCGTCACATATGACCCATGGATCTTTCTCCTAAAGTTTCAATGGAAACCGAAAGCGTTTGTTCGGTTTTCCGTATGTACTTAAAATATTGTCCATTTTAAACAAAAGAGAGCCACTTAGAGTGGTTCCGGTCACACCATGCCTCTAATTAAGGTGGGGTTGACTCGTACATGTCACATACGACCCATGGATCGTTGTGCTAAAGTATCGACACAATCCGAATGCGTTTGGTCAGTTTTCGGTATGTCAGTTATTGTTTTTCACTTAAAATGGCGTCCTTTTGAAACAAAAGACATAAACATTGAGTGGTGGAAGCCACACCGCGCCTCGTATTAAGGTGGGGTTGACTCGTACATGTCACATATGACCCATGAATCGTTGTTCTAATGTATCGACACAATCCAAATGTTTTTGGTCATTTTTCCGTATGCCAGTTGATGTTTTTCAATTAAAATGATGTCCTTTTGAAACAAAAGGCATAAAATTTGAGTGGTGTCGGCCACTCCACATCTCAGATTTACGCGGGGTTGATTTGTACACATCACATATGACCCCTGAATCATTCTACTAATGTTTCAATGGAAACCGAATGCATTTGTTCGGTTTTCTGTATGTACTTAAAATGTTGTCCATTTTAAACAAAAGAGAGACACTTAGAGTGATTATGGCCACACCATGCCTCCGATTAAGGAGGGGTTGACTCATATATGTAACATATGACCCATGGATCATTGTTCTAATGTATAGACACAATCCGAATGCGTTTGGTTGGTTTTCCGTATGCCAGTTGATTTTTTTCACTTAAAATGATGTCTTTTTGAAACAAAAGACATACTCTTTGAGTGGTGGTGGCCACACCGCACCTCAAATTGAGGCGGGGTTGACTCATGCACGTCACATATAACCCATGGATCATTGTTCTAAAGTATCAACACAATTTGAATGTGTTTGGTCGGTTTTCTGTATGCGAGTTGATGTTTTTCAATTAAAATGATATCCTTTTGAAACAAAAGGCAGACACATTGAGTGGTGCTAGCTAAACCATGTCTCATATTGAGGAGGGGTTTATTTTTACATGTCACATATGACCCATGAACCTTTCTCCTAATGTTTTAATGGAAACTGAATGTTTTTGGTCTGTTTTCCATATATACATAAAATGTTGTCCATTTTAAACAAAAGAGAGCCACTTAGAGTGATTCCGGCCACACTGTGCCTCAGATTAAGGCGGGTTGACTTGTACACATCACATATGACCCATGGATCATTGTGATAATGTATTGACACAATCTGAATGTGTTTGGTCACTTTTCCGTATGCCAATTGATATTTTCCAGTTAAAATGACGTCCTTTTGAAACAAAAGACAGACAATTTGAGTTGTGGCGGCCACACCACACATCGGATTGAGGCAGGGTTGACTAGTACACGTCACATATGATCCATGGATCATTGTGCTAATGTATCGACATAATCCGAATGTGTTTGGTCAGTTTCCCGTATGCCAGTTGTTGTTTTTCAATTAAAATCACGTCCTTTTGAAACAAATGGCAGACACTTTGAGTGGTGGCGGCCACACCGCGCCTCAGATTGTGGTGGGGTTGACTTGTAAACGTCACATATGACCCATGAATCGTTTTTCTAATGTATCGACACAATCCGAATGCGTTTGGTTGTTTTTCGGTATGCCAGTTGATGTTTTTCAATTAAAATGGTGTCCTTTTGAAACAAAAGGCTAACACTTTGAGTGGTTCCGGCCACACCGCATCTCAGATTGAGGCGAGGTTGATTCGTACACATCACATATGACCCATGAATCGTTCTCATAATGTTTCAACAAAAACCGAATGCGTTTTGTTGTTTTTCCATATGTACTTAAAATGTTGTCCATTTTAAACAAAAGAGAGCCACTTAGAGTGATTCTGGCCACACCGTGCCTCCGATTAAGGAAGGGTTGACTCTTACACGTCAAAAATGACCCATGGATCGTTGTTCTAAATTATCGACACAATCCAAATGCGTTTGGTTAGTTTTCCATATGCCAGTTGATGTTTTTCACTTAAAATGACGTCCTTTGGAAACAAAAGACAGACACTTTGAGTGGTGGAGGTCACACCGCACCTCGGATTGATGAGGTGTTGAAATGTACACTTCACATATGACCCATGGATCATTGTTATAAAGTATTGACACAATATGAATGCATTTGGTCAGTTTTCCGTATGCCAGTCGATGTTTTTCAATTAAAATGACGTCCTTTTGAAACAAAAGGCAGACACTTTAAGTGGTGTCGGCCACACCATGTCTCAAATTGAGGCGGGGTTGATTCTTACATGTCACATATGACCCATGAATCATTCTCCTAAAGTTTCAATGGAAACCAAATGCGTTTGGTCGGTTTTCCATATGTATTTAAAATATTGTCCATTTTAAACAAAAGAGAGCCACTTAGAGTGATTTCGGCCACACCGTGCCTCATTTTAAGGCAGGGTTGTCTTGTACACGTCACATATGACCCATGGATCTTTTTGCTAAATTATCGACACAATCCTAATGCGTTTGGTCACTTTTCCGTATGTCGGTTGATATTTTTCACTTAAAATGACGTCCTTTTGAAACAATAGACAGAAACTTTGAGTGGTGGTGGCCATACCGCACCTCATATTGAGGCGGGGCGGACTCGTACATGTCACATATGACCCATGGATCATTGTGCTAAAGTAGCGACATAATCCGAATGCGTTTGTCAGTTTTCTGTATGCCATCTGATGTTTTTCAATTAAAATGATGTCCTTTTGAATCAAAAGGAAGACACTTTGAGTGGTGGCAGCCACACCGCACCTCAGATTGAGGCGGGGTTGACTCGTACACGTCACATATGAGCCATGGATCATTGTTCTAATGTATCTACACAATACGAATGTGTTTGGTTAGTTTTCCGTAAGCCAGTTGATGTTTTTCAATTAAAATGGCGTCCTTTTGAAACAGAAGACCGACACGTTGAGTGGTGTCGGCCACACCGCGCCTCAGATTGAGGCGGGGTTGATTCGTACAAGTCACATATGAACCATGAATCGTTATCCTAAAGTTTCAACAAAAACCAAATGTGTTTGGTTGGTTTTCCGTATGTACTTAAAATGTTGTCCATTTTAAACCAAAGACAGACACTTTGAGTGGTGGCAGCCACACCACACCTCAGATTAAGGCGGGGTTGACTCATACACATCACATATGACCCATGGATCGTTGTGCTAATGTATCGACACAATCCGAATGCATTTGGTCAGATTTTCGTATTCCAGTTGATGTTTTTCAATTAAAAAGACGTTCTTTTGAAACAAAAGGCAGACACTTTGAGTGGTGTCGACCACACCACATCTCTGATTGAGGCGGGGTTGATTTGTACACGTCACATATTACCCATGAATCGTTATCCTAAAGTTTCAATGGAAACCGAATGTGTTTGGTCGGTTTTCCAAATGTACTTAAAATGTTGTCAATTTTAAGCAAAGAGAGACACTTAGAGTGATTCCACCCACACTGTGCCTTAGATTAAAGCAGGGTGAATCGTAAATGTCACATATGACCCATGGATCATTGTAATAATATATCGACACAATCCGAATGCGTTTGGTCAGTTTTCCATATGCCAGTTGATGTTTTTCACTTAAAATGACGTCCTTTTGAAATAAAAGACAGACACTTTGAGTGGTGGTGGCCACACCCTACCTCGGATTGAGGCGGGGTTAACTCGTACATGTCACATATGACCCATGGATCACTGTTCTAAAGTATCGACACAATCTGAATGTGTTTGGTCAGTTTTCGGTATGCCAGTTGATGTTTTTCAATTAAAATGACATCCTTTTGAAACAAAAGGCAGACACTTTGAGCGGTGGTGGCTACACTGTGCCTTAGATTGAGGCAAGGTTGATTCGTACACGTCCCATATGACCCATGGATCGTTCTCCTAAAGTTTCAACGGAAACTGAATGTGTTTGATCAGTTTTCCGTATGTACGTAAAATGTTGTCCATTTTATGAGAATCCTCATGTGTCTATTAGTGGAATGGTATTTAATTAATATCTTGTGGACATTTATATAAAATATTTTTATATAATTCCTAGAATGGACTAGATTTTAGTTTATCATGCTATGAAACATTTGAGAGCTAACAATGTCATGCCCAATGAATACATCTATTTTTTAACATACCAAGAATCTATGATATTGATTGGATGTGTAAATGAAATTTACATTGATTATCATGATGAAAATAAATAAAATATATATTATAGATTTTCTAGTATTAAATGAAATCAAGGAGGGTGGGGGGGGGAGCTGACCAGTGGGGCTGTCCGGGGGGCTGTCAGGTGGGTGTTAGGGGGGCTCTCCGGGGACCAAGGAGGAGGGGGGGGCTGTCCAGTGGGTGTTCGGGGGGTTGTCTGGGGTCCAAGGAGGAGGGTGTGGGGGCTGTCTAGGGGGATGTCTGGGGGGCTATCTGGGGGGCTGTCCGGGGTCCAGGGAGGAGGGTGGGGGGACTTTCCGGGGGCTGTTCGGGGGGGCTGTTCGGGGGCTCTCCCGGGGTGTTTGGGGGGTTGTCTGGGGTCCAAGGAAGAGGGTGGGGGGGCTGTCTGGGGGGTTGTCTGGGGGGTTGTCCGGTGTCCAGGGGGGAGGGTGGGGGGGCTGTCCGGGGGGGCTATTCGGGGTCTGTCTGGGGGCTGTCTGGGGGTGTTCGAGGGGATGTCAGGGGTCCATGGAAGAGGGGGGGGGGTTCCGGGGGGCTGTCTGGGGGGCTGTCTAGGGTCCAGGGAGGAGGGTGGGGGGCTGTTCGGGGGGCTATCTGGGGGATGTCCGGGGGGTGTTCGGGGGGTTGTCCGGTGTCCAAGGAAGAGGGTGGTGGGGCTGTCTGGGGGGTTGTATGGGGGGCTGTTCGGCGGGGCTATCCTGGGTCTAGGGAGGAGGGTGGGGGGTTGTCCAGGGTCCAGGAAGGAGGGGGGATCCCAAACACATATCCATTAAAAGACAACAACATCCATAAAAACAGAAAACATATAAAAATAACTCAACTCCAATACTATACTACGAGTCTAGATATAACCAACAACTAGAATAGATTAAATATCAAATCTCAGTAATATCAGTCAAAAATGTAATGGATCAACTTGTCCCACATCACCATCACCATCATAACCATCATCATCACCCTCTTCCTTGTCCCCATTATCGTCCTCAACCTCCTCGCCCTCGCCCTCTTCCTCTCCCTCGCCCTCGTCCTCACCCTTGCCACCCGCCTCACCCTCCTCCTCTCCCTCCTCTTCCGCATCAAACTCCTCGCCATCATCATCGTCAAGCTGGACATCATTTTGACCACCACTAGAACTTCCACCTAGTGCACCATATATAGAACATATCGAGGACATATAATCATCAAAAGATGGGATGGCCTCTACTGGAAGTGATGGATGTAGAACTTCAATAAATTGCATAAACACGTTGTTTTCCCTACAGACTGTTCTTCCATATCTGTGGCCATTTTTTCATCTTGTTATGCATGTGCCCTAACTTGATGCATCTTGGTAGCACTACAGCTCGTACCTGAGGAGGTCCAATACCTCGTCGAGGCTATTCAAGGCGGCAACGTACTCTTCCAGAATTCTCCTCTCCCAACACCTGATGTAAGTGATCTGTTGGCCCAAAATTGTCTGGTTCTTGGGAATCAAGGGCCTCTAAAGCATCCTGTTACAAATATAAATATATCATTAACTTACAAAATATATATTAAAATATAAATTCATCAGATTAAAACTTACAATCTGCTGCTCAGTCGCTTCGTTGACGGCACTTCCATCATGTTTCTGTCTACTCGAGCAAAACAGTTTTGCTCAAGGGACATGTCCTTCAATATTTTGTATTTGCCTCTACAATGACATTGAAAACTAAATTTATATGTAAACTTTAGCAAACTATTAAATAATTGATGAAACAAAAGAAAGTGTATGCTGTAAAGAAAACTTATAAACAATTGTCATACCTGCTTCCTCTCATGATCAGGCATCGTAGTGCGTCCCAGTGTGTGGAGGTATTTTTTTGCATCAATGTTCTTTTTATTTTTTCTAGATAATTCCTAAATAAAATTTGAAAATGCAACAGATAGTATTAATGTAAAACATGAAATTTATTATTTAAATTCATCATATGTTATTAATACCTTAAACTGGGTACTCGTCCAATGAGTAATCATCTGATGATACTGCTGTATAGGACAATCATCCAGCACTGGTACCACCTCTAACTCAGTGCCAACTCTAGCAACACAACCAATATATAACTCACGCTTTTAGACTCTCCAAAGCTTACTTAAATCCTTTAGACGTTCCGATCATGCACCCTCATCATCGGGAAAATTAAATCGAAGCTGGAATCAAAATATTAATTCATATAAATAAAAAAATAATTCATATAATTAAATAGAACAAATTTTTTAACCCATATCTCTACCCAAGCACTATCCTTGACCTCATGTGGAAAATGTCTCCACAATAATGGGGTGATGGGAATGATGTCAGAGTATTTGGAAAGCGTCGCCAAAAAACTCTGACATTGCTGCCCTATTTTCTCAACCATTTGGTTGTATTCATTATATTCCCCATAACCTATGTGCGGCGGTTCGACACCAAACGCATGGGTGTATGCCCCCACCCACGCCTCCTATCAGTAGATATATTTGTCATGAAAGAAAAACAAATATTTTATCAAAAACATGTTATAATGAAAATAAATATTGCTATAAATTTTTTTAGGGTTCTATAAATATACATGTGCTGGTCTGATCGCTGAGTGCCGCTGGATCCACAGAAATTGATGGAACACCCTATGGTGGAATAGGAGTCAAAGACGACGGAATATTGAAGCTCGGAGAGACAAAAGAAAAACGAAATGAAGATCGGACTACTGTCTGACCGGATGCTGACTGGGGAGTGGGAATCATCATGGGATGTGAAAATGATGGTCTAGAAGATACAGAAGGTAGTGAAAACATGGGAGGCCTAAATATCCCGTGTGTCCCTAACGACACACCGGGATCAGAATGTGGGAAGGATGACATGTCGGTGGGAGGGGTAGGGTCTATTCGGGTACGCGCAACTGCTCGTCCACCTCTGGTATGAACCCTCCTTGTACCACCGACCTAAGTACTATGACTAGTACTAGGCTCCTTGTCGAATAACCGTCAAAGTATAGGTGGATCCTACAAAAATTATTACAAAAAAATTAATCACATGACATTATATATTCATTAAATATATCAATTTGAAATAAAGTACTCACTACAGGCAATAATGATGGAATTCCAAACTCTGCCATTCGACGATTGTTCTCTATTTTTTCCTTCGTCTCTCTTCAATTGGCTTCATTTCCTGCTTTTGAAAACAAATATGTAATTAATTAGAAAAAGGAAACTAATGTGTAACCCAAAAAACTAAATATATGAGGGAATAGGGGGATTCATTGGTAATTTAGGTATCAATTTATAGTAGAGCTTGAATGGATTTAATAAATCATACAAGTTGTAATGTTCACTATGTTAGAAATAGTGTTTGACTATGTTTGAATACAGTTCAATTCCAAATTAGAAAATGCAATTCAAATAAAATTGCAACCAATAAACATTGAAAATTCTCATAATGGTCAAGTCTGCTATCAATTGTTTTAGAAGAGCTTGAATGGATTAAATAAATCATACAAGTTGTAATGTTCACCATGTTAGAAATATTGTTTGACTATTGTTGAATACAGTTCAATTCCAAATTAGAAAATGTAATTCAAATAAAACGGCAACCAATAAACATTGAAAATTCACATAACAGTCAAGTCAGATATAAATTGTTTTAGAAGAGATTGAATGGATTTACTAAATCATACATGTTATAATGTTCACCATGTTAGAAATATTTTTTGACTATGTTTGAATACAGTTCAATTCCAAATTAGAAAATGCAATTCAAATAAAACTGCAACCAATAAACATTGAAAATTCACATAACGTTCAAGTCAGCTAAAACATATTTGTGATCAATAGTAAATCAATTTGAATATTACCAATCTTAAAAACCCAAATCGAGGTAAATCAAAAGAATTGAGAACATGGATGAATGATTCTATATATTTTCAACCACAACTTCAGGTTCACAATCAACTATGACAATTAAGCTATTTGAGTCATCAATATAAATAAATGGATTGGTTCCAATGAAACTAGGGACAATGTCAATTCCATCATCACCATCATCAAAAATATGTCTTGGAATTACTTCAACTATGACACAAAATTCAGGTCGAAGATGGTCTTTGGCATAATAAACTTGATTATCCATTGATGCCAACACATATGGTCATTCGGTATCAAGAGTGCGAGTCATATTAATTACTAGAAATCCACAATCATTAATAAATGTGCCATATCTTGTCATCGAATCAAACCAATGGCATTTCATCATTGTGACTCGTCCATGAGAGTAATAATCCAATATTATTATTTTCTCAACAACTCCATAATAACCCACATTTTCAAATTGAGGTCTACTATCTGATGCACTGGAATAACAATCTGTTGTAGTAGTAAGCATAACACCATAATGTTGTGTTCTCGTGTTCTCTTCTTGTTCAGTGAAGATAAATTTTTACCCATTGATAACAATTGATTTACCGTCACGAACCACGGTATTAGGACCAAAAGCCAAAGCTCTTATTTCCTCAGAGACAGAGTCTGTATAAAAACTCAATACCTTCAATATAAATGACTATTAAACTTATTTAAATATTGATATAATTATTTTAAACATTAATTTTTTTATACCTTCAATTTTAACCAAGCAGAAAACTCTTTGCTATACAAAGTATCTCTCCTTCTCAAAGATAAAGAATGATGCTATATATTTATCATTGTTTTATGTTCCATGTAGATAAAAAAATATGAATTGTTTAACAGATATATATGTAAGAGATACATAATCAATTTAATTACCTGATATAGTCATCGAACAAATCCCAGTTGAACAAAACTATGTGATGTGCCATCTCCCACTCTTCATGGATTAATGTCTTCAATGTATATGATCCAGGAATTCCTCCTGTTTGAGGAAGTGATAGAAAACTGGGTTGAATTTTCTCATACTGTTCTTCTTCATTTCTCATTGGTCTGTTCAATATTGTAGTAAGATCAGACAAATACATTGAGCATAAATCCATAAATTCTTGATCCAAGTAACTTTTCATGATAGAACCTTTGCGATGATTTCTGTTTCGGACATAAGAATTTAATGTGAACATATTTCTTTCAGTTGGATACATCCAACGAAATGAAACAGGTCCTCCGAGAAGTATTTCAGTGGGAATATGGACAGTCAGATGCAGCATGCATGTGAATAATGATGGAGGAAATATTTTCTCCAACTCACACAAAATTAATGGGGCAACTGTCATCATTTTTTCAAGAAAGAAATGGAAAAATTCTTAGCACAACTATCTCTAAACAAATGGCACAAATGAATAACATCCACCCTTACATTATTGAAAAAAATGATAGATTTCTATTGAAAGAAACTCATGTAGTAGAACGTGATAATCATGAGTCTTCAAAGATTTTGTCTTCAAATCTCTTCTATTGAACCATTTAGATATGTTGCATAAATAGTCATCAGGAACTCTAATACTCTCTAATACTTCCAAAAATTGATTTTTTTCATAGGTGTCATCACATAAGAACCACAAAGAAGTTGCCATTTATTTTCACTGATACGCATAGGATGTAATTTTGGTCTGATGCCCCAATCCGCCAAGTCGTGCCGAGATCGTAAATCATCCTTTGTCTTCCCCTTGACATTTAGATGAACCGAAAGCAACACTTCGAATATATTCTTTTGAATATGCATTACTTCTAAGAAATGAAGTAACAAATTGGTTGACCAATATGGAAAATCAAAAAAGATACTCCTCTTCATCCAATTGTAACAGGTTTCAGTGGAAACATTATTTCTCATTCCAGATTTCATTTGACCCTTCCCAAATGAAAAACTGAAATCTTTCAATTCATTAAGCACGTCAGTTCCAGACATACACTAAGGTGGATCATCAGTATCTATGGTATTTTCAAATATTTGACGATTCATTCTATATGGATGATCCTTTAGCATGAATCGTCGATGTCCCATAAAACTGAAACTACAACAATGTTTCAGTCTTCTGGATCGTGTATTCTTCATACAAACTGAACATGGCAATTTTCCATTCGTGCTCCATCCAGACATCATTGCATAAGCCGAAACATCATTGACCGTCTACATAAGCGCAACACACATATGAAATATGTCTTTTGAACATGCATCATATGTGCACACAAGCACATCCCAAAGAAGTTTCAAATCTTTTATTAATGTTTGCATGTAGACATCAATATCAATGCCGGGATCAGAAGGACCAGATATGAGTATACTCATGAAAGTGAAAGGTTTTTTCATACACAACCATGGGGGAAGATTATAAATGTGTATAAAAACTGGCCATGTGCTATGAGAAGTAAGAATCTGCCCAAACGGATTAAAACTGTCACATGAAAGACCCAGCCTCACATTACGCACGTCAGCTGCAAAATCAGGATGTCGATTATCAAATCTCTGCCATGAAAATCCATCTGTAGGATGAACCAACTCATCATTAGTCTTCTTTCTCTCGGTATCATGACATATCATTTTTATTGATATCTCATCAGACATAAAAAGATTCTAGAGTCTGGGGATCAATGTAAAGTGCCACATTACTTTATGTGGAATGCGGGATGGGGTTCCATAATATTTTGACTTCCATCGGGATGTGCCACATTTTATACAATCATTTTGTTCAGCGGTTTCCTCCCAGAATAAACTGAAATCTTTCGGGCAAGCATGAATTTTGTTTCTTGAAAATCCAAGTTCCTCAAATAACTTCCATGACATATATTGGTACGAGGGAATATCTGCATCATTTGGAAGTAAGTCCTTCATGAGGGTAAGAATGTAATTGATTTCCATATTAGAAATCCCATACATAGTTTTCCCATGAAACAATCGGATTAATAATTCATGCTTTTTCATTTTATCGCATTGTCGATATACTAGAGTCGTGGTAGCAACATTCAATTTTTTCACCCTATCAATATCATAATTTTCACTAGATGCATCAACTGTGCTCATATCGAAGACTTCATGAGTCGAAATCCTTTCTTTTTCATGATGACGAATAAACGGAAACCGATCATCTAACAAATTCTCCATTCCAGTCTTTTAATATCGATCATCACTAATTTGAGATTTCATTTTCTCTGCATTGTGATAACACAAAAAAGTAGTTTGCTTGAAAACCATTTTTGGTTATGTGGTAGCTGACTTATTCATGGCTCAACCAAGGTCTACCAACACAATTGGAACATGGGCAGTGTATGCGACCACTATCTGAAGAATTGTGAAATGAAAAATATATAAAGCTCTCCAAATTGTTTTAAAAATTGCTTGAGATCCGATCGGTTTCATACATCCAGCTTATGTCCATTCTGTAAAAAGAATTTATATAAGTCATTTTTTCATAAACAATGCAATAGGATTGAACTATAATAGAAAATACATTTAAGTAAACGATAAAGTAAGTAGTTTCTAGTCGATATGGTGAACTATTAAAATAATGTAAAGAACAAGTAATCATAAATTAAATTAAAATTTATTTATATTCATTTTCATTAAGTCTATAAGAGCCACATGCCTTAGGTC
The DNA here is from genome assembly GCA_963277665.1 of Viscum album. Lineage (NCBI taxonomy): Eukaryota > Viridiplantae > Streptophyta > Magnoliopsida > Santalales > Viscaceae > Viscum > Viscum album. Next base: position 953,134,626 of record OY728143.1, on the reverse strand, counting down.
CAATCATGTGCTATAGGCATCCCAAATCATTCACTAATGTTCAATAACTCATTATTGACACCTGGCTATACCTTTCATTACCCAATTACTTCGCCAAGTCAAGTGCACCCCATGGGTGAATAAATTTTTGGCTTCTACACTAATAGGTTGTTCATGGCTTTTAAAAAGATTTAATTTCATTAAGTATAGACAAAAACATTTATTTTTAAATGTGAAATTCTTAATAAATTATTTCAATGATAAGAACATTACTGAATGAATCTTGTGACTTATCTAACATTTTTATGGCTGTCTACACATGCCAGAATGGGTAGTGAAAAGCACCCCACCCTCATAAAAGTGGGTATTGGCCTAGAAGGACACATAATATACAACGTACAGTGAGAAACATATTTAGTTGACCCTAAAGTTATATTAGTACAGTCATCTTGGGGGAAATGGAATATATGATCTCGGTTAACTGATGAATTCAAAAGCTCATATTCCATATGTTGGACACTATCTAAGGTATGAAATCATGTGAGGATGGGTTTACATCATTCAATTTATTACATGCTAGTGAAAATGAATGCTTAAATTAATGACTTGAGTTCACTGATACCATGTCAACCATTATACACACCATGTGAACCCTTATACACACCATATGAACCCTTATACCATATCATCATTATTACAACCATTAATAAAAACTTATTAAATAACATCACTTGTTAAAGATAATCAAATTGAACATAAATCAATAATAATATTGGATATATCATGTAAAATGAAGTCATACTATCATGCATCCTAAATGACCACCCACAACCATGATTAATGACCACAACGATCCCCTTTCAGCGAAATCAAAAGTGAAAATAAAAACACATAGTTGTAGAAAAAACGTCATTTGTGTGAAGAATAATAATCTCATGGTCCTCATGATATTTGAACAACTCAATCATGATTTTTGAGATGAACTTGTATCCATGAAACAATATGAGAAACACGATTCAATACATGCATTTTTCCGATTTTCCCAAGAAATTTGAGGAACCCCAAATCAGTGAAAATGGTCGTTGTATTTTAAAAAGGTGATTGAATAACACATGTATGATGTTGAAGGAATAATGATTAATGGTTATATTAGAAAAACTAATATTTACTAATATTGTGAATTTGACATTTTGTGAATTAGTTTCATGAAGAAGGAAGAAGTACTAATTAGGGACCACATAATTTTTTGGCAAAGTTTAAGAAGATACTCCATATGTTCTATTGTGAAACGGATAAGTGAACAATGTTTCATTATATATATATATATATATATATATATATATATTTTGATAGAAACATGATACATACTTGTTATGTAATACACATAGTGTACAAAAATTAAGATGAACAAGATCTTCATGTTTGGAATAATATTAATGAAAGGAGTTATTTTCATGAAATAATATCAATAAATATTACAAACAATTTCTTATTAGTTCATATACATGAATCTATAATATTTGAAGCATTGAGATTAAAGAAACTACGAATCATCAAAATTAGAACACAATAAAGAGACACCATGACCTTATAAATGTAAATGTGTAATGAAAAAATTAATAGGACATACACTGATATAGGGATTTGAGTCCACAATTCATGGAATAATCATAAGATTTTACAAAAACCCTAAAAATTAGGAATAATGGAATCGTTGAGAATAGAAGGATATTCTTTATATGTGGTGGAAATATATCCTTGATAGAATATGGAAGGAGTCTAACCTGGTATCTGCTAATCCGATAGAAGAGGTGGGGATTCAGAAGTGCTTCTGCCAAGGAATCGCTTCTAGAGACCAGCGGAAGGATTCTGGAATCGTGGGGAGGCCGCTGCCTGCATTTGGATAATTTGGGGCTTTTGTTTCACAACAGTTTTTAAAAACCACCAGGAAAACTCAATATTTCCCAATAGTTTTATGAAACCATTGGGAAACTAAAAATTTTCCCATATTTCCCAACAGTTTCCTCAAACCATTGGGAAAAGTTATTTTTCCCCAGTTTTCCCAACGGTTTCATAAAACCGTTGGGAAAGGTCACTTGTTCAAGGTCTTTACCAATGGTTTATGAAAACCGTTGGTAAAGACAACATATACCAACGGTTCTTTGAACTGTTGGTATACAAGTGTTGGGAAAAGTCCCCTTTCCCTTAGTGAACAAGTGCCCGAGTATCATTTATCTTGGTTTGAGAATGATTTACTCGAATATGTAAACATAAAACAACAAAAATATTTGATAAAATGAATCTGAAAAATTAATACCAACAAGGTTTATACAAAAAATCCAGATCTGAATACATTTGTTTAAAGACACTAAAAGTGGTCCAAATAGAAATAATGACAACATCAAGACATCCCCAAGGACTCCACATGACATGGGGGTCATCACCCACAAGTCGTATCCACAACTCTGCCCCAACAATGAGGACTAACACCCAGAATCGCCATCACCCTTGGCCTTTCCTTTACCTGAGTCATACATAACCAAGTCTATTTACAACCAAGGGGTGTAAGTTGGGTGTGAACCTAAGACTAATAGGATACCACCCAATTATTCCAAAAATAATGCAATATAATGTGAAAAAGAAAGCAGTTTTAATACTCAAAGAAAAGCCGTGATAAAATACATGAAATTCAACTTTCAATTGATAACAATTTTCAAGATAAAAATTTTAGAATGTTCACAAATTTTAATAGGAATGTGAGATTCTATAAATTAATACCAAAAACACCCTAATATAAGGGTAAATACCACAAATCCAATGAGCACCAAAATTTGGAACACCCCTAGGAAACTAGATAGTCTAGGGCCTTATGTACCTCGTACCTCGGTGTAAAGTATCCAAGTCACAATCATTTCCCATGCACGATCCACTAGTAGGGAACATACCCATAACCTAGTGGTCCCCAAATATCATCCAAATAGTTTAATTAGAGTTTTAATTATCCATTTTCTCAGTGAAACAGTGACACAACCCATCCGGTTCACTAGCTTTACTAGTACATATTCGCCCACCTAAGTATCCGGGATTCCCCTTTTTGTGCTCAAAAAATTTCAGCTAGAAAAACACATCATTTTTCATATAAAACAACACTACTGGTCACAAACATAAAATAAAGTAGCTATACACACTTTATACCATTTAAAACACACAACAAAACATTTTTATTTTCAATAAAACAACCTCTCCAAATATCCCATTGTTTTGCACCCAAATCTATTTGAAATATCCCCTTTCCACCGTATGTGCACACTTTTAAGTCACCAAAACAAAATTTAAGTTCAATAACCTTTAAGGAAACAAAAAACTCAGTTTTTTGGTATCCCCATGTGAACCAAGAAGTTATATCTTTTTAAAACCCCCATTTTCACACAAACATGTCACTTAAAGCCCATTTGCTTCCCAAAGACCATTTAAAAAAACATTCACAACAAAAAACAAAAACAATAAACATTAAAAAAATGATTATCAGTCCAAATAAATTTCAATAAAATACACTATGTAATTATTGGTCAACCCCAAATAAACCAATAAAATATTTTTATGAAAACAGCCCAATTTCACCAAAAATTGGAAATTAAAATTCAGTTGCTTTATAAATGAAAATAAAACCAATTTTTACAGAAACATTTATATGAAATAAAAATTAAAATACCATGAACACAATATTCTAAGTAACAATAATTTCATGCAGAATGGAATCACCTACCAAATTGAGGAAAACCCTTGAATCACCGTGCGAAAAATTAATTCACACCACCGCCGCACCAATAAGGACCTAGAACAAACCTAAAACAAAAATAATTGGAAAATAAAACCCAAGGTTAAACCTTAGGTTTGAAACCCTACCCCCTAGTAATTTGGTACTTCAAGAAAGATGGAATAAACCCTAATATAAAAAAATTAAACCCTATGCAATTTGAAAGAGGAAAGAAATGGACTCACATACTTGAAGTATCCTGAAGTAATGACTCAAAAACAATAGTAGCTGAAATTTAAAACAGGAAAAATTCATGGGTTGTTCAAGAGATATATAGGAGGTAATTTAGGAACTATAATGGAGGGAAAATAGTAATATTTGAGATTTAATAAGGGATGAAGTTACCTCTTCAATTCTATCCAATTTGAGACACCCTATGAAGTTCTGCCCTAATTCGTGATTTCAAAGAGCTCCAAGGGGTGGGGGGGAAGGCAATGGGAGTGCACCTGGGATTTTTAGGGTCAAAAGGGAGGTGGAATAACCAAAAAATTAATTATAATTAATAATATATTAAAAAATTAATGAAATAATTTGAAACTGGAAAATGGGATTTCGGGTTGGCCCAATTCTTAAATAAAAACCCAAATACTCCATTGTTATCGATTCCTTAGGGGTCCAAATTGAATTTTTGTTGTTAAAAGGTCAGTGGAGGATATTTTTTAAGTGTAATGGGTGAAAAATATTTAAAAATGAAATATTTATAAAATAATGATAATCGGTTTTTAAATCTGTAAATGGGCTCTCGATTTTGCCAAAATCATGAAAACTCACCCTTTCCTCCAGAAATGAATGGTAAACTGCTAAAACAAAGAATTAATGGGAAATAAATGAAATTTACCTTTAAAATAAGTTATTTATGTGACAAATACTTATTTCTATGGGCCTATCAAAAACAAATTTTATATATAATCTATATAAATGGATATCTATTTGAGACGGGATGATTTCCCATCACAAATAGTATTTTTTTTTGTGATGGACCGTCATAAAAAATACTATTTTTGACACCGTTTTATGAAATGGGTTATTTGTGATGGGACACCGTCACAAAATCCCATTTTTGATAGGATCCTAGCGTAAATAGCCCATCGAAAGTACCTCAAATTCATGTAGTTTATTTATTTGGATTTTATTTATATATTAAATATAATAATACAAAAAACACTAAATAATGATTTATTGTTGTAATGTAAAGTAAAATTCATTTCATTCCTCTAAAAATATTTTCATCAATTGGTTTCCCAAACTCATCAAGATCCAATGTATATGATGCACCGATGAGAGTACTAATACCTTTCTTATTTTCATATCCATGGTTCTTAATAATATACATTATATATTTTTTTGAGATATAAAATTCCATTCTATTTTTTGTAACATTTGAAAAATAAGGAAATATGTTAACTCACCCATCAAACTCATTTCAAACTCATATTTCATATGATTTGAACCAGTTAAACATTATTGAGTTGGACCAAATATAATTTCATCATCAAATTTTTTTACAGTCATAATAATTTTATTTAATTCCTTTATAAAATGTGGTGGATCCATACCCCCCTTAACAAAAATTGTTTATGGAAAAATTTATTTAATCAGTCATACTGGGCTTTAGGGAATTATTTATGTCCATATAAATCATTGGTACATTTGAAAACATATTTTGGATGTTTCTTATTGTAAAAAATTGAAGTTTTTCATTATAACAGTGTATAGTTTTATTCATAATCAATTCCATCTTTTTTATTATAAACCTTAATAAAAACTCTAGCTTTTTGTCTAAAAATAATTCCATTTTCATCACATTTTTTCAGAAATTACCATTTTACTCCAATTATATAATTTTTTATAGGTCGTCTAACAAATGTATAGACTTTTTTCATCCCAAACTCATTGAGATCATCATGAATTACTATAATCAAATATTTTTCACAGGCCTAATCATGATTCATAGTTTCAAATTTGGATAATAAATCTTTATGTTCAACTTCATTTCATTAGGAACTTCAATTCTGAAACTCATCGATCTACATGAATAATAATAATTTCAATAGGATGTTTGATAATAAACAACTAACTTATTTAGTTTTTAAAGGTTTCTCTTAAAATATATGAAGAATATATTCCCAGGGAATGACTTCAAAAAAATATTCTTCAGTAATTTCTTTATGTAAAAAAACTTATAACAAAGGATGAAAATTCATTTGAGAAATAACATCTAAGGAGGATATTGTTTTGGTTTGTTGAATACAAAGGTATTAGTTTCATAAAAAATAACATGTGTCATTTCATCAATAATGAATGAGTTTTTATTTAAATCTATATATGCCTTATAATTAATGGAATAACATAAAAATATTCCTTCATCATATTTGGGTGAATTTTTTTTGTAAATTTTTTAGTATTAAAAATGAATACAATACAACCAAATACAATGATGTAAGAAAATTTCGGTTTTCCTCCTATACACAACTCAATTCATAATGAGTTTTATTAACAGAATGTCTAATTAAATCTCTATTTATAGTACAGTAGGAATTATTAATCACCTTAGCCTATAAATGTTTACAAAATTATTATTCACTCGACATGGTTTTAGTAATATCCCGAATTATTCTATTTCCTCTTTCAACTACACCATTTTTCAGGGGAGTTCTACGTAGTAAAAATGTAACTTAATTGTTTTATTAAAAGGTATATCCCATTAATTTATGGTCTTAATTCCCTTAAATATCCTTAATTTTGATTCCTAATAATGTCAAGGAGGCCTTAGGTGAGTCTTGGGAGCATTCAAATCCTAAAACTCCGATAAAGGGAGGGAAAATTGTGCTTCCTGATTTTTCATCAACCATGTGACCCATGTCACACTACCATGTAATCCATATTCAATTTTTGGTTGAGAGATCTTATACAGTTTTTAAATTTTCATTCAAAATTTGTGGTAAACCATGTGAGGTTCCACTTAGTATTAACAAGCAGTGCACTGTGGGCATATAGTTTTCTAGCCGGGAATCCAAACTGGGTGCATTAATAATATGGGTGAAATTATCCATTTACCCCTCTTAAATGATTTTAATCCAATCCTTTTTACCATTATTATTTATTCTTGTTTTTCTAGTGGAATCTCCCCCCCTCTTGGAATATGGATGTCATCTTTTCCTCTACCTAGGAATCCAAGTAGAACCTCCATTTCTCCTCTATATCTCTCCCCGTCAGAAGCATCGGGACAACTGCTTTGATCTCCTCCTTCCACATGCCTCTATTTCAATGTTTCTATTTTATACAATGTGTTATTTTTGTGTAATGACATTTTCCCTATTTTAGGGTGTTTTAGAGTTTCATTGATTTATTTCAATCTTGATCGAATAAAAGGTTGACACAAGATGATGCAAGCTCTATGAGGCTATGGAATGTGGTCGTGACCTTTTCCAATCATGTCATTGCATTTCAAAATCACCATGTTGTTGTGTGAGTCTGACCATTCTAGTATCACATATATTCTATCAAATTATTTAAAATAGAAGTCTCACATAGCCTTTTACGACACATCTAGTAGGAAAAGAAACTATATGGGATTATATCCTCGAAATATTCCATCCTAATGGGTTGAGCTATACCTATAATTCAAAAATTATCATTTTCATTGGTTTATTAAATGCTTCTAAATGGTTTATCTTTATATTAATTTACAAGATCTATGTTTTAAATTTTTGGGGGCATAAAACCCCATGACAAGCCTTTTCCCATGATACTTATGGATGGGTGGAATTAAATTGAGTTGGATAAGTATCTTTTCCTTGTGCCATAATCTTTAAAGGAAAATTCCAAATGACATGCCTTTACTAATAGTCTTAATGTGATCAAATGTCTTGAATTAAATAAATATTCCATTCAGTTAAACTTGATAAATATGAATTTCATGGTTGGTGTATTCCCTTTAGAAATGAGGGTAAAATAAGGGGTTCCAAATTGAGGACCCCTTAAACGGACTCTCATTACCTCCTATTAGATATGTTAATGAATACTAAACACGATGAGAGAAACACTAGGTATTCCTAGGATGGGTTTATCATGCATTGTCTATTTTACATCTAGATGAGTAACAACAGTTTATAGGTGATATTAATTAGATGTTATTGATGGAATGATTGGTTATATCATTCTATGAGGGAGACTTTGTCCCCTATTAGGGATACTATGTACGGATTCAGAGGTTAGTTCTTGTTTTTTTCACTCAATCCCATAGCGACACTTGGGAATTCATACATGGGTAACCATGGATGGAATCTTGACATCAGACCTTGAATGAGCCCTTTGATTTATACTTGTAATGTTATTCTATGTTTCCAAGGATGTGCTAAAGTTGTCTAAACTTTTTTTATAAAGAATGATTAAAATATTTTCAATATAAAAAAATGTATTCAAATTTAAATTGGTTAGTTTGTTTAGAAATGTAAGGACATGTTCTCTAATCCTAATCCCAGGTTTGGGAATAATATATCCTATGGAACCTAACCATACTCACAATACCATTTCAAGATATCTCAATTTAGAGAGACCATCGTATGTCAATGTAGGTAGATTAGACTGATCTCCTAGTGGAACCTAGTAAAATGTGGTTATTTATTTATTTTTTATTTTATTTAAATTACCATGGCAGACTATTATATTTATATAGAATATAATGGAATGTCCTAGAAAAAGTGGGTACCGAACTACTGAGATTGTATCTCAAAACATGCTGCAGTGCCTTTGGTAGCTGAGTATACATTATGATTTTAGGTGTTGAAAAAAGGAAGCATCCAACTTCCAATGCTTGATTTACATTCTAGGATGGAGTTGTGACCAGAGGACAAATCCTATGCTCAAGATTATAACTATAGAACTTTTTAGATTTTTTTTATTTCATAATCATGGTACATATTCATGTATCCATTTACCCCCTTTATCCACTTTTGTAAGACACATGAAATATTACCATCCCCAGTGACCTCTATTTATTTACCCAACTTCCACATTTTATATATTTCCCATGCATGTTTATGTTTATTATTTCTGAAACTATATGGATTTTATCATTACATCTATTGTTTTAAATTTATATATCTAATTATGTTCGCTACTCTAATAAATAAGGTAATATTCTCCCAATAGAATTACCTAACTCTCTCACTATTGGTTGATGTCTTTGGTGTTTTGGGATTTTCACTTGAGGTCTTGTGGCCAACCATCCCTGGGCACTGTTGTATGTCACTCGAGGTCAGATGCTACAAAGTGGTATGAGAGTGTTTTTTTTCATATTTTTAGGGTGTATACATGAGACAATGACATGGTAATTTTGATAAGATCTTATTCATGGGAGTTTCTACCCCACATATAGGGGAAAACCAAATTACCTTGGTTCAGAAAATGTTGTTATTAATTCAACTATTACAGTTTCATATATTTTACTGTAGGCTAATGAAATTTCATTTTTCTATTGTCCTGATAAGATATTTTTTTTAGCCTGATGATAGGAGGGAAAACTAAGTGAAAGCATCATATGAGGGACCTTAGTACTTAACATTACATTCATTATGCCATGCCATGTCTACTTTCAATGATAATTTCTTGTATTTCTTGTGATGGTTATTTTTTCCGTGATTATAAGATTTTCAATGTGATATATATTTCTATTATGGAATAATTGGTTCAATTGGACACTACTACCACATTATTTGGTCTGATTTATGAGTTTCAATTATATATCATCTAATCAAAACACAACCATGGCCTATTACACAAATTGTTTTTTGTAAATGTTAGGATATTATTAACTGATGTAGATATTTTAATTTATAAGGTGTATAAGACCTTATGAGTTAGAACTGGTGAGGTAATTAATTGGACATGTTTCTAATGACCAATTGTATTAGAAGAAAATTAAATGAATCAAAATGAATATTGTCCTAAAAGGAAATGGTTACGTTAAATGAGAGATCTTGACCCTACTATTACTAGGTAGTAGAAAGTAGGTTCTGTCTCCTATGTTTTCCTTATGTGACTCTTTCTTATCACCTAAAACTAGCCCTTTGAGAAGGCAAATGGGTTTTATTCTTTAGTAGGATAGCCTAGTGCCTATCATCTCTTAACATATTTCCACATCTATTATATTTATTATAAAATTATTTCACTTGAAATTTACAATATGCCACAATGACGACCTCATGTTGTGAGCCAGTAATGTGATGATGAGCACACTCAAAATGTGGCGGGCCCTATGCCACCCATGATACCTCATGTAGCGCCACCTAAGGAATCTCCTGAATATATTCCACTGGGAACTGATGGTCGACTTTGGGATAGTCTTCTCTCATTTATGAAATTAGTGAAAGGGTCACCTAGATGTTCCTTTTCAATGGCAGAGCTGAATAGGGAACTCCAGTAGAAATATCCGGCCTCCATTTCAAGGGATTGAAAACATTAGGCTATTGAATAGTGGTTGGAGGTAGTGCTATAAATATTCAATCACATCGAGATTCCTCTAGACTAGAGGGTCATGATTGATACATATCTGTTACATGACTCTTCCAAGAATTGGTGGGATGTTCTGATGTAGACTGGTTGACATCAGCGTATTGTCTGGGTGGACATATAGGTATCCATTTTCAAACATATCATTCCTTATACCCTTAAAACATATCAAGTTCTAGAATTCTTTCAACTTGAGAAAGGTGACATGTCTGTCTTGGAATACTCATCTCGGGTCACCGAATTGTAGCATTTTTCACCGACCCTGAATAGTGATAACTACTATGTGGCACTTTTAAGATGGTATTTCTTATGGAATCTGATCAGAATTGAAAATATTTAAGATAAAGACCATTTTAGATATAGTCAACTAGGACCTCATCACTTAGAAAAACCTTATGTAGTCATGTAATGCAAAGTAAGGTAGTTAGGCCTCTAGGAAAACTATAAGTGGTATACCTAGGGAAAAGATGTTACAAATAGAGGGTACAAATGGGGGAAGTACTATATAGGTAACTTGAACTGATAATTTTTTATTGTGGCACTAGTTTAGTAAGCTAGGGAATTAAAATACTCAATGTATAAGGAACCCGATCGGGTGCCGAGCATGCGGAATGATGGGTCACCTCCTACATTTTTTCCAATATGTTCCTTGAGTGACAAGAGAATGTGGTTTTGTTCTAGCACCACCTTTAGGTGTAGGGTCAGTGACCCCTCATCAGGTAGGTTTATGGTCTTCTACAAGGCCGGTCAGGCTATGTTTATTGTTGAGGACAAGGTAGTCAAGATTTAGAGTTCCAAATTCTACAGAGTGGACTTTCTCAGGATACATAGGAACTATCTCGAGGCTGCAGTTCATTACATATATATATATATAGTGTAGCCTACAATAGAGTATTAGATTCCAGGTCCATCTATAATTAGAGGTATTATTCTATTATCCTCTAATATAATATATTTCTTATTTTATATTGGTCCATCACACTCCTTTTTATCTTACTATTTATTTCTCCTTCAGTGATTTATGTACTTCATATGGTTTCTAATATATGGGATTTATATCATATAACGAATATGAAAATTGAAAAGGTATGATACTACATCATTTGAGTCACATATGATTAACATGTCATTATCATCCTATATATACACGATGATTTAATGATGTTCTACCAGTATTATCAGTATTCCATGCTTTTTTGATTATTTGAAATGATTACATGTGTACCATTCTTCTAGGATATCATGCACTGTATATATATATTATCCATTCATGTGATAACATTCATTAATATAGTTATTATGTAAGGTTGGTTAAATAATGTGTCTTCATTATCCTAAATAGTGTTTTTTTCATTTATCTTAATGATAAAATTCTATCAAACTATCTTGTACCTTATTTTGGAAATAAATTTATTTTTAATTAGTAAATGAAATATCTTGGATAAGAACTATAAATGACAAGGAAATTTGATGGCTTTAGTAAAATCAAGTCTATGAACATATATTTTAGTAAAATGGTTTGTCAATTTGAAATTTTAAATTCTTGTACCTTAAAAATTTAAGAAGTATGAACTGAAAAATCAATCATATTATAATTGAATCGACCCTTGTAGGCGAGTTTTAGCTTAATATTCTTATATGTAAACCTACAGAGGGTTTTTTAAAATTATACGGAATCAGTAGGATCGTATGAGTACACAAATTTCTACAAGTGGGGGATATGAAATGTAGTTTAAAAACTACACATAAAAAATCAAAAAATCAATTTATTATCAATGATCAAAAAATAATTTTGTATGATTCTTAATGTTTTTTGTATTAGGCAGACATAATTTATCATTATTAGAGTCAAATAAAGGTTTCTACCAAACTTAATCTTTACATACATATATAACTGTTGAATAATATTCTTGTAAATAATGTAAAATGATCTTTTATAAAGAAGATATGAAAAACATATATTGGTTTATAAGGCATTTAACACATTATCCTTAGATGTTAGGGAAGTCACAAACCCTAAATCTGGTTATCCACAGTCTCACCTAATTATAATTTCAATTTTCCTTAAGTAAGGAAACCCTTGATCAATAATATTGAAACAACTCTTTATTCCTATCCCAAGAAGCCCTAAATTAGGAATACATGATATTGATTTATGAATTAATCCTTAGAATCCCTCCATAAACAAGATTGGGCATACGTATTGGAAAATTATAAAAAATATAAGGTATCTACCATTCTAATATAGATACAATAAAATAGAAAACCCTCCAAATATTATAATGGGAAAACATGTAACAATATTTTACAAAGTAGAAAAGTAAAATTCAGATTGATTGAGTTGAAAAAGAATTCACTTATTCCTCCATTAATGGACCTTTATTTATGGGCAACGCTCTGACAGTCATATTACACTATTATCACAGTTGTTTTCAATGACATCATAAAAACTCTTCATTCCCTTGGAAACCCTTATAAATACATCATTAAGGGGTCATTATTGTAGCATCATCACAATTATATTAAATGTTCCATCCAATAGTGTAAACATAGTTCATACAATAAGATAAAATTTATTGATATGGTAGAATCAAGATCATCATCCAATAGTTTTCCTAAATTTAGTTTGGAGGGAATGTCTACCACAATCTAGTGAATTTCAACCTAGTTAAAAATGTAGAACCCAATATGGTGAGACATAGTTATAATTTATAAGAGAGAAATTATAAAAACTATGTTTGATGAAATATGATATTGTATGTTGGATGTACAAAGTACATGCCAATCTGATTATAAATTTTATTTCCATATATTTATAAAGTTTTATTTGACATAGTTTATCTTGTGTACCTTTTACAAAGTTTCATCCAATGATGTTTTTCTTTCATAATCTTGTCATAATTTATGTTCTCCACAAAAACATTCTAATAACATGGAATGTGTAAAGTTATTAAAGTTAATATTTTTAATAATGTTGGTTTCAATTTTCAAAACAAAGGATAAAAATTGATGAAAGTAGAAATTTATACTAACAAAAATTGACCATTAATGTGATTCACCTTAATAAGACACCAATATAAATTTACAGAGTTCCAAATAAATAAATTGGGAATGGATTCCCCTATAAATGAACTATGATTTGTATGAAAGGACCCCAATTGTTCACCTTTATTCCAATATACCTTGCCACATAACCCCATGGGGGTTTGTATACATTAAATGGTGTGGCTATATAAAGTGTCAATAGCCACTAATATATATTTTTTATAAAGTTATGGTGTAATATTACATAACCAATCCACTAAAAGTGATAAAATGAATTTTTATGCCTTTTAACATTACTACATTGAAGAATTGTTTAATTAAAATCCAGGTTACAACCTAAATAATGTTTTACTCTATATCAAAGAATTTAAATTTTTTAACTAATACCTTTTGTGAGAACTTATGTGTAAATTAAATGGATTAAATGGGAATTATGTGATAATTTCCCTTGAACTCTATGATGAATCTACTAAATAATGTTCCTATTAATATATGTAAAATGATTCAATTTATAATTGTTAATTAACCATGTATATGTCTAGGAATATCTAATATTTAATAAAAATTAATTGATGAAGTGGGATTAGTAAAAAACCAATAATGGTTTCAATAACTCAAAACCTCATGTATGTTTTATCCTTATAGCTTCTTTATATTACCTTTCATTGGAATATATTTACCATTCATAGGTTTTAGTGGTATTATTAATTTTCATTAGAAAGAAGGTTAGGATACATATCCTAGAAAACTCTTAGGCTACATTAGTTTTTATTTTGATTTTTTCATATAAGTGAGGGGTAAGCTCGATTATGGTATCTCCCATGGAGATAGGAAATTGGTCGATATTTTGATGAGTTTATAGATATGTAAGTGTAGTTTGTTTGAAGATTTTAGTTGGTTATGACTCTTGGATACTAAAACAAAACCCTTGAGAAGGTGTGCGGTTTTCTGGTAATTTGAACATCAAGGGGATATTATTGTATGTGGATACTGAGTTAGTTATATTTGTTTTTAATTTTTTACAATGGTATTATAAATCTCTAGGGAGAAATCCATTATTGGGATGATCAAAGTGGATTACGGCTTGGAATGATGATTCCTGGATGGTGATTCCATTATGTCTATGTAGATAGAAATTAACCCTTTTGGATCAACAACCTCCTTCAATATTTTTATATGTACCTTGTTAGAGAGAGTTTACATGCATGTTACATGTCGTGTAATGGATTCCCTTATATGGGATATTGTTCTCATTCGAGAGACCTTATGACTTTGTGGATGCACCTGAACCTATTTTGAGACTTCATTAGTTGGGACATGTGTAATACCTAGAACCCCATAGTTTTAAATTATAACCTAATTATTCATCCACATATTTTTTTATTGAGGGTAACCCATGAGAGAAGTTTGATCATGTTTACGAAATCTTTCGTGGTACTGATATTTTTTGTATTCTTGTTTCAAGACGTATTCAATGAAGGTGATAGTGTTTTTCTATATAGGTATGGTGATGCCTTTGGTTTTCTAAAACAACCTACTATTTTTGGGTGTCAAAACTGGATTTGATGAGATGAACTATACAGGTTCTTATTTAAGTTGACCAGTGTTTTGTTTGTTGACACATAAATTTCAAAAACTAAACTACAGGGTAGAAATTCATTTCATAAATCATGGAACATGAAGATTCGTGATTTTGAAGATATATTATAAGGGATCTCCAGAAATGTTAAAACTAATATGCATTGTATCATGTTGTGTTTGGACATGTTGATAGAAAAAATCATGTTAGCATTAGTTGGGACTTTAACTAGAATATATGGATGTGTAACCTCATTGTGTTTTGTGAGTTTAGTCCATAATGGTTGTGCAAGGAAACCGGTCCATATGAAACATCAGTGACTATCTTGGTGTGATTAATGGATTTATGGATTACATGTGATGAAAGAAAGCATGTAAACCCTTCTCATTGGGTATATTAAAGGATGTTCCTAGCGATGAGGTCTAGTTTTTAGTTAAACATGGAACTATCCTATGGTTGACCTCTTGGAGGATCAAGAACTGCACTATCGGGAGATGTGGTTTCAAGGGTTGGTTATGGAAAGTATAACATTTGTGATATGAGTTTGACATGGAAGATATATACACACCTATTAAAGAAATATTTTTTTGTACTGCTAGTTTAGAAGAAACATGACCAATATCGTGAAAACCTCTAGAGCACACTGAGAGAGTGTCATCTTTTTATTGAGGTGACTAAAATTATTTTTATAGTTTAAACTAGTTAATCCCTGGAATTTTTACCTAATGATAAATATAAGCTAATCTATAATGCGGGGAGTAAACCTTTTTCTGACTGAGGGTAGTGACCCTTTAAAGAAGTTGTTATTTAGAAAACTCCATGATAAATATTCCCTGAATGTTGGAATGGGTGATCAATGATGGTTATGTTAGCACTCAGAAAAAAGTGGGATCTTTTCTATACCAGTTATAATGTATGAGGGTGGAAAAGTATTGAATTATGGTAATCGGAAACTTATTCCATGGATATGATGATGATTATTATTCTCAAGTGGGGAGTGTGATATAATTCATTGGTAGGAATACATCCTGGTAGAAGGGTCATGGGAAATTGATACAATTGTGAGATGGTCATTTTAGATCACACATGCTACTGAATAAATGAATCCATTAAATATCTTGATTTCATAGTAAATTGCATGTAATGGTTTTAATAATGACTCTGGGAAAATTGTTATTGGGTTTCAGGCCAAGGATGACTATTAAAAATTCCATGTTGGTGGATTGGTAATTCAATGGTATTCGAGTGGTGTCACAATATTGTAAATGGTCAGGAAATGGTACATCCATGAGGCATCACAAGATGTTGGGTATAGACTTTAGTGATCATTCTTAGAAAAAAAAATTATGCCTTTAGGTAATGATATTTGGAATCGGGTTATATGGAATTTTAGTTCTTGAATGTGAGACTTTTTTAAAATTAACCGGCAAAGGTTGTTTAACATGATTTCTCTTGAGTAGTTGAATGTGATTATTGATGAACCATTTCTGACACATCATTTTGTTAGAATGAATGAAATGAAAAATTTGAATGTGTCTTTTCAATAAAAAGTTGTCATAACTAGATTATGTATGGAAAATAGGAATTTTCCCATTTCAATAAATCATGATGAGGGTGTCTATAGGATTCTATGGACATGTTTTAATTGGAAATTATGATTGTGGGGTATAATGCATCAGAATCTATTCTTTATGGTTATAACCTATAGTGGAAAATGTTATAGTTATTTTGATAAAGGATAAGGAATAGTTAATAGTTCTTGGGTTTATAAAGTCCCAAGTATGCACCGTCTTAGTTTTTGATAGGTGGTTATGAGCATAGGCTCAGGTTTTAGAGACATAATCCCTATATACATTATATAAAACTTATTGGTGAATTTTGCATTAAGAAATTCAATATGGATGGTTGAGTGGGAATTACAACCCCATATAGGATGGGTAGTTAATTTATATAGTTACCATGGATTATTAAGTATGATAAGTTCTATGGTGGAGAGGTTTTAAGATCTCATGTTTTAGATCGAGTTAGAAATTTAAAAGGAATTTGAATTTTTGTTTGGTGGATGCGCCAACATTGAAACCGAGATTTAGAATTTATTTGAGAGTGCGGTAACCCTTTAAAGTGTTTTTATGTGGATTATATCCAATAAGTATTATCTGGAGTTTTTATATGTTTCGATAGTGTTGGTATTGGAATTCTCAGTTCTGTGATACACAGCCCGAGGTACATTATTGGTGAATCGTTACTAATAACCATGAGTCCCATTTTATATAGAGACATAGTTTTTTAAATAGTTCAATTTAACTAGTAGGAATTGAGTCATGGTGTAGAGGTGAAAAGGACCTCATAGAATTAGAGAATAGTTTGTCTAATCACATTATATAACCATACGGAGTAGGGGTGTGCTTAGATATTGGCAAAAAATAGTTCAACATAGTTTACCAAAGAATGTGGCATTACCATGAAATTTATTAAAAGTGTACAAATTACTTTTCTCACCTTCAAAACTAAATGGGTTTACACTAATTACTTCCTAATTCACACCTAGTAGCTCCCTATCACACCTCTTTCCTTCCTCATTCCACTATTAGAAGATCTCCCCCATTATTTTTCTAATTTCATCATTATTGGATAAATCATTAAAATATTGGAAAGTTGAAAACTCCTCTTACCTCCATTATCAGTTTTATTTGTTCTATTGGATTCTATCATTGATCAAGCTAATATGAAATATTTTTAGGAAGTCATTTATGTTATTATTTTTCTCTTGTTTCATAATGAATCAAAGTAAGATGATGGAGGATTGAAGCATCCTTTTTATATGATAGATGGTATACATGTTTTCCATTAAAATATAATCATTTATAAAATGTGATGTTGTGCTACACACCTGACCATCCACTCAATGCTCCTAAAATGTGATAAGTCTTAAATAAATTTCTTATACAATGAAATTTTTATTCTTATAGAGTGTTTCTGTCATTGGAGGTGATGACCTCAACCCAAACCACCCCTTAGGGTGGGTTCAATTAAATACTCAAAGTTATTGTCATCTTCCATAAGACTAAGACACCCCTTTGGGGTGTTGATATTTTTAATAGTTTTTTGGATTAAATAAATGAATTAAATAAAGGGAAAGTTTTATGGATAAAAAAATGGTGCTCTTATCCTTTATAAATGATTTATTTAATGGAATAACTAAATTTATGAATTGTATTGTTAAATAGAATGTTTCCTTACAAGGAACTTTCTACCTCCTAAAGTGAATTATTTAATTAAATATATTATAATGAGTTATAATCTTGCATGTATACCTATATGGAACTTTTAATCACTTCTAAATGATTTGAGTAATCAATTGAATCATGGATATTTGTGAAATGGGATCGGTATCTCCCCATAAACATCTTATTTTTTATAAAATAAATGGTTAAAAGGAATACAATGAATCGTGATGATCGTAAATTTTCATTTATGTTTCCCATGAACAATGTTAAATTATATAATTCAATGTTCATATTTAAGAATGTCTAAGTGGTTCAATACATGGAACTCCTTGTCTATTTATTTAAATTAATGGACATAGTATTCCTAATTATATATTGATATTTTAGACACTATGTTCTTTATTATATATAATTGTTTCCAAAATATAATTACTTATTACTTATTGAAATTAGGGACATGATGCTCCTAATTATTGGATATGGTGTTCTTTATCATCATATTTATAAATTATTGGAAATTATGTTTCCTATAATTAGTTATAGACATTGTTGAACATGTTTCTTCTTAAATTTTATTTGAAATTGTTGGACATGATGATCCACACCCCTAGAATTTCATGATTGGATTGATCGTTGTTATTAAATATAGTATTAAATATAAAATAATCATATGATTATTCTTAAACATAGACACATTGGATATATTCTATGAGTATAAAGACTATATAATGTATCAAATGTATCATAATCAGAGACATTTGGATTAGGCCCTAGTAGTTTTAGTTAGCTAGGTGTCTAATAAAAAATATGAGCATGACATAGTAATATTTACATTCCTAATTTCCATTTGATTGTAATACCTGCACACTATTACATTTTTTATTCATAGTCTAGACTAGTATTAGAAATAAATATTTGCGGATACTTAGTTTAACTCACACCATGTGTGAGCTTCCATAAGGTACCCAAGAATATTTAATGTCTATAAGTTAGGATCTTGGAATGTGCTTCATGTTGTTACTCTTTATGGACTAGGACATCACATTATAACTAGGGTCGAAGCATGTACTTAGGCTTTATAAAGAATTCGGGAATTTTTTTATTTATTCTTATTTTTAAATTAACATGTTTTATTTATTACTTTTTATAAGTTAACTATTTGTATTATCACTCATCAGGTTCTTGAATGGTTATTTTTATTGGATCTTTCAATTATTCATTTATTTTTTACTTATCAATTAATATTATCTTCCAAAGCATTCCATTTATTTATTATTTCAAAGTATTTTGTACTGATCCAGTGGGTATAGTATTACTAATTTGTTAGCCTTAGTCCCTCATTTATAGTTATAAGCCTCTAGTGTATAGGGAGGCATACTTGAGGCCTTATCACCAACTCTTCCTTTTACTCTTTATAGAGTGAACCTAGTCCGGACATGGCATAAAACATCCAAAAATTAAATAAATAAAAAGAAAAAATAGTAACATGAGGCATTAAAATACCTCCAACATTTTAGAATATACCATCATAATGTAACATCAAATTATTATATGGGTATTTAAACTGAAAAAATTGATTTTTTTAAAGTTTATTTACATAGAATGTTGAGTTTATATGACCAGTGTTATACTATTGAATTATTTTTATTATGTGACCACTGCAAAATTTCCATTGAATAGGTGTGTATGAATTTGAGTAACCAAAATATGATATATATTTATATTTATATAATGGATTTAATCAGTTCATATATATTTATTAATTATTATAAAATAAGTACTAATTTTTTTTAAATTCATTTTATGCTTAAAAAATTATTGAAAAAAGGGTTTTTATTTTTTATGAGAAAATCATATAATTAGATTAATAACACTTTTAGAAATTATTGTTTATAAAAAAGGAAATAATTTAATAAATAATCATAGAAAAATTATCTTATGGTGATATATTTTTATTTTCTAAAAAATACTAAATTTTCAGTGAATAATGAAAAATTCTATTTTTTTGTAAAATTATCATTCATTTTAATTAAATTAATTAATTTGAAATTCATATTGTTTTTTAAATTTTATTTTAATGTAAAACAACTATACTTTAATAATATATAATCTAATTAATTTTATAGGAATCAGATTATACCTGATTTTTCTGTATGTTCAATTTTAGGAATAAAAATGCTTTTCTCTAAAAAATTATTTTTCATTGAAAATTTATATAAAAATATATTTCTCCCCTTATAGATATTGAATCATGAAAAATTTACTCTATATTTAGTTTAATAAGGTTAATATTTGGTAAATATTCCTATTTTGTTTTTTGTCATTATGAATATTAATAATGGTAAATAATTATCTCATCCATAAGGGTAAAATGGTTAAAATAGAGTTAAAACTATGGGATAAGGAATATAAGTCTCAATTACACATTAAACTATCATATTTGAAAAAAAATCGTCAATTATCATTCAATTCATAAAATAGAGAATCTTGTTTCCATTTTTCTTTGGTTATGATATTTATATTATTTTATGTAATGAATAAACCAAAGATGTCACTCTCTTTGTTTTAATAACTCTAATATTTTATCATAGGAAGAAAATATTTTATGTTTTTTTTATAAATGGTTATATATAATAAAAATGATTTTTTTATCATGGAAATTAATTTTTATTTTTTTGTGATGGTAAAATTACTTAAAATGTTTACGCAATGTTGACACAATACTTGTTCATGAAAAATAAAAAAAAATAAAAAATTTTATTAATATTAAAAGAGATTTAATTTGGATGAATTATTACATTATATAAATTTTATAAATAAATATAACATATTATTTATGTTTTATATGTTTTTATTCGAATTACATTTTAATATTTGTGTTTATAAATTCAAACTGTGTGAATAGTCCCGAAAATGACTTTAATGGTATCTTATGTTAAATAATATTTTATAAAATAAATTAACATTGATAAAAATATTATATTCAGCTAGTTTAAATGTATATATTATATTATATGGTCCATTTTCAACTTATGATTTACTTTTTCATTTATGATAACATTCTTAATCACTAATAAGTAAAAGCATTGATGTCACGATAATTTTTGAAAGGGTTAACAAGGATTAAAACTAAGATATGATGGTATACACATCGAAAAAACATGTATAAATATTATTATATGATGTAATTACTTATTATATTTATCTTATATTTGAAATATATCAATTTGGATCCACATGAACTTGAAAATTAAATTATATTTTTTTTTTCGTAAGTGATTGATTGGGTCCCCATCCACTCACATATAAAAGGGAACCTACTATGATTGCATATTTAAAAGAATCAATCACTCTAGATCAGAAAATACTTATCATAATATAATCATTACCTAACACACCAAATCCTAGAACTTATTTATTTTACAAAATACTATCCTTTCAAGGTGTAATGTGTAAGACAAATGTGGGTTCTTGATGAAGAGAATTAACTATTAACCAAGAAAATTGAAATTAATTTTTTCTTTTCAATCTAATAAATATTTGGATTAAAATTTAAAAAAATTAATTTCATATATAAAAAATCTAAATTAATTTTATCATTATGGAATAAACATTATCCACCTTCTTTTAATTCTAGGTAAAAGAAAAATATCTTATCTCTGTACGTACAACATACCTTATCCATGTAGTGGTGTAATTTTTTTTCATCACAATTTTAATTTTATGGTTATAAAAATGGAATTAAAAAATTTTATCATATTAATACTATGAATAATATTATATAAACTATGGATCCATGGTCAATGTAATATTATCTGATTTTCTTAATTGAAACTTTCATAAGAGACAAAAGAGTCAACACCTGGAAACAAATAATTTAATAAGGAATTATTAAAATATGGGTGTTTAAATTTTATAAGTGGATCATATATTATATTATAATAATAAATATAGTTTTATTATAGAATTATAAGAAACTATATTTTATTATACAAGAGTTTTGTGATCATATAATGAATGCATACTTGAGGTAAGGGATTTTTGTTTCAATCCCATTTTAATCATGATTTTTTATTATTGAATTTTCATTTATGGAATTATATGGTACTTGTCTAATAATAAAATATAATTTTATTCACCTATTATTATTCAAGTATTTTTCCGGAATTTAAATCACTTTCACCTCTTTAGAGCTTCAAATTATCAGAAAAATGATTTTATGAAAAACAAACATTACTTCCTCTTTGGTCAAGATTATGTTTCTTATGCATCCATGTATCCCATTAAATGTATTAAAAAATGTTTTCTATGTTCTCTAATGATTTATTAAATTAAATTTTACTAATGTTTGACGTTCAATAATAAAATTTCAAAGAAAATTTTAACTTTTTTTCTGAAGGAGTAATTTTTTACTTTTTATAGACAATGTAAAAGTAATATTTATATTAACATACTATTCGTGAATGGAATATCACACCATCATGAACATTAAATGAATTATATAATCATTTGATGTTTACATATCTATTTTCAAAGAAAATTTTTTACATAACAATTAAGGTAATTTCTAGATTTTAAATAATTTATTTCATAATGAAATTGGTAATTTTCCCAAGAAATATTATAATCATATTTTTAATGAATTTTTTATCTATTATAACTTAATTTGATGTTACTTATGATACAATATTGATATGATTATATGGTTTTATCCATATTATTTCTCTAAATAATTTTTATTTATGATTATGGAATGTCAAATAAACATGTGTTCATTTAAACTAGTTATGTTATGATAGATTAATACAAGTTTTCATGATCTTTTGTAATTGTTGTTAATGAATTATTAATTTATTATGTGTGTAACACCCCAAGCTTCATCGGTATGTTTCCTTTCGAATAATGCAATGACGTGCATTGTACGCAACTTCGAGATTTTAACACACCATAACCAATCAAACTAGCCGTCATGAATAGTAATACCTACTTTTTGAAATTTTATAAATTCTATCTCTAAAAATGGACTTCATTTTTGGATTCGGAATATTGAATTTAGCCTAGGGTGAAATTTTTGTACTTTTCGAGTAACTTTCATATTTTGATGAATAGTGAAAATTACTAAATTTTAATTAAAAACAACTATTTTATTCAAAATAATTAATAGTGATAAATTATGAATTTGAGTGTTTTTAAAGTATATTTAAAATATATTTTTACCATGTAATACAATGTGGGTCATTGAACAAAATTTCACATTTAAACCAGTCATAAACAAGTGACAATCTTTTGATAGTTATTATCTCTAAAAAACACGCTTTTTGTTTTAACAACGGGAATTAATTTTAAATTAATTTCTACCACTTCTGTGTTTTGAATTTGGAAAAATGGATTCCATATTTGGAATCAGGATGTTCAAATTGTGTAATTAGGTAACTTTTATTTTTAAACATTTTGGATAATTACCCCGGTAAATATTTTATTTACCATGGTTAAAGGGTAAATCCGGTAAACAAGGGTTAAAAAATAATATTCTAATAATACTAAATTACCCTAAAACGTGTCTTAACCCTATTGGTTGATACATGGTCGACCATGGGCATCTTTGGGTATATTTTGGGACCCCATTGATCCACTTGTAAGTGATAATGACACTTTATTTTAATTAAGTTAAAATAAATACAAAAATGACACAAGCATATATCTTTTAACTAAACAATTGTTACAGAGGGTTATATATGTTGGACTTCAGATTATAAATATTAATTAGAAATATTAAAAGATTTACTACATAATGATATTTTATTTATAATTTTTAGACATTAAATAATTTATTTTATTTATGACACAATGATGATGCAGTAATTACTAAAATAGTGAAAAAATAAATCAATTGATATTATAAATACCCAAATAAATATAATATGAAACTTTTAATGAATTAAACTAATTTTCTAGGATAATATGATATATTAGGATTGATTTAATTTACTTTTTTCTAAGTAATCAATCTGTTATGAGTTTCAAAAAAATCAACTATTGAATAGTGTCAAAATTGACATAAAAGAGTTCTTAAGACAAATATTATATTATTAATTGATATTAAATTCCTAAAAATCTAAGAATCGGCCAAGAGAATTATATCATGATAGTTTAATCATTAATGGACCACTTGGGAGTCTCTTAGATGTATATAGTAAGTGTATTAAGCATATTATATAAAAATACAAAGAGACATTGTAAAAGTGAAACTAATTAACTTAGAGTTAATACTTAAAGATAAGGTTAATATAAGTACCCAAACCTGTCTAAATTCTATTGGTTGAGTTGTTTTAGACCTATCCCCACCTTAACATTTAAATAATAAACTTTGGAGTCATTAGAAACCGAATATTAATTTATTATAAATTAATATTTCTAGCTTTTTCAAAGGTGCCCCTCACCCCTCTTATAAAAGGGAACTCCTCCTTCTCATTTCTTCACACCTTCCAAGCCTTTTGGTTCGGCCAAAATCGGCCCAAATACTCTCCCAACTTCCCTCACTACAACCTAGAGGCCTTAGTTTGATCAGAAAGCCAACCTAAGGAGCCCTTTTGATCACATAAAAAAGAAGAACCCGAAGAAGAGGTAATGTTTTCTCCACCCCTTTTCAAGTTCCTTTCTTCTTCCACTTCTTCTTCCTTTGTTGTTACCATTCTAAAATAATAACTCCAGTATCATATATATACTGTGATGTTATTATAAATATGGTACAACCATATTCAGTATTCTATCCACCCTTTGAATAACATGTCACCATACGTGTGTACGTACGACTTACCGTCTCCACGTCGTGGTGTAATTATTATTCAATATAATATTATTTTGATGGGTATAATAATGATGTGTAACTCATGTAAATAATAAATATAACATGTTAATTATTCAGTATATATGATATACCATCCATTTATAAATTATTTTAATATCAAAAGAATGATATTGTCGCTCGTGCGTACGTACGGACTACCGTCTCCACGAACGCGATGAGATTCATTCTCCATCATATCCATTAAAGTATAATTATCATTTGACGATTTAAAAATAGTATCTAAGGACTTGATATAATTCTGGATATTAATAATATACATCCCATTAATAAAGAATATGGATCACATAACAAAGAATATAAAGTAAAATGAACCCGTTAACACCCGAAATGACGATAATTCTAAGATATTATTAACAAATCAATGTTAAAAGATCATATATGATATCATATTAAAGAAAATGATTCTTGGATAATTAAATAACAATTATTTAACCATTATACAGGAGGTAAACCTACCATCGACCAAGGAAAAAGTACAATGTAAGGGATTTTTTTATCTCACTTTCAATTCCGTGAGATTTCCATTTTTCGCCACTAAATTATTGAAAGTGGTGTATTGTGTACTTCCATTTGATATAGATTCATGATTCTATTTATATTCATGTTATTCTGTAAATCATTTGGTGGTTATTAACTTTTTTCCATACGACTCAGTTGATTAACGTGGCAAGGGGTTTCTTATCTCACTTTTAATTTCGTGAGATTTCCATTGATCACCACTTAATTATTGCATGTGGTGTATGTGTACTACCCATGATTGTATTCATTGTGTAATATACTTTAATTTATGGGTATTTACATCATCATGGTATGATACTTCTTTCATGGGTGTATGTTTCATATGTTACCTAATCGATAAGGGAATTTGAGATTTCAATTCCCACTTATTTGGCTTTATGCATATTTCATTGATTATATTACTACATGATTATGTGTGGAATCACTATTCATTTGATTATGTCATAATTTCCACTCCCCTTCCTGTGGATATAAGTTTGATACACATAATCACTCATTGGTAATTCTCAAGTCATTGATATGAATTTGAGGAGAGTAATTTTAACTCATTCACCATTTATTGAGTTAAACATCCAATTCGTTGGTGTTGTTTTTACAAAAATATGTGTGAATATCCTTTTATTGTTTTACACTGAATATCCAATCATATTTAGTGTATTTATATTTTCCACACATAATTATGTCGTTGATTTATCCTTAAACTAAGGATACGGCCTTTATGAGAGATTTCATGTCAATTTACATTCCATAGAGAATTCTTTGTTGATATACACCAAATCACTTTTATGTGGTGTATATAATGTACTTTGACATAGTATATCATGAATCCATTTATTCTCATGTTATTACAAAGTTTTGATTACCTCAATTATTTGTATTCAAGTGTCTCTTTTGGTTAGAATCTCTAACTAAAATACCATTTTTAAATGTTTTAAAGACTTATTCTTCTAAATCTTGCTCATTAATGTCCATGTTTTAAAAATGGTTTTAAGGATTTATTTATATGGACATTAATGTTTTAGAAATTAAAACTACTTTTAAAAAGTTTCAAAGTGGTATGGGACACTTTGATTCAAAAATCTACTTTTAAATGGCTTCTTGACAAATAGTGTGACTTTTAAATGTTTTCAAGAAAAGGGGGATATTTCTCTCAAATAGTTTTGATGATTATTTTCATTTATGTCAACATCCTTCATTATTCTTGATTGAGGTTAATGTGATACAATACAATCTTCCATATTGTATCGAATGAGTTATGTTTGACTGTGGATGTTCTGTTTTTATACCATTCATGGTTTGTGGTAAAAGTATTGACATATCGTATGCTAGTTTTAATAAGAATGTTTATGTTATGTTTAAACATGTTCATATGAGGAATGCATTGGACTTAATAAGTGACGGGTGGAGCCCGCTATTGCTCCTTGATGCATCGGTAGGTCTCATGAGACAAACTAGTGTCTTGGCACAAGGCCTTGACAAAATCTTATTTGTAGTCTTGGCACGAGGCCTTGGCTATGTGGTTATGATAGTCTGGCATTATGCATTCCAACATTATGAAAGTGGTTATTGATATTTCATGTGATCATTCCACTAGTATAATATCCATGTGAGTAAGTAAATGGCATTATTTCATTTTACCTTTGCCATTTTATGCTGAAGTTCAAGTTTAAAAGGCTTTTGTTTTAGTTATAAATTGCCTTAAGTGTTTATGCTTATTTATGAAAGCTTCTGCTATAATGTTATCCTTACTGAGCATCTGAGCTCACCCCTTTCAATGTTTTATTTTTCCCAGGATTATGAAGAAGTAATTTATGAATGACCTGCAGGGATAGTATGAGGGGATATGAAGACAAGATGTTTTTTTTATGATGTAATGTAAAAATTTATGGATGTATCTAGTTATTCCAAGGCTACTAAACTAATCGGTCTTTCGAGACTTGATCTTTCTCGTGATCATGCCAATGTTATGTAATAATGCACTGACTCTAGGTAACTAGGGCCAGGGCGTTACAATTGGTATCAGAGGAAGTTTAGTACAAAACTTGGAAGCTAGATTTAGATAAACTCTGATTAGAGCACGTAGACCTAAGATGAACATTGAGGATTAGTATAAAAGAACTTCCTAGAATTTTGGTATTGTAGAGATTTTGTGAGTTTTCCGAGAAATACATCCCTGTCTGGATACGAGCAGGTAGAGGCGGCTCTGGCACAGATGTACCTAGGGGTAAAACCCAAAAACACCGCTTTGAGCTAGACTCGAACGGGAACTGGTGCACGACAACAGGCCTTACTGAACTCTTGGTTACGACACTCCCGGGGGATATGCTTAGGATAATTTACATTTTCTTTACAAACCGATTTAAGTAATATATACATAAGATGAGGGTAAATGACCTTGGTTAATCCTAATATGTTTCAAATTGAGAATATGGTGACATTTTAATCTCTAAATGATTTTACGACTACTATTACTCACACAATGCTTTCTGGTTTTAGTCAATGGCTGGATTCCAAGGAAGTCATAGTGACTTTGAGAATGATGTACAAGGTGGGAACGGTGGTGGAAATGAGCAACAAAATGGAATGTTGATAGGCGTAAAATATATCGTCTTTATGCCAAATCATTTTTCCAAAAATATGATCAACAACATATATATTAACCAACTCCCATACTCAACAAGGAAGAGAAAGGTGATAAATGATAAGATCTCCAGCAATGGAGACCATAGAGAAAAGAAACCTCAATTTTCATCATGCTGGAAATGTGGAAAGAGACACCCAGGAAAGTGTCTCAATGGGACAACGAAATGTTTTACGTGCGGGAAGGAAGGACATAAAGTGAAGAATTGCCGAAGAAAAATGAAGAGTACTATTGAAGAAGATAAAAATGGTCCCAAGAGTCCATTTATAGTCATTTGCCGTAAATGTAGGGGACCTGGCCATTACCCGAGTGAATGTCCTATTCTATAGGATATTTTCTTGGTCAAAGAAGAAGATATGTGGAAATAAATGGTTGGAGAAAAACTTAAAAAGTATTAGCACTCCTTTTTGATGGGTACTTTGGAATAATTTTCTCTTGTATTTGTAACCCCGCAGTTTTCCATGTGAGAATGATATTTGAAGAAGAATTGTCTCTTCTCTTGTGGATATAGGTATAAATAACCATTTGGTTTTATATGATCATTGGGGTTTGAGAAAATTATAAGTTATTATAATTTGGGATGAAAATGCAAAGTATGATATAACATTTGTGGTTAAATTATGTTATTTTGAGGAATTTATCTCATTTTGGTAATATTATAAAATATAGTTTTTGAAAAAGGACAACACGTAGACCGTGTGACAACCCGTTGCGTTGGACAAAGCTGTGGGAATCGAACCCACAACCAAAGTGCGATTGGGATTTATCGCCTACCACTGGACTACGTGAAGTCCCTGGTTAGTGTGACTATTTTTTTTGTTAAATGATTTTATTGATCAATAATAAGATGATTTGGATTCTTATGTCTTATCAAATAAATACCCTTGGTATATGAAAATGATTTGGTGATTAAGTGATAAATGTTATTTTGGAAGATGTTCGCTTTGTTGGGAACACTATATGCCCAAGGAAAATAGAATACAATGGGATTTCATTTGTAGAGTAATGGTGGATTTTTATCTATGTTTTTATTGTTGATTTATAGTGATTTGGGTTATTAATGGAAATGATTAACCTATAACAGAGAATATGTGATGATGTTAATTACTTTTAAGTATGTGACTTTAAGAGTATTTGATGTCATTTGTAGATACAATGTAACATGGGAGACTACATAATCAAATTCTTCTATGTTTTGGGTTTTAATATTAGTTTGGATTATATTAAAGGATTTTAAGGACAATTGGTTATTGAACGGTATCTATTTAACTTTGGGGTATTGTTGGTTTAATTTTCGAAATTAGGATTAGTGCTAATTTATCTCAATGAATATCCTTTTGGGGGATCATTAGATCATTCACTAACCATTTTGGTTTTCATTAATCTTCAAAGACAATGTAAATATATGGTTTATCCTGCATGGATCATGTGATTCTATAGAAGTTTATTCTAGCTCATTCAGTGTGACCAAGTCCTCTTGAATACTCATCGTTTAAAAAAAATTGAGTTAGTGGTGGAAATTTATTAAAGAATGAAACTCTACTTAAAATGTAAGTATATCTCATAATGTTCTTAGTCAATATCATAAATGAATTCCTCATACTTATGTAATGTAACTTTAAAAAAAAGTTGTCAGTTTACTTTCCTACTAGGAGACTAATGGTCGTTTGTCCCAACCCAAGTTTGTGGTTTTCTTATTGTTAACTTTCTCCTGATCATGATTTCTATCCCTCTCCATCAGAACTTGAGACTTAGTTTATCATCCATATCGATGTTTTCTTACATGGAATCCTAGTATGGGTTATCTTGGATGACCCTTATACCTCTCTTTCTTTCTTTTAAAGTGATAGCTTTATTGACTCTTTTTCCGATGTGGGACTTTCCATTATATTCCCAAGAAAAATTTTAAAAATTGCGAGGACGCAATTTATTGAAGGAGGGGAGAATGTAACACCCCAAGCTTCATCGGTATGTTTCCTTTCGAATAATGCAATGACGTGCATTGTACGCAACTTCGAGATTTTAACACACCATAACCAATCAAACTAGCCGTCATGAATAGTAATACCTACTTTTTGAAATTTTATAAATTATATCTCTCAAAATGGACTTCATTTTCGGATTCGGAATATTGAAATTATCCTAGGGTGAAATTTTGGTACTTTTCGGATAACTTTCATATTTTCATGAATAGTGAAAATTACTAAATTTTAATTAAAAACAACTTTTTTAATCAAAATAATTAATAGTGATAAATTGTGAATTTTAGTGGTTTTAAAGTATATTTAGAATATATTTTTACCATGTAATACAATGTGGGTCATTGAACAAAATTTCACATTTAAACCAGTCATAAACAAGTGACAATCTTTTGATAGTTATTATCTCTAAAAAACACTCTTTTTATTTTAACAAAGGGAATTAATTTTAAATTAATTTCTGCCACTTCTATGTTTTGAATTTGGAAAAATGGATTCCATATTTGGAATCAGGATGTTTAAATTGTGTAAATAGGTTACTTTTATTTTTAAACGTTTTGGATAATTACTCCGGTAAATATTTTATTTACCATGGTTAAAGGGTAAATCCGGTAAACAAGGGTTAAAAAATAATATTATAATAACACTAAATTACCCTAAAACGTGTCTTAACCCTATTGGTTGATACATGGTCGACCATGGGCATCTTTGGATCTATTTTGGGACCCCATGGATCCACTTGTAAGTGATAATGACACTTTATTTTAATTAAGTTAAAATAGATACAAAAATGACACAAGCATATATCTTTTAACAAACCAATTGTTACAGAAGGTTATATTTGTTGGATTTCAGATTATAAATATTCATTAGAAAGATAAAAAGATTTAATACATAATGATATTTTATTTATAATTTTTAGACATTAAATAATTTATTTTATTTATGACACAATGATGATGTAGTAATTACTAAAATAGTGAAAAATTAAATTAATTGATATTATAAATACCCAAATAAATATAATATGAACCTTTTAATGAATTAAACTAATTTTATAGGATAATAGGATATATTAGGATTGATTTAATTTACTTTTTTCGAAGTAATCAATCTGTTATGAGTTTCAAAAAAATCAACTATTGAATAGTGTCAAAATTGACATAAAAGAGTTCTTAAAACAAATATTATATTATTAATTGATATTAAATTCCTAAAAATCTAAGGTTCGTCCAAGAGACTTATATCATGATAGGTTAATAATTAATGGACCACTTGTGATTATCTTGGATGTATATAGTAAGTTTATAAACCATATTATATAAAAATACAAAGAGACATTGTAAAAGTGAAACTAATTATCTTAGGGTTAATACTTAAAGATAAGGTTAATATAAGTACCCAAACCTGTCTAAATTCTATTGGTTCAGTTGTTTTCGACCTATCCCCACCTTAAAATTTAAATAATCAACTTTGGAGCCATTAGAAACCGAATATGAATTTATTATAAATTAATATTTCTAGCTTTTCCAAAGGTGCCCCTCACCCCTCTTATAAAAGGGCACTCCTCCTCATTTCTTCACACCTTCCAAGCCTTTTGGTTCGGCAAAACTCTGCCCAAATACTCTACCAAATTCCCTCAATACAACCTAGAGGCATTAGTTTGATCAGAAAGCCAACCTAAGGAGCCCTTTTGATCACATCAAAAGGAAGAACCCGAAGAAGAGGTAATGTTTTCACCACCCCTTTTCAAGTTCCTTTCTTCTTCCACATCTTCTTCCTTTGTTGTTACCATTCTAAAATAATAACTCCAGTATCATATATATACTGTTATGTTATTATAAATATGGTACAACCACATTCATTATTCTATCCACCCTTTGAATAACATGTCACCATACGTGCGTACGTACGGCTTACCGTCTCCACGTCGTGGTGTAATTGTTATTCAATATAATATTATTTGGATGGGTATAATAATGATGTGTAACTCATGTAAATAATAAATATAACATTTTAATGATTCAGTATATATGATATACCATCCATTTATATATTATTTTAATATCAAAAAATGATATTGTCGCTCGTGCGTACGTACGGACTACCGTCTCCATGAACGTGATGAGATTCATTCTCCATCGTATCCATTCAAGTATAATTATCATTTGATGATTTAAAAATAGTATCTAAGGACTTGATATCATTCTGGATATGAATAATATACATCCCATTAATAACGAATATGGCTCACATAACAAAGAATATAAAGTGAAATGAACCCGTTAACACCCGAAATGACGATAATTCTAAGATATTATTAACAAATCAATGTTAAAAGATCATATATGATATCATATTAAAGTAAATGATTATTTTATAATTCAATAACAATTATTTCACCATTATACAGGAGTTAAAACTACCATCGACCAAGGAAAAAGTACAAAGTAAGGGATTTTCTTATCTCACTTTCAATTCTGTGAGATTTCCATTTTTCGCCACTAAATTATTGAAAGTGGTGTATTGTGTACTGCCATTTGATATATATTCATGATTATATTTATATTCATGTTATTATGTAAATAATTTGGTGGTTATTAACTTTTGGCCATACGACTCAGTTGATTAACGTGGTAAGGGGTTTCTTATCTCACTTTTAATTTCGGGAGATTTCCATTGATCACCACTTAATTATTGCATGTGGTGTATGTGTACTGCCCATGATTGTATTCATTGTGTAATATACTTTAATTTAGGGGTATTTAAATCATCATGGTATGATACTTCTTTCATGGGTGTATGTTTCGTATGTTACCTAATCGATAAGGGAATTTGAGATTTCAATTCCCACTCATTTGGCTTTACGCATATTTCATTGATTATATTACTCCATGATTATGTGTGGAATCACTATTCATTTGATTATGTCATAATTTCCACTCCCCTTCCTGTGGATATAAGTTTGATACACATAATCACTCATTGGTAATTCTCAAGTCATTGATATGAATTTGATAAGAGTAATTTTAACTCATTCACCATTTGTTGAGTTAAACATCCAATTCGTTGGTGTTGTTTTTACAAGAATATGTGTGAATATCCTTTGATTGTTTTACACTGAATATCCAATCATATTTAGTGTATTTATATTTGTCACACATAATTATGTCGTTGATTTATCCTTAACCTTAGGATACGGCCTTTATGAGAGATTTCATCTCAATTTACATTCCATTGAGACTTCTTTGTTGATATACACCAAATCACTTTTATGTGGTGTATATAATGTACTTTGACATAGTATATCATGAATCCCTTTATTCTCATGATATTACAAAGTTTTGATTACCTCAATTATTTGTATTCAAGTGTCTCTTTTGGTTAGAATCTCTAACTAAAATACCATTTTTAAATGTTTTAAAGACTTATTCTTCTAAATCATTCTCATTAATGTCCATGTTTTAAAAATGGTTTTAAGGATTTATTTATATGGACATTAAAGTTTTAGAAATTAAAACTCCTTTTAAAAAGTTTCAAAGTGGTATGGGACACTTTGATTCAAAAATCTACTTTTAAATGGATTCTTGACTTATAGTGTGACTTTTAAATGTTTTCAAGAAAAGGGGGATATTTCTCTCAAATAGTTTTGATGATTATTTTCATTTATGTCAACATCCTTCATTATTCTTGATTGAGGTTAATGTGATACAATACAATCTTCCATATTGTATCGAATGAGTTATGTTTCACTGTGGATGTGCTGTTTTTATACCATTCATGGTTTGTGGTAAAAGTATTGACATTTCGTATGCTAGTTTTAATATGAATGTTTAGGTTATGTTTAAACATGTTCATATGAGGAATGCATTGGACTTAATAAGTGACGGGTGGAGCCCGATATAGCTCCTTGATGCATTGGTAGGTCTCATGAGACAAACTAGTGTCTTGGCACAAGGCCTTGACAAAATCTTATTTGTAGTCTTGGCACGAGGCCTTGGCTATGTGGTTATGATAGTCTGGCATTATGCATTCCAACATAATGAAAGTGGTTATTGATATTGCATGTGATCATTCCACTAGTAGAATATCCATGTGAGTAAGTAAATGGCATTATTTCATTTTACCTTTGCCATTTTATGCTGAAGTTCAAGTTTAAAAGGCTTTTGTTTTAGTTATAAATTTCCTTAAGTGTTTATGCTTATTTATGAAAGCTTCTGCTATAATGTTATCCTTACTGAGAATCTGAGCTCACCCCTTTCAATGTTTTATTTTTCCCAGGATTATGAAGAAGTAATTTTTGAATGACCTGCAGGGATAGTATGAGGGGATATGAAGACAAGATGTTTTTTATGATGTAATGTTAAAATTTATGGATGTATCTAGTTATTCCAAGGATACTAAACTAATCGGTCTTTCGAGACTTGATATTTCTCGTGATCATGCCAATGTTATGTAATAATGCACCGACTCTAGGTAACTAGGGTCGGGGCGTTACAATGTGTGGGACTAGAATTTAATATACCACAAATACATTGGGTAATGATTAAATTTTTATGTTCTAAAAGGGTAAATGTGAGATCATCCAAAGCCTAACAATTAGGGTACATTATAGGTTATCCAAATCTGGAAAAGATGGTACATATGAGGTTTTCTCTAGCCGGAAGCAGGTACACAAGCATTTTTCCCTAACTAAACATACAATTAATTTATCTGTGGGCGGAATTGAAAGAATTTTTAATGAATATAATTATTCCATCGTTTATTCAAATAATTTTGTTTCATGATCTTATGTCAATATTATGATTTCATGGATCATATTAATTGGGTCCTTTATGACTTATGTGTTATGAATTTCTATGATTTATTCCATGACTCATGATTATGATTAATGAATAACATGTATGGTTTTAAAATGTTAATATAATGATCTCAAACCCTTATTACCATGTTATAATTAAATGATCAATGATATATACCTTTAATAACATTATTAAGCATCTGAGGTCACTCTTTATTAAGCATCCCTTTCACCATGATATAAATAAAGGTTATATGTGTTATATTTCATAGATGATTTATAGTTATGAATAAAATAATTAGTGATAATTTATATATTTTATGTACTGTTTTCTATGAATCTATATGTGCAATAACACCAATCCTTTACAACTCTTTCATGGATCATAATGATATGTAATGAATACCCATATAATACGATGGAATATTTTTGTAAAAAAATATGGGTCACGATAGTTTGAATCACAGTATGGTTTTATTATTTTTTTTATGCTGGGATAAGAAATATTTACTGAGAACAAGTAGGATAAACCAATGTAAAGAAGAACATCATTTATTATGGTTATGAAATAAGTGTGGATCCATGTACAGATACAATCATGTAGATGAAACTGTGTAACTTATGCACCTTGGGATATCAAATCATAATGGAGTGGGGGGGGGGGTTGGTATTAACATGATCATTATTAGGGAATAATGAGTGGGATTACTACTAAAAAACTACCTAGACACTCCTTAGGGACACCCAATAGTTAATTCACAATGCCTCTACAAACTAGTAAGAATTAATTTAATGGATTATGACCCTGGATTTCCATGGTTAAATCTAATATTTCATAAATTAAAAATAAGGTTTTATAATCTAGACATAATATAAATAATTTTCAATTTTTATATGATTTTATTATGTTTATTGTTTCTCACACAATTGTTTTTGGTTTTAGTAAATATATGGAACCCAAAAGAACCATGTTATCATTGAATGTGATGGAAAGTATAATGATTGTACTCCTAATCATCCAAATGTTATAAGATATAGAATGAAAAATTATAGTTATACTTATAAAACTTTCTCAATCCCTGAATCATGTTGATCTTAATAACGAGGAATGGGAAGAACAATATGTTGATCTTTTATGAGAACACATCCACATTTTCCCAGTGGATCTATGGATCTTCTAGTGTATAACAAATTTATTACTACCATTGGAAATATATTTTATATTATATAGTTTCTAAATAATGAAAAGGATATTTTGGAATTTTATCTTTTGAAATTTGAAGCAGATCAATGGTATACACATGTCAATAACATGCGACTTCAAGAAAAAATTAACTCTATTAAGTATCATAAGTTTGGAGGGTTAATATTCAATAATTAATTTCCTCATATTCTTCATATGTAAGTGGGGATGAAAATATTATAGATAAATTAAAAGGTTGATTAATTTATTAGTAGTTATAAAGAAATATTTTGAAGACTTTTTATGTATATTTTTCATATTATCATTGATATAGAAAGTAATATTGAATAATTCGTCAATAGTTTAAAACCATGTATCTAAAGAGAATTACCAAAAAGGGACTTTTGATGATATGAATAAATCATTAAATTTTATACCAAGGTATAAATATATATTAGATTTACCCATTAATCTATTGGGTTTTATAAGAAAAAAATATAATACAAATATAATTCTACTAATAAAAATCATAAAGGGAAGAAGGTGAGCCTTACATAATGCATGAAGAATAGAAGGAAAAATTAGGGGAATTCTATTATGGGGACCATTACATTTATTAAGTATGGAATGAAATATTACCAGGAAATTTAATTCCAAAATGATGGAAATATGTTGTTTAACAATGAAAATGGAGATATTTCTCCGTAGAATTCACCACCCACACTCCAATATTTCAAAAAACAAGGAGTATTAGAATTATGTAAACTAATTCTTGAGTTTGAAGGTAAATTATGATGAATGTTGTTAATGTAGGATCGTTAGAGTATCTTATGATAGATGTAACTATAATAGGTGGGGAAAATTGTAGTTTAAAAGGTTTAAAATATAATACACAAAGCCTCTTAAAGTAACATTAACAGACTGAGAATCAGTCTGATTAACATAGTGACAAAATAAAAAACAATAATAGTATAATTATATCTGAGTAAAATAGTATAATAAAAATGAATCAAATTAATATCAATGTATTCTCTCATCATAATCATAGTAACACTGATAAAAACAATTTTATAAAAAGATAAGTATTATTACTAATTTTTTAAAACACGAATTATGGAATATACAGTTGTAAAATTAAAAAATTCAATAGATATGTAAAATATAGAATGCAATTTGTAGTATTATTAAAATATTTTCCTATTTTAACATCAATAGTTTATTAGTCAATAACCATGACTAAAGGTATCCAAATTCTATACATCCTATAAATTTCTATATTTTCTTACTATAAAATCCCTCGATATGATGATCAAAATCGCTCTATCTTCCTGTCCCCGTATGCCCTTGATACGACAATCAATTTCCAACTTCCTATCCCTATAAGCACCCTCTCCTATGGATCACATCTACCATCTTCCATTGACCGTAATAAATTTTTTATAATAGTGTTCTGTTGTGGTCCCAAAAGAAAATGTCAATAAGAATACAATCTGGAAAATGATTCCTTATAACCAAAAACACTCAAAAGAATTACAAAGACTAAGAAAAAGTAGTTCACAATTAGATATATATAGATGACATGATTTTTGAATGAAATAGTCCAACTCCAAACTATTCAAATGACACATTATTTGTAATAAATTATCCCATTGTCAAATTTCAATGTTTGTTGCAATGAAATTGGATATCTAGAACTTTTCAGATGTAATTGAATGTTTGACATTGTATTGATTAACACCATTATAGTGTTAAGGTAATTAATTATGATTGAAATAAATAATCTATATTTTAATTATAAATATAGGTTTTCCAAATAGAATTCATTATCTTTTGTAAATATGATAATCCTTATGAGAACCAGTCTGATGATTGGTACCAAAATCAGTACAATAGTCATCACACATGACAACACAAAAACAAGAAAAAGTCTAACTGATTGTATTATTAAAGTTATGTCTGATTTATCAGACTCATAATCAATCTATTGAGCATAATATAGAATAGTATGTTTATATTCTTAAAACATTACAAATATTTCAATGTATTTTAAAAGAAAATGTTTTCTAAAAAAATATACTAAAACACTAGGGACAAAAAAGTTAGCAAAAATATTTTATGATTATTTTTTATAATTTTCAAAACTATAGGAATGGAAAAGTAAGAAGTAGAACTTCCGACTCAAAAATATCCCCCATTTTGGAAAGCACAAACCACAAAACATAAATGAAAAATATCTTTAAAAACATACCGCACTTTGTTCTTTTAAGAACATCATATTCAAATTTATTATTTAAACCATAACTCCCCGTGAGTTTTTTTATTAATATCATTTTTAATACTATGAATCATATTAGAATAGTTCTTCATGAATAAAAAATATACCCCTTAGGTTAATATATTATCCTAAAGATAAACTAACTTTTATTTTAAAGTCATTCACCACCATTATACACATTTTACATTTTTTATAAAACTTCATAACCCTTAATATATCATTCACATATAAATATAATTTCTCTTATATTTTAAACTATTCTCCCCATTGTGAATTTCAAAAATAATGGGAAGTATATGATGTTTCATGAAGTGTTATAAAATATAAAATATGAAATAGTATATTAAATTAACTAAACTTCAATGATGAATATGAAAGAAAATACAACCAATCAGAATTGGGAATAATTCTTGAATAAATTAATTGGATGAGAAGACAATTCATTAAAAATTTAATTTTTTCAAAAATAAATACATTCAAGAGTTCAATAGATATAAAATCAACCTTTATTCATAAATATCTTTAAAAAATTATATATCTCCTTGAATAGATGGTGATATTTCTATAACTTTGAAATTTTTTCTTCTTGATAATGATATTTAGTATTCCCCCTTTTTTCTTCCTCAGATAAATCATTATTCTGATCCCCCATTTTGATTATCTAATGTTCACAGGATCATAGTCTACTCATCTATAATTCAATATCTCAAATGATTTTTTGTCTTAGAATTTTCCACTTTGATCCTTTCATCTATGGAATCAATTAATTATTCAAAAAAATCACCGAATTAACACATTCATCTATGTCTGATGAAAACGTTTTGAAGGTATCAACTAACTATAACAAAAGTTTCTTTACTTCATTGAACCCAGATTTTATCTATTTAGGCAACTAAACCGTCTATTTTCATGATATTTTGTGATTATTTGAATTTATTTGAGATGTATTTAATTCAAATTCAATCCAAATCACTGACTATGTCATAAAATTTATTGTTTCCAATTTTCACTAAGTCTATTCTGAATGAGTTGGATCATTGATTAATGGTTTGGATAAAATAGGTTAGTGTCTTTTAATCTTCTCAAGACATGAAAATTATATTCAAAACATTTTTATGATATTGTTCTTGTAGATTATGATTGTTTGGGATTAGGTTGGGGTGGTTTATTTATACTAGTTTAGACTTTCACTTCCTTTAAATTATTTTTATCATTCATTAGATATTCCTGTTCACCTTCGTAAAAAATATTTTTTCCTTCCAAGAGTCCAATGATTTCCACATCATTATCTTATTTGTATTTTTCATCATCTTTTTTTGTATATTGATCATATTCCTATTCCTTTGATAATAATTCTGATTCCCATACTGATATAGATTGATATTCTTTATAAAAAGAAGATTAGTCATCCTTATCAGTCATGGATAGTAAACATTATGATGATGATGATTAATCCGATTATTCCTTATCATACATGGTTCTTAAATTTTTATCCCCTTCACTTTCTTCATATTATAATTCCTCTTCTTCTTCCTCTTATACTTAAATCTCTACTTGTAATTCTTCAAATTCTACTTATTTATTTCCTCATTATTCTCATTCTTTTTCATTTTCATCAACTACTTCATAAAATACCATATTGATCTTTTCTTCATGATATCTTTATATTCCAAGAGTTCATTTCCATGTTTCTTCTAGTTATTATCTATTTTTAGGTACCGATTTATTAACAATAACATTTTCTTCCCCTTTATTTTCCACAAATAGAAAAAATACAGACAATTAAATTTTCTTCAAAAGTTAATCGGCTTATGGATAAATCTAATTATTATTGGAAGGGGTAAGGATACAAGTCTCAGAATATTTTAGACTCATTTTAAAGAAAATTCACAATCTATTTCTTCTTGCATCTTTTTATTTTATTTAATTATTTTATATTATTCTCCCAATAGTTCAGTATCCTTGATTTCTAATTATTTTTCCTCTGCAGGATCAACTCTGAACTCCGGATCCCCAGGATTCTTTTGAGCCTTATGTTTCTACATTTCTTCAAAAACATCATATAAAATCTTATTTTCATTCATTCACATGATAGGAGGATATGTCTCTACCTTACTCTTTTTTTATTATCTTCTCCACTTTCCTTGATTTCTATGTATCAGAGGCAACCCCATAAAATTTTTAAACAAAATTATTGGACCTAACATCAAAAACAAATTTTATCATAGACATAATTTCATCACTAATAATGTCTGTTCTTTCTTGAACCAGATATGATGCATTTTCTACATTGAAAATCTCCACACACTTAACAACCATATTTGTTATGAAATCCAAGAAAATTATAATATTTGTCTTAATGGAAGTTGTTTTATTTTATTTCATAGTGATTAAACTGAACTTTATACAGTTTTCCTTTCTCATATTCACAATATAATCATGATTAAATTCTAGGGTACCTTTAAAGTATCTCATTCTTCCTTTTATTAGAATCATGTATCCTTGCATACAATGGGAACCTACTTTGTTTTCTGGAGTTAGATGTGATACTTTTCTAGTCTTAGTATATTCTAAAAACAATGAATTTTAATCTTTCTTATTATTAAAAGTTATGATACTATTAATATGCTTATGAGAATGAAAATACACTTCTATTTCTAATGGAATTCATAATATATCATCATTTTTTTGAAAGACAACTTATACATCTTTCAGAACATTGGGAAAGAAACATTATCTTTCACTTCATCATTAATAAACTATAATGATGCATTAAACTCAGAAACTAATTATGGATAATAAAAATCAAAATTCCTATAATAATTTTCAACAAGTACTAATTCCTATCCTTGAAACATGAAGATATTTTCATGATTTTAATCTTATTTATCAAACCACGGTTATTAAACAAAAATATCATTGAAAAAACTACATATATAACCTACCATACTCACAGTTGGATCTCAAATATGGAACCAAATAATGGATGAAACCAAAAAAAAATTGTACTAATGAAATTTAAGGCTACATCAACTCAGGGAAAAACCCTAGATAACCAATATGGGACCTGGGATGACCATAACTTATATACATTCTTGAGTGATGATCCATCTTCCATACGATAATCAATGGTTAAGAATCAAAATCATTCCAATTTGATGACTGAGATTGATCCAATGTAAATCTTAAATTTTTTTGAACTATCAATGTTTTTAATACCTATATCAAAGTTATATTGAGTACAATGAGAAATATTTTATTTTTTAAAAAATAAGTTTTTTATAAAAATAAAAGTATAGAAACAAAAACAATTGTAAACTAACATAATGAAATAGTGAAAAAATAAAAGAATAGAAAACTTCCTTTTGAGTGGAAAGTTTCATCAGTATGATTAACCATATATTCATGGTTTCTGTAAAAAGATTATAAATTTTTTGAGTATAAAAATATTGATATGATAGATTTAAACATAAAAATACTTATTATAGTTTTTTTATAAAAACATATTATGAATGTTTTGTGTCAAAAAACATTTCAATATAATTTATGTGTCTGAATATCATTTTTTGAAAAAAAAAATTATTCCAACATTTTTATAAAAAATCTGATTCTTAAAAAATTATTATAATAGATTGTTATCAAAAATTAAAAAATATTATTTAGAAACCTAAAATAATTTATAAATACTAAATGTTTTAAAGAAAATAAAACATATGTACACCCCCCATGAATAAGAGCACCTTAAAGTAAAGAGATGGTTAAACAAGAAGTATATATGAATGATTACATTATGTTGATCATTCTTAGATTATGTTGGATATATTCAAATCTATTGGAACATAGAGTTTTAGTAAAAATGTCAGCCAGAAGATTATGTTTTCTGATTAATTATAAAATTATATCTCCATTGAATGTGTGATCCCAAAAAAAATGGTTTTTTATATTTATGTCTTTATCACATTAGTGATTTGATTAGTTTTTATTTAATTAAATTCCACTTTTATTAATATAATGTATTTGTTTTTTTAATAAAATTCATGCCATAGTTAGTGAGTGTGTGTTACTTTCACAACAATTGAGAACAATAAATTCCAACTACCACATATTTGTCTTCAGTAGTCGAATGTGCTATAGATATTTGTTTCCTAAAATACCTATGATAATATCCTATGAAATTAAATGTTCAAGATTCACTTTTCCAATCCATTCAACATCCACCAAAGTCTGCTTCTGGAAAAATTATTTAATTCAAAAACATTTCCAAGAGAATAAAAAAGTCTTAAATCCATAGTTATATAATGACAATGAAAAACATTACTTATATCTTTAGATGGGTTATTTTGTATTGTATTTATATATTAAACATAATAATACTAAAAAACTAAATAATGATTAATTATTGTTATTTATAGTAAACTTCCTATAATTCCTCTAAAAATATTATCATCAATTCATTGTCCAACCTCATCAATATCCAATGTATATGATGTACCGATGAGAGTAATAATACCATTATTATTTTCACATCCAAATTTCTTAATAATATACTTTATATAATTTTTTGAGATATAAAATTCCATTCTAGTTTTTGTGAAATTTGAAAACTAAGGAAAAATGTAAACGCACCCATCAAACTCATTTCAAACTCAAATTTCATATGATTTGAAAAGGAACTAGTTAAAAATTATTGTGTTGAACCAAATATAATTTCATCATCATAAATTTTTAAAATAATAATTTTTTTTATAAAATTCTTCTATTAAAGGTGTTGGATCCATACCACCCTTAACAAATATTATTTACAAAAAAATCCATTTAATCAGTCATCCATGCTCTATGGGCTTATTTATGTCTATATAAATCACTGGTACATTTATAAACATATTTTGGATGTTTTTTATTTTATGAAATAAAGGTTTTTCAAAAAAAATCTTCTAAAACATATCTGTTATGAAAAGAACACATCACATCCATCTTAAATTGTTTGAAATTAAATAATGCTGCAACATATAGAAGTATTCAAATATCTTAATGTATTTCTACTGGTGTATAGTTTTTTTCATAATAAATACCATCTTGTATATTATAACCCTTAACAACAATTATAGCTTTATTTATATCAATCATTCAATTTTCATCACATTTATTTTATAAATTACATTTTTTACATCAATTATAGAAGTTTTGATAGGTTGTCCAACTAAAGTCCATACTTTTTTCATCTCAATCTCATTGAGTTAATCATGAATTTCCATAATAAAATCCTTTTCACAGAAGCATTATCCAAATTTTCATGTTTAAATTGGGATAATAAATCTAAATGATCAACTTCATTTATTTCGGAACATTAATTCCAAAACTCGTTGATCTATATCACCAATAATAATTTCAATAGGATGATTGATAATAAATAACTAACATATTTTGTTTTTAAAAATTATTATTCAAATATAGGTAGAAAATATTGTTGAGGAATAAATTCAGAATCAAATTAATTAGTTATTTTTTTATGTGAAATAATTTATAACAAAGGATTAAAATGTGTTTAAGAAATAACATATGAGGAGGATGTTGGATGGGTTCGTTAACACAAAGGGATCAGTTTCATCAAACATAACATGTGTTGTTTCATCAATAGTACAAGAGTTTTTATTTAAAAGTCTATATGCAATATAATTAGTTGAATACCAAAAAATTATTCCTTCATCAGATTTCAGTGAATGTTTTTGTAAAATATTTTTACTATTCAAAATCAATACATTACAACCAAATAAATTGATGTAAGAAACATT
Source organism: Viscum album (assembly GCA_963277665.1). NCBI lineage: Eukaryota > Viridiplantae > Streptophyta > Magnoliopsida > Santalales > Viscaceae > Viscum > Viscum album. The sequence goes on along the minus strand of OY728143.1, from coordinate 953,090,408 downwards.
TGGTTTCCTTCCTATACACAACTCATAAATAGATTTATTAAGATAATGTCTAATTAAAAATATATTTATTGTAAAACAGGAAGTATTAACCATCTTATCCTAGTAATGTTTAGCAATTAATTATTCACCATGCATGGTTCTAGATATATCCTGAAGAAATTAATTTCCTATTTCAACTAATATTTTTTTCTAGGGAGTTTTATGTGATAAAAATGTAACATCATAGTTTTATGAGAAGATAATGACAATTAATTGATAGTTTTAATTCCCTTAAACAACATTAAATGATATGCCTAATCATGTCAAGGAGGCCTCAGGGTTGTCTGGGGATCATTCAAAGCCTGAAACACTGAAAAAGGGAGAGAAAATTGTGTTGCATGATTTGTCTTCAACCATGTGACCCATGTTGCACTACCATGTGAGCCATATTCAATTCGTGGTTGAGATATCTTTCATAGTTTTCACATGTTTATTCAAACTGTGTGGTAAACCATACAAGGTTCCACTTAGTAGTAATGAGTGGCACACTATTGGAACATAGTTTTCCAACGGTGACTCCCAAACTATGTGCATTAAAAATATGGTTGATATTACACATTTAACCCTCTTAAATGATTTTAATCCAAACATTTTTACCATTATTATTTATTCATGTATTTCAAGTGGAACTTTCTCCCTCTTGGAATGTAGAGTACATATATTCCTCTACCTAGGGATCCAGGTAGACCCTCCATTTCTATTCTATTTCTATCACTGTCAAGAGCATCAAGATAGAAGCATTGAGATACTCCTTCCACATGCCTCTATTTCAAAGTTTCTATTTTATCCAATGCGTTATTTTGGTGTAATGAAATTTCCCTTATTTTTTGGTGTTTGAAGGATTCATTAATTTATTTCAATCTTGGTCAAATCAAATGTTGACTCTAGATGAGTAAAGCACTAAGAGTCTATGGAATGGGTTCATGCCCTTTTCCAATCATTTCGTTGCGTTTCAAAAATCATGTTGTTGTGATGTGAGTCAGACCTTTCTGGTATCACATCTGTTTTATCAACTTATTTAAAATATATGTCTCACGTAGCATTATTTGACACAGGTAGTAGGAAAAGAAACTATATGGGTTTATATCCTCGACATATTCCATCCTAATAGGTTGAGTTATACCTACAATGAAAAAATTCTCCTTTTTACTGGTTTATTAAATGCTTATAAATGGGTTTTATTTATATTAAATTCCAAGAGATATGTTTTAAATTGTTGGGGGTATTGAACCTAGTGACAATAATTTCCCCATGATACTTATGGAAGGGTGGAATTATATTGAGTTGTCTAAGTATCTTTTCCTTGTTCAATAAGATTTAAATGAAAAATTCCAAATGACATGCCTTTACTAATAGGCTTAATATGATCAAATATCTTGAATTAAATAAAAATTCTTTTTAGTTAAACATTATAAATATGAATTTCATTGTTGGTGTATTAACTTTAGTTATGATAGTGAAACAAGGGGTTCTGACATAAGGCCCACATGGATAGACTCTCTTGACCTTCTATTAGAGATGTTAATGAATACTAAAAATGATGAGAGCAACACCAGCTATTACAAGGATGGATTCATCATTCATTTTCTGTTTTACCTCAATATGAGTGACACCAGTTCGATAGGGGAGATTCCTTAGATGGTATCTATGAACGGATTGGTTATGCCATTCCATGAGAGAGACTTAGACCCCTATGAGGGATACTATGTACGAAATCATAGGTTAGTCTATGTTATTTTCACTTAATGTCAGAGTGTCACTTTGGAATTCATACATGGGTCACCATTGATAGAGTCTTGACATCAGACCTTGACTGAGCCTTTAGATTGTTACTGGGAATGTCTTTCTAGGTATCCACAGATGGGCTCAAGGTGTCTAAACTTTTTTTATAAAGAATGATTAATTTTTTTTCAAAGGTAATCAAATATTTTAAAATTTAAATTGGTCATTTGGTTTAGAAAATTAAGGACATGTCCTTAAAGCATAATCACAAGCTTGGGAACAGTCCATCCTATGAAAACTAACCTTACTCACTTTACCATGTCAAAATCTATCAGTTCAATGAGACCATATTATGTCAATGTAGGTAGATTGGACCAATTTCCAAGTGGAACCCAGTAAAATGTGGTTATTTATTGATTTAGTACTATATTAAAATTACTATGGATGACTTTTATATTTAAATTGAATTGGATGGAATGTCCTATACATAGTGGGTAATGAACTACTGAGATTATATATCAAAACTTGCTCCAGTGCTTTTGGTAGTTGAGTATAATTTATGCATTCTGGTATTGAAAAATGGAATCATCCAACTTCCAATTCTTGATTTACATTCTAGGATGGAGTTGGGACTAAAGGACAAAGCCTATGCTCAAGATTATAGCTATAGATATTTTTGTATTTTTTTATTTCTTTATCATGTTACATATTCTTGTCTCCATTTCCACCTTGTATTAAATTCTGTAAAACACGTGAAATATTATCATCCCCACTAATCTTTGTTTATTTACCCAGCTTCCACTTTTTATATATTTTCCTTGCATGCTTATGCTTTTTGTTTCTGCGTCTATCAGGATATTATCTTTACATCTATTATTTTAAATGTATATATCTAATGATTTAATCCACTCTAATCAATGAGGTAATATTACCCCCCATAGACTTACCTAACTCCCTTACTACTAGTCAAAAGCCTGTGGTATTTGGGGATTTTCTCTTGAGGTATTGTGGCCAACAGCCTTGAGGCACTGTTGTATGTCACTCGAGGCCAAATGCTACAAAGTGGTATCAAATAATTTTTCCTTATTTTCATATTATTTGGTTGTATACATGATCATATAACATGGTAATTTGGTTAAGATCCTATTCCTAGGATTATCTACCAACATACAGGAGAAACCCAAATTTCCTTGGTTCGGAAAATGTTGTTATAGATTCCTCTATTACAGATTCTTGGATTTCACCATAGGGTGATGCACATTAATTTTTTTATTATCATGATGAGATATTTATTTGTTTAGCATGAAGATAGGTGGGAAAACAAAGAGAAAGAATTATAATGGGCACCTTAGGACTAAAAATTTCATTCACTGTTCCATGCCACTTCTACTTTTCAATGAGAATTTATTGAATTGTTTATGATTTTTATTTTTTCTTTGATTATAAGATTTACATTGTGCTATAAATTCCAATACTAGAATAATTGGTTCAATTAGACACTAATTCCACATTATTTGTATTGATTGGTGATTTTCAATTATATCTCATCTAATAAAAATACAACCATGGCCTATTACACCCGTTTTTTTGTGTAAAGGTTAGGATACAGTTAAGTGAAGTGAAAATTTAAATTTATAAGGTGTATATTCCCTTATGAGTTGGAATTGGTGAGGTAATTAAATGGATCATGTTTCTAATGACCAATTAAATAATAATGAACCTAAATGAATCAAAATGAATATGATCATTAGAGTAAATGGTTACCTTACATGTGATATCATTCCCCTATTATGACTATGTAGTGGAATCTAGGTTGTGTCTCATATGTTTTCCTTATGGGACTCTTTCTTACCACCTAGAACTATCCCTCAGAGTTGGAATAGGGGTATGATTCTATAGTAGGATAACCTAGTTCCTATCCCCTCTTAACAGATTTCTACATCTGTTATAAATCCTATAAAAGGATTTCACTTGGAATTTATAGAGATATTCCCCAATGATGACCTCATGTTGTAAACAAAGAATGTGATGATGAGAATACTCCAAATGTGGTCGGCCCGAAGCGAACCATGATACCTCATGTATCGACACCTAAGTAACCTTATTAATATATTTAACTAGGCACTGATTCTCAGCTTTGGGATAGTATTCTCCCCTTTATGCAATCAGTGCAAGGGGAACCTTGATATTCCTTTTCAATGGAAGAGCAGACTAGGGAACTCCAATAGAAACATCATCCAACCTTCTCAAGGTATGGAAAAACGTAGGCTATTGAATAATGGTTGGAATCAGTGGTGTAAATCTTCAATCCCATCATGACTCATCTAGACTAGAGGGTAAAGATTGTCACATATCTGTTACGTGACTCTGCCATGTATTGGTGGGATGTTCTGACTCAGACTGGTTGACATCAAGTAGGGTATGGGTGGAATTCCATGAATCCCTTTTCAAAGAAATCATTCCATATATCCTTAGAACATTTCAAGTTCGATAATTCTTGCAACTCGAGAAAGGTGAGATGTTAGTGATGGAATACAAATCATCATTCACCGAATTTTCGCATTTTTCACTGACCATGATTGGTGATTAGTACTATGATGAAATTTGAGTATGGTATTTCTTATACCATATGATCATAGGTGAACATATTTCTGATGACCACCATTTTAGATATAGTCATCTAGGACCTCATCACTTAGCGAAACCTATGGTAGTCCGGTGATGTGATGTAAGACATTTTAGCTTCTAGGAAAACTAGAAGTGGTATACCTAGGGGAATGATGTTCATAATAGAGGGTACATATGGGGGAAGTACCATCTAGGTAACATGAATGAACAATATTTCGGTTTGGAACTAGTGTAGTAGGCTAGAGAAAAAATACCCACTATATGAGGAACCCGATCGAGTGCCGAGAAAGCAGAATGACGAGTCACCTCTATCATTTATGCAATATTTTCCTTGATAGACAGGAGAATAAGGTTATATTATAGAAATACCTTTAGGTGTAGGGTGGGTTACCCCACATTAGGTAAGAATATGGTATTCTACAAGGATGAACAATCTATATATGTTGTTGAGGCTAAGGAAATCAGGCTTTAGAGTTCCAACTTCTATATAGATGACTTTATCAGGATACTCATGAAATATCATAGGGTTGCAGTTCAGGTCATATATTTGTAGTGTATCCTTCACCATAGGAGTAGAGTCCAGGGCCATCTATAATTATAGGTACAATTCTAGTATCCTCTACTATAGTGTAATTCTTATTTGACACAGGTCCATCACACTCCCTTCTATCTACAGCTACCATTGGAAATATGGGATTGGTGATTGAGTACTCCAGTGGTGTTATGGTCGTGGACAAAACATTTGGATTTTTAGAAAAGGTTTTACATCAATGTATTTATTTCCCCCTTGAGATAAGTGGGTACCATTTTCTATGGAGTTTCTTTCTCTGTGATATGACTAGTGTCATCGTCATTCTTAGCATAGATTGGATTTTACATTATAGATACTAGGTAGATTGTTATCACCTCTAGGATTCCTTCGAATCACCTATGAGCACAACCAATATCCATAATTGTGAATGGTTTCTTTAGTCAAATCAATATAGATTAAAGCCTACTATACTGGGAAGTATGAAAAATAGATTTATAGACTCTTTATGAGTGGTAAAGAAATGTAGTTGGTATAATTTCTTATAGTTATAGACCATTTCAAAGATGGATTCCATGAAAATTCATCTTGATAACCTCTAAAGAGGTAGATCTAGAACACCATAGAGCTTATACTAGGTGAAACACTAATTTACATTACTTCTTATGGGATAGAACCTATAGAGATCTAGAAACATAAGAAGCATCTTGAAGATTTAGACGCTAAGGGTTACATACAACCCAACACATCACCATGAGATTCACCAGTCCTTTACTCAAATAATAGAGATAGTTCCCTTTAAATATGTGTGTATTACCTAATACTAATGTAACACCTCAATATTCCACGATACGTTTCCCTTTGAATAATGCAATGGTGTGCATTGTACACAACTTTGAGATTCTAAACACACCACAACCAATCAAACTAACCGTTATGAACAGTAATACCTACTTTTTGAAATTTTATAAATTCTATATCTCAAAATGGACTTCATTTTTAGATTTGGAATATCGAAATTAGCCTAGGGTGAAATTTTGGTACTTTTCGGATAACATTCATATTTTGATGAATAGTTAAAATTACTAAATTTTAATTAAAAACAACTTTTTTAATCGAAATAATTAATATTGATAAATTATGAATTTGAGTGGTTTTACAGTATATTTAGAATATATTTTTACCATTTAATTCAATTTTTTTCATTGTACATAATTTCACAATTAAACCAGACATAAACAAGTGCCAATCTTTTGATAGTTATTATCTCATAAAAACACGCTTTTTGTTTTAACAACGGGAATTAATTTTATATTAATTTATGCCACTTCTGTGATTTGAATTTGGAAAAATTTATTCCATATTTGGAATCATGATGTTCAATTTGTATAAATAGGTAACTTTTATTTTTAGAAATTTTGAATAATTAATTCGGTAAATATTTTATTTACCTTTGTTAAAGGGTAAATCCGGTAAATAAGGGTTAACAAATAATATTATAATAATACTAAATTACCCTAAAACATGTCTTAACCCTATTGGATGATACATGGCCAACCATGGCCATTTTTGGGTCGATTTTTGGACCCCATGTATTCACTTGTAAGTGATAGGGACACTTTATTTTAATGAAATTAAAATGAATACAAAAATGACACAAGCATATATCTTTTAGCAAAACAATTGTTACATAGGGTTATATATGTTGGATTTTAGACTATAAATATTCTTTAGAAATATAATAATATTTAATACATAATTATATTTTATTTATAATTTTTAAAAATTAAATAATTTAATTTATTTATGACGCAATGGTGAGGCAGTAATTACCATAATAGTGAAAAAATAGAATAATTGATATTATAAATACACAAATAAATATAATTTAAGTCTTTTTATTGATTAAACTAATTTTATAGGTTAATATGACATGTTATTATTGATTTAATTAACTTTTTTTGAAGTAATAATTCTGTTATGATTTTTACAAAAATCAATTATTGAATAGTGTCAAAATTGACATAGAAGAGTTTTTAAAACAAATATTATATTATTAATTGATAATAAATTCTTAAAAATCTAATATTCGGCCAAAAGACTTATATAATGATAGTTTAATCATTAATGGACCACTTGGGGGGCTCCTGGATGTATATAGTAAGTTTATTAACCATATAATATAAAAATACAAAGAGACATTGTAAAAGTGAAACTAATTAACAAAGAGTTAATACTTAAAGATAAGGTTAATATAATGACACAAACCTATCTAAATTTTATTGGTTGAGTGTTTTTAGACCCATACCAACCTTTAACTTTAAATTATATACTTTGGAGCCATTAGAAACTAAATATGAAATTATTATAAAATAATATTTCTATCTTTTCCAAAGTTTCCCCTCACCCCTCTTATAAAAGGTCACTCCCCCTTCTCATTACTTAACACCTTAAAAGACTTTTTGTTAGACCCACCAATGCCCAAATAATCTCTAAACTTCCCTCAATAAAACCTAGAGTCCTTAGTTTGATCAGAAATATATCCTAAGGAGCCCTTTTGATCAAATCAAATGGAAGAACCCAATGAAGAGGTAATGATTTCACCTCCCTTTTTCAAGTTCTTTTATTCTTCCACTTCTTCTTTCTTTGTAGTTTATATTCTAAAATAATGAATCCAGTATCTCCTATATACTGTAATATTATTATAAATATGGTACAACCAGATTCAGTATTCTATCCACCATTTGAATAACATGTCACCATACGTGTGTACGTACGGCTTACCGTCTCCACGTCGTGGTGTAATTGTTATTCAATAAATTATTATTTGGATGGGTATAATAATGATGTGTAATTCATGTAAATAATAAATATAACATGATAATTATTCTGCATATATGATATAATATCCAATTATATATTATTTTAATATCAAAATAATGATGTTGTCGCTCGTGCGTACGTACGGACTACCGTCTCCACGAACACGATGAGATTCATTCTCTATCGTATCCATTCAATTATAATTATCATTTGATGATTTAAAAATAATTTTAAAGGACTTGATATCATTCTAGATATGAATAAGATACAACATATCCATGACAACCATGGCTTATGTAACAAAACATATAAAATAAAACGAGTAAGTTATCACCAGAAACGACGATAATTCTAATATATTATTGACAAAGCAATGTTAAAAGATCATATATGATATCATATTAATGTATATGATTATTGAATAATTTAAAAAAAATTATTTCACCATTATACAGGAGGTTAACCTACTGTCGTCCAAGGAAAAAGTACAAAGTAAGGGGTTTCTTAACTCACTCTTACTTTCGTGAGAATTCCATTGTTCACCACTTATTTATTGCATGTGGTGTGTATACTGCCCATGATTGTATTGATTGTGTAATATACTTTAATTTATGGATATTTAAATCATCATTGTATTATCCTTCCTTCATGGGTGCATGTTTCATAAGTTACCAAATCAATAAGGGAATTTAAAATTTCAATTTCCACTCAATTGGCTTTATGCATATTTCGTTGATTATATTACTCCAAGATTATGTGTGGAATCACTATTCATTTGATTATGTCATAATTTCCACTCCCCTTCCTATGGATATAATATTGATACAGATAATCACTCCATTGATAATTTCTCAAGTCATCGATATGAATTTGATAAGAGTAATTTTAACTCATTCTCCATTTGTTGAGTTAAACATCCAATTAATTGGTGTTGTTTTTACGAGATTATGTGTGAATGCCCTTTGATTGTTTTACACTAAATATCAAATAATATTTAGTGTATTTATATTTGTCACACATAACTATGTCGTTGATTTATCCTTAATCTAAGGATACGGCCTTTATGAGATATTTCATCTCAATTTACATTCCATTGAGACTTATTTGTTGTTATACACCAAATCACTTTTATGTGGTGTATATAATGTACTTTGACATTGTATATCATGAATTCCTTTATTCTCATGATATTACAATGTTTTTATTACCTCAATTATTTGTATTCAATTGTCTTTATTTTGGTTAGAAACTCTAACTAAAATAACATTTTTAAATGTTTTAAAGACTTATTCCTCTAAATCTTGCTCATTAATGTCCATGTTTTAAAAATTGTTTTCAGGATTTATTTATATGGACATTAATGTTTTCAAATTAAAATTCATTTTAAAAGTTTCAAAGTGGTATGGGACACTTTGATTCAAAAATCTCTTTTTAAATGGCTTCTTGACAAATACTGTGACTTTTAAATGATTTCAACAAAAGGGGGATATTTCTCTCAAATAGTTTTGATGATTATTTTCATCTATGTCAATATCCTTCATTATTCTTGATTGAGGTTAATGTGATACAATACAATCTTCCATATTGTATCGAATGAGTTATGTTTGACTATGGATGTGATATCTTTATACCATTCATGGTTTATGGTTAAAGTATTGACATTTCGTATGCTAGTTTTAATATTAATGTTTATGTTTTGTTTAAACCTGTTCATATGAGTAATGCATTGGACTTAATAAGTGACGGGTGGAGCCCGATATAGATCCTCGATTCATCGGTAGGTCTCATGAGACAAACTAGTGTCTTGGCACAAGGCCTTGGAAAAATCTTATTTGTAGTCTTGGCACGAGGCCTTGGCTATGTGGTTATGATAGTCTGGAATTATGCATTCCATCATTATGAAAGTGGTTATTGATATTGAATGTGATTGTTCAACTAGTAGAATATCCATGTGAATATATAAATGGAATTATTTCATTTATTCTTTTCCATATTATGCTGAAGATCAAGTTTAAATGGATTTTGTTTTAGTTATAAATTTCTTTAAGTGTTTATGCTTATCCACGAAAGCTTCTGCTACATTGTTATCCTTACTGTGCATCTTTGCTAAACCCTTTCAATGTTTTATCTTTTCCCAGGATGTGAAGAAGTAATTTATGAATGACCTGTAGGGATAGTATGATAGGATATGAAGACAATATGTTGTTGTAGTTTTTTTACCTTATGATGTAATGTAAGAATTATGAATATATCTAGTGTTTCCAAGACTACTAAACTAATCAGTCTTTTGAGACATGATCCTTTGTGATCATGCCAATGTTATGTAATAATGCAACGACTCTGGGTAGCTGGGGTCGGGGCGTTACAGTTGGTATCAGAGGAAGTTTAGTACAAACCTTGGAAGCTATATTTAGATAAACTCTGATTAGAGCATGTAGACCTAAGATGAACTTTGAGGATTAGTAGAGAAGAACATCCTAAAATTTTGGTATTGTACAGATTTTGTGAGATTTAAGAGAAATACATCCCTGTCTGGATACGAGCAGGTAGAGGCGGCTCTAGAACAGATGTACCTAGGGGTAAAACCCGAAAACACCGCTTTGAGCTAGACTCGAATGGGAACTGGTGCACGACAATGGGCCTTGCTGTACTCTTGGTTACGACACTCCTGGGGGATATGCTTAGGATAATTATATTTTCTTTACAAACCGATTTGAAGTATTATATATAAGATGAGGGTAAATGACCTTGGTTAATCCTAATGTGTTTCAAATTGAGAATATGGTGACATATTAATCTCTAAATGATTTTATAACTACTGTTACTCACACAATGCTTTCTGGTTTTAGTCAATGGTAGGATTCCAAGGAAGTCATAGTGACTTTCAGAATGATGTACAAGGTGGGAACGGTGGTGGAAATGAGCAAAAAAATGGAATGTTGATAGGCGTAAAAGATATCGTCTTTATTCCAAATCAATTTTCAAAAAATATGATCAACAATATATATATTAACCAATTTTCGGACTCAACAATGAATAGAAAGGTGATGGATGATAAGAGCTCCAGTAGTGGAGACCATGGAGAAAGAAATACACAATTTCCATCATGCAGGAAATGTGGAAGGAGACACCTAGGAAAGTGTCTCAATGGGACCAAGAAATCCTTTACTTACAGGAAGGAAGGATATAAAGTGAATAATTGCCGAATAAAAATGAAGAGTACTATGGAAGAAGATAAAAATGGTCCCAAAAATCCATTTACAGTTATTTTCCATAAATGTAGGGGACCTGGCCATTACCCGATTGAATGCCCTATTCTGTAGGATATTTTCTTGGTCAAATAAGAAGCTATGTGGAAATAAATGGTTGGAGAAATGTTTAAAAAGTATTAGTGCTCCTTGTTGATGGGTTTACTTTGGAATAATTTTCTCTTGTATTTTTAACCCTACATTTTTTCATGTGAGAATGATATTTGAGGAAGAATTATGTTTTCTCTTGTGGATATAGTTATAAATAAGCATTTGGTTTTCTATGATCGTTGGGTTTGAGGAAATTATAAGTTATTATAATTTAGGATGAAAATGCAAGTTATGAGATAAGATTTGTGTTTAAATTATGTTATGGTTATTTTGATGAATTTATCTCATTTTGGTAATGTTATAAAATATAGTTTTTGAAAAAGGACTACACACAGACCGTGTGACAACCCGTCGCGTCGGACAAATTTGTGGGAATCGAACCCACAACCAAAGTGCGATTGTGATTTATCGCCTACCACTGGACTACGTGAAGTCCCTGGTTAGTGTGACTATTATTTTAGTTAAATGATTTTATTGATTAATAATAAGTTTATTTGGGATCTTATGTCTTATCAAATGAATACCCTTAGTATAGGAAAACGATTTGGTGATTAGGTGATAAATGTTATTTTGGAAGATGTTCTCTTTGTTGGGAACACTATATGTCCAAGGAAAATAGAATACTATGGTATTTCATTAGAGGAGTAATGGTGGATTTTTATCTATGTTTTTATTGTGGATTTATAGTGAATTCGGTTTTTTATGGAAATGATTAACCTATAATAAAGAATATGTGATTAGGTTAATTACTTTTAAGTAGGTGACTTTAAGAGTAGATGATCTCATTTAGAGATACAATTTAACATGGTAGACTAAATACTTATAAGTTTTGGGTTTCAATATTGGTTTGGATTAAATTGAATGATTTTAAGGACAATTAATTATTGAATGGTATTTATTTAACTTTGGGGTATTGTTGGTTTAATTTTAGAAATTAATATTAGTATTTTTTTTTCTCTAATGGAATATCCATTTGGGGGAACATCAGATCTTATACTAACCATTTTGGGTTTGATTTATCTCTAAAGACAAGGTAAATATATAGTTTATCCTACGTGGATTATGAATTTCTATAGAAGTTTATTCTATCTCTCCCATTGTGACCAAGTCTTCTTGAATACTTTTTGTGGGGTATTGTTGGTTTAATTTTAGAAATTAAGATTAGTATTTTTTTCTCTAATGGAATATCCATTGGGGGATCATCAGATCTTATACTAACCATTTTGGTTATTATTGATATCTAAAGACAAGGTAAATATATAGTTTATCCTACGTGGATTATTTATTTCTATAAGAGTTTTTTCTAGCTCTCTCATTGTGACCAAGTCTTCTTGAAAACTCATTGTTCAAAAAAATGAGTTAGTGGTAAAAAGTTATTAACAAATGAAACTCTACTTAAAAAGTAAGTATATCTCTTTATGTTCTTAGTCAATATCATAAATGAATTCCTTGTCCTTATGTAATGTAACATAAAATAAAAAAATGTTGTCCGTTTACTTTTCCTACTTGGAGACTAAGGACCGTTTGTCCCAACACAAGTTTGTGATTTTCTTATTGTTAACTTTATCCTGATCATGTTTTCTATCCCTCTCCATCATAACTGAACACTTATTTTATCATCCATATCCATGTTTTCCTACATGGAATCCTAGTATGGGTTATCTTGGGTGACCTTTATACCTCTCTTCCTTTCTTTTAAAGTGATAGTTTTATTAACTCTTTTTCTGATGTGGGACTTTCCATTATATTATCAAGCCCAATTTTAAAAATTGCGAGGATGCAATTTATTGAAGGAGGGGAGAATGTAACACCCCAAGATTCCACGGTACATTTCCCTTTGAATAATGCAATGGCGTGCATTGTACACAACTTTGAGATTCTAAACACACCACAACCAATCAAACTAGTAGTTATGAATAGTAATACCGACTTTTTAGAATTTAATAAATTCTATCGCTCAAAATGGACTTAATTTTTGGATTCAGAATATTGAAATTAGCCTAGGGGGAAATTTTGGTACTTTTCGGATAACTTTCATATTTTGATGAATAGTGAAAATTACTAAATTTTAATTAAAAACAACTTTTTTAATTGGAATAATTAATATTGATAAATTATGAATTTGACTGGTTTTAAAGTATATTTAGAATATATTTTTACCATTTAATTCAATGTTTGTCATTGGACATAATTTCACAATTAAAACAGACATAAACAAGTTCCAATCTTTTGATAGTTATTATCTCTTAAAAACACGCTTTTTGTTTTAACAACGGGAATTAATTTTAAATTAATTTCATCCACTTCTGTGTTTTGAATTCGGAAAAATGGATTCCATATTTGGAATCATGATGTTCAAATTGTGTAAATAGGTAACTTTTATTTTTAGACATTTTCAATAATTACTTCGGTAAATATTTTATTTACCATGGTTAAAGAGTAAATCCGGTAAATAAGGGTTAAAAATAATATTATAATAATACTAAATTACCCTAAAACATGTCTTAACCCTATTGGTTGATACATGTACGACCATGGTCATATTTGGGTCGATTTTGGAACCCCATGGATCCACTTGTAAGTGATAGGGACACTTTATTTTAATTAAGTTAAAATGAATACAAAAATGACACAAGCATATATCTTTTAGTAAAATAATTTTTACATAGGGTTATATATGTTGGATTATAGACTATAATTATTACTTAGAAATATAAAAAGAGTTACTACATAATTATATTTTATTTATAATTTTTAGACATTAAATAATTTAATTTATTTATGACACAATGGTGATGGAGTAATTACCATAATAGTGAAAAATTAGAATAATTGATATTATAAATACCCAAATAAATATTATTTGAGACATTATATTAATTAAACTAATTTTATAGGTTAATAAGACATGTTATTATTGATTTAATTAACTTTTTTCGAATTAATAATTCTGTTATGAGTTTTACAAAAATCAATTATTGAATAGTGTCAAAATTGACATAAAAGGGTTTTTAAAATAAATATTATATTATTAATTCATATTAAATTCATAAAAATCAAAGGTTCGGCCAAGAGACTTATATCATGATAGATGTATCTTTAATGGACCACTTGGGGGTCTCTTGGATGTATATAGTAAGTTTATTAACCATATAATATAAAAATACAAAGAGACATTGTAAAAGTGAAACTAATTAACTAAGAGTTAAAACTTAAAGATAAGGTTAATATAATGAACCAAACCTGTCTAAATTCTATTGGTTGAGTGTTTTTAGACCCCTCCCCACTTTAACCTTTAAATAATTCACTTTGGAGCCATTAGAAACCGAATATGAATTTATTATAAAATAATATTTCTAGCTTTTCCAAAGGTGCCCCTCACCTCTCTTATAAAAGGGCACTCCCCCTTCTCATTACTTCACACCTTCAAAGCCTTTTAGTTCGGCCAAAACCTGCCCAAATACTCTCTAAACTAACCTCACTACAACCTAGAGTCCTTAGTTTGATCATAAATCCATCCTAAAGAGCCCTTTTGATCAAATCAAAAGGAAGAACCCGAAGCAGAGGTAATGATTTCACCACCCTTTTTCAAGTTCCTTTCTTCTTCCAATTCTTCTTTCTTTGTTATTTCTATTCTAAAATAATGAATCCAGTATCTCCTATATACTGTAATATTATTATAAATATGTTACAACCAGATTCATTTTTCTATCCACCCTTTGAATAACATGTCACCATACGTGCGTACGTACGGCTTACCGTCTCCACGTCGTGGTGTAATAGTTATTCAATAAATTATTATTTAGATGGGTATAATAATGATGTGTAATTCATGTAAATAATAAATATAACATGATAATTATTCTTTATATATGATATAACATCCAATTATATATTATTTTAATATCAAAAGAATGATATTGTCGCTCGTGCGTACGTATGGACTACCGTCTCCACGAACGCGATGAGATTCATTCTCTATCGTATCAATTCAAGTATAATTATCATTAGATTATTTAAAAATAATGTTAAAGGAATTTATATCATTCTGGATATGAATAAGATACAACCTATCTATGAAAACCACAGCTTACATATCAAAACATATAAAATAAAATGAGTAAGTTAACAGTTGAAACGACGATAATTCAATGATATTATTAACAAAGCAATGTTAAAAGATCATATATGATATCATATTAATGTATATGATTATTTAATAATTTAATAAAAATTATTTCACCATTATACAGGAGGTTAACCTACCTTCGACCAAGGAAAAAGTACAAACTAAGGGGTTTCTTAACTCACTCTTAATTTCGTGAGAATTCCATTGTTCTCCACTTATTTATTGCATGTGGTGTGTATACTGCCCATGATTGTATTGATTGTGTAATATACTTTAATTTATGGATATTTACATCATAATTTTATTATCCTTCTTTCATGGGTTCATGTTTCATAAGTTACCAAATCGATAAGGGAATTTAAAATTTCAATTTCCACTCATTTGGCTTTACGCATATTTCAGTGATTATATTACTCCAAGATTAGGTGTGGAGTCACTATTCATTTGATTATGTCAAAATTTCCACTCCCCTACCTGTCAATATACTATTGATACACATAATCACTCCATTGATAATTTCTCAAGTCATCTATATGAATTTGATAAGAGTAATTTTAACTCATTCTCCATTTGTTGAGTTAAACATCCAATTCATTGGTGTTGTTATTACAAGATTATGTGTTAATGTCCTTTGATTGTTTTACACTAAATATCCTATAATATTTAGTGTATTTATATTTGTCACACATAACTATGTTATTGATTTATCCTTAATCTAAGGATACATCCTTTATGAGAGATTTCATCTCAATTTACTTTCCATTGAGAATTGTTTGTTGTTATACAACAAATCACTTTTATGTGGTGTATATAATATACTTTGACATAGTATATCATGAATTTCTTTATTCTCATGATATTAAAATGTTTCTATTACCTCAATTATTTGTATTCAAGTGTCTCTCTTTTGGATAGAAACTCTAACTAAAATACCATTTTTAAATGTTTTAAAGACTTATTCCTCTAAATCTTGCTCATTAATGTCCATGTTTTAAAAATTGTTTTAAGGATTTATTTATATGGACAATAATGTTTTAAAATTAAAACTCCTTTTAAATGTTTCAAAGTGGTATGAGAAACTTCTATTCAAAAATCTATTTTTAAATGGATTCTTGACAAATAGTGTGACTTTTAAATGATTTCAATAAAAAGGGGGAAATGTATCTCAAATAGTTTTGATGATTATTTTCATCTATGTCAATATCCTTCATTATTCTTTATTGAGGTTAATGTGATACAATACAATCTTCCATATTGTATCGAATGAGTTATGTTTGACTGTGGATGTTCTATTTTTATACCATACATGGTTTGTGGTTAAAGTATTGACATTTCGTATGCTAGTTTTAGTACGAATGTTTATGTTATGTTTAAACCTGTTCATATGAGGAATGCATTGGACTTAATAAGTGATGGGTGGAGCTCGCTATAGCTCCTCGATGCATCGGTAGGTCTCATGAGACAAACTTGTGTCTTGGCACAAGGCCTTGGAAAAATCATATTTGTAGTCTTGGCACGAGGCCTTGGCTATGTGGTTATGATAGTCTGGCATTATGTATTCCATCATTATGAAAGTGGTTATTGATATTGCATGTGATTGTTCGACAAGTAGAATATCCATGTGAATATTTAAATGGAATTATTTCATTTATTCTTTGCCATATTATGCTGAAGTTCAAGTTTATAATGATTTTGTTTTAGTTATAAATTGATTTAAGTGTTTATGCTTATCCACGAAAGCTTCTGCTATATTGTTATCCTTACTGAGCATCTGAGCTCACCCTTTCAATGTTTTATCTTTTCCCAGGATGTGAAAAGTAATTTATGAATGACCTGCAGGGATAATATGAGGGGATATTAAGACAATATGTTGTTTTAGTTTTTTTACCTTATATTGTAATGTAAGACTTATGAATATATCTAGTGTTTCCAATACTACAAAACTAATCGGTCTTTCGAGATTTGATCCTTTGTGATCATGCCAATGTAATGTAATAATGCAATGACTCTGCATAACTGGGGTCGAGGCGTTACAACTAAACCAACAAATGAAAAAATATAGGTATCTTTTTCCTAGTATAGATGAACTCGTCAAATATCTCAGCGGAGTACCTTTTTTCTAAAAAAAATTGATTTGACTTTTGGTTATTTTTAGGTTCATGTAAGGCAATCAGACATAAAATTTACATCATTATAGAGGGATTATGGATTGTATGAGTATTTGTTAATATCATTCTATTTTTTGAACATGTTGGCAGTCTTAATGGATATGATGATAGTTTTTTCCACCCATATCATGATTCCTTTGTCATAGTCTTTATAGAAGACATCTAATTGTATTCATACTCCATAAAAAATGATACCAATAACCTTAAGATAATGATGAGTATACTGATAGAGAACCATCTATATGTGAATTTTAGTAAATTAAACTCTTTTATTAGAATGATTCATTTCTTGGGTCATATCATATCTGAGTTAGACATATCAGTAGAACCAGTGAAGTTGAGCACGATGGTTTCTTGGGATCAACCCAAGAATTTGTTCGATATATGTATATTATTAGGGATTGATGGATAATATATTCTATTAATCCAAGAATTATCAAACATGGGAGATCCACTTATGGAATTAACAAAGAATGGTGTTTAGTTTGACTAGATTTAATCCCATGAGACATGTTTTCAAGAGTTAAATAGAATACTCACTTCATCACTGATTTTGATTCTTCCTGATATGGGAAGAATTTTTGGATTATATTTTGATGCTTCAAGAATTGGTTTTGGTGTATTTATTATGTAGTTTGATCGATTTGTGGCATGTAGATCCCTCCTACTAAGACCTCATTGGAATAAATAACCTATGCACAACCTCAAGATAGAATCTATGGGTTTTTCTTTTAGATGTTGGAGGAAATACTTGTTGGGTGGGTGTTTCATCATTTATACATACCCTAAAATTATAAAATAATTTTACAATCAGAAAAAAATGAATCTGTTGCAGCGCATGTGGGT
This sequence comes from Viscum album, assembly GCA_963277665.1. NCBI lineage: Eukaryota > Viridiplantae > Streptophyta > Magnoliopsida > Santalales > Viscaceae > Viscum > Viscum album. The sequence goes on along the minus strand of OY728143.1, from coordinate 953,072,165 downwards.
GGAAAACCTGTAGTCATTTAACTTTGATCTTGATTACATGCCTGATAAATGGAATTAACTGGACGATGCATTGATCCAGAAAACTCAAATGAAATCCGTTAATTAGGACCGTAGAGAGTGGAAATTGACTGTGTTGTTTTTTGAAATTCATATAGAGGTTCATGAACAACATGTGAAACATTTTATAGATTCTCTAGAAGTGACATCCTATCATATAAAGTGGGTTCATATGTGACACTTATCATATTATGAGGGCCTCGTCTTGAGAGAGAGAGTCATAGGAGAGAACACAACTCATAGTTGATTTGTTGATGATAGTGAGTCCATAGTCATTAGAGGATGAGTATGCATTCTATTAGACACATGGGAAGAGTTGAGGTGGTAATCAGGTGCCTCTTTTGGGATATTCATCCTAGTATTACCATGATGTATAGAGATATGCATCGTCTTTATTGGTGGATAGTTATAAAGAGGTAGATATAAAGTTTTATCACTCAGGGCCCCACATATTTGTAGGTGAGGGAAAATAACTAGAGACCTTCTAGGAATCTATAGACGATATTAATTCCTGAGTAAAAATGTAATGACATCACAATGGATTTCATGATAGGTCTACTAGGATCCTGTAGACACAATGATTTTTTATGGATGGTCATCGATATATTAACCAACATTGCACACTTCTTACAAATATGAGAAACCTTATCTATTAATGAGTGAGGAAAGATTTATATTCTATATATAGTGATACTTAATTTTGTGACTCATTCTATAATTTCAAACTGAGACTCCAATTTCACTTTACAGTTCTAGGAAGGGGTTTCAAAAGCACTAGGTTCACAGGTTCTTTTGAGTACTTCATATCAATTTCAGACCAATGAGTAGTCTAAGCATATCATATGGGTGTTTTAGGATATTATGCAAGCCTATATTATTTATTTTGGAGTTTTATGGGAGAAGAATATTCCTCTGGTAGTATTTTACTATAATAACATCTTTCATGAAACAATTCATATGGCTTTGTTTGAGGCTCTCTATGGTAGACTATGTCGTCACCTCTATTCTGGATAGAGGCAGGTGAGGCAGCTCTACTAGGTCCTCATCTGGTTTTGGATACATCAGAGCATGTTCATTTGATTTAAAATAATATAGATACATTTAAGTCTAGGAAAGAGTCTTATACTGATCATCGCCACAGACATCTGGAGTTCAAGGTGGGACATCATGTATTTCTGTGTGTATCGCCTAGGTTGGGCCAAAGAAATATTAGGAGGCATTGAAAGTGAACATTGAGATATGTCAGGCTATTAGATATAGTGGAGGGAGTTGGTCCAGTATCCAATTGGTTGATGTTACCTCAGAGGTACCATGGCATGCATGACATCTTCTATGTATCTTAGTTAAGACAGTGTCACTCTGAACCATCTCATTTGTCCAACCATGATGATATCGAGTTGGAAGTAGATGCATCCTTTGAGGTGCATCCAATACGTAACATTTACCAAAGCATAGAGGATATCTGTGGTAGATCAGTTCCTCTAATATGGGTGATATGGCAGCCTGAATGCGTACAAGGTGATACCAAGGAGGGGAAAAAAGACATACATTCATAGTTTTTAGAACTCTTTCCAGACGAATATCTTCTACTCTCGAATGGGAAACTCGGGGACAAGTTATCTTAAGGTGTGGAGGTTGTAACTTCACAATTTTATAAAAAGGTCTGATTCATTAACTTCTATTTGAATTTTATTAAACAATTAAAAATGTGATTCCTAATAAAGTCAAGGAGTCCTTAGGTACGTCTAGGGTATTTTAGATCCTAAAACCCTGAAAAAGGGAGAACATAATAGGACTCATGGATTATCATCAACCATGAAACCCAAGGCATATACCCATGCAATCCAATTACTATCCGGGGAATAGAGGTTTTTCAATATTTTTTTATGATTAGTCAAATTGTTCAAAAAACCATGTGAGGTTTCACTTTGCAATAGTGTTTGGTTCATGGTTGACGCATGAGTATCCAAAGATGTGGCCAAACCATGTGCAAGGAAAAAATGGGTGAAATTAACCATTTAACCCAATTAAATGATTTTAATCCAAAAATTATTTCCCCTCTGTTCATTATTCTTATTTTACCATTACTCTCTCCTCCCTCTAGGCACATGGAGCTCCTCCCTTCTTCTACCTAGGGATATAGGTATCCCATCCACCACTTGCCCATTTCTCTCATGGTCATAATCACCAAGATTGTAGTGGTGATATCTTCCTTCCCCATACCTCTATTTCAAAGATTTTTTTTCCATTGTGTTGTTTCGGTGTAATGGATTTTACCAATTTTTTGGGAATTTGACAGATTTTTTGATTTCGTCTAGTCTAAGTTGAATAAAAGGTTTAAATTGGATTAGATAATATCTATGAGGATACGGTAAGTTGTCATGACATTTTCCTATGACTTATTTGTGTTTCATAAGTCACGCCATCATGCCATGAGGTGAATGTTTCTGGTATCATATTGTTTTTCAATTTAATTATAATCGATGACTAATATAGGCTTTATGACAGGATAATATGGTTATGGATTTTTATTTGTTTATGAACATCACATATTCCACCCTAATGGGTTGAGCTATACCTAAAATGAAAAAAATTCCCCATTAACTTTGTTTTTTAAATACATCTTATAGGTTTTTGTTTAAATTAAATTCTGAGTACTATGTTTTAAATTGTTTGGGGGTATTGAACTTAGTAACTATCCTTGAAACATTCCACTTATGTATAAGTGGACTTAAATTGAGTTTTATATGTGTATTTTCCTTGTACCCTATGAATTAAATTAAATATGGCTAATGAAATTCCTTGAATAATTGGCATAATGTTATCAAATGTATTGAATTAAATTTAATGGTCCATAACTTGACCTTGTTAAATATGAATTTATTGTTTGGTGTTTTCCCTTTAAAGATGAGGATGAAACAATGGGTTTTAACTTAAGGATCCCTTGGACAGACTGTTGTTTCATCCTATTAGAAGATGTTAATTCTTAGTAAACATGACTGGATCAACACCAGCTATGCCTGTGATAAGTTTGATTTTCATTTATTGTTTTACATCCCAAAGAGTGATACTAGTTCCCTAGGGGATACCTTTTGGATGGTCTTGATATAATGACTAGTTATACCTTTCCAATAGAGAGAATTGTTCCCACACATGTGATAATAGGTATGCACTCGGAGTTCACTAATTACAGTTTTCACTCCGTCCCAGAGTGAATCTTGGGGCTTAATACATGGGTCACCTGGGATAGACTCTTGGCATGGGACTTTGGTCGAGCCGTTGGAGAGATACATGGAAAGTAATTCTAGGTTTCCAGGGATGGACTCAAGGTGTCTCAGCTTATTTTATAAATAATTATTAAAAAGTTTCCAAAGGTATACAAAATTTTCAAATTGAAAATTGGTTAGTTGGTTTTGAAACATAGGGATATTTTCTCCAAGTCCAATAACAAGATTTGGAATAGTCTAGCCTATAGAACCTTAAGGTAATCACTTTATAATTTCAGGATCTCTCAGTTCAGACACACCATCCTAGACTAAAGTAGTTGGAGTAGTCAAGTCTCTAAGTGGAACCCTTTATAATGTGGTTATTTATTTGTTATATATTACATTTAAATTACTATGGAACATTTATATATTTATATGGAATGAAATTAAAAATCATAGAAACTGTGGGTTCTAGTCTACATAGACTATATATCACACCCTACTCAAGAAAAATTGGTACCCGAGATGACTTTATGATTTCTGAAACTGAAAAAGGGAAGAATCCAACTTTCAATTGTTGATTTAATTTATAGGAATGAGTTGGGAGAAGTGACCTAGCCTATTATCAAGATACTTTACGTTGTAGTTATTTTTCCATTTTGTTTATTTATTCAGAATATTGTGCATTCTCGTATCCCATGTTCCCTTATGTTCACTTTTGTATAACTCATGACATATTATCCTTATCAGGGACCACTATTTATTTAATCTACTTCTATATTTTATTTATTTACCTTTCATGATTATTATTTTGGTTTTTGCTTCTATCTATATGTTGTCATTACTTCTATTATTTCTTATATATATATATATCTACGGTTACACTCTACTCTGATCAATGATGGAATAGTCTCCCCATAGACTTACTGAAGGCCCTTTTTTTCAAATTGGTAGCCTCTATATTTTTGGGAGATGTGCTTCAGGTCATATGGATAACTGTCTCAGGGAATTTTTGAGTGTCACTTGGGGCATGACGGTACATAAAAGTTATGTTCAATAAATTTCTTACTAAAAAAAGATTGAAAATAATAATGTAAAAATTATCCACAATAATCACTATGAATATTTATCAAGAGGAGGTTTTATCATTTTAAACTCTTGGTACAGTTTTTAAAAAATACCTAAATGTTTCTAATTTATTTGTGAGAAAATAAACCCATGTATATCTAGTGTAATTATCAATTAAGACCTATACATAGTATTTACCAAAACAATTCCTATCTTAGTTGGACCAAATAAGTCCATGTGCACTGACTACAAAGCATCATATGTTGAGACTTCACAAATAGATTTAAAACTTGAATTATGTTTCTTACCACATTGACAAGAGTAACAATCTTTATAAGTACCAAACTTACATTCTCGTACATCCATATAAATTCATTTATTATTCAACATATAATGTTTCCCATGGTTAAAATATTGTAACCTTCTACTCTATAACTAATATTTATCTTCCATTACACTTCGGTAAGGAAATTCTTAGATCCAAAGGTTTTATAAGATAAGTGTATAAACATTATCATTCCACATGGGATAAATATTAAATTAATCCATAGAACTATATACTAATTATTTACTATTTATAATGATTATAAGGTAAAAATCATCTTATAATTTAATTATTCTTATATGGTTTTTCTTAATACCTTTAAGAAACAAAAAACTTGAAATAAGATCTTTTCATAGAAGAACAATGTTACTTATTCTAATAATCTCTACTTAATAATTATCTCCAAAATTTAATTTTCCAGCATTCCTCTTGATTATATTCTTGAAAAAATATTTTCTTTTCAATCATATGATTTGTAAATACACTATTTATGTACTATATATTCCTTTTGTTGTTACTATCATTTTTTTCCTAAAAACAAAATGAATAATGTTTTTAAAACCAAACCATATTGGTTTTGGTATTATTATAAATGAAGATTTTGGGTAACCACAGTTTTTTTTTTGAAAAATAAACATTATGAAAACCTAAATATTGATCTTTTTTAAATTAACAATATTTCATATAGAGACCAACACTTCTTAATTTAGTGAAAAAGTGAGATTTTTGGAATAAAGTAATTAATAATAAAAACAGGTTGTTTTATGAAACCCATTCTAGTATTATCACTATATGGTAATATTTTATTATAAATACTATCAATGTTATACTTTACGACGGTAAAATTTGACAAATTTTATGTAAATATATAAATTCAAAATTATATTTTTTCACATAAATCCTTATACATTTTATTAATAGTTTTGGAAATTTATCAAAGTTAGTTGGTAAAGTTTTTTTCTCATGAAGAGCTATTTCAATATATTTTGAAATAGTATCTTTTTTAAAATTATTTTTTTAATATCATTAACAAGAACTAATAATTAATTTTTCAAATGTGTTATTATCGTATCAATATTAATAAATTTATCCTTATTAATATTATTTTTTTTTTAAATATAAATTTTATTTTCTAAAAGTTTTATGAATATGGAAACATAATAATAAGTAGGTAAATTATTATCTTTTTCTACGGAATATTATTTAATATAAGGTATACATTTTTTTCATTAGGATAATTATCATTTAAATACATGGTTGTTAAGGATTCAATGTTATGTAACTTCATAATTTGACAATGATTTACCATGGGCACAATAGAAAAAAGACAGATGGTCCTCTTTCCTAAAAAAATAATTCTCAAAATAACATTCAGAAGAATCACCACCACAAGAACTCTATGTTCTATAAGAATTTAAACCATTCATGAATTTACACCATTATTACTTCTTATCATTTCATTTGGAATTTATTTATTTCATATATTTCTTTTTCATATTTGGAAAATCTGGTCAAATATGTCCATCATTTAGACACTCATAACATGTGACCTCATAATTATTCTTATCACCTTATCCCTGTATATTTTTCTATATCTGTACTAGAAATATTTCTTTCCACCTATCTTATTCATACTTCTCAAGAGTTTATCTAAGTCATTCACACAATGTTTTGACTTACTTGAATCAGATTGAATGAAAAAAATTCTTCATCCTTAAATATTTAACAACTCTCTCAAGTGTATATTATTTAGAAAGGATTGGAGTAGTAGAAAAAGAAACACCTACATTTTTTTCTTAACATTCTTAGAATTTAGTTTTAGTCTAACTTCATAATATATAAGAGTTTCCATAATATCAAACAATTCAGTATTATTGACCTTTATTCTCTTATACACTTATTTTATTTCGGATTCCCACTCATTGAACATGAAATCAATATTATTTTAAAAAATAATTACATTAATAAAGAAATTTTTCCCCAATAGATTGAAAACTATTTATTATAGTTATGAACCTCTGCTGAATCTTTAAAATTGATTCTCTAGGAAGAAAATTAAAGTCCTGATAGTCTTCTCTATGAAATGCTCTTGAAGTATGAATAACTCCAGATGTTTGAGTGTGTGAATTCATGTTTTTTCTATATACTATTAATAGTTTTACATGACAGTATTTGAATTTATATAAATCTTGTCATGGAAAACAAAAGATTATTTCTTACTCTATAATTTCACTGATACATTTGGTTTTCTTAGTGTGCAAAAGAAGTGACTTATTTATAAACAATCTTGTTGTCTTGAGTATTGATGAAAAAAATTTCAACTCCAGTATTAATAGGAAAAGATTTCATCCTATCTCTCCAATACTCATAAGTAGTACTGTCAAAGATAAGTGGTCTATTTGGGTTTAGATTATCTATAATTCCTTCATTAAGACCTTACATATTATAAAATATTAATTATTTTTTAGTACAAACATGTTATTTTTTGAATTAATAAAAAATAAGTTTATAGATCAACTTATTCAAACTTTCATTTGAAATTAGATATAAAAACTCAGCAAGTATAAGTAGTAGAAACCTTTTTTGATAAAAATTTGTAGAATCATAAGAGTAGATTATGATTATTATAAATACAATAGGGGTTAATTTTAGTTGAAAATTGATTTTAATAGGATTAAACATAAAAAACACAAAGCCTCTTAATGTAAATTGATTGAAAATAGACCAAGATCGATTATCACGGTCATTAAATCGGAACCCGAAATTGTGTGATTATACTAAAGTAAATTATTGCAATCAAAATGGATCAAATTAATACAAATTATTGTTTTTATTATAATCATAGTAACACCACTAAAAAAATTGTATTGAAATTTAAGTATAATAACAATCCTCCTAAAAACATATACATAGTAATAGAAACTTGTAAAAATAAGAAACACAATAGATATGTAAAAATAAGAATGACTTACAAGATATTATTAGAAGATTTACCCCTTTTAACTTTAAGAGTAAGGTATTGAACAACCTTGAGTAAAGGTATCCATAGTTTTATAGCTCATATGAAGGTATGTCTTTCTTTACCAAGAAATCCCCCAATATTATGATCAAAATAGCTTTGTCTTCCTATCCATGTAAGTAATCGATATAATTATTGTCATATATATTACTATCCCATAAAGACCTCTATTTTATGGATCAAATTCACCATATTCATATCACTATAATCATATGATCATAAAAATTATCAAGAATGAATAAAAAAGAAAATTTTCATAAGGAAACAACCCTGAAATGGATTACTTTTAACAACCAACTCACTAAAAAATTACAATGGATACGAATAAGAAGTTCAAACTTAGAGATCATCAGATGACATGAGTTGAAAATGAAATAAACTATCTCCAAACTCTTTAAATGAATCTCTATTTATAGGCAATGCTCCAATGGTCTTATTTCCATGTTTTTTGAAATTGCCTTAGATAGCTGCTGTTAGACAGCTCTTCTATAACTGAATGTACGATGTTATATTTAATAACACCATTAAAATGCTCATGATATTCTTTATGATAGAAATAAGTATTCTATATTCCTATTATAATATTTGGTTAGTATAATGGGATTCCTTATCTATTGTCTATAAAATAATCCTTATGAGGGTCATTCCGATGATCAGTACCATAATTAATCTGATAGTCATGAATATTGTTAGTACGAAAGGGATGAAAAAAAGTCTAACCCTTAGTCAGATTAATGGTAAGTTTGATATATTAGACACGTACTCAATTTGATGATTGTAATGAATAACTGTATATTCATATTCATAAGTCTTTAGAACTTTTCCTATGTATGGTAAAATATAATGTGTTCTAAAAAACATAATAAAATAGTTGGGACCTCAAAAGTTAGTAAATATGTTTTAAGAAAGTGGTTTTGATTTCTAAAACTAAAGTAATAGAAAATTAAGAAGTAGAACTTCTGACACAATAGTCAACAACCACTTAACCCTAGAGAAAATCTAAAATATAATCTGATCACTATCACTAATGTGATGTATAAAAATAAAGTGGTGAATTTTATACATACTGTACACTATATAACTTCCAGTGTGTTATTTGAATATTTATATACCTGATTTTTTATATTTGATGAATTTTATACAAGTATAATAAAACCAAACTAATGATTATTTTTTGGATTAGTTGTGAAAAATCATAATGGATTGATGATCAAATCTCAATTCTATGATTCTTGAACAACTAATATTTATGGAAATGTGTTTCTGATAAATATTGTTATTATCAATTTATTATAATTTGATGTTATTTTTGGTTGATTGGAATTATTTATATAAACACCATATTGGTTCCAAAGGAATGGATGTAAATTTTTTTTATTTCAAACCATACTTTGATCAATTATCAGTGCAAGGATAAATACAAGAATCCAATGAAAATTTCATTTGTTATGTGAGTATTTATTACTATTAAAAGTGGGTATTTATCTCTTAGGTTTGAGGAGAAACACAACATCAAATAAATTCCTTTTGTATGAAATTTTGTGACACTTTTGTAGAATATTTTCCAAGTATTTCTCCAAATCATGAATTTTATTCCTCAATAGAATTCCTAACTCCTACCACACCTATTTGAAATACACTACAAAAAGGAATTGATTGGGATTAAAAAATATAAAAATTAACTCTAGGAGAATCATGATAAGGGATTTATTTAGCCAAGTGTAACACCATAGGCTAGACCTGTTCTTTTTTTATAGAAGAATGATGGGTTAGTGAGTATTTTTATTGATTATTAGGAATTTTACAATAAATAAATCAAGAATAATTATAAAATTCCATTAAATAATGAACATTTAAATAAATTATGTGGAGATTAATAGTTTTATAGAAATGAAAATCTATATGGATATTCTCAATTGAGGGTTAAAAGTGAAGACATTCCCATGATAGCTTTCTGAATTTGGTATTGAAACTATGAATTTATAGTTACCCAATTATTTCTTACTAATGACTCTCATATATTCATGTATCAATTGAATAGATTATTTAGAGATAACTATGATCAAATTTGGTTGTATTTTTTGATGAAAATTTTATATATTATAAGTGAATTGAAGATCATGAGGATCAGTTAAGGATTTTATTAAAGAGCCTAAGGAATGATAAATTGTAAATAAAATTTCCCAATAATCAATTTGGGCTAACGAAGGTTTCACTTCTGGACCATGTAATGTCAAGTGAGTATATATCAGTAAATCAATAAATAGAGGAGTCATTTTTAATTGTCTCAAACTAACCACAATAAATGAGATCCAATGTTTTCATGGGTTGTATGGATATTATCAATTATTTCTGGAGGAAATATCAGGGGTTTATAATCCAATTAACATGTTAAATTGGAAGGGAGTCAAGTTATATTAGACAGATGAATGTGATGAAAATTTCAAGGATCAGAAAAAAAAATTCCAATACACTTCTCATCAAACTATCCTATAGTGGATAAGGGTTTGTGATATATAATGATGCATATATGAAGGTACTGTGATGTTTACACATATATAATTATATGGTTATATATTTTTTCTCATGACATCTAATTTTTTCATGATTAAGATTACCCAAATAATTAATTGGAGTTAGCTGCTATTATTTTTTCATTAAGGATATAGGGCCATTATATAACCTCTTTTCTCGGATTCCAATAAATCAGTGTCCTGAGCGAGTTCACCACATTACCTCAAAAGCTCCACCTCATACTCCATAGGCTTCTGAATAGATGCGAGGGTCTATGGTAGAACTTTGATAAGACCATAACTCATATTATAGTTCAATAGTATATGTAAATAAACCAACATTATACAGATTAGAGTATATAGAAATTGAAATAGAATAATTTTCTAATAAAATAAAATACAATGAATACCTAAATATTCATGTTACACATTCAACTTTGATCGCCCATCAGGCTGATAAAACATATAGAAAATAAATTGGAAAATAAATACATCGTTCACTAAAGATAATTCTGAGCCATTAAATATATCTGGTTTCCAGTACCATAATACCATTCAAGCTAATCATCCTAATCATGAGAAACTCAAAATGTGGATCATCCAAAATACTTTTACTATCGTAAACATATGAGAGTATATCAGGTAACCATGTTTTATGGTGGCGCAAGAAAGGTGTCAGTATAATTAATTAAGCAACCTCCAATATTTTTTAAAGAAAATACAAGTTAAATAGTAGTGTATAATGGTAAATAGTGAAATAAATAACTAATAAATGAATGGAAAATAGAACTCAAAAGAAACACAATTTTATCCAGTAACCCAATGGATTATGGGTTATAAGGTGACACCTAGACCAATAAACATGCATCGACCCAAAATAGACCTCTAAAAGTGCAGTATAAGGTGATACATACTACGAATATCGAATAGGGTTGTTAATTTATCATCAATCTATGGGGGATATAAATATCAGTATAAAAAATTCCTATAACCTTAGTCCAACAACTAAACCATATTCCAAATAATTGTTCCCTGACCATAGAAATAATGGACCTGGTATTGTGCTAATATTTTATTGGGATAAGATATAAGTAAATCATTTCCCAAAGGACCAAAGAGTCTAGTAGTCTTTCTAAACCAGATACATACATGAGACTTATTTAATAAATGATTAAACTAATTAAAATATTTTTTCTTCTAGGATAATAAATTTATTCCATGTATCATATAAATTCATATCATTCCTAGTACACATCCAGAAATCATGGGGAATGGAAAAAAATAAGGTTGAGTTCAAATGCTCATTGAGGTTAAATTACAACAAAAAAATAATTAATCAGTGAGAATAATAAATATGGAATGGTAAAAGATGAAATTACAATAGATATAATCAATAAAATGAGTTGTTAGTGCATATACAATATGGAAAGGTAAATAAGAGAATGCTCATTCCATTTTAATTAATTTGATAATTAGTAATTAATAGAGAATGGTAAATAACTAAACACAAATTTCATTTAATCAATAATCATAGAATGATTTTGCATCAATAGATAATAGAAAAGAAATAATATCATGGATAATGATAAAAAATTAATTCTCAATAAAGTTAAATCTTGATTATTAGATTCCATATTTCCCACGAACATGATACCTTCACCATCAAGATTGATCCTCAAGATTGTTTAAACATACTGGGTAAAAATCAATTAGCTTGGGATAGCCTACTGATTTCATCTCATTAGAATGATGATACATCATGGGGATTGAATTAATTGGTCCCCAACCTATGGGGTTGCATCGAATGTTCCCCATACCATGTCTTTTATGTACAAATAATTCTTCATATGTCAAATAATTGGTTTAAATTAATAAATGATGTTCCTTCTAAAAAATATCTATATTGAGTAAAGGATATAGATTTATCAAAATTTCCCCTCTAAATCAAATAATAATCAATGAAATTTTCATATATAAAAATTTTATATTATTTAGTAAATAAACATATCCATGATAAATGATATGGATAATTAAGGGAAATTCAGTGTCCACATATTTTAGGAATTTGAATATTTTAGGTGGACTATAAAAGTGAATCAAAGAAGTGCATGTCAATGTTATCCTTTGCAAAATAAATCAAAACCCATCTAGAGGAAGAATAAAGATGGTATCAACACAAAATATCCTAGTTAGAGAAAAAATAAATGTTTTTTTCATTTATAAATAGAAATAATATAAAAATATCTTTTAAAAACATTATTGAGGAAAATATCCTTTTTTTTGAAAAAAAAATTGAAAATAATTTTTCTTGGACAATAAATTTTAAAAAATAACTTTCATTAAAAATTACCCTTTTAAACTTTCAAAGGATGATTCACTGAAATGATAGTGGATAATATTGTTTATTCCATATGAGGTAAAAATAACATTTCTTTTTTATGGTAAAAATGTTAAAACGGTTCCTTTTTTAGAAACTAATAAGAATATTTCTTTGAAAAAAACATCAAAATAAAAAAGGGTAAAAAGTATTTATATATCTTAATTTTGAAAGGACAATAACATTTATGAAAACTATTATATAAAAGAGGGTTTTTAGTTGAAAATATGTTTTCCAACTAAATAGAGAAATGAAGTTGGGTTTTTAAAAAAATCAATAACATTATGAGTTCCATGGAGTGGAGAACTGGTACTATTACTTTAAAAAATACCATGAATAAGAAGAGGATAATAATATAAATTTATTTTTTATAAAATGATCCAATGATTTCTTCTAATGATAATTCAGGTGTAAACAATGCTGAACAAAATGAGATTGTGAAGTAAACCCCTAAAAAGACCATAATGTTGATGTGAGAATAAAACAATGAATATATTATGTGTGTAAAATTTAAATCCATATAGAAAAATTATAAATAAAATAATAGCTATAAAATAGTGTCTAGACACACAATCTTATAATATTAATGGCTATAAGGAAGTATTATAACCTAGTAAAATGGAATAAGGTTATGAAATGGTATACCCCTTTGTAACATAAAATTTAAATCCAAAAAATAAGAAATAATTAAAATTGAACCAAAAAAATACCTAAATAGAAAATTATTTAGGATATAATATATCAAAATGTGCAGTAGATACCCCATGAAAAAGTAAGTGGTGAATACAAAATTTCTCACATACATGTGAAAAGTGAGATGAAAATACCTTACTATATGGTATCTTCTGAATTAAAATCCTCATGAAAGAAATAATTTTTGATGAAACTATATATACCATGAAGATAAATGTATTAGTTATATTAACAGTAATAGGTTCATTATATACAAAAAAAATAAATTAGTGGTGAAAGTAGTGTATGCCTCACGGAATGAAAAGCAAGACAAGAATTCCTTACCTTGAATTTATTTCAGGTGAATGTCTTCTAAACTCTTATATTATGGTTTTATAAATGTATATAAATTATAACATAACCATAATCATATTTGTAATATCATTTATTAAATTCTTATAAAATCTTATTACCCATTTGTAAAAAATCATTAGTTTTTTTCATCGTTTTGGGCATTAATCGTAACATGTTCTGAGTATGTTTTGACTTGTTTCTTGTTGTTACTATTAATTATATCATGATTTAATTATCTATAGGATTTAAAACATGATTTAAATATCATATATATTTATTAAAAATATTTTTTCAATAATACATAAAATTTGAAGATAGGAAATTAAATGCACCGTTCCTGGAGATGGTAGGCCATACATACGCATAAATGCTAATACAATTTATTTATCGTATTAAAAGAATAAAAATTAAAGGATATATATGTATTTTATAATTAAAGAATCATATATATTTCATATATTTAACATATATTTATTAAAATAATATTTTATCCATTCCATATATAGTGTCAATGAATGACATCTCTTTAGGGAGGCAGTAGTCCACACTTCCATAAATAATGTTATCATATTCCCATGAAATGGAAAGAAATAACCCATGTGTTATATAAAAATTAAATAATCATAAATACAATAAAAATATCATTTATAACTTATAAATATAGTTTTTTCATCATATTTCTGAACCATGATAGGTGGTACAGTTAAAAAAGAATGAAATCATTTCATGAGGTTGTAGTTCGTCGTACACGAATGGTATATTCATTACACATTTTATGGATGCATATGTAGATGTAGTTATAAATCTTAACATAAAAAAATATCAGCATATTTAGTTTACTTATATTATTATATAAGTATAAAATAATAATAAATCAAGGGGCGTAGAAACAAATAGTACATAAATTCACACTGAAGAATGTTACCTCGTTTTCATCTCACTCTTATTTGTTTACACCAGAAGACCTCCTTGGTTGGATTTCTTCCTAGAGTGAGACTTCTACGATTCAGGTAGAAAATATGGGATATTATTTTATTAGATTTTGGATGATACCAAGGGATTTATATGTGTGAATAAGAGGGAGGGGTGAGTACCTTTTTCTAGTGGGTGTGAGTAAATTTTGGAAAAGAGAATTCCACCCACGTTTTTCCAATGTAAAGTGCCTCATATATGGGTAAAAATTAGATAAAATGGATTATAGGGTTGAAATATGCACAAAAAATTGATTTTGGAAAATATTTTAGGTCATTTTACCTCTTAAGTTTAAGGTTTAGTCCCTTATAATTCTAATTTTACTCTTAATCACTATAATTGATTTTAATTAATTTCAATAATATTTTTTGTAAAAAAACCAGATTGAACTTATTATAAAATATAAATTTTGTGGATTATAAACATGTAATATATTTTTCTAAATCCAAATCACATAATTTCAATAAATTAATTTAAAATTAATCTTATAGATAGAATGATCAAACAAGTTTTTTAATTAAAAATGTTCAAAAGTATGATATATTTTTTTATCCATTTTTAATCTGATATTGAAACCAATGAAATAAATTTAATTAATTTATGTAAAAATTATTTAATTAATCTTTAAAAATAATCAAATATATAATATCACTATATAAATAAATTATATTATGAAATATTTTTGAATTAAATGTTTAATTTTTTATTATTAATCAAAAAATCAAACATTATAGATTTACAAAACAAATCACCTTATTCTAATTTTTATTTTATTATTTTAAAAAATAAATCTTTCTTTGAAATATAATATTTATAAAATCTCCTAAAAATTGGTTTTAGAATATGTTTATAAATAAAAGGGGGGGAAAGCACTTTATAAAAATATTGGTTTTTATGCATAAAATTTTGTTTGTTCTAATTTTATGCTCGTAAAATCATTTTCATGAATATAAAAAAATTTAATATATATATTTCATTATTATCATTCACTAATTGTATTTAATTTAATTTATTAAGATAAAATGCATTTGTGGACATAAAAATTAAAATATATCCTTTATATTCAATTGGTTTATATGTTCATTTATAATTAATTAGTAACCAATGAATTTATCTTATATTTTTATAAACCATATATTTTAATAATTTTTTTAAAACTATTAAGAATCGTTAATTTTAGATCTAGGTTATATTATAGAAAATAAAAATTGTTTAATAATATATATTTTTTGGTAAACCTTGGACTTGCGTATAACGAAATTCATCGAAGAAACTTGTTGTTATGTGCAAAGCAAGAAAACTCAACATTTCATTCATTACAAGATAAAGTTTATATTAAATTTTATTTAAATATTAAATATAAAATAATTTCTTTAGAGGTTATTTTCTATCAAATAAAAGTTACTATTTTAGAATATTCAGGGTGTTACATTCTCCCCACTTTAAATAAAATGTGTCCTTGCAATTTAAACAAAATATTGGTAATATATTGTTTGATATTTCTTAGGTGGAAATACCATATCATTAGAAGGGTTGATAAAAAATACTCTATAGAATATATAATGGGAGATACAAGGTCAATTGGACTAAAATATAATAAGGATTTTAAGTAGGAGAACATTAAAGGAATGCAGAGATATGTTGATGGTGAAAAATTGTAAATATTTATAGGGAGTGATTACAGTTATCAATCAAAACGTACAAAATGAAAAAATTAAATTTGTGGTTCTCAAATCCATATTTTAAATTTTATTAAAAGACCATCAGTTTAACAAAAATAAAGGTTTTATGATAACATTTTTGTTTTAAGATAATTTTCCAAATGTTGAGGAATTATTTTATTAACCAAAAATATAAGTATATATATTTACATGATACATTTCAATTTCATAGGAAAAATATCATATTCTAGTTGCTCTTTAATCAAATTATTATTCATCTCATACACCATGAAATGTATATCTATTAAATTTAATCACAAAATAGCATGTTTCGTAATGTTTTTCAATAAAACCCTAATACATAAATACTTCATACATTTATTCCAACATATGTCCTTACATGGTCAATAATTTTATCTTATATAGTAAGTCATTGACCTTAGTAATTCCCATGTCCCCCTTATTTGAGGGAAAAACTATAAATAGATCCTTTTGGAAAAGATTTATTTCCATCCATCGTACTCTTCATTTTTACTCAGAAATTATTTTTTATATTCCCATATTTCCAACACATAAAGAATTTTCACATTCTATTTGGACACTTTTTTGTGTGTATCCTTCCACATTTATTACATGATGGAAATCAACCATTCTTCTCACTATCATAGAAACCACTCATGATCTTATCAACCTCATTCATTCTCTTCTTTAGTGATCTCAGGAGTTGCTTAAGGTATATGTTGTTAATCATATTTTGGAAAAATAGATTTTGCATAAACTCAATATCCTTTACTAATATCAACACCTCATTTGGTTTATCATTGTGATGACCTTGTCCTTTAGGTTAAATGTTAACTTGAATCATGTGGATTATAACCATTGACTAAAACCAGAAAGCATAGTGTGAGTATCAAATATTCATAATTAGAAAAAAAAATGTATAATCATTTAAAGGATATATAAATCATGAAATGTTATTTCCAATCCAAACACATTAAGATTATCATAGATAATTCATTTTCATTATCTATTTAATTTTTTTATAAAGCTTTGTAATGAAAATTTGAATTATCCTATGCATATCCCTGTGAGTGTCAAACCAGTTGCACAGTAAAGCCCATTGTCATGTACCCAATTACTAACATATCAGGACCAACATACCTTTTCTGATTTGTTACCCCTAGGTACATATATTCCTGATCCATTTCCAATTTTGGTATCCATATATGGATTTATTTCTAGGAAAACTACACAATATCGATCTAACAAAAACATTAGGATGTTCATATATACTTATCCAAAAATTCCACCTTAGGGTTATGTTATCTAATCTTCTTTTTCCAAAATCTGCTTCCCAAGGATAATAATAAACCTGGTTTGATACCAAATGTAGAATCGAAACCCCATAAATCTCAAATCTAATTTCGTGATACAATTACTTTGGCATAAGATACAAGTAAATCACATCCCAATAGACTGCATGATTTAGTATTCTTGGTGAATAAGATATATATATGAGTTAGATTTTACAAATGAATACAGTTATTACAAAATCATTATTTTTTATTAAAGGATAATAACTTTATTTTATATAACATATCATTACATATCACTCTTATTACACTTTATGGAATCTTAGTGAAAGGAAATAAAATAATGGTACCCTCAAATTCTCAGTAAGGGTAAATTATAGTATAATAGATAATGAATTAATACAAATAATAAATATGGAAAGGAAATAATAGAACATATAAGCCATATAATCAATAAAATGTGTAATAAGTGTGTAAAATTATAGAAAGGTAAATAAATTTACAATAATTTCATTTGAAATAACTGGATAGGGAAGAATTAAAATAGAACAATAAATAACTAAACCCACACTCCATATATTCAATAAACTATGAATTAATGTGAATCCATAGATAATGCCCAACCAATAGTATCTTGGATAATAATAAAAAATGAATCATCCATAAATCCAAAGCTTTAGTAAATGGATCTCACATTTATAAGGAACATAATACATTTACCATCAAGAACTACCCTTAACACAATTTTAAACATACTCGGTTAAACCCATTATCTTAGGCTATCCAACTAATTTTGTCTTATGAGACTACCTATGCTTATTGGGTCTTACATTATCAAATTCCCAACCCTTAGGTAATGCATTGAACTATTCCCAACCTTTTTCTTTCATGACTAAAGATTTCCTCATATATCAAATAACTTATTTAAATTCATAGAAAAAATTCTATATCAAATATTTGTATTGAGTAAAGGATACATATTTATCTATATTTCCCCATTAAATAAAAAATAATCAAATTATCTACCTTATGTAAAAATGATATACACTTTAGGAAATGACCATGTCCATGATAAATTATACAGATAATTAGGGGAAATGAAATGTCTAATCTTGGGAAAGTAAGTATTTAAAGAGGATTACAAAAATGAATCAATAAACAAAATATAAATAACATCCTTGTTCAAATAAATAAAAATAGATCTAAAGGAATACTATGGATTTTATCAATAAAAATATCACATGTTTTGTAGAAAAGGTTTTTTTCAATGATGAATAGAAATAATATAACAGTATTACTGGGGAAAATATTATTTTTATTTGAATTTTTTGGAAATCCATTTCTATGAATATCACATTTAAAAAAACATTTTCTTTAAAAAAACATTATAAAAATTAAAATAAATATTCAATGATATGATAACAGTAAATCCCTTATATGCTGTAAAAGGTACAAATCACAATTCCTTTGCATGGTAAAAAGTTAGGAATGATGTCTTGTTCAGAAAATGAAAAGAAGATTCCTTCAAAAACGTTTTCAAAAAGAAAAATGGTAAAACAAATAGATAAATAATTTGTTATAGGATGAAATAAATTTTTTAAATCTTTTTAGAAATTAGTATTTTTATATGATAAAATGTTTTATGGATTAAGAGAAAAATAAAGTCATGTTTTTGTTAAAACATTTTCTAAAACATTATGAGTAATAAATAGTGGGAAATTGGTAATATTAGTTGTAAAATTTCATTATTTACCAGAGCATCAAAAAATGTGAGGATATATTAAACAATGTTCTAATATTTTCCACTAATGTATATTCAAGTGTAGACAATCCCGTACAAAATGAGATTGTGATGTAAAGACTTGAAAAGGCCATAACATTTTTGTGAGAATAAATCAATGAATAGATTATTTTTGTAAAATTTAAATCCACATAAAATACTTTTAAATAAAAAAATAAATAGTAAAATGTGATTAAAAACATAATAATTGAATATTAACCACAAAGGGGAAGAGAAATAACCAAATGAAAAGGAATCAAGTAATGAAATTTTTTACCACATGGAAAATTTTAATTCAAATCCCCTCTGAAAAAATAATTCAAATTAAACCTAAAAATTCCATGAATATAAAATAATTTATAATATATTATACCAAAATAGGAAGTAGATACACTACAAAAAATAATTAATAGGTGAATATGACATTTATCACCCACATGTAAATAGTGAGATGACAATACCTTACTACTCAGTAACTTTTAAATTATAATCCACCTGAAAGAAATAATTTGAAATGAAAATATAAATATAATGAATATAATAATATTAATTGTATAAAATAAAATAGGGTATGTATGTAAACCACACAAATGAATTATTTTGTGAAGATGGTGTATGCCCATAGAAAGAAAAGTGAGACAAAAACCCCTTACCTTGCATTTCCGTTCAGGTGAACATTCATTAACCTCTTGTATAATAGATTTAAAAATTTAAATAACTTATTACCTAACTTTACTCATATTTATAATATAATTTACTAACTTATTATAATATATTATTACCCATTTTAAATAATCATTCATTATCTTCATCACTTTGGGTGTAAATTATCATGTTTTCAAGTATGATTTTACTTGTTTCTTGTTGTTAACATTAATTACATCATGATTTAATAATATAAATAATATAAAAAATTATTTAATTATAATATAAACTCATTACAGTTTTATTTATAATAATCTATAATATTTGTAGATAGGAAATGAAATGCACTCTTCATTCAGACGATATGTTGTACGTACATAGGAACACTACTTCCATTTCTCTACCATATTAAGAAAATGAATCATAAAATATATACGTGTATATAATAATTTTATTATAATATTTAAGTCATATATTTCACATAGTATTATTAAAACCATCCACTATAAATTCCATGTATAGGGTGAACGAATCACATTGCTTTGAGGAGACGGCAGTCAACACTTCCACAAATGATGTTATCGTATTACCACAAAATGTAAATCATGAAGGTATATTTTATATAAAAATTAAAGAAGTATAAATAAAACATAAATATAATATACATATTTTAAAAACATAATTTCCATCATAATTCCCAACTATGATAGTTGGTAAATGAAAAGCGAATGACATCATTTCATGAGGCAATAGTTCACTATATACGGAAGGTATGTTCGTTAACTATTTGATGGATCTATGTTTTGGAATAGGTCAATAACATAACATAAAAACATGTTAGTATATTGTAGATACTTATTTTATTATATGACCATGTACTAATAATAAATTAAGGGGTTGAGAAACAAATAGAACATAGATGCACATTGATGAATGTTTCCTCATTATTGGGTAGCTCTTTTTTGGTTCATAACTAAAGACCTCATTGGTTGGATGTAAAACCAACGAGAGCCTTCTAGAAAGAGGTTAGGGATTTTGGTATCTTATATGATCATTTTTTTGTGATCCATATGGATTATGTTATGTGAATACATGGGATTGGTTGGTGTCTTTTTAGAGTGGAGGTGGAGTGGAATTCCTGTAAATTTCGAGAACAAGAATTCCACCCAGGTTTTTTCCATATAAAGTGGAATAAATAATGTTTAAAATTCAGTAAAATAGAGTATAAAATCTAAATATTGACATAAATAGAATTTTAGACATGTTTCTAGTTCATTTTTTCACTTACGTCTAAGGCTCAATCCATTGTTATATTAATTTTCTTCTTAATTGCAGTAATTAATTTTAATTACATTAACTATTTTTTTTGCCAAAAAATAAGTAAAACTTATTATAAATTATAAATTATAATGATTAAAAATATGGAATTAATTTTACCAAATTATAATTAAATAATTGGTATAAATTAATTTAAAATTAATCCTTTTTCCTAAAGAGAAAATAAGGTTTTAAAGAAAATGTTTTCAAACTTTTGCTATGTTTTTATATATAAATTAATTGTTAAATTGAATCTAATTACCTAAATAGGATTAATTTATATAAAATTAATCTAATTAAACTTTGAAACAGATTTAAAATATTAATTATCCTTATAAATAAATTATATGAAAAATTAGTTTTAAATTAAAATTCAGTATTTTCTTATTAATTATAATATTATACTTCGCAGAAAAATAACAAAATTTACCCTATGATATTTTTTATATTTATATTTCCAAAAATGACGTTTGTTCTGTGATATAAAATTTATTAATGTTCCAAAAATTGGATTTAATATATGTTCTCCATTAAAAGGAGGTAAAAGTTCCATTTTAAATATATAAGTTTTTATGCGTCAAATTAAGTTTATTCTCATATTATGTCTATAAAATAAATTAGATGAATATAAAAATATTTTCATAAATATAAATATTTCATTAATATCATTATTTTATTGAAGATAATTTTATTTTTTAAGACAGAATGTATTTAATAGCATAAAAAGAAAAATATATCCTTTATATTCAAATGGGTTTTATATTCTTTTCTTATTAATTAGTAAGAAATAAATTTATCGTAGATTTTTTATACCATATATTTTCATATTTTTTTTAAATATTATTAAATTCATCTTTAATGTATAGGTTACAATATATTAAAGAATAACATTTGAATAATATATTATTGTTCGTTACAAGTCGACCTTTCATGTAACACAAGAAATTGAAGGAACTTGTTATTCCATGGAAGAAAGATAAACCAATATTGCATGAATTAAAATATAAAGGATATATTAATTTTATTTAAAATATTAAATATACCATAATGCCTCAAGAGGTTATACCCTACCAAATAAAATTTACTCTTTTATATTTTTGGGGGGTGTTACAAAAACGATTTTTATTTATTCAGAGCATTGTATCCATCAACATAATCACACAACCAAGTGATAGTTCAAAGAGAATTTGTCTAATATCTACATATATAATAAAAAAATAGGTCTGAGAACATCAGTCGAGGAACCCAAATAGAGATACAGAACCCCATGTCACGAACCAACCCAGGTCGACCTTGAACAGGTCACTCGAGCCAGTCTACGACATGGCCCAAGAGGCATTCCCGATCCTCTTGGGCTGGCGACAAGCACCGGGGCATCAAAAGAGAGTAGGAGGGAATGATTTTACCCGATAAAATGAATAAATAAAGCAGTATAAGAGTAGAATATCATGAATTAAAAATCAACACGAAAAGAAAGAATGATCAAACAAAACCAACTAACCTGACCAGGACCACAACTCCTCATTACATCAGGAGTCGCTCACCAGTCCACACCCAACTCTCGCCCACAATGAGAAATCTCGAGTCAAACCTGCAACCGAAGCTAAAAACAGGAAAACACTATAGACGTGAGTATTAAAACTCAGTAGGAGTTCCCAAGAAACTATTCCCAATGCAGTTCCATTAAATAAAGAAATTTAATAATTCCAGGGATGAACTAAATTTTACAAAATATGGGTTTCCACACACACTTTCATTTCTAAAACAAGTAACATTCCATTTCCCTTTTTAATTTAAAAAACAAGTTTAATTTTTGGAAGAAACATGTGCATCTCATTTTCAAAATCATATTTGCGAACCATTTAGAAACCCAAATTTTAGTTGTTAGTAAAAAAGGGAAATCACATAACACGCAACACACACTAAGGGAAATGGGAAAAGTGGCACACAAGGGACATCTACCGAACTAGACCTCTCAATCGTCCTCCACATATAAATAAACACTGATCGAAACATGGGTCGAAACTAGGAGCTTGTGAACAATCCATAATGTACTATACATGTGACTCATCCTGAAGATATGCCTACTCTCGATGATGTCATAACGCCCTAACACCCATTGTTTCCCTACATGGCCTAACCAAGGGGCCCAATCCCCTAGAAGAGTGTCATCCGTACTAGGGGCCACTAGCTAGTGTGTAATCTAAACTAGTGAAACAATAGTTCTCATAAGATTCACTTACTATGCCAAGATCCCATATCAACACGTATAAGAAACAGGAAAAGGGGTGAGTCAACAAAGTCAATCAAGTAGTACAAACATCACAAAAAAATCATACAGTCAATGTACACCAAATATCACATCTAAGTCACCCCAAATTGAGTTTTATAAAATAATTTATTTTATTAAAGTTCCAAACGGGCCTTCACCAATTTTAAGGAATATCCTCATTTCTCAAGTGAACCAAAACACTTGTTCTCGCTTAAAAATATATCTTTTGTCAATAAACAAGAACTACATTTAAAATTCTGTGAATTATGTTTAAAGGAAAAATGATCATTCTTTCACTACTCGGTGTTCGCTCGTCATGAAAATATTTCATGTGTTGTGTATAAAATAAATAGATCTTTTTGCGGAAAATAATCATTTAAAAATTAATTATCATGTATTATTTCCAATTTATTATAAAAAAGCATCAAGCAATTAATAAATTCTAAATTTAAAGGTGAGTGTAGTGGGGGACCTACCTCGACTCACAGATTAGTCACAATGATGTGACACACCTCAGATGGGCGCGCAAGGACACACAAGCTGACAATCACATGACCATGGAAAAATCGTGTCAACGCACTGTAACCCCAAAGGAAACTAAAAAAACTGAACATGGACTTAAAATAATACAAACAGACAACCAGCGCAAAAAAACCACTTGGACATGTTTCCAAGTCGCAACTTGCACCATTGACACTGTTTATTAAACCACCATAAAATTTATAAAACAATATTCAAAAGGTATCTCACACACTTACACACAAAAAACACTTTTGAAAACAACTTTTAAGATCAACAACGCATCCTCTACATTATAGTGCAGAAATATGCACCACTTTCTCTATTAAATAAATTAATTTCATAATAAAAAAAATACAACGCATGAAAAAACCCATTTAGAAACCATGCACACACTACTTTAAAAACCGTAAAAAAGTCAACCTTTGACGTCAATCATGCCTCAATATATTCCCAATGAACAATCCACACCACCTATAATATTTATTAAACTAGTTAAAAGTTTATATACCAATTTTAATAACATCGCAAACCACCAATTAATTATCACAAACAAAGTGAAAAACATGAAACAAGTGAATACTAAATCAAGATGACTTGTGTAAAAGGGAAACACACCTGAATCCATGAAGAAGACCCCGAAAGTGGCGTGAAACACTATTAGCACCTCAATTAAACACCTTAGAATT
This sequence comes from Viscum album, assembly GCA_963277665.1. Classification (NCBI taxonomy): domain Eukaryota; kingdom Viridiplantae; phylum Streptophyta; class Magnoliopsida; order Santalales; family Viscaceae; genus Viscum; species Viscum album. The sequence continues at coordinate 953,047,406 of OY728143.1, read as the reverse complement.
TAAATTAAACCCTACACAACCAAGATTGAATGCAAAATAAAGGATAACTCTTGAAATCAAACCCCGACACATAACGTTTTAGAAAAACTAAAAATCTGCTCAAAGAACCTACTAACCATGAAATTAACTTGCATCAAACGGAAGGAGGAAAATACCAAGAAGGAGAAAATACCTCAGCCTTACATCCGCGGTCCGACCAGCATAACACTCCTCTGCTCCTGCGCGCCACTCAGCTGGCTCGCCCTACTTGCAGCCACTGATCGCCAGCAGCCACCCTTCGTGCCTCTGCCTCCTACCTACGACCTCCAGCACGCCACACCCATCCCAACCCCCAACCCTGCACCTTCCATCCAACCTGCACCCTCTTTCCCCGAGCCAACTCCCCTGCACTTCAGCTGCTTTGAGCATCCCTCCGGCCAACATGACCCATCCCCTTGCCGACACACCCTATTCTAGAACTCCTCCATCCTGTGACTACTCCTGCCGGCGCAAATCCTCCCACGCACTGCCTTGCTGGAGTGGTCCTTCTTCAGTAGCCTCCCTGTCTTGGTATTTTCCTCGTTCCTTTTGATGTAATGTTATTTCATGGTTAGTAGGTTCTTTGAGCAGATTTTTAGTTTTTCTAAAACCTTATGTGTCGGGGTTCAATTTCGTGAGTTATCCTTTATTTTGGATTCAATATTTGTTTTGTAGGGTTTAATCGAAATTAAAAAGTGTGTAATTGAGGTGCAAAAAGTGTTTCACACCTCTTTTGGGGTCTTCTTCATCAATTGAGGTTAGTTTCCCCTTTGTATAAGTCTTCTTGATTTAGTATTCACTTGTTTCATGTTTTGCGCTTTGTCTGTGATAATGAATTTGTTCTTTGGGATCTTATTAAAATTGGTCTATGAACTTTTAACTAGTTTAATAAATATTATAGGTGGTGAGGATTGTGCTTTGGGAGTATATTGAGGCGTTCTTGACTTAAAAGGTAGACTTTTTGTTTACTGTTTTTAAAGTGGTGTGTGCATGGTTTTGAAATTAGTTTTTTCGTGCGATGTATTTTTATTTTGTTATGCAATTAGTTTATTGAACGGTGCATGTGGTGTTTATTTCTGCTCTATAATGTCGAGGATGTGAGGTTGATCTTAAAATTGGTTTTTGAAAGTGTTTTTTGGGTGTGTAAAGGTGTGAGATACATTTTGAAAATTGTTTTATAAATTTAAAGGTGGTTAAATAAACAGTTTCAATGGTGCGAGTTGTGACTTGAAAACATGTCTATGTGGTTCTTTTGCACTGGTTGTTTGTTTGTATTGTTTTAAGTCCGTGTTTAGTTTTTTTAGTTATCTTTGTTGTTATAGTGTGTTGACAAGGTTTTTCCACTGTCCAGTGATTGTCAGCTTGCGCGACCTTGCGCGCCCAGGCGAGGCATGTCACGTCATCGTGACTGGTCTGCAAGTCAAGGTAGGTCCCCCACAGCACTCACCTTTAAATTTAGAATTTATTAATTTCATGATGTTTTGTTTATATTTAATAAATGGGAACTAATATAAGATAATTAAATTTTAAATGATTATTTGGTGTAAAAAGAGCCGTTTATTTTATACACGACAATTGAAATATTTTCATGACGAGTGAACACCCAGTAGTGAAAGAATGCATGTTTTTCCTTTAAACATAATTCATGTAATCTTAAATGTAGTTCTGGTTTATTGATAAATGATTTATTTTGAAGCGTGAACAAGTGTTTGGTTTACTTGAAAAATGAGGATTTTCCTTAAAATTGGCGAAGGCCCATTTGCAACTTTAATAAAATAAATTATTTTGGAAGACACTATTTGGGGAGACCCAAACATGATATATGGTGTATGTTGACTGCATGATTTGTTTCTGATGTTTGTACTACTTGATTGACTTTGTTGACTCACCCCTTTTCCTGTTTATTATACGTGTTGACATGGGAACATGGAATAGTAAGTGAATCTTCTGAGACCGATTACTGCAATAGTTTAGATTATGCACTGGCTAGTGGACCCTAGTACCGATGAAACTCTTCTAGGGGATTGTGCCCCTCGGTTAGGCCATGTAGGGAAACACCAAGTGTTAGGGCGTTATGAAATCATTAAAAGTAGGCATACCTTCATGATGAGTCACAAGTATAGTACGTTCTGGATTTTTCACGAGCTCCTACGTTCAACCCATGTTTCTTTTAGTGTTTATTTTTATGTGCAAGACGATTGAGAGGTATAGTTTGGTAGGTGGCCCTTCAGTGCCACCTTTTCCATTTCCCTTAGTGTGTGTTGCGTGTTGTGTGATTTCCCTTTTTTACTAACAACTAAAATTTGAGATTCTAAATGGTTCGCAAAAACGATTTTGAAAATGAAATACACATGTTTCTTCCAAACATTAAACTTGTTTTTTTAAATTAAAAAGGGCAATGGAGTGTTACTTGTTTTAGAAATGAAAGTGTGTGTGGAAACCCATATTTTGTATAATTTAGTTCAAACCTAGAATTAGTAAATGTCTTTATTTAAAGGCAGTGCATTGGGAATAGTTTTTTGGGCACACCTACTAAGTTTTAATACTCACACCTATAGTTTTTTCTTGTTTTTATCTTTTGTTGCAGGTTTGAATCGAGCTTGCTCACTGTGGGTGAGAGTTGGGTGTGGACTGGTGAGCGACTCCCGGCGTCACGAGGATTTGTGGTTGTGGTCAGGTTAGTTGGTTGCGTTTGATCGTTCTTTCTTTTCATGGTGTTTATTTACTTGAATATATTTTACTCTTATGTTGCTTTATTTATTCATTTTATCAGGCGAAATTATTCCCTCTTACTCTCTTTTGATTCCCTGGTACTTGTCGCCCGCCTGGGAGGTTCAGGAACGGCTCTCGGGCCATGTCGCGGACTGTTTCGGGTGACTAGTTCAAGGTCGACTCGGGATGGTTCGTGAAAAAATGGTATCAGAGGGAGGCTTGATCCTAAGAAAACCTTGTTTTTAGATCACCCATTGTTATTTGGGGTTGTCATGGTAGAAATAGTAGAATTGTTAGGACTCGAGGAGTACGGACGAGAATGATGTCATGAACCCTTGCTCGTTCCGAACATCGGGTTACCATGGTATGTTTGGGTTGTCGATGTCTTTTGATTCTTATGGTTTTTTTAGTATTGGGAAATGAAATGAGAGTCGAGCAAGTGACCTCTGTGAGCTCGCATGTTCTGGAAATCCATGTGGACCTGGAGACATTACCCTAGAGTGCTCTATGTGATGGTGGCGTGAATGGAATATGGCTGCCAACCATATGTCTGAGTCACCCATCACCACTAGTTTCCCCCTAGTGAATCGTTTGAGTTTTCCTTCATTCTGAAAATTTATTTGTAATGTTTTATTTTAGGAAATTGTGAAAAGCTAAAATTGACATGGAAATGACCATGTTTTGATCATGTTATTTGTTTCCTTGTTCCTTATTGTTCACCCCCACGACAGTTTTATGGATACCCAAGGTGCAGCTTCGGGTGGTGCACTCCTAGGGAATCCTCCGGTTGATCAGCCCGTAGACTATGTTTGGGAGTTCATGAAGTTAAAACCTCCTCTCTCTTATGGAAAACTAGTTCCTCTTACGGTAGATGAGTGGTTGTAGAAGATTGAGTGGATGATCAGTTTCATTTGGCTGCCTGATTCGTTAAAGGTGAAGTTGGCTACCTTTATGCTTGAAGGCCCAACTTGGAAATGGTGGAAGTCCGTGTCTCAGGATAATCCTCAGGAAGGTCTAACATGGGAGTTTTTCAAGTCACCATTCATCCAACAACACATCTCCGAGTTGACGAAGCTGTGGAAGAGGATAGAGTTGTGTTGTCTTCAGCAGGGCATTGAATCTGTACTGGAATTATAACGATGTTACATATACCTAGTTTCGTATGATCAGTGGTTTGTTGCGAATGATCCCATGAAGGCTCGACAATTTGAGTTTGGACACCGACCTGAACTGCGACCGAGAGTGGAAGAGCTCAACCTATCCACCTTCTCAAATGTTGCGGGGAAAGCCTTTTTGGCTGAAGCTGGGTTAGCAGGAGGACATGAGTTGGTGAATCCTCCAGCTTTGGGAAGTAGTGTAGAGGATGATGATAAGAAGAATGAGAAGAGACCTGATTCTCATGGTGTTGGTAGAGGAATCAAGAGGCCTCCAGACCTTCAATATTCTTCTCCACAGCGTAACGCTGTGATCTGTCACCAGTGTGGTAGGTAGGGTAACAACAAGCCGACCTGTCAGAGTGCTCCGAGACCCTGCCACACCTCTGGACGTTGGTGTCACTTGAACTGTTTCTTCCACGGTGTTTCCACGAACCGCATTGAAGCTAGACTTAGCTCGTCAAAGGTCACCTCAACCCATCAGCAGGAGTAGGGCGATGTTTGGGGACCAATTTGAGGTTTTCTCTTTTTAGTGTTTCTTGGGTATAGTAATTTTCTATTGTAGAGTTTTGCGGTGTTATTTTTTCAGTCATTAGGATGGTTGTGGTTGAAATTCTTTGAAGCTTTTATTTTATTGGAAGTTTGTTAGGTGAATTCTAGTTTTTGTGTAATGTTTTGGAATTTCTGAAGCCTGACTACGAGGCAGGAGATGCTTCAATCATCGGAACTCCAGCCATAGGGCTCGGAGTGAAACTGGGGAGTAGTCAGGAGAACCCCAATAGTGAAAGAGGGCCTCTGTTTATCCTTTGTCCTTAGTGTGGCATGGATTGTTTTATTTCAGGTATGTGATGTCGTTTATATAGTAATGGTGGTAATTTTGATTCTCTGTCAGTGCGGCCATTCCCTTCTCCCCCTTGTGGTGGGGGGTTTTTGGTCAGTGCGGAATGTTTTCAAGTTCGGTTAATCTCGTCAGTTATTATGGAGGGGAGACCCACAATGGGTTTCTCAATGTTACACATGAAGTAATTTAGGGTTAGCCTGATCCTTATGGTGGGGAGTCCGTTTTGGAATCCCCATGTCAGTATCAGATATTTCTTTTCATGTATCGATTGGTGGCGGATGGCCTCGTGCGGAACCACCTAGTCCTATGTTATTTCTCTTAAGTAAACGTTGGGATTAAAGTATACCCAACACTTCTATTCAACTAAGAGTATTGGAATAAGTGTCGGTGGTGGTTTAAGTTCGCTCGTCTCTAATTGAAATGGATGGTTTGGGTTCTGTTCGGTAGTGGTTAAGGTGTTTGTGTTTTGAGTATGAGTTTTAACTTAGGGGTTTTCAGTGTTTGTTTGGTTGATCAACTGGAGGCGCTTAAACTTTTGGGGGGTGAGTGGAACATAAGAAATTTTATCATTGGGACTTGATCTTTTCGTGGCTTTTCGGGGGAGGAAAGAATTATGGTTGAGAGATTTGTCACACTGGCGTTCTTCAAATAATATTATTTATTTATTTACTTTTTTCTTGGCATCAAGAGTTTTTTTCCGAAGTTCCGATGAGTACCGGTTGAAATTTTTGAATTTTGGAAATGTTTGTGGGTTTTAGTCCAGTGTGCGAACATTTTTCATCTTAATAGAAGTCAAGAAGACATTTTGGATACTCGTGCGGTCACTACAGGAGTGAACATGGGTCACCGCACGACCCATGCACGGTCGACTGAGCCGTGCAGGGCGACCACGCAGTCACCCACCTTGAAGTGTAATTAAATATATTGGTTATGCGGCGATATGGTGAATAAATGAGACATCGAGTAAATATGTATATATGTTTGTGTGTATATATATTGTTAGTGAGTGTTCCATTTTTATTATTATCAATTTTTTATCCTTGATCTTATTATTAATGTGTGATACGAATTATTATTACTGAAGTTCTATTAGTATTATTGTTACTAATACGGTTTATAATAATGAGTATTTTTATTAATAATATTACTAAATATTTAGTATTACAATTAGAATTATTGAGGTTTTTATGGACGTGTATTTACCATAGATTAATTCTTTACATATTTATGTATTCATTATTATTATTTTTCTTTTATTTTCTTTCATGTTTCTTTTTTTTCTTCTATTATTTTTTCCCTCTTTATTTTCCTCTCCTGCCCCTTATCTCTCTTCCCATCACGAGGAGTCCCTCCTGTAACCCTATTTCTGCACCGCCACCATTCCCCTCTCCTTCCCTTCGAACTCACATGAGTCAGCCGACCACCCTCCCAACACCCAGCACTTTCCCCTTCAACATTTTAGCCGCCCAATCTCCCTCTTCTAGCAGCATAGTGCATTGGCTGTGACACCCATCTCGCCACCACCAGACTCTCTCACTTGCGCTGTCACCATCAATTGGTTGGACCCCTTACCGCATCGCGCCTCCACCCGCCTGTCATCCTGATGTTGTGTCGGGCATTCGCCATGCATCCGCCCTCCTGTTGGAGCCCCCACCACGCTTGAACCCGTAGCGCCTCGGCCATACATTCGCTGTCCGACCAGCCTAACACGCCTCCGCTCCTGTGTGCCACTCAGCCGTCTTTCCCTCCTTGCAACCGCTGACCACCAGAAGCCTCCCTCCACGGCTCCACCTCCTACCCGCGACCTCCATCACGCCACACCAATCCTAGCCCCCTACCCTACACCGGCCATCTAGCCTTCTCCCTCCTTCCCCGAGCCAACACCCCCTGCTCTTCGGTTTTTTTCCGGCGTCCCTCCGGCCAGCGTGACCCCTCCCCTTGCCGATGCACCCTATTCTAGCACTGCTCTATCCGCGCGACCTGTCTTGCTGACGCAAATCCTCCCATGCACTGACTTGCTGGAGTGGTCCTTCTTCGGCAGCCTCCCCTTCTTGGTATTTTCATCCATCCTTTTGATTTAAGGTTATTTCATGTTTAGTAGGTTCATTGAGTAGATTTTTTGTTTTTCTAAGACCATCTATGTCGGGGTTCGATTTTTTGATTTATCCTTTATTTTGGATTCAATATTGGTTGTGTGTGGTTTAATTGAAATTATAAAGTGTGTAATTGAGGTGAAAACACTATTTCACCCCACTTTCGATGTTTTCTTCATTGACTGAGGTGAGTTTTCCCATTGCACAAATCTTCTTGATTTAGTATTCACTTGTTTCATGTTTTTCTCTTTGTCTGTGATAAATAATTGGTGGATTGTGATGTTATTAAAATTGTTCTATAAACTTTTCACTAGTTTAATAAATATTATAGGCGGTGTGGATTGTGCTTTGAGAATATATTGAGACGTTCTTGACTTCAAAGGTAGACTTTTTGTTTACGGTTGTTAAAGCGGTGTGTGCATGGTTTTGAAATGGGTTTTGTCATGCAGTGTATTTTTATTTTGTTATGCAATTAGATTATATAACGGTGGAAGTGGTGCGTATTTCTACTATAGAATGTTGTTGATGTTCGGTTGATCATAAAAAAGGTTTTCGAATGGATTTTTTTAGGTGTTTAAGGGTTTGAGATACCTTTTGAAAATTGTTTTATAAATTTTAAGGTGGTTTAATAAACAGTTTCAATGGTGCGAGTTGTGACTTGAAAACATGTCCAAGTGGTTCTTTTAAACTGGTTGTCTATTTGTATTGTTTTAATTTTATGTTCAGTTTTTTTAGTTATCTTTGTGGTTGAAGTATGTTGACAAGGTTTTTCCATGGTCCTGCGATCATCATCTTGCGTGTCCTTGCTTGCCCGTGTGAGGTGTGTCGCATCGGTGTGACTGGTCTGCGAGTCGAGGTAGGTCCCCCACTGCACTCACCTTTAAATTTAGAATTTATTAATTTCTTGATTTTTTGTTTATTTTTAATAAATTTTAAATAAGATAAGATACTTAATTTTTAAATAATTATATGGTGTAAAAAAGATGTTTATTTTATACACGACACTTGAAATATTTTCATGACGAGCGAACACCTAGTAGTGAAAGAATGCCCATTTTTACTTTAAACATAATTCACATAATTTTAAATTTAGTTCTGTTTTATTGATAAATGATTTATTTTGAAGCGTGAACACGTGTTTTGGTTCACTTGACAAGTAAGGATTTTCCTTAAAATTGGCGAAGGCCCTTTTGGAACTTTAATAAAATAAATTATTTTGAAAAACTCTATTTGGGGTGAATCAGACGTGATATTTGGTGTACGTTGACTACATGATTTGTGTGTGGTGTTTTTAATACTTAATTGGCATTGTTGACTCACCCCTGTTCCTGTTTATTATAAGTGTTGACATGGAAACTCGACATAGTAAGTGAATCTTCTGAGAACGATTGCTGAAATAGTTTAGATTACGCACTGGCTAGTGGCCCCTAGTACTGATGACACTCTACTAGGGTATTGAGCCCCTCGGTTAGGCCATGTAGGGAAACACTGGGCGTTACAGCATTATGACATCATCGAGAGTAGGCATTCCTTCAGGATGAGTCACATGTATAGTACGTTCTGGATTGTTCATGAGCTCCTAGGTTCGACCCATGTTTCCTTTAGTGTTTATTTCATTGTGTCAGATGATTGAGAGGTCTAGTTTGGTATCTGGCCCTTGTGTGCCACTTTTTCCATTGCCCTTAGTGTGTGTTGCGTGTTGTGTGATTTCCCTTTTTTACTAACAACTAAAATTTGGGTTTCTAAAGGGTTCGCAAAAATGGTTTTGAAAATGCAATGCACATGTTTCTTCCAAACATTAAACTTATTTTTTAAAATTAAAAAGGGCAATGGGATGTTACTTGTTTTAAAATGAAATTGTGTGTAGAAACCCATATTTTTTATAATTTAGTTCAATCGTAGAATTAGTAAATTTCGTTATTTAAAGGTAGTGCATTGAGAATAGTTTGTTGGGAATGCCTACCGAGTTTTAATACTCACGCATATAGTGTTTTCCTTTTTTTAGATTTTGTTGCAGGTTTGACTCAAGCTTGCTCATTTTGGGTGAGAGTTTGGTGTGGACTGGTGAGCGACTACCGGCGTTGCGAGGAGTTTTGGTCATGGTCAGGTTAGTTGGTTGTGTTTGATCATTGTTTCCTTTCATGCTGTTTATTTAATTCATGATATTCTACTCTTATGTTGCTTTATTTATTCATTTTATCCAGAGAAATCGTTCCCTCTTTCTCACTTGTGTTTCCCTAGTGCTTATCGCCAGCCCGGGAGGTTCAGGAACGCCTCTCAGGCAATGTCGCGGACTGGCTCGGGTGACCAATTCATGGTCGACCCGGGTTTGTTCGTGAAAAAATGGTATCAGAGGGAGGTTGGCTCCTGAGCGGACCTTGTTTTTTCAGAGTTCCCATTATTATTTGGGGTTTTCATGGTAGAAGGAGTAGAATTTTTGGGACTCGAGGTGTGCAGACGAGAAAGATATCATGAACCCTTGCTCGTTCTGAACCTCGAGTTACCATGGGATGTTTGGGATGTTGATGTATTTTGATTCTTATAGTTTTTTTGGTATTGGAAAATGAAATGAGAGTCGGTAAGGTGACCTCTGTGAGAACGCATGTTCTGGAAAGCCATGTGTAGCCGAAGACATTACCCTAGAGTGCTCCTTATGACAGTGGCATGACTGGCATATGGTCTCCAACCATATGTCCGACTCACCCATCACCACTAGTTTCCCCCCTAGTGAATCGTTTGAATTTTCCTTCATTTTGAAAATTACTTTATAAAGTTTTATTCTTGAAATTGAGAAAAGTTGAAATTGAAATGTAAATGACCATGTTTTGATCATGTTATTTGTTTCTTTATTCCTTAGTGTTCACCCCCATGATGTTTTGATAGATTCCCAACGTGCAGCTTCGGGTGGTGCACCCCTAGGGAATACTTCGGTTGATCAGCCCATAGACTATGTTATAGAGTTTTTGAATTTGAAACCTCCTCTCTTTTATGGAAAGTAGAGCCTATTGAGGTAGAGCAGTGGTTTTAGAAGATTGAGAAGATGTTCAGTTTTATTGGGCTTCCTGAGTCATTATAGGTGAAGTTTTCAACCTTTATGATTGAAGGACCAACATCAAAATAGTGGATGTCTGTGTCTCGGGATGAGCCTCAGGAAGATCTAACAAGGGAGTTTTTCAAGTCATCGTTCATCCAAGAACACTTCTTTGAGTTGAAGATGCTGTGAAAGAGGATGGAGTTGTGTTGCCTTCTGCAGGGCGTTGAATTGGTATTGGAATTATATCGACGTTTCATAGGACTAGTTCCGTATGATTAGTGGTTTGTCGTGAATGATCCCTAGAAGGATAGAAAATTTGAGTCTGGACTCTGACCTAAGCTGCGATCGAAAGTGGAAGAGCTCAACCTAACCACCTTCTTGGATGTTGTGGGGAAAGCCTTTTTGGCTGAAGCTGGGTTAGCAGGAGGACTTGAGGTGGCGAATACTCAAGCTTTGGGAAGCAGTGCAGAGGATGGTGATAAGAAGAATGGGAAGCGAACTAATGCTGGTGGTGCTGGTAGTGGCATCAAGAGGCCTCCAGACCTTCAGTAATCTTCTCCACATTGCAACGTTGTGATCTGTCACCAGTGTGGTAGGCAGGGTCACAAGAGGCTGACGTGTCCGAGTGCTCCGAGACCCTGCCACACCTGTGGATGTTGCAGTCATTTGATGTGATTCTGCCATGGTGTTTCCAAGAAGTGCGATGAAGCTAGACTTGGCTCATCAAAGGTCACCTCAGACCATCAGAAGGAGTAGGGAGATGTTTGGGGACCGATTTGAGGTTTTCTATTTGTAGCGTTTCTTGGGTGTAGTAATCACCTTTAGTAGCGTTTGTAGTGTTCTTTTTTTAGTCATAAGGATATTTGTTGTTGAAATTATTTTAAACATTTATTTTAATGTAAGTGTGTTTGGTGAAATCTAGTTTGTGTGTTTTGTTTGGGAATTTTTGAAGCCTGACTTTGTGGCAGGAGATATTTCAATCATCTGTACTCCAGCCATAGGCCTCGGAGTGAAGCTGGCGCATAGTCAGGAGAACCCAAACGGTGAATGAGGGCCTTTGTTTAACCTTGTTCCTTAGTGTTCCATGGTTTGTTTTCTTTTAGGGTGCGATGTCATTTATATAGTAATGGTGGTAATTTTGATGCTCTGTCAGTTCGGGCCTTCCCTTCTCCCCCTTGTGGTGGGGGGTTTTTGGTCCATGTGGAATGTTTTCAAGTTCGGTTAATCTCGTCAGTTCTAATTATGGGGAGACCCACAATGGGTTTCACATAGTTAAACATTAATTAATTTAGAGTTAGCCTGATCCTTATGGTGGAGAGTCTGTTCTGGCCTCCCCGTGTCAGTATCAATGATTTTTTTTCGTGTATCGTTTGGTGGTGGGTGGCCTCGTGCGGAACCACCTAGTCCTCTATTATTTCACTTATGTAATCCTTGGGATTAATGTAAACCCAAAGCTTCTATTCAACTAAGATTATTGGAATAAGTGTCGGAGGTCATTTAAGTTCACTCGTCTCTGGTTGAAATGGATGGTTTGGGTTCTGTTTGGTAGTGGTTAAGGTGTTTGTGTTTTGAGGATGAGTTATAACTCATGTGTTTTTAGTGTTTGTTTGGTCGATCAACTAGAGGCACTTAAACTTTTGGGGTTGAGTGACACCTAAGGAGTTTTATCATTGGGTCTTGTTCTTGTCTTGTCTTTCTAGGGGCGGAAAGAATTGTAGTGGGGAGATTTTTCACACCAACCTTTTTCAAGTAATCTAATTTATTTATTTATTTATTTTTCTTGGCGTCTGGTGTTTTTTTCAAAGTTCTGATGTGTCCCGGTTCAAAATTTTGAAGTTTGGAAAGGTTTGTGGGTTTTAGGCTGGTGCATGGACACTGTGCGTCTTAGCAGAAGTCAAGCAGATAGTTTGGATACCCATGTGGTTACTACTGGAGTAAACAGGGGCCACCGCACGGCCCGCGCATGGTCGACTGAGCCGTGCGGGGTGACCGCGCAGTCACCCACCTTTAAGTGTAATTAAATAGCTTGGTTAAGCGGAAATATGGTGAATAAATGAGACATCAGGCAAATAAGTACATATATGTGTGTATATATATTGTCATTGAGTGTTATATTTTTATTATTATCAATGTTTTATCATTGATCTTATTATTAAAGTGTGACGTGATTTATTATTACTGAAGTTCTATTAGTATTATTTTTATTAATAAGGATTATAATAATGATTATTGTTATTAGTAATATTACTAAATATTTATTATTAAAATTAGAATTATTGATGTTTTTATGGAGGTATATTTTTTATAGATTAATGCTTTACTTATTTTGTTATTTATTTATTATTATTATTTTTTTATATTCTTTTATGTTTCTTTTTTTTTCTACTATACTTTTTCCCTCTTTCTTTTCCTATCCCACCACCATACTACTCTCCCCTTCTCGCTCTTCCCATCCCTAGGAGTCCCCCCTGTAACCCTATTTCCACGCCACCACTATGCCCCTCTCCTTCCCTTCGATCCCGTATGAGCTGGCCAACCACCCTCCCAACACCCATCGCTTTCTCCTTCAACGTTTTAGCCTCCCTATATCCCTCTTCTAACAGAGCAATGCACTAGCTGCGATACACATCCCCCCAATGCCGGACTCTCTCACCTGTGTCGTCACCTTCCTTTGGTTGGACCCCCTACCGCACCGCGACTCCACCCGCCTATCATCCTTCTGTCATGCCGTGCCTCTGCCTTTCATCTGCCCTCCTGCTGGATCCCCCACCCTGCTTGAACCTACAGTGTCTCTGCCTTACATCCATTGTCTGACCAGCCTGACACGCCTCCGCTCCTACACACCACTCAGCTGGCTCTTCCACCTTGCAGCCGCTGACCACCAGCAACCACCCTCCGCGTCTCCACCTCCTACTCGTGACCTCCAGAACGCCACACCCATCCCAACCCCCCTTCCTTGCACCGGACATCCAGCCCGTTCCCTCCTTCCCTGAGCCAACTCCCCCTTCTCTTTGGATTTTTCTGGCATCCCTCCTGCCAGCATGACCCCTCCCCTTGCCGACACACCCTATTCTAGCACTGCTCCATCCGGCGACCTGTCCTGCCTGCGTAAATCCTCCCGCGCACTACCTTGCCTGAGTAGGCCTTCATTGGCAGCCTCTCCTTCTTGGTATTTTCCTCCTTCCTTTTGATGTAAGGTTATTTCATGGTTAGTAGGTTCTTTAAGAATATTTTTAGTTTTTCTAAAACCTTATGTGTCGGTGTTCGATTTTGTGAGTTATCCTTTATTTTGGATTCAATCATGGTTGTGTAGGGTTTAATTGAAATTATAAAGTATGTAATTGAGGTGAAAAAAGTGTTTCACACCACTTTCGGGGTATACTTCATCGATTGAGGTGAGTTTCCCCTTTGCACAAGTCTTCGTGATTTAGTATTCACTTGTTTCATGATTTTCTCTTTGTCTGTGATAATCAATTGGTGGTTTGCGATGTTATTAAAATTGGTTTATGAACTTTTAACTAGTTGAATAAATATTATAGGTGGTGTGGATTTATCATTGGGAATATATTGAGGCGTTCTTGACTTCAAAGGTAGACTTTTTTTACGGTTTTTAAAGCGGCATGTGCATGGTTTCGAAATGGGTTTTGTCGTGCAGTCTATTTTTATTTTGTTATGCAATTAGTTTATTTAACGGTGCAAGTGGTGTGTATTTCTAATCTATAATGTTGAGGATGTGGGATAGATCTTAAAAAAGGTTTTTGAAAGGGGTTTTTTGGTGTGTAAGGGTGTGAGATACCTTTTGAAAATTGTTTTATAAATTTTAAGGTGGTTTAATAAACAGTGTCAATGGTGTGAGTTGTGACTTGAAAACATGTCCATGTGGTTCTTTTTCACTTGTTGTCTGTTTATATTGTTTTAAGTCTGTTTTCATATTTTTTAGTTATCTTTGTGGTTGCAGTGCATTGACAAGGTTTTTCCACTGTCCTGTAATCGTCATCTTGTGTGTCCTTGTATGCCCTTGTGAGGTGTGTCACGTCATCATGACTAGTCTGCGAGTCGAGGTAGGTCCCCCACTACACTCACCTTTAAATTTAGAATTTAATAATTGCTTGATGTTCTGTTTATTTTTAATAAATGGGAAATAATATAAGATAATTAATTTTTAAATAATTATTTTGTGTAAAAAGAGAAAAAATTTTTATACACGACACTTGAAATATTTTAATGACGAGCGAACACCCAGTAGTGGAAGAATTTCATTTTGCCATTAAACATAATTCACATAATTTTAAATGTAGTTCAGGTTTATTGAAAAATGATATATTTTGAAGAGATAACTAGTGATTTGGTTCACTTGAGAAATGAGGATTTTCCTTAAAATTGGTGAAGACCCGTTTGTCACTTTGATAAAATAAATTATTTTGGAAAACTCTATTTGGGGTGACTCAGGCGTGATATTTGGTTTACGTTGTCTACATGATGTGCGTGTGAGGTTTGTACTGCTTGATTGACTTTATTGACTCACCCCTTTACATTTTTATTATACTTGATGACATGAGAACTCGGCATAGTAAGTGAATCTTCTGAGAACGATTGTTGTACTAGTTTAGATTATGCACTAGCTAGTGCCCCTAGTACGGATGACACTCTTCTAGGGGATTAGGCCCCTCAGTTATGCCATGTAGGGAAACACCGGGTGTTAGGGAGTTATGACGTCATCGAGAGTAGGTATGACTTCAGGATGATTCATATGTATAATAAGATCTGAATTGTTCATGAGCTCCTAGGTTCAACCCATATTACATTTATTATTTATTTGTATATGGTAGACGATTGAGAGGTCTAGATCGGTAGTTGGCCCTTATGTGCCACTTTTTTCATTGCCCTTAGTGTGTGTTGTGTGTTGTGTGATTTCCCTTTTTTTTCTGACAACTAATATTTGGGTTTCTAAATGGTTATCAAAAACTATTTTGAAAATGCAATGTACATGTTTCTTCCAAACATTAAACTTGTTTTTTTAAATTAAAATGGGCAATAGACTATTCCTTGTTTTAGAAATGAAAGTGTGTGTGGAAACCCATATTTTGTATAATTTAGTTCAAACCTAGAATTAGTAAATTTCTTTATTTAATGGTAGTGCATTGGGAATAGTTTGTTGGAAATTCCTACTGAGTTTTAATACTCACACCTATAGTGTTTTCCTATTTTTAGCTTCTTTTGGAGGTTTGAATCGAGATTTATCACTGTGGGTGAGTGTTGGGTGTGGACTGGTGAGCGACTCTCGGCGTCAGGAGTATTTTAGGTTGTGGTTAGGTTAGTTGGTTTTGTTTGATCGTTCATTCTTTTCATGGTGTTTATTTACTTCTCGATATTCTACTCTTATGCTGCTTTATTTATTCATTTTATCGGGTGAAATCATTCCCTCTTGATCTCTTTTGATTCCCTGGTGCTTGTCTCCAGCCTGGGAGGATCGAGAATGCCTCTCAGGCCATGTCGCAGACTGGCTCGGGTGACTAGTTCAAGGTCGACCTGGGTTGGTTCATGACACAACATGTGTGATAATTTCAATCAATGATGTGTATCTACATAACCAACATCCTAAACCTCGGGTCTGGACGTCCAGGACCAAAAGCCCAATGATGATGTGGATGTACCTGAGGAACATCCTAAACCAATGGCGTGGAAGTCTATGACCAACATCCCAAAACATGGGTGTGGAATTTTATGACCAAAACCTTTGACCATTACACAAAAAAATCACATTTGAAGGATCAACATATTGGATATAATATACATTCAGAAAGTATAAAAAATATTTTTAAACCATTTTAATTTACAAAGATCCCTATTTCCTTTTCTCAACAAAACCAAGATAAAGACTTCACATCCAACAAAAACATTTAATGATACATTAGTGAAATTCACCAAAGGGGAAAACAAACACTCATTTGAAATAAACATTTGAATTTACTTATAATGAGCATTAAATAAACCACGTTGAGCTAAACATATCATTTGAATTCAAGATCATTTTCAAACATTTCTTTCCCCATGTGTAATACCAAAAAAGGTTTGAACCCAATTCACCCATTTGAAACCATTTTGGTATCCTCATAAACATTATCATAAAAGCTGAAGACATAAAATCATTCCAAGTCATCCTTTTATTATTTTTTTAAAACATCGATCCACCTATCCTACCATGTATCCCTTATCAATTCAACCAAGAAAACCAACAAGATAAAGTGTGTTAATCTCATAACCCACTCAATTTATCCTTTTATAGCCCCACTTTTCCCTTTTCATGAAATGGATCACCCCATGGGTGACTATAGCATCAATATTATAAACAACCATGGATAGAACATGATATATAGAATTTATATGGTATCAATCCTAGGTACAAAACCAAAATACTTTTTCCAAGGAAGAAAACAAATTACACATGGGATTTAAGGTACATACTAAATACACATGGAAATAAATTAACAGGACTATGGGTACTATATTAGAACATTACTCATCAATGAATTCTTCTTAAACATTTCCCAAGGATGACACCCTTGACAAGTCCCATCCATGTTAATTCCAACCACTTTGGAATTCAATTGAGCTCACTACAACCACCCAATATCCCGTCTCACACAAATAAATATCAATTAATTAAATATAAAAAAAATAATTATTTAAGAAATTATAACCCATCAAATACTAATTCCAAAAATGTCACCAGTTAAATTAACTCTTATCAAAACTCCAAGAACACTACATTGGAATTCTCAAAAAAACTCCCTAAACCACTCCAGGTAAAAGCCCAAAGTGGAAATATCACTTCCATAATTATTTAAATTAATACAGTTGAAAAAGCTCAGGTAATTTACTATAGAAAAAATAGCTTAACAAAATTACACAAAATAATGTGTTGAAGATGTATCTGGAGATCCATTACCCATTCTAATTTAAGATTCCATCATCCATTCCAAATTCCACCATACAACAGCTGAATCAAAACAAAATCCCTAAACCCGGGCTTCTGAAATTTGGAAGAACCATAGAAAGATGGAAATGTAAGGGGAGGAAGGTAAATATCACCTTAAACACCACACACCCCATATAAAAGTATGGAAGAATGAGGAAGATGGTTGGGGGCCCTCTAGTCCACAAACATTAGATAGGGATTAAAGGGGGTGGAGAAACCAAAAAACATGAGGGGGAATTTTAGAAAAATCCACAATTTAATGACATATAAAGTCACACAATTTGGCACATAATTTTCCAAACTCTATGACAGCCATGTGGTCATATGTGTCCAAGACAATAACTATGGATGGAATGGATACATAGCTCGATAAATCAGGTACTAACTATGTGTACCACACTGTACAACCATTTAAACGTAGCACCTGGTGTGTCTAAAACTGTGAACATTCTATTCACCTTTTCTCAAACCCTCATTCACCTTGTGTGGTTTCATCATTCTATAATAATTTTTAACCCAAACCATGACCAAACATGTAAATTAACCATTATCTATTAAAAATGATCTAAAAACAATATGAGTATCATTGCGTCACATAGTTTCTACAAAAATGCTCACAAAAATTCATGCACCCTAAGAAAGACTCCAAAATTCATAAAACATAGAAAAATGTGTCCAATGTTCGTTTGAACACCTAGGATACACCCTGAACATAATTTCATATCTTAAAATTTCACATTGAGCAGTCCCAACTCTCAAAAATTTATTCTTAGCCTTATTATATTATTTTACGCATACAAAAAATGAAAAATTAAATTCATTTATAAATTTACAATTTTTATAGAAATTGAATTTTACAACCTTGTCACCATAATAAATTTTATCCTAGATAATCCAGGGTGTTCATCTATTTACATAACCCATCATATGTTTTCACCATTTATATCCAAATAGTCTCATTCCGTTGTGGAATACCTAAAACATAGAGGAAATACAACCTTTAAATCATAGAACCCCACTAAAAAAACATCCAATGAACTTTAAGAAAAACAAAATTATAAAAATTACCTAATCCTATACATACAAAATGGCACTTATGTAATATATCAACTACTCATCGAATCTATAGTGATCCCCACAATAGTAATTATCATATTACCACTAATATCTAATGTTTGGTTCCCCACCATCAGAGAATCCCAATGAACTATTACTCACACTCCCATAACATTCCTAGAATCGTTCCTAATATCTTGTTCCTAACACCCATGAGAATTCCAGTAAACAGTGGCACCCATCCTCATTATTAGAAACTAACATGAGGGTATGGGCACTAGTCATCCCGGAACAAACTAAGAACATTCTAGTTTTTTCTGAAAATCCAAAATAAAAACCGAAATGTACCTATCATTACCAAAACAACATATTGGATATCATTTAAAACATTCCCCACCAACTTCATACCCTAAAATAGGTCGGACCATCGCTAGCTGACATATCACAAAAATGCATGGCTCTAATATCCATCCCCTCCCCATCTCACTCGATCTAGATGCTTTAAGGCCTAAAGGTATTTCCAAACAAACCAAACATTCCAACTAGATTCCAAACCTAACTCCAAGTGTGATTATCCCATCATATTCTCTACTAACTCAAGACATCTTCATGCCCCATGGAATACTATGTCACCTCCAATAGAAGAACCACAAAATATATTTTGAAACAACTTTGAGTTCGAAGACAATTCATGACTCGGTCATCCTACAAAACCATTTTACTATTAGATTTACCTACCAAAATTAAGAACTCACCTCATAGATTACACACTATCCTCATAGTTCCGCCACAAATGATCCATGGTCACTTCTATAAAACCAGGACCCTCTTAGCATGAGGGTCACACCCTTATGACCAACACATCACTCCCCACTACGGGAGTCTCGTTTTCACTGCCTATCTTATTTAAATCCAACCACAAAATCCCACACTCCATCCACTGTGAATTTATTAATCAGAAATGGACATATTTCTCTATCTATAGAGTCAAAACAAAACATCAACTATCACATATTCCTAGATTCGAATAAAGAAACCCATGAAATTTGTAGTTATTTGGTTCACTATAAGGACATTCTCACAACATCCAATGGTGCACACCACCACAAGTATTCACTTCCACCACACCATGAGTTCCACCTCCATGTAGGACCTCCATCAAAACAAGAAACCATTATTTATCTAGGCATATAGATATGTCCCTATCATTATACTCAGGGTAGTGTAAATATATTGTTCTTGATAGTCTCTAAAATGAGAGTACATTATGATTTCATTGATGAAAACCACACACAACTCATCTATTTTGTATGTCACAAACATTTTAAGGGACATTTAAAACCCATAAAAATGAATTAGGCCACCATACCCTCAATAATCTGATAAAATTCACATTGGTTCTCATCCACGTAATGGATTCCTACTCAAATCAGCCACCTAGGGTGCACTCTCCTGTAACATCTAGTCTACAATCCAAAATACACAACGTGCTTCCACCCAAACAGGTATCCAAGATCCCATTATATCTTATCCATGAAATTCTCTTATGTAACCTAACTAATGAACTAATTTATAACCCCAATGAGTGAGAATTTATCAAACCTTGTCTGACATGCCCAAGCCACTAGCTCTACCTCAGCCACATGTCCCTCTCAGCAAATTAAGATCAATCTTGGTGAATTTAAAAATCAAAGGCATATAATTAATCCAAAAACACCTACATGACCACTCAAAACCCAATTGAAATTCATAAGTTCCACTAAGATCATCTATTCTCTCACCATATTCTTAAAGACTCATCCAAAGCTAACAAATTCAGGAAACAAACTAGTGTTTCCCACAAAACCCACCAAAACTACAGAAAACTATGAACTCTATGTTCTTTCTAACTTAATAAAAGTATAAATCTTCATACAACTCATAGAAAAAGTCACATCGCCCACACAGACTCCAACAAAAGAGAAACCTTATATAAAAAACAACATTATCTCAAGTACTTAATATTATCCTAGACCAACTAATTACCATTTAGAGCATTTTTCTGGAACAAGAATTTTCTATTCGAGGCACATGAATGCGCCTCCACCTCCAAAGACAACCCACCATGCTAAATCTCAAGAACACAATTTCTATTTATCAAAATCAACATGAATACTGATACATGTATTTTATGAATACATTTTATGGAGTTTAAATACATAATTTTCCTTATATAATTTACATTGTTTGAAATATTTGTATTGTTTAATGTTTTCTAATAATAAGAAGAATACAAAAAATATATGGAAAAGGAACAAACATGGCCTAATTTGAGAAATAAAGGACAATTTTCACGGCAATGTGAAGCATAATAGAATGAAATTAGAAGAAATAAGGATTTTTATTATAATGGAAGGTCATGAAACAGTTATGAGGAATGAAACTAATGAACTGGGGTGATTCAGATCTTCTTGTGTTGGATTTTCAAGATTTACTTCTTATAAAAATTACATAATGTCAAAACATTACTCAATAGGAATACATTGTAGGCCATTAAATGAAGAAAACTCATTCAGATGTGAGATTGACACTTTTATTTCATGAATCTAATTCATGCTGGTATGGTTTTGGGATAGACCCAGTGTTAATATTTTGAGATAATTTACTACAAGAATGACCATATAAATGAACCAGAACATCATTTAATACTTGAGGTGGACCCACCACTCATAATGATCAATATGAAATAAAATTAAATGAAACCTAAGCCCTCTGGAGTTCTATGAATAGAGTTTTATGTTGTTGCTACAAATTATATTTAGATACTGTAACATTCAGTGAGAAGCTATGCTATGTAGGGTCCTCACCATTTATACATCTCTGCTCTTTTCTTTATGTTTTATTTTACTTTCTTCTTTATCTATTACTCCCTCGTCACTTGGATGAGGGGGTAAAAACCACCTTGTGTAAGTGTAATGTTTATGAATATGGAAGTTGTTTATGGATCATGTTCTTATTTTTATTGATGTATTTGGTTTGTAAAAATTTGTTTATCCAATTCTGATAATTTTTTTTTGTGTTAATCATGACCACTTGTTAACTAATCAAGAATAAACCTTTTAATTGTGAGACTAGGTACCCTAAATTGGGTCATGACCAATATTTCACTCTGGATAACCGATTTTAAAAATCATATCAAAGCACACTTGATTAGGGAGAACCCAAAATAATTGGATCAAGGGAAAAATGATTGTTGTGTTGATAAGGGGATACCATGAACATTTGATCCACCTCATCCTGACTCTGACTCCAAACATGGGTTAACAATTTTTTTTGCTAAAAAGTTAATTTCACATGTACCCTGAAAATATTAAACCCTGACACTCTTTCAGATTTCATTTAAAAACAACCACACTTCTTTGAATTCATCATTGATTCCTTAAAATAAATCAATCCCATCTTTTCTTAACCAGTTTATTCATTTAATTAATTCATTTATTTAAAAATTAAATTAAACTATTTTAATTTTCTCTGTGAGATTGATCTGGATCCTTCTATTATATTATTTTTAATTAATTTTGTAGCTTTGATACCAAAATTATAAATTTGTATTTGTATTTGACATCATGGAAATAACAATTCCCATTGGGCTCATCATATCCAATGCCTCTTAACATCACACTTGGTTTCACCCACCATGAACCACTATCTAATTTCCCAAAAACATATACTCATGCCTTTTGCAAAAAATGGAACATAAAACACAACCAACCCCTCACATGGGTCAACCAAAAACCCCATATAGAACTAAAACCTTGAACTAGAGTCATGTCATGAAGCTCATTAGGCTTCCCACCTAGCCCCACTGGTAAAGTCTCACATCTAGTCATGAAGTCCATCCAACTAGATCTACGCAAACTTTTAAAAGCATACAGCTCAAAGGTCATGAAACATGGTCCTGTCCAAACATCACATGCCATCAATAAGTAAAAATACAATCACTATTATCTGAAATACGAAATTCATCACCAGTGAAACCATCATCCCAAACTAGGGCACCTATCCTCTTTGATCATCTATATGTTAGACTACTCTCTGGAGGTTTATGATGTATACTCTAATAATCATACAAGTACCAGAATCCAAAAAACAACCACCCAATACATGGGAGACCATCCTATCCATGAATCTACACATCATACCACTCCCTAGAGGACCCATATGTACTACCAAACTCAAATGAAAACCATTAGAAAGGGGACCAATGACTATATACTTTTACCACATTGACACACCAAGTTCATTACATCAACTATGAACAAAGAGCATGATAGGGTCCTCTTTTGAAATAATCTCCCCATATATACAAATAATATACCATCAAAAGGAAATCCATAGAATCACATGTTAGGCCCATAACTTATTGATCATGTGTGCCTACAAAGATGCATGATACACCTATTTCCTATATAGGAAAAGTGTGAAAATAAATAATTAGACTCTTTTTAGTGGTTTAAGAGCCATAAATATATCATATATCATAAAATATTAACTACATGTGTGTCACCAAAAGAAAAAATATTATTCCACTATAGCATAAAAATTCAGAACAATAATCTTTTCCCTAGTAACTTGGAATTCTGATAGAAACAGGTATTTATGACACACCAGATCAATATCTATCCTATTCTATGACACATTCGTATATCTCCATTCTACAAAATCTAAAATAGTATAATAATAATAAAGTAAAACCCCATTTTATTCCACTTTGTAATATCCCGTCTCAAATTCAACTTAACTAGTGTCCCAAGATGCTTCACCACAAATCCTCATGCATGCTTACTCGTATTCTAGAGGCTGCTGATTACTGGCATATGTCTATGGTGGAACTATGAGGAGAATAAACCCCCATATCAGAGTGAAAAACAAGAAGTAAATATCCAATCACTACACACATAATTGTTTTATGGAATCTGAATAATAAGAATTCTGTAAAAAAATTACAATATTGTGAAGACCTGAACAATGATGAAACACATAAAACATTGATCATCCACTAGGTCGATCACACATATAAAAAATAAATTGAAACATAAATAAATTATTCATTATAGATAACTCTAATGCATGACATATACCCACTCTCTACTATTTTAATACCATTTGAGATAACCATCATGATCATGCGACAGTCAACAGAGGGTTTAACCCAATCCTATATTGGAGGTAAACATATGGGATTTTCTTGCATGCCTATGTGAATTGTCGTCTAAGGAAGGGTGTGATTACAACTCACTAGGCCACCAAAAAGGTGTCTAATGAAAATACCAGAATAAATAATAGTGTATATAGGTACAATATAAATGAAATAACATGTACATGAATGGAAAATAAATCTCAAAAAGAAACACAATTTTATCTAGTAACCCAATGTATCTCAGGTTATAAGGTGACATGTAGACCAACCAAATATCATCAACCAAAACCATTCCTATAAAATCAAATCATTGGGTGATGCATCATATGAATTATAAAATGGTATTTTTATTTATCTTTGATATTGAGGATACATAAACATCAGTATCAACCATGTATGGAACCTTAGTCTTGTATGTAAACCATATAGAAAACCATAAACACTAATTATTATATTTATGTACATAAATATAATCATAAAATAAAGATTTAGTTTCTTGAAAATCATTCCAACATCTACTTATATAATAAAAAATAGTTCATGAAGTATCAGTCCATCAAACAATTTAGGGATATAGATTTCCATGTTCAACAATTCCAATCAAATATTTGGACTATCATGACCAACATCCTAAACTTCTGGTATGGAATTCCATGGCCAAAAACCCAAAAATGATATGGAACACCATGAACTAGATTCTAAATCATGGTTATAGGCCTCCATGAACAATTACTCATAAATTATGTGGACCACCATAACCAACATCTGAATCCAAGGGATTGAAATGCCATGACCAACACATCTTTAACTTTTCACCAATAATCACTTTACAAAGTTCAACATCTTGACCTTAAAATACATATAGAGACGAAAAAATCCTTTTTAAACCATTTTCATTTACCAAGGTCCCTACAACCATTAACAAAAAAAAAAAACAAATCCAAAGCCTCCCCTTCCATTAAAATCATAAAAAGAGCCATAATGAAATTTTACCATAGGGGAAACCACACACTCATTTAAAGTCATCAATTCAATCCATTAATAAACCCCTTTACATAAACCATTTAGAGTTAAACACCTCGTTTTTATGGAATATCCATTTCAAACATTTCTTTCCACATTTGAAACCCAAAATAGTGTTTATACCCAATTCACACATTTAAACCCCTTTTAAAATTTTCATACACATTTTAATAAAATATTAAGACATAAAATCATCACAAATCATTATTCCCCCATATTTTTAAAACATTGATCCTAATTTCCTACCCACTTGTCCTTAACCATTCAACAATCCAACTAATGATCTATACTTGGTTAAGTTAATAACTAATTCTTTTTATCCTTTTATAACCCCACTTTACCCTTTCTATGAAGGGTCACACCCCATAGGTGATTTTAGGTTTGGTTAAATAAGCACACATGGATCCAATGAGATCCATGGAAGGTCTAAGGTATCAATCCAAGGACTGAAACTAAATAAATTAAGCTAAAGAATTAGAAACATAAGACATGGTAATTAAGTCACATATTACATACACATTCAAATAATTTCACATGACTATGGGTAAATCTATTAAACCACATACCTCATCAATGAAGCCTTCCCAAACATTTCCCAAGAAGGGTGTCCTTTCCAATAATCATTTATGTCTCTTAAATCTACTTATAAATCCATCCAAGCTCTCTAAAATATCCTAGGATCTAGTCTCACACCAAGAAACTAAAATAAATTAAATACCATAATGTGTATTTTTTTGGAAAACACACTTGGTCAAAAAAATCTTATCAAAACTCCAAGAACCTGAAAAATAATGTCCACAATGGACCCCATACATCATTACACAAAAAATCTCAAAGAGGATATACCACTTGTACAATTAATTATATCTATGCATTATAAAAAACCTAAGGAAATTTATCATGAACATATACCATAAAAACTTCATAAAAAGACATGTGGTAGTCATCTTAGATTTTCCACTTCCCAAGCTGACCAAAATATCCATCATCCTTATCCAATTACACCATGATAAATTGGGATAAAAATAAATTCCCTAAACTCGAACAACTGAAATCAGGAAGCACACAAGAAGTATGGAACATGAAGGACGATGAAGATAAATATCACATTATACTCTGAAGAAAAACCACCAACACACCACAAATTGAAGGGTAGAAGAATGAGGAAGAGGGTTGGGAGACCCATTGTCTATGTACACCAAATAGAGAAAAAGGGGGTGGAGACACATAAAAATCAAGGGGGGGTTGGTAAAGTCCATCATTTAATGAAATTTGGGAATCTTCATGGCATTCCAAAATATGAACTGACCATGTGGTTGGAACTCTCAAATACAATAACCCCACACTTTTTGGCCACATGGTTGTCTAACCCATGTTCCAACCATTAACACCATACTAGAAAATCTATGCAACAAAGAACATGTTTTTTCTAAAACTATGTCTAGAATGTGAACCATGTCTTATAACCTCCTCAAACATGAATGGATTCCCAATTTTCTAGATCAAAATTCCCCAAACTGTGAATCATGAACATTTTTATTTGAAGATTAACTGTAAACCATCTATGTATCAAGGTGTCACACAGTTTCACCAAAACAAATCATAGAAAACCAATAGACCCTAAGAGAACTCAAATCTGATCTCAAAGTGTCTAATTCTCATCTAAACAAAAAGTCTACCTTCTGAACAACTTTAATCATTTAAAAACACAAATTTGAATCATTACAACTCCTATAATCCCATTCTAGGTCTTGTTCCATGATTTATTATGTCCAGAAAATGAAAATTTAAATTACTTCGAAAATATCCATCATATATAAATTTATTATTTTAAACATTATCATTAATGTGAAATGTTTTCATATATATTGATCATAAATATAGTTACCAAGTCTTAAAATTTATGGATATTACATAATTTTATAAGAATATTCATCCCATGACAAAACTAAATGCTCGATGACTATAACAGTTTAGTGTCTTTGGAAACATGGAGAAAAACCATCTAACATGGTTAAAGATATTCAATGTTTACGATAATGATCTTCCCCTTTATCAATTCTCATTAAAACCATTCTTTATAACCTATGGAAAGGAATATAATAATTGATTTAGCTCAGATGCTCAGTATTGGTAAACAAGGGAGATAAACATGAGAATAATGGTATGTGAACGTGATAAAAACATTAGAAGATCATATATTTAATAATATATATCAAAAACATGAATCATGTCATAAATATAATAATTTTATAAGACATGAATCATAAGGGAATCAAGAGAACAATCCATGAAATTATAACATAGTAATAAGAAATTGAATTTTTGGTAAACACATAAGCATAGAAAATCTTATGTCAAGGATACCTACCATGACCTATATACCATGTTAGGATTGGGATAATAACCCATGTACGAACTTCGGTATTGGGATTTTTTCCCATGTAACAATGTTTTTGGGATTTGGATTCCCTATAGTGTACACTCTTGTTTCGGGCTTAATATTCCCTCTTGTTTAGGTCTTGGGATTTTCTCCAATGTACCCTCTTCTTTTTGTATTGGGAAGACCTCCCTTTTTCCCTCATGTTTTGGGATTAATATTACCTCTTGTTTGAATCTTGGTATTCCCTCTTGTGTAACCATTTGTTTTAAGATTGAAATACCCTCCTGTGTACCCTTTGGTTTTGGGATTAAGATTCCCTCATATATCAGACGTGGGATTCCCTCAAGTGTATACTTTTGAGCTTATAAAACATTTATTGTCACTTAATGAATTATATAGATATATAGGTCCCAACCAAAACATAATTAAATCATACATAATGTTCCAAAAGATAAAAATATTCATCATATCATGACCCAAAAAAATGAAATGGGTATCATTAATGTTTCATAACATCATAAAATGTGGAAAGAGATAGGTTACATAATCCTTTCGTTAAAGAATAAACCATGAAAATAAGTGGGTTTTAAAATATTTTAACCAGTTAAAGAAAAAAATGTATCATAAATATCATTACAACAAAACATAATCCATTCAATGAACAGTATGAATGGTATTTATAAATTATAACGAAGTTTGTCATCTTAGTTGGACAAGGATTTTGAAAGATCACCTAGAATATTAATTAATGAATTTAAAATTTATTTGAAAATCATTTTCATAAAACCATTTTAAAAATATTTTTATTATAAATAATAATTTATAATTTCATTTAAAATAATTTTTTTAGGACACTATTATTTCCACATTGAAAAACGATTTCTAAACCATAAGTCATTTTAAAAACCCTCTTCTTTCAAAACACCTTGAAAACATAAAAATAAGGGTTAAAATAATTTTGGAGACCTTTTTATTATTTTTTTGAAATATTTTAATGAGATATTGAAATCATTGAAATCCTTTTCTTAAAAAAAAACCTTTTGAAAATATATATTTTGTTCTTTGAGAATCATTTAAAACACTTTTAAACATAATTGTTTTGAAAACCTTTTTATTTAAAACCCACTATAAATTCCAAGTTTTTATTGAATATTAAATGTATGTTTTCTTTAAAAATAACCATGTAAAATTAAATTAGATAATTCAAGGAAATTATGGTCAGAAAATGGGTACGTTCATACATCTTAAACATTCATTTCTCTCTTTAATGTTTATAAAAGTACCGTGATCTGAAAATGACAAGAATGATCCTTTTAAAAACATTTTATTAAATGGTAAAACATCAGTAAAATTTTTCTATAAAAATTGAGTATAATAGAATAATAATTTGAAGATATTTTAAAAAAATTGTTATGATAGAATACATATTTTCTAATAATAGTTGAAATAAATTCAAAATTTTATAAAAACAATTTTGAAATTATCTTAAGTACCAAAGAGTGGTAAAATGGTACTAATAATTGAATATTTACTAGTTTACCATCATAGAAGAAAATTATTTAAGTCCATAGGGTTAGTAAGTCTTTTGGAACATCTTTAAGACCTTTGTTACACCTCAAGGCCTTTGGACCACATGCAGTTTCCCCAGAAGGACTATAAAGAAAAAGGATCATCCCGAAAGGATTATTCAAAGCAGGCACACTCACTATAGCCAAACTAATGGATTTGGAAGAATAAGAGGGTATGGCTATGCCATCAGAACTAACTTGTGCTTGAAAGGGAGGCTTAGGCAGAAGTCCATGAGATAATGGAGAGAAACCATTTTGATGAAGATGCTGGGGAGGGGTAGTTCCCTATATTAATAATATGGTTGAGTTCCCTAAAACCTTTGGGTCATGTAATGTCTCTTAAGCCTAAAATCCATGTAATAATTATGCCTAAGGGCCTTGAAAGTGTCCCCCTTACCATTGAAAGGGGTTACCCAAAATAAATATAAGTGAAGGCCTTCAAGCCAGTCGGGGGGGGGGGGGTATCATAATATTTCATCAATGGAAGAATAATTGTAAATAATCCTTAGAAATGGCAAGACTATAGAAATAAATGATTAAAACATTGGTAAAATTGACCAATACTATCCATGATAGAATAAAATTACATGAAACTTAAAATATCATGAAAAATAATATTCATAATATAACATGTCAATGAGATGTATGTACAACCCATTGAAAGATTTAGGTTCATAATATGGCATGTATCTCAAGGAAGGAAAATTGAGACAAAATTATTTTACCGGTTTGGTAACTTTTGAACCATAAAACCCATGAAAGAAATATCATAAAATGGATATTTAAATAACCAAAACATTAATTAAATTAACCATATAATACATTCATGGGATCTACATACACCAAAAAAAATAAATGTGTGTTTAATAAGGCATAAGCCTCACAGAAATAAAAGTGAAACAAGAAAACCCTGACTACATGAGTAACTTTAGAATATTAGTTCCCATGAAATAATAACATTAATTAAATAATTTAATATAATTAAAGAAATTAATTCAATGATATAACATTTCATAGGTCAATATATACACCACACAAAATAATTTAGTGGTGAATATGGCATGTATCTCACTAAAAAAAAGTGTGATGACATTCTTTTAGAATGTGATAGGTAATTTTAATATCAAATATATGGGGTCTAATATTTTAATAAAAGTATATATGGACAAGTAATATTGTATAATGTAATGCAACATCATCATTATGGTAATATCATGTATGTGTTTTTCTACACTGGTGATTGATCTTATCTTTAGGTGTTTCACCTCCATATGGTTCTCTATAAATATCACGGGAAAATATGTGGTTTCTACAAAGTGGTTAGAGTTTTGATATTGGGAGATCCATTATCTAATACCATTATCCTAGATAAGGAATTTCTTAATATATTCATCACGAGGAGTGTCGTTGATGGCTCTATCATACCTTATTAATGTAGGACCAATGACATTGGTATTTCTCATTTACTTTCTACGGATGGTGTTATGATCTTTACTAATCGGAATTGAAGGTATTTCAGTAACATTTACAAGGTGAAATAGGAATATATTAAGTGTAATTGGAATATAATTGACAAAAAATGCCTTATGTAACACCCCATGATTTCATAGTTTTTATTTCTTCAATGTAATTCAATAACTTGCACTACACACAACATAGAGTTCAAGCACACCACGACATACCAAACTAGCTGTTCAAAAGAGTTTTTGAATAGTATTAACTGAATTTTGAACTTTATATAATCTTTATAATTTTAGAATCCATATTATGAGTTTCTTTGACATAATTTAAGAACAATTTTTTTTTTTCAGATAAAGAAGTATTTCTAAAAAATTCAATTTTACCGCCTTTTAATGGAGAACCCTTTTTAAATCTAATATTTGAAAAATATATATATTCAATTTGACTAAATAATCATCTTCTTTAGAATTGGGACATAAGAATTTATTTTTAATAAATTTTTGGTGTTGTTCTAATAACATTCATATGTGGGTGAATAGTGAAAAATACTATATTTTAACTGAAAGAAGCTTTTTTAATCAAAATAATTTATAGTGTTATATTATACATTTTAATGGTTTGGAAGTATAATTGGAGTATATTTTTAACATTTAATCCAATTATAGTCATTTTATGTAATTGCACATTGAAATTGGACATAAACAAGTCTCATTCTTTTGATATTTATTATTTCTTAAAAATACATTTTTGGTTTTTACAACGGGAATTAATTTTAAATTAATTAATGAAACTTATATGTTTTGAAATTGGAAAAATATATTTCATTTTATAATTTGGAATATTAAAATTATCTTCGGGTGAATTTTTGGTACTTTTCGGAAAACTTTTCATTTTTGATTAATAGTGAAAAACACCGAGTTATAGTTTAAAACCGAATTTTTATTTAAATAATTATTTATTTTATTTAAATTAATTTTCGGAAAAAATAGTTACATAATACCTATATAATTTCTATGTAATTCATTAGACTCAGTTTTTTATAAATTTAGATATATAAAAAAATTATTGACCTTTTTACCGTCTTTTACCCACCTCCTAGGAGCATTTAAAAATTTACATAAAACATAATTTTAACACTTATGTGAGTTGAATTTAAAAAATTTTAGAGACACATTTGATATAAGTAAGTAAAATTTGTTTCAATAAAATGAAAATTATTTTTGGTGAATAGTATCTTTTTACTTTTATTTACAACGGTTAAAAGTAAATAGGGTAATTAAGGGTAAAAATGAAATTATTATTACCCTAACAAATGTGCTAATTATATTGGATAAGTTTAATTCAACCAAAAACAACCTTAGGAATAAAATATGATCCTTTAGGTCCACTTGTATTAGATTAGGACATTTATTATTATTTAATTCAAAGAAGAGTTAAAAGTGTTAAATTCAATGTTTAACAATTAAACAATTTTTAATATGGGGTTACACATAAGATACATTTGACTATAAATATTCATTATAATTATAAAACGATTTCCTACATAATGGTACTTAATTTATAATTTTTGACATTAAATTATAAAATTTATTTATGAGAAAATGATGATAAATTAATTACCATATTAATGAAAGATTAAAATAATTGATATTATAAATATCCAAATAAATGTAATTTGAGAATTTTATGACTTCCATTTATTTTTTAGGTTATTATGACATTTTAGGGTTGGTTAGATGAATATTTTTCTATGTTATAATGCTGTTATAAATTTAGAAAAAACAAAAATACCAAATAGTGTCAAAATTGCCATAAAAGAGTTTTTAAAACAAATATTTTATTATTAATTGATATTCAATTCCTAAAAATATAATGGTGGGATAAAAGACATATATAATGATATTTGTATCACTAATGATCCTCTTGGGGTTCTCTTGTATGTTTTTAGTAATTTTATTAACCATATAATATAAAAGTACAAAGAGACATGGTAAATGCCAAACTATTTAACTTAGAGTTAAATCTAAAAGATAAAGTCAATATAGTTACCCAAACCTATATAAAACATATTGGTTGAGTGTTGTTTGACCCATCCTCACCTATCCTT
Organism: Viscum album; assembly: GCA_963277665.1. NCBI lineage: Eukaryota > Viridiplantae > Streptophyta > Magnoliopsida > Santalales > Viscaceae > Viscum > Viscum album. The sequence goes on along the minus strand of OY728143.1, from coordinate 953,015,798 downwards.
TAAATAATTCATTTTGGGGCCATTAGATACCGAAAATTGTTTAATTATAAAATAATATTTCTAGCTTTTACTAAGTGCCCCTCACCCCTCTTATAAAAGGGCACTCCACCTTCTCTCTAATTCACCCCTTCAAATCCATTTGGATCATCCAACCCCGACCTAAATATCCTTTCAAATATCCATTGTTCATCTTTGAGGCCTTAATTTATTCAGGAAGCCAACCTAACGAGTCTTTTTGATCAAATCAAAAGGAAGAACCCGAAGAAGAGGTAAATATTTCATCACCTCTATCAAGTTCTTTTCTTCTTCTATTTCCTCTTTCTTTTTTGTTTCCATTATAAAATAATAAATCCAGTATCTTATATATACTATAATTTTATTATAAATATGGTACAACCATATTCATTATTCTATCCATCCTTTGAATGACATGTCACCATACGTGCATAAGTACGACTTACCGTCTCCACGTCGTGTTGTAGTTGTTATTCAATACATTATTATTTGGATGGGTATAATAATGATGTATAAATGATTTAAATAATAAATATAACATGATAATTATTTTTTATATATGATATAATATCCAATTATATATTATTTTAATACCAAAAAATGATATTGTCGCTCGTGCATACGTACGAATTACCATCTCCACGAACGCGATGAGATTCATCCCCCATCATATCCATTAATGACTAATTTTCATTAGATGATTAAAAATAATTTTTAAATACTTAATATCATTTTGAATATGAATAATATACATTCTATCCATAACATACATTACTTACGTAACAAATCATTTAAAGTAAAATGAATCCGTTAACACCTAAAATGACGATAATAGTAAGATATTATTAACAACGCAATGTTAAAAGATCAAATATGATATCATATTGATGGACATGATTCTTTTATAATTTAATAACAATTATTTAACTATAATTCAGGAGTTTAATCTACCCTCGACCAAGGAAAAGTACATGGTAGGGGTTAATTTCACAATCTCTTAATTATCTACTAGGACCTCTTTATCATCCACATCCATGTTTCTTAAAACTGAATTTCAAAACATTTTTAATATTTACTAGACAATGGGGTAAAGTTATTTATCCCTTATTTTACCTTATATGTTTTTAAAAGGAATCTTTCTGTCATTTTCCAAACAAGGTACTTTTTGGCCTTTTCGACAATATTAAGGTAAGAATGTTTTTTTAACTTATATAGCGGGTGAGGCTATTTTCCTCTATTATAACATAATAAAAGCTTCCCATACAAGCTTATAAGAATATTTAAAAAATAAATTTTTTCTTTTATAATTATATGAATTTTAAATGATTTCAAAATAGAAGAAGATATTTCTCTAAAAAAGGTTTTGATTTCATCTATGTGAACATCCTTTGATGGATTTTATTCTTATTTGAAGTTGATTTATTATGATACATAAAATCCATATTATATTCAAGGTTTTGTGTTATGTTTTAATGTGGATGTGTTATTTTTACACCATTAATGGTTTATGGATAAATTATTGACATTTCATATTCTAGTTTTAATACGAATGTTTATGTTATGTTTAAACCTTTTCATATGAGGAATGCATTGGACTTAGTATGTAAAGGGTGGAGCCCGATATAGCTCCCCGATGAATTGGTAGGTCTCATGAGACAAACTAGTGTCTTGGAACAAGACATTGACAAAATATTATTTGTAGTCTTGGCACAAGGCCTTGACGTTGTGGTTATGAAAGTCTGGCACTATGCATTCCATCATTATGAAAGAGGCTATTGATATTACATGTGATTATTCGGTTAGTAGAATATCCATGTGAGTAAGTAAATGGAATTATATTGATTTATATTTTCCATATTATGATGAATTTTATGTTGATAAGGCTTTTGTTTTTGTTTTATACATTTCCTTAAATGTTTGTTCTTATTTATGAAAGTTTTATCAATATTGTTATCCTTAATGAGTATCTGAGCTCACCCCTTTCTATGTTTTATTTTTCCCAGGATGCGAAGAAATATATTACGACTAACCTACAGAGATAGTATATGGGATCTCAATGTTATCTATGGAAACAATTTTTTTGTAGTTTTCCATTTTATGATGTATTGTAAACCATATAAATGTATCTATTACTTCTTATGGTACTAAAATAATCATTCTTTCGAGACTTGATATTTTGTGATCATGCGAATGATATGAAATAATGTACCGACTCTGGGCTTCTAGGTTCAGGGCGTTACAGTTGGTATCAGAGGAAGTTTAGTTCCATCCTTGGAAACTAGATTTAGATAAACTCTGATAATATCACATTACCCTAAGATAGAATTTGAAGATTAGTATAAATAACTTCATAGAATTTTGGTAATATAGAGATTCCACAAGTTTTCCAAGAAAATACTTCCATGTCTGGATACGAGTAGGTAGAGGCGGATCTGGCACATATGTACCTAGGGGTAAAACCCAAAAATACCATTTCGAGCTAGACTCAAATGTGAAATGGGGCATGACAACGGGCCTTACTGCACTCTTGGTTACAAAAATCCCAGGGGATATTCTTAGGATAACACTCATATTCTTTACAAATAATTATGAAGGATTTATGAGTATATACATCCTAAAAAAATAGTTTTATGATTACGAATTATTTCCATTATCTATTCAACTTAGGATAGGTATTTTACATGTTCGGGATTATTCGTTAAGATTCATAAACTGACCTAATGTATTCCATTGTATAGAAACAGTGCCCAATAGATGGAAAGGGAACTCCAGCAATATGTATGATCCAAAGAGTAAGAAGGATCGTATCATTCATGGTATTAATAAAACATTTAGAAGGGAAATAGTCTCCCATGTATTCTCAACATATGAAGAAATAATATCATGGGTTAATAAGATAGGTAAATAATTCTCTGAGTCCTAGGGCTTTGAAGAGATGCAAGAGAAGAAAAGGATGGTAGAGAGAAAGATAGATAAAGCGAAGAGGGGAAAGAAGGATTTTCCCATATGCGATAAATGTGGAAAGAATGACCTTGGTAAATTTTTGAAGGGAATGTGAGTTTGTTATAGGTGTGGAGAAAAAGGACACCAAGTTTGTAACACCCGAGACTTTTATGAGAAATATTTTGTTTTTATGTTATATAAATCATCAAAGGAATCTTTCGCTACACACCATCGCGACCTTCCTCGATAGCGTGTGTAGTACACAATACCGAGTTCCACTAAACAATGATATATTATTATAATATTATAAACTAGCCGTTATGAATAGTATTAATTTAATTTTAAATTTTACAACATTATTATTCATCTTACACATTTTCTAGAACATGGTAAGAGAACAAAATAAATTTTTTGGGTAAAATAAATATTTAACAAAAAATGCAGTTTTGCCGCCTTTTGATGGCCCACCCACATTAAATCTAGTTTTTGACACGTTTATAAGTTAAATTTGACAAAATAAAATTCTTATTTTGAATCAGGATATAAAAATTTACTTTGGATAAATTTTTGATATTTTTCTGATAACTTTCATATTTTGATGAATAATAAAAATACGCTAATTTTTAATTAAAAACAACTTTTTTCATTGAGAAAATTTATGTGGTTAAACTATAATATTGAATGGATTTAAAGTATAGATAGAATATATTTTTACAATTTAATATAATGTATGTCATTACCATTAATTTCACATTGAATTCATAGGTAAAAACATTTCAATCTTTGGCAATGTTTTAACTTCTAAAACCTGTTTTCTTAACAACAGGATTTATTTTAAATTAATTAATGCGACTTATGTGTTTTGAATTTTGAAAAATTGATTCCATATTTGTAATCAGTGGGTCCAAATTATGTTAATAGACTACATTTTAAATTTGGGCATTATGAATAGTAACTACGGTAAATTTTATTTACCATAGTTAAAGGTAAATCGGGTAATTAAGGATAAATATAAGATTATAAAATTACCCTAACACCTTCCAAAATCCTATTGGATGACTAAAAGTCGACCCATATTACCTAAGGGTTGGTTTAGATTCATTTAATGGACTTTTTTCCATGAAAATAATTTAATTATTATTAAAACCAAAGAATGTGACAACATGTCACTTTCTTAAATCTTATAAGTATAATAATATTAATTTAGTGATAAACTTAATGAAACATCGAACATGAATAATATACAGAAAGATAATACAATTATATACAACATAGGAATTTATTTATAATTTTTATGGATTAAATAATTATCATTAAGTATGACACAATAGTGATGTTGAAATTATTTTATTAATTAAAATATCAAATAAATGGTTTTAAAAATATTAAAATAATTATTATATGCACTATTTAATGTTCTCCACTAATTTTATAGATACATATGACATTTTATTAATCTATTAAAGCTTTTATTTTGAACATATCCTCTGTTTATATTTTATTTAAATTCAAATAAATGAATAGTGTCAAAATTGATACTATTGTTATTTTATAAAAATAACATATTATAAAATTGTTTAAAAATCACAAAAATACTTAAAAATTATAAATAAAATTTTATATGGTCGAAAATGTCATAAAGTGTCAAATTATGGAAAATTCCCAACATATATGTAATTATTAATAATAATTTAAAATTTAGAATATTATTACCACAAATAAAATTAAATTGATAAATAAGGATAAATCAAGTTGATAATGTTTAAAATAAATTCCTAACATGTATAAATTTTATTGGATGATGATATTACAACCCTGTATCACCTAATCTTTGGATATGAGTCATTTTGGAATTTTTTAGTGGGGTTGGGATTTAATATAAACTAATATTTCTTATATTTCCAAAGGTGCCCCTCTCCTCCCATATAAAAGGGCTCCTCCTCCCTCTCCTCCTCACACCAATTTGAGACTTCAAGATCGGCCAAACCCGGCCCATTTCACTTCCCCGCTTCCCTAGAATCATCCTAGAGGTTCTGGTCTTCTTCAAAAACCAACCCTAGTGCCCTAAGCGGAGGTTAAGAAGAGGCGCGTCCAAAAAGAGGTAATATCCATTACCGATCCTTTCCAAATTATTTCTTCTTCAACATCTTCTTATTTAGTTGTTACATTATGAAGTAATAACATAAGTATCAATCATATACTGATATGTTATTATAAGTATGAAACAACTCTATTTCACCATCTATCAATCCTATGGAAAACGAATTCACCGCAGGTGCGTACGTACGGAATACCGTCTCCACACCGTGGTGTAATCTGTTTCCCCCCACCACCTTACTTTGATGGGTATAATGGTGTAAATAATAACTATATATGATTATTTTAAAGTGATATTGATTCTTAAATAGTATACATACACTCCAATACAATTCCACGATCATGGGAACGATATCATCGCTCGTGCGTACGTACGGAATACCATCTCCACGATGTGATGCGATTCGTTCTACATGATCTTCATTGAATAATGATTATATAAATGAATTTAATGAATAAATATGATATATAGTACATTAATACCATTCTGTAAATGATGTATCTATAACCTAAGGAGAAGAATAAGAATTTATTCGACAAAACACGCATAAGAACAAAAAGTTATAAACAACCAAATAACAAGTAGCAATGAAATATTACTACTAAGAAGCTAAGAATATGACCATATATGATATAATAACAATAATTATGATTCTGTAATAAGTCAATAACTTTATTTAAATCATTATACAGGAGGTTCAGACACTTAAGAAGAAAATCGGACCTAAGGTAAGGGAAATATCACAATCTCATTTTTATCCGAGATTGTTTATAATTTGAAATTTACTAGGTTGTATTTTATCATCCACATACATGTTTCCTCAATATGTAATATTATTTCTATCCACCTAAAATTTCTTAAATCTAATTTTACCCTTCGGTGAGTTTTTAGTAAAAGATATGAATGGAATCTTTTGTCGTTTTTCGTACGAGGTACTTTTTGAGTTTTCCGAAAAAGTACGAGAAGAATGTTCTCTTTTAACTTATACGACATGAATGGATTTTTAAAACATTATTTCCAAGAAGAATACCTTACAAGTTTTCAAGTTTATTTTTAATCAACATATTTTCTTTTAGAATTTTATGACATTTTAAGAAAGGAAAAGTGTTTTTGAAGTAGAAAGGATATTTTCGTCAAGAATGGAGTTCAAGTGTTTTATCAAAATTATTTTCCATCTAAGATAATAAAGGGTTCTGTTTCTATCCCTATTATTACATTTATTTGATTATGTTGTGATGGAATTATTTTTATTAATTCCTTTATCTTATATGAATTGTTATATAATTTTATGATGTTTAAGAATCCCATTTTTATTACATGGGTTATGCTATGATGTATGGTTTATGATTTTGTGGCACACATAAGAATGGAATAATTATGAGATGGGTGGGACCTATATCTCCCTCCAATGCATTTGGATAATGATTTTATATCTCATGAGATAGACATGGTTGGAACGGCAGGTTAAACCGGTTCAGTGAAACAGGACTGAAACGAAGAATGAACTCGGTTCGGAAATGGACTTTGTCCACTAAGATAGTCTTGGAAATGAGTCTTGACTAATAAGAAATGATTCTCTATGATTATGTGTGTATGACACAAAGTTTCATGTTTTATGTTATGATTATTGGGATTACATTTCACTACTATGATTTATCCCATGTTATGAAATTATGATTTCTTTTGCAGGTTAAGATTTCCAAAAGTTATGTTCTTAAGAATTGATTGATACTTCTTTTGTTTACCATTTCTGAGAATTTAAGCTCATCCTTTTGTATGTTTTATTTCCCTAGGTCAGGAAGAAGGTTATTAAGTAGGATATGCCAAAAAGGGAATCTAGATATGATGAAATAAATGGGAGGCAAAGTAGATACTTTATGAACCAGTTGTTTATGTTTCCCAGTTTCTAAAGACACTATACCTATATGGTCCTTTCCTGGTTTTGTTATGTGTTATAATAAGTGTGCTTCAATTTTGAAGTAATAACAATGTATGTAAAGTATGGGTCGTTATAGTTGGTATCAAAGGAAAGGTATAGTCAACCTTTGGAAACTAGGATGTGAAAGACTTAGTAAGAAAACTAAGGATAAGTCTAAGCATAGAACACAATCTTAGTTGTCACGACCCGTCCTCGGGGCCCATGTTGTGACTACCCTAATCCCGCCTTCCATAGGCCAGGGGCTGGCAACTAGCACCAAAGGCGTAAATCCCGATAATTGGGAAGGCATTGTCTTTATAAAAGTAAACAAAACACCACAGAGCACTAGCGGAAGCAAAAAACTAAGTACAAAAGAAAGTACTGAAAAGTAAATGGGCCAAAATAAAAAACCAAATGAAAGTAAAACTACAAATGAACAAAGTAAAATAGAAAAAGACAACAGCTGGAAGAAATGAAGCAGCTCCTGGGTCGTCCTCGTCGTATCCTACCTGAAGGGTAGGTACAGATGGTGCAGCTCCTGGTTGTCCACCACGGATCCTAACTGAAGGGTAGGTACAGATAGCCTCCCCAACGCTCTCACCCGTCAACCTCCTTCGTGTGTCGTCTCTTCGTGTAGTCCACCTCCGGGTACTGACTCGTTGTGTAGTCCACCTCCAGGTACTGACTCGTCCTCGAACACTCGGCCTCCGTCAGCACTGCCCGTCGTCTGCAACCAACACAACGAGGTGCGGGCATAGCCCGTGCAGGGGTGAGTATAATGTTACTCAGTAGGGACCCCGAGACCCTCAAGGTCTTACTAAAACCAACATGGATAACCACAAATAAGATCTCAACAGATAACCTCTACTTAGGTATATGCCCATACATATACCTAAGTTATCAAGTAACACATCTCAATCCTGAGGAAACACAAGGATTGTGAATTCAACAGATAACCACTACCCAGGTATATGCTCATACATATACCTAAGTTATCAAGTAACCCATCTCAATCACGAGGAAACACAAAGGTCATAGACTCAGCTCAAACCAGGATTTTCATTATCGAAACTGCAACTGCTGAAGAGCCCCGTCTCTGGAGTGCACAGTGGTCCTGTCACGACTCCGAGGTACTGCTCACTAACCTAAGACTGCTGAGGTACTCCTCCTCTTGAGTACTATGGGCCTGCTGCTACAACCAAGTGCTTCCCACCATGGGTCTGCCGCTACAACCAAGCGCACCTGCTAATAGCCTCAAGAGGTACTCATTCTGTTGAGTATCGTGGGTCTGCCGCTACAACCAAGAGCTCCTCCACCATGGGTCTGCCGCTACAACCAAGCGCTCCCCCTCATAGCCTCTATAGGTACTCCATCTGTTGAGTACTGTGGGTCTGCCGCTACAACTAAGCGCTTCTCCACCGTTGGTCTGCCGCTACAACCAAGCGCTCCCCACTGGGCTATCCGAAACACACCAAGTCGATCGGTCAAGCAGTCATCAGGTCTCAGCCGGCTACACGGTCTCTGTACTCCGCACACTCGTCTCTGGGAGGGTCTTCTCCACGATATGCTGGTCGATACTACAAGTATCACAAGGATCCAAGAAGAAGTATCTCAAAGGACCGCCTCGTCACAGGGGTCTCAACGCAACAGACGGCGCGTCAATCGGACGCCCGTTCTGTGAGTTACTAGCCTTTTCGTCCCAGGGGCCAGGTTGGTTTCATGTGAGAACCAACCCGGCCGTATCTCAACTGTACCCCGAACACCCATAGGGTATACTCAAAGGGACCGTTTCTCAAAGTGATCACCAACGCCGCTGACGGTTCGTCAAACGGACGTCCGGTCTGAAGGATATCTGCTTTTCCGTTCCAGGGGCCCGATTGGATTTCGAGTACAATCCAACCCGGCCACTATCCAACATCAACCAAAACTCGGGCAAAGTATGCCAAAAGTTCCGTCTCTTCAAGAGGAATTCAACGGGACAGACGGCGCGTCAATCGGACGCCCGGTCTGTGAGTTATTGGCCTTTTTGTTCTAGGGCCCGGTTGGTTTTTAAGGAAAAGCCAACCTGAACGTACTCCACCTATGTCCAAACCTCGGGCGTAGCATTCCAAAAGATCTGTCTCACTAAGAGGAATCCACCAAATCTGACGGCACGTCAATCGGACGTCCGTAGCTCAAGATATGAGTGTTTCCGCTCCGAGGGCCCGGTTGGTTTCGTGTACGAACCAACCCGGCTGAACCCAAACTATTCTGAAACCTTGAGTGTGATATACCGAAATGACCATCTCGATCCAAGGATCGCGTTTCCGCTGACGGTGCGTCGTTCGGAGGCTCGTAGCTCAAGATACGGGCAATAGACCGAAAACGGTCCGAAGACGGGGGGTCTGGGCCCGGACCGACCCGGCCCAACCCCCCCTGGGTCGGCTCGAACCGGGTCGACCCGACCTGGGTCCTGGTCGGACCCGGTTCGGCGCAGCCCGGTCTGGCCAGGGTGCAACCCGGCTCGGCTCGGCCGAGCGGCCGAGCGTGGCAGCCGCGGGGCACCGCCCCCGCGGGATGAGGATGTCGCAGCCCTCGAGGGGGCCGCGCTAGACATCAGCTGACGCGGCTTCTGCCGCGTCCCGTGCGGGCGAGCCGGAACAACGCCGCCGCAGCTTCAGCCGTCGTGGCCCTGTCCGGCGGCGCGCCGGGGCGCCGCCGCCTCCAGCCGCCAGCGCCGCAGGAGACTTTCGCGGGCCACCGGAGTTTCTCTGGTGGTTCATTTTCCTTCCCGTCTGTGCCACTGCTCATCCCGGGACCCATTCTTCTCTGCGGAATCATCAAATTGCCTTTGTGGCACGTTTTTTCGTCGCCCGCCAAATCCGCACAACAACGAATAATGGCGGAGGGTTGTCGGGCCATGTTTGTTTGGCCCGCACCCTCCGCGTTAGACGGTATCAATCGGGAGGATAAATCAACACATGACAAACGTATCAAAACAATTTTTGTAATTTAAAATTGCACTTGATCCAGGTTATTATTTTAAAAGAAACAATCACAAGGATATAAAAAGGTATTTCCAAAATAAAATCCCTACCTCGTCAAGTCGTCGCACGCGCGTTCTTTGCGGATTTGATCGCCGCTGAAGGAGGCGATCGTCGCGTCGCGGAAAGGCGTCGCGTTGTCGTGGAAGGGAGTCGCGTCATCGCGGAAGGGCGTCGCGTCGACGAACTCCGAGGTTCAAGAACATGAAGATTTAATTATATCGATTAAATCCATGTGTTGTTATAAACCACAAAGAAGATTTAAAAGAAACCCGAAATCTCCTACCTCAAGCAGTTGGTGATCGGAGATCGTTGCGGGGAAGAACGTCTCGGAAGAAGCGTCATCAATCTCCGAGGGTGACGGAGTTCTTCGCGTTCTTCACGTTCTTTCTGTTCTTCGCGAAGGAGGATGAAGGAACAAAGTTGTCAAAACCTCTCAATGATCATTTTTTCAGAAGTCGTGCGTTGGTCTTATTTTATTATTACGCCGACGGATTGAAAACAGGTTAAGAAACGATTAAATTAATTCATCGAATTAATTCAACGAATAAAACCGCCCAATTAATTCAACGAATAAAACCACCCAATTAATTCAACGAATAAAACCACCCAATTAATTGGTGCGTTATGAAAATAAGAAAACACGTCATTTGACTTTCATAATGACGGGTTTTCGCGGGTGCGTTACTTAGAGGAAAGAAACGGTGGGGCTCATGCGGGCCCCACCTCACAAATATCCTACCAAGTGGGTAGAATATTTATGGATAGCATATTAACCACATCAACTCAGCTTAAGCTACTTTAAGTGGCTTCGAGTGGCTTCCAAGCGGCTTAAGTGAAATAAAAATAAAGTTTTCCGTACAATTTATTTTATTTCTTAACTTTAAGCCCAAAAATTAAAAACCACACCCGAGAAAACGCAACTCTGGAAGAGGTGTTTCTAAGCAATTACCGGCGCTGCGATTCCATCGGTGCCCTCAGAATTCAATTCTGAGTACCAGTTCAAAAGTTAGAAAAACCCTCTCGTCCGTTCACTGAACGTACCCGAACCAAACTTCGGAAAACGATTCCGGGCACACTGGGCCTCGGAATCAGGTGCCGTTAGAAACTGCGTTCTTGTAAAATTCCAAATAAAATTAAGAAAAAAAATTTTCCTTGGAATTTATGGGTCTTTACATTACTCCCACCACAGGGCTTTACGTCTCCGTAAAGCTTCACCACAAACTTAGGGATACAAAGGCGGTACTGAGCACGCATCTGAGCCTTCCGCTCCCATGTGATCACCTGGAGGATCCCGTGCTGCCAAAGAAAGTGCACAAGAGGAATCGACCGTCCTCGTAGGATCCTCTCCTCTCGATCCTCGATCCCCACAGGAACCTCCGTAGAAGTCACCTCATCGCCATCATCCAACTCCTCATGGTCGATGATATGTGAAGGTTCGAGCATGTATCTCCTCAGTTGAGATATGTGGATGTCGTCGTGCAAATGGTGCAACTGAGGTGGATGGGTCAGCGGTAAACCACCCTGCCTACCCAGTTGGGGACCTAGAAAAGGTCCATTGAACCTCGAAGATATCTTGCCGTCTCGGATACATCTCTGTAAACCTCGTCGAGGTGAGACCCATATAAGGACGTGATCATCATCCTTGAACTCTAGAGGTCTCCAATTCCTGTTAGAACTGAAACACAAAACGACTGCTACCACGAGGGTAAGGTTGACCGACTCAAGAGTGATCGGTCAAACCCTCCTATGCAAGAGTTTATCTTGTTCCTCCTGGGGTTTCCTTCTCGCCGACCAATGAAAACTCACCCCGACGTTATAGTTAAACCACAACATTTTTTGCCTAATACCGTCAATTTGTGTATGAACTGTGATTACCCAGTCCATACTCAAACCAACGTCGTAAGGCCTCGACGCTGCCACCAAGAGATTCCAACCGAAACTCTCGCCTCAATGGTCTGACCACAATGTCGGCGTAAGTGTGATTATTGAGTCTCCTCCCAAGGTATCTCTAGACGTGAGGGTCAAGTCCACGGCTTACCGGAAACTCTAGGCTGAGACAAGATTTGTGAAAGCGAGGAATGATTCATATCGACGTCTATTACTACAGCAGCTAGTAGTGGACACAGACTGTCCCTTGAATCATTTTTAGAGCCACTGGGTCACACTCCTTGACCGCATGCAGCTGCACTCTTCCTCCGACCTCCTGCTCCCTGAGCCTGGCGGGGATAACTAAGGCGGGTGGTTGTAGCATGCTAAGATGTACACCACCTCATGCTGCTCTCCTAGCTCTGCCTCCACGTCTACCGCTTCGCAGACTCATCTTTCCTTTAAGCTTCCTCTTATGGAAACATTTAACATGCCCGAGTCTCCAAGACTGGCGCCAGTTTCCTGTTTCTTACTGCATTGTGCAGTCTTCATCCGCTCCTAGATGATTTGCACCTTCTTTGCATACGATTTGGAAGAGCTACTAAAATTTCTCCTTTGAAGAAAAGAGAAACTCGGTCTCATCCCCTGGATGAGCCACGCCCATTGCCTAATACAATCAATCCTGACATGAATGATGCAATCATGCCATGGATGACGTCGTAAGGCCTCGACGTAACTACTAAGAGATCCATCTCTCACTCTCGCCTCCAAGGGTCGAGTCACACAGTCGGCATCAGTGTGAGGTCACTGGGTCTCCTCCAGTAGAAATCTCGAAAGTGGGGGTCAAGTCAACAGTTTAACCGGGACCACTCAGTATCAACCCAACAAAAGGACAGGAAAGCAAACAAAGATAAGTGTCTTTTTATTATTGCATCTCATAGTACAAAGACATGAATACAACAGAAAAATGGAACTAGAGTACAAGGGACGTATCCACTAGTTCCGCTCCTGTCCACCTGCTCCCAGAGCTCTACTGCCTTTTCCACTACTCGGCTATTGCTCAAGCACCTGCCGCTGCTTCTGCCTCGGTGGCTCCTCCAAAGCCTGCGGATCAACTGCACGAGGAGTCGAACAGTCGCATGCTAGGTTACCCATTCCGCCGCATTCATAACAATTCCTACTCCTCGTACGGCTGGCTCTGGCCCTATTGGACCTCTGCATCATCTGTCTACTTCCCACAGATGACTCGGCTACTGATCGAAAAAAACGCGACAAAGGCAGCAGCTCCTGAACACGCTCGGGGTGTAGAGCTACTGGCACAAACTCCACCCTGAAGAAGGTCTCTAATTCTTCCCATGTGAAGGAAATCCCGTCGCAAAACTAGAACAAGTGGCTCCACCACCTTCCTGCTGCTGCCTGATGAAGGCTGGCAGCAAAGATCACCATGAGGTCTGCCGACGTCCCCACTAGAATGAAGACTCTCACCACAGCCTCCAGCCAATCCTCAGCTGCCTGCGGGTCCGTCTCTCCCCGGAACCTGGGTGGTCTCTGGCGCTGGAACTCATGCAGCGCACTCAAGTGGCGTGCATTGCCTACTGCTGGGGCTGGTGGCATCGGTGGCCCAACGTATGGTAGTACAGCTGGTGCCTCCGTTGGTGCCTCAACTGCAATAGGGCCATGTACCGAAGCCTCGCCGCTCGGCAAGCTGTTAGTATGCACGTCCCTCTGGGCTCTAGCACGTCGTCCGTGAAAAGGCATCCTGAAAGAAACAACGTGACATGGTCAAACGATTATACCTGGTGAACTGACCTGGTTTGAGATGACATTTAAAAACATCTGGAAACACACACGCAATCAGTGTTTTCATGCACAGAGTCGAAAATCGGTTGTCAGGGTCCTGGTGTATGGATACGTCGGCCGCCCGCACCAACACTGGACTCCCTGAACTGAAAACCACACTCAGTACTCTTAACACTATTGCTTCACAGAAAGGAAAAAAAGATCAGAGTCCCAGGTTCTGTGGTAGAACCGAACTCCTCTGATACCAATTTGTCACGACCCGTCCTCGGGGCCCATGCCGTGACTACCCCAAGGCCGCCTTCCATAGGCCAGGGGCTGGCGAATAGCACCAAAGGCATAAATCCCAATAACTAGGAAGTCATTGCCTTTATAAAAGTAAACAAAACACCACACAGCACAAGCGGAAGTAAAACACTAAGTACAAAAGAAAGTGCTGAAAAGTAAATGGGCCAGAATACAAACCCAAATGAAAGTACAACTACAACTGAACAAAGTACAACAGAAAAAGACAATAGCTGGAAGAAAGAAGCAGCTCCTGGGTCATCCTCGTCGGATCCTACCTGAAGGGTAGGTATAGATGGCGCAGCTCCTGGTCGTCCACCACGGATCCTACCTGAAGGGTAGGTACAGATAGCCTCCTCAACGATCTCGCCCGTCAACCTCCTCTGTGTGTCGTCTCGTCGTGTAGTCCACCTCCGGTTACTGACTCGTCGTGTAGTCCACCTCCCGGTACAGAGTCGTCCTCGAATACTCGGCCTTCGTCAGCCCTGTCTGTCATCTGCAACCAACACAACGAGATGCGGGCATAGCCCGTGTAGGGGTGAGTATAACGTTACTCAGTAGGGACCCCGAGACCCTCAAGGTCTCAGTAAAACCAACAAGGATAACCACAAAGAATATCTCAACAGATAACCTCTACTTAGGTATATCCCATACATATACCTAAGCTATCAAGTAACCCATCTCAATCTTGAGGAAACACAAGGATTGTGAAATCAACGGATAACCACTACCTAGGTATATACTCATACATATACATAAGTAATCAAGTAACCCATCTCAATCATGAGGAAACACAAAGGTCATAGACTCAGGTCAAACCAGGATTTTCATTATTGAAACCGCAACTACTGAAGAGCCCCGTCTCTGGAGTGTACAGTGGTCCTGTCATGACTTTGAGGTACTGCTCACTAACCTAAGACTGCTGAGGTACTCCTCCTGTCGAGTACTATGGGCCTGCTGCTTCAACCAAGCGCTTCCCACCATGGGTCTGCCGCTACAACCAAGTGCTCCCCTTCATATCCTCAAGAGGTACTCCTTCTGTTGAGTACCGCGGGTCTGCCGCTACAACCAAGTGCTTCTCCGCCGTGGGTCTGCCGCTACAACCAAGTGCTCCCCCTCATAGCCTCCATAGATACTCCTTCTGTTGAGTACCACGGGACTGCCGCTACAACCAAGCGCTCCTCCGCCGTGGTTCTTCCGCTACAACCAAGCACTCCCCACTGGGCTATCCAAAACACACCGAGTCGATCGGTCAAGCAGTCGTCAGGTCTCAGCCGGCTACACGGTCTCCGTACTCCGCACGCTAGTCTCCGGGAGGGTCCGCTCCACGAGCTTCTGGTCGATACTATAAGTATCACAAGGTTCCACGAAGAAGTATCTCAAAGGACTGACTCGTCACAGGGGTCTCAACGCAACAGACGGCGCGTCAATCGGACGCCCGGTCTATGAGTTACTAGTGTTTTCGTCCTAGGGGCCCGGTTGGTTTCATGTGCGAACCAACCCGGCCGTATCTCAACTGTACCCCGAACTCCCATAGGGTATACTCAAAGGTACCGTTTCTCAACGTGATCACCAACGCCACTGACGATTCGTCAAACGGACGTCCGGTCTGAAGGATATCAGCTTTTCCGTTCCAGGGGCCCGGATGGATTTCGAGTACAATCCAACCCGGCCACTATCCAACAACAACCAAAACTCGGGCGAAGTATGACAAAAGTTCCGTCTCTTCAAGAGGAATTCAACGGGATAGACGGCGCGTCAATCAGACGCCAGATTTTTGAGTTATTGGCCTTTTCGTTTTAGGGGCCCGATTGGTTTTTAAGGCAAAGCCAACCTGACCATACTCCACCTGCGTCCAAACCTCGGGCGAAGCATGCCAAAAGATCCGTCTCACTTAGAGGAATCTACCAAAGCTGATGGCACATCAATCGGACGTCCGTAGCTCAAGATATGAGCGTTTCCGCTCTGAGGGCCCGGTTGGTTTCGTGTACGAGCCAACCCGGCCGAACCCAAAGTATTCTGAAACCTTGAGTGCGATATACCGAAACGACCGTCTCGATCCAAGGATTGATTTTCTGCTGACGACACATCGTTTGGAGGCCCGTAGCTCAAGATACGGGCAAAAGACCGAAAACGGTCCGAAGACGGGGGGTCTGGGCCCGGACCGACCCGGCCCAACCCCCCTGGGTCGGCCCGAACCAGGTCGACCCGACCCGGGTCCGGGTCGGAACCGGTTCGGCGCGGCCCGGTCCGGCTAGGGCACGACCAGGCCGGTCGGGCTGGCCCGACTCGGCTCGGCCGAGCGGCCGAGCGTGGCAGCCGCGGGGCGCCGCCCTCGCGGGATGAGGATGTCGGGGCCCTCGAGGGGGCCGCGATGGACATCAGCGGACGCGACTTATGCCGCGTCCTGTGGGGGCGAGCCGGACCCGCGCGGCCGCGGGTACGCTGGCTGCCGCCGCCTCCGCCCGCGGGCGCCGCCAGAGACTTCCGCGGGCCACCTGAGTTGCTCTGGTGGTCCGTTTTCCTTCCCGTCTGCGCCACTGCTCCTCCCGAGACCCGTTTTTCTCTGCGGAATCATCAAATTGCCTTTGCGGCACGTTTTGTCAGCGCCCGCCAAATCCGCACAACAACGAAGCACGACGGAGGGTTGTCGGGCCGTGTTTGTTTGGCCCGCACCCTCCGCGTTAGACGGTATCAATCGGGAGGATAAATCAACACATGACAAACGTATCAAAACAATTTTAATAATTTAAAATTGCACTTGATCCAGGTTCTTGTTTTAAAAGAAACAATCACGGGGATATAAAAAGTTATTTCCAAAATAAAATCCTTACCTCGTCAAGTCGTCGCACGCGCGTTCTTCGCGGATTTGATCACCGCGGAAGGAGGCGATTGTCGCGTCGCGGAAAGGCGTCGCATTGTCGCAGAAGGGCATCACGTCATCGCGGAAGGGCATCACGTCGACGAACTACGAGGTTCAAGAACATGAATATTTAGTAATATCGATTAAATCCATGTGTTGTTATAAACCACAAAGAAGATTTAAAAGAAACCCGAAATCTTCTACCTCAAGCAATTGGTGATCAGAGATCGTTGCAGGGAAAAAGCGTCGTCAATCTCCGAGGGTGACAGCGTTCTTCGCGTTCTTCACGTTCTTCGCAAAGGAGGATGAAGGCAGAAAGTTGTCAAAACCTCTCAACGAGCATTTTTCCAGAAGTCGTGCATTGGTCTTATTTTATTATTACGCCAACGGATTGAAAACATGTTAAGAAACGAATAAATTAATTCATCGAATTAATTCAACGAATAAAACCACCCAATTAATTCAACGAATAAAACCGCCCAGTTAATTCAACGAATAAAACCACCCAATTAATTGGTGCGTTAAGAAAATAAGAAAACGCGTCAGTTGAATTTCTTAATGACGGGTTTTCGCGGGTACGTTACTTAGTGGAAAGAAACGGTGGGGCTCGTGCGGTCCCCTCCTCCTAAATATCCTACCAAGAGGGTAGGATATATCTGGATAGCATCCTAACCACATCAACTCTGCTTAAGATGCATTAAGTGGCTTCAAGTGGCTTCCAAGCGTCTTAAGTGAAATAAAAATAAAGTTTTCCGTGCAATTTATTTTATTTCATAACTTTAAGCCCAAAAATTAAAAACCACACCCGAGCAAACGCAACTCTAGAAGAGGCATTTCTAAGCAATTACTGGCACTGCGATTCAATCGGTGCCCTCAGAATTCGATTCCGATCACCAGTTCAAAAGTTAGAAAAACCCGCTCGTCCGTTCACTGAATGTACCCGAACCAAACTTCGGAAAACGATTTCGGGCACACCGGGACTCAGAATCAGGTGCCGTCAAAAACTGCATTCTTGTAAAATTTCAAAGAAAATTAAGAAACAAAAATTTCCTTGGAATTTATGGGTCTTTACATTAGTGTTTTAGAAATGGCCATGAATAACTTAGGATAAGACCTTAAGTGTGAAATTTTATTCTTGATTATGTGGTTTTCCTATTGTAATTAGTGTTGCTCACACTATTCTTCTTGGTTTTAATCAATTGCTGGAACCCAAAGGAACCGTGTTAATGCGGAATGCGACGGGCAATGCAATGATTGTCCCCCTGGGCAACCAAACGTTATGGGAGATGGAATGAAAAATCTTGTAGCCATGCTCACACAACTTTCTCAAGCTATGAATCATGTAGTACTTCCAAACGAGCAAAGGAAGGAGCAACATTCTGTTGAATCCTTCATGAGGCAGTGTCCACCTTCATTCAGCAGTTCTACTGATCCATTAGTTTCTGAACAATGGATCAGTACTACTGAAAAGATATTTTCATTTCTTCAATGTTCTGAACATGATAATGTCATCTTAGCAGTCTATCATTTGGAAGGTGATGCTAATCAATGGAGGAATCTTATCAAGAATATGAGGCAAAGAGATGAAATTCAGTCCATGGAATGAGACGAGTTCAAGAACTTATTTTTCAATAAGTACTTCCCTCGTATTCTCTGAACAAAGATGGAGAAAGAGTTTCTTGAACTTTAGCAAAAGGATGATGAATCTGTTGGTACCTATGAAGCAAAATTTACAAGACTTACAAGGTATTCTTCTGGTATTATTATCCAACCTGAGAGTAAGATCGATAGATTCTTTAGTGGCTTAAAACCAAGTCTTCGTAGGGCGTTATCCATAAGGAACTTAAATAGCTACGAGGAAATCGTTCGATGTGCTCTCAAAGTCGATATGGAGATTGGAGTAACCCATCAGTCATATGGGTTTGATAAGAAGAGGAAAATGGAATTCAAAGGAAAATTAAAAGAGCACACTGAAAAAAAGATGATCTTTCCCTTATGCTCAAAGTTTGGAAGGAAACATTGAGGGAGTTGTCTTAAAGGGACAAGTAAATGTTTCAAATGTGGAAAGGAAGGTCATCGGGAATTTGAATGCCGCAATGATGGGAAGAAGATGTCTAATGATGCAAACAAAGGAAGGGATACACAGAATGAACCTATTACACTTCAATGATTCAAGTGCAAGGAGATGGGGCATAATGTCAATCAATGCCTAAATCCAAAGGTTGATGATGATGGTCGACGTCAACAAACTCTTAAGGATAAAGTCAAAGGAAAGTCACATGCAATTTATATCAGCGATGTGGAGTACGATAACGATGTGGTGAAAGGTACACTTACCATCCACTATAAAGTAGAAAATGTTTTATTTGATTCTGGATCCACCCACTCCTTTATTTCTGAAGAATTTTCTAAGGATATCACCATACTACCTCAACAATTAGATGTTGAGTTAGCTGTGACAACCCCTAATGGTACAACAGTCGCATCAAAAGTTTATAATTATTCTCCGATTGAAGTTTGTGGGAAAGTGCTTCCTGCAAATCTTGTGATCCTTCCTATAGTGGAATTTGATGTGAATCATGGCATGGATTGGCTTTCTTTATATGGAGCTCATATCAATTGCCAAATAAGGGAAGTCACATTTCATATTCCAGATCAATCTATGATCCTCTATCGATGCAAGGATGATCATAACCTTCCAGTGGAAATTTCTTCCATCTTATGGGTATTGATTCCACTAAATGAAGGTTATTTATCTCAAATGGTTGGTGAGAAACTCCTGATTAAGAATATTCCCATTGTACGGGAGTTTGACGATGTCTTTCCGGAGGAATTGCCGGGTCTTCCACCAAATCGTGAAGTTGAGATTTCAATAGAACTCGTACCGGGTGCTTTGCCTATTTCAAAGAAACCTTATAGAATGGCCCCAATTGAGTTGCAGTAATTGAAGAATAAACTCCAAGGGAATCTTGATAAAGGATTCATACGCCCTAGTGCGTCACCTTGGGGAGCACCTGTTCGGTTTGTTAAGAAAAAAGATGGATCAATGAGACTCTGCATTGATTACTGAGAACATAACAAGATCACTATCAAGAACAAATATCCTCTCCCACGCATTGATGACTTGTTTGACCAACTACGTGGAGCTCAATACTTTTCCAAGATTGATCTTCGTTCAGGGTATCATCAATTAAGGGTCAAAAGGGAGGATATACTAAATACGGCTTTCCGTACAAGGTATGGACACTATGAATTTATAGTGATTCCATTTGGTCTTACTAATGCCCCTACTATCTTCATGGATCTGATGAATAGAGTCTTTAAAGACTATCTTGATTAGTTTGGGGTAGTCTTTATAGACAATATTCTTGTATATTCAAAGAGAAAGGAAGAACATTAAGATCACTTGAGAATTATATTGATGACCCTGAGAAAGGAGAAGCTTTATGCCAAATTTACCAAGTGTGAATTTTGGCTTCAAAGAGTTTCATTTTTGGGTCACATAATCTCAAAATAGGGGATATCTGTGGATCCAGCAAAAACAGAGGTTATCGAAAGATGGTCGAGACCAACAACAGTAACTGAGATCTGAAGTTTTCTTGGTTTGGCTGGATATTATCGACGTTTTGTGAATGATTTTTCACGATTATCTAATCCTCTCACCAAGTTGACTTGGAAAGGAGTTAAGTTTGTCTAGACGGAGGAATGTGAAGAGAATTTCAAGGAGTTGAAAAGAATGTTATCTAGTGCACCTGTGCTCACACTGCCTTATAGTGGAGAAAGGTTTGTGATCTACAATGATGCATCCAAGAAGGTATTGGGGTGTGTTCTTATGCAAAATGATATGGTGATATCTTATGCCTCATGACAGTTGAAAATACATGAGCAAAATTACCTAACTCATGATTTCGAGTTAGCTGCGTTAATTTTTTCATTAAAGCTTTGGAGGAATTACCTTTATGGTGAAAGGTGTGGTATTTATACTGATCATACAAGTTTAAAGTGTATTTTCACACAAAAGGAGCTGAATATGCGCCAAAGAAGATGGTTGGAGATGATTAAGGATTACGACTGCTCAATTCATTACCACCCTGGGAAAGAAAACAAGGTGGCAGATGCATTAAGTTGACAAGACCATGCCAGTTTATCCATGATGAGGATCACAAAAGATCCAATATTTATGGATTTACAAAGGATGGATCTTGGAATTATAATGGAAGGGGGGAAAACCTATCTTTCTCAAAGGAATGTTCAACCATCTATACATGTGAAGATTAAAGAGGAGTAGAAAGAAGATGTAGAGTGACAAAAGAAGGTGAGAAATATTCCGGAATTCAACCTTGATTGTGATGGGATAATAAAATTCAGGAATCGGGTTTGTGTTCCTCCCATCCCCGAATTAAAGAAGGAGCTTCTGGATGAGGCTCATAGTTCTTCATTCTCAATTCATCCTTGAAGCACGAAGATGTATAGGGACCTGAAAGAGTACTTCTGGTGGGATGGAATGAAAAGAGATGTTGCTAAATTTGTCTCTCGATGCTTTGTTTGTCAGCAAGTTAAAGCTGAGAGACAGAAGTCTAAGGGGATGTTACAACCATTACCCATACCCGAATGGAAATGGGAAAACATCACTATGGACTTTGTCATAGGACTTCCTAAAACATACAAAGGAAATAATGCTATCTGGGTCATATTTGATCATCTTACAAAGTCTGCAAACTTCATTGCTATTAGAGAGGATTTCCCTCTGGATCAGCTTTCCAGGATATATGTAAAGGAAGTGGTAAGATTGCATGGAGTACCACTTTCTATTATATCTGATCGGGATCCGAGATTTACCTTGATGTTCTGGCGAAGTCTTCAGCAAACTCTGGATACAGAGTTGAGTTTCAGCACTGCTTATCATCCTCAAATAGACGGTCAGTCTGAGAGAACAATTCAAACTCGAGAAGATATGTTGAGAGCTTTCTCTATAGATTTTAAAGGTGGTTGGGATAAACACCTACCTTTGGTGGAATTTTCTTATAATAATAGCTTTCACTCCAGTATTCAGATGGCTCCTTATGAATCTCTCTATGGAATGAAATGCAGGACTCCAACTTGCTGGGATGAAGTTGGGGAAAGAAAGCTATTAGGACCTGATCTCGTTGATGAAATGGCAGAAAAGGTCAGATCTATTCAACAACACATAAGAGGAGCTCAGAGTCGACAGAAAATTTATGCTGACAACCGAAGAAAAGACCCAGAGTTTTAAGTGGGTGATAAAGTGTTCTTACGAATATCTCCATGGAAGAGGGTCATGAGATTTGGAAATAAGGGAAAGTTGAGCCCTAGATATATCGGTCCTTTCGAAATACTGGATCGTGTTGGAAGGGTATCTTACCAATTGGAACTTCCACCAAATCTCTCTCAAGTTCACGATGTGTTCCATGTATCTCTCCTGAGAAAGTACATACCTGATCCTTCACATGTACTCAGCTCAGAAGTTGTACCGCTGGAGCAAGATCTTTCTTATGAAGAACAACTGATAGTGATTCTGGATCGTAGTGAAAAAGTCCTACAAAACAAGACCACTCTCTTGGTGAAAGTTTTATGGAGGAACATATAATTAGAAGAAGCTACATGGGAGCTTGAGGATATGATGAGGGAGAGGTATCCTCATCTGTTTGTTACAAGGTGACGAATTTAGAGGACGAAATTCATTTTAAGGGGGGTAGAATGTAACACCCGAGACTTTTATAAGAAATATTTTGTTTTTATGTTATATAAATCATCAAAGGAATCTTTCGCTACACGCAATCGTGACCTTCCTCGATAGCCTGTGTAGTACGCAATACCGAGTTCCACTAAACAACGATATATTATTATAATATTATAAACTAGCTGTTATGAATAGTTTTAACTGAATTTTAAATTTTACAACATTATTATTCATCTTACACATTTTCTAGAACATGGTAAGAGAACAAAATAATTTTTTTGGGTAAAATAAATATTTATCCAAAAATGCGGTTTTGTTGCCTTTTGATGACGCACCCACATTAAATCTAGTTTTTGACACGTTTATAAGGTCAATTTGACAAAATATATTTCTTCTTTTGAATCAGGATATAAAAATTTACTTTGGATAAATTTTTGATATTTTTCTGATAACTTCCATATTTTGATGATTAGTAAAAATACGCTAATTTTTTATTAAAAACAAATTTTTTCATTGAGAAAATTTATATGGTTAAATTATAATATTGAATGGTTTTAAAGTATATATAGAATATATTTTTACCATTTAATATAATGTATGTCATTACCATTAACGTCACATTGAATTCATAGGTAAAAACATTTCAATCTTTGGCAATGTTTTAACTTCTAAAAACTGTTTTCTTAACAACGGGATTTATTTTAAATTAATTACTGCGACTTATGTGATTTGAATTTTGAAAAATGGATTCCATATTTGTAATCATTGGGTCGAAATTATGTTAATAGGCTACTTTTCAAATATGGGCATTATGAATAGTAACTATGGTAAATTTTATTTACCATAGTTAAAGGTAAATCGGGTAATTAAGGATAAATATAAGAATATAAAATTACCTTAACACCTGCAAAAATCCTATTGGATGACTAAAAGTCGACCCATATCACCTAAGGGTCGGATTATATTCATTTAATGGACTTTTTTCCAGGAAAATAATTTAATTATAATTAAAACCAAGGAATGGGACAACATTTCACTTTCTTAAAACTTATAATTGTAATAATTTTACTTTAGTGATAAACTTAATGAAACTTCGAACATGAATAATATCCAGAATAATAATAAACTTATATACAACATAGGAATTTATTTAGAATTTTTAGGGATTAAATAATTATCATTAATTATGACACAATAGTGATGTTGAAATTATTTTATTAATTAAAATATCAAATAAATGGTTTTAAAAATATTAAAATAATTATTATATGCACTATTTAATGTTATCCACTAATTTTATAGATACATATGACATTTTATTAATCTATTAAAGCTTTTAGTTTGAACATATCCTCTGTATATAGTTTATTTAAATTCAAAAAAATGAATAGTGTCAAAATTGACACTATTGTTATTTTATAAAAATAACATATTATAAAATTGTTTAAAAATCACAAAAATATTTAAAAATTATAAATTAAATTTTATATGGTCGACAATGTCATAAATTGTAAAATTATGGAAAATTCACAACACATATGTAATTATTAATAATAATTTAAAATTTAGAATATTATTACCACAAATAAAATTAAATTGATAAATAAGGATAAATCAAGTTGATAATGTTTAAAATAAATTCCTAACATGTCTAAATTTTATTGGTTGATGATATTACAACCATATCTCTTCTAATATTTGGATATGAGCCATTTTGTATGTTTTTATGTGGGGTTGGGATTTAATATAATCTAATATTTCTTATATTTCCAAAGGTGCCCCTCTCCTCCCTTATAAAAGGGCACATCCTCCCTCTCCTCATCACACCAATTTGAGCCTTAAAGATCAGCCAAACCCTGCCCATTTAACTTCCCCACTTCCCTAGAATCATCCTAGAGGTTCTGCTCTACTTCAAAGACCAACCCTAGTGCCCTAAGAGGAGGTTAAGAAGAGGCGCGTCAAAAAAGAGGTAATATCCATTACCGATCCATTCCAAATTCTTTTTTCTTCAACTTCTTCTTCTTTAGTTGTTTAATTATGAAGTAATAAAATCAGTAACAATCATATACTGATATGTTATTATAATTATGAAACAACCATATTTCACCATCTATCCATCCTACGGAAAACGAAATCACCGTGCGTGCGTACGTAAGGAATACTGTCTCCACGCCGTGGTGTAATATATTTCCCCACCACCTTACTTTGATGGGTATAATGGTGTAAATAATTACTATATATGATTATTTTAAAGTGATATAGATTCTGAAGTAGTATACATACACTCCAATACAATTCCACGATCATGGGAACGATATCATCGCTCGTGCGTACGTACGGAATACCGTCTCCACGATGTGATGCGATTCGTTCTACATGATCTTCATTGCATAATGATTATATAAATGAATTGAATGAATAAATATGATATATAGTACATTAATACCATTCTAGAAATGATGTATCTATAACCTAAGGAGAAGAATAAAAATTTATTCGACAAAACACGCATAAGAACAAAAAGTTATAAACACCCGAATAACAAGTAGCAAAGAAATATTACTACTAAGAAGCTAATAATATGACAATATATGATATCATAACAATAATTATGATTCTGGAATAAGTCAATAACATTATTTAAATCATTATACAGGAGGTTTGGACACTTACAAAGCAAATCGGACCTAAGGTAAGGGAAATATCACAATCTCATTTTTATCCGAGATTGTTTGTAATTTAAAATTTACTGGGGTGTATTTTATCATCCACATCCATGTTTCCTCAATATGTAATATTATTTTCATCCACCTACAATTGTTTAAATCCAATTTTACCCTTCGGTGGGTTTTTAGTAAAAGACATGAAATGAATCTTTTGTCATTTTTCGTACGAGGTACTTTTTTACTTTTCTGACAAAAGTACGAGAAGAATGATTTATTTTAGCTTATACGACATGAATGGATTTTTAAAACATTATTTCCAATAAGATTCTCATACAAGTTTTCAAGTTTATTTTTAATTAACTTCTTTTAGTTTAGAATTGTATGACATGTTAAGAAAGGAAAAGTGTTTTTGAAGTAGAAAGGATATTTTCCACAAGATTGGAGTTCAAGTGTTTTATCAAAATTATTGTCCATCTATGATAATAAAGGGTCCTGTTTCTATCCCTATTATTACATTGATTTGATTATGTTGTGATGGAATTATTTTTATGAATTCCTTTATCTTATATGAATTGTTTTATGATTTCATGATGTTTAAGAATCCCATTTTTATTACATGGGTTATGCTATGATGTATGGTTTATGATTTTGTGGCACACATAAGAATGGTATCATTATGAGATGGGTGGGACCTATATCTCCCTCTAATGAATTTGGTAAAGATTTTATATCTCATGAGATAGACATGTCTAGAACGGAAGGTTAAACCGGTTTAGTGAAACAGGACTAAAACGAGGAATGAACTCGGTTCAGAAATGGACATTGTCCACTAAGACAGTCTTAGAAATGAGTCTTGACTAATAAGAAATGATTATCTATGATTATGTATGTAATCCAAAAAGATTCTTGTTTTAAGTTATGATTATTTGGATTACATTTCACTACTATGATTTATCCCATGTTATGAAATTATGATTTCTTTTGCAGGTTAAGATTTCAAAAGTTATGTTCTTATGATTTGATTGATATTTCTTTTTTTACCCTTACTAAGCATTTGAGCTCACCCTTTTGTATGTTTTATTTCCCCAGGTCAGGAAGAAGGTTATTAAGTAGGATATTCCAAAAAGGGACTCTAGATATGATGAAATAAATGGGAGGCAAAGTAGATGCTTTATGAACCAGTTGTTTATGATTCCTGGTTTCTAAAGACACTATACCTATACGGTCCTTTACTGGTTTTGTTATGTGTTATAATAAGTGTGCTTCAATTTTGAAGTAATAACAATGTATGTAAAGTATGGGTCTTTATAAATTTTTTGATTGCAAGGGTAAGAAAAAGGATTCAAATGTAAAATGCTTCATCTCAAGGTGTTGGGACACTACGCGAATCAATGTCCCAGCCATCAATGTATACCATAAGTGATGCTATTGGATAATAATAAAGTTATGATACTACCTCAGATGAAGAGTAATGACTAGTGTTCTTATGTTGTTATTATATAATTATTTCATTTGAGTTCTGTATCAACAATATACTAGTTATATGAATTATGGAGATAAATAAGGATTGTACTGCAGTACTATTTTATTGTGCATTTGAGATTATATAATTCTAAAGAATGTGACCTAATAGTAAGCTACATGTTTTGGAAAATACATGGTTGAAGGAAAGGTAATCCTTAATACGGTTCTAATAATGAGGTATTGATTTTAGAATAAGAGATGGTTGATTTGGATAAATTATATTGGATATTCTTGACTTCCATAGAACTGATAAATAGTTTGTTTATTTCATCAATGTTGGAATATTCAAAAATTTTGGCTATAAGGAATATATCCAGTATTCTATAAAGAATAAGAGAGAAAGAATGTAATCAATAAGGTTTAATGGTAATTCAGGGTGTTACAATGTATTAAAAGAATATATCATGAAGGTGTTCACATGTTATTATGTGGCAAAAAGGATCTTATTCGTGTTTATCTTCCTTATTAATTTTGGACTGTGAGTTTGGATAGAATTATTTTGGATAAGTCTAAAGGTTTGAATGAATTAAGGTTATTTTTGGATTTTCATGAAAAGGACAACATGCAGACTGTGTGACAACCCGTTGCGTTAGACAAAGCTGCAGGAATAGAACCCACAACCATAGTGTGATTGGGATTTACCATCTACCACTAGACTACATCAAGTCCTTGGATTGTATAATGTTGTTTCTTTTTTAAAGGGTCTGATAGGTGAATTATAAATTCATTATTTTTGGAACCTTATACGATTAGGATAAATAAAATATTTTTTTGAAATCTTTTGGAGTGAAAGATGACAATGTGGCAAGAATTAGTTGAAGGATGAAACTCTATTTCTCAATTTATATATATATATAATTTCCCCTCTTATTTTATGGGTAGATTAATTATTAATCTTTAGGGAAGGGATCTTAAAACCAAAAATGTACTTTCTTAATACCTTATGTTTTGTTGAACTGATGGTATTTTAAATCATCATATATTGATGGATTTGAGGCCCTAAACTTTACAATTGTTTGTTATTGATGACCTCAATCACTCCCTATAAATATTTACATTTTTACTACAATTAGTTCTCTTAAATTTCCACCAATGTTCTCTTAATCAAGATCATAATGTGGAGGTGACCCATTCAATTTATTTTTCCTCATATTAAGACTAAATTTTTTAACCCAATATCCAATGTGGGTTTTCCCACAAAGGTATTTTCTATTTTCATCCTTTTATTTTCAAAGAACAATTTAAAATTGCAAGGACACAATTTATTGAATTATGTCTTCTATAACACCCCATGATTTCATAATACGTTATTTCTTCAAAGTAATTCAATAACATGCACTACACGCAACATCGAGTTCCAGTGAACCACGACTTACCAAACTAACCGTTCAAAAGTGGTTATGAATAGTATTAACTAAATTTTGAACTTTTTATAATCCTTATAATTTTGGAATCCATAGTATGAGTTTCTTAGACATAATTTAAGAACAAATTCATTTTTTTCCAGATAAAAGAAGTATTTCTCAAAAAATTAAATTTTACAGCATTTTTAATGGAGAACCCTTTTAAAATATAATATTTGAAACTTATATATATTCAATTTGGCTAAATAAACTTATTCTTTTTAATTGGGACATAATAATTTAGAATCAATAATTTTTTGGTGTTGTTATGATAACTTTCATATTTGGGTGAATAGTGAAAAATAATATCTTTTAACTGAAAACAACTTTTTTATTCAAAATAATTTATAGTGATAAATTATACATTTTAATGGTTTGGAAGTATAATTAGATTGTATTTTTACCTATTAATCTAATTCTGGTCATTTTAAGTAATTTCATTTTGAACATGGACATAAACAAGTGTCAATATTTTGATAGTTATTATTTATTAAAAATACGCTTTTTGGTTTTCACAACGAGAATTAATTTTTAATTAATTAATTCAACTTATATGTTTTGAAATTGGAAAAATATAATTAATTTTTGAATTCAGAATATCTAAATTAACTTAAGGTGATTTTTTGGTATTTTCTGAAAACATTCAATTTTTGATAAATAGTGAAAACACTGAGTTGTAGTTTAAAACATAATTTTTATTTAAATAATTATTAATTTTATTTAAATTTATTTTAGGTCAAAATAGATAGATAATTCCTATATAATCTCTATGTAATTAATTGGAGTTAGTTTATAATAATTCTAGATATACAAAAAAATTATTGAATTTTTTACCGTCTTTTACCCACCTCCTAGGAGCATTTGCAAATTAACATAAAACTAAATTTTACCACTTCTGTGAGTTGAATTTCAAATATCTGAGAGACATGGTTTTTTAAGGAAGGATATACCCATGTAATACCTAGGTACCCCTATTACTATGGGATAAATTCACATACACCATTTTGAGGGCCATCTAGATAAAATTTCAAATTGAATGACTAACTGGAAAAATAGTTTCCTTTCATTTGGGTGTTTCATTACTTTAGTAAATGGTGCTATATTATCTATTCCTATGCATATTTTATCCACTACATTAGTCCCTAAAACCCTTATTAGAAGAATATATAATTTTTTCATTAAACATTTGTGGGATAACAATGATGATTGAATATTTCATTAGGCCTCATGGGTAATTATGGATAAAAATTACAAGGCGGGGGTATTAATGTGTAGAATGTGGGGAAATCCAAGAACTGTATGAAATCCCAACCTGCCTGGGATGCGCTGGAAGGTCACTCCCTATTGGGGTCTCTTTATTTATCACAAATATGGAAGAGACTGAGATTTTTATAATGATAGGTTTCTTGGAATATGGAAATGAATCAAAGGACATAATCGAGAACTCATGTATAACTCCTGCTGGATCGTGGGTCATGGTGACATTTCATATTTAAATCCCAACTAGGAGGGTCAAAGTTGAGTTTTTCAGGATGACCTGCCCCCTAATATCCTTTAATAAGGTGAGCAGGTTCTCTTTTCTCATCCATGAAAGAATATGTAGTAGAGTAACGTTTTCAATGATATGATTCTGAATGAGTAGAGGGATAAACTTGTTTTCACATGCTCACCATTTAGTTTATTCAACACCAAGGATTATCTCTCTCTTTTTCATGGAAATACAGTTATAAATGAATGGGGTCGGAGTATATAATGTCATGAAAATTAGGCTAAATACTGAATCTTGGACGTGTTCATCACATTCCATGCAATTTCTATCAACAAAAAGATTCAGCAGAATCGTATTCCTTTTGATTTAAAATGTTTAAGCATTGAAAATCCAAGTAAATAATCAAATGTTCATATTTTTTATGGGGATTATGAAAATCTTTTTCGAAGAGTCATTGAGACTTCATTCATGTTAGAAACCATATTGGTATAGGGGATTATTTTCTTCACAGATGGTTTAACAAGATAGAATCCAACAAGAATGAACTAAAGGCAATATCTATTTTGTTAACTATGGGTTTCTTGATGGTTTGACATGCAAGGAACAAATACCTAAAATAGGGTATTCAAATATAAAATATTCCTAAGATAAAAATGTCTCATATAAAGGATAAGGATAGATGTATCCTTCTAAATAATTGGAAAAATTATTCAACTCTATGAACCCTACTTTCTTGTATCCATTCATCTAAATTGTTTCTACAGGTCATATCCACAAGGGAGTTGGGTGAAATCGAACTGTTGGTCGGAGTGGATACTCAAGAGGGGGGTGAATTGAGTTCCAATTAAAATTTCTGTTAAAAACTTTTAGGATTAAAGTCCCCCAAATTAAAATGGCCCAGTTAATTAAGGCAGTAGAGATATAAGTGACTTATTGTTCAACATGTTACTCAAAGGTTTATTACTCCTCAGTAGAGTCAGTATGAGAACTACTTCCACTTTTGAAACAAGTTTACTAAACAACTCAGATATAAACACTAACCAGAACTAACTATCAGAGTTAATGTAAAAATAGATTTATGTTTTTGCTAATATAAGCATAGTGGATAGGAACAAAATAGAGTAATGAAAGGGGAACACAACAATTTAAACAAGAGGTTCAGTCTTAAGATAAGACCTAGTCCTCTCCACATCATGATCACCTACCACCATGCAATTATATTAATAGTGATACACATCCTGTATCAGGCTTTACAACAGTTTTCACAAATAGTACAGGTTTTGCAACCTCTACCACAGTTCTACGTGGGAAAATAAACCTCTAAGACACACAAGGCTTCTTCCACAGTTATATATGGGAAACAAAAATAAAGAGAGTTTAGAATGGGGATTTTCAGTATCCCTCAGATCAAGTACAAGAGTCAGTGTGTACAACACATACACACTGCTCTCAAATGTAAAGTATTTAAACATAGTAGAGATAAAGATAGTGGGGATGAGTTTAGAATGCTTTGATGTGTTAGCAGATCATCTCTAGACTCGTTGGAATGAATGAGATGATGTTTTGATACTTCTCTACAAGTTGACTCAAAAATAGAGTGTCGCAACTTCCAGGTTATGACTTCCAGATGTAGAGATGATCATCATTTTGGATGTTAAGATCCTTGCATCACACCACGACATCTTGAAGAAGAATCTTTCAATAGATCTTTGTGAGTCTCTATGTTCTTCTGAATGAGTGATTAAGTGTTCTATGCTTCATTCTAGTATGATTGGGTTCTCTTTTTGTATCTTTCCTGTATCTTCTATATAGTCTCTTTTTTTTCATGTTTTTTCAGTTTAGTAGAGGTCGACAAGAGAAATGTTTTAACCACATTTTATCTTCCTCGTACATCATAATATCTCCTAATATACCTGCAAATAACATTAAATAATGTAAGGTGCATTAATTTGTCCATACATGACCGTTATAGTAGTATTAATAAAATTTGTAAAGGAAAGAATAGAATATCATTTGACTGGCAGCAGATGTGTGTCACACGGTAGACTTCAACTGTGGTCTTTCCAACTGTGGACTTCATCGATGGACTATTCAACTGTGAGCTCCAACTGTAGGTTCTTCAACTATAGGCTTGTAACGGAGGACTTTGTGTTATTGGATGTCTTATAACGGTATCTTTTACTCTGTGTAATAGTATCTCCTCATCAGTATACTTTGAGAAACAGTCGACTATCTCTACAGTAGGAGTTTTCCAGCGGTAACCTTCTATTAAACTTCTCCAACTGCAGTCTTGAACAGAGAGGTTCTCAACAGAAAACATGAGAAAGAGTCTGAAATTGGACTTCTAACAAAATCCTTGTTACAGCAGTGACCTTGTGACAATAACTCTTTGTCTGTGAGTTTTGATAAGTAGATCACCAGTAGGTTTGTGACCGTAACCGTGTACCAGTAGCTTCCAACAGTGACTGTAAATCTCCAACAGTGATCATCTAGCATCAGTGACTTAAGGTGATAGTAACCTATAACGGTGACTTTGAACAGAAAGCTCTTATCAGTAGCCTTAAACAGTGATCTTATACTTAGATATGTATAAACTGTAAGATGATGCATTAAATTCAAGAGACTTAAGAGTATACATTGATCAGAATAATATAATTATAAATGTAGATTAAAGGATTAGTAACTGTCTTAATGTATCAAGAACAATATTTAAACATGATTTGGGATTATCAAAATAGGTGAGTCCAAAAATATCCCCCTTTTTGATAATCAAAAATTATGTCAGTATATATTAAAGATAAGTATCAGAGATTAATAATAGTGTAAAACCAAAAAATATTTGTACATGGTATCAGAGTGAAATGCAAATAAGATTCAACATAGTATCATAGTATCATAGCATCATATTTCTCCCCAATCATATGATTAGTCTAAAATTATCACAATATTTCTCAAATTAGCACAATATTTCTAAAATTAGCACAATATTTCTCAAATTAGCGCAATATTTCTCAAATTAGCACAATGTATCTCCCCCTTTGTGATTAAAAAAAAGAAAGAAAAATGAGAGAACATAGAAAACATGTATTAATAAATAGTTTAGTACATGACCAAAAAGAATACATAGTCCCTATCAAAAGACAGAAACAGACACAAACCACATCAGCCTTAGGCAAGGGATCTTTCTCTTTGGAGGAAGAAGAGGGGTGATGAGCTGGTGGATCAGCAGGTTTAAGAATGGATGATGGAATGATCGGAGGGGTAGCAACAGAAGATCATGTGGGGCTGTAATGGGTAGCTCATTAAGGTATCAGTGGAGTAAGGCTTCTGATAGCCTCAGCAGGAGACATCATAGAAGAACCACTGGGTTGAGATGCAGGTAAGGTAGGAGGGTTGATGACAGGTGTGCAGTCCATATGGAGAAAGGGTAGATGAAGGTTTCTGAAATCCATAATAATCCTCCTCCTCTTTCTATAGCAGATAAGAAATCATATTTATTCTCTAGAAACATATCCAAAGCTAGGGTCAAATCTCTCAGCTTGCTGACCTTCTCCCTGAATGCCTGAGTCACTGGAGGCAACTTCATATTCTCAATCAAGAGTTTGAAGTGGATGGTCATTTGATGCTTGGTGTAGATCTTGTCAAAGTAAGAATATACATTATTCTTAATGGCATCTTGAGAAGAAGTAGCTGCCCGTAGGTGGTCACAAACAAAACTGGTGACTTCCCTAGTGGTAGAAAGTATCTGAGAATCAGAGGTGCCACTGGTACTGGCCTTAACGAACCCTTCCTGGATCACAGTCCTGATTTGGTCAAAGTTCACAGAGGAACTGGATGAGGGAAGGGGTGTGACTGAGGAAGCCACTGTCTCTTTGAAAGACTGAGTCAAGTTACCAATAACCTTCTAAATAAGTGCATATTGACTGTTCATATGTTCTTTCACTGATGTCTTAAAAGCCTCAAATACATCCACAAACTACTTGACTACTTCTTTGATATATCTAATTTCAACATTCACTTGGGTTTGAGAACTGTTCATGGCAGTCAATGAAGCAATCGATTGTATCAAAGCAACCATAGCTCATGTCCAGCTCTAAATTTGAGTATGGAATACTTTAACTTCATCCATCATTTCTTTCACTGGACTAGACACAACACATCCAAGAGACATCTCCAGGGATTTCTCCACACTCCTCAGTTCTTCAACTAGGATTATCTTCAAATCTTCCAGTGATTCTCTCACTGCCTCTTTCATTTCAGCCTTTAAGGACTCATGGTTCTCCTTGGTTTCCAAATTGTCATCCACAATAGGTAGGATAATAGAATTCCTTTCGGGATGGTATTACTCATCAGAATCTCTATAGTTGAGTCTACGTACCATGTATCCTGGATCTGATGACCAACCTTCGATGTCATACAGCACAAAAACTGAACCAAGATGCTCCCCCTCACTTAGAGCTCTCTCCTGAGGAAGCTCTTCTATCTGTTCTGCTCTAGGAAACACCACAACCTCATTTGCAATTCCAGCATATTCAACAACCACTTTCTCTATTGGGTGATTCTTATCAATCTATGAGTCATTAATGACTCCCATATCAATGGATGTAGATGCCACTCTTGCTTCCTGATCAGAAACTATATTATCTGTATTATCTATCAGAGGGCTCAAACTGAGCTCTTCTTCTTCATTGTTCTCATCATCAGATTTAGAAATAGCCTCTTTTCCTTCATCCCTATCACAAGATTCATCTGCCTCATCCTCTTTAGAGGTGTCCTTGACAACATTGTGATATGCTTCTTCTTCTTCTTCTTTAGTGGTTTCAGTATCACTATCCTTCAGAAAAGTCCCTCTCCTTGGTAGTTCTTTTGGAGGGCTAGCTGCTCCAAAAGCTACTGTCCTTACAGGACAGTGAGGTAAATTAGGATCACTCCCATCATAAATGGGGGTGTTCTCTCTTTGAGGGTCCACATCTCCTTCAGCCTCCTCCTCATCAGAATAAATCAGTTCTGGATCATCAGGCTTCAGGCCTAGATCTCTCTTGTATTTTGGCCTTGATGGGTGAGTAGTAGGGTAAAACTATTCATACACCTTTCCTTCATCATTTACCCACGCCTTCTTCCGGGGATTCCAGCTAATTTTCATGAATTTTCAAATCACCTTGGAGATACAGACACAGTTCTTGGCCACTAACATTTCTTATTGTTTTCCAACCACATCTTTTACCTTAAGAATAACTGTAATAAGCTTGGAATGGAATAAGGAATTGGACTTTGAACATGCCTTAGCCATATCATCCAATTGTGCCATCAGTAACCTACATAGGTTAATCTTCCTTCCATGCTTCAGTAAGTATGTTAGGAATATGTCCTGGTACTTCAGTACTGCAAAGTCTCCTCTCCTCAGACTAATTACATGCTAAATAAACATGAATAAGAACCTGTCTTCTCCATTCATCTCAGCTACAATAATCCTTCTTGATTTTCCATCTCCTGTCAATTCTTCCAGAGCATTTTCATACTCAAAAACAGCACTGTCTAGAGGAGATACTCCAGAGTAGTAATCAAATATTTCTTCATGAGGAACGCTCAAACAGGCAGCCCACCCAGCAGACGAGAAATTAACTTCCTTGCCATTGACTCTGGACATTAGCTTATGCACATCCTCTTCCTCTTAGAACGCCAGATATTTATATAATTATTTCACAAGCTTTGGGTAGTAAGGTCCATTATTGTTGGCAAATCATTCGGTCCATCCTTTGGCATCTAGTAATTTCAGTACTAATGACTTGCTCGAATGAATCCATTCTTCACTTTACTCCTTCTAAGAAAAGATTTGTCTCTTGGTCAGATACAGGTTGACAGGTCCCATCGGAGTATTAGTGGTGCCACTGAATTCGGCTCGAGTCCTCTTCGGTCTTCGCATATCCTCATTGACTGTCGTGGGTGGATTTGTTCTGGCCATAGATGTAACGTCCTGGTTCCGGGAGCCATACAACGGGTGCCCAAAACCCTGTTCGCCACATGAACTCAAGCGCATTTCCCCAAAGGCCAAAGGCTGCAGACTAGTGACAAGGGCTTAGGTATGATAGTGGGGAAACTATGCCCTCATTTTTCAAAGTGTAGCGTAGCGAAATACAAAATAAAACATACAACAAACAGTGGAAGTAGTAAACCATACACAACTGAAATAAACAACAGCAGTGGATATACCTAAAGTATATAAATGATGATTCTACATGTCTCAAGTTATAAAAAAATAGCCAGAACAAGTTATACATCAATATGATACAACCAAAAGTAGAGTACAGTAAAACAAAGCAAAACATCTGGCAGCGACATCGTGAACCTAGGCTCGGTCCCATGCCATCATATTCCTCATTATAAATCATGTACCTATATAGGGACTCTTTCCCCTATCTACACCTACATCAACATAATCTGTTTGGGCCAAAAAGCATGACCCAAACAGGGTGTGAGAAATATATCTCAGTAGGAACCCACCAAAGGCCCGTGCCCAACTGCATGTAAGCATGCAACAACAGTGTGCAATAGTAAAATGCCATAAAGTAAGCAATACTGCAAAGTAACTAACTTAAAAATTAAATTTCCATTTTATTATTCATTTAATACATTAAATTTAGTATTGTTCTGTTCTCAATAGCACCAAGCCCTCATTCCAACCAGTATCTTGCCCTCAGGCTAATATAGTGAACCATGCCCTCAGGCTATACAGAATCCAACCCGCAGGTATTTCCCTTAGGCATAACAGAAATTTCCCTCAGGCGTAGGAAGTTTCACCCTTAGTCATAGAAGTCAAGCCTTCAGGAAGAAAAGGTTTCCCTCTGGTGAAATAACGACATCCCTCGGGCTAAAACAGTCACACCCTCAGGCTAATACAGTACAGTGCCCACAGGCTAATCACAACAATGCCATTAGGCTAAACAGGAAACTGGGCCATGCCCAACAAGTAAAGAAGCAGTAAACAAGAAACTCCTCTCAAGGAAATTCTAAAATTACTCCTTTAAAGGCATACCCTCATGTATCCTGGCCAAACGACTAAACATTGGAATACACCCCCGGGGTGGTTTTGGATCCAAGAAATGATCCCAAAATGTATTTTTATTATCATAATTTAATCACCTAAACAATTCTAGGCATTAAATATATCAATGGCCTCAGCTACACGACACCCCAACATGTGTTCGTGGCACGAAAACACACAAAACACATGGCCGTTGGAAAACTAAACAACAAGCCACCTACCTTAAACGCCATCGAACGTTATACCGGAACGCCGAATCCAGGAAATCCCAAGAACGGTGTAGATCTGACGATGAACAAAACCCATTCAAAAATAAATTACTTACGTTAAGAGAAGAATTGGTAAGCAACACTCTAGGAGAAGAGAGGGCTTACCCATGCGGTTCCTACAAGATCATCCGAGGTGGAAACCGATTCCATACAAACCCATGGCGGATCTTCAAAGGTCTGACCTCCTCCCTTGGTTCCAAAACGGCTCAAATGCCTCCTATGCCAAAAGAGGAGGCTACAACATGTTTTAAGACCAAAAAAACAAAGTACACGGCGTGTACATCCAAGTACACGGCGTGTACTCCTTTCATTTAATTGTTCACCTGGCAGCTTTCTGCCAGCGCGACACTGCTTACCTGCCGACAAGAGTACACGACATGTACTCCTGAGTACACAGCATGTACTGCCACCCAGCTGGCAGCTGCTCCACCGCCTTACTATTTTGTCCTGCCGACTAGCTACATGGCGTGTAAAGGACCACTACACGGTGTGTAGTCGGTTCCTACACCAATTGTCTACGGAAAGTCTACACACCCCGTGTACTCATCCCTACACGACCAGAAGTACACTGTGTGTGGAAAAGGTACACGGTGTGTAGTTCCAAAATTTAGGATTTCCCCCCATTTTCCATATTTTATTAAAAACACTTAAGGAAAAGGCAAAATAAGAAGACAATACCTCAAAGAGAAGAACTGGGTGCTTACAAACTTCCCCCCTTATAGAAATTTGTCCCCGAATTTCCCTTCCAAGGGTGGAGAATATATAGCCATGAACAACTCCGGCCAATGAGCACGTACGTCAGCCTCCCGCTCCCAGGTCTCATCCTGCACTCGGCCATGCTTCCATAGCACACATACGAGAGGAACTATCCGGCCTCAGAGAACCTTCGTGCTACTGTCAATGATACGAATCAGATGCTCCTCAAAGGACGCAGATGCCTCCAGCTCAACCTCCTCGGGCTGAAAAACATGAGACAAGTCTGAATGATAGCGACACAACTGAGATAAGTGGAAGACATCATGCATGGCTTGGTACCGCTATGGTAACCGCAACCGATAAGCAACCAGCCCGACTCTCTCAAGAATCTCAAATGGTCCCACATACCGCGGTGAAATTTTACCATGTCTCCTGATCCATTTGTGTCCCAGCCTCAGCGAAACACGCAAGAAAACCTGATTCCTGACCACGAACTCCAAAGGTCTTCTACGACGATCAGCATAAGATTTCTGGCGAGGCTGCGCGGTAACCATCCGCTTCTGAATCAACTAGACCTGCTCAGAAGTCTCCTACATGAGACGTGGTCCCAACAAAGCTGCATCACCTGCCTCTAACCACCACAATGGTAATCGACATGACCTACCGTATAAAGCCTCATATGGTGACATCTCAATAGTCACATGAAAGCTATTTTTATTGGCAAACTCGGCTAAGGGTATATGATTCTACCAAGATCCCCCAAAGTCTAGGACGCATGCACGTAACATGTCCTCTAGCACCTATATCATACGCTCTGACTGCCCATCTGTCTGAGGGTGTATGATGTGCTCAGAAGCATTTGTGTACCCAGCGCCCTCCGAAAACTCTTCCAGAAATGAGACGTAATGTGGGTATCCCTATCTGGAATGATAGAATGAGAGACCCCATGAAGAAATACTATCTCTCGAATATATAGCCTTCTGAGATCGTCAAAACCAAAGGTCTCCTTGATTGACAAGAAGTGAGATACCTTCGTGAGTCTGTCCACGAAAACCCAGATGACATCGTTTCCACGAGGTGACCTTGGTAACCCAGTGATGAAATCCATCTTGACATCATCTCATTTCCACTCCAGAATGGGTAACTGCTGTAACAACCCAGCTGGTCTCTGATGCTTTGCCTTCACCTGCTGATAAGTGGAACACCTCGTAACAAAACCAGCTACATATTTCTTCATACCTGGCCACCAGTAGTAACGTCTCAAGTCTCGGTACATCTTGGTAACCCCAGGATGAACTTCCCAAGCTGAAGCATGAAATTATTGCATCAGCTCCTCGCGTATTTCCCCTGGAACCAATAATCATCCGTGGAAACGCAAAACATCATCATCTCCTATTGTCCATCCAGGAGGAGGGTCCTCACCTACCACCAACTCCCGCAGAACTTGTCCTTATGAATCTGATAGCTGTCTCATACCCACTCTATCCAGGAGGGTAGAGGTCACAGCTAAAGATGAAAGATAAGACTGCCCCTGACTATCGTGCACCTCCAGATGCATCTCTGAGAACAAGGCCATGAGCAGCCACTCTCCACTGGCCTTCTGCACTGCCTGTATCTGAGTCTTCCTACTCAGTGCATCATCTACTACATTACCTTTACTAGGTGTATAGGCAAGCTCAAAATCAAAGGACTGTAGGTACTTGACCCACCTTCGTTGCCTCAGATTAAGGTCACGCTGTGTAAATATGTACTTGAGGCTTTTGTGGTCGGTTAAAACCACAAAATTCTCCCCCAATAGATAATGTCTCAAACGGCGCAATGCATGAAAAACTGATGCCAACTCGAGATCATGCGTTGGGTAATTCTTCTCATGTGTCCTCAACTACCAAGACCCGTAGGCCATAACTCGGTCGCCCTGCATCAACACTGCTCCCAGCCCAATACCTGATGCATCACAGTAAACTCTATAGCTCTTCCCCTGCTCTGGGAGTATCAGGATCGGTGCTGATGACAACCTTACCTTCAGGTCCTGAAAAGCTGTCTCACAAGCTTCTGACCAAATGAACTTCACACCCTTCTTAGTCAGACCTATCGACGGTGTTTCTAAGAAGGGGAAGTTCTGTATAAAATGCCTGTAGTAACCAACCATCCCTAAGAAACTCTTTATCTCAAACATGTTCTTAGGATGCTCCCAGGAAACTACTGCTCTCACCTTCCCTAGGTCTACTGAAACTCCTGCCTCAGAGATGATATGACCCAGGAAGTGAATCTGGTCCATCCAAAAGTGGCACTTTGAGAGCTTATCATATAGCCGATGGTCTCTCAGTGTACTCAATACAATATCAAGATGGGTGGCATGGTCGTCTCGAGTGTGAGAGTACACCAAGATGTCATCCACGAATACTACCATAAAAGAATCAAGATACAGACGGAACACACAATTCATCAGATCCATGAAAACCTCTAGCACGTTCGTGGGTCCGAACGGCATAACCGTATACTCGTATTGACCATACCTTCCCCTAAAAGCTGTGAGAGGTATATCAGATGGTCTAACATGCAGCTGATGATATCTTGACCTCAAATCAATCTTTGCGAACACTCATGCTCCATGAAGTTGATAAAAAAGATCATCAATCCTTAGTAAGGGATATCAATTCTTAACTGTCAACTAGTTCAGCTTCCGATAATCCACGAAAAGTATAAGGGTACCGTACACCTTCTTTACAAAAAGGACCGGTGAACCCCAAGGAGAAGTACTGGGTCAGATAAAGCCCTTTGCCTGCAACTCCTCCAACTGCCTCTTGAGCTCCTGAAACTCAGGTGTAGCCATCCTATAGGGAGGAATTGACACCGGTGCTGCTCATGGAAAAAGCTCGATGGAGAAATCCACCTCTATCTCTGGAGGTAGACCCGAAAATTCATTCGGGAAGACATAACTGAAACGATCAATAACAGGAGGGAAATCCGTCTGACAAGTCCCCTGGTCATCTAGATATAAGATCACAATCTTGGCTTTGACTCCACCTTGCCCACGATGCTCTGGTCCATCTCGACTCGCTTGAACATACAATTCTCCCTTGTATAGAAACTCTCCACCCACTGGTGACGTGAAATGCACCCTGCGACGATAGCAGTCTACAAATGCCTGAAAGGGAACCAACCAGTCTATCCCGACAATGACGTCATATCTTGTCATCTCTAGGACATAGAGGTCCCAAAGGAAGTGAAACCCACCATCCTCAAGGGGGAACACCTTGAACTGATTCACACCAGCCGTTCTAGTCTCCAACGGAGTGTCTAGCATAATGATAACAGAAGATAAAGAAACATAGATCCCAAGGCTCTCCACAATGGGTACAGACATGAAACTATGTGTAGAGCCCGTATCAAAAAGTGCTGATGATAAGACAGAAGCTACTAAAATAGTACCTCTGACTATAGATGATCCGGGATCTTGCTCATGCTGGGTCTATTGCACCGCATATGTCTGCCCAGTGCCACGACCCTACCACACAGCCTGGCTACCCTGAGCTCTCCCGCCCTACTGCCTCTGAGATCCTGGTGTCTGGATACCATGACCACGACCACCATCCCTGCTTACACGCCCTGACGTATTACAGTTCCCCAACTGGTATGATTCCACTGGTCCTGTTCCCGCACGCGGAGTCTATACAGAACCCCTATCACTAGCCACCGGTAGAAACACCCTGTAGAAGCGCTACTGATGACCCATCTTGCCACAAGCTCGGCACACCACTGGGTCTCGTGGACACTGAGGTCTCTTGTGCCCCACTCTTCCACACTGGTAGCACCTGATCATGCCACCTGAAGAGACTGCCTGGCTGGTACTACCACCTTGAGAGAAGTCCATATATCTCTTCTTCTTGCAAGAAGAAAAAGTACTAGTAACTAGTGCTGAACCTCCTTCATCCAAAACTCTAGATTCTTGAAGGTTCCTTTCTTTGATCAATGTCTGGTTCACAATTTCTTGTACAGTAGGAAACCTGAAGACATTCACTAGTGCGCACATATCATACTGAAGACCATCCTCAAAACGTTTGGCTCTCAACGTCTCATCACCCACCAGCACGGGTGAAAAGCGCTGAAGCTCCGTAAAACGAGTAGAATAGTCCATCACTGACATAGCGCCCTGCTGCAGATTCATGAACTCTCGATCTCTTTCTGCTCTCAGCATCTCTGGGAAGAAAAATTCATAGAAGAATGCCTGAAAGTCTTCCCATGCCATGTCCATGTGATGCTCTGACTAGGTGGTAACATCCCACCACCTATTGGCGGAATCATGCAACATATATGTCGCGAGCTTGACACTCCTCC
The DNA here is from genome assembly GCA_963277665.1 of Viscum album. Taxonomy (NCBI): domain Eukaryota; kingdom Viridiplantae; phylum Streptophyta; class Magnoliopsida; order Santalales; family Viscaceae; genus Viscum; species Viscum album. The sequence continues at coordinate 952,973,859 of OY728143.1, read as the reverse complement.
ATGGAGGCGTCTCAAGATGCTCAAAAATAGACTGCATCCACCCCATCCAAGACTCTATATCCTGTGGTCCACCATCACCTGAGAACGTAGGCGGATACTGCTGCTGGAAGATACGTGTCAGCTCGACCACGGATGTGGCAGCCTACGGTGCTCCCTGAAAGGTCTTCATGAACCACAATAAGCATTCACAGAACTGTGCCTCCGCGCCTGTGTCTGGTATATAAGCTAGTGCCGTATCTGGCTCTACTGGAGTATAAACTGGTAGCCCATGGCCCACCATCTCTAGAGTATACTTGTTGCCACTCTCCTAGAGAATAATGCACGGTCGTCTAGGCGGCAAGACACTACATGGTCAAAAACAACCCTTATAATAAGATTCATCAATGACAGAAATCGAAGAAACTCAAAAGGTAACAGGAGGAAAAAGAAATTTAAAATTTTCAAAATAAGACTACATGGTGTGTACCCTTACTACACAACGTGTACTTGACTTCCCTTCCCCTGCCTGGGTCCTTCTACACGGCTAAGCCGCACGGCTCCCGTTTGAACAAACTACACGGCGTGTATATTATCTACACGACATGTATAGTGTTATTTTCCAACTTTCTGTGTCGTCTGTGACACAGCCGACTATCGGCTTGACACTACACGGTGTGTTACACCCGCACACGACATGTCAACAACCCTGTTTTCCTGCCATACGGCTAAGTCCACACGGTCTGTCCTCGAACAAGACTACACGGAGTGTCCTAAAAGGTACACGGTGTGTTCAAGGAATGGTGACACCGACCTGTGTTGTTAGTTACACGGCCGAGTCCCCAGGTCACACTACACAACATGTTCATAATTGACACGGCGTGTTCTGTGAAGGAGTTCACCGACCCGTGTTGTTAGTCACACGGCCGGACTCCGGGTCAAAACTACACGGCATGTATATCTGGTACCAGGCGTGTTTTTACCCAAGCTCCTCCCTACCCCCGTGTCGCCGCCCACACGGTTTGTGACATGGGAAGATACTACACGGTGTGTACTCAGAGTACACGGTGTGTACTTAAAAAGTTCATTTTTCTTCCCAAACAGAAGGCCATACACGGCGTGTTTAAAATACTACATGGCGTTTATACTGGGTTTCCAGATAGTATGCCTCAAATACTTCCCTGGAACCCATAAAATACTAAAAATCAACAACGAAGTGTCAAATTCCGACCCGTGAGGGCCCATTCTCCCCACGAATCAAAGTTTGACATCTTATCTGTGTTAAAACTAATAAACAGTCAACGATACACCAATTTCCAGTCAATAGGGTCCCATACTGACCAAAAACCAAAGTTTGGAATCCATTCTATAAATAGGCTTACACAAAAATTACCTTATCAAATAGTAGGTATTTTTTATCAGTGCAGCTATCACAACAAAATGCTATTCTCGCACAACTACTATCACAACAACATGAAACATTCTAAAGAACCTACATGGCATGGAACTATGCAGGCATGTGATTTCTAGCATGTGCCTATATGATGCATGAGATGGCATACCCTCATCTCATCAGGTTGCAACTAAATAGAACCCAGAGATAAAATATAACCAGCACAATACAAGTGTGTCACCCAACGGTGAAATCATATCAATAGTAACATTTGCAAAAATCAGAAAAATTGCAAAATACGAGGTAGAATGGCTTTTCCCTATACACGGGTTAGCTACGCCCGGGCATAGCTTATTACCAACTACTGTTTCTCCTATCCCTGTCTATGGCTCCAAATAGTAAGTCAAAGAAAAGAACCTCCTATGATACAACTTTGTAACGCCCCGGTTCTGGGTGCCACACAACGGGTTCCCCAAACCTGGTTCGCCACGTGACCTCAAGCGCATTTCCCCAAACGCCAGAGGCTACCGACTAGCAGTGAGGGCCCAGGTCTGATAATGGGGAAACTATGCCCTCATTTGTCACAGTGTAGCGGAGCGGAATACAAAATAAAACATACAAAAAACAGCGGAAGTAGTAAACCATACACAACTAAAATAAACAACAGCAGTGGATATACCAACATTATATAAATGATTAATCTACATGTCTCAAGTTCTAAGAAAACAGCCAGAACATGTTAGACATCAATACGATACAACCAAAAGCAGAGTACAACTAAACAAAGAAAAATAGCTGGTAGCGGCATCACTAGCCTAGGCTCGGTCCCATGCCCTCATATTCCTCAACAGAAATAATATACCTGTAAAGGGACTCTTTCCCCTCTCTACACATGCAACAACATAATCTTTTGGGGATGAAAAGCATGACCCAAACAGGGTGTGAGAAATATATCTCAGTAGGCACCCACAAAAGGCCCGTGCCCAACTACGTGTAAGCATGCAAAAACAATGTGCAATAGGAAAATGAAATAATGTAAGAACTACTGAAAAGTAACTAACTTAATAATTAAATTTCCATTTTATAATTCATTTAATCCATTAAATTTAGTATCGTTCAGTTCACAATAGCAACACGCCATCAGGCCAACCAGTATCTTGCCCTCAGGCTTATATAGTGAACCACGCCCTAAGGCTATACAGAATCCAACCCATAGGTATTGACCTTTGGCGTAACAAAAATTACCCTCAGGCATAGGAAGTGTCTCCCTCAGGCATAGATGTGAATACATTAGGCACGAAAGGTTTCCCTCAGGTGAAATAACAACAACCATCGGGCTAAAACAGTCACGAAAGGTTTCCCTCAGGCTAATATAGTACAGTGCCCACATGCTAATCACAACAACGCCCTCAGGCTAAACATGTAACTGGGCTATGCCCAACAGGTAAACAAGCATTAAAAAAGCAATTCCTCTCAAGGAAATTCTACAAATAATACTTTAAAGGCATACCCTCGGGTATCCTGGCCAAATGGATAAACAGTGGAACACACCCCCGGGGTGGTTTCAGATCTAAGCAACGATCCCAACCAGCATTTTTATTATCACAATTTAATCACCTAAACAATTCTAGGCATTAAATATATCAACGACCTCATCCACATGACACCCCAACATGGGTTCGTGGCACAAAAACACACAAAACAACAGCAGTTGGAAAACTAAACACCAAGCCACCTACCATAAATGACAATGAACGTTATACCCAAACGCCGACTCCAGAAATTCCCAAGAATGGCGTAGATCTGACGAAGATCAAAACCCATTAAAACGTAAATATCATACGTTAGGAGAAGAATTGGTAAGAAGTACGCTAGAAGAAGAGAGGGCATACCCATGCGCTTCCAATGAGATCGTCTGAGGCGGAAAACGATTCTAGACGAACACTCGGCGGATCTTCAAAGGTCCATCCTCCACCCTTGGCACCAATATAGCTCAAATGCCTCCTCTGACAAAAGAGGAGGCTACTGTGTGTTTTAAGATGATGAAACAAAGTACACGACATGTACTCCTTTCATTTAACTATTCACCTGGCGGCTTTCTGCTAGTGCGGCACTACTTTCCTATCGACAATAGTACATGGCATGTACTCATATGTACATGGAATGTACTACCGCACATCTGGAGGCTGCTCCACCTCCTTACAATTTTTTTCTGCCGACTGGCTACACGGCATGTAAAGGACCACTACACAATGTGTAGTTGGTTCCTACACCCTTTTTCACTGGCAAGGCCACACGCCCCGTGTACTCATCCCTACATGACCAGAAGTACACTACGTGTGGAAAAAGTACATGGCGTGTAGTTCCAAAATTTAGTATTTTCCCCAATTTTCCATATTTTATTAAAAACACTTATGGAAAAGGAAAAAGAAGAAGCATGTACCTCAAATAGAAGAACCGGGTTCTTACAATACAGATTGAGAAAGGTTTGAGAGCTCAGGTGAAGGGTTAGGGATTAGGAATCTCAATAGCAAGGTTTGAGATTGAGAGAGGAAGGTGGATTAAGATATGTTCGTTGCATTTGGTTTTATCATTTAGGGATTAAAACAAAATAAAATGTAAATAATCAATAGGAATAAAAATGGTTTGAATTATCGCAAAAAAATAAGACAAACTGTGAGGTATCCAACAATGAGATGTATCAGTGAGGTACATAGGTGAGATGCAACAGTGAGGTATAACAGTATGGTCCAACTGTGAGCTTTAACTGTGAGGTTTGACTGTGAGATCTAACTGTGGGGTATAACTGCAAGGTTCAACTGTGAAGTCTAACTATAAAGTTTGACCGTGAAGTCTAACCGTGAGGTTCGACTGTGAAGTTATTAATCATACCTAACTCATGTTTGATGTAATTTAACCTCTTAGAATTCAAATTCTTTGTGAATATATCATCCAATTGATGTTCAGTGCCAATTAATTCAAGATTGATATCACCCTTTTGATAATGATCCCTCAAAAAGTTATGTCTCACATCAATATGATTTGTCCTAGCATGAGATATAGGTTCTTTGGAAATGTTAACAGCACTTTTATTGTCAAACTTTATAGAGACATGTTTGAACTGATATCCATAGTCCAGTAAAGTGTGTTTCATCCATAGAATTTGAGCCCAACAACTACCAGAAACTATGGAATCAGCTTCGGTAGTAGACAATGCAACGGAATTCTGCTTCTTACTACACCAAGATACTAGTGACTTTCCTAAAATGTGACATGTCCAAGAGGAGATTTTTCTATCTAACATGCAAACAACAAAATCAGCATCAAAATAACTCAACAAATCAAATGATTGTCCTTTTGGATAAAATAATCCTAAGTTAGAAGTATGTTTAAGATATTTAAAAATTCTTTTTACAGCAGTTAAATGAGATTCTTTTGGATTTTCCTGAAAGCGAGCACACATGCATACACTAAACATGATGTCTAGTCTACTAGCTGTATGATAGAGTAGAATTCATATCATACCTCTGTAGTTGGTTTGATCCATTGGTTCTCCAGCTTCATCAGTATCCAACTTACAAGTGGTACTCATAGGAGTGTCACTACCTTTACTACCATCCAAAGAAAAGCATTTTAAAAGATCCTTACTATATTTAAATTGATTTAAAACAATGTCATTTTTATTTTGAAAGATCAGAAATCCTAGGAAAAATTTGAGTTCTCCCATTAAACTCATTTCAAACTCATTTTGCCTCATTTTTGAACAATCAACACATAATGAATTTTTAGAAGATCCAAAAATAATATCATCCACATAAAATTGTACTATAAAAACATCTTTAGAAATCAATTTAATGAAAAGAGTTGGATCAGCCATCCCTTTGGAGAAACTGTTTGAAATAAGAAAAGAGCTGAGCCTATCATACCATGCTCTTGGAGCTTTTTTTAAGCCATACAATTGTTTAGATAGTTTGAAAACATGATTGGAAAAATGGGGATTCGTAAAACCAGGATGTTGTTCAACAAACACATCCTCAACTATATACCCATTTAGAAAAGAACTTTTAACATCCATTTGATAAATCTTGAAATTCAGATGAGCTTCCTAAGCAAGTAGTATCTTAATGGATTCTAGTCTAGCTACAGGTGCAATGTTCTCCTCATAGTCTATTCCATATTCTTGACTATATCCTTGTGCAACTAGCCTAGCTTTATTTCTAAATATATTCTCAGACTCAACTACTTTGTTTCTAAACACCCATTTAGTTCCTATGGTTAAGGTGTCCTTGGTCTTTCCACTAATTCCAAATCTTTGTTTCTTTTAATCTGATTTAGTTATTCTTTCATAGCCATTACCCAAAATTCATCATTGATTGCATCATTAATATTTTTGGGTTCAAGATTTGAAAGAAAAGCATGATGTTCAACCTAGTTTCTTAAAGAAGCTCTAGTTGTGTTCCTCTATTAAAATCGACTACAACAACATCTAGAGGATGATTCTTAAGAGTCCTAGTACCTCTAGGAAGGGTTGAACTAGATTCTTCATAGTTGTCTATTGGTTCAGAATCGGTAAGAGCAGATTCTGGAAAATTTATAGAACTGGATAATTTTACTGGGGATTCACTATCCTTATCATTAAAGTTCAAATTTGACAAATCTTCCTCAAGATTTTCAAGAGGATCTCTAGGATCATGTGGATTAGTCTCATCAAATTAGATATGAACTGATTCTTCCACACATTTTGTTTTCTTATTGAACACTCTATAGGCTTTACATGAAATAGAATAACTCAGGAAGATTCCTTCATCACTTTTGGGAGAAAATTTGTCAAGATTATCTTTAGTATTAAGAATAAAGACATTGCAACATAAGACTCTAAAATAATTAACCTTAGGCTTCCTATTATTCCAAAGTTCATAAGGGGTCCTTTTTAGAATAGGTCTAATTAAAACTCTATTGATAACATAACATGCTGTATTTACAGCTTCAGCCCAAAAATAAATAGGTATGTCATACTCATTAAGCATAGTCCTTGCAATTTCTTGAAGGGTCATATTTTTTCTTTCTACAACTCAATTTAGATCAGGTGTCCTAGGGGCAGAAAAGTTGTGACTATAGCCATTGTGTGACTAGTAAGATTCAAACTCATGATTCTCAAACTCACGGCCATGATCACTTCTCATGGTCTTAATTTTAAGTCCACTAAAGTTTTATACCTACTTGGAATATTTGAAAAAATAGGAACAAGCTTCACTTTTGTGAGCTAGAATGTATACCCATGTATACCTAGAAAATTCATCTACAAGAACATAAAAATAGTGATTACAATTTTTAATTGAAACTCTTGATGGACTAAACAAATCCATGAGAACCAAATCAAGTGGTTGAGAAGTTGAAACTTCTTTCTTTTGTTTGAAAGAAACTTTGTGTTGTTTTACCTTTTGATAGGCATTACAGACTTTATCATTTGGGAATTCCAATTTAGGTAAGTCTCTAACTAAAAATTTCTTAGATAGATTCCTATGTGAGTTCACATTACAGTTTCCTAATATTCTATGCCACAACCAAGACTCTTTATGAAAAGCATTTAAGCAGGAATCATTTTGTTTGGCTATGGAGTTTAAATCAACAGCATATACATTCTCATTTCTATATGTAGTGAAAACTAAATCATTTTTTGAATTAATAACATTGCATAAATCATTATCAAATTTAACATTAAGTCCATAATCACATAAATGAGATATGATAAGTAAATTATATTTTAATCCATCAATAAAAAGTACTTTAGAAATTAATACTGTATCAGGGTTACCAATCTGGCCTAAGCCGATGATTTTTCCTCTTGCATTGTCACCAAAGGTGACATGCCCATAATCAACATTAATTTGACTCCTTAAGTAAGAATAGTCTCTGGTCATATGTCTTGAACATCCACTTTCCATGTACCATATGGTCTTACAGGAACTCCTTAAGCAACTTCCCTGCAAAATAGTTTAAAGATAGGAAAATTTTGGTACCCAGACTTTCTTGGTTTCAGAAAGGTTAGGCAATAAAACATTGGGAACCCATATTTGCTTTATAGGTTTTCTAAAATCAATAAAAATACTTTGAGACATAAATAATTTGTTTGGTCCTTTAGTAAATTGTTTCTCAAAATATGATCCAGAATTAGCAGTGAACTGTCCAGACTTTGGAACAAATTTGGTTTTGCTAATTTTCCTCTGTCCAGGTTGATATCTTATAGCAGTTGTATATTTTAGAGAAATATGTTTTCCTAGAAACTGTGTCAGGGTATCCCTACCAGCAGTGAGATTCTCAATATCCTTTCTTAATTGTTCATTAGATAATTTGAGTTGAGTGTTCTCTTTCAACAGATGAGAATTTTTTCTTTTTCTACACTTGGATCTATTTTAATATTGCTAGTAAAGGAATGATGTTTCTTTAAAAATTTATATTTATCTTTTAGTTCTTTGAAAGTATCTTCCAGTATATTGAAATATTAAAAAATTTCATCATTAGACATATTTTCATCATTATATGAATCACTGTTATTTCCAGAATAATAATCATTTAGAATAGGGGAAACAGGTACCTCAGATATGTTAGTCATGAAGCACATGTTGGCATGATTCTTTTTAGAATCAGTGGCTTCTGATTCACTTGTGTTGTCTTCCGAAGCACTCCAGATTTCTTTCATCGATTTATTATAATTCTTGTCCTTATAATCATATTCCTTCTTGAATTTTAACTTCAGATAGTCAACCTTGATGTGTCCTTTCCTCTTGCATTCATAGTAGACTATATCATCATCTTTGTCAGATTTCATCCAATCCTTCTTCCACTTACCTTGTTGATCATACTTACCCTTGTAGTTTGGTTTTCTGAAAATATTCTTCTTCCTATAGAATTTCTTAAATCTCTTGGATATTTGAGCTATTTCTTCCTCACTATCTGAATCTGAATTTTCAATAGCTGATCATTCAGTAGGTACATTTATTTTATCCCTGTCTTTGCTCTTTGAAGCTGTAGACTTGAATGCCATGAATTTTCTCTTGGGTTCACCACATTCTTCATTTTTAACCTTCAGTTCCTCTTCATACATCATTAGTTTACCAATCATCTCTTTAACATGTATCTTACTGATGTCACATAAATCTTGGATAGACACAGAAGTGCCTCTCCATCTGTCAGGAAAACATCTCAATATTCTCAAGATCTACTCCTTTTCTGGAACAACTTTTCCCAGTGAACACATGGTGATGAAAATATAATTAAACATAAGATACATATCAGAAATATGTTCATCAGGTCTCATCTTAAAATTATCATATTTAATAGTATAAGTATTTACCTCATTTTGTTCACGTTGGTTGTTCCTTTATGAGAAACAGCCAAGGTGTCCTAGATTTCATGAGATGTTATACATGCAGAAATTCTGTTCAATTCCTCATCTCATAATGAGCAGTAAAGGGCATTCATAGCTTTATAGTTATTTTTGTAGTCAGATTTTGTAGCATCGTCCAAGGTAGATCTGGTAGTTTTGGGGATTTCATATTTTGATTCTATAGTAGACCAAATATCAAAACCAATACTTTCCAAATGAATTTTCATTTATATTTTCCATTGAGCATAGTTCACACCATTAATGAAAGGTGGAATGTCAGTAGAAACACCTTCAAGTCGATTTTCCATAACTATATTTTAGAAAATATATTAAAGAGGGAAAATTTTGAACTAACAGAAATTTAAAATCATTATGTTAAAACTAAAATCACAGTTTAAAAAACAGAGGGTTTGAAAGCCTTTTTATAAATAACAATGAAACCTCTAATACAAAATGTTGGTTGAAGTAGATACTCAAGAGAGGGGGTGAATTGAGTTCCAAATAAAATTTCTGTTAAAAACTTTTAGGATTAAAGTACCCCAAATTAAAACAGCCCATTTAATTAAGGCGGTAGATATATAGGTGACTTATTGTTCAATAGGTTTCTCAAAGGTTGATTACTCCCCAGTAGAGTCAGTATGAGAACTACTTCCACTTTTGAAACAAGTTTACTAAACAACTCAGATATACACACTAACCAGAACTAACTACCAAAGTTAATGTAAAAACAGATTTATGTTTTTTCTAATATAATCACAGCAGATAGGAACAAAACAGAGTAATGAAAGGGGAACACAACAATTTAAACAAGAGGTTCAATATTAATACAAGAACTAGTCCTCTCCACTTGGTGATCACCTGCCACCAAGAAATTATATTAAATGTGATACACAGCCTGTATCTGGCTTTAAAATAGTTTTCACAAACAGTACAGGCTTTGAATCCTCTACCACAGTTCTACTTGGGAAAATAAACCTCCAAGACACACAAGGATTCTTCCACAATTATACATGGGAAAAAAATAAAGAGATTTTAGAATGGGGATTTTCTGTATCCCTCAGTTCAAGTACAAGAGTCAGTGTGTGTAACACATACACACTGCTCACAAATGAAATGTATTTAAACACAGTAGAGATAAATATATTGGGTATGAGTTTAGAATGCTCTGATGTGTTGGAAGATTAGCTCTGGACTTGTTGGAATGAATGAGATGAAGTTTTGATCCTTCTCTGTAAGTTGAATCCAAAACAGATTGTCTCAACTTCCAGGTTATGACTTCCAGATGTAGAGATGATCAACTTTTTGGATGTTAAGCTCTTTGCAGCACACCATGACAGCTTGAAGATGATTCTTTCAATAGATCTTCATGAGGATCTATGTTTTTCTAAATGAGTGCTTAAGTATTCTCTTCTTTATTCTAGTATGTTCGGGTTCTCTTATTGTGTATGTTATGTATCTTCTATATAGTCTCTTGTTTTTTGTGTATTTTTGTTTAGTAGAGGCCGATAAGAGAAATGTTTCAACCACGTGTGATCTTCCTCGTACATCGTACTTTATTGTAATATCGCTGAAAATAACATTAAATAATGTCAGGTACATTAATTTGTCCAGACATGACAGTTATAGTTGTATTAATAAAATTGGTAAAGGAAACAATAGAATATAATTTTACAGTTAGCAGATGCATGTCACATGGTAGACTTCAACTGTGGTATTTCCAACTATGGACTTCATCAGTGGACTATTCAACTGGGAGCTCCAACGGTAGGTTCTTCAACTGTAGGCTTGTAACGGTGGACTTTGTGTTAGTGGATGGCTTGTAACAGTAGCTTTTAATCTATCTACCAGTAGCTCCTCATCAGTAGACTTTGAGAAACATTTGACTATCTCGACAGTAGGAGTTGTCCATCGGTAACTTTCTACTAAACTTGTCCAACTACAGGCTTGAACAGAGAGGTTCTCAACAGAAGACTTGAGAAAGAGTCTGACAGTGGACTTCTAAAAGATTCCTTGTTACAGTAGTGTCCTTTTGATAGTAACTCTATGTATGTGAGTTTTGATAAGTAGATTTTCAGTAGGTTTGTGACTATAACCATTTACCAGTAGCTTCCAACAGTGACTGTAAATCTTCAACAGTGATTATCTAGCATCAATGAATTAAGGTGAAAGTAAGCTATAATGGATACTTTGAACAGAAAGCTCTTACAAGTATCCTTCAACAGTGAACTTATATTAAGATAAGTATAAACTGTAAGCTCATGCAGCAAAGTCCTGAGGCTTAAGAGTATACATTGATCAGAATAATATAATTATAAATGTAGATTAAAGGATTAGTAACTGACATAATGTATCATGATCAATATTTAAACATGATTTGGGATTATCAAAATAGGTGAGTCCAACAAGAACCTTCATAGGTCTCATTTGAAACTAAACACTAATAGTTCTTTCACAAATGAGTTCATGAGCGGTGGTAGAGTGGTTATTTATCATAGGGGATATATTTTATTTTCATTATGTACTATTTATCTTCATCATGGTTCTCTTATGGGGGAAGGAAAGGTTCTTAGTAGTGGCATTATTCTTTGTTGGTACAGAAGCATGAACATGGAAGTGTTGAAGATGGATTCCTTGATAAATTTCAAATCTTTATACAAACATAATGCTACCCCATGGAAAATCATATATGTCATCTGAAGAATTAATATCTTGTTAAGAAACCAGGTACAAGTGATTCACACATGGTGTTAATAAAACAAGGTTGCATATTTTTTTACATCGAGACACACATAGAGTGGTGATATTATGTTTTACGATTGTTTGGTATCCCTTCACCTAGAGTTATTGAGCATTATGAGGGGTTATTATCTTTGTCTACTTTATTCGAGGAATACATAATGGAATTTGACCTATTTTGTTTCCAATTTTGGACCAATTTTTATATTTATATTCTAATAAATAAATACCAACTTTCAACTATGTTAATTATATGTTTCATGTAATATCTTATTTATTTTTCGTATATGTTGGTCATGTTATTCTTGATCCTCTTACATAGATCATGATTTAATTATTTTAAAAAATATAATGAACAATATAAATATAACATATATTCAATATATATGTATTTATTATAATCTATAAAATATATAAATATGAAGTGGAATACATAGTTCATGTTGATGGTAGGTCGTACGTACACATAAATGTTGTTTCCATTTTATTATTGTGTTTAAACAAGGAAATTAAATGAAATATATGTATTTATATATAATATCACTACAGTATAATTATTATGAAATATTAATAATATAATTTCACTAAAACCATCCTTAATACATTCCATGTAGAGTGTGAAAGAATAACTCTCTTTGAGGAGGTGGTAGTCTACACTTCCATAAAAAATGATATCATAATTACAGACAATAGAAATATTAATGGGATATTTAATATAATAATTCCAAAATAATAATGAAATCATATATTTTATATAAAAATATCGTTTTCATCATAATTCCCAACCATGAATTGTGTTGAAGGAAAAATTAAGTACATCATTTTTTGAGGTGTAAATTCTCCATACACAAGCATTGTATGTTCAATTCCCATTAGATTGAAGTGTGTGTAAATTTTGGTTGAAACCATAAATTAAAAAAACTCATTATATAAAGTATAAAAGGGTTATTATATAATCATGAAATAAGAATATTTGAGTTGGTGGATAATGAAAATAATACAAGGGATATTGAGGAATGATGTTACATCTTTTTTGGGTAACTCATCTTGGTTTCTCATAAAGGGATTCCTCGATTAGATTTATTCACTATAAAAGGATTATAGAATTATGGGAGGGATTTTTGGAGATTATTTTAGATTATTTTGGGTGAAACAAAGAGCTTATATGTGTTAATAAGTGGGATGGGTGAGTTCTTTTTTATAGTGGATGAGGAGTGGATTTCTTTTTAATTATTGAAAAGGGATTTACGCAAATGTTTTTCCCATATCATGTGCTTCAAATAATGGTAAAAATTCATGTAAAGTGATTATATTGTAGAAATATGGCTATAAAATGTATTTTATACATTTTTATAGTTTGTTTTGGCCGTTAAATATATGGTTTAGTCCTCTTCTAGGCTAATTTTTCTCTTAATTACTGTAATTAATTTTAATCATTTTCAATATTATTTTTGGCCCAAAATTTATTTGAACTTGTCAGAAATTATAAATTATTGTTATTACAAATATTTAATCAATTTTTTCAAATATATTCATATAAGTTGTATAAATTAATTTAAATTTAATCATGTAGACATGATAACAAATCTGTTTTTAAGTAAAAGAGTTCAAAAGTTTGAAATGTTTTATATCCAATTTCAATGTGAAATTGATTTCAATAACATTAATTGGATTAATTAATTTACAATTTCTCTAATGAGACTTTAAAACCAATTAAAAATATTTTTTAACCCAAAAAATATTTTAGATGAAAATGTAGTTTTGAAATCAAATTTAGTATTCATTCAATAATCTACCAAATACGAAGATTCTCTAAAAAATACCAAAAAATCATCCAAAAGAAAATTTTAAATTTTCTTTTAAAAAATGATGTTTATGTTTTCAAATAAATATTATATATGTTTCCAAAAATAATATTTAAAATGAGTTTTCAATTAATAGGCGGTATAATTACCTTTTAGAAAAATAAAGTTTTTTATTCATAAAATGGGATTTATTATTATCTTAAACTAACTAATTATATTAGATGAGTATAAAAATATTGATTGAATATATAGTATATAAACATAATTTAATGAATTAATAAAATAATTTTTTAATTTTGATGAGATAAAATTATTTTTGTACATAGAAAAATAGTTTTCTTGGATAATTAATTTCATTATTTTAAAATATTTCATTAATTCACTTATACTCATTGATATCCAAATTATTCATTTTATATATATGTGTAAATAATATTTTACGAATTTAATTAATCTTATTTAGAACATCTATTCAAAATTATATGTTTTAGATATAATAATATTTAAATAATAATATTAATTGTATACTCTTGTTCGATAAAACTCAGCCTTGCGTGTTATGTAAGATATTGATGGAACTTGGCATTGTGTATTAACCAAGCAAACCATATTTTATCATGTATCAATAATTAATCTAATTTTATCATGTAGTAAAATTATAACTTGATGATACTTATAATTGTATCCAAACACAGTTATTTCATGTAAAAAGATTATTTAGTGTTGCGTGAAATCAAAAATATCAAAAAGATTAAATTAATTAAAAAATATATTTCACAAAATATCAGTGTGTTAAAATAAAAGTTTGCAGTATATATTCACTCAAAAAGAGTATTATATTTAACAAAGAATATGGTTGGAGTGGAATAATAGTTATGACTTATTAATACATTACCACCCTAGGATGGAGAATAATTTGGTTGATTCTCTGAGTTAAAAGGATAATGCGATCTTTTCTATGATGAGGATCAAAAAACAACCCAAATTTATAGATTTGAAACTGATGGATATATAATTCATATAGGAATGAGAGAAATATCATCCTATTCAATTGAGTGTTCAACTATCTATCTATGTGAAGATTAAATAGGTACAAAAGGAAGATTTAGAGCTGTAAAAGAAGGTTAAAGAAGTTCCTTAGTTAAACCAAGAATGTGATTGAGTGATAATGATAAGGAACCATGTATATTACCCATTAATACCAAACATTAATTAGGAACCGTTGGATGATTCTCATAGATCATCCTCCTCTTTTCATCCCAGAAGTATAAAGATGTGTATTGAACTGGAAGATTATTTATGGTGGTACAACATAATGAGAGATATTAAAGAGTATATATCTAGGTGATCGGTATGTCATCAAGTTAATAATGTGAGGTATAAATCTAATTTTATGTTATAAAAATTAAATATACCAATATGGAAATGGAAGAAAAATATTAATAGATTCCATCTTTGGATTACATATCATATATAAAGGGAATAATTATATTTGGGTTGTAGTCTATCAGATTAAAGTAAACACATGTAATTTATATCAGATAATATTAATCTCTTGATAATATTTAGAAAATATAAATTGAGGAAGTGGTAGGGATGCATATAATACCATATTTTATTGTATCTGATTGAGGTATAAGGTTTATATCAATGTTATGGAAAACTCTTCCACAATCTCTATATATAATTTTGTTTTAGAAAATATCTTTCTTATCAAAAAGATATAAAATATTAGAGAATTGTTCAATCCCTAGAAGATATTTTGAGATCTTTTTATCTACATATCAAAGGTTTCTTGGATCAAAAGATTCCCATTTTCAAATTCTCTTATAAAAATTTATTCACTCAAGATTTCAGACGACTCCTCATGAAGGACTATATAGAAATAAGTGAAAAAATACAATGTGAATGGATGGAGTAGGAGAAAGAAAGATATTTGGGCCTCATATCAGTGAGGATATGGAAAATAACATTATATCCATTCAGTATCACATCAAAGAAGCTCATTGATGATATAAAAGTTATGTTGACAATAGTCGCTGAGGTCTATAATTCATATTTTGGCATAAGTTCTTTCTATGAATTTCTCCATGAATTAACACTATGAGATTTGGAAATTATAGAAATTTTATTCCAAGGCATATTGGTCCCTTATAAATTTATTATTGAGTATATAAAATAACTTATCACATTGAGATTTCACCTAACATTGATTAGGTTCTCAATGCCTTCCATGTATTTTTCCTATGAAAGTATATAGCTAACCCTACAGTAGTACTGAACTGAGATGTAAAAACATTAAAGACCGATATATCCTATTAAGAAAAACTACTAGAAATATTGGATAATAGAGATAAAGTCCTATGAAACAAGATAACTCATATGGTTGATGTTATAGAGAGAAATCAGATATTTGAAGAAGCTAACTGGGAACTGGAGGATGTGATGAAACCAATATACCCCCATTTTTTTGTCAACATAATTTAACATAGAAGGTAAAATTAATTTTAAGGGTTATTAAATAACCCACTTTATTTTATCATAATTTTCCTTGAAAGAAAATTGATGTTTCCAATAGTGTGTATTACACAGAACCTGAGTTTAAATAATGTGTGTTATACTATTGGAATATTATTATTTTTAATTTTTATAACTTAGATATTGAATTAGAAGGTATGAATATTAGTAACCAAAATATAAAATTTATGTATTATATTCCTAAACAATAAAATTATTTATTAATCCTTATAAAATAAGCAATCAATATTTAGTAATGTAATTTTATAGTTGAAAAATCCATTTTGACCAAAAATGGTTTTTTTATAAATAAATTTTAAAAAATTTGAAATTTTATTTTATAAAATCTATTTATTTTTTTTCCAATCATCATAAAATAAGACTCTTAAAGATCACATTTTTTATATTTTTCTAAAAATATTTTTTCATTTGAACGGTAAAAAATAATGATTTTTGAAAAAATGTTATTTCATTTCGTTAAATTATATAATTTAAATGTGAAAATATTTTTTAAATTTTATATTAATTTAAATTAAAAATTATTTAATTTTATATAATCGAATTAATTATATAGGACCAGTATAAGGTTTTTTAAGAAAATTTTTAGCTATAAAAAAACTTATAAAAAAATAATTATAAATTTATAATAAATTTTAATTCTTCCAATTGTAGAAATTGAAAATTAAAAAATGCTTTCAATATTTATAATTATTTTTTTCTAGTTTGGTAAATAGGGCCCATTTATTTTTTTTCATTTTAATAGTTAACATGGTAAATATTTTTCTCCTCGATGAGGGAAAAATAGTTAAAAATAGTAAAAATAATAGAATTATGCCTAAAAATAACAACTATAATTGTCTTTAATAAATTATATGAAAATAGTCTAAGATTTCACATCAAATTTTACAAAATATGGTAACTTGGTACAATTTTTCTTTGATTATGAACTTTATATTATATTACGTAAAGAATAAATCTAGAATGTCAAATTTTTTGTTTTAATCACTCAAATAATTTATGATTTGTATAAAAGGAGTGTAGGTTCTTTTATAAATTCTTATTTGAAATATGAATGAATTATTTTTTTCATATAAATTCATTTTTAATTTTATGTTATGGAATATTTAACTTAAATGTATATATAATGCAGACACTTAACTTTTTCATGTAATAGGAAAATCGTATAAATAATTTTAGAAATATTAAAAGTAATGAAATTTGGATAAATTATTGTGTCTTGTTTATTTTTTAGAAAAATTTAACATATTAGTGATTTTTAGAAATTTTGTATTCAAATTAAATTTCACTCTTTTCTTCTTTAAAAGCAACCAATTCGAATAGTCACAAAAATGACATTAATAGTATATTATGTTAAATAATATATTACTAAATGAATTAAATTTAATAAAAAAATTATATTCAGATATGTTAATGTTATATGGTATAGAATATTAACCATTTTCCAATTATTTTTCACCTTTCCCTTTTATAGTATAATTTTTATCCTCTAAAAATAAAAAAACATTAATATCATGGTAAATGTCAAAACTATTAATGGTTGTTAAAACTAAGAGATAAGAGTTTATAAAAATCCTAAAATTCTATTAATTTTACTATATTAGTGTATTTATTATTATAATCATCCTATATTAATAATTATTTCAATTTGTATTCTTTTTTACCTTGAAATTAATTTATATTAATTTAATACTTTAAGAAATAATAAGGGTCTCCCATCCCTCACTTAGAAATTTGTAACTTATCACCTACTTTATCCACAATGATTGATCACTCTATATCAATCAATCCATAAAATAATATCATAATACATTCCTAAAAAAATATCTTGTAACTTATTTTTAATTCATATTAAATCTTTTCAAGGGTTAATGTTTAAGCCAATGAGGTTTCTCATTGAAGAGGTATGACTCTTATTCATGTACTTTCAAATTTATCTCTTCTTCTACCTCAACAAAATATATGGTATTCAATGTAAAATAATTAATTTATTATATTAAATATACTTTATTTTTTTTATTTAATAACCACCATCTTCATGATTTTCTTCCTATATAAATGAAAACCTCATTCATTCATACATACGATTTACCCTCTACACGTAGCGGTGTAATTCATTTTTCATAACCATTTTTCATGGATGTTTATAAATATTGAAATAATAAATTTATATTATTTTTATATATTTATTAACATTCTGTATATTATGGTACAATGATCTATGTAAGAATAATACAACTTCCAAACCAAAACTTTCATGAGAAACGAAACAATCAACACCCTTAAATGAATATTTTAATAAGTAATTATTAATAAATTAGTTTTTAAATGTTATAAATGGATCATATAAAATTTTATAAATATTAATATTTTTTATATATATAATTAATTTATAATTATTATATATGAGGTTAGATGGCTTATAGAGAAATTTATTCACGATGTAATAGATTTGTGTTTCAATCCCATTTAATCAGGATTGTTTTTGCCTAAATTTATATTGGGAAAATTATATGATTATTATTTGATAAAACCATTTAATTTTATTTTACTCTCTTTATTCATTTATTTATAAATTATCAGTACCTTTTTACTATCTTTTCAACTTAATATGGTTGGTAAAATACTTTTATAAAAAATATACTTTATTTCCTCTTTCATTAGAAACATTTTTCATCCATGTCCTTCTATTCCTTGAAATATTTTAAACAAATTTTACTATTTTCCAAATATTTATTAAAATAGTTTTTACACATGCTTTAATTTGTATAAAAATATGCAATGGAACCTTAGTGTCATTTTCTTATAAGGTACTTTTTATTTTTTACTAAAAATGTGGCAGTAATGTTTATTTTAATATACTCAGCATGAATAAAATTCACCCCTTTCATGACCAGTCAAAGATTCAAAAATTCATTTGCATGTTTCTATTTTTTTTATGAAGAAAAGTTTTTAACTATATTTTGGTAATTTTTATATTATAGATAAGTGATTTAAAAAAATGGTATTTTCCTCAAAAAATATTCTAGTATTCTTTTAATTGAATTTTTAATCTTTGATAACATCCTTAGATATTAAATATGATTCACTATGGATGTGACTCTATTAAATAACCATTATTATTTATATATATGGTTTACTATTATACAGATAAAATATCAATGAAACTTATTTTATTTTCTATGGTTTATGTTATGATGGAACGATAAATGTTTTCATGATCATGTAAAATACATATGAATGGATTATGAATATGTGATTGGAGGGATCAAAATTATATTACCCAAAAATTCATTAGGTAAAGATTAATGTTTTATGAGATCAAATAGTTCATGGGAGTTCATTCAAAGAAAAAAAATTGTACATGGGAAGTTATCCCAAGACCAGAAAATAAGGTACATAAGACGTTGTCCCTAGCCGAAAGTAGGTACATGATCATTCATTTCATCCCAAAAAAACCATGAATTTCATAGTTGTATTCCTGAAATATTATTTATATGATTATTATTATTCCACACTTTATACCTCTATTTTATGACATGATATTATGCTAGTGTTATACTCTGATTTCTGTGGTTCTTTGATTTTGTTATGATTCATGTCATACAATCTACCAAAATTTATATTATGGATCCTAATTTTGATATTTAAATTTATGGGTAGAGTATTAAAATTTTAATTTCATGTTCTCATAACTTATAATCATGTTATAATTAAATGATCAATGTTATTTCACATGTTTACACTTACTGATCATATGAGCTCACCCTTTCTTAGGTTTCCTTTTCCCTAAGAAATGAAAAAGGGTTTAAATGTTAAAATACTAAAAAGCATTCTAATTATACATAATAAAATATAATATGATGTATATAATTTTTTTCTCAGTTATTTATGTATCCAAGAATCCCTGAATACTGAATATTTTTGGTTCTAGCTTTGATTTTAATAGTATGTAATGAATATTCATATAATAATATGTAATATTTTTTTATGAAATAATTTGATGCTATATATAAATTCATTAATAAAAAAAAATAATGATACAATAGATAAATGTAACACCCCAAGCTTCTACGGTACGCTTCTCTTTGAATAATGCGATAGCGTGTGTTGTACGCAACACCGAGTTCTAACAACCAATCAAACTAGCCGTTATGAATAGTAATACCTACTTTTTGAAATTATTTATATATCTTATATTTCATAATGGTCTTAATTTTTGGATTTGTAATATCTAACTTAGCCTAAGATGAAATTTTGGTACTTTTCGGATAACTTTAATATTTTGATGAATAGTGAAAATTACTAAATTTTAATTAAAAACAACTTTTTTAATCAAAATAATTAATAGTGATAAATAATGAATTTTAGTGGTTTTAAAGTATATTTAGAATATATTTTTACCATTTAATATAATGTTGTTCATTGGACATAATTTTACAATTAAACCGAACATAAAGAAGTGTCAATCTTTTGATAGTTATTATCTCTTAAAAACACGCTTTTTATTTTGACAGCGGGAATTAATTTTAAATTAATTTCTTCCACTTCTGTGTTTTGAATTTAGAAAAATGGATTCAATATTTGGAATCAGGATTTCCAAATTGTGTAAATAGGTAACTTTTATTTTTAGACATTTTGAATAATTACTGTGGTAAATATTTTATTTACCATGGTTAAGGGTAAATCTGGTAAATAAGGGTTAAAAAATAATATTATAATAATAATAAATTACCATAAAACGTGTCCTATCATTATTGGTTGATACATGTTCGACCATAGGCATCTTTGGGTCGATTTTGGGACCCCATGGTGCCACTTGTAGGTGATAGGGACATTTTTTTTAATTAAGTTAAAATGAATACAAAAATGACACAAGCATATATCTTTTAGAAAAACAATTATTAAATAGGGTTATATATGTTTTATTTTAGAATATAAATATTTATTAGAAAGATAAAAGTATTTCCTACATAATGATATTTTATTTATAATTTTTAGACATTAACTGATTTAATTTATTTATGACACAATGATGATGTAGTAATTACTATAATAGTGAAAAATTAAACTAATTGATATTATAAATACCCAAATAAATACATTATGAAACTTTTAATGAATTAAACTAATTTTCTAGGATAATATGATATATTAGGATTTATTTAATTGACTTTTTTCGAAGTAATCAATCTTTTATGAGTTTCACTAAAATCAACTATTGAATAGTGTCAAAATTGACATAAAAGAGTTCTTAAAACAAATATTATGTTATTAATTGATATTAAATTCCTAAAAATCTAGGATTCGGCCAAGAGACTTATATCATGATAGGTTCATCATTAATGGACCACTTGGGGGTCGCTTGGATGTATGTAGTATGTTTATTAACCATATTATATAAAAATACAAAGAGACATTGTAAAAGTGAAACTAATTAACTTAGAGTTAATACTTAAAGATAAAGTTAATTTAAGTACCCAAACCTGTCTAAATTATATTGGTTGAGTTGTTTTAGATCCATCCCCACCTTAAAATTTAAATAATAAACTTTGGAACCATTAGAAACCGAATATGAATATTTCTAGCTTTTCCAAAGGTGCCCCTCACCCCTCTTATAAAAGGGAACTCCTCCTTCTCATTTCATCACACCTTCAAAGCCTTTTGGTTCGGCCAAACTCTGCCCAAATACTCTCCCAACTTCCCTCTCTACAACCTAGGGGACTTAGTTTGATCAGAAAGACAACCTAAGGATCCATTTTGATCAAATCAAAAGGAATAACCCGAAGAAGAGGTAATGATTTCACCACCCATTTCCAAGTTCATTTCTTCTTCCACTTCTTTTTCCTTTGTTGTTACCATTCTAAAATAATAACTCCAGTATCATATATATACTGTGATGTTATTATAAATATGGTACAACCATATTCAGTATTCTATCCACCCTTTGAATAACATGTCACCATATGTGCGTACGTACGGCTTACCGTCTCCACGTCGTGGTGTAATTGTTATTCAATATAATATTATTTGGATGGGTATAATAATGATGTGTAACTCATGTAAATAATAAATATAAGATGTTAATTATTCTGTATATATGATATAACATCCATTTATATATTATCAAAAGAATGATATTGTCGCTCGTGCGTACGTACGGACTACCGTCTCCACGAACGCGATAAGATTCATTCTCCATCGTATCCATTCAAGTATAATTATCATTTGATGATTTAAAAATGATGTTTAAGGACTTGATATAATTCTGGATATTAATAATATACAACCTATCCATTACAAACATGGCTTACGTAACAAAACATATAAAAGAAAACAAGTAAGTTAACACCCGAAACAATGATAATACTAAGATATTATTATCAAATCAATATTAAAAGATCATATATGATATCATATTAATGTATATGATTCTTGTATAATTTAATAACAATTATTTCACCATTATACAGGAGGTTAACCTACCCCAACCATAGAAAAGTACAAGGTAAGGGGTTTTCATCTCACTCCTTATTCCCGTGAGATTCATGCCATATTGCCACCATCACCTTTTGTGTGGTGTATGTACTGCCCATAATTATATTCTTTGTATAATACACTCTAATTTATGTGTATTTACATATTCATTTTATGATACCTCTTTCATTTGTTGTATGTTTCATAAGTTACCATATTGGTAAGGGTTATTTCACAATCTCTTCATTATCCGAGGTTGTTTATATGTAATAATCTACTGGGATCTCTTTATCATCCACATCCATGTTTCTTCAAAATGTATTTCAAAACATTTTTATTATTTACAAGAATATGGGTTAAAGTCATTTATACCCTTTTTTGACTTTTTATAAGAGGAATCTCTCCGTCGCTTTCAAAACAAGGTCCTTTTTAACCTTTTCGACAGAATTAAGGTAAGAATGTTTTTTTAACTTATACGGTGAGTGCGGTTATTTTATGCCGTTATAAAATCTTCAAAGTTTTCCTTACAAGCTTATAAGAATATTTTCAAGAAAATGTTTTATTTTATAGGGCTCTTAAATGATTTCAAAAATAGAAAGAGATATTTCTCCAAAAAGTGTTTTGATTTCATCTATGTCAACATCCTTTGATGGATTTTACGCTTATTTGGAGTTGATTAATTATGATACAAAACTTCTATATTGTATTGAAGGTTTTGTGATATGTTTGACTGTGGATGTGCTATTTTTATAGCATTCATAGTTTATGGTGAAATTATTGACATTTCGTATGCGTTTTTTTAAAGACGAATGTTTATGTTATGTTTAAACCTTTTCATATGGGAATGCATTGGACTTAATATGTGACGGGTGGAGCCCTCTATAGTTCCTCGATGCATCGGTAGGTCTCAAGAGACAAACTAGTGTCTTGGCACAAGGCCTTGACAAAATCTTATTTGTAGTCTTGGAACGAGGCCTTGGCTATGTGGTTATGATAGTACGACATTATGCATTCCAACATTATGAAAGTGGTTAGTGATTTTTCATGTGATTATTCGATTAGTAGAATATCCATGTGAATGAGTAAATGGAATTATTTCATTTTATTTATGCCATACAATGTTGAAATTTCAAGTTTGAAAGGCTGTTGTTTTAGTTATACATTTCCTTAAATGTTTATTCTCATTTATGAAAGTTTCCGCTATATTGTTATCCTTACTGGGCATTTGAGCTCACCCCTTTTCTCTGTTTTATTTTTCCCAGGAAGTGAAGAAGTAAATTATGAATGACCTGCAGTGATATTATGTGGGGATATGAGTGTGGTTTATGGAGACAATATGTTTTTGTAGTAGTTTTTCATTTTATGATATAATGTAAGACATATGAATATATCTAGTGTTTCCAAGGCTACTAAACCAATCGGTCTTTCGAGATTTGATCTTTCTTGTGATCATGCCAATGTTATGTAATAATGCACCGACTCTGGGTAACTAGGGTCGGTGCGTTATAATTGGTATCAGAGGAAGTTTAGTACAAACCTTGGAAGCTAGATTTAGATAAACTCTGATTAGAGCACGTCTACCTAAGATGAACTTTGAGGATTAGTATAGAAGAACTTCCTAGAATTTTGGAATTGTAGAGATTTTGTGAGTTTTATGAGAAATACATCCCTGTCTGGATACGAGCAGGTAGAGGCGGCTCTGGCACAGATGTACCTAGGTGTAAAACATGAAAACACCACTTTGAGCTAGACTCGAACGGGAACTGGTGCACGACAACGGGCCTTGCTGCACTCTTGGTTACGACACTCCCGTGGGATATGCTTAGGATAACTCTCATTTTCTTTACAAATCATTATGAAGGGTTTATGAGTATATAATTCCTCAAAGAAAACATTTTTATGATTATGGATTATATCCATAAATAGTTCAATTTATGTTAAGTGTTTTATAAGTATGGGATTATGTATTTTGATTCATAAACTGATCTAGTTTATGCCATTGTTTAGAAATGGCGCCTAGTGGAAGAAATGGAAACTATATCAATGCACAAACTCCATGTAGGGATTGCCCTCCTGCTCAAGATAATTATAGTGGAGCTGGTGATGCAACTGGTGCCGATCAGCTAATCACCATACTGGGACAACTCACTCAGGTTATGAATAATAACCTAACCCGTATGGAGCACCCTGATCCACAGCGTGGAGGATCAATGTTAGATCGATTCATGAGGAAACAACCACCAACGTTCAATGGGAGTACAAATCCCTTAGTAGCTGAGCAATGGATAAATTCCCTAGAGAAAATATTTCAGGCTTTGGGGAGCAGTGAAAGGGAAAAAGTTATCATGGTAGTTTACCACCTCACTGGAGTTGCTGATCAATGGTGTTCATTGATTCAAAACATGAAGGAAGATGATGAATTATAAAATATGGAATGGAGGGAGTTCAATGATCTGTTTTTAGAAAAATACTTTCCTCGCGACCATCGAGCAGATATGGAAAGACAATTTCTAAGTCTGAGACAGAAGGAGGATGATAATGTCACAAAGTATGAGGATAAATTTACAAGGATACCAAGGTATACTGGTGATTATATATGTAACCCAAGAAGTAAGATTGATCGTTTCTTTGATGGGTTAAAACCATTTCTCCGTCGAGCATTAGTCTCACAATCATTTTCATCGTACGAAGACATTGTCTCATGTGATATCAAGACCGAAAAGGAATTCTCTAAGTCTTATGACTTTAAAGAAAAGCAAGAGAAGAAGAGACCTGATGATCAATCTGGGAATGGAAATAAGGGGAAGAAGGGAAAGGTTGAATATCCATCTTGTGGTAAATGCGGGAAGAAAAATCCTGGTACTTGCTTGAAGGGAATGGGAGTCTGTTACAAGTGTGGTGAAAAAGGCCACCAAGCTCATGATTGCAAGGGGAAGAAGGAAGCTACCAATGTTCAGTGATACAATTGGAGGGAAATGGGGCATTATGCAAATGCATGTCCTAAGCGTCAGGAGAACTTACCTCAGAAAAGGCCAAGGGATCAAGGCCAGGCTTATGCTATCACTACTGCTGAGGTAGAAGCTCTGAAAGACGTGATGGCAGGTAATTTAATGGTTTCCTCAAGTTTATAAAATGCATTATTTGATTCTTGATCATCGAATTGTTTCATATCTTCCCAGTTTGCTAAGAAAATTAGATATTTCCAATTTGATTTAATAAGGGAGTTGTCAGTTAAAACTCCTAAGGGAAGTATCATTGCAACAAAGTTTTGTGAATCAGTCCCCATTAGAGCACATAAATGTTCGTTATCTGCTGATCTCATCGTCATACCTATGATTGAGTTTGATATAATCCTCGGTATGGATTGTCTTTCGGACTATGATGCGAAGATTTATTGTAAGAAGAAAGAGGTTACGAATCTTGATGATAATGATAAGGAACACCTTATCTTTAAAGCATAATCGTCACCACCTAATTCTTATTTAGATCCACCCCCAGTAGCTCATCTTATTCAATTATTGGGGAGGAAGAGAATGAAATAACTATCGTTGAGGAAAGGAATGTTCAAATAGAGGATGCACCTATTGTGAAAGAATTTGTAGATGTATTTCCGAAAGATTTACCTGGACATCCTCCAGAATGAGAAGTTGAGTTTTCCATTTATTTGATTCCTGGATCAAGGCCTATATCGAAGACCCCTTATAGAATGGCCACTGTAGAATTAGTTTAACTAAAGAAACAACTAGAGGAATTGAGTAATAAGGGATTTATTCGCCCTAGTGTTTCTCCATGGGGAGCCCCTGTTCTTTTTGTTAAAAAGAAAGATGGATCTATGAGGTTATGTATCGACTACAGGGAGATCAATGCTATAACGATAAAGAACAAGTATCCCCTACCTCGTATTGATGATTTATTTGTCAAACTTCATGGAGCTCAATACTTTTCAAAGATTGACCTTCGATCTGGATACCATCAGTTGTGTGTGAAGAAGGAAGAAATTCCGAAAACAGAATTTCGAACCAGGTACGGGCATTTCGAGTTTACTGTAATGCCGTTTGGATTGACTAATGCACCATCTGTATTCATGGATCTGATTAATAGAGTTTTCAAGGAGTATCTCGATGAATTTGTGGTGGTATTTATTGATGATATCTTGGTATACTCCAAATCCTACGAAGATCATGAAAATCACATGCGCATTATCTTGAAGACTCTGAGGAGGCATGAATTATATGGGATGTTTAGCAAGTGTGAATTCTGGCTTCAGGAGATTTCTTTTCTTGGCCATATTTTCTCTAAAGATGGAATCTCTGTTGATCCTTCTATGACCAAGGCAATCCAAGAATGGCCAGCACCTACGAGTATAACTGAGGTACGTAGTTTTATTTGTTTGGCAGGTTATTATCGACGTTTCTTCCAGAATTTTGCCCGATTGGCTAACCCATTGACGAAGCTCACACGTAAAGGGGTTAAATTTGTTTGGACAAAAGAGTGTGAAGAATGTTTCGAAGAACTGAAGAGAAGATTAGTCAATGCTCCTATATTGACTCTACCATCGGGGAATGATGGGTTCGTTATTTATAGTGATGCATCAAAGAAAGGACTTGGTTGTGTCCTTATGCAGAATGATAGAGTTATTGCCTATGCATCACGACAGTTGAAGATTCATGAACAAAAATATCATACTCATGATCTTTAGTTAGCATATGTGATATTTGCTTTGAAGATATGGAGGCACTACCTCTATAGTAAAAAATGTGAGATTTATACTGATCAGAAGAGTTTGAAGTATATTTTCTCACAAAAAGAACTCAACATGAGGCAAAGGAGATGGCTTGAATTACTCAAGGATTATGATTGTACGATACACTACCACCCGGGGAAAGCAAACAAGGTGGAAGATGCTTTGAGTAGAAAAGACCATGGAGTTTTGAACAATATGAGAATTGAAAGGGATCCAATTTTCATGGATCTAGTGAAGATGGACATGGGAATAACAAGGGAAGGTGAAACATAAATGCTTTTTCAAATGGTTGCCAAACCATCTTTACTAGAAAGGATTAAGAGTTCTCAGACCGATGATGAAGAATTACAAAAGAAGATTAAAGCTGTGAATGATGGGAGATTGAGAGACTTTGTGTATGAAGATGGAATTTTGAAATTCGGGAAGAGACTTTGTGTTCCCGATTTACCTGATCTAAAAAGGGAATTGTTGGATGATGCTCATAGTTCAAATTTCTCTATACACCCTAGGAGCACGAAAATGTATAGAGATTTGAAGGAACATTTTTGGCGGGACAACATGAAGAGGGAGATTGCTGATTTTGTGTCAAGATGTACGGTTTGTCAACAAGTGAAAGCTGGAAGGCAACAGCCTGGAGGAGTCATGCAACCTCTTCCCATACCGGAGTGGAAATGGGACAATATTACGATGGACTTTGTCATGGGGCTACCAAAGAATCCTAGAAGGAATGATGCAATATGGGTTATTGTTGATCATCTTACCAAGTCATCACATTTTCTTGATATAAGAGAAGATCTACCCCTGGAACGTCTAGCAAGACTATATACTAATGAAGTTGTGAGACTTCATGGAGTACCCCTATTGATTGTTTCTGATCGTGATCCCCGTTTTACTTCAAGATTTTGGAAAAGTCTTCAGAAATCCCTGGATACTGAACTTCATTTGAGCACTGCTTACCACCCTCAGACAGATGGACAATCAGAACGGACTATTTAGACCTTAGAAGACATGTTGAGATCTTTCTCACTTGACTTTCAGGGTATGTGGGATCAATATTTACCACTGGTAGAATTTTCATATAACAATAGCTTCCATTCGAGTATTCAGATGGCACCATATGAAGTGTTATATGGAAAGAGATGTCGTACACCAACCTGTTGGGATGACGTTGGTGAAAGAAAACTTGTAGGCCCAGAACTGGTGGAGGAAACGGTGGAAAAGGTGAAGGTAATCCAAAATCACATCAAAGCAGCTCAAAGTAGGCAGAAGAGCTATGCCGATAATCGAAGGAAGGATTTGGAATTTCAAGTCAGTGATCATGTTTTCCTGAAGGTATCTCCATGGAAGGGAGTCATTCGTTTTGGTAAGAAAGGTAAATTGAGTCCCAGGTAAATCGGACCCTTCTAAGTTCTAGAACGAATTGGGGTTTTAGCTTACCGATTGGCAATGCCGCCAAGTCTCTCCAAAGTTCACGATGTGTTCCACGTATCTCTGTTGAGGAAATACATGCCTGACCCAACGCATGTACTCACCTATGAGGAATTAGAACTGGAACCTAATCTTTCCTATTGTGAAGAGCCCATCAGGATTCTTGATATGAGAGAACAAGTACTGAGAAACCGGATGACGCGTCTGGTAAAAGTTTTGTGGAGAAACCATAAGATGGAAGAGGCAACGTGGGAACCCGAGGAACTTATGATGAAGAACCACCCGAGTCTTTTCATGTGGTAGTATTCTAGAAATTTCGAGGATGAAATTATTTGAAGGAGGGGAGAATGTAACACCCCAAGTTTCTACGGTACGCTTCTCTTTGAATAATGCGATAGCGTGTGTTGTCCGCAACACCGAGTTCTAACAACCAATCAAACTAGCCGTTATGAATAGTAATACCTACTTTTTGAAATTATATATATATATCTTATATTTCAAAATGGACTTAATTTTTGGATTCAGAATATCTAATTTAGCCTAAGATGAAATTTTGGTACTTTTCGGATAACTTTAATATTTTGATGAATAGTGAAAATTACTAAATTTTAATTAAAAACAACTTTTTTAATCAAAATAATTAATAGTGATAAATTATGAATTTTAGTGGTTTTAAAGTATATTTAGAATATATTTTTACCATTTAATATAATTTTGGTCATTGAACATAATTTTACAATTAAACCGAACAGAAACAAGTGTCAATCTTTTGATTGTTTTTATCTCTTAAAAACACGCTTTTTGTTTTGAAAGTGGGAATTAATTTTAAATTAATTTCTGCCACTTCTGTGTTTTGAATTTAGAAAAATGGATTCCATATTTGGAATCAGGATGTCCAAATTGTGTAAATAGGTAACTTTTATTTTTAGACATTTTGAATAATTATTGTGGTAATTATTTTATTTACCATGGTTAAGGATAATCTGGTAAATAAGGGTTAAAAAATAATATTATAATAATAATAAATTACCCTAAAACGTGTCCTAGCCTTATTGGTTGATACGTGTTCGACCATAGGCATCTTTGGGTCGATTTTGGGACCCCATGGTGCCACTTGTAGGTGATAGGGACATTTTTTTAATTAAGATAAAATGAATACAAAAATGACACAAGCATATATCTTTTAGAAAAACAATTATTACATATGGTAATATATGTTGGATTTTAGATTATAAATATTCATTAGAAATATAAAACTATTTAATACATAATGATATTTTATTTATAATTTTTAGACATTAAATGATTTAATTTATTTATGACACAATGATGATGTAATAATTACTATAATAGTGAAAAATTAAACTAATTGATATTATAAATACCCGAATAAATATAATATGAAACTTTTAATGAATTAAACTAATTTTCTAGGATAATATGATATATTAGGATTGATTTAATTGACTTTTTTAGAAGTAATCAATCTTTTATGAGTTTCAAAAAAATCATCTATTGAATAGTGTCAAAATTAACATAAAAGAGTTCTTAAAACAAATATTATATTATTAATTGATATTAAATTTCTAAAAATCTAGGGTTCGGCCAAGAGACTTATATCATGATAGGTTAATCATTAATGGACCACTTGGGGGTCTCTTGGATGTATGTAGTATGTTTATTAACCATATTATATAAAAATACAAAGAGACATTGTAAAAGTGAAACTAATTAACTTAGAGTTAATACTTAAAGATAAAGTTAATGTAAGTACCCAAACCTGTCTAAATTATATTGGTTGAGTTTTCTTCGACCCATCCCCACCATAACATTTAAATAATAAACTTTGGAACCATTAGAAACT
Organism: Viscum album; assembly: GCA_963277665.1. NCBI lineage: Eukaryota > Viridiplantae > Streptophyta > Magnoliopsida > Santalales > Viscaceae > Viscum > Viscum album. The sequence continues at coordinate 952,943,514 of OY728143.1, read as the reverse complement.
GAATATTAATATTTCTACCTTTTCCAAAGGTGCCCCTCACCCCTCTTATAAAAGGGCACTCCTCCTTCTCATTTCTTCACACCTTAAAAGCCTTTTGGTTCGCCGAAAATCTTCCCAAATACTCTCCCAACTTCCCTCACTACAACCTAGGGGCCTTAGTTTGATCAGAAAGCCAACCTAAGGAGCCCTTTTGATCAAATCAAAAGGAAGAACCCGAAGAAGAGGTAATGATTTCACCACCCTTTTCCAAGTTCATTTCTTCTTCCACTTCTTCTTCCTTTGTTGTTACCATTCTAAAATAATAACTCCAGTATCATATATATACTATGATGTTATTATAAATATGGTACAACCATATTCAGTATTCTATCCACCCTTTGAATAACATGTCACCATACGTGCGTACGTACGACTTACCGTCTCCACGTCGTGGTGTAATTGTTATTCAATATAATATTATTTGGATGGGTATAATAATGATGTGTAACTCATGTAAATAATAAATATAACATGTTAATTATTCTGTATATATGATATAACATCCATTTATATATTATCAAAAGAATGATATTGTCGCTCGTGCGTACGTACGGACTACCGTCTCCGCGAACGCGATAAGATTAATTCTCCATCATATCCATTCAAGTATAATTATCATTTGATGATTTAAAAAATATGTTTAAGGACTTTATATCATTCTAGATATGAATAATATACAACCTATCCATTACAAACATGGCTTACATAACAAAACATATAAAAGAAAACAAGTAAGTTAACACCCGAAACAACGATAATACTAAGATATTATTATCAAATCAATATTAAAAGATCATATATGATATCATATTAATGTATATGATTCTTGTATAATTTAATAACAATTATTTCACCATTATACAGGAGGTTAACCTACCCCAACCAAGGAAAAGTACAAGGTAAGGGGTTTTTATCTCACTCCTTATTCCCGTGAGATTCATGCCATATTGCCACCATCAGCTTTTGTGTGGTGTATGTACTGCCCATAATTATATTCTTTGTATAATACACTCTAATTTATGTGTATTTACATATTCACTGTATGATACCTCTTTCATGGGTTGTATGTTTCATATGTTACCATATTGGTAAGGGTTATTTCACAATCTCTTCATTATCCGAGGTTGTTTATATGTAATAATCTACTGGGATCTCTTTATCATCCACATCCATGTTTCTTCAAAATGTATTTCAAAACATTTTTATTATTTACAAGAATATGGGTTAAAGTCATTTATCCCCTTTTTTGACTTTTTATAAGAGTAATCTTTCCGTCGTTTTCAAAACAAGGTCCTTTTTAACCTTTTCGACAGAATTAAGTTAAGAATGTTTTTTTAACTTATACGGCGAGTGCGTTTATTTTATGCCGTTATAAAATCTTCAAAGTTTTCCTTACAAGCTTATAAGAATATTTTCAAGAAAATGTTTTATTTTATATGGATCTTAAATGATTTCAAAAATAGAAAGAGATATTTCTCCAAAAAGTGTTTTGATTTCATCTATGTCAACATCCTTTGATGGATTTTACGCTTATTTGGAGTTGATTTATTATGATACAAAACTTCTATATTGTATTGAAGGTTTTGTGATATGTTTGATTGTGGATGTGCTATTTTTATACCATTCATAGTTTATGGTGAAATTATTGGCATTTCGTATGCTATTTTTTAATACGAATGTTTATGTTATGTTTAAACCTTTTCATATGGGAATGCATTGGACTTAATATGTGACGGGTGGAGCCTGCTATAGCTCCTCGATGCATCGGTAGGTCTCATGAGACAAACTAGTGTCTTGTCACAATGCCTTGACAAAATCTTATTTTTAGTCTTGGCACGAGGCCTTGGCTATGTGGTTATGATAGTCTGGCATTATGCATTCCAACATTATGAAAGTGGTTAGTGATTTTGCATGTGATTATTCGATTAGTAGAATATCCATGTGAATGAGTAAATGGCATTATTTCATTTTATTTATGCCATAAAATGTTTAAAGTTAAAGTTTGAAAGGTTGTTGTTTTATTTATACATTGCCTTAAATGTTTATTCTCATTTATGAATGTTTCCGCTATATTGTTATCCTTACTGGGCATTTGAGCTCACCCCTTTTCTATGTTTTATTTTTCCCAGGAAGTGAAGAAGTAAATTATGAATGACCTGTAGGGATATTATGTGGGGATATGAGTGTGGTTTATGGATACAATATGTTGTTGTAGTAGTTTTTAATTTTATGATGTAATGTAAGACTTATGAATATATCTAGTGTTTCCAAGGCTACTAAACCAATCAGTCATTCGAGATTTGATCTTTCTTGTGATCATGCCAATGTTATGTAATAATGCACCAACTCTGGGTAACTAGGGTCGGGGCGTTATAATAAAACCACCATGCCTTACTGAAGAGATTGGTATGTCTAAGGAGACTTGGAAAGGAACTAATAGGGGTAACCATCCATGAAATTCACCATTAATCCCATCCCACAGGGATACTCAAAATAAGATCCCTAAACCCCAAAAAACACCAAACAACTCGAAAAACCAACTAGAACACATCTAAATAACCCAAATCCCCAATGTAAAAAGATCCATTTTAGGTATCCCCACAATTTTAAACTTATATTAAAATTATGAAATAAGGGAAACACTTCTACTAATTTACCACTACTAAAGATATGACTCATCTAATGAAAATCACCTGAAATAAGGGAGTCACACACCAACCGAAATTACCATATATAGATAAAACAATAATAAATACAATGAACCGCAACCTTAATAAATCAATAACCACAAATGAAACTCATTCTTAAACCCCAATTAATAAAAAACCAAAAAAAATGGGGACAAAATTCCTAAACAAAGCTCATGAAAAACAATTGGAGGTTTGGACCCCTGTCCCCGCACTCTACATGGGTGAATCTAGACCCCATCCTTGGGAAACTATCACAAATAGTTCCTTTTAAAAATCTATAAACATAATGTTCTTCCCAATAAGAAATTATAGTCCATGTTTCCGGACCATATACCCAATGGTCTTGCAAATATTATCAAATGATAATCTTAGTTCAAATGACTAAACATCCATAAAACTAAAATACTTACGGAAAAAGATTCCACTAATCCTACTCATGGCCACAAATAACTAACATTATATAAAATAATAAGGAGGTAACAAAATATTAAACCCAACTGGAGGACCTCACAACACAATGACACCCAAAATTCATAAAAATCAAAACCACCAAAACTACAACCATCAAAATCCAAACTAAACTCCATCACACACAAAATATTATATCATCCCATATAAATCCAAATAATTCTAGAAAAACAAACCCCATATAGAAACCTAAGGTCCCAACAATTTCATTATTCATCCAAATTATTTTTTATTTATTCATCACTGACTAACTCAAATTAAAATTAAACCAACTCAAGGAACATATAAAATAGTTCCAAAAGGAGATAATGTTCTGAATCCACAATTTTGTTTATTTTTATAGTTGATTTTTTAACAAGAAATATGTTTTCAAATATATGACAAGATTCACCATGAGGATCATCCTTGATGAAAATAATTCTATATTATATCTTTACCTTTATGGGGGCATACAATAACCATCACATGAAATGAATAAAAAAATTTATACCTCTCAATCTGAACTAAAATAATTCGGTTACTATTATTGTATGCATCCAAAGACATAAAATTCTCAAAAATAAAAAATAATAATAACATATCACAAAAATCAATTTTTTCAAAGGAATTATTTTAAAAACCATTTACCATTATTTCAAAAAAAATAATCCTTATAAAATTCTGAATTTCCTTTTTAAAGAGATCCATAATCACTTCAAGAAATAATTATAATTTAAAAAAAATATATGTTAAATAAGTTAATTTTATGAAAATTATATTAAATATAATTTTTTTTCAAAAACGTTTTTAATACCATAATTAAATTTACCACTTTTTAAAATATTTCTGGTAAAACATTAAAATCATTTCAAAGAAAGTATTGTAATTTTAGTTTTAAAACCAATGGTCAATGAAATTAACACCTTTTATCAATACAAAAATATTACTCTTTAATCATAAACATGGAATAAATATACACAAGGAAACACTTAAAAAATACATTTAAATAAAATTAAGTTATTATAAAATCCCACATCAATTCATAGGTAATGATTGGGAACCACATTAGGAGTGAATAATAACTAAGGGGGATAAAATTAAAAAAACTGGGAGGGGTGAAGAGATTTATATATTTTGGAGACATAGTTTTTATGAAATTATCAAAAAATATTGAAATCCCTCTAATGATTATGAAATCATATTTATGGTATTTTCATGGTTTGATAGACATTTTTTGATTAAATATGTAGCTCCAATTATACATTCGATTCATCGAAAAGTGAAATGGAAACCCCAAAATCACTTACCAAACTCATTTGGGATTTAATTTCAATTCAAATATATCATAATAACACAAAACGAGTAATGAATTAAATTAAATTAAAGGATCAACCATAACTACCATTGGTGACTAGATGTTCATAACAAGGAAAAGTGTGCCAAACAGTTTCCCATACACTCCACTCATATCTTGACACCCTTATCTCTATATTACAAAGAGACGTCCCAAAAATAGAAAGAAGGTAATCACATGAATATATGAATTTATAAGTCATAATATCAGATACCATTTTTAATTATTATTCCACGATATAAAAACATGAATATTACAACCTTTTTTATGAATAGTTATAACATTACACAAACACACACACAGGGACCATGATAACTTAGTTCCTTTGGAATCCTAGAACACAATACTCATAATTTTCTAAAATATCTTCAATGTCACCCATGTAGATCTTCCCCTTTAGTACTCTTAAAAAACACCCTAACTAAACCATTCTTCATAACCTATGGAATTGAAACATAAGAAATGGTGATATTTGATGCTATGTAAGGGTAAATAAGGGAGATACAAAAGAAAACATGAATATATGCGTGTGAGAACATGATCATAACATATAAAAATAATACCATGAATATAAATTATATAATATTGAGTCATGGCCTATAGATTGGAACTTCATAATAAATTATTCATAAGGAAATCAAATAACATGAGCTATGAGAGCATACAATTATCATAAGACATATATTTGTGGAATATATATCAGTTTTAACCTTGTGAACGTGTATAAAATTAAAATAGGATCACTAATTATGTTTAAGACACGAAATCACATCCTCCTCTAAAATTATAGACATACAACCATGTCTTCACATTATGTTATTAGAATGAATAACATTTCCACACATAACATTATGGATATTAAAGACAGGTACATATATAGAATTATAAAAATGTAATCATGTTTTGTCATTAAATATTTACTCAGGATTTATCCATAATTTCCCAATACACTAGAGAGTTATTTAGGTCCCATCAATATTATAATGAAAACTATATTTATTTGTACTATAAGATCATAGAACATTAATCATATCAAAACCCATGAAATGAAATGGGTTACATAAACATCTCATCATATCGTAATTTATAGAAAATAAACTAGTTTAATGACCATACAATTATTTCATCATAGAATAACCCAATTAATAATAAAGTGGTATTGACAATAATTTAATCACTAAATAGACCATAGAAAAAGAAAAAGCTTTCATAATAAATTTTCAATGTTTAACATGTGGAAGAGAAACATGTTTAATAAACATCATGACTTCATAAAGATAAAATATTCCTAGAAATATTAATAATGGAATCCTTGGATAATATCCCTGATAAGGTATAAGTAACATCAATGAATTTCATCTTAGATGGACAATGATTTTGATTAATAATTTAAAACATTTCTTGAAGAATATATCCTTTATTATTTACAATAAAACTCTTTAAAACCAAAATGATCTTGGAAATATTTTTATTTTGAAATAAACAAGAAAATATACAAATTGGTCTTCAAAAAAATAATGCACATTACTATGGGATTTTTTTCATTCCACACACGTTAAAACAATGATTTATTTCAAATTTTTGGTAAAAGAAAAACCAGTATTTTTTTTAAAATACATGATGATTCATTTAAAAAAATTATTAAAAAATAAAAATATGATTCAAATTTATTTTTAAAATCATAGATAAAATAATAAGATATTTTTTTAATATTTTATTAGAAATCATGTTCTTGGAAGATTTTTTTTTGAAAAGATGGTTTTTGTTAAAAACAATTTTTTAAATCATGATTATATAAAGAGTGGAAAATGAATGGAAGAAATGCATTCTTTAGAAATAAATTGAGGAGAATAAAATAATTGACTTTATTAAGATATGGGTAATAAATATTTATCATCAGAAACATAATCATAAATAATTATAATAAACAATATCATTATAACATAAAATCTTTTCCACATTGGTGAGTTTGAATCATAATCCCCATGAAGAAATAATAGAAAACGGACATAAAATATCATGAGGAAAAATAAATTCATGATATTACATATAAAGGGGATTTATATACACCTTATAAAATAATATAGACTCATATAATACTATACATCTCCAAGAAACAAAATTGAGATAAAAATTAATCACCACTTTAGTAATATTTTTAATCATAATCCCTAATAAATCATGACATCGACTGAAATATTAAATATCCAAAATATAGTGGAGCACATGATAAAAAATTCATAGGGGAAGTACATGCACTACCAAAAATAAATGAGTGATAAATTTTTATATGTATCTATGAAATAAAATAGAGACTATAAATCCATTTCTGTAATTCTTGATATCATTCTCTATCGTTCAAACATAATCCTCTTTAGGTATACTCTAGATGTTTTCACCAAAAGGTTTCCAATGTTGGATTTACTTCCAAAATATGGCTCTAGGATGATAGAAGGAAGTTAAAATGTGATTTGGGTAGGGCATGGAAAAACCAAAAGGGTTTGGTGGTGTGAGTAATAGAGGAGAATGGGTGGCCTTTTATAAGAGACGTGAGTGTAAAACCTATAAAGTTTTTAAAATAATGTATTAAACCCATGTTTGTTTCATTTCACAAGGATCCAAATAAAATTATTCTATATCTGAGAAGATAAGTGTTCAAATTATTTATATAAAATGGGGTTTACATATGTTTTGGGTAAGTGTTTACCCTTAAATTTTTAGTTTGACCCTCCAGTAAATCCATTGTTTCCTTAAACACTATAAATATTTTATACTATTTTTACTATTCATTTTGGTCCGAAATTATGTTTCCAGTATTAGATAATATAAAATATCCTTATTCTAAATATGGAATAAAATTTTCAAATTCCATTCCTTGAAGTGTAAAATGTTAATTTAAAATTAAACCCACATACCTAATAGGAAAGTAGGGTTTTAATGAGAATATTTTTAATGGGATACAATGTTTTTTATATCGAAATTGAATATAAAATGGATTCTAATTAACTAAATTATATCAATGGATATATAATGGAATAAATTTTACTTTAAAACCAATTTAAATATAATTTATTTTTATAAATAATTTAAATGAAATGTTAGTCTTCAATTTAACTTCACTATTTTTCAATATTTATCCAATAATTTAACTATTTCAAAAAATCCCAAAAATTCATCCTAAGATAATTTTAATTTATGATTAAAAAAATGAGGTTTATTTTATCAAATTAATTTTCTAAATGTAGAAAATTTTATTTTTAAAATTAGTGCACCAAAATGGATTCAAAACTGCTTTTTTAGAGAAATAGAGTTTTTAAAGGCAATATTTGATATATTACTATCTATTTTCATCAAAACACATTAAATAAATGTTAAATAGTCAATTGAATATATAAAATATATAAGTTGAAATAAAATAATTGACATAAATTTAGTTTAATTCATTTATGTGAAACATGATTGTTTGAATAAAAATATTTCTCAAAAAAAGATTTTCTTTATTTTGATTTTCAAATAATTTTCTTCCAAACAATTCATTTTATATACACGTATAGACTATATTTTCATAATCGAGTTAATACTATTCATACCTTCCATTCCACATAATAGGTTACAACAATTATATTAAATAATAGTATTTTAAGAATAAGTCATATATTTATTTAACTCAGTGTTGTCTGTAATGCATCTTAAGCATAGTGTAACATGTAACAAAAGATAAATTCAGTATTACATGTAACAAAAAATATCAAAAAATAGTATATTTATTTTTAAAAAAGTTTTTAAAATAATTTTTTGTGTTATACCCCCTTTAAATAAATTTAACCCTTATAAGTCACCTCGATCATCAATTGTTAAACATTTGAAAATTTATTCATAGAAACCATCCTCATACAAATCAATAATAAAAATTCCATAGAAAATGGAAAGTTAAAAACATAATAGTTATCTAATGTAACTCATAACTAGGTTTATAAACAAAATAACATAGGTGGGATATGATAATTGGGATATAGATGAAAATCGTACATAATGATAGAGATTGATAGAGATTATTTATCGCATGAAAGTTTGTGATCCAGAGAAGGTTAACGATCAAAAAATAGTAACCAAAATAGGCATGAAATATTTCATTAATACCAAAAAAATTGAGATATTAGGAAAAAAATTATTTCCGTATGCTTTTCCAAAAGTTGAATAAAATAAATGAGAAGATATACTTACTTTCCTTTAATTTTATAACAACAATATCACCCTTTGGTTGTTCCTTGATCAATTCCAACTTCAGCTCTTACATGAAGAATTGATGGAGAAATTGTTATTTTTGAAGGACTAGTGGATCATATGTTGCTAAAATATAATGATAATTCATTCCTTATATCTTTACTAATCTCTATAAAAAAATGGTTAGCACCATTTATACAATATGTATAAATATTTATATATTTATGTAAAATGGTTATCTCTAAAACCTTGTCATGTATTCAATTTAAACCATTCCATAAATGGATAACCTTATAGCCATTAAAAATTCACAATTTTTTAATAAGTTCACTCAATATCTCAAAATAAACATAACATTTATCCCCCATATATCATAAATTAGCTTCTTATTTTCACATAAACAACTTGTGAATACATTCATCATGTATTTTCATAAAATATGGTAACAACATGAATTTTGATAAAAACATACTGAAAAAATAATTGATTATTCATTTCATATATAAAAACTATATATCTCGATATGTTCCATAAATCCAAAAATGATATAAAATCCAAAAATGATAGAATACACTACTTTTCATCAAATAAATTATTAGTTCTAAGGTCATCAACAATATCTAATTTACATTTTTTATATCTATAATATCATTACCAAAGATAAACATAATTTTATTAACATTGGGAACATATTAAGGGTTACATTACCTTAATGAAAAAATCTACATACAATTAAATCACCTTACTAGGTCATCATAACTTTTCATCCTATTTTTAAAATAGTTAGGGAAATAAATATGCTGAAAAATTTCATGACTCATACAACGAAATTGTTGAATTATAATACATAAAAACATCAATCATACCACTTCTTACTCAAACCATTAACTAGTCTTCATCATATTTTTCATTTATCCCAATTTTCTAATATATGAAATATGAATCATGTATTAACATTCATCAACCTAAATTTATATATTCTTATAAAAATTATATTAGAAAAATATATACCACTTAACATCTCTAAAAAAACCATTACTCATATAAACTTTCTAATTTCTATTATGCCATTTCTCCTTGGACATTGGATTTAATAATTCCCATACATTAAATATTTTAAAAAATAAATCAAAAATAATAATTTAGGGAGAAAAACATTACAATACATTATGTTAGCTAATATTTTCCTTTTTTACATGTAAATTTATTTCATTCTATCCTTATTTTCTACACTCAGAAGTGAATGAAAAGTTATATTTTTATTACAGAAATAAAATGTCATCATATAAGACAGCCAACTAAAGGGGTGAGTAAATAGTGAAGGTCTAAAGAATCACATCTATCTATGAGCTTACCATTCCTAGCTAAAGACACCAAACTAGTGTACAATGTCAGACACTCACCTGGACTCCCTCTGATAGAAATCACATCAGTGGCATAGTTCCCTTCACTATATGTGTTATGGATGGAAAAACGTTTGTTAATAAAAAATCTACAACTTATGATAATGTAAATCATCTCCCATGGAATAATAACCATATTTTAAATAATCCTAACAAGCTCACATGAACCATATTCAATATCTATAATATGAATGTTATGATCTATACATATAGTGATACTAGTGTGCATTGCTATCACCTCGACTTCTAAGGATAAGCTTGGACCATAAAAGGAGTAGAATCCAAGGATAAAAAACCCCCTCATGCCTATTACAAGACCACATGTTCTCGTCATTAAATCAGATCTGGATCCATCTACATTTAATTTGAACCCCAAATAGGGAAGTTTCCAACAAACCCAATGTCCTTGGATACCGCTAATGTTACCCGAGCTTGAGCAGAATGCTGGAATAATCTTTCTCAATATGAACAAATCCATCACGCCTTTAATCAAAACCCCTAGTTAAGATTCCATAATCTTAACACACAACTACACAAAGATGAGATACATATTGGTACATTCACTTTCATTATTTATTTCTTTCCATAGAACCCAAAAAATCACCACAAAAACCAATACCATGTCCCTATGTTCCCCCCTATTATCCCAGTGCCCTGAAACCAGGCTTTTAGAATTTTTTTCATTGAACCCCAATCAAAGGGGATGTTTAATTATAGAATCATGTAACCCTAAATACTCCTCAGTAGTCTCCTTGTAATAAGACCTTCCAAGCTATTTCACAATGCAACAATACAAAAAAATTGCAATGAGAATCCATTGCGATTCTATTCTTTTGAATATTTTCATATTTGGGAAGACAATAATTCCTCAATCTCCAATCTAGAAAATTCATCATGCTGAATATCGATATCAAACATAGTCTACATACTCAATCATCTACATTACCTCCTATATATGAATGAAATTCATGCAATCCAAGACATAAAAATTCCCAGAAGAAGAACCCCTAAAAACACATTTGATAGTTTCTTCAATCAACCTGATGGTCTCAGAAATATTTTTCATCTCATAGTTCAGAATAGCCTCGAAATAGGATGGAAATAAATAGGCCTCTTTGAAATAAATTCTCCCAGATAATAAAATAAATCTTCTATCCAGTTATAAGACCATAAATTGATGTCTCCATATCCAACTATCAAACGTGTATGGCCCTCTAAATCTTATAGTTGTACATTTATGCTCTTAGAATGGATAGTTAATTTACTATTGTGGTCATATCAATTTGTTCAGTCCTCTATATACCTATTTTCCATATATTTTTTCATATATTTTTCCCATAAAAAATTCCCTTCAACCACATACCAAACCAATATTTTCTGCATACCCTTTATTTTTTCCACCACACTATAGATATAAATTACACATTCCTTAACAGGATTGGAAATGAACTTCCATGAATCAAAGTGATAGCCACCACCCTAATTGGAATCACATAAAAAAGCATATATCATATTCTCTAGTTTTGTGATATTACCATTTGGAGGCTTAATGATGGAGAGAATGTGTATAGGAATAGACATCAGAACACTGTTGATAAGTGTGATCCTCCCTCTAAATAAAAGAAACTTATTCTTCCAATGGAATATTATCCCCATGACTTAGCTTAATATTACCTAAAAAATAAATTTATTAACTCTTAAATAAGATATGGGATCACCAAGTTAGATCATTAGAAGATGATTTTGTAGTATGTACATATTATATTGAATTTCATTACACTGTCTTATAATGAATTTATTAGAAATAGAAACACCTATTTTCCTTATATTAACCTTTTGGACACTCAATTACTCGAAGGTAGACCTGATTTTAACAATAAAACTAACTAATCTATAGCTGTGATTAATAAATAAAATGATATCATTTGAAAACACGAGATTAAAAACTAGCCTTTTTTGGAACTATTCTGGAAAGGATTTATCCTGTTGACCTCCATTCCCTAGCGAATGTTCCTTGATAGAGCATCCTAAGCCAAATTAAAGAGCCTATGAGACATGGGATCTCCTTGTATAACACCAAAAATAGATTTGAATAAACTAAAATACTTCCATAATTATAGAAATGGTAAACCATGGAGAGGTATAACACCCGAAGAACATGTCAAACAACCATTCTTGAAAGATAAATTTCATCAAGACCTTTAAAATGAATTATAATTGTATTTTTTCATAAGCATTATCCATGGCCACCATGACCGTCACATTTAACATGTATATCTTTTTTATGTATTTTACCATATCTTTAGCAATTCTAATTTCCCCTAGATGTTTGTAACTTGAAAAAAACTGGGTTTTCTTCTAAAATTAATCTCAGGATCACCATGTTGAGTATCATATTTAGATGGATGGAAAGGATCTTTTAATAAAAATTTCATAAACATCTAGGTATTTGTTGGTTTATGTCTATGGGATCTTTAACCTTAAGAAGAAGGAGAACATTGGACGATGATGCCGATCCATTAAGCCCCCAACCACTAAAACAATATTCCACTTCCCCCTTAACATTAACTTTAACAATATTCAAATCCAAAAAAAATAAACCAAGAAAACAATTTGGGCCTAGAGAGCTCTCCTTGATCATATTTTCCATGGATGTTTTTATCTCTTATTATACAGGGATGTCCTCCAAAAGTCCTTTATCTTTGTCATACACATGGCTCGAGATGTATAAAATAAACCCATCCACGTCACTTCACATCAACATCCCTCCCCTATTATGGTTATTCGATCTAGCCATGTGACCCCTAAAGTGTTCCTAGGCTAACTGACTATCCACTTATATGTAAAAAGTATCCAACCCATCAACCAGATTTTTATTAATTCTCTAACACACACACCATTCCATCACGGAGGCCTGGAAATATGTAGCGTTTATATCACCTTCCTTAATCAAAACCACTCAGTATTTCTATATATATATTATCTCAATTTAGAAAAGTATTTCATACAAAATATTCTTTTTTAAAATTAATTGACTGAAATTTTCATCATCTATGGTTTTTTGTAATCTATTTTCTAAATTTTCAATATCATTCATTAAATTTTCTATATTGAGATCATCTTTTTGTTTTCTAACATTCCATACATGTAAATCCTTTCTCATACATTGTAGATATTTAATGAGGCTAGCCCAAGATCAACCATCCATAGGTTGCTCCTGGGAGTCCTTCACCTCCAGCATGAAATACTTTTCCCGGTGTTAGTTGATAGATTAAAATAAATGAGCACTCCACCCATAAATCCACTCAAGAGAGACTAATAAAGGAGATTGGTCATACATAGATATGGTGAGATAGGTAACTGAGGTCAGAGAAAATGAGTCCAACCTTATAGATTAGTGAGAAGTATATCGAGTCTACTCCAGATTCTAACCGCTCCCTTTCAATTATTTCACCAAGTGTAATTTTTCCCAAAAAAATCCTTAATCCATGAGTCCCTTGGAGGATAGAAAATCACTTCATTCCTTCATAACCTTGGTAGAGATCCCTGATCATCCTCTTTTTGCCTAACAATAAAGAATATATTTTTTATCTCATCTAAAGAATCATGTTAGTAACACTAATCATAGTTGCTAACCACACAATAATGAAAAATTATATATAATATGTGTAAATAATTTCCTCTTTTAATTTATGAATATTTAGGTATATGTAATTTAATTTATATCCATAATATGTCAAAATACTTTATGATATTTCATTAAGAACTTGTGAATTTCCAAAGCATATCCCCCATGACTGTCATACTAGATGTGCAGTAAAGCATGTTATTTTGCTCCTAGTGATGATTGATTATAGCTCAATGTTCCCATTTCATGGTTAATACATCTTGGTAAAACTGTTTCAGAGCCACGTCTTCTATTATTATTCATATTAAGAAGCACTTTATTAAAAACCACTTACTCCATCCTTTATAAGAATTATAGTACATTTTCCTTGTCTTTGACTTGTTCAATGACATATGCATAGAGACATCCCTAGAAAAATATTGAAAAAGATATCTTGGGATCTCACTAAAATTTTCACATCCTAGTTTCAAAAGTGTAACTAATCCTTTACTCTGATACCAACTATAGTGATCTTGGATTCCTAAACATGCATATTAATTTTTTTATATGTACAATCAATACATTACACAAAAAAACACATGCGGACGGTAATAGTTTAGTGAAATTGGAAACTTAGAAAAAAGCCTTATTAATTTGGTGAGAGATATTAAATATCTCCAAAAAAGATCATACAATGTAGTACTCTTCATGAATATTCCCTACTAAAATATTCTGCATAACCTAGGGAAGGGAAAAAAGGGAGGGTGAACTTAAATGCTCATAAGGACAATAAAGGGAGACTCATAAGAAAAAATTAACATAATGTTATGAGAACATGAGAGTAACATTTGAAACCAATACCATTACAATTAATGGTCATAATATATACTCAAGGAATAAATATTTTTAGTTGATAAGATATGAATCCAATGTAAATCAAAGAATATATCCATGATAATATAAAATTGGCATATGAGAAATATTTTGGGGAGAAAAAACGGATTATATCTTTTAGAACATGTATAAATAGAGAATGTATCACTCAATATGTTAAGGATATGAATACAAGTACTACCATAAATTTAAGAACATATAACCTAGTCCATACATAACATTTTCGACATGAAATATACATTTAACAATAACATTATAGAAAAGAAATATGGTTCTATCCATAACATTGTGAACCTGTAATCTGGTTCATGAATAAAATTGTGAACAAGTAATTAGGTTCATGAATTACATATTTACTCATGGGTTATCCATACATACCCACTAAATTGGACAGTGATATAGATCCCACCATTCTTATATTGAAATCCATATTTAAGTGTTCCACATGATCATAAAACATTCATCATGTAATATCCTATGAAATGAAATTGGTTTTATAAAAATTTCATATAATCATCATTAATAGAAAATAGATAGGTTTCATAATCATTTCAGCATTTCATCATATCATATCTAATGGATAAATAAATGAGCCTCATAAATATTTTATCATGCTGCAACTCATTGAAAAAGAAGCAGGTTTAATAATAAATTTATCAAGGTATAACCCATGGAGGATATATAGGTTTCATAAAAGTTTTTCCATCATAAATATAAGCTACTTAGAGAATGAATAAGAATAGGTTCATTGGATGATATCCTCAGTAGGGTATATGGAACATCTGCTGATTACTTATTATATCGAAAATGATTTTGATCGATCATTTAAAACATTTTATAAGGAAAACAATCCCGACCTCATAAAATACAATTTAAAGCATAATTGTTTTTGGAAATATACGTATAGAAAAATCATAAAAAAATAATGGTCATGATGATTGGATTTTATGTTCAAGTAAAGAACATTAAAAAATATTCCATTTACATTTTCCACAAAATCCAAATAGGAATTGTTTAAAAAATGACATGAAGATTACCTTCAAAATATTTTTATAGAAGATTAAATTGATGTTAAAAATTTATTTGAAAATAATATTTTATTAATAAAACATTTTTATTAGCATTTTTTGAAAAAAAAAATTAGAAGAAAAATAGTTTTTTATTGAAATGATGATTTCTCTTAAAAACATTCTTTTTGAATAGTTGAGTACATAAAAAGTGGAAAATAAACAAAACACAATTATTATCATGAAATAACTAGAGGAGAATAAAATTAATGAGTTTATTAAGATATTGATTATTATATTTTTCAATAGAGACAAAATCATAATAAATACCAATAAATAAAGAGATTGTATCATAAAATATTTACCACTTTGGTAAGTTTGAATCATAATCCCCATAAAAGAATAACATAACATGGAACATAAAATATTATGAGGATAAATAAATTCATGATATTAAATTTCATGGGGATATACATACACCATGTGAAATAATATAAGTTCATAACATAACATACCTCTTAGAGAAGGAAAATTGGGACAACATTCCCTTACTGATTTAGTAATCTTTTGAATCATAATCCCTAGTAAATCATACCATCAAAGAAAACAATAAATTTAATGAAAATAATGAAAATAATGAAGTAACATGTCAAAATAAATGTAATAATCCAGAATTAATACAGAAGCGGTGAGATACCATATGTTCCCCATATATAAAAGAGAGACTATAAATCCTTTATCATAATTCCTGACTTATTCCTTACCAGTTCAATCCTCCTCTTCCTCAGATATCCTTCGTAGGTTATCACCAAAAGACATCATTTATTTTCTTTTTGTCCAAAATAAGTATTATATGATTAGAGGAGGAATTTTGGGATAAGATTTTGTTATGTCATGACAAAACCAAAATGGTTTGATGGTGTAAGGAAGAGAGAATAAGGGGTGAAATTTTATAAGTGAGGTTAGTTGCACAATTGTATTTTTTTTAAAGAAACTAATTTACCCTATGTTATTTTGACTTTAAAATTTGTAAAATGGATAATTACAGATACTAGGGGTGGATAATATCAAAATATTTCTATCCAATTGGTTTTGGACATATTTTATGTCATTTTTACCCATATATTTCTTGTTTAACCCTCGAAAAATCCTTTTTTACCTCAACCTCGGTAAATATTGTTATTTTATTTTTAATATTAATTTCGGTATAAAAATATGTTTAACATAATAAATAATTTATATTTTTTGATCCTAATTATGGATTCCATTATTCCAATTTAAATTTATAAAATGTCTCAAAATTTAATTGAGAACTAATCTAACATATGCGATGAAAAAGATGGTTTTCTTGAGAATGTGTTAAAATGTTTAAAAAGTTATTTTATTTGAAAATGAATCTAATAAACTAAATTGTAATAATTTATGTATAATAGAAATATTTTTTTTTATAAAAATTAAAATATAATTCATATTTATATATAATTGAAACAAAGTGGCATTTTTCATTTACAATTCATTATTATTTTTCACTATTAATCAATCAATGAAACTTCTTCGAAAAATCCGAAAAAAAACCTTTGAAAATTCTGACATTGGGATTTCAAAAATGACTTTTATTTTATAAAGTTATATTTATAAATTTGGAAAATTTGGTTTAAAATTAGTGCACCTAATAGGTGATAAAATTTATTTTTTAGAAAAACACAATTTTTAAGTATAAAAGATTATTTATTAATATATATTGTCTAAAGAACCCATAATATTAATGTTTAGTATCTGATTAAATATATATTTTTTTAAAAAATAATTCACAAAATATGGTTTTCTATTTTATATAAATGAATCCATATTGTTTAAAAAACTATTTCTAAAAAAAACTCCATTACATTCATTTTTAAAAATAATATCACCAAAGAATTCATTTTATATAAATTTTTAAACAATATCTTTATTTTTTAGTTAATGTTAGTCATACCCACTTTTCCAATAGCTAGGTTATAACTATATTATTTAATAATAATATGTTAATAATAAGTTATATTTTTTTTAAACGTAGTGTTTCATGTAACACATGTAAATCCCAATGTTACATATAACACAAGATGAGTTCAGTGTTATGTGTAAAAAATATAAAAAATATAAAATTAATTTGGAAAAATATATTTCACAAAATTATAGTGTATTAATGTAATGAACTAGCCAGCCAAACCCAATACATTTCTAGACCCAGCTCATGAAAAGGCCCAAAGGGTATATCTAATCCCTTTTTGCTAAAAACAGGTGCATGGGTATCTAGGATGAACTTAATAAGAATGATTTCTACTTCAATCAAGAGTGAACAAAACATTGATCTTTTATTTAGAATCTATAATGGATCTTCCAGACATTTTATGTCCACTCAATATCCAAATGAATAAAAAAACCTAAATAAGTGACCAAACTAGCCAAAAAAGTCAAAAATAATAGTATTTTCACTTGTTTCATAATAGAACACATCTAAATAATATATCAAACATTACACATATAGGAATACTAAGTTTAAAAAAATAATAGGATAAATTCTACATCAAAAATGAATGTCATATTGTTCACACATTCCAACATACAATAATAAAGTAAGAACCAAAAAAAAACCATTCCTTGAATCTGTATCCATGCAACCCAATATTTTTATTCACTTCCCCATTCATCATTGATTTTCTAAGAGATCTGTATCCCAAATAGAAGGAAATAAGAAACCGATTTTAAAAAATAGTGATTTTATGTCCCCACAAAACTGTGTGATCACAATGACCTAGTATGTAATCTCCAAGGAGTCTATAAAATTACATTAATTAAATAATCCATGAATGCTTTTTTGAAATACTATAAAGAAAATAATGTTTTCTATCAAACATATCTAGATCAAAAAGTTCACATGCCCCTTAAATAATGTAGAAAGACATATTTTCACTAAAATATAAGATATTAAATAACTTTGAAAACAAATTCACAAGTTCTTCATATTTTATGAAATCTAAGAAATCCCCTTATATTTTACCCATTCGAAAATATTCTTAAAAATACATATACAATACAAAAAAATATATTTTCCTTTTGAAAATTGTTATCTAAAAATACAAAAAACCATTTCAAAAGCATACACATTGATAAAAAATGGAAAACACAGTCAAATGAGAACTAAGAGACTGTGAGGCAATATAAAACCAAAACAAAAAAAATTGAACTTTGACACTCTCCATAAAAGCACATGGGTATATAATAAATATGAGATCAGTGTAAAAATGGAATCATCAATCATTTTATAAACATAATATTTAAAAATATGATAACTAATTTAATATTGTTCTAAATTAGGGATTGGTAACCTAGGAGGATCACCAAAAACATATTTGTACCAGTAGTCCTGAGAAACTACTGAGAAAAATTGCCACCCAAAGAGTGTAATGCAAAAATAGACACCCAATCCGTCCTTGAAGAACTCTAGATGCATGGGACAATATATATAACTAGTGAACAATCTTTACTAGGGGTTTCACTCATCTATGTTATTATATAGTTACCTATAATTACCATGGAAAAAATACTAAGCAAGTGTTCCAGTAATTGAGCAATTAGATAAATAGACACCAGAATTTACCATACCTCACTGCTATTACACTCACATATAAAAACCCATAATATATCATAGATCTATTGAAAAAATTATAAACAACCCATGTACGGAAAAAAAATACATGGTTCAATTAATGAAATTTGAAAAACAATGAACCCATTTATTGTTAATATTCTAGATATACCATTATATGAAAACTATTTTGGAACATTGAGTCTGTTATAATTCTTTAAAATCACATCATATAATATAATTTAAATATATAAATATACACCCAGCATTATAAAACTAAAAATAATCTTTTGAAATGGGGAAAAATCCTTGAAAACTCAAAATAAGTCCGAAGTCCTATTTTTCAACAAAAATAGTCTTTATAATATCATAATATTTTTGTTAAGGAATCTTGACATATGAAAACATTTGAATCAAATAATATTTGAATAAAATAGGGGAAACCAAATGTGATAATAAATTACTCCCATAAACCCATTATATTACCATTGAAAAACCATATATAGCTATAAATTTATTTAAACACTCAATTACACACAAATTTCATAATAAAGTAATTCTATAGATGAACCTACTAGAAGCATTGTTGAATTAAATTGGAACGTATCACCTTATATGGTAAACACCCAAACGATCAAGGAATTGCCATCCATAAGATCCAAAATAATTAATACCACTAGTTAGAATTAAGATAAGTATAATCCCTAGTTTTCAAGTGATATAGGGTTCTTAGAAAGAATAAAAAAACTAGAGAAATATGTAGAGAAGGATAGAAATAGTGAAATAAGAAGTAGTGGATGTTATTTTCATAAAATCATCTTGAAATTCGAGGTAGTGAAACAAAAAATAGATGGAAGAAGAGGAGTGGCCCATCTATAGGTTCTATGGTGTTTAGAATAACGAATTGTGGGAATATTAATCCCCAGAACCCATTAAAAGTAATATATCTATAATTATAAAATAGTATTTTTAATAACATTTCCAGCTCTAATGGTTCAGCTACATAGTTTTTTAAATCAACAACCAATCATGAAACATTATTTGGAAAAACACTAGGCACCCACATGGTAACTCCTATAATGGTAAACCAATAAATGTCACACTACAGAATAAAATGGGTAACATGATTTCTTAGATATCCCTTATTGGCATGAAACAACATGTCCCAAGTGTGAAAAATTACACTATGAAGTACGAAACATATGTTTTGTGGATACTAAATGACTAACACATGGTAGTTACTAACCATGTGAAAATATTTTAAAACTCATAAACATCATAAAATTTTAGAAAAACTCTAAAAGCCATTAAATTTTCAAATATATAATATTTTATACATAAAAATAAACAATAATAACTTGAGGTATTATTTGATTTATCAAGTCATATAATGAGTTAAGAAAATAAACAATGATTGAATTAAAATGAAGAAATCCATGTCTAATCTTAATAGAGTGACATTTGAATTTAACAAATCCTTATATTAGGGACATGTGATGTGTTCATCTACTAGATTAATGACATATAATGTTGGTAATTTTATTTTCAAGAATCATGAATATATGAGGTGGCCAATAATATATTGAAAGGTTATATATCTAGTGGTTTCTCAAGTTAATGGATAAAAATATTATATAGGTATATATATATGTTTCATAAGATACATCTTTTGGTTGATATGTTCATTTGATGATATGAGTATGTTTAATCCAGATCATGCAAGACCCCTTTTTATATCGAGTAGAAATAATGTTTTTCAAGAGGTATATCTTTGATTAATTACATGAAATTGGATGTTCATATTTATTTTCAATGCTAAAATTTATATTAAGGTCACAAAATTAGTCACTATAACAAGGATTAAACTTTATAAAAATCACTAGTTGAAAAATGAAGAGAGTTTGATAAACTGTATCTGAAATTTTTTATACAGATTCAAAAAAATGTTGTGATATTTTGGCATAAATTTCTTATGATATTTTAGTTCACATGTGATATTTTTATAAATTAATTAAAATAGGGATATGGCCATTTTTATATACCACAATTAGTAACATGTAAAATTCAAGTGATTAATATCATAAGTTATAATTACCTAATATCATATAAGACATGGTAATACCTTATAATTTCTTATTATTTGATTACGATGAGGGTATTGAGTGAATGTGAACTTCCACACCTTCCATATGGGTTGCAATTTGTTATAAATCAATGGTTCGATCTATTTTTGAAAAAAATGCATAAAATAATAAATTGAAATGTTTAAAATACTATGATGGACTAATCAGTCATGCATTATCATATCACATGTCTGTTTTCATATGAAAGATGTTAATTATGGGATACCATCACTGAATAATTTGTACCTATATAAATGGATATTGTACCCTTATTAGAGAGACATGATTATTACAATCCATAGACGAATATCTCTTCTCCCTTAATACTTTATTAATCTCTTAAGAGAAGTTCATTACAAACCATTAGATATCTAGGGTACTCTAATTTTGAATTAGGATTTTAGTGGTCTATGTGATCATAGTGAATCAGTTATTTTCAAATATATTTCTTGATGATCTCAATAAAGAAACCTCAAATAAGTTCAATTGGGATATAGATTGTAGTAGTATAGTAATTATATTTATGTTATTCATTTTTCATTTTGTTTTAGTGATGATAATTTAGGTATATTTTGGGTTCCATTGACTATTTTGATCATATCATGATCAGCCAAAAACTTTTAGTTTTTGTCCAATTTCAGGGGAAACCATTCTTTTGAATGATAATGAAATATAGAATGTTGAAAAAAAATATTTTTAAATAATATTTAAGAGTTTACTTTAATTGAAATATTAGAGATTTAATATTTTATATATTGTTATATTGTGTTAAAGGTATCAATGTGAACCCGAAGAATCACATTTCAAAGGAAAATGGACTTTTAAGTCACTTCAAAGGAATAATTATTTTTTAAAAATAAAATAACAGAAGAATTATTATTATTTTTGGTTATATAACTGTGAATTTAGGTGGATTTATTGATGATCTTAGGTCCAAGTATCATGGTTTTGTTAATGAAATGTGTGTTACACAACACATTTGGAAGAAAAATTATGTTACAATTATCATAATAGTGGATCAATATAATTTTTGACCCATTAAAAAACTCAACTTGGGTGGACGTAAATGAAACTATAAATTTATGAAAGTGGAGGTGAAATTTTCATTGACGGTGGGTTGGGAAAATCATGGTTCCCTTAATATTTTTATAGATCTATTTCAAAAAAATTATCAAGGTATATTTATATTATGTATAATTTTATATAAGATATGGCATGGGAATGATTCATCATTATTGATTATGTTCATACAAATATGTAAGTGTAATATATTTTTATCAAATCAATGATTAATTATGTTTTTTTAAAATTTAGGTTAATGATACGAGTTTGACCTTGAAATTATAAATTCTTATGTACTGTATTTTTCCTCCCAATAAATTTTTATTTGGATTTTTTTTCAAAGGGTAAAAGGATTTCAATATAAATTCAATGAAATATAAAATTTTTATAGTGGGGGGAAATATCCTGTTATGAGGGAATATATTTTTTTGGGAAGTTTTTCTATGGTGTAATTTATGAGAATTCGGGGTAAAACATTTTTAATGTGTTTATTGAGTATGTGTGAAATAATTTTAATTTATAACTTGCACTCAAAATTTACTTTTAATATATACTCAAAAAGAAGAGAAAAATCATCGTTTAGAAGGGAAAGCGAGTTACTCTTATAGGAAAAATTTATAACATAATTTACTATTATTATTTCCTAAACTTATTTCATGTATAAAATATTTTAATAATAAAATGATTATTCATTTTTATGTTTGAGAGTTATTTTTAATCGATGGTAGATAAAAAAATCCAAACATAATGTTTTGACTGAGAATAGGTTTGAGAGTGCAAATGATCCAAGAGGTTTTTTTCTAAAAGGGGAAGACTATTGTTTGACGTTGAATTGAAGTGGATGTGATTGGTGGCTTTGGAGTGGATTTTTTTTGTTAAAACATTTTTCAACATATGATTCAAATAAAAACAATATTGAATTCATATGGTTCAAATATGGTGATTTTTTTATTTTTTTATGTGTTTGGAATAAGTGATCATTTTAATGTTAAATGTTTGGAGATGTTTTAGTGAAGAAGAAAAAATAATTTCATAACATGTGGTATTATTAAATGATTCACATTCTATATAAGTTTTTCTTCATGAAGGATAGAAAATTAAAATGCAACAAGGGGCTATTAAACCATAATTTTCATCATAAATGTGATGATTATGAAGAATATATTCATGAAATATGTGTCCTTTCCAAATGAGATTTTCATTATTACCTGAAGTCTATCCTGTTATTATGGTATGTGATTGCACAATAAAGAAAGAGGTAGAGCCATGAAGCTCAATGTTACACCACAATGTTGTCTCATAATATATGTTTTTTGGTTATGGAAATTATGTATCAGGAAATAATATTATTTATCATGTCATAAACATCAATTAAAAGTGCTAGTTTGGATATTTGTTGGATATAACCATTTGGTAACGGCATGGTTGTGTCATATTTCATTTTTTTATATCACAACTTTGCTTCTAGTTTTCATTTGGTTGATGATGTGGCCTTTTGGATGAATAATGGTATACCCAAATGAAAAAGGATATGTTACTAAATCCTATCAATGGAAACTAAAAGGTTTGTATTGATCAAATGGATCATATTAAAGAAATATAATTTTTATGTTTACGTTTTTTATTGAATTTAATTAAAACATGAATATTTAATGAATGATTTTGGATGTTACTATTATATATTAGAGAGTGAATTACATATATGTTATAAGACTTATATATGAATATGGGATACAGAATAAATAGGAAATCCTAGAAAAGAAGACTTACTATTGAATATCTTTTGATCTCAAATGATAATATTAATGTGGTGAGGATTTATGGATTTTATTGATTAAGAAAAACTATTGAGGTTGGGTAGAGAGTTATTGAGTTTGATCTTATTATTTAATGACCATATTTTTATATATAATTTAAGATATATTATTTTAATTATATATAATATATTGGGGGATATAGAGGATTTTTTTATTTTGTTTATTTTATAGTTTCAATGATCTAAGTAATGAATATATGTTTATATTATACTGATATAAAATGTATAGATTACTGTTATCCACTTAAGACTTCTTTTTCTTTTATAAAGAATTATCTTGGTTGTTTGTTATAGAACATTAAACCTTTTAGGAAACATTGATAAACACACGAGTTTCTATGATATACCATGGTTATTATAATCCATTTTTTATTTCGGTTGATATTTTGGTGATAGATAATACATCACTTTGTAAAGAACATAAACATTCATTTTTAAAAATGAACCTGGACAAATTTTGGGTTCTTATTTGGTTTTGTGTATGTTAAAATGAGGCAAATTACCCTATTGATTAATAAGAATGGTTTTTGTGATGAATAAAAAACTGGTGAGAACATTAATTTTTTAACGTAAGTTGCGATGAAGAATTATGAGAGAAAATCAATAAAATATTAGTATAAATTGATTTAAAACCTCTTAGTGGATAAATATGTGGGATCAAACTACAATGTGTATTAATTAATTTTACACCATTTAATATTTAACAAAATAATATTTTATATAGAATAACTTAATTGTGGAGTATGACTTGTGAAATGCATGCCATGATAAGGGAGAATAACTCAAACATATAGTATGATTACTAGATCATATGTCTTCAATGGAGAAAAATTATTATTGAAATCATTGAATACTATGGTTATTAATGATATATCAAAAATAATTGTTCGTTTGATCTTTTTTATGATTTAAATAAGGTTTTTAGGAGATAAATACTATTAAAATGATTTTAATTTACAGAATGTGTTAATTTGTAATGTTTAAATTTTTTTTATGAATCAAAATGACAATGTTTATGATTTTTAAATTTCAATGCGATGAAGGTAATGGATCATATCCTTCTTACAATGGTTATGTCATAAATATTCTGGAAAAAATATAACTAAAAGGTCATTGAATTAGTATATTAAGATTTATTAAAAATTAGTTAAATATAAATTGATAGAAATCAGTGATTTAAGGGTGAAAATTTTGTTTTTTGAATGTGATTATCATCATTTTTTAGATTATATTGTACTAAAAATATAAAATAAGTTATCTATTCAATAGATTTTATTTTTATGAGTTTTTATTGAGTATAATTTTCCTAAATACATTTATGGATTAAAAATAAGTGTTTTTTATTTTTTATTCATTAATTAATTTAATTGGGTATATTATTATTTTTACTTTATTCTATGAAGTCTAATTTATTTATAATTTATGATCAATTAATTATGAGTCTTGAAACTCATATAGTGGATCAGAGTTAATTGAAGAGGATAGATATGTCATAAATCCAAAAATTCTTTTGAATACATAATATTTTATTGTATCATATTTAATTATTATTTTAATTTATTCATTCTAAAATTTTTGATCACAAGGGTTTAAAATATATGGATACTCAATATGGTAAAGGGAATTAAATCATTAGAATTCGGTTGGATTCTTATTTATCTAACGTTATTCAATCTTAATGTATTTTGTTTGATGTTTTCATTTCAAGATGGGGAATTTATGTATTTAATAATTACATGTAACATTAGAACATAACAATAAAAAATATATTAATGATTGTGAAACTATTAAAAATGATGAATTCCATGATTGATTTAGATTTATTGTTTTTAATAAAAAACCCTCATTGTATATTAATTATATTATATTATTTAGTAACAAAATACCATCATTTAGGATATAATAAAAAAATTGAAAATTTTGTGATGACATGACAACTGATTCAAGTAATAGATATAGGGTTCATCTTCCACATATGATTGACCTCATAAATTCATCAAACCATGTATTTGTAGTTTAATGTGGAAATCAATTACTGAATTTATAAAAAAAATTAAATTTTTTAATGAGAGATAATTATTCTTATTGAAGTGACACTTCTCATGATCATAATGTTAATATTTTTCAAACTGATCTTTCCAAATATATAATTTGGGAATTGAGGTTAAAGGAAAATGTTTAACTATCCCCTTACAATACTTAAGGTATTTAAAAAACCCTTCCCTAATATTTTATTTGGATTATGCCATCAAAGGTGGTGTAGATATGAAAATGTAAAAGGTAAAAAATGACATAAGAGTATCCTCTTATAGATATAATAACCTTGACCTAAATACCAATATAGTACCTGAACCACACCTTCCATACACTTATGGTGAATGTTTCAATAGAAATATGTTGTTATAAACTCCGAGGGAAGCATGAATCTGATGTGAAAGATGGATTGATCTCCTTGGAACAATATTATATCATTAAATTAACACACTGAAATTCATGTATGATTGTACCAAACATAGTAAAAATAATCCCTATAAACTTGTTTAAAAATAAGGCTACACATACACTAAGGATAATGGTTTCACCTAGATTCTTATAAAAATACATGAAATTATTTGAAATTCATTCCCTCTAACCGAAGTCGAAAATACCCATAAAATCTAGTAGTCAATTGTAATTGGAAAAAAATACATATAAGAGATCATCATGAACCTAATAGACCCTATAATACAGAACTTGGGGTCCTATTTGTGAGATATCATGTAATGAATATCAAATTACAACCCCTTAATCCATTAAAGAATAATCTATTAAAAATTAAAAAGGATATAACCATAATTTATATTACACATAATACGATCTCCCATGATTTTGAGAATTATAAATTTATATATTAAGGATTAAAGGATATATATATATCCCAAAAGGACACATATAGTGTCTGAGTATATCAAACTAGTAGAAGGTCTCACCCAACCCCTACCCTAATAATATAAATCTATCTTCATATAGTAGCAGTACAAAGATGGTTAATATAGAAGAAAAAAAATAAGTATGCCTCTTTGAAATACTAAACATATTTAGCAACTGAATAACTAAATCCATATACAGGGACTTTCCATACCTATTCATACCTACTTTGATCTAACCATGAAATTTTTGGAAATATGAATATTACCAAGTCAGCGAGAAATACCCACCATGTGGGAATTGGATTGGTGTATTCCATGGTGAGAAATAATGAAGCCTATTATAAAAGATGAGTGGACATGGATAATAAGTATGACCAATATTTTATATTTTTCTAAATTATAGCAAGCAATCATCCATGGATTATCAAACCTAATCATGTAGTTTATAGCACTCATATAAAATTTTCAACATTCTATACATAAGTAATCAATTGATCGAATCATTTTTCCAATAATAAATGAAAAACTATATGAAACCATTAAGAAACAAATACTCTCTATATGGTTTACATAAAAAATTATAAGGCCCAAAATTACTCCAAAATAATGAATAATGACACATGACATATTTTTTACATATACACTGTTATGAAAATTTTATGAATTAAAATTTTGTATATTAAATATCAAGGAAAATAGAAATTATAATAAAAATGATTAACATAAATGATATATATCATAAAAAACTCCATATTATAAGTACAATACCTTTGGACCAAGTATTCATATAGAGAAACAAATTCATATTCAACTAAAAACATATATATCTTGATCAAATTAGTTTTCATTAAAAATATCAAATAAAAGAAACCCATATTTATGATAAAAAAATCATTTTCAATTATCATCAGATATATCTATACTCCATCCAAAATAATCACTACAAAAATTTGTAATATATGAGTTGTAATGCCCCAAAAATCTAAAGTAGGAACATTGTAATAAATAGCGTGTATGACACGCAACACAAATCACATAAGGTAATATAATAACCCAATAGTTTATAATATATTTACTATTTTTAATAAATTAAATATATTATATATGTATGGTAATGAATTAAAAACATATTTATCATACATCACACTGAAAAACGAGTTTCTTCAATGGCTTTCATTACTTTCATGACAGAGTTTTGTTGAACGAAAATATATTATTAAAATATTATTATTTAATATAATAAGATATAACCTAGATGTTAAATTATTTATTATTAATCAGATTAAAGATATTATAAATACAAATTTCTTAAAAAAATATGAAATTAATTAATTTTTTACTTATTAATTAGAAATAAATATAATAACCAATAGAATATAACGAGAATGTTTTTACATAAAAAAATTATTATGCTCACAAAGTAGTTTTATCATAAAAAATAAAATTAATAACAATTAGTGTGTTATAATAATGTAATATATATATTATAAATTCAATCAAATATTTTTCAAATTCATGAAATAGATTTCATTATCAAAAGATATGAAAAAACTCAATACTACACATAAAAACCTATATTTTTTATTAAGACACTTTTGCCTCCTTTTAATGGAGAAACTATTTTAAATCTAATTTTTGGAAAATTTATGAATATTATATATCAAAACAAGCTTAATCATTGAAATCATCACATAAATATTTTTATTAGGGTGTTTGTTTTTCATATTTTTTGTGAAGTTTTATCTTTTACTGAATAGTGAAAAATAATGAATTTTAATTCAAAACAAATTTTTCCTCTAATTTATTTATAATGTTTAATAATATTTTAAATTAATTTCAAATTTTAATAAGATAATTTTTTATTATTAAATACAATTTATGTCATTTTAATAAATTTCAATTTTAAATTGAATATAAAAACATAGAAATCCTTAGGATTTTTTTACTTTAAAAGCCCACATTTTAGTCCCATCTATGGGATTAAGTTTAAATTAATTTCTACCACTTATCAGATTGTAATTTTGAAAAATGGATTAAATATTTAGAACTATAATAATGTATAATATCTAAAAAGGTAAAAAAAATTGACAAAATAATATTACTGAAAGTGATAAAAATTAATTACAACAATTAAAATAAATATTAGCTTAATGAAGGACAAAACCATAATCATAAGAGCCAAAATAAATTATAAACATCCCAAAAATCTAATGGATGGACATATTTATACCCTATTATACCATTTATATAATTTTTTATTATATTATACTCTTTTAAAGGGAAAACGTGGGTTGAATTATATTTTCTAAAATTTTCAAATGTGTCACTCCTCCTCCACTATAAAAAATCATTAAGGCCTAACACTTCCTCACACATCTCAATACATGTTTCTCAAACAATTTTATCCCAAATAGATCCTTAAATAACTAACCTAATCATAGAACCCTCCCATTCAGATGAAATCCATCAAAGGAATCCCATTTGTGCAAACCAAAAAGAGTTACACAGAAAAGATGTAACATCGTTCCTCAAGCTCTTTAGTTTTATTTCCATTATCCACCACTTCAATATTTATTATTCCATGATTATATAAACAAATTAAAGCTTAAATATAATAGTATTTTTTTATGTTATGGGTTCTACCAAAACATACACACACATCCATATAATGGGTAAAAACATACAATTAATGTGTATGATGAACTATCGCCACACGAAATGAAGTCATTTTTTTCCAATACGTCCTCTCATGGTTAATAATAATGATGTATACTATGTTTATATAAGTTATATATGATATATATAATTTATTTAAAACATTTTAATTATTTTATAACACATGGTATTATGAACAATCTTTTTTTGGGAATATTATAACATTGTTTGTTGAAGTACGGACTACCACCCCTAAAAGCAATATGATTCATTCACACTATACATAGAATGTATAAAGGATTTTTGTAATAAATATATGTATCATATATGACTTATATATGATAAATTAATTATAATATGTATATATATAATTTTATTTTCCTTTATTTAATATCACAGTGAGATGAATGTAGTGTTCATGCGTACATATGGCTTACCGTCTCCCGGAACATTGCATTTCATTTCTTATATCCAAATAATAATGATTATTATAAATACATATCTTCTTAATTTAAATTATAATTAAATCATGGATTAAATTTTTGAGATTATGAATCCATGATAGTAATAATATGTAACAAGTTAAAACATACTCAAAAACTAGTCTATTCACACGAGAAATAAGGAAAATATTGAATGGGTGTTATCCAACAGATAATAAGATATTATAAAAATATAATATATGATATTATAAAGGTAAATATGTTTTTATAATAAGATAGTAACATTATTAAACCCTTATACTTGAATTTAATTGATTTTCACATAAAAGGAAACACACAGTAAGAGATTTTGTCTCAATTTTCATTCCATTGAGACATTTTTTGTTAGGAAAAAAGTTTATTTTAAAATACATATATACTAACAATTGACATGATATATCATGAATATATTTATTCTAATGATATTATAAGTTTCATTAAATTTTATTACTTCATGTATATTTGGATTCAAATGTACCAAAGTGTTATGGGAGACTTTGGAATGTTTAACGATTTTTCTCCTCAAGAACTTTTTTAATGACTAACATTGCAACCTCAAGTACATTTGTGATTGTTTACATTCTCTTAAAAAAGGATTTTTTTATTATTTATGCAATTTCTTATATATATTGTATATAATACCGCATTGTCATATAATATCATGATTCATTCATTCCTTATGATATTCAGAGTTTAAATTTAGAATTATTTCATCTAAGGGTATTTTCCTTAAAAGTTACCAAGTGGAAAATAATTTAATAACTCAATTTCATTTCATTGGGTTATACTATTACCTCATTTTCGTTAATATTATTTTATTATGTTTACAACAAATTTTTCTATATCTTTTTATATTTCCACAACCTTGTGTGGATGTATCATTGATACACAAAATCTATTCATTGATTTATTATCACTTCAATGTTATAATATTTTCAAGGATTTACTTTTCAATCCCTTTTTAAGGAAATTTTAAACCTACATTTCCATAAAAGAAAATTATTTGATCATTTACTAATAAACCATTTAATTTTCTTCCCATTTTTTATTAATGAAATTCATAAAATACTGGTACCATTTTCTCAATCTTTAATATATAAAATGTTTTAGAAAATGTATTCAAGAAAAACAGTATTTATTTCTCTCTTTATTGTGAGAACCTATTTTCTTCTAAAGACCTAGATTTAATTTAATTTTTTTCAAAAATATTTTTATCATTTCCAAAATGATTTATTAATGTAATTTTTACACATTTTTTATTTTACAAATTTTTTCAAATAAATCATATTCTCACTTTACATGAAAAGAATTGTTTTTACCTTTTTACCATGAAAAATGAATGTTATTTTTACCTAATATGACATATAAAATTTACCCACTATAATATCTTCATCTATTCCTTTGAATGATTATGAGTTTAATTTTAATGAATGTATTTGAATGTGATTTTCAAAAAACTTTATTTTCATAAAAAATCAAAATAAAATGATATTTTCCTCAAGATTGTATTCAAAAGTCATTTTTATAATATTCCATTTCATTCACAATAACAACAATTTATTTATACTCAACATTGGATATGTTGAATTAATATCATACTTATTCTTCCTCTAGATAATATAAGATTGATTTTTTCAAGGATAATATACACATTCAATTTAATTATTCCTTTGTTAGTCCCCCAGAAATCCTAAATTTAATATACACATTAGATATTGTATTTCCCATAATTATCCACATAATTTTAATGGATATATTTATTTCCTAAATTGTACATCATTTCAAAATAGGGTGTCTACTTTGAAAAATATTTTATTATCTAGGTAACTATTGATAAATTCATATTATTTATTCTCTACAGATACTTTATAAGGAATATTATTTATTTCAATTATTTGATATGAAGAGTAATTTGGAATGCCAATTACTATTGGAGCCTAAACCTTATATATCCCCTTGATAAATTCATAAGTCCTCATGAGGCAAAAAAAGTTTCATAATGTAAAATTGTTATTACCAATATTTTTAAACAAACTTGTGAATAGTCTTGAAGGTATATGATTTGATGTGCCTATAACATTAAGTAAAAGAATTAAAAATTCTTTTCACGTTGATTAATTATTTATTATCTATGCGATTTTCACAATGACAAAGTATATGAATGCATTTCATTATTAATATATATATTAAATTTAGTGTGTTTTAGTTTCTTACCTTTAAATATTGATTTTTCGTTATATTTTTATTTAAATGAAATGTGTTTTTAGTTATTGGCCTTAATATATTATTTACTCACTTAGTCTTTAATTATTGATTTCCTGGAATTTTTTTTCAATTTTTACTTTACAAAGTTCATTATTCTCATTGATTATTTATTTTTCTTAGGTACTTACCTTTACTGATCATTGGAACCCACCCTTATTATGTTGTCTTTCCTCAATAATCTGAGAATAATAGTAAGAAAAATATTAAATGATACTATATATATAATAAGGTATTCCTCAAAATATTTTTTTAATTAGTTTATTAAATTGTATTACAGGAATCATGTATGTATCATGTTTACCAGGAATACTAAATAGTTTATTGCTTTGGGAATCTATTTTGTTGTATTTTTTTCATATGTAATGGTAGAATGACACTGGATTTGGCCTTTCAAGGGTTGATTCACTATAATTGATATCAAATAAAGTTTAGTAGCAACCTTGGGAACTAGATTTTGGAAAACATAGATTAGACAAAATAACTAAAATATGGACTATGAGGATAACTATAGAATAAAATCATATAATCTTGGTAAGGATGAGATTATGAAGATATTCCAATAAATAAATCCATGTCAGTATACTTCAAATGGTTATGTTTTTGGCATAGATTTACTTAGGAGTAACAAATCCGACAAGGTTCATAGGTCCCAACACATTGTAACCCGGTACATGATAATAGGCCTTACTGCACAGCTGGTTTGACAGTCCTTGGAGATACGCTTAGGATAATGGAAATTTTACTTTAAATAAATTATGATGCATTCTAATACTGAATAAACTTGGGTAAAGATATGTTTTTATAGTGTCAATATAATTTTTCATCATTTAGATATCCTGTAAATATCTATAAATTTTTCTATGACTATTGTTAATCACACTATACTTTCTGGTTTTATTCAACGGTTGGTACCTGATGGAGTCTTCTTAAAATTTAACATGAATGAAACAATGGTTAAAATGAGAAAAAAATGGGGTTTGGATAATATTAAATGATATCATCTATCTATATAATCTTTTTTACCAAAATATGATGGAGTCTGCTATGAAATCGCCTGATGGTGACCATAAAGATAATAAGGCTCAATTAACCTCATACATGAATTGTGGAAGGAGAAACCTAGGAAACTATCTAAATGGAATGAGTAAATGATTTACATGTGAGAAAAAAGGATATGATGCAAATAATTTCTAATTAAAAATTAAGAGTGCAGTGGAAGGAAATCAAAGTCATCTTAAATAATCCTTTAATTTTTATTGATGTAAATGTGGGGAACCTGAATTCCCTATGTCAATACCATCTTCTAGATGATATAATATATAAAAAGGAATGATCTTTTGGAAATAAGTGGATGAATTATTTATTTATTATTGTTATATTAAAAACTTTAGGATATTTACAGATTAAATTTAAAGTATATCTATAATATTTATTTTTGAAATTATATTAATTTGGTTTTAGAAAAAGAAAAACATTATGTCTTGGGACAACCAATCAAGTCTATCAAGGCCATGGGTCTTAAACCCATAACTAAAAGAGATAAGGGTTTCATGACTACTATTGAACTAGACGATATCTTGGTTAATTTTTTATTGTTTTTATTGAAATAATAAGATGAATAAGTATTTATGATGAACAAGTAGTGTAATTTTTATTGGTTTAGAGATTAATCATTTTGACATGGTAGAATAATTAGAGTCAAACAGTTAGACCTTTATCTGTTTTTTGGGTAATATGATCCATTAAAAGTGTATTATACTGCTTATGGGATCAAAGTTAATTTTTGGATATTAATTTTTTGGTATAAAGGTATGATTAGTAATTTAATTGAAGATAAACCAAATGATGTAAGTTTCCATAAGAAAATAATACTTATCATGTAATTGAATTTCCTTATATTCATAAACATTAATGAAATTTCTTAGCATTGGGAAAATAATCCTAAACAAAATGTGATCTTAAAACCTTAATTTTTGTTTAATTGATGGTATTTTAATCCATAAAACATTTATGGTTTGGGGACCTCAATGTTCTATTGATCATTCACATGTTTGTGATTTATGACCTTAGTTACCCCATATAAATATTCACACATTCCCTCTATATACATATATCTACTTTCCACAAATGATCTCCTACTTAGACACCTAGTTATAAGTTATTCCATGTGAACTTTGTACATACTATTCTCTTTTTTCTATAGGATTTATTACAAACCCTTATCATGATGTTGGATTTCAAACATAGGAAGTTTTAATCAATATATCTCTATTATATATTTTAAATTGAGTGGATTGAATTTAATTAATGTGGGGAGAATATAACGCCTTAAAAGTTTAAAGTATGAATATTGTATTTGATAGCATGTATGAAACGCAACACCAAGTGCATAAGAAAATATAATATCTCAAAAATTTATAACATTTTTAATATTTAAATTGAATTAAATATATATTATATTTAGAAATTAACATTACATTGTGTTATCATATGTCACAATGGACATGTATTTTCTTAATTGGCTTAAATTTTATGTATGACCATGTTTTACCAAATAATAATATATTATTATTTAACATAATAAAATATAACATAGCTGTTATGTTAGGGGTTATGAACAAAATTAACTAACTTAAGAAAAAATAATGTTTACACAAATATAAAATTAATTCATTGGTTATTTATAAATTTGAAATGAATATAAAAACCAATTTAATATAAATAAAATGTTATCATAAAAAACTATTTATATGCTCACAAATAAATTTTATTATAATAAATTAGATTAATTACTATAAGTGAGTGATATTAATGTAATATATATATATATATATATATATTATAAAGTCAAACAAATTTTTCTGATATTCATCCAATATGTTTTCTACTCATAATATAAGAACAATCAAAATATTACACAGAAAACCTATATTTTTATTAAGGCACATTCACAACATTTTAATGGAAAACTATTTTAAATCTAATTTTTGGAACATTTATAAATATTATATATATAA
Organism: Viscum album; assembly: GCA_963277665.1. NCBI lineage: Eukaryota > Viridiplantae > Streptophyta > Magnoliopsida > Santalales > Viscaceae > Viscum > Viscum album. Next base: position 952,907,892 of record OY728143.1, on the reverse strand, counting down.
AAACATAATATTTGAAAAGAAAACATAGAAATTAGGTTATGGTTATTTTATTTGTATTTTTCCGTGAATTTTGATTTTTAATTAATGGTAAAAATAATCAATTTTAATTAAAAACTACATTTTCATCTAATTTATTTATATGGGTGTATTGTATTAAAATATTATTTAAAATATTAATAAGATCAGTTTTTTTTATTTAATAAAATTTAGTTTGTTGGAATCAATTTAAAATTTTAATTGGATATAAAAACATAGAAACTTTTTGGACGTTTTTAATTTAAAAACCTGCATTGTCGTATCCTCTATGGGATTAAGATTAAATTAATTTTCACCACTTCTGTGATTGGAATTTGAAAAAATTTATTACATATTTTGAACCATATAAAATTATAATTTTTAATTATGTCAACATAGTTTTTTACAGAAAAGTTTAGTGAAATTGATTAAAATTAATTACAACGATTGAGAGAAAAGTTTTCTTAACAAAAGACTAAACCTTAAACATAAGGGCCAAAATGATCTAAAAACATGAAAAATATATTTTATAGACATATTTTGACCCTATCCTAATTTTTATCAAATTGTTTTATTATTATATCCACATTAATTGGGGAAAACGTGGATGGAAGTCTATTTTCCAATATTTACAAGAGTACCACTCTTCTACTATAAAAAGAATCTTATGACTACCACTTCCACATACCTCTCAAGACAAATTGGCTTGATCAATATGTACCCAAATAACTCCTAAAAAAACTACCCTCATATTTTATGCATCAACTTTGGAATGAATAAATCCAAGGGATCGCTTGGGTTCAAGCCAAAATGAGTTACCCAAAGAAGAGGAAATATCATTTCTCAATCTCTTTAGTTTTATTCCAATTATCCACCCCATAAACACTTATTATTCCCTAATAATATAAATAAAATGAATCCTAAATATATTGTTATGATCTATTGTTATTTTTTATACCTTCACTTCCACACACATCCATCCAATGGGTAATAAACTTACCATTTATGTGCATGGTGAACTACCACCTCACAAAAGGAAGTCATTTGTTATTCCTTTTCCACCTCTCATGGTTGTGAGTTATAGTTAAGAATATCTTTATATATGTAATATATAATATTTATAATGTATTTATACTTCATTAATTATATTATGATACATATATTTATGCACTCCATTTTGTTGGAATATGATAACATCGTAGTGTTGACTACCGCCCCCTCAAAGCGATGTGATTCATTCATACTATACATGGAGTGAATAAGGGATGGTTTTAATAATTCTATGTAATATATATCACATAGATTTTATAATATAATTATAATATAAATTTACATAATTCCTTTCTCATTCATTTAATACGACAATGAAATGAATGTAGCGTTTATGCGTAGGTACGACCTTCCATCTCCCTGAATGGTGAATTCCATTTTTTATCTTAAAATATAATGCATTATTATAAAACTATTTATACAGAATATGTGTATAATATTTAAAAAATGTTTTAAAAAATAATTATTATTAAACCTTGATAATAATAACATGTAATAAGTAATAACATACTCAAAAAATAGGCAATTAACACATGAAATAGTGAATATAATGGATTATTTCTATTAACCAGGAAATAATATATTATAAAAATATAATATATATCATTATAAAAATGAATATTATTTTATAATAAGTTTTAACACACAAAAACCCTTGAATATTAATTTAATATACATTCACCAGAAATTAAATGAAAGGTAAGGTAATTGGCCTTAATATACATTCCATTGGGACTTATTATTTGTTATACTCCTAGTTTCTTTTACATGGTGTATATAACACCCTTTTAATTATTATATAATTAATATATTTATTTTCATGATATTATAAGTTTCATTAAATGTTTTAATGCATGTATATTAATATTAAAATATTTCAATGATGTATGGGATACTTTGGAATTTTTAGTGATTATTCTTCATTAGAATGATTTTAAAGTTTATCCTTGCAATCTGAATTCCTTTTTTGATTATTAAAAATCTTTTGAAATAATAACCTTATTTTTTTGAAATTATTTTCTTATATATATGGTGTACATACATCTTATTTTTTATATAATACCACGATTCATTCATTCGTCAAGATATTTTGAGGTCCATTTTGAATTATATCTTCTAAGGGGATTTGAGGTAAATGTTACCAAGTAGAAAATAATTTCATAACACAATTTATTTTCATTGGGTTATACTACAACCTCATTTTCAATAATATTATATTATTATTTTTAAAATTTCTTTGACTATATATTTATGTATTTACACATCCTTATTTTGATTTAAAATTGATATAGATAATCTAATCATTCATTGAATCTCACTTCATCTGTAAAATATTTTCAAGAGTTTAATTTAAAAAATCAATTTTTTGGAATTTTTTACACATGAATTTTCATCAGGGAAAATTATTTTATAATTTTATAATAAACCATTTAATTTTATTATCCTCCAGTTATTCACGACGTTTATCAAATAATATAACCCTTTTTTCACACTTTAGTACTTTAAATGTTGTAGAAAATGTTTTCAAGAGAACATAACAACATAAATCTTTTTAATAAGAGGACATGTTTTATTATAAAAACAAAATTTCCAAACATATTGTTAAAAAATTTATAACCGTTAAAAAATTATTAATTAAAGACATTTTAAACCGTTTTATCTTTTACCAACATTTTAAATATAGCCTTCTTGTACCTTTCAATACGAATAATTTTTTAATCCTTTTTACCGTAAAAAAGAAATGTTCTTTTTATGTCATATTAAATGGATGGATTTACCCCCTATCATTTTTTTGAATCCAACATTGAATGTTTAAAAGGATAATTTTAAGGTTTATTTAATGTGAAATGTAAAAAAATGATCTTTCTAAAAATTCAAAATAAAAAAGGATATTTTATTCAAGAATGCATTTAAAAATTATTTTTATATTATTCGTATTCATAAAAGATTAAAACCATTTATTTCTACTTCATATGTGTTATTTAGTAATGATATCTTCATTATTCTTCCTTTGGATAGTTAATGATTTATTCTTCTAAGATTGTATTCATGTTCACTTCCTTGATTTCTATTTTAGTCCCCTTGAAATCCTTAATTTCCTATAATCATTAGAAATTCAATTTTCCCCTAATTATCCATTTAATTTTTCATGGATATATTTAATTCTTAAAATATATATCAATTTAACAAATGATTTTTTCTTTTAAAAGTATATGTTTTTTTGGGGAAATATTTCTAAATCCATATTCTTTTTTTAATCAGATATTTGATAATACGTATTATTTATTTCAATTATTTTATATGAGGAATTATTTAAATCGGAAATGTAGCGACCTGATACTAAATAACATAGATTTTTTTTCTACTATCTATTAAATTAGAATTATTACAAGGAATTAATCCCATACAAACTAATAAGTTTTTAGTCTATGTAAACTAGATACATAAATGTGTCTTTTATTACAAATTAATAACTAATTACAAAATAATTTTTTTATCCTTTATGAATAAAAATCCTCGAGGATAACTCTAATCCATCTATTAAATCTTTACATATCATTCATATTATTCTTCTTGGATTCCTAGGGAATGAAACATAATATGGGTGAGCTCAAATGATTAGTAAGGGAAATATATAAAGAAGCAATAATGAATCGTTGAGAAACATAATTATTACTTGGTAGATAATTGAACTCACATGACATATATATAATAAAATAAGAAGGAATTGGATAGAAAATATGGAAATGAAATATCTAGAAACATATTCCATTAAAATAATTAGGCAAGGAAAAAATAAATATGGAAAGGTAATAAAAAAATATGAGTGCCATAAATCAATAAACTAAGAATGAATTACATCCATAGATATATCGATGAAAAATATCATGGATAAATAATAACTAAAACTAAATGGGAGAAATTATTTCCTAATGGATGTCATGTCTTATGAACTTGAGAACATATAATGTCAAGACCTTAAACTATATTGATTTAATTAAGGTTATAAACCAATTTGTGCAAGTTATTTGTCTCATGAGGACAAATCTGTGTAATGAGGATCTATATAATGGTCAGGATCCACCCACTATTTCCAGTCTAAACCATTCCTCATATTGAATAATAAAAATAATATTTTCCTTATAAAATATCTATATTTAATAAAGAATATACAATAATAAATATTTCCTCAAATAATAAAATAATTTTTCAGAGTTAACACCATATAGAAAATGGTATATGGTTTAAGAAATAGTAATATCCATGATGAATGAAATAGATAATTAGGGGGAATTAAGTATTCAATTATCATATGAAATTTGAATATTTAAAGGGGAATAAAAAATGATTCAATGATGTGAATGTGAATACTATACTTGTCCCAATAATAAACCCTATAGAGGAAGACAAAGGATGGTATCAATAAAAGAATCCCACATGGATTAAACTAAATGGTTATTATTATTGATGTATAACAATAGTATAAAATTATTTTTAAAAAGATTCTTGAGGAAAAAATCATTTTATTATAAAATACCTTTAAAAAACCATTTCTTTGAAAATTGATATTGAAATTTTTTCTATAAAAAGAAAATTTTAAACATGAAATTCAATCTTCAAAAAATGATAGTGAGCAAATTAGTGCTGGCTGTTTGAGGTAAAAGAACATTATATTTTCCAGGTAAAAAGGTTTGAAAAATTCCTTGTTAGGAAAATCACTAGAAGGTTCCTTTAAAAACATTAGTAAATGAAAAAGTGTAAAAATTTCTTTTCCAAATAATTTCAAATGATGCTTCGAACATTGTTTTTAATAAATTATGGTATTTAGAAGATAAAAATTTCATCGATTAAGAGTTAAACAATGTTGGGTTTTTAAGTAAACATTTTATAAAAAATATGAGTAACAAAGAGTGAAAAATTGATACAAATACTTGAAAATGGTCATGAATAAAAAACTAGTTAAAATGAAAAGTTTTATTGAATAATATCATGATATTTTCCTCAAATCTAAAAATACCTTAAAGATCATTAATGTTATAATTGATGAAAATAATCTTTAAACATTCCAAAGTGTCCCATACCACATTGATACATATTAGATCATAATCCACATGAAGTAAATAAAATGAAATTATATGTTAAAATTATTTTAATGTAAAAAGATTAATGATACAATAAAAAAAGGGATATTAGACACACCACATAAAATATATAGGTTTTGAACAGTAAATTTAACTCCCAGATGTAAGAAGTGAGATGAGAATCCCCTACCTTGTGTTTCATTTTGATTGAATGTCATTTAACTTAATTTATAATAAACATATGTTAATGTTATAATTTATTCATAAAGAGTTTCATTTTTATCATTTAATTTATTTAGCATATTACTACATTATGTACAACTACTTAAATAATTAAATTCACAATAGGTGTTTTGACCAAATTTGATTTAAGTGTTGAAAAATATTTATCAGGTTCACTATGGTCAAAATGGGTTATTATAAAACATCTGAAGAGTAATAATAATGAAATAATTGAAAATTTTATACTTTAATGATACTTATAAAAAAATCATTAAATATGGTTATGAAAAATGAATCATCGTTATGATCATGGAGTTGATAGATCGTATGTACGCATGAGTAAAATTCTCATCATTCAATGATCATTATTGAAAGAAGGTAAGTAGAATTATATATTTAAAAAATGATAATCATATCATAAATACAATATTATTTAATCCTATATACTTATATATATAATTCTTGTGATGTTAATGCAACCACATTATGTTGAGGATGCGATAGTCCACACGTCCATGAATGAAATTATCACTTCTTAAGTGTCTAAAAGGGTAAGAAAGAATTTCAAATATATATATATATATATATTATATTTATAAGAAGGAAATTATTTCATTTATATTATATTTTTATTCTCACATATGTTAAATTGAAACCATCCTTTATACATTTCATATATAGTCTGAACGAGCCATATCGCTATGAGGAGGCGGTTGTCCACACTTCCTCAAACAATGTTATCATATTAACATAAAATGAAATATATTAATGGTATGTATAATAAAAGGATTAAATTAGTATAAATAGTTATAAATTTCATATATATTATATATAAATAGTTATTCCATCATAATGGCCACCATGATAGGTGGTAATGAAAAAAACGAACAATCATCATTTCGTGAGGAAGTAGATCACCGTACATAGAAACAACATGCCTGTTACCATTAAATGGGGGGTTTTTGTAAGTGTATGTAAAAATAATATCATAAAAATATTATATTATCTTGAAGATACTGGTGTTGTTATGTAGTAATATAATAAAAAGGTATAGGGAGTGTATAATGGAAATGAAAATAAATAGCTTGAGAGAAGATGTTACCTCTTAATCAGGAATATTCTTTTGGTTTATACCAAAAGTCTTCCTTGGAATGTTTTTTTACTAATGTAAGGCACAAAGGTATAAGGGAAAGATATTGGCAAGATATATGGGTAGATAATATCCCATCCTAAGTCGTTTGAGAGGTTTGAGGAATAAAAATAGTTGGGGACCATGTATAGGGGTTGAAAAAGACTCACTTGGATTTTTTGAAACAAGTTAGGTATTAACATGTTATTACCTAAAAATATCATGAAAACCAAAAAATAAAATAATCTAAGGTTAATTTCCAATTTATTATCATCCAATGGGTTTTGTAAAAGTTTCAAGGTCATTTGACCCCTTAAGTAAATGGTATTGTCCTTTATTAAGCATAATTTTCCCTTAATAATTTTAATTAATTTTAATTACTTAGAAATTATAAATTATTCTAATCCAAAATATGGAATACAGTTTTCCAAAATTCAAATAAAATAAGTGGAATGAATTAATTAAAATATAATCCCATATGTGAGATGATAATGTCCCTTTTTGAAAGAAAACCTTTCTAAATGATTGGTATGTTTTTCTAATCAATATTAATGTGAAAGTATTTCTAATTAAATAAATTGTATTAATGGATAAAAAATTATCTAATTATACTTTAAAAACATTTAAAAATATAATTTAACCTTATATATAAAATATATCCAAATGGAGTTTTGACCTAAAATTCAGTATTTTAAACAATTCATTATAAAATGATATATTTCGAAAAAATTATTCACATAATTTTTATGAATAATTTTTAAATGTGAAGTTAATTTAGACACATTAAATCAATAAAATTTTCAAAATTCATATTTAATGGTGGTTATTTATTAAAATGTGGTAAAATAGCCTTTATAACAGTATGGGGGTTTCAGTGTAAAATACTGTTTGTTATTATCTTATAAAAAGCAAACATAATTAATGAATAAAAAAATATTTTTCAATTTATAACATATATTTTTTATTTAAATAATTATATAAATATAATTACTTTAATTTATTATTATAAAGTAGCTTCATGACAAAAAAATTGTTTTATATAAAAACATTCTATTTATAAACAATTGGTTCCTATATATACATTTCTAATTAATTTTTTCAACATATGAATTAATATTATATTATTATAAAACATCTATTTTAAATAATTTATTTAATTATATTCATAACCCTTACCATAACTTCAAGGTTATATCATATTATATTAAATAATAATATTTTAATAATATATTGTTATTTGGTGAAACATGGTCTGGCGTGTAACGTAAGCTTTCGGGAAAGGTTGCTCTAGCTTGTAACAAAATTTAACGTGGTGTTACATGAATATAAATAAATATAATCTATTTTAAATAGTTAATATATTATAAATTTCTAAATATTATATTCCCAAACACACTTAGAGTCACATGTCATACACACTAGAGAATACAATGTTGTACATTAGAATTTCTAGGTGTTAAATTCTCCCCACTATAAGTAAATTTCATCCTTGAAATTTAAACTCAATCTTGGAAGTATATGGTTTGATGTCTCGTATGTTGAAATAAAATATCATTATATGAGATCATAATACGTCCTCTCTAAAATACATAATGGGAAGTAAAAAGGTCACATGGACTAATATATGATTAGGTATCTAAGTAGGAGAACATTAGTGGAATGTAAAGATGCATACATGGTGGAAGATAGTAAATATTTATTTCTAGTTGATTTAAGACATGAATAAAAAACAAATAAATGATCATTATAATGTTTAGGTCCTCAAATCCATAAAACTATGATGATTCATAAGACCATCAGTTCTACATAAATTATGGAATTAAGACAACATTTTATTTCAAAGTCATTTTTCTATTGTTGGGTAGTTATTTTATTTACCAAGAACAAAAAAAATATTCTAACATAATATCTTTCAATTTCATATGAATAATAAAAATTTGTTATGGTGGTTTGATCAAATTCTAATCCATCACTTTAATCGTAAAAGTTATTTAACAGTAATGAATTGTTTTTATTCCTGAAGAAAAAAAAGAATCTTTTAAAGGATAATAAGGCCCAAAAGAGAGTGAAAAGTCTAGATATTTTTCATTAACTATCATAAAAAACCAATATGGTTCATTGATGAATCTGTAATCTTAAAAAGGGATACAATTGATTCACAATTAACATTTATTTGTCAACTTGTCTAACTAAAAACAATGAAAATTTAACAAGGACATTACATAGGTCACTGGTTGGCGTGAAACCCTTATTGTTCATCGGTCATGGGTTCAAGACACATGGAATTGGATAAATTGAATTGTTTTATCCGGGATTATATGTTCTCATTTTCTAAAACCAAATTAAAATAATTTCTAAAATAAATATGATGGACATCCTGGAAATAAGGTTATTTGCAAAATAGCATTTTATCAAAGGTTTCCAATAAAACTCGAAACATAAATACATTATACAATTATTTATATTATTATATTTCCTTCCTTAGTATAGAGTTATTCACCAAGAATAGGTCATTTAATTGGGTAATGTACAGGTTCTCTACACTTTTGACAAATAACTATAAAGGATTTTAAAGGATGATATTCATTTCGTTCCATTATACCCTTTATTTTACTTAGTATTATTTTCCTTTATGTCCTTATTTCCTAGAAATAAATAATTTCCTTAATAATTTGAGACACTTCTCTAGGTTTCTCATTCCACACTTCTCACTTGTAGGAAATTCAGAATTATTTTTTTTACAGTCTCCACCACTTGAGTTCTTAGGAACCTCCAACCTTCTCATATTTGGTGTGTTTGAGAGTTAGAAAATGTATATATTGTTAATAATATTTTAGGATACATATTTTTAATTAAAATAATATCATTCATTACTATAAACACATCACTTGGTTTCTCATTTTCACGACATTTTCCTTCATGAAATATTTTAACATGAATCCTTTAGGTTCCATCCATTGACTAAAAAAATAAAATATATTGAGGGAAATAATAGTCATAGTGAGAAAAACATATAATTATCTACCATGAAATATTTTTTTAAATCTAAAACACCCTATCTTTAACATTGATTATTAATTTTCATGATGCATTCCAATTATTCATAATGGATTGTAAAGAAAATGTGCATTATCCAAAGAATATCGACCTGGAGTGTTAAACCAGGAGCATAGTAAGCCTCGTTGTCATGTACTAGGTTACTGGGAGTCATGTATGGAACACCATTTGGAGTTATTTTTATTAGGTACATATTTACTAGAACCACATCCACTTTTAGTATCCCCACATGGATGTATTCCTAGGAGGAACCACACAAGCTCTACCTTAACAAAATTCTAGTATGGTCTTCTATACTTATCCTAAAATTATACCTTAGGGTTCTATTATCTGATTAATGTTTTTGTAAATCAAGATTTCATTTTTCTACTTAACATTATTTTGTACCATCTATAGTGACCTAACTACAAATATCCTAGAGTCAATGTCTACTACCAATTATATTAGAATGATTCAAATGAAGAATACCCCAATGAACGAATTAGTTCAGTAGTCTTGGTAAACCAGATACATAATTGGGACATATATTATAAATTATTACACTAATTAATACAAAAATTTTCAATCTTTCTAAATAAACAACATCATGAATAACTATAATCTATCTAGTAAATCCCTTCATATATTTTATAGTATCCTTCATGGATTCCTTGAAAAAATTGCGGGTGATATCAAATACTCAATAAAGGAAACATATAGTAGAAGAAATAATGAATCATTGAGAATAATTATTATATAATGGTAAATAATTTAACTTAAATTCCATATAAATAATAAACCGAGAAAGAAGGGCATAAAAAATTCAAAATGTTATAACTAAGGCCACATTACATTGAAATAACTATATTAGAAAAAATAAATATGTTAGGGTATGAAACACAAATGTATGTAATGAATCAATAAACCGAGGATGAATTACGTTCATAGATATGCCGACACAAAATATCATTGATAAATAAGAGGTTAAACTAAATAAGGGAAATTATTTCTTAACAAATGTCATGTCATAAGAATATGAAAACCTATACTATCAAGTCCTTTCACAAGATGGTTTATATTAATGGTAAAACCCAATTTTCGAAACAGATTTGTATCATGATAGCTTATGGATTCATCAATGAGCTATATAATGTTCGGTCTCCACCTTCCATTTCCCGTCCAAAATATTACTCATGTTAAATAATATAAATAATATATGCCTTATCAAAAAACATTATTGAATAAAGAATACAGAACTATAAATATTTGACCAAATAATGAAATAAATTCTCAAATTATACACCGCATTCCAAATTGAGTAAAATTTATGAAATGTTAATGTCCAAGATCTATGAAATGGATTATTAAGGGAAAGTTCCGTGTTCAATGATCATAAGAATATTTAATATTTCATGGTGAGTAAAAAATAATTTATTTAAGTGAATGCGAATTCTATCTTTGGTTAAATTAATAATAAACCATCCATTAGAAGAATAAGGATGGTTTCAATAAAGAAATCCCATGTGGAGTAAAAGAAAGGGTTGTTTTTCATTGATTAATAAAAATACAATAAAATCATCTTTGAAAAGAACATTTGAAAAAAAAAATTATTTTAAATATATCCTTTAAGTCTTGAATATTAAACTTCAAATAATAGATGGTGAGTAAATCAATACTTTCCATACTAGGTAAATGAACAAACCTTTTTCATGGTAAAAAGGTTTGAAAAATTAATTTTGTGGAAAACAACAAGAAGATTCCTTAGAAAACACTAGAAAAAGGCAGAGAGGGTACACATTTATTTTTAAATAATTTTTAAATAATTTTTTGAATCTTTTTAATAAAACATTGGTTTTAAAAGAATATAGGTTCTCTGATTAAAGATTGGAATATAGTTGGGTTTTTTGAAAAACATTTTCTAAAACATTTGAGTACGAAAGAGTGGAAATATGGTATTAATACTCAAGAATGTACATAAATATACTATGGAGATAAAATAAAAGGTTTTTTTTATAGAAATGGTTATATAATTTACTTGAATTGAAACTCCATTGAAATATTATTAAAGTTATTTTTGTGGAAAATAATATTTAAACATTACAATATTCCAAAAACCGTTTCAAAACATTTGAATCATAATCCTCCTAAAGGAAATAAAATTAAAACAATGTTAAAATACCATGAATTTAAATGTATCAATGATACAATATAAGAAAATGGTAAATATACAAACCATACAAATGATGTAAGCAGTGAACAAGACATCTATCCAACAGATGTAAAAAAGGGAGATGATAATCATGTACCTTGTGTTTCCTTTCTAGAGAATGTCCTGTAATTTCCTATATAATAAACGTATGTAAAGTTTTTTTTGATAATTATTTAATGTTTATCATAAATTTAATTTCACTTATTCCCATATTGTGTAAAAATACATAAATAATAAAATTTTCATCGAGTGTTTTGAACACATTTTATTTCTGTGTCAAAAAAACATTGGTAGGTCATCTATGGTGAAAGGGGTCATTATAAAACATTTACAAAATAATAATCATGATAAAATTATTATTCTTATATATTAATAATACTTATAAAATCAATAATTAAATATGTTAATGAAAAATAATTCAATGTTACGATCATTGAGACATAGGTCGTATGTACACATGAGTAACATTATCATATTCTAGTGATCATTATGGAATAAAGGTAAGTAGCATTTTGTCATTCCAAAAGTATAATTATATCATTAATATAATATTATTTAATCATATATAATTATATATATAATTCTTGTCATGTAAAAGTAATCACATCATGTCGAGGAGGCGGTAGTCCACACGTCGATGAATGATGTTACCACTTTTTAAGTGTGTGAAAATGTAACAAAGAATATATATATATTATATTTCCCGGAATGTAATTATTTAGTTAATAAAATATATTGTATTTTATATAACATATTTTAAATTATAATCATCCTTTATACATTCTATACATAATGTGAATGAATGGCATCTCTTCGAGGGGGCGGTAGTCCACATTTCCTCAAACGATGTTGAGATACTAAAGAATAATGGAAAGTATTAATGGTATGTTTATTAAAAAATAATATAATTATAAATATATAATACATATTTTATATAAACGTAGTTTCCATCCTAATTGCAACAATGAGATGTGGTAATTAAAAAAATAAGCAATCATCATTTTATGAGGTAGTAGATCACCATACATAGAAATAATATATATTTATTATCCATTATATTGGATTGTGTATAAGTATAGTTAAATATAATATCATAAAAAACATGTATATTTAGGACACTGGTTATGTTAGGTAAAAATAGAATAAAAATAGTATAGGGTGTGCATAATGAAAATAAAAATAAAAATTTCAAGAGAAGACGCTGCCTCTTAATTGGATAACTTCTTTTCGTTTATACCAAAATAATTCCTTAGAAGGATTTATGAAAAAAGGTAGGTTTCATGGAATAAGGAAGGGATTTTGGGAAGATATATGATTTCCGAACCTATGTGGGTTGTGATATGTGAGGAATGGGGATATGTGATTGCCTTTTATAGGGAAGGAAAAGGAATCACTTGGAGTTTTTCAAAATAAGTTAGGGGTCCACATGTTATTACCAAAAAAATCTATACCAAACTAAAAAAATTAAAAATTAAAGTAAAATTTCCATTTTATGACCCTACAATGGGTGTTGTACAACTGGCTATGTCATTTGATCCCTTAATTTAAAGGTTTTTTCCTTTATTAATCTTAATTTTTCATTAATAATTGTAAATAATTTCAGTTTCATTAACTAATATATTTGGTAATAAATGATGTTGGTATTATTTTAAATCATCAATTATTATGACCCCAAATATGGAATCTATTTTTCTAAATTAAAATCACAAAAAGTGACAAAAATTAATTTAATTTATTCCTGCAGGCAGGACGACAATGTAGGTTTTTAAAGTAAAAAATTATGAATGTTTTCTATGTTTTTCTAATCCATTTAAAAGTGAAATTTATTACAATGAAATAAATTTCATTAATTCATGAAAATATTATCTAATTATACATTAAAACTAATTTTAATTATAATTTATCCTTGTAAATATAACATATTAAAAAGTAGTTTTGAACTAAAATTAATTATTTTTAATCATTCCTTAAAAAATTATATGTTTCCAAAAAAATATCAAAGATCTAGCCAAACCTAATTTTTTATTTTTTACATTAAAATATGATGTTTATTTTTAAATTATAAATCAATTAATTTTTATAAATTAATATTTAAAATAGGATTTTCATTAATGGATGTAAAATTGCCTTTATAAAACTTCAAGGTTTTAAGTGTAAAATGGGGTTTGTTCTTATCTTATACATGTAAAACCTAATGGATGAATATAAAAATATATTTAATTTAATATATAACATATATTATTTTTAAAATAATTAAACAGTTTTATTTAAATTATTTTATTTGGATTAAAAAACTTTATGATAACAAAAAATGGTTTTATATAAAAACATTATGTTTATATTCAATTGGTTCCTATATTCATTTATAATAATTTTTTAACCTATTAAAAAATATTAAATTATTATAAACTATACATTTTCATAATTTAGTTAATACTATTCATAATCACTAACATAATATCTAGGTTATATCATATTATATTAAATAATAATATTTCAATAGTATATTGTTATTTGGTGAAACTCAGTCTAAAATGTTATAGAAGCTACTTAATAAGTTCGCTCTTGTGTGTAATGAAATCTAATTCAGTGATTCATGCATTTAAATTCATAGAATATATTTTATATGGTAAATATGTTATATATTAACTGAATATTATATTCCATTACATACTTGGTGTCACATGTCATATATGTTATCAAATTTAAAGTTGTACATTAGAATTTTGAGGTGTTAGGGGAAACAATTGGTGGGTACATAACTTTATATATCCCCTTGACACATCTAAAAATTCTCATGATTAAAATAAGTTTCCAAAATTAAATAGGTTTCTTTCTACTATTTTAATCCATCTATTGGAATTTCTTGATAATATAGGATTCCATGTCCATGAGAAATAACTTCAAATAATTAAGAATTTCCTTATTTTTGATTAAGTATTTTTTATCCTAGAGAATTTAACTATGAAAAATTATACGGATTCATCTCATTATAATTTTACTAATTAAGTGGAATATGTTTCAATTTCTTACCTTTATATTTTGATTTTTCTTTATATAGTTATTTAAATGGAATTTGTTTTCAGTTACTTACCTTTACATAATATTTACTCACTTCTTTTATAATTATCGAATATATGGAATGTGTATTAAATTATTAAATTTCAATATTTTTATTAATATTTATTCACTAATTATTCCACTATACATACCCTCAATAAGCATTTGAGGCCACCCTTATTATGTTTTGTTTCCCCTGAAATCAATTAAGTGTGCTAAGAAAGATATGCAAGGATATTCTAGATGGAATAAATTTTACTTAGAAAGACAGAAAACAAAGTAATTTTTTTATTCATTTTTATTTAACAAATATTCGATGTATCTGTTTTTACCAGACAACTAAATTTTTCGGTCCTTTAGAACATTATTTACATATATATTATACTTATATAATGGTATCATGACACCAACTCTGAGATTTCAGTTGTTTGGTCACTATAAGAGGGTTTAACTACCTATAATTATGTTAAACATACATTCCTTTACTAATTGAAGGGAATATGAAACCACATAAGGGAATAATTGAATGTAGAATAATGACCTCAATAGATTTGATCACATCCACTAATTTATGAGAAATTAAGAATAATAAATGTTGGAAATACCATCAATTTTTTAATGGTTTACTCCAAAAAAACTTTTACGGAAGAAATAAAAAAATATTGATTTTCCAAAGCCAAGTGAAATTAATTTTGAGATTCACTAATAGACTTAAATAACCAAGAATAAATAAGATGATTAAGGGAATCACATACATAATAATTTTTGATGACAACCATGCTTAATAGCAAGGAGATAATTAGAGGAAAAATACATGCTTTGATATCAAGGGATGATGAGATAATTGAATAAGAAAAACAAGGGAGGAATATAGACTAAAATTGGGGAATAAATCAAAATGTATATTTATTATAATTTAATGTTTAAATTTTCAATTGACAATATTTTCTTTAAAATTAACCATACAATTTACTAAGAACCATATTCAAGTCCACAAGATACATTGGACATTGCTAGATCTAATAAAGTACACTAGACACCACTGAGTTCTTAGTACCCCTCCACCAGGGACCTAATTTTTCTATTTAACATAATTACTTAGAACAAACCCAAATGATTAAATAAATCATAGAGTGGGAGGGGGGAGTGGATTAGTTATTAAAATTTATTTTTACATTTTCTTGAATAACATCCATCACAAATTAGAGTTTTTTGGATTAATTATAAAATGGATACATGTAACCATTTCTCAAGGACATATAGATTTAAAAGGATGAACATTCAAAATGAGATGGTTAATCTATAGTTCAATTTGGAATCACTCATGATCACACAACCCTCTAATATCAACATTTTGATTACAATGAATTTTGAATATTATTTAACTCACGATATAAATGTCTCCCAACTATTTTAGTGTGTCTCATGATGTTATAATGATATATTAATTTATTAATAGTACAAAAGATACTTATACTAAACAATACTTTTATCAGTTTGTTTAGTGCTTCTTATTCTTCCATTTATCCCCTTAACCTATTTCAAGTCACTTATTCTTCATCCATTTTATATTCTTATTTGTCTATCATTTAGATAATCATTGAGTAAGATCTATTTATTTTATATCCATTTTCTCAAATAGAACTCTTATAAAAAATTATCAATTGGGTTTAAGTACAATATATAATTCTAAAATTGATATTTGAATTCAAAAAACTTTTTAACTACTACATAATTTGGGTCACTTATTTCTAAACAATTTGATTATAAAATACATATTAGTTTCTATTGGTAATTTTTTCAGACATTAGTGATTTATTTTACTATATCCTAGTATAATAAATTTGATATTTTATTACATACTTTCACAATCTGTAAAACTCGTTGGAACAAAACCTTAAAAAAGACATTATATCTAAATTTTTTTATTTTTATTTGGCGATTTACACCACCATAACTTGTTGTAAAATGTTTAATTCCAAATGAACGGAACCAAATTTATCCTTAATTAAAAAATCATAGAACTCGGACTTATTTTCCAGGTTTTTTTTGAATATGGATTCATTTTATTAACCATGGAATCCACCATGTCATGTAGCTCTTGATTTGGATAATCATAAAAATACTGAGTAATTTAAATGTTCAGGAAAGCTTCACCATGATAGTTTGAGGACATCTTCAAATAGTCATAGGTAATGGATAATGGTGTGGTGTTCTCGATTTTTATTCACAAACACAAACTCTTCTTTATAAACCATAGTAGCCACCATAATATATTCTAGTGTAAAATTTCTCATAATAAAATCTCTTAGCCACAACACTTTTTGAAACACCAATTATACATTTGATCTCTCTATTTCCATGTTATTACATATTATCCAAAAAATAATGGAATTTTATATATAGTACCACAATATACAAAATAAATATTATATATACTACAGGAAGCCAAACCACAAATTTTCTATTAAACCAATCAATTTACCTTCTTCAAATAATCTGTATATTTATTTTGAATTAGGCCAAGGCATAGTGATATCACTTGAAATTCAAACACCTTGAAACGTGAAATTTCAATATAAAATATCATTCTAAGTCATTACAAACATTATAAAAACAAGGAATGAGTTTCATCTGAATTTGGACATCATAAAATACAAGAGTTTGAAAATAATTTAAGTAATAACAAGAAATAACCATAAAAGCATCATATTTATTTCATCTTCTCACAATTGCTTCATCCAAGGTCTCAAAAACCTCTAAATAAAAAAAGTCTCATTAATATCCCCCTTTTTATTTTGTCTGAATCCATTTAATGTTAATAACTTTTAAACTAATCAAACATAGTAATGAATCATTACTCCATAATTATAATCCTAAATAAGAAAACATGATATTGGGAATAAGAAATTTTATTAATAATATCATGATTTCAATAAAAAAATATAACAAGTATTCACTTTCTCAAAAACATTGATACTCTTGATACCAATTAAGAAAACATATCTTAGCCCTTGAAACTAGTTCACAAAATAAACTTTGAATAAAATTGAAACCAATTTGGAATCACCTCCCTCTCTTCTTCTACCTTGTTAAAACTTTTCATATAACCTATAATTAAATGGTCTTGTATTTATTCTCCCCTAAACGATTAGAATAATTCAGAAATAATAGAAATCATACACACACTTATTAACCTCACAATATTATCCTTTTAAAACCACCATTTATATAAATGATCACCTTAAATAAAATATATCTTCCTTATCGTTTAAAAGAATATCATTGTGTACCCTTTTAAAAAATAAGCCTATTTTCAAAAACGATTTTAAATATATAATGGAATAAAAGTTAAATAGTATTATGTATTAATTTTTATCCCTCTATAATATAAATATCCAATTTAAAAGATGAAAGATGTTATAGATATACTATACCATTTCCTTTGGACAAATGAGGTTAAACTACAATTTCCAACCCCAATCTTGTAAATTAATTCATTGGTAGTGGTTTGGTGAACAAATCTTCCATTTTCATCATGTATAGAATCAATTTAAACTATAAATCATTTTTCTCCACAACATAATTAATGAAGTGGTAATTTATATTAATGTTATTTGAACACAAATATTGAACATGTTTATTTGAAAACAAAATTTCACTTCACTTATCACAACCCAAAAGAAATGATAGCCTCACATAAACAATGATATCATCTAAATGAGTTATAATCAACATAAATTGTGCAGTGAATTGAGTAATAACCACATATTCATTTTCAATAGTACTCAATGTGATAGATCCCTACTTATTTGTGTTCCAAAATACACACTTGTCATACAAAAAAACTCCCATATATGTAGACCTTTTATCATCCACATTTCCTGATACATCTATATAGGTATAACTTAAAATATCTAGAATTATTTTACTTTCACACATCAAACCAAAATCATTTTTCCCTTAATTTACCTAATAATTATTTTCCAATCCATCAGATAAGACATTATTAGTGCAATTTTAAAACTAGTAAGATATGTGAAAAGAAAGAAAATATCCAATCTTTAAGTTGTTATATACAATAAACTACCAATTATTTTCAATAATTTTTTTGGGTCAAAATAATTTCATTCCCCATAACTTTAATATTTTACACTAATTAAGATAGGTGCATAATTCAAATTTGATGCCTCCATGCCAATCTACATTGGAAGTTTAAGCAAAACCTTATTCTAGAAAAAATATGCGGCCTTTCTCTTGTAAAATTTATAAACATATATATTATCTCATTTTACTATGAAGATAAATTTAAAATAACTTATTCATTTAAATAGAAAACCCTTTACAAATGCATTTTTAATTTTCCCTAAAAATTACATCATCTATATAAAAAATGATAATTATTAGCACCCTGTTTTCATCTATGATGTGGACTTTGGTTCCAACTATTTCTTTTTGGAATATCAACCAACTTAATAAAGACAATAATTTGTAATTAAATTATCTTGAGACTTTTTTAAACCCATATTGATCCTTCTTCTTCCTAGAAACAAAGTTTTTGTTTTTAATAAGAAAGTCTCAACAATGTTTCTCAATATAATACTCCTCTTCAAAATCTCTATTTTAGAAGGTAGACATGATATATACTTGTAATATTTGGAATTTCCTATCTTCCACAACAAAAATTAATATTGTAATGGTTTCATGTCCTAAAAATTGTTCAATGTTTTCTTCAGTGTCAATTACTTCATCCTCAGAATAAACCTTCCAAAAAATTCTTGATTTACATCTCAAAATTTTTCCTCTTTCATTTAACTTGTTTCAAAACAAATTTTTTTTATAATAACATTCTTATATTCAGTTTTGGGTAGTGAATAAAAAGTATTATTATTCTCTATCCAGTACAATTATTTATTTATGGCATCAATCAAGTCTCGATTCACTAAGCCTTCTTCATCATCTCTTAGTTAATCCTAGGAAAATAGTGAGGTATATGATGCTTTACTCTTTTTCATGGTATTTTGAACCTATAATAATTGACATATAATTATATTTTATACCTTCAATTGTCTTTCCAACATTATATGATAATGGAATGTTTTTTCACTTTTATTTTTTGAATCATTTTTTAAAAAAATAATTATTTACTTTTTCATCATTTCAATAAACTCTTATCTCATATCTAACAAAAATATATTTTTATTAGTCACTTTTGGACCATTCTATGTAATCTATTTATTCATTCATTTAATGTATATAAAATTAAAACAAATAATGTTAGCATTCATAAATGTATCATTATTGTGGAATTTGTACCCTCTTCTATATGGGGGATATCCCAGAAAGATAGATTCAATGCCTCATTTATCAATCATCCAAAAATTTACACTTTTTACATTGATAATGTAAGTGTAGTAATAAAACCTTAAGTATATAAAATATGGTTCCATAGTATAAGACATATCATATAGTAACATATTTGAATTTTGGGATTTAAAGGAAATTATTATGAATAAGAACTAGTGCTCCAATGGATATTCTCCAAAAATACCATTAAGTGTAATTATCTATCAAAATAGTTCAAGAAACATCCACCATGATTCAATTATTATATTTAACCAAACCATTATTTTATGGGGTCATTGTTTAACTAATTTAATTTTTAATACCATACTTATTACGATGTGATTTAAATCATTCATTTTTATATTCTACGTCATTATCTATGTAGATCCTCTTTAAGAAGTAACCACATTCCTTCTCATCTCATCTCCTAAAACTTTTGAACTTGTTAGTAGTCATTAATTTATATTTCATAAACACAATGCAACTAATTTCTGTGAATTATTTAATAATGTAAATAAAATACACATATTTATTTTTTTATTTCTTTCTCATAGTCCCATAAATATCCAAATAAATAAGATCCAGGGGATGAGATGAATAAATCTAAATTTTATTTTGTGAATAATTTTTTATTTTTCACATTTGTAATTTGGTACACATCCATATAATTTATTTATCTTAGGAATATCATGAAAATCTTATCCTTAAGTAATCATGATCATGTTACTTTATTAAATATAGCCATGCCTTATTTCTCATAATTGATTTTCTTCTTTCATACTGAGGAAACATGAATTTTTCAAATCTCCCATATAAAATATATTACCCTTTGTTAATTTTTTTATTATCATAATCCTTCAATATTATACTATTTTCAATAAAAAATACATTTCTTAGAAATCACCTCATTTAATATATCACATATTCGAGAAACACATTAAAAATTGTGTTCCATCCCAACCACATACAATGTATTTTGGGACCCTATATTCCCCTTTTAAATATTAACTAATGAAAAACTATTTTTTGAGTGACTCACTATTTAAAAAGGTAAGTATTCCTACATATTATCCTTTTATGTTCATCAAAATTTTCATTTCTCATGCCATATGTAAAGAACATTCACTATCCAATATCCTTGGATGTACCCTTTTGATGATTTATGTAACAAGAGATTTTTTCCTTTCATTTATAATTATTCTATTTAAAAGTATGAGTATTGTTATTCATGCTTTTCTTGGGGGTATAACATGATGATTAAAATAACATAATGTTTAACATACCGATAAAATCTCAAACAAACTTCTTCTAAATTTTAAAATATAATATAAATCTATTGTTCATTATTTTCTATAATTCTATGAAAATTTATTCTTTAAATGGGTAGAATAAACCTAAAATTGGAACTCTGATACATTTTATCTTCGTAAGAATGTTTATGATCGAACCAATTTTTTTTCAAAAAGCCTATATAATTCAAATAATTACAATATAAAACATACGAATTGTTGTTTAATATTTTATTCCCCAAAGATATAATCTAATTTTCTTCATTATTTTGGAAAAAACAAATACATGGCCATTTTTTAGAAAAACAATGTGTGATCCCAACACCTTCCTTGTTTTATTCAACTCTTTATAAAATTATTAGAATCCCCCATAATAGCGTTTTTTATTTCATTTTTTGTTTCTAGATAGTTTTGATTTCATAGAGTTATTTTTCTTGGAAACAAACAAGGTCTTTCTTCCATCTTTCATCATTTAAAACTTCCACACATCATTTTGAATATATTTCCGACTTTATGAATGAGATCCATTTTACTTATATTAGAAATAATTATTCCAAGATATTTCTCAATCTTCATGAATGTAATTATGAATGTTTAATATGAGGTTATTTAATTCCTTTTTCACATTGAAAAATTTAATTTGAAAAAAAGTCAATAAAAATTTACTTTTTCATTATTACTTCCTCAATATTGATCTTCTAAGCCATATCATTAACTAGTAAATTTTTTAGATCATCAATATATTTTGTTAACATTTAATTATCTTTTGTATAAACAAAATCTATTCTACAAGAAGTATAATTGAATTTATTTATTTTTCTAACTTCCATATCAAATTACGTGATCTTTTAAAGAAACACCCATAATAATCTCTACTATAAAAACAAAATTTCGGTTTGTCCTACATTCCATATTTCAAAATTTTAATCACTTGGGATATTTACATTATTCAACATGGAAAAAAGCATCCTCTCTAAATATAATTAGAAGTTTCAACATATTCTTCTTTTTATATTCTTTTAAATTCTTGACACTAAGATGAGAATATCCTATTATTATATTATGAAAACTTATATAAATACCCTTAATCAATTTTATTATAATATGTTGTCACTTTATTAAATTTTTTATTGATAAAAGTGGTCGCATCACCATGAAAAAATAGTTTATTAGTATTATAAAACTAGATACATACTTGAATTACACATTTTATTAAAAAACATATAATAAAAAAAATTATTTTCTTTGAGAACAACAATATTACCTTTTAAATATTCATGATTATAAATCATATTATATTTCCTGCCATCATAGGGAATGGAAACATAAGAAAGGGGTGAGCTTAGAATATTATTAAGGGTATACATAAAACAAATTATCTCATGATTACATAATAAATATTCAGTGTAGATAGTTAAATGACTGATAACACTTTCCATTTTATCAATAACATGACCACAATGAATAAATTGGAATAAGTAAATAAATATCATATAATTATATATAAATAAATACATAACCTTCAAATTTTTCCTTGGATATCAAAATATATGATTATAAGGATAGAATTTAAAATTCTAGTCATCATAAATATATCATCATGTCCTTGATCCAAGGCATCTTACTTGAATGGGTAAAACCAAATCCAAATACCAAGGATAGTTTTCCTCATAAGACATACCAAAGAATTAAGAAGATATAATGATCCCCTCCCATTACTTACTAAGTATAATGCATTTTCATATTAAAGGGGATAAGCTTAATCAATATTCACATTCATATTGAAAACAAAATTCTTATGAAATGTTAATAATTTCCCCGGTCAAAAAACATAATCGGAAACCATCCTAACTAATATGAAGAATGGTACCAAAATAGTACATCCCCAATAAACCAGTTCATAAAAAATACACATAAATAATAAAGATGTTTATATTACATCATATCATAGTGGATAAAAATTAAGATAAGAATTTGTGTCCTTTATAAATATTAATACAATAGTGTTTCATTAAAAACATTCATATCGAAACTACCATTTTCTCAGTGAAACTAACTTTTAAAAACTACGACTTTCCAAAACATTCAAAAAATCATTTTCATTAAAAACAGATCATGGAAACTTATAAGGGAATTATAAATTCACTAAGAAGTCGTGATTGTGGGAAATATTCTCCATACCGAATAAGTTAAAAGAAAAATTCCTTTAACACTTTTTTAAAATGTCAAAATGTACCATGTTCAGAAAACAAAATGAATATTTATTTTAAATCATTTTGCAAAATATCTACTAGGGATAATTGTTACTTTAAAAATCACAGCGGAATATTAAAAATATTCATCAAAATAATATTATAAAACATGGAGAGGGAAGAAAAAATTCCAATCTAAATAGGAAATAATTATTTTTGCCCTTAATTTTTTTATCATTTTAATAATTAAAATAGGATAATGATAGGTAAGTATATATTTTTTTAAAAATAACCATAGGAGAATAAAATATATTAGGTTTAGTATATAAATATCATATAATTATGACAAAGGGGTAATTACACATAATGAATCTCAAACAATGATAAAATTGTGAAAAAAATCTCTTAGCAGATTAGTAAAACATGAATAATAATTCCCATGAAGAAAAGATCTTCAAATATTTATTTATATACAATAATTTTCAATATAATTATCATAAAATTATTTCATGGATATTATATACAAAAAAAAGTGGTGAATACGACTTATGTCTTGTGGAAGTAAATGTGAGAGGAGAAACACTTACCTCATATTTGAATTCATTTTAATTGATTTATGATCCAATTTAAAAAATAAATATTTTTTATAAGTCTATTACTTAGCCATTTAAATATATTCCACACCAGATATGTTTTTCTTATAGTATTTTATCACCGATTTATAAACAATTCTTTGTAAATATCATTATTTAATTTAACAATTACATCGTTTTTCATATAGGTGTTGGTTTTGATGTTTTGGTACTTATAAATTGATCATGGTTCCAAAATATTATTTTTTTTAATAATGATATAAATATCATATATATTAATTATATAAGTATTTATAACAGTTTTTAAAATTTATAGACAGAAAAAATACACCATTCATGGAAATGGTTGGTCATAAATACCCATGAATATTGTTTTCAATTTATTGAAAAATTAAAATAAAGAAAGATAAATAATAATTAACATTTAAAAAATAATTATTTTTACAAATAAATAATATATTTTCATCATAATCATCCATCATACCATCCATGTAAAATAAATTAAATAAACATATCACTTCATGGAGTCGGTAGTCCACACATACACATGAGGAACATTAACATTTTCTGATGTATTGGAAAGTAAAAAAAGGAATTTTTGATATTTTAATTTAATTATTATAAATAATTAATTAAAATAATATTTAAATCTATGAATTATATACATCATTATATTTATCCATGATAGGTTGTGATGGAAAACATAATACATTAGTTTGTGGGGTTGTAGTCTATCGTACACATTATCAATTGTTTTGTTTACCATTTGAAGGAAGATGAGATTGACATTTGTAATTAAATAAATATAATAACATCTAAGAATATGTTAGACACTAGTGTTATTATATTTTAATTATTAATACATTGATGAATGTTGTAAAAGATGATGTAAGAAAAGAGAAATCATATATTTGACAATTACATTATCTTAGCAAGACATTCATTGGATATTTGATTAGGGACCCTATAGATGGTAATATAATAATACCAAAAACTCAACAAATTCTCTAAGTATGTTTGGGTGATATTATAGTAGGGGTTGGTTGATAAATAAATATTAAAATGTGTGAATAAGTGAGAGGAGAAGGTTCCTATTTATAATTAAGTGGGAGTGGCATTTTTTATGAATACCAGCTACTATTCATTAGTGGAAAGTCAAAATCAACTATTGTGAATCCAAAATTAATAAATATTGGATTATATGTAAGGTAATTTGAAGTCACACCTCCAAAAAATAACATAAACATGTTTTAAACATGTTATTCCCTTTTTCTCTATATTTTCATAATTTTACCATTTTAGTTTTCACCATGATAATTATATATTTTAGTTACCTTGGTAATTTATACATTAAGACTAAAAATAAAATATCCATATTATAAATTTTTTACCCAATAATTCTAATTATAAATTTATATTTATTTAATAAATGTATTTTGTGTGAGGAAAAATAATTTTATCATAGGTTCTTAAAATGTGAAAACCCTTGTTTTATCATTAACGGGGATAATTAATTTGTATTTTCTCTAATATTAAATATCAAAAAGAATAATTTCTATTTTTACCTAATATTAACTATTCTAATTCAAAATATGGAAAATATTTTACTGAATTCAATTCACATTATTAGAAGAGTTTAATTCGTAATTTAACGTGCATGATTGATGAATATGTTATTTTCTGAAGAAAATGGTTTCTTATGTATAAAATAAATTTATTTAAAAATAAAAAATAAAATTTATTTCAATGAAAAAAAATTTATTACTCAAAATTATAATTTTAATTATATTACTTGTAATCCATGTAAAAAAAAATTGAAAAGTGAAAATTATTTAACTAAAATAGATTCTATAAGAAAAATCAGTATTTTCATTAATTATTAAAAAGTTAATCCTTTTAGATTATTTTAAAAAATTCATTAGAAGATAATTTTGAAATTTTTATTTAAAAAATGAAATTAGTTTTTCCAAATATATTTTTAAATTTGTAAAAAAATGGCTTTAAAATAAATAATAAAATCATAATAGAAACACTTCTTATAAAAAATAAAATTTTAAGTGTAAACATTGATTTATTTTTATGCCATAATAAGAAATGTTATTAGATAAATGATAGATAATTTTATTCAATATATTATATTTACATTTCATTAAAATAAATATACAATAGTGATTAATATAATTTATGAAAATAACGATACACAGTGCACATAAAAACTAGTTTTTTAATGAAGATATTTCTTTTACTTTCGAATGTTTTTTATTTTCAAATACAATCAATTGATAACCATTGAATTTATTTAAACTATATAATTTGGGAAAATTATTTACCCTTATTATTACCCTTCAATTTAATAGAACAGTTATAATGGACTACTATATTATGGTTCATTTATGTTTGGGGTTGTTGGTGTCGCAAGCTATGAAATATATTAAATTAATTTAAAAATATGTATATATTGTAAAGTATAATGGGATTACATTCTTCCCTCCATAAAAAATTACAGTCCAAAAAATTTAAATATTGTCACCATATGGACAGATTTGGTAGTTATTCATTATAATTTCATTATGTTCCCACATCACCTATTATATCTTATGATTTCACTATACAACATTTACAAACCGAGTGATCTAATTCCACAACACTTATTCTTCAGTGGATAGCATCAAGATGGTCTATTCATAGTATGATAGCTCAAGTTCTAATTCAATCTCTGTATAAGTTAGAACATGTGTTGGGTCTAACATTTTACTTCATTAATAATGATATATTGAACACATGATGTACTATAGAAAGAATTTATAGAATTTACAAATGGTAAGACACAACTCCAATTATATTCATGATTTCAAATTTATGATGTACTCAGGAAAATATCCCCTTTCTTACCAAACCACATATCACCCTTCTATATTGAAATTTTTTGGAAAATGTATTCTCCCTCTTGATATTGAAAATCCTCCCTCTCATTATCGACATTGCACGTTTATGTGATTTAAGCCTCTTTGATATGGGTTTGAATGGTCTTTAACTTTAACATCGTATCCTACACAAGTTCTAATCCTACAAGCTTATTTTAACTAACTTCATCTTAACAAGTTAGAGTGACAAATCTCTTTCCATATAATTATTTATACAATGCCATGTGAATATTTTAATGAATTTTATTTTTATAAGTGAACTCTAAAAAATGATAATATAGATCCCATATACATTGAAAGTTAGTAGAGTATGATCTAAAAATTTCTTCTAAAGTTTTGATAGTCCTTTTGGACTATCCATTAGTTTGAGGATGATAAGTGGTTCTCAAATGAAGATTAATAGTAAGAGTCTTTAGAAGACTTTTCCATAATTTTTATTTAAGTCATGTGTCATGGTAAGCAAAATTCAAAAGAGGTACACCATAAATTCTTATAACATCATTAATATAGATATATACAAGGATTTACAATGGTAAATATTCTCTTATAGGATAGAAATGTGAAGATTTTATGATTAAATATATAGTAACCCATATTCCATCATTCATTCTAGGTATATTTTGTAATATAGTGAAAAAGTCCATGGTAATGTCGTCCTATTTTCATATAAGAATTGGTAGAGGTTTTACTAATCCTCAAGGATGTTTTCTCTTAGACATTACATTTTCAAAACCAAAAATCATTACATATAATTAGTAATTTCCCAACTCATATTATCCCAAACAAATGATCCTGCAAATCATTATTCAACATTGTTTTACCTAGGTTTATAGAGAAATTATATATTTGAGTATCTAAGAAATCCCTCTTGACTATAAGTATAGAGGAAACACATTGTCTCCTTCCAAATTTCACAACATCATCTGTACTAATTAATTATACATGTTTTTCATCATTCAATAATTATATTTTGTTTTAAAAATAATCATTATTGGGTTAGGAAAATTATAAATTTTCCAAAAAATATTTTTGGTAATCATTTGAAAATGGAGTAATGTCTCAACATCTTTATTAATGTGCATAAACATCTTTATTAGATCTATGAACATAGGATCCATGTTAATATTATTTTTTTAGACCACTATGATCTTTCATTCTCAATGAATCTATTATATTATTTTCCTTCCATGTGTGGTAGTTTATTGAGAAATAATAATCCATGAGTATCTCAATTCACTACCTCTACCTCATATTGACATGTGTCTATGAAAATATGTATTTTTAACTATTATGATTCTTGTCTATATCATGTATTTCTCCATTGAGGTAATATCTCAATATCTTCAAAAAAATTATCATGTCTTCCAAATAAGGATCATGGGTTGGATGGTGTTGATCATTAATAATAAAATACCTTGATTCATACACAATTAATTTATTACTCTCCATACGGAAATCATAAAACCCCTTCTATGATGTATCACTATATATCAAACAATAATTTCTTAATGGTAGAGTTAAAATTTCATCATTCACCAATATATTATTTAATTATACAAAACATTTTTCACATTCCTTTAGCCATGTGAACACAACCCCTTTATGAGAAATCTTAGTTAATAGGTTAGCCAATTGAGAATTGTTTTGGAAAAATAATCATTATTCAGCTTCCATACCAATGAATCTATGTACTTTGGTTATAATGATTAGAGTATGAAATTCTTGGAATGTCATTGTTTCCATAAAATCAAATGAGATCCCATACTTGACGAAAATATTTTAATGAAAAGAGACAATATTAATATTTAATTATAAATTGATAAATTTACCATATATCACTTTTCGTCTAAGATTATCATGATTGTTTGGTTTAGTGATTATCATGGTCCTCATTTATCTTATAACACTCTATGATATCATCAATAAATTTCACAGCAAAATCACCATGATATTCCTTAAATAATTTATCCATCAGGTTAAAAAATAAAGGGTGAATTAGTGAATCCAAATGGAATTACTGTATACTTGTAATGTACATACTTAATAAGAAATGTTTTCCTTAGAATATATTCTTTCATTAATCAAAATTGATGATACCTAGAACACTATTAAATCATAGAAACAAATTGAGATCTATGAATTTGATCAAATAAGTCACCAAGGTGACATAGAGGTTACTTATTCGTTAATTTAATGTCATTGAATTTCTTATAATCAATAGAATACCACTTAGATACATATATAATATAAATTAATAGAATTGAGGTTACCCAAAGAATATATTAGCCATTATAAATCCATTATCACAAAAATCTTATAGTTGTATGTTCAACACCACTACAAACACATTTCCCATTATATAGAGAGTTATTCATATTGTCTTTTAATCTGAGATTAAAAAAATTAAATAATCAACTCTATAAATTGGTGGATGTATAAGTAATTTCTTAAAAAATATATAAATTTTCTCCTATAAAATAGTTTCATCCATTATTTGGAAATTAGATTTTACATACATTTAATCTGTATAATATTCTTCCCCAAGGATATTATTTAGAAGAGCTACATGGGGGGATTTGGACTTGAATATCATGATGAAGTCCCCCCCCCCCCTTCAGTAGATAAGGAATTACACATCTTCATCATGAATCATAATTTCATTCAATTTGTAATAAATATTTCAATCTTATTTTATGATCCAGTAAATACTAGGGATTATATCAAAATCAACCAAAGGTATAATAATCAAGTTAGGAAATATGGTTATTTTATGTTTCATAATGGGAACTAAAGAACACATCCTTCTTATAGGGATACTTCCTCTCTGTGTCTTGACTTGTAACTAACTTCTTAATGTCGTAGGGAAATATATAATTTTCTTGATTAAAATGGAAGATATAAAAGATTTTTATGATCAAGAATCAAAAAAATATATTTATCTAATTTATGGATATGATTAAAGTACATACCACCATATCTTTATGAATTTCAACCATAGCTATTATGATCAAATAATATTGGTCTTTAAACATTGGAATTTTAAAAGTAAAGTTTCCTTGACTCATAGGAACAGAATTTTCCTAGAGATATATCTCCTTAGATTTGAAGCATTAAACATTAGAAATTTTCTTCTTAACCATTAAATCACAAGGTTTGTGGCCTTTATCATTACACTGGTATTAGGATATCATTCCCAAAAAGTAAGTTCCATGGTGTTTCTTTTTATATTAATTACATGTTAAAAATTCTAAACATAACTTATTCCCTTTTTTAGTATTTCTATTTCCAAACTATTTATCCACCCCTTCATAAATTTCTTTCCTTCAAAGTAATGAGACTTGGTGAATTATTTCTCTTTCTTATAAGCACATGATACTATATCACTATAAGATGAGAATGTTCTAGAGACTAGTGAATTTTGAACTAAATTATTTATCCATATAAATAAATGTTTAATAGTTCCTTTTATATTAGGTATATTTTCCTTAGGATTCATTTCAAATCTCGTAAATATAGCTTTATAATTATCAACATTTCCCCTAATTTTGTCTCAGACTCAAAAATGGTCTCTATAAATCTTCTCATTGTTCATGCAGAAAATATTTTTCAATGAAACATTCCTTAAAACATATCCATTTTATTCTTGTTATTTTCTCCTCATACTTAGTGTTTGGAGTCAATATCCATAATTGATCTGTTTCCCTTGTGATCTGATAAACTATCATAACAACCATATCTCTTCTTTTACTTACCATCGTATGAAATATCTTCCCTAAGATCCTTATCCATTACTCATCCCCAAATATATTTCTAGTACAAATAAATTATGGCGGATTTTGACACATAAAGTGGTCTAGAATTGTTACAATTGTTCTGTATTATTAGGATAATTCATTTTGGAAAGGACATTTGTCATTACCTGAGTCATTTAACCAAATATTGTTATATTTTTTCATATATAGTTGTAACTTAAGATCCACCTTCATTATATTTCCAATGAAAGAAATACCTACATGGATTTTGTTTATCTTTATGTTTTCCATTGTTCCAATAGTCCCCATTTCTAAATAATGGAATATATTAAATTATATCATAACATCATAAATCATAATTAATAATTTTAAAACCACTGAAATATTTAACACAAATTGAAAACGTTATGCATAGAAAATATCGAAATCATAAACATGGTATCATTGGGAATACTCTATAGTCATACAAACATTTTTAAATCATTCAAATTTTATTGTAAAGAAAAAATAAATTATCAAATTCATATCCACTAAATGTGGTATACCAGGTGTACAGTAAGGCTCACTATCATTCACTAGTTAACAATGGAATCAAATCCAAATACACTCTTTTCAGAGTTATTACCCATACGTATGACTATTCCAGATCTACATCCACATGTAGTATCTATACATGGATAAATTGTTAAGAATACCACATAATCTCTACCTTACCAAAATATTAGTATGTAATCATATACTTAAAAATACCCTCAATGTCAGTCATCGATCTATCTTCCATAATCAGTGTTTTCTAAAATCCAGTTCCAATGTTTCTACAAAAATATTTCTTGATGCTAACATTAAACCCACAACTCGAGTAACCCTGAATCAGTGGTTACATTATGACACTGGATCTAGATATAAGAGATCGCATCCCGAAGGGAATAATAGACATGTAGTATTGGAAAACAATATACATACTTTCATTTCACATTAATTTTGAAAACATAAAATTCAACATAATATTTTCTTTCAAAACACCATGGTGCCCTTTATTATACACATTCAAAAAAATAATTATACTTTTCATAGAATCCTAGGAAAATAAAACATAAGAAAAGGGTGATCTTATATACTAGATACGGGTATGTGTACACTGGAAGATATTAGGAATAAATAAGGCATAATCAATATGGAATGGTAAATACATAAAATGACATTTCATTTAATCAATAACTTCCGCATGGAGAATAATATGGAATGAATAAATGATGATAAAATAATTCTACATAAAAAATCATATGATTATAAAACATATCCCTAAATATCATAACTAATTAAATAATCACATGGACATCAATAACTATTCTCATAACAAGGTAATGAAAAATTTCAGACATTATAAATATAAAATCAAGGCCTTTTGTTATGAAATATTATATAAATGGGTAAATACTTGGCCAAATACCAAAGATATTTTTCCTCATGAGACCTGTTAATGCATAAATGGCCTATAGTGGGCCCCGCAAATCACATACTATGTCCAATGCATTCTTCATATGATAAAAGATAAACTTAATAAATTTAAACATTTTTTTGATAAAAAACTAAATGAAATGTTAATAATTTTTCTAATCAATAAACATAATCATTAACCATAAAACGTAATTTATCGACCCATCCCCCAGGACCCTTATCGTGACTACCCCAAAACCGCCTTCCATAGGCCATGGGATGATGACTAGCACCAAAGGCATAAAACCCTAAACTAGGAAGGCCTTGCCTTTACAATAGTAAAAAAAACACAATAGAATATGCAACTAGAAGTAAAAAACTATGTAAAATAGAATACAAAAGAGTGTGCTGAAATTAAAGGGGGACAGAAATACAAACCCAACAGAAATGTACAAAATAACTAAAAAGCTAATACAACTGATGAAATGAAGAAAAGTATCTACTAGGTCATCCTCCAGAATTCCCACATGAAGGGTGGGTACAGATGGCCTCCTCAACACCCCAAGTATGTCTGTCCGCCCCGTGTATGTATCGCCAAGTGGTCCACCTCCAGGTATCGTCCAGTTCTGCTACTCTATGCCCCGATCAGCGATGTCCATTGTCTGCAACAAACACAATGAGGTGCGGGCATAGCCCGTGTAGGGGTGAGTATAACGATACAATGTAGGGACCTCGAGACTCTCAAGGTCTCACAAAATCCAACAAGGGTAACCACAAAGTATGGAGTCAATGGATAACCCTTACTTAGGTATATGCCCACATATATAACTAAGTTATTTAATAACACATCTCAATCAAGATGAAAATCACAAAAGTCATTGAATCAGCTCAAACCAGGATTTTGATGAAATATAGAAGTATAGATGATTATTTTTTAATCTAGATCATCTTATTTTGTCAAGAGGAAGTGCTTTTGTCCATACAGAGTCTTACCCACACGTGATCGATAGTTACTAACCTCCCGCAATGACCCACACAGGATCTGACCCACACAGGATCGGTATGTGCTGACCCATATAGGATCACTGAGCACTAACCCACATAGGATCTGACCCACATAGGATTAGAATGCACTGACCCACAGAGGATCACTGAGTTCTGGCCTCCATATGATCTGTCTCCAACCTCCACCTCGCTATCAGCCACTACATTTCCTCGCACCCAGTGCGCACGATTTCTGTAGAAACCACCCTCGAGATATCGATCGTACCTAGACCACCACTAAACTCCACAAAGGAGTAACCCAGAGGGCTGTCATGTCATAAGGGTTCCAATGTGATAGACAGTGTGTCAATCGGACGCCCGGTCTGTGAGTTATTAGCATTTTTATACCGGTGGCCCGGTTAGATTAATGTATGAACCAGCCTGACCGTGACTCAACTATACCCCAAGCTCCAGTGGGGTATACTCAAAGGGATGTCTATGCTCCAAGAATACCGGCGCTACTGACGGTTATTCAAACGGATGTCCGGTGCCAAAGATATGGCCCAAGAAGTTAAAGTGTCCGTAATGGGCCCGGGTCCAGTCCGACCCAGTCTGGGTCAACCCGGTCAGACTCGCTGGGTCTAATCCGAACCATTGGGTGGGTCAGACCGCTATGTTTTGACCCAGTCCACTGGGCCCAACATAGTGAACCGCGAGGGTGGTTTAGCTCGGTAGTCGCCACGTAGGCGGCTCAGTGACTCGACCCGAGAGACCAGGCTGGTTCAGCCAGTGGCACCATGGGGGATACCGCGGGTCTTCTCGAGAGGCATGTGGCAGAGAGGCCAGCGGTAGGCCGCGTGGGGCGCGGGCAGGCCAGCTGGCCAGCAGGTAGTGCGCGACAGGCCAAGGGGAGGCCGGGGGGGGGGGGGGGGGGCAGGCCGCGACAGGGCGCGGGGGCGCCGACAAGGCCACGGCAGGGCACTGGGGTGCCGAGAAATCCACCGGAAGGGGATGGGCAGGCTACTGGCAGGGGTGTGGGGGATTCTGAGCAAGCGCTGGGGTGCCGAAGAGCACGCTGGTGGCACGGGCAGCGCCCAGGGGGTGCGGGCGTTGATCCGGTGGGGCCGAGAGGGCTACGGTGGTGCTATGGGTAGGCGGGTTGGGCGCCGCTTCTCCGACGATGTTTGGAAGAGAGCACTGGTTCATCGTGGGGGTGGCGCGGTTCGCCAAGGCCACTGGTAGCACGGCCTCGTCGTTGCCGCCTTCGTCACCTTGCCGTAGAACGCTACATGAGAGAATAATCGACAGAGGATTTCGGGCCATGTTAGGTCGGCCCAAATCCTCCACGTTTAAGGCGATAACAAATGATTCGCTAGTATGAAGCACAACTACCTCCATTCTTCATTTTTAGAGAAAGGGAGAACATGGGGAGAAGATCATACTTTAAATAAAATCAAACCCCTACCTTTGATTCGCCAGTATTCGTTCGTTGATGTCGCAGAAGGATGGCCACCAAACCGTAATAGCCAATCACGGCCCACGTTGAAGGGTTCTGAGGAAGAAGGTCGGCGAAGAAGTGTGTCGCTGGCATTCTTCATGTTCTTCACATTCTTTGATGGGAGAAAGCGTAATCCTCTAAGCGTTGGTCATCGCGTCACTTTACCAGTTCTTCGTCGCTTGGTGAAGTCGTCCCAGATCCTCCTCCCATGCTCCTTATATATAGGAGAGGGGGAGAGGTATGTAACCATCATGAAATTTATAACGGTTCATTAATTAGGAACCTTCCAAATATCCAATGATGCAGTTACATAATTTAAAAAAAGGAGGATAAAATAATTGGCTCCATCAAATCAATTGCATGAGAGGTTTCACACATAATATGGAGGATGTCAAGAGGCTTCCTATAATTAATTTATGCACGTTGGCGAAATTAATTGGCACGCGCATTGGCTCAATTAATTGGCAAGTGCATTGGCACAATTAATTTCACATCGGAGGTCAAGAGTTCCTCCCTCATTAATGAGAGGGAGTGGATAGGTTTCATCCTCCACATCAATATGGGTCAGGTGGTCCCCACCTCAATTATCCTCCCATGGGGGGTTATTATTCTGTGGACCAAACCACAATAACCTCACATGGGAGGCTAGGGTGCGTCGGTCCCACTCTTGACACCCAAGGGGAGGTTCCAAGTAACTGCACACACATGGCGGCTGAAATAAAATAAAGTGTGGCTACACTTTATTTTATTATTTTTTTTATAAAAATCCAAAAACTAACATTCATTCTCAACTCACTTCCATTGAAGTGAAAGTATCCTTAAGTGAATACCGGTAAAGCAAGTTCAATGGTGCCCTCAGATTTCAATTCTGAGCACCTGTTCAAAAGTTACAAAATGCTGCTCGCGCGTTTACTGAACGTACCCGACAAAACAATTTGGAAAATTATTATCAGTCAACCTCAACTCGCGCTGGTCAAGGTTAGTCTCTACCTAGGTGAAACACACCACAACAAACACAATGGTACTCTTGGATTTTCAGTCCGAGTTACCATTTAGTTGCTATGAATTTTACAATAAAATAATTGTCAGTTAATTGTTTTATTTGCGGCCAAAAACTATCTTTTTCTGGTGGCCCGCGCCGCCCAAAGTTAGTATTTTTTTAAATAAATCATGCCCTCACATGTTCAGCGGTGGTCTTGGATTTTTAATCCGAGCTACCGTTTACGATTTATAAGCATTTGAAAAATAAAATAAGTTATTATTTTATTTTATTTACGGTTATGCCATTTTTGGGATTTCACATAGGAGTCCCACACCGACTAAACTTAAGTCGCACCAAGGGTAAACTTGTCATCCTGAGCGCAAAAATTCCCTTGGATTTTTGATCCGAGTTACCGTTTAAGAGTTATTCCACCATTTCAGGAAATCTGCTTACGCGTGTTAACTTATGCTTAACAAAAACTTCAGAAATTGATTCTGGGCACACCGGGCCTCAGAATCATGCACTGTCAGAAAATACGGACTCGTAATATTCCATTGTATTTAAGAAAAAACATCCCATGTTTTTTCAGGTATTTACATTCTCCCAACCTCATGGATTTACGTCCTCGTCAGTTACAACTCGATATTAGGGAACAAATGGGGGTACTGCGCACGCGTATGAGCCTCCCGCTCCCATGTGCCATCCTAGAGGTTTTGGTGCTTCCAAAAAACGTGCACCATAGGTATTAACCATCTATTCAGGACCCGGTACTTTCAATACTCAATCTCCATTGGAACCTCTATGAATGTCACCTCATCATCGATGTCCAGCTCCCCATGGTCGATGATGTGGGAAGGTTCATGCACGTATCTCCTCAGCTGAGATACATGGAAGATGTCATGCACCCGGTGCAATTGAGGTGGAAGAGATAAGTAGTATTCCACCTAAAAACACTATTGAGGGCCTAAAAGGTCCGATGAATCTCAGAGATAACTTGTCTCCGTGACAAAATCTTCGTAGACCTCGTCGCGGTGACACCCATTGAAAGACATGGTCACCATCCTCAAACTCCAGTGGTCTTTGTCTCTTATCAGCATATGATTTTTGTCTAATCTGTATAGTCTTCATCTTCTCCTGGATTACCTACACCTTCTCCCTTGTAGCTCATACCATATCTGGTCAGAAGGAAGTGGGCCGACATGGTGAGTCGGTCGACGATCACCCAAATCGAATCATGAATCCTGGATGTACGTGGAAGACTCTTCATGAAGTCCATGGATATTCCATCCTACTTCCACTCTAGGACTTATAAAGGCTGAACCAAGCCTGCTGGTACATGGTGCTCCTCTTTCACTTGCTAACAAGTGAGGCATCAAGAGACAAACCCCACTACTACCTTCTTCATACCTAGCCACTAGTGCTGTCGTCGAAGGTCATGGTATAACTTCGCCACTCTTAGATGTACAGCCAGAGGGGAAGTGTGGAACTCCCCCAACACTTCCTTTTGAGGTGAAACTAGTACCATGGTATGTCCTCTGAAAAGGATTTTGTGCTCCGCACCTTCAAAAAATCTATCAGGTGCATGACCTGTAGATATCTGAGTGCGTCGCATCTCACAGTCAGTGTCTCCACGTTGTGCCTACCAAACTCACTGAAGAAGGGGAGGAGTGATTGTAAGAGACTATAGAAAGGTTGCTTCATCCCTATCCATGAAGAATATATATAAGCTAGCCAGCTTCTCTGTCGCCTCTCCTAGAAGTTGAATGTCTGATCTCCTGCTGGGAGCATCTGCTACAATGTTCCCCTTCCCTGGTGTATGGACTATCTTGAATTCAAAGTCCTGGAGGAACTCGATCCATCACTGCTATCTCAGGTTTAGTTCCTTCAATGAAAAGACACACCTGATACTATTGATATTAGAGTAAACCATAAAATGTTCACTCAACGAACTATGGGTGAGAATAACCAATTGTAAATAACTAGACTACACCCTTCTTTGCATACATCCTACAAGAGATACTAAGATTTCTCCTTTGCTGAAAAGAGAAATCTGGTCTCATCCCTTGGATGAACCGCGTCCTTTTCCTAATACAGTCAATCCTGACATGAATGGTACTATTTCATGCCATTGATGATGTCGTAAGGCCTCGACACTACTACCAAGAGATCCAACCATTACTCTCACCTCCAAGTGTTGAGTCACACTTTCAGAATCAGTGTGTGGTCACTGGGTCCCCTCTAGCAGGAATCTCATAAGTGAAGGTCAAGATAACTGTTTTAACCGGAACCACTTAGTAATAACCACACAAAAAAGAAGAAAGGAAAATGTCACAAGGACAAGTGTCTTTTATTACTGCAATTCAAAGTACAAAGACACAAAAAAACCACAAACAACGACATCAACGAAGCTAGATGCATCATTAACAAAGGCCTCTATGCCTGGATCATATCCTGCTCATGTCCACCTACTCCCGAAGATCGAGGTAAACTGTCTAGGGGTGGTGGTGGTGGTAAGACCTAGAAATGTCATCCATAACCTACTGATCAGCTAGATCCTCTTCCACATCCACCTTCTCCCAACGGATCACCACAGTCGTACCTCTACCTCTACCTGGGAGGTCTTTCAACTGATGGCTGGTTTTTTGTACGACGGGTCGAACAGTCACGTGCCATGTGACCCTGACCACCACATGAGTAGCACTATCTACTCCTGGAATATCTGTCTCTACTCTGTGTGCCCCGTACAACCGATCCTGATTCATGCGGTCAACCACCTGTAGGTCTGGTCCTCTTGGACCCCTGCATTATCTATCTACTGCTAGCTATATAAGACTCCACTACATGTCGACTAGTAGTGGGTCTTTCTTCTATCGACTGCTCAACAAGGAAACTCTCCACTAGGAGGGATCTCTCTAACACCCCGCCTGCGTTGGGATGTTGAGTGAGATCATTGTGGCTCTGAACTCTCACCCGATCCCCTACTCAAAGGTCCGGGCCCTGAAGAATGGGTCCCGTACCATATTTGTGGAGTAGCACGAGAGGGCGGTGAACCTCACCGAGTATTGTGCTACTATCATGTTTCCCTGATGAAGACAAAGTAGCTCCTATATCCACACCACTCGAAGGGTGGCTGGAACAAACTCCACTCGGAACAGGCTCTTCAAGTCTGTCCATAATAACATCACCTCATTGTGGACCTGAAGCATGAGGCTCCACCATCTACCTGCTGCTTCTTAAAGGAGACTTGCAGAAAAGATCACCATCAGGTCTGCTGGTATCCCTACTAGCCTGAAGACTCTCACCACAGCATCCACCCAATCCTCAGCCGCCTACAGGTTTGTCTCTCCCTGAATCCTGGGTGGCCTCTCCTGCTGGATCTCATGCAACATGCTCAAACGGCATGCATCATCTGCGTCTAGGGCTGGTGGCATTGGTTTCTCGACGGGTAGTGGTACTGTTGGTGCCTCTGCTGGTGAAGGGCCCTACACCGATGCCTCGTCGCTCGGTGGGCTGTCAGAGCATATGACTCTCGGGGCTCTAACTATTCATCCATGGGGAGGCATCCTGAATGGAACAGATGTTACATGGTCAAAAGACTAAACCTGGTGAGATGACCTGGTTGAGCTGAGATAAGAAAAACGTTTGAAACACACACACAATCAGTGTTTTCGGGTTCTATGTCGGAAATCAGAAGTCAGGGTCCTGGTGTACAGATACACCTGTCACCGCACCAATGCTGGACTGCCTGAACTGAAAACCACACATGGTACCTTTAACAATGTTTCTTCACATAAAAGAAAGATCAGAGTCTTCAGTTCTTCAATTCAACTGACTCCTTGGATACCAATTTTTCATGACCCGTCCCCCGGGGCCCATATTTTTACTACCCCGAGCCCGCCTTCCATAGGCTAGGGGATAGTGACTAGCACCAAAGGCATAAAACCCTAAAATATGAAATAACTTGCCTCTAAAATAGTAAACAAACACCACAAAGTACTCAATTGGAA
This sequence comes from Viscum album, assembly GCA_963277665.1. Lineage (NCBI taxonomy): Eukaryota > Viridiplantae > Streptophyta > Magnoliopsida > Santalales > Viscaceae > Viscum > Viscum album. Next base: position 952,868,085 of record OY728143.1, on the reverse strand, counting down.
GTAAAACACTATGTAAAACAGAATACAAAAGAGTGTGCTGAATGTAAAGGGGTCCAGGAATACAAGCCCAACAGTAAAGTACAAAACAGCTGAAAAGCCAGTACAACTGAAGAAAAGAAGTAAAGAAACTACTAGGTCATCCTCCAGAATTCCCACCTAAAGGGTGGGTACATATGGCCTCCTCAGGATCCCAACTCCATCTGTCTTCCCCATGTACGTCTCGCCTAGTTGTCCACCTCCGGGTACCATCTAGTTCTACTACTCTCTGCCTCGATCAGCATTGTCCGTCGTCTGCAACCAACACAACGAGGTGCGGTCATAGGCCGTGAAGGGGTGAGTATAATGATACTCAGTAGGTACCACAAAACCCTCAAGGTCTCACAAAATCCAAAAAGTATAACCACAATGTATGGAGTTAACAGATAACCCTTACTTAGGTATATCCCATACATATACCTAAGTTATTTAGTAACCCATCTCAATCAGGAGGAAAAACATGAAAGTCATTGACTCATCTCAAACCTGGATTTCGGTGAAGTATAGAAGTACATATGATTAGTCACAAATATAGATCATATTATTATGTTAAGAGGAACTGTTTGTGACCATACAGAGTCTGACCCACACAGGATAGATAGGTACTAACCCCCTGCAATGACCCACACATGATCTGACCCACAAAAGATCGGTATGCGCTGACCCACACAGGATCGCTGAGCACTAACCCACATAGTATCTGACCCACAAAGGATCGGTATGCACTGACCCACACAGGATCGCTGAGTGCTGACATCCGTATGATCTGTCTCCACCTCCACCTCACTATCAGCCACTAGATTCTCTCGCACTCGGTACACTCCAGTTTGGTAGGAACTACTCTCGAGATATCAGTCGTACCTCGAACACCATTAAAATACACAAATGAGTAACCCAAAGGACCTTCATGTCGTAAGGGTTCCAACGCGACAGACGATGCATCAATTGGAGGCCCGGTCTATGTGTAATTAGCATTTTAGTCGCGGGGGCCCGGTTAGATTCGTGTATGAACCAACCTGACCATGATACAACTATACCCTGAACTCTAGTGGGGTATACTCAAATGAACGGCTATGATCCAAGATTACCGGTGCTGCTGACGGTTCATCAAACGGGCATCCGATGCCAATGGTATGGCCCAAGAAGGTAAAGGGTCAGTAATGGGCCCGGGTCCGGTCTGACCAGGTCGGACAGACTCGGCCCAACCCAGTCTAGACCGACCTGGTCTGGGTCGACCCGGTCAGACTTGATGGGTCTAAACCAACCCATTGGGTGGGTCAACCCTCTATGTTTTGAACCGGTCCACTGGCCCCAGCCCGGCGGACCGCGAGGGCGGTTCGGCCTGATAGTCACCCTGTAGGTGGCTCGGGGACTCGACCCGAGAGACTAGGACAATTTGGCTAGAGACACCGCGGGGGACACCACGGGTCGGCTCGGGAGGCCAGTGGCCAAGAGGCCAGTGGCATGCCACGCTGGGCGCGGGCAGGCCAGCTGGTCAACGGGCAGGGCGCAACAGTCCGTGGGGCAGACCGTGGGGGCCTCGGGCCTACCGCGACAGGGCTCAGGGGTGCAGGGCAGGCCACCGACAGGGCACAGGGGCGCCGTGTAGGCCACTGGAAGGGACCAGGCAGTCCGCTAGCAGGGGAGCGGGCGGTACCGGGCAGGCACCGGGTCACCGGGTTGCGAATTTGGGGCGCGAGCAGCGTGCCGGCAGGGCCGTGACGCGCGCTGGGGCCACAGGCAGCATGCCGGTGGGGTCGGGAAGGCTGCGGGGGCTCCGCAGGTTGGCAGGTCGGGCACCGCTTGGCTGACGATGTTTGGGAAGGAGCACCGGTACGCTAGGAGGCAGCGCGGTTCGCAGAGGCCGCTGGTAGCACGGCTTCGTCGTTGCCACTTCGTCACCTTATCGTAGAATGCTACATGAGAGAAGAATCGATGGAGGATGTCGGGCCATATTAGGTCCGCCCGAATCCTCTACGTTTAAGGCGATAAAAAATGGCTTGCTATTATGAAGCACATCTACCATCGTTCTTCATTTTTCAAGAAAGGGAGAACATGGGAAAGAGTTCAGACTTTAAATAAAATCAAACCCCTACCTTTGATTCTCCGGTAGTCGTTTGTTGATGTCACAGAAGGATGACCGCTAAACCATGGTAGACGATCACAGTCGACATCGAAGGGGTCTGAGGAAGAAGGTTGGAGAAGAAGAGCTTCGCTGATGGTCTTTGCGTTCTTCACATTCTTCGTTGGGAGAAATGGTAATCCTCCATGTGTTGGGCATCACGTCACTTTACCATCACTTCGTTGCTTGGTGAATCCTTCGAAAATCCTCATCCCGAAGCTCCCTATATATAGGAGAGGGGGAGAGGAATGAAACCATAGTGGAATTTATGATGGTCCATTTATTAGGAACCTTCCTAATTTCCAACGATGCAGTTACATAATTTTTTAAAAAAGAGGAGAAAATAATTGGCTCCATAAAATTAATTACACAAGAGGTGTCACACTTAATTTGGAGGATGTCAAGAGGCTTCCTATAATTAATTTACATGTGTTGGCAAAATTAATTGGCACGCGCGTTGGCTCAATTAATTGGCTCGTGCATTGGCACAATTAATTACGCAGAGGAGGTCAAGAGGTCCTCCCTCATTAATGAGAGGGAGTGGAGAGGTTTCATCATCCACCATAAATAGGGGTCGGGTGGTCCCCACCCCAATTATCCTCCCATGGGAGGTTATGCTTGGGTGGAACCCACCACCATAACCTCTCATGGGAGGTTAGGGTGTGGCGGTCCCACTCCGAACCCCCAAGGGAAGGTTCCAGCTAACCGCACACACATGACGACTGATATAAAATAAAGTGTGGCTACACTTTATTTTATTATTTTTGTTTATAAAAATCCAAAAACTAACTTTAGTTATCGACTCACTAACATTGAAGTGACATTATCCTTAAGTGAGTACCAGCGCTGCGAGTTCAAAGATGCCCTCAGATTTGAATTCCGAGCACCAGCTCAAATGTCACTAAATGTCGCCCGTGTGTTTACTGAACGTACCCAAAAAAATGTTTGGAAAATTATTATCAGTCACCCTCGACTCACATCGGTCGAGTTGAGGCTCTTCTTAGGTGAAACATGCCCCAAAAAACACAATAGTACTCTTGGATTTTTAATTCGAGTTACTATTTTGAATTTACAAATTTTATAATAAAATATTTTTCACTTAATTATTTTATTTGCGGCCAAAAACTAACTTTTTCTGGTGGCCCATGCCGACACAAGTTAGTATATTCTTAAATAAAGCATGACCTCTTGAGTTCAGCGGTGGTCTCATATTTTTTATCTGAGCTATCATTTGTGAGTTATAAGCATTTGAAAAATAAAATAATTTATTTAATTATTTTATTTACGGTTATGCCATTTTTGGGATTTCACACCGGTGGCCCATTCTGACTAAACATAAGTCGCGCCTAGGGTAAACTCACCATCCTAAGCGCAACGGTGCCCTCATATTTCTGATCTGAGTTATTGTTTAAGATTTATTCCACTTTTTTAGGAAAAATACTTACGTGCGTTAACTTAAGCATCACAGAAACATTAGAAATTGATTCCGGGCACACCCGGCCTCGGAATCATGCGCCGTCAAGCACTGCAGACTTGTAAAATTCAAATGTATTTAAGAAAAAAATTTCCACAGAATTTCCATGTCTTTACATGTAATATGGAAAATTCTATCAAAATACTACATCTTAAATCAAACTCATCATAAACAATCTAGAAAAGTAATAAGGATGGAATAATTACCTTATATCCTCATTGTATCATAAGTAATATAGGGGTATTTTTTAAGAATAGAAATCAAATAATTTTTTTTAAAACCAATCTTGAGGGAAATACACATTTCAAATTTATATTCAGTTTAAAAAACTATGAATTTTAAGAAAACTAAGAAAAATATTCTTTAACAAGGGTTATAGTAAATTATAAATTAATATTTAAATAATTGAGCAATCTTGAATGTGGGAAATACTACTCATTTTTATTAAATTAAAGTAAGAAATTTATTTTACAATTTTTCACAAATTCAAAAAGTACCCCATACAGAAAAAATATATGAATATTCCTTTTAATTTTTTTAAAATAAATTTCCATCATGGATAAAAAAGAAATTAAAAAAATAAATAGTAATATTAAAAAAACTATTGGTTTTTTAAAAATTATGCACATGGAATAAAAATAATATCGATTAAACTGGAAATAGTTTCATTTTTTCTTAAATACTTTTTTAATATTTTTAGTACATAAAAGATGAAAATAAAATAAAAAATTATAATTTTCAAGAAAAAACTATATAAGAATAAAATAAAGTTGATTTAGGATATAAATATAATATAAAATCCCCTCTGGTGACATAAACATCATCAATCTCAAATAATGTTCAGTTTGTGAAATAAACCCTTACCACTCTGGTTAGTTTTGAATCATAAGACCATAAAACTCTATATATTCACCCCAAATTTCGTAATTTCCATGATAAAAATAATAAAATATATTCATGAGTAGTACAGTCACCACATATAATAAATAAGTGGTTAGTATGGAATATGTTTCACTAATGTAAACCTGAGATGAGAAACTCTTACCTCACATATGATATCCATTGTTTGTGTTAAAACACCATATTTAATAAATATATATTTATTATAAATTCATTAAATAATACTAATTATATTTATAAAACCATATATGACTTACTTATAATACTTTTTCTATAATTTATTAATAATTCTTTTTTAAAATCATTGTTTTCTGTAACAACTCCTATGTTTTTCAGGCATGTTTTGGTTTTGTAGTTGTAGTCCTTATAATTTTATCAAGGTCCCATTATATAAAAAGTATTGAAAATTATATCAATATCATGTATATTAATTATGTATTTATTTATAATATTACATAATATAATTATATTGAAAAATGAGTTACAAAATTCATGGGAAAGGTAGGCTGTACATACGCATTAACATGCATTTCATTTCTCAGATTAAATAAATGAAAGGTTAATAGTAATTTTTATTTTCAAATAATTATTTAATCATATATGTCATATATTTTCAATAAATACAACATTATAATCATCCATTTAATATAAAATGGAAAATAAATCACATCAATTTGAGGATGAAGTTGTCCATATGTTCACACGAGTGATGTTATCCTTTTCTAATGGATTGGAAGGTAATAAGATATATGTGAGAATATAATTTCATAGAAATTTTTTTATGTTATTTAACATAAATATGCATTACATACATAATTATATATCGCTATGATAAGTGGTGAGGGAAAATAAATTATATCGGTTCATGTGGTGGTGGTCCGCAGTACACACGATCAATTGTTTCATTCCCCATTTGATGGAAGATGATATGGGTATAGGATATTAAATAAATATAAAAACATCTAGGTATATTTTTTGTACAATTTTTACTATATTATAATTATTAATAAATTAATAAAAGTGAAATGAGCAGATTTAAAAAAGAAAGGGCCTAGTCAAAATAATTACATTCACTTTGAAAAAACTCATATGATCTCTAATTTTGGTCCCTACGGATGGATTTTTATGAATAAAATAATCTTTAGAACATGTATAAGTATTTTTTTGAGTTATAAGGTATTGTTTTGGTAGAGGAAAATGGATTCATGTGTGTAAATATATTAAGGGAGGAGGCACCCATTTATAATTGAGGAGGAGTGGCTTTTTTGTAAGTGGAAAAAATATTCAACAATGGGACATCACTCTAATCCAAAGTGCCAATAAAAATAATAAATAATGGATTGTATGGAATTTAATTTTTATATACTCCTCCACCACTAAAAAAGAAAAATCATTTAAAAATTTCCTCCTTACCATCTATTTTTATTTACATTTACTCTTTTTGGTTTCACCATGGTAATTATTATTTTTATTTAACTAGGAAATTTTCCATTTCTTCATAAAAATAAATGATCCAAATTAGATAATTTGGACCAAATAAATCTAAATAAGAAATCAAATTTATCAAACAAAATTCATATGTGTGTGGAATGTAAATTTTAACATAGGTTCCTATACAACTCAAAAAAATGTTTTATCCTTAAACGCATTTATTAATTTTTAGTGTATTTATTAATAATTATGAGTCAAACTTAAGTTGAAATTATTACCTATAAATTATTATTATACAAAATATGGATTCCATTTAATCTAATTCAATTTCGAAAAGTATCAAAATTTAATTTAACATAAATACCACAATTGTGGGGAAAATGTGGGTTTACTTGTAAAACTTTTCCTTATGAATAATTTTTTTTAAAAACAAAATTCAACATAAAAATGATTCCAATTACCTAAATTGGATTAATAGTAATATATTTTAACTAAAAAATTTTATGTAAACATTGAAAATAAAATTTAACTTTTAAAAAAATTTAAAAGAGAAGACAATTTGTTATAAAATTCAATATTAATCACTATTCATCAAAAAATTAATATATTCAAAATATAATAAAAATATTATTATAAGGTAATTTTGAGATGTTTATTATAAATTTATGTTTATTTGTTCAAATACATTTTCTAAAAGGGGTCAAAAATGTTTCTTTAAAATATGTGTGCAAGATATGACAGAATAATGTTTTAGAGAAATATTGTTTAAAGCATAAAAATGAATTTATTTAAATCACATACTTATAAAATTAATATATAAATGGTAAAAATAATTATTGAATATATAAAATACAAAATTAATTTAAATTATTCACTAATAGTTATTAATTAAATTTATAAAGATAAAAACAATTGCTTGCATAATTGTGTTTTCATAAAATTATTTCATTAGCATTAAAATGATTTTTAAATTAATTTTCAAACAATTTAATACCAATGAATTTAATTATACATGTGTAAATCAAATAATTTTATTAATTTAGTCATTAGTATTCATAACCTCTAATTAAACAATAGGTTTATGTCGATATACTATATTGTGGTTCACTTAGAATCGACGTTGTTTGTGTCACAAGATATCAAATAGATTAAAGTTATTTTAAAATAAATATATGTCATAATATCATGGGGTTTTACAATTAATACACATTACTATAGAAGAATTTTTTTTCTTGATTTTTTTATCTTATACATTCATCTTCTTCAACATGGAGTTCTTTTTCTTTCAATTTTGGAGGGTTTGGTGCAAATTTTCCATTAATTCAACACTTCAATATTTTTATTGGAAGCATCCATTTTTATTTACCCTTTATCACCTATCTAGAGATAAGAGAAACAAAAACTTAAAATAATTCATCTAGTTTTTTTATTTATTCATAATTTAAAGGTTCATAATCTTTAATATCTTTCATTATTTTCGCTTAATTTTATGATTTAGAATAGATATCTTTTTCATCCTTACCCTTATTTTTGGTAAAATTTTCCTTCCTCATCTCAAAGGACATGATATTTTTTGTAGAAATAATCTATAGTAAGTGTACCTAAATCTTAATATTTTTTACCTGAGGAATAACCATCAAACCTATCATTATTTATGATTAGGTTCTTCATAGACATTGTTGATTCCTCCAACATTTCACTAACTATTTTTAATGTTCTCAAAAATTTGTTGAAAATTGTGATAAAAATCATATATAGATTTGTCATCCCTCATATTCAGGTATTCATGATTTAATTTATAAATATTTAATTTTTCGTACTTCACATTGGTATTAAATTCATAATTTTTTTTTCAATATTATCCCATAATAATAACAAATCATTTGTTACTTTATGTTTTAGAAACTAATTCTCTCATAATAAATTCAAAATCTAATTCTATCATTCCCATAATTTTTAGGATTCCATATATAATTTTTCCATGATAGAAACTTCTCTGCAATGATTACATTTATCAGTTATGTCCTCCCAAACATTCATGATTATTACCAAAACATAATGAGGAAACCTTTCTTTCTAAATATGATAGTTGTTCAAATAAAATATGGGAATTCCCTTAACTTTAATTGTCTTGTAATTTTATATAATTTTAGATAATGATGTTCTTGAAATATTTCATTAATCTTTCATATTATATTTTTTTCATTATCCAAGATATGATATCAAAATTATTCACTACCATAACCTATGAAGAATAATTTTTAGGTATTAAGATAGAAACAAATCTACATTTCTTTATTATAAATGAGTATAAGAAAAAAAACCAAACTCTTTAAAGTATTCTACACTTTCCTTTTTCTATGTCCATTATAAATTTTATATATTCTCTCCCATAGTTATAGATAAACCTCAATTTATCTTGATTGTTACAGTCTTAATTACCTGATCCTAAAAAATTATGTGTACCCTATCATGAAACCAAAAACTCATATCATTTGTACACAATGTTATGTTCATGAATTATTCTAAAAACATTGCTCTAGTGTTCAAGGTAATTTATTGATCATAATAATTCTATATTAGAAATTTAATTCCTTAATATTATAAATATCATATAATTAATTATTATTATGTCTCAAACACATCACCTTCAATCCTATTTTATTATCAAAAATACACAACCACTCATATAATATTAGAATAACATTATAAATATTTTTTAGAAAATAAATAATTGTTTATATTGTTTATTAATCAATTAATGAAACATAATAGATTAATCCTTTACGATAATGTACTGGTGAAGATCCCTATATATAAAAAATGGACAAGCTCTACTACTCCATCCATCATTGTTTGATCTCTTTTCACATTAGATTCTTTATTATTCTTTTTAAGATAAGATCCAAATTGAATTAAATTTCAATATATTTTAGTCATGGACGAATTTTATTCGAAATATAACCTTTATTTCTATTTTCTCTCATATGACCCAATCTATAATGATAGGATTGGGAATCTATTTCTGATTTTAAATATTTCCCCACATTATTTTAATCCTCAATCAAGAAATTGATTTATTTTTTACTCACCCTATTATAATCATAACACATTTTTTGACTTTCCATTATCCTTTATATATTATAGAATAATTGCCATTTTTACCAAGATATCCAATAGATATTAAATTTTTTTAGTGTTAAAGAATATATATATATATATATATATAATTTTTAATCATCAATGAACATTCTATTTAGGGTTTCAGTTTGTACATAAAATTAAAAAAAAGGTCAATAGTTTTTTCATTATTAAGATTTATGTTGGTTTTAAATATCATAAAATGAATACTTTTTAAATTAATGGTGTTAATTTGTGTTAGAAGTTTTTTCAATGTTAAATAAATATGATAATACTAATGTTTAATCAATCTAAATAGTCTGCTTGAACCAAATTTTATGTATTAAAAGATAATTCAAAGAGGGTGAATTTAAAGGGTAGAATGTTAAAACAATGTAAATGATGATAATATAAAGTTTACAAATCATATCATACTTGATATAATACAGCATTTTAATGAACAATAGACATCTAATTAAAATATAAAATTATGAACTAGATAATTTTTGAATTATACACATTGTAGTAATAAAATATTGGTAAGACTAGTTGATGAATTAAGGATATATGAAATATAAAGTATATAATAGGGATATATGAATATCAAGAGATATTCCATTAAATTTATCATAAAAATAATTATGAATAAAAAGTGAATTCAAATCCTTATAAAAAATATTATCTTATAAATTAAAAGGAGATATAAAAAAATTAATACAAGTTGACAAGAGCTTATCCTCAGACAAATTTTAATGAAACATATGAATCAACAAAATCATCTATTTTGTTCTACCATTGGAATGTATAAAACTGTATAGTAGTTTCATATGATTCAAAATGATGGAAATTATATTTTTATAAGTAGAAATAATAAAGATATAATTGGTAATACAACATTGGGTTTCTCTAACTAACATCATGGTTAATGGAATTATATTAGACATTATTTATAGTTTGGTTTGATCAATGAAGAATCATATTTATAAAGTAATAAAAAGGGGAAAATTTAATATTTACATGATTCCATAATATTAAAGCCATTATTTTTGTTCAATTAATTTAGAGAAAATATGTTTTACAAAATCTCATTATTCAATGAGTTGACTAAACCATTTTATAATGAATGTCATTTTTAATTAGTGATTATTTTAGAAAGTTAAAATGTTGATCTGATCATGATATATATATATAAGATAATCATGGTTCTTTATAATTTTGACTAAAAGGGGTTTCAAAAAATTATTCCATGGAATAAATTCTTTTAGCAAATTGGATATTCTTGGGTTGTTAGTGGAAATTCCTTATTAAATATAAAATGTAAATTTTATTGAAAGTTATTACTTGAAATGGTAAGATGGTCATTGTTGAGTCCATAGTACATTCCATTTATTGTGTAATAAATGTAATTAAATGAGGTAGAAAAGGAATTAATTATAAAAATATTACATCATTTTAGATAGATATTCAATATATCTCATAACAATACATAACTTAGAACCTTAAAGGTTTATATTTTTTGAGACTAAATACATAATGAACTTATTTCATGAATGATATTCTACATATCCCACACATTTCATATCCCATATTATCCTTCTTAGACATACTCTACCTAAGTTCATTTTTTAGAACCAAGGAAAATGAACAAATTATGAATGGTTGAGCATAGATTCTAATTAAGGGTAAACATGGAGATATAAATAAAATAATAGAAGTGATAATAATATATGTATTTGGGTATGATAAAATAATAATAAATTTATAATTTAATTCAAAATAAGTTTATGATTTTTAATCATGAATCATGAAATAAATGTTTTTTATAACATAATTCATAAGTTATAATAGTAGATAATAGTGAATACTAAATCATGATCTATGAGATTATATCATAGAGATTAAATATAGGTTTTTGGAACACTGAATCGTATAAAACCACTTTTATAGTCAAGGATCGCATCCAATACTATCATTACAGATTTAGTTAACTCCCCTACAATATCTTTTCCTTTGGAAAATTTCACTCTTAATACTAACACTATGGAAATATTACCTCGTTTAACTTAGTTCACACCCCATTCCAGTTCATATTATCACATGAGAAATCAATCATTACCCATCTGATTGGAGGGATATAAAATTATAGTCCATCCCAGAACATAATTAAAATAGTACAAATGTGCGAAATAAGACATAATTATATTCATATTTTCATTATATAAGAAAATGTGGAAGGAAAATAGTTTTCATAGACATTTCATTACTTAATTATATAATAACCCATGAAAATAAATTTGTTTTATAATGGTTTTATCATTACATAATTAACCCATTAAAAATGGGTTTTGTACAATCACCATAAATAATTATAATTATAACTCATCAAGTTAAATAAAATGGATAGAATCATATGATTATTTATCCACTTAAGAATACAAATATTTATCGATAAGGAAGTATATGAAAATACCTTTTTAATAATATTTATTCATTTATTTAAAATTAATTAAAATATCATATTCATTTGGTATATTAAGAAACTACTAATTCATAGAATTTTATGGAATTTAATTTTTTATAAAACGTTGGAAACATGTAAATTTATATTAAAATAAATAGTAATTTTTATAGTGGGAAAAGCTATTCTGGTAGTAGACATTATGACAAAGAATCCTCTCATTGTTTTTGTAAATTTTTAAAAAATTTATGTTTTAAAAAAATGGTAAAAATCAATTCTTAAACATCCCAAATAAATTCAGATTTTATTGAAAATAAATTTTAACCATCACAAGATCTCAAAAAAAAGAATATTTTTGAAAGCATTCTAATGAACACGGGTTTGAGAAGCAAATTTCACGGACTAACGGTTAAATAAGGTCGTATTTTTTTAAAAACAAAATCATGATCATTTTAACTACAAAATAGAAAAAACTGGTTGTAATACAAATGAATTCTATGAATAAAAATAGGATAATAAAATATATAGGGGTTAAAGGATATGGATCATATCATTTCTGTCAATAGAAATTTAAGATAATGAAACCTAAAAAGAAATGAGATTGTAACATAAAACCATACCTTCTATCCCCACATCCTAATAACACATTAAAACATCTTCTATAAAAAATATTTAACTATTATCAATCTATTTTAGTACCATATTCACATAAAACTAAGTCTATATGGACTATATCTTTCATACAATGACCTATGTTGGTCATAATAAATTAACAAATTGTGCTCTAATACCAGTTTGTAAAGCCCTAACCATAAACACAAAGTCTAATATAGAGATCCACAAGACCTCATGTGAACCTTCACATATACATGTGGATTATAAAAAACATTTTGGGTATTAATTCTATTATTGGGGAGACTATACACATCATATCATGTAATTGAAAAAAAAATTAATTAAAAATAATAATATATTGAAAAAAATACCAAGAGAATGATAAAATATCAAATGTTGTAATGGAAAAAAATCCATTCAAACAAATATTTAAATAGGCTAACAAATTTTAATGAAAAATTATAGTATTAGAGTAGGAATATAAATAAATAAACACATCAAAAAATCCTCTTGAGTTCATCCTATTCCCGTTACTAGCTCTATGATCCTCAACTAAACCATCTGATATAGGACACTTACCCATTCTGAGATATATATACATGAAGTATGAATGTGCATAAAATACATATAAAGGGAGTGAGTTAGATAATGTAGTAGGAAACCACAATTGGATCCATAATACATGTGTATAGGTAAATCATGTGTATTCCATGAAAATAATAATTGTGCAATCAAGCATAAACAATCACATACAGAGAAATCATATTTTACCATTCAAATACAATCCATGGTCATAAATTATTTGGATCAGTGATTTAAGAATTGTATAATATTAGAAGTAATTACTAACTAATGACAGGGATTGTAAATATATTTCTTGGAATCATGTCAACATTTTTCTTGGAATCCACTAGGAATGGAATCAATCGTACTACTCAAAATCATCATGGAATTGAGTTATCCTGATGTCAAGAATCAACTAATCCTTGGGAAAAAATTATACTTTCAAACATCTATAAATCAAGAGAATACCATGGAAACAATGAGGCATATCAATATCCTTAACATATGATCATTTCTATTGTCTCCATCCCCGTATGTTTTGAACAATCCCCCAAAAAGGGAAAAATATTTCATGATGGACCATATATTATGAGAATAAATAACAAAACCTCAAATGAATTTGTAACCCAAATAACATGGAATATTATATTAAAAAATCATAGAATAATAACACCAGAAAATAGTAGTAATATACAATATATTTGATAAATATTTATTATGATCAAACAAGCTACATGTATAACCATGAAAACATGTATCATAAATAGATCTCATGAGTTACTCATATGCCCAAATTTGATCACAATCTTGTAAAATCATCATGTATGGAACCATAAGAATTATACCATGGAAATTTATATACATAATCCCTAAATAGTAAGAAATTACATACCTTATGATTGTTGATGAAGAACTAAAATGTTAATCAACGGATCAAAGATCAAATCATCTATCATTCCCGGAAGAATGGCATCCCATGTAAAGGATTCATAATTAATGTTCTTGTTCATCATGAAATTGGTTTTTAATGGGAACTCAAGAAGGATCCATTCCATGAAGGGTGGTTCTAGAATCACATACCTTAAGGATTCTATCAACAAAACCAATTTTTATGTATTTGAACGGAGATGTCACCAATTAATGATATCCACTATTGAATGGGGAACAAATAATTAATTTCATTCTAATTTGAGAAGAGAAAAGAGATTCTAGAAAAAAAATGTCGATACACCATCAATAAATTAGTGTTAAGAATTATCAATATGACATTTAATATAAAGGTATGATATCAATATGGTCTATCAAAAAAATTACCTATAAGTGTTCATTATTCATGAGGAATCAAGATTTCATCAAATGAAAATCAATACCATGTTGAAACATAAACCAATCTAGAAAAGTATTATCAATGGGTTATATTTATATAATCAATCCGCTATCAAGAATTTGTCTATGAAGGTTATTCTAAAAAACATAGCTATATAATGTCGTCTAGTGATGGTTAATCTCATTCTGATCTTGATATGTCATCAAAAAGATAAACACACCACTAATACTAGAATAAAAGAAGTATTCATCTTCAGATCATCATAGAAAACATATATCCATCATACATCTATGATTGTATCTCAATAAATAATAAGAAATTATAATTGGTCTAAGAAAAACTCACTGTAGATGTGTCACTAGATCGGTCAAAGTATATTGGAACAAAGAGAGATAAGTGGGAGATATATATGGACCATATAGGAGGTATCAATTTCATAATTGGGTCATAGTGTTGGAATTATATGCTAAAGAGGGACAAAAAATAGTGAAATTAATATCTTGAAGTTTTCATTTAATGAATGGCCAGACTGGATGCAATAACAGGCTGGGGATTGGCCACCGGATATCAGATATACTTAGAAGAACCATATGTGTTCTTCTAGAACCATCAGTAGGCCTTTGGGATCTACATAATACTAAATACTTACTAAAACTTCACTATTAATCCATTTGAGTATACTAGATTGTCTATGATAGTTTATTGTCACCGTTAAACCATGCCTCTTCTCAAAACGTCAACCGTCTATTTCTAATCCAATTATACGTCAATAGAAACATAAAAAACTTATATAAATGTAAAATCTAAAATAATAATGAGTTATTTTATAACTGAATCTTATTTTATATAAAATACATTGAGGATGTTATATTATAACTTGTTAATAAAGGACGAGGATCATTATATATAGAGTTCCATTAATTACATCTAGAAGATTTGAAAAAAAATAATAGAGATGTACACATAATTCAAATATCAAGATATTAGATTGAGTCAATTAATTGTAGAAATAATTGAGATATCATGGAATGAAAAATAGAGATAATAATTTAATGATGAATATATAAAATCCCCTATGAAGGGAATTTCCATAAATTGATTATTGATGGAATTGGGTGTGGATGATGCAGGTATCATTTTGAGGACATTGATTTAACACCTCTAATAAGAATTTTTTTATCTAGAAAGAAGAGAAGGTGGAGAAAATTGAGAAAAATAGCATATCACATTTGAGCCCTATTGATGAAATCATTTCAATTATTCTTATACTGACTATAATGAGACCTACACATCCTGAAACCAACCATTCCTCCTTGAATTAGTACATCCGGATGGGGGAAGAGGGATTATTACTCGATTGAACCTAAAGAGAACCATATTCCATTATTTTAATGTAACTGAACCTTGTTTATGATTTAAATAATTTCTTTTACATTACAAAACTCATAATTACATGATTTATCAAAAGTGTAGCACTTTATTAAATTTAAAGGATCTTTTTGGTATTGATATTTAAGGAATTAGAAAAAAAATCAGACATAAAAAATGGAAAATTCCTCCCAATGTCCATTTTTTTACACAAAATCATGATTCTTATTTTTATAGACAATTTTTATTCATTAAAAACATGCTTAATTACAAGAAATTTTACATTATTTCGAGTTACACATCATAATAGTTCCAACTCATCCTTATACCATATGAAAAACTATTGAGAACTTAAGATGTTCAAAAAATTATATTAGGGGATATAAAAAAAGAAAGGAAACTTTTTAATCCATTTGAAATTCATGAAAACCCATAAGGTAGGTTTCCTTTTAAAAAAATAAATTGTAGAGCTGAGAATAATAAATTATCTACTAAAGAAATAAATTCCAAATCCCAACATTTTCATAAAACTAACACATAAGAATGAATAAATGAAAATAATAATTGATTATATATTTACCATAAAAACAATCATTTAACTTCTACAAGATGATAAGTATTATTTTAAATAATAATCCCATTTTTTTATATTTTTAAATCAAAATATTTCAATTAAAACCCATTGAAAATCATAGTGAAAACAGGCCGCAAACTTTATGCATCATTATTTCATCTTGGAATCACATTACAGGATAATTCCAACATTATCATTTGAGTAAAATATATTAGTTAACTTTTCGACTTCATACGAGAAATTATATATTTCTACATTTTCCTAGGAGTAACTAACATATGATAACACCATCACTTTGACAAATAAATTTTATGGATTTAACAAACCCACCCATTACAAAAAGGGCATAGTCCCATATTTATTTGGTTTTATTCCACTTTCCAACTTTCATCAATAAAAAAAATTCAATGTTTTAAATTCAAATAATTAATAAAATTCACAATTTATCATATATTGAAATCAAATAAAGTTGATAATATTCACTTTTCATCGTCAAAAACATAAAATTAAAATCTTATCCCAAAAGTAAAACAAAATTTAATTATATTAAAAAAATAATAAATAATATTATTTTCTTTTGAAAATATGTAAAAAATTAAAATTTTTAAAACAATAGGAAAAGTATCTACCTTAAAAACCATGGATGTTTATTTAGGAATCTTGATGAATAATATAGGATATAACAATGGTAATAAATGTTCATTTAATATATGTTAAAAATTTTCTTTTGTGTATTTGTAAAAAGATTCATATGTGACCCATTGTGAAAATATTTAAAATATTATATTTTTAATCTTTTCAAAATATAAGTGGATAGTCCAAAATTCCCTTGAAAAAAAATTGATAATCTTTTTTGAAACATTTTATTGAAAAATTACATGGAATATAAATATTTTTATGATAAAATTTTCAAATAGGGTTATATAAAAAATAACTTATCACTTTGGTAATAATTGAATCAAAAAGAAATTTAATAATATAATTTTAAAATAATTTTTAAAAAATGTCAATATCAATAAATAATTATAATATACATCAATATAGAAGTTTATAAATGATGAAAAATAAGACATGTGGTGAAAATAGAATAGACTCAAAGAATGGAAATTAAGATGGGAAATCACATACCTTGAGTCTAACTCACTATGTACATTCATTAAATCATGTATGATAAACTTATATTATTTATTTTATCACTTAATAAATTTATCAAATGTTATCACCTTGTAATATTCCCTTTATTTATGTTATTACTATTTCTTATAGAGTAACGCAATCTATTTGGTTCACAATCCAAAAACAATTCTGGTAGGTTAACCAAGTTAAAATGGGTACATTTTAAATCATCTGATGAATATTAGTCAGGAAATTATTATCATTTTTATTTATGAAATATGTTTTTATAACCATCCATGTAATGTATCCATGAAAAATTAATTACATTACTCTTGGAGAAGGTAGTTCATACGAACCCATGAATGCCATTTTCATTTTTTTACTTAGAGGAGAAAAAATAAATTCAAAGATATTTGTATTCTAAAGAATCATAAATTTGTTATAAATTCAATAGTTAATAATCATTTACATCCTCATAACCAAAAAAGTAATATGATAATGAAAAATGAATCAAATCGATTCATAGAGGTGGTATTCTATACAAACACATGAGCTACATTTTCATTTTCCAACAAATAGAAATGGTTATAATGTAAGTAATATTTTTTATTAAATAATAATATAATTAACTTATTGTATATAAATAAATTACTCATTTATAACTAGAGGTATTAGGGGTGATAGAAAATAAAACATATCACTCTATAGAGGTGTAATTCGAAACATACACACATAAGATGTTATCATTTCCCAGGGTTGAAAAAGGACATTAAAGATGGTTTAACCATATTCATAATAACATTTTATTATATTGAATATACTTATGTAATTACTTCATAAAGGTTAATTTATATTTTAATGAGGTATAATAAGAAATAAATGTGAAGAACATTGTTAAAAATAATACATATTGTTTGAAAAACCACCACTATCTTAAACCTCAATTCATTATAGGATAATTTTTTGGTAATATTAAAACCTTAATGAAATACGGATGAATTTTTTAATGTATTCTGGTAGTTTTTGGTAAACCTAATTTTTTCAAAATGTGTCAAAAATATAAGAGAGTAGAAACCATTTTATAAGAGAGGTGTGAGGAAAAATTCTAAATACGTGAAATATTAATATATAATATGTGTCTAACTCTATAATGATAGAACCAAACTACCTTATAAAAAAAATATTTAGGATAAGATAGAAATATAAAAATAAAATTATCTTTATAGAGGTTTTAGTGTCATTTTAAACCGTATATTTTAGTTTAATCCCATCATTAACCATGTTTAGCCTTAGTCATTATATCATTCTTTTCACTCTTTACAGATCGTGTGAGTAATATTAAAAATGTTAAGTATAAAAATAAATGAACCACGAAATATATTAAAATTATTTCCCAATATATTGAGTGAATATAATATTATTATAATTTTATAATGATTTAAAAACAATTTATATACAGTAAATACCATTTAAGGACATTCTCCTGACTATTCATATATAGTGATTTTATAGGATTCAAGATATAAATTTAATTTGATTATAAACACTTTTATCATCACCTATATATTATAATTGTCTTATAAATTCATTGAACCCCATAATTAATATAAAATACATTACATTTAATATCTTTAAAATAATTTATTTTATTTTTATACTGCTTTCCCAAGTGTTGTCTAGGTATTTCTTTTGTGATCAACAAAACTATATTGTCTCCAAAAATAAAAATAATTAATATCATAAAAAAATTATTAATATAAAATAATAACCATTTATAATTATTAATATCTAATTTTTATCCCCACTAAAACATTATAGAGATATTTAAATAGAACAAGTGACATTTTGAAAATCTTCTTAACATAAAATAATATAAATATCATAATCAAATAATACTGGAAAAAATATTCAGTATTTTCTAATTTTTCATTACTGGGCCCTTTTTAACAAATTAAATGAAACAAATTCAAATTTTGGATAGATTCTAAGACTGTATACAGGAATTATAACATTAATTAATTCATTTTACCCGTTACAATAGTGATTAACTTTTACAATGGTTTCTATTCATTATAAAAAATTGAAATTAATGTGTTTATAATAATTTAAACTCATGAAAAAAATATGAAATCAGATTTCATTAATTAAATATCAATAATTGTAATGAATTTATTTTTATATTAATGTGAAACATTTTATATAAACTTTTTTCTTATAATTGTTTTTAGAAATAAATTGAACATATACCAAAATCAAATATTACATTGATTCATATGGAATTATTTATATTAACCTTAATCGATAATATCATATCTTACATTAATACAAAATAAAAAATTATTATTTTTATTTTAAATTAATTTATATTATGGAAATAAATAACAATTTTTTTAAAAAATTCATTTTAATTATTAACTAAAAACTAAATCATTTCAGAAAACAAATAATCCTAATAATTTTATAAAATTTATATTGAGAAAATGAATTCCATTTTTTAAAATTAAATTAATAAATTTATAACAAATTAATTATGATATCTATGTATAAATTACACTAAAATCATTTTTAATGAAAATCTATTTTTGACGAATAAAATGACTTTATGCTCATTAATTTCGTTATGAATAAAATTAAATGAATTTTATTTAACTAAATTGAATGTATAATATAAATATTTTATTTTAATAATCTATAAGTAATGATGAATTTAATCTATTAATTAAAAAAAATAACACATAAAAATAATTGTATCATTTTTTTAACTTCTAAATATTGTATCATAATTTCCATTTGATATATAATAATTGTAAGATTTATAATTCCTGTTTGTTGAATATATACATCAAAATATAGTTATTCATTTTCATAACTACCAAACCAACTACTATATGATAATGTTCATATTTAAATAATAATACTTCTATGGAATATCAGGGTTCTTTTAAGATCGATATTGTATATATCACAAGATATCAAATTTAATTTTTAAAAGAAAATGAATTCAATATTTTTTGGGTGCTACATAAAACCCACATTAAGAAATGCGATCGTAAAATTTTTATCATATGTCCCCAAAAAAGTTTTTTAATGTTTTTTTGAATATAATTCCTTCTAGAATATAAAAAATATGATCCATAAATGAAAAAACTTTTTAATATTTAAAAATTCCATTACTAAAAACTAACATAATAAAAATGGTCAAAAAATTATTTCAAAAATAGTAGAAGGAATTCATTCTGGCCACCTTAAATAACACATAATCTGGTTCCCAAATAAGGTGAACACTATGAGGAAGTGAAATTATAGACAATGGATAAGAATAATGTCTAGGGAATAATAATGAGTGATTTAGAATATGATATTCATGATCCAACCCAATCCGGGGATCAATTTGAAACTACCCCAAGCTCACCTTCATATGTCAGGGGATGTATAAGGCCACGGCCTTAGACCTTACTTAATATTGAATTAAATGAATAATTCACATTGAGGATCTTTTTAGGTTTATATTTTTCGAGAATTAGATCATAACTATTACATCTCAAAATATTACAAAGTAGACACTTATACTAAGTTTCAATAAAATAAAAACTCTTAAAAAGAAACATGTCTAGTTCCATGTTTTAGATATCATGACTTTCCCTTAATCCCATCCTTGACCATATTACACATTAAGTCCTGTGAAAAACATTTCAGAAAAACATGGGGTGAGCATAAAAAGCTCAGTAATGGATACACAAAGAATAAAAACTGTTAGTTTTTCAAAACAACAAGCAAACCATGTATACTTTATCAAAGTAAAACCTTTAACCTTTATGAAGTAGTAAAAACTTTTCACTGAATAAAAGATCATAACCTATCATTTTGTAACCAAAATATTACCATAAAACCCATATAAAGAACACATAACATATAAATGTCACTTGGGACATAAACATACTTAAATGGAATAACCATACGGTCGACTTCCACAAATATCACTTAATGGAATAGCCATACGGCTGACTTCCATACCCAATCCATGGGAGGTTATAACGTAACCACCTGTCCTGGTATTCACGGCACCACCCGTCATATGGTTTATCACGTAACCACCTGTCAAATGTCCAAGTACCATTATAAAATCATAAGACATAAAACAAATATAATGGAAAGAAAACATTTCCACACTTTGATCACAATTTATCACATAAATATATTGACATAAAAAATCCATTATAAAAACCATTTTTCAATAGAAAAATACATAAAATATTATATGGTATTTATTTCATTTTAAAAACATCATGGCTTGTTGAGGAAGCCAAAGACCAAATAATACTTGTGGCAGCGGAAAAGGTCGTTTTCACTGCGTACATTAAAAAAACATTCCTTTTTGTCATTTTGTAAAAATATTCATAAAAAAAGATTCCTTTTGTATAAAATTAAAAGTCAAAGGGGTTTATACACTATATAAAATAAAGCCTTGTATTAGAACAAAATATGCCTCAATGAAATGAGATTGAGATAAAGTCCCTTACCTTGTGTTCGACGTGACTCGATTACTCTTTAATCTCCTGAATAATAAACTAAAGTTAATTTCTACTTTCTAAAGAACCTTTTTAAAGCTTATTATTCCTTTTATGTCACTTATTTCCATGTTATAAACATTATGTAATCATTTAAGTTAAAAATGGTTGTTTTGTGGATATTTGGTTCTTAAGTCGAAAGTGGAGTTCTTCCAATTACATGTTGTTAATGTGGTAAAAGGTTCATTATATCTAGAATGATATCCATGATTTTGATATCATATATATCATATACATCTAGAATATACATGTATTTATAATAGTACATAACATTTAGAGGTAAGAAATGAAATGCACCGTTCATGGAGACGGTAAGCCGTACGTACACATGAACGCTACTTTCATTTCTATTTCATATTTAATGGAGTGAAATAATAAGGATATAAAGGTATATTATAATTCCAGTATAATATGATATATAATATCATTAACTCTGTCCTTTATACATCCCACATATGGCATTAACGTATCAAATCACTTTGAGGGGCCGGTAGTCCGCACTTCCTAAAATGAAATTATCGCGTTTACCCATAATGGAAAACATAAAGGTATGCCACAAAAGAAAAATAAAGAAGAAAAAGGAAAACAAAAACATAATATAAATCATATATAAAATTCAGTGACATCATAATGGCCACCTTAAAAGGTGTTAAAATAATATTTGAACAATCATCGTTTCGTGAGGCAGTAATTTGCCATCCACAGAAACAGTATGTTCTTTAACCATTAGACGAAGGTGTGTGTAAGTGTAGCTATAATACATCTCATAACAATATACTATTATATTTAAGATACTAGTGTTGTTACAAAATAAAGGAATAAAACGATTTTAGGGGGTTGGAGAAGAAAAATAAAACATAAGAACACAAGAAAAGACACTACCTTTAAATCGGGCAACTCTTGTTGATTTGAGCTCAAAGGCTTCCTTGGAAAGGATTATGCCAAAAGTGAGGCTTTTAAGAGTAAGATAAGGATTTGGAGAGACAAAATGGGCAGGTTTTGGCCGAGCCAAAGGCTTGAGAGGTGTGGTTAAGGTGGTAGAGGTGGGGGCCTTTTATAAGAGGAGAGGAGGGGCCCTCTTGGAAAGTTATAAAAGGTTACATTATTTTCAAATGAGTTTCCGATTTTAAAGGTCCCACATTTATTTATTTAGAGGATAAGGTGACAAGAGTTCTAAATCCACCCATACAATAGGTTTTTGACATGTGTAGGTCTTATATTTTACATTATCTTTTCATTTTATTTAAATCGTTAAATAATGAGGTAATCACAGCATCATCATGATGTCATAAATAATTTAAATTATTTAATGTATAAAAATTATAAAAAAATATCATGATGTAGGAAATATTTTTATCTTTCTAATGAATATTAATAGTAAAAAATGTGACTTGCGGAACCCCATTTAAAAATTGTTCTAGTAAAAGAACTCATGTTTGTGACATTTTTATTTTAACTTTAAATAAAAAGTTATTAATGTCATTTTCCTACCAAAGTGGCTACATGGGGTCCCCAAGTTGACCCATGGATTGTCTTGGTCGGACATGACACATTCAATAAGGGTAGGACATGTGTCAAGGTCATTTAATATTATTAAAACATTATTTTTACATTAAACTACACTAATTCCCTCTAATTGTGATTAAATACTTAAAAGATATTATTTAAAAAAATTATTTTAATCCCATTGAACCAAATTTTACTTCTTAATGACAACCATGTATGTCGGATTTTTGAAATTCAAAACACATCGGTGGTAAAATTTCATTTAATCGAAAAAATCAGTTTTTTTAAGTACCACTTAGTGGTTTCACTATTCATCAAAAATTGATGTTTTTCAGAAAAATGCCAAAAATTAACCCTAAGCTATATTTGATATTCCTAATTAAAAAATGATGTCTATTTTACAAAATTCAAAACATATATGTTGCATTAATTAATTTAATAATTAATTCCCGCTGTCTAAATAAATAGCGTGTTTTTATGAAACAAAATGTATCAAAAGATTTACACTAGTTTATGTCTGATTTCAACGTGAAATTATTTCCAACAACCACTATTGGATTAACAGGTAAAAATATATTTTAATTTTACTTCAAAACAACTTAAAAATATAATCTAATTATATTAATAAATTAGATTAAAAAGAGGTTATGAATTAAAATACAACATTTTTCACTATTCATTAAAAAATGAACTTTATTGGAAAAATACCAAAATTTACACAAAGAAAATTTTGATGTCCTGATTCTAAAGAAGAGTTTTATTCTATCCTATAAAATGTATAAGAGTGACCATGACTATATTTAAATAGGTCTTGCAATCAAAAGGCGATAGTTCGACCTTTTAGTGAATATTAGAGTATCTATGCCTAAAATTTAATTATTTTTAATTTTTTAAGCCTTTATCTTTTATTGGATAAATGTAAAAACATGTAAAAAACATATATAATAATATTCTAGTTATTTCTATTCATTCCCGCCAATAAAATGGCTACGTTTTAACTACCATTTAAAATAATATTATTATATTACTACTGTGCAACGTAAGATTTCAAAGAAACACTTTTTTGTGTATCGGGTACGCTATCGAACATAGCAACCCCTTTAAAGTAAAATTAGTATTTAATTCGTAAATATTAATAAATATGAAAATGTTTCACTCTTTATTTTACAAGGATGTTACATCCTTCCCCCTATTGGGAATTGTGTCCTCGCAATTTTATTCACTTATCAAATTATGTGGGGGTATTTATCCCTCATAGCATTTTCATATTCCCGCGTCGCCTCTTCAACTATATGGTTTTTCCAAAAAACCTTTACCTGGTGAATTAAATTATTTGGCAACACGTGCTCTCTTCGGTCAAGAATCTGGACTGGTTTTTCTTCACAAGAGTGATTCTCTTCCAACTGAACTACCTCTGGGCTGAAAACATTAGATGGATCTGGAATATACTTTCTCAACATCAAAACATGAAAAACATTGTGTACCTGAGATAAACTCAGAGGTAAATCCACTTGGTAAGAAACTGATCCAACTTTCTCCAGAATTTCATATGGTCCAATGAACCATGGACTCAACTTTCCTTTCTTACCAAATCGAATCACACTTTTCCATGGTGAAACTTTGAGAAAAATATGATCACCTACCTCGAAAGATAGATCCTTCCTCCTGTTATCTGCATAACTTTTCTGTCTTCTCTGAGCTATTTTCATCTGTTTCTGAATCAACTGAACTCTTTCTTCCATCTCTTATACCAATTCTGGTCCCTTCAGCTTCCTTTCACCCACTTCATCCCAAAAAGCTGGAGTTCGACACTGCTTCCCATATAATGCCTCAAACGGAGCCATCTGTATACTGGAATGAAAATAGTTATTATATGAAAATTCAACCAAAGAAAGAGGTTGGTCCCAACTTCCATGATAATTTATAGAGAAAGAACATAGCATATCCTCCAAGGTCTGAATTGTTCGTTCTGACTACCCATCTGATTGCGGATGAAAAGCTGTACTAAAATTTAATTCAGCACCCAATGACTTTTCAAGGCCTTTACAGAAGTTATATGTAAACCTGGGATCACGATCAGATACAATGGAGAGGGGAACTCCATGAAACTTGAATATCTTTTTAAGATACAACCGAGCATGTTTATCTAGAGACAAAGTATCTCTAATAGGAATGAAATGAGTAGATTTAGTCAATCGATCAACAATAACGCAGATTTCATTATTACCTCAAAATGTCTTCGGTAATCCCACAACAAAGTCCATGGATATATTTTCCTATTTCCACTCTGGCACTGGTAAACGCTGAAGCATCCCTTTTGGTAGCAGCTGCTCTACTTTAACCTACTGACAAGTCAAACATTTCATAGTAAAATCATCAATATCTCTTTTCATTCCATCCCACCAGTAATACTCTCGCAGATCTCTGTAAATCTTAGTACTGCCAGGATGAACAGAAAACGGGGAACTATGAGCCTCATATAACAACTCATTCTTCAACTGTGAATCACCAAGAACACATAATCTCTTCCCAAACCTCAAAACACAATCATTATCAATGTTAAATTCCAGAAAATTACCCCTCTGAACCAGCTCTAACTTTTTCTGCAACTCACAGTCTTGCTTCTATGCTTGCTTAATTCTGTCTGATAGAGATGATCTCACTGATACCTGAAACAAAACCGAAGAACTTCCTGCACCAACAACTTCTATGCCAAAGTTCATCAAATCAAAAACCATAGGATCTCATTCCAAACGTAGCATGGTTAATGAAGCATTACATTTTCGACTCAAAGCATCAGCCACTTTATTTTCTTTTCCCAGATGGTAATGAATTGTACAATCATAATCCTTGATTAATTCTAGCCTTCTCATCTTTCTTATGTTCAATTCTTTCTGAGTGAATATATACTTTAAACTCTTGTGATGAGTATATATTTCACACTTTACTCCATACAAATGATGCCTCCAAATTTTTAGAGAAAAAACAACATCAGCTAATTCTAAATCATATGTAGGGTAATTTACCTCATGAGTTTTCAACTGACGTGAAGCATAAGCAATTACCTGATCACTTTGCATAAGGAAACAACCAATTTCTTTCAATGAAGCATCACTGTAGATAAAAAACTCACCATTCCTGGAATTAAGTTCCAAAACTGGATCATTCACCAATCTTCTTTTCATCTCCAGAAAACAATCATCACATTATTTTGTCCAGATAAACTTAACACCCTTTCGAGTTAGCTTAGTCGTTGGACTAGATAACCGTGATTTTTTTTAACAAACCTTAGGTAGTAACCTACCAAACCTAGAAAACTACGGATCTCAGTTACATTTATGGGTCTTGTCCATTATTCAAAAACTTTTGTTTTAGCAGGATCAACAGTTATGCCTTTTTTTGAAACAATGTGACCAAGGAAAGAAATTTGTTGTAACCAAAACTCACACTTTCTGAATTTTCCATACAGTTTATTTTCTTTTACGGTTTTCAAGATAACCATTAAATGACTTTCATGATCCTCTTTACTTTTGGAAATCACCAAAATATCATCTATAAAAACAACCAAAATTTTTCACGTGAGTCAACTGAGCCATCACTACAACAAACTGTTTAGTTCTGATTTTGACCATCTCAGGATACTGATTTGAAAGGTCATTTCCCTCAGTATGCCTTCCCAGAAAATCTATTCTGTTTCCTCTACAAAAAACTATTCTTAACACAAAAATATCTTAGGAGAAGCAACATGGTAATCTTAAAATTCTATATCATTTCAATTTGACCATACAACAAAATATTTTTGGATAATCATTTAATAGAATTCTAACTTATAATGTTGTCTAAACCGACCTCTGATACCAACTATAAGGCCCCAAACTTAAACCATACTTAAAATTGAGTTAAATGAATAATTCACATTGAGGATCTTTTCAATTCTAGAGTTTTATATTATTAGATCATAACTATTACATCTCAAAAGATTACAAAGTAGACACTTCTACTAAGTTTCCATAAAATAAAAACTCTTCAAAAAGAAACATGTCTAGTTCCATGTTTTAGATAGCATGACATTCCCTTGATCCCATCCTTGACCCTATTCCACATTAAGTACTATGAAAAAAATTTCAAAAAAACTTGGGGTGAGCATAAAAATCTTAGTAAGGGATACACAAAGAAGGAAAACTGTTAGTTTTTCAAAACAACATGCAAACAATGTATACTTTATCAAAGTAATACCTTTCACCTTTATGAAGTAGTAAAAACTATTCATGGAATAAAATATCATTACCTACCCTTTTGTAACCAAAGGTTTACCATAAAACCCATATAAAGAACACATAACATATAAAGGTAACTTTGGACATAAACATACTTAAATGGAATAACTATACGGTCGACTTCCACACATATCACTTAATGGAATAGCCATACGGCCGACTTCCATACCCAATGCATTGGAGGTTATAACGTAGCCACCCATACTGGTATTCACGGCACCACCCATCATATGGTTTATCACGTAACCACCCGTCAAATTTTCAAGTACCATTTTAAAATCATAAGACATAAAACAAATATAATGGAAAGAAAAAATTTCCACACATTGATGGAAATATATAACTTAAATATATTGACATAAAAAATTCTATTATAAAAACCATTTTCAATACCAAAATACATAAAATTGTATATGATATTTATTTCATTTTAAAAACATCATGGCTTGTTGAGGTAGCCAAAGACCAAATATTACTTGCAGCGGCAGAAAAGGTTGTTGTCACCGCATACGTTAAAAGAAACATTCTTTTATGTAGTTTTGTAAAAAGATTTGTAGAAAAACATTCCTTTTGTATAAAATTAAAAGTCAAAGCGTTTTATACACCGTATAAAAGAAAGCCTTGTATTAGAACAAAATATGCCTCAATGAAAGGAGATTGAGATGATGTCCTTTACCTCATGTTCGACGTGACTTGATTGCTCTTTAATCTCCTGAATAATAAACTAAAGTTAATTTCTACTTGCTTAATAACCATTTTCAAGCTTATTATTCCTTTTATGTCACTTATTTCCATGTTATAAACATTATTTAATCATTTAAGTTAAAAACGTTTGTTTTTTCGATATTTGGTTCTTAAGTCGAAAGTGGACTTCTTACAATTACATGTTGTTCATGTGGTCAAAGGATAATTATATCCATAATGATATTCATGATTTTGAAATCATACATATCATATATATCCAGCATATACATGTATTTATAATAGTACATAACATTTAGAGGTAAGAAATGAAATGCACCGTTCATGGAGATGGTAAGCCGTACGTACGCATGAACGCTACTTTCATTTCTATTTCATATTTAATGTAGTTAAATCATAATGATATAAAGGTATATTATAATTCCTGTATAATATCATATATAATATCATTAACTCCGTCTTTTATACGTCCCACATATGGCATTAACGAATCAAATCACTTTGAGGGGGCGATAGTCCGCACTTCCTAAAATGAAATTATCGCGTTTACCCATAATGGAAACCATAATGGTCTGCCACTAAAGAAAAATAAATAAGTATAAGGAAAACATAAACATAATATAAATCATTTATAAAATATAGTGACATCATAATGGCCACCTTAAAAGGTGTTAAAAGAATATTTGAACAATCATCGTTTCGTGAGGCAGTAATTTTCCATCCACAGAAAGAGTATGTTCTTTAACCATTAGACAAAGGTGTGTGTAAGTTTAGCTCTAATACTTCTCATAACAACATCCTAGTATATTTAAGATACTTGTTTTGTTACAAAAGAAAGTAATAAAAGGAGTTTAGGGGGTTGGATAAGCAAAATAAAACATAAGAACACAAGAAAAGACACTACCTTTAAATCGGGTAACTCTTTTTGATTTGAGTTCAAAGGATTCTTTGGAAGGACATCTGCCCAAAGTGAGGCTTCTAGGAGTAAGATAGGGATATGGAGAGACACAATGGACAGGGTTTGGCAGAGCCAAAGGCTTTAGAGGTGTGGGTAAGGTGGTAGAGGTGGGGGCCTTTTATAAGAGGAGAGGAGGGGCACTCTTGGAAAGTTATGAAAGGTTACATTATTTTCAAATGATTTTCGGATTTTAAATGTCTCACATTAATTTATTTCAAGTATAAGGTGATAAGAGTTCTAAATAAACCCATCCAATATGTTTTTTACATGTTTAGGTATTTTATTTTACATTATCCTTTCATTTTATTTAAATCGTTAAATAATGAGGTAATCACTACATCATCATGATGTCATAAATAATTTAATTTATTTAATGAATAAAAATTATAAAAAAACAATCATGATGTATGAAATATTTTTATCATTCTAATTAATATTTATAGTAAAAAATATGACTTTTATAACCCCATTTAAAAATTGTTATAGTAAAACAACTCATGTTTGTGACATTTTTATTTTATCTTTAAATAAAAAGTTATTAATGTCATTTTACTACCAAAGTGGCCACATGGGGTCCCCAAGTTGACCCATGGATTTTCTTGGTCGGCCATGACACATCCAATAAGGGTACGACATGTGTCAAGGTCATTTCATATTATTAAAACATTATTTTTACCTTAAACTACACTAATTACCTCTAATCGCGATTAAAAACTTAAAAGTTACTATTCACCAAAAAATTATTTTAATCCCATTGAACCACATTATACTTCCTAATGACAACAATTTATGTCGGATTTTTGAAATTCAAAACACGGAGGTGGTAAAATTTCACTTAAACGAAAAAAATCAGTTTTTTAAGTACCACTTAATGGTTTCACTATTCCTCAAAAATTGAAGTTTTTCAGAAAAATACCAAAAATTCACCCTAAGAAATATTTGATATTTAGAATTAAAAAATTATGTATATTTTAAAAAATTCAAAACATATAAGTTGCATTAATTAATTTAATAATTAATTCCCGTTGTCAAAACAAATAGCGTGTTTTTATGAAACAAAATGTATCAAAAGATTGACGCTAGTTTAAGTCTGATTTCAAAGTGAAATTATTTCCAATGACCACTATTAGATTAACTGGTAAAAATATATTCTAATTTCACTTTAAAACCACTTAAAAAGATAATCTAATCATATTAATAAATTATATTAAAAATAGGTTTTGAATTAAAATACAACATTTTTCACTATTCATTAAAAAATGAACTTTATCGGAAAAATACCAAAAATTTACACAAAGTAAATTTTGATGTCCCGATTCTAAAGAAGAGTCTTATTTGGTTCAATAAAATGTATAAGAGTGACTAAAACTATATTAATAGAGGTTTTTCAATAAAAAGACTATAGTTTGACCTTTTAGTGAATATTAGAGTATCGATGCCTAAAATTGAATTCTTTTTCTTATTTTAAGCCTTTATATTTTATTGGATAAATGTAAAAACATTTAAAAACACATATAATCATATTCTAGTTATTTCTATTTTTTCCCGCCAATACAATGGCTACGTGTTAACTACCGTTTAAAATAATATTATTATATTACTACTGTGCAACGTAATATTTCAAAGAAACTCTTTGATGCGTATCGGGTATGCTATGGAACATAGAAACCCCTTTAAAGTAAAATTAATATTTAATTCGTAAATATTAATAAATATGAAAAATTTTTATTCTTTATTTACCTGGGATGTTACAGGATGGTGGAATGAACCTAAAGGAATAACCTACATGGGAGGTCTTTTCCAAAATACCTGTATGCACATATCCAACAATCTTAATGAAGATATTCATAGGAATAATAATAAAACAATGAAATAGCTAGAAATTAAATATACATACAAAAACTCAATGGTTTACAGGAGTTCTATAATGAAAATTTAAATGTAAAGGGAAAAATTACATGACCAACCAAAAAGATGTCCCACCCTAAAGAAACTGGAAATTAAACTACTGATGGATCCCAACACCTGATCTCCATGCTATGTCCACTATACACGGTCCATATTACCATGTATCACTAAGCTCTTATAATGTTACTATTGACCTTCCCTTAATCTGCATCAGATATGACATATGAAGGAAAATACCATGCATAGGTGAGTAAATATACACAACCAGTAGGATTCCCTAATAGTTGGGGGTGGAATGTTATGCAATGGGAATTGAAATACAGTGAATAGTAAACAAGTGCACCTTAAACCAAAGAAATAGAAAGAGTAAACATGTATACGAATAGTTGGTAGACATGAATATTAGACACACTATATGTCGAGTCAATGAAAACCATGGTAGGAGAGTGAACTCATCCAACCATGAGAAACTTAACCCAAAACACACATGAAAACCCCACACATCTTCACATGTCATGGAAACATAGTATACAAATCGAATGGTGTGGATAAAGATATATATATATATATATATTCTCATTCAAAATAAAACCCAATTTGATAGAAAGTAGATCAAAATATCATAACTCGTCATTAGAATAAGAGTATCCAATAGTTCAAATATTCCATAAACAATGTGTATCATCTCACATGCCTTCTCAGAAGTAACTGTCAAAGTAATGATATTCCTCATCACTCTATCACATAGTTATGGGGGCACAATCTATTGGTATAGGATCCGTGCATTAGTATATCATGATGGTTCCACTATGATATTAAATGTAGGACCCATTCCCTTCCCACCAAGAGAATTCCACTCTTGTGGTATATGACCCAAGCCCTACCAACTTGAGAGTTGCACTTTGGGAGTCGTTGAGGACTCATCCCCATATTGATTGGATGGTTCCACTCAGAAATCCATTTAGGACCCATGCTTAGCTCAATTGGTGGTTTCCACTAAGTAATTGGTAGAGATTCATTCCCACCTATACTGGAGGGTTCCACTCTTGAAGTCTGTAGAGAACCCATGCCATGTGATGATAGGAGGGTTGCACTCCAGTCATTGGGGACCCATGTCCATCTTGACTAGAGGGTTCCACTAAAAAGTGTATATATGACACATGCCCTATTATGATAGTATGGTTCCACTATAGGCGATGGTAGAAGACCCATTCCCAGCTTATCTGGTGGGTTCCACTCTAAAAGTCACTGAGGACTCTTGCACATCCAAGCTGGAGGTTTCTATTCGGGATGCCTCTAGTGATCCTGCTTGATCACCACCTTCATGGAGAGTTTCCTAACCAATCATTGTTCCTGTAATGTTTTACAAATTATCTCTAAAACGAAAAAGAAGGGAACCATCATTTTCTATGCATAAAAAACTCAATATAGTATACTACTAGACCAAAATTCAATTTCAAACAAAAAAGATATGAAAACATGAAGTCTCCTTAAATGTATCCAAGTATTAAATGACATGCGAGGGGAACCACATAGTGTGTGGTCCTTCAACACCACCTTTATATGTATATATCCAACACATGGATCCTAATTCATTTATAATTACACACCATCTAGGTGGAATATAGATTGTGTCCATGATAAATGGGATCTGGTCATGTCCCTCTATATGTGTCAATATACTCAAGTCGTGTATGTGTACATCAGTACATGGTGTGTTTATTTACATGAGGGTGTCACTTGTGTGCTCGATCTATGTTCACTTACTCAGGAACATGGTGTGCGATAGTCCATTTTCTCAATCTCATGACTCAACCAAACAAGAAAGAGTTTACATGGTGTATAGGGGAGATACAAAGCATCCCATTCTTATAGAATCCAAAGACCCCAGTCATCGTAGCAAAGAGGCTACACATTGTGTGTTCATCGTGATACATGGTGTATAATTGTGTTTTTAAGATTTTTCAAGATCTTATTACCACTCATTGAGTCATGTTGTTTCCCTATAGATACTATATCATTTACACATTAAAACAGTGTGTCTACAAATGTTTTTTCATTTCAACCATCGTTTGACAGAAATTACATTTTTATTCATTTGGAGGGTCATCATATATCCCTAATACCTCATGAACCTCAGGTGTCGATGATTTTATAATATCTCACTGAAAAAAAATCAATGATCTATAAACATATGATATATACCATTTATTTTTCAATCCATCCTCCATTCATGAAACTTATGTTATTACGGGTCTCCAATCGGGCTTCGTACCACCTGACAGTATCGAAATATGACTACGGGGTCTAACTGGTGATGAACATGATGAAATAAATGGGAAAATCACATGAAAAATTGTTTAAACAATAATTTCTATGTTTTCTTACCCAACGATCAAGAACTGTGAATACAAGGTTATAAATAAATGAATTAAGTCAATTTAACAGATACACCGAAACTTTCAATGGCTACAATAGGAATAGATCTTTTGAAGGGATTGATTTTCTCAATTGATTTAACCAAAGAAGGTATAAACATCAAATTTATGAGTCCCACATGGATATTGGTCCATTCATCATTAAATAATTCAATCACCAATTATTGAAGAATTTTTGTTTTCTACGGTGCTTTAATATGATCTAATCTATCATTTCATTGTCGTCTGAGGTGATTCACCAATGGATGTTGGGGAAGAATCTCTAGAATTCTCCCACTATTTATATATCTAACCATGGAGAATTCATTATGTTAGTATAGTTATAAAAATTTCATTAGGTTTAAAATGAATGAATGAATGAATCAATCAATCATTCAATTGATTAATTAATCTACTCAATGCACTGCAAATGAGTGAGATATTAAAACGCACTACGCCAACCAATCTTGTGTCCATCCTAGGATAAACACCAAATTCAGAACTCAAAAATTGTTCTATATTTATATTCTATGAATATATTTATGTGTTATCCAATTTTTTTAACATACCACGCATGATAAATATAATATATATTTCATGTTGTTAAAAAATTAATTTCGGAAACACTGAGACTCAGAATTGCACATCATCTCACCTCCAAAATCCTGATATATATATATATATCAAAGTCTTAAAATTAAGAAAACAAGTTTATACAACATTTCCTCAATCCATATTTTCATCCTAAAAAAGGAAAAATTAAAAAACAACTTAGGATACTGAGTCCACATTGTGCTCTCCCTCTCCAAGGATATCTCTTACATGTTCTCGTGTTGCAATTACATGTAAAGCAAGGGGATGGTCTATCCATGCATGGACCTGTCATGTTGATCCTCGATCACCACCAGGTTCTCTGTAATGGTGGATCTATCATCGATGTCTAGATCACCCTAGTTTATGATGTGTGTGGGTTCGTGCATGTATTTCCTTAGTTGTGAAACTTAATAGATGTTATGTACCCACTCCAGCTATTGGGGAAAGATGAGGTGATTAACAACCTCAACAACCCTATGCATGATCTTGAATGGATCAATGAACCTTGTGTATGGTTTTCATACCCATCTAAACTTTTTCAATCCCTATCATGGAGAGACTCTCTGGAAAATATGGTCTCCTAGCTCGAACTCCAAGGGCCTCTAATGGTAATTTTTTCAGGATTTATATCTTCCTTATACCATCTTCATATTCTGATGGATTACATGGACTTTATTCATTTTCACCAGAACTATCTCTAAGACCATAAGATATGTCTCACTAAATTATATCCATCACAAGGGTGGCCCTAATTGACTCTTGTACATAGCCTAAAAAGTTATCCTGTTATTGGTAGAGTGGTTTCTATTGTCGTAAGAAAATTCTACCAAGGTAAAGTGATCCCGTCCTCTTTATCCAAAGTCTAACACAAAATCCCTCAATATATCCTCCAAAACATGTGTATTGCACTTTGTATGCCCATATTTATGGGGGAGAAAGTCTATACGCATCCTCATTTGGGTATTTAATTCCTCTTGTAGTCCTCTCTACAAGAATGTTGTAAACCACATGTCATGATCAAAGACAATCATTAGGGGAACCTCGTGAAGGAGAATGACCTCCCATATGTACTATTTCCCCAAACTCTCTACTAAACGCTTCTATATATTATCAAATAACTATGCCAACTTGAAGATTTAGTAAAAATTCATCAAGATGGAATCATGTCCCTTTTATTTGTGTGGAAAAACTATCATAAAGTCCATGGATATTCCATCCCACTTACACTTTGGGATCTCAATCAGGCACAAAAAAATAATTAGAACCTAGTGCTCAGCCATAACTTGCTGACATGTAAGGAACCAACAAACAAATTTGGTTACGCCCCAACTCATGTCAAACCAAAAAAAATCCATTGATGGTATGTGTGAATCTTCCTCATGTTGAGATATATATCTAGGGTAGAAGTTTGGTACTCTCACATCACCTCATCCCATATAATGACTGAAAAAATTTTCTATCCCTAGAAAAAGATGACATGATTCACTCCTTCATAATATATATATGGTGAATCAGCTATGGATATCTAGTCAAGTAAGACCTCAAATTTGATGTCTCCTAGTTGGGACTCTCTCACACAATTGATAAGAGGAGGTGTCACCACCATCGACTATGGAAAAAATTAACCCTCTAGATTCACTTTGGTCAGCTGCAGGGAGGTTAACTCCTCTGAAGCCTCTTACACCGATAGATCATGAGACTTCCTACTAATGGAATCTACAATTACTTTTCTATTTCTTACAGTATAAACATTATCATTGTTATAGTCCTGTATAAACTCTAACTAGTTCCACTGTCTAATGTTTAAATCCGTCTTTGTGGAGGCGTACTTGAGACTTTGATGGTTATTATAAACCAAAAAAAATGTTCCCCTAGAAAGTAGTGCTTCCAAATACTTAGGGAAAACACCACTAAAACATACTCTAGGTCACGAGTCATGTAGTTCTTCTAGTGGCTTCTCGACTTCCTCGGCCCATATGGGATGATTATCTACCACTGCAACAATACACAATCGATATGTAAGATCCCATACATCATGGAGGTATGTCCTTCTTTAGAATTCACATCTAAATACCATGTTTTCCTAAATGAAGTGTTTCTTGGGAGTTTTCAGGTCATCATGTGTGTCACGGGTGTCTAAAAATGAATTAAGGTGGAAACTAGGCAATCCTAAGCTAGGAACATGATTGGCGTACAACTGGAATAAGGATAAGTTTACCCTAGTTGGTTGGAGGCTATATTCTGAAATTTTGGAAAGTGTAATATTGCACGATTGTCTCATGGATTCTAAACTGTTTGAGTCTCCACAAGTAACCATGTGACCCAAATTTCATTGGATATTTCCTTTCCCATAGTTTTCATATTGTTTGGAAACAGTGCTAGTAAACCATGTGCCCCTAAAAAAAGTTGGAAAATTAAAAAAATTTACACTTCATGGTTTTAATTTCCCACTCATTTTTCTTCCCAATTTCCCCTTTATATACCTAGTGATGGACACTAGTTTCCCAAGATTCCGAGAGGTGATTAATATTCAATCCTAATCCATTTGGAGTGTTGTTAGTTGCAGATCAATGCTCTATGTAAGTCTATTCTGTCTCTTTCTTCTATTTTTTGGATTAGGGGTCTCATTGTTCACTTATTTATATTTGAATCTATAAACACCACTTTTCTGGTGAGATATAGGTTACGGTTTCAAATGGTGGTTGAGTTGGGAAATAAGGATTCTATTAGGAGTGCATTCATAAAAAAATTCAAGGTAGGTGTTCAACAAGTTATATCCATCGGTTTTTATATAGATTCATGCATCCATGGTTGTGTTCTAATTTTCACCATATTTTTTTCACAGTACTGTCAGTTATATTTGATAGAATGGATTTCTGAATGGCATATATAACCTTTCGTTATCCTTGAGAATTACATGTAGGGCGAATTTTACAATTTAAGGCCACCAATGGGGCGTGCCGACCATCCCCAAATTATTAATGGAAGTGTTAAGTTTGAAATAGAATTATGGTTATGTAGATCCCAAGGAAAATATATTAATTGTTTTTTGATGATCAATAATGGAAGTGGGTAGTTGTGAATAGATGTGGTAAATTTACAAGGGGTTGTTTCACTTTCCATGAAAATGTTAACACGAGGTTAAAGGTAACATACCAAATGAAGTGTGATTTGTACACTAAATTTTTAAGTGGGATAATACATTGGAAATGATAAATGAATTAAATGAATTAACATATTAAGAAGGGTTGGATATGTTAATTTGGATAATATAAGGGAATTAGAGAATAATATTAGTGATTTAGAAATAATAAATGGGAATAAACTTAAACGGCTATGTCATGTAAATTGTAAATATGTTAATGGGTTATGGAAAAATGTTATTTCCCAAGATTGGTTGTTATGGATAATGATTTTTATTTTCATTGGTTGTGTTTTTTTTATGTTATGGTATATGTGTGGAGAATATAAAAATAAGGATGTTCACATGGCTTGGTAGAGTGGTTTATTGACATTAGGATCTATGCCCACAGGTCGATTTAGACTAAGGATCTAAACTCCACCCCAAATTGCATAGATTAGGGATGGTAAAATAGTTATATTCCCCTAATGGTTGTGTTCTATGATACCACCTGGACTAAGGCTTCAAGGTGACTCTATTATATATGTGATGATTTAATTATATCTTGTGGTAAATAGAACTCGATTTACTTTCCCTATGGATTGAGCTGATGAAAATGAATACCCCATTGATGATGTGATAAAATTTAACTAAGTAATGAAGTTGGTATAAGAACTAAAATTGGGGATCATGATTCGAATGACATAGGTGAACTTCGATAACTAATGGGACTCAAAAATTATATATTTTAATTTTATTTGACCCAAATTTCATTAAATATATATTGATTAGATATTTTGTACCATTGGGGGTGGCCTACTGAGTTGTACTCCCACCCTACTCGCGCCTCCGTTGGGTACCCTAGAATACTTCTTGCTTCTATGTGAGTATAAGGCCAAGGTCCAAATGCTAGGGAGTTGATCTTGGCATGGTACATTCATGGATGAGGTTTGGAACAATGAGTGAGGACCATTTTGGGGATTCATCTATTTTTTATTATTTTGGGGAGGTTAGTTTTGCATGGTATATGCATGGATGAGGTTTGGGACATCAAGTGAGGACTGTTTTGGGGATTCTTCCATTTGTTATTATTTTGATGTTTTTTCACTTTAGTACTCTGTAGAATGACATAACATGTCTATTGGTTGTTGTGTTTGGTTCCCAATTTTGGGAGATGTTATTCATTCATGTTTATTGGTTTTTTACATTTCTTCCTCTATTTATATTTCTTATCTACTGTGTATTATTCAGGTAAAGTGGATATAGTCTCCCCACAAGACTCACATAGAACCTCGCTGCATGTAAGCAACCTCTTGCGTACGGGGAGGCACACTTGATGCCATGTGGCTGCACGGATTGGGGAACAATTTAATACCTTCTAGGTCTGTGTTGTTAAAAAGTGGTATCGAAGTAGGTCTTTTCTGTGACTTATTTTTTGGGGATGGTAGGAAGGAGAGTAAAAATGTGTTATTCATTGGTATGGAGCTCATGTTAGGGAGTATCTAACCCATGTTCTTGTGAAAGCCCAAGTGATGAAGAGTGTGAATTGTTATTCATATTATGATTTTTCATATTTGATGATATTTCACTATTGGGTGATGCACCTGTTGTGCGATCAGATTATTTTATGATAGTTTTCTTCAGAACATGATTAAAAAAGGTTGTTCATTCATGCTTAATTATAGGAACCTATTAATGTATGTTTCATGATTCAAAATAGGCACACATGGTATGGGTGTGTGGGATATAAAAGGTAGAATGTATTACACTTCTTGGTAAATGTATATAAAATTGTGTCTAATGAAATGATGGAAATGGAAAAAAGAAGAAAAAAATTAATATTAGTTAAAGAATAGAGTATATTAAAGGTTCAATCAAGTTGAAATATAGAATATAAGAAGTTATTAAATGGGAAATTATCCAAGTGAAAAAATATAGATTGTAATTTGGAAAAAGTTGTGAGATGGTGCATAAGGATAGACTCGTAACCATATGAGTATGTTACCCTATGTTAGCCATGACCCAGGGTAGTGTTGGTTGGGGTATTGTTTTGAATGTTATAAGGTCTGTTTGGAAACGGTATATGAAATGGTTGTATGTGTATAGTGGATAGACATATTTATGAAATATATTAATGTTATATTTCATGTGTTATAAAGATCATGTTTGGATTGTAGTGAAATGACACCACGATGTTGAGTATCGGTTGGGAGATAGTAATATGTTGCTGAGAATGCTCCTCTTGTAGTTGAGCAAGAGAATTTGGTGATAAAGAATGGTATAGATGAGTATGTCTTTGATAATCATTCCCTATTTATGATAATTATGGAATGGGACTGAGGGTGATTCAAGCTGAGAATGTTTGAGATAACCAAGGAGATTCATCTATAACACCCTTTATCATTTATCAGAGAGGTTGATCCAAATAAATCCAAGTTCATAATAGATTACATCCATATGATTCTTGAAAAGTTATAGAAACCTACTGTGAAGTGGGTTAATTTGGTCACCTAAATGTTTAGAGGTCAGGAAAATCATTGTGGGACATTGGGGTTCAGACCGAATAGTCTGAAGGGATGTTATGAAAATATTTTCAAAAAACATATTCTAGAGAATTTCTATCTAGAGACCACTATGTATGAAAATTATGTTTATTATATGAGTCTATCATAATGAGAAATTTTAGTAATGGATTATGCTATCGTTTCACTAAAATGTGATGCTTCGTCCTA
Organism: Viscum album; assembly: GCA_963277665.1. Taxonomy (NCBI): domain Eukaryota; kingdom Viridiplantae; phylum Streptophyta; class Magnoliopsida; order Santalales; family Viscaceae; genus Viscum; species Viscum album. The sequence goes on along the minus strand of OY728143.1, from coordinate 952,828,197 downwards.
TAGATGGAAGGAGTTGAGAAAGCTATGGAGAAAATTTTCAATGAAGTATAGAGAGATGAGATTACGTCTTATCTAAATATCTTCTACTAAAAACGTTTTTTGGAGGTAGTGGATAAAAAAATTATCTTGGAAGGTAACTGGAAGGGAGCTCCAAGAAGTGGAATTGTGGTACCTGCTATATTGTCAAGTTGTACTGCTTCAGAGGGCATGAAGCATCTTTTTGGGAGGGTCCATTAGACTAGAAGTGCATATAAAAGTCATAAGAAAGGTTTATTCTATCAGAATTGAGATAATGTTTTTTTATTAGTGTTTCAAGATGAGGGACATTACTGTTCATTTTCCCTGACCATCTATTGAGTGTTGAGTGTTTGAAAAATGGATTGTGTTCATTGGTTCTATATGAGCCTTTGATAATTGAGCATGGATGAAGGTTTGAGGTAAGTACCTATTGTGTGTGGGGGGGGGGGGTTTCCACCCCGTGATAGACATGATGTTTGAGTTCTATGGGTTATATTGTTCAAGGAGGTGAACATTTTATTCTGGGGTGAGATCATCAATATCATGAGGGTAGTTTAGTTCCATGAAACATAGCAGAATCTCAGGAAATAGGGGAATGTTATCTTCATGTAGTTCAATATGGACCTAGAGCTAGAAAGGCTTTCACAGATATAGTTTGAGGTATGATTCTAGTGTAATGTACCCTTTCTAATGTATTATTTGACATAGATTCAACACAATATTTCATTTCAACTCATTTTGTGTCTGTTTTGGGCTTAGTAGTGGGGAGTGTGTGTGGGATCATGTATATTGATACTTAGTTGGGGGTGCGAGTTGAGGATATCAGACAATGTACAGGTTATACATTAGAGTTTGGTGGGTACCATTTTCTACGAGGCTTGTCCATTATTCAGATGTTAGGTTTTGACCTAATTTTTTGTATGGATTGGACACTTACTTATATGTACAACATTTACGGTTACTATCATAGGGTAACATTCATGTCTATTGAGGGATACAGGTATATCCAACATGGTGAGATGGGTGTTCGAGCGGGATATGAAGGGCCAGTTCACAAATGGTTTGTTTAACTCATAGCCTAAGTGGGTTTCCTTGGACTTGATGATGGAGTGGGGTGGGTAGAGCAGCATTCCATTCCACCTTTTATGAATCAGTTTTGAGATGTGTTTCTGGAGGATTTATTAGGGTTTCCTACCAAATGGGATGTCAAGTTCTCGACAGTATATCTACCTATGACAAAACCAATTTTAATTCCACCGTACCAAATGGAATTGGCCAACCTCTAGGATCTTATGGTTTAGATAGAGGATATAGAGCATATAGGTTTCATCTATCCAAGTACATCACCTTGGGGATCTCATGTGTTGTTTTACATGAAGTCTGATAGATCATTGTAGTTTTGTGTCGACTATAGAATTTGAATCAGATTATATTTAATAACCAATACCCTTTTCAGAACAAAGATGATTTATTTGACAAACTAATAGGTTCGTCAATGTTTTATAAAATTGATTTCAGATTAGGGTATCATCAGCTGAGGGTGAGATTTTTGACATTCCAAATACTTATTTTCAGAAAATGTACGGGTTGTATGATTTTGTGGTGATGTTGTTAGGATTTACTAACACACCAGTTGTGTTCATGGATTTAATGAACCTAATCATTCACCATTATCTAGATCAATTTGAAGTTTTCTTTATCGGGGAAATCATGGTGTACTCCAAAACTCATGATGATCATTCCAAACAACTTGAAATTTTCTTGGGTATATTGAGAGATAATATGATTTATTCCAATCTATCCAAATTTTAATTTTTGATTAATAAAGATAACATCTTGGGCCATATCCTCTCTTATCAATGTGTGTCCTTAGATCAAGAAAAATTGTGGGTTGTTGTGTCTTGGAAGCAGGCCAATATTGTTTCTAATTTATGGAGTATTCTAGTATTGGGAGGTTATTAATGAAGGTTCATTAAAGATTTCTCCCATTTGGATGCACAAATTTTGAGACTATCCAAGAAGAGAGTTATGTATGATTAGTCCTAGGGTTTCAAGAGATGTTTTCAAGAGTTAAATATGTGGTTGACGACACTACCAATCTTGGTCTTACCTGAGACAGGTAGGAACTACACCATCTTTTGCAATGTGCCCATGGTTGGACTTGGGAAAATGTTGATGCATGATGAATGGGTTGTAGCTTATGGGTTAGAGAAATTTAGGCCTTATGGAAGTAATTACCATACTCAGGATATTGAGTTTTCTATGAGGGTGTATGCATTGATATTTTTGAGGCACTACTTATTAGGGGAGATGTTCATGGTGTTTATCGACCATAAAATCCTTAAGTATATCTTCTCTCAGCGTGATATGAATCTTCAACTGTGATGATGTTTTTAATACATACAGAGTATTTGAATTCGATTTCGTTTACACACACTGGGGAAAAGAAATATTGTTTAGTATTTCCTATGTCAGAAGACTCCAAATTATATGGTTCAAGAATGAAACTCTGAGTGGATAATTATGGTGTTGATTGTTGTGGTGCACCTAGAGGTATAGGATGGGCATGCAATGATGACCATCATGTCTATACTAGTTGAGTTAGTGGTTTTGAACTATTTTCAAGAGATTTATCTTGAGGATATTTAGTGTTTGGAAATGGAAAAAATCTTAATGGTGTGGATTCAACTTTTTGTTAGGCTATTGGTGAGGATAGAGTTGTTCCTATTCATATTCATGTTGTTATATCAATGGGTATGGGAGAAGAGTTGATACATGAGTCTCATCCTTCAAATTATGAAGTGAACCCGGGTTTTACTAATATTTTTTGTGATCTTCAAAGATATTTTTGGTTACCTGGAATGAATAAATATGTTTTAGGTTTTTTAGTGTGATGCCTCACCTTACCATCAGGTGAAGTCCAAGCATCAGCACCAATTTGGTTTGTTATAGCCTTTTACTATTTCAAGATGGAAATGTGATAATGTAAGGAAGGATTTTGTATTGGTTCATCTAATGACTCCTCCAAATAATGACACAATCTGGGTGGTTGTGGACATGCTCACTAAATTGGCTCATTTCTTGCCGATCTAGGAGACTTTCATGATTGATCAAATGGGTGAGTTGCATGTTTTGTAAATAGTGCAGTTGAATGGAGTAGGAAAGAATATATTTTCATATTGGGATATTTGATTCACCTAGTTATTCTAAAAATGATTGAATAGTATGCTTGGAATCCAAGTGTTTCTATGTATCTATTTTCACATACAGACAGATGGGTAGTTAGAGTGTATGATTCAGGTGATAGAGGACATATAGGGAGGTTTTTTCCATGATTTAGGTTGTTCTTGGGGGAAACACTTGTCACTTGTTGAGATTTCATATAATATTAGTTTCCAAGACATGATTCATATGGAATCATTTGAGGTTCTTTATGGGAGGCCTTATAGATCTCCACAGTGTCGGTTAAAAGGTGGGGAGTCTGATATTTTTTGACTGATTCTCATTCAGGAGATAAAAAATGGTTTATTTGATTCATAAATGTATGAAAATGGCTCAGAGTAGGAAGAAGTAATATGAAAATATGTATCATATACCACTTATGTTTTTTTGGGTGATAGTGTGTTTCTTCAATTTTCTCCCTGGTTGGGTTACCCTCAAATTTGGAAATAGGGTATGTTAACTCCCACGTATGTGGGGCCATTAAATATTGTACAGAGGATCAGATTAGTGGCTTATTGACTAGATCATCCACATTGGTATAGTATAATGAAAAAAAAATATATTTTTAAGAATCATTAGTATCACCTGGATAAATCTACTATGGTTAATGTTGAGGATTTTGAGGTTAAGGTTGATGAATACATTATGGAGAATCATGTTTGTAATGTTTACAATAGTGGGAAAGTCTTGTGGGGAAAGGATGTGCCTATGTTTTGTGTTCTATGGAAGCATGGAAATGTTGAGGAAGAAACATGGGAGGGAGAATAAAGATTGATGAACTAGTTTCCCAATCCCATTGCTTCAGAAGCTCAGGTATTATTTGGAATGCAGCTCGAGGATGATCCATTATAAGGTGGGGCTTGTAATATAAAAAAATTCATAGAGGTATATATTTGTTTAAATTACTTTTCTAAATAAATTTCTCGTTTAATTAAGTGTTTATATATTGTTTTATGGGCCTCATGGGTGTCTTGGTGGTTTTGAATATGAAAAAGGGAGAAACTAGGCCTACCTGTGCAGGGAGCACAATTAGTGAATGATTATGTAAATCATGTGAGGTGGGAGGCCAAATTGTTTAATTTTGGATAGTGGCATTTCACATGGTTGGAAAAGGGTTTTTAAATCGGGTGGGTCTTCTGAGGTAACAATGTGACCTAATTTTTATTGAATAGTTGCAAGCGGACAATTTACACATTATTTGGAAAACTATGTAGGTACACCATGAGCCATTGTAAAAGATTGAAAAATTAAAAAAATATGACATTGGGATTTTAAGATCCCACACTTTTTTCTTCAACATTTCCTCCCTTGCAGTCCTAGCGATGATCCCATGAAACCCATGATTCTAAATGGTGATTCTCCTTTGATCCTAATATCTTTGGAGTTATTTTGGTTGTGGATTAAAATTTTAGGTGAGTCTAATACCACCCTTTCTTATCTTTTTGAATTACGGTTTTCAATTATCTCTTATCTCAATCTGAATCTCTAAAAACCTATTTTATAGAGATATGTAGGTTCTGGCTTAAATATTTTTTGAATATGGATATGAGTCTTTGATTAGGAGTTCATTCATCCATGGATTCGAGGTAGGCGGTCTACAGGTTATATTGTATGGTTTTTATATGGAACCAAGCATGAATGGTGGTGTTCATGTTTTCCTCGTATTGTGTTTTCGGTTTCATTAGTGATATTTTATAGAATGGGTGACTAAAAAACATATATAACCTCTCAATACCCTTATGGGATGAATAAAGGATGACTTGAAAAATTTAGTTCCACCCATGTGGTGTTTCAAAAATCCATTACAAGGTTAACGAAAATTCTAATTTTCAAATAAATAGATTGTTAAGAAAATCCAAAGTTAAACATGTTAATTGATTTTGTGATGATAAATGAGATAAATGGGTATTTTTTCCACGATGTGGGTAATGTTTAGGTGATTTTTCTTCTTTACATGAAAATGGTCACATGAGGTTGAAGGTAATGTACCAATGATTTTTGATTTTTATTTGAAATGCACAATTGTTCTAATAATTATGAAATGATAAATGGGTTAATTGAATTAACATATATAAATTTGTTAGATATATTAATTGGGTCATTTTAATGAAATTAGTGAATATTCATAGTGAGTCAGGCATAAGAGATAATAATTTGGCTAGATAGTTATGTAATATAAATGGTCATGTCTTAATCATTTATGGAATAATGTTAATTTCCAAGATTGTTTTTTATGTATCCTGATTTCTATCGACATTTTTTGTGTTTGGTAATTCTATGGTATATGTGTGGTGAATAGAAATATAAAAATTCACAAAAGGCTTAGTAGAGTGGGGTATTGGCATGATTATCTACTCCCTTGGGCAGAGTTAGAGAGAGGCTCTAAACACCACCCCTAAATGAATGGATTAAGGAATAGGATGGTGTTCTATACCCTTAATGGTTTTATTCAATGAGAACACCTAGAACAATGAATCAAGTTGTGTTTGTTGCATATGTGATGATGTGATTATCTCAATTGATATAGGGATGTAGATTTAATTCCCCTATGCATTGAGTTGATCAATATGCCAAACCCATTGATGATGTGATAAAAGTTAACTAAGTAATGATGTTGGTATATGAATTAAAAATTAGAATCATTATAGGAATCATATAAGTGATCTTTATTAACTAATGGAACCAAACTTGTCTTTATTTAATGTTTCTTTACATCTCACTTTCCTGCACTATATATTGATTGGATATTTTTGATACATCATTGGTGGTGGCTTGCTGAGTTGTAATCACACCCTTCTTGGGACACCGTAATGTATGTGAGGAGACTTCTTTCTTGCAGGTTAAGATAAAGGAAAGGGTCTTATGCTTGGGAGTTGAGTTGGGCATGGGATATGCATTGATGATGATCCAGACAAAGAGTCATGATCATTTTGTGGACTATTCTGTTTGTTCTTATTTTTTGTTTGGTTAAATTTATCACTGTTTAGAATGACATATCATGTTTATTGTTGATTGTGGTTTGTACCCAGTTTTGGGAGATGTTATTCATACATTTTTATTGGTTATTACACATTGTTTCTGCTAATTATATTTTTAATTTATTCTGTATTACTTTGGTAAATATGGTATAGTCACCACAAGTGACTCACCTAGAACCTCACAGTTAGTCAGAAACCTTTGGCATATGGGGAGGGTGCTTGAGGTCATGTGGCGACCTGGCTCAGGGAACCGTTTAATGGCTTCTAGGTTGAGGACATTACACGAGCCCAACTCATGAGGAATCAAAATACACTAAGCACTCCTCACCCTCCTACGATATTCTAAGTAATGGATAACTCATTAGCCAATACCTCAACTCCATAAAGGCCATCTAGAACTACTCATTCATGGAAAATGGATTCCCATTCCATGTTAGGGAAATCAATGGGGTTGTAATTCTAGAGATGTATACCCCAAACCTTTTTAGTGCCTTTCCATGACATAAATGATATTAAACTCCAACATGCTCTTGGATTTCCACTAATAAGGCACTACATCTATCTTCACTCGGTCCAGAGCCAAACCATTATCATAAATGACATTCCCTAGATAGTAATGATCTTGAATTGAGAACTGGAACTTCTAGAGCTTCCCATAAAGTTGTTCCACTCAAAGAAATTCATGGACAAACCACAAGTGATCTTCATGTTCCTCATCTTCTGTCGAGTATATGAGTATGTAATCAATAAATACTAGAAGTTGTTCTATGTTTTACTTTAATATCCGGTTCATCAAATCCATAAAAACAAAGGGGGAAATTTTCACATAGAAGGGAATCACCAAGAACTCATAGTATTCATAGTGACATTGGGATGCTATATTTGGAATATCAGCTTTGAAAACCATAAACTAGTGGTAGCAGGATTGGAGGTCGATCTTTTAGGACCATATCACACCTTAAAATTGGTCAAAGTGGTCTTTAATCCTTTGGAAGTGGTACTTTTTCTTTATCATGTCCTGGTTCAGGAAATGACAATCCATACAAAGCTACAAGATCCCATTTTCCTTTTTCATTAACAAAACACGATCTTCCAAGGTGGAAACACTGGGCATGATGGGCCTCTTCTCTAAAAGGTCATCCAAATACAACTCTGGAACCCCGATCATGGTAGGCACCATTTGATATGCCATATAATAGACCATGTGGTGATGGGATGCAAGTATATGAAAACCACCATCTGCTGAATCAGGTGTAGTACCAAAGTGTCCTCCATGAAGACATCCATATAATCATTCACTATTGAAGGAATATATTTTTATAAATATCCCGCTATACTATGTTCTATACTCACTAATTGATTGGTGATGGGATGAAAAATTCTATTTGTAGAACCCATTAAACTCTCAATGTGTTCCCTCTTTCCTAAAAAGGATAATCTTCAACCATATATGTGTAGGCATCTGAATTTTCTACGATGATACTAAATATGTGATCAGATCATGTACATCCAATCGATTAATAAGATGGGGTTATAAGGTTATTTCATGATGACCCAAAGGGACCATGTGAACCTATACACACCAATGGATAACTCACACTACTAGAAGATAAAAGATATGTAAGAAGCATTCCCTATATAAACCTCATTACAAAGATGTTGGGAAAGCTCCACAACTGGGATCTCCAACTCTTGCAATAGGATTATAGAGATGAATGAATGACTGACACCTATGTTTAATAATACTCAATCTAGAGTATATTAAACAAATATCATACATATAATCATCTCGTGCACTATGGGGCTATAAGCCACCCGAGCCTGCAATTTTCCATGACCTTGACCACTAGATCCCTAATCCTGATGTGGGATTCCTAGTTGTGATGGTTGATGGATATCACAACATAATCCACCAACCATAGATATTCCTTATCCTCTTCAAGATTCCCCTCATGGAGACCACCCAACCCTCATCTTGGAGATTCCCTATCGTAGTGTGACCTCTGTCATGGTTATCCATTAGCTATCTGCCTACACTTCTAGACACATATGGTCAAGCAGTCATATACTATATGAACTCAATTATCAAAATCATAGAACCAATCTACTCCTAGATTCCCTAGTTTTCTGTGATGTCCCTGAACAACATGAAGATGTTCTCGAGACTGATCACAAAATGATATCCTATTCTAATATCTAATAGAATGGAACTAGCTAGTTGATGGAGAAGACTCAACACTATGATGCCTACTACCCAATCCATCTTCTAGGCATCCAACTCAATGGAATCCCTCTATCACTAGTTCCTACTACAAATCCCAACGTAGATGGTGATACATAAGATAACCACACTGGTAGAACTCCCACTATTGATACCCTCCTCAAACATCCATTATTGGATGTATCCATCAAGGATCATGTCGATTGAGTACTAGGTAAGGTTTGTGAACCCCACTACGTACTCCTCCATTATCATCCCTCACTGTTCTATATCTAGAATCTCTTGAATCTATACTGGTCAAAAAATTGGTTGGTTACATCTCCTCATAGAATAGAGGTCGGATGTCAGGAAATGTGAGCATATACTCATCATGCATCTACATAACAAGGATCCACTAGCACCCAAATACTCCATAAAAAAGGATTGCTACTGTTACAATGAAAAAATATATCGGGGTCCGAATAATACTAAAGATTGGATCCAAAAAATATTTCCAATCATCATCTATATGAGGAGATGGCTCACTAAAAAACTTTAGGGACCTCTTGTGATAGATCTCAGAGAGTGCACTAAGCATGTGCACATCATTGGCCAGCTCTATTAGGATGAATTACTTCTCAACTAGTGGAGGTTTTTCCACATTTTTACATGGAAGAGGAATCTCATAGGATAGACCACAAAATGAGGCCTTGTCTCTCATCAGATCATTATAATGATCCGGAACTAGTATTCTAGCTAGTTGTCATCTCATAAGCATCCTAAGATTTAATAAGACAGAACACAGTTGGATGAATATATATATATATATTTATACTATAATAATAATGGGGAAGAAGTCTGAAGAAGGATACCTAAACACTCTATCCTATATGATTCATGTACGATTGATACCTGTAACAATGCATCGTTATGACGAGTCAAAAAGAAAGTGGCCAAGGTCCTAGTGAATGGATAGGTTGGCTACCCACACCAACACTGGATTCTTAGTCCTGAGAGACACACTTGAGGAACATTGGAATAATTTCACAAATCCCAACCAAACCCTCATAAGGGGACTACTTCAAAAAAATCCAAAAGGAATTATCTTCTCTCATACCAATTTTTCATGACCCGACCAAATACAGGGTTTGAGCCACAAATATTCCAATCCTACCTCAATAGGATGAGGGGTGGCGACAAGTGATGAAAGGAATATCCTAAAAATAATGCATTTTACTAAGTATCTATATGAACACACCCAAACATATCAATACCTATGTGAATAGGAATAATAATAAAACAATGTAATAGATTAAAACTAAACCAATAATGAAAAACATATAGTGTGTATAAGAGCACAATAGTGAAAACTAAAAAGTAAAGGGGGAAAATACACGCTCAACCAGAAAGAAGTCCCAACATCATGAAAATAGACATTATAATTTGGAGAGAGATCACCAGCTGAAATCCAAACATTGACCACTATATATGGTTCACAATACCCAATATCCCTATACTCCTTGGAAGCCATCACTAACCTCTCTATCATCTGTATAATACAACATATGTTAGGGAAAATCACATGCAAGGGTGAGTATATACATACCCAGTAAGATGAATCGAAATATCAAGGGGGAAGTAATATATTAAACAAGAAAAATATATAGTAAATAGTAAATAAGTACTTCCCAACCCAATTAAAGAGAAAGAGTATCCATGTAGAAGAACAGGGGGATCAACATGTGGAGTGGATGACTAACAAATTTGAAATTTTACGCCCATACTAGGAGAGTGACCTCATCAAACCATGAGAATCTAAAAATTGAATGCACGTGGCATACCTCTCTCATCACCAAATCTCATGGAAAGAGACTAACAAAATATGTATATATAAGGATATATAGGTAAATATATATATATTCTCCATCAAATGAAACCAAGACAAGACAAAAATGGGATCTCTATATCATAGATCATCCCAAGAATAGAAGACTCCAATAGTTCAAATCATCCATCAACGATTCCCAACATCTCACATGTCTTCCCAAAAGTTGCCAACCAAGTCAATCCATGACTCACTACTATTTTATAGAGTCATGGGGCCACAATCTCTAAGTAGAGGACTCGTGACATGGTACAATAGGGGTTCCACTATGATATTCTTTAGAGGACCCATGCACTTCCTAGTAAGAGGTATCCACTACGGTGATAGAGGAACCATGCCCAACCCATCTAGAGTGTTCTACTCTAAAAGTTATCAACGACCCATGCCAAAATCAACAGGAGGGTCCCACTCAGAAATTCATCAAGGACACTTCCATAGATCAAATGGAGGATTCCACTCATGAATTGATGGATGAACCATTACCATATTGACTAGAGGGTTTATCTCAAGAATTTTATGGAGGACCCATTCCATGTGTGGATAAGAAGGTTCCACTCTAATCATTAAGGACTGATGCCCAGTTGGACTGGAGGATTCCACTCAGAAGTCTATATAGGACTGATTCCCTATTCTAATTGGAGGGTTACACTTTATGAGTCTATAAAATACTCATGACCATCCCTGGTGGAGGATTTTACTCTAGAATTTATAGAGGAACCAACCCTAGTCCCGGTGAAGTGTTCCCCTTAGGTTGCGTCTAGTGTTTCTACATGATCACTATCATCATCAAGCATCACATAAACAATAATAATGCCCAGAAAATTTAATACCCTATCTTGAAATCCACAAATAAGGTAACTTTAGAATTCTATATGTAAAAAAACTTAAGATAGGATACTCACAGACAAAAATATGATTTCACATGAAAGAGATACAGAACCCCAAATTTTACTAAAAGGGAACCAAATAGTACAAAACGTGTGAGGGGAACCTCAAGCCATGTGGACCTACTCAACTGCCTTTATGTGTCTCTAGAAAGCACAGAAATCCCAATTAATATAGGATTATACACCGTGCAAGTGGACTACACGACATTCACCTGCTAATCGGGGCTGTGTTAAGTCCTTCTGGCCATATCTGTGTACTCAAGTTGTGTTTGTGTACATTGTTACATGACATGTTGCTTTACACAGGGTTCCACCCATGTGATTTGGTCATTTATTTGTACATGAGAACATGGAGTGTTCTTGGACATGTGATCATTCACATGAATCATCTACATAGGAAAGATGTTGCATGACATTTAGGGGAGACACACTGCATGCCATCCCTATAAAATCCCAAAACCCAATTTATTATAAATAATGGGCTACATGTCATGTGTCTATAATAATACACACCATATGGTTGAGGTTTTCATACTTTTCTTGATCTCCATCCCATTCATCGATTCAATCCATTTCACTATAAATTCCATTTTCTTCCACCCAAAATATGTGTATGTAGCTTTTGTTCATCATTTTGGGCCTTCGTTCCTTGAAAATCATATGCATTTGTTCATAGGGAGTTTTAGCACATGTAAAGAATGACTCAAACTCTTTAGTTGAATATGATTTTCTCACCTATCATTGAAATGATCATCCAAAACATGCCATCACCCATGATCTTCCCAAAAATCATCGATTTTCCCATAATTATTGAAAGTGTTGGGAATATGGGGGTCTGATCGGGCTCTGTTACGCCCGGCAATGACAAACTAGGACCACGATGTCCAACTAATAATGGACACTATGAAATCGATTTATAAGAAATCACAAGAACCATTTTTAAATGATCTTTAACCAGAGTTCTGGATAAAATATCCAGAACATAGAATTTAAGGTTATAAAACAAATGAAATAAATCAATTTAATCGATAAACAGGCACATGAAAAGGATATAATTGGTGGGAAACCCAGGAAGGGATTGATCTTCCTAATCAATTTAATCAAAAAGGTAATAAAACACAAATTTATGAGTTATGCGTTAATATTTGATTATTAATCATTGAATAATGTGCTTGGCAATAATTGATGTATGCTATTGCATTCATAGCACTCCAATATCCTCTGATCTGGTGTTTTGTCATCATCCGAGCTGATTCTCTAATGAATGGATGGGAAGAAGATGTAGAATTATCCTAGGATTTATGAAGCTAACATTGAAAAATTCTCCAAAAAAAATACAGTTATTTACATTTCATTATGTTTAAAATGAATGAATAAATAAATAAATTAATTAATCCATTGGACTAACCGCCAATAATGAAAAATATGAACACCCCACACCAACCTATCATAGGTCGAGCATATGATGAACACTGCATTAAGGAATTAACTATAGACTTATATTTCTGATATGAGATTCTATTTATGATTTATACAATTTTTTAAGAAACCATTCATGCACAATATAAATTATATCTAAATTTTTTATTAAATTATTTTCGTGTACACCGGGCCTCAGAATCATACATCGTATCATCTCTTAGCTTAGAAATGTATATATATATATATGTATATCAAATTCTTACAAAGAAAAACCCATGTCTCTATATTGATCATTAGAAATATAATTTTCATATACTACTAAATCATCAATGGTTAAAGAATGATGTAAATTAATCTGAAATATTGGTAATATAATAACATTTTTATTTTAAGATTTGTTTCCTAGAATTAACGGGTTCCTTTACTATTATAATAGAGAACATATGAAAATATTCTTACTGTGATTATTTCTATTTATTAAGAATAATATAATAATTTGGTTATGTTTCAATAATTTTCAACTTCAATCTCATATCTTACTTGATGAAATTAATATTCTAGAGGAATTTTTGTTGCATGAATCAAAAAAATATATTTGGGAAGGATCATAAGTTCCACAAAACTAGAATAAGTTATTCCTAATATCATTTGAAATTAACAAAAAATGGTTAGAAAGAGATAATATAATATCTAATATTGATAAAACCTAATTTGAATATATACATCTTTAACTAAAAATTCCACACCAATAACACCAATTTTCAACATAAATAATTTCTTAAAGAACTAACCATATAGCTCTTCAAAATATCCCAAAAAAAGTTTAAAATACAAAAAAATAAGAAATTTTTTCTGACAAATTATTCATATATAAAATTAACAATTATCTAAAAACAACATCAACGACTCATAAATGTTATCAAAATGATACAACCAATATCAAAAAATATATTAAATCATTTCACATAAAAAATATTTCAATATCACACATCATAAACATAAGAGTTATATAAACCTGATACATTTATCAAAACTCAATAAATGTCTCCCATCAAAAAAAATCCAAAAACGGGGGGACTATGCCCTTAAAAATATGATCAAACATAAACTTTTAAACCCATAATGGTGTCTAAAACTCTTAAATTACCCTTACTTGATAAATTACTAACTTCTAGAGTAATCTGTACCATTCTTATGATACCAACTATAATTTCCCATAAATTAAAAAAACCCCATAATTACAAGATTTATAACAAGGGTTTCAATTTATTACATTTTTTTGATCATTTTGAATAAGTGTTTTAGGTAATTAAGAAAAAATCTTACATAAAAAATGTACACTTCTAATCAATGTCCATTTTTCCACAATAAAAGGATTCTATTGTACAGTATCTTGTTACATTAATGACACACATTCTTCGTTCAAGGATAATTTTTTTATTATAAGTAATAATTAATAATTTTTCTTACTCATCATTAGTCCATATGAAAAACATTTGACAACTTGTGATGATAAAAAATCTCAATAAAAGATATACAATTAAAGTAAACCCATTAATCCATATTAAATTCATGAAAACCCATAAAGAGGTTATCCTTTTTATATACGATTCTTTTGATCATATAAAAATTATTTGACTACAATGGAAATAAACATTAAAGAAAAAAATTAATAAATCATTTTTTAATAATTAATAAAGAAAAAAATCTTAATTCATTAAATCATTACAATGAAAACAGATATTTTATAATAAAAAGACCACAATCATTTTCTAAAATCATAATCTTATTAATAATCACTTTAAATAATAATATTGTCAATAAACCCATTTTAAATATATAGAAAACTTGTAGAAGACTTAGGGAATCATTATTTCATCCTAGAATCACCTAATAAGAAACTTACAATATTCTATTTGGATTAATGTATATCAGTTAACTCCATCATGTCATAAGAAATATTTACTCTTTTCATATTATATTAAGTGTATCTTTTATTAGTTAACAATATATCCTTACCAAATTCATTGTATTTATTTCCTAAACCCACCGGTTTTATAATTTGTGAAGTACCATAACGTTTTTTGTTCACTCTTTATTTTAAGGATTTCATCAATTATGCACCAGTTTTATGTTTTAAAATCATATAATTTTATACAATAAACTTTCTATAATATCATCCAAATAATAAATTTTATAAATATCACTTACCGTAATAAAATCCATAAAACTCACATTTCATCCTATAAGTGAAACCAATTTTATAGTTCTCCTAAAAATGAGAATAAACATCATTTTATTTTGAAAACATTAAAAAAAACATAAAAACCATTGGAAAAGTATCTTCATTAAAAGAATATAATCTTATATATTAATATTAATAATATATAAAACACATTATGATACTAAAATATGATCATTTCATAAACATTACAATGAAATTCTTTTTCACCTTTTTAAAAAGTGTTAAAAGTGATTGGAATTGAAAACATTTTAAAAAATACATTCTAAAAAATTTTCTTAAAGAGACAAGAATTGTTAAAAATATCCTTTTGAAACATTTAATGAATATTCCTAAAACATTTTAAAAAAAATTAAATTTAAAATAATGATTTTAAAAATATAATTTTAAAACAAGGTTTTAAAAAAATTATTTACACTTTCAAAAATTTTAAATCAAAAAATAACATTAAGAAAATAATTTTTATAGGATTTTTAAACCACTTGAATATTAGTATATTATTGAAAAAACCATCCATATAACATTATAATAGTTATAGAAAATAAAAAATCAATTCAAAATGGAATAAGTCATGATGAAATAAAATTGAGAAAATAAACCTCTGACCTCAAGTATGAATTTCCACGTACATTCATTAACTCATAAATAACAAACATGAATCAATTATTAAATTTATCAAGAAAACTTTTAAGGATAAATTACTTATTCTAATACCTTTTATTTAATTTATTAAAATTTCTTTTATTGTTAGTAAATCAATTAATTTTGTGTGTGATGTTTTGTGGGTGATCATTTACAATCCCAAAACAAATTTAGAAGGTTGACTTAAGTAAAATGGTTAATTATTCAGTAATATCTAAAATATAAATCATGAAATAATTTTAACTATTTTAAATTGAATATTATTTTATATTAATCCATGTAAAATTTTCATTAAAGATGGATTATATAGTTTCTTATAGAAGGTATCCCGTACGTACTCATGAATGAAATTTTCATTATTCTACTAGGTGGAAACACAAAAATTAGATAATAATTTTAATTTATAGAATAGTAAATATTTTATACATTATGCTATTATTCTTTATTTTCAACTTTACATTTATAAATTTTAGATTATAGTGAGAAATTAATATCACTAATTCATGGAGGAGGTATTCCACACAAACGCATGAGCAACATTATCTTTTTGAAATGGACAAAAATGGTAATAATATAGAAAATACTTTATCGTTATAAAGTGTTAAAATTTTCCTAGTATTTATATAAAATCATTAATTTCATCTTTATAACCATAATTTTGATGTTGTGATGGAAAATGAAACACATAATTTCATGGAGGTGGTATTTCACATGTATGGATGAGAAAGGTTTTCATTTCACATTGGATAGAAAAGGAGATGAAAAAGGATTTTTCGATAATAATTATACCATTTATGTATATGTAAGATATTTATATTATTATTTAATCATGTTTCAATAATATTTTATTTAGATATAAGAATAAGTAAACATGAAACACTCTGTTACTAATTATTCCCCTTCTTTGGAAAACATACCTTGTCATACATGTTAAGCAATATTAGGCTGGACTTTTGTGAGATCAAAAACTGTACGATATGAGGAGGAATTTAGGAATGGAATTATGAATGGAATTTTGCTAAGGATTGGTCATGATAAATTGTTTAAGAGGTTTTTGTAAGAGAGTATAGGAGATACCCTTTTATATGTTATGTGGGTGGAAACTTTTAAATACTTTAAATATTAATATATAATGAATGTCTAACTTGAGAAAAAAACTCCAAACTGGAATAGAATGAAAATATAAGGAGTATATGGTATATATATAATAAAAATATAAATTTAATATTGGATTATTTTCCATTTAAAACCATTTATATTTTTTAAACCCCTCATTGGCCATGTTTAATGGTAACCATTATAACAAACTTTTAACACTATAAGGGTGAAGAACGTAATTTTAAAAAGTCTATGTGTTAAATAAATGAAAAATTATTTATAAAATTTATAGTTTCTATAATATTGAGTCAATATAAGATATTTATAAATTTTTAATGGTCTATTCATAATTTTTAGCCATTAAATTCAATTTAATTTCATTTTCAAGACTATTCAAGAATCATGACATTAAAGGAATAAATATTACTATTTAATTATACTATAAAATATTAAACCAAAAATTATAAATTTTAATTATCCAATAATGTCTTGTGATATCATAATTAATCAAAAATATATTAATTTTATTGTTTTAAAAATCATTTATATAATTTTTCTACTGTTTTTCAAGTGTTGTGTCGACATTGTGTAAGAGTTCAAAGAAATTATACTATCTCTAAAAATTTAAAAAAATATATCAAAAAAGTAGTCATAATTAAATTTAAAACTATTAATTATTCATAGAACCATTTATCCCATGGAAATCATATTATATATACTGAATGAGAGAGAGCAGTAAGATGGAATTTTTCTTAACATAAAATAATATAAACGTCATAATTAATGTCATGTGTCATAGAAATGACAAATTTTTAAATTTTGTAAGTCTATATAATATTTAAGTCATACAATAGAATAAAATATATTTTTGGGTAAATATAGATACTATATCCTATAGTTTTAACCTTAATTAGCTCGTTTTACCTTGTACTGTGCAGATACACTTTTCCCATGTTTAGTATTCTTTATGAAAAAAATAGAACTATTTAATAATTTTGATCCACTGGAATAAAAAATTGAAATATATTTTTAATTATACATTTCCTAGATTGGAAGATTTTTTTAATATATGTTCTCCAAAAGCAATGCATATTTTTTTTGAATATTTCATTTTTAAGCATAAAATTAAACTCACAAAAAAAAATATAATGATGATTCATTTGGAATTTTTTATATTATTATAAATTAAATTTATCATATATTTAAATAAAACGAAAATGAATATATAATGAGACTTTTAAAATAAGTCATTTAATTAAAAAATGATATTTTTTTCAAAAGTAATTTTTTTTTACTCATTCAACATATATTTTTTCATGAAAATGCCAAGTATTCATCCAAATATTATTAATAAATGTTGATTTATAACCTTATTATCATTGTTTAAAATATAATTTATAAAATTTTTATCAATTTACTATAATATTACATCATAATTATTTTAAAAAACCATTTTTTAGACAATGTGTTCTTAAAGGATAAAATGAATTCATTATGGTTTAATTCATAATAACAATAAATAAATAAATTTTAATTAATTCAAATGATTATATAATATAATTATTTTTTATATTTAATTATAAATAGTGATTAATTTAATCTAATAATGTAAAAAAATAGTTAACATATAATTTTTTTTATAAAAAAATCTCTTTTAACTTAAAAAGATTTTATTTTCATTTCCCACCAATATATAATAAATTTATGGTTTATTTTTAATTTACATAATGAAATAATTCCTTGATATATTTAATATTATTATGATTCTTATTAAAAAATTCGGAACCATTGGCAATATCATTATGATCATATTTATATAATGATTTTTCTATAGTACATCGTGGTTTGATTAATCTGAGTAATTAATTTACTCCATGCTTTAAAAAATATTTTTTCTAAATAAATAAAATTCTAAAATCTTTTCATTTTGTAGAATACACCATAAATAAATTTTTTTTGTTTAATCTGATCTCATGCCGCAAAAAAATTCCATAATATATTTTAAAATGTCCAAAGAATGGAAGACAAAACATACACTCATGAAATGAAAATACATTTTAATAATTGAAAACTTCTTTGTTGAAAAACCATACCAGAAGAAGGAATATTAAACATGAATTTTAAAATAAGAGAAGTTAAATATGAATGTCTCTAGAAATAACATATAAAAAATCTCCCAAACAATTATATCATTGGTGTACAGTGAATATATGGACATGAAGGAGAAAATAACATCTAAAGAATAATAAATAGTGATTAATAACATGATCGTGATAACAATAACGACCACAAACCCATAAATTAATAAGAGAAAAACAAGGTTGAAAATCCATAAAATATGATGGTAAAAGGATAATTTTTTTATTTTATTATCATTTTCCTTGATTTGATGAATTATTTTACTATAAATACAAAGAACATGATAAAATAAAATTTCTTGATTTCTCTCAATTTCATAAGGACAATTTCATTCATGGGGTTTGATTCAATCAATTAATCGTTCTACCTTACCTTTCACTCAAATAAATTAATATTTAAGATGAATTTATCCTACTTGAATAACTTAAATTAACCCTTAATAGATCAAAAGATCCATAAAAGGATGGAAATTAATTCCTCATTTATTTGGACATTTACTGTTATGAAAATGTTTAGAACAATATAAGAGACTACAAAATATGAATAAGCCCTCAGATGAAGATATAAAACATTAATATATCAATCTAGAATAATAACACCCAAATTTAAACTTAAATCATTCCATAAATATCTAAACATAAAACTCTTCAAAATATTCACAAAAAAGTTCAAACCCCATAAATAAGAATGATTTGATCAAATATTCTTATAAGATATGATTCAAATTTATGTCCAAGTAATATCAATCACTAATAATGTCACATATCAAAAATTTATATTCTATAATCATATAATATCAAATGTATGATAACATTTTCCATAAATAAACTAAAACACCATCATGAAATAATAAAATAATATAATCTTCAAGAAGATAATTCAACCATTAATTATAAAAAAATACCATATTATCAAAACTAATTACCTTTACCTTAACATAAAATGTTTCTAATATACTGATCTTATTTAAAATTTTCTTTAATCACTTAGTAAAAAAATAAATTTTTAATACCATCGTGATTCGTATGATAAATCATATATTCCTAAAAATAGTAACACTTCCTTATCAATTAACCATAAATAACTCAACATTAAAATTATTTTTAACCCTACAAGTTATCATTTCATTACAACTTATATCAAGAAATATATAATATCATTCTTCCTAAAATAACCTTTTAACTAAAAATCAATTATTCATTAGAGTTAAATATACATAAAACATTTTTTAAAACGTAATGAATATCTCCCATCACATAAAACCTCAACATTGGTTACCATTAATTTATACATATGATTGAACTTAGAACAATTATCCAATTATGGTATCTAAAACTCATAAATTATCCTTACACAATAACTTCCTAACTCATAAATTCATATAAACTGTTACTATGATACCAACTATAACAAAAAAAATTAAATAACACATAATGACATTATTTAATGAAATTGTTTCCCTTTATTGAATTTTCATATTCTTTTTGGTTTACAGTTTTAGTGAATTATGAAATAATCATACAAAATAAAGTGGACATTTCAACTAAATGCCTTTTTTTCTAAAAAAATAGTCTTCCTAAGTTCATAGTCTTTTTTCTTTCATGGATCAATTTTATCATTTTGGGAAAATTTTCATTATTCAAATATTGATTTCATAATATCCTATACACATCTTTAGGAATTTTGAGAAACATTTAAAACATGATATGGGGAAAACATATTTAATGATAAAAAATAAAAGGAATATTTAAATCCCTTTAAAATTTATGAAAAAACATAAGGATGTTTTCCATTTTTCATAGTACAATTTTGATATTAGAATAATTTTTTTTAGAAATGGTCAAGGGTCTAACCCCCTTTATTGAACATAAAAATGACAGAACCTATTTTAGAAATGGGTAATCGGGGTCCCATTACGAGTAGGAAAAAATGACTTAAAAGAAACAATTTAAAATCCATGGTCAAAATGATTCAACAAGTAAAAAAGAAACAAACATCAAATCAAGCAGCAGAAAGACTCATGTCCCCCTCTCCAGATAGTGAAACATTGAGATGAGAAAAAATAAAGCATCACCCATGTTCATAAAATATAGATCATGATGGTAAAAAAACAAAGTAGATCACCTATATAACAAAAATATAAATGTAGAAGAGAGACGGATGAAAGGTAATATCACACCCCTATTTATTTTGTTCCCCCACTCGACAAAGCATGAAATGAAATATCAATAATGTGAACACGATGAAATGTATTATTAGACTGAATAACACAAAAAAATTTCATTGAAGAATACCCATTGATCCACAATAGTGATGATGTATGGATGAATGATGGTTTTTATCACACCCATCCCTCTTTTGAGGCCACCCACCCAATAAAACCTACAAAATGTTGTCCCACATCTAAATGGAATAAGGAAAATTAGTTCCCGCAATGAAATATTCTCCCCAAGAACAAATATAACCAATAAGACCAAATTAGAAAAAAATAAATACCTGTGAGTAAGACCTTTTTAGTGAAAAATCAAAAGAAATTACACCAAAAAATAAAAAAAATCATATTATATTCCATAAAAATACATTTTAAAATCAAATCAAGTCAACCCCCACTAAGAAGAACCATATACCTAGAACTTGTGTCCTACCAAAGGAGCAATGGGACCATGATTCACAAAAAAACTCCATCTGAAATCCATCACTCATCCATTAGGACTTCCACAAAAATCCCCACCATAAAATTCACATGAAATAGTCCCAAAAGACTTCCAAAAAATTCCACTAGAAGGATGTAGCCACTACATGAGTATATATTCATTTACTGAGGATCATTGTGAAATAATATCGTGAACCTAGAAACTAGCGGAGAAAATGTAGATCTGAAACAGATCTGGAGAAAGGGGGCCAATGAGGATAAATGACAAAGGAATGAACCTGAAGACTCCCACAAAGGATACTAATGATAATAAGATAGAAAAACCAGATAAAATTTGAGAAAGTAGTAAGGGTTGGATCTGCAAAATAAGATCTAAAAATGAAGAAAGCTTTATACCTCCTCTAACAAACAAAAGTAAACAAATACATGAGGGAATATGTAAACACAATTAGTGGGAGAAGAAGCGCCACCTAGTGAGTGTAAATTCATTTTTTAAAATCCATGAAATCCGGATAATAATTTTCTTAAACATAAAATAAAATTCAAAAAAAATATTTCATAAAATTTTTTGTAAACAATATTAAAGGGAAAAAAATAAATTTTCATGAAATATTTAGCATGAGAAAAACATTTCACCTTTAAGAAATCATTAACATTTCTTCAAATCATAAAATCATTGTTTAACTATTGAAATAAAAAAATTCCCATAAACCTCCATATGAAATCATAGAGAAAACATGCAGGAAACTTGGGGAATCATCATTTCATCATGTAATCACATATCAGTATAATTCCAGCATTCTCTTAGGATTAACATATATCAGTTAACTTCTTAACATTAGAGGATTAATTTACTTCTTCCACATCCTCATTTGAGTAACTTACATCTATTAACTCTATGAATTTTCCCAATTCATTGGTGAACATAAAGAGAC
This sequence comes from Viscum album, assembly GCA_963277665.1. Classification (NCBI taxonomy): domain Eukaryota; kingdom Viridiplantae; phylum Streptophyta; class Magnoliopsida; order Santalales; family Viscaceae; genus Viscum; species Viscum album. The sequence continues at coordinate 952,805,876 of OY728143.1, read as the reverse complement.
AAACCTAACATTAATGTATATAGTCTCATTAGGGTTTTGTATTTACTCCTCATTCCAACATTCATTAGTAAGACCCAAGATTTATGTTTCAAAATCATAAAATTTAATAACATTGAAATTTCATTATATTATTAAATAAAAATATTTTATATATTCTTATTTTCTTCATAAAATCAATAAAATAGGAATTTCATCCAATATGAAAAACCACATCCAGTTATCTCATAAAATTAAGAAGAAATTCTATTTCATTTGAAAATATTTAAAAACAATTAGCATCAATGCTTAAAAATTATATTCCTATAAAACATATGGATATATTTAAAGTAATATTGATGAAAAATAAATGAAATTATAGAAGGAAAAACACGGTTTTAATGAAAGTCATTTTCCAATTTGGTAATATTTTACCCGAAATGATATATTAAAATATAAAATATAAAATATTTATAATCCATATTAATATTAATAAATTCATGATAAAATACGTCCATATTTCACTATATTCACCAAATAAAATAATACATGTGATGAAAATAGCATAAGTATCAGTAAAAAGAAATTGAGATGAGAAATATCTTACCTCAAGTCTGACTCCCGAAATATATTCTTTTTTAAATTTATAATAAAAATAAATAAATTATTTAATTTATTACGGATCCTTTTATATGTATTACCATAATATAATCCCTTTTATTTAATTAATTAACATCTCTCATATAGTTACAAAATTAATAAAATTCATATTATACAATTTGAAGATGTTCAGTTAATAATACAATAACAAAATCGGTTTTTTGATCAAGGTCATAAGGGTAATAATTCAATAAAATTGAGAATAATAATCTTGAAATAATTATATTTTTAAATATTCAATATAATATTAAAATAATCCAAGCAATGAGGTCATGAAAAATTAATTACATCATTTCACAGAGATGGTAGTCTTTACGTATGCATGAAAGACATTTTTATTATTCTATCAGTGGAAAAAAATAAATTTGATAATATTTTCATTTTTTAGAATCTTAAATAATTTATAAATTTAATATTTCTATTATATTTCCATATTTATGTCCATTTATGTGATATGATAATGAAAATTTAATCATATAACTTCATGGATATGGTATTCCACATGTATGCATGATCAGTGTTATCATTTTCCAAAGGAATCAATGGGTAATAAGATAAATAATATTTTATCTTGAAAAAATAATAATACACAAATAATAATATTATTGGTTCCTTAGTAAAAAATTTATAACAATACATTTGAGGTGGTGAAAGATAATTAAAAACATCACTTCATTGAGGTGGTAGTCCACACGTATACACGAGCGATGTTTCCATTTCCTATAGGATTGAAAAGGAGATGGGAAATGTTTTTAAAATAATAATAATATTCAAGTGTATTTAAGAAACATATTTTATTATTTTGTTTCAGTAAATAATATTTTAGGGATTTATAAGAGGAAAAAAACATGAAATACTCACCTAATAATTGTACATATATTTTGAAAAGACACCATTGGATTACAAATTTAACCTTCTTAGGGTGGTCTTTTGATTAAAAAAATGTCTAGGACATATGGAGGAAGGTTGTAAAGGTTTTTGGGTAGTTATTTTTAGAATTAAATTTCTCAAAATTTGTGAGGAACAGAGGATAGGTGAAATCCTTTCATAAGTGATATGGGAGGGAAAATTGTAAATACATAAAATATTAATAAACTATTAGTTTCTAACTGATGGAAAATAGATCTAGAATACCTTATATTAAAATATAACTCTCATATAGTATAAATATTTTAAATTAATCAATTATAGTTATTTTATGTGTCATTTTAAACCATATCTATTAGTTTAACCTCCTCATTAACCATGTTTAACATTAACTATTGACACATAATGTTCACATTTTAAGGGTCTTGAAAATGATTTTAATTTTTTTTACAAAATAAATGAACCAATAATTATAGTCTATATAATTCCTATAATCTTAGGTAAATATAGTATTTAAAATCATATAATTATTTACACATCACTTTGGAAAATCATATAAAATTTAAGGTTATTTTTAGGGTTATTCATATATCGTGACGTTAAAGGAATCATTATAACAATTTAATTTGAATATAGAATTTTTAAACAATATATATTAATTATTTTTAACCATAAAATTTGTGATACAACATAATTTATCCAAATATTGTACTTTTAATGTCTCTTAGGTAATTTATATATTTTTTCAACATATTTCACAGGTGATGTGATAGCGTTGCATAATCATAAAAAATATAATTGCTGTAAAAATTAAAAATATATTACTATCATAAAAATAATTTATTCATATTAAAAATAACCATTTATAATCATTAACAGCTCATTTTTAGCCCCATTAGAAAATATTAGATATATTAAAAGATAGAGTGTGACATTTTCTAATTTTAATTATTTTAGATTAATATAAAGGTCATAATTAATGTCAAGTTATACCAAGATGAAATATTTACAAATTTAGGATGGGTACAGTAATATATCTCCCATAAATTAAATAAATTAATTTTTTGGAATGATTTCCATAACTTACACCATAGTTTTAACATTAATAAACTCGTTTTAACCATTGTTATTATGATAACAATTTACCATGATTACTATTTATGTGACTAAAAATTAAATTGAAATATTTATTAAATTTTAGCCTTGTGATAGGAAATATTACATCCATTTTTCATGATAAAAATCATCAAATTGGATGAACTTTATTTTAATATAAGTTCAAAAAAAAAACTAAAAATAGGTTTTGGAGAATTGTGTTTATAAGCATAAAAATAATATTATACCAAAATAAAATAAAATATTGAATAACTAGAATTATTTAGATTATTTATAATGAAATTTACATTATGTTACTATAAAAAATGCAAACGAATATGGTAGTTTTTAATAACATTACTTAAAGAAAAGAACTTGTAGTTTTTAAAAAATATGTATTTTCAGTATTGACTCAAAATTAATTCTTTTATGAAAAAAAATATCCAATTATTATTATTATGAAATTTTGATTCAAAAAATTACTTCCATTTTTTAAAATAAAATTTTTTAAATTAGAAAAAAAAATTAATTCTTTCACACAAAAATAAATAAAACCCATTTTTGAATAAAATGTATTTTTGATGTATAAAATGAATTTATTGACAATACGTTGAAAATAATAACAAATACATCAATTTTAATTCATTTTTTTGAATATATAATCAACTTATTTAATTATAATCATTTTCAAATACCTATTAATTTAATCTAATAAGATTAAAAAAACATTTCACAAATAAATAAACTATTTTATAAAAAATATATATTTTATCTTAAAAAGATTTTATCTTCATTTACAACCAATTTATAATAAAATTATGATTTATGATTTATTTTTTATGAAAATAAATTCTGTATATACTCCATCAAAGTTTTATTCCGATTCATACCCTCCAAAATAACATCTATGTCATAATTTTTTAATTTTAATAATAATATATCAGTAGTATATCATAGTTTGATTAATATTTGTATTTTGTATACTATATGCCATAAAATATATTTTTTAAATTAAATATTTTAATTAATTCTCATGGTGTTAAATGTGAACTTTCCTAAATCGTTATTTTTTCATAAAAATAAATTATTAGTTTAAATTTTGTCACCAAACCATCACTATATGTGTATGCCATGAAAGTGGATTATTGTCAGTAAACTAAGTAAAACTAATGTGTTAAGGTATAATTTATGATCAATATATTCTTTACATAGACTGTTTAAATTCGTTCTCAGGATTGATATATTTAAATTTTTTCCTTCGAATATAAGAATACCACCATAAAATGAATGAGGGTCGGAGATAAATTTTTATGATTGATCTGTAACAAGATTCACCCCCACCCATCTTAAGGTATATAAAATATCACATTATAACATTGTGATTCCAATAATTATTATCATATCCTGAATATTTTTTCATGGAATTAATCTATAAAATTTAATTTTTTAATTTGATGCATACATGGCTTCATTTATGAATCCTCATGATTTTTATAAAACTATATTTAATAGTTGGAAAAGGAGATGTATTATTATCTATAGGCTTGTGGAAATAATTTCATAGAGTGAATAAATCATTATCCAAACATAAAAAATAAAAATGAAAGAATTTTTTAGAAGAAAAGCCTTAATGATACTAAAACACTAGAAATATGGGCCACCTAAATGGTGATATATGGATAAACCTTGAATGAAGTGATAGAGATATAACCTAAAGACCTATATCATAGTGTGTGATATAAACATGTCTCATGGCAGGCCATACATGGTTGTAAGGATTATTTAATGCCATATTTTATGTACGTCATAAATAATATTAATGCTATGACATACCACTATAGTTTCCATGAATTGTATAGAATGATTCATTTAAAAAGGCTATGACATGATTAGAGATCTGAACGGTAGTATTTCATGTACATATAGAGGTATGGACAAGGAAATATTTTTCCAAAAAATATGCACCCTTGAACTATTGGATGAGATGAATTTCAAATCAGATTTTAAATTGAAAATTTTAAAGTATGGACACATTTATATGTTTTTTTGGGTGATGTTTGGGGTCTGAGCGGTGTGTTGGGTGCCCAGGTAATCCTTAGGAGCTTCAAGTGTGATGATTGGGTTTTTGAGATAATCATCCTAGGGAACACATTTAATGCTAACTTTGTACCCCAACCATGTTTGGTAACCATGTATGGGGAACATATTTTTAAAATCATGAAAAGTGTCACTTCTAATTAAGTAAAACATGGAAATTTACTATAGCATTTATCAAAAATTTGTCCAACGGTTTGAAAAAATGTATAACCTAAACATGTGAAGGGGGTTTCTTAAGGCAATACTAACTGTAATCTTGATGCATATTTCGGAAAATCATGCTGGCATAACATATACCCCTTAAAAATGAGGGTTTTATCATTTCTCTCTTATGGTATTTTAACACAAAATATCCCCTTTAATTCCCCATTAACAACTCAATTCCTTCTTGTATTCCCTCTTTCTTCTCCCCTTACTCCATGTTAGAGGTCACTTTATTCATGGTCACTGGTGCCACCATTTCTTGGGATGAAGAGCCTATATTATTTATATAAATCTTTTTTATTCACCCTATGCTTCAATAAATATCTCAGTTGATCCAACTATGATTTTGGGTGATGATTCCACCATATAATGGTTAAATCCTCTCAATATTATGGAACATCCTTACTACAAAGATAGACGTTGTCTTGAAATGATGTCTTCATATCATATCTAGTCATTTCATTATAAGTGTAATGATTGGTCCCCCCTAAAAACACAAGAACCCCATATTTACATTATGGTTAGGTCCTATCCCTCCACAAACCACAAGATACCCCACAAACATGTGGAACCCTACATGGGCCAAACACACATCTATGAATGAGTCATCTGGAAAATTACTATCCCCATATGCTAACATGTGTTCTTTCGTTGTGATTTTTTACTCACTTAATATCACCCAAGAAAACTTCCTAGGAAGCCACCCTTCTTAACCACAACTCCAAAACAAGCATAGTTAAGTGTGAAGTTCTTATTTGGTAAAATCCCAAAAATAATAGTTCAAATTACTGAAATTGGTAGTAAAATATAGTCTTTAACACTTTAAAAATATATGGTGTTATACCACCCTAGAGAACAATATCCTTATTGTGGACACTATATCTCGACCTAGAAAGTGCCACCATACTTCTAGCTGGGTTCCTTCTCTGTTACCAATGAAACAATCAAGCCTCTTTGATATCCTAGGAATCGACAGACCAGAAAGAGGGTGTCTCAAAATGTTGGAAACATTTAATTTCTAGTCATTTCATTGGAGTTTTATCAACTAGTCCCCTCTGATAGAATAAGAACCTTACTATAACATGGTTATTGGGTCCAAACCTTCTGGACACCACCAGTTTCCCGGTAGTCATCTGTTCCCCTCTTCGAGGCCAACCTATATGCCTAAATGGATAATCAGGATAATGAATATCCCTACATACCATCACATGTTCTTTCAGTGTTATTTTATACTCACTCGCACCCACCTTAGGAACCATCCCCAGAGTCACCCATCCAATCCACTAATACAAGACAAGCACACTTAATTGTATTTTTCAAATCTATATGGATCTTAAAAATATAGTTTCACCCTTTGGAATTTGGTAGAAACAATTATCCTTTTAAACCTGTAATATTTCACTATTACACATCCCCACCATTGATCACAATATCATCATTGTAGACCCTACATCTCAACCTAGGTAGTTCAACTACACTTCCAGTTGGGTACCTCCTCAAATACTAATGTAACAAATGGGACCCTCTAATAACATAGTCACCCTAATATAACATGGTCATCAGATCCTACCCTATAGATACTTTCCCCCCTAATTGGTTCCCACCCATGTTCCTGAATTACTAGTCAGGATAAAGACTACCCCAACACACCAAAATATGTTCATTCGGTGTGCTTTGATCCTCACTGACACACATTATTAGTTTAGAGTTCTAATCATATTGGATCCTGAAAATAATGATTCACTTTATTGACATGAGTAGTAACATTTATTCTTTTAACAATTTATCATGCTAGGGTGTCACATTCACCCCACCACCGTTTAGGGAAAATTCCCCATTAAGGACCCCACTTCTCAACCTAGGATGTTCCACTATATTTCCACATGGGTTCCTCCACTAATACCAAGGTGAGAACATGGATGCACTAATTTTACCAAGACCCCACATTGACATGGTTGTCGGGTCCTATTCCAGAAAAATATGGAAATCATGTTCCTAAACGGGACATCAAGCTAAAGACTATCCTTATAGGAGAACAATTTTTTTCAATGTTATTTTGTCCTCACTCACACATATGCTTAACTGTGGAGTTATAGTATAGTATTATCCTGAAAATTAGTCTACACCTTATTGATATGGGTAAAAAAATTAGTATTTTAAACAATTAACATTATAGTGTATTACATCCCCTCCCCTATACAGTACAACATCCTCATTTGGATACTACCTCTCAACATCCTAACCACTAATCTAGGACGAGCACTGTTAACTATGGTGTTCTAATCAGGTAGGACCCCAAAAAAATTTCAAACTTGTTGGAATGGGTATTAAAATTTATAATTTCAATCCTTCACCAATCTAGGATGTCAAAACAACACCCCCTTAAAGCAAAAAATCCACTTTTGGACATACATCTCATCCCAAATAGTGCCACCACACATCTTGTTGGTTTCCTCCTTTAATATCAACATAACATCTAGGAATCATAGATAACACATGCACTCCACCTTAATATGGTCATCGGTTCCAACCATACTGAAATTTGGCCCCCTACTTTGGTCCCACCTAGTTTCCCAAATCTTCAATAATATAATTAGTATTCCTACATGTTAACACCTTTTCTTTTAGGTTTCTTTTGTTTTCACTCAGACACATGCTTAACTATGGAGTGCTAATGAGGAAGTCCTTATAAAATAAATATTAACCTTGAATAAAAATCTAGTAACATTTATCCTTGCATATATTTAATATTATTGGGTATTACATTCACCCCCACCCCCTTTAGATTTTGAATTCATCATTTTGGACACTAAATCTAAACCTAGTCAGTGACACAAAACATTAGGCTAGGTTCCTCCTCAGATACCAATGTAACAACTACGACCTACTGATAGAATAGGCACCCCAACATAACATAGACATTATGCTTTCGACCATAGAAACATGTCCAACATGTTCTCAAATGGGTCATCAAGATAATAAATATCCCACATTCCAAAATATTTTCATTTAGTCTATTTTTTACCTCACTCACACACATGCTTAACCATGGAGTTATAATCATTTAAGATATTATAATGAAATTTTAATATTATTGACATGGGTAGTGACATTTAGACTTTCAACCCCTTAACATTCATAGTATGTTATATTCAATTCCCCAGAGCATTGCATACTCATTGTGAACCCCACATCATAACCCATGAAATGAAACCACATTTCTAGCTAGGTTTATCCTCTAATACCAATGTAACTACTAGTTCCCACTTATATCCTAGGAACCCCGCATTTACATGGTCACCGTGTTTGGCCTCATATACATGTGGCTACATAATGACTATCCCCATAGGTCAAAACATGTTCATTATGTTTCATTTTTTTCCCACACACACACGCCCTGGGAAAATTCCTTGGAGGCCACACATCGTAACAACTACTCTAGGTAAATACTAATTAAATATATAGTTCTAATTAGGTAGTATACCAAAAAGAAGTGTATATCATTTTGAAATAGGTAGTAACATTTATTATTTTAACCCTTGAACATTATATGGTGTTACATTAACCCATCCACACTAGATCACTACATCATCATTATGGACCCTACATCTCAAACCAGCAGTGCTCCCACACTTCAAGCTACGTTCCTCCTCTAACATCAATGTAACAACTTGGTCCCTCTAATAGAATATGAACCTCACTATAATAGGGTCTTTGGGTCATGGCCTACCAGGAACTACCAGTTACCCTTAGACACATGGTCCCCTACCTTGGGCCTACTCATGATCCTTAATGAGTAATTAGTTTAATTTAAATACCCACAAGACAACACATGTTCTTTAATTATGATTTTTCCCTCACACATTCACACACACCCTGAGAAACATTCCGGAGGATATCCATCCAAAACACTACCAAGTCCATGAATACTTTTCTATAGAGTTCTAATCTGGTAGGATCCTAAAAAGACAGGAGTACTATATTGAAATGTTTACTAACATTTATTCTTCTAATCCTTTTACATTCTGAGGTGTTATATGAGTTATGTAGTTGGGTGAGTTTTTTAATGGTTTTGGAATATTTTAATTAACATCACTAATGTTTTTAGGTTTGGCTACTACTATTTGACCCATGTAATTTCTCTGAGGATATCATCTTCCTCTAGAGGACCATTGGCCTTAAATCGAGGGTTTCAAGGATACCTGGTGAATGTTTATCATTTATGCCTTTGGGTTTTACATGGGTTATCTAATTTCAAGTTTTAATATTAATTATAAGTCAATTATAATTAATTAATGTTGGTATCTTGGATGTGAGACAAGTCTATGGGTATATTAGGTATTAGCCATCAGTCATGGATACGATCAAGTAGTGGGTTGTCCAGCTATTGTTAATGGAAAATGATTTGTATATGAGTTAGGTGGTCTTGTTGAGTTTACATTAAAGTATCATTATTTTATAAATCAGATCAATATTGAATAATTAAAAAAACCATTATCGACCAAATAATGAATTGTAAATGAATTTTTCTTAATTTAGATCCCTAAATTTTATTTATACCTCATATGTATTATCCTTATATTGTGGTATATGGAGAATTTAAAGTAAATACTTGATACTAGAAATATTTTGGCCAAATTTATAAACCTTAATAATGTTTTACACGCTATTAGTGGTTAATTAATAAATTCAAATTGTTCAATGGACCATGTATGGTCCATGGAATATAGTTCAACTTGTAAATCAGTCACCCATGAGATTACATTAATTTTTATAAGTTCTTGAAAAAAATAAGTAGTGTATTTTGGATAATTATGACCTATAAAAATACTCAAATTAACTTATAGGGAACTAATTTCATTATCTATATCATGAATTAATTTTGTTAAAAAAATATCATATTGTAATTAGTTAGATCTAGTGTATCAATAACATTCATGTAAGTGAGTAAAATGTGACATATATGCTATTTTCTACAATATATATTGAGTTTTCATGGCAGTACCCATTAGATTGACCTAGTAACATTATATTCGTTGGGATCTAGGCTATGATTTATTACTAGTTAAAAAAATGTTCTCTCCTAAATCAATTTCTATGTAATGAAAATAAAAAATTATTGTTAACGTTTTTAGATTCCATGAAATTAAAAAAAAGTTAATTTTCAATTGGTATGTAAAATATAATGGATTAAAAACTAATGGAAGTCCTAGGTTGTATTTAATGTGAATGGCCTTGAGCTAGAATGTATTTTTTCCTAAAATAAATTTAAATTTCTCTTCCAGGGACATTATTATTCTTATTATTATTAATGTAATGATATTTTTTGGTTTTTAAAGTTAGATATTACATAGAAAAGACTTGGATTCATAATTTAAATGCAAAGAGTAATCTTGATTTCTTTAACATGATTTATTGTTTAAATTCCTATGGGTAATCCCAACATGGATCTAGTCAATGGCATACATTCTAGAATTTCTTGGCCTGATATCATGACTTCACCTAGTAACTTGAGAAATAATAATTCCTAGGATGATGTCCCATATATTAATTTATTTTCTGATACATATAAATCATAGTATTACCTCATAGGATCTCATTTAATCCCATCTTCCAAAATGAACAGGGTCTTGCTCGTTGGGTTCAGTTATTACACCTTTACAAAGTGGAATGTTGAGGGTTTATCATATATATTCTAATCTATATATACACATTGTACCATGATAACCACATTTGGCCCACTAGTTACAAACATCAAATTAATTATATTTTACCATGGATTAACATGGTTTCTCTATGAGGGAATGGTCAGACCCTCCCCATGGAATTACCACTGTTTATTGCTCTTGCACTCATGGGAAATATGCCATGGGCCCTATGACCCGCTGAATTATGTCACATGGTTAGAAAAATATTTCTTATCAATAATAGTGTGTTATCCCTTAATCCATATCTACTTTACTAATTTCTTTTTCACATATAGTACACCATTATGTTTTATACTTAGAAACAGGAAACTCATTAGAATCCCCTAGTGGTGGCTAATAGATTTTTAATCACACCCTATTATGGAAACCACTTTGTAATAAAGTAGATCTCATTTTTTTAGGCTATGAGTTTGATTTTATCTATAAATAACATGTCCCTAGTATCCAAAATCTAGATTTTACTTTACTTCATCGAAATAAGATACAAGTGACTAAATCTAAGGGGATCAAATATTTTACTCATCTTAGAAAATAAGATATTTACATAAATATCAAATTAAAATTGAAAATAGTAAATAAAACATAGTGATATTAAATATTATATATAATTGAAATAATTTAAAGAATCCTTCTATATATCCAGGGAAAGGAAACAAGATTGGGTTGAACTCATATACTATGAAAAGGTTACTTAGATTGGAAAATATCATAAATAAATAAGGTGTAATCAATATGAAAAGTTAAATATCTTAACACACAAACTATTTAATCAATAACATGGTTATCATGATTATATACGGCAAAATAAATATGGCCAAGTAAATAACTAAAAAGCAATATATTTAGTCAATAACATGGTCCCAAAATTAATCAATGGATAATATAAATAGAATAATCTCATGGATAATAATAAATTAATTATCAATGATTGAAATTATTAATATTATTTTTCATGATCATAACTATCAAGATATTTATACTGTCAAGACCTTTCCCTATGGATATTTAATAATTGGGTAGTTATACACGAGAAACCCATTTAATAATATCTTACTGATTTTCCTCATGAGATTATTTATGCATAAATGGGCCATATAATTCCATTCCCTAATCATTACATCATTTATAACTCATTCATATTCTAAAAAATTATTTATTTAATTCATGATTAATATTTTGTATCAACAAATATATGTATTGAGTATATAAAATAGATTTATTAATATTTCATTAGTAAATCAAGTAACATTAAAATTAAACATAGTATCTAAAAAAATTATATGGTTTATTTATTAATCATATATCTGATTAAAATAATAAATATATTTAATGGAAATATAATATCCAATGATGATAATTAGGTGAATGGATTAAGAGAAAGTTAATGAATACAGAATTAGTCAATAATATGAAATACAATAATTTCACTATTCAATCTGATCCTAAAAAATCCAGATAAGGAATAAATATTGTATCATTAAAAAATATCCTGAGTGTATTGTAAGTATAATAAATTGTTATTGAAATTGATGAATATAAATAAAAAATTTCATTGAAAACTTCTTTGAAGAAAACATTATTTTCACATTGGAAATCAATTTTAAAAGTATAAATTTCAAGATGAGTATTATTCATTAGAAAATGAACCTAAAAAATTATAAATTAATCATCAATTTAATGTGTTAAACTGATGGAATGAAATATTTTACATGCTGAGTATGTCAAAAAAAGTAATCCATTAGAATTTTTTGTAAATGTTAAAAAGTACTTCATTTGAAAGAGGATGGTATGATTAGTTTCTAAAAAATTTTAAAATTAAAAAATGATTCAAAATATACTTAATAAAATAAATTATAAATCATTTTAAAAACATGTTTTTAGAAGAAAAATGATTTTTGATTGAAGAGATAAATAAATTTGGTTTTTTTATAACAACAATTTCTCAATCATTTTAAGTACCAAGGAGTTGAAAACGTTAATAAAACATGGAAATTTATTAATAAACTATTGGAGAAGAAAATTAAAGGGTTTTATTAGAAAATGATAAAATAATTTCTTTCAATGGAAAATTAAGCAAAAATAATCTCGATTAAAATGAAATTGAAATATAAATATCTTACCACTTTTCTTAAATTTGAATTGTAATCCACAAGAAAGAAATAATATTAATTAAAAAATTAAATACCATGAAAATAAATATATGCATGATATATCATATCAAATTAGTAGTATATTCTACTCATTAAACAAGATAGGTGTATAATGTAACTTTTGTCTTAATGTATATAGATTGAGATGGGCAATCCATACTGTGATCAAAACATTTATGGCAGATTAATAAATATTTTGATTATGTGTATGAAATTTTAAATCTCATAACAGAAGTGTAAATATGACATATGAAAATAAAAATTATTTACAAAAATAATCCTAGAACATCAATAATAATTTTGAAGGAATACAAACTAATGAAACAAAATTGTGTTATGTAACACTTACCACTTGGTAACTTTAAAATGAAATCCCCTTAATTGAAATAATTCATTTAAAACCTATAATAACATGAATTTTTGATGATTCATATAATAATATATAAAAGGGTACATATATCCACTATATAAATTAATTAGTTGCATAATAATAAAATATACCTCAATAATGGAATATTGAAACAAGATCCCTTACCTAACATTTCTTTTTATTTTAACATGATTTAACCTAATTTATAATGGGTTTAAACATGTTATTAATTTAATGAAGAACCATAATTATATTTATAATATAACATGTGGTGTTTTATAACATATTATCACATGTTAAATAATAATATTTCTTTATTACCATTGATTCATATGTTACTTTTTTTGATGGATGTTTCATTATAGATGTTCCGGTTATTGAAAAAATGATATAGTTCCATAATATATATAATGATATTAAATTTAAGTATCATATTTTTTAATTTGATACAATTTTATAACTATTCATTAATTTTTTACATGGAAAATGAATCCCATCACCTCATAGATATTGTAGGTTGTACGTACACACGAGAAACATTATCATTACCTTAATGGGCGAAAGGGTTATAAATTAGATGAATTATTAAATTTTAAGCATTAAAATCATGTCATATAGATCATATTTATTCATTATTTTCATAATTTGAATTATCCATGTGATTTGGTGATGGAAAATGTTTTATATCGGTTTACAAGGTGGTAGTCCACCCTATATAAGGGTGATGGATTTGTTTCCCATTTGATGGAAAAGGTGTTGGATAAATAATATTCTATTAACATAATAAATTGTAAATATTTTATAGATACAAATATTACTATATTTTAATTTTCAATACCTAATTTAATGTGAAAAACTAATAATTAAAAAGAAATATCTTTGTGAAGATAATTACCGTCACAAAAAAGATCCTCATTTGGATCACTTAGTATGGACAAAAGGATTGGTACTTTTGGAATAAAAGAAGCTATATATTGTGTCTATGAGTTAAGGGGAGATATTTTGGTAGGTTTTTGTTTGAGATAAATGTATTGATAGGTATGATTAATTTAGGGGATTGGATTCCCTTTTATAATTGAGGAGGAGTGTCATTTTTTTATACCCAAAACTATTCAGTATTTGGAAGTCACTACCACCACATGATCTTAAAATAAATATACCTAATTGAGTGGTTGTAATCTTAGGTATATCCCCACCTCCATAAAAAACATGTTTAAGATATGTTATTCTTTATCCTCTATGTTTAAATTTTTTTTCCATATTATTTTTCCCCACTGTAATTAGTTATTAACCAACGTAATTTATCCTCCACATCAAAAATAAATTTACCAATATTATATAATTTGGACCCATTTATTCTTAATATGAAGTCAAATGTATCCTATAAAAATTACATGTTTTTATAAAATAAATTTTAATATAAGCACATATAATGTGAAAAACCCTGTTTCAACCAAAATCGTTGTAAATAAGCTTTACTGTATTTACTAATATTTATAACCGAAATTTAAGTTAAACATATTATATAATATTAATTATTATATTTATAAATATATAATCAATTTTAGTAATGCCAATTGACATATGTGGTGGAATTTAATTTTAAAATAAACCTACAAATCATGTAAAAAATTGGTATTCAAGATTCGAACTTTTCATGAATAAGATGATATTACATTAAAAATATTTTTAGTGATCAACATTATATATATTAAATTTCATATATATAGATATAAAATCTATAAATTTCATTTAAATTTTTTTTCATAGTTTTTATTTATATTAATTAAAGAAAAATAATATTATGCATATAAAAACATATCTTAGAAAAATATATTTTTGAGCCTAAAAATAATGTTATACCAAAATTAAGAATAAAAATGATAAAAATTTATTTATAATTTTAAATATAAATATGTAATTATTGTTTTTCTTGAAAAAATCATATAATAATATGGATTTTAATTACTTAATCTATTGAAATGAAGTGAGTGTTTTACAAAAAATAGTATTATTCACTTTTAATTGAAAATTTACACTTTCTAGAAAAATTCAAAAAAAAAATTCTATAATATAATTTTGATTTTATAATTTAAAAAATAATATTTGTTATATAATAAAATTTATAATAATATTATAGATTAATGATAAGTCGTATACATAAAATACAATATAAAAAAAATTTATGAAAATTCATTTTGAAGAATAAAATGACTTTATTAAAAACTTGAGTGATTATTTAAATATAATTCATTAATAAATTTTAATTAATTAGAAAAAAATATTTCACAATTTGATTAATACTATTCATATCCAACAATTCAACAGGTAGGTTTTAACAGTTATTTTTATATTTCATGAATCATTTAAGGTGAGTGTTGTGTGTCATATATGCTATCAAACACATTGCTTCTTTTAAAATACGATGTTTTTATATTATAACCAAATTCAAAAAATATAATCATTTTAATATTTAATTACACTTGAAAATCAAGGGTTTGATATTTTAAAATACCTTTTTGAAAACCCAACATCACAAAAAGGGTAAATAAAACCTCCACTTAAAATATAGAAAGAGAAATATGAAGGTCTTCTCGAATAACATATAACTAGGATTCCAAGTATGATAACAATGGTTGGAAGTGAAAATATGGACATATAAGAAAACAATTATTGAGAGTGATAGAGATAAATGATTATAATAAAGTGAATGATTCATAAATTCTCATGACCACAACAACATAAATCTATATTGAGCTAAATGACCTTTGAATCATTCGATATCCAGGAAATATGATCCCATTTTTTTCAATATCCTTTTATTAAAGGTGATGGGTTATTTAATATTCTATACTAAGAACATAAGGAAATATACATATTATATATATTTTTATTTCATAATCAAAATTTCAACCATTAGTTTTTCATTAGTCAATTTAGACTTCACCACTTACAAAAAAGAATGAGTATCAAAATAGATTTCTATGCATGAAGGACTAAAATTAAATTTTAATAAATTACATAATAAAAAAATGATAAACATGTATTCCAAAAATCTTTACTAAAATCATAATTATTAGAATAGGTAATCCAATAAGGATAAACAAAATACATTAATCTCTAAAACCTAAAAAGTGACACCGAGAATTTAATATATTTCATTCTATAAGTTCCTATTAGTATGGTAATTTTAAAAAATGTCATAGTAACCAGTACATCATATAGACCATCGGTATGTGCTCCACCCATGTCACCCTTTAGTTGTGGGTTCAAGCCCCATGACTATACCAGATAAGATGGGTTATCACACATCATGTGGTTTTCCCTTAACCAAAATGATATTAATATAATTTATATAACGTTCCAATATTTTAATGACCCACAATTACCAAAACATCAAAGATAAGATAAAAGAAGAAGGCTTCCAGTACCTTTAAACTTACTTCTATAAAATATAAATAAAATCTTACTTCACTAATTTTTTCACATATTCTAATCCAAGAGGGTGTATTTCTATAAAATTCTCACAAAATCTTCTTAATATTAATAAACTATTATCACATAAAACCTCATGAATTGGGATTTTAAAAATTCAAGTTATGTTAAAACATATACTCATATACTAATAATAGTATCCAGACCTATTACATTGAATTTACATGTCGAAATTAATACAATACTTAGACGCTACATAATTCATATAACCAAAATACCAATGGTAAAATAATTCTACAATCTAATTATTGAGTCATAGTATATAAATACATAAAAAAATTATTTCAACATAGTTCCTTAATTGGTGTCAGTGTTAACCATTAAAATATTTCATTGACATATATAATTCCTAGGTTTCCCAAATGTATTACAATGAACTATAATCGGACCTTTTGGATGAAATTTTTAGTCTCCACTGAGATCCCCACTTTTCCCATGATATTTATTATTCTATGCCATTATTTTCTATATATAAAACATTTTATTCTTCTTTTTATACATTCAACTAGTTTTCTTTTTACAAATTTATGACATGATGGGTATTGAGAATTATTTTCTCTATATTCTCCACAAATAACGATATTGGATGAACCCAACCATTTATTCATTTGTGAGTCCAAGAGATGGTTAATATTTAGGTTTTTAATCATATTTTAGGGTAACTTATTACTTATAATCATGATATTTTTATCTCCAATCATCATCTAATTTGGTTTTTCATAATCACTATAATTTCCATCATATTAAATGTTAATATGAT
The DNA here is from genome assembly GCA_963277665.1 of Viscum album. Taxonomy (NCBI): domain Eukaryota; kingdom Viridiplantae; phylum Streptophyta; class Magnoliopsida; order Santalales; family Viscaceae; genus Viscum; species Viscum album. The sequence continues at coordinate 952,788,494 of OY728143.1, read as the reverse complement.
TATTTTTGATTATATACATTAACTAAAACCAAAGATCCAAGTTTTAGAAATAATAATCATAGTGGATAGACCTATAATCATTTATAGGATGTCTAAATCATAATACCATATTCTCAATATTAGAAGAAAAAAAATTATTAACCTATTTCATTCACTATCATCATACATTGAAATCCATCAAAATGGTTTCTAAAGAATATTTGAATTATTCAAAGCATATCCTATGAGAGTTTCAAACCCAGTGCACAAAAAGGCTTATTAGTGTACACCTGGTGATGATCAATAAAATCCCAATGTTTCTTTTTATTAGTTATTACTACTTGGTACAATTGTTCCTTCACCACATTCACTCACAGTATCCATATAGGGATGTATTTCTAAAAAACCACCATAATATATTCTTTACTATAACATTAGGTTGTTTTTCTACACTAATAAATAATGTATACCCTATGGATATATTCCATAATATATTTTTTCCTATATCTAGTTCCCAAGGTTTCTACTAATCTTTCTATGATACCAACAATATAAAATTAGACCATATTAGCCTAGATGCAGTGGATACTTTACTACTTTAGAATAATATACTATTAATTGCATACCAAAATATATAATTATTTAGTAGTCTTGTTAAATTATATATATACTCAAACCATAAATTACAATTAGAAACAAGAAATAAAATATAGTGAGATTAAATATTATTCATCCTTAAATTTATTTAAATATTCCTCTTTCTAGTGTTAGGAAAAGGTAACAAAATAAAGGCGATATCAGTTTCTTAGAAAGGGTTAAGTATGGCTGAATCTGTCCTTAATCAATAAGAAATAATCAACATGGAATGATAAATAATTAAACATGCATGTTATTTAATCAATAACCTAACTGTCACTATTAGATAAGTTTTAATGAATATTTAATTTTAAATAATAAAAGCACATACTATAAGGTACCAGGATGGGAAATGGAAGCCGATGGGCCGGGAATTTAAAATTCATCGCATCATCGGAGAAAAATAATAGTGTTGACTCTAGTGATCTTATCCCGGTTTGTTCTGAGGACCACACATTGATTTGACAAAGCACAAAAATAAATCGAACATGTACCTTGTTCAGATATGACATTTGCAAGTCCATTGTAGGATGCCAACAACCATTTCTCGAAGACTCAAACATTGAATACCTCTATATCATCCACACAGGCCTCTTAAATATTCTCATGTGTCATTCGTTGGAATCCAGGTTCTAGCAAGGTACACCAACAAGATTTCTGAAGCAACGGTGATCAAGAAAATGCAAGAGTCTTCGATCCAAGAAGGATAAGCTTGATGATCTACCTTAATTCTAAGAATCTCTTTATAGAATCCTGGAGGATATAGAGGCTCTAAATTCTAACACATGAGTAGTTACATGGGGAGATCCTATATCTTAATTATATACGGAATATCTAAAATACTTAGTATGGGTTCCTGACCCCCCGTGTAATAAATATTCAAAGTATAAGTTTTATAAATATTTATTTATGAAAAACTAAATTCCTCCATAAATAATATTTATAATTTTATCACTAACTACAATATATATTATATATATATCACATCATAAACACGATTCTATAACTTGACTCACATCTCAGGAAATTATTAAACAAATCCTGGATATTTAAATCTGTTCGAATAATATTTTGTCTTTATATTTACATAATCACTTATAAATACTTGTTATAAATAAATTCAACAAATTATTCCAAAAAATAATTATTTAATAATTAATTTATTTCTTGGTGATCCATATAACATGGATAATACTCAGACCCTATGGCGGGCCCCACCAAGATCTATATTTCTATTCCTATAATGGGGGAGATTCTCAAAGTGCTATAGTGTGTGACCCTCTAGGTCCTTATCTCAATAGCAATGAATAATATATTCACCAATGAAGTGTGGGGTCTAGAATCCCATCAATGACCCAATAGAGATAAGGTAAAGTCCAAAAAATGACTACCTTCCTACAAAAATGGTCTGTGTAATATAATCTCTTCTTCATTGATATCAAAATAAAGAAAAATACACACTAGTGTTATCATCCTTTGTAATTATTCATTTAATTTGTTGATTTGTACGGATGGTCCTACCTTCCACTACCATGGCAATGGATTTAATGATGCCCCAACCACCCTATTCAACCAGGCTTGAGACACCTCTTCCACAACATGGAAGTGATAAATCTTATCTTGGTCATTCAATCAATTCAATTTCACCAAGTAAATACCCAACACCATCTACCTCGCCACGACTTCATTTACATGGTTTTTTACTTGCATGAAATCACACAATTAAATGATATACATTTATAATGATCTCATTTATGGAGATCATTACACATGTCCATAGATAGGAATGACTAATGACAACTAAAACATGTGGTTTTCCGATTATACGGGCCAGTCCTCATGATATCAATAACTAGAGATCACTATGTGCAAGAATCATGAGAAGAATTCAAAATACATATAATCCCCCTAGCAACTGATGGTCACACATCCTCTGTGTCCTTTAAAAATGATGTAACTGGACCATATGACATTACTTTAAGATTACTGTAATGACATCTTGAGGTTCTCATTATATCCTGGGATCTTCTATAACCCTTTGATATGACATATAATGTAAGGAAATTTCCATAAACAAAGTGGATTCATAAGTATCTACATTATTATGGAATGATAAACACATCTACATATAATAAAATAAATCATATAGTGGTAATCAATGTACAAAACATGTTGGGTTTAGGGAACACACTTCCAACAATCCCACTTTCACTAGAGCCAACTGCTAAGAGGTTTAAATCCACTAGCTCTCACAAGAGAATCATGGTTCTGTAGAGAAATGGATTTAGTCAGGGGGCCTACCACATTGTTCTCTATGTCTAATCACCTAAATGAAACTTCACATCTTGGAGTAAAATCCCCCAAGTGATGAAACTTCAGAAGAATATTCTTTGTCCTTTGGTGAGACCAGGGCTCCTTGGAAAGAACCAATACATCAGTTTTATCACAATATACTGGAACATGGTCTGCACTACTAGGAACAACACCAATGTCTGATATAAAGCTGTGTATCTAGACTATATCATTTTCCACATCGAAAGTTGAAATATATTCAGACTCTGCTATATGATTGGCAACCACATCTTTCTTCTAGCTTCTCCAGCTCACTCCCCCACCAATCAAGAAAGAGATGTAGCCTAACTATGATTTCAGATAATCATGATCTATCTAGAAACTAGCATTAGTGTATCCTCTCCCTACTAGTTCCTCATCTCCCCATACACTAGGAACATATACTTATTACACCTCATGTACTTTAGAATATATTTAACAGCTTCCCAATAAATATCTCCTAGATTGTCTTGATATATACCCACCATGATTGAAGTAAATTCAACATAAAACCTAGTATATAGCATGGAATACATGATAGACCCCACTTCTGATGCATATGGGATTCTATTTATTCTGTCAATCTCCACCTGTGTCAGTGGACACATTTTCTAAGAGATATTATCACCATGTGATATAGGTTACAATCCACTCTTGGATTGTTCCATGTTGTACCTTTTGAGTAACTTTTCAATACCTATACTTTGACATAGCCCAGGAAACCTTTCAGATCTATCTTGATAGATCTTGATACCTAGAATGTATTATTATTCACCTTTTTTCTTTCATGGAGAAGCACTCATTTAACCAAGTCTTAACTGACTGTAAGACTTGCACCTCATTTCCCATAATTAAGATGACATAAACATATAACACTAGAAAAATGATGTAATTACATTAAAAATTTCTATATACATAAGGATCACTTTCATTTTTATGAAACTAAATTCTATTATGGCCTCATCAAAATGAACATTCCATGACTTAGATTCCCTCTTTAAACCATAAATGGATCTCTACAGGTTGCATACTTTATTGGCATTCTTTGATATGACAAACCCGTTGGGTTGTGTGCTATAGACGTCTTAAACCGACATCCCATTTGTAAAAGTAGTTTTAACATCCATTTTCCAAATTTTATTATCATGAAAGGATGATATTGCAATCAATATTCTGATGAATGTAATCATTGATATTGGGTTGAAGGTTTCATCATAGTTGATAACCTAACGTTTCCAGAAACCCTTTGTATCCAGTCTTGATTTAAATGTATTAACCTCACCATCAATGTCCATATTAATTTTGAATACCTATTGGAATCCAATGGGATTTACATTAGCTATAGGTTCTACCAAAATCCCAACATGATTTTTTTCATGGACCCCATCTCAGAATTCATAGATTCTTGCCATTTAGTATCCTCTTTTCCTAATACTACTTCCCTGTATGTTAGAGGTTCAACATCCTCAAAGACTATGGTGTCACCTGACTCGGTGACAATAAAATTGTAATGTTATTTTTCTCTAACCTCTTGTGTATACCTACAAGTATTTTTTCCTTAGTAACAACTTCTTCTTCCACTTTCTCTTGTGGAGATTATTCCTCTACAGAATATTCTGTATTTGGAGAAGTAACTTCATCTAAGAAAATATTTCTATAGATATTTCCAATACAAATGTGTTTCCCTTATATAAAAATGGAGTATATTTCCACAAAAACATTTCTATATAAAGCATTATATAGGTAATATCTTTTAGATTTTTTAGGTTAACCTATAAAGATGCACTTGGTGCTTCTGGATACAAAATTGTTACCTAGTAATTTCTTGATAAATTACTCACATCCCCCAAAAATGTATTTGTATCAGATTGGGTTTATTTCCATACCATAACTCATATGAGATCCCATCTTCAGATTTATATGGTACTCGGTTAAGGGTATATGTTGTTGTCTACAAAACATATCACCAGAAGTATAATGGAATATTTTAACGGATAATCTATGATCTAACCATATCAAACAAGGTCATATTCCTCTTTTCAATAACACCATTCCATTGTGGTGTATACGGAGGGGTGGGTTGGGATACTATACCACACTCCTTAAAGTGTTCAATGAATACTTTGTTAAGATATTCTCTTCCTCAATCTGAGTGAAGAGATTTTATCTACATACCACGTTGGTTTTCTAATTCATTTTCGTATTCCTTAATTATATGAAAGGAATCAAACTATACCTCATTGACTATATATAGCACTACCTACTATAGTGATCAGTAAAAGTATTGAAGTATGAAAAACCACCCATTTCCTCTACTGTAAATAGACCACATACGTAAGTTTTTATTAATTCCAGTACATCATTGGATCTTTCTCCCATTCCTGAGAAAGGTTATTTAATAATTTTTTCCTACAGACAATCTTGAAATTCATCCAATGGTTCTAACTATACTGATTCTAAATACACTTTTTGATGTAATATTTTTAATAACTTATTGTTTACGTGACCAAGCCATAAGTTCTAATGGAGGGTGATATATGAGTCATGTTGGCTATTTCTTCATTGATTTCCATTATGGGGTTCATTATTTGAAGCATGTATAAATTTTTTTTAGGATTTTTCATACCACAACATATGTTATCCAAATAAAATAGAAAACATATTCTTCCAAACTTGAAATAAAATCCCATAGTGTCTAAACATGGCATATAGATAATGTTCCTTGTTACATAAGGTATATAATAGAAATTGTTTAAAACAAGAACCAAAATACTTGGCAGGGTTAGGTGATAGTCTCCCACTACTAAGGCTTCCAGACATGTACCATTTTCATATTGATTATCCACTTCACCTTATGAAAGCTTCTTGAACAATCATGGTTCTTTTATATGAATACAAATGTGTGAAACCAATGCCGTATCAAATACCCAACTTGTAGATAATGATTGATTGAATTCCCTAAAACAAATACCTGAAGTAGAAGAATCTTTATGCTTCTTCTTCTCATCTCTAAAATTCTTCTTCCAGTGGCCTTTAATGCCACATCCAAAGTAGATAGCTTCTTGATCATTACTCTACCTTTGAATAGAGAGGTTCACATGAGTATCCCATGGTGAAAACCTGGGTTACCATACGAATTTAATCATAGAAACATTCTTGGGGTCCTATGTAATGCAGGGATTACCCACGTCACTCTACTACCATGGGTATGTAATCTAAAGAGGGTAAACTTCTGTGCCCAATAGTTTTATCATACATTTATGAGGTATTTGGAAGATTCTTTAGCCTAATATCATAGGAAATTCTTGAAAAATATACTATCGATGAGGTGGTGAGAATTGATGGAAATGATTGGAGCCAAAGGATCGAATGCCTTGGGGTACCCCCCCCCCCACACCCCTTCACATAGAAGCTCATCATGCAGGATAAGGGCTCACCCAAGTAGAATGTTTCTATGTGGGCAGGGAGGTCATCTACATGCCAGGGTGGTACACGAACCTGAGAGGAGTCCCCATAGAATTCGACTACATGGTATCAGGATCCATCAGAATAGAATGGTGCTATGTGGGGTCAGCTTCCTCCTTCATAATATGTTGGTTCGTGGGGTAGTATTCCTACCTTGTAGTGAATCAATATGTGGGGAATGTTCCATCCATGTGGAATATTTATATGTGTCATAGATTTCTATCCAAATAGTGTTTTTCTATACATGATTTTGGATTGAGGGGGCATTGATTTTGTGCTTTCTGGGGAACAAATCCATGATGCATTTTCGGTTTTATGTTACAAATTAATTCAATTTTCTCCTCTTTTCATGTTATGTAATGAATTATACCAACGTGGAATCATCTAAAGAGTCCACATTTAAGTTTATCTCTTTTTTTCATGATTTTTTAAATTGTTTACCTCCCTAAAATCCATCCTTTCAACCCTCCCATTAGGGTCCTTTTATAGTGGTGTGGTGGAACTGGATGGATGGGATGCATAACATCTTTTTAATGGAGACCATGGAGAATTCCCAGGACCGCAGACGACTTAGTTTGTGAGGCATATTTTGTGGGTGTTGTCCATGCAACCTCATCCCATAAACGTCTTATTTCAAAGAGTATATTTGTTTTTAGGGGTGGAAATCACCATATTCATCGCACAAACAATCTTCTTTCATTATCAGAAACCAATGGTACGTCCACCTTTAGAGAATTGTTGATTTCGAGGAATGTTATGCAAAGCGGTGGGAAGTGAAGGAATTTACGATTCATGGTTGCGTCCCTCTGAACATTTTCTTCAATATTCCATTGAATTTTAATTATAACCTTTTCAAAATTTATTGAATTATCTTATTCTTCAATTTGGAATTTTTTGGACCCATCAAATTATCCCCATTATAATGGGCACTGAATATAATGAAGAGGATGTCATTTTAATGAAGAAGATATCCTCATTTGAGTAAAAGATTTTAAAATGATCAAATGTTTTCCTAAACTATGGGACTAAATAGACATAGCATGACTATTTCATGGTCCAAAATACATAACCTATAAGATTTAGTTTCTTTTCTATTATAACCCTAATTTTTTCTTAATACTATTATAATATTGGCTTAGCATTTGTAATATGAATTTTTTTCTTAGGCCTACCTTTATGGGTTTTCGACCTCACAAGAGTAGTGTAGATTTTAATATTTTTGTTGATAGATATTCTCCCAAAAACAGACATTGTGTTTTTGTATAGATCTAATACTCAGCTTCTACCTAGGTTCCCATTTATGTGTTTTCATCCTGTATAGTTTCATGCCACATTCGATAGGTAGTTTAAATTATTGAAAAATGGAAAACAATTTATGATGTTTTAGGTCAAACAACATTGACTATTTCTGATGTTTTAGGTTGAACATATTTGATCATCATTTACGAGGCAAGGTCCCTAACTAAGGATGATTGACCAAGGATGTCCCAACAATTTTCAAACATGGATGAGTCATTTTTATTGAACCTGAATTTATGGATAGTCGATATTAAACCTGATATGGATAATGTTAACCTTTGGGTGTCTGGAGTTAGGAAAACCCTCTTATGAGGATGAGTTTTTTTCTCTAGTGGAAAAGTGTTTTTTGGGAAACATATGAAATGTCATCGGGGAATTGTACGCATAGTCGAGTAGAGGTTTTCTCATGACATTGACTCTCCATTTCTGATGGATAGGTAATTTTATAGAAAGTTTGTTTTCTCATGTCCACCAATGGTGCCTTGTAAATGGATTATTATAAGAAAAGTATGAGGGAATTTTCATCCCTTATGATTAATGGAAAATCCTACATGTATGTAGCTTGGGTAAATTGGGTCATATCATAGTGTTGTTTAATGTCACGAAATCAGGATTTTTTGAGGTTTATGAATTTTTTTATCAAACAAGGGGAAACAACTCAACAAATTCATGGTAGTCTGACCAGAAATTCTCTTCCATGTTCAGGCATGAATGAAAAAGAAGTTGTAAACTGCAACCTGATCAGTTTTTAAATACATGGAATGGTATAATGTTTTTATTGCATTAGGGTATACAGAGGTAGGAAAAAAATCACATGAGGATTAATTTTTCTACAGTTGATAGGACTTTTGGGTGGAATTGTAGGAAAATATGTCGGGTCATTGTGTGCATAGTCAAACAGAGATTCCTTCAGGACACTGAACATCCATTTCGGATGGGTGTGGAAGGTTATGGGGATTAAAAATTCTTCGAGCAAAAATTTTGGTTCATGAAAGGGATATTCATAAACAAGAAAGGGACATTTCCAGTCATGGTTTCATAGTGGAAAATATGGGGTTGTTTTTCCTACACTAGGTTAGGGAGGTTCCCTTGCTCATAGTCGACCCATGAATAAAGACATAAAATTTTCATGCAGTTTAATGTGTTGAGATAAGGACATGTCTTTCATTCTCCAAACAGATCTATCTCAGGCATGGGTTTTAGGAATTTCATGAATACTATCTCACTTGTGTGGAATAGATCACATTGGACTCCACCATGCAGATTTATTTTGTTCTTGGAAGTATGGGGAAAATGCTCTTTATCATGCCTGAAGCCTCCTGCGTATATCTGGATCATTCACAATAATAGTGGGGATATTTACATTTCATGTCTATTTTCAGACTATAATATTTTTTTATGTGAATCCTATGTCAATTGGAGTCATTCCATACATAGGTTTTGACTTTAAAACCCTCTTTCATGAGTCTTACCCATATATAGAGAGTGTACATTTTCAATTTTGGGGTGGATGGACCAGGACGTGATGATACCTGGCATTTCTATGGAATGAAACCGCCCTCTATTTTTTAGATAACACAAAAATTAATTTCATGTGATTAGGACATGGTCCATTCAGTTTAATGTCATTTTTTCCAAATGATGGAAGCACAATTTATTGTCATGTTGTGGGGAATATGTTTTGAGAAGGTCATTGGTAACATGAATGAAAATCAAGATAGGATATTCAACTATGCTCTAGGCATGAAGGGGAAAGATGGTGTAAAATGTGATTCTATGGTTTCTTAGATTGTAAAGAATGTTGTGGGTCATGAAATCCATTAGGGAGTATGCAGATAAGAAATCCTATCATGAAGATTAATTTTTCACTTGTTAACAAGATCTTTTCATAGGAAATGTTTGTAAAGCATCGACGACACTGTGTGCATAGTCAAGAAAAGGTGTACCCATGACACTTCATGTCCATTTCCGATGGTTATAGTGATTTATGGAGATCTGATTTTCCTAAGGCATAGAGTTTAGTGAATGTGGAAGTTGTTTTAGTATACATATGAGAAATATCGAAACCACAATCATCCATGAGGTGTGTATCTCTATATATATATTTAACTCATATGAAGGTTCATTTTGATTTCTTGGAATATTCCTAATGTGGAATCCAAATTTGAGACCTTATGTGCATATCGGTATTTACGCATAGAAGATTGGTGAATTTTTTAATTTATTTTTTTTGTCATTTATAAATAGGCCTAGGGAATAAAGTCTAGAAATCAATATTTATCTCTTCAGAATATGAACCAAGCCATACATTGTTTTGCATACCCCATGACATTTTTTTTCATGCGGTCAAGATGAAGGATAGCTAACATAAAAGTGTAAGAATTTTGTGGGTGAGCCCAAATATATATACTTGGGCATTGCAACGTATCAAATAAGGATGCGAATCAAGCCAAAATTATTTCTAAATGGTGTCTCTTACTAAAGTCTAGACCATATGAATGGAGGGGGCATCTTATGCTTATTTTTTGATGGGGTAGGACCCGAGTCATGACACCTGGGTGTTGCTTCATATCATACGATGGGAGCAATAATGTATTACATAGTTCATTGAATGGGGTTTCCCCCTTAGGTCTGACCTTTACATGGGGGAGGGAATTTTTACCATCGCTCGTGGATGGGTCCATGTCATAGGGTCTGGGAGTCACCATTTATCTCGTTAGGATTAGAATCATGCTATATATAGTTCTTGGAAAACCACTTGTTCCGGTCAGACCCTTTCATGGGAAATATGTATTTTTAATTCTAGGGTTGATAAACATGGACATAAGAATATAGGAATGATTGCATATCCTATATATATAAGAATCAATACACATATAGTTCTTAGAGTTCCATATATCTTTACTACATGTGGTGAGGAAACTTGGAATTCCTCTTATAGAGTGTCATTTAGGACCAAATAGTCTCATTTTTTAAATTCATTGATTTCTTGTGAGGGTAGGCCCTTACGGAGATTCATATGAACTTGTGAGTTATGCTCAGTATGAGAAACATCGTGAGTCATGGGTTCCCTACAATTCATAGACATTTGAGTCTATAACAGGTCTGATTTGTATCATGGGGATGGATGGACGAGGATTTAGATTCCAAGCATCTTTACATATTCCATTGAAAAATGGGGATCAATCCATACATGGTTCTAAGAGAAACTCTCTAAATAGGTCTATCATGCATATAGGTAAAGGTTCATTTTTCAATGTTGATGGATAGTCCAGGATGTGGAATTCTAGAGTCACTATGTATCCTTCATGGGAAGGAATCAATCCACTCGTTGTTCTAGAAAATTTTCTCCTTGCATAGGCTTGGTCCACACATAGGGAGAGGGAATTTTTGTTTTGAATGGTGGATGGACCGGGATGTAATATATGGTCATATATATGTTTCTCATTATACTGAGAATCTTGTAACACATAGTTCTAGAGGAAGAGTGTTCCCATGTGGATCTAGCTCACATAATGAGACATTGGAATTTTTCCTTATTCCTGTATAAATCTGAATCATGTGAGATGAATCATTGATTGGAAGGCAATTATCACTATAAAGTTTTACGTAATTTGGTAGTATGATGGGTACCTTTTATTGTAATGTATTTTGGTTAGTATATATTCACTAAATAGTTTAACATCATATAGTGAGGATGTTTTTCACGTAGTCTGACATGATGCCACTAAGATGATTTTTCTATACAGTTTAACATGTTATGGTATATACATTACCCGTACATTTTATCATTATATAGAAAGGACATCAGGTGCCATGTAGTTTAAAATCATGTAGTGTATATGTTCACCTCACACTATTACATCATGTGATTAGGATGAAATATATATAGTTTAATGTTATGTGGATATGACATTTTTTCCTTTGGCTACATGAAATATTTCTTAAGGAACCTTGCATAGGTAGGAGTTGTGATGAACTATCCATGTATTGAAATCACAGAATAATATTCATTAGATTATACCTCATGTATTACATTTGGTCCTTCCCATTTTGGTTCCAACATTAGAGGGTTTTCTTCTTGGTATAATCAGAGTTCTATGGACCATCACCATTTCTCCATTGTGTATGTACTGAAGGTACACCTTTTGTCAAAGTCTTGTGCAATATGGTTCTGGTAAATTTATAAATTGTACAAGGTATGAAGTCTTTTCTCATCGAAATATTATAATTCATCCTGTTTTCTCTATGATTTCTCATATGTGGATAACTAATCAAAAATGGAAATATGGAGTGAGGTTAGTTGAACATTAATTTTTAGGACTACCTCTATTTTATATAATAATTAATACGAGGATTTCTGAGTAATGGTTTTGGTGGTAGTTTAGTAATTGAATAAGTCATGGAGGAGCTTATATGGACAAGAATTCTTGTCCTTATATAACTTCCTTTAGATTATATTGGGTATGGTCTTTTTTAAGTCCTCTATCTGTTTGTTAGTCGCTCTCTGATAATAGGAGGAATGGTTGGTTTTAATACTATACTCATGGTGAAACCTTTCTAATTTAGAAGACCGGGAATTTGGGTCTTTGTCTATCAGTATTGTATGAGGGACACAAAATCTACTGATGATGTTGGCCTTCAAAAAGTGGATGTTTTTTCTCACCCTACCTTCTTTAATAGGTACAACTTCTATCCATTTGGAAAATAAGTCAGTTCATGTGAAGATTTTTTTAATTTTTTGGAGGTAGCAGAGGGGGTATGGTCCTATGACATCTATTCCCCATATAAGAAATATCCAAGAGTACTTAGCTGTTTGAGATATCTTTGGGGATTGGTGGATGAAATTTCCAAGAACATGGTAGGAATGAAACTTCATGGTAAAGTCATTGTAGTCTTGGGTTATAGTTGGCCAGTAGTGTCTAAGCCATTGAATTTCATGGGAAATCCTAGATCCTGATTGATACGAACCACTGGCTCTATTGTGTACCTCATTCGTGAATGTAGCTTTCCCTTATCCATCAATTCACTTAAGAAGGATCCCATCAATGCCTCAATTATAGAGGGCCTTTATTTGATTTTGTCCATCGTATAGAACAAAATTAATTGCTCATCTCTTGATTTTCTCCCTCCGACCTCTGTTTAGGGGGAGTTATAGCTTTTGGATATAGTTTCTTATGGGAGTTATTGGGATAGTGGTAGGACAATATGGATTATAGATAAGACTAATATCATTTATTTATTCCATGTTGGATCAAATGAATGGAAGTACCATACGATAGTGGAAAATGATGATGATTATTTCATCACTGTCTGGGTTCTCCAAATCTATGGATGCATTTGTTAATACGCCAAATTTCATATTTTGAAACCATATGACATAGTTTAAGTTCAACTATAAGAATAATTCAACCATCATTCCTCAGATATGGTCAACAGAAGAGATGATCCTCTCCTTTTTATTGAGTATTCACTATTAAACTTCTTGTCATCCTTCTCTGAATCACATTTTATCTTCAGGTGTTCTATTTATACTTGAAATTCTATCCCCAGTCATGCATTGGGAGCCTAGTATTCTGATTCATTATTTGTACACCCCTTTGAAAATAGGATATAGTAGGGAATGAATGCCTTTGCCAGAGATTTGAGTATGATTCCCAGCCCTATCTTTTTTTATCATTGTATCCTCAATCCTTTTTCTTTTCAAGATTCTGGATGCACCATCAAAATGAATCTCCCATACATGGAAGTCTTCCTCGACATTATAAACCACTTCATCAGGTATTTTGATTTTGATGAATTTATATCCACTAAGGGGTTCTCTACCAATATATCTAATAGTGTTTGGACATTGATGGATTTTTGAGTCATGAACCATATTTCAAACTCATGTATAATGAAGTCCCATTGTGGAAAACGTCCATTCAGCGTTGGGTGGTTGAGAATGTACTTTTGTGGGTTGTTGTTCGATACCAAGTGGACTTAATGATGTATCATGTAGTTTCTCAACTTTTGGACAGAAAATATCTGTTCCAAAAATATTTTATTAATACTTGAGTAACATGTATTAGCATCAATCATGGTTTGACTAAGATAGTACATGTTTTTTTCACTACCATTGTTGTTCTTTTTCATGATTGGGATCATTCCAAAGCTATCAATTACCAAATGAATGGTTTCACTTTGATGAGTGGAATTATCACTGCAATACTTATGTGATATTTGTTGAGATTTTAGAATCCCTCCTAAAAATCATCATTCCATTGATATGCTGCCCCTTTCTTCATTAACACGCTAAAGGGTAAACATTTGTCGAAAATTTTGGATATGAATCCACAAATATTTAAATAAATGAATTAAAATTTTATTACATGGAAAATATATCCTTTTTGTTCTATAGTTTGACAATGATTCCATGATGGAGTACGATGAAGATGAGGAATTTTCCTAAGGTAACACCAAAATCACACTTCAACATATTCACTTTCAGTGTTTGATATCACAATTTATTGAAGTCTATATCAGGATCTATTAGGAGTTATGAAAATTAATTTAATTTGAACCCCATATCATCAATATATAATTCTAAAAACTATCCTCTAAAGGGAATGAATATGTGATTCAAGGTGTGTTGGTATGTGGCACTGACATTTTTCAGACCGAAGGTTATTATGCTATACAAAAATACCCCCTAGGGTGTCTTAAAGGTTGTGGGATATTCATATACTTGGTCCATTTGGATTTTTTTGTATCCTAAATAGTCATCAATGAAAGGGAGATCTTGATTTTCAGAAGTCGCATCGATCAAAAATGTTATAATCGGGACTGGGAAATCATCTTTCAGATAGTATCAATTGAGATATTGGAAATCAATATAGACTTTTAGTTTTCTTTTCTTATTTTTTATGAGGACTATATTGGTCATCTAGATCGGGTATTGGACATCGTGAATGATGATGGATATAATCAGATTTTCGACTTTAGCCTTTATTTTTCCACCATGTGTCAGGTGAGTTATTCTGGTTGCCTGTTTGTAATCCCTATGATCATCTAGAAGGCATATGTTGTGAGTGTCCACTTCCTGAACAAGTACTATTATTTTTTATAGTTCCATAAAAAACTTCTTGAATATTACATAGGAAGTATTTTCATAACTCTTTCTATTTAGAAGTCACAGTCACACTAATCATATTGGGTCATGGTACTTCTTCTCTAACCAATTATATTTCCCGGAGTTCATCAATAGTGGTAGAAACACCCAATTTGAATGATGGAAAAGGTTTTAAAGGTCTTATTTTTCCTCCTCTTATAAATAGTCATCATATTATTATTTTTATGACCATGAAACAATACTTGAGATGCACACTCCATAGTTATGGGAAGGTTCACATTCTTTGCAGTCGGAAGTTGAAGCGACTTCTTCGAGCTTGACAGAAAGCCTGGAATTTTCAAATGTGGATGGAGTGAAGGAATGACAGGTGTATTCCTTGTTTTATTTTTTATTGGGTGAGGGAAGGATTATCTCAAGACATGAATATTAATTGAATGAATTAATATCCAAGCACTAACTATTTTCTTGGGAATTAATGGGATTTTCAACACTATTGGGCTCAATGGTCATGGAAAAAATCATGAGGAAAATAGAATACACATCTGAATTTTAACTCATGAACTCTATCTGATTGATGGTAAGTAAATATTCTTCAATGATATTCTGGAAGAGGTCAGTGGGGACCACTTCCAAACCATTTTGGGAGGTGACCCAATCAATTCTATAGACTAAAGGATACTTCCCTTTCTACTAATAGAATATTTTATCAATATAGTGTAAGTCAAAGGATTTGACTGGGGCCTTATGGGTGTGAAATATCCCATTCTATCCAATAAAACAATATTTAATTCACTGATGTTATGATGAGAGAATTGCTTCAAGCTAATGCGGCCAGGGCCTTCCCAAAAAGGACCTTGAAGTCCATGTTATACCAAACCCCCAAAAATTATTAGTTGGAAATGAGGTCGTCGAACCGTGTCTTGGGATTTATTTGGGATCATGGATTTTACCACTTTTTTCATAGTCTGATAGAGTTGTGGTGAATGGTTTCAATCTATCCTCATTATAGCCCAACTGATGAAGTGTTCACTATCGGATGAGATTGACCCCATATCAATGGTCAATAAATACTTTTTGGATCTCAACAACATTCATCCTGATAAGAACATATAATATATTTATATTCCCATGGATGATGACATCTTTGTTTGGATTTGTGAACTATATCAATGAGTGACTTCGTTCAGGATGAGTCTTTGTATGTTATACTTCATTAGTGGCCACTTTGACTTCAAACTCATTGGGGATTAGAAGAGCCTCTATGAGTGCTTCTATAAGGTAGTTGGATAAACACAGAGCATCAATGATTTACATTTTGGATAGTATTGAGGTGAGTTTCATTAGGATATCATAAGTATTGTCTATTATCAAGTGCATACTAGAATGGGGATGCACATTCACATGAACATTAGGAGCTTGAGCATTTAATGATGATGGTTTAGCCCTTGGAACATGAGATGGTGAAGCTTCCATCCATTGTGGGTTGGGTCATCCAGGTCCTTCCACATGCTAAGGGAAATTTGATACCTTCTCTTCTTCTTATGGTTATTCTAGAAATATTTCACCAGTGTTTCTTCTTGTAGGTTTGGGGGTGTCTCCCTGATCCTGATGGGTCCACTTGAGTTCTCTTCCCAGAGATTATACAACATTGATAGCTTGAGCGGGGGTGAGGAAAACAGTTTTATTTCAACCGTATTTGTGCCTCCCTTTATATCCATAGGCACTATAACCTCTTCCTCCAGCTCACTGATCGGGTGTGGGTTACTCAAGGTTCATAGCCATAATCCTCATTAATGAAGGTATCAAGTAAGGGGATGAAATTAATGGAACTAAATATCAACTCCTCTTCTGAAAATGGCTCTGCCTCATCATCTTCTTTGGGTAGTGGAGTTTGTTGGTGTTGTGCTCATGCTTTTATATATGATAGAATCAAATATAATATGGTTAATTCGAATATCGGCTTCGACGTGGTATTATCTTACTATATATTCCCTCTGCCTTTCTGGATGAATTTATTTTAGGATAATCGACCCTCGGAGTTTTTTGGCGCTGAGGATGTCAGTTGTGTTGTATTACGAGTTTTTGGGTTTAAAATCAGTTTCTTTAACTATGGTTGGAGTATTCCATAAAATTATTTTTACATTTTTGAGTCATCCAAATATAAATATAATTTTCATTTTTTCTAACAGCCTTTTTCTACCCTCATTCATCCAGGTCAACGGTAGCAACATGGGCCACATGAACTAGTGGCGGTATCAGCTTGAAATATCCAGAATCTATCATTCTTTACAAGATTTCCTTGAAGAAAAAACACTCATGAATTATGTTTCTCAGTATCCAATTGATGGAAAAATAGTCTAGTCTGTTTTCGAGACCCACCTCACCGGCCTATTTTGGTTTAGACATACAGGTCAAGCTGCAGTTCAGGGAAGCAATGAAATAGCTACATACATTGTCATATCAGAATGGGTAAATGTGGCCCTTTCATTCCTTGAACATATTTCTCATAGCCCCCCTTCAAACTTCTTATTGAGGCGGGGGTTATTATTGATATCCATGGGGGACTGTATAGTATGGGGTAGGCCTTGGAGCAGGATAAAGTTCCAGGGGTGTCATGAACGTAACAAAAGATGTATCAGCCATTCTTACACATTTTCTTGGGATCGATTAGCCAATCTAAGACTTTATAATGGTCTGTTGTAAATATGGAAAATTTAAGAGAAATATTGAACCCCCCATATATATTTCACTAGAATGAGTGATTTATATAGCTCATCACAGAGGTTGTCTATGCACAAAGAAAGCATCTCATCCTGAGGGAATGAAAAGTTCAATGCGTAGGTTAGACATTTACTTATTGGAATGAAGTATAATACTCTTTCCTTTTATAACTATTTATAGTTTTTATGGTCACTAACTATTGATTTTGGAAACATGGAGCTGAACGAGAATGGAAACAAGAATCATACATCCTCCCATATTATTATCGAATGAGCTAGAAAATTGTTGTACTATACAAAAGATGATCCTTGTAGAGTTTCCATGAAGCATCTAAGCTTTACTACCTCTTATTTCTCTGGGGTTATAATCACGGGATCATAGTGAGATGAATATTAAGATGTTGTTTTTGGTCACCTGAGCCATTGAACACTAGGAATATAGGGTTCCTAAAATTTGGTAGTGTCATGGTGCTTCTCACCCAATCAGGGTAAGGTTTTCATTTTGGTTGTACTGGAGCATTCCTCCCTTCCATGGAATCCATTAAAGCTGCTAATGACTCACTGGTATTAATAATCCATCGATGCATGTCATGTTGATCCTGATCATGGGTGGGCATGGTAGAGTAATTTTTGAATGTGTCACCTCTATTGGTATTTGAGGTGGACACCAGGCTGGGGGAATTGTTTTTATATTCTCCTGGATGTGTTTCGATTACTTCCCAATTGGAGGGAAATATTTATATCCTTTTGGGATTGGATTTTGGTAGACTTATGATCCTAGCACTATCTTGGAAAACAATTGTAGCCTTGCTTCATTTACCGGGATGAGCCCTTGTGATAGAAGCACACCAACTGGATGTCTATGGTGAAGATCTACCTAAGGAACATATCCAGTTAGATGGATTCCTCCAATAATCGTATCATTGAGTCACCTAAACTCTTTCATTTCTTCCACCATCCAATAAAGTCTCTCCTCGAGTTTTAGAGACTCTCTCACATTTGGAGGAGGTGGTGGGTTTTATGTGACCTTCCTTTTATTCTTCTAGCTAATGGGAATATACTGGGTAGGTAAAAAGGGTTGTCCAATGGGGCGTCCAAATTTATGGTGGCCCTCTGGTTTCGGGTATGCACACCTCCAGGTTCAGTGTGGATCAGGCTCTAGGAGAAACCATCCTCGCCTTTCTCTTCTATATTTGCATCATATTTTATATTTTCTATAAGATTTACATACATGAAATTTACTATTTCATAATTCGTTATGGGTGTCTTAATAGTTAATGAATCGTAGGATTAAGTCCATAAGGCTTTAATTTATATAATTTATGGTGAAATGGAATTAATTCCATAAGGATTTAATTTATGTGATATGTGACAGCCCAAGATTTTAAAAGATAAAAATCAATCATAACAACATATATGACATGTAAAAAAATATTATTTGAGAATGTGAAACCCTATGGATTTATTATATATATATTTTAAATAAAGTCAATCTCTATGACACATTGTGATGCACAAAATACGAGATTTAAAAGAAACATGACAATCTATTAAAATGTAATTATTTAAAAATAACCATTATAACATGCACTTTTGTTGGTGGGAATGAATAGGAGTAAATATGTTATGATAATTATATGGTTAAAATATCTGTAAAATAAATTCATGAGTTATGTGTTGTTTATAAATTAAATAAAAACCATTTGAATGAAAAATAGATGTTTCGGGAAAAAATCTATTTTTCTAAAAGGTTGTTTAGTTATTCTTTGCACACATAATTTAAAAATATATTTTAATTTTTTTAAAATTTATTTTAGTGAATTAATTTGTTTTGGAAATAATATTATAAATATTAATATATAGTTTAAATTTGATCTTTTTAGAAAATATTAAATTTTCATTAAATAGTGAAAATAAAATTTTTATAAACTTTTCATTTTTTTGAATAACTAATTTCACATTATTATTTTAATTTATTTACTATTAAAATAAGTATAATTTAATATATTAAATAAATTTAATTACACCAAAATTATCTTCATATAATATTTTATTGTAATTTTATTTTTAGGCTCTCAAAAACCATTTTTCTTAAAACAATTTTAATGTTTATAATGTTTATCTATTTTAGATGTATAAAAAACCATAATGAGGATGGATTTAAATTAAATATTTATTATATATATATATGAAGAATTTAAATTCATATAATTCTGATTATTTTTCATATAGTTATTATGAAATCGTTTTTCCTTAACAATATTTTTCGTGAAAAACTATTTTTTTTGATACATCATCAGGTACAATTTAAAATTAAAATTTTCAAATTCTATGAGATTAATTTAGAAAAATGGATACCATATTTTCTAATGACCATGATTTATATTATCCAATAGGTTCAATTTTTTCCCCAAAATTAATAGTTTAAATTGTATAAAATATTATCGTGGTTAAAGTAAAAATGGGTTTATATATGGTTAAACTAAAATGATAAGGTTAAATAATGACCAAAAACGTTTCAAATTACAATTTAATTATTTAATGTAGATATAATAAATTATAATGTTCAAAAATGGTCCATCTTGAAGCCTCGTTTCATGATAAAAACATACATTGAATTGTTTATTTTTTTAAAAAAAATCATGTGTATCCTACCCCCCCATACAAAAGGACACCAAGTCTCCGATCCATTACACACAGACAAAAATCCGTCAATAAATTCCCAAATAACTTCCCTACTTCCCCTTCATTATCATATAATCATTTAACTTCTCATAAATCCAACGAATGGAGGCTTTAGTGATATGAAAAATAGGTTTACCTAATAAAGTGTAACATCCATAACTGAGGGTTTTATTTAATTTCTCCTTCCACATATATAAAATATTATTAAAATATTATTAAATATTAACCTCATTATATTCCATGTACTAAGAATTTTTTATGCTATTTTAAGGACTGAAACCCATCTTCCCCCCCATCAAATGGAAAACCAAATCATTGATCGTGTGGACGGCGGACTACCACCTCGTGAACCGACATAGTTTATTTTCCATCACCACTTATTATGTATGAATAAAATTATGTATCTAATGTTTATATAAAATAATAATAATGTAATTATTTTTCTATAATTATAAGGTCACATAAAACTCATTACTTTTCATTCTATAAGTAATTCGATAGCATCAATTCTCTGTACGGTGGACTACCGCCTCATAGAGTGATGTGATTCATTTTTCGATTACACCTTACAAGTAAGGTAATATGGATTAATATTATGTTGATATAATATTTTATTTGCATATTAATAATTATGTAAAATAAATATATAATAAAATTTCTTACCTTACCATCAATTGAATAAATGATAAAAATGTTTATGTCTATAAGTCAGACTAACGCCTCACGAAACGATGTGATTTGTTTTCACCAGTTCATTATATGGAAGAAATAAAGGGTAAATTTAATGAATATATATGATATAAATGACAAGATATTGATTATTTAAAATTAATACACAATAAAAATTCTTATTCTTTCACCTGTTAAAAAATTATAACATCTCTCATGTATATGTACGACATATCATTCCACGAAGCTTTGCGATTCATTATTCGTGGTCAAAATTACATAACGATTCTAAATATGTATATAATATAAAATGTGATATTTGTAAAATTAGAATAATTATAGAGATAATGTAAATATAACCTATTTTTAATATTCCAAACATCCATGATAAAACATGTAAGTTAAAACAATTCAATTAACACCTAAAATAATAATGATAGTGAATGATTGTTAATCAACAGGTGATACGATGTTATGAAATAAATTATATATGATATCATAAATATTAATATATTTTTATTATAATCTCATAACATGTTTAAATCCACTATATTTAATATTCAATATTTCACAACTACATGAAAGTGCACTATAAGGGGAGTTCTTAACTCAATTTTCATTCATTAGGTTATATGTATATATCGTTTATTATATTATTAAAGGATTATGTGTGAAATGAATTATAATTGATTTATATTTTATTTAAAATTTTATTTGCACGTATATACGTTTTTTTAACAAAATCACCCCATTTATTAGCTCCCACATCAGTTATACAGTCTTTTTAATGGTTTCATCTAAGACTTCCTTCTTTGATACAAAATTTATTTTATCGGGCTAATTTATTTTTAATGGTGTATATACAACCCCTTTACATTATAAATCATGAATCATTACTATGTCATGATATTTTATGTTACAATTTATATACATCATTCATGGAATGTAATGAATCAAAGTTTACCAAAGTGGTAAAGGTTTTTATTTTAATCTCATTTTAGTTGGGATTGCTTATGCTTGAATTTCCATTAATGTAAATTATTTGATCAGTATCTAATAAACCCCTTTTATTTCACTATACTCAAGTAACTCATCAATGATTTATGTAATTTTATCATTTTACAGTATTTGGTAATTAAAATTAATGATAATTTTTTTTTCAAGAAAATCATACATCATTTCACTCTTAGTTCAAAAATCAATTTTCATCCAATATTATTTTTAAAAAAATGTTTGAAAAAAAATTTTAATATTATTTTTCAAAACAATATTTACCATTAATTGGCTTTATACTAATTAAAATTAAAATGAATATTCATGTAATTCTCTAAATAAAGTAAATTTTACAATTTCTAACAAAAATTTGAGAGGAATATTTTTTTTTAATTTATTTGAAAAATAAAAAACTCATCTAACATCATGACTACTTAATGTTATGAATCTTACTTCTTAAGATTAAAAGGTTATTATCAAAAATAATTATTTTATTAATGAGAAACTTTTTGTTATTAAATATGTTTTTTGAAAATGGAAATGACATTTTCCTCAATAAATGATTAAAGTGTTCTTTCAAAAATCATTTTCCATATTAGATGAAATACATTAATTTTAGTAAAAGGGAAATGTTTATTTTCCACAAGAACTTTTTTTATCTTTATAAAATTATTTTCATCAACAAAAAACCATTAATGTTATTGATTTATTCTAAACCATTTATATATCACTCTCAAATATATACCTATTTTATTATACCTTCCATTAAGGATGTAATTCATTCCTTATATCCCTCTTTGAAATTACTTATTTTTGAAATCACTTTTGAACATGATATAAAGAAATATTATGAAACCCAATTTCGTTAAATGGGTAATTTTTATTTTTTACTTCTTATGATTAAAGTAATTCTATCAAATATATATGAATGTAACTGAAATGAATGTGATCTGTGGGCCTAGAATTATATATCCCTCCAATTTATTTAAAAGTTTTTTAGCCTCATGAGATGTCATATTTGGTATTAGAGAGTAAACTAATACATTATTGGACTCCTTCCACCCTGTGATATTGTCTCGATAGTTATAATTGACTTATGTTTATGTCATATTTTATGTCACTTACAAATTTGATATTATTCAAATATATTATGATACCATGTTCAATAAGTTATACTTTCATTTGATTAATCATGGGGATTAACTTTTATGATATCATGTTGTAACTTTTACTCACATGTTATGTTTCCTTGTCATGTTTGTTCCCGTACTGGGTATTTCAACTCACTAATTTTGTTTATGTATTTCACAGGTTATCCCATGAATTTTTAGGTGCTCAGATGGATTATAAGAGTTTATAATTGATAATAAAATAATGATGTCAATGTTTAAGTTTCATTTTATATAATATGAACCTAGCATTCTAAATACATAAGGACTGTAGGATCATAATGTTGTATTAATGGATATTTATATCTAAGAACCATGTAATAAAATGTGTAAAGGGATTGGGTCTTTATAGTTGGTATCAAAATAA
Organism: Viscum album; assembly: GCA_963277665.1. Classification (NCBI taxonomy): domain Eukaryota; kingdom Viridiplantae; phylum Streptophyta; class Magnoliopsida; order Santalales; family Viscaceae; genus Viscum; species Viscum album. Next base: position 952,765,070 of record OY728143.1, on the reverse strand, counting down.
AGGTTTATTTAACCTTTTAAAAATACGATGAAAAGACTATAACGAGATCCCAAAGTAAATAAATAAGGAAAAGATGAAGTATAAGTATAATGATAACTCTACTTATAAAAAATATCATGGAATTTTGTTGAGGTTTAGAGCAAGTGGTTCCTAAAAAATTACATCATTGTCAGATACTATAAGTGGATGTGGTTCTTGGAAATATTTTCCTCGTGGTAATAAATATAAAAAAATAATTTCAAACATTACTCAATAATTACCTATTATTATAGAATGATCTATACAGTGTACATTGTTTTACACTTTTGGGAAGATATTCTTTGGAAATTCAAAAATACATTATGAATAATCATGAAAATTTTGAATAGATGACGACAATTAATGACATAGGAAAAACCTAAGGTGTCTAATATTGAGAAAAGGGTGTCATGATTTAAACATTCAATAAATTATTTATCAGGATTATGTGGTTCATGACTATGATTATTATTTCATATACTATGCTTTGTGTTTTTAGTCAATGCATAGAATAAGATGAAACATGTTAACACTTAATGTGATGGAAACTTTAGTGATTATGAAAAACCAAATTGGTTGATTATTGTAGAGAAACTTATTGTGATTTTTTCCAATTAACTATAGAGGTATATGATTTATAATGTTAACTTTGTGGAGATTCCTAAGATGTCAAATAAAATAAGGATGGATTTTTATGGATTTTTTTATGGTAATGATAATAGTTTAAAGGAGATTCATATTCATACATGTAATGAAGGTGGGAAGAAGAACCTATAATAATATCTCAAACGGGGGGCAATATGTTTTCAATATAGAAATGGAGTTCATTTAGAAAATAATTTCCATGTAATTTTATATCTTACATGTTGCGAACTGGGGCATTATCTAAGTCAGTTCCCTAAACTAAGGGTTATCCCCTATACTATAAAAAGACCTATTTTATAAAAGATCATTGAATAAAATGGGATGATGTATTTATGTATTGGGATTCATGAATTTTTATTTTGTTGTATATTTCGACCAATGGCATTTTGTTTATAAGAATTCCGAAACATCTAAAGATTGAGATAATTTCTGATGAATATATGTCTTCATTAACTGATGTTTAATGATCTGACCCACCAAGGTCCTCCTGGATGATGGAAGTCCGTCCCACCACAATCCCAATCCAACATCCAATAGGTCATTGGAAAGAGATTATAAATGAGAAGGAATAATTATAATGGGAGTCCATTTACTAAATAACATGTATCCACACACCAAACCATCTCATTGAAGTATTTCAGAGTAATATAAAGTAATGAATGTAACATCTTGAGAAACATATGGAAGGAATAAACATTAGGGAATAAAGTATAGTAAAACATCATAAAAAATGTGTACAGGGGAAAATACACTCCTAAATAGAATTGATATCCCAACTAGAAAATAACTAGAAATAAAGAAATCTAAGAGAGTCGTTCTATAGATATCTAAGACCGACCATCATATATAGTCAATACACCAAGGTATCTATATTCTCTAATATAATAATCATTGATCTATTAGTCATCTGTATAAGTAGTGACATGTACAGGAAAAGCCCATGGAGGGTGAGTATATACATACCCTATAGGATTCCTCAAAACCAAATGGAAGAGATAAAGGAAAAAAAATATTCTTCTCAACCCCAACCAATAAGGAAATGAACTCCATCAGATACACATTAAAATTATCATGCATAAACCCAAAAAAGAGATAAATGTAATCTCCATCTCATATCCCAATTGAAATTGATGAGTTTGACTAATTCTAAGGAATTCTATCATTGATTCCCAACATCAATCATTACCTCACCAGAATACATGTGGAGGTGATTTCATTTCACAACTACACTAAATAGTCGAGGGAGAACACATATCCATGGATGGCCCACATCCCACTAAAAGATAAAGGCAAGGGAGTACCACAGTGAAGGTAGAGAATATGTGACCTATTTTAAGGGGAGTACAAACCCTAACTATTTAAAGAAATAGGTAACCACACTTTGGTGTGATGGGGGATTAGAGACGTCAAAAATACTCTAATATCCTACAGAACATGGGCTTGGATATGACATGGGTGTACTGACTGTGACATTTCTCCGATATCATGATGAACCCATGTCATAATGTGACATGGTAGTATAAACCACAACATCTCTAAGAGATAGTATAAAACCCTATTCCTTGAATAAGTTAGGAGTACTAACCCTAGCACCTATTTTATTGAATAGAGAATCCGAGATCTAGTATAACTAGTGTGTACTATCATGAGTATCTATTTGATGATCCTTCCTGAGCACTTCCATCACCAAGCATTTCCTCAGTAAGAATATTTCTCTGAAAATATCACATCACATTCCAAAAACCACTATGAAGGACTCCATTGAGTATAAAAAAGAAAAACACTCTTGGTAGGTTACTCACAGTCCAAAATATAAGTCAATAAAAGGACATACATTGGGTAAGAAATACATATAGGAGTACATGGTGCGTATAGTTTCCACATGACATGTGTACCAATTTATTTACCTAGATGTGTTATCCATGTAAATGGATATATATATAAGTTGTATCTCAGTACATTGTGTGTATTTTTGTGATACATGACATATATGACATCCTTTGAATCACAAATCATGTTTATATATTCATTCCCATGCTCATGTACTTTGCTACAACGTGTGTCCATCCACACAAGGGCCTGGTCATTTACATCTAACACATAGCTTGGCAACATACTCAAGGTCGCATGACATATATGCTGAACTACATTGTGTTTGATATTTTACATCCCCATAAACCCCAAAACTACAACCAAGAAGCTACATTCTGTGTGACCTTTTGGAATACATGGTGTGAAGTCATGATTTTCATAGATCTCTCCTATGGTATAAATATTTGAACTGTTCGTAACGAACCTCGACCATTGACTACCCAGAATCGGTGGGTAACGCTTCTAGCCATTATTTACTGATATCTAAAGGATGGAAAATAGAATCTGCAAATCTTCTCAAAGTCTACATCGCCTCTATCACCCTTAGTTCCTCACATCACTACCCATCACCATTTAAGATCTATGATCAATTAATAATCCCACAAAATCTTTATGGATCTACCTATAATGCATTGATCTAGTCATTGTTCACATGCACACCATGAATCTAGGTGTTTGATCATGCTCAAACCCACCAACCAATGTCGAACCATGGACATGTATTCCAACGATGAAGAATGTGATGATCATTTGGGGGAATGGTGCAAGAACAATTTTGAACAAATAATTAGTTAAAATTTATTGTCCAATAATCATAAATTAGGGATATCTGGGGTTAGAACCTAGAATAATTCAACAATTAAAGGAATAAAAAATTTCTTTTTCATGTGGGCTCATGTGAAGAGTGGAAAATGGAGATCAAGAATATTAGATATAAAAAATTAAGTATTTTAATCAAAAGAGATGTCCATGTGGGGGAAAGGTGCATGAACAATGTTGAACACATAATTAGTTTAGATTTATTGTCCAATAATCATAAATTAGGGATATCTGGTGTTATAACCTAGACTAATTCAATAATTAAAATAATAAAACATTTCTTTTTTCATATGGGCTCATGTGAAGTGTGAAAAATGGAGATCACGAATTTCAGATATAAAAAATTAAGTATTTAAATAAAAATAAATGAAATTAACAATTGGAATGACCAGCCATAAAAAATGAATGATAATTGGGGAAGGATGTGTTCTCTATTGATGTAAGGATCTTGTTGTGTTCACTTCTTACTGATACACCTTGATATGATCAAACACCATCCTCTGATCTGGATCCTCCAATTAAGGAAACAAAATATCCTCAAAATTCTCTCATGGGATATGTAGGCTGACTAGGAGAATTTAAATAACAATGAATATATAGCGGATTTCAGTTCATGAGTGTTTAAAATAAAATAAATAAAATTTATCATATATTTAAATTAAACCCACTATCAATGACTGTCTCAACTAGTTTTCTAGTTCCAACCCTCCTTAGGATATGCATGGAGGAAAACCCACATTATAGACTCAAAAATTGTATTAGATTTTAGATCCAAGGTTCCTCAAAGGAGTTATTTCATGATTTCTTAAAAACCACATTCGTGCGATTTAAAATGATATAATATTCTTAAAATATCAATTATGGGATCACTAGGACTATGGATAACACACCGCCATAGCTCCTAGATCCAAAAATATTTCTTGAAATATGTCATAATCTTGTAATGTAAAAAGAGAGACCTACCTTATTATCCCTTAAAGGATTTTCTTCCACAAAATGAACATACTAAACAAAAACGTATGTATAATGACCCAAAATCTAGATCTCCCATTCCCCAGATATCTATTGTATACTCTCATACTAACAAAACACAAGAACCATTGGAATGGTCAATCCTCACATGTTATTATCCTTTCCATCCCCAATCACTACATGTTACTCCATGAATGTGGATCCATACTTGATGTATAGATCACCCCAGTCAATTGCATGCATGGGATAATTCATGTATCTCCTAAAATGTGACAAATAGAAGAAGTCATTTAACCACTCTAACTGTGATTGTAAGGCAAGGTGGTAGGAAATCTCTCCAAACCTTCATGGGATCTCAAATATCCTCATAAACCTCAGGGATAACTTGCCTCCCAAGACACACCACCACAATCCACTTCATGGGGAGACTCTCATGAAAACATGGTCTCCTTATGTGAACACTAGGGGAAAAAATGTCAATATAGGTAACATTTATATCATCTCTAGGCTATCAATATAGGCAATAGATAAGTTATACGTTCTTAGTCAGTACTTGCACCATCTTTGGACCAACTAGTGATGTCTCTCTAATATCAGTCTAGTACAAGGGTGGATGATAGGGTCTCTCATAAAAGGACTAAAAAATATCCATTTTTATCATAGTGTGATATAAGTAATTATAAAAAAACTCTACTAATATAAATTAATACACTGAACATAATCCAAATTAAAAAACACAAGCCCTCAACATATCCTGCATCACCTGGACAGTGCACTAAATTTTCTCATCCATCATGGGGTAAAATTACATAATCATATGAAACTAGGTCCCAAATGTATCATATATTCCCTCCAAAACTACGATTTTAACTACATGTCTCATTCAAGGACAATTTTTGAGGGTACCCCATGGATCATGATGATTCTTTACACATACACCTTTCACATACTCTCAATTGAACGCTTCACATTGATGGAATGTAAGTGCACTAACTTCATAAGTCATTAAACTATCAACAAGATGGTATTGTGGCCTCACATATTTTATTGAAGACCTATAACATAGTGCATTTATATTAAATCCAATTTCCACTCTTGGATAAAAATTGTTTTTGTGAAACCTACCAAAACCTAGTGTTTACCTTCACCTACTAATATGTGAGACAACAATTCTTGAACTCGAATACACTCCACCTCATTCCAGCCAACCAAAATTCCTGGTTGGTTCTATGTGTACATATTACCTTCTTATAGAAGAACATGTAAAGGATAAATTTTAAATTACCTCTTAAAATCATCTCAAATCATGACTATAACCACTATACATACCTGGAATAGAATTATTCGTTTTTCCCCTTCACAAAATCCATCTGGTGAATTTACTAAAGATAGCTCACAATCAACCTCAAAGTAGATGACTCCCTACTGATACACACCCACATGAAAAATATTTTGATGATTCAACACCATTGAATGAAGATAAGTTCTACCCCTCTCTTCCTACCATGGTAATCTATAAGGAACCCAACTTCTATGATGCCTCCTACACCAAATGATAACGAGACATCTTGTTAAGGGCATCTGCCACCTTGTATCCCTTCCTTTGGGTATTGACAATATTGAAGTTTTAGTATTGTAGGATCTCATAACAGTGCATCTATATAATTTTTAAATCTATATACATGAAGATATATATGAGTCTCTAGTATTTTGAGTAAACAAAAAAGTGCACTCACATAAGAATGTTCCTTTACATCTTCAGAGTGAAGACTATAACTACCAACTCCTAGTCATGAGTCACATAACTCTTCTCATGGGATCATAACTACCTTAACCTAGATACAGTGACAACCATTCATATTTTTCAACACAATCCTAATTAAATAACACAAGGAATAAAAATACACTACATACTCTACACCATCACTTGGAATATTCAACACAGGAAAAATGGTAAATCTCACCCTCAACTACTGGATGCTCCTCTAACACAACTCAGTCAAACTAAATGGATACCATTTTCATTTCTAGGTGGTCAAATGGGTGGGAATATTATAGAATTAATCCATGAAGATGTTATAGTACCACTAAAATACATAAAAACTCTACACTTCCAACACGCACTTTGGTGGATCCCATGAAATCACTACAACTATTAGATAATCCATTTCCAAAAACGACATGCCCCAAAAGGAACCTCCCTAATCCAAAATAGGATCTTTTAGATCTTTGCATAATAATGGAGTCTCAAATAAATTATAGGAACATATTTATGTTTCCTTCATGATCCTACTATAATTTAGAGTAGATGAGTATTCCATCAATGAACACACAAAAATCCATCCAAGTATGGATGGAATATCCAGTTCATTAGCTCAAAAAACATTGTGGGGGGGGGGGGGTGGGGGAATTCAACACATCAAACGGAATAAATTAGAACCCATAATATTCTTTGAGATATTACAATTCAATCTTTGGAATATAATCCTAGGTAACCCTCAACTATTGGTTTCCAGATCTGAGATTCATCTTCAAGAACAAACTCGAACCTCAAAACTGATCAAAGATGTCATCGATCCTTGGTACATGGTGATTTTTCTTTATCACAGTCTAGTTTAGGTGATGATAATCAACAAAAATATATAATATTCTATCCACATTTACAATAACAAAACATGTTCTGCCTAAGTGGAGACATTGAGTCTAATAATCCCCTTCTCCCGGAGGTCCTCCAACTACACCCTCAACTATCTATGTTTAGTAAACTCTATATGATATTCCATAAGAAGATATCAGTACAGTACTAGGGTGCAGTTCAAAGAAAAATTCCATCTCCTATATCTGATGTAGTTCTTGAAAATCCATAGGGAATATATCAAAATATTCCTCTACCAATAAAAGAATTTATATTCATGAATATTTTTCTTCTCTAAACTATAAATTCTACAACTAATGGATGATGAGATGCTTCCACTTTCACATAAGGCCCACTAGTTCCCCCATGACATCTATCACTCCCATTGAGGAGAATCTTGAACTATCTTTCTTACAGCACCTGACCTACCTACAATGACTATAAATCTGGCCTCAAACTATGGAAAACTAGTCAATACCTAGGAGGATGTCATACGACTTCATTTTCATGATTAATATGTACCATGTGAAAATCTTTCAACCAAAAAATAACTTGAACTACTAGTAAACAAGAGATATAATAGAATATATTCCTTCAGATACTTCTAACCATATCTTTTCAGATAAGTATTAACTAAAATATTTTTATATTACCCAGTGAATATAGAGAATAAGGAATGAATCAAACCTACGTCTACCTGTACTGGGGAAAAAGTAGAATAAACATAGATCATACCTTCTATTATCTCATTTCCATCATAGTTATATTCCTTAATGTCATAAAACTATCCAAAACCCCAAATTCTAACTCTATAAGTCTATAAAGGGAATCATGGTTGTGTATGAGGTCATTGTGGGAGCTCATATGTTCTCCCTCCAACAAATTCTCCTCCCTATAGAGTTTTTCCAACACCTCTTCAATAAACACCATCTTGACAGTCGCCCTGGCCATATCTAGGAGATACCTTATCATGGTGTTACCTATGTCATGGAGGCCCATACACTATCTTCCTATCATTCCTATTATTATGGGTTGAGAAATCATGAGCAACATGACCACACCCAACAAAAGAATAAAATCTCTCGTCTCTGGGTTGACTGGATCCTCTAATGGATCCTTGCGACATAAACCCATACGTATAATTTTAAGAATGCCTCAACTATTTAGATCTTGATGTCTCATGTATTCTACCGAGTTAGACTACGTATCCACATGCTGTCAACTTTTACCTAAAACCACCCAATTCCCATCTCCAAAAAATATCTCAGCATCTAGAGCCCCCTCTATCACTCCAACACTAGTGTGTAGACATAATGAGACTACACTAGATTGAATTTCTTTATATATACCCTTATTCAACTAACTATCCCAAAATAATATATAACGATCTATGTTGATGGATTATCATGTAAGGTTATTGAAACTCATGGAATACTTGTACACTCTCATACTACCCTACAGTAGCTCAAGAATCTCATGTATCCAAACTGGACACAAGAATGATGGGTAATACTGCTCACAAAACAACTACTCAAATTGAAAACATGAAGAAGTTATCTTTTCATTGGTATGAAAAACCAAACTCCACTATCACCCAACCGCTCCATGGAAAATTTATGCTACTAAAGAAATCATCAGATCTATTGGGGTCTGAACCAGCATGAATACTCATACCATCTACTATATCCAATCTGCCACATTCTAAGGGTCATCTCACCGTGGAAACTTAGTAGTATCTGACACTAAAACTCACATAGTGTGCTAATATTTCTGGAATCCTAGGCTAGATTATATATTACAAACTAATTATAGATTGGAGGGGGTGTTTCTTTATCCACATATGTAGAAAAAAGATCATGGTATGTCCCATGAAATGAGGACTGATCACTTATTTGATCTTTATCATGACCCTGGATCAGTAATTTGGATACCTGTCTTCGTGAAGACATATTAAAAGTAATAAAACATACGATAGTCAGATGATTATATATATATATATATATATATGGGTTTCTGAATCAAGAATGGCAGTCAATGAACTAAATCTTACATGATGCATAGACCATCGACTCAATCTAATCCTTCACAGCCTAGGTTTATATCACAATGTAACCTTAATAGTCTCTGAAATTATAACTCACAGAGTTTTCTAAGCTTGCATGTATCCTAGTCTAGAATATCTGGTATTAACTATTTCTTTATTGGTGGGAGTCTTTCTATCTAACTACTTGTAGAAAATAGTTAATGGTATGTTCCCAGAAATGTGGATTGATCACTCATCCGACCATCATTACAATCCTGAATCATTAACCTTGATAGATATCTTCACTCAACCTAGGATGAAACATCTGGTATGAACTACTAATAGATAGGTTGGAATGTTTCTACTTACCCACTTGAAGAAATCATATCATGGTATATCCCCTGAAATGAGGACTTATAACTCATCGGAGAATCATCAGAAGCATGGATCAGTAACTTAGATAGATGTATTTATAGAGTCATATTGAATGTAATGAAAACGTACCATAATTAGGTTAGTATATATATATATATATATGGGTTTCCAACAAAAGAATGGAATTCAAAGAACTCAATCATATATGATGCATGTACTATTGTTCCATGTGTCTAATGACTTGTTAACCTGAGTCAAAAAGTAGTTAGTCAAAGTCTTGGTGAATGGCTACATTAGTTTCCCTATCAACATTGGGTTCCCAAGATTAGAAGACTTAATTGAGATACTCTACATAGTTTCACTATGTTTCTAACAAACCTCATTATGGGAGAACTCAAAACACCATCCTAGGGCCGAACAACCATTGATAACACTATGTAATGATGAGACCCACCAATACCACATGTATGAATAATGTTTGAGATATCACAACCCTATTCCCACTATCAATGGGTTAGGTCCTGGAGACATGATTCATGAAGGAATAACTTTAATGATATGCATTTTACAAAAGAACTTTTAAGCATGCACCCAACCATATGAATGCAATAATTTCAAGGAATAAAAAGTAATCACTAAAAAATATAGATAAAAACCAGTAATGAAAAAAAGGTATTCAAAAGAGTAAAACTGAATACATATAATTTGTAAAGGGGAAATATACACCACCAACCAGAAATGATGTCCCAATGTGACAATAACTGCATATAAAGAAATCCGAGAGAACCCATCACTTTCTATCCAAGCATGAACATCTTATGTGGTTTATACACCAATGTATTACTATATTCCACTATAATCACTATTTATCTATCCATAGTTTTCATAATACATGACATGTGTGAGAAAATACCATTGATTGGTGAGTATATACATACCCAATAGGACAACCCATAACTGAAAGGGATTGATAGATAGAATCAACAACAACTAATGAAACCTATAGAAAGAGTGAATCAAAACACAATAGATTCACACATATATACATATATTGGAACCCAAATGAGAGAAAAAATGGATCTCTCATAGAAAAAAAGATGTTTATTTATAATCCTAAAGATCTAGAAGTCAGTCAATGATGCCCATCATCAAATAAAAACTCAATGAAATATATATAATGGGGCGTGAACCTCCCAACTTCTCTCTATAGTTGAGGGAGAACAAATATCCCATGGAGGACCCTAATCCTACCAAAGCTCAAAGAGAAAGGGGTACCGATCCAAAGGTAGAGAACCTAAACCATGTAGTAAGGGGAGTACATACCCTACCTCTATAAAGAAATGAAGTATTATTTTCCCTAGTGTGATAGGGGAAATGGCCCTGATATCTCTATAATATCCTAATAAACTATTTCCTTAATGTGATGGGGGGGTACTACTCTGAAAATTTCTTTGATTGTCTGAGGAACCCATTTCCTAGAGAGAGAGGGGTCTACTGACCCCATAATCTCTTTGATAGATTAGAGAACCTGATCCTTGGTGTAATAGGGGAATAATGACCCCATCACTAATATGATAGGATGTGGAACAAATTCCACGGTGTTACATGGTAGTATTAACCCCAACATCTATCTAATGATCTCACAAGATCACTATCATCGTCAAGAATCACATAAATAAGAATCATGATTTAAACATCTCAAATCATATATAAAATAAAAAACTATGAAGGAAACCATCTAATTATACATGGAAAACAATCATGTTATGATACTCAATGTCAACAATTTGAGACAAAATGATGGAAATATAAGAGATAAAATATTCATATATGAGTACACTATGTGTACGAGGTCTACAGAATGTATGGTCCCACTCTCTTACATGGCCTTATTCTCCATAGACATGTCTTGGGAATCCATTTCTCTATACATGGAGTGTCCTATTGAATATATTGTCTGTAGGACCTCCTAGGGTCCGATCCACACATCTGAACCCATACCCTTATATTATTTGATATGCTTGTGTACTATAGTACACAAGATTTTCCTCCCACATAGGAATTAAGAATGTGAAACTTGTACTGGGATTTGTTAATGGGGTTCTGTCACAATTCAGGTAGTACCATCTTTATGGAATGTCATATTTCACTTTGTCTAAAATCCCATCATCATAGAGAGGGGGAAACACACTGTGTGTTCTTTTGGAATGCATGACGTGTAGAAATGAATTTGATAAATAAATAATGTGGTTTCAATATATATTCTCATCGCCATGAATGACAACCATTTACTACCCAAAATCTGCAATGAAATACTTCATCCATGATTTCCCAATCATTTATTGGCATAAAAAATGAATTTGGTGATCTTCTTAAATTCTACAACACCTCTATCGCTCGAATAACCTCACATCACCACCCATCATCACTATAGATCCATGATCCATGATAAATCATCAATAACATATCCTGATATACCCTAAAATTAAAAATTTAGTCATCATTCACACATTCATGAAGAATATATGGGGTATGATCAATCTCATAACCAATTGGCAAGATCAAACAATGGCCTTAAAGTATAACAATGAAGAACGTAAAGAATAGGAGGGAAAAAGACACAAGAACAGAGGTGAAAACATCCTTGAAAAAGAAGGTCGGGCCAAAAATAATATATCATGAATATAGATTTTGATAAAATTAAAATAATTCATGAAATAAATAAATATTTATTTTAATTTGTTTGATAGGATCATGCGTAGGGTGTGAAACATGGATCAATAATAGAAGATTAAAATGAGAAATATTTTAATAAAATGGAAGTAAATAGAAAATTGATTATCCATACATCAAAAAAGTATTAATCATTTGTGAATATTGGATTCTCTAGGAATATTATGATTCTTCATTTTTCGATACCAATAGACCCACCTCGATTCGATCAACTATCTTCCTCTAATATCGATACACCAATAAATGATGCTACAGATTCTCTCAATTATATTAGAGATTCAGTGTATAAAATAGGATAATTGTTATAATGATTCATCTAAAGATGATTTTATGTCATTTTTGTTTAAAATAAAATAAATAAATTTAATCATTGTTTTTAATTAAATGAATTTCCAATGAGTACCTCAAACGAATGTTTGACACCATCTATCATGAGGCCATGACTATAGTAAAATAAAAATTATGGAATCAACCATGCTCTCATTTTTTCAATCCAAAAATCTATTTAGGGGTTCCTCTAATATTTTTAAAAAATTACATATGTGTGATATTCATATAATTAATAATTTTATAATATCATTTGTGGGATCACAAGGCCTCAGAATGTCATGTTGTCTCAATGTTTGGCTCTGAAAATATTCCTTAAAATATTTCAAATTATTATAAGGAAAAATAGTTTCACTACATTAACGGTTATAGATACCATCATGAGTTTAGAGATATATGGTTGATTATAATTACAATTTCCTAGAAACTCATTTTGAGGTTTTAAGTAATTGGATTTTGAGGTGGCTAATGAAATTTTGGGAGATTTGTTTATTGATTTTAAAAATATACGGCCAATTGGTTTAATATAAGTAATTATTTGGGAAGAGTAATATTATATTTTTAGAGATATAACATGAAATTTCTCAAGGATAGACACATATGAAATAGATTATGTTAATATTTGGGAGTTATTATTGAGGTATTATAGATTAATTAATTATATGGGATTACTTTTTCTAACCTTTTTTGTTTTAGTAAAGATAATAAGAAAATATTATTGATATTTTGGGGATTACATCATTTTTTAGGAGTTTATTTTAGTTATTCTTGATTGAGAAATACATCATGAATTATCATCATTTGTAGAAAATATGATATCATTATATAAAATATTAATAAATGAAATTATACTTGTCATGTATGTATATTTTTTTTATGTTGTTATTCAGATATTAAAGGGATTCCACACCTCTAGGGAAAGGATATTAAAACAATGAAATTATCCTATTAACATCATTATTGATGAATCAAATGTTCTTCTGACCCATAAAATATTTATTATTTTGGTCTCCATAAATTTATATTATTTATTTAAATTTTTTTATGAATGATCTCTATCATTCTCTATTAATACCTAGGCATTAGTATTCTCTTTAAAGTGCATGTCTTTATTTCTCACCAATGTTCTCCTACATAAAAACCTAATAATATATTATTATGGATGAACTTCATACATACCATTATCTATTATCAAGGAAAGAATTATTAATCATTTATATACTTTGGGATTCTAAAAATTTTATTTTGAAATTTCAAACACTTGATTACAAATATAATGAATATTTGTGAAGATAAAATTCATTTAAGGGGGTAGAATTTAACACCCTATGATTTTAAAGGAGGTATATCTGGTTTGATAGAATATATGGAATGAAACACCATGATTAGGAGAGAATGTAAAACTATGATACTTTACGATATACATTTTTTAAATAAATTCAATATTTTAAATTGATTTTTATGCACACAACACCGATATTAAATGAAAAGTGATACTCTATTGAAATGTTATTATTTAAATATGACCATTATAACATATCCATTGAGTTAGAGGTTATGAGTATTAATAAATAAGTTATTAAAATTATATGGTTTACACATTTATAAGATAAATTCCATGGTTATCTAATCATTAGAAATAAAATATGAACCATTTGAAAAAAAAGAAATGTTTTATGAAAAAATATTTTTTTCTAAAAGGCAGTTATGTCACTCTTTACACACATAATTTAAAGTTATTTTTAACGAATTTTAGATAAAAATTTTAAATATAATAATCATTTTTTAATTCTTCATATATATATTAACTTAATGTTAAATTTTCTGATTTTTTAGAAAATATTAATTTTTTAGTGAATAATGAAGATTACTAATTTCTATAAAATTCCAATTTATTTTGAATAACTTATATCATGATTTTATAATAATTTCATTTAAAATTAAAATTAATTTTATATAGTTATATGAAATATAAATAATTATATTTAAACAACATTTATACTATATTTTTTTATAAGTTTATTTTTAGACATTAAAACACCTTTTTATAACTTTTTTAAAGTGTATATTGATAATATATATTTAGTAATTATGAAATATAATGTAGAATGATTTTAAAAAAATTATAGATTATAAATCTATAAATATGAATTTAAATTCATCTATTTTTTTTAATTTTCATATCGCTAAAATTCGATCATCTTTTCATTAAAAAAATGTTTTTCTTGAAAACCCATTTTTATGACACATCTGCAAGTATAATTTTAAAATAAATTATTCCACTATTATGAGTTTTATTTGATAAAATTGACTAATATATTGATAATAATAATTTATATTATCTAATAATATCACCTTAATTTTTCACCATAATGAATGGTGAAAATACTACAAAATTATTTATTGTTGTTAAGATAAAACGAGTTTGTCAGGGGCTAAACTGAAAAGATAAGAGTTAAAAGTGACCCAAATATATTCAAATTATTTTATATGATCATATTTCTACCTTATATCTTATATTTTTAAAAAATGGTTCTTACATTCTTTATTTCAGTAGGAAAACATTGGAATAATTTTTTGTTTTAAAAAATTCTATGTGTATCCTCTCCACAAAACCTTATAAAAAGTCACCCCTATCATCTATTTTACACACATCCAAAAATATTTGTTCATAAAAAACATACCAAAATCATTTCCTTATTTCTATCCCCTCATCCTAATATCATTTTCTTGATTTTTAATCTATCCTATTTAGTCTTTAGGTGAAAACCCAAAGTAGTTTTCCAAGGAAGAGGAAACATCATTAACTAATTGTTTTATTTACCTCTTATTCCTTCTAATTTAAATATTTTTAATACATGATGATATAATATAATAAGTATATACCTTATAATAATATGTTTTTATGTTAATTTCCTAACCTAAAACCATATCCTCTTTCCTCAAATGTGAAATGAAATCCTTGATCATGTGTACGGAGGACTACTTTATTACAAATCAATATAACTCATTTTCCATAACTTTTTTTAAAAGGTTGGGGCTGAAGCCTCAATTTATTATTTGAAAGCAAAGACCTCTTTAGACTGGGTAGAGGGAGACCCATTACATAGCCCGAAGGCCCAAGGCCAAGTGTCCTGAATACAAGGCTTGAAAGCCCATTTTTGGCCCAAAGGACCCCTTAGTGAATAGTACTACTACAGTACCCGCGCCGCTATAGTAATTGCTACAGTACCGCCACCGCTACAGTATCTACTATAGTCCCTCCGCCGCTACAGTGCTGCCGCTGCTACAGTACTGCTACAGTACCTGGGAAATTCGCCCCTGCCCGGATTTGATCCTGGGTCTTTTGGATGCCAAGCAAGAGCCTGTACCACTAGGGTACAGGCTCGTTGGCTAACTCATTTTCCATATCTTATTGTAAAGGATATATATATATATATAATGATGTATTTAGTTGATATACATGATATTAAGGACATAATTATACTATTGATAATAAAATACCACACAAAACCTCTTAATTTCATTCTATCGAGAATATGATATCATCACTCATGTGTATGGCGGAGTATTACCTTGCGAATCTATGTGATTTTTTTTACATACACTTTAAATGGAAGGTAATATGGATTAATTTGATGTTTATATAATAATTTCAGAAATATTAATCAATTAATGAAATAAATATATCATATAATATCTTACCTTATCATCAACGGAATAAATGATAACATCGTTCATTTTTATGGTGGACTACTACCTCACAAAGTTATGTGATTCAATATTCACTAATAGTTTTCATTGATGGTAAAAAAGGATAAATTTATTGAATATTTGTGATATATATAAAATGATATTTATTGTGTAAAATTAATATAAAATCCACTTCATTACCCTTTATTTTATTAAGGAAATGAAAATTTCTCTCTTGCCTACAAAAAACCTACAATCTCCACAAAGAAAAGTGATTCATTCTCAATCATCAACATTAATTAATTTTTATAAATATGTATATAATAAAAAATATACTATTTATTAAATTATATTTATTCTGGATATGATTTAACTATAACCTATGTTAATGATCCAAAAATTTCATGATAGAACATGTCTGAGAAAACAAGGTAATTAACACTTGAAACAATAGTGACAATGAAAGATTATTAACAAATATTTGATAAGATTATATAGAAGGGACCATATATGATATTATAAATACTAATATGACTCTATTATAAGTTAATTAATATTTTAAAACCACTATATTGGATATTAAATGGTGCTTAACTAATGGGAAGTATGAGGTAAGGTTATTTCTTAATTCAATTTCCATTCATTGGGTCATAAGTCTACTTCATTGATTATATTATTCCAATAGTACGTGTGAAATTACTTTTTATTATTTTATTTTATATTTATAATTTAGTTTTTTTGGATCTATATTTTTTAATCATAATATCTCCACTTATTAACTCTCACATCCATGATACAAACTTTGTAAGAGTTTCATCTCAAACTTAATTATTTGAGACACATGATCTTTTATGTACCTAATTTCTTATGAATGGTTTATATAATTCTAAATTACATAATATATCACGAATCCCAATAGTTTAATTCTATTTTATGTTTTTATTAATATACTCCATTACAGGTATGTTATTATTTAAAAATTTTCAAAATGGAAAAGGTTTATTTTTTAATCTCATTTTAATCGGGATTTCTCGTGCTTGAATTTCTATTAAAGAAAATTATTTGATAATTTTCTAATAAAACCCTTTAATTTTATAATTTAATAGATATTCATGTAATTTTAGGTTAATATTACCATTTCCCTCTCTTTTTTACTTAAAATTATTAAGAGCGTTTTCTAAAAAAATTCAACATCACTTCATTCTTCTGTTGAAAACACCTTTTCATCCAAATACATGTTTTCTAAAAACATATTCACAAATTATTTTAATATTATTTTATAAAGATATTTTTACTCATAATTATTTTATAAATAATTTTAAAATTATTATTCATACAACGTTCCAAAAAAATTAATTTTTTTACTCTTCTTAATAATAGGAATGAAATAGTTATTTTTAATGCATTAATTGTGAGGATAAATCTTACAATGTGATGACCACTAAATGTTTTAATGATTCCTTTTTATATTTCAAATTCATTATTGATAAACATTTTTATTTGAAAATTGAGAAAATTTTCTATTTTATGTAAATATTTTCAAAATGGAAAGGAAGTTTTCCTCAAGAAATGTTCAAATTGATCACTCAAAATCATTTACATCTAAGATGTAATAAATTTATGTTCCTAAAAGTGATAAGGACAATTTCATATAGACTATTTTAATATTTTTAAAATTAAATTTCATCAATGAAAATAATATTTTATTTTATACAGTGATTATAAATTATGTATTTAAAAATATTAAAGGGGTGATATGATTTGTAACTATATTTTATTTGTGTAGGATTAATGGATATTTATGTTTACTAATCATGTAATTAAATGTATAAAAGTCATGGGTCTCTGTATGGTATATTTAAGGAGATATTCCCAAATTTTATATATTATAGTGAATAATATATATATGTCATATGGTATTTCATTCATGATTTTAAGGCATATAATATACTTTATTTTTGTTATGTCATAAGTTATATTATTATGATACTATGCCATTCCTTTTCCATGAATCGTATACTACAAATAATTTTTATAGGTGAACATTAATTTATAATGTATTCATTTCATCAAATTAATTTTTTCATTAAATGTATAGAAGAAAAAATAGAATTTATATGATAAATTCATTAAGTAAAGGGGTGATAAGATTTGTAACTATATGTTGGATTGACTCTTATGTCAGAGTAGAAACTTATAAAAGGAGGGTGGTTAAGGATATAAACATGGTTGGTTATGCCATGGGTATGGTGTAACATTTCTGATTTCAATTCCACATTCCGATTGCCCCACACTCTTAGATCATTATCTTTCTGCTTCTTAAAATATATAGAGATACAATAATAACTTGGTTATGAAGTTGAATCCTACCTATGCATTAGGAGATTCAATTCAACCCAATTATAAATTTTAGATGAGTGATTGTTTGGATTATTTTAAGGGATATTTATCCATAATTATGGTATAAAGATAGTATCTATTAATTAATAGTGTTAGGTATTCATATAAATTTTTTAATTTTATATAAATCATGGAATCAATTTAAATAAATGTATATCTCATATATTTTGGTTTCATTTTTTGACATATTAAACAAGATATTTATATTCATAATAAAAATAAAATAATTAAGGTTTTATGTTTCCCCCCATGTGAATTAATTGAATATCTAGTAATGTAAATCTACAGATTGTTATAACTTAATAGAAATTAATTATTTAAAAAAGGATATAATAACAGGAGTAAAAAAATAAAAACCAATATGGATTTGGAAACATATTTTTTTCTATTATAAATAGTTTCCTTAAACTGACTTAATTTAACACTAGTATATATTATTTTTTTGAATATGTAAAGCAATTATCTATATAAATAACAAATAGTAGTGATTCTACTGATTAAGTGTAAACTATAATAATTCATTAATCCAAAAAAGGTTTTTACAATAGTAAAGGAGAGATATAATCCTATTAAGAAAATTTTAGACATTTAGTGGTCAATGAAGATAAGATTTGAAAACATATGTAAGTGTTTTCATTGTAAAATTAACATCTAAAATAATAAGAGTTATCCCTAAAAAGATTTATTTAAAGGGTGAGTAAAAAGATTAATATTTTAGTTGATTTACCAAATGAACATTATCATTAATTATAGAAACAAATGGCTAAGATAAAGTCTCTCAAAGGAAACATAATCCCCCTGAGGACATAGTTTTTTTAGTAGATAAAATATGAAAAAGGGCTTGTTCCAAAACAGAGAAGATTGACTCCCAAATAGTAATGTGGATTTATTAGTCAATAGTCATTAAAAATATCTAAAATCATCATATATGAAATGTATTTTATAGATCTCTCTTATGATGACATCTATATGTATATATCAAAAAACTAAAAATCATGAATAAGTAAATAACGAATTGTTTATCACTATGTCAAGACTGAATAATTCATAAAATATAGTGGAAAAGAGGTTATACTGTTTTTGAAAAATGGTACAAACAATGTATGTGTATTGATTAGATAAAGACCTATGAAATTAATGTATGATAATTATAATAACTTATCTATGGAAAGATAACAATATGTATAGTCTTTTAATTGATCTTGGATTTCTAATAGCCCTATTTTACTAATGATATATAGTAGTGATAGAAGTGATGAATGATACAATTGGAAAAAAAATTCATTCCCATATATAGGATGAGGTATGTAAAAAATGATTTATAATAATTTATGGTTAAAATAAATTCATATCATTAGAGAAATTTGATGATGGAATGGACATGAGTACAAACAAAGAACAACTTCTTTCTTATTCATAGAAGTGTTGATTTAAAGAATATATTTAGATAGTGAAATTAAAGGTGGAGAAATAATACTATATTTTGATAAAGGTATATTATTTCTTTAAGAAATTATCACCTAATATATAAAAAACATGGAGCATATTTAAGGTATTTTAAAGAGGAGAAAAATGATTCATACCTAATTAGATTCATTACTACAAGAGAAAAGAGAAATATTATAGGTGTTACTCTTAAATCGATGAAATATATTAGAGGACAATTAGGTACTGATTAACCTAAAGGAAAATTTACTATTAGTATTATGTTTATATTGGAGTATGATTCTATTCTAAAAAGTTGAAGGATGACAAATAAAATATTCTAGAAGATTGTTGTATAAGTAGTATCATTAAAATGATAACCATAATCAATACATGGAATTTAATTAGAAGAAAAGTGTTTGTTAACCAAGACCAACCACATTCATTAACAATAATATGATTAGTAAGATGAACTCTCCCAATGTATTTAATTGTAAAAATTATTGTTAATGTGTTGTAGGTTTAATAGGGATATATGATCTATGTTGTGAATCTACTAAGAAACGGGAATAAATTTCAGGGAATGTCAAATATAAAAAAATCAGGCTGATATACATAATTATTTTATACCAATATCAAATGATTCAAGTGCAATAAAGACCAATATAGAAATCATTAGTGGAATATGGAACAATTTAGATATATAAGTGGAGAAGTCCAACCATATGGAGAGGGGTGAAATATTTCATGTGGTACCGGGTATATTTTCTCCAATAGATGATTATATCAATTTTTATTATACAATTATATAGTAAAAGGGTATATTGTACAATATAGATAAATAAATAAATATAATAACTCCAGATTTCATTTTTAGCTCACATATGGTATTATCTAATTTTAATGAATCTTAAGGTCAATAGAGGGAGTTTCTAATGGATAAATCAAAATGGTGTTAGTTTCATGTGATAAGTGAGAAATACCATGTGTAAGAATCAAATTTATTTTCATAGGTGGTATGAATCACACACTATATGATATAATGTTTTACTATTGATATTTTTTGGACTGAAAATTGGTATGACATTTAGATTTGTGAAGGAAGTAAATTATTTTGTTAAATGATAAAAAAGACGTATGTGAATGAAATGAGAAACATAGAGGTCACTGATTTTTTTCTCTTGTTTCCCACATCTATATTTGACTTATGAAGTATAATATGATTATTTGGCATCTCTTTATGATGTGTTGATATTTATCACTAGTTAATTATTGTTAAATAATGTTTATTTTATAATGATGAACATATCTAGATAAAAGATTTAGAAATAATTTATGAATTTGAATAAAATATCTAAATGGTAAACATTATTTGTAAAAGTGGATTAAGGAATAAGGGGGGGTGCAAAATGGATCAAATGATGGGAAATAGTTTCTATGAATTACATTCAACAAAAGTGACGTCTAATCTCACCAAATTTTGATAATCACATGAATTATTTTGAATAAATATAAACACAATATCGTATTAATTTTTTACCAATGGGATAGAAATGAATGATTCCTAAATAAATGTTTAAATCCTAAAATTCAAATAAAAATAGGGGAATAAATAACATTATATATTATAAATGAATAAGTTGCATTATAGATATGGATTTATATAAGTACTGCTTAAAATATATAATGGTGCAATATTGCAACCAATGTTTGTATGTTGGGTTTTTATCAATAAATGTTGTCAATTGGTGATTAACCTATTGTCACTATGAAAAATAAATAATGGATATAGTTATGTTAAAAGATAATATAGAATATTTTAACCAAATTTTGTGTGTTGAAAGAATATGAAATGTGTGAAAATTAAGAGATAAAGACTTTATATTGTTATGAATTGGTTTAAGATAAATTTTAGAGATCATATAATAGTTGGTATAATACATGGTGGTGATTATGTAATATTATTGAATCAAACTTGTTAAGTGTTAATAAAGAGAATATTTTTATTACAGATAGTGATGTGGGGAATGTTTTTCTTGAATATAATATAAATGAAGGAAGTATTAAATATAGAGTATAAGATGTTATTATATTAATATTCTAATATTATACATTAAATTCATCACAATAATAATTATTTGTACATGAAATGAAGATAAATACATCTATACATTTCATAGTTTCCAAAATAAGATGATAAAGATAGAATATGAATATGTAATGGAATAAAATTTCCTATTATAGACTATTAACTAAATGAATGGATTTACATAGGAGTTAGTATTGTTTGGTAAGTGATGGAATTAGTTTTTAAGGAATGTGGAAGAAACCATATCAGAAATGGTAAGAGTACATCATGTTTATCATTCTACAATCTCAATTACAACCACTTTAATGGTTGTGGTTTATATAGTGGATTGAATAACAAAGTTCTAAATTTCAAAAGAAAAGAATTATGAGAAAAATTTCATTCTTATATGAACTATTTTATAATATAGAAACCACCTTTATTCATCAATTCTTTTTTAGGGAATAATTTTTAAAAATATTTATAGTCCATATAATGATAAAACCATGCCATAATTTTTGTCATCATTCAATAATAAAGATAAGAAAACTCTGAAATAGTGATTTGATTATGGTACTTAAATAAGTTGATCTTGTCCCTTGAGAAATGATGAAAATTGAGGAACTTTAGAAAACTACAACATGTTATATGGAAATGATATATTTTATAGGTGTTGGCTTTAATGTCTTTTATAGGAGGAAATATGTGATTTCATGATTTTTTTCTTCAAAATAGGTAGATGCTCGTTGTTGAAGAAATAACATCGGACAATTTTCTATATATGATTTTTGGATTCGTTTTTATTTGGGAAAAATAAAACCAAGCAATTTTTAGTAAATACTATTTCATTTAGAAGTTTAAAAATATAATATCAATGTAAAAAAACAAAATTAATTATCAATAGGATTGGATATAGATGTTTTAGTTCACAGAGTTAATGGTTTTACTAACTCATCCATGCCATGGTGTGGTTTAATGTTACATGATTTATATAAATTTTCTTATCATAATGATTTATTTCCAACTCAATAATTAAATAATATAATTTGAGATTTATTGAGCTAAAATAATATGTTTAGATATATTTAACTATATTAAATAATGTTTTACACATCCAATGGTCATGGGGAATCATTAGGGTATCGATTAATCTCATACATTGATTAATGGTTTCAATATTGAGAGAATTTATATATTTATTCATTAGAGTAACTAGATACTAAGGAATGAAATTGATAGATCATATATTATGAGATAAATATACATCTATAGAGTTTAAATTTATATAACTATTTCATAAAATATTAGGATCATTTCCTATAGAGTTACATTAATAATATCAATATGGTTTCAAAAAAAATGGAGCTTGACACATACTTGAAATATCCTATTCTTAGGGTGAGAAACTCATTAAGGTAAATTCATTCAAAATTTACAATAATGGTCAAGGGAGATAGGAAAACAACTATTAATATAGATAATTACATTAATAAGAAATTCATATAAGTATATCTTTATAGAGGAACACAATACTACGATGAATATGGTTTGGAAAACGTTATTATAATTCCCTTTAAAAGGAATTGTGTTTATTTTTTGGGTGAAGATGAAAGATGCAGAAGGATTAAATTTATATTTCACATTCTGAAAATGTTGATGAAATAATATCAGTAATTTTAATATTCATTATATATAGACTTGAATATTTATAAACTAATCTCTCCCTCTAAAAATTAATGTTTGGGAAAGTGGAATAGAAAGGGTTCCTAAAGTGAACATTGAATGATTTCTAAACATTTTTTATAATGGAGTTGCACCTTGGTGAGGGGTTTTCTTTCCTAAATCAATATATCCACACAAAAAATATATTATTAGTCGACTTTGGAACATCGTTACAACATTCCGATCATATTATTTATCTTTATCTTTGTTTAGGTAAACCAAGTAAAATTGGTTTGTTTTTATGTGGTTTAATTAATTAATATGCAATAATAATTTAGTTTGGATTCAAAAAAGGTTGAGATAGAATGAAATTATTTTATTCTAACATGAGAACATTATTTGAATATGGGTTAGAGTTAGTGAGAAAATATTTCATTTGGTATGTCCCCAAATTTTCCACCCACTCAAGATGATTTTGGTCTAAAATATTAACTTTGTGGTCACAATGATGTACCTTCTAAAATTTTTATAGAATAAAATTTTATAGAATATATATTTTGTCTATTTTTTTTATAATTCTATACAAAACAAGATATTGGGTGAATTATGATATCATATAATTATAATTTCCTTAATCTTAATAATCGCACATCATCAAATATTTCTACATTGTTCGTATGAACAATGTCCAATCTATCACTCATTAAATTTCAATTGAATTGAATATAAACCATATAAAAAAAATATAACTCATGATAAAATAAGGATTTTACTTGGTTCCCCCAAATTTTCCTATAAACATGGATCATACTTATGATGAGTTTACAAATTACCAAAATCTATATTTATTTCAACTTTCTAGTGGATACAACGATTAGGTTATAATCACTCCGAGCCCAGTCTCACCACCCTTACAAAATGTTTAGTGACATTGCACTACATTATAAGGGTTACTCTATATTCTTACACCCAACACACTAAATTAAGTAACTCTCCCATTATTTATATAATTGAATGTATCTCTAAAAATCATAAGAAATTTGATCACCCATTCATTATTTAAATACATATTTTGTCTGATAGTTATATTCATATTAGTACCATATTTCAAAAAATCATTGTATAATGATCTCCTTTTTAAAATAGATAACATTTATTGCATTATAAATATTTCATAGAAGAAAAAATCTCTCCAAAAATTGTTAAATACAGGAAATAAATTTTCCCATTTCACTATATTTTCTTCCCCAATTAGTAAGATATAATAAATGAAATTCTATATAAGATAAGCCTTACATAAGTGGTTCTAATGCGTAATGAGTAATATATCATGATTATCCCTTATCTATTTTAAATTATTTGTATCAATTCCACTCTCTCTTATCCTCTGATTACATCTAAAAAACATAAATAACACATTTAATAGACATAAAATCTATACGATCATTGATTTTTTTTATGATTGATTCTTATTCTACCAAAGCTATGAGACCATTCCTTGTGTCATATTTGATTACGAGTGATAAAATTCATCTAAATAAATTATGTCAAACATCAAAAACTGAAGATTTATAAATATCTTTTTGAACTAAAAATTGAATCTTTATGGAATACTAGATTCGTTATAAACCACTATGTGTTGGATTTCTAGTATGGATTGGTTGGATCCATGTCATAGCTCAATCTTAAATATCGTGGATTTTTTATCGTGATCCTCAAAAATCTAGAACAAATTGAAAATAAAAAACTCTTGATATTGAACCACTATAGTTTTTTTCTTTCAAAATAGTGATGTAGTATATGTGTTCTCAATTCCAAATATACAACCCAAAAAAATTATAAGTTATATGATTGAATTATGATCAGTTTATCATTTTTATATTAATTTAGAATACTAAATAATTCACAAAGACTTATATTTTATAATTTTCAAATATAACTCACTATTTCTCAAAAAGAAAAAAAAACAAAATGATTATTACACTCATAATCCTTCAACCCATTTTTAATGGATTTTTTACTTGCGTTTATCATATGATTTGGATCATAAGACATTGTTGGATAGAATATTATTTCATAATGTGCATGATGTGAAATTTATATTTGGTGGTAATGTTGTCTTTGGATATATTGTGAGGATATGATATGAGATTTAATTTATTGGATAACATATTCTTAATCCCCAATAAGTTTAAATTTTCAAAAGTCAACGCCTTTTATTTCCTACTAAATTATCTACCTAAAGTAATTTTAAATATTTAATCTATTAATTATTTGTAGTTGTTTATACTTTGAGAAAGTTTCATATAACTACATGGGTTTAATAGATATTCCATTAAATTCTTCTTTCTTGGATGTATAGAAAATTATATTTTCCAGGTGATCTTTTGTTTTAATGCCAAATTATATTGCAATGAAAAGTGTGAAAAAAGTCATTTCATGTTGTGTTATGGACATGAAATTTTGTCAAATTAAAATATCATGGTTTTTTAGAAATAATATATCCTCATGTCATTATTCATCTATTTTTATTTGTTTAATGGATCCTTAGACCCCGATGTATATACCATTGGATTTCGAATTATTTCTATATTGCTTATATATTTTGGCTTCCACTTGCTGATTCATAACTCCCATTATATCAAAATTATTCTTGAATATTAATATCTTCATAAACTTTTTAAAATTAATGGATTATTTGGATTCATATTTACTTTTATTATTATAGTTTTATTGATTAAATAATACCTCAATTTTCTAAACAATGAAATATTCACAAAATCTATTAAAATAAGAGTTTATTCAAAAACCATTATATAATTTCCATGATAGAAAAATGCCCAGGAATAAAATGAATTGATTATAAAAAATAATATAAAAAATATAAATAAATCAATTCACCTCACTTGAATGTTTATATACCTTTATGTAATCACCTTTTAAAATATTCACATAGGTTTATTTCCCACCATGTCACAGACTTAGGTAAATTTAATAAAATTGAAAAAAAATTAGTGGAATAAAAATATCAACAATCATTAATATTTTAAATTATAATTTTTATAATTCCTCATCAAATTGTTCAAATCTACACTTACATGATAATTCTTATACAACATTATTGTACATCATTTTCCCCTTCTTCATATGAGTTCATAATTCTATAATTATTTCCATCCTCTTTAAAAATTATAAGTATATTATATTTTCAATGATCCATATATGTGAATAGATTATATTAGATTAGTACATATATTCTTGAAATAAGTTATTCCAAGTTGGTGCCTTACCTATAGGTAAATTATGATAACTAATGCATGGAATTAGAGTTTGTACAACTTTCTCTAATGTTCATTTAGCTCTAATTAATGTCTTGGACACTCACACTCAGTGCCATGTTATCTTAAGGAAATATCTAAATTACTTTTAATAAACTCAATTTAATCCACCTTATTTAATGTATCATGTTTTCATTTAGGAAATATAAATGAGATATTACATTTTTCAGTAGAAATTGTACTCAAATGTGAGTTCAATTTTCCATTTCATTCATATCGTGATTTTCATTCACCTAAAATCATTTCTCTTAAGTATCAGTTTCCTAGTTTGGAACTTGATATTTCATATCCATAAAATTTTACAATATCTAGTTCACCAAAAGGTTTTAAATGTTTCTCATATTTTTTTAAATCACACAATACCAAAAAGAAACACATAAAAAAGTAAAATAAAACAAAATAATCGAAAACTATAGAAATTTACAACACCCCATACTTGTTTTATGAAAAATTATAAAAGTTTTCTTATTGATATGATCATTCATAATACAATATTATATAGTATGTAAATTAATTAATTAATATGTAAGGATGAATAGGTGTATTTAATTTTAGAGTGGTTGGAGGAGTGTGATCTTCTCTAAGGGATACTCTATATTGTTCTTATTGTATTAATTAAATATTTGGCCATTCATAGTGAATGTCTTCTTTTATCCCCCTCATGTAATCTCCATGATAAAAAAGGTAGAAATGTAGTAACTATAAATTTACCATACAGTTTTGAATAGGTTTAGCATTCTTGAAATTTATCCTTGAATTATGGATGAACACATACTCTCTAAGGTGAAAGTATCTATGCTATATCACCTTTTAACATTCTTCCCTTTATCTCTCTTAGAAAATTCAATTATTCTTAAAATACAATATTTTAATTTTATTAATATCCCTTTCATTCAAATTTCTATGATAATGAGTTTTCTAGATGTCAAATATCATATTTTTCACTTTCTAATAAGAAATATGTTCCATTCCTATCAGATGGTGACAAAATTTCCCATAATCTATCTAGTATACGATTTCTAAAATTAGGGTTTTACTAAATAATATTTATTTCTATAAGTTTTATTGAAGGATTTTTCTCCTATACTTTATATTTTGGTTGATAATTTTATCAATAATTAGTTTTTTCTGACTATTTGACACATAATCATTAACATTGGTATATCGGTTGTATGGTGTTGATGTTTTATGGATGGCTCCATAAATCCTCATAAAATACTCAACGAATATATTTAAGAAACATGTTTATTGTTTTCTAATTATTTATATTATTATTCCAAACATGTAGATGATTTTAGTCCTTTTAAAAGCATCAACAAAAATGAGTCATCTATTGGAGGGGTTATAATACCCCCATTTCGTAATATAATAAATAGAAAGAAATATATATTAATTTCCAAAATATATAGGAAGGGATATATAAATTTCATGCACCATATACAAAATATTAAAAAATAACTCATCTATCTTTGAAGAATATCAGATCATTTTTGATATTTTATCATTAAACTAGAAATGTTTTCATTTCCAATGGAATTCATGAACATACAAGAAAAGGGTAGGCCAATGTAGTAAAAAATATAAAATGTTATTATTAGTCCTTTCATTTCTAAAGTGTCTTCCACAATCTAGTTTGTGGACAAATAAGAACACAAACAAGATTTCAATTTTGGATAGACATATCCAAATCATCTTGTCACTGTAGATCAACTATAGATATAGATCATACCATATATTGTTTCTTGATTAATATTTTGGTCTTGAGATATTGTATCGGTTTATGTGTGAAGGGAATTGAGTATTTATAATAATGTTTACCATTAAATCATACCATGTAGCCTAATCTTCAATGAGGTAATGTTTTTATATGGTATTGAGTTATATATTATCTCTTTGTATATTATTCATACCTCAATTTTCTGAGGTAGTGTAGTTATATGATCTACCACATATTTCTTATTTCCACTCTTATCTTTAATATCCATAATGAATTATTATAATAGTATTATATTTCTCAAAATCCTTTACATAGCCTTTAACTAATTCATTTGGAAAATAATTAATACTTTATCAGAGAAGAGATTCACTAAAGTTCCATGAAAATATTATCTAAATTCCCCTAAAATACAAAAAACTATAATAGACACCATCCTAGTTTTGTTATATTTTGTTTTTATAGAATCTAGTTATTTTGAGGCATATTCAATGAAATATGTTTTGCTCTCCTATACGTTTTGAGATAATGGACAATATATATTTATTTAAGGAATTACACGAAAACTCAAATGCTCTATTTGGTTTTTATATCTTAAAAGGTGAAGTTATTTTACTTTTAAACTCATAAAATTATTTTATATAAGATTCATAAAAAATACACTCAATATCTATTTAAAATAAAATACACTATGATATATTTTCATACTAAATTCCTTTTTGGATCTCATATAAAATTTTTAATGGTCCAAAAATGATCTTACATTTTCACACAAGTGGGAAAAAGTAGTGATATGATAATCACAATGTTTAATTTTCAAACATAAATGTGGAATCACATTTTCAATCACAATTAAATTTTCATCCATAAAATTTTATTATTAATAAATTGAGAACATTAAAATTTTTAATATATGTTTTAAAAACTCTATCTAACTGTGATATGGAATAATCAAATGAGTTCCAAAAAATATTTCATTCATCATGAAACATCCTAATATCATTTACCAATCTAATTATAATCCCCTTATTTAAAAAGGTGTTATGCGGATTGGTAAAGGTTTTTTTCTCTTGTTCATAAAGGAGAATAGGAACTGGGATGTACCTAGAAAATCAGTCTAAAAACTATAATGGGTCCTTATAAACAACCTCTTAGGAAATTGATCAATGAAAGGTATTGTTAAGGGATACTTAATTGTCACTTGGTACTATTTCCCATCATTAATGCACATTAACCAACTATTTTCACCCTCATCAGGATCAATTCCATTATTGAATTCTATTGAATGGTGAAAGGTGAAATATTTGGAAAAATATGAAAATTATTACCATATATTAGTGAAATATCCTAATATAATTGACCAATATAATTATAATCCCCTAATTTTAAAAGGTGTTGTAAGGATTGGTGAAGTTTTTTCTCTTGGTCATCAAGGGTAATGGGAGATAGGATGTACCTAGAAAATTGGTCTAAAACAATAATGGGTCATTATAGAAAACCTATTAAGAACTTAATCTATGAAAGGTATTGGAAAGTGACATTTCATTACCACATGGTACTATTTCTAATCTTCAATGAACACTAACCAACTATTTTTCACTCTCTTAGGGATCAGTTCCATCATTTCATTCTCTAAAATGGTGATAGGTGATTTTTTT
The DNA here is from genome assembly GCA_963277665.1 of Viscum album. Lineage (NCBI taxonomy): Eukaryota > Viridiplantae > Streptophyta > Magnoliopsida > Santalales > Viscaceae > Viscum > Viscum album. The sequence goes on along the minus strand of OY728143.1, from coordinate 952,734,693 downwards.
GGAACATTATGAATGGGTATTATGTATTATGTATAAAAATATTAAATATAAATTATAAACATAATTTTTTATCAAAATAATTTTTAAATACCTCTATTATGGTGACTTTTATTTTCTTATGGGTTTATATAATAGGTTTATCATCGTTTTTAGGAAGTAATCTTTTCCTAATGTTCATGGTACTATATTTGGGTATGTCACCAAAAATCCATTATATTATACAAATGAATACATGAATCTTTATTTCACCCATTAAATACACATATTATAATTATGATGTTAATGAATTTAATTCATTAATGGGGGATTAATTATATTTGGAATCAGGTTAGTTTCACTTATCCTTCAGAATTGAAATTTTTATATATTTACATCCTAATTTATAATTAAAAAATAAAATAAATAAAATAAATAAATATTTAGGTCAGCCTTTATGTAACACCCCAAGCTTCTACGATACACTTCTCTTTGAATAATGCAATAGCGTGTGTTGTACGCAACATCGAGTTCTAACACACCATACCTAATCAAACTAGCCGTTATGAATAGTAATACCTACATTTTGAAATTATATATATTTTATATTTAAAAATGGACTTCATTTTTGGATTCAGAATATTGAATTTAGCCTAAGGTGACATTTTGGTACTTTTCGGACAACTTTAATATTTTGATGAATAGTGAAAATTACTAAATTTTAATTAAAAATAACTTTTTTAATCGAAATAATTTATATTGATAAATTATGAATTTGAGTGGTTTTATAGTATATTTAGAATATATTTTTACAATTTAATACAAGGTTGTTCATTGGACATAATTTAACAATTAAACCGAACATAAACAAGTATCAATCTTTTGATAATTATTATATATTAAATACACGCTTTTTGTTTTGATAGCAGGAATTAATTTTAAATTAATTTCTACCACTTCTGTGTTTTGAATTTAGAAAAATGGATTCCATATTAGGAATCATGATGTTCAAATTGTGTAAATAGGTAACTTTTATTTTGAATAATTACTTCGGTAAATATTTTATTTACCATGGTTATAGGGTAAATCTGGTAAATAACGGTTAAAAAAATAATATTATAATAAACAAAATTACCCTAAAACGTGTCCTAACCTTATTGGCTGAAACATGTTCGACCATATGCATCTTTGGGTCGATTTTGGGACCCCATGGTGCCACTTGTAAGTGATAGGGACACTTTATTTTAATTAAGTTAAAATGAATACAAAAATGACACAAGCATATATCTTTTAGAAAAAAAATTTTTACATAGGGTTATATATGTTTTATTTTCGAATATACATATTCCTTAAAATCTAAAAATATTTCCTACATAATGATATTTTATTTATAATTGTTAGACATTAAATAATTTAATTAATGTATGACACAATGATGATGCAGTAATTACCATAATAGTGAAAAATTAAAATAATTGATATTATAAATACCCAAATAAATTTAATTTGAGACTTTTAATGAATTACACTAATTTTCTAGGATAATATGACATATTAGGATTGATTTAATTGACTTTGTTCGAAGTAATCATTCTGTTATAAGTTTCACAAAAATCAACTATTGAATAGTGTCAAAATTGACATAAAAGAGTTTTTAAAACAAATATTATATTATTAATTGATATTAAATTCCTAAAAATCTAAGGATCATCCAAGAGTCTTATATAATGATAGTTTTATCATTAATGGACCACTTGGGGGTCTATTGGGTGTATATAGTATGTTTATTAACTATATAATATAGAAATACAAAGTGACATGGTAAATATCAAACTAATTAACTAAGAGTTAAAACTAAAAGATAAGGTTAATATAGTAACCCAAACCTATATAAATTATATTGGTTGAATGATTTTCTAACTATCCCCACCTTAACCTTTGAATAATAAACTTTTGAGCCATTAGAAACCTAATATGAATATATTATAAATTAATATTTCTAGCTTTTCCAAAGGTGCCCCTCACCCCTCTTATAAAAGGGCACTCCCCATTCTCATTAATTCACATCTTCAAAGCCTTTTGGTTCGGAAAACCTCTGAAAAAATACTCTCTCAACTTCCCTCACTTCATCCTAGAGGCCTTCCTTTAGTCATAAATCCATCTTAAGGATACCTTTTGATCAAATCAAAAGGAAGAACCCAAAGAAGAGGTAATGATTTCACCACACTTTTCCAAGTTCAATTCTTTTTCCACTTATTCCATCTTTGTTATTACCATTCTAAAATAATAACTCCCATATCTTATATATATTTTGATGTTATTATAAATATGGTACAACCATATTCATTATTCTATCCATCCTTTGAATAACATGTCATCATATGTGCATACGTACGGCTTACCGTCTCCACGTCGTGGTGTAATTGTTATTCAATAAATTATTATTTGGATGGGTATCATAATGATGTGAAACTCATGAAAATAATAAATATAACATGATAATGATTCTTTATATATGTTATATCATCCATTTATATATTATTTTAATATCAAAAGAATGATTTTTTCGCTCGTGCGTACGTACGGACTACCGTCTCCACGAACGCGATGAGATTCATTCTCCATCGTATCCATTCAAGTATAATTCTCATTTGATGGTTAATAATAGTATATAAGGACTTGATATCATTATTTATATGATTAAGATACAACCTATACATTACATGTATGGCTTACGTAACAAAACATATAAAAGAAAACGAGTATGTTAACACCCGAAACAACGATAATACTAAGATATTATTAACAAAGCAATGTTAAAAGATCATATATGATATCATATTAATGTATACAATTCTTGTATAATTTAATAACAATTATTTCACCATTATACAGGAGGTTAACCTACCCCAACCAAGAAAAAGGACAAGGTAAGGGTTTATTTCACAATCTCTTCATTATTTGAGGTTGTTTATACGTAATAATCTATTGGGACTTATTTATCATCCACATCCATGTTTCATAAAAATGTATTTCAAAACATTTTTACTGTGGGTTAAATTAATTTATACACTTTTTGGCTTTTATAAGTGGTTTATAAAGGAATCATTCTGTCGTTTTCCAAACAAGGTCCTTATTAACCTTTTTATTAGAATTATGGTAAGAATGTTTTTTTAACTTATACGGAGGGTGCGGCTATTTTCCGCCGTTATAAAATAATCGAAGCTTCCCTTAAAATATTATACGAATATTTTCAAAGAAAATGTTTAATTTTATAAATATATGACTCTTAAATGATTTCAAAATAGAAAGAGATATTTCTCTAAAAAGAGTTTTGATTTCATCTATGTCAACATCCTTTGATGGATTTTACGCTTATTTGAAGTTGATTTATTATGATACAAAACTTCTATATTGTGTTGAAGGTTTTGTGATATGTTTGACTGTGAATGTGCTATTTTTATACCATTCATGGTTTATGGTGAAAATATTGACATTTCGTATACTAGTTTTAATACAAATGTTTATGTTATGTTTAAACCTTTTCCTATGGGAATGCATTGGACTTAATATGTGACGGCTGGAGCCCGCTATAGCTCCTAGATGCATGGGTAGGTCTCATGAGACAAACTAGTGTCTTGTCATAAGGACTTGACAAAATCTTATTTGTAGTCTTGGCACGATGCCTTGGCTATGTGGTTATGATAGTCTGGAATTATGAATTCCATCATTATGAAAGTGGTTATTGATATTGCATGTGATTATTCGATTAGTAGAATGTCCATGCGAATAAGTAAATGGCATTATTTAATTTTATTTTTTCCATACTATGTTGAATTTCAAGTTTAAAAGGCTTTTGGTTTAGTTAAACATTGCCTAAAATGTTTATTCTTATTTATGAAAGTTTCCGCTATATTGTTATCCTTACTGGTCATTTGAGATCACCCCTTTTCTATGTTTTATTTTTCCCAGGATGTGAAGAAGTAAATTATGAATGACCTGGAGGGATATTATGAGGGGATAATAGTGTGGATTATGGATACAATATGTTGATGTATTAGTTTTTCACTTCATGATGTAATGTAAAAATTTATGAATATATCTATTGTTTCCAAGGCTACTATTCCAATCGTTCTTTCAAGATTTGATCTTTCTTGTGATCATGCCAATGTTTTGTAATAATGCACCGACTCTGGGTAACTGGGGTCAAGGAGTTACAGTTGGTATCATAGGAAGTTTAGTACAAACCTTCGAAGCTAGATTTAGATAAACTCGGATTAGAGCACGTAGACCTAAGATGAACTTTGAGGATTATTATAGAAGAACTTCCTAGAATTTTGGTATTGTAGAGATTTTGTGAGTTTTCTGAGCAATACATCCCTGTCTGGATACGAGAAGGTAGAGGTGGCTCCGGCACAGATGTACCTAGGGATAAAACCCGAAAACACCGCTTTGAGCTAGACTTGAATGGGAACTGGTGCACGACAACGGGACTTGCTGCACTCTTGGTTATGACACTCCCAGGGGATATGCTTAGGATAACTCTCATTTTATTTACAAATCATTATGAAGGGTTTATGAGTATATAATTCTCAAAGAAAACATTTTTATGATTATGGATTATATCCATAAATAGTTAAATTTATGTTAAGTGTTTTATAAGTATGGAATTATGTATTTTGATTTATAAACTGATCTAGTTTATGCCATTGTTTAGAAATGGCGCCTAGTGGAAGAAATGTAAACTGTATCAATGCATGCACTCCATGTAGGGATTTCCCTCCTGCTCCAGATAATTATAGTGGAGATGGTGATGCAACTGGTGCCGATCAGCTAATCACCATACTGGGACAACTAACTCAGGTTATGAATAATAACCATACCCATATGGAGCACCCTAATCCGCAACGTGGAGGGTCAATGTTAGATCGATTCATGAGGAAACAACCACCAACGTTCAAGGGGATTACAAATCCCTTAGTAGCTGAGCAATGGATAAATTCCCTAGAGAAAATATTTCAGGCTTTGGGAGTAGTGAAAGGGAAAAAGTTATCATAACAGTTTACTGACTCACTAGAGATTCTGATCAATGGTGGTCATTGATTCAAAATATGAAGGAAGATGATGAAGTATCAAATATGGAATGGAGTGAGTTCAAAGATTGGTTTTTAGAAAAATACTTTCCTCGTGACTATCGAGCAGATATGGAAAGGCAATTTCTCAGTCTGAGACAAAAGGAGGATGAGAATGTCATAAAGTATGAGGCTAACTTTACAAGGTTAGCAAGGTATGCTAGAGATTATATACGTAACCCAAGAAGTAAGATTGATCATTTCTTTGATTGGTTAAAACCATTTCTCCATCGAGCATTAGTCTCACAATCCTTCTCATCGTACGAAGACATTTTCTCATGTGCTATCAAGACCGAAAAGGAATTCTCAAAGTCTTATGACCTTAAAGAAAATCAAGATAAGAAGAGACCTACTGATCAATCTAGGAATGGAAATAAGGTGAAGAAGGGAAAGGTTGAATATCTATCCTGTGGTAAATGTGGTAAGAAACACCCTGATACTTGCTTGAAGGGAATAGGAGTCTGTTACAAGTGTGGTGAAAAAGGCCACCAAGATCGTGATTGTAAAGGGAAGAAGGAAGCTACCAATGTTCAGTGCTACAATTGCAGGGAGATGGGGAATTATGCAAATGAATGTCCTAAGCGTCAGGAGAACTTACCTCAGAAAGGGACAAGGGATCAAGGCCAAGATTATGCTGTCACTACTGCTGAGGTAGATGCTCCGAAAGACGTGGTGGCAGGTAATTTAATGGTTTCCTCAAGTTTAGAAAATGCATTATTTGATTCTGGATCATCGCATTATATCATATCTTCCCAGTTTTCTAAGAAAATTAGATATTTCCAATTTAATTTAACAAGGGAGTTGTCAGTTAAAACTCCTAAGGGAAGTATAATTGCAACAATGTTTTCTGAATCAGTCCCCATTAGAGCACATAAATGTTTTTTATCTGCTGATCTCATCGTCATACCTTTGATTGAGTTTGATATAATCCTCGGTATGGACTTGATTTCGGACTATGATGTGAAGATTTATTGTAATAATAAAGAGGTTACGATTCTTGATGATGATGATAAGGAACACCTTATCTTGAGAGCAGAATCGTCACCACCTAATTCTTTTACAGATCCACCCACAGTAGCTCAACTAAATTCAATTATTATGGAGGAAGAGAATAAAATCACTACGAGTGAGGAAAGGAATGTTCAAATAGAGTATGTACCTATTGGAAAGAATATGTAGATGTATTTCCGGAAGATTTACCTGGACATCCTCCAGAATGAGAAGTTTTGTTTTCCATTGATTTAATTCATGGTTCAAGGCCTATATCGAAGAACCCTTTTAGAATGGCTACTGTAGAATTAGTTGAACTAAAGAAATAACTAGAGGAATTGAGTAATAAGGGATTTATTCACCCTAGTGTTTCTCCATGGGGAGCCCTTGTTCTTTTTGTTAAAAAGAAATATGGATCTATGAGGTTATGTATCAACTATAGGGAGATTAATGCCATAACAATAAAGAACAAGTATCCCCTATCTCGCATTGATGATTTATTTGACCAATTTCTTGGAGCTTAATAATTTTCAATGATTGACCTTCGATTTGGATACCATCAGTTGTGTGTAATTAAGGAAGACATTCTGAAGACAGCATTTCGAACCAGGTATGGGCATTACGAGTTTACTATAATTCCCTTTGGATTAACTAATGCACCATCTGTATTCATGGATCCAATGAATAGAGTTTTCAAGGAATATCTCGATGAATTTGTGGTCGTATTTATTGATGATATCTTGGTATACTCTAAAATATATGAGGAGCATGAAAGTCACTTGTGCATTATCCTGAAGACTCTGAGAACACATGAATGATATGGGATGTTTAGCAAGGGTGAATTCTGGCTTCATGAGATTTCGTTTCTTGTCCATATTGCCTCTAAAGATGGAATCCCTGTTTATCCTTCTAATACCAATGCAATCCAAGAATGGCCAACACCTACAAGTATAACTGAGGTACACAGTTTTATTGGTTTGGAAGGTTATTATCGACGTTTCGTCCAGAATTTTGCCCGATTGGCAAACCCATTAACGAAGCTCACACGTAAAGGGGTTAAATTTTTTTGGGAAAAAGAGTGTGATGAATGTTTCTAAGAACTGAAGAGAATATTAGTCAATTATCCTATATTGACTCTACCATCGGGGAATGATGGGTTCGTTATTTATAGTGACGGATCGAAGAAAGGACTTGGTTGTGTCCTTATGGAGAATGATAGAGTTATTGCCTATGCATCATGACAGTTAAAAATTCATGAACCAAACTATCCTACTGATGATCTCGAGTTAGCAGCTGTGATCTTTGCTTTGATGATATGGAGGCACTAACTCTATGGTGAAAAATGCGAGATTTATACTGTAGAGACCCGTATCTTGACGTACATGGATATTACATTACTTTTGTGGAATACTTAGTACATAACAAAAACACACACACAAGGACCGTAATAATTTAGTGTCTTTGGAAACTCGGAATATAATCTTCTAATCGTGGTGAAAGATCTTCAAAATCTCCCACAAAGATCTTGCTTTTTTTTACCTAAAACCTTTCTTTATATCCTGGGGAAAAGAAAACATAAAAGGGTGAGCTCAAATGCTCAGTAAGGGTATACAAAAGAAATAAAAATCATATCATATCTTTTTGAAAATCATAACCTGCAAAAGAGATCATAATATCTTAACATGGAACAAATCATAGAAGTGAAAATGTGATCACCATAATCATAACATGAAACTTGAAACTTTGTGGCATGCACACATAATCATGGAAAATCATTTCTTGTTAGTCATGACTCATTGCCAAGACTATCTTAGTGGACAAAGTCCCTTTCTGAATCGAGTAACCCTCGTTTCAGTCCTGTTTCACTGAACCGGTATAACCTACCGTTCCAGCCCTGTCTATCTCATGAGATATAAAATCGTTACCCAATGCATTGGAGGGAGATATAGGTCCCACCCATCTTATAATGAATCCTTTCTTATGTGTGCCACATAATCATAAAACATACATCATCGCATAACACATGTAACAAAAATGGGATTCTTGAAACATCATGACATCATAAATCAATTCATATAAGATAATGGAATTCATAAAAATAATTCCATCACAACATGATCAAATCAATGTAATAATAGGGATAAAAACAGAACCCTTTATTATCTTAGATGGAAAATAATTTTGATAAAACACTTGAACTTCATTCTTGAGGAAAATATCCTTTCTTCTTCAAAAACATTTTTCCTTTCATAACATGTCATACAACTTTAAAATAAAAGAAGTTGATTAAAAATAAACTTGAAAACTTGTAAAGGAAGCTTCTTGGAAATAATGTTTTAAAAATCCATTCAATCCGTATAAGTTAAAAAAAACATTCTTCGTACTTTTGTCGGAAAAGTCAAAAAGTACCTCGTATGAAAAACGACAAAAGATTCCTTTGATATCTTTTACAAAAAAACTTACCGAAGGGTAAAATTGGATATAAACTATTGTAGAAGGATGGAAATAATATTACATGTTGAGGGAACATGGATGTGGATGATAAAATACACCCCAGTAATTACCAAAGTAAATACAATCTCGGATAAAAGTGAGATTGTGATATTTCCCTTACCTTAGGTCCGATTTGCTTCGTATGTGTCCGAACCTCCTGTATAATGATTTAAATAATGTCATTGACTTATTATAGAATCATATTCATTGTTATGATATCATATATGGTTCACTTATGACATTATATTACCCGTTCTTTTGTAAATTCCATGTTAAAGAAGCGTTTTGGGTAAAATCGTTTCATTTATCGTAGGTGTTTTGACTTGTTGTTCTTGACATTATTATTACTTATATCATGATTTACTTACTTCAAGAATATAAAATTTGATTTATATATCATATATATTCAGTATATATATATATATAATAGATAGATAAATAAAATGAAAAACACCGTTCATGGAGACGGTAGTCCGTACGTACGCATGAACGCTGTTTTCCATTCCTTATTGTCTTGAAATGGAAGTAAGTAGATGACATACATATATATATATATACATAATCCAGTAGCTTTATAATGTCATATATTTCATTATTATTTCTTATATATACTTTATAATCATTCTTAAATGGTTAACATGGAGAATGAATCTCATCGCGTCGTGGAGACGGTAGTCCGTACGTACGCACGAGCGATGATATCATTTTCATAAATATTGAATTGAATCAGAGTGGATTATACAATATATCAGAATCAATATTATGTTGTAATAACTATGTATAGTTATTCTTTACACCATTATACCCATCCATGTAAGGTGGTGGTGGAAAATAGATTACACCACGGCGTGGAGACGGTATTCCGTACGTACGCACGCGCAGTGATTTCTTTTTCCGTAGGATGGATAGATGGTGAAATAGGGTTGTTTCATACTTATAATAACATATCAGTATATGAGTGATACTGATGTTATTACTTCATAATGAAACAACCTAAGAAGAAGAAGTGGAAGAAGAAATAATGATGAAAGAATTGGTAACGGTAATTACCTCTTCTTTGAAGCGCCTCTTTGAGACCTCCTCTTAGGGCACTAAAATTGGTCTTTGAGGAAGACCAAAACCTCTAGGATGTTTCTAGGGAAGTGGAGAAGAGATTTTGGCAGGGGTTGGCCGAGATTGAGTGCTCAAATTGGTGTGAGGAGGAGGGGGAGGAGGTGTCCTTTTATAAGGGAGGAGAGGGGCACCTTAGGAATATCTCAAAATATTATTTTATATTAAAGTCAAAATCGGTTTATAATGGTTCCAAAGGGTCTTATTTCGAAGATAAAGTTGGGATGGGTCGAAATCCTATCAACCAATAGGATTTAGACAAGTTTAGGTTATTATTTTAACCTTATCAATTAGATTTAAATCTAAGTTAAATAATTTAACTTTTACCGTGTCTTTTTGTTTTCTTTCACTATATGGTTAATATAATTACTATAACATGCCAAACGAACCTCAAATTGTATATTATTAATAAATATATCCTTATATAAGTAATTTTGCCGAACCTTAGATTTTTAGGAATAAAATAACAATTAATAATATAATATTTGATTTAAAAACTATTTTGTGTCAATTTTGACACTATTTGATATATGATTTTTGTGAAAGTCATAACAGAATTATATGTTCGAACCAAGTTGATTAAATCAACACTAATATATCATAGTAACCTAGAATATTAGTTTAAGTCATAAAAAGTCTCAAATTACATTCATTTGAGCATTTATAACATCAATTATGTTAATATTTCCTTAAGAGGGTAATTACTGCATCATCGTTGTGTCATAAATTAATTAATTTATTTAAAGTCTAAAAATTATAAATAAAATATCATTATGTAGGAATTATTTTTAGCTTTCTAATGAATATTTATAGTCGAATTTATCTTATGTATAACCCCATATTAAAAATGTTTTAGTTATTAAACTTCGATTTTAACTATTTTAACTATTCATTAAATAATATAATATTAAATGTCATAATCTAATCCAAGTGGACCTAAATGGTCATATTATATTCATAAGGTTGTTTTTGTTCGAATTAAACTTATCCAATAGAATTAGGACATGTGTTAGGGTAATAGTAATATCATATTTACCCTTAGTTACCCTATTTACTATTAACCGTGGTAAAAAAAGTAAAAAGTTACTATTCACCAAAAATTATTTTCATCTCATTGAACTACATTTTACTTACTGACATCAACCGTGTCTCTCGGATTTTTGAAATTCCATTCACAGAAGCGGTAAAATTAAGATTTATGAAGAAATTAATTTTTTTAACTACCACTTAGTAGTTTCACTATTCATCAAAAATTGATGTTTTTCAGAACAATTCCAAAATTTCATCCTAAGCTATATTTCATATTCCGAATTCAAAAATGAAGTCTATTTTACCAAATTCATATCATAGAATTTGCATTAATTAACTTTATAATTAAATCCCGCTGTTAAAACAAATAGCGTTTTTTAAGAAACAATATCTATCAAAAGATTGACACTTGATTAAGTCTGGTTTAAATGTGAAATTACATCCAATGACCAACATTGTATTAAATTGTAAAAATATATTCTAAATATACTTTAAAACCACTCAAATTAATAATTTATCACTATTAATTATTTCGATTAAAAAAGTTGTTTTTAATTATAATTTAGTAATTTTCACTATTCATCAGAATATGAAAGTTATCCGAAAAGTACCAAAATTTCACCTTAGGCTAAATTTGATACTCCGAATCCAAAAATGAAGTTCATTTTGAAAAATAAGATTTACAGAGTTTTAAAAAGTGGTTATTACTATTCATAACGGCTAGTTTTAATAATATTTTAATAGCATATCGTTGTTTAGTGAAACTCGGTATTGCGTATTACACACGCTATCGAGGATGGTCGTGATTGCGTGTAATGCAAGGCAAGTCAAGGATGCGTGTTGTGAAAGCTCCTTTTGGTGTAGCGTACAACACAAGACTTTAATAAAATTAAAAAGAATATTTTTTATAAAATCTTGGGCTGTTACATTCTACCCCCCTTAAAATGAATTTCGCCCTCGAAATTCGTCGGGGTTATAAATGGTTTACTATTCGAAAGTTTCTTTAATAGAAACCCACATCGTAAAAAGGAATATCAAAACCAATCTTTAAAAACAAAAGTATGAAACGTAACGGTTACCCAAATAAACTAATCATTGGGTTTCCACATAGGTGAAAATATGGATATGGAAGAGAAATCTAACCATCATGTTCTGATGGAGAGTGGTAGAGAACATGGCTATGGAAAAGCCAGTAATCACAAATCCATAGATTTGTGATGATATAAGGTACCATCTGATTCATCAGGTATAAGATCACTAGGACAACATTTTTGGTTTTCAAGATCATTTCCCTAAAGTTGAAAATTTGAATTAGAATAAATACTTACTTTATTTTGGTACAATCTCACTGTTGTTCGTGCCTTGAACAATTTCCACTTCATCTCTTAAATAAATGAAGTTGAATTTGTTATTCATGAAGTGTTAGTAGATCATGTGATAGAATGATGGGTCATTCCATCTGTCTCAAACAAAAGGTTAGCAAAAATTATATGCATAAGTCGATCTATAGTGAGATTAATCATATATGGTTCCTAAAATGGACTTATACTTCATATATCATACTGCTTAAAATAATAAAACTAGTTTCTACTAAACAGGGACTTCCAGTAGGCCAGTGGTAGGTGATAAAGGCCAGTCGCACTTCGGTTGTGGGTTCGATTCCCACAGCCTTGTCCGAAGCGATGGGCTGTCGCCCGTCCTGCAGGTTGTCCTTTTTCCAAAACTATATAACATCCCATCAATAATATCGAAAAAACAAACAATACTAACTTATGTCCAACATAATCCATTCCAATCTTTTAGGCTTATCCATAATACTGCAGTCGACTCTCATAATATAGTGAAAACGATTCTCAGAGATTTAATACCATCGTTGATCCCCATATATCATAATATATGTTTTGTTGGTCACATTCCAAATATTCAAAGGCCTTAATCACGTATTCTCTTGAATACCCATTGAACCTTAGTGAAAACATGAATGCTGTCAAAAGTTAATTATATATACTCAAACCATGATATCACTTAGTCCTTATATCAATCATGAGCTCATGAATACAATCAAACATCTCATTATCTTCTTATCCTTTCATTATGCACTTATCATCTACTTTCCAAAAGTATCTGAATAACCTTTCATGGTTACTGGTACCATTCATCATACACTTTCAAAACTTAAGGAAAGACAACAGTGTAACAATCCTTTGATGTCTCCTTATTCCATGAGATTACTTATACAACATTACACATGATAAACATGTAATCATTCCACTACATTCTTAGACCATTGATCGAGCTTCAACATTTCTTTCATCTCACATATCATTTGTAGTTTCTTCATCATCATCAACATAAATACTTCCCATACGACCATACTGATTCTCATCATGAGACTTTCCCCTTAGGGCATTGGTTTGCATAATGCCCGTACATTCCACATTTAAAGCATTTAACCATTGTTGATGTCGTAGCAATACCATTATCCTCATCCATGGTGTTAACTGAACCTTTTCCTTTGCACTTACTTGCTTTGTGTCCTTCTTTTCCACACCCAAAGCATCTTCCAGTTCCTTTGAAACATTCTCCTTGATGCCTCTTCCCACATGAATTACATAGGGGAAATTGAACTTTCTTTCCTCTATGATCATCATGAAACTCCATCTTTCTCTTATTAGCCGAGTCAGGAAACTTACCAAATTTTACTTTATTGATCATATTATGAGATTGCTGATTCGACATAATAATGATGTTTGGACTTCCAAATCCCATTTCATTATGAAGAATATCATTCCATTGTCCATCATATCCTCCATTATTGTGAATCATCTTGTTTCCAGCCATTTTCTAAAACCCAAAAAGAATAGTGTGAGAGGCAAAAATCATGCTAGGGAAAACAACATAACAAAGGGGGAGTACCTTCAATATCTAACATCTTAGGTTTAATTCTAAGATCGTTACCATAGTTCTAGGACTATCCTATACGTATTCGTATCCTTAGGGACATCCCTAGACATACCTTAGAAATATCTCTAGGGATCTCACTAACGTTTTCACATCCTAGTTTCCAAAGGTTGACTAAACCTTTCCTCTGATACCAATTGTAGAGACCCGTATCTTGACGTACATGGATATTACATTACTTTTGCGGAATACTTAGTACATAACAAAAACACACACATAAGGACCGTAATAGTTTAGTGTCTTTGGAAACTCGGAATATAATCTTCTAATCGTGGTGAAAGATCTTCAAAATATCCCATAAAGATCTTCCTTTTTTTTACCTAAAACCTTTCTTTATATCCTGGGGAAAAGAAAACATAAAAGGGTGAGCTCAAATGCTCAGTAAGGGTATACAAAAGAAATAAAAATCATATCATATCTTTTTGAAAATCATAACCTGCAAAAGAGATCATAATATCTTAACATGGAACAAATCATAAAAGTGAAAATGTGATCACCATAATCATAACATGAAACTTGAAACTTTGTGGAATGCACACATAATCATGGAAAATCATTTCTTGTTAGTCATGACTCATTGCCAAGACTATCTTAGTGGACAAAGTCCCTTTCTGAATCGAGTAACCCTCGTTTCAGTCCTGTTTCACTGAACCAGTATAACCTACCGTTCCAGCCCTGTCTATCTCATGAGATATAAAATCTTTACCCAATGCATTGGAGGGAGATATAGGTCCCACCCATCTTATAATGAATCTTTTCTTATGTGTGCCACATAATCATAAAACATACATCATCGCATTACACATGTAACAAAAATGGGATTCTTGAAACATCATGACATCATAAATCAATTCATATAAGATAATGGAATTCATAAAAATAATTCCATCACAACATGATCAAATCAATGTAATAATAGGGATAAAAACAGAACCCTTTATTATCTTAGATGGAAAATAATTTTGATAAAACACTTGAACTTCATTCTTGAGGAAAATATCCTTTCTTCTTCAAAAACATTTTTCCTTTCATAACATGTCATACAACTTTAAAATAAAAGAAGTTGATTAAAAATAAACTTGAAAACTTGTAAAGGAAGCTTCTTGGAAATAATGTTTTAAAAATCCATTCAAGCCGTATAAGTTAAAAAAAACATTCTTCGTACTTTTGTTGGAAAAGTCAAAAAGTACCTCGTATGAAAAACGACAAAAGATTCCTTTCATATCTTTTACAAAAAAACTTACCGAAGGGTAAAATTGGATATAAACTATTGTAGAAGGATGGAAATAATATTACATGTTGAGGGAACATGGATGTGGATGATAAAATACACCCCAGTAATTACCAAAGTAAATACAATCTCGGATAAAAGTGAGATTGTGATATTTCCCTTACCTTAGGTCCGATTTGCTTCGTATGTGTCCGAACCTCCTGTATAATGATTTAAATAATGTCATTGACTTATTATAGAATCATATTCATTGTTATGATATCATATATGGTTCACTTATGACATTATATTACCCGTTCTTTTGTAAATTCCATGTTAAAGAAGCGTTTTGGGTAAAATCGTTTCATTTATCGTAGGTGTTTTGACTTGTTGTTCTTGACATTATTATTACTTATATCATGATTTACTTACTTCCAGAATATAAAATTTGATTTATATATCATATATATTTAGTATATATATATATATATAATAGATAGATAAATAAAATGAAAAACACCGTTCATGGAGACGGTAGTCCGTACGTACGCATGAACGCTGTTTTCCATTCCTTATTGTCTTGAAATGGAAGTAAGTAGATGACATACATATATATATATATACATAATCCAGTAGCTTTATAATGTCATATATTTCATTATTATTTCTTATATATACTTTATAATCATTCTTAAATGGCTAACATGGAGAATGAATCTCATCGCGTCGTGGAGACGGTAGTCCGTACGTACGCACGAGCGATGATATCATTTTCATAAATATTGAATTGAATCGGAGTGGATTATAAAATATATCAGAATCAATATGATGTTGTAATAACTATGTATAGTTATTCTTTACACCATTATACCCATCCATGTAAGGTGGTGGTGGAAAATAGATTACACCACGGCGTGGAGACGGTATTCCGTACGTACGTACGCGCAGTGATTTCTTTTTCCGTAGGATGGATAGATGGTGAAATAGGGTTGTTTCATACTCATAATAACATATCAGTATATGAGTGATACTGATGTTATTACTTCATAATGAAACAACCTAAGAAGAAGAAGTGGAAGAAGAAATAAAGATGAAAGAATTGGTAACGGTAATTACCTCTTCTTTGAAGCGCCTCTTTGAGACCTCCTCTTAGGGCACTAAAATTGGTCTTTGAGGAAGACCAGAACCTCTAGGATGTTTCTAGGGAAGTGGAGAAGGGATTTTGGCAGGGGTTGGCCGAGCTTGAGTGCTCAAATTGGTGTGAGAAGGAGGGGGAGGAGGTGTCCTTTTATAAGGGAGGAGAGGGGCACCTTAGGAATATCTCAAAATATTATTTTATATTAAAGTCAAAATCGGTTTATAATGGTTCCAAAGGGTCTTATTTCTAAGATAAAGTGGGGATGGGTCGAAATCCTATCAACCAATATGATTTAGACAAGTTTAGGTTATTATTTAAACCTTATCAATTAGATTTAACTCTAAGTTAAATAATTTAACTTTTACCGTGTCTTTTTGTTTTCTTTCACTATATGGTTAATATACTTACTATAACATGCCAAACGAACCCCAAATTGTATATTATCAATAACTATATCCTTATATAAGTCATTTGGACGAACCTTAGATTTTTAGGAATAAAATAACAATTAATAATATAATATTTGATTTAAAAACTATTTTGTGTCAATTTTGACACTATTTGATATATGATTTTTGTGAAAGTCATAACAGAATTATATGTTCGAACCAAGTTGATTAAATCAACACTAATATATCATAGTAACCTAGAAAATTAGTTTAAGTCATAAAAAGTCTCAAATTACATTCATTTGAGCATTTATAACATCAATTATGTTAATATTTCCTTAAAAGGTTAATTACTGCATCATCGTTGTGTCATAAATAAATTAACTTATTTAAAGTCTAAAAATTATAAATAAAATATCATTATGTAGGAAATATTTTTAGCTTTCTAATGAATATTTATAGTCGAATTTATCTTATGTATAACCCCATATTAAAAATGTTTTAGTTATTAAACTTTGATTTTAACTATTTTAACTATTCATTAAATAATATAATATTAAATGTCATAATCTAATCCAAGTGGACCTAAATGGTCATATTATATTCATAAGGTTGTTTTTGGTAGAATTACACTTATCCAATAGAATTAGTACATGTGTTAGGGTAATAGTAATATCATATTTACCCTTAGTTACCCTATTTACTATTAACCGTGGTAAAAAAAAGTAAAAAGTTACTACTCACCAAAAATTATTTTCATCTCATTGAACCACATTTTACTTACTGACATCAACCGTGTCTCTCGGATTTTTGAAATTCCATTCACAGAAGTGGTAAAATTAAGATTTATGAAGAAATTAATTTTTTTAACTACCACTTAGTAGTTTCACTATTCATCAAAAATTGATGTTTTTCAGAACAATGCCAAAATTTCATCCTAAGCTATATTTCATATTCCGAATTCAAAAATGAAGTCTATTTTACCAAATTCATATCATAGAATTTGCATTAATTAATTTTATAATTAAATCCCGCTGTTAAAAGAAATAGCGTTTTTTAAGAAACAATATCTATCAAAAGATTGACACTTGATTATGTCTGGTTTAAATGTGAAATTACATCCAATGACCAACATTGTATTAAATTGTAAAAATATATTCTAAATATACTTTAAAGCCACTCAAATTAATAATTTATCACTATTAATTATTTCGATTAAAAAAGTTGTTTTTAATTATAATTTAGTAATTTTCACTATTCATCAGAATATGAAAGTTATCCGAAAAGTACCAAAATTTCACCTTAGGCTAAATTCGATACTCCGAATCCAAAAATGAAGTTCATTTTGAAAAATAAGATTTACAGAGTTTTAAAAAGTGGTTATTACTATTCATAACGGCTAGTTTTAATAATATTTTAATAGCATATCGTTGTTTAGTGAAACTCGGTATTGCGTATTACACACGCTATCGAGGAAGGTCGTGATTGCGTGTAATACAAGGCAAGTCAAGGATGCGTGTTGTGCAAGCTCCTTTTGGTGTAGCGTACAACACAAGACTTTAATAAAATTAAAAAGAATATTTTTTATAAAATCTTGGGCTGTTACATATACTGATCACAAGAGTTTGAAGTATATTTTCTCACAAAAAGAACTCAACATGAGGCAAAGGAGATGGATTGAATTACTCAAGGATTATGATTGTACGATACACTACCACCTGGGGAAAGCAAACAAGGTGGCAGATGCTTTGAGCAGAAAAGTTCATGGAGTTTTGAACAATATGAGAATTGAAAGGGATACAATTTTCATGGATCTAGTAAAGATGGACATGGGAATAACCAGGGAAGGTGAAACATCAATTCGTTTTCAAATGGTTGCCAAACCATCTTTACTAGAAAGTATTAAGAGTTCTTAGACCGATGATGAAGAATTTCAAAAGAAGATTAAAGCTGTGAATGATGGGAGACTGAGAGACTTTGTGTATGAAGAAGGAATTTTGAAATTCGGGAAGAGACTTTGTGTTCCCGATATACCTGATCTAAAAAGGGAATTTCTGGATGATGCTCATAGTTCCAATTTCTCTATACACCCTGGGAGCACCAAAATGTATAGAGATTTGAAGAAACTTTTTTGGTGGGACAATATGAAGAGGGATATTTCTGATTTTGTGTCAAGATGTATGGTTTTTGAACAAGTGAAAGCTGGAAGGCAACACCCTGGAGGAGTCATGCAACCTTTTCCCATACCGGAGTGGAAATGGGACAATATTACGATGGACTTTGTCATGAGGCTACCAAAGACACCTAGAATGAATGATAAAATATGGGTTATTGTTGATCGTCTTACCAAGTCAGCACATTTTCTTTCTATAAGAGAAAATCTACCAATGGAACATCTTGCAAGACTATATATTAATGAAGTTGTGAGACTTCATGAGGTACCCCTATCGATTGTTTCTGATCGTGATCCTCGTTTTACTTCAGGATTCTGGAAAAGTCTTCAGAAATCCCTGGATACTGAACTTCATTTGAGCACTGCCTACCACCCTCAGACAGACGGACAATCAGAACAGACTATTCAAACCTTAGAAGACATGTTTAGATCTTTCTCACTTGACTTTCAGGGCATGTGGGATCAATATTTACCATTGGTAGAATTTTCCTATAACAATAGCTTCCATTCGAGTATTCAGATGGCACCATATGAATCGTTATACAGAAAGAGATGCCGCACACCAACCTGTTGGGATGACGTTGGCGAAAGAAAAGTTGTAGGTCCGGAACTGGTGGAGGAAACGATGGAAAAGGTGAAGGTAATCCAAAATCACATCAAAGCAGCTCAAAGTAGGCAGAAGAGCTATACCAATAATCAAAGGAAGGATTTGGAATTTCAAGTCGGTGATCATGTTTTCCTAAAGGTATCTCCATGAAAGGGAGTCATACATTTTGGTGATAAAGGTAAATTGAGTCCCAGATACATCAGACCATTCGAAATTCTAAAACAAATTGGGGTTGTAGATTACCGATTGCCAATGCCGGCAAGTCTCTCCAAAGTTCATGATGTGTTCCACATATCTCTATTGAGGAAATACAACCCTGAACTAATTCATGTACTCACATATGAGGAACTAGAACTGGAACCCGATTTGTCTTATTGAGAAGATCCCGTCAGGATTCTTGATATGAGAGATAAAGTACTGAGAAACCGGACGACACGTCTGGTAAAAGTTTTGTGGAGAAACCATAAGATGGAAGAGGAAACGTGGGAACCCGAGGAACTTATGATGAAGAACCACCCGTGTCTTTTCATGCGATAATATTCTAGAAATTTTAAGAAAAAAATTATTTTAAGGAGGGGAGAATGTAACACCCCAAGCTTCTACAGTACGCTTCCCTTTGAATAATGCAATAGCGTGTGTTGTACGCAACATCGAGTTCTAACACACCATAACTAATCAAACCAGCCGTTATGAATAGTAATACCTACTTGTTGAAATTATATATATTTTATATTTCAAAATGGACTTCATTTTTGGATTCGGAATATCGAATTTAGCCTAAGGTAAAATTTTGGTACTTTTCAGATAACTTTAATATTTTGATGAATAGTGAAAATTACTAAATTTTAATTAAAAACAACCTTTTTAATCGAAATAATTTATATTGATAAATTATGAATTTGAGTGGTTTTAAAGTATATTTTGAATATATTTTTACCATTTAATAAAATGTTGGTCAATGGACATAATTTCACAATTAAACCAAACATAAACAAGTATCAATATTTTGGTAGTTATTATATCTTAAAAACACACTTTTTGTTTTGATAGCGGGAATTAATTTTAAATTAAATTCTGCCACTTCTATGTTTTGAATTTGGAGAAATGGATTCCATATTTAGAATCAGGATGTTTAAATTGTGTAAATAGGTAACTTTTATTTTGAAAAATTACTTCGGTAAATATTTTATTTACCATGGTTAAAGGGTAAATCCTGTAAATAAGGGTTAAAAAAATAATATTATAATAATAAAACATTACCCTAAAAAGTGTTCTAACCTCATTAGCTGATAATGTTCGAACATAGGTATCTTTGGGTCGATTTTGGGACCCCATGGTGCCACTTGTAAGTGATAGAGACACAATATTTTAATTAAGTTAAAATGAATACAAAAATGACACAAGCATATATCTTTTAGAAAAACAATTTTTAAATAGGGTGATATATGTTGGATTTTCGACTATAAATATTAATTAGAAAGATAAAAAGATTTAATACATAATGATATTTTATTTATAATTTTTTGACATTAAATAATTTAATTTATTTATGACACAATGATGATGCAGTAATTACCATAATAGTGAAAAATTAAAATAATTGATATTACAAATACCCAAATAAATATAATTTGAGACTTTTAATGAATTAAACTAATTTTATAGGATAATATTACATATTATGAGTTATTTAATTGACTTTTTTCGAAGTAATAATTCTGTTATAAGTTTCAAAAAAATCAACTATTGAATAGTGCCAAAATTGACATAAAAGAGTTTTTTTTAAAAAATATTATATTATTAATTGATATTAAATTCATAAAAATCTAAGGTTCGGCCAAAAGACTTATATCATGATAGGTGTATCATTAATGGACCAATTTGGGGGGGTCTCTTGTATGTATATAGTATGTTTATTAACTATATAATATAAAAATACAATGTGACATGGTAAATGTCAAACTAATTAACTATGAGTTAAAACTAAAAGATAAGGTTAATATAGTAACCCAAACCTCTCTAAATTAAATTGGTTGAATGGTTTTCGACCTATCCCCACATTAACCATTTAATAATAAACTTTGGAGCCATTATAAACCGAATATGAATTTATTATAAATTAATATTTAAAGCCTTTCCAAAGGTCCCCTCACCCCTCTTATAAAAGGGCACTCCCCCTTCTCATTACTTCACACCATCAAAACCTTTTGGTTCGGCCAAAATCTGCCCAAATACTATCTCAACTTCCCTCAATTCATACTAGAGGCCTTCCTTTAGTAGAAATCCAACTTAAAGAGCCCTTTTGATCAAACCAAAAGGAAGAACCCAAAGAAGAGGTAATGATTTCACCACCCTTTTCCAAGTTCCTTTCTTCTTCCACTTCTTCCGTCTTTGTTATTACCATTCTAAAATAATAAATCCAGTATCATATATATACTGTGATGTTATTATAAATATGGTACAACCATATTCAGTATTCTATCCATCCTTTGAATAACATGTAACCATACGTGCGTACGTACGACTTACCGTCTCCACGTCGTGGTTTAATTGTTATTCAGTAAATTATTATTTGGATGGGTATAATAATGATGTGTAACTCATGTAAATAATAAATATAACATGATAATGATTCTGTATATATGTTATACCATCCATTTATATATTATTTTAATATCAAATTAATGATATTGTCGCTCGTGCGTACGTACGGACTACGGTCTCCACGAACGCGATGAGATTCATTGTCCATCGTATCCATTCAAGTATAATTCTCATTTGATGATTAATAATAGTATATAAGGACTTGATATAATTCTGGATATGATTAAGATACAACCTATCCATTAAAAACATGGCTTACATAACAAAACATATAAAAGAAAATGAGTAAGTTAACACCCGAAACAACGATAATACTAAGATATTATTAACAAAGCAATGTTAAAAGATCATATATGATATCATATTAATGTATATGATTCTTGTATAATTTAATAACCATTATTTCACCATTATACAGTAGGTTAACCTACCCCAACCAATAAAAAGTACAAGGTAAGGGTTTATTTCGCAATCTCTTCATTATCTGAGGTTGTTTATACGTTATAATCTACCGGGACTTATTTATCATCCACATCCATGTTTCTTAAAAAATTATTACAAAACATTTTTACTATGGGTTAAATTCATTTATACCCTTTTTGGATTTTATAAGTGGTTTATAAAGGAATCTTTCCATCGTTTTCCAAACAAGGTCCTTATTAACCTTTTTATCAGAATTATGGTAAGAATGTTTTTTCTAACTTATATGGCAGGTGCAGCTATTTTCCGCCGTTATAAAATCGTCTAAGCTTCCCTTACAAGATTATAAAAATATTTTAAATGAAAATGTTTTATTTTATAAATGTATGACTCTTAAATTATTTCAAAATAGAAAGATATATTTCTCTAAAAATAGTTTTGATTTCATCTATGTCAACATCCTTTGATGGATTTTACGCTAATTTGAAGTTGATTTATTATGATAGAAAACTTATATATTGTATTGAAGGTTTTGTGATATGTTTGACTGTGAATGTGCTATTTTTATACCATTCATGGTTTATGGTGAAAGTATTGACATTTTGTATTCTACTTTTAATATGAATGTTTATGTTATGTTTAAACCTTTTCATATGGGAATGCATTGGACTTAATATGTGATGGGTGGAGCCCAATATAGCTCCTTGATACATAGGTAGGTCTCTTGAGACAAAATAGTGTCTTGGCACAAGGCCTGGACAAAATCTTATTTTTAGTCTTGGCACGAGGCCTTGCCTATTGGTTATGATAGTCTGGCATTATGCATTCCATCATTATGAAAGTGGTTATTGATATTCCATGTGATTATTCGATTAGTAGAATATCCATGTGAATAAGTAAATGGAATTATTTCATTTTATTTTTCCCATACTATGTTGAAGTTAAAGCTCAAAAGGCTTTTGTTTTAGTTATACATTGCATTAAATGTTTATTATTATTTATGAATGTTTCCGCTATATTGTTATCCTTACTAGGCATTTGATCTCACCCCTTTTCTATGTTTTATTTTTCCCAGGATGTGAAGAAGTAAATTATGAATGACCTGCAGGGATATTATGAGGGGATAATAGTGTGGATTATGGAGA
Organism: Viscum album; assembly: GCA_963277665.1. Classification (NCBI taxonomy): domain Eukaryota; kingdom Viridiplantae; phylum Streptophyta; class Magnoliopsida; order Santalales; family Viscaceae; genus Viscum; species Viscum album. The sequence continues at coordinate 952,711,316 of OY728143.1, read as the reverse complement.
CAATATGTTGTTGTAGTAGTTTTTTACTTCATGATGTAATGTAAAACATTATGAATATATCTAGTGTTTCCAAGGCTACTAAACCAATAGGTCTGTCTAGATTTGATCTTTCTTGTGATCATGCCAATGTTATGTAATAATGCACCGACTCTGGGTAACTGGGGTCGGGGCATTACACTTTGGTTGTTGTTTAGTAATTTTTTGTGTTTAATAAAACTATTACACAAAACTCTAAAACCTTAATTTATTTCTATGATTAAATCAACATTTTAAAAAATCAATTCTACTATGTGAATTAGGTTGGTAAATATTATTTTTTTCAAATTTTTATGTTCTTCTATGTGGAATTTCATATAATAATAATTTTTAAAATGATCTTTGGTTTCTTATAATTCCAGAGTCAGGTTACCTTAATGGATATTGAAGGTTTTCCTAGATTTCCTTATAAGTGGTCTTCCTAGAATGATTATTGATTAGATAGGTTTCATCGCTTCCATTAAGTTGAGTGCATGGAAGTCAACTGGATAATTAACCTTCTATACTCTCATTAGAACATTTCAAGCACACATACTGTAAATGAATTAGCATCATTTTCCAATCATACTGCCACTACAATTTATTTAGCATTAAAATGTATAAAGATAAAAATATAAATTGAGGGATGACATAAATTAGTGTTCATAGATTATATAATTAATTAATAATTATAATTTATCTAGTTTTAAAGGACATTATAATTATTTTTTTTTACATTTGGTTGGAAATTTTTAGAGTTATCGGTCATTACACCTTCATTCTTAAACTCTATATATTATTTTAATGATGTTTCATTTTATTTTTTAATAATTTCTCAAATAACATAGAATACATGTGAATTTATTTAAGTTTTATAAAAAGTAATTGATTATTTCAATCATTGGAATGGTTTCAAGGATTTCCTTATAATTGTATTCATCAATGTTTTTTATGGATTGAACCATTCTTGAAGGAAATGGTAGTAGAATGTTTTTTACCCCATAAATTATTTTTTGGTTGATCTTTTTTTTTCAATCTTATAGAATAGTACATCTTATTTAACATTAGTTATCTTGAACTATTAAAAATTATGTTTTTTGGATAAGTTTGATTTTCATTCCACTCATAGTAGTTATCAAGATCACATTAATATTAGGATTAAATTTTTTCAGATATAAGATTACTAGGATTCTTAGTAATAATTTTTACTAGAATGGGTAAATGATTATTCAATTTTTTTCAGTATATTTATTACTTCTTCAGTTTTTGGGTCTAGAAAGTTATAAATTTATATTTAAGTACTAGAGGATGTTTAGTCAAGATATTTCAATTGATTTAATGGTGGTGGTTGAAATGTTTCATGGTGACCATTATTGAAATTATATATAAATGGTGGTGGTCTATGAGTATATTGTTAAAATAGTGGTCTAACTTTATATTTCTTACTTATAGGGCCATATTGGACTTGTGAGTTTCCCCTATATCATTGATTAATTATAGGTTTTTTATTAGTATTTCTAGGTAAAAAAAAAACACAACCTAAAATTTATTATAGTTCATAACAATAGTTAGTAAAGATATTTTGGAGATTAGAAAAGTTAAAAATACATAACAATTAGATGATTATATTTCTACATAATATCTACATATCTCAAAATAGTGGTTATTAATTCATTATTAGATTTAGATAAATGTGATTGAGTTGATTTTACCATATGGTCTCCAATAATGGAAGTACCATCATTCCAAATTTTTCTAAATTTTGAGCAGTCTTTTTTATGTGGCCTTCTGATTCAATTGGTTACATCTCAAAAAAAGATCCTGAAAATTATACATCGAGTAGGTTTCTATCACTATCATGTAATCCTATGTAATACTAAACTATAAAGTTATTTTATTAAACAGAATAGACTGAATGTATTTCATACAGCTTCTTAAATTATCCCATTACTCGTAATACTTTTCTCCAATGATATGTATAATTAAATAAATATATTTATTTTATATGGTTCCTCTTATGGTTAGAAGAAAATATTTTTATTTATATTTATTTATTTTCATATTAGTTAGATAATTTTCATGGATTTTTTTGATACAAAAATTCTTCATCTACTTCATCTGGATAGATTGTGAATGTTAACTAATTTACCAATTCCTCTACTGTACCTATCATATTCAATGTTGAAGAAACTATTGTAAACTCAATGACAAGCTTGTTTGTATCCTCCCCTATATGGGTATGAAAAATTAGTGAAAATGTTATTAAACCAATATTCAACTGAAATTCATCATGTAAGATAGGGTGATTTTATTTATAATTTAGGAAATGAGGTGCACATAAATTATTCAATGTATAATCATAATTCAGGGTCATGATTTCAATTTTATATTAATTGTGAACAAATTGAGTTTCACTTGTGTCTATTATCATAATCATTTCATATTCAAACTGTAAACTCCCATTGTTTTCAAATTCTAAAACTCAAGATAAAAATGTTCTCTCAATCTATTGATAATGAGCGTATATAGTATCATTATAAGATCATGTCATACACTTCTAATTTAATGGTTATATATCATGAAATTGAATAACCACCTTATAAATAGTGCCATTTATTCATTTAAAAAGATACATATTATAGTGTTGTTGAATAGAATATGAATCCATTATTAAAATGCATCATTTACAGAGTTTATATTATGTCCAAGGAGGGGATGAAATGTCAGGTTAATGACTATATTAAATGTTAATAGGGTTTTTGTATATAATTGTAATAATATATTAGTAACTACAATAAAATTAAAAATAAGGATCCAGGATTGAACAGAGGGTAGGAAATCCATTATTATGCATTCATTATTCTAAAGATATTAATCAATCTTCTATATATTGATTAGTAAGGTATTTTATTATCACAAAATATCTACCATAATTTTATAGTTTCAAGGAATTAAAACCTTATAATGTTACTTTTTACATGATCAACCATTCTATGTTCATGGGATAGAAGATATATATCACCAGTACTTTTATATTGAAGTGACCCCAGATTGTGTATGAAAGACCTAATTAAGAGATGGTGACCCATTTCAGCTGGAAGTGTGAGTTTTTCTTCCCACACATATATATAGTATCTAAAAACCTCCAAAACGAATCAATATTATTTCATTATTTATCATAATAATTGAGTGGGGGGATAAATTTTATTAAAAACATAAAAAATAGATTCATGATATATATATATTGATCACAATTTCATTCAATAACACCTACACACACATATATATATATTAAACTAATATTGAGAGATATAAGAATAATGGAATAAACTTATTGAAAATGAATAATATGTAAATCCCCCTTGGATCAGTCACTAAAAATTGATTTATCCCTCAAAATGAAATTTAACATCTATGGACATCAATATCAATATATAATATTTAATGAATGACTGTAGATAAAAATCTTGGTGTCTAAGGTTTAATGGTATCCAAAGTAACTGAATAATGATTTCCCACCCCAATTTATACTATATTCCTCCTTTTATATGATTCCATGTGTTATTGAAATAATTTTTATTTACTACACATTGATTTCATGATAATTACATTAATTATTTGGTGAATGTCACACTCATAAATTTTCACCAAAAAACATTTATCTCTAAAATCATATTCCACGTTTGATGATAATGAATCGCTTTCCTAAGATGTTTAAGTCAAAAACCATCCCAATCTACCATCCAACCTAAAATTTTACCCATCCCCTAATATTTGTTTGAAGGGAGTTCATGATACCCATGGGATGGTAATTTGTGCCTTGACACCATGGAACACATTTGGGAATAACTTCTCTACAAAGATGAATATCTAACATCAATTCAATATTCATATACACTAAGACCAATTAATAACCTGTAAAACAAAATGAATACAACTAAAATACTGATTTATGAATTTATCATTTATTGCTACTGGACAAAATATATAAAAAGGGGATGGGATTAATAGGAAACAAGAACATCCTTCTAGCACATGGATCGACACCACCATGCCACCACCACCAAAACTTAATTAAACTCAGTCCACTTACAATAGAAACCACATTAACATTCGTGGAAGGCCTTCCCTTTACTATAGTTAGATTGACCAAGGTCTGTATACACCCAATCATTTATATTGGGTGTGCGATTATTTTCCAAGTATGATACCACTGAAAGGATCAATTTATTTACATTCTAAGATGAATTGTCATGCTTATTTTTAATGAATTATGAAATTTAAAATGAAAAGATGACTTGTTTATAAAATAGAGGAAAGTAACTTATTTTTATAAATCATGTTCAATAGTTGGATTGAAAAATAAAGGTGAATACATAATTTAATGAAAGGAAAACCATATAATAATCACCATTAGTAATCCCTAATCATCTAGGATTAGTGAGTAAAAGGGATATATATAATCTATGTGAGTGATCATGGACACGAAGGTTTTTCTCCTTCTCAAGACATCAAAAACAAAACATAAATGTTTTATAGTGTTTTATCAAAGACATACTGGGTAGGTAGGGTCATTCCTATCATACCTCTTAGTCTACCAACATAGATAACAATAATTGTGATTTGATTTACTCTTTATTAAACCATGAAGCCCTCATACATCACAAACCAAACCATCACATACCAAAACACACCAATGCCAATTATTTTTACAGGTTTTAACACCCTACACACTCACTCCTTACTAAAATCACCCATTGTCACACACACACAAAAATTAAATTTATTTTTAAAAATGAGACCATCATATTTAAATCACGAATCATTATCTAATCTGAGAAACAACTAACTTCTATTTTAAATCACATAAATCCAGTTGAAAACTACAAGATGCAAAAACAAAAAATACTATAGAAATGGGAACACACAAAATAAATCAGGATTTAACCAAAAGGAATGAGATTGAACCTATTTTAAGTCATCATCAATTTTGGAGAAATGATAACCAAAGAATTAAGAGTAGATATATCTAAAGAAGAAAATAAGATTAAGGAGTGAACTTTCTTAGAGTTTTTGAACGATTCAACATCAAACCAACCAAAAATAAACCCAAGAGCGAGTGGAGGTGGAGGAGGGCTATGGTTAAGGATGTAGAGGACCAAATGGGTTGAAATGTAGGGGGTTAGAGGTTTAAAATAGTGAATAGAAAAATTCTGAATTTCAATTTTTTTATTAATTATTAAGGTCACATGGTTATGTGCCTAACATTGGGGCCTGGAAAGTGAAACTTTCTGGATTGCATAGTTTTCAATAGGATAGAGAATGGTGTAACCTAATTTTTATCCTCCTTCATTCAACAAAAAATCGTCATTATTCATAATAAATCCCCATGAATGAAATGGAAGACACGTAAAAAAAAAATTAAAATAAAAATGGCCTAAAAAAATAGCATGGGTGTGAAAATTATCTCCACCATGATAACATCCCACCCTCGAAAAATAAAACAATAATATAATTTGAGAATAAATGAGGATATTTTTTCACAACCAAAATACATTTGTTCAAATATCTGATGATCATATTTTTTCATGCTATTAAAGGACCCGAACTAATATATTAGATTTTCCAAGAAGAACCATTACCAAGGAATTTAAAATTTGTAACAGTTGCTAAGTCAATTTTAGATTGGGTTACAACACCAATTTATCCCAATTAATGATATGATATTATTCTATATTATACTTATTTAATTTCGAGACATTGAACAAATCATGAATCCACATTAATTGAGATGGTAAATACAATAAATATTCAACTGTACCAAACAATTTGGTAATCTTAAAAGGTCCAAAATAACAAGGCGTAAGATTCCCATACATTCTAAGAAAATTATGAACTAAATATGATGTCACATTTAGAAGCATATGTTCATCTGTTAAAAACTCTAATGCTCGATGTCATTGATCGACATATGGATTATAGTGTCTCTATGTTTTCAACAAAAACTACATGATTATATGAACTTTAATAGACCCCTCCTCTACAAGGATCATACCTAATATAGAATTCTCACCATCATCCATACATTATGGAGGTAACTAACATGAAAAACTATAATGAAAATTGAAGTGAGAAATTATAATTGATGATTGGTGTCCTTATTCTAGGAAAATACCACAACCTAAGATAGTTATCTCAAGATCCTTTATGATCCTACACACACACATTGATTGTGTCTTCACGAATCAAATTTTAGTGTTTTGTGTGACATTATTTTTGAGGTTGGAATGATGTAATGATATATTCATGTGATACCCTTTCATTATTGAGTACATCCTAGAATCAAGATATAAAATGGGGTTCCATGTATGAAACAATGGTTGATGGAACACCATGGAGTCTCAAAATATATTGGATGTAAAACCAGCCCTATTCTATAACCTTAGTTGAATCCTTAAATGGGATGAAATATGTGGATTTTGTTATGTGATCAATAACCAAAAAAATGGAATTCCTTCCATGGGATGTTCAAGGAAATCTGATGATGAAGTACAAGAAATTTTCATCCGACATCTAGATATGAATGGGTGATGTTTATAGCATACATGATGGTTTTTAGTGCTCTTAATTAATATACATACTATTATAAAATGTAAATATTACGTAAGATATATCTTCTCTCATACATAGCCTCTAGAAACAAAAACACAATTTATAAAACATATTTTTGCTTCAATTATTAGTATCCATGATAGACCTGTGGGTATCATGCATAAACACCTTCCACAAAGACTAAAACATGATGAAAACATGTTAAATAAGAGAATTATCTTAGAGGACATCAACCACTCATCAAGCACCTCTCCACCATTTTGATGGTGAATAGTTCACTAGAATAGACCATAACTTTTACATTATTACCAATTCATCTTGATAAGAGATGGAGTCAACTTAATGATAGCATAGAATATACCTGAACTTTACTATTTGGATCTCAGTTTCATATGAGCATAAAGATCCATCAGAGTACACTAATACCTAGGCTCCTTCAAATATTTAATCTTCAAATTGAAGCTTATGGAATAATTCAATAAATTTAACTTCCTTTAGTTATATAAAATAGAAAATTCAAAACCATAAATTTACCTGACATGTTGTCACAACCTCAGATTAAAATCCTTTTGGGAGATTATATAGGCCAATATTTTGTGGAATGACTAGACTATGATTTTTCCCCTAAAGAGACAATGATGCGAAAATTTCAAGGCATGAACCACCATCAATGGATCAACATAATGTTAGTGGTTATTCTTTTTATGTGTTTAGTGTTGTAATGACCAATATTCCCTAACATGGTTACCCTACATCACGACACATCTAAAACAAATACTTGAATCATCACACACAACTAAATATACCTTTCCTTCCTTGGGTAAAATCATGATTAGGGAAATATGTCATCAGATTATTAATATTTTCAAAATATTCTAGGAATTGTAAACCCACACTAACCATACCCATTTTAGAAATAAATATCAACAAGGAAGAAAGTCAAGAGATATCCCTAAAAAATCACATGTAATATACTTCCACGTCATAGAGGCTTCTGACCTCAAAGACATTGTTCAACTATTTCAATGACATCACTAACCATATTTTCTTCATTTCTTTAAAAAACCCATTTTCTAAGACAAAATTCTTTAAAAATATGCCCTATCATCTCCAAAAACTACATTTCGATAGTTTATCATGGATACATTGATCCTAAATTTTGACTAGAACAATCCATAGATGTTTACTATGCTCCTCCTCTATTCTATAGTAGTCCAAGATGTCCTCCAAAAATAACCCAACACATGAGTCAAGGTATTTATGAATCCTTCAGTATATAATGTACATATAAAACTTTAGATTGTAATTCATCCCAAATGGAATAACCAATTAATCATAATTGGTATTTCTACTTTAGAATGTTGTCTTGGGAACATTGGTTTCTATTACCCTAACTTGATGATACTTGGATTCCAGATCAATCATGGAAAACCCACTTTTCCCTATTGAGTCGATCAATGAGGACATTGATATAGATAAAGGGTTATTTATTCATTATTTTAAACCTATTAGTCATTTTATCATTAATGAAAACATTAGAGATATCAACTATCCTTTTGGAAAAAATAATTAGTGAAGCCTACGGTGAGCTTCTCAGGTAAATGATTCATTTTGATTCAAAATCTTGTAGTTGTATCTTTAAGTACCTTAACTCAATGGGGGACATTTTTTATAAGGGAAGAGATATATGTTTTGTCCCAAATTCCAAATTGATGGTGAAATCCTTATCATTTTCAAAAGGTAACCCTTAAAATTCCACAAGAAATAGATATGGGACTTCATACCCCATTATAGTAAATCCATTATCAGAATCTTCCACATCTCATTCCATAATAAGAAAAAATACCTAGTAGGAGGGGATTCCTAACGCCAAAAGTGGATGTTTAGATCATCTTAACCATGGATCCCATTCACCATGAAAAACCCGAGTACTCTCATCAGATTCTATGAAAGTCACATAACAATGATAGAAATAAATATGTGGCTTGACATACACTATATAATCCATTACTATGATCACATGAATGAATTATATTTCAAAAACAACAAAATCCCATTCAAACATCACTTATGAGAGGTTAATAGCACATGATAGGCATCTAAAGCCCTATTCCTTCACCTTTCCATGTAGATTAAACAACTCACAATAATACCGCATATTCTTTATCCAGAGTTTCCAAAAATCCATAAGAAAATCTTTTTTGAAAGACTTAAAAGCACCAATATCAAATAATGAAACAGCTATGGATGATGCAATAAGAACAATACCTCAGACTGTTGTAGAAACCATATATGATTCAATAGTTATCTGATCTATAACATTAAGGTACTTATTTTTTTCTAATGCCTATAGTTGAGTACTAACTTTTATATCTTCATTGATCTGACTCTATCCATTGGATGATCCAGCCTTTCAACCACTCCCACTAGATCAAGAACCCATATCTCTAGATACAGTAGATTGAGCTGATTATTCCCTATACACTATGCACCCTATAAAAATCTGAGAAGAAGGAACACTATTATAAAATGTTTTCATGTGACCTAATTATCCACACTTATAAGTGTGTTTAGTTGCAAAATGACATATATAAAAAATGTTTCATGGCCTCCCACAATGATGGAAAATGACATATCCACTATCAAAATCTATTAAGAATGATGAATGGAATAGGTATCTAGTGATTCCACTACTCTTTATCCTTTTATCCTCATGATTCCTATTCATTTAATACATGCCATTACTACCCTATTCTATAGATGTAACCATTATAGAAAATCCATTTGTTCCATCTTGATTTTTCTCCACTATCAGATCTCAATCAACCACGTCAGCATACATGTTAAACATAAATATGAAGAATTCATATTGAATAACTATCTCTAAACCCTATTTAAAATTATTGGGTTTCATATATTCATTATAATATACATCATGGGAAAACAAAACAGCTCTATAAATTGGTTGGCATACTCTAGAAAGGATCATTATTTGTTATAGAGATCCATAAACTCTCAATTATGAAAGAAGGAAAAATTATATGGTATGTATTTCTTATTGAAGATATCCTTAAAGTATATCCTGATAATGTTATCATTTTTCCCTTATTAAACCACTGACTCCCACTACCTATTATTGGTACCTTCTAACATAATTGTATAAAAACTCCCTTTTATAGCTTCAAGAGTCTAGAAAACACCATAGACCCTCTCATTGTATTCAATCTAAAAATATTCTCCATGGGGATCTATACATCCTTGGAAGGAAAGGGTTTTATTCTTGATTAACTCTTATGACCAATCATTTACTAGACATGGATTAGTTTATTTAACCTAGATAAAACTAAATCCCACTCCTTGATCCAAATCTCATACATCCCATACCACTTCCTCACCTAACCTATCACCATCTTGTCATTGATAACCCTTTTTGGCCTCATCTGATGGCTTCACGAGAGGTCTATAAGGGGGTATTGTAACATCCCATCCTTAATTTGGTACAAAACGTTTTTAGTTATTTATATCTCATTCTTTATGTGACCCAGGTCGCATATCTTCACACCTCGATGCGGGTCCCAGGAAGCATTTTAATTAATTTAAATAACTAAAGGCTTTTTATGAAAACTTTCATATCGTGATTTTTCACGGTTCTTGGGATTAAAATCATTAATTAAAGGTTTAAAAATAATAATGAGAGATTTAAAGAAGATTCAAAAGAAATAAAGAAAGGATAAAAAAAAATTTGGAACAAATATAAAAAGTGGGTTATGGGAAAAATAAAAAAAAAATTAAATTGGGGGATTTACATTTTTATTTATTTTTATCATTTTTACTTTCCATAATTTTATTTTATTTTATTTTATTTTTATTTTAACTTTTTTCTTTTCTTATATTTTTCTATCATTTTTATTTTCTTTTCTTTTTCTTTCTTTTTTTCTTTTTTTCTTCCCCTATCTTCCTCTCCTCTTCCTCACGTCACACCTCCCTCTCACCCTAGGTGGTGCACCCCCTAATTCTCCTTTTAAATACTGCAGCTCCACTATCTCTCATCTAATTTCTTTTCCGTTAGGTGATCATTAAAAATTAAGGAATTTCTAACCATGAGCAATTGGAATCTTCTGTTTTTCGTTGAGTATCATGCGTGCAGTTCGTCACGGAAGGACTTTACCCTATTTTGAGGGTGTTTCTAAAATCCTATTTTTTATTCTTTTTTAGGTAAAATCAAAGCCTATTGCGGATCTTAGAGTCATATAAGACTACAAGTTAGGGTTACCACTCTCTTTCCCTTAGTTTTGTTGTAGTTTATAAAAATGCATTATTGTGCCGTTAGTCGGTGCCTACCGGCTTTGTGCAATTTCACCCAATTTTATCAATTTAGTTGATCGCCTAATTATTGTATCCATAATTATCTTAATTTAATTTGTTATAATTTTTTCATCATGTTCATACACACCTTGGGCGTGCACACATGGTCGGTATATTTTTCCATTAACTGGGTTTATAATTTAATTAACTGTAGGTGTTGCACATCCCATTTTTATTGTAATTAAATTAAATAAATAGTTTCATTGAACAGAAATTTTGAATTGTAGGATCATTGTTAATTTTTTTTCCAAACTATTAATTTATTTAAAAAATTCATTATCTTCTTTTTTTGTACGGTATATTTCATTGTTAAGTTATTATGATGTAATGTTTAATTTATACCTTGTCATGCACAGGTGTATCTGGTTAGTTTTCAAGATTCCATATTATATGATGATTATGTCATATCTGGTGCTATGAAAACTTTAATTAAATTAAAGGTGGGGAAAAGACATGGGTCTCATATTAAGGGACACACTTAGAACCTACATTCATGACTATTACCACTATGCATTGGGGGATGGTGTCTTTGGCATTACTGGACTGAGACTTCCCTGAGCTTCTAATACGTATGAGTGAAACTAGTTCCAAAAGTCCACATCAAGACTGATCTATTGGAAATGTGGCTAAGATAGCCTTGAATAAACTCAAACCCTTTTTGTGAGATCGGGAAAGACTTAGGGTAAATCCATGCCTCAAGCGATACATGTAATTTTAAAATATTTCCTTGGACAAGCTTGGTGGTATTGGATAAATTGAAGGATGTTCCGTAGTGATACCTTTGGGATTTAATCAGACTCCAACTCTCAACTTGAACCATAATAATGATGCACTAAAGGTTTATAATATTTCTATTTGAGTCTCTTGAGAATTGAAATGTTTTTCTGGTATGTTGAAGCTCACCTGGTTGACACTTGACTTAGACCCCAAGTTAGACCACAAGATTAGGGTATACCTCTTCCTTGTTTCACGTTTCTTTTAAATGTTATATATATATATATATATGTATGTGCATTCTAATAACGGGTACCCTTTTAGACTACCGGCTTATGCTGAAGAATCTGATTAGGCATGGGAGCCGTTTGGAACCCGTGCCGACTTATTTATTTCATTACGCTTATATTAATTATATGAAATTATTATATATTGGCACAATGCATTTCTGTCATTGCATGAAATGGAAATGTTTAGGTAGCGTGGGTGCTGTCCTACTGGGATTTTATCTCACACACTGCTCGAGCATCATTTACACCTGAGTAGATTATATGCTTATAGGTATTGAAAAGGGGAAGCATGCTGCTTCAGATGCTTGATTGTTCTTTACTGCTTAGGATAGAGACTGGGGTAGAGGACCGAGCCTTGATCATAATGCATCTGCTACATGGTGTGTTTTTTTAGATGTCTAGGTTCTTGAGGATCTTTTTTTGTACTTCCTATTTAGACAAACATCATTTCATGACATCGTGATGTGAGATTCCATAATTGATTATTAATATTATTCAGCTGGATTATTTATATTACATTTGTTTTGGTTTATTTATTTATATTCTTATTATATTTATTATTAGTTGTTGTATACTTTTTTTTTAATAATACCTATTACCTAGGAGACCATAGTCTTTCCCATGGACACAAAAGTCCCATGCTGCTAGTCTGTAGCCTCTGGCGTTTGGGGAGATGCGTTTGAGGTCATGTGACCAACTAGTTTAGCCACCATCCTAGAGGTGAGATGGGTCGACATATTACAATGTCTTATTAGAGGAGTATTTCCTTCTGTATTAATCTTTGTTTTAGAAAAAATACTAGGATATAGGGATTTGGGATGCACTATGTGCTTGGACATAGCTAACCCATGTATAAGGGAAAACTCAAATTTCTGGGTTGGGATTACAGTAATTGATTATGCTAGTAACTATTGATATGATTTCATCGTTGTGTGACTCACTTGTATTGTGTTTTTATTGTGTTGTTATTGTTGAGATAATGGGATTACCATTGAAACCTGATTATATGAGGGAAATACATTACAAGGATCATAACATGCACTATAGGATTTAAAATATCATGCATATTTCCATGCCATATCTACTTTAACCGTGTATTTTCCTATTTCATGTGAGTTCTATTGTTCCTAGTGGTAAAATTTTGAAATTCTGGTTTGTTGAAAATAATGTTGTGATAGTCTATTAGATTTTAGCCAGACTTAACCTAGGATTGGACTGTAGAACTTGTTTAGAAATCCTTTTTGAGTTATTTCTTCCATATTGAAACCATTATCTTAAAGCGGGTTGTCTGTTTCTTAGTGCTCATATGAATTCTATGTACCTAACCTCTTTTCACACCTTACTTGTTTTTCTCACCTTCTTTACTCCTTTTCTAAAGGTGTGTGTTTGTATATTGTAGACAAATCCATCCTCGAACTCTTCATGATGTGCCTCAAGAGAGTGGAAATGAGCACATTCCAGAGATGGTGGGCCCTGATCCACCAATGGTACTTCTTATAGAGACTCCTGTGGCACTACCTCTAGTTGATTTTCTGAGGGAACCTGATGCTCAGTTCAGGGATAATCTCCTCAGGTTTATGCAGTTAGTTCAGAATATCCCCAGACCTGCCCCATCCATAGTAGACCTCACCATGGACTTTCTGCAGCAAAACCCTCCCACCTTCTTTGGTAGTGGTATCCCTCATGTTGTAGAGTCATGGATAGATGCTATAAGTTATATATTTGACCACCTCAAGAATATTTCGAAATGAAGGGTCAAATTGGAAGTCTACATGCGTTATGACTATGCCAAGCACTAGTGGGACGTTGTCTCTTAGGCTGTGTAGACCAGTGATATGGCTTGGGCCGACTTCCAAGTAGCCTTCTACAATCACTTTCTTCAACAGACTCTAAGAGATTATCTTGCATGAGAGTTTGTACATCTTAAGCAGGGCTCTATGATCGTGTTAGAGAATTCTATTCATTTCATAGAACATCCATGTTTTCCCCTTTTCTGACTGGAGACGCACAGACTACTACAAGGCATTTTGAGTAAGGAAATCAGTATTCTATCCACTCGCAGGTGAACATCTCCCATCTGACCACTATTACAGAGATCGTAAACCAAGCTCTAATCCAAGAGAGAAATTTTAGGGATGCTAAAGCAGTTAGCAGGGGCAGTTCAGTTTCAATACAGGGTGATGGATCTTCTGGTAAAATGAATTTTTTTTGAAGATGCATGTGGGAGAAATCCTAGACAAATAGCATGTGTCGAGGGATCTATCACATGATATAAGTGTTTTAGTGATGGTCACAAGAAGCCATAGTGTATGAGAGATCCGAAGGAGTGACGAGATTATGGTAGGATGGGTCACCATCAATGTTTTTATCGTTCATTTTTTAGCATCTAGGGGTAGAGGATCCACACCTGCACCTCCATCAGGTATTTGAACTATGTGTACATACCAGGTTGGAAGTTATTTTTCCACTGTCCAATCAGACTGAGGTAATGGTGGAGGTTGTGGTTGACGAAATCAAGTTCTATACTATCAGTGTCAGTAGAGTGGTCCTGATCAGGCCAACCAGGCAGTGTATCAGGGTTGTGGCTCAGGTCTCATGTACGCAGTGCCTTCATCCCCAGAGGAGCAGAGTGCATGACCATCTACAGTAATAGGTACTATTCAAGTAGCCTCTACCTTAGTTTCATCCCTTTTTTATACCGACACATTACACTCATTTATATCTGTTGTTGTTTTTGAAAGTCTTGGTGTTCCAAATGAGTACCATTACGGCATCATGTCTCTCGACACTCCACTTGGGGTCAGGAAAGAGGGCATACGCCAGGGGAAAGAGTTCCCCCTCGAGATAGGTGGGTACCATTTTGATTGGAATTACCGTATCTTTAATATGTATGGCGTCGAGGTCATTCTCGGTATGAACAATATTACTTCTTATCATTCTCAAGTGGATTTCTATCACCACCATGTGTCTTTCACATCCCCTGAGGGTGACACGTATCTTCACAAAAGAAAATGGGATATGCAGGTAGATCGAGGTAAGACTAAATATTCAGGTTTGGGTAGTGTGAAAGCATAGTTGTCCACTCTCTTCATGAGCGATCCGGGAACACAACTAGTTTAATTCCCTCCATTGGTGAATCATTTTAGCGACGTGTTACTGGATGATTTCTCTGGCTAACCTCCTATGAGAGACGTGGGGTTCACAATCAATCTTGTGCCAGGTGCGGCACCCATGTCTATTCCTCTTTTTAGTATGGCACCAACATAGCTACAAGAACTCAAGAATCAACATGAAGACCTTGAGGCTAAGGGTTTCATCAGACCTAGAACATCACCATGGGGTTCACCTATCCATTTTTCCAAGAAGGTAGATGGAACCATTAGGTTATGCGTGGATTATCGTCAACTCAACCAGCTCACTATAAAGAATCGACATCCATTACCCTGTATAGATGATCACATTAACCAGCTCTGGGGAGAAACTATTTTCTATAAGATTGATCTGAGTTCAGGTTATCACCAGGTGCGTGTGAGGCCATCTGACATACAATATATGACATTCCAATGCAGGTATGTCTTGTATGAGTATTTGGTTATGCCATTTGGCCTCACGAATGCACCGAAAGTCTTTGTGGCTCTGATGAACTGGGTTTCTCATCTATATCTTGGTTCCTTTTTGGTAGTGTTCATTGATGACATCTTATTGTATTCCTGTTCGAGACATGACCATGAAACCCATATTAAAATCGGGATGAGTACACTAAGAGAGCACCAGCTATACGCTAAGCTCAAAAATTCCAGTTTTGGATTGATAAGGTACACTTCGTGGGTCATATTATATCTAAAGAAGGGGTATCAGTTGACCCATAAAAGGTGAGTGATGTGGTTTCATGGTAGTATTCCAAGAGTGTCTTCGACATCTGCAGTTTCTTTGGATTTTCTAGACATTACATGCATTTAATCCAGGATTTCCCCAACTTAGTAGGACCTCTAACAACCCTAACTAAGAAATGTGTATAGTTCATCTGGTCAGAAGCTTTTTAAAAGTCATTTTAGGAGTAAAACGGAAGACTACCGTCAACCTCGATCATTATTCTGCCTAAACCCAGTAAGAGTTATACTATTTTTTTGTTCTTCAAGAATTAGACTCGGTGCAGTTATGATGCATGGTGATCGAGTCATGGCTTATAGATCCTACCAGCAGAGACCTCACGATCAGAACTATCCAACCCATGAACTTGATTTGGAAGTTGTGGTTCATGCTCTACATTTTTGGAGAAAATATTTTTTGCGTGATAAATTCATTGTTCACATAGATCATAAAAGCATAAAATATATCTCCACTCAACGAGACTTGAACATAAGGAAACATAGGTGGGTCAAATACTTGTAATAATTTGATTTTTAGCTTGATTATACCCCTTGTAAGGGTAATACTATGGAGGATGATTTAAGAAACAAGACATAGACACATGACATGAAGGTAGCAAACAATGAGTGACAGATGATGGCCTTGTTTTTATAGATGCATATGGAGGTTCAAGAGCAGAGTGGGAAACCAGTTTTACCATCTATTACAGTGAAATCCACCATTCTAGATTCTGTTTGTAGTAAATATTGGATTGACCCTGAGGGGATTTTTTTGAGGGAATGTGTTACAAGAGAGAACCCACCTCTTTGCTAGTTTGTTGATGGCAGTGAAACTCTCATTTACCGTGGTCGTGTATGGGTACCTTTAGGTATATGAGAAGAGAAGATGAAGGAATATCACACCTCCGTTTGGGAAGTCCATCTTGGGCTAACCATTAAGTAAATATACACGTGTTGACATTATTGGTTTCCTGGTATGAAAATGAAGATAGTTGGTTTCATCACTTGGTGCTCCGCCAGCCAATAGGTGAAGGAAGAGCATCATTGACCTACTAGACTACTACAACCTCTATCAATTCCTGAATAGAAATGGAATTACATCACCATGGGTTTTATTACATGATTTCCAAGATCTCTTCGAGGCAGCGATGCATCATGGGAGGTTATCGATAGGTTGACCAAGGTTTCACGCTTCTTGCCTATCTGAGAGACCATTACGATTGATGGGTTGGGAAGGCTGTATATCTGGGAGATTGTGAGACATCATGGCATACCTCATTCTATTGTCTCGAATATGGATTCCCTCTTTACTTCACGGTTCTGGAAAGGGTTTCAAAAAGAGCTGATTTCATAGGTACTTATGAGTACTGAAAATCACCCTCAAGCCGATTGGCAATCCAAGAGAATTATACGAGTGTTAGAGGATATGCTACGGGAATGTATCATTGAATTTCGAGGTTCATGGGAGGGAATATACCTTTTTTTGGTCTACCTATAATAAAAATTTATATGAGACAATTCACATGGATTAGTGTGAGGCCCTCTATGGTGGACCATGCCATTCAACATTATGCTGGCTCGAAGCAGGTGCAGATGATCTATTGGGTCTTCATCTCATTCATGAGACTTCTAAAAAAGATCATTTGATTAAGAAGTGTATAAATACAACTCATTCCAGGTAGAAGTCTTATACCAATTGTTACCGTAGACCTCTGGAGTTCGAGGTGGGACATTGAGTCTTTTTGTGTTTTTCTTCAATGTTTGGCCACATGAAGATCAGATGACAGGGTAAGTTATCACCAAATTAGTTCAGGTCATTCGAGATAGTAGATAGAGTTGGTCTAATAGCCAATTGGTTACTTATACCTCAAATTTATCATTCCATGCACAACATTTTCCATGTATCTCAGCTCCGAAAATATCATCCAGACCCGTCTCAATCTTTTCAATCAGATGATATCGAGCTTGATGCTGATGCATATTTTGCGGGTCATCCAATTTGTATCATCGTCTGTAGCATTAAGGTTCTCTGAGGAATGTCAGTCCCTCTAGTCTCAGTGTTATGACAACACAGACATGTTCAGAACAAGAACTAGGAGCGAGACATAGATATAGATGTGTAGTGGCTGAAAAGTTTCTCCGGTGATGTTCCACTATCATCGAAAGGAAAACTCAGGGATGAGTTGTCTTAAAGAGGGGAGGCTGTAAAATCCCGAATGTAATTAGGTATGGAATATTTTTAATTTTTGCTATCTAATTATTTATGGGACCTTTGGTGCTTGTCTACGCACCTCATTATGGGTCCCATGCATCTTTTTAATTAATTAAAATACCTATAGGGTTTTTATGAAGAATTTCATATCACACTTTAGAGCGGTGTTCGAGATTAAAATAATTAATTAAAGTTTGAAAATGAATAATAATATATTTAAATAATATTTAAAAGAAAGAAAGAAATGATAAAAGGAAATTTTGAAATACAATAGAAAGGGGGTTATGGGAAAAATAATAATTAAAATGGGATATTTACATTTTTATTTATTTTTATCATTTTTACATTCCATCCTTTCATTATATTTTTTTTGTTTTTATTTTCCCATTTCCATTTCCTTTTATTTTTATCTTATTTTTATTTTTTTTTCGTTTTCATTATTTTTCTTCTTTCTTTTTTTCCTCTCCTCTCAACCTCTCCTCTTCTTCACGTAACACCTCCCTATCCCCCTAGGTGGCGCACCCACTGATCCTCCTTTAGAAGACTGCAACTCCTTCGTCTATCATCACATTTCTTCACCATTAGGTGAAAAGTAAAACTTAGGGAATGGATAACCTTTAGAAATTGGAAACGTATGTTTTCATTGTGTATCCAGCATGCAATTTGTTATGGAAGGATTTTACCCTATTTTGGTGTAATTCTAAAATTCTATATTTTCTTCCCTTTTATGTCAATTCAAAGCCTACCATTGATCTTAGATTCATCTACGACTACAAGGTAGGATTATTACACTATCACCCTCCGTTTAGTTGTGGTTTATATAAATGCATTGTTGTACCGTTAGTCGGTGCCTACCAGCTTTGTGCAATTTCTTCCAATTTCTTCAATTTAGTTTATCCCCTAATTATTGAAGCATTAATTATCTCAATTTAATTTGTTTGAATTGTTACAACATGGTCAGACACCCCATTGGGCATTCCGACATGGTTGGTATATTATTATGTTAACTGGGTTGATAATTTAATTAACTGTAGGTGTTACACATCCCATTTTTATTATAATTAAATTAAATGAATAGTTAAATTAAACATGAACATTGAATTGTTGGATCCTTGGTAATCATTTTTTTACTGTTTATTTATTTTAAAAGTTCGTTATCTGCTTATGTTGATATGGTATACTGCCTTGTTAAGTTTTTATGTTGCAATGTTTAATTTACACCATGTGATGCACGGGTGTATCTGGTTAGTTTTCAAGATACTATTTTATATGCTAATTATGTCATATCTGCTGCTATAAAAAATTTAATTAAATATGGGTCCTGGAAAGTAGTTAGGTCCCATATTAAGGACCACACAAAGAGCCTCAGTTCATGACTGTTACCATTATGCGTTAGGGGCTATGTATTTTGGATTTTTCGAACTTATACTTCCCCGGGATTTTAATACTTATGACTGACACCAGTTTCAAAAGGGCACATCGTGATGGATCTATTTGAAATGTGGCTAAGACATCCTCGGATGAAATTTAACATATTTTTGAGAGATCAGGACAGACTTAGGGTAAATCCATGCCTCGAGTGATACTTGGCCTTTCAAAAGATTGCCTTGGTTAGGCTCGATTGTATTAGATAAATTAAGAAATGTTTCATAGCGATACCTTCAGGATGAGATCCAACTCCAACTCTCAACATGAACCATAATAATGATTCACTAATGGTTTATATTATTTCCATTCGAGTCTCTTGAGAATTGAAATGTTTTTATGGTGTGTTGAAGCACACCTATTGACACTTGACATAGACCCCAAGTAAAAATACATTCTTGGGGTATAACTCTTCCTTTATTTATCTTTATTTTATGGGTTATATATATATATGTGTGTGTATGTGAATTCAGTTGATAGGTACCCTTTTAGACTACCTACTTAGGCTAAAGTAGGTGATTAGGGATGGGTACTATTTAGAACCTGGGCCGACTAATTTATTTCATTTCAGTTAAATTAATTATCTGAAAGTGTTATATAATGGCACACTACATTTTTATCATTGCATGAAATGGAAATGTTTAGATACCATGGGTGGAGTCCTACTTGTATTTTATCTCACACCCTACTCGGGCGTCGTTGACACCCAAGTAGATTACCTGCTCGCAAGTATTGACATGGTGAAGTGTGCTGCTTCCAATGATTGATTGTTCATTACTACGTAAGATGGAGACTGGGGAAGAGGACCGAGCCTTTCTCATGATACAGCTGATTCATTGTGTCTTTTCATTTAGTTTACTGTGTGCTTGAGTTTATATTTTTCATACATCCATGTTAGACATACATCATGGAATGACATTGTATTGTGAGCATCCACACTTGATTATTATTATTCAGTTGGATTATTTATATTTCTTCTATTGTAGTTTATTCATTTATATGCATCCACTTATTATTATTATTTGTTGTATACTTACACTGTGATAATACCTATTACCTATGAGGGCATTGTCTCCCCCTCAGACTCAAAAAGTCCCTCACTTCTAGTCCGCACCCTCTGGTGTTCGGGGAGATGTGCTTGAGGTCATGTGACCCACAGGTCCAGCCACCGTCTTAGAGGAGAGTCATGCCAGGACGTTACCGGTATGATACTATAAAAATTAAATAAACTCAATGAAAAATTCAATACATTATCCCATATAAAACCAAAAAATAACATAACTTAAAAAAATCTCATGAATCAATATTAATAACACAACAATCAGAGTAATCAATCTAAACCACTCCACTCATCCTCGGTGTCCCTGCCCAATCGTCATCCTACACACTATACCTAATGGAGGAGTCAAACCAATCATAGGAATCCCATTGTGACTTAAGCTCTATTTTTATGTGTGTTGTCAGAAACCCCACTCTTAAATGGATCCTTAGGCCCTAATAGTGCTAGATCCAATATATCCAAACTTACAAAATAAAGTAACCTAATTGCAGGTTAAAACCTACCCTGATGCAATTTTCTCACGAGATGACCTAGGATACCATCCAACCCAACACCTCAACCAGACCATAACATGGTTCAAATGGTTTTACTGATCCCCATGGGTTGGAAACTAGTGCCTAGGTATTGTGGAACTCTATTGGTAATGATTTCACCCATGAAAATAATAGATAAAATCAATAAAATATTCACATACATAAATTCAAATTCAAAACATGCATGGAAAAAAGAATACAACAACAAGAATGAGTTAATAATTTAATTTTTAATATTAGGGGAAATCTAACCATAAATGGGATGAGATCATCTAGATGGAAAAAAACTCATCATGGTACGTTGGTCAACAACATTATGCCACCATAACTATCAATGTAAAAAGTGAAACTATTAAAAATAACAACTTGTATCACCTCTATAGAAGGACTATCCTTTACACGAGTTAGATAGAACATGATCTACATGCACACACAGGTGTATGTTGAGGGTTATATCACTTTTATAAAATTATACCACAAAAAAGTTCCATATAAATTCATTATAAGATAAACAAAAAAATATAAACTTTAGTTAAGGAAAGTAATTAAATTGAAAACACTATTTGTTTAGAAAATAGAAGAAATAATAATATTTAATAAAACAATTTCTCAATATCATTGTAAATTAAAGGTTCATGGATAACAGGAAACAATTAGAAACATATAAAATGAACCATGAGTAATCTCTAATAATATAGGGTTTGTGGGGGCGTAGGATCCTCATACTCTTTATGATTAATCCTAGACACAATAGACTATCTCCTACATGAGACAACCAAATCCCACCATAATTATTTTTAGTGTAGTATCGTAATCATGCAAGGTATGGAGGGTCATCCAAGAGTAATTATTTTAGTATGAAGTCCAAGATACCTATTATTTTCATGTTATTTTCAATTTATTAAACAATGAAATCCCCATACTTCACAAACCAAACCATCATATACCAAAATACAAGAATTCCGATAATGGTTCCCTATTTTAAAACAATATACAAACATACTAATATTGGAAATAATCCATTTTCACACACACCGAAAACCATTTAGAATACATTTGAAAAAACATATTTTCATATTTAAATTCTTAGACAATGTCTACGAACCAAAATACACATATTTCCTTGAAACCACCTGAATATGGTTGATAAATAGAACAAAAACAAAACACTAATGATGCAAGGAAACACCATAAACATAAACATTCATCCCAAATAAATGTGATTGAAAAACATTATATCAACGTCATTTCAAGAGAAAACAAAACCCAAGAAGGATGGGAGGAGAGATTAAAAGCAGTGAAGAAGAAGAACAATAAGGAAGGAACTGACTTGGACATTCATGAAGAATCAATATCCAAACCACCATAACAATCAACACTATAGTGAGAGGATGAATAGTAGGGGTGTGACTATGGATGTATATGGTCGAATGGGGTGACTGTTAGAGGGATAAAATATCGATGGGGAACGTTGGAATTTCAATTTTTTAAGAATATGGCAGACCACATTGCTTTTTGGGAGGGGTCCACAGCCATGAACCAAACCCTATAGCCTAGAAAATACAGCTGGCTAGGTCACATTATTTTCACTATGATGTAATATGGTTTCCCCTAACAATGCACTAACCATGTCCTCCTTCATTATTCCTAGAAACAATCATTTTTCCTATAAAACACCCTAAATAGTTATGGAACACAAGTTAGAGAAAAAACATGAAAATATAACTCAAAGGAAACCAAATATTTGATAGGATTGACCATAGGTATGGATATTCCTTTTTCTCCCACATCCCATTAATTATTATCATATGATAATCCTAGTAGATTTAGTTTTATCATGTTTTATATATATATTTTTCCTCAATGAAACATTAGACAACATTAACCAAGGAATGTTGTTTGTACTAATAACTAAGAGTATATCAACTTGTTAATGAATTCTATATTACATATTTAGACTATGTTAGGCCACCGTTTTTTCTTGACACTATGCTAGCATAGTTCCCATATTAATTTTACATAACTCGAAGTATAATTATTGAGTTTCAAAACATTTTTTGGTCTTAAAACACTATTGAATGAAATTCAATGTCATTAAGTGGACACCTAGTATAATATAAGTAGGAATATGGAAATATTTGGACATAGTGGAAACATTATATTTAAAATTAGTGGAAGAAGGTGATGCAAGAAAATTTTAATTGGTTGATGATTCTTAATATCCATTGTGATTTGAATTAAAAAAGGTGAGATCCTTTTAATGATTTTCACATTCACTTAATGTAATTTTATGCATTTATTCCATGTTACATTATAATGATTTTTTAGTATGAGACAGTAGTGTGATATTAAATTGAGTATAATGATGATTTTATCATATTATTATTTAATGAACATATAGATAATTGCCATGCTGACATAATGAAAAGTTTCAATGATATATAATATCAAGGTGGGTGTATTTTCATAATTTCAATACATACTGTATATTGTACCTGATGTATTCTCAAAATGAAATCTCAATGTTTTATTGGGTAATTAAAAAAATACATAGGTACAAATGTGGAAATTTTTGGCCTTCTAATGAATCTTACGAATGTAACAGAAAATGTCTATCTTACCAATTCTATCTACGTTACTCAGTTATATTTTAGTTTCATTTTACATATTTGAAACTCACATTCTTTAAATAAATTTCCCTTTCAACACTATCAATTAGATGAATTATATAGAGTCAACTATAGATTTTATTCCCAAGGTTTTATTTAACAATAATTCTCTCAATTTGGATAAATTAATAAATATTCCCAAATTCTATTGAAATAAGAGGTCATTCAACAAATGTCATAGTATGTTCATTCTAAAAAAATAATATTTAATAAAAATAATTAATTATCAAAAAATCAATAATTAATATATTTCATGAATGAAATAAAAATGTATATATTCCATGTCATCACCATCACCATTATATTTTAGAAAATTAGGAATCTATTTTCCTTTACAATCAATTATAGAACCACTAATACTAACAAGATTTAATTATGAATCAAGGTGTTTAAACAATTTGAAAATTATATTTGATAGATTTAGATACATGTTAGAACCTTTATTATTTAATACCAATTATTAGGACTAGATATTTATTATACGAGTCTTGATTCACCCTGAGAGGAGGTAAATCAAGATTAATATTATTTAAAATTATTTAAACATAACTCTCACACATCATTGATTCTTTACTTTATGTTATACGGAATGATTTTCAATCTATCACTCCCTCAATTTCACTCACACCGAATATAAAACGTATATAAAAAAATTAAAGTACATAAGAGAAAAATGATAATACTTGGTTTATTTAAATTGGCGTACATCTATAGATCATGTACATAGTGATGTGTTAGTGTACTAAAATCCATTATAATCACATTTTTTTGTGGATACAAATATCAGGATTTGGTTACTCAGTTATAAGAATGATTGTGCTTATATGATTTTTATAGATGGTATAATATATCATAGTGGTCACTATGTATTCTTATTCCATTATGGATTACTTTAAGGAAGCATCTCTTTTTTATAGACATGAATTCATCCCCAATTAACATAGGTAAACTAACATCACATATATCATAAAAATCATTATTTTATGTTACATTGATATTATATTTACCATATTTATGTGGATCTAGGTATGTTCATCTCGTTTTCAGAATATTTGACTCATTTCCCTCCAAATGAATTTTGTAATCACAAACTATTTCTCCAAGAAAATATTAACATTAGAAAATAAATAATTTCTCTGTGGTCCTTGTTCTTATCCAATAAACCCGTTTGACTTAATAAAAATTCATCAATTATAATCATTCCATTAATGAATTATATTTATCAATGATTTCTCTATTATGGGTTCCTATTATCTATAAGAAAAATAGATATATCAACATAATTCTCTATTATCCTCTCATTAAGCCTCTATATATTTCATAAGAAGTTTCTATAAACACTTATAATCTACAATATCTTCAATATAATATTGATATTCAATCTTGATATCTAAAATCTACAAGTTATTCCATGTTTCACACTCATTTATGTTGTCTGAATTTCATGTCAATTACCCAATAAATACAATTATAAATAAATAATCAGGTTTCCCTTTTTGGATTCAAAAATAATCTTAAAGATATAAATTTTAAATAAAAACATTTATAAACAAGAACATATTTTAGGGATTTAATCATAATTTACCAATGATAAAATAAATAAATTATTAAAAAATCTAACATGATCACACTCGATAATAAAAACAACTTTATGAAATTAAAAACTATGTATTAGGTTATAAATAAATTTTGATTCAATAAAGTGCATGAAATCAATGATTAAAAAATAGAGAACATACCCCTCCAAAATCAATGAAATTTTTATCCCACCATGTTATGTGTATTTGAGATGATTTGGGACAAAAAAGGAATTACAAAATTATGCAGTGGAAAAGAGTGAAAAAGAAAAGTAAAAAAGAAATCATCCAGAATCTATCCACTAAATTTTTTATCCTATTTGGCATACCTCCTATCAGAATCCCCAAATTTACCTTATTATAATTTTTTTGAAGTCTAACTTCTTATCTTCTTTTAAAATTTCAGAAAAATTGGGTGCAGAGAGAAGAATTCATAGATTAAATATTTGATTTTGATTTTTTAACATATCATGCCCAAAATGCTTCATTAATGTATATCTTTCAATTTAAACATTAGTGATTTCATAACTCCATTAAATTCATTTTTCAAATGCGCACATGATTACTAGTTCAATTATAGGTAAATACCCTATATTGATGTTGTTTACCCATAGTTATGTTTTAGTTATAGAGGTGGGGTCCATGTTGTATACTCGAGAGGTTTTCCAACTTCATTGATTTCTTTGGGCCTCTATATATTCGAATCACCTCTTATCGCCGTAGAAAAAGTTGAAGACAATAAATTTTTCAATCCTTTAAAACATATTAATATAAATTGGATCTATTTTATTAATATTAATCATGAAAACACAATGTTACATAACCCTTTTTAATATCCAGAATTAACAAATTTTCACATTTTATCAAAAAACACACTATATATCTAAAATTATTGCCATTAAGATCAAATTTAAAAATTGGGATGGTTTAAATAATTTTAATTCAGATATAAAATGATGAAAATATTATCTCTATCAATCCCCCCCAACACAGCACTTGGACTCCAGGACAAGTAAACATTAAAATAAAATGAAATTAAATTCAAAACTCAGATTTATGTGATCCCCCAAATATGCATCAAGAAACAAAAAGTTATCATGCCTCATCAAGAACCGTTATTTCATGATCTACATTTATATACTTAAATATATTTCCACTTCATTTATCACCCCATTCAGACAAAAAACCTACCTCAAATGAATTTTATATCATTTAACAATTATCAATTTTCAACAAGGCATTCCTCATCCAAACCCATATAAGAGTCAGTATAAGATTGATAAATTCCTATATATCTACTCGATTAGATTCAAGTTCATGTCTTTTTCATGAATAATTTGATGTGTTTTTATGTCTTATAGTTGATAGGATTTATATTTTTAAAATTTTTTGGATGAATGATGAGTTCATGACCCTTTTTGAAGAAAAATTGAAAGTTTCCAATTTTCACTAAAGTATGGTATTCCCCTCACTCTACTTTGTAGAAAATCAGGTTCATCATCATGAAACCTCAAGTAAAGGGAACACCATTTAGCCATTAAAAATAAAAAAATGTAAATTTTAACAATTAAATTTTTCTTGACAGCTCCAAATAGGAACAACATTATTTCTCATTTAGAATCTCGAGAAAGCAACAAATTATTTTATTATGAAATCTCCAGAAAGGATAAGTTTTAAATAGAATGAATTCTTATGTAGAAATATCATCTCTTAATGATTTAACTTCCAACTAAAGTCTTAGAAAATAAATTATCACAATACCAAACAACGTCCCACATACATATCGTTAACAAGATCATGTAATTTCACTTCAAGTGTAGATTGGATATGGAAATTGGTTTGTAATTTGGCTAATCTTACAGAATGTTCAAGTATTATAAGGTAAAAAATGATTAAATATATAAGTAAGAACAAAATAAAATATATTTTCTTTAAAATGGAGGATTTGAAACCAAATAGATTCCTCGATAATTTGAAACACAAGTATCTCAAACCCTTATGTTTTGACAGGAATAAATCAAATTCTGGCTAAATAGAGCATAGATTGGTTATCTCATGAAGTCAGTAAAATCTATGGAATATGAAAAAAATGGTTTAGAATCCACATGAGAATGTGATTTCAAATATCATGAAACTAAAATGTGGCATGTGATTCTAAAATCAGACAGCTTTCCATGAAATTACCCAAAAATTTGAACTTGAATCAAAGTTATTTTCAACCTTATTTTAAGCTCAATTTCATGGAATATATGGGTTTAATAATTTAAATAGGTATCAAAATTTGGAATGATAAACATTTCAGCTCACTGTTCTTAAGAAAATACTGAATTTGAATAAACACTTACAAAAAAATCATAAAAACAAAAAACAAAACAATATTTTTAGAAAAACAAAGAAAACAAACAACAAATGAAAATCCTAAACTAAAAAGGTTCCCTCACACATAGATAAATTATTTAGAGTAATCAATTAATTAAAATGGATTTATCATGTAATCATATTTTAAAATTAATCATATAAATAACTCTAGTGTAAAAGAGTGGTATAACCTAACTTATTAGCAGTGCAATGATGAGTTAAGATCCTAAGTGATGGACACTAAAAACCTACATTAAATTGTTGAATAAAAAACATGATAAATTTATTTGGAGAAAATCAAATAGAAATATAATTAGAAAATATGTATATATCATAGTTTAATCCCCCATGATAGCTCTAGGTTTCGACTACCTCTAGATGGGCAGTTCAATTTGGTTATCCTCAATTTGATGGTGGGTTATGTTTTTTTCCCAAGAACTAAAAAATATTCTTTCTAGCTTGAACTTATTCCTTTATTTAAAGGACTCCATGGATATATTATTTCAAATACACACCCATAGGAATGAGATAAAACATTCATGGTGGAGTTAGGATAAGGAATGAGTCCTCCTCTTTCTTAGTTTCAACTTTCACAATTTCTTCTTCAATCACCAGTGCTTTCTCAAGGTATACTAAATCATTGGAAAAATAAAAGGGAATTTCAGAGTTCAATTCAATTTGAAAAAATTAAAGCATAATGAATTAATATTAAATCCACCCCTTTTAATGTGAGCATCATTTTTCTCATTTCACTCAGTAATAACCACCTTTTCTCAATATGAACTCCCTATAATAAGTGTTCAACAAGTTCATGTAGCTCTAGATGTTCCTCATTAGGTGCATATTCCTTTTCTTAATCTTCCAGAAATGAAATCCAGTTGTAGATTGAGTCATAATATTTTGAAACAATTACAGGTGACACTAAATTTGTTTTCCATAAAATTTTAATATAATGAGTTTATAAAAATATAAAATCCTATAATTTGATCTAAATGAATATCTGATACAGTGGAAATCATTTCTTGGAGTTGAGTTGTAGCAGATGGATGTAGGTAGTCTGGGTCCTCTATTTTCTCTTTACATTCCACCACTTAGGTGATTTATTGTTTTAATGGTTCTATATGTTCTTTTTTGGGACACCAAATTGTTCTTCATAATCATTCCAAATGTTTTAAATATCTTTTTAATCACCCACATCTAACATAGACTATTATTTATCTTACGTATCATGGATATTTTATGTTAGCCTTTCCATTTGACTCTTTAGCCTTCTATGGACTCTATTTTTCCTTCCCATGAGCTCTGTTGTACTTTAAGATATTTTCATCTTGTTTTTTTCACCTGTGAGTATTGATTCCATGTATAGTAATAGAATTTTGGATACTTTATTTAAAAAATATTTTTAATTTTTTTTAAATTTAAAAAGAGTCAAATATTAACTATTTTATTCTTTCACTACCTCCCCAACAATGGTTCTATGTTTGACATCGGTATGTCATGGGTCATGGAAAAGAAATATTTTATATTACCTATGTATATTATAGTGGTTAACCCTAGGTAGTGTTTGGAAGATGAGTTCAGAAAAAATATTTTTTCACTTTTTAATTAGAGTTAAAATGTAGTGTTTTCAGAATTATATGGTTTTGAATAAAAATAAATCAATAAGAAAATGATAGAAGTGAAATTTTGAATTCAAGTGATTAAAAACATTGACATGTGAATAGTGATTTGGTTAGGATCTATTTTCCAACTACAACATAATCCTTTTTCTATTTAATTCAATCATATTTTTCAAAATTGATTGAAGTGAGATTCCATGATTATTTCCCCTATCTCCTTTAGTAAATTGTAATGGTGAGATAAAAAATTAAAAATATCTTAGTGTGTTATACTCTCCTTACTTGTGAAGGAGAGTTTCAATTTATATCCTCAATTGACTTGGGTAATATCCGATCAAGTCTTGTTTATCCCAAACAATCCATAACATCCACTACCCTTTTTACTCACACTAACAATCATCGAGTACATCACTAGTAAGACCAGGCCTATTCCATAAAATATAAACCATAACCTAGTGGAGGGATATAATGAAAAATCTAAAGTCAAAAACGTTATTAAAAATCAAATATGGTCGCACTTGATAATAAAAACATCTATATAAAATTGAAAAAACATTATAGAAGATAGATATAGTTTTTTTTCAAAAAAGTTCATTAATTATAGAGTTAAAAAAGAAAAAAAAATACCCAATAAGTAAAATTTTAATACCACCAAATTAAGGGTAATAATGGTGATTTGGGAACAAGAAGGCATTAGAAAACTAAGAATAAGAAAATATATTAAAAGAAAAATTGGAAAACCATCCTCTAGAATCATTCCACATAATGTTTTCTTGGGTTTTGTATAACTCCTCTTTGAATCACCAAAAGGTCCCTACTTATACGATGATATAAAATTGATTTCCTATCTCCCCTACAGATTTCAAATTTATTAAACTCACCTAGAAGCATTTAATGGATAAATATTGGGGTTGACATCTTCACGCTTAGAATTCTAGAAATGTGTCTTTAATGTATATTGTTAAACATACACCTTAATGATTTCATAACTCCATGAAATATATTTTTGAAAGGTGAATATGAGTCATTGATCAATTCCAGGTAGAATAACTGAAATTGTATGTGTGTATATTGAGTTATACATCAGTTATGATGGTGGTGTACATGATTTCCTCCATTTAGATTTTTCAAAATCATTGATTTTTAGGCCACTAGATGTTAAAATCATATTTTATCCTCAATGAAAAATTTGAATCCAATGAATGTAGAAATACTATAAAAAATAATCATATAAATTGGATAAATAATTTAAATTTTATGCTTGAAATAAAAAAGATAAAGAAAACTATTTAATAATAATAATTAACCAATTTTCCCATTTTCTCCTAAAACACACCATAAATCCAAAATTATTTCAAATAATATCAAATTGACAAATTTGGAGGGCTAAAATAATTGAAATTTATATATTAAGTATAGAAAAAAAAATCTATCACAAAAAATTTAACATTTTTCAAAAATTAAACTCTTTTATACCCCTTCTAGACTTATCATAAATTATACTTATCTTCATAAACTAGGGAGGGGAAAGATTAGAATGTGGTGAGATAAAATTGTTAATAAGGGAAAACCTATCAACATGTCCTCAAGGGTTAGAAAATAAGAATAATATAAAAAAATTTATGAAATGTAATTTTTATAGAACATGGAAAAATAATAGTTTTTCATCAATCATTAATGAAGGAATTGTAATATCAAAGGAACTAACATATACTATGACAGAAGGGACAAAAATAGCCTAAATACCTTGGTAACATGATAACAGAGATGATCCTAACATAGCTTAAAAGGCATTTTTGATCCCCATAGGTTTGTGACTAGCACCTGGCATCATATAATATTAACATGCGAATGAATTTTCCTCAAACAGAGAAGATCATATACATATATGTCATTATTTTCAAAAATTCTAAAAGGATATAGTGCCTTGAAAAAATAGGTATATCAGAATATTTAATTGTATATCATCAAACTACCATAAGTTAAACATGAAGATCCCATATTATTCTAAGCCCCAATGGATCAAGAACAACCTCCTCCTCCCAGAGGTGAATTCCTCATACAGGGACCTGGAAGGAGAATATATATAAACACCCAATGGAAAATATAGAGTGTAAACTAAAATTCATATTAGGGTCTAACTAATTGTTCCATAATAACATGTCACAATATTAAACAAAATCATGCTTTCATTTTTAATCGAAACATGCATGGATTTACATTTTCATATTTACAAAAAACAACTTTTTCAATTTAAAATTAAGTAAAACAATTCCAAAATTGATTTAATAAACACATTCCATAAAATAGATAATTTAAATCCGTAAGCATGAGTAAAATAGTATTAAAATAAATGGAATATACATCAAATTAATCACAATAATAACCCTTGTCATTTTACCTATGGCATGATAGTTTCATGTTATGAGATTATCATAAATATCATATCATTGATCAAGAAAATTATTTGTACACACATCCCTCCGAATAACATTGGATAGGACCAATCAACATCCTATTAGGGAAAATATTTTTCATACATGGTATTTCTGAGAGTTTCAAATCGTTAATCTATTGCAAGGGAATTACCATCCTAGAATTTTTTTTCCCAAATAACCCACTAACTAACCAAGATTGCATGTCCTCAATAAATAAATAGAAAAAAGGGAAATTATTTCATTCCAAAATACTTTACAAATGCCCACATTTTCTCTTTCAAATCCCAAATCACATTCAAAACCATAGCATATGGAATATATCATTTTATATACTTTTAATTCAAAACAATCAAAGGTTTTTATCAAATAAATTTAATAAATTTTCCAAAAATCAATTCTAAAATCATTTTAATAATTAAATAAATTTCAAAATACACCCCAAATTCAAGTTCCATTAGAATTGTGTGTTTTCCACTAAAATTCCATACCATGTTAAATCCAAGTACAAATTCTCTAAAATATTTTTTCCAAAAATCAAACGAAATAATTTTCAAATACACGAAATTAAAGGTTTAATCAATTAGAAATTCTAAAATGTAACAACCTACCCTTTCTGAGAAAACACAATCCCCACAAAGGGAATCACCAATAGAAAATAAAGGCACAAAATATCTAAAAACACTACCTTGGGAGAAGAACTGTCACCATAATGATGATCAATCGATGAAAAAAGGATCCATAAGGGTTGGAGATCACCAAAATAACATAGGCATGGATATAGTATGAGATGGAATGAAACATAGTGGAAGAAAATGACATTTTCAGCAGCTCCATTTTCTTAAAACCAATACTCATGATTTTAACTAGTGTGTATCCAAATTACATGGTAAGTAATTTTAAAGACTTCGATACATAAAAAATCCATTTATTTTTACTAATTTTTTTTAATATTTACATGGCATGTAAGATATTAACTATGAGTAACCTTTCATGTTCTATACATATTTCTTGGAATCTTTTAGGATATGATTAAACATCATGTTACACCACTACATGAAGTGTAAAATCCTATAATACTATAGAATCATCTATTTGTATGATGAATATTCAGAAAAATCCTTGAATTCATCATTACTGGTATCTTTATAAATCATTCTCAGTCTTACTCAACCAACAAAAAGGAAAAAACAAATAAAATTTAAATAAAATACATTATAAAAAGGTAATGGGGTATACACCTTACCCCCCATAAATACTTTTCACCCATAAAACCTCTAATGAAGCTTTTATATTGAAAGGATGGGGCCACTTTTCTCTCATTAGCACCTTATAGTCCCATGTCTCATTAGAATCAGAACCATATTACCATAACACTCAGAGAAAAAGTATCATCCACTCACCAATAACCTTGGCCTTAGAATAAACTATACTGATTGAAATCATAGTCACAAATATATAAAATTCAACATCAAGATCGATCATGTGCAAAACATTATATGGATCAGAAAGGCACATATGTAATTACTATACATCAAACATATTATGTATTAACATCATTTTTGGTTTATGTGATAAATGGTAATCCATTTTCCTAACCCGCATAGAAATATAAAAACGTACCACTAAATGAAAAGCAAGATTCCCATTCCTTCAAAAAAAAATCTATGACCAAACTGGGTGAAACATCCAAGAACAATTTATTAATAACTAAAAATTACAATAGTCTATAATGTTGATCTGCATAATATTTATAGTGGGTCTTTTCTGTCAAAATCATTTATTGAATAAAAAAAATTGATACTGATATCTCTTGAATTAATATCATCCCAACCAAGGAATTCACACTGATCTCCAAACAACACAATAGAGATATAAAAGGAAAATTATATAAGGCCTAAAAATGATCCATTATGATCATGCACTGGTGACTATTATTGATTGAAAACTCAACAAGTCCCAACAGGTTTTCTCATGATCTGCAAAAAACGAGGACGTATGCATGAAATATATCCCCATGAATCTGTATAGAACTATTTTTCAGGAAATTATTTTGTGGATGTTATGTTATTAAAAAAATAAATGATCCCAATGACTTTATAAGGCCTCACAATAAGTGATAATTAAAATGGGTATCTCTATCAGAGACTATAGTAGATTGGGCTCTGTGAAACCAAAAATATCACTCTCACAAATATATTTCCCATCTCTTCAAAATTGGTTGTGTTATAAATGGGTATAAAGTGATTCTATTTTTTCATCTTATCATCCCCAACCCATATAACATTATTACATATCTAGGTGTGTGAAAACCCAACCATAATGTATATTGAAATCTCATCCCACTTCCACTTTAGAACTGGAAGTGGGTGAAGCAATCCCAAAGGTCTCTAATGCTCAATCATGGCCTATTTGAATGTATATCAGTTTGATACAATGTCAATTATGTCTCATATCATACCTATAGGATATAATCATAACTATATATCAAAAAACATCTTTGTGTTTCCTATATTTACTTCCCACTAATAATTATGGAAATCCCCCATCACAACATTCCTTATAGACAAAGATATTATGTACCCATTATTGAAACATAGGATACCTGATATGGTTAATGAGCACTCATTGATGGTCTTCCAATTATAAAGATATTTCTTAATTCCATGTAATTCATCTTCAAGTTTTTATCTCTAAACAACTATTTTGAAAGAAGTGAAGGTAAACTTAACACTAGTCAAGATATCCTCGACCTCAATTTCATAAACCCCAATATGAAACTGTAAAAAAAATCCATAAAGTTCTACTCTTTTGATATTTCATTCACACCTAGGTGAGAAGTTTCCAGTCAATGCATTAGAAATGACATTAACATTCCATATGGTATAGGTAATATCAAAATCAAAATATTGTAGGTACTATTCTCCATAACTCAAGAAAATATTCTAGTATTTTTTATAGAATTTGTAACTCAAGAACATGTTATAAAAATATGTGGAAAAACATTCTACAAAAATATAATGTCACTAACTCTTATGTGTGAGAATCACATATGCATGTTCAATGTCATGGGTTGGTTAATTCCAATCATGTGGCCTAAGCTATAAAGATCCATTGGAAATGATGTGATAATGTTATATAATAACACAACCAAAACCTGAACCTAATGCATCATAGAAGACCATATAGCCCAGCCCATCCTTTTGAAGAGTCTACACATATGTAAAGGTCAAAAGTCATTTCATCTCAACAAAAGAAATATGACATTTCTAATCCCAAGAAGACTTTGACTCCTTCTGAGTTAGAGTAGTCATCAGAGAGGACAACATTGAGAATCACTTTACAAACCATTGATAATATATGTCAAACCACAAGAATTTACAAATCTCAAAAACAATATGCAGTTTCTCTACTGAAAAAAAATATTTCTCCTTCTCAAGATCAATAAAAATACCATGTCATGTTACCCCATGTTCTAATAACATCACTTCCTAAATATAGAAATTACATTTTTATATCTTGAAATAATGTTGGTATTTTCAAAGAAATTATAGAACATCTCTAAAATCATGAACATGATCTTATTGAGACATAGAGTAAAATAGGATTTCATCTAAAAATACCACCCTGAACATATCACGATATTCATGGAAAATCCTATTTATTAAAAACATAAATACTATAAAAGAAATTATTAGACTAACTTTTGTAAAATGATATTAAAAATGGACATTGATTCGCTGGAAGGTGGTTTTTAGAATATGTGATTTGTTTATTCTCCACTGGTGAAACCCCGATCAGAGATCAATATTTGGGAACCACTTCACCCCTTTCAACTGGTCAAATAGATCATCAATTTGTGTCAATGGATACTAGTTCTTTACCATAAATCCATTAAGCATCATGTAATCAACATATATGACATGTTCTCCATCATCATTCTTATAAATTTGAATATGTTCTACCCACGGTAACACACTCATGTGTATAAATCCTATCCCCAGAAGAGCTTCCAATTGATTCTTAAACTATTTCATTTTTTGGTACCATGTATTATAAAGGAATAGATACTCATTAATTACCAGACACTAAAAAAATTGAAAACTCTACCTCCATTACATGTGTAAAATTATAGAATTCAGAAGAAAAAACATATAGAAAATCCAAAAAACATGATGGAGATCACTACTCTTGGAGTCATGCTCTAGGTCAAAGGAAAACACTGATATCACTTCACCCAGTTCTGAAAAATAAGGTTAATTTTTACTCGAACTTGGGTCTCATTCCCCCTGAAAGATATGACGCACCCCATCAGGCACCGTAATCGAGACTTATTGAAGATAAAAATAAATTTTGGATATATTAGTAGCAAGAAAATCCTTCTCTAAAATTACATCAAGATGTTTCATGTCGAGAACCAAAAAATCCCATGTATACATGATATCAAATGACGATAAAACACAAGCAAGACAATGATGACCCTTCTTTATCGTCATTATGGGGGTGGTGTAGTGATATCCATCACATAAGATAAAATCGTTGTAGGAAGGCTTATCATATTCACAATATGAGTAGAAATAAATGAGTGAGATCCATGAGTATCGAATAAAGAACTCACTAAAGATGAACATGTTGTATTGGTACCTCTCACAGTCATTGGATATATGTCTTTTATCTCTGGAAACTCAACTGTTGTGTGAAGAATATTCATTCTGGATGCTTCTAGCTAGAACCCAAAAAATCATGAAGCATCAAAGTGCACCACCATACTTTTTTTGTGAGGATGATATTTTGACACTATATAGTATTGAGAATATATAATAAAATTTTTGTAAGTCTCACGAATCACCACAATAACCCCATATCTTGGGAGCCTCAGTGAAAACCTGTTTCAAATACTGGGTATTTCCATATTGATATCAAGTAAAAGGACATATGCAAGGAGCTATTAGAGGTCTAGAATAACCCTATTATTTAGATCCACCATGAGGCTCACAACCAATTCTATTCCCTATATGTGAACTCTAAAAACTATAACTAAAGAAAAAATAACTCCCATCCAACCTTAATTTCCATCTAGATATATTTCAACCATGGATTCCCAATATAGCATGTCATCATACTATGAGATATTCATTAATTAAACCTTATAATTGATATAATATTGAATTCCCATATTGAACCATCGAGTCTTCATATTCTCATTTGACATAATATCAGGTGTAAATTGTAAAATCTCATCGAATCGGTTCACTTATTCTATCACAGTCTTGTTAGCCTAATCATGTTTTAAAAAAACCATAGCCTTAACTATCATAATAGATTCTAAATAGAACAAGTTACTATATATAACAATTATTTCATTCTAATATAAATCCTCAAACCTATTTTTTGTCACTATCGAGTCCCACCATCTCCTTCTGGGTCCCTCGAGCTTAATGGTAGAACATTTTACCTAAGATGGTTTCAGATTTTCCATGAATTCAATGTAAAGTTCAATCCTTCTTAATATGTTGCCACCCTCTTATGGATAATTATATCTTTTGAAAGAAAGTAGTTTATAAATGAAAAACTCATGCACACAATTTTGGAATTCTTCCTTCTAAGGTTCCACAAATGTATCCTAAGTGGGTATGTGTGTCCGTTCCTATCTGCAACACCCTAATATTTTTTGAATAATTATTTTCTAATTAATTTAACATTTTTTATAATTTTCATTTCACACAACACTAAAAATATTTTATTTTATATTAAAGAACAATTTTTTAATTGAATTATATGAAACACCATGTTAACCATGAACTAAGTAAAAAAATTGTAGCTTGATCTATATGAAACACAGATTTAGGATTATGTTACATGCAGCAATGACATTCATCAATGGCTTGCATAACATTCAATGACTAGTTTTACTGAACAATAATATAATATCGAATTTTTATTATTTAAGTTAATAATATATTATCTAATAATTAAATCAGACTCTGTGAATAATATTATCTAATTTTTTAAAATATATTGTTTAAACAATTATAATATAAATTCATAAGTTACCAATTAATTAAAAATGCATATGAAAACAGATTGAATTTAAAAGGAAATACTATTATTTTTATAGTCAGAGAGTTATTTTACCCTAATAAATTAACTTAAATATAACTAGTGAGTTATATTAATTTAAATATATGTTGTAAATTTAAAAAAAAAATCATTTATTCAATATGTTTTATAGATATAAGATAACAACAAACCCAATTTTATGCTTAAAACCCCTATATTTTTATAAATGTAGTTTTACCGACTATTAATGTTGAACCCATATTATATCCAATTTTTTTTCAATTTTATAGATTTACTATGGAAAAATAAACTTCTTATTTTAAATAAAAACATTAATATTTGGTTAGGATAAATTTTTGATATTTTTAAATATGGTTTAATTGTTTTAATGAATAGTAAAAAATGATGTATTTTAATACAAAACCACTTATTCATCTAATTTATCTATAAGGGTAAGTGATAATTTAAATTGGTATAAAAGTATAATTATATAATATTTTTATCAATCAGTCCAATTTAGGTTATTTTAACCAATTTCACATTGATATGGTATATAATAACTTAGAAATCTTTTTATCGTTTTTACATTAAAAACACGCAGTATCCTCCACCTAGAGGTATTAATTTAAAATTAATTTATACCACTTATATGATTGAAATTAAAAAATGGATTCTTTATTCTTTATAATAATAATTTAGAATGTACAATAAGTTAAACATAGTTTTTGAAAAAAAATATTAGTAAAAGTAATTAAAATTATTTACATCAAATAAGGTAAAATTAAGTATAACTAAATACTAAAACATAAATTTAAGTCTCAAAATGACCTATAAACTTATTAAAAGACTATTTTTTTACCATATTTCGAAATCCATACTCCAATGTATCAACATTGGTTTAATATGGGGGCATCATTCCATGCGTAAAATGTTGGTGGAATTCCCTTTCATAAAATTTACAAGAGAGCCACTCCTCCTCCACTATAAAAAGGCATCTAATCCTCCCACTTCCCAACACATCTCAAGACACTTTTGTTCGAAAAAATCTATTGAAATATATTCTAAAAATCCATACCCTAATCCTATAATTCTCACCTTTGGAATAAATCAATCCATGGAATCCCTTTGGTTAAAACCAAAATGATGTACCTGAATAAGAGGTTACAATATTTCACGTGTTCTTTTATTTTATTTCTATTATCCACCACCTTACCCATTATGATTCCACTATTATATAGAAAAATTTATAATACTAAATATACTATGAATTTTCGGGATATTTGGTTTACCTATGCTTACACACACCTCTATCTAATGGTTAACGAATGTATTGTTTATATGTACAGCTAATTACATCATCACAAAATGATGATTGTTCATTTTTCCATTACCGCCTCTCAGTGTGGGAATTGTGAGGTAAACAGTATTTATATATAATATATATGATACTTATAATTTCTTTAATATTATTTAAATATTTTATGAAAAATATTTCTATACTTTACATTTTGTGATAACACGGTAATTTCATTTTAGGAAGTGTGGTCTGCTGCCCCGTTAAAGTGAGGTGATTCAGTCACACACTACATGGAATGTATGAAGGACGTGTTTAGTGAAGTTATATGAAATAAATAACATTATAATTATAATTTAATGTTATTTTATACATATATACATATATTTAATTTTCTTTCTTTCTTTTAATATGATAATTAAAAGAGAAACATCATTCATGCGTACGTATGACCTATTGTCTCCATGAACAGTGTATTCCATTTCAAACTTCTATATTCTATATATTATGATAACACAAATATAATGAATATAAATCATATTTATATCATGTTTTAAATTTTTGAAATCATGATATAATTATAAGTACCAAATATAGAACAAATTAAGACACTTGTGAGAAACAAAGAGAATATCCCCTAAAATGAAACCTTCACACATAATTGTTAATAATCTGGTAATATAAAGTCATAATAAAACCATATGTGTTATATAGATACTAATATTTTTGTATGATTTATTTATAAAAAACATATATTTATTATACATGATGTTTTTATGATTACAATGAAAGTCAAGTTGCAAGGTAATGGAATTTCATCTCACCTTTTATTTCCATGAAATACATTCTTTATTCACAACCAAATACTTTTGTGTGGTGAGTATAAATCCTATATTTGTATCATATAATTATTATACTTATAATTATGGGTATTTATTTATCCATTTTATGATATCTCTATCTTAGGATTTATGTTTCATAAGACACCAAATCAGTAAAGTAATTTTGTCTCAATGTTTCTTCATTGAGAAACATGCCATGTTATAAACCTGTATTTTCCAATGTGGTGTATATACTACAACTGAAATTTTATATAATGAATTCAATTATTTTATTGATTTTTTATGATTCATCTAATTTCATTTTCCTACATGGGGAGTATAATTCAATGTTTTTAAATTGTAAAAGTTGATTGAAACAATCTCAGTGATTTTTGAGATTGTTTGTATTTATGAATCCTTTGATGAAATATTATGATATATATATCATGAAAAATCATGAATTATC
Source organism: Viscum album (assembly GCA_963277665.1). NCBI lineage: Eukaryota > Viridiplantae > Streptophyta > Magnoliopsida > Santalales > Viscaceae > Viscum > Viscum album. The sequence continues at coordinate 952,670,922 of OY728143.1, read as the reverse complement.
TTATATTATAGTTATTCAAGATTTATTCATGTATTGGTAACATTTTTCTACTCTTTTCTATATAATATTTTTAGTAAATGTTTTTTATGAAATCATATCATTACGATCTCTTTAGTATGAAATCTATGTTCCATAAAAATCATGTTTTGTAAAAAGGATTTACAAGAATATTCCACTATTATCCTATAAATATTAAAATACATTTTTACCATTTTTATTTTAAATTTTTCAAATGATTAATCTTGTCTCCTTCCTAACAAGTAATTGTTTTAACCTTTTAATGTGTAAAATGATTTTTCTTCCTACCTGGTACGACATTTACAGATTTACTCACCGACATTTTTTTGAATCTTACCTTTAATTTTTAAGAAGTTAATTTTTAAGAAAATGTTTTTTAAAAGTAATTTTCAATGAATTTATTTTCAAATATTTTTCCAGATTTCTTCATAATTTTTCAATGTATTTTTAAAGGAATATTTTTTTCAAAGGTTTAATATTATTATATTATATGTTCTCAAGGAAATTTGTTCTCAAAATGTTTTCAAGAATATTTTAAATGTTTTCAATGAAAATGGATTTCAAATAATTTTCAAGTCTCACATATATGGTTGAAACTTATTTTCAACAAAATGTTTTACAAAATGATTTCAGGATCCTTTTGTAAGATTTCATGGAAAATGGTTTTCAAAAAAAAAATTAGGATCCCATTATTATTATAAAAGAAGATGGTTTCAATTTTTCTTAAAAACTCCCTTTATAAGAATTCAATTTTATTTTCAATAAAATGGCTTAAAAATGTTTTTTATGTTTTAAAGAACCTTTTTCATTTATTTTACTCATTCCATTATAATAATTTATCTAATGTTTCCCTTCATATCCTTTCCTTAATGGTTTATGTATTCATTGAATTATGTTTATGACACTCATTTCAATTTGATAGCTTATATGATTTTTAAACTAATTTGTTTCATAGTTTATTCTTTGTTGAAATGTAAATGACGCCCATTACATTTCATGGGTTATGATAGGCTATTTATAAAACACATATATTTTAGGGGTTATGATATGATGAAAGTTATATTATCTTGTGTCACATGTAGGATTGATTTTATTATAAGATGTGTGGGACCAATGTCTCCCTCCAATGAATTTGGTATTAATGGATGACTCATGAGTATAAATGTTATGTGTGACCGTGATTAAATATTAACAATGTCATTCATAGACCTGGTTGGATGTCCATAAGTTTATTCATGAACCTAATTACATGTTTATAATGTTTTGAGTGAACATTACTATATGTTTATAATGTCATTTGTGAGCCTTATTGCATGTTCAAATTGTTATTAATGAACCCTGTTTCATGTACATAATTTTATGTGTGAGCCTGGTTACTTGTTTAAAATGTTATGTGTGAACAAGGATTCATGTTTAAAACAATACATGTCAACCCAATTCTATGTCCATTAGTCTATGAGAGGTCCTGATTTAATGTCTTTTACAGAATGTGTGAACCTTTTTCAACTTATACATGTTCACTATGTCATATGTTCATGTGTATGAAACTTTTCTATGTCTTATTCTTATGTTACTGTTTTATGGCTTATCCTCGTTATTTAATTATGATTAATGTCTCAAGAACTGCAAATTCTTATTCAATGATTCATGTTTATGGTATTTGATATATAGGATATGATCTTCTAATGATCATGATCACATTCTTATACCATTATGTTTATGATATGCATACACATTTCCTTTATTTTCCCTTGTTGAGAATTTGATCTCAACCCTTACTATGTTTCCCTTCCCCAGGTTATTATTAAAGGTTTTTAATTATAATTTATAATTTGGAAGATCTTTGTGGGAAACATTAAAGATATTTCACTTAGTTAGAATATTATTGTTCTAGGATTCCAAAGTCACTATACTAAAATTATCATTGGGTGCCTCTTGTGTATGATTTTAAGTATTTCACAAAAGTGATGTAATGTCTATGTATGTCAATACTGGGTCATTATAGTTTGTATCATAGAAAAGGATTAGTTAAACATTTGAAACTAATATGTGAAAATACTTGTGATATCCCTAGTTATATTTATAAAACTATGTCTATGGATGTCTATAAGGATAAGTATATGGATGAGTTAATGCCTAGGAAAATGTCCTATAATATTGGTAAAGGATAGAGTGAGTGGGTTTATAGAAATATATCCATGCCAGGATACTACAAGTAGATGTTTATCTTGCACAAATATACATCAGGTAACAACTTTGAAAAGATGTTCTGGGATTGACTTGGGATAATTTGGTACACGATGATAAGATTTACTGCACACCTGGTTTGACATTCTCTGGGATATGCTTCGAAAATTAACAAACTCTTCACAAACCATCATGAAGGATTTAAATGGAAGATTATAATTTATAACCTTGGATAAACCTATGCTTTCATCAATTAAAAACTTACTGTCATTATTTAGACATCCTATATGTAATTTTTCAGGATTATGAGGTTTTCTTCTATGATATGTGTCTTTTACCGTTTGTTATTTGGTTTTAGTCAATCTTGAGAACAAGACATAACATGGTTAATACAGAGTGTTTCATATATGGAAGCCATGGGAATTATATGGAAAGCATGGTAATTATGAAAATTGACTACCCTTGTGGAAATCTAATAAATAGAATCAGAAAGGTTTTATGAGTATTTGTTATACAATATAAGATAAAGAGATAAAAAATGATATGTGAAAGGTATGTGATGTTCTACTAGTATTATTTACATTAATCAGAAGAATATTTATTAGATTTAGGTTAATGAATCATAAGAGCTGATTCATATTTCATATTTTTAGAAAGAGGTATTAAGGAATAAGTTAATGAATCATGAGTAATGGATTGAGAATAATGTTTGATAAATGAAATACTTATGTTTTGGAATTAAAAGATTATGTAATATGAATAATGAAATATATAAGTATTTTTAAAATATGATTTCACTAAGGATTGAAAAGGTTATGTTGAATGGTGATGAAGACATAGAAAATTGATTTTTTGGAAAGGTGATATTTTGATTAAGGGAATGCAACCCCTAATTAATGTCTAAAATTGAGATAATGATATTTGGATAATGATATATTGGATATTAATAAGTAATTTATACAATAAAAATTACTATGGAACTGATTATTGAAAAATTGGTCTATGACATCAACGATGAAGTTCACAACTTCTAAGAATTAAGGGACATAATGAGTAATCATTGGAATAAGGAAGAATGAATGCTTTCAATAAGGATTTATGGTAATTTATGATATTACCATGTTTCAAGAGAATTTTTTATGAATGTATTCACATGTTTATAATTTAATATCCATGGGGAACATTGTGTTATATGAGGCATAAATATTAATTTGATTTCATGAACTTAATTCTAAAGTTTTGGATTTATTCCTTTGAAAAGGGTTATAAGGTTTACCATTCATGGAATGTTTATGTTAAACATAGAAAGCAGTATTTATATATTTAGATTATATTGAAAACCATTGTTAAAAGGATATTCAAGTATTAACTTTATTTTAAATATTTACATCATATTAAGTTTTAAAATTATATTATTATGGTTTAAAGAAATAAAATCATGTATGTTTGGTGAAAACTAATCATGCCTGGTAAATTTGTGGGTCATGAACAAATTAACAAAGGACAATTAGAGTTTCACTCTTACCACTAGCCTACATTAATTCATGGTTAAGGTGAAATTATTTATGTTGAATAAATATTAATGATGAACCAATAGATATAATTTTTAATATTTAATAATTAAGATATTAATCATATTGATTTTGAATAATATTTAGAGACAAATAGTTTTACTTCTCCTTATTTTATGGGACTTAATATCAGTTAAAAGATTATTTTCGTACTTTAGGCATCAAATTTAATTTGTGCACAACCATTTATTGAAGTTATGGATGAATGGGAAATAGATAAATGAAAAAATAATGAATGATTTTTTATTGAAATATATCAAGTAAGTCTATTTCCTTATATTCTTGGTCAATAAATGAATTACTCAACATTAGGATAATGGTGAACAATGTGTTTTCCTATAATCATGTTTTTTGTTAAAATGATAGCCTTTTAAATCATCAATGATTTTTGACATTGATTCCCTAAAAAATTCATTATCATTCACTTGATTGTTATTGATGAACTCAATGACTCCCTATAAATATTTACACTTTTCCATCATGTCTAATATTCATTCCATACCTATGTTATCCTATGTGTAAACCTAGTTATATGTTTCTTTGGTTAACAATTTTGTTTCGATTTTTTAAAGTACGATTTTGTTTTAAATTTTACAATATCAATTTTTATGAATGATACTTTAAATTATTAAATCGTTTTATAACCCAAATAAATTTTGGTCAGATAATTCAATTTTATGTGGGTTCTAGTGTAACACCCCCAAATTTTTTAAATTATTATTTTTCCATTAATTTTTCCTTTTTATATTTTTCTTTTCACGCAACACTGAAAATGGTATATTATATATTAATAAATAATGGTTGACTTGAGTTATATAAAAACGGATGTTAATAATGCACTACACACATAATAAATTTTAGCCTTCTCTATACGGAACACTATGGTTATCTATGATTACATGCAACAACGACTTTCCTTGATGGCTTGCGTAACACACATGCCCGATTTTTACCGAGCACCAATTTATTATTAAAATGTTATTATATAATATAATAGGAAATAACATAGTAATTAAATTATAGGTTATGAATTGTATTAACTATTTTATGAAAACATATGGTTTACAAAAATCTAATATTAATTCCTAGTTTTCCAATTAATTAGAAATTAATTTGAAAAAAAATTGAATATAAAAGGAAAAATTATTATTTTTATGGCCAAAAAAATGTTTTCCCCTAATAAATTAAATTGAATATAATTTAATACTCCTATTAATGTAATATAAATTTTATATATTCATTCAAATATTTTTGATATTCATTTAAAATATTTTATAGACATAATATAAGAATAAACCAATTTATATGCTTAAAGACTATATTTTTATAAATATAGTTTTACTACAATTTACTGTAGAACCCATTTTAAATAAATTTTTTGGAACTTATATATGATTAATATTTCAAAAATAAACATTATATTTTAAATAAAAACATCAAAATTTGGGTAGGATAAATTTTTGGTATTTTTTGTAGGGTTTCATTTTTAACGAATAGTGAAACAGAATATTTTTTAATAAAAAATTTCATTTTCATTTAATTTATTTATAAGGATAAATTATATATTAAAATGTTTTTAAAGTATAATTAAATAATATTTTAATCAATTGATCCATTTTAGGTCATTTTAAACAATTTCATATTTAAATTGGATATAAAAACATAAAAAACATTTGATCTTTTTTACATTAAAACCGTTTAGTATCATCCCATCACTGGGCTAAATTTTAAATTGATTTTTGTCAATTTTGTTATTTTAATTCAGAAAAATGTATTTAATATTTGGAATAATAATAATTTATAATTTATATTAAGGTAAAATTTATTTTTGACCAAAAATATTAGTGAATCTAATTAAAATTAATTACATCTATTACGGTAAAATTAAGCTTATCTGTAACGCCCCGACCCCAGTTACCCAGAGTCGGTTCATTATTACATAACATTGGCATGATCACAAGAAAGATCAAATATGAAAATACCGATTGCTTTAGTAGCCTTGGAAACACTAGATATATTCATAAGTCTTACATTACATCATAAAGTGAAAAACTACTAAAACAACATATTGTCTCCATATTCCACACTCATATCCGCACATAATATCCCTGCAGGTCATTCATAATTTACTTCTTCACTTCCTAAGAAAAATAAAACATAGAAAAGGGGTGAGCTCAAATGCCCAGTAAGGATAACAATATAGCGGAAACTTTTATAAATAAGAATAAACATTTAAGGCAATGTATAACTAAAACAAAAGCCTTTTAAACATGAACTTCAACATAGTATGGCAAAAGTAAAATGAAATAATGCCATTTACTTATTCACATGGATATTTTACTAATCGAATAATCACATGTAATATCAATAACCACTTTCATAATGATGGAATGCATAATGCCAGACTATCATAACCACATAGCCAAGGCCTCATGCCAAGACTACAAATAAGATTTTGCCAAGGCCTTGTGCCAAGACACTAGTTTGTCTCATGAGACCTACCGATGCATTGAGGATCTATAGTGGGCTCCACCCATCACATATTAAGTCCAATGCATTCCCATGTGAAAAGGTTTAAACATAACATAAACACTCGTATTAAAACTAGCATACGAAATGTCAATACTTTCACCACAAACCATGAATGGTATAAAAATAGCACATCCATCGTCAAACATATCAGAAAAACTTCAATACAATATAGATGTTTTGTATCATAATAAATCAACTTCAAATAAGCGTAAAATCCATCAAAGGATATTGACATAGATGAAATCAAAACTATTTTTAGAGAAATATCACTTTCTATTTTTGAAATCATTTAAGAGTCATATATTTATAAAATAAAACATTTTCTTTGAAAATTATCTTATAATCTTGTAAGGGAAGCTTCTTCGATTTTATAACGGCGTAAAATAAATGCACCCGTCGTATAAGTTAAAAAAACACTCTTACCTTAATTTTGTCGAAAAGGTTAAAAGCACCTTGTTTGGAAAATGATAGAGAGATTCCATTATAAAACTCTTATAAAAAGTCAAAAAAGGGTATAAATGACTTTAACCCGTATTATTTTAAATAGTAAAAATGTTTTGAAATACATTTTTAAGAAACATGGATGTGGATGATAAAGAGATCCCAGTAGATTATTATGTATAAACAACCTTAGATAATGAAGAGATTGTGAAATAAACCCTTACCTTGTACTTTTCCTTGGTTGGGGTAGGTTAACCTCCTGTATAATGGTGAAATAATTGTTATTAAATTATACAAGAATCATATATATTAATATGATATCATATATGATCTTTTAACATTGATTTGTTAATAATATCTTAGAATTATCGTCGTTTCGGGTGTTAACTTACTCGTTTTCTTTTATATGTTTTGTTACATAAGCTGTGTTTGTTATGGATAGGTTGTATCTTATTCATATCCAGAATGATATCAAGTCCTTAAAAATCATTTTTAAATAATCAAATGATAATTATACTTGAATGGATACGATGGAGAATGAATCTCCTCGCGTTCGTGGAGACGGTAGTCCGTACGTACGCACGAGCAACAATATCATTCTTTTGACATTAAAATAATATATAAATGGATTGTATATCATATATACAGAATAATTAACATGTTATATTTATTATTTACATGATTTACACATCATTATTATACCCATCCAAATAATAATATATTGAATAACAATTACACCACGACTTGGAGACGGTAAGTCGTACGTACGCACGTATGGTGACATGTTATTCAAAGGGTGGATAGAATACTGAATATGGTTGTACCATATTTATAATAACATCACAGTATATATAAGATACTGGATTTATTATTTTAGAATGGTAATAACAACGAAAGAAGAAGTGGAAGAAGAAAGGAATTTGAAAAGGGGTGGTGAAAACATTACCTCTTCTTCGGGTTCTTCCTTTTGATTTGATCAAAAGGGATCCTTAGGTTGGCTTTCTGATAAAAATAATGCCTCTAGGTTGTAGTGAGGGATGTTGTGAGAGTATTTTGGAAGATTTGGGCCGAACCAAAAGGCTTTGAAGTTGTGAAGAAATGAGAAGGAGGAGTGCCCTTTTATAAGAGGGGGAGGGGCACCTTTGGAAAAGCTAGAAATATTAATTTATAATAAATTCATATTCGGTTTCTAATGGATCCAAAGTTGATTATTTAAATTTTAAGGTGGGGATAGGTCGAAAACCACTCAACCAATAGAATTTAGACAGGTTTGGGTCATTATATTAACCTTATCTTTAAGTATTAACTCTAAGTTAATTAGTTTCACTTTTACAATGTCTCTTTGTATTTTTATATTATATGGTTAATAAACTTACCATATACATCCAAGAGACCCCAAGTGGTCCATTAATGATGAAACTATCATTATATAAGTCTCTTGGACGAAACTTAGATTTTTACGAATTTAATATCAATTAATAATATAATATTTGTTTTAAAAACACTTTAATGTCAATTTTGACACTATTCAATAATTGATTTTTGTGAAACTCATAACAGAATGATTACTTCGACCAAAGTTAATTAAATAAATCCTAACATGTAATATTATCCTAGAAAAGTATTTTGAATCATTAAAAGTCTCAAATTATATTTATTTGGGAATTTATAATATCAATTATTTTAATTTGTCACAATTATGGTAATTATTTCATCATCATTGTGTCATAAATAACTTATATTATTTAAAGTCTAAAAATTATAAATAAAATATCATTATGTAGGAAATATTATTATCTTTCTAATTAATATTTACAATCGAATTTATCTTATGCATAACCCTATATTAAAAATGTTTTAGTAAATAAACATTGATTTTAAATCTTTTAACTCTTCTTTGAATTAAATAATAATAAATGTCCTAATCTAATCCAAGTGGACCTAAATGATAATATTTTATTCCTAAGGTTGTTTTTGGTGGAGATACAGTTGTCCAATATAATTAGGACATGTGTTAGGGTAATATTAATATCATTTTTACCCTTAATTACCCTATTTACTTTTAACCGTGGTAAATAAAAGTAAAAAGTTACTATTCACCAAAAATTATTTTCATCTCATTGAACCACATTTTACTTCTTGATATTAACCGTGTCTCTCGGATTTTCGAAATTCCATTCACAGAAGTGGTAAAATTATGTTTTATGAAAAATTCAGTTTTTTTAACTACCACTTAGTAGTTTCACTATTCATCAAAAATTGAAGTTTTTCAGAACAATGTCAAAATTTCACCCTAAGCTATAATTGATATTCCAAATTCAAAAATGATATCTATTTTACAAAATTCCAAACATATAAGTTTCATTAATTAATTTTATAATTAATTCTCGCTGTCACAACAAATAGCATGTTTTTAAGAAATAATATATATCAAAAGATTGACAATTGTTTAGGTCCAATTTCGAAGTGAAATTAATTATAATGAACACCATTGGATAAAATGGTAAAAATATATTCTAATTATACTTTAAAACCACTCAAATTCATAATTTATCACCATTAATTATTTTGATTAAAAAAGTTGTTTTTAATTAAAATTTAGTAATTTTCACTATTCATCAAAATATTAAAGTTATCTGAAAAGTACCAAAATTTCACCTTAGGCTAAATTCAATACTCAGAATCCAAAAATGAAGTCCATTTTGAAATATAAAATATATATAATTTCAAAAAGTAGGTATTACTATTCATAACGGCTAGTTTGATTGGTTGTGGTGTGTGTTAGAACTCGAAGTTGCGTACAACACACGCTACTGTATTATTTAAAGGAAAGCGTACCGTGGAAGCTTGGGATGTTTCATTTTAAATTTTTTTATGTCTCCATTTAGTCAAAAAGTTTAAAATATTGTATTTAAAAAGGGTTCACTATTAAAAGTTGGTAAAAGTGCATTACTGAAAATGAATTTGTTCTTACATTATGTCTAAGAAACTCATAATATGGATTCTAAAATTATAAGGATTATATAAAGATTAAAATTTAGTTAATACTATTCATAACCTCTTTTGAACGGCTTGTTGGGTAAGTCATGGTGTGCTTGAACTCGGTGTTGCATGTAGTGAAAGTTATTGTATTATTTTAAAGAAATAACACACTATGAAATCTTGGAGTGTTACATTCTCCCCTCCTTCAATAAATTGTGTCCTCGCTATTTGAAATTGTTCTTTGAAAATAAAAGGTTGAAAATAAAAAAAATCTTTGTGGGAAAACCCACATCGGAAATTGGGTTAATAAAATTTAGTCTTAATATGAGGAAAAGAGAAATGAAAGGGTCACCACAAAATTATGATCTCGATTTGGAGAACATTGGTGGCAATTAGAGACATATAATTCGAGGAAAAACATAAATATTTATAGGTAGTGATTGAGGTCATCAATCACAAAAAAGTTTAAAATTGAGGTCCTTAAATCCATCAATCTACGATGATTTAAAATACCATCGATTCAACAAAACATAAGGTATTAGGATAACACATTTTTAACGTTTCAAAATATCTTAGTTGAAATCCCACATCGAAAAATGAATTAATGAGGCCTCTATTTAAAATAAAGAGTGGAAAGTATGAAGATTACCGAAAATAACACATACTAGGGTTCCATGTAGGAAAATATGGATATGGAAGAGAAATATAACCATCAATTATCTGATGGAGAGTGGTAGAGAACATGGCTATGAAAAGGCCTACAATTCCAAAGACATAAATTAGTGATGATTTAAGGTACCATCTAGGACAAAATTTTTGTTCTAAGTTCCTATTATTAATGTTGAGGAATTTATTTATGAGATTGGCTAAGATCATAAGGAAATATACTTACTTTATAATTAGAGTTTTATCCATTAATAAATTTCTACCACAAACTCATCTTTCACTCGTAAAAAAATTCTATTTATACTATTCATACAGGGTTCCAAAATAAAAGAATTTATAATTCATCTACCAGATCTTTTAAAAAAAACTACATTATTTAATCCAGGACATCTTGTAGGCCAGTGGTAGGCAATACACCCTTGTCGCCCTTCGGTTGCGGGTTCAAGTCTCGCGGCCTTGCCGGTCGCGACGGGTTGCCGCCCGACCTCTGGGTTGTCCTTTTATGGCAATCAAAAATTAATCTCAAACTAGAATTTATCCAAAATAGTTCTGTCCAAACTCACAGTCCAATATTTATAAGGAAGTTAACCTTAATTTAGATCCTTTTTACCCCATAATAGCATATGAATACCTTCATCATGTATTCTTTTAAAACACTGAAACATCCTGAATTACCATAATACTTATTGATTACATTCATTCTCCCTTATTCCATATAGAATACTGGATATACTTCATCAATCCAAAAAAAATTAAACCCCAATAATGATGGAATATACAGATCATTAATCAACTTCAAAGTAGTCAAGAATATCCAATATAATTTATCCAAATCAATCATGTATTATTCTAAAATCACTACCTCGGTATTAGAACCATATTATGGTTTATCTTTCTCTCAACCATATATTTTCCAAAAATTTAACCTGCTATTGAGTCACTTTTCTTTGTTCCACACAATCTCAAGTCCTTAATGAAATAGTACTGCAGTACAATCCTTATATACTCCATAATTATTATAACAAGTACATTGTTGATACAACACTCAAATGAAATAATCAATATAAGAACTCTAATCATTCCTCTTCATCTGTGGTAGTATCATAACTTGATTATTATCCAATAGCATCATTTGCAGCATAGTCTGATGACTGGGACATAGGTTCGCGTAGTGTCCAAACTCCTTGAAAATGAAGCATTGTACATTTGAAACCATTTTCTTACCCATGCAGTCACGTACTTTGTGCCCTTTTCCTCCACACTTATAACAAACTCCCATTCCATTCATACAAGTTCCAGGGTGTTTCTTCCCACAATTATCACATATGGGAAAATTCTTATTTTCCCTCTTCCCTTTATCCATCATTCTCTCTTCCATCCTTTTCTTCTCTTGCTTCCCTTCAAAGCCATAGGACTCAGTTAAATCTTTACTTATCTTATCAACACATGATATTATTTCTTCATATGATGATAATACATGGGAGACTATTTCTCTTATAAATTCTGGCTTAAGACCATGAGAGATATGATCCTTCTTTCTCTTTGGATCATGTGCACTGCTGGAGTTCTCATTCCTTCTACTGGGCGCCATTTCTAAACAATGGAATATACTAGATTAGTTTATGAATAACAATGCCTAATCCCAAACTTGTAAGACACATAACATAGATTAAATAGTTTATGGATATAATCCATAATCATAAAAAAGTTTCCATTGAGGAAGTAATTCCACATAAACCCTTCATAATGGTTTGTAAAGAAAATGATAATTATCCTAAGCATATCCACCGGGAGTTTCGTAACCAAGAGTACAACAATTCCTGTTGTCGTGCACCAGTTCCCGTTCGAGTCTAGATCAAAGCGGTGGTTTCAGGTTTTACCCCTAGGTACATCTGTGCCAGAGCTGCCTCTACCTGCTCGTATCCAGACAGGGATGTATTGCTTGGAAAACTCACAAAATCTCTACAATACCAAAATTCTAGGAAGTTCTTCTATACAAATCCTGAAATTTCATCTTAGGTCTACGTGCTCTAATAAGAGTTTATCTAAATCTAGCTTCCAAGGTTTGTACTAAACTTCCTCTGATACCAACTGTAATGCCCCGACCCTAGTTATCTAGAGTTGGTACATTATTACATAACATTGTCATGATCACAAGAAAGATCAAATCTCAAAAGGCCGATTGGTTTAGTATCCTTGGAAACACTAGATATATTCATAAGTCTTACATTACATCATAAAGTGAAAAACTACTACAATAACATATTGTCTCCATATTCCACACTCATATCCCCACATAATATCCCTGCAGGTCATTCATAATTTAATTCTTCACTTCCTGGGAAAAATAAAACATAGAAAAGGGGTGAGCTCAAATGCCCAGTAGGGATAACAATATAGCGGAAACTTTCATAAATAAGAATACACATTTAAGGCAACATATAACTAAAACAGAAGCCTTTTAAACTTGATCTTCAACATAGTATGGAAAAAGCAAAATGAAATAATGCCATTTACTTATTCACATGGATATTCTACTAATCGAATAATCACATGTAATATCAATAACCACTTTCATAATGATGGAATGCATAATGCCAGACTATCATAACCACATAGACAAGGCCTCGTGCCCAGACTACAAATAATATTTTTCCAAGGCCTTGTGCCAAGACACTAGTTTGTCTCATGAGACCTACCGATGCATCGAGGAGCTATAGCGGGCTCCACCTGTCACATATTAAGTCCAATGCATTCCCATATGAAAAGGTTTAAACATAACATAAACATTCGTATTAAAACTAGCATACAAAATGTCAATACTTTCACCATAAATCATGAATGGTATAAAAATAGCACATCCACAGTCAAACATATCACAAAACCTTCAATACAATATAGAAGTTTTTTATGATAATAAATCGAATTCAAATAAGCGTAAAATCCATCAAAAGATGTTGACATAGTTGAAATCAAAACTATTTTTAGAGAAATATCTCTTTCTATTTTTGAAATCATTTAAGAGTCATATATTTATAAAATAAAACATTTTCTTTGAAAATATTCTTATAATCTTGTAAGGGAAGCTTCGTCAATTTTATAATGGCGTAAAATAACTGCACCCGCCGTATAAGTTAAAAAAACACTCTTACCTTAATTTTGTCGAAAAGTTAAAAAGCACCTTGTTTGGAAAATGACGGAAAGATTCCTTTATAAAACTCTTATAAAATGTCAAACACGGGCATAAATGACTTTAACCCATATTCTTTTAAATAGTAAAAATGTTTTGAAATACATGTTTAAGAAACATGGATGTGGATGAGAAAGAGATCCTAGTAGATTATTACATATAAACAACCTCGGATAATGAAGAGATTGTGAAATAACCCATTACCTTGTACTTTTCCTTGGTTGGGGTAGGTTAAACTCTTGTATAATGGTGAAATAATTGTTATTACATTATACAAGAATCATATATATTAATATGATATCATATATGATCTTTTAACATTGATTTGTTAATAATATCTTAGAATTATCGTCGTTTCGGGTGTTAACTTACTCATTTTCTTTTATATGTTTTGTTACATAAGACCTGTTTTTTATCGATAGGTTGTATCTTATTCATATCCAGAATGATATCAAGTCCTTAAACATCATTTTTAAATCATCAAATGATAATTATACTTGAATGGATACGATTGAGAATTAATCTCATCGCGTTCGTGGAGACGGTAGTCCGTACGTATGCACGAGCGACAATATCATTCTTTTGATATTAAAATAATATATAAAAGTATGGTATATCATATATACAGAATCATTAACATGTTATATTTATTATTTACATGAGTTACAAATCATTATTATACCCATCCAAATAATAATATATTGAATAACAATTACACCACAACGTGGAGACGGTAAGCCGTACGTACGCACGTATGGTAACATGTTATTCAATGGGTGGATAGAATAATGAATATGGTTGTACCATATTTATAATAACATCACAGTATATATAAGATACTGGATTTATTATTTTAGAATGTTAATAACAAATAAAGAAGAAGTGGAAGAAGAAAGGAACTTGAAAAGGGGTGGTGAAAACAATACCTCTTCTTCGGGTTCTTCCTTTTGATTTGATCAAAAAGGCTCCATAGGTTGGATTTTTGATAAAACTAAGGCCTCTAGTTTGTAGTGAGGGAAGTTGGGAGAGTATTTGGGAAGAGTTTGGCCGAACCAAAAGGCTTTGAAGGTGTGAAGAAATGAGAAGGAGGAGTTCCCTTTTATAAGAGGGGTGAGGGGCACCTTTGGAAAAGCTAGAAATATTAATTTATAATAAATTTATATTCGGTTTCTAATGGCTCCAAAGTTTATTATTTAAATGTTAAGGTGGTGATAGGTCTAAAACCACTCAACCAATAGAATTTAGACAGGTTTGGGTCATTATATTAACCTTATCTTTAAGTATCAACTCAAAGTTAATTAGTTTCACTTTTACAATGTCTCTTTGTATTTTTATATTACATGGTTAATAAACATACGATATACATCCAAGAGACCCCCCAAGTGGTCCATTAATGATGAAACTATCATGATATAAGACTCTTGGCCGAAACCTAGATTTTTAGGAATTTAATATCAATTAATAATATAATATTTGTTTTAAAAACTCTTTTATGTCAATTTTGACACTATTCAATAATTGATTTTTTTGAAACTCATAACAGAATGATTACTTCGACCAAAATTTATTAAATCAATACGAACATTTCATATTAGCCTATAAAATTATTGTAATTCATTAAAAGTCTCAAATTATATTTATATGGGAATTTATAATATCAATTATTTTAATTTGTCACAATTATGGTAATTACTGCATCATCATTGTGTCATAAATAAATTACATTATTTAAAGTCTAAAAATTATAAATAAAATATCATTATTTATTAAATCCTATTATATTTCTAATGAATATTTACAATCGAATTTATCTTTTGTATAACACTATATTAAAAATGTTTTAGTAAATAAACTTTGATTCTAACTCTTTTAACTCTTCTTTGAATTAAATAATAATAAATGTCCTAATCTAATCCAAGTGGACCTAAATGATAATATTTTATTCCTAACGTTGTTTTTGGTCAAGATACACTTGTCCAATAGAATTAGGACATGTGTTAGGGTAATATTAATATCATTTTTACCCATTAATACCCTATTTACTTTTAACCATGGTAAATAAAAGTAAAAAGTTACTATTCACCAAAAATTATTTTCATCTCATTGAACCATATTTTACTTCTTGATATTATCTGTGTCTCTCTGATTTTTGAAATTCCATTCACAGAAGCGGTCAAATTATGTTTTATGAAAAATTCAGATTTTTTAACTACCACTTAGTAGTTTCACTATTCATCAAAAATTGAAGTTTTTCAGAACAATGCCAAAATTTCACCGTAAGCTATAATTTATATTCCAAATTCAAAAATGATATCTATTTTAAAAAATTACAAAAATATAAGTTGCAATAATTAATTTTATAATTAATTCCTGTTGTCACAACAAATAGCGTGTTTTTAAGAAACAATATATATCAAAAGATTGACAATTGTTTAGGTCCAATTTCGTAGTGAAATTAATTATAATGAACACCATTGGATAAAATGGTAAAAATATATTTTAATTATAATTTAAAACCACTCAAATTCATAATTTATCACCATTAATTATTTTGATTAAAAAAGTTGTTTTTAATTAAAATTTAGTAATTTTCACTATTCATCAAAATATTAAAGTTTCCGAAAAGTACCAAAATTTCACCTTAGGCTAAATTCAATACTCCGAATCCAAAAATTAAGTCCATTTTGAAATATAAAATATATATAATTTCAAAACGTAGGTATTAATATTCATAACGGCTAGTTTGATTGGTTGTGGTGTGTGTTAAAACTCGAAGTTGCATACAACACACGCTACTGTATTATTCAAAGGAAAGCGTACTGTGGAAGCTTGGGATGTTTCATTTTAAATTTATGGATGTCCCCATTTAGTCAAAAAGTTTAAAATATTGTATTTAAAAAGGGTCCACTATTAAAAGTTGTTAAAAGTGCAATACTGAAAATGAATTTGTTCTTACATTATGTCTAAGAAATTCATAATATGGATTCTAAAATTATAAGGATTATATAAAGTTTAAAATTTAGTTAATACCATTCATAACCACTTTTAAATGTCTTGTTTGGTAATTCATGGTGTGCTTGAACTCGGTGTTGCGTGTAGTGCAAGTTATTGTATTATTTTGAAAAAAATAACACACTATGAAATCTTGGGGTGTTACATTATCTGTGGACTAAACCGTAAAATTAGGACCCAAAACATCTTAAAAAATTTTCTAACACACATTTTATAGACCTATTTATAACCTATAATCCCTTTTATATACATTGGTTCATTATGGGATCAAATTTCTAGGGAAAACTGAGGTGAAATTTCTTTTCCAAAAATTTACAAAAGTGTCACTCCTCCTCTACATTAAAAATCTATCCTCTCTTCCCAAATAATCACACTTCCCAAACCATTTTTCCTCAAACATGATATTTAAAAATACCTTCTAAAAATCCCCCAACACATCCTATAATCCTTCCATTGGTCATAAATTATTCTAAGTATGAGCATTGGTACGAAAAAAGGATTTACCTGGATAAGCGGTACCATTATTCTTCAAGATTGTTTATTGAACTTCTATTTTCACACCCTTTGATATTTTAATTTTAATTGTTTATTAAAAAATGGTATCCTAAATAAACTAGGGTGTTTAATGATATTTTATAAACCTAAACATTGACACACTTGCATCTAAGGGGTAGAACAAATACTATTAATATATACAGTGAACTATCACCTCACAAAATCATGATTCTTTGTTTTTCCCTTACCACCTATCATGGAAGGAATTATGATGTACAATATATTTATATTTAAAATATATAACATTTATAATGTCTTTAAGCTTAATTAATTATTTTAAAACACACATCATTATATTTTACATTTTGTGATAACACGATAATATCGCTTGAGGAATTGTCGACTACCACCCCTCAAAGTAATCTAATTCATTGAAACACTGCATGGAATTATTCAAGGATGTGTTTAGTGAAATGTTATGATATACATAATATGATAAATCTAATTTAATGATATTATATACATATATTAATATATTTCATTTTCATTCATTCTTTCAATATGATAATAAAAACGGAAACAACGTCCATATGTATGTACGGTCACTGTCTCGATGAACAGTGTATTCCATTTCTAACTTATAGGTATTCTAGATAATTATAATACTAATATAATAAATATAAAATATATTTATTTCATTATTTAAATTATTTTTTTAATAATATAAATATAAAGACCAATGATATAACAAATTATGACACATGCGAAAAACAATGCGAATATTCCCCAAAGTAAAACCGTAACATAGAATTGCTAAAAATATGATAATATAAAGTAATATTACAACCCTATATAGTATTATATATAAGAATATGGTTCATTTATATATTTATAATAAACATTTATTTATTATAAAGGATTTTTTTAAGATTACGATCTAATTCAAGACACAATGTAAGGAAATTTCATCTCACTTTTTATTTCTATGAGATACATGCTTTATTCACCACCAATTCCTTTTTTAGTGTGTATAATAACTATAACATAATGGGTAAATAAAGAATAATACATTTTCATAATTATTAATTTTTTTGATTTAAATGTTAATTTTATTTTAAAGGGGATGCTATGTTTGATTGCTTACTTGACACACAACAAGAGGTTTCTTTGAAATCATATGTTCCACACTAATAATATAATATTTCTATTTTAAATGGTACTTAATTCCGAGACATTTATTGATGGAAATGAATAGAACTAACTAAATTATTATTATATATGTTTTTTAAAAGTTTTAACATTTATCCAATAAAAGTTAGAGGCCTAAAATAAGAATGGAATTTGATTTTAATCATAAATACTCTAATATTCATTAAATGATCGATTTACCACCTTTTGATGGAGAAACCTCGTTAAATATAGTTTTGGTCGATTTATATGTTATATTTGACATAATAAAATCTTTCTTCAGAATTGAAACAACAAAATTTACTTTGGGTAAAATTTTAGTATTTTTCTGATAAAATTCATTTTTTATGAATAGTTAAAAATATTGTATTTTAATTCAAAACTATGTTTTAATCTAAGTTATTTATATGGATAGATTATATTTTTAATATTTTTAAAGTGTAATTAGAATATATATTTACCATTTAATCTAATTCTGGTCATTGAAATTAATTTCACATTGAAATTGGACATAAACAAGTGTCAATCTTTTCATAGTTATTATTTCTTAAAAATGTGCTATTTGTTTTAACAACGGGAATTAATTTTAAATTAATTAATTACACTTTTATGATTTTAATTTGGGAAAAGAGACATCATTTTTTAATTCAGAATATCAAATAATGCTTAGGCTGAATTTTTGTTATTTTCATGAAAAACTTCAATTTTTTGATGAATAGTGAAACCACTTAATAGTAGTTAAAAAAGTGAATTTTACATTTAAATGAAATTTTACCTCTTATGTGAGTTGAATTTCAAAAATCCGAGAGACACGGTTAATATCAATAAGTAAAATTTTGTTCAATATGATGAAAATAATTTTTGGACAATAGTAACTTTTGACTTTTATTTACCGCGGTTAAAGGTAAATAGGGTAATTCAAGGTAAAAATTATATTATAATAATAGAAAATTACCTTAACACGTGTCCTAACCTTATTGGATGAGTCGTGGATGGAAATGGGCATCATTGGGTCAATTTTGGGACCCCATGGAGCCATGTGAGAGTGACAATGACTCTTTAGATTAATTAATTTAATGTAAAGACAAAAATGACAAAAACAAATATCCATTAGTAAAATAATTTTTACATGGTGTTATTTAAGTTATATTTTAGACTATAAATATTCCTTGGAAAGATAATAATATTTCCTACATCATGGTATTTTTTTATAATTTTTAGACACCATATAAATTAAATTATTTATGACAAAATAATGATGTAGTGTTTACCTCATTATAAAATGATTTAAACAAATAAGATTATAATCATTAAAATATTATAAAAACATGTCCAATTCGGATTGGATGACTTTATTCCGAATATTAGTCATCTTATATTTAAATTTAACGTTTTTGGACCTTTTTAAACCGAAGATAAGTTTATAGTAAAATAATATTTTCACAATTTCCAAAAGAGCCCCTCCTATTTCTTATAAAAAAAGATCACGTCTAACCAATTCCTCACACCACTAAAGCCTTTTGGATCTTCCAAAATCATCCCAATTAATTTCCCTACATCCCTCTCCTCCACCAAAAAGCATTACCTTAGGCAGAAGGCACTTCAAGAAGTCCTATTAGTTCAAACCAAAGGGTGTTACCCAAATAAAACGTAACATTTTCTCTTAAATTCATTTCTTTTATTTTACTTCTCAAACCCCATGAACTCTTTTTATTCTATTATTTTGTAACAACACCAGTATCTTAAATATACTAGGATGTTTTTATAATATGTATTTGATAAACACTTACCCACACCTCTATCTAATGGGTGAAAAACATAATGTTTCTGTTGATGGCAAACTGACACCTCATGAAATGATGATTGTTCGATTGTCTCCTACCGCCTCAAATAGTGCCCATCAGTATAACTCTGTATTTATATATTATGTTTATTATGATTATGTTTTCCTTATGCTTCTGTAATTTTCATTTAAAAAAACACCAATATGCTTTCAAATTTGTGTGACCACGATAATTTCATTTTAGGAAGTACGGACTACTGTCCCCTCAAGGTGATATGATTCGTTCATGACCTTCATGGAATGTTTAAAGGATAGAGTTAATTAAATTATGTAAAACATATATCATATGATATTATACTAGAATTATAATATATCTATTTATCATTATGTTTTAATTTCACTAAAAAAATAGAAATGAAAGTAGCTTTCATGCGTACGTACGACTTACCGTCTCCATGAAAGGTGCATTTCATTTCTTATATCCAAATATTATGTACTATTATAAAAACATATATATACTGGATATATAATATATATATATGATATATAAATAATTTATATCTTTCTGGAGATAATGGACATTTGACCACATGGACAAATTGTAATTATAACAAGTTCGTTTTTGACTCAAGTTCCGAACATCATTAAAATATCCCATATGAACTAAAATAATTAAGTAATTATTATAGAAAGGTAATAAGTGATATAAAAGGAATAGTAAAATTGAAATGTGTTATTAATAAAGATGAAATTAACTTAAGTTTATTATTCAGGAAGAACAAAGAACACACAAGACAATTCAGACTTGAGGTAAGAGGTTTCTTATCTCACTTTTAATTCCATGAGATTTCCATTGTTCACCACTTATTTTTTTCATGTGGTGTGTGTAATTCCCATGATTGTATTCACTATGTAACATAATTTAATTTATTTATATTTACATCATCATTGTATGATCCTTCTTTCATGGTTGTATGTTTCGTAAGTTACCAAATCGATAAGGGAATTTGAAATTTCAATTTCTACACATTCAGTTTTACGCATACTTCATGGATATTTTACTCCAAGATTATTTCAGGAATCACTATTAATTTTCATAGGTCATAATTTCCACTCCCCTTTTTGTGGTTATACTTTTGATACACATAATCAATCAATTTAAAAATTCATAAGTTGTCGATATGAACTTGATAAGAGTAATTTTAACTCAATATCAATTTGTTGAGTTAAATATCTAATTTATTGGTGTTGTTTTTTACAAGATTATGTGTGAATATCCTCTGATTGTTTTACCCTAAATATCCAATCATATTGAGTGTATTTATATTTTTCACAAATAATTATGCCATTGATTTATCCATTACCTAAGGATATGGTCTTTATAAGAGATTTCATCCCAATTTACATTTCATTGAGACTTCTTTGTTGTTATACACCAAATCAATTTTATATGGTCTATATAATGTACTTTGACATATTATATCAGGAATCCCTTTATTCTCATGATATTAAAATGTTTCTATTACCTCAATTATTTGAATTCAAGTGTCTCACTTTTGGTTAGTAACTCTAAGTAAAATATCATTTTAAATATTTTAATGATTTATTACTCTAAATCTTCCTCATTAATTTCCATATTTTAAAAATGGTTTTAAGGATTTATTTATATGGAAATTAATGTTTTAAAATTAAAATTTCTTTTAAAAGTTTCAATGTGGTATGGGACACTTTTATTCAAAAATCTATTTTTAAATGGATTCTTGACAAATAGTGTGACTTTTAAATGATTTCAAGAAAAAGGGGGATATTTCTCTCTAATGGTTTGGATGAGTATTTTCATCTTTGTAAATATCCTTCATTGTCCTCGATTGAGGTTAATCTGCTACATGAAAATCATCCATATTGTATCAAATGAGTTATGTTTGACTGTGGATGTGCTATTTTTATACCATTCATGGTTTGTAGATAAAGTATTGACATTTCTTATGTTAGTTTTTATAAGAATGTTTATATTATGTTTCAAAATTTTCATATGTGGAATGCATTAGACTTAGTTAGTGACGGGTGGAGCCCGATATAGCTTCTCGATGGATCAGTAGGTCTCATGAGACAACTAGATGTGGAATTGGCTGAGGCCCTCTTCCAATTTTGATATATGGTTTTGGCTGAGGCCTTAATCATTTCTAGATGTCGTGGCCGAGGCCTTGAAAAAATGTTTCAGAATGTCCAGCATTATAAATTTCCTCATTATGAAAATAATATTGATGGTTTATGTGGTCATTAGACATATAGAATAACAATGATTATGTTTTATTATGACATTATTTACTCAGTTCATATTCTTTCCGTAAAAGTATTCATGTTCATTATTGGTAAAGGAATGTGGTTTCAATTATTCACCATGCTTAATAATTATGTTATCTTCCACTATATTGCTTTCCCTTACTGAGAATTTGAGCTCACCCCTTTCTTATGATTTATTTTCCCAGGATATGAAGAAATTAGTTTTGTGTGACTTGCAGGCATAATCTAGGAGGCTTGGATGTTTCTAATGGAAAAAAATGTGTTGTATTTCTTTTCAAGTTGTAAAGTTGAACTTATGTATGAATCTTGTTTCCAAGGATACTAAACTAATCAGTCATTCAAGACAATATTACCTTGTGATCCTGATAATATTATGTAATAATGCACTGACTCTGGGTAACTTGGGTCAGGGCGTTACAGTTGGTATCAGAGGAAGTTTAGTACAAACCTTGGAAGCTAGATTTAGATAAACTCTAATTAGAGTACATAACCCTAAGATAGAAATTGAGAATTAGTATAGAAGAACTTCCTAAAATATTGGTATTTTAGAGATTTTGTGAGTTTTCCAAGAAATAAATCCATGTCTACATACAAGCAGGTAGAGGTGGATTTGGCACAGATGTACCTAGAGGTAAAACCTTAAAACACCTCTTTGAGCTAGTCTCAAATGGGAACTAGTGCATGATAATAGGCCTTGCTGTCCTCTTGGTTAGGAAAATCATGGGGGATATGCCTAGGATAATTTACATTATAATTACAAACTGATTTGAATGGTTTTATTATAATATGAGAATAAATAACCTTGGTTAATACTATGGTGTTTTTCATTGAAAATAATGTGTGATAATATTTTCTATATAATTTTATGACTATTTGTACTCACACAATGTTTTTTGGTTTTAATCAATGGCTGGATTCCAAGGAACTAATAGTAACTTTTAGAATAATGTACAAGGTGGGAACAAAGGTGGAAATGAGCAAAAAAAATAGAATGTTGATAGGTGTAAAAGAAATCGGGTTCATGCCAAATCAGTTTTCCAAAAATATGATCCACAACATATATATTATCCAACTCCCGGAACCAACAAAGAAGAGAAAGGTGAGGAACGATAAGATCTACAACAGTGGAGACCATTGAGAAAAGAATCCTCAATTTCCATCATGCCAGAAATGTGGAAGTAGACACCCAAGAAAGTGTATCAATGGAAAAAAGAAATGTTTTATGTTTGGGAAAGAAGGGAATAATGTAAATAATTGCTGAGGAAAAATGAAGAGTATTATGGATGAAAATAAAAATGATCCTAATATTCCAATTACGGTTATTTATCATAAGTTTAAGGGACCTTGGCATCACCCAAGTCAATGACCTATTCTATAGGATAACCTCTTGGTTAAGAAAGAATGTAAGTGGAAGTAAATGCATGGCAAAATGTTTAATGGTATTAGTGCTCTTTGTTGTTTAGATAACATTGGGAGAATTTTCTTTTATATGTGTAACCTTGTAATTTATCATTTGAAAATGATATTTGAGGAAGAATTATCTTTTCTCTTGTGAATATAGTTGTAAATAACCATTTGGTTTTATATGATCATTGGGTTTGTGGAAATTACATGTTATTATATTTTTGGATGAAAATGGAAGGTATGAGATAAAATTTGTGGTTAAATTATGTTATGGTTATTTTGAGGAATTTATCTCATTTTTGTAATGTTATAAAATATTGTTTTTGAAAAAGGACAACACACAGACCGTGTGACAACCCGTCGCGTCATACAAAGCTATGGGAATCGAACCCACAACGAAAGTGCGATTGGAATTTATCGCCAACCATTAAACTACTTGAAGTCCATGGTTAGTGTAGCTAATTATTTTTAGTAAAATGATTATATTGATCAATAATAATTTTATTTGGGATATTATGTCTTATCAAATAAATACCCTTAGTATAGGAAAATGATTCGGAGATTAAGTGATAAATGTTATTTGGAATACGTTCTCTATATGCCCAAGGAAAATAGAATACTATGGGATTTCATTAGAGGAGTAATGATGTATTTTTATCTATGTTTTCATTGTAGATTTATATTGATTTGGGTTATTTATGTAAATTATTAACCTATAATAGAGAATATTTGATTTGGTTAATTACTTTTAAGTATGTGACTTTAAGAGTAGTTGATGTCATTTGGAGATACAATTTAACGTGGAAGACTGTGTAATCAAATTATTCTATGTTTTGGGACTCAAAATTAGTTTATATTATATTGATGGATTTTAAGGAAAATTGTTTATTTTATTGTATTTATTGAACTTTGGGTATTGTTGGTTTATTTTTATAAATTAAGATTAGTATTTCATTCTCTAAAAAATTATCCTTTTTGGGGATCATCTGATCATGTACTAACTATTTTGGTGCTGGTTAATCTCTAAAGACAAGGAAAATATATTGTTTATCATTTTTGTATCATCTAATTATCTAGAAGTTGATTCTATATCTTCTGGTGTGACCTAGTCATCTTGAATACTCATCGTTTGAAAAAAAAGATGAGTTGGTGGTCGAAATTTATTAAAGAATGAAACTCTACTTAAAAAGTAAGTGTATCTCTTTTTGTTCTTAGTCAATCTCATAAGTAAATTATTTAACTTTATTAAATGGAATATAAAACAAAAAAATGTTATCCATTTACTTTTCCTACTGGGAAACTAATAACCATTTATCCCATCACAAGTTTATGATTTTCTTATTGTTAACTTTCTCCTAATCTTGTTTTCAATCCCTCTCCATCAGAACATGACACTTTGTTTTCACCTCCATATCCATGTTTTCATGGAATCCTAGTATCTGTAGTCTCGGGTAACCTTATTACTTCTCTTAATTTTTTAAATTGATTGTTTTATTGACTCCTTTTTCTATGTAGGGCTTTCAATGATGTTTCTGAGCCCAATTTTAAAATTGCAAGGACCCAATTCCCATAAGGGGGAAGGATGTGACATCATAGGTAAATAAAGAATAATACATTTTCATATTTATTAATATATTTGAATTAAATGTTAATTTTAATTTAAATAGGATTATATGTTCGATGAATTACCCGATACACAACAACATGTTTCTTTGAAAACTTATGTTGCACACTAATAATATAATTTTTTTTATTTTAAATGGTACTTAACGCCATGACATTGTATTGGTGGAAATGAATAGAACTAACTAAAATATGATTATATATGTTTTTTAAATGTTTTTAAAGTTATCTAATAAAAGTTAGAGGCTTAAAATCCTTCTTTAGAATTAGAACATAAAAATTTACTTTGGGTAAAAAATTGGTATTTTTCTGATAAAATTCATTTTTTTGATAAATAGTGAAAAATAATGTATTTTAATTCAAAACTGTGTTTTAATCTAATTTATTTATATGGTTAGATTATATTTTTTATTTTCTTTAAAGTGTAATTATAATATATTTTAACCATTTAATCCAATTTTGGTCATTGGAATTAATTTCACTTTGAAATTGGACATAAACAAGTGGCAATCTTTTGATAGTTATTATTTCTTAACAACACGCTATTTGTTTTAACAACGGGAATTAATTTTAAATTAATTAGAGCCACTTTAATGTTTTTAATTTTGAAAAATAGACTTCATTTT
Source organism: Viscum album (assembly GCA_963277665.1). Lineage (NCBI taxonomy): Eukaryota > Viridiplantae > Streptophyta > Magnoliopsida > Santalales > Viscaceae > Viscum > Viscum album. The sequence continues at coordinate 952,644,900 of OY728143.1, read as the reverse complement.
TGAATTCGGAATATCAAATAAATCTTAGGCTGAATTTTTGGTATTTTTCTGAAAAACTTCAATTTTTGATGAATAGTGAAACCACTTAGTAGTAGTTAAAAAAGTGAATTTTACATTTAAATGAAAATTTACCACTTCTGTGAGTAAGATTTCAAATTTATGAGAGACATGATTTATATCAATAAGTAAAATTTGGTTCAATAAGATCAAAATAATTTTTGGTTAATAGTAACTTTTGACTTTTATTTACCGCGGTTAAAGGTAAATAGGGTAATTTAAGGTAAAAAGTATATTATAATAATAAAAAGTTACCTTAAAACTTGTCCGTAAATTATTAGATGAGTCATGTACAACCATGGGCATCCTTGGGACGATTTTGGGACCCCATGGATCCACTTGAGGATGATAATGACTCTTTAGATTAATTAATTCAAAGTAAAGACAAAAATGACACAAACACATATCTTTTAGTAAATTAATTTTTACATGAGGTTATATAAGTTATATTTTCGAATGTAAATATTCATTGAAAACATAAAACGACTTCCTAAATCATGGTATTTTGTTTTTTATTTTTCATAATTCTTATAAATTAAATTATATATGACACAATAATGATGTAGTGTTTACCTCATTATTAAATGATTTAAATAAATATGATCATAATAATTAAAATATTATCCAAAACATGTACAATTCGGATTGGATGATTTTATTTCGAATATTAGTCATCATATCTTTTACTTTGATGTGTTTTGGACCTTTTAAAACCGAATATGTGTTTATAATAAAATAATATTTTCACATATTCCTAAAGAGCCCCTCCTCTCCCTTATAAAAGAAGTCCACTTCTAACCAATTATCCACACCTCTAAAGTGTTTTGATCATCCAAACTCTACACAATTAATCTTCCTACATCCCTCTACACCAACTATAAGCCTTACCTTAGGCACAAGTCACTTCAATAAGTCCTTTTGGTTCAAACCAAATGGAGTTACCCAAATTAAAGGTATCATTGTCTCTTAAATTCATTTCTTTTATTTTACTTCTCCAACCCCATGAAATCTTTTTATTCCTTTATTTTGAAACAAAACCAGTTTATTAAATATAGTAGGATGTTTTTATAATATGAATTTGAACTACACTTACACACCCATCCATATAATGTGTGAAGAACAGAATGTTTCTGTGGATGGAAAACTAACGCCTCACGAAATGATGATTGTTCGATTATCTTTTACCACCTCTTATGGTGGCCATTATGATGGAAATTTATTTATATATTATGTATATTATGTTTAATTTTTATTTATTCTTATGTAATTTTCAATAAAAAAACACCAATATTCTTTCTAATATGTGTGACCACGATAATTTCATTTGAGGAAGTGCGGACTACCACCCCCTCAAGGTGATATGATCCGTTCATGACATTCAAGGAATGTATAAAGGATAGAGTTAATTAAATTATGTAAAACATATATCATATTATATAATACTTTAATTATAATATAACTATTTATCATTATGTTTTAATTCCATTAAAAAAATAAAAAATTAAAGTAGAGTTCAAGCGTATGTACGGCTTACCGTCTCCATGAAAGGTGCATTTCATATCTTATCTCCAAATGTTATGTACTGTTCTAAATACATATATATACTAGATATATAATATATATATATATATGATATATAACTCAATTATATAATTTTGTAGATAATTTACTTTTGACCACATGGAAAAATTGTAATTAAAACATCTTCATTTTTTACTCAAGTTCCGAACATCAATAAAATATCCAATATGAACTCAAATAATTAACTAATTATTATAGAAAGGTAATAAGTGATATAAAAGTAATAATAAAATTGAAAAGTGTTCTTAATCAAGTAGAAACTAACTTAATTTTATTATTCAGGATGAACAAAAAACACACAAGAGAATTCGGACTTGAGGTAAGGGGTTTCTTATCTCACTTTTAATTAAATGAGATTTCCATTGTTCACCACTTATTTATTTCACGTGGTGTGTGTACATACCATGGTTTTATTCATTGTGTAATATTATTTAATTTATGTATATTTACATCATCATTGTATGATCCTTCTTTCATGGGTGTATGTTTCGTATGTTACCAAATTGATAAGGGAATTTGAAATTTCAATTTCCACTCATTCAGTTTTACGCATACTTCACTGATTATTTTACTCCATGATTATGTGTGGAATCTCTATTCATTTTCTTATGTCATAACTTCAACACCCCTTTCTATGGTTATACTTTTGATACACATAATCACTCCATTGATAAATTCTTAAGTCATCGATATGAACTTGATAAGAGTAATTTTAACTCAATCTCCATTTGTTGAGTTAAATATCCAATTCGTTGGTGTTTTTTACAAGAATATGTGTGAATGTCCTATGATTGATTTACAATAAATATCTAATCATATTTAGTGTATTTATATTTTTCACACATAATTATTTCATTGATTTATACTTAACCTAAGGATATGGTCTTTATAATAGATTTCATCTCATTTTACATTCCATTGAGACTTCTGTGTTGTTATACACCAAATCACATTTATATGGTTCATATAATGTAATTTGACATAGTATATCATGAATCCCTTTATTTTCATGATATTATAATGTTTTTTTACCTCAATTATTTGTATTCAAGTGTCTCTCTTTTGGTTAGGAACTCTAAGTAAAATATCATTTTAAATGTTTTAAACATGTATTACTCTGAATCTTCCTCATTAATGTCCATGTTTTAAAAATGGTTTTAAGGATTTATTTATATGGAAATTAAAGTTTTAAAATTAAAATGTCTTATATAAGTTTCATAGTGGTATGGGACACTTTTATTCAAAAATCTATATTTGAATGGCATCTTGATAAATAGTGTGACTTTTAAATGATTTCAAGAAAAAAGGGGATATTTCACTCTAATAGTTTTGATGATTATTTTCATCTATGTAAATATCCTTCATTGTTAAAGATTGAGGTTAATATGCTACAATAAAATCTTCCATATTTTATCAAATGAGTTATGTTTTACCGCAGATGTGCTACTTTTATACCATTCAAGGTTTGTAGATAATGTATTGATATTTCGTATGTTAGTTTTTAAACGAATGTTAATGTTATGTTTCAAACTTTTCATGTGAGGAATTTATTGGACTTAGTAAGTGACAGTTGGAGCCCGTTATAGCTTCTCGATGCATCGGTAGGTCTCATGAGACAACTAGACGTGGATTGGATGAGGCCCTTTCCCAATTTTGATATATGGTTTTGGCCGAGGCCCTATTCATTTTCAGACGTCGTGGCCAAGGCCTTGACAAAATTTTTCAGAATGTATGACATTATAAATTTCCACATTATGAAAATAATATTGATGGTTCATGTGGTCATTAGACTTGTAGAATAACAATGATTTTGTTTCATTATGGAATTATTTACTCAGTTCATATTCCTGCCATAAAAGTATTCATGTTTATTATTGGTAAAGTCATATGGTTTCAATTATTCACCATGCTTAATATTTATGTTATCTTACACTGTATTACATTCCCTTACTGAGCGTTTGAGCTCACCCCATTATAATGGTTCATTTTCCCAGGATATGAAGAAGTTAGTTATGAGTGACTTTCATGCATGATCTAGGAGGCTAGGATGTTTCTAATGGAATAAACTTGTGTTGTATTTCTTTTGAAGTTGTAAAGTTGAACTTATGTATGAATCTCGTTTCCCAGGATACTAAACTAATCGGCCTTTCGAGACATGATTTCCTTGTGATCATGACAATGTTATGTAATAATGCACCGACTCTGGGTAACTGGGGTCGGGGCGTTACAATAAGCATGGATTCATTATATGATTATTATAATAGAAATTTTTTATATTTACATATCCATTTAATTATTATTTTTTCGTAGTATTTATGTTACAAAAGGTATCGAATCAGTAAATTAATTTTGTCTCAATTTTCATTCTTTGAGACACATGCCATGTTATTAACCTATATTATTCCTTGAGATGTATATACTACCTTTGAAATGTTATATCTTTAATTTATTTATTTTAATTATATTTTAAGATTAATTTAATTTAATTTTCTTACTTGGGGAGTATAAGTCCAAGTTTCAAGTGTAAGATATTATTTAAACAATTTCATCTCTTTTCGAGATTATTCATGTTTATGAATCCTTTGGTGAAATATTAGGATCCACCTCTAATGAACATTCATGAATTATATTCTCCTATGTTTATTAATTATTTATTCATGTATTTGTATCTTTTTTATTATTTTGGTACATAATATAGTTAAGAAGTTATTTTTAAGACATCTCATTTTTACCCTCTCTTCAGTCGGAAATGTCTGTTTCTTCAAAACCATATTTTCTAAAACCGGTTTCCAAGAATATTCTACTTTAATCCAATAATCATTAAAATACATTTTTTTCATTTTTTTTATTTTACCAATTTTTTCAAAAGAATATTACTTTCCTTTTTTCAAAGAAGGAATTTTTTTAACCTTTTACCAGGAAAAAAACGTTCTTCTTACCAGGCATGACATGTATATATTTACCTACCGTTATTTCTATAAATCTCCATTTTATGTTTGAAATATTAATTTTTATGAAAATGTTTCTTATAAATAATTTTCAATGAAATTTTTTTCCAATCTTTTTTAATATTTCTTTATATTTGTTTGAAGTATCTTTCAAGGAATATGTTTTTCAAATGGTTTTTAAGACCCATTTATAAATGGTTGTGGAAAATTGTTTTAAATTTTTTTTAAAACATCATTTATATGATTTTAAAAAAAATTATTCCCAAAATGTTTTCTATATTATTTTTTATATATACGTATAAAATGTTTTTTAAATCATTTTTCATGACTTATATATAAGTTTCTAATGTATTTGTAAATAAATGGATTTGAAAACATTTTCAAGATCTTTTTTAATATTTTTAAAGGATTATGGTATCCAAAACATTATCAAAATCTATTCATTTGTTTTTAAGGAAAAAGTTTTACAAAGTTTTTTAAATATTTATTTATAATCTTACATGTTTATTTTTATAAAAATTCTTTTCATAAGGTTCTTATGTTTTAAAGATAATTTTTCATTGAAAAAAAATATATTTTCCACATGAAAATTCTAAACATATATTTTAATGTTGATTTCAATATAAGATGACATCCTTTGATGTTACTAATTCGCTTATCTGAAATGATTCAATGTTTCCATTCAAATTTCTTCATTAATGGTTTATGTTTTGATGGAATTCTGTTTACGACACCTATTTTTATTCCATAGTTAATATTGTCTTGAATCTGCTTCTTTTACCAGGTTATGCAATGATGAAATATTAACTATACCCATTTAATTTCATGGGTTATGATAAGATTTTTATAAAACCAATATTTTTTTAAGGTTCATGATATGAATAAAGTTTTTTTACCTTGTGGAACATTCTATAATGATTTTTTTATGAGATAGGTTGGACCTATATATCCCTCCAATGTATTGAGTTACGATGGATGAATAATGAGTGTAAATGTTTTTTGTAAACTTAATTACATGTTCCCAATGTTATGAATGGACCTGTTTGCATATCAATAATTTTTTGGGTGAACATGATTACATGTTGACAATATTATGAGTGAATCTTATTATATGATCATCAAGTTATGTGTGAACTAGATTACATGTTTGAAATTTTATGCATATACCTGGTTTCATATCTATAAGTTTATGCATGAACTTGATTACATGGTCACAATGTTTTGTGTGAACTGAATTTCATGTTCAAAACATTCGTTGTGGACCAGTTTTCATGTTAATAAGTTTATGAGAGGGACTAATTCATGTCTTCATAACTACAAATCTTTTTCCATGATTCATGTTTATAGTCTTTGATATGTAGGTTATGATATTATAATGATCATGATAACATTCTTATAACCTTATGTTCATGATATGAATTTTCATTTCATGTATTTACCCTTGTTGTACATTTGAGTTCACCCATTTCTTATGCTTCCTTTCCCTAGGTTATAAAGAAATGTATTTAATAAGAAATAAAAAAGGGGTATATCTTTGTGGGAAACATTGATGATCTTTCACTGATTTATAATATGTTTGTTCTGAGTTTACAAGGAACTAAAATAATATGGTATTTGGGCATCTGTTTTTGTAATGTTTTATGTATTCCTATAAGTGATGTAATGTATATATATATGTTAAGACGAGGTCATTATACTGTCGCAGATTTTGGACATCGCGCATAAAAACCTCAACCATATTCTAATTGATGGTAGGATTTTCCCACTATGGCTCATCTGCAGCTTTCCCCTGGATCCTCCTCACACAACATCACAAATGAAATATGCTACAAAACATAAACAAACAACATTGATGAAATCACTATAGTAATCATATTAACACTAAAACAAAAGCAACATGGAAAAATAATCCCCTCATATAGATAAAATAGAACTGGATTTCCACCAATATAAATGTAAAATAGGGGTAATACTAGAACTAATCCTCGATAAACCTTTCCGAAAACACCCCTGGTGACTTAAGGCTCGTTATGATGAGAGTTGTCTAGGAATATACTTGAAAATACCACCTATAAACCCGAAATATTTCTCACCTACATACTGACATCAAGGATATATGATTAACCTAAAACATTGATAATAATTTTTCCCAAATTGACCCAAATACCATCGTAACCTAATAACCATGATGATCCTAAAATATCTCAAAGGGTTTTCTTGATATCCATGGGTTGGATACTAGCACCAAATATCCTAAAAAAATAAACTTTAGAATGAACTTGACTCAAACAAAATGAATGAGGTAAATACATATCAGTATGCTAAAAAATTATGAAGGGAGATATTACCAAAAAAAATAAGTATATAAAAACCCTTATAGTACATTATCAAAGTATTAAAAGTCAAAAAATAAATTATTCACATCCAAAAAGATGCTTCACTCCCAGCCCCAAGTGATCAATAACAACCACCTTCTATAATAGGAACCTTGCAATTACCTAGACCTGGTGGAGGAAATCTAAAATATCCAAAAGTAAAAGGTTAGTTGTGGGATAAAAATCCTATTAGGGTCTCACCAAGTGGCCCAAAAAAAATTACAAAACATTAAATAAATTCATGATTTAAATTTCTAAAAAAATTTCATATTTTTTTCCTTTAAAATGATATGAAACATTTAAAATAAGTCTTAAATAAATATTTTATAAAAAAAATTTATATAAATCTTTATAAATGAGAAAAATAGTTTCAAAATTAGTGGAATGTTTGTTAAAGTAATCACAACATGTTCCATGGTCATATTCCATGTTATATGATAGTTCTATGTTATGGAACTATCAAACATCTCATATCAATGATCATGTAAGGGTGTGTGTACACACACCCTTAGGTTGACACTCAATAGGACCCATCAATTTTTCATCAAGGATAAGATATGTTGAACTAGGTTTTTTTAGAGTTCTAAATCATCAATATGTTTTGGGGGAATTTCCATCATTGCATGTTTGTCTCTAATAACCAACTAACTACTAATGCTCGCATGGGATTAGTCAATAAATAGAAAAAGGTAAAATCATTTTCTTTCAAAATAATTCATAATCACACACAATTCCTTTTCAAAATTCCAATTCACATTCCAATACAAAATATGGATTTTTGAGCATTTCCTATATTTTATATTCAAAAACTAGTAATAGGTTTTTTATCAAGTTGATATAATCCATTTTTCAAAATCAATTCTCAAATAAATTTAAAAATTACATCAATTTTTAATTACTCCCCAAATTCCAATTCCATAATTATTGAGGGTATTTCCCTATAATTCCAGAATAAGTCAAATCTATGTTCCAATTTTTATCAAATTGATTATTTCCCCAATCTATTGATATAAAATTAAAACATAATCAATTTATGGTTTAATAAAAAAGAACATCTTAAATGGAACCACCAACCATTTACATAATAATATAATTCCAATAAATGGATTGTCCAATGGAAGATGATGGCGCATAAAATATTGGAAATCAACCCAATGAGATGCACCAAAATCATAATGATGATCAATATATGAAAAAAACTATACATAAGGGTTGGTGATCACCAAGAGTGTCTACGGATAGCTCTTGGTCAAGAGGGAATGAAACCTAGAGGAATCAAACAATATTTTCAGCCAAACCACCTACCAAAAATCGACACTCAAGATTTTACATGATATGTAATGAAAATACACATTGAGTAATTTTTTTGTGCCATGTATGCTGAAAACCCATCAACTCTTATTAAAGAAATTTATTTTCAGTATTAAAACTATGCGTAAGTTGTACACATTGGGTAAAATTTAACACCGTGTCCCCATTTCACGACATCTTTCAGGAGATGATTACATGTCTTGTAACACCACTACACGACATGTAATTCACCAAATGACTATAATAACTACATGTTTTGTGCTAGAAAACCAAAAAATATCTTAATTCCAAATTAAATGTATCACCCCAATTTTTTTTAATCCTTTCTCAACCAATGAAGAAGGAAACGATAGGAAATGTTAAAACATACCTGTTAGAAAGGTAACGAGGTGTTACAATAAGAGTGTGATTTCAGAATAGAAACAATGGGTAATTAAATCTCATTATAAGATCCTATAATCATAAATATATGGGAAAAAATAAAACACCAAATTATATATGTAATTCATGGATCGCTTTCAAATCTTGCATAATTTATTATTTCAAGTGTTTCAATTACTTTCAATGATGTGTCAATTTTTTTCTAGTGAGTTAATATGGAGTGGTGAATCTTAGAGAATTGTTATGGAATAATTTTATGGAATTGGATGTCATGATTGATCAATTATCCATAACATGATTGAAAATTGATGAACATGTATTCTTTGGTTAAATAACATTTTCTAAGGTTCTTTAATTTTTTTACAACAATTACATGGTTAAAGACCATAAAAATATTTATTTTATAGAAGCAATGATTTTGAAACATTATTTAAAGAGGAATGAATGCCACAAATGTTTTTTAATTATTTATTGATGAATTTTTGAGATGATTATGTAGAGAATGGAAGGAATATGAGTTGGCATGGAAATTATGTACTCAATAATTTCACAAGGAATATTAAATCATAGTTAATAAAAAATAATTAAAAATTCATATCCAAGCAACAAGAATAGCTTAGTCCCACCCATGCGAGATAAATCTCGACCATCTGGGTGAAATGTCAAATATGTGGGAGAGATAGCACGACCAATTAGCCAAAATGATGTATGGTAGTGGATGTATCATGCCAGTAAATGTGCACACTAGTATGTTCATGGGGTACACATGGAAGTTCCTCGATGGACAATGTAATTTCGTCATGACCTACTGAGGGCTTCTATTTAATGTTTTCAGGTGCCAAACCCCAAGGATGACTCGAGTAACAAATGGGAATTTAATTTATTATATATATTCACTAAACCAACCAAAATTGAAATGCGTTATGTGTTCCATGTAATTAATATTCACCTATGATAAAAACATAAATACATTTCATTGTAATTTTATTTGAAGGATATGAAGCCCATCAAGACCCCGTGTCACAATCTTCCTCTTTTAATTATCAAGGGTTTCTACACATGATAACATCAAGTAGAGATAATCATAAAACTAGTTATGGGCCACAATGTATATCTCAATCCATTCGTGATGAATTTCTAAGATAAAAAATATTCAATGAAATTCTTATAATCTATAATCTGCATACAAGGAATATTTTTAAGGTTAGGCATCATATGAATTCACAAAATTGTGGACTAATAATTATTTATTTCAAAAATGTATTATAGATTATAAAAATAATTATTTGTGTGGTATTTATTTCATGAATATGAGAACTCTATTGTGAAGATAACATTATTTTAAGTAAAATTATATTTCATAAATTCCTATATATTTGGTCATTATGAAAATTATGACATGAAATATTTTTTGGGGATCAAAGAATAACTTTGACACAAAATTAAACTCAGTGGCTAAGTAGTTCAAGGTAGTTGAACATCACCTATATATTTTGAGAAACTAATTTTGAGAGATTTTCTATCGATTGATACAATTAGATATACCTAATTTTCTCTGAAAAATAGAGCATTCATAAAACATTTGTTTTATGAATAGGAGTTCCCTGAAGAAATTTTATTCTACGAAGAGGTATAGAATATATATCCTATTAAATTTTTAATATCAAACTCAATAGATTTAATGAAGAAATGGTTCTCATGAAGCTCATATGATAATGCTAATATGAGAATAGTTTCCACTTCATAAACATGAAGTTTAACAAAGAACAATATTGTGCACATGAATGAATAAGATATAATATTCACTTTGTAAAATGAACATATGTGATTTTTTTCACCACAAGATTTTGTGGAAAATATATTACAGGGTAATGCACCTTGTTTCACATAAAAAAATAATTGAAAATTGGTACACAAATTAAAATGTACTTAACAAATTCATGCATATTTCAATACACGATAATTTGAGAAACCATAAACATTTCTGAATAAAAACTGATAAAATAATAATAAGAACAAATTTATATGTTCAAAGGATTATTAATCGATGAATCCTGTGAAATTATTTCATGATTTACAATTGAGATGCTTGATTTATGAATTAAGGATGGAAAATATATTATTGTGTGCAAGTTTTATCTTGAATAAAATAATATTTGAAAACATTTTTTCATTTCTTTAACAAAATAATTGAGGTCAATAATTTATCATAAGGAAGAATATCTACTCGATCATTAATTCAACAAGGAAACTGATCATAAAAAGGTGATAAAAATTAGATGAGAAATACCAACATACATAATCAGTTCTTATGGATGACACATGATGTTTACACAAGAAATCATGACTTAGTAGGCTCATGGAGTAAGTCTTCAACATATAATTTTGGAGATATGTTGACTATAATCAGACACAAATTAGAGGAGATGTATTTCATTTTGTTCTAAAACCATGAGAATTATTTCAATTGGTTATAGTAGTAGAATAAATATCTCATATTGGTTTGGGGTTATAAGAATAATTTTTATACGTGTTGGAAGCAGTAGAAGGCCATAGTGAAATTTGGTAATATACTATTAAGAATTATAAAGATACCCTAATGCGTGATTATAAGTTATGATACATTTTGACTCTATATCTATAAGTATAATTGAAAAAAATATTAAATTATTGAATCTATGTTCTTGTAAATAAACTATATTTGTAAGGAGTATGGCTCTCAAAAAATACTTTGAAATAATTTTTTCTTCTATTTCTATTATTAATACTATAAAGGAGGTGATATAGTGAGACAATATTGAATGGATAAAAAACATAAAAATGTTTGAGAGTTAAATTTTAAATGAAAGGAATTATATAAATTAGAGCACTAATTAGCCCCCCATAGTGGTCAAATCTATCCTAGGTCTCTAAATTTATTATTAGATTGAGGTTCTTCTAAAATATAAAAAAAATTGGAAGAGGGGATCTGATAAAAAATTCAATGCGATCATTACCATTATTTCAAGATGGTACCAAAGGGCTAAAGTGAATAAATTATCCAAGAATTTATGCACTATATCTGAAATAAAATCTAATCCTCCTCTTATTTATGATTTAAATCTCATGTGGTGATATAATATAAAATTTTAGACACTCTGTTGAATCTAAAAATATGTTGTTATTCTGGTGATGAAGAGGAAGTAACATCAAATTTATATTCAAAATAAAGTTCTTGAAATGACTAAGAATTGAAAGGGATAATCATGCATGAATTTTTCTATTAAGTGGTATAAGATTTATCCTTGGAAAAAATATTGAGAAGATAACAAATGTCTATGAATATCCATATAATGAAAATAAGAACCATTATTAAGGAGAAAAGTGATTTGAAAAAAGATATTTCTAAATTTATTTTAAAAAAATGGTCACTCAGAAAGATTTTAAGGATAATATCTTTCATATAAATCCCCAACATGATGAAAATGGATAATAATTAATGGAAAATACATCAAACATGATAGTAATGGCTTTTAAGGTGAATAATAATGGAATGAAAATAAGGGATCTTAAAGAAAGTATGAACACCTCTAAAGATATGATGAAGATCCCTCAAACATTTGTCTCAACATGTGAATTAAAAATGGGGAATCCATTTCTAAAAATTGATTTTATGGTTCCAAAAAATATAAAACAACTTAATTTACTTTATTATTTAACATATGGCGAAATAATGAGTAGATATTTTGAAGCTAACAAGTCCAAATATATTTAAAGAACTCCAACTATAAGAACGTTTCAATCAAGGAGAGACCAAATGAGGCATGAATGTTATGGTAAATGTTTCATTTTTATTGAAAATGATAAAATTGAAATGTATTACAATTTGAGGAATGAATTTAAGGGTAAATAATCCATATGGTGACACTCCACTCTAAGGAATTACATGGAAATTAATTATCCTAAAAAATGCTAACTAAGATGAACAATATGTTCATTTTTTGTAGGATGAAAATGATCCTAAAAAAGTGTGAATAATGAACCAAAATATGACATGACTTCCAAAACTGGGTTTTACTCGAAGGTTTCTAAATCCAGTAGGCAACATGGCCTTGAGTGAGCCTCTATGTATGCCAGAGGCTGACGTCTACTACTAATAACCTTGGGTGTGTCCATTGGTAGATTATTCCCTCATGTAAGAGTGTATCACACAATATAATATATCATATGGGTAAAAATAGAGAAAAAGTAAACATGAATAATGAAAACTACAAATACAATAAAAGATCAAACATCCATTAATAACCATCAACTCAAAAATTGAACTGTTTCATATACAAAAGATGATGACATAATTCCATATCTCTAAAAAAAGAAAAAATTTAAACATTTAAGTAAAAAAAAATTAAAACACACATACTATACACAAGAAAAAAATAAAAAAACTATAGAAGAATTGTCGCAAACCAACCAGGGTCCACCCTGAACTGGTCACCCAAGCTGGTGCGTGACATGACTCGATAAGCGTTCCCAATCCTCCTGGGCTGGCGACAAGCGCCAGGGCATCAACAGAGGCTGTGGGAACGATTTCTCCCAATATAAATAAATAAAAAAGCAAAAATAATATAGATCAATGAAAAAAAAATAAACCAGGTGAAGTGACTAAACATGAATGAATGAAAATAAAACTAACCAAAATCGATATATGAACAAACTCTGTGTGACCCTGCAGGTCACTATCTGACATAATTATCAAGGGTCGTCCAAGGCGAGAGCACTCAAGCTGTATCATGCAAAAACACTAGAAATAGAAAATAACTATAGGCGTGAGTATTAAAACTCAATAGGTTAGCCTGATATCTATTCCCAATGAACTACCGTTAAAAATAAAAGAAACACCATTTCATGTTTGAACTACAATTTATAAAAGTAAGTTTTTCTAAGTATTTTACTCTAATGAAAAGTATGAACCATTTCCCATAACTATTTTCAAAAATAGATTCATTTTCATAGTGTCAATGGATTATTGAAGGGGAATGTGATGTTTATAATTTCATATTTGTGAAAATAGGGTTAAACACTTTCATTTAAAACCATTTCTAGAATCCAAGTCAAAAGAAATTTATCACTTTCCAAGGAAAACAATATACAAAAATGCACAAAAGTAAGTACAAAACAAGGGAAATGTTGAAATACATACATGTACGAAATCATCAATCATGTAACTGAAAGTCAATAGAAATGGGTAAACCTAGGAGGTCAAGAATAATCCAGAAGACACCAATACATTAGATATCATCCTCATTGATATGTCACACATGATGAAATCAAAATTCTCTATAACCTCGACCATCCTTTCTCAGGAAGGCAGAGGGAAAATATCATAGTTGTATACCCAATATATCCACCTATTATGGGCCACAGGAATGTACCATAACCTACCAGTGCGACAATCATTCTCAGAATATTCTCTCCATAGGCCAGATTCCCATGACTCAAGTATTTATAAATGTGGTGAGCCAACTGATTCCCGTCGAGCATCCAATCACAGAAATATATACATATATAATAATAATGCACAACAAGCATCACCTCAAGCCACTCCCTGGGACAACCTCTTACCTTTAAATCATTCGAGCACCCGGGAGCCTCTAAGCATGGGCTCCCATACAATCAGTCGCAACCAAGGCAAGAGAGTTATCCTAGGAGGGTTTTCATCAAAATAATAACATCATTTATCATAATGTTCCAAACGGGCACTAAAAACCTTTCAAAATCACCACTTTAAAGAAATCAAAACTTCTTTATTAGGCCAAAACAAGTTTAAACCCATATTAGGAGCCCCAAAATACTACTTCACAAGCTGCCAATATTTTTATAAAACCAAACAAAACCATTTTATTTTTCCAAATAAACCATAAGATCCAACCAGGAAATCTCTCAAGAGAACCAAAACACTTGTTCATGCCTCATAAGAGATAATGTATCATTAAACCATAAATACACTTGATATTCCATGAATTATGTTTAAAATAAAAATGGGCATTGTTTCACTATTGTGCGTCCGTTCATCAAGAAAATATTTCAAGTGTCATGTATAAAATAAATATCACTTTTTACATTGATTAATAATTTAAAAATTAATCGTCTAATACAATTTCACATTTAATGAAATTAATAAAATATTTAATTGAAAAATTTTCTTATGGAAACATAAAAAAATGACACCATTTGCACACCACAAGAACTAAAGTACAAATTTTCATAATAAATGAATTAATCTTAAGTTTCACAATAATATAATCCCAGACACATATATATATAGGATGCCAACAATAGTAAATAATGTTACATAAGTTTTAAAAATAGTGCAATGGGAACCTACCTCGAGATCAAAGTGTGACAACAACACAACTTCGGAAACGCCTCGTGCAGGTCCTAAAAAGTCAAACCGACCCAAAAAAACATTTAATTAATAAAACCTCTAATAAAACCAAGGTAGTATATATATATCTAATAAAAACAAATGGGTATACCAAAGGGATATGTATTCGCACTAGAAGGAGAGGCGCACCGACAGGGGATCGCGCTGGTAGAGGTTGCGGGTCGGCCAAAAAGGCTGTTGCACACAAGACAAGAGGTTTGAGGGGGTTACGGGTCTGCCGAAGAAGGTGAGGATCGGCCGGAAAGGCTACTTCACACCAAAATGGTGGTCTGAGGGGGATGTGGGTCAGTCGAAGATGGTACGGATCAGCCAGAAAGGGTGATGCGCTACAAGCATGAGGTCTGCGGGGTCTGTGGGTCAGTCAGAGAAGGTGCGGATCAGCCGGAAATGGTGTGGCGTACCAAGAAGGAGGTATAAGGGGGATGTGGGTCAGCCAAAGAAGTTGTGGATTGGTCAGAAAGGGTGATGTGCACCAAGTAGGAGGTTCGAAGGAGTTGTGGGTCAGTTGGCGAAGGTGCAGATCGGACGGAAAGGGTGTTGCGCATCAAGAAAAGGGTTTGAGGGGGCTGCGGGTCAGCCAAAGAATGTGCATATTGGCCGAAAAGGGTGATGTGCACCAAGTAGGAGGTCTGAGGGGGGTCGCGGTGCTAGCTGGGTGCAAGGACTCTGCGCGATCTGCAAGAGGAGAGGA
Organism: Viscum album; assembly: GCA_963277665.1. Taxonomy (NCBI): domain Eukaryota; kingdom Viridiplantae; phylum Streptophyta; class Magnoliopsida; order Santalales; family Viscaceae; genus Viscum; species Viscum album. The sequence goes on along the minus strand of OY728143.1, from coordinate 952,629,132 downwards.
GGCCGAGCACGGTTCCAACTGGGGGCTGTTGCAAAGGGGAGAAAGAGAGGAGGGAGGCCGAATGGGCTGGCTAGGTGCAGTGGCATACAAAGGGGGAGTTGGGGCATGCTAGATGGGTGCAGTGGCTGAAAGAGAGGAGGGATCCGGGGTGCTGGGCTGCGCGGGTCTGGCTGGGGTTGTGGACTATCGTGCGAGGGAGCAAAAGAGGGTGTCAGGGGAGAGGAGGTGGAGTGGGCTACTGAGGAGTTGTTGTGCAAGGAGAGGAGTAGCTTGGGAGGGAGAACAAGAGTGGAGACGATGGGGCTCGGCTTTCTCGAACGGAGGATGCGGCCGAGAGGATCCCTACTCAAGTCGCACACACAAAGGGGGGGGGGGGACTAGAGAGAGGAAATCCTAAAGAAAAAGGGTATTAAAAATTATAATAAAAAAATAATAATAAAATAAAAATCAGTACATATATATTTATATATACATTAAATACCTCTTCTAATAACCAATTAAAAATGAATCAAATAATAATAAGAAGATAATTAATAACAATATTTTTAATAAAAATTATTTTTATTTGTAGTATTTATAATGACACTAATAATAATAATAATAACAATAAATTTATTTTTTTCATTTTGATAGTAATAAATTTATCATTTTTAATTTTCATCTATGATAAAGAAAATATTAAAATTCTTAATAACCATAAAAAGGTTTATATGACATACTAATTTGAATTTTACTTATTTATTTTAATTCTTGAGAGACCAAAAGGCCATGTAGTTTCCTAGGAGATGTTGCGCGGTGTCGCATTCTGCCCTTGCGTCCAAAAATGTCAAAGCCAAGACACACGCCTTTTATAAAAACTCCTAAAAAATCATCCATGACTGAACACGAACTCCAAAAAATTACTTAAATCCATAGAAATCATAAAAATAATAATGGCATGGGTCGGGGTGTAACAATTATCCACACCATAACGCTTTCCACCCCCAAAAATCCAGAACACTTCTAGACAAACGATCAACACCTAAGGATTCCACATAAACACGATCTAACCCCTTAACCCAAGGACATTTCGTTGACTACCAACGAGACTCAACCTCATTGCTCGAAACAAATCACCAGCAGAGGGGAGGCCTGAACAGACTCCACACCATAAGAAGTCAACTAGAATTCAATAACAACTTATGAAAAAACCCAAATAGACTCATAGTGGTTCTCCCCACCATAAAGAATCAACCTATACATGGCCAAACGAAAAAAACGACTTAGGTGTGAGTTGGGCCTTACTCAAGCTAGAAAGAACACATAAAGAAGATTTAAATCATTCACTCTCATCTAAAAAGGATAATAGATGAACCAAAAAATCTATACGAACCAAAAACCCTCACCCTATGAGTGGGGAGGGAGGGCCCACGTATTTGATCAATGAAACCACGAAGGACAACTACTCACGACCCATCACTTCAGGATTGACACAAACCAAAGCCACCACTGATTCACAAGGGTGGTCCACGCAAGGTCACTGATCTGCAACTTTCATCCAAAAGGCACAATTACCGATATTTCACGAGGGTTAATTCCATTGCGCACTTTGCGACAAGATGAGAATTAGAACGACCAATAAGCCACAACAGACATGCTAAAACTACCTCACCACAACGATAGAGGAACAACCTTATCGAAGCTTATTAAAATTCCCCGGGGTTTCTGACTACGCGTCGGCTTCACTCCGAGGCATTTTGGCCGGAGGTCTGATGGATGAATCATGTACTACCTTGATGTTAGGTTCTTATAATCCCAATGAGAAACACACGTCTTTTGATTTGAAAAAGGAAAAGACAAAGTTTTGACATGAAAACCACGCTGACATTGAAAGCCTGATTTCGTCAAAAGACCCACAACATTCCAATACATTTCGAACCCAAAACAACACCCATGCAACATCCATTATAAGAGATCCCTTACACTGGAAGGAAACATACAAATGAAACTTAAATAAAACCAACAACACATCACTTCTGAGAACATCCCCCACGACGATTTTTAGCGACACCTCAATAGAATTATTATTAGTGACCCAGTCATCCGCAAGCATGATAGGGATTCAGAGCTCTTGTAAACAACGACTTCTTGTGACCCAACATTCCACACTGATAACACGCGAGGATATTTCGCTACGAAGAGGTTAATGAAAGATCCTGAGGCCTTTGATCCTACAACCTACTCCATCCACTCTCAATTTCTTACTCATATCCTTCCTAGAACCCTCACCACTACTCATCAGGATCGAAGGAGGGAGGACTACTTCGAGTACTCCTACAATCATGGATTCGACATGAATTGCTTGTCTCACCACATCAGAAAATGATATTAGGTTGGATTACAACACCTTTGACTGTAGATCAGGACAGAGTCCTTCCTCGAAATTTCGAGCCCTCATGGAGTCATCAGTGGCATACCATGAATCATAAGGGACTAGTTCCACAAAGCATGGGAAATACTCCAATACGAATCTATCACCTTACTGTAGATAACACAACTCCATAATTTTCCACCCCTTTCTTCTTCAGATAAATACTGACAAATGAACAAAGCCTCTAACAACTCCCAAGTATGCTCTTGATGGGGATTGTTCCAAGACTCTGACTTCCACCACATCCACGGTGAACCTTGAAGCATACAAGTTTCAAACATGGCCTTCAACGAATCGAGAAACTCACCAAGGTCAAACTGCCTTTCAATCATCCACATCCACTCCTCTACTATAGAAGCTTCTTTTTGACCATAGAAGAGATGTGGATCTAGATTCTGATACTCAATCATAAAATCCTTAGGTTGATCGACCATACTGTGATCACCAATCGAAGCTTCAAAGGGATAAAAGCTGGGCAAGAAAAGTGAAAAACCCAATAAAGCCCAACGCAATAAATAAAATCCTAAAAATTGAACACCGCATAGATGACAAGATATAAACACAAAGAAATAATCTCTCATAACATCATAACATTTCTTTTGAAAACATCTTTAATTTAAAACAATATTGGTGGTTTAAACACTCACAATTGGTATTCTTTAGAGTCTTACTCACATGCATGTATCCGTACCACCTCGGGAATCCATCCACCATACCAGAAATCCGTCTAAATTTCCAACATACCACTATGCATGTGAGAACCCATAGAAATACCAAGGATATCAAGAAAAATTCATTTTCTAAAAAAAATCATTCATCCCACTTCTTTTAAAACAATCCATAAATTGAACATGTCATTTCAAACGATGTTTTTTTCATAACCCCTTTTTATTCAAATTAGAACCACTCTCAGAAGTCACAAGAGACCCAAAACATCTCAAACAAGGAACTAGTGTCATTGGGATACTCGACCATATAGTTGGATACCATATGTCAATCACATAACTGACAGAGAGAGTCCTTTTGGACCATGCCCTTTCCCCACATGTCTTTCTATTCCATGCGACTTAGGAATATTAGCCCAACTCCCTTTGTCATATCCCAATCACATAACGTTCCACAAAAACCCAAAGAAACAAATTAAATCAGACTTCCCATGGAAACCCGAGGATCAGGAAAAGCAAGTGTTTGTGACGCTCTTCCCCCACCTACCCCTAGAGTCCCAAATATCCTACTCCTTCTACCTTGAAGTCCCAAATAAAAAAGGTCACTCTTGAAAGAGAGGTCCTTTAAGAGCTAACCAGCCTCTGATACCATTTTTCTCACAAACCAACCCGTGTCGACCCAGAACTGGTCACCCAATTCGGTCCGAGACATGACCCGAGAGGCGTTCCTGATCCACCCGAGCTAGAAACAAGCACCAGGGCATCAACAGAGGCTGTGGGAATGATTTCTCCCAATATAAATAAATAAATCATCAGAAATAATACAGATCAACATAGAATAAATAAACTAGGTGAAGTGACTAAAAAACAAAAGAAAATAAAACTAACCAAACGAGACATCCGAACTAACTCCTTGTGACCCCGCAGGTCACTCTCCAACTCAATGATCATGCATCACCCAAGGCGAGCACACTCAAGTTGTAGCTTACAAAAACACTGAAAACAAAAATAACTATATGCGTGAGTATTAAAACCCAGTAGTTTAGCCAGATATCTATTCCCAATGCACTACCATTAAAATAAAATAAACACCATTTCATGTTTGAAATAAAATTTATAAAATTCTATTTTTCTATGTATTCTACTCCAAAGAAAAGTATGAACCATTGACCATAACCATATTCATATATAGATTCATTTTTTTAGTGTCAATAAATTTTTAGAAGGGGAAAGTGATGTTCATATTTTCGAATTCGTGCAAAGAGGGTTAAAATATTTCATTTGAAAACCATTTCTAGAAACCAAGTCAAAACCAATTTATCACTTTCCAAGGAAAACAATATACAAAAATACACAAAAGAAAGTACATGATAAGAGAAATGTATAAATACATACAAGTACCAAATCATCACTCAAGTAACTGAAATTCAATAGACATGGGTGAACCTAGGAGATCAAGAATAATCCAAAAGACATAAATACATGAGATATGATCCCCGTTGACATGTCACAAATGATGAAATCAAAACACTCAATATGCTTGACCATCCTTTCTCAGTAAGGTCGAGGTAAAATTCCATAATAATAAACCCAATATATCCACCTACTATGGGCCACTGGTCAGTACCATAACCTACTAGTGCAACACTCATTCTCAAAATATTCTCTCAAAATTCCAAATTATCATGTCTAAATTATTTATAATGGGGATGATCCAACCGATGCTAGTAGAGCATCCAATCACATACATATATACATATATAATAATAATACACAACATGCATCACCCCGAGCCACTCCATGGTACAACCTCTTGCCTTTAAATCATTCGAGCACCCGAGAGACATTAAGCATAGGCTCCCAAACAATCAGTCACAACCAAGGTAGGAGAGTTATCCTAGGAGGGTTTTCATCAGAACAATTACATTATTTTCCATAAAGTGGCAAACGACCATTACACACCTTTCACTATCCCCACGTTTAAAAAATAACAACTTCATTATAATACCAAACCCAGTTTGAAACCATTTAAGGAGCCCCAAAATACTACTTCGCAGGCTTCCAATATTTTTATAAAACCAAAAAAACCATTTTATTTTTCCAAATAATTAGTAAGAGACAACCAGGAAATTTCGCAAGAGAACCAAAACACTTGTTCATGCTTCAGAAGAAATAATTTATCATTAAACTGGAACTACACTTGATATTCCGTGAATTATGTTTAAAATCCAAATGGGCATTCTCTCACAATTGTGGGTCCGTTCATTATGAAAATATATCATGTTTTGTGTATAAAATAAACAACACTTTTTACATTGAGTAATCATTTAAACATTAATCATATAATACTTTTTTTCACTTATTAAAGTTAACAAAATATTTAATTGAAAAATTAGCGTATGCAGACATAACAAAACTACACCATTTTCACACCACAAGAATTGATTTACAAATTTGCATAATAAATGAATTAATCTTAAGTTACACAATAATATTAGCACATATATATATATGGCGCAAAAATAAAGAAATAATTTAACTTAAATTTTAAAAATATTAAAAAGGGAACCTACCTCAAGATCAAAGCACGCCAATAACGCAACTTCGAAAACAAGGCGATGTGATGACGCTCACTAGAAAACGCCCAGCGAAGGTCCTTAAAAGTCAAACCGACCCGAAACAACATTTAATTAATAAACCTCTAATCAAAACAAGGTAATATATATATATATATATATATATATATATATATATCAAATAAAAATGAATGGGTATACCAAAGGGAGTGGTATTCGCACTAAAAGGAGTGGCGCACTAGTAAGAGATTGCACTAATAGAGGCTGCAGGTCAGCCCGAAATGCTACTGTGCACCAAAAAAGAGGTCTGAGGTGGTTGAAGGTCAGAAGAAGACCATGTGGATTGGCCAAAAATTCTGTTGTGCACCAAACAAGAGGTCCGAGGGGGCTGCAGGTCGGCCGAAGAAGGTGCGGATCGGCCGGAAAGGGTGCTGCGTACCAAGAAGGAGGTCAGAGGGGGCTGTGGGTCAGGAAAAAAAGGTGTGGATCAGCTAGAAAGGGTCCTTTGCAACCAGAAGGAGGTTCGAGGGGTCTGCGGGTCAGCCGAAGAAGGTGTGGATTATCCGGAAAGGGTGTTGTGTAACAAGAAGGAGGTTAGAGGGGGGTCGCTGCGCAGGTTGTGTGCGGGCTGCAGGAGGAGAGAAGGTCGAGCAGGGTTTCGGCTGGGGGATGTTGCAAAGGGAAGGAAAAGATGAGGGAGGATGAGTGGGATGGCTAGGTTTAGCGGCAGATAGAGAGAGATCTGGGGTGGGCAGGCTGGGTGTAGTGGCGAACAAAGAGGAGGGATCAGGGGAGTTGGGCTGCGCGGGTCTAGCTGGGGCTGCGGGCTGTCATGTGAGGGAGCAGGAGAGGGTGCTGGGGGAGAGGGGGTAGAGTGGGGTACTGGGGATTTGCAGTTGAAGGAGTGGAGTAGATGGGGAGGGGTAACAGGATGGGAGACGATGGGGCTCGGATTTCTCAAATGGAGGAGGCGGGTGGGAGGATCCCTACTCACACCACCCACACAAAGAGTGGGGGATGGAAACTGGAGAGAGGAAACCCTAAAGAAAAAGGGTATTAAAAAATGATAATAAATAATAATAATAATAAAAGGAAAAGATATACATATATATACATATATAAATTATATCTCTCTTTTAATAACCTATTAGTACTAAATCGAAAAATAATAATAATAAAATAATTCCTTACAATATTTTTAATCAGCATTAATTTTAATTGTAGTATTTATAATAACACTATTAATAATAATAAAAATAATAAAATAATTTATTTCATTTTGATAGTAATAAAATTATCAATATTAGTTCTCATTTAGGAAAAAGTAAATATTAAAATTATTAATAACGATAAAAAATATTAACTGACATACTAAATTGACATTTATTTACTTATTTTAATTCCACAAAGACCTAAAGGCCACCAAATTTCTTGGGAGAAGCTGCGTGGAGTCACAATATGCCTATGCGTCCATCGATGTCGAATCCATGACAGACACATTATATCAAAACTCAAATAAAATTCATCTAGGACTGAACACGAACCCCAAAAAGTAATTTCAAGCCAATGAAATCATAAAATAAAATAAAGGCATGGGTCGGGGTGTGATGAGCATCCAATTCACTAGACCTATCAACTTCTACCAAGATACCTCCTAAATAAATAAATCAAGTTAGGTGTCCAATGAGGGACAGATCCCCTTGTCCATACCTATGATCATATAATATGAATGGGTACCAACAATGGCTACGATAAGGTGTCAGATAAATATCAGTAGGCCACCACCAATGGTGTATATAAAATCATGTATGTGAATATAAAATAAGTATTGTGTAGGTGTATATAAATGTAACTAAATTCCAAAATAATAACTTATTCATGATACATCATTAGTTAGTAATGTCTCTAAACATGACATTATTAAATTATTTAATTAATTTTTCAGTTTATATAGATAATTCATGTGAATGAGTCATCAATAATGATATAAATCAAAATAATACTAATAGATAATTTCAGGAATTACCTAGTAATTCTTTACCTCAGGGGTTGGAAAAAACATAGTACTATCTCATGTAGTATTGTAATAAAAGGGGAATGAGTGTAATCCAAGGGGAAATGCTCAAGGAATTCCATTATAAAAAATCCTAACCATGTACAAGAATCAGGTCTGATGTAATCATGTACTCGATTGAATAGGACCAATGGGGTCAATCTTTATCACCACATAGATATCAAGAAGGATCCAATGAGTGTGTCTGCTAAAGCCTAATATCTAGAGAGATAGTTTTGGGATCCTATTGATTCATGTTGGGAAACTGATAGTAGATAAGAATCATGTTATAAGGTGTGTATCTCCCTTGGAAACTTGATCCTACAAAATGGTTTCCTCTCAGTGCGTATGGAATTCCCTTAGGAATCCAAGGGTGGATCATGTCTAACAACTCCTATAAAGATAAAATGATTAATATGAAGTATAAACCTTATAAATATATCACTATTTAATTAAGGCCATGTAATACTAATTCCATTTAAGGATTCCTTATGTTCATTCTATTACATTTAATTAATGAGACAATGTATATCAAGAACATTAAACAATTTTCAACTTAATTACTTAATCATTCATTAGGTTCATTTCATTCCGTATCAATAATAATGACAAGGTGAACATGTACATCCAACCAATTACCACTCAATTATATTTAACTATTCTAATATAGTTTTATATATATATACATTCAAATAACAATTTTAGTAATCATTTAATAAATTAAAATAGATTCCATAAATGGTTCAATTGATAAATATATGAATATTACCATACAATAAATATTATAAATTTATAACACATTTTAATCAAAAGAATATAACATTATAATGGTCAAGTCATTACACTCGATCAATGTCTAAATTTGTCATGACAAAAGGAAAAAATTCCATAACATGGCACACACCAAAAAATGGGTGTATGACATTGAGTCATCAACCTCAAATGATATGGTGATCATGTATAAATAAGGCTCTATAATATAAGGAAAACAATTATAAAAATGTCATGTGAATTTTAGAGGCAACACTCAGTGAGAATGGCATGCACACAATGATTGAATTTTATAGACAATGATACTTTTATGGAAAAGTCATAGACCACCTACTTTATGCATGTATCACTATAATTGCCCTATAATAGCCCTTAGTTTGGTCTATATTGGAGGAAAACTAAAAAACGGATCAACATACATAAAATAGGGAATATGATCCCACATCAAAGTAACATCATTAAGGGAAAAATGACGAAAGGTTAAATATGATTAGATTAATTACTGGTTTTCATCTAACAATATGAATGAATTTCAAATCGATGTCTAGATCAAGGTCTTATCCAAGAAACTAAGTTGAGATTCTTGGGGTATCAAAAGGGAGAAAAGAACCCTCTCTACAGAGGAAATGGGAAAATAAAAAATGGAGAGTTATTTGAATCTTAAGCGATTTTTAGGTCATTTTACCCAAAAAAATCTGGGTCACATGATTTTACACACTATTGGAAGAACTGTGCACAAACCATGATTGGATCACTACCTTACGAGGTATCCACATGATCTGAACACATGGTTATAGAAACCATTTTCAAACTGTTACATTGTTCTCTTCTAAATAATTTCTAAAATCTGTCTTGTACATTCAGCCCTCGGGTCATGTTTAAGGAAAACCATATGCCATTATCATCCCTATAAAATTTCATAAAAATTTATGATAAAGCTTATGGGATGGAATGTAGGGATTCTACTAACTATGTTGTCCAGTTCGTTCTTCCATTGGCCGAGGTTTCGAGCTTCTACCATTCCACTAACACCCTCCCCCGAAACTGATTTTTCTACATTATAAATCCATATTAGGTACAATATATTTATTTATATTTGACTTTAAAGAATCTATACCTCATATAAATATTTGTCACTTAAAAATGAGAACTCAAAAACTATCTCTAAGATTAAAAGAATAAAAATTGTGAAGATTGAAAAGTGGTTATTTAAGCTTTGAATTTGGTGAAACAAAATGTGATATTTACTCTACCATGGAATATGCATTCCAATATAGAATTGATGTTCATCATGGAATATGTTTTCCAAAATGGACCAATATAATCCACAAAGAGGAAAAAAGTATATGACAAATTAACTAGATAACATCAAATGAAATATATTGATATTAGAATATGACTATACCATGTGGATTAAACCAAAGAAATATGTTGAGTCAAAACTCTTAAGAAGTTAAATAATGAAATGAATATACCCATCGGTGGAAACATGAATAATAATGGTGACATGTGTGAACAGTGTGCCAAATCTATACATACTCCACACAACACCATTGAGATTCTACCTAAATAGTGGGATCCATTTAGAAATAAATTCAAAGAACCTAAGGCTTTATGTACTCAAATGAATATAAAGGAAATGAGATTTGAAAAAAAGTAATGTTTGATCTTAGAACGAAGAAGAAATCATGGATAGGAGTAAACTTCACAAAAAATGTTACTTATGAGAAATCATGATGTCCATCATTATTTCTCATCATTTCATGTTATTTAGAATGAAATTTAATGAATTAAATGATAATTTTGAGGTTGTCACTTCTATATAGAAATGATGGTGTGTTATTTCACAAAATGTCATGGTTTGTGACTCTCTATGATAAAGAAGATTATTTCTTCTCTTGGGGGAGAATACTTGAGAAGAATCTATTAAAATATTATGTTTTAGTGAATCTAGAAGTTCTATATATATTCTAAACCTAAGGCTTTAGGTATTCCAATCACTCTTTAATCCTTGATTCTTAATTTTATTAACCATATAAATAATGGGGAACATCATGATAAATTACAAGACGATAGAAAGGTGAGATATTTTTTTCATTAACTTGATATTTCAGATGTATGTCTTAGATTTTGTACAAAATAATGTATTTTATTTCATGAAAACCCCTCTCTTGGGAATTTAGATTTTTTTTCATGATATCACAGGCACAGTTATTTATGGACAACATAGACATCCTTTATTGTGTCACTCTTGTTTTCTATATCGGGTTAATCTGTATAGAGATAGAGTATACCAACAAAAACCTCTTTCATAAGATTAAGATTTTGTATAATCATTATCTATAAATTTTTAAATAGAATCCTAAAATTATATTAATGGAAAGAAGAATAGATTTGAATGCCCCTATTTAGCCTTGTCATTTTATTGCCAAAAAGGGGGAGAAAGTATTTCAACACACATATTGACTATTATAATGGAAAGAGATATTAAAAAATATTGAAAGGTGGTTATTATTGGAATAAAGTGTGGCATTTATTTTCAATGATTTGTTAATATATGTTTAGTGAGTTAAGATTTAGTGGTAATTCTTAGATAATTTTTATATAATAATTTTATATAATTGAATGTCATTCTTCAACAATTATCTTTGATAATTATGAAGATTGATGGTATAGTCATCATTGATTCAAGAATTTGTGATATTTTTTCAAATAAAAATAAAATTAAAAAAGGGTAAGACCAAGGAAATATTAATTTCATAATGAATTTTTTTATGGACTCAAATAAGAACTAATTCCATGAAATAATATTTATATTTCTTAGTGAAGAATCTTCTGGATTATGGTGTTAAGAAGGGATGGCACATGAGTTTTATTTTATAATTTATACTTGGTTGCTTTACAATGAATATTAAATAGGTGTTAATAAATAGTTTTTGTTATATATATCCATCCATTAATGGAATCTCAATCCCTCACATGTGGGAAAAATATCAACTATTTGGGAGATCTAGACAGTCCATCAAGCCACAATGATTGGAAGAAGTGGATATATAATTCCTGCATGTTTTTGCAGTGCTATGAACATGAAACTTGAAGGGAATTCATGGAGCATTTTGGGTGGACCAAGTAAGTGTGGTGCAACCTGGTGAAGGAATTTTCTTAATTTGTTTCTATTGTCGAACCCTGATGTCTGCTTGAGAAACTAGCAGAAAAAAATGTATTATATAGATGAACACAACTGATTGAACATTCAACATGGGATGAATTTTATTCCTATAGTATTATAATATGTTTAAAATATATATACATACCATTATCATGTGATATGAAGTTACCTGATGACCACCAAGGCTCAAATCATCACCTTCCTCCTTGAAATATTGTGGGTTATTTCACACGATTTCATTAGGTAGTGGTGACCATTAAAAAATCCATGGAACACCATGATCATCCAGAGCCATCATGGATTTAATTTTGAGATTAAAAATATGTGATGAAATTAATTCAATCTCCATTGTGAATAAATTGATTACATTGAAGTTTAGACTTTATCCAAATTCAATTATAAAGTCTTATAAGGATGGTTGTGTTCATATATGTGTTCGAGCTTATAACAATGAAGACTCATGTGCTCATCATTCAAAGCATGTGAGGTCTTCATCAAGATAATTTAATTATTTTTTCTATTAGTATATTTTAGAAACACTAAGATATTCATTACTAATAATTTTTTTGGAGATTTAATAACACTCTTGGAATGGAAAGAAATGTGAAGCCGAATGTAGTGTAGGGTTGTAAAACCCCATGTTTAATACTATGAAATCAATGCCAAGAGAGTTTATACTGATACAAATATTGATAGAGCACTCATTTTACATAATAATTGAACCTATATAAACAACTTTTTTCATGAATAAAAGTTCAATGAAGAACCTTTTATATGAAATGAAGAAGAGATATTTTGGATTATTAAATTTTGATTCGCCTAATAAATGGTTTTCATGATGTATTGGTATATGTGAATGTCATTGTCTAATGTTTGCATGAGAGGCATTGCCTTTTTGTTCACATGTATATTTATGAAGAACATTATTTTTAAAAATCAGGTATAAGATAGTGCATTCAAATGGTTTATTGAAGATAATTGATCTTTTGTTGCATTGGTTTATTCAAAAAAGTTGGTTCAAGAAGGTCATGTACATCCTTACATGAAGAATATGTAAATATGGGTGCATAAATTTAAATGGTATTAATATATGCATGAATACATAAATACATGAAAATTTGAGAAACCTTAAACATAATTGAATAAAATTTAATAAAATTATGACATTAATAAATTTTTTTTTGATAGGATTTAAAAATATAACAATCCAATAAAATACTTTCAAGAAGTACAATTGAGATACATAAATTAAGAATTCAAGATGGATGATTAATTGAGTTGTGCATGTTTTATCTTTCATAAAATAATATTATATAACTTGTGTGCATATCTTTCAGACATTAATTGTGTTCGGGAATTAATTTTAGGGAATAATCTCATCCTAATCATTTTTATGATTTGGAATTGATCAAACACATGTGAAAATAATTTATTTAGAAAGAAAATAATGCATGATCTGTGGTTTTTAATGGTATGTGATGTGTACATGAGAAAACCTGAGCCAATAGAATTGTAGATGAAGTCTGTATTTCATAAGATTGAAGATCATTCTACCTGTACATCAACTCCAAATAAGGGATGATGTATTTAAGTCGATTATGGAAGTAGGATACATGTTTCAATTTGTTTTGTAAGTAGAATAATTCACTACATTTTAACTTGAGTAGAAGAAGAATTTTATTTGGTGCTGAAAGTATTAGAATGATTTTTTGGACTCCAGTAACACTTTGTGAGAAAATATAGATTTACTCGTTTCTACACTCAATGATAAGATAAAATGTTACAAGGTATTAGAAATTTAAATTGAAAAAATATTATGTATATAATCAATTATTGGGGCATAAAAAATATTGAAAGGAATATACATTTCATACGAACATTATAAATATTATTTTATTCTCTCTCCAATATTAAAAGTGCATTTTGGGTGATATTGAGAGATAATATTGATTTTATCATTAACATTAACAATTTCCAGAGGTAGAATTTGAAATAAAATGAATTTTTAAGAAGTGAATACTGATTCACCCCCATCCCCGCCCCTCCCGGCTGTCAATATGTCCATGGAATCTAAAACAGTGAACCAAGTCCCATGGTGGATTAGTCCCACTTCTCATTCACATGAAATTTTTTTAAACTACCATATGGATTCAGATCAATCCCCATTCCCAATAACATAGTGAAAAAGTCCCATGGTGGATTGGGTTCACTCCCTACTCATATAAAGATAGTGTTAAAAGTTCCATTATTGATTAGGTTCACTCCAAATTCACATAAACATAGTGGAAAAAGTCACATGATGGATCAGGTTCATTCTCTTTGATCATAAATAAAATATGACGAAAAATAAATTTGTAACTGTCAAATTATTGTGCTATATAATTCCATTAACTCCATTAATGTAATAAAAATAAAATATATTAATTAAAAATTTGGGAAATTAATTAAACATTAATAATAATCATGATAAAACCTATAAGAAGGAAGTGGGTTTCATAATTCAAATTCAAGGAATAACCAAAGGATAAATCGTAAGGATTCCCAATAGATTTATGAATTAATTTTTTTGGAATCTTATAATTGAAAAAGGGTTGTAAGCATTGAACATGGAGTTCTAAGGTATAAATTTTGCGAGAAGGACCAATGAAAAGAAATAAATAAACAAACCACAAGGGTGATGCTTTATGAAATAAGTAATGGATATTTTTAAGTGATGAAATAACTTATTATTTTCTATAAAACCATAAATTAAATTAGACATTACTCTAAAAAATAAAGAGTGTTTTTAGAAGCTATTCATGGTTTGAAAACTTTATATAGGGTTTATGGTTGACATAAGACAATAAAAATAAATACACCCTTAAAATAGGTTTACTAAAAAGTGGAAATTTTATAGAAAAAAAAATGTATTACCCTAATAATGATATATATATTTAAATTGGTATATATTTAAGGTATATATATATAAAATATAAAAGGGTCAGGAGATTATTTTTCCATTAAATATATAATAATAAATAGAACATGTAAATGAAATGTCACAAACTGGGTGTGGAAGATCCATTTTTATGTTTAAAAATCACTTTTGTTAAAATTACACATCATAAAATGTATAATAAAACATTCGTTTGAAAATAGGGGAATTGAAATATTAAGTTCACATAATAAGACACATGATTTGGTTTCCAATTACAAATAATAATATTGATTAGAATAGAAATTATTGATAAGGAGGGGAACCTTCATTTAATAGGATGAGAATTATTCTTAACGTAGTTACATTTTCATGAAGTAGTTGAATTCAAAAATAAGTAATATTTTAATAATAATTTATTATATAAAGATATAAATTGGTTGTTCCATTTTAAGGGAAAAATGACACTCAAGGAGAAAAATAATTACTCAAGAAATAAGATTGAGTTATAAAATACCGTTATATTTTAAGGAAGACATCATTAATATAACATAGTAAGAAAGAACATGATTGGAAGTGAATTTTTTATGTTCAAAAATAATAAATTACATTATAATTAAAGGGGGAATTAATTTCACCATAAAAAAGAAGATTAGTTTATAATTTCAGAGAATACCACATTAAGTGGTGATTGAGACAAAAACACTTACCTTTCCCGGATTCGTTTAGCGCGTGTTTCTAACTTCTTGAATAATAAAATTGATTTTATTATATAACTTTATAGGAACATTATTCCTTTATGTTTAATTTTATACTAACTATTTACTATCATATGTTATTTATTTATTATATAGTTCATTTACATATGTTTGTTACATGAGGTTGTTTGATAGATTTTTCATTAAATCCTTATGAATGTTGAACATGTTAGAAATCATCATAAAATAGAATTATTGTATATATAATATTAATAGTGTTATGGAAATAGTTTTTTTTAATAAATTTATTTCTAAATCCATTCATGATGGGAGGTGATGAAAAATGAATCACATTTCTCCTAGAGGCAGTAATTCGGGTATATGCACGATTAATGTTTCTACTTATGAATGAATGAGAAGGAAAAATTATATGATAATTCGACATTTTAAATTCATATTTATATTTTATATATTATATTTATTCATCAATAACATAATTAAAACCAACCATGAGGATTGGTTTTGAAAAAATAGTTATGTCACTTCGTGGTGGCGTTTTCCTATCAACATGAAGTAAAAATGCTGTTAGTTTCCTCTTTCGATGGAGAGGAATAAAAAATGGTCATTAAATTCATATAATAACATATAATTATAATAATTATACATATTTAATAAAATTTTTATGAATAAAATAGGTTTTTAATATGAATATTTGGAAGGAAATATTAAAATGTAAGGAACACTTTTATCGAATACTAAATCTTCTCTTAGAGATAAACTTGGAAAGGGATGAATTGGGATAAAATATTGAGATAAAAGTATTAAGGATTAGAAAATGACTTCATGTAGATTTGTTTATGGTTTTAAAGATAAATTAAAATGGGATGTGTAACTATCTAGGTGTGGATGTAAGCACCTTTTATAAGTGAATTAAAAGGCACTTTTGGGAATACCCTTCACCCTTCTTTTATATCATTAAATTATTACTTATTAAATAAATAAAAAATCATAATAATGTATTTATGGGTGATATTGGTTTTATAAATAATTAACCAACATTTTTTACCCATGTTTTAAAAATGTTTTAATTGTTTTACAACTTGTTTTTACATTTTCACATTTTGATTTTTTACATTCAAATATAATTTTTAACTATGTAATTAATTTTTAAAAAAAAGATAACCCATATTAAAAAATTTAGGTTTTGAAAATAAATTATATCTCCATTAAATGTAGTTAAATTTCAGAATAACAAAAAATTATCTTTTATAAAAAAACATTTTCTATGTAGAAAAACAATTTTTTGTAGAAAAATGGTGTTTTGAGAATTTTTTGTTCTTAATATTTTTTAGAATCTATCAAAAAATATACATATATATATATATTAATATATGTAATTTTTAAAAAAAAACTAATATTAGATTAATAATTTATTATATATTAAATTAATTTATTAGATAAAAATTAAACATTATTATAAAAACAATTCATTGAAAATAACAGTTCTACCAGTGTTATGGCCATTAAATTAAATCATGTACATCATAATTTTTTGCCAAAATTGAAATTAAACATTTTAAAAAATAGGATAAAATAGATATAAAATATGAAATCCATTTTAAATTAATTAATTTTTATATGTGATGGTAATTATTTTTTAATATATACGAATAAAAATAGTTTTTATAATAAAATATAACTCATATTTCCAAAAAATGTACCTGCGTTTTATAAAAACAACAATATAATTTAATTTTTCTTAATATAAATATATATACTTAAGAGAAAAAACAATCAGATTATTTTATTTAATTCTTTTCTTATATAAGTTTCATAAAAGAGATATTTTTTAGAAAAATCCATATTTGTTTACTATTTGCATAAAACATTATTCCATAAAAATCCAAAAAAATATTATTAATATCTATTGATATTATAGGTCATAAAATAACGTCAATTATTTCAAATTAAAATTAAAAATTCTATAATTTAGATTTAAAATAGAATCATATATATTTAATAAAAACATGTTTTATTGGAAAATAACTTTCCAATGTTTTAACCATTCATATTATTAATTTTTATCAATTAATAATAAAATTATTTTTAATACATTATTCATATCAAAATACATATATAATTGATATAAAAAATATAACATATTTAGTTTCTTAAAATAAGTAACATAAACATATAACTTTAAAAATATTACCATAAGCTGATCTTATTAGTTACCTATCTACACTAATAATAATAATAATAATAATAATTTCTATATATTTTTCATGAAATAGTTATTTTTCTTTATTGCCACCAATTTAATAGCAAGATTATAATTTTTATGAAATTATCTATGGTTTTTTTTATTTGGTGTTGTGTGTGAAGCATGTTATTGAATACATTAGTTTTTAAGGGATATTGATTTTTGAAATCTATGAGTGTTATATTATTCTCCCTTGAAATAAATTAATTCAATGAACTTTTAATTATGAAATTCTATATTAATTACCAAATGGTATATAAAATATATAAATGATTTATGATATAATTTCTACATAGATGACAACCATATAAATTCATGAACCTATCATTTTCCTCAGAATAGGGAAAATTTCAATAATGAGTTGTTCTCTATCCATTCGATCTGATTCACTAACATTATTTGATATGAAAATCCCTATTTAAAAATTGAATACTAAATGGTATTCATAATAATCCTTGAACTAATAAATTATCATAGGTTGATATTAAATATGATTTACTTATTCCAAAAAAATTTCCTCCAAGTACAAAGACAAATAAATTCTAAAATTAAAATAAAAATATCTAAAAGGAGAATAAAAGACATACATAAATATTATTATAATGAGTTATGGATGGGTTACCAACAATGTGGATATTTTCATAGTATTATATTCATAAGTTTATGAGTAGAAGGATGGTGTTTTAGTGTGACCATGAAATAATCATCGTGTAGGTGGCTCACTTAAGAGAATGGTATGTCGGCACCCATCGTTTAGGCATACCCTGTACAACAATTATAGATAGAGATATTACCTATAACATTATACTAGTTCAATATGGTGAAACATGTGGCAGGGGGTGACAAAATATTTTTGACAAATTTTGCTGTTTTAGTATCTGTGGGTGGGGGAGAGTTTTGACTGCATCTTGGCATGAAACATACTACTTCTTGTGACTTTGGGACTTCGGGTCTTTTTTAACCTGTATTTTTCTTTTATACATTATTTTTCAAGTAATATATTCCTCTTGGTATCATGAATATGTATCGGGGCCCCCCATAACCCATTTTTAAAGGGGATTTTCCTTTCTCTTTTGAAGAAGATGGATACAGCCTCAACCAGTTAAAAAAATAAAATGAATTCTACCACCAAGTTTTCTATTTAAATATCTAATAGTTAGTAAAAACATATATTCCATAAGAAATTTTAAATTCTATAGTTGTGAATAATTACACATAGCACAACATTAAGTATCATTATCCCCTTTGATAATTGTCTTTGTAAAACATTTTTCATAATTCCATGGTCTAGGTGGTTTTTTGTGTTGATTTTCATATTAATCCCTTGGGTTAGTGAACACGTTTATATAGTTCCAAAATATGTCAGATCTTATAAAATTGAAATGATAGTGCATCCTTATAAAAAACATTATTTTTAAAAATAATTTTAAAAAAACTCTTGATTTTTCATCATGTGTTTCTTAATTTCCTCATATTTCACAGAAGAAATATCTTCCAATTCCTTTGAAATATTCTACTATGTGTCTCCTCCCAAATTATTGACACTATGGAAGTTGAAATGCATTCCATTCATCACTATTATCCCTCAATAATCCCCATTACTCTATAATTTTCTTATTTTGTGCATATTTGATTTCAAATATTCTCACATAGTAAAAAATAGTTTGTGATTGTAGGTTTGGAAAAATAACTATATTTTCAGCCCGTATTATCCTATAATGGGATTATAATTTAGAAAATCACAACATTACCCCTCACACTAATTGTCAACATGTTTCAATATGGTTCAATCCCTTACCAATACCAAAAGTGATAAACATTAGGGGTGAAAAATTATAATCATATGTGAAGTATCGCAGATGACCAAAGTATTTAACATGAAGATGTACTACTTTATAACACCATCAATTTAACCTATAATTATTTTAGTTGGTCTTGTTGGAACCTCTTTGTGTATAAGTTTGTATTTGTTGTCAATAGTCTTCAATGAAGATCAAAATGAAGTAGATCAAGAATTACTCCAATGAAATGGAGGAATGGAAGATCAAAATGAAGGAGATCATGAAGTACTCTGATGAAGTAGAGGAATGGTGATTTAGACGATTGTTACACTGATCGTATGTTCAAAGAACATGTTTCAAAGGTGATACATTGTTTACAACAATGAACAAGGTGAGGTGCGATCCATCTGAGGATGATTAAAGAGGAATGGGGTTTTTGGATAAAGACCATGCAATTACTCATGATTGCATGAGAACCATGAAAGAGACTTTTTGATGAATTGAATAACATGGTTTTCATGAAGTAGATCATGACGGTTGATGAAGAAGACAATGTGCCAATGATTGGAAATATAAGATGGTCATGCAAGGATTGTAATTCTGAGATAGACATGCACATCACATTGTCATAGAAGATGATGATGGTAAATATATGCCTTCAAATAATACATATCACAATAGAGGAGTTTGTGATAAAAGAAGAAGAGTTTTTTAAGGATACATATCACCAAGAAGAAGTGTTGTTGAGGTGATCGTGCTTGTTGACAAAGAAAACAGACGACATACAAATTTGTTGACAAAGGATATTCCATGGTGGCATGTCGGGTTCGAAGATTGTGGATAATGATCCATGTTTTATTCAAGGAACATCGACAAAGGAATGGATGATCTGGAGGCGGACTAAAAGAGAAGATACAAGGTGGCGCCGTTTTCCAGTGTTTGCCAAATTTTTGGGGTCCAAAATTTGGAGGTTGGTGAGCATCGCGAAAAGTGGATTTCCAGGAAGATCATAATTTAATATGGAAAAGGCACGAGTTTAGCGAAGATGGGATGCATGGACTGGATTTCGCGAAGACCAGAAGAATGGAGGCGGTGAGTCTTTGCGATTACGTCAAGCATTGCGAACAACAGAGGCTGGAGAGCTTCGCGGCGATGAAGGGCTTTGCAAGGGAGCTTCGCGACGAAGGAGCGAAGGAATGGTGACGGTGATACTCCGTGATTACATCAAGCTTCGTGAACGACAGAGGATGGAGAGCTTCGCGGCGATGAAGGGATTTGCGAGGGAGCTTCGCGGCGAAGGCGCGAAGGAATGTTGACGGTGATTCATCGCGATTACGTCAAGCTCCGCGAACGGAAAATTTTCGTGGTGCTTCGCGATTTGGACAGAATTCCGGCGGGAACTTCGAAGCTTCGCGATTTGAGCTGACGTGGCGCTGTCTTCGCGCGGAAGGGTCGAGAGTTGGTGGAATTGCCTATAAATAGAGGCCGACCCCCTCAAGAGAAAGAGAGAGATCTCAACGAAAATCCTTTTCTCTCGGTTCGCAAAGGTCACTCGTGAAGGCAGTCTGCTTCGCGAAAGAGGAGCTTCGTGGCGGCTATTCTAGCTCCGCGAAAGTCTTACGCCCCGCATTGGCTCAGTGAGCTTCGCGAAGATGCAGGAGATCCGTGATAGCCCAGCATTGCGAAGGCTGGAGCATCGCGAGAGTGCTTCGCGATTGAGCTTCGCGAAAAGGCAGGGGCTCTGCAAAGACTTGTTTGAGCTTTCCAAAATTGGGAGCCTTGCGAAGTAGGGTACTTTTTGAAGGCCCTTTCCAAAGGTTGTTCGCCAAGTGGACATGGGAAAAATGGGTCTTCATCAGTGGATGAAATTTGGACTTCAATAGAGAATCATTTATTGAGCAATCACACAAGTGATTGTAATTCATGCAAATGAAGACAAGCGGATCTAGTGCATTCAGTCATTGCACTAAAGTAAAAGGTTGAATACAAAAGAGCATCAACTCAGGAAACTGATGCAAGCAAAGTCTCATGCTGAATAGGAGACAAATACTTCAATGCAAATCTATTGAAGAGACCTTCACGTCTATAAACTGAGTGTGACTTCACCAACGGTAGTGAGCCAGGGGGAGTCAACGGGAGTGACCCGAGGGAAGCAGTGAGCTATCCCTGAACCTTTGTAAAGGCAGTGAGCCTGGGACAGAGTGACTGTGCCCGAACAATTGTAATCTACAGCTAGTGAATCATAGTGGATTTAGGTACGACCGAAAAACTGTCGGCGTATGCTCCTTGGATGTAGCCCTTAGTGGTGAACCAAGTAAAAATCGTTGTGTCATCTCTCTGCATGTGAATGTATCATTACTGTTCATATCCTTCATACAAGTTTAAGTAGTTCCTACCAATATGGGAACAAGATCCACAACTTTATGAAGAAAAAGTTTACACCCTGATTCACCCCTCCCCTCTCAGGGTGTCCCAGGGTCCTACAGGTCTTATATCACTCTTTTTCTATCCTATATAATTATAAATTTTACCTATAACATTTTTAGATCAACATATATCATCTTTGGTATAACATATATCATTTATGATTCATCTTATATTTCCAAAATTTGGATTCTAAAATACTTCTCATCCTAGTCCTTCATGTTAACATGGAAATAAATCCTTCATAGTGGTTGATAAATATCATATGTTCAACCTAATCCAATTCCTTAAGAGTGTCCATCAATGTGTGTAGTATTAGTACCACTCATTGTGTATTATGGCGATTCTCAAATCAAGGCTCAAGAAACCCTTTTTATATTTATTATCCATAACTTCATCTTTGTTATAGATGCATCTAGTTACTAGAATCCCTAAATTGATTCAATTTCTAGGATTCCCATGTAATCAAAACATTACCTAAATTCTAAATTTTATCTTATACTAAATCTTATCCATTATACTTATCCCTGATGTTTTAACTAATGTTATACAATCCTAATCCCTAATAATGACAATACTAATCCTGAAAAATAACTAAACACAACATTTATACACACTTTTGGAACCCAAAATAAACATTACTTTCTTTATCATCATATTAATAATTTAAAACATAAATCTCCTAATAACCTAAAATAGTTCTAGGAATATTCTTTTAGACTCTTTAGAGACTAGTTACATTGGAAAATTATTTTACCACACTTGTGAATATTTGTATATAAAAAACGCCTCTATACTTTTCATGATTTTTACTTATCTTCATAACATGAGAAAAATAATCATAAGAATGTGTTGGTCTAAAACCCTAACTTGTGGAAAACATATGAACATTTCATTATGGGTTAGATCATAAAAAAATGATAAAATAATAGAATAGATAAATTTATTATGAAAATGACTTGTAAAAATTGGAATTTTCTATAAATCATGAAGGCATGACATGTAATCTCAAAAGATTAAACTTATACCATTACATAATAGTGTTAGATAATCAAGGAATCATGGTTTATGGACATCATTTAATAAGATCAAGGAATTATAAAGTCGATTAAACAATATAAAACATTACATTATAAGTATATTTTTAGGCTTACATCCAAGAATATTATAGTGGACCAAGTCTAGTGGTGGATTGGGGTCACACCCTATTCCAATAAAAATCGTTTACAATGTCCCTTATAGATTGGGTTCCCTTCCCATTACGATAAACACAGTACTAAAATTCACATGGTTAATTGTGTTCCCTCCCCACTCTAGTAAACATTGTGTATAATGTCTTATGGTGTTTTGGGATTACTCTCTATTTCCCATATACATAGTAGAAAAGTCTCATGGTGGATTATATTTACTCCGAAATCTCATACATAACATCTATTGTGATAAAAATATTTATCCAACCAATTTTTGGGAAATTAAATTATGTTACCAAAAATCACATAAATAATATCATACATATGCATTCCACATTAGCAAAAAAACCATACATAAATCATAAGCATGATAAAATCCATGAGAAGGATGTGGGTATCATAATTCTGATTCAAGTCATAACCGAAGGCTATATCAGAAGGACTTACATGATAATAATGAATTAAGTTATTATTTATTTTCATAATATGAATTTTAAAATGGTTTGGAATATTTATTTTAAATTTCTAAAATTCAAGAGAGGTATTTACGAGAAGAATGGATAAAAATGAACCAATTAGTAAATGCATTATAAAATAAATATTGGTTATTTTAAAAGAAATAAATACATTATTATTTTCCGTGAAACCAAAATTATATCTATATGGTTCTATGAAAAAATAATAATGAAGGTATTTATAAGTTATTAATGGTTTAAAACATTTTATATGGGTTATTCTTGACATTAGAAAGTAAATTTGATTGTTCCCTTAAATATGTTTTTCTTAAAATAGGAATTTTGAATGTAATTAAATACCTATATAACCAAAACAATGAAAGGGATACATAAATTGGAATATATTTATGATACATATATAAAAAATATATAATAGTTTCAGGAGAAGAATATTTTATAAAAGGGAGAATAAGAAATATAATGTGTCACTAACAATTCATGAAGGTGTTGTAGATGATCCCATTTTTGTTTTAAAAAACACCTTTTTGATATTAAAATTATCAGAAATGATAATAAAATTTTATTTTTAAAATAAGAGATGAAAAATATAAAGGTCCCATAAGATAAAAAATAATTATTTTTCTATTTATAAAGGATAACATTAGAGAGAAGATAAATCATGGGCATGGAGGGAAAACTATCGATTAAGAGGATGTAAATTATTCTTAATAAACATTAATTTTTTTGAAGAAATAAAACTCATATATATGTAATATTTGAATAAAATGTGATTCTATTAAGATGGAAATAGATTATACAAATAAAAAGGTAGAAAAAAACGTAAGGAGAAACATATAACTCAATAAAGAATATTGAGTTATTAAAGAGCCTTATATTTTATAAAAGGCATCAATCGTAGTCTAAAAAAATAAATATCTTGAATATAAGTAATGTTTCCATATTAAATAATAATTTATAATATTACTTGTCATGGTGGTAGTAGTTACACCATATAAATTACTATTTGTGCATAACATCAAGAAATTCTTCAATGAAGGATGATTGAGATGGAAACTCTTTACTTATTAGATATTCTTTTGTTCATGAGTCTAAAATTATATCTTTTTTGGAAATAAATTCATATATATACCATTCATTATCATGTTATATTTATTAATAATATATTTTTATATCCTATAGTGGTTATTTAAGTTGTTAACTCTTTTTCCCCATAACTCTTAATGCATGTTGACCATGTTATAATTTCTTGTAAATTAATTCATTATATCTAGGATATTAATATTGTTAGGGATATATTTTTTGTAATAAACATATTTTTAAATATATCCATGATTGGTGGGAATAAAAAATTAAACTCCATTCCCATGGATGCAGTAGGTCACACATATGCCTGGATAATTTTTCCATTTCACAATGATTAACAGGGAAACAATGTATTTGTTAATTTTAAATATATAAAAATATTTATATATTGTATATCATATTAGTTCATAAATGTAATTATTGAAACCAAACATAATAGGCAGTTATGTAAAAAGGAATTTGTTACATTATTGAGGTTGTTGTCCTTTCACATGCACTAATGATGATGTTATTTTCCTTGGTGTATAGAGAGGAATGAATAATGTTTTTTAAATTAATATAAAAAAATATCTATATAATAATGATACTTATTAAATTATATTTTTATTGGTATAAGTGATTTATAATAGTAATATTAAAAATTATTAATTAAAAGTAACACTTAATTTAAAGTCTTGATGTTCTACGAGAGATATCTTTGGAATTTAAGGCCATAAGAAAGATTATAAAGATAAGGATATTAACGTTTATAAAATAAAATATTGTTGAATTATTTTCAAAATAAATTCAAATTTGATGTGTAACTTTGGAGTGTTATAATTGATCCCTTTTTATAAGTGATAGAAGAAATATTTTCAGTCTACCCTTTACCCTTACATGATATAATTTCAATGCTAAATGACTACAAAAGTTAGAAATAATGGGGTATGGGGAGATATTGGGTTGATAAATCCTCAACCAGGACATTCGAAACATTTTTAGCTAGTTTTAATTCTTTAACCATTGTTTTTATCATTTTCACATTTTCTTACCTTGGTAACTATTTCTAAAGTAAGTAATTTATATTTTATTTAAGAATATGAGGTAACAGCTATTACCACAATTTTATTTTTTTAACCTAAATATAATCCCTATTTAACAAAATTCTTTTTGAAATTAAGATAAAATTATATTTTAACCTAAAACGTTTTTAAAATTGACATATATTTTTTGATGAAAAATTCTATTTTAATCGTTATGTGTTATTAATATTATTTAGAATTGGTTACTAGTTAAATTTATGTTAATATAATTAATGTGTATTTTGAAATAATATTTTCATCCTCATTTAAAAATAACTAATTTGACTTATTAGAGTATAATTTTACAATATTAATAAAAAAAATTCTTCAAAAATAAATGCTTTTCCCAAATCATGGTCATTGACATTAATTTTAGTAATCATAATTTTTTCCAAAAATTTAAATTGATATTTATACATAATATTATCATATTTATCTAAGATAGAAAATAAAATTTTATATATTTAATTTTATGTGTGATGCAAATTAATTATTAATATAAGTGAATACAAATTGTTTATAGAATAAAATGTTAATTATGTTTCCAAAATTATATACATGGGTTTTATAAAAAATTGTAATTTTAAATGACCTATTTTACTTATAAATATATATCTTTTACCTAAAAATGATGCAAAATGTTTTATTTGTTTTTTTAAAATTAGTGTTATAAAAGTGACAATTTTATAAAAATTGTTATTTTTTACTTTTCACCTCAAAAAAAATTATTTCAGAATAACACAAAGAATTTTATTATACAAAATAATGATATTATAAATCAAGAAATGTATCTAATCATTAAGAAATAAATTATATTATTATTAATAAAATTTTAAATAAAAACATCAATATATATTGAAAATCAATTTTATAAGAAAATAACATTTCATTGTATTAACCATTCCAATTCTTATTTTCTACCGATTACTAATAAAATTACTATGATAATATATAATTTCTATAAATATGTATATAAATATATATATATAATTTATTTGTATAATATACCTATATAGTTTCCATAAATTGAAAAACAAAATAAGTTATTTTTAGGAAAAAATATATTTTTTAATGATTAAGTTATCTTATTAGTAATCTATCTCCACTAAAAATAATGATTTTCTATTTTTATTTATATTTTATAAAGTGGTTATCTATATTTATAGAAATTATTAAAATGAATAATGTAGCATCTTATTACTATTTTATAGTATTCATAAACACATCTTTTATGATTTATTTGTTTGGGTTTTTTTGGTTGTTTAGGGTGAAAATATTGGAAATTTAGAAAATATATCAGTTATTCATAGTTGGCACACGATTTTCCTAAACAGTGCTCCCTTCAAGAACAAATCACAAAATCCCATGAAGTGGGGATTTACCTGGTTTCCACATGGTTTACAAACCATATGACCTCTTAGGAGAAAATATAAAACCCTTTTAGAAGGGGCACACAGATAAGGACATAGTTTGGTCTAAACATGTGGTCCTTCCCAGCAAACAATGAATAAGGGTTTTCTAATTTGAAATTAATTATAAAACACTCGAAACATCCATTTTATTCCCCTGATGGACCAGTATAATACAAACTGAATTTTCCTTCCAAGAGTGATTCCAAGGTCAGTTTTTGACCCCTCAACACCATCATGGAAGCAGATCAATGCTTGGAGAATGACATTCCATCCTCTACATATTATTTTTCCCTACTTGTTTCTGCCTCAAAAACTCTCTCTCTATTCTCATACATAGGTTTTCCTAGATCTACGGGTTGATTTTATTGATCTAATAACCTTCTTTTTTTGATCATGGATCTTGATGTGATTCATATATTCTATTTTCATTATCCTTTGGTGGCGAATCTTTATTATGGTTTAGAATTTTGACATCTAGTGATCCCAAGGTAGGTGGTTCTATTTTGATTGGGAATATTACTTAACCATAAATTACATTATTTTATTAAATTACTTTCAATTTAATATGTGAGATTTGATTCTTATGAAATTGAATATTTTCTAAAACCCAATTCTATTTAAATGGAGAATTTTGTTTTGAAAAATTTATTTTGGCATAAAATTGGGGGAAAACTCCCAATTCCATTGAATTGTGGTGTTTTTTTTAAATTGATGGAATTTTTTGGATTTTAAATTACTGGACTCAAAATTGTGAAATTAATGGAAAATTTATTAAATTTGAATTGTTGAATTTAAAATTTTAATGTGGTTTTTGAAATTTAATTGTGTATTTAATTCACATTCATATTATTGAAAAATAGCTTAAAATGGTTTTTATTGAAGACTTTGGGGTTTATTATAGAAAATGAATGTTTTATTATTATAGACCAGTGTTTTGGGTTTTAAATGGATGTTGGTATAATGAAAATGTGAGAATGCGATAAATTTTATATTACATAGTTTTAAAATAAATTGACTATCATAAATAAAGTATGTCACATCCCTGATTGGATTACGATGAAGTCCTACTTTCTTATGTCGAAGGGGGCGTGTTTATACACTTACCTCCATAGTAGATATTTTATTGTGTTGAGTACTTTAGCCTGGAACTATCATACCTTTTTGGTATATGAACATTTTTTCACTTTTTTAATTTTAAATGAATATATTCTATTATTGTCAACATTTTTACATTTCTTGTTAATTTATATAAACTATTTTGTATAAAAAAATTAAGCCATTTGTTTTGAAATATTCCATCAATTGAAATGTGAATAAATTATTTAAAGCATTTACATACTTTGAAATGTAACCATATTTTTTTAAATATGCTTTTGAAATGTCAAATATATATATTTAAAATTGAAATGTCTTAATTTGGTTAATAAAATAGTGGAATATATTATGTAATAATTGGTGAGACCTTACTAGGATTTTATTTCACACCCTACCTATTCCTTTTGGTGCTTAAATATTTTTTCCTTCTAGGTCCAATCAAGGGTAATGCACCAATTGTAGGGGTTTAGAGTTGTTGATTCATGGACTTGGAGATTTGTTTCTTTTGGTACATTGGTAGTTTACCTTATTGTTTTTATTGTAGTTTATTATTGAAATTTGGGATGTTTATGCCTATTTTATTTCTGGTACAGTTCTTCATATGGATTTTTCCTATATTAATATTGTCTAATTTAACAAAATTCAACAATGACTATTGAAATTTTTTCCCCACTGTCATTTTATATGAAGTCAGGTGGTAGTAACCAACCCATGGGGATTGGGAATGACCCTTGGTCTATTTTAGTTCAAATATTTTATTGGATTACCAGTGTACCTATGAAATTTTGTGACAAAGTGGTATCAGTGATCTAGGTTGAGTTTCTTTTTTGAAAGCCTATTTCCATTTATGTAATCTTATCGTGACATAGTAGGTTTTTTTGATTGAGTTTCATGATTTCTCTCACTAAAACAAACCTTAAGTCACCAGGGGTGGTTTGGGAATGATATAATGTAGATTATTTCTAGCATTATCTCTTCTTTTTATTTTTTTGATTGAAATGTATATCTCGTTTATCATTGTCTTGGAACTAATTTCCCCTTGTTTCTATATTTGAGTGTTAATATAATGTCTTCCATGATGTAGCAAAGTTTTATGTGACATCATGCCTCAAATAAGACATGAAAATCAGATCTATGAAGATGCTACTAATGAACCTCAGTGGGAAAATCCTATCATAGACCTAAACCAGGTTGAGGTGATTGTGCATAATATCCATGATTTTGGACAACCACCCCCACTAGTTCCCATCTAGGATCCAACTAAGTAACCTCGTAGGAATTTTCTATAGGATCATTCTCATGGGTTTCTTAACCAAAATCCACTTGAATTCTAAGTCTCTAATGATCTGTAACTGGTTGCAGAATGGTTGAGAAAGATTTAGCACTTGATTTAATTCTAGGATACACCTAACGAAATCAAGGTGAATTGTACCACCATCATGCTCAAGGGACCCAGAAAGAGATTCTTGGAAATGATAGTGAAGATGAAGATGCATGATGAATTAGGGTGGAAATACTTCAAGGATCTTTTTACCAACCAATTCTATACTAACTCAGTGGTTTTGGACAAGTCTTGTGAGTTTCTCAAGCTTGAGTAGGCTCACAAGACCGTGATCGAGTTTGAAAACCATTATATTGAAGTCATGTCGTTTTCTCCCCATATAGTATCAAATGATAATATTATGACTCAATTGTTGGTGTTGGAACTTTAATAGTATATTCACCGACATGTTTTTCTACTTATGTTTCATTATTTTGATAAGGTGCTGGATATAGATTTGATGGTCGAGATGGACCTAACTGGAAAGTTAGGGTTGACATGAGTATCTTCTTCTCCCAGTAGAAGTTTGTTTTCCTCTAAGGGAAAGTGGAATCATGAGTATTTTTATGGTGTTTGTTGATAGTAGGTCTCTTCTAAATCTCCTATAGTTCATAACATTTTCCCATTTATTTTCTAACAATGTTGAAAGTAAGGGTATTCATAGAGGGTTTTCACTGAGGCACCAAAGGTATACGGTTCTTATGGACTTTTATGTCACTAATAGAAGTTTTTACGTATGAATTACACTCTACATAGTTTCATGGGATCATGAGAAACTTCTAAAACATTAGGTAAATTAATTGACTCACAAAAAAAGGGGTTCACGCCATAGGAATCCGGAATGAATCTTCTTCACGTAGTGGAAGAGTCTCCAAAGGAAGTGGATATGGGTCCAACAAATGTGAGAAGTACCATCACTATAGAATCATCATTAGAGACTTCTCTATTTTATACTCATGAGTCTCATTCATTTATTTCGACCCATATTGTTAATAAGATAAATCTTCTTATGGAGATTTTATCTTATTCCATGTATAATACTACACCCCTTTGAACAAAGATAGAGAAGGGTATAGGTACTCCCTTGTGTGTCTTTCCCTCTATCAGATGTTGAGCTTGATTGGAGTTATCTATTTCTCAACACGATACTTCGGGATATCATTTTTGATATAGATTTTCTCATATCTAATAAATCTAATATTATTTGTTATCTTTGATGGGTCTCCTTTACTACACATGATGAGGTTTTCCAAATCAATCCAAGAGAATGAGACCCGAGGTTGAGTAGATTTGGACCTTCTTATCCAAAGATTCATAAATTTATATTTTTTCACTTTTGATTTGGAGTAAGATTCATTGATCATTTATATAACTTCAGTTTTCATTGAGTTTCCAAACACTTATTGTTCCAGATTCATTGCTTTTCAACTAGTAAATGAGGTAGATTTTTCTATTTATTTAGTGCCTATTACTCAACTGGTTTATATTCACTCTAACCATATTTCACCATCTATAATGAAAGAGCTTAAGAATAAGTTGGATGATCTTCTAGAGAAATTATTTACATGCCTAAGTGTGTCACATTGGGAGATGAATTTTCTCTATTCTTTGAAGCTTGATTGTTGACTATTCCATTGTGGTTGTTATCGAAAGCTCAATTGAGTTACAATAAAGAACAATTTTCATTTCCCATAAATTAATTATATGATTGATCAATTAAAATGGTTGAAGAGGGTATGGAAGCTTGATTATCAGTTTGAATATCTTTCGTTGAGTATAAAATAATCTAACGTTCATAAAAAACCATTCATTGTAGTTATATCCATTATGAGTACCTTTTAATGACCTTAGGTATAACAATTTATCCTTTTGTCTTTATGGATTTGATGAATAATATTTTCATCAAGTATCATAGTACCTTCATCAAAGACTTTGTCGACGAAATCCTGGCTTACTCTATGTCTTAGTAGTATCATGTGTTTCATCTGAGATTAGCTCTAGTTTTGATGAATAATCACCAAATATTCGGTAAACATTCAAAATGTGATTTATGGATTTATAAAGTGAATTTATTAGGACATGTGGTGTCAAAACATAGAATAATAGTTGATCTTTAGAAGATGAAGGCTATTATGACTGCGATCAACCAATTTTTTCTGATATTTAGAACTTCATGGGTCTACCTAGGTTTTTTCACAGGTTATTTATGTACTTCTCAATGATGTATTCTACGGTGACTACTCAAACTTGGATGGGAGTAAATTCTAATTGGTGTGTCAAATCTTATAATTCTATTGTTGACATAAAACTCCTTTTTACTAGTGCACTAGTGTTGACTCTTCCAAAAATCGGGCATGGCTATGTGGTATTCTATAATACAATGGGTTATGGATTTGGCAACTTTATAATGCAGAGTGATCATGTCATTGCATATGGCTCTCATCATCCAAGAAAAAATGAAATAAATTATCTGACCCCTCAACTTGAACATGAAACTATGATGTACACACCTAACAATTAGCGTCACTACCTTTATAGATAAAATTCTACACTATTTTCATACCACCAGAACATTAGTTATCTATTCTCTCAAAAATAAATATTTTTACCTCCCCCATATTCATTGGGTGGAATACCGATAATCTTTAGATTTCAACATTGCCTATACCCTGACGAAAGGGAATGTCATTGTAGATGCCTTGAGTAGGAAACTTCTAAATCATGGTGTGAAGTAATCATTAGAAGAGTGGAAAATGATGGATCTCTTTTTACAGTTTCATATTGGAGTTCAAGAATCAGGGGATGAGTTTTCCTTTTCTAGTTTTCAGTTTTCATTGACTTTTCTTTAGAGAATTGTTTTTTAACAACATCTTGATGATGAGTTTTGTAGATTTAAACAATATATTTATGGTGGGGATACTGTTTTTAAGTGGTTATTCTCCATAGATGCATTCATTGATATCAAAATATATTTTTTATGTCGTCAGATATGCGGAATGTTTTATGGGTACTTTACATAATTAATTTTGGGTTGTGCACCAAAGAACCACCAAGATGTTCTTTTACATGCGGATACGGTTCTCATGGACATGTATGAGATGGGGAATTGTGGAATTTGTCTCACATTTCTATACTTTCTTAAAGGTCATGGTCAAACACCAAAAAACTTTAGGTTTAATTCAGCCACATCTGGTCCCAAATGGAAGTTGGATTAGATCTCTATAGACATTCTGCCTATATTTTCACATGCCTAGAGAAAGAAAAATTCAATATGTGTTGTGATCAAAAGGAGAACTAATTCTGTAAACATTATACACATTTGTGATACAACCAATGTTAGGGAGTTCAGAAATCTCTATGTGAAAGTAAATATTCATTTTCATGGATTTTTTTTATGAAATAGTTTTTGACATACATCCCTAGTTCAGTTATCTCATTTGGAGAGGCCATTACTGGGAATTAGGATCTCAGATCCATTTGAGTATGGAATACCATCTGCAGTCTAATAACCAAATAGAAAGAGCTATACCGATTCATGAAAATATTCTCCACTCCTACATCCATGACTTTGATGGGGACTTAGGATGATCACTTAGGGATAGTTGAGTTTTCTTATATTTGTAGTTACCAGTCCATAGTTAGAATTTATCCTTTTGTGGCCTTATATGGATGGTCTTGTAGATCCTCATTGTGTTTGTCAGAGCTTGGGGAAATTTCCTTGGTTGGAAAATTATTGGTTCAGGAGAAGACACAAAATTTTCATTTTAGTCATCGGATAATGCTGATGGCATAGAGTATGTAGAAGTCTTATGTGGATCATCATCATAGACTATTGGATTTTTCAATTGTTGATCATGTTTTCTTTAATGTTTCACCTCGGTTGGGTTAATATCAGCATTTGAGGCATGGGAATCATGATTCTCGTTTTGATGGACATTTTTTTGTTATTGAGATGGTGGTAAGATTTACTTACCATTTAGCACTTCCATATTAGGTGACATTGATACATAATTCATTCCATGTATCTCATCAATGGAAGTATTTATCTAATCCATATCATGTTCTATGCCAGAGTGACCTTGAGGTTGACTCGGATTTATATGTTTTTGAACAAACATTATTGATAGTTGATTCAGAGTCCAAGGAACATCATAGGAAGATGATAACTTTGGTTCATATTCTATGACAACATGGTTTTGATTCTGAAGAGACATGGGAGAGTTACACACTAATAATAGACCAGTGGCCTCATCTTTTGGACCTATATTCTTTTGAATAGGCTTTCTGTGGACATATCATTTCTATGGTGGGGAGTTTGAAACTTCCTATTACTGTTTTAAGAATTTCTAAACCCCTGTATTAATCTTTCTTTGGTTGGGTTTAATTTGGGGTTGGTTCGATTGATAATTTTTTATATTTTATAAATTTATTGGGTTTTCATGGTTAGTGCACAATTTTCCAAAATTGGGTTCCTTGCTAGAGAAAAACATGAAAACCCAGGCAGTGGGGGTTTTCATGGTTATAATGTGGATTAAAAGTTTTGATAATTCTTAGGAGAAACCATGAAACCCTTTTAAAAGGGGTGCATAGGTAGGGTGAATGTCTTGGTCTAACCATGTGGCCCTACCCAAATAACCATAAATAATGTTTTTATAATGTAAAATTAATTTTTATTTAAAAAACCATTTTATGTCTCTGATGGACTAGTACAGCCCCAAACTAATTTATACTTCCAATATATCTCCCAAAAGTAGTTTTTGGCCCCTCAAAACCTTCCCAAAAGCTAATCTAAGCATAGAGAACAATTTTTGGTCCTTTCCTAATTAGTTTTATCTTCCCATTATATTCATATATATATATATATATATATATATATCTCACTTCTCCTTCCTAGGGTTTCTTAGATATCATTTTTGATTTGGACGATCCTATATCCTTCATTTAAGATCTTAAATCTATGTATGATTCTTAGATTCTATTTTCATCATTCATCAAAGGAAAACCCCAATTAGGGTTTAGAATTTTGAGATATAGTGATCCCTAAGGTAGTTTGTTCTGTTTTGATTGGACAACATGATTAACGATAAATTTCATGATTTGATTTAATTTTATTCAATTGAATATCTGTGGCAAGATTTTTATAAAATTGAATTTTTTGGAAATCAAATTTCATTTAATTGGGGTGATTTATTTTTGAAAATTGGATTTTGGCATGAAATTGGAAAATCCCCAATTCCATTTAATTGGGTTGTAATTTTAAAATTGAGGGAATTGGTGGATAATAATTTTTTGGTTTTAAATGTGTTATTTTTTAAAAAAATTGATTGAAATTTAAGTTATTGAATTTAAATTGTGAAAGTTAATTGTGAAATTGAATTGTGTATTGATTTCAAATTAATATTTTTAAAAAAATGAATAATATGGTTCCCATAGAAACATTTTTGTTTTATCTTATAAAAGTGATATTTTTTTTACAAAAATAGTTTTTTGTTTTTAACTGGAACTGGAATATTTGAAATGGGATAATGGGATGAATTTTATTTTAACTAGTTATAAAATTAATATTTTAATAATTTTTTTCATATTATATCACATTCATGACTTAGGTGGTTAGTGAGTTAGTTGGACATCAATCTATGACTTATAATGTTCCAAAACAGAAATGCATCATGTAATATCCCTGATAGGACGGTGATGAAGTCCTCTTTAGTAGTGTCGAAGGGGGATTGTGTATAAATATTATTTCATGATGAATATTTGAGTCTATTAAGTCCTTTAACATAGATATTTCATGCCTTTTAGGATTATAACCATGTTAATCAATTATTTATATTTGAATTTAATATATTAAAGGGTTGTAAACTCAATTATTATCCTTTTGAATTTATATAAATATTATTATTTAAAAAAATCGTATGCCTTCTTTTGAAATATTCCATAAACTAAAACGTGAATCATTTATTTAAAGCATTTCCATTATTTAAAATCATAGCATGTTTTGTTTAA
The DNA here is from genome assembly GCA_963277665.1 of Viscum album. NCBI lineage: Eukaryota > Viridiplantae > Streptophyta > Magnoliopsida > Santalales > Viscaceae > Viscum > Viscum album. Next base: position 952,593,764 of record OY728143.1, on the reverse strand, counting down.
ATATAATTTTGGAAGGACAAATCTCTTTAATAAAAATGAAATATCATTATTTTTTTAATTAAATACTAGAATCTATTATGGAATATTTGGTGAGAACCTAATGGGATTTTAGGTTACACCCTACATATTCCTTTGGATGTTTGTAGATTTTCTCCTTCCAGGTTTGAGCAGGGGTAAGGAACCACATGGAGTTCATTCCAACAACTAATTCATGGAATAAAAGATTTTCTTCTATTGGGACTTAGGATGATTACCTTTTTTATTTCTAGTATTTTTCTATATTACATTAGGTTTTTTATGAATGTTTGACATCTAATACACTTCTCCTTGTGGATTGTTTATAATATTCATACTATATTGTTTATCTTTCTTCCATAATATTTGTGGAAACTTCATTCCAATTTTCATGTTGTATGATAACATGTGATATTTGGAAACTTGTGGGGATCAAAAATTCCCATCAGATCATTTCAGTGTAATCTCAGTTATCGGGTTACTAGGGGACCCGTGCTGGTTGGTGAAAACTAAATTATAATGGTTAAATGGTTTTAAATGGATTTTTTTGGTTTAGTGTTTCATGTGAATCAAACTATTAAACATGATATTTTAAAATAAAACATAATATAAAATTTCTTGGTGATCCATTGATCTCTACTTAAATATATTACATCCCCATGATATTAATCATCACATACTAAAGGAAAGATTTAATGGTATATAAAATAAGTACTTGAATCAATATATAATTTCAATAAAGATATCAACTTTATAAATTTTTAAAGATATATTTTTCCCCAAAATAATTTAAATCCTAATGTCAATTATTTATCCAACTATTGGTGTGAGGGGTTTATAATTATTTGTTATCAAAGCCCAAAGTATATAATTTCTTTTTGAAGGGTGTTCATAATCATAGTTTTAATGATAGAGTATCAAAATTTTATATCAAATATGGTTTCCTTATTCCAACAAAAAATAATTATTCTACGTGCGGCGGAAAATCAATTACCAAAATCAAAGTAAATTTATCTAAAAGAAGGATAAAATTACTTAAAATAATCATAATTCCATTATATATATATATATATATATAATATTCATATACCTTTGATACAATAATCCTAAAAACAGGTGTTTTAATTTCCATGGAATATATTTTGTTAAAACATACACAACAGTAGACATCCAGAAATATAAATTGATGAATAAGTGAACCTAGAACCACATTAATTATCCCTATACAATTAAATATGTTGTCTTTCCATATTAATATGTGTACCTAAGACTACATTAGTGTGGATTTTCATTTTAATCCCATTGATTTATGAAATTAATTTCATAATTTTGAAATTCCCCATATCTAAAATAACAAACCACAAGTCGATCCTTATGAAGAACATTATTTTTTAAAAAAATTAAATGGAAATATTCCATTTCGTCATAGTATATTACTTCTTGATGACCTCATTTAACAAAAACTAAATAACTTTCGGTTCCATTGAGATGTTCCATTGGGTAACTCTTAATAATTCTTTTATACAATGTAAATTGAACATTCTATCCTTTATCATATTTGTATATCAACATTATATGAGAATCTATCATTATCTAATTTACTGGGTACACTATTTCATCTATTTTGACGTGGGTAGTCATATTTCATGATTGTTGGTTTGGAATAATCACGATATTTATCATTCCATATCCCACTTTAATAGGTTTACTATTTAAAAAATCATTACATTATCCCTCATATCAATTGCTAACTTGATTCCATATGGTTCAATAAATTACTAAAACCAAAATGGTTTAACATGACTGATGAATAATTATCATCACTATATAATTATCCTATTTAACTAGTGTTAAAAATAACATATTGGTTCCTCACAATATAATACCATCATGTTATCCTATAATTATTCTATTTCATGCTATATCACTCTTCTTTCAACCTATATCATTCATATTTTATCCTAAACCATTCAGAGGTTAACTTATAAATTAAACAATTCAAATTATATTATTCTTGATTAATCTCATCTTACCTCATGTTTGGTTCCATCACCCATCAAAATCTAGGCTATCATATTAACTAGGAAATCAATCCATTGTAATGGTTGAAAAAGATCTTATGATCAATAAAATCATATCCATATGTATTGTCTAGCTGGGTTTCTATTCTAATTTTCACTCATCATGAATAATATCCACTATGAATTCATTAATCAACCAACCCTTTTTTGGTTAATTACCACTAGTTTCATCTGTAGCATAATTGTATCCACTTGAGAGTCTCGAGATATGAATATAATTTCTAAAAATACTACATACCCCAAAATTACAATTTTTTGGATTTTATCCTATACATAGGATCATCCATTAGACTTATCTATAAAGTTTTTCCTAATTTTTTACAATCCTAATACACAAAAATAACTCTTATAGTCCTAAAAAATAGAGAAACACTCATTTGATACAAACAATTCTAACAAAAAGAAAATATATCTTTATTTTACATCATTTAAATAATTTTAACATTAAATATCACATTAATATCATATAGCTCAGACATCCTTTGTATTTATGGTCTTTGGGACCAGTTTCATAGAAAATATATTTTACACAACCCTCTGAACATTTATCTATAATTGAATTCTTTTAGACCACATTATTGACATCTCATTATTTATACATATCTTCATAATCCAAGGAAGAAAAAAAATATGAAATCAGATGTCTTAAACACTTATTAATGGAAGCATTATCAAAAAATTTAATAAGGATATATAATAAGAATATAATAAAACAATCTCATGTAGAAATTTATTCTTAAAATAATAATGAAAAAAATAGTTTTGAAGAAATCATAAATGGGGGAGATTAATTCATAAAACAACAAACATGTACCATTACAAATGAGTGTTAGCTAATCCTGGAAGCGTTGTATCAGGAAATGATATCATAATATCATGGAATCATAAGTATATAGAAATAACATAAAACATGACATCATAAGATTATGTCATGTCTTTCTTCCAAGACTATCGTAGTGGACTAAGTCCCATTGTGGATTGAGTTAACTCACTGTTCCTATAAATTTATTGATCAACATCACATAAGGATTCGGTTTACTACTAATTCCTATAAATATAGTGTAAAAATTACAATGTGGATTGGGTTCAATATCCACTCTCATAAACATAGTTAACAACATCCGATGTTGGATTAGGTTCACTCCCCATCCTTATAATCATTTTGAGCAAGGTCCCATAGTTGATTTGGTTCATTACCTAATCTCATATATAACATATAATCAAATATATATTTTTTAGTAATTAATTGGAGGGATATTTAAATGAAATCCCAAATATCATATAAGTAAAATCATATAAATGTGTGCCACATGAATAAAATAAACCATTCATAAATTATAAGCATTATAAAACCCTTGAAAAGTAAGTGGGTTTCATAATTTTTGATCGAGGATCAAAAAATGTCTAAATCATAGGGATTGTCATGGGAATATGGAGTTAAATTGTTACTTAATTTAATTATTAGAAATAGATTTAAATTTTGAACATGTTTTTCTAATATATAACATTCATGAGAAGGATCTGGGATAAGAAAAAATAAAAATGAACCACTTTGGGTATTTTTATGAAATATAAAAAAGATGTTTTTATGGATGGAAAGGTATTATTATATTCCACGAAACTAGAATTTAACGAAGATGGTTATCTATAAAATAATGAAAATTTTATCGGATATCATGGCTTAATATATTTTAGGGGGGTGTTTCTTTTTATGAGATAAGAAATAATAATGTTACATTAAATTGGGGTTACATAAAAGTGGGAATTTAAAAGGGAACCAAAAATATGTACAACGAAAAAAATGAAAGGTATGTCCAACATGGTATATAGATAAATGAAATGTATATAAAAATTAATAGGTATATAATAATTATATTTAATAAAATAAAAACAATAAATATAATATGTATCTAGAAATTCACGACGGATGTATGAAAGATAATGTTTTAATTCATAAAAACAAGAATAATGAAATTACAAAATCTAAAATAGATATTGAAACATTATTTTGAAAAAATTAAAAGGGAAATACGAATTTCTTATAAAATAACAAATAATTTTGTTTCCAAATAAAATATGGAACATTATTGGGGCGGGAAATTATGGATAAAAATGGGAAACGATCATTTGATAGGATGGGAATTATTCTTACCATTGTTTTATTATTGAGAAGGAAAAGAACTCATACATAATTAATCATTGAATAAAATGTATTTCAATCAATATTGAAATAGGGTCACTACTGAAAAATGATCATATACCCACAGTTTAAACCCATGGGTATATACCCAAAAACCGTGGGAATAGGCTATACCCACGGTTTGGGGAACCGTGGTCATTGGTGGCGTCGGTATAGGTCCCTGACCAATACAAAGAGTTTGGAAAAACTGTGGGTATAGGTTTTTACATCGTGTCATAACTCTATACCCATGGTTTCGAAACCATCGGTATAACAAATTTTACAAAATAGCGGCCCGCAGGATTTGATCTCACGACCACTTCTCTTTTCAAGAGCTTCTTTACCACTACCCCATCCCAGAATATATGTATGTATATATATATTTAATTAAATATATTTATTTAAACCATGGGTATTGAGGAATAAACCATGGGTATAGAACTCCAGCCAATTTTTTTTCCCATGGAAAAAATAAATTTCTCATGCGCACGCAAGAAACCTATACCCACGGTTTGTCAAAACCATGGGTATAGGTTTTTTATCTGATACCTATACCAACAGTTTTCGGAAAACCATGGGAATAGGGCTCCCTATCCCTATGGTTTTGGGCCAACCGTGGGTATATGCATTTTTTAATACCCTATACCCACGGTTTGGATAAAACCGTGGGTATAGGGTAGCCTATGCCCACGGTTTGGGGAAACCGTGGGAATAAGCTTTCAAAAAATGCCTATACCCATGGTTTCCCCAGAACCGTGAGGATAGGGTTACCTTTCCCCACATTGTTTCCAAAAACCATGGGTATAGGTCCATTTTCTAGTTGTGGGTATATCACATGAAATTAAAAAATAAATTTAAGATCCTAACCCCAAAACCCTGAAGCTAGTGTTTACTTTGTCACATTCCCATAAGATACAAAGAATCACATCTGGAAGGGAAGAATAGTTTATTAGTCTTTTAAAAACAAATATATACTTTAAATTCATATTATATTTGAAACTATAAAATACTTAATATCTATTATTTGAGAACACTATTATTCCTCATATCATATCCCTAAATGTTAATCACATAACACTTTCTGGTATCCTGGGAAAAATAAAACATAACAAAGGGGTGGGATCACATGCTCAGTAAGGGTATGTATACAGTAGAAGATGTCATGATTAAATAAAAATAATTAATATGGAAAGGTAAATAACTAAAAAACATTTCATTTAATCAATAAACTGAGAATAATATGGAAGAAATAAATGATGATCATGTAATAAAACATAAATAATCACATAATCCAGAAACATGCCCATGGAGATTCTTAATAATAAATTAATCACATGGATATCAATAACTAATATAATAATAAGTGAATTAATAATATTGGACATCTAAAATGTACTTTAAATATTATTCATAAATAAATTTAATTATATGGGTATAAACGCATCTAATTTGGCTAATTGATTTGTCTCATTGGACTTATCGATGTATTGAGGGGTTATTTATAAATGGACCCCACCAATAAATTAATATTTCCAACAAATTAATCATATGAAATTATTTAATCATAAAAAATATAAAAATATTAATTGAAAATATAACGTATAAATTTTTAATTATTACCATAATAAAATATACATAATCATAAACCATCTAAATTAATATGATTAATAAAAATAAATTTTTACATCATTACTCATATGGGTCATTAAAAATCCAAATAAAGAATAAGGAGGATATAAATACAATATATCTTAGTTGAGGATAAGTATAATAATGGTTTACTTTCATTGGTGAATTGAAATACCATAATAATTTCATCAAAATAATTTTTAGGAAAATGACAATTTCATTTTGATAATATTTTTAAAAAAAAATTATTCACCAAATATTTTTGGAAACAATATTCATTGAAATATGATTTTCAGAAATGTAAAATAATCTTTAAAACCATTAGTGTTCATGGTGGTGAAAAAAATTTATTTATTTCATACATGATAAAATAAAAATTCCTTTTACACATCCTGTAAAACCTAAACATGCCTCGTTTTGAAAACAACATGAATATTCCTTTAAAAAAATAAAAATATAAAAAATGGGTACAATTTTTATTAATAAATATTTTGAATTTTTTTATACATTTTTCAATTCTTTTAGATTAAATTTTTTTTGGTAAAAAATAATTTTCGACCAAAGAAAGATATAATGTTGAATTATATTGAAAATATTTTCTAGATAAATTCAAGTGCACAAGAGTAGAAAAATGTTTCTATTACTTAAAAAAATGTTCATGAATAATCCTTGTAGAAGAAAATAAATTTATTTTATGACATAATTATCAAAGCATCCCCCCATGGGAGAGTTAAACAAAAACATTCTTGAATAATGATGAGATTGTGAAATAAACCCTTATCACTTTGGTAACATCTGAACCATAAGACCCATGAATGTAATAACATCAAATGAAAATTCAAATACCATGAAAATAAATTGGTTTAGGATTTTACAAATAAAAATTATCCTTATATTCACCTCACAGAATAATAAGTTGTGAATATGGTGTATGTATCACAAAAGTGAAAAAAGTGAGATGTGAAACCCTTACCTTTGGATCAACATCCTTAATATGTTTACAAAACACATTTATAGTAAATATTGTCTGATTATAAATATTTAATAAAATTTAATCATATATATCATAAAAGATAATGATTACTTATATTCTTTTATGACCCATTTATTAACAATTCATTGTTCAATCCACTATTTCAGGTGATAATTACTTCACTTTTAATTTATGTTTTATTTCAGTAATTTTGGTCATTTTAATTTTATTTTTGAAAAATAAATTCGAAAATTTTAACCATGATATAAATATCGTATATATTATTTTCATATTTGTTAATATCAATATATTAATGATAGAAATAGAAAAAATATTACACCATCCATGGAGAGTGTAGGACATACATACGCATGAACACTGTTTCCATTTTTTTCAATGGATGGAATGAAAGTAAAAAAATATGAATTAATCTATTAAAATTAATTATTATTTCATGAAAATAATTAATATTAATTAAATACAAATTTATTACCATCCTTTCCAAATTTAAATGAAAAACATTTCACATTTCTACGTGGAAGCGATAATCAACAAGTACACCTAAGGGACATTATTGTTTTCTAATAGATTATAAGGTTAGAATTTCAATTTGATGTTATCTTTAAATAATAATATTAAATTAATAAATATCATATATATTCATTAATTTTAAACTTAATACCATCCAGTTAAAGGGTATGGGAAAAATGATTCATATCACTTCGAAAGGCAATATCTCTTTGTACAAACGAGCTATGTTATCATATCCCACATGGAATGGGAAGTAGGAATGTATATGTGATATCAATATTAAATAATTATAATAATTTCATAAATATTATATATATATATATGTCAATCAATAATTATATCCACCCTCTAAATAAATTTATGAAAAACGAATTACATCGGTTCATGATGCGGTAGTTTGTCATACACCCAATCAAAAATTTCATTTCATATTTGATGTAAATGTAGATGGATATGGGTTAATAAATTGAAATAATATAATATAATTATATAGTAGATACTTGTTTTATTATATTATAATATATGAATATGATTTTAAGGAAGTGGAGGAAGAAATAAAACAAATACGAACGTTTGTGAATTTTACCACTTCTTGGGAGACCCTCTTTATGTTTATACCTAAATAATACATTGGAGGGATTGAAAATCAATTTAATTACTATATTATTTTGTGAAGTAATAATGTAAACGAAATTTTTAGGGATTCTTAAAACCAAACTGGTTTGTAAGCATGAATATGGGAGGAGAGGGTGTGGCCTTTATATATGGGGGAGAGGGCACATATGGAATTTTTGAAATGATAAAGTGTTACCCACATTTTACTCATGGAAAAGAATAAAAAATGGGTAATTATATATCTTTATAGGTATTTCGGTATATATAATTCCATTTAATGGGTTTTGGTAATGTTTTAGGTTATTTTAACCCTTATCTTCTTAGGTTAACCCTTGGAAAACCCATTTTTATCATAACATTATTAATTAATTTTTAATATTTTCAATATACATTATTTTAAAAAATTATGTTTTCAAAATTAAATAATATAAACTATTATTATTCAAAATACATAATCCATTTTAATAGACTCAATTCATAGAAGTTCTATAAAATGATTTAATATTATATCATACACAAGATGGAAGAGCGGTTTTCTAAAAAGAGAATTTTTGTAATTATAGACTATTTTAACATAAATATTAAATATAAAATGGACTTAAATGAACTAAATTAGTTAATTTTTAATATTGATTTAATAATTTTACTTTAAAACCATTTTAATATATAATTTATATTTTTAAATAATTTAAGCAAAAATTAAATTTTCAATTAAAATTGGTATTTTTCACTACTCATTAAAAAACTAATCTTTTCAAAAAATTATAACTGATTCAAACAAAGATAATTTTCTCATGTATATTTGAAATATAAAATGTAATTTTTGAAATTTGTTTTCAAATTGGTATGTTTAATATTAAATTATGTGTGCAAAGCACATCTAATACACCATTTAGAAAAATAATGTTTTTTAGGAAACATTTTTTCTCCTTCAAATGGTTCTTATTTTATTTATAAATAATAGATAACCATTGAATTTATTCAATATAACTGGAAAATATAAAATTTTAATAATGTAGTTACTGTTATTTATACATGTAATCTTAATGGCAAGGTTATAATGGTCATGTTTAAATAATTATATTTTAATAGCCTATCGTATTTCATTTAAACTCACATTCTATGAATTGTAGGGTATCGAAGAGATAAAATTTAAAATAATATATCATAAAGTCTTGTGGCATGATATTCTAATATAATCATGATTTTTCATTTCATACACACTATCAAGCATAATGATTCTATTTTAAAATATCTGATGTTATATTCTAACCCATTAAATAAATTGCATCCTCATAATTTTAGGTTGACCTAGGTAATCAAGAGTTTGAAATTTTAAAATAAATTTATGGAAACCCAAATAATATATGTGGTTATTAAAAATTCTTCTTGATAATAGAGAAATAGAGGTAAGAATTTCTTCAAAAATAACACATTAATAGGTTTTTAAATAGGAGACCATTTTGCAGAAAAGAAAAAATTGTCATAGTAGAGAATAATAAAGCCTAAAGATTAATATAGAGTGATATAGAACATTTTCATGATAAATCTACCAACAACAAAAAACCATAAATCAATAATTGTTTAAAAGGCCATTGATTCAAAATAAATTAAATTGATATGGAAAACAATTTGTGTAAATTTTGATTTCTATTATTTGAGTAATTATATTTCCATTATGATAGAGAAAAAAATAAAATATTCTTATAATTTCATCCTTTTGATTTACTTTGTTGAATTCAAACTTCATATATTATTCCAAAAAATGATTATACAACGGGAACTTTTTCCCATAGGAACTAAAGTCAACATTTAACATAAAATTATCTCAATAAAAGAGTGACTAGTAATTAATCCTATCTCAACATATTTACTAGGAAACAATTATCAGAACAAGTTGTCCAATAACAACTAAGGTTAAAATTTGTCCATTCTATAAATATTTAACCTTATGAAATTTTGAAAATATATTTGACCAAATTCAATGTCCATAAATTTAAAAGGTTGTCAACTAAATAAATATTATATTCCACATAAAATATAATGTTTCACTGAATATAAAATTACAAATACATTAATACCCTGATCATTATAAATACTTAATGAAAACATTTAAATTTATAAAAATAAAATCTCATGTTTTTAAATATATTCCATAAATATAAACATGCAATGAAATCCCAAAAAATTTAACATAAACCAATTACCAATTTCCTGGTTACCAATATTATCCCATGAACCTATCATTATCATTATTATCTCAACATCAGCCATATTTTAATTCATATCTTCCACCAATAATATATCTTACAAAAAGATGAAATTCCCACATAATCACTTTTCTTAGTTTTCAATAATATTCATTATATGCATTCAAATCATTAAAAGGTACCGAATTTTGACTCTTATACATTTAATGATTCTTATAATGGGAATATAATTAATGAAATACTTTCACAGTAATGTTCTTCAATACAAATAAAAGATCATTAATCATTCTACATCAGCTATATAAATATCATAAAACTGACATTGATCACTTAGCTTTTTAGGTGGTATATTACCTTATTTCATGGGAAATCTATTTACATAGTTCCCTATATCCACAAGTTTGAGCAATTGAACATTTTAAACTTCTTTTTTCCCTTGAAATCATGAGAATGGGTTCCTTTCTCCACACACTCATATAAAACTACCATTCCTATCAAGAAACTACCACCATGTTTCTTTCCACAATTAACACATGTGGAGAAATACATCTTTCCCTTCTTCCATTTATCTATATTTTTATTTTTCTTCCTTTTATTCTCTTACTTTCTTTCTACATCATATCATTTGGAGAGTAATTTCTCATTCTTGATTGTATATGATATTATTCACTCATATGATGGGAATGTATGGGAGACTAATGACCTCTGAAGAACCAATTTTAACCCATCATAGAAATTATCAATCTTACTCTATGGATTACATATTTTTTCCACGACATGCCTTGTTATCCCTTTATATCTGGATTCAAACTTAGCTACAATTTCATCTTTCTTTTGTCTTAGAATTAAGTACTATCACTCTATATCCACTCATTTCATCTGGGGAAGATAATTTTACAAAAATAGTACCTTCAAATACTTATATTACATGTTTTCTATTTATTCTTCATCCTTAGTGGTTTGATAAAGAACACCATTAGTCAGTATATCAAGAGATATTATGAACTTCCATAATAACAATTTATCTTTCATCCTTTCATAGATCAATAAATATATTACCTAATGAACTGATATATTACTCATCTAAAACTGGATTTGTATTCCAATTGAATGATATTTTTTTATAAATAAATAGTTATAACATTTTTACACCGCATGGTGGATCACAAGGATACCCTATATAAAAAATTTTATTTTTAATAACTTGATTCATTAACCTCAATATGGTTATAATTTATTCTCTTCTATCACTTGATATAACTCTTACTTCAATATATTCCCCATGTAGGGAAGTCCCTACATGGTGTATGTTTATAGATACAATTCTCATTCCTTCCACTAGAAACAATTTATAAACAATGAAAATAACTAGATTAGATCATAACTTTTTTAAACATTATGTATAATCTCAACACTAGTGAGGGAATTAACATACATAGAAAATTTTATTTAACTAAATAATACATAATAAAAATATTTCCAAATTGTAAAAAAATGGCTAGAAAATGTAATTTATCCAATGAAAATCCCCGTGAGTGTTAAACAAGGTGTAAATTAAGTCACGTTATCATGTACTAGGTAATTATATAGTCAATCTCAATGTTCTTTTTCAGAGTTATTTCCCCTAGTTAAATATATTATAGTACAATTTCTACATATAGTATCCGTACATGTTCTTATTTATAAGTAAAACATATAATATATACTTTACCAAACCATTTTAATTTTCATATATACTTATCGTCAATGTTTATTATAGGGTTATATTCCCTAATATTGGTTTTCCAAAATCTCATTCATAATGTTTCCACTAAAAATACAGTGATACCAAGTTTAAAGACACTGACCCCAGTATATTAGAGCCGATGGTCACATTATAACATTGGAATAACATATAAATAATTGAATCTCAATGGATTGAATATTTTATTGGTTTTGTAAAATCAATTTCTTGCATGGAATTCACATTACAATTGTAAATATAAAATAAAAAAAGTGTTTTCATTGAGAACTCAATTATTCCTCATAGAATATATATTCATATATATCACAAAACACATCCTGGTATTCTTGGGAAAATATTACCTAATAATTGGTTGATCCTAGATGTACAATAAGGGTAATCATATAGTAGAAACAATCATGAATAAATAATTATAATCAATATGGAAATTTAAATAACAGAAACACTTGTCATTTAATCAATAAGGTGATAATAATATGGAATAAATCACTAATGATAAAATAAATAATTGTAAATAATCACATTAGTTGAAACATATCCATGGATATTATAATTAATAAAATAATTACATGGACAACAATAACTGATATTATAATGAGGGAATAAATAATATTGAACATCTGATATATACTATCAAAATATTTCAAAATTTATTATATATTTTTTGGAAGATACCCATCTAATATGGACAATATATTTGTCTCATGAGACTTCTCGATGCATCAAGGGACATTCTATAACTGGGACCCAACCATTATATACTATGTCTAACTCATTCCTCATATGAAACATGTGAAACATAAGAAACATAAATAATTGTGTTGAAAAGTAAACATATGAACTATTAATACACACCCTAATTAAATAAACATAATCATAAACCATGCAGTGTAATAAGGTAAATTGTAATAAAATTATACATCCTCAGTCAAACTAATTATAATCCATCAAAATGAAACAATATAGACGGTATCAATAAAATATATTTCAATTAGATCATAATTACAATAATTATTTGGTGTCATATATGAATATAAATAGAATAAATATGTTATTAAAAACATTATTCAGGAAAATGAACTTTTCACTTTGAAAATGTTTTTTTAAAAATATACATGTAAAGACACGATAAATCCATATAATTTTTTAAAGTATTTGTGATAATTAGGAGTCTGTGAAAACCGACGCCACGTGATTCTGAGGCCTAGGGTGCCCGGAATGGTATTTGGATATTTTTTTAAGGTACGTTTAGTAAACGTGTGAGTGACGATTTCTCTCTTTTGAACTGGTGCTCGGATTAAAAATCTAATTAAACTATTGAATTTGAAGGGATGTTATTCTCTTAAGGGAAGCATAACTTTGTTCAAAAAACAAGATGAGAAATATAATTTTTGGACATTTCAAAAAAATAATGAAATAACTAAAGGTTATTTTATTTTCTATTTGTAACCATTGAGAAATGGTGATAGGACCACATGTCCATGTCCGACATTAATTATGAGACTTTTAATTGTCATGAACCTATTGTTTTTATTGTTTTATAACAATAACATTTGTGTGTTTTATTGACTCATTAATTACAGTAAGTTAATGAGCCATAATATTGAACACAATTTGGGGGAATATTATCATATTTAATCAATTCATGGGCATGGGATTTGGGAGAGATAAGAGTGGATGATATAGAGAAATGACGAAAAATTTCTGCTCCAATGAAGAATGGTGATCGAGAAACAGTCATTGGAAGAATCAACGGGCGATGATGAACATCAACGGACACCTTTGGATGGAGACCCTTCTTACTAATCTGCAGCATCATAAAAAAAATAAAAGGTAGGGGTTTTCATTGAATTATATATGAGTGTTTTATAATTTCATCCACCCTTTATGATTTTAAATTTTTTACTTTTAATAACGCTAACGCAGAGGGAATGGGTGGAATAAACAATGGACAGACCCTCCGCCAAACATGCTTTGGTTTCTTTCTTTGTGGGAGACTGAGAAATGTAGTGGAAAAGAGAAACTGAGGGTTGTGATGTGTAGCCAACATTTCGATAGGCTCGTAGAAGTATATGAGGAGATGAATGGACCTCCAAATCTTCACCAGAGGTCCGTGGAAGCTATCCCGGTGTGGCGGTGCCAGTGTCCGGAGGAGGCGGCGACACCCGAAGGCGCTGTGACAGTCAGGGGTGGTTGGACAAAGTCAGCCACATTAATGGTGGTGGCGCGCTGCAATAGCATGCCATAGAGGAGGGCCTCATCTTTGAGCCAAGTCGGAGAGTGGACCATTGCCCCGTGGGTCCCGCAGATGACTGGTCCACAAGGACTGGCCAGGTGGAGTAGTTCCCACTGGCGCTGCTGATGGAGGAGCCTGAACGACCAAGTTGTTCATGAGGGGAGCTGACCCCGGCAGCCATCCAGCAGGCCGAGTTGGTCCAGCGTCATGGTGGGTCGTGCCCATGTGGGATGATCGGGTCAGTTACGTGGCACATCCCCTTCAGGACGAGCCCAGCAAAACTGGACCCGAACCCACTTTCGACCGAATTCAAATTAAAGGGATATATCTCCTCAATTGAACATCCATTTAGAAAAACTTCTAGGGTATGATTACCCTTAAGACGAGTCAGTCCTTTTGTGATACTACACTTGGGTTTTGGAGTGTGTTGGATTACAGCCGGGTTGGATTGGACTCAAACCCAATCGGGCCTTCATCACTATAACACATATAACTTATAGGCTGGTCATTTGATTGATGTGTCTCCTATTACGTTGGCACCCTTATGACTTGAAGGTTCATCAGGTTACTTCATCACTGTACTTCATGTCAGTTGAGGTATGACCAATGTCTTGAGGAGTGGATCCTCTTAGAATCAAGCGTGCTTAGCCTGAGAATCTAGTGGTTGGCTTGGACATGCTGAAGAAATAGCGGTCCTCTGTGGGTTATCATCTGGTGATCCTCTATGATTCATCACCTAGAGATCCTCGGTGGTTCATCACCAAGCGATCCATTGTGGGTTAGTACCTATCGATCCTCTGTGTGTCATCACATAGTGTTCCTCTGTGGTTCATCACCTAGCGATCATCTGTGGGTCAGCGGTTAGTTATCCTCAGTGGGTCAGCATCTACCGATTTTCTATGGGTCAGCACCTAGAGACCCTCTTTGGGTCATATCCTAGAAACCTTGTGTGGTATAGCAGCAAAATCCTCTAAACAGAATAAGATGATCTAGCTTTATGACTAATCATATTTATTCATGTTCTTTATGTTGTATACCAGGTTTTAGCTGAGTCTTTATCTGTGAATTGTGATTAAGATCATGCTTTGTGGTTTTTTCTTTGTGGAATTTTGAGTGACCTTTAGGGGGTCTCGGGGTCCCTACTGGGTATTGTTATACTCGCCCCTATAAAGGCTTTGACCACACCTTGTTCTGTCTTGTGCAAACGAAGGATAGCTTTGACTGAAGTTTGGGAGCTAGGACTAGATGATGCATGGATGTGACCGGTTGAGACATAGAGTCGTAGTGACAAGTTTTATTAACCCTTCAGGTAAGATCTTGGTATAAGATCTTAGGAGAATTTTTCTTTTTTCCGTTGTATTATCTCTTTCAGTTGGTCTTGTATGTTGGCCCTTTACTTTCAGTTCGCACTTTTACGTCAGTAGTTTTACTTAGTGGATTATATTTTTTGTGTACATAGTCTGTGTGTCCATAGGTTTGAAGTAAATTCCTTCCAATTTTAGGGATATTCCTTTTCTGTGCTAGTCACCAACCCCTGGTCTATGGAAGGTGATATTGGTGTAGTCAAGGCACATGCCCCAGGGACTGTTCGTGACAATGTGGTATCCGAGGAGTCTCCTGCCGAAGAAATAATACTATGATCTTTTCAATGGGTAAAAAGTGTAATGTATTTTGAATACAGTTTTTAGTTTGGGGAGTTTAGTGTTGCTGCGGAGGCTGACGTATCCATACACCAAGACCCTGAGTTCAAATTTCTAACTTGATACCCGAAAATACTGATTGTGTGGGTTTTTTAAATGTTATTTTTCTTTTTTTCTCTTTTGAGTTTTCTCACAAGGTATAACTTATTGATCGTGTTTCTCCCGTTTCATTATAGGATTCCACCGTATAGATAGCCAGCGAGGATTACAGTGAGAGATCATGAGGACTGCCCACCGAGTGATGATGTGTCAGTGTAGGGCCCTGTTACGGCGCTAGCACCTTCAGGTGGTGTACCAATAGCACCACTACTCATAGGGTAGCATATTCCACTAAACCTACTAGCATACCATGCATGTCGACTGAGCATGTTGCATGATAACCAAAGTAAGAGGCCTCTATGTTTTTAGGGCGTGACAAACCCACAAGCAGTTGAGGACTAGCTGGAGGCTGTGGCACAGGTTTTTCGTCTGGTCGAGGCACTAGGAGACCAGATGGTGATCCTACCTGCTATCCTATTTTAGGGCACATCAAGGATTTGGTGGAGCTAGACACACCAAAAACATGAGGAGGCAAAACTATCCTAGTTGGAAATCTAGGGCCTCTTTTGGGTGAATTTAATACCAGTGACACTACACTTCATGCGTATTTAGGAGCTACTGCACTTATAGCAGGGAAAACTAACAGTATCCCAGTACTCGGTGAGATTCACTAACCTCTATCAAAACTCCATAGTAATGGTATGAGACTCTTTATTTAGGTCCTGAATCATTAATGAAGGTCTCTGATGGGAGATAAAAGTGTCGACGATATCACTCAATATCTCGACGCAGGCTGGAGTGCTAGAGAGAGCACAATTGGGAAGAGATTCCTAGCTAAGTAGGCACCGATGGTGAGAGCCACCATAGGACTATAGGAAGCCAAGTCATCAATAGCAGGTAGTAGGAAGATGACGCAGAGTTCCAAGTAGTCCAGACCATCTAAAGAATGTCCTCGAGATGCAGGGTTGAAGGTGCAGAGCTCACGAGGTAGAGGAGGTTATCAGAGGAATACGGTCTATTTATCTTGTGGCAGACAGGGGCACATGGCTCATGACTGTCTGAATCCCTACATGGGCGATCAACTGATGATAATGGAACCATAGAGATAGGAACAAACGTATGAGTGAGGAGGTCTACAGGGAGGAGGTAATGAAATAGGAGCTGGCTGAGCATGAGGCGGTGGGTGGTGATTTGAGGTTCTACTACCACCACCTCTAGGAGTTCCACCCTGACTTCAGGGAGCAGGTGGACAGGGACGATATCAGCATCAGACAGCTGAGGTCTATGACCACGACACTCTAGAGTTGATTTGAGGTACAATCTATGTCTATTCCACCCTATCTTTAGTTATTATATACAAAGGTGTTAGTCACTCTTTCATTGTCAAAACACTCGTTCGAATCTTGGAGATTCCAATAGAGCCATTGGCATGATTCTTATGATTAAAGACTCCTACAGGGGAGGATTCAACGATTATGAACTAGTTCCTATAGTGTGAGCTTACTCTAGTAGGTGGTATCTTTGGCTGGGATCTCCTAGTAGAAGCATTAAAGCCTTATGATTTCATATTGGGTATGGACTGGTTATCCATGGTCCATGCTCAAATTAACAGTTTTAGGCACAAAGTGCAATTTTACCATGAGGATGGGATCATATTTCCTTCATCGGTGAGAAGGGACCCTTTGTAGCTTTGGATGGACTTTCTTGAAGGTGGGTGCATCTGATCACTCATCAGTTGGCTATCCTCACCCTTAGTGTAGTGGACGAGAGGAGTCTGATCTATCCAATTGTGGTGGACTAGTATACTGATTTCATTCCAAATAAAGTATCAGGACTACCTCTTCATAGAGAGGTAAGATTTATATCAATTAGTACCATGGGACGATACTGATATCTACACCAGCATATCTGAAGGCCCCTATGGAACTTCATGAGTTGAGAGTACAATTGGATGATTTGCAAAAAAAGGGGTTCGTAAGGCCCCAGTGTTTCTCTATGGGAAGTCCTGATTTTGTTTCCTAAGAAGGAAGACATAAGTTTGAGGCTTTGTATGGACTATAGGAACCTGAACCAGGTGACCATGAAGAACAAGTATCCACTACCAAGGATTTATGATCTATTAGATTATCTAAAAGGATCACAATGGTACTCAAAGATAGAACATAGATCAGGCCATCATCATCTTAGGGTAGGGGATGATGGCGTACCAAAGAAAGACTTCAAATTCCTGTATGGCCACTACGGGTTCTTGTTGATTCCTTTTGGTGTGACCAACTCTACGGTACTGTTCATGAGACTCATGAACATGATCATCCAACCTTACCTCGATCGCTTCGCAGTGATTTTCATTGATGACATCTTGATATACTCAGCAAGGGAGGAGGAGCACACTATACATTTGTATATAGTTCTAGATACATTCCAAAGGCACTAACTTTATATAAATATTTTGATGTTCCAGTTCTGGATATGGAAAGTCCACTTTCTAAGACACATTATCTCAGAGAATAGAACTATATTAGATCCTAAAAATATTGAGGCATTTCTTCCTTGGGAGCCACCAAGGAGTGTGACTGTGGTGTGGAGTTTCATGGGATTTGCAGGGTACTACTGGAGATTCGTACCTGACTTTTCCAATGTAGAATCACCCTTTTCGGCATTGAAAATGAATGGATAGCCTTTCATGTGGATAGAGAGATGTCAATAGAGTTTCTTGGAGCTAAGGTAGAGATAGAAAAAATGCCTGCATCTTGAGGATAACAAAAGAGGGTGTTGGGTATACAGTCTACTGTAACGTATCAGAGACTAGACTAAGATGTGTCTTGATGTAAAAGCGAGTGGTGATCACCTACGACTCACAACAGTTGAGGCGACATGTGAAGAACTATGCTACCCATGACCTGGAGTAGCAGGAGTGGTCTTTTCCTTGAAGATGGGGTGGCACTACTTGATGGGTGAACGGTTTTCCATCTACTATAATCAGAAGAGTCTCAAGTATATATTCTCTTAAAAGGACAAGAACCTGATATGGAGGTTATGGATGAAGTTACTCCAGGACCATGACTTTGAGATAATCAACAAAATTAGGAATGGGAACGTGGATTCAAACAAACTTAGTAGGAGGTCTGGTTTACATTTTCTGAGTGAGGTGAGAGAGCAACTAGCCGCGTTACAGATATCCTTCGTGGTTAGTGATGGATCATCTTAACATTAGTCTATGATAGTTACTCCCCAAATCTTTCAGCAATTACAGGAGGCACAACTTGGGAATGTTGACTTTGAGACCCGACGTTCTCATATATCCTCAGGATAAGATCCTACAAGATTTTCTGAAGGTGGGGAGCACATCATCATTTTCAGAGGATGCAAAATGGTACAAGTGATGCTGCAGAAGGAGGTGTTGAGGGAGTCCCACACATCTCATTTGGTGGTACATCCTAGTGTGGAGAATATGTACCAGGACCTATAGTGTTTGTGCCGGTGGCCAAGGATAAAGAAAGTAGTGACGGGGTTCATTCCACGATGCCTCACTTGTCAGCATGTTAAGGCCTAGCACCAAGTTTCAAAAGCCTTGAGTCAACCAATTGAGGTGATGGAATTGAAGTGGGGTGGAATCTCTATGGACATCACGACAGGGCTACCACATATGTCCCAAGGCCACGATTCGATTTAGTTGATCATTGACCGACTCACCATGTCTACCCACTTCATAGAAATTCGAGAGCAGGGATCAGTCGAGGACATGGGACACCACTACGTACATGAGATTTTATTACTTCATGGGGTTCCATAATCAATAATCTCATACAGTGACACTCATTTTACATATCAGTTGTAGATGGGATTGTAGGAGGCATTCGGGACTCAGCTATGCTTGAGCACTGCCTTTCCCCCTTGGATAGATGGTCAAATGAATCAGACCACAAAGATGATTGAGCACATGCTTTGTGCTTGTGTCCTTGATTTTGGCTGCATTTGGGAGGACCACCTTCCTTTGGTGGAGTTCGAATACAATAACAGTAATCACTCCACCATCAGCATGGTGCCATTTGGGACCTTATTTGGGAAACCATGCAGATCACCTCTATGCTAGACAAACCTAGGGGAGTCAACACTTATGGGTCCACAGATTGTACAGGCTTCCACTGAGAAGGTCTAGATCATTAATGAGAGAATGAAGAATGCATAGTGCCATCATAAGTCTTATGAAAACAGGAGATAGAGACCATTGGAGTTCAGGGAGGGAGACCATGTATTCCTACATATCTCACCCTGGCAAGGATTGTAGAGATTTTACAGTGGTAGAAATCTCTCTCCGAGATTAATTGGACCTTTCTAGATCCAAATTATTTTATATGATGTGGTGTACCACCTAGCTCATCCCCCATAGATGCACCAGGTTCATAATTGTTTCAATGTGTCACAACTAAGGAGGTATGTGTGTGATACATTGCATGTTATCAATTGGGGCGATCTAGACATTGATGGTGGGGTGACATTTGTGGAGTTCCCAGTAGATATATAATATCGATAGGAGTGGGTCCTTCATGGGTGGTCGATTCCTCTGGTGTGAGTTCTATGGTAGCACGAGAACCTCCAGGAGAGCACAAGATAGGGGGATGCTCAGATTTCTGATCAATGCCCCATTTGTTTCCCTAGTTTTGTTTGGTCTTACAGGGATGAAAATCACCAAGGAGTTGAGAATGTAATGACTTAGTATTTAAATATAATTTTTGATTACTACTAGTCTAGGAAAATTGACGGAACGTGATTCTGAGGCCCGAAGAGCACGAAATAGAATTTTGAACTTTTTTAATGTACATTCAATAAATGTTTGAGTGGAAATTTCTATATTTTTAAATTGTGCTTAGATTAAAAATATTAGGGTACTATTAAATTCAATGCTCTTGGATTTTATTAAGGGAAGTTTAACATTGTTTGGAAAAAGTTGAA
Organism: Viscum album; assembly: GCA_963277665.1. Taxonomy (NCBI): domain Eukaryota; kingdom Viridiplantae; phylum Streptophyta; class Magnoliopsida; order Santalales; family Viscaceae; genus Viscum; species Viscum album. The sequence continues at coordinate 952,572,859 of OY728143.1, read as the reverse complement.
CGAAAAAGTTAAATTTCGGACTTTACAAAAAAATATTAAAATAACTAAAGGTTATTTTATTTTATTTTTGAAACTATTGAGAGATGGTGGTGGGAACGTAGTACAACATAATACATTAATTAGGAGACTTTTTAATGTCTTGAACCTCTTATTTCTTTGGTTTGGTGATGACAACGTTTGCGTATTTAATTGACTCATTAATTACGGTTAATTAACGAGCCATAATATTAAATACAATGTGGGAGATTATTCTACTATTTAATCAAAGTATGTGCATGGGTTTTGGGAAAGATACAAGAGGAGGCTCTGGTGAAATTCCAGTGACATTCCTCTCCAATGAAGAACATTTATTGAGCCACGTTCTTTAGAGGAATCGACTGGTGATGGCGAATGATGGCGAACACCTTCAGACACAGACCCTGCTTCCTAATTTGTAGAATCTTCCAATGAATTGAAATTAAGTGTTTATCTTGATTTATTTATAATAGTTTTATAATTTCATTCACCCATGAAAATGTTAAATTCATTCCTTATAATAACTCTAATGTAGAGGGCACAGTTTGAATGAACAAGGCCTGAACCCTCCGCCAAATATGCTTTGGTTGCGTTCATTGTGGGAGATCGAGAAATACGGTGGAAAGAAAAAACCAAGGGACACACTGTGTATGAGACATCCTAAGAGTCCCATAGGGGAAACATTGAAGATAAAAGGACATCTGGAGCTTCACCGGAGGCCCACGAAAGCTCTGCCAGTGCGGAGACACCGACAACTGGAGGAGGAGATGGCGGTGCTCGAAGGAATGGTGGCAAATAGGGGCGGTCGACCTATTCCAGCCACATTAATGGCAGTAACCAACCACGGTGGAGGGTGAAGCTTCGAGTCATGGCATAGGGAGGACTCGTGCCTCGCAGGTCCCACAGATGACCGATCCATAAGGACTGGCCAGGTCGAGGGGCAGAAACTGGTGCCGCTGATAGAGTAGCCTGAACAGCTGAGCCATTTTGGAGGGGAGTCGAACCGCACGGGTATATAGAGGGCCACACCCAACCAACGGGCCGAGTTGTCCAAGCCATCCGGCGAGCCGCACCCTACGGGGTGGGTCGGGCTGGTCCCACATCCCAGCGGGCCGAGCCTGTGGCCAGCGGGCCGAGCCCACGACCCTACCTTTCGGGTTGGGCCCAGCCAAACTAGGCCGAACCCAGCCCCTTCATACTGGGTTGGGTCAGTCCGACCGGGGAGGACCGGACCCCGACCCACTTACTGCCCTGTTTCAATTAAAAGGATATATCTCCTAAACCAGATGTCTGTTTAAAGAACCGTCTACGGCACCAGAACACTTAAGATTAGGTGGTCTTTTTGAGAAACTCCATTATGGTTCTGGAAATTGTTGGAGTATGGATGGGTTGGATCAGAATTTAATCTTACTGGGCCCCCGACACTAAAATGCCTATAACATATAGACTGGTTTTCCGATTGATGCACTGCTTGTTGCATTGGAACCCTTATTACACGGTAGTTCATCATGTTACTTCTTCGTGGGGCTTGATGTCTATTTAGGTATGATGAATTTCATGAATACAGGATCCTCTCTGAATAAAGCATGCTTAGAGGAGGAATCCAATGGCTGTCTGAGACGTGTTGAAGGAATAGTGATCATCTATGGGTTACCAGATAGCGATCCCCCATGTGTAAGAACCTAGAGACCCTCTGGGGGACAACACCTAGTGATCCTCCGTGGGTCAAAACCTAGAGATCCACCATGGGTTAGCTCTTAGAGATCTTCTGTGGGTCAAAACCTAGAGATTCTCTATTGGTTTGTACTTAGCGGTCCTTTATGGGTCAGCATCTATGAATCCTCTTTGGGTCCACACCTAGCGATCCTCTACGGGTCAGCAGCTAGCGACCTTGTGCGTTCTAGCATCTAAAGCATCTTGATAGAATAAGATGATACAAATTTATGTGTAATAATATTTATTCATGTTATTTATGTTTTATACCCAGTTTGACCTGATTCTTTCCTTGTGCTCTGTGATTGAGATCATGCTTTGTGGTTTTTCTATTGTGGAATTATGAGAGACCTTAAGGGTTTTTGAAATACCTACTCGGTATTGTTATACTCACTCCTGTATGGTCTTTCCCCCCACCTAGTTGTGTCTTGAAGACAACAGACAACTTTGACCGAGGATTGGGAGCTAGGACTAGATGGTTCATGAAGGTGACTTGTTGACACAAAGAGCCCCAATGTCGAGTTGTACTTATCCTTCAGGTAGGATCTTATCGGATGTTCTCAAGAGCATTTTTTCTCTTTATGTTGTATCATCTCTTTTAGTTGGTTTTGTATACTGGCCCCTTATTTTTATATCACACTTTTACTTAAATAGTTTTACTATGTGGATTACTTTTATACTGTACCTAGTCTACGTGTGTACAGGTTTAAATGTAGTGCCTTCCCATTTTATGGATACTCCTTTTGGGTGCTATTCACCAAACCCTAGCATATTGATGGAGGGCATGGGGTAGTTACAGAACGGTCCCTGAGGGATGGGTTATGACAGTTCACAAAATATTTTTCAAATAATTTTTTTGGGAATAACTTATTGAAGCCAGTAAATAGTTCTAATAATTGACTAATCATGACGGTGGTAAATTTCATTCATGTCGTACAAGTTAAAACAAATATTCCTTCCACATTTTCATTAAATAAAAAACAATCATTGTACTGAAATAAAAATGAATATTCCTTTAAAAAAAATTCAAAATGGGTAAAAACATATTTAATAAATCATTTGGGAAATGTTAAAAAAATATTTTGTTTTGGGAAAAATGGGTTGGATGAAAATTATTTTAAATTAAAGAGAAAAATAATGTTATATTTTTTATAAACATTTTATAAATCATTTTGTGTGCCAATGTGTGGGAAAATGGTATTATTACATGATAATTTTCTTAAATAAATAGGGTATGATATAATATATTTTTTAGATAGAAATATAAAAAATCTATTCTAAGGGAGACTTAAACAAAATGAGTCTTGGATAATGATGTGATTGTGAAATAAACCCTTACCACTTTAGAAACATTTGAATCATAAGTCCCAAGAATGAAATAACATAAAATGAATCCTTAAATTACATGAAGAGAACTAGTTTCATTTTATAAAATATAAAAATGTCATTATATAATCAACACAATGAATAAGTGATATGGCATACTTCTCATTGAAGTAAAAAAGTGAGACAAGAAACACGTACCTTTGTTTTAACTACCAACATATCTGTTAGAACCTCATTTTTATTAAATATTGGTTTATTATTCATAAATTAAAGGACCATACTCATATAAATCATTCAATATTTGATTTATTTATAGTCTTATGTCACATATTTTTTTAAAATTCTTTGATAAAATAATTCTTTCGGGTGATAACTACTTAATTTTTCATGTATGTTTTTTTCAGTACTTTTCGTTATTTTAAAATGATCACAGTAAAATCACCTCCATAATTTTAACCGATATTAAAATATCATATAAATTAATTAAATATTTTTTATATTAACATATTTATTTTGGATATATAAAATTTATTTCACTGTTTATGGATATGGTAGGTTGTATCTACGCATTAACGATGCATCCATTTTCATTAATGGATGGAATGAAAGGAAAATAAATATTAATTAATATATAAATAGTCATTATTATTTCATATATATATATATCTTTCATTTTAATAAAATAAATCCTTACTACCATCCTTGTAAAAATAAAATGATGAACACATCATGTCATTACAAAGAGGCAGTAGTCCACACTTATGCACGAGAGACATTATTTTTTTCCAATGAATTATTATGGAAGAAGATAAATGTGATACTATATAACCATAATTATGTATTGGTTATAAATATCACATATATTGATTAATTTTAACCAGAATACAATCCAAGTAATGCGTAATTGAGAATAGAATTACATCGGTTTGCGAGGGGGTAGTCTACCATACAGATGAGCTGTGTCATCAAATCCCATATAGAATGGAACGTAAGAAGGTATTTGTGGTATAAAACTTCCATAATTATAATAATTTCATCAATAAAATATAATTATGCTAAATCCATCTTTATATTCATCCTTGACAGGTGGTAATGGGAAACAAATTGTATTATATCATGTGGTGGTAGACCGTTGTCCACATGATCGACAGTTTCATTTCCCATTTGATGGAAGTAGAGATGGATCTAAGCCATTCCATTTAAATAATAAAATATAAATATATATATTAGATACTTTTTTATTATATTATCATAATTGAATAAGATATTAAGGAGTTTTAATAGGAAATAAATTTTTTGTGTTTTTATAAATTTTACCTCTTCTTCAGAGAGACTCATTTTATTAATACCTAAATCCTTATTTGGAGAGATTACTAATCAAAATAAGTCATCTGGGATGTGGGTAGTGATGTAATGAAGGGATATTGGTAGTTATTATCTAATCCAAAGTGATTTTCAAGTGTAAAGAGGGGAGGAGAGCGGGTGACCTTCTATAAGTAATGGGGAGGGCACACATGGAATTGTTGAAAAGATTAAAAGATACTCATGTCTTTATAAAGCCAAAAGCATCCAGAAAAGGTCATTATACAACCTTATAGGTGATAAGGTCAAAATATTTCCAAAAAATTGGTGTTTTATATCTTTTAGATCATTTTTAACATTTATCATCTTACTTCAACCCACTTGGTAAACACTTTTTTACCGTAACTATGGAAATTAGTTTTTAATGTTTTCAAAAATCATTAAAATAAATAATTAAGTTGAAAATATTAGATAATATAAATTATTCTTATTTAAAATATTTAATCCATATTATCAAATTAAATATAAAAAATATTCTTAATTAAATTAGAAATTAAAGTGTGTACTCGATGAAAGATCGGTTTTCTAGAATTAAAATTCTCATAATTATAGAAGGTTTTAATATAAAAAATAAATTAATATTTATTAAAATTACAAATAATTTGATATTTTATTATATAATTCAACTAATATATAATTTTTTAATTAATATAAAATATAATTTTACATCGTAGATAATTTAAACAAAATGTTTTTTCAATTAAAAAAACATTTCTCAATATCCATCAAAAAAATTAAAATTTTAAGAAAATTATTAACAATTACCCAAGATGTAATACTGATATTTATATTTCAAAAATATTTTTTATTTTTTCAAATAATATTTCTTTAAATTGTAAAAAAATAATTTTAAATTATGTGTACAAATCATGACTAATTCACCTTTTATAAAAATTCTTTTTTTAGAAAATATTTCATTATCTTTCAAATGGTTTAAATTTATATCTAATAAATAGATAACCATTGAATTTATTTTATAAATTTTATAACAGTAAATTATAATAATTTACTTATTAATATTCATACCCACTATATTAATGTCTTAGATACAATGATCAGTTTTAAATAATAATATTTTAATAGATGATGGTGTTTCTTTTAAAAATTGTGTGGAGTGCATCATAAGCTATCAAATTTATTTAGTTTTAAAAAATATATAATAATGTTTCAGGGTGTTATATTATATTATAATAATGGTTCTTCATTTCATATATTTTGAAAAACTTGATGTTCTTATTTTATATTCTCAGGGTCTTACATGAAACTCAATGGAATAACATTATAACACAAGAATGCAGATAGAGTTATTAAATACAACTATATTTTATGGAAGAAATCAATCATGTCCCAAAATAATAATGAGCATGAATATAATTTAATTTTACAAGTTAATATTTAATCTACGATATTATATTTGAAAGGGTTAGTTGTTACATAATAGAAATGAATATTTGTGAATATATCAAATCACGCCAAAATTAAAGGTGATTGAGATGGAAACCATTACCTTGTTCTGGATTCATTATTTTCATGAACCAATATTTTTGAATAATTGAATTAATTTTATTAGAAACCTTTTTAGAAACCAAATTATTTGATATTTAACTTAATATGAACCATTTATTTTCTGGTCATATTTATTTATTATATAGTTATCTTTCCTACAACGGTTGTTTGCTATTATTTGGTCAACTTTTTATAACTCATTATGTATATTGATCTTGGATTAAAGTGTCAAAAAATAGTTTTATAGTATCCAGAATAGTAAAAATATTAAGAAGATACTTTTTTATATTAAGTATATTTTTAAAGCTGTCAATTATGGGTGGTGATGAAAAATGAAACTCATTTCACAAGGAGGTGGTAGCCCACATATCTGAGTTCTTAATGTTTCCACTCATCAACGAATGAGAGGGAAATAATGTATATAATAATTTTTAATTTAATAAACAATGATATATTGTAGATATAATATTTATTAATTAATATCATCATTAAAACCATCCATAAGTGGCATATTTTAAAAATAGATGATGTCACTACGTGGAGGCAGTAATATGTTCACACGCACTAACAACGCTTTCGTTTTCCTTAGTTGATGGAGAGGAATAAATACTTTTTGTTAAATTAATATAATATAGTCTAAATATAATAGTGATATGGATATTATTATATTTATAAGGATATATGAATTTTAAAATTGGAATATTTAGAAGAAAGGCTTAAAATTTTGCAACACTTATGTTGGGGAGTCATTCTTCTCTTAGACATCTCCTTGGAAATAAAGGCATTAAGATAAGCTCTTGAGATCATGGGTGTAAGGTTGATAAAATTAGTTAAAGGATAATTATTTTTTCATATTTTAAATAGAAATTAAAATGATAAATGTTACCATGGAGGGTTGGATGTGATCCCTATTTATAAGTGAAGATAGAGGTGCTTTTTGGGAATGCCCATTACCATTCAATTATATTGTTACTTAATTCCATGGACAATGACTCCAAAATCTCATAATAATTTATTTTTGGTTGATATTGGTTTGATAAACCCGCAACCAACGAATTCCAAATTTATTTTAAACGTTTTCAAGTCCTTTATAGCTGGTTTTTATATTTTAACATATTTTTTACCATAGTAACTAAATTTTAACAATGAATTTCAAATTTTATTTAAAAATATAATGTTACCCCTAAAAAAAATTTAAATTTTGTTCCTAAATTTATTATTTAATTCTTAAATTTTAAAATAATATACTGTTAAATATTATCCTAAAACAATTTTTATATAAAAAAATTATAATTTTTTTATCGATTATGTGTCATAAATCTTATTTAAAATTGGTTACCAATTTAATATGTGAAAATATAATTAAATATGTGTTAAAAAATAATACTATCTTAATCACTTAAAATTCAATAATTTTATTTAATATATAAAATTATATAAATATTATTAAAAATTCAATAAAAATAATATTTTTATCATTATCATGGTTACTAAATTTAATCTCAGTAATTATACATTTATTCCCAGAACTGAAATTGATTTTATTAAATTATATGATCATATTTATATAAAATATTAAATTAAATTTTATAAAATTATTTTTTAAAATTGTTGAAATTTCATATTTAATATTATTGAACACTAATTTTTTAGAATAAATCATTCCTTATTATATGTCATAAAAGTGAGTTTTTACCCAAATTAGTATTTCTTTAACTATTCACTAATGAAAAATTACTAAAAAATCCTAAAATATAATTTTAATCAAATAATAATATGTTAAATCAATAAATAGAGGCAATTTCAAAAACATCAAATTCTAAAATATGATAATTTAACTTTTAAATATTAAAATAGAAATACAATGAAAAATTGTTTTTATAGGACATATACTTTTCAAAGTATTAAAAAATCTTATTCTTATGTCCTATAAGTTTCTATAACAATTAGTGTTATTCTATTATACACACATATAATATATATATATATATATTATTCATATTAATAATACACATTTTTTACTTCCTTAAATTAATTTTTATATAAAGATAATTTTAGAAAAATGCATTTTTAACTATAATGAAATTTTGTTGGTTATTTAGATACACTAAAAATAATGATCTATATGCCTATATATATTTCAAAAAAAATCATTTATATTTATACCTTCCAACATAATTGCTACATTGTGATGGTTATAAAATTTTATATGGTTTTTTTAGGTTTGGTGTTGTATATAGAGAATGCTATTAAACACATTCGTTTTTGAAAGAGAAATATAATTTAAAGTCATTGGGTATTATAATAAAGTCCAATACACCGCTACCATAAAAAATTATGGGGTTCTATTTAATTGAAATAAAATTGTACTTATTTTAAATATATAAGAATAGTTTTATGTGGCATGAAATATCAACATAATTATGTTACCTAATTTTTATATAGATTACTAAATCAAAATAAAAATATGCTTCCATCCAACATCACGTGAAATGGAATACGACTTGCTTAAATAATGAAATAATACTAGTTGATTTGACTCACTAAATTTATGGGAATAATGTGTAATTAATAAAAAATTAAAAAATATACATTAAATATTTATTACATAATAATGCCTACTTATTTTAATATATTTTTATATGGTTTAGACATAAGAGTAGTCCTTGGATGTACCCAATGAATGACTAAATCAGTGGCCCTGGAGCGGCCCAAAGATTATGGAGACATAAAAGGTGTCGGTTTTGATGTTCATACATGAACAGATTTATAGAAAATAAATACACATATAGATAAACATATAAAATAGATGAGATGCAAGCACAAAAAAAATGCTCATGAAAAAAAACATGTTTGGTTGACTGAGTTGTTGGATAATGTTATGCGATGGAATCAAAGATAATAAAAAATACAAAACAACAAAAAATACATGAATATCTATCCCCCCATCTTTGTGTCTATACATTCCCCTTAAGGGACATCCTAAGAAGGGATAATTGATTTTTTCATAACTATTTCTTAGAAATATGAACTGGATAGGTGTTGATACATTACTTTTAATAATATTTTATAGATAGAAATTGATTGTGAATTATATCTATAATAACCCCCTCATATCCATGTTTTGAGGGGTATAGTATTCAATATCCAAGGATATATTTTACAAAAAACAACTTAAAACGATCACCTAAGATTAGGTATTCTCTTTTCTCATGAGCCACTCACTGAGATACATGTTCCCCTTAATGATCTAGATTTTCAAAATATTTAACTTTATAATGTAACATTCGTAGAATGGTCATTTTATCTTGTAAAAAAACATATCAATAATTTTGTGTGTCCTCTATTATTCGTTTTTTATGAAAATATTTAACAAAAATTATAAGGGTACTAACTGGGGAATGTTTCACATATTGGAAAAACAACAGGAAAGGAAGGGTCAAATCCATATAATATAAATTGATAAACCAAAATAATATTTATAGGGTACCTTTACCCTAACGGTTCAGCTATTACATTCACCATTATTACATGTTCATGTGGATACAAATTTCAATGATAATAATGTGGTCTCTGTTGATTTTGAAGAGAAAATTAATAGAGGGGCCATTGAGACTATGTAGTTATTAATTATGTAGATAAAATACTTAATCACAATTAATTGGGAGTCTCAGTTGTTAATGAATACAAGACATGTGTTTTCATAATCTATTTCTCTAATATCATATCTTCTATTTTAATTACAGTTAAATAATATTTACATTTTTTATAGAAGTATATATTATTACTATGTGAATGGAAAACCCTATGAATAAAAAATATATAATTATTAGTTATCATTCCACTTCTATAGAAAAGTCTCATTGGAAGAGAATGATTAATTAATAATAGTGGACTGGATGGCCCTAATGTTTGAAAATAAATATATAGAGGACAATATATTCTTATTTGAAATAATGATAATGTAATGCCCCGACCCTGGTTACCTAGAGTCGGTGCATTATTACATAACATTGGCATGATCAAGAGAAAGATCAAGTCTCGAAAGACCGATTAGTTTAGTAGCCTTGGAATAACTAGATACATCCATAAATTTTTACATTACATCATAAAAAAAACATCTTGTCTTCATATCCTCTCATACTATCCCTGCAGGTCATTCATAAATTACTTCTTCATAATCCTGGGAAAAATAAAACATTGAAAGGGGTGAGCTCAGATGCTCAGTAAGGATAACATTATAGCAGAATCTTTCATAAATAAGCATAAACACTTAAGGCAATTTATAACTAAAAAAAAGCCTTTTAAACTTGAAATTAAGCATAAAATGGAAAAGCTAAAATGAAATAATGCCATTTACTTACTCACATGGATATTATACTAGTCGAATGATCACATGAAATATCAATAACCACTTTCATAATGTTGGAATGCCTAATGCCAGACTATCATAACCACATAGCCAAGGCCTCGTGCCAAGACTACAAATAAGATTTTGTCAAGGCCTTGTGCCAAGACACTAGTTTGTCTCATGAGACCTACCGATGCATAGATGAGCTATAGCGGGCTCCACCCGTCACTTATTAAGTCCAATGCATTACTAATATGAACATGTTTAAACATAACATAAACATTCGTATTAAAACTAGCATACGAAATGTCAATACTTTTACCACAAACCATGAATGGTATAAAAATAGCACATCCACAGTCAAACATAACTCATTCGATACAATATGGAATATTGTATTGTATCACATTAACCTCAATCAAGAATAATGAAGGATGTTGACATAAATGAAAATAATCATCAAAACTATTTGAGAGAAATATCCCCCTTTTCTTGAAAACATTTAAAAGTCACACTATTTGTCAAGAAGCCATTTAAAAGTAGATTTTTGAATCAAAATGTCCCATACCACTTTGAAACTTTTTAAAAGGAGTTTTAATTTCTAAAACATTAATGTTCATATAAATAAATCCTTAAAACCATTTTTAAAACATGGACATTAATGAGCAAGATTTAGAAGAATAAGTCTTTAAAACATTTAAAAATTGTATTTTAGTTAGAGATTCGAACCAAAAGAGACACTTGAATACAAATAATTGAGGTAATAGAAACTTTTTAATATCATGAGAATAAAGGGATTCATGATATACTATGTCAAAGTACATTATATACACCACATAAAAGTGATTTGGTGTATATCAACAAAGAAGTCTCAATAGAATGTAAATTGAGATGAAATCTCTCATAAAGGTCGTATCCTTAGGTTAAGGATAAATCAACGACATAATTATGTGTGACAAATATAAATACACTAAATATGATTGGATATTCAGTGTAAAACAATCAAAGGATATTCACACATATTCTTGTAAAAACAACACCAATGAATTGGATGTTTAACTCAACAAATGGTGAATGAGTTAAAATTACTCTTATCAAATTCATATCAATGACTGGAGAATTACCAATGAGTGATTATTTGTATCAAAATTATATCCATCGGAAGGGGAGTGGAAATTATTACATAATCAAATGAATAGTGATTCCACACATAATCATGGAGTAATATAATCAATGAAATATGCGTAAAGCCAAATGAGTGGGAATTGAAATCTCAAATTCCCTTATCGATTAGGTAACATACGAAACATACACCCATGAAAGAATTATCATACCATGATGATGTAAATACCCATAAATTAAAGTATATTACACAATGAATACAATCATGGGCAGTACACATACACCACAATCAATAATTAAGTGGTGATCAATGGAAATCTCACGAAATTAAAAGTCAGATAAGAAACCCCTTACCACGTTAATCAACTGAGTCGTATGGGAAAAAGTTAATAACCACTAAATGATTTACAGAATAACATGAATATAAATATAATCGTGAATATATATCAAATGGCAGTACACAATACACCACTTTCAATAATTTAGTGGCGAAAAATGGAAATCTCACGGAATTGAAAGTGAGATAAGAAAATCCCTTACTTTGTACTTTTTCCTTGGTCGATGGTAGGTTTAACTCCTGTATAATGGTGAAATAATTGTTATTGAATTATACAAGAATCATTTACTTTAATATGATATCATATATGATCTTTTAATATTGATTTGTTAATAATATCTTAGAATTATCGTCATTTCGGGTGTTAACAGGTTAATTTTACTTTATATTATTTGTTATGTGAGCCATATTCGTTATTAATGGGATGTAAATTATTCATATACATAATTATATCAAGTCCTTAGATAATATTTTTAAATCATCAAATGATAATTATACTTGAATGGATACGATGGAGAATGAATCTCATCGCGTTCGTGGAGACTGTAGTCCGTACGTATGCACGAGCGACAATATCATTCTTTTGATATTAAAATAATATATAAATGGATGGTATATCATATATAATAAATCATTAACATGTTATATTTATTATTTACATGAGTTAAACATCATTATTATACCCATCCAAATAATATTATATTGAATAACAATTACACCACGACGTGGAGACGGTAAGCCGTACGTACGCACGTATGGTGACATGTTATTCAAAGGGTGGATAGAATACTGAATATGGTTGTACCATATTTATAATAACATCACAGTATATATATTATACTGGAGTTATTATTTTATAATGGTAACAACAAAGGAAGAATAAGTGGAAGAAGAAAGGAACTTGAAAAGGGGTTGTGAAAACATTACCTCTTCTTCGGGTTCTTCCTTTTGATGTGATCAAAAGGGCTCCTTAGGTTGGCTTTCTGATCAAACTAAGACCTCAAGGTTGTAGTGAGGGAAGTTTGTAGAGTATTTGTGCAGAGTTTGGCCGATCCAAAAGGCTTGGAAGGTGTGAAGAAATGAGAAGGAGGAGTGCCCTTTTATAAGAGGGGTGAGGGGCACCTTTGGAAAAGCTAGAAATATTAATTTATAATAAATTCATATTCGGTTTATAATGGCACCAAAGTGGATTATTTAAATGTTAAGGTGGGGATAGGTCGAAAAAAACTCAACCAATAGAATTTAGACAGGTTTGGGTACTTATATGAACCTTATCTTTAAGTATTAACTCTAAGTTAATTAGTTTCACTTTTACAATGTCTCTTTGTATTTTTATATAATATGGTTAATAAACTTACTATATACATCCAAGAGACTCCCAAGTGGTCCATTAAGGATTAAAATATCATGATATAAGTCTCTTTGCTGAACCTTATATTTTTAGGAATTTAATATCAATTAATAATGTAATATTTGTTTTAAGAACTCTTTTATGTCAATTTTGACACTATTCAATAGTTGATTTTTTTGAAACTCATAACAGATTGATTACATCGAAAACAGTAAATTAAATAAATCCTAATATATCATATTATCATAGAAAATTTGTTTAATTCATTAAAAGGTTCATATTTTATTTATTTGGGTATTTATAATATCAATTAATTTAATTTTTCACTATTTTAGTAATTACTGCATCATCATTGTGTCATAAATAAAATAAATTATTTAATGTCTAAAAATTATAAATAAAATATAATTATGTGGTAAATCTTTTTATATTTCTAATGAATATTTATAATCTGAAATCCAACATATATAACCCTCTGTAACAATTGTTTTGTTAAACGATATATGCTTGTGTCATTTTTGTATTTATTTTAACTTAATTAAAATAAAGTGTCATTATCACTTACAAGTGGATCCATGGGGTCCCAAAATAGACCCAAAGATTCCCATGGTCGACCATGTATCAACCAATAGGGTTAAGACACGTTTTAGGGTAATTTAGTATTATTATAATATTATTTATTAACCCTTGTTTACCGGATTTACCCTTTAACCATGGTAAATAAAATATTTACCGGAGTAATAATCCAAAATGATTAAAAATAAAAGTTACCTATTTACACAATTTGAACATCCTAATTCCAAATATGGAATCCATTTTCCAAATTCATAACATAGAAGTTTGCAGAAATTAATTTAAAATTAATTCCCGTTGTTAAAACAAAAAGCGTGTTTTTTAGAGATAATAACTATCAAAAGATTGTCACTTGTTTATGACTGGTTTAAATGTGAAATTTTTTTCAATGACCCACATTGTATTACATGGTAAAAATATATTCTAAATATACTTTAAAACTACTCAAATTCATAATTTATCACTATTAATTATTTTGATTAAAAAAGATGTTTTTAATTAAAATTTAGTAATTTTCACTATTCATCAAAATATGAAAGTTATCCGAAAAGTACCAAAATTTTACCCTAGGATAATTTCAATATTCCAAATCCAAAAATGAAGTCCATTTTGAGAGATAGAATTAATAAAATTTCAAATAGTAGGTATTACTATTCATGACGGCTAGTTTGATTGGTTATGGTGTGTTAAAATCTCGAAGTTGCGTACAATGCAAGTCATTGCATTATTCGAAAGGAAACATACCGAGGAAGCTTGGGGTGTTACATTCTCCCCTCATTCATAAATTTCGTCCTCGCAATTTTTAAAATTTTGCTTGGGAATATAATGGAAAGTCCCACATCGGAAAAAGAGTCCATAAAACTATCACTTTAAAAGAAAGAAAGAGAGGTATAAGGGTCATCCAAGATAACCCATACTAGGATTCCATGTAAGAAAACATGGATATGGATGATAAACTAAGTGTCAAGTTCTGATGGAGAGGGATAGAAATCATGATCAGGAGAATGTTAACAATAAGAAAACCACAAACTTGTGTTGAGACAAACGACCATTAGTCTCCTAGTAGGAAAATAAACGGACAACATTTTTTTTAAAGTTACATTACATAAGGACGAGGAATTAATTTATGATATTGACTAAGAACATTATGAGATATACATACATTTTAAGTAGAGTTTCATTCTTTAATAAATTTCCACCACTAACTCAATTTTTTTAAACGATGAGTATTCAAGAAGACTTGGTCACACTGAAAGAGCTAGAATAAACTTCTATAGAATCACATGATCCATGCAGGATAAACCATATATTTACATTGTCTTTGAAGATTAATCAAAACCAAAATGTTTAGTGAATGATCTAATGATCCCCCAAATGGATATTCATTGAGATAAATATTCACTAATCTTAATTTCAAAAATTAAACAAACAATACCCCAAAGTTAAATAGATACCATTCAATAACCAATTGTCCTTAAAATCCTTTAATATAATCCAAACTAATATTGAAACCCAAAACATAGAAGAATTTGATTATGTAGTCTCCCATGTTACATTGTATCTCCAAATGACATCAAATACTCTTAAAGTCACATACTTAAAAGTAATTAACATCATCACATATTCTCTGTTATAGGATAATCATTTCCATAAATAACCCAAATCACTATAAATCAACAATAAAAACGTAGATACAAATCCACCATTACTCCACAAATGAAACCCCATTGTATTCTATTTTCCTTGGGCATATAGTGTTCCCAACAAAGCAAACATCTTCCAAAATAACATTTATCACTTAATCACCAAATCATTTTCCTATACCAAGGGTATTCATTTGATAAGACATAAGAACCCAAATCATCTTATTATTGATCAATAAAATCATTTAACAAAAAAAATAGTCACACTAACCAGGGACTTCACGTAGTCTAGTGGTAGGCGATAAATCCCAATCACACTTTGGTTGTGGGTTCGATTCCCACAGCTTTGTCTGACGCGACGGGTTGTCACACGGTCTACGTGTTGTCCTTTTTCAAAAACTCTATTTTATAATATTACCAAAATGAGATAAATTCCTCAAAATAACATAATTTAACCACAAATGTTATATCATACTTTGCATTTTCATCCCAAATTATAATAACTTATAATTTTCTCAAACCCCAATGATCATATAAAACCAAATGGTTATTTATACCTATATCCACAAGAGAAGAGACAATTCTTCTTCAAATATCATTCTCACATGGCAAACTTCGGGGTTACAAATACAAGAGAAAATTATTCCAAAGTACCCATCAACAAGGAGTAATAATACTTTTTATGTTTTTCTCCAACCATTTATTTCAACATATCTTCTTCTTTGACCAAGAAAAAATCCTATAGAATAAGACATTCACTCGGGCAATGGCCAGGTCCCCTACATTTACGAAAAATGACTGTAAATGGACTCTTGGGACCATTTTTATCTTCTTCCATAGTACTCTTCATTTTTCTTCGGAAATTCTTCACTTTATGTCCTTCCTTCCCGCATGTAAAACATTTCTTTGTCCCATTGAGACACTTTCCTGGGTGTCTCTTTCCACATTTCCTGCATGATGAAAATTGAGGTTTCTTTTCTCCATGGTCTCCATTGTTGGAGATCTTATCATTTATCACCTTTCTCTTCCTTGTTGAGTCTGGGAGTTGGTTAATATATATGTTTTTGATCATATTTTTGAAAAACTGATTTGGCATAAAGATGATATCTTTTACGCCTATCAACATTCCATTTTTTTGCTCATTTCCACCACCGTTCCCACCTTGTACATCATTCTCAAAGTCACTATGACTTCCTTGGAATCCAGCCATTGACTAAAACCAGAAAGCATTGTGTGAGTAATAGTAGTCGTAAAATCATTTAGAGATTAAAATGTCACCATATTCTCAATTTGAAACATATTAGGATTAACCAAGGTCATTTACTCTCATATTATGTATATATTACTTAAATCGGTTTGTAAAGAAAATATAAATTATCCTAAGAATATCCCTCGGCAGTGTCGTAACCAAGAGTGCAGCAAGGCCCATTGTCGTGCACCAGTTCCCGTTCGAGTCTAGCTCAAAGCGGTGTTTTCAGGTTTTACCCCTAGGTACATCTGTGCCAGAGCCGCCTCTACCTGCTCGTATCCAGACAGGGATGTATTGCTCGGAAAACTCACAAAATCTCTACAATACCAAAATTCTAGGAAGTTCTTTTATACTAATCCCCAAAGTTCACCTTAGGTCTACGTGCTCTAATCAAAGTTTATCTAAATCTAGCTTTCAAGGTTTGTACTAAACTTCCTCTGATACCAACTGTAACGCCCCGACCTTAGTTACCTAGAGTCGGAGCATTATTACATAACATTGGCATGATCACGAGAAGGATCAAGTCTCCAAAGACCGATTAGTTTAGTAGCCTTGGAATAACTAGATACATCCATAAATTTTTACATTACATCATAAAAAAACATCTTGTCTTCATATACCCTCATACTATCCCTGCAGGTCATTCATAAATTACTTCTTCATAATCCTGGGAAAAATAAAACATTGAAAGGGGTGAGCTCAGATGCTCAGTAAGGATAACATTATAGCAGAAGCTTTCATAAATAACCATAAACACTTAAGGCAATTTATAACTAAAACAAAAGCCTTTTAAACTTGAACTTCAGCATAAAATGGAAAAGGTAAAATGAAATAATTCCATTTACTTACTCACATGGATATTATACTAGTCGAATGATCATATGAAATATCAATAACCACTTTCATAATGTTGGAATGCATAATTCCAGACTATCATAACCACATAGCCAAGGCCTCGTGCCAAGACTACAAATAAGATTTTATCAAGGCCTTGTGCCAAGACACTAGTTTGTCTCATGAGACCTACCGATGCATCGAGGAGCTATAGCAGGCTCCACCCGTCACTTATTAAGTCCAATGAATTCCTCATAGGAACATGTTTAAACATAACATAAACATTCGTATTAAAACAAGCATACGAAATGTCAATACTTTTACCACAAACCATGAATGGTATAAAAACAGCACATCCACAATCAAACATAACTCATTCGATACAATATGGAATATTGTATTGTATCACATTAACCTCAATCAAGAATAATCAACGATGTTGACATAAATGAAAATAATCATCAAAACTATTTGAGAGAAATATCCCCCTTTTCTTGAAAACATTTAAAAGTCACACTATTTGTCAAGAAGCCATTTAAAAGTAGATTTTTGAATCAAAGTGTCCCATACCACTTTGAAACTTTTTAAAAAGAGTTTTAATTTCTAAAACATTATTTTCCATATAAATAAATCCTTAAAACCATTTTTAAAACATGGACATTAATGAGCAAGATTTAGAAGAATAAGTCTTTAAAACATTCAAAAATAGTATTTTGGTTAGAGATTCTAACCAAAAGAGACACTTGAATACAAATAAATGAGGTAATCAAAACTTTTTAATATCATGAGAATAAAGGGATTCATGATATACTATGTCAAAGTACATTATATACACCACATAAAAGTGATTTGGTGTATATCAACAAAGAAGTCTCAATGGAATGTAAATTGAGATGAAATCTCTCATAAAGGATGTATCCTTAGGTTAGGGATAAATCAACGACATAATTATGTGTGACAAATATAAATACACTAAATATGATTGGATATTCAGTGTAAAACAATCAAAGGATATTCACACATATTCTTGTAAAAACAACACCAACGAATTGGATGTTTAACTCAACAAATGGTGAATGAGTTAAAATTACTCTTATCAAATTCATATCAATGACTTGAGAATTACCAATGAGTGATTATGTGTATCAAACTTATATCCACAGGAAGGGGAGTGTAAATTATGACATAATCAAATGAATAGTGATTCCACACATAATCATGGAGTAATATAATCAATGAAATATGCGTAAAGCCAAATGAGTGGGAATTGAAATCTCAAATTCCCTTATCGATTAGGTAACATATGATAAATACACCCATGAAAGAAGTATCATAACATGATGATGTAAATACCCATAAATTAAATTATATTACATAATGAATACAATCATGGGCAGTACACATACACCACATGCAATAATTAAGTGGTGATCAATGGAAATCTCACGAAATTAAAAGTGAGATAAGAATCCCCTTACCACGTTAATCAACTGAGTCGTATGGCCAAAAGTTAATAACCACCAAATGATTTACAGAATAACATGAATATAAATAGAATCATGAATATATATCAAATGGAAGTACACAATACACCACTTTCAATAATTTAGTGGCGAAAAATGGAAATCTCACGGAATTGAAAGTGAGATAAGAAAATCCCTTACATTGAACGTTTTCCTTGGTTGATGGTAGGTTTACCACTTGTATAATGGTTAAATAATTGTTATTGAATTATACAAGAATCATTTACTTTAATATGATATCATATACGATCTTTTAACATTGATTTGTTAATAATATTTTAGAATTATCGTCATTTCGGGTGTTAACGGGTTCATTTTACTTTATATTCTTTGTTATGTGAGCCATATTAGTAATTAATGGGATGTATATTATTCATATCCAGAATGATATAAAGTCCTTATATAGTATTTTTAAATCATCAAATGATAATTATACTTTAATGGATACGATGGAGATTGAATCTCATCGCGTTCGTGGAGACGGTAGTCCGTACGTACGCACGAGCGACAATATCATTCTTTTGATATTAAAATAATATATAAATGGATGGTATATCATATATACTGAATCATTAACATGTTATATTTATTATTTACATGAGTTACACATCATTATTATACCCATCCAAATAATATTATATTCAATAACAATTACACCACGACGTGGAGACAGTAAGCCGTACGTACGCACGTATGGTGACATGTTATTCAAAGGGTGGATAGAATACTGAATATGGTTGTACCATATTTATAATAACATCACAGTATATATATGATACTAGAGTTATTATTTTAGAATGGTAACAACAAAGGAAGAAGAAGTGGAAGAAGAAAGGAACTTGAAAAGGGGTGGTGAAAACATTACCTCTTCTTCGGGTTCTTCCTTTTGATGTGATCAAAAGGGCTCCTTAGGATGGATTTCTGATCCAACTAATGCCTCTAGGTTGTAGTGATGGAAGTTGGGAGAGTATTTGGGCAGAGTTTGGCCGAACCAAAAGGCTTGGAAGGTGTGAAGAAATGAGAAGGATGAGTGCCCTTTTATAAGAGGGGTGAGGGGAACCTTTGGAAAAGCTAGAAATATTAATTTATAATAAATTCATATTCGGTTTCTAATGGCTCAAAAGTTGATTATTTAAATTTTAAGGTGGGTATAGGTCGAAAAAAACTCAACCAATAGAATTTAGATAGGTTTGGGTACTTATATTAACCTTATCTTTAAGTATTAACTCTAAGTTAATTAGTTTCACTTTTACAATGTCTCTTTGTATTTTTATATAATATGGTTAATAAACATACTATATACATCCAAGCGACTCCCACGTGGTCCACTAATTATTAAACTATCATGATATAAGTCTTGTGGCCGAACTTTAGATTTTTAGGAATTTAATATCAATTAATAATATAATATGTTGTTTAAGAACTCTTTTATGTCAATTTTGACACTATTCAATAGTTGATTTTTTTGAAACTCATAACAGATTGAATACTTCGAACAACGTAAATTAAATCAATCCTAATATATCATTTTATCCTAGAAAATTAGTTTAATTCATTAAAAGTTTCATATTATATTTATTTTGGTATTTATAATATCAATTAATTTAATTTTTCACTATTTTAGTAATTACTGCGTCATCATTGTGTCATAAATAAAATAAATTATATAATGTCTAAAAATTATAAATAAAATATAATTTTGTAGAAAATCTTTTTATATTTCTAATTAATATTTATAGTCTGAAATCAAACTTATATAACCCTCTGTAACAATTTTTTTCTTAAAAGATATATGCTTGTGTCATTTTTGTATTTATTTTAACTTAATTAAAATAAAGTGTCATTATCACTTACAAGTGGATCCATGGGGTCCCAAAATAGACCCAATGATGCCCATGGTCGACCAGGTATCAACCAATAGGGTTAAGACACGTTTTAGGGTAATTTATTATTATTATAATATTATTTTTTAACCCTTGTTTACCGGATTTACCCATTAACCATGGTAAATAAAATATTTACCGGAGTAATTATCCAAAATGTTTAAAAATACAAGTTACCTATTTACACAATTTGAAAATCCTGATTCCAAATATGGAATCCATTTTTCCAAATTAAAAACACAGAAGTGGGAGAAATTAATTTAAAATTAATTCCCGTTGTTAAAACAAAAAGCGTGTTTTTTAGAGATAATAACTATCAAAAGATTGTCACTTGTTTATGACTGGTTTAAATGTGAAATTTTGTTCAATGACCCACATTGTATTACATGGTAAAAATATATTCTAAATATACATTAAAACCACTCAAATTCATAATTTATCACTATTAATTATTTTGATTAAAAAAGTTGTTTTTAATTAAAATTTAGTAATTTTCACTATTCATCAAAATATGAAAGTTATCTGAAAAGTACCAAAATTTCACCCTAGGCTAATTTCAATATTCCGAATCCAAAAAGGAAGTCCATTTTGAGAGATAGAATTTATAAAATTTCAAAAAGTAGGTATTACTATTCATGATGGCTAGTTTGATTGGTTATAGTGTGTTAAAATCTCGAAGTTGCCTACAATGCACGTCATTGCATTATTCGAAAGGAAACATACCAAGGAATCTTGGGGTGTTACAGATAACATAAAATTATAAAATATAATTATATAAAATATATCTTTATTTTATTCATTTATTATTCCATTTTATTTTTTTATGAAGAATTTGTTTCACATTGTAAGAAATTTGGATACTCTAAATATCAATTTCATGAAAAAAAATCATGTAAAAAGATATATAGACCACACATGACTCCCTATATCAATTTTTTATACACTAAACTAAATATATTATAATTAAACACCATGTTAAACGTTTTATATTTTCTTTGAATGAATTTTTTTATAGAGAGAGGTTTAATAATTTGTCTATGTTATGTTATGAGTACAGTCCAAGAGCACGAGAAACCTATCGATTTCTACAAAAGGATAATTATTAGGGTATATATAAAAATATTTCACATTAAAAACATATATAGAAAAATTACTTATTGTTATTAATGTTTCTATACTATTTTATATAAATTAATAACAGTGATTATGGTTATTATTTTTATAAAATTTTGAATGATATCATATTAAATCCCCAAACTCGAATCCTTGAATATGTATTTTTTATGATATTTATAGTTTCATTTAAAATATTTTTTATCTTATTTTATTTATATTTTTATACTATTACAAAGATGGTCGATAGTTGACGTATTCAGAAGTGGAAACCGAGTTGTTTTAAAATGAGTGGGCAAATTACATGGTGTCAAAATTTTTATCGATATCAGGAAGGGTATCTTTCTATCACATCTGTAAATTTTTTTCTCATAGAGTTTATCATTATTTGGTTGAACTAATGAAAATTTTATTAATCTTCAAAGATATCATGAATATTTAATTTAAAATTTATTTCTTTTAAGTAATTTTCTCTTCTAATGAGCACACAAGGGATCCATACAAAGTTTAGGGTCCCTTTTGAAGGGTAAAATTGGATTTTGTATTTCAAGAAAGTCTGTGAACTATGAATGGAGGAATTTTTCGCTCTACAAAAGAAAATAATCTTGGAAAAAAATAATTTATTAATTAAGTATTAAAAGAGTATAATACTCTGAGGTAATGTTTTATTTTATCTACAAGGAGTAGTTTTTTGATTTATTTATGTTTTGTAGTGTTACAACGCATTAACTTTTGGATACCACAATTTTTAATGATTTTTCATTGATAAAAATGTAGGATAATAATCTATAATTAATTTTTTATGTTTAGGAATCAGTAACTCGTTAATCTGACAAACAGTGTGCTTATTATATAATAAAGTGAATGTCTTCAGTTTAAATGCGACATTTTAGTTCAAAACAGGTGTCCTTAATTGAAAAAAATGAAAATTAACTCAAATGGTATTGATAATTCACAATAAATATTAATAAGACAATTTATATATAGAGACATTAATTTCACATCATCCCAAAACACGGTTTTCATAATATTAATGAAAGTGTATATTTTGATTTAGAAAAATGAAATTTTTATTAAAAACACATATCACACACTCAAAACTAGAAAAACATTATTTTCATTTTCTAGAACCATTAAGAATAAAATATAAAAACAATTAATGTAGATGAGCCAAAAACAGATTAATATAAAAACAATTCTCCTGGTATGACTCAAAATTCATGTTATCAATTTAAAAGTGACATTTTAGATCAAAACAAGCATAAATCATTGAAAATAGATAAAATTAACTACAAATTTCATAATAATTTAATAAATATATTTATAATTCCATTTTTATGTGTAGGAATTAATTTCAGGTCAATTTGACACATAGTGTGCCCGATATGATTGAAATTATGTGTTTTTATTTAAAAATAAAATTTTAAATCAAAACATGCATCAAATACTCAAAACAAGGATATAAATATGTAATATATTTATACCTTGGGAAAATTATCCATAATTAATTTTTGATCTATAGGTATCAAAGATGTGTTAATCAGACACACAGTGTGACCAATTTGACTAAAACTATGTGTTTTTTAGTGTGAAAGTGACATTTTAGTTCTAAACATGCATCACTCATTAAAAAACATTAAAAAAAACTCTTATTTTTCTGATAATTGAATATAATGATTTATAAGTGATTTTTTACAAATAAGAAATATCTACACATTAGTCTGACACTCATTTTGTTTGTTATGATTAAAAGTGTGTATTTTTACATATAATGGACATTTTAGTTCAAAACAAACCTAACATAATAAAATCATACAAAAAATGATCATATTATCTTAATAATTAAGTCAAATGTTCTATAAGTCATTTTTTATGAGTATGAATCAACCACACATCAATTTGATAAAGAGTGTGCCCAATATTACTCAAAGTTCATGTTTTTAGCTAAAATGATACATTTTATGTAAAAACTTGTTTCATATAGTGAAAAACTTATAAACCTGCTAATATTATCATGATACATTAGGAAAATTATCCATAAGTAATTTTTGGAACGTAAGAATCACACACATGCCAATATGACACATGGTGTTCTTGGTATAGCCCAAAGATTGTATTTTCAGTTTTAAAGAAGCAATTTAGTTCAAAACATATGTCACTTACAAAAAAATAAGTAAACACACTCCCATTATCTTTAAAAAAAATTTAAACGGTAAAAAAATTATTTCTGTTGTATAGGAAATAAGTCTCACATCAACTTGACAAATAGTGTGGCTAGTATGACTACAACTGATAATAGGAATTTCAGCAAAAAACACACATCACATACTCAAAACTGATAAAATGCACTTGTAATTTCCTAATACTTTTTTCAAATGATACATAAGTCATTCATTAAATGTATGAATCATTGTATTTTTAATTCAAAACATGGTGTACACGGTATAACTCAATGTTCTTATTTTCTGGTTAAATGTGACATTTTTGTTCAAAACATGCATCAGTCACTAAAAATTATTAAAAATATATTGAATTGTCATAAAATAGTATAACAATGACAAATAATAATTTTTTATATGGAATCACTCAAATATCAATCAGAAACATAGTTTTCTAAATATAACTCAAATTGCATATTTTCAGTTCAAATGAAATATTATATTTAAAAACACATGTAAATTACTAAAAAGAAGGAATGAACATAGATTGTATGGATAATTTATGGAAAAATACTAATAAATTTTTGATGTAGAATAATTATCCATGATTAAATAGAACACACATTATGGCTTGTACTAATGAAAATCTTTGTTTTTCTTTACAATTAATATTGCGGTAAAAATCACATAACACACCCAAAAATGAGAAAAAATAACAGATTGTGTTGATACTTTTGGATAATGATTAATAAGTCATTTTTTGTGTGAATCAATCACAAACACATCATTATGACACATGGTATGGACAATATGACTAAAAGTGTGTATTTTTTTTAAAATTAACAGTTTAGTTCAAAACCTGCATCATATATTCAAAATAGAAAAAACATGGTTGGATTTTATTTATATTTCTGGAAAAATATATAAAAATAATTTATGATGTGTATGAATAATCTGAATTTCAATATAATATGTGGTTTTCCTAATATCACTTGAAGTTCATGTTTTATGTTTAAAATTTTCATTTTATTAAATCCATGTATCATATTTGTGTATGAAATATTTCCCTATAGTATTAAAAATATAATAATTTTTTCTATTTCATCTATAATCTTCTTTAGACCTTGATTAGGGGTTGTGTATTCTGAAATAGGTATCATGATTGGGATCTTTGGAAAGTGGGCCAAAAATATAGTAGAATACATGACCACCCATGTTGTTTTTGAATATATTAGAAAATGTAATGTTCATATAAAATTTCACTAACCAATGTGGTTATTGTGTATTAAATTATTTTTAATGATTTTTTTATAATATTTTTTAATTAATTATTTGAAATTTATATTTAATTTTATATTGAATGGGGTTTTACATTTTTATATAAATAGTGTTTTACATTGCCGCTTCTTGTGGATTTTATCATTGATAAAAACAGAGATGATGAAGGGTGTTCTTGTTAGTGTTATTTCTATAAATGATAAAATATCATAGATATAAAGAATCTAATAACTTCATAACTTTTTTATAATTGACAGTTTCCTTTTTCATACTAATAGTGCCCATATCTTTTGTAGTGGAAGTGGTGACAAAATTATAAGTCAGTTTCCAGTGTCGACATAAAAGATGGTGGGAAGGGAAATGTTATGGATCAGGTTATATAATGTTATTGTTAGTCGAGGAAGGATGATGAGAATGGTCAGTCAAAGGGTGAACACAAAACGAATCATAAATTAAAATTAATTATAAATATTTAATTAATTCCAATTAAATTATTCAAATTTAATCCACAAACAACTAAATATTATAATTTAATTTCATATACTAAAATTCATAACCAAAATTGTTATGGTGTTTGAATTCCAAACTAAGTGGAACACAGAATCCTTCCAATTTAATAGAATTATTCACCTTGATCAATGTATGGATTAATGATTGATGTAATTTTTTTAATAAAAACAAGGATCTCCTATGTGCCCAGGGTCCACTATTATTTTATTTGGGTGTAAAAAAGAATATTTCATCTTCAAAAATACTATGCTAATAAAATATTAATCCAATATAAATATTAATGTTATCTATATTTTTCTCAAAATACAATTAAAGTAATGATCAATTTAATTTATTAATTTTTTTTATTTAAAGCAAATGTTAGAAACTCAAAACTCATTTAATTTATATCAAAATTCTACTCATAGGTAAAATAATTATTACAATATCAACTGAATAATTAAATCTTTTATCTTAGTAATATAATATATTAATATTTTCATTTCCCATAATTTTGAATTGGAAACAAATTATCATTAAAACATCATGAACCCCTAGGCTAAAATTTTCATTCTTCTATAATGAATACAAATTCAAATCGTTTCGTCTTAAAAAAATATCAAATTATTTCATTATAGCTGAAAAAATAAATAATATTAACTCATACAATGTTCATTACATAATCTTTCAAAAAATATATATCCTAAAAAATAATCATGTAATTATTTAATGAAGGATTGAAACCAAACTCAAAATAAAACCTATAGCTCCATTACATTTTATTATCTATAAAATCCACCCCATCCTCTAATTTCATTACCATGAAAATGAAAAGAAATAAATCTATGTATCATGTCCTCATCTTTGATTTAAACATGTAGGTACTCACATATACACCTTTATGATTCAATCCATCTTAAACTAAAATAATCTTTAACCATCATGGTAATTTTGATCTATAGGCCCACAATTATTCCACTAAAACTTGCTTTCAATAGGTCAAAATATCTATAAGATGTTCCATGAATATTATACCCTCCTTTAATTCTAACAATTTTTATTCCACCTCATATAAAATATTAGATATATAATTTAAAAAATATTATTTACAATATATCATGATTCAACCTTATCTAAGATTGTAGTTACATGTAATACACCACCTTCTAACACAAGTAATGATCTCAAAGGATTTAAAAGCCTAATTAAAACTAAAATTTCTTGAAAAACTACCACTTCAGCTTAGGAGTTAAAAAAATTATTTATTTCACATTACCATCAACATATATTAACAAAAACTCATTATCCAAGTCATAATAAAACTCATTAATCCAAAACACAAAACATAATGACATCAGACAGTTCAACCTTTTGTTTTAGTAAACATTCAACAAATTATCATTATAAATGATTATAAAAAATTGTTGACATTATAAAAATTTATCATTAAATAATAAATTAAAACTCACATCCACTCACGTGGCTTGTGTTATAATGAAACCTCACTATAATGAATGAATAAAACATAGTTTCATAGGAAAGTAGTGAGAGTTATCTTATTTATAACTATTTACACAATTAAATTTTATATAATTCATTGATTTTATTTTTTTTATTAATACAAATATCATATTCAAACACTTCTCCAATTTCATCACTTCTTTTTTTATCAAATATAACTGATCATTTATGACCTTTCAACCATCAAGTTTTATAATATTTTTCATCGATAGTACTATGAAATATTTTATCATTTACATAATCCCCAATGACATCACCATAACATGAAATTAAATATTTTAATACTTGAGTATAACACCAACTAGTGATGAAATGTGTGTTTGATACCCCGTTCCTTACCTTAATCAATGTCACTATTTAGTTCCATGGGATCACATTGTACTTCCCACAATATAATAGAAATTAAGTCTATATAATTTCCCCCCAAGGTCTTATTACTCTAAAAACCTCAAAATTGGCATCTACTATATTTAAATACATCACTCAATGAATAAAAAACAAATTTATCATCATTACTCAAGGAAGATACTTTTACAACACATATTGCGTTAAAAAAATAATCATTATCTAGTGTTATATAATATTCAGGTATGAATGCTTATACTTCCCACCACTAGCCACAGCAAGACGAGGATTATATTATAATCATTTCCATTCAACAATTTTCATAAAAATGTTATATATAAACCATTTTTTGAAATTATTATTTCTCCTACCATGACTACATAATTTCTCATTGTATCACCTGATTCCTCACATTCTTTATTTAAACAAACCATTTCACTGATATGTTTCATCATCATTATCTTTTTCAAAAGTATTAGAAAAAACATTGTCTAATCATTTTCAATAATTCGAAAGAAGTTATTTCATAGAAAATCTCTAAGATAAACAAATGTAAATTTCGACATCATGTAGTAAACAAGTTCCCAATTTCTTGAATCATGTATCCTATAGGGTGACCATACTAACACAATCCAAAGAGAATAGGGTCATATTTTCCCAAATGACCACAAACTATCTATATCATACCCCATTAAATAGAATGATAAAGAAAGAAACTATTGGAGAGAGTGAAACAATCATTCATAATGGAAAAAACTCACATTAAAAAGAAATTTATGATTTAAATAAATATACACATCCACCTAAATAAATTAACGATAAATATATTACACATTACTAGCTATATTTATCACTCAAAGTTACATCATTATGGTTTGACCCCATAATTTTAAAACTTCAAATGAACTACCCTTTTATATATAGTATGTTTAAATATCCTATATAACTACTACAAGGGTATGTAACTATAAATAGTAATGTACTTTTGGGTAGAAGTAATATCTTCATTTCAATTATTTTTTTATTCATTTTTACGGTAATCATCAAAAGGAGATTTTCTTAGTGATGATTTTATTATCCAATAAATTATTGAATTGTTTTTTCTACTATGGTGAATAAATGAAAAATGTTAACACATTTGATGATTGAAGAGCTAGTCTGATAGTTCATAACAAGAAATGCTGATGGAGAAGTAATTTTTAAAATAGTTTAGAGATGGTAGAAGATGATTAAAAATGAGTTCTATGGTGAATATTTTGTAGATAGACTATAAAGATATATTTAACAAGGTTTAAATTGGTTCAACGTATTGGAGAGAGGCAGTTAAATTTTTGAGAAACAATCAAATAGTAACTGGGTATGATGGTTATTATTTTGGTGTATATTACCACAAGGAAAAATGTTTATGAAGGTTTAGGTCAAGCCAAAAATGAATTTCAATAGGGTTCTTGAATATACTCTCACATGAGAATATATATTGCAATATGATTTAGAATAATTTATGAAATGTTTTTAATAATTCTAGTATTTTATAAGAATAATTTAATCATATACAAAGTTACAAGAAAGATTTTAAGATGTTTCAGGGTGTATTGAAATTGGTCCTATAATAATTTAAAGGAATCTAGATTTCAACAAAATATTGTAAGGATCATCCAACTATAAGGATGATGATATCTAAGGATGGATATCATATCAATCTTCTAAAGTCATAATCATGAAGGGGTATAAGGATCCTCCAACCTATAATGATTAAAGTGTGTAATCATGAAGTCTATTTAATAATGAATTCATGATATTGTAATAGCCATAACCGTAAGTATAATGTAATGCCCTGTGAAAAGGATCATCAATATCATAAGGGTGATCTAGTAAACATGATGAGAATATAAGGATGATATTATAAGACTTATTTTATCCTTATAAAAAAGCTCATTTTGTATAATTTTTATTATAAGGATTATCTTATTTCAGATTATGCAAATTTTATCCTATAATGTTATAAACATCATGATGGTTTCGTTTTCCATGATCTCAGATTCCATTAATCAATATTATAGTTGATAAATATGAAAAGATCAATGGGATTTGGTTATCAATAAATAAAAGAAACATACATTTTTAAAGAATAATGATGATGTTTTTTATTCAAAGATCAACTTGTACCATAGTGTTCAATTTATTCTGATTCGAGTTGGATAAAACAAGAATTAATATATGATAAAAGCTATTGATCATTGATTAAACCTGAGTTAATATATTTTCTCCATATATATACTTATGATTTTATTAAGACTTCAACACCCCTACTATTATTGGTTCATGTGTTTTTCTATTTAAAAAATTTTGAAAGTGTTTTTTTAAACAATATTTTTAGAGGGAGATTTACTCAAGTCTAATTTAGGAAAAATGAAGATATAGTCATCTGTGTTAAATATTTAAATAACTTTATAAAAAAGTAATTTTATTTTTATAATACACTTTGAGTTATGAATAATTGATTTTTGGAACACATCCCACGTACTACATTGAAAATAAACATGTGAGAACCATTGGAAATTTATATTTTTCATTCTTAAAACTATTCTTTTATTTTAATTTATTGAAAAATTATTTGACCCCAAAAAAATTAATCCACCAATAAAATTATAGGTGAAAGACTCCACAGGATAGTGGGATTTATAGTATACTAATTATATACATATTGAGAAGTAAATTTTTATTGATAGAAATTAGATTGTATTAGATAATAAATGTACCACTTTTTGGAAGAATAATTGGGTAAACTAAATGATATGTATCTCCCACCCTCTCTCTATCTCCCTTAGAATAGAAGGATAAGCCACTGTATGTCATATCAAATAAAATGAAGAAGATGAAATTTAATAATGAAAGGAACACCTATTGTGTATCAAATAAGCTGAGTGGGAAAACATGTTTCTACTAGATAGATATTTTAATAGAAAATGAAGAAGAAGTAGATGTAATGAGTAAAATTATTATAATGGTACACTATGTTAATTTCTTATAAGGAATCATAAAAGCTTAAATTTAGTGTATAATCCATACGTAATGATTTTATAGGCTGTATTATTTATTCATATTAGGGATGAATCTTGTAATTATTTCTTAGAGGAATGGGGGAATAGTTCATAGAAAAAATTTAAGTTGATTTGTATGAATATTCTTTGAAGATATTTGAGTAGTTTGATTCACTATGGTCGAAGAAAAGGATAACCTCTTATGGTTGTAGTGAAATACATGTATAATTAAGAATATCTACATCATGATATGTAATTCTAGAATACCTACCAGCATGATGATGGATTAAGGATAAAATATAATGATACATTCACTTGTGTAACAAAGCGATAGGTATTCCTACAATGTAATGTGAGTATCCTTATTTCAGGATGATCAATAGCCACCCATTTTAATTGATAAAAATATTATAGTTTAGAATATGTGTCTCAACTAAAGTTGAATAGAATAAGGATTATGTTTACCACATTGGCCTTGAACCATATAAAAGTAGAAAATTCTAATATTTGTTTACATTATATATTTCATGTCGTTGTTTCTTATTGGATAAAAGAAAAAAAAATACGTATTTATGTACTAACATTGGATTAGAGATATATTGAAAAATAGAGTTGTAGATAACCATAATGAAGAAGTTGGTATTTGGTAAAAATTAGTCACAATGGATTTACTACAACTCTTAAGTGTGTCTTTACTAGTTCAATTTGGACTCTCAATCAGTATCATTAATTTGGTTCCCTTTGATTGGATCTATATATTTATATCACAACATGTATCATAGAAAAGGTCTTATCTCTGATTGAATATAAATTTTGTTTCCTTGGCGTACTTACATTTGAATATATGATTTACAGATTTAATGTTTTTTTTGAAGATAATGATAAATAGCCACATATTGAAAATCAAAAGTCCCTCCATGTCATAACAGATTTTGAGGTCCCAACAAATACCATGGGAAAGGTAGAATAAAGGAAACAACAATCATATAAAAGGATCATGTATCAATTAAAAATATCAATTACCTAATGGTATTCAAAATTTTATTCATCTTTCAAAATATATTTAATATTTTTACACTAGAGATGCAATTACAATTTATTATGAACGTGATTTGTAATAGTTACTGAGTTTATTTTATTCTCAAATTAAATATCATATAAAGAAACTAAAAATTAATTTTTTCACTCATATATTTTCTTATATCATAGGTCTAGTGAATGAAAAGTTATTGGTAGAAATAGATACTGATGTAGTGGTAGATGCATTAGAATAATGGTTAGTAGTAACAAAATCCACACTAGACTTGTGAAGGCCATGGAAAAATATATCTCAATATATAATAAAATACTTTACATCATTGATAATTAATTAAAAAGTGTTATTTTTAGTATTTTTTCAATAAAAACTTATTCAAGGATGTATTCTATGAATTGTTAAAGCATATTATGTCTCTATGGATTTTACATCATCCCAGCTGGAAATAAAGACAAAAAGGGTAATGGTGTTAGATAACTCTTGTTTTGAGAAAATTTAAAAGCAAGATGATCAAACTCCAAAATTAAAATTTTAAAGAGAAGGATGGTTTAGATTCTCTTAATATTGGAAAAATATTCTCAGTATTAAATTTATTGATATGTGAATCTTGTTGGAAAATTGGAAATATATACATCTCAGAACCTCTCAAAAAACTGTTGAGTAAAGATATGATTACACCCAAAATATTTATATTATTCTCACTGCTAATTGGACTATAAATATTGTTTCAAAAATATTTATATCATATTTATAATCATCCACATCAAGATCAAACAAATTGGTACCCCACTATCTAGTTAAATGAGTTAGTACTAAATCTAATTTTTCTTGAAGAACAGTGAAAAGTTACGTTCTATAAAAATTTAGAAAATAAAGAAAATAAATTCATCACATTATAAAGTTTGAATTTAAAAATTTCCATGATAACCACCTCCCCAAAATAATCCAAAATAATTAGATAAAATTGTAAAAAACAACAAGCATTCCATGCTTGATAGATAGATCCAAAAGTAAAAATAAATGTATTAATGGGAAGATGTTCATGTTTTCAATGGTTTGGATATGGTTCCTTGGATTTTTTTGAATAATATCTAAGTGTTGACAAATTATTAAATGATTTTATAAATGTGGGACAATGTTGAATGACAAGGTAAACCTTCTGAAAAGAAATAGATCTCAAAAATATGGATATATCTATCTTTGAAGAACAAATTTCAATGCATGAAGAGATTATATGATTTTTTTAAAAATATGCCAACTTTTATGAAGATTTTTGGAATGTACCAACCCAACAATACACATATTATAAAGATATATTATGTTTATAATAGAAAGAAAATTAATATATTAAAATTATGTATTCTCTGAGAGTTAAATCACTGAAGATGTTTTTTGAAAAACACAATCTAAATATGGGATTGGATAATGTTTATTAGGGTATCACACTAATAAGAAATATATTCTTATGATGTTATAAGATAATACAAATTATGGACCTCTATAATATTTACATGAATATAATTGTAAATGGGATAAAAATTAATCTATAAGTAAAGATGAAATCTAAACGTTGATAGCATGATTGAAATATTGGTGTACATCCTTGATGAAGAGGTATAAAGTATACCAAAAAGGTTAGATTAAATTCTGATGGTGAAGATGTGTTTCAAATGAGCTTGAAGGTAAGACATGTAGCTTTCGAGTTAAAGAATATTTTACCTAGTCAAATTCAGAATAAAGGGAAAGCACAATGAATCCTACTATCGTGAATTTTTCTTAAAATAAGGAGATCAAAAACATGAATAGAGATGAGTATAAACATAATGATTTCATAACTAGAAGGAAACTTCGGTTTGAAAATGAATGGATTGCCGATCAAGATGAAAAATTTAAAATTTATTTACATGGTATATTTTCTAATCCTATTTCTACTTATAAAAATGGTAAAATCCATAATACCATAATATTAAAAAAATAGTAATTGAAATTTATAATTATATAGGATCCAAGAAGAAAGTGGTTAGGCACTCTAAAACATCAATGAATTGAGTCACTATGTCGAGAAATCTTTCCCATAAATATTTTTAGCAGTGATGTGCCTAATGTAAATGCATCTTATTCCCCATATATGAGAATTATCTATCATGTAATAGGTAATATAAGGATATTATTAAAAATAATATATGTTACCAAAAATTTAATGTCAAGAGAACTTGGATATTGTATCCACCATAGATTATCTCAATTAGAATTCAACTCTCTACTATAATCAAATATATCAATTAGTATCTTACCATATTTAAAAAAAACATGGTTAATAATCATTGAACATCATACCATTATAGAGATCTTAAAAAACCAATCTATGAAAAATAAATCACATTACATGAATGTAGAATTGTAAACATATTTGATGAAATTAAAGTATCACATATTCCTTTTATTCTTCTATCACTATTTTAACTCATATTTATTATTTTTATCAAGGAGGATTATTTATCTAACCAAACTAGGACGATAAATACTTGTGAATGAATTGCTTTAACATTTTTTTCCCAAGTTAGTGTAGGTTTATGAAAATTCTAGAAAATCATTTTTATCACCCTTAGAGAGTGTAAAGTTTGACTTTGGACCCAAAATATGTTATTAAATAGGATGATTTATTATTTCAATTAATTAATCTTATTTGCTATATTAGGTTATCCCCACTATAGTTTTGGTTTTTTAATGATACATCTCTTAGACAATGTCATATTGTCCTTATATAATGGATTTATTAGAGACCATAGAATGTGAATCAATAATAAAGGGGGGAAGATTATTTTGTGGTTGAGAAGTATCCACAACACAATTTCACTAAGGGGGGATGAAATTTATCCCTCCAGTCTATCTATTTTCTATTCGGGTGTAGGGGGAATTAAATTAATTTTGAAGAAAATTTTGAATTAAAAATAAAACCAAACGGGGAGATTGAAGTGCCCTTGGGAAGAAGGTGTATTTTTTGTCAATTGGGTTGGTTTTCATTTCCAATATAATATTGAAAAAGTGATTTCCAAGTTAATAAATTTAGTATCAACCCAATGAATGAAGAGGAGTTTCTTCAATGGGGAATAATTTGAAAAGGATAACACATATAATAACTGAATAACTAGCCCTAAAGTCTATGAAAAGTCGTTATGGTAGAGAACAAATATTTATAATAATTAAGATATGTTGAAATAAGTCAAGAAAGGGATTGTATGGTCAATATACTCTAGAAAACATGTAAATATTTTTTTAACAAGGTTGAAATTGGTTCAATGTACTATATAGAAAAATCTAAATAATTAAGAACCACCCTAGTATAAATGAGTATAATAGACGTTGATTTTTTTTCAATATAACTTGGATTAAGGATTATAAAGGCCTAAGAGAAGCCAAAATTATAGTTTAGCACAGTTCTTGAAAATACTCTACCATGAGTAAATAACCTCCAAGAGACACTAAAATAAGATATTAAAAGGATGGAATTATTCTAGTACAAGGTACACCCAGGTTGGCGGAAAAAAGGAAGGAAAGGTACATACACGAAGGTCGAAACCATGACCTCCTCAACCCACCAGAATGGGTACAGTCGGGGCATAATCCCTGAATGATGAATTCCTTAAGGATAATCTAAATCTATAAGCCTAAAAATATATAAGTATCATCACAGCTATAATGATAGAATAACATATGCATGATTCCCCCATAATCATTATTGAATGAATCTATATGGGTCGTCATTATAAGAATGAATTCATTTTATGCCATTTAGATCATCAATCAAGTATGGGTTATCTTGTAAGGGTGATCCCATAATGGCGATATTCTAAGGGTAATCCAATAATAATGATGATAAAATATGGATGAGTTCATAGGGATTATTTTTTCATTATATAAAAGTTTTTAAACTTTTTATTCTAAAAAGGATTTTATTTTATATGATTTAGTAGCTACACTATTAAGTTATAAACATCATGGTGTTATGATTAGACATGATCTAATCATGTTTCATTAATGATCAAATGAGATGATTATGAGAATATAAAAAAGATTATATTATCGATATAATAAAATAAATGTAATGAATTCTAAATAATAAAAAAATTGAGTCAAAGATAATGTTTTACTCTTGTGTTTCATTAATTTTGGTTCATTTTAGAGAAGTTTCGCATGAATCTAATATGAAATCTAGTAGGTATAGATTCAAATTGATTATATACATTTTCATAATGGATATAATCAAGCTATGATATAGAATTTTACACTATTTATATTTCTACTACTTTATGTGTTTAATAATTTAAATAATATATTAATGTTTTTTTTGTTAAATCGTATTTTTTGTGGAAGATGAAGCAGATCCTACTATTGAAAAAATAAATATATAGTAGTTTGAGATAAAGAGTTGAATAAAAACTGATAAAATAAGTAATTATATTATTATAAAATCCTATGACTAGATTAGAAGAGATTATATGAACACATCCCTTGTTGTACATTGAAAAGGAAGATATGGTAATCATGAGATATTTGGATTTGACTTGTATGAAACTAATTATTTATTTCAATTTCTATAAATATGAGAATACACCATAAAAAATGAAAACATTGATGTTTTTGACTTGTGTGACTCTCAAGGGAGGTGGGAAATACTATATAATAATAATATACGTCTCATGAATTAAATTATGTGTATAGTGAAATTGAGGGGGATGATAGAATTATATGACCTCTAAAAACAAGAAGATGTATGTGTGAAATAAGTGAGGAGAATCACTCTCTCTCAAAAATTGAAGAAGAACCAATTATAAGGTATAGGGAACTAAAAGGAAAATATGATATTTAAACAAGAGAAGAAGACATGTTGTGTATCGAAGAATCTCAATCAGATGACATGTTTCAGCAAGATAGATATGGATGAGGAAGAAGATTATATAGTAGAGCGGAAATATTTATTTGTTAATTAGTTTACTGTTTTATTTTTTAGGAATGAACAAAAATTAAGTCTGTATATACACACCAAGTAATTATTTTGTGAGATATATTCTATATTTTCAGTTGATAGAATTCTAGAAAATAATTTTATGATAAACTAAGATGAAATTCACATAAAATATGATGTTCAGGATTATTTTTTAAAATATTTCTAGCATCCCAGGTTACTCTGGTTGAGGAATATGTTCATATCATATGTATATAGTAAAATCCATGTTAAATTTAGAATATATTCTTCCAGAGTATGAGGAAAAAAATTCTAGGTATTTTCATTATAGTTTAAATAATATGTGATGTAGAATAAATATCCATTTACTTGTGGAATATTGTAGATGAACTTAATCCATTGAATATGGTGAAACCTATTCTAGGATAACCAATATATATCCATATTAATTTATAAAAATGTTATAGTTATAAATAAAGGTCTCCATAATAGTTTAACACAGTTAGAATTAGGGTTCCAACAATGGGTCTGAACCTTGTAAAAAATCATACGTTGATATTTTATTTACATTCTGCATTTTATGTTGTTTTGTATTACTGTGTAAATGGTAAAAATATTCATTTCTTTCATAAAACACCATATAGGTTAAAAAGACCAAATTGTTGGATGGAACTTAAGGAGGATGTTAGTATTTGTTAAAAATTCCTCACTTATGATACAACCCCCCTCTAAGGTGTATCTACACTGATCAT
This sequence comes from Viscum album, assembly GCA_963277665.1. Classification (NCBI taxonomy): domain Eukaryota; kingdom Viridiplantae; phylum Streptophyta; class Magnoliopsida; order Santalales; family Viscaceae; genus Viscum; species Viscum album. The sequence continues at coordinate 952,535,371 of OY728143.1, read as the reverse complement.
TCTATGACACATGGGTAGAAATTTATGATCAAAAATATAGATATATGATTCTTTGTGTAATTTTAATTATCATGTAATGATTATAATAAAATTCATAAAAGTGGACTGAAAATATCAATCCATTCCCCTAATGAAATGTTTTTAGGCCTTATTATATCTAATAAAACCTCAATGTAGGTTGATAATTGATATCAACATCTAATCTCCTCCAATAACTCATTCTAGAACTAATGATCCTCCATAATCTCATTAGTCATCTCCATATAAAAACATGACAAAATTTAGAGTCAATGATTTTCTTTATTATTAATAAAGAATTTGTTGCCAATGTTTTCTTTAAAAATTATTAATTATCATAATCATGAACCAACAACTATTGAAGTTATAACAAACCTCATTTTTAGGGTCAATATACTTATCAACTATGCCAAAATGATCATCGTTCATTACCTTCATGCCTATCATTGTGTAGTATTGTCATGAAAAGGTGTATTATTGAAATATATCATCAATAGGGAAAAATTATTATTCCAATACCATCAACACAAGCCTGAACTGTCTAGTATGAGGCTCTCCCCACTATATTAGTGGGATTAAGTGATAAATATAATTTAACATATCATCATTATGAGTTTTCAAAACCTTAAAAATGGAATCCATTGTGATCTAGATCCTTGGTATGGAAAAATTTGTTGTCCCCTCAAACAATAGTTCTTAGATAAATTCCCCATTGTGATTATGGTAAAAAATGGGTAGAACCTCAATAGGTGTAGACCTTGAAATCCAAAACTCCAATATTTGAAGGGAAATTTTAATACATTATGAAAATAATTTCAATAAAATCCAAAAATATCAATATGTTCATAGAATATATAATTTAGAATTTAAAATATTTCCTTTTGATAACTTTTTTTCTATCCCAAAAATAGTTCACTTAACACAAATAATGAACAACATATATAATAATTTAAACACTATGTGATGCATTGTTGAACCAAATTATATATTCAAATAAATTTTATATGTTCTCACATTAGTTAGTAGATGATCGTATTCCTTTCATAAGAATGTGTAGACTATTATACCCTATCTTGGTTCTCTTTCATATTATATCGAACTCTAATACCTATAAAATTGTTTCCCTTTTATTTCTAAAGTTTCAAAAAATCTATAGGTTCCTATAGCTCAAATTAATCTAATATATCATTAATATTGAATATATACTACTCTATTATGACATATCCCTCTCTATTACCCTCCCATGATCAGTTAAAATAATGAGAGTGATCCCAAAAACACACCTTCAATATGCAGCAAATTAAAAATAGAATAAAAGGATGTCATCACACAAATGAAATGAATTACCATCTAAAGAACATTGTATAATGATATATAATAAATTAAATCTATAACCATGAATACTCTAATACACTAATTAAATGACAATAAATTTAATAAATTAATGAATTTAATATAATATAAGTTTAATGTGGGGAGACTATTATTGTATAAAATACCACTACCCCTCAATATGGATAATCACTCAATCGCGCAATATAAATCAGTAGTACATAAAGTTGTCCTCATATAAAAACAATCCTTTTATCATCCTATTTTATTGATTTAACATGTCTCAAAACCTTTGGAAACATGATCCCATAACCATAAATAAAATATTAGTGGTGATTATATCAATAAAATCAGTATATAATCCCCAAATGGTGAAAAAATAAGTCAATATCATCCATGTATACTAATTAATGTACTAAATTTATAATACATAGAAATTTCCTCATATCTCAATACTTCCTAAATAATGTCTAGGTCAAACCATATATACTACAATATATCATCCCCAAAACCACATTATATATTATTTAAAAGTCAATATAATCCCAGAAGTATATATATATAATTATTTATTACATTTAACTCATTAATGTGGGTTGTTCTAAATATAATCACAAGAATCGATCTCCAAATAAAACAAATTTATAATCTAATATGCACCTTCAAAACATAAAAAGATCCTAAAAACAATATGCCACTTTCTAGTACACATATCAATCAAATTTTACATCCAACAAAACCAACTATCATAAAAACACCACATCCATATCAATTAAAACTATTCAGTAAGGTGAGATAAGACATACAAGACGGGTATTTGATTTTCCCACTAACAAACCATATGTTGGGAAACACGTAAGATAATTTTACTCAATTACTGGTTATGTACAAAATAGAACTCCCATAACTAAATTAATATCATAAATTCATTAATGTATGAATTACATAATATCATAGACCAAATCAAGTGATAACATGATTTATCACCACAAACTAACTCCCACAAACTAGAACCTACAATAATAATATCTAATTTAATTCCAAAACCAATTTTTAGTTCAAAGTAACTAGTGAGTTTAGAGAGGTAACACAACGAAATTAGTCTAATTATCCCACTAATCCATTGGATATTGAGTCATAAGGTACTATACCATCTAAACATGCCTAATAACATAATTTAAAATCCCAATAAAACAAAATCCTCCACCTAGAAGATGATCCTATGAAGAACTAGTTATATGTCATTATTACTAGAAATCCAACACATCAATAAATTTCATTGAGAATAAAACCCTTCAAGTTAATCATATTTAGTCACACAGGATATTAAATGACACATTGATCCTTTTCCAGGAATAATTCGATCAACATATACTTGTAAAAATTGAATCATTTCATAGTATACCAATTATAATAGCACTCGGGTCTTTTTTTAAACACTCTACAAATATAAAATAAGAGGGAACAGAATATTGTGTCATCCTTTATCATAACATAACACAAAACTTGGGCACAAATCCCAATTGAAACATAATTATTGAAAAATGTCAAAACATTAATACGAAATTTATAATTAATCATAATTCCTAGTCTATTTATATTCTATAAAGATTAAATATCATTGTCATGGTAGGATAGATGTATAATGCTATCAGTCACCACAACAAATCACATTATTAATATCAAAATCTAAAAGACTATATTCTATGATCATTTTACTCATTGGATGTTCATAAAATATCAAATTGAGGAAAAAATAATAAAATCCTATTATTTTCTAATTCATTTATTGATATGATCCATCATAATTACACTTTTGATTACCAATTACATAGAGATTCATCAAACATTATATTTATCACAACAACATGTAGACTTCTCAATCATAAACACATGTAAAAAACATCTTCTATAAATTTTATCATCTTTTTAGCAATAAATCACTCAGTAAAGAAAATCATTTCATTATACATAATAATGGAGATTCACAGACACCCATAGAAATTCACTAATCCAGATCACCACTAATTATTATGTTTAAAATATTAATTCCCTAAAAAACCCCTTAAATTAATGTAATTGTCCATTAAAATATCAACAATCCCAATCTATGAAAATATTTATTAATATCAATTATATATTTCTCAAAATCACACAACAACCCCAATCTGTCGAAAAGTTGTAAATAAACATTATAAATAAGCTTTATAATTTTTTGCGGAAAATTATAAGTATTTAAGATGGGTTTGGTGGATTTTTTAGTTATAAAATAATTAATTTTGTGATTATATATATCATGATGAATAATTTAAGAATAATTTAAGAACATATTGGTCAGAAAAATATCATATTAAAATAGTTATTTATTACCATTTGATTTATATATTGGGATAAAGATACAATGTTTACGGAAAAAAATGGGGATCATACCTCAATGATATGTTATTATTTTTATGTTCCATTATATAGGATATCACAAGGTGATTAGTTCTTGGTTTTTATTCCATGAATTAATATTTTTAATTATTGGGTTATTACAACTTATAAATATGTTTAAATATTAGGGTGCAATGATAAATAAATTTTTGAATGTTAAATTTGAAAATTGGATAAGTCATGGATTATAAGTAGTGATAAATGAGAAAAGGAAACCATTACATAATTATATTGGATGTGGTATAATGATTATTTAGTTGAAAGAAATTATCAAATTAAGTTTTATTAATTATTTTTAGCTATTTGTATGATTTCATAATGAGATTCGTTATGCCCAAATTATTAAATTGGTTATAAACATTCCTAAATTAACATAAATTCATGTAATTAAAACTTATAAAATTATATTTGAGTTTTCTAATGACTTCAATATAAGTGACTCAACCAAATATTGGGTAGTGGGAATAATGTAGATGATTCTTGAAATTAGAACATCATTTTGTTAACTGAAAAGGAATGATAAATTTTGTTTGATGTCCGTGATTTGATCTGAATAAGGACGTAATATATATTGTTTGTGTAGAAAAATTATACCTTTGTTTTTTGAATTTGAATTCAATAACAAAATAATATCAGAGTTGGAAGTGAATAGTAATTCAAATGTGGTTATTTTAGTAAGAATATTAATTGATCAGATAATATTTTCCATGATTTTTAGTTTCATGTTAATTTGTATTATGTGAAAGAGCACACAAAATTTTAGGGGAATTAATTTTTAACATTTTAAAGATTATAATCTATTCAAATTAATTCATAAAATTTTCCTATTCAATTTTTTAGTCATGGGTATTTTATGGTTATTTTATTTAAATATTTATACATATTTAATCGGTGATATGAAAAGCATTGTTTTCACCCGTGAGTGACTTTTCCTATGATCAAAATTCGAAACATAGTTTAGTTTAATTTAATATATTATCACTCTTCTGAATCAAATGAAATGATTAGGTGGATTGGATCGATTAACATATTATGTTCTATTAATTGTTTTTTATAAAAATGGAAAAAATATTAAATTCACCATGAAAATAATGTCGAGTTGTAAAATAAAAAGTATATATGAAACTAGAATGAGGTGTTTATTCTTGGGTAATATCATCATAATTTGTATGATATCTTATGTTGGTGTGTGACATGAATCCATTATCGATTTTATAAAAATCTATTATTTATCATATGTTAAATATATTTATAGTTGAATCCCTATGTATTTCATATAGAGGAGTGTAAAAAAATCCTTTTTCAATTTTCATTCATGTTATGGAAAGGGGGATTTTTTAAAATTGTTTTATTTTAAAAAAAATGAATGAAAGAAATATATAGATTAAAAATAGAAATAATAGAAGTTTTATCAAGGTAGGGTTTGTTGTTTTAAATGGATATATTGTATTTGTTGACAATAAGGAAGATATAAATTGTGTTGAGGTGATTTAAATTTATTGATAGAGAAATATTATTAGTGGATTCCATATTAAATTACAAGAATGTTTTGAAGATTAATAATTGATGAAATCATTTTAAGAGTTCAAGAAAAATTATAAATTCATATATGACAGTTAGGGAACAAATCTAAAAGTCTAATAACATGTGTTAACTGACTTTGGATAATGGACATTATATATATCATGAAAAATATGTTGAATGGAGTTTATAAAGAGGACATGAAAAAATATATTATTTGTTCACGAATATTATTATATTACATTTGTGTTGAAAGTTTTATGATAAAAAACGATAAATTTGAGATGTTTTCCTACCATATGATGTATGAGAGAAAATTTTAATAAAAATTTAGTGGATTAGTTTGAAAAATAATCAAACCATAGGCCAATAAAGGAACAAACTAAACCACATAATTTGGAACATAGTATGCCATGTGGGAGAAAATTCAACCATTCTAGCCTTGGTTGCAATGGTGGAGTCATTTTCCAAACATAGTCTATAAGGGGTGAATTTATGGTGTGCGTGGAGAAGATCCCACATGGGTTAGCATGCTATAAGTAAGAGGTAGTTATCCCAAACAATGTAGGGTGGCATGGGAAGAACTGAGGAGGCTACCACCTCCTATCTCGCTTTTTAGCCAGTTTTTTATGCCTATTTTATAATCACTTATTTGAATTAAATCCACTAATTTGATATAGAATCCATAGAGGTTGTTATTTTATATATCTTCATAGAATGATAATCATATTACACCATCCGATTAAATTGATAAGTGTCATTCAATCAAAATTTATGCCTTCTTCATCCTTTGAAAACCCCAGTTTGGCACTAGATTGATTTTGTGCAATACATTGGTAGAATATCAACAATGAGGAATAGATCTTCCTTAATAAGTAATGACATATCATGAACATTCCAACATAATGTGTCTTTGTTCATGATAGATAGAGCAACCACATCTACCAAGGGGAGTAACCATATAAAGAAAGTATGATCAACCACATGAAAACAATGTGAATCTACCATGATCTTCATATAGTATGAAAAATTACTATATATATGTTATTTTATCAACTATAAAGATTTTAATTCTACAAGAAGGCCTTGATCAAATACATGACATACTATTAGACGAATCATCCTTGTAGTTTGTTCACAACAACTAACGACATGAAGTAGAGGTAGGCACATCAGAATCTGGTAAGTTTGATATTAAAATTTTCCTAATTTAATGAGTCTTTAATTCACATAATATAGAGAACGTGAGTATGATTACATTCGTGTGTGGTATTTTCCTCTACGTAGATGTCTCAAACACATGACATCATTAAATCACATTATATGCATGAATTTTCTTGTGAATTCATGTTTATTAGTGGATTAAAATGGGAAAAAATTATATTAATGATGATTTGAAAATATTCATGAGGAAATTATTGTGTCAATAGACATATATATACTTGGTATTTAATAGAAGGAATAATTATATGGATATTATTTAAGAATCCAATAAAAATAACATCATGTTTATTCTATATGAAAAAATATAGAAAATGAGGTTATTTATTATCCTTCTAAATAAGTGATATTTTCTAATCATTTTAGGTACATAAAATAAAACTAAATGATGAATTATAATTTAGGATAATTTAAAATAATTAAAATAATAATAACTTATTACAAATATATGTAGTCGGGGAGAAGATACTAGAGGATTCTAGATCTTAATCTTTAGGAATTTAAATGAAAATATTTAATATAATTTTATTACAGTTTTTGATGATGAATATAACCGCATATAAATGTTAATTATATATTCGTGAAATATATTAATGACATTTTTTATATATTTTATAATTCTTGTTCATAATGAATGTTCATTCTGAGAGACTGATACTTCCTATAGGAAGGAATAAATATAATCCCATGTCAGGCCCCCTAATGGAGACACAAATATGTATTTGTAGAATGAGGAGAACCAAATCGCTCTATATCTCATGTAAGGGAGTGTAAATATTAATAGATAAATTTAAGAATCTTATAAAGATAATTAATGTCTATAAATAAAACTATGATTCAATATGTTCATAAAGTAAGATCATCTAATGATAAAGGTGTTCTTTTTTCTACTGGATCAAATATGAATATGGAAGAATAATATTTTGACTGGGTTGTACATCATGTTTTTAAAATGTCTCATAAATGTGTTTTATAACCATTCAAGGAAGTGAATGATAGTTAGGGTTTCTAAACAATGAAGGTAAACGAGATGGTTGCTAGGGTGTAGAACCAAGATCAATAGTGGGGGTCAAATTCCATGGTGTATGACCTATTATGTCCAAATCCATTATACCTATAAACAATATTACAGTATAGAATCAATGTTTGAGTTTCTAACCAACATGGAAAGGAGAACATCTTAGTACTAAACCCTATAAATATTTTATATTTTCCTCTCTATTATTACTACTACTTACGAGGTGATATAGAGATATAATGTTTTGTGGATTGATAAATTTAATTGGTTTGACTAGTTGAGTTCATAAAAAGAAATATTTCTTAAAAAAAGGATATAAATTCATCCCCCCATCAATGGTAAAATGTCATGGTCATCTTCAAGTTATATCAAATTGATGATTCCTATAAATATTTAACAAGAATTAAATATTTGCTATATAAATTTAGGGATCAGTAAGAATGTACCAAATTCTAATGATACTAATAAGGATTTCAATGAAGTAATTTACATTAAGTCAGTAATGTTAAAAAATTATAATGTAAAAAAGAGATCCAAATGATTTTAAAAAATGACAGTATTATAATGGTTATAGAAACTATTCCAAAAACTATCAAGTGAATAATATTATGAGAATAATAGAGAAAGTTGTTACATAATCAACAAGTAATAAATTTTCTAAAGAAATCAATATCTTTACATTTGTTGAGAAATATAATAAGAAAAATTATTATATTAAGGAAAAATCTGTTTTTAATTACTGTAAGAACTATATATTTACGATGTACAATCATGAGATGATGGTAAGATAAATTGTGAATAATATGATTCAATAGGAATAATAATTGGTTGAGGCATAATCAATATGTATTATTGCTGAAAATAATTTCAAAATTTTCATATTTGATTTAAAAATTTTAGTTCAAGAAAATAGATAATGATCTCAATGTTATGAGAAGAATGGTTCAATATAACAAGGTAAATCTATAAGAAATAAATTTGAATAAAAACTATTTATAATAGTTATGGCACTAAAACACTATTTTATGAGGTTTAGACAAAAAAATGAGTGTAATAATTCCAAATTAATGGGGTAAAAATATGTTCCATAAAAACAACAACCCCTATAAAAAATAAGTTTTAACCATAATGAATATGCCCCCCAAAAAACTCAAGAATTATTTATTCTATGGGTGTAATATCTGTGTTTAAATGTCTATATCGGTTTTTACATATGTTATAAGAAAAAAATAATTCACATGTTTTATAATGTGTCTTTTCCAATGAATAGAAAATATCTAAGGGAGATTTGTGGTGAGAAACTGAGGGAAAAAGATGAGATAAATCATGCAGTTACCAGGACTACATCAAATCTATCCACCTAGTACAATATTGTGAAAATTAATGTAGTATATGGTATATGTGGTGACAAAATTATTAAAGCTAATTATTTCATGAAATATTTACTAAGAGATGTATATTATTTTGTGAAATGGAAAAAATTCAAAATATAATAAAAATAGTCCTCTAAAAAAGAATATATCAAGAAGAATTGTAAGAAGCCCAAAGAAACTTGTTAAACAAAGAAGGAGCTATTGATTATTTATCATTCCCAAATGGTTAAGGATAAGAAAATGAAGAAACTATAAGTTATCTTAGATTATAATTCAACCATACATTCTGACATAAACAAATTATGATTATTCCTCCACAAGAGTGGATTAAAAAATTCAGAATAATTATGGGAGGTGTGAGAAAATTGGGATTCATGTAGTGGATTGAATGAACATATTAACATACCAAAAAAATGTATTATGTAGAATCAATAATAAGGAATAATATTTTTCTTTTCACCTTGGGTGGAGAATCAAACTTTTTTGCACATGAATGAATATAATGAGAAGAAGCTAGGAAAGTAACTTGTTAAAGTTTTTTATTAGAGAAACACCCATATTTTATTGAAAGAGTGTCATTATTTGAGAGGAATATCTTAGCCTCAGTGTTAATTCTGAGGAACCAAGATTCAATCTAGAATTATGGGATAATATATACAATTGAAGGAATGATCTACGAAATTCACACATATTACAAATATTTATTTTATTAAATATATTTTTTAGTGGAAAATATTAGTTAATAAATGTTTTAGATTATGTGAGTGGTTTCATCTTCCTCTATATATTTCTAAAAATTATGTTGAAGTGTGTGTTTCATATTATTTTAATTGATAAATAAAATTTTAACATCTCCATGAATGAATTTTCTGATCATTGTATCAACTATTTGTGAAATTTTAAGCAACATAGACTACCTTGGTTATTTATAGATTTTCCAACATTAAGATTAATCATATATATGTAGATTATACTAATTAAAGGCACTTTGATAAGAAAGAATATGCATTTTGATCCTTCTCTCAATGAATAAATTAGTTTTTTTAGGTTTGATAAAGCGATCATAGAGAATTTATTATATAATTGTGACTGAAATAATATGTGATGAGAGTAGCCTTAAATTTACCTTTATTTTTATTTTTAATAATTGGAGAATAAATAATACATAGGACCACACACACATAATAAAATTTATGGAAATTGGTATTGCTAAAATATATAAATGGAGATATTATTTTACCAAATGTATATAAATTATTTTTTTAACATTGAATATCACCTTAGTGATTAGGTGGTTTCAATAAGTGGTTGGTAAAATATTAAATGATGTTACCATACTAAATGGAAAGAGTGTTTTAAGGATGTTATCTTAATGAACTTATTTACTGAAATTAATGAAAAAGTGTCCATTCATATATAATTATTAGATTACTCATATTAAAGAATAATTATATAGTAAAATAGAGTTTCAAGAGTGAACATTGCTAGAAACATGAAAATATATTTAATGAATTTTATGAGAATGATATGAAAAATATATTATATTTTCATGAAGATTATTTGATAAGAATTGTGCTAAAAATATAAAGATTAAAGGAAGAAGAAATTTGAGAATTCTTCATATCATATGTGGAGTACGAAAAATTTGGATCAATATTTTTAAGTAATTATTTCAAAAAATGGGCTAACGATAGGCCAACTAATGAAGTAGCTCAACTACACATGTGGAAAAAATTCAACAACATGGAATACAGTTTGACATATCCATCCTTGGAATTCCTAGTGAAGGTATAACCAACACATAGGTTGGAATGGGTGATCACAAGGGCTTCATAACTTATGTCACAATCGGGTTAGTGTGTTGGTAGTAAGAGCTAGTTAACATCTCAAATTTATGGGTTGAATGAGAGGTAACAAAGTGGAAACCTAATGATTTATGTTTTGTTTTGTCTATTTTTTCCACATATTGAGTAATTAAGAAGAAATGTTCAATATTCCATGTTAATGTGGGATCTATGATGTTTCATCTACTATATATCCTCTTAAAATGACACACATATAACATCATTCATCTAATATGATACATAACTGTTGTCATATCAAAAATAGTTCTATCTTCTTATTTTTCAAAGCATTTCATGACTTTGGATCAACTAGGTGTGCTTCATAGTTATATGATCTCCAATGAGGCATTTATGTACTAAAATAAGGCATTACCTACCTTGAACTATCAGACCAGATGTTTCTCCTTTCATAATAGATGGAAGTATTGCTGGTAAATAGAAGAGTGATCGCATAATTAAATATGATTGATAGCGTGATAAATTGTAGATCGATCATGAACTTCCAAAATTCTTAAATTTGTCAATTTTTTGGGAATTTCATCAACTTAACATGTTTAATTTAAAACAATAAGAATGTGGTTTACTGCATTACATACTATGAGGTGAATCAACAACGTAGTGTTTTCATACAAACTGACCCACTGATGAATAGTCATCCACTGATGAAGCTAGTATGTTTTATATATAGTTTCAACTAATTTCAATATTCTTATATACGCATAAACCTAAGAACCCAAATATTACGACATGCACACATGATTTTTTTATCTATGTCAATCAAAGATATAATAGACATGTGAGATCGTGAAATCAAGTTACATTCTTTTAGTTACATATGTTTTCAAGTGTATTAATATATTAAATTCAAAAACATGTTATTATAATAATGATGCATGAGTAGTATTTAGGTAATTTAAGTGGCTAAGTACATGCATGAAATAGGTATCGAGTACTAGGAATAATTATATGGAGAATAATTGACAATCTATGGGAAATAATGGTGACTATTTTCTATGTCAATAAAATATAGAGAGTGAGGTTATTTATTAACCATGTGATGAAGTGAAATTGGATAATAATTTTAGGTATATAAAATGAGATTAAATGAGGAATTATAATACTTGATCCACCAAATGATTTAAAATGAAATTAACATTCTAATTTATATGCAGTTAAGAAGAATATATATTTAGAGTCTAGATTCTAGTATTTGTGTATTTAAATTAAATTCTTTGTAACTATATTATTTCATATTTCTACGATAAGGAAAACATCATATAGGGGTGGATTATATATTTATTTATGAAAATAAATATATATTTTTTAATATTTTATAACTATTATGTGTATTGGAAGATCATTCAGAGAGACCAATACATTATGTATCAAGGAGAAAAGTATATATGGTGTTGGGAGCCCTTAAAGGAGTCACACCTGATTATTTTTAGACTAAGAAGAACAATATTATTCCAAATCTAGTTTTAGGGACTTTCAAGACCATCATATCTTTTCATGAAGATTCCTAAGAACTTGAAGGTGTACATGATCATGTATGATCCATTATTCTCATGGAGGAATATCATCTTATGAAGAATGTGGTCTTTCTGCTATTAGATAAAATTTGAAGAAGGAATTTGGAGCTTCTGACTAATGTGTATAACTAATTTTTAAAGATTCTTTTGGTCAAGTTGTATAAAAATTTTAGGAATAAGAGAATGGATGCAATGTCCAACCAGTTGATATAGATGAGTTAATATTTATAGTGTACAATCATGATCAATTATAAGATCGAATATCGGAGTGTATAAATTGTTTCTTACAAATTCTATTAACCTATAAAGAACATTATATGCGAGATTCCATTTTTGGGTGTCTAACTAACATGGAATAGATTTTTTCATCATATCAAACATCTTAAATAATGTTTATTTGTGCTTTATATTATTATTATTATTATTATATACGAAATGAGAAAGAGTGTTAATGTTAAGAATATTATGAACATTAACAGATACAATAGGTTGAGTTAAAAAGGAATGAATTAATAAAATAAGACCACCAATTCACCTCCCCCCTCCATCTCAATATGGTCTATCGACATAGTTAACATCATCGTTGGTTGTGTAATTTTAAGTAAATACTTTTCTCTAATTTATTCAACTCTTTACTCTATTATCTAGTATGTGAGAGGATCTGTGATTACTTTAAATATAAATATTATTTAAATAGTGAATGTGGTGATATTACATAATGAGATATTATATTGGAATAACTTACTTTTGATGTTAGAGAGTGTTATAGTGAATCACCCAATATTTACTTAGGGAATATGATGTTAGGTATATTCTTCCAAAACAATTAAGTGTTTCCACTACCACTTCTATGCATGTAGATAGTCATTGAGTAATTCATGACTTATACCAGGTTTATTCCATCAAATATATATTTGAATCAAGTAGAAAGAGATAACGGATTATTAAACAAATAAATAAAAATTGAAAAATTGAAACCAACTAAAATTACATCATATTAAAAGAAAAGGAATTTTTTATAGAGACCAGTTAACAAAAGTTAGATAATTTCATTTAGTGAAATGTAAATACTCAATAATTAAAAATATAAAACATCCCCTTCCATAATCACCCTTAATTTTACCCTTATATATAAATGGAAACATATATGAATGGGGAAGAAAAAGAAATTATATAACTAAAAAAATAAAAAATGAAAATTAGTAGGACTTCTACATGTGAACTCTTTTCATATCCCACTCAATCTCACTATCAAACATTTGAATGAAGGTGGAGAGGAATTTTTTGAATTAAAATTTGAGGTGTAATTTTCCCTTAAAATAAACCCATAAAAAGTTTATGAGTGTTTGGTATAGTATATGGATAAATATTGGAAATTGGTATTCATTATAGTTTTTCCTCTATAGTTTTGACATGAATTTTCAATTTATCAGTGTATTTCAACATGTGTAGTTGATTTTATGACAATTTTACATTAAAAAACTGTTCTTTGAAAATAGACTATTTATCTTCCTCTGGTTTCACAAATCCATCAAATGGATCAAAGACTGGTTTTTTTATGATACATAATTTACATTTTTTCAACATAGTCATTTTTTAATTCCTAATGTAATATTTTCAATTAGAGTATTGTATCTTGAGGTATTCATCAATAAATAAAAGTTATTCCATTCAATCATGAAAAAAAATTATAATTATTATAATTTATTTGTGACCATTATGGATCAATTATTCTCTTGGTCCAATCGATATTAATTTATCCCACTATCAAAATAAACCTATAAATTTTTTATCAATTTAAATTATTATATATGAAAAGTTATGGTCAAAATATCAAATTATAAATAAAAATTAAAAAATAAAATTATTTCATATTCATAATTATTCTCAAAAAACCCCTAAAGAGAAATAAATATTCAATTTAACATAATATGAATAAATGGTGGGGATTAAATCATTTATATCCATGGAATAGTGACAAAAATTATATCTGTTTGTGTGATATTTTGGTGATGTATTTAAAAAGACTTATAAAAAATAAAATATTAATTCATTAATTATCTTTAATTATAATATCACCATTAATATTCATCCTTCATGCATAATTACAAGAGGTAAGGGTTTTTAGAGGTGAAAATTTCCATGGAGGTATCCTTTTATATTAGGGACGCCTATTAAAGGATTTATGGATTATTAAAAATAATGTATAGTTTATAAATTTTATTCCCTTAATTCAATCAAAAAATTATATCATTTTATTTCATTACCAAGAATCTTAATCATGGAATAAATTTTTAATATTTTGTTCCATATTTCAAAACAAATCCACCTCCATTAGATTCATTGAAATAGAAATGAGAGGATATTGAGTAATGTTATTTAGTTTTTTTAAGGATGTAATATCAAATTTTTTTATAAATTTTTTTTAGAATGAATCAATAACCATATAATATATTTCTAAAAACCACTTATTGATAAAAATATAACCCCTTTGGAATCATTCTTATAGTTGTTGTAGATTTTGAGAACATCTAGAAATATTGTTATTCACATCTTGACTAATCTCTAGATTTTGTGTTATATAGGGTTTCATTGATTGAAAACAATTTTATATATTAGTTCAAAAGGGTAAAACACCCAAGGTTATAACGTTTAGTGTAAATTGATAATGTTAATACATAGTAAACATCCATGCATGATGGAAAATGATATGGAAGGGTGGCATTGGTTAGAGAAATTTGTTAGAGAAACGTGTGTAGTAAGATCACAAATTTTATGGAAAGGATAGGGCCACATCAACCCTAGATAATTTATAGACACTAACATTTTAACTTGATAGTGCTATTAACTTCATTCACATGATCTTGTAGATCATAGAAATCAGAACATGTCATGTTATCCCAAACTTACTTTCCGATTGATTAGATGATGATGGGTTCAAGAACATGTTCACATCAATCCATAAGACCTATACAACCCATTCCTTGGTATGTGAGATTAGAAAGTGTAGGATCACATTAGTGACAAGAAAAGGTGGTGGTCATAGGGATATGGAAAATTAGTGAGGGAATTTCGAAATCTTATTTGGGAAATTAATTATGTTGAAATATGTACAATCTCCCAAACACTATGGAACCTTTTATAGGGTATTCAGTGAAAATTTGATATGTTATCAAAGTTATTAATGATAAATAAGTAGAAAAAATATTATTATAAAATAAGAATAATTAAATAATGAAGAATATATTGATTTGGTGTGCTTTATCACTTCAGATATATGGCTATTAGTTAAATGAATGGAACATGAATAGTAAAATATAAATTTTCTATTCTAGTATTGTTCTATTGTAGGTTATCATGTTTAATAATTATATTATTTTATTGAATAATAATAATATGATGATGTGTTGTGCTATGCTTAGTGAGAATCTTAATTTACTAACATGGATGAAACACTTAGGTTATGATTGGCTAATATGTTGATAGTCCAATAGGGATTATTAGTGGTTCAATGATGAGGGGAAATGGAATAATTATGATTTATGATTATTTTTCCTAAATCATGTTTAAATATCTTAATGAGATTAAAACAATTATGATAAAATAATGAATATTTATGAGGATCATTTGTGATCAGAGTGAAATTGAATAATGAAATGGGATGGTGGTTTCCAGCATGGTGTCATTAATTCCAATGTGCTAAAAACTTTTTAAATTTTGAAATAAAAAATAACTATAACAGCTAAATTTTTTATAGTAATTCGAGTACTGATGATACAATACACAAATAAGGGGTGCAAGAAATATAATGAACTTATAGCCAGGGAAATAGGCATAGTTGAAAGAAAAATACATATAAATTATAAAGAATAATGAATAAGGAAAACTATTGAGAAATTGAACATCCAAGTTAACGAAATAATGAGGAAAAAAAGATATGAATGCACACTCGTAATGCTGTTAGAATCTAGTCTATGTGAATCAATTTTTTTCATTAAACACTATCTAATCACTATCCTTTTCTTTCCTTAGGGTTATGTGCATCTTGTAACATAGAGACTAGGAACCTAACTAAAATTTTAAATATAGTATGAAACTCACCCAATTGTCATTGACAGAATTATAGACTAGTTCATGAATTAGAAACTCACTCATCCAATCCAAATATATTAGTAATACACAATGAAATTGGAGGATAAATATAGATGAAAATAAATAATCCACAAAACCAACATGAATATCATTAAAAATTAAAATACATCAAATAAAAATAAACCTTAATTAACAAAACCATGAAATAGAGAATACCATATCCTATTAACCAAGAGAGGGTGAAACAAATCCTAAATAATCATATGTATAAACCTTCTAACCTATAAAAAATTCTATAAAAGGAACCTCTAGGAAAATTCCGTACTCTAGTGTAGCTCAACTCATAAATTTATAGAAAAATACTCATTTTATATTTCATATCATATATGAATGTATATTTACTTATTTAATTCAATTATAAACATTAGCATGATAAGGTAAAAATATGATTTCAATTTTCTTTGAATCTATTAAAAGAAATATATAAATTCTTCATATAGAGATAGGGAGAGACTTGAATTTTAATATATTGTAGTTATCAGCCTCGTGAAGTGTAATATTTATACATTTTCATGAATCATAAAACACATTAAATCCGTTTTATTCATTTAAGGTCAACTTAGTGAAACTCATCTATCCCACATTCTGATTAGTACTCAAAAAACGTCAAAAATATTATGTCCAAATATTTCCATGGACGAACATTCTTGATAACCTAAAAAATATAAGGATAATGTATCTCATAAAATAAATGAATTTTCAATTCATGGTGAAATATACTACTACTTTGTGTGGATTTCCTCTGAGAATTATCAATGATTTCGTACCTCTTCTATTTACATGGATGTGTGGCGCAATACTTCTCCCTCATGACATGGAACCATATCAATCTCACTATCAACATTCTATATGCACAAAAACGAAGTGACCAAGTGCATTCATATGATGAGATTTATCAATCATAACACATTTTTTCGATTATAAATTATGAATTAATTACCCCAAACATTAATGATTTCTTCCATCGTTCTGAAAATCATTACAGTAGACTAAAATTCATCTTTCATCTTTACTTTCTAGTTATTAATATGAGCTCCATCTGACACTGTAAAAAATTGTAATAACCTGAGTTTTTTCTCCATAAATGAATACTTCATTTGATAGCATTATAGACACACAACACCAAAACCAGAACAATATTGACTATTTCAAGGTATGTATAGAATTCGTAGGTATAAAAAATTGTAATTGAAGTATGAATATATATATATAAACAAAACAAGGATAAATTTAAATATTGACACAAATATTGTAGAAAACATACTAATGAAACATATTTTCTAAAATTTAATTATACTCAAGAATAATATATTTTTATTTGAATAAAAGATTAAAACTAGAGTAATTAGTAAATTTTGGGAAATTATAAGAAGAATATATAAAATAAAAAATTATCTTTCAGAAAAATTTCTCTATATATTATATATTCAATTAAATTTTTTTATAAATTTTAGTATTTGAATTAAAAAAATTAACAACATTTTTTGATTTATCAAGGTCGTGTTCTCTTAGTTTGAAATTTTTAATCTTTTATAATAAGGTTGATTATTAGGTGAATATTTTTAAATAATATTTTTTACAAATAACATGATTTTATGACATTTATAATTTACTATTATGAGTTAAAAATTAATAATAAATTTTTCTAAGGCAAAATATATATTTTCTATGTGATCTTATAATTTCAAATATTATTTTTTTATTTAAAAACCCACTTTGAACATATTAAAATTTACATTATATTTTCAAAATAAATTATTTTTAATAAATTATAAATTTATTATTTAAAAATTATATTTTATACCATTTATGAATTGAATCAAATAAATTTGATCTAAAATTTGGAATCCTTGCATAAATATTATATAATAAAAACCATTTTATTTTTAGGGTTAAATATTTAATTATATAACTAAAAAACTTATTATAGTTATTAAAACTAAATTGATAAAATGGAGAATCATTAGGGGTAAAGGGTTTAAAACATGTCTCTATTTGAATATTGGTGGTATTTCATGTTCTTGTCTCCTCTCCACTCCCTTAGTTATAAATGTTTTTATCCACATTCATTTATAGTGACTTCCCATTGTTAAATTTTTTTTGGTATTTATAAAAATTCCACTCCTCACCTATAAAAGGGGGAAAATATCCTCACATACCCTAAAAACCTATTAATTGTTTCCAACCCACTATAGAAAATATCACAAAACTAGCTCATTGTCATTTTGAGGATTACTGACTCCATGAATTAATGTGTTTAATTTTCCTTCACATCAAAATATAGTTAAATTAGGATTATATTTTATATGTAAACATTATATATACATATATCATTAATATATATCTTTAAAAATATTTTTTTTGAATGAAAAAAATCAATGATCATTATAATGTAATCCATCAATATAAGCAAATTGCACAAAACAAGCTCATTGTCGTTTCATTTTCACAAAATGTTACTAAAACTCACATGTATATGAATTATAACATTATAATTATTTATAAAACATCAATTATTAAACCATATATAGTTTAGAAATGTTGATATTTTGAAGAAAAAGTATGATCAATAGCAATTTTATGAACTTATTTCAAAATCATTAAGATTATTAACACAGCATGTTGAAAAGAGATTACAACAATCTAATATTTAAAGAGAATTATAATTAATGAAACGAAAAATTAAAATATATTTGATTAAGATTCTGAAATAGGTAATTATGATTTTAATATTTAGAATATAGTAGGTTAAATAAATTCAATTGAAATCAAGGGTAAAATGTAAGGGACTTGGTAACTCAAAATCTTGTCGTTGAGTTATAAAATTTCATATTAAACATCATTATTTATAGACCTTCCATATTAAATGATTCTATATTCATATTTCTATGGTAAATGATTCTTTGATCCAAACCCATTTCCATGAAATGTTTTATTTAAACTTTTTTAAAAGATAATTTTTAAAAATATACTAGTATGTATGATTTTTATAATGATGAAATCAAAATGTTTTCAAAAAACTTATTTTCATGACTTGGTTTTCATTATCATAAAATGATCTATACCTAGTGAAGTTATTTTTCAAATTCCTACCTATAATTTATGTAATTATTGGATTATATTTGGTTTATCATATTTTTAGTATTAAAATATTTAATTCATGATTTCAAACCATTTGGAAGTTTTATGAAACTAATTTTATTTCTATTTGTTATTTATTAAAAGTGAATGATTTCAATTTTGATGGTCAATAAACCCATTCAGTTCCCATTTATTCATTATGATATGATAATGATTGAATTTATTAGGAACACATATGTATTGATGATGAAATTTTGGGTCTTATATCTCCCATCAATGCATAGAATTAAGCATATATGTCATGAGATGGTCAGGAATATGCATAAAGAGCTTGTTCAGACAAGTGTGGCCGTGAAGGGTTTTATGACTTCTCCAGGTGTGGAAATGAATAGTTTTTTCAAATAATAATGGTAATTCTAAGTTGCTCACATAGGTTTTCCTATGTTTATGGTTGGGACATATTTCTATTTTTCCATCAAATTATTCCCAATTTTTAAAATACTTTTCTTCTGCATAAAATTCCAGGTTTTAATAATTATTCTATATTCTAAATTCTTTCAACAATTTTATGTGATGATAAAAAGTTATATGAATATTTTGATGTTCTTTTATACATGAAAATTAATTTATTCTTTCATAATGATCGTTTTTAGATCCCATTCCACTATTATATTCTTTATTATTATAATCTAAGTCCTCTTGATGATTTATTATGATATTTATGACAACCTCATGGTTTCCTTCCTTATATGATATATTTATCCTTTACTAAGTATCTGATATCACCACATTATGAAATTTTTAATCCCATGCTTATAAATATTATTATATCATGTGATATATGTAGGAAAGGGTATAAAGTAGCATTATTATGGAAAAATGTACATAGGTTTTGTAAAATAAGATGTTTACATAACTAATCTCTAAGACACTAAACATTTAGGTATTTTGGATTTATGACGATTTATGTGATGTATTATTTAAATAATAATAATAATAATATATTATGTATTTCATATTTATTACGGGTTACTATAGTTGGTATCAAATCATGTTTTAGAAATTTTTTGATATTAGTTTAGATAACTTTAGTCCAATCCCAATGGAAAAGTATAAGGGTTGAATCTCAAAATAGGATAACATCCTGATGTTCTGGTAAATTATTTATTATGTGGTTATCCTAGAAATTTCACTCTCTACTAGATAATACAAGTGGATGCAATATTTTTCATAGTTTTACCTATGGGTAATAACCCCATGGAGGGAATGATGGGTATTAACTCAACCATGACCTAGTGCATGATAATGTGGACTGAATCCAAACTTACTTTGACACTCTCATGGGATGTGATTTTAATAATAACATTATCTTTAAAAATATATAAAGGATTTGAATACATATAACTACTTCAGTCAGAATTCCAGCCATATATAATTTGGATTGAAACCAAGAGATTCAGAGATTAATGTACGCATTTCATTTATGAAATTCAATTTATATGTTTGTAGTTTCCTTTTATGTATAATCATTAATTTATTTTTACTCACTCTTTGTTTTAATTGAGTCAATTTAATGGTGGGAACTCAAAAGAACATATCTAAAAATGGGTTCAACTTCTAATGTGGAGCTTATCCCAATAGGAATCCTTATGAGATTGTGATTAGAATGAAAACCCACATAAAATTATCACCCAACTACCTCATGCTTTGGGAAATAACCCATATCATATTGAGATCCCAAATTCACCACATAGGGATAAAATTACTATCGATTCACTTATGATACAGTATCTAACATCCTTTAACAGATCTTGTATTCTACTTGTTGTTAAGACGTGGGTCAATGTAATGGAAAATATATTTTTTGTTCCCCAGTTCCAAGACCAAAAATATATCATTTTGGTAGTATCTCTTTTAGTAGTAGATGTTTCTCAGTGTTGAGGTCCCATATATAATACCATGGAAAATAAAGATATGAACTCTCTGTAATGGGAATAGTTTAAGAATAATATTTTTGCTGTGTTTTTTCCATGGACTCTTCAAAAAAATGGATTTTGAATACTTTTAATTGAGGTAAAAAAGGGATTAATCAAGACTCTTCAAAATAAATGTGAGGTATGAGTCTTGTATTATCTCTAATACTAATTAATAAAATCTATCACTTCTTTACTAGCTTAATTACTAGTCATTAAATTGAATTATACATAAGAGAATTCAGAAGATATAAATAGATTATTATATGGTCTCTTAAGGGTTATATGGAAACTGAAACCTCTCATTATTCTACGGAATATAAATGGAATATCGAGAATCAAGTAAGAATTAATGATTAGATACATAGTGGAATGAAATCTTAATTTACTACATATAATAAAGTTGGTAGAAATCACTGATGTACTTATCTCAAGGGATCATGATTTTTTTAGTTGACTTGAATCAGGAAACTGAGCCTATAACTATCAAACCAGAGTTAAGATGCGATTAATGAAATAAAATATACGAGTGATCCTGCTTATTATCTACATGCACTAAAATTCTTCATGACTAAGGAATTCCAACATTATGAAAATCAATTCCCCAACCCTCTGTATAATTATTAAAATAGGATATTTCAACATCCCAAATAGAGGAAATATGGAAGATAATTCATCACCACTACCATTGAGGTAGATTATAACAATGAAGTGTTGTTAGGTAAACATTATATCTTCTCAATATTTCTTAATTCCAAATTTGATTCTAGTTCATCACATTATTTAATATCACACAATTTTTATAATAATGTCAAATCACTACCCTATGTAATGGATATTGTAATATTAGGGAGAATAAATTATGGAACAATGATTATGTATAACATTTAAAATTATGTTTTGGTAGAAATTTGTGGGAGGATAGTTCCTGAAAATCTAATTGTTCTTCCTATTATTTAATTTGGAATAATTTTTTGTCTCGATTGGATTTTATTTTATAAATAAAACTTAAAATGTAGAAATAAGGAATTATTATTTAATATACCATGTCATTCCATAATCACGTATCAATGAAAGTATAATAATGAACTCCCTATGGAATAAAACTCTTTAATACATGGGATGATATCCAATAACTGGGTAATATTGGGTAAAATGGTCAGGGTGGAAGTCAACATTGATGACTTTCCTTTTTATGGGAATATAATGATTTATATTTAGATGTATTTCCCGGTATTCCTCTAGATAATGAGGTTGATTTTTCGTTTTAACACATATATGGATCCATTTCTATCTCAAAGAGTCCATATATAAAGGATCCCATTGAATTGGAGGACATAATGAATAAACTACAAGACTATCCAGACTATGGATTTATATGCCCATGGATTCTTTGTTGGGGGAGAAGGTTTTTTTTCAAAAGATGAATATGTCAATTTTAATTTTCATTGATTATCATGATATTAATAAAATCAAAAAATACATGTATCCACTTTCATGTATTAATTATCTCTTTGATCAACTTTGAGAATATCAATACATCAAAAAGATTTAAAGTCTATCTAGATAACATTAGTTAATGTAAAAAAGGGATGATATTTCATGGACATGTTTTTGAATAATCTATGGGAACTATAAGTTTGTATTGATTCCATTTGGACTTACCAATTCATGTATTATCTTTATGTATCTAATGAAAAAATTCTATAGACACTGCCTTGATCAATTTTGGTTATCTTTATAGAATATATTCTTATATATTTAAAGATAAAGGAATTGTACGAAAGACATTGGAAAATTATGTTAGGGGCCATTATAAACGATTTGTTGTGTACCAAATATATAAAATGTTAAATGTATCTAAAAATATGTCAATCTTGGGTTATGTAATCATAATATTGGGAATATCTGATACAGAAGTTATTGATAAATGGAATATAGTAACTACTATAAATGATATCCATATTTTTTTGGGTTGGTAGGATATTATTGATTATTTTTCAGAACATTCTCATGGATATCAGGCTCACTAATATAATTATAACAAAAGGGAGTAAATATATATTAAATATATAATAATGAAGAAATTTATAAGGAACTCAAGAAGAGGTTGTTCACTACTCAGGTACCTAAATTACCCATCATTAGGGATGGTTTTTTAATATATAATGATTCTTACAAAAACTTTTTGGTTTGTTTCCCCATGTATAATGACATGGTAATTACTTGCGGTTCATACCAATTAAATAATCATGAGAAAAGTTATATGACGCATGATTTGGAGCTAGATGTAGTGATATTTGGAATGATTATTTGGAAACATTATATCTATGGGGAAAAGTTTGATATATATAGAGATTACAAGAGTTTGAAATATATATTCACACATAAGATTTTAATATTCACTAAATGAAATGTTGTTAATTGATAAAATATGATAAATTCTCAATAAATTACCACACAAGGAAGGTAAATAAGGTGGGAGAATCTCTGGATCAGAATAAACATCCTACTCTATCACTCATAAGGAATGAAAAATACTTAAGAATCTGGGATTTTCAGAGGACAAACATTCATTTAATAATGGGAGGTGATAAATCATAAAATCCCTAACTAACTAATAATCCTTCATTTCTTGACAATATCAAATAATCCATCAAAAATGATGTAATTATATCATAAAAGGTAACAAATTTTCTAGAGTTCAACATTGATAAGGATGGTGATATAATGCTTTGAACACAAATATTTTTCCCTTCAAAATTGGAATTAAATATGGATCTTTTGAATGATTTATATAACTCATCCTTCTCCATGCATCCAAGAAAAAAATGTATAGATATATGAATCTGTCATTACGTACACCAATATGTAAATGTGAAAACATCACAATGGACTTCATCATAAGATTCTCTAGAACTTTTAATGATTATAATTCTTTTGGGGTTATAGATAATCACCATACAATGTCAATTAATATTATTTCCATACAAGAATATATCTCCTTTGACTAAGTTTCCAAGATATACATAGTGTAAGAGGTGAAGATACACGGAGTACCATTATCCAATTTATTTGATCATGATACGAGTTTTATCTTGATTATCTAGATAAGTATATGGAAATATTTGATGAAATATTTGTTCTTTATAACAATATATTACACTCATATAGAAGGTAGTATGAGAGAGAAATTTAAAATTTATAGGATACATTTGGTATCTTGTTTAATGGATTTCTAGGTATTTTGGGATCCACAACTCACTTGATAGAGTTTTTATAAAAACAATAGTATCTATTTAATCATTTAGATTCCACAATATGACTCTATTTATGGGTAGAGATGTGGGATTAATATTTTCATGGATAATGATGGAGAGTGGAAGTTGATAGGTTCTGACCTAATCTAATAAATGATAGTGAATGTAACACCCCAAGATTTTATAAGATATATTATTTTTAATTTCTTTCATATCTTTTGTTGTATACTATAAAATGATTATCTTGTGTTATACGCAACACCGTATTAGCTTGCAGTATACACAACACTAATCTTGGATCATGTTACACACGATTTCAAGTTCAGTTGATAGAAGTTATTTTACGCAACATTGAGTGTGTATATATATATATTCAATGTATAAATGAAATACGGTTGGATTATGTTATATGCAACAACAAAAGAGTCTTGCACTACACGCAACCCTGACATGGCATACATTACATGCATTTGCGACTTTCCCCGATAGCGTGTGTTGTACGCAAAATTGTGATTCACTAAACAATGATATGTTATTAAAATATTATATAAAATAGCCATTATGAACAGTAATATCCACTTTATGAAATTTTATAAATTTTATCTTTCAAAATGGACTTCATTTTTAGATTCTGTATATTGAAATTATCCTAGGGTGAATTTTTGGTATTTTTTTGAAAACATTCAATTTTTGATGAATAGTGAAAACACTCGGTTACTATTTAAATACCGACTTTTTATGATTATTTATTTTATTTAAATTTATTTTATGTCAAAATTGATGCATAATACCTATATAAGTTCAATGTAATTCATTGGAGTCATTTTATAATAATTTTAGACGTATAAAAAATTTATTGAACTTTTCATCTTCTTTTACCCACCTCCTAGGAGAATTTGAAAATTTACATAAAACTTAATTTTACCGCTTCTGTGAGTGGAATTTCGAAAATCTGAGAGACACGTTTAATATCAAGGAGTAAAATATGGTACAATAAGATAAAAAAAATTTGGCGAATAGTAACGTTTTACTTTTATTTACCCCGGTAAAAAGTAAATAGGGAATTAAGGATAAAAATGATATTATTATTACCCTAACACTTGTTCTAATTCTATTTGATAAAAATAATTCGACCAAAAACAACATTAGGAATATAATATTATCATTTAGGTCCACTTGGATTAGATTAAGACATTTATTATTATTTTTATTAAAAAAAAGTTAAAATAGTTAAAATCAATGTTTAATAACTAAAACATTTTTAATATAGGGTTATACATAAGATAAAGTCGACTATAAATATTAATTATAAATATAAATAGATTTCCTACCTAATGGTATTTTATTTATGATTTTTATACATTAGATAAATTAATTTATTTATGACACAATGGTGATGCAGTAATGACCTAAATAATTAAATATTAAAATACTTGATATTATAAATCCCCAAATAAATGTAATTTAAGAATTTTTTTGAATTCCACTAATTTTATAGGTTAATATGACATGTTAGTATTGATTTAATTAATTTTTTTCTAAATAATCATGCTGTTATGATTTTCACATAAATCAATTACCAAATAATGTCAAAATTGACAAGGAATAGTTTTTAAAACAAATATTATATTATTAATTGTTATTATATTTTTAAAAATATAAGGTTCATCAAAATGACTTAGATAAAGTTATATATATTAATAATGAATCACTTGGGGTTCCTTTGGCTTGTTATAGTAAGTTTATTAATCATATAGTGTAAGAAAACAAGAAGACACGATAAAAGTTAAATTATTTAACTTAGAGTTAAATATAATAAATAAGGTTAAAATAGTAACCTGAACTTGTCTAAAACCTATTGGTTGAGATTATTTAGACCCATACCTACATTAGCTTCGAAATAAATCAATTTTGAGCTATTATAAACCTAATATGACATTATTATAAAATAATATTTTATATTTTTTCAAAGGCACCCCTCTCCTCCCTTATAAAAAGGGCACCCATTCCCTCTTCTTTTCACACACTTTTGAGCCTTGAAGCTCGGCCAAACCCTACCCATTTCTCTTCTCCACTTCCTTAGAAACATTTTTTAGGTTCTTGTCTTCTCAAAATACCAACTCTATTTCATTAAGAGGAAGCTTAAAGGATGTGTGTTGAAGAAGAGGTAATCTCTTCTTTCGATTCTCTCAAGTTTCTTTCTTCTTCTACTTCTTATTCTTTAGTTTTTTCACTATAAAGTAGTAACATAAGTATCACTAATATACTGATATATTCTTATAAATATTAAATATCTGTATTTAATTTTCTATCCATCCTATGTAAAAAAGAAATCATCGCGCGTGCGTACGTACAGAATACCGTCTCCACGCCGTGGTGTAATCTGTTTTCGACCACCACCTTAATTGGATGGGTATAATGGTTCAAATAAATAAATATATATGATTATTTTAAAGTGAGATTGATTCTTAAATATTATAGATAAGATTAAATACAATTTTATGATCATGGAAATGATATCATCGCTTGTGCGTACGTACAGACTACCGTCTCCACGACGCGATGAGATTCATTCTCCATGTTTACCATTCATGACTGATTATAAAGTATATATACTGAATAATAATGAAATATATGATATTATAATGATACTGGATAGATATATATATATATATATATATATGTATTTATTTCATCTACTTAATTCCATTCAATTCAATAAGGAAACGAAAACATGGTTCATGCATACGTATTGCCTACGGTCTCCCTGAACGGTGTATTTCATTCAATTTATCGATCTATCATATAAATATGTATATTATGAATATATATTATATATAAATCATGTTGTAAATTGTGGAATTATGTAAATCAGGATATAAGTAATAATATCAAGAACAACAAGTCGAAACATGTATGATAAAAGAAACGATTTTACCCAAAACGCTGGTTTAACATGGAATTTACAAAAGAACGGGTAATATAAAATCATAAGTGAACCATATATGATATCATAAAAATTAATATGATTCTATAATAATTAAATTACATTATTTAAATCATTATACAGGAGATTCGGATACATACAAAGCATATCGGACATAAGGCAAGGGGTAACTATTCCAATCTCGTTCTTATCCGAGATTGTTATTCGTAAGTATTTATTGGGGTTATTGTTATCATCCATGCCCATGTTTTATAAAAATGTTTTCATGTATATTTAAATTCCTTTTTACCCATTTTTTAAATTTACCACATGTTATAAAATAAATGTTTCCTTTTTTTACCATACGTGGTACTTTTTTACTTTTCTGTTAAAAGTACGAGGAGAATATTTTTTTGACTTATACGGCATGAATGGATTTTTACAGTTTTATAATGGCATATTTTCCTAAAGCATACTCTACAATATTTCATGACTATTTTCAACAAAATTCTTTTCTTTTAAAATTTCTTGTCATTTTGTGAAAAGAGAATGGTTTTTAAGAAGAAATGATATTTTCCTCAAGAATTCATTTCTAGTGTTTTTTCAAAACCACTTTCCATATAATATGACATTATTTCATATTTGTATGTTTCAAGTATAATGTATATATGATTTAAATGGTTTCAATTTTCTTATGTTGGAATGATATCCATTTTTTTATATGGATTATGTTATGATGGGATGATGTTTATGAAACCCATTTTATTCTTTGGGTTATGATGAATGATTTATGTTTATATTGTGTCACATGTATGAATGATTTCATTATGAGCTGGGTGGGACCTATATCTCCCTCCAATGCATTGGGTATTGATTTATATCTCATGAGATAGACATGGATGGAACGGTAAGTTAATCCGGTTCAGTGATATAGGACTCAAACGAGAAGTGAACTTGGTTCAGTAAGGGACTTTGTCCATTGAGATGGTCTTGGCAGCAATGCCATGGCTACTATGGAAATCATATCATGTGCTTAATGATTTCCCACAATTACAAGTTTTATTTCCAAGCTATTATATCATAATTGATGTTCCATTATGATCTATGCCTTATATACTGCCATGTTTTATGTCATTTCTCAAGATTTTGATGTTTAAAAATTATGTTCCTATTTTTATCTTCAAATGTATATGGTTTGTTTTATTTTCTCCATGATTACCCTTACTAAGTATTTGAGGTCGCCATTTTTCTGTTTTCTTTTCCCCAGGATTTAATGAAAGGTTTTAGGTATGAAAACAAAAGGGGAAGATCTTTATGGGAGATGTTGAAGATTATTAACCACGAATAGAAGATTATTTTCTGAGTTTCCAAAGACACTAATCTATTACGGTCCTTGTGTGTTTGTTTTTTTTATGTACTAAGTATTCTGAAAGAGTAATGTAATGTCCATGTACATCAATCTTTGGGTCTCTATAGTGAAGTTTCAAACAATTCAGTAGTATGTGAATGTTGTTACACCCCATGATTTTGTGAAATATTCATTATTAATTAAATTTATTCTTTTATATATTTTTATATCATAAAACACCGTGTGTATCTAGGATTACATGAAACAGTAATTTCAGATGTTTTTTAATGACACTCTGCATTTATCTAATGTTATATGAAACACCATGTTTTAACAAACCATGAAAAGTAGTTAATATTATTATATAAAAAAAATATAATTATTTACTAGACAATAAATTAGAAATCTAAATAAGAATAAATAAATTTTAAATATTTTTTAAATATTTTTTATAAAACGAAAACATATTTATAAAAATATAGTTAATTTTTAAATAGTCATTATTGTTTCAAAATACATTATTCTCAAAAACTATTATATATATTTCTTTTTTTGGAAAATAAATTCAATAAATTTTCTAAATTTTTTATTATTAATATGAATAAATATTACTATTTTTTTTAAAATTTCCTTACAAAATTATCATAGAATGAAATTTTTAGATTTTTTTGAAAAGATTCATTTTGGGATAAATACTAAAAATTGGTAAATTTAAATTAGAACTACCTTTTAGTTTACGAAATTTATAAGGTTAAATTATATATAAATGTTTTTAAAGGAAAATATGTTCAATTATAAATTCATAAATACAATTTAGGTCACTATAAGGAATTTCATATTGAATTTCGATATAAAAACCTTTTAATTTTTTTGGAATATTTTCTCTTTAAAAACATGATTTCTCATTGTATCTGTAAGAATAATTTTAAATTTAATTTTACACTTATTTGAGTGGAATTTGGACATATGGATTCCATGTTTTCAATATTCATGATTTATATCTTCTAATAAGGTAATCATTATTTTTGAACAAAAATGAGTAGTAAAAATATTAAATGTTATTTACATGGTTATGTTAAAAATGAGTTTACCATGCATTAAACTATGAAAATAAGGGTCAAAAATTACCATAGAGTTGTAAAAAAACTCCATTGTATGGAAATATATTGAAATTATACCTTCAGGTACCTTCAATAATTAATTTTTTCATTTTTTAATAAGATAAATTTGTGTACACATTTCTCCTTTCAAAAAATTACAAGTGTGTCACTCACCTCTCTTATAAAAGGCCACCCATTCTTATATCCCATTAACATAATAACCCCATTTTGTTTTGGAAAATATCTAACCAAATAAATTAAAAATTACCTCATCTCTTTTTTTATTCCTTATTCTGAAAAAAATCAATCTATTAATGATTTCAGATTAATCCTAAGGAGGATACCCAAAGAACAGGTAAGGTTCATCAATGATAACTATTTATTTATTTCTTCATCCACCACCATAAATAATTATTATACCATGATGATATATTAAACTAATTATATTACATATACTAATATTTTCTTATGTTATTATCTAGATGTAAACCCTTCTATACATCAATTAAATTCGTTGTGGAAATATAATTCATGTGTACATCAGAATACCGCCTCACGAACCAATGTCATTTGTTTTTCAATTTCCACCGCTCATTGCTGGGTATGATAATATATATAAAGTATATATATGATATTTATCTCATTATTAGACATATGGAAAAATTATTTCATATATATAACATTGTTATGTACATTCCTTAAGGGATATGATAACGTCATTTGTGTGTATGATGGACTGCCGCATTGTGAAGCGATGTGATTAAATTTCACTAAAGATTTACATTCAAGATAATAAGGATATATATATGTTATTTTAATGAAATAGTTATTATATTCATCAAATTTTTATCATTTTGAAAATCTGATATATCTTTTTTATTTCTTACCTTTTCACTCACTAATTAATGATAGTGTCTTTCATGTATGTGTGGACCACCGACTTCATGAAGTGATGTAACTCTATGTACATCACTGAACCGCATGTCTGATATTTATATGCATATTTATATAAATAATATGATATTTTTGATATTATGAAAATTCTATAATGAAAATAGTTTACAAACCTCATTTCCATAATGATCGTTGAAAAATGGAATTGTTACTCGCACATTCGTATGTCCTACTATTTCTATGATTGTAATATACATCATTTATAAAAACCGTATTTCATGATTATTATTAAAATTATGATTAATATATAAATATGATAATTATTTCATAATTATTATTTTCGATATGGTGGATTCATGATCAAGGTATGAGGAATTAAAATAACAAATTAAATCATATTTGAATGATAAAGTAGTTATTACCTAAAATATGACTTTAACATGGAATGGTTTAAAAATAGGTAATAAAAGTACATAATTAAATAATATATGGTATGATGTATAGTATTATGTTTATATTATAGATTTATAATATAGATTTATTTATTATATATTAGTTTTCAAGGTGTGTGATGAATTTCATGCCTTTAAGGTAAGAGATTTCCATTTAACTTTTATTTCTTTGTGAAAGACATGCCATACTCCCCATGTGTTTATATTCGATGTTTTATATACTTCCCATGAATTTATTTTATGATTATTTCACTTTACTATTTTGTTTTCACATATCCATTAGAGGATATATATTATATGTGGTTGACTATTCAAAAGTAATTAAATTTGTAAGGGATATTTGTCTCAATTTTCCTTCTTTGACATGTATGTATGTTATGCACCAATATTCCTTAATGAGTTGTGTATATAGACCCTTTGACTTGTAAGTTCAATAATTTATTTATTATCTTTGTGTTTTGTGTTAAATTTTATGGTATCCTCTCAAGCTTCTTATGTTTCATTTACTGAAGTTGTAAATATTGTATTTTACAATCTCATAATTTTTTGGGATTCTATACGATTATGATTCTAATGATAAAATATAATGATCCTTATCCAAATGAAATCATTAATTTTTATATTCTCAATTAATTCATTATATTTTAATATAATATTAACATTTTTCACTCCTCGGTAATTAATATAACTAAATAATGTTTTTAAGAACATTTGATATTATATCATTCTTTAGCAGAGAACCATTTTTCCTCTTGAACCATGTTTTAAAAAATGTTTATAAATTTTTTCAAAAATTGTTTATTAAATATAATTGTACACATGTTTTATTTTTTTTATATTTATGAAATAAATATTCATTTTGTTTTCAAAAACAATACTCATTTGGATTTTACAGAAATTCTGAAAGGAATAATTTGTTAACATGTATGACATGAAATGAAGTTCTCACTATCATGACTATTATTTTATTTAAATATTAATTTATAGATTTTAATGTTCATTTTCAAATAACATTATTTCCAAAAAAATTTAATTTTTTTTAATATGACATTAAATGAAATGTTATTTTCCTCCAGTAATGTTCCATGTGATTATTCTTTCAAAATAATTATTTATCTAAGATGACATCCTTTGATGTTACATATTATTTATTGGGGATATGATCTAAGGATACCATTATTATTCTTTCTTTAAATAGTTTATTTTTATGATGAGACTTGCTTATGAAACCCATTTCATTTCCCATGGGTTATATCATTATAGAATTTTTGTGAAACCTAATTATTTTCCAAAGGTCATGCTATGATGAAATGATGAAATGATTATGAAACCTGTCTCCTTTACACATATAATGATATGATGTAATTTTTGTAAAACCCATTTCATTTCATGGGTTATGTTATGAGGATTGTTTTATGACCTTTTGGAACATATAAATATGATTTTCATTATAAGATGGGTGGGGCCTATATCTTCTTAATATTCATTGGGTAAGGATTTATATCTCATGATATACCAATAGGGAATACGTTTATGGGGTTTATCCACTATGTGAAATAGATTTATCCTAATACACTATGGTAAAAAGGTGTTTCATAACCCCCAAAGGGAAACAGTGTTTTCCTAATCCACAATGGGAAACATGTTATAAGTCTTGATCTGCTATGTTAGTTGAATTGGATGTTAACCTTAATGTATGAAATGGTTTTATATATTTATGGTGGTTCCATAATTTTAGGATATTAATATCTAGTTTATGATTTATTTAGGGTGACTTATCACAATTATGGCCCATGTTTTCAGAAATAATAATTTTTTATTCCATGATTCATGTTTACTATATATGATAGGTTGGGTATGAACATTGTAAATTATTTTCATTATCACATACCCTTATGATTATTGTATTCTTTCATATAATCATAGATTTATATCCCTAATTTTTACCCTTACTGAAAATCTATGTTCTCTCTATCTTATATTTCCTTCCCTGGGTTACAAAGAAATATTTAGGTATGGTATTTCTAAGAGAATTACTATGTTAGAATATATTTGTGGTATATTTTAAAGATATTTCACCAAATTATAGGATTGTTTAAATATTATCTAAATACACAAATCAATTATGATACTTAGGTGTTTGTTTGTTTAATATATTGAATATTCATCTAAGAAACGATATTTCAATATATGAAAATCATGGGTTTCTATAGATGATATCAAATAAAAGGCTTAGTTAACCCTTGAAAATGGGGATGATAAAACTATTGATATATACCTAGGGACATTCTTATGTATATTTTTAGGGATAAGTATAAGGATTTGTCTGAATGTGAGAAAAAGTATCTGAAAATATCCATGAAATTTGCTAAGGGCTATAGTGAGTTTCTTTCAACCAACTACATTCCTATTTGGATACTATATGTTGATGTTGATCTTTAAAATTGGCACTAAGATTTAATAATTCAAAAAATTGAACATTGATATTGACTCTATCATCACCACTCGTTTATGATAACGAGCCTTTCTACACACCTATTTTGATATTCCAAATAGACATTCTTTAGAAATTGACAGACTCATTATAAACTATCATGAAGTATTTTAGTAGATAACCTCATATATAGAAAAACATGTTTCATTATTTTGATATATTATAAGTGATGTTTTCATAATTTTTTGGTTTTCCACAATGATTAATGCTACTCACACTATATATTCTAGTTTTCTTTAAAGGATAAAACCCAAATAAATTCTGTTGATTTTTAATGAAATAGGCAATGAAATGATTGTCCTTCTTGGAAACCATATGCAATGGGAGATATAACATACAATATTATTGATATGAAAAAAAATCTCAATATATGAATCATCTAGAACTTTCAAATGGGTAAAGGAGGAAACAATGTTTTTCTGATTCCATCATGAGGAAGCACCCACCTTACTTTGATGGTTTTAACGATCCACTAATTTTAGAGAAATTGATCATTACCACTAAAAATATATTTTTCATTATTCAATGTTTGATGCATGGAAAATTCATTTTGTTTCTATATCATTTGGAAATTTAAGTAGATTATTAGTGGACTATTTTGAAGAACACGAGAAAATTATATTAAATTTACTCTATAAAATGGAAATTTTCAAAAAGTATATTTCTTAGTAAGTACATACCTCATATTTTATAAAATATATATATAATTAATTCCTTGAACATAAGAAAAATCATGATGAATATGTGAGAACCAATGAAGATAATTTTACAAGGCATTAAAGATATACTTCTGGTTTAATCATCACCCCAGAAAGAAAAATTGATCAATTCATTGGTGGCCAAAAAACAAGTCTTTGAAAGGCCTTGGATATAAGAAATTTAAGTATCTAACAATAATTAATTCCAAGATCAGTGATGGTAGAAAATTAAAGTGGATATTCCCACCAATCCTATGGTTTTAATATGAAAATGAAGATTGATCTCCTGAAAACACAAATGGTGGAAAGAAATCCTATCAATCTATAGGCCATAAATATGTGTTGAATCATTAAGGGAATTAATTTAATAGGATTGTGAGGTTTCATAAATGTGTAAAGGTATGTCATAAATCATGTAAATGTTTATGTTTGATTAATGATATGGTTAATGTAATAGATAAAAAGAGG
The DNA here is from genome assembly GCA_963277665.1 of Viscum album. Taxonomy (NCBI): domain Eukaryota; kingdom Viridiplantae; phylum Streptophyta; class Magnoliopsida; order Santalales; family Viscaceae; genus Viscum; species Viscum album. The sequence goes on along the minus strand of OY728143.1, from coordinate 952,500,230 downwards.
ACACAAACTAATGAACCATCTACACTCCAGTGTTTCAAGTTTAAATAGTTTGTTTATTAAGTTATTAAATGCACCAATATAAGGTGTAATGTGTAAGATAAGACAAAAAACCACTAAATTCAAAGGAAAAAAAGAAAACCTATGCAATAATAATGGATGAATTTAATCCTGATAATTAGGTCATAGTTATACTCCCCTCCTTGGTTGGGAATTTAGTTATTGATTTTTTACGAATGAGTCACATGAAAACGATATTTTTCATCATTAAGTGAAATTTCATTAAATTATATCCCTCTACAAGATTTTTAGAATAATGAAATCACATTTTATATTCTATCAATACAACTTTTTCCCAAAGAATCCAATGGAAATGTTTTTATATATGATAAAATAATATATAAAGAATAATTGTTGAATTAACTTTTGGATTTGTATGTGTCTCCATATAATAATAAATTAAGAGTTATAGATAAAATTATGCTTTTACGAGTCTATGTTAGATCATAAGTCATTGAAACCCCTTTTTATAATCTATGATATGTTAGATTATCAATATTAAATATATTTTTATAAACATTATGGCTCTAAAACCCTTTGATTTTTTATATGTTTTAGTGGAAAATTTATTTAAGGAGAAATGACTTTACACTTTTTTGAAATACCATTATAGGTACTGTTAAACCTTAAGGTTTATCATATCATTGAGGTTGAGGTAAATTCTAAATAAAGTTAGCACACATCATTTCTATTAGATAATGTTTCTCTCTAGATCATATTTCTAGAATTTACATTAAATAAATGGCAAGGTTACATGTTGTACAATATTCAATTATATCTGAATAGGATATGACGTTTTCCTAAATGTTTTGTATAAATCTTCAGAAAACACTTTATATTGAGTTTATTTTCAACACTATGTGAACAATTACTACTCAAGAGAATAGGATAATATCATATTCAATGAAATTAAAATATAATTGGTATCAACACCTTCCCCAAGTGGATATTTTTTGAAATAATATATTTTAATCAATAATTAATATTGATCCTTATGTAGACCTTTATTTAAATAAGTATAGAAATCATTTTTATTATAATGAAGTTACAGAAATAAATCTATTGGGACCTAATCAAGATGATGGTAATGCAGATAAGGTTATAGCCATTCTACAACACATAAGGATAGAAAAATTATACAAAAAATGATAAGTTGAAAATTATTGTGTGTTTTATAATTTGAAGTTGGTTAGAAGGTATTTCAATGAATTTATATGTGAATGATAGAAGGGTAAACTAATCCCCAGGTGTATCAATCCCTTTGAAACAATTTATCATATAGAGATAGAACCTTATAGTTTGAAACATCAACAGAATCACTATTAGTTTCACAATGTGTTCCATGTATCACTCTTGATAAAGAAAATTACTAACATCTAGTTTGGCTTGCGTTATATATAACAACTAGTTTGGCATACATTACGCACATTACAATGTTATAACAAGCCATGATAAAAAATTCATTTTGTTATTTAAATTGGTTGTTATTAACTTGAAATTAAATTGGAGGCATACATAGGAATAAATAAATGTTAAATGTTAAGTAAAAAAACTTATATAATGTAAATATATTGATTAAATAAACATAATTTGTTAATAAAATTATTATAAGTTTCAAAAATATAATTTTCTCAAAAACTATTTTATTTAATTCTTCTTATGAACAATAATAAAATTAATTTTTGAAACTTTCAAAAAATAAATTTGATAAAATAATCTATATTTTTTAAATCATTATATCCAAATTTTCTTATGTTTAGTTATTTATATTTTTCTAAAAAGTTTTATTCTTTAAAAAAATAGTGAAAAAATACTGAATTTTAATTGAAAACTAAATTTACTCTTTACTTATTGATGAGTTAAGTTATACGTTAATTGTTTTTATGTAATATTATTTAAATTATATAGATTAATACAATTTAATTCATTAGAATCAATTTGATGTTTAATTTTAATGTCCAATCTTTTTAAACTTGTGAATATTTTCTCTTTAAAACGCTGGACTCTCATCGTTCATTTGGGATTAATTTAAATTTAATTTTTTCTCCATATATTATTATAATTTAGAAGAATGGATTTAATATTTATATTCATAATTATTTATATTATCTAATAAATCTAACTTAATATTTTACCAAAATTTATAGTAAAAATTATAAAAAAATATTTGTCATGGTTAAGAAATAAATGTGTTTACCATGTGTTAAACTAAAAAAGAGATGGGTAAAATTTATCCAAAACATTTAAAACACTAATTTAATATTCATATTATTAACTTATCCATTCTAGTATAGATAATAATTTATTATGGATCCTTTTTTAATTAGATAAATTTGGGTACATACTTTACTTTTAAAAATATTATCAGTGTGTCACTCACATCATTTATAAAAGTCCACTCTTTATCCTATTCCTTTAAAAAATCAAACACATTTAGATCAGAAAATAACTATCCAAATTACCTAAAAACATCCCTCCTCTATTACTAGAATCAATATTTTTATACAAATCAATCTTATGAAGGGTTTTAGTGAAAACCTAATGAGGATACCCAAAGAAGAGGTAACGTCTATCAACGGGTGTTTTGGTTTTATTTCTTCATAATCCTCCTTAAATTTTAATTATACCATGATGATATAGTGAACATGGTATATTAAATATACTGATATGTTTTTATGCTAAAAACATGACCTAGAAACATATCAACTTACATCAAATAGGTTAGGAAATAATCGTTTGTGTATATGGTGGACTACCACCTCATGAACCGATGTCATTCATTTATCCATGAAAACCTCCCAAGGTTGGGTATGATGATATATCTAACCTATATAAATTTTATATATAACTTCTTTGTACCCATGGAATTATTATATCATATATAACATTTTAATATACTTTACATAAGGGATACGATAATGTAGTTCATCTGTACGGTGGACTATCACTTCACAGAGAGGTGTGATTTTTTTCACTAACACTTTATATGAAAGATAATAAGGATAAATATATGTGATATAAATTTAATAATTATTATAATAATAAAATATTTATCATTCTAAAGAGATTACATATCATTTTCTATATTACATGTTCACTCAATGAAATATGATAACGACATTCGTGTATGTGTGGAATACCACCTTTGTGTACGGGTATGACTCTATTTTCATCACAACACAAAATTTAAGATATGTATAAGTATAATTAAAAAAATTATATGGTATTTATTATATTATTATAATTTTGGAAGATAATATGTAATACTTACCATCTTTCCCTAATGATAAATTAAAATTGGAAACCTTACCCTTGTATATGTACGACCTATACTCTCCATTATGGTAACATATTTAATTTTTCAAAACCATCTTTCAATATTAGTATTAAATGTATAATTAATGTTTAAATATGATAATTATATAATTATGCTTATATTGGATATGATATAATCATGATCAATTTAAGAGGAATCAATAAAAAAACCAAAACATATACGAAAGTCAAAGTGGTTATTAACTAAAATCTGAATTAAACAAGGAATAATTAATAAAATGGTAGTAAAAGGATCTAAGTAAATCATATATAGTATGGTATATATAATTATGGTTCTATAATATATTTATAATAAACATATATTTTTTTATAGGGGGACTGAATGTGTTCAATATAATTAATGACAAAATGTAAGAGGTTTTCGTTTCACTTTTGTTTTATTGTGAGACACATTTCATATTCACCACATATTTATTTTATGGGGTGTATATACATCCCGTTAATATATTTTATTATTCATATACTTAATTTTTTTGTATTTACATATTCATTGGAGAATCTATCATTCATGGGGTTTAGGATTCAAATGTTTACAAATCAGTAATGTATTTTTATCAGAATTTTCATTCTCTGAGATGTATGTATGTATAAACCTATATTCTTTCACAAGGTGTATATATATCTCATTTCAAATGTAAAATCAGGAATTTATTTATCCACATGATATTTTATATTCTATTCTATTATATTCCATCATAGATCTTATGCTTCAGAGTTATCAATGTGGTAACTATTTTATGTTAAAATATCATCATTTGTTCGGATTATTTATGATTATGTTTCTAATGAAAAAATAATTAGATCCATATCTCATGAAACTTTTAAATTTTATTATCAAATTCTTATTCATGAAATTTTATATTTATAGTACCATTTTCCACTCTTTTTTACGTTAAATAATTGTGGATTTTTTAAAGAAAATATGATTTTATTTCTCTATTTGGTTGAAAACAATTTCTTCCCGAACCATTTTTTCTAATGATGTTTTTTCAAAGAAAATATTATAAATTTTTTAAATAATGATTTATTAAATAAGTTTTTACTCATTTTTTATTTTTCAAAAAATTGTTCTAAAATGAATCTTCATGATGCTTTAAAAAAAATACAAGTCTAGGTTTTACTAAGTATGTGAAAGAAATATTTATTTAATGAATACATCATGAACAAAACATCCCACTCTAATGTAAATTATTTTCATTTAATATTAATAATCAGTATTTCATGTTTTTTTTTCAAATAAATGTTTTTCCAAAATATTTTATAAATTTTAATTTTTAAAAATTTATTATCAAACAAAGGTTATTTTACTCAAAAACGATCCAGGTGACTGTCATTGAAATATCAATCATCATATAAGATAAAATACTATGAGGTTAATTATGATTTATTAGAGATATGACCAAAGGATAAAATTCTTATTAATTCTCTGATTGAAATTTTTAGGATAAGATGATTCTTATGAATCCTATTTCTTTTTTCATAGGTTATACCATGATAAAATTCTTATCAAACCTGATTCTTTTCCATTGTTATGCTATGATGAAAGGATGAAATTATAATGAAACCTATAACTTTTTCACAAGATATTATATTATGAAAATATTATGAAACCCATTTCATTTTATTTCATATGATATGATGAATGTTTTGGGATCTTATGGCTCACATAAATATAGTTTTCATTATGAGATGGGTGGGACATATATCCCCCTCCAATGAATTTTGTAAAGCATTCTATCAAATAAGATAACATTGTTAAACAAGGATATTTTCTTGATCAACTATGAGTAATATGAGTGTTCATATTCAAAATGAGAATAAGGTGTTTCTTGATCTACTATGGAAAATAGTTTTTTCCTAATCCATAATGGGAAAAATATGTGTCCTGGTCCACAATGGGAAACTGGTTATAATTACTAATTAACAATACGGATGGGCTTGGATGTTATACAAGATGAATTAATTTTTTTTATATATTTATGATGTTGAAACACTTTTATGAAATTAGCTTCTATATAATGATGATTTGTGGTAATTTATCACCCAAATGGTCCAGTTTTTTGGAAATGAAAAATTTGTATGCCATCAGTCATATTTGTGATTGATGATAGATTGGTTGTGAACTTCATAAGTTATATTCCTTATCACATACCCTTATTCTTATCTTATGATTCTGTATGATCATAGATTGATATATCTTATGTTTAGTCATATTGAGAATATGAGCTCACCCATTCTTATGTTTCCTTCCTCAGGTAGTGATAAAAAGATTAGGTAGGGTATGTCGAAGATGAGTACTATGTGTGATGATCATTATGGGAGATTTTTAATAACCTTCTAAAAGTTAAAATTTTGGGTACCTATTCTCCAAATACACTACACTATTGCAATCCCCAAGCATAGTTTTTGTATAATGTATTGAATATTCACTTAAAAATATGTGATATCTATATATGAAAATCATGGATCACTATAAAATTGGAACAATTGTATAGAAGAGTTACTCATGTAATCTTGGGTAAGATCTATAATATGAAATTCATGAGATAGTGTTCATTTAATTATCTCTATATATGTGGGGTATGATGTTTGGTAAGAATGAAATGTTAAGCCCAAGATACATTGGGCCCTTCAGAATCCTTGATCATGTCGGGGTCCTAGACTATCTCTTAATGCTCCATTCACACTTATCATAAGAGCATAATGTGTTCCACATAACTCTTTTGAGGAAGTACATACCAAATAAATAACATGTATTGAGCTTGGAATCCATAAAACAGGAACATGACCTTTTATATGAAGAATAATGGAAATTATGGACCAAAGAGATATGTTGTTGTGGAATAAGACTACTCATATAGTCAAAATGGAAAGGGGTATCATATGTTCAAGGACTCTATGTGGAAACTGGAGAATGTGATGATTGAAAAGTAACCGCCCTTATTTTCTTCTATGTAATGAAATTTTATGGACGGAATTTTTTTAAGGTGTGTATAATTTAAGGACTAAAGTATTTATTTTTTATGAAAATAAACTTTTTTATGGATTTCTCAACATGAAACACCAAAAATAAAATTAATATATACTGTTGTAAGGTAGATATATAATTGTCATGTATAAATAGTGTAATAAAATTTCAGATATGTTTATATATGTACACATATTCTAGTTCACTATAAATATCAACTCAACTTTTGCAGTAAATAAACAAGTGAAATCTATTTTATAATTTTTATATCTCTTAAAGCATAATATATTTTTATATGAATAAATATTAATAGAAGTTTAATTAGTAATTAATAGGAAATGTTAAGAAGAATAAACAATATAAGAAAAATCATTTCCCTATAAAAATTATTTATTCACTATATTTTATATTTTTAATTTAAAAATTATAAATTTTATGATTTGAATGTAAAAATTGAACATCATTTGTTAATTTATCATGTTTATATAATCTTAAAAAAATATATTTTTCTAAAAAAAATATTTTTCATTGAATATTGCAGAATAATGATTTTTAAAATAACATGAAATTATCACATTATTATTATATAATTATAAATTTATAATTTATTAAGTTATTTTCTAAGACCAAATATTTAATTCAAATGTGAATTTATAATTTTAAAAAAAATTAATTTTTAATCCCATATTTTACATTTATATATTTAACTTATATTTATCAAAAAAATTATTTTAATGCATTATACATTTATCATATTAAAATTAATTTTTATTGATTTTAGAAATTTAAAAAATATATATTTGAAATTTTTAGTCATTAGGTAGAAATTATATAATAATTAAAATTGTATTTTTGGGCGTAAAAGATAAATTAATGAGGTCAAAACCAGTTACCATTGTGAAAAAAAGTAAAATTGAGTATCCTTAGAGGTAAAGGGCCTAACATGATTAAAAATTGTTTGTATTTGAATGGTGGAGATGTGTATTGACCATATCTATTATAAACATCATTATTTATCAAATTGTTTTTCCATATTATCATAGAGTGACTTCGAGTAAATGATCATTTTTGGGAATTTACAAAAAAAAACCACTCTCTTTCACTTATAAAAGGGTTACTCATCTCCTCACATACCATAAAAAAAATTAATTTTGGTCATTAATATTCAAAAACTCTCCTACACACTTCTATATACCTTTGGGAGGTTCTAGTCTTTTAAAAATACCATCCTTTAAAGGGATAATTCTATATACACAGAAGATAATCCAAGTAGTGAGGTATAAGTTATTAACCACTCTTTCAATTTTATAATCACTTTTCTTATTCCTAAAATTTAATTTCTCTATTAGAAAATTGTAGCAACCCAACCACAGAAATCCTAGATTTCGTGCCTACTACTATTACATTAGCATAATATACAAGTAAATCGTGTCCTAGAGGGCCAAACAAATTAGTAGTCTTTATAAACTAGATACATACATGATTATTTTTTTACAAATTAATACACTAATTACAATATAATTTTTTTATTTAATGGGGATAATATCTTTACCCCATATAGAATATCATTTCCCCACTTTTTTAGTACACTTATTAGAATCATAGGGAAAGGAATGATTATTAAGGTGAGCTCAAATTCTTAGTAAGGGTAAAGTACAACTGGATAAATAACGAATCAATGAGAATAATCAGTTTGGAAAGGAAAATAAATGGAAACACATGCCATTCAAATAAATAGATTAGTAAAAATCAATATGCCAAGTTAAGAAACTGAAACACATTCCACTTAATCAATAGTATGACAATAAAATGCATTAAAAAATTGTAATAATGAAAATATCATGGATAATAAATAATGAACCAAAATAAATTCAATGCTTAATTAATGGACATCATGTCTCCGGAAAATCAAGAACCTATACCATCAGGACCATTCACAATAATGATTAAAACTATAGATAAAAACACATTTATTTTTTGAAACTTATTTTCTTCTTCATAACATGTCTATGCATTGAGGGGATATATAAAGTTATGTAACCACCCATCATTTCTAGTCCAAATCAGTTCTCATATCGAATAAATAAAATAAATAATATGCCTTATCAAATATCTGTAAGGAATAAATAATATGTATTTATCAATATTTACCTTGATAGTCCAATAACTATCTATGTAAATATTGTACATAAAAATGACATAGATTTTAGGAAATAAACATATCAATGAAAAATTATATGAATAAATAGGGGAAATTCAAGGTCAAATAATTATAGGAAATTGAGGATTTCACAGGGACAAAGAAATTATTCAAGGATGTGAACATGAAAACAATATATGGCCAAATAAATCCAAAACCATCCATTGGAATAATAAGGATTTTATCAATACAAAAAATCCCATGTGGAGTAAAAATAAAGGGTTTTTTCATTGATGAATATGAATACTATAAAATGATATTTTGGAAACATTCCTGAGCAAAATAAACTTTTCTATTTTGAAAAACATTTTGAAAATAATTTTCATTGAAATTCAATTTAAAAAAAATTCTTTAAAAATCATCCATTGACACCTAAAAAGAAGCTTTCTAGAAATGATTTCTAGTAAATATTTAAATGTTGTATGATGTAAAAATAACATTCATATTACATGGTAAAATGTTTAAATTAATTCTTTTTTTGAAAGGTGATAAGAATGTTCTTTATAAAACATTGGTAAAATAAAAAAATATTAAAAGTTTCTTTAATAAATTATTTTTGAAAGGATAAAAACATTTTATAAACATTTTTAGAAAACTGGGTTTTAGAATAAAACATGTTCTCCATTTAAATAAATAAATGAAGTTGGGTTTTCATGAAAACCTTTTATAAAAATTTTTTTGAACCAAAGAGTTTGGAAATGGTATCATTATTTGATAAATGTTTTTGACCCCCTCTCCACAAAGTGTACCACTCTTTGGCTGACAATGGGAGAATAGAGATAGTGAAAATTTATTCATGCATCTAGTAGGCCCTAACACTGAGGGTATAGTAAACATGTAGGTAGGTGGAATTAACCTCTAGGATAACACAATAGAATGAAATAAATAAAACATATAATAACTAACTCTGGCTCATACACCATTATAAATAAAATCCTTAGTGAACATATGTTTTAACATGTAAGAACTACTACAACTGGAGGGAAATAATCAAGTACCAAATGAAAAGTAGGAATGGTAGTGACCAAGATTCCCAAATAGATCCTACTAAACTCTAATCTCATAGTAACTATCCTGATCTCCAACCTTCTACAAATTACTGGAAAAATAGTTTATATATACATACGATGAGTATAATAGTTTACTCATTAGGATCCTCCCTACAACCTCCCATGCAACATATAAAAAAAGTATATAAAAGTAGAGCGAGTAACATGTGGAACTAACGCATCACCTAAATGGGTATGCTAAGTCCCCAAAATCACTATGGATACTCTCAAAAAATATCTCATAAAAGAGAATATAATATAATATAGAAAATCATGGGTACCCCACTACCGCTTCCCCACTAGTTTTATACACTTCCCCAAAATCGCACAACATAAGAATCTATCTCCAAAAAGGCTATCCCACATACACCTGGGCGAAGTACCACAACATGCACCTCATGCATCACACCACCACATCCATATAAAAAAAGTAACCTAGTAATATTTGGGAGACCCCACATCCCCTAAAATTTTTATCCTACATAGGGTATTATACATTAGAACAACACATCGCAGACACAAAATAAGTAACCTTAGTCCATTATATCCTATACATATTATAACTATTGTAGTCCTTAAGAAACTATATCAAGAATACATGTGTATGAAATAACCACAAGCTTTTACATCCCTCTGCACACATATATGGTGAAAAATAACTATCAGGAATACTAGAACAAGTAACTACCAATAGAATATAGTTGTTCCAATGGGTGAATTCATCCATCCAGGATCATATTGGGATGGGGTGGAAAACATACCCAGGGATAAGAATCCCCATGTGTCAGTTTCCCTTACTGATAGGGTGTATTAGCATATAAAAAAACAAACTGTAAAGGATATAATATATCTCACAAACAAACTATGATCATAAACTAGTCTCAAACAAAAATGCTGATAATGTATCTCAGACTCTCGACTTCTACTACTAAGACAATATATTCTATAATCATATAACCATTTAAAGAGATACATTAATTTTTCTCCATTTTTATCAGATTCACTTTATTTTAATTTATTTATTTACAATTAATTAACCATTAAATTTTTCCACATTAAATTTCATTACCATTACAAAAAAAGATCCATGCCTTCCAGGTATAAGCAAACTGATTCCATGACTTATCAGAATAATCACCTCACCATTGCATACCAACAAGCTCTAGAACCACGGGTTAAACATGTATTCATTTATTAACATCATTACATTCCATATTGTAGTGTATTCTTGGAAAACACCATAAGATAATAAAAAAGTTCAACAACAAATAACAACAATTTTTATCAAGTATTGGGGAAAGTAAAGATGATAAAATACAACTTGTTCATCATCCAAACAATTTAGTCAAAAAAGTATCCAACATTCATATCCATAGGTAAGTCCATAATTAACATTATTATTCATCTATAGTGACTTTCCCGACACCCACATGCATATCCCGACGAATACCGCCATCACAATAATCAAATGTTTTAGCAACAACCAGGAATATATACCCTATATAACATAACACCTCTCTAGGATCAGCCTTATCAGGCTCACATCACATCAATAGTAGTAGGAAAAAAATACATAAATGAGGACCTTGGTCCTATGTAAAGGAATTCATCTTTCACACACATTTATCTCTCATATATCAAAAGAAAAAGGCACCTAGACATTATAATCAAGATGTAAACTATGGTCCTATAAGCAATTATCTTTTATCACACAACTGATTCCCAATCCAACTTAAATTAACCAATTCATTATTCATATGTTCTAAATAAAGGAAACCTAAGTAGCAAGCTATCATAAGTGACAAAAAATAATTAAACAATAAATTTAAAATGCATTTAATTATTCTACCAACATTCATTAATATGGTTTACACCGTTATTCAATTCCATTAACACATGGAAGATCAAATTAACTAACATGACCACAACATTAAAACTACAACACACAAGATTCATTAAACATACCTCTTAAATCCCTCAAAAAATTAATTAATAATTAATTCCATTTTTTTACCAATTCCTAATTTTAATCAAAGAATAAAAAGAACAAAATAGATACCACAATGTATAGAAAAAAGAGGCAAAGTATTACCATGGTACCAAACAACAACCACACCCTGTGATCGGTAACAATTTTTTATTTTTGTTAAATTAAAAATTAGGTTAATTCCAATGTGATTCAAGGGGATAAATCACGATAGCTCTATGATATCATGAAAAATAAATAGAGATGCAATTAATTCCCTAAATAAAAAAGGGTCTCAATGTTCATTATATTAGAATGGATAACACTACCGATCCGGATCACCTCTCCTGTAGTAACAACATCCACCCGAGGATATCATACCACAATTTCCCCAACACACAACAAAAAAACACTTCTAAAAACAAGAAGATCAAGTGCCATCACATGGATAAGATAAATAGGAGTAAATTGATGGAATGATCCAAATAATCGAGGTAGAACATATCTTGGATCACCAAAGATCAAATACGAAAGCTCAATGATCAATTCCAGTCATAAGAATCTTCATAACACATGGAATGGAACCACTAACTATTGGAAGTTTAGAGTAATCACTATAGGAATAGAGTTTGTGAAAAAATATATGTGGATAAAATATTATAAAACATTCAGAATTAGGGATTTACATGATGTGTAATCTCCTTTCACATTGTGTAGTCCACAATTTTTGATTTCCATCGAAAATTTGTCTCTTTTTTATATCATTTATTTTAAACCCCGATTCACTATATTTCATGAAACCTACTTTTACATTTTTTAAAATTGTTATACAGCATGAAATCTCCATTATTCTGGCATTAAGAATTCGATTCCCTCTAGAATTCCTCAGAGCACCTCGATTATCGAAAACAAACAAAGGGTCGATCCATGCGGATATGGGCCATTAAATTAGATACCACTCAAAACATTCTCATATCAAGAATCCAAAACCAACCTATAGTGGAAATATAAAAGGATAATATGAATATCCATTCTACAAGATACCTCTCAAGGATCTCACCACCATAGGATCTCAACAACCTCACCAATGGTACAACATGAAACCATTAAAAAAGAACATATATCTCCAAACCACGTTCCCAAGGGAGATACAAATCAATGATTGTAATCCATGATAATAAATAAGACAATTCCATCACATAAACCTATAATATTCTACCACCCCAAAAATAAACAATGTTACATGAGAAGCGTTAAACATAAAACTGCTCAGGGTACTGAGTTTGAATCTATGTCTCACTCTCCCTGGTACTCTCCTCGTTGACACCAGGCCTCTTTATGAAATGAACCAAATGTATACCACACCCTCCAAACACATTATCCTAGATTTATTGGATATCTATAAGACACTCATTAAATTTCTCATCATTGTCAACATCAATCTCACCCCAAGTGATGATATGAGAGTTACCATGAATATAAAGACTGAGATGGGACATGTGAAAACATTGTGTATCAAGATTATCTATGGGAGAAGTTATATATAACATGCAATGGCTCCAACAAGAACTAACACATAGAAAGGACCAACGAACTGGGGAGAGAGTTTACTCCCAAGACCGAACATTTTCCTCCAACGATGGGGAGTCATCATTAGGAACACTTCATCCAAAATATCAAACTTAGAGGCCTCATCATGTGAATAACATATGATTTTTTATGATCCTGAACAACTTTTATCCTCTTGAGAATCACCTAATCCATCTCTATTGTATTATCTATATGTTTCAGCCTCAGAATTTATGAGTCTCCAACCCTATTCTTGAACATCAAATAATTAACACGTTGGCCACACAAGGATTAAAATGGTTTCATGCCTAAGGTGGAGTTAAAACTATTTTTCTGTGTGAAAAACCCACCAAGGGTAGGTTCCAAATCCATGAACCTACCAAATTCGGGACATAAGAGAATAACATGTCTTCAAGAGTGTGGATGGTATGTTTTGTCTAACTTTCCATCTATAGATCAAAAGAAGAGCTAAGGCATTACTGAAAAACAAAAACAATCTTGAGTCTTCTCCATGCCCTAGAAGTAAAATGATGATATCTATAAAAATGATCATCCTCAGGACTCTGTGGAGTCTCACCACCACCTCCAGATACTTCCTTGATAAAAAATCAACAAATCTCGTCTCCTTGATTTCTATAATGTGGGATGATTTCTTCAAATATACATTACCACCAATATAGTGTCATATCCTCCTTGATCACGACGTATATCAAAAACATATTCCATTGATATTTCCTCCCACTTAGACTAAGGAACAAATAATGTCTAGATAAAACCACAATGAACATGGTGCTCAGCCTTTGCCTTACTGATAAGTAAACATTCAGAAAAGAACTCTGCAATTACATGCTTTAACTCAAGCTAGTAAAACTGGCCCCTCAAAGATCATTACACATTTTTCACACAGGGATGTAATTTCACAAGTGAGATATGTGACTCTCTTAGAACCATCGAATTCATTTCCAAGGTAATTAAAAACATTCCCTGAAAAAACACTCTGTAATGTTCATCCTCTAACTAACCATTAGGAGCATCACCAAAAACAACTCAATATCTCCAAACCAAAACCACAAGATCCTTTAATTGGGAATATTCCACCAATTTCAACAAAGGTGACTACACTATTGTCTAAAAAAGTAATGATCTTCCCCCAACTTCTCCCATATCTAGATGAAATGTTGAATGTTCATCCATCACTCACCAAGAATAACCAAATTCACACACTGTATCACTATGTGACTTCCTGATCAGCACATTGGCCATTTAATTCATTCTTCTAGGTGTATATGAAATCTAAAAGTCATTATACTGTAAGAAATCCATCCATCGATGTTGGGGCATGTTCTGGACATGTTTGGAGAAAACAGACATCAAGAAATTATGATCAGTGAAGACCAAAAAATGCTCGTCAATGAGTAATGTCACACAAATTCAGGGAAAACAGTATTTCCACCAATTTTATATCATGGGTGGCATAGTTATACTTATGGAGACGTTACTACTGAGACCCCTAAAAAATGAACGATCTTTGATACATCAAAAAAAATCCCATACCAGGATGGGAAGAATCATAGAAAACCTCAAACAAAACTCCTAATATAGGTATAAAAAAACTGGAACACTAACCAACTTATACTTCAGATACTCAAAAGTGGTCTGACACTAATCCTTCCAAAAGAAAACTTAATATATTCTTTTCAATTCTATGAGAGGGGTAACAACCAGATAGAAATTGGCTACGAATCTCCTATAATATCCTATAAGACCAAGGAAACTTCAATCCTATAACATTGTATTGGGGGTTATAAAGACAAAAATTCTTCTATCATCGATGAATCCACATCTAATCGCTGATAGGATTAAAAATTCATCAGGAAATACACATCTTTAGACCAAAAATCACACTTTAGAAACTTCCCAAACAAATCATCACAATTAAGTACTCCCAAAATAACACACAAATGTTCTGCATGCTCCTCCACAGATGCAAATTACAAAAGGTTGTCATTGATGAAAACCACCATATATATATCCATGAAATCAAGGAAAACCAAATTTATTAACCCCATGAACATAGATGAAAAATTCATTACATCGAACAACATCTCAAAAAACATGTAATTCTTATGGTGACAATAGATAGTAGTATTCGGGATATCCTCATCCTTCACACACATATGATGATATCCTGAAAGAAAATCAATCTTCCAGATCCAAATTTCACCGTTCATTTCATATAATAAATCATCAATCCATGGAAAAGGATAGATGTTCTTCACTTTCACTTGGTTCATGTGATGATAATCGATACACAACCACACACTTCCATCAACTTTCTTCACAAACAAAGCAGGTTCACCTCACAGTGACACACCCATCCAAAAAAACACACTGCAGCATACTATCATATTGTATTCACTACTCTCACAATTTAGAAGGAGCCATCCTATACAGAGACATCAATATATGAGATTAACCTAAAAATAGATCAATCCCAAACTCAATCTATCATCGAGGTGTAATTATATAACCTCTTCTAGGATGATGTAGGAGTACAATACTACAAACCAAGGAAACTTCTACTAATAAACCTACGAATAAATCATCATTATCTCAGCTATCAAGGATGAAAAGTTCATAACATGCCTCTGAACCATCTGAGGATCTTGATCACCAACAAACACTGATGGATCCCCATAAGCATCGAAGGACACATCCTGCCTCCTAATGAAATCCATGATATCCTATAATGAATACAACTAATCTATGCTAAGGAGTATTTCATAGGGTTTTATATGTATACATAGGAAATTTCTTCAAAAGAGGGTTTTTTCCCCTCTCTATCATTTAGTCACTTCCTATATAAAACAAGTTAGATCGACCTCCAATTGGTGTAGTGAACCCCAATGTCATTGGAAGTATCTCTACCTGAAGTCCCAAACCATGAAAAAGGGAAGGTGATATGAATTATTGTGTCGCTATTGGATAAAACAAATCATGAACCCAAGTAGAAAATAATTAAATGGTACCTTAAATGATTTTTGGCTCGACTAATGGTGGAAACTCTAAAGAATGAAGCTTACCATGACCTGATCCATGACCTCTCAGAACATAATGAAGAACACCTCCATCTCCACACTCTACTCTATTAGGATAGGGATTTTCATGGGTATATCCCCTGACTTCCCCTATCTACTCTATGCTGATCCCAAATTGGACCAACCTACACTTGCTTCCACTCCTTGAACAACCTCAAAAGGGGAGACTAAAATGGAACAAATGATGAACATTGAATACTTCGAAAGGTTGGGCACTATCTCTACTAATAACCTTTGTCTCCATAAGTAAAACATGTGTCCTATCACTTTTAATAGGTATGAGAGACACTTCCCCTAGATAAATGAGTCATTGAGGGTTTGCAACTACTCTCAGTTGATTAGAAACTATTCAATCCTGACAACTGGGAACCCTAGACCACATCTCTCGTACATGAGAAATATTTATGAATCCCCTCTCATGATGATATGGTTCTTGATAAGGTTGTATCGATGGCCTCTCCTCTCTCCAGCACCTTGATATATGAGTTTAGTATAAATGGGGTGACCTGGTTTTAGATCTTTGGATACAAATCCTCTTTTAAAGACCTCTCCCTTATATACTCATATGGAAATAGGTCTCAATAATATCAAAGAAGGTCCCTAAAATGGATCATGAAATCTCACACACAGGAGAACTCTATCCCAAGGATATGTATCTCCTATATACTGGGAGACATCATGGATGAAAAAAGAGACTTGACTTTGAACTAGTCCCATAACTCCTCCTATGACACTATTGAGTCCTTGCGATCTCTGAGGAACAAGAACCACTAATGACCCACGTAGAATCGTCACAACCAATGATACCCAGTGCTCCTTCTGAACATTGATCAAACTGAAGCCTATCTCATGCTCCTCCAACCATTATTTCATGAATACATCTAAAACAGATCTCTTGTGTGTCTTCAGACTCTAGCATTGAATATCTTGGAGTGTCCTCCATCATGTTTCTTCCTTTTTAACCTCTACCCTACAATAATCTACTAGCACAACCTACTGAACAACTTCTATAAGAACCTGATGAGTACATTGACCTGGATCCATTCCTATAAAAGAAAAAATAGTTAGATCTTATATAACTATAATATGGAAGACTTTAACCGTAGTTAAATGTTTTCTTTTGTTCATTTTAAGTTAAATTGTCCCAAGGTATTACCATTAAAACACATGCACAATGAAGAATGGCTCATGATCCTTTCCTACTTCTCAACCTGGAAACCAGTATCACCTCATTTAGTAGTCATTGTATGCTTAAAGGTATGTGCATAAGATCATAGGGGGGGAAATAATTATGTTTAAGGAGCAAACCTATGTCTACAATGCTTGGTAAACTTAGCTAACTCCATTTTCCTACCATCCCACACAACCTCACATGTGCCAAACACAATACCCCACCATATACCTAAACCATAGATCTAATCAACTCTCTCAAGACCCCCTCTTTATAATGTGTGCCCCTCCTAAGCCAAAAATGAGAAAAGCTAGATAGTGACACCTGAGTCCCACCTCCATTCAGCGCCAGGTCGGAAAATAGCATTGAGGGTATAATAAACACGTTGTTAGGAGGCATTACCCTAAAAAGGAAGCCTTGAGAAAGAGAGAGATAATACCGACAACAAAAAACCCATTCTCAGACTCCAATATAAGGAAACCCATTGTGAACATATGTAATGACATGTAATAACTACTACAACTGAATGGAAAACAGAAAGTACCAAAATAAAAGTATGAATGCTAGTGACCACGAAGCCCAAAATATTTGTGTAAACCCCCAAGATAGTAGTAACCATCTTGATCTCCAACCTTCTACAACTTACCTGAAATGTATTTTACATATATTTAGGGTGAGTATAATAGTATACTTAGTAGGATTCTCCTAGGATCTTATTTTTCAATTGATAAATAGATCATGATAAAGAACATTGAACAACAAGTTAAACTTACTCATCAACTAAATAGGTATTCCATGTTCCCAACTCACCTGGGATACACCCACCAAATATCACATATAATATAATATAATATAATAAATATTATCAAGGGTACTCTGCTACGGCTTCCCCACTAGTTTGATGCTCTTCCCAAGTATCGCATGTCCTGAGCATCTCTCTCCATAAAGACTAGCTCACTGACACCTGGGTGAAGCACAACAACTTTCAACTCAAGCATCACACCACTGTGCCCATTTAACCAATGGTAACTAGGTAGTTTCTCGGATCCACCATAGTGCGTTTAACATGTATCAAATATCGGGTATTGTACCTCAAGCCATCACTACCCATACACTGATAAAATAACCTAAATCCATAACAACATTTATATATTATACTTATAGTAGGCCCTATCAAACTCCATCCAAAAACATATGTGTGAAATAACCACAATCCATTACATCCCTTTATACACATATATGGTGAAACAAACCACCGTACATACCATTATAGGTAACATCAAGGGGAAGATAATGGGACCATAAGGGGTAGTCCGTCATCCATCCTCCCACTAGGATTTTGGGGGAAAACACCCTCTCATGGATTAAAATCCCCAAGGTGTCAATTTACCTAACTAAAAGGGTTGAGTAGCCTATAAAAACACAAAATGTATGTGATATAATATAGATCACAACCACACTATGGGAATAACCAAGTCTCAGACACAACTACAACTAACATCTCTCAGACACCCATCTTCCACTACTGAGACCATATATTCTATAAGCACACAAACATTTAAAGAGCTACATTAAATTATTTTATTCGTTTTGATCAGTTTCAATTTACGTTATTTAATTATATAACCACTAATTAAAAATTAAAATTTTCCGCAATACTTTTCATTAACAATAAAACGAAGTTCCATGCCCTCTTGGATTAAGAAAACTGAGTCCATAGATTCTTAGATTTATCACCTCAATGTTCGATATGTTCAAGATCCATCCCCCTGGGTTAATATTTTATTTATTTATTAACATCATTAATTTCCATATTACAAGTTACTCTAGGAAAACATCCTATGCTACAAAAAAAGGTAAAAAAACCACATACATCTATCAAACTCAAGTAGTGGGTAAAGGAATAAAGATAAACAAGAAACATGTCTGTTATCCAAATAACATATTCAAACAAGAATCCAAATTTTATATCAACTGGTAAGTCCAACATCAATCTATTTTTTCATATCTAGTGTCCTCCCTGACATCCAAATGTAAATCCCAATGCATCCCACCTTAAAAAGCATCAACTATTTCCACAAAAACTGGGCCTCGCCACCATATATACTCAAACAACCTTATAGGATCAGGCATCCAAGCCTCACATAACTTCATAATCAGAAAGAAACAAACATAGAAACTGGGCTCTTATCCCTAAATCAATTAATTCATCATTCACACAAAGTGTGATCTCACTACTCCAAATCATCGAGAAATCAGAATTTATAATCAATCAGGAAACTCTATACTTGTATTTAATTATCATTTATCACACAACTGATTCATATTCCATCTTGAATTTACAAATTATTTATTCACATGTTTAAACTATAGGCAACCAAAGAAGAAAGATATCACAAGCTATCAGAAATTAATTGAAAAATTAATATACAATTCCTTTAATTATTTTACCAAAAATAATTAAAATGATTTATACTATTATTCAATTCTATTATCAAATGGAAGATCAAATTAATTTATATGCCTGTAGTATTAAAACCATAAAAACATGATTCATTAAACATTAAACCTTAATATTTTATCCAATTAATTAAAAATTAATTCTGGATTTACATTATTTTCCAATTCCACGTGTTAATACATTGATAACAAGATTATATAGATACCACACTATCAATAAAAACAATAGGGAATCTATTATCATTGTACAAAGTAGAAACATCTCCATTTGATTGACACCAATTATTTAATCTTGTTCAAGTAATTATTGGGTTAATTCCATTACAATCGAATGGCCTAAATCATGATATATTTATGATTTCAAATAAATAAATAGAGAAGAAACTAATACACTACATCCAAATGTTGTTAATCTTCATTGCATGAGAATGGACAAATGTTGTGGATCTATGTCGCCTCTCCTGCAAGAACTGCATCCACCTGGGGATGTTGCGCCACAACTGTGCCAAAAACCAACCATTAAAACTCCATTGTAAACCTATATATCAGGATCCATCACATTGATGATAGTAATGAGAGTAAAAAAATTGAATAATCTTCCACAATGAACGTAGAACATATGATGGATCACCACAGATCGAAGACAAAATCTCGATGGTCGATTCCCATCAAAGGAATATCTAGAATGCCTAGAAGGGAATCACTGACTACTAGAAATATAGAGGATTCACTATAGTCATAGGGTTTTTTGAAATCCCAAGAATATGAAAGATTATAAAATGTATAGCATCAGGGATTAACCTAATATGAAATCGACATTAACATTATGTAATCCTCAATGTTTTGTTTGAACTGAAAAATGCTTCTAATTTTTTACCCCTGATTCACTACGTATCGTAAAACCCAGTATCAAATCATGTAAAATGTTTACACGACATTATATCTCTATGATTATAACTTTTAGATGTTTTGTCTCTTTGGACCACCTACAAGCACCTATGTCTTTGGAAACATACAACGGGTTGATCCATTTGGATCTGCTCCCATACAATAAATGTCCTAAATAAACATAGGAGAATAAAATGAAAGTGTTTATTAGACATGATCAAATAATTTACTTTGATGGAAATTCACGCATAATCAATCCGAAACAAAATAAGATTGTAAAGTAACTATTGAATAGAATGTACATAACACATTCCTATCCTAGGGTGTAGAAAATAAAATAATTTACTAAGTTAAAATATATTATAGATGTAATCTTAGGTTGTCTCCAGATAGGAGCTCTCGAAAATCATGTTTTTCTCTTTAAAATTTGAAAATGAAGTGGTGTTTTTTTTGAAATTATTGATTTTGAGATGAAACATAAGTAATAAATTACATAATAGATTGAAATAAATTATGAAAATATTGTGACTGAAAATAGTTATATAAATTGTCTGATCAGGTATAGGTCGATGTCGATTATCTAATTGAAATGTTATCATAGTTTTTATTATGTCAATCCTCTTATGTGAATCCAATTAAAGTGAGATTTCACAATCGATTCTTATCACTTCTTTGGTAAATAGTGCTTCTTAGATTAAACCTTAATAAGATATTATTTTTGTCTAATATCCTTCATTTTGTGGAATCGTTTCTTCGAATAACCTCAAATGATTTATACAATTCCTGATCTGGTCTTGTTAATCAAAAACAATATTGAATATGCACTATAACTCTCACACGTACTAATGGCTGCCTAGTACTAAACCACTAATCTCTGATCTATTCCATTTTATAAAGACCATAACCTTGTGAGAGAGATAATTTTCATTAAACTAATAAATAATAACAGCATAATATAAAATCAAATAAAATCTTAGAATATAATACAAAGTGTTATTATAAATTGAAACCAACATCGCATAATAGAAAAACATTTTATAACATTAAGTGCATGAACTCATACATTACAAAATGGAAAACATAACCTTCTTTAATAACACAAAATATTTAACCCACAGTGGTAAGGGTAATTGGAGAAGAATGGGTAATAATAATACAGAACAAAACTAAAATAAATAAAAGTTGTAAAAAGAACATAAAAAATATCCTCTAGAGGTTGTACGCCAGAAGTTGAGCTTCGGTTCACCCACAATATGTTCTAATCAGGACAATTTCCCTTCTTATATGATGTTAGAAATGTGGTTTTCCCTCTACACTATAAATATCAGAGCAATTAGAGTCGTTTAAAAGAAGTTACGGCTGCCTAAATTGAGCAGACTTATTCTGGATACCAAAAACTATTCCACTGACCCCACTTTAAGTGGTTCAATGAAACCCTTAATGAAATAATTTCTCCATGAAATTTTATGTGGAACTTCCTAATATATATTTATTTTTAACCCATTAGGATTATTTCAATTTTTTATTTGGTACCCCGAGATATCACCCTTTTAATGAGGTAAGGTTCATTCTGCCGATCAGAATAAGTGTTCACATTGTTAGACTTTTTGGGTTTTAGGAGTTCAAATGCCATAATGGTCTAGAAGAATAAGTTGTAGTCCACGATCAAATAAATACAAAA
The DNA here is from genome assembly GCA_963277665.1 of Viscum album. Lineage (NCBI taxonomy): Eukaryota > Viridiplantae > Streptophyta > Magnoliopsida > Santalales > Viscaceae > Viscum > Viscum album. The sequence continues at coordinate 952,477,787 of OY728143.1, read as the reverse complement.
AAAGGAATAAATAAAATTGGACTCATATTGTAAAATTTATACCGTAAATAAAAAGGTGAAAGAAAACTATTATATTTACAGAATTAACCACTTGTCACATTTAAGCTCAAATTTCACCAAAAAACATAAACATAACCAAATAATATCAAATTTATTAATTCGTATGGATAAAATTATTCAATAACATATGAATAATTATTAAAATATTAACTATATCAATTCCCCCCAAACTTAGCACCTTGACTCCATGAAAAGTAAATAGAAAAATTAAATCAGTCAAAATTTAAAACACATATACATGGGATCCCCCAATTTAATACCATGAAACAAAAGATATCATGCCTCATTAAAAACAATTATTTTGAGTTATACATTCATATCATTCAATATATTTATTCTTAATTTCTCCTCCCATATACAAAAAAACACTTACCTCACTTGCATTTTCTTTTATTACACAAATGTCAAATTATTTTAGTAATGTCTTTCTCATCCAAAGACATAAAAGGGTTATCATAGCCACTATAAATTCCTACATCTCTATAAAATGTTATTCAAGGAATTTTTTTTATCATAAAGAATATATAGGGTTTTTTTGTGGCTTCAGGTTGGTAGTATTATTAAGTGAAAATACTTGAGGCTGAATGAGGAGGGTTTGGCTCTTTTTTTAATAAAAATGCATTATTCTCATTTTTTACTCTAGTATTGTCTCCTCCTCAATCTCCTTAGTTGAATTTCTTCTCCATAATCATAAAAACTAATGGAATGTTCTCACCATTCATCATTTCAATAGAAATAGTGTCAATCATCTCAAACAATATTTTTATTGAAAGCTCCAGATAGGCAAAACATCTTTTATCATGAATGCTCCAGAACGACATAGATTTTGAAAGAGTTATTTTTTTCAGTTGCATATTAATCTCTTAACCATTTTATTTTCCACCCAATGTGTCACCAAATAAGGTACCACAATTCAAGTTATCTTCATTCACACATAATTTAAACTAGATTGTGTAATATCACTTCAAGAGTAGGTTGGATAGAGAAAATTGTCTTTTAATGTGGCTGACCTAACAGGGTGTTTATGGATTCAAAATGATAAAAGGATTAAATGTTCATTGAAGGACATTATAAAGAGGATTATTATAAGATAGGAGGTTTTGAAACCAAATTAATTCCTTAATGATTTAAACACATGGACCCCAAACCCTCATGTTTTGATAAGAATAAAAACAAATTATGGTTAAAAAATCATGGTTTGGATCTCTCAAAAAGTGAGGTGAATGTAAACAATAGGAATCAATAAGTTCATAAGACTCAAAAGAATGTGATTTCCAATATAATGATAGTGATATGTGGGTGTGATTTAAAAATTAGAGTACTTTTCATGAAATTCAAAAAGATTTTATTATGAATCAATGAAATTTTCATCATTCATTTAAACTCAATTTCATGGGATAAATTGTTTCACACATCGACATGGGTTAAAAAATTGTGAGTATAATAAATTCTGCTCAAAATTTTTAGAAACACACAAAAATTAAAAAGCATTATTTTTATTTTAAACAGAAAAAAAAAATAAAATTTTGATATTTCTAAATAAAAAAGGTCCCCTCTCTTACAGTTAAAAAACATAGTCTCTGCAATGCAATCAAAATGATTTATCAATTAATTATATATTTAATTTAATCACAACATACAATAGTGTGTTAAGGATTGGTACATCTGGGCTTATTGGTAGTGAAACATTGAGTTTGGATTCTAAGTGTTGTGGAATTGAAAAACTACAACCAAACGTATAGAAAATAACATAATATATTTATTACAATAGAATTAAAATATAAATAGAGAGAGAAAAGAAGGATGGATCTTGGATTAATCTCCTAAGTTGGATCTGGGTTTTTAGGGCCTTCCAATGGGAAATATTAGTTTTTTATCCCCAATATTATGGTGGGTGAAGATTATTTAATATTAACCACCACAAAGACTTCCTTACATCATGATCTTCCTTATTTTTTAGGACTTCATGAATATAGTATTATAAATACACCCCTAGGACAATAAGATACAAATTTATTGTTGGGGGGTATGACAAAAATGAGCCCTCCTTTTTCTTGGTTACCCCATTCACAACTTCTTCTCCATTCTCTAACAGTTTCTCATGGTATGTTGCATCAACAGAACAGTCAATGGGAAATTCAGAGTGTAATTATTTTTGAAAAAAATTTAAGCATGATGAATCAATATCATATTCATCCCTTTCAATGTATGAATATTTTTTCTCTTTTACCTTTAGAAAATAAATTTTTTTCTCCTCTTGAACTCCCTTCAATAAATGTTTTACATTTTTTGAGAGCTTCAAATGTTCCTTGTCATGTGCAAATTATTTTTCTTCCCCATCCACCAAGGAAATACAAGTGTTTTTTAAATATGAAAATTTTAAGAATGGGGAGGTAATAATAATTTCATTTTGAAAAAAAATTATAAGATATTTGGTTTAATAAAATATCATCTCCCAGAGTTTTTCCGACTCCAATTCCTTTTTCAGTGGAATGTTCTTCTTAGAGTTGAGTAGTATGAGATTGAGGTAGGTAGTTGAGTTATCCAATTTGTGGATCTCCTTATAAAAATAAGCGAACACTAATAGGTAATCATCATAGACCTTGTCCATATTATAAAATTCTAGATAGTAATGGGAGAACTCAGTTAGTTCCTAAGCCATCACATCAAAAACAATTGTTTCCTCATCCTCCCTTAGGCTAGCTATGAATTAATATAATTCATGCTCCCTTTTATTTGAATTCCAAAATAACCTTACTTATGTTACAATAATAATAAATACATCCTCTAGAGACAAGGGTGATATATTAATTGTTTCATTATTTTTTCAGTAATTATTTTATGAATTAAATAAATGATCATTTGAAAACATTATGGTAAAAGATTTTTTATCTTTTTTTTTTGAAAAGTGTCAAATATTCTTAATTAGATTATGGAATTTCCTCCCACTAAAGGGTGATATTTTTTCACACACACCTATCATTGGATGTGTCAAAAACATTTATTTTCTATATTAAATTATTTTAAAGTGGTTAACATAGGTTTTCTCTAGATAAGAGTGCTCAACAATCAATTCTATCACATTAAAATTAGATAATGTAGTGGTGGTTGTTTTTGAAATCATTGGTTTTGAAAAGAAACTGAAGGAAGAAAATATGTAAAATATTGAAATAAAAATGACAAATAATTTGATTGAGAATATTAAGACGAATTGGGTAACCATGTAGAGGTCCATTTTCCAATTGTAATTTTATTATAGTTCCGATTAATTCAATCCTCTTCTGCTAATCTGATTAAATAATGATTCCACAATAGCTTCCTCTTAATTATTTAGTCAATGGTGTTGGTGATATAAAACCTTAAAAATATATTTATTTGGTATACTCTCCTTGTTTGGTGAAATGCTTGCAGCGAATACCCTCAATTGATTTAGGGAATTCCCAATTGGGTCATGTTTATCCCAAAAATTCTTGAATATGCACTAAAACTCTAACATGTACTGACGATCACCAAATACTTCACTACTAATATTTGATCTATTAAATTATATATAAACCAAAAACTAGTGAGATAGATAATTTTCATTTAAAAAATCATCTGTAAAAACCGAATATAATATCAAATACAATCAGACAAGATAATATAAACAGTTATTACTAATTGACTCCAACTGCATAGAATAGAGAAAACATTTTATAACATTAAGTGCATGAACTAAAACATTAAAAAATAGAAAACCTAACCTTACCCAATCACTCATAAAATTTACCCCACCATGGTAATGGTATTTGAGAATAATGGAAAAGAAGAATATATTACAAAACTAAAAGAAAGGAAAGAGGTAAAAAGAGAACAGAAAAAATATCCTGATGAATTTTAGCTTTGGATATCCAAAAATATTGTATAATCAGGATGAGGTCCTTTATTATATGATGTGCAGAATGTGGTTTTCCATCTACCCTAGAAAATTCAGAGAAATTTTATCCATTTCAAAGAAGTTATGGCTGCATAAATATAGCTGACTTATTATGTCTGCCAAATACTATTCCACAGGATCCACATTAATAGTTTCAATAGAGCCCATAATGAAATAATTACTCCATGAAATATAATTTGGAACTTCAAAATAAAGTTAAATTTATAACCCTATATTAATAATCCCATTTATTGGATGGTATCCTGACATATGACTCTTTGAATGAGGCAAATCCCATTCTGCCGGCTAGAATAAGTATTCAAATTGTTTAATTTTTTGGGGTTTGGTGGTGCTCGAATGGGATCATGGTCCTGAAGAATAAGTTGTATCACGTAATCCATGAAATCATAAAAAAAATAATCATTCCAATTAGATCCACAGTTTAAATGTTATTCATGAAATACAGATGTGAAAAAAACTGTTAAATTTACAGAATTAACCACTTCTCACATTTAAGCTCAAAACTCACCAAAAAACAAAATATGCTCCAATGAATCTCAAATTTATTAATTTGTATGGATAAAATTATTTAAAAACATATGAATAATTATGAAAATATTAAATCTATCAGTACCATTGAAGTGATAATCAATGAATGAGTTGATTATGTGTATCAACTGTAAATCCACATGACACTATATAAATATATAAATAGATATTAAAATTAATTATACCCATAAACATAGAATATTAATTATGATTAGTTTTTTTATAACACAATGAAATGAAATTGGATTATGAAATTATTTTCCACTAGGTAACGTTTAACTCTAATCACCTTAGATGAAATAAATAAAATTGAAACTCAAAATATCATGAAGAATGAATGAATGATGATATTATATGACAATGTGGCAGTATTTACACTCTATATAAGAAATTAGGAGTAAAAAATAAATTTATTATTTCAATCGAATTTTTTCAATCCCAAAAGGAAGAGAGATTTCAATGATAATCGTAAAAAATGTTCTTGAGGAAAATAATCATTAAACATTCCAATTATTCCCAAACCACATTAAAACATTTAAATCATTATATCCATGAAGTAATAACATTAAAATAAACTTATAATATCATTATCATAAATATATTCATGATATAACATGAAAAATATAATTATATACAACATAAAAAATAAAATAGGTGTATAAAAACAAATAATTCTCAATGGAATGTAAATTGAAATGAAATTTATTACGTTGTGCTTCTTTTCAAGTGAACATAAATTATATTCATATATATGGGTTTTAGTATTGTTAATAACTTATTATAGAACCATATTCATGGTTATAATATCATATATTATCTTCTTATAATATCTTATTACTCTTTTGAAAACAATAATTTATTACTTTCACTATTTTAGTTGTAAATTTCCTTGATTGCTGAGTATGTTTTAACTTGTTACTTGTTGTTCCTATAATGTTTTTACCATATCAAGAATAAAAAAATATGATTTAAATATATTATATATGAAGTATATATGTATTTAAAATAATCAATAATAAATACAGATAAGAAATGGAATGCACTGTTCATGAAGATGGTAGATCGTACATACACATGAATGCTACTTTCATTTTTTGTTGTATTAATAGAATGATATAAATATATATGTGTATATTATAATTAAATAATAAAATATATTTCTTATATGTTAAATATTTTTATGTGAACTATCCTTTATAATTCAATGTATAGAATGAACAAATCACATTAGGTTGAGTGGGTGGTGGTCCACACTTCCATAGATAATGTTATATTATTCCCAAAAAATGGATTTCATAAATTTATGTGTTATACCAGAATTAAAGAAGTATAAAGAAATTATAAATATCACATATAACATTTATAAATAGGGTTTCCATCATAATAACCATCCATTGGAGGTGGTAAAGGAAAAATGAATTACTTTATTTCATGAGATGACAGTTCACCGTAGACATAAAATATAAGTTTGTTACCCATTATATGGACTTTTTTTATGTTTAGGTCAAAACAATTACATAAAAACATCCTATTATACTTATTATAATTTTTTTGTCATATAATCATTGAAAGAGATTATTTTAGGTGGTGGAGAATTGAAATAAAATTAAAGAGATTGAGGAATGATATACCTCTTCTCTATGTAACATCGATTGGTTTTCACGAAAGGGACTCCTTGGATAGCTTTATTCTGAATGTTGGGATTATAGTATGAGTGGAGATATATTTAAGATCTATTTAAGAATAACATGTTTGATTAAAAGTGGATTTTTATGTGTGAAAATGTGTGAGGTTGGGTTTCTTTTTTATAGTTTACGAGGAGTGGCACTCATGTAAATTTTGGAAAAGGGAATTCCACCCACATTTTTACCATTTTAAGGGGCTCTAATAGTTGAAAAAAATTTATAAAAGGGAGTATAGGGTGGAAAATGGATGTGAAATGGTTTTTTTACAAGGTTCTAAGTCATCTTTCTCTTATATTTAAGGTATTGTCCTTTTAAATCAAATTTTTCTTTTATTTATTGTAATAAATTTTGATTAGTTTCACTAATATTTTTGGTAAAAATACTAGTTTCACCTTATTAGACATTTTAAATTAAAATGATTTAAAATATGAAACCCATTTTAAAAAATTACAATAACAAAATTAGTATAAATTAATTTAAATTGCATCTCGTATATGGGAATATAATGCAGGTTATTAATGTAAAAATTTTCAAATGATTTATCTATATTTATATTCAATTTCAAAGTGAAATTGATTAAAATAACTTAAATTTGATTAATTAATAACAAATAGATCTAATTAATCCTTAAAACAAATTTAAATTATGATTTAAACTTATAAATAAATTATATTATAATGTAATTTTGAATTACAATTCAATATTTTTCATTATTCCTTAAAAATGAAACTTCATAGAAAAATTGAAAACATTAATCCTAAGAAAATTTTAATGTTTCAGATTATAAAATAAATATGTTTTCATACGATATTTATAAAATTTCAAAAAACTATATTTACGATAGGTTAAAAATTAATAGGTGTAAAAGTTCCTTAATAAAAATATAGGTTTTTATGAATACTATTGGGTTTATTCTTGTCTTATGACAATCGAACCTATTGGATGATTGTTATAAATATCTTATTAAATTATCAATATATATATATATATATTACATTAAAATAACTCACTAATTATAATTAATTTAATTTATTATGATTAAAAAATAAATTTTTATAACATATTCCAATTTATTTCAAATTGGTTCTTCTATTCCTTTATAATAAATTTGTAACCAATTAATTAGTTTTCTATTTGTGTAAAAAATAGATTACCACAAGATAATTAATAACATCCATAAACATTAATCTGATGGATATGTTATATCTTATTATATTAAATAATAATATTTTAATAGTATATTATTGTTTAGTAAAACTCGGTCTTGCATGTAACATAATCCATTGAAGAAACTCATTATTGAGTGTGGAAAATTCTAACTCAGTGTCGCGTGCATTGAAATATATAATGTACGATGAATTTATTTGACATAGTATATATACTCTAAATTCTATATATATTTTATTACTATATGTTCCTGGTGTTGTGTGTCATACACACTATCGAATAAAATTTTCTTACTTAGGATTTTTTGGGCGTTACATTCTCCCCAACTTAATGAAATTGTGTCCTTGCAATTTAAACATGATCTTGGTGATATATTTTTTCATATTTACTATGTTTGAAATCCAAAATCATGAGAAGGGTTCATAATAAAACATCTAGAGTAGATATAGTGGAAATTGAATATGTCGCATGAAATAATATATTAGAATGTCTCTAAGTAGGACAACATTAATGGAAAGTATAGATACATACTTAGAGGAAAAGCATACATATTTATAAAGAGTGATTGAGGTCTTCAATAAAAAATAAGTGAATGATAAATCAACAGTTAAGGGCTACAAATTCATAAATCTATAATGATTTAATGGACCATAGGTTCAACAAAAATTAATGTATTTTGAAAACATATTTTTATGATGTTCCAAATGTTGAGTAATTATATTACTGCCTATGAATATAAGGATGTATACTTATTTGATACATTTCAATTTCATATGAAAAATGTCATCTCTTGGTTGTGCGTCAATCAAATTCTAATTCATCCATTACTTCAGAAAATGGGTTTCATAAAACTAACATGGATTCCTAACGTACCGAAATAAAAATTTATTGGATTTTAAGGGCCATAAAAGTGTTAAAATTCATCAATTATTTCCTAAATATTCTATTAATATAATATGCTTATGAAATTAATCCATAGACAATAAAAGTTGGACTGTGGGTTCATCATTAATATTTGTTCATCAAATATTTTAACTAAGAAAAATGACATATTAACCGGGACATTTTATAGTTTAGTGGTTCACATGAATCCATTATTGTTATTTGGCCATGGGTTCAATACCTATAGCCTTCCCAAACATGATTGGTTTTAACCAAGTATATAGGTTGTCATTTTATAAAACCATATTAATATAATTTAAAAAATATATATGATGAAATTCTTAAAATTTAATCATTAAATAGCTTTAAATTTTCAATATAACCCTAATACATTAATACTTCATCCACTTATTTCCACATCAATACTTCATTGGTCTAGAGATTATCCTCTAACAATAGGGCATTGAGTTGGGGAATCTCCAAGTTACTAAAATTTTTAGAAATGAACAATAAAGGATTCCTTAGGATTAGTTTCATTTCATTCCATTAGAGTCTTTATATTTAATTAGAAATAATTTTCATTATGACCTTCTATCCCACAAAAAAAGCACTTCACCATTCTATTTATAAACTTTTCTAGGTGTATCCATCCACATTTCATGAATGAGGGAAAAAGAGCCTTATTCTCTCTATGGTCTCCACTGCGTGAGATCTTAGAAAACTCCATCCTTATCTTCTGTGGTGAGTTCATGAGTTAGTTAAGGTATTTGTTGTTAATCATATTTTTTGGAATATTTATTAGTAATAAAAATTATATTTTTACTCTTATTAACACCTTATTTCGTTTCAAATTTCCACCACCTTGTCCATCATTCTCAAATTTAACTTAACTACCTCTGGTAATGGTAATTTATTAAAACCAGAAATGATACTGTGAGTGAGAATAGTCATAGAAACATATATACTCATTTATAGGATATCTAAATCATGACACTTTATTTTCAATCTAAAACACCTTAGATTTAAACTAGTTTATTCATTGTCAAAATACATCATATTCTTTTTAAAGGAAATGTGAATTATCATAAGTGTACCCCTAGAAGTGTCAAACTAGGTGTGTAGAAAGGCATGTTGTCATGTACCAGGTTATGCTGAGTCAGGCATGATGTACCTTTTTGGTGTTGTTCAACCTAAGTACATTTGTGCCAGAAACATTTCCACTTATAGTATCCATACAAGGATTTCATTCTAGGAAAAACCAAATAATATTCAAATTACCCAAATTCTAGGATGTTATTCTATACATATCATCAATGTCTACATTAGAGCTATGTTCTTTAAACTATGTTTTACTAAATATAGTAACCATAGTTGCTACTAAAATTTCTCTAATACCAACAATAGTGACCTAACACTAGAATGCTCAGAGCCAATTTCTACTACCATTACATTGGCCTAAGATACAATTAAATTGCATCCAAAAAGAACCAAATAGTTTAGTATTCTTGTTAATCCATATATATACAAGATTATTTTATTAAAAATTAATACACTAATTACAACATATTTTATTATTTCTTAGGGATAATAACTTTATTCCATCAAGTGTATCCTTCCTAATAATTCTTAGTACACTTCACGAATTCATGGGGATATGAAAAAAATAAGGGTTAAATAAATTGATTAGTAGGTATAAAGTAAAGAAGAATAAATAATGAATCAATTAGAATAATAAATATATAAAGGTAAGAAAATAAAAAAAACTTTCCATTCAAATAACTAGATACATAAATATCAATATGGAATGGAAAGAAACCAAAACACATGACACTTAATCAATATAATGAGAAATAAAAGCCTTCATAAGGGTTTTAATTGCGAAACTATCATGGATAAAAAATAATGAATCAAAATGAAATAAATTCTTAATTATTAGTCGTCATGTCTCATGCACATGAAAAAATATACCATCAAGACCTTTAACAATATGTTTTAAAACTACAAGTAGAAATCCATTTAATTTGTGTAACTTATTTTTCTCATGAGAACTTGTGACGCATCGAGAGGATATATAAATTATGGGACCTACCTATCATGTTTTATCCAAATAATTCATCATATAGAATTATAGAATTAAATAATATAAATTGTCAAATATCCACATGGAAAAAAGAACACAGATTTATCAATATTTCCCTAAACAATCAAATAACTTTTAAAGTAAAAACATTATATGCAAATTATATTGGTTTATGAAATATAATATTCCATGAAAAGTTACATAGATAATTATGGTAAATTAAATATCTAATGGTAGTAGTAAATTGAGTATTTCAAGGGTAATAACTAAGGAATCATGGAAGTGAACATGAATACTTTCATTAGAAAAATCAATCATACACCAAAAATAAGAAGAATGAATATGGTATCAATATAACATGTCACAATTGTAGTATAAATAAAGTTTTATTGTTTTTATGAATATTAATACTCTAAAAAATCTTTTGAAAACATTCTTATGGAAATTATCATTTTAATTTGAAACAAAAAAATTGAAATTTATTTTCATTGAAAATAACTTTTAAAAACATTTTCATTAAAAATTAAGCTTTTATACTTGAAATTTATGGTTTAAAGAAATGAATATGGGTAACTTAGTATATATTATATTATGTAAATAACAATCCTTTTTCATGGTAAAAAAAGTAAAAAAAAATACCTTTATTGTAAAGTTATAAGAATATTCCTTTGAAAATATTGTTAAAAAAGGGAAAAATGAATCTAATAAATCATTTTAGTAAGGATAAAAAAAATTGAAAACATTTTTAGAAAACTAGGACAGTACAAGAAAAAGTGTTCTCCAACTAAAGAGAGGAAATATGTTAGGTTTTCTTGAAAAAAAATTTTGAAATTTTTTAAGCACCACATAGTGGAAATTGGTACTTTTGTTTGATAAAGGTCATGAATAATAACAGGAGAGGAAAATTAATTTTTTTAGACAATGATTAAAAAATTTCCTCTGAAGGAAATTTATTTTTGAATAATCAAGAAAAAAATGAGATTGTAATGTAAACCCGTAAAATAATTATAATATTGAAGTGAGAATCAGTCAATGAGAAGATTATGTGTATAAACTTTAAATCCACATAAATATGTGGAAAAAAATATATATATAGTCAAAGTCATTATACAAATAATAATAGATTATTACAAATAATGAGGTAGTAGTATAACACAATGTAAGAAAATTGGGTTATGGAATTCTTTACTACATGGTAAATTTTAAATGAAACCCCATTAGATGAAATAATTCAAATTGAAACTCAAAATATCATGAATAATGAATTAATAATTATATTATATGAACAATTGGTAGTTTATATACCATACATATAAAATTAGTTGTACAACAATAATGTAATTTTTTCACGAGAATGTTAATAATCCCAAAAGGAAGTGTGATTGAAAAGTTAATCATTAAAAATGTTTTTGAGGACAATAATCCATAAAAATTAAAAAGTTTCAGATTCTATATTTAAACATTTGAATCATAATATTCATTAAGGAATTACATAAAATGAAACTAATAATATCATTAGAATATATATTCATGATATAACATGTAAAAGGTTAGTATATACACCATATAAAAGAAACTAAGTGCATAACAACAAATAAATCTCAATAGAATGTAAATTGAGATGAAACCCATTAAATTTCAATTCTTTTTGGGTTAACTTCTTATACATTCAGGAATGTGTTTCTTAAGAGTGTTACTAACTTATTAAATAAACATATTCATGTTTATAATATCATATATTATCTTCTTATAATATTTTATTATACATTTAATAAAAATATTTCATTATTTTCACTATTTTGGGTTTTAATTTCATAGTTCTTCATGTATGATTACACTTCATACTTGTTTTTGGATCATAAATATGAGGTTTAGTGATTTTTTAAGATAATTGTTTTCTTAATCATTCAAATTAATTTTAATTACTTGCAAGAATATTTTTCATCATAAACATAGACTACCTTTTATACATTATAAATTATTCTTATTAAAAATATATGAATCCATGTTTCTATATTACAATCAAATATCTTGCATAAATTAATTTAAATTAAATCTTGCAGGTTGGTGACAATGCGAGTTTTTTAAGTAAATACAATCTAAAGTTTGCTTTTTTTATATAATAAATTTCACAGTGAAATTGATTTAAATGACCTGAATGTGATTAATTGATAAAAAATTGAGTTAATTAAACATTAAATCCAATTTAAATGATGATTTTTCTTTATAAGTAAATTTTATTAAAAAGCAGTTTTGAATCACAATTTAGTATTTGTCACATTTTATTAAAAACTATAGCATTACAGAAAAATACCAAAAATTAACTCTAGACTAATTTTTATGTTTCACTTTCAAAAATTAATTTTATTTTTACATAAAGTTTTTTTAAAATAAAAAAAAATGATTTTAAATAGGTCCTCTAATAAAGGACGGTAGAAGATCGTTGATAAAAATTGAGGTTTCTATGTGTAATATTGTGTTTGTTATTATCTTATGACCATCAAATATTTTGTAAAAAATGTAATAAATTTTTCATTGGATTTATAATATATATATATATATTATATGAATATAACTCAAAAATTGTAATTAATATAATTTATTAGGATTAAAAACAAGTTCTTTATAAAATATTCCCTTTATTTTCAATTGGTTCTAATATTCATTTCAAATTTATTTGTAACCATTGAATTAGTTTTATATTTGTGTAAACCATATATTTTTATATGTTATTTAATATTGTTCATAAATTTTAATTTAATGGCTACATTATATCTTATTATATTAAATTATAATATTTTAATAACATATTATTGTTCAGTAAAACTCGTTTTTGTGTGTACCACAAGACATTGAAGAAACTCGTTGTTTAGTGAGAAATATTCTAACTCAATGCCACATTCATTTTAAGCTAAAAAATATTTTAAATTTATTTTAAATAGTAAATATATTATAAATTATCATGATATTATATTCCCTTATGCAGTTAGTGTTGTGTGCCATACACGCTATCGAATACAATGTTCCGAATTTAGATATTTATGGAATTACAAAAATGATAACACGAGTAATATTATTATACTGAACTCTTAATTTAATTATGGTACAATAATAATACACCCCCTAATTTCTAATAAGTAAAATGACATCATGAATCCTGAATTGTGTGGACAGGCACCTCCACAAATAAACATGTTTTGTTTTCCATCACATCAAAACATGGATGTTTTTTATTTATATTTTATAGGTATATATGATATTTATATGTAACATATAACATGAATACATTTATTTTTTAATTTTAAACAATAATTATTATTATAATGTAATCGATCGATATTAGAAAATTGCCCAAAATAATACCATCACTGTTTCCATTTTCAAGAAATAAAAGTAAAAAAACCAATGTAATGAAAATATAACATTATAAGTATTTATAACACATAAATTACCAAACAATTAATGACTTATAAATCATTTTATTTGGTACAAAAATTAATATCCACACCATTTTGATGAACCTAGATCAAAATGGTTAAGATTATTTTAAGTTGATGCTGAAAAAAATTACAAGAATTTATTACATTATGTCAATTGTTATAAACGAATAGTTTGAATGGAAATGTAAATAAGTATGGTTAAAGTACCTATAATTAAATATTTATATTTTTATTCGTGATTTTAAAGATATTTTTTGATATTAAGGTTAATAGTATGGGACTAAGTAACTCATAGTTCTTTTTTGAGTTATATAATTTATAATTAAACTTTTTATTTTCACAAAATTTAATTTTCAATTTTTTCCCTTCTATATTTCGAGGGGAAAATATTTTTTGATAAAAATACATCAACATTAACTTTTTTCTTTTCACTTTGTTTTAAAATAAATGAATCTTTTTTAAAAAGACTCATGATTATGATTTTTTGAATGATGAATAAAAATGTTTATAAAAATGTATTTTAAGATTTTGGTTTTCTTTGTTATAAAATCATTTTCCTATAATGGATTTATTTTTCATGTTTCCCCCTATAATTTCACTAATTATGTCACTATTTTTGGGTGATAAATTTTCCATATCAACAAATTTATTTCTTGATGTTATACAATTTATTTGTATTATGAAAACCATTTTTTCCTTGGGTTCTTTATGAATAGTGAATGATTTCTATTTGGATGTTTAAGAAACCCATTTTTTCATATGTTCTTTATGATATGATGATGAATGATTTTATGTGAAACACATATGTATGGATGAAAACATTTGGGATCCTAAATTTCCCTCCAATTCATTGGTTTAATATCATATATCATGAGGTAGTCAGGTATGGACATAATGTGTTTTTCCACAAAAACCTAGGCATAGTCAGTTTACTCCAATTTTTAGACATAGAAAAAATAATTTTTTTTACAAAAGTATCTAAATAATGAGTTTTCTCACATTTGTTTTACTATTATTAGGGGTTTTCCCCATTTTTATATTTTTCATCAAGTAATTCCAAATTTTTAGATGCATTTAATTTCAATGAAATTCTATATTTTCATCATTATGCATTATTTATATCGTTTTCCACATATTCATGTCATAATGACATATTATATGACAATTGAGATGTGTTTTGAGATAGGTTGTTTCGTTTTTGATTTCATAATGATCTTTTAAAGATATTATGTCACTAAAACATTTTTATGACTATAATTTAAGGTTGTTTGATCATTTCTTCTGATATTTATGTCTTCCTCGGGTTTTATTTCATGTTTTGATATGATTTCTAATACCCATCATATAAGCTCACCACTTTCTAATATTTTTAATCCCTATGTTAGGAAGAATATTATATCAAGTGATATATTTGCTAAATTTTCTAGAAGATCATAATTATGTGGAAATGTTCATAATTGTAGTATTTTGATATGTTTATTTATATAATCATCGATACAATAAATCTTTCAGTCCTCGGGATGTAGGATTATTTTGATGAATTATTATTTAAATCATGAGATAAATGTATTTTCAATTCCATGTTTTTCTTGGGTCTGTACAAAATATATTCAATTATAACCCTTCATTTTCATGTATATAGAAACATCGAATGATAAAAACTAAGTGTTTCATGAGAACTTCGTTGAAAAAAGAATGTATTGAACCTTAATTGCATTCCTTTAACATGACCCTTTCATATTAAGTCTTTTATTACTCATATAAAACTCCACCTCACCCCAAGAACAAATATAATAATGACATAAAATATAATCATTACATAAAATTATTTTATAGAATTTCTATCAAGTAATTAAGTGTCCATATGGTGACATTCTAGAAAGAATGGTGTGTGCTTATTCATAGAGGATTGGCTCATGATTCACCTTTGGGTTCAATGGATAATCATACATGATGTGATTCAATTGGTTCGATGTAAACCTAATCAGCTAGGAATAATATTTTGAAATAATAACATTTAATTTATTCATACAAATTTTATATATGTATAGTGACATAATTAACTTCTTTTACCAAATCCTAAATATGATAATGTGGTCACCGCCTCATATTACCAAGAATGAAATTTTGTATAGTTTCATTTTCATGGTTCTATATCATACAAAAACCACTGTTTCCCTTAAGTATCATCCAGTTCTTAGCCTACCTCTCTCCCATATTATCCAAAGGTTTGTTATGCTTCACCTCTCAAAACCTAGTCTAAAAATACTATTCAAAATGCTACCACCATAGGTCTGATATTTCTCCACTAATGGCTTGGCTAGTGTTCACCATATTTTTAAGTCTTTATCATTATTATTTTCTTTTAATAATATTACATAATCTTACATCACATTTTATTTATTTCTCTCTATAACTTTAATTAAATAACATCAAACAAAAAGTTATCAAAACCAAGAGTAATTAATCCAAAATATCATATTTATCAATGAATTTAAAATTCAAAAAACTTATCCATAAAATATAGCTACCAAATCCTCCATTCTTAAACGCTTACCTATCATAATGCATAAATTGTAGTGACCTGACTCCATAATGATTAAAATGAACTAAATTATGAAGGATAAAAATTTTATGGAGTCAGGTCACTACAATTTATGGGTCTTGCTAAACCGGAAACATATATGAGTCTTGTATTAAAAATTAATACCCTAATTAAAATATAATTTTTTTCAAAATAAATAAATTCAATGATAATAAAATTTGGGGAAACGTTATTCAATCTAGTATATCCCCACATATCATTCATTATACACATCTTGGATTCCATGGGAAAGAAAACACAATAAAGGTGATCTCAAATTCTTAGTAAGGCTAATGTGTAGAGGAAGAAATAATGAATCAATGAGAATAATAATTATGGAATGGTAAATAACTAAAAAATACATACCACGTGATTAATAATCAAAGAATAAAATGCATAAACAATATGGCATGGTTATAATTAGAAGTACATGCCATTCAAATAACTATATAAGGAAAAATCAATATGGAATGGTAAGATACTCAAACAAATTACATTTATTCAATTAACTAAAAATGAAATGTTTCTATATATATGTTGATTAAAAATATCATGGATGAATAATAGCATAAACTAAATACGGTAAATGCTAGATTATGAGATTCTATGTTTCCTATATACGTGGTATGTTTACTATCAAGAAATTTCCCAAGATGGTTCAGAACATATCAAGTAAAACCCTTCTAAGGAGGCTATCTAAATGACTTATCCCATGAGACTACCAATGCATTGAGGGGATATCTATATTTGTGCCACACCCATGCCATACCAGTCCAAGACATTTTTCATACATCGAATAATTCATTTAATAATTTTCCTTATGAAATAACTATATATTGTAAGATATATAGATTTATCAATATTTTCGAAAATAATCAAATAACACTGAATGTGAAAACCGTATAAAAAATGGTATATAGTTAAATAAATAATCATATCCATGAAAAATTATATGGATATTTAGGGTAATTCCAATAGTGAATGATCATTATAAATTGAATATGTCAAGTGGACTAAAAGGAAGCATGGAAGTGAATTTGAATAATATCCAATAAAAATCAATCATAAACCATCCATATAAATATTAAGCATGGTATCAGTAAAACATACCCTAATTGGAGTAAAATAATTAGTTTAATGAAAATATTATAAAAGTATCTTTTGAATAAAAAATAATAAAAATTTATTTTTGTATTGAATAGCCTTTTGAAAAAAACATTTCATTGAAAATAAATCTTAAAAAACCATTAAAAATTAATCTTTTAAACATAAAAATTATGATTCAATGGAATGCTGGAGGTTAAATTCATATATGTCGTACAAGGTAAAAAGACATTTGTTTTACAAGGTAAAACGTTTTAAAAATGACTTGTTTAGAAAGAAACAAGCTTATTACATTAAAAACATTGGAAAAATTAGAAATGGGTAAAAAAATATTTACCAAGTCATTTTAAAAACATTTTTTAATTTTTTTAATAAAACAGGGTTTCTAGAAGAAAACAGGTTCCCTGACCAAAGAGAGACACGAATTCAGGTTTTCTTTAAAACATTTTCTAAAACACCTTGAGTACCAAAGAGTTAAAAAATTATAATAATGCTTAAAAATGTTCATTATTAACCAGATGAGAGGAAAATTAAAGTGTTTATTGAAAAATGATAATATAATTTCCTTTAATGGAAATGAATTATAAGTACAATTATTCTTATGGAAAATAATATTTAAACATTCCAATGTATCTCATACCCCTTTGAATCATTTAAAATCAAAAGACTCGTGAAAAAATAAAATTAAATGAATGTTATAATATCATGAGTTTTAGTAGATTCATTATATATCATATAAAAGGTTATTATATACACCATATAAAATAAACTGGGTGTACAACAATAAATAAATCTCAATAGAATGTAAATTGATATGAAATCCCTTACCGTGCATTTCCTTTTACATGAACGTACTTTAACATCCTTTAAAATAAACATATGGTAGTTATGTACTTTATTTAGAACCCTTTTCAAGTATATAATTTCCTTTAATTAATTTTTTATTATTTGTTATACAATCATGTAATCAATTATGTTTACATCAGGTGTCTTAACCTAATTTGGTTAATGTTTTAAAAACAGCTTTGGTAGATCAACTATGGTCAAATGGTTCATTATATAACTTCTTGAGATTAATAATCATTATATAATTATCATATTTATACATCAATTATAATTTTTAAAAACAATAAGTAAATATGTTTATGAGAAATTAATCATTGTTACAGTCATGGAGACGGTAGGTCGTACGTATACTTGGTTAACTTTCCCATTTGTCAATGATCAATATGGAAAGAAGTTATGTAACATAATATATTTCAATAAAAATAATTATACAATAAATAACATGTTTTTAATAATACATACATACATATATAGTTATTTTTATATAAAATAAATTACATCTTGTTGAGGATACTGTAGTCTATAGGGCCATGAACGGCCTTATCACTTTTTAAGTGTGTAAAAGGGTAATGAAGAATGTGATATATATATATATATATTATTTCCAAAAAATTACTTGTATATAACATAATATATATGTTATTTATGTATTATTTGTCCAATTATAATCAATTTTCATACCTTCCATGGATCTTTTGAATGAATGACATTGCTTTGAGTGGCGATAGTCCACATTTCCACAAATGATGTTATCGTTTTTACAAAAAATAGAAAGTATAAAAATATGTTATAAAATAATTAATTAATTATAAATAAATTATAAATATCATATATAACATATATAAATATATTATCTATCAAGATGGGAACCATGGGAGGTGGTAATGGAATAATGAACAATCATCATTTTGTGAGGCGGTAGTTCGTCATTCACATAAATAGTATGTTTGTTACCCACTAGATGGGATTTTTTATAAATTTAGGTCGAAAGAATATCATAAAAACATAATTTTTATATTTATTATACTTTTTGTTTTATAATAATGTAATATTAATATTTTATGGAGTGGATAATGAAAATAAACTAAATATCTTAGGTAAGAATGTTACCTCTTAATCAGGTAACTCCTTTTGGTTTGCCCCCGAGGGATTCCTTGGATTTTCTTCATCCCAAGGGGATAATTCATGGACAAGGATAAGGGTTTTAATTAGGTATTTTGGAAGACATTTCATTATCAAAATTGTTTGGATAAGTGTTATATAACACGAGGATAATATGCCTTTTTATAGTAGAGGAGGAGTGGCACTCTTGTGATATTTGTATAAATAAATTCCATACAAATTATTTACATTGCAATTGGATCCCATATTAATATAAAGTCTATAAAATAAAGGATAGGATCTAAAAATTAATATAAAAATGATTTTGGACAAGAATTTAGATCATTTGGGACCTTAATATTCAGGTTTACCCCTTAAGAAGCATAATTTTACCATTATCAGTGTAATTAATATGAATTACTTTGTCTAATATTTTTCACCAAAAAATAAGTTCAAGTTATTAAAAATTATAAATTTCTTCTATTATAAATATGGAATCCATTTTAATTAATTTCCAATCACTAATTTAGAAAAACATAATTTAAATCAAATCCCGCAAACGGGATGAAAATGCGGGGTTTTAAAGTGAAAATTCCTAATAGCTTATTATGATTTTGTAGTAGATTTCATAGTGAAATTGATTCCAATTAACGAATTTGGATTAATTAATTAAAATATTATATAATTAAAATATTAACCCAATTTAAAATTTAATTTAAATTTTTAAATAAATTATTTGAAGAAAGCAGTTTCGATCTAAAATTAGGTATTTTAACTATTCATTGCAAATGAAACTTCACAGAAAAATACCAAAAATTCACCATAACATAATTTATAATTTTTTCTCACAAATATGAATTTTATTTTAACATATAAAATCTATAAAAGTTCCAAAAATGGAATTTAAAATAGGTTCTCTATTAAAATGCGGTAAAAATTCCTTCATAAAAATATATGTTTTTATGTGTAAAATTGGGATTGTTATTATATTATTCTTATTAAAATTATTCAACTAATATAAAATAAATTATATTGAATATATAATCATTATATTAAGTTAATATCACACATTAATTTTATTTAATTTTATTTATTAGGAAAAAATATCCTTGTGAGTATAAAAAACATTTTCAACATAAATATTCTTTTTATATTCAATTGGTTCTTATATTCATTTATAATATATTTTTAGTGAATCAATTAGTTATGTAAAACATATTTTTTCATATTTTTTTTAAAAATATTCATAATATATAATTTATATCTTAATATATTAAATAATAATATGTTAATATTATTTTATTGGTCGGTAAAACATAGTGTTGCGTGTAATACATGAAATTGATTAAACTCATTGTGGTATGCGACGCACGCTAAATAAGTTTCATGTTCATTTCAAGCTATAAAATATATTTAATTTATTTAAAATACTAAATATATTATAATTCATGAGATATTATATTCCCTCGTGTTCTTGGTGTTGTTTGTCATACACGCTATAGAATACAATATTCCCACATTAGATTATTAGGGGGTTACATTATCCAAACCTTAATTAAATTGTGTCCACATGATTTAAAATATATATTGGTAATATATTTTGTTATACTTATTATGGATAAGGTTTCATAAAACATCCTCTATAAAAGATAGGATGGGAAGTGTAATGTTCACATTGGCTAACATATAACTAGTCCTATAAGTATGATATCATTAGTGGAAAGTAGATATATATATGTGTTGGAAAATAATAAATATTTATAGGGATTGATTGATATTGTCAATAACAAACTATTTATTTATCAATAAAATGTTTAGGGCCTCAAATCCACAAATCATTGATAATTTAGAAACTAATGGTTCAAAAAAATTATGGTAGATGGAAAATATTTTTTCTACATAATTTTCCTAATGATAGAAAATAAATGTACAGCCTAAGGATATAAGGAAATTTACTTACATTATATATTTATATAAACCCAATTTAATCCTTTGTTTGTTCTTTGATCATTTTTCTAATTAATCCAAAAATTAATTTTGATGCCTGATGCATTAAAATACGTTTTCATAGAATCTTAAGGCCCATGAAAGAGTGACATGTCTAACTATTTTTTGCAAACTGTTTTAAAAAATAAATATGTTAAAGAAATTAACATCTAAACCTAAAATAAAAAATACTTGTTTAAAATTAATATCTTTTAATAAAATTGGTCAACTAAAAACAATGACATATTAACCAAGACGGTGTGTAGGTTAGTGGTTGGCATTAAATCCTTATCATCATTCAGTCATGGGTTCAAGATCCACATCCTTGTTGGGTTTGATTGGTTCTCACCTAACATACGAGTTTTCCATTTATAATACCATATTAATTTAATTTCCAAACTAACGTTGATGGATATCCTTAAAATTATGTTAATCACTAAATAACATATTAACTATGAATTTTAATACAACCTCACTACATAAATACTTCAACCATTTTATTTCCAAATAAATCCTTACATGTTTTATAGTTTATATACATTATAATTTATAGGATTTCTAAATCATGACAACTTCTCTTCAATCTAACACACATTATGTTTGACCTAGGTTATTCATTTACAAAATCATTCATTGTGGTTTGAAAAGAAAATATGAATTTTCCTATGAATAGCTCCCAATACTGTCAAACTAGTTGCATAGTAAGACCCATTATCATGTACCAGTTTTTTCTAAGTCAATATCAACACACCATATCGAAGATGATACTCCTAAGTACATATATTCCAAAACCACATCCACCTGTAGTATCCTGACATGGATGTATTTA
Source organism: Viscum album (assembly GCA_963277665.1). NCBI lineage: Eukaryota > Viridiplantae > Streptophyta > Magnoliopsida > Santalales > Viscaceae > Viscum > Viscum album. Next base: position 952,455,558 of record OY728143.1, on the reverse strand, counting down.
TAGGAAAATCACATAGTCTGTATCTAATTAAAAAATTAGGATGTTATTCTATAATTATCCTCAAATTAAACCTTAGGTATATTTTCTCTAATCTTTGTACTCCAAAATCTAGTTTCAAAGGGTGTTCTTAAACATCCTTTGATACCAACTGTAGCGACCCGACCCAATAAATCATGAATTCGGTTTCTTCCATTAGTTACATTGGATTTATTACAAGGAATAAAATCTCAATGGACCGATAGTTTAGTAGTATTTGTAAACTATATACATATATGAGTCTTACAATAATAAATAATACACTAATTACAACATAATTTTGTTTATATAAGTTAATAACATTGAGGATAATAACTTTCAGGTATATTTATTTCATCTAGTATATCACTACATATATTTCAAAGTATTATTCATAGATTCTTGGGGAAAGGAAAAATATTAAGGGGGAGCTGAAATTCTTAGAAAGAGTGAAGTATGTCAGAATAAATAATGAATCAATGAGAATAATAAATATAGAATGGTAAAACACTGAAGAACACATACCATGTAATCAACAAACTGATAATGAAATGCATAAAAACTATTGTAATGTAATAACTAGTAGTGCATGTAATCCAAAAAAATAGATAAGGAAAAATCAATATTAAAATGTGATAAGCAAAAAAACATTCCATTTATTCTATGAAATGAAAATGAAATGTATCCATACATATGTCAATGAAAAATTTCATTTTTGAATAATAACTAAAAATAAATGTGGAAAATTATAGATTATTAGATTCCATATTTCCTTGGTACATAGTCCCATTAAAGTCAAGATCATACAAATGACGGTTTATAACATATTGGGTAAAACACATATAAGGTGTCTAGACCAATTTCTCATCAAATGAGACTATTGATTCATTTATAATCTATCTATACTCGGTCCCAACACAAGTCGTGCCTGTCTAAGACATGCCTCATATATCAAATAATCATTTTAACAATGTGTCTTATCAAATATTTATGTGGATTTAGATATACAGATATATCATCATTAAACCAAATAATCAAATAATTTTCAAAGTGAGCACCATATGAAAAATATAATATGGTTCATGAAATAATAATATCCATGAAAATTGATATAGTTATTTAGTGGTATTTCAATGTAAAATGATCATATGAAATACAATATTTCCAAGGGAATAAAAGGAATCAAGGAAGTGAATGTGAATAATATCCTATGACAAATCAATCATAAACCATCCATAAAAAGATTAAGGATGGTATCAATACAATATACACTAGGTAGAGTAATATAAAGGGTTATTTTTTAATGAATCGAAATATTAAAAAAATATATTTTAAAAACATTGTTAAGGAAAATATCATTTTTTTAACATTTTGAAAACCAATTTATTTGAAAATAAATTTTAAAAACATTTTATTTAAAAATTAATATTTTAAACATGAAAACGAATCTTCAAATGAACGATAGATGGTAAATATATACATTTCATATTACGTAGAAGAAAAATTCCTTTTTTTATGGTAAAAGGTTTGAAAATTCATTGTTCGCAAAGAGATAATAAGAATACATTAAAAATATTTGTAAAATAGAAAAGGGTAAAAAAAATTTAAACCTGATTATTTTAGAAACTTTTTTGAAAATATTTTAATAAAACCTGTTATTTATAATAAAATAGGTTATCTGACTAAATTTGTAATTGAAGTTGGGATTTCATAAAAAAATTTAAAACACTTTGAAAATCAAAGAGTGAGGAATTTGTAATAATACTTGATAAAGTTAATTATTGACCACAGTATAGGGAAATGAAAGGTTTTATTGAATAATTTTAATATAATTTTATTGAATGGAAATTAATGATTAGTAAAATTATTCTTGAGGAAAATAATATTTAAATATTTCAAATTGTCTGATACTACTTTGAAACATTTTAAATCATAAGCCTCATGAAATAATAAAATTAAATGAAAGTTATAAAATATTTAAAGTAATTATATTCATGATATATCATGAAAAAGAATATTATATACACTATATAGAACAAACTTGTAGCATAACTATAAATAAGTCTCAATGGAATGTAAATTGGGTTGAAATCTCATTTCTTGTGTCCCCTTTTTAGTGACCGTCCTTTAAATTCCTACATAACAAACTTATGTTAATTATATATGTTCTTTAGAACTTTTCTAATATTTATAATTAATTCTATTTCACTTATTACCATGTTGTATACAAATACTTATATAATTATGATTACATTGGGTGTTTTTACCAAATTCGTTTCATGTGTTAAAAACAACATTGGTTTTTCAACTATGGTTAAAGGTGTCATTATGTGGAATATACATAATAATTATGATGACCTCATAATAATATTTATACATCAAATAATATTTTTAAAACCAATCATTGATATGTTTATGAAAAATTAATCAACTTTACAATCATGGAAATGGTAGTTCGTACATACATACGAGTAATATTCCCATTTTTTCAATGATTGTTATGGAGAGAAGGAAAATAACATAATATCATTATATAGTTTTAATTGTATCATAAATAACATTTTTTTATCATATATGTTTACATATATAATTATTAGGATGTTAATGGAATCACATCATGTCGAAGAGGTGGTAGTCCATTGGTGTACAGACGACATAATAAATTTTTTAGTGTGAAAGGGTAAAAAATAAAATGATATATAATATTATATTTATATAAATATAATTATTTAATTCATATAATATATATTTTTTATGGATCATATGTCTAATTATATTCATCCATCGTATATTCCATGGATCGTATGAAGGAATCCCATCCCTTTCAGGCAGCGGTAGTCCACACTTCCACAGATGTTGTTATTGTTTTTAAAAAAATGGAAAGTATAAACATATTTTATGTAAAAGAATTAAATATGAATAAATGAATTATTAATATAATATATAACATATATAAATATATTATCCGTCAATATTTACACTATGATAGGTGATAATGTGATAATGAACAATCATTGTTTCGTGAGGTGGTAGTTCGCTGTTAACATAAATTGTATGTTTGTTACCCATTATATGAGAGTGTGTTCATGTGTAAGTGGAAAACATATAAAAATAAATTATATTATACCTAGGATACTCTTTTTGATATATAATTAATTAATTATAAGATTTTGTAAGTGGATAAGGAAAATAATTTAAAGAGCTTGTGTAAGAATGTTACCTCTTAATAAGGTAACTCCTTTTGGTTTGTACTTATGGGATTCTTTGTATTGTTTATGAAAAAATTGAGTACTATAGTATTAGGGGATAATTTGATGGATATATATTTTAATATATCAGTCTATTCAAAGAGTTTTTAGAGGTTTGAGGAAGCGGAAGGGGGAGGCATTTTATAGTGGAGGAGTGGCACTCTTTTAATATTTTTAAAAAGGAATTCTATAGATATTATTCACATCTAATGTGGCTCCAATAATGTTGAAAAGTATATAAAACATATTATAAATGCAATATATGTCCAAAAATGTATTTTTGAAAGGTTTATAGGTCATTTTGGTCCTTAAGATTAAGGTTTAGTCCCTTAATAAGCTTAATTTTACTATAATCGATGTAATTATTTTTAATTATTTTTGGTGTTATTTTTGGAAAAACTCCTAGATAAACATATTAGACATTATAAATTACGATGATTCCAAATATTGGGTCAATTTTTAAAAATTCCAATAATACAATTGACCTAAATTAATTTAAATTTAACCCCTTAGACGGGATGACAATGTGGGGTTTTAAAGGGAAAACATCCAAAATTTTATATGTTTTTATAGTCAATTTAAATGTGAAATTGATTCCAGTGACATAAATTGGATTCATTTATAAAAATAATATCTAATAAAACTTTAAAAATATTTTAAAATTTATTTTATACTTAAAAATAATGAATATGAAAAGGCATTTTTGAACAAAAATTCAATATTTTCACTATTCATTAAAAATGAAACTTCACAGAAAAAATCCAAAAAATATAACCTACCCTAATTTTAAGTGTTATCTCTAAAATATGATGTCTCATATGTCATATTAAATCTTTAAAAGTAGAAAACTGAATTAACTATATGTTCTCCATTAAAAGGTTGAAAAATGACTTAATAAAAAAATTGGTTTTTATATGTAAGATTGGGATTATTCATATCATATGCCTATTAAATATATTTGATTAACATAAAAAAATATTGTATTGAATATATAATATGTATATTACATAATGACACTCATTAATTGAAATTAATTTAATTTATTATGATAAAATAATTTTATGAGAATAAAAAAAGTTTTCAGTATAAATATTCTTTTTATATTCAATTGGTTATTATGTTCATTTCTTATTAATTTGTAACTAATTAATTAGTTGTATAAACCATATATTTTCATAATTTAGTTAATAATATTCATAAGGGATATTTTATAGATTATTATATAAATAATAATATTTTAATATTATATTATTATTTTGTAAAACTTGTTGTTGCATGTAATGCAAGTTATTGAAGAAACTCGATATGGTGTAAGACATATTCTAACTCAGTGAAGCATTCATTTAGATCTATAAATTTGTTTTATTTTATTAAAATTGTAAACTTATTATAGATTCTCATGATATTATATTCCCTCATGCGCTTGGTGTTACGTGTCCTACATGCTATCGAGTACAATGTTTCTACTTTAGATTTTTTTGGTGTTACAAGAAATCTACACATAATCATAAAGGATTAAAATAATAAAAATATTTTTCATATTCAATCATAAAATTTAAAAATTATCAATATAAGAGAATCTATATTCTTTTTACAAAAAATATTTCATTGAATTATCATTTTTATGAAAAAACTATATATTTTACCATTCCTCGTGAAATAGTGATATATATCCTTACCTCCATTAATATTTTTAATTTCTTTTTATTATAGATGTCATTTTTCATCTTCCTTACCATGAACAGTTTTTTTTCATCACTTAAGACACAAATTTAACTAGAGTAATCCTTAGACATTGAATATATGCATCCTAGACACATTCTTGGAAGAAATATCAAATCTACACCTCATGAAGAAAACAATCAACAACAATAATGGGGAATTCCATGAAAGGGAAAAATTGATATAAGGATATGGTTTGTTAGGTAATTAATATGAAAAATTAATTTTCTCCAAATATACGTTAACTCTATATCATAATGATGAATAAATAATTGAAGATACCAATGTAATTCCTCCCAAAAAATGATATCACTCTTAATCCTCAACTCATAAGAATGATAAAAAATATTTATTTATTAATATTGATGTATATATCCTATTTTTATATTATTTTCAATAATTTATTTTCCATTTTTTCAATAATAATTTTTAGTATTAATTTTTCAACAATAATTTTTTTAAATAATTTTTTATTTTTGTCTTTTATAGTGGATAGACAATAAATTAAAATAAATGTATTATATGAACCTTTTCCCCATACCAAATTATAATGCCCTACTATTTCGAATGCTTTCACTAGGGCACGCACATTCTCCTGTGGAGGATGCCCAGCTGTTGGACCACATTCCCGCTTTCCAAAGGAGGGCGACATCTGTCTCTTATTCAGGGATGTTTGCTCTTTGGTCGAAACGGGATGATGGGATGTCGGTTCTTCCTTCAGTAGATTCCTCCTCGGAACACGTCACCTAGAATGTGTCTCCCTTATAGACTAAGGCGTTTTTCATGAAACACTTCCCAGTTCCATGTCTTCATGGATGCCGGTTAATTACACTAATTCTATTAGGACATTCCAAGGGGTCTGCTTAGGGAAGAAATCTTAGGTAACAGGAGTAGTCATGTTGGACATCACTGGCGTGTCCGTATGCTGGAACACTAGCATGTCTAGGATCCTTCCCCTTATTATAGGGCTTCTTGAGGTCGCGGAAGCCCGAGGAATCCCACATCAAATGAGGGGAATTATATTCCATGAGAATGTATCTGAGGTTTTCCTCATCTTCTTATGTTTAACACAGGCTATGCCTCATGTTTAACGTCTAATAGAGACAGATCAGACTAATTGGAACACTTAGTAGAGTGGATCAGATGGGTGCAACCCTAGAGGAATCACTAATAATTGGGCTAATGTGTGGTTTGTTACCCAGTTGCCGCTAGGAGCATTGAAGAAGTGATTTGGCATGACCTCAGCAGGATGTGGTGGCCCAGATAAGAATCAGGATGGATAATGGGGGGTTGAGAGTTGATGAAGAATTAAGTGGAACCGATGCGAGGATGCTGGTGAGGTTGGGCATGAGTCTCGAAGAGAATTCCTACGTATCCATGTGGTAGGGAATCAAATTCCACATAGTTTAGGAAGTGATGGGACACCTAAGGAGGCGAACCATATAAAGGGGACCTGGAGGAATTGGAACCTCCAGGCTGGGGCATGAAGTTCGGGCGTGTGCGAAGGACAGTGACATGATGACATACTAGGGTTATACATCATTAGCGGCCCAAGAGTTGTTCTGATGCCATAGGAGTAGACCAGAAATGTGGGTCCTAGTGGAGGGGACAACAATGACATACCACTGGATGTCGTCGCAATGGCATAACTCTAGATGAGGTCATGATGACTTACCGCTTAATGGGGATCGCAATGACTTACCACTGGCTGGATATCGCAACGGCATACCAATGGATGGGGTCCCACCGTCTTAACCCTGGATGGGGATCGCAATGGATTACCACTGGATGGGTTTACAATGGTTTATTGTTGGATGGGGATCGCAACGACATATCGTTGGATGGGGTCCTAATGGCTTATTACTGGATGGGGATCACAATGGCTTACTTCTGGATGGGGATCGCTATGGCTTAACGCTAGATGGGGTCACAATGGCTTACTACTGGATGGGGATGGCAACAGCTTACCGCCAGATAGGGATCGCAATGGCTTACCACTAGATGGGGTCCCAACGGTATACCCCTGGATGGGGATCGCAACGGCTTATTGTTGTATGGAGTAATTATGGATTATCGCTAGATTGGGATCGCAAGAGCTTACCACTAGATGGGGTCACAAAGACTTACTAAAGCATGGGGATCGCAACGACTTACTTCTAGATGGGGATCGCAATGGCTTACCAATGGATGGGGTCGCTACGACTTACCACTGGATGGCGTTGAACCTCATTGAGGCTTCCTGCCTACCATTCCTTGGAAACAAGGATCAAAGACCATGTAGTTTGGTATGGAGTTGGAACTGACGTGATGGGGGTTGGAACCAATGGTTGGTGGTCTTGAACCTCATGGAGGCTTCCTACATACATTTCCTTAGCAAGTATCAAAGTCCATGTAATTCAGGATGGTGTTTGGTGAACCGACGTGAAGATGGTTGGGACCAGTGGTTTCTCGGCTTGAACCTCAGGGAGGATTCTTACGTACCCTTCCTTGGAATTGAAAAAGTACACGTAGTATGGTGGTATTGAGCCTCAGGGAAGCTTCTTACATACCTTGACTTGGTAAGTATCAAATACCATGTAGTTCAAGATGGTGTTTGGTGAACTGATGTAAAGATGTTCGGGACCAAGGGTTATTGGGATTGAACCTCTATAAGGATTCTTACGTACCCTGCCTTGGAAACAATGATCAAATCCCACGTTGTTTGGGATGAAGTGTGGACTGATATGATGGGGGTTGAAACCAATGGTTGGTTTTTTGGAACCTCAGGGAGACTTCCTACGCACCTTTCCTGGGCAAGGATCAAAGATCAAGTAGTTCCTGATGGAGTTTGGTGAACCGAAATGAAGATGGTTGGGACCAATGGTTTTTGGGATTAAACATCAAGGATGCTTCCTAGGTACCCTACCTTGGAAAGAATAAAAATCCACTTAGTTCAGGATGGAGTGGGAACTGACGTTATGGGGGCCGGAACTAATGGTTGGTGGGCTTGAACCTCAGGGAGGCTTCCTATGTACCTTGCCTTGGTGAGGATCAAAGACCACATAGTTGAGGATGGAGTATGGGGCTTACACTCTAGGCTGCCCAGGGAGGATTTCATGGTTGATGCTTACTCTAAGCCCACGTGAGTCATGCTTGGTGTGAGAAACAAGAGGTTGTGAATACCTAATGACTATGTAATGAAAGGTGAGTCTGTGGGGAGTGAAGCGACACTTACACGTGGTTAGTGGCCCAAATAGGAAACAGGGGCATACACGTTGTTTGAAGCCTAGGTAGATCGAGATTGGGACTTGCTCAAGGGTGAAGGCCCATTAGAGACAAAGTCCAATGGGGGAGGGATTCATTTCCAAAGAAAGTAGGGCTCTGGTGCCTATCCCCCCTCTAGCCATTAGCACCGAGGAAGAGAGGAGGAGCAGAGATGCTACCTCCTGCATGAAAATCTAGGGGCTTACACTAAGGTGGTTTCACTGTCCCCACAGACAAATGCCTCTCTAATAAAGATGATCTCATTCCATGTGAGGAATTATTCCACTCTCGTAAAGACCAGTGGGCGTGCAGAATGTCCAAGGTGGGGAACCCCCTCGTACAATGCATGGGGTGAGGCCACAGTTTAACATCATGTGCTGAGGATGATGGTGCTTGGCAGTTTAATGTCCTGTAGCTTAGATAAATTGGGTGCACTCTACACCCCTTAGGACTTACATAACCAATATCTCCCACTCCTTGGGGGAGGGAATGCATCACCAATGCCATGGTGATGGGGTGTTATGGAGTGATCCATTGGGGGTTCCATATATGTGGCTATGCAAAGAAGAAATACTTGTTAGTGTTCATATGCAAAGAAGAATGAGGCGAAGCAATGAAATGTGAGGCACCGCCAATGGGATATTTAAATCACTTTGTGAAAACTTGAAGAGCCACATGGAAAGAGAGCATGTGATGTAGGTGTGGTTCGCATTAGATGGGCTCGTACATTGTACCATGAGGGGAGGACAAAACATGAAGTGAAAGAAATAGAATAGGTTGGGTGCAAGATGGAAGGTTTTTTCACAAGATGGAAGGTATGTGCGCGAAATGGAAGGGTTTCGCACATGATGGAAGGGTTTCATGCAAACTAGAAGAGGACGCGTGCAAACCGGAAGGGGATGCGCACAAGAGAGGTCTGATGTGGAAGAAACATGCATGAAAACGGGGTCTCTTGTATAAAAATTACTTTATGAGAAAGGAAATTAATGAGGATAATTCCCAAAAGGGCCCACCCAAAGGAGGACCCTTGGGGGACCTATCGTGCAAAATCCAATACCTGAAGGCCATGGTGTTTTTCATGCGGCCGTGGAAGAGATAGTTTTCCCGTAGTAGAGCATCGATTCTTCTTCTATTACCATCCAATAAGGGCAAGGGGTAAATTTTGTTTTATTACTGATGTCCTCGGGGGAGGAATGAAAAGGGTCATGGTGTGGAAACCGCATATAGATGACACATTGGGTGCACAAAGGGGGGCCGCATGCAAATGCGTTCTTGACGCCACATTGGGCGCTCAATAGGGCGTTGCGCAGAAGCTCTCCCTTGACATCAGATTGGGAGCACAATGGTGTGTTGCTCACAAACCTGCACTTGGTGTCACATTGGGAGCACAAACGAGAGCTGCGCGGAAGCTCCCCCTTGAGGTTGTATTGGGCGTGCAATATTTTGCTCGCCGGTAACAGCTTGTGTGCATACTCTAAATCTTTCATGCAACTGCCTCTCGAGTCCCAGAATCATCTCTTCCCCTCCCGAGTTCCTTTATTTTCTCGTTATCCTCTTGATGTGGGACTTATATGAATTTCAACATCAAAAAAATTCCCCCCTTAGAATCATTGTTGAAGGGGAACCTGAAGGTTGGATTTTGAGGGCACACCGAAAAATAGGGAAGTGTTAGTTCGGTGCACGCAAAACCGTTGTTTTCACATAAAAACCAGTTTTGTGTGCACAGACGGTGATTCTGTGCCTATAAATAGGATGCGGGTCCCTTATAGGCCCATACTTTTGACTTTTCCCGCATGACATGTGCTTTTCTCTCGTGCATGAAAATGATCATGATCAGTGCGTAAGTTTCCACAGCCGACCCTGGGTTCTGCGCGCTGTCCCACATTTTTTTCACTGATCAACATTCTTGCATGCCACCAGATATTTTGCACGTCGAACTTCATTCTTTTGTGCCAACCCCTTAGAATTTCCAAAAAGGGCCACTCAACAGACTAATGCCAAGAGGGAGGCCACCGCTGTTGCGAGAAAGACACAGATGATCACGAAGCATCAGATTATTCATTTGAGGAGTGTTGTGTCTTATAACTAGAGGATTATTATCATTCTTACGCAAGATCAAACATATTAGGTTCTGAGCGATAGCCTACCACTATGGAACTTCGTCTCTCTGGAAGAGGTGCTGATGCCCGGTTTCGAGATAGACACAGTGCAGTCGTGGGTGACACACGATGACAGTCTTCCACAATTCCATATTACCAATAACGACCATCCTTCTAAGGGAACACAGAACACAACCATCTATGTCCTAAATCTAAAGATCAGCACATTTGTGGGAAGCGATCCGATTCTTGAGGAATCCCACACTATTTATGAAAGTACATTCAGAAGCATCATTACTAATGAAAAGAGTTGTTGGAAGGAATGGGATTTAAGATCCAGGGGAAACTTCACCAATGAATGGGCATGGTTGTAATGGGTACGTCAGACCTATGAGGAATTTTGGTTGGAGCTGCGGTCTATCGGGATTTTTGAGGTTGTCTGGACGCCCAAATTCCATTTCTACTAACAACATGACTTGGTAGCAGAGCTATTCAGTCGTTGGTCCCCTGATACCCACACATTCCCCCTCCACCATGGGGAGGTGGGAATCAATATGTGGTACTCCCACTGTATCAGGGGAATCCCCTTAGAGGGGTACTAGTACGATGAGTTCCTCCTAATGGGGAATGTCTAGGGGGATAGGACATGCACCCATATCTTGTCATGGAAACTACTGGAGATGGATAAAGAGGAGCTAAAAATAAAATATACCCTGATGGACATACCCTATTTGGGGTGTTTTAGCCTTTTCATGATACAGGACATGGCTGTGAAGATGCAAGGCTGGGGGAAATAGTGCTCTAACACATCTCAGAGAGGGAAACTAGGATCATACAGGAGGGCTCTGGAGAAAGGAGAGTAATAGTCGAGGGGCTTTCGTAATAATGAGGTTTGATACCTGAATGTACGATATGTCGGGTTTCTTTCCATATTCTTGAGTGATTGGTTGTTGCTAGTGAGGTACATGAGGATGGGGGTCCACCCTGGGACGCTAGTGATGGTCAGGATCATGGCGGCAAAGAACAACGTCGACCTGGGGGTTCTCGTGTGGGCCAGGCTGTATAGAATTCTAGGGCATATCGCGAGGGTAATTACCCTCAAGAGGATATGCGGACTGTTCCAAATTCTTTATGTCTAGGTCGTGGCCCTTTATGGTGGGTATGACTTCTCGAATGCCATTCGCCCCTGGTAACTGTATACGGCTATATTTCTTGAACATTGTCTGAATTCACCCACTAACGCTCAGAGAGGAGGGGATAAAGATCAAGATCAGTAGCCACATCCAATTTGACTTCCACCCATTCCAAACCCCATTCGGTCAGATGGTGGATGATGGGTGGGGGGTATTTGAGCAGAGGGAGTACCTGTAGAGAATTCGGGGTGGCGTACTAGTATCCTGGATTGACTGTAAAATCTATTGTGAATTGTACATGTTGACAAGGTTTTCCAGGCAGATTGGATTCATGCAACGGATTTCGAAGAAAGTATATACATAGGTTCATGAAGAATGTCATCCTTGTATTCCATGAAAACTGTCGCGTATATTCTCAATGGCTGGCTTGCGTGAGGTCATCACTCTTCCCCCACCGATGCCAGTACATGCCTTTCAACAGAGTATGTCGAGCACTAGATGAAAACATATTCTGAAGAGATTCTTTGGAAGCGCATCTAGAAAATCAAGGCAGACAGTGCAGAGCCCGAAGATCAAGGAGGTAGATGAGGTGTCATGGGATAGGTGAGGCAAAGAATGGGTCGGGTGGCTATCATGGCACATGCCAACACTTCATTGGCAGGAGAAACAAAATTTGAGAACGTGCCTCCCCCTTCTGGGGAAAGGTGGTTCCAAATGTGTCCTCATGGTACATCTATGGAACTTTTGGGAAAGAAACTCAGATACCTCCCAAAGCTATCTGTCGACACCATATTCCCCTCTCTATGGTCTTCTTGGAGAACATTGCAGTATTATATGTCTACTGAATAATTGTTACGGTGGTTGGTAGACACCGGACATGACCATCCAGACATAGGACGCATCCAGAGGAAGGATAATGTAAACATTAATCGTCGGAATTCATCCGTGACAACCATATATATGTATGTAAGCCAGCAGGGGTGGTATGATGAACCACATCTCCTGGTGAAAGTGATGCATGGCTAGAAAAATTACCCAGAATATCTACCATCCGAGGATGGAAGTATAGTGGAATTAAAAGAAGAAGAATAATATGATGATTATGATGATTAAGGTGAAGAAGATGGAGGTTAATAATAGGAGGATGATAAAATTGAAGGTCTTGGTGGTGAGGGACCTTTAGAAACTCCCGCTCACCAACAGAGCTCCTGGGAGATCGATAAAATCATAGGTTCCAATGTAAAATTGGAAGAGCAGCTTGAGGTAAGTTTAAACCATATATCCACTATCCTTTATCTTTTCAAAATCATTATCCTTAATGAAAATTTCTCCTTGTTTAGGAACACATGGGTGAGGGTTCCTAGGAAGACTTCCCCACAGGGGACGAAGGTGTGCCTAGGGAGGCTGAAGAGAATTCTCAGAATCCTGTATGCAGGACCGAGCATAGTCAGGTGTCAATTATGGATGGATTAGGTGATGATGAGATAGAAGGAGAGTCTAACGCCATCTGCATTGTACAGGAGGAGCAGACTCTGATGATTGAGTTGACAATCGCTAAAGGCTCCCCTATGGCGGCTGCCCCTGCCACGACATAGGCATTGGACACTACTGCACTTGGCTCATGTAAGTCCTTTTTCATTGGTTATCCTCTTTTCCATAGAATCTAGCTAATCAAGATATTGATTCTTTATTGAGTGATTACAAGGTTGAAGGCATGACAAACCATCGAGTCCAGGACATCTGTAGGAGACCTTGTTGTGCCTACATCGACCTTTACAAAAGCAACCATTCTATGTGGCCCTACCCCGGTACTCGACAAGCCCGATATTGCAATGTTTGGTGGTAATACTGTCGGGTGGAGCTCTATCCCGACAAGAGTGAAGTCTTTGAAGAGTAGGGAGTTCCTCAAGAAGACAATGTCACTGATATCCATGCCGCTTTCCCCAAATACACACCCACAAACACCAATGAAATCTACTATTCTGACTCGAATGCTGTTAAGGAGAGCTATATGAAATGGCACAAGGTGTGGAAGTGCATCAGATGCTTTCTCAGCTAGCCATAGGCAGAATAGCTAAGTCGTATGGGGTTACATCGCACATAGCTACACTTTCTCTATGATGAAGGGGTAGATGCTCATCATTCTGAGGTAATGATCCATGATTACCTGGTAGAGAGGATACGAGAGGATAACTGATGTTCAGACACTTCTTGTAAAAATAAGGATTTAGAGAATACTCAGGCTTTCTTGGAGGTGGATCAGGAGGTCCAATGCCTTGAGGAACAAGAAAGGAAAAGTAAGGCATTCATTGCAAACCAATTTGATCTCACTGAGAGATTCATGGACCAGCTCGCAGATGCTCAGGAGCAGATGGCGCAAGAGAATCACCAAATGATTGAGCTTCAGACTGACCAATAATGGGTGTAGGATAGGGCTAATGAGTTACACCCTGCCGCTACTATCAAAGAGAAGGATCTCAAGGGATGGGAAGCGATGTTGTAGGCCACAATTCGGGAGGTGGGAGCATTGGAATAGTCTGTCCAAAATGTTGATCCTTAAGGGCCCTGTTTTGGTTGACCCCCTAAACTTTTCCTTCTTTATTACTTCCAGATTTGAATTTTATGCATGAACATACTATTTTCTTATTTATTTTAATGCACTTTGACCATCATCCCTAAATAAATAGTGATCCATTCCTAAGCTCACTTGGGTCGTTCCCTATGTGAGAAACAAGGGATGTTCGTGTTATTAATTCATTTGAATGTGGGAGTGACAATCATAATTCAGACACCCAGGGTTGAAACGACCCTTATGGGATACAAAAAAGAAAGGGGGAGACATGACTATAGAATAAATTCCTCAAAACAGTCGAACTGTCACTTCCCCAATATGCCCTTGTGCATTAGAGGGTTAACACCAGGGGCGTTAGAATTGATTAAAACCCAGGGGAGTGGGAATTGTGAATCACAATACCAAAAATTCAGAACACTATAGGGATGGAATGACAATGAAGCATAACTATTGATCGTGTTCAAAACACAATATCTTTATTGTCTTATCCTGAAATGGGGATATCAAATGATGGATAACCACTGACCATGTTTGAAACATGGGGCCTGACTCAATATGTCATTTATTAGTCTTCTAAAACGTTATCCCGAGACAGTAGGTGATCCATAGGCCAAGCATCCATACTGTTAGGGGGTTCCCTATGATTTGAAAGAGGACGAGGGTCTGAATAACAGGCTCACGAATCTTAGAAGTTGGATGAGGGAATGTACCCATAAAAATTCCACACTTCGGGATTTTTGTCACAACACATCTGAGTACGATAATTAGACATATCAGATAGAGGGAATCGAGTCCCCTCTAATGAAAAGGGTTTTGAGGATGCATGCTTCTAACATAATTGTCATAGGATGGGCCATTAAGGGTGCCTGATTTAATGGACAATGCACAAGGTGAAGAAGTGGCCAAACCTAATGCGCTGTTCCCATAGGGAGATCTTAGTTTAGGTTTACAGAACTCAACCATGTTGGGAAAAGACATGGTAGGTACATGGTGCGGCTATTGAAAAACCTAACGTGAATGAGAACCCATGATGTACTCGAAACACCACATGTTTTGAAAAGGGTTCAGGCCTAGGGGCCAAAAGAGAGAGGACATGATTTTAGATTCCTGGGGTTGGACTTGAAGATAATGTGTCTGGGGGTTCCTATGTATCCCACGAGAATGGGAATCAGGCCCTACATAGTTCTGGAATATGATGGGTAGTTTTACATCTTACATCAAGGACGTGGTGTGGTCTTAGTTTATGGTCATAGAGCTTGGACCATAGGTGGTAGTGAATGCGGGAGACACATGGTGAGGTAATTTATAAAAACCAACTTGATTGGGAACATGGATTCCAGATCTCTATGTGTTCCTTGAGAAGATTTTAGGTCGAGGGACCAAAAAAGAATGTTAGGCTTGACCCGACACAAAGTGCATTGGTGTTCCTACATTTACCATGATGATGGGAATCATACCGTACATAGTTCTGAATGTGGAATGATAACGTACCATTTTCAGATATAATAAGGCCACGTGGGTCTGGACCTTGCACCAAAAGAAGCAGCATTTGTTAGATCTTGTATGTCCTTTAGGAGGGATGTGTGTTTTTTAAGCGATGAACCCCAGATAGAAGGTCCAGGCATCACCGAAAGAATCAATCCATATGTGGGAGTTGAAAAATGGTTTGGTGTTTGATCGATACCAAACATGATGTCCCCATGAGTGAGGAAACCACGATGCAGTTTCATTTTTCATCGTGTGGCCAGGACAACAATGTCACAGTTTAGGGACATGTGATGGTACAATCCATGCATTTTAACATCATGAAGTATAAAAGAAATAGTTTAAAGTCATGTGGGACTAGGAATCATAGTTTAGAGTCATATGGATCAGACATATACAAGAAAGATATGGTTACAAAGGTAATGTGTATGGCGCGATAAACATACCCAACTTGAATGAGGACATAATCCCATATTATACCACACATGATTACAAGAGAGAATCCTTGGGCCGAGGGGGCTGGAAACGATTAGAGAATTTGGGGTGTGATGTATGAGGGAATACCTACTTTAAGGGGAGTATGTGATGCGACAATTATAAACCCGATGTGAATAAAGGCATAATCCCACACATGCCACATCACATAGTCCTATGAGAGCTAGGGACTAAAATACAAAACAGAATAGATTAATTAGTGGAACTCAAGCTGGACCCAAAGATGAGATGTCTGGGTGTTTCTATGTATCCCATGGGGATGAGAATCAAGACATATGTAATGCTCAAGATTGTGACATATAAATAGATCTTAGTTTAAGGTCTTAGAGCATGGACCATAGAGAAGCGGAACTCTTCCAAGTAGGCGTAGACCTCAATACAATTATTAAGACCACATGAGTCAAACGTTTTTTGGGAAATAAGGGTGGAAGTGGTTTTTGAAATACCTGGAACACACGACAAAGGGAAGTCGGTGCAGAGCCCTGAATGATGCCTTACTACGGCTTTGTCCTCCTAACATGAAAAGGTGAACTGAGCGATAGTTCTAGGAGTGTCAATATTCCACTTGGACATGATGGGGTGGAAAATAATGTGAATCATGTAACCAACATTCAATCCTTGAAGGGGTAGGTGTTATGATGGATGAGAACAGTTGACTGTGTTCAAAACGCAACATCTATATCGTGTGGCCTGAAATCGGAACAAAATATGAGCATCGACCGCTGACCATGTTCGCAATGTGATACTTGTATCGATTTGTTGTTGGAATCTCTCATGGATGTTGGCACGTAATTGTAGGATATCCCTTATGCCTATAATCCATGCCATTTGGGAGTCCCTTGGGACGTGAAAGATAATGGAAGCCCAAATGAAGGGGAACACGATTCCTAGAAAATGGGTGAAATCAGTTCAAGGCAGAATCTAACACTCCATGATCTCATCTAGAGTACTCATGGGCCAATCAGTGAATCGCTGAAGAGGGTCGAGGGACCCGACTTAAGGGAAACCAACTCGAAGAGATGAGTGTAGGGATAAAGGGAGAAGGGCGCTCAGAAGAGAGATTTAAGTGACGTCGTTGTTATAAGCCTGACATAAATGAGTACATAATCCCATACCACACCCTATGACACTCTCCTGGGAGAACATAGGATAAGGGGACAAGATGATAGGGAGGTTCCTAAGAGATGGGGTTGGACCCAGAAACTAGAAATTCAGGTGGTCCTACATATTCTATAAGGATGGGAATCAATCCACACTTAGTTATGGAAGGGGATGTTGTGTAGTTTATTTTCATGTAGCAAGGATGCAAATAAGGTAAAGATACCCCAATGAGGGACGTGTACAGCACGATGAGTAACCCAATGTGAATGAGGAAATAATCCCATAGCACACTGTACAATCCTTTTTGGGAACTTGGCCTAGGTGCCAAAGAAGACTGGGGGACCGGAGGCTATGCCACAGATAGAATGTCACAACCAGCTTCTAGTTTAACATTTTTTAGTGAGGATGATGGTGACCATATTATAATGTCATATAGATTAGACCATATGTGGTTAGTTTAATGTCATATGTGTGGGGAAACTGAGCGGAGAGGGCGACCCATATCCCCTGTGGAAGACCACGAAATGACAATGATGATAGAGGACATCCGTTGTCCAGGTTTGCTACACAATATCCTCCCCTGTGTGTTTGGAGTTCAAGGTGAACAATTGACCATTGACCATTAACCATATTCACATAACGTGACTTGTATGCATTTTTCACTCTCAATCCTCATGGATGTCATCCCGTAATGGTAGGAGATCCCTTGGGCCAATCATCCATGCCCTCTGGCAGTTCTTTTGGATATAGAAGGTGATGGGAAACCCAAATGATGGGGCTTTCAAAGCATGACAGGGTCGTTGCTCACGGGGCGGATGATAAATGAATGGAGGGATGTCTCAAAGGGATCTATGTGGTGCAATGAAATAACCTGATGTGAATAAGGGCGTGAGTCCATACCACACCGCATAATCCCAAATGAGAACACGGCCCAAGGGGCTGAAGGGGTCAAAGGACTTGAGGCTGATCACCCCAACCAATTGTAGCCATATGACCTCTCATGCAGGAAATTCCTCATCATAGAACCTAAGACCATGTGAGCAATTCCTGTTGTGGGAAAAAAAGAGTAGGACTTGGCTCTCCCCAGCACATTAAGGTTTAACAGCTGGAATTTCACTCCTGCTCGAGGAAGACAGAGGTTTGGAGAGACGATGGGTCAAAATGAACCACTACATTCCATTTTTGGAACATATGGGGGTGGTGACAACAAAAAATAATAGTTGTTGACCAGATTCGAAACACAACATTTTTATCGTGTGACTTGAAATGGGAAAAACAAATGAGCATCGACCACTAACCTAATTCGCAATGCGGAACTTAAATATCAAATTTTCCTTTGAAATCCTCGAGGGTACGGGCCCGAACCCATAAGAGAGACCTTAGGCTAAGTATCCATATCATTCAGTGGCCCTTTTCAGTGTGAAAGATAATGGAAACACAAAATTGAAGGGATGGATAGAGCATGAATATCCCTATGTGGGACGATACTCAAGGGGGGATCTCAGAGTTTGGGGCTGGGCCTATGGAAAAAATGTCCAGGTGGTCCTACGTATCCCATGATTATGGGAATCAAGCCGTACATAGTTATGAAAGAGATATTTCATTTAACGTCCTTCAGTAAGGACGTTGGAGGAGAGAAGAATGAGGGAGGTATCATGGTGCAATCATCGTAACCCTAACATGAGGGGGGCCAAAGAAGCCTATACGATGCCATGTGGGATCCCCCAAAATAACTATGCCCAGGAGTGGATAGTCAAAGATGAAACTGGGGTTGGACTCAAGATGTGGCGTCTGAGCATTCCTACATATCCCATGAGGATCGGAATCAAGCCATACGTAGTTCTTGAGAAGTGGTTTAATGTCTTCCAAGACGACGCATAGTTTAAGTCATATGGGACTAGATATTTTAAGGTCATGGAGGACCCTTATGCAGCTTAGGATCATGTGGGACCATAAAAATGTGATCAACATATAATATTTTTTAGGAACTTGCAATTGGTGGGAGTAGTTATATGCTCACCATCTATGGTCACCAATGAGTATACTCCATTGGAGTAAACCTTATGAAAAAATGTAAGGTCCTTCCCATTTGGGATCCATCATGGGTGGTTTCTTTCTAGGTATCATTGGTGACTTCAGGGCCAATACCAAGTCACCATGCAAGAAGGAACATAGGTGAGGTTTTTTGTGGAAATCTTTAGGTATCTTATTCTAATGCCTTTCCATGTTGTGCAGGGAGCAAAGACCATTCTCGTTGAGAACTTATCACTCTTCCAAATGGATTTTAGCCACTTTATCTGGAACTTTTTTTTATCATAGATAGTTTTTCACAATGAGGGAAATTGAATCTCGGTGGGCAGGATGACCTCCTTCCCATACACCAAAGAATATAGGGTCACCTGGTTGGAATTACGAGTTGTCTTCTTATAAGCCCAGAGGGCATTGGGGAGCTTTTATGACCAACTCTTCTTGTTTTGACCCACCATCATCTGCAGAATATTAGAGAGGGTTTTATTGAATGCCTAGATCTATCAATTTTCTTGTGCACACTAATGGGAGGTATGGTTAGAATGAATGCTTTACTTAACGTACAATTTCATCATCTCAGCTTCTCAGAAGTTCGTGTTGTTATCGTTGAGGACGATGGGAGGGACTTTGAATAGGAATATGATGTTGGAGCTGAAAATTTCAACGATGGAACATGACTTGACCTCCATGAGTGGAACTACCTCTACCCACGTAAAGAAGAAATCTGTAGCAGTCAGGATGAATTTGCACTGGCTAGCTGTCGCTGGTGGATATGGTCCCATGACATCGGGTCACCATACCAAAAATGGCCAAGAGTACAAGGTGGAGTGAAGAGGATATGGTGACTATTTCATGAAGATAACATGAATTTGGAACACATGGAACCTTTTGGAAAATTTGATACAGTAATGGATCATAGATGGCCAAAAGTACCTCAGTCTCTGGATCTGGTGATATAGTTTTGGCCCGGTCAGATGAGCCCCACCAGAATTGGCATGAACCTCTTGCATGGCTTAGGAAATCTCGGCTCCTTGACTGCAATGAAGGAGAACCCCATAAAACACATTATTTTAGAGGATTTACTCATGACTAAGATCATCTTGGAGTGTAAACTATAATGTGTGGCATCAAATTCACACGCGCTCCGCCTGATTTGCTGGGAGATTAAAATTCTGGAGATTCTCATCAAAGGGGTCTCTCTAGTAGGGAGTCACTTCAATCACTGCACCCAGGGGACCTGGGGAACCTAACGTGGAGGCACCGGTGGTAATGTGGATCACCTGTAGGCCGTCATCTTCATCTGGAGTGATATGGGAAATGACTCTCTGATGTGACACATGCGCAATCAGATCATCCTACATGGGCTCCACATGTGATGTAGCTAGACCATCCAGGGCGTCAGCTTGACCATTCTAAGATCGAGGGACAAGAGTAACGTTTTGTCGAGATGGGAACTGGGCACTTAGCTGGAGTGTACGTTCCAATAATGGTACGATTTCTGGATTTATGACGATGTAGTCACTGTTGATTTGCTTGATGTATAGTTCAAAGTCCACTTTCACATGCAAATGGGGAACTTCTATCTCGAGGGCCATCTCGAGACAAGTAATAAGATCCCAATACTCTACCTCGTTTTTTGTTCAGCTTTCTGAAAAAAGTAATGAATAAGGCAGAATGGCTTGTGCCGGGGTAATGAAGACAACACCCAGGCCTACTCTGTTGAGTCTGGAGTCATTGAGCCACCTTCCGGTGGGGCTCCAGGAAGCACCATCAAAGTGAATTTTCCAGCATGACATGGCTTGGTCCACCGAGAGAATCACTTCATCAGGGAAATTGATGTCCAGGGTCCGGTCCGCAAAAGATGGATGGGTGGAAAGCAATTATTCCAACACTTTCCCTTTGATAGCCTTCTAAAGGACAAACTTTATGTTGAACTACTAGAGGATTACTACCCACCGACCTAGTCGACCTATCAACATGGGGCGGTTCAAGATGTACTTCAGGAGGTCTACCTGGGACACCAACGATACCTCATGATGCTGGAGTTAATTCCACAATTTCTGTACTTCGAATATCAGCGCAACACATCTCTTCTTGATAGGGGAGTATCTGTTCTCTGTAATGAGTAGCATGCGACTGAGGTAGTAGACGATATTCTCTATCCCCTCATTATTCTTCTGGGTAAGAAGGGCACCAAGAGATCATTCTAAGGAGGTCACATAAAAAACCAGTCTCTTTCTGGAGATAGGTGGCATTAAGACCAGAGGCTAAATCAGATACTACTTGATTTCTTCAAAAGTAGTCTAGCACTCTTTATCCGACACATAGACAGTGTCTTTCTTCATGAGATAAGAAATGGTCTTACAATTTATACCCAAATTCGTGATTAAATGGCATATGTAGGCTAAGTGGACTTGGAAGACTCGAAGCTCCTAAATTTTTTTCAGGGGAGATATCTGACTGATGGCGTTAATCTTCTCCTGGTCGATCTTGATGCCCCTATATCTAACAACTAAGCCGAGAAACATTCCAGAGGTGACCCCGAAGGCACACTTTAACAGGTTATTCTTCTGGTGGTGATAATA
Source organism: Viscum album (assembly GCA_963277665.1). Taxonomy (NCBI): domain Eukaryota; kingdom Viridiplantae; phylum Streptophyta; class Magnoliopsida; order Santalales; family Viscaceae; genus Viscum; species Viscum album. The sequence continues at coordinate 952,433,832 of OY728143.1, read as the reverse complement.
GAGGAAGCCAAACACATTCTCATGGTCTTTGAGATGGTCCTGATGCTGGCGAGATATGACCACCAGGTTATCCACGTAACATTCTACCAACATTATGAGGACCAGAATGAATATGTGATGCATAGCCCACTGATAGGTGGCACCGCCATTCTTTAAATCTAAGGGAATGACTTGGTAGTAGAAATTACCTTGTGTTTTCATAAAGGATTTAGAATTTTAATCCTCAGGGGACATTCATATCTGTTTATACTCGAAGTACCCATCCATGAAAGAGAGGTCCTGGAACCCAGCTATAGCATCGATCAACAATTCCATCATAAGAAGGGAAAAATAATCCTTCAGACAGTGATGGTTGAGATCTCAGAAGTCAATGCAGACTCTGATCTATCTGTTCTTCTTCCTGACTGGTACAATATTGGGTAGACATTTGGTTTACTAGACCTCCTTAACTAAATTGGCTCTGATGAGCTTGTCAACTTCATCCTTGACCATGCACCGTGGTAAGGGAGCATCTTCCAGGGAGGCTTCTATAACCCATAGTGATTTACCCGGAGACAGAGGTGGTGGGCGGATACCTGAGGATCTAATATGGGAATCATTCCATAACTCCAAGAGAATAAATCATGGTGTTGTTTAACGAATTATATATACTATTGTTTCTCCTCAAGGGGTATTGTGGCACTGATTAGTGTGGGTTTTGGGTCTTCCTCCCTACCGAGGTTCACATGTACCAATTCATCGACCATGGTAGATACACCCTCTTCAAATGTAGAAGGAGCATCCAATAAATCCACTTCTTCACTTATAGAGGAGGGATCCTTGGTTGGAGTAGTTTCTTCTGAGTCGAAAAATCTCGACCGGAGGCTGGTACTAGCCTGAGCGGTTGTGGACACTACATTGGGGAACTCATGTGCTGCTGCAATCAAAATGATAAAGGCTGTTGATCTGATCCCATCTGGTCTTCGGCCCAAGGGGCCATGCCTGAGGATATCAAAGAAATAGTGGTGTTTCGTCTTGATCTAGTCAATTTCATCCTGAAGAAACAAGCATGTTGGATGTATTGTCGTATCCATGGGGCAGACACCCTGATACATTATGGGAGTAGGATGCTCTGGGATCAATTTAGCCTGATTCGTATAGGATTATGATGTGATATTTTGGTGTCAATTAGGCTTGGGAATGTGTTACCCCATTATTTTAGAGACAATGAAGTATTGACCTATGTCTAGGGTCATAGCCTTCAATCGGTGGATTAGAAAGATTTAGGTGTCATCTAGATCTGTCCACGAGTCATTCGCAGTCGTGGCATGCCTAAACTCATTAGCCTGAATCCTTTTGTCTTTCCTATTGTAGTAGTCAACATCCGAATAGTAGGCTTCACAAGAGGCAAAGGGAGATGTGTCACCCTGATGCATTCCCACTCGACCATTAATGGATTACATGAGTCTCTGGTGAAATGATGAGGGAACTGCCACATGCTAGGGGAGCAATGGCCTTCCCATCAATGCATTGTAGGTGGTGTCCTGGGAGACAACCATAAACTCAGTGATGGAAAAAAGACCAAAAAACTAGGTCTTCAAATGGATCTTTTCGAACAGTTTCTATTCTATCCTATCATAACCATGGAATCTCATGTCAGAGGGACTCAGATCATCCTCAGACAATCCCTATTTTCAAAGTGTCCGAGTCAGGATTATGTTGATCCCAGAGCCCGTGTCGACAAGATAGGGGTGAACCTCTAGGCCATTGAACAGACCAGTGATGTACAATGGGAGAATGTTCCCATTTATGGGAGATCCTTCATCTTCACAAAAGAACGAGATAATGTCCTAAAATTCATCATTCTCGACAACCTCAGTAATAAAGGCCTCTACAGCTGCTACCTCCGTCACAAACTAGATGGGGATTTTTAAAACCTCAACAAGGGCCTCATGCATATCTGACGACAAGACAAGGGCCTCAAGGATCGAGATCATTGTAGGAATGGTGGAAAGATGTTTGAGAACATCATAATTACATGTAAGGAATGAACTTTGGCTCACAGGAGGTCGCTCTATGATAGGAGGTATGGTGGGTCCTACCGACTAGACTAGCAGCTGACTGGTACTGGGAATATCCTGCTGCTTAGTAGTCAAAGACTTCAGAGTGACTACCGAATGAGGTCTAAATGACTGAGACCATCCTATAGCAGGTTTTGGCTGATCACGGTGCAGTAGAGGTGGATCTTCCTGATCCAACAACATGAATGACGGCGAAGGAAGTCTTGATGTCACCAGGTGAGAAGGATGCGCATGTTGAGCTCTACACTAGGCCCGCTTCTTGGTATCGGAATCATGCACAACCTGGCTAGAAGTTCTGACTGATGCACTTCGATGGCCTATAAAGATGCAGACTCTTCAACTATGATGATGGCTTGGGACATTGGGAGGGTCATCCTGGTGCTCCTCATCATGAGAAATCATGTAGGGGTTTACTAGCTCTACGGTGTTAACCGAGGTGTACCCTTGACTATAGCTTGAATATTTGTCCAATACTAGATGTATCATTGGAGGGATCACCATCTCTAGGGGCATGAAATTGCCGAGAGTATGGGATGACTGTGACATTGCTGGGGGACTTTTTTTCCCTTGTGCCGCCAGTGTTTTCTCTTCTGAGAAGGGGACTGTGGAGACGATAGTGCCGAAGTAGTAAATTTGGCTTTTGAAGGCTTTAGCCGATTCAGGAATGTATGGATAACTCCATGGTAGTGGGTGACTATTTTACATGACATCTAGTTGTCATACTTATAGGAACCACGACTAGAAACCTGATGTTACTCATCATTACTGTTGCTGCTGTTATCTGGCCTCACGAAGATGCATGCCACCTGTGCTGGAGCTTGGCCTAACCATACAATGTTGTTATCCACCTTGTATTGAATCCATTATTTACACACACAACACTATTTTAGGGTGTTCCCCAGGATCTGGTGGTAGGGGTATTAATTATGGGATAAGTGAGGTTCGCCTCTTTTGGCCTTGAGCACTCAAGAAAACGTACAATCCCCTACCCAAGGAAACATCAGAAATAATGAGGGACTTGTGCCTCACTGAATGAGTAGGTCTAGTTCCTCCTATTTGGGAAGGCGTACATTGGATCCTGACTCTGGTGAGAGGCTAGAGGAGCCTGCCGAGGAGGTGGACCATGGTTATCTCGCCTAGGCGATGGCCACACATTGTGCGGGTCACCTGCGGATTCTGTGTTGGGCGCTGTTAGGTTGGAGGTAGAACCTTAGGTGGAGTGCCTCTGTATAGCTGTAGAGGGGTCTCAACTGGTAACAAATCTAGTTGCCTGGGGGGCCTCTATTTGAGCCACTGTGGTGGGATCGACCCTTCTTGTGGGGATTTTAGTATGCAACGGGCGTGCCTGCATGGCTTGTTGTAAGGCATCCTCTAGGCTTTAGGCCTTATAAGATAAGTCTCAGAATCCCCCAGTTTAGTTCTAGGATATTATAGAGGGGATAGTTCAATCTTTACATTCCCTACACACATCGTTAAAAAATTATTATGAGATAGTGGCATGTTAAGGGAATATGTGAGTCCTTTCCACCGGGCAACAAAGTTGGCAACATGCTCATCAGGCCTCTGCTTGAACTTGAAGAGGTACACGATACTCATATTCCAAGTGGTAGAACTGAACTAGTAGAGGAATTTTCTACAGAGGTCCTCCCAGCCGGCCACTGACCCTATGGGAAGTTGGTCATACCTGATGAACACTTTCCCTTCCAATTTCTATATGAAACACCAAATTTTGGTGGCTTCCTACTGCGCTAGAGATCCAAACATGGGGCCACACATTGCGATAATGTGGGGAAGGTGTTGTGGTGGGTCCCCTGTCCCATTGAAGGGGGAAAATTGGGATTACCGAAACTTCGGGGTGCTATATCATCCACCCACGCTGGATAACGCTTTCCATCAGGCAGGATTTCCACCTATCGAGTCTCTAAAGCTTCGTGGCGAGCGATGAGTGCCGAAATTGGATCATCATGGTGGGGATTCCTATCTTGACATGAATCCATGACCACCAGTGTGTTGGTGGGTTCTTCAACACGATAAAAAGGCCTAGAGGCACGTGGAACGACCTGTGGAGTAGCTGCGGGAATTCGAGCAGGGTCCTGGGGATTGTCACACCATTCATGAGGATTTAATGACATATATAGTTCCCTATTTCCATATGACCCAGCATCAACCCTGTCTGTATTGGAAGGATGGTCAGGGTCACCTGGGGGCAGTTCGCCAAGGGGATGTTGTGCCTGCCCCTAATACCCTGGCGGAGGATAACCATAGTCTGTCCGGTTCTCTGCAGCATGTTCAACAAGGAAGTCATCGACCACCTTCTTCTGTTCAGTGAGTTTCTGACACAACACGGCTATTTCGGGGTCGTCTAATGCCTTATTTACTAAGCTAGATGGGTGGGAGGGTTTGACAGCTCCAAGGAGTTCCTTGCCCTTGTTGGGATTCCGACTGAGTACTAGTGCCTCGGTGGGCACATGAAGACCCAATATATTTCTCTACTGGAAAGTAACCCTTCCCAATAAATCCAATAGCTACGGTACTCACTCCAGTGGTATGTCTCCATCAAGGATCTCCAACTCATTCTATCCCTCTGATAGGTCAACCATGTTAACTATGATCCTTCCTGGAGGCATATCCTCTATGTTGCCGAGAGAATCATGCTGGTTCCAGATGGAACTGAAATTTAAGGTCGTGTACTGCCCAAATCCATGAATTTCAACATGGGGAGAATCCTCCTAGATTATCCTATAGAGAACTTTAATGCTATGGACACATCGTTGTTAGAGGGTCTTATGGCGGCCTTGTGACTCAGGGCACTGGGACATCGGGAGTGCGGCCAAATCAACCAAATGAAATTGTTGGTTGATACCTTCGATGTGTGACTGAATCTTGGGGTAGGTCACTCGTCAATGCTGAAGATGGAAATGAGCCACCCATCGGGTATGGAAAAAGCACCCAAACTCTTCCTAGGTGAGTGCTTGTGGTGCCCTAAAAATTGGCGTCGCAACTGGACAGAACATCTCGGGGAAATGGCCCACTGTAAGGATATGCCACAAAATCCTTGGTCCATATTCAGGGTCTGGCCCTTCATTTCCCTACTCATCTACTGGAGGTGGATGGGGAACTGGTTGGGCTACCGATGCAGGAAGCTGAGATTGTAGGATGGATGGAGGAGAATATGGTGAGTGAGCTAAAAATACATTGCATCTTGGGATATCCTTCGAAGAGTGTAGTGACTTGGCCACCACATTACGGTAAGATGGGCTAACGACCACAATTTCTGGTGTAGGGACTACAGCCGCTGGCGATGGGTTACACTACAGTTCGTCCACCATTGGTCCCCGAAATATCCCTCTATGTTCTCTAATAAAGGTAGAGAGTCCTTCGGGTGACGATGGTGCTGATTTCATGGTTGTAACTTGTGGGGTTGCCAAATTTTCATCCTCCTGGATATACTTATGGAGGGAAGTAATAACTTGCTGGACCTCGCATTATGGAAGTATGAGGCTGATACACCATGTTCCAATCCCATCCCTTATCATGGAGGATCTAGGTGAGGGCTCCATTGATGAGTCCTATTCTGCCTCATAATCTGAGAATCAAACTAGTTTGATCTCAGTCTGAAACATCTCAGCATTCTTTTTGTGGTAGTGATGAACCACCCTCCTACCCTGGGATGGCTTTTTGAGATAGTGTGGATTTCCCGGATGAGGAGGCCCTTCTTCCATACTAGTATTGGGGCTGGGGGGACTTCCTCATGAGTGAGTTGGGGTGCGAGGATCATCTGGACAGATATCATAGGGAACACAGGGAGGATCATCATGCCCATTGGCTGGCGTGTAGAGGGAATCACTACAAGAAACATTGGATTGGGTAGGACCTCTTCTGGATCTTATAAGAGCACGATTAAGAACTACATGCCTGCTTCCCCTAGAAGGATTAGCGCGAGGAGGGTCCTCATACTGGTGAAGCTGAATACGGGTATGACCTTCATGCTAGGTGCTAGTGAAGCGAAGCTGACCTTCACTCCTCTGATTGCTGAGGTGAGGAGGACTGTTTCCATCTACTGAAAGGACATGGGTAATCCCCCCATACTGGAGATTGACCGAATGTATAAAATCTCCATATCGGTGGTCTGTGGTAGGAGGAATGACCCCATACCCTATGTAATGAGCACGAGAGAGTCTTCTGTAATGAGTTTCACTGCATTGGGGAGGACCATTGTTCATATTGAAGGTAGAATAGGGAAAAATACCATGCTGATCTTGGATGTAAATAGGACATGCGTTCTCCATGGTGGCGGTATGGGGAGGACCTTTGTAGTTGGTGTCGCAGTCATGGCTCGGTCTGCGGTGAGTGCTTCTAATGTCGGCTACCGAGAGAGTCGACCCAGCTTTCCTGTGGGGCAATTGGAGCCTCGATCCAGACTAGGTATATATGTTCCCCTGCTCAGTGTTCATAAGACGCTATGATACATGTCGGTGGTGGTCTGATCCACTACAGTTGCTGACGTTGACGCCACTTGGCATGCGTCCTCTTTGGCATGCGCCCGATGCTGACGTCGGGTCAGCCAGACCGGGGTCGATGGTGCGGGTACATATCTTACCTTCTCTTCATCCTTTGGGACTGTGTGGTGGTGTTGGCACAACATGGTGGTGGTCCTCCTTGGGGCACCCTAGAACGGGATCCCAGTCGGGCTGGCCCAGACATCCCATACCTCGTCGGCATAGGAGAGGGAGTCATCGAGACATTCTGGGGAGAGGTACCTGAATTAATTCTACATTGGGTTGGGGACCAGTGGATCCCTATACTACCCATGGGGTTAGCGGTGGCGATGAGGCATAAAATCCTCTAAATCCTAGCATTCCATATCCCGAGTCGGGATAATCCCCTCCTCCTCGTACTGGCATACGAGCTCTCTTATCACTCTTCATTTTACAAACTCAAAAGGGGAGATGGGGCATGGGTGCCCATCAGTTGTGGGTGCGGATGCTATTTCATATGTAGTTGAGCCACGTGGGATTACTGTGTTGGTGTTGTCTCTGGCCCTGCATCGGTGGGCAGGTAGAGATCGGGTTCCTGGTGTAGCAGGTTTGTTACTGACAAGCAGGGAGATTTAGCTATTAGTGATGAAACAAAGAAATCAATGTCTAGTACCCTAGCGCCATTCTTTCTTCCATGGCTGTTAATAAGGATCCACGCTAACAGTGTCGCATACCGGGATGTCCAACATTTTTCTGACCCAAACTTCTGGTGAGTTTCACGCCAGGCCTGTTATTTTCTTGGTGGGACCTGACATCAATTAACTAGATCTGGTGACATGCTAATCCACTAATGTCTCGAATTCCAATAATCTCCAAATTTAGGAGAATAATTTCACATCTGGTTCACCATTTCTGTTTTCGATGCTTTCATCAGGGCATGCGCATCCGCCTATGGATGGCGCGTAACTGTTGCCCCACATTCCAACTTTCCAAAGGCAGGCGGCCTCCATCGCTTATTCGAGGATGTTTTATCCTTGATCAAAATGGGATGATGTGATTTCAGTTCAATCTTCCGTGGATTCCTCCTCGAAAATCATTACCTAGGTCGGGTCTCCCTTATAGACTAAGACATTGGTCATGAAACTATTCCCAGTGTCATGTCTTCATGGATGTTGGTTAATTACAGTGCTTCTGTCGAGGAATTCCAAGGGGTCTGATCCGGGCATCAACCTCCGGTCAGGGGAGTAGTCATGTTAGACATCATTGGCGTGTCCGGACTTTGGAATAGTAGTGTGTCTAGGTTTGTTCCCCTTATTATAGGGATACTCGAGGGCACAGAAATCCGAGCCATTCCATGTTGAATACGGGGAATTATATTCCATGGTCATGTATATGAGATCTTCCTCATCTTCCTATGTTTAATAGAGGGTATGCCACAGGATTAACATCTAGTGGAGACAAATCAGATAGATCATAACACTGACTGGAGTGGATCAGATGGGTAAAACCCTGTAAAAAACACTAATATTGGGGCTAACGTGTGGTTAGTTACCTGGTCACCACTAGGAGAAGTAAATAGGTGAATTTTCATGATATTATAGGGATGTGGAATCCAAGATAAGAATAATGATAGATGATATAGGGTTGATAGTTGATGAAGAATTAAGTGGAACCGATGTTAGGATGACTGTGAGGTCGGACATGAGTCTCAAAGAGACTTCCTATGTATCCTTGTGGTAGGAAATCAATTTCTGTGTAGTTCATGAAGCGATGGGACACCTAAGGAGGTGACCCATATAATGGGTAACTAGAGAAAGTGGAACCTCTAGGATGGGGCATGAAGTTGGTGCACGTGCATAGGTCAATGACCTGATGAGATGCTTGGAATTATGCATCATTAGAGGCCTGAGATTTGGTCTGACTTGAGAGGGGTAGACTAGAAATGTGGGTCCTAATTGATGGGATAACAATTGGCTTACCACTGGATGTGGTCGCAAAGGCTTACCGCAAGATGAGGTCACAATGGCTTACCGTTGGATGGGGATCACAACAGATTACCGCTTGATGGGGTTCAAAACGGCTTACCGCAAGATGGGATCCCAATATATTACCACTGGATGGGGATTGAAATGGCTTATGGGTGGATGGGGTCACAACAGCTTACCGCTGGATGAGTATCCCAACAGCTTACCGCTGGATGGGGTCACAATGGATTACCACTAGATGGGGATCGCAACGGCCTACCGCTGGATGGGGATCGCAATGGAATACCACTAGATTGGGTCCCAACGACATACCGCTTTATGGGGATCGCAATGGATTACCGCTTGATGGGTATTTCAATGGGTTACCACTAGATTGGGATTGCAACGGCTTACCGCTGGATGGGTTCCTAAAGGCTTACCGCTGGATGTGGATCGCAATGGTATACCACTGTATGGGGTCCAAACAACTTACCGCCGGATGGGGATCGCAACAGCTTACCGCTTGATGGGGTCACAATGGCTTACCACTTGATGGTGATCACAACGGATTACTCCTAGATGGGTCTCAAAATGGCTTACCGCTCGATGGGGTCAGAATGGATTACCGTTGGAGGGGCTTTCACCTTATTGAGGCTTACTACGTACCCTACCTTGGAAACAAGGATCAAAGACCACATTGTTCGAGATGGAGTGATAACCGACGTTTAGGTTATTAGAACCAATAGTTGGTGGTCTTGAACCTCAGGGAGGCATCCTACATACCTTGCCTTAGCAAGGATCAAAGACCTTGTAGTTCAGGATGATGTTTGGTGAACCGACGTGAAGATGGTCGGGACCTATGGTTTTTGGGATTGAACCTCAGTGAGGCTTCCTACATACCCTTCCTTCAAAAGGATCAAAGTCCACATAGTTTGGGATTGAGTGGGAACCGAAGTGAAGTGTGTCGGAACCAATGGTTGTTGGGATTGAACCTCAGGGAAGCTTCTTATGTACCTCGCCTTGGTAAGGATCAAAGAACACGTAGTTTAGGATGGTGTTTGGTGAAATGATATGAAGATGGTCGGGACCAATGGTGGTTGGGCATGAACCTCAGGGAGGCTTCCTACGTACCCTACCATTGAAATACGGATCAAATACCATGTAGTTTGGGATGGAGTGGTAACTGACGTGAAGGGGTTTAGAACAATTGGTTGGTGGTCTTAAACCTCCAGGAGGCTTCCTACATACCATTCCTTGGAAAGGATCAAAAACCACGTTGTTCAGGATGGTGTTTGGTGAATCGATGTAAAGATTGTCAATACTAATTGTTTTTGGGCTTGATCCTTAGGGTGGCTTCCTACGTACCCTGCCTTGGAAAAGAGCAATGTCCACGTAGTTCGGGATGGAGTGGGAACCAATGTGAAGGGGGGCGGTACCAATGGTTGGTGGGCTTGAACCTCAGGTAGGCTTCCTACATACCTTGCCTCTCAAAGGATCAAAGACCACAAAGTTAAAGATGGAGTGTGGGGCTTACACTCTAGGCTGCCCAGGGAGGATGTCATGGTTGATGCTTACTCAAATCCCATGTGAGTCATGCTCAGTGTGAGAAACAAGAGGAAGCGATCACATGACGATCACATCGCAAAAGGTGCATCTGTGGGGAGTGGAGTGACGGTTAAACATGGTTAGCGACCCAACGAGGAAATTGGGGCTTACATGTGGTTCACAGCATAGGGATATGGAGATTGGGACTTACTCTAGGGTGGAGGCCCATTGGCAGAAAAGCCTAGTGGGAGGAGGATTTGGAACTGAAGAAAGGAGGGCTCTGGTGCCCATCCCCCCCCCCCTCTGGCCATTGACATCGAAGAAGAGAGGAGGGGCATGTATGCTACCTCCTACAAGAAATTCTAGGGGCTTACACAAAAGTGGTTGACATGTCCCTGTAGACAAACACTGCTCCAATAAAGAGGATTTCATTCCATTGGAGAAATGATTTCACTCCCATAGAGACCAGTGGGCATGTAGAATGTCCAAGGTGGGGGAACCCGGCCTATGACACACGGGGCGAGGTCACAGTTTAACATCATCTACTGAGGATGATGGCACTTGGCAGTTTAACATCTTGCATCTTAGATGAAGTGGGTGCACTCTGCACCCCTTAGGACATACATAACTGACACCTCCCACCCCTTGGGGGAGGGAATGTATCAACAAATGACATGGTGAGGGGGTGTTATGGAGTGATCCATTGGGGGTCCATGTTAGCATGGCTATGTAAAGAAGCAATAGTTGTTAGTGTGCTAATGAGAAGAGGCATGAGGAGAAGAAACAAAATGTGAGGCACTGCCCAAGGGACTTTGAAATCACATCATGGAAACTTGAAGATTCATAAAGAAAGAGAGTTTGTGACGAAGATGTGGTGCGCATAAGAGTGGCTCAGACATAGAACCTTGAAGGGAGGACAACACACGGAGCGCACACATGAGAATAGGTTGGGCGCAAGATAAAAGGTCTGTATGCAAGATGGATGGTCTGCGTGAAATATGGAAGGGTTGCGCCCAATATGGAAGGGTTTTGTGTGAACCCGAAGGGGATGAACACAAACCGAAAGGGGATGTGTGAAAAATGGAAGGGGATGTATTCTTGAGAGGTCCTTTGTGGAAGAAACTTGAGCGGGAGTGGGGTCTCTTGTGCGTAGAAGACTTTGGGAGAAAAGAAATTAATTATGATCATTCCCAGGAGGGCCCACCATAAGGAGAACCCTTGGGGGACCTTACATGAAAAATCTAATACCTGAAGGCCATGGTGTTTTTTGTGCGGTTGCAGAAGAGGTGGTTTTTGAACAACAGATATTTTCTTTGTCTTCTATTACCATTTCGAAAGGGCGGGGTGTACATTTGATTTTATAGCCAAAGTCCTCGGGGGTGATGCGCAAAGGGGACCGGCACATAAACGGCCGGTTAACGGCGCATTGGGCACGCAAATGGGGGTCGTGCGTAAACGCGCACTTGACGACACATTGGTCATGAAATTGGGCACTGCGCGGAAGCTCACCATTGATGTCAGATTTGGCGCACAAACACATGCTTGATGTCGCATTAGGCGTGCAAACGGAAGCTACATGGATTCTCTCCCTTGATGTCATATGGGGCATGCAAGATTTTTCATGCTAGGGACCCCTTGAACACATACTCTGAATCGTGCGCGCAGCTACCTCCTGGGTCCTGGAATCTTCTTCTCCCTTCTCGAGTTCCTTCCTTTACTCGTTATCCTCCTGATGATGGATTTCTCCAAATTTCGGCATCAACACCCACATTTTCACATTTTCAATTATAAAATTACTTTATACTATATAAAACATATTCCACATACTTATTTAATTATAAATCATGAAGCATATACCAAGAGTAGTTTTGGAAGGAAAAAATAGTCTTATAATGAAGCTTTCCATATCATGTTCATTCATGGATTCTACATACATAAAAAATTATTCCCTGTATGGGTAGGTATTCGTGATAATAATAGATCAAATAAAAAATTATCTCAATCAAATCAATTTGATTCAGTTTATTCATAGAATTGAAAATATATTAGTTCCATTTCTTATAGATATACATTCCCCGTGTATATCTAACTAAATGTGTATAAGTAATAATACAACCAAATTATCATTAAACCTTCTAAGTAACTAGATCAACATAATTGGAGAAATAAATCATGGTATTAATAGTAAAAAAAATTATTCATCATACACTTTATAAATTCAAATCATGGAAAATGTTAGATGAATTTAATCTACACAAATAAATCATTGTCCTCAAATCATGATTCACTGAATTAATACCCTCGTGCTTATCCATACTCATCCATACCTCACATTACTCATTGAATCTTATTAACAATGATATTTAAAACATGTCATTATTTAATACCTAAATTGTTTTTCATCCCAAATCAACAATATATAAATAAGTTTAGCATGGGATGAAAAATCCTTTTAAATCCAATTTGTTTTGAAAAAATATTATTAGTGGGTAAAAGGGATAAATCGATATAAATAGTAATCCCATATCCAATAGAGTAACTTTACTTTTCTTGTTCTTTTAATCCTTTATCATCACCATGGACATAAAATTAATAAAAAACTAGTTAAATTATAAGGTCCAAGACTTTTAATATTAAAAAAAATAAGTGTAATAGAAACCATATCGTAAAATAAAAGCATAAAATAGAACATAATAAAGATTAATAAATAAAATAATTTTCTTTTATACAAAAAATTACCTTTTTCTAAGGTATTGAAGATTATGCTTACCTATTTCCACTAAATATTGATATTATGGTTTTAAATTGCTCAGTTTTTATTTATCCTTCTCTGACATTTATACTGAACCAATATATAAACACTTCTAATCATAATTGAAACAATATTGATAAATTTTTGAAGAGATAATATAGTTGTAGATAGTCCCAAATAATGGGGAATAATATCATGGGATACAAATAACTTATAAAACCCATCCTTCTTTAAAAACAATTTATTCTATTAAAAATATCCAATGTTATCCCAAATTTTAACACTTTTCACCACATCCACCTCATTCTATTCATCTATGAGGGATTATTCTCTTTTCCCTTGTCTAGATCTATAAATATGAGGTTTTACTTCTTTATTTTTTAAAATTTGGCATTCTATTTATATGTAACATGGGATTTAGCCCTATACTTATAATTCAGCTAAGAGTTATCCTCCATCATTTCATTAAAGTTAGCTTCCACCATAGGTACCTTCTTATATAACTTATCTTCTTTTTTCCATACTCTACAGTAATTTACTGGCCACATGGAAGCCATATTCAAGTTTATTGATAAGTACATCAACATAACTTGGTATGTTTGTGGAATACATCCACCTTTACATTGGATATTCTCTTTGAGTTGGTAAACATCATGTGAGTGATCCTCCACATGAAAGTAAAAGTAGTGGTGTTCGGTCATTATATATTCCATTCAAAAAATTGTAACACAAAAAAACCATGGGCGTATAAATGAAATCATGAGAAAAACCATCACTAAAATAAAAAATAGGCAATTAAAGGGAGAGTAATTTCCTATACTATTGAATTAAAGATCCCTAAAAATCCAAGTCCATTTAAATAGTTCTAATAGAATCATCTTACATTAAATCATTAATTATAATGAGCTATCCATTTTATAAATTTATAAAGCATGGAACTAAAAATCACTACAACTATTAAGGTTTCATATAGAAAAATAAGTACTATCGTTTAACCCCTAGAGACAATGATCAAGAGGCATTCAATCCTGATACAAAATAAAAAAAAAATAAGGTGAAAGGAAAATGATACAATTTTTAATGAACAAATGATGATAAAATTATTGTGAAATTAAAAATAAAAGGTCATGAAATAATTATGAATAAAATATGTGAATGCACACTCCTAAATTTATCATAGTCATGTCTAATTGAATACCTTTCTTCGATTAGATAATCTATAATCATTATTTTTTATTTTCTTATAAAAATGTTATTAAGATAACATAGGGACTAGGCATCCCGGATCCATATTTAAAGATATTATGATACTCACCAAATGTTCATGGAAATAATTACGCACAAGTTCATGCATTAAAATAACACTCCTCTGATAAAATGAAAATGGTAATTTATAATAAAATGATATATATATATACAAAAATATATTTAATACACAAGGCCAAAAGAAATATGATTAAAAATGATAAAAATATCCTATATTAAAAATACCACGGTATAAAGAATTTCCCTCTCATGGTATCTATGAGGGTGTTGAAAAAACAAATTCCTAATTGACCAACAGTGAACCTACTAGAAAATTATTCCCTCCATTGTAGTTGGTTACCTATATTTATTAAAGAATATCCTCTCTTTAATATCTACTCTTATCTAGATGTTTCTTGTAATGAACTGACCCTAGTTTCCCGAAGACGGTGCCTTATTTGATTATGTTGGCATACATACAAGGAATACGAAACAAAATGGACCAAGTAGTTTAGTAGATTTTGGAAACAATTTATATAAATAAGTTTAACACTACATCCTGAAATAAAATACAACAATATTTATTCAACTAGAAACATCATGCCTCATAGATTATGCTTGCAAGTCATTCATAATTTACTTCTTCATGTCCGGTGAAAAATGAAACATAAGAAAGGGGTGAGATTAAATGCTCAGTAAGAGTAATAAATACAGCGGAAGATATCATAAACATAATACATGGTTCATAATTGAAAGCACATGCCTTTAATAATAAACATGCACACATTATGGTAGGAATATTAGATGAGTAAATAATCCCATAATGAAACATAATCATGGGTATTCTAATAGTCAAATAACCACATGAACATTCAATTACTAGCTTCATAATAAGGGAAGTGAATATTCAGGACTTTCTGAAACATCTTTTCAAGGCCTCAGCTAAGACGTATAATGACTAAGGCCTCAGCTAAAATCTATATAACACATTGGGAAAAGCATTGTCCAATTCCACATCTATTAGTCTCACGAGACCTACTGATTCATAGAGGAGATATAGTTGGCCCCACGCATCATATAATAAGTTCAATTCATTACTGATATGGGTGGGGATAGACATAAACAACATATACATTAATATTGAATCTATTATATGAAATGTACCTACCATTCCCCAATCATTAAACATAAAACACTAACCATTCTGAGTAATATGGTGAATGGTTTTAAGATAGATCATCCACAATAGAATTAGCCATAAACCATTAAATAAAATATGGTACATGAATTCCTAAATAATTAAATCCAATAGTACATAATAATCAACAAGAGCGTTGAATCAAATGAAAATACTCTTATAAAATCATTAAGCAATCTTGACATAAATACTCTTTTAATTTTAAAGGAAGAGTTCTTTTGGAAAATCTTTGTATAAAACCATAAGTGGATTAAGATATTATTTTAATAATAAAATTAGTGTTTTTATAAAGATAATGTTTTATAAAAAGCATATATTATAGAGTTTCCTTGAATATAGATATGAATTTTAGAAATTCCTTTAAATTGGGTTTGTATTTTGAAAGCAGTTTTGAAAGTTTCTTTTAAAACATGTAACAATCCATAAATAGGGAATTATTCTAGTTGTTTTACATATATATAATACTCAAACTTTATTTATGATGAGTACATAATAATATATAATAATTTCATTGAGGTAATTAGACAATGAAAGTAACCCGAATGAAAATGGAAGTTCGAGTGGAAAAACATTACCTTGACTCCAAACGTGTTATGCTCTTGTACTTAAGCTCCTGGAATATGAAATTATACTTATTAATAACTTATTTTAGAACCTATTATTCATTTATTTAGTTTATAATAATTATGGTTTGTTCATTTATGTATTTATTGATAAGTTATTGTATTAAATTTAATCGTTCTGGAGTGTTCGTCTCCTTTATTTTCATATTCGGTTCACTTGTTTTAAAGTAATGAAGTTGTATGGATGTAAATATCCAGAATTGAAATTAAATATTATTTATTCACATCCAACAATTTTAATGTCCATTTCTATCATTTTTTTACATGGAATGAGGATGAATCTTTAGATGATAATCACTTTGATTATTTCACGGTATTTGGACTACTATGAACTAGTTTTATCATATAAATTAATAATATGTACATATACTGATTCCGGAATATTAATTACATTGTAATAAATGTATTATAGTCTTGTTAAACCATCAATATTGTTTCATGAATAGTAATTAAGGACAGATTGAAGAACGAAATTTCGTCATCCATAAAGGTTATAAATTGAAACCTCATGGACGTTGATTTCGTTTATAAAAATAAAAGGGAGGGAGTAAGAATATTTATGATGGCTCTTCCATTCGCATGATATAAATCCAGTATATAGATGATATAGGATTTATCATGCTCATTTGGACAGAGGTGTTGAGGAGTGGATAACAGAAGAAGATAAATTCAATTGAAACTAAATGGAGAAGAAAGGTGTTATACATCTTGAAATAACATCCTCAAGAACCTCCTTAAGGGAAGGGATTTTGATATTTTGGTAAGGCGAAGAGATTTCATGTCATGGGTATTGACTAGGTAAGGTTATCTGGACATATCTTTGAGGATCTTCAAGGCTTAGAGGAGTGAAGCGAATAGGATGTGGTGCGGGGTTTTTATAGTGGAGGAGAGGGGTACATTTTGAATATTTAATTCATTATTTTATTATTTCCCTCAAAACAACAAATAGTTTTGTTTCATGTGACCCCTAATTGTAATAAGTGCATGTGAGTTTGAACCATTCAGACATACATAACTTATGATGTCAAAAAGAGTGTATTTAATTGATAATTTGTATATACAGTATTTTATCATATTTTATTATTCATAAAAAATTCATGAAGTTTCAAAAAATCCCAAAAATTTTCACCTACCATTTTTCGATGTGTAGAATTATAAAATGAACTTGATTTTTTAAAATTAATTTTCTATATATTATTAATTTAATTTTTAAATAGTCATAGTTAATTCAAAAAAACAATTTTAAAGGTGCAATTAGTTTTATATCACATTGAAAAATTAATTAAGATCTCATTATTTTATTTCCTTAAGAAAATAAAATAAAATAATTATTAATTATTCATAAGGGTTATATTACTATTCAAATTACTATTCATAAGGGTATGTTACTATTCACAAAAAAATCATGTTTGTTCTATCAGACTCCAAATGACTTACTTACCACAACTCTAGATGACCGTTTTTTGAAATTCAAAACATAGAATAGGAAATGTTGAGTTTAACATCTAGATTATAAAATGGAGTCAATATTTATTTTCAAAACCTTGAGGTTTTACTTTATTCCCCACTTCATAAATTTTTCCCGCGAAATTACATTTTACAATCTAGGCCAAAAATAGGTGGGGGAACTTTTCCTTCACTTCTTCCTCTAGTTCGCATGTTGCGTCCTGTACAAATGGTTTTGCAATAGTACCTTGAATGTATTAGTTGTCTTGATGCATATAACATTTTCACTACGATACAATATTTTCACTAGCTACTCCTCATAAGAATGATCATCCTCTAACTATACCACCTCTGAAGAGAGTACATGTGAATGGTCTGGTATGTACTTCCTTAAGAGGGATACATGAAAGACATCGTGTACATTTGACCTGGTATGTGGAAGTGTCAGTCGATAGGCCATGGTTATAACTTGATATAGGATATCCAAGGGGACAATATACCTAGGACTTAGCATTCCTTTATTCCCAAACCTCATGAACTTTTTCCATGATGATATACTTAGAAATACCGGGTCTCCATATTTGAACTCAAGGTCTCGTCGGCGATTATATGCATAACTGTTTTGTCGACTTTGGGTTGCCTGAATATGATGTTGAATTGTTTTCACCTTCTCCACTATTTCATCAACAAAGTCAGGTCCTAGTAGCTTTAGCTCACTGACTTCATCCAAACACGCTAGTGTTCGACACCTTTTCCCATAAAGGGCTTTATATGGTGTTATTCAGATGCTCGAGTGGAAACTGTTGTTGTAGGAGAATTCAGCCTGTGGAATGTGTTGGTCCCATCCTCCCATTAATTCCACAGAACATGCCCTCAATATGTATTCCATCATCTGAATAGTATACTCAGATTGGCCATTATTTTGAGGATGATAGGTCGTACTGAAGTTCAGTTCAGTGCTTATAGCATGTTGGAGTCTTTTAGAATACTTCAAGTTGAATCAAGGATCACGGTCGGATACAATATAGAGTGGTACTCTATGTAGCTTTACTACATCTTTTATTTAATTCCGTGCAAGTTGATCCAATGGGAAGTCCTCTCAAATCTCAATAATGTGAGATTTATTTGTAAGACGATCCACAATGATCCATATAGCATTGTTTCCTCTAGATTTCCTTGGATGTCCAGTGACAAAGCCCATGTTAATGTACTCCCACTTTCATAATGGTATGGGTAGTGGTTGCATCATCCCCTTAGACTTTTGCCTCTCATACTTCATTTTTTGACATACTAGGCACTTTGATGTATATTTAGTAGTCTCACTTTTCATATTATCCCCCCAAAAGTTTTCCTGGAGATCTCAATACATCTTTGTGATACTAGGATGTATAGATAAATTAAATCTATGAGCATCATCCAACAATTCTTTCTTTAGCTAAGGAATAATGGGAACACAAATACTTTTCCCAAATTTCAAAAAGTCACCTTTATATGAGATGTCCGTCAACTTCCCATAATTTATAGCTTTAATTTTCTTTTAAAACTCCTCATCATAATCCTGAGAACTTTTTATCCTCTCCAGTAAAGATGTTTGGGATACCATTTGAAAAATTAGTGATGTGTTACCTTCTTTAAAAATTCCCATATCCATATTTACTAGATCTATGAACATAGGATCCCTTTTAACTCTCATCTTGTTCATAATTCCATGGTACTTTCTACTCAAAGCATCTGCTACATTATTTTCATTCCCCAAGTAGTAGTGTATTAGGAAATCATAATCTTTGAGTAGCTCAATCCACCTCATTTGTCTCATGTTGAGTTATTTTTGTGAGAATATATATTTCAAACTCTTATGATCTGTATATATCTCACATTTTTCATCATTGAGCTAATGTCTCCAAATCTTCAGAGCAAATATTACCGCTACTAACTCAAGATCATGAGTTGGATAGTTTTGTTCATGATTTTTTAGCTGTATAGATGTATAGTTAATCACTCGATCATTGTGCATAAGGACAGAACCAAGTCCTTTATTTGATGCATCGCTATAGATAAAAAACCCATAATTTCATGATGGTAGGGTTAGGATCAGAGCATTCTCTAACCTCCTCTTCAATTCCCTAAAACATTCTTCACATTTCTTTATCCATATGAACTTAACCCCTTTCTTGTGAGCTTGGTCATTGGTTTGGCTAAACGGGAAATGTTTTGAATGAGATGCCGATAATAAAATGCTAAACCAATAAAACTACATACCTCTGATACGTTTGTTGGAGTAGGCCATTATTGCAAAACATTTTTCTTCATAGGATCCACATATATTCCATCCTTAGAGACAATGTGGCCCATAAAGGAAAGTGATTGGAGAAAGAAATCACACTTTCTAAACTTCCCATATTAATCATTTCTTCTCAGAGACTTCAAAATATTGTGCAAGTTGCTTTCATGTTCTTCATAACTTTTAGAGTACACCAGGATATCATCAATAAACACCACCAAAAAGTCATCAATATATTACTTAAAAACTCTATTCATCAAATGCATGAAAATAGATGGAGAATTAGTTAGTCCAAAAGGAATTACTGTAAACTTGTAATGCCTGTACCTAGTTTAGAATGATGTTTTTGGAATGTCTTATTTCCTCACTAGTAACTAATGATTTCCAAATCGATGATCAATCTTCAAAAAATATTGGGTCCCATGAAGTTGATCGAATAAATCATCAATTCGGGGTAGAGGATACATATTCTTTATTGTAACAGCATTGATTTCCATGTAATCAATGCAAAACCTCATAGTCCCATCTTTCTTATTAACAAAAAGAATAGGGGCTCCCCATGGGGAAATGCTAGGGAGAATAAATCCTTTATCAGTTAATTCCTCTAGTTGTTTCATTAACTCCACTAACTCCACAGTAGCCATTCTATAAGGTGTATTTGATATGGTCCTTGAACCAGGAATTAAGTGAATGGGAAACTCAATTTCCCTCTTTTGAGGATTTCTAGGTAAACCCCTTGGAAATACATCAATGTATTCTTGCACAATAGGTACATATTCTCTTTGAACACCCTTTTCTTCACCCATATTTATTTCATTATCTTCATCCTCAATAATTGAATTTAGTTGAGCTACTGGGGGAGGATCTAGATAAGAACCAGGTGGTGATGTTTCTGCTCTAAAGATAAGGTACTCCTTATCATCATCAAAAATTGGAACCTCCTTCTTCTTACAATAAATTTTTTCATCATGGTCCGAAAGCAAATCCATACCGAGGATTATATCAAATTTAATCATTGGTATGAAAATGAGATCAGAAGATAAAGAACATTTATATGCCCTACATAGAATGGATTCACAAAAGGTAGTTGCAATGATACTTCCTGTAGGTGTTTTTACTGACAACTCCCTTATAAAATCATATTGGAAATATCCAATTTTCTTAGAAAACTGGGATGATTTGAAAAAATGTGACGATATAGAATCAAATAAAGAATTGGATAAGTTTGATGAAATGATCAAGGTACCTTCCACCACATCATTCTGAACTTCAACCAATGAAGTTGTGATCACATATTCTTTTCACTTCTCCCTTTTCCTTTTCTATTGCATATTTCCTTGATGCTTTGGAATCTCATTAGCATAGTTTCCCATATCCTAACAATTATAGCAGTGAACATTACTGTCCTCTTTCTTCCCCTTGTAATCATCAGCAAGATGGACTTTCTGACCACATTTGTAGCATACTCCTTTTCCCTTTAAGTATGAACCAGGGTTTTTCCTTCCACAATTATCACAGGGTGGAAATTCAACTCTTGCCTTCTTCCATATTTCCTTATTTCCTTTCCCAGAGTTTTCAACATCACTCATATTTTCTTGCTTTCCCTTAAATTCATAAGACATAGATAGTTCTTTTTATGTCTTGACAGGACATGAAACTATATCCTCATATGATGAAAAAATTTGGGACACCATTTCCCACCGAAGTAATGGCTTTAGCCCATCAAAGAATTTATCAATTTTGCTCCGTGTATTTCTTATGTAGTCCACAACATGTCTTGATAACCTTGTGAAGTTAGCTTCATACTTTGCAACATTATCATATTTTTTCTACCTCAGATTCAAGAATTGTCTCTCCATATCTGCTCTCTATTCACAAGGAAAGTCTTTCTCTAGGAATATTTCTTTAAAATCTCTCCATTACATCTCTTCTATTTCTTTCACCTCATTTGTGTTTTGGATTAAGACCACCACTAATCCGTATCTCCCTATAGCCGATAAAAATCCATGATGAACTTCTCTCTTTCATTACATCCCAAAGAAATAAATATCTTCTTGAGGGATCTTATCCACTTCTCAGCTACAAATGGGTTTGTAGTCCCATTGAATGATGGAGGTTGTTTTTTCATAAAAGGATCTAGGATATCTCCTCCACGCGGTGGATCCAGATGCTCTATATAGGTAAGGATATTATTCATAACCTAAGTAAGTTGTTCCAGTGTGGTTATGAGTTGCTCATCACCAGTCACAGCACCAGATCCAACATCATTATCTTGCATTAGAGGAAAATCCCTACTGGGGACATGTGCGTTTGTGAAATTTCCATTCCTTCCACTAGGCTTCATTTATAGATAATGGCATACATTATATTAGGTTATTAATCATAATACATAATAATATCTTAATAAAATACTTAGCTTAAATTGAAATCCTAGGCATGGATAATCCCATAATCATAAAAATGTTTTCCTTGAGGAAAATTTTACATTTAAATCCTTCATAATGGCTTGTAATGAAAATGTGAATTATCCTTAGAATATCCCATGAGAGTGTTTTAATGAAGAGTGCAGCAAGGCCCATTTTCGTGCACCAGTTCCCGTTTGAGTCTATCTCAAATTGATGTTTTCTGGTTTTACCCCCAGATATATCAGTGCCTGAGCGGCCTCTACATGCTCATATCCAAAAAGGGATGTATTGCTTGAAAGATCCATGTAATATATTCCTCACCAAAATACCAGGGCGTTCATGTATGTTTATCCTCAAAACTATCTTAGGGACTCTTCCCTAATCAACGTTTTCTAAATATGGTTTCCATGTTTTCTACTAAACTTCCTCTAATACCATTTTTAAGGAACTAACCCCAGTTTCCCGGAGCTGGTGCCTTATTTGATTATGTTGTCATGCATACATGGAATACAAATCCCAATGGACCAATTAGTTTAGTAGGTTTTGCAAAAAAGATACATTAATAAGTTTAACATTGCATCATGAAGGTAAATACAACACTAATTTATTCCACTAGAAACATCATGTCTCCTAGATTTTGCTTGCAAGTCATTCATAATTTACTTCTTCATGTGCTGTGAAAAATGAAACATAAGAAATATGTGATATCTAATTCTTAGTAAGAGTAAACAATGCAGCCGAAGATTTCATAAACATAAGACATGGTGCATATTTGAAAACACATGCCTTTAATAATAAACTTCCACACATTATGGCAGGAATATGAGATGAGTAAATAATGCCATAATGAAACATAATCATGGGTATTCTAATAGTCAAATAACCACATGAACTTTAAATTACTAGAATCATAATTAGGAAATTCCGTATCCTAGACATTCTGAAACATTTTTTCAAGGCCTTGACCAAGAGGTCTAATGATTAAGGCCTCCGCCAAAATCCATATAACACATTGGGAAAGGCCTCGGCCAATGCCATGTCTATTTGTCTCATGGGACCTACCGATGCATCGAGGGACTATAAAGGGCCCCAACCATCACATAATAGGTCCAATGAATTCCTTATATGAATAGGGATAAACATGACATCATATAAATTCATATTGAAACTATCATATGAAATGTAAATATCTTTCCCTAATCATTAAACATAAAACACTAACCATTCCGAGTAATATGGTGAATGGTTTTAGGATATATCATCCACAATAGATTTAGTCATAAACCATTAAATAAAATATGGTATATTAATTAATAAATTTTTAAACCCAATAAGACATAATAATCAACAAGAGCATTGAATCAAATGAAAATACTCCTATAAAATCATTAAGTAACCTTGAGATAAATGTTGTTTTATTTTGAAAAGAAGAGTTCTTTTGGAAAATATGTGTATAAAACCAGAAGTGAGGTAATATAGTATTTTAATAAAAAAATAATTATTTTTACAATGAAAATGTTTTCCCAAAGGATATATTGTAGAGTGCCCTTGAAAATTGATATGAATTTGAGAAATTTCCTTGAATCCGGCTTCTATTTTGGAAACTGTTTTTAAATTTTCCTTTAAAAATGTAAAAATCCATAAAATAGGGATGGATTATGGTTGGTGTACATATATAGAATTATAAAAATAAATTTATTAAGAGTACATAACAATATATAAGAATTTCATTGAGGTTATTAGACAATGAATGTAACCCAAATGAAAATGGATGTTCGGTTGGAAAACCATTAACTTAACTCTGAACGTGTTTTGATCTTGTAATTAAGCTCCTAGTATATGTAATTATACTTATTAATAACATATTTAAGAACCTATTAGACATTTATTTATTTTATCATAATTCTGGTTTGTTCATTTATGTCCTTATTGATAAGTTATTGTATTGAATTTCGTCGTTCTGGAGTGTTCATTTTCTTTATTTTCATATTTGGTTCACTTGTTTTTATGTAATGAAGTGGAATGGATGTAAATCTCAAGAATTGAAATTAAATATTATTTATTAACATAAAGAATTATTAATTTCCATTATTATCATTTTATTACATTGAATGAGGATGAATCATTAGATGACAATCACTTCGATAATTTGGTAGTATTTGGATTTTTATGAAATAGTTTTGGAATATAAATTAATAACATGTACATATAATGGTTATTGTAAATTAATTATTTTATAATAAATACTTTATATTCTGTTTCAACAATCAATATTATTTTATGACCAGTAATGAAGAACATATTAAAGAATGAAACTTCGTCGTCCACGAAGGTTATAAATTGGAACCTCATGGATGTTGAATTCAATTATAAAAATAAAAGAGAGGGAGTATGAATATTGATGATGGATCTTCAATTAACATGATATAAATTCAGTATATATATGATAATGGAGTTATCATGGTCATTTGGACAAATTAAGTGAGGAGAAGATAACAAAAGAAGATAAATTCAAATGAAACTATGAGAAAAAGAAAGGTGCTTTACCTCTTAAAATAACTTCCTTGAGAACCTCCTTAATGGAAGAGATTTTTGCCTTTTGGAAAGACCAAGAGCTTACTGGTCGTGGGGAGTTACTAGGTAAGGGTATTTGGGAAGAACATTGAGTAGCTTCAAGTCATAGAGGAGTGAAAATAAGAGGAAGTGGTGAGTTATTTTTATAGGGGAGGAGAGGGGTAAATTATGAATTTTGAATTCATTATTTTATTATTTCCATCAAGACCACCAATAGTGTTGTTTCATGTGACCCCTAATAGTAATAAGTGCATGTGACTTCTAACCAGGTGGACTTACACCACTTATGTTGTCATAAATAGTGTATTTAAATGATAATTGTTATATATAGTATTATATCGTATTTTACTATTCATCAAAAATTCTAGAATTTATTAAAAATCCCAAAAATTTACCCCTACCATTTCTCAATGTGTAGAATTAAAAAATGAACTCCATTTATCAAAATTAATTTTATAGATATTATTAATTTAATTTTTCAATAAATTCATAGTTAATTCAAAAAAAAATTAAAGGTGCAATTAGTTTTATATCACATTGAAAAATTAATTAAGATCTCATTATCTTATTTCCTAAAGAAAATATAAATAATAATAATATTTAATATACATAATAGTCATATTACTATTCATACTACTATTTATAAGGGTATGTTACATTGCACCAAAAAATCATGTTTTTTCTATCAGACTCCAAATAACTTACTGACCACAACTCTAGATGACCG
Organism: Viscum album; assembly: GCA_963277665.1. Classification (NCBI taxonomy): domain Eukaryota; kingdom Viridiplantae; phylum Streptophyta; class Magnoliopsida; order Santalales; family Viscaceae; genus Viscum; species Viscum album. Next base: position 952,408,534 of record OY728143.1, on the reverse strand, counting down.
TTTTTTGAAATTGAAAACATAGAAGAGGAAAATATGAGTTTAACTTCTAGATTATAAAATGCACTCGATATATTTTTTCAAAACCTTAGGGTGTTACATTTCTATCCTTCATTAATTATATCTTAAAATCCACCATGATATATTAAAAAATATTTGAGCAATAATTATTTCATCTCTCAAACTAAATCTATAAAATATTATTGGGGATACAGAGAGAGCCAAACTATAATTTGATTTATATATAAATATTTTGGAATGTAATAGTTAGTCTCAACTATGAATCATCAAATACACATAAAACCTTTTATGTTATGAATTTCAACATAAAATAATTCATTTATTTTGTGATATCAATAGTTCCCGATATTCTTCAAATATACTGCATCTTGAGATTTATTTTCTATCACATGTTTATCTTATTTTAAATGTTTTGGAGTCAATATCATATAAAATAATTTATTATTCCTTCAATTTTAAAAAAGGTACTTCATTGTGAGGAAAACCTCTTAAAATTATCAATTATTTTGTGTTTCCTCTTATTTTTCTCCATGTGACAGAACACCATAACATCATAGAGTGGAAACATATTCATCTAACCATCATAATTATACTTATAGAAACAATTAATGATTTTATAAATCCATTTAATGAGTTTTATAAATTGTAAAACCTTGTTCCCCTAATATATTATGACCACCTCATCATATTCATGACTGATTCCTTCTATATGAACAGATATCTTCACAACTACCAAAAATTTATTTTTTCTCTTTATTTCTCAGTCAATAGCATGATCTTTATCCCACATTGTGAAAACATATATATCTAAAACCATCTATTTTCATATAGAAAATGATATAACATGATATAGGAAAAAGACATCATAAATACTTCTTTAAAAGGCTCATGAATGAAATAATCCTCAGGACACAACCCTTCATTGTAATGACATGTTTTAATCTCAAAACAAATCCACCTAAATCTAGGAACATATAGTGAAATGTGAAAAAATAGGCATAGCATGAATCATTCATATATAATATTCCCCAAAAGTGACAAGGTCTCTCCAACATGAAATCCTAGCAGGCACGGTTTTTTCTTCTTCATAGATTCATGGATTGAGATTTTCCTTCAACTCTAAGGGAATATTAGAAATGGTACTGCACAATAGAACCAACACAACACTAATACATGTAGAATAATATCCTGATACAATGATGTATCATCCGTTCATGTGGATTTTAAAATATATAGATCTACCAAATTTAGCGTTAACCCAAAGTATAAATCTCTTCGGGAGGTCACATCCTTATCTTAATGAGTGTGATATTTTTCAATATTTCCTTCCCATGCTACCATGATATTTCACAACCACTACTTTCATTGAGAACTACCCCTCACATGGATTTCCTCTCAGCCAATATTCCCAATGATTTGACTTGATTTTCCACTAAACACCCTAATCATTCCTCCTTTCAATCCTATTACAACATTAATCTTTTTCACTCTCCAATGATAGATTCTCCATTGTTTTCTATATGTTTTAATATTATTCTTCATTTTTCTTTTTATAAATATAAATTATCATTCCATAAAATTTATTCATTTTTATAAAAATAATATTTAAATACCAATAACAAAAAATCTATGAAAACTAATAATAATGAATGAAAAATAACTTTTTAATTGATGAAATCAATTAATATTAATTTAAATGGGTCATGGAAAAAAATATAGCTACCAAATGTGAATAATTTTTCTATAAATATTTTTTTATCATATAAAGAATGAATTTTTGATTGAATATAAAATAAATGATGATACTATAAGAATTATTAAGTCAACAATGGAAATTAAATAACGGAACAACATCAAGGATTGATATTTCCTAAAATGGAATTACATAATTACACAGTAATGAGAGATTCATTATGAGTAATTTATAGCCAAAAAAATGTAATAATTTATGGTGGCTCAATCATTGGGGTCTATATTAAAGAAAAATTCATAGTAATGATTTATGTGATCGATGAGATTGGATAGATGATGCAGTGGAGTAATTTTGGTTACAAAAAATGATAGGGATGGAACTATAATAGAAGAAAATGGTATTAGTCTAATTTAGATATTTTATCATGGATAATTCAATAAAAAAATAATTTATTGAATTAATATCTCTATCATAAAATGAGGTGAGATTTAAAAAATTTATTGGGGATGTTGTGACATCAAATGGTGAATAGGTGGAAGGTAATAAAAAATAAGTTGTAATACGGTTAGTAGTATAATTTAATACTTAATATATATCTATTTATAAATTATCATTCACTCCATATGAGAAAGATGTTGGAATCTATTATGGAGGATATTTTGGGGAGATTGACAGTATGTGTGTCTCTAAAGACTAATAGGAGGATCTATAGTTTTTATTGAGATATAAGTTACGGGATAACTCACATGAGGTGAGATATATCTCCTCATAGGAATATATTTATTGTTAAGGGATATGGAGGTAGTTCCTCTCTACATATATATTTAGTTTAGAGTTATAGTAAGGTGTTAGTGGTCATATTTTTGTCACCTAATAATCTAGATAATTAAATCTGGTGACTTGTATACACTTATTCACTTATACTCACTCACTTCACTATATTGATAGAGATTGTGTAATTCTTGAATATGATCAGATATCAGTATTTCCTTAAATATATATGGTGTAGGAAATATAGATATGATTAAATCTACCAGTATCTTGGATGTGACAACATAATGGATGGGATAGGTGGAGATGATTAGTCCTCTAGAATTCTTGATACATGAATACTATGGGTGTTAATTCACCCAAATAGAGATTATATTCATCACCCACATCTCTGGGGTCAAGGTGTATGATTATTCATGTGATAATATCCATTCTACTTACCCACTTCTATTGGATTGACAGTACATAATATACATTTGCAGTTATAGAGCTATGTATTTCATATAATATTTTTTCATATAAAATTATCCCTTGATATATGTATTTAGTATATTGTTCTGGCATGTGTGTGTTTATTTATTTGGAGATGTGTATTTATTCCACCTATATATGTGTATTTACTTCATCTTTTAAGATACAAATAAAGTTTTGTACTTACTCAAGTAATTCTGATAAAGGTTCATGTTGGTATTTCCTTTAACATATTATGTTGTGTATATATAGGGGTAATTATTGAGTATAAAATAAATAATTGGTTATGAGATATGATCATGTTTTATTATTGATAACAATGTTTTATAGTTAGCATGATAAAAGTGAGTTATGAGTTTGTTGATTTTGATGGATAATTATTATTCCTGTTAATTATTTCATGTGAGGTTAATTTATATACAAATTAATTCTATTGATTGATATAGACTCTAGATTTTTAGGGTTGCATCACTAATTTGGATGACCATACATGGTATTGTTCTACTCACCCTTTCTTGCACAAATACACATTTTTCACTGCTTGTCCGTGTAGATCTTTTAGTGTGGTGGATGGATGATCATGAATCCTAGAGATGGATGTCAGGTTTGGAAATATTGTTGAGTAGAAATCTCCTAATAATAGTAACTTTCATGTCATTAGGATTGAGATATCATCTCTTTCGGATATGTCAGCTTCACCTATGGTTTAATTTTTATCAGTTCACATTATATTCTACTGGTTTTATTATATATACTTATTTATTCATATTTTATTTCACATATATTTTGGTGGGTGTTGGTGTATGATAGTAAATGAATTATTTTATATATTTAATTCCTTCCATGATTATCTGAAATAGCTCAACTCTAGTATCAATACCTTAGTCTATTATAGATATGAATATGGGTTTCACCTACTGTTAAAACAAGTAGTGAAAAATTGGTATTAGAGTTATAAGGGGCCGTATGGAGTTATACTCATGTGAGGATTTATTAAGACAATCTTACAATAGTTATCTCATATATATATATATATACCTAATTTAGTAATTTTTAATGGTTGTGATAACCAACGTATAATTAATCATGTCTCTTATTTAAGACATATAACAATGTGATATGTATATTAAATAGGATAAAAATAGAAGAGTTCAAGAATCATATAAATATTGGTATTATTTTTTGATTTCAAATTTCTTTTGATAACATTCACAGATAGTTTTTTGTGGGTTTAATTGATAGAGGAGATCTCAATATCCTCATAATTTTATTATGAGTTCCTAGTTCAGATACACTCGAGGAGAATGTCGGTAGGAATTTTGGTGATTTCAATGTTACAATGTGTATATCTGGTTTTCATGAAGATATTAAATTGAGAAAATTAATTGTATATTATGGTATAACTCCGATTCATGTATTTTAAAGAACTCAATATGATTTTTATAGTAGTGGTACTATATGGGGGTATTAATTCCCTAGGGTATTATATAAATCCATCGGTATTTTCTTAATTTAATTTATGTGTTATGGGGTGCTTGATATTTTAATAATTTAATATGACTTATCTGAGGCATTAGAGACTTTGGTGTGATGTAGAGAGGTATAACACTACGTTTGTATCAATTAGACAAACACCAGTGTGTGTATTGATATTTACGAGTCAATAGGATCTAAGTAGAATGGAAGAAGCCTGGTGTGAGAAAGATGATCTATAGAAGTGATGCATTAACTTATGATGAATTATTTATATAATAAAATTTTACATGGATATCATGCATGTAAATTATATAATGTGATTCCAAAACATAATTTATTACCAATTTTTAGGTCCTGGGAATCCACATAGGAATGTGCTATGATGATTATTGTTCAAATTGAGGTTATATATTGATTTGGGTTTTTGTATATATTTGAAATGCATGATGTAATCTTCTGTGGGGATGATTAAAAGGATTTATATATGGCCTTCCAATGATAATTGTGGATTTTATCTACTATTCTTACTTAATATAATAAATATTGTTTTAGACCATTTCTCCATGTATTAAAAAGATTGAGAATAATAAATTCAGCAGATGGTTAAACTCTATAAGGATTTAGAAAATATATATTTGATTCTTGTATTTTTAGTTTGATGATATTGAAATGCAATATTTGTTGTTTTTATACTTAATCAAAGTATAGAAGTGTGTACAGTTATCATGCCCATGGTGTATTCATGTTATGACCTTATGTAGTTATCAGTTGAAGGTAGTGATTTTTGATAAGATGAATAAATTCTCATATGATGGGTTCCCCAGTTTAGTTTACTGATTCTTCATGCAGATGACTGAGGGTTGATCAAAAATTCTATAAAATATAATTAAATTATTTTTGGTGTTAATTGGGACCTTAATTAGCGGTTTCATTTTGAGGTTTGAAATACCCTTGATTTATTCTTTGATTGACCTTGGAGGTACATTGAGTCACCCTTGGAGTAGGTATTTTTTAAGGGTGAATGTTTGAAATAATGATGAAGATTGATCCAATGTATTGTAGACTTCTTGTTAATATCTTGGTAAATTTCAATTGATGGTCCTATTTTAGATCATAGGATGGAAAATTAGATGGTATTATCAGTTGGATATAGGACTTTGTGTTTTTGAAATTGGTAAATCTCTTCTATCTAATGATAATTTAGAATTAATTATTAATGAGATTTATAGTAACTCATGGGGAGTGGTAATCTAGATGAAATTCTATGATAGGATATGCTTATATGGAGAATCGTGAAACTATTTCTTAATGGTGGGGATCTTGATTCCCCGTCTATAGTTGGATGATTCTTTCGATGTATGAAAGAATGTGGTGAGTGAGATTCAAACTCTTGAGTAACGGTATCATAAAAATCTTAAATTTTAATTTTTGGTCAGATGTGTAAGTGGATTATGTACTTGTTCATGTGATAAAATTAATATGGTAAATACTTCTTAATTGTAATGTTCTTTTATGAGTGTTGTTTCTAGTGATTTTATTTTCATTCCATGTATTATTGCACAACTAAACTTTTTGAAGGGAATCCATTATTGGAATAACTTGATGAACATCAGTTTATTTTTATAATAATCTACAAGATTATGAATGGGTTTATGGTAATAATTTTTTACTACCTTACAAATAATTTCTTACATTTATTAGTCTATTATTGTTAGGTTTATTCCTTTTAAAAGCGTATAATAATGTTAATTGTGTTATATGGTATTTATATAGTTTCCTTGCTTTTCTAGGAAAAAATTTATTAAGGTGGTGAGAATAAAACAACTCATGTGTTCCAATAAGGGTGAATTTTCATATTGTAACACCCCAAGATTTCATAGTAAGTTATTTTCTTTAAATTCAATAGCTTGCGCTACACGCAACACCGAGTTTGAGCGCACCACGACTTTCCGACCTATCCATTCAAAAGTGGTTATGAAAATTATTGACTAGATTTTGAATTTTATATACTCTATATAATTTTAACTTATATATTATTTGTTTCTTAGACATCTTATAAGAAAAAATTCAACTGTTTAGATAAAAATGTATTTTTCAAAAAAAATGTATTTTTCAAAAAAGATAAATTTTTCCACCTTTTAATGGTGAACCCTTTTTAAATCAAATATTTGACCATTTTTTATATTCATATTGAAAAAATAAAATTATTTTTTAGAATTGGGACATCAAATTTTACATTGGATGAAATTTTGGTATTTTTCTATTAATATTCATTATTTATGAATAGTGAGAAATACTGTATTTTAATTCAAAATTTCCTTTTAATATACTTTATTTATATGGTTAAATTATATTTTAAATTGATTTTGAAGTGTAATTAGATTATAATTTTACCCTTTAATCCTATTTTTTTATTATAATTAATTACACTTTGAAATTATACATAAACAAGTGTTAATCTTTTGATAGTTATTATTTCTTAAAAACACTTTATTTGTTTTAACAATAAGAATTAATTTTAAATTAATTAATCCAAATTCAATGTTTTGAATTTTTTAAAATAGACATCATTTTTTAATTTGGAATATCAAATATATCTTAGACTGAATTTTTGGTATTTTTCTCATAAACATCAATTTCTGATGAATAGTGAAACCTCTAAGTAGTAGTAATAATAGGACTTTTTCATTTAAATGAAATTTTACCACTTCATTAAATTGAATTTAGAAAATCTGAGATACATGGTTGTTATTAGTAAGTAAAATGTGCTTCAATAAGTTGAAAATAATTTTTGATGAATAGTAACATTGGACTTTTATTTACCACAGTAAAAGGTAAATTGGGTAATTCAAGGTAAAAAGAATATTATAATAATAAAAAATTACCTTAACACTTGTCCTAATCTTATTGTATGAGTAATGGAGGACCATGGTCATCCTATGATCGATTTTGGGACCTCATGGAGACACTTAAGAATGATAATGACACTTCATTTTAATTAACTTAAAGTAAAGACAAAAATAACATTAACAAATATCTTTTGGTATATTAAATTTTACATGGGGTAATATAAGTCATATTTTCAACTATAAGTAATCGTTGGAAAGCTAAAACTATTTCGTAAATTATTATAATTGTTTTAGTTTTTAAGACATAAAATAAGTTAAATTATTTATGACATCATAGTGATGTAGTATTTACCTGATTAATAAATGATTTAAATAAATAAGATTATTAATATTAAAACAATATCCAAAACCTATCCAATTATTATTGTATGATTTTATTTCAAACATTATTCACCTTATCTTTTACTTTTATTAGTTTTGGACCTTTAGAAACCGAATATCACAATATAGTAAATAATATTTTCACACTTTCTTAAAGAACCTCTCCTCCCCCTTATAAAAGGACACCACTTCTAACCCATTCCACAAACCTCTCAAGCCCCATGGCTTGTCCAAACCCTGCCCAAATAATCTCTCAAAATCCCCCTATTCCTCCTATAATCCTTAACTTATGAAGAAGGCATATCAAGAGGTCCATTTGGTTCAATCCAAAGGAAGTTACCCAAATTAAAGGTAACGCTTTCTCTTAAATGCTTTTGTTTTATTTTGTTTTATTTTACTTCTCCAACCCCCTAAAATATTTATATTCCATTATTTTATATCAAATCCAGTATAATAAATATAATAGTATTTTTATTGGAAGTATTCTAACTAAACCTACACACATCTCTATCTAATGGGTGAAAAATATACTGTTTTTGTGGATGACAAACTAACGCCTCACGAAACGATGATTGCTCGATTATCTCTTACCGCCTCTCATGGGGGCAATTAATATGGAACTGTATTTATATATGATATATATATTATGTTTATTTTTTATTTATTCATTTTATTTTCCATTTATATCATTATTTTATGATTTCTAATATGGGAAAAAGTGATAATTTGATTTGAGGAAGTGAGGACTACAGCCCCCTCAAAATGATATGACTCGTTAATGCCTTATGTGGGATGTATAAAGGATGTATTTAAGGATATTATATATTATATTATACTGTAAGTATAATATAATTATGTACCATTATGTTTTAATTCCAATAAAATACAAAAATCTAAATGAAAGTAGTGTTTATGCGTACGTACAGCTTACCTTCTCCATGAACGGTACATTTCATTTCTTATCTCAAAATGTTATGTACTGTAATAAATACATATACATACTGGATATATAATATATATATGATATCTAAATCATGTATATCATTTTTTAGATAATGGGGTTTTGACCACATGGAAAAATTGTAATTATAACAAGTTCATTTTTGACTCATGTTCCAAACATCGAAAAAATATCAAATACCAACTCAAATTAATAACTAATTGTTATAGAAATGTAATAAGTTATATAAAAGGAATAATAAACTTTAAAAAATGTTCTTAATCAATTATAAATTAACTTTTGTTTATTATTAATTATGAACAAGGCGCATACAAGAATAGTCGGACTAGAGGTAAGGGGTTTCTTATCTCACTTTTAATTTTGTGAGATTTCTATTGTTCGCCACTTATTTATTCGATGTGATATATTGTGTACTTAAATTTGATATATATTATCATGATTATATTTCTATTCATGGTATTCTGTGATTAATTTGGTGGTTATTAACTTTTTTTCATACGACTGGATTGATTACAACGATGTAAGTTTTTTCATCTCACTTTTTATTCCTGTGAGATTCATGTTATATTGGACACTATTTCCTTTTGTGTGGTATGTGTACTATCTACGATTTTATTCATGTTGTAATATAATTTAATTTATGGGTATTTACATCTTCATTGTAATATCCTTCTTTCATGGGGTGTATGTTTCATAAGTTACCAAATCGGTAAGGGAATTTCAAATTTCAATATCCACTCATTGGGCTTTACACATACATCAATGATTATTTAACTCCGTGATTATGTGTGGAATGAATATTTATTATTTTGTGGTAATTTACACCCCCCTTTCTTTGGATATACTTTTGATGCACATAATCACTCCATTGATAAATTCTCATGTCATCGATATGAACTTGATAAGAGTAATTTAAACTCAATCTCCATTTATTGAGTTAAACATCCAATTCATTGTTGCTGTTTTTACATGAATATGTGTGAATGTCCTCTAATTGATTTACAATGAATATTAAATCATTTTGAGTGTATTTATATTTTTCACATATAATTATTTCATTGATTTATCCTTAACATAATGATACGGTGTTTATAAGAGATTTCATCTCAATTTACATTCCATTGAGGCTTCTTTATTTTATAAACCAATTAACTTTTATATGTTGTATATAATGTACTTTGAAATAGTATATTAAGAATACCTTTATTATCGTGATATTATAATGTTTTGATTACCTTAATTATTTGTATTCAAGTGTCTCTCTTTTGGTTAGGAACTCTAACTAAAATATCATTTTAAATGATTTAAAGATTTATTATTCTAAATCATTGTCATTAATGTCCATGTTTTAAAAATGGTTTTAAGGATTTATTTATATAGAAAATAATGTTCTAAAATTAAAATTCCTTTTTAATGTTTCAATGTGGTGTGGGAAACTTTGATTCAAAAATCTATATTTAAATAGATTCATGAAAAATAGTGTTACTTTTAAATGTTTTCAAGAAAAAAGGGTATATTTTTCTCACATAGTTTCGATGATTATTTTAGTCTATGTCAATATCATTCATTATTCTCTATTGAGGTTAATCTATTACAATACAGTCTACCATATTGTATTTTGTGAGTTAGGTTTGACTATGGATGTGCTATTTTTATACCATTCATGGTTTGTGGATAAACTATTGACATTTCATACGCTAGTTTTAATACAAATTCTTATGTTATGTTTCAAAGGTTTCATATGAGGAATGCATTGGACTTAGTAAGTGATGGGTGGAGCCCGCTATAGCTCCTTGATGCATCGATAGGTCTCATGAGACAAAATAGTGTCTTGGCATAAGGCCTTGACAAAATATTATTTGTAGTCTTGGCACGAGGCCTTGACTATGTGGTTATGATGTCCAGAATTATGCATTCCATCATTATGAGATTATCTACTGATATTTCATGTGGTTATTTGACTAGTAGAATACCAATGAATATGTTTTATTATGGATTTATTTACTCAACTAATATTCCTACCATAAAGTGTTCATATTTATTATTTTTAAAGGCATGTGTTTTCAATTATTCATTGTGCCTAATGTTTATGTTATCTTCTGCTATATTTATTTCTCTTACGAAGCATTTGAGCTCACCCCTTTCTCATGTTTTATTTTCCCAAGATAAGAAGAAGTTAGTTATGAGTGACTTTCAGGAATAATCTTGGAATCTTGGATGTTCTTAATGGAATAAATTAGTGTTGTTTTTCTCTTCAAGTTGTAATGTTGAACTTATGTATGTATCTAGTTTCCAAGACTACTAAACAGATCGGTCCTTTTGGACATGATTCATTGTAATCATGAAAATGTATTAAAATAACGCACCAGCTCCAGGATTTTGGAGTCGGGGTTTTATAGTTGGTATCAGAGGAAGTTTAGTACAATCCATGGAATCTAGATTTAGATAAACTATGATTAGAGAACATTTCCCTAAGATTGAAATTGAGTATTACTATAGAATAACTTCTCAGAATCTTTGTAATGTAGAGATTTTGTGTATTTTCCAAGAAGTACATCCATGTCTAGATACGAGCATGTAGAGGCGGCTCTGACATAGATATACCTAGAAGTCAAAACTCCGAAAAGGAGTTTCAGGCATCACCCGGGGTATCCTGGTACACGACAACGGGCCTTGATGAACTCTTGGTTACAACACTCTCGGGGGATATGATTAGGATAATTTACATTCTATTTACAAACAGATTTGAAGTATTTCAATATAAGATGAGAATAAATAACCTTGGTCAATCTTAAGGTGTTTTAAATTGAAAATAAGGTTTCATGATATTCTATAAATAATTTTATGTATATTATTACTCACACAATGCTTTTTGGTTTTAGTCAATGGATGGATTCCAAGGAAGTCATAGTAACTTTTAGCATTATGTACAAGGTTTGAATGGTGGTGGAAATAAGCAACAAAATGGAATGTTGACAGGCGTAAAAGAAATCATGTTCAAGCCAAATCAGTTTTCAAAAAAATATGATCAACAACATATTTATTAACCAACTCTCGGACTCAACAAGGAAGTGAAAAGTGGTGAATGATAAGATCTCCAGCAGTGAAGACCATAGAGAAAAGAAAGCTCATTTTCACTTATGCAGGAAATGTGGAAGGAGACACCTAGTAAGGTGTATTAATGGAACAAATAAATTATTTATGTGTGGTATGGAAGGACATAAAGAAATTAATTACCGAGGAAAAGTGAAGAGTACTATGGAAGAAAATAAAAATGGTCCTAAGAATCCATTTACAGACATTTTCCATAAATGTGGGGGACCTGGCCATTAACCGAGTGAATGAAATATTCTATAGGATATCCTATTGGTCAAGGAAGAAGCTATGTTGAAATAAATGGATGGAGAAATGTTTAAAAAGTATTTGTGCTCTTTGTTGATGGGATTACTTTGGAAGACTTTTCCCTTGTATTTTTAACTCGATAGTTTGTCATGTGAAAATTATATTTGAAGAAGAACTATCTTTTCCCTTGTGGATATAGTTATAAATAACCATTTGGTTTTATATGATCATTGAGTTTGAGGAAATTAAAAGTTATTAAATTTTGGAATGAAAATGTGAGGTATGAGATAACATTTGTGATTAAATTATGTTATAGTTATTTTGAAGAATCTATCTCATTTTTGGGAATATTATAAAATTATATTGGTTTTGAAAAAGGACAACACACAGACCGTGTGACAACTCATCACATCAGAAAAATTTATGAGAATCGAACCCACAACCATAGTGCGATTGGGATTTATTGCCTACCACTAGACTACGTGAAGTCCCTTGTTAGTGTGACTAATTATTTTTAGTTAAATAGTTTTTTTAATCAATAATAAGTTAATTTAGGATCATATGTCTTATCAAATGGATATCCTTAGTATAAGAAAATGATTTGGTGATTAAGTGACAAATTTTATTTTGAAGACATTCTCTCTATTATGAATACTATATGCCTAAGGAAAATAGAATACTATGGGATTTCATTTGAAGATAAATGGTGGTTTTTTACATATATTTTTATTTTGGATTTATAGTGATTTGAGTTATTTAAGGAAATGATTAACCTATCATAGAGAATATGTGAATAGGTTAATTACTATAAAGTATGTTACTTTAGGATTAGTTGATATTATTTGGAGATACAATTTAACGTGGAAGTCTACGTAAGAAAATTATTCTGAGTTTTTGTTTTCAATATTAGTTTGGATTATATAGAAATATTTTATGGATAATTGTTTATTTAATGGTATTTATTGTACTTTTGGTATTATTGTATTCATTTTATAAATTAAGATTAGTATTTATTTCTCTAAAGTATTATCATTTTTGGGGATCATCTGATCTTTTACTAAAAATTATGGTTTTGGTTAATCTCTAATGAAAAGGGAAATATATAGTTCATCCATTTTGGATTATTTGATTCTCTATAAGTTGATTCTAGAACATTAGGTGTGACCAAGTCATCTTTAATACTCATAATTTAGATTGAAAGATGAGTTTGTGGTAAGAATTAGATGAAGGATGAAATACTACATGTAAAGTATATTTTTGTTTTCTTATTCTATGAATAAATTAATTATTAATCTTTAGGGAAGAGGTTATAAAACCAAAAATGTGTTATCCTAATGCTTTATGTTTTGTTGAACCGATGATATTTTAAATCATCATAGATTGATGGCTGTGAGGCCCTCAATATTAAACTTGTTTGTGATTGATGACCACAATAACTCCCTATATATATTTTCATTTTTCCTTTAATTATGTGTCTCTAATTTCTACCAATGTTCTCTTAATCAAGATCATAATTTATTGGTTACTTTTTCATCTCATTTTCCCTCTTATTAAGAATAAAATTTTTTAACCAAATTTCATATGTGGATTTTCAACAAAAATATTTTTCTATTTTTAACCTTTTATTTTCAATGAAAAATTTCAAATTGACAGGATGAGATTTATTGAATGATGGGAGAATTTAACACCTCAATATTTCCTAGTAAGTTATTTTCATTAAATTCAATAGCTTGCACTACACGCAACACCGAGTTTGGGTGCACCACGACTTACCAAACTAGCCATTTAAAAGCATTTCTTAATAGTATTAACTGGATTTTAAATATTACATACTTTATATATTTTTAACTTATGTATTATGTGTTTCTTAAACATATTATAAGAACAAATTATATTTTTCAGATAAAAAATATATTTTTCAGAAAAATCAATTTTACCACCTTTTAATGGAGAACCCATTTTAAATCCAATATTTAACCCTTTTTCATATTAATTTTTACAAAATAAATTTCTTCTTTAGAATCAGGACATCAAAATTTACTTTGGATGAAATTTTGGTATTTTTCTAAAAATGTTGATTTTTTAGAAATAGTGAGAAATACTGTATTTCAATTCGAAACTATCTTTTAATATAATTTATTTATATAGTTAGATTATATTTTAAATTGGTTTTTTAGTGTAATTAGATTATATTTTTACCCTTTAATCCAATTTTTGTCATTATAATTAATTTTACTTTGAAAATATACATAAACAAGTTTCAATCTTTTGATAGTTATTGTTTCTTAGAAACGCGCTATTTATTTTGACAACGGGAATTTATTTTAAATTAATTAATCCAACATCTATGATTTGAAAATTTTAAAATAGAAATCATTTTTGAATTTGGAATATCAAATATACATTAGGATGAATTTTTGGTATTTTTCTGAAAATCTTCAATTTTTTGATGAATAGTAAAACCACTAAGTAGTAGTTAAAAATCCGTCATTTTTATTTAAATGAAATTTTACCACTTCTATGAATTTAATTTAAAAAATACAAGATACATGGTTATCAGTAGTAAGTAAAATGTGGTTCAATAAGATGAAAATAAATTTTTTTGATTAATAACTTTTGACTTTTATTTTTCGCAGTTAAAGGTAAATAGGCTAATTCAAGGTAAAAAGAATATTATAATAATACAAAATTACCTTAAATCTTGTCTTAAACATATTGGATGAGTATTGGACGACCATGGGCATCCTTGGGTTGATTTTAGGGCCCCATGGAGACACATAAATAATGATAAATACACTTTACATTAATTAACTTGAAGTAAAGACAAAAATTACATTAACAAATATCTTTTAGTATATAAATTTTTACATGGGGTTATATAACTCACCTTTTAGACTATAAATAATCCTTGGAAATATAAAATGTTTTCCTAAATTATGGTAATTTCTTTATAATTTTTAGACATCAAATAAATTAAATTATTTTTTCATCATAGTGGTGTAGTATTTACCTCATTAATAAATGATTTAAATAAAAAATAATTATTTTATCAAAACAATATCCAATACCTATCCAATTTATATTGGACGATTTTATTTCAACCATGTGTCATCTTAACTTCTAATGTAATTAGTTTTGGACCTTTAGTAACTGATTATCACTATATAATAAAATAATATTTTCACAGTTTCCTAAAGAACCCCTCCTCCCCCTTATAAAAGGAAACCACTTCTAACCCATTCCGCACATCTCTTAAGCCATTTTTCTCATCTAACCCCTGCCAAAATAATCTCCCAAGATCCCCCTATATCTACTAGAAGTGTTACCTTATTCCAAAGGCACATCAAGAAGTCCTTTTGGTTCAAGCCAAAGGAAGTTACCCAAATTAAAGGTAACGCTTTCTCTTAAATTTTTTTTATTTTACTTCTCTAACCCCTAAACCCTTTTTATACATTAATTTTATAACAACACTAGTATCATAAATATACTTGGATGTTGTTACAAGAAGTATTAAAACTACATTTACACACACCTCCATCTAATGGGTGAGGAACATACTGTTTCTGTGGATGGAAAACTAAAGCCTCACGAAACGATGATTGTTCAATTATCTCCTACCTCCTCTCATGGTGGCCATTAATATGTAAATTTATTTATATATAATTTATATATAATGATTATTTTTTATTTCTTCTTCTATAATTTTTATTTATATCATTATTTTATGGTTTCCATTATGGGTAAAATGTGATCATTTTTTATTTGAGGAAGTGATGACTACCACCCCCTCAAAATGATATGACTCATTAATGCATTATGTGGGACTTATAAAGAATGGATTTAATGGTATTATATATGATATTATACTGGAAATATTATATACCTATGTACTATTATGTTTTAATTCCATTAAAATAAAAAATAGAAATGAAAGTAGCGTTCATGCGTACCTACGGCTTACCGTATCCATTAACGATACATTTCTTTTCTTATCTTGAAATGTTATGTAATATTATAAATACATATATATATGTGATATATATTATATATATGATATCTAAATCATGTATATAATTATGGATATAATGTAATTTTTACCACATTGAATAATTGTAATTATAAAAAGTTTATTTTTGACTAAAGTTCTGAACATCAATAAAATATCCAATATTAACTCAAATAATTAACTAATTGTAATAACAAGGAAATTAGTGATATAAAAAGAAATAAAAAACATTAAAAATGTTCTTAATCAAGTATAAACTAACTTATTTTTATTATTCAGGATGAACAATGAATATACAAGACAAGTCAGACATGAGGTAAGGGGTTTCTTATCTCACTTTTAATTCTTTGATATTTTCATTGTTTGCCACTTATTTATTGCATGTTGTGTATTTTGTACTGCCATTTGATATATATTATCATTATTATCTTTATATTCATGGTATTTGGTGATTCATTTTGTGGTGTTTAACTTTTGGTCATACAACTTGATTGATTACAACGAATAAAGCGTTTTCCCACTAACTTTTTATTCACGTGAGATTCATGCTATATTGGCCACTATTTCCTTTTGTGTGGAATATGTACTATCCATGATTGTATTACTGGTTTAATAAAATTTAATTTATAGGTATTTACATATTCATTGTATGATCCTTCTTTCGTGGGGGTGTATGTTTCATAAGTTACCAAATCGGTAAGGGAATTTAAAATTTCAATTTCTACTCCTTGGAATTTACACATACTTCATTGATTATTTTACCCCATGATTATGTGTGGAATCACTATTTATTATTTTTGTAGTAATTTCAAATCCCCTTTCTATGGATATACTTTTGATACACATAATCACTCCATTGATAAATTCTCAAGTCATCGATATGAACTTGGTAAGAGTAATTTTAACTCAATGTCCATTTATTGAGTTAAACATCCTATTCATTGGTGTTGTTTTTACAAGAATATATATTAATTTTATCTGATTTATTTACACTAAATATCCAATTATAATGAGTGTATTTATATTTTTCACACATAATTATGTCGTTTATTTATCCTTAACCTTTGTATACGGTCTTTATAAGGTATTTCATCTCAATTTACATTCCATTGAGACTTATTTGTTGTTACACAACAATTCACCTTTATATGGAGTATATAATGTACATTGACATAGTATATCATTAATCCCTTAATTCAATTATATTATAAAGTTTTGATTACCTCAAATATTTGTATTTCAGTGTCTCTTTTTTGGTTAGGAACTCTACCTAAAATATCATTTTAAATGTTTTAAACATTTATTATTCTAAATCTTTCTCATTAAGGTCCATGTTTTAAAAATGGTTTTAAGAATTTATTTATATGGACATTATAGTTTTAAAATTAATTTTTTTTAAAGATTCAAATTCTTATGGGATACTTTGATTAAAAATCTATTTTTAAATGGCTTTATGACAAATAGTGTGACTTTTAATTGATTTCAAGAAAATGTTGGATATTTCTCTCAAATAGTTTTGATGATTATTTTCATCTATGTAAATATCCTTCATTATTCTAGATTGAGGTTAATCTATTACAATAAAATCTTCCATATTGTATTGAATGATTTATGTTTGACTGTGGATGTGATATTTTAATACCATTCATGGTTTATAGATAAAGTATTGACATTTTTTATACTAGTTTTAATACGAATGTTTATGTAATATTTAAAAAATTTCATATGTGGAATTCATTGGACATAGTAAGTGATGGGTGGATCCCACTATAGCTCCTTGATGCATCGGTATGTCTCATGATACAAACTAGTGTATTGGCACAAGGCCTTGACAAAATCTTATTTGTACTCTTGGCACGAGGACTTGACTATGTGGTTAGGATGTCTATAATTATGCATTCCATCATTATGAGATTATCTATTGATATTTCATGTAGTTATTCAACTAGTAGAATATCAATGAATATGTTTTATTATGGAATTATTTACTCTACTCATATTCCTGCCATAAAGTGTGCAGGTTTATTATTTTTAAAGGCATGTGATTTCAATTATTCACGGTGCCTAATGTTTTTGTTTTCTTCTGCTATATTGTGTACTCTTACTGAACATTTGATCTCACCCCTTTCTCATGTTTCATTTTCCAAGGGTATGAATAAGTTATTTATGAGTGACTTGCTAGAATAATCTTAGAAGCATGGATGTTTTTAATGGAATAAATTAGTGTTGTTTTTCTTTTCAAGTTGTGATGTTGAACTTATGTATGTATCTTATTTCTAATACTACTAAACTAATCAGCCCTTCTGGACATGATTACTTGAAATCATGCCAATGTATTAAAATATTGCACCATCTCCCAGATTCTGGGGTTGGGTCGTTACACCTATGATTGCAATTTCATGTTCATCTGAGTGTCTTTATGTATGTTATCACTCAATTGATTAAAATTAATTTATTATGTGGATTAGATTTATCACCACATGTTATTATATTTATAAATTAGTTTTATTAAAAATGAAAAAAAAAGGAAATTCTCCTTGAACAATATGCCTAATGAGAAAAATAACTATGCCTTTATGTTTAAAATGGTGTGTTTAAAATAGGTCAATATATTATTAATTTTTAGGTGATGTTAAGTTATTTTGTAGTAATAGAGACATATTTTTAAGGATTTATTAAAAATTAAATAATAATTCATTAATTATCTTGGCATAGACTGTCCCCATTTTAATTTATACATTATGGATAATTAGTGGAAGTTTGGGATTATATAATAGGAATACACCATAGAGGGATCATCATAGATTGGAGAGCTTATAAGGGGGATATATAGATCCTTGGTAACTAAGAGTGGTTCTTGGATTTTACACTTTTATATTTACCCTAAGCATATATCCTATAAATTTTTAACAATCATTTGAATATTGAATGAATTTATTAATTATATGCCATATTCCAAAATTATTACATTAACTTTGGATTCATATAAATTCAATTAAAAAATCAATGTCATATTAGAGAGAGTTTTTGAGGATGGAATATAAAATATATATATGAAATTCTCTTTCAATGAATCCCTAATACAATAATATATGGCTGGATATACCTTGAAGAGATGAATCCAATATCTTTAGAATCACTCTAGTGAGATATGTACATTAGTTGAGATTTTTTATATAAGTTTCTACAAATGATGACATCATTCATGATATTAAGGTACATAGGTTTTAATCTGGGTAAAAACAACATTAGATCTAGAATCAAAAGGTTATAAATATCTAGTTTATGATTTTTTTGCAAATCCAAAAAATTTAAACTTGGTTTACTATCACATATGGTTTCCTATAATGAACCAAGTGTAGTGATGATGTTAGTGTTTAGGTGAATTATCAGGTGTCATTTAATATTTGATCAGATGATAAAAAATGAGCATATTCATCTCAAAATAATTTATGGGGTTTGGAATATAATTATAGTAACTAAATTAATTTAGGTTGTCTAATCGATTAGAATTAAAATATCAGAATATTATGCATCATCCCAAAATTTAATGTGATGAAACAAAAAAATTCTTATCCAATCAATCCTGATCAAATGGTGATGAAAGAAAGGGATCAGCCCTTCTAAGATCCAATATCTAGACTATAGGATTAATCATACATAACTATTAGATAGTGCAGAAGCATATAGGGACCATTCATATGTCAGGAACACATAACGAGCATGTGGGGGTTTCATGTCACACCCATAAATGAGATAAAATAAGAAGATCATGAAAGGGAACACCCTAAGATTTATTTTGGAAATGAAAATTATGATGGGATCCTTATAACATATAATTCCCTGTTATTTAGAGACCATTTGATATGTAATTTTCATTTTTTATGATAAATAAGTGATAAAATGATTATTTTTGAATAGTAAGAATTAAATAATATTAAAAAGATAGGCTTGGTGAAATTTATCACTTAGGTTAACTTGGTAGTTGCTAAATGAGTGCAAGGAGATTAGTGGAATGTAAATTTTCTAGTTCGGGATGTCTTTAATATTTGAGTGGTGTTTTTTTATTAATAATCATATTTTTATTGAATAATAATAATACAGTGGAGTGTAAAGGAGGGTTTAGTGAGAATCTCAAATTACTCACCTAGATGAAACACGTAACTATATGTGGTGGTGATTTGGCTATGTTGAGGATCTTATGGTAATGATTATATGATAAGAGATAATGGAAAATGGAATCATTAAAAATGATGATGACATCTACTAATTAATATTGGAAACTCTTATTCATATTTAAAATTCATGATAAAAAAAAGAATTCAAGATGATAATCATTTTTGATTTGAATGAATCTGAATAAAGAAATGGGTTAGAAATAATTGTGCTAATGAAATTGGGTGGTCGAATAAACATTGAAAAGGTTATTAAATTGATTTTTTATGTTGGAAAAAGCGAAAGGTTAAAATGGGAATAAAATAACTTCATTATTCTAATGATGAGTATTCCCTCAATTTTTGAGAATTGTTTTTAAAGTAATGAGAGATTAATTATGAATTAATTGAAATTAATGAAATATAGTAATAAATGGTGAATCAAACATAATATACTATGTAAGTGAAATCATTTTGGTAATGGTTATGGTTAATCTTTTATAAATGTTGGATGATGTAGTTGATTGACCATGGTTACTTGATCTCTATGTAAATAGATTTATACTAGTCGAATATTAGTTTTCTCAGTTATATAATTGAATAGAAAGAGTTATAATTTATAGAATTATTAATAATTTAATGTGATGATATGTGATGTTTGGAAATATATTGAGTTTTTTTTGATATCTAGTGTTTATAGCGGGGGAATTAATACTGATTGGGTAGTAATTTTATTAGAAGAATAATTTATAAAGTAAAATCTATATAATATTAAATTCACATTCTCTCTATATGAGAAGAAAATATGAATCCATTAAGGATGATATAATATCTACGAATCTAAAAGAGACATCTTGTAAGAAAAATATGAGGGTCATTTTTTTTGATTAATGTAACATACCAAGTAAGTAATGAATAATAGATATTTTTATCTATGTCTATTTATGAATTATATAGTGTTTAGAGGCTTAAAATGAGAATAAATCCAATCTTCAGCATGGAATACACTAATATTTTTAAAAGATTGTTTTACTACCTTTTGATGGAAAACCATTTTTTAAATCAAACTTTTGGCATTTTTATAAGCTCTATTTTTCAAAACAAACATATTATTTATGATTGGGACATTCAAATTTACAATGGATAATTTTTTGGTATTTTTCTGAAAATGTTCATTTTTAATGAATAGTGAAAAATGTTGTATTTTAATTCAAAACCTCTTTTTAACCTAATTTAATTATATTATTAGTTTATCTTTTAATTTGGTTTTAAAGATAAATTAGAATATATTTTTACCATTTAATCCAATAGTGGTCGTTGGAATTAATTTCACTTTGAAATTTGACTTAAACTAGTGTCAATCTTTTGATACTTATTATTTCATAAAAACACGATATTTGCTCTGACAGCGGGAATTAATTATTAAATTAATTAATGCAACTTATTTTTTTTTTGAATTTTGTAAAATAGACATCATTTTTGAATTCGGAATATCAAATATAGCTTAGGGTGAAGTTTTGGTATTTTTCTGAAAAACATAAATTTTTGATGAATAGTGAAACCACTAAGTGGTACTTAAAAAACTTATTTTTTGTTTAAATGAAACTTTACCACATCTGTGTTTTGAATTTCAAAAACCCGACATACATGTTTTTCATTAAGAAGTAAAATGTCGTTCAATGGTATTAAAATAATTCATTTTGGGAATAGTAACATTTATGTTTTTAATCGCGATTAGATGTAATTAGTAAAATTTATGGTAAAAATAATGTTTTAATAATAAGAAATGACCTAGACACATGTCCTGCCCTTATTAGATGTGTAATGGCCGACCAGGACAATCCATGGGTCAACTTGGGGACCCCATGGAGCCACATTGGTTGGAAAATGATATTAATACCTTTTTATTTAATGTTAAAATAAAAATGTCACAAACATGTATTGTTTTACTAAAACAATTTTTACATGGGGTTATACAAGTCAGATTTTGGACTATAAATAGTAATTGGAAATCTAAAACGATTTCCTACATCATTGTATTTTTTTATAATTTTTAGACAGTAAATAAATTAAATTATTTATGACATCATGATGATGCATCGATTACCTCATTATTTAACGATTTAAATAAAATAAAAAGATAATGTAAAATCTAAGACCTAAACTTGTCAAAAACCTATTGGATGGGTATATTTCGAACCCTTATCACCTTATCCTCAAATTATATCAATGTGGGACCTTTTAAATCTGAAACCCATTTTAAAATAAAGTAACATTTCTTTACTTTCCAAGAGTGCCCTGCCTGTCCTCTTATAAAAGGCCCCCACCTCTACCTCCTTACCCACACTTACAAAGCCTTTGGCTCGGCCATCCCCTGCCCATATTGTCTCTCCATATCCCTCTATAACTCTTATAAGCCTCACTTTTGGCAGAAGTCTTCCCAAGGAATCCTTTGAGCTCAAATCAAAAAGAGTTACCCGATTAAAAAGTAGTCTCTTCTATTGTGTTCTTATGTTTTATTTTGCTTATCCAACCCCCTAAACTATTTTTATTCATTTCTTTTGTAACAACACCAGTATCTTACATATACTAGGATGTTGTTATAAGATGTATTAGATCTACACTTACACACACCTACATCTAATGGTTAAAGAACATACTTTTTCTGTGGATGGAGAATTTCTACCTGACGAAACGATGATTGTTTAATATTCATTTAACACCTTCAAAGGTGGACATTAAGATGACAGTATATTTATATATTATATATAATACGTTTATTTTTTACATAATCTTCTGTATTTTTCATTTATGGCATACCTTTATGGTTTCCATTATGGGTAAACGCGATATCTTCATTGTAGGAAGTGCGGACTACCGCCCCCTCAAAGTGATTTGATTTCGTTAATGCCATATGTGGGACGTATAAAGGATTTAATTAATGGTATTATATATGATATTATACTAGAATTATAACATAACTTTATATCATTATGATTCCATTCCATAAAATACGAAATAGAAATGAAAGTAGTGTTCATGCGTATGTACGGCTTAACATCTCCATGAACGGTGCATTTCATTTATTACCTCTAAACGTTATGTAATATTATAAATGCATGTATATATGGGATATATATGATATATATGATATATACATCATGAGTATAACTCTGGATATATTGGATACATGAACAACTTGTAATTATGAAGAGCATATTTTTGACTCAAGTACCAATGATCCTTAAAACGACTGTTATTAACTTAAATAATTGCATAGTGTTCATGACATGGTAATAAGTGATATAAAAGGAATAATTAACTTGAAAAAGGATCTTAAGCAAGAAGAAATTAAGTCAAGTTTATTATTCAGGATGTTAAAGAACGATCGAGTCAAGTCGGACCTGAGGTATGGGACTTCGTCTCAATCTCCATTCATTGAGGCATATTTTGTTTTATACACAACCTTCTTTTATATGTTGTATAAACCCCTTTGAATTTTACGCTTTTCCAAAAGGAATCTTTTTTATATGAAGCGTTTTACTAAACGACAAAAGGGAATGTTTTTGTCGTACGTATGCGGTGACAACGACTTCTCCACCACCGTGACCATTATTTGAGTTTCAGCTTCCTCTACAAGCCATACCATTTTTTAAAAGAAAAATAAATACCATGTTTTAATTTATTTTGGTATTGAAAATGGTTTTCATAATGTTTTTATATCAATGTGTTATATTGATATCTTGTGATTTAATGTTGGAAATGTTATGTTTCCTTTATGTATGTTTTATGTGATACGATTATGTTGTGGTTCTTGGGCATTATTATGAAGACGGGTGTTTCCGTGATAAACTAAAGGCAGGTGAGCCAGATATAGCTCTCCAATGCATTGGGTAATGCGAAGGAGTTAAAAGTTAAGGTTTCTTCGAAGAGATTTAGGGAATATACTGTGATGGGTATTCCGAACGTAACCAAGAGGGTTATTCCCTACGTAATAATGTTATGAATGCCTCAAGTTACGTTTATGTCTTATGATTTCTATGATTTATTCATAATTTGGATGAGGTATGTTAAAGTGCTTATGTTTTAAGGGTATATTATGATTTCATTATTATGTATATATGTACTCATGTTTCCTTCTCATATTTTTATATACCTTACTGAGATTTTTATTATCATCCCAAGTTTTTTGAAATGTTTTTCACAGGTCAAGGGAAAGGTACATGATATGATGATAGTTTCAATGAAGTGTCAAGAAAGAATCCATGTTTTATTTTAAATGTGTTTCTGTTGATGGGAAAAATGAATACAATCTTTATGTAACCACTTTGTTTAAATGTGGAATATAATGCAAGTTTTATGGTCTAATTCCCTAAAACTCTAAACCTGAAACGATCCTCAATGTGTAATCTTTTAATAACTCAAGATTAAGTAAGGTTTAAGGCTGGGGCCTTTTAGTTTGAATCAGAGGTCTTTTTAGATAACTTTAGGAGTTATAATTCTATTAAATGATTATCCAATTTTTTTATGTTCAAATTGAAATGATATAGCATTTGAAGATTAAAATGTTTCTTCACCTAAGACATGTGTGTTTAGAATGATTTTCCATAGGGGAAATAAGGAAGCAGTGCTAGGAAGGCATACACAAGGAAATAACCTTCCGAATCAGCATCTTGAGATGGTCGGAATTGGAACTGAACAGTTTGTTGTAGTAATGGCGCAGTTGACTCAAGCGATAAATGGTGGTGGTATCCATGCACGAGATCAACCGCAGAGGAACATGTCAGTGGTGGAACATTTCATAAGGCAACATCCCCCATCATTCAGAGGATCATCTGACCCTGTGCTAGCTGAAGCGTGGATTAAAGAACTGGAGAAGATTTTCAATGTTATGAGGTGTTTCAAAAATCAAAAGGTTAGTCTTGCTATTTACCGTTTGGAGGGTAAAGTAGATTAGTGGTGGTCGATCGTTAAAAATATCATGGACGCTGATGAGATTGATGCTCTCGACTGGGATGAATTCAAAGGTATGTTTCATGAGAAGTATTTTCCTAAGGCTGTTGGACTTAGGATGGAAAAACAATTCTTGTAATTGAGGCAAGAGGAAGACTCATTGGATGCCTATGAAGAGAGGTTCACTCGATTGTCATGGTATGCTCCAAATTTTATCCGAGACCTTGATAGTAAAACCAATCATTTTTAATCATGATTAATGCCAAAATATTTAATGGAATTGGCTTCTCGTGAGTTAAAAAGTTATGAAAATCTTGTTCGATGTGTTGAGAAGGTGGAAATGGAGTTTTCAGATGATCATGTGTTCTATAACAACCAGTAGAAGAAGAGGCCGAGGTGGCAGGAGAAAGGAAAGAATTCTTCAAAAAGGTCTAACGGTAAGAAAATTAGGTATCTAGTTTGTGATAAATGTGGTAAAAGGCATGATGGGGAATTTCTTTTGAATTCTGGAAAGTGCTACCATTGTGGTAAGATGGGACATAATGCTCGAGATTGCACTGAAAAAGATCAGGGTGATGGTAAGACCAAATTTTATTTACAGTTAGTGAAATGTTTTAAGTGTGATAAGATGGGTCACTATGAAAACAAGTGTCCGACAAAGAGTTTGAGTGATGGGAAGTAGTTAGACTACAAGAATAAAGGGGTGGTGAAATCCTTTGTGACTACTTCAGCAGATGTCGGGCCATCAAATGAAGTTGTATCAGGTACTTTGTTTGTTTTTTCAGATTATTCCAGTGTGTTGTGGGATTCGGGGTCTACATATTCTTTCATCTCTGAAAACTTTTCTAGTAGAATGGGAATGCCATCTCAAGAAATGACTCCTGAACTTGTGGTAAAAATACCTGGGGGAAATGTTGAGGCAAAAAGAATTTATAAGAATCTTCCTATCCTTATCCGTGGAAAGAACCTACTTGAGAACCTTATTGTTTTACCTCTAGTAGAGTTTGATGTTATCCTGGGTATGGAATGGCTATCTATTTACCATGCTAAGATTGACTGTAGAGCGAAGGAAATTTCTTTTCAGAAATACTTTTAGTTTTTGTACAAGAATGAACCCTTACTGTTGATAACATATCAAGAGGATGAGAAACTTGTAAAATATGGAAATGAATGTTACCTTGCACACATCGTTGAAAATAAACTATTCAGATTAATGATATGCCAGTGGTAAATGAGTATCCTGATGTTTTTCCTGGTGAGTTTCCTGGAATAATTTCATATCAGGAAGTTAAATTTATTTTTGACTTAGTTCCTGATGCTAAGCCAATTTCAAAACCCCCTTATCTAATGGCTCAAATTTAACTTTTAGAGTTGAAGGAGAAATTGCAAGATTTATTAGAGAAAGGTTTCATTTGACCTAGCACATCACCATGGGGTGCTACTGTTTTATATGTTAAAAATAAAGATGGTTCTATGAGTCTTTTAATTGATTATAGATCCTTGAGTAACATCACTGTTAAGAACAAATATCCTTTTCCTCATATCGATGATTTGTTTGATCAGCTCTAGGGAGCTCAATATTTTTCAAAGATTGACCTGAGATCGGGGTACCATCAGTTGAAGGTAAAGGAAGCAGATATTCCAAAGACCGCGTTTCGTACAAGATATAGCCATTATGAATTTGTATTAATGCCTTTTGCGCTAACCAATGCACCTGCTCTATTCATGGACTTAATGAATAGAATTTTCCATGAGTTCTTGGATAAGTTTGTGGTTGTTTTCATTAATGATATTTTGGTATTTTCTAAAAGTAAAGAGGAGCATGAAAGACATTTAAGGGTTATTTTGGAAACCTTAAAAGAAAATAAATTGTATGGTAAATTCAGAAAGTGTGAGTTTTGGTTGCAACAAATTTCTTTCCATGGTCACATTGTTTCTAAAGATGGGATAACTGTTGATCCTAAAAAAAAGTTTGTTGAAGAATGGCCAAGACCCACAAATGTAACTGAGATTCATAGCTTCCTTGGTTTGGTAGGCTATTACTGAAGGTATGTTAGAAATTTTTCACGGTTATCTAGTCCAATGACGAAGCTAACTCGGAAGGGTGTTAAGTTTATCTGGACAAAAGAATGTGATGATTGTTTTCAGGAACAGAAAAGAAGATTGGTGAATGCTCCAGTTTTGGTACTACCTTCCAGGAATGGTGAGTTTGTTATATATAGTGATGATTCATTGAAAGGATTTGGTTGCGTCCTAATGCAGAATGATCAGGTAACTGCTTATGATTCACGACATTTGAAAACTCATGAAGTAAATTACCCTACACATGATTTGGAATTAGATGCTATAGTTTTCACTTTAAAAATTTGGAGGCATCATTTGTATGGAGTAATTTGTGAAATATATACCGATCACAAAAGTTTAAATTATATATTCACTCAGAAAAAATTGAACATGAGACAAAGGAGATGGCTATAATTAATCAGGGATTATGATTGTAAAATTCATTACCATCCGGGAAAAGAAAATAAAGTGGCTGATGCTTTGAGTCGAAAAAGTAATTCTTCATTAAAAATGTTGCGTTTGTAACATGAACCTTTGGTTAAGGATTTGATGAACTTTGGCATAGACGTTTTTGGTGCCGGATGTTCTTCTGTTTTGTTTCAGGTATCAGTGAGATCTTCTCTATCAAACAGAATCAAGAAAGCACAGAAGCAAGACAGTGAGTTGCAGAAAAAGGTAGAGCTGGTTCAGAAGGTTAAGTTTCATGAATTCAACATTGATAATGATTTGTTTTGAGATTTGGGAATAGATTGTCTGTGCCTTGTGATTCACAGTTTAAGAGAGAGTTGTTATGTGAATCTCATAGTTCACTGTTTTCAATTCATCCTGGCAGTACTAAGATGTACTGATATCTGCAGGAGTATTACTGGTGGGAAGGGATTAAAATAGATATTGCAGATTTTACTGTGAAGTGTTTGACATGTCAACAGGTCAAAGCAGAGTGGAAGTTACCGAAAGGGATGCTTCAACCTTTACCAGTTCCAGAGTGGAAATGGGAGAATATATCTATGGACTTCGTTGTGGGATTGCCAAAGACACACCGAGGTAATAATGAAATTTGGGTTATTGCTAATCTCTTGACCAACTCTGCTCATTTCCTTACTATACGAGATACTTTTTTCTTAGATAAACTTTCCAGTTTGTATCTTAAAGAGATAGTTAGGTTACATGGAGTTTCTCTCTCCATTGTATTTGACCGTGATCACAGGTTCGCTTATAACTTTTGGAAAGGCCTTCAGAAGACGTTGGGTGCTGAATTAAATTTTAGTACAACTTTTCATCCTCAATCAAATGGGCAGTCAGAACGAACAATTCAGACTTTAGAGGATATGCTACGTTCTTTTTCGATGGATTATCAAGTAAGTTGGGACCAACATCTTTCTTTGGTTGAGTTTTCATATAATAAATGTTTTCATTCCAGCATACAGATGGGACCATTTGAGGCGTTATATGGGAAGTGGTGTAGAACTCCAGCTTTCTGGAATGAAGTGGGTGAAAGGATGCTAATGGGACCAGAATTGGTTGAAGAGTTGGTAGAAAAAGGTCAGCTGATACAGAAACACATGAGAATAGCTCAGAGTAGGAAGAAGAGTTATACGGACAACAGGAGGAAGGATCTCTCTTTTGAGGTAGGTGATCATGTTTTTCTCAAAGTCTCACCATAGAAAAGTGTGATGCGATTTGGTAAGAAAGAAAAGATGAGTCCAAGGTTCATTGGACCATATGAAATTATAGAGAGAGTTGGATCAGTTGCATACCGAGTGGCTTTACCTCTGAGTTTATCTCAGGTACAAAATGTTTTTCATGTTTCAATGTTAAGGAAGTACATGCCAGATCTATCTCATGTTTTGATTCTAGAGGTAGTTCAGCTGGAAGAGAACCTATCTTATGAGGAAAAACCGGTCCAGATTCTTGACCACAGGGAGCAAGTGTTACAGAATAAGTTGATTCACCAGGTAATGGTTTTGTGAAAAAACCACATGATTGAAGAGGCAACATGGGAATCTGAAAATGCTATGAGGGATAAATACCCCCACTTATTCGATAAGTAAATAAATTGAGGGGATGCAATTTTCTAAAGGGGGAAGGATGTAATATCCCATGTAAGTAATGAATAATAGATATTTTTATCTTTGTCTATTTATGAATTAGATAGTGTTTATAGGCTTAAAATGAGAATAAATCCAATCTTAAGCATGGAATACACTAATATTTTTAAAAGATTGTTTTACTACATATTGATGGAAAAACATTTTTTAAATCAAACATTTGAAAATTTTATAAGCTCTATTTGTCAAAATAAACATATTCTTTATGATTGGGACATTGAAATTTACATTAGATAATTTTTTTGGTATTTTTCTGACAATGTTCATTTTTAATGAATAGTGAAAAATGTTGTATTTTAATTCAAAACATCTTTTTAATATAATTGATTTATACGATTAGTTTGTCTTTTGATTTTGTTTTAAAGTTAAATTAGAACATATTTTTACCATTTAATATAATAGTGGTCGTTGGTATTAATTTCACTTTGAAATTGGACTTAAACAAGTGTCAATCTTTTGATACTGATTATTTCATAAAAACACGCTATATGCTCTCACAGTGGGAATTAATTATTAAATTAATTAATGCAACTTATATGTTTTGAATTTTGTAAAATAGACATCATTTTTGAATTCTGAATATCAAATATATCTTAGGGAGAAGTTTTGGTATTTTTCTGAGAAACTTCAATTTTTGATGAATAGTGAAACAACTAAGTGGTACTTAAAAAACTGATTTTTCATTTAAATGAAACATTACCACTTATTTGTTTTTAATTTCATAAATCCGATATATATGGTTGTCATTAAGAAGTAAAATGTGGTTCAATGGGATTAAAATAATTTTTTGGTGAATAGTAACTTCTATGTTTTTAATCGCGATTAGAGGTAATTAATGTAATTTAAGGTAAAAATAATGTTTTAATAATATTAAATGTCCTAGACACATGTCCTACCCTTATTGGATGTGTCATGACCGACCAAGACAATCCATGGGTTAACTTGGGGACCCCATGGAGCCACTTTGGTTGGAAATGACATTAATACCTTTTTATTTAATGTTAAAATAAAAATGTCACAAACATGTATTGTTTTACTAAAAAATATTTACATGGGGTTATACAAGTCATATTTTTGACTATAAATAGTAATTGGAAAAAGAAACATATATCCTACATCATAGTATTTTTTATATAATTTTTATACATTAAATAAATTAACTTATTTATGACATCATGATGATGCATCGATTACCTCATTATTTAACAATTTAAAGAAAATGAAAAGATAATGTAAAATCTAAGACCTACACTTTAGAAAAACCTATTTGATGGGTATATTTCGAACCCTTATCACATTATCCTAGAATTATATCAATGCGGGACATTTTAAATCCGAAACTCATTTTAAAATAAAGTAACATTTTTTTACTTTCCAAGAGTGCCCCTCCTCTCATCTTATAAAAGGCCCCCACCTCTACCTCCTAACCTACACTTAAAAAGCCTTTGGATCGGACATCCCCTTCCTATTTTGTCTCTACACATATTTCTCTAACTCTTATAAGCCTCACATTGGTCAGAAGTCTTCTTAAGGAAGCCTTTGAGCTCAAATCAGAAAGAGTTACCCGATTTAATGGTAGTGTATTCTATTGTTTTCTTATGTTTTATTTTGCTTTTCAAACCCCCTAACCTCTTTTTATTCATTTCTTTTGTAAAAACACCAGTATCTTCCATATACTAGGATGTTGTTATAAAAAGGATTCGAGCTACACTTACACACACCTAAATCTAATGGTTAATGAACATACAGTTTCCGTGGATGGCAAATTTCTGCCTCATGAAACGATGATTGTTCAATATTCTTTTAACTCCTTAAAATGTGTCCATTAAGATGAATCTATATTTATATATGATATATAATATGTTTATGTTTTACTTAAGCTTCTGTATTTTTCATTTATTTCATACCTTTATGGTTTCCATTATGGGTAAACGCGATATCTTCATTTTAGTAAGTGCGGACTACGACCCCCCAAGGTGATTTGATTTCGTTAATGACATATGTGGGACATATAAAGGATTTAATTAATGGTATTATATATGATATTAAAATGGAATTATAAAATTATTTTATATCATTATGATTCCATTCCATAAAATACTAAATAGAAATGAAAGTAGCATTCATGCGTACATACGACTTACTGTCTCCATGAATGGTGCATTTCATTTCTTACCTCTAAATGTTATGCTATATTATAAATGCATGTATACACTGGATATATATGATATATATGATATATACATCATGATTATAACTCTGGATATAATGGATACATGAAAAACTTGTAATTATTAAGAGCATATTTTTGACTCAAGTACCAATGATCGTTAAAACGACCATTATTAACTTAAATAATTTCATAGTGTTCATGACATGGTAATAAGTGATATAAAAGGAATAATGAACTTGAAAAAGGTTCTTAATCAAGTAGAAATTAACTGAAGTTTATTATTCAGGAGGTTAAAGAATGATCGAGTCAAGTCGGACCCGAGGTATGAGACTTCGTCTCAATCTCCATTCATTGTGGCATATTTTGTTTCATACACAACCTTCTTTTATACGTTGTATATACCCCTTTGAATTTTAAGCTTATCCAAAATGAATCTTTTTTATACGAAGCTTTTTACTATACGACAAAAGGGAATGTTTTTGTCGTACGTATTCGGCGACAAAGACTTCTCCACCGTTGTGACCATTATTTGAGTTCCGGCTTCCTCTACACGCCATAACTTTTTTTAAAGAAAAATAAATACCATGTTTTACTTTATTTTGGTATTGAAAATGGTTTTCATAATGTTTTTATATCAATGTGTTGTATTGATATCTTGTGATTGAATGTTGGAAATGTTATGTTTCCTTTATGCATGTTTTATGTGATACGATTATGTTGTGGTTCATGGGCATTATTATGAAGACGGGTGGTTCCGTGATAAACTAAGGGTGGGTGAGCCCGATATAGCTCTCCAATGCATTGGGTAATTCGAAGGAGTTAAACGTTAAGGTTTCTCCGAAGAGATTTAGGAAATATACTGTGATGGGTATTCCGAACGTAACCAAGAGGGTTACTCCCTACGTAAGAATGTTATAAATGCCTCAAGTTACCTTTATGTCTTATGATTTATATGATTTATTCATAATTTGGATTAGGTATGTTAAAGTTCTTATGTTTTATGGGTATTGTATGATTTCATTCTTATGTATATATGTACTCATGTTTCCTTTCCATATTTTTATATCCCTTACTAATCTTTTTATGATCATCCCAAGTTTTTTGAAATGCTTTTCACAGGTCAAGGGTAAGGTACATTATATGATGATAGTGTCAAGGAAGTGTCAAGAAAGAATCCATTTTTTATTTTAAATATGTTTCCGTTGATGGGAAAAATGAATACTATCTTTATGTAACCACTTTGTTTAAATATGGAATGTAATACAAGTTTTATGATCTAATTCCCTAAAAATCTAAACCTGAAAAGATCCTCAATGTGTAATCTTGTAATAACTCAAGATTAAGTAAGGTTTAAGACAGGGGACATATAGTTGGTATCATAGTTCGGTTTAGATAACATTAGGAGTTATAATTCTATTAAATGATTATCCAAAAAAAATTATGGTAAAATTGAAATGATATAGCATTTGAAGATTACCATGTTTCTTCATCTAAGACATGTTTTTTCAGAATGGTTTTCCGTAGAGGAAACAGGTAGGCAGTGCTAGGAAGGCATACAGAAGGAAATAACCTTCAGAATCAGCATCCCGAGAAGGTCGGAATTGGAACTGAACAGTTTGTTACAGTAATGGCGGAGTTGACTCAAGCGATAAATGGTGGTGGTATCCATGCACGAGATCACCCAGATCAACCGTAGAGGAACATGTCAGTGGTGGAACATTTCATGAGTCAACATCCCCCATCATCTAGAGGATAATATGACCCTGTGCTAGCTGAAGGGTGGATTAAATCACTGTAGAGGATTTTCGATGTCATGGGGTGTTCAGACAATCAAAAGGTTAGTCTTGTTGTTTACCATTTGGAGGGTGAAGCAGATCAGTGGTGGTCGATGGTTAAAAATATCAGGGATGCTGATGAGATTGATGCTCTCGACTGGGATGAATTCCAAGGTATGTTTCTTGAGAAGTATTTTCCTAAGTCTGTTCGACTTTGGATGGAAAAAAATTCTTGGAATTGTGGCAAGAGGAAGACTCAATGGCTGCCTATGGAGAGAGGTTCACTCGATTGGCAAGGTATACTCCAAATTTTATCCGAGACCTTGATAGAAAAATCAATCGTTTTTACTCAGGATTAAAGACAAAATATCGAAGGGAATTGGCTTCTCGTGAGTTCAAAAGTTATGAAAAGCTTGTTTGATGTGCTGAGAAGGTGGAAATTGAGTTTTCCGACGATCAAGTGTTCTATAACAACTAGTAGAAGAAGAGACCGAGGTGGCAGGAGAATGAAAAGAATTATTCAAAAAGGTCTAACGGTAAGAAAACTAAGTTTCCAGTTTGTGATAAATGTGATAAAAGGCATGTTGGGGAATGTCTTTTGAATTCTGGAAAGTGCTACCGATGTGGTAAGATGGGACATAAGGCTCGTGATTGCACTGAAAAAGATCAAGGTGATGGTAAGACCAAATTTCATTTACAGTTAGTGAAATGTTTTAAGTGCAATGAGATGGGTCACTATGAAGACAAGTGTCTGACAAAGAGGTTGAGTGATGGGAAGCAATTAGACCACAAGCAGAAAGTGGTGGTGAAATCCTTTGTGACTACTTCAGCAGATGTCGGGAAATCAAATGAATTTGTATCAGGTACTTTGTTTTTTTTTTCCAGATTATGCCATTGTGTTGTTTGATTCGGGGTCTACACATTATTTCATATCTAAAAACTTTTCTAGTAGAATGGGAATACCATATCAAGAAATGACTCCTGAACTTGTGGTAAAAATACCTGGGGGAAATGTTGAGGCAAAAAGAATTTATAATAATATTCTTATCCTTATCTGTGGAAAGAACCTACTTGCGAACCTTATTGTTTTACCTCTAGTAGAGTTTGATTTTATCCTAGGTGTGGATTGGCTCTCTATTTACCATGCTAAGATTGACTATAGAGCTAAAGAAGTTTCTTTTCAGAAAGAATTTCAGTTTTTGCACAAGAATGAACTCTTACTGTTGATAACATATCAAGAGGTTGAGAAACTTGTAAAACATGGAAATTAATGTTACCTTGCACAGATCGTTGAAAATAAATGAACTGCTCAGATTAATGATGTTCCAGTGGTAAATGAGTATCCTGATGTTTTTCCTGATGAGTTTCCTGGAATAATAACAGATCGGGAAGTTGAATTTATTATTGACTTAGTTCCTGATGCTAAGCCAATTTCAAAACCCCCTTATCGAATGGCTCAAATTGAACTTTTAGAGTTGAAGGAGCAATTGCAAGATTTGTTAGAGAAAGGTTTCATTCGACCTAGCACATCACCATGGGGTGCTCCTGTTTTATTTGTTAAAAAGAAAGACTGTTCTATGAGAATTTTCATTGATTATAGAGCCTTGAGTAACACCACCGTTAAGAACAAATATCCTTTCCCTTATATCGATGATTTGTTTAATTAGCTCGAGGGAGCTCAGTATTCTTCAAAGATTGACCTGAGATCGGGGTACCATCAGTTGAAGGTAAAGGAATCAGATATTCCGAAGACCGCGTTTTGTACAAGATATGGCCATTATGAATTTGTAGTAATACCTTTTGGGCTAACCAATGCACCTGCTGTATTCATGGACTTAATGAATATAATTTTCCATGAGTTCTTGGATAAGATTGTGGTTGTTTTCATTGATGATATTTTGGTATTTTCTAAAAGTAAATAGGAGCATGAGAGACATTTAAGGATTATTTTACAAACCTTAAAAGAAAATAAATTGTATGGTAAATTCAGCAAGTGTGAGTTTTGGTTGCAAAAAAATTATTTCCTTGGTCGTATAGTTTCTAAAGATGGGATAACTGTTGATCCTGCAAAAAAAGGTTCTTGAAGAATGTCCAAGACCCACAAATGTAACTGAGATTAGTAGCTTCCTTGGTTTGGC
The DNA here is from genome assembly GCA_963277665.1 of Viscum album. Lineage (NCBI taxonomy): Eukaryota > Viridiplantae > Streptophyta > Magnoliopsida > Santalales > Viscaceae > Viscum > Viscum album. Next base: position 952,373,201 of record OY728143.1, on the reverse strand, counting down.
AGGCTATTACCGAATGTTTGTTAGAAATTTTTCACAATTATCTAGTCCAATTACAAAGCTAACTCGGAAGGGTGTTAAGTTTATCTGGACAAAAGAATGTGATGATTGTTTTCAGGAACTGAATAGAAGATTGGTGAATGCTCCTGTTTTGGCACTACCTTCCAGGAATGGTGAGTTTTTTATATACAGTAATGCTTCATTGAAAGGACTTGGTTGCATCCTAATGCAGAATGATCAGGTAATTGCTTATGCTTCACGACATTTGAAAACTCATGAGGTAAACTACACTACACATGATTTGGAATTAGCTGCTGTATTTTTCGCTTTAAAAATTTTGAGGCATCATTTGTATGGAGTAAAGTGTGAAATATATACCAATCAAAAAAGTTTATAGTGTATATTCACTCAGAAAGAATTGAACATGAGACAAAGGAGACGGCTAGAATTAATCAAGGATTATGATTGTACAATTCATTACCATTCGGGAAAAGAAAATAAAGTGGCTGATGCATTGAGTCGAAAAAGTAATGATTCATTAAGAATGTTCCATTTGGAACGTGATCCTTTGATTAAGGATTTGATGAAATTTGGCATAGATGTTTTTAGTGCAGGATGTTCTTCTGTTTTGTTTCAGGTATCAGTGAAATATTCTCTATCAGACAGAATCAAGAAAGCACCGAAGCAAGATAGTGAGTTGTAGAAAAAGGTAGAGCTGGTTTAGAAGGGTATGTTGCTTGAATTCAACATTGATAATGATTGTGTTTTGATATTTGGGAAGAGATTGTGTGTGCCATGTGATTCAAAGTTGAAGAGGGAGTTGTTATGTGAAGCTCATAGTTCTCCGTTTTCAGTTCATCCTGGCAGTACTAAGATGTACAGAGATCTGCGGGAGTATTACTGCTGGGAAGGGTTAAAAATAGATAGTGCTGATTTTACTGTGAAGTGTTTGACATGTCAAAAGGTTAAAGCAGAGCGGCAGTTACCGAAAGGGATGCTTCAGCCTTTACCAGTGCTAGAGTGGAAATAGGAGATTATATCCATGGACTTCGTTGTGGTATTGGCGAAGACACCCTGAGGTAATAATGCAATTTGGGTTATTGTTGATCGCTTGACCAAATCTGCTCATTTCCTTGCTATACGAGATATTTTTTCCTTAGATCAACTTTACCATTTGTATCTTAAAGATATAGTCAGGTTACATGGAGTTCCTCTCTCCATTGTATCTGACCGTGACCCAGGTTCACTTCTAACTTTTGGAAAACCTTCAAAAGTCGTTGGGTACTGAATTAAATTTTAGTACAGCTTTTCATCCTCAATCAGATGGGAAGTCGGAACGAAGAATTCAGACTTTGGAGGATATGCTACGTGCTTGTTCGATGGATTATCAAGGAAGTTGGGACCAACATCTTTCTTTGGTTGAGTTTTCATATAATAAAAGTTTTCATTCCAGTATACAGATGGAATCATTTGAGGTGTTATATGGGAAGCGGTGTTGAACTCCAGCTTTTTGGGATGAAGTGGGTGAAAGGAAGCTAATGGGACCAGAATTGGTATAAGTGTTGGTAGAAAAAGTTCAGCTGATACAGAAACACATGAGAACAACTCAGAGTAGAAAGAATTGTTATGCGGACAACAGGAGGAAGGATCTCTCTTTTGAGGTAGGTGATCATGTTTTTCTCAACGTCTCACCATAGAAAAGTGTGATGCGATTTGGTAAGAAAGGATAGCTAAGTCCAAGATTCATTGGACGATATGAAATTATGGAGAGAGTTGGATCAGTTGCATACCGAGTGGATTTTCCTTCAAGTTTATCTCAGGTACACAATGTTTTTCATGTTTCAATGTTAAGGAAGTACATGCCAGATCACTCTCATGTTTTGAGTCCATAGGTAGTTCAGTTGGAAGATAACCTATCTTATGAGGAACAACCGGTCCAGATTCTTGACCATAGGGAGCATGTGTTATGGAATAAGGTGATTCATCAGGTAAAGGTTCAGTGGAAAAACCACATGATTGAAGAGGCAACATGGGAATCTGAAAATGATCTGAGGGATAAATACCCTCACTTATTCGATAAGTAAATAAATTCCGGGGACGCAATTTTCTAATGGGGGGAAGGATGTAACATCCCAAGTAAGTAATGAATAAAAGATATTTTTATCAATGTCTATTTATGAATTAGATAGTGTTTAGAAGCTTAAAATAAGAATAAATCCAATCTTAAGCATGGAATACACTAATAATTTTAAAAGATTGTTTTACTTCCTTTTGATGGAAAAACATTTTTTAAATCAAACTTTTGACAATTTTATAAGCTCTATTTTTCAAAATAAACATATTCTTTATGATTGGGACATTGAAATTTACATTGGATAAATTTTTGGTATTTTTCTGACAATGTTCATTTTTTAATGAATAGTGAAAAATGTTGTATTTTAATTCAAAACCTCTTTTTAATCTAATTTATTTATATGATTAGTTTATATTTTGGTTTTGTTTTAAATTTAAATTAGAATATATTTTTACCATTTAATACAATAGTGGTCATTGGAATTAATTTCACTTTGAAATTGGACTTAAACTACTGTCAATCTTTTGATACTTATTATTTCATTAAAACACGTTGTTTGCTCTGACAACGGGAATTAATTATTAAATTAATTAATTCAACTTATATGTTTTGAATTTTGTAAAATAGACATCATTTTTGAATTGAGAATATCAAATATAGCTTAGGGTGAAGTTTTGTTATTTTTCTGAAAAATTTCAAATTTTGATGAAGAGTGAAACCACTAAGTGGAACTTAAAAGTCTAATTTTTTGTTTAAATGAAACTTTACCACTTCTGTGTTTTGAATTTCAAAAATCAGACATACATGGTTGTCATTAAGAAGTAAAATGTGGTTCAATGGGATTAAAATAATTTTTTGTTGAATAGTAACTTTTAGGTTTTTAATCGCGATTAGAGGTAATTAGTGTAATTTAAGGTAAAAATAATGTTTTAATAATATGAAATGTCCTAGACACATGTCCTACCCTTATTGGATGTGTCATGGCCGAACAATAAAATCCATGGGTCTACTTGGGGACCCCATGGAGACACTTTGGTTGGAAAATGACATTAATACCTTTTTATTTAATGTTAAAATAAAAATGTCACAAACATGTATTGTTCTACTAAAACAATTTTTAAATGGGGTTATACAAGTCAAATTTTTGACTATAAATATTCATTGGAAAGTTAAAAATATTTCCTAAATCATAGTAGTTTTTTATAATTTTTAGACATTAAATAAATTAAATTATTTATGACATCATGATGATGCATCGATTACCTCATTATTTAATGATTTAAATAAAATGAAAAGGGAATGTACAATCTAAGACCTAAACATGTCAAAAACCTATGGGATGGGTATATTTAGAAACCTTATCACCTTATCCTAGAATTATATCAATGTGGGACCTTTCAAATCCGAAACGCATTTTAAAATAAAGTAACATTTCTTTACTTTCCAAGAGTGCCCCTCCTCACCTCTTATAAAATTCCCCCACCTCTACCTTCTTTCCAACACTTCCAAAGCCTTTGGATCAGCCATCCACTGACCATTTTGTCTCAAAACATCCCTCTCTAACTCTTAGAAGCCTCACTTCGGGAAGAAGTCTTTCCAAGGAATCCTTTGATCTCAAATCAAAAAGAGTTACCCGATTTAAACGTATCGTCTTCTATTGTGTTCTTATGTTTTATTTTTCTTCTCCAACCCCATAAACTCTTTTTATTCATTTATTTTGTAACAAAACCAGTATCTTACATATACTAGGATGTTTTTATAAGATGGATTCTAGATAACCTTACACACACCTACATCTAATGGTAAAAGAACATACTGTTTTCGTGGATGGCGAATTTCTGCCTCACGAAACGATGATTGTTAAATTTTATTTTAACACCATAAAAGGTGGACATTAATATGACACTATATTTATATATGATATATAATATTTTTATGTTTTACTTAATCTTATTTATTTTTCATTTATGGAATACCTTTATGGTTTCCATTATGCGTAAATGTGATATCTTCATTTTAGGAAGTGCGGACTACCGCCCCCTCAAAGTGATTTGATTTCGTTAAGGCCATATATGGGACGTATAATGGATTTAATTAATGGTATTATATATGATATTATACTCGAATTATAATATACCTTTATATAATTATGATTCCATTCCATAAAATATGAAATAGAAATGAAAGTAGCGTTCATGCATACGTACGGATTACCGTCTCTATGAACGGTGCATTTCATTTATTACCTCTAAACTTTATGTAATATTATAAATTCATGTATATAATTGATATATATTATATATATTATATATACATAATGAGTATAACTCTGTATATAATGGATACATGTACAACTTGTTATTATAAAGAGCATATTTTTGACTCAAGTACCAATGATCGTTAAAACGACCATTATTAACTTAAATAATTGCATAGTGTTAATGACATGGTAATAAGTGATATAAAAGGAATAATGAACTTGAAAAAGGTTCTTAATCAAGTAGAAATTAACTCAAGTTTATTATTCAGGAGGTTAAGGAACGATTGAGTCAAGTCGGACCCGAGGTATGGGACTTCGTCTCAATCTCCATTCATTGAGGAATATTTTGTTTTATACACAACCTTCTTTTATATGATGTATAAACCCCTTTGACTTTTACACTTATCCAAAAGGAGTCTTTTTTATATGAATCATTTTACTAAATGAAAAAAGGGAATGTTTTTGTCATATGTATGCGGAAACAAAGACTTCTCCGCCGCCGTGACCATTATTTGAGTTTCATCTTCCTCTACAATCCATACCTATTTTTTAAAGAAAAATAAATACCATGTTTTCCTTTATTTTGGTATTGAAAGTGGATTTCATAATTATTTTATATCAATGTGTTGTATTGATATCTTGTGATTGAAAGTTGGTAATGTTATGTTTCCTTTATGCATGTTTTATGTGATATGATAATGTTGTGGTTCTTGGGCATTATTATGAAGACGGGTGGTTCCGTGATAAAATAAGGGCGGTTGAGCCCGATATAGCTTTCCAATGCATAACGCGAAGGAGTTAAACACTATGGTTTCTATGAAGAGATATAGGGAATATACTGTGATGGGTATTCTGAACGTAACCAAGAGGGTTACTCCCTACGTAATAATGTTATGAATGCCACAAGTTACCTTTATGTATTATGATTTCTATGATTTATTCCTAATTTGGATGAGGTATGTTAAAGTGCTTATGTTTTATGGGTAAAGTATGATTTCATTCTTATGTATATAAGTACTCGTGTTTCCTTTCCATATTTTTATATCCCTTACTGAGCTTTTTATGCTCATCCCAAGTTTTTTGAAATGTTTTTCACAGGTCAAGGGAATGGTACATGATATGATGATAGTGTCAAGGAAGTGTCAAGAAAGAATCCATGTTTTATTTTAAATATGTTTCTGTTGATGGGAAAAATGAATACTATCTTTATGTTACCACTTTATTTAAATGTGGAATGTAATGCAAGTTTAATGATCAAATTCCCTAAAACTCTAAACCTGAAAAGATCCTCAACGTGTAATCTTGTAATAACTCAATATTAAGTAAGGTTTAAGGATGGGGACTTATAAGTTAGATGTTAGATGTACTATTACACATTTTAGGTGTGATGAATCCCCTAGAAGATTTATATTAATGCAGATGTGACATGATGGTTGATCTCCATTGTAATCACCCTCAATTTAGGTTTGGTAGGAGATGTTGGTGATCATGATTTTCCTCACCCACTAATCAATGTAGAGACAGATGATGACTTATCGACATGTATTTATTTATACAGACACATTTAATTAGTTTGAGATATATTAGTTATTTATATGAGATTATTTGAGATGATTATTTCCTATAATATCACTATTGTGGGATATATAGAGATTTGTAATTCTATTAACAACCCTAATGTGAGAACATGAAAGATGATATAGATGGAAAAAGGTGTTATTGAAACATTCCAATAATGAGAATATGATGGATTTTAATTCACTCATGTGGTGACACACTTCCTCACTTGTAGTTATAGGTTTAAGGTGGATAATGATGAACATACTATCATCATAATTTTTTACCCATTACTCTAAGATTGGGGGTAACTAATATGAAATTGCATCTCAAGATATGTGCACTTCCTCTAATATACAATCCTAAAACATTATCCAAAGACATGCTTATTTCCTTTGACGTCCGACCATATATACACTTCATGATTGAGAGATTTATATTTTCTATATCTATATATTGTGCATTAACTTTAGAAATAGAGAGATATATGAAGATATGTATTTCATTCGATGATTTCAAGAAAGTTATAGATTTGTATTTCCTACATCATCCCATGTTTAGTGAATCTAGGTAGAATTACCATGTGGTAAATATGTGATGTGTTATGATATGTGATTATTTATTCTTCACTGAGAACATTATTATTTTTTAATCCTGATGAACGTGAGATATGGATTGGTTGATCAAGATAGATCATAGTTGATCTTGATGTTGAAGTTTGGTGAAATTCATTCATATAAAATTTTCTTTTGTTTATGTGAAAATTCACTAGATGTTTTAGGTTCAAATTAAAACTTTTTATGACAGTGGTGGGTATCATTATACTTACAAATGAATGATAACCTTCACAGTGTTATCCTGATGTCCATGAATATGCATTGATTCAAAGGAAGGATGATCATGGAGCATAAAGATGGTTGACATACTCTGATTTCTAGTGGAGTGGAAATCAAATGATGAGAACCACCCTCTCATTTCCTCGATATTGGTATTACATATATTTTTTGTGTTCAATTTAACCCATATGATTCAATTTATATCGGATCATATTTTATGCAAGATGTTTTGTTATATATATATGTGTGTGTGTGTGAATGTGTGTGTAATTTTTTACTTTTTATTTCCTTTATATTGTAGAGGATCATGACTTATAATGGAAGGTGTTAGGTTTTTTAGAGATAATTCATCCTAAGATAGGGTGTTTACCTATGTTTAGTTTCTAGTCCTTGGCCTAAAATAAGCATGCTTGGAGATTTCACCTACTAGTAGGCCATGATAGGATATATAAAACTAGTAAATCACCATATAAACTTATTGAATTTTCACTATAATTATTGAGTAGGTTAATCTTGTGGGAAGATAATATAATTGAATAGAGATAAAAATACTTATTTTTAGTCTTTTTATTATAGTATTTTGTCTTAAAATTATGAATTTTTTACCTAGATTTCATTATTATGGTAGGAATTATAAATATCATTATTTTCTTAAGAATATTTTTAATTTGATCAAACATTTAATAATTTCATTCGTTATATAAAATTTTAATGTATAAATTAAAAAATTATTTATTACCATGGGTAGTTATTTTCATGCCCTTGAATGAATGTAATCACCAAGACACTATAAGGTAATGAACTATTCCAACATGGATAGTGATAAGGATATGTTTCTATCAAGGACACAACCTAAGAAGTGAGAGATAACCTATAATTATATAGTTATTACACTATAATTAATCAATAATAAACTATAATTTTCAATGAAATAACCCAATAGTGGGACAACTTATCTCACTACTAGGCTAATCCTCTAGGATGTGATTTAGAGTGAAATCATCCATGTACGAAGGAAAATTAAATGCATGAATTGGAGAAAAGCTGATACAAGAAGTGGTATTCAATATTGAATCTGAATTACTCCATGGAACAATAATTTTTTAATGATTATTCTTGCATTGAAGACTATAATTATTTATTAAAGGAACTATATAAAACAATTTAATTCTATATTTCATAGGGTTCAGAAATAGTGTTAGTCAAATTATATAATATATGTATATAGATTGAATTTGGGAAGGATTTTAATGGATCTAAAATAGAAACATGATGATATTGTTAATAAAAACTGAGGATCATGGTATTTCACTACTGTTGATGACCAATTATAGGTAAGAATGAGGATTTTTAAAATGGTGTCTGAAAAATAGTGGTATATAACTTTTTTTGATACACATATTTCACAGGATAAAATGTTTTCATTAACAAAACATATGAATATAATTTTCAAAAACATGGATCCAAACAAAAATTACTTTTTATTAAATATTAATATCATATGGATATGCATGGAAATTATTATTTCATGTTGCTTCATAAAATTTGACACTAGACAATCCCTATATCCAAGAATACATTAGAAGGTTATGAATGAATAATTTAATAAAAAAAGGATAGAAGCCCAATATTTTTGATCCATTAATGAATTTATTGATACACACGGAAATAATTTAATGAGGTGATTATTTTTCTACATATTGTTTAACATAATAGGTAAAACCTTTAATAATATATATATATATATATATTTCTAGATCCTATAGAAAATAAACATTATCATGACATCATCTATAGTTTACATGTTGCTTGATTGTAGGATAAATAAGTGTATATGAATGTTTATGTGATTTAAATATGGAGTGATCATGATGAACATGAACTATGAAGAAAAATCACTAACATTTAGGTCATTGAATATGTGAAAATTTAATTATTTATAACTCTAATTTACTACTTTATAGTATTTTGTAGTGTGTGGAACCCACAATGAATGTTAATCGAGATCATCCAACTACAATTCGAACAAAAATTCCTTAAAAGATGTGGATGGAATTTTTTCATTATTTTTATTTTTATTAAATAAAATTAATGAATAAAAAGTGATTTTTTTAATAAATAATATTAAGTAGGATATTTTATCAAGATGTGATAACAATAAGATGGAAATGAAAAAGAGATTGTATGTAGGGGAATTAAATATAAGTAGTTTAAATATATTTATTCATTCATGGAAATTTTACTAAAATCACATCCTCAAAATTTGGTTTGATTAATCTCATTCTATGGTAATAGATCAAATGGAAAGATAATTCATAAATATCACTAATTCAATAATCATCAAAAAATTATAATTTTTGAATAAAATGACATAAGAATCAATCTCGTCGATTGATTTTGATGTTCTACAAATTAAATTTGAGAGGTGGAAAACAATTTTTATGATAAAAATCATTCCAACTGAATGATTTAGATGTATAGATAAAATTAATGATGAAGTGAAATATAAAACTAGAATATTAAATTATCCTAGATTAATAAATTAACAATAATTCATTTCATTTCAAGAAACCAGTTTCAATTTCATGTGAAATGATGAAAATTACAAGAGAGGATAGATCTCCCCTCTAAAATCAATCACGATGAGTGGGATATTCGCTATTGTGATCCTCTATAATATTCTATGATTCAATATCACTAAAAATTTTACAAACATCTAGGATACTATTGTGTTTGTCTCATTTATTATTTCTATATTGATATTTTTTACTATTATTTTTTTGGTTCATCATCAAAATTCTTTACCGACTTATCTCAATCTTCAGTTATTCACATATCACTTTTCACAAGTAATGGTTTTTTTTCAAATTGAATGAGAATTTTGTAGAACCATTCTAATAGCCACATCAATTCCATGTGTGGTATGTTTTTTGATGTACTTGGATGGACTTCCTAATAAATTCACCCTTCATTGATAATTTACAAAAAAATCTCATGAACATACCAGAGCCTTCTATTCATACCGAAAATCAACCTTGGCTCATGACACATTAGTAGAACTATGTCAAATGAAAACAAATCCTTTTATGGGATTCCAAATTATGGCTTAATCCACATTAACTCAGGATTTCCTCTATATTTTATGGAATATAATCCCTCATGTAATGATTCATTATCATGACTTGGTGTTGATTTCTCATGTTTGGTCCGAAAAGCTCCAAACCTATTTTATATAAAAATAATAATCAAAAATTCAAATCATGTTTTATCATAATGGTATCCCTTAAATAATATTATTTTTATCTTGGTAAGACAAGATCACTTCTTCACCTAGGAATGAACCCATCTGGGCATCACAATAATCAATTGAGAATGAAACTCGACATCTAAAATTTTTAGTGGACGACACCCTAGTAAAGGATTCATCAGTTAGTGCTCTACATAGAATGCCAATGTTGCATAGTTGTATTTATGGGAAGGTGATATAAATTATATATGAACTATGGAGAAATATCTATTTTATATTCAGATATATCCTTCCATGATAACCCTAGCATGGTCGCGAGGGATAAATTTAAAATAGTGGAATAATTAGCAAAGGGAATCAGATCAAACAATGTTATCGTCGAACGAACATAGATTTTTAGATGGTGTCCTAATCAATAGGATGCTCAGTGAGTTTCCTCCTCACAAAACAAGGTCAGGAATCATGGGATACGACATAGTTACTTCTCTATCTTCATCCTAATTTTCTGCAACAACACAGGCTTCCAAACTGGCAGAGTGAGATTCGAGAGATCCTCCCAACTGGAGGCGGATTTAGGACAGAGGTTATAGAGTCCAATAGTAGCTTAGTGATAGAGTGATAAAAGGGGAATGACAGAATGCATGGTGGTAATTTTTAATTGGTATCTAGATGAGAGAGCTAGTGGAATAAAAAAATTTATGGTAGTAGGAACTAACACGGGTTAATGGTTGGAGATAAGTGGTGGTAAATAATTTTATAATAGTAGCACTAGAATCTAATGGTTGTAAGCGACGGTTCCACTAAAACTATTGATGGTCTAGTGATAACACATAAAAAACAAAATAAATGATTACTAATTATCATTAATATATATATATATTAGAATAATATATTAAAAAACAAAAACTAGTTCAATTAATTATTTGATATGAAAATTATATGTTGAATTATAAAATTTAAATTATACTTATTAAAAAAGTTTAAAAATATAATAAAATTTCTTAAATTAATAACTGAAACCTAATTAATTATTAAAAACTCAAGTTCAATCTCAAATATATTAGAATAAAAAAATATGATATTATAAATTAAATCATATTTCTACTTTTTATAAATTAACAAAAATCATAAAAATTTGTATTCTAAATTACTAAATACTGAAATAAAAGATAAATTTATCATTTATCATTTAGATGCTAGAAGAAAAAAAATTAACAAAAATATGGGAAAAAATAATTAATCGTTTAATGGTAAAAATATGAAAATAGTCATAATAATTATAAACTAATAAATTGAACTAAAAAATTACTAAAGTTCAGTTATTTGATATTTGTGACAAAATTAATTAACTAAATCCTCAAAATATTCATTAAATGATGTATAAAATATCTAAATTAAAGTCAACATAAAATTTCCCAACATATAATATTTACTAATCCCCATTAAATTAGAAACCAATTTCATTAAGAAAGAATACATCTCAATATCAATAAATTATAGTGCCACAAATAATTGATTAAATAAAAATGATTTCTAACCATAGATCCTTTTAAGAAGAATAAATTAATTTCCTCTAAAAATTGGATTGATTGAATGATTTAACTTATTTTTTTATAAAAATTAATGTTTTATAAAAAAAATTAATTGAATAATATAAAAAATTATGAACTTAATTGAAATTTCCAAACTTATCTTTACTTCCAGGTGAGTAGTCACACATAATTTATGACACAAATAATTAGACTCAACTGAATGGATGAGTAAGATTAATAATTACATAGAGTAAAAAATTTAATAGATTTTAATTAAATAATAAAATAATATTGGAATATAGGAAATAATCTCAACTCGGAATAGGATTTTCTTTTCTTGTCTTATGTAAAATCCAGATTTATGTGTTTGATTTAATAAAAATGTTTCCACACAATGAGAGTTGTACAAAATTATATTCAAATGTGACCATGAAAGAGTGAATTAAAGAGGGATGTATATGAATTACTCAATTATATTAATGGGGATATAATATATAACCTCTTCAAAATGGCATCAGAACATTCAAGATTAAGAAAAAATTTGACCCACTAAAAGTGAAGAAAAAAACATGAAAAACAAAAAATTATTATTAATTTGGGAAAACATCTGAGGGTTTATTTATGGTTAAAACATTAAAACATATTTTATTTTAAATTAAGACCCCTCCCCCACTCTTAAAACTAATCTTTGTCCTTAATTTTTAATTAAAAACTGAATGAAAACAATTATAATTTTTAATTTAAAAATATTTTCAACTTAACAGTTGAATGACATGTTTAAGGTTTATAATAAAGTTCGAATACCATGTTTTCCACAATAAATAAGTTATAAATTGATTAAATAATCTCATTCATTATCAATAAGGAATAAAACATAGATTTCCAATAAAGTTAAAAATAGTAAGAAGTTAATAATTGATTACACAATAAAGAGGGTGTTAGTAAATTTGAAAATTTGTTTCAATTGAATTATAAATATATTAAAAAATTTAATTCTAATAATACAATAATGCTAAGAACATTAATTTAAACAAAAACACCTAGTAAAATTACTCCAGAACACTTAATTTCACAGAGTGATTAAATTTAAAATCAATAAATATAAATTTATAGTAATGGGAAAATAATAATAAATAAGAGAATAATGGAATATAAGAAACTTAAATAAACACTCCCGTGATTAATGTGTCTTTTCCTCTTTGATTTTATCCCAAAAAATATCTTTTCTCTATTAGAATTAAATATTATCCCCTAGTGTATTCTACTTTTATTCCTAAAATTGAAAAATAATAACATAATATTTTAACCAATTACGCTCTTATGTAATGAAAATCTAGAGGTTTATGTAGGTAATTCTATCTAGTAAGTCTTTACATACATCTTCTTAAAATTAGAGAACTAATGGGAACTATTATTTTCTTTTATCACATCTGTAGAAACCATATTTTTTGAAATTTAATAGAATGATCAAGAATTTAATATATTATAAACAAAGAAAAATACGATAGATCACAAAAACAATATATTCTTAAAAAAATGTAAACAAGAAATACCATGGGTTAACACCCATGAAGAACTGAATTTAATGTCTTAAGTTAGACTTCAGTGGAAAGTAAATTTTCAAGAACAAAAATGCAAGCCAAGACCTTTGTTTTCCTTTCTGAAAAATGTTTTATTCTTCGAACATTTCAGATAATTGGTCTATTTTCTTCACTAATTATTTCAACATATCTATTCCTTAGCACTCTAATAATATTTGAAGGCTAATACCACTAATAATTCAATTTTTAGGGAAGTAATTTTATTATATAATTAAATAGAAGAACCTTAAATATAGTCATTAATTATCAATTTTGAATGATAGAATCATGAAATTCATGATCCCAATAATTGTAAAACCTATAATTTTCATAAGACACCCTCTCATTCTCATCCAAATAACTGATTTCTAGAAGCCTACTCTATCATGAAATAGTAAAATTGAATTTTAAATCCTTCACATCCTAATAAGACTTGTGTGATACTCCATGAGTAAGCGAAAAAATTTCCCAAATAAAATCCATTAAGGAGATATACCTATTGAGGTATCAAAAGTGGTTCTATAGTCCTATAAATCGTCATATAATTTTCAGGACCAATCCTTCCAAAGATTTATAAAAATTTTATCTAAGACATTTTTTAGCTCCCATTTTAAAATTTCTACATATCCACTATATTGTGGATGGTATGAAGTTAATATTCTATTGGCATAACCATACTCCTCTATAAAAGATTTAAATTTAAATTTCTTAAAATGGGTTCTATTTTAAGTGATAAAATCTTGTGGCTCCCCAATCATTTTGAAAATATATTTCGGTTGATTTTTTCAATGTTGTAGTATTTATTGTTGTGAAGTGTTACTACCTAAAACCAATTTGATACATAGTCAACAACTACTAAAACTCACTCATTCCCATGATATCAAGGGAATGGTATGATAAAATTTTAGCCTCAAACATCAAATAAATCAACCTTAAAAATACCTTTTTGAGGATATTTTATTTTATTCCCACATTTCCTGATATATTGATCCTATCAAATCCCAAAAAAATCCTAGTTTCCTTAAACAAAAAAGGTCAGTAAAATATATCTTGAATTAATTTTTAGGTTGTTATCCCTCCCTGATGATGGTCTCCCTATGGTGAGGAGTGATGACTCTCTAAAATGGGAAGAATTTCTTCCACTGGAACATACCTTCTCAAAATTCCCTCAACAGTCCTTCTAAAAAGAAAATGGTCATTCAATAGATTGTGGCTAAGCTTAAAAATAAAAATTTTCATATTATTAGTTGAAAAATACTTACCAATGAATCTTCATTATATGAAATTTACTATATCTACAATTCTGGTAGACAGCTTAACAGAGACAGTAAATAAGTTTTCATCAGTAGAGGAATAATTAATATCCCTTATATCTTCACAATGTGTAATAGATATCCTAGAGAAGTGATATATTAAAACATTATCAACCCCTTTTTATCTTTAATCTCCATATAAAAATCATATGATCGGAGAATCATCCTAATAAGTCTAGGTTTAGCCTCATTCTTTGATAAAATATACCTTATGGTAGAATGGTTAGTAAAGATTATTATTTTTGAACCTAGAAGGAACTTCATAAAATTATGTAGAGAAAACAAAACAACTAATAACTCTTTCTCTATAGTTGTGTAGTTCCGTTGAGAATTATCTACCAGCCTAGTTGTATAATATTCCACCTATAATCAATTATCTCTCATGTGTCCTAATATAACTCTAACATATATATCACTAGTATCACAAAAGATTATAGATGGAAATTTCAAATCATGTACATTTATTAGGGGTGATGGAGTAAGGTTTTACTTAACAAAAATAAATTATTGTATAAATAATTTATTGAATATTAAGGATTCGTATATGACTAGAAATGAACACAAGGGTTTTTTAATATTTGAGAAATATTAAAAAAACATCCAGTATATACCAAAATTAATAAAGAAACCTCTAACACCCTTAGCATTTTCAAGATTTTTAAGTTCTAAATTACATGAATCATAGCTATATTAACCTATAATCCCTTCTTAAACACTTTATGTTCCAATAAAATTCCATCAGTGGTCATAATGTAGAATTCACTAATTTTGGAACAAAGTTGGTCTTTAAAAATCTCTCTAAAACTAATTCAACATTTCTTGAATAGAACATAAATGTGAACCTAAAAATGGAGAATTAATCATTGAATACTTCAATAATCATCTCTATAATGTTTGAAATTAAATCCATTTTGAACCCTTGAACATTAGTGGGAGAACCACACAATACTAAAAAAATTTACATGTCCCAACAGTTTCGAAACGTTGGGATAGCCTATCACAATAGTTCCAAGAACCATTGGCATGTTGGGCATCACAGTAGACCTATACCAATGGTTTTATAAAACAAATTGGTATAGGGTTTCCTCAACTTACTCTATTCCAATGGTTTTAATGAAACCGTTGGGATATATGTAAACCAATTTTTCAAGAACCATGGAAATATACTCTCCAATATACTGACATACCACTATCTCTATTCTAATGGTTTCAATGAAAATGATGGGATATATGTATACTAACACATTAAAAACCATGGTACACACTGCATACCAATGGTATACCGAACCATTGGTGGAAAATCCTCTCCCAACTATATACTAATAGCTCTATAAACCATTGGTATATCCACTTCTCCCTAGAAAACAATAGGTCCATCGTGAACCTATTCTAGCCAGAACCAATCTAAAAAAACCAATAAACCAGAAACCACCTTTAAACATGAATGATATTATATTAATGGTTGTTTCATTATATGATCCTATTCAAGCATTAGAAATTATTTATTTTCCTAAATCAAATTCCCAATCTCTTTAATATATCTAGAGGGAACATGCATGCCTCCAGGGATTTAAAGGAGAAGTATGTGCATGGGCATTGCCAACACATAAAAAGTTACAATCTAATAAAAATAAGGAATACCCAACCAATTCTCAGTTATCTAAGGAGAATATCCATAGTGTTATTTATTTTTTCAAATTCATAAATTACAAGAAGGATATTGAAAATATAAAATAGTAAAAATTCATTATAATTCACTTGAGGGGATATCACTTATAAATTAAACTATGATTTTTTTGTATAGAGGATGGGACCTAATGCCCAATGGAATACATGAAGAGTTGATCTTGAGCATGTATGAGTTAATGATTCTAGAGTGATGCATATTAAAGTCATATTTAATTTTATTATCCCCAAAATGGTTAGAAATATTAGGTAAATCCATCTTCTACCAAGCTATATAATTTAAGGCAAGTACATGTAGTGTTGGTAACTATGTTGGATTTAAATTTAAATTTGTTGTTACATTTTATCCTTTCATATTAATTATTACCCTTGTTTCTCATGTTCACCATTGCTGAGTGGTAAGTGTTTTCCTAATATGTGCATCAATTATCTACCATTATGTCAAAAAAAATGTATCAATTTGGTGTAGTAATGTTTAAACTTGGTTCAAAAATCCTCTCTATAAACTATATTGTAAAATAATAGTGGAAAATAGGTATTATAAAATATAGGGTGATCCCTGGGAGAGGAGGCTCACTATATTTTGGTATTGATATCATTTAAATTAAATTCACAACACTTATCCCTAACTACTATCATAAAACTAAACCAAAAATATCATGATACAATCATCTCTTTTTTCTCAAAACCTAAACAAATTAAATATATTGTTTTTATTATGGGGTTTTAAATAATTTAAGTAATTTATATTCCATTACTAGTTCATAAAACTCTACTTACACTTAAAAATAATTTTATATTAGTTACTGTTTCTTAGAGTTTATAAATTATTTCTTTGGTTTCTGTGAGATATTTAATGATTGCATTTCGGCATTAGAAATTTTTGTCATTAATGGGGAGAGGTGATATGAAATATTTATCATTTTTAGGAATTTTACATTTATATTGTTTACATTCCACCTTTTTTACACTTAGTCTTACGTGGTTTTATTTTGATAATCCACATTATTTCACATGTATTCAAAAAGGGGAAAAGGAAGTAGAAGATAATTTTTATTAGGGGATTAAAAGTAATCTGGGATGAATAAATAATAACATACAAGGATAGGAAATTATGGTTAGAAGATATCTAGGACATGAAATAAATAGGTGGTAGGACAAGGGTAAGACCAATATCTCCAATTAAAGAACCTGAAGATATAATATCTCATCAACTATGGATGATGTTGAAATGTTGGGGGGTCAATCCATGTATCCTCATCCCTCCAATTTTTTATTATCAATTAGATGAGAAGCTTATAATAAATAAAATTATTACTCATTCCATCCAATTAACTAAGATACCACATCCATATCCTTATTCTCACATTGATATTATCTTGTAATTTTGGGACACCTTCCATTTTAAAAAACTAATAAGCAATGTGGGGAGGTTTTGTTTATTCTACTTCTCTCAGAAGGGAAATTCTTTATTGGGGATCCCGAGTGTACCCCCACAATTAGTCACAAGTTGGGAGGACCTACTAATAAATTTCTAGAAAATATTATTCGTCCTTCACGGTTCCTCCCATTATCAGTGTGCATGATGGTATTTAACCTTTTCAAGGGTCATCACAATATTTTTATTACCAATACCATGTAATCAAATGTATCATCAGAGTATAATTTTTGGTGATGGAAAGTGATTTTTTTCTTATTTTTCTAGATTTCATGATCATGTTTCATGCATATTAATCTCCCTAGTTGTTCAATATATTGGCGACGGTTCATACTAAACAACTAAAAGTTCTTGATTCAAACTAATATAAAGTTTATTTTAGTAGCAACATTATTGATCAATTTTTTGTGTGGATATTCTATATTGAATGGTTGATAATTATTTAATATTATATTATAAGATGTTGAATGTTAAATGAGTAAGGTTGTGTATATATTATTTTTCTATAGTGCTTTTAGTGGATACCAAAACACTTATCCCATGGCATATTAAAGAAAAACATAGTGAGTTTTCATGCATAAAATTTAGTATGTGACCAATTTTTTCAATATTTATGATAGTGTTAGGATTTAAGAATTTTTTATTTTTTAGGACGGTTATAATAATTTCGTTATAAATGTAAAGTATATATATTCAAAATAAAGAACCATGAAAAGATTCTTATGGGAATAAGTATTCTTGAGAAAATTTATAGTTTATGCCCTCTGAATGGGAATACATAGAATATGATTCATTAGATATAAAATATTAGAAATTAAATTAACTAGATTTTGTTTATGATTCTGGGATCCTATGATTGTGTCTTTTGTTTTTTTCATAGATAGTATATGCAACTGGACAAATGGATGTGTGGAATTATGAATATGTTCCTAGTCCCTCCTTAGTTATTCCATGTTTCATAGGCCCTCCCATGGTTTGTATATAGTAATGAATTTTGTAGAATTAAATATAATAATTACTTTGATAGATTAAGGAGGATGGGCTACACCCATGGGGTGGCACCAATGTCTGAGAATCAAGGAATAACCAATTTGGAACAATTTCACCCACCAAAAATAATTAAAATAGATTCGGAAAATAATTTTTTTGTATTAACCCATCCATACATCGGAAATCCACACCAAAGGAAAATAAAATAAATAGAAGTTACATAATATAAGGGTAGAAAAAAATAGAACACAAGAATTAATCCCTCTACTACCCCGATCACCCTTAGAAAAGAAAACCATGTAGCCGACTCTAGTGCATTTATGGCCCCATTTAAATAATATAACTACTCTCTATTTGTAAGAAGTAGTGAAAATGAATATGTGGACGATGTGATAAAGAAAATAAAATAAAAAATAAACTAAAACATACATGTCTCCTATGACAATACAATTCATTTCCAAACCATTAATAACCATAATGCACCAAGCGTCAAATAAAGTTCCTACAAGCAAGGGGAAATAGATCCATGTTTCAAAATGACCCTATCAAATAGTACATTCTTATTAATTAAAAATTACTCTTATTTTTAATGGTATATAATCAATTGGTATTTAGTTTCATCCTAGTTTGGTTTTTTATACAAGTTAGTTTGGTCAATGGCCTTTAGAAAATTTCATTTCATAGGGTAATCTATGATAGTTAGTTTTAGTGAAGAGTCCATGTACACCCCAAAATTTGAAGAATTTTAAATTAAAGCAATTTAATGAGATAATTTTTTTAATAAATGATATTTTTATAACACATAATGTCTTGATCATGATACAAATGGATCTAGTTTAGATAATAAAGAGATACTTGGGTTTAGTTTTTAGTGGAGGGATGATTTTCATAGATTACAAAAGTTAGATATTACAAATTGATTTCATAAATGTGAACTTTTATGCATGGCACCTCATTTAACACATCATTAATTAAGGAGAAGAGAAATATATAATTATATAGTGCATTAGACTGTTAGGTTTTCCTGGGAAGAAGTTATAGTGGTGTTTTTACAAGTATTTTTGGGTATTACGAAGTTAAAATCCATTTGGTGGGATACAAAAAACCACACTGGAAGCACAATTGGATATAATTGGGAGTTTGGTAGGTTGGTAGTAGAACTGTGCCACTTCCCTTTCCAAAAGGGGATTGATGATAGATAATCGTGATATTTCCATGGGACGGTCGGGAATATAATGGAGATTCCAAACCACTGATTTATTTGGGTGGGGGTATTATAGTCATTTAAAGACAAAATTTCAGAAATATTTTGGTCCTTTTATCATTACACATATTTCCAAAATTAGTGGCTACTCCCCATATATTTTACATCTTCCCTCTTTATCTTTTAATCCCTTTACACTTCACTTGCATCATGCAATTAATGAAATTATTTTCCATATAAGATCTATGATACAAGTCTAAGATATTCCATATCATATTTGAAATTATTTTAATCATCTAGAATGTTTTCTAGATCAATTTTCTAATTTTTTAATTGTTTAAATATTCCTTGAAAAGCACCATGTCATGATTAAATGGATGATGAAAATGGATGACTTAAGTCATAATGTTATAGTGTAGGTGGTTAATAACATTTTATGAAATTTATTATTATTATTTCTAATTTAGTTTATTACATGTGTGTTAGGAATAGGGGACCATAACAAATACCATGGGAGTTCAAATTTGAGTGAAAGATTATGTTTACCCAATTAGGTTTAAAACAAACATTCCATTAATCGTTGGTTAAATTTAGGATTAATTTACGTACATTTTATGATGTAAATTTTTTTGTAATTACATATGATAAACTCTAAATGGATGATTAGGTGTGATATAAAACATAAGATATATAGGGTTATCACTTTCTAAGCTAGTTATAGGGGTTTAGTGAGTGTACACCTAGCGATGGTTGGTCTAGTCATAGGTTCACCTTTTGTTATTTTTTAGTAAAGGATTAGAAAAATTATAGTGATCATGAAATATATTTTAATGGAAAAATTTGGGGTTAGGAATGTGATTAAATATTAAAACCTTTGTGAGGCTTAGAGTAACCATGTTATGTTACTATATTAAATAATATTATTGGGTTAAGACATATAGGATGGTTCATCAAAACCTAAAGTGTTACAATGGTTTGTGATAAGTAAAATTACTAATTATTTGATCAACTATTTGCTGTCGAAGACATTTTAGAGTTTTTGTAAGGTCCTAGGTTTCCAAATGTGGTGACATTCCTAGTGTTGTTTTAGGTCAATATTACGTACATCCTAGTTTAACATAGTTAATCTCACTCTCATCACGCAATAACATTGTGTCCCTAAACTTCAAAAAATTACTAAGTGGATTATATGAAAAATACCGACTAAAAAATTCATATTTGAAAAATTTACTTAAAGATATCGAACATCCCAAAATAATGACATGAAATAGTAGGGTACATTAAATTCAGATACAGAGTATACTAAGGCATTATTTTTCAAACTTGTAATAAATAAAATGTATTTAGAAACATACCAAGCATATCAACATTTCATTTTTGAAAAAAAATTATAATTAAACATATTATATATTAATAGAAACCAAACAATCATTCATTTCAGTACATTGGGTTATGATTTCAAAGAAATTTATTTATAAGAGCTATTAAATGGTTAGATACCAAAATTTGTGTATATTATTATACTTTTAATTGAGGTAAAATAGAATATAATATAACTAATATATGAAGTACATACCCGTAAATTCTTATAAATATACGTAGATGAGATAGATAAAAAATCAATTAAGTATTAAAAAATACATTTTTCAATTAATTATTTATAGCATCCATAAAAATAAATGGGTATGTCCCCTTTTGAAATTAATAAATATCAAAAACACTATGTATTTAAAAAAATTATAGTGTATAATAGTAAACAGTACATTAAATAGGTACTTTATAACAGTATAGAGTATTAAATGATATTGTATAATTGCATATAATATTAAATGACAGTGTATAATAGCATAATTTAAGAAAATGATAGTCTATGATAGTATATTGTATTAAATTACCTTTTTTAACATTTTCTATTAGAAAAATAATATTTTATAATAATATATTGTATTAAATGACAATGTATAATAGTATAAATATAGTATGCATTTATTGAAAAAAACTTCAAGTTAGTGGATTGGTTATGATAAATCTATTGGTAGATTTTCTTTTTGTTAAAACAGTCACTTAATGATGTTTCAAGTGAGTTTGTTTTAAGAGAGAATACATTGATTGTTGTGTAATATGTGATGAAACAGAATATCACAGATCAGAGAAAATAATAAAATTAATTTATATTAATATACCAAAAAATTTAAATTAGGAATATGTATATGCAATGAAATTACAATTTTAATGAATAAAAATAGTCAAAGCATAACAAATGTTTGTGGTTAGAGATACCAATTAGCTAATAAAATTTCAAAATTGTGGTTATCTCATAATATGTTTAAATATCATATAAAAATAGGGAAATGATACAATAGCCACATGGGATTAATGAGGGTCTCATACACTTCATAAAATAATTTAAAGTGAAAAAGAGGCCATTAAAAACATAACAGTCATGATTATAATCTACCTTACCCATTAATTTAAATCATTTAAAATATCATTAAAACCATATCTTAAAAATGAATCATTTCAAATAATATTGAAATCCATTCAAAAAACACCATTATTATCCAAAACAAAAAATGAATATTTATCCCAAAACCTCAATTGTTTCGAAATAAATATATATCCCCAATGTATATAATAAAAGTTGTGAAATCATTGAGCGCAATTTCAAAGGTACCCCATGCATAGTAGAAGAAAAACTCAACTAAAAGATAATTTCTCTGAGATATAGATCTCTAGAAAAATAATAATAAAGAAATTTAAACTTGTATGTACTCAAGGATTTTTATAAATATTAAAAAAAATATACACATAATGATGATCACGGTTATCATCCCATCTTCTAATATATACTTCTCGTTATGAGCAATATTCCTTTTTCTAAATTCTACATTGTCAAAAATGATCCATGAGAAAATATAAACTAATTAACTTAAACGAAAATATAGATTATTAATTATGAAAATTATTTTTAAAAATTTTAATAACATAAATAAAAAATATAAATATTATAATTCAAATAGTGTTGTTTCTTCAAAAAAAACTTATGGTTTGAAATCATCCTTAATAGCTAAAGTGTCTTTAACATCATATCCAATACTAGAGTGATCGTATTCATTTATTTTTTATATGGAAATATCATATTGAATTCCACAAAAATATATTGATATATAATATTAAAAAATAAATAAAAAAGTTATTTAATAGAATAGTTACATAAAAAACATGTTTAACATGAGATTTAAATATATACAGTACTTCTAATTCGGAATAATGATCCATTTTAACCACTGTAAATCTATATTTATCAACATGGAATATTTTTTAAATAAATATATCAAAAAATTGTATTTAATTATAATTAATTGACCATCAGAGTAAGGGTTTGTGAAAACCTACCACTAATCAATAAAACTTGAGCCAAAATAAATCACCTATGATGGTGGATGTCAAAATAATCTATAAGAAACTACCATGGACCCTAAACACCAATGAAACCACAAGAATCAGTTCATCCCATTGAACTAGGGTTTGACCAAACCAATAATTATAAGATGGATAGAGAAACCCAAAAGTAAATAAGGAAAAAGAGCTTGAAACCAAAAATTGTTGATCCAAACTGCTAAGGCATTGAGCGTTATCTAGGAGGATAAATTTTGAACCTCGAATAGTGGAATCAGATGTATGTAGAGAATCTAGGTAGGGTTTCGTCTTTGAGTAGGATGACTGTGGGGGATGATCCAAACAGCTAAGGCTTTAGTGGTTGTGATACAGAGAGTGTATTGTGTAGAATATGGGAGAGAAGTGGCTACTAGGGGTCAGGATGGGAGGAGGGGTGAGGTTTGTAGTAGTGATTGGTGGCGACCGACGCTGCTAGGGATCAGGATGGGAGGAGGGGATTATGGGAGTAGTGTTGTTGGGATAGGATAAGGGGAGCGTGAGGGGGAGTTATGATTGGATAAGGGGAGTGGGTGTTTTAAGTAATTTAGGGAGGTCTATCCTAATGTTTTTAGCCAAATTTTTGGGTTGCCTACAATATATTTCACTATACCAATAGCTATGTAAAATCATTGGTATAGAGATGTGGGGATAACCCCTATTTCTAGTAGTGACATACTCCAAAGAGAATTCAATGTTAAATTTTTTTCCCAAAATGGAAATGTGAATGTAGTTTTCCAATGATCTTCATGGGATACGAGAATCTAAATGTACCCAAAATAATCATCAAGGGAACAAAATAACTCATTTTCAGTAAGCATCTCAAGGGTCCGTATGTTTTGGAGTAATTGTCATTCTAATAAAAACACTACGCTCTTTATTTAGCTGAATATTAAATATTATTCTAGAGTTTTTTTAAATAAATTTTTTAATATGTTTCATATATGATGGAAAATGAATCAAGGCCTAGATAAATCAAATATTCACATGGATCATGGTTAAAAGCCCATTTATAAAGTGTATTTTAGCATTTTTATTATTCTTAGGATTCAATTTTTCATGGAATGGGATGGTTTGAACATAGTTCTTTATAACAAAAGGCATATCACCAAACTCATCAACAATTTCCACCTTCCCTTTGTTTTTTAGATTAAAAAAAGTTAACAATATTTTTTTTCTGGTGAAACATTTTGGTTTTATTCATTTTCATGATTTTTAATTTCGTATCTAGATTGAGTGTTATCTATTTTTTTACATCAAGATTCACCTAGTTTTCTAGATGGGGAACTCAAAGGTTTTTTCCAATTTCTATATAATTTTAAAATCCACTTTTTTTAGAAAATACATGAAATTTTACCTATGGTTAGATTTTATTATGCTAGGAAGCTTAATCATATCTTTATTAGTCATTAACCTTTCCAGTTGACTCATTTTTAATTCCAGATTATGCAATCTAGCATCAAATTCAACTCTATCAGAGTCATTTTTTCCATTAGTGAGTTAAATTTATTCTTTTGTGAGTCAAATATATTTAACATCTGTTCAATTATATTAATCGTTTTCCATCAAAATATCTTTCATAGTTGGATACCTAATCCCATTTTTTTTTGTAGAATGGTTTTGGTAATCTGGAGAAGTAGGTAATTCAATCCTTCCTTGTTCTTTCCAATAAATATTTTATTGTAATTTTTTTAAAAAGTATAGTTATTATTAGACATCCTTGGACCATATCCTTCAAAATTATTATAATCTTATTGTAGGTATTACATATCAATGTTTGTGAAAAATATATTCAATGTACCCAAACATCCCACATTGATCTCACATCCCACTAAGAGACTGATTTTGGTTTTGATAGACAAACTCATTTTCACATGGTTGGGAATTTTGATTCATTAATGATTGATGTTGATATTTTATTTAATACAACAGATAATTTACATCTATCCTTGAACAAGTTTTATTTCCATCAATATTTACTCCTTTTCTCACTAATTTCATATATTGAAAATTCAATGAAATTATATTGAATATATTTCTCAATTCCTCACCACTATTTTATGATAATTACCTAAAGTTTATTGAAATACCAAATTTATAACATCCTAACCAAGATGCACTAAATGGTGCTTCGATCTAGTGGGTCACATTCCCTCAAACACATATTCCCAAAATCCAAAGGATACTAACTAGTAGAAAGGGCCTACAGTGTGTATATGGGGAGACTATTCCCTCATGTCATATTTTAACATAATGGAGTAATAATAAAAGTCAATAAAGGAAGTATAAGTAAACAATTAGTAGAATATATAATATAATAATCCACGAAAAGAGTATATAAAAACTTATAGAAGGAATTTCATATACATAATATGATCATTTTTGGTCTCTATAAATTATCCAAAATTATTACACATAAGTTTTCTGTTATAAATGTATAAAAATACCAAAAAGACCAAAAGAAAAATACCAAGTAGCAACAAAAGCCTCATCTTAGTCACATTCTCTCCTACTCCTAAGCATAACACAATGTCAAGCATCAATCTTTGGGTGATTTCCTGGGTCCCCACATGCATCCATATAGTTTGTTCGGGTACCCAATGGTATCTAAAACAGGTTTTCAGATAACTATCATAAGGCCACCACCAATGGTGTCTATAAAAAATCAAGGTTATAAAATAAAATCTAAAGTAGTATGCTATATACAATAGATTTCAAAGTAATAAAAATAAGTTCAGCATGTAATAAAGTACTATCCAGCCTAACAATGCTCCCTACAATATTAGTCGTCTCATATAACAAGGAATATATTAATTGAAATAAACAAGTCACCATGTCTAGTCTAACAACTGATGTTGATACCCATAACTGGGATATTTGTAAAACATGAAAAAAGTTCCACCATTTCCATGTCATATAACTAAGTAACCATTTACAATTTCTACAATATATAATCATATGTGTCATACCGTATAGGGTCAGATAAAATATATATAAGTACAAGTAATCCTTATCGAGTCACATGGGTATCTCCAGGTAAACTCGGTCGGACCTGGTTGGAGTCAAAGGAGAATTTCAATAGCACTTGTCCAATATGGGTCTAAGGATGCTGGATCCAAGGGGTGGTAATGTCCAAAGACTTATATGTAATTAGGACCCAAGTGGCAGTCTCATCCAAGGTGTCCACTACTACTATCATGAACCATGGAGATAACATCCATGAAATCTAATGGAATCAGGATCCAAGCATAAAATTGAGGCATCCACTACTTTCTCAATCATCTCATTCCATACATCAGTTCAGTGTCATTAAAATATCTTGAGTTTACCCACTGATTTCCACAATATCTATAAAATATATTTACACAATTTAATCACACAATATCATGTTATCACCTAGAATATGAGTAAAATCATCTTCTGAACATTCTATTCAACTCATTTAAGTTAAAAGGTGGATTCCTCAAACTAGGAAAGCTTACAAGCACACACCTCATAGGAGGTATAACAAAATATAAGATACAGAGGCACAAATAATGGTGGCCTAGGTTATGGAAACAACCTCCAAAAAAAATCCATGGTACTCATGGAAAACCTAAACAGGTTCCAAAAAAATCAATTAAATTATTCACTTAACTTACAGGGTTCCTCTAGAATGTATGGTGTGCAGAACAATGGATGTTATTCTTATAAAACACCAATCCCCAAGGGAAATTTATAGAACACCTACAATAGAACTATAGTAGAGTGCTCATCCGGTATTAGCTTCTGATTTGTTAGATATGGAGAGATAAACAAAGAAAATATGAAAATCATGAAAATATTTCATATTATCTGGAACCTAATTTACTTTATCAATACTAAGAATAAATAATAATGGAAAAAATGAATAAATTACTAATTAGTTTGAATCCAGGGAGACATAATACATATGATTTTCAACTCAGATGATAAAATGTGAACAATGCTTTCCAATTGGCTTCTAGGTGGATCTCCAAACACCCTCTACTATCTAAAGGATGAGAGAAGAAATATTTTTCATGTTTTATTAGGTTTTAATAGGAAATTTTTAATCATTCCTCAAATATTAGGTTGCATGGAATTACCACATGGTTGTCCAAACCATGCGCCAACATTCACCCTTCACTACTTAAAGGGGCACGTCGTATGGTTAATACACACAGTTTTCCTATCCATGAAAAAACATTGTCTTAGCCCACAGTCAAGGGTCCCAAAAAAATAAGATAGTATTATTCCTTCATTTTCATGGTTTCTCAAACATATGGTATTCTAAATCCTATTTTCCAGGCCTCGCTCGTTTATACTATCGATTAAACCTTCATTACACACTTTCTACAAACCTTGAAATCTACCCCTTTTTTCCAAAAATCAGGGATCTATGATCTGAAAAATCCTCAAACACCCCCAATACACCAATGATCACATTTGGTAATCATATTATTTCTCAAATAAGAATTTAAACCAAAAAAAATATGTGTACAACAATAAAACCCAAGACCATACAATTATCCCTGCTAAAATTAATTCCTCCCCAAATTTCCCTTAAAAGGGTGGTTAAGAATCATCTGAGAATAATTCATGCCACTAGTCACATATATCAACCTCCTTATCTGATGTATAATCTAGTAAATGGCCATGCTTCCATATAACTCATACAAGATGTAGTGGATGAACATGGATAACCTTCATGCTCCTATCAACAATATGAATAAGATTTCCCTCAAAGGATTCGTCAACCTGTAGCTCCACCTCATCGGGCTGCAGAGTATGAGATGGGTCTAATTGATAATTGTGTAGCTGAGATACATGGAAGATTTCATGCGTGGCCTGATACCACTGATCTAATTGCAACTGATAGGATACCGGAAAGACTTTACCTAAAATCTCGAAGGGATTTTCATATCACTGTAAAATCTTACCCTAACTCTTAATCTATCTATGCCCTAGCCTTCGTAATATATGAAAAAAACTAAATCCCCAACCACAAATTACATAGGTCATCGATGGAAAACGGCATAATATCTTTATTGAGACTGTACAGTAGTCGATAATTTTTTATCAACTATATCTTCTCAAATGTCTCCTACAGAAGATGATTTCTTATAAAAGATACCTCACCTACCTGTAAAGAGTACAGGGTTGATTGGCATGACTTAATATAAAAATCCTCATAAAGTTTCATCACTATAGTCTCCAGATGTCTATGGTTGTAGGATAACACAATCATGGGTATATTCCTCTCCCAATGGCCTGGAAAATCAAGGACTCCTACCGAGAGAATTGAATCAAGATCCTAAATCATACGTTCTGAATGGTCATTTGTCTGAGGGTTGTATTTGTGATCATAATAACATATGTACCCAATTCCCACTTTAAAATATTATATAATGGATATGTAAACCGGGACACCCCTATCCAACACCATGGTCAAATGAACCATGTGAATTCATACTATCTCACGGATATAAAACAACCCATGTTTATCCAGTGACAAGGTCTCTCTAATAATAAGGAAATGAAAAACATTTTTGATCCTGTCAATAATAACCCAAAGTGAATCACTACCTTGAGGTGACCTCAAAAATCAAGTCATGAAATCCATAACGACATCTTCCTATTTCTGATCAGAAATGGGTAACTACTGTAAAATCCCTATTGGTTGTTGATGTTATATCTTAAACTTCTGATATGTTTAAAATATCAGGAAAAAAATAGGTACCTCACAATTCACACTCATCCACTAGTACTGATGATGTATGTCACGATACATATATGTGACATCATAGTTCACTACCTAAACCATTACATGAAAATACTTCATTAGCTCGCCACGTCAAATGGAACCCAAATGTGACCGTCGATACATAGGATTTCATCCTCTCCCATAGTAAAACCAGGAGGGGGGCCTTACATGCCATACTATCCTGTATGACTAGTCCCTCATAATCTTAATATCATCTCATTATTACATAATAAAAAAGAGTAGAGGTACCTACCAAAATAAGAATGAATGGTTAGACCTATAATAGCCTTCACCTTAAAGTGTTTCTTCGAAAACCATTCCATAAGCTTCCTCTTACTACTGGCCTCCTAAACTACCTGTATCTATGACCTCCTTCTCATTGTATTGGTAACAACATTTCCCTTTAGATGAATATAGTCAATCTTGAATTGAATGACTATATGTACTCAAACAGCCTTTATTGCCTCATATTCAAATCACATTGTGTGAATATGTACTTGAAGAATTTATGGTCTGTGTAAACCAAAAAATTATCTCATAGTAAATAGTGTCTCCATCAACACATATCATGAACAATAGTATCCAACTCAAGATCATGTGTTGAGTAATTCATCTCATGTGGCCTCAAGTGATAAAACACATATACCACAAATCTATCCCCCCAACATCAGAATTGATACTATCCCAACACCTAATGATTTATTATAAATATTTTAGTTCTAGACCAACTCTATATAAATTAGGAGCGGTTCTGAGTTCATACATCCTTTCAACTATTGAATGGATTTCTTATAGGTATCCATCCATACCAACTTCACAACCTAATTTGTCAAGCCCCTCAGTGGCGCTACTAAACGTGAAAAGTCTAGTATGAAATTCATATTATATACTTATATCCCTAATACACTATGTATATGAATGACTTTGTTGGGTTCCTCCCAAGAAACTATATCTATACCCTTCTCCTCGTCAACTAATACTCATTTCTATGAGATAATTTGACCCAAGAAATGAAACTTATCCATCCAGAAGTGGCACATTCTGATTATGGAATATAACAGATGATCTCTCATTGTATCCAAAATGATCATAAGATGTTTTTCATGGTTTTATCTGTTTTTAGAATACAATAGTATATCATCTATTAAAACCACCATAAACAAATATATATAATGATGGAAAATGTGGTTCATCAGCACTGTGAAAATTTATACTACATTCTTGAGGAAAAATAGAAAAATCTAATATTCATATTGAACATACCTAATATATAAATCTATATGAGGTATTTTTCAATCCTAACATGTATCATGGGATATTCATATCTTAAATCAACTTTTTAAAACACATGAGCTCCTCAGATCTAATCAAAAGGTCACTTATCCACGGAAATGGATACCATTTTTTAACTGTAAACTAGTTTAATTTTCAGTAATCCATGCATTTCAAAAGGGTATCAACTTCCTTTTTCCCAAAAATTAATAGAAAACCCCATGAAGAAGTACTGATTCATATAAACCCATTTTCCCCCAAGCCATCTAACGGACTATTGATATCTTGTAACTTTATAGTAGTCATCATGTATGGAGGAATGGATATAAGTGAAGCTCATGAAACTAGATTAATAGAGAACTCCACCTCTCTCTCCAATGGTAAACCATAAAATTATTCTAGGGAAACATACCAGAAATGATCAACCACTATTGGGAAATATAACAATGTGATCTTTGACCTTCTAGATATAAACTAGAAATCTGGGATGTAATCATGACTATCCACGATTCTCTTGTCCATCTCAGCTCTCCTAGACATACAATTCAAAATTATGAATAAAAATTACTCCCTATGATGTTGTAAAAGTCACCCTATGGTGATAAAAATCAACAGAAGATAAATTATATACTATCTAGTCAATCCAAAGTATGTTTTCAAACCCAAGAGTCTCGAGGAAAAAATGATCCACTATGAAATGACACCAAAAAATCTCAAGGGTGGACACTTTTCACTAACGTATACTCTCTGATATGATCCACAATACAGTATCAAGTGTCATAATTACATTACAAAATAGAATCATGAGCCTAAGGCTCTCCACAATTGAAATAGATTTAAAACAATAAGAATTCCCTATATCATAAATATTTGATACAAAATTATATGATATTAAGATTGTCCCTATGACTATAAACAACCCGGTGATCTTCTCCTCAGGGGTTGGTTATAATTAAAATATTTTTCCTAAACTATGTCCCTATGATACAAACCCACTACCTAGATAAATCCCCCTATGTTATATATATACAACTAGTTCCAAGATTCCTCTACAATTACCAATATCTTGGCCTAACTGACTGGTATTGTTCTATCTTCAAGCTTATTATAGAGTTATGAATCATGAACTTGGACCTGGTGTCGTATCTGAACCCCTTCCACTATCTATTGGAGGAAATTACCTACAAAAATGTTATATGTGACCCATCCTATAGTAGGATCAGCACTAGACTCGGTCTTGATCACACTGATTTCTTATTGTTCCATGTCTTCCAAACACATGATAGAAAACTAAAATACCATCACTCATAGAATGGATGGTACTCATATCACAGGAATCCTCAAAATATCACTTCTTACCACTGGAAGTTGAACGACATGGTTGAGATACTATACTGCTCTTCTCTGCACCCCCATCTTCTCTCAGGTTCTTCCCTATAATTAGTCCTAATTTATAATCTCAGTAATAGTCCTCAATGTGAACATATTAACCATAGATATAATATAGTTTATTAGACTTTCCTCAATGTTTCTCTCCCTCATTGCCTCAACAACAAGATATATTGGTGAAAAAAATTGTATCTATGTAAAGTATGTTGAATATTCCATAACATTCATCGCGCCCTTCTATAGATGCATGAAATCACTAGACTACTCTACTCTCAAAGTCTATTAGAAAAAGTTATCAGAAAATCAGGTTTATAAATACCTCAAACCCTTATATTGTAGTGTATCTGTCGAGTTCAAGACATCCCACCAACACATTGCAGCTCCACGTATCATATAATTTGTGAGAATCAGTCTTCTCTCAAGAGGTGTATCTAGATGCTACAATATAAATAGAGTAGTCTCAAGCTAATTCTTAGTATCACGTTGTCCTTTATCCCTCCTAAACGTGGTCATACGATACTATTGGAACACACACATCAACTCAACCATGGATGAGGCATGCTACAGTGATCAATAAATAATATGTATTTAGCATAAAACCCCTTGCCAATTGTGCCTCATCACCTATGCCTGATAAAATAGATTGTACCACAAATGGAACTATGGGAGTATACACCAATATACCATTTCCCACCACCCCTGGATTGTGGAAGTTGCCACCATCCAGAAGTATGACTAGAGGTTATCATGGTGTCATGTATCAAAAATTCCAAACAAATGGATCTAAAAATGTGGACAGAAAAATGACCATTGTTCAAAATGTGCCAAAGGTCAAAACCCTCCCATAAATAGGTTATAACCCTCTACCTTCTCCTAAATAATGGAATGTGTAAAAAGAAGAGTCGTAATAGAACCTATGTTCCACTCAAAATATGGGCCTATGTCAAGTTCTCCATTTGTCCAATTTCAATTTTGTTATATTTCAAATTTATATCATAGTTTTCTTTAAATGGTTAATCAAATTTATGATCACTCCAAATTTATATGGGACCAAACACCTCAGGAACTGAAATATAGAATCCATGTAATCCATACCATAACATATTCTAATCCATGCGACTAGTGGTCTATGACTAAATGTTCCATAGTTGACTACATAAGGTGTCTGTTTTAGCCTAATTTGGGGAAACAAATTGGGGTTATGAATGGAATTCTAAATACCAACCATGTTTCATAATCGCCTAAACAAATAATATATCAAAATAGCAATTATATCAAATATCTCACACAAGGCACATATCACCAAGTCATTCAGTTAAGTAATATTCCATATATGGCAGGCAATAATGTATCGAATTTGAATCATATAAAGTTCATAAAATGATTCATGAGATTCATACCCTCATCTCATTGGATTGAAATAAAATAGAACCCTCAATCATATTGATTATAAAATCAAAATCCAAGTGCATCACCCAAAAGAGGAATCAAATCAACTATAATAGTCCAAATCCAGAATATAGAAATTTATATCCATAGAAATTTGATTTTTCTCTATACATTGGATAGCTACACATATGAATTTATCCTTAAAAATTCCAAAACTTATTAATCCATTTCTATTTTAAAAAAATAGTATGACTTCTAGAAAATAAAATCCACAAATACTACTTCAAAACATCTCTACATGGATGCCACTAATTGGTGCCCCAAGACATTTGGTGACAATGCCTCAAGCGCATATCCCCAAATGCTAGAGGCTGCTAACTATTAATGAGGGCCTATGGTGTATCCATGGGGAGATTATTCCCTCAAGTAAAAGTGTAGCATAGTATAATAAAAATAATAGTTAATATAGGAAGTAGATATAACAACTAAGTAGAAAACATAATATAATCATCGAATACAAGAATATATAAACAATGAAAAATGTAATTACATATACATAAGATGAGTATGTCTTTTCTCTACAAAGTGTCTAGAATAGGTACATATTTTGTAGTAAAATATATATATCAACATACCAAAAATAATAAAGTACCTATCACAGTTATCATGATGAGGCTCATCTTGGTCCAGTGCTCCCATGATCCTAAGCATAGTATAAATTCAGGCATTGAACTATGGGAGCTTAACCCAGTGCCTAAATTCTTCCATATGTTTAATTAGGATATCATACTAAAAACACATATAGGGTGGGAGATGACACTATGTATGCCATTGCCTACGATTTCTATAAAAAATTCATGTTTTGAAATACAAGATAAATAATTGTATAGTATATAACATATATGATAGTAATAAACATTAATTGAGAATGTCAGTTAGTAATATATATCCTACCAAGTGTCCATGAAACAATATTCATATTCTATAAATAGGTAGTTATAAAAACATATAAACATGTCACCTTATCCATTCTAACAACTGAATCTGAAACATGTACCTAGGATATCTATAAAACATTACAAATGAACCACCATGTCAATTTCATATACACATGTAACCATTAAACATGGATAAACCATATAATTAGAAGTTTTAGACCATGTAGGGTTGTATACATGGTAGAGAAGACCAGGTCATCCTCATTGAGTCCCCTGAGAATCTCGATGGAAACTCAGTTAAACCAAGGTGGAGTCCATGTATCATTTCAACAACACATGTCCAATGTTATTCCAAGAAAGCTATACCTAAGTAGTAGTAAGGCATGTGGCATCCCACATAATCAATACCAAGGTGAAATCTTGTCTAAGGTGTCCACAACTTCTTTTATGATCCCTGGTGTCATGACCCAACCCTACCCGGGCTCGAGCCGCAACTACCCCAGGCCCGCCTCCATAGGCCAGGGGCTGGCGACCAGTGCCGAAGGCACAATAACTCGGGGAGGCCTTTTCCTAAGCACCTGTACACACACACGCAGCACACTCAATGCAAAAGTGCAGAGAAAAGAAAGAACAAGCAGAGTAAAAAAGAACAACTGCTATATATATAAACCACAGATGTGCATCGACCTCTAAACAGTACAAAGTACAAGCTGAAAAGAAAAGGGGTAAAACACGTGCCCAACCAAAAGTGCCACAACCCGGAAACAGGTAAACAAAAAGAAACAGCTGATTGGTCTCCCACCTGCAACCCGACCATGACCACCGCACGCGGTCCAAGATCCCAAGATCCTACACTCCACTGAATCACTCTCCACCTGTCCGTCATCTGCAAGGGCACACCAAGTGCGGGAAAAGCCCAAGAAGGGGTGAGTATAAAAATAATCAGTAGGATACCCAGAAGGCTCGAGGGATCAACAAAGGAGGTATCGAAGGGTGATCCATAGAGCGAACAGGAGAAAGCAAAGGGAGTACAATACAGAGTGCAGTAAAGAGTAACAACACAGCAGAGAGTCCAGCTCAACCCAACAAGAGAAAGGAAGTAGTCTCATCCAGGAACAAGGAGCTGGAAACGGTGAGAAGATGAACTTCTCGTCGAGACTTCACTACCTATAGTAGGAGAGTAGACTCGTCCAACCCTGAGACGCTAGACATGGAAAGCACGTGGCATACCCCGCGCGTCTTCGCCTCTCCTGGAAGGAGAGTAACCAAACCCAAGAAGTGGGTGCTAGAACAAGGTATATACAAGTCCATATGCTCAACAAGAAGCATGAACAACGTCGTAAGGGGATCTTCGTCCCGTAGCTCAGCCCAAGAAAGAGTGGCCAACAGTCCCAGAAGCAACACCATCGATGCCCAACATCCCGCATGTCTGCCCCAAACCGCAAGCCAAGGGGCTCAATCACCGCACCTCGACACTATCCGCTTTGGGTGGCACTGACTCGCCCGCACGGTTTTAGATCACATCCCAAGAACGCGTCTTTGTGGGGAATGTTCCCCTCGTACTTGAGAGTTCTGGGGGAATGTCAAACCACAACTCGTCACTACTCTGCAGTCAAGAGGTATTCTCAAAGTCAAAATTGTTCCATCACTGACCCGTACAACCAAGGGTCCCACTCCGGTGATCACGAAGGAAATACACAGACTAGCCTAGTAGATAGGTCTGAGTTTGGAATGTCAACGAGTGTCCCAGTGCCCAGCCCTGCTGGAGGGTAATTCATAACCAGATATCGGGTGACCCACTGCCCAGCCCCGTTGGAGGGTAAACCATAACACATCATCAGGCGACCCACTGCCCAGCCCCACTGGAGGGTAAACCATAACCCATCATCAGGCGACCCACTGCCCAGCCCCGCTGGAGGGTAAACTATAACACATCATCAGGGGACCCACTGCCCAGCCCCGTTGAAGGGTAAACCATAACACATCATTAGGCGACCCACTGCCCAGCCCCGCTGGAGGGTAAACCATAACACATCATCAGGCGACACACTGCCCAGCCCCACTGGAGGGTAAACCATAACACATCATCAGGCGACCCACTGCCCAGCCCCGCTGGAGGGTAAACCTGGAATAAGTCGACAGGCGACCCACTGCCCAGCCTTACTGGAGGGTAGACCTGGAACTAGACGACGGGCGACCCACTGCCCAGCCTTGCTAGAGGGTAGACCCTAAGAGGTCGTCGAGTGACCCACTGCCCAGCCTCTACTGGAGGGTAGACCCTACTAGCGTCGGGTGACCCACTGCCCAGTCTCTGCTGGAGGGTAGACCCTAATAGCATCGGGTGACCCACTGCCCAGTCTCTGATGGAGGGTAAACCCTAGAAGTCAGTGAGCAACCCACTGCCCAGCCCTACTGGATGGTAAACCCGAAGAGGTCTATGAGTAACCCACTGCCTAGCCCCGCTGGAGGGTTGAACTCAGAATTTCCCTAGCCATCTCCACTGGAGGGTACAACACTGGCCAACCGAACACGAAGTGGGCACCGCGCAACCACCCAACTCCAACACAACTCACCCAAAGGGGTTCATCGCCTGTCCCATCACTAGGTGTCACTAACACCGCTACCGGCCGATCTATCGAGAACGAAACCAGGGGGAGACCACTCAACTCTGCTGGTCAAAAAAACGAGCAAAGAGGGACCCTCTATGTCACGAGAGGTTAAAGTATGCAAATCAGAACACGGCACGCACATGGGGCACACACGACGTGTGGCTCCAAGTCAACCCCAGCCAAGCGCATGAACGTCTCAGGTACAAACCACACGTACCTCCAAGCGCTCCCTTATACTCCCAGAGTATACCTCGTTCTAGCCCAAAGGCTAACGTGCACACGGCACCCAACGTCAATGCAAAGGCATGACGTAACAACTCCACCTCAAAGGCCTAGGCACAGCCAACCACATCTCGTGGACCAATTATATCACTCTCCCAAGAGTACATGATCACACGTCAAGGGTCCGCTACAAACAAGGTAGGACGAACCAACACAAAAGCACCTCTCATGCTCCACATTTAACGAGATCATGCAAGAGTCTCCTCACCACCAAACAGATCGCACCGTTGTAATCCTCGTGGAAAAACATGCGAGATCGACTACCTACTCGCCTCCAACAGATATCTGACGGAAAAGTTGCCAACACCGCCTCACGCCCAAATGGTGTCCTGTGATCCCAAGCCTCGGCCCCAAAAATAGTCGGGCGCATCGCACCATTACGATCCCCTCGGGAAAACACGTCAAAAGCACTACTGACTTGAGTGCAACGGATATCCGGAGAAGAAGGTGCATCCTGATGCACCGCACACGAGTGACGCCATGTGGGACCCGCATCCCGGTCCCGAAACTCAACGAACGGATCACACTGTTGCGATCCTCTCGAAAAAGTACACGAAATGGACTATTCACTGGTCCAAAACGGTCGCCCGGTGATTAAGATGGAAAATCACCGTCGACGCCCAAACTGCCCTCGTGGGACCCGCACCATCATGCAGAATTACAGCGGGCAGACTGCGCTAACACGATGCCATCGGAAAAACACCCAACATCGACTGCTCGCATGCCCTGAATGGATGTCCGAGGAAAACGTCGCTACTAGCTGCACGCAGCTCAAAAGATGGGTTGTGGGGCCCGCGCCTCAACTTCGGCCTCAATGGATGAAACCACCATGGAAACCTCTGCCTCGATGCTAGGGTTCCAACACCACTTACGGCGCTCAAAACGGACGTCAGACGCGTCCGCGCCCTCCAAAATTAGATTCCCGGAAAGACGTAAAACCACTTGATGACGCGTCGCGCCTCCACGACCCCTCGTTTCTGGAATTAAAAATTCCCGAAACCATCTCAAAAATATTGTCTCGTCATTTCGGATCTACTTCTATAGACATCGCGTGAATAGGACGCGCCGTTTGGACGTTACGGCCTCCCGAAAACAAGGGGGCCAACTGGGCCGGTCCACCCCGGCCGGCCCGGTCCGAACCGCCGCGGCCGGCTGGCCGCGGCCCACTCCAACTGAACCGGACCCGCCTCGGGTCTTGTTTTATTCCCATAAGACTGGCCAGAGCCGGTCTCCGCGTCGCGCCAACAGGACCCGTAGGAAGCGGGTCCTTGCTCCCCCGCGTCGCCGTCGATGGCTGACGACCCCGCTGGTGCCCCGCCTCAACCTCGGACCGTCGCCGCCTAAGCCGTCGGACCGCCGGAACCCGCCAGAAACACCAAGAACCTCCCGAATTTCCCGCAACCTTCGGCGAACGATTGCGAACGCCTCCGAATTCCAATTTCAAAACCGAAACAAGCCACGGGAAGAGAAAAATGTATACTACGCGTTCACGGGCTTCGTTCAAAAATTGGGCAGCAAATCGATAGGATTAACCAGGCTCGAAGTAGGTGCGGAAAAACAAAATGAAACGACACATCCTACCTCGCTGGGCTTCTCCCGAAGCTTCGCCGCGATCCGTCGGAGCCGCGCTTCGCCGGACCGTCTCGCCGGAGTCGCCTCACCGGAGATGGGGAGGGGAGGGAGAGGAGGGGCTTCCAGGGGGTTCAAGGGAGAAGGGGGAGGGGGAGGGTTAAAATAAAATTAATTAACAATTTAATTAATTTAAAACCCCTGAAATGACCTGCATCTGAAACTGCCGACGGGGTCGAGGTTAAGCCTCCCCTAGGGTAAACACCACCACCCGAGCATAATGGCGGTCTCGGAATTTTAATCCGAGGCCCCGTTCAAAAGTTATTAAACTTAGCGCCCGAGGCCGCCAAATTACGAAAACGCCCCTGGGGCCATTTTTCACAGATGGCCCGCGCTCGCAAAACATACACCCCTCCTAGGGTAAACAGCACGCTCCGAACTCAACGGTGCCCTCAGTTTTCCAATCCGAGCCACCGTTTAAGAGACACCTGCGTCTCAACATTAAATGAATAAATTAATTAATTAATTTATCCATTTAACCTTCCGAAAGCGAGCGAGGGTCCAAATATCCCGCGCCAACATGTTTTATGTCGTTCCTAGGGTAAAAACCCCATTCCAGACCCGTCTGTACACTCAGATATCTGATCTGAAGCACCGTTTAGGATTTATACCATTTATTTTGCATTTCCAGTGTGAACGCACTGAAAATTTAATTCCGGCCACTCTGGGGCTCGGAATCGCATGTCGTCTGAAGGCACTGCTCTGGAATATCATCATGAATATTCCAAAGTCTTTCATAGCAAAAACCGAGTTCTTACACCTGGAGGTAACATCAAAAACATCTAATGGAATCAGGATCCATGGTATAATAACCAAAGTATCCACTGTCATCCCAGTCGTATTATTACATGCATAAATTCTCAATCCTTATCATATCATGTTTTTTCCCAATAATTTCTACAATTTAATATAATGTAAATTTATGTAATTCAATCAAACCATATCATGTGATAGTATGGAAAATGAGTCAAATGTTCTCTTAAACATTCAATTAAGTTAAATTGAATTAAAAAATTGGATTTCCTTTAATTAGGAAATCTCTAACACACCTCATGGGTTATTTAAAAAGGGGATATATAAACTCATTCTTTGTGGGTTACCTAGGTTGGTGAAACTACCTCCAAAATGATCTAAGGTACCTGTGGGAAACCGAAACGGATTCCATAACATTTAATTCAATTATTCCATTAAATTCTATGGCACCTCCATCTTTCACAAGTGTATCACAATGGAAACTATGCACATAAATGAAAAAATCCTAAGGGATTTTTATAGACCACCTACCATTTGTCTATAATATAGTTCTCACCCAATATTAGCTCATGATTTGGTCCAAATTGAGAGAAAAATGAAGAAGGGATGAAAATCCTACAAATAGGGAATATTAAGGTTCATCTAAAAAACTCTATAGATACCAATAAGAATAAATAATATAACAAAAGCAATGGATTACGCACTTGAGTGAATCTAATGAGTCCGATGAAGTTTAATTTTGAGTTTATACGATGAAATAGGATAAAATACTATCAATTCGCTTCAAATAGGATCTTCAAACATCAACATTTGTCAAATAGATGAAAAAATAAATTTTTTTGGGATTTAAATTTTTTTAAGGGATAATAGACATTTTACATCAAAATAATGGGTCACACGGTTGGAAAAACCATTCTCCAACAATGCATCCTTCATTGGTGAAAGGGGTACCTCGCATGGTTAGTGAACACGATTTTTCTAACCATGGAGAAACATGTCTCAACCCACATTCAAGGGTATTTATAATATAATTTGGTCATGAACCTCCATCTTCATGGATTCTCAAACCACACAGGCTCTTGAATACCATTGTTTAGAAATCACACTATTAGACTAGCCATGATGTCTACCCCACATGGGTTTTATTAACAATGTGGCCTACCATATTTTTCCAAACAAACATATGCTTCGGGCTCCGAACAATCCCAACACACCCCTGATACACCCATTATCAAATTGGGTACTCACATTTATCCATAAAAATCATTTAAACAATGAAAAGATATGTGTACCTCAATAAAACATAAGATCTTACAAAAATTCTATCCTAAGGATGACAATCCCCCATAGAAGGTATCTATGAGGACATTATTTTGAATATGGGGATGAGAAAACTACCAAAGTAGGTACCTAAATCTATCACAAGTTTCAATAAAGGCTTATCCATCCTCTTGATGGAAAATTATAATTTTGGTTATCTAATCTCCCTTAATTCTTTAAGGGTAAAATTACATCACCAAAAAAATGTAAAATTATTCCCAATTTTAAAAATTGATCTCATTTAAACATGAGGACCAATTTTGAGGATCACCTTTAAGAAAAAAGGGAACAACTCCAATCTCAAATTCATTTGAATTTACCCCTAGTAGTGGTAATTGTTATACTATATTAAAAAATTATCTAATAAAAGACAATGAGTCTTTATAAGATAAATTGGTTAATACAGAAAATAGTGATATATTTGATTGTTTAAGTGAAAAATACCTAGATCTAGGAAAAAACATAATGGTTGAAGAATTTATAGAATCGTTTATCAGTTAAAACTCTCTCATCCTAGGTCCTTCATTTTCGTCTATAATGAGTTCATGTTGAAAATTTATCTCATTATTGATGGAAACTCTCTCTCCAAAAATTTCCATCTCATGTTTTATTTTACTTTTTAGGGAACCAATATGATGGATTAATTTTGGAATGTAAGGATATAAACTATGAGATGATGTTATTTTACACATACAGTAGGAGTTTCAGAAGAAAAAAAATTTGAAATGAATAGCTCATAGAAACATTCTAGAACATGTATATTGATATAATAAAAAATATTATTAGAAACTTTCAGATTTTTATTTAATTTATTATTATGATTATTTTTCAAAATTGGTCATATGAATCAATTTCCCAAAAATGGAGTCAAAAACATGACATGTACATAATTTAATATGTGAAAAAAATTAATTATTTATAAATCTTATTTACTACATTATAGCAGAATGTAGGGTGTCTATCCCACAGGAATGGGTGATTTTGATCATGTAACCAAAATATATAAACAAAACAACTGAATATAGAGGGTGAAATATTTTAATTATTTTTATATTTATCAAAGAAATTGATAAATAAATTGAGATTTGATTAATATACAGGATGAATAAGGGAATATTATCATGTTTTGTGAATAAAAAACGAGAAATAAAATAGTGATAGAAGCAAGGGGAATTAATGTTTTCTGGTTTAAATGGATTTTTCAATAATAATTTTTTTTTGAAATGCTGTCATTAAAAATTTATTTTATTAATCTACATTTCCAGGTAATAAATATTTCCAAAATATAATTCTTAAATCTTGACACCTCAAGATTCATCCAAAAGCTATTGATTATGAGTAGAAGACAAGAGTTTGTTCTTGGGAGTTTTTGAATACTCAATAAATTTTGTGGTCAAATCCACATAAACTCAGGATATACTCTAAATTTTATGTATATTAAATACTCAGGTAAAGCTTCAACATCACAACTAGAGGTCTATTTCATAGTTTATTCAGAAAATATCCAAACTTATATTGATATTACAACGTTTTTTCAAAAATTCATAGTCATGTTTCATTATCTTCAAATCTTTCAATCGTGAATATTCAAATCCCAATAAAACAATATTGTTGATTCATTCATGGTCTAGCCGATTAGGGATTCACCTATATTGGTTGAAAATAAAACTCAACATCCAAAATTTTTATTATAAGAAACCCCAGGGGTGGATTCATTAATCTATAGTAGCATCAGATACGGTGATAACCTACTTCAAAAGGTGATGATGAAAAGTTTGCATTGATGAAAAGTTTTCTTCCTGAGATCTAAACTCAGAAAAAATCTATATTTCATATTTGATGACCAGATTCTGTGAAAATCTAGTCACGATTGAGAGGGATATGTTTTGAATGGCATCATCATGTACAAAGGTGTGAACACCATACAATATTGGCA
Source organism: Viscum album (assembly GCA_963277665.1). NCBI lineage: Eukaryota > Viridiplantae > Streptophyta > Magnoliopsida > Santalales > Viscaceae > Viscum > Viscum album. Next base: position 952,330,771 of record OY728143.1, on the reverse strand, counting down.
TCGAACGAACATAAATCAAAAAAAAGTATATCAATCAACCACACACCTGATGGGTTTAATCCTCATTGAACATGGGATAGAAGCTAAGTCTTTATGGTGGTGTCTTCTTTCACTTCATCATGATTTATGTTGGTGACACCAGCTTCCAGATTTTGGCAGTGTGGCTTAGCAGAACCTCTTGATTGGTGTTGGCTTTGGGGAAATGTTGACAGAGTTTGACAATAATCGTTAAGAGAGAGACAGAAAGGGAATTATGGAAGGGATGGTGGTAGATTTGAAATGATAAAAGGATTGGAAAGATATTTTTAGAAAACAAAATTGGATGGTAGATGGAACTATTTTGGGTAAATAATAGTAGATTTGTGGTGGTAGATAATTTCCTAATGGTAGCACTACCTTTTGATGGTAGTGAACTTTGGTACCACAACAATGGTATCAGGGATTCCGGTAGCACTTCCAACTAAAAAAATAAAATAAATGACTAATAATTAACATTAATTAATAAATTTAAATTTTTAAAACTAATATTAAAAATAAAATCCAATTCAATTAATTGTTCTCCACACAAATTATAAGTTGAATTATAAAATTATATTTCTTCTAAATAAAAAAAAGATTAAAAATAAAATCAAATATCCAAAAATAATCATTGAAACCTAATTAAATTTTAAAATATTTAAATTTAAATTTATATAAATTATAAATAAAATTATAAATTAAATCAAATTTCTATTTATCATATATTAATAAAAAACATTAAAAATTGGAATTTTGAATTATGAAAAACAAAAATAAAACAAATAAATTTAATTTTTTTTTCTTAAAAAATATACTTTATAAAAAATTCATGAAAGGATATGTACACATAATTAATAATTTAAAGGTAAATGTGAAAAATTAAACAATAAAATGATAACTAAAAAATAAATTTTCAATTTACTAAAGTTAAATTATTTGATTATTAAGACACATTAGATTAATTAAATCATCAAAATCGTAATTAAATGATGTTCTAAAATACCCAAATCAATGGATACATTAATCACCTAAGTAGATATGGTTTTTATAATTGATAATGTAGATAAAGGAGGCTTGGATTTAGAGGGATACTTCATAGTTTAATTCATGATTAGGAGGATATTTTTAGTCTAAGGAGGAGAATCTTGAGACATTTCCGACATTAGACAAGCGTTATTTCTCCAAGTGTTTAATTTATTTTATAATATTAGCATGCTAAATTAATAGAATTATAGAGATATGTTGGTTTTCATTTGAGAATCACAGTTTCTCATTATAATTCTTATTTTCAATCTATCATTATTGTTTAATCGTCATGTTTTACTGGCTTGATCACTTAGGGTAAAATTATTTGGAATGGGTGTAGTGGTAAATGTGGAAATCCATTATGATCACTATGGGGGGGGAACATAATTGTTTATTGTATTATTGGGACTTTATATATTATTACACTCATAATTTGTAGAAAATTAGAAATGATTTACCTTAAAATGGTTTTATATGAAACTATATGGGGATCTAAGGTAATAATTAAGAAGTCTTAAAGGGAGTCGATGGATCACTTGATGGATTATTTATCATGTTTTTTTATTCAATATATTTTATTGATAACTTTTGTGATATAATTTTACTAACCTAATCCCCCCACAATTTCAACTTTATCTTCTGAAAAAAAATATTATATCTATTTTCTCGGAAACACCTTATAAAGTTCTTGATTTATTTCTTCTATTTCATTTAAATTAGAGGAATTAAATAAAACACCAGTTCATTTTTAATCCAACTACATGGTAAAAAACTTGAAATTCATATCAAAAACCATGTTTCCTTTTTCAATTTGACATGTTATTCTCAGTTAATGTGTTATAGGGACCCCTCAGAATTATATGGCTATTATTATGCAATGAATCATTAAGAATGTTGGTTATCATTATTGTGGATAGTGAATATCTAAAAATTTGGATTATTTTCCATTTGATATAATAAAAATTGAGATAATATATACAATAAAAACATTTTTCGATTATATAGATACTCTCATTACACATCTATTATTCATACAGTTGTTGGTTTTATAGATGTGTGAGCATAAGTTGAACATTATTATAATTTTTTAATATTATTATATGAAATTTTAAGATATTTTCCAAGAATAAATGGTTGAACCACTGAAACATTTTTAGGGAGGAAATATTTTTCGATACAAACCTAATTAATGATACCATAGTTTGAAAATGGGACTATATAGAATTTTAAATTTATTTTGACTATATTAAGGTATTTTCAAATTCTATAAGAGATAATAAATTCATACTATATTATATTATAACATAATTCTAAAAATTAAATTTTTACATCATCACATGTATTTTATACTATCCTTAAATGTTATACTGTGAAAGGATATATAAAATTTACCTAATACTACATCCCTATTTTGTCATATGTTACACTTTATGGTTAGACTCCTTCCATAATACTTGAATGTGTAGGAAATGTATTGAGTTATTCAACAATAGTAAAATTTGTTTCACTCATGGGATGATATTAATAATGTATTCATCATGGGGGGTTTATCCCACTTAAAATACTATAGATTTGGGGACGATAATTACCATCATTGTTCAAAAAGATAATAATCCATTCCCTTAAGTATGAGAGAGGTGTATGGTGTACTTCAAATAATTACTACACAACTAATTTACATCCTCCTTATTTGTGATACTATTTTATGATGGATATACTATACTAGGGTAACGTATTGTTAGTATAAAAATGGATAGACACCATATAGATAATTAAATAAAAATGTTAAAGAATAAAAATAATATGATTTCATTGAATTTTCAGTAGAATGATATAAGAGGGATAATAAAAACTATTAATAAATTTTTTGTTTTAGGTGATAATAATCCATGGATTATGGATCTTCCTTAATAAATGAAAGTAATTAAGTCATCATATTAAGTGAATAGGAAAAATTGTTACTACTGTGAATTTTTTTTCATTAATTTTGATCATTTCATAAACATTTGAAAGCTATAAAACAATTTTTACGTTCCCCAATGGATGAGAAAATCTACATCGGAAATTATATATATAGGCTAAATGGGATGTTTAATTCATTCTCAAACGCATATAGTGCTTTATGCATGACCAATTCTAATATTTCGTAGATTTAATAACTAAAATTTATTCTATTTTTGTATTAATCTTTTAAATGAAAACAATAACAAAAAATATATTTTTTCACCCATTAAAATACAAATTTCAATAAAATCATCAATTTTATACATTATGTTAAGCTTACTCCAATAATGAAACTAATATGATATTAGATATCTTTTTTTTATTTAAATAATCAATATTTTATAAAAACCCTAGAAATATAATTTGGTAAGTTTATAAAAAATTATTAAAGTTATTTAATAAAAATCCCATGTAAAAAAATTTCTTAAGAAACATCCTTAATTTTACACCCATGAATTTAATAAAAATATAAGTATTGACAAATAATATCATGATAACAAACATAAATAATTCATTTGAATAATTTAGTTGTTTAAAAATATTAATTTCAATATTTAATTTTAAAAGTTATTGGATAAGATAGCTTTATGAAAAAGAAAATATTAAGAAACATCATTTAAAATAAGATGATAATTGAAGAGTTTTCTATTGTACCATTAATTTATGATTTTATAAGTACAATTAAAAGGAATACCTAATAAAATTTTAAGGTTCATGGGATACTTAAAATTCCATATGAATTTGAGGGAAATGCTACCTTCACATGCTTAATTTATTTAGGTGATAGCATTAAAATAGCTCCTTTAATAGTTTATAAAAAATAAGAAGTAGGAGTGTTAACTCCAATTAAAGTATCATTATAACATATAGATAGATATATCACATATACCACAAGTTTGATTCAATATTTATTTATGTGAAAAGTTTATATTTTCTATAAAATCTATAGTTACTTATATGGAAATATATAATAATTTTTTTTATGAAAATTGGATATATGTCCATAGTAACATGAGATGATATAATTTATGTTTCCAAATTTAATTTTACATTTTTCATCTACCAAGATAAATAAATTATAAATATTTTCCATCTATGAAAAATTCAAATATGTTAGAGAATTTTTTCTCTACTTATAATGTGGATAAAAATAATTATGGTTATATACAAGATCATATGATCATGGAGTTATTCATTTTAAGTGAAATAATTTAAGATATGGATGTAGAAAAAGGGTAATTAAAGGGAATGGTTTCCAAAGTCATGGTATTTTTCTTAATAAATAATATAGTAAACTAGTGGACATATTTGACAATGAAAAAAATATTGAATCCATATATTTAGTAACCACCTTCGTTATACATGAAAACATTACCTTATACACTAAATTATTCATACCATGTAAAATAATATATTTTCCCAAAAATTGATATCTTATTTGGAGGAATAATATGAAGTGAAATTTTTATAGTTTTTTAAATAAACATATGATAATCATCAAAGAAAGGTAATAATTCAATTCATATGCTTCCATAATATTTGGATAAAATATGATATTAATAAAACTATTGAGTGACCAAAAAGCTTTTATAAAAATATAATGGTAGTTATAAGTATTCAAATTATTATACTTGTATATTTTGGGATAAGATACCTAATATCAGATAGTGAATGGATTAGTAAAATTAATATACTACGGAATAAAGGTACAATTATAGTGGTTACAAGTCAATGTAATTAATAAATTTCCACAAAAAAATAGTAAAAAATTTGAGAGTGTGAATTGATTATAGAAAAATACACGTGTAAAAAAGGAAAGATAATTTTAATAGAGGCCTAGATTATCTTATATATTTAATTTGTGTTTTTAAAATTGTATTATTTGTCATTGTGGAGTTAAAATATTATATTTTAATGAAGATATATTATTTTGAATTATATGGTAGATAAATACATAGTGGTAAAATCACTATGTAATGATGAATATAATGTTCTTCAGGGACTATCCACAGTCATGGTGATTTTTTATTTTGATGGTTTATTGAAATAGAGTTCAATTATAATTATTTTGAGTGAGATTAATGTTATGGTCTATTAGTTGTGGTGTGGGGGAAAATATCTAAGATGTTTTGTTTCGGGGTATATCTTAATGGAATTTTTTCCTATCATAGAAAGTATGGAATCATCACTTTAATCTTTGAGGATCATAACAATGTGTTTTTGAGAACATTATATCATGGTGGTATCAAGTGTGCATCATGAAAACTATGAGCTTGGTTGGAGTTATACTATGATTCATTGTGGTTTGAGTTAAGAGATATTAATACTAAGATTAGGTCAATGTCATTTTTATGGGAGGGTTCAAACCCATTTTATGGTAGAAAACAACCAGTAAGGATGTATGGATGTGATGGTTTTTAAGTTTGGGGACCTTAAATCTTGGTTGATCGTGTTTCATTATTCTATTTTTTATCCTTCACCATGTCATGCTGATTTCCCTCTATTTTTTATCATAAAATTTATATGTCCTCCACTCATTGTCTTATTTTTTTCCTTTTCTCAAACACCATAACACTTTATTTTTTGTAATGGTTATATTGAGCATCATTGTTAATCATCTAAGCCCTATGTCTTGTGTAATTGATCATTTTATAACTATGGTTATCCTCTTATCTTTTTTTACTATTTAAATTTTTTATTTGTGTTGATGAGGTTATGGTAATCATTATATCTTTATATTTATAGAATTTGGTTGAGGGTTTGATAAGGGGTGATTTTTAATTATTTTTATAATTATTCTTATGTGTTTAGTAGAATTTTATTAGTAGTTTCTTCTCACATTCATGTCTATATCATCAAAGATTATGCTTAAGGTAATTTATTCTGATTATTTCCTTTTATTTTATTTTGTATGTAGAATTATCACACAATTTGTTCATTTTATGAAGAGATTTAATTATATTAACTAATATAATGAATCACACTAAAATTAATGAGTATAAGTGTATCTATTTCATCCATTGGTTGATCACTTGAATTTTTTGTCAACTTAGAATAAATTTTCTTAGAAACAGTTTTAGAATTCATATAAATTTGTTTGAGTTGAGTTTAATAAGTTTCATAAAACCTTTATGATTTGAATATGTTGGAATAGACCACACTACAAACACATAGGTCTCACTATGAATGGAGAAGTAGTTTGAGAAATCAATAATGAAATATAATGCATAATTTTATTTATTTTATGTTCATAAGTTTTTAAAAAAAATTGAAGAATATTTTCATTCCATGTAGAAGTAGCATCATGTTGTGATATGTTCAATAAGAAAAAACAACTGAAGTAATATTTACCTAATTATATTTTATAGAAATGATACATTAATTTAATTTTTATATATTTATTTGTTTTTTAAATACATATCAGATCACACCATAGATCATTATGTAAGGTCGTGGATCATATAGTAGTTCAATAATGTTAAAATTAAATCTCACATGTCTTGTTTCATGATAGGATTCTATGTCATTATTTATGTATTTCTAGAGAACTATAATAGAAATTATGGTTTGTCTATATCGGTAAGGTTTGTGATTTCTTTTTGAAACATTTATCATCTACCGATTTAAAATTAAATAGTAGATATTTTCATTGGAATTAAACATGTCTGTATTTGAAATAGAAGATTTTTATAGTTAATTGATGTTTGGAATTTTAATTTAAAATTAATATATAAAATTTTGGATATAGAATAATATTATTCTTAGTAAAAAGACATATATAAATATTGAAAATAGATTGAGTTTGAATATTTTAAAATATAGTGTATTAAATGTTAAAAATTATTTAATATTTATAATTTTTATGTGAACTGTGATTGGGATGAATTAAATTGAACATAATTCTTGTAAGATATAATTTTTTTTGTTTATCATTAATGATATAAATGTCAATATTGAAGTATCATGGAGAGAACACATTGTTGTATATTGTTATAATTTCGATTGATATCTTTGTGAGTGTGAGATACATGTTAATTTTATATTTTGTAACATTATTAAAAAGTATTGAATGTAATAGAGGAAGAGTTTATGGACCTTAATTGAGTATTGAGTTTATAATTAATTTTTAAATCACATATAGTGAAGTATTAATTAATTAAAACATCAACACAACATTGATATTTTCTACTTAGATATAGAACAGTGCGGGAGAACCAATTAAATTTTTTTTGTGATCCTGATTATTTAATTTTATACAAAAAATTATTTATTATGTGAAATCATTTTTACAAATTCAAATATTATTTTCCAATGTGAAAATAGCATCCAATTAATTTTGGGAAAAAATTAATTTTAGTGTACCCTATTGAACCCCCTCTCCCACTCTTTGGGGATTTAATGTGGGACCTCATGGTATGCCAATAAGTATCAAAGACATTGGTTATTTCTTAGGTAATCTATCAAAAAAGTATTCATGATGGAGAACACTATAAATTCAAAGGGAGTTCCCATTTTTAATGGTTTAAATCATCATGTATATAAAAAAACATAGTGAAATCATATATACAGTCTATTGGGTATGATGTTTATTTCGTGGAAGTTCATGGAATTAATGTATGTGATTACACAAAAATATATATTATGAATGTTGAAATGAGATTAATGAATTTTGTTTGAATGATCAATATTATTTGGTATGTTAATTTTCAAATCATATTTATATGAAAATAAAATATTTTCAAGCTACTAGAGGTATTTTGGGACTATCTTGTTAATATTTTTTATGGAGACATAAAAGTGAAGGATTCAAATTTATGGGTCATTAAAAACATATTTATTGACTTAGTCATGAGTTCAAGTGAAAATATTTGTAATTTCTTCAATAATATGAAAAAGGTGGTAGGATCTATTCATCATATCACCCATAATATGAAATAAACTAATTAATTAAAGACGATCTTGGAAATATTATCACCAATTTAAACTCCAAAATTCTGTTCACTTGAGGAATAAATATAGTGGAAGTTTCCATTCACCAGTTACACAACAAACCAGTAACATATAAAATGATATTAAAGATTGAAAGTACATTATAACACTCAAAAAATTAATTTAATTCATATTTGTGGAGAGGAAAGAGGTTAAATAAGATGATATTAAATAAGATATATATTGATTTCTTATCACCTACTTAAAGTAAGTTTAATATAAGTAAAGAATTATTTTAATTTAACTTACCTTTAGATTGGAATTGTTATGGAATGATTTAGAACAACTCAGGTGAGATTATAAAATGGTTTGATATAGAGGAATATGAGTTCGAATTCTACAAAAAAATAAAATGAATAATTTCTCCTACAAGAAAAATTAATTTATTAAATTCAAATGGAATAAAATTTCAAAGATATTCATTGGTTATAAAATAGTAAAAGATGTTAAGGAATATTATATATAAAGAATTTAAATTAAATATATATTTGATTAAGAGGATAACATGATGGAAATAGTGTAAAAAATAATCTGAAGAATAAAAGGATGATGATAAACTATTGTTGGTTTTTTATCTAAAGGTTGAAATGGAAATACATTTTGAGGATATATATCAAAATATAAATAAAATCAAAAATATTATATGATTTTAAAAAAAATCAATGAATTATACTGATGAACTTGATCTATAATTTTTTTTTCCTATGAAAGTTTTGGAAGAACTTGAAAGAAAAATAATACTTTAAGAAGTAATTAATTACAAGTTAAAATAAAGGAATAAAAAAATACCATTGATGATCATATTATTTCAATGAATGATAAGATTAAAAATATTGAACACATGAAAAATAAGTTATATATCAGAGATAAAAGTTTGCATATAAAATTAAAATAGATGGGTTAAGGGAAAAGAAATATTTTAGGAAGGTTTAAAATGATGTTTTAAAAAAAAGGGTGAATGTGGAATAAATATTTTTAATAAATTATTGAATTCTCAGAGACACAATAATATGGTTAAAGGTTTTCCTATTTAACTGGAAGGAATAAAAAATGAGAACTAAAATTGATAAATTAAAAATGTAGGTAGGTGAAAGTTGAACATTCTCAACTCTCAGGATCTTTAAAATAATCAATATATTTTTATGAACATGAGATATGTAGGGAAATTGTAGTAACAATATATTTTCTCAAATTAAGTGTTAATTCTATAGATATTTACGACAAAATATGTCTTACTTTTTTGAATCTAAAAGTTACTTGAGAGAAGAAACCTATAATAGCATGGACCTCACTGATCTATTACTTTTTCAAAATCCAATGTTTTGGGTGTTTGGGGAGGCAAGTATTGCTTATTTCAAAAGTATTACAACATTCTAGTTTTTTTATCTGTGATTTAGAAGTTAGTGAGTCACGTTAACAGATTAGAGTTTGTAGGTTGGCATTGGTAGCTCTCATTGGTAGCTCAACTCTAGTGACTCGGTGTGTCGATGAATTGGGGAGTTGGTAGGTTGAGGCGTTGGTAGGTCGAGGTGTCGGCACATCGAGGTTTTAGTTTGTCGAGGTGTCGGTAGGTCAAGGAATCGGTAAGTTGGGCATCGGTAGGATTGAAATTGGTGAGTGGTGTCGGTGGTTGGGGTCAGTGATTGGTTTTAGTGACACATGTCGGTTAGTCATTTTGGTGAATCAAATAGGTGATTTAGGTTTCGATGACTAAATGTCGATGACTCATGTCGACGACTCACCCATCGGTGAGAGGTTTCTATTTTTTTCCCAGTTTTCTAGTCTCCCCCTCCTAAATTTTGTTTATTGTAAATCGAGATTAATTATGTGCTTGAGCACATCTAAAGTCATTTCAAAAGATTTTAATTATATATTTAATATACTAATTCTATCGAGACGTTGGAATAGTTAAAATGTGTGGTCTTGTCCACAATCTAACTTTAATGAACCATGATACCATTTATTTTCCTTTGATTTAGGATCAGACTATTCTAAGTCGAGACCTTATCTTTCCAGTGTGTTTCTGTTTACTCTTGGTGCGCCTATAACCTTTCACATGAGCCTCAGCCCGGTTAGTAAGGACATGGAAAGTTCATCAATGATACCCAAGATCAAATTCTGTTAGGGACATATTTCATGGTGTTATAGCAGTATAATAGAAATTATTGTTTGGTACTGTAGTAGTTGGAACTATTCATCTGTCTGGGCCTTCAGGACACCAATTTTGTCCTCGGGTTCTGAAAGGCCTTTGGGCCACCAAAGGCCTTAAAGATAGTTATCTCTCACAGCCTTTAGTCCACCTCAAAGCCTTGAGGGCACCCCAAGGCCTTCACAACACATGAAAAATGCAATTGAAACTAGTCATATTTTAAGGGATAAGGCTCAAGATGAGAATTCATAGAAGGCACATTCACTAGAGCAGAGCTGATCAGAATTAGAAGATTGAGAGGGTATGGAATGGCCCCCAGTACTAGGAATGTGTAGCTCTACACTTGAAATCTAGCTAACTTGTATTGTGAAGGTGGAGTTCTAATCAAGACATTTTCTAGGAAGGGAATGTTTCAAGTTGCCTTGTCCATGTGATTTAATCTAAGATATATGGGTCATGTAATTGACACTTAAGCCTGTAGGCCTTATAGGGGTTCCCTCTCACCATTGAGAGGGTAATTATCATATAAATAAATAAAAATGGAAGGCATTTAATCCTTTCAGGTAGGCCTAGATCCTTTCTTCCTGATGGAGTTGTGCGCCTTTGATATAGCAGTCTGTTTAGTCTTTCCCTCGGAGTTTCTCATACTTCTTGTGCGACCAATTCTTTTTGGCACAAGGAGGAATTGTTGATCATTTGTTGTTCCTAGTAGGGATTCCTTCATCTCTATTTGAATTGTGTATCATGTGGGGTGGGTATTCTAATTTTTTCTTGTGAATATGTTTTGATAATTGGAAACAAAGTAATTAATAATGGGAATGGAGATGGTGATGATGTTTTTTTTGTTTTATCTATTATCTCTGATCCAGATTGTGAATTTTGATTCATTTATAACCTTTGAAAATCATGTTCATTGGTGGTATTTATTTTCGCACCATATTCATAGATACATGTTTTTAATATTCTGTTAAATAGATGTGAACATAAATACTTTATTAATCATGTATACCAGATTAAATAAATGTATTTCCGAGGAATGAACTTATTTTGTGATCACCCTGGATAATGAAAGAGTAATTAAGGAATGATGGTTGCTAAATTGGAATACACATTATTGTTCTGGGTGTCTGTGTGTTGTGTATGGATCTGTTCGACCATGTGCCTTGTTCTAGTCATGTGGTGTTGTGAATGGGAGTGTGGTTGTGTGTATGGGGTGGTACGGGTGGTGTAATGCTATATCAAGTGTAGAGATTGGGTGATTTTGGAATGGATGGCTTTTCATGTAATGGGACTGCATCTAGGAAGTGGTTTGGCAATCGGGATGCAATTTCACGTTCTATTATGTCTATATTTTTGAGTGTGATGGGTGTGGTTTTGTTGTGAATCTGGGATACTGAGTGTGGAAGTAATGAGTTGTGTTGGGGGATTTTCTTGTTGAGAGGAAGGATATGGTGTAATTACATAGAATAGTGATGGTGGAAGTGGTTGAAAGGGTGTTCAAGAGAGGGGAGTTTGCAATGGTACTACAAGCTAGGCGAGTTTGTTTCACTAGATATGGTGTTTTGATTTTTCATTAGGGCCATCAAGGATGGTCTTAAATTGCATGGGACGTTCACACATAGTTACCAAAAACATTTTAAAGTATGTGTAGGTTATGATGTTCTTTTGATATGACGTGTTTGGTAGTTTCTCGGGTAGGGATGGAATAAATAAATAAATAAATAAATTGATAATACAGAATGATAACAAGTTAAAAAAATTGGTTGGGGGCATGTTTCGAGTTGTGTCTTATAGTGAAGTGGCGTTCATTTTTCGACTTATAGAATTGATCATCATTCGTGGGGATATGTGAATTTATGGTCAGAATAAGAGAAATATTGATGTGGGTGGGTTGTTGTTTTAAAAACCCATAGGTTGGATAAGTGTTTGGTACCTATATATATACATGTAGTTCCTTTTGATTTCTATATGCACCCCACCCGTGTGGAGCCCTACATGCCAAACAATCCCATTTTTATGGGGGAGGGTGTCCTTTCTAACCATCCTAGCAGGAGGATTGAAAGTTGCATATTGGATATTCTCTACTCTTCCTAGGAATTAGTAGCCCTAGACTCTTCGTCAAGGTTGTTGTGAGATTATGGGAACCAGGTGTCTGCAGAATATGTGTTCTTACCAAGTGTCTTAGAGATGAGATAAATTCTTCTTCCTACAGGTGTCTTCAGTATGAGGTTGTGGTTTTGGGGCCTAGGTTTCGGTTTTTGAGATGTGATGTTGTTGTGACCTATATTTTTGAGAGTAGGATGTGGTATGTGGACCAAGTGTTTGAGGGAAGGTTGTGACAATGGGTCTTGTGGAATAGTATGTTTACATCGAAACTTTCAACATTAGGGATGAGTAGTTAACCAATGGGAAGTGGTGCGGGGTACCCAAATATTTATGTTCATACTACTTTACTTTTACATGACTTGCGTTGTTTTGTGAGTATTCGATGGGGAGTTTGGGGGTGGATAGTATACCTAGATAGGTGCTTTTGAGTTTCTGTTGATTTCTCCCAGGGGAATTAGTATGATTCTATCACATTGGCATAAGTGAAATTTTATTTTCCTAATGAGTATACCTGTACTATCACCCTATATATATAATAGATTCACCTTTTTAGGGAGATTACATGGATTGTGATGGACCTTACTAGCTTGGGTGTTAGGATAGTTATTGTGTCACTTATTAGCTTTGTTCTTTTGGTATTTACATTAGAGATTTTCATTTTATTTCTATAAAATATTCCTTAAACATGCATGTTGGATGGATTTTGGTTTCTTTTATATATCTTCCTTGGAGTTGTTTGATTTTGGTTTATCTTATCACCTGATCATGGTTACTATAAAAAGTGTAATGCCTCCCATTTTTGTGATATTTCTATACTGTTGGTTTTGGTCTCCACCCCAGGGCCAACTAGTGGTAGGAAATGGAAATCATAATCTATTTTTCATCTTGAAGAAGGATGGTCATTACACTTTGGTATCCCTTCCCTCATCTTGGAGAATGAGGTTCATGACAGAATGGTATCAGAGGCGATGGTTGAGAGATTGGATGGAGTTTGGAGTTAGGCCTAGTGGGGGTTGCATGGGATGGTAGGGTAGGAATTTTAGGTGATCTTAGTGTGTGATATAGGCCAGGGAAGACAGGCTAGGACATGGGATTTTAGGGCCCCCTATGATCCGATGTGAGGAATCTAATATTACCAAAAAAAACTAAGTGAGACTACACCATTTGAGGGGATAGAGACACTAGGAAAGGTAAGTGAATCATTATGATTTTTTCTTATTTTTTGGGTGTTTTGATGAAATTTAAAATAAATAATCAGTTAAAATGAATCTGAAACAAAATTCCACATTACTTGATCTTAGGAGATCCATTATTTACATTTTAGTTATGGAACTTTGTCATCATCCACGAGTGTATTAGTATGTGGAGGCCTATTAGGCCAATCCACCTAATCAGTGGAGGGTTGATCTAGATGAGGATAGAAATAAGTTGTAGAAGATACTTCATGCTTTCAAGTGGTAGACTCTGGGAAAGTACGAAGGTAGTGTTTCAGATACAAAGACAAAAAGTTGGCTTGAGGAGCTGGTGATAACTTTAAGATTGATTTGGGCTCCAACAAAGTGCTAGGTTCCATTGGAAGTTAGTTATATATGGGGAGATTCATATCAATGTTGTATGGTCTATCTAGGGAAGTGTAAGTTGACCAATGTTTTTTGGGATGATTTTGTGGAGTTCCAGGTGTAATTTCATTTTTTGACCTAGAAGGATAAGGAGATACATGAGCTACTATTCCTCAAGCATGAGAGTATGTTGGTGTGGGAATAAGGGATAATGTTGAAGGATATCCTTCTCTATGCTCTAGATTTGTTTCCGTATGAGGATTCATGGGTGAGATGATTAGAGGATGCACATCATCTTTCCCTTTAGTACATAGTTACTTCGTTCACCTTGCTGAAATGCTTAAAAGTTTATAAGATTGTTTAGGTTGTTTAAAGGATGAAATCATGAGTATTTTTACCACGAGTGGGATCCATTTGAGTTCTTAAAAGTGGAAATATGTTATTAGTAGGTCTCCAATGTCAGGACCTTACTTTTTTTGTCTAGTGGGGAGATGACCCTAGCAGTTTCAGTTCTGACCTACAAATCCTTTTCTCTTCCTATAATCATGTGACCAAGGTGTTTCACTTGTGGATTCCATGGTAACCTTCATAGTCAGTTCCAAGTTTGAGATTAGAATGGTGGATGTGGGTATGTTCATCACCCACCTTAATAGCAGTTGTTGGACAAGCCATTTATGTAGTAGAGAAAGTAAGATCCTACTCTACCAAGTGGAGATGGGGAAAGAAGAGGCTGACCTTAGGGTGTTCCTCATGGACCTTGACCCAAAGGTGGTCGAGGAGACTCTTCACAATAGAGGTGAAAGATATATGGGTGTGGTCAGTTTCACACCATAGAGGCAGTAGTTCCATCAAGGTCAGTGATCTTTCAAGGTATGATCAGCTTGTTTAGTACTCCTGTTTTCACCCTATTTGATTCAGGAGCTTCGCACACCATTGTTTCACCCGGTCTATCCCATGCCCTCAAACAAGACATAGAGATACATTTCATGCCCTTGGTTTTGATTACATCATTCAAAGGCCATAATAGCTTATTTGATGTGGGTTTGGGTATGTATACTGATGTTGGGGCTGCATCTGTCCAATGTGGATCTCTTTATGATATAGTTGTAGCCATACGATATCATCCTTGGAATCGACTTGTTTTTTTTTCATGAATGCTATCATAGAATGCTTATAGAGGAGATTTGTTTTCAGATGTAGATGGCCAACAAGTGGATTTCGTTGGTTATCAAATTTGTCTAATGGGAATTCAGTGTGTGAATCCCCTTTTTTCCTTATTAGTTGATATTTTAGTGGAATCGGTGGATGCTGAGATGGTGGAGGTTTCAGGAGTTTTTTGGGAGTTATTGGGTGTTTTTTCTAAGGATGTTGTGACTCTAACCCATCAATGTGATGTTTAGTTTGAGATGGAATTGTTATCCAGTGCTTCTCTGATTTCAATGGCTCATTATTCGATTACACTTTCTATGATGTGGGAGCTAAGGATTCAGATTGATGATCTGATGAAAAAGGGATTTATCTAGCCCAGTGTGTTGCCATGGGGTGCTCTGGTCTTGTTCACTTTGAAAGAATAGGGTGGTCTGAGTATGTGAATAGACTACCATAGGTTGAAATAGATGACGGTCAAGAACCTTTACCCTCTCTCGAGGAGAGTCAAAATTTTCAACTATCTTAGGAGAGAAATATGGTTTTCCAAGATCGATCTACGGTCTAGGTATCTTTAGTTGTTGGTGAAGGGGGGTAATATCCTGCAGACTAATTTCATGTGTATTCATATGAACTTTTAGTTCGTGGTTTTTCCGTTTAGTGTTACGATTTTACCATCTGTGTTAATGGGACTTACGAACTCCATCTTTCAAGTGGTCCAATACAGGTTCATCATTTTATTCATCGATGACATTTTGATATACTCAAATCTAGTGGATAAGAAAACTGAGCAAATCAAGACTATTTGGATGTTCTCTAATTCCACCAACTCTATAGAAAATTGTCCAAGTACATGCTTTGGACATGGGGTTCTACTTATTTGTACATGTGGTGTCTCATAAAGGTTTATCAGTGGACCCATCGATGTTCAAGGAATTATTTTCGTGTGAAGCACCATGAATTTGGAATATGTTCATAGTTTTCTCGGTCTGGTAGGTTATTATTGGACATTTATGCCTGATTTCTCTTGAGTAGTTTCTCTATTGAATGTTCTAACTATAAAAGGACAAGATTTTATATGGAGCAAGAAGTGTTAGGCGTTGTTCAGTTATCTGAAGGAGAATCTAGTCGGTGCCCCAGTGCTCAGGTTTTTAGAGTAAGGGGTGATTTTGATGTGTTTTGTGATGCTTCCTATTTGATCTTGGGGTGTTTTTTTGATGTAGAAACGTGGAGTGATATCTTATGGTGGTAGGCAATCACATCCCCCTCAAATTAATGATGCCACCCATGAACTAGAGCTTGCAGTGGCCATGTTCACACTAAATTTGTAGTGATATTACCTCATTTGGGAATGGTGTTTGGTATTCATGGATCACAAGAGCTTAGGGAACATCTTTTCCAAGTGAGATGTGAACTTACGATGGTTGGGGTGGATAAATTTTCTCTATAATAGTTATTTTGAGATCTCATGCACCTCAGTAATGTGGAATGTTTTGGATGATTTCTTGATTACGAAGTCATAGAAATATGTAGTTCAAGGATCTAAGGATACCTAGAGGGTGATGGAGTATTTGGCTTCCTTACACATAGATATAGGAACAGATGATTGTAGAGGAAATCTATTTTAGAGGATAGTGTAGTATTATCTAAGGTAACAGGTGGAGGAGTCTTAGTGGGGAGACTCGGAGGCAGATGTGATGTGTGATCACATTGACTAGGGTGATGCTTTTTATGGATGGTTGGAGGACGGTTAGTATCAGGTGATGTTATGTGGAAATATTTTTGTTCTGGTAGTGATGTGTGAGGTGGTTCATGGTGATTTTTATACATCACCCTTGGCATTAAACCTAGGAGATTACAAGATGTACCATGGCTTAAGGGAGTAATTTTGGTTGCTCAGGATGAAGAAGGAATTTGTGATGTTTTTGTAAAAGTGCCTAGTGTTCTAGTAGGTGAAGGTTGAGCACCATGTTCCTAATGATTTTTTGCAGCCCCTATATGTCCCTCAGTGGAAGTGGGGTGACATCTCAATGGATTTTTGTCATAAGACTACCTAGGGATCAGGGACGATAGGAAGATATGTGGTTAGTGGTGGATTAGATTATAAAAATGACTCAATTATTATCGATTAAATATTCAAGTGCGGTGGATGCCTTAAAGAGAAGGTAGGTGGATGAAGCAGTGCGGCATTGTTGAGTCCTGAGATTTATTTTCTAAAATGGGGATGTGTGTTTTACCTCATGATTCTGGATGGGATTGATGTATGTTTTTGATACTCAATTACTCCTCAACGTTTCCTTCCACCCTCATATGGATTGATAGATAGATTTGACCATCCATATTTTTTAGGACATGCTACGAGCATGTGTCTTGGACAACAGTGGCTCTTGGGTGTGACATTTTCTCTTGGTAAAATTATCATACAATAATAACTACCACTCTTCCATTGGTATGGATTAGTTTGAATCTTTATATGGCATGTTTTGTTTTTCTCCCTTATGCTGGATAGATGTTGTGGAGGAAACTATTCATGATTCAAAAATAGTGTTCAGTTTGACCAAGAAGGTGCAGCTTATCCATGAGAAGATGAAAGAATGATAGGACCGGAAATAGTCGTATGATGATTTAAGGAAAAGGCCTTTGGAGTTTGATGTTGGGGACCATGTGTTCTTGAATGTTTTCCTTCAATGTGGAAAACATAGGTTTGGCCAAGGGAGAAATATTTTCCCCAGGTTCAGTGCACCTTTCGAGGTTTTGGGGTGAGTGTCTAGGTGGCATTTCAGTTGGAGTTACAGCCAAAGTTAGAGAGAATCCCCAACGTCTTTAATATCTCCCCGCTTTTTCAGTGTCTTAACGATGACTCCCATTTCATTGACTGGGGGAGTTGGATAATGAGGATGACACAACGTTCAGGGAGCATCCATTGTAGATCCAGAATCAGTGGGAGAAGGTGGTGTTCCATTCCATTGGTTAATGCATTGTGGAGGCATGGTGGCCTTGAGGAGAGTCTTTGGGAGAAGAAAACACATATGTGTTCCCCATACACAGAGTTGTTTTGAGTTTTTCTTCTGTTTTGTTCTCTGTGATGTAATGATAAAACATTTTTTTTTATGAGATCAGTGGTTTCCTTATTCCATAATGTGTGAAGAAGTCCAAAAATGTGAAAATAGGGATACAGATTCCTAATTGTGATGCATTAATTGAGATACAATGAAACCCGTGTGGGTGATTTAGTGTCACCTAGAGTAGATATTATCATGACATGGAAGATGTAATTCCATAATTCTTGTGTCCGAGTAGTTGGGGATTGAGTGGGGTATCTTGTGTATTTTTATTTTAGAACATGTGGGAGGAGGTTTTCTTGGATATTGATGTTTCACTCAGTCTTTTGAACAACATCGAGTGGTTTTTCCATGAGAGGTATCTTACAGGTTGGTTGTTCAGACCCCTCCTTCTTAAGGGTTTCATTTTGAATTATAGAGGGAGAGAATTGTTTGAGAGGTATTTGATGAAATTTCCCAGACCTCCTCGATCAATTTCATTTTCAAAATATAATTTTTAGGGTGTTTTGGGAGGCAACAATAGATCAATCCATGAGTTTACCAAATTTTCAATTTTTCTATCAGTGGTTCAGGTGTTGGTGAGCACATCAGTAGCTCGTCATTAGTATGTAGGTGTCGGTATCTTGAATTAGTAGCTCAGTGTCAGTGATTCAGGGCAACCATTAATCAGGGTTTCAGTAGGTCGAGGAGTTGGTTAGTCGAGGCATCGGTAGGTTGAGGTGTTGATTGCTTGGGCATCAGTAGGATGAGCATTGGTGAGTGGCATCAGTGATTGGAGTTAGTCATTGGAATATGTGAGTGGAATCGGTGACTATCATTGATGAGTGGAGTCCATGACTCATGTTGGTAACTCACATCAGTGAGTCAGGCGTCGATGAATCATTGTCTATTACTCGCTCATCGGTGAGTCATTTCCAATTTCTCTCAGTTTTTTCAGTTTCACCCCTCCTACATTTTATTCGATGTAAATTGAGTTTAAATCCATGATTGATATCTTATAAGGGTGTTTCAAAGGATATTTATAATATCTTTAGTGTCCTAATTATCTCAAGAATTAGAAATAGTAAAACTACATGTTCTTGACCATGATCCTAATTTAATGGGCCTTTAAACCATTTCTCGTCCATTGTTATGGGATCTAGATTTTCTAATCTAAGACATTATCTTCCCAATATGTTTCCATTTCCTGTTAGTGCACATAGAACCTTTCTTCCATTAGTATTTTTGTGCTTGTTCTAGAGTAGTCTATTCAAGTTTTCCATGGGATTTTCACTTACTACTTATGTGAGACACTATTTTTTCAAAAAAGGAGGAATTTTTGATTGTCTTTTATTCCAGATAGGGATTCCATTGTTTCTCTTTCAATTGTGTATCCTACAGGGTGGGTATTCTTATTTCTTCTTGTGAATATGGTTGGATCCTTGTAAAATAAGAATTAAATAAGGCGCAGGGAGAAGTTAATAATGTTTTCATTGTTTTTTATGTAATCATTCATCCAAGATGTGAATTGTGTTGGCCATAAGCCCTATGAAAATAATGTTCATCGGTGGTCTCTATTGGGGAACCATACTCAAGAATACTTATTTTTAATATTCTGTTGAATGGATATGAACATAAAAACATGATTAATCACATTTACCCAGTTAAATAAATTGATGCCCCATGAATAATCTCATTCTATGAAAACCCTGAATATTGAAAGTGGAATTAAAGAAAGTGGGATGCTAAATTTTAATACACCATACTATTTTGTTTGGTTTTTTTACTTTGTATTGATCAGTTTGACCGTGTGTTTTTTACTGGTCATGTTGTATTGTGGGTGGGAGTGTGGTTGTGAGTTTGGGGTTGTACGGGTGGTGTAATGGAATCTTAGGATGAGAGATCAGTTGATTGTGAAATATATGAACATTTTATGCAGTAGGAATACATCTGGGAAATAGTTGAATAGTGGGGATGCATGATCGGTTTGTGTTACATTTAGTTTTATGGTTGTGTTGGGTGAGAGGTTATTGTGAATTGGGGATACTGAGTGTGGTAGTAATGAGGTGTGTTTGGGGTTTTTCCTATTTAGAGGAAGGATATGATAGAATTACATTGAATAACGATGATAGTAGGGTTTAATGAGTGTTCAAGAGAGGGGAGTGTGTAGTGAGACTGCTACATGGGTGACTTTTATTTCACTGAATATGGAGTTTTCCATGTAGTAGGTCTATCGAGGAAGGAATTTACTTATGTAGGCATTTCAAAAATAGTTTTCTGGTACTTTTTGAAGTGTGTGTTGGTTATTATGTTCTGGCGGTATAATGTATTTTGTATTTTCTCAGGTAGGGATTGAATAAATAAAAAAACATGATAATGCAGAATCACAACTGGTTAAAAGAATTGGATGGGGGAATGTTTTTGAGTTTTTGGATTATAATGAAGCAGTGTTCACTTATCGACCTATGTAATTGGTCACCATTTGTGGTGGTACATGCATGTAGGGTTGGTAGAAAGGTCCCTTTTGGTGTGGGATTGTTTTTGTTCTAAAAGTCTATAGGTTGTGTTGAGTGTTTGGTAACTATATATATATATAAACATGTAGTTCCTTAGGATTTCTATATGCCCCCAACCATGTTGAGAACTATATTTTGAACAACCCCATTGTTATGGGTAGGGTTCCCTTTCCCAACATCCTAGTGATAGGATGGATGGATGGTTATTACCTCTTCTCTTCTACCTCTTCTAGGCATTGGTAGCTCTAGACTCTTCAAGCCAGTTGTGCTGCGGTTGTGAGGCCCAGGTGTCTATGGAAAAGGTGTTCTTACCAGGTGTATTCGGGATGAGGTATGTTTTAATTTTCCCTTGTTTCTTCGAGATGAGGTTGTGGTTTTGTGGTCTATGTGTCTGTGGGCAGGATGTGATGTTGTTGTGGCCAAAGTGTTTGTGGGAAGAATGTGGTATGAGGACCAGTTTTGTGCGGGATGGTTTCAACAATGGGATTCGTGGAAGAGCGTGGAAGAGTCATTACATTCTCTATTATGGATGGAATGTTAACCAGTGGGAAGTGGTAGGGGTACCCAAATATCAATGTTCATCCTACATTACTTTTCTATGACTTGTGTTGTTTGGTGATCATGCCTTGGTGTGGTTAGGGTGGATAGTATAACTTGTTAGGTGATTTTTAGTTTCTTTTGTTTTCTCATAGGGGAATTATTATTATTCTTCCACTTATGCATGAATGAATATGGGTTTTCCTACTGAGTATACTTGTATTCTCACCGTACGTATATAAAAAAATTCAGTTTTTTTGGGAGATTACGTGGACCGTGTTGGACCTTACTTGGTCGGGCATCGGTATATTTGTTATTTCTCTACTTAGATTTGTTTTTTTATGTTTACTTTGGACATTTTCAATGTAATTTGAGTATCTTTACTTTATACATGAATTTGGGAGGGATTTTGGTATCTTTTATATATCTTCCTTAGAGTTTTTTGAGGTTTATATATCTTATCATCTGATCATGGTTATTATAAAAAGTGTAATACCTCCCATTTTTGTGACATTTATATACCCATGGTGTTGGTCACCACCTGGGGCCTACTGTAGTAGGACTCTGGGGTCATTATCTCTTTTTAATCTTAATGAAGGAAGGTAAGAAAACTTTTCCACCCCTTCCCTCGTCAAGAAGAATGAGGGTCATGAAAAAACCATTGGTAATTGAAAAAGGATATGTGAAACATATCCTACATACTAGAATAGAAAATCAATATTAGGATATTATTTTAACTATTAGAACACATAAATATATATATATATTAGAATAATAATTTGTGTTTTTTCATATGCAATTCAATGGAGAATGGATTCAAGGCAATGTAGCTCAGTTACACTGTGAATTAAATTTATTCTACTTTTGAATGAATTGTTTTATTTTATTTTTTATATAGGGGAGAATAGAAAGAGATCAACACACATCTTAACTCATTATGTAATCTTTTTGAATGAGGGGAAGAAAATTTAGAAGGATAATATGGCTGAAATTTACATCAAATATACAAATTATAGTATAATGTGAATATTAAATAGTTGGTTCTCATCCCACATAATGGGTAACATGATTCATATTAAGTATATAAAAGTATGTGTTTGTTGAAAACTTCATAAATTGTAATTTGATATCTTTGAAGATAAAATAGTGTGGAATAAATTATTGGTATGTGATAAACTAAGGTATCAAGAAGTTATCTATGTAGATGGATTGAGACCTAACCTTTTGAGTGTCAGTCAACTCTATGACTCTGGAATTGAGGTTACGTTTACCAAAAATGATTCATGATTAAAGGGATGGATGTAAATTATATCATTAATGTATATTGGACTCATGAAAACTTATTCTAAGTCTATATGAATTAAAACACAAGATTTTTTATTATGAAATAGTGAAATATCTTATGGAACTATGGTATAGGAAACATTCATGTAAAAATCTTGGAGAAAATATCCAATATTAAATAAATAATGGACATAGAAAAACTAATGTAAGACAATTAAATTAAATGTGATTTTGTTATATAAAAAAATATAGTTCAAAATACATTTCTACAAATAGAAAAATTAGTATCAAATATTCATAATCGAGTCTACACCAATATGTGAGGTCTAATTAGTTAGGCTAGATCTTTTTGTGACAATTATTTCAATATATTTTTTGAATACTTCAATATTATGAGAAAAACTATATTTATCCGGAAAAATTAAGAAGTGATGGATTAAATAAATAGGATCCAATAAAGGATAAAATATGAAACCATAATAACAATAAACAATCTATGATTATATAATGGAACAAATAACATGTCTTTTTAGGAAGAAAACTATCTTGAAAAAAATATTATTAAACATTAGGTATCTTTAGTGATTACTGTTCAATGTTATGGAGTCATTGAAATAAGAAATTATAGGGTAAAAATATGGATAATACATTATTAATTTAATGTGAAATCTCTCACTTCTATTGGAAATAACTTATGTTATTGGTTTTGTAAAGTCATAATAGATCATTACTTAGTCCTAGAGTAGATAATATGCCATAAGAAAATTTTAATTTAAGAAAGACCACATTGATGCATATTAATGTTTTTAGATGAAAATCTTTTCATGTGAAGTAATATAGAATTCCAAGAAAGTATGGTGATGCTGTAGATAAAGAAATATATCTTTGATATTCGTCAAATATTAAATCTTATAAAATTTTCAACAGAAGGCTCAAAAATATTTTTTAAATCAATGATGTGAAGGATTTTCAAAATAAAAAAGATCATTGATGAATTTATCTCGAAGAAGAAGTATATAAATATGAATAAGATTTTAAATTTGATTTGGGATAATCCTTGATTCCAAAAATTGATGATTATTCTGATGTTAAATAAATAGAGGAGAAATATAAATATGTGAGTCAATATCTGATTTAAACAAGATAATGTATAGGTTGTATTGTTCAAAGAAATATTTTTGGAGATAAATATTCTCTAAAAAGCCATCTTGAATGAGGATAATGGGTAAAACTACTCTATTACCATAGGTAGAACCAAATTATTTTTAAAGAGGTAGAAAATGAGGAATCATGGGAGGAATACATGGAAAGTAGTTTGACCAAATACAAAATAATGAAACATTGGATCTTATGGGTAGACTAGGAAACCATAATGTTATTGGCACAAATTGGGTCTTCATAAACCAGCTTGACGGACATGGAAAAGTGGTCTAGAATAAAATTTGGATTCTTATTTCAGGGTTATTTATATGATCAAGGAGTTATTTTTGAGGGAACATTCTCTTTGGTGGAAAGAATATAGTCTAATAGCTTTACCAAGAAGTGTTTATTTAAAATAATTTTATTTTTTCAAATTTATGAAAATGGATTTTTCTTTAATTGAGGCTTGAATGAATAGATTTATACAATATAACTGGTTGGATTTATTATTTTTGATGATGGTATAAAGGATTTAAACTGAAAAGGGATTTTTATTGACTAAATACATAGCCTCATACTTGGAATGATTGATTAGATTATTATCTGAGAATGTCATAATCCAGGATAAGAGAGGTTAATCATATCCTATATGGGAGAATTTGAAATGGGGAATATTTAATCGTGAGTATGTATGGGGATTATATCATACTAATAGGTATCAAGTATAATTTAGTTGAAAAGTTTCCTATATTATTACATTCTGAGTTAGTGAATTTAATGATTAGATAATTGGGACATTTTATTAAGTTATAAGTTCATCAATATAGTGTAAATGAATTCATGTCAATGTTTAAGTATGAATAATAATTGTTAAATAAGTTTATATTGGAAGAGTGAAAACATATCTCAACTCTAATAAATGTTAGAAAAAACATAGAAAACCTAAGGACAATAGAGATTAGTATCTACTCCATATACATGAATTATTGAAAGTTTAATCTATATTATAGAAACAAGAACGGATATATTCTATGCAATTCTATTTGAAGAACTTTTTTAGTGATGTATAAATGAATAAAAAATTGTCGAAGTGTAGAGGATTTCTAATTACTTCCCGGGAAAATTAAATTATGGTTTTTTATTCATGGATAAATAATTTCTTGAGTTTTTTTCTTCTGTACACATAGACTGGTATAGGGATATTATGGGTAGAAGGTCATCAAGTGGTGGATATTTCCTTAGTAGAATAAACTATATTGTTTGGATGTGTAAGAAATATGATAGTGTATTATTAAGTATATTAGAGGAAGAGTATAATTTATTTACAAATGATTGAATGCATTTTATGTATTGGTATTTGTAATACCCCAAGGGAAGTGGTGAAAAAACACATATTGATCTAGTGTGATACAAAATGTTCCATTTAGTTAATAAATAATTCAGTAAAACACTCTACATCAAAGGAATTGATATTTTATATCATTTTACAAAGGAGAATTTAGAGTAGAATATTTTGGAACTAGTGTTTAATGGAACCTAACAACAAGTCACAGCTGACTTTAACAACACATTTTCCACATATGTATTCACGAATCATCAATTAAACCTTATAGTTCGACCAATATCTTCAAAATAAGGATGTTTATTTTACCCCACTCCCAATTGTATATAATTCATTAAACTAATATTATTTTTATTATTGTTCTTTGTTTTTTATTGGGAATAAAAAGATAGATGGAGACACTATCTTTGGAATTAGTTACATAATAATATCAATTAAAGTAAAAATAAAACAAATACTGTAAATAACTATTTTTATTATTTTCTACAATGATAATTGATCCACATTGTCTTATATAATTTTCCAACAACTCTTTGGTAAGGATTGTAGTTCAGAAATATCATAGTTTAATCCCTTTGGATTTTATTAATGGGTGTGAAAACATTAAGAAATAGAATTCATGATAATGATTATAGGAGGGGCCTAGAATCTTTTAATAATATATATATATATATATATATTTTAAATAATAAATGGTATATTTAAAACAAAATCAAATGGGGGATATTTTTATAACAAAAGGTTGATCAGTTAGATTTATTTTAAACCCATGACATTTTTTAAAAAATAATTTTAAAATTCATTTATATTTTTTTGAATTGAGTTAAAAAATATTGGGAAAATTGGAATGATTTAAATATAAATAATTTTTAGGAAAATTTCATTCCTGGAAAATTGTAGTTCTATTGTGAATTGAGTAGCGGTCTGATAAATCATTAATGGCTTGTAATTCATAAGATTATTCATTTTTGGTTTGTAAGGTTTTACACATTGTTTTTTTGAGAAGGATATTTTTTTACACATTTTAGCAGAAATTTCATGATGTGATAGATTCAATCATTAAATATAATTGAAGGAATAACATTGTGAATTTCTTCCACAGAAATTTTAAAGGCTTTAAATTCATAATTTTATTGTTTTGTTGAATAAAATAAAGTCACACCCCATAACATTATGTCATTGAGTGACTGATCTAATGTTTTAATAATTTAAAAAGTAAAAAAGAAATTATAACTCGATGAGGTAGTATATCTCTTCATGATTTATATATTCTAATCAATTGATATTTAGTGCATTTAAGGTCCTCAAATTAGGAGTTTTAAATTTATTTTCTAATTATAGATAATGTATGGAATCCTCATATGTTATAAGTTTAATAATTATAACAAGATACATTGGTTAATTAAATGTGTGTTTATCTGCAAGAGGATGATTTATGGAGGACAGAAATAATTGATTTTATGCATCAATATTTATAAAATTATGAGGACACTATCTCTTAACAATAAATAGGGAAATGGTTAGAAGAACTAAATATTACTTTTGATCAAATCTATGTAAGAAATAAGCATTATATAACATTAGTTTTTTTGTTGTGGATGAGGAGTTCTCATCTAATTGAATTTTGTGTAATGGTGATAGTGATGATTTTTAGGAATCATGGGATAGGTTTTTTTAATTTTTTTGGGATTTGTTATTATATTCAATTTTGAAGGTTGTGTAGTGTTAAGGCTTCTATCCCTGTGAGAAGATAACATGAGTATATAGGGTCTTGGTGTATAGTTCATGAAGCTACTTCAATATGATTCTAATATTCTCTAAGATGATGACATAAGTGGATATATTTTTTATGAGTGATTGAATCTATAGATTCAATTCCAGGAAAATCCTTTTATGTTGAAACTGTATCCTAGGGTTATGGAAAAGGTTGAGGTAGTAGAGTAGGCATGATCATATACTATTTTATATAATAAAATAATTCATCAAAAATATCCCAAGGAGTATATCATTCTACAGATATTCTCATTTTTCTATATTGTTAAGGGTTCAATCAACTAGGAGTCATTATTATATTTCTTCTAAATATTTCACTTAAGCTATCAGTTCTTAGGACCATATAATATATTTTTTGTAGTTTCTTATTTATTATTGTATAACTCATGGAAATTTATTTTTTATGACAATTATTGGTAGTTATTATAGTGTTGAAATCCAGTTTTAGATGAATCCCTAGCAACATTTTCTCATAAGGTCTTATCAATAGCATTAAATATGATTTCGGATAGAAAAGGGGATATATATAGTATGTATTGGAAATATCAATGATGTTCCCCATCCCTAGGAACCTAGGTATGGTCATGGTTATGGTATTTAGTATTATCAGGGGTAGTTGAGCAGAGGATATGGGAATGGTTATTTAGGTTTTATACATTTATGAGCACCCTGACAATCAAATTTCATTTTTGGTAACATTTTTCTCTTCAAACATTTTTTTATGAAATTAATTTATTTAGGATAATTTCAATCCTTTTTTAAACCTACATTGGTCCAATATTTGGGGCATAAGGTAGGTAAACTTCCAATTTTGTTCATTTTTACTATGTATGTTAGAGTTATTTGAATATTTTTGAACCTGGGACATGTTTTTGAGTTGATGATGAGTATTAATTAGTTGGTGGGATGGTTTGTTTTATCATTGATATAACTGTACACTGACCTCTTTTTCTTGGAATGGTTTTATTTTGTATAAAAAATTATACATTCCATTAAAAGGTGAGTTTTTTTGTTTTATATGTATGTAGTGTTCATTAGTAAGTGTAATCATCTAACATATCATAAATGTTTGAATCCACATTCTTCATAACAAGAATACTACTATTTGATTCAATATAAGTTTAGGTAGTGGTGTTTCTAGAATTTATTGAGGAGTTTCATAATTATTTTCCTAAATATATTAAGATAGTAACCCTTTGATGTTATATTTATTATAGGATATTGTTTTTGAAAAAAATATCTTTGACTTCTATTTCACTATATAGTATAGCTCTTTTAGAGTTTTGATAGTTGAGTATTATGATTTCCTATCTATTATTGGAGGGATCCACTTGGCATAGTATGTTGATTTGGGGATCTTCAATGTTGTTTATGAAAAATTATGATTGTAGTTTTCATTTTTTTCATCAATTACAATTGGTTTAATCATGTGAAAATGAAGAATCACTATCCTCTTTTAAGGATTATTGACTTATTCAATCACTTAAAGTGATCTAGCATGTTTTTTATATATCGATTTCAATTTGTGTACCACAATATGAGGTTTAAGTTTAATATATATGAAAGAATATTTTCAAATATTGTTATGTAAATTTTGAGTTCATGATCATGCCTTTTATTTTCATGAATTCTCCAACTATTTTAATTCCATTTTGAACTCATTATTTCATGAGTTCCTATATCACTTTACAGTTATGTTCATAGATGAAAACCATGTGTACATGAGATCATTGTATGAGCATGAATAATATTTTACGGATATTCTAGAAGACATTTAATGAAATTATAGACATTATAATATTTCCCAATAAAAATTCTATATGTGGGAGATGCATTTCCATGGGAATTTAATATCTTTTATAGTTTGGTGATAAAAATTTCAAATATTAAGGTGGTTGTTTCATAAATAGATCAAAATAATTTTTGTATTGTTTAGTATATTTATTCTTCTAGGATATCAAAAGAGGATCATATTTTATTTTCCTTGGAATAAAGATCCTTTTATAGAATTTTATAGGAAGATAAATCCTTCATGTATACAGATCAACATCATGTGGTTATCGAGTACCTAAAATATAAGAATATTAGTGCTCGTAATCATCATCTCATCTTAGTCTGGGTTGTGTTCTCATACAATAGAGATACGTGATCTCTTAGTTTTTTTAATAATTATGACCTCATGAATGAAATTATTATCCACCTAATCATAAGCATGTAGTAATTGTATTTACATTGAAGGAGTTGTAGTGTTATATTATCAGTAAGTTCATTTTGGTCATCAAAAATCATAGGATCTTAGAATATTTATTTTCATAGCATGATATGGACTTTCTTTAGTAGTGTTTGATGGAGCACAAATATAAAAATAACATTTACATCATTTATACCCCATGGAGAGGAAATCTGGTAGAATATGTTCTAAGTATAAATTTAAATAAATATGTTATTTGAGTGGAAGTAAAAAAATGAAGGATGATGGAGGTGATCATTATTTATATATGAAAATGTAAAAATTTGTTATAGGAGGTTATATATGATAGATGATATTGAATTAATCGCTATTAATGAAATAGGAAGATTCTCAGATGGTATAACTTGTGGCGGAGGAGTAGAGATATAGTGTCATCAATGGAGATACTTTTAAAGGGTGTTTAGAGGATGGGTAATTATAGGTCTTGTTATAAGAAAATCTCTTTGTTTTATTACTTATTGGAGTGGTAGTTCACAGTATGTTTCATATTTTATTATCAACAGTCTATCCCAGTATACCAATTATGTATCATGATTTTAGGAGTTGGTGGTTAGGGACAAAGATGAAAATAACTATGTTTGTGTATCAGTGATTGGTTTGTTAAGTGCTGAAACCAAGAATATATTTCCAAGTGATTATCTACATCTATGGGATTTTACTTATTTTATAAGGGTATATAATTCAAGGGATTTTGTTTCCAATTTTTCTGAAGGTTTGTATATTTTTTAAGCCTTCGAAATGAATGTGAAATAGATGATGAATCTGGATTATTTCATGGAAATCAATGAGTCTATTATCATATATTTTTTTTGAGGTTGTATGTTAATGCGGTGGTGTGGATTCATGGGGTTCCAAGTGTGTCCATCTCTGACCCATATCCTCATTTTAACTCAGTATGTTAGAATATTTGTTAGTATTATTTTATATCTTAGTAGTTCATTATTTCTATTTTTCAATACATTATGGATGGTTAGATTGATCTGATTATCTAGACACCATAGTACATGTTTTGAGCATGTGTTAGTAATTTTAGAGGTTTGTGGAGGGATAATTAACATTTTGATTAGTTTTTCTATAGTAATAGTTATCACTCATCCATTAATATGGATTTTTTTGATATATTGTACATTTTTACTTGTTGATCTTCATTATAGTGATCTACGGTTTAAAATTTATTCCATGAGAAAATGTATATAATGATAGAGAAAATTTACATTTGTATAGTTATACATTTTTAAGAGTCCATTAATTTTTGTAGATAATTATAGAGAAAATGTAGGTGATCCATGAGAAGATGGAGGCTATTAAAAACATTAGTATTTTTATATATATTGAAGGAGGTGACTTATAGTGTTAAAGTTTCATAATGATGTGTTCCTAGAGGATTATACGTATCATGGGAAATGGAATTTTTTAGGTTTAAGTAATATTTATCCTTGTTTTTTTAGAGTTTTTGACGTGATAGAGTGTGGTAGTGAGGTAATGTAATAGTTACTTTTCCACTGTAGATGAATCATATTCATGAATTTTCTACATGTAGAAGATTTATATATATATTCGTGATTCCTCACATACCAATGATTGGGGTTGGTTTGATATTGAGGAGATATGGTGTTTGTGGTGTGGCCTATTAAGATTCAAGATCGTTAATATATGGTGTTCAATTGGAATAACATTTATCTAGTTCATGCATTATTGTGTATTGAGGGGTTTGATGAATTTATATGGGAGAGAGAGATAACCTCTAATTGAAGAGCATTATCTAGGTTTTTTTTAATATTATTCTTATTGTGATGTTGTGATTTAATTTCATGAGAATAAGATTGATTTTTTTTCTCTTATGTTTTGTTGTTTCTATTATGATGGAATGATTCTTCGTTAAGAGTTTTCCTATAAAGTATTTTATTTTTGAGGTTGTTTTATTTTTTCCTAGATTTTGTTTTAATTATCATGGATGAGAAGAATTTTAATGGTATATGATATAGAAACCTATATATTCTATGATATTTACATTGTATTTTTTAGGCGTTGATGTCGTTGGAGTGGATCCACAAGGTATTTTAGTGGTAAATAGAAGTGCATTGAAATTATGGGGAATATAATGATGTGGTGGTGTACTTACTATCCCATAGTAAACATTACATTTGTCTTGGTCCAGCTATTTTCATGGAGGATTTTCCATTTTACATGTATGATGAAATGAAGTTGATTTTTTAAACTAGAGACACCCTAAGATGGGGTAAATTAGGTTGAAGATCAATTTAATCTTTTCTTTAATATATTTAAATCACATTTCATATCTTTTTTTCATGTTGATAGGAATTGTGTTCATCTTGAATAACTTATTAGCATAATTAATAAAATAATCATGGATATACAGGAATGCAAGGAATACATAGAACACACGTATTTAAAATTTATCACTGAAAATTTTTATATCCACGGAGAACACAAAGTTGATTTGTTGATGTGTAAAAATTAACTATTCAGCACTAGTTCTATAGAGAAAATGGTTCATCCATGATCACTTTATTTTGGGTTCAATTCATTTATAATGTTTGGGGTTGATCTTATCCCCACCCAAAGTGCACCACCTCTTCTTTTATTCCATGCACTACTTCTATGAAGGATCTTCCATAGAAAATAGACTTGTATATCTCTTCAACTAATAGGGAACATTATGGTATGTCTCTATTAATCATGAGACTCTAATTAAATCCTATCTTCTGATCTAATTCTATATTTCTATTCCTTTCTATTTCACTCTCCCACAATTATAAATGATACTAACTCATCAATGATAGAGTGAAGTCATTGTCTTCCACATCATAATGTAAAAAAAAATTCTTCTACATATGGGAATAATTACTATATAAAATCATCCCATTTCCCTACATTCCTTAAAAAACTAGATGTGTCTTTAAAATTCTTATTTTGATACTTCTACTTCCTCTAAAAAGTAAACTTCATGTCCAATCCATATATAAATTATCACATGAACTAAATCACATGACTCTGGAAGTACAACTCCAAGTGCAAGACCCTGAACACATAAACCTTGTTGGGTATCTCCTTGTATGAAACACCTAGTACTGTATAACATTGATAGTGAGACCTTAGGAAAAATACTCTAGTGCTAAGAACTCAAGAAAAATACACTATTTTGTATCTTCTTGGATATAAGAGCTCATTTATGAGACCCTAAAACGAATCTATTAATTGATTATGTGATCAATAGACCTCTATTTACACACATAGTTTTTTAACTATTATGTTATTATGTGATCACATAACTATTTATATGCTTTCTATTTGTGATCCATCCTCCTTGAAAATCTCTATAAAATTCATTCTCTAGATAAAATGTTAAACTCAGATGATCAATTTGATGATTTGAACTACATGTTTTTGTAGATGAAGTTTCACTATCTTAACACATTAAAACACAATCAATCATATATTCTACTACATCATAATTCATTTGTATCACATCACTCAATCACATGACCTTTTAAGATTCACATGATAATATAAATTTCAATTAAAACTGACTATTGTGATGTTCACTCTTATAACTCCTTTTTTTCTTGACTCAGCTGATCTTATAATATTATACTCAAACGATATCATTGTCTTCCCCAATGTATCTATCCCATCTGGGACTCTATGTAACCACTCCGTAAGATCAGTTTTAGATAGTTTGATCAATGGACCTATTCAAACACATGTGGTTACATGATCCATTTTTGAGATTGTGCTCCATGATATCCTTTTCTAAAAATTAATTTCAATAATTTTTATCATATCATTATTTATTAACTTCTTTTGAACCCATTGTGTGATATATTCAATTGTGTACACTTGTTAGAACATACATAAACCATGAGACCTCTCTATCAAATCATGAATCACTTCTCTTATGT
Organism: Viscum album; assembly: GCA_963277665.1. NCBI lineage: Eukaryota > Viridiplantae > Streptophyta > Magnoliopsida > Santalales > Viscaceae > Viscum > Viscum album. The sequence continues at coordinate 952,297,967 of OY728143.1, read as the reverse complement.
GATCTGTATGATCACATCACCTAAATGAAAATATGTGGTCACATGATACTCTTAATTCATGAGATGTTTTCTTCATATATGATGGGTTGATCCAACACACCTTATGTGACCATGTGACCCTTTTATTATTGAAAAATTCACCTAAAATCATTATTCCATACTACTCCACCTAAAATTATCATTCTTAGGAACTCCTTCCAACTTCATCATTTTTCTATTTTATACTTATGTGGCATAATTTTCCTTTACACTTGAAACCATCGAGCTTAATTGCATCACCCAAATCATTGATTAAGATGACATCACATGACCCATAAGGATTTCTGTAGTCACATGTGTCTTACATACCTACATGATTGTATGATTATTCTTCCATATGATATCAAATAAATATTTTTGGATTACATGATTTGACAACCTCTACTTTGGATTTTAATCCCATAAGAAATTAAAAACACTATGAAATTATGCCTATATTTATTATAATTATATGCTTTTGAATTGTTGTTTTTCAATAATATTTATTTCCACATCCAAATTAGAATAATTCAATTCTAGAATTATTCTACTACACATTAAGACCATATTTGGTTCAACATTCAAATATTCATAAAATTTCCCACCCACCACACATCAATATTTCTCTTGATTAATTTTCATTTTATTCATCTTCATACATAATGATAATTGTTAAAACATCCAACACCAAATATAGGATTGAGTCCAATATCCCCCCCTTGGATTCTTATTTCAATATTATCCTAAAACCATTCTTCATCAATTACATTCATGATAATAAGGTTGAGGATTTATGAATCTTTACAATCTTATGAAGACTTTTCTCTCCCGATTTCACATAAAAAAGAAAAGGGATATAAGACTCCTAATGAATTTTTTTCTTACCCAAAGGGACTCATTAGTTCTTATTTTTATTTCATCACCCCCTCTAAAATCATGAATACTAGGGAATATTTGAATCCAAATTTCACTTAAGTCTCCACCCCCTACTGCTATGAAGTCCACCAGGTATTCATTCACTTGTAACTCTAGTCACCCTTAATTAATAATCTCTATTTAACATATTTCCAATGAGCTTTATAAACTAGGGGATATACATTTCTCATACAATTATATATATAGATATATCATTATACATTATTATTATACACTTCTTAATATCCCTTGCGAAACCTTCTGAGGTTAATGTTAATCATTTAAAAATCTAGGTTTTATAACATTAGTCCCTATCCTTAAAATTAAGATTTATTAATCCATTTGGTATAGAAAACATTCTCTTGATAGAACCTTTAAATCTCAATGTTATTAAATTTTCATTTTTTTATACTATTAAAATATTTCCTATGAATGAAATGACCACATAGAATCATGTCATCAAAAATACTCTAATCATAATGAGTGAAAAATAATCATAGGAAACAATAGTTTAATCCAATGAAAACCCATGCTATCCATCTCACATGCTTACATCCATATATTTTACTATCATGAATCCATTTTTAAGAATGTAATCATGTGATCTCAATCACACTAACACCAAATATTTAGTGATTAAGAAATTTATTACAATTTTGTTAGACATGTCACATTTGGAGATAGTTTACAATACTTGATAAAGATAAATTCTTGGTTTCAAATAATGTATTTGATCGTCAACTCTTCACATGACTCATCTATCACCATAAAACCGACTGATCTTGTCAAAAAAATGGTCCTTGAAAATATCCTACATTAAATTGATATAAATTATAGATATTAGTTTTTGAGTTAAAACCAAATATTGAATTATTCTTCAAAATGGGGTGACCCCTTGTTGGGAATTATATTGAATTTCCTATAGCTATTTGGTACCCTAAAAATAGTTAGTTGATACAACATTTTTATTGAAAAATATATAAACATGACATAAAAAAATATTGATGCTTCTCCAGGAATCAGAATTCTCTCAATGGAGAAATAACACTTGTACTACACTCTGATTCAAATGGTGGAATATTAAATGTGACTTATATCCATTGGATCATTCAAATAAATCACCGACAACTCTTTTTCTTAACATTAGTTGCTTCATCATACTATGTTCCATTTCCATAGCCTGAATCTTATTAAATTATGATTTAAAAAATAGATAGGTATGGTAACAACACATGTCTAATTTCATGCCACATGAAAATTTCAAGTGTCCAAATTCTTCTTGTCACATGTATCCCCATTCATATTATGCACATGTTCACATTCTGTACATACACACCCCATAGATCATATCTACCAATTAAAAATATTCCACTTAAAATAAATATTGTAATAGTTTAATTCAGGGGGATAAGGGTAATTCAAGAATCCTTAAATAGAGTATTATGGTTGGTCATGGTTCTCTAACCCATTTATTCCATATTTTCTACAAACAATCATTATAGTGTTGTTTTTTGTTATACTTCTTACACATATATCTCTCAAGATGAATTATTTTCAACACCCCTTTTTTTATTTTATTTTTATTGAATGTAAGTAAGGAATATTCGTTCAACTATACCTCTTCCCACTTCTTATCCAATTCCATCTAATCTGGACATATTATTAGAAAATCTTTCAACACATGCTCATCCTTGTTATTGTTTCCAGGTTCAACATACTTCTTTCTATTCATGGATGTGGGATGGAACCCATGTGTATATGTTTTGTTTATTTCCACATCTTTTTTCTTCTACTCACACTTCCTCTGTTACTGGATGGTACTATCACTTTCCTTCATTTTTCACCTCATGGAATTGTGTATGAATCCACAACAGTATACATCAGGTCTCTATTTTATTATAGCCATAACATCCACCAAAACCTTTTACTACTATACTAGGAAAGTCTTACCATGCATATCCTCTTTAATATTTATTGGAATAGCATCCCCCTTTTCCTCTATACATTTTTATCCTCCTTTTGTGAGGTTTTTTATGAGTGTAACCTTGTTGATTATTATTACTCCATTCATTGATAAATCTATTTTTCCTCTAAATATATAAACATCTTTTCATATTTACCAAGTTGACTTCTAGTATATAGTCTATTTTTTATACTATAAGATTTGATTACCACTTTATAGCTCCTTTTTTAATTTCATTCCATCTTAAATCCATTATATATTTCCAAATAAACATGATTAAAACATATGAAACATCTCCCATTAAAAAATACCTCAAGTCATCATTTCATGGCTGAGGTGTAGATTAAAAAATGTTCTTAATTTAACATTAATCCCTTGGTCATTCAAACCCATACTCATGGTGTGTCCCAATCCTGAAAAAAATATTGTTATTTCAGGGATACTTTATTCTAAAATTCATTAAATCCATATTTTATAGATAATTTGTTCCTACTTTTCGATTATTTTATATTCTTCCACTAATTTTAGGATTTAAAATTTTGTGTCATGTTCACCCCACTCAACCATTCCTCTATAAATGGAAACCCTACTTTCTTATTTCCCTGATATAAAATGATCTTTGTCTCATTCTCCCTAATATCATGGTCTTTATACATTTTATGTTATAACATCCTCTCTATTTTAGAAAAATCTGCATTTCATGATTTTATCATCTCACGGAGTTGTGTATTGAGAGGAAGGATGATTTATTTTATCTCCTTCTCAATGAACATATTCTTTAGGATATTTAGAGATATTTCTTTAAGCTTATAACTTTGTTCATTTATATTCAAACCCATCTAATTTTTGTAAATATTCAGGTCAACCTCTACTAATTTCATCCTCTTCTTACCATACAGAAATCATAAATGATTGACTAGTACACTTCTAGTTTTATCTCACACTAATCTACTTTCTCTTGTAAGTATTTGATATCTTCTTTATCGTGAAACACAATATTTCTGATTTTCCAACCAAAAATCTTATCCTGTTATTCCATTTCAGTTATTTTATTATATGTGAGTGGTTCATATTCACCACAAAATCCTCTAAAATAGTTTAATTCAAAATAAACATCAAATGGATCCATAATACTTTTCCTTTCAAGAGTTTCTTCCTCAATAGAATCTATATTTCTATATTTTTCTTTACTGGAATATTTCAAATTTTCAATCAATTTGGTTTTCACATCAAACATCATCATGAGACTCACTACTTTTCAAAAGTCCACCTATCTAAAAGTTTAATTAATTAACTCTTTAGGAAGTCTATATATCTTTGTTTGATGTTCATCCATATATTTATTTTATTCTTTTAACAAACCCAAAATCAATGAATGTTTTATTCCATGAATATATAATTCTTGAAGAGAACCTCAAATCTCTGCTCAAAATAAAAAAAACCCTCTTGATATTTATTCTATAGAGATATTCATAAATTATAATATTTTAATAAAATATCCCCAATATAGTTATAATTGGAAGAAATAACGGAATTAGAATCATTAACATCTATGTATGTGTCTAGACTTCTAGGATTATTCTTCCTATTCAGTTTCTTATTCTTTCCTATTTTTATATTGGACAGTTCATAATTCTTCCTCAGAGGTGTCTCCATTGATGATTTTTAATTATAAACTTAAAACTTATTAAAAAACTATTCATAAATTGAACAATATCTATTTTTCTTATAAACATCATCATTTAAGGACTAATATGGAATATTCTCCATTCAGTAATTACTGATTCTTTCATTATGATTGTGTGTGTTTTAATTTTTTTAGATATATATCATATCCTCATCAACATAATCCTAAGAAAAAATTAACATTTATTTCACTCATCCATCATCATTATTAGAATTAAATAAATAAAGTCTTTATAATTAAAATAAGGAAAAAATCCCAACACTTCTTTTGTGGTAAAACATTGAGTTTGAACATCAATGCTCTAAGACCAATTGTTAGAACCAAAGACACCCTACAAGCGGTGGAGAATCAGGATGATGACCATTTGAAACATTTTATTTTACTAATTTAAATATATTTTAGGATATTTTTACCAAATTTATAGGAACTATTTTGAACATGTATTACTAATTAACATAATCAATGAAATATTCACAGATACGTAGGAAATTAGAGCATACAGAGAACTCATAGATTTTACATGTTTCACCATAAATGGATACATAAAATGATAAAACACTCTGGATGTGTTCATGTTCTAAACTCTACAAATAACAGCTAGTTTTTTTGGATAAAAATATTCGTCCATGGTCACTCTATAAAAGGAACAATTGTTTTATAATGTTTTAGGTTAATTCACTCCTCACCCAAGGAAAAGTGCCTCGTCTTCACTTTCAGACATTACTTTAGTGAAGTATACTCCATATTTTATATACATCTAGGTCGCATTATTCAATATGGAACCTGATGGTATTTATTTATTTAGAATGAGACTTTTCTTGCATCCAAAAACCAAATATGATTTTTTGTTTCCTTTTTTATACTTCCCTCTATTAATTTTCAAAAAGATATTATCTCTTAAATTAGAGAGTTAATTATTTTACATTAGAAACACAATATTAGTAGTATGTATTCTCTTCATAGGAATAATTTATCAATGAAATTATCATCTTCATCTCCTGCACTTAAGTAATCAAATGTGTCATCCAAATTCTTTTATTGACACAATTCCTTCCTCCAAAATAATACTATGAATACAATTAACATATAATTTTTTCAATGAACCAGATTACATAACCCTAGCTACATAATTTTATGTGGAATAACTCGCATGTATAAACCTTTGCATGTATCTTTTTGAAAAATACACCTACTGGATCATTACATGAATCACAAGACCCCGGGTGCAGGACTTTGGTGGCAAGAACCCAAATGCAAGACCCGTGATTGTATCTCTACAGTCATGATATATAAAGCTTCATACCTCGATAAATATATCTTCATTGATTATAAAATCATAATGATATATTGTATATGTGATGTCACTTAACCCTTATGTTTTTATGTTATTTCATAATTCCTTATGGTCTCTACATTCTCAATCCAACCTCATTTAGAAACTATAAAATACTAATTATATACATAAAATGTTAATATTGGTCAATAAATGTAGAGATGTGAACCAAAGGTATTTAGAGATGATTCACCACCACTTTAATGCCATATAACACAGTCCTTGATCAATTCAATAACCTCAACACTCATGAACTTTGTACGAACTTCCCATGTTCCCATGATCACATGACCTCCTAGGCAACCCATTTATTGAGAGTTTCACTCACATTACTCCTTCATAACTTGACTCAGGTGATCTTAGAACCTTTGGTTACATGTTATCACTGTCATTATTTGTGTATCTCTCCCTTCTTTCTCTTTGTGTAACCAGGCCACAAGATCCATTTGATAGTACATGATCTCCAAATATATATGAACACATGTGATCGCATGATCCGTTCGCGAATACCCACTCAATGAAATCCTTCTCTAAAAATGTATTTCTATAATTTCCATAGTATAATTACACATACACATCAGCTGACCCTATATCATAATCTCTTTAAGGATTTACAATCGTAAAAACTAATGTAAAGTGTGAAACCACTCCGTCTAAAAAAGAATCACTCCCCTTACGCGATTCATGTGATCACATCTCCTGAATGAACATATGTGGTCAATGATTTTTATTCAAATTATTAATTATCATTAAATGATTACATGATCCAACACACCTTACATGATTGTGCGACCCTTCTATGTTTATGTAATACACCCAAATTCATCATTATTAGGCACTCCACCTAAATTTATCATTATTAGGGTCTCCGAAAAACTTCATCTTGTTACCAATTCATAATTACATAGTTCACATGACATTTACACATGATACCATCAAGCATAAGTTTATCTATGAACTCATTGATTAATCTGAAATTACATGCCCCATAAGGGTTTATGTGGTCTTGTGTCTCTTGTATACTTATATGATCTCATGATCCTTTCTTCCATATGTGGTCACATAAATCATATAATATTATTGGATTTGAATTCAACTACTACGGATCTTAATCCCTAAAGAAATGAAAAACACTAGGAAATAAAATCTACATCAATTAAACTTTTTTTCATCTGAACTGATTTGTTGTACTGCGAGTTCAGTCCACTTCCATATTAGAATAACTCCATACTAGAATTATTCTATTGCACCTTATTTAATCTTCAGTTAAAATTATTAATCTTTAACAAACATCATATACATCACAAAAAAATAGTCTAATTATCAATAGGTATCCAATACATCTTCATACATAATTTTTTCTGATAGAAAATCCAACACCAAATATAAGATTGTCTCTAAAAATGATTCAATAATTTTTAAAGAGGGAATTATTTTGTGGTATATAGAATATAGTTTGATGGACCCAATTTTTAATGTCATGATTCTAATATTAGTTCATTTGAATCACTATATACCATGGGTATTGTGGAATCATATGATCACAAAAAAATCACTATTTTATTTCACCCTCATAATAATGTGTAAAAAAATTTATTGTATATTCCAAAAATAATAACCAATTGTACATACCATTTTATTTAAATATAAAATGTTAAATACTATTTATAAGGTAAATTTTACTTTTTGGATTTTTACTTTGAATTTTTAGATTATTTTGTTATGACAATATTAAATTCATGCAAATTAGGCCAAACAACATGATTGACCAAGTAGACATGTAAACAAAAATCTACAGTACACCTAATTTTTCATAATAATGAGGCTCAAACTTAGTGTAATTTTCCCTAACCATGTTTGAAATAATTTATGATAAGGAAAAACAAAATTCATCTATTTTTTCCTGAAATTATTAGTCATCCTTGGAAATCTTGATTGTTTATAGTTATGAGGTATCTTCTTCAATTTGTATATAACTGATGTTGTAGACCTCCAATTACTATTGAATTTAGTGTGAACATAGATAATATGTTGGAAAAAACTATTAATTTTTATCAAAATAATTATAATACTTTATCTTTTCTAAAAACTAGGTTCCAATTGGTAATTCAAAAATAGGGTGCGCAAACCACCTTCAAATTTTTAAATAAATTGGTACCTTGGGTAGTCCATTTTCCAGTAATAGATGGGGTTAAACATTATCATTTTAGAGATTCCAAGGGGTTATATTCATTATCCTAAACATATTTTATCTCATAATATTTATAGGGATGGATTAAATGAATAAGTATATTTACTCAAGCCACTTACTCTTCTTGATTGAGAGTTAAATGGTGCGTCATTATTTTGAGGGAGCTATACACTTGTCAAGGGAGTGCCAGCATTCCTATTTTCTATGGATGTGGTTTATTTTGGGTTTGAAAACAATTAATTTAGTTTTATATTATTTATTAATATTTTAATTCTTTTTTTATTTAAGTTAATGAAAATTTATTTATTTCTAATCAATATTTTTTAGATTTTGAGTGTCAGACTTGTGTTTTTTTTATTGGACAACATAAAAATAATTTTATTTCCCCTTTATTTGATATATTAATTTTCATTATATAATATGGTCCTATGAATAAGTGTTATACAATAGATATGTGGTTATTATTTCATGGTTTTCTATAATATGATTTATTATAATGGATTAAAGGGTAATCGAGATTTTGGTTATCCTTAATAAAAGACTTATTTCAAACCAAAGTAAAATTATAAGAATAATGGACTTAATTTTTTTGCAGTAAACATTAAATTTAAACATTATTTTATATCTCCAAAAAGAAAATTCCTTTCATTAAATCTATATATCATTTATTTATTAATCATACCTTAAAACTTTTTTCAAACCCCTTTCTTTTAGTTTTATTAATAAAATATTGAATATACAAACATTACACCTCTGAATATCCTTCTAATATGACCCAAGGTATTCCTAATATGATAATACATATTTAAGAGTATAATTAATTTTAAATTTCATGAAAATGAATTTAAATTTTGGATTCACTTTCGGAGAGTACGTCATTTTTTATTCTGTGTTTTTAATATCAACAATGTTCATTCTATAAATATTTTAATTTTTTTAATTATTCCAATTTTTAATAAATATATTTGTTTATAACATATATTTTATTTATGTGTGACATGATTATTATCTATGTGACACTCCTCGATGGCAATTATTCTATCCACAACTTTCGTTATTTTATTTTATAATTTTTATTTATTTTCTCTATTTCACAAACATTTGTGTATTGAAAATTTTCAATCATTTTTATTAATTGATAATTTTTTAAATTATGAGGATAGATTGACCAAAAATGACTCTTCCTGACTTATAAAATCTAAATCTTTACCTGAGGATTATTCCTTTAGGAATATTGATGAGTCCAATAACCTCTATTTCCTTTAATTTCTCCCTTTAATCCAAAACACCTCTTTGGATGATTAAAATTAGTTTCATGTCATTATTGTTTCTTCAACTCCATTAAATAAATAAATTGGATTGCTTGACCTTATCTGAGAATGTGAAAAAGCATTGTGATCAGAACTCATTTACATTATCAGTTTTTTCTAACCTAATATAAATAATATTTTTCAATTATTGAGGTTAAACCATAATGGAAAACAACCCCTTTTAAAAAAAATCATTGTACATATTAGTTTTTATTTAATTAAATAAATAGATACTTATATGAAGTGTACAAGGATTGAAAAAACTCTATCTAATACAATTTATTTATAACTATATATAATATATATATATATTTCATATAATAATAATGTAATGGCATAAAATATAGTTTTATGTGTAAAAACATTATTAAAAAATAAGGGTAAAAAAATCTGTTAATATATATATATAAAGAATTAGTCTGGAATGGATCATGTGTTGAGGGTTACACAATTTCATGGGAATCAACCAATCATATAATATAATTCCCATTCCAACCATTAGTGTATGATTCACTATTTTTATTTCTTTTACATGTCATGTGAATCTATAGCCATCATCTGTAATAATATTGAAAAATTTATATACAAAATAATTAAGGGAAAGAATGGGGTTATTCTGGTTGTGTGAGTTTAGTAGAATCAAACTGATTGCTGGTTATAATCCCTCACAGACCACATAAGTCACCATTGTTCGAATTCTACATATTTAAAATTCTATACAACATGTTGTGTGTCTTTTTGGTTTTTTATATTTATTACATGTAATGTAAAAAAAATTTATATATTAAAATAAAAAAATTAAAACCCATGATATGAATGGTTTGGATGGTTGGGTCGCTACCCATGGTCAAAAAGACCTTGTTTTGTGACCTTGAATCTAAATTAGATCAATCCATTTTCCTTAATTAATAACCAAATTTCTTTTACATCTATATATTTCATGTTTTTTATTCATTTTTTATTTCCATAAATATTTAAATAAAAATATTTATAACAAATTTTATGAATTTAGATTTATTGGCACGGTCTCTACTTAGGGTCAAAAGGACCCAAATTTGAGTCCTCTATTAGACCTAAAATCCATCCTATATATTTTAAATAAAAGCAAATGTCATATATACATTAGTATATATTGTTTTATAACACTTTTTATATATTAAAAATAAAAATTCAATGGTAAAAAATTCACCCTAGTGGTTGCGGTTAACTTGATGGATCGACCGCTCTTTGGTTCGAACCCCACCCCACTCACATGGATGAAGCATAAACCTCATATTTTTTTTGTTAAAACATGTATATTTAATGTAATTTACTAAATTTTATACAATTTTTATAATTATTTATTAATTTTATCTTTTTATTTTCATACAGTTTAAAGAAAGAAAGTAAATAAGTATGAAATATCCAAAATATAATTTTATTTCATCTATTGTTTTTGTTGTGTTTTTTTATAAAAAATAGAAATAAATAAATCAATTAATTCTTCTATAAGTGACACACCCCAGGTTATATCCTTCCTTCAAAGATTCTCTTTAACTATAGTAATGACATTTCAAATTCAAGTTTTTAGGGGTGGATACTTTCCTTAATTCATTAGGACTATAGTTTTCTTTTTCCATTTTTTCATGTTATTTTTATGTTTTACTTAATTATTTTTTTCATAATACTCAAATTATATTCCCATATAAACATGGAATTTATTGAAAATGAAAGATAAAATTCCTTTTTTATGTTCTTCAAACATTAAAATAAAATGTATTTCACGAATAGAATGTGAGTTTGAGAAACAATTTAACAATAATTTGGATTATAGTATAATTGATTATTTTAAAATAAATTAATCATATTTATATCTACAATTAAAATCCAATTGTTAAAAAATTTTGGTATATTTTTTAAGGGGAAATTATAACATTTAATATCTTGAGACATCATTACACTCAATGAGGTAATATGAACCTTTTTCCCTAAAATTAAGTTATATATTTGATAGGTTAATTATATTTTGATTTCCTAAAATAAGTTTAGATTTATTGATTCCTTATCCAATCAATTTAAAAACTAAATTAAATTGGGTTATTTGTGTATGCATATTATTTGAATTTTTTACACCTTTAAACACACAAAAACATAAGATAAATAAGAGAAATAAATATTAAATATTGAGGAGAGTGATAAAATAAAATGGATATGTAAATACCAAGCTTAGGAAAATGATGTTTGAAATTTTTGGAATACTTAAATGGGATGGTTAAAAATTTTGATTGCAAAGGGTTTAAAGAAGGTTCAATGGAATGATAAAAAATAAAATATCCTATGTTTACAAGATAAAAAGTGGAAATATTAGCATGAAATGTTTTTCACACATATATATTTATTTAATTATATTTTTGTCACATGGATTAAACTTTATGAATATACACATTTATCTCTATGACATTTGTTCTGATATAGTTTAAAAAACCTCATTTCCATGATTACTGATATTGACTACTTGGTGTGGTTTAACTTTGATTATATTACTTAAATAAACTAATTTTCCTAAAATGTAAAATATTTATGAACTCTTTAATATCCCATTACATAATTTTTTGATTTGTTTCTTTCTTAAAACATCCAATGTTCAATTGTGGTGGTGTGATTGCATCACAATTTACTATTCAATTCCACCATTGCACCATGATGCTAAACTATTATTGTATTGTAAATTCCAAATATAGAAAATCAATTAAACATCCAATTTTATTAAAATATATTTCTAAATTAATTTTATATTGTAATTTTTTTTAATATTTAAATTGTGGGTGGTGATGATTTGGAAAACCCCTGATGAAATTCAAGAAAAACGGTCCAAGATACATTAGATCCCAAGCACAGATGGAGACTAAAATCCACATTATTCCAAATATATACAACCAATTGGGAATAAATTTTATTAAAACCCTATTTAAATGTCATATATAATTTTTAGTTATAAATTTTATCCCAATTCATCCATTTAGTGGCCGAAAATATTGAATAATTTGATTTAATCTTGATAATTTATAGTTGAAGGGACCAAGTAAGTATTATATTTTTTATAATGGTTAAATAAGTGTTTTGTGGAGTTGATAATGGTTATTCAAATATATTTATGGATTCATGATAGTTTAATTGAATTTCATTCCAATTAAATCATCCAATTAAATTCCATGATATGATTGAACTACTTTCATAATCTATAGAAAATGAATTTTTGTCTACATTATTGAAGAACTAATTTGGCGATGCCAAAGACTATTAAATTATGTCTTATTAATGGTTGGTTATTCTTTATTGTTTATGAAAATTGTTTAATAGAAAACTTTGGTCTAAAAAATGATGGGTACAATATGAAAAAAAATATTTTTTATTTAGATATTAGACTAAGAAATCATAAACCTTCCATATGTATGAGCATAGACTATTAGAAATGACCTTCTACATGAAGACATTGGTCATTAACTAGAAAAATAAAAACTAGAGACAACATTCCATGAGAATAAAATGGATCTTGTATTATAATCCTCCACTTGTATTAATATGAGTGTTGACATTGAGTTAATATGGAGATTCATTGATAACTCAGTGAAAATTTAGTGAGTGGATGAGAAATTATAAGAGCAGATATCTTTCATGATATGAGAAATCTCTATGAATCATCCCTTAGACCTCCACAGATCATCCATGCATTTGAGATGATATTTTTTACATACATATTATATTTACAGATCTTGAGTCATGGACTAATTCCAAGCATTTAGATGGTTAAGGTCTTGGTATTATTCATAGGTTCGATCAAACACATGCATACAACTTCAATATAAATACATGTAAACCCAAAGGAAGAGAAATTAAACACCCCATTTTCTTTTGGATAGTTCATGGTTATGTGAATAATAAGATGAATCTATGGTTACAGCCTATGGCCATTTATGGATTTTACTTTTCTCAAATAAAAATGAATTCCTTGTTATAACAAGCATGTATCCATGCACGTGAGGAATGAGGATTGATTCATACAAGTTTATGAAATAAGACATGGAAAAGTTATGATAATAAAATATTAAATATTTCACATGATAAAATAAAATTACAAGAGGATATTGGGGATTTAATATGATTTTAAATGAGGTATTATTCCATGATATTAACAATATATATAATAAATGTGGCAATAATTTGGCATCCCTTGACAGATTTAACAACATGAAAATATATTTATCTATGAAAAATAAATCAGGTGAGACCTCATCCTAAAATTATGGGAATTAAATTAAAATAGTTATAACTATTTTATTACATTTTTTAAAGACTAGGGAAACAAAATATACAGGTTAATTATATATAACTGGATGATTATGAAAGTTGTGGAAGTTCGATCCTTTATAATACTTTTGAGAGAAGTCATCAAGCACTATATGATAATTATTAGTGATAATAAATAATTTTTATTGAGGATATAGAAGGTTTAATATAATTCATATTTCTCAAGATCGGGTAAAGAGTTTTATGAAAAAAATCAGATGATGTTCATGAAGACTATATATTGGAATACTTGTTGATACATTCTGTTTGTTGAGGAAGATGAAATAAAAATTAGTATATAAGAAACCCATATCATATCATGGTCTTTATATCACTAGATATAACTGAATGAATCTATAATTACAGCGTATAACTAGTAATTGGAGAATTGTAGTTGGGGTGTATTATAAACTACTAATGTTGTTGGATTTGGGTGTATAACTAGTTCATGATATATGCACTTGGAGATTTAGTGGAGAATCCATGTTGAGGTGTATAACCAACATGGAATGAAATTAGAATTTATGTTAATCTTAGTAAATATCAAATTTTGTGTTCTCCCTTGTTATTTCTAAATATAATGTTAGATGGATAGGTAATATTTCATGGATTGATAGCTCTACATGGTTCAAGGGGTTTTATTCAAAATGGAGATAACTCAAACAAATACTGATGATTCACCCCACCGAACATCCCTTTCTATGGTCAACCTTGAAAAGAGATTTAAAATTAGTATCAGGGGGATGTTCCCTATAAGGATTTGATAAAAATTATGAGATGTGTAAAATTATAACTCGGTCAATAGTCATGGTGTTCCCACAATATATTGTAAAAATTATCACATATAGAGAATTATTATGCAACCAAAGCTCCTATTACTTGGTATGGAGTATAGATATGTATCAACATTTGAATTTCTATCGACTTCTGATGGTTCTTTTATTACTCATTTTGATAAGAGAAACATGGAGATAAATTGAATGGTTAAAAATTTCATCTTAATTTCTCTATCAAAAAAGTTATATAACTAGATATTAGATCTTTACACATAATATGAAATCTATGAAAAATTAAAAATTAGTTATAATGGTATAAATAAATTCAGATCAGAAAATATATAATTATAGATTATTCAATTCAAAGATATAATTGTGGATAATTATGAGGCTATTGATAACTACACAATAATGGTCAATGAGATTGTGAATAACATATAACGTTTTGGTAAGATTCCTTAAGATTTCATCATCATTAAAAAATTGATGAATAATTTCCTATATTGATCAGATTTAAAAATATCATCAACATAAAAATATATGATTTAACACTATATGAGTAAAACAATATACTTTTAAATTATGTGATAAATAAATTTCTAGTTTTCTGGAAGAAAGAAAAAATGAGATGTCTTATAATTAAATAAGGAAATTAAAAGGTAATGGAGAAGAATTTTTTTAATACAAATGATTCAGATACTGAGTGTGATGAAGTTCTTAAGGAGATTTTTTCCCTTATATTAAGAGGGTTAAATTTTGAAAGTGGAAGGTAATGTTTTAAATAAAAGACTAGAACACTATAATTTTAAATGCATTGGAAATTTTTTATGTTTTTTTAAATAATATTTTTTTAATGTAAATCTAATGAATATAGTGAGATATTTTAAAAATAGAAGAAATATATAGAAAAGAAGAACTACTTCAACAATAAGAAATGGAATTTTAGGGGTATTTATGAGAATCCTAATTCTATTTAAAATATCATTTCTAATGATATGTTTAATTTCTTTATTAAATTTTAAAACATGTTTAATTCATCATGTATTGATAATAATGGTATGAAGAATTAGTTTGAAGCATGTGTTGAGGAGATTATAAAGCACTGAATATAAAAGAAAATTCTACTAAAGGTTAAAAATAAGGCTACTAAATAAAATTATAAGCTAATAAAGGAGGAAATATCCAATGATTATGATATCATAACTTACAATATGAATGTGGATAATAAAGAAAACATTTCTTGGGATTTTTAATAATATTTGACTAAGAAGATAGAATATTGTTTTAAGATAGAAGCCATATATGTTACAGTACAACATGATTTGAACAACTCAAAAAAGAATTCAATAAATCAGTAGAGAAGAATAGTGAATATTCTAAAGATTTTTATATTTTTTTATAACATAATAAGATAAAATATAGTGCCTATAAATCCCAAGATAGATCAATTATAACTGATAGTGCAGGAAAATAAAAAACATATTAAACATTGGATCAAGAAGAAGGTTGATAAACACTCTTTTCCATCTTAGGAAAAAAGGACGATAAAAAGGGTTATTTACCCTAATTAAAAGAAGGATTCCATTGATATAGTACATCAAAATAATAATGTTGGATAGTTCTATAATTAATATAAAAGTTAAAAAATTTGAGGATATTGTTGGTGTTTTGGAAGGAATGGACATAAATCCTATACGTTTTGTTATGATATATCTCTTCTAGGAATTAATCATGATCCAAGGGAGAGTTTTGGTGAGAAAATGGGATCATAAACTCAAAGGAATAAAGATATCAGATCTACCCCAAATATATACACCGAAAATTAATTTTATTCATAGAAGATGTGTGTGGTAAATATAGATTGGTGGTTCACCAAGTAGATATATTCAAGACTAGACTTCCTCAATAAAATTCTTATAGTTAGTGAAAAATAATCATGTAAATAGGGAATTTTAACCATGTTATTATATGGTTACAAAGAAGTCAAATGATAAGCCTAAAAAAGAAATGTAAGTCGATAATAAATTATTGATTATTTATCCTGGCCAATTTACCAAGTATAGTCATATAGAGGAATAATAAACATGATTTTATTCTAAAATAAACTTGGTGGTGGACGAAAAAAAGGTTTAATCTCTTATCAAGTCACCCAAAGGTGGGGACTTGAAAATCAAATGGAGGACATGTGAAGGGTGTGAGAATATTGAACATGATAAAAAGATATTGATGACTATTATTCCTCCCAAAAATGAATTAATTAAAATTTCCCTGAAAGTTCCAGAATATGAGGTTATATTAAAATATAATTAAAAGAATATTTTCTCTCAAATGAATAAAAATCCTCGATATAAAATTAGTTCACAATGTTTTTATAGATTTGGATGGAAAATAAGTGTTAATATTATAATAATAGAATTTAATAGGTTGAGATGAAAATCTTGCCCTATGTTCTAATTATGAAGAATCAAATAGTTACCTCTTCATTCCCCATTATATTTTTTCTATACTAATTTACAAAAAAAATTGTATAATTTTTAAGATATCATTAATATAAAACATAATGAATTCATTTTTCATGGATTCTGGGGACCACTATGAAACTGAAAAATAGAATTGTTTCCCCTAAAGGTGTATATTTTTGAAGAGAATCTGTTATTATTCTAAATTCTAGTGAATTTGGAAATTCTAGATAGATTTACAAATTAGAGTAATGAGGTATGAAAAAAAATTCATCACATAATTATGACGGTATTCAATACACCTATTAAGGGGAAGTGTTAGTTGATAAATTGATAATGTAAAAGGAGATTTTTTGTCTTATACAGTTATTTTTTGATGTGTTTGTTGAGGTGGTTTTAGGTTACATATTTCTATTAAACAAATTATATGCTCTATAAAATGATAATTGATTAGGTTTAAATGTATCAAATTACATTCATGGTAGTTTATGGAGAGAATATACAACCATGGAAATATCTATCTTCTTTCTCAAACTAGGATATACCATATAAACTTAGAAAAAAACTAATGGTTCTTTTCTATGTGAACTATATGGTATCATCCTTCTCTAATAAAATGGGGTAGAGAATATATGTACCTTAAAATTAAGATAAAGAGATTACAAGACCCTTACCATAACCGTTTAATTTTATTATCATTAACAGGAAGAATATTTAATTAATCCAAGCACATATATTGACATTATGGATTTATGGTATCCCAAATCATTAAAATGGTGATATTGAAGGGCCTAAGTATGTATTGAATTTGTTATCAATGGTTTAATATGTGTATATTAGAGTTGATGATAATATTTTGTGGATTATTATGGATTCATGGGAATAAAATTATATTTCATGCATGATAAAGCATCATGTATGTCTATAAAATGACTAAGATACTGCCATAGTCTTTGAAAAATGAATTGTGAGGATACTTTCTTGGATAACATATTTTGATAAGTCCAAGACTAAGTTGAATTATATCTAATGATTGCTGAATTTTTTTTAATGATAATAAAATATATTGAGGAGTCCACATTGGACTACTAAAATGACAAGTATATTGGGTAATATTATTGGGAAAATATATTCAACTCTGAAAACAAATCACTTCAATAAGTATGAGCACAAACTATTAATATAGACCTTTCTCATAAAGAGAATTGTTCTTCCATCAGTATAACAATTCCCCAAAGCAATGAATCTATGTGATTATTATTAATCTTCTATGAGAAAACCCTATGTATATTAAATGAATTTTAGGATCAAATGTGAGTGAATATAGATCTTCAGTGATAACTACATGAATATTCTTTGAGTGGATGGGCTTATAAATGAGAAAATATCTTTTAGAAGATGAAAAAATCTTTATAACATATGTGGTACCTAAATGGATCTATTATGAGTATTATATGATAATTATAATAGATTTTCAATATTTTAAGATATTGATTCATGAATTCACACCAATCATCTGAATGGTAATGAACTTTTTTTATGAACATGTGAGATCAAAAAAATGAATACCACATTATTTTGCATGATTATAAACATGGAGGAAGTGAAAATCTTCACCCCATGTGTTGTTTGATGTTTCATTTCAAAGTGGATAATATGATGTATCAATGGTTACTGGAGATGTAATTTTTTTAATTAATGTTATTTTAAGAAAAACGAATTCCACATTTCAAGAAGCATTTTTTCATGCATTTGAGGAATATGGATTGATGCATATTGGTAAGGAAAAGAAACTAGGAAAAGATAATGTGTTTAAAATTTTAATGATTCCATATGATTAAATAATTTTACTCGGGGATATTATACATTTAATATTAATTTAAATGATCTATTATTCTAGGATATTAAATAGTAAATAATATCCCAAAATAAATGAGGAGATAATTTTGGATCCATTGTGTTAAATAATAGATTGTATTGATATTCATTTATTAAGAATAAATTGTGGGATACCTAATATGAATCTTCTAGGATTTAAATTTATATATTTATAATAATTTTATTTAAATTTTCAAATATGAGGGTAATTTTAAATATAGGATTATTCTACCTAACTCATAGGTTATGAAAGATATTTAAGTCTCAGAATTGAGAATATTTTTGATATAACTCATCATGAATTTATGATAAATCGGAAAAATGTTACAAAATTTATTTTACACATAGATAAAGAATATTATAACCTAGGTTACTTGATATATAGAGAAGATCTTTGATACTAGCATTACTGCTGATGTTCGTAACGGTTTAAAATGAAAATATGTCTTCATACAACTATCTTGAGGATAAATATTATATAAAAAATGGTGTGTATGAATCCTAGAGGTTATCAAGGTGTTAATATCACTAAGTAAAAAATTGAATGAAGTTATAACTATATTGTATAACCTATTTATATATAAATATTGTTGGGATGTAAAACTAATGACATCTGTTATGGCATTGGGTGTATATCCAATTCATATGGAATCTACTTCTAGATGTAGTTAAAAATTGATATTGGGGTGTATAACCATCATGTAAATGAGTTGTATTTTAACTGATCCTTTTAAATATTTTTTATGCATTTCATGTTGTTATTACTACATATATACTTAGACTAAGAGATAATATTGAGTGGATTGAGAAATTTGATTTGTTTAAGAGGTTAAATTAAATAGGGAAATACTTCACAAAAAAGTAATAATGATTCACCACCAATGGTGAACCCAGACAAGGGATTTATAATATTAATGAGGTTACTTATGTAATTTCTCTACATCTCAAGTTATAGACATCCAATTTCTATTATGTTTTGTGTAGAGATATTCAAGAAGTGAGGAAATAAATTTTTTATTTTTTATAATATATATTGTAACAACCCAACCCAAATTCCCTTGTACCTTTACCCTAGGATAGTGCACCATATAGAATTAATAACTCTTCCTTAAATTCCATAGGATACTAACCAGTGGTTATGGACTCAGATGTTACCATAGGGAAACTAAGAACTCGTTTCCAAAGTAAACAACATGGAAGTAAATAAATAAATCAGATACAATATCAATGTCAATTTATCATATTATATGAATAAATGGTAGGTTATAAATAACAAAAACATATCCCCTGTAATATAATATTGATTACCTAAACATATAGTTAGTCATATGTAATAACCTAGACTAGAATAATATCCCAAAAGTAAACATAAGGAATATACCAAAAAATAGAACCACCCCTAGAATTCCCTAGCAATTTTCCATATCCCAACTCCCAACACTATCTTGTCAATACAATCATCAATAGTCAATATCAATCCATAACCCTAACCAATAACATACATCCAATTAGAAACTACTTGGGTACCCAAGTTCCATGGAATCCCAAGAGGGGTGTGAGTATAACTCAGTAGGCCACCACTAAGTCTGTCTAATGAAAATATAGTATATGATTATAAATCATGATCTTGTAAAATAAATCTTTGTGAAAATATAAATAAAAAGTTTTATAAATAACTCAAAACAAGTTAATCCTTAGGTCTAAAGAGGACATCCCAGGAAAAAACAACTTACTTCATCCAACCCCGATGAATCTGATCTTGGTAGAAGTATCATGTCTCAAATCGGTTTTGCAGTGCATCACTGATGAAAAAATAGTAATTTGGTACATGTTTAATCCATATTTATTAATCATCCATTTCATTTTAGTGATACCCCTGATAAATCATCCTTTTGGTCTTAACTCAAAGGAAACCACTTAATATTCATAAGTACAGACTTATTGGAATACCCACTCATACCTAATAAATTCCATACCTATAATATTCAATCTGAATCTATAGATATCATCCTATATTTTCAATATTGTATTCCCTTAAAAATACATTAAATTAATCCATATAACATCAAAAATTCATACATTTCCTACATCTAAGATGGATCCCCATGGATTTCATAGTAATTAATCTAAGAAAAATCCGTTAGAATGCTTGAGGAATTACATAAAATTTTACCTCAATAGATACATGGTTTTTTTCAATCCCAAAATTCCCATGTGTATCCTATTGGAATTAGAGGCTCGTCCATGTATTTCCAGACTAATACAATTCATAAAAAATTCAAGGGACTTCCCAAAGAATTTTAATTTCTATAATCAATTCTAATATCATCAATCAAGTCATAATTATAAAACTAAAACATAAATTTTTTAATAATTTAATCCATGGTCACAAATTTTGTTCTCTTCACATATAAATAATTTTAACATAGTAATTCAAATTCACCATTTTGTTCAATTAATATTTCCATTTATGATTCAAAAGGTCATAACCACTATCAATTCCTAAGGGAAATCCTAGGTAACCATTCTTTCAAAATAATTCCATTCATCCCCTTGGTTAAACCTAAACAAATAACTATAAATTACCTAAATAAAAGTCATAATAAAAATTTACTACTTCATTAATCTAATTAATTTATGCCCCAATTTATCATGTTCCTAAAAATCCATGGTTTTTTTCAAGACAACATAAGGGTGGATAAATAATTAATTTCATTCTAGGGTCAAGAATAAAATACTCTCATTATACTACCCAAACTAAAACACAATATGACATCAAGGAATATAGGTAAAATCAATTAGACCACCTACCATAACCACAGTGGGACCCCTCATCCAGTTTCATCCATCGGTTCGACCAATAAAAGATAAAACAAACACCCTTACCAACACCATAAAAATATTTCAAAACCAAAAAACGATGAGAACATAAATGTAAGTGAAGAACAATAAGAAAAGAAGAAATATAAGAGATACAATTATCTATATACATTAGTAAAAAGATAATGAACTCATAATTGGAATGAATCAATAGAGAACCATGAATAAGAATGATAGGGGAGGTGGTAGCATGCAGAGGTGTTTCTGGATAAGAAGAAGCCTAAAATTGGGTAAATAATGTTTAAGGGTTGAAATGTAAAATTCATCAATTTCATCTTTTTAATTATTCGTTTTTTTGGTTTAATAGTTTTGACAAACCATTTAGTAATTTTAATTTCCTTGTTATCTAAAACATGACACTCCAAATAGTTATTGTAAATTATTTAAAAATATAAATTAAACATATGGAATGAATCTATAAATTCTATATATATTCACATGTTTTATATAGAACATTAAAATGGTTTAATAAACCATTCACCTTTTATTTTTGGTCTCATGGTTATGGTCTATGTTTACTACAAACTGTGTGTTAATCATTCTCCCTGAGAAGCAACTCCAAAACCCCAAACTTCAAGCCCCAAAATCCTGGGACACTCTTAAGCCCCCTTTAACAACAAAGAACACTTCATTCCAAGTCCAAAATATATATTTTGATGGGTTTTAAACCTCATAATTCAAATTATAATATCGATGGAAAACCTGACCACTCCACCAAATAAAAATAGATATTTTCATCAAAAACTAAACACCCCTAAAAACATGGGGTTTTAAAATCTCACTAGCGTACAAACAGGCATCCTTGATATTTACACCTAGAATCGTTGGGCCTCAAACCATGAATGATACATGAACTCCTAAACAATATTCTTGATACAAAACTCATATTAACCATCTTCACTACTAAAAATTCAATTTCACGTACATAGTCACTATGATGAAACACTTAACCAAACATGATGACCCATTACCCAAAATCTCCCACAACTATTGAATCATTAACATCATGAAAAATGATTTCATTTCACAGATCTATTCTAGAACACTCTCTTCCAAAATTTATTCCAAAAGCACAATCCCTATATCAAGACAACCCAACTCATGAGGCCTCACCTATACACTGACATCCACATACCACCTAAAAACACTAAAGAATCATAGACCCATTCACTCAATCATCTTACCTACCATTACTTATATTTATTATGAACACATTAACATAATCTCATAACATTGGTCACCGAACTCAAATTAAAAGGTTCCATCCAAATTGAAACAACTAACACCCCCACATGGATGTTCATCTATAATCAAACCCTCAACTAATCTATCCATCAACATTTTTTCCAATGTTCATAGAAAACAAGTTAAAATGAGAACCAATCACTCAACTATTCCATGGTTTTCATTGAAACATAGATCATCCTCATAACTGGTCCATGAGAAAAAACTCAAAACAATTCCACCACTGGCTAAAAAGTGATGTTATTAATCCTCACTCGATCTACTTGAATCAGTCACCAACTAAGACCCGGAATCATGTTTTATTAACATTTTAATGTCCCATGTAACCACCATCTAGTATGACATGATCAACCCATATAAACTCAACCAAGATAGGTCTACACAAGGCTCTAACACGTAATACCCAACTCTCAATCTAAGCAGTACTCAAAATATGGTACACATCTTGCTTTGAAACCATAAAAAAAAGAGTTTCACCATTCCAATTTTAAGGGTTAATAAAAAATGGTTTTCCCCCAAAAAAAATTTTCAATAATCTAACATCCCATCATGTTGATTGTGTTGTATCTTAAATGTTTTTCAATCTACCATATCTATTCACAAGTGAAAAAAACACTTGGATAGTCACTGGTTGGCCATTTCAGATACTGGACTGTACCCATCAGCGCATCACCCAAGCACCCAACCCTGATTCCATATACTCAATAAATTTTCCATGAATGTAAAACCATGCCTAACGAATTGTAAACCTTCCTTCCATAAAATTCGTCAATTGAACTGCAAAACAATGGATCTTGGTGTCATGATCTATCATGAGCACCAATGCCTCATTGATAAAATTCAACTCTGAACTATAGTGTTACCTTATAGTCACACAAGGAACAAAACTCATTATATTCAAGGCTCATGTCCCCTCCTTCACTAAACACAACCATTAGGCATGGCCACCCAAAACATATTTTATCATTCGATATTACACAATATCCATTACTCATCTCTGGATTATAAGAATGTCACTGAAAAATTCACTAAAACCATATTTAAAAAAATGGTCACACCCCCAGATAGAAGGTGGTACACATCCCACCACATATAATTTCTTATACCAACCTCACTATAAAACTCAACAAGTTAAACCACAACATGTGTATTCTGGTTCTTCTGCAGCACACTTACCAAAAAAACCAACCCCAGACAAAACGATTAGGAGATAATTCTAACACACCTTGACCACTCATGGAGTTACCACTACCTAAAAGGTTATATCCCCAAAAAACATCAAAATTATAGCAACCCGTTCTTAAAAGAATCATCATTTATATAGTTACCTCACTTTGAGAAGAATTTTCCAACCAAACCCACTACAGTTCTACAACTCTCTAAGAAGCCATTGTGAACCCAAGGTTATCATAAAAGTAACATTGTTATCTTCCTTTAGATCCTATAATTCTTGAATTATTTTACATGGACTCAAATGTGGAATGTTTTATCAATCCAAAGGAAACATACCCTATGTTTCTCCAATGCCGACCGCATCACCCTGAGAAAAACAATGGGTGCTCACTCTCGAGCCATCCAGTCACATCACATCAATTAAACCATATCCCTAAAATGGTAACCTACCACCTGATTTTAATGTAATAAATGGATTACATGATTCCTTGTTACGATATGAAATCCATTAATCAGAAACCTTGATTCATATAACATCATGACCTACTTACACATCAGGTCGAGTATCTGGCCAATCCATACCTCACCCCATGACCTCTCATAAACTAGGAACCATTCTAATACAAGATTCATACCACCCACATCATATACCAAACACATATAAAAAACATATGTCTAGGAACCACACTGATCCTTCAATCACATCTAGCCTAGGCACTATGAGGACCCGTAAATTAGGAGTTCTAAACCCTAAAAGATGAGATTACATGAAAATATTCACTAAACCCTACCTATGATATTATCAAGGAATCCCATTCCTAAAATATATACCTTCATGAATTTATCATTCTTTTATTGTAAGTTAATGTGTTGTATCACTCAATATTAATCCTAGAACTTCCCATAAATGTCCATCGTTGACCATGTTATCGAAACTCCACCAAACAGATAACCATATATGCATGTAAATTATCATTACATAAAAAATAGGATTTAAAACTAATGGTGATAGAACACTATGAACTCTTCCTGAATTAATCTTGGATCTTAAATCCCTAAAACTACACACTTGGTAGAACCTCTCATGCACCGACACCACAAGATGAATATTTTTTCCATTTCGTTACGCATCTATCCATAAAAAATAGTGGGTTAACCCCATTACAAGTCACCCTCATAGTTCACTAAGTATTAATTCATAAAGAACCAAGGTCATATATAAAGATCACTAGGTCCTTCCACCTACACCTATCATGAGAAAATTTCAAGACAATGTGACACACACACCATAAAGGAACTAAAACTTGAGATCAATCTCTAGCCCAAACCTCCCATAACAAAAGTATAAAAACTATCAAAAAAATTCACAACATTGGAACTACTCAATCCACATATACTACTCAAAGAAATAAGAATTATTTTAGGAGATTAAATTTTCATTATTCATTTAGGTATACTCATAAGTTCACTAGTTTCAAATTTCTCTATTACTACGCTTTGTTAAATAATATTTCATTAACAAGTTTTAGCGGGAAACATAATATAATATCACTAATAGAATTTTATTTGAGCTAAACCATGATTTAACTTAATAAAATTATCAAAATTAAAATACAATTAGGCCTTTATCAGAATTATAGGATTAATTTTACAATCAAAGCTTATTCCCCCAGAATTATTATATGAAAATTTAATCATAATTTATAGAGGTAAACATCATTTAAGGTGTGATGGTAACCCCATTTAAGAGACACCATATAAACTCAAAATTAAGAATCCACATTCCATCATTCCTAAGGTTTTACATTTTATGAAATTGTTTCTTATACCCATTCATAATTGTTTATGTTTGAAAATCCTAGTTTGGTCAGATAAGATACCTCTCACAAGTTATAGAGAAAAACACTTTATAAGTTTCTTATAGTAAAATTATGAAACCTACACCATTAGGTTAATAACCCATGTATATATCTATCTAAAATTCTAAATGGTTACTCCATGATTTTTTTTCAAGTATAATTTCACTATACACTTATATGTGAGAAACTCCATATAAGTTGTTATAGATGGTATAAATAACCTACCCCTCTCAATCATTTATAATCCAAAGCTTTATATAAATAAATAAAAAATATAAGGATTTGAATATAAATAAACTCTTGAAAAATAAATTCTAGGAAACAATCAATAACAAGAAATAGATAGATGACATATAAATATTACATGGATAATATAATACATGAATTAACAATCCTCTTCTTCCCATACCATCCAATAGTAAAAAAAATTGCACCACTAGCAAAATTCCCAAGTGCACTACTCATAGTGGAAATCAGTTTACATTAAAATTGAAAAGAAAGAACAAAAATTCCAAACCATGGAAACTCATTCAACCCTAATACATCGGGCTACATCACACATTCATGAGATCATTACGATGATTTTACAAAATTCTAGTCTCCTTTCTACCAAGACAAAATAATAAGAAAAAATAAAATGCACTCTTACAAAAAATTTCAATTCCGTAACCCAAATGTCACAGTACCACTTCCTTGGTTCGGTATACCATATGGACGGAAGCATTCATCCCTCTATTTTAGAGGATACCAACTACTTTTTAGGGTATCTTAGGTTATAATATGAACACTAATTCTTTATTACATGAGTACAAAATACAAAAGAAGATAAATAAATTAGATACAATATCAAAGAAAACCCATCACATTAGGTTAATAAATAAAAGCTTATAAATAACCAAAACATATTCCATGAAATATCATAATGATACCCCTAATAAAACTCGAAGAAATTCATAATAACCAAGACCAAAAAAATATAACAAAACAAAATCTAAAGACCAAAATGTAGAAATTACCCTTAAAGTCTCAATATTTATCCTAGTTCCCCACTGACAACTCTATCTTAGCAATACAATCATTAAGAATTATCCTTGGAAAATAGCCAGAACCTATAATCTACGACCAGCTATCATCCTCTCGGGTACCTATGTACCTTGGTGGCCAAAGAATGTTCTAAGTATAACTCATTAGTCGACCATAAATGATGTTTAATTCAAATCTAGTTTTTTATTATAATTCATAATGGTGTGTCATGAATGAATTAAACTGTAGTAATAATAAAAATAAAAAATAATTGGAACATATTCAAACCTCAGGTTTTAAGATAGAATCCTAGGAAGAAGCTATATTCTTCAACCAACACAAGTGACTCTTGTCATGGTTAAAGTCTCATGTCTCAACTCGATTCCAAGGTGCATCACAAACTAAACCCTAATCTAGTTTCCTTAGAGGAATCCATGAGGATCAATCACACATTTCTTCCAAATGATAACCCAAAATGAATCATCCATATGATCTAAAATCAAGATACCACCTTTTATATTCACATGTATAGATCTATGAGAATCATGTCTTACACCCAAGGCAATCTATACCATTAATAGTTGATTCAAATTTCATGACCTCATATAACAACACTAAACAATGGATTCCCTTAATAATCCATGAAATTAATCTATGTTACTCAACTAGTGAATAAATTACCTAGATCTAAGGGTGAGACACCCATTATAATTAACTGTAATGAATCTAAGATGAATCCACTTGAACTATTTAAGAATTATATAGAAGTGTACGCTGTTGAATCCAAGTACATTTTCACCAATGGAATTTACATGAGTCCCATTTTTGAATCCAATTCATTCCCATGGCATTATATTCCAATAAATTTCCTATTAAATAAAAGTTACATCCCAAGGTATTCTAATTTCAATAATCAAATATAATAACATAAAATAAGTAATTCTTCTAAAACTGAAATAAAAACAATTCAAAATTTCAAAATCTATTGACTAATTTGGTTCACATCACATATAAAAAAATGTTTCATAGTAATTCAAATTCATTATTTAGATCCATTCATATTTCCAATTATTATTTCCAATGATATAGAAACTACTAGTTCCAACGGATAATCATAGGTAACCAAACTTAAAATATAATTCTATTCATTTCCAAGGGTATCCTAAAACCACCCACTATAAATTACCAAATTATAAGACACTACATAAATTCACCAATTTGTTACTCTTTTGTATGTCCATCAAAATTCAACATGTTCTTTTCAGTCCATAGGGTTTTTTAGAATAGTATGTTTGTATCTAAATGATTAATTTTATTCTAGGATCAAGCATCTGATAAGTTGGCATGACTACACAAACTAAAATACAAATCGATGGAAATATTTTAATTAATGTCAATTTTACCACTTAACATAACCTCATAGGGACCCACTCATTTGGGATCGACCTTTTATTAGAGAATAAACAATTAAAAATGACAGATACGAAAAACACAATAAAACTAGATCATAACCTTCATAAATGATGAGAACTCTAGAGGATCCCAATAAAAAAGGATAATAATAAAGAGGATACATAGACTCACCCATAGCATTAAATCTCATGTGATGGAACATAAAATGGGGAAATAATAAAGGTAGAACCAAGAAGAAGAATGAGAGGGGTAAAGGGGTGTTTGGAGGGTTTTATACATAATAAAGAACATAAAATCAAGTAAATATGGGTTGAGGGTTATATGGTCAAGATAATAATATTCAATTTTTAAATAGGTACATAATTTCGTCACATAGTTTGACAAACCATGTGACAACCATGATTTCCTCACTATAAAAAACATCACATTATACACATCTAATATTCATAGTTTTCAAACTCTGTGTAAACCATGTCCAATGCTTGCAAAAATTCACAAGGATTTTGGAAACCCTTCATACTTTCAAAAATTGGGTCTCTCTCCATTTTATTTTTTATTGTTGGGGTACATGGTTGTTCCCATACATTAACTCCAAAACTTTTAAATCCAAGCACAAAACCCCCAAGACTATCTTGAGACCCTCAACCCCACTAGATGACGTGATTCAAATTCTAAAATATCTATTTTAATATGTTTTAGACATCATAAAATTAATATTAATGTTGGTTGGAAAAACAACACCTCCAACAAGTGAAAACACGTGTTTTCTTCAAAACCTAGGAACCCTTATAGACATGGAGTTTTTCAAGATAATATTATGTCTTTTTATAAATTCATGTTACAAGTGGTATTTCCAAAATAGGGTGCCCAAACCGCATTTTGATTTGAAAATAAATTGGATCATTGGGGACTCCAGTTGTATGTTCAACCATGTGAGTGAAAATATATCATTTTATTGATTCTAAAAGGTTTCCCTATCTTCAAAGGGGATATTTAATGAAGAAGGAGATCCAATTGAGACTCCTTATCCTTTTTATGGGGAGATAGATGATGGGTGATTTTTTTGAGGGATATAAACACATTTAAAAGGAGTTAAAACACTCATATTATCTATTTTTTATTTTCATATAGGTCTGAAAACATTTTACTCCTTTTTTCTTAATTTTTTTTAGATTTTAATTCTTTATATTGATTTAAATGAATTAAAAACTAATTATTTCTGAAAATTTGGTTTCAGATTTTTAGTGTGTGACTTGTTTTATTATGATTAAAAAACACTAGAGTAATTTTCATTATACAATATTTGAGGTATAATTTCCTTTTTAAGCTCTTTACTCATGTATAGAGGATGGACTGTGGCTATATGTTATTTATTTCAAGGTTTGGTCCCACATGATTTGATATAAAGGTTTGGAGAGTGGTTCTTGGGAGATGACTTATGGTGTCCCCTATATATTAAAACATCCTTACAAAAATATTTAATTCGACGTGTCACAATAATTTATTCAATAGATACTTCAATTTCCATGGTTTAGAATGGTGTGTTCTATAGATAATTATACAATACTGTAGGACACCGCATGACCATGGTGAAGGACTTATTTGGAATGCCTTAGGAGGTGGATGCCTCTTACAGTCGTAAAAATAATGTGATATTCCCCAGGAAATTTGTAGGACACTGCATGACCATGGTGACATGTTCAACTCATCACAAGAAATATTGCAGGTATGACATCCTCATCAAGAAAATTTCCTTGACTATTTCAAAGAGATTTCACTCTCCCCCTTTGACTCCATAACAAAAAACGGGTTCATTTTTCCATGAAATTCCCATGAATATCCACAAACACTTTTTTTGATCAGATGATGCATCCCCAAGAGCTAGATTTATTGTCTGTCAAAACACAAATACATACTTGTGAGATCCACTGAATTTGTAAAATAATCAAATGAAATAAAAAAATGGAGGAGGAAGGAGTGTCCAGTGGTCATAAAACCTATGTGAAATTGAAAGTCTATTTGAATAATGGTCTCTCAAGACCCCTCAAAAACACATTATGACTTCACAAAGGACCCTAGACATTTCATTATTTTCTCATTGGAAGTCCTATACAAGTTTCCTGAGATTACATGAAGGACACTTGATAAAAACCCTCATCTCACAAAGTCCCTTGAGCCTGTCAGAATGACAATATCGAAGTCCCCTATCATGTACCTATAAGAAAAAAAATACACCATTAATTGGATATAATCCAATGAATGAGATTTTTAAAGGATGTTATGGAAGTCATAGAATGACATGAGAGTCCCCTTGAGTGATCCATAGTAGGACCTCTCAATGATTCATGATGTTGTGGTCCTCCACTGACACCATCTTTGATTCTTTCAATACACGTTGGGAAAAGAAGAGAACAACCTAGGTGGAGACACTAAAAAAATCCCCGACCCTAGAATGAAAAATGCACCAATAATCTCTATAAAATGATATACTCTTGGAACCTCAAACTAGTCCTAGAAATTATTTCTCAGATTTACTGATCTCGTTAGTAGAAAATCATCCCATTAGGTATGATTCTGGAATCAATTAGAGGAATCATGAAAAATTCATAAACACTTCATGTGATCACTTAAAGATCACGTGAAGGACTTATTCCCAGACATGAAAAGAATATCTAACTTGTTTTCTAGAACATACGACACTTCAAATAAGTTAAATGAAAAATTATAAGGCATTTCAAATAAAATGATGTAACAAACATAAATATGGGAGATTTATGCAAAGAACACATATTCTATTTCTCGTGAACATTGAATGAACCACCTAGAATAAGTGAATGCACCAAGATATGTCACCTAGATCTCAGGAAACACCATTGTTTTACTATATGAATCATGATAAGTCTTCTAGACATGTTGGAGAAAGTCACATGGATCCCCATGGGCATGCCACCCTAGTCTCGTGAATCCCTCGGAGCTCGCCATCCTACCCTTATGGTGTCCATAATAAATGTCTCCCAACTCATATGGTGACACCAATACATGTCATATGAGTCTTTTTGTAGCATATAAGAATGTAAAATTTCTCATAGGATGACCTACGAGCATGAAAAGTAGGTCTTTGATGTCCTCTAGACATGTCATCTTGGATCTTGTGTCATCGTCCTGACTTGTCGCACAGATTATCACAACATCCCTCAATTTTGTCATCTATATTCCGTGATGACACAAGGGAATGTTTGATAAATCATAGGAAATACACTAGACATGTCTTCTGGGGTCATGTGATGGATTCTAGGAAAAACAATCCAGGTCTTGTGATGTCCTCCAAAAAATTCATCGTTGATCATGTGATAACCCCCAAAAATTTCATACAATGTATTCCATATCCATTGGAAAAGTCTTCTGGATCATGTAATTTTTTTAGGGAATGTCAGGAAGAAAACTATGACCTATTAGGTATAAAATTAATGAATGAATAGTGGACTATAAATGCCTATCAGGTAGACAGGCAGGCTAGGTCAAGTGGGGATCCAAGGATTTCCTCACCTTCTTCATCCTCGGTGTGTAAGCCCCAATTATATGGGAAACCACATTGTTTAAGACCAATCCAATAAACTAAAAATCCATTGATCCCTTCCATAACCAGGATATATAGGAAGACTTCTCAATTCATGATATCCATATCAAACCCCTAACGGTTTATCCCAACATATAAGTCCCACGCCCACAAGAAATGAGATTTATTATTTTCCATCACTTTTTCTTACACGGAGCATACCTCACATTGGAATAGGGAGTAGAAATAGTCATATCATTCACATCATTAGAATCTAAAAATATAATGGAATCCATAGTGTATAATCCTAGACCAACATCATAACATGATGTGTACCACATATAAGGGAAACATTAGTGTATAATCCCTGACCAATCAGACTATAAGGAACCTGATTCTTTCTATAATCAAGATACGTAGGATTTGTTTCTATGGCTGGATCCTAAACTCAAATATGAATACACCTCATTATAATTCCCACCATACCCCCATACATTAATAAAATTTAGACCTAATAATTCCCATGGGATGATTATCTTACTTTATCCTTCAGTGGATTGAGAGACTCATTAAACTACGATTAATCTGATTCCAGCTATAACTAGGATATGTAGGATTCCTTCCTACGGCCCAAGATCCATATTAATGATCTAAAGGGTAGTATCATCACATAATCCCATCATTCATATGAATTTAGGCTGGTCACTTTCTATCTATTATTTCTATCACTGAGCATAGGTCACATTTTCTTAGGGATCCATAATGAACACTTCATTGGAATAATGAATCTCCAACATCTTGGTAAATATCAGTACGCAACCCCCAATGAGTTGCATAATATAAATATCCCTCAAATAATGGAATCTATAATGGGTCCATCCCTAAGGGAATGATCGAACATTTATAACTCGGATTCCTACTATAACCAGGATACGTAAGATGTCTCCTCATGAGTCAATCTCAAATATATGGTTCCTAATTTCCCAAAAATATAGCCTTTCTGTGTGATGGTAAACTAAAAAAGTTTAACAAACTAAATGGGATTTTATTCATATAATAAAAACTATACATAGAAAGCCTCATAATTTACCAATACCCTCCTTGAAATATTAAACTCTTCCCTACATGGAAGAAAATGTGGAATTTTTCAATTATAATGATTCATAATATAAGTAACAATATATTCATGAGAAATGGATGACGAACCTTGAATACATAAAAATAGATAAAATAATGATATCCCCCTTTATTTTTTGTATAAAAGATAATTAACCCATATAATTTTTGTTTGGGTAACTCGTCCCATGTTGGGATTAAGAAGATATTCTCGAACATGTCTTAAATCAATAAGAGAGTCACTCGGTAGGAAACAATTCCCCCAAAAGGGTATGATGAGCTTGACCTCCCTTACTCTCAACCAACATGAGCCCCAAAGTATCGTTGGGTCTAAAACCCCAGCTGACCCCCCCAAATTTGGAAAGAATGTTCTTACCCAATTATGGATCAGTGGATAATTGGGAATTTCCATTATGAATTGAAATACTGACCCGATGTTAATGATTTTGCATGAACTTAAACACTAATATGCCACCATCAAACTGAACTAAATGCACATAGAGATCATCTCTTCTCTAGAAAAAAATGGTGAAATCAATGTGAATCTCTACAATATAAAAATTTAATGGGTTATTATCTATCGGGCCACTTCTTCACACTATACAAAAAATGGTGAACCTGATGTTAATCACTCAAATAAAAAAAATTATTGGGTTATTATCTATCGACCCATTTTGTTTTCTCACAATATGAAAACCAAAATGGTGACCATGATGTTAATATCTCAAATAAAAGACTAATCTATTAATCATTCATCATGTAACTTCATTTTCCACATACTACACAAAAAATGTGATAATCCTGAGAAAAATCTTACAGAAGATCCTCTATAACTAGGGTTACCATGAAATAGGTTCATCCTCATATTGGAAAGTACACATGAAAAAAAAATGGATCGGGAATAAAAGGAAAAATGACCATGAATATCTAATTGATCATATCATTAATATGATATTACACTAATCAGTAACCTTGTTCCTTATTTTCTGTATGAATTTAGATACTAATCCCATAAATAGAATATTGATATGAGATAATACCCTCATCGGGTGAGCATTCTGGAAAGTCAATTGTGGATACAACCCCTTTGGGTCAAAAATTGATCTCACCTACTCAGCTACTTCAACAACAGGTGGTTGACATGATGGTATAGGAGTGCCACAGATGTGGTAAAATTAAAACCCTCAAGACATCTTCTGAGGGTCTCAAATCAAAGAATTTCAAAAGTATGCATCATATAGGGAACATTTCCACTAATCTAGTGGAACACATTACCAAAACCAACTTCTTCAAGAGATTATACACTGAGCATGAAAATTACCACCTTTAATATATAATAAAGGTGGACCAAGGATTAAAATATGTATCCCTTATGGTTCATGGTCATCTGAGGATGGATCTTGTAAACTTTTGTTTCGCACACCATCCGACCAGTACCCACCAGTCACCTATTGAGGGTTCCACCCAACACATTTCTTCCTATGATGCCCATGCTCATGAAGCAAGGAAGATACATCGGTCGAGGAAAATGATGGATATCTTGGAGTGGGCTCATATATATACTCTCAATGATGATCTATGTTGACATATTCAGGTAGTTACCGGTTAGTAGGCTCATATCCTTGCTCACTCAGAACAATTCATTGAGCATATTCCTGCAATAGGTATGGGGGTGGTGCATATCCCTACTCCATTTCATGATGTTCATCGTAATATTCTTGTTGTTTAAGGAGGATAAAATTGAGATCATATCCCCTCTTTAATCAAATACATGCTTCAGTACATAGTAGAGATAGAAAATGTGTTGGATTATACCACTATACACACTTTTCTAAAATGACAATACATCTTAGAAACAACTAAATAACTCTTTTGGAATATTTCAAAATTGGTATAGATAAAAGAACATGTGCATATTATTATCCCTATATACATGAAAACTCATTACTTTTATCATTATGAACAAGTGTTAGCAATAGATAAAGATCACACCCTTGCTCATATCTAGGAGTATTATTATCATACACCAGTAAAGGATGAGCCATTGAACTAGGATTAAATTATCATTACAATTGGGGATCACCATGTGAGAGTGGCACATGCCTCAGGAGAGGGGCACATGCATGTCAAAAATGTATAGTGGCATGTTCCAAAGGCCCAGGATTGGGATCATATCACCATTCTGGCCAAGACTTACCAAATGAAAGAGGAAAAATCCTCAGTATAGGCTTGTATTCTTTTTGAATAAGGCCACCAGCATAATCTAAAGGCTTATGATTTGGAATATACCCCCATTCTATATAGGTTTAACAAAATGAAAGTGGCACATTTCTTGGGATAGACTGATTTTCTTAAAAGTGAATCTTCCTAGAATATTCTAGTTAATCATAAAATCTAGGGGCATATTCCTAATTTCATTGATGAATGGCTGCACTAGCTTCATTATGAGGAAATATAATAGAAGTATCATATCCAATGTCCCATTCTAGAGATATAGTGAAATATTCTAATGGTGAATACATATTTAGACCAGCCTTATATTCCTTCTCCAACTAGGGATCACCAAGTGAGAGCAACACACAGATTTTGAAAGGCTTATATTCCATCCAAGAAAGACCATCAAAAAATTTAAATAGCTCAGGATTGGGTTCATATTTTCATCCAAACTAATTTTCACCATGTGATATTTGAACATTCCTTAAGATAGACTAATATTACTATGAATATGAGATGGCCCATTGGTATATTTCAGCAGCTTCTCATTAGTAGGCTCATACTCCCATAAAACCAGACTATTATGACAATTTCCAATAACTGTCAAGCATCAGGCTCATATCCATACACAATTCCAAAAGGTAGGTTAGAATATTCTAGCCATGATGTTGATCAAGACTTATTTTCCTCATCAACTCAATTCCAGTGTCCTTGAGATAATTCAGGACACATTCTCAAAACCACTATGGTGTGTTGAATATTTAACCAAAGAAGAATATGGTAATTACTATGATATCCCTCCTCATAGTAGTGTGATGACGGATTGTGGGGACTCAACTACTAACATCCACCATGATTAACCTCCCTATAGTGATATCTCTCAATGGAAAATAAATACTACCATTTCCTAGATACCTTCGTATAAAGTGGTGTTCAAAACTTTGACACCTTCATATATATATTCGGGGTCGAATCATCAAGGTCAACCTCATATAGTTCCCATCAAATTTCAGTAGCACTCCACTACAATCAATCGGAAGCCCTTGGAATCATCTTCTATGGCCTGACACAATGGATTTATGTAAGTGTGATGAATAAGAGGTTGACATTGACATATAGAGGGAGTTATTCAGAAATATCATCCCCATTATGTTATGTCCCCTCACAATATCTGACTATGTGGTCCCATGTGATCTAGAAAAGGATTGAATGCATTATCTATGCCCAAATATGTTGGAAACTTTATCAATGGATAAAGGATAGAAACACCCCCTTATCCAAGATATGAGGTCACCTTCAGATCATCAACATACTATGTTTTCATATGGACATAATTTTTATCTCCATGGATCAAGATCCAAGACCAGAAAAGCACAGCACAAATATGAAACATGATTACCTCCATTGAATAATAACCATTCTATATATGATCTATGAAGACATATAATGTATCTGTATCTGAGGATGGGGAACATATGGAGTGTTTCAATTTGTTGCACCGCTGGAACAACATAGCCATTCAGATATAGTGTCATGTAATTTCATAGCCTCTGAAAACATCTGGGGAATGGGTAAAGATCTATCTAGTTGGTCTCTATAACAGAATTTTCCCACTTAAGTGATGGCTATAGATCAGGAACAGAGAGATGGGATAGCCAACATGACTTCATATTAGGTCTCTTGAAGTAATAAGAATTCATTTTAGACACTGAATTCAATGTTGTGATCAACTGGGAAACATCCCATAAATAATGATTCCTATAATGGGATTCCATCATACCTAGATCCTATATAAGAACAGTTTAACCAGAAAAAACATACTATAGTAGCATCTATCATAACAGCCATCCAAGAGTAAAATAAACCAACTAAGTTAGGGGAAAATCTACAATAGCTTGTACCCCTTGGATCATGAATTCCCAATAGTATAGAAGACATACTGAAATCTATTGAAAACATACCCTCTCCCACTATGTTGGGTGAATTTATATTGAAATCATTATTTCCAAGTTCATCATCCCATGATAGGGACCTAGGGAAAACATAGGTGATTCAAGATTAACCATATCCTGCTTACCTAAGGGACATTATATCTCAATGTCCATCCTAAGAGTCAGCAAGTCTCTGATGAGAATCATTGGATCCTCAGCAAAAGGATCATTTGATGATATTTATGGAACTGAATAACCCCATCTTTTCGTGTTGGGGTTATTATCAACATAATCACCACCATATAGAGAATCATTCTTCTCCATATTGGGAGGTAAAAATGAAGGTCGACATCCCATATCTTCCACCCACTGTAAGAAAGACATCTTTTGTTCAGTTCCAATTTGGAAAACACATCCAAAATCTCCCTCAATGTCATTCTTTATTAAACAAGACTAGAGGATCATAAGACAAAGATGATCAGACCCCACTGGGATCACAATAAAAAATTCCCAAATATGGATAGGGGTTTAAATAATGAACTTGGTGAACGAAGTTCAAAATCATCGAGTTTCATCGAACGTAATGGGACAACCACTATTTTTTGATATGATAATGTAAATGAATTCACTATAAACATGATTTAAATAGTGGATTAAGATACAAATGAAGAGGGATACAACATGGAAAACCTACCCCAAGAGGAGGGTGATCAGAATGAACCAATCCTGACTACACTAACCTGGAACCAAAAAAGCCTCCAAAACCAAGCTCCTCTAAACATCAAGTTTCCACCTCTCCATCATAATGCTACCAAACATAAATTTAATGGTTGGGAAACATCCCAATAAATAACATAATGAATTAATTTTCCTTCCATATAGGAATAGTTGTCACAATATGCGAGTGATATACAAACTCTCAGATTACTCAATGAGGATAAACTCATAGGGAAATGTTCATTTTGGGTATCTTCTCTAAGAGAAGATGAATATTATCCCTCCCATAGATGATCCTATAGAACAATAAGAATCTGAGCATCATATTAGCTTCTAATCTAGCTAGTTAATCAATATAAATGAGGAAGTAAAAAATGATTGTGGCTTCCCTCTATTATTGGGACATAATATCCCTCGCTAAGGAGATTACTCAGTCTTAGGATGAATAC
The DNA here is from genome assembly GCA_963277665.1 of Viscum album. Classification (NCBI taxonomy): domain Eukaryota; kingdom Viridiplantae; phylum Streptophyta; class Magnoliopsida; order Santalales; family Viscaceae; genus Viscum; species Viscum album. Next base: position 952,259,535 of record OY728143.1, on the reverse strand, counting down.
AGAATCAGTGGTAGATGATGGAAGGTCCTCCATATAGACTGTATCTTGGTCCCTATATATAGGAGACAACTTATACAGTAGTTCCCCTATAGCTACTCAACATCGTTGAGTCCTTGGATACTTGAAAGGAAGCCATGGAAGTGATATGTTGTAGCGACCATACCCTAAAAATCATGGAGCTGGAGACTACAATGATCTAAATTGGAATGATTACAAGGAATAAAATCCTAAAGGGCCAATATTTTAGTAAAATTGGAAAACTAAATACATAGTTAAGTCTTGTATTAAAAATTAATACAGAAATTAAAACATATTTTTAAATAATTTCTAGGGTAAATTTATTCCATCTAGTATATCCCTCCATATCATTCATTGTGTTATAATTGGATTACTGGGGAAAGGAAACCAAATAAAGGGTGAACTAAAGTGCATAGTATGTTAAAGTATAGTAGAAGCAACAATTAGTAAAAGAGAATAATAATCATTACATGGAAAAAAAAATATGCACAAAATGTAGTCAAAAAATGAGAAAGAAATATATAAACAACAATTAAAAGTAATAACTGGAAACACATTCCATTCAAATAACTAGATGAAGAAAAATAAATCTAGCAAGGAAAGAAACAGAAACACATTCTATTTAAATAATGAACTGCAAATGAAATGTATCCATATATATGTCAACAAAAAATTCCATGGATGAATAATGACTAAAACTAAATGGGGGAGACGCTTGAGTATTGGATTCCATGATTTCAAGGTATATTTTACTTTTACCTTCAAGGCCTTTCACAAGATGGTTTAAAAAGTATCCGATAAAAACTCATCTAATGCAGCTATCCAAATTACTTATCCCCTGAGACTACTGATTCATCGAGGGGGGTTATCTATAAATGAGCCCCACCCATGTCGTTCCAGTCAATAACATTTCACATATATCGAATAATATATTTAATAATGTTTCTTATCAAATATCCTTATAGATTAAGATATACAAATTTATCAATATTTACCCAAATAATAAAATAAATTTTAGAGTAACATCATTTGAATAATATTATATGGTTCATGAAATAATGATATCCATGAAAAATGATGTGGATATTTAGGGGAATTTCAATGTAAATGATCATAGGAAATTGAATATTTCATGGGAAAAAAAAGGAATCAAAGAAAATGAATGTCAATACTCTCATTTTACAAATCAATTATAACCCATCCAAATGAATATTAATGATGGTATCAATACAACTTACCCTAAGTAGATTAAAATAATGGTTTTATTTTGTTGATTAATGGAAATATTATAAAAATATACTTTAAAAATATTATTTTGGAAAATAACCTTTATAATTTTAAACACATTTGGAAAAATAATTTCTTTGAAAATAAATTAAAAAAAAATCTTTAAAAATTATTGTTTTAAACATTCAAATGAAGAATTGAAGGATTTATGGAAGGTAAATCCATACATGTTGTACAAGGTATAAAGAATATTCCTGTGTATGGTAAAAGTTTAAAAAATTCCTTGTTCATAAAGTAACAAGATGATTACATTGAAAACATTGGTAAAATATAAAAATGGAAAAAATATATTTACCAAATAAATTTAAAAATATTTTTGAATACATTATAATAAAAAATGGTTTTTAAAAGAAAACAAGTTCTCTGACTAAAGAGAGATATGAAGATGGGTTTTCTTAAAAACGTTTATAAAACACATTATGTACCAAAGAGTGGGAAAATGGTACAAATAATTGAAAAAGGACATGATTAACTACAGGAGAATAAAATTAAAGTGTTTAATTCACAATGTTCATATAATTTCCTTGAATCGAAATGATTGATCGGTAAAATTATTCTTGAGGAAAATAATCTTGAAACATTCTAAAGTGTCTTAGACAACTTTGAAACATATTAAATCATAAACCCCAAGAATAAATAAACAAAAATTAAAGTTATAATATCATGAGACTAAGAAGTTTCATTATATTAAATTTAAAAGGGTATTATATACACCATATAAAATAAACTAGGTGAACAATAACAAATAATTCTCATTGAAATGTAAATTGAGATGAAATCTGTTACCTTGCGTTTCCTTTCAAGTGAATTTGATTTAACATCTTGTATAATAAAATTATGTTATTATATACTTTCCTAATATCCTTTATCATGTTTATCATTACTTTTATTTCAGTTAATACCCTATTTTATACAACTAATGGAAAAATTATGTTTATGTCGGGTGTTTTGACCAAATTCGGTTCATGTGTTAAAAAACATTGGTAGGTCAACTATGGTAAAATGGGTCATTATGTAAAATATAAAGAATAATAATTGTGTCATTATTATAATATTTATTTATAAATTATAATTTTCAAAACCAATTATTAAATATGGTTAGGATAAATGAATCAATATTACAATCATGGAGATGGTTGTCGTACATACATATTAGTAATGTTCCCATTTTTCAATGATCATTATGGAAAGAAGGTAAGTAACATCATATGTTTATATATTTATAATTATTTCATAAATACCATGTTTTATAATAATATATATTTATATATATAATTATTTTTATGTAAAATTAATCACATCATTTCTAGGAGATGGTGGTCTGTAGGTCTAGGAACGATGTTATCGCATTTTAAGTGTGTGAAAGGGTAATAAAGAAAATGATATATATATATATAATTTAAATACAGGTAATTATATAATGAATATCATATTTATTTTTTATGTCTCGTATGTTTAATTATTATCACCCTTTATACTTTCCATGGATCATTTGAATGAATCACATCATTTTGAGGGGGTGGTAGTCCACACTTCCACAAATGATGTTATCGTGTGTACACAAAATGGAAGGTATAAAGATATGTGTTGTAAAATTATTAAGGAATTATAAAGACATTATAAATATAATATATAAAATTTATAAACAAATTTTCAATCATAATGATCATTAGGAGAGGTGGTAAAGGAAGAACGAACAATCATCGTTTTGTAAGGTGGTAGTTCACCATTTTCATAAACAGTATGTTTTTACACATTAGATGGGATTTTATGTGAGTGTTGATAAACAAATATCATAAAAACTCCAAGTATATCAAGGATACATTTTTATATAATCATGTAATAAAACGTTTTTAGGGTGTGGGAAATGAAAATAAACTAAATAGCTTGAGAAAGAATATTACCTTTTAATCGGGTAACTCGTTTTGGTTTGCACCAAAGGGACTCATTTGATTGATTTATTCCCAAGTTCAGGATTCTATGATAATTTAATGGAATTTTCAATTCTATTTGGTTAGATCTGTGTAGATAAAAAGATCCTTTGGAGGTTTGAGGAAGTGGGAGGATATGAGAACCTTTATAGTCGAGGAGGAGTGGCACTCTTGTTATATTTTGACAAAGTAATTCCATACACATTGTTCAGATCGCAATTGGATCCCATAATAGTAAAAATTCAATAATGTAATAAATAGGGTAAAATTATTGTCATCCAATGGAATTTGGGAATGTGTATAGGTTATTGGGGCCTGAATATTGTGGTTTAGTCCCTTATTAAACATAAGTTTACCCTAATTGTTGTAATTAATTTTAATTACATTCACTAATATTTTTTGTCATAAACTGTGATGAACTTATTTGAAATTATATATTATGATTATTTTAAATATTTAATCTTTTTTTTTTAATTTACAATCACATAATCAGCATAAATTAATTTAAATTTAATTATACAGATGGGAAGACAATGTAGGTTTTTAAAGTAAAAATGTATTAATGTTTTCCATGTTTTCATAGTCAATTTCAAAGATAAATTTATTAAAATTACCTAAATTGGATAAATTAATACCAATATGATCTAATTAAACATTAATATAAATTTAAAATATTATATATATTTATAAATAAATCAGATGAAAAAGCAGTTTTGAACCAAAATTTAGTATTTTTCACTATCCATTAAAAAAATTAAACATCACAGAAAAATAACAAAAATTAACCCTAACATAATTTTTATGTTTCTAATTAAAATATAAAGATTATTTTTAAATATAATACTTATAAAAGCTCAAATAAATTATTTAAAATAGGTTCACCATTAAAAGGCGGTAAAATGCCTTAATAAGGACATATGTATTTATGTGTAAAATTATGTTTGTTATTATTTTATGATTATCAAATATATTGTATGAATATAAACAAATATTATATTGAATATATAATATATGTATTACATTAATATCACTCACTAATTGTAATTAATTTAACTTATTATGGTAAAACATCTCTGTGTGGATAAAGATAGTTTTCTATAAAATATAACATTTATTTTCAATTGGCTCTAATATTCATTCCTAAAAAAATTTGTTACAAACGAATTTATCTTATATTTGAGTAAAAAATATATTTTCAAAAGTTAGTTATTACTATCCATAACAACTAATTTAACATCTAGTTTATGTCTTCTTATGTTAAATAATAATATTTAATAATATATTATTGTTTGGAAATACTTGGTCTTCCATGTAATGCAAGCCATTGAAGAAACCCATTGTTGTGTGTGACGTTTGATAACTCAGTGTCAGATGCATTACAAGATATAAAATATATTGAATTTATTTAAAATGTTAAATATACTATAAACTCTTAGCATATTATATTCCCTCACACACTTGGTGTTGTGTGTCATACTGGCTATCGAATACAATGCGACCACTTTAGATTTTTGGCGTGCTACATTCTCTCCACCATAATTAAATTATGTCCTCATAATTTAAACTCTATCTTGGTGATATATTTTTTGATATTTCCTATGTTTTAAATCCTACATCTTGATAACGGTACCTAAAAATTCATCTATAAATTAGAGAACGGGATGTGAAATGGTCACATAGACTAATATATAACTAGGTCTCTAAGTAAGAGATCATTAGTGGCAAGTAGAGATACATATATGGAGGGAAATGTAAATACTTATAGGGATTGATTGAGGTCGTCATTCATAAAAAATTAGATTATCAATTTAATGTTTAGGGCCCGAAATCCATAAATCAGTGATGATTTTGAAACCATCGGATTAATAACTATTCAGTTTTTTGGAAAACATTTTTTGGGATAATTTTTTTAATTTGGATAATTCATTTACTTCTTATGGATATAAGGAAATTTACGTACTTGATATATTTATATTCAAATAATTTCCTCCTTTGGTTGTTCTTCGATCAACTTTCGAATTCATCCAAAAATTAATTTTGATGCCTGAAGAATTAAAATTATCTTCTAAAGGATCTTAGGACCCATAAAAGAATGAAAAGTATAACTATTTTATAAAACTAATATTGTTATGAAATTAATATCTAAACCTAAAATAAACACTATAGGTTTATCAATAGTATCTATTCATCATATTGTTCAACTAAAAACAATGACATATTAACCAGGACATTACATAGGTTAATAGTTGGTATCAAACCCTTCTCATCCTCTAGTTATGGGTTTATGTATTGCTACCTTATAAGAGTTTATTGGTTGTCTCATAGACTACCGGTTGTCCATTTCTAAAAAAATATTATTATAATTTTCAAAATAACTATAATATCCATCCTTTAAATTAGGTTAATCACTAAATATCCTTTTAACTACATTTTTTAATAGATCCTCTATACATAAATAATTCATCCAATTTTTTTTAAAAAAATATATCCTTCATTGGTCTAGAGTTTATCCATATTATCATTTATAGAATTTCAAAATCATGTCACCTTATCTTTCAACTAAAATAAATTAGGTTTAACCTAGTTTATTCATTGTGAAAATCCTTCATAGTGTTCTATAAAGAAAATTCTATTTTTTTCAAAGCATATCTCTCTGGAGTGTCAAACTAGGTGCATACTAACGATTTTTTCTATGTACTAGGTTACTCCAAGTCGATCTCAAAACACATTATCTGAGTTGGTATTCATAAGTACAAATGTTCCAGAACTATATCCACTTATATTATTCATATTAGGTTGTATTTTTAGGAAAAACCACATTGTCTCTATATAACTGAAATTTTAGGACATTATTCTATACTTATCCTATAATTCAACTTAGTTATATGTTATATATTCTATGTTTTCAAAAATATAGTTCCCAATGTTTCTATTAAACTTCCCTTGATACAAACTAGAGCGACCCAACCCCAGAAATCTCAGATCCAGTGTATGCTATCAATTACATTGGCATGATTACAATGAAACAAATCCCAAAGGACCAATAGTTTAATATCCTTAATAAACTAGATACATAAATGAGTCTTGTATTACAAATTAATATAGTAAGTACAACATAAAGGTTTTATTTTTAAAATACATTGATTATAAATTTATTCCATCTAGTATATCTCTACATATCATTAATAGTACACTTCTTGGATTCATGGGGAAACTAAACATAATAATTGTGAACTCAAATTCTCGGTTGGGTAAAGCATATTGAAATAAATAATGAATCAATGGGAATAATAATCATGTAGTGGTAAATAATTTAACAAACATCCAATGTAATCAAAAAACTATGAAGGAAATACATAAAAATTATGGGAAATTAATAACTGGAAACACATTCCATTCAAATAACTAGATAAGGAAAACTAAATATGAAAAGGTGTGAAATTGAAACACATGTAATTTATTCAATGAACTAGAAATTAAATGTATCCATGGATATGTCAACGTAAAATATCTTGGATTAATAATAACTGAAACTATATGAGGGAGATTCCTGATTATTGGATGCCATGTTTCCTAGGTATATGGTACCTTTACCATCATGAGCATAAACAAGATGGTTTAAAACATATTGGTTAAAAGCCCATATAAGGTGGCTATGAAAATTAATCATCACATGATATTATCGATGCATTAATGACTATCTATAACTAATCCCCACCCATGTCATACCATTCCAAAACATTCCTCATATATTGAATAATATATTTAACAATGTTCCTTATCAAATATCTATATGGAGTAAGAGATACAAATTTATCAATATTTACCCAAATAAAAAAAATAACGTTCAAAGTGAACACTATATGAAAAATAATATACGGTTCATAAAACAATCATATCCATAAAAATTTGATATTGATATTTAAGGGAATTTAAATTTCAAATGATCATAGTAAATTAAATATTTCAAAGGGGCTAAAAGGAATCAAGAAAATGACTACAAATATTATCCATGGAAAAATAAATCCTAAACCACATACAGAATGATTATGGATGTTATTGATAAAACATACCCCAAGTAGTGTTTAATAAATTTTATTTGTTGACGATATATGGAAACATTATAAAAATATATTTTAAAAATATTCTTGAGGAAAATATCCTTTTGTTTTGAAATGACTTTTTTTAAATTATTTCTTTGAAATTAAAATTTGAAAACATGTTATTTAAAAATTAACATTTTAAACATGAAAAGGAAGCTTGTATGGAATAACAGTGCGTAAATCCATACATGTCGCATAGGGTAAAATGAATATTCATTTTACATGGTAAAAAGTGAGAAAACATCCTTGTTCAGAGAGTGATAAGAACATTACATTGAATAAATTTGTAAAAGAAAAAAATGTTAAAAATATATTTACCAAATCATTTCAAAAAAATTGAAAACATTTTAATAAAACAAGGTTTTTAAAATAAAACAGGTTCTCTGATTAAAGAGAGAAATGAAGTCGAGTTTTTTAAAAAAAAATTAAAAAACACATTGACTACTAAATTGTGGAAAAAATGGTTATAATATTTGGAAAGGACATGTTTAACTAAAGGGGATGATATTTAATGGTTTTATTTTAAATGGTAATATAATTCTTTGAATGGAATTGAACGATCAGTAAAAAATTCTTGAGGAAAATAATCTTTAACTATTCTAAAGGGTCTCATACCAATTTGAAGGATTTTAAATCATAATGATCATAATGGAATAAAATTAAATAAAAGTTATAATATCATGATATTAATTATATTCATGATATATCATGTAAAAGGTAATTATATACACCATTTAATATAAAATAGGTTCAAAATAATAAATAAGTATTAATGGAATGAAAATTGAGACGAAATCCCTTACGTTGTGTTCCATTCGGGTAAACATAAATTAACTTAACATATAGTAAAATTATATTCATTATATTAATTTTTCATAACCTTTTACATGTTTATCATTAATTTTATTTAACTTACTACCATGTTTCATATAACTATTTAATAATTTTTTTTATGTAAGGGGTTTTGACTGAATTTGGTTCATGTGTTAAAAATATCTTTGGTAGTTCAACTATGGTCTAAGGGGTCATTATATAAAATCTATAGAATAATAATAATTAAATAATTATCATATTTATACATAAATTATATTTTTTAAACCCAATCATTAAATATTGTTATGAAAAATAAAACAACATTACAATCATGGAGATAGTAGGTCGTACTTACACATGTGTGTTGTTCCCATTTCTCAATGATCATTATGGAAAGAAGGGAAATAACATCATATATTTTCATAATAATAATTATATCATTCATACCATTTTTTATAATAATATATATTTATACAAATATTTATTTTTATGTAAAAGGAAACACATCATGTTGAGGAGGCGGTAGTCCATAGATCCATGAAGGAGGTTTTTTCTTTTTAAGTGTGTGAAAGGTTAGTAAAGAAAATAATATATATATATATATATAATATTTCCATAAATTTAATTATTTATTGAATATAATATATAAATTTTTATATTGAATATTTATAACTATAATTATCCTTTATACATTCAATGGATCATTTGAACGAATCACAATGCTTTGAGGGGGCGGTAGTCCACACTTCAAGAAACGATGTCATCATTTTTATAATAAATAAAAATTATAAATATATGGGTTGTAAAAGAATTAAATAAGTATAAATATATTATAAATATAATATTTAATATATATAAATATAGTGTCTATAATAATGACCACCATCGGTGGTGAAAAAGGAAAAATGAAAAATCATTGTTTCGTGTGACGGTAGTTCACCGTTCACAAAAACAGTATGTTTGTTATCCATTAGATGAGATATTGTGTTATTTTAGGTCTACCTTCTATCATAAAAAAATAAAATTATATTTTGGGTATTATTTTTTATATATAATTATGTAATAAGAATATTTTAGGGTGTGTAGAATGAAAATAAACTAAAGAGATTGAGGAATAATGTTACCTCTTAACTGGGTAACTCCTTTTGGTTGGCACCAGAGGGATACCTTGTGTTGATTTCATCCAAAGGTGGTTATTATAGGATGAGGGGATATATTTTCATGATTAATAGGGAAAGATATTGGTTGATCCAATGATTATTGTGAGGTTTAAGGAAGTGGGAGTAGAGGAGGCCTTTTATAGGGGAGGACGAGTGGTACTTTTAAAATATTTTGAAAAAGGAATTACATACACCTTTTCAACATTGAAAGTGTCTCCCATAATTTTCCAAATTCTCAAAAACTAGTATAGGATCTAAAATGTCCATAAAATGGATTTTGGAAATTTTCTAGGTCATTTTGGCCCTTAATATTGAGGTATAGTCGCTTATTAGGTTTAATTTTACCTTAATCGTTGTAAATTATTTTTATTATTTTCAATAATATTTTTGAAAAAAGGTTATGTTGAAATTATTTTAAATTATATATTATTATGATTACAAATATATAATAAATATTTACAAATTCAAATCATATAATAATCATAATTAATATAAATTTAATCCCGCAGTTAGGAAGACAATGTGGGTTTTTAAATTAAAAACGGTCGAATGTTTGCTAGTTTTTTATTGTCGATGTCGATGAAAAATTGAGTACAATGATATAAATTATATTAATTGATATAAATATGGTCTACCTAAACATTAAAATAAATTTATAATTTAACTTTAATCTTATAAATAATTTATATGAATTTGTCATTTTGAACTAAAATTCATTGTTTTTCATTATTCATTAAAAAATGAAACATCAAAAATAAAACAAAAAGTCCCCCTAACCTAATTTTGAAATTTCAATTTATAATATAATGTTTATTTTGACAAATAATATTTACAAAATATCTGGAAATTGGATTTAATATAAGATCTCTATTAAAATGCTATAAATTGCCTTAATAAAAATATTGGTTTTTATGTGTAAAATTGGTTTTGTCATTATCTTACACTTATCAAATAAATTGGATAAATATACAAAATATTATATTGAATATAATTTAGATATATATTTATATTTATATATATATTTATATTACATTAATATCATTCACTAATTGTAATTAATTTAACTTATTTGGTTAAAATAAATTTGTGAGAATAATGATAGGTTTCTATAAAATATTTCATTTATTTTCAATTGGTTCTCATATTATTTTATAATTAATTTATAACTAATATATTCATATTATATTTTTTTAAGGTATATATTTTTATAATTTAGTTATTACTATTCATAAATACCAATTTAATGTCTATTTATAATATTAAATAATAATATTTAATAATATATTATGGTTTGGTAAAACATGATCACGCGTGTAATGCAAGACATTGAAGAAACTAATTGTTGTGTGAAATGTATGCTAACTCAGTGTCTCAGTATTTTTATGAAATCAAATATATTAAATTTATTTAAAATAATAAATATATTATAAATTCATGGGATATTATATTCCTTCATGAACTTGGTGTTGCATTTCATACATGCAATCGAATATAATGTTTCCAATTTAGATTTGTGGGGTGTTACAGACATCCACTTGTGTATCTTGAAAGGAATCCATATCCCAAATGGGTACATGAAACTTCACCTCCCCCCTATAATATCATATTTCCTACATTCTCTAACATTAATGGTGTGGGAAACCCCAAAAAACATCTCACACACCTTGTATCCCGATGTGGGCAGATGATAGGCCCTCAAGATGAATATTAAGAAACAAATATGAGGTTTTTATGCTAACTCTGATAGGGATATCCTTTGTTTGGTACATCAGTATACATGATGGTTCCTTTGTAGGATGAGAAGAATTTCATTATCAATTCCATTATCATTTCATCTCGATGTTGAGGAGAATGACAATCATCGCCCTGAATACTGAAAAGAATGCTAAAATGAGACGGTGTCTAACTTTATAGCTAGGTGGAAATGTCTAACCTATTCACTCAAAATCCCTCTCTAATTTGAGCAATTTTCAAAAATCTATATTGAAAAAGTATGGGTTGAGTCAGAGACACCTCAGATCCCAATGATGTATCTTGGTGGGTTTCATAAGTTCTCATAAACAGAACAACGTCTTGAATATTCCATTCATGGAACCCGAACCTATAGTCAAATCATTCCCCCATCATAGGGTAAATGTCTAATCCAAATAGAATTTTCATTTTTCACTCTCAATCTAGAAGTAGTTCCCATCAAAGAACCTAGACAGGTTAAGAACCACACAATACAAATTATCGAGTGGAAATAACCAAATAATCACCCTCAAAATAATTATAGATAAATAATGGTCTCCTAGAATTCTAGAAATGGATGAATAAATCATACTCCTTATAAAATTAACAAGTCTCTTGTTATCTATTATCATCCACAGTCAATATCCTACTCATACTACCACAGCCATGGAAGCCCGATGAGGTCAACCTCATCGACCTTCTCAACTATTTTCTTTTCCATAGAAGGATGTGTCATAATATCAAGGACATTTTCATACTCTAATATGTCTTTCAAGGAATGTTTGATTCTGGAAAAGTGGTGTTATATAACTCCTCAGGGTTGGTGGCATGCATAAGCGTTACCCTGTGAAAAGAAGAGGGTGATTGAAAGAATGTTCTATCCAGGAATGAGTAGAATTTCAACAACTAAATGAATTGAAAGATGGTCGATTTATCTCATTACGCCCTAAAAGCACTGCTACATAGACCCACAAAATCTCCACCACCAAAGAAGGTGACATTGAATATGTCTCCAAAAAGTGGGTTTGGTGATTAAAATCAAGAAGAAATAGATTAAGAAGACCCATATTATGCACCAGCGTAATCTATTAATCCTACAACATTCAAAGCTCAGGCACCGACCCATGAAATGGAACCCTCATCATTTGAAGAATTCGTCTTTTATTTTTTAAACATAACACACTTTAAATACCCCTTCTCCAATGGTGAATATGCCTCATTATATGAGTTTCCCACACATAACCGAGGAATATAAGGTTTCATGTACATGAAATGATGATATATGGGACAACATGGGTGTGGAAAAACCTAACATTTTGGTCACATACCCACATATGAAATATATATAGCTAAAACTCATGGGAATGAAATACAACATGAAGCAAAGAGGCATGGAGGAATCCCATAACCCTCCACTTGTCATCTATTCCTAGTTTTCTTATATAACCACATAGCAAGGGTTCTATTAACCAGTCAACCATGGAAATGTGGAAGGCCAAAATGACCTGCACTGCTAGTAACAAAAGATCACTCAACCTTTATACAAGCAACATGCCCATCTACATCAAATTAATCAGTTCTTGAGATACTTTTTATGGAGAAACCACAACTCATAAATCACTAAACACTAACACAAAACCATAAAATTCTGAAATATCTGTTGGTTTTCCATACAATCACTCAATGTTGGATTCACTCCATATTTCAAAAGAACTTAGGGAGGCACTTTATGAAGCCCTACATATCCCATAAAAGTTTGAGATGGAATTAGCTTCATCGGAGGCTTATCGAGTGGAGAGCATGTTAGAAGAATGTCATGCCTCTATATCATTCCTAGACTAGGATCAGTAGAAGTTCATCCAAGGGAAAATCCTTCCCCTATATGTTTTGGGATGACTCAATAATGTCAACTTCTAAAGGGACCTAATTTATAATGGTTCTCAGATCAATATTATCCCCGTTCAAAGCCTTTAACATTTGGGATATAGTGTAGGGGATTTGTCTCTCAAAAATCTATCAATTCAAGGGTATGATAAGTGTGGGGAAATTACTCTTGGGAAGATCAAACTTGAAGCTTAGTTTGTGGATCTCACATTTGATGCTGAGATTATAATTATCTAGTAATAAAACATGTAAAATGTCTTTCTTAGAAGGCTCTGACTCTATATCCACTTAGTGGTTCCTTCAAAATTCCATCGATGATTGGAATACCCCATTGATGGAATTTTTGGAATACCGCATCTTGAAATAACCCCATTAATGACATGTAGAGATAAATATGGTGAAGCAAATTTCTATTAAAAGGGAGGAAAACCACCAATGATGAATGATGATATATAGGTTGTGGCCCAAAATGCCTTAGACATCACCCTTTTAAGTCCCTATTGTATTCTCAACAATTACTATGTGCTCCACATAATTCTATTCAAGATAATAGACTTGAACACAGATGTCAAAGCTGCTCATATCCCTAGAGATAGTTTAAAAGATAATCATCACAAACATCTCTCTAAAACAACTCATGTAGTAGGGGATGATAATGTCTCTTCTCAAATCCTCTCTCACCTCTATAGTGATAGAGATTACCCAAGATTATCATCTATATATGAGAATGTATCCATGGACTCATAAGTGGAAGAGGTTGATTATGAACTCTAGAATGTCCCTCCATCATTTGAGGAAGGCATCTCTATCAAAATTGATGAGATCATGCAGGTAAATCTGGGAAAAAAAGAAGACATACGGACTACAATGATTAGTTCCTTAATTTCCCTCTTAGAGAAAGTGGTGTATATTTCATTTCTAAAGAAACATCAATACATATTGAATTGGAACTATACATAAATTCACAGTCATAACCCATAAGTGTCTATAGGTCATCTCAGCTTACCCAATGAGCAAAAATGATTCAAGAAAGTTTCCAGGATGATGCACCCCTCAAATGGCACCAATAAAGAGGTGGAAGATGAAAAATTTATCAAATAAAACTTTTTTCAAGAAGTGAATTACCCCATATGTCTCTCCAACATCATCCCCATAAAGAAAAAGAATATTAAGATTATGGTTTGCATCAATTTCAGAGTCATTAATCGACACTTCCCAAAGGACGAATTCCCATTGTATTTCATAGAACTCTTGATTGATGCAACAACGCGGTTCCTAGAGATTTCTCGAATGTATGGGTTTTTAGGGTAAAATTAGAAAAATATGTCCCCTGAATATGAAGAATACACTACCTTTAAATCCCCTTAGGGTTTTCTTATATCATCTCATGTCTGATTAATGAATGTCGACACCACATATCAATATGTCATATACCATAACGTTAATCCATTTTTTCTGTATATATGAATGTTATGAGGAAAATATAGTGTTAAAATCAATAAAGAAATTTGATCACTTCTTATTCCATCATATAGACTTTGAAAATCAATGACAGCATTCTCTGAAGATGAATCTGCTAAAATACTCTTTTGAGGAAACATTAGGGAAGTTTCTAGTCTTTGTAGTATGTCACTGTGGCCATGAGGTTGACCCAGAGAAGACTATTACTATTTTATAAATTTCTTCCCTATAAATATTAATAAACTGAGGGTGATACAATGGAACCTCACCTATATTCAGTGATTCATACCCAACCTGGCCAGAAAATATCTCCCCTTCACAAGGCTAAAAAAGAATGAAATCAGCTATCAATGGGATGATGACTTCCAAGAAAACATATAATTTCTCTAGAAGTATTTACAAAACCCACTAGTTCTGATTTCTCTAATTGAAGGGAGGAAAATCATCTTATATGTGACCTCTATGTAATGATAACTAGTCACCCTTCTCATGTAGAAAAATGATATAGGGAGTGAGAACAGTCTCAACAACCTTAGTGTAATAATTATAGGTATTGATTCCCGCTAATATAATTTTGAGAATATCTTCCTTGCACTCATATTCATAGTTCAAAATCTGAGCCATTACGTTTATCACCAAGAAACCCATACGGTTTGTCTTATTGATTCGCTCAAGTACATACCTAGACTTCCTATATTAACTGGGTTTCTATCCCGATGGGTGGTCATTCTATAACAATATGAAATTCAGTTTGTATCATAGAAATTGGTGAAATGGAAATCCTTTTTTGATTTCCTAATAAGACATCGTATCATAGAGAATAAACTGGTGGGAACTGAGCTTCCTGATGAAGAGGTATTCTAGACACATGAAACTCCCCAAACATGGGAAATGTATTTTGATAGTGCCCCCTGAAGCCCTATCGACATGGGTATGGATAACATGAGATTCAATTGATGTTTCATAGAGGTTGTATTTTCCTCTCTAGAAAATGAATATGTTCCCTACACTTTCTCACTATCCTAAGGAGGCACAAAAAATAATGAAGAGTGCCAAGCCCTCATTGTTGGGATGGAATAAGCCATATAGATTCATATCTCCTACTTGAATATCAAAGGGGATACAAAATTTGCGATAATGTAGATCAATGGTGAATATATCATCCAAAAATTATGAACTATCCCCATTAATAGATACATTATGGGAATGATGGAAGAGTTCCCCTTATACCCCATATTGTATCATGTTTCATGATCACAAAATGCTTGTGGCGACGCATTGTCTAATACAACCATGGTCCTAGATGACTGTGATCATGATAAAGAAATATTGTGTATATTGCTTCGAATAATGGCTTTGTTGATAATCAGAAGTGATATGGAAGATATCAGTTAGGTCAATACCACCCCAGATCATGATGAACTAGAATCCACCACGAGTTGTGTGGAGCCACTAAATGGTTATCTCCAAAATAGATATCTCCCAACAGACCAATCCAAAAAAAGAAAATTTTCAGCATCATGTAGTGAACATTACTCTGCATAGTTCTCTAAATTAATAGAGGGCCCTCTAAAATCATGGTGTTGATATAATCCTCTAAATATGTCTAGTAGAAAGAGAGATTCATATTTTCAAGGAAGATGACCATGAAGGATCATCTAACAGTCATCAATCTGGGGCCAGGATCTCCTACTAAATCAGGAGGTTGGGTTATTACAAGAAGGCCATGATAAATAACTATGTGGAATTTACCAATAATTTTCATGCATTCTAGATCCACGCAAACTTCATCCATCAATTCTAGGAATTTATAAATAGAGCTAAATATTCCTGACTATTTTTCATCTATGGAATGCATGTTACGGGGTTGTATTTTCCATCAACAACCAAAAATTTCAAGTACATCCTTACATATACCTAATTATTATCAAAATGGGATGAGGAAATAAACCGCAATGTTTCGATGGAGAACATCATCAACATCATAAAGTATCCTATCATCACCAGGTTTAGAGTCCCTCACACAATATTGATGGACAATGTCACCAACTTCTATGATACATAGTTGAAGAGACATTACCAGGAGAAAAAAATTGATTCCAATCACTCATGTTTCTACCATGAAGTGGAAATGGATATATAGAGGCCTTCAATAATACTCTATCAATTATACTCTTGAATATAGTGAACAAGGATAAGAATTCATGGACATATAATATCATCCATGCTCTATGGGTCAACTATACCACCATGTGTATCTCTACAGAAGAAACACCTTACTCATTGGTGTACAGGACCGAGGCAGTGTTACCCATATAATTCCATGTTCCTTTTCTACGAATACCGATTATTTGATAGCTCCTCGATGATGAGAAATCACAGAAGAAGTTGGATGAGTTAGAGTGGCTTGATGAGAATTGGTTGAGTACACATCACAACATTGAAGTCCATTATAATTTGATCACATGAGATTTTAATAATATGTTTCACCTGTATTCATTTCTCTAATTTAAACTAGGGTTGGTTCATAGGACCCCAATGATTCTATGCTAGAAGCCTTTTAAGCAGAAACCTAAATAGGAAGGGATTTACATCATACACAAGTTCTATCATAATAGATATTAATTATTGACCATAATTTATATGAAGCATGTGACACCCCATACCAATGTGATATTTATCAAGAAATAATTTTCATAAATTTCATCAAGCATAATTCATCCTAGAAGTAAGATGAAAAATTTCACAACATCTGAAATCCTGGCTGCAAGAATTTAATCTACAAGGGAACCTATGTCCTAACCACATGATGATAAACTATATGGAGTCATCCTGGTTATATTATGTTAAACTTTATGTAATCAACCTTATTGTATGATGTTAAACTACACATCTACTTTCTGAGCACATGACGTTAAAAATGTACGGAGTATGTCACCAAAGTATGTTGTTAAACTATATAGGAATCACCATATCGCAAACTAATCCCCTCACACAAGCCTGATCAATGTTTAGGAAGGATGAAATTCCCGTATACCATGTGATATTTATCTCCACATTGGGGATCTCTCTTCAAGAACTACACATGTCTTGATTACTCCCATCCCATGATAAGTAGTGATGCCCTAGCTTCTAGTTTGGGTCCTAGCCATAGTATTCCCTTCCTTTCATTTTAGTTTATCCTCATTCTTATCGCATGACACATAATTTCATATTTAATTTCCTTACCAAAAGACATAAATATGAATGGATTCACGACATCTATATTCATTCACATTAGGTAATCATCTTCCATGCCGCAATATATTAAAATTCAAGTAAAATTTTATTTCTAAATGACATCAAAATTGAACAAGTTATCTAGAACATAGTTTGTCTTTATTATCATTTCAATGAGATATATAGGGATGCCTAGATCCTATATCTTATTCTTGACACCACATGATACAAAATTACCCTATCATATCTTTATATAAATTTTCATGATGAGAGAGATCCCTCTCGTTCTTTGTTTCTCACACTGATTGTTTCTCACGTGAGATTAAGAATTTCAGTATGGGGTTCCCCACACAAGAAATTAATAACATTTCACAATAGGAACATCATTGTCCTGAATTCTAGATTATAAAAGGAATATAATGATTCCTCGTTGAATGATGTTAAGCTTCATGATTGACACCCATTGCAGGACATAAAACTACACATTCATTCAATAATCCTCACCTGAGAGGACCTCTATTTTTGGTGTTGGTCTCCTACCACACATTCATTGAGGAAATACATGTGGCTTAATTCCTAACAACATATGATATTTAGGGACGTCAGGATCATCAATCTTGTGTCTTTTCATAAAGAATATAAAAGTTCCCACTCTCCGTATACAAGTCATACATGCATAGTAAGGCCCTTTCGCCATGAACTACATACATCTTGATATCTATAAGAGTAATATATGTTGTGACACCCATATTCACTACCAAAAAAAATGGGTTTTCACAGTGCCACCCTTTATAAGTGCTAAAAAAAGCACTGATAAAGGGGCGCATTTATCAACGCTAAAAAAACCGCTCATAAAGGGGCACTTTTAACAGCGCTAAAAAAATCACTGTCAAAAGTGACCTTTTATCAGCGCTTTTTTTTTGCGCTGATAAAGGCCCCCCTTTATCAGTGCTTTCTTTAGAGCTGATAAAGGGGACACCTTTATCAATGCTTTTTTAGTAGCGCTGATAAAGGGGGAATTTATCAGGGCTTTTTCCAACCATTGATAAATTTTATATTTCAAAAAAAACGATGAAAAATAATATATTGTCATATAAGTATATTTATATCGATATAAATATAATATATATTTTTTAAATATGTTTTAGAAAATTATAAATAGACTACTGTATTTAATATATACGAAATTTAGTGAAAATGGCTTTATAATTTTTTTAAAAATATTATTAATTAATAATTTACTAATTATTATCGATTAATAATCATTTAATAACAATTTGAAGTCACAAAAAATCAAAACAAAATTAATATAAGATCTAAAATACGTTGAAAATGTAACTCAAACTTGAAACGTCCATAACTATTGATCTGGGTGTCCGTTTGAGCTCTATAGCATATCAAATAAAAGCATGTGATGAGCTCTATGCATAGGTGACTGAGGAGAACCCTCTATCACATTTTTCAAGGCCAAAAAACTCCCATAAGGCCTCCAAAACTGATTTTTTAGTCGGCATACCCCTATTTTTTAACATTAAAATAGTTATAACTTTTGATCCAGATGTATTTTAGCCCTATACCACATATCATATCGAATATTGATTCGTTTTCTTCAATTTGAATGGTTTTGGAGTTGAAATGGGCTTCTGGATTATAAGTTATGGTCGTTTTAGCATTCTATGGATTTTCAAATACACATATATATGTATTTATTCGTAAATATATATGTGTTTGTGTGTGTGTGTGTGTTTTATATATGTATTCATGTATGTATATATTTATTTATTTATAAACACACATAAAAAACTTTAATAAATTTATTTAAAACTAATATGATAAATATATATTAACATACAAATAAATATTCAGATAAAATATTGTAACTTCAAATATATATATAAATAGATATAAATTTGTATTAATATACGAATGAATATATATATACTAATATATGAATAAATATATATGTATTAATATAACTAAATATATTTATATTAAAATGAATCTATATTAATATACGAATAAATATAACTATATATATATATAAATATATATAAATATATATTAATTTACGAATATATATATATATATATATCACTATATGAATAAATATATATGTATTTATATAACTAAATATATTTATATTAATTTGAATCTATATTAATATACAAATATAAATAACTATATATATATAAATAAATAGACGTATCATAAAATGGATAAAAAAATGAAATGTCTTAGTGGTAAAGGTGCAGGCGCGCAAGGGGGAGATCACGGGTTCGATTCCAGGTGGAAGCAAGGAGGGGCGTGTGGGAGTGGGAGGGGGCAGGCAAGTGCAGAATGTATAGGCAAGGGCAGCATGTGGGAGTGGGAGGGGGCCGCCTAGCATTGATAAAGGGGGGTCAAGGGCTGTTAAAATTTCCCCCCAAAATATAAATTATTTTTTATTTTTTATTTTTTTTAGTTTTATCAACACTTTTTAAAACCGCTGATAAAAGTATCATTTTATTAGTGCTAAAAAAAGCGATGATAAATGGGTTCTTTATCAGTGCTTTTCTGAGCGCTGATAAAAGGGACCCCCCCCCCCCGTTATCTTCTCCTCGATTAACAAGGTTTTTTTAACGTTTTTAATGTTCTTTTCTAGCGCTGATAAAAGCCATGTTTGTAGTAGTGATTTCCATATTTGGGTCCATCCACAACCCCCTTTCTCAAGTTAGGAATCCAATTATCTTTCCACATGATATTAAAATTAATGATTCATTAATAAATACATGTGGCATGATTCATGTCATCATAGGATACGTATTGATGCTCTTATCTGCAATCTAGGGCCCAACTACAATAATCAATGGAAGAAATCACCACCTCTACACATGGGATAGACCTGTGTAGAGAGTTCCCCATTTAATAACTATTTATGGATTGATTCATGTCATCACTGGATATGTTGTGACAATTGTATCTCCAATCCTGGGAACGACCACAAAACTAATAAAAAAATGCACCCATAATACATAGGGGTCGAGTCACACCAGCCCACTCTGTCTATGCATGATTTAGATCAGCATACAGATTTCTTATACATGTGATATATTATGTGATCCTTTTTACATCGGTTTCCACATCCTTACCTCATGATGATAAACTACATGGAAAATGTACTTACTACATACCAATAAACTAAAAGTTAAACATACCTACCTCATGATAATAAACTGGATGTAAAAATTCCTTATCGCTTGATAATAATCTAAATGGAAAATATTCTTACCTTCTGACGATAAACTACATGACAAGAATCATTACCATGTGATGTTAAAATGCATGGAGACAAAAAAACCCTACTAAAAGATGTAAAATGTCTGTAACACCACCCATTACTGTCCTTTATCAAAGAAACAAGTGACTTACCCCAGTCAACTAGAGTAAAATGTGCTTATAAAATCATTTAATCACCTCAATCCATAAATCATACTTTGTTTCTTCAGTACTAAGGGCTTCCAAAAACATCTCCTTCACTTGGAAAGTATACTCTACTTAATGTAACCCTTTTTTTGATTATGCATGTGTTCTTATAGCTCCATAACATTCACTTATGGTCATCAACTAAAATCATCACTCTACATAAAAGTAGATCCTCATAATTTATAACATCATAGTGGTAGAA
Organism: Viscum album; assembly: GCA_963277665.1. Taxonomy (NCBI): domain Eukaryota; kingdom Viridiplantae; phylum Streptophyta; class Magnoliopsida; order Santalales; family Viscaceae; genus Viscum; species Viscum album. Next base: position 952,238,264 of record OY728143.1, on the reverse strand, counting down.
CCTCACTACATTTTGATCTGAACTACTCCTGGTTTGAAATTCCCAAATCAATACTCATCATATGAGAAACTTGAACCACAATTTACAATATTTCCATCTCCCATTAAGAAGAGTGGTTGGGTACTCTTGATCCTGGGTATCCAAATTAGGCCCATGTGTATCATCCCTCTTATTAGTTCCATGTGGGTCATCACCATAAACTTAATCCACTATAGTCTAAGATGTATGACCCTGAACATTAGCCTATAATGGGCCAAATCACAAGACCTTAAACTGCTAGATAAAGAGACAAAAATCTTGTCATGTCAAAACCCCGCAAAGGACCCCAAATGAATAATTAAAGTATTAAATCACTAAAATATTCATATACAGAGTTTAGGAAAACATTAGGGATCAAATATATAAGGCATAAATATCATAGTTCCTACTTCTTTCCCCAATTAAAATACTAGAAATTCTTGTTGGACCCCCTAGCTCAAGAAAAAATTAAAGTAATGATTTTTCACAATTTATCACCATGAGAATATATTCATAAGGAGGTGACACAACTTTTATGGTTCTCAAACCCTTCTTGGATATTAAGCTTTCCAAAAATCAAAATTCATATTGAGGGTGCCTCATGTCACTTTAAACCATCCATGGCCCCTGTAAAAATATTCTCAACTTCAAGATATTGTTTTCTATACTATGCATATATGCCTATGGATCCTACATATCCCCCAATGGTTGTCACAAAAATGTTCCACTCAGCAAAAAGTTATTCCCAGTCCTCTTGATCCCTTACTTTACTACAGTAGGAATTAACTCCTTAATGTGTTTTGGTTCATCCCCAATATGATTTTTCTATAACATTCTCCTAACCTGAACACTTTGGACCATGGTTTAAAATATCTATACAAAACAGTCTGCATGAATTCAAAATCATTGATGTTATGTCACCATGTTTTGTTCCCTTTCTCAATGAAGGAATGTGACACTTCATTCTATAAACATCGATGACCCACAACTCATGATTCAAAACAATAGGGAATATGTCTCGATATTCATAATAAAAAGATAAATTGACATAGGGTGTCAGAACCCTTCCTGGATATATTTCTTCCCATACCCAACCTCATCATCTAAAATTTTCAATCTGCACACATCATTCATGGTCCTCAAAAAGGATCATAGTTCATTTTGTTTCTTGTCTATTCTAATGATGTATATGGGATTTGACCTACCAGCTAAAGGCATATCATTCTTACAAGAAAGGATATACAATCCTTGTGATCCTTGGAAACACCACGATGGAACCTGACCCATTAGGGTGTTATAGGTCATCCCTGACATGTGTGAACCATCCCATATTTTCTAACTCAATATTATGGGTAATGAATTACATCAATGATATTCTAATTGTCAATGAAGACCTAACAACCCTTGTATTTTACCCTCAACTAATATTACCCCAATAAACCTTCAATTACCCTTGGAAATGTGTAGAGGCACTTATGTATGGCCATGAAATCAATGCATAAGGGTTTTGAACCACAAACTAGAGGCATATCCTCCTTCTAGGAAATCATCTCTGATCTTTGTGAGATTTAGTAACACCACAACAGAACTCAACACCTTATAGTATTTTGGCTCATTCAGGAAATGTATTCACTAAATCCCATGATCATTGATTCAGTATGATCTCAATGAACCTAAAAAATAGTGATAGAGGGTTTGAGATAAAAGACCCTAAACTAAATTGATAGAGCATCGAAGCTAGAAGAACCTAAAAAATAATGATATAATGTGTGATAAAAAAGACCCTAAACTATAGAGTTAGATGTTATGAGCTGAAAGATACTAAAATAAACCGATAGAAGGTTTGAGATAAAAACCCTTAACTGAAGTGATAGAATCTCTGATATAATAGTCCCTAAACTAACGAGATAGAAGGTCTGATCTGATAGACCCTAAAATAATGATAAAGAAGGTAAAATCTAAAAGACCCTAAACTACATCACACGAACAATTTAGTCTGAAAGAATGGAAAATCTTGTAAGGCCAATCATATAGACATGGAAAAATAACAATACATTTTCCATGCCTATCAACATCAGAAAATAAAGAGTTCTCTCCCTCTGAGAAATATATTCTACCCTTTTATCCTTTTTCTAAAAAGGTAATCTCAAGATTACTAGAGATGGTGTATAAATAAGGAATCTCATTTTGGTGAGAATTTAGGAATACTTCTTGAAAATAATATGTTTTGATTTAAATATTTAGATCCAAACATTCATGTTTACCTGCTATTATGAAAAGGAAGGGTATAATTTGTGATTCACATAATATAGGAACAAAAAAGAACCATGAACATTATCAATGAATGAAAATAGGGAAAAACATGAAAATGTTTAGAAAATCCATTCATTGATAACATGAAGTAGGAGGAATCTCCATTGGACAGAGAGTTTCCTATGAATATACGAGCCAAATAATGATTGAAAATGTAAAATTTCATTATAGAATATGGTCATATGATTACCTTAGTTCTAAAAGTCTATACTCTAGGGAGGTCACATATTTTTTTAGTTTATTGATAGACTCAGTTTCAACTTCTGAAACTCACTGCAACTCTTTCGAACTGTTAGTGGAATAAAGACTAGATTTCTTTTCTATGTCATGGAGTCCCATCTTCTCTAATACAACATTCCCCAATATTTAAATTTCAAATTGAAACATCGATAGTTCTACTTGATGATATCTGATTTTATATAGATTATTGTTGGTTCCAACCTTCCAAAAATTGACTTTGTCTTGATGGGTAGCCACCTCCACCCCATGCCGAGAAGCTTCATTTATAGCTTCATCCTTGTTCTGCTTCACTGATGATGTGGCCTCAACTACTATAACCTTAAATTAAAGGGCCCTCTTCTATTATCTTAGAGATACCACCTCCATCATCTGGGTATGAAGGATGGTATAATCAATTCCATCATAACCAAGTACGGGAAGCAAAAATAAAAGGTGGGTCAACCAATCCTTTAACTCCTCTATGGAAGTCACTGAAATTAAGTCCCAAATCTCCCTTTACATGTTTCATCACATCAACTGATGAAATGGAGGAGACCCTGAGCCTTGATCTAAGCCCATACTAAGACTTAGTACATATTCTGGGACTAGGTCACTTAGGGAAATAGTTGTGTTCACATTTGTTGATGATAGGGGAAGTGATTTGGCCTCTATATTGGTTGATCCCAAAGGAGGAACTCCCAATGGAGTTTAGACTCAAGCCTCTAAATGTTGGGGAGAAGACATTATAGCAAGGTCATAGGGGTTTATTAGTAATTGGATAAATAATATAATAAAAAAATTTAATTGATGGATAAGACCGATTTTAAATACATAACTTTCTCATTCACATCACTAGAAATGTCCACTACATCAGCCCCATACTCATGTGAAAAGGAAACATATTCTTATGATGAGAAGCTTCATGTAACTCATGATTATTTTCTCAAATATTTACTTCACTTACCACCTTCAAGGACCACATGAACAAAAGATAATATTATGACATATGACAAAAATTGACAAAGAGTCCATTATTGAAGAAGTTTTCACCTTAACCAAAACCTGCTTCCCCCAAGGATAACATTATAGTAGAATATCTATATGTTACAGTATCCTTCAGAAGTGTAACCAATGATGCCAGATAAAGTGGTGTGATCAATGAGATGTTTGCAGCATGGAATATGCATGATTGAATCAATACCTTAGCCACCTCCACATCTTGATGGTCGGGCACGACGGCGAACTATCTTCCAATGAAACCAAATGCTCACCCATATCATCTATAGATGACATATTAAGTTAGGTGGGGACCATAACATTTTTTACAAATTATCATGTGTTACAATAATAATCTAAAACATGAAAGGAGTTAAATTCCACACATACATTAGTATTCTTGATGAGAGGAACCTAACAATATAGTTCACTTCAATTTTATATTCCCTCCCATTGAATGTTATCTAGAGGTTTTCTAAATCCAGATTCATTGCTCCAAAAGTGTAAATATTATCCCTCATCATGGAATGTTGACCTGAGGACCCCTCATCATCAGTCCCCCAATCACTACCAAATTCCACTCCCATAGCTGTACCATTGGGAGAATATTTAGGGGATGGAAGGACTAGAATGTCTTCATAAGCCTCCCCCTATATCAAAAAAACACCAAGGGCGTCAGTATAGATGCAATGGAACCATGAATCTTTAAAAATACCATTGATCTCATTCTTACAACATTTTATATGGGATAACCAAACACATTCAGACTATCTGTAGTGTGTCTGATACTACTATTCAGTGAACCAAAGGCAAATAAAAAAAACCTACCCTTAATTATTGCCAACATTACACCAAGGACTTGAAATATGGTCCTAACCTCCTCATGATAGTCTTATAAAATAATACCTAGAGGGGTGTTGGCATGAAAAAATCCCTCCAAAGGTAACTTTGACTGGCGCATGATACCCCAGATTACATCCTTTTAGGTTTGCATCCTAAAATCAATCCACTATCAAAATGTTATAAGAAACACTATGTTTGACATTATTTTACCCTCTAGTTCATCAATCAATATAATTTCATTATTGTACACTTATACTAGAATCAAAGATGATGGTAAATTCATTATCTCATTACACAGTGCTTTCAAGTCAATTTTACCTCAAGAGATCGGTTTCTCTCCAGACCATGGATTGTGCTCGACATCTTTGGAGGCCTCTCTAATCGATCTGGATAATTTCCCATTAGGATATTAGTGGATCCAAACATCATCATAGTTCTAAAATAATCCAATTAATTCATCATGGGGAGGAATTTTTATCTCAGTACGACTCTCCTCCCAAGTATATATTATCCAAAATTGATGAGCTTCCATAATATGCTCCTCATATTGAACATAAATAGACTGATTAAATCTTCCTGGGATGCATAAGAACTCATGAATGAACTAGGAGGGTTCATACCATTCAAAAATAAGGTACATGTCGGTAAGGGTAGAAATAACGACCTCCCAATGTAACGTCATATAAGACAGTGCCACAATAATGGCCTCTCCAGTATCAATAATATCACCCATTGGCACAGACCCACTTGTTCTAAAATAGAAACTGTTATAATGGATCCTATAATCCCTAACATCCTGATCTTCTAGTGTAATAGTATTTACCCCACTTACACATTGTAGATGTTGTATATAATAGGAATTTGGAATAAAAAATATATTTTTATATCAATAATATCCTATTATAGCTCATATCAAACAACATAATACTTGGAAGGTGACCAAAATTCTTTTAAGGGGGTTTTCCCTTATCAACATAGTGTATAAGACAATAATTTTTTGCCAGCATATTGGAAAATTTCTTGATACGGTTCCCCATCTATAGAGTTCACCATCATAAAAGTGGAAGCTTTAACTCAACCATTTCACTTTATGGGAATTAAGTACCCAATCCAGTAAATAGTGATGAAACTGGCTAGTTGGACATCCCGAACAGCACTAAGGATAGCTTCCCATCCACCACAAACCTTTTTTGTAATTTTAAAAGACACTTTTTAGTTATGTGGGAACAAAAAACCAAGATCCACATCATCACCCCACATTCCATATACCCCACATTAAAACCCATGACATAAAAAATTCAAAATTCAAACACCAAATTGAAATTCAAAAATAACCACCACATCGCTGATGAACTATTCCCTTGAGTCACAAAATCCACATAGGCACTAGTGAAAAATAGTAAAAATAAAATGAGCATATCAAAAATCATATTTCAAGCTTCCTCATGTAACACACTCTGATGGGTCTATCTCCATCCACCCCAACCATCCGCAATGTCAATGACCACCCAAACAAACATCCACCAGATCCCTCCATCACCACGGCCAAATGAAATCCCCTACCATAGCATCAAGAAATTCATGCTCCCTTCTAAACCAGTGAGCTACTTGAAAAAACCTACATCATGGAAGGACATATCTAGTCAACATTTTTATATTCACAGTCTTTCAATTTCTCATACCCCATCGCCACTACTATCATCATCTTCACCGAAGTTTCCCATAACCTCTACCACATTGCCCAAAAAATAGAATCCCTATAATCGCCTAAACATAGGCCGTCCACCTAGAACCCCCCTCCAAATTTCACAACACAATGCAGAAACACTTGCAGACTATCTCACCCATCAGAATTAGAATGGAGGAGTGGACCAGGAATCTATATTAGAGTATGAGTGTAAAGGGCCTCCACAACAAGACACAACTAATCTAGCACAATCAACCACACCATAAAACCATGATCAATCAAACCCTCAACAAAAAAATACCACAAAACCATAAAAACACTCTAATAGAACCATATTCATAACCTAAAACCACCATGTAATGAGGAACTAGAAAATAGTACTAAACCCTAATAGGAAAATCAAAATGTGGAATCGGGGATGAAACCCCAATGAAAAAGAAACGCATCGGGGGGAAGAAACCCTATAAATGAGAATAGAAATGCTCCAATGTAAGGGTGTTGTTACCCTAGTAATAAGAAGAGAGAGAGATATGGGGATCATAGAGGGGAGACAAGGGAAGAAGTCATCGAATGGACAATCCCGTAGTGAATCAAATCCCACTTCCATAGTCCCAAACCAATCTAAAAAACTACACATTCGACCAATTGGAGTTGAGTGTATTAGGAAAAACTAGAAATGTATGGGAGGGACATTATAAAGGGAGATAGCTCTGTATGTAAGAAATAATAAAACCCATAATGTGAGAATGACCGAGAAGTAATAGAAAATGAAGAGGGAAAAACCTTGAGAAGAAGGAGGAGGAAGTCCCATCACCATCAGGGATAACTTAAAACCCTGGGAGGAGATGGTGGAGCTAAGATTAGAATCCAAGATTTATCTCTAGGTGAGTGGGGAACCATCAATAGATTTACTTCCCCATTCATTAAATTTCCCTTCTTTGACTACCGAATAGTAAGCACTCAATGTGCTACTGTATTCATTCATAATTCGGGATCTCGTCTTCTTATCATCTAGATTAGAGAATAAATTATTAATGAATTATCCTATCCATTTCATGAATTGGATATCCCCTACAAGAAGAAACTCATATGGGAGGTTCATTTCATTCAACCTGATCAGTTATCAGGTGAAAGGTGGAGTCCACGTCATGTCATCCCAGGTGGACCATGGGGGAAAATAATCATACATTCCACTCAATATAGTTTCCCCTCATATCTTGTCTACATCGTAAAGGCTAACACCTACCTCGACATTCATGAGGTGGAATTAGTTGATGTCCGGCAACTAATGACTAAACAGTTCTCTCATCAGACACATTTTATAGTAAGAAAACTAATGAGATATCTAAATGGTCACATACATCTAACATTGAATCAGCTCTTTAGAAAATTTAGAAGTGATGTGTTAAACTAATAAGGGCTATCCCCATTCCATTCCACAACTTCCTCCTAATAACAAGTCTTTATTGGGAATCCAACCAAACCTTTTGATGGAGGTAGACTTCTACATTATTCAGTGGTACATATGAACGATTGTTTCAAATTTGTGATCGATCCCATAGAAATATATGGGAAAAAATGTCAGTATATTCCCATATTCATGGTCAACCACAATGAAAAATTTCTTCCTTGTGTGATGTTCCGCCATAAGGTGTTGTGAGTTCTCTAAATCCAATTGGAAGGTAAAAATGATGATGGTGGTGACGAAATTAGAATGTCATTGGAAAGAAAAAACCTGTAAAGGGGAAAAAATATAACAGGGGATAGCCCAATGTTTGAATCCCATTATCTCAATTGGGATCATCTGAGTGACCTTGAAAAATGATAGTAGGTATAATCCACACTTTCTACAAATACATCACCAAGGTCAATCACTGCCATCACATCCTACTTCAAAGGATTTTTAGATTTTTTATGTGAGCTAAAATCCATATGAACAAGAGTAAATGTAATATATAAAATAGATAAAATAAAATCTTGTCAAATGAAAGACATAAAAACCAAGTATCATCATGTTCATCACATGAATTGGAATGAATTTTCAAATCACCAAAACATATAATCAATTTTCTGAATCTTGAAGATCTCATAGATCATATAAACCTATAAATCATTTCATAGATGCATGACCCCTCAAATAATTATTATTGGGTGACCTTTACATGGTCACAAAGATGCATCAAAGACAATGGATCACATGATCAAGTTATCATGTCCTGCAAACCCCTTAAGAAAATATTGAATTCCAAGGGAAAAACATCCAACAATTATTGAATATGAGTTCTTAAGTTGATTAAAGAGGGAACCTTGGGAAAGGCAGTCTTGCAATGTATTTCTCATGAAATTGGTTCACAGTGAGGTCTCGCAAGAATATCTTATGGGAAGGTTTTTAATGAGGTCACATGATGAGAGAGGAGTATAAGAGCTCTGGATATTGAGAAGAAAGTTAATGAATCTACTCTCCAGTCACCTATTTATAGGTAATTTCATAGGATACCAAATGTCACCTAGTATAACAAGAATCACCCAAGGCACTAATTGGTGATAGAACCAAATAATCAGTTAGGAATTTACTTTCCTCGTAACTGAGAACTTATCCCCACGACTATTTCTCCTTATTGGCGGAATTTGTTGGTGCATGCCAAATGAGCATTATAAAAATCATAAATGAATAAATACCTTAATATGGGTATGATGTTCTCCAAAAATAAAGCAATAAGTATGTGTCCAAAGACTCAAAAATCACATGAACCCCTAGGGGACACATGATGACATATCCACCATGAGTTATTAAGATGGATTAATGTACAGTTCATATCCTATGTTAAATACCATGAATCCCCTTTTGATGAATCCTTTTTCTCATGTGAAGGCACCCCGTATAATCTGTTTTCACATGGATGCTGCCATTAAATTTCACCCGAGTTGTTCAAATTATCAACCAACTGATTCTTGGAAACCCATGAAAAATTAATTCCAATATATGAGGAAAATCTGGAAATTTCAAGAGACTATTTATTTTTTAAAACTCATTTGGTCCATCATTAATGAGGAGAATTATTTTCCTTAACATCCTTGATGAATCCTCTTGAGATCCCTAAACTTTTTAAAATTAATAAATTAAATAAAAGGGGAAGAAGCGGCAACCTCTTATGTTTATAAACATTATGGGACATGCACTAGTTGACCTGCAAGACACCACAAGACCACATAGACATGACTTAATAATCTTGAAAAGGGATATTTTCCTATCATCCTCATCAAAAAAAAATAACCTCAGGTATGTCCAGGTTACCTCACGCTCCAAATTTTTCTCCATAAGAAAAAAATGATGACATTGTCCATTAAATTCTCATGCATCTCCAAAAATACATTTTTTGGTCACATGACAGATCACTAAGAGGTATAGATATTGTCTTGTAAAACACTCATTCAACCTTGAGAGATCCCCCACCTTTGTAAAATATATAATGGAAATAAAAATTTGGAGGAAGCAGGAGCCTCCTAATGTCATAATACCCATGTGACATGCCTATTATGTCTAAATCACATTCATGAATGGCCCCTCAAAAAGTTTTTTTGATTTCATAAAGGACCACAGATATCCTTGTCACATGGGAAGTTACAGACATGTCTCCTGAGATTACTAGAGGGCCTTTCGTTATGGTCATAGATCTTGTGATGGTTTGTGGATCTCTTTTTATAAATATATGAAATTACCATGGAATGTATATGTAAGGAAACATGAACCCATTAATTTTATATAATCCAATAAATGATGAATTTATGGGATAATCTTGTGATCGCTAAAATACATGTGACACCCCATGAGTGATCCATGATAGGACCTCGTGAAGATGCATAATGTCAAAACCCACCACAAAATCCCACCAAGATTCATGTGATACATTCCACACAATATGGAAAACAACTAGGGTGGTGAGGCCTAAAAATCCCCCACCCCATCATGAAAAAAGAACTACCACTATCTACGGACGGATAGACTCTTAGAACCTCACACCAGCGCTGGACCAGTTTTATCAGAGTGATTAGTCTAACAACATGAAAATATTCCCATCAAGTAAGATCTGGGTAACGACCAGAGTAATCATGTAACAAGCATAATCATCAGTGTGGTTACTCATAGATCACCTGATGTATTTCTTGCAAGAAAAATAAATAATATTCAACATGTTTTCTAGATCATGCAATAATTAAAATATGATAACACTAGAAAAATCTGTGACTTTCACAATTAAAGGATATAATAGACTAAAATATGGGAGACTTATGTGAAGAAAACATGGGTTGATACTCATGAGGTATGGAAGAACCACCCAGGACATTTTACAGCACCTAGATGTGTTGTCTATATCTCACAAAGCATATTTGGTATACTATTTGGATAATGTGAAATCCTCGGAACATGTTTTAGAAAGTCACACAAATCCCCTGGGCATGCCAATCTAGTCTAAGGAATCCCTCCATAATCACCATACACTCATTATTGTGTCCTTAATACATGTCACCCAACTCATATAGTGGCACTAGTATATGTCATTTGTGTCTCGTGGTAGCACTAAGGTATGTCAACTAGCTCTGACGATGCCCTTTGGGCATGCCAACTAGTTCTCGCAATGTCCTCTATAAATTTGAACCTTGATCATGTGTCACCCTCCAGGAATGTTCCATGGACTCTCTTAAGGCCCCTAAATTTTTTCATTCAACATTTGTGATGACATCCGAGAAATTTGGATAAATTAGGTGACTCCATCTAGACATGTCATCTTGGGTCAGGTAATGGCTTCTAGGACAAACTATCTAGATCTGGTCATTTCCTCTAGAAAACTCTCCCTTGATCATACAATAACCCTCAAACATTCCATTAAAGGTTTGTGGTGTCCTTTGGAAAATTCATATGGATCATTAAAGTTTCTCGGGTTATGTTTGTAGAGACCCGAAGCTTAACATACATGTTCATTACATTACTTTTGCGGAATACTTAGTACATAACAAAAACACACACACAAGGACCGTAATAGTTTAGTGTCTTTGGAAACTCGGAATATAATCTTCTAATAGTAGTGAAAGATCTTCAACATCTCCCATAAAGATCTTCCCTTTTTTTTCTTACCTAAAACCTTTCTTTATATCCTAGGGAAAAGAAAACATAAAAGGGTGAGCTCAAATGCTCAGTAAGGGTAAACAAAAGAAATATCAATTACATCATATACACAAGCACATAACTTTTGGAAATCTTAACCTGCAAAAGAGATCATAATTTCATAACATGGGATAAATTATGGCAGTGAAATGTAATCACAATAATCATAACTTAAAACATGAAACTTTGTGGCATACACACATAATCATAAATAATCATTTCTTGTTAGTCAAGACTCATTTCCAAGACTATCTTAGTGGACAAAGTCCCTTTCTGAACCGAGTCACCCTCATTTCAGTCCTGTTTCACTGAACTGGTATAACCTACCGTTCCAGCCATGTCTATCTCATGAGATATAAAATCTTTACCCAATGCATTGGAGGGAGATATAGGTCCCACCCATCTCATAATGATACCATTCTTATGTGTGCCATAAAATCATAAACCATACATCATTGCATAACCCATGTAATACAAATGGGAATCTTAAACATCATGACATCATAAAACAATTCATGTACGATAAAGGAATTCATAAAAATAATTCCACCACAACATAATCAAATCAATGTAATAATAGGGATGAAAACAGAACCCTTTATTATCTTAGATGGAAAATAATTTTGATAAAACACTTGAACTTCATTCTTGAGGAAAATATCCTTTCTACTTCAAAAACACTTTTCCTTTCTTAACATGTCCTAAAATTATAAACTAAAAGAAGTTGATTAAAAATAAACATGAAAACTTGTAAAGGAAGCTTCTTGGAAATAATGTTTTAAAAATCCATTCATGCCGTATAAGTTAAAAAAACATTCTTCTCTTACTTTTGTTGGAAAAGTCAAAAAGTACCTCGTACGAAAAACAACAAAAGATTCATTTCGTATCTTTTACTAAAAACTCACCGAAGGGTAAAATTGGATATAAACTATTATAGAATGATGTAAATATTACATATTGAGGAAAAATGGATGTGGATGATAAGATGAACCCCAGTAAATTCCTAAATATAAACAATCTCGGATAAAAATGAGATTGTGATAATTCTCTTACCTTAGGTCTGTTTTGCTTCGTAAGTGTCCGAACCTCCTATATAATGATTTAAATAATGTTATTGACTTATTCCAGAATAATTCTTATTTTTATTATATCATATATGGTCATATTATTAGCTTCTTAGTAGTAATATTTCATTGCTACTTGTTATTCGGGTGTTTATAACATTGTGTTCTTATGCGTGCCTTGTCGAATAAATTTGTATTCATCTCTTTAGGTTATAGATACCTCATTTCCAGAATGGTATTAGTGTAATATATATCATATTCATTCAATCAATTCATTTATATAATCATTATGAAATGAAGATCATGTAGAACGAGTCGCATCACATCGTGGAGACGGTATTCGGTACGTACGCACGAGTGATGATATCGTTACTATGATCATGGAATTGTATTGGAGTGTATGTATACTGTTTCAGAATCAGTATTACTTTATAATAGTCATATATATAGTCATTATTTACACCATTATACCCATCCAAGTAAGGTGGTGGTGGAAAATAGATTACACCACGGCGTGGAGACGGTATTCCGTACGTACGCATGCGCGGTGATTTCTATTTCCGTAGGATGGATAGATGGTGAAATAGGGTTGTTTCATACTTATAATAACATACCCGTATATGAGTGATACTGATGTTATTACTTCATAATGAAACAACTAAAGAAGAAGAAGTGTAAGAATAAATAAAGATGAAAGAATCGGTAACGGACATTACCTCTTCTTTGAAGTGCTTCTTTGAGACCTTCTTTTAGGGCACTAAAATTGGTCATTGAAGAAGACCAGGACCTCTAGGATGTCTCTGGGGAAGTGGAGAGAAGGAATTTGCAGGGTTTTGCCGAGCTTGAAGGCTCAGTGTGGTGTGAGGAAGAGAGGGAGGAGGTGCCCTTTTATAAGGGAAGAGAGGGGCACCTTTGGAATAACTAAAAATATTATTTTATTATAAAGTCAAGTTCGGTTTTAAATAGCTCCAAATTGATTTATTTCGAGGCTAAGGTGGGTATGGGTCGAAATCCGCTCATACAATACAATTTAGACAAGTTTAGGTTCCTATTTTAACCTTATCATTTAGATTTAACATTATGTTAAATAATTTTACTTTTATCGTGTCTTCTTGTGTTCTTATACTATATGGTTAATAAACTTACTATAAGCAGTCAAACGAACCAAAAGTTGTTTATTATTAATATATATAACCTTATCTAAGTCATTTGGCCGAACCTTAGATTTTTAGGAATAAAATAACAATTAATAATATAATATTTGTTTTAAAAACTATTTTATGTCAATTTTGACACTATTTAGTAATTGAGTTTTTTGAAAATCCTAAAAGAATGATAAGTTCAAACAAAGTTAATTAAATCAATACTAACATGTCATATTAACCAAGAAGATTAGTGTAATTCATAAAAAGTTTCAAATTATATTTATTTGGGTATTTATAAAATCAATTATGTCAATATTTCATTAATAAGATAATTACTGCATCATCATTGTGTCATAAATAAATTAACTTATTTAATGTCTAAAAATTACAAATAAAATACCATTATGTATGAAATCTTTTTATCTTTCTAATGAATATTTATAGTCAAATTTATCTTCTGTATAACTCCATATTAAAAATGATTTACTTATTAAACATTGATTTTAACTATTTTAACCCTTCTTTAAATAAATTAATAATAAATGTCCTAATCTAATCCATGTAGGCCTAAATGGTCATATTTTATTCCTAAGTTTTTTTTTGGTCGAATTACACTTATCCAATAGAATTAGGACATGTTTTAGGGTAATAATACTATCATCTTTACCCTTAATTACCCTATTTACTTTTAACCGTGGTAAAAAAAAGTAAAAAGTTACTATTCACCAAAAAATTATTTTCATCTCATTGAACCACATTTTACTTACTGACATCAACTGAGTCTCTTGGATTTTTGAAATTCCACTCACAGAAGCGGTAAAATTATGTTTTATGAAAATTTTCAGTTTTTTTAACTACCACTTAGTGGTTTCACTATTCATCAAAAATTGAAATTTTTCAGAAAAATACCAAAAATTAGGCCTAAACTATATTTGATATTATGAGCTCAAAAATGATGTCTATTTTACCAAATTCAAAACATATCAGTTACATTAACTAATTTAAAAATTAATTCCCGTCGTCAAAACAAATGGCGTGTTTTTAAGAGATAATAACTATTAAAAGATTGACACTTGTTTATAACTGGTTTAAATGTAAAATTACATCCAATGACCAAAATTGTATTAAATTGTAAAAATATATTCTAAATATACTTTAAAACTAATCAAATTAATAATTTATCACTATTAATTATTTTTATTGAAAAATTTGTTTTTAATTAAAATTTAGTAATTTTCACTATTCATCAAAATATCAAAGTTATCCGAAAATTACCAAAATTTCAACCTAAGATAATTTCGATATTATGAATCCAAAAATGAAGTCCATTTTGAAAAATAAAATTTACAAAATTTTAAAAAGTGGTTATTACTATTCATAACGGTTCGTTTTAATAATATTTTAATAGCATATCGTTGTTTAGCGAAACTTAGTGTTGCGTACAACACACGCTATCGTGGAAGGTCGTGATTGCGTGTAATTCAATCCAGGTCAGAGATGCATGTTGTGAAAGATCCTTTTGGTGTAGCATACAACACAAGACATTAATGAAATTAAAAAGAATATTTTTCATAAAATCTCGGGGTGTTACATTCTACCCCCTTAAAATGAATTTCGCCCTCGAAATTCGTCGGGGTTATAAATGGTTTACTAATAGAAAGTTTCTTTGACAGAAACCCACATCGTAAAAAGGAATACCAAAACGAATATTTAAAAACAAAAGTATGAAATGTAACGGTTACCCAAATAAACTAATCACTGGGTTTCCACATAGGTGAAAATATGGATATGGAAGAGAAATCTAACCATCATGTTCTGATGGAGAGTGGTAGAGAACATGGCTATGAAAAAGCCAGCAATCATAAAGCTGTAAATTTTTGACGATCTAAGGTACCATCTGATTCATCAGATATAAGAGCACTAGGACACCATTTTTGGTTTTCAAGATCATTTCCCTATAGTTGAAGAATTTGAATTAGAATAAATACTTACTTTATTTTGGTACAATCTCACTGTTGTTCGTTCTTTGAACAATTTCCACTTCATCTCTTAAAGAAATGAAGTTGAATTTGTTATTCATTAAGTGTTAATAGATCATGTGATAGAATGATGGGTCATTCCATCTGTTTCAATGAAAATATTAGCAAAAGTTATCAAATATACGTAAGTCCATCTATCGTATATCGTTCCAAAATGGACATATACTTCATCTATCATACCGCTTAATAAAATAAAACTAGGTTATACTAACCAGGGACTTCCTGTAGGCCAGTGGTAGGCGATAAAGGCCAGTCTCACTTTAGTTGTGGGTTCGATTCCCACAGCCTTGCCCGACGCGATGGGCTATCTCCCATCCTACAGGTAGTCCTTTTTCTAAAACTACATTACTATAACATCACATAAATAATATCAAATTTTCTATCCTTAAACAATACTAACTTATGTCCAACATAATACATTCCAATATTTAGGCTTATCTAAAATACTTCGGTCCAAGATCATAATATAAAGAAAATTATTACTTGAAATGTCCTCAACCAAGAATGTGAATACCATCATTTATCCCACATATATCTTATTGGTCACATTCCAATCATGTGAATACCTTAATCATGTATTCTCTTGAAAAATGAATACCCATTAAACCTTAGTGAAAACATGAAGGCTGTCAAAAGTTAACTCTTTCCACATACCAAAATCGAGAAATTCTATATACTCAATCCATTACATAACCTTCTCCTTATATTAGTCATGAGCTCATGAATACTATCAAACATTTAATTTTCTCCTTATCTCTTCATTATGCGCATATCATATATATTCCAAAATATCTGAATAACCTTTAATGGATACCGATACCATTAATCATACACTTTCAAAACTCAAGGAAAGACAACAGTGTAACAATCCTTATATGTCTCTTTATTCCATAGTACCATGAGATTACTTATACAACATTACACTTGATAAACATGTAATCATTCCACTACCTTCTTAAACCATTGACCAAGCTTCAACAATTCTTTCAACTCACATATCATTTGTAGTCTCTTCATCATCATCAACATAAATACTACTCATACGGCCATACTAATTCTCTTCATGAGACTTTCCCTTAGGGCATTGGTTTTCATAATGCCCGTACATTCCACATTTAAAACATTTAACCATTTTTGATGTTGTAGAAATACCATTATCCTCATCCCTAGTGTTAACTGAACCTTTTCCTTTGCACTTACTGGCTTTGTGTCCTTCTTTTCCACAACCAAATCATCTTCCAGTTCCTTTGAAACATTCTCCTTGATGCCTCTTCCCACATGATTTACATAGGGGAAATTGAACTTTCTTTCCTCTATGATCACCATGAAACTCCATATTTCTCTTATTAGCCGAGTCAGGAAACTTACCAAATTTTAATTCATTGATCATATTATGAGATTTCTGATTCGGCATAATAATGATGTTTGGACTTCCAAATCCCATTTCATTTGGTTGCTCATGAATTATATCATTCCATTGTCCATCATATCCTCCATTATCGTGAATCATCTTGTTTCCAGCCATTTTATAAAACCCAAAATGAATAGTGTTAGAGGAAAAAATCAAAGGGGGAGTAACTTCAATATCTAACATCTTTGGTTTAATCTAATATCGGTACCATAGTTCTAGGACTATATCCTATATGTATACTTATCCTTAGGGACATCCCTAGACATACCTTAGAAATATCTCTAGGGATCTGACTAAAATTTTCGCATCCTAGTTTCCAAAGGTTGACTAAACTTTTCCTCTGATACCAACTGTAGAGACCCGAATCTTAACGTACATGGTCATTACATTACTTTTTCATAATACTTAGTATATAACAAAAACATGAACACAAGGACCGTAATAGTTTAGTGTCTTTGGAAACTCGGAATATAATCTTCTAATCGTGGTGAAAGATCTTCAACATCTCCCATAAAGATCTTCCCTTTTTTTCTTACCTAAAACTTTTCATTATATCCTGGGGAAAAGAAAACATAAAAGGGTGAGCTCAAATGCTCAGTAAGGGTAAACAAAATAAATATCAATCACATCATATAGACAAGCACATAACTTTTGGAAATCTTAACCTGCAAAAGAGATCATAATTTCATAACATGGGATAAATCATGGCAGTGAAATGTAATCACAATAATCATAACATAAAACATGAAACTTTGTGCCATACACACATAATCATAAAGAATCATTTCTTGTTAGTCAAGAATCATTTCCAAGACTATCTTAGTGGACAAAGTCCCTTTCTGAACCGAGTCACCCTCATTTCAGTCCTGTTTCACTGAACCGGTATAACCTACCATTCCAGCCATTTCTATCTCATGAGATATAAAATCTTTACCCAATGCATTGGAGGGAGATATAGGTCCCACCCATCTCAAAATGATACCATTCTTATGTGTGCCACAAAATCATAAACCATACATCATTGCATAACCCATGTAATAAAAATGGGAATCTTAAACATCATGACATCATAAAACAATTCATATACGATAAAGGAATTCATAAAAATAATTCCATCACAACATAATAAAATCAATGTAATAATAGGGATAAAAACAGAACCCTTTATTATCTTAGATGGAAAATAATTTCGATAAAACACTTGAACTTCATTCTTGAGGAAAATATCCTTTCTACTTCAAAAACACTTTTCCTTTCTTAACATGTCGTAAAATTATAAACTAAAAGAAGTTGATTAAAAATAAACTTGAAAACTTGTAAAGGAAGCTTCTTGGAAATAATGTTTTAAAAATCCATTCATGTCGTATAAGTTAAAAAAAACATTCTTCTCGTACTTTTGTTGGAAAATTCAAAAAGTACCACGTACGAAAAATGACAAAATATTCCTTTCATATCTTTTACTAAGCACTCACCGAAGGGTAAAATTGGATATAAATTATTTTATAATGATGTAAATATTACATATTGAGGAAACATGGATGTGTATGATAAGATGCACCCCAGTAAATTCCAAAATATAAACAATCTCGGATAAAAATGAGATTGTGATATTTCCCATACCTTAGGTCCGTTTTGCTTCGTAAGTGTCCGAACCTCCTGTATAATGATTTAAATAATGTTATTGACTTATTCCAGAATCATACTTATTTTTATGATATCATATATGGTCATATTATTAGCTTTTTAGTAGTAATATTTCATTGCTACTTCTTATTCGGGTGTTTATAACTTTTTGATCTTATGTGTGTCCTGTCGAATAAATTCGTATTCATATCTTTAGGTTATAGATACCTCATTTCCAGAATGGTATTATTGTAATATATATCATATTAATTCATTAAATTCATTTATATAATCATTATGAAATGAAGATCATGTACAATGAGTCGCATCACATCGTGGAGACGGTATTCCGTACGTACGCACGAGTGATGATATCGTTCCTATGATCATGGAATTGTATTGGAGTGTATGTATACTATTTCAGAATCAGTATTACTTTATAATAGTCATATATATAGTCATTATTTACACCATTATACCCATCCAAGTAAGGTGGTGGTGGAAAATAGATTACACCACAGCGTGGAGACGGTATTCTGTACGTACGCACGCGCGGTGATTTCTTTTTCCGTAGGACGGATAGATTGTGAAATTGGGTTGTTTCATACTTATAATAACATATCATTATATGATTGATACTGATGTTATTACTTCATAATGAAACAACTAAAGAAGAAGAAGTGGAAGAAGAAATAAAGATGAAAGAATCGGTAACAGACATTACCTCTTCTTTGAAGTGCTTCTTTGAGACCTTCTTTTAGGGCACTAAAATTGGTCATTGAAGAAGCCCAGGACCTCTAGGATGTCTCTAGGGAAGTGGAGAGGAGGAATTGGCTGGGTTTGGCTGAGCTTGAAGGCTCAAAGTGGTGTGAGTAAGAGAGGGAGGAGGTGCCCTTTTATAAGGGAGGAGAGGGGCACCTTTGGAATAACTAAAAATATTATTTTATTATAAAGTCAATTTCGTCTTTAAATAGCTCCAAATTGATTTATTTCGAGGCTAAGGTGGGGATGGGTCGAAATAATCTCATACAATAGAATTTAGACATGGTTAGGTTCCTATTTTAACCTTATCATGTAGATTTAACATTAAGTTAAATAATTTTACTTTTATCGTGTCTTCTTGTGTTCTTATAGTATAAGGTTAATAAACTTACTATAAGCAGCCAAACGAACCACAAGTTGTTTATTATTAATATATATAACCTTATCTAAGTCATTTGGCCGAACCATAGATTTTTATGAATAAAATAACAATTAATAATATAATATTTGTTTTAAAAACTATTTTATGTCAATTTTGACACTATTTAGTAATTGATTTTTGTGAAAATCATAACAGAATGATAAGTTCGAAAAAAGTTAATTAAATCAATACTAACATGTAATATTAACCTAGAAAAGTATTTTAATTCATAAAAAGTCTCAAATTATATTTATTTTGGTATTTATAACATCAATTATGTCAATATTTCATTAATAAGATAATTACTGCATCATCGTTGTCTCATAAATAAATTAACTTATTTAATGTCTAAAAATTACAAATAAAATACCATTATGTAGGAAATCGTTTTATATTTCTAATGAATATTTATAGTCGAATTTATCTTATGTATAACCCCATATTAAAAATGATTTACTTGTTAAACTTTGATTTTAACTATTTTAACCCTTCTTTAAATAAATTATTAATAAATGTCCTAATCTAATCCAAGTGGGCCTAAATGGTCATATTTTATTCCTAAGTTTGTTTTTGTTCGAATTACACTTATCCAATAGAATTAGTACATGTGTTAGGGTAATAATAATATCATCTTTACCCTTAATTACCCTATTTACTTTTAACAGTGGTAAAAAAAAGTAAAGAGTTATTATTCACCAAAAAAAATATTTTCATCTCATTGAACCACATTTTACTTACTAACATCAACCGTGTCTCTCAGATTTTTGAAATTCCACTCACAGAAGCGGTAAAAGTTAGTTTTATGGAAAATTCAGTTTTTTTAACTACCACTTAGTGGTTTCACTATTCATCAAAAATTGAAATTTTTCAGAAAAATACCAAAAATTAGGCCTAAACTATATTTGATATTATGAAATCAAAAATGATGTCTATTTTACCAAATTCAAAACATATCAGTTACATTAACTAATATATAAATTAATTCCCATCGTCAAAACAAATGGCGTGTTTTTAAGAGATAATAACTATCAAAAGATTGACACTTGTTTATAACTGGTTTAAATGTGAAATTACATCCAATGACCAACATTGTATTAAATTATAAAAATATATTCTAAATATACTTTAATACTACTCAAATTAATAATTTATCACTATTAATTATTTTGATTGAAAAAGTTGTTTTTAATTAAAATTTAGTAATTTTCACTATTCATCAAAATATGAAAGTTATCCGAAAATTACCAAAATTTCACCCTAAGCTAATTTCAATATTACGAATCAAAAAATGAAGTCCATTTTGAAAAATAAAATTTACAAAATTTTAAAAAGTTGTTATTACTACTCATAATGGTTCGTTTTAATAATATTTTAATAGCATATCGTTGTTTAGTGAAACTTGGTGTTGCGTACAACACACGCTATTGTGGAAGGTCGCGATTGCGTGTAATTCAAGCCAGGTTAGAGATGCGTTTTGTGAAATCTCCTTTTGGTGTAGCGTACAACACAAGACATTAATGAAATTAAAAAGAATATTTTTCATAAAATCTCGGGGTGTTACAATGTTAGGAAGACACTCTATGATATGTGAGTAATACAATCAAGGAATTAAGAGTGGACAATCAAGCAAATGAAGCATACAAGAAAACCATGCCAAAGAAAGGGAATCCTAGGACTCGAAATCTTTTTCAGCCTTAGTGTGTATTCCCTAGTTATAAGGGAATCCTCAGTTTATAATACCCAATAATTGAACTATGAAAACTTTTATTCTTACCATAATAAATATATTTAGAATACCTTCCTAAGGCATAAGTTCCACATCAGACCTCTAAAGTGATATCCTTGTATGTAAGTCCAATATCCATAAGCAATGAGACTGATAATTTTCCATCCCTTGTTTATCACACTAATCATATCTCACATGGGGTTACAAGGTTTAAATAATCGTATCATTCACATCACATTCTTCTAAAATGTAGAGGGAAACCACATTATGTAAGCCCTGACCAGCGGCATAACATTATATGTCCCACACATAAGGGAAACATTAGTGTGTAATCCCCTACCAATCGAACTATGTGGAATTTGATTCCTTTTATATCCATGTTACATAAGGCCCCATCCTATGTCATAAAACCAAACTCAAATGGTAATCTACCTCAGTATAATCCCCACCATATGTCCTCCATTTCAACCATTGTGACCCGATCATTACCATGGGACGATCATCTTAACTCATCCCTTAATGGGAAGACAAACTCACTGAACTATGATTACTCTAATTCCTTCTATAACCAGGGTATGTAGGATTCCTTACTATGTCCCAAGATTCAAATTAATCCCCTTAAATTTAGTGTCATCACATAATCCCTACTACTTTATCCAATAAAGATGATAACGTTATATCCCCTATTTCTCACATTGATCACAGCTAATGTGGTATTAGGGAGCCTTAATAAACACATCATTAGAATCATTAATCTCCATAGGCTAGGGGTTATTCATGCCCTAATGAGTGTAATGATATAAATATCCCCCAACTAATGGAATCTACCTTGTCTCTAGTCCCAATGGAATGATCAAACTATGGAAAATCTGATTCCTGTCATAACTAAGATACGTAGGATATATCCTTGAGACTCAAGTTCAAATATCTAGTTCCTAAGTTCCCACACATATATCCATTTTATATGATGTTAAACTCCATTGGTTTAATGACTGACATGGGTTTTGATTCTAGTAATAACCAAGACATGTGGGACACCTCATAAATGCTCAATCCCCTCCTCAGAATATTAGCCACCTCCTTGCGTGGTAGAAAATTTTTAAGTGCTTGATTAAAAAGCTTTACCATATAAGAAACAATACATCATTGGGAAACGTATGAAAAATCATAGATACATACGAATGGATTCAATAATTAAAACCCCCTTTATTTTTTTGTATAAAAGTGACTAAACTAATAATCATTTTCTTACGGTATCTAGTCCCTTATCAGGATTAGGAAGAGATTCTTGAACATGTCGTAAATATATAATAGGTTACCATTGAATACAAATTTACATCCTCTCCAAATGAAAGATGAGCCAAACCTCCCATCATCTCGACCAATGTGACTCCCTAAATGTCATTGGGTTTGAAACCCCAGTTGACCACCTACCTTTGAATAGTATGTTTGTACCTAGTTATTGATGAGTTAAACATTGGGATTCTCTATTAATAATTAAATTGGTGACCCAATATTAAATATTGTAAATGAAATGAACCTCCCATAATCAACCATCAGGCTGAACAAAATACACATAGCGGTCATCTATTATCTGTCAAAACAATCTTGTTATTGTATTCATTGGGTTAGGATTTATAATTGTATTACCAAATATAATGTACCATGTAACACTCTACATATGTGTGAGGTATTATTTAAAATTAATTTTCATAAATCCCCATTTATTATAATAAATTTTGTGAATTGTCATTATTGGGGGATCATGGCCCAATTTTCATAGAATTAGATTGTTTCGAGGCATATTCCCTTTGTTAGATGCGAATGGAACCTGTTGGATTGGTATCTGGTACCCAGTGGGTGTAGAAAAGAAGGAAGTTCATCCAGGTGGGTCACCAGGTGGAAGGTGATCCTTGAGCTGGTACCTGGTGCTCCTTGGATACCTTGTGGTTGTCCAGTAGGTACCGGTGGAGGTCCTACTAATTTTTTAAATTTTTAATTGGGTAGTTATTTGATTAAATTATTTTTAAATATGAATTATTATCATTATTAACCTAAAATATCCTCTCAATATCCCAATATCTTCCTCTCTTTATCCATTTTTATCTTCAAAAGGAAATATTTCTACCATTTTTTGTCATTTTTAGATCTAATCTGTCAATGAATATCTATACCAGTAAGTCTTCAACTCCACTTTCTTCTATTAGCATTGTTTTTTACATCACCATATATTGATATTTATCACTAATTTAATGGTTTTTATGGGTTATTTAATCTATTCTAATTTCAGATGGATCAACTATATACTTTTATAGAGTATGACCCTACTAGTTCTAGGTAGGTAGTCTCTTTCATTACTATGAGCTTTTATATGTGTGGAATGCATTGTATGAAAGTTGGGAAATATTAATTTATTTAATATTTCCTAAAAAAATGTTAAATGGTTTATATAAATTACTAATGTATAAAAGAACCCTAAATTATATAATACTACCACGAGAGGTATGTGTTGAAGCCATTTGAAATTGTTGAAAATTTCCTATAAGGAATTGAGTTTGAACTATGACTTTGGAACTTGAATGGATACTTATATATGTGACATGACCCTTAGTGATTCATGTGTTTTCTTAATTCATTCCATGCTAGGGAATAACGAAATTTAGATCTATTTTATATTTGATTTATCACATGAACAAGTCTATAACATGGGATGATGGAATAATAGAACAACTCCATGATATGTTTGAGAATTATAAATTCTTTATAATGATTTTAAATGAAATTTTCCTATATTTAATTATTGATAAAGATGTGAAAGTTCATCATCCACCAAGATTGGGATGGTGATCCATTGTCAACCAAGATTCCAATGAAATAGTGGAACCTCGTTGACATGAGATGTTATATAAGTGGTGTATAATCCACTTGAGGTTTCATATAGGTGGGTTATATTCTATTTATGGGAGCAGTATTGGTTTGGATCTTCCACTTGGGGATCCATTCTAAAAGTATACACTCAACCCCTGACTCGATGTTTCTATTGTATAAACCACTTTTGATGTGATACTAGAGTCTCTACTTCCAATTATTGATATTTTCTAGGTGGTGTAACATACATAAGAAAATTTATGTTTGATATATTTCTTCCAACACAAGAGTGATATTAGTGGTGTATCATCCACCTATTATAGATATGGTAGAATTGTATAATATATTAAATATTGTTAATGACTCATTCACCAGGATGAGTATCATTCACTAGTGATATAATATTGGTGATGGTTCATGCACCTAGTTGGATTGTAATGATGATGCAAAATTTACCTTGCATGTTAGATGGTGATGGATTCTGCACTTAGAGTGTTATATGAGGAGTTATATGTAATTAATACATGAGGTGTGTGTTTATAAATTGGGTGTATCATCCCAACTTGTCTTTGTGAAAAGAATGTATGGCTACATATGGTTTAGTGGGTATTCTCAATGAAGTGTCATGTACATTTATTTATTTACATTATTAACACTACATATCATACATACACATAAACGTATTAGACGTGGTGTGGAAATTATTGGTGGTTTTCTATATTTTTTTATTTACACACTAATTGAGAACCTTTTTTACCAGAGTAGACCGTATGTTTCATAACCTAGGTATGTGAAAGGTCCCTTCTAATTCAGATGGATGAGCAATTATATCTTAGTTGTAGATGAGATATAGGTATGGGCAATGACATGAGATTATTTTTAGATTAATTCATCACTTTATTAATTTTATATCACATTATGTATGATTTTCCACTATGAGACTCAGAGTATGGTTAAATAAGTTATATGAAATTTATATTTGTGCATTTTGATGTAGCAGGCTGTTAATAATAATTATTTATTTGAATTCAGCTATTTTGTCTATATTATTCCGTTTATTTAAGGATTAATGTATCCTTGATTTTATTTATATGTGTTTTGATGGAAATTTATACTTGAGGGTATAGTATATCTACCTATGTATATCAACCTCCACCATTGGTTATTAACCCTTGGAATATGAGGAGGTATAGTTAAGGTACATTGTACCCATTTTTGTCTCAAAAAAGGTGAACAAGATCATGGATATTACAAAGTGGTATTAGTGTCTTATTTTATTTTATCTTAATAGTTTTTATATATTAAGTAAAAGATAAGATGTTTTTAGGGCTTGGTATATATTATGTTATTGGGTGTAGTAAACCTGTGTATTGGGAATTATATGTTAGTTGATATTGGATTGTTATTATTGGTTTTGTATTTTTTTATTGGGCTATTTTCCAAAAAAAAGATGAATTTTCATATTGATTTATGATTTGTGAATTTTTACTCTTATCTTTGGATGGAAAGAGGCATACATCCATGCAATATGCTCAATATTTATGGATCAAAATACATTTATATGATTTCATATGATTAATATTCATGTTATGATTCATTAATGGGTTATTTAAATCATTAAAAACAATTTACATTGTTTTTTACAATAAAATAATGAACAAACCCATGGATTTGTGGCATTTTTTCATAAATATTTAAGATTTCATTGATCTTTGTGAGTTCGGGTGTGTTTAGTTGTGGAAAACCTTTCTTGAGGTGTTTATTAGTTCTCAGAGTTATTTATATAGTTTTTATGTATTTATCTATCATGGAACAAATATTAATTATTCTAGCAATAGATGTTAGCTGAAATCATTCTGATTGAGTTTAAGTGGACCCTATAATTTTCTACATTAATGTAGTCGAATAGGTGAAGTGAAAATTCAAATATACAATTCTTATGAATGATTTGTCTATATAAGAAAATCATATAGCCAATTCATCCACATAGATGATTTAGTGGTGTGGTAAAATCATGTAACTAATTCAAACATGTAAAAGAGTTAATGTAACTAAATGTTTCTATATATCAAAATGATCCACAATGAAAAAAATCCATGTATCTTTTTTCAGAAACATAGATGAATTAACTCAAATAGAATATTATTCTTTATAGGAAAATTCATTTATATAGTTGATTTTGTATAATAGATAAATTGATTTACATTTCTAATTTTGTGACATAGCTGAATTGATTTACATATACAATTATGAGACATTGCCAAATTTATTCACATAATAGATTATATAGGTTCTAGGATATGAATATTCTATAGATAAATTCTTATAACATTTATGTAATGGTTTTTAATGTTATAGTAATCATATGATTCTATTTTAAAGAAAATATTTTATCATTATTTGACAGATTATGCGGTGGATTCTTAGTGGAATAAAATGGTGATTTAATTTCACTGAAAAAAGAAAAACATGTAGTCCATGGTTTAGTTATGGTTTTTTAACACAGTTGTGGAGATTGTGGGTTAATTATGAATATTTTTTTTCTTCATTTTGTTAGATGATAAAGGGTTAAGTGAGGTGATAAATGTAAGAAATGATTTTTTAGTTATTTCAACTCCATAAGAAATAGGAAAATTAAGTGAAGTCTGAATCCAAGGATGGATATTCAGCAAGAAACATATGATGAATCTCATGGTATTATGAATATTTATTTGAGTTAGAAATAATTTTTGAATCAAAATTCAAGTTTTCAATATGAAAAATTATTTCTATCATATTTTGGAGGCTCACTGAAGCAGATCATTATCCTTTATTTCCAAATAAAACTAGCTTATTTGATGATCATCTTCATCTTGTAATTATAAGCATTTTGTAGTATGAATTTTTGGTATTGGGTGTGACTAATGACATGTATGGTGTGATGTTTTAGGAATTCTTGTAATTGTAACTCACTTTTTCATATAGTTAGGAAAATCTATGTTTGGGAGGATAACTAGAAATGACAACAGGTACAATTCCACATTGGATATGATCCTTGTAAATTTTTTGTTTTTATTTCTCTTTTTTTCATGACCATGTGAGGTAGGGTTATTTCATTTTTGAGTGGATCATATTATATGATGTCATATATTATTATTTCTATTGAAAAGACTATTTTAAAAACAATCATTCCTTAATTCACCTCCCCCTCTCAAAGGAGGAAGCTAGTCCTTCTGGGAATATCAATTAGTATCAAAGAATGTTCCCTATGTCGTATCATAGAAATTATATTTTGATTATGTATAAAATTAAATTATTCATTATCTACAGTTTACCACAATTTGATAGAAACAATTATCTGAGTTGGATGAATCAAATCTCACCATATCATTTATCGCTCAAACTATAAGTTCAAGATACATATATTTTGATATTTCCACCATATATAAATGATGTTCATATGATGTTTTATGAAAATAGGAATATATAATTGGATTTAAAATCATAAAATTCTATTCTCATTTTTTTATCGTAGTAATTATACACTATAGTTGTGGGGCTAAAAACTACTGAAGAAATATGGGAAAAGTTGTAGAGTCATTAAAAAATCATTATAAAGGTCAAAGAGGCAATGTTGAAAATCTATAGAAGAAAATTTTAAGACATAACAATATAAAATTATGAAATTTTTGATGATTTATTTACCTAGTAAATGAAATTATTAGTACTATTTGAGTCTTTTGTTAAAAGCATAATGATTCTAAAATTATGAAGAAGTTGATGATAAAATTTTCAGATAGATTTTTTCCCAAAATATTGGCTCTTAATGATATAGAATATCTTTCTCTTGTGGTTTACATAATTTTCTCATTTCTTATGAAATTTGAAAACATAAACCATTTATAAAATTAAGTGCAATGTGAGATTGATTTTAATCCATAAGGAATATTAAAATTTGTATTGATAATGTTTTTGTTGACTAATGTGATTCTCTAAATGAAGATGTATTTTACAACAGTTATTATGTTCATTTCAAAGATATTTTATAAGTTAAAAAAGGAGAAAAATGGTAAATTCTATGATATTTTTCATAAATGTAATAGTATTGAACACTATGTAATTATTTTTTTAGATAATAATAGAGGAGATTAAAAATATTCAAATGATAAAAATACACAACGAATTAATCGGAAAAAATATTTAAAGAAAGTTCAAAATAAGGTGGATGAAAAAATGATTTAAATGAACCAAAAAATTAATTTTTTTGAAATAAAGAGGAAGTAGATATTATATCATGCAGTGAGTATGATGAATAATCAAAAGAACATTTTACAAATTTTATGGCCAATTTTTTTTAAAAAAATATTTACTCATCTAGCTTTGATAAAGATAATTCAGAACCAATAGATTATTAATACATACTCAAATATGAACATAAGGAATGTATTGATCAAAACACCATTCACAATAAAGAGAATTATAAGTTTGTAAAATATAATAATAAATTGATATATGAAAAAGGTGACTAAGCTAAAAGGGAGACAAATCTTTCAAAAGGGAATAAAAATATCAGGTTAAAATAATGGATATGAGAAGTTGCTAATTTATGTTGAAGAAAACCTCAATTTTATGGGTGAGGTCATATTTATCACACAATCAAAGTGCAAAAGAATTTGAGAAAGAACTGAAAAATAAATAATAGGGATTCATAATATCTTTTTATGCTGAGTGAGAATCCTTCAAATATGTTGGAAAAAATTATAGTAATGTTCATGAAGGAAAAATCTATTGCCAAAACTATTGACATTGATAATTCAGTTTGAATATTAATTCTTGTCAAATATGGACCAATAAAATAGAAATAAATTATCTATATGAGTACCTAATGAAAAGAAAATATTAGATGAAACTTTTATTCAAAATCAAAGATGAAATTAGTCCCAAATTATTTACTAGATATCAAATTATAGATAGAATACTTATGGATACAACTCTAGTTTCTCTATAAATTTCATATTTTAGGGTTATTTCTGGTGTTATAGTATGTTTTTACATGAATATTATACATTTTGGTATAACATGTATTTACCTGAAAGTTGATAAAAATCTAAGAGGATTAATTCTAAGGTGAATGAAGTAATTTCTAGGATAAGGTTCCCATAGATAGAAACATACTACCAGATGGAAAAAAATAGATTTATTGTCTTGAAAATTTATGTGGAAGTTGTGACAAAAAGGGATATAGTGTAGATAAATTCATGATATTTTTACTGGTTCATTTCCTTCTCAATGATAAATTGAATTTTCTTCAAGTTCAAATAGAGAAAATTAGTGTTCGGAATAAGTTGATTTCAATTTGAGAAAGAAAAAAAATTGTGGATGTTTGATAGTTGGTGTTCCTCCTATATTGTAGGTTGTGATAAAATTCTAAAGAACATTGAGAGATAAGAAGGTGGTTCCAAAATATTTTTTAATTACTCTTCTTCAAAGATCAAAGGTATTGGTATAGCTTAAATTGATTATGATAATTTTAAATTCTATGATTTTCATTGTTTTAAAGGGATAAAAAATTTAGTGTTATACAATATTGTGATAATGGGAAAAGGTAACATTAAAGATAAATCTACACATCATTAAATTCAAAAGTGATGGAAGAACTATCTCTCAAGGAAGTGGAAAAAATGTAAATCAATTCTTGGTTGGTGATCCTTCTAATACATATTACATGAGAATGATGGCTAAAAACTTATTATGGAATACAAGAATTATAAATATTGTTCAAAGAATCCTATGAAATATTAGAATCATTAAGTTTTAACATATTTACCTAATAATAAAATATATCAATATAGAATCTTTGGAATAAGTTACAAGGGAATGATAACCCTAAATTCTCACAAAAAGTGTATTATGTCCACAAGATCACTGGAATTAGTCCTTACATATCATTATGGGCCTATGATACAAAAGTCAACCTTACATGATATTTATTTCCTTAATTTCATATATTACATAAATTATAAGACCAATGATCACATTATAACTAACAAGTCTATGGTTGTTAGGATATTAAAAATGTATAGAAGGCGGGTTGAAAAGGATCTTGGATTTTGTGTTAAAAAATTAATATTTGATAATGGAAAAGAATTCATAAGTGATGCATTTGTAACTTATGTAAGAAAACATTTAATCAACCATCAACATATAACACCTTACATTACATAATATAAAAGTCATGTGAGGATGAAAAAAATCATTATTTTGGAAATGGGAAGAAAAATAATGGATGAGAATAATGTTTAAAAATTATTCTAGAGAGATGAAGTGGACATTGTTGTTCATTTTAAAAATATAATTCTTTTGATACCCAACACACATGATACACCCTATTATATATGGTACCAAAATAATCATAAAATGAAATATATCACGTCTTTTTGAAGTCCTTTTTATAATAAAATCAATGGAAGTAGGATGGGAATATTTGAAGAAAAGGTTGATGATGGAGTCTTTATAGGTTATTTATCTAATAGAAATGGATGAAAAAAATGGAAAAAGAAATTTCATAAATTTTATTAGTTTTAAAATTTTAATATTGATGAAATTTTAGGAAGAAAATTTAGTATATTCAGTCATGTTTTGAGTATATTATAGAAAAAAGAAAGCTGATATCTCAAATTATTGTTAAAAACTTGCAGAAGTCTGACTGATAACAATTGATGCTAATTCAAATTATTTTGGTGATGATAAATTAGGTGATGAATTTAATATAAATATCATTCATAAGTTCAAGAAATATGTATAAATTGAAAATAATATTGGGAACTAGAATGCACCAATTTAGACCAAATTTCGACTAATATTTTTAAACTAAACAACTTCTTTATCATATCTTAAACCAAGAATGGTGGACGATTCTATCGAACATGATAAATGAGTGAAATATATGAATGAATAAATCAAAAAAATTGATAATAACTATATATATATATACTTTTACCTTGACAAAAAAATGTGATTCATAAAAAATGGGTTTTCATAAACAAAATTAATAACAAAGAAGAAGTAACATGAACAAGTATAGATGTGTTTACAAATGGTATTCCCAAATTGAAAACTTAAACATTAAGGATAAATTTTTCTCATTTCTAGATTAGAGATGATAAAAATTTTCTTATTTTTGGTGGCTCATAATAATTATAGGGTATATCCAAATGATTTAAATTCTATGTCCATGAATCCTAATGAGGAAGAAGAATTTTTTACTGAAAAAAATATAGTTTCATTCTTGATAATGATATGAGAATGGTATACAATTTAAATAAATAACTCTATAAATTAAAATAGTCTACAAGGTCCTATTTTTCCAAAAATGGTTTTTTTTATAAAAATGGGTTTTTCAAAAGAAACTATTGATAGTAACTAATACATGAATAAAGATTTATCATACAAAATGATGTTGATTATATATGTGGATAACATAATTTTTATGAGTAATAATTATTTATTATGTGTAAAATTTTCTATAATGTCGTAGAATTACTTTTAGACTTCTATGTTGGGGGAACTTAACTATTTCTTAGGGTTAGGAAATGATCATAATTCATATTATGTCATTATTTAATAATAAATGTATACTAAAAAAATATTGAGAATGTTTGGAATATAATTTTCAAAATTGGATTCTACACCTATATGAGTTTGAATTTTTTCTAGAAATGATTAAAAAGGAATCATGTTTGATCAAATAAAATTTATAATTATGATTTGTATCCTTTTATATCTTACAATGTCCAAGACTAACATTTCCTATGTTGTGACTCTATATGAAAGGTATCAAAGCGATCCAAAGGATTCACATATTCCTAAAATAAAAATAATATTGAAGTATGTAAATGGAATACAAGAATTTTGATTAATCTATAGATTTAGTGTGGGTCTATAATTTCTTGGTTACACTGATGCAGACTGAGAAGGTGACAATATATATCGTAGATCCATATATGGTGATGTGTTTTTCATTAGTGGTGGTTGTGTTTGTAGGTATAGTTCGTAGAAGTGTTCAGTGACCTTGAGTATAGCTGAATATGAGTAAAATGATGGTTACTTATGATGCTTCATAGGATTTATGAATGAAGGTTCAGGTAGTATATTTTTGGGTTGATTTTCAAATTCCAGTAAAGATTCATTATGACAATGAAAGTGTTTTTGGTGTTTCAACAAATTAACTCCAACAGTCTAAGCATAAATTTTTTTACATTAGATATAATTTTATAAAACAGAATGTGACTTTAGGTTAACTTGAAATATTTCTTATTATCATGGATAATAATATTGTATATATCTTTATAAAAGTAATTTCACATGGGGTATTTTTGGAGTTAAGGCTGAAATTAGATAATCATCATTCCCCCACACAATTTAGTTTATATTACCATAAGACCCCCATGGTCTATTGTATTTTTATTCCAAATGGGGAGATAATTCTTTGATGAATGGGTATTATAAGTAATAGGGGCATTATGATTTTTATAAGTACATTTATTTGAGACACTCATCCTAAACATTCTTGTAATCAAGGGATATAAATCTCTCAAAACACCGCATTATTTTGTAGTGTGGTGTCAAGATACATCTCATTGAGATTAGTTGTGATTTTATGATTCTTGTGTTGAAGAATGGTATGTTAAGGGGTTTCAAATTTTCGTTAACAAATCCTATTGGTATGTCAAAGAACCTGAAGGATTTGGGGCCTCCTTTGAGAAATCTAAAATATCTTAGGGTTCTTATTGAGTTTTAATTTTTTTATTTATTGAAAATAATTATTTAGGTGTTCAATAGTTTTAAAAAATGAATTATACAATTTTTATAGATTTATATATCTTGTAATAAAGTTTCAAGATGTTATAAATTTCTTTTGAGAAGGTTTATAGTTCTATTGAAATGGTTTTTACTAAGTTTAATTGATTCCTTAAATTTTCAAGATTCATGAGTCCAAATTAATAAAATGAAAAACCATGTAGAAAATTCATATATTTTTTTCTCCTATATAATAAAATAATATATCTAATTGATCAACATTTCTAATTCAGTGAAATAGTAAAATCATGTAGCCTATTCAACCATGTATTTGAGTTCATGTAGTAGAATGCTGAATCATATCCAAACTAGCCATGTAGACAAATGATCCACATAGCTAAATTGATTCACATAGATGATTGTGTGATGTATCTTGATTGATTCACATAGCCAATTTTCTAACCTATTTTAATTGATTCACATAGGTGATTGTGTGACATAGTAGATTTGGGAAATCTTGTAGCCGATTTTGATTTTTTCCTACATATGGATTGAAATTCTAGAAGTTTCCAAAATTCTAATATTCTATGGGGAAATTATTATGATGTTTTTATAAGGTTTTAAATGATTCCTAAATCATAGGCATTTATTTTTAATCCAAAATTATAGTATATTTTGTAGGGGTATGTAGTGGTTCAATAGTGGAATAAAATGGTGATTTAATTTGCCTACAAAAAGGAAAATATTTTGGTCATGATACTGTAATAGGATTTTACTACATTTTTGGAGATCATGGTGAAATTATGAATATGTTTTTTCATAATTTAAGGAGATTTAAAATAATTAATTGAGGTATAGAACCGTGAAAAATATATATCATTTTTTCAACTATGTGAGAAATAAGAATAAGAAGAGATTTCTGGAGCTTAGGTTGGATATTCAGTGATCAGCATATGATGAATCCTATGGTTCCATGAATTTTTATTAGAGTAAGATAATATTTTGTTATAAAATTAAATTCTACAGTATGGGAAATTTTTTATTTAATATTTTTAAGTTTCATTGAGGTGTATCTCTATCATTTTTTTTAATAAGCCTAGTTTATTTGGTGATCTTTCTCATCTAGTAATCATTTTTTGTACTATATCACAAAGATGTCATGTTGGGTTTGACTCTTGACATGTGTGGTGGTATTACAAATTATTCCTTATATTTTTAACTCAATTATTTATATAGTGAATAGAATATGTGTTTGGGTGGATATACAACCTTGTAAAGGAGTGGGATTCCACATTGGCTGTAAACCTTGTAAATTATTTGTATTCCTTTCTCTTTCTTTCTCTTCATGAATGTGTAAGGCTGAGTTATTTCTATTTTGAGTAGATCATACTATAACAATTAATATAGGTTTATTTATATAGAAATTAAATTATTATAAACTCCCTCCATAGATTCCTCCCCCCACTTAGTGGATGAATCTTATCCTTCCAAGCACATTAAACATCTTTATGGAAGACTAGTTGACTAAACAATGATTTTTGTCTATTTTTGTAAACAATTATGACTATTACGTGATCCTATGTGTGTTTTTACCTAACCAAATATATGGTATGTTAGGCTAGTCACAATCTCATAAATTGTACTATTATATCATATGGTGTGCATTAAATGTAGAGTGATGTGTTCCATTTATTTCTTACCCTAAGTTATTGGTTTAGACCTATGATATAAATATTTCCTATGTTTTGTTCTTATAATTATAGATATATTACACCACAATGAAATCTATTTGAGTATCAGTATGTTTATAATGAGAATTCCCCATTTATATTGGAGTTGAGTCTACATATAATTCATGTTAATTATATCTATCATCATCTTAGAGAGGGGTCTTATGGCCTTTAGAGCATGGGGTGTCAAGATTCTAGTCAAACATGCCAAACATGACTTGTGGTTTTCTATTATAGAATCCACTTATATTATTAGGTGAGGTCGTACCATAAGCTTAAAAGTTATTTATAGTGTATATTTAGACCATTTTTATCCCCATAGTATACCCTTAAGAGTCAGGTGATGTTGAATGCCTATATGATTTGGTAACCAATGAAAAACATGTGAGAAATTATAGTTCAGGTAAACTGGCTTGTGGGATTTTTCTAAATTTAATTTATTTCCCTCTTATTTGGTCACTTTATTCAAGATAAATTGAAGGTTGACAAATTAGGTAGTTCATGTATTTAGTATAAGGGGGGATGTTAGTGATGGATTATATCGCCCTCTATACTAATCTATTATTATTAAAACATATTTTCATGGGTGGTAATACTTCCAAGGTCATATATTTTGAGGATGGTCTAAGGAATTTTATATGGTTTTTGTTTAATATTTGTTGACTAACATGTTTTTTAAATTTAATGAATATGAATCAGATTATAGAGTGGAACTACATTGATTCTAGGTCATCTAGGCAGCATCCTTCCCTTTTTAGGGTTGGGATAATGTTGATGGGTAGTAATAAGTTTTGGTTTAAGCATTATTTCTAGGTTAAATATAGAAAGAGTATCAAAGTCATGGGTACATTACTTACATTAAGACAGTGAGACTCATTTTAAATTTATCAGTGTGAGAAACACAGGCACATTTAGCTAGATTGTGATATGTAAAAAAAGGTGTAAAACTAATCTAGGGAGTTTGGGAATCTATAATGATATTCTATAAATTATTCATGGATATATAGTGTGTGTATTTAACTTATGCATATTTTCATAGCTAATTAGTGATCTGGGGATATTTTTAGATTATCTATATGGTGTATTGTTATTTAATAAACCTTTTGGGGGGGATCTGAGGGTATCTAGAGATATATAGAGTGTTATATGGTGATTAGTAGACATAGGGCTCATTGTGACTTTTTCATATTTTAGATTCATAGTTTTTTTGTAATTCTTGGGATATAATGGGTGAATTGGTATTGAAAACACATCGACCAATACCACTAAATAGTATCCTTAATGTCTAAATAAGGTGATTTTTACACCTATGTTGGTTTTTAGGGTCTATAGGTAGTCCATTCGAGATATTACTATCATCATCTGGGAATGATTTTGGCTTTGTTGGTTAGTGATTCTTTGAGAGATACGGAGATACTTTTGGATGTCTTTCTTTTTATCATAGATCAATTATAGGATGTGTTTTCTAAAGGTAACTTGTTGTCTCTAACCTAGAATGAGATTGAGTTAATTATTAAAATTATTATTGTAAATGTGTTCCATGTCTATTTTACCATATAGGATAGATACATTAGAGTTTTTAAGCCTAAATTATCAACTTGATTATTTATAGGGGAAGGTATTCTTTTCACCATAGCATGTTTCATAAGAGTGATTCTATATTTTTTCCAAGAAGGTGGATGTATTATCCTATTCAATTTGGGATTATCAAAGTCTATAATAGGTTATGATTAAGAATCATTATCCTTTTACTTATATATATATATTATTCGATTAGCTAAGAGGAGACAAGGGTTTCTCTAAGATTGATCTAATCTTAGGCTTCCATTGGTTGAGGGTGAGAGATTTTGATATTATTTATTCTAGTTTTAGGATATTTTGATGCATATATGAGCACCAAATTATACCATTATATTTGGAAAATGTGGCATATGTTTTTATACACACTATTAATAAGATCTCCCATCCGTATTTGAACCAATTTATGGCTATGTTCATCGATGATATTTTAGTCGACTCCCAATCTAGTAAGGATAATTCTCACCATTTATAGATTTTTATAAGTGTACTACAGGAAAATTTATTGTATTAAAATATATTTAACTATTAGTTCTATATTATTGAGTTTCACTTCTTAGGGAACATGATATTTGAAATGGAATGATTGGTTGTCCCAAAGATGGTTAGAGTTAGGGTTTCCTAGGAATATACCCAGAATGTCCACATGGTTTGTAGATTTCTGGGACTCAAAGGTTACTACATGGGGTTTTTCTTTGTAATATGAATTTTTGGAGTGGTAATGACAACATTGACCAAAAAAGGATGAAGTATCTCTGTTATTAGGCTTATGAGATAGCCCTTCAGTATCTAAAATGGATGTTGACATCTACGCTAGTCATAACCTTACCTAATCCAAGTAACTAGTAAATAATGTATTGTGATTCATAAAGATTCATTCTTGATGAAGTTATAATGAAATGTGGGAGAGTAATATTTTATGGGTTAGGTAGTTAAGGTTTCATGAGATTAACTACCCAATGCATGCTCTATAGTTGCCAGTGGTGGGGTGCACATCGAGAAGATTAATTAATTCCTTCTGGTTAAGAGTTTTGTGGTCTATACCAACCATAAGTACCTTAGTAATATATTTTCTCAGAAGGACCTAAATGTTTATTAAAATATGTTGTTTGAGTACCAACATATTTTTTACATTTATATGAAATTATCCATTGCGAAGGAGAACATAGTGGCAGATGCATTGCGTATGAATACTCAAGAATAGGTTGGATAGGTGTTTTTTTATGAGTAACAGATGATGTGCCTCTTTACTAAGAAGTTCCTTAATGTTTATGAGTTTTAGGTACATGTGACACAGACATAAATAAGTAATAATTTCTCACTCCATGATATGGTGAAGTATATTTAGTGATTTGAAATTGATTTTTTGTGATGACGTACAATATATATAGTAGTGAGCTTCCAACTGATTGGTCCCTATATGTTGATGAGGTATTATAAATACAATGATGGTTCATGGTCTCCACAAGTGTGTGGGAGGTTATGATGTCATATTCACACACCTCTAGATTAGTTATTCACCTAGTGATTTCCAATATATGTAATGATGTTCATAAGAAGTATTTGGGTCCGGGGAAAATGAATAATTTGAGTTTCATTTCATGGTGCCACACCTATCACTAGGTGTAGGTCAGGAATAAATAACCCATAGGTTTTATATCACCATTACCCATTATAGAGTGGAAGTGAGATGATGTGACTATTCATTTAATGATTAAATTTGAAAGTTCATTTCATATTAGTCATACATTATGGGTTTTATGGATAGTTTGATGAAGTTCTTATATTCATTAGTAATTTGGGAGACCTATTTCATCTACACGTATTCCGGATATTTATCCTAGGTATAGTGTATCATCCTTGAGTTCCAAGGAGAATAATTTCTAGTTAGGATTCACAGTTTATATAAAACATATATTAAGGAATTAAAATGATATTATACATTGGTTCATTTGAACACTACCTTCCATCCTCAGATCAAAAAGAAGGATGGTTATACTATCTAAGTGTTTGAGTGCATTTTTTAGCATGATTAGTTGAATTTAGTGGTTCATGGGAGAACCATATTATGCTTGAATAGTTTATTTTTTACAATGATAGTTATTAGAATTCGATTCAAATGGATATTTTTTCTATTTCATATAATAAACTATTTTTGATCACCTCTGTATTGGCTAGAGTCTATGGAGACAATAGTTATTGGTATGAGTCTAGAATTAGAGGCATTAGGTAATATCTTATTTTTTATGTTTCCATTGACAATATCTTTAAGAATGTAGAGACTATATTCCAACTGGTAATTCCTTCCTCTAGAATTTTATGCAGTTGATACAATATATCTTCAAGTGTCCCCTATTTTGGGATATTAGATAACTCAAAGATATGTGTAACTGGAAACCAGGTTTGTGCAGTTGTTTGAGGTTTCTGAGAGGATTAGTTCTATGGTGTATATATTACCACTCCCTTAGAGATATAGTTTCATGAATAATGTATTAAATTTATCTTGACTAAAGAGATACCATCCAAATCCATCTCATGTGATCAACATAAATAAGGTTGAGTATCTATCGAATGCATCATTTGATATGTAACTAGTAATGACAGTAGATCAGAGTGACAATACTCTGTGTGGAAAGTATGGTTCCATCGGTCATATGGGAGTGTCAAGAAAGAGAATTTGGAGTGGGATTCTAATATATGAGTGTGATGGTTAGATCTTTTCACCAACAAGGTTCATTGATTCTATATATTTCATCATAGGGATGATCAGTTATATGGTGGGGAGGTTATAACACTCTAAATATATAAAAATTATGATTTTGATTTAATTTTCACCAAACCTCTTATATCTCAAGGAATTGTTTTCATTTTAGGTGTTGATTATGGATATGGGGCCCATTTCAAGTGAACAGACTGGGTTCTTATACATCAATCCATTGACAGAGTACGAGATGGGGTGGTACATGGTTACTAGTGGGTGAGGTTGAGTAAGTAGTTCCTCTATGTAGGCTATCAGGTTTGTAGTGACCCTTTGGTGAGTACTTAGTGCCAACAGGGTACCTAGTGGTTAGTGAGAATGTAAACATAGGTTTTCTAGTTTTTTTATTTATCAATTATGAAATTATTTTATTAAATTCATTTAAATAAGAATTATTCTCATTATTCTCCTTTATAATTAATGGAACCCCCCCCCCCCTTACTCTTCCTCTCATCCATTTTATTTTAAAGGCCACATTCCATTTTTCATTGTTTTTATATCTTATATATCACAGTAGTTTAGTATTGATGAGACTTTTTCTCCTCTCCATTTTACTTTGTTTTATTCTACATGTCATCATGTATTAATTGTTAGCCCTATTTTAGGGTTTTTTCTAGGTTATCTAATTTCTTCTATTTTAGGAAAAATCAATAAAGTATCTTCAATGAGTTGCACCTTTCATATTTTCGGTAGGTGGTACCATTATTTTCCATGAGTTTTTACATATGATTCATGCATCATATGAAATACGAAAAACACCAATTTTATATGAATTCTCTAAAACTAATTTTAAATAGAGTCATTAAATTGCTATTTTATAAATAGAACCTGAAAATACATAAGTGGATTGTGAGTGGTGTGTATTAACACCATTGGTCACTGATGAAAAATTCAATATTTAATTGATTTTCTAACAATATTTTTAGACTTAGATCATTCTTGTATATATTTGTACTAATCCATGGATCCTCATGTGGGGTCCCAATACATTTCTTATTGAGGAAAAAACATGAGTTTGATTTTAGAAGGAGGCGTGGTCACCTATGCATAGCCTCTCATACATTTTGAAGGTATAAGAACATAACACCTTAAAATCCTTAATACTTATAAATTATTTATGATGATTTTATATGAAAAAATTCACTCTTGTGTGGTTTATTTTTATATGGTGATGTGTATCCCACCAAGATAGGGTTGGTGATCACTATTTCCCATGAGTCCAATGAAATAGTGGAACCTCGTCGTCTTTTAATGTGATATCAGTGGTGTATCATACACCTGAGGCTTCATATTGATGGAGAAGTATCTACTTATATGATAGTCTATGTTCTGAATCATATACACAAGTACCTACTCTATTGGTAAACCATACACCCAATATTTTATTTTAATGTTGTTCTGAACACATGTGATATAATACTAGTGATTCCTCTTTTAGGATCCATTGGACTATCGATCTGACTTTAAATAAATAGAACATCAATAAGTGGAAAAAGTTTCATTACTACTGTAATAAAATGATCCCATACTATGATGTTATAGAACTATAAAGTCAAAATAACTATATCCACAAAATCAAAATTTTCACTCTCACACACTCACAACTCCCAGAACAAACACAAGTATAAAAAACCAATAAAAAATTAAAATAATATATTAACATTGTTTGATGATTATCCCTATACCCACAACAGAGAACCTCTAGTTTATTTTAATCATTTTAGAAGAATAAAATTACAATCACAATTGAATATGTTAGTTGATATTATATTAATCATAGTTACATGTACCCTAACATAATTGGTCTAACCCAAACTATTTATATTGGTTCCTATCCAGTCAATAGGTTCCACCACCTTTTGAAATTAATGGAAAACCCACCATTGGTTTTGGAAACCATTATTTTTCTATAGAAAAAAAATTCCCAAGATATTTTCATCTATTTAATAAATAATATTTTGAAATTAATTCATTCCTAGCCTTTGTAAACCTCTAAAAACACTAATGTGAAATAGAGATATCCATACATATAATCTTCTACCATACACAAATATATTAAAACATCTACTTCCTCACCATATTCTTGAAATTATTCTTCTAGAAAATTATATATCCACCAGACTTATAATACCACAATCCTTATCCATCTTCCATAACCCAATTTTCAAAGTCACTCCTTCTATAATCAAGAAACTAGAACTATGAAAGATTATTCACACATCCTAACAGTATCCAATATGGATATCTGTTTCAAATATTCAAGGAAACATACAACACATTAAAAAATTTTAATTTACATTCCTTCCATAAAAATATTCTATATGAGTCACACAATTCCCAATGAGGTATAGTATTGAATTGAAATGTCTTACACTAAGACCTAAATGAACTTTTTTTCCTTATTTTTACTTCATTAAATCAACCCAATCTATAAAACCCTATCTTATATTGTCTTCTAGATAGAAAGATACTTCAACTAAATTTCATTTTTCTATTATCTAATCAAAAAAAATCATAATGAATTTCACTCTAACTATCACAGAATTGAGACAAACTTTTCCATGTCCTTCCATGTTCCTCTATAAAAATTTTCATCTTGATCAATTCCTTACTTAAATCAAATTTACATTATCCATTTCCATTATAAATAATGTTACTAACAACATTTTTCTTGAGATCCAACTTATGGTTATACCATTAAAGGTAAAAAAATATTATAGTACACCTTTATTCATCTATATATTTTATAAAGTCTATATAAAAATATCCCTATAATGGATTATTTATTATCAAATAGAAAAAATATATCTTTTGAACCATTGAGATATTAGAGAATCCACATCACATCATTTGAATGATCCTTTAGTAGATTTTCCATAAACATGATCAAAACACACACTATATGTGAAATGTTCAATGTTGTACAGACTATGGAACATATCAAGCTTCCAACCACCGTTTACATTGGAATTTTACAATGTATATAACATAATAGTTAATTTTTAGTGCATTCCATTTATATAACCTAATGTATTTGGAGGATGGTGTAGAAATAGGTTTACATCCTATCATTCTGAATCTATTGATGAACTTCCATATGTATTCTTTCAGAGAATAAAAAAATTTATAGTCTTCTTGTATCCTTTAAACCACACCCCAGAATATTTTTTCTTCCCCAAGATCCTTCATTTGCAACCATACAACAAAAATCATTATCATCAAGAATTTGTTTCATTTTTGGACCATTCATGAGAATTTCAACTGATTACAAGAAAATGATGTTGAAACCACTATCCTTGAACAATATTCAGTATAAAAAATGTAGTGAATTTCTCTTGATGAACCCAATAATATCCATAAATTCATCAAACATATGGTTCCATCGCTTGGTTTCTTACTTCATACCATAAAGGATCTACGTCATCTTATTTACTAAGACATCATTCTATTTTTTTCATGAAACACTCTAGATACATCATATAGATTTTCATCTCCCTATCACCATGAAGGAAAATTGAATTTTCAACCATCAATTCCATGTGAATAATTTTGTAAGAAACCATACATAACACAATTTATATGGTTTTATTCTTCATAATAATAGAAAATTTTTAATACAAATATATCTCTTCACTATGTTTAAATATTTACATAACCTGCATGGCCATGTTCATTATTTTATGGTCTACTTCCTCCATCAACTGGATAAGATATTTTATTATGAATCACATTCGTACAATATTTTAGTTTTATTAACTCTATGGTTCTAATCACAATCAATGAATTATTCTCATATTCCATAGATAACTCTCTATTTCATAATTTTTAATACACACCACTTCTGTTGACATCTCAAGATCTCCTCCATCTAAAAGAATAAACTTGTGAAGATCATTTATGATATATTGAAATGGTCATATAATATTGTTATACATTCAAAATTCAAACTATGGTATTTTCCTTTCTAGACCTGCATCTTCTAAAACTTCACCATCTAGAAATCCATTTCCATCGTCTTATATCCCTGAGTATTCTAGTAATTATTCTATCCTTATAGGATATTCCGATCATTCACGGATACCAGAACTTTTTAGTATTTAAAAACATCTACAACATCTATTCAATTCAAATTGGATATTTTTACCAATTTCTTTATTCTCAAATCCCTCATCCAATATGTTTTTGTCCTTCGACAAGACATTATCATTGAGTAGAATACTATATATTATAGCGATTTTGTAGATAGTCATTTTCCAAAATACAAAACCCAAATTTTTCTTTTCCATTTGAAAAAATGAAGCATTAATGGGACATTGATTCATGTTTTCCCTTATAATTTGAATAAACAGTGAAATAAGATGGATTTCAAAAACAAATCTATTTAAGAAACATCAACTCGATTTCCTAACCCAAACTATTGTAGAATAACTTTCTCTAATGGTACAAAAGTACTTATATTTACAATATAAATTATACAACCTCAATCTAAAGATACTTGGGGATTAAGAATTTATTCACATGTTCTAAGACTTCTCAGTTAGTATCTAATTCATTCACTCTATTACACTATTCTATTTTGATATTCCTATAATTTTTTTTCCAAATTTTATTCCTTTTCTCTAGTAAAATATCTTAAATTCCCTACTGCAATATTTTCTACCATTATCCAAAATTATATGCTTAATAAATTTCTATCCTCTTTATCACCCATTTCCCTCTATAAAATTTACACCCCTAAACACAAGGATTTATTATTATGTAATTATACCTATAATTTTCTTATTGAATCATTGATTAAGGTTATAAAGTATAATGATCTGTAATGATAATACACTAGAATATACCAAAAGTTGTCTCTATATATATGTTCTGACATCTAATACATCATTTTCCTTACATTTTTGATAAAAGGCATCATTTTTTACATTCTTATGATAAATATTTCATATGTTATAAAGTCTATATGTTTTTTGATTTCGAACCTTTCAGCCATCAATACTCACATATATTTCTCACTCATATTCCAAAGAAGTAAATACCCTATCTTTATACTTTTATAAGTTTTTATTCTTGAATTTTTTTTCTCAATATGGTATTCCCATTAGGTCAAACATACCATATATAACATTTTTTATTGAAACCATAGAACCCTAAGTAATCTAATATACTCCATCAGTGAACATTATTTTGAAACCTACTTCATCCATATAGCTAATATATTTTAGATTATTTTTCAACCTTGGAATGTGTTGATCTCCCAATAACTCTAAAAATAATTTAATTTACTTTTTTACATTAACTCCCACTTTCCTCATGATATTTAGGAGCTTCATCATATTATATATGCACCTAAATGATCATTTTGGGCACATAATTTAACATGAATACCCTCTTAGTTGTAGAACATAAGGAATCCCTATAGTAAATGATCCATAATTCCAATGGAATATTAATACTTATTAGTAAACTGATGTCACATTTAAATATAGATTTCGTAAAACATGAA
This sequence comes from Viscum album, assembly GCA_963277665.1. Lineage (NCBI taxonomy): Eukaryota > Viridiplantae > Streptophyta > Magnoliopsida > Santalales > Viscaceae > Viscum > Viscum album. The sequence goes on along the minus strand of OY728143.1, from coordinate 952,193,615 downwards.
CATCTTAAAACACCTCTTCCATAAATCACCCTATGACCCATGAAAACGTTCTTCAGATTCACTTCCTTCTTTAAATACCAATATATGGGTCTGATCCCAACTAATTTATATTGAATACTCCCCCTTGATTTATATTTTGTTTTCAATTAAACTTTACATTAAATGGAACATCTACTTAATTTCATAATTATAATGGTTTTAGACGGTTCTTGGACTTACTTACACCTAATAACATCATTCAGAATAATATCTCAAATGTACTCAAACACTAGGAAAATATTTCCACAATATTTTATTATGGTAGTCACTGATGCATCCCAATATTCTACAAGTCAAGACAATAGAAAATGTTTTAAATATATTCCAGTAATTTTACATCAATTTATTATTTTTAAACATAGATCATGTTGAATTTGTTGATAGGATCAGTTGATAGCCTTCTATTTGGCATACTATTGTCAAATAAACTCCATGCCATGGACACAATTTCTCATTTTTGTTGAATTTTCATACATATATAATATGGTCTTTATCAACCGCATAATGGTTTTCACCTCTATTATATTGTTTGAAACATCCTTTTCCAACAACATATGTATCACTCCATGTGTTTTCCTACCAATGCTTTCCCATTCCACATTTTCCATTTCCTCTCGTATGAATCCTTTAAATGAATCCTTATAGTTATATTAAAATAGATAATAGTAAATCTATATCCTCCAAAAACTGTAGTATACCTCATGAAACATTTCAATCCAAACCTTTCCATGCTCGAAAACCATTCCCTATAAAATAGTTTACTCCCACTAAAACTAAAAAATATAATGGAAAATACATTAAATGAAGAGATGGGTGATAACAATAATGATCCTTTTTAAACAAAAAACTCTGATATATATCCATAGAACCAATTATAAATAATAACACTATAATAACATTAACACACATAGAAAAAAATTATGAAACTCTTATAATAGGATGATCCCATGAAATGATATTCTGAAACCGAGAAGACAAAATCACCCTAGCCACTACACTAAATCATTCAATCTCAAGTACAAAAAAATACTAGAACAATAACATGAGTGGAAACAAAAAAAACTGATGAATAATAATAAAAAATTAATGTGGTTATGACATTAGTCTTACATACCTGGACAGCATTGAGATTTTATTTTACTCATAGACGAATAAGAAGAACATTAAAATCACAATAGACTAAATTTATTGATATCAGATTGATCATAGTTAAAATCCATATTTCACAAGTGCTCTCACAACAAATATTTATAAATAATCCTAGATGGTAAACTATATCCACTTCCTTTTTAAATTCAGGAAGAACCCACCATTGGTATTGGACACCTCTGGTTTCCTATAGAACCAACAAACTAAATTTTTTTCTTTTATTGAATAGTATTTGTTATATAATTCATTCATCAATGGCTTTGAAAACCTATAGATACAATAAATAAACACTATATTTACCCTACATAGAATCTAATTCTATACATAGATATATAACCCATGTATCATTCTCATCTAGTTCCAAAACAACTTCATTTGGAATATCTTGCCTCCGTTGGACTTTATTCATAGAAATCCTTATTCATGATATATAACACAATGTTTTTACTCACACATTTTTTGAATCAAGGAAAAAAACACATGAAATAGTCTTCACATATCCTAATATCCGCAACCATATTTTTATGTTTTCTTGGTGGTGCATTATCCACATGAAAACATGAGTTTTTAGTACTCCTTCTACATTGAGAGTGATATCAATTGTGTATCATCCATCTGGTTAAGATGTGGTGGTATTTTATTTTCTACCATGTATTAGTGATTCCCCATTCATTTGAAAAATAATCACATACCTATGATGGTACATTGTTAATATATCACTCACATTCGATGGTAATTCATCGTTCAACAAGTATATTGGATGGTGAGGGCCATTCACTTTTAGTGGTATATGAGGAGTAATACAAAAATTTTCTTTTAGGTGTGTGTTTATACTATGGTTGTATCATCCCATTTTGGAATATTTCAAAGTAGTTATGTTCCCATGTGATTTGGTAGGTGAACTCTATTGGGTGATAGGTTCATTTATTTTTTCCCATATTATAAAATCATATTGGTAATTAACAAGTACTTATTGGACTTATTAGGTACATTGTGGGTGGTGTTTTACTAAGTTGTACTCACACCTTGTTTGGATGACCTAGTACCCAATCAGTATCAAGGTTTCATTACTTGAATATGATAAAACTTAATTCTTATTCATATAGTTGGGTTAGTAGAGCTTAGTTGGGGATCCATGATATGTCTAATCCAGTAATCAAAACAAGTTTTGTATATCTATTTTAATTTTGTTACTATTATACCATATTGTATATAATAAACCCACATGAGATCCAGATTATGGTTTTATATATTTTATGATAAATAATATTTCTTTTTTATAAAAAATATTATCAAAATTCATTGTTTTCTAGAATTTATTTATATTTTATGTCTTATGATATAGTATTTTAGGATAGTTATTTTCTTGAAATTTATTCAACATTTTTTTGGTTAATTATACCTAAGTTTATTGTATCCCCACCAATTTATATCAACCCTCACGACAATTTAATAGTTGGTGGCATGTGTGGAGGCATGCTTGATGTATATAGCACCCAGTTTATTCATGAAAGTGGTAAATTATACCAACGATGTTAAGAACTGATCCTAAATAAAGGATTGGAAGGGTATCGGTTATGTGTTTACATGGATTAACCATTTTATTATTATTATTATTTTTTTATTTTATTATTATTCTACCATAGTGTTATGATAAATATTATTCTTTTAATAATTTTTAATCATTTTTAAAATCAATATAATTTCTTAAATATGGTTAATTAAAGAATAATTGGATGTTTTGAAATATATTTCATATTTTTTAGTAATAATTGATAAATTAATTATGAAGCATGAGAATAAGGAGTCATTTTTTAATATTATTAAATTTTACTTTTATTACTATTATAGTTTGTTAGTGTTTTTTTATGATGGTGATAATGGATTTTCTGATTTTGATTATTCATTTTTTAAAAGGTTTATTATTCTATTACTCACATTTATTAGAGGTATGGGTGTTGTTTTATTTTGATGATGTGTTCTTGAGAGAATTATTTTTTTGTTATATTTTATTTGATTTTATATGATATTGGTGTGGTTATTAATATCTTGGTGTTTGTGTGAATTTCCCAATATAGAGATTTTTTTAATTAATAATTGGATGTATACTATAATAGAATAATTAAATTGAATAAAAATCATAATGGGTAGGGGTTGTGATGAAAAAAGTGATATAAAAATTTATGTATTAATGTGATGATATTAAAGTATGCAATAATTGAATTATTGATGTCTAGACAAAGTGGTTAAATGAAATTAATGTGGTTAGTAAAGGAGGAAGTAAAAAATTAATGGAATATAAAATGAGATTAATATGGTTTATTGTAAACAAGTGTTGATGTATTATTGTAATAGTGTGTCCTTATTGTCTATTAGAGGTGGCGGAAAAAAAAATTGTGTCGGGGTGCTGATGTGAGTATGGTTGGTGGTTATATAGTAATTCATTATAATATAAATAGGTATGTTGTGCTTATGTAATTATTATATATTCCTTGTATTTTTTTACTATTTTTTATGTAGTACCACCCATTTTATGCTTTTTAACACTTATGAGTTGCCTATTATGCCTATGGAAAACTCTTCTTTTTTCAATTTCAATAGATCATTCATAATCAACATAACACGAATATCCTGGAAAATAGAATTTTTTTCAAGGAATATTGAAAATGATTTCTTTTCAAAACCAAGATAAAGAATATTTTAACATTAATTTATAATTAATTTAATGCATAATAAAAATGATTAATTGTCTCTTTAGATCATTCTTTATTGATGGTGTTGATCATTCTAACTCAGTTATTGTATCATCATTTCATTGATAGGACAATAGAAGATCCCCTATAGTGGTGATCCATAAGTTCTCCTTTTATCTACAAATAATGTTGATAATACACTATGTGAATGTGAAAGGGATTGATCATCTTGAATTGTTTACTTATTTCACCTCATATTCCTTCAAGGTTGAAGGAATTTCTGTCATGATTCTTAGTCTTTAAAGTAACAGAGGAGAGAGACCTTGAGAAGAAATTATTGGTTATAATGTTTAACCCTTATATAATTGACGTAGAAATTTATTTATAGAACCAGGGTTAGTGTTTAATATTAAATTAATAGCAAAAAGGGCCTTAATAATATATGAAACCAAAAAATGACAACATTTCAAGGAAAAAATATATTATTTTATTATTTTATGGTTTGTGATAAATAGTTCAATGAAAAATATTTATTTTAAAGTCTGCTAAATAAATATTCATCAAAGTAAAAATATAGCCCTCTCATCTTCCATACAATTTATTGAATTCTATAATAAATATTTAATTAAATATTATTTATTAAATAGACAAATAAATATTCTATTAATATTCTAGTGAATAAAAATTTATTATATATTCATGTAACTAAATAATTCATTCATTTAATAAATAAATATTTATTTATTATAGTGAAAATAATGTAAGATAAATAAATATTATATATTAAAATAATTAAACAATTAACATGTGAGTAAATATTTATTTAATATTTTTGATCATGTAATAAGTATCTAATAAATATTTCTTCTCACTCTAGAGAATTATTATTATTCTAATTTTTTAATATAAGTAATATTTAATTTAGATCAATGGAAAAATTTTATGTGTGAACCTATAGGCCTCTTCCACCGTGGAATTATGAAGGCTTTACTAATCCAATTATTACTATCTAATAATTAGTCAAGGAACCCATATATGAATAATAAATTTCACAAAGAAAAAACAACATAAAAATTCTCATTTTATAATATAATACCTTTATTGGGATGTCTTATCAAACTGGTTTCACACATGTTTCATCATCCTCCATGCTTGATATGTCTTTCTTAGACTATCTAAAATGAATGTTTATATACACCATTACAATGTAATTTATGTGATGGTAACATTCCAATGAAAGTATTGATACATAAAAATCCATAAAAATGGAAGGGATAAATGATTCCTTCATTTATTAATTAAAAACATACCATGCGTTATGCACCCAGTATCACCGCTATCATATGTCAGTATATTTTATAAAAATACATAAATTTTAATGAGCCAGCACATGCATGAATAATAATTATAAATTCTAATTATCATTACACATTCAAACATAAAGGAGTATCCAATGACACATAAACTTTTGGATTCCCAACTGGTGGATTTGTTCTTATAATCGCTCATCTTGAAGATTACCATGTGTGAAATTCATGAGATGAAATATTATATTATTATATGTAGTCACACCTTGTCATAAATGTACTTCATGTTACATCTAATAATTGTATCCAATCATAGAACAGGTTTTAAAAATATCATCATGAAATTTCAAGGTTCTCATCATAACAAGGTATTAATATGTCATTTTCAATGTGATAGATACTCTATGCCACTATTACATTAAAATCACACACAAAAATGGATAATATGTAATAAGTTATTTAAATAATAACCACCTATTTTTTTATTAATCAAATATAAAGTAAAAAAATATGTGTTTCTAGGACACTAACTCAAATATACAAACACATGGACTGGAGTCAATGGAAAATGACTTTTAGTTCACTGTCTCTAACAAGATGATTATGTTTTAGCTGAGTTGAGGCTTTAGTTAAGTGTTCCACCATTTTTTCCTACATATAATATTTCATCACTATGACTTCACATCTCTAAGAAAAATCCATTGAGATTTGATATTTTAAAAGGATGAGTTTCATCTGTTAATATGTCCATGTCTCTTTTACAAGAGCCGCTATTTTAGTCTTACCACAATGGAGTGTGATAGGGTCTTTAATTATATGCACCACAATAAGCTCTTAGATGATTTTTTGAATCCAAACTACTTATTTATCCACCTCATAAGTTGCAATATACTTAAACAACATTGTATAATTGGAAGCCACATCTTTCTCTATGATCTTATGGCTCACAAAACCACTGTTTAGAGTGAATACATATCTCATCTACGAATTTAGATCATTGTAACCTATTTGGAAAATTGAATCTTCATATCCCCTTATGTTTAGTTCCTTATATCCTCCAAATACTTGTATAATATACTTAATAAAAGTAAAATACCTAAGAATACTCTTGAATTCCATCCAATTAAAGCTAGTTAGATCGTTTTTATATATTCCTACCATGATTAAGGCATAGGTGACATACAACCTTATACATAACATAACATATATTACAGACCCAATTGTTGTTTTTATGGAATATTTACCATCCTCTTTTTTTCCTCATGTGTCCAATAAGAAATTTTATTGGATAAATGAATTATATATAATACTAGTTGTAATCCCCTCTTGGATTTTTCCATAATAAATATCCTCAATAACTTGTAAATGTATGTACATTGACTTAGTCCATAAAGCGTCTTAGATTTATCATGATGGGTCTTAATTCTAAGAATATATGTTTTTTATCCTATGTACTTCCTAGAGAATCAACTTTATTATCATTCATTAATAAAAATGTAATAAATTTATTTTATTTGTGATATGTGGTATGTAATCAGTATATGGTTTTATTAAAATAAATTCACTCCAATTAAACAACTTATTGACACAAAGATCACATTATTTATTTATAAAACTATATACAATTATTGATTAATAAATTTGAATTTTTTATGGTATGGATGATTTCTTTAATCCAAAAATGCATATGTGTAACTTTTATACCTTATTTTCATCATTTGGAGTTAAAAATGATTCTTTTTTGTTCCATATAGACTTCATTCTAAATAATCAATTTAAGGAAAGTTATTTTGATATTCATATATGAAATATTATAGTTATGGTAAGATGATATGGCATATATAATTTGATCAATTTTTTAATAACAACTAAAAAAATGTTTCATATTAGTCTGTTCCTTGATTTCATTTTAAGCATTTTAAATCATCCATCCCTTATAGGTATTGAATTTTTAATCTAGGTTCAGTTTTTTCTTGAAAATTCATTTCCAACCAATGGTCTATACATCCACTGAAAAATTTACCTAAATCTAGAATTGGTTTCAATACATGGAATCCATTTTAGTGTCCATATATTATTTCCATCTAAAATATTCTATTCCACTTAATACATCATTTTAATATAAAGATCATTATTTTTAACTAATAAAGTGTGACCACCCTCAGTGTCTAGATAAACTTATGACTCTAGTTCACTAACCTCTATAGTATTCATACACAGTACTTTCCTCTCTAGAAAGGCATCTCCCATAGATCTTTGTGGAATCTATTCATATGACAACTCATGCATATCATGAGCCATGAATTCATTGATCTACGCATCAATTCAAATATATCTTCTGGAGATTTAATCCCCTTGAAGAAAGGCAAGATATCCATTTACCATGGAATTATTATATATATAGTCATATAGTTAATATCATTTAGTTTTCTTAGGATTCCCTATAAATATACACTTAGTTCCCTGGGGTTCAATCTTATTTGAAAAAAATATCCTTAATATATGATTGAAAACCCCAAAATCATACATATAGTGATATGGGTTTACATCCATACCAAAGTTGATATGGAATTCCGGTTACTGCATTAGTTGGAAATTGGATTATTATGTATGTTGTTGTCCACAATGTGTATCCCAAAAAAAAAATTGGAGTACCTTCATTACTCATTGATGATCTTACCATGTCTAATATTATGAAGTTTATCCTTTAACTTATAATATTCCATTTTGTCTTGTAAGGAGCAGTGATTTGAGATAAAATCCCCAACTCCAACAAATAATCAAGTAAGTATTGAATAATATATTCTCAGCCATAGTCTGTGTGGAATATCTTAATCAACATACCGATATGGTTTTAAAATTCATTATTATACTTCTTGATTCTGTCAAAGAAATCTAACTTATACCTCATTATGTAGACATAGAAATGTATACTAAAGTCATTAGTAAATGTTTGGAAGTATGAGTACCCACACCTGAATTAAACTAGAAATGGTCCACACACATCAATACAAATCAACTCAAAAATATCTATTGACCTTTCACCTTTTCCACTTAACGGAGCTTTGGTCATTTTTTCCTTGAGAATATGTGTGAAATAAACGAAGTGGTTTTAGTATAACTAAATCCAAATACCCATCTTAATGTAATCTCTTCAAACATTTTTCATGTACATGACCTAGCTGCTAATTCCATATTTGGGTGTGGTATGAGTCATGTGAAATACATTCATTGTCTATTTTCAATACGTGTTTCATTTAATCCAATACAAAAAATATGTTATTTAAATTTGTCTTACAATAACAAATTATTTCTTTTTAAATGAAGAAAAATTAATAACCATATTTGAAAATAAATCCATTTGTATCAAGTATGGATAGGTAAAAAATTATTTTGGTAATTATTGACCCATAATAAAAAAAATCTTAAAAAATATCATTCCATTCAGAAACATGAGGTGGTAATCTCCAATACCCACAATAAAATGTTTGACTCCATTGGTTAGTCATTGATACACCTCACAAATGGAAATACATTATAATATAATGGGTTCATATATTTTAATACATATGCAAGAACCACATTTTGTATCTAATACCAATATTTAAAAACTGAAAAATTGAACTCAATAAAATGTGGACATAAATCTTGCCCTTGCTTCTTTGATTGGGTGTGGTTTTTCTTCCAATGGACCTTCATTATAGCTACAAAATATACTATACCTTATTCCCTTACATTACACCTAATTAATACTCAATTCATATTAAACTACACGTTTTCACCGTATAACACCTAGACTACAGAATGTATAGTCCCACATTTCATGTTCATGTCACGTTCTGTCAGCAGAAAATGTATTTAATGCACAATGTCTCATTCATTTCGTAGAAAAATGAATTAATTCATGATATGACCTGGTGTGATGAACTGGTATACATGGGATGTATATTGGATACACACGTGTCATTCCATGTTATCCAGTTAGTCTCCTTGGCACTATTATATAGGTTCTTCAGATACTCTGCATTAATATTTAATCAGATCTAGATTATGGGAGTGATAAATTAAAAGAGGGAGAAGATACCTCAATTACTATATTAGATAATTAATTGAATGAATTAAAATCTATCTTTAAAAGTTTATAACAATCCACAATAATTAAATAATTCTAAATTTAATGTAGCCTCCCTTTTATAAAACTTTTTGGTTCTAGGCGTGATGGGAATGCCTTTTGGTCCTTTGTACAACTTAACTTTTGTAGGATTCAAAGGATCAGTCACGACGTACATGATGGGAACACTATGACCAATAATAGATTTTTTGAATAATTTTGACAAATGAATTTTCCAAAATTTTTGAGAGACAATATTTTCACGTTAATATATAATTAATTTGAAACACCAGAAATTTTATTACCATGGTCTTAAGATCATTCTTCATTTATGGTGTGGGTATTTCTAACATGATAGGTGTATATTTGTTTCATTACAAAGATGCAAAGAAGAGCCCCTCCAGTGGTGATCTGCATAATATTTTTCAATCAATGAATAACACTAATGAAACACTGAGTGCTAGTTCAATTGACTAATCATCTTGTGTTGTTCACTTTGATCATTCCAAATTTCTTCATGTTTTAGGTAATTTTTATTGTTTCTCTATGAATTTAGAGATAGAGGAGTGGAAGGGGATCTTGAGAGTAAATTTTTATGCACAATGATTAACCATTCGTTGATTAAGATAACAATCTATTTATAAACCCAGGGTTAGGGTTTAACATTTTAATTAATTGAAAAAATCCATTAATAATATATTAAACCCAAAAAGAACACCATTCCATGTAATAAAATTATATTATTATTATATTTTATGATGTTCTCTAACTCACCAAATGATAAATATTTGTTTTATGACTTATTATTTCATATTCACCTCTGAATAGAATCTTGTCTTCTCATCCTCATCAACATTTATTTAGTTTATGAATAAATTTTTAAATAAAAAATATTCATTAAATTAGTAAATAATTTTTCATTATTGAACTAGAGAATAAATATATATTTAATATTTATATAACTAAATAAATTATTTATTTAATAATTAATTAATTATTACTATTCAAACAACAAGAGATAAATAAATTATATATCTTCATAAAAATAAACAATTAAATTGTTAATAAATATTTATTTAATATTTCTGGTCATTCAATAAATCTTGACTACATATTACTTATTGGTCTCGAGTATAATATTTAGTCCAGTTGTTAAATATAAATAATATCAAACCAATATCAAAGGAAATAATTTTTGTGCGACCGTCAAGGCCTCTTCCTTAATGGCATTAGGTGGGCTTGCCTAAAGTCCAAAATTACTTTCTAGAGACAAATTCATGAATTTAAATTGAAATATGATTTTAATATATGACAAAACCACAAGCAAACACTCACACTATAACATAATTATTTTGTCATGATATCTCATCAAGCATGTTTAGAACTCATTTGTTCAAAAAATATTCTTGATATATCTTTCTTTGAGTATTTATAATGAACTTATCTATACACCATTGTAAGAACCCAAATCTTCCATTCAGGTATGTTTTTCATTTTCTGGTCCTTTCTGATAAAAAGAGAAAATTATGGAAATTTTTGAAGTACACGACATCTACTTTATGAGTGCACGCTGTGTACTTCCTTGCCACATGAGAACGGGTGTTGGTCGTGTCTTGGCCACACACACGGCTGTGTGAGGGTGACAAGGAGGCTGCTTAAAGCAGAGTACGAAAAAGGCGATTAAATGCTGTGTACTTCAAAATTACACACCGTGTATTTTGTTTTCTTCATTAAACAGACCGGGGTTGTGTCTAACCCCCAGAAGTTTCTTCTTATAGGTCTCGTTTGGCCGAGAGAAACCATACATCATCAAAACTTCTCTGAGCCCCACATCCTTCGTATGTTCTCTGAATCGACCGTTGTCGATTGCGTTGGAACTGCATTGGTAAGATCTTCCTTCTTCTTGAGTTTCATTCCATGATTTCCCTTCATTCCCATGTTATCATGGGTTGATTATTTTATATATTTTTGTAGATCTTGGGTGTTCTAAGGTGATTCTAGCTTTGAGGTTCACGTATAGAGATCTTGTAACACCAAGGTAGGTAGTTTGTGCATTTCCATTGAAAATCTTTGAGTATTATGTAAAATCGTGCCAATACCCTTGAACGGGGTATTGTGTGTTTACTGTTTTTCCCCTGTGCTTTGCCTGCCATGCTTGTATGCACATGTAGAGGTTATTTGGTTATGAATTGGGTTAAACTGCTAGGCCTTTGATGTTCTTCCCATGCTTTGTTCTATTTATGACTGTTGGTGCTGTTTATCCTGTTGGTCGTTTACCTATTTTCCATACCCTGTGGTTGTACGATGGGTTGTTGTTTTCTGACATGCTTGAGATGTTGTAGACCAGTTGGCCAAGTAGTTATATAGGATTACTTTGGCCATATAACATTACTATGTTTCGACTTACATGGGGCTGTGAGAACCTCGTGTAGTATACTAAAAGGGGATAGACCGAGTGAGCTTCTTCAAAGGGTCTTTGGACATTATAGACTATAGGGGGATATACTGAGTGAGTTCCCTCAGAGAGTCTTTGAGATTTATAGACTATAAAGGGATAGGCCCAGTGAGATTCCATAAAGAGTCTTTGTTTTACATTGATTTTCCTTGAACCACTCCATGCTATAAGAGGAATTGACTGGGTGAACTTCCTCAGAGAGTCTGTGAATGACCTGGGGTTATAAGAGAAATTGACTGGGTGAGCTCCCTCAGAGAGTCTGTTGACCTTGGGGCTATTAGGGGAATTGACCTTGTGTGCTTCCTCAAAGAGTCATTAACTACCTTAGACTATAAGGATAATTGACCGTGACTGCTTCCTCAGAGAGTCATTATGAATTCTTATGATAGAACCAGAGGTGTTAGGCTGAGTGTACTACCCAGAGCATTGCTCGTAATTATTAGGTACGACTAGAGGGGATGGTAGTGAGTAATTCCCAGAGGGTTACCTGTTTGTGTTTAACTATTGCTTGATACTGATAGTGTGTATTGTTGACTGCTGAGTACTTTCCTGTTTACTGCTTTCTATACTTTTACCAGCAATATATTCTTTGACTATTAGGCACAGATATTTGGGTGGTTGCCTACTGTGATTTAGTCTCACATCCTATTTGGGTCATTCTTTTGGGCCCAAATAGATTATATTTTTGCAAGTATAGATAAGGCCATGTTCCCTTCTACTTCAGGTACATGACTTGTTGTGGAGCTCGAGAGCATGGAACCAAGATTTGGCTTGAGAAGATGAGGAGTTGTTCATCTGTTTGTTTTGTACTTTGGTTTAGTACTATTTTTTATTCCATCATTGTGATCTATTTGGTTTCTTTTCTAGACATATGTATGATTCATCATTTATATATATATATATATGTGGTCCAATTATTTCTTACTTTTAGCCTTCCGCTGATTGCTTTTGTATGGATTATTACTGCTTTCGCTATTGTATCATGTCTCTCTTTTGTTGTGTACTCTTCCAATGATGGAATAGATTCCCCACTATCAAACCCAAGGCTCTCGCTACAATTAGGCAGCCTCTATCATTCAGGGAAATGCGATTAAGGCCATGTGACTAACCTGTTATGGGCTGCCTCTGGGTGGCTTCTGGAATCGGGACATTAAAAAGTGGTATCAGAGGGGGTTATTTTTTCTCTTGACTTATAGTTTGGAGCCTATATTCATGGATAGGGTAGAATAGGTATTTGGTAATATGTTTTTCCTTGGATTAGATAACTCGTGTATAGGGAAAAGCCAATTTACCTCGTTAATGCAATTTTCTGATTTTTCAATTTTACAATTGATTGATTTTCACTGTTGGGGGACTGACATGATCTGAGATATTTCTGTTTCTGTTTTTGGGGTTATATTTCTATAGAAACCTGGTGAGATGAGGGTTTGCCATCTCATGCATCATATAGGAACTTGCTAGAGATCACATTTCATGCATTCTTTCCATGCCATTTAGGGTGCATTAGCAATTGAATGTTGTTGTAATAGATGTTGTGTAGAATATGCATGTTGTTATGATATATGCCTTGATAGAATATTTTTGTAGATAAGTATTTCTTTTTGTAAGGCTTTGCTTGGATGAACGCCAAATTTGGGTTCTTGAGGTGTTATGGGCCCTCATGAATCAGAATTTGTTGGTCCATTAGCTTCTCTTTTCTTGTTTATGACATATATAAGATGCCAAGATTTGATTCGTGGGGAGTATGGGCCCTCACGAATCGTAATTTGGCACTTTAACGCTCGTTTTCTGTGTTTTTTGGGCTCTGAGGCAATTTATCAGGCTACTGTCCTTAAAAAACTAACAAAAACGGTGTGTACTTTATGAATACATGTCATGTAGTGTATAACTATGTCACTGACTATGTGGGCGGGTACCCAGGGCTATGAAAATCTTATAGGAACACACTGTGTATGGTATCTACACTCCATGTTGTAGTGTCATTGTGTCTACCTGTGTGACTAACGTCACTGATGAGGGAAACGCGAGATATACACACTGTGTCAGGATTGAACACATTGTGTCGTATAACCTAAGTATCCAGTCATGTAACGAACAACATGGACAGATAAACCTTAAGCCTATACATTCTATGTTGACTTTGAACACACCGTGTAGTCTGACCTAGGTACCCGGCCGTGTCACGAACAACATGGGTCGGTGTTATCCTTTATTGTACACACCATGTCCACCTGGAGCACGCCGTGTAGATTGAACCGTGTAGATGGTCGTGTATCTAACTACACAGGTCGTTGAAACTTGTCTAGTACATTCCATGTAGTCTAGGATTAAGAGGACCGTGTGGGTTAGCCATGTAAGAAGACTCGGGTAGGGGAATAGTGTTCAAGACCATGTCGTGTGTAGGGACAACACACGATGTGGTTGGGGTGTTACATGACCCGTTGTGGCAGAAGTACACATCCATGTGAATGGCTTAAGAGAACATGCCGTGTAGTGTTTATACACACCATGTAGTCATGTTCTGTAAAAATTGAATGTTTTCTTCTCCTGTTCCCTTCTTGTAATATTATGATTTTAGTCGGGGAAAATCCTGATCTAAGGGGTGCATTTGACCTTTCAGAATTATCCAATCAAGATGTACTCCAGTTGTATGCTAGTTGGAAGATGGTGATCAGACACCGGATATGGATGATCAGGGACTTCCAGTAGATCTTCTTGTTGTGCCAGCCTTGGCAACAACCATTATAACCAGCACAGGTGCTGATGCACAGTTCAAGGAAGGCTTTCTAAGGATGATGTAGACTTTTCAAGGAGCACATCCTCCTACCCTGTCGATGGCGGAATTGATGTGGGTCTTTCAGCAGTATCATCCTCCTACTTCCTCAGGGGATGATGGACCCCAGGATACAGAGTCCTGGCTAGAGGCCATGCTGACGATTTTTGATCATCTAGAGATACCCCCAGAGAATAGGGTGAAGCTCGCTACCTATATGATCCACGAATCCACCATGAGATGGTGGGAGGTGATCTCATAGTCTGGACTCCAGCAAAGTATGACTTGGGATGAGTTTCAGTGAATCTTCTATGATTACTTTTCCCTAGAGACCTTGAAGGCTGATAGATCCCAGGAGTTTATGAGTCTGGAGCAGGGTACTCTTTCAATTATGGAGTACTCATCTCACTTTACAGAGCTGCAGCGTTTCACACCTATTCTAGGAGGCGATGAGATGTTCCTTGCACGAAAGTTTGATGATGTTATGAGGCATGAAATCTGATTGCAGTTGAACATCTTTAGGTTGACATTGATATCTTCTATCTTCAACTAGGTGCTAATCCAAGAGTGCAATCTATGGGATTCTTGAGTAGGGGGCCACAGTAGTTCGGCATCCAGAGTTAGTATTCCTTCTACTGATAGTAGGAAGTTCCACAGGGAATCTACATGAGGAGATCAGAGTAGGCGTGATTCATCATCCGGTGGCCATTTGGTGTGCTACCAGTACGGAAGGAGTGAACATACTAGGCCTTAGTGCCAGATAGACCCGATGGAGTGTCGATCTAGTGGAAAGATGGTCATCTCCAGCGTTTCTGATATTTTCACCAGCATTGGGTGACAGGGGTCCTTATATGACCCTACATTCAAGAGAAGTATCGCCATTTTCCCACCAGTCTGGGAACTGGAGTTATTCTGGTCGTCCAGGCCGAGGTAGAGGTCGCAGACGTGGTGGTCAGGCACCAGGTCATCAGCGACAGCAGAGTGGATCGGCTCAGAGTGGTCAGGTAGGGTTATAGGGTTGTGGAGTAGGCCAGGCCTTTGTAGTAGAGCAGACCTAGAAGGATCAAGATCCTGGACCCTCTACAGTTCGAGGTATGATCCTAGTTGCCTCATTTTTATCTTCAGATCTTTTCAATACAGGGGCTTCCCATAGCTTTATATCTGTTCCTATTGTGCAGAGTCTTGGTCTCTGCATATTTTCTTCTGGTGATTTCTTGACGCTAGACATACCATTGGGCACTAGGACGGCTAGTGTACGTCAGTGCTAGTAGTGACCTCTAGAGGTTGGCAGGTGTCACTTTTTATGGGACCTCTATGTCTTAGAGATGAAAGGATATGATTTCATTCCTAGGATGGACTGGTTTGTTCTCTTCCAGGAAGTTGATGATTACTATTGTCGTAGGGTGAGTTTCATATCACCAAATGGTAGATCTTTTATTCATAAGGGAAAATGGGATGTCTAGGTGAGCAGAGAGGGTCCCTAGCATCATGGGTTAGGAGGAGTTATAGCCCATATTTCCAGTCTATATCTGGATGACCAGGGGACTTCAAAGATGGACTTTCCGCTAGTGGTGGATCGCTTCAGGGATGTATTTCCAGAGGACTTTCCAGGTTTTCCTCCAGAGCGAGAGGTTGACTTTTCTATTGAGCTTGTTCCAGGAGTAGCACCGGTGTCTATTCCTCCTTATAGGATGGCTACACCTGAGTTGCAGGAGCTCAAGAAGTAGTTGAAGGCGTTGTAGGCAAAGGGTTTTATCTGACCCAGTACTTCTCCATGGGGTTCACTTGTTCTGTTTGCGAAGATGGCAGACAGTACCATCTGGCTTTGTGTGGATTATCGAAAGTTGAACCATTTAACGGTCAATAACCGATATCCCTTACATAGGATTAATGATCTCTTTGATTATAGCTTCGAGGAGCCCGGGTTTTCTCAAAGTTTGACATGAGGTCCGGTTATCATCAGTTGCGCGTTAGACCATCTGATATTCCTCTTACAGCCTTCCAGAGCAGGTGTTGTCTATACGAGTATATGGTTATGTCATTCGGCCTCAAGAATGTGCCTTCAGTTTTCATGGCACTGATGAACCGAGTGTTCCATACATACTTGTATTCCATCGTGGTTGTTTTCGTGGATGATATCTCGGTGTACACTCACACGCGACACGACCATGCCACAAATCTTGAGATCATTTTGAGTACACTAAGAGAGCATCAGTTATATGCTAAGCTCTCAAAATTCCACTTCTGGATGGATCAGATTCACTTCTAGGGTCATGTTATCTTAGATACATGAGTATCAGTAGACCAGAGAAAGTGAGAGTGGTAGTTTTCTAGGAGAAGCTGAAGAATTTATTTGAGGTGCGGAGTTTTCTAGGGCTGGCTGGTTACTACATACGCTTCATACAGGACTTTTCACGCTTAGCATGACCGCTGACGGGCCTAACTAAGAATGGTGTGAAGTTATTATGGTCAGATTCTTGTGAGTCAGCCTTTCAGAAGCTGAAAGGGAGTTTGATTCCAGCACTGATACTAGTCTTTCCAGAGCCACGAAAGAGATATTAAGTTTATTGTGATTTTTGATGTATCGGGATAGGAGTTGTGCTTATGCAGGGTGATGGAGTCATTGTGTACGGGTCTCAGCAGTTGAGGCCACATGAGAAGATTTACCCGACACACGATCTAGAGTTGGCAGCTATTGTTCATGCCTTACGTTGTTGGAGACATTATCTTTTGGGAGAGCACTTTGTGGTTTTCACTTACCACAAAAGCCTCAAGTACATTTTCACTCAGCATGACTTGAATTTTATGCAGAGAAGGTGGGTTGAGTATCTCCAGTCCTTCGACTTTGAGCTTGCATATACGCCTAGAAAAGGTAATGCAGTGGCTGATGCATTAAGCATAAGGACTCTATTACTGGAAGTTCAGAAGCCCAATAGTGAGTGGAAGCTTATGGCTCTATTCTTTGAGATGCATTTGGAGGTGCACGATAGACATGGGAATACTTTCCTTTCTTCTATAAATGTTACCTCTACTATTCTTGATCGAGTTCGAATGAGGTAGCTATCAGTTTTTGAAGGCCTAGTCCTACGGGAGAGCGTTTCAGGAGAAGACCATATTCCTGGGTGGACCAATGGCTAGGACACAATCTTGCATTTCTAGGGCCGTGTATGTGTGCCAGCAGATACACATGAGGACCTGATTTGAGATTTTCATTCCTCTGTTTGGGGGGTTCATCCTAGTGTCACCAAGATGTATTGTGATCTAGACCACCAGTATTGGTGGCCATGTATGAAGAAAGAAGTTGCAAGTTTTATCATGAGGTGTTCCACCTGTCAGTAGTTGAAGACGGAGCATCAGCGTCCAACAGGGCTTTTACAGTAGTTACCCATTCCAAAGTGGAAGTGGAATGACGTCACGATGGAATTTGTGGCCGGTTTTCCGAGGTCACCACGATGGAATGATGTGGTATAGGTTTTCATTGATAGACTCATGAAGGTTTCTCACATATTTCCAATCAAGGATACCTTCAGTTTTTATTAGTTGGGACATTTGTAAATTTTAGATATTATACATTTACATGGGGTCCCCCACTCCATTGTCTCAGACAGGGATGCACGTTTTACTTCTCGGGTATGGTAGGGGATTCAGAAGGCTTTGGGTACAAAGGTACTTTTGATTACAACATACCATCCCTAGACAGATGGGCAGTCTGAGTGTATGATTATGGTTCGTGAGGACATGCTCCAAGCATGCATTCTGGATTTCGGAGGTTCTTGGTAGAGGCATATACCTCTTGTGGAGTTTTTCTACAATAATAGTTTTCAAGAATCAATTCATATGGAACCTTATGAGGATTTGTATAGTAGTTCATGCCAATCACCCATGTGTTGTATGGAGGCAGGATAGGCCGCTATGATAGGACATAGTCTTGTTCAGGAGACCACAGAGCAGATAGAGTTGATTCGAAGAGGATGGCTACTCCGGAGTCTCGTCAAAAGTCTTATGCTTCTCATCTGAGATGACCTCTAGAGTTCAAGGTCGGGGATTAGGTTTTCCTGTGTGTCACACCGAGGTTGGGAAACAAGAGTATTAGGAGACATGGCAAGCTTTCACTGAGATACGTCGGGTCGTTTGAGGTTTTGGAGAGAGTTGGGTTGGTTGCCTATCGGTTGTAGTTACCTCAGAGGTACCGATATATGCATGACGCCTTCCACGTTTCTCTACTCTGACGTTACATTTCAGACCTATCTAATCTCTTTCAACCTGAGGAGGTTGATCTTGAAGTGGATGCATCATTTGAGGAGCATCCTATCAGGATTTTCGATCGTAGTACAATGGTTCTCCATGGTCAGTCTGTTCCTTTGGTACGGGTGCTATGGAAGCACGGGAATGTATAGGACGAGACTTGGGAGAGGGAGGACGATGTATGTGCATAGTGGCCAGAGCTATTTGAGGTTTCATATTCTATGATGCGCTAGGGAAATTTGGGGATGAATTTATTTAAGGGGGGAAGTTTGTAAGAAGCTAGATCCTACTTTCAGGTATGTTTTTCCTTTTCTGGTTGTTTTTTAGAAAAATAGGAAATTATGGAAATTTTTGAAGTACATGTCGTGTGCTTTATGAGTACACGTCGTGTACTTCCATGGTGTATGAGATCACGTGATGTTTGTTTCCTAGCCACACTCACGACCGTGTGGGGTAGCATGGAGGCTGCCAAAAGCGGAGTACAGAAAAGGTGATTACACATCGTGTACTTCAAAAGTACACACCGTGTATTTTGTTTTTTTCATTAAACGGACCGGGGTCACGTCTATCCCCTAGAATTGTCTTCTTCTAGGTCACGTTCAGCCGAAAGAAATCGTACGGCCCCAAAACGTATCCGAGCCCCCAAGCCTCCATCTATTCTCTGAATCGATCGTCGTCAATTGCATTGGAACCATTGCGTTAAGCTCTTCCTTCTTCTTGATTTTAGTTCCATGATTTATCCTCTTTCTCATGTTATCATGGGTTGTGTGTTTTAGACACTTTTGTAGATCATGGGTGTTCTAAAGTGATTCTAGCTTCAAGGTTCACGTATATAGATCTCATAATGCCAAGGTAGGTGGTTTGTGCCTTTCCATTGAAAGTCATTGAGTATTATGTGTAATTGTTCCAATACCCTTGAACGGGGTATTCTACATTTACCATTTTTCACCTGTGATTTTCCTACCATGATTTCATGCTCGTGTAGATGTTATTTGTTTATGAATAGGATTGAATTGATATTCCTTGGATGTTCATCCCATGATTTTTTTTGTTTACGACTGTTGGTCCTATTTATCCTATTGGTCGTTTACCTGTTTTCCATGCCATGTGGTCATAAGATGGAGTGTTGTTTTCTGACATGCTTGAGATGTTGTAGAATGTTTATCCAAGTAGTTCTATAGGTTTTCTTTGGACATATATAATTAATATGTTTTGACTTACACGGGGTCGTGAGAACCTACTGTATTAGAATAAAAGGGGATAGACCATGTGAGATTCCTCAGATAGTCTTTGGACATTATAGACTATATGGGGATAGACCAAGTGATCTTCTTCAGATAGTCTTTGAGCTTTATAGACTATAAGGCGATAGACCGAGTGATCTTTCTTAGAGAGTCATTGTTTTACTATGATTTACATTGAACCACTCAAGGCTATAATAGGAATTTACTGGGTGAGCTTCCTCAGAGATTCTGTGAAGGACCTAGGGCTATAAGAGGAATTGACTAGGTGATCCCCCTCAGAGAGTCTCTTGACCGTAGGGATATAAGGGGAATTAACCTTGTGTGCTTCCTCTGGGATTCCTTGACTACCTTATACTATAAGGGGAATTGACTTTGAGTGATTCCTTAGAGAGTCTTTATGAATTCTTATGACAGAACAAGAGGGGTTAGGCTGAATGTACTGCCGAGAGGGTTGCTCATACTTGTTAGGTAGGAATAGAGGGGATGGTTGTGAGTACTTCCCATAGGGATACCTGTTTGTGTTTAGCTATTTCTTGACACTAATTTTGTGGATTGTTTACTTCTGAGTACATTTCTATTTACTGCTTTCTGTTCTTTTACCTGCCATATATTCACAGGCTGTTAGGAATAGATCTTTGCATGGTTTCCTTCTAGGATTTAGTCTCACACCATTTTTGGGTCATGCTTTTGGGCCCAAATAGATTATATTGATGTAGGTATAGATAAGGTCAAGCTCCCTTATACTTCAGGTACTTGAATTGCTATGAAACTGGAGATCATGGGACTAAGCTTTGGTTTGTGATGCTAAGGAGTTGTTTATCTGTTTCTTTTGTATATTTGTTTAGTACTATTTTTTATTTCATTATTTTGATCTATTTGGTTTCTTTTTTAGACATATTTATCATGCATTGTTTATATATATATTTTTTCTCTAGTTGTTTCTTTCTTTTAGCCTTCCGCTGATTGATTTTGTATGGATTATTACTGCATCCGCTATTGTATCGTGTCTCTCTTCTTGTGTGTACTCTGCCAATGAGGGCGTAGTTTCCCCACTATCAGACCCAAGGCCCTCTCTGCTAGTCGACAGCCTCTGGAGTTCGGGGAAATGCACTTGAGGCCATGTGTCCAACTAGGTACGGGGTGCCTTTGGGTGGATTCTTAAACCTGTACGTTACAACCATAGCCATGGAATTTAATTCTACTATTCAATTTTAATCAAAGGGTCGAGTCATCAACTTCCATAAATATAGAAGGTGAAATTACTTCCTTAACATTCTTATTAATAACATATCATTTGTGGAACACCAAATGTCACCAAATTCTCTATGGTCTTATGGTATTATGGTTTATGATATAATATTAAAGCTAATTAGTCATTAAATGAATTAAAAATAGTTTAAGGTTCATTACATATTCTCACAGACAAGACAATCAAATGACACATAAACATGTGGATTTTCTAAAGGTGGGTTATTTACTCGGAATCTCCCATAATAGAGTTTACGAAGTGTGAACTTCATGAGATGAAGTCCCATCTACCTATGATTAATCAAAATTGAAATTCAATATACTTTGTGTCTCATCATATAATATTATCCAACTAAATAATGTGGTTTAAAAATATTGTCATGGAATTTCAAGGTTCTTATCATAGCAAGGAATTGGTAAGAATATTTCAATGTGATAGATACTATAGGACATTATTACATTAAATTCATGTATAAAAATAATTATTATGTCATAATATAGTAAATTAATATTAACCTATTTTAATATACATAAAATATAAAGTAAAGAAAATTGTGGTTCTAAGACACCAACTCTAACATGAAATTAGGTAACCTTACTAATTTACAAGTGAGGGTTTGGGTTCTTGGTGTACACCCAATATCCAAGGTTTTTCTGATACAAATGGATGACCTCTCCCCTTACCACTCTCTTCCATACACTGTATATATTACAATGGCATGAGGTTGTGTTATGTGGTATACAGAGGTGATGGGATAATGAGTCATTGATGTGGTTATGTAGTATTATCTATAGTTATGTGGTGGTATGTGAGTGTGCTTATGGTGTGAGGTATGGAATGTGGTTATGCATTATGTGGTTTTGGTTTTGATGTGTTTGTATGATATGTTTCTATGTAAATATATAATGGATGGATGTTCTATTATATGTTAAATTGGGGTGTGAGGGTGAAAAATTCAGTGGGAAAGTGAGTGTGGGGTACCTTTATGATTTATATGTATATATTTATATATATATATTACATAACATTTGAGTATATTTAGTGAGCAGGCCTTACTGAGGTTGGTTTGTAGTTATCCTTGAGTTATTATTCCTATAGATTTCTTTATTTATTCAATTAGTATTTAGAATGATTCTTCTATATGATTATGAAATATTCTATGGAGGAACCTACATGGTATACTTATATGCTCACCCTTATCTTTTGTACCATGATTTTACATATTTACATGATAGATATTGAGATTATGGTGTGGATTTGAAGATCATGGTAATAATGCATGGGTTGGGTGTTTCTATCATAAATTTTAATTTTTGTTTTCATTTTAGAGTCATTATGTTTTGGTTTGATATTACATATTTTTTATGTATTATAGGCCATTTATATTAACTTTTCAAGTTGAATGGTTTCTTATTTTGTTATTTTTGGATTAATTAGGGTAATTCCATGAATTATGTATTTATTATAACCTTGGTGTCAGTCTCCACCCCATGAAATATTGGAGATATATTATTTGATTCATACATGTCTCCAATACCAACCCAAGAGGGTTACTATTGGTATGGATCATGAAAATTTCTCTATAGAATTTATTGATTTAATGCAAGTGTGATTATCACAATTTTTCTTCATTTATAGTTTTTGATAATATAATAATGTTCTACTAATCCATCAGACCACAGAAAGACCGCATTTACCTCCCCATATGGGACATTTTCTAATAGGGAAATTTTATTTTTACTTTTTGATGCTCTAGCCATATTCTAAAGCTTCTTGATGACAAATATTTATGATATGGTGTAATGAAAAATTGAAATATTCAAAGATAAATTATTTGTAAAGGAACTATCATTTGGTGAATGAAATAATGTTTTTTTTGAAGTGCTAATGAGGTGTGAAGATAATATTTATCTATTGAATTTGGAGAAATAAATTTTTATGGGGGGGAAGAAATTTCATTGGGTTATATAATTTTAAAATATGTAATTGAAGTTATGAAAGAAAAAAATAGAAGTGATATTCACACTACCACCTCCATATTTAGTAAAGGTAGAAAGAAGTGTCATGGTAACATGTATGTTTTTACAAAACATTTACCATGGAATTCATTAAAACTTAAATACCACTATGTTCACACGGGGTGGAGGATTTAACATTCAACATTAATAATTTATTTCATGGATATTTTAAAAAAATAAAAAAAATGATTTATGGTTCTATAATAATAACACCATATTATAAGTTTCTTTTAGAAATGATGTTTGGCATCAATGACTTTGTAGTGGGTGCAGTATTTGGTTAGAGAAGAGATAAGAGACAACATGTGATTTATTATACAGGAAAGTAATCCAATGAATCTAAATCTTATTATGATACTATAGAAAATAAATATTAGTTGTTTCCTTTGATATAGAGAAATTTAGGATATAAAAAATTGGTATCAAGGTGATTTTTTACAGAGATCATTAAAATTTGAAATATTTTCTTGAAAGGAAATAATCCAAACCAAATTTATATAAATTCATTTATCCTCTTATAATAATATGATCTTGAAATAAATTAGAATAAGGGAGCTAAATAATAAGTGTAAAGTGATTTTTATATACTTATGGATTAATATAAAGGCCATTCTAACATAATTTAAGGATTGTTAATTGATGATTAGTTGGCTTAAATCAAAAAGGTACAAATCAGTTGTTAATTCAATCAAATTAAATTCTACTTTTTTAAAGGATGTACAATATAAATTATAAATTAAAATAATGTAATGAATTTTAAAAAAATATTAAAATTGAATAAGGATTGATGGATATAACTTGAAGTATGCATTAAAGTGAGGAAAAATGGGTTCTACGTGAGGATGTAAATGAATTGGATTGCATCATAGATCTAGTAGATTATAAATTATTTGTATTTTTTATTTTATCCTTATATAAGATACATAATGTATTTTAAAAAATGGTTTTTATAGAAAAATTAGATGATATATTTTCATACATATGATTATAATTGATATAATTCAATAATATGGTTTGAAAAAAATGAAAGGGATAAAAGGATATTTATCTATGATGGACTTTATTAGTGATATTTGATAAAATATGAGGTAAATAGTTACCACCACCTTTTAGTAACATATTTTAGAGGTCAAGATCATCCTTTAAAAAATTTCACCTCACACAAATTTATTAATAGTTTATTTTTGAAATATTCCACAAAGAAAATAAGAGTTATTTCCTAGAATAAAAGAGTTTGTTTCCTATAAATTTATTTTAAAGAAAAATCAGCTTCCAAGAAGATGGTAGAAGTATGTTTTGACTTATATATGTTTAAATTTATAAAAAACATTATAATAATAACATGAAAAGTAAAAGTCACTTCATTTATTAAAAAAGTCTAATATATATTGGTAAAGAATTATCTCAATGTAAATATTTATTTAAAATTTATTTCCAAATTTTTTCTAAGTAAAATTTTGAATTGAAACTTTCTATGATTATAATGGTGAATTTAGGAAGAATTTCATGTTTTAAATAGAAGTCATTAAGATTATACCATTAGATGTTTTCAAATAATAATGTTTGAGAATTATGTTAGAAGATTTGAACAAGAGAATTATGAATATTAATATCTATATTATTTGAAAAATATTTCTTCATATATTATACTCATTAAAGGAGCTTAGTGAGAGGATTTATCATATTTTAATATAAATATGATATAATAATTACATTATGATGTAATAAGTTTAACAAAAACCTAAAGGTGCAGCAACCATAATCCCAATCTATTTTTCTATTATATGGGATATGATTAGAACATTACTTATGTATGTTTTTTATTGTTATTAAAGGAGATTAAGAATATATAAAATTCATCACTACATACAAAAGTTAGTATCCACATTATCATTATTTCATTTTAGTTTCATATTTTTTATAAAGTGGAATGATAATTGATTGTTCAATGTATTAGTTTCAGTTATCTATAATTTATATTCATCCTCTAAAACTATAGGTTGTAATAACATGTAAATATTAGAGTATTTTGCGTTTCATATAGAGATAAAAAAATTCATTAATGAGGTATAACATGAGTGTTTATGTTTTATGACCCACTAAATATAC
Source organism: Viscum album (assembly GCA_963277665.1). Taxonomy (NCBI): domain Eukaryota; kingdom Viridiplantae; phylum Streptophyta; class Magnoliopsida; order Santalales; family Viscaceae; genus Viscum; species Viscum album. The sequence goes on along the minus strand of OY728143.1, from coordinate 952,168,223 downwards.
GAAATAGAGTGGAATACACCATGTTTTTGGTATACCAGGGGTTCCTGTTTCGTATTGAATACCCATAAATAAGGTTAATAATAAAAATAGTATGATGACCTTCATACTTTGATACCTTTATTATATTATCCTATATAGTGATCTAATCAGCAGATGGTGGGATATTTATTGATCATGTCATTAGTTGATGTTTAACTAAGATAGGATTAATACTTTCATATGATGGGTGTGACATATAGACCCTTAATTGAGATAGACTAAGAATGTTTTTTCCATACCCAGAAAAGTGAAATGTTTTAATCTAGTTTTTTTGTGTTGGTAATATGCTATAAATATATATTTGGTTGAATTTAATGTAACTTTTTATCAATATAGTCACTTTATACTCAAAGAATCATGAACATATTGGTAGGTTATATTAGATTAACATAAATCATGTCTCTTAGTTAATCAACACCTTGTAAAAATGGATTATATGATTATACATACATGTATAGAGAGTATAAACATATGTGAAGAGATATGTATTTTGTAAGGATCATTTCATATCCTTTTGTATCTATAGTAGCATAAATTATTTTCTATAGCTCAAACTTTTGATATTATAATGGATTAAATAATATTTTTTTCAATTCCATAAAGTCTTATGGATAACACTAAGTGGTTGTGTAAATGAGGATTATATTTTGTTACAATGTTTGTAATAATATTTGAGAAATTCCTAAAATATTTTTTGGAGGAAACATAATTTTATTTTACATGTATTATCACAAGTTGTTAAATCCGCTGTAACATGGGGTGAAAATGAATGATAGATTTTTCCAAAATGATTTTCGGAATATATCCAAAAAAATGGATTTGCTGTCAAAAGTGTTTACATATAATGTGATATGAGATGATTTTGAAAAAATTCTACGATTATTAAGTGTAATTTGTATATTGGTAAAATTCAAACAAGAGCTAATACTATGGAAGGATAGTATTAACATGATCATGGTTTTTTATTGAATAAACCATGTTATGGTGAATGTTACCACTTATTGGTTTAGTATAGTGATGGTATATGTTATGTGAAAATATGTGACTTTCCCCCTTCTCATATTATAAACCATCATGTTTGGTTGCATCATTATATTATGATGATTATAGGATTTTTAACATCGAAAATAATTGTTAAAACATTAAACAATTAATGGATGATTTGAACCTAATGTTATAGAGTTTTTAAATTGGAAACATTTATGAAATATTCCATTAATAGGTTGAGTGTTTCAGATACATTTTAGATCCTTGAAGTCCAATATAAAAAGGTTTAATTTAATTTTTATAGGTTTTAAAAAAAATACGAGATTCATGTTATAAAAACACATAATATCAATTCTCTCTCACTCTCTCTCTTTCATTCTCTTTAACTCAAAGGTTATTAAAGGCCATGAGAAAAATTGAATCCTCACCAAGAATTGGGATATTCAAATCACCCATATATACCCAAAGAAGAATAATTTTATTGGTTTCTTCTCAGGGATCATTGTCAAGCTTATGCAGAAGAGCATGGATAGGTCGGATCAATAGGGAAATTGTGTGTGTTTTCATTTGTTTTATTTAGTATAAATGAATGGAAATATCATGCGGTGTAAATTAGTTTTGGTTTATCATTTCAACTATCGTTAAATAATATTTATCCCATCCCAAAACCATAATATGGTTTTCCCTATATGATTTTCATAATTAGGGTTCATTTTTATATAAACAATATGATATTTAATAGATATTTCAAATCAATGGTTCCTTGAATAATAAAACTATAATATTTTTTTATCTATCTTTAGTATTATTAGAAAATTAAGTTTCCAATATAATATTTTAATGTATTAAATCGTTTCATTAAAATTAATTATAGTTTTTAATGAATTAAAAACAAATTATACCTAAAAACAACTATTCATTGCAACTACTGACCTTTATATAACAAACAATAAAATGGAAACCTATATTACAAGATTCATGGGACCAAAATGTTGACTCTAGGTACCTATAAATTAAAAAAGTAAATATTTTCTTAAAAAAATAATAAATGGTGAAAAGAATAAATTACCACATTATCATTAACATTTTTACTCTATGAGAAATGTTTTTTGCGATAATCATTGATTATCACTATAAGGTGACTATTTTTCACATCTATGTTAGATCATGAGTGTTTAATTCGTTATAAGGTTGAAAACACACCAAAATTAATATAAATAACCATATTATATTTCTAAAAAAATAAATAAAATAAAATTTAGATTTAAAGTAGTAAAAACTATTATAGACCTAGTTATGTATTATGTTCTTTTAATGAACCATTATAAAATAGTGAAATATTTATATAAAACTATCAAATGATGACTTCACAAAATAAAAAAAGGCTTCAAATGTGAATAATATTTAATCATTATAGATGTTATAATGTATTAAAAAAATAAAACATTACAAGTGTAGTTAAATATGTAATCAAACTTATTGATCTAATCATATTTATCCCCATCATAACCATATTTTTTATCACCTTAACCATCATCTACATTATCTTGTTTAATATAATAATCCTTAGTATAATTAATAACCCTTTAATTTAAACCATGTGGTAAGCCAGTGGGATCCCTCTGAATAACCAAGATAAAGTGATGCATACACAGATGTAACCCATGCATCATGTTATGGTTCTATGTCTCCCAAAAGAATAAAACTCATAATATTGAAACTCATTTATTCATGGGTTTCAAGAAAGTCCCAAGAAATATATATTTTTGAACTCTTAAAATTTGGATGGGAAGGTAAGAAGGGCCCTTTAAGAATGATACAAACAAATATACTCATTGTCTCTAACCCCTAATAATATTTTTTTAGTTTTTAATGTGTTTCAAAAATAAATAAATGATGTGGGTGTGTGTGATTAAATAAATTCATTAAATTAAACATTAATTATATACTTAAAATTGATGTTAGTAAGAAAGGTGATTCTACTAGGTTTAGTGATTATGGGTTCCCTCACACCCACACTCTCTTCCCACCTGATGACTATACTCACCTTTATACATGATTATATTTCAAAAAACCTGGATAATTTTAGAGCACACATTTCCCAATAACCTCTAAAAAGAACTAAAAATCCACCTCATTCATAAGAAACAAATGGGGTAACACTTAATAGGTAGATCACCCAACTGATCTTATTTGGGAGATTATATATCTATTCATTCACCCAAACAACATAGTTGAACCATGGGTCAATATGTGATTAGCCACTAAATGAGGCTAATATTCATTTTTAATATACATAATATTCATGTTCTTTGTTATTCATAAACACCATTTTAGTGCATTTTACACTTTGAACATCATTTCACATTATGATTGTAATACCTTCTTAAAATGCACTATTATGTGGTACATTTTTTAACATCATTTAAAGTACCCAATTATTCATCTGATTTTAAGGAATTTAATTATAAATATTTTAATTTTATATTTTTGGAAATTGATCTACACTCCAATATGAACATGTTTCATTCAGGGATCAATGGAGAATTCATGGAGGATGATGGAGATATTTGGCAATGAAAGGAAGCAATTCTGGAGAAGGCAGATTGGACACCATCCCACTGATGAGACTGTGGGGCCCAACATAAAGGCCCCATTAATCCCAAATTTCGTGGGATTCTAGAAGACATGTGTATTAACAAATCAGTCTTCATGAGTTAATGCTAATTATTCTTCCATGGTGGTCATTTATGCGGCCCAATGTAGAGATACAATTCTGGGCCAGATTCTGCGGCCCAGAAAAACAGTACACCAATTTGAACATATCTCGGAATACGCAACTCCAACTAGGCCCAAATTTTACAGGCGGTTATCAGAGCTCCGTAGCTCCATATTCGTCTTCTATGGCCCACCCTGATTCGGACTTCTAGAAGGTCTTCCAGACGCGTCTGTTCGGTGAAGGAAAGCTGGATGCCACCTCGGGTCAAATGTGGAAAAGTTCAAATTCCACAAGCTTTCCACCACCTATGGCCTACCAATATTAATTGAGATACTTTGTACTGTTGGAGGCTCGACTCAAGGCTCCCAAAATTCCTATTTAAGGCAGTGGTGGTGAAGGAGTTGAAGATCTTGGATGCTTTGTTCAATTGTAATGTTATGCTGCATTTTTGTTGCCTAAATTTTGTCTTTCACATGTAAGTTGTTCAAATCACTTTAGTTTCTTAAAAAAAGTTCTTCTTATCCTCTTATTCTTTTGTTATTAATATCACTTTGATACCGTTGGATCAAGGTGTGAATTTATTCACACCAACCCTTGTGAAATTATTCACACAACGGTGGAGTGATCATTTTATTTTTGTTGTTTTCCTTACTTCTCCATTTCCTCCCTCATGAGTCTACTTTCCGCTTCCATTGAAACCATGGGATCAATGGAGGGCTAACCCACTTATGGGTTGATCCAAGGGAGTAGAAAGGGGCTGGATTGGATGTTATTTATCACCTAATTAATGTATAATCACTTCTTTAATTTGGATTTTTATTTGATGGTTTTTAAACTCCATCGTCCTTGTTGAATTTAAGGCCACACACTTCAAGTACTAATACGATCCTTTGCCTTGAAGTGCTCAAAACTTTGATCCTTCAAGTGTATAGGTGATTAGTATTAGAGGGTGTAGGCATTAAACCAGTAAGTGATGATGTTGTTTTATCTCCTTAAATAAACCCATCTCAAATTTAAGAAATTGAAATCATTAAAAAGAAAATACGTCTAATCCACTCCGAGCGATAACCTAGGATCAACTCATTCTTTTAAATTGAATCCACTTAAATCTATTAGATATCTTTAAAACCCATCTAAAATCAACCCAAAGTTGGCCACTTCATATCCAAAAATCCATCCCTTAGGTTGTGTATCTTAGGTATCTTCTTAGGTCTTTGTGGAATCGACAACCCAAGCTACACTACAAGGACCGTTCTACCCTTCTTCTCTTGGGTAAATTTGGGCGTGAACCAAATTTTGGCGCCATTTCCGGGGACCAAGTAAGTACCTTAGATCCAAAAAAAACCTTCTTTCCTCACCTCCATTCTTCTACTCTCACCCAAGATCTCTTATCTTGTCCCTTTCTCGCTTTTTTTTCGGCGCATGTCCGCCTACACCCGCGATTTATCAAACAGACTAGTTAGGGTGGAAAGTCCTAGGATAGGGGAGTCAAGTGCACCTAAGGGATTTCTTAAATCAGATTCAAATATTCTTGAAACCCCAAAGTCAGAACTTGAAACAAGTCCAATGGAGGGTCATCCATAAAATCAAATTGTAAACCCTGGGGGGAATCAAATGGGAAACCAAAACCAAGAAGCTCTAAACATAGGGAATGTAGTTGATCAAACCATGAACGACTACCTCACTCCAGCTTGTACCAATGCCCCCTCATGCATTAGACACAATTCCATTGGAGACACCAACTACATATTCAAACCCCATGTCCTAAACCACCTTCCAACCTTTCATGGGATGGAGTCAGAAATGCCATACCTTCATGTCAAAGAGTTCAACGACATTGTTGAAACCATGTGTCCCCCACATCAACTAGAATCCGCTAAGATGAGGCTATTTCCTTTTTCACTAAAGGATCGAGCTAAAAAATGGCTAAACAACTTGAGACCTGCATCAATCCACTCTTGGGACCAACTACAAAGAGAATTCTACAAAAAATACTTCCCTCATCACAAAACATTTTCACTTAAAAAGAGCATCCAAAACTTGTTTGAAAAAGAGGGAGAGTCATTTTATGAAACATGGGAGAGGTTCAAAGACACCCTAAACATGGTTCCACACCATGTGTTTTCCATACCTGAACAAGTGAGAATTTTCTTTGAAGGGTTGGGTCTGGGTAATAAACAATTCATTGACATGATGTGTAATGGAACTTTTAAAAACAAAGCCCCAAATGATGCTTACGAGTATCTGGAAAGTCTGGCTGAAGAAAACCAAACTTGGGGAACTTCACCTTATTCTGAAAAGCCACAAAGAACCACAGGAATTCATACACTTAGAGAAGAGTAAAGCCTTAGGGCTAAACTCGCAGCACTCTCTAGGAAGGTTGAAGAGATAGACCTTAGGAAAGTCCATGAAATCCAAAATGTAGACCTTGTTTGCACAATTTGTGACAAACATGACCATAAAACAGACAACTGCCCAACCATTCCATCCATCAAGGATGTTCTTCTAGGAGGAACCCCAGTGGAAGTCAATGCCCTAAATTTTCAAAAGCCCCAATACCAAAACACCTTCAATCCTAGGTACAATGACCACCCAGGCTTCCGATGGAAGGATAACCAACAACATAGCCAACCACAAGGGCAAAATCCTTACCCTCAACAGAACTACCAAACCCATAACCAGTTCCAAACCCAACCTATCCAATACCAACAGCCATCGGTCAATTTTCAACAAACCATCCCACCTCCAAAATATCCCCCTGGGATAAACCAACCTACTCAAGAACCAACCCAAACTATTCCACAAAGCCTACTAGAACAACTGTGCAAACAAATGGAGAGGATGAACTCGGAGGTATCTTCCCTAAAACAAGAACTTCAAACCATCAAAACAGTAAAGGCACCCATGCCTACTCAGGCGGTGCCATCCTCAACTTCAAGGGGAGAGTCAAGTTGTGCTCAAACAACTCATGAACAACTAAAGGCTGTGACTGTTTTAAGAAGTGGGAAATCAGTTGAGAAACCTGAAAAACTAATTCAGAACCCACCTGAAGATTCAAACTTGGATGAAAATTCAAATGAACCACAAGATCAAACTGAGGAAACTGATAACATTTTCAAGGAAACAACTCTTCAACAAACAACCCCACAACCTGCACCATTTCTTCAACGCATGAGGGGGAAACCCAAACCTGAACTGAGTGAAACATTGAGGGAAATCTTCTCACAAGTCAAGTTGAACATTCCTCTTCTCGATGCAATCCAAACCATACCTGCCTACTAAAAGTACCATAAGGACTTGTGCACTTTTAAAAGAAAATTTTCACATAAAAACCAAGTCCTTTTGGCTGCTAATGTGAGTACCACCATTCAAGGGACCATTCCTCCTAAGTTAAAAGACCCAGGTTTCCCTTACATCAATGTTGAACTAGGAGAGAGAAAAGTTGTCAAGGCCTTGTGTGACCTAGGTGCTAGTGTCAATCTCATCCCATATGCTGTGTACTGCCAGTTAGGCCTAGAAGAACTCCAACCCACATCTGTCACACTTCAACTTGCTGATCGTAGAATTAGGGTTCCAAAGGGGATTTTAAAGGACGTTCTGGTAAAGGTTGAAAACTTCATCTACCCTGCTGATTTCATTGTCCTTGACAACCATCCAAATTTAGGAAACAAGGAACAAACCCCAATGATCCTTGGTCGTCCTTTCCTTGCAACAATCAACTCTGTTATCCGAGTCCGAAATGGGAACATGACCATCACCTTTGGGAACATGAGTCTAGACTTGAACATCTATAATGCAAGCTCACAAATATGGGATGACGAGGATATTCATGAAGTAAACATGATAGGAAGCATTGATAATGAATCCATGGAACATCAAGGAATATTTGATGGATGTTTAAGTGAGGATGAGATTGATTTCCTTTTTTCATGTGAAGGAAGTTTATCTCCTTGGATTGAATCATTTTCAAATTACTCTTATGATGAAGTCTTAGGTTCAACGATCAGTGAAACCTTTCAAGAAACCAATTTCATAGAGAACCCTCTAAATTCCTTCCCTAAATTTGATCAAGCCAATCTAGTAGCTGAAACTTCTACATGTGAGGAATCAATCCAATCTGAACCTCTAAAAAAAGAAATTGATCATGATCCAATGTCCCAATCTTCTGCTAAAATTCTGAACCAACCTGATCTTGAATTGAAGGAACTTCATGTTGCACTAAAGTATGCCTTCCTAGGGGAAAATAAAACACATCCTATTGTCATTTCTTCTTCTCTTGAAGCCAATAATGAGAGGATGCTTCTAGATGTCCTTAGGAATCATAAGAAAGCCATTGGTTGGACCCTTTCTGATATTCCTGGGATTAGCCCACTTATCGGGACTCATAGGATTGTTCTGGAATCTGATTCAAAGCCATGTCGTCAACCTCAATGGAGACTCAATCCTAATATCATGGAGGTAGTAAAGAAGGAACTTCTGAAATTGTTGAAAGATGGTATCATATATCCTATAGCTGAGAGTGAATGGGTGAGCCCAATCCAAGTGGTTCCAAAAAAGGCTGGAATTACAGTGATAACCAATGAGGATGGAGAGATTTTTCCAACAAGGGTGAGTAGTGGATGGAGGGTCTGCATTGACTATAGGAAACTAAACTCATTCACCAAGAAGGACCATTTCCCCTTACCATTCATTGACCAAGTCCTTGAGAGAGTGGCAGGTCATGCCTTCTACTGTTTATTAGATGGGTACTGAGGGTACAATCAAATTGAGGTCTCCCTAGAGGATCAAGGGAAGACTACATTCACATGTCATTTTGGTACCTTTGCCTTCAAACGCATGCCCTTCGGGTTATGCAATGCCCCTGGAACCTTCCAGCGGTGCATGATGGGAATCTTCTCAGACATGGTAGGGGATTTTCTTGAGGTCTTCATGGATGACTTATCTGTGTTTGGGGATACTTTTGAGGGATGTCTGCAGAATGTGGAGAGAGTCTTGTCAAGATGTGAAGAAAAAAATCTGGTCCTAAACTGGGAAAAATGTCATTTCATGGTTAAAGAGGGACTTGTTCTAGGCCATCTGGTCTCGAGTAGGGGGATTGAAGTTGATAAAGCAAAGGTTGACATCATTAGTCACCTTCCATCACCCAAAACTGTCAAGGAAGTGAGGTCTTTCTTAGGACATGCTGGTTTCTATAGAAGATTCATCAAAGACTTTAGTTCAATATCCCGTCCCCTTTGTTCTCTCTTAGTAAAGGATGCTCTATTTGTTTGGACAGAAAGCTGTGAGGGTTCATTCTCAACCCTCAAAACCCCTCTCACCTCTCCTCCCATTATGAAATCTCCAAATTGGAACCTTCCTTTTGAACTTATGTGTGATGCCAGTGACTTTGCTGTTGGATCTGTGTTAGGACAACGTTGTGATAAAACTCTTTATGTCATTTCTTATGCAAGAAAATCTTTAAATGATGCCCAAATAAACTACACCACCACTGAAAAGGAGTTACTTGCTATTGTGTTTGCCTTAGAAAAGTTTAGGTCCTACCTCTTAGGATCACCCATCACTGTGTTCACTGACCATTCTGCACTAAAATACCTCTTCCAAAAACAAGATGCTAAGGCTAGACTGATTAGGTGGGTCCTTCTCTTACAAGAATTTTACCTCACAAGCAAGGATAAAAAGGGAGTTGAAAATGTTGTAGCTGATCACCTCTCTAGGATGGAATTCAAAGACAACTCAAATCACCTCTCTGTGTCTGATTCGTTTCCTGATGAACACTTATACTCTGTGAGTGACTGCCCTTGGTATGCTAACATAGAAAATTTCTTAGTGACAGGAGTCATTCCAAAATTCTTAGGGAATCAAGATCAAAGGAAATTCCTTTCTGATGTCAAGCATTATGTGTTTGATGATCCATACCTATATAAGTTCTGTCCTGACCAAGTTATTAGGAGGTGTGTGCCAGAATCCGAACAAGAGTCCATCCTAATGTTCTGTCATAGTGAGGCTTGTGGAGGTCACTTTTCCTCTAAGAAAACTTCTACCAAGGTTCTTCAATGTGGTCTCTTTTGGCCCACCCTCTCAAGGGACTCCTACACATTTTGTCAAAGCTGTCCTAGGTGTCAACAAGTAGGGTCCATCACAAAAAGGATTCAAATGCCTCTCACTCCAATATTAGTGGTTGAAATCTTTGACTGTTGGGGAATTGATTTCATGGGTCCCGTCCCAAACTCTAGGGGATATCTTTACATTCTCTTGGCTGTCGATTATGTCTCAAAATGGGTTGAGGCCATTCCCACAAAATCCAATGATCATCAAACTATGATTAGATTCCTAAAAGAAAACATATTCTCTAGATTTGGAATTCCTAGGGCTATCATAAGTGATCGTGGAACTCATTTTTTCAATCGTCCATTCTCATCACTCATGGAAAAATATGGAATTTCTCACAAAGTGTCCACTTCTTACCACCCACAGACCAATGGTCAAGCTGAGTTAGCCAATCGTGAAATTAAGCAAATTCTTGAAAAAACTGTCAACCCCTCTAGGAAAGATTGGTCTGAGAAACTCTTAGATGCTCTTTGGGCCTATAGAACTGCATATAAAACCATTTTAGGAATGTCCCCATATAGGTTGGTTTATGGTAAAGCATGCCATTTTCCAGTGGAGATTGAACATAAGGCCTTTTGGGAAATTAAGAAAATGGATTATTAACTCTCATTGGCCGGAACAAAAAAGGAAATTAGATCTCAATGAACTGGAGGAACTAAGGATGGAGGCTTATGAAAATTCAAGGATCAATAAAGCTAGAGTTCAAGCCTACCAATATAGGAATATCAAGGTCAAACATTTTGAACCGGGAAAACTTGTGTTCTTGTATAGTTCAAAACTTCATTTACATCCGGGAAAGTTAAGGTCTAGATGGTCAGGACCTTTCATAGTGCATCATGTATTCCCCCATGGGGAAGTAGAGATTCAAGATCCCACAAGTGGTCACATTTTCAAGGTCAATGGTCAAAGGTTAAAAACATTCGTTGAATCATTCAATAAACAGGAAATAGATGTTGAGTTAATTGATCCAATCTATGAACCAGGAAAAAATTGATATATTTGGGATCTATGTCGGGCTAACGACGTTAAATAAAGCGCTGCACGGGAGGCAAACCGTGGTTTTTATGTTTCTAATCTTTCTGAATAATCTTTATTTTTCAAATAAGATTACTTAATCATTTTTATATTTAAAAATAAAAAAAATAGACTTTTGAACTGTTCTTCTATTATGAGTATGGATGGGTACGAAAGAGGAGCACCATATTCATCCGTGTCACGTGGTGTGATCCTTGAGTAATACCTTACCCAGAAATTTAAAAAGAAGACAATGTATCATCAGTTTATTTTATTTTTATTATTCAATAGGTTAAGAAAAAAAAATTATACTAATAAAAAAAAAGTCCACACCATAGGCCGTGGGTCAAACCCCGTCACAACCGGAGAAGCCGCGGGGAATCGAACCCGGGACCGAAGGGAGACAGGGGCGCGCGCTTACCACTAACCTGCGGCTTCTTGTGCTACCTTATTCTATAATTTTTATATATATTCTTATATTTTACTTACTTTATTATATAAATATATATATATATATATATATATATATTTTTTGTTTTGTTTGTTTTGTTTGTTTTGTTTTTTTTCCTTTTTCCACTAGGGAACTTTGCAAGCGACATGGACATCAAAGGAATAAATTCGAGCAGCAAGAACTTCAAACTTCAACCACCAGGTGACTTAAATCCATAATCCTCATTTTCAATTTACTTTTTAAATTTTTATTCCCTGCCTCTAATCCTAATTTTTCATTTCTTCAAACACTGGGGACAGTGTTGTTTTAAGTTGGGGGGAGATAAAATAAAAAAAATGCTTTTGTGTCAAAAACAAAAATTGAATGATTTGAAAAAAAGTAAATGGAAGGAAAAATTCCTTTAACTTCGAACATGGTAATACACATTGCACACTTTGAAACTAAATATCAAATAATTTAGCATGCCCTGATTCTGATTTTAATCCTTGTATAATTTCATGAACATAGATTTTGGAAAGTGTGGCTGTCCAATGTGATATTTCATCGTTTATATTTTCATCCAAATAAAAAAAATGCCACAATGCACGTCCTCTAGACTGTGGGGTACTAATTTAAATTTTTGGGGTCCCATAATAAATAGCATAGGATGGTTTTATTTTTATGAATAATATGAGTATTCAAAAAAAATAAAAAAAATAAAAAAAATAAAAAAAAAATAAAAAAAAAATTGCGTGTAGAGCAATGGATTGATAAAATGCGAGGCTTTCGGCACTTGGGGATCGTGACTCCAGAGTTGTCTAGCCCTGAGTTTTTCAATATATCTCTATTTATGATAATATGACTTTGTTTTTGATTAAGTTAACTCGAGACGATGCCCGAGTATGTGGGCTTCACTTGGTGCCCTAAGGCCTTTGAGTCTGGGAGTCATCGGCAAAGTCTTGCTACATGGGTTAATTTGATTAATTGCAATCTCAATTACTATAGCAATATTGCAAAAAAAATCAACAAAAGAGGGGTGAAGAATACTCATATTAGGATTAAATGTGATTCCACATAGCGCTTCCATGATTTTCCCCTTGAATGAAAATGAACCCCCATATCTATTGTGATTCAAAACACATCATTACACCTAATTGAGTTGGATGAAGAATGATGATGGATTTGATCAAAGGAATGGTCTTGGGATTGAGATTTGCTTATGAAACTATCTCGTATTAAAATATTTTGATGGGTTTCATGATTGTTTGGTATAAGGTTTTTTGGTGATCATTGTGTATTAAAATTTTTTTGGAAAAGGGAATTCAAATTTCATTTTTGATGAGATATATTTTGCTCGGGACTAGCAAAACTCAAGTTGGGGGGTGTGATTAGCCACTAAATGAGGCTAATATTAATTGTTAATATACATAATATTAATGTTCTTTGTTATTAATAAACACCATTTTAGTTCATTTTACACTTTGAACATCATTTCACATTATGATTGTAATACCTTCTAAAAATGCACTATTATGTGGTACATTTTTGAACATCATTTAAAGTACCCAATTATTCATCTGATTTTAAGGAATTTAATTATAAATATTTTAATTTTATATTTTTGGAAATTGATCTACACTCCAATATGAACATGTTTCATTCAGGGATCAATGTAGAATTCATGGAGGATGATGGAGATATTTGGCAATGAAAGGAAGCAATTTTGGAGAAGGCACATTGGACACCAGCCCACTGATGAGACTGTGGGTCCCAACATACAGGCCCAATTAATTCCAACCATCGTGGGATTCTAGAAGACATTTATAGGAACAAATACCTATTCAGGAGTTAATGCTAATTCTGCTTCCCTGGTGGCCATTTATGCGGCCCAAGTTAGAGATACAATTCTGGGCCAGATTCTGCGGCCCAGAATAATAGTACACCAATTTGATCATATTTCGGAATCCACAACTCCAAATGGGCCCAACTTTTTCAGGTTGTTAGCAGACATCCGGATCTCCCTTTTCTTCTTCTATGGACCACCCTGATTCTGATTACTAGAAGGTCTTCCAGACGCGTCTGTTCGGTGAAGGAAAGCTGGCTGCCACCTCGGGTCAAATGTGGAAAAGTTCAAATTCCACAAGCTTTCCACCACCTATGGCCTACCAAAATTAATTGAGATACTTTTTACTGTTGTAGGCTCGACCCAAGGCTCCAAAAATGCCTATTTAAGGCAGTGGTGGTGAAGGAGATGAAGATCTTGGATTCTTTGTTCAATTGTAATGTTATGCTGCATTTTTGTTACCTCAATTTTGTCTTTCACATGTAAGTTGTTCAAATCACTTTAGTTTCTTAATAAAAGTTCTTCTTCTCCTCTTATTTTGTTGTTCTTAATATCACTTTGATACCGTTGGATCAAGGTGTTAATTTATTCACACCAACCCTTGTGAAATTATTCACACAACGGTGGAGTGATCATTTTATTTTTGTTGTTTTCCTTACTTCTCCATTTCCTCCCTCATGAGTCTACTTTCCGCTTCCATTGAAACCATGGGATCAATGGAGGGATAACCCACTTATGGGTTGATCTAAGGGAGTATCAATGGGATGGATTGGATGTTATTTATCACCTAATTAATGTATAATCACTTCTTTAATTGGGATTTTTATTTGATGATTTTTAAACTCCATCGTCCTTGTTGAATTTAAGGCCACACACTTCAAGTACTAATATGATCCTTTGCCTTGAACTGCTCAAAACATTGATCCTTAAAGAGTATAGGTGATTATTATTAGAGGTTGTAGGCATTAAATCAGTAAGTGATGATGTTGTTTTATCTCCTTAAATAAACCCATCTCAAATTTAAGAAATTGAAATCACTAAAAAGAAAATACGTCCAATCCACCACGGGCGATAACCTAGGATCAACTCATTATTTTAAATTTAATCCACATAAATCTATTAGATATCCTTAAAACCCATCGAAAATCAACCCAAAGTTGGCCACTTCATAGCCAAAAATCCATCCCTTAGGTTGTGTATCTTAGGTATCTTCTTAGGTCTCTGTGGAATCGACAACCCAAGCTACACTACAAGGACCGTTCTACCCTTCTTCTCTTGGGTAAATTTGGGTGTGAACCAATATGATTGAGTGATTATGGGGAAATAGTGGCTCAGTTGAAGAATAATACATAAAAAAGGATGATCGGAACCATTACCATCTCTCATACATGTTGTCTCTGAATTATAAGATTATGAATTTTTTTTAAATGTATTTCTTAAAGACTTAAAAATATCATATCATCACTCTCAAAAAAACCCTTGGGTTAGATCTCCATGATCTTGGATGTAACATAATGCCCCTCCTCATTATCTTGAATTGAGGTGAAGGTGTTACGTCGTCTTAAGAGGCAATCCTAAGGTACAAAATTTTATAAATTAATGTCAAGGGATCAGTCCAAGTTGGGGAATGATTTTCCCTTGGAATAAAAATAACCAACCAAATGTTCCTTTATTAAAACCCACTTACCAACTACATGAAGTATGTCAATAAAATATACCACAACCAAACCACAATAATCTAAAATCAGAGTTCTAAGCTGAAGACTAAAAAATAAAAAATAAAGAATCTATGACATAACTCCATATCTTCACACCACACCCCATGATCTAATCACCACAACACATCCCAAGTATCATGATGCACTACCGAAGAAGTAAGATGCCTTACCTTTACCTTTGTCTCAGAATACATAATCTGTAAATGTACCAAAGTAACAAAGCAGGTAGGTGAGTATTAATACTAAGTAAATTTTCCCCAAATGAATTCCCTACAAAAATTACTGGGATAGAACAAGTTATCACATTTATATAAAACAATTTATATAAATACATTAACATAGTTCAACATTTCCCAAAAAGAGAAAAAAGTTATCACAGGAAGTTTTCCAAATAAAAACATTTCCATGGAAAGAAAAAAAATAATTCATTAATCGTTTTTCTCATTCCAAATTGGTATAACATATTTTATCGTGTGTGTACCCATGCATATCTCAACAATACTCACAATTATACCACACAAAACACACAATATACACAATATAAAAAATTATACGGTTACTTTAAGATGGGGAAACATTCACGTACAACCCGTCTCCACCATGGTGTGGGACTTCACACCCAACACCATCCCCTTTTATGATAAAACTTTCATAACCACAACCTTTATGGATATTATATCATGAATACCACACCCCCCATTTAAAGCATACATAACCATTTAATCCAAAAAACATGCCAAAAAAAAATTACCAAAATCAAAACCACATGCCAATTAACATTTACCAAGATAATATCAACCAATACATGCCAAGGCATACTACCCAACAATTTACCAAACCAAAAAAACCTTTAATCCAATCATCAAATTCAACAACATGCCAAGACCACTTCAATTAATCACCCATTTATTGAAAACACCCTTAAGACATTATCCACACCAAATCACATTCCAATAAAACAATTTTTTTTAAAACAAAATTTATGAACCATTTCCTTAAACTAAACCAAGAAACCAATTATAAAATTAACATTTTAAAATAAAAAAAATAACATTTCACCCCAATAATCCATTTTACCCAAAATCCACAAATCATCACAAAATGGGTTTCAATCAATCATCACACATTATATTCATAATCAATTTCACGAAATTTATTGAAATTTATCATTCTATTTCTAGAAAAATCTAGTTGAGAGGGATTCCACCTACCTTAGGGTTTGGAAAAATTTTCCCCCCACAAAACCACTACCAATACTGATTGAAACATCCATAGAATCTCCTTAGATTACTTCCTCTAACATCAAGAAGCCCAAACCTCGTCATTTTAGACAAAAACCCCGGGATCTACATGTGATCTGAATTAGATCTTGGAAACCCTAAGAGAGAGGGATGTAGATATAGATAGAACAAGAACCTACCAAGTAGAGAAACTTACCAAGGGAGTATCACCTTTAAATAACCGTGAAAACCCTTCAAATTTCGTTCAAAATGGGTGGGGGAGCCTCCATAACCCCTATGAATAATGAATCCTAAGTTTGGTTAATCTGAGAGTAAAACTGAATGTTTTTTGGAAAATAATGAGCCCAATAATTTTGAAAAAAATTCTTTTTAAGCCGCACATAGTATATTGGCATGGTTAGTTAAACTATGTGCTAACTGTGCATCTACTAATATAAAAAGGGTTCCCCGCATGGTTAGCTTACGTGGTTATAGAAACTATGTGCTAACCATGAAAAATCACACTATATGATGTGGCATGGTTTACTTATGGTGTCCTCATAGTTTGTAAAAAGTTCACCTTAATTGTGTCCTATTTCCCTTGCTTCTTTATCCCCTTACACGGTTTCATTCAAGTGTTAAACAGTTTTCACTAACCCTTCACCCTTTTAAAAGAAACAATACCTTCCCAAAACCCTTCCAAAATCTACCAATCATTACCCAACCACTTTATACACATAAATATCATAAAAAATGGTTAGATACCTCAAACTGGGGGTGCTACAATGATGTAAATATCATGATATGAAAGTGAACAATAGATGATATGAAATCTTGAAAAACTAAACAAAATGATTTATGTTCTTGATATAAAAAGATATAGAGGCTAAAACTAAATCAAATCCATTTATGAAATTCCAAGTATAGAAAAACCCTATACCTTTATTTTTACCACTTTTATACTTAGATTCCCCTCAAAACCTCTTTTATACCATGCATCGAGCAATGAAATTTATTTCTCATGATTCAAATATTCCCTTCCCATTGGATATTTTACATGTTTTCAAATAATTATGCATTTATTTTTAATATAATTAACTTAGGAAAAAAAACACCCATAATCAATCTCCAGACATCTTTGGGAAGAATCTTCCGATAATGTGTTTCACTATAAAAAGTGGATTTTTTGTGAACTTCTTAACTCTATTTAGTTAGAAAAATATGAATTTTGAATTTAATTTTATGTCAAGCAATTATTTCTATATATAAAAATAATATTTAATATTATATGGGAATCATATAATATTTAATAAAATTTTCTTCTTAGAATATGGGACATAGAGGTGGTATGGAACATGGATTTCCCTTTTTGTTAATTTTATACAGTTTTTATATATGATATTTTATTCTAGTGTGAGTGATACGGTACATGGATTTATTCTTATGAGATGTGGAGATAATTCATAGAATCTCTCAAACAATGTATCTAATCCTTTATTAAGGGGTGGTGTGGTGGGTTAATCCTCTATGAGGTGGATAAATTTAGTCTAAATTGGGACCTTGTATCTCGTGTTTAGTTTCACATGAGTTATACATGTGGTGGATATTCTTACACAGCACTCACCCCATTAAGTTTAATCACACTAATGTTATCTTCATTCATGTTTAATCTCACACTAATGTTATTTTGATCACACATAGTGCATATTTTAAAGGTTAATCTCATGAAGAGGATATTTAATCTTATGTATCCTTTATAAAATGTGATTTAACATCATGAAACTATACATTTAAACTAAAAATCAACAAACACTCAAAAATCAAGTTTTAATTAATCATTTAATATTATAAGATTAATTAAATCCTTAAATATATCAAATTATCTAATTTAACATTAAATTAATAAAATAAAAAAAGTTTTACAAAAAAAATCAAGGAATGCATTTGGTCAAAATATTAAAAAAATTGAATAAATCAATTAAAAATAATTTACAACAAAAATATTTATAGTAACTACACTCATTTCATAAATTAAAACAATGTTGTTAATTCCCATGAATTTTATAATAATAAGGGGGTTTAAATCATGATTTTTAATGAAAAAATTATCATGATATATGTTATATCACTCCCCCACACTTATTATTTAACATTATTGTAAAAATTGTATATTGTAGTGAAATAAAACATCTCAATACAATATTGGAATTAATTTTCAATTTTTAAACCCTTGGAAATATAATTATTCATATATAAAACAAAATTCCCAAATTCTTCACCATTTATAAAAATTTATTCAATCACATGTTAATACCCAAAAACATTTTCACCCACCATCCTTGAAATTCAACTCTATTCACTGAAAGAATTTTGTGTAAGTATTTTCTCATTCTTGATTTCATGCATTATTTACATAGTCTTTAATCCATTTTATTTTCTTTAATTCACAGAGCTACAAATTTTTGTTAATCGTGAGTTATTTTTCAGGTTCATTCTATGAGTTAAGGTGGTTTGTTCATATTTGAAAAACTAAGGTATAAATATTATTCTTGACTATTTTGGGGACTTTATATGATTTCAATTATTATGGAACTCAATAAATATTAACCACTAATTCCCCAATTAAATGATTATATAATACCAAAATTTAGCTCAATAATATAGGTTTACATAACCTGATACTACGGTAAATGATTCTTCCTCTTCTATCAATTTATTTTTTATTTTTTATTTTTTATTTTTTTGTATAGATTATTTTTCAAACTCATTTTTTGGGAAATAAATAGGGATACAATAAATAAAATGAGTTCTGTGAACTCTCCTTCCCATGATAATATGAAGCACCCAAACATCTTCCAAATAATGAAAAAAAATTCTCCCATAAATCCCAAAAATAGCCATCTCCCCTACACTTATCTCACAAATAATCATGTTCTTAAAAGTTAGGTATGTGAGGATTTTTTTTATTATAATGTGCCTACCTAATAAATTCTTGGATTCTAGGGGGTTTAATATAAAGGTAATATATAATGGAAGTCTTAAATAGAGGCTGAACTTCAAAATGAATTTTCATAGTCGTGCCTCAACCATTTTGGAAATAACTCATTATATATAATAGATTTTGAAGAAATATAAAATAATGCTTTAGATCATATTGAATTCCTTATGAATCAAGATAAAAATATAAATGTAATAATATTTCAAAATGGTTTAAAAACCTCCCAAGTTTGGGACAAAAAAATTATATTGGACTTTTGCATATGAGTTTCACATTTGATCAATGTTTATTAAATGTTCACATTGGAAAATAGTGATTAAAAATCATTACATTTTTAATTTAAATCCTTAGAGAATAAAATGAATCATTTTTACTAAAAAATTTCAAGATGATTCAAAATAACCAAGGTATTTATTTAAAACCAAAATAAACACTAAAAAATTCAAAGGAATCATGAAATTTCATAGTATTATAGAACCATACCCCCCCTCCATCCATATATTTTCAACTATTTTTTATCAAATAATGATCATAGTAGTATTGTACATAGAATATTAATTGGGAAAAAAATAAATTAATGTGAAAGGGTAGTACAACATGGTAGATATTTTTGAATAACACTCATTAATAGATCATTGATGTTCCTAGTATTGGTGACTTCTATAAAAAATGTATAATAAAGAAATGATAATACATGATTATCATTATTAGATAAAAATTAAAAAATAAATAGAAAATGGAAGAAAGGGATTGCATTACACCTCCAAGCAAGTGTTATATGTTTACTTAAATTAGATAAAAGGTGACAATTGTCACTTAATATATATTGGCGAATGTTATTTGTGAGCTTTAAACCACCACATAATTTTCCTTATAATATACATATGATTTTATTTTTTGGGGAGAACCCCATGAAATGAACTCTTCATTCCCCCCTCATTGAATTTTTACTTTAAGTATACTTTTATATGTGGGAATTGAATATAGGGTTAAACCCGTTCCTTCCCAACTTGGGGATTTGTGACCACTAGTTTTTCATATATAATTGTATTTTTTTTGTAAATTTTTTCTTGATTTATATTTTATTCATTTGAAAATAACATTTCACCAACATATTCATATGATTTGGTGTGCCACACTTCAAACCCATCAAACGTTTCTTTAAACCTTACAACCTTGGTCTCTTTATTAATATCCATCAAATAATACATGAATGGTATTGAATATAAATTTATAGAGTATTTGAGGTTATAATATAATAGATCATGTAAAAAATTAGGTAAATGTGGATAATGATCATGTCTCTCTATATTATATTCTCACCTTTCTTCTTCTCTACACAAGTCGTCTTATAATCTTTCTAAAGTAGTGGTCAACAAACACTCCATATTTTATTCAAAACTCACTTTCTATCTTTATCCACATTCTTATATGGAAAAATCAAAAAATGTTAAATTTATATTGTTAAATCAAGGGGTGTTATTTCTCAAATGAACTTGAGAAAAGTTAAAGATAAATAGTCATGAAGTTTTTCATCTCACATGAATGTTATTTTGGATTATCTTTATCTTAAAATAATTCCTCTAGGAAATTTTTCCTAGGAGTGAGTTGTGAATTATTTATATTCATTATTCCACGTATAAAGTTGATAAGGACATATGATATAATGTGGATTCTTCTTCTAGTAGCTTTCTACTTCACTGCTTGTTGGCTCATTAGAGCACAAATCATGGAAGTGATACAGTCCACTTACACCTCAATGTTTTCTAACTCCAGCTTTGGTTAGTAAAATCCTACATTTTTCTCTAGTTAATTATAAAAAGGGGTTAATTTACTGGTAAATATACTGGTCAAATATTTTATTGATTAAATTTTGAATCACTTCTCAAGAATCTATCTATGATGGATACATATCCTTGAAACTCAAATGGGAATACATGAGGTATACTCAAAGTAAAAAAAATAAAATTTAATAAAATTAATATAGATAATTACACCAATAAAAAAATTTAATGATCACCTATCACCCCAGTAATTAAGTTAGTGATGAGAGGTTGTTATAGAAATCACAAAAAATAGATTTTTTAACCCTTAAAATTTAATTTGGGATATAATGAGATCATTTCATTAAGATAAATACAAAAACTCTCACTATATAATACCTTTATTAAATTTTTTAGTTTTTAATTTGTTTTAAATCCAAAAAATAAAATTCTTGTTTATGATGAAATAATATTAAAAAAAAATTAAAAGGCCACACAGAATCAAAAGAGATGTTAGACAGAAAGTTTTTTCTCCTACAGTTTAGTGTTTATTGGTTCATGTACTTCCATGATCTCCTATGAACCAATTAACAAGATATCCCATATGAACATTCATCTTCCACTAAACATAAATCATGTGAGTGAAAAACATTCCCAAGAACCAGTCTACTATACCAAACCTCCCGCTCCTTCATAAGAAACCAGTGATATAACACTCAAATGATACATCACACCACTAATCTTCCAAAGAATCTCTCATCACCATTCATCACCCAACCATCATATCTACACCAAAGTCCAAGATATCTAGTTAATAAATAGGTAAAGGTATAAAAAAGGAGTGTATTATTTTAATAATAAAATATATTAGAACATAGATAAGAATCGTATTCACAAACCTTTTGTCCATGTTTTCTTGAAATACTTAGTGTATGAATTTAATGTTGAATTGATTACATAAAAACAAAGGAATCCCATATCACCTCTCCCAGAGAAAACCAAGATTTATCTCTCTATGATCAATAATTTGAAGATAAATATATGAAAATATAATATAGATAAGAAGAAAACATAAACAATGAAAAGTAGACAAATTTATTCTTAATATAAAGAAAATAATAAAACAAAAAACCTAAACTAAATCAACACCATTGTTGAATGTCGATGGGATTGAATCCCCTATAATGTAATTTCTTACCTACTATATACATAGATTCCGCTAAAAATATATTCTATAATGTAAATAAATCCATAGAAATCAATTCCTATTATATTTCCCATGACTAGTGACATCACTAATATGGGAGGGATAAATCAGCAATGCCTTCTTCTTTTTATGAACATTCTTTTTTAATTAACCTTTTCAACCATCTATAGCTCTGATCCACTCCTCTTTATTCCTCTTAAATATAATTTTATATAAATAATTTAAATGGAACAATACAAAAAGTATTTTTATGGTTTAACCTTGAATGCCTAATCTTTTCAAGGTATATTTTGTGTTTTGAGTCCTGGTTTCTCCACAATGAATCCCTTTAGTACCAACAAAATATTTCTCCCAAAACGTTTGGAGGAAAACTGTCAAAAGTATTAGTATATAATCTCTTGAAATATCCAATATTTAAGTGAAATTAGTATCTATCTCTTGATGGGTTCTTTAAAATGGCATCCCGACAGTTGAATTCATTTCCCAAAAAACATCTTCCCACCTCTCCTTCGGATTTATACAATATCCCTAGATTGTTTTTCAAGGGTCTACCCAAAACTCCATATTAGGATAGGTCTTATAATTCTTCTAAAATGGTATACAATCACCCATTTTATACTTCATGTATTCACACCATATTTTCTTAAGGATCATATCATATTGATCAATGTAAATCCTACCAATATAACAATATCATGGGTAGTAATAAGTGGATCCTACTTCTCATCACCTTCTGGGATTCAACACAACATCATTCGTATTGGATTACTTATCCTCATTCATTAATTCATAAAAAATTATTGAATTAAATTTATTTACCTTTCTTACCTTTATTCATTATAAAGGTGTTCCCTGATATAGTCTACTTCTTTATATTATTGATACAAATATAATATGAAGTATTAGTAAAATAAAATTCTAACTAACAACTTCATTCTCTTTGCCAAAAAATATATATTCCCAGATTTCTTCATAATTATTCTATGAATATTATTTTTATAATATTTTAGAATTGATCATCCTTAAATCTAAATTAGTAATTCTCATATTTTAACACATTTAATCCACTCATCCAAATCAATTTAAGGCCCTAAAATATTAATTAATACTCAGCTTTAAATATCCGATCTAATATTGGATTATTATGATCTTATTCTTTACAAAAAACAAATGACCATAATATCCTCTAAATTATATATATGTCTATGTAACTTTATCATGGGAAATTCCTCATTCTATATTGAACTCTTCTCAATATCATGATTTTTCTTAATTCAATTTACTTATCCTTAATCATAATAATTTTCATTAATTTTAATGCTTATTTACAATTAAGACTAATGTTTTCATCGAATATTTTAAGTCTCTTTTAGAATATATACTTATTAAAATATAAAATTTTAAGGTTTTTATAAAATATTGAAATTCATAAGATCTTTTAATTTTTATTCTAAACATGTGGATAGATCTACTTCATATTACATTAAGGTCATATTTAATCTTAATGTCAAATACTCTTCCATTTGTATGACTTTTGTTGTGTTAAGATTATTGTGAATTCATAAGACTTATATTAATGTTGTATGATAAATTCATATACTTAGAGTTTTAAAGACAAACATTTTCCAGAATTCATATAAAATTATCACCAAGTCGTAAATTGAATTTGACACTATTAGAAATTGTTGTTATACCCAAGGACTTGTACCAACGGCTTTGGAAAAACTGTTTGTATAGGTACCTTATACATTCCCAATTCCATATTTTTTTCCAAAAACACTGTTATAGGTCCCTTATGCATATCGTATATCAATTATTTTATAAATTTCATTGTAATATTACCCTTATAAAAAACCTATACTGGCGGTTTTGAAAAAACCAACAGTAAAGGTCCTTTATAAATAACCTTTTGTAACTGTTTTCGAAAAATAATTGTTATA
The DNA here is from genome assembly GCA_963277665.1 of Viscum album. Classification (NCBI taxonomy): domain Eukaryota; kingdom Viridiplantae; phylum Streptophyta; class Magnoliopsida; order Santalales; family Viscaceae; genus Viscum; species Viscum album. Next base: position 952,144,237 of record OY728143.1, on the reverse strand, counting down.
TGTCCCTTATACATACCTAATACCAATGGTTTTGGAAATACCATTAGTATAGGTCCCTTATACATACCTTATAACAATGGGTATCCAAAAAAATTGGTATAGGTACCTATACCAAAGGTTACCAAAACCATTGGTGTATGTTACCACTTTTTTATCAATTATTTTGTCAAATAACATTAAATACATAAAAAAATTATTTATTTGTAAATATAAATATACATATTTATCAAATTATATTCAAAAATTCATTGTACCTTAGTTTTTAGATCATTGAAATATAATTGAGAGGTACTGGGTTAAAATCCTAGCGATTTTTTATATTACTTATACTAGTGATTTTGCAATACCATTGGTATATGTACTTCATGTGGACTATACCAATGGTTTTGGAACCATTTTCATAAATCAAATAAACCAAAATTTTTCCCAAAACCATTGTTTTAGGTCTATACTAATATAAACATATCTATTGTCTATCCAAACCATTGGTATAGGCTATACCAATGGTTTGGGGGCATGTACCAAAAGTTCCAAACAATTAGTATTGGATTTTTTCTAGTAGTGGTCATAAATTCTAGTAAATTTGTACTTTGATTCATTATCATCTAGATCAAAGTCATATTATTATTAAAAAAAGTTATATTCTCTATAACCTTTCCAAATTTTTTCCCCGGGTCCAAATTAAAGACATATTCAAATGACGTTAAGGGTTCTTTAAAGAAATAACATCCCATATAAATCAATAAAAATCTACTTGAAACACCTATAGGATTTTTTCAAAACTTATTAAACTTTTTCAACACCATTCCAATTGACTTGAAATATATAAGTACTCAATGTAGAGTATTTAAAGAATATCTTTTGGATCCATGATTCCAACCTTACTTTATCATTTATGATCTTTCATTTAAGTGTGTTTCATCTTTTATTTCCTCTTCTAAAATACATAGATTCACAAGTAATGATACCGAAAGATCAAGATAACTTCTCAAATCTATTAAAAAATTAAATTGTGTATACTACATCTATATAAGAATTTTTTTCTAGATTTAGTATACAACTCATTTCATTCTTCTTCCAAATTCTTATAGTTGTGGTAGGAAATACTTCTCAGCATTACTACTTGTCTTAGATGTAACTCCCTGACCCCAATTACCCAAAGTCTGTGGATTATTACATAACATCTGCATGATCACAAGGGATCAAATCCCGAAATACCGATCCGTTTAGTAGCCTTGGAAGTACTAGAAACATTCATAAGTTTTACATCACATTATTAAATGAAAAAAACATCAACAATTTCTCCATTGACCACATTCATATCCCTTAGAATATCCCTGTAGGTCAGTCATAATATAATTTTTTGCATACTGGGAAAAAAACATAGAAAGGGGTGAGCTTAGATGCTCAGTAAGGATAACAATATAGTGGAAACTTTCATAAATAAGTATTAACATTTATGGCAATGTATAAGACTAAAACACAAGACTTTTAAACATAATCTTCTTCATAATATGGAAAAGATAAATCAGATAATGTCATTTAATTATTCACATGGATATTCTAATAGTTGAATAATAACATGTAATATCAATAAACAATTTTATAATGATGGAATGGATAATATCGGACATCATAACCACACAGTCAAGGCCTCGTACCAAGACTACAAATAATATTTTATTAAGGCCTTGTTCCAAGACACTAGTTTGTCTTAGGAGACCTACCGATGTGTTGAGGCACTACATCGGGCTCCACCCGTCTCTTACTATATCCAATGCATTCCTCGTATGAAATGGTTTAAACATAACATAAACATTCATATTAAAACTATCATATAAAATGTTAATACATTAACCATAAACCGTGAATGGTATAAAACTAGAACATTCACAGAAAAAAATATCCTAACTCATTCAATTCAATATGGAAGATTGTATTATAATAAATCAACCTCAATCAAGAATAATATATAGTAAAGGATGTTGACATAGATGAAAATGATCTGTAAAACTCTTTGAGAGAAAGATCCCTTTTTCATGAAATAATTTTAAATGTCATGTAATTTATAAATGATGTTATTTATAAGATATTTCTGAATCAAAGTTTCCCATACGACTTTGAAACTTTTGAAAGGAATTGACATTTTGAAACATTCATGTTCATATAAATAAATCCTTAAAATAATTTTTAAAACATGGACATTAATGAGAATGTTTTAAAAGAATAAATATTTAAAACTTTTAAAATGATGTTTTAGTTAAAGAGTCCTTCAAAACGAATCCTTTTTAAAACTCTTTTATGAATCATGAACATGCATAATAAATATGTCCCAATAAAAACTTACACAAAAACAATCTCGGAAAATAATGAGATTGAGGAATTAACCCTTACCTTGTACTTTTCCTAAGTCTATGGTATGTTAATCTCTTGTATAATAGTTAAAACATTATTATTAAATTATAAAATAATTATATAGATAAATATGATATCATATATGATCCTCTATTTTTTCTTTGTTAATAATATTTTATTAGTATCATCATTTCGGGTGTTCACTGATCCATTTTCCTTTATATGCTTGGTTAGATAAGCCATGTTTTCTATGGATAGGATGTATTAAATTCATATCCAGAATGATATTAAGTTCATAAACATTATTTTTAATCATAAAATGAAAATTATTCTTGAATGATTACGATGGGGAATGAATCTCGTCGCGTTCGTGGAGACGGTAATCTATACGTACGCACGAGCGACAATATCATTAAATTGATGGTGAAATCATATTTAATTTGATGTTATATCATATATAAATAATCATTAACATGTTATATTTATTATTTAAATCAGTTTTGAACATTATTATACCCATCCAAATAATGATTTTTTTGAATAACGAACTACACCACAACGTGGAGATTGTAAGTTGTACATACACACGTATGGTGACTTTTTAATTAATAGGATTGATATAATAATGAATATGGTTGTAGAATAATTATAATAACCTAAAAATATGTAGGAGTTACTGGATTAATTATTTTTGTATGGAAACAACAAAGAAAGAGGAAGTGGAAGAAGAAAAGAACTTAAAAGAGGGTGGTGAAAGTATTACCTCTTCTTTGAGTGTTTCCTTTTGAGTTGATCAAAAGGGATCCTTAGGCTGGCTTTATGATCAAATTAAGGACTCTAAATATATGTGAGGGAAATTTTGAGGATAGTTGGGAAAGGTTTGGCCGTTCCAAATGGCTTTGGAAGTATGATTTTTAGAGAAAGGGAAGTTCCCTTTTATAAGAGAGGTGATGGTCACTTTAGGAAAAGTTTAAAATATTATTTTATTATAAAATAATTTTCGGTTTCTAATGGATCCAAATTGATTAATTTCGAATCTAAGGTGGGGGTGGGTCAAAATCCTTTCAACCAATATGTTTTAGAAAAGTTTATATTACCATATTAACCTTATCTTTAAGATTTAACTATTAGTTAAATAGTTTAACTTTTATCGTGTCTTCTTGTATTATTACACTATATGGTTAATACAATTTCTCTAAACTTCCAAGAGAACCTCAAATGGTTCATTAATGAAATATATAATATTATTTAAGCCCTTTTTACTAACCGTATATTTTTATAAATATTATATTATTTAGGGATATAATATTTGTTTTAAAAACTCATTTATATCAATTTTGACACTATTTAGTATTTGGTTTTTGTGAAAGTCATCAAAACTTCATTAATTCAAAAAAGATACATTTAATCAACTCTAAAATGACATATTCACCTATAAAATTCGTTTATGTCACAAAAACTTTGAAATTATATTTATTTTAATATTTATAATACCAATTATTTGATTCTTTCATTAATAAGATAATTACTCCAGCATCATTGTGTCGTTAATAAATTCAATTATTTAATGTCTAAAATTTATAAATAAAAAATAATGATCTATTAATTATTTTTATCCTTTTAATGAATATTTATAGTCGAATTTGTCTTAGGTATAACCCTATATTAAAAATGGAATATTTATTAAACTTTGAATTTAACACTTTTAACTCTTATTTAAATAAAATAATAATAAATGTCATAATCTAATAAAATTGGGCCAAAAGGATCATATTTTATTCCAAAGGTTTTTATCAGTCTAATTACACTTATCCAATACAATTAAGACTTGTGTTAGGGTAATTATAATAACATTTTTACCTTTAATTACCCAATTTACTTTTAACTGTGGTAAATAAAAGTCAAAAGTTACTATTCAAAAAATATTATTTTCATCTTATTGAACAAAATTTTACTTACTAATGTAAACAGTTTCTCTCATATTTTTTAAATTCAACTCACAAAAGCAGTAAAATAAGTTTTCAGAAAATTTTCAAATGCTCCTAGAGGTGGGTAAAAGACGGTAAAAAGTTCAATAAAAATATATACATCTAATTTTTTTATAAAATGACTCCAATGAATTAAATTGAACTTATATAGGTATTATATATCTATTTTAATATAAAATAAATTATATTAAAATAAATAAATATTGAAATAAAAAGACGGTTTTAAACTATAATGTTGTGTTTTCACTATTCATCAAAAATTGAATGTTTTCATAAAAATACTAAAAATTCACCCTAAGATAATTTTGATATTTTTAATTATAAAATGAATTCTATTTTACTAAATTAAAAACATAGAATTTTCATTAATTAATTTAAAATTAATTCGAGTTGCCAAAACCAAAAAGTGGGTTTTAAAAAAAACTTTCAAAATATTGACATGTGATTATGTAAAATTGAAATGTGGAATTACTTATAAGGACCTACATTGTATTAAATGATAAAAAAATAATCTAATTAAACTTCAAAACCATTCAAATGTAAAATTTTAAACTATAAATTATTTTGATTAAAAACGTTTTTTTCCATTAAAATTTAGCATTTTTCATTATTCAACAAAATATGAAAGTTAATAGAAAAACACGAAAAATTTATCCAAACTAAATTTCTATGTCCGACTTCTAAAGAAGAATTTTATTTCATGAAATTGAATATATAAAAATGTCAAATATTGGTTTTAAAAAGGGTTCACCATTAAAAGGCGTTAAAAATGCATTTTCTGAAAAATACTTTCTTTATCTAGAAAATCGAATTTGTTATTATATTATGTCTAAGAAACACATAATATGGATGTTAAAATTATATGGAATATATAAAATTCAAAATTCGGTTAATACTAATCATAACCGCTTTTGAATGGCTAGTTTGGTAAGTCGTGGTGCGCTTGAACTCAGTATTGCATTTCTTACAGGTTATTAAATTCCTTTGAAGAGATAACATGCTATGAAATATTAGGGTGTTATAGTATAAATACAACCTAACTCTCCATTTTTCACATTTAAGGGATGCTACATAAATATATCCAGTCAATCGCATGAAGAATCAATAGTAAACTCTCTTTTTCATTTATAGTGGAAAAAAATCACTCAACTCCTCCATACTTCTCCAACACATATTGATAGTTTTCTACCATTGTATAAGCCTTCGTGATTGATATTAAATTCACTATACACATGGGATATTTAATATCCCCTTTCTATTTTTAGTAATACTATTAATCCTCTTTTTCAACATGTGTAATTTTTATTCTCCACATTATGGATAATAAATAAAACTAAATATTGGGTATTTACCTCACATATTAACTCATTATTCTCATTAATGAAATAGCTATTTCATCACAACATCTTCTCCCTATAAGATCATAATTATATCCCAATTAACTTGTAAGAGAGGTATCTCACCACAAACTACTTAACCAATAGCCTTTAGTTAATCTAATCTAAGACTATGTGGTATTAATTAGTGTAAATAAATATATAATTCAACAAGATATAATTTTTTTCCATAAATCCCCATAAATGTAATACAATTCTCAATTTATTATTTTGGAACCACTTCAAACTGATTTATTAAGAAATATATATCATTCACACATCTCAAAAATCAAAAAAAATGTTATGTGCACGGTATAAAAGTACCCCTTTATCCTATGTTTTTCATCAAGAAAAACAACCCTGTAAACATATTTATTATAATAAAAATAATGGTAGAATATGTGATCGGTATGAAACTTCTCTTATATTCTTCAGAGTTTTTTAAAAATAAAAAATTTCATCATTTAGAACACCTTGAAATACATTGATCATTTTTTTATTTTGCTTAAGGAATGTACTTCCTCTCCGTCATGGTAGTTTATATACTCCATGATGAGAATTTTCTTTTGATTTCCACCTATGAAAACCTCATTAAAATCACTATTTATTTTTCTCCTTTGATTCCCAATATGTTAGAACTAATAAACACATAAAAAATAAGTAGGGTTCTTCTTATTACATAATGATAGCAACAAGGTTGAAAGTTGTCCCTTAACTAGGATCCTCTATGGCATTTAGTTTTATCTCTTAATGATCTCTTTATGAATATTATTTTGAATTTCATATCATGAGTCTTCATACGAATCATGGTGTTCTCAAAATACTAAACTATATCTTTGTGTGATTACTCTGTTTGTGAGAAGTAAATAATCACTCACTTTCATAGACCTCCTTCTTATTTTTCTCCATCGGCTCAAGCTAGAATAGAAGTATTGATTAATTCTTTCTCAGTTTTTTATCTTTATAAAAAATACCACACAGAATCTCATGTTCTTCGTCATTATCATTCTCTGATAACCTTTCGGTTTATTATTATAACATCCCAGATCCGGGTGCAACACAACGGGTGCCCTGAACCCGGTTGGTCACATGACCTCAAGTGTATTTCCCCAAACTCCAAAGGCTTCCGAATAGCAGTGAGGGCCTAGGATTGATAGTGGGGAAACTATGCCCTAAATTTTCAAAGTGTAGAATAGAGTAAATAAATATAAACATACAAAATCTGAAGAAGTAAACAATATAGACCTGAAATGGATAATATAACTTAATTAAAAGATAGTCAACAGTCATATATATGATGATGTAATATGTCTCCAATGCTAAGAAATCAGCCAAAACTAGATACACTACAATCTGATACAATAAAGCACAAGGTACAAGGTATAACAAAAGAAAACTAAAGCAGTGTAATAGGAATGCAATAGCATTGCAAGCGTAACCTCGGTCTCATGCTCTCCTCCTCCCCACAACAATCATGTACCAATGTAGGGACTCTTTCCCTTATCCATACCTGCAGGAATATAATCTGTTTAGGCCCAAGACATGACCCAAACAGGGTTTGAGAAATAAGTCCCAGTAGGGAACCACCAAGGGCCCGTGCCAAACTGTTAGTGAAAATGTGCAACAACAATGTGCAATAATGAAATACCATAAACTAGGAAGTACTCAAAAGTAACCATTCATACCAATTACATTACCATTTAAATAATTATTTAAAGATTCAATACAAATGAATTATGATTTTCCCAAGACTCGGCCTCGACTGACAATCTCCTATACCAGTGCCATAGTAGAAACTACAATAGGCTATCTGACAAGAAAAGGATAATAATAATACCAAGCATGTGCTTTATCTTGGAAGAAAAAACATAAGAAATCACCATAGTGAATATTCAAGTAAACATTTTCCTTAGACACACAAGTCCTTACCCTCAGGAAAGCAGGCACAAATCCCTCACATGAATGCCCTCAAGCATAATGAATATTTCCCTCAAGCACACGAGATATTTCCCTCAGGCACATAGGATATAACCCTCAGGCATAAGAAAATTTTCCCTCAGGATAAACAAAACCATGCCCTTAGTCTAAAAAAACCTTTCCCTTAGGATAAATAGATGAAAATAAAGTAACTAGGCTGAGCCCAAAGCATAAGCAAGAAATTTATATATCTGATTCCTATCAAGAAAACTCAAAACATGTTGTAATCACAGTATACCCACGGGTATCCTGGCCAAACGGATAAACAAGGGAAAAACACCATCAAGGTGGCCTTAGATTAAAGCAACGATCCCAAACAACAGTTTATACTTATTCTGTAACACCCCAAGCTTCTATGGTACGCTTCTCTTTGAATAATGTGATAGCGTGTGTTGTACGCAACACCGAGTTCTAACACACCACAACAAATCAAACTAGCCATTATGATTAGTAATACCTAATTTTTGAAATTATATATATTTTATATTTCAAAATGGACTTCATTTTTGGATTCGGAATATCGAATTTAGCCTAGGGTGAAATTTTAGAACTTTTCGGATAACACTTATATTTTGATGAATAGTGAAAATTACTAAATTTTAATTAAAAACACCTTTTTAATCGAAATAATTTATATTGATAAATTATGAATTTGAGTGGTTTTAAAGTATATTTAGAATATATTTTTACCATTTAATTCAACGTTGGTCATTGTACATAATTTTACCATTAAACCAGACATAAACAAGTGTCAATCTTTTGATAGTTATTATCTCTTAAAAACGCATTTTTTTAACAACGGAAATTAATTTTAAATTAATTTATGCCACTTCTGTGTTTTGAATTTGGAAAAATCGATTCCATATTTAGAATCAGGATGTTCAAATTGTTTAAATAGATAACTTTTATTTTTATACATTTTGAATAATTACTGCGGTAATATTTTATTTACCATGGTTAAGGGTAAATCCGGTAAATAAGGGTTAAAAACATAATATTATAATAATACTAAATTATCCTAAAACGTGTCCTAACCTTATTGGTGGATTCATGTCCAACCATGGACATCTTTGGGTCGATTTTGGGACCCCATGGTGCCACTTGTAAGTGATAGGGACACTTTATTTTAATTAAGTTAAAATGAATACAAAAATGACAAAAGCATATATCTTTTAGAAAAACAATTTTTACATAGGGTTATATATGTTGGATTTTCAACTATAAATATTCATTCGAAAGCTAAAATGATTTTCTACATAATTATATTTTATTTATAATTTTTTAACATTAAATAGTTTAATTTATTTATGAAACAATGATGATGTAGTAATTACCATCACTACGGGAAAAATGGGTATTTGCGACGGGTTATTTGCGACGGGGATAAATCCCGTCGCAAATAGCCCCGTTAAAAACTTATTTGTGACGGGGGTATTTGCCCGTCGCAAATAAGTAGCCTTTTGCGACGGGATTGCTTTCCCCGTCGCAAAAGAACTGGCACGCTTTGCGCGCCAAATCGCGGGAAACATATTTGCGACAGGCGGTTATTGCCCGTCGCAAATAACCAGCGGCGGTAAAAGATATTTGCGACGGGAATATTCCCCCGTCTTAAATAGTATGTCGGCAGGTGGTTATTTGCGACGGGACCCGTCGCAAATAACTATTTAACCATTGACCGTAATAAATGATGGCTAAGGTATTTGCGACGGGTACCGTCGCAAATAATATTATTTGCGACGGGTAGCACGTCGCAAATGGACCCGTCGCAAATAATCTAACCTATAAATACCCCCATCCGTTTTTTTTCAATTCATTCTCATACTCCATCTTCTTCTTCTCTCAAAATTCTATTTCTAGAGTTCACCGTTTTTCAAGTTTAATTTTTTTCTCCGGAGTTGATATTGAAGTTTTCAAGAACGATCAGAGATCAACCTCAGATCAATTTTCAAGGTATTTATATTCATTTTAATTTAACATTTATTTTAAATTTTTTATTAGTTTCAATTATTCTTAATTAGTTGTAATTTAATTATGTTTACATTGTTTTGTTACTTAATAAATTTAAATTATTAGTATTGTTCATAGTTAATGGTAATTATGAATAATTAGTAATAATTTTCAATAATTAAGAATAAATATTAATAATTAGCAATAAATACCAATAATTAGGAATAATAACATTATTACATTATTAGTACATTTTATTATTAATATTAAAACAATATAATTTTTTATATTATATACAATTCTCCTTTCATCAGTGTGTTTTCTGTCTCCACATTTATTATTTGTATGTGGAGACAGAAAACACACAGATGAAAGGAGAATTGTATATAATATAAAAAATTATATTAATTTAATATTAATAATAAAATATACTAATAATGTTATTATTCCTAATTATTGGTAATTATTCCTAATTATTGGTCATTATTCATATAATTACTAATAATTAGGAATAATTACCAATAATTAGCAATAATTAGGAATAATTACCAATAATTAGCAATAATTAGGAATAATTACCAATAATTAGGAATAATTACCAATAATTTGGAATAATTACCAATAATTAATAATAATTACCAATAATTACCAATAATTAGGAATAATTACCGATAATTACCGATAATTAGTAATAATTAGTAATAATTATGAATAATTTGTAATAATTACCAATAATTAGTATTAATTACCAATAATTACCCATAATTACCGATAATTACCAATAATTAGAAATAATTACCAATAATTAGGAATAATTACCAATAATTAGGAATAATTACCAATAATTAGGAATAATTACCAATAATTAGGAATAACTACCAATAATTACCAATAATTAGTAGTAATTACCAATAATTAGTAATAATTAGGAATAATTAGTAATAATTATCAATAATTAGAAATAATTAGTAATAATTACCAATAATTAGTAATAATTAGTAATAATTACCAATAATTAGTTATACTTAACAATAATTAGTAATAATTACCAATAATTAGGAATAATTACCAATAATTACCAATAATTACCGGTAAATAGTAATAATTAGTAATAATTAGGAATAATTACCAATAATTACCAATAATTAGTAATAATTACTAATAATTAGTAATAATTAGTAATAATTAGTAATAATTACCAATAATTAGTAATAATTAGTAATAATTAGTAATAATTGCCAATAATTAGTAATAATTACCAATAATTAGTAATAATTAGTAATAATTAATAATAATTACCAATAATTAGTATTAATTATCAATAATTACCAATAATTAGTAATAATTAGTAATAATTAGTAATAATTAGTAATAATTTCCAATAATTAGTAATAATTAACAATAATTAGTAATAATTACCAATAATTAGTAATAATTACCAATAATTAGTAATAATTACCAATAATTAGTAATAATTAATAATAATTAATAATAATTACCAGTAATTAGAAATAATTACAGATAATTACCAATAATTAGTAATAATTAGTAATAATTACCAATAATTAGTAATAATTAGTAATAATTACCAATAATTAGTAATAATTAGTAATAATTAGTAATAGTTACCAATAATTAATATTAATTACCAATAATTTGTAATAATTAGTAATAATTAGTAATAATTAACAATAATTAGTAATAATTAACAATAATTAGGAATAATTACCAATAATTACCAATAATTACCGGTAAATAGTAATAATTAGTAATATTTAGTAATAATTTGTAATAATTAGTAATAATTACCAATAATTAGTAATAATTACCAATAATTAGTAATAATTACCAATAATTAGTAATAATTACCAATAATTAGTAATAATTACAAATAATTTGTTATAATTTGCAATAATTAGTAATAATTACTAATAATTAGTAATAATTCGAAATAATTACTAATAATTAGTAATAATTAGTAATAATTATCAATAATTAGTAATAATTACCAATAATTAGTAATAATCACCAATAATTAGTAATAATTAATAATAATTACTAATAATTACCAATAATTAGTATTAATTACCAATAATTAGTAATAATTACCAATAATTACCAATAATTAGTAATAATTAGTAATAATTAGTAATAATTAGTAATAATTAGTAATAATTACCAATAATTAGTAATAATTACCAATAATTAGTAATAATTAGTAATAATTAGTAATAATTAGTAATAATTACCAATAATTAGTAATAATTACCAATAATTAGTAATAATTATCAATAATTAGTAATAATTACCAATAATTACCCATAATTACCGATAATTACCAATAATTAGAAATAATTACCAATAATTAGAAATAATTACCAATAATTAGGAATAGTTACCAATAATTAGTAATAATTACCAATAATTAGTAATAATTAGTAATAATTGCCAATAATTAGTAATAATTAGTAACAATTACAAATAATTAGTAATAATTACCAATAATTAGTAAAAATTAGTAAAAATTAGTAATAATTAGTAATAATTACCAATTATTAATAATAATTAAAAATAATTAGTAATAATTACAATAATTAGGAATAATTACCAATAATTACCAATAATTACCGGTAAATAGTAATAATTAGTAATAATTAGTAATAATTAGTAATAATTAGGAATAATTACCAATAATTAGGAATAATTACCAATAATTAGTAATAATTAGTAATAATTACCAATAATTAGTAATAATTAGTAATAATTAGTAATAATTACCAATAATTAGTAATAATTACCAACAATTAGTAATAATTACCAACAACTAGTAATAATTACCAATAATTAGTAATAATTACCAATAATTAGTAATAATTACCAATAATTAGTAATAATTACCAATAATTAGTAATAGTTCGTAATAATTAGTAATAATTACCAATAATTAGTAATAATTAGTAATAATTACTAATAATTAGTAATAATTACCAATAATTAGGAATAATTACCAATAATTAGTAATAATTAGTAATAATTACCAATAATTAGTAATAATTAACAATAATTAGTAATAATTACCAATAATTAGGAATAATTACCAATAATTACCCATAATTACCGGTAAATAGTAATAATTAGTAATATTTAGTAATAATTTGTAATAATTAGTAATAATTACCAATAATTAGTAATAATTACCAATAATTAGTAATAATTACCAATAATTAGTAATAATTACTAATAATTAGTAATAATTAGTAATGATTATCAATAATTAGTAATAATTACCAATAATTAGTAATAATTACCAATAATATTAGTACTATGAAAATAATAAAAAATTTATATAATATTAAAATTATCAATATTTGTAACAGGTTTTTCTTTATTCTCAACATATTTAATTCTTAAATGGTCAATTATTAGGTCTATCTCAATAAAAAGTTTTCGTCAGTCGTGTATGATGTAAACTCTATAATTATCCTAGCTTGAGTGTTTTTTCTGACAAATTATTCAGAACCAGTAATGATTTTATATTTTATAGAAAAATATGGAACAACGAGGTCGTCAACAATCATTATTAGGTGATCGTATATGGATAAATCAACGTAGAAATCCAAACAGTTCTGGTTTAAATTCAGTATATGTAGAGGGTGTGGAGACATTTTTATCATTTGCGGCATCAAATCCAGAATTTGTTTCAGAAGGCAAAATAAAATGCCCTTGCAGAAAATGTGCATTGAGAACGTTTGACAATTTTGACAAAGTGGGGGAACATCTCCTGCATTTTGGTTTTCAACCAGATTATGTTTTTTGGTATCAACACGGTGAACGTAGTTCCAGAGCAGGTGATACCAACTTGGTTCTGGATCCATCCCGGTTTCAAGATTTAGTACATGATGTTGCAGGTTCATCTATTCAACATACAGAAACTCCGGCTGATATAGCTTCAAATCTGGAGTTGGCACCATCTGAATTTTATGAGTTGTTGAGGTATGTTGAGGATGCATTATATCCTGGCTGCAAGATGAGCAAATTAGAAGCAGTTGCAAAATTTATGGCTATCAAATCAGATAACGGAATGTCAAACACCTGTTTTGACCAGATATTTTCTTTGCTTAAAACATTGTTACCCAAAGGAAATGTTTTGCCTGCAAATTACTATGAGAGTAAGAGGCTGGATCGAAATTTGGGACTTACTTGTCAGAAGATTCATGCATGTTCAAATGACTGCATTTTATATTCTGGGGAAAATGAGTCGTTGGATAGTTGTCCCACATGTGGGCAACTGAGATATAAAGAATGACAACACGGGAAGTCTGGTTTGATTCCTGTAAAACAGTTGAGATATTTTCCGCTTACATCCAGACTTTAGCGTTTATTCATGTCTAAGAATACAGCGACAATGATTTCATGGCATAAAGAGAATATTTCAACCGATAAAAGCTTGAATCATCCAGCCGATGGTGATTCATGGAAACATTTTGATAGAGTGCATCCATCATTTTCTTTAGAAGCTAGAAATGTTCGACTGGGCCTTTCCACTGATGGTTTATGTCCGTTTGGATCTTATAGTAGTCAATATTCATATTGGCTTGTTTTTTTAACTCCGTACAATTTACCTCCATGGATGTTGATGAAGGAGCCATACATCTTTTTGACTTTACTAATTCCAGGAGATCCGAAGAAAAATATTGATGTTTATTTGAAACCATTGATTGATGAATTAAATTTATTGTGGAGTACTGGTGTCAGTACATATGATGTTGCAATGAAACGGAATTTCATACTGAGAGAAGCATTGATGTGGACAATTAGTGACTTACCGGCTTATGGGATGTTATCTGGCTGGAGTACACATGGTCAGAAATCATGTCCTTACTGTATGGGAGAGTTCAAAGCATTTATTCTCATTCATGGAAAGAAACCTTGTTATTTTTACTGTCATCAAAGATTTCTTCCAGCTGATCATCCTTTTCGTAGAAACAGATCTCATTTCAGAAAAGGAACAGTTGAAAGGGATGGACCTCCAAAAATGCTATCAGGTTCGGAGTTAAAATTAGTTGTATTTTCACTACCTCCCATCACTTTTGGTCCCACAATAAACCAACCGAAAATTTCTGGTTTTGGGAAAGAACACAATTGGATTAAACATAGCATATTTTGGGATTTTCCATATTGGTCTGATTTGTTGGTCCGACACATGTTAGATGTCATGCATATTGAGAAGAACTGTTTGGATAATTTGTTTCATACAGTTTTGGATACGCCAAGAAAGAGCAAAGACAATGTAAATGCATGTTTAGATCTTGCCCAAATTTGTAGGTGTCCGGAATTGGAACTGTTTGAGAATGTCAGAACAGAAAGGTTACTGAAACCAAAAGCAGCTTATACACTGTCTAAAGAAAACCGTTTATTATTTTGTCAGTGGATTACAGATTTGAGACTTCCAGATGGCTGTGCTTCCAATTTGGGTAGATGTGTAAAGAATGGTCATATTACTGGATTAAAAAGTCATGATTTTCATGTTATAATGGAAAGACTTCTACCCATTCGATTAAGAGGTCTGTTGAATTCTGTGATTTGGGATTCCATAACAGAAATGTCTCATTTTTTTCAGGAAATTTGTGCAGCTACAGTAGATTATTATGCTCTAGGAAAAATTGAAAAAGATGTTGTTGTAATTATATGTAAACTCGAAAAAATATTTCCGCCGTCTTTCTTCGACTCAATGGAACATTTGATGTTACATTTTCCATATGAAGCCAAATTTGAGACTTTTAATGAATTAAACTAATTTTCTAGGATAATATGACATATTAGGATTGATTTAATTGACTTTTTTCGAAGTAATCATTATGTTATAAGTTTCAAAAAAATCAACTATTGAATAGTGTCAAAATTGACATAAAAGGGTTTTTAAAAAAAATATTATATTATTAATTGATATTAAATTCCTAAAAATCTAAGGTTGGGCCAAGAGACTTATATCATAATAGGTGTATCATTAATGGACCACTTGGGGGTCTCTTGGATGTATATAGTAAGTTTATTAACTATATAATATAAAAATACAAAGTGACATGGTAAATGTCAAACTAATTAACTAAGAGTTAAAACTAAATGATAAGGTTAATATAGTAACCCAAACCTATCTAAATTCTATTGGTTGAATGGTTTTCGAACTATCTCCACCTTAACCTTTGAATAATAAACTTTTGAGCCATTAGAAACTGAATATGAATTTATTATAAAATAATATTTCTAGCTTTTCCAAAGGTGCCCCTCACCCCTCTTATAAAAGGGAACTCTTCCTTCTCATTTATTCACACCTTCAAAGCCTTTTGGTTCAGCCAAACTCAGCCCAAATACTCTACCAACTTCCCTCACTACAACCTAGAGGCCTTATATTGATTGGAAAGCCAACCTATAGATCCCTTTTGATCAAATCAAAAGGAAGAACCCGAAGAAGATGTAATGCTTTCACCACCCTTTTCCAAGTTCCTTTCTTCTTCCACTTAATCTTCCTTTGTTGTTACCATTCTAAAATAATAAATCCAGTATCATATATATACTGTGATGTTATTATAAATATGGTACAACCATATTCAGTATTCTATCGATCCTTTGAATAACAAGTCACCATACGTGCGTACGTACGGCTTACCGTCTCCACGTCGTGGTGTAATTGTTATTCAATATATTATTATTTGGATGGGTATAATAATGATGTTTAACTCATGTAAATAAAAAATATAACATGATAATTATTCTTTATATATTATATAATATCCAATTATATATTATTTTAATATCAAAAGAATGATATTGTCGCTCGTGCGTATGTACGGACTACCGTCTCCACGAACGCGATGAGATTCATTCTCCATCGTATCCATTCAATTATAATTATCATTTGATGATTTAAAAATAATTTTTAAGGACTTTATATCATTCTGGATATGAATAAGATACTTCCTATCCATGAAAAACATGGCTTACGTAACAAAACATATAAAAGAAATTGAGTAAGTTAAAACCTAAACCGACGATAATACTATGATATTATTAACAAAGCAATGATAAAAGATCATATATGATATCATATTAATATATATGATTCTTGTATAATTTAATAAAAATTATTTCACCATTATACAGGAGGTTAACCTACCCTCAACCAAGTAAAAGTACAAGGTAATGGTTTATTTCACAATCACTTCATTATCCGAGGTTGTTTATACGTAATAATCTACTAGGATCTCTTTATCATCCACATCCATGTTTCTTAAAAATGTATTTCAAAACTTTTTTACTATTTACAAGAATATGGGTTAAAGTCATTTATACCCTTGTTTGACTTTTTATAAGTGGTTTATAAAGGAATCTTTCCGTCGTTTTCCAAACAAGGTGCTTTTTAGCCTTTTCGACAGAATTAAGGTAAGAATGTTTTTTTAACTTATACGGTGGGTGCGGTTATTTTCCACCATTATAAAATCATAGAAGCTTCCCTTACAAGCTTATAAGAATATTTTTAAAGAAATTGTTTTATTTCATAAATATATGACTCTTAAATGATTTCAAAATAGAAAGAGATATTTCTCTAAAAAGTGTTTTGATATCATCTATGTCAACATCCTTTGATGGATTTTATGCTTATTTGAAGTTGATTTATTATGATACAAAACTTCTATATTGTATTGAAGGTTTTGTGATATTTTTGACTGTGGATGTGCTATTTTTATACCGTTCATAGTTTATGGTGAAAGTATTGACATTTCGTATGCTAGTTTTAATACGAATGTTTATATTATGTTTAAACCTTTTCATATGGGAATGCATTGGACTTAATATGTGACGGGTGGAGCCTGCTATAGCTCCTCGATGCATCGGTAGGTCTCATGAGACAAACTACTGTCTTGGAACAAGGCCTTGGAAAAATCTTATTTGTAGTCTTGGAACGAGGCCTTGGCTATGTGGTTATGATAGTATAGCATTATGCATTCCACCATTATGAAAGTGGTAATTGATATTGCATGTGATTATTCGATTAGTAGAATATCCATGTGAATACGTAAATGGAATTATTTAATTTTATTTTTTCCATACTATGTTGAAGTTCAAGTTTAAAAGGCTTTTGTTTTAAGTTATACATTTCCTTGAATTTTTATTCTTATTTATAAAATTTTCCGCTATATTGTTATCCTTACTGGGCATTTGAGCTCACCCCTTTTCTATGTTTTATTTTTCCAAGGATGTAAAGAAGTAATTTATGAATGACCTGCAGGGATAGTATGTGGGGATATGTTTGTGGGATATGGAGACTATGTTGTTGTAGTAGTTTTTCACTTTATGATGTAATGTAAAACATTATAAATATATCTAGTGTTTCCAAGGCTACTAAACCAATTCGTCTTTCGAGATTTGATCTTTATTGTGATCATGCCAATGTTATGTAATAATGCACCGACTCTAGGAAATTGGGGTCGGGGCGTTACAGTTGGTATCAGAGGATGTTTAGTACAAACCTTGGAAGCTAGAATTAGATAAACTCTGATTAAAGCACGTAGATCTAAGATGAACTTTGAGGATTCGTATAGAAGAACTTCCTAGAATTTTGGTATTGTAGAGATTTTGTGAGTTTTCCGAGAAATACATCCCTGTCTGGATACGACCAGGTAGAGGCGGCTCTGGCATAGATGTACCTAGGGGTAAAACCCAAAAACACCGCTTTGAGATAGACTCGAACGGGAACTGGTGCACGACAACGGGCCTTGCTTCACTCTTGGTTACGACACTCCCGGGGATATGCTTAGGATAACTCTCATTTTTTTTAAAAATCATTATGAAGGATTTATGAGTATATACTTCCTCAAAGAAAACATTTTTTATGATTATGGATTATATCCACAAATAGTTCAATTTATGTTAAGTGTTTTACAAGTATGGAATTATGTATTTTGATTCATAAACTGATCTAGTTTATGCCATTGTTTAGAAATGGAGCCTAGTGGAAGAAATGGAAACTGTATCAATTCACGCACTCCATGTAGGGATTTCCCTCCTGCTCAAGATAATTATAGTGGAGCTGGTGATGCAACTGGTGTCGATCAGCTAATCACCATACTGGGACAACTCACTCAGGTTATGAATAATAACCTTACCCGTATGGAGCACCCTGATGTGCAACATGGAGGATCAATGTGAGATAGATTCATGAGGCAAAAACCACCAACGTTCAATGGGAGTACAAATCCCTTAGTAGCTGAGAAATGGATAAATTCCCTAGAGAAAATATTTCAGGCTTTGGGAAGTAGTGAAAGGGAAAAAGTTATCATGGCAGTTTACCGACTCACTGGAGATGCTGATCAATGGTGGTCATTGATTCAAAATATAAAGGAATATGATGAAGTATCAAATATGGAATGGAGGGAGTTGAAAGATCTGTTTTTATAAAAATACATTCCTCGAGACCATCGAGTAGATATGGAAAGACAATTTTTGAGTCTAAGACAAAAGGAGGATGAGAATGTCGCAAAGTATGAGGCTAACTTTACAAGGTTAGCAAGGTATGCTAGAGATTATATACGTAACCCAAGAAGTAAGATTGATTGTTTCTTTTATGGGTTAAAACCATTTCTCCGTCGAGCATTAGTCTCACAATCCTTCTCATCGTATGAAGACATTGTCTCATGTGCTATCAAGACCAAAAAGGAATTCCCTAATTCTTATGAATTTAAAGCAAAGCAAAGAGAAGAATAGATCTTCTGATCAATCTGGGAATGGAAATAAGGGGATGAAGAGAAAGGTTGAATAACCAACCTGTGGTAAATGTGGGAAGAAACACCCCGGTACTTTCTTGAAGGGAATGGGCGTCTGTTACAAATGTGGTGAAAAAGGCCACCATGCTCGTGATTGCAAGGGGAAGAAGGAAGCTACCAATGTTCAGTGCTACAATTTCAGGGAGATGGGGAATTATGCAAATGAATGTCCTAAGCTTCAAGAGAACTTACCTCATAAAAGGCCAAGGGATCAAGGCCAAGCTTATGCTATCACTACTACTGAGGTAGAAGCTCTGAATGACGTGGTGGCAGGTAATTTAATTGTTTCCTCAAGTTTAGGAAATGCATTATTTGATTCTGGATCATCGCATTGTTTCATATCTTCCCAGTTTTCTAATAAAATTAGATATTTCCAATATTATTTAACAAGGTAGTTGTCAGTTAAAACTCCTAAGGGAAGTATCATTGCAACAAAGTTTTGTGAATCAGTCCCCATTAGAGCACATAAATGTTATTTATCTGCTGATCTCATCGTCATACATGTGATTGAGTTTGATATAATCCTCGGTATGGACTGGCTTTCAGACTATGATGCGAATATTTATTTTAAGAAGAAGGAGGGTGCGATTTTTGATGATGACTATAAGGAACACCTTATCTTTAGAGCAGAATCATCACCACCTAATTCTTATCTAGATCCACCTCCAGTAGCTCAACTAAATTCAATTATTGGGGAGGACTAGAATGAAATGATTGTGGGTGAGGAAAGGAATGTTCAAATAGAGGATGTACCTGTTGTGAAAGAATATGTAGATGTATTTCCGGAAGATTTACCTGGACATCCTCTAGAACGAGAAGTTAAGTTTTCCATTGATTTAATTCCTGGATCAAGGCCTATATCGAAGACCCCTTATAGAATGGCCACTGTAGAATTAGTTGAACTAAATAAACAACTAGAGGAATTGAGTAATAAGTGATTTATTCTCCCTAGTGTTTCTCCTTGGGGAGCCCCTGTTCTTTTTGTTAAAAAGAAATATGGATCTATGAGGTTATGTATCGACTATAGGGAGATTAATTCCATAACAATAAAGAACAAGTATCCCCTACCTTGCATTGATGATTTATTTGACCAACTTCATGGAGCTCAATACTTTTCAACGATTGACCTTCAATCTGGATACCATCAGTTGTGTGTAAAGAAGGAAGAAATTCCGAAGACAGCATTTCGAACCAGGTACGGGCATTACGAGTTTACTGTAATGCATTTTGGATTGACTAATGCACCCTCTGTATTCATGGATCTGATGAATATAGTTCTCATGGAGTATCTCGATGAATTTTTGGTGGTATTTATTGATGATATCTTGGTATACTCAAAAATCTACGAGGATCATGAAAGTCACTTGCGCATTATCCTGAAGACTCTGAGAAGACATGAATTATATGGGAAGTTTAGAAAGTGTGAATTCTGGCTTCATGAGATTTCTTTTATTAGCCATATTGTCTCTAAAGATGGAATCTCTATTGATCCTTCTAAGACCAAGGTAATCCAAGAATGGAAATCACCTACGAGTATAACTGAGGTACGCAGTTTTATTGGTTTGGCAGGTTATTATTGACGTTTCGTCCAGAATTTTGCCTGATTGGAAAACCCATTAACAAAGCTCACACGTAAAGGGGTTAAATTTGTTTGGACAAAAGAGTGTGAAGAATGTTTTGATGAACTGAAGATAAGATTATTCAATGATCCTATATTGACTCTACCATCAGGGAATGGTGGGTTCTTTATTTATAGTGATGCATCGAAGAAAGGACTTGGTTGTGTCCTTATGAAGAATGATAGGGTTATTGCCTATGCATCACGACAGTTGAAAATTAATGAACAAAACTATCCTACTCATGATCTCGAGTTAGCAGCTGTGATATTTTCTTTAAAGATACAGAGGCACTACCTCTATGGTGAAAAATGTGAGATTTATACTAATCACAAGAGTTTGAAGTATATTTTCTCACAAAAAGAACTCAACATGAGGAAAAGGAGATGGCTTGAATTACTCAAGGATTATGATTGTACGATACACTACCACCCGGGGAAGGAAAACAAGGTGGTATATGCTTTGAGCAGAAAAGACCATGGAGTTTTGAACAATATGAGAATTGAAAGGGATCCAATTTTCATGGATCTAGTGAAGATGGACATGGGAATAACCAAGGAAGGTGAAACATCAATTATTTTTCAAATGGTTGCCAAACCATCTTTACTATAAATAATTAAGTGTTCTCTAACTGATGATGAAGAATTTCAAAAGAAGATTAAAGCTGTGAATGATGGGAGATTGAGAGACTTTGTGTATGAAGATGGAATTTTGAAATTCGGGAAGAGACTTTGTGTTCCCGATATACCTGATCTAAAAAGGGAATTACTGGATGATGCTCACAGTTCCAATTTCTCTATACACCCTAGGAGCAGAAAAATTTATAGATATTTGAAGGAGCATTTTTGGTGGGACAATATGAAGAGGGAGATTTCTGATTTGGTGTCAATATGTATGGTTTGTCAATAAGTGAAATTTGGAAGGCAACAGCCTGGAGGAGTCATGCAACCTCTTCCCATACCGGAGTTGAAATGGAACAATATTACGATGGACTTTGTCATGGGGCTACCAAAGACTCCTAGAAGGAACGATGCAATATGGGTTATTGTTGATCGTCTTACCAAGTCAGCACATTTTCATTTTATAAGAGAAGATCTACCACTGGAACGTCTAGCAAGACTATATATTAATGAAGTTGTGAGACTTCATGGAGTACCCCTATCGATTGTTTCTGATCGTGATCCCCGTTTTACTTCAAGATTCTGGAAGAGTCTTTAGAAATCCATGGATACTGAACTTCATTTGAGCACTACCTACCACCCTCAGATAGACGGACAATCAGAACGGACTATTCAAACCTTATAAGACATGTTGAGATCTTGCTCACTTGACTTTCAGGGTATGTGGGATCAATATTTACCTTTGGTAGAATTTTCCTATAACAATAGCTTCCATTAAAGTATTCAGATGGCACCATATGAAGCATTATATGGAAATATATGTCACACACCAACCTGTTGGGATGAAATTGTTGAAAGAAAACTTGTAGGTCCAGAACTGGTGGAGGAAATGATGGAAAAGGTGAAGGTAATCCAAAATCACATCAAAGCAGCTCAAAGTAGGCAAAAGAGCTATGCCGATAATCAAAGGAAGGATTTGGAATTTCAAGTCGGTGATCATGTTTTCTTGAAGTTATCTTCATGGAAGGGAGTCATACGTTTTGGTAAGAAAGGTAAATTGAGTCCCATGTACATTGGACCTTTCGAAATTCTAGAACGAATTGGGGTTGTAGCTTACCGATTGGCAATGCTGCCAAGTCTCTCCAAAGTTCACGATGTGTTCCACGTATCTCTATTGAGGAAATACATGCCTGACACAACGCATGTACTCACCTACAAGGAATTAGAACTGGAACCCGATCTGTCTTATTGTGAAGAGCCTGTCAGAATTCTTGATACGAGAGAACAAGTGCTGAGAAACCGGACGACGTGTCTGGTAAAAGTTTTTTGGAGAAACCATAAAATGGAAGAGGCAATGTGGGAACCCGAGGAACTTATGATGAAGAACCACCCGAGTCTTTTCATGAGATAATATTCTAGAAAATTCGAGGATGAAATTATTTGAAGGAGGGGAGGATGTAAAACCCCAAGATTCTACGGTACGCTTCTCTTTGAATAATGTGATAGCATGTGTTGTACGCAACACAGTGTTCTAACACACCACAACCATCAAACTAGCCGTTATGAATAGTAATACCTACTTTTTGAAATTATATATATTTTATAATTCAAAATGGAATTCATTTTTGGATTTTGAATATCTAATTTAGCCTAGGGTGAAATTTTGGAACTTTTCGGATAACAATTATATTTTGATGAATAGTGAAAATTACTAAATTTTAATTAAAAACAACTTTTTTAATCGAATAATTTATATTGATAAATTTTGAATTTGAGTGGTTTTAAAGTATATTTAGAATATATTTTTACCATTTAATTCAATTTTGGTCATTGTACATAATTTTACAATTAAACCGGACATAAACAAGTGTCAATCTTTTGATAGTTATTATCTCTTAAAAACACGCTTTTTGTTCTAACAAAGGGAATTAATTTTAAATTAATTTATGCCACTTATGTGTTTTGAATGTGGAAAAATGGATTCCGTATTTCGAATCAAGATGTTCAAATTGTGTAGATAGGTAACTTTTATTTTTAGACATTTTGAATAATTACTGCAGTAAATATTTTATTTACCATGGTTAAGGGTAAATCCGGTAAATAAGGGGTAAAAAAATAATATTATAATAATACTAAATTACCCTAAAACATGTCCTAACCTTATTGGTGGATACATGTCCGACCCTGGGCATCTTTGGGTCGATTTTGGGACCCCATGGGACCACTTCTCAGTGATAGGGACACTTTATTTTAATTAAGTTAAAATGAATACAAAAATGACACAAGCATATATCTTTTAGAAAAACAATTTTTAGATAGGGTTATATACGTTGGAGTTTCGACTATAAATATTCATTAGAAAAATAAACAAATTTACTACATAATTATAGTTTATTTATAATTTTTAGACATTAAATAAGTTAATTTATTTATGACACAATGATGATGCAGTAATTAACATAATAGTGAAAAATTAAAATAATTGATATTATAAATACCCAAATAAATATAATTTGAGACTTTTAATGAATTAAAATAATTTTCTATGATAAAATGACATATTATGATTGATTTAAGTGACTTTATTCGAATTAATAATTCTGTTATAAGTTTCACAAAAATCAACTATTGAATAGTGTCAAATTTGACAAAAAAGAGTTTTTAAAACAAATATTATATTATTAATTGATATTAAATTCCTAAAAATATAAGGTTAGGCCAAGAGACTTATATAATAATATGTGTATAATTAATGGACCACTTGGGGGTCGATTGGATGTATATAGTATGTTTATTAACTATATAATATAAAAATACAAAGTGACATGGTAAATGTCAAACTAATTAACTAAGAGTTAAAACTAAAAGATAAGGTTAATATAGTAACCCAAACCTGTCTAAATTCTATTGGTTGAATTGTTTTCGACCTATCCCCACCTTAACCTTTGAATAATCAACTTTGGAGCCATTAAAAACCAAATATGAATTTATTATAAAATAATATTTCTATCTTTTCCAAAGGTGCCCCTCACCCCTCTTATAAAAGTGCACTCTTCCTTCTCATTTATTCACACCTTAAGAGCCTTTTGGTTCGGCCAAAATCTGCCCAAATACTCTCCCAACTTCCCTCACTAAAACCTAGATTCCTTAGTTTGATCTTAAATCCAACCTAAGGATCCCTTTTGATCAAATCAAAAGGAAGAACCCGAAGAAGAGGTAATGATTTCACCACCCTTTTCCAAGTTCCTTTCTTCTTCCAGTTATTCTTCCTTTGTTGTTAACATTCTAAAATAATAACTCCAGTATCATATATATACTGTGATTTTATTATAAATATGGTACAACCATATTCAGTATTTTATTCATCCTTTGAATAACATGTCACCATACGTGCGTACGTACGGCTTACCGTCTCCACGTCGTGGTGTAATTGTTATTCAATATATTATTTTTGGGATAGGTATAATAATGATGTTTAACTCATGTAAATAATAAATATAACATGATAATTATTCTGTATATATGATATACTATCCAATTATATATTATTTTAATATCAAAATAATGATATTGTCGCTCGTGCAAACGTATGGACTACCGTCTCCACGAACGTGATGAGATTCATTCCTCATCGTATCCATTCAATTATAATTATAATTTTATGATTTAAAAATAATGATTAAGGACTTGATATCATTCTAGATATGAATAAGATACAACCTATCCATGACAAACATGGCTTACATAACAAAACATATAAAAGAAAATGAGTAAGTTAAAACCCGAAACGACGATAATACTAAGATTTTTTTAACAAAGCAATGATATAAGATGAAATATTATATCATATTAATATAAATGATTCTTTTATAATTTAATAACAATTATTTCACCATTATACAGGAGGTTAACCTACCCTCAACCAAGGAAAATTACAAGGTAAGGGTTTATTTCACAATCTCTTCATTATCCGAGGTTGTTTATACGTAATAATCTACTGGGATCTCTTTATCATCCACATCCATGTTTCACAAAAATGTATTTAAAAACCTTTTTTCTATTTACAATAATATGGGTTAAAGTCATTTATACCCTTTTCTTACTTTTTATATGTGGTTTATAAAGGAATCTTTCCATCGTTTTCCAAACAAGGTGTTTTTTTACCCTTTTCGACAGAATTAAGGTAATAATGTTTTTTTTAACTTATACGGAGGGTGTGGTTATTTTCCACCATTATAAAATCGTCGAATCTTCCCTTACAAGCTTATACTAATATTTTTAAAGAAAATTTTTTATTTCATAAGTATATGACTCTTAAATGATTTCAAAATAGAAAGAGATATTTCTATAAAAAGAGTTTTGATTTCATCTATGTCAACATCCTTTGATGGATTTTACTCTTATTTGAAGTTGATTTGTTATGATACAAAACATCTATATTGTATTGAAGGTTTTGTGATATGTTTGACTGTGGATGTTCTATTTTTATACCGTTCATAGTTTATGGTGAAAGTATTGACATTTTGTATGCTAGTTTTAATACGAATGTTCATGTTATGTTTTAACCTTTTCATATGGGAATGCATTGGACTTAATATGTGATGGGTGGAGCCCGCTATAGCTCCTCGATGCATCGGTAGGTCTCATGAGACAAACTAGTGTCTTGGCACAAGGCCTTGGTAAATTATTATTTGTAGTCTTGGCATGAGGCCTTGGCTATGTGGTTATGATTTTCTGGCATTATGCATTCCACCATTATGAAAGTGGTAATTGATATTGCATGTGATTATTCGATTAGTAGAATATACATGTGAATAAGTATATGGAATTATTTCAATTTATTTTTTCCATACTACGTTGAAGTTCAAGTTTAAAAGGCTTTTGTTTTAAGTTATACATTTCCTTAAATGTTTATTCTTATTTATGAAAGGTTCCGCTATATTGTTATCCTTACTGGGCATTTGAGCTCACCCTTTTTCTATGTTTTATTTTTCCTAGGATGTGAAGAAGTAATTTGTGAATGACCTGCAGGGATAGTATGTGGGGATATGTGTGTGGGATATGGAGACTATGTTGTTGTAGTAGTTTTTCACTTTATGGTGTAATGTAAAAATTTATGAATATATCTAGTGTTTCCAATGCTATTAAAACAATCGGTCTTTTGAGATTTGATCTTTATTGTGATCATGCCAATGTTATGTAATAATGCACCAACTCTAGGTAACTGGGGTCGGGGCGTTACATATTCATCAGATTACCTATGCAATTCTAGGTATTTTAATAGTCAAAGTCTCTTCCATACGACACCCTGAACATGGGCGCGTGGCACAATGATACACAAAATCAACTCGACAGTTGGAATGAAAAACAAGACCACCTACCTTGATCTCCTATGATTGATATACATGAAAGACGCCTCCCGAAACGACCATGAATGACATATATATGAGATAAAATATTTCACGTTCAACCCCAAATAACATCCCATAGGGAAATAATTGGAAGGAGAGGTTCAAGAAGAGATAATATCTCACCTGCGTAGTTCAAACGAGATCGAAAGCGGAGGAATCAGAGTATCAGTGAGTGATCAGGGGATCCTCCAAGTCTTAGCCTCCTCTTCCATGGCTCCGGGTGAATTCTATTCCTCCTCTGATGAAAGAGGAGGCTACTTCCTGTTTTTAATGCAAAATCATAACTACACGGCATGTACTCTCAAGTACACGGCGTGTACATTATTTTTAACTATTCACTAGAAGATACTCTCCACTGACATGCCGTTCACATGCCAACTGATTACATGGCATGTATTACTAAGTACAAGATGTGTACCATCGTTCCAGTTTTGGCTACTTCCACCACCTAAGTATTCACCTGCCGACTAATTACACATCATTTATTACTAAGTACACGACATGTAGTTAGTTTTTACACCCTTAATTGCTGACATGCCAACACACCCTGTATACTAATCCCACAAGGCCAAAGTACATGACCTGTGGAAAAGTACACAGCATGTACCCATAAATTTGGGATTTTCACACATTTCCCTGGTTTTCTCAAAAACAATTAAGGAAAAAGGAAAAGAAGAAACTCGTAACTCAAGAATAAGAACCGAGGTCTTACAAACATCCCCCCATAATGAAATTCATCCTCGAATTTTCCATCAAAGGGTGGTGAAGATAAAGCTGATAACAACTCTAACCACTGAGCACATACGTCGTCTTCTGCTCTCAGGTTTTGTCTTGCACTCGGCCATGCTTCCATAGCACCCGTATGAGAGGAAATCACCAACCTCAGAGAACCTTCGTGCTCCTATCAACAATATGAATTAGATGCTGCTAAAAGGATGCATCAATCTGAAGTTCAACCTCCTCTGGCTAAAAAATGTGAGACGAGTATGAGTGATAATGGTGCAGCTGAGATATGTGGAAGATGTCGTGCATGGCCCGATACCTCTGTGGTAACTGCAATAGATAGGCAACCGACCCGACTCTCTCCAGAATCTGAAACAACCCTACATTCCTCGGTGAAATTTTACCTTATCTCATGATCCACCTGTGTCCCAACCTCAGTGAAACACACAAGAAAATATGATCCCTGACCATGAACTCTAAGGGTAATTTTCGGTGATGAGCATAAGATTTTTGACAAGACTGTGTAGAAGCCATCCACCTCTAAATCAACTGGACCTACTCCTAAGTCTCCTACACGAGACGTGGTCCCAGTAAAGTTACCTCACCAATCTCCAACCAGCACAAGGGTGACCGTCATGGCCTACCATTTAAAGCCTCATATGGTGTCATCTCAATAGTTTCCTCAAAACTATTATTGTAGGAAAACTCGACCTAGGGTATGTGATTCTCCCAAGAGCTCCCAAAGTCCAAGAGGCATGCACGCCGCATATCCTCTAGCACCTATATTGTACGCTCTGACTGTCCATCAGTTTTGGGGTGGTATGTTGTGCTCCGAAACAAATTTGTACCGAGTGCCCTCTGAAAACTCTACCAGAAATGAGACATAAAACGGGTGTCCCTATCTGAAACAATAAAACGAGGGACCCCATGAAGACATACTTCCTCTCGGATATACAACATCCCAATCTCATCAACACCGAAGGTCTCTTTGATTGGAAAAAAGTGAGCTACCTCCATAGGTCTGTCCATAACTACCCATACGACATCATTGCCTCAAGGTGACCTCGGTAACCCAGTCACAAAGTCCATCGTGACATCATCCCATTATCCACTCGAGAATGGGTAATTGTTGTAACATTCCGGATGTCCTCTTATGCTCTTCCTTCACCTAATGATAGGTGGAAAATCTCGTAACAAAACCAGATACCACTCTTTTTATACCCGACCACCAATAATGACGTCTCATGTCACTATACATTTTGGTAACTCCAGGATGAACTGCCGAAGATGAAGCATTAAATTCCCACATCAAATCCTCGATTATATCCCCTGGAACCACACCCGTCCATGGATATTCAGTACCTCATCATCGCTTATTGTCCAACCCAGAGGAGGGTCCTCACTTACCACCGACACCCGTAGAACTAGGCCTTCTGAATCTGACAGATGTCTTATCCTCACTCTATCCAGGAGGGTGGGAGTCACTTCTTAGGATGAAATATAGGTTCACCCCTGATTATTGTAAACCTCCAAATGCATCTTAGAGAACAAATCCATAAGCTGACACTCATCATTGGCCTCCTACACTGCCTGTATCTGAGTCCTCCTACTCAGTACATCAGTTATTGCATTAACCTTAACAGGTGTATAGGCAAGCTCAAAGTCGAAGGAATGAAGGTATTCAACCCACCTTTGCTGTCTCAAATTAAAGTCACATTGGGTAAAGATGTATTTAAGACTTTTGTAGTCCATAAACACCACAAAATTTTCTCCCAAGAGATAATGTCTCCCACAGTGTTACAAATGAACAACTATATCCAACTCGAGATCATGTGTTGGGTAATTCCTCTCATGTGGCCTCAACTACCGAGACCCGTATGCAACTACTTGATCGTTCTGCATCAACACTTATCATATCCCAATACATGATGCATCACATTAAACTGTATAGCTCTTCCCTTTCTCTCAAAGTATCAATATTGTAGGTGATGTCCACCTTCCCTTCAACCCCTGAAAGGCTATCTCGTAAGCTTCTAACCAAATTAACATCACACCCTTCTTAGTAAAATCTTTCAACGGTGCTACTAAGTGAGAGAAGTCCTGTATAAAGCGCCTATAGTAACCATCTAGACCCAAGAAACTCTGTATTTCAAACACGTTCTTTGGTTGCTCCCATGAAACTAATGCTCTCACTTTCTATGGGTCTACTAAATATCCTGCCTCCATGATAATATGACCCAGGAAGTGAATGTGGTCCATCCAAAAGTGGAACTTTGAAAGAATAGCATAAAACTGATTCTCTCTCAGTGTACTTAGAACGATTTCATGGTGTGCGGAATGTTCGTGTCTAGTATGACAGTACTCCAAGATATCGTCCATGAAGACTACCAAAAAAGAATCCAGATATGGATGGAACACACAATTCATCAGAGTCATGAATATTATTGGCGCATTTGTGAGTCTGAATGACATGACCAAGTACTCGTATAGACCATATCTTCTCCAAAAGGTTGTGAGCGGTATGCCCGATGGTCTAACGTGAAACTGATGATATCAGGATCTCAAGTCAATCTTCAAGAACACTCATGCTCTAATAAGTTTATCAAAAAGATCATCAACCCTCGGTAAAGGATATCGGTTTGTAACTATCAACTGGTTCAATTTCTGATAATCCACGTAGAGTCGAAGGGTACCGTTCGCCTTCTTTGCAAATAGGACAGGTGAACCCCAAGGAGATGTACTGGGTCGGATCAAAACCTTTGTCTGTAACTCCTTTAACTACTTCTTGACCTCTTTTAATTCTTGTGTAGCCATCCTATAAGGAGGAATGGACACCAGTGCTACTCCTGGCACAATCTTAATAAAAAATCCACCTCTCGCCTCAGAGGTAGACCTGAAAATTAATCCGAGAAGACATCCTTGAAATGATTAACCACTATAGGTAAATCCTTCTGACATGTTCCCTGGTCATCCAGATATGAACTCACAATCTGGGCTGTCACCCCACCTCACCCATGATGCTCGGGTCCAACTCGGCTCGCCCGGACATCCCATTCTCCCTTGTATATAATCTCTCTGCCCTGTGGTGATGTGAAAATCACCATGTGATGATAACAATATACAATGGTGAAAAAGGGTACCAACCAGTCCATCCCAAGAATGAAATCATATCTTTTCATCTCTAAGACATAGTATTCCCATAGAATGTGACACCCACCAACCTCTAGGGGCACTCCTTGCACTGACGCACACCCACCGTTCTAATTCCCAATGGACTGTTTAGCATCATGATATCAAAAGAAGAAGAAACACTGAGCCCAAGGATCTCCAAAATGGGCATAGATATAATGCTATGTGTAGCACCAGTATCAAAAAGTATTGAAGATAAAAAATGAAACTAGAATAGTACCTATGACAGTGGATAGTCCGGGATCCTGCTCATGTTGGGTCTGTTGCACTACATATGTCTGCCTAGTGTCACGGCCCTGCAATACAGCCTAGCTACCCTGAGCTGACCCACCCTACTATCTCTAAGATCCTGGTGTCTGGCTACTATGGACACAACCACCACCTTGGCCTGAATGTCCTGATGTATTCCAATTCCCTGACAAGTAATAAGCTTCTGGCCCTTCTCCAGCACACGGAGTCTGCACAAAACCCCACTCAATAGTCACTTGTGGGAACTCCCTACAAAAACAATGAAGATGACTCATCCTGCCACAAGCTCAGAACTCCACTGGGTCATGTGGACACTGAGGTCTATTGTTCCCCTCTTTACCACATGGTATCATATTACCTGGACACCTGAAGAATTCTTCTGGCTACTAATGCCATCGTGAGAGAAATCCATCTGCCTCTTCCTCTTTTCGGTAGAAATAGAACCTGAGGCCGGTGCTGAACTGCCATGGTCCGCACCACTAGATTCTTGTAGGTTCCGCTTAGTAATCAATGCTTGGTTCATAATAACATGCATTGTAGGCAACCTGAAAATGATCACAAGTGCATGGATGTCATATCGAAGACCATCCTCAAAGCGTCTAGCCCTCAACATCTCATCACCCACTAGAACAGGTGGAAAATGTTGTAGCTCGGTGAAGCGGGTAGAATAGCCCATCACTGACATGGCGCCCTGTTGCAGATTCATGAACTCTCGTGATCAATCTTCCCTTAACATCTTTTTAAATAAAAACTCATAGAATAATTTCTGAGAACATTCCAAATCCAAGTCGTGATGATGCTCAGTTTGGGTGGTACAATCACTCCATCTCTTGGAAAAATCAAGCAACATGTAAGTAGTGATCTTGACCCTCCTCCTAGGAGGAGTCTCTAAATTCTATAAGATTGTCTGCATAGAATCCAGCAATGACTCTACAACCTGTGGTCCGCCATCCCCTGAAAATGTAGGTGGATGCTACTACTGGAATATACCTGTCAGCTCTTCCATAGATGTGGACACCAGCGGTGCTCTCTGAAAGGTATGCATGAACCGCATAAATCCTTCACGGAACTATGCATCCGTGCCTACATCTGGTATAATGGCTGGCACCACATCTGGCACTGCTGCAGGATCCATCGGTAGCCCATGGCCTACCATCTCTAGAGTATAATCATCACCACACTCTTTCTGAACAACTCGTGGTCGTCTCAGTGGAGTGACTCTATAAGGCCAAACACATTCCTTGGTTTAATTTACTGTTGAGGTTTCTTTTTTTCGGTTATGAGTGCCAATGAAAAGAAAAACAAAAACAATAAGAACTAGAAAAAAGAGACTACACAGCATGTATAAAGTCTACACAGTGTGTACCCCTAAGCTCATACATGGTTGTGTTTTGATGCCGGACTGGGCGTGTCTCAACCCCAGGTACACGGCGTGTTACACCCGCACACATCATGTACACCACCCCATCTCCATAGCCACATGGCCAAGTCCACAAGGTCTCTCATCGGTCATGACTACACTGTGTGTCCCACAGGTATACGGCGTGTACTAGACAGGCTCCACTGACCCGTGTTGTTCGTGAAACGGTCAGATACATGGCTCCCACTACACGGATTGTTCCAGATGGACATGGTGTGTACGATAAAGGATAAAACCGACCCATGTTGTTATCCACATTGCCGGATCCCAAGATTATACTACACGGAGTGTGTTGAATTTACACGGTGTGTATAAGATATGATTTCCCCGTCCGTGTTATTAGCCACATGGAGGACACAGGGTCAAGTCAACACGACATGTAAAACTGGTACACGTCTTGTTCCCACAAGAAGTTCCCTATCCCGTGTTTCTTCCCACACAAAATATGACATGGTTAGAGACTACACGGTGTGTACCTAAGGTAAACGATGTGTACATAAGAAAAACATTTTTTTCCTGAATAGAAGAACACATGGAGTGTAGTCAAAACTACACAGCGTGTATTCTATGTTTTTTCGGATAGTAAGCCTCAAAAACTACTCGCGAGCCCATAAAAACACGGAAACTATCCCCAAAGTGCCAAATTACGATCCGTGAGGGCCCATGCTCCCCATGAAACAAATCATGCAATCTTATACATGTTATAAACAAGGTAAAAAGTCAATGATCTACCAAATTTCTATCAATGAGGGCCCATAACACCTCAAGAACCAATGGTTGGAGTTCATTTAAACAACTCCTCATACAAAAAATACCCTATCAACAGTAGGTGTATTTATCAAGGTACCTATCACAACAGAATGCATTTTCTATCACAACATTTATCACAAAAATATGCCATTTATAATGCACCTACATGGCATGGAAACTATGCATGGCATGTGATTCTAACAAGTGCCTAAATGATGCATGAGATGGGATACCCTCATCTCATCGGGATGTAACTAAATAGAACCTAGTATAAAAATATAAACAGCACACCACAAGTGCGTCACCCAACAGTGAAAATCAAATCATCTGTAAAATTGCAAAACTAGAAAAATTTCAATTAAATGAGGTAGATTGGCTTTTCCCTGTACATGGGTTAGATACTTGGGAAAATATTATTACCAATTACCAATTCCGTCATATCCCTGGATATAGGCTCCAAAAAGTAAGTAAAGAAGAAAAGAAATACTTTGATACCACTTTGTAATGTCCTGGATCTAGGTTCCACACAATGGGTGCCTCAAACCCGGATGGTCACATTACATCAAGCGCATTTCCTTAAATGACAGAGCCTCCCAACTAGAAGCGAGGTCCAAGGACTGATTGTGGGGAAATTATGCCCTCATTTGTCAAAGTGTAGAGTAGTGGAAATAAACATACAAAAGCAGAAGCATTAAACAATATAAACCTAAAATGGACAACAGAACTGAAGTAAAAGACAACCAAAAGTCATATATATGATGATGCAATATGTCTCTAATACTAATAAAGCAGCCAAAATAGGATACACTGGGGTCTGATACAGTACAACCCAAGGTTCAAGGTACACAAAAACAAAACTAAAGCAGTACAACAGGAACACAGCAACATCACAATCCTATGCTCGGTCCCATGCTCTCCTCTTCCACTGCAACAATCATGTACCTGTGTAGGGACTTTTTCCCTTATCAAAACCTACAGCAATATAATATTTTTGGGCCTAAGACATGACCAAAACAGGGTGTGAGAAATAAATCTCAATAGGCAACCACCAAAGGCCCATGCCCAATTGTCAGTGAAAATATGCAATATCAGTGTACAATAATTAAATACAGTAAATTAGGAAGTACTCAGAAGGAACTATTCCTACCAGTTACATTACCATTTAAAAAATTATTTAACAATTCAATACAATTGAATTATGAGTTTCCTAAGACTCAACCTCAACCAACGATCTCTTATACCAGTGCCATAGTAAAAAATAAAATAGGCTATCTAACAAGGAAAAGATAGTAATAATAATACCAAGCCTGTACTTTAGCATAGCGGGTACAACATAAGAAATCACCACAGTGAATATTCAAGTAAACATTGTCCTCAGACATACAAGTCCTTAACCTTAGGAAAGTTGGAATGAATCCCTCAGGTGACTACCCTCAAGCATAACAAATATTTCCCTTAGGCATATGAGATATTTACCTCAGGAACAGAAGCTACTGCCCTCAGGAATAAGAAACATTGCCCTCGGGCTAAACAAAACCTTGCCCTCAGGCTATACAGAACCTTTCCCTCAGGCTAAATAGAAGAAAATCAAGTAATCAGGACGAGCCTAAAGCATAAGAAATCAATTTATATATATGTTTCCTTTCAAGAAAACACAAAACATGTTGTAATAACGACATACCCAGAGGTATTATGGCCATCTAAACAAGGAAAATGCCCCCTCGGGGTGGCCCTAGATCCATGCAATGATCCCAAACTGTAGTTTATACTTATTAATCAGATTACCTATACAATTCTAAGTATTTTAACCATCAAAGTCTCATCCATAAGACACCCCAAACATGGTTGTGTGGCACAACGGTGTACAAAATCAACTCGACAGTTGGAATTAAACACAAGACCACCTACCTCGATCTCCTCTGATCGATATACGTTAAAGGCGCCTCCTGAAAAAACCAAGAACGATGTAGATCTGAGATAAATGATTTCCAATTCAAACCCAAATGACTTCCATTAGGGAAAGATTTGGAAAGAGTGGTTCAAGAAGAGAGAATATCTCACCCATTCGGTTTAAATGAGATTGACGGTGGGGGAATCATAGTCTCGGTGAGAAATCAAGAGCTTCTACAAGTCTTGGCCTCCATTCCCATGGCTCCTGGCGTGTTCTAAGCATCCCTTGCCAAATGGGGATGCTAATGCCTATTTTTAACGAAAAAATATAACTACACGGCATGTACTCTCAAGTACACGGTGTATACTTTATTTTTAACTATTCACTGGTGGCTACTCTCCATCGCCTTACTGTTCATCCATCGACTGATTACATGACATGTATTACTAAGTACATGGCATGTACCATCGTTCTTGTGGTGGCTACATCCACCGCCTAACTATTCACTTGACGACTGATTACACGGCGTGTAGTTTTTTTACACCATTAATCACTGACATGACTACACGCCCTGTATACTCATCCCACATGACCAAAGTACATGGCGTGTGGAAAAATTACAAGGCGTGTACCCATAAATTTGGGATTTTCCCCATATTTCCCTTTTTTTACAAAAAACACTTAAGGAAAAAGGAAAATAAGAAACTCGTACCTCAAGAGTAAGAACCATGTTCTTACAATTATAATCATTATTTTGTATATTTTTTCTATGAATTTCCATTTTAATTTTCACTCTCATTATTTATTAATAATTACCTTAACCAACATGTCTTGTTTCACCTTTAATTTTTTATTTCTCTTTACTCTAGAATCATGTAATCATTGTATTGGATTTTTAGTTATGAAAGATTCAACACTGTGACCTTTTCCATTACATATTCAAAATATCACCTCCAGACAGTCATATTTATATTGTATAGATAGATCTTAATATTTTCAAACATCAAAATTTGTTTTTTAAGAGTGTTTCATCTCTAAATATTTGTTTTCCTATTCTTTTTAGTAATTCTTACCCTTGATCCATTCCACCTCCATTAGAATGAAATATTGTTCCATGAAAAAAAGTATTTGTGTCCAAATATCCCATAATACCATGATTATTATTTTAATCTTGATCTATCATCAATTTTTTGAGGCTATTTAAACAATTATGCTAGTTGTAATGAATATTACAACCTATACTGGGCTTTATTCATAGAGGTTTTTCATTTTCAAAATACTCATCATTTCTAAATATAAAAGGATAACTAATTTTATGAATTCCTTCCCCCAAAACACTTCTATTTTAAGTTTATAACTCTATATAACTAGAATAAATACATTTAGTATCATTTAAGAAAATAAAACCATTTTTTACCATTTTATTTTGGTAATTCTTCTCAACGGCTATAGATTATTTAACTTGATTATACATTTATTTTAAAAAATATCATACCATGTTGTCCATTGTATTTTCATCATTAAGAAATGTAGAGTGTTCCTTATGAATTTATTCTTCCTTAACAACAATTTTTCACTAAAGTCCTCCAGAATATTATTTTGTTCTATAATTTTCACATTGTAATTTTGTGTCTCTTAGACGAGATAACACTTTTTCTTACATAAAATTCATTTATATTTATATATAAACATTAAATTATTCTTGATCTTTGATTTTTTCTCAAATCGGTCTTCCAATTCAAATCTCAATATATACTTAATTTGTCTTTCATCTTCTCCACAACTTAATGTGAAATCGTGATTTATAATATTAGAAATTAAGGTTTTTTATGAGTGATTTTGTCATATGAATAATTATTGGATGATTTTTAGTATTCAATTTCTTATTTTCTCATCACATTTATCATGAAGTTTTGTAAAGAATCTTTTTTTATTCGAAAATTAGCCTTTATGGTTTTTCTGGAATTTTTCTTAGAAAAGTAAACTTGCTCATTACCACTTTCAATTTCACTGTATTTCATTTATCATCAGTTAATATAAAAATTCCTAATAAATCTCGCATTAAAATATTTATTAGGAATAAAACCTTTTTATTTCCATTTCTATAACATCTTGCTATTTTTTAAATGGAAACATTATGTCATGTCATGCTTAAATGATCTACTAAATAGTATTATGTGACCTTTATAACCTAGCCATTAAATTTAAAATATGAATAGGAATACATAATTTATGAATCAAATATAAAGTTAAAACTCAATTATAATTTAATTGTAAATTATTATAAAATAATAACATAATTCTCTGTACATGCATTTTAAAATTAAGAAAAGAGTTTTTTTTGAAAAATTATTTTTATTACTATTTATATAAAAGTAATATAATTAATTTTTGAACCTTATAGAAAATATATATTATAAATTTAAATCATCATTTTAAATTAATATATCAAAATTAATCTTGTGGTAAAATATTTTTAATTTTTTGAAAAGGTTTAATTTTTGTTGATTAGTAAAAAATTCAATCTTTTTATAAAATATGGTATTTTTTGTGACATCGTCCTTAATTTATTATGATATAAAAAATTATTTAGACAATGTAATATATAAATAATGATAGTATAAGGGTAATATTTTACATAATTTATTTATAAGAAGAAAATTATATATTTTCCTGGATATGTATAAAAATCAATGTTAGTGCCGACACAATGCATGTCCACCACTGGAAAACCAAAAATTGATAACATATATATAATAATTGAGGGCTAAAAACTATTTTCATGACATATTTATTAATTATTATTTGTTATTTATTTATTTTTTGTTAATTTTTAATTTTATATCTATATAACATGAGTCTTATCAAAATGCATTTTTAATGCTTGTATAAGGAAAGAAAAGAAAAATTAACTAATTAGCAATGTCTTTTTTACATAGATATGAGTTAATTATCATAATGAACTAAAAAATAATTATTTGTAACCTAATTTATTTATTTATATGATATTAATTATATTTTTATTTTCATTAAATTAAATAATTGTCTTTATTGCTTATTCAATGTTGATGCGGTGCTTGTCCATAAAAAAGAAAAATAAATAAAATGTTTTTAATTAAAATTATAATTACAATAAAATTTATACAAGGTTGAATAAGTGTTTTTAAAATAAAATATATTATACTTTGTCTCTTTTGGATTCTAATTTGGGACATTTTGGACCCACAAGAATTACTTTAAAACCTTTAAAATATTTTATTTAAAAGTAAGTCAAGGTGTTGACACTATAAACTATAGTTTGTATAACATTTTACATTATGGTTTTCCAAAAGTGTTTTTTAGAAATAAATAATTGTTTTAAGGATAATAAAATTATATTTTTCTTGGAATTTTATTTCTATTTCTTAGGGTATAAATAACTACCCTAACGACATTCAAAATAATTATGCAGTAATTATTTAGTTTATGAATAAATCAAATTAATGATAATATAAATAATAAAATAAATATAATATAATATTTTTAAGCTAGTTCAAAAACTACATAGAATAATATTATAACTATAATATATAATTAAAAATTCTAATTTGAATCCTTTTTTTGTTGTTTTTAAATTCAAAAGTTTTGAATAGTGTTTAATTTACAAAAATAATTTTTCAGGAATATAATATTTAATTAAAATATTTAAAAATCACAAAATTATATAACAAGGCCAAAATGAAAATATTTGGTTGAAAATATTATATGATATATTTTTTAACTCTTTTTAAATTCATTAACGCCTATATTAGACTTAATATAATTTAATATTTTAATTAATTCCTAAATTACCCCCATCTTAATTATAAAAGTAGGCTCATTCCTTCACAAATTTTCATCACCTTAAGACTTCTTGATCAACAATCCTCTAAAAATTTATCTTCTACACTTCCCTCTACATAGTATAATTGTCTTAGTTTAAGTAGATGAATATATTTTGTGGTCTTAAGGTGTTAATCAATGATATTTTTCAAAGAGGGATATAAAGAAACGTATATGACGAGTCAAACTCGCAGTGAGGGGATTGTTTTGAAAGAAATATTTTTATTATATAATCTTATATTATAATATAAAATATTCTATTTTCATTAACAATAGTTGATATAGCCATCATCTATAATTTTTGTGACGTATCGTGATCTTTTATGTAATCATATGTTTTAATGTTTATGTCTTCCTAAATGCAAGTATTTCATCTTGAAAGGTAGATTTTTCCCAAATCACATGAGTTTTAAGAAAATTGATATTTATTATTAATCATAATAATTTAAATTATTTTATTCTATAAAAATAATTTATGTATGATTATGAAATTTTTTTAGTGGGTTGTGATTGAGAAAGGTGTGTCCTCTAAAATGTTTTCTTAAAATTCGACATTAGGGCATCGTATGAGATGATATGTTATGGAGAGTAAACCCATAAAATTAATGTGGAAATTTTTTACAAGTGATACTCCTAGGGGAAACATGGTTTATATAAGACCTATCGTATATCATTTTAATCCACAAACTAGTTATTATTTTCAAATGTTTTTTGAGGAGAAATTGTAGTATTTTCCAATGATGATTTTAAAATTGATTTTCAAAA
Organism: Viscum album; assembly: GCA_963277665.1. Classification (NCBI taxonomy): domain Eukaryota; kingdom Viridiplantae; phylum Streptophyta; class Magnoliopsida; order Santalales; family Viscaceae; genus Viscum; species Viscum album. The sequence continues at coordinate 952,104,278 of OY728143.1, read as the reverse complement.
TGATAAGTATTTAAATGGTTTTGAAAAGTGTTTTCTTATGAATTTTTATGAAAAATAAGTTTGTAAATAATATCAATTTTTTTACATGATATAATATGTCATTCTAAATTATTTTTTACAGTCTTTCAGAAAGACTTCATCGTTGTTTTTAAAACCCATTATAAGGAAAAATAAATCCTCACTCTATGTTTCAAAATTTAATCTACATAGGTTTAAAAAAAATTATTTAATGTATTTTTATTCTCTTATACAGTTAGGTCACTAGAAGTGTTTTAGTTTTCTTATTATATTTTTTTTAACAATTTTAATAATATGAAATTCAATTGTCTATTATCCAAAACCTATACCAGAAAAGTTCATGGAATATTTTAAATATTGTGTATTTTTATAGTTTCCATTTCAAAAATACAGAGAATTTATATTTTCTGAACATGGAATAGTGGGTTCAGTGTTTCATGGTTGGTATAAGAGCAACAGTTTAAACAATATTGGAGACTAGGTATTCTTGTCTTCTTAAAAAAATCTAAGAGGTAAAATTTTCTTTTGAACATCTAGGTAATTAAGTTCCCTTAGAAAATCTAAATTTTATTAATTAAAAGTATATACATTATGAATTTTATGTATTTTGAATGAATTTTGAGGGAATAATTCATTTATGGGGGTAGAATGCTGTGTCTCGATATATTTTAAATGGAATCATTATGCCACATTGTGCTTAAAGAAACAACTAAATACTATTATATGACCTTTATAACTTATCTATTAAGTTGAAATATATGAATAAGAATACATAACTTATAAAACAAATATAAATTTCTAACTCAGTTATAATCTAACGTGAAAATATTATAAAATAATAACATAATTTTCTGTAAAGTCATTTTAACCTTAAAAATGCATTTTCATCAAGAAATGATTTTTATTTCAATTTATGTAAAAAAATATAATCAATTTTTATAGATTTTAGAAATTATATTTTTATAAAAATAACTTTATATTTGAAATAAATATATCATAATTATTCTATGTTGAAATTATAATAATTTTTTGAAAAATATTAATTTTGGTGACTAGTAAAAAATACAGTCTTTTTATAAAATGCATCATTTTTCGTGAAATCATCATGAAATTAGTTTGATATAATTTTTTTTAAACTATGTAATAACTAAATAATTATATTATAATATTAATATTGTAAAAAATTAATTTAGATCGCAGTGTCGATGTAGTGCCTTTGCAGCACTGAAAAAGTCAAAATTGGTAACTCATTTATAATAATTGAGTAATAAATATTATTTTCATAACATATTTATTATTTATTATTTATTATTTATGGTTTTATTTGTTATTTTATAATTTTATAATTATATAACATGAGTCTTATCCAAATTCATGTGCAATGCTTGCGTAAGATAAGAAAATACAAATTAACTAACTAAGGAAGTGTTTTTGACATAGATATGAGTAAATGATCAAATAAACCAATCTAAATGATTATATTAAAACTTATAAATTTAGTTTTATGATATTAATTCATTTTAATCTTTTTTAATGAAATAATTGTCTTTAATGCTTAAGCAATGTTGATACAATTCATGTGCAAGTAAAAGAAAAATAAATAAAATGGTTTTAATTAAAACTATAAGTACCATTAAAGGGATCCAAATTTGACTAAACATTTTCCATTATAATTTTTCTGACATTATCTCTTTTGGATTCTAATTTGGGATATTTTACACCAAAAATAACTACATTAATACCTTTAGAATATTTTATTTAAAAGTAAGTCAAGGTGTTCACAATATAAACATTAGTTTCTATAACATTTTAATTTATTTTTTTCAAAAAGTTTTTTTCTAAAATAAATAGTATTTTTAATTATAATAAAATTTTATTTTTCATGAAATTCTATTTTTCATTTTTACGGAATATATAACTACACTAATGGATTTAACAATAATGATGTAGTAATTATTTAATTAAATTATAAATCAAATTTATGATATCAAAAATAATAAAATCAATATAATATGAAAATTTTAAGCTATTTCAAGAATTATCTATAATAATGGGATAATTATAAGATATAATAAAAGAAATTTATTCTAATTTTAATACTTATTTTTATGTTTTTAATGTTAATGGATATGAATAGTTTTTAATTTGAATATTTCATTTTTCATGAATATAATATTTAATTAAAATATTTAAAAATCACCAAATTATTGAACAGAACAAAAAATGGAAATATCATATATAAAATATGTTATCCTATTCTTTTTATACATTTTTCAAATTCATTATCCCTATACTAGACTTAATATAATTTAATATTTATGTAATTCCTAAATTACCCCTCACCTCAATTATAAAAGGAGGCTCATTCCTTTAAACAAATGTGACACCTTGAGTCTTATTTTTTGGGTTTACTCTAAAAAATTATCTTATAAACTTCCCTCTACAAATTATAGTGGTATTATTTTAGTAATTGCACTATATTTTTTGGTCTTAATGTGTTAATCAATGCGATTTTCCAAAGAAGAGGAAGATAAAGAAATGTATGTGATAAGTCAGACTCAAGGTAAGGGAATTGTTTTAAAATCATTGTTTTTATAATATAATCATATATAATCCTGTAAAATATTTTATTTTTATTCATAATTGTTGATATTTCCATCATCTATAATTGTTAGTGACGTGTTGTGAACTTTTATACAATCATCTGTTTTAATGTTTATGTCTTCTTAAATGTATGTATTTTATCCTGAAAGGTAGATTTCTCCCATATCTCAGAGTTTAATGAAAATTGATATTTATTCATCATGATAAGTATTGAAATTATTTTCTTCTATTAAAATAATTTATGTAATATTATGAAATTTTTTTACAGGGTTTTGAATGAGAAAGGCGGGTCTTCTAAATTGTTGCTTTAAAATTCAGCATTAGGGTATCGTATGAGATGATAAGGTATGAGGAGTGAACCCACGAGCTTAAGTGGGTGATTTACTACAATTAATACTCCTATTGGCCACATTGTTTTCATTGGACTTGTTATGTATAATTTTAAACCACAAATAGTTGTTATTTTTAAATAATTTTTAAGGTAAAATCCAACTACTTCTTCAAAGATGATTTAAAAATGGGGTTTCAAAATGATAAGAATTTAAAAGGTTTTGAAAAGTGGTTGCTTATGAATTTTTGTGAAAACCATGTTTATAAATAATATTAAATGTTTTTTATATGATATAAAATGTTTTTATAAAGTATTTTTTAAAGTATTTAAAATTGAATTTATTATATTTTTTCAAACCCCTTACTAGGAAAATAATTTCCCACTCTATGTTTCAAATGTTATATTATACAATTTTAATACAAATTTTCAAAATTAGTTCTCTTCAATTATGTATTTAGTGAACCTGGAGTGTTTTAGTTTGTTTATTATTTTTTTGTATAGTTTTGTTAATTCAAAATGTAAATGTCTATTCTCCATAACATACACCAGAGAAGTTACTAGAATGTATTTAATGTTTTTTATTTTTTAAAATTTATTTTTTAAAAAACTACACAACAATTATATGTGATGAACCTAGAAGAGTGGTTTTGGATCTTTATTATGGAAACCCTGATCTTTATTACACAATAAAACATAATTTATTACATAAACTTCACTTGATAAAACATAGAAGATCGAGATGTATAGTGTCTTTGGGGCTTATGATCATTAAATAACAACTTAAAACATGAAATAAAACATCTTTATTAAAAACTTCTTTTACATGACCACTACATTCCCTCATACATAGCATTTCATGGGATAACCTGAGGACATGCATAAGAAAAGGGTGAGCTATAAAGCCCAGTAAGGGAATAATCATGGAATAACATGAGGAGTAAAATAAATGTTATATAATAGGAATATAAATAGAGCACAGGATATGTATAAAGATAATGTCATGATAAAGAATGATAATCATAACATGAAAATGTGGCAACAACACTTAACATGGAATTAGAATGAGCCAAGGCTCATTGCACATGGAGCATGAGTAAATCCTCATAACACATGAAGAACGAGTAAAAAATAATTTCATTTGAATTAAATTTATTAAAAACCCATTTCACTTGACGTATCATTATACTATACATTACCCAATGCAATGAAGCACTATAAGGGCGCACAATTCTTAAACATTTCATTTCATGCATAAGTGTGCCACATGGATCATAAAATATTGAATCATTCAACATTATATTTTATTCCACGATAAAAGAATGTGGAATAAATACATGAAACTCTTTAAAAAATAAGTAATTGTGCATAAATGTGAGTACACATGATAGTGAAATGGGCATGGTATTAACTACACAATGACTTTGGCTTGGAAAAGAACTGTGCAATTTCGGCTGCATAACGGCGTGAGATAAGAACTCATAAAAATGGATGATGAGATATAAAGGGGTGTATCATCATATTTACATGACATGGAAAGTAAGGGGTCACTTAGATACATTTCCCAACAAATTTAATGGAATTTAGATTCATGATACAAAAGAATTTCTTGAATGTAAATGAGGATTGAGAAATTCCTTTCAGAATTTCAGCATAGAAACGGGTGTACATGGGAGGAATTTAATGATAGATAAAGGGGTCTCCCATCATTAATACATAAATAGGGTAGTATGGGGGAGGTGAGAAACCATACCCCAACATCTATAATTGAAATTATATAGGCATAACAATTTAACGAATATTGGACAAAAATGAGAAAGGAAGAAAAATCCTTACTTGGACGTGTGCTTCCAAAGGCTTTAGAGAGGCTTGAGAGAGGCTTCTTGGGAGCTTGGGGAACCTTGGGAGGATTTTGGAGAGATTATGGAAGAGGTTGGACTAACTCAAAAGGCTTTTAGTGAGGAGTAAGTGGGAGCTACGGTGGGTTTATATAGGAAAGGTGAGGGAATTCTTTAATATTTAGGATTGGGACACCTCACCTTAAACTAATCCAAACCACAAAACAGCCCATGGTTTTTGGAAAAGGGAAGTGGAAAACAATATTATATAAGGAAAAAGTCCTAAATTCTTAAAATAATGGGGATGCTTATGTGAAGGTGAGTAACACACCCAAGGAAAACAATTTAAAAAGACAAGATGTTTAACAATCCTTGAAATGTCCATTAATGCTTTGTAAAATTAGTCAATCAAACCCAAAACAAAATTATGTTAATGTTAAAACATATATTGGCTGAACATAAAGCTTATAGTATATTATTACATCACTATTGGGTCATTATGATGTCATAAAACACATTATATATTTAAACGGTATTTAATTTTTTAACAAAAAAATGTACTATCTCAGAAAATTATGAAAAATTCACCATTAGATAATTTTGACATTTTAATTCTAGAACAAATATTTATTTTATCTAAATAATTTTCTAAGTATGTTAATTTTCACTTTTAAAAAAACCGACATTTATTGAAAATTCACAGGTTTTGACAAAAATGGCTTTCAAACCTTAATAAAAATTACAATTTCACTCATAAAATTATACGATCATTTATATTAAATAAAAATTAATTTAATAACAATAATAATATTTTATTAAAATATTATTTAATTAAAAAAATCATTAATTCATCAAAATATATTTCTTAGTTGAATATTAACTAAAAATACTATTTGTGGTTTAAAAAAACTATTTACAAGGTAACAATAATAAATTGAAAGTATATTCATTATTATATACAAAAAATGATGTACATAACCATAGTACTAGGGTCTTGTTAAATAACCACTTAAAACACCTGCATAAGACCGAAGGGTGAGGTCTGCGATGGTGACAGACTCTTGGGGTGGCTCGGATATCATTGCTCTCATTGTGATCTCTATCAACTTCCACTTCTCCCATAGGCGGTTCCATTCGAGATTATCCAATTGATGCTTGGATTGGTCTTGGTCAAGAGTGAAGCCCAATAACACCACCTCTTTTCCGAGCTCTAAAAAATGGGTCTCATGTGGAGCAATTCTACAGGATGAGGCCATCGCTTCATTTTTCTGAGTGAATTGGACAGTTAAATCCCTATATTTATTCTAATCACGTGGTCACTATTTAATGGAAATATTATCAACAGTCACAATTCAAAAACATAAAACCAAGGAAGAACATATGTTATAACCATTTAAAAAGACTGAGAGTAATTTCCATCAATGAATGTTTGGGTCATTACAATCTTCACCCCTTAAGAAATTTCTCCCTTGATATTTCTTTTTTCCAAACTAAAACAGATGTGGTTTACTCTACTTCATCGTTTCCTCCAATTCCCATGTCGATTCTTCAAACTTGTGGTTTCACCATAACACCTTGATGAGGGTAATTGTCTTATTTAGTATAACTTTTTCTCTACAATCTAGAAACTTCACTAGTTACTCTTAATAAGAAAGATCATCCTCTAACTATATCACCTATAAAGAGATTATATGTGAAGGGCCTGATATGTACTTCTTTAAGAGGGATAAATGAAAGATATCATGTACTTTCGCTATGGTAGGTGGAATTGTTAGTCGATAGGCCACAACCCCAACACGATCTAGAACCTCGAAGGGGCCGTCGTACCTTGGACTTAACTTCCCTTTCTTTCGAAACCTCATGACCTTCTTCCATGAAGATATGCATAGAAATACCATGTCTCTAACTTTAAACTCAAGGTCTCGTCGACGGTTATCTACAAAACTCTTCTGTCGACTCTGGGCTACCTTGATATGCTGCTGAATGGTTTTCACCTTCTCCACCATTTCATCGACCATTTTTGGTTCAAGAAGCATACGCTCACCGACCTCATCCCAACACATAGGTGTTCTGCACCTTTTCCCATAAAGGGATTCATATGGTGCCATTTGGATTCTTGAGTTGAAACTGTTATTATAAGAGAACTCAACCAGAGGAAGATATTGATCCCATCCTCCTTTAATTTCCATTAAGCAAGCTCTCATCATGTCTATAAGGGTTTGGATAGTCCGCTTGGATTGGCCATAAGTTTGAGTATGATAGGTCATACTGAAGTTCAATTCAGTATTCAGAGCTTGTTGAAGACTCTTCCAAAACTTAGTAGTAAATCTTGAATCTTGATTGGACACAATAGATAGTGGTACTCAATTCATCATTACCACTTCCCTGATATATATCTATTCTAGTTGATCTAATGAGAAATCCTCCCGAATGGAAATGAAGTGTGCAGCCTTTGTAAGACAATCCATAACAACCCATATTTCATTGTTGACTTTGGATTTATTCAAATGTTCGGTGACAAATCCCATAGTGATGTTCTCCCATTTCTATTCTGGTATGGGAAATGGCTTTATCATCCCCTTAGACTTCTTCCTCCCTGCCTTCAAATGTTTACACACCAGGCACCTTGATGTATATTCCGCGATATTTTTCTTCATATTATCCCACCAATAATGCTCTCAGAGATATCAATACATCTTTGTGCTCCCTAGGTGGATAGATAAGGTCGAGCTATGTGCATCATTAAATATCTCCATCTTTATCTTGGGATCAGATGGTACACATAATCGCATCCCAAATCATACAACTCCTTCCTCATTATCTTTGAAATCAAAGGATTTCCCATTACAAATAGCTTCCACCCTTTTCTGAATTTCCACAGATTTTCTTTGAGCATCCTTTATTCTCTCTAAGAGGATGGTTGAGCAATAATTTGATAAAGGATTGATGATGTTCCTCCCTTAATGATTCCCATGTCCATACTTTTAAAATATAATAAGATCATATCCTTTTAAATTTTCATCATTGATAAAGATGCATGTTACTTTCTACATAGAGCATCTTCGACCTTGTTTTCATTACTGGGATGGTAGTGGATTGAAAAGTATTAATCCTTGATGAGTTCTATCCATCTTCGATGGTGCATATTAAGCTCTTTTTGTGTGAATATATACTTGATTCTTTTTTGGTCAGTATATAGTTCACACTTCTCCCCAGCCAAATTTTCAAAGTGAATATCACTACAACCAACTCGAGGTCATGTGTTGGATAGTTCTATTCATGAACATTAAATTTCCTTGAATCATCGGCAATGACCTTGTCATTCTGAATCAACACACATCTTAGGCCCTTCTTTGAAGCATCACTTAATACCACAAAAAATTCTCCACTTGTGGGTAAAGTGAGCACTAGTGCAGTGATAAGCCTCCTTTACAACTCTTTGAAGCTTTATTCACATTCATCGCTCTAGGAAATTTTTCCCCCTTCCGAGTTATCTTGGTAAGAGGGTTGGAATGTAGTGAGAAACTTCTCACAAATCGTCGATAATATCTAGCTAACCCTAGAAGATATGGATATCTGTTGTCGATGTTGGCCTCAGACATCCCTCAATTGTAACTATTTTGGAAGGATCCACATATATCTCATTACTTGTGATGATATGTCCTAATAATGAGACATCTTTTAACCAGAAATCACACTTTCTATACTTTTCATAGAGCTTATCCTTCTGCAAGGTCTCTAGTACAGTTCTCAGATGCTCCTCATGATCCTCATTGGTTTTGGAGTATATCAGAATATCATCAATAAAGACGTCCAAAAATTTGTTGAGGTAATCTCTGAAAACACTATTCATCAAGTCCATGGATATTTCTAGATAATTATTGAGTTCTAAAGGCATTACTATGAATTCATAGTGCACGTATCTTGTATGAAAATCAACCATGGGGATATCTTCTTTCTTCACCCTTACTTGATAATATCACAACCTAAAATCCACCTTGGAGAAGTATTGTGCTTCATGCAGATGATCGAACAATTCATCAATTCATGGGAGAGTTTAGTTTTTATTTATCATAATTTTGTTGAGCTCGTGATAATTGATACAAAGGCACATTGACCCATCCTTCTTCTTAACGAAGAGGACTGGTGCACCCCATGGCGAAACACCTCCACATATAAACCCTTTATCCAGATTATCCTATAGTTGTTTCTTCATCTCCTCAAGATCTAAAATATCCATTCTATACAGAGTCTTGGATATTGCCAATTCCCTAGGTATAAGATCAATTGAGAATTCAACATCTCTTCTAGGAGGAAGATCAGGAAATTCCTCAGGAAACACTTCAGTGAATTCCCTCACAATAGGTATATCATCTTGGATGGTTGCCTCCTTACACTCAATCATTTGAGACAGATATGCATACTCACAGGGAAGTAATATCCATGCTTGAGATGATGGAGCTAAAGAAGATTCGTCTTACTCCTTGAACTTTTAAAGAATAGGGGGTCAATTCGACACATGGAGTGTGATTGCCCTCTCATTGAAATTTATGTTGCCTCTATATAAGGAAAGTCAATCCATACCAATAATTGCATCAAATTCCACTAGAGGGAGTATGGAGTGGTTAGTTGGGATGTTTAATCTACTAATTATGATAGGGGAGGAGTAATATTCATGGGATGCAATGATTTCCACATTTTTCATACTCACTAATATCTTTACTTCCATGATGTATGGTGGTGCTGGGATTGTTCTACTAAACCTTCAAGATATAAAACAATGCGTAGAACCTGAATCAAAAAGTATGTTTTATATTCTTGAATTAATAACTGGCGTACCTATCACCACTTCATTGTCAGGATTCACTTTGGTAGTATTGATGGGAAAAATCTCACTCTTGCTGCCTTTGAGGTTGTTGGTTGCCTCAAAAAACTCTTGGCTTATGGCACTGATTTGCAATACTAATTGGTTCTTTGTAGTTGTAGAAATGAACAATGCATTGAGGTTAGAAATGAGCATCCATCTCCTCTATTTTAGCCACGAGTTTTTCTTGTCGGCAGTTAACAACTGTGTGCCCTTCTCTTCCACACCTAAAGCATTTCCTCATCCCCTTCAGGAAATTTTCGGGGTTCTTATTTCCGCACCTTTGGCAAGTGGGGTGATGGATCTTCATTGCACTATTGGATTTATCCATCAGACCACCAGCATTGAAGTACACCATACGCCTCTTATCCCAATGATACCCCTGAGATTATCTGATCTCTATTTCGACCTTGAGGGCACATCAGACAATTTCATCATAGCTGTCGAAGTTGCGGATCACCATCGATTTCTACAGGCTAGGTTTTATCCTACCAAATAAGTGTTCAACCTTGCATTCGGGGGTAACAATAATTCTGGAAGCGTATCATGCAAGCCTTGTGAAGTTTACCTCGTACGATCCAATAGATTCATCATCTTCTTTCTTTAGGGCAAGGAAGTACCTTCCATCTTAAGACGGAGGGTGTGCAGAAAATATTTATTGAAAAACATCTTCCAGAAATCCTTCCATTCCAATGCCTCAATATCCTCCTTAGGATTTGTATTTTTGATCAATGTCTACCATTAATCAGCTTAACCCTCCATATGATAATCAACCGGGAGAACATTCTCATATTGAGAACATTGAAGGATTGAGAAGATCTTTTCAATGGATTTGATCCATTGTTCAGTGATTGAGGGATCAGATGATCCATTAAAATTAGGAAGCCTTTGCCTCATGAAGCTCCCGATAGGGACTTGTTCTTTCTTAAGGGGGTGGGGGGGTTAGCGTTCCTCTTGATCCATGTTTCTATTAAAATAATGAGTTAGTTAATAGAGAAGTGTGACAAAGTTTTTGATTCCCGCTCCCATTGGATTGGGCATCTCATAAGTACAATTATCACATTAATCATCACATCGGTTATTAGCCCGAGTCCTTCTGTTACCTGCCATTGGATGGAATAAATATAAAGTTTGGTGTAACACATAAAGGGTAATCCAAGGACAAAACTAATGACTTATAGATAAATATTATTTCCTTAACATATGAATCTATTGGCTTTAGTCTATGTTATCCATGATCTAATTTCACACATATATTCTTAGGGAATTTTTTGTCCCTTAATAATGGTTCATACTAAGCTTGTGAATTTACCAAAAAAAATACCCTCTAAGAGTGTCGTAACCAAGATTGCAGCAAGGCCCAATTTCGTGCACCAGTTCCCGTTTGAGTCTAGCTCAAACTAGTGTTTTTTGTTTTTACCCCTAGGATAAATTTGTGCCAGAGCCGCCTCTACCTTCTCGTATGCAGAAAGAGATGAATTTTCTTGAAAAACCACTTAGTCAATACTCACCAAAACATAAGGATGTTTTTATTATACTTAGTCTTGTCTCTGAGGCTTCAATAGGGTTTTATAATCCTAATCCAAAAAATAACTAAACCTATCATCTGATACCAACTATGGAAACCCTGATCTTTATTACACAATTAAACATAATTTATTACATAATCATCACTTGATAAAACAAAGAATATAGAGAGGTATAGTTCCTTTGGGGCTTAGTATCATTACATAACAACATAAAATATGAAATACAACATATTTATTTAAAACTTCCTTCACATGACCACTAAATTCCCTCATACTTATCATTACATGGGATAACCTGAGGACATGCATAAGAAAAGGGTGATCTATAAAGCGCAGTAAGGGAATAATCATGGAATAACATGAGGAGTACAATACATGTTAGACAATAGGCATATCAATATAGAACAAGAGAAGTATAAACATAAAGCCAAGATAAATCATGATAATCATAACATGGAAATGTGGCAACAACACTTAACATGGAATTAGAATGAGCCAAGGCTCAATGCACATGGAGCATGAGTAAATCCTTATTGCACATGAAGCACGAGTAAAACCTCATTACACATGAATTAAAATGATTAAAAACACATTGCACATGATGTATCATTATACTATACTTTACCCAATGCATTAGAGCGCTATAAGGGCGCACCCTTCTTAAACATTTCATTTCATGCATAAGTGTGCCATGTGGATCATAAAACATTGAATCATTCAACATAATATTTTATTCCATGATAAAAGAATGTGGAATACATACATGAAACTATTTAAACAATAAGTAAATGTTCATAAAGGTGAATACCCTTAATAGAGAAATTGGCATGGTATTCACTATGCAATGACTTTGGTTTGGAAAAGCACATTGCAATTTCAGCAGCATAACGGCGTGAGATGAGAACTCACAAAAATGGTTGATGAGAGAGAAAGGGGTGTCTCATAATATTTACATGACATGGACAGTAAGGGGGTAATTTAGATACTTGTCCCAACAAATTTAATGTAATTTAGATTCATGATACAAAATAATTGCTTGAATGTAAATGAGGAGAGAGAAATTCTTTTTGGAATTTCGGCATAGAAACAAGTGTACATGGGAAGAATTTAATGAGAGAGAAAGGGGTATCCCATAATTAAAACATAGAGGGAAGTATGGGGGAGGTTAGAAATCATACCCAAACATTTATAATTGAAATTAAAAGGTAATAACAATTTAATGAATACTAGAAAAAAATGAAAAAGAATGAAAAACCCTTACTTGGATGTGTGCTTCCAAAAGCTTGAGAGAGGATTTAGAGAGGCTTCTTGGGAGCTTGGGGCACCTTGGGAGGATTTTAGAGAGAGTATCTCAGCGTTTTTACGAACTCCAAAGGCTTTGAGTGAGGAGGAAGTGGGATCTTGGGTGGGTTTATGTAAGAAAGTTGAGGTAATTCTTTATTATTTAGGTTTGGGACACCTCACATTAAACAAATCAAAACCACAAACCATCCCATGGTTCTTGCCCACGGTTTTTGGAAAAGGGCAGTGGAAAAAAATATTTTATAAGGGCAATTTCCTAATTTTTTAAAATAACAAGGATGCTTATATAGAGGTGAGTCAAACTCCCAAGGAAAAAAATTTGAAAAGACAAGATGTTTAATAAGCCTTAAAGGGTCCATTACTGCTTTGTAAAATAAGTCAAACAATCCCAAAACCACATTATTTTAATGTTAAAACATATATTATACGAAAATAAAGCTTATAGTATTTTATTACATCACTATTGGGTAATTTTGATGTCATAAAACATATTATATATTTAAACGGTATTTAATTTTTTTCCCAAAAAATTCACTGTCTCAGAAAATTATGAAAAATTAACCATTAGAAAATTTTGACGTCCTGATTCAAGAAATAATATTTATTTTATCTAAATATTTTTCTAAATATTTTAATTTTCACTATTAAAAAAACTGACAATTATCAAAAATTCAAGGGTTTTGAAAAAAATGGCTTTCAAACATTAATAAAATTTACGATTGCTTTCATAAAATTATACGGTCATTTATATTTAATAAAAATTAATTTAATAACAATAATAATATTTTATTAAAATAATTTTTATTACAAAAATCCATTAATTCATAAAAAAATATTTCTTAGTTGAACATTAACTTAAAATACTATTTGTGCTTTAAAAAACTATTTGCAAGGTAACAATAATAAAATGAAAGTATATTCATTAATATATACTAAAAAATCATGTACATAACCATAGTACTAGGGTATTGTTAAATAACCCCTTAAAACACCAGCATAAGACCAAAGGGTGAGGTGTACGATGGTGACAGACTCTTGGGGTGGCTCGGATAATATTGGTCGTGTTGTGATCTCTATCAACTTCCACTTCTCCAATAGGCGGTTTCGTTCGAGCTTAACCTGTTGAAGCTCAGCTTGGGCTTGGTCAAGAGGGAAGCCCAATGATTCCACCTCTTTTCTGAGCTCTGAAAAATGGATTTCGTGTGGAGAAATTATACTAGATGAGGCCATCGCTTCCTTTTTCTGAGTAAATTGGATTGTTAAAGCCCTATATTTATACTAATCATGTGATCACTATTCAACGACCATATTAGAAACTGTCACAATTCAAAAACATAAAACCAAGGAAGATCATATGTTATAAACATTTAAAAATAATGATAAGAATTTCTATTAATGAATGTTTGGGTCGTTACATTTATAATTACCCTCTTCTAATATTCATAGAGATATCATTCATTGGTTTTTTATGCAATAGACTTCTTTCAACATTACATTCATATTCTAAGTCAGAATATGAGAATGGTTTATCACCCTTATCAATAATCATTTGATTTTTCATGAATTTGGATGTCATTTATTCATTTTCTTCTTCTTTAATATTTGGTCTTTCCACATCTCATAATTAAATAGTATATTTTGTATCTCTTTAATTTACATGTCATTTATTTATTCCAGCGTAGTTGTCTTTAGATAAAATATATCCAGGAAATTAGTCATCAAATTTTTAACAATTGGTGAATCTTCTAAAGAATCCAAAAATATAATGATATGACTCATAATTTCATTTTACCTTATAATATAGTCACCAACACTTTCATCATCATCTAGTTGGATGTCCACAAATGTTTCTTAGGAAATCTATATTTTTGATTCCTTAATATCCACATTTATTTCATGAATATTCAATAACTTTTCCCACATATCCTTAGATGTTTTATGTCCCAAAATATTAGTGTAGACCTTATTAGGTTTATATGAAATAATGGACTTAATATATTCCTTATCAACTTAAAGTTTTTTATTTTTAACATAATTAATGGGAATATCTTTCTATGTGTAGTAAATTATTATATTATTACATCACTAACATCAAGTCTTTTTGAAAAAAAATATTAAAACATCTTGTTCTTTAATACATAAAAAAATTGTAAAAAATAGGTACTCCCCAATATTTTATATGATTGATATCCTCCATGATTATACCACAATTTTATACTTTAAATGGGGAATTATCTTTGATATCACATGTACTTATTAGGTCTTGTGAGATCACTAAGAGGGGGAGGGGTGAATCAGTTATCCCTTTTTATTATTACAAATATACCTTCTAAATTCATCCTCTTTATCCTGTTACATATTTGATTCACTCCTCTTGTTATCTCTCCTTCATAATTTAATATACAAATGATAAATGGTACAATATATAAGTATTTAAAATGTTCTTCTTAAAACCCAACTCCTTATCAATACTAGTTTTTGTTATGAGACCTGGTTTATCCAATATGAATCACTTCAGTAAAAGTCAAGCTATCTACTGAAAATATTGAAAAGTAATTTGATAAAATACATAATAGATAATATCCATAAGTATTTGTTCTTCAAGTGAACACAATAGTCTCCTGCAAATGGATTATTTATACCAAAATCTATCCAATTAAAAACATCTCTTCAAAATATTCTTGAAACATCTCAGTGGAATCTTTGTACTACCAACCCATAATTCTTTGAGGTTCATCTGAAAATCCTCCTTTGAATAGGTATTTATCTTCTTCTTCAATCATAGATAGTTATCCTTGTTCTCCTCCAATTATAAACATCTTCTCTTCTTGAAGATTTTATTTCGTTCCTCACTAAAACTCTTGACAATTTTGTAATATCACAAGAAGTATGAAGGGGTTTCAATTTCTCACCACCTTTTTAATTTCATCATAGCATCATTCATGTTTTCCTCTTTCTCCTTCTTCTTCAATTCATAGAAAATTCATTAATGTAATTATGTTCCCCATATTTATCTTATTTTATGTATATATGTTCTTAAATTTCACTAACTTCTTTATTTTCTCGATACATAGAAAATATATACCAAAAATTGTATTTTATTCTCAATAACTAATTCATTCTCTTCACCAGTAAATATATATTCACAGATTTATTTATCAATATTAAAAGAATATTATTTCTTATAAAATTCAAACATTAATTCTATTTAAATATCCTTAGGTTATTATCATTTTTAACTCATTCAACCCCCTCATTAAAATTGTTTAATATCATTAAATATTCCCTAATATCCAACTTTAAATATCCCATGATATGTTTGAATATTTAAATATTTTTAATTCTATAAAATCTTTATAAGTATTCTCCTTTGAATTATCTATCTGTGTGTGACGCTTTGTTAGGGTATCTTCAACATATTTCAAGGAACACAAGTCAATATTTATAATTTTCTTAATTCAACTTACTCAGGTAAAATCACAATAATTTTCAATAATTTTCATGCTTATATCCATTTAATAAAAGTGATTCCATCAACTATTTCAATTATCCATCATAATATATAAGTTTAGATATATCACTTTTTCTGGTATTTTGTATTAATTTGAAATTCATATGATCTATGAAGTCACATTCATATCCTGTGTGTGACTCATCTTCATAAAAACATAAATTTATATATAATTCATCATGTGGTGTTATATTTATAATATTATGGATGTCTAACTATTTCTATTAATTCCTAAGGCTCAGATCAAAGTAGTATATTGAATTAATTCTCTCATAGATTCAAAGGAATAATCAAGATAGAATTCATATAAAATTCACACCAAGTTATATTCTGATATCTTATACTCTAGAAATGTTTTATATTAAATTAATACAATCTAGATAAAAATCATTTGATTCATAGAATTAAAATTATCTATAAATTTCCACTTTTCATTTCCATCTCCATATTAAATTTTTTTTTAAATAACTTTAGGGGTTCTTCAATGAAGATCCACCCTTTTTAATCAAAACAAATCACCTTTAAATTTCTTTAAGAATTTTCCAAACCTTATTAAACATCTTAAATACCATTCCTATTGAATTTTACCATATAAATACTCATGGTAGTGTATTTAAATGAACTTTACTATCTCTATGATGCAAACCTCACTTCATCCTTTATGATCCTTCATCAAAGTGTGTTTATTTATTAATTTTAATTTCCAATATACTGGGGTACGTATGGATGGATAATATAACTTGAAGAAATATTTCCCACTACATTAAACATATTTCAAATATTTTCTACTACATCTATATAAGTTGTTATATCCAGATCTAGTAGGTGTCTTTATTTTTTCCTTCTTCTACTTTATTGTGACTGTCATAGATATGACTTCTCAACATTGGTGATTTTTATATACATACAACACATCTCTCTAATAATCACATATATATGTTACTAATTAAATCCATCTAGTCATGTTATTAAAGTAGAATCTTCAAGCATACTTTTCCATTTTTTGATGGAAATAGGCCCATATTCTCTTAAATAGTTCTCTAACACATATTAACATTTTCATATCATCATAGAATCCTTATTTATTGATAAAACATGAAATATAAAATGGGTATCATTGGCCAAAATATAAATATTCCCTTCCAATTAAATGGTTTCTACATATCCTTCTCGATGACCTTCTTAATTCAGTTTTAATTAATGTGGAATGTCCTAATACCTCTTATAATCAGGTTTTTTTCATATTTGGGAAGATTCATCAGTTAAAGTTCTTTATTATGTTATAGTGGAATTATTTATGTGAAGGAACACTTCCAAATTGTTTAGATAATAGAAATTCGGATTATAATTTAATTCACCCCAAGATTTCTATATATAATTCCTCGTTTAATCATATAAGGGAATCAAATCAGAATTTAAATAATGTAGAACTTGAAATATGAGTTAGGGAGGTGACGTGTCATGTGATTTCCCTTTTCTATTAATATTACAAAGTTCATGGGTGTAAATGTTTATTCTAACATGATAAATATAGGGAATATGATTATTCTTATATGATGTAGTGTATATTTTAATGTATATCTCATATAGTGTAGTTAATCCCATTATAGGATCTGACGTGATGGTTTAATCCTATGTGGTGTGTATATTAGTTTATACTTAGGCCCTTGTATCTTTTGTTTAATCTGATGTGATCTATATAGAATGATATTTATTCTAACAGAGTTCCCTCCCATGTATGTTTAATCTCATGCAAGTCATTTTACAACTATTTTAATCCCACACACCTATTATTTTGATCAAATTTAGAACATTTCTAAATGATTAGTCATATATAGAGATGTTTTAATCACACACGACATCATAAAACTATGATGTAACAAAACATAGCTTCTCATTTCACCAGAAAATCAATAAACTCAAAGAAATAAAATTTTCTTATTCATCTAAAATGTCATTAAAAAGAGAAAATTGATAAATTTCACATTAAATTTAAAATTCAAAAAATGTTACAAGAAAACAAAAAACTATATATATCAGGTCAAATAATTTAAAAAAAATAAATAAAAAAATGTGTTTAAATGTATTTTTAATTAACTCTTATTATTCGATGAATTACTAAAATGTGCTTCATTCTCAAGAATTGTAAGATACAAAGGTGTTTAAATCATTAATTTTGGTGAATAATTTATAAAAATATAAATTACACCACTTATCAAAAACTATTGACCCACAACATCCAATTAGTCTTTGATTTTTTGCTACTTTTTGGATTATTTATCCCCCTCTACAATCTCATCTAACCACTACTCCACGGATGTGGTAGAAGAACAACTAGTTCTCAGTGTAACCCACTACTTTTTGGTGAAATTTTCATTTCAAACCAACATCAAACCCTCATAGGTTGATCTCAACTAAAAACTAGACTAGAATTATCATTGTGACATAAATGTTCATATCCTTTTCTATCAAGATCCTCTAAATATTAGTTTGATAAAAATTAACAAATCAAGACCATATAATTAAATACCTAAAAATAAAAACATTTGTATTTTAAACAATATTAAAAAATTATTTATAATTTTCTCTTATGTTGTGTCATTTTTTGAATTGTCATCTTTTTATTACAGTAAAAGCTGAAAAATTGGGCCTAAGGGACTCATCTTTTATTATTTAGTGTATTTTTATATATTGAATTCAAAAGTATGAGAAAATATTTTATTTTATTTATATATATAAGTATATAAAATAGAATAAATAAATATTTACCTAACCTTGATCATGACTGGGCATACTAGTGTGATCTAGAGTGTGTGTATATTATATTAATGGATTTATTTTGATACTTGTATGATAATTCACATAATAAAATTTCATTTAAGTAAATACATAACATGAAAATATAATAACATCATATGATAAATGAAAAAAAGTATACATGAATCTATGGAATCATCCAATTGGTAATTATAACATAATGTTGACTAATAAAGTTATTGGTAGTGAAAATAACACCCTCCTATGGGGTGTCAATTCTTTTTGACCACCCCTAATAAAAATCATACTTTTAAATTATCTAGAGTTCATTAAACTCTATCAGGTGAGCTAACCTCAAATTTTCATCATCTGGGATGTTATAACATAAGTGAATAAATTAAATATATATTTATATATTTAAATATATGTTGATGTGATCAATAAAATAAATAAACATCATTACTTGAATCTCTATACATGTTATATCCTTTATTGAAAAATCATATGTATTCCATGCTACTTTCTTCTTTTACATGATACCACTAACCATTATTATTGTTCCCATAAAACTCTTTCATTAATTATCATTCTTGACATTAAATTATTTTTCTTAATTATAGTCAACTATACCATATAGCTATAGCTTCCATATATAACTCATTTATATTATACCATGGAATCAAGTGGTTGAAGATACATCAGAAAAAAAATAAAAAAACATATTGATAAATAAGATAAATAATAATATAAAAACATTAACAATATTAATAAGAATAATTAACACTTACAAGACATGTGAGGGGAGGACATGTCATGACCATCGATATCATTGAGGAATCTTATGTGATTGAGAGAGTGTGTAACTTTAGTAGTGATATAAGTAAGAGAATTCATGAATGTAGTGGTAGAATTATAAGTCTTCAATAAGAAACATGTAAATAGTAGAAGATATAACGGTCTTAGAATTATTCCCTAATGATATTATTGGTAGTAAGGGATCAGGTAAGGAAGGGTCTTATAAGGTAAAAAAGGATCATGTAACCTCAATATCTATATTGGAGGTGGTGATATCATGTAACCAAATATTGAGGTTTCCTTGAGCATGAGGGTAGAAATATAAGGGTTTAATGCATACGATGTATAACCCCCTTGATACCCCTAAAATTTAGAACCATTGAAAAAATAGTAATCATTACATATATATAAATATTTATAAACTCAAAATCTATTAGAAATTATAAAAATAAATACTAACAATGGTGATCATGGGTATCATACCGGCTTCTTTTATGTATTTCCAATAATAATTAATCCTTATTCTTCTAAATTCTTCATAATCATACAAGTCCTATGAATAAAATAATTAAATAGTATATAAAAAATAAATTAAGATGATTAATTAACTAATTAATATTTAAATTTATTATAATATAAATAGAAACAAATTAAAAAATTAGACAATTAATTTAATATTCCTCTAAAAATCGATTACATTTATAATTAATAATGTTTAATAGAATATATATAAATATAAAATTAATTTTCAAACTAAATTCGAATTAACATATATGATATTAGGTTTCTAATAAAACTTTCATTTCACAATAATACAAAGTAATTTAATTGTTTTTATCATCATATTAACAACTAGGGTGATCAACTATAATAAAATTCCATACATAAATATCGATTAAACTATAATAGAAAAAATATGTCAAGTTATTTTTTTCCAACTAAACCAAAATAGTTATTTAGTTGTCACTTTATATAAAACAATTGTTTATAATGAGAAACCAATATATATAGTTCTACATCTTGAATATAATGATCCATTAAAAACACTACAAAGTTGTATTTGTCAATATCAATTTTTTATCAAGTCAGTGTGTCAAACCACTTGGATTTTATCATAAGGAATCAACCTTCCATATAATATGATATGCTACAGAAAAATGGTTTCATTTCAATTTTTTATCATAATAATATGGTTTTTAACTTAAGATAGCACCATTATTTTGAGTTTTCATTTTTACCAAATGACTATTAATATAGAATTTTTTCATTGAAAAAAATTCTTTTACACTCATAAAACATTGTTTTTAGAACAAATGTCAGAAAAATAATATATAAAGATACTAATTTAATTATTTAAATTTTAATTTTCTTATAAAATATTTTATATATTCTTGAATAAAAAATAAATAATAAATAAAACCTCTGAAAAAATTTAGGCTTTCATAAGATTTTATCCAACCAAGAAAATTTTAAATATATAACTTTTCTCTCATTATAAGAGTTAAATAATGGTGATTTTGGTTTATAATATCCCTATGATTATAATAAAATTTATGGATATTAAATGAGTAATTGATATATAAAAATGTATTAATATAAAATAATTAATACTCTATGTCACATACTTGATAAATTCATCCATGGAATATAAATTAAACAACATGGTATGGTTCTTCATCTCCATCGCCTTAATATATAAATAATGTTGGATCAATTGCATCATATTTCTCATCCTTATTTATCATTGGTAGACTATGCCTCATGTTATCTCTATCCAAATATATAAAACCAAAATCAATTCACTTTTGGGCCAAATAACCTTTTCAAGTGGATCTATTAGTATAGTTCATATTTCTTACATATAACTTCATGATTTTCATTCAATGGGATATATATATATATATATTTATAATAAAATGGTACACTAATAAGAACTTCTAGGAGAAGGTGTACATTCAGATGCATCATACGTATAAATATATATTATAGAAATATTTTTCTAATTCAAGATGAATTATCAATGAACCTCATTTGATATTATTCGCAATAGTTTTACATAATATTTTGGAACATATACCACTATAAAAATTATACAAATGAATAATTTCCAGCCTCATATTTTTCTCAACACATGTCAAATGGTTATCAAAATTAAATCATCTAAATCATGTGATAATCATGAAATTTTATGAATATCAACTTCACCTCTCTAGTATTCACACACTTAAATATATTTCTTGAGTAACCATATGAAACATTCAAACCCTATAACTCATGATAAAAATATTTTTCTTATAAATCATAATCACCTGATAATAATAAATATAATACCACTTATTTATACTAATTATATTTTGTATAATATTTTTCTTAATAACCCCAACTATCGGGTTTTAACGTGCTCCTTAGACATCCTTATTCTTTACCTTACCATTACGAATAAATATAACTAATAGTTCATAGAAATTTTTATTATTATGAATCAATTATAAATTATTTTTAATAAATTAGATGACTAATAAGTTTAACTAAGAAATATAAAATTCTTATCCTATTTAAGTATTATGTTTTTGATAACATATTCTCCTTCTTGAAAGTAATAAAAATATCATTCTGAATACAACATTTATCCCCTCTAACAAATCTAAAAATCATTTATCAATATATTTTATAGTGTAATATCTTTATTGACAAAATTATTGAAATATTGATAATTACTTATGTATAAATTTCATATTTGAAGTAAATATTGAAAACCCATGTAATGATAATTTTTTATGTCTTTTTATCTTCAATATCATATTATATATATATATATATATTAGACATAATAATATCCCCTTCATATTCTTACAATACATCATTCAATGTGTAGGAAAATGATTTATGTTCCATATATAGTATCATGCATATTAATTGACACCATACTAGAAAAATTATATTTACACACATCCACATTAGACAATGGATTAAACTATACTATCATTTGTTATAGGTATATAAAATTATTTTCCATAAACATAAAAGGTAAAATATTATACATGTGAATGGAGATGGGTAATGGGATATGTGAAATATGTGTTTATACAAATGGATTTAAACTAACACAAGATAACCCCAATCTCACAAAATATATCTTGGATGAATGATCAAGATGATGTCTGTTAAACTTCTATAATGATAATTCATCTGACTGGTGCAATAATTCTTTAATGTTTTCATTTTCTTATTCATAACATCTCAAATATACAATTTTTTTTAGATAAAAATATTTATTGAAGTCTTGAAATCGAAGATAAGTGGCACATACCATTTTAGTAATATGAGTTAATATGAAATATTTATTAAACTTTCTCCTTCATGTAATAAATTTTGTAATTTTTTTATTGATTCACATTAATCAATTCACATTAATAGCTCATAATCCTTTACATGAATATTTACTCCCTCCAGAAGTAGACCCTTTAAAAAAATTAGCAGATAATCAATCCAACTATTACTAAATCCATATATTTGTTTCGCATAAATTAAATTTTGGTGATATTATCACAACCATGATACACTTTGGCCTTAGAATCTTTCATTTCCTTCTTAAATATCTCGGTTTTATCCTTATTTCTATTATTCAAAAAAATTGGCATTGATGTTTCCCTCATTAGTCATGGTTTCAATATTAATATATTGTTTATCAGATAAATTAAAAAAAAATCAATGACATATTATATCTTCCAAACCGACCTTATCATGTATCCTCATATTGTGTGTTTTTTGAATAGTTTCACTATTATGTTTTCATACCACATAGTTTTCATTAAAAAAATCTAATAATATGGTAACCATCTTCTTCATAAATTTACCATGGTCTATTATGGGACATCAAATAATTTATCCTCATGAATCATTTTTAAATAAAAATATAGAAATATTTTATGTTGTCCATGAAACTCATTCAACACCAATAAAAAAATCTAGTTTCTATTCATTATGAAATAAATAAGAAAATTATTTAATTTGGTAGTAAATATTAATATTATGATAAATTTATGAATATAAAATATTCATATATATAAATATAATAGAATAAAAGTATAATATACACCTATTTAATCTAAATAATCATATATCATCATCAATTATAGAACGTGATAATTACCTTGAAAATAATTAATTATATTATTTCACAATATATTATGTGAAATAAAACTTTCAAAATATTAACAATTTGACTATTATTTTTATTATAATTTAATTTGTAATTAAATTTAAAAATTAAATGTGTAACAACAAACATAATTAGTTCTTTATGAATAGTCAAAAAAACATTATGATGAATCGGGGATGAAATATTGGTTAATGGTTTTCAATATGAATATCCATATTAAAATTTTCATGATATATATAAATCACCAATCAAATTAATAAAAAAATTTCCAATTGAATTTATTTTTTAAACATGTATAAAATATATAATTTTAGAAGAACAATAATTTATAAAAAGACATTTATAGTATATTAATAATATTAAACAAGATATATTAAAGAAAAATACAACAAGTTTAATAGACATATCATATAAACATCAAAAAATAAAATCTATAAAATTCATAAAAAAATAAAAAATTTTGTTTTATGTGATTGGTTTCTAAGGATAAAATAATATTTATTTAAGTTGTAGAATACAATAAGAAACCTTTTTTCAATATCTCTATGAAATGATACTAAAACCATGTATAACGATAAATAAAGAAAATGTGTTACAAACACTGGTGATGGTCAGTGATCCTATATTTAGTGACATTATTTGATAAATATGATTGAGAATAAATTTTCACGACTTGACCATCGACGAGCTATGAAGCTAGTTATCTTACCCCATGTGTCTCCTACAATACCCTAATAGCCATCCCAACACGCCATAAAATATTACCAACAAGTTTTCTTTACCTAACATATGACTATACCCATAGGGAAACACATGTTATTTTAGTGCTCATTTCCATTAATCACATGCAATCTAGAAAGCTTCCCAAGAGATCACCCATCCTAACACTACGCCATGCCAGGCACACTTAATTGTGGTGTTCTAATTAAGTCGGATCCCGATATGAAAGGTGCGCCTTTTTGAAATTGGTAGTAACATTTAACATTTTTATGTTCAACTCTTCCAATGGTGTTAAAATCCCCCCCCCCCCCCACAAACAATTTAATGCACAAAACCCTCATTGTGGACTCCAACCTCAAACCAAGGTAGTGCCTAAGAATTTTAATCTAGGTATTGAAACTGATGCCATTTTTCATGACTCGGTCATCCATGAACCTCAAACTTTGTTATCTAACCCTTTACGTATCCTATAATACCTTAGTTTCCTTCCAGAACACCATGAGCTATTACCCATCACGGTCACTTATCTGCCTAAAGATTTTTCTCACAGGCCAACACATGTTCTTTATGTGTGATTTTTTCTTCACTCATACATACTCTGGGAATCATCCTAGGATGTCACCCATCGTGACCCTATTCTAGTCCAAACACACTTAACATTGGAGTTATAATAATTTTAGATATCAAAAATAACGGTGAACCTTATTGACATGGGGATTAACATTTTTCCTTTTTAGGATCACTTTTCTAGTGGTATTACAAATCCAACATGATTATTTCTTCATGATGTATGGACGGAATGACCTAAATCTCCCAATGCATTGGTGAAATTCCCATAAAATTCAAGGCTATTCTAGTACCCCTTCAATTAAAGAGAGAAATATAAAATATATTTGTGAGAGTTATTCAGGATAGCACACAATATTGGATGGCATATCATTCCAAAGTATTAAGTCTCTTTATATAGACCATATGAAAAATGCTTTATCATTCAATGAATTTTCTTATGTGTTCATAATGTATGATTAAAATTCATGTGGATGTAATTTTTATAACCATCGACCAAAGAATTTAAAACTTTATACACAATTAATTATCTAATATATTTCATATTATGACATGTCTATATTAATTATATCTGACATGGAAAGTATTTAAAAGTTATTTACTATCATTTATTTGTCTTCGTTAATTAAAGAATACAATTTAAATATATCACAAAACTTATTATGTACACATATCGTACAACAAAATATTCCTTAGTGAGGTGATGTGAAATCCATATATCACACCAAATGATATTCCCTACTGAGGAATGTGGCATGCCCTGATTTTACATATGTCATGTATTAACACATGCATATCATCCAATATATTATATCCAAAATACAATATATATATATATATATAATGAATTATGTAATATCTCTATCAATTTCCAATTTTCACTAAACCCACTAGTAATTTTTTCTATTTCACATTATATTGTATCATATACAATTACATGAGAAACCAGATCTAAAACTACTTTTGGATGACTCTAAAACCCTTTTCGAAAGTTATAATAAATTTCATCGTGTATCATGTCATATGAAATACATTGTAAAAAATCCATACAAAACTAATTTTTGATAAACACTAAAATAATTTTAGATAATTTCTCTAAGCTTTTTAGATCACAATCTCTATTTAATAAACCAAAAATTTTGACCCTGTAAAAATTTATATTGTTGAAAAGGATTATGAATTCTTTAATTCATATATGTAATAAAAGAGTTTTCTCTAATACAAGTATGTAGAATCATATATTCCCATTGTCCAAGACAAAGAGTGGCCATTGGATATGAAGTTCTTCAATCCTATATAGCCTACATATACATTCTCAATTATTTGGGAATAGAATGACCAAATTGGTAAAAAATGACATGCAATTCACCAAAGTAGATAAGCGCATCCCATGCACCTCATCTAAATGGCTAAGCACATCACATATACAATAGAGGAAGTGTTTATGGATATACACTTCCTCTATATATCATATTAGAGTATTCATATTTCATGCCTACTATGCAAGAAGATAAATCTCATACTGGTTTAGCTATAACCAATGACATGATCAACAACTTACTCAACCACCTATTTATTTTCTCGACATCAAGGTTAGCATAAGAGAGGTATAAATTTATGAAGGTTCTCCAGATAGGTATCATTCCAAACTTAGGTGAGAGGATTAAATATTAAACAAGAATATATTATATACCAATAACACAGTGTATCATATACTATGTGTTATAAATAGTGGGTCATCCAATACCTAAAACATATTTGGTGTATCATGAGTATGTTCTCATATATCTATATAAAATCTTACCTATGAAAACCTTAATATTTAATTATGATATATAATAATCCAAGATAAAAATTAGTTAGAGATAACTCAAAATTATACATTGAGAGGTTAGTTATAATTTTTCTTCATGAGATATCTAAATCTAATGTCAAAGAATGATAAAGCGAAGGTTTTCATTTTTTACAACATGATACATTATAAATTGTTAGGCTCCATTAATGATACAAACAAAACCATACATAAGATCCTGTAAAATGATATCCTATATGACAGACCATCAGGTATTTCTTATGTTATATATAATGATAGTTTATTGTTAAACCTATTGCATATCTATGTAGTTATTTCCATATCACTTTGTTAACACCTTATAAAACCACCAATAAAATATTTTAGAGTGTAAAACATATAATGAAATATTTTTTGAATAATAATTAGGCTAGGAAAAATATTATTGTTGTTTAAATAATTGAAAATGTTATTCAATATTCTATACTCTATAACATAAAATGTTATTATGTTATTAAATTATTTTTTACATATAATTATTTCTATATTCATCATCATCATCTTAGTTATTTTCTATTTAAATTTTTTTATTGAGATTATTCTGGTAACTAAATGTAACTCTTTAAATTATTAATCCTTACCATTACATCCTATATGATTTTAGGATAAAAAGTGAAATTCACTTTTACTTTTGGCTAGTAGAAACTTTTATATAATTTTTTTTATCTTTTCTATGCCTAAAATTACTCCCATTAGTTTCATTGAAACTGATTCCCTGCATAATATCATGCTAATATACAAATAATACTTTGATTAAGAAAATAATACTTGTTCTTTTAGTGGGAATATATAATCAAATAAATTATTAACTACCATATTATATATGGTATTTTATTTGTTTAGAGTATTATCCTAAAAAGAATTCTTTATTTTTTAAAATATTTCATTGATGGTGATGGGGTAACTTTCCCTTATATTTTAACAAATGTCTTGGATAAACTACTTTACCCAAATAAATCATTTTTGTCATTGTCGTATATTTATACATATTATTGATTTTGATTAATCATGAACCATGTATATCATAGCCTCATATTATTTTCTAAAAAAAATATTGTTAATAAATAAATAATCCTATCATATAATAGAAATGAGATAATAATGTACACCCTTTACACAAATTCATTCTGAACTTGAAATATTCCTTGACATTATAAATATTAAAAATAGTAACCTTCCCTTCGTAATTTGAATAAAAATAATAAGATATTTCAATTGTTTCCCTAACATTGAACTCTTTTATATTTAAACACGTGTAAGTGTACATTTGGTATCATATACCCTTCAAAATAAAATAATTGATTCCATAACATAGATAAATAACATGGAATATCCATAATATTTCTCAAACCCCTTTGGGTGTCATAAAAAATTCTATTCTATGGAAAAATTATCCTTCCTTCCTCGCAACTCCTTTAAGTTTCAACAACATTTAATATCAAATTCAGTATAGATTATTAGACCTTCTTGAATACTTTTATTCTTCTTATATAAAAATTAGTGTAATATCTTTGGTTTTTATAAGGTAATTCTTTGGATATTTCTTTATATATCCCTAAATTTTTCCTTAGAGTTTTCTCTTTGTTTGGGTATTATAGGACCCCAGAATTAATATATTAAAAATGTTAATATATATTAAATAACATGCATTCATATTTTTAAAATAAATGGTTTTCCCATTGATCATGACCTCATATAGGAAATATAATATCATTCTTGTTTCTATAATGTGGTTTTTACCCTAGATGTGATATAAATTTGGTCCTCCCTAGGTGTTTTGTTGATTAATATCATTGGAAGGTGTGTTAGGTAATTAATTAATTTATTTATTTATTTCACTTAATGGGAAAAAACACTAGTAAGCATATTTATAAGACTATGATTATCCACATAACCCTAGGATATTATAGGATACAAGGAAGATAAAAATGGAACATGGATAAAATATTGTTTTGAAAAGAGGATGTCTTTAGAGACAAAGTTCCTAGATCTCAAAAATAATAATGGTCTAGACCAATTCTTCATCAGTGACCGATCCAAACTCTTCGTACATAACATTATTACATGGACTTCCACCCTTATTATATTTTTAAAGCTTGTATTTTTTATCTTTCTTACTTTATATAATTTCTCATTCCTCACATGATCCTTGAATTTTAATTATTGTTCTTGAACCTGTTTATTCATGTTTTTTGCATCTTTTACTCACCCTCACCCGACTTTTTGTAATCACTAGTTAAGATTGAATCATACTATGATGGTTTCGCCCTATTTTTTTCTTTTTCCACAATATTATTTGTTTTCTACATATTTATCCAATGATATCATGGTATGATATTTCCATGTGAGTTTGAATCAAGATGGAACCCTTGGATTTTGGGTAGATGCCAGAACGAGTTAGATATCAGTGTTTTATGATTGGATTCTGATGAGACATGGTATGTCTGTTTTAGAGACATGCATAGAAGGATATATCATAATTATTCATTCATGGGTAATGTGGAATGGCAACACTATGTGATATGGTTGATCGGTATGTGGTTGGGAAACCATAATCCCGCTACTGGTGATGTATCAGGATCAGTTAACTCCTAAGTAGAGCTCTTCAAAGGGTTTCATAGTGGATCCAATAGTGGAGAGGAATGGGTGAGACTTGTCTAGAGTTCTTCATTTTCTATAAAATCCATACATACACGATTTTTAGCCGAGTAACACATGTCTTGAAGTTCCCATGATATAATATATTGGTTTCTAGATAGAATTAAATATCACAATTCATATATGAAACCCCATACACCAAGTGAACTAATGATGGAAGCTCGGATTGTACAGCAGGAGTACTCAAGAATGAGAAAGGAAAAGTACAGGATTATGTAAAAATTGCATGGGAATGACTATGTACATTAACATAATCAGAGTACCAAGAATATTCCAGGTACAAGGGAATAACTTCTATACACGAGTACAAATTAGGAGGGAATAATCGTACCCAAAGCTTCTATGATATGTCATGTAGTCCATGTATAGGCCATGTACATCCACATGGCTGTCCAATACATGTGAATGTGAGGACACATTCATGTTTTCAAGAGAGATCACATGTTGTCTAACCCCATGTGACTACTGTATACTTTTCATGGATATTTCTACCAAATGTATATGCTTCTTCTGGACTCATATTTAGCCATATGAGTTGGCTATCATAAAAAATTTTCCTTTTAGAACATAATGGTGGCATTCATTTAGAAATCATATATATGAAACAAGGTTTTACAAGTGGAATGATTCTTTCAGTGATTCTTGGATGATGACAGTGATATGGTTTGATCATTAGAGAGATGACAGGGTCTGTAACCCATGTTTCACTAGAGAGAGGGATCCCCATAGTCATTAAATGTGTAGATTTGTCACTACCCCCACCCCAATAATGTATAGGGAACGATCATCATCCTTAGATGTCTATGGTTATGGAGATCTCATTTCCTTATTTCATGGGTTTATTTGAGTACATATATTGGATTAATCTTTATACTGTTTCTTTATAGTTTGAACTAACTATTTATATTTTCTATTTCTCCCTTTTTTGGTTCTTGGGGAATCCTAATATGGTGATCCCGACTCTAGTAACCCATAACTAGTGTATAATTTATTACATTAGAATAATATACAAGGAATCACATTCCTAATGACCAGATATTTTAGTAGTCTTAGTAATCTAGATACATAATTTATTCTTGCATTACATTTGAAAACATGAATTACAAGACAATATTTTTCCAATAATATCATTAATCCATCTTGAATATCCTTGCATATCATTAATATTACACATCAAGGATTCCTAGGAGAGGAAAGATATATGGGTGAGATCAAATGACAAATAATGGTTAAGTATAGTGGAATAAATCCTAAATCAATATGAATAATCAATATCGAAAGGTAAATTACAGAACAAGCATGAATTGTAGTTAATAATCATAGAATTAAATTCATCCAATTATAATATAATTATGAAAATATCATGTATAATAATCAATATGGTAATATAAATATCTTAAAACATGTTCCATTTAATAAAAAACATGCCTATCATAACTGGATAAGGCATAATCAATATGACAAGATAAATAACTGAAAACACATTTCATTAAATCAAAAAACTAATAATTAAATGCATCAAAAAATAATATCATGGTAAAAATATCAGAAATAATATTAACTAAATTCTTAGTTAAAAAAATTCTTAATTATGTTTTGTCATTTCTTGGTAATATGTTACCTCTACCATCAATATTTATCATCAAGATAGTTTAAAACTACTAAGTATAAACAATCCTTGTTCGGTTAACTAATTTTATAGTAGATTACTGATTTGCCTCATGAGACTATTGATGCATTGAGAGGATATCTATAATCTATATTCACCCATGTGTAAATGTCCAAATCATTCCTTATATATTGAGTTGTAGATTTATTTCATGAAAAATGCATCTTATCATCAAATATTTCTATTGGGGAATGAATATGAATGATCAATATTTCCCCAATAAGTCAAATATCATTCTATGTAAATAATCATATATAGAAATGAGATAATTTTTTCGAAATAAATATGTTCATGACAAATAATACAGATATTTAGGGAAATTTAATTGCTAATGATCATAGGAACGTGAATATTTAAAGGTAAAGTTAGTGACTTTAAAAATGAATCACAAAAGTGAATGTGAATAAATTCTATGTTAAAATAATCATAAACATAACATAGATAGAATAAGTATGATACCAACATAATATATACCAAATATATTAAGAATAATTGGGTTTTGTTATTGATGAATATAAATACCATAAAAAGATATTTAGAAACATTCTTGAGGAAAATATCTTTTCGATTTTAAAAATAATATTTTAAAATTAATTTTCACAAAACATTTTCAAAATGATTTTATTTGAAAACAATTTAATACATATAAATGAATATTTAAAATATTTTATAGTTCATGAAGGCTATAAATTATATTCATGGTGTATATTTTAAAATAAACCTCTCTTTAACTTTTTTGGTAAAAGACAGATGAACATTGTTTTAAAACTGCTTGACGTCCATTGTTTAGATAATGACATGACGTTTACATTAAAATTTTATAAAAATTAAAAATTTGAAAAAAAAATTAATAAATCATTACTAAATTGTTAAAAAAAATTACAATAATTTTTTAAAACATCATTTTGGAAGAAAAAGGATTTTCGACCAAAGAGAGAAATGAAGTCAAATTTTATTAAAATAATTTTCTTAAAAATTTTAAGTACTAAATAATAGAAAAATGGTAAAATTACTATAATATATAATTAATACCAAGATGATAATAAAATGAAATGGTTTTATTATTAAATGGTCAAATAATTCTTTCAATTGAATTTCAAGAACAAACAATCTAGATTAGAATGAGATTGTGAAATAAACCCTTCTAATGACTACAACATTGAAGTGAAAATTATTCAGTGAATTGATTGTATTTATCAACTATAAATACAAATAAAATAATTTTAAAGACAACATAAGATAATAATAATTCATTTCACACATAATCTTATAATATCAATGATGATGAGGAATTAATATAACCCAATGAAAATAAATTGAGTTATAAAATTATTTATCACTTGGAAACATTAAAATCAAATCCCCTTGGATGAAATAATTAAAATTCAAACTTAAAATACCATGAATTATGAAAATAATTATAATATTAAATTTAAAATGTGATGTATATACACTATATAAGATAAATTGTTTTATAATTTACCAATGTTCATTAAAGAAATGAAACTGAGATAGAATCCTTTACCTCATGCCTCCTTTGGATTGAACGTGATATAAACTAATGTGTGATTATTTTAAACATGTAATTAAATTATAAAAACCATATTAATATTTATAATATCATATATTATCCTTTTATAACATCTTATCACCCATTCGTTAATAGTATTTCAATATTTTCATTACATATACTATAAATTGATATGTTTTCTCAAACATGTTTTATCTTGAAAGATAAATTTCATGCACATATTATAAAGTTAAATAATCTATATAATAATTATCATTTCAAAATTATCATTTTTTTACATCGATCAAAATTTTAAAAAATCATGAAATATTGTTATCAAAAATAATGTATGTTATGATCATGGAGATGGAAGGCTATATATACACATGGGTAATGTTTCCATTTTTCATCAGTAATTACATAAAAAGTGAGTAACATTATAATGTTCATGAATTATTATCATTTCATAAGTATCATGTTATTTAATTAAATATACTTATATTTATTATCTATATAGTGAAGTGATAAAAAGAGTTTCATATCATTTCGTAAAGACGGTAGTTGACCCATATAGAAAAGTTGTTATCATATTTTAGTGAAAATGAAATAAATAAAATGATTCATTATATTTTAATATAGATAAATATATAATTAATAAAATAATAATTTCATTAATGTCAAATATATTTAATAACATTTTGATTATTAAATTCCATGTAAATCGTTATTGAAAGATGAATCAGACCGCTTCTTGAGGCGATAGCCCTCTGTACACATGAGCGACGTTATTGTGTCCCCTATAGAATGAAAATTAAGAATATATATATAATATATAATTACTAAATAGGTAAAATTATCTTATAAATATCATATATAAACTTTAAATCCATTATCATAACCAACCTTGAAATGAGGTAATGGAATAATGAATTACAATAGTTCATGAGGTGGTAATATGCCGTCCACATGAATGATGATTTCATAACCCATTTGATGGAAGTGGGATTGGTTTTCAGTAATGATCTTAACATAAAAACATATTTGTAAATTTTACATACTAATTTCTTATATCATCAAGTTTTAATAATAATTTAGTGAAATAAAGATGTTCGTTGAAAAATGTTACCTCTTCTTCGGGTATCCTCCTTGGGGTTTCACCAAAATCATTCCTATGTTTAATTTTGGACCAAAATAAGCCTTATAATATGGTATGATAGAAGTTTTATGTAATTTTGGTTGGGATTTTTTGATCCAAAATTTCATCAATATGTTAATAAAATTTTATAGGGGGATACCTTTTATAGTTGAGGTGAGTGGCATGCTTGTAATATTTGGAAAGAAAAAGGTGCACCCAAATTTTTCACATTCGAAAAGGGTAAAAAAATGGAGTATTATAGATGATTCGACATGATATTCACTAAATATGTCCATAAAATATATTTTGTAAAAGTTTTAGATCAATTTAGTCATTATCTTTCTAATTTACCCCCTATAATTGATTTTTACAGTAACCGTAGTAAATAATTTTTCAATATTTTCTATTCATTTTGGTCAAAAATTAATTTAAATTATTATAAAATATAAATTATATAAATTAAATATGAAATCCTTTTTAATAAATTCCATTCATAGAAGTTTTAAATTTTAATTTAAAATTAATCTTGAATATGGGATGAGAAAGTTGGTTTTTAAGAGAAAATGTTCGAAAGTTTACAAAGTTTTTATATAAAAATTCAATATGAGATTTTTTATCATGAAATAAAATGGATTGTTTTATATAAAATTTAACCAAATTTACTTTAAAACAAATTTAAAATATAATTTAACAATATAAATAATTTAAACAAATAGGTAGTTGTCATTTAAAATTCGGTATTTGTCATTATTCATCAAAAATGAAACTTTTTTGAAAAATCCAAAAAATAATCCTATGATAAATTTTATATGATTATTTCCAAAATGATTTTTATTATTTAAACTAAAATTTCTAAAATTTGTAAAAATTAATTTTAAATTATGTACACAAAGTGCAACTAAACATCCTTTAAGAAAAAAATACAGTTTTTCAGAAAACATTTTTTTTATTTAAAATAATAATTATAATATTCATAATTAATATATAAAAAATAAACATAATATGTTATGTTTAAAAAATATACTTTTAATAATTTATTTAGTACTATTCATCCCCACTAATTTAACTATTAGGTTCTAAGGGTAGACTATGTTATAGTTCATTTAAACTCAGGGTTGCGTCTTCTAAAAACTATCTAAGAGATTAAATTTGAAGAAATATATTTCATGGGTTATTTAAGAGAAGTGATGCATGTCTCAATAATTATCAAATATAATTTTATTATTTTATAATTTTTGTGTGTTACATTCTCCTCTCTTTAAAAAAAAATCATCTTTGAAATTTAAACGTGATCTCGGTAATCAAAGGATCGAAATTTGAAAATTAAATTATTGAGAAACCCAATTCATAAAATGTTTAATAAAATATCCTATTAATAAGAGATAATGGTAAGTAAATAGATTATATGGAATAAAACATTACTAGGATTATACGTAGAATGTAATTTGTTTAAAATGAATATGTGGACATGTAAGAAAAGAAAAAATAAATATATAGAAATATATAGGTCATTGATAATAAAAAATTGAATAATTAATGGAAAGTTAAGGAACTAAAAACCTTAAATAAAATAGGTATGAAAATGGTTATTGATAACATCAGAAATGATGGTAATATGATAAAATTTATTTCAATATCCTTTTTCCTAAATTTGATGAAGTATTTTACTATCTAACACTATAAGGAAATTTACATACTTGAAATGTTTCTATTTTATAAGTATAATTTAATCATATAGATTTTCATCCTTCAATTTCCAATTAATCACTTACTCCTACAAATTAATATCAAAAAATGAATTTTTTATACTTCAAGTAATAAAATTCACATCTAATGGATCATAGGATCTATAAAAGGGTGACAATACTTTCTATTTATCTATAACTATTTTCCAAAACCAATATGGTTTGCACAAGTTATCCATTATAAACAATTAATCCCTAAAACCTAAAAATTAATACCATTGGTTCATTTTTAATATTTATTATAGAAATTTTCTAACTAAAAATAATGACATATTAACTATGACATTGTGTAGAAAAATGCTAGGAAATAAACCCTTATCTTGTTTTTTTCATGGTTTCAATCCCCTACGGCCTTGGTGGGTCCGATGGTTAATCCCCCACCATGCAATTTTCCCTTTTTCTAAAATATATAGAAATAATTCTTATAAAATTTCCAAAAAATATAATCGACATCCTAGAAATGAAATTAATCATTAAATAATCTTTTTACTAAGGTTTTCAAAACAAATTATTTTTCCCACAAAGTCAAATGATCATATTTGACTATTTTTTTAATGTTATTAATGATCATATTAACCCTAAAGGTTATTAATACCCTTAAATGTATGTCTATATATTGTTAAGGGATTATTCCTTAATTAAATTTTTCACTAAAACATATACTTGATATAAATTTCCCCCAAAATATCCTTAATCTTAGAAGACACTCATCACTTAAAACCTAAAAATGGGTTTTTAAGACTTTGGACTTATGATCAATATTATAATCATATACCCATCACAGTATCCATAAATACAAGATAATGAATTCATATATGATTCCAAAATTTAAAATATTCCCCATTTGTTTCATGATTCTTATAATAAAAATACTAGTTAAAAAATACTTCTATAGTTTAATTCTTCATTCCCAATACATATATAATACGACCATTTTATTTACAAACTAGTCTGTCCTTGTTCTAGGGGATAACATTTAGAATATGTAACTGACTTAAATAATTCCCAATTTCTTTATATTTAATACAATAAAAAATAAATGGATCCATATGATGCGATTTATTTCCATCAATCATACTATTAATTTTTCCTTGACAGTTCTTTTCTTTATTACATTCCTTTCCCCACATAAAGTATTTTACCATTCCATTATAACACTTTCCTCGGTATCTCTTTCCACATTAATTACATTATGGAAATCAATACTTCTTTCCTCCATGCTCTCTATTACTCAAGCTCTTAGAAAACATCATCATTCTCTTATTTGGTGAGTCTAGAATTTTTTTGAGATATATGTTGTTAATCATATTTTTTAAAAAAATTATTAGTAATAATGATGATATATTTCACTCTTGTCATCATCTAATTAGGTTTCTCATAGTATGATCATTTTCATTAATGTTCAATGTTAACATGATTCCTTTTGGTTCTAGTCATTGTCTAAAACCAAAAAATTTACTTTGAGAAATAATATTTTTAATGGGAAAACTATATAATAATATATTTTATTTCGAAATCATGACACATTATTTTTAATATAAGACACCTTAAGTTTAACATTGGTCATTCATTTTCATCATCTATTTAAATCTGTTATTGTAGTTTGTAAGTAAAATACAATATATCCTGAAAATACCCCCCAGGAGTGTCAAACCAGGTTCTTAGTAAAACCTATTGTCATGCACCAAGTGATGATTAGTTCAAGACCAATACACCATTTTCAATGTTATTACCCCTAGGTGCATCTATTCAAGAACCACATACACTTGTTGTATTATAATAGATATGTATTTCCAGGAAAACCACATAATATCTACCTTAACAAAACTCTAGAATGGTCTTATATACTAATCCTCAAAGTTTATCATAGGGGTATGGTCCCTATTCAATGTTTAACTAAATATGGTTTCCAAGGTTTCTACTAAACATCATCTAATACCAACTATAGTCAACCTAACACTAGTATCCATATTCTAGGGTTTTCATTATTTTATTGTCATAATATACAATGAATCTCATTTTGAAATACTAAAGAGATTAGTATTCTTGGTAATCTAGATACATAATTGAGTCTTTTAATACATTTCAAAACATGAATTAAAAAATATATTTTTTCAAGAATATTAGTATTAACTCTAGAATATCCTTGCATATAAGTCATAGTACACTTCATGGATTCCTAGGAAAGCAAAAAAAATAAGGGTGAGGTCATATTATAAAAAATAATTAATTATAGCATAATCAATCTTGAATAAATAATCTTGATCAATTTGTAATGGTAAATAACTAAACATGCATTCTATGTAGTCAATAAACTGAGAATAAAATCCATCTAGAGATAATATCATTGTAAACATATCATGGATAATAATCAATATAGAAAGGTAAATAACTAAAAACAGATTATATTTAATCAATAACATTACTATCATTAGAGAATAAGTCATAAAAAATATGGAAAGTTAAATAACTAAAATCACATTCCATTTAATCAATAAACAAAGAATGAAATGAAACCAGAGATAATGATTTTATGAAAATATAATTCATAATAAAAACTTAATTTCTAATAAATTCAATAATTAATTATTGTATGTAAAGTATCAAGAACATTATACCACTACCATAGAGATTTATCATCACAATAGTTGAAAACTATTAGTTACAAACCAATCTGGTTTGGCCAACAGATTTTATGATATCTTACTAATTAAACTCATGAGACTAATAATGAATCATCGAGTTATCTATAACTTGTCCCCATCCATGTATTAATATCAAAAAAATTCCTCATATATCCAATAATCAATTTAATTCATGAATCGTGTACCATTTCATCAAATATCCATATTAAGGAAAGAATACAAATTATAAATATTTCATTATTCAATAAAGTAACTTTAAAAGCAATAAACCATATTTATAAATGAGATAGTATTTAACAATTAATAATATCTGTGATAAATAATATGGATATTTTGGGAAAAATTAATTTCTAATGATCATAGCAATGTGAATATTTCAATGGAAATTTAATAACTAAATTAATGAATCAATAAAGTGAATTTCAATACTTTACTTGGTCAAATGATCAAAACCCATATATGGAAATAATAAGGATGGTATCAGTATAACATGTACCCATTATATTAAGAATAAATATTTTCTCTTTTTGATAAATAGAAATACCATAAAAATATCTTTAAAACATTCTTGAAGAAAATATCATTTTCAGTTTTGAAAATCACTTATTCTAAACTAAATGTTCAAAAATAATGTTGAAAATAATTTTATTATAAACTTTATTTTAAAAAAAAGAAGTTAATATTTCAAAAAAATTATTGGCCTTCACTGCTTGAAATTTTATTCATTTCATATATGTTAAAACATGTATTCCTTTTAGTTTTTTGGTAAAATTCCAATGGGAATTATTTTAAAAATTAAATCAATAATCCATTAAAAAACAAAATGGGTAGTAATTTATTAATTAATCATTTTTAAAATGTTAAAAACCTTTTTGAAAACATTTATAGAAAACATGGGATTGGAGGAAAACAGATTTTCGACTAAAGAGTGAAATGAAATTGAATTTTATTAAAAACATTTTATCAAAACATTAAATACTAAAAAGTGGGAAAATTGTAATATTAATTTCTGACATCATGAATAATGCAATGACAATAAAATTAAATGGGTTTATTATTAAATTTTTAACTAATTTCCTCCAACTGAAATTCATGAACAAATAATATCGATTAGAATGAGATTGTGAACTAATATATTATAATGATCATAACACTGGAGTGAGAATTAATCAATGAATAAATAATGTATATGAAATATAAATCCAAATAAAAAGTATACATACAAAATAATATATTCAAAATTAATTTCACATAAAATCATATAATATCAATGAAGATGAATAAGTAATATAACCCAATGAAAATAAATTGAGTTACAAACTTCTTTTCCACTTGGTTACTTTTAAATAAAACTCGTTCTCCAAAACAATTCATATTGAAACTAAAAATACCATTAATTATTAATAATCAATGATATTTCATGTCAAATGATAATTATATACACCACCTAAAATAAATTTGCGCATAATATAGAAATGTTCCCTAATGAAAGGAAATTGAGATAGAATACCTTACCTCATGATTCTTTTTGGTTGAATGTAATTTAACCTCATGTATAGTTGTTTTAACCGTGTTTTTAACTTATTAAATAAATATA
The DNA here is from genome assembly GCA_963277665.1 of Viscum album. NCBI lineage: Eukaryota > Viridiplantae > Streptophyta > Magnoliopsida > Santalales > Viscaceae > Viscum > Viscum album. The sequence goes on along the minus strand of OY728143.1, from coordinate 952,064,472 downwards.
CTAATATTATAGTGTCATATATTATCCTTTTATAACATATTATCACCTCTTTGTTAACAATATTTCATTTTTTTCATTTTTTGGTGTTAATTTTCATGTCTTCTCATGCATGTTTTGTCATTAATGATCAAGTTCTTGAACATATTATACAGTTCAATAGTATCCAAAATATTAATCAGGGCAAAATTATAATATTTTTACATTAATTTTACATAAAAACTAATCATTAAATTTGTTTAAGAAAAATTAGGTACGTTATGATCATGGAGACGGTTGACTGTATGTACACATGGGTTACATTTCCATTTCTCAAAAATCATTATGGAAGTTATATAATTAATATTTTATAGTTAAATAATTATCATAATATCATAAATACCATATTTTTTCTATAAATTTACTTATATATATCATCCATGTAGTGTGGTGTTGAAAAGAGAGTCACATTATTTTATGAAGGTGATAGTCCACACGTACAAAACAATGTTATCCTCTTTAAGTGAGTGAAAATTTAAGAAAGAAAATGATTTACTATATTATTATAATGATAAATGTTTCAGTAATATAATAATTATTTCATGTATGAACCATATATTTTTTAACATTATCCTTATTATATTCCATGGAAAGTGTTAGTGGAAGATAAATGGCATCACTTCACCAGATGGTAGTCTGTCATACACACAAACGATGTTAGCATATACCCTACTCAAATGTAACATTATATATATATATATATAATTACTATAAATGTATAATTATTTTATAAATATAATATATATACTTTATATCTACCATGAAACCCAACAATGATGGGTGATAATAGAAAAATGAATTACATCGGTTCTAGAGGCGGTAGTCCACTATACACACGAATGATGATTTTGTAATCATTTTAATGGAAGTAAGGATGGTTGCATGTCATTAAAAGAACATAAAAACATCTTAATATATGAAATATACTAATTTTTTTATATCAAAATGGTTTAATAATAAATTTTGGTGGTGGGCGAACAAATAAAATAAAAACACTCGTTGAAAAAAATACCTCTTCTTCAAGAGTCCTCCTTAGGATTGCACCAGAACCTTTCTTAGGTTGTATTTATTCCCAAAATAAGGATTATAGGATGGTATGACATAATTTGGGTCATTATTTTGGTATTTATTGTCCTAAAAAGGGTGTGAAGTTGTAAATAAGAGTGGGGAGGAGTGTCCTTTTATAAGTGAGGTGAGTGGCACACTTGTATGTTTTGGAAAGAAAAAGGTGTACCCATGTTTTTAACATTCCAAAGGGGTCCAAAATATATTATTATAGGTAATTATACATTATAGGGTAGAAATATGTCTCTATAATATATTTTATAAATGTTTTTAGGTCAATTTAACCCTTATCTTTCTTGTTTAACCACTAGTAAATCATTTTTTTACGCAAATGCGATAAATAATTTTTACTGTATTTAAAATTAGTTTCAATAAAAAAAACATTATGCATAAATTATTATAAAATATCAATTATTATAATTCAAAAAAATTAATCCATTTTCCCAAATTCCATTCACAGAAGTGGAAAATTTTAATTAAAAATTAATATCGCAGATGCGATGAGAAATCCGATTATTAAGGAGAAAATATTCAAAAGTTTACAGAGTTTTTATATTAAAATTATATATAAAAGTTATTAAAATGACCTAAATTTGAGTATTTTATATAAAATTAAACTTATTTTACTTTAAAATTAATTTAAAATATAATTTAACATTATAAAAAAAATTTAACAAAAAGACAGTTCTCGATTAAATTTCAATATTTTTCACTATTCATCAAAAAATAAAACTTTTGTGAATAATCACATAAATTTACCATAATATAATTTTTATGTGATGATTTAAAAAATAATTTTTATTTCTTAAAATAAATTTTCAATAATTGGTAAAAATTAATTTTAAATTATGTGAGAAAAGAAAGACTAGACCATCTTGTAGAAAAAAATACATTTTTTTCATAAAATAAGCCCTTTTATTTAAAATGATTCTTATTTTATTCCCAATAAATATAATAATAAGGAATTTGTTTTGATATTTATAAACCATATAATTTCAAAATATTATTTATTATTATTCATTGCTACTAATTTAATGTTTATGTTAAAGAGGTATACAATATTATGCTTCACTTAATCTCGGGGTTACCTGTTCTACAAACTATAAAATACATTAAATTTAAAGAAATATATTTCATGGGTTTTTAATCTCATTTTTTGTATCCAAAATCCTTTCAAATAATATTTTCTTATTATATAATTTTTTGGTGCTTCACCTACCTATTATTTATATACTCACCCGTGTATGGGATTTACCTGGACATGTTGTGTCTGATGTAAATGATATAAAGATTAGCAGTAAGTATACCTTGGATGTGTCAACCATGTTTGGTAGTTGGCCATGGAGATTGTGAGACAAGATGTTGAGTCTTTTATTTTTCATTATTTTTATCAGTTTAGGACCTCATTTCTATTTGGGCATGATTTTTCCTCTTTATATCTTTTATATTATATTATTTTACTTTGATGTATTTCCTAGTGGTTGTTCCATCCATAGTTTACACTTGATCTATTTTAATTTATTCCAAAATATTTTCACTATTACATAGATCTTATTGTGTGTATGAATAAAAGTTCTTAGTATAAGGCCTCCCATTTAATTTATATGCCTACAATTCATTTGTCACTATCTCTTAGCCTGTTGGAGGTGGCCTTGAGGTTTCACACATAGTTTAATGCTGGCCCATGAAGGGTCATTTTGGGTCATGATAGGAAAATTATACTCTTATACTATCACTATAATAAAAAATAATATATATTTTGTGTCTCTGTAATCAATTCTCAACACTTTGAGAAAATTGTATAAAGAATTATTGAACATAATAATATTCTTAGAAACTTTCTAATGTTGGTTACTAAATGAATTCTATAACAATATCAATCTACAATGGAAACCATATTCCCCCATGCCATTGGCATACTCAATCATACTGAGTATAATTTGAGAGTATGGTTTATTTAGATATTGAAATTAATTACTTTGAAACGTCAAGTATAATAATTTATCTTTTCATAAAAATGTATATCCATTTATGGAACAACTTTAACATTTGATTTTTCATGGAGGTATTACTCTGACACATAGAATTTTTACTCTTACTAATGAATCATTATTATGTTTGAATAACCATCAAGAACGTTTTTTCCATTATATTTTAACATCATAATAATTTATATAAAAGTTACTTTTAATTATAATGATGAAATAATATCTCTAATAAAAAACTTATATAAAATTAGTATCATTTTTTACATTTACTTAAAAATGTATTTTATTAAATTTTCTCCCACTAAAATATAATCACATTTTAAATTTTATTATATCCATTAGTGGTTAAAAATCCATATTTCACTAATAAAAGAGGCTAATTTATTATTTCTATCACCATATAGTTATTTATGTAGTCCATTATGTTGATCATATCATATAATTATCTTAGATAATTGAGTGGACAACTCTTTTTCTAATCTATCATATGAATAAAATTAACTCTCTTCCACTAGTATTCTAATATTTAGGGTCTCCTAGTTAAATGTAACCCAAAACATATTCTGAATATTGGCATATAATGCAATTAAAGTCACACATAACATTCCATTAATATAAAATATAATCCATGGGCACCCTACTCTGGCAGAACCTACCAAGTTATAAGATCATGGTCTAGACAAGTGTATATTTGGAAGGAATCTTTAACTTAGTATTTAAAGGGGATTTAAATCTCACCATATTGTCTCATTTATTCTGTTAAAATGTTTTCATACTTCAACCAATTTAGTTTTTAATCCATACTATTACTACTTAATAAATATATTTAATCTGTATCGATGTGTAACTCTTTACCAAAAAAATTACTTATGTCACTAAACCTAACAAAAATCCATCTATATTGACACAAATATAAATGATTCCTATTAATAAGGATAGTAAAATTTATTCTTGTAAAGGATTATAATCATATGAAATCAAAAAACACAATAAGAGCAATCAAGTAGCGATTGGTACACAACCTCCTCTTTTCTATATAGAGGATTAGATCCCATGATAGTGAGAAGTCAAACAGAAATCCTTTTTAATCAATAATTACTAAATTACATCATAATTATAGCACCTAATCTATATAAACTATTTCTTAATTCATTATCATAACCTAGTACAAGCTAAATTCAAGGTTGAATAATATGATATCAATTATCATAAATAGTGTGTAACTTCTTAAATACATGTATGATAATATATATAAATGATCTAACACTTTAAACTAAATCATACATCCATTCATAATATATACAATTTATATATAGGAATAATGTAGGATATAAAACTAAATGAATGTACAACTTATATATTTGGAAATGAGATAAATAAATTATGAATAGTCAATAAACCAATTAATTATATACACTTTAGGATTTATCTGTGCATTAGGGGAAATATATAATTATAGAAATATAAAAAAATTAATATATACTCTCAATATGTACTCATTAATATTATACTTGATATGGACTTTAACTTAAATATATGATATTTGAAATATAAACATTTTATATTTGATATCAATTATGTAAAAATTTTACATAATCAAAATATCACATATTTGAAATAATTTTGAACCTTGATCATATCAATTATAAAAATTACTTTGGATAGGGATTAAATAATTTCATAACATAAGCTATTTTAATTTAAACATTTATAATTAAAAATTATGAACAATATGAAAATCAATATAAAAATCATTGTATTTTATTTATTTTTTATGTTATAAGCACTTTATAAATTAACATATAATTTCTATATAATATTATTGTAAAAATAATATGTTATTCCATATAAAGAAACGTATTTTTAATATTAACAATTAATATTTTGGATTTTAATTTATTCAACTTTTATAAACGTTTAATTAATAATATTCATCACTTTAAAATTAATTAATTCATCAATTCTTTATAACTTAAATAAATATCCTAGAATAATTTTTTCTATAATTAATGAACATATTATTAATTATATAATTAAATTAACAATATAAAATATAGAAAAATAAAACTTTTATTCATATCATATTCTATAGTATCACAATAACATCTACTTTTATTCAGTTCAAAACTAATATTTCATCCTGAAATTTATATGTTGTGGAATATGATAAATAATGAAAGCATTATCTATCATGTTTTGTGATATCTCTGTATAGTAATTCGTAGTTCACTTTTGATGGCTAACATATTGTATGACACACATTGATGTCATAATAATGATATGATACACTATTTTGACGCATCCAAACAATGTAATTTGTAATAATCACATCATATGGATCCCTATATCATATGATACAATACATTAATAACCAAAGGATTACATGTTACACTTTTTATGATATTATATATCATACAAGGCTATCCCATCATAGATTATAATATTTTATATTATAAAACTGAGCTTATTTCAATGTACCATCCATTTTATAGAATATATAATATCGTAAAACATACCTTAGATCATATTGTATATCGTATTTAACAAAATACATAAAAATATCAATTTTCATCAATTTAAAACATGATATCATGAATCATTTGAATGATGGAAGGGATTTGATACCACTTATGTTGTCAAAATCTCTATTCCTCGTGTGAAGAAATCCATCATTAAATCCATATGAACCTATCAAATAAATAAATTGTCGAACAATTAGGCTATGAAAATATTTTCCTTGGAAATAGGTAATTAAGTGGAGAGTTACAATTCATCACACATTCATGTGTGAGTGTTCCTATGAATTGGTTAACTGTTTAATGTTTATTTTAATTCAACTAATGATTTTTTAATAGTTAAATATTAGTTATTTTGAATTTTTGACATCTCTATGAAATTAAAATGAAACCACATATAATGTCAAATGAAGGACATGTTTTCCTTGCACTGATGTTAGGAAAAGAATCATATCTATAATCACACAATTTTATGAAGATCACTAAGAAGAAACCAATGGGATAATTCCTCTATTATATATCCACATGAAGACCTAAATCAACCAATTATTGGGTGGGATCCTCCTTAACTCCCACGGTATACGAGTACCTCTTGAAGCAAAGGAAGAAGGGGAAGATAGATTTAGGGGAATCAAGTGAGATAATAAACAACCTTAGTTGGAACACCATTCTAAAGGCTTTGAATTCTTTATATATATCTTAGGGTGGTCATTGATGCATATATGTATTTACTTATACATTCATAGAGTATGAGTAAATGGAATGAAGATACAAAATTTGTAATACTTGGAGAATATATTTAACATTTAAATGAACATGATTCTCTAATATGTTTCATCATATTAAATGCCTATAAAAATAATATCTAATTTTGAACAGTCCTGAAAGTTATCTATTACTTATTCACATCCATTTTTAATTATATAACATGACTTATATATATCATAACACTTGTGGCATATACCTATCGTACAATGTGATATTCATTAAGGAAGAGTTATAATATCACTAAATTACACTGAATGATATCCTCTATTAAGTAATATGGTATTACTCGGTTTTACTTATGTTATAAATTATGAAACATATATATAACTTTATATAATATATCTAAAAAAATTATTTGTATATATGGAATTATGGGATATCTCTTTTGGTATGATCTAAAAAATGAGTAATTTTGGAACTATGGTTGTGGTGTCACTGAATAGGAAGTTTTCATATAGAGAGATCAGTGAAAGATGGTTTTGGGATACAAATATCATTGAATGAGTGGGTTGTATAGATATTTATATGACTGGTTGGTTGAAATTAGTTTAATCCACTTCTAATTAGGGAGAACACTAGAAAAATGAGTGAATGACAGGGAGAATTTTGATTACTGTAGTCAGAGATAGAGGAGGGAGTGGATTCAACTTTTTATAGAATAGGGTTTGAGGAGAAATTCATAGGGTTGAATGGGGAAAACATTGGAGGATCTGTTGGGGAGAATATTTTAGTTGCTGGTGCTCAACCAAAGAAGGGGTGTTAATAGTGGAAGAGTGTGAGAGAAGAAGAAGCGGTATATTTTAGAATCCATTGGACATACTTTTTAAACCTTGGATGGGTTGTTTTTAATTTAATCTACTAATATGTTTATTATATCCAAGTTAAAAACCTTTTTATGGACATGTTTATCAATACCCATGACCATTATGTGATTGAGAAAAAAATAAAGCATTGTTTATTTTTTTTATTAATATATGTCTATATGGTAATCTATATCGATGAATATATAAAACCATGGTTATATGGTAATATATATCCATATTTATTATCAATTATGGTCAATAGGTGACCCATAATGCCATATATCCATGGTTTTATCTAACTTGGGATATAATATAAAACTAACATGATTTGTAGAATAATAGAAATAAAAACATGGTTTATTAAAAAAATTATAGTTGTGGAAACCCCCTATTTCCCAAAAACCTATCAAAACTCCTTGTTTCCCAAAATCCATGGAAACCACTTATTTCCCATGCCAATGGAAAATTCACATTATCCTTAAAATAAAATATTTTAAGTAATTTAATAGATTAATCAAAACAAATAAATCATCATTATCCACCCAGAATGACATTTCAGACACTAATAAAGAAATAATCACCAGTCATTTAATACATGTATGAGAACCAAATCATCAACCATCCACTAAACCCAAAACCACCCACTTTACTGCAATACGAATATGGACTTCACCTTACAACTTATAGTATACAATCGATTTTTCACCTTAATTCATTATTTCAAATTTTACACATTACCAAGAATAAACCATAGAGGTTTCAAACTAGCTCCCATGGAAATTCATTTTTACCTATTCACAAACCCATGACATAATTTCCAAATCAAATTTATCAAAAAAATATAAATCCTTCCCATTTTCTAAGGGAATTTTCCAAAAATGTATTTTCTAATAAAATCTAATTTCAAAACAAAATAAACCTCAGCAAATGGAAAATATTTTAAATTTCCATTATTTAAATAAACAAAATCAAGATCATCGTTAAATTACCACTTCTAATTTTTAAATATTAATATATGTAAATAATCCCTAATTTTAGGTAATTACTTTTTAATACCAAAATTATTTTTTTACAAAAAAAAAATTATTTCACACATATCATAGTATTCAAATCAATTCGGATCTAGAATCAACCCAAAAATCATATTATTTTATATAATCTCATATAAGGTATCAAAGTAACCTACAAATATAATTAATTTGGGAATAATTCCAAAAATACATGATCTTGTATCATAAAATAGGATGAATATCACAATTACCTATAAATATTAATAATAAAATTCAATCCATACTCAAAGATCTGATGATCCAACATTCCTAAGTCTAGATCAAAGAGAGAAAAGGAAATAATTTTAGAGGAAGAAACTATATCAAGATCTTACCCGATATTTAATGTTAAACCATCAATCATCACTCATATTCCATTAAAAAAATGATGAGATACCTTTAAAATTAACTAATATTATTATTGAGACATATATTATATTTAGAAAGAATAATATGATGATTACGAATATATTATGTTGATTTAAAGAGAATATATATAGCCTTTCCTTGAATCCACAGTCACTTTGAAAAGTATTTGGGATTTTGTAGTGAACCACTCATTACCTACTACCTAAAAAATATTAATTCATTGTCTTTGGGACCATTTGGGTGGTCATTTATATTATACTAACTTAAAAATCACGTTTTACAATCTCATTGTACAGTCTCTAAGACCATGAAACTGACCATGTATCCTTTATAAACCATCCTCAAACAACAATATGAAATCAATATTTACATAAAACATCAACCACAATATAAACGATCCATTCTATATCCAATGAAAAAATAAAATTCAATTTTTTAAATAATCTATCCATCCATTTATAAAAAAAATAAATTTTAAAAATCCATGTAACCCCTTATGAAATCAATTTTATATTTAGAAATTCTTAAGAGCCCTCTGGATTGTGGGCCAGGACTACCTATCCACAATAATGTGGTGGGAAAAACTACAAAAAAAATAAATGAAAATTTATAAGGGCATAAATGGATTAGGGAAACCCCATGGGTTTTAATATATTAGTATCAACATATGTTGGTCAGCCCATGGGACAAGGATAATTTATTTCATTTTTATGTTAATTTTATTTCAATTATGGATACCAATTTTAATAAAAAACACATATTATTTTATAAATGAAATTAATATATTTATATATATATATATAAACATTTATATGAAAATTATTATGTGTTTAATATTTATTGTTCTATAATAATGAGTGTTGTTTCATATATAAACCCCAACATGCTCATCGATCATGGACATTTTGAGTCATTATAGATCTTATTTCTAAGGGTAGGTTGTCACTAGGACATTACAAAAAGTATCATAGAATTCATGTTGTTTTATAGGATCAGATTACCAGATCATCACTCCTTTTAGGTGGATTATTTTATACTTCGAAACTCTTTTATAAATTTAAGATAAATTCATGAATCCTTCCCAATCCCCATCATGGAACTGGTTAAAACCATGCTTATTATTTGATCAAAATAATGTGTTTATCAGAATATGTGTATGTATCATAAGTTCCCTATATTTTTATTATCAATTGATTATGATATGGTTTAAGGCAACATATTTGGTAAATCTATAATTAATCTCCATTTGGGGATGTTGTAGGTTTTGTGATTTTAGGATTGGTTCCTTGAGAGGGGACCCCAATGTATCCCAATGAATGGAATAAGAACTCATGTAGTTCAGAGACAATTAAAATGACACATCGTATCTGTTAAGGGGGTGTAATAAGGAACATTTTATTTATTTTTAAGGTTATGGAACCATTATTTTTTCAAAGTAGCTTAAATCCATGAGAAGTTAGCTTTTAGTTAAAAGAGTCCTAGAAATGGATGGCATGGGACATACACATCAGAATAAATTTTTAATTTACCCAAAAGGTAATATAGACTAACAAGGTTGATCTTTTATCATATGGAATATTTACTAAGAGATATGTGGTTGGTTTCACTCTTTGGATAAGGACCACCGAAAAATATAATGCCTCATTATTAATATAGCACAATAAGAAGATGATTTATAGATAATATGGTCCTAGTAGAGGTGAACATGGGTCTAAGAGGTAATATGACCCAATGACCTGGTACATTAAATATCATATAGAATTTGACCTAATAAATAATGATATAAATGATTTTATTAGGTATATAGCCTCATGAGGATGACTCAAGTCTCTTCAGGGATATGGACCAAAAATAAAGATGATGAAATTTTCTACTGATTTGGGTCTCAATCTCAAATAGGCATCTTATGTATCCCATTATAATAGGAATCGATTCCCATATAGTTCAATTTGGACAGTTTTTGGTCATGTGATAGGACTAATACCATGTATTCTAATTTCATGCAGTAAGGACTTCATCCTAAAATTTTGCATCAAATTAAATGTATGTTTTAATGTATTTTTACATCATAAAACTAGGAAATATTTTTCATAAAAGTGGATACAATCAAGTATTTAATGGGGTTATGCATGGTATTCCCATTAATGGTTCATCTAGTAGGGAATATGGCTATTTGGGTGGGATTTCATGGATTATAGGGTCCTATAAAGACAATTTGGTGATTATACCTAGGATTCCTTGATATGATTGCCTTTGGCTCATTATTGAGTTATGATGTTAAAATAATTAATGTTGATTTGGTTGGGGTTTACAATTAAGATTTTGGACCAACGTGTTTCTTAGGAGTAAGTAGATAATGAGTGGGTATTAGGCATGAACAAATGTTTCCCACATATGGATTTCCATGGAATGTGGACTGAAATCAAGTCATAAAAGGAAACAGATTAGCATCCATGATTGGTATCATGAGCTATAGGAAGTATCATGAGTATACCTAGGAACTGAACTCTTATTATCAATGGGTTTTATAGTCATAATCACCATTCATATTATTTTGTTCTGTGAGGAAAACATGGGAAACACCTTTTATCGTAGGAATACATGATTGAATTAAAGCACTTGGATGTTCCTTACAACCTGAGGATGTATGTATGGTGCATTGGGGTATGGTCTTGATTTATCCATATGAGTGATTTGAACATCATTTAAGGAGTTTTTGAATGTTTCTTGGATTAGGGTGTCCCAGGTAGGAGACCTTGATTAAGGATAAGACATATGGAAGTATTTTTATCTTACACTTTGAGTGATTTATGAAGTGTTCATAGGAGGACTAGGTATTATTCCATCTAGGGACACTAGTGAGAGATTGGTGTGTAGATTTAAGACCAATCCATTCTTATATGGATATAATCTACATGAACTATACATATCCCACATAAGGAATAGATTAATGGTGGATTCATGAAGGTTTTTTTCAAGACACCCTTCGCAAACTAGGTTTCTAGAATCATTACATGAAATAATGACACAAGGGGTCTATTTTTACATATGTTCCAAAAATGGTTCTACAGAATGGAGATTTTTGATATTCTTTAAGAAGTATTTTCTAGTGGATATACATTACAGGAGTGGTACCTTAGGAATCCCTCCCATATTTTTTCGTTGGGTTTTAACTTAAATATTGCCCATATGGAATTTCCCAAAAAGATGTCTTGAAAAGGAAATAGAGTTCCAAGACTTTGGGAGTTCTATAAATTTTATTTGTGGGTCTCTGAATGTAATACCAAAAGATTTTATTTGTAGTTCTCATTAGACATACTGATTCATAAAGGGGATATAGTGGGCCCCACCTGTCACTTACTAAGTCCAATCCATTCCTCATATGAAAACGTGAAACATAATATAAGCATTCATATGAAAACAAGCTCAAAAATGTTAAAACATTAACCATAAACCATGAACGGTATTGAAATAGAACATCTACAGTCAAACATATCAAAAAATCTTCAATACAATATGGAATATTTTATCATAATAAATCTAATGCAATCAAGCATAAAATCCATCATTGGATTTTGATAAATAAAAAATTAATCTAATAAATTTATTAAAACTCATTGAGAGAAATATCCCATTTTTAGTATAAAATTGTTTAAAAGATTAACAATTATAAAATAAAACATTTCTTTTGAATATAAACTTGTAATATTATAAGTAAATCTTTAAAATGTTAGGGCATTAAACTAGTGGAAAATAGCTTCTTGCGCCGTATAAGTTAAAAAAACATTCATTCCTTAATTCATCAAAAAGGTCATAAAGTACCTTTTTTGAAAAGTGATAGAAATATTCCTTTCAAAACATTTTACATAAAAAAATTCAAACATGGGTGAAAATGTCTTCAAAAATTTGTCGATAATATTTTGAAATACATTTTTAGGAAACATAGACATGGATGATAAAGATGTCCCAATAGATACTTACTTATAAAAAACCACGAATAGTAATGGGATTGTGAAATTAAACCTTACCTTATACTTTCCTTTAGCAGAGAGTTAATTAACCACATGTATAATGATTAAGGTGTGTTATTAAATTATACCAGAACTATATCTATATTTATAATATCATGTATTATCCTCTTATATTGTTTTGTTAATAATATTTTATTATTACCGTTATATAGGGTGTTAAATAATTCATTTTCACATTCCTGTTTTACCATGTAAGTCATGTTTGTTATGGATAGGTTGTATTTTATTCATATCCAAAATGATATTAAGTTCATAATTGTTATCTGTACTCAAAAAATAAATTTTATAATCATTCCTGAATGGGTAACATGGAAAATGAATCCCATTGTGTCATGTAGATGGTAGGTCGTTTGTACACACGAGCAACAGTATCATTCCATTAATGGTTAAATGGAATAGAATTGGATGTTATATTAATTATTAATAATCATTATAATATTATATTAATTATTTATATCCATTATAATCATCATTATACCCATCCAAATAAGTTAGTGTTGAATAATAAATTACACCACGGTGTGGAGACGGTAAGTTGTACATACGCACGCATTGTGTTATTGTTATTCGTAGGATGGATAAATACCGTAATATAGTAGTTCTATAATTATAATAACATATAAGAATTAATATTATACTTTAATTATTACTTTGGTGTGGAAAAACATAGTAAGAGGAAGTATAAGAAGAAAATTAATAGAATGGAATTGGGAAAACAATTACCTCTTCTTTGAGCGTCTCCTTTTGATTTGCACAAAATGACTTCTTATGATAGATTTATTAACATATTATGGCCTCTATGATGTAGTGGGGGATGTTGGTAGGATAATTTAATAGGATTTTTTCAATCCAAATGGAATTATACGTGTGACTAAAATAGAAGGAGAGGTTCCCTTTTACAATAGAAGGGAGGTGCACTTTTGAAAACTCCAATCTATTAATTTATTAAAAATTGATTTTCAGTTTAAAATAACTAAAAAGTGACTTATTTAAAGGATAATATTTTTTTGGGTCTAAATCATCTCAACCAATGATTTTTAGAGAATCTTAGGTCCCAAAATTAATATTATCTTTTAGGTTTAACTCTTAGTTAAATAGTTTAACTCTGACTGTGTCTACATGTCTTTTTATACTATATGGTCAATATAGTTACAATAAAATACCAAAAGAAACCTTGTTGGATAATTTAGGACATATTTAATATTATAATAGTTATTTGTATGAACATGAATTTTTTTATGAGTTTTATAACATTTAATTTAATATTATTTATTTTAAATTATCATTTATGTCAATTTTGTTACTATTCAATATTTTCATTTTTAAAAATATCAACCCAATATGATAAAATCGAACCAATAATTCAAATATGTCATGACAAATTCTATTTTTTCAATAAAATTAGAGGATGCATTAATTAATTCAAATTAAATTTATCTTCATATTTTTAATATCATTTTATTGATTCTTCCTTTAATAATTCAATTACTACATCGTTATTGTGTCACTATTTAATTTAAGTAATTATTTACTAAAATTATTTATAAAATAAAATTATATATATAATCATTTTATCATTCTAAATTCTATTTATAGTTGACCATATCACTAATATATCTTCACATTAAAAATGGTGTGGTTATAAAAATTTGGATATGATATTTCTAACTATTCTTTCAATAAAATATAATAAATGTCCTAATATAACAAAAGTAGATTAAAAAGGATCATATTTTATAAATAAGGATGATTTTGGTTACAAAAACACTTATCCAATTAAATTAGTACAAGTGTTATCATAATATTATATATCATAATATTATTTCTACTTTTAATTACCCAATTTACATTTAATTATGGTAAATAAAATTCAAAAGCTACTATTAAACAATTATTATTTAGATCTTATTATACCAGATTATTCACACTTATTACAACCATATATGCTTGTTTTTATAAATCCAATTCATAGAAGTTGTAAAATTACATTTAATGGTAATCCTCATATGTGGTTAGAAGGCGAGTAAAAGAGATGTTCAAAAGTTTAATAAACTTTATATATATAATTCTATTATAAAAAATTATTCCTATGAACTAAATTTTACTATAGTATTTATTATTTATCCATTTCTGATTTAAAATAAATTTAAACTAAAATAATATTTTTAATGAAATTTTTTTTTTAATAATAATGCAGTATTTTTCTCTATTCATCAAAAATTGAAATTTTTCAGAAAAATACCAAAAAATCACCATAAGCTAATTTTGATATTATGAATTAAAAAATAAAGTCTATTTGGAAAATGAAATTTATAAACTTCATAATTTGTTAAACTCTATTAAACACCACTTTTTAAACGGCCGGTTTGATAGATTATGGTGCACATGAACTTGATGCTGCGTGCAGCGCAAGCTATTGAATTATTTAAAAGGATGCATACCGTGGAAGCTTAGGGTATTACATAGAACAATTTAATTTTATTCTCATCCACATATCCATGAAATTTTCAAGTAATATTACCATTTTCTTCTCTTGTTTACCTAAAAATATTGAGAAAAGGTTTTTTAGATAAACATACTTCATTACCACTTTAGTGGGAATCATTTTATTCAATTATCATGTTTTCTAAAAATGTTTTCAAGAAGGTTTCTAATTTTTAAAAGTCATTTTTAAAAATTATTTACTTTTTTTGAAAATAAATCTTATTTAAAACTTAAAAATGAGATACTTTTGAATTTTTACCGCAAATGTAAATGGAATATTTGTTTTAACTTACATAAAATGAACAAAATTTACAACCTCTATGACTACTCAACGAATTGAAGATTCATTTACAAGTTTAAAATGTTTTTTTTTAAATAAAATTATTTATTTAATATTTAGAAATTTTATATTTTAATAAGTGATTCTAAAGTTAAAATTTTATTTTCCTCAAGAAAATTTCCAATGATATTTTAGAGGTATTTTCAACTAAGAAAACACCTATTTATGTTGTAGGGGATATGATGAAATGATGCCATATTTTTTCTCTATATAGATAGTTTATGATTATTATTTACATATATTCAATATTATTGATTCAATATGTTTAATATTTGAATTATAAGGAATTTTTATAATGATTTATATTGGTCCTTAAAAATATAAGGAATGAATTGGACATGAAGTGATCGGTGTCGATCGTAGTTATATAGCCCCTCAATGTATTAAAAGGTAACATCAGAAAATATAATAATAATTACATATTATATATGTATTTAGTTTAAACATTCCCAATTATTAATAATTCTTTCTTTGTTGAGAGTCAATGATGGTAAGATTCATGATATCTTGGTTGAGAGGCCTGATCATGGATACTATAATTAGGCATTTCCATTATTAAGAATTTAGTTTTCTTTATCCTTATGTTGGATATGTTTATATTATCCGTGGATAATCATTAAAACCACATTTGTATTGAACATAACGTATTTTTATTATATACCCTTCCATGTTTATTAGGATTTATTTACTCATGATATATTTCATTGTACAGAACCCTTTCTAAGCATCTAAGCTCATCGTTTATTGTTTTTCATTTCTGAAGGATTTAAAGAAGGATAATGTGAATGATATTAAGTATTCAAGAATGTTTAATTTAATTTTTTTTATTATATTTACAATTTAATATTAGAATCATTTTTGTATCTCTTTTTCCTAGACTTCTATATTGATTGATCCTACATGGTGAGATTTTTTGTGTCTATTGCCAAAGAAATAAAGTAAACACAAGCTTCGAGTTATGGGACTCGGGGTTTCTATAGTTGGAATTAGTGGAGATTTATTAGGAACCATATAAACTATATTCTAAATATACATATGTAACATGGGAATTATGATAATCTCTTATGGTAATTGAGAACTTTGACCATTATAAGGATTTTTTATAGATCAATATACATGTTGATTGTGACATAACTCATTGTGTATTGTTATTCATTAATGGAACCTAAATAATGATATGGAATCGACACTATATACAATATAGTTATTTTCCTACTAAGAAATCTAATATAGCTCGTATTTTAACTAATTAGATCATGGAAATATTAGGGCAGCTAAATCGGGTTATGATGAATAAACTTTACTATATTGAACAACCTATAGTTACATAGTGTGATTCACTTATGTTGAATAACTTTATGTGAAAAAAGACTCCATATTTTAATGGAACTGTTAATCCATTAGTAGCTAAACAATGGATAATTTCCCTTGAAAGGATATTATTTTAATTGATATGTAATAAAAGTGGAGTGGTTATTCTGAATGTGTGTTATTTGAAGTGAGATTTTGATCAATTTTGTCCATCGATCAAGAACACTAAAGAGGTTGGAAATATAAAAATCATAGAATTAAGAATATTTAAATTAATGACTTTGATAAATACATCCCTTGAAAATAGAAATATGAAATGGATAGAAGATCCTCATTTTAATGAAGAAGGAAGATAAAAGGGTGGTAGATTATAAGGATAAATTTACAATATTATCCATGCGTGATGCAGAATAAATATATAATCTAGAAGGAAATATTGACCATTTTTATGGTCTTAAAGTGATTCTCTAATGGTTATTGGTTCACAAACATTTTCATCTTATGATTATAGAGTTTCAAGTGTCATCAAGAGAAAGAAATAATGTTTTTGGTCCTATATCATCAAGGTAATTCAAGAAAATAAGATTCCAGCTAATCACTAAATAAGAAAATGTAATTTTTCAAATAAGAAGAAAGGGGGTGTGATATCAAACATGTGATAGTTTTGAAAAGAAAAACTCTGGTACATTCTTAATTGAAATAAGTGTTTTTTAAGTGCGTATAAATGGGTCATAATCCTATTGAATTTAAGGTAAGGAAATATTCCAATGATATCAAGTGCATTAACATTAATGTGATGGGGTATTATTCCAACCAATTTTTCAAGCATCAAATGAAGTTACCAAAAAATAATTCAAGTGGATAAAGAAAATATAATGTGATTTCTACAGAAAAATTAAGAGTTATTAATTATGTAGTTAAAGGTACACTTAATATACATTCTAAAAGTGATTTTTTTTTATTTAATTAAAATCCTACCTACTCTTTTATATCTGATGAATTTTATAGGGGTATCTCATCACCACCTCAATGATTATATGTTGAGTTGTTAGTGAAAATTACTATGATAATATGATCATATATCAAGTATAATTCTCATATATATATAATAGTCCTTTATGGGAATGTTCTTCATGAAAATCATTTTATTCTTCATCTTGTTCAAGTCAATGTAATTTTAGGCCTGGATTATCTCTTTTAGTATAGATACCATATCCATTTTTGAGGTATGTATTTAATGTTTGGTATTATGAATCAACCTATGATTATATATAGTTACAATGATATAAATGAGCACCAAATGGAAATTAACTCAATTGTATATATTTTACTACCTATTAATGAAGATATTTAATTCATATGGTAGTAGAGAAACTCAATATTGAAGATATTCCTATTATAAGAGAGTTTGGTTTTTTCTTTCCATAAGAATTTCCTAGTCTTCCCTAGAATCATGAAGTAGGATTTTAAATAAAACTCATACCTAGTGTAAAACCTATTTCAATGACACCATATAAAATAAACCCGATTAATTTGTAGGAATTAAAGAACCAACTCTATGAAAATTTAGATAAGGGACTTATCTATAATTGTTCTTTACAATGGGGTGAACTAATATTTTTTATTAAGAAAAATTATGGTTCAATATTTCGTTACATTTATAATCAAGAACTTAACAAGATAACTATAAAGAACAAGTATCCACTACCTCATATCGATGATATGTTTGATCAATTATAAGGAGATAAACATTTTTTCTAGTTTAATCTTCACTTTTGAAATTATAGTCTGATATCCAAGAAATAGGATATACCAAATACATCCTTATGTATGAGTTATGATCATTATGATTTTATATTAATTCCATCTAGATTTACCAATGATCCAACTATCTTCATGAAATTAATGAATAGAGTCTTTAGAGAATATATTGATCAGTTTACAATAGTCTTTATAGATGATATTCTTAAATATTCAAATATCAAGGAAGCTAATGATGAAAATTTTATGATTGTGTTGATGACCCTGATATAGGGGAAGCTATATTCCAAATTTACCAAGTGTTAATTTTTTGGAAAAAATCTCATTTTTTGTTAATATAATTTCTAGTGTGGTTATATTAATTGATACATCAAAGATGGAAGTTATTGAGAAATGTTTAAGACCAACCACAGTAAGTATGACTTATAGTTTGTTTCATTTAACTTGATACAATAGACCATTTATAAGAAATCTATAATAAATATATAATCCACTCACCATGTTTACACATAATGGGGTTATATTCTTGTGGAAAAATTAAAGTGAGAATAATTTCAAAGAACTAAAGAGAATGTTAGTCTGTGTGCCAATTCTTACACTACCCTAAAATAGAAAACATTTTCTATATATTATAAATAACCAATATATATACCAACCAAACTGATATCTCATCTGATTCTCCAATAACCCAAAGAGCATTCCCAATTTCCATGGGTTGGTGAAAAGAACTAGGGAATCAAGAAATAACCATTATGAATGATTTTTTCCATAAAAGAATATAATAATCAAATTACACTGCAAAAAAACCTCTGATACATACATCAGTATTATCATATCATGTACAAAGAGATGATAAAAAACTATATATATAAAAATCTATAAAAAACATGTCTATTGTTGGTGAACAATCACCCACCCTATCCCAAGTCACATTCCATTGGTTACCTAAACTCAACCCCATAAAAGAACATGATAGCACAAACACCTACTACAAAGACCTAAAGGCTACAAACACCAAATGGTACAATTATGGTGTGAGCTAAATATCTCAATATTATTCCACAAAGGATTCAATTTATTTACTTCATAATTTAATTAAAATATTCTAAAAAGAAGTACAATAAATAGAGCATGATTTTTAGTTTAAAAATAGTTTTTTGAACAATTAAAAATCATTTATCAAACAAAACCAATAAAATATTTCATTTTACCATTTAAAAACTAAAAAAAATAATTTAAAATATTTCAAGAAACATTTCCGAAGTTAAAGTTAAATAATCTAAAAAATATGAGAATATGAACATAATATCGGAAGTTATATAAGATTCAATTCAATAGAGTTGAGGTGAAGCATATCAATAGGTAGACCAATTGAGCAAGGTAACTCTGATTCCAAATAGTAACTATAAACATTTTCATGTATCAAGTATCATGTATATGGATTTCGTGGGTACAACCATGGCATTATAGTGATTCCGCAATATAATATCTAATCAAAAATAATCATAACTAATCAATGGTATTATATATTTTCTCGTGGGTCTCAAGTAAACTAGTTCCATGAACATCCATATTTTGGACGTATGTACATAGTTTGAACCTTTAATTTTCTCTATGGATTTGTTATATGTGGTGAGAGTGTTCTAATGAAGCATACATATATGCCATCCCATATAGGTATCGAGTTTATCATAACTGGTAAAAATATGTGTGTGAGATAATCATGTTAAAAGGATAGTACATGGATCCTTACCCATATAAATCATGGGCGCATGACCTCAAATAACAGGTCACTCTCTCCCATGAACTCCCTAAATGTAAATAATCACTTCTTTAAAACCCAAAAATGGGAAGTGTAAGAATCATACATGTTATAATAAGGTTTTATTACATGATATAATTATTATAAAGTTCCAATCAGGTTTTCAATCATCATCAATCTCAATTCAACCCCTTGTATACAATTCAACATTTAAAAGGGTAATAATACCCTCTTCATTTCAAAAATCATCATAATAATTCCAAATAGACCTTTAAAACAATAATTTATTTCAAAGAAACCCTAAATCCTTCAAAGGAAATATTACAATTTTAAAATGGTTGAATCAATTAAGAACATGGGTTCACACACTCTTTCCATGTGAATAAGTCACCAATTTCAAATCACCATAGCGCATCTATTTTAAACTCAAGGGGAAAATAATTCAAAGAGGTATCTAAGTAATTTGAAAGATTCAAGAATTTTAAACTATTTAGAAAATATCAAATAGTTCTAATCATTTCATTCGAATCAAATAATTTCATTTTAGGAATAAAAACCTGGGAAAGTCCCTCAATTTCACAAAAATATCCTTCAAATGTTCTCTGAAAATAAACATAAAAAACATGTAATTTTAACAATTAATAAAAAAATTTGATATATCATGGTGATATTCATTTAATTCATACCATTTTCAGTTCAAAAATAATAGTTTTAAAGAATTTGTTACAAGGAATTTCATGAAAAATTTTCATAGAACATGAAATAAAATTTAAAAAAACATATCTATGAATTCTCATGAAATAATGAATTTCAATATGAATTAAAATCATATAAACACCTACATAGAATATATTAGATCCAACAATAATATATCTGATATGTGTCACCTCTGATGGTGATCACCAAATCTAAGAAGAGGGATATCAAGAGAAGATAGAAAAGACCCTAGATCCACAATTTCATATCAAAAGTTCAATATCCAATGAAATAAAAGGACATAATAAACTCTAGGAATAAGGAACCAAAGTAATAAGGGAGGTTAAAGGCCAATAATAAAATAACTCTTTGGAAGATGATCACTGCTTCAATCAGCACATCGATCTACTATGAGATGAGGTTTAGATAGAAAAAAATTGACTATATGGTTCCCAAAATTCAATGGATTGAATTATGTTTTCATGAGAGAATTTTGAGGTTAGGTGGTTTTTGGATTTAAATTATAATTTTCAGATAATTAAAATCATTTCACACTATTTTGGATTTTAGGTTTCACAATTGGAATTAAATGTGCACCTAATTGTGCACCAAAAATAGAGCCCCTGGAAGAGCTGCATGGTTAGGCTAAACAGTTTTTTTTAACCATGCACTAACCATGTCACCCCCTCCTTTCCATGTTTTAGGGTGTGGATAACCATGTTAAAATTGTATGAAAACTATGTACCCCAACCTGGGATACTATAATTATTTCATGTTTTGGATACCTGGTTTTTTAAACCATGAACCAATCAATTAAAAGCCCAAAAATATTTTAAATTGACTGAGAAAACACATGAAAGAACATGTGAATATATCCAATCATTATATACTCAAATAAATTGTTTAAAACACATAAAACATGTAATGGGATGTTACAACCTCCCCACCATAGGTATTTTTATCCCCATAAATCTTCGAGTCTGAAATATAGAGTATAATTACCCAAGAATAACTCCCTAACTCAAATTGTGAGGTGGTCGGTCTGTAATCCAGAATATAGACTCATCCAAAGGCTAAAACAACACACAAACTCAAAGGTAATAACACCATGATATTAAAAATATTACATACTGAATAAATACTACATACCTATCATAGGAATCCCAACCATTTACATATTCATCAAAATGGTGTAACATAATAAAATCGTGCCCCTTCTACCCAAAGAAGAGACTTCAACCACTCACTATAGAGAAACATCTAACATAAAATTTCAACAGTCATGGTAAATAATTTAAAAGTATTTCTACAATGGAAAACACTCTATAATAACATAGTATTTAAAAAATTTATCCTCACCCCTTGATGAGCTCATGAAATCAAATGCCAAAACCTCTAGGTGCCTGGTTAATCAAAGATACATATCATCCTAGTTACCAGAGTAAATTTCCATGGTATGTCAATGTATAACTATAAATAGCTAAAACATACAGGTTAGTATACAATAGGTAACTACATTCTCACAAGTGAGGTCATCCATTATATAAAAATTGAGTTGTAACCATCAAGGGAAAAAAATCAATGATAAAAAATCCTGAAACATCTCAAGGATTCTTAGCATAAGATTCCAATCCATTATAAGGATCAAAAAGATATCAAGTAACTAAAAGTTATTCAAAAGGATGATTTTTCATTCAAATGTGAACATCCACAGGGCAT
Source organism: Viscum album (assembly GCA_963277665.1). NCBI lineage: Eukaryota > Viridiplantae > Streptophyta > Magnoliopsida > Santalales > Viscaceae > Viscum > Viscum album. The sequence goes on along the minus strand of OY728143.1, from coordinate 952,041,774 downwards.
AACGATAGAGCTCACAAGAAAAGGAAACAATTATCACATTATTAATCGAAATGTGGACCAAACTACGATTAACAAGATATCATCCAAAAATATTTAAAAAATCCACCAAGATCTGTAAAATAAATGGTTTCCAAAACATAAAAGAAACAACAACTAAAAATTAAGAATTTTCTACTCCAACATCATAAACAATACTTTGGATCAATATCAACCACATCTGAAAATTGATATCTCCTCCACCATGTAAAAATATTCACTCCAAGTCTTATGGATCAGGCTCTATTATCATGAATCATATACTTTCCCATAGTCATGATCTGATGTTCCCAACCAAAATTCCCCTTTTCAGTCTCCCAACATACAAAACCTATTAAACTGACCATAATAGGAACCCTATTTACAAACTATCATATCATTATAACAAAACCACTTAGAATAACTGGGAACTCCTCACTAGAAACACATGGTAGGCCTCCTAATTTCTGAATATGGTAGTCCTTTATCAACTATGAAAGATTTATTTTTCCCTTTATGTCATTTCACTAGCTCCACTTCAACTGAAAAATGCATATTGAGTGACTCTGTATAAGAGATCAACCTAGCCAAATGCATGGAATTTAATAGGTATAGATGAAGACCTTTACTAAAAAAAATATCCTTACTAAATTCATCACCAACAATCCCTTGTATGAAATATACCAAATGTGATAATTTATTGGCATACACCGCAACTAATACTTCATCTTCACTTAACCCACAAACTCAAAAATGTTTTCTTTATTTACATCCATAGGATATTGTCATTGAATTATTATTGACATGAATAATTCACAAGAAATTATTTCATGTTGGTAATCACAACTTTTAACTACTCCTAGCTAGGTCCCTCAAATAGGGAGTAGATAGGCTTGGACATCAGAGTATTGGGATCCTTGAGAGAATAGAGAATCCCATCAATATCCACAAGCCACATTAATATATTAAGAGAACATTTTTCACCTTTATAAAAGGATTATGGAAATAAAATAATGTAAGGATGTGGATTAAAGGTTGGACATTCTCTGGCTCCATCGCTCAAGATGGTTTTTGGGTAGATTCGTTAACAAGAGATGCCACTTATGTAAAATGTGAAGGACTCCTCAAAAAACTAGATCATTGGATAAAAAATCTATCATTCATATAAAATTTATTAGGATACTTTTAAGGACATCCAAAAACACAATAATATCAACTAAGGAATCAAAGAACACTAAAACATAACAGAAAATATTTTAAACAATGGCACAACCCACTTTTACCAGAGAATAATTGATCTCAAAACTCATAATGATTATTCATTTATAAAACATTACTCTTTAATTTTAAAATGGTAAATTGTTTTATAAATCCATCATAGTTTTTTCTAAAATACTATACCATCTCTTGAAAATTATTTTGTTGTTTCAAAACATTAATCCCATTTTTCAATTACCAAAAAGATTTATTTCATACCCATTACCAACCAAATTTCTTCTTATAAAATTTCTTTATCACATGACACATGTGTCTTTAAAAATAATTTTTCCAAGACAAAAATTTCATATGATCAAACCTTTTAATAATTAAAACATTTTCCAAAAGGACACAATAAAAACTTTTTTTAATACACAATTTGGTTTTTGAAGGTGATTTAAAAGTTTCAGTGATATATTAAAGTTGAAACGACCAAACTTGAGAATGAATCAAACTAGATCCATAACCATCCTAAATTACCCCATTCAAGTTAATTAACATATAATAAAATGGATAAGTATCTTGTTTAGAACAAGGTTAGAACTATGCATGGCTTCGTCATTTGGGCTTGTAAAACACACACCAACCTAACAACTGTTCATGGATGGATTTCCAGATTAGTCACATCGAATAATCAAAGTTTATCAAACCATGGAAACATATATAAACCATGTTCATCCTTCCATTCAGGTTCCAAAACTCATAAAATATTCCCTAAATCAAATATTGTCTCATTAAGAATCTAAATCTCATTTTTCATCAGTAAACCAATAACTAAAAAGAAATACTCAAGTCCTAATATCTCTGATAACTCAAGTATCATCATGAGGAGGTTGTGATCAATCACTCACTCACAAACTACCTATTAAGACCAAACACATACATAATCTCCTTTATATGATGACTCTAACCAAATAAAAAAATGTATTTCAAGGAGAATCCCTTCACTTCATTGAAAACCCTCCTTTGATATCATTTGTAATTAAAAAACAAGAATAGCATCGAAACTAATATCTCGGCCAACTCCCCACTGACCTAAAGATTATTACTGATCTTCATAGGTCGAGGATAATCACTTGGTATTTAGGAAATAGCCATTGGAAATTATTTCTCCCACAAAAGATTAAAATAATAAAATTAAACTACATAAACAAATCAGATATATACATTAGTATAATCATATCATGTACATCGAGATGATACAGAACTATAAATAAAACAAAGATTCTAAAAACCTTTCTCATAGTGACCATGACTACCTACCATGTCATAAGTCACCCACCCTTGGTTACCCTAACTCGAACCCATATAAGATGATGAGAGAAAAAACACATAATATAAGATCATAAAGGCCGCAAACACCAATTGGTACAATAAGAGTGTGAGATAAAGAGCCCGATACAATTCCAGCAAAAATTCTATATAGTCACTTAATAAGTTAATTCAAATATCCTAAAAATGATTAAGATAAATATAGAATGAGGCTTAGTTTAATGTAGCATTTAAAACATTTAAAAATAATTTATCAAAGTGGACCTATAAAACATTCCATTTCACTTTATAAAAAATGAAAATTTTATTTAAAATATTTGAAAAGAAAATTCACAAGATAAATTAAAATAATAAAAAAAGATAAAAAAATTATTCTAATATAAAAAGCTGTAAAGAAGTCAAATAAATACAATCAAGGTGCACCGTATCAAAAAATAGACCAATCAAGCAAGGCAACTCTGGTTCCAAGTGGTGACAACAAATGCTATTATGTATTTAGTATCAACTCTATGAATTCGATGGGTACAACCTAGGTACAATAGTCACGTCACCATAGAATTAATAATCAATAATTATCATGACTAATCACTAAGATTAAATCTAGTCTCACGAGTATCAAGCGAACTAGTTACACACACACTTTCTTTCATAGACGAATGTTGATAGCATGAACCTTTAATGTTCTCTATGGATCCACTATATAGGGTTTGAGTCTTCTAATGAAGCATATATCTAGGTCATACAATATTACTATCTTGGTTCCCATGACTAGTCAAAATATTTTAGTGTGGTGATCAAGTTTTGAGGATCACATGAGAATCCTAATCAATATCCATAATGGTCTTCTTCCCTCAAATCACATCTCACACTCACTCCTGAACTCAATCAAAGTAAATAATCCCTTTTTAAACACCCAAAAATGGGTATTATAAAACTCTAATAGGTTATACTAAGGTATTATTTCATGAAAAAATTATCATAAAGTTCCAACTGCATTTTCAAGAATTATCAATTTCAACTCAATACCTTTTATGCAATTCAATATTAAAAAGTGTAATCATATCTGCTGACTTTCAAAATTCCCCACAACAATGATAAATGAGATTTAAAAATAATAATTTAATTAAAATAAAATCAAAATAATTCAATGTAAGTATTAAAATGTTAATCTCTTTGAATAGATTTCAAAACATGGGTTTACACCCTCTTTCTATGTGAATTAATCACCCAATTCAAATCACCTAATATAACCTATTTTAAAAAATAAGGGGAAAATAAATCAAATATAGATCTTAGGAATTTCAAAAATTCATGAAATTTAAAATATTTATAAAACCAAAAATAGTTCAAACCATTTCATTTGAATCAATACATATCAATTGAGGAATAAATATCAAGTCCAAATCCATCAATTTTACTAAAACATACATTAAATGTTCTTTGAAAATATATCCAAACAAACGTGAAATTTAAAAAATTCATAAAATGTTTTAAGATATCAAAGTAATAGACATTTAAATCATAGCATATTCAATTCAAAGATAACAGTTTTAAAAAAGGTTTCATAACGAATTTCCATAACATTTTTCATTGAACCTGAGTTAAAAATTAAGAAACATATATCTATGAATACTCAAGAAACATTTAATTACAAGATGAATTGAAAGCATAGAAACACCTATATGTAAAATTTAATATCCAACCACAATGGATATAATATGAGTCTCTTATAATGTTGGACAATAAATCCAGTTAGAGTGATCTTGGGAAAAGATAGAAAAGACCGTAGATTCATAATTCCACATCAATCATTCGAGATATTATAAAACACATGTCCATCATAAACTCTAGTAACAAGGAATCAAAATAAGATTAGAGATTTAAGACCAAGAAGAAAATAACTCGCCAGAGGAGGATCAATTCTTTGATGGAAATTTCAATCCTATGAGAAATGAGCTTGGGAGAGCCAAAATGCCTCTAGATGGCTCCCAAAATCTAATGGATTTAATTAGGTTCATGTGGGAGAATTTTGGGGTTATTTAAAGGATTTTATATACATTAATTAAAAAATGGAGCATTAAAATCCCATCACATGATATCCTAGGCTTTGTCGCACGTTTAGTACTAACCATGTCCCTAACTGTATGCCTCAAACAAAGCCCTTGGAAGAGATATAGGGTTAGGTTGCATAGTTAGTTTAACTGTGCACCAACTATGTGACCCCCTTTTATCTAGATTGCATTGTTTGGATAAACGTGTGCAAAAATTTTGGAAAATGATTGACCCCTCTTGAGATACTGGAAATGTTCCATGGTTTGGCTATATGATTTTTCAAACCATGTTTCAACTGTGCATAGACCCATAAACCATCGAACAAATTTCCGAAAAAAACATATGAAACAACAAGAAAAAATATTCAATCATACAATAATCAGATAATTAGATCAAAAGACTAAAAAGTTGTAATATTACGGTACATATATAGTGATGTTTCAAAAAAGTTACTAGTATTTTACCTCTTACATAATGATTTTGTGATAGATTACACCTCTCTCCAATTGAAAACTCTTGAGAAAAATTACCTAACATGTGATTCGAAGTTGGAAGAAGTACGTTTTTCCTTAAATATAATGGGGATTAATCTATAAGATTAATGTTTTGATATATATATTAATATTATAACATTTAAGTATATATTTATATAAGAAAAATCTCAATATGCACCAGATAAGATGGATGGATTTGATCAAATATTTTTACTAATCAATACATTACCACACTCGAGAGGTTAACAAGGTGGATGATGCTATGATTCAAAAACTCCAAGATAAGTTTTCAATGATGATGATTGAATGTGATCCAATATTTATGTATTTGGATAATTTTGATCTTTAAATCCCAAGGACATGGGATAAATCTTATCTTTCTTATATAAATGGTAAACCATCCATCTATGAGAGTATTAATAAGTCCTGGATGGAATATATATAATTTCATTAGAAAGTGAGGAATATTCCTAATTTAAACTATGATCATTCTAGAATGATAAGGTTCAAAAACCAATTTTGAGTTATTTCAATACAATATATGAATAAGGATCTATTTTATGAAGACTATAGTGCATCATTTTCATTTAATCCTAGAAGTATGATGATGTATAAAGATTTGAAAGTGTATTTCTTGTTGGATAACATAAAAAGAGATATTTTTAGTTATGTATATTAATTTCTAGTGGATAAAAAATTTAATTATGAGAGACCAAATTCTAATGAGATGTTATAACCATTATCTATACCAGAATGGAAGAGGGAAAACATTTCCATATATTTCATCATCGGATTCACCAAAAAATAAATAAATTTCATAATTCTATTTGGGTTTTAGTCAACCACCTTATGAAATCAATGAATTTTATTTCAATTATATAATATATCTCTATTGATTAGAGTAATATGTTTATAAATTAAAGAAATTGTGATATTTCATGTAGTACCACTCTCTATCATATCTGATCAGGATTTGAGGATTACCTTGAAGTTATAGAGAAGTATTTAATGGGATCGGGATACATAGTTGAGTTTCAGTACTAATAATAACCCTTAAATGTATGGTTAGTCTTAAAGGAACATTAAAACCATACAATACATGTTGGTATCTTTTCATATGGATTTTAATGGTTTTCAATATCAGTAGCTTCCTTTGGATGAATTTTATTACAATAATTTCTCTCACTCTATCATTTATATGAATCCTTATGAATACCTTTATGGAAGTAAGTTTAGAACTCCAATGTGTTGTGAGAAATATGGAAAAGGAAATATATTTGGGGTAGATCGAGCTAAGTAAATACCAAATAAGGTTATATATATTCAACATCATATAAGGGAAGATAAGAGTCGACAAAAAATTTAGGTTGATAATCATCAATGAGATCTAGAGTTCAAATTTACTGATATGGTATTCCTATGAATATCTCCTTGGAATAAAGTTATTATATTTTTAAAGAAAGGAATTTTGATCCCCAGATATAACGGTCCCCTCAAAGTTATAAATTTTATTAGGATGATATTTTTCTCCTAGTGCTTCCATCGAATCTCTCTCAAGTTCACGATGTGTTTAATTTATCACTACTGAGGAAATAAATACTATATTATTTACATGTATCGAACTTAGAGTTCATACCATTAGACCAAGATCTATCTTAGAAAGTGAAAAAATAGAGATTCTAGATATTAGAGAGAAAGTTTAATGAAACAATACCACTCCTTTCGTCAAAGTTTTGTGGAAAAATCATAAAATTGAGGAAGTTATATGAGAACCTAAGTATGTAATGAAATAGAAAATCATATGTTGTTTGTATAAAAGTGATAGAATTTTGAGAATGAAATTATTATAAGGGGATATAATTTAATACACCAAGATTCTATGATATTCTATTCAAATAAATTTAGTTTCTTTAACAACCTGCAATACATGCAACCTCGAGTCTAAATGAACAATTATATATTATATCATTATATCCTAGCCTTTAAAATTAGTAGTATGAATAAGAATAATAATGTTAGGAAAAATATAATAATTTTCCTACCTAATAAAAATTTATTTATTGATTATTTTTAAATAATTCCTCAATTTTTTAATGATGTAATTTTATACTTTAGAAATACATTTTCTTCATAAATGGTTTTTATTAATATTTGTGGGACATTATTAAAAATAATTTTTGGAAATTTTGTAAATTTTATTTGATAAAAATGATATCATTTTTTAAATCATTATATAAAAATCATCTTAGGAATTATTTTGCATAGATTTCAGAAAATATTATTTTTTCATTTAATAGTAAAAAATATGGATTTTTATTGAAAATTGTCTTTTATTTTCATGTATATAAAAAGTAACATTTTAATTTTTTTTGTTTTGAAATTTAATTATTTCATTTTGATTAAAAATAATCTAATAAATATTATTGGGATCAAAATACACATGAATTTGGTATAGAAAAACTTGCATATTTAAAAAATCATTTTTTCTAGAAAATCGCTTTACAAAATGTTTCACGGGTTAAATATTATGTCAAATTATATAACTTATATGAATTTAATTTGATAAAATTTATTAAAAAAATTAATAATGAGGATCTTATTTGGTAAATACTTTCATTTTATTTTTTCTCATTATGAATAGTAATCTTGGTAAATATTTATCTCCAGTGTAAAGGTAAAACGGATGAAACACAGTTAAAACATTGGTATAAAGCTTTGAAATTTAAATAAGACTTGTATTTATCCATTATTATGAGCATAATTTCGCAATTATCATCTAATTATTGAAAATAAGATCACTTGGTTCCATTTTTATTTGATATTTGCCTTTATATTATTTTAAGAAGAGAATAAATTTAAAATATCACTCTACTAAATTTAATATCTCTAGTATTTTCTCATAAGGATAAAATAGGTTTCATTTAGTTTATTTTTTTATGTATTTTTAATTTTTTATCTTGGTAATTTATTTTTAATTTTTAGTGATTGAATAATTACCTTAAATTCTTTTACAACACTAACGCATTATTTATTCAATTAATTGAAAAATAAAAAATAAAAAATAAAATATATTAATAGTAATAAAATATGGGGGAATTATTATGTCTTGTGAATTTTATATATAAATTTAACATGATATTAATGTTTTAAAAGTTTATATTAAAACTAATGTTTTGTTTTGATGTTTTTAAAGTCAAATTAAATGAACAGTTTCAAAAATGACATTAATGATATTTTATGAAAAGTAATATTTTATTAAATTATTTATAATTATAAAAATAATATCTTTATCAAAATAAATGGGATATGGTTTTAAATATCAACCAAGGTCTATTAATGTGTCACTTTTCCTTTTATGGTGACATTCTATAACCATAGAGTAGAAAACTTTGATATTATGATAATTGTCAAAAGAGTTAACGAGGGTTAAAACTAAGAAGTAAGGTTTAAAACATCACCTAAAATGTCTAAATAATAATTTATGATATTATAAATACTTATATTCAACGTATTTTATAAATATATAAATTTTTCAAAAATAGGTTTCTCGAAGAAGATGTACAATTCTTAACCGATAGATTCAATTTTATTTCTTATTAAAAATCCTCTAAATCTATGCTATTCAACATAAAATAATAAATTACATATACTAAATATACTAAAATTTTATTATGAATATTTATCCACCATTATTCACTCACTATTCTATAAAAGGGGAAGTGAAGGTATTGATCACGTGTGATTGTGGACTACCGCCACCACAGAGTGATACAATTCAATTTACATCACCACATTTCATGGATTTTTTTTATGATGGGTTTAATAATTATATATTGTATTTATGATATAGTAATTATTATATAATTATAACATCATATATACCTTTATACCTTTCCATATTCTTGAAAATGATAAAGTCAATCATGTGTACGTGTTCACCACCACTTTTATAAAGCGAAGTGATTCATTTTTTATTTTTTCTTTACATGGATGTCAATAATGATATATTTAATTAATATATATCAAATGAATGATATAATATTTATTCTTTAAATCTTAATTAATATTTACCTTTATTTCGTTCCATCTGTTGAATAGTGTAAACAACATTCATGCATGCATACGTCATATTATCTCGATGAATAGTGTAATTTATTTTTCTATATTCCCCTTCTATGTATGAATATAAATATATATATAATGAATATATTATGTGTATATAATAATTAATATTATTTAAATTATTTAACCATGATCAATGTGTAAGTATGGAAACTATCCAACCAAAATGCTCATGAAAAATGAAAAGGTTAATACCTAGAAATGTTAATCTTAATAATGAATTATTAATAAATGGGTGTTAAAATAATATAATTGGATCATATATGATATTATAAGTATGTATATAATTATTTTATAGAATTATAATAAAAAGTAATATATTATAAAAGAGTTTAAAATCACTTAAGAGGAAATTCAAGCTTGAGGTAACATATTTCTTTTGCAGTTCCATTTTATTTTGAGATTGTTTATGTTTGAATTCACATTAAGGGAAATTATATATTAATTATCTAATAAGACTTTTTATTTTATTCAAATCATGTTATAAATGAAATTTTCATTTAATAATACAAATTTCCACACCTCGATAATTGTAAAGATCAAGTTTTTTAAACAGACTTTATTTTCTCTTTTGTGAGGAATCTTTTTTTCCCATGTCTATATTTTCTAAAAATGTATTCAATTTTTTTTTATATTACCACATGATATATTAAATTAATTTTTTACCATAATTTAATTTTTATAATAAAATTAAAAGGGATCTTCATTTCATTTTTCAAACGAGGTACTTTGGATATTTTACTAAAAAAGTAAAAGGATTCGTTATTTTGTTATACACGGCATGAATATAATTTAACACTACAATTGATGATAAATAATTTCAATATTCTCTTAAACTTTCCCAAATTTAAATGAAAATAAAATTATTTGTTTAATATTTGGGAAACTTTTAGATTTTCATAATTGATTTCAATGTGAAATGGTATTTTCCAAAAGAAATTTTCGAGTTATCTTTTAGAGGTATTTTCAAATATGAAAACATCCATTAATGTTTGAGGATATGATCTAGTGATACCATACTTATTCTATATATGGATGTTTTATGGTGATGAAGTATTAATGTTTTGTATTTATGATTCAATACAGATAATTTATGACTTTTAAGGAATTTTGTGACTGAATTGTTTTGATCATTATAAATATAAGGAATGTAATAGACATGAAGGTATGAGTGATATACAAAATTATAAAACTCCTTGATACATATATAGGTAACATGAGATAAAATAACTATAATTCCATATTAGATGGGTATTTACATTACACTTACCCATTTATTAAAAATGATATCTTTGTTGAGAGGTAATGATGGAAAAATGATTGATATTTTGGTTGAAAGGCCTTGATCATGCATTTCCAAAATTATGAATTTCATTTATTAAGAATTTCTTTTATTTTATACACATTTTTATATATTGATATTTACCATGGATGCTCATTTTTAACACTGGTTTTGATTTAATCTCATGTTTTTTGATTATCTACTCTTCCATGTTGAATATGCCTTATCTACTCCTAATAACATCCATTGTATGTAACCCTTAATGAGAATATAAGCTCACACATTATTTTTTTCCCTTCCATAAGATTTGATGAAGAAATTTATGAATGATATTGGGGATTTAATAATGTTTCATATGTATTTGTTTCTTATATTTTTAATGTAAAAGGGTAATCGTGCATAAATCTAGTTTTCCAAGGTTGCTAAACTGATCAATCTGACATGGTGTAATTTATTGAATCTTGTATCACATTAATCACGAAAACACCATATCTAGGTTATTTTAGTTTGGGTTATACACTATATGTGTCTATTCTAATGAGTATTATAGCTACTTATAGGCAACCCCAAATAACTAATTTCTTATAATGGTCGGTTTCATAAGGAGTAAGTATCCCCCTCAGATCTGTAAATAATCAAGGCCCATGAAGTGTCTATGTAGAGATGAAAAAAAATTATTCCTTGGATCTATATATGATTAGTACTCATACATAAGTGAAGCTCCATGAAAATTATCAATGTACTTTGTAATGGAATCATGCATATCTCGAAGGATTCCTGTAGTGAGGAAAAATCAAAGCCTCAAAGCTGAAAACAATCAGGCATGTGAATCATCAATGTGAACCATAAATGAGAAACTATCTTCATGAATGATGGCCTCATGAACCAATGGGTGATTCATGAAGTAACTGCGTTTCTTTTTATAAAACTACACTTCTCAAATTTCCATGATATATTTTGATCCCCTTTTAATTTTTGACATTCTTCGTTGTGTTTCTCTAGTCATTGTCAATTTCATAGTCCTCAAAAAATTCTTTCTCGTAGAATTTACTTTTATTGGCATGAAGATAAGCCAATTATAGGGTATAAAAGATTCCCACATAGACTCTATGTGGTATAAAAATATGTGGTAACCCTATATATAGGTTAGCCAAGTTACTTCATTTATCATAAACATTTCAAAGATCATTCATGAACAATTATATATCCTATGAGTTTTGTAGCACATCACATGGTCAAACGCTACCCAAACACCACAACCTAACCTTCCTCACAAAGTAATATTGATTCATGATCATGATCTTCAGAAACTCCCTAGTAGGAACTCACAAACATGGAATGAAATTTGTATAACCTTTTAGATAATCTCATTAAAGCAATGTGACACATGTATGTGATAGTTGAAAAAATATACTTTTCCATATTTTCATCAAATATCATTGAGATCTAATAAAATTAATTTTATTGTAAAATATGACCCCTAAAATTTATATTTTTGAAGCTGAAGAAATAATTGATTATAAGATTAATGGTTTTGAGGCTGGTTAGAAATGATGCATTCAGACATAGAATCATCTCTTATTGGTGCTTGTGAGGGATGGTTTCAGAGACTATGTTGTTTCAGACATGTTTTTTATGTACCTAATTAGTCCACAAACTGATGTACCCATTCCTATACCATTCCTTGGAAATTATCCAGTAAATATTTTTAACCCTCACTGTGAGATTATCAAGGCTATAATATCACTAGTAAGAGTTTTATCAAAGAGGTTGGCCACTTTGAGGATTATGTTATAGGTTAAACCCCGGACACCAAAGGGAGAATTGTGTGTTCCAAATTTAGATAAAAATAGCTATAAAACCATTGTCAAGAACAATATAACTGGTAATAAATTAGGGTTTTCATAAATCTATGATTTTGTCCCTCAGAATTCTTTAATCATGGATTAGGGATTATGTTTTTGGGTTCACCATATCTATGAGTAATTCCAAAAAGAGCTCAAATAAAATGGGTTATACAATATTTACCAGGTCTCACAATTATTTTCCCATAATAATAAGAATATTTTATATAATCTGATAGGTATATAGAGTCTTGACATATACACTTTTCATCTAGTGTGTGAGGAGGTAGGGATAACGATTAGTTGGGAAACAATTATTTCAGAAATGTATGAATATTTTACCCCTCCTTCCTCTATTTGGGATAATATAAAAATGAATACTTCACTTTTAAGGGATCTTCTCTTGCTGGTATGGGATTTCATGTGGGGTCTTGGTTTAAAGATTGATATCCCTTTCCGCACCATAGACAAGGAGTTTTTTATAGGGAATAATCAAGGAATATAGGCTATAATACTAAGAGAAATCCCAAATCATAGGAACTAAGGAATTTCTTAAGAATATAGGTCAATGTTATAAGAGGGTTATATAACAAATGGTTCTAGTATTTCACTCCACCACACCCACCTGAATTGTCTGCTTAATCAACACGGAAGATTTCATTGAAATGTTCATCAGTGGGTCTCTTCTCTCAGTATGTGATTTGAAAACTTGGGTAAGGATTAATACATTTATGATGGTGTATCAACTAGAAACTTGTAGGTGAATTAGTTCAGTAGTTCTGGTGCTATAAAAGTTATACATCCTCTTTATGAACATCCATATAGGGAATTCCCCATTCATAGTTTTTTGGCCTTTTCATGTGCTTTGAGGTTGGACCGCTTCGCATATAGGGGGAGATGAATTCATAAAAAATAAATAGGTCCCAAAGGATCACTTCAAACCATATCTTCAAGAAAAGAGTATAGAAAATCCATAGACATTGAATGATCATGATTTCAATATTAAATTGAACTAGAACAACTAGTTTATTTTCATGTAATATCCCACACCAATCAGTGTCATCATGAAAAAGAAACTATTATTCAAGATGAAAGATCATACCTCATATACCTATGGAATAGATTTTTGCAAACCAGGATTGGTGGGGTGGTAATCTACAAGGTGTATTTCCCTTTTAGGTTTGGTCTTTGGCTCCTTTGTATATAGAACAAGTGTCCCACTCCTCTCAATAACTTGAAAAATAAGAAGGGTCTTATGGTTCCATGTTAATTATGGATAATTATTATATATAAAGAGGAATATATTAGAGTTTCTCTCCCACACAATGAGGTCATAATTGGTTTGATGACAAATTATACTAAAATATATTTTTTATAATGTCAAAAAACCTAGTTAGTAAAATTTATTATGAATGTCAAAGGTCCACTAGTGACTGGAGATGAAGAGTAAAGGGATCCACTAACAGAGAAAGAAATACATAGTAAAGGAGATAATCCAAGGAACACTCTTATATCTCACATTTCTAAGAATAAATAGGGTTTGGTAATTCACTCTTTTATAAAAAAAATTTGTGATCTAACCATCCATCCCTTATGAATCTATAGTCCCAGTATCTTGGAAGGAACAAATCCCTTTTAGGAGAAATATGCATACCATAGAAGCCTATATTTTACTTTAAATAATGGAATCATGTCTCATAGGTTTCATATATGTATCTACTATTACTATGTTAAGTCTATTTGAATTCACTATAATTTCATCCATTGGTATTATATTCATCAGAATTTTGTGCAACAGGTTATAGGTTAAACATAAGGTGAATATAGTGGAAGTAGAACTTCTCTAATGTTTGTAGGTCTATCAAAAGTTTGTATCTACCATTGTTTTAATAGTGAAGTGTTGATAAGTCCATATGTTTGGAAAAGTTTAAGGGTCTCTGAGTTGGAAATAAATTTGTGGTGGTTATACCATATGATTCATCTTTTCATGGCAGTAGTTTTGAATTGATTGGTTGGTTGTGTTTATTATATAAGTGTGTCCTACCTTTTGTGAAATGTGTGTTATTTCAACTAATTATTTATTATAGAGATATATAGTTAGTAAGAATTAATTTTTTTGTAATATATTTGTATCAAATGTAATATTCTGATTATAATTAATTCAAGAATTTGTGTCTTTCCTCTGTACACATATAACATAGTCCAAAGCAAATTAAATTGGTTTCATCTTTTATGATTTTTATATTTTCATTGTATTTTTTAGCATTGAATTTATTTTTGATACTTTTTATGATTTTTAGTTATCAATGTATGTGTAAAAGTTTGTTTTTTTTGTGACTGGGGTGAATAGACTATAAAATTCTAGTACACTCAATATTGGGGAAGAAAATATCTATAGATCAGTTTTTTTCTACGTAGAGTCTCCTGTGTGCGATCATATAGTGAACTAATGTGTAATAATTTGGTGGTCTTATTCGAATCATGGATCATTATTTCATGGGATCCTCACAAAAAAGATGTATTCAGGGGGGTCATCATTTTTAGGTTCAACATGGTAATATTATTTCATGAATGGCATCAGATGAAGGGGGGATCTATGTCGATAGATTTAATGAAATATATTTTAGATTTTGGAAAAAAATATCCAATAAAATATAAATCCAATAGAATTTGAAGTCTTATTTTATAGGGAAAATATGATGTTAATAGATAAGAATTAATGGGAGTTCTTAGATATAAAGGTGTTGGCTCAAGAAAAAATTTCGCTTGCAAGGAATTTAGATTTAAATATTCTAGAGAAGGAGAATGTAGTATATTTTTTGAAGGAATTGATAGATATGTAAAAAATATGATATCCCTTAATAAAGTTATCATGTTGAAATAGTTTATCAAATTAATGTTGTTAAAAGGAAAACCAGTGAAGGACCATGTTATTGATTTCTATAGGATCATTGGGTATCTCCAATCGATAAAGGTAAATTTTTATGATTATGTATGGATGATTATTCTATTATATTCATTTATAAAGACCTGGGATGAAATGGTTACTATATTTATCTACTCTATTAGGAAAAAAGACATTTTATTAATGATATCATTAATATGATACTCAATGAGGAACATCAGTGGAGGTATGTCCAAGTGAGAACTAGTAGTTCCCTTAATAATGTTAGAAGAGGGAGTTTATCTTAGTAGAAGAAAAACTAATTGAATAATCCATTGCTAGATAAGTCTCAAGAAAGTAAATGGGATTATATGAATGGAAAATTAAAGGGTCCTGGTCTCACATTATATAAATTTGTGTAGAAATTACACATCAAGAAAGAGTATGAAATTCACAATGAGAACATCAAAAAAATGTGAATGATTAGTCATTTAGATTATTTTAACACAAAAAAAAAGTTTAAAATATTTACATTATAAATAATGATACCCCAATAGAATCTTGGTTGGTTGAATTTGAAGCCTCCTTTCATTCAAATGGTAATAAAAAATTTGTAATCAACTTTGAATCAGAAATGTTTTAGAATGTCCATCTACCAGATTATGAATCCTTGGAAGTTTTTAGAAACATAGAGGTCAATATCCATATTAAGAATGGAGTATTCGTGAATCTATTAGAAGTTCACCACAATCCTAGTCTATGTAATAATTTTATTTCAATCAAAAAAATGGATGGTTATGGTTTTTTCACTACCATTGAAAATGGGGTTTTTTAGAGTCACTCATTGATTCCTGGTGATTAAAAAAAGTAAAGGATGAGAAACATTAGTTGACCGAAAATTCATACAAAATTTCAATGGTTGGAAGTTTAACATCTAATGATCCAGGTTCATGGAAATATAGGTTTTTTCACCTTAATGAGAAGAATAATAAGGTTCTAAAGGATAAGGTAATATTGAATCTTGGTAATATTCAAATAAGAAAGTGTGAATGTTTTTTTCTGGTAAAGTATAAAAGATTGGGTTTAAACTTATATGGTTGAAATCATTGGGACCATAAGTTGGGTATTATACAGTAGAATGTTTGGGGATTCACCCCCAATTATTTCTATGTGGTTTTTCTTTACATTCTTATTTTCATAGATAATTCTATAGGTAAATTATGGAATTTCTTAATAAATCATAAGTGTTATTTATTTCTGTTCTTTCTTCCATGGAAATCATTGGTAGAAAGGTAATGAAATTTTAAGTTGAAGTTCATCCAAATGGACAATGATAGGGAGTAAAATAGACACAATTTCTAGGATTTTTGTAAGAATGAAGGAATAATGCATTTTAATATGGTGTTCATAACTCCATAACAAAATGGAGTGGCTGAAATATTGAATGATAATTTAATAGAGAAATATAGTAGTATGAGGTTGCACTTGATAATACCTAAGGTGATTTGGGTTATGGTACTCAACATAGGATATTTTTTTATTAAAATATGTTTAGAAATGACAATTTTGTGTGAACTTATGGAGGATTTATTGTCTATAAAATGACTATAATTTCATCATCTGGAATCTTTGGTAGTTTGGCTTATGTATATGTAAATATTAACGATTAGGACAAATAAGATTCTAAATAAAAATGTGTTTTTCTTGGTTATAGAGATGAAAATCATGGATATCACTTGTGGGATAGTGATAGAAAACAAATCATCTAGGTAATATATGTTCTCTTTAATGAGGATGTTTTTTGGAAGGATATGAACATGATTGAGTTTTAATTAGAATAAAAATCAACTATTAAAGTCCAAATTAATCAGAGTATGAGTAGATCATAAAAACCAGATAACTCACTTATAGGGGTTTGAGGAACATAAATTATAGATATAATACCATTAGAAAGACCATAAAGTTCAAGTTCAACTAAATCATTTGTTGGATCACTGAAATTATATAAGCTATAATTTCAGTTGCTGGAAATTTAGGTATCGATATGGAAAGTTGAGCTAAGTAATACAAAATCATGATGTTCAGTTCATTCAATTCAGTTTAGGAGATAAACTATGTTCAAAATAATAGTTTAGATTTATTTGGTTCATATGAATTTTCTACTCTTGGTGGATACAAGATAACCATAAAATATAGGTTAAGTTTATTTTCTTAGGAACTCCAAGTAGTGGAATTAAACCATTAATAGAAAGATGGATTCATCAAAATTCAACAGAAATTGGGAGATGGATAAACTTTAAGAGGGTAAAAGGAACATTTGAATTAGTGGCTTTACTAGATTAAGGAAAAAATGATGGAAATAAAATATATAAGTCTTGACTAGTGGTGAAAGTGTTTCAATAAAAGTAAGGATTAGATTTCTTTAAAATCATCAAAGTGGTTGCCAAACATTCTATAATCTAAATAGTGATAATAATGGTTGCATTGAATTATATGTAACCGAGTTAGATGGATTTCATGACTATTTTCATTTATTTTGATTTAGAAGAGGCGAACTACCTGAAACAACTAATATTTTTATCAGTAGATAAGGATCAAAATTCGGTTTGAAAGATATAGAATATCCTATATGGGTT
This sequence comes from Viscum album, assembly GCA_963277665.1. NCBI lineage: Eukaryota > Viridiplantae > Streptophyta > Magnoliopsida > Santalales > Viscaceae > Viscum > Viscum album. Next base: position 952,023,916 of record OY728143.1, on the reverse strand, counting down.
GAAGCAATCCCCTCAATAATAGAACAAGAAATTTGATTCATTTATGTCTAAAAAGAAGATTATCAGGTGATATACTGATCATTATAGGTATTAGAAGCAAGGCGATGCTAATACATTCATCAAATTTATTTTTTATTTTGATTACATACAGATTATTGGACCCAATTCTTGGGAAAATATAATTTTTGAAGTGTGATTAACCTAAAAAACTTACATGAATAATATTGGATAGGAAAGGAATATTTTGGGTATGAAGATCAAGATAGATAAGAAAGGTGGGAATCTATTTCTATCATGGAAGGATTATATCTAGAAGATCATGGAAATATTTGGGATGGAAAAAGTAATCCAATATTAATCCCTCTTGTTGCTCACTTCTATTTATCTAATTTACAAGAACCAAAAATAATGTTGAGGATATGTATATACGGAAATAACCATATGCGCCAGTGGTTAGAATATTGATGTGTGAATGTTTTTCAATCATCCATACATTTCCCATGCAGTTGGAGTTATGAGTTGGTTCCGCAAGAATTTATGGAAAGTACAATGGGAGTGTGTGGAATAGATTCTTCAAAATTTGAAAGGATCAAAAACTGAATTCATGTTCTATGTAATGGATTAACCATTACATGGATTCGTGGACTTGGAATTTGGGGGTGACATATATACAAGGAAGAGTATAAACAATTTTGTGTTTAATTTTGGAAGTATATATATTAGATGGTCCTAAAAATTGTAAAATATATTTACTGTAATGTAAATGGAACCTAGGAAGGAAATATTATTGATAAAGTAATTACTGATGGAGCTATATTGGGTTCAATAAGAATTTGTGATTTACTATGATAACTTAAGTATCATTCACTTTCTAATAAATATTATGTTCCATACTCAAATAAATAATATCAACCAGAAGTTTCATTTTATCAAAAAAATCACAGGAAAAGGAATTGGATCTATAGAAGATCACATGAAGACATAATCTAGTAGACATATTCACCAAGGTGACAGTTTAGGAAACCGTGAGGAAACATTTAGCCTTAGTGGGACAAGTGTGAATATAGTAAGGAATGGAATGGGAAGTGTTGATTCATGCTAATTATTAAATAGATTACCAAGAATCCTTAAAATAAGATTCATGTGGGAAATTTTTTATAGGTAAATTATGTTTCAGTTGACCATAATTTCATCCATCATAAGTACATTCACTAGAGTTTCATGAGATAGGTGATGGGTGTAACATGAGGTACTGGAAACGGTAGCAGAACTTCACCAAAAATAGTAGGTCCATGAAAAGTATTTATCTACTAATAGTTCTTTGGTGAAGTTTTGAGAAGCCTGGAAGTTTATAAAAATTGAAGGATCATCAGGTTGGGAACAAAGTTAAAAAATATATGACTCAGGACTTGGTTTATAGGGGAGTTGTTTTAATTTGATTGTCTAGATTGGATTCATATATAAGTGCATGGGACCTACAGTGAAATGTGTGGTGGTTTAACTAAGCATTTATTTGAGAGTTTTTCAGTTGCTAAGGATTTCGTTTTTTTAATTTTATTGTATAAACTATGATATTTAGTATAAAATAAATTAAATAACTATTGTGTTTTTACCATGCATGTAGGATATAGTTTGAACTATGTTAAACTCTTGAGATATTTATTTCATCCAATATTTACATTGCATGTTTTACCATTAACTATATTTTTGGTACATTGTAAATTTGTTAGTTGATGGTGTGTGTTCAAGGATTAATTATTTTTGGTGAGTAGAGTGCATAGACTTTCTACTTTTGGTACACTCAGTCATGGGATAGAGAACATATTGAGATCCATTTTCCACTACACAAAGTATCTTGTGTGTGATATTCAAATAGGCTAATGTGCATGAATTTGGTGGTTTTATTGAAACATGGATTAGTTTTTCGAATTTACTTCCTCAACATCTACCCTCAAGTCCATATCTTATCTCGGTTTTTTTAGCATACTGACCCCAAATAGCCCGGAGCCAGTGTCTGTTATCAAATACATCATCATGATTAAATGAAATAAATCCTTAAAAGACTAATTATTTTAGTAGTCTTGGTAAACTAGATAGATAAATGAATATTTAATTACAAATGAATACACTAATTACAACATAATTTTTTATTCATTCCAAATAAATAAATTTAAGGATAACTATTTTTCATCTAGTAAGTTCGTTAATATCTTTTATAGTACACTTATTGGATTATTGGGAAAAGAAACAAAATAAGGGTGAACTGAAATTCTATGTAAGGAAAACATATAGTGTAATCAACAATGAATCAATGATAACATTCAATTTTTCAAGGTAAATAACTGATCACACATGCATGTAATCAATAAACCGAATGTAATTGAATCATCAATATGTAAATGTAATAACTTCAAATATATTTCATTCAAATCACTAGATAAGGAAAATTAAATATGGTAAGGTAAATAACTGAAAACACATTCTATGTATTCAATAAACTGAAATGAAATGTATCCATAGATATGTCGATGAAAAATCTCATGGATGAGTAATAACTAAAACTAATATGAAGGAAATTCTTTCTTATTGGATGTCATGTTAGAGGAACATTAAAACATATTATTGTTAATACCTTTCACAAGACGTTTTATCTATCTAGTAAAACCCCATTAAGGTTGTTATACAACTATTTCTTCTCATGAGACTACTGATGCATTGAGGGTCTTTCATTAACAAATCACTCACCCATATCTTACAAGTTTATTCTACTTAGAAACAAACACTAAGTGTTTATTGCCAACTAATTTTCCCTATGAGACTTATGATGAATCAAGGGGATTTCATTTACTATTACCCAACCCATATAGCTTTCATTAACAAATCTCTACCTGGTAAGGCTTGCATTATCTGGTCCCCAACCCGTATAGTGCATGTCCAAAGCATTTAAGTAAACAAAGATCCTTATAAAATATTTTTATTGAAAAAATGAAACGATTTTATCAATATTTTCCAAAATAGTCAAATAAATTTAAAAGTAAACACCATATGAAAAATGTTATATAGATCAAGAGATAATCATATACATGAAAAATGAAATGGATATTTAGAGGAATTTCAATGTCAAATGATTATAGGAAATTGAGTATTTCAAGGGGTTAAAAGGAATAAAAGAATTGAATGATAATATTATACTTTCCCAAATCAATCATAAACCATACAGAAGAATATTAAGGATGGTATCAATACAACATACCCTAAGTGGAGTAAAATAAATGGTTATTTTCATTGATTAAATAAAATAATATCTTTTAAAAATATTTTTGAGTAAAATATCCTTTTATCTTGAAAAAAAATTGAATTTATTTTTCTTTTAAAATACCTTTTAAAAACATTTCATACCAAAAAAAGCTTTTTAAAAATGAAAAGGAGGCTTTAAATAAATTATGGTTGATAAATTCATAAAAGTCGTACAATGTAAAAGGAATATTTATTTTGGATGGTTAAAGGTTAAAAATATTCCTTGTTTTTAATGTGACAAAAATATTTCATTGAAAACATTGGTAAAAGAAAAAAAGGGTACAAATAAATTTACCAAAATATTTGAAAACCTTTTAATAAAACATGGATTTTATAAGAAAATAGGTTCTCCAACTAAATAGAGAAATGAAATTTGGTTTTCTTAAAAAAACATTTTCTAAAACCTTTTGAGTTACAAAGAGTGGAGAAATGGTACTAATAATTGAAAATGGTCAGGAATAACCAAATGGGAATGTAAGGGTAATTGAAAAATTGTTATATAATTTCCTTAAGTAGATATTCCATTGAAATATCATTAGGATTATTCATGAGGAAAATAATTTTTAAACATTCCAAAGTTTTTCATGCCACATTGAAACATTTTAAATCATAAATCTTATGAAGTAATAATATTAAATAAATTTTCAAGATACCATGATGATAAAAGGATTAATTATGTAATATAACAAAAGGGAAATTAAATACACCACACAAAGTGGTGGACATAACATTTATCTCATATATGTAAAAAGGGAGATGATAATCCCTTACTAATGTGTTAACAAATGAATTTGAAAACCCAAAGGTAATAAACATTTAAATACCATGAAGATAATATAATTCATGACATTATATTTAAAATTGGTAGTATGTACACCATATATAAGAAACTAGATCCAAATTAATTAAGTAATCCTCATAGAAATAAAATGATACAAGAATCCATTACCTTAACCTTCCCTTTGTTGTCTGGTCTTTATCCTCCTCTTAATCAGGTAACTACTTTTGGTTTGTACCAAAAGGTTTACATGGGAGTCTTTCTTCCCAAAGGGTAAATTCATGGTCATTTGGAGAGATACATCAATCCTATTTGGGTAGATCTTGTATGAACCTATGTTTTTCTATTGGTATGATAAATGTGGAGAGGTGATGGTCTTTTATATGGGAGGAAAATGAATCACTTGGAATTTTTGGAAACAAGTTAGGTGTGCACATTTTTTTACCTAAAAATATTCATACCGAAACCAACCAAAATCAATAATTTAATTATAATTATCTATGACCATGTGTGTTAGAAAAAGTGTCTATGTCATTTCGGCCATTATGTTAGTGTATTAGTCCTTTATTATGTTTAATTTTACCCTAATACTTGTAATTAATTTTAATCACATTCACTAATATTTTTGGTAAAAACCTAATTATTAAATACTATAAATTATTTTGATTACAAATAAGCAGTAAATTTTTATAAATTCAAATAATATATTTGGATGAAATTAATTTAAAATTCATCCCACATGTGATACAACAATACAGGTTTTTAAAGTACAAATGTCTGAAAGTTTTCTAGGTTTTTATAATCAATTTCAAAGTAAAATTAATTACTATGGAATGTATTTTATTAATTGAAATAAATCTTATCTAATTAAACTTTAAAAAAATTAAAAGTATAATTTAATATTATAAATAAATTAGATAAAAATGGATTTTTGAACTAAAATTCCGTGTTTTTAACTATTCATTAAAAAATGATATGTTTCTGAAAATTTTCAAAAAAAACACCCTAAAATAATTATTACATTTATATTTAAAATATGAAGGTTATTTTGACATATGAAATCAATTACAGTGTCAAAATTTATTTTTAAATGGGTTCTCCATTAAAAGGCGGAAAAATTTCCTTTATAAAAGTATAAGTTTTTATGTGTAAAAAATTATCCATTCTTATCTTATGCATATAAAACCTAATAAATGAATATAAAAAATATTTAATTGAATATATAACATATATATTTCATTAAAATAATTATATAATTTTAATTAATTGTGTTTATAAATATATATCTTCTTTGGAAGCATATAAATAATTATAATTCTTTTTATATTCAATTGGTTATTATTTTCATTTCCCATTAATTGGTGACCCATGAATTCATTTTATATTTATATAAACCTTATATTTTAATAAGTTTGTTAATATTATTCATAACATCTATCATAAGGTATTGGTTATATTATATTATTAAATTAAATAATCATATTTTAATAATACATGTTTTAAGTTGAAACTCGGTCTTACGTATACTAAAATATGTTGAGGAAGGTCATTCTTGTATGTTACCCAAGATATCATGGAAGATTTATCTTGTGTGTAATGCAAGCTATCGATGATGGTCTATCTTGTATGTAATTCACTCTAATATAGTGTTTCATGAATTGAAATATATATAATCTATTTTATATAGTAAATATATTATAAAGCTTGGAAATTTTATATAATCTTATGTTCTTGGTGTCATGTTCCCTACATTTTATCGAATACAAGGTTATTATTTTAGTTTCTTGGGGCGTCACATTCTCCCCCACATTATTTTAATTGTGTCCTCACAATTTAAACTCAATCATGGGGATATATTGTTTTATACTTTCTATGTTTGAAATCCCACATCAGGAGAAAGGTTCATAAATATTCCTCTATAAAAGAGAGAATGGAATGTACAAAGGTCACATGGACTACCATGTAACTCAGTATCTAGGTAATAGAACATGAGTGGAAATTTGAGATACATACTTGGAGGAAAAGTGTAAATATTTATCGGGAGTGAATAAGGTCATCAATCACAAACAATTGAATGATAAATAAAAAGTTGAGGGCCTCAAATCCATATATATGGGATGATTTAGATGAAAATTGTTTCAAAAAAATTAAGGTATTAAGAAAAAAATTTATTTCTATGTCATTTTCTAATGTTAGGTAGTTATTTTACTAAAAAATAATATAAGGAAACATTCTTACTTGGTAAGTTTCAATTTCATATGAATAATCCTAACATTTTTTTGTGCTTCGATCAAATTTTAATTCATATCTTTACTCCTAAAAATTATTTACCAGTAATTAATTATTATATTCCTAAAGCACTAAAATAAATTTTAAAGGATCGTAAGGCCTATAAAAGAGTGAAAAGTCTAACTATTTGTCCTTGACTATCTTCCAAAACTAATGTGTTTCATAGATTAATTCCTAATCCTCAAAAGTGATACTATTGGTTCATCAGTAACATTTATTTGTCAAAATGAAAAATTAACCAGGAAATTTCATAGCTCAGTGGTTGGAATGAAACCCTTATCATCCTTTGGTCATGGGTTCATTAATCGTGAGCTTCTTGGATTTGATTGGTTGTCATGCGGCTTAGAGTTTGTCATTTTCAAGAACCAAAATAATATTACTTCCAAAATAAATATGATGGACATCCTTGAAATAAGGTTTATCAGTAAATATACAATTAACTAAGGTTTTCAATGCAACCCCAATACATAAATATGTTATCCATTTATTTCCACATAGGTCCTTTCTTGGTCATGGGTTTTGCCACAGTATCATTACTTGGATATCTAACTCATGTAACCTTATATTCAATCTAAACTCCATAGGTTTTACCAAGATTATTTATTATGATTATCTATTAAAATTATTCATAATGGTTTATAAATAAAATGTGGATTATCTTATGAATATCCCCTAGGAGTGTTAAACCAAGTGCACAGTAAGTCCCATTATTGTGTACCATGTTACCCTGAGTCAGCCCTAGAATGCCTTATTAGTGTTATTACTCCAAGTTAAAACTGTTTTAGAACCGTGTCTACTTGTATTATCCCTATTGGGATGTATTTCTAGGAATAACCAAATAATATATACTTTACAAAAAATATTGGATTTCTCTTCTAAACATATCCTCAAATTCTACCTTAGGGTTATGTTCTCTAATCTTTGGTTTCCTAAATATAGTTCCCAATGTTTCTAATAAACATCATTTAATACCAACTATATCATGATGACCCCACATAGCTCAGAAATAGTGTATTCTATCAAATATATTGGCATGATTAAAACAAATAAAACCATGAAGGACTGATCAATTTAGTATACTTGGTAAACCTGATACATAAATGAGTATTGAATTATAAATGAATACACTAATTAGAACATAATTTTTAATTCTTACCAAATAAATGACTTCAATGATAACTCTAATCCATCTAGTAGATTCCTACATATCATTCATAGTACGCTTCTTGGATTCCTATAGAGTGAAACATAATAAGGGTGATCTCAAATGCTTATTAAGGAAAAAATATAGTGGAAACAATAATGAATAAATGAAAACATTAAATGTGGAAAGGTAAATAATTGATCACACATGATATGTAATCAATAAAATTAATGAATGTTCATCATAAATATGGAAAGGTAATAACTAGAAATATAGTAAATTAAAATAACAAGATAAGTAAAAATAAATATGTAAAGGTAAAAAACTGAACAGAGATACCATGTATTCAATAAACTGAATTTAAATGTATCCATAGATATTTTAATGAAAAACATCATGGATTAATAATAAATAAAACTGATAAGAAGGAAATTCTTTCTTATTTGATGTTATGTCTAAGGCACATAAAAACCAATTACCATCAAGACCTTTCACAAAATGGTTTATTTATTGGTTAAAAACCTATCAATGGTGGCTATCTAGCTATTTCGTCTCATGATACTACTGATTCATTGAGGGGTTTTCAATAACTGGTCCCCAACACGTATCTTATCAGTCTATTCTAAAGAGAATAAAATTCAAAGGGTTTTTTCCAACTGATTCATCCCATGAGACTACGGATGCATTGAGTGGATTTCATTCATTGGTCCCTAAGTCATACAGCTTGCATTAATCGGTTTCTAACCCATAGGGATTGCATTAAGCGGTCCCCAACTCGTATATATTATCTCCAAAGCATTCAAATTAAAAAAATTCCTTATTAAATATATATATTTATTAAATGGTACAGGTTTATCAATATATCCCCAAATTGGAAAATAACATTTAATGTAAACATTATATGAAAAATGGTATATGGTTCAGGAAATAATTATACCCATGGAAAATGATATGGATATTTTGGGAAATTTAAATGTCAAATTATTATAGGAAATTGAATATTTCATGGGGATTAAAAGGAATTAATGAATTGGATGAGAATATTATCCTTGTCTAATTCAATTATAAACCATCTTAATGAAGATTAAGTATGGTGTCAATAAAACATACACCAAGTGTATAAAAATATAGGGTTCTTGTCGTTGATGAGATAAAGAATATATTTTAAAAATATTCTTTAGGAAAATATAATTTTCTCATGAAAAAACATTTTAAATGTATTATTCTTTAAAAATCCATTTTGAAAACAATTTCAATAAAAATAAACCTTTTAAACATAAAAAAGAGTCTTAAAAGAAATTATAGGGGATAAATTTGTACTAGTCATACAAGGTATAAAGAACATTCCTTTTCCATGGTTAAAGGTTTAAAAGATTACTTATTTGTAAAGTGATAAAATTTTCCTTCAAAAATTGGCAAAACAAAAAATGGGTAAAAATTTCTTTAATAACCCATTTTGAAACTTTTTTTGACATTTTTTTTTAATAAAACATGGTTTTTATAAGAAAATAAGTTCTCCAACTAGAGAGGGAAATGAAGTCGAGTTTTCTTAAAAAAATCTTAAACCTTTTGAGTACCAAAAAATAGAAAAATTGTAATAATAATTGAAAATGGTCATGAATAACCATAAGGGAATGAAAGGTTTTATTTAAAAATGGTTATATAGTTACCTCAAATCTAAATTCCATTGAATTATCATTAGGATTAGTCTTGAAGAAAAAAATCTTTAAACATTACAATGTGTCCCATACCACTTTGAAACATTTTAAATCATATAAATCATGAAGGAATAAAATTAAATCAATGTTTACGATACCATGAATATAAAAGGATTAATAATATAAAATAAAAAGGGTAATTAGATACACCATTCAAAATATGTAAGTGGTGTACATGAAATTTATCTCACGGATGTAAAAATTGAGATGAGAATCCCTTAGCAATGTGGTAACATATGAATTAGAAAACCCAAAGGTAATAAACATTTAAATACTGTGAATATAATATAATAGATGATATATTATGTCAATGTGGAAGTATATACACCATATATAAGAAACTAGATGAACATCAATTAAGTAGTACTCACAACAATAATATGAGGCAAGAATCCATTACCTTAACCTTCCTTTTATTTATCCTCCTCTTAATCGAGTAACAACTTTAGGTTTATACCAAAAGGATTCCTTGGGAGGATTTCTCTCCAAAAAAGTCTTAAAGGTCAAGGGTAGGGATTTTTAGAGCCTATTTGGGTAGATCTTGGATAAACCTAAGTGTTTATATAAGTCTATAAAATGTGGAGAGGTTGTGGAATTTTTATAGGGGTGGAAAAGGACTCACTTGGAATTTTTGGAAACAAGTTAGGTGTGCACAAGTTCATACCTAAAAAAAGTCATAAAAACCTACCCAAATAAATAATGGAAGGATAATTGTCCAATTATGGCTATAAAATGGGTTTTTGAAAAGATTTTTTGTCATTTGGGCATGTAAGTTAAAGTTTTATGCCTTTATTAAGTTTAATTTTACCTTAATAATTGTAATTAATTATAATAACTTTCACTAAAATTTTTTCTAAAAAACTAAGCTGGTATTATTAGACATTATAAATTATGATGGTTCCAAATATGTATTCCTTGTTTCTAAATTATAAACATGGATGTGGAAAAAATTAATTTAAAATTCATCTTGTATGTGGTGTGACAATATGGATTTTTAAAGTAAAAATGTATAAAAATTTCCTATGTTTTTATAATCAATTTAAAAGTGAAATTGATTAAAATGATATAAATTGTATTAAATGATAAAAATAATATCTAATTAAACATTAAAACAAATTAAATTCATAATTTAATCTTATAAATATAATATATGAAAAAGTAGTTAAAGAACCAAAATTCAATATTTTAATATATTCATTAAAAAATGATATGTATCTGCAAAATATAAAAAAATCACCCTAACATAATTACTATTTTTAAAAAATGAATTTTATTTTGAAACATTAAATCTATTAATGTTTCAAAATTTATATTTAAATTTGGTTCTCCATAAAAATGCAGTAAAATAGTCTTTATAAAAGTATAGGTTTTTATGCGTAAAATAGGGTACATTATTATCTTATGTATATAAAACCAAATAAATGAATATTAAATATATTTTAATGAATATATAACTTATGTATTTCATGAAAATAATTTTTTAGTTGTAATTAATTATCTTTATTAAGATAAAACTCCTTCAGAATAATACAAATAATATAATTTCTTTTATATCAAATTGGTTATTATTTTCATTTCTCATTAATTAGTGACCCATGAATTCCTTTAATATTTATACAAACCATTTATTTTCATATGTTAGTTAATTTTATTCATAACCATTAACATAAAAACTAGTTTATATCATTTTATTATATTAAATAATAATATTTTAATAATACATTATTATTCGGTGAAACTCGGTCTTGCGTATAATGCAAGATATTGAGGAAGGTTGTTCTTATGTGTAACACTTGCTATAGAGGAAGGTCACACTTACGTGTAATTTAATCTATTGAGTAAGTTCACTCTTGTATGTAACACAGGTTAACTTGGTGTTTCATGCATTGAAATATATATAATATTTTTTTATGTTGTAAATATATTATAAAGTATTTGGATATTATATTACCTTACACACTTGGTGTCATGTGTCATACATGCTATCAAATACGAGATTCTTAATTTAGTATTTTTGGGAAACACAGTTGGTCTGAAGAAGTAAAATATAATATTTTTGGCCTTGAGGCTAAAATCCATTAACTCAAAGTAAAAGTCTTATATTTAGTTCAGGTGATTAAAATTATTGGGTCCCAAGAGAGTGAAACTGGGGAAGGGGATAAAAATCAGATCACTTCTAGGAAATAAGTAAGATAATTCCTCATTTAGGTTTAAATTACTTTATATTGATCCTATTATTAACATTCTTCCCCTAATTTTTATATGAATATGATGTTTAATAATCACTCGTATCATTTACAAAATACTCAATTATAGGGATTCTGATTGGTGGTAAAACACATTCAAAATAAAGGGTGGAGGAAGATGGCTATCATGGCCCTATGATGTATATGAGGGAAGTGATCAAAAATAACATTGTAATGATACCAATTATATATAGGCCTGTATTTTTCTTTTTAATACATTGAAATATTTCAATATATATTTTTAGAGATAGTCGTTGAGACGGCGTCCAATTTAGAAGTTCATTGTGCCTGGGATTAATTTTATAAAAATATTAGATATATTGTTTATTTCACACATGAAACATCTAAAAGAAAATAGTATATCTTTTAAATATAATATTGGATCAGAAATTAGAGACCATGGTTGGGTCCAAAATGTGGTTTCTAGCCTAGGAATGACCAAAAATGGGTTAGCACAAGGTGTTCAGATCCCTCGCTCGTCGAAAGTACGTTCAGTGAAATAATTAATTAATTAATTAATTAATTAAATGATTTTTGACATAGTCATTGATTATATAAGAATGAATCCTAGGTAAATTGGTCAGGTTTATCCTCATAATCCTAGAATATCTGATGATTTTCTCCTTCCTCTTATTGTATGATCTCATTGGATAAAGATGAAATGCCTGACTGAATTAGATCAGGACACAGTAAATGCAGTGGATTCACTTGATCATTGGAGGGGCATGTTTTTCATCAACTAACAATCCAAAATCTCGGTAGAAATATTAAATAACTGATTTATTCCCTTTTATTTAATTATTTGAGATAATCCATCCTTTATCTTGGATCTATTCTAATTTTGTCTAATTGTATGTTTCTGTGTATTTAAATGTTAATTTATTCTCTTGATTTATAACCATGGATCACTGTTATTGATTAATGGCCAATAACAGTTTACCAATGATGTTTAAACATTTGGTATTGTGCATTTCTCACTCATTTTCTTCATGTTCTTCACTGGTAGGACCCTGCGGTTCTGGTTCGACATTGTCCAGTAGTACAGAGGCTGGTTGGATCCCCAAAACCACGATTAATTGAGCAAAAAACATGGATTTATGAATTATGACTAGATCTGGGATTTTGGAGAGGCATGGGATATCATTTTTATTATTAGATTATAAATCAGTGGTGCTGTAATGCATGGTGGAAAACATAACATATATTGAAACACCAATGGATGAATGGAGGTCAATTTCTAGTTAGTGACGTCTGGAATACCTTTTCTACTGATAGATCCTAATGTTTTGGATGAATATAGAATATGATCTAAAGATGTGATACATGATTCAAGGTGTTGGAAGATGATATAAGAATCTGAAAAATCTGGAGAAAACCTGACTACACAATGTGTAAAGGGTTGACCACATGGCATGTTCCCCTCAGTAGCGGTGTCTAGGGTTTTTGGAAAAAATAAGGATGGAAAACCGTGTAATCCCCTAAAACACTTTGTACCCATTTTTTTATGTAAAGCATATATGGAAGATCACATGGATGGGAACTCATGTTTAATTAAATGTCTAGGTACACAATCATGTACCAGAGTACATGGACACGGGGTCCGACCCATAAACATTGGATCCGGTACATGGACACGACCAGCAGGACATGGCCTGGTCTCGATTATTCTAGACACATCATTTAATCCACCTACATTGAATGTACTACTAAATTGTATAGGTGTTTTGTGTCATACATGGACATGGATAGGTGGTTTAGTGGTACTTCACATCATGTGTGTCCCCTCGAAACCCATATACCCCTTGACCTCTTTTGAGTAAACTTTAATGTTATGTATCTTAATCGTTTGAACTTGTATTTTGGCATTGTGAGTATCCTACCATGATTTTTTTTTCACATAGAACATGTAGGTTCCCTTGGATGTGGATTTCAAGATATGAGATGAATTTTTTTTGGAATAGCACTTATTAATGCATGATAAACACTGATAGTGGTTAGGAAGAACCATTAAAGGAAACCGATTTGTACCCTCCAGTAGAGCTGGGATGTGTATTCCTTGAATTTTAGAGTAGAACCCCCAATCAGTAGGGGTGCGGTTCTTCTATAGCTACCTTCCATGTGAAACCCCAACCTGGTAGGGCATAGTTCCTTGATGACTAGAGTGTAACCCCATGTTGTACCATAGTGTAGTTTCTCAACATCTAAGTAGAACCGCCATACCAGGTAGGGTTTGGGTCCTCGATGACTAGAGTGGAACCCATTATTATACTGGGGAACGGGTCCTGAACATTTAATTGGAACCCCCATATCGGATAGGTCATGGGTTCTTTATAACTAGAGTGGAACCCCCTTGTTGCACCAGGGTGTGGGTCCTCATCCTTTTGAGTGGAACCATCCATAGGCATGGGTACGGGTACTCTTCCATACCGAGTGGAATCCCCAATCAACATATGGTACGGTTCCTCATGACATTAGAGTGGAACCCCCCATCGAAAAGGGTGTGGATATTATACAGATAATTCAGAGTGGAACCCCACTAACATAATAAGGGAAAGATCCTCTAAATTGATTTTTTCCATCAATTGTGCAGTAGAGTGATGAGATGCGGCTGGACATGAGAGGTTACCTCTGGGAAGACACATTAGATGATGGGAATAGTTGATGGAATTTTTGAACTATTGGAATCTTTTATTCTTGTTCCGATCTATGAGATTGAGGTCCCATTAATCACTCATCTGGGATTATTTGACTGAGTGTATGTGTGTGTGTATATATATATACCCAAAAATTGTATTTGGTTACTCTCCTTCTAGGAGATGTGAATATGGATGGGGTATGTCATTTTATTTTTTTTCTTAGCTTCTCATGGTTAGATGAGTCTACTCCCCTACTATAGGTTGTGAAGAATCAATGATTAGTTCATCTACTAACTGTGTTGATCCCCTTGTTCTTCAATGAGGTTACATTCACTCTTGGTTAGGTTGATCTATTTTCTTTTGATTCTATCTTTTATCCACGATCATTATATTATTATTTTATCTATTTCTACTCCCCCTTCAACTTTTGGTGTGTATTACTAGGTATGTATATTCACACCTCTGCATGTTATTTTCCCACATATTTCGTGTCTAATGAAGACAACAAATAGGTTGATAGTGACTTTAGAGGAGCGTAAGGATACTATGGGTTCTTAACCATGTAAAGTGGTATTATCTTGGGATTCAAGAGATGGGATCTCTCAATAGTTAATTTTCTTGTTCTTTCAAGTTGAGATATATTTATAGTTAGGTGTTTATTTTTTCCCTTTACTTTCATTTTTCACTATCCTACTCTTATGCACCTTAGAGGTTGTGCATTCTTAGTTTACCTTCTAGTTGTGTTATATCTTTCAATTTTCCTCTCTTCCCTTCTATATCATGATGGTTGTGTCTGTGCATATAGGTACTTCAGTAAAGGACTCCCTGAGATATTTATACCTTCAGTGCCTGTCGCAACCCCCTGGAAAATGGAGGTAGGCTTGGGGTAGTTGCGGCTTGAGCCTCGGATTGGGTTGGTTTATGATAGATTGGTCTCAGATTAAGTTCATCCCTTGGCACTTTTTCCAGACTATTCCCATTGAGTGGTTTTGGCTGATTTTAGGGAAATCATGTTAAAATGTCTTGAGTGTGGCTTTTATGCTAGGGATTCTAGTAATGGTGTGGGTGGACAATTTATTCGTACACCAAGAACCTAACTACCTTCCTGTCCACTCGGAATATCGAGTCATTAGTTGCAGGGATCAATGATACATGTATCCTATAGGATGGAATATTTTTATATACTTCTTTAATCATGTCCCTATTGTTTTTACATATGCTCATCTTAAGATGATATGTCTTGATGAATCTCTAGATTCTTCCATGGTGATTATCAGTTAGGATACCAGTTTCGATTCGTGATAATGATTAGATGAGAGATGAGGCCATAGTCTAGGGTCCCTCATGAGGCCCACGTCATCTAAGTGGGTAGGTAACATCTCCTCCCCTAGTCGAGCAGTAAATTATCCCAGGGGAGTGTTCTGAGGATGTGTGTAGGTTTAACCTGCTCCTTGATTTCCAACTTTAGAGACTGCTGAGGTTCCACGGTGATATAGATCCTCATGAGGAAGATTATTGGATAGAGTCAGTGTTTCATATCGTCGGGCTTGTTTAGACCATAATGGATCATGTGGTTTCACTGGTAGGTAACCTTTTCAATAGAGAAGTTGGCACTAGTGGAGTATTTTTTCGTAAATTCAAGATGAGACGACACTCTTGGGGACTAACTTCAAGAAGCTATTATTTGAGTAATACCCCTCTTGATTGCACTCATTATGAATCTAGTGCCTTTTGGAGCTACAGTGGGGGGGTATGACTATGGCAGATTATGAAGTAAGGTTCACTGACTTTACATAGTACTCCCTTGACATGATTCGGGGTGGCTACTTCCGAGAGCGTAAGTTTTATTAGGGAGTCTACAGTAAGATCCAAGCTAGAATTGTGACCTTGTGAATCCCACCTATATTAGGGTGTTAGAGTGGGAACTGGTGTCCAAGATCATTCTGTTAGAGTGGTATAAGATATATGGAGTTGGTTGTGGTTGCCAACGAGATGAGTCATCTATAGTAGCTAGCTGATACCAAGCGCTAGGATTCTGGTGCAGGAGTCCTCCCCATGATAGGAATATTTCATGTGGTTAGAGGTAGTTCAGAGTTTTGGGAAAGACCAGAGAGGGGAAGAATTTTACTTATGACAGGTGAGGTCACATAGCACAAGACTGCCTGACCAGACATACTGAGAAGCACAAGAATATAGCTAATGGACCACCACAACAACGGCAGTGCTGTGATCAGAGATTTCCCAATCATGGAAAAGTTGGTCCATAGGTAGGAAGATATGGAAGAGGAGAAGGATGAGATATAGGTGATTGATGACACTATGATTTCCTTCCACCACCACTACTAGGTGGCCCATGTTAGGCTCAATGAGTTGATAGTCAGGGACATAGAAAACTACAGGTATTTGGGGTTTGTGATCCCACAACACAAAAGATGGTAAGGGGTAAGATATGTGTTTATTATTATCCTACATAATTATTGGTAGACATAGGTTCCAGTCATTTCTTTTCCTATATCCTCTTAGTGGGAGAGAAAGGTCTCCTAGTTGAGATGATATCCTAACAACTTCGTCTTAAGGTTCCTATAGGGAAAGATTCTTCTGTATCATTTATCTACTGAAAGTACGAACTATGGCTTTGTGAAGAGAGGTTCACATAGAGATTTTGGTCATAATTATGGAACCTTATTATGTCATCTTGGGTATGGATTGGTTTAACATGATATGATCCCATATTTACATTCACCGTAGACAAGTCAGGTGCCTATACACTGATGGGATGAGATTTACCTTTTCTAGAGAAAGATATATCATGGTGGGATGACTAGGTTCTGCAAGAAGGTGTCTAAAAACCATCACCCCTTATTTAATGAGTATATCCCTTTGTGTATAAGTCTCTTCAGGAATCTAGGTTCCTTAATTTGTTGAGGATTATGTGTACTTCTTCCCCTAGGACGTTTAGGGACTACCTCTAAGGTGGGAGGTGGAGTTTTGCATTTAATTTTTTCCTATTACTTCTCTAATATCTTCTATGGAATAGCTTATGGCCCCTAATAAGATATGGGAGATGTGGTTATAGTTATAGGACATTTGAGAGAAGGGTTTCATCAGACCTAGTGTGTCCCCTAGATATCAATGGTGTTGTTCATGAAAAAAGATGGTGGGAGATTGTGGATTTACATGGATTATCATTATCTGAAGTAGGAAATGATATAGAACAAGTACAACTTACCAAGGCTTGATTACCCCATTGACCAGTTTTGGGGGTGATATGGTTCCTGAAGATTGATCTCAGGTCTGGCTATGACTAGTTGATGGTTCATAAGGCTAATATTCCAATGTTGGCATTCTGATGTTGAAATGAAAAATATGGGTTCTTAGTGATTCCCTTTGGTGGGATGAATGTCCCTCCCATGTTTATGGATTTGATAAACCATGTCTTCTATATGTACTTGGACTAGTTTTTTCTTCATTGAGATCATAATCGTTTACTATACATTCGTGGAGGATCATGCGGAGCACTTGAGTATGGTCCTAGATTTTCTTCGAGAGAACCAACATTATGGAAATCTATCAAAGTGAAAGTTTTGGATTCATGAGGATCATTTTCTAGGGAATTTCATTTCTAAGCGTGGTTTATCCATGGAGCCAGCAAAGATCAATGAAGTGCTTTCTTGGGAACTAATCAAGATTGTGTTCAAGGTGTAGAGATTTCTTGGTTTGGTAGTGTACTATAGGAGGTTTTTGGTAGAATTATATAAAGTTCTATCCTCATTGACTAACCTAATGTGGAAAAGGATTCTGTTTACCTAGTCTATGAATTACCATAGGGACTTTGAGGAGTTGGGGATGTGATTGAAGAGTTGTATTGTTTTGATACCACTAAAAGAATGTGTGGATTTTATAGTGTATTGTGATGTCTTAGGAGCTGAGTTTGACAGTGTGTTGATATAACGGAATACAATTATCACATATGGGTCGAGCAAGTTGAGACCCCACGACCAGAAATTTGTGACTCATGACTAAGAGCTGGTAGTGGTAGTCTTCTCCCTGGGGAAGTGGAGACACTAACTTTGGGGGCAGTGCTTTGTGATTTACTTAGGCCACCAGAATCTCAGCTATGTGTTCACTTAGAGAGACTGGATCTTGAGAAAATGTAATAGTTTGGAGTTCCTATAGGACTATGACTTCAATATAATCTATAATTTAGTTAATGGAAATGTTTATTAGATTTCATTAGACTTAAATCCAAATATTTCTCGGTATAAGAGGAATCAGAGCAGTTGTCCTCCTTGCTGTTAACCCTTGTGAAGTATGAGGGTACATCTTTTCTACAGTCGATAGTGTTGAATCCTATAATTATCAAGCATGTGGGAGATTCATAGCTATGATAAATTGATCGTGAGGTATTATGTTATTGGATTTCCTTAGGTGACTCACCAGATGGATATTATGAAGTAGGGAATCACAACATCTTTTTCTAGGTAAAAACACTAGTCTCTATCACACTGTGGGAGGTGCTGATGTGAGAGTCCCACACATCTCCCCTAATTGTACATCTTAGTGTGGGGGATATTTTTAGATACCTTAAACATAATTTTTAATGGACTTAGATGATATAGATGATGGATGATTTTTACTATCAGAGCCTCACTTGGAAACAAGTGAAATTTAAGCACAATGTTTTGGAATGGTTGTTGCAGCCCATTGACATCCAAGAGTGGATGTGGGAGGTATATACATGGACTTTATGATAGGTATTTCATGTATAGTGAAGCTCCATTAATACATCTAGGTAATAGTTGATTGAATCATGAAGTCAAAACAATTCCTTTATTTTAGGGAGTAGAGTTCAATGGAGAGTTTGGGACAGTGGTACGTACGGGATATTTTTCACCTTCAAGGGGTGACCTTGAAAATTGTCTCTAATCGTGACATGTTGTTTACATTAAAATATTTTTGATTCCTACATGATGCATTCCAAACAAAGATGAGGATGAGTATGGCTTTTCACCCCTAGACAAATGGGTAGACCAACCGCACTATCCCGATGATGGAGGATATGCTGAGGGTTTGCATGTTAAACATTTGTTAGAGTTAAGAAGATCACCTTTACTTGTTAATTTTTACATACAATAATAGATACCACTATAACATTAGCATTGAAACCATTAAGGTCCCATACGGGATACCTTACAGGTTACCCTTGTCCTAGATAGTGATAAATGAGACATCTATTGTGGGAATAGAGATGGGGGAGGTGACGATAGAGAATGTCTAGGTAATATATAAGTAGATGACGAAGGCTCAGAGTAAATAGAAATATTATGTTTTAGCCTTTTGAAGTTCGAGTGGGGAGACCATATTTTCCTAAGTGTCTCCCCATGATGAGAATTAAGGAGGTTCATCTGGGTGTCAAGCTATCCCCAAAGTTCATCAAGCCATTCAAGATCATGTAGAGGGTTTGTGTGGTTACATACCACCTCAATCTACCCCCACGGCATGAGAAGGTGTACGAAGTCTTCCTTTTTTCACAACTGGGGATATTTTTGTGTGATACTACACAAGTTATTGACCAGGATGAGCTGTAAATAAAGGATAGATCCACTTTTTTGAAGCACCCAGTGGAAATATAGGATCAATAAGAGAGGACCATGAATGGATAGACCTCCCCCTTGTTTCCCATGTTGTGGTAGCACATGAACATATAAGATAGCTCCTAGGATTAGGAAGGCCAAGTGTGGGATTAGTATCCAGAGTTTTTTGTTTATTTTTTTCTTTTGGGGATGAAAATTTTAAAGGAATGAATGATATAGAGACCCATTGTTTACTTTAATACTTTAAAACATTTCTATATATATTTATAGAGCTAGGAATTGAGATGGCATGTGATTTCAAGGCCTGGTGTGCCCAAAATTAATTTTATAAATATATTTTATATATTTTATATTTTGTGTGAACAACTTTTTAAATAAAATGGGATAAATCATTAATAGATTCATGGATCAGAAATCCAAGTCCACAATTGAGTCCATAACATGGTTTTTACCTTTATTATACCCTAATATGGGTTGGTGATGGGCATTCAGATCCCTCTCTTGTTGGAAGTACATTCAATGAAAAAAATAATTAATTAACTAATTAATTATTTAGCGATTAATTCTAAAAGAATGAAGTTATGGTAAATAGGCCAGGGTTAGCCTCAAAATCAAAGAATCTCCAATGACACTCTATTTCCACTTTTTTTTGGTAGATTACATTGGATGGTGTCAAAACATCATATCATATCAGACTAGTAAACAATGAACGCAACAACTTCTCTCGATAATTAATGGGTTCGTTCTTCATCAATGAATGATCCAAAATCCAATTAGGACCAGTTATTTATTTATTTTATATGATTATATTTTTTGAGTAGATAAATCATTTTTCTTGGATTTATGCTAATTTTGTCCAATTGTATGTGTCTATGTATTGAAACATTAATTTATTTTATTGGTTTCTACCCCCAGATCAACATTATTATTCAATGTCCAATAACTCTTGGCCAATAATGTTCAATACTTTTTGTTTTGTGAATTTAACCCTTTCCTTCTTCACATTTTTCACTATTAGGACCCCATAATCCTAGTTTAACATTTTCATGTGGTATTGAGCTCGAACAGATCCCGAGAACCACAACATATTGAGAAATAAATCATATATTGATGAAGTATGTCTAGATATGGGATTTTAGTAAGGCATGGGAGATCATTTTTATGATTGGAGTATGAATCAGAGTCGATGGAAGGAAAACTAGCATGTGGAACATATAGTAAAAACCCAATAGATTAAAAGAGGCTGATTTCGTGTGAGAGACAGCCGGAATCAACGATCTATGGCTAGATCTACAGGATTTGAATGAATATAGCACTAGATCTAAAGTGGTGAGGCTTGATTCGAGGTGTCGAAAGCAGCTCTAAAGATCTAAAATATTTTTTGAGAAACTTAAAATAGGACATGTATAAGGATAAACACAAGGATTGTATCCCCTAAGTGGTGGAATCTAGGGTTTTGTCAAATTTAAGGACAGAACAACTTGTAACCAGCTTACATGATGTGTACCACATTCTTGGATGAAAAACCCATGTGGAGGATCACATGGGTAGTAACTCGTATGGAATTACACAGGTAGGTGAATGTCTATGTAAAATATTACACGACACAGGGTCCAGTACATGGACACAAATTCTGGTACATGGATGTGGGGTATGGTACATGTACACAGCCAGTAGGACACAGCCCAGTTGTGGTTAGTCTGGACACGTTGTGTAGTACAACTACATTGCATGTACTACTGCATAAGATGGGATCCATGTTCCAGTCATGTACATGGCCAGGAAGTGGAGTGGGACAAAAATCCTTGTGGGTCCCCTCACATTCCATGTAATCCTTGAAAACTTTTGAGTAAACATTAATGTTTTGTATCTCCTTCAATTGAACTCAAATTTTGGACCAAGAGTATCCTACCTTGAGTGTTTTTCTATGTAAAATGTGGCGGTTACCTATGTTTATTGAGTGTGAGATATGATGTCAGATATTTAGGGCATAGTTATCACTAAGTTGATTCCCAACACTGGTAGTTATCAGGAAGAATCACCAGAGACTATTGAGTTGTACCCTCTAGTAAATATGGTAGTGGATTTCTCAATCATTAGAGTGGAACCCCCATTAGCATCCGTTAGAGTCCTCTATAGCTACCTTATGAGTAGAACCCCCTACCAGGTACGTTGTCGGTCCTTGATGACTAGAGTGGAACCTCCCTATTGTACCAGGTCACGGGTCCTATACTTTATAGTGGAAACCTCCTACCACTTAGGGTGTGGTCCTTCGATGTATAGAGTTGAACCCCTATGTTGTACTAGGGTGTGGGTCCTCGAGTTATGAGTGTAACCCCCTTTCGTATAGGGTGCTGGTCCTTAATGACTAGAGTGGAACCCCCTATTTCCACAAGGAACAGTTCCTTGACCTTTAAAGTGGAAGCCCACATTGTCATGGGAATGGGTCCTCTACCTTACCAAGTGGAACCCCTATATACATAGGGAGTTCTTCCTGATGACACTGGAGTGGAAACCCCCATGGGCATTGGTGTAGGTCCTATATAGATACTTCAAAGTGGAAACCCCAGGACATAAAAGGTCATAGGTCCTCTACTTCATGATTGTGGCCCCTTGAGTATGTGGCACAATGATGAGACATGGTTGGATATGAGTGGTGACTTCTGGGAAGACGCGTGAGATGATGGGTATCATTGTTAGACTTTTGGAACTATTGGATACTCTTCTTCTTAGGCTGAGATTTGAGATAGAGATCCCCCCTTACTCTCTCATTTTAGATTCATTGATTGAGGATATATATATATATATATATATATATATTCTTCTATATGCATGCCTTGGAGTTATTTAATCTCATTCTAATAGAGGAAAAGACACGAAGGGTATTCCATGTATTTTCTATGTTTATATTATCATGGTTGGATGAGTCTACACTTATATTATAGCTGTTGAAAACTTGATGTGTACTTCATCGACAAACCGTGTTAATACACATGTGCTTGGATGAGGTTACATTCACTCACTGTTGGGTTGAGATATTCTCTTTGACTATATCTTCAATATACTTTATTTATATTCTTATTATATATCTTATTGCACCCCCTTATAATTGGGAGTGTCTTACTGGGTATGTATATACTCACCCCTACATGGGATTTCCTACACATGTCATGTATTACAAACATGATGGATAGGTTGGAGGTGAATTCAAAGGATATTAGTGATATTAGGTGTTTTTTACTATGTATGGTGGTTATAGATTTGGATTCAGGAGTTGTGCTCTCTCAGTAGTTTACTTTTCTAATTTTTTTAGGTTTGGATGTATTTCTATTTGGGTATTTATTTTGACCCATTTATTTCAGTTTTCATGGTCGTACTCTTGTCCACCGTAGAGGTTATGCAGGCTTGGTTTACCTTCTAGATGTGTTGTATTTCTACTCTTTCCCTCTTCACTTCTATATCTAGAGGGTTTTGTGTGTGCATAGAGGTACTTTTTCAAAGACCTCCCAATGTAATTTATTCCATCGGTGCTTGTCACGCCCACCTGGCTTGTAGAGGTGGGATTGGGCTAGTTGTTGCTCAACCCTCGACTTGGGTTGGATTGTGACAAGTTCCCCCATTAGTTACTCATCTTGAGGATATATATCTAGTATATTTTCACAAATAAAAGTGGGAATGATCATTTAAAACCCACATTTGTTCTACATTTCCAATTAAGTATAATATTTCTATCTTATATTTCAAATTGTCTTCACAATTCCATATTAATATTTTGTTTCATACATATATTGGTTCGAGTTCAAAAATCCAATGTTTATTGATTACTCTAGAGTGTACATCCCTCATACCTATCGAAGGGACATACACAAAAGTGGCAGCAAGGGAAGTCCAAGGAAAGTCGAGACCAACTAAGGACTCAGTTGCATTAGTCGCCCACCCTGTGCACCCAAAGCTATTGGATGATTCCATCGAGGTTCCAGGATTGGTAGTCTTGTGTATTTGGTAATATATTGTAACACCATAAAATGTTTTCCCTTTAAATGAATACTACGCTAGCTATCATGTACCACACGTAACATCAAGCTTAAATGAATAGTGAAATATTATAAAAATAATATTATTTAAAAATAGCGGATAAACCCCAACCATTGGATTTGTGGGTAATGAATTGAAGTAACTAAAATATGACATAAATGTTACAAAATATTCCATAATAAAAATTTACTGATTAATTATTAGTAATTAAAATCACAATTTTACATAAATTCACATAATATTGATGGAGATATTTTTCAGAAAACTGATTTATGTGCGCAATGTATTTTTTATCAATGTAAATTAAGAAAATTCCTATAGATAAATTATTTTAATGAAATTTATAAATAATATATTTAGTAAAACAAATTAACATTCATCTAATGGTGTTTAATAGATATAGAATTAGTGTAAATTCATTTTATACTTCAAAAATATATTTTATCAAAAATGACTATTATTGAATTGTGTGTCGGGATATTATGATTAATTTATTACAATTTTAGTAATTATATTAAATTAAATTGACCTCTATTTTTAAATCATCATTTCAAAATAATCCTGTGATTGATTTTTATGCCTTTTATAAAATTGTTTATTTTTTGATGAACAGTGTAAGATATAGATTTTACAAAAAAAAACTACCATTTAATCAGTTTTAATTAATGTAATTTCAATATCCCATTGGGTTTAGGATTTGTTTTAAATTTACAGAAGTTTAATTTTATAAAAAATAATCTATTTAATTATTTTATAATTTTTATTCTACATGATTTTGGTATAAAATTGTTTTTATACATAAAATGGTTATTTTTTTAAAAAAACATTTCATTTCACACACTTATATAAAAATTAGTTTTTATGACTTATAAAAACATAATATTTAAAAATAGATTTAATTTCTGGAATTAGTAGGTTCATGTTTGGTAGTTAGTTTTTTTTCATTATAAATTTTATCCATAATAAAAAAATTATCATCTTAGGTAAAGGGAATAATATGTTAAATGAGGTTAAAAATATGAGATAAGTTTTTAAAATCATTTTAACCATTGAATATATGTAATTTGATTATTTTAATTCAACTATAATCATCCTAGATTCAAAAAAAATGTCATATTAGTGCCACATTCCATTGATTAAAACCATTATTTTATTTTAAGGATAATTAAAAAAGGTCACTCTCAGTCACTTATTTTGTTTCCATAATATGGATATTGATAAAATTGATATATGTAATGATGTAGATGATAAAATTAATAAATAATAAAATATATTTATTATGGTAATTTATTCTTAATTTTTAGATATGGTATAAATACCTTGAATTCTTACACAACATTGATGTAGTTCTTGTGCAAGAAATATAAAAAGAAAAAATATTGATTTAAAAAACTTAAAACTAATATTTTTTTGATGAATTATAGTGTTCAAAAAATTTATTGCATAATTATAATTCTTAAGTGATTTTTAAGGAGTATAGATTCAAATTGTGTTGTTTTCATGTAATTATTTATGTTAATTTTTTTGAATAGTCTTGAAAATGACCATAAATGGTATTTATTATTTTAAAATTATTCTTAAATCTTATAAAATCATAAAAATTATAAATAAACTCAATTATATGGGAACATTCTAAGACTATAATTTATGTTTCATGTATTTTCCACTTGTAATTTTTAAAATTACTTTTTACCATTAGATAATGATATTTGTTACTATGGTTAATGATAAAAGGGCTAACTAGGGGTTTAAACTAATATATAATGTTCAAAATAGAATTTAATCTTTTCTAAATTTTATTGGATAAATTTATTTCAAAATTATCCTCATTATGTTTGAGTTTAGGCCACTTTGGATCCATTTTATTGGAGTTAAATAGATATTATATATTAATAGTTCTTGTATTTATAGGATTCACACCCACATCGCTTATAAAATGGCACCATCTCTCCTCTCTTCCTTGAACCAAATGAGCCTTTAAGCATGACCAAAGTCTTCCCAAATCTCTTCTATAACATCTTACTCATTTCTTATATGTTCATGTATAACTAAAATACCATACTATAAGGATTTATGTGTAATAAAATGGAGGTTTTATAAATAAGAGGAGTAAGAGAACATATGGAATGAAATTGGACTCAAGGTAAGATATTTATCATCTCAACTTCACTTCATTTTGACTCATGCCATGTTCACCATATGTTTTATTTTTTCCACTGTGTATAATTACATATGGATTCATTTTATAATTAATTTAATA
This sequence comes from Viscum album, assembly GCA_963277665.1. Taxonomy (NCBI): domain Eukaryota; kingdom Viridiplantae; phylum Streptophyta; class Magnoliopsida; order Santalales; family Viscaceae; genus Viscum; species Viscum album. The sequence continues at coordinate 951,997,919 of OY728143.1, read as the reverse complement.
AATTCAAGTGGTATACAACTACTTTTAATGTTCTCTCCTTTAATAACCTCTTCATTTAAAAGTTACCAAAGTGTTAAGATGATTTTATTTAAACAATTTTAAATTTTTTATACTCTTTTTCCTCTATACTTGTGTTTTTATAAATGGTTCAAGAATTTTTTTATTTATTATTAAAAAATTTAAAATATTATTTTCAATTACTTTATGTTTTCTTGAAAAAGTTTTAAAATTGAATATTTTTATCATAAAATGTACTGGTAGTTTCAAATTTTATTAAAAGTGATAAAGGAATGTTTTTTAATGTTTACCACATTATTTACTTTTCCTACCATCACATACATTATTCATTATCAATATTCCTCAAAAATATTTCATAGTTTTTCACAAAATGATCATATTCCCTTTGTTATTAGAATTTTGAGAAAATGTTTTCAAGAGAAAAGTTGTTTTCTTGTCATTTTTCTGAGATAACTAAAATTGATTTTTATTATGGTTTCAAATGATTTTTTCAAGAGTTGTTTATCCTAAAACCGTTCGTTTTGGGGTTAGTGGTGCATCTGTTCAATGGGATTCTTTATTTTCTTCCCTACTTCCCCTATTTTCACCTTATCCTTCCGTATTCATTCCAAATCTATGTAGATTCTTCATAGGATCTTCTACCTTTTTTCTTTCGTATATTTTTTGACAATTGTTTTTTGTATTTATTTTTTCAATTGACTTTGGTGGTAGCCTCTTCATCCACTTAAGTGAAGGTGTTTTGGTTTTGGAATCATCATATTCTTTCAAGGGTGGTTTTGGGGTCATGATAATGGTTGGTTTTTGTTGAATCCCTTGGCCCCTCATCCCCTGTATTGACCTCACTTTCCTCAATATCTCTCCATGTTAAAGATTATGTAGTGGAAACCAAGAGGTTTTTGGGTTATGTAGTTTGGATATATAAGGATTTCATGATCTTCCTGAGTTAGATTGCCTTTGTTTTATTGGTTTCTAGTCTTCTTCCTCATCAATGTCACCATCATTTTGATCTATGTCCGCTCTTTCACTACTTTGATCTCACATTATTCTATTCCTATTCGATATGAATTAGGATTGGTGTTATTGGAAATATTTTTTTATGTGTGTTTTGGTGGCCATCAGTGTTCCTATAAAAACCCTTCAATGATAGAGGTGTTCATATATGTCATCCACAATTACATGGATATGTTTCTGGTTTATTGGTGTTCTTTAATGTTTCTTCCTCATTCCATCGATGAAGTCTTGTTGGGTTTATTTATATGATCTATTTTCCTAGTTTATTATTGTTAAGTGATAATGTATATTTTTATCTAGTTTTTAGGTTATTTTCATTTCTGGTTATGGTGGTGGACACCAGTGTTTTCTACGATGGTGACGATATGTTGATTATGGTGTTTTTATGAGGTTGGTTCTTCTATTATCATGGTTTATTGAAGCGATGAGTTAATTTCTAGTTATTGTGGTGTTTGTTGGTTGTTTACGATATTTTTGGTGGTTATGGAGTACTATTTGGAATCTGGTGTGGTGTTGGATAATAATGGTGGTGGTGATTATTAGAAGGTGGCGATAATAAGTGTGACTCATGAGGATGATGGTAGGAAACCAGCCAGCTAATACAGGTTCCTCACGATTCGATGTTTCATCCATTTTTGTGATAGATCTTATTTAGGAAAAATTAATCTTGAACATTTATTGTTATAGTTTGTATCCCATGTTTATTTTTGGTTATCACTAAACCAAATGGCAGCATTTTGAAAATAGAAAAATAGAATTTTCATACATTAAAATGATATTTCAAAGCATTATGATGACAATTGAAATATTAAAAAAATTGTTCATGATATTGTATATGATAATTATATTTGATGAAGAGTGAGATCGATATATCACATGACAAAGGGTGATCATGGTATACCTCTCTAATGCATTGGGTAATGATTAGTCTTTAAAGGTAAAAGTTATTGAAACCACCAGGTTGGTTACTCGAATATAATTTAAAAGGCCTCAATTATTTCTGACATGGATTAAACACAAGTGAACTGAGGTAATGAATACGATATTCTAAGATACCTATTTTATGCTTGAAAATGGGTTTTATGTAAATATTTTCACTTCATCAAGAGAAGAAGGTTTATAAACTTTTAAAGGTGAACGGTTTTTTTAAAATATATTTGTTCATGAGTTCTCATGTTTATCATGATGCATTCAGGGTTTTATTATTATTCTTAATAGTTTTAAAAATATTGAAAATGTTGATTTTTTAATGTGGATATGTTTTATTTATGTGTACCAAGTTTTTTTCTGAAAAAAGTTAAACATTTTCATGGGTGTTCCAGTTTCCCTAGAGCCAACAGATTTCAATCATTTCTATATCCCATAATAAGATTTTTTTTGGTCATCTTATATTTTAATTTTTTCCCTTTTCAGGTATTATGGTTGATTATGAGCTATATAAAGTTCTATCTTTAAACTCTGATAATTCATATTAAAAGTAGAGAATGTTTTTTTGAGTAAAATAAGAGTTTAAATTTAAGAATATTTTTTTGTGGGAAAAATGGATATTGAGTGAAATTGTTCACTTTATATTGTAAAGGTATTGTTTATTATAGTTTTTCTTAATTATTTAAAACTCTAAACCTAAAAGATCATGGGAATATAAAAAAATTCAATAATTTCTGTTAAAATCATAATCCTAGGTTGATTATGGTATAGTTCATTATATATATTGTATTTGAATATCTAGAATATACCCCTGTATGAGTAGAAATAATGGTGGAAGTCTAGGAGGTATCATGGTCAACATTAAATCTATATTTAATAGAGATTATACTTTTTAATCCTTGGTTTTTTAATAACCACAAAGAGATCTTGGACCTAATAAATTATTCTTCCATTAAAATTTCTTTGATAAACGCATTACAACAAGAATGTTAGTGATTATATGACAATGAACATTCCATTGTAACTTGTTTTTTCCTATGTTGGATTATATGTATACCCATGTATAGTGATAATTAAAAGAGGTAGAGTTCTGAGGTGACCTCTAGACCAACTTCATAAATAGAGTATGTGGTTCCCTAAACAAATAATGGTGTACCTCAAATACCAATACAGTAAATACCCAAAAAACCTGATTGTTGTGCCTATAAATGGGGAATAAATAGTTAATGAGACCTTTGTTACAAGGGATGAGTGTGAATACTTACATCTCTTATCTCTTGACTCCTTATCATTCCTATGTATTGATATGTTTCACTATAAATTATAGAAACCCTACCGTATACCACAACAATAAAAGGCAACACAACCTAGGTGTGCTAGCCAGTAGAGATTAGGGAGACGTAGGCTGATCTGATGTTATCACACTTAGGGGGAACATAAGACATACTTTATTTTAATAATGTTTTACCAGATTATGTGTTGCTCCCTATAATGGTCTTTAAATATAACATGGTGTGCACTTTATTTCAGTAAACTCTATGGTATTATGTGTTGGGGAATATATTAGTTCTAATATATGTGAACCCACTTAGTGAGCTTGGCGGCATGTTTCCTCACCTCTAATACATGTTCATCAATTTATATAATGGTGGGTGTGATTATAGGGCAGTCCACAAAAGGGTGAAGAAGATGATTTCTACCCTTGAGAAGATGAGTGCACTCCAACCGAGTTTTGAAACTACAAAATCCTTAGGCCACTTTATCAGGACTATAAATTTAGTAGTTAATGAAGCTTCCCAATATATGGGAATAATAGAAGAATTATAAGATATGTCTATGAATCCATGGGCTCTGGTAAATATACATCAATGAGAGTTACAATAGTTGTGTCTGGAAATGTCTATCACTAGTGAATGTGTCTAAAGAGGAGCAATATAATGTTGGTGAGGCTTAAAGTGTAGAATCAGATGTTATTATGATGGAGAATGTGCTACTACCAGATGAAGAAGTGGAAAATTAAATACAAGATTAACTAAACCAAGCTTTAAATGACTCTAAGAAAATAATGTCTCAACTATGTGAGTCAATTGAACATGATCTGTAGTACCATTATTTTTTTGGAATTCCTCTTGTATTTTATGAGAGAGACTATAAAATATGGATTCATCTCTCTTCCTCTGATCAATAAATAACTTTTTTTTATTTTTACTTATTATAAATTTTCTAATTTGTATACCATCCTAATTATCGACTCATTCTGACATGTGAAACTATTTAAGGGGTATCCCCATGATAATTAAACCCATATAAACATTGAATATAGATGGATTAAGTCAATCGAGGAACATAAATATTTATGTTAAAGATATTTCCTCCTAGGAAAATACAAATAGATGGGTATAGGAATATGTACAATAATGACCCATACATTTCATGGATAATTATCACATGTTATTATATGAATATTCAATATATAAAATCATTATCTATTCCAGAACTGTAATACTTTAGTTTCTTTGAAATCATGGAAATATAAAAAACTAGTTCATAGAATATCTATATCATCCCCCATTTAGTTCTTCATAACTATAACCCTTCTTATGTTTATAATAATTAGAAATTTTATTTATATCCATGAGAGAATAAAATAAAATAAAGCGTGAGTTCATATTCTCAAAAAGGGTAAACAAGGGAGACATCAATGATTATTCCAACATAACATGAGAATAATGGGTATGATAAATTGATATTAACATTTTTTGAATCATACCCAGAAATTATGAGATCATAAAAAGGATTCATGGAATAAATATTGGCTATTCATAAGACTTGAATCATAAAGGGATCAAAGAACATAAACCCTAAGAAAATAAAATTTGAATAATATCATGTCATAAAATAGAGGAATAAAGTTTAGAATAATCATAATCATAAAAATATTATGTCAAGAATACCTAAAAAGGCATTCAAAACATTTTAGGCCTGGTATACTTTCCTGTGAACTTGCATCAAGTTTCATAAAACCTCTAATGTACACTCATTCAAGCATGGAATAGCCTCCCATATACCCTATTTTTTGGGATTTAGATAACCTCCCATGTACATTTGTATCTCATAGAACAATAATATTTAACCAATTTATTTGATGGTTATATAGTTCTAATACTACCCATCGAAAAACCATAAATCTATTTATATTTATGCCCCTAGACCATAAAAACATTCATCATAACTTAACCTATAAAAAATAAATAAGTTTCATAAATATTTCATCATCATAACCATAAAACATCGAGATAAAGAATAAATAATGTATCACTGGATCATATCCCTAGTAAATACTTAGTAAAATCAAAGGCTATTATCATGTATGTAAAATTTTAAAAGATCATTAGAACATTTCTTGAGGAAAATACCCTTTTCACATTGAAATAACTTATCTAAAATCTTAAAATTTCTCATATATTAAGGTAAAAAATTTCGTTAAAAAGAAACTTGTAAAAATATATATATTAAGCTTTGAATCATTGAGTTTTAATTATTTTAGGAAATTCTATTCACATATTGTATGTTAATACAAATACTCATTTCACATTTTTGGTAAAATAAAAAAGTTCCTTATTTAGAAAATTAAAAGAATATTCATTTCATGAAATTTTTTAAAAAGTTAAAAATTGGTAAAAAAGACTTAAAAATTATATTATAATTCTTGAAATCATTATTTCTGTCTCTTGAGTACTTAAAGAGAGTAAAATGAAAGAAAATTTTGTATTCTCTAGAAATAAATGGAGGTTAAGAAAATTAAATGGATTTATCAAGAAATGATTATATAATTTCCTTTAATGTAAATGTAAGCATAAACATACACAATTATAATGAGATGGAAACATAAATATACTAACTCAAGTTAGAATTGATTTGAAGTATCTTTACATTGTTTTCAATTGTTACCTGTTTCATTTTTCAAAACAAAATATGGTTTCTAGTTCCAATGCTTTTACATTGATACTAGTTCCATCATATAAATAATTTTATTTATGATATAAATATCATATATATTCATTATTTTCATATTTATAACCATAAATAAAATTTATATATGTATAAATTAATTACACCCTTCAATGAAATGGTAGGCCATACATATGCATGAATAATATTTTCACTTTTTAATAGATGAAATAAAAGATAGATAAATAATAATTAGCCTTTAAATAATAATTAATATATAATATATATCATATATATTTCTTAAGTCTATCCTTATTACCTTCAATGTAAATTGTAAATGAGAAACTAATCACATCGCTTTGTGGATGAGGTAGTCCATATGCACGCACGAGCAATGTTAGAATTTTCCAATGGATTTCAAGGTAAGAAGGTAGATATGATATTGTAGTTATAGAATCATAATGCTTTCATAAATATCCTGTAAAATATTAAAACCAACATAATACCAATCCATGAAATGTGGATATTAAAAATGAATTTTATCATTACATTTTGGTGGTCGTCCACATGTACGTTTGAGAGATACCTTTACATTTTATTTGAAAAAAAATGTGGATAATGGTGGTTTCATGATCATAATAAAATTTAGGTATATTTATGATACTGAATTTATTATTTTAGGATGAATAACATAGTTTTTAAGAGGTATAAGAAGAAATAAATTTAATGTGGTTGGGTATGATGGTTACCTCTTCTTCAAGAGACCTCATTTGAAACATTTCTTAAGGACCCTTGGAATGGTCTTTTAAGAATACAAGAACCTCATATTTGTGTATATTTATGTTGAGAATATACTTTTATATGTATTTATTGATCTATATGTATCAAAATGGTGTAATGAAAAGAGATAAGGGGTGTCCTTTTATAATGGAGGGAAAGGATACTATTATAATTACAAAATAGATGAATATATAATTAAGTCATTATCAAGGAAATGGATTACAAATGGATATAAATCCAAATAAAAACTAGATAAGGTATAAATATCATCATAAAATTAAATTTAGATAGGTGTTGTTCATTTTAAACCTTATATTTTGTTTTAACTCCTTGGTTAACCAATTTTAATCTTAACTATGTTAAGGAATTTTTATATTAAAGTTTTATAACATTATTTATAAGGTAACAGTTAGATCATGAATGGTAAATTTAGGAAATTATAGACCATTTCCTATCATATTTTTCCAATTTAAATATTTTTAGGTGTTTCAAATAATTCAATAAGTTTTTATTTAACAAAAAGAACTATTAATATCATTTTAAAAACTATTCACATTATTTTACATTGAAAATAAAATGAAAACAATAGAATATAAATATAAATTGTAAACACATATATAATATGATATATTTATATTAAAAGTTAGTTCTACACATTAACTAACCCAAAAAAATATTACTTTTATATTATTTAATATTATTTACTTGATTTTTCTTACTACATGCACAAGCATTAATTCGGAATTCCTTAATAATAGAAAGTAATTATTTCACCACTAAAAACTAAAATCAAATTAACATAATTCAAAAATAATTTCCTTTCAAACAACCATTTATAAATGAAAATATTGTTTTTGTCCCTATCAAAAAATTTAAAGATATTAAAATGATGACTGTGACATTTTTGAGTTTATATTTACTTAAAATAATATATGTCATTTTTAAAGAAAAATGTCACAAAATTGGAAAACAATAGAATTTTTTATTATTATAGTTGAACCCAACTCAAAAAATATATTAGATATAATTTTTATGGTTATTTATCATATTATTGTTATCCTTAATTACCGGATTTAACCTTACTGAGGTGACAATATTTACTAAGGTCCCTATTGAAAATTATGAAACATGAAAGGGAAATGTTTACAAAATTTATATCCCATGATTCTGAATATGGAACCCATTTTAAATATTCAATTTCTATAAGTGGAGGAAATCAATTTTAATATAAATGCGTAAAATGAAATGAAAAACATTTTTTCGAAAAAAAAAGTTTTTTTAATCCCAAAATGAACATATAATAAAATCTATAATAATGATGACTCCTATTTAATAATAACATTATATATAATTAAATGATATTTTTTAAAATTTAATATAAAATTTAAAACATAATGAGACTTTTAAATGAAAATAAAGGAGAGTTTTACTGAAATTGGTATTTTTAAATATTCACTTAAAAATCTATCTTTTCATAAAAAATGATAACATTAACCATATGATAATTTGGATATGCAGATTTAAAAAATTAATTTAATTTTGTAAAATAAAATTTTAAAAAGTGGTAAAAATTAATTATAATTTCCATAAAAATCATTAAAACAATTTTCGAATAAAATTAATTCTTAAAGCATAAAATTGATTCACTAAACCTTATGTGATTATTTTTAGGATTTATTAAATAAAGTTTTATTTTTTAGGACTACTATACATTTATTTTATAATATAGTGAGTGATATTCATACCCTCTAATGTCATGGCTAGGTGAAATCTAAATAATAATATTTTTATACATCTCAATTATCTTAAATCTCAATGTTGCATGTTAAGAAAGATATCAAGCATAATATTATTTTAGAAACAATTTATAGGGAGTACAATTTTATCCCCAATTAAATAAATTAAATCCTCAAATTTTTAACTTGAGATCTGTAATTAGGGGTTTTACATTTGAAAATACATTTTTTAAAAACCTACATCATAAAAAGGGTTAATAAAAATTTCTCTTAAAAAGGGGGAAAGGGAAATATGAAAGTCACTTGGAATAAAAAATAACAAGGTTTCTAAATAAAAAAACATTATTTGGAAGTCAAAATATGGAAATTTTGGAAAAATAAATGTTGAAAAAATTATGGAGAGTGGAAAATAACAAGGTCATGGGAAATTTAATTACCAAAAAAACAATAAACCAATAGGGGTGGGAAGATTAGCAATTCCTTGAAAATAAAGGTAAAGGGATTAAATTTTTATTTCAATATTCATTTCCTAAATTTGAGGGATTTATTTACTATCAATATAGAGAACATAATAAATGTACTTAGTCTATTTAATTCCATTTCATAATTATAAGTTCTCTTTTGGTTGTGCTTCGATGAATTTCAACTTATTCTCTCATTACAAGATGAATTTATTGTGCTTGAATCCCTAAAATTACCTTTTAATAGATCATAAGTTCCATAATAAATTAAAAACCATTATTTATTTGTATAAATATTTAATAAACAAAAAGTATTATCACAAGTCATCCAATATAATAAATTAATCTCTAAAATATCAATAATAAACCCTAAAGTTCAACATAATTCATTCGATAAATAATTATCTTTAGGATTCCCCCAAAATATTTTTGAGATAATTCAAAACCCAAAAATAGGAAATATTTAATCAGACATATTTTTTAAAGATTTACATTGTCATTTATCCCTATATAACATAAAGTTACTAACAACGTCACATACCAAACATGTGAATACATTGATCATATGTTCTCTTAAAACATATGAATAACCTGAATCGCCTTAAAACCTCAATAAAAACATAAATAATTCCACATATTAACACAATACTTATTTTTTAAATAAAATCACATACTATTTATTATATTTTATAAATTAAAAAATGAAATAAAAATCATCAAATATGACCTCAATCACTTTTTTAATCAAATCACTAACCAATTTCACGGTTATTAATACTATCCAATTTACTTTATCAATGTCAAACATATCTGTATATCATCTAAACATTATTATTTTAACATTTGGTGCATATTAAGGGTTTTCTTTCAGTCAATCATGTGTTTTCTAAAAATATCTCCTTACCATTAAATCAATTTACTTAGTCATCATTAACATTCATTATATTCTTATAAATCATTAAATAAAATATATTTAGGAATGATTCTTAAATGTTTCATGATTCTTATATCCAAAATACCATTGATAAAAATACTTATACAACATAATTTTTGAATCTCAAAACATAAACACTTCAATCCTTTATCTTTAATGGTGGTATAACATTGGTCCCTCCAGGGTATAGGAGTTAACCTTTAAAAACACAATTGACTCTAATGATTCCTTGGTTCTCCATATCTAAGAGAATAATCTATAAATGGATCCCAAGGATGAAAATTTTCTCCCTCCATCAATCTCCAAATTTTCCTAGGCGATTAATTTTTCTATTCACTTATTTTCCATACATAAAATAATTTCATGTCTCTTTTACACATTCTACTAGTTTTTTATTTCAATATTACTTACATGAAGGAAATTGATCCATATTTCCTCTATCGTATCCACCACCTGAGCTCTCAAAAAACTCCATTATTCTCCTCTTTGGTGAGTTTGATGTTTGTTAAGGTGTGAGTTATTAATCATATATTGTGATAATTTATTAGTAATAATAAAAATATATTTCAATTCATACATTAACCCATTTGGTTTCTTATAATAACCACATTATCCATTAGATTCATCATTAACATGATTCTTACTTGTTCTATCCATTAACTAAAAGCAAAAATCATGGTCTGAGAAACAGAAATTGTAATAATGAAAAAATAATTTATAGTATGTCTATATCATGAAACCTTATTTCCAATATATGATACATTAGGTTTAATCTGGGTCATCCATGATCATCATCTACTCAAATCCTTTATAATTGAACGGAAATAAAATTTTAATTAACCTAATAATATCCCCTACGAGTTTCAAACCAGGTGCGGAGTAAGGTCACACTCATCATGCACTAAAATGATGATCAAGATATACTTGACCAACTTTTTTGGGGGTATTACCCATAAATTAATATATTCCAAAATCTCACCCCCTTTTATTTTCTATATAGGGATATGTTTCTATGAAAACCCATAATATATTCCTTACCAAAACATTAGGATGTTATCCTATACATAGAATTATCCTCAAGGTTTATGAAAAATTTATTTAATAATAATCAATAAATAATGACTAAAACCTGATTTGATACCCTCTATAGAAACCTATAGATTTAATACATAAATATTTAATCTTATCATATGAATATTCAATACATTAAATTAAAATTCACTCTATAATCATAAAGGTTTTGTATATTTTGAAACATTCTTACAAAAACAAATGGTTCATAGAATATCTATATTGTCTCCCACTTAGTTCTTCATAACTAGAACCCTTCATAGACACATATTGCATAAAGCGTTTATTTATAACCTAGGGAAAATAAATCATAATAAAGGGTTATCTAAAGTGATCAGTAATGATAAACAAGAGAGATATCGTTGATCATTTAAGCATAAAATGATTATAATGGGTATGATAACATTTTCTTATCCTTTGAAAATCATACCCAGTAATTGTTAGATCCTAGACCTTAGTAATTGCATAAATCTCAGTAGTTCATAAGACATGATCTTAAATGAATCAAATAAAATGATCCATGATCATATAACATTGGTATAAAATCATTTCATAAAATATTGAAATAGTGTGTGGAATAATCAAAATCATTGATATATAATATCAAGGATACCCACCAAGACATTCATTAAATGTTATTCATGGGATAACCACCTCTATACCTTCTTTGATATTAGGATAACCTCTCATGTACCCATTAATCCCATAAAACATTAATCTTTACCTAACTCGGTGTAAGTATATATAATTTTGGTCCCATATATCATGTAATCATAAATCCATTCCTATATATGCCAAAAGATCAATAAAAACATTCATCATAACTTAACCTATGGGAAAAAATGGGTTTCATTGATACTTCATCATTATAACCATAAACCATCAATAGAAATAATAAATATCGTATTATTGGATCATATCCCCAATAAATATAGAGTAACATCAAAGAATATTGTTATTCATTGAAAATTACTTTAAAATATCACTTGAACATTTCTGGATGAAAATGCCATTATTCAACTTCAAATAAATTATTTAAAATTAAAAAAAATTAAAAGATAATTAGAAAAAACGTTTATTTAAAAAAAACCTTAGAAAATTTTAAAGTAAGCTTAAAACATTTGATCAATCGTTATAGAGAAAAATTCTTTTCATGCCACGTATGTTAAATCAAATATTTCTTTCACATTTTTGGTAAAAAGTCAAAAGAACTCATTTGGAAAATGAAAAGGATATTCATTTTAAAAATATATATAAAAATTAAAATATGGGTAAAAATGAATTTAAAAAGTCTTTGGAGATTTTTTGAAATAATTTTTATAAAACATGGACCAGGAATAATAAGATTTTCAACTAAAGAGAGAGATAAAGTAATTCTTTCCTTTAAAAGATTATTTCAGTCTCTTTAGTGATTAAAGAAAGAAGAATGAATGGATAATGTGTATTCCAAATAAATAAATATATTACAATTAAATTAAAGGAATTTATCAGGAAAGGGTCATACAATTACCTTTAATATAAATTTAGGCATAAACATTCCCAATTAAAATGAGATTGAAACATAAATCTCTTACCTCCAGTTAAACTTCTTTTAATGTTGATCTAACCTCCTGTATAAAAATTTTAAATTTATTATAATTATATATCAGAGTCATATGAAAAATTATAATTTCATATATGATCCACTAATTACATTTAAACACCTATTTATTAATAATTTCTTAATAAATTCATTGTTTCTGGATGTTAACTATTTCATTTTTCATGCGAATTTTTTATTGGTATTTCCAGTCCTTGTACTTTGATCATGGTTATATTATATCAAAAATTCTATTTATGATATAAATATCATAAAATTCATTATATGAATATTCAAAATTATCCATAAAAGGTATATATATATAAATGAATTACACCATTCATGGATATGAAAGGTCGTACATACACATGAAGGTTATTTTCACTTTTTAACTAATGGAATGAAAGAAAGTTAAATAATAATTCACATTTATAGAACCATTATTATATCATATATGTCACATTTATTCATTATATCTATCCTTTTTACTATTCGTGTAAATCATAAACAAAAAACAAATCACATTACAGCGTGGATGTGGTAGTCCACACATACTCCCGAATGAAGTTTTCATTTTACAATGGATTGAAAGGTAAGAATGTAGATATGATATTATAATTATAAAATAATAATGTCATAAATATCATTTATAAACATTAAACTAGTCATAATACACATCCATGAAATATGGTATTGCAAAATGAATTGTATTCTTATGTGGAGGTGGTAGTCCACACGAACACACAACCAATACTTTCACTTCCCATTTGATGGAAAATGGGGAGGATAATGGTAGTTTAATAATAATAATAAAATTATAATATTTAGGATACATAATTAATTATTATATGATTAATTCCATATATTTATAGGGTTTATAATAAGAAATAAATTAAAGGCGTTCAGGTAAAACGATTACCACTTTTTTGGGAGACCTCTATAAGATCCTTTCTTTAGGACCCTTGGAATGGTATTTGAAGAATACCATAACCTCTAATATTTGTCCATAGAATATTATACGAGAATTATATAGGGTATCTTTTATCTTTATGTCTCAAATTATTGTAGATAAAAGAGATATGGGATGTCCTTTTATATAAGAGGGAAATGACACGCTTGGAATTACTAAAAATATTAAAATATAACTAAGTCATTATAAAAAACATTCATCCAAATGGATAGTTATTTTAATAAATATATTATAAGGTATAAATATCATCATATAATAGAATTTATAAATATTTTTATTTCATTTTAAACCTTATATTTTATTTTAATACCTTGGTTAATAAGTTTTATTCTTAATCGTGCTAATGAACTATATATATTAAAGGGTTATGATTTTACATAAAAGGTAAAAATTAACTCATAAATTTATAATGGGATAAATTCTGGACTATTTATAATAATAATTGTTTTATTTAAATAATTTTATAAAATATTAGTTAACATAAAATACTAGTAATCTCATTTTAAGAACTATTCACAAAATATGAATTTGAAAACAAAATGATAGTAATTGAATTAAAATATAAATATTTCAATAATCATTAATTGATTAAATTTTTACTTAAAGTTCATGGGACACATTAAATCAATAAAAAAATGTTAAATTTAGTGTTTTTAAAATTATTTACTTGATTTTTTCAAATTCTATCGCAAGTACTAAGTTAGCATTGCGTAATCATTTAAAGGGTTATCTATATATTTAATTAAAATAATATATTTCATTTTCAAATAAATTATATATTAATTTCAATAAATAAAAATATTTCATGGGGATGGTCGAAATACACTCATAAAATATATTAAACACAAGTTTTGGGATTATTTTTAGTTATTACCATATTATTTTTAACGTTAATTACATAGTTTACCCTTACTAAGGTGATAATATTTACGGACGTAAATATTCATAATTGAAAAAAATAAATGGGGAATATTTACCAAATTTGAACCGCCAAATTCAAAATATGGAAAAAAAATCAAGTTTTAATTTATATAAGTCTTAAAATAAATTTTAATATAAATGTCCAAAATTAAACTAAAAAACGTTTTTAGAAAGATATTGTTTTTATGCCCAAAATGAACATATACCAAGATCAAGTATAATGATCATTCCTATGTAATTAATTTTATTATATATAATTTATGATTACTTATATTACCAAAAATATAAAATTCAAAATATAATGATACTCTTAAATGAAAATGAAAGGTAGCTTTATAAAAATATGTATTTTCACTATTCAGTGAAAAATAAATCTTTTCATAAAAATACCAAAAAAACCCTAAGATAATTTTGATATGATAATTTCAAAATTTAGTTTTTTTAAAAGAAAATATATAACATTGGTAGAAATTATTTATAATTTCCAAACACAAAATTCAATAAAAATCATTGCTTGAAGCAAAAAAAAAAGGCATCTTTGAAGCATAAAATTACTTTACTAAAAATTGTGTGCTTATTTTCTAAGAATTACTAAATAAATTGGTATGGAGTATGAGTATTATCAATATATTTCACAATGTGGTTACACAAATTCATACTTATAAATTCAACAAATTGGTCACATTTATATAATAATATATTTATAATACAACTTAATCCACTTAAAGCTCAATGTTGAGTGTTAATCCAGCTATTGAGAATATTCTTCTTTTAGAGTAATTTTTAGTTGAGTTACATGTACCATTTATATAACACCAGAGTTTTTCAATTCAGATATTAATATGATTTTATATTGATTTTTTTATCATAGAGGGTTATATGTTTACATACCCTAACTGTAACACTAGTGTTTTCTATTGAGATATACAAATGATTTACTCTTCAGTGTGTGCTCTCATATGCGTATATGCATTCATACCATCAACATAACACTATACTTAGTCAAATAAGATATTAATATGATTAAAATAGCATAATGAGAACCAATAAGGATACTTTTCGAATAAGGATTAAAATTTTCAAGATGTCTCGAGCACCCTAAAGTTAAATCATCATGCATTTCAAACGGATAATATGAAAAAAAATGAGAGAAACATAAGGATGAAATACAATATCCTTGGCTAAGGGACATAGTAGGAATGGATTTAATTATTTCTGGGATCATATGGTGCATCCCAATATCCTTAGGTATTTTCTATTTATTAACAAAAAAATTAGTTTAAGCCTCATATGAAGGGGAATTAGTGGGTAGGTAATCTTATTTTTATCAGACCACCTTTTTTGGGTTTTCAATATGAAATGTTTTATTCCTATTAACTTTTAATTGAATAATATTCCCTAAATCATTTGAGTTATATGCTCAGCGATCAGGTACTCTGACTTTTTTATTGTCCACCCTTTATTTTTTTTTCACCTAGTCCAGTGATATATCTTCTTTCTTAGGTGGTTTGAGATCATGAAATTCTGACTAATATAGCTAGTGTTTTAGGTCGAACAACATAGTCCAAATAGTGAGTGGGGTATTCTATATAGAAACATAGGTGAAGAAAATATGATATGGATGAAGGCCTCAATGGTAATAACATATAAATCCTCACCAATGGTTGCATACTATTTAGTTTATTGGTGTTTAGCCCATTTGTTCTAGCAGTTTAAGGTCACACAATGATGAGCATGAAAAAAAATCAATAATGGGATTCTATATTATTTTTTTGAAAATATTTATGATTCCATAGGTGTAGCATTGAGGGTATTCTTATCCATTTTAATTGTTTTTTATGTAATTTGTAAATCCTAACTCAAGTATTTGAATCATGGGACTATGGTAAGGAATAATTATATAACGGATAATAGTAGAAGAAAGTTTAATGATAGGTTGTAATTTGATGTTACTGGTGTGTATCGAGTTTAGAAGACCTTCTCTATATGATAAAGGTGTCTCTAGTTGGTATGGATGGATATGGTGCTACTGGTGATCATTACCAAAGACAAGTGTCCTTTAAAGTCAGATGTGATCATTACTGATATCCATGTAAGGTTTATGATGATTCAAACACTCAAATAATGAAGTGATATTATGAAGAAAAGGTATCCAATAAAGATTTGGTCACCCTAATGGTTGTGCCACCATGTATTGAACACATTTTTATATAAAATAGATTTTTAATGAAATTAATCATAGATTTTTTTAATCTAGTAAGTCCAAAAATTATATCATGGATTTTTCTGGGACAATATGATGTTCCCTATAATTTTTTCACTTTTTCTTATCTACATTCGGTCTTTTAATTTGCTTGTAAACAGGGTGGACTGGTGAGTAGATAAATGACTCATTCTATAGATACCCTTCATGGATTTTAAACTTGAAAAGTTTTATGTATTTTTTCACCTTTTTATTTTTAGGTACATGTAATTTAGACCATCAAGGTATAGAGTTTATGTTCACACAACTTTGACCTCATGATAGTATCTTGTAAGGCCAAAAATCTTTGACCAAAAATGTAAAAAATTCTAAGTAGTGTGGGTGTAGTAAAACATGATATTAATTAGAAGTAGGATGCTAGTATAGACCACATTAGGTCATTGTGAAAATATTTTCTGGTCATAGTTCATGGAATAAAAAAAGTAGAGATGTCCTATGCCTTAGAGGGTGAACTAAAACCCGACATGAATAGAAGTTTCAAATTCTATTATATACTATCTCAAAAGGGGTGCACATTTTTTAAGTTCATAATTTTTGGATAACAAATGGGTGGATTTTAAGGTCACCTAGCCTTGAATAAATGATAAAATGAGTTTTTCTACATATGATGAGGTAAAGGTGGACCCTACATGATTTGAGGCCCCTTTCCATTAATATATGAAACCTTGAGGGAGATGCACTTAGTATAAGATCATAGTTCTCAAACCATAAAAAAAGGTGACATAGTTATAGAATTAAGGGATAAGTAATACCCATCATGGATAAAGATCCAAATAATATGATATACTATCTCAAGGTTGGTAAATACTATTTAAGTTCATCATACCTAGACCCTGGGTATGGGGTTTGACATGAAAACCACCATAGAATATGAGAGATAAGAGCGTCCTAACACCTCTGAATGTGGAATGGAAAATATAAAAAAATATGACCTGAGGTGTTTGAATCAAAAGGATGAGATTGAACTAACATGGTGAGGATGACAACTAAAAAATATATGAGTGATGAGTTACACTGCATTATTGTCAAATAAATATTAATATTATAGGACCTTATCCTCATGAAAAACATTTAATTGGTTTGTAGGTTTGAATATAGTTGAATTAGTGAACATTTATATATTGAAAAATCCTCTGGATTTGAGTTCACTCATTATCAATATCTTTGAAAGGATTGATTGGATTTAAACACTTATGTAATGAAGTTTGATATATGGAAGGAAACATCTAAGAGGTGATTGAAACATCCTAGTCCTAAATTAACCATGATTAGGTTGTTTGGGGATAATGAATATAAGGGGGGAAACAATAGGGTATCTAGGTAAATCAATGATTTTATCCTAGTGTGGGGTCTTACATGTTGTTAAGGTGTAAATGAATCAACTACTCATGTGGTATAATCAAGTCATCTAGAACATATCACTTCAATTAGTTTAACATCTTGTAGGATAGACCAAATTTTGTTCATTTTATCATCATGTGATGAGGTTGATTGTTACAATGTTTATAGCCATGCAGTTAAGAATTTAGTGCACTATGACCCAAATAATTGGGGAACTTTTGATATATACATGGTATTATGAATTCATAACTACATTATAGGGGTTTCTCACTGATCTGACTTATGTACCAAAAAAATATATCTCCATATCAGTGCTTTATCTATTGAGGGAAACCCAACGTGGATGATAATAGCATACACTAAGGTGGTCAAACACTAGTGATTTTTTAGTTAGGCCTAATACAAGAGATGTGGGCATCACTACGTGTCCTATAATATGGGAATCAATCCATGCCTATTTTTTGTCACATGTGGGGGAATTTAACCTTGGATTGAATTGATAAATGAACTATGAATTATTATAAGGATTTGCATATCATGGAAGGAGGAGTGGTTCTTATGACTAGACAAACCCAAATAGTTTCAGAGGTTATGTATAGTGTACTTTTATGTATTTGAGTTTAACATCATGAAATGATGAAAAAATGTATTATATAGTTTAAGGAAATGCGACGTGGACACCATTATATAGTGTTTAATGTATTATAGTGAGGATGATAATGGGATGGGTTATTTAATGAATAAAAACCAATCAAGAATAGAAAAATCCTATATAGATTTGGCTCTCACGTAGGGGGGTTGAGAGTGGTTTGGATTTTTTGTTGGGAATAAGATAAGAGACCAATCAATCACTATGTATCCTGAGATTTTAGGAATTATGACACATTTACTTCTCATATATGGGATTATTTATTTAGATCTAGATTATGTAAATTATAATAGAAGATAAATACATGTGTGCCCTAGTGTTTGGAGAAAAGATGAAACTTGATGTGAATAAATGAAGGTCTCACCACCCAGGAACAATCAGTATGATTAAAATCTGTGATTGTGCCTAGGATAGTAGTTCTTAATGTTACTACATACCCCATAATATGGGAATAAATCCACACATAGTTCTTATGAAAAAACCTTATATAGATCTGAATCATGTATAGGGTTGTGAGCCATTTTTTCTCTGATAATAGGTTTATGTTTAAAGCACCACATGTTAAGTATCATTTCATAGATCTAGCTTATACATCAAGGAATCTAGGTCTCATAGTGAATGCCACTCTAAGCTATTTCAAGCCCTAAATGATATATAATGTGTTATGAAGTTTGACATCTTATGACAAAGACTTATATGCTATATTGTTTAAGGTCATACAGTAAGGGCCTTTACATGGGTATTTTAATTGATCGTGATTATTCTCAAAATGATATGTATTCATATCAATGTTGTACCTATGAAGAGAATCCTCACATTATAAAGGTGTCCATCACTAGGAGGGAGTGTGGGTTTTGGTTGGGACTCATGGATAAGCCCAATGTATGTCATCTGAGCATCACAACATACCTAAAATGGAAGGAACCAAACCCCACATAGTTCTAATAAAGAGGTGTTTTATTTGAGGGTCATCAAACAGATGGATGAAGGGAATACATATTGAAAACACTTAAATAGACATAGATCTCATGTAAGTATAATAAGTCTCACATTCCCTCATAGACAGTCTAAGAGATTGTAAATGGTGGAACTTATATTTCTCAGTTTTATGTCAAGCTACTAGGATGGGACTCCTTATCCTTAAACATAATGAATCTTAATTATTCTAATTTGGGAAATCAACTAGGACCTCTAATCTCACATGAGTCGTGCTCAGTGTGGGAAAAATTGTAACTTTAGATTAATAATATATCATGAGAGAACATTTTATGTGTGGATGTTCTCGTGTATTTTTACATCATATAAAAAAGGATAAAATTTCATATAATTTAATGTCATGTGATTGGAATATATTTTTTGAATATTTTTTAGTCGTACAACACAAATGTGGTACATGCAGTTTAATGTATTACAAAAAATACATTGTGTTATGTAGTTTAACATCATATATCTTGGACAAGATTCCATAATTTGAAGTTATAAAATGTATTTCTTGAGGACCCTTTAATTATTTTCTATCATGATGTGCTCACTATACATTATAATTTGTGAGTATGATCCAGTAGATTAAAACTTATTTATATTATAATGTCCTTCCCATTTTTTCTCTATCTTTGGAGGCCTATTCTGAGGTATCATAGAGGTTCTAAGAGTTGGTACCAGTTATCCTTAGAGGAATGATCATATAAAAATTTTTTTTTTGAATTATCATGCAATCTAGTTGTGGTGGATTTCTAGGTTATGCAATGTCTAAAACCTCTTCTCCTAAATACATTATTACTCATCGAGACCTTTCTGAGACTGTTAGTTTTCCGCGAACTGATTGTAGTTAGTAATGAAGAGTGATGGAAGCTTGAATTAAATGGGTAGGACTACCTTTATTTTGTAGAGAAGAAAATATGGGGATTTTTATTTAGTAATTTGGGGTTTGATGAGATGAGAAATAAACATGAAATATTTTAACTATCTAGGAATTTATGTCCATACCCACCAACTCTTAATGAATATTAGACGATGTCTTGTTGAAAGCCTTTATCTTTCCATTTTACCCAGTATAATAGTGGTTTGAATGGTTGGACTAAATATTATATTACTCATAGATCCTTTTCAATTAAGAAGATCATAAATTGGGGCCATTATCCATAAATAGTTTGTAAGTGACACCAAATTTGGTAATTATGTTTTTCTTCACAAAATTTATAATAGCCTTCATCATAGCTTCCTTAAGTGATATAACCTTGAATTATTTTCCTAAAAAATAAATTGTAGAAATGACGAACATAAACTGTCTAGTTTTATTTTGGAGGATATAGATCCATGAAATTTATTACCAATAAAATACTTTTTTATTTATTCATGGAAAAGTATATCAATGTTCTACAAAGAAATCCCATTTAAGGAGGTCTAAAATAATTGAAACCAAGAGAATCAGACTAAAAATTAAGAACCCCTGAAGAAAATTATCCCAAATTACAAAAAATAATGATATTATCATTCTAGGAAGCACTCTAACCAAGTAAGATTGCTACCATAGTGCCCTCGCGCCAGGAAAAAAACTGGACAACTAAGAATTAATAAGACTCCTATATCTTCGGATAGATTATTCAATGGGACAATGGATAGATCTTTTTTTTACAAAGCATTTTAGATTGATAAGGAATCCATCTCGATCTCCGATAGAGGAATGTGACGCTAGTTACATATGATTAGGCCTGATAGAAAGGAATATACTTCCTCCTGAAGATAATTTTCACTCTCATAGAAGGGTGAGAAAGAAGATACAACTGAGCCTTTGATATCTATGATAACACAACCACCACGCATTAAATTTGAATGGAAGGATCTATTAGTATTATTTTTTTATCAAAAGACAGGAGGCCTCCATCATATCCAAGAACCCTAGGATGGAGAATTATTAGTGAGGGATGAATTTTATGGACACATCACCTTGATGGAGGTAGAATCAAAAACCTCTCGACATAGCCTACTAAGATTGATAATAATGTTCTAAGATTTAAATAGGATACCCATGGGATATCATCCTAGTTGCTGATGGCTGCTATCACTCCTGGACGACCAGTGGATCCAGCATCCAACAGTGAGGCTAACCGCCCTAGCCCTTCAATCTTCACTACGTTGAGATGCATTCTAAAACTAGCACTCGTTGAAATAATCAGTGGAAAGGGACCGATCATACCAACCTATAAACTACCCAAAAGAACATGTAATCATCTTGGACCACTCTCTATTGAAGAAAAAATGTTCTGTAGACTCTAAAAATGGGTCCCTGTAATGAAGACACCTCAAGGATAGGTTAATTCCCCGATGTTGAACATTACCATCAAAAGGAAGGTATTGTTCCTTACTCGCCACACTAGGATGTAGAATTTTTTTGGAATCTCATTTCACCATAAAACATCACCCTAACATTATTGTGCAACATTGGAGATCCGTCTGATTGTTATCCAAGACTGCACACATGAGAGTGGGATGGGTACAAGCCTCCCTGAAGCTCATAGATGGATTTAGATAGCCCAGAAACCCAATAAAATTCCCCAAATAGTTATAAAACTAGAATTTTATCTCACCCTTACTAATAAGCCATTGGGAGTGTAGCTGGAGACTGGAAAAAAAGGCCGGATTAGTTGTTGAATATGATATGTTATATGACTTGAATTTTTTCCTTCCAGTCCATAGGTGTTAATCATATTTATTCTCCATAAATAATTTACCTCAATCATATTCCACGTTTTATTTTCATGAATACCCTCCAAAGTATCACATATACTCATTTTGTTAATACCTCCATCTTTAACAAGATTGTCCACCTTGCTCTAGGAAGCCCAATATAATTTTCCAGGATACTGACCATTACATATAAAGGTTTTCAATGTACTCTCAATATTAGAGATTATATTCTTAGGAACCCTCATTTTTAGATGAATTTTTATGAATTTGGGTTTTCATATATGATGAATTCCACTATCCATCATCATATTTTTTTCTTCTTGGAATAGTGTGATATATGAATCCCACTTTGGTAGTATTATACTAATAGATACATATATAGAATGTTGGTACCATTTGGTGAGGGTATCAGATAACCTTGTTTAGGGGTGGTGTTGATATCATTGATTTCTTTAATGTCATTTCCAAAAAATATAGAGACCAGCATGCAATTCATGATGTAAATGATTATTTCACCCCATCTTGTTTCTTCCATGTTTTTGATTCAATAATACAATTCATGGGCTTGGGCATTCTATAAAAAAGGGATATGAGATAGTGTTAGATTAGAGGGGAACCCTATAATCAACCCACATACATAATCCAGAGGAGGAATTAATTTCACTTTCTCAATGGTTTATTCACCATTAAACTTCGTAATCACATCCTATGAGTCATATTTAATATTTAATTAGGTCACTGGTATTTGTAAAGCTAGATCCAAGATTGCAAAGAGGCCTTGGTGTTCTACCTCATTATTGGTGAATCCTTATGATAGCATAAAGTAACATTGAAAAACATATTTTTCCAGAAATATCACTAAAACCCCTGAGAAAAACCTATGGCTTTAGGTTTTCCATCCTTCTTCCTATCAGTATTTTGGAATCACTATCAAAGTACATATTAAATATATTGGGGAGGTTTAATGTATTGATAAAACTACTTCTTCAAGGACCACTTTATTTAGTAGTGACATCTCCAAGAAAGGGTGTGTTTTGATAAAATCATTTAGCTCCATTGTAACGCCCCAACCCCAGAAGCCCAGAGTCGGTGCATTATTTTAATACATTGGCATGATTAAAAGGAATCAAGTCCTGAAAAACTGATCAGTTTAGCAGTCTTGGAAAATATATTGCATACATGAACATTAGATTAAATATTAGAAAATAAAACACAACATAAATGATCCTTTGAGAACACCCTTAATCCCCTAGCTTAACACTTTTTATCAATCATAATACACTTCTTCGAATCCTGGTAAAATAAAACATAAGAAAGGGGTGAGCTCAGATGCTCAGTAAAGATAACATTATAGCAGAAACTTTCATAAATAAGCATAAACATTTAAGGAAATGTATAATACTAAAACAGAACCCTTTTAAACATAAACTTAAGAATAATATGGAAAAGATACAATAAAATAATTCCATTTACTTATTCACATGGATATTATACTAGTCTAACAATCATATGCAATATCAATAGACACTTTCATAATGATGGAATGCATAATGACAGACTTCATAACCACATAGTCAAGGCCTTTTCCCAAAACTACAAATAATATTTTGTCAAGGCCTTGTGCCAAGACACTATTTTGTCTCATAAGACCTACCTATATATCTATGAGCTATAGAAGGCTCCACCCATCACTTACTAAGTTTAATTCATTCCTCAAATGAAAAGTTTTAAGCACAACCATAACATTTGTATTAAAACTTACATACGAAATGTCAATAATTTATCCACAACCCCTGAATGGTATAAAAATAACACATCCACAGTCAAACATATCACAAAACCTTCAATACAATATGGGAGATTTTTATCATAATAAATCAACCTCAAATAAGTTTAAAATCCACCAAAGGATGTTGATATAGATGAAAATTATTTGTAAAACTCTTTGAGAGAAATATCCCTTTTTCATGAAAATATTTAAAAGTCACAAAATTTAGAAATGAAGATATTTAAAGACATTTTTGAATCAAATTGTCCCATACCACTTTGAAACTTTTGAAATTAATTAATGTTTTAAAATCATTCATGTCTATATAAATAAATCCTTAAAAACATTTTTCAAAAACATGGACATTAATAAGAATGATTTAGAAGAGTAAATATTTAAAACATTTAAAATGATTTTTTAGTAAAAAAAGTCCCTTAAAATAATCCCTTTGAATAAATTTTCATTAAACATGTACATGGATAATAAATATGTTCCAAAAGATACTTACGTAAAAACAAAATCGGATAATAAATAGATTGT
Organism: Viscum album; assembly: GCA_963277665.1. Lineage (NCBI taxonomy): Eukaryota > Viridiplantae > Streptophyta > Magnoliopsida > Santalales > Viscaceae > Viscum > Viscum album. The sequence continues at coordinate 951,973,312 of OY728143.1, read as the reverse complement.
ATAATTAACCCTTACCTTGCACTTTCCTTTGTTCAAGGGTACATTTGACCTCCTGTATAATGACCATAGTATGTTATTAAATTATAACAGAACCATATTCATATTTATTATATCATATATGATTCATTTATGAATTTATAATACCCATTTAATATTAATTTCCATGTTAAAGTAACATTTTGTGTAATAATCGCTTTCTTTATCGAATGTGTTTCAACTTGTTATTCTTGATCGTATCATTTAGATCATGATTTAAATACTTCCAGAATATAACACAAGATTTATATATCATATATATTTAGAATATAAATATATATAATAGATTGATATATGAAATGGAAAACACTATTTATGGAGATGGTAGACCGTACGTATGCATAAATATTGTTTCCGTTTTCATATCGTACTGAATGGAAGTAAGTGAATAAAATATATGTAAGTACATAAACACACACACACACAAACACACACATATATTTTTTTAAGTATAATTATTATGTCATATATTACATAATTATTAATAATATGTATTTTTACAATCATCGTTGAATGGTGAATGTGGAAATGAATCTCATCGCGTCGTGGAGACGGTAAGTCGTACGTACACATGAGTGGCAATGTCATTTCCTTAATGATTAAAAGGAGTGGAATTGGATGGTATATTAATTTTACAGAGGCATTATCATGTTATTTTAATTATTTATGTACATATTAATCATCATTATATCCATCAAAATAACACAGTGTTGAATAACAAATTACACCACGGCGTGGAGACTGTATGTCGTACGTACGCACGCATGGTGGAATTATCATTTATAGGATGGATAGAATAATGAATATGGTTATACCATATTTATAATAACATAACAGTATGTAGGAGGTATTGGATTTATTATTTCGTTATGGAAACAATGAACAAAGAGTAAGTGGAAGAAGAAAAAACTTGAAGGAGGTGATGAAATGTTTACCTCTTCTTCGGGTTCTTCCTTTTGATTTGATCAAAAGGGATCCTTAGATAGGATTTCTGGAAAAATAAAGGCCTCTAGGATTAAGGGAGGAATGTGGGAGGATATTTGGGCATGGTATATCCAATCTAAAGGTCTTTGGAGGTGTGCAATTAATATAAGGGGAAGTTCCCTTTTATAAGAGTTGTGAGGGTCACTTTAGGAAAAGCTTGAAATATGATTTTATAATAAAATAATTTTCGGTTTCTAATGGATAAAAAATGAATTATTTAAAGTCTAAGGTGGGGATGGGTCTAAAAAAACTCAACCAAATGGTTTTAGATAGGTTTAGGTCATCATATTAACTTTATCTTTTCAATTTAACTCTTAGTTAAATAGTTTTACTTTTACCATGTCCCTTTGTATTTTTATATTATACTGTCAATAAACAAACTATAACAAGCCAGGAGAACCCCATGTGGTTCATTATTAGTATATATAACCTTATCTAAGTCCTTTGGACGAACCTTATATTTTTAGGAATATTATAACAATTAATAATATAATATTTGTTTAAAAAACTCAATTATGTCAATTTTGACACAATTTAGTATTTGATTTTTTTGAAAGCCAGAAAAACTTTAACACATAGAATAAAATTTATTTAAACAACCCTAAAATGTAATATTAACCTATAAAATTAGTTTTATTCATCAGATATCTCAAATTACATTTATTTGGATATTTATAATATCAGTTATTTTAATCTTTTATTAATAATGTAATTACTGCATCATCATTATGTCATAAATAAATTACCTTATTTAATCATTAAAAATTATAAATAAAATACCAATATGTAGGAAATTTTATTATATTTCTAATGAATATTTATAGTCGAATTTATCTTATGTATAACCCAATATTAAAAATAGTTTATTTATTAAACATTGAATTCAACTCTTTTAGATCTTCTTTAAATAAAATAATAATAAATGTCATAATCTTATCTAAGTTGAACAAAGGGGGTCATATTTTATTCCTAAGGTTGTTTTTGGCCACATTATACTTATCCAATATAATTAGTACTTGTGTTAGGATAATTATAATATCATTTTAACCCTCAATTACCCTATTTACTTTTAACTGTGGTAAGTAAAAGTCAAAAGTTACTATTCATCAAAAATTATTTTCATCTTATTGAACAACATTTCACTTACTGATGTCAACCGTATCTCTCTTAGTTTTGAAATTAAACTCATAGAAGTGGTAAAATTATGTTTTATGAAAATTTGTAAATTCTCCTAGATGGTGGGTAAAAGACGGTAAAATGTTCGATAAAATTTTATATATATATAATTATTATAAAATTTCTCCAATGAATTAAATTGACCATATATTGGTATTATGTATCTATTTTTACCTAAAATAAATTAAAATAAAATAACTAATTATTTAAATAGAAATTCGGTTTTATATAATAACGTAGTGTTTTTCACTATTCATCAAAAATTGAAAGTTTTCAGAAAAATACCAAAAATTTACACTAAGATAATTTTGATATCCCAAATTCAAAAATAAATTCTATTTTACCAAATTCAAAACATAGATGTTTAATTTATTAATTTAAAATTAATTCCCATTATCAAAACAAAAAAGAAAGTTTTTAAAAAGTAAAAACTATCAAAAGATTGACATGTGTTTATGTCAAATTTAAATTTGAAATTACTTATAATGACCTAAATTGTATTAAATGATAAAAATATAATCTAATTATACCTCTAAACCATTCAAATTTATAATTTATCACTATAAATTATTTTGATTAAAAATTTGTTTTCAATTAAAACATAGTATTTTTCACAATTCATCAAAATATGAAAGTTATCGAAAAAGTACCTAAAATTTATCTAAACTAAATTTTTATGTCCTAATTCTAAAAAAAAATTTAATTTCATTAAATTGAATATATAAAAATTTCAAATATTGGTTTTAAAAAGGGTTTTCCATTAAAAGGCGATAAAATTTCATATTTTGAAAAGTAATTATTTTATCTAAAAAAATGAATTTGTTCTTATATTATGTCTAAAAAACACCTAATATAGATCATAAAAATATATAGAGTATATGATATTCAAAATTCAGTTAATACTATTCATAACCGTTTTTTTGAACGTTTAGTTTAGTAAGTTGTGGTGCGCTTGAACTCGGTGTTGCGTGTAGCGCAAGCTATAGAATTACTTTAATGAGATAATATACTATGAAATATTGGGGTGTTACATTCTACCCTCCTTCAATAAATTGCATCCCCACAATTTGAAATTATTCTTCAAAAAGGTTAAATATAGAAAAATATCATTGTGGAAAACTCACATCGAAAATTGGTTTAATAAAATTTACTCTTAATAAGAGGGAAAGGAAAATAAAAATGTCACCACCAAATTATGATCTCTATTAGGAGAACATTGGTGGAAATTAGAGACAAATAATTGGAGGAGAAACGTAAATATTTATAGGTAGTGATTGAGGTTATCAATCACAAATAAGTGTAAAATTAAGGGCCTCAAATCCATCAATCTATAGTGATTTAAAATATCGTCATCTCAACAAAACATAAGGTATTATGATAACACATTTTTCGTTTCAATATACCTTCCCTAATGTTTTATTATTAATTTATTCATAGAATAAGAGGGAAAAATATATACTTGATAAGTAGAGTTTCAACCTTCAACTAATTCCTACCACAAACTCACCTTTCACTCCAAAAGATAATAGAACTCAAAAATATTCTATTTATCATATTCGTATAGGGTTATAAAAATAATGAATTTATAATTCATTTGTCATACTATTTAAAAAAACTGAATTACGCAAACCAGAACATCACATAGGCCAGTGGTAGGTAATACACCCTTGGCGCCCTTCGGTTGTGGGTTCAGGTCTCGTGCCCTTTCTGGAGGTGACGGGTTGTCGCCCGACCTCTAGGTTGTCCTTTTTATGAAAATCCAAAAATAATATAAAGAAATGATTTAACCATAATAATATTATTCAATGTCAAACATAATAAATTCCATCCTTTAAACTTATCCAAAATACATTTGTCCAAACTCACAGTCCAAAATTTATAAAGAAGGTAAACACAATGAAGATCATTTTTTCCATATAATAACAAGTGAAGACCTTCATCATGTATTCTTTTAAAATACTTTAACACCCTGAATTAACATAAAACCTTATTTATTACATTCATTCTCCCTTATTCCTTATAGAATACTAGATATACTCCTTCTATCCAAAAATGTTGCAAACTCCAACAATGATGGATTATACAAATCATTAATCAGTTTCATGGTTGTCAAGAATATCCAATATAATTTATCCAAATCAATCATATATTATTCCAAAATCACTACCTCCACATCAGAACCATATTATGGTTTTTCATTCTCTCAACCATATATTTTCTAAAACATTTAACCCTCTATTGAGTCACTTTTCTTGGTTCCACAAAATCTCAAGTCCTTAATGAAATAGTATTGTAGTACAATCCTTATATACTTTATAATTATTATAAAATGTACATCATTAATACAATAATTTTACAATATAATAACTCTAATCATTCTTCTTCATCTTCAGTAGTATCATAACTTTATTATTATCCAATAACATCATTTGGGTTATACTCTAATTATTTGGTCATTGATTCATGTAGTGTCCCAACTCCTTGAAGATGAATCATTGTACATTTGAAACGTTTTTCTTACACTTTAAATCATGTACGTGGTGTCCTTTTTCTCCGTAATTATAATAAACTCCAATTCCCCTCAATAATTTACCTAGGGGATTCTTTCCACAGTTATCACATATTGGAAAATCCTTCTTTACCATATTCCCTTTATCCATCTTTCTCTCTTCCATCCTTTTCTTCTCTTGATTCCCTTAAAATCCATAGGACTCAGAGAATTATTTACTTATCTTATTAACACATGATAAAATTTCTTCATATGATAAAAATATGTGGGTCACTATTTCCCTTTTAAATGTTGGCTTAATACCATGAAAGATATGATCCTTATTAATCTTTCGATCATGTGTATTGCTAGATTCTCATTCCTTCTACTAGAATACATTTCTAAACAATTGAATACACTGGGTTAGTTTATGAATTGAAATACATATTTCTAAACATGTAAAATACCTAACATAAATTGAAAATATTATGCATATAATCTATAATCATAAAAAATTTCTTTGAAGAACTATTTACTCCTAAATCCTTAATAATGGCTTGTAATGAAAATGTGAATTGTCTTAAGCATATCCCCAGGGAGTGTCATAACCAAGAGTGCAGTAAGACCTGTTATCGTGTACCAGAATACCCTGGTTCAAGCCCAAAACTCTTTGTCAGATTTGTCACTCTTAGGTAAATCTTTTCCAGAGATGTCTCTACCTACTCGTATCCATACAATGATGTATTTCTTGGAAAATACACAAAATATATATATTACCAAAATTATGGGAAGTTCTTCTATAATAATCCTAAATTCTATCTTAGGGTAATGTTATCTAATCAGAGTTTATCTAAATCTATTTACAATGTTGTTTCTAAACTTCCTATGATAGAAACTATAATGCCCCAACCCCAGTAACCCGAAGTCAGTACATTATTTTAATACATTGGAATGATTACAAGGAATCAAGTCCCTAAAGACCGATCAGTTTAGCAATCTTGGAAAATATATTACATACATGAATGTTACATTACACATTAGAAAATAAAATACAACATAAATGATCCTTTGATATCACCATTAATCCCCTAGCTTAACCCTACTTATCAATCACAATACACTTCTTGGAATCCTAGGAAAATAAAACATAATAAATGGGTGAGCTCAGATGCTCAGTAAGGATAACAATATAGCGGGAAGTTTCATACATAAACATAAATATTTAAGGAAATTTATAAGACTAAAACAAATTAATTTTAAACGTAAACTTCAGCATAATATTTCAAAGATATAACAAAATAATTCCATTTACTTATTGACATAGATATTATACTATTTGAATAATCACATGTAATATCAATAGTCACTTTCATAATGATGGAATGCATAATTCCAGAATTCATAACCACATAGTCAAGGCCATGTTCCAAGACTACAAATAAGATTTTGTCAAGGCCTTGTTCAAAGACACTAGTTTGTCTCATGAGACCTACTGATACATCGAGGAGCTAAAACGGGCTCTACCTGTCACTTACTAAGTCTAATGCATTCCTCATATGAAAAGGTTTAAACATAACATAAACATCCGAATTAAAAATATCATATGAAATGTCAATACTTTATCCATAAACCATGAATGGTATAAAAATAACACATCCACAGTCAAACTTATCACAAAACCTTCAACACAATACCGAACATTTGTATCATAATAAATCAACCTCAAACACGTTTAAAATACATCAAATGATGTTGACATAGATGAAAATGATTTGTAAAACTCTTTGAGAGAAATATCAATTTTTCATGAAAACATATAAAAGTGACATAATTTAGAATGGAATATATTTAAAGAAATTTTTTAATCAAATTTTCCCATACCACTTTGAATCTTTTGAAAGGAATTAAAATTTTAAAAACATTCATGTCCATATAAATAAATCATTAAAACCATTTTGAAAACATGGAAATTAATGAGAATGATTTAGAAGAATAAATATTTAAAACATTTAAAATGATGTTTTAGAAAGAAAAGTCCAATAAAATAATCCCTTTGAAAACTCATTCATGAAACTTGGACATGGATAATAATTATGTCCCATAAGATACTTACGTAAAAAACCCTCGGATAATAAAGAGATTTTAGAATTAACCCTTACCTTGAACTCTCTATTGGTCGAGGGTACTTTTAACATCTTGTATAATGACTATAGTATGTTATTAAATTAAAAAATAACTATATTAATATTTAATATACCATATATGATTCTTTTATAACTTTATACTACCCATTTAATAATGATTTCTATGTTAAAGTAACATTTCGGCTAATAATCAGTTTCTTTATCGTACATGTTTTAACTTCTTATTCTTCATCTTATAATTTAGATCATGATTTACATAATTCCAGAATATAACACATGATCTATATATCATATATATTTGGAATATAAATATGTATAATAGATAGGTATATTAAATTAAAAACACTATTTATGGATATGGTAGACCGTACGTACGCATAAACATTGTTTCCATTTTCATATAATATTGAATGGAAGTAAGTGAATAAGATATATGTAAGTAAATATATATATTCAGTAGCATTATTATGTCATATATTACATACTTATTAATAATATATATTTTTATAATCATCGTTGAATGGTGAATGTGGAAATTAATCTCATCGCGTCGTGAAGAATGTAAGTTGTACGTACACATGAGTGATGATGTTAGTTACTTAATGATTAAAAGGTGTGTAATTGGATTGTATATTAATTTTACAGAGACATTATCATGTTATTTTCATTATTTATATACATATTACTAATCATTATATCCATCCAAATAACATAGTGTTGAATAACAAATTAAACCACAGCGTGGAGACGGTAAGTCGTACGTACACACGCATGGTGACATTATCATTAATAGGATGAATAGAATAATTAATATGGTTGTACCATATTTATAATAACATCACAGTATATAGGAGGTACCAGATTTATTATTTTGGTAAGGAAACAACAATGAAAGAGGAAGTGGAAGAAGAAAAGAACTTGAAAGCGGTGATAAAATATTTTCCTCTTCTTCGTGTTCATTTTGATTTGATCCAAAGGTCTCCATAAGATGGATTTATAACCAAAGGAAGGCCTCTAGGATTAAGGGAGGATATTTGGGTAGGTTTTGGCCGAGAAAAAAGGCTTTTGAGGTCTGAAATTAAGAGAATGGGAAGTTCCCTTTTATAAGAGAGGTGAGGGTCACTTTAAAAAAAGATTGAAATATTATTTTATAATAAAATAATTTTCACTTTATAAAGGCTCCAAAATAATTTATTTAAAATATAAGGTGGGTAAGGGTCAAAAAACTCTCAACCAAAAGGTTTTAGATAGGTTTAGGTCATCATATTAACCTTATCTTTTAGATTTAACTCTTAGTTAAATAGTTTTACTTTTACCTTATCTCTTTGTGTTTTTATATTATATGGTTAATAAACTTACTATAACAAGCCAAAAGAACTTAATGTGGTTCATTATTAATATATATAACCTTATCTAAGTTCTATGATCGAACCTTATATTTTTTAGAATATTATATCAATTAATCATATAATATATGTTTTAAAAAATCAATAATGTCAATTTTGACACTATTTAGTATTTGATTTTTTTGAAGGCCATAAAAACTTTATCACTTAGAATAAAATTTATTTAACCAATCATAACATGTAATATTAACCTATAAAATTAGGTTAATTTATTATAAATCTCAAATTACATTTATTTGGATATTTATAATATCAATTGTTCTAATCATTAATTTATAAGATAATTACTACATCATCTTTGTGTCATAAATAAATTAAATTATTTAATACCTAAAAATTATAAATAAAATACGATTATGTAGGAAATGTTGTGATCTTTAAAATGAAAATTTATAGTCTAATTTATCTTATGTTTAACCCTATATTAAAAATGGTTTATTTATTAAACATTGAATTTAACTCTTTTAACTATTCTTTAAATAAAATATTAATAAATGTCTTAATCTTATCCAAGTGGACAAAAGGGGTCATATTTTATTTATAAGATTGTTTCTGGTCTAATTATACTCATCCAATTGAATTAAGACATGTGTTAGGGTAATTATAATATCATTTTTACCCTTAATTGCCCAATTTACTTTTAACCATGGTAAATAAAAGTCAAAATTACTATTCACCAAATATTATTTTCAACTTATTGAACCACATTTTACTTAATAATTTCAACCATGTCCCTTTTATTTTTGAAATTTAACTCATAGAAGCGGTAAAATTATGTTTTATGCAAATTTGTAAAGGCTCCTTGTAGGTGGGTAAAAGACGGAAAAATGTTTGATAAAATTTTATAAATATAAACTTATTATATAATGGATCCAATGAATTACATTGAACATATATAGGTATTATGTATCTATTTTGGCCTAAAATAAATTTAAATAAAAAAACTAATTATTTAAATAAAAAGTCGGTTTTATATAATAACACATTGTTTTTCACTATTATTCAAAAATTGAATGTTTTCATAAAAATACCAAAAATTTTCCCTAAGATAATTTAAATATTCCAAATTCAAAAAAGGAGTCTATTTTACCAAATTCAAAATATAGAAGTTGTATTTATTAAATTAAAATTATTTCCCGTTGTTAAAACAAAAAAGCGGGTTTTTAAAATGTAAAAACTATCAAAATATTGACATGTGTTTATGTCAAATTTAAATGTAAAATTACTTATAATGACCTACATTGTATTAAATGATAAAAATATAATCTAAATATACTTTAAAACCATTAAAATTCATAATTTATCACTATAAATTATTTCGATTAAAAAATTTGTTTTCAATTAAAACATAGTATTTTTTTAACTATTCATCATAATATGAAAGTTATCAGAAAAGTACTAAAATTTTATCAATACTCAATTTGTATGTCACACTTCTAAAAAAAATCATTTTCGTTAAATTGAATATATTAAAGTGTCAAATATTGGTTGTAAAAAGGGTCTTCTATTAAAAGGCGGTAAAATTTGATTTTTTGAAAAATACTTATTGTCACGAACTGCCTTCACCAAAAGGAAGGAAGGGTCAGTAGATTGCCATGCCCTTCCTTCTTTAAGTTTAAAGAGAGATAATGACCCCCGAAACCCGCCTTTAATAGGTCCCGGAGTGGGGACTAGCACCAAGGGTATAGAAATTTCTCACAAATGGAAGGCATTACCCTTTTTATTTTATAGGATCGAGAGATAAGGAGAAGAAAACCCAAAAACACCAAGGTAGAATGAAAAGTAAAGCCAAAAGTAAACCGTTCCGACATGCATGTTTCAAAAGGGAAGCCACAAAGTGAAAAAGGTGACTACAAGGTAAGTACCAAAGGGAAAAGAAAACAAACAACTGCAACTGCTCCAAAGGTCCAAGCTAGTAAGGTCCTGCGTGATCCCTGAAGTCCTCCTAGAAACCTGAAATCAGTTTTATATACGTAGGGTGAGCATACAAGTACACTCAGTAGGTAAAACCAAGACTCTCGTGCACAAGTGGGGGACGTACTAAAGCCACGTGAGAAAAAAGAGTAAACCAAACACCTAACAAGGCAAAATATCCACCCCAGGCCTCACCAAGGCTCACTCCCCAAATAACGCAAGTCAAGTAATATATATATATTAAGAGAAAATCGATGTTTGGGTACCCCGCGCCACTTTCCCACTGGTTATTGAGACATCTTACGCATCAGACCAATCCTACCATTCTCACCGCAGTCCCACTGCCACACCCGCCCGCACACACCTGGGCCACAACGACACGCAGTCCCACTGCCGAAATCCTTCCCGCACACACCTGGGCCTCAACCGCACGCAGTCCCACTGCTGAATCCCACCTGCATACACCTGGGCCACAACTGTCACACGTAACCATGCCTGCAAACACCTAGGCCAAAACAACCACCATCACGCCCGAAGACACCTGGGCCTCATCCCGAAGACGCTTGGGAAACCACCTACCGCACACACCTGTCCAACCACCACACTACCCTGCCCGAAGGTTCTTGGGCTAATAATGGACCTCAGGCCATCACAGCCTACCCGAAGATTCTTGGTCTATCCGGGAAAGGGAGCAGAAAAGGAGCTAATAACCAGCCACCATGAATAGTGTTGGGAAAAACACCCTCCCCCATGAAATGGGGGTGTTCAGCACTAAGTGATCAACTTGGGTCGGGCGCGAATAAGAAACACAAAACTATAATTACATATATATATATATGTAACAAGCACTCACCCAAGCTAGGTTTTTCTTCAGACAGCCTACAGATCACAATAGCACTCAAGTCCGAGTCACGACTCATGCTAACAACACATATGTCCCCTTTCTTATTTCACGTTTAGTAATAATGTTTATGTTTAAGCACTACTGGGCAACTAGTAGGCATAGGCATAAGTCCAGGAAAGTAAACAGCCAAACATCAGCCAAAACGCCCACACCTGGTTCTCAACAATAGAGGATTCCACCCCAATTCGTGATATAAACAAGTAACCACCCAGATTTAAAACTCACAACCACCGAATCCATACCAACAGGAGATCCAATCCCCAATTCACACAACCACCGAGGGTATAAAATAATAGGGGATCCCATCCCCTCCCACATCTCCAGCAATCGGCCCGAAAGGAAAACAACCAACTACCACCACCAACACAAGTCAGGGATTGCCGGTATTTTCAGATTTAAATGACTTAACACACTCCATGATTCAAATTCTGTGTGTTATAACCTGGAGTTATCACAAAAGGGTTGATCCTGGTGCTTCCAATTTATTCAGCCGGATATACGTGATTAACCAATTCACTTTTCACAGTAGGAATTTACAACCACAAACAAGTCATTTAAAACATCACCAGTGTTCATTAGTGCACAAACAATGACCACCAACGACCTCGATTTTTAGGAGGCATAAGCCAACACAACTCAACAAGATGGTCATAGAAGAAACAACATCAAAATATAAGACAACATCAACAATCACACCCCCCCTCTTTCTTTATAGAAATCGTTCATTATCTTTATTTAGGTCTGGTTTACCCAATTCTACTGAATAAAAAGCACACCCACCCCGCATGATACACAAAAGAGAGAGACGAAGGACAAATTCCCTACTTGTTGATAGATAATCGGCGTTTAGGCCGGGGGTGCGGAACTTTACGGATAACGATGCGCCCGATGCCCCAGAAGCTGTTTGTCAAAAGCCACGATCGAGGAAAGGAGAAACCACGGCTAACCCTCAGTTTATAAGAGCCAGGGACGGTTGAGGTGAAAATGTGAAACCGCGTAAGGCGCGGGGGTCGTGGGTTGACCACGCAGCTCCACTCGTCATAAAAAAATTGGTCGGGTGGTTTAAGCTGACTCATGAAATCGATTAAGTATTTAATTAAAGCTCTTATGCGCGTCACGGGACTTAAAAACACGCTTAAACGAGTCAGAATAGGGTTTAAAACCCTATCTGCGCAAAGGAGCACTACTGATGCCGATTGGTCTCACCGATCGGTCCCGCCGATCAGTCCCGCCGATCGGTCCCGCCAATCGGTCTCACCGATCGGTATCACTGATCGGTCTCACCGGTCGGTCGCACCGATCGGTCTCACCGAGACGCGACCTGGATTTTGGCAAAGGGAAGGACCAAGAGAGTCTGGGTCATCACATCAGATACCTCTCAAACTATTCTCATCCCCGAGAATTTAAACAACCCAGAAGGAAAGGGCAGTTCCGAACAACCACCCCAAAAGATACCTCTCAAGAGTGAACCTCGTCGCTATCTAAGAACACCTACCTATCATGAACCAAGCAACATACCATGCCAAACTGCCCGGGCATGTGGGTTGGGGAGTCTCCTCCCCCATGTCAAGATATTATCGGCTTTGGGCGGCACTGACTCGCCCACACGGGTTTTAATCGCATCCACCTTAATGCGTCTTGATTAGGGGTCGGTTTCTCTCTTTCCCCATAGCCGGGGCTTTTCTCGCACAAGTAGAGGAAGAAAACCAGTACATTTCATAGCCAAAAGACAAAACGTTCTATCAGAACAGGTACAATGAGGAACAAAACTTAAAACAACTCTGGGTACTGGGTACGCATCTGTGCTTCCCTCTCCCACGTACTCTCCTCAAGCCCACCATGTCTCCACAACACGCGAACCAAGGGAATGGTTCACCCACGAAGCACCTTTTCCTTGCGATCCTCGATCACCACTGGTCTCTCCACAAGGGTGACGTCGTCCTCGATTTCCATCTCACCCCAATCAAGGATGTGTGAATCGTCGTGCAAATACCGATTGTGCTGGGACACATGAAAGACATCATGTATCCTTAGTAGCGGCGGTGGCAATGCTAGCTGGTAAGCCACTTCGCCGACCCGACGCAACACTTGGAAGGGTCCGATTAATCTGGGAGAAAGCTTACTCCCTTTGCCGAACCTCTGCTGCCCACGTCGAGGGGAGACCTTTAAGAACACGTGATCCCCAACCTCAAACTCCAAGGGCCTCTTCCTGGTATCAGCATACGACTTCTTTCAGTCCTGGGCCGCCTTCATCCTTTCCCGTATGAGCTAAACCTTCTCTTTCGTGTTCTGCACCACCTCCGGACCAAGGATGCCTACCTCTCCTACTTCGGTCCAACACACAGGCGAACGACATGGCCTCCCTTACAAAGCTTCAAACGGGGCCATGCCAATGGTAGAGTGGTAGCTATTGTTGTAGGAAAACTCTACTAGAGGCAAGTATTGCACCCATGCTTCTCCTGAGTCCAGAACACATTCTCGCAGCATATCCTCCAAGGTCTGGATGGTGCGCTCTGTTTTTCCATCCGTCTGGGGATGGAAAGAAGTGCTAAGGCGTAACTGGGTGCCAAACGCATGCTGCAATCCTATCCAGACTCTCTAGGTAAACCGTGCATCCCTATCCGAGAGTATAGACATCGGGACTCCATGCAACCGCACCACCTCATGAACGTACTTTCGTGCCAAAGCATCCACAACACTCGAATCCCTGATCGCCATAAAGTGATCTGATTTCGTCAACCTGTCCACTAACACCCAGATGGTGTTGTAGCCACCTTGGGCCTTGGGTAGTCCCGTGACGAAATCCATTGAGATGTCATCCCACTTCCACTCGGGGACATTTAGGGGCTGTAGTAGGCCGCCTGGAACTCGGTGTTCAGCCTTCACATGCTGACACACTAGGCACTTGGCCACAAACTCTGCCACCGCTCGCTTAACTTCAGGCCACCAAAACTACCTCTTCAAACCCTGGTACATCTTGGAAACTCCTGGGTGTACCGCTAGGGGTGAGTTATGGAACTCACTGAGAACCTTGTCGCGCTTCGCATCCGGGACAAACAACCTTTTCTGGAAAATAATCCGGTTCTGACCATCCTCTATCCATCCTTCTGGAGCATTTCCCTGGTCAACTTGGTCACACATCACTTCACACTCTAGGTCTCCCCACTGAGACTCCTCCACTTGCTGAAACAGGGATGACTGCACTGTCATCTGATATAGGCAACCTCTACTGCTATCCATCTTTACATCCAGGTGTAAGGCAGCCAACTCTTTCATTGCCTTCCAGGTGTCTGCCAACTCTCGGACCACATCCTTCTGTGTCCTCCTGCTCAGGGCATGGGCCACCACATTGCCCTTACCCTCAGTATAAGAGATCTCGAAGTCATAATCCTAGAGGAACTCCACCCATCTCCGCTGTCACAAGTTTAAGTCCCACTGGGAGAAGATATAGCTCAAGATTTTGTGATCCGTGAAGACCACAAAGCATTCCCCGATGAGGTAGTGTCGCCATAACTTTAGCGCAAAAACGACCGCTGCAAGCTCCAGGTCATGGGTGGAGTAATTACGCTCATGGGAACGTAGCTTCCTGGACCCATAAGAGATCACCCCTTGTCGCTGCAACAGCACGCATCCTAGTCCCTATCCCGAAGCATCACATAACACCTCATAAGCCACCCCTTCTTCTGGTAATCTCAACACTGGGGCACTGACCAACTTCTCCTTCAGATAGCTGAAGGCTGACTGGCACTGCTCACTCCATATGAAAGCCTGGTCCTTCTTGGTTAGAGCCGTCAAAGGGGCTGCTACTCAGGAGAAGTTGGGTACGAATCTCCGGTAGTAACCCTCCAGCCCGAGGAAATTCGGACTTCTGCCACATTCTCGGGTGCTGTCCAAGAAAAAACTGCCTCAACCTTTGATGGGTCAACGGCTACCCACTGCTCAGACACCACGTGCCCGAGGAAGTGCACTTCTCGTGTCCAGAACTTGCATTTTGACAACTTCCCATAGAGCTGGTGATTTCGGAGGACCTCCAAAACTGTCCTCAGGTGCTCTGCATGGTCCTCCTCTGATCTACAGTAGACCAGGATTTCATCAATGAACACAACCACGAACCGATCCAGGTACTCCTGGAAGATGGATTTCATAATCCCCATGAACACAGCTGGGGCGTTCGTAACACCTAAGGGCATGACTACGAACTCGAAGTGTCCATACCTGCACCTGAACGCTGTCTTCGGGATGTTGCTCTCTTTCACCCTCAGTTGGTGGTACCCAGACCGCAGGTCGATCTTCGAGAACCATCCTGCCCCTTTCAGCTGGTCAAAAAGATCATCTATCCTTGGGAGAGGGTAGAGATTCTTGATCGTCGCCTGATTCAACCTTCTATAGTCTATGCATAACCTAAGACCACCATCTTCCTTCTTGGAAAACAAGACCAGAGCACCCCACGGTGACGCACTCGGACGAACATAACCCCTCTTCATCAGATCGTCAATCTGTATCTGCAACTCCCGTAGCTCCGAAGGTGCCATCCAGTAAGGAGCCATCGAGATTGGATGAGCGTCGGGCTGCAGGTCTATCCCAAACTCGATATCACGTTGAGGGGGTAGAGTCGTCACCTCCTCATGAAAGATGTCCATAAACTCACGGACGATCTCTGGCACTTCCACCATTTCTGCATCTACTGATTCTACTGTCAGCTCGGTCAACAAGGAGAGAAGAGGTTCCTCTCTCATGTTTCCCTTCGGACTGCTCCGCTCGCCAGTGAAGGTAACACGCCGGTTGTCCAAGTCTGAGAACACCACCCTTCTTCAAAAACAGTCGATGACGGCACACACAAAAAATAGAAAGTCGATGCCTAGGATGACATCTTATGGCTGAATCTGTAGCAGAAGAAGATCCCTAACCAACTGATGTGGCCCTAACATCAGTGTACATCCCCGAAAAATAAACAACAAGTAGGTCTGACCTCCAACTGGTGTTCTCAACCCCAGGGGAACTGGATGTCTCTCGGCATCTAGACCCAAGGCACGGGCTAGACTGGGTGCAACGAAGGAGTGTGAAGCTCCGGTATCGAACAAATCATAAGCAAGAGTGCTAAACAGACTGATCGTACCTCAAACAACCTCTGGCCATGCTGGAACTGCTGCCTCTGTAGCATGCAACTGTCCACGCCCAGCTCCCTTGCCCCTCGGCTGTCGGCCACCTCCCCGACCATGCCCTGGTCGAGGTCCCTGTGGAGCGCCCTGAGGTTGTCCTCCTCCTCCTATGTCTAACCTCGGAGGAGCGGGAGCTCGCTGTCCCTGCTGCTGCTGCTGGAAAGGTATGGCTGGAAGTTGCTGCTGGGGCAGGTGCTGGGGATGACTGCCACTGCTGTACTGCACTCGGTCGGGGCACTGACTCCAGAGATGCCGAGGGCTCCCACAAATGAAGCACCGCGGTCCCGGGCCCATAGGAAAAGGGCGAGGGCCAGGGGATCGAAACTGAAACTGTTGCGGCCTTCTCCCAGCGGGTCGGAACCTAGAGGGTCCTGACACTGGAGGCCGGGTGCTGACGGCATTCCCCTTCGATGGTCCCAGCTGGATCCCCTCTCGCGACACTCCCCCTATGGCATGCATCTGCTCCACCACTTCGGCCTTCTTCTGGACCTCCACGTACGTCGACAGGGTAAAGGGGGTAACAGCATACTGGAGGGAGGGTCGGAGTGCCTCCTCCAAACGTCTTGCCCGAGACTCCTCGTCGGGAAGGAGGTCCAGAGCAAAACGTAGTAGGTCCTTGAACTTGATCCCTAGCTCCCTCACAGACATACTCCCCTGCTGGAGGGAGAGTAGTTCCTGCCTCTTTTCTGCCTTCATCGTCGAGGAGAGGAATTCCGCTCGGAACCCCTTCTCAAAATCCACCCAAGCCACCTCAGACTCTCTCCTCTCCCCCAGGTAAAGCATCCACCACTGACGTGCCGCTCCCCACATCTGGCTAACGGCCAGAGGAACCCAGTACTCGTTCGGGGCCCGAATCCGGCCGAAGGCTATAACAAGATCATCTAGACAGCCTTCCGTCTTCATACCAGAGGTGATGCCCTCATACGTCTCGAGGGCCTGTCGTTAGAAGGCTCGAAGAGTCTTCTTCCACTAGTCATCCTCTTCCTCTCGATCAGCTCTATGTTGATCAGCCAAAGTAGTCTCCGGGGCCTCTATCGCCTGTACCACACATGGTCTCCTTCCAGGTGCCATAGCTGCAAGGTAAACAAGGAATGCATAATCCCAAGTAGTGTAGAATATCGTTCTTAAAACTTCTTAAAATTTAATTTATTCTTATTTCCCAAGACATCCCATAAATAGAATAACACAAGTCATTATGATGCATGTACCTTTCCTAGGGTCTCTACCCTGCAATCAATGTGGCCTCACTTGGTCGTTCGGTAGGTCTAGAGTCCTTGCATCGGATCACGGGAGGCCCTAAAATCCTGTGTCATAGCCGGTCTTCCCTGGCCTAATTCACGCTCCAAGGTCACCCAACACCGTTGTCTTACCATCCCATGCAATCCTCACTGTGCCTAACTCCAGACTCCATCCTATCTCTCAACCATCACCTCTGATACCATTCTTTCATGACCCGCCTTCGCCAAAAGGAGGGAAGGGTCAGAAAATTGCCAGTCCCTTCTTTCTTTAAGTTGAAGGAGAGATAATGACCCCCAAAACCCACCTTCAATAGGTCCCGGAGTGGCGACTAGCACAAAGGGTATAGAAATTTCTCACAAATGGAAGGCATTATCCTTTTTATTTTATAGGATCGAGAGATAAAGAGATGAAAACCCAACAACACCAATGTAGAAAGAAAAGTAAAGCCAAAAGTAAACCGTTCCCACATGCATGTTTCAAAAGGGAAGCCAAAAAGTGAAAAAGGTGACTACAAGGTAAGTACCAAAGGGAAAAGAAAAAAACAACAACAACTGAAACTGCACCAAAGGTCCAAGCTAGTAAGGTCCTGCGTGATCCCCGAAGTCCTCCTGGAAACCTGAAAGCAGTTTTATATACGTAGGGTGAGCATAAAAGTACACTCATTAGGGAAAACCAAGACTCTCGTGCACAAGTGGGGGGACGTACTAAAGCCCCGTGAGAAAAAAGAGTTAACAGAACACATAACAAGGCAAACTATCCACCCCAGGCCTCACCAAGGCTCACTCCCCAAATAACGCAAGTCAAGTAATATATATATATTAAGAGAACATCGATGTTTGGGTACACCGCGCCACTTTCCCACAAGTTATTGAGACATCCTACGCGTCGGACCAATCCCGCCATTCTCACCGCAGTCCCACTGCCACACCCGCCCGCACACACCTGGGCCGCAACCACACGCAATCCCACTACCGAAATCCCGCCCACACACACCTGGGCCTCAACTGCACGCAGTCCCACTGCTAAATCCCGCCTGCACACACCTGGGCCAAAACTGTCACATGTAACCATGCCTGCAAACACCTAGGCCAAAACAACCACCATCACGCCCGAAGACACCTGGGCCTCATCCCGAAGACGCTTGGGAAACCACCTGCCGCATACACCTGGCCAACCACCACACTACCCCGCCTGAAGGTTCATGGGCTAATAATGGACCTCATGGCATCACAGCCTGCCCGAAGATACTTGGGCTATCTGGGAAAGAGATCATAAAAGGAGATAATAACCAGTCTCTATGAATAGTGTGGGGAAAACACCCTCCCCCATGAAATGGGGGTGTTCGGCACTAAGTGCTCAACTTGGGTGGGGCGCGAATAAGAAACACAAAGCTACAATTACATATATATATATATATATATATATATATAGGTAACAAGCACTCACCCAAGATAGGTTTTTCTTCAGACAGCCTACAGATCACAACAGCACTCAAGTCCGAGTCATGACTCATGCTAACAACCCATATGTCCCCTTTCTCATTTCACGTTCAGTAATAATGTTTATGTTTAAGCACTACTGGGAAACTAGTAGGCATAGGCATAAGTCCAGGAAAGTAAACAGCCAAACATCAGCCAAAACGCCCACACCTGCTGCTCAACAACAGAGGATTCCACCCCAATTTGTGATATAAACAAGTAACCACCCGTATTTAAAACTCAAAACCGCCGAATCCATACCAACAGGAGATCCCATCCCCAATTCACACGACCATCGAGGGTATAAAAGAACAGGGGATCCCATCCCCACCCACATCTCCATCAATCGGCCCAAAAGGAAAACAACCAACTACCACCACCAAAACAAGTTAGGGATTGCCGGTATTTTCAGATTTAAACGACTTAACACACTCCATGATTCAAATTACGTGTGTTATAACCGTGAGTTATCACAGAAGGGTTGATCTTGGTGCTTCCAATTTATTCAGACGGATATACGTGATTAACCAATTCACTTTTCACATCAGGAATTTACAACCACAAACAAGTCATTTAAAACATCAGCAGGGTTCATTAGTGCACAAACAACGACCACCAACGGCCTCGATTTTCAGGAGGCATAAGCCAGCACAACTCAACAAGATGGTCATAGAAGAAACATCATCAAAATATAAGACAGCATCAACAATCACAGCCCCCCCCCCTCTTTCTTTATAGAAATCGTTCATTATCTTTATTTAGGTCTGGTTTACCCAATTCTACAGAATCAAAAGCACGCCCACCCCGCATGATACACAAAAGAGAGAGGCGAAGGAGAAATTCCCTACTTGTTGATAGATAATCGGCGTTTAGGCCGGGGGCATGGAACTTTATGGATAACGATGCGCCCGATGCACCAGAAGCTGTTTGTGAAAAGCCACGATCGAGGAAAGGAGAAACCACGGGTAACCCTTAGTTTATAAGAGCTGGGGACAGTTGAGGTGAAAACGCGAAACTGTGTAAGGCGCGGGGGTCGTGCGTTGACCACGCAGCTCCACTCGTCATAAAAAAGGGGTTCGGTTGGTTTAAGCCGACTCATGAAATCGATTAAGTATTTAATTAAAGCTCTTATACGCGTCATGGGTCTTAAAAACACGCTTAAACGAGTCAGAATAGGGTTTAAAATCCTATTTGCGCAAAGGAGCACTACTGACGCCGATCAGTCTCACCGATCGGTCCCACCGATCGGTCTCACCGATCAGTCCCACTGATCGGTCTCGCCGATTGGTCTCGCACCGATCGGTCTCGTGCCGATCGGTCTCACCGAGACGCGGCTCGGATTTTGGAAAAGGGAAGGACCAAGAGAGTCTGGATCATCACACTTATTTTAACCAAAAAAAATGAATTTGTTCTTATATTACGTCTAAGAAACACCTAATATAGATGTTAAAAATATATATAGTATATAATATTCAAAATTCAGTTAATACTATTCATAACTTCTTTTTGAACGGTTAGTTTAGTAAGTTTTGGTGCACTCGAACTCGGTGTTGAATGTAGCGCAAGCTATTGAATTACTTTAATGGGATAAAGAACTCTTAAATCTTGTGGTGTTACATCCTTCCCTTTGGCCTCACATTAAGATAGAAATCAGATGACAAAATTATATAGAATGATCATCCATAATAGTATATTATTAGTTATAATTTGTTGAAAAATAATATATTTACGGTGGAACATATGAGATATAAGATATAAATCATGACGCTACAGGTAACTCCTCCACTAATGTACTATGAAAATCAATAAAGTGAAATTATTCCTGATATTTTATTATTGTTATTTAGTATCTAGCAAAGATATACAGAGATAATATCGATTCGTTGCCTTTCCTACGTCATTTTTATGGGAATGGATTCCACCAAGAAATTAATAGAGTATTTCAAAATAGAGGATGATATGTTTCTTTTCCACTAGAATAATAAACACTAATGGGAGTATGGGATATTTCTTTAGATCATTGGAAATTTTAAATATATATTCATCCCACTAATAGGTGATTCCTTTCTTCATCTACCTTTCATGGGTTATGCAGTTACCATCAAGGTTGGGTATGAAATTTTTATTATAAAAACATTCCCTTGGAGTTCCCTCCTCTATTTGAGATTTCAATGTACAAGAATATTGAGGATTTGCCTAGTTTTCTTTTAATTGACTTTGATACCATGATATTGAACTATGAAGCTAATAAAATTTTCCATGGTTTCCCTAAAATCATATTTCAAGGGGATCATCTTTAGTTAGTATTGCAGCATATTATTGGAATTTGTTTCAAGGAATCATGATGATCACAAAAATGTTGATATTTGAACACCTGATCATCCATATAAAAAAATTCTATTTTTCATTATATGGGGACTTAATATATGATGTTTGGAACATTCATATGTAGTCTCAGTGTTCCTTCAGCCAAATTGAATCACTTGATACTAATATAACCTTTACGGTTCCCTAAAGGTAGTGACTTTTTCATCATCAAGAGTCATATATATTTGGTTATAACCTGATTAACCATCCATAAAGTAGAGGGTATAGAAACCTATGGTTTCATAGATCAGTAATTTTTTTATTGAGACTTGGAGTTCATCCTTTTGGAATGTTTTTTGAGATCCATGAAATCAATGTCGACTTATATTTTCCCATTCTTCATCCTAATAAGGATGATATTAGAGACCCTTTTCAAGCATTTAACTTCCATAATGATGTTTGATTTGATGTTATTTTTAAAGTTATCTTATACCTGTGTAGAATGAGTTGGATTCATTCTTATGGTTGCTTTCTTAAAACCATGATTATAATTTGGAAAACCCAAATGTTGGGTAGCCACATCATGATCAGGTCTAGAAATTTATACATAATTTTATGGAAATACCTCTCAATTTTGGTTAAGGAAGAATAAATATATCTCTTAGTATTCGGGGGACATATGAAAACTTATCAACATAGGTCACATATACTATTATGTACCTAGATCCATCTATCTATGTCTACTGATAGTGGAAGAGATTCCTTCCTTAAATGATGGAGGTACATCCCTAAGGTCTACATCTTCTCCTTATTCACTATGAAGGGATGAGTGTAAGTCATAATTCTATGTCCTTAATTATGATATAGGATCCATTGGGATCTAAAATATTATATGGGGACATTTTTATCTCATGTTGCTAGAGCGGATATGTCTTTTGATCCTATGGATATTGATGTAGAGGCATTATTATCAGGGGAGTCTAATATATTACCACCTCATCACTATCATTAGGGGAAGATTCCCTAATATTCATAGATCTAGGGGATGATGTGGGGATACTTTCAAGCCCCATTTATGAAAAATAAGAATATTTGGATCATGATAGTGATTGTACAAGGGAATATTTATTTCATAGGGATAATTTTTTGAAGGCATCATCAGTTCTTAATGATGATGGGAAGTCATTTATATCATAATCATGATTATCTTCATCGTGATCATAGACCTATTCCTATGGAAAGTTTTGGATGGACCAACTAATATTATGAGTATGGAGGAAAATGTGCCTAGTTGGTCTACTCTGGTAGAAGGAACTTTGATGACATAATGATTAAGATAATTAAGAATTATTTTTCTTGATTTGATTAATAGGATACATGTAGTCCTCACAGAGTTCACTCCATGAGTGGGCAGGGTTAGCCTTCAGACCATTGATGAATTTATCTCAGCAGAATTAACAATCATTATTTGTTTCGCCTCCTTTTCATAAAACCCCGAATCTATATATTAAGTGTTTTAGGAATTGAATGGTACATTATCAACATACAACATATAACACCCTCATATTTTAATATGCAATTCTTATTTAAATAATATTGTATTCGATAAATTATGTTATGAAAAACAAAAAACTAAAATGAGTGATAAAATATTACAATAAACTTTTATTAAATATAAATATAGTAATTATTTATTATAATTATATTGTTTTTTTACAGATTAAATTCAATGGTAAAAAATTAATAAGATTTGATTAAAATAATTCAATGTTAAAAGTGCGTATTTTTCAATGAATTTTTTTCAATAGTTGAATATTTTAATAAATTGATCAATTTTAAAATAATTCAATATATGAACTAATAAATTAACATTATATTAATTATAAATTGATATTAAATTATATTAAAAACACGTGGAGTTTAAAACGGTCATTTTTCTTTTAATTTTTTTTCTTTATATTTATTGTTTTCATTTAAAATATAAATTAAAAAAATTTAAAATTTTAATTTAAGGAAATTAACTCTATTTTTTGAATTAATCATATAAAAATAACATTCAAGTGATGCTTTTTTTTCTAAAAAGGATTATTTTTAAGTGAATACTGAGAAATGCCATTTTTACAAATATTATCACTTTTAAAACATCATCATGATATAAGAATGGGTTAAAAGTTTATGAAACCGTATAAATAGACAAAATATATTTTTAAATATTAAAATAATACATTTTAAATTATTATTTTGAATTTTAAAATCTATGTATGACATTTTAAATACTAAGTGATATTTTATTCAAATAAAAGAAATATTTTTTTATCATTTTATTTAATTCAGTAATTATAATGTTACATTAAGATTTAGAGTGATAATAAATTCACATAACTATTGATTATTTATTAATAGTACAATTAATTTCATAAGAATCATTTTTATACATAATTTTGGTATAAATTCATTTTTATACTTAAAAATACTTTTTTTTAAATTGTTTTTTATTGCATTTTTAATACATATATTAAAATTAACTTTTACCAACTATAGGAATTTAATTCCACAAAATTTATTCCATATCTATAATATCAATATTCAAATAATTTAATAAGACCCATTTTATTTTTAGACATAACGAATAGTTACCATGATAAAACATTTGACACCATGATAAGGGTTAAAGGTATTAAGGAGAGGGCTAAATTAAGAGGTAAGGATTAAAATATCATTATAAAAATTATAAATTTGATTTTTTTAGTGGATTTAAACCTTAAATTAATTTATGATTGAATCTTTTTCCATTTTTTCTACATTCTCGTGAAATTGATGTTATCTTATGTTTAGGTTAAGGGTGTTTTCAAGGGTGTCATTCCACTCAAGTATAGAAGGGAACCTCCTCTCATCACTTCTATACACAATCAAAGCTCAATTATCATGACTAGGATCTTCCAAAATATATTCCCAACACCCTTATATATGACTTATAGTTTTTATCATTCCATGAAGTCTATTCATGAACCTCTAAGGTGTTTTTCAAATGAGATTATCCAAGGAATTGGTATATGTTCTTACCAAGCTTTTTCCAGTTTCTTTCTTCTTAAATATCCTGAAAATATTATATAACCATATTAATATAATTAAATTAGTATATTTACTATAATTAAATTATTTTATGTTAATGGGACAACCATTTTATACCATATTTCAATCTAATTTAAAATGAAAATGTTGTTCAACTGTATGTGTGGACTAGTGCCTCCATGAAGCGATGTATTTCATTTTTCATCACTACCTCACATGGATGGTTATATAGATGTAATTAATAAAAATATAATATATTTATGAAATTATTAAATATTTATAAATTTGAATAATTATCTACCTTCTTTTCATTTCATCCATTGAAAAAAGAATTTGTCACTCATGCGTACATGCATACTATCGTCTCCATGGATGGTGTATTTCGTTTTTTAAACCACCTAATATGGCTGGTTATAAAAATATATTATATGTATAAATATGATATATATGAAATTATTATCATATTTTATATAATTAATTAATGACCAAGGAGCATGTAATGGAACCATTGAATCAAAACATTCTTAAGAAACGGAACAGTTTACACCTAAATAAAAGATTTTAACAAAGAATGATGAGTAAATGGGTAAAAAAAATTTATGAATGAATGAATGATATATATTAATATATATATAAATATGGATATTATATATATTATTATTAAATATAAATTTATTATACAGCATCTTAGAATGTGCCTAACTAAGGGTGGAATCTAGGGTAAGGGTTTATCATTTCAAATTTCATTCATTGAGACATGTTTTGAATTATGCTCTTATTTCCATTATATAGAGTATACACTGATTATTTGAAGTATTATATCATATTAAACACTTTAATAATTTCAATAAAAGTTCCATTATAGTTTCCCTATTTAAATAGGTTTTGATTCAAGTGTTATAAAATCTGTAAATATTTTTGGTATCAATGTTTATTCTTTGAGATATATTTTATGTAGTGCGTCATAATTTATTTTATATGGAGTTTTTACTAACCCATGAATATATTTGAACATATTTTTTAGTTTAATTAATGTAATTTATATAACCATATCATATTCTAATGTTTTTTTATTTTTATTCGAATGTTACTGAAGTCACAAGGGTTTATTTTACATATTCACTTTTTTAGATTGGTTATGTTTCAAATACAATTAGATGAATTGTGTTCTATCTTTTATTATTCCCTATTTATTATATTCTTATATGGATATAAATATGTTTTTCAAGTATTTATTATATTTTACCCCTCTTCCGTTCCCAAAACAACCAAGATAATGTTTATAATAAAATCTAATCTTATTTCACCTTTCTGGTCAACAACATTTCTCTTAAATATCCATATACATTATTTTATTTCAAGAATGTTTTTTTCAATAATTTAATTATATTTTAAAATCAATTTATGTTATATATTTATTTCTATTAATAATTTTAAATGAAATAATTTTTATATTTTTTGAATAAGTCAATTTTTACTTTCTTTACAAAACCATGAAATGGATCTCTTATTAAACATTTTCAATAGAAGATTGATTTCATACTATCATGAACATTATTAATTATTTATATTTATTTAAATGATTTATTGGTTTTATTAATTATTATCTACTCCCATTATTCTATGAATTTTTTAAAAGAAATGTATATTATTTTCTTATATGTTTTGAAAATGGATTTAATTCTATTTATGTATATTTTTATCTTCCACTAAACATTTTTTAACTAAGTGTGGTTTATTTTTAATATTAATTTATTGTAAATTATTTTAAAAATAATTTTTTAAAATAATTCTTTACAACTCATTGAATTAGTTTTTGAAGTTACTTTTAACTCTTTTCTTCAACTAAGTTACAAAATACTTAAATTTAATTCAAAGCCTTGATTTAGGATGAATTGATGGTTTCCTTCATTTCCATTTTATTTATTATCATGGAGGTATTATAAATCATTTTTATTCTTTAATTTTTCATATACCCATTAATCTATATAGTGTAAACATCATATTTTACATAAATCGGATTTGGGTGTTTACTAAGAAAGATGTCTCATTTATTGAACGAGTAAATGTTGAAAATTTATAAACTTTTTAGTAATATACATATGATTGTTGAATATAATTATAGCTTTATTATGTACTGGGTAATATTAAAACACCATATACATTATTCAATATGGATATTTATTGATTACCATGGAAAGTTTATTATATATTTTATAGTTATAAATTTCTTTCATATGAAGAATTCATTCGACTTAGTAAGTACTGAGTGGGACCTGATATTAGATATCCACTAAATACATTTGTATGTCTTAGGAGATAAAATAGTCTCGGTATTTAGGGTATTATTTCTTAATTATTATTAATATTTATTGGAATGAGGCCTTGATATTATATTTATGATGTCTGGAATTATGCATTTCAACACCATGGGGTCAATTATTATTTTCAATGTGACTATTTATATTATTATGTCATCTATGAATTTATTTTGTGATTATTTTATTGTCTATATGGATCATTTATTGATTATTTATTATTCCACATAACCCAAGTTCATTTCTCTATAATAAATTCAATTGAACACCCATAATGAGAATTTGAGATCACCCTTCTTATGTTTTCACTTCCCCAAGTTATGAATAAGATTAATACATATGATATAACTAGGAGGTTATTATGTGTGGAAAATTTTTTGGGAGATTTTTAAGACTTATAATAGAATAATAAAATCTATGTATAGTGTTAACATTTTCCTTTGGGTGAAAAAGATACAGGTTATGTCAAGTAATTGTTTTCTTAATTCTCTAAAGTACTC
The DNA here is from genome assembly GCA_963277665.1 of Viscum album. Taxonomy (NCBI): domain Eukaryota; kingdom Viridiplantae; phylum Streptophyta; class Magnoliopsida; order Santalales; family Viscaceae; genus Viscum; species Viscum album. The sequence continues at coordinate 951,946,187 of OY728143.1, read as the reverse complement.
AACATAAAAATTCTTAGGAATATAAGTGACTCGATAATATCTTTTATATTGTAATTATTGATGGTTGAAATTTGGTTACTTCAGCAATCATAAAAGCTAGTATATAAAGATTTTATTTTTAGCATTAGATCCAGGATTATGGGTTTGGACTACTATAGTTTGTATTAGAGTAGGTTTTATATAACTTTATATGTTTTCATGAATATAATTTAAGAGTTTTGGATAACTTTATTGGTTAATAAATGCGTGTTTGACTATAAGTTCAATGACATAGATATATTCTCAAAGTCTTACATGACTTCATTTATGGTGATTAATGAGATTATGGGAGATGATTGAAGTATATATGACTCTTTTGGTTGGTATTTTATTTAATATTAATTTATATAGGATCTTATGTTGTTTATGGGTTAGTATGAGAAGAAATCAGTGGAGGCCCTAAGTATAATTCTAATTACAGGGAAACATCTTAAAGAGTTTAAAAACTAAATAAATAGGAATATAAATCTTATCAAGCCTTATGTGTGAAATACTACTCAATAATAAAGGTATGCTTTTGGAAACTCATTCAAAATTATGAGTCACATAATGATACATACATAGTTTTAGAAATATTTAATTAATAAAATAATTTCTCCTAGTAGTGACTTTGAAATTAATTATCATGATAAAATCTACATTAGATTTTTTTATTATGTCATTATACACACATTTTGTACAGAATAAATTAAAAAATTTAGGGCAAAATTTATGTAAGGGGAAAATGTAACACCCACATATTTCAATATGTAATTCCAGATTAAATAATTCCATGCTTTATAGATTATGTAACATAAAACAAAAAACTAAAACCAATCATGAAATATTATAATAAAACCTTTTTAAATAAAAATATAGTAACCAATTGTGATACTCATATTGTATTATTTTATTTTGACTGATGAAATTCAATGATTAGAAAATAATTAATTAATTTTATATGATTAAAATAATTTAATGTTTAAATATGGTATTTTTCAAAGAATTGTTTTAAAAATTATTGTATATTTTAATAAATTTATCACTTTTAAATTCCTTCAATGTATAATGTAATAAATTAACACAAAATTAATTATAAATTGGTATGAAATAATATTAAGAATAATTAATGATTAATAAGAGCATTTTAAAAAATTATTCTTCTTTTTATTTAATTGTTTAATTTAAAAGATTAATTATTAATATTATAATTTTAATTTGATGAACATAAATTAATTTTTTAATTAATCATGTTAAAATTATATTATGGTGAATTTTATGAGTTTTTCTTAAAAGGTTTATTTAAGTTGTATAATGAAAAAATAATTTTTTAAAAAATATTGTCACTTTTATGACATAATCATGATATAATAATGAATTAAAACATAATAAGGCCTTTTATATAGACCATTTATTTGTTTAATTATTAAAATAAAACATTTTTAAATAGTTTTAAAATTTTTTAAATCCATCTATTACATTTTAAGTCTTATGTTTTGTTTTATCCAAATAAAAAGAAATATTTTCATCCTTATGTTTAGTTAAGTAATTATAATGTTAAGTTAAATTATAGATTTGTTTTTAATTCTAAAATTTATTTTAATTTTTTATAATCCAATTAATGTCATAATAATGAATTATATACAAAAAAAAATTATACATTTATTGTTATTCTTAAAAAACATTTCTCTTAAATTTGTTTTTAATTATGTTTTGTGTAATTATATTTAAATTAATGTTTAACACATACAAGAATTTAATATTTTAAAATTAATTCATTATTTTTAATCATAATATTAAAATTATATAATAATTATCATTTAATTTTTAATCATAATGAATTGTTATCAGGGTAAAAAAATGTGTCACTCTGGTCTGGGTTAAAAGGGTTAACAAGGGAGTTAAATAAAGTGATAATGATTCAAATATCACTAATAAAAAGAAAACTTTGATTGGTATATTTTATTTCAACATTTATATATACTGTTTTCAAAAAAATACAATTTGGTTATAGTTTTCCTTGAGAAATACTTTATTTTATTTTAATGTAAAGGGTATTTACAAGGGTTCCACTCCCCACACTTAAAAAAGGGAACATTCTCTCCTCAGTTAAACACACACCCAAATATCCATTAACACTACAATGATTTACCAAAATAATATCCCAAAACAATAATAAATTAACTATATGTTTTTTATTCTCAAAAAAAACCATCCAAGAATCTTCAATTTGTTTTTTCAATAGAGATTATTCAAGGAAAAGGTATATGTTCTTACCGAGCATTTTCAAGTTTATTTCTTCTTTAAAGTCCTCAAAAATTATATAAACATATTAAAATTATTACATAATTATATAATATAAATAAAATTTAAATTTTATTTATAGAACCATTTTATATATTCATTATAGCTAATGAAAAATGAAAAATGTCCCTCGTGTGTATGTGTGGAGTATCGCTTCCATGAGGCGATGTAATTCCTTTTTCATCACTTCCTCACATGGATGGTTACATAGATGGAATTAATGAATAAATATGATATTTATGAAATAATTAAAGTATCATTAATGATAAATCATTATCTATTTTCTATTCATTTCATCCCTTTAATGTAAAAATGCCACCCATGTATATGTGCAGAATATCGCCATTATGAATTGCGTATTTAATTTTTCATAGCCTCAATACATAGATGGTTATAAAAGGGTATTTTATTTAAAAAGATTATATATATGAAATTATTAACATTATGGGTATATTGAAACTAGGACCAAGGTGAAAGGACTAGATCCTTATAATTAAAACATGCATGATAAATAGAACAGTTAACACCTAAATAATTGATTTTAACAAATAATTATGAGTAAATGGGAATAAATAATTTATGAATAAATTATATATATAATGATATATATATATATTGATATTATATAGATGAATAATAAATATAAATATAATATATAGGATGTTTGAACATGTCTAACCAAGCGGCAATCCAAGGTATGGGTGTATCTTCTAAAATTTCTTTATTTGAGAAATGTTTTGAATTAGACACATATTTCCATTATATGGTCTATACATTACCTATTTTTAATAATATATCATGATATAATATTTAATTATTTTAACTAAATTAAAATTTCATGTTCTATCTTTCAATAGGTTTTGATTCAAGTGTTATAAAATCCATAAGGGTTCTTGGTCTCAATTTCAATTACTTGAGACAAGTTTCATGTAATGCACCAAGAATTATTTTATATGGTTTAATTACTGATATATGAATATATTTATACATATTATTTTAGTTAATTCATTTTATGTACAAAAAAAATCTTGTTCAAGATTTCATTTCCTTTTAATTCAAAAGTTACCAAATCTGTGAGGGTTTATTTTACAACGACACTTCTTATCAAAATTATTTATGTTTCCATTTCCATTAAGGGAATTTTATGTTATTTATCTCATAAAACACATATATTTTCTTATAATCTAGTTATTTATATTTTTTTCAAGTATTATTTTAATTTTTTCTCTCTTTGATACTCAAAAACATCAAGATAAAATAAATAAATAAAATCCAACCACATTTGACCTTTTTTGTGGGGAACATTTATATTTTAAATCCATATTCATTATATTTTTTCAAGAAAGATTTTTTCTATAAATAAATGATTTTCTAAGTCAAATTTATGTTAAATTTTTCATTATATTTATAATTTTAGTGAGGAATACTTTTAATTTTCTTCTAATAAGAAATTTGTTACTTCATTTACAAAAGTGTGAAAAGAATCTCTTTTTAAACATTTTTTCTGTGAACATATTTTCCCATTTTCATGAAAATTAGTAATTATTTATGTGAATTTATATGTTTTGAAGGTTTTTTAATGTATTATATATTCCCTATTATTTTATGACTTTATCAAAAAATGGATATTTTCTATAGTTTTGAAAAGGTATTTATTATACTTTTATATATTTTTATCTCGTAATTCAAATTTTCTTACATAAGTTTGGTTAATTTTAAATATTATATTATTATAATTTAATTTAAAATTAATGTTTTTAAATTCGTATTTATATCTCATAAAAATTGTTTTAGAATTGAATTTTAACTATGTTATTTTAACTAAGTTACAAAAGTTTCATGAAATTTATTTTCAAATTTATGCTTCCATTTTCCTCTCAATATTAAAAAAGAATAGGATTTAATTAAATGATTTAATTACTGATGAATTGATGGTCTCATTATTGTATATTTTATTTATTATCATGGATGTATTCTATATCAATTCTATTATTAACTTTCTCATATACCTGTAACATCCCAGGTAAATAAAGAATAAGATATTTTCATATTTATTAATATTTTTGAATTAAATATTAATTTTACTTTAAAAGGTTGGCTATATTCGATAGCGTACCTGATACGCAACAACGGGTTTCTTTGAAATCTTACGTTGCACGCTAATAATATAATATTATTATTTTAAATGGTAGTTAACTCCTAGACGTTGTATTGGCAGGAATGAATGAAACTAACTACAATATGATTATACATGATTATTAAATGTATTTAATTTATCCAATAAAAATTTACAGCCTTAAAATGTGAATGAATCTAATATTAAGCATAATTTACATTAAAAGTTCGATTTACCGCCTTTTAATGGAGTACCCTCATTAAATCTAGTTTTTGTCATTTTTATATGTTCTATTTGACCAAATAAAATTATTCTCTAGATTTGGGAGATCAAATTTTTCTTTTGGTAATTTTTTTTGTATTTTTCTGATAAAGTTCATTTTTTAATGAATAGTTAAAATATTATATTTGAATTCAAAATTTCCTTTTAATCTATTTTATTTAAATGGTTATATAATCTTTTTAATTGGTTTTAAAGTGTAATTAGAATATATTTTTTCCATTTAATCCAATTTTTGTCATTAGAACTAATTACACTTTGTGATTGGACATAAACAAGTGTCGATCTTTTGATAGTTATTTTTTCTTAAAAACATGCAATTTGTTTTAACAATGGGAATTAATTTTAAAAACAATTAATGAAACTTTTATGTTTTTAATTTTTAAAAATAAAAAACATTTTTTAATTCAGAATATCAAATAAATCATAGGCTTAATTATTGGTATTTTTTGAAAAACTTCAATTTTTGCTGAATAGTGAAACCACTTAGTAGTAGTTAAAAAACTTACTTTTTGATTTAAATGTAATTTTACCACTTCTGTGAATTGAGTTTCAAAAATCTGACATACATGGATGTTATAAAGAAATAAAATGTTGTTCATTAATATGAAAATAATTTTTGTGAATAGTAACTTTTGACTTTTATTTACCGTGGTTAAGGGTAAATAATGTAATTCAATGTTAAAAGAATACTATAATAATTCAAAATTACCTCAAAACATGTTCAAAACGTATTGGTTGAGTCATTTACGACCATGGGAATCTTTGGGTAGATTTTGGGACCCCTTTGAGAAACATGGGTGTGATAATGAAAATTTAGATTAATTAATTTAATGTAAAGACAAAATTGACATTAACAAAAATCATTTAGTATTTAATTTTTATATAGTGTTATATAAGTCATAATTTAAACTATAAATATTCATTGGAAATATAAGAGGATTTAATACATAATAGTATTAGTTTTATAATTTTTAGACATCGATTAAATTAAATTATTTATGACACAATAATGATGCAGTATTTACCTCATTAATAAATTATTTAAATAAATAAGATTATAATGATTAAAATATTATCCAAAACCTATCCAATTATGATTGGATGATTTTATTTCGACCATTAGTCATCTTATCTTCATCTTTAATTATTTTAGGACCATTAGAAACTGAATATCATTATATAATAAAATAATATTTTCACACTTTCCTAAAGAGCCCCTCCTCTCCCTTATAAAAGGAGACCATTTATATCCAGTTCCTCACACCTCTCAAGCCATTTGGCTCATCCAAACTCTACCAAATGTATCTCCCTGCATCCCTCTCTTCACCCTAGAATCCTTACCTTAGGCAGAAGGCACTTCAAGGAGTCCTTTTGGTTCAAACCAAATAAAGTTACCCAAATTAAAGGTAATAGTTTCTCTTAAATTGTTTTCGTTATTCTACTTCTCCAACCCCAAAACTCTTTTTTTCCTTTATTTTGTAACAACACCAGTATCCTCAATATACTGGTTTGTTTTAATGATAAGGATTATAACTACACATAAACACACCTCCATCTAATGGATGAAGAACATAATGTTTCTGTGGATGGAAATCTAATGCCTCACGAAATGATGATTGTTCAAGTATCTCCAACCGCATCTCATAGTGTCCATTACGACGAAACTATATTTATATATGATATATATTATGTTTATGTTTTCTTTATGCTTTTTTATTTTCCATTTATATCACGCCTTTATGGTTTCCATTATGGTTAAATACAATAATCTCATTTGAGGAAGTGCGGACTATCGCCCCCTCAAAGTGATGTGACTCGTTAATTCATTATGTGGGATGTATAAATAATGGAGTTAATGATACTATATATGATATTATACTGGAATTATAATATAACATTTTATCATTATGTTTTATTTCAATTAAAATAATAAATATAAATGAAAGTAGCATTCATGCGTACTTACGACTTACCGTCTCCATGAACGGCGCATTTCCTTTCTTACCTCTATATCTTATATACTATTATAAAAACATTTATATGCTTGATATAAATGATATATATGATATTTAAATCATGAATATAATTCTAGATATAATGAACCTTTGACCACATGAACAACATGTAATTATAATAAGTCCATTTTTTACTCAAGAACCAAATATCGACAAAACGAACGTTATTAACTTAAATGATTGCATAATGTTTATAACATGGTAATAAGTGATATAAAAGGAATAAAAATCTTGAAAAAGGTTCTTAATCAGGTATAAATTAACTTTAGTTTATTATTTAGGAGATTAAATAATGATCAAGTCAAGTCGAACCCTAGGTAAGGGAATTCGTCTCAATCTCCTTTCATTGAGGCATATTTTGTTTTAATACACAACATTATTTTATACACTGTATAAACTCCCTTGACTTTTCAAAGGGAATCATTTTCTATGAAGTATTTCACTAAATGAAAAAAATGAATGTTTCTTTTAACATAAGAGGTGACAATGACCTTTCTTCCGCCGCGAGTATTATTTGATATTTGGATTTCTCAACAAGCTGTAATGTTTTTATAAGAAAATAAATACCATATACTCTTTTATGTATTTTGGTATTGAAAATGGTTTTGATAGTTGATTTGTTATGTCAATATATTTAATTGATATATTGTGGTTGAAATGTGTTAATTTTTTCTTTCTTTTATATTTGTATTATATCTTATGATTTTATATTGGTACTTGGACATTTGACGAGTGGTTACGTGATAAACCAAATGACAGGTGGTGCTGTGAATACTAGGACAGGTGGTTACGTTACAACCTCTAATATATTGGGTATGGAAGTCGGTTGTATGGCTATTCCATTTAGTGATATGTGTGGAAGTCGACCATATGGTTATTCCATTTAAGTATGTTTATGTCCCAAGTTACCTTTATAAGTTATGTGTTCTTTATATGGGTTTTATGGTAATCTTTTGGTTACAAAAGTCTAAGTAATGATCTTTTATTTAGTAAAGAGTATTTAATACTTCATTAAGGTGAAAAGTATTACTTATGTTAAAGTATTCATGGTTTACTTATTGTTTTGAAAAACTAATAGTTTTACTTCTTTGTGTATCCCTTACTGATCTTTTTGTTCTCATCCCAAGTTTTTGAAATGTTTTTCACATGACATAATGTGGAATAGGGTCAAGGATGGGATCAAGGAAAAGTCGTGTTCTCTTAAACATGGAACTAGACATGACTTTTTATTGCAAGAGTTTATATTTTATAAAAAAATGGAAATTGTGTAGAAGTTTCTACTTTTCATTTTTTTGAGATGTAAAAGTTATGCCCTAACTCTCTAAAACATTAAACCTAAAAAGATCCTCATTGTGAATTATTCTTTTAATTCAAGATTATGTAATGTTTTAAGGTTGGGTCCTTATAGTTGGTATCATAGGTCGGGTTAGATAACTTTAGGTGTTAGGGTATTGTTAAATTAATATCCATAAAGTAATTTATGTTAATATTGAAATCATATAGCTTTTACAAATTACCATGTTGCTTCGCATAAGATATTTCTCTGTTTAGAATGGTTTTCCACAGAAAAAATAGGGCAGCTATGTGGGGAAAACATCAGGAGGATGACAAACATCCAAATCAGCAACCTGAGATGGTCGGAATCGGAACTGAATAGTTTGTTTTAGTGATGGCATAGTTGAATCAAACTATAAATGGTAGTGGTATCAATGAACGAGATCAGCCAGATCAACCACAGAGGAACATGAAAGTAGTGGGGCATTTCATGAGGCAACATCCCCCATCATTCAGAGGATCATCTGACCCTATTCTAGCTGAAGGGTGAATTAAATCACTGGAGAAGATTTTCGATGTTATGGGTTGTTCAGATCATCAAAAGGTTAGTCTCATTGTTTACCATTTTGAAGGTGAAGCTGATCAGTGGTGGTCGATGGTGAAAAATATCAGGGATAGTGAGGAGATTGATTCTCTTGTTTGGGATGAATTCAAGGAATGTTTATTGAGAAATATTTTCCAAAGGTGGTTTGTCTTAGGATGGAAAAACAATTCCTGGAATTGAGGCAGGAGGATGACTCAATGGCTCCTTATGAAGCAAAGTTCACTCGACTGGCAAGGTATGCACCAAATATCATCTGAGATCTTGATAGTAAGATAAATCTATTTTACTCAGGACTGAATCCATGATACCGAAGAGCGTTAGCCTCTCGTGATTTCAAAAGTTACAAAAATCTTGTTTGATGTGTGGAGAAGGTGGAAATGGAGTTTGTCGATGATCAAGTGTTCTTTGTAAAACAACAGAATAAGAGGTCCAGTTGGAAAAAAAGGGGAAGAATTCATCAAAGAAGCCTGGAGGTAAGGAAATTAAATATCCAACTTGTGAGAAGTGTGGTGAAAATCATCTTGGAGAATGTTTACCAAAGTTAGGAAAGTGCTTCCGGTGTGGTATGTCTAGTTATATTGCTCGTAACTATAAGAAGTATCATCAAGAAGGTAATGAAAATCCATTGGTAAGATGTTTTAAGTGTAATGAAATGGGTCATTATGCAAATGAGTGTCCAACAAAGAACTCAACCAAAGGAAAGCAGCCAGAATACAAGCAGAAAGGGGTGGTAAAATCCTTTGCAACTACTTCAGAAGATGTTGGTCCATCAAACGAAGTTGTATCAGGTACACTGTTTGTTTGTTCAGATTATTCCAATGTCTTGTTTGATTCAGGTTCTACACACACTTTCATTTCTGATAATTTTTCTAGTAAATTGGGAATTCCATCTCAAGATATGAATACAGAACTTACGGTAAAAACACCTATAGGAAATGTTGAGACAAAAAGTGAACATAAGAACATTCATGTCCTTGTGTGTTGAAATAACCTACCTGCGAAGCTTATTGTTTTTCCTTTAGTAGAGTTTGATGTTATTTTGGGCATGGATTGGCTGTCTGTTTATCATACTAGGATTGAATGCAGAGCTAAAGTGGTTTCATTTCTAAAAGATTTACAATTTGTGTACAATAATGAACCCTGGCTTTTGATAACATATCAGGAAGCTAAGAAACTAGTAAAATATGGAAATAAATGTTACCTTGATTATATAGTTGAAACTAAATGAACTTTTTAGATTAGTGATGTGCCATTGGTAAATGAGTACCTAGATGTTTTTCCAGATGAGTTGCCTGGTATTATACCTAATCGATAAGCTTAATTTTATGTTGACTTAGTTCCTGATGCTAATCCAATTTCAAAACCCCCTTATCGAATGGATCAAATTAAACTTTTAGAGTTAAAGAAACAATTGCAGGAGTTATTAGATAAAGGTTTCATTCGACCTAGAAAATCACCATGTGGTTCTCCTATCTTATTTTTTAAAAAGAAAGATGGTTCAATGAGACTTTTCATTGATTATAGAGTATTAAATAACATCACTATTAAGAACAAGTATCCTTTGCCTCATATCGATGATTTTTTTGATCAGATCCAGGGAGCTCAGTATTTTTCAAAGATATACTTGAGATCGGGGTACCATCAGTTGAAAGTGAATGAAGCAGACATTCTGAATACTGTATTTCATACTAGATATGGCCGTTATGAATTTTTAGTTATTCCTTTTGGTTTAACTAATTCACCTATTGTATTCATTGATCTTATGAATAGAATTTTCCGTGAGTTCTTGGATAATTTTGTGGTTGTGTTCATTGATGATATTTTGGTTTATTCCAAAAGTAAAGAGGAACATGAAATTAATTTAAGGGTTGTCTTATAAACCTTAAAAGAAAAGAACATTTATGGGAAATTCAGAAAGTTTGAGCTTTGGTTACAACAAATTTTTTTCCTTGGTCACATTGTTTCAAAAAATCACATAACTGTCGATCATACTAAAAAAATTGTTTTAGAATAGCCAAGACCCACAAATATAACCAAGATTCATAGTTTTCTTGGTTTGGGAGGTTATTACCGGAGGTTTGTTGAAAAATTTTCATGGTTATCTATTCCAATGACTAAGTTAAATTGAAAAGGTGTTAAGTTTATCTGGATAAAAGAATGTGATGATTGTTTTCAAGAATTGAAAAGAAGATTGGTGAATGCTCCATTTTTGGCACTGCCATCTATAAATGGTGAGTTTGTTTTCTACAGTGATTCTTCGTTGAAAGGACTTTGATGTTTCCTTATGCAGAATGATCAGTTAGTTTCTTATGATTCATGTTAGTTGAAACCTCGTGAGTTAAATTAGCCTACACATGATTTGGAATTAACTGCTGTAGTTTTTGATTTAAAAATTTTGGGGAATCACTTGTATAGATTAAAGTGTGAAATATATACTGATCATGAAAGTTTGAAGTATATATTCACTCAGAAATAATTGAACATGATATAGAGGTGATGGTTGTAATTAATCAAGGATTATGATTGCACCATCCATTACCATCTGGGAAAAGAAAATAAAGTGGCTGATTCTTTGAGTCTAAAATGTAATGCTTCATTAACCATGAAAAATTTGGAATGAGATCCTTTGTTTTTTGATTTTATAAACTTTGGAATAGAAGTTTTTAGTGCCGGAAATTATTCTATTTTGTATCAAGTGTTAGTGAGATCATCTCTATCAGATAGAATAAAGCAAGCACAGAAAGAAGACAGTGAGTTACAGAAAATGGTAGAGTTGGTTCAGAAGGGTAAGTTTCCTGATTTTAATCTTCATAATGATTGTGTATTGAGGTTTGGGAAGAGATTATCTATACCTTGTGATTCATAGTTGAAGAATGAGTTGGTATGTGAAGCTCATAGTTCTCTGTTTTCATTTCATCCTGACAGTACTAAGATGTACAGACATCTCCGTGAGTATTACTGGTCGGATGGAATGAAAAGAGATGCTGCTGATTTTACTGTGAAGTGTTTGACTTGTCGGCAGGTTAAAGCAGAGTGGCAGTTATGAAAAGGAATGCATCATCCTTTACCGGTGCTAGAGTGGAAATGGGAAAATATATCCATGGACTTCGTTGTGGGATTACCAAATACATCTTGGGGTAATAATGCAATCTGGTTTATAGTTGATCGATTGAATAAATCTGATCACTTCCTTCCTATTCGAGATACTTTTTCTCTAGATCAACTTGCTCGGTTGTATAATAAAGAGATAGTCAAGTTTCATGGTGTTCCCCTCTCCATTGTATCTGATCATGATCTCAGGTTCACATCTAATTTGTGGAAAGGCCTTCAGAAGTAGTTGGGGACTGAATTAAATTTTAGTAAAGCTTTTCACCATCAATCAGATGGGTAATCAGAACGAACAATTTAGACCTTGGAGGATATTCTACGTGCTTGTTCACTGGATTATAAGGGAAGTTTGGACCAACATCTTTCTTTAGTTGAATTTTCTTATAATAACAGTTTTCATTATAGTATACAGATGGCTTCATTTGAGGCATTATATGGAAAGCTTTGTCAAACTCCAGCTTTTTGGGATAAATTAGGTGAAAGGAAGCTGATGGGACCAGAATTGGTAGAAGAGATGGCATAAAAAGTTCAGTTGATTCAGAAGCACATGAAAACAGCTCAGAGCAGACAGAAAAGTTTTGTAGATAACCGGAGAAAAGATCATTCCTTTGAAGTAAGTGATCATGTCTTTCTCAAAGTTTCTCCATGGAAAAGTGTGATGTGTTTTGGTAAGAAGGGAAAGTTTAGTTCGAGGTTCATTGGACCTTATGAAATTCGGGAGAAAGTTGGATATGTTGCATATAGGGTGGATTTACCTCCAAGTTTATCCCAGGTACACAATTTTTTTCATGTTTCCATATTGAGAAATTATATCTCAGATCCATCTCATGTTTTGAGCCCAGAAGTAGTTCAGTTGGAAGAGAATCTCTCTTATGAAGAACAAGCAGTCTAGATTCTTGACCGTAGAAAGCAAGGGTGGTAGGATAAGGTAATTCACCAGGTAAAGGCTTTGTGGAAAAACCATATGGTTTAATAGGCAACGTGGGAATTTGAAAATTCTATGTGGGATAAATACCCCCACTTATTTTGATAAATGAATAAAAATTGTGAGGATGCAATTTCCAAAAGGGGGAAGGATGTAAAATCCCAGGTAAATAAAGAATAATAGATTTTCATATTTATTAATAGTTGTGAATTAAATATTAATTTTACTTTAAAGGGGTTTCTATGTTCGATAGCGTACCCGATACGCAACAACGGGTTTCTTTGAAATCTTACGTTGCATACTAATAATATAATATTATTATTTTAAATGGTAGTTAACTCCTAGAAGTTGTATTGGCAGGAGTGAAAAAAACTAACTATAATATGATTATACATGATTGTTAAATGTATTTAATTTATCCAATAAAATTTTAGAGGCTTAAAATTTAAATGACTCTAATTTTAAGCATAATTTACATTAAAAGGCTGATTTACCGCCTTTTAATGACGAACCCTCATTAAATCTAGTTTTGGTCATCTTTATATGTTCTATTTGACCAAATAAAATTATTTTTTTATATTTGGGAAATAAAATTTTACTTTGGGTAATTGTTTTTGTATTTTTCTGATAAAGTTCATTTTTAATGAATAGTGAAAATATTGTATTTTAATTCAATAGTTCATTTTAATATAATTTATTTATATGGTTATATTATCTTTTTAATTTGTTTTAAATTGTAATTAGAATATATTTTTAACCTTTAATCCAATTTTGGTCCTTGGAACTAATTTTACTTTGAGATTGGACATAAACTAGTGTCGATCTTTTGATAGTTATTGTTTCTTAAAAACACGCTATTTGTTTTAACAATGGGAATTAATTTTAAAATTAATTAATGAAACTTTTATGTTTTTAATTTGGAAAAATAAACATCATTTTTTAATTCATAATATCAAATAAATCTTAGGCTGAATTTTTGGTATTTTTCTGAAAAACTTGAATTTTTGATGAATAGTGAAACCACTTAGTAGTAGTTAAAAAAATGCCTTTTGATTTAAATGAAATTTTACCACTTTTGTGAATTGAATTTCAAAAATCTGACATACATGTTTGTTATCAATAAGTAAAATGTGGTTCATTAAAATGAAAATAATTTTTGATGAATTGTAACTTTTGACTTTGATTTACTGAGGTTAAAGGTAAATAAGTTAATTCAAGGTTAAAAGAATATTATAATAATTCCAAATTACCTTAACCCTTGTCCAAACCTTATTGTTTGAGTATTTACGACCATGGGAATCTTTTGGTCGATTTTGGGACCCCTTTGATCCACTTTCAAGTGATAATAACAATTTAGATTAATTAATTTAATGTAAAGACAAAAGGAGACCATTTCTATCCAATTCCTCACACCTCTCAAGCCATTTGGCTCATCCAACCTCTACCCAATTAATCTCCCTACATCCCTCTCCTCCTCCTAGAAGCACTACCTTAGGAAAAATGCACTTCAAGAAGTCCTTTTGGTTCAAACCAAAGGAAGTTACCCAAATTAAAGGTAACATTTTCTCTTATATTTTTTTCTTTTATTCTACTTATCCCAACCCTAAACTCTTTTGGTTCCTTTCTTTTGTAAAAAAACCATTATCCTCAATATACTAGGATATTGTTATGAGAATTATTCTAACTATACATACACACACCTCCATCTAATGGATAAATAACATAATGTTTCCGTGGATGGCAATCTAATACCTCATGAAACGGTGATTGTTCAAATATCTCCAACCACCTCTCATGGTGGCCATTATGATGGAACTGTATTTATATATGATATATATTATGTTTTTGTTTTCTTTATTCTTCTGTATTTTCCATTTATATCATGCCTTTATGGTTTCCATAGTGGGTAAATATGATAATCTCATTTGAGGAAGTGCGGACTACCGCCCCCTCAAAGTGATGTCACTCGTTAATGCCTTATGTGGGATGTATAAAGGATGGAGTTAATGATACTATATATGATATAATACTGGAATTATAATATACCTATGTATCATTATGTTTTATTTCCATTAGAATAAGAAATATAAATGAAAGTAGTGTTCATGCGTACGTACGGCTTACCGTCTCCATGAACAGTGCATTTCATTTCTTACCTCTAAATCTTATGTAATATTATAAAAACATGTATATGATGGATATATATGATATATATGATATCTAAATCAAGAATATAATTCTGGATATAATTATCCTTTGACCACATGAACAACATGTAATTATAAGAAGTCCATTTTTGACTCAAGTACCAAATACCGAAAAAAATGAACGTTATTAACTTAAATGATTGCATAATGTTTATAACATGGTAATAAGTGATATAAAAGGAATAATAAACATGAAAAGGGTTCTTAAGCAAGTAGAAATTAACTTTAGTTTATTATTCATGAGATTAAATAACAATCGAGTCAAGTCGGACATGAGGTAAGGGACTTCGTCTCAATCTCCTTTCATTGAGGCATATTTTGTTTTAATACACAACTTTCTTTCATACGCTGTATAAACACACTTGAATTTTCAATGGGAATCTATTTCTACAAAGCATTTTACTAAACAACAAAAATTAATGCTTCTTTTAACGTAAGTGGTGACAATGACCTTTCCTCCACCGTGAGTATTATTTTATCTTTGGCTTCCTCAACAAGACGTAATGTTTTTATAAGAAAATAAATACCATATACTCTTTTATTTATTTTGGTATTGAAAATGCTTTTGATAGTGAATTTTTTATGTCAATATATTTAATTGATATATTGTGGTTGAAATGTGGAAATGTTTTCTTTACTTTATATTTGTTTTATGTCTTATGATTTTATATGGGTACTTTGACATTTGACGGGTTGTTACCTGATAAACCAAATGTCTGGTGGTGCCGTGAATACCAGGATGGGTGGTTATGTTATAACCTCCAATGCATTGTGTATGGAAGTCGGCCATATAGTTATTACATTTAGTGATATGTGTGGAAGTCAACCATATGGTTATTCCATTTAAGTATGTTTATGTCCCAAGTTACCTTTATAAGTTATGTGTTCTTTATATGGGTTTTATGGAAATCTTTTGGTTACAAAAGGGTAAGTAATGATATTTTATTCAGTAAAGAGTATTTACTACTTCATAAAAGGGGAAAAGTATTAATTATGTTAAAGTATTCATTGTTTACTTGTTGTTTTGAAAAACTAACAGTTTTACTTCATTGTGTATACCTTACTGTGCTTTTTGTGCTCTTCCCTTGTTTTTGAAATGTTTTTCACAGGACATATTGTTGAATAGGGTCAAGGATGGGATCAAGGAAAAGTTGTGTTGTCTTAAACATGGAACTAGACATGACTCTCTCTTTTTTGAAAGAGTTTATATTTTATAAAAAAATGGAAATTGTATAGAAGTGTCTACTTTGTATTTTTTTTTGAGATGTAATATTTATGGCCTAACTCTCTAAAACTATAAACCTAAAAAGATCTTCAATGTGAATTATTTGTTTAATTCAAGATTATGTAATGTTTTAAGGACGGGTCCCTATAATACCCATTAATCTATATAGTGTAAACACCCTGTATTTTATAAATTGGATTGGGGGTGTTTACCAAGAATGATTTCACATTTATTGGATAGAGAAACATTTAGATCCATTTAATTTTTAGTTATATACATATTGTGACACAAGATTTTCAAACATAAATATTACATCTTTTTCGATAAATATTTAATATAAAACATTATGATCTATTCCAAAATAGTAATGTTTTAGTGTCTTTGATATACAATAAAATATTATTTAGATATATTCTTCATCCTCTATAATAATTTCATTCTCACTTTGCACCCTTCTAGACATACCCTAATTAAAACATTTCATCATAACGAGGGGAAATGAAACATAATAAAGTATGATCCTAGTTTCCCAATAAGGGTATACGAGGGAGATATCAATTGTTGATAATATAAAACAATAAGATAATCACAAGGGTATGAGATCATGACCATAACTTATAAAGCATGTTCCCAATATTTCATAGATTATAAACAATATTCATGGAATAAAACATTATCATTTTAAACCCCATGAATCTTAAGAATGAGGAATCATTATAAATCAACAATGAACTAAAGGTTAGATTATAAAAATTGAAATATTTTATAATAGTGTGTCACCCCCACAGGTATATGAACCATTTCATATGTTATGGCTAACTACCAAGGCCATGAAATCATGGGGTATTTAGCATCAAACCCCATTACCCATACCATAACGAATCATGAATCCTCACATGTTTCCCATAGTGGATAAATCATATCAATTTTCATCTCTTAGTGGATAAATCATGTCAACTTGCATCCCATATTAATCTAATGAGATATAAAACATTACCCAATGCATTGGTGGGATATATAATTCTTGTACCACTCAGTTTTTTAGGAAAACCATAGATATTTGATCCCCAAGATCATAAATCATTCATAATATCATCATAACACAAATCATGGAAACAATATGGGTTTCATAAAACTTTTATAATTTCATATCCCATTGAAAATAAATGAGATTCATAAACATCTCATTATCATAATCCTAAACCATATAAATAAATAATAAGGATGGTATCATTGGATAATAACCCCAATAAATCATATTTATCATCTAAGGATATTATCATAGATGACAATTCATTTAAAATATTTCCAAAATATTTCTTGATGGAAATACCCTTTTTATTTTTAAATCACTTATTTAAAATATGAAAATCTCCTAAATATTAAGGAAATATTTTATTTCAAAATAACCTTGTAAAATTATAGACTAAACTTCAAATAATTGGGTAGTAATTTTCTGATATCCCCATGGGGAACTATTAATTCCCTATAAGTCTATGAAAAAAATTATAAAACTCAAACTATACTACTCGATTAATAAAAAGGTTGGTACGATAGTAGTTTCAGGTCAAACCCAGAGGGTTGGAGAAATTTTTTTTATTAGGTTTTCAAAAATATTTAATCTTATTTGATTAAGTAAGGAGGTAGGAAAAGATGGGTTTGATTGAAAAATGAGAGTAAGGATAAAATAAGATTGATTAGTTTATGATTAGATTTGGAAAGCATACTAGGATTTTTTATTTCTAGGATTATGTGAAATTGGATTTAATAAAATTATTTGATTCATAAGTGGTATTGGATTAGAGATAAGGAATTTCTAATTGTCATGGAATCCCCTTCACAACACCAAAATACTCTATCTCCCTTGGTCTAAAAATTTAGGGTGTTATTGAATCATTTTTTTATCGATACCTTATTTAAACCTAATTTCCTCTAAAGTTTAAAATGGTCATTCCTTATTAAGATTTTTCATTTGAATAATTTTAGTATTTTGTTTAATTAAATTATCAAAGGTCATGTTAAAATAAAAAGAACCATATTGGAAGATGTGGATAGAAATCATGAAAAACCCGAATACATGAATAATAAATTCAAGGTCCCTTTCCCCATCTATTTACATCACCCTATAACATGGTAGGATTAACTCATAATATTAGTCATTATAGGTTTATTTGGAAAGGGAAAATATAATAAATACTTAATGAAAATAGAGATGACTTGGGGAGGAACCTACGTAATGCAGCTTCTCGCTCCAAGCTTGTATCTCTGAATCGAAATTCCTATATTTTAGTAGGTAGATCTTATATTTGTTGGTTTCATATAGGCTCTATCCAACCAATTTCATGATGTGTAATTTTTTTAGACATCGTATAATCCTGATCCCATTTTTCCTCTGTGATTTCGGAATCTTTGTGAATCTCGCATGAATCTCACTTAAAGATTTGAAAAATTCACTTCGTTCACGATGTGTAACAATGACTCATGATGTGTAACTAACTTTCATAGTGTATAATCTTTTCAAAACATGGAATTTTTTGAATAAAAAATTTACACAATATATAATTTTTAATCATGTCATGTAATGGCTTTACGGCTTGAAACTCTTCACGGCTTTGCTTTACGGTTTGCGGCATATTGTGAAATGATACTACACATCATGTAATGATGTTTCACGATGTGTAATTCATTTTTTCCCCCAAAAACCACATTTTTTTCTTGTTTATGCATTTTTTTTCTTTAAAATATCCCCATTATCATCCTAAAAAATCCTTTATTGCACCATGAGTGAAGCTTGTGGGGTGAATTTTGTTTTTGCTCCAAAAATTTTCTCTTTTCAATCCTTATCTGAAAAGTCATTATATCCTGTCATAAAACACAAAAAAATTAAATTATCCATAATTTGGAAATAATATTAATTTAAATAAACAAATAAATTAATTAAGACACTATAAAATGTTTTCATGAAATACACTTATCATGTAGTCAAGAAATTATCTTTATCCCATGTATGAAAGGACAAATATTCCTTTAAAATTTTTGATATAAAGTCAAAAGTGCCTCATTTAGAAAACAAAAAGAATATTAATTTTAAACTATTTTGTAAAAATAAATAATGTGTAAAAATTAAATTAAAAAATAATATGATAATAGTAAAAAAAATCTTGAATTTTTTTTTATAAATCATGGACATAGAAGAAAAAGGATTTTCCACTAAAGAGAGAAATAAGTTAAATTTTCCTTAAAACCATACATTTAATATCATGAGTAATTAGAGTGATAAAAATGAAAGGGAAACATTTATGTCCTATAAAAAACCATAATAGAAAAAAAATTATTTTATTTATAAAATAAGGGCCATAACATTTCCTCAATGAAAATTTAAATAGAAATAATCTCAAACAAAATGGGATTGATCCATAAATCTCTAAATGATTTGGTAACTTTTGAATTATAATCCCCATGAAATAAAAAAAGAAAATGAAAATTTAAATATCAATATAATAAGGATGTTATTTATATAACATGTAAAAAAAAATTCATATACACTTCATAAATTATGATAGGTTTATAACATAACATATATCCTAAAGAAGACAATTTGAGATGATAAACTCTTACCTCATGTTTGACTTGCTTCCAAGGTGCTCTTACCTCCTATATAATAAATTTAAATTTATTATAATTAAATACCAAAATCATGTAAATACTTATAATATCATATATTATCCACTTATAATATTTTAATACCCATTTATTAATAATTAATTATTAAAATTATAGTATCTAGCTGTTAACTATTTTTTCAAGAGAATTCTGTTTTGGTTGTTATGGTACATGTACTTTTATCATGGTTAAAAAATAAAAATAATTTTAATAATTGTATAAATATAATATATATTCATTATATATATATTTATATTCATCCAAAAATGTAGAGATAGAAAAATAAATTTCATTATTCATGGAGATGGTGGACTTTACGTACACATGGACATTATTTGCACTTTTCAACAGATGGAATGAATGAATGGTAAATAATTAACCCATATATAATTATTATTCTACATATATAAAATATATATTTATTAAATAAATCTTTATTACCATCCATGTAAATAATAGATGAAAAATAGATCACATCGCTTCGTGGCGGTGGAACACGAATGCATGAATGATGTTGTTATTTTCCAACATATTGGAATTTAAGAAGGTAGATATGATATTATGATTACAAAATATAATTATGTCAAAAAAAATAATATATATTAAATTATTTATGTATTTATAATCATCCAATTAAATTTTTAATGTAAAAAATCTCCATTTTGTAGATACGGTAATTTGTATGTACGAACGAGAGATGTTTTCACTTTTCATTGGATGAAAAAGAGTTGAAAATAGTTTTACCAAAATAATAATAAAATGTTATTATATTTATGATCATGGATTTATTATTTTATTATGGGAACAATAGATTTAGTTAAAGTATAAAAATAATTAAATTTGAAAGATTCGGTAAAGATGGTTACCTTTTCTTCGGTGGGTTTCTTTTAGATCCTTTATTAAGGACCCCTGTAATAGAATTTTAAGAAGTCAAGAAACTCTAATTAAATAATTATTAATTTTAAAATATAATTGGGTAGGTTTTAATAAATCTAAAATGATCAAATTGTGATATGAATAGAGGAGAATTGGATCCCTTTTATATGTGATGAGAGGGAACTCTTGGAAGTATTTAAACTGCTAAATTTAAATAAATTAATTTACTATTTTAGGAAGCTCTAAACTTATATATTTTTAATATTTAGTGAGTATGATTATAAATATTTTCATAATTTTTTTTTTACAATTTTAGGTTATGTTTTTACCCATATCTCTTTGTTTTAACCCTTTGTTACCCCTTTTCACAATTACCACAATATCAATGTTTTTGACTCTTCAATGGTTAAGAATGTTACCATAAAAATAAAAAGTTACCAATAAATGAGCCATGGATGATATTTTAAATCATATAACATTAAATTTTATAAATATATTATTTTTATTAATTTTATATCATTTAATATTATATTGTTTATTATAAAATATCATTAATATTTTTTTTGTAAATACATGAAATGTTATAATATAATATGTCTCTAACTCTTGTAAAATTATTTCAAAACGAAAAGGACTCAAAAAAAGGATTATAGGGTCTTATTATAGTTACCCAATCAAATTTTTATGGGTTTTGATTTCATTTTATATTTTATCTTTGGAATTAATGCTATGGTTAACCAATTTTAACCTTAACTATGGTAAGGAATTTTTCAATATTAAAGGGATCTGATTTTACTTATAAGGTGAAAATTAGAACATAAATGGAAAATAGATGAAATATTTTTACATTTATCATAATAAATGTAATATTTCATGATTTTATGACTTTTAAATAATTTTATAAAATATTATTTAACATAAAATGTTATTAATGTCATTTTAAGAACTATTTGTTTTATTTGACTTTGAAAAAAACTTGTAAAAAATATAATTATAATATAAGCCTTTATAAAAAATAAAATATGTTATATTTATCTAAAAATTTCATGGGAAACATTAAATCCCCCAAAAAAATTAATTTTAGAGATTTTAAAATTATTCACTATATTTTTCTACTAATTTCACAAGTACCGATTCGGTATTGCATAAGAACTTAAGTTAATTTATTCATCACTAAATATTAAAAATAAATAATGATGATAAAAATTATTACATTTAAAATAAATATTTATAACCAAACATAATTTTTCTTTATCCATCCCACAAAATGTTCTGGTCATTAAAAGTAAGAGACTGATATTATTACTTTATATTTACTTAAAATAATATATAAGTTGTTTTCAAAGAAAATTGAGACAAATTTGATATAAATTAGACTATTTTAAGTGTATGGTATGACCCCATTCATTAAATTGATCAAATACAAGTGTTATGGTTATATTTAGTCTTTAAAATATTACTTTTGACATTAATTACCCAATTTGCTCTTATCAAAGTGATAATATTTACTATGGGTACTATTCATAATGACTAAAAATAAAATGGAAATGTTTATAAAATTTTAACCTCCTAATTCTAAATAGGAAACTCGTTTTTCAAGATCCAATTTCTAAAAGTGTAATAAATCTTTTTTAATATAAATTAATAAATCACAACAAAAATATTTGTAAGAGAAACATGTTTTGAATCCCAAAAATGAATGTATTCGAAATTCATGAATAATTTTAATTACTATGTAATTAACTATTTTATATATAATTAAATAATTCTTTTGGTACTTTATAATCAAATTCAAATCCTAATGATAATTTTAAATTAAAATAAAACATGGTTTTACAAAAATCTGTATTTTTCACTATTTTCTGAAAAATCCTTCTTTGAGGAAAATACCAAACATTCACCTTAATATATTTTTGATATTTCGAATTAAAAAATTAATATCATTTTTTTTAAAAAAAAATTCTAAAAGTGGTAGAAATTAATTATAACTTCCACACACAAAAATGAAATAGAAATCATTTTTGAAACATAAAATGGCTTCAGAAAAAATTGAGTTCTAATTTCCTAAAAAATATTAAATAAATCTATATTTTTAGGAGTACTATAAATATATTTCATAGGGTTTTTATTCATTTTCAAACCCAAAAATTCAATTTCAATGTCCCATTAAAATAATAATATTTTTATAATACATACCATTTCACTTAAAGCTTGGTATTTCATGTTAAGAAATCTATAGAAATTATTATTCTTTTAAAATAAATGTTTGGGTTGTTACATTACCACCTAAATAAATTAGACCTCTAAATTTTATCTTGATCACAATAATCAATGGTTTGAAATTTAAAAATACCTTTATTGAAAACTCACATCATAAAAATTGTTAACAAAACTTCCTTAAAAAAAGAGGGAAAGGTATATACAAAGGTCATCTAGAATAACACATAATTATGTTTTCAAATAAAATAAAACTACTGATAAGTGAAAACATACACGAATTAATATCCAAATAAGGATGGATAGTGATAAACAAAACAATTATGAGAAAGTTAAAAAGCAAAAACCATAATTTAGTGAGGGGTGAAAAGACAATCAATTCATAATAAATGAAGGAAGAATGATAAAATATATATTTCAAGATCATTTTTCTAAAGTTTTGGGATTCATTTACTATAAATTTATAGAACAAAATAAAATTTACTTACTTGATTTTAATCCATTTCTTAATCACAAATTCATCCATGGGCTGTGATTTGATGAACTTCCACTTTATCTCTTATTCCGAGATGAATTTTTCATGTGTGAAACACTAAAATTAACTTTAAATGGATCATAAGATCCATAAAAAGTAATTCCTTATTTATCTAAATATTTAACAAAACCAAACTGGTTATCACAAGTTATGTAATATAATACATTAATCTATAAAACCTCAACAATAACCCCAAAAGTTCAACATAATACATTCCATAAATAATAAACCTTAAGACTCCTCTAAAATATGTCTGTCCAAATTCCAAAATATAAAAATATAAATTATTTGATCAAAAAAATTACAATATAAACTATAATATTTATCCCCTTGCAACAATAAGTTACTCACATTATCACCTACCAATCATGTGAATAAATTGATCATATATTCTCTTAAATAATATAAATAACCTGAATCACCTTAAAATCTCAATGAAAACATATATCCTTCCAAAAATTAATGAAATACTTATTAATCATATAAAATCATAGACTATTGAGTATATTCCATAAATCCCAAATCAATTTATCATCAGATCACTAACCAATTTCAATTTCACCAATATTATCCAATTCATTTTATCAATTTCAATCATCTCTTTATCTCACCTAAAAATTATTATCCCTATACTGGGTATATATTAAGGGTTATATTTCACTAAGTTGTGTGTTTTTGAAAGATATATCCTTACCAATAAATATATTTTCTGAATAATCAGTATCATTCAACATATTATTGAAAATTACAAATGAAATAATAATGTAGAAAATACCTTAGATGTTTCATGATTTTTATAACAAAAATTCTATTGACATATATAATTTTAAAATATAATTATAAAATATCAATACATAAACACTTAAATCCATTAACATTAATGATTTAAATAAATATATGTACTTCCTTGGTATAGGAGTTAACCTTTAGAAGAGGGAACTTACTTGAATAATGAATAGGTTCCCCGTATTTGAGATAACAAACTATAAATGAATCCAAATAATGAAATTTACTTCCCTTCATCAAACTCCTCATTTTTCCTTGATAATTAATTTCTCTATTCACTTATTTTTAACATATAAAACATTTTCATGTTCCTTTGCGACATTATCTTGGGTGTATCTTTCCACATTTTAGATATGAAGAAATTGAGGCTTCATTCCATCATGGTCTTCACCACTCGAGCTCTCAACGAACTCTATTCACGTCTTATTTTTTGATTCCAATAGTTTTTTAAGGTATAGGTTATTAGTAAAAATTCATTAAAAATGATTATACATAATAAAAATATATTTATCTTTAATAATAATCTTATTTGGTCTCTCAGAATCACTGCATTGTTCATCATATTTCAAGTTAACATGATTCCTCCTAGTTTTGTCAACTAACTAAAACCAAAAATCCTGGTGTGGGAATCAGTAATCATAATCATGAAAAATAATTTATAGGATGTCCAAATAATGACACATTATTTTAAATCTATTAAAACTTAGGTTTAACCTAGTTTATCAAATATCATCATTTTTTAAATCCATAATAATATCTGAAAAATAAAATGTGAATTAACCTAATTATATTATATGGGATTGTCATACTAGGTGTGAAGTAAGGTCACACTCACCATAAGCCATATCGATGATCTATATATACTTGAACAAATCTATTTAAGGTTATTACCCCTAGAAGAATATATAACAATACAACATATTCCTGAATTATCTAGATATGGATGTTTTTCTATTAAAACTAAAAAATCTATTACTTGAATAATCTTTACGATGTTATCCTATACTTGATCTAATACCTAGTATTTTGACCAAATATATCTTACCAAAATCACAAAATATTGAATAAATCCTTCTCTAATACCAAATATAGAGACATTATCAATTCATACATATATATTATATCTTTTCATATGAATATTCAATACATAACATTGTGATCCATGTTAGAACTATAATGGTTCAGTGTCTTTGGAGAATAAATAAAAAACATATTATTTAGGTATATTATTTGTCATATCCCATAAGTTCCTTCTCAATTTTTACCCTTATTGACCTTCCCTAGTTAAAACCATTATTCAAAACCTGTGTAAAGGAAACATAAGAATGGTTGAGCTTAAATTATCGGTAAGGGTAAACATGGGAAATATCAACTGATGATCATATGAAAGAATATAATAATAATAAGGTTATGACATCATTACCATAACTTATAAATTTGATACCCAAAATATGAAAAATTATAATCATGTTTCATGGAATAAAATTTTTTCAATTCAAAAAACATGAATCATAAATGTTTGTAATCATCATAAATCAATCATAAACTATTAGTTCATATCATATGCATGAAAAAAAATTCATAATAGTGTGGCTCTATCATATGAATAAGAACAATTTCATATTTTAAGGTTAAATATAGAGACCATAAAATCATAGTGGATCGGGCATCAGTACATGATTACCATATCATAACGGAGTAGTCATCATGTCCCATTTCCCATTATAGATCAAGTATACCAACTATCATCTTATAGTGGATCAAGAATATCAACTTACATCCCATAATTATCTCATGAGATATAAAACATTACCTAATGTATTAGATAGATATATAATTATATAAAAACCAATAAAATCATGAAAACTATACATATATGTAACACAAAATCATAAACCATTCATCATATCATCAAAACATAACCTATGGAAAGAATACTGGTTTCATAAACCTTTTATCATTTCATCATATCATAAATCATGGAGAATAAATGGGTTCTGTAAACATCTCATAATAATAATAATAAACCATATAGATAAAAAATAAGGATGGTTTCATTGGATAATATACCTAATAAATCATAATTAACAACAAATGATGTTATAAAAGATGAAAATATTATTAAAAGATCACTGAATTATTTCTTGAGGAAAATACACTTTTCATTTTGAAATCAATTCTCTGAAATCTAAACAAATAAGATATTAAGGAAAAAAATTATTTGACATTAACCATGGATATTTTTAATATAAGATTCAAATCATTGATATGTCATTATGGTGGGAAATTATATCCCTTCCATGTGTATTAAAATAAATATTTCTTTTAAGTTTTTGGAACAAAGCTAAAAGTGCCTCATTTAGAAAATGAAAAGTAGATTCCTTTTAAAACATTTTGTAAAAATTAAATTATGGGAAAAATGATTTTAAAAAATCATAGGATAATATTAAAAACATTCATGAAAATATTTTTAAAACCATTTAAATTGAATAAAAAGTATTTTTGATCAAAGAGATAAATAAAGTCAATTTTTCTTAAAAACATTCTTGGACTCTCTTAAATGAAGAAAATGAAATAGAAACAAGTATTTTATATAAATAACCATAGGAGAATAAAAAATTAATGGTATTTATTAGATATGTATTATATAAGTTCCTCAATTTAAATTCAAGCATAAATAATCCTGAATAAAATAGGATAGAGACGTAAATCCCTTATTAATTTGGTAACTTTTGAATCATAATCTCCATGAAAGAGTAAATTAAATGAAACATTAAATATTATTATCATAATTATATTAATCATATAACATGTAAAAATTTATTTATATACACCTCATAAATTAGGTAGGTGTACAACATAACATTTTTCCCAATGAACACAATTTTAGATGGTAAACCCTTACCGCAAGTTCAACTTTCTTGGAAAGTGATCTAATATCATGTATAATAAATTTACATTTATTATAATTATATATTAGAATAATTTAATTACTTATAATATCATATATGTTCCACTAATATCTTTTCAACACCCATTTATTAAAAAATTCCATATTAAAATCACTGTTTTCGGGTGTTAACTATCTTGTTTTTTCAAGGGGATCTTGGTTTGGTAGAACTAATAATTGTACATTAATCATGGATAAATATTATAAAAAATGATATAAATGGAATAAATATCAAATATATTTATTATTTATATATTTTTAGTCATTCATAAAATATATATATAGAAAAATTAATTACATTGTTCATAGAGATGATTAGTCACACATAAGAATAAACCTTATTTTCACTTTTCAATAGATGGAATGAAATAAATTTATATAATAATTCACCATTTAATAATTATTATATATAATATATTATATATATACATTAAATATATAATTATTACCTTCCATGTAAATCATAAATGAAAAACAGATCACATCTTTTTGTAGAGGTGGTTATCCACACGTACACGAGATCGACATTATCAAATTCCAACAAATTATAAAGTAAGAAGATCATTATGATATGGTTATTAAATAATCATAATTATCCCATAAATATCATAAATCTTTATTATTTAAATCATTATAACCATCCAAATAAATTGATTATAAAAAAAATAAATTTCACATCTATGTGGAGACAGTAAGTCGTACATACGAACAAGTAATGTTATTGCTTTTAGTAGGATGAAAAAGAGTTGTAAAATGGTTGTACCATCGTCATAATAACATTTAAATATAATTATAATATATTATATATTATTTTATTATGTTTTAAATAGATTTAGATAAATTATAAGAAAAACTTAATTTGAAAGAGTCAGCAAAGATGATTACCACTTCTTCGGTAGAATTCCTTCAGATACCTTCTTAAGGACCCTTGGAATGGTCATTTAAGAACAATGGAACCTATAATTCATGTATAGGGAATTTTATAAGAAAATGTTTCATGTTTGGGTCTAGATATATGGCTCAAAGGGTGTGAGGAAGAGAGGGGAGTAGGTTTCTTTTTATATATGAGGAGAGGGGCACTATTGGAATTACTTAAAGTATTAAATTAATACAAATTAATATTTATGATCATATATATCCAAATTGATATACTTCACATATATAGTTATTATTATTAAAAAAACTCTCATAAAATAAAATTTGGACAAGTTTAGGTGATCTATTCACCCCTTTCTCTTTGTTTTAACCCCCCATTACCCCTTTTAACAATTTCCACAACATCAAAGTTTTTTTACTATTTAAGGGTCAAGAATGATATCATAAAAAAGAAAAGTGACTCATAAATGGATAATGGTTTATATTTTTAATAGTAACCCATTAACTTAGTTGAATATTGTATTTTTATGAAATTTAAATCATTTAATAAAATATTGTTTATTACAAAATATTATTAATGTCATTTGGAGAGATACAGGGAATATTATAATATAATATGTATCTAACTCATGTATAATTACTACAAAATGACATATATTTGAATATAAGGAGAATATAGTATCAATATAAATACCCATTAAATTTTGTTTGGTTTTGGTATCATTTTATACCATTTCTTTTATATTAACGAATTGGTTAACTAATTTTAACCTTAATTGTATTAATGGATATTTCAATATTAAAGGGTTATAATTTTACAAATAAAGTGAAATATAGATCATTAATGTTAAATGGATGGTATTTTAGAATATTTATCATACTAGTTATCATCCAACAATATTTTTAGGATTTTTAAATAATATAATAAAATATTATTAATATAAATACTAATAACTTCATTTTAAGAACAATTCACATAATTTGACTTTGAAAACAACATTAATAAAATATATTTCAAATGTAAACATTTTAAATATATTTAATATGTTAAATTTATATTAAAATTCCATTTTATACATTAAATATAAAAAAATAGTAATTTTAGAGTTTTTAAAATTATTTACTTGATTTTTATACTACTTGTATAGGCACTAAGTCAATGTTACATAAGCATTTAAGGAAATTATTACATATCTATAAATTATAAGTAAATTAAAATGAGAAAAAATAATTTATATTTCAAATAATCATTTATAACTGAATATATATTTTCTATCCCTATCATAATATTTTATTGATATTAAAAGCAAGATAGGGAAGTTTTTAACATTTTATTTACTTTAAATAATATATGTCATTTTCAAAGTATAATAGAAACAAAATACCATAAATTAAAATATTAGATGAGTATGGTTGATCCCCACTCATAAAATGGATTAATGATAGGTTTTAGAGTTATTTTTAGTCTTTATCATATTGTTCTTAACCTTAATTCCCAATTTACACTTATAGAGGTGACAATATTTACTAATGTTTCTATTTATAATGACCAAACATAAAATGGACATATTTATAAAATTTGAGCCTCCTAATTGAAAATATGAAACCCATTTTTCTTGTTTCAATTTCACTAAGTGAAATAAATAAATTTTAATATAAATTCCTAAAATGTAATCAAAAACATTTTTTAGAAAAATATATTTTTAACACCAATATTGAACATATAACAAAATCATGTATAATTTTGATTTATATGAAATTAATTAGATTATATATAATCATAGAATAATTTTTTTACTTTATGATTAGAATTTAAATCATAAAAATACTTTTAAATGAAAATAAAAGATAGTTTTACACAAATCTATATTGTTACTATTCACTGAAAAATAAATCTTTTTATAAAAATCTCAGATTTTCACCATAAGTTCATTTTGATATGATTATTTAAAATATTAAATTCATTTCATAACATTATATTTATAAAAAAAATTAAATTAATTATAATTACAACACACAAAATATAATAAAAAATTTTTTTGAAAAAAATGAATTTTTTGAAGCACAAAATAACCTTACTAAAATTTGAGTTCTTATTTAATAATAATTGTCAATTTCATTTGTATTGAGTAAGACTACTATACATATATTTTATACTATGTTTATTCATATTCTTACCCAAAAATTCAAAAACTATGTCACATTTAAATAATAGTATTTTTATAATACATCTCAATTTTCATAAAGATTAGTATGGCATTTAAGCAAGATATCATGCTTATTATTCTTTTAAACTAAATTTTCAATGTGTTGCAATACAAATGACTGTTTATTTATAAACCAAGTTGATTATATACTGAGGGATATTTATATATTGTATATTTTATTCAATATGGATGAGGAAGAGGCAATATAGATTCCCCCATCCCTGTGGGATGGCATTAACTTGGTTCTTCAACCATCATATTCTAGAAATTTTCTAACATTGATTATCTAATGGGTGGTGGTGGTGGTAAAAATTCACATATCCATGAAGTCTATGATTTCTCTTATAATTTTGTATAGGTAGTATTTATCATGGCCTTATTTTTTCCCTTTACCCGAGAATGGGCTGGGGGTGGTTCCTTTTCTTTACATTATTTGCTCATCATTGAGGGTTATTCTATGTTTCCAATATATTATTACCTTATATTGTATGCCTATTAATATTTATATTTTTCTTTATGCAGGATCCCATTGGTGGCTTTCTCCCTTTTAGTACACTTCATTTGGTCC
The DNA here is from genome assembly GCA_963277665.1 of Viscum album. Classification (NCBI taxonomy): domain Eukaryota; kingdom Viridiplantae; phylum Streptophyta; class Magnoliopsida; order Santalales; family Viscaceae; genus Viscum; species Viscum album. The sequence goes on along the minus strand of OY728143.1, from coordinate 951,915,430 downwards.
TTAGGAATAAAATTATTCCATTGAACAGACCAGTTGGAATATAAAGACTCTAAGCCTGAGACTTGGTAAAAGGAGATAAAATTACATGTTGTTATCCTTGTGGAACTAGGATGAATATAAACGGGATGAATTTTAAGGTTTCATCTTCTCCACACCCTTTGATACAAACATTGGATGGATTCATCCTTGATTAATGTAAAGTACCTTCATGCTCCAGAGATAAACCAATTATAAGTCTCCACATTTCTTTCCTAACATTGAATGTTGTGTTGATGAGAGGGAATATAAGTCAATTTTGTATAATATCTCACTTACTACCTTAGTGTAGTTGTTGTACTCCCCATAATAAAAATACCTTATCTTGGGACAGGAGAGAGTTTCCTACAAATTGTGGTGGAGATAATGTATTCATTCCTCTTTCACTATGTCTAGAACATGGTTATTCTCCACATCCTCAAAGATATATTCCTTAAACTAACATTATTATAGAGGCAGACTACCTATTTCATTATTTAGGAGAATGGATTGTATAGAGTATCATCAATTTTATCCTAGAATAAACAATCTAAGGGAGGTCAAGATGAGGACTTTCACACTAGTTTATCCCTTGGATGGGATGATATATCACTGATCAATGACGAGGAACTTGGTTTAGTCTGCCTGAAAATCTTGAGTACATCTCGATATTTGGGTGTTCTATGATTAGTTTCAATAAGGTGAGGTCCTTCTTACTGAGGTGATAATCCACTATGTGAAGGAATTTCATAGTGAATCTCATGGGGAGTACCTATATGTTCATTTTTAGGTTTTCAATCAAAGGGAGGATTTCCATTCTGGCCTCATGTATACCTATAGGGAGGACCTCTACAGTATATTCCCCATATAAGACATTTAGGGTGGATTATTTTATCTCCACAGTGATCAAAATCATAGATAATACCCTATGAAGAACCTACATAGTTGATTATTTCTATACTTTAAGGAGGATCTCTGATTCTGTATACACCTTTCTCTATTGATGAGTATCCAACATGTATTTTTTTTACTAATTAGAAGAAATACAGGGACTCAAGGATATCAAAACTGATTACAGTTGGAGTATAATATTTCACTTAGGTTTCATGATTCCCTTGAGAAAACATCTAGGTCTTCATAGTTGGGAGGCTGAGGTCAAACCCTTGATTGTGATTAGAGTCACACGGTTTGGAAAACAGTCTTTGTGCATGGGACCCTCCATAGGTTACTTCCTACCAGTCATCAGTTGCTATAATATTTTGTTATCCCTTGAAAATGATGGAAGAATTGAGGATATGAACCTACTTTTAGTATTTAGACACTATCTAAATATGTTGATAGTATTCCTGGATGATGATAGAAATATAATCCCACTTGTTAATGGGTTCCACTAAAATATGTCTATGAGGTTTAAATTTGTGGGACGGAAAATCATCCAAACCTTACATAATCACAAAACATTTCAATGATATCCTTATAGGGGAAAGGAATATAGGTTTTCTCCTCAGAAACTACTAGTAGATTTTAGTGAACTCTTGTTGTATTTTCAAGGATATTAATATTACATAAAATGATTACTAGAATTTTTTTCTGAGATACAGTTGGAAAAAAATATTAAACGGTTCTATATATTCATTTTTCACTAGAATATTCTAATGATACTCCAAAATGGGAGTGGTAATATGAACCTAATCCATTTATCTATTGGGATATTCTGACAATCTACCTTGATAATTAGAGGAATATATATATGGGCCCACCCCTAGTGACTATCATATTATGTTGATGGTCATATTTTTTAGTTCCTTGCATATGCTAGAAACTTTATAAGATGTAGGGAGATATATAATCCCACCATTATATGGTTTCCTAGATGTGATAATGGGATTATACTATAGTAATAGGAATATGATCCTATTATTTAGTTGAAATTGGAATATGGTCCCATTTCATTCCTCTAGTTTCTGTCTGGATTTTCTGATGGGCTTTATAAGTCGTAGAAATAGTATGGAATTTCTCACTAATTATTTTTAAAATATACCATTATGATCATCTTGATGCTTCCAGGAAATACTAGATATATTTTCAGTATGAAAATGCTTAATTTCCTAGATGATTTCATATTCAACCTCAAAAATAGGATTGTATCATTCATATGATACTCTGAAATCAATTCATTTTTCACTTACTGGTCTGAAAGTTATTTTTTATTATTATTTAAAAGGATAACAAGAGGAACCAAAGAAAGCCCTTCAAGGGGGGCGAAAGTGTTGCATGCCAAGGTCATACCCTTGAACCACACATAAACACTTTTGGGATAAAGAATGAAGACTATCATAAACCAAAATATTGTCCTCATGTCTGCCCAAACGAGCAAGTGAGTCATCTGCAAAGTTAGATTCCCTCCAGCTATGATGAATTATCCTTCCTTGACTTGATTCCATCTTGAAACTTCTAATAATATAAGTCAAGTCACAAGGAATCCCATAACTTCCCTGTACAGCCCTAACCAGGACCCCTGAATTTGATTCAACCTCTGTCACTGTCAAGACCCTCCTCTTGCAAACCATAAAGCTAGAAAGGAGAGATCGAGCCTCTGCACCAAAGGAGTTACCAGGCCCATAAAATGCACTAAAGGCAATGTACACCGAGCCCCAACAGTCTCGCAGTAAACGTCCTCCCCTCATCACTCCCTCCATGCAAGACGCGTCGATATTCAGTTTCAACCCGTGGCTAGGAGGCTGCCATGTTACCCAAAAACCAACCCTCCATTGAAGCATGCATGGTCTCTTAAGGAAGTTACAGAGAAAAACCAAATCACTCCCCCCTTTAACCAAGGACGCCAGTTCCACAATGATAGATTTAAGTCTAATCAGAAGAGACATTGAGTTCTTTTGGATCCCAGCCTAACCTGGTTACGCGCCTCCCAAATGACCCAACAGACATCAATCAAGATTATGGTCCTAATCGTTCTTTCCATGGACCTGTTCTGCATCCCCAAGACCCAAGCTGAAACAAAGTCCCGATAGGTCTAGGGTTCACCATCTTCAAGCGGAGAGTGAGTAAAGGAAGACCAATGAAGTGAGGCCCATTGCCCTCAGAAGAAAAGATGAACCGTTGTCTCGATACTGGGGTGCTCACAGCAATAACACCGAGACGCCATTGAGATCCCTTTTTTTGAATATTCTCCTCCATCGGTAGAGATCTGTTATTGACTCTCCACACCAAGAAGTTCATCCTCGTTGGAATTTCATTTCACCAAGTAACATGTCCCCATTCTACCATGGGTCTCTCGCTTCGAAGAATTCTCCTGTATTCGCAGACGCTGAACCTACCAGAAGCAGCCTCTGTGAAGCAGCATACATCTGGTTCCTCATTCATCACAATCTCTTCAAAAAGGCTCATCTGGGTGTGGTTTAATGCCTCATGGATGACCTCATACAAGTTACAAGATTCCCTGAAAGAAACGTCAGGAGACGGGTAGCCTTCGAAGGTCAGCTTTCCACCTTCCCAGTTGTCATTCCAGAAGCCAATATTCCCATTACTGATAATCCATCTGGAGTAACCATACAATTCCTCCATACGATCAAACATACACTTGTCCAGCCTCGTTGGTCCATGCATGTTGATCTCCTCACTCCATCCATAACGCCCTCTAATGATTTTTTCCCACAGGGTCTCCCCGACGATAATATCCCATGAAAGACGAGCCTGTAAACCAAGGATGATCTCATGAATGTCATACAGGACGATGCCTCCTTCAGAAATTGGTCGCTCCATCCGCTTCCAAGAGGCCCAATGACATCACCCTTCTACCTTGGCATCCCAAAGAAATTAAGTAATGATGCTTTCCATCTTATGGAACATACCCTTCATAGGCTTAATAACTGAGAACACATGCATGGGTATAGACAGAAGCATGCTGTTAATGAGCATGACCCGTCCCCCAAAGAAATGAGCTTGTTCTTCCAGTTGAGAATCCACCCAATAAGATGATCCATGATTCAATTAAAATTCTGTTTCGTGACCCGACCAGAAGATATTGGTACCCCAAGATACAAAATGGGCAGACGTTTCTACTTGCAACCAATAGCCCTCTGTATATCTCTACACCTCCTCCCCGAACATTTATCAAATATAAAGACATGACTCCTCGAGTAGTTGATGGCCTGTCCACCTGAGCTTGTTGTAATTGGACATGATTTCTCTGAAATGGTTTAAAGATCTGCACCGGTCGTTCATGAAAAACGGAACATCGTCAGCAAATATCAGGTGCATGATGTTCCCCATGTTCCTTTTTCCAATATATGGTTTCATCTTTCCCTCTAACAAAACTTTCTTCAGATTATTTGATAGTGTGTCTTGTGTCAAAACAAACAAGGTTGGATACATGGGATCACCTTGCCTCACACCGTGGACAGTTTTGAAAAAACCAAAACACTTCCCCATCATAGCCACCGAAAGCCACGGCAAGGAATAGCACCTGAAACACAAATCACAAAACCGTTCCTAGAACCCAAACCCACCCATAACCTTGATGATGATGCTCCATTCCATTTGATCATAAGCCTTGATCATATCGACTTGAAGAATGACATTTGACCCCACCGTACGTTTGTTGATGTCCTAAACCAACTCACTAGTGATGCCAACCGCCCCCTGAATATTCTGACCTTGTATGAACCCATGTTGTTCTACCGATACCACTTTGGGAATAAGTCTTGAAAGTCTCCTCACAATCACCATGGCCAAGATCTTATAAGATACATTACGAAGACATATGGGCCAGAATTGGCTGATGAGAATGGGATCTTTGAATTTTGGAACCAGAACCACCATTGAAGAAGATACACCCTTGTTCAAGTGCCCCCCTCTGAAGAAGTCCTGGATAGCATGCACAACACCTGGCCCAAAAACGCCCCAATAAAAACTGTAGAACGAAGTAGGGACTGAGGCATATCTCCAATTCTTTAGAGACACCATTTTTTGGATTTAAAGGATTTATTGAAAGGGTTTGGAATCCCTATGATAATCAATACACATAAACAAAAAAAACATGACATTGAAGTATCATAGGTGAAATAATGTTTGATCAATCTCTTTTATGGTAAAGGATTCATGTCAGGTTCACCATTCTGTTTCTAATGGGAAACTCGGTACGCTCCCTAATCATGTTCATTTTGAGTCATTGATTACCCACTTTTTGAAGTTTGGTCATCACTAGGACATTCCCAAATACACTATATATTTTAAAATGGTTGAACGTATGGGAGTCTCGAGTCATCATTCCATTTTGGGGGAATTATCACCAACTTTGGGACTCTCTTACAGATTTAATATATATTTTTGAATCCTTCCAAATACCCAACACAAGACAAGTTACCGTTGTGATAATGATTTATTGAAACTATGTCTTGAATTAATCATCTATATGTATCATATATTCTCTATATTTCACATATTAATTAATTATTTTATAGTTTAAATAAAAATATTTGGGTACTCAAGAATTTATCATCACCCAATGAAGTGATTTGTGATGTGACATTAGAGTCAGGACCTTGAGAGGGGCTTCATATATATCTCAATAAAGGGAATTAGAACCCACGTAATTTGATGTTATTTAATGAACAATTTCATACCACTTAAGTTCATGTAACAAGGACCATTTTTCTTCCTTTTAATGTTATGAAACCATGACTATTCCAAAGTAGTTTAAAGTCATATAGAGTAAACCTTTAGGTGATAAGTTCCAAATAATGGCTGGGGTGCATCTAATTCATGATAGACCCTTTTCTATTTACCTCAAAGGTAATATATCCCAAAAAGTATGAACATATTTCATAATAATTATGGCCTTGTGAGATATGTGGTTTGTTTGGCATGTGGGGATATGTCACACTAAGCAGGACATAGCCTCATTAGGAATACAACATAGTAATAGGATGGTTCACATTGAATATTGACCTAATTTATGTGAATAAGGGTCTTAGAGGGAATATTTCCTAATGATAATTTGTGTCCAAGATCCTGGGGGATATATCCTGATGAGTAAGGACTTAGATGATTTTATGAGGAATATAGTCCCATGAGGATAGTTCAAGTTATAACAGGGATATGGTCAAACAAGATTAATGAGGTAAGGCATGGAGAGTTGGTTTTCAAACTGAATAGTTAATTCTATGTATCCTATTGGTGGAACACCCTAATGGTTTGGTATATTTGCCTTTAAATGAATACTTTGTTCAATAACATGTACCACGCACAACACTGAGACAAAAAGAACCATGAAATACAATTCAAATGTTTTTATTTAAATATTATCATTATATACCATCCTTTTGATTGGTGGGTATGAATAAGAGTAACCATATTATGAAATAAATGTAGAAAATTATTACTTAATACAAATTTATGAATTCATGTCTTGGAAGTAATAACTCAATTTTATATAAAATTATATGGCATTAAAGGAGATATTTTTTCAAAAAACTAATTTATGTGTGCAATGTATTTTTTATCAAAGTAAATTAAGTTAATGAATAAACATGAATGATTTTAATTAAATTTATAGGTCATACATTTAATAAAGTAAATTAAAATTAATCTAATGGTGGTTACTAGATAAGTAATGAGTATGATTGTATTATATACTTCAAATATAATATTTCTTCATAAATTGGGTTTACTTTAATTATTCACATGGATATTATGATTAATTTCTACTGACTTTAGAAATTTTATTTGATAAAATAGCCATAATTTTTAAAATAATAATTTCAAAGTAATCATTAAAAAAATATAGTATTTTTATAAAAAGTATTACTTTTGGATGAATGGTGAAAAATAAATAATTTTATAAAAAAACTATAATTTATTTAGATTTTATCAAAGTAATTTCAATGTACCATTTGGTTTTATATTTTTTTAATGTGACATAATTTTCATTTTATTAAATAGAATCCAGTTAATTTCATGGGAATCAACATTATATATTATTTTGGTATAAAAGCATTTTTTATACTTAAAAATAGTATTTTAAAAAAATTTATATTTAGTTACATTTAATGTAATTATATGCAAATTAATATTTAACAATTTAAAAAATTGAATCATGAAAAATGGAATTAATATTTGAAATTATGAGGTTCAAATTAAGTTATAATTTTATTTTTATTTAGGCCATTATGAATAGTAATAATGGTAATTTCTTATCATCATGGAAAAGCGTAAAATGAGTTAAAAGGTGTTAAAATAATGGGATAAGGGATAAAAATCAATATAAAACTTTCCTTTATTTATTTAGATGATATTAATTTAAAAACAACATCCTATACTCTAAAATATGGAATATTTGTGATACTTTTATTTCATTATAACCATTATATTATTTTATGTAAAGGATAATTACAAAATGTCACCCACTCTCACTTATTATGTTTTCCTAATACGGATATAGATAAAAATTATATATGAAAAAAATATATATTATAAAATTTATTACCAATAAAATATATTTATTATAGTTTTTTTAGATATATTATAATTACCTTGAATTCTAACATAACACTGACGCAATGCTTGTGCAAGTAATAAAAAATGAAAGTAGATTATTTTTAAAAAAATAAAAGTAATATTTTTTTAATAAATTATCTTATTAAATGATTTTAATAGATAATTATAATGTATAATTTGTTTTAAAAGAGTTTAAATTATAATTCAACAATTTTCTTGATATGTTTCTAGTCAAATTTTGTGGATAGTCTTGAAAATGACCGTAAATGGTTTTTATCATTCAAAACTTATTTATAAATAATTTTGAAATCATAAAAAACCTATATAAACTCAAGCGTAAGGAAAATTTCCTATCCTATCATTCAGGGTTCTTTTATTTTCCCCTTTTAATTTTTAAAATTACTCTTATGACCCTTAGATATTGAAAAAAATCATGGTTAAGGGAAAAAAGGTTAAGTAAAGGAGTTAAACTAAGAGATAAGGTTATAAATGAGAGTTAAACTTGTATAATGTTATTAGTTGAATTTATCTAGACCTTATCCTTATTATATTTGTATATATGTCACTTTTTATCCATTTTACATGATTTATACACATATTTTATACTAATATAATATTTATTTATAATCCTTTCACCCACCTAACTTATAAAATAAAACCTCTTCTCATATCTTCCTCACACATATTGATCCATTTATCTGAATAAAAATTTTCAAAAATTCCTTCAATATAATCTTTACCAGTTTCTATATATTTTTCTAGGATAAAAGAGACCAACCTAGAAGGATTATGGTGTAATCCAAATGAGGTTTTCCCAAGAATAGGTATAACTGTTAACAGATTATTTTCATGTTGATTTATTCTTCCACCACCTTCAATTATTCTATAAACATTATGAATTGATACCATAATTATCTTAAATTTATCCAAATTTTATTATTTTGATGTAAAAAACCTTTTAAATTTACTTTTTTATCCTATGGGAAATGAAATCACTGCTTGTTCATACGTGTGAACTGCCACCTCCAAGAAGCAATGTGTTTAATTTTTCATCATTGACTGACAAGGATAGTTATTATGATGTATTTAATTAATATATAATATATTTCTGACATAATTATTATTATGTAAATATAATAAATTACTTACCTTCTTTCTCTTCCATTCATTGGAGAATGATAATGTCGTTCGTGCGCACATGAGGACTACCACCTCCCTGAAGCAATGTGGTTCGTTTTTTCATGTAACCATTCATGGGTGGTTCTAAAATTGAATTTTATGTATAAAAATGATAATTATATAATTATTAACATTCTTTAGATAATTTAACCATGACTCATTTGGCCATGATCAACCTACAAAATTTGTTTATGGAAAATGATCCAAACATCTGTAAAACACCCAATGTAAACTTAACTTATTTAGTAACTAAATAAGTCATGGAAGTAAATGAAGTAATAGGAATAATGGTAATGGAATGAAAATTAAAAAGTTTCTTAATTAATTATAAAAAAATAAAATTTTATTATTCAGGAGTTTTAGAACATATGAAACGAGTCGAGACTCATGGTAAGATATTTCTCATCTCAATTTCCTTTCATTATAACTCGTGTCATATTCAACACATTTTTATGTGGTTTATATACTACCAAATAGATATATACTATCATAATTTACTAAAACTCAAGTGGTTTACATATCCTTTTGAAGTCATACCCTTCAATTACCATTTGATTAAAAAGTTACCAAAGTGGTAAGGTATTTTTCTTTAAAAATGTTATTTTAACTATTTAAAATCATTTCTTTTATGTCACTATTTTTTAAAATTTATTAATAATGTTCTTATTTATTATTAAAATAATTTTACTTTCCATTTTCAAATGCTTCTAAATTTCTTTAAAAAGTTGTAAAAAGTAATATTTTCTACATATATTGTATGGGTTATTTTGACTTTTTTATAAATTGATAAAATAATTTTTTTAACATTTACCTCATGATTTACTTTTCATAACATAATAACCATTATTCAGAATTAATATTCCTCCATAATTATTCATTTTTTTAAATATATCCTATTTAATTTTTTCTTTGATTTTTTAGAAAGTTTTTCAACATAAAATGGGTTTTCTCTTTATTTTTATGAGAAAAATAAAATTTATTTTTCTAATGGGTTCAAATTATTTTTTAGTATTTTATGATGAAAAGGATAAATATTAAAAAAAAAATTGATACAATACTTGAGCAATATAATTGATTCCATGTTATAAAAATATATATCCTGAAAATGGGTGAGCTAAATATAGATCCTCAATGAATTGGGTAATGATTAGTCTTAAAAGGTAAAAAATGAGAGAGAAAACTAGGTAAGATAATCATATTGAATTAACTGGGCCTTTTTTATTTCTGACATAGTTTAAAATTAAGTGAAAATGGGTTATTAATGTGATGAACCAAGATACCAATATTATTCTTGGAAAAAAAATTATATAAATCTTTTATTTGAATGTATTAAGGAAATATTATGGAATTTTAAAGGCATAAAGTTTGTTTTTTAAAGAAATTTTTTCATGAGTAATCATGTCCCCCATGATTCCTTCATGGATTTCATAAAATTTTTAATGTGTTTAAAAGGTTTTATTTGATCAAAGTTTTATTTTATAATGTGTATATGATTAATTTTTTTTCTCAAAATATTATTGTGAAAAAAGGTAATCATTTTCATTTTTTCATGTTTCCACTTGACTAACATGTTTGCATTATTTTTATATCCCTTAATCAAATTTTTTTACTCATCCCAAGTATTCAAATATTTTTTAATCAGTCTTAATGATATGTAAGAACTATATAATTTTTAGTCTTCCAGTTATGGGAATTTATCTTAAACGAAGAAAAAGTGTTTAAAATTTAATAAAAGTTTAAACATAAGTATCTTTTTATATAAAAAGTAGACATTTAATGGAATTATACACTTTATATTATAAGGGTTATATTTTTATGATTTTGAAAAAATTATCTAAAAAACCTAAAATATCATAGGAATCTAAGAAACTAAAATTCCTTTTATTAAAATCATAATCATTGGTTAATTATGGTATGGGTTGTTATAGTTGATATCAATAAAGGTGTTTGGATAATTTTGAAAGTTAGGATTTTATTGGTTGAGTGTATTTAAAGAGATAGGAATAATGTCATGGGTTAAAAATTATAAGGTTGATATAAGTTTAAAGGCACAGATACCCCTTTTTAGGTTATATTTGATGGTATTTTACGTTGATTAAGGATATTATGTATGACATTTATAAGAATAGAACCTTTGGGTTTAGTAAGTGTTTAAGTAAAGAGGTTATTTGAGGAAGAATGTTATTATATTTTTTGGACATTAGTTGAATGGTATTGATATATTTTAGAGTAAATTTGATCTTTGGTGTTGAGTTAATTTTGGTTAAATAGGATAAAAGGGTTAATAAATTATGGGAATTTTTTATTGTATAGAAAATCATGGGATTGAAAAGTGAATTATTTAGGATGTGATTAATATTTTTTTAATAATTTGACTATATTTTTGAATATTATATGATTATGGTAAATATAAATGTTATTATATAGGAGTAGATTTTATTTTAGGAATAAACATTGTGTTATCCTTTTGAATCATATGTGATTTTATTATTGATTTATATTTATTGAATTTATATATAGAAAATACTATCATATTTTAGAGATTATATGATTAGGGAATACACATTTTTTGTTTTGGATTTTATGGTTGATTGATGTTAAATGAAAATAAATGTTTACTTTATCTTGAAATAATATGTGATCAAAATTTTAAAATATTTGGGTATTAATTTTAGTTTGAATTATTTCAAATATCTTTCAAATTACTTATTTATGTAATGATTGAAGTTCAAAATTGGTTGTTTTTGTTGAGGTATTATCGATCATATTAGTATTTTTTCATTAGGATGTTATCTTAAATTTTATTAACCATTTTGGTTTTCTTAATGTCTAAGACAATAGAAATAAATGTTCATCCTATTATAGATATTTTGATACATTTGAATATGATCTTAGTTATTTGGGAATGAAATTTTCATCAGGGATATTTATATGGATTGGTCATTTTCACAAGGCCGTAAAAGGTGTAATGTGCCCCCATTAAGTGGAACTAAACTACATGGGTTTTGATTCCTTTCACAATGATATATAGGAATCCCCTCTCATAGGCCTGATAATAACTCTAAAACACTTATATCCACCTTATATGGTTATGAATTCCATATTTCCCAACTGCATCTTTAATACAAATAATCCCAAAATAATAAGAGAGATTTATAGAGCCTTATATATACATAAAAATTCACATAAAAACATAGTTTTGATCTGATAATTGAAACAGGGGTTACGAATATTTCACTAGGATTTGGGAGGAATTAATGAATATGTCTCAAATATATAAGAGAGTCAAAGAGTAGCAATGAATCCTCTTGAAATGGTTTGATGAGACCAACCTCTCACCCTCCCAACCAACAAACATCGTATGGTGTCACTAGCAACATCCCAGGGTCCACTTACATTTATAAATAAAGTTTGCCCTGACTCAAAACAAGTGTGTCGTTATCAAATATTAGAATTTAAATAAAAATATGTGTCATTATGGGTTTCATAAAACACTTACTTGGGAACTACATTACCTTAGAATAAGTGTTGGGGTTTATCATTTATAATGTTAATTATTTCAAAAAATATGGTTGGAACAAGTTATAGATTGAAAGTGACTCTATTTCACTAAACAACATACTTAGTTGTAAATAAAATCTAGTTTTAGGAAGCTTTTAAGATATTAGATATACTATTTGTGTTATTTTTAGAATATATATTTTATAGTCTCTCATACCTATTGGGAGGTTAAACTGGTGGTGGATTCTTTATCCAAGAAGGTTTTTGAATATGGGAGTTCTATTTAGTCCTTTTATCTTAATGATTTTTTTTTAATTTACATTACACTAATATAAGGTATGATTTCTACATATACCTTTAATATCCCTCTTGTTTAATATATTACATTTTATTTATAATTTTGATGGGTATGGGACACTTTGGTCCATTACCCATAACTTCTTAGATTATTATCATTCTATTGTTGTTTTTGTTGTTATTGTTGTTATTTTTATCGTTGTTGTTTTTGTTATTATTTTTGTTGTTGTTTTTGTTTTTTTGTCTTTGTTTTATTTATTTTTTTGTCTTTTTTTTCATTGTTACTTTTTTTATTTTTGTAATTGTTCTCCATCTTTTTATTATTTTGGTAATTTCTACTATTATTTTAGGGTACAAACATACAAAACAACACCCACACACCACATGATCATATTGGACCATGGAACCAACCCTACACCTCCCCCAAAAGTGTTGTGCCACCTCTAATTTATCTATGTTATTATACAGAAGGTATAATGGACTTTTATAATGGGGGATATAGAGATTTATATGTATTATGGATAAGGGATCTTTGTTCACCCCATTTTATCTCTCACCCCTCCCTCTTTTATCTCTCTATCCCTCTCCCTATACCACCCCCACCCTCCCCACTTATTTTTCATTTTATATATTCTCTATTTATATTTAGATAAATTTGTCCTCTATAGTAGTGTAACAACAATAATGAGATGAAGGTAAGATCTAATATTTGGTTTCATTACCCATTGGATTTTCTATTGTTTTTCTAAACCTTATAATGAATCAATTTTTTAGGGATTTATTGAGTTTTTTACCTTAAAATTTATTCAATGGGTAAAATCATTAGGGGAGTTTCTTTTTTACTCTTATATGTTTGAACTAAGATCTATAATGTTTATTAAATTCATTTATATTTCATGTGTGTTTAACAAATTAAAAGTGATAGTATCAGTCATCCATAAGGATATCCATGGTGGCTATAAACGTTGACATAGACCTAAACATACTATAGGATGTTATCCTAGGATAAAAATGGTAAAACCTAAGGATTAATAAGTTATTATTTATTTAAATATATTATTTTTTATAAAATAAAAATGAGTTATAATAATATTATTTGATTTAATGAATAAGGACATGTGTCTTGGAATGTGAATATAAATAAATAATATGGTAATGGATTTTGATTTTATATAAGGTTGTAAATGATGATTTTAAGTTATTATATTTATTGGTATGTGTTAAGATAAAAATGAAACTAAATATGTTAGGTGTTTTAAGATATCCAAGGAAGTTATTTCTTTATTTTTAATTAAGTGGTGCTATTTTATAATTGAAAATAATTGGGAATATGTATGGATCATATAGTAATGGTGTTATTAATTAAATAATAATGTATTATTAATTAATGATATATATATATATATATAATAATAACTAGTGGTATTGTTATTTATTTATATTTCTAGTTTTTATGTTCGGATAGTGATATCACAAAAGAGGGATGTGATTCTTAGTCTCTATGATGATATCATGAGAATAATATCTTATTAATATACTATAGGTCTAGCATTCAAAATAAGTTCTCATTTCTTAGACTTTAGTATTCACATCTGAGTGGATTTCTTTTCTCTGATAGAGGTAATGATATGAACATTAGACATATTTTATTTTATATAATTGTAGGAAGAATTATAAAACGACTCATTCTTGAATTCTAATAGGATTGTTAATATCAAATGATATGGGACATATCCTAATATTCCTAGGTATTATCTAATGGATTTGGTTTAGTTCATATTCAACTAGTATATAAGATCTGGTGGTATATTTATTTTTTAGTATCGTTTTAAATTTTTTATTTATTAGACACCGTCTTTATATAAGGGGATTGGTGGATATTATATATTCTTTCTTAATAATTATTTATTTATTTATTCATTATTATGAATCATATCAAAAAAGTAATAGAATAAATATATAATAATTCACTACATATGGTAACATAAGGTCCGGTGGTGACTACTTATTGGGTATTATATTATCACATAGTATTTGTGAACCTTGGTTCTCATGAATACATGATTAAAATATTTATTTAGGGGCTATTTATTGATCTACATAGATATAAATTTTTTCATTTCTAGAAAATTAAAAAAAAAGATGAGCTGTATTTTCATTAATTAATTTTATTTTATTTTTTAATCTATTTCATCATTTGGGAGTTTTTTGGATATGTGTTGATTATAAAATGGAATTTATAGTTTGGGTTGTATTTTTTTGTAAAAATGATAAATAAATAAATAATTTTATCATTGAAAATTAATTTGAGAATTTTTATGATTCATGAAATATATAAGAGTATTTTTTTTAAAAATTAAATCCAAAACTATAGTCATAATGGTTAGAATAATGTCATATTGCATACTATATTGTCTTGGGGAATGGTCATGGATTATTTGAGTAATTTTATTAAAGGTACTAAATCACATACATGTTATGCTCAATGTAATTTCAATATGAATTGATTAAAATGTCCCTAGATACCATGATATGTGAAGGAAATGTTATCTTTGAGAAACTCATGGTGAAATAAGGCCTTGGGAAACTAACCAAAATAGGTTGATACGAAATATATATTGTGTACAATATCCTAGGTTTTTCTTAATATGTGAATATTTTTATTTTCATTTTAACTACTTGATTTTGACCTAACATGAGTGACTTTTGAGATTAGAGGAGTTTCTGGAGTGTTTGGGGTTTTTTTGTAGCTCGTATCCCTACTTTTTGTAAAAATAAAACATAGGACATATAGTTGATAAAAGAGATGTGGGACAGGCTGCATGATTACCCCTAACCCTCTGTGTATTGACAAAGAGGTGCAGGAGGTTGAACAGTTTGGGGAGACTATGCCACCTCAGGCGCACACCCATGCACCATTTCGGAAGTTTTTGAATAGAGGATGAGATAAGGTTTGTGCAAGGTTTTCCAAACCATGAACATGATACCATGAGAAGCCCCCTTGAGAAATAAAAGGTTTAATGATATATGAACGATATATCAAACCATGAAACATTGTGTGTTTGAGGAGAAATATCATTTTTTCACTTAAAATAATTATACCTTAATCCTATTTTCTATTTCACCTCTATTGGATATCATTGAACATTACAGGGCTCCATTGAAGGCCAAATTGGAGCCAATTCTACCATTTTGTTATTAGGACTCTGAATCAAACATCGTTTGTATTGTTTGGTCTTCATCGATGAGTAATTTAGTCCTCTTGTTTTGTTCACCATTTCCCTCAGTATCAGTTGTGCTATTTTGGTCCAAGATAATATACCCTATTTTCATGATTTCCCTTCATTCTTCATTTTTATCTTAATCTAGACTAAATTAGAGCACAATGCAGGATGAATTATCTACTATATACCTACAGAAGGTGGTCTATACCTTTTCCCATTTGGTTTGGATGTTTTATAGAATTTATTGGTTGTTCTGCATGTCATAATCTTTTATGGTGCCTCTTAAATTGATTAAATGGTTGAATTGGATAAAATAGAACATGTTTAGGTTACTCTCTTTTAACATTGAGATTATTGGAGGTTACTTCCCCAACCAAGGTCATCCATGTTGTGTGAATTTGTATATTTTATTTGTTACAAAACTTTTGGGGTGCATGTGAGATTTCATAATTAGTGGGATCCCTTTAGAAATTAATGATAATTGAATTTATAAATTAGAATAAGGTTTTCCTCCTTTTTCATGTGATGAAATTATGTGATTTGATGAAAAAAATTTAAATTAGAATTGATATATGAGTTGTATAAACACATGGTATGTGAATGTTTATGAAATGATTATTGAAATGAGATGATGAATTGAAATGGTAGTGCATTCCTTGGATGAGCTCCTTAGATCCTGATTCCAAAGATTCTATGGATGTTTCTACCATGGATATTTTTACGGTATTGGATTCCATGGACTTTTTTTCTCCTTGAGCCTTGATTCCATAGGATTCCAAGGGACTTACTACCCCTTGGATCCATTTTTCTTATACTTTAATTATACATGGTCTATTGGCATGATCTAAAGACTCCATCTAGATCATTAGAAAGTTTCCATCGAGGTTCACCTAAGACTTAGTTTATATGATATGGTATTTTATACCTTGTATTTTTTTCTTCGAGGTATGAAACTTTTGATTATATGATGTAACCATGGATAATTTGACTTGTTTATATGGTGTAGCCATGATGGATATTATGCATTTGGTTATACGTCATGGATGTGATGGATTTTTTTCCTATACTTTATAGATATCCCTTTTATGGGTATTTAACTCCAATGGGTAGACTAGAAAGTATTATACTTGTGTATTTATTTTACCATTTCCCTTGTTTTTGGAGCCTGACTATTGTTGGTAGGGAACCTTTTTTGGATGGATAGTATCACTTTCTTTTGTCACATATTATTTGGGACCTTTACTTTCTGTACTTTTATACCTATTATGTATTATTCACTATTTTTTCTATATGAAAATAAATGGATTTTTTATAAACATCATTTGTGTTGACCTTCCTATTTTTATCTCACAGCATGTTCGGGTCATCGTTGGGTACCCAGACAGACTTCATGGAAGTAGGTTGGGATCGAAGCAAGCAACCACAATATGATTCTTTATTTGTGATATGATTATGAGAAAGGGAGCATAGAATGGAGCTTGGATCATGATTCTAGTAAGATATACTTTCTTTTTTGTCGTCTTTTTATTTTAATACATGTATTTTAATGGATTCTTGTATACCTATTTTCCAACTTTTTAGATGCATTACATGAGATATCATTTTGTATATGATATTTCTTCTAGATTTGTTTATCTATTACTATCTTGGATTAATAAATATTGTATAGATGCTTATCTACAACCACTATTGATTTATACGATTGTTACCATTGTGTTTTACTCTAACATGAGGGAATTTCCTCCCCAGATACAAACTCTAGGTGCTTACTGCTATTAAGAAACCTCTGGCATGTGGGGAGGTGCTCTTGAGGCCATGTGACCCACCAATTCGGGGAACTGTTTAGTGTCATCCATGTTGGGACTTTACAAATTGGTATCCAAACTTTTCTTTTCTGGTTTTCTTACTATCTTGAGTCAATTAACAGGAATTAGGAAGGTATTGTAATTTTTTAATGAGCTACACCTGGGAGTAGCTAACACACATACAGGAAGAATCTAAATTTCCTAGAATGGAACATGATTTCCTAGATCATGTCCGTTAAAGTTGATTTAATTCCATCATTGGGTGATGAAATTATTGTTTTATGTTCCTTTTGATTATGGATTTCATTATTTTTTTGATGAGATGAGGGTACACAAATCATTCATAATTTTGGAACTATACAGAATTCACATTTCATGCATTATGCCATGACATATAGGGTGCATTGTTTGACTGCAAGACTTTTGTGATATATACCTTGTGTGATATGCCTACAGTTGGATAAATGGTTTGTATAGGTAATTGAGAAAAATAGTTAGTACTTAGAGTTCATTTCATAACCTAAATAGTGTTTTCCTACTTAGGCAACCACAAATACCCTAAGCATCCAATTATGGTATGTTTAGTTATAGACCATTAGTCACATGGAATAGAATGTGTTATGGTATGGATTATATGGATTCCATATTTCAGTTAATTAAGTGTATGAGACCTTATGAATTATAATTTTTTAACCATTTGGTTCAAAATTTTAAATTTAAATTTGTTATAAATGTGAATTCAAATGGAAATCCAAATTGAGAAAAAAAGAACTATACCTAGGCCTTTCTTTTAGTGGGTAGTTGGAAATGTCTCTAGTGATGTTTATGATAGTTTTTTTACCTGCTCCTAGATTTAGGATCAGGTAGAGGGGTCTTATCAGTTTATAAGAAGGTTTTGTAATGTCCTACATATTTAATTGTGATCATTTTTTATTGATCTTTTCTAAGGCATATGTTTTCCATTGTAGAGACAGTCCACTACAACGACCTCCAGTCGTACGCTAGGAGGGTGGTGATGACCATGCTCTGGAGATGGTAGTCTAAGGGATATGAGTATATCCTCATGTAGTTAAAACTAAGAAACAAATTATCATATTAGAAATGGGTGTTGAGGCATAGTTCGATGAGGGTTTCTTATGCTATTTATAGCCTTTCTAGGGAGCATTACAACCTGCCTCTTCAATGAAAGAGCCAAAGTTTGTGTTCCAATAGTAGTATCTACCCATGTTTTTATGATATGAAAGTCCACATGCTATAGAGATATGGCTTGGAACAATATTTTTTATTTTTAAGCATCTTTAGACACCTCTTGGGAAGTGAGTGAATCTCGTGATCTCTATTCTTGAGGGAGAAGATAAGCATTGGTCGGATGTTTTGAACCAGGAATATATTCCCCCAAGATCTTTTTTTGGGTGATTTAAAAAACATATTTTAGGAATAATTTATCCTAGAGACTCAGAGAGAAGATAGATCTAATGATTTTATGCATCTGGAGCAGGGAGATGTGACTATTATGTAATATTCAGCATGCTTTACAGAGTTGGAGTGTTTTTCACCAATGTATCTAGATGATGAGATATTAAGGGTGAGACACTTCGAGGAATGTATTAGACATTACATTATATCTAGGTTCAATTTTTTTTCAAGTTGATGACTATTATAGAGATAGTGAATCAGATACTAATTACAGAGAAGAACCTGAGGGAAGTTGGGGGGAATAAAAGGGTGGTTTAGCCTCTCGACCCATTATTTCAGCATCTTCTAGTATGAATCTCCATTTTGAGGCCTCTCATGATGTGAGTACCAGCTATTATGTGAGTTCTAGTAGGGATATTTTCTGTAATCAATGTGATGGATGGGGTAATATGAGTAATTAGTGAGATCCATACTGATTAGTGTACCAAGATTAAGATGGTATGGGCCACATATATCATTTCTATAGGAACTTCCCTCTAAAAGCCAGTGTAAGGGGATCAGGTCTGACTCTAGGTCCATGAGGGGGTTGCATAGATCCAAGTCTGGTTTGGAGCTTGGTTAGTACTGGTCAACCAAGAAAATGTTGTGATCATGGATGAGGAATCTATGAACCAATTGTACCTAGATAGTAGAGTGGGCCTACTCTAGGTAGTGAGGTTGTTTCATAGGATATCAGTTTAGTCCAGATATATTCTATACATACTACCCCTTAGGAGTAGAGTTTCGGGCCATATAAAATGCGAGATACGATATTAGTAGTATCTATGCTTGTATCTTCTCTTTCTTATATAGGTATATCTCATAGACTCATATATGTACATGTTTTGGAAATCCATGGGCTTGTTGTTGAGTTTTCAAATGGAGTTTTGAAACTTTATACTCCGTTGGGGATCGTAATGGAGAGTGTATAATAGAATAGGGATTTCCCCCTTAATATTGGGTGTGTCACTTCATATGCGATCTTTTTTTTCTGAAGATGATAGGTTTTGACATTATAATCAAGATGGACTGGCTAGTTTCTTATCATGCCTATGTTGATTTCTATCTCCAGAGGGTAAATGTCACATCACCAGAGGGTGGATTTTTTATTCATGAGGGTGAATGGGATGTCCAGGAAATCAAATCTTGATCAAAGCATTGTCGACTAGGTAATATAATATCCTCGATAGCTATATTTTATCTGGATGATTAGGGATCATGATAAGAATATTTCCATACAGTAGATGATGGTTTTTGGGTTGTTTTCTTAGAAGACCTTTATGGTTTACTTCATAAGATAGAGGCAGAGTTATTAATTGATCTAGTTCCAAGATCTACACCGATATCCATTCCTCCTTATAAGATAGATACTATGGAGTTGCATAATCTCAAGAGGTAGCTAGAGGATTTAGAGGAAAAGGGTTTTATACCATCCAATACTTTTCAATGGGGTTTTCTAGTCCTTTTTTAAAAAATGTGGATTGTTCCCTTAGTCTATGTGTGGATTATTACAAATTGAACCAATTCTTGGTAAAGAACTAGTATCCTTTAAAATGGATAGATAACCTTTTTTACCAACTCTGAGGATCTCGAATTTTCTTAAAGATTTGATTGAGATTAGGATATCATCAAGTATGTGTTCAGTATATAAACATACCTCATCAAGATTTTTATAGTAGGTATGGTAAATATAAGTATTTTCTTATGTTGTTAAATCACATGAATGTTCTAAGAGTTTTCATAGTGCTGGTAAACTGAGTTTTCCATCCATATCTGGATTCGTTTATGGTATTATTCATGGAAGATATCATGGTTTATTCTCACAATTGACATGGTCAAGAAAAACATCATGATATATTTTTGGATACACTGAGAGAGAATAGGTTAAATGCTAAGATCACTATGTGACACTTCTAGATGGACAAGATTCACTTCCTGGGTCATATTATCTTAGAGAAAGGAGTATCAGTTGACCAAAAGAATGTGAGAGTTTTAGTTTCCTAGGAGAAAACAAAGAACATCTTTGACATTTAGAGTTTCTTGGGTCTAGATGGATATTAAATGAATTTTATACGAGAATTATCATGATTATAATCACCTATTATGGGATTGAATGTGAAGGGTTTGAGTTTTATATGGTTAGATACCTACAAGACAACATTTCAGGAGTTGAAAGGGAGACTAAATTTAGTACTAGTTACGATTCTTACAGAGCTGAGTTGGAGTTACACTGTTTATTGTGATGCATCAGGTATTAGCCTAGGAAAAAATCTAATGTAGGGGTAGATTCATAGTGTATAGGTATCATCAGTTAAATTCACATGAGAGGAATTACTGGATGCGCAATCTTGAGTCAGCAGGAGTTGTTCATTCTTTTCACTATTGGAGGCATTAATTACAGGGGGATTGTTTTCTGGTGTACACTGACAATAAAATCCTTAGAAACAAATTTACATATCATGATTATAATTTGTGGCAGGGAATGTGAATTTAGTACCTATAGTTTCTGACTTTGAGCTTGTCTTTATACTTATAAAAGGAAATACATTTTCCGATTCACTAACTAAGAGGAATAAGACACAGGTAGTTTAAGAGACCAGTAGCGAGTGAAAGCTTATAGATTTTTTTTTAAGACATTTACTTTGACTTGAAGGATAACCAAGGTAATACTTTTCTCTCATCCTTAATATTTCATTCCACTCTTTTGGGTAGAGTAAGAATGAGAGATTTGTCTGATTTATAGGGTCTAGTCGTACAATAGAGTGTGGAAGGTGAGGACCCACCTGTTAGTTAGGATATTTTCAAGTATATGTTTTTAATATCAAGGGTAATGTTTAGGTACTAGGGAACATATGTGAGGAGATGATATAAGAGTTTCATGCCTTAGTTTGGGCATTATATCCTAGCATTACCAAGATGTATCATGATCTACTTTACCAGTATTGGTGGTCAGGGATGAAATGTGAGGTAGCTAGTTTTTTCATGAGGTGTTCCACTTGTTAGTAGGTGATGGTGGAAAATCAGTGACCATGTGGGATTTTGTAGTAGCTACCCATTATTGAGTGGAAATGGTTAGATGTCATAATGGATTTTATGACCTATTTACCAAGGTTTCCTCAAGGTAGTGATGTTGTGTGAGTTTTTGTGGACAAGATAATGAAGGTGTCTCGTTTCTTATTGATCAGGGATACCTTATCAGTGGATGAGATTTTGATGTCGTATATCTATGAGATAGTGTGAAGTCATGGGTTCCATCAGACCATGGTATCAGATTGGTATACCTAGTTTAAATCTCGTTTCTAGCGAATTTCCAGAGGGTGTGGGGTGCATAGGATCTTCTGAGCACAACATACCACCCTCAGACTGATAACTAGTTAGAGCACACAATTTAGGATCTTGAAGATATTTTTCAACAATGCATACTGTATTTTGGGGGATCTTGGGAGAGGAATATACCCCTAGTTTATTTTTCCTATATAATAGTTATCAAGTGACTATACTGATGGAACCTTATGAGTATTTTTACGGTAGGCCATGTCGATCACCCATGTGTTGGTTAGAGGTAGGTGAGGTGGCTTTACTAGGACAGTGTCTCATATAAGATACATCGGAGAATGAACAGTGGATTATAAAGTAGATGGATACTAAATGGTGTTAATATAAATCTTACTCTGATCTCTATCGATGAACTCTAGAGTTCAAGGTTAGGTATTATGTCTTTTCATGTATTTCATCGCTGCTGGGATACAGAGAGATTACGATACAGGGTAATATTTCACTGTGATATGTTGGTCCATTCAATATTCCCAAGAGATTTGGGTCAATATCCTATCGGATAATGTTTCCTCATAGGTATTAGGCCATGCATTATGTCTTATATGCATCTCATCTATGCCATTATCCCCCAGACTCATCTCACACTTTGCAACCAGATGAGATTGAGCTGTAGGTTGATGTGTCCATTGAGGAGCATCTTATTAGTATCATTGATAGTTGTATGAAGGTTCTCTTAGGCCATTCAGTTACTCTAGTATGAGTTATATGGTATCACATCCATTTACACGATGATTCTTGGGAGTGGGAGGCTGACATACATGCTCAATGGTTACAGTTATTCCTATGTATTTCTGGACCACCCTTGGATGGGAAATTCAGGGATGAATTAGTTTAAGGGGAAGATTGTAGGATCCTAGTTTTTTCATTAGGTATATATATTTTTTTAGTTTAACTCCTTGGTTATGACCAAACATGAGTGAATTTTGAGATCACAGGAGTTTTGAAGGTGTTTGGGGCCTTTTTAGATGTTGAAGCCTCGCTTTTTGGAAAATGTAGAAATCCACATGGTCAGGAGAAACCATGAAGGATAGGTTTCACAGTTACCCTTAATTGTGTGGAGATTAACAGTGGGGCTAAAGAGGTAGCATATTTTGAGTAAATTATGCAACCCAAGTTGAAAACCCATGTGTCTTTGTTGTAGTTTATTAATAGAGGATGATACATGGTTTGAGCATGGTTTTCTAAACTATGTACATAATAGGATGCAGATCCACCTTGAGAAAGACAAGGGCCCATGATTTGCATACAATTTGTCCAACCATGTGACCTTGCTTTCTTAATGAGATTTTCCCTTAAAATCCTTATAACTTAATTCTATTTTCTATTTCACCTCTATGGGAAATCCATGGTTGCCATGGAGCTCCTTTAAATTACAAATCATATCCTTTGATCCAATTTCATCATCCAAACTCAGAATTTAATAGTGTGAATCTCATTGGATCCACATCAGTGAGTAATCAATTACTATTGCTCCATTATTCATTTTTCATGGTATCAGCTATGCTATTTTTGTGCAAGGTAGTATGAAATACTTTCAGTATTTTAATTTCTTCTTTGTTTTTCTCTCAATCTTAACCAAATTAATGATTGATACTAGATGATAGTTTGACTAGAGAACTATGATAGGTAGTATATACCCTTTACCATATGGTTTTTTGTTTTATATCATTCACAATTGTGTTGCACACTGGAATTTATGAAAGAGCCTCTTAAATTTATTAAATTGCTGGATTATAAAAAATAAAACTTATTTAGGTTTCCTTATAGTACCTTTGAGATTTTTTTAGGTTTTTTCCCAACCAAGGCCACCCATGGTGTGATCCATTAAATATTCCCTTTTTAACACCACATGTGGGGTGGATATGAGCATTACTAGTTAGAGGAATCCCTTTATAAATTAATAATAATTTAATTGAGATATTAAGAGAAGGTTTTCCTCCTTTTCCATGGGATAAAATGATGTGATTTGATTAAATTTTTTAAATAAAAATTTATATATGAGTTAGATGAACTCATGATATGTGAATGTTTTTTAATGATTATTGAAATGAGATAATGAATTGAAGTGTTAGTGGATGTTTGTATGATATCCTTGGATCCTGATTCCATTGATTCCATGGATGTTTCTGACATAGATCTTTTTTATGGTAGTGGATGCCTTGGACTTATTTTCTCTTTTGGTCTTGATTCCATAGAATTCCAAGGGCCTTACTATACCTTTCATTTGACATTCTTGGAATCAAGTTTGAAATGGTCTATTGAAATGTACCAAGGAATCCAATAAAGTCGTTACCGTGTATCCATTGATATGCTCCTGGGATTCGACATGGATTCCTTGGTATTCTATAACGTGGACTCAGCCCTTCATGTTCTGAAAGTTTTGGTTATATAGTGAAACCATGGTGAACATTAGTTTTTTATATAGAGTGGTTATGATGGATATTATACAATCAGTTATATGATGTGGTCATAACAGATTATTTTTCTATACCTTACAGATATCCCTAGTATGGGTATTTAACTCTAGTGGGTTGACCAAACTGTATTATACTTACGTATTTCTTTTACCACTACCATTGTTTTGGGATCCTTACTATTGTTTTTAGGGATCCTTGTTAGGTTGGATAGTATCACTTGAATTTGTCACATATGCCTTGGTGAATTTACTTTCATTAATTTTGTACCTATGATATACTTCACACTATTTTGTTTATATCACATAGACTGGAATTCTTAAAGACACCATTGGTGGTGGCCTACAAAGCGTATAACTATTTTCTAGCTTTATAGAGACATGACATGACATATCATTTTGTATATGATATTTCTTATGGAATTTTATTTTTATTGCAGTGTTGGATTATTATTATTTTTGTCTAGTTGTTTATCTTATTATGATATTGTTTTGTACGATTGCTACTATTGTGTTATACTCTGACATGAGGGCATAGTTTCCCCACAGACACACCCCAACCCCTCACTATTAATCGGTATCCCCTAGCATGCGGGGAGGCATTCTTGAGGCTATGTGACCCACCGGCTCAGGGTACTATTTAATGGAATGTGGTTCAGGACGTTACATTGGGGTTATAAGAAAATATAAGAAAAGTAATTGATGAATATATTGTTTAAAATTTCATGTTTTAATAACCACACCATGTTGTAAATAATGGTGAATAAAATATTTTAGAGAGAATGGGTTGGAATTTGTGTCATTAGTTGTTTTTCTAGATATATACAAATCATTATGTGGGGACATAAAATCGCACCATCATGAGTATTAAGATTCCCAAGGTTAAAAGATATGGTAAATTATAATTTTGTTTAAATGGATAAAAAATTTGGTTATAAGGAAATTTACCTATTGTTTTATAAATTTCAATCCTTTACCAGATATAAAACACTTGTGGTAAAGTGGAATCATTCTATGATTTGGGTGATTATAGTTTAAATCATAAAGATTCATATATTAGTAAAAATTTGAAATATTATATTTTTTTGAAATAAATCTACTTTGGATTTAATTGATAATATAAAGAATATTTGACCATATTCAAATATCTAATGAAGATATAAAAATCAGTGAGATAATGTGGTCTTTTTTAATATAGAGAATTTGTAAAGACCCGTAAATTTGAAGGAAATTTTTTTCTTAATTTTCTTTGGAATTTTACAAGAACGCAGTTTCTGAAGGCACCTGATTCCGAGGCCCGGTGTGCCCGGAATCATTTTCTGAAGTTTGGCTCGGGTACGTTCAGTGAATGGATGAGCGGGTTTTTCTAACTTTTGAACTGATGCTTGGAATCAAATTCTGAGGGCACCGATGGAATCACAGCGCCGATACTTGCTTAGAAACGCCTCTTCCGGAGTTGCGTTTGCTCGGGTGTGGTTTTTAATTTTTGGGCATTAAGTTAAGAAATAAAATAGAGTGGTGCGACAACATTATTTTTATTTCACTTAAGCCACTTAAAAGCCACTTAAAACGGCTTAAGCTGAGTTGCGGATTGGGTGCAATCCAAAATATCCTACCCTCTTGGTAGGATATTTGTGAGGTGGGGCCCGCACAAGCCCCACCGTTTCTTTTCCGCTAAGTAACGCACCCGCGAAAACCGCTATTAAATGAAAGTCAATTGGGGCGTTTCCTTAAACAATTAAACGCTCCTTTTAATTGGGCGGTTTATTCGTTGAAATTAATTCTGTGAATTAATGGGTCATTTCTTAGGTTGTTTTTTGTTTGTTGGCATATAAAAAATTATGACCAACACTTTTCTTTTTGACTGTTGTTTGTTGAGAGGATTTGACAGAAGCCTTAAGTCCTTCATCGTCCTTCGCGAAGAACATGAAGAATGCAAAGAACGCGAAAGGCGACGAAGAACGCCGAACCCTCAGAGATCGACGACGCGACGCCGTGTTCCATGACGCCAATGATTCTCCTCCTGCAATGTTCTTCTGTGATGTCCCTTCTTCCGTGAAAAATCTTCAATCATCCATCGAGGTAAGAGATTGCGAACCTTTTAATTCTTTTTGGTTCATAGAAACAACAAGGATTTAATTGTTATAATTAAATCCGTATGTTTTCTTTACCCCTCGGAGATCGTCGACGCAATGCCGTATACCATGACGACGCGACGCCCTTCCGCGACGCGGCGATCCTCTTCTTCCGCGACGATCAATTCCGTGAAGAACGTGCGCTCGATGACTACGGCGAGGTAGGGATTTTATTTGAAAATAATATTTTATTCCAGTAGTTGTTTCCTTCTAAAACAAAGGGTCCGGGATCAAAGTTGAATTTTAATTTATTAAAATTGTATCTTGTTATGTTTTCATGTGTTGATAATTATTTTTTCCACGATTGTTATCACCTAACGTGGAGGGTGCGGGCCAAACAAACACGGCCCAACAACCCTCCGCAGTTCTTCGTTGATGTGCGGAATGGCGGACGACGATAAAGTGGGCCGCATAGACGATTTGTTGATTCCGTAGTGAAGAACGGGACCCGGGAGGAGCTACGTCGCAGACGGAAGTGGAATCGGACCACCGGAGCAACTCCGGTGGCCCGCAGAATCCTCCGGCGGCGGCGGCGGCCAACCAGACCTGCGACTGCGCGGGTCCGGCGACACACGGGACGCGGCAAAGCCGCGTCCGCTGACTAAGCGTGGCCCCACGCGGGGTCGCGACACCTCATCCCGCGGGGCGCCCCTGCGGTTCCTCCGCTCAGCCGCTCGGCCGAGCCGAGCCGGACCGACCCGCCAGCCCGGGTCGCGCCCAGGCCGGGCCGGGTCGCGCCAAACCGGGTCGGACCCGGACCCGGGTCGGGCCGACCCAGGGGGGTCGGGCCAGGTAGGACCGGGCCCAAATCCCCTATTTCCGGATCTTTTTGGTCTTTTGCTCTTAACTTGAGCTACGGGCCTCCGAACGATGCACCGTCAGTGGAAATCCGATTCTTGGATCAAGACGGTCGTTTCGGTATATCACACTCAAGGTTTCGGAATACTTTGGGTTCGGCCGGGTCGGTTCGTACACGAAAGCAACCGGGCCCTTGGAGTGAAAACGCTCATATCTTGAGCTTCAGACGTCCGATTGACGTGCCGTTGACTTTGTTGAATTCCTCTAAGTGAGACAGATATTTTGGCATACTCCGCCTGAGGTTTGGACACATGTGGACTACGGTTGGGTTGGTTTTGCCTTAAAAACCAACTGGGCCCCTGGGACAAAAAAGCCAATAACTCTCAGACCTGGCGTCCGATTGACGCGTCGTCTACGACGTTGAGTTCCTGTTGACGATACGGAACTTTTGGATACATCAACTCTGGACTATGTGTCAGTTGATGTATCAGCCTCTCGGCTCATGGAGCGGACCCTCCCGAACGAGCTTGCTGTGTGCGGGAACCCTAGAGATGGCTGTGACTGCTACTGTGACGACGACGACTGTGCAGAGATCCTTAGTGGATTCGACGGCGACGACTACAGCACTCAGCAATCCTTTGTGGGTCAGTGCTACCGATCCTGTGTGGGTCCGATCATGTGTGGGTCAGCACTCAGCGGTCCTGTGTGGGCCAGCGCCTACAGGTCCCGTGTGGGCCCGATCCTGTGTGGGTCTTTGCGGGGGTTAGTTACCTATCGATCCTTTGTGGGTCAGATCCTTTGTGGGTCATTGCAGGGGTTAGTATCTATCGATCCTTTGTGGGTCCGATGACTTAGATGGATCAGTGATCATCTCTATCTTCATTTGAAGAAGTGTACCTCTGTGAGCTGAAACCCTGTTTTGCTTTCCTTTGTGGATTGTGTTGTGCTATCCTGTATGGATTTACGTTTTTCTTTCCTTAGTGGATTGTTTTGTGCTATCCTATGTGGATTTACGTTTTTCTTTCCTGTGTGGACTAGGTTGTACTTGAGCTCGGATGTTGGAGCCGAGCGAAAGTTGATGACTTAGGTATATGTATGGGCATATACCTAAGCCGTGTCGGATGTTACTTCATGATTGTATCTTTCATTTGTGGATTATCCTTTGTGGATTATGGGAGACCTTCGGGGGTCTCGGGGTCCCTACTGAGTAGCTTATACTCACCCCTGCACGGTCTATGCCTGCACTATGTTGTGTTGGTTGCAGACGACGGACAGCGCTGATAGTGGTGGAATCTTGCGGAGTAGGACGGTACCTGGAGGTGGACCACTGGGCGGGGTGTACTCGGATCGGACGGCTGGACCGAGGAGCTGTGGAGGATATCTGTACCCACCCTTCAGGTGGGGCTTCCAGAGGACGGCTCGATGCTACGGATTTTTCTTTCAGTTGTTGTTTTTTCCCTTTCAGTTGTACTTTACAGTTGGGCTTGTATTTCTGGCCCCTTTACTTTTCGGCACTTACTGTTGTACCAGTTTTTACTTGGTGTTTACTTCTTCCGCTTGCTTACTCTGTGGTTCTTGTTTACTTTACAAAGGCAATTACTTCCCTTTCTACCGGGATTTACACCTTTGTGCTAGTCCCCAGCCCATGGCCTATGGAAGGCGGGCTTGTGGTAGTCACGGCACGGGCCCCGAGGACGGGTCGTGACAAATTGGTATCAGAGGAGTTCAGTTCTACCGCAGACTCTGATCTTTCTTCTATGTGAAGCAATATTGTTGAGCATATTAAGTGTGGTTATCAGTCCAGGGAGTCCAGTGTTGGTGCGGCGGCCGACGTATCCGTACACCAGGACCCTGACTTTTGATTTCCGACTTAATGCACGAAAACATTGATTGCATATGTGTTTCAAGTTTTCTTTGTGATTACTTGTATCAGCTCACTAGGTATATTGTTCTGACCGTGGCGCACCTGTTTCTTTTCAGGATGGCCCCACGATGGCAGCCATCTAGGGTTCTGAGAGTTATACGTGATGACAGCCCACCGAGCGATGAGGCCTCGGTACAGGGCCCTTTGACAGCAGAGGCACCGGCGATACCTCTACCCGCCGAGCCACGGATGCTTCCAGCACTAGCCGCTGACGATGCACGTCGGCTCAGTGCACTTCATGAGTTCCAGCGCCAGCGACCACCCAGGTTCCGCGGGGAGACGGACCCCCAGGCAGCCGAGGACTGGTTGGAGGCAGTGGTACGAGTTTTCAGGCTAGTGAGGACACCAGCAGACCTCATGGTGATCCTCGCAGCGAGCCTACTGCACGCAGCAGCGGGCCGATGGTGGTGCTTGATACTCCAAGTGCACGATGAGGCATCTCTCCTCTGGACAAAATTTCAGGGCCTCTTTTTCTCAGAGTTCGTCCCGGCCACCCTCCGTGCGGTGCGCATCCAAGAGCTTCTTCAGTTGCGGCAGGGCAGCTTGATGGTCGCCCTGTACTTGGAGAGATTCCCCGATCTCTCGCGCTACTCGACCGACATGGTACGAGACCCATTATTCCGGGTCCGGACCTTTGAGCAGGGATTAAGACATGAGATCAGGGCATCGCTGATCTCCCTCAGCATTCCGACTCAGGAAGGAGTACTGGAGCGAGCCCTTTTGATCGAGAGCTTTCTTGCTGAGACTTCTCCAGCGGTGAGACCTACCGCGGGGCGGCACGTAGCAGAGTCTTCCACAGCAGGCAGTCGACAGATGACTCAGGGGTCTAGGCAGACCAGACCCTCACGCAGACGACCTCAGGACATTGGCTCAGCAGTGCGGGGCACATAGCGTGGAGCCAGTCTTTCGAGGGGCATGCAGTGCTACACATGCGGCGGGTAGGGTCACGTGGCTCGTGACTGCCCGACCCACCGTGCCGAGGAGCAGCCGACGGTTGAGGGGCCACCCAGGCAGAGGTAGAGGGTCGACCGTGGCGGTCCACAGGGAGGAGGCGGACGAGGCAGAGGAGCTGTCCGAGCAGCAGGTGGTGGGCGAAGCTTTGAGGCTCTACCACCACCACCACCAGGAGGTCCACCCCGACCACAGGGAGCTGGCGAGTAGAGACAGGAAAAACTCCAGGCAGTGGAGGCCTACGACCACGGCACGCCCGAGATGATTCGAGGTATGATCTGTGTCTATTCATCCCTTTATGTAGCTCTTATAGACACAGGAGCGAGTCACTCTTTCATAGCCGCTGCCCTTGTTCGGAGCTCGGAAATTCCGACAGAGCCGTTGGCTCGATCCTTACGGCTAGAGACTCCTACGGGAGCAGACTCGATGATTACGCACTAGTGCCGGCAGTGTGAGCTTACTCTAGGAGGCGAGATCTTCGGCTGGGATCTTCTTGTAGCAGCGTCGAGGCCTTACGACGTCATCTAGGGCATGGATTGGTTATCTACAATCCATGCACAGATTAACTGTATTAGGCGCAAGGTGTGATGTGTACGCACTGACGGGAGTAGGTTCACCTTCACCGGCGAGAAGAGAGCCTTCGCAGCACAGGATGGACTTCCGCAGAGGAGGGGATATCCCATCACTCATCAGTTGGCTAGCCTCATCCTAGGAGCAGTTGACGTGCGGAGTCCTAGTTTCCCTGTAGTGGTGGATCAGTACGTGGACGTCTTTCCCGACGACGTTCCAGGGATACCTCCTCGCAGATAGGTAGACTTTTACATTGACATGTACCCCGGGACATCCCTGATATCGACTCCAGCATATCGGATGGCCCCCGTTGAGCTTCGAGAGCTACGAGTACAGTTGGAGGACTTGCAGGGCAAGGGATTCATCCGACCCAGCGTTTCACCCTGGGCTTCCCCGATTTTGTTCGTTAAGAAGGCGGATGAGAGCTTGCGACTGTGTGTCGACTATCGTCTCCTGAACTAGGTGACAGTGAGGAACAAGTATCCGATACCGAGGATTGATGACCTCTTCGATCAGCTCAAGGGAACCCGGTGGTTCTCGAAGATAGACCTCAGGTCAGGCTATCATCAGTTCAGAGTTCGAGATGAGGACGTGCAGAATACGGCCTTCAGAAATCGGTATAGCCACTATGAGTTCTTGGTTATGCCATTCGGCGTAACCAATGCTCTAGCAGTGTTCATGGGCCTCATGAATAGGATCTTCTATCCATACCTCGATCTATTTTTCGTGCTCTTCATCGACGACATTTTGATATACTCGACGACTGAGGAGAAGTACGCCTACCACTTACGGGTTGTACTAGACACACTCCGAGAGCACCAGCTTTATGGAAAGCTCTCAAAGTGTCAGTTCTGAATACGTGAGGTCCACTTCTTGGGGCACGTCATCTCTGAGGTGGGAGTTGCAGTGGATCCTGCGATGATCGAGGCAGTACTAGCTTGGGAGCCACCCAGGAGCGTGACGGAGGTGCGGAGTTTCTTGGGACTAGCTGGATACTACCAGAGATTCGTGCCAGACTTATCCCGAGTTACGGCACCACTCTCAGCTTTGACGAAGAAGGAGAAACCCTTTGTGTGGTCATAAAGATTTCAGCAGAGCTTCCAGGAGCTGAGACAGATATTGACCAGCGCACCTATCTTGAGGTTGCCTCAGGAGGGAGTAGGGTACGTAGTCTACTACGATGCATCAGGGACCAGACTCGGGTGTGTCCTGATGCAAGAGCGGGCAGTGATCGCCTATGAATCATGTCAGTTGAGGCCACATGAGCAAAACTATGCTACCCATGACCTGGATTTAGCAGCAGTGGTCTTCGCTCTGACGACATGGCGACACTATCTGATGGGCGAGCGCTTTACAGTCTTTTCTGACCATCAGAGTCTCAGGTACATCTTCTCTCAGAAGGACCTGAACTTGAGACAGCGGCGATGGCTCAAGTTCCTCCATGACTATGACTTTGAGATAGTCTATACTCCTGGGAAGGGGAATGTAGTAGCCGATGCTCTTAGCAGGAGGACGGGCATTCAGCTACTTGAGGAGGCAACAGAGCAGCTAGCCTCTTTGCAGATATCCTTTGTGGATAGAGATGGAGCAGCCTTCCTTCAGTCTCTCAAAGTCACTCCTCCACTACTGCAGTGATTCAGAGAGGCACAGCGTGGGGACGCTGACTATGAGACGCGGCGTGCACAGATATCCTCAGGACAGGCACCTGATGGCTTCTCCTTTGGAGCAGAGCACGACATCCTTTTTAGAGGACATACCTTGGTACCAGTTGCTTTACAAGAGGAGGTGCTGAGAGAGTTTCACACTTCTCCTTTGGCGGTACATCCTGGAGTGGCGAAGATGTACCAGGACCTCAGACGACAGCACTGGTGGCTGGGCATGAAGAAGGTTGTGGCAGATTTCGTTTGACGATGCCTTACCTGCCAGCAGGTGAAGGCAAAGCATCAGGTACCAGCCAGCTTGGTACGGCATTTGGAGGTCCCGGAGAGGAAGTGGGACGGGATATCTATGGACTTTGTGACTGGACTTCCACGCACTTCCAGAGGTCACGACTCCATATGGGTGATTGTCGACCGACTCACCAAGTCGGCTCACTTCTTACCCATCAGAGAGCAGGGCTCGGTAGAGAGCTTGGGACGTCTCTACGTTCAGAAGATTGTACGACTTCACGGTGTGTCATCATCTATCGTCTCCGATCGAGATGATATCTTTACTTCCCGGCTTTGGAAGGGGTTGCAGGAGGCGTTTGGGACGCAGCTACATCTGAGCACCGCCTTTCACCCTCAGACGGATGGTCAGATGGAGAGGACCATTCAGACTCTCGAGGACATGCTCCACGCATGTGTCCTCGACTTTGGCCGCAGCTGGGAGGACCACCTACCCTTGGTGGAGTTTGTGTACAACAACAGCTACCACTCCACCATCGGGATGGCACCATACGAGGCATTGTACGACAGACCTTGCAGATATCTTTTGTGCTGGACAGACCCTGGGGAGTCTGCACTTGTGGGACCAGAGATGGTCTAGGCCACGACAGAGAAGGTCCAGGTCATCCAGGAGCGGATGGGGACATCTCAAAGCCGGCAGAAGACTTACACTGACAGGAGGCGGAGGCCACTAGAGTTCGAGGATGGTGACCACGTCTTCTTGCGTGTCTCACCTCGACGTGGATTACGGAGATTTGACCGAGGCGGCAAGTTGTCTCCACGCTTCATCGGACCATTCCAGGTCCTCAACAGGATTGGAGAGGTGGTTTATCGCCTGTCTCTACCACCTAAGTTGCACCGGGTGCATGACGTCTTCCACGTATCTCAGCTGAGGAGATACGTGCACGACCCGACGCACATCATTGACCATGGGGAGCTAGACGTTGATGATGGGGTGACTTTTGCGGAGGTCCCGGTGGAGATCGAGGATCGACATGAGTGGGTCCTACGTGGAAGATCGATTCCTCTAATGAGCATCAGATGACAGTACGGGAACTTCCAAGAGAGCACTTGGGAGCGGGAGGCTCAGATGCGTGCTCAGTACCCACATTTATTTCTCTAGATTATGATGTATCTTTACGGGGACGTAAATCCCTGAGGTGGGAGTGATGTAAGGACCCGTAAATTTCAAGGAATTTTTTTTCTTAATTTTCTTTGGAATTCTACAAGAACGCAGTTTCTGACGGCACCTGATTCCGAGGCCCGGTGTGCCCAGAATCATTTTCCGAAGTTTGGCTCGGGTACGTTTAGTGAACGGACGAGCGGGTTTTTCTAACTTTTGAACCGGTGCTCATAATCAACTTTTGAGGGCACCGATGGAATCGCATCGCCGGTACTTTCTTAGAAACGCCTCTTCCGGAGTTGCGTTTTCTCGGGTGTGGTTTTTAATTTTTGGGCTTTAAGTTAATAAATAAAATAGAGTGGTGCGACAACTTTATTTTTATTTCACTTAAGCCACTTAAAATCCACTTAAAGTTGCTTAAGCTGAGTTGATGCTGATTGGGTTCAATCCAAAATATCCTACCCTCTTGGTAGGATATTTGTGAGGTGGGGCCCACACGAGCCCCACCGTTTCTTTTCCGCTAAGTAACACACCCGAAAAAACCCCTAATAAATGAAAATCAACTGGGGCGTTTCCTTAAACAATTAAACGCTCCTTTTAATTGGGCGGTTTATTCATTGAAATTAATTCTATGAATTAATGGGTCGTTTCTTTGGTTGTTTTTCGTTTGTTGGCATATAATAAAATAAGACCAACATTTTTCTTTTTGAGTGTTGTTCGTTGAGAGGATTTGACAGAAGCCTTAAGTCCTTCATCCTCCTTCACGAAGAATGCGAAAAACGCGAAAGGCGACGAAGAACGCCGAACCCTTGGAGATCGACGACGCAACGTCGTGTTCCGCGATGCCAACGATTCTCCTCCTATGAAGTTCTTTTGCAACGTCCCTTCTTCCGCGACAAATCTTCGGTCATCCGTTGAGGTAAGAGATTTCGGACCTTTTAATTCTTTGTGGTTCATAGAAACAACATGGATTTAATCGTTATAATTAAATCCATATGTTTTCTTTACCCCTCGGAGATCGTCGACGCGATGCCGTATACCGCGACGACGCGACTCCCTTCCGCGACGCAGCGATCCTCTTCTTCCACGACGATCAATTCCGCGAAGAATGCGTGCTCGACTACTACAGGGAGGTAGGGATTTTATTTGAAAATAATATTTTATTCCCGTAGTTTTTTCCTTCTAAAACAAAGGGGCCGGGATCAAAGTGCAATTTTAATTTATTAAAATTTTATCTTGTTATGTTTTCATGTGTTGATCATTATTTTTTTCCCGATTGTTATCACCTAACGCGGAGGGTGCGGGCCAAACAAACACGACCTGACAACCCTCCGCAGTTCTTCGTTGATGTGCAGAACGGCGGACGACGACAAAGCGGGCCACAGAGACAATTTGTTGATTCCGTAGTGAAGAACGGGACCCGGGAGGAGCTACGGTGTAGAAGGAAGTGGAATTGGACTACCGAAGCAACTCCGGTGGCCCACAGAATCCACCGGCGGCGCGGGTCGCCGGCGCGGCGGCGTCGGCAGCCGGAGGTGGCAGCCGGAGGCGGCGGCGCCCCGGCGCGCCACCGGATTGAGCCACAGCGGCTTCAGCCGCTGTGGCGGCGGCCAACCAGACCCGCGACCGCGCGGGTCTGGCGACACACGGGATGCGGCAAAGCCACGTCCGCTGACCAAGTGCGGCCCCACGCGGGGCCGCGACACCTCATCCCGCGGGGCGCCCCCGCGGTTCCTCCGCTCGGCCGAGCCGAGCCGGGCCGACCCGCCAGGCCGGGTTGCACCCAGGCCGGGTCGGGTCGCGCCAAACCGGGTCGACCTGGTTCTGGCCGACCCGGGGGGGTCTGGCCGGGTAGGTCCGGGCCCAGACCCCCCGTTTCCAGATATTTTCGGTCTTTTGCTCATAACTTGAGCTACGGGCCTCCAAACGATGCTCCGTCAGCGGAAATGAGATCCTTGGATCGAGGCGGTCGTTTCGGTATATCACACTCAAGGTTTAGGAATACCTTGGGTTCAGCCGGGTTGGTTCGTACACGAAACCAACCGGGCCCTCGGAGCGGAAACGCTCATATCTTGAGCTTCATACGTCCGGTTGACGTGCCGTTGACTTTTTTGAATTCCTCTAAGTGAGATGGATCTTTTGGCATACTCCACCCGAGGTTTGGACGCAGTTGGAGTACGGTCGGGTTGGTTTTGCCTTAAAAACCAACCGGGCCCCTCGGACGAAAAAGCCAGTAACTCTCAGACCAGGCGTCCGATTGACGCACCGTCTGCGACGTTGAGTTCCTATTGATGATACGGAACTTTTGGATACATCAACTCTGTACTTTGTGTCAATTGATGTATCAGCCTCTCGGCTCGTGGAGCGGACCCTCCCGAACGAGCTTGTTGTGTGTGGGAACCCTAGAGCTGGCTGCGACTGCTACTGTGATGACGACGACTGTGCAGAGATCCTCAGTGGATTCGATGGCGACGACTACAGCACTTAGAGATCCTTTGTGGGTCAGTGCTACCAATCCTATGTGGGTCTGATCCTGTGTGGGTCAGCGCTCAGCGGTCCTGTGTGGGCCAGCGCCTACAGGTCCTGTGTGGGCCTGATCCTGTGTGGGTATTTGCGGGGGTTAGTTGCCTATTGATCCTTTGTGGGTCAGATCCTTTGTGGGTCATTGCGGGGGTTAGTACCTATCGATCCTTTGTGGGTCTGACGACTTAGATGGATCAGTGATCATCTCTATCGTCATTTGAAGAAGTGTACCTGTGTGAGCTGAAACCCTGTTTTGCTTTCCTTTGTGGATTGTGTTGTGATATCCTGTGTGGATTTACATTTTGCTTTCCTTAGTGGATTATGTTGTGCTATCCTGTGTGGATTTACATTTTTCTTTCCTGTGTGGACTGGGTTGTACTTGAGCTCGGATAATGGAGCCGAGCGAGAGTTGATGACTTAGGTATATGTATTGGCATATACCTAAGCCGTGTCGGATGTTACTTCGTGATTGTATCTTTCCTTTGTGGATTATCCTTTGTGAATTCTAGGAGACCTTGGGGGGTCTCAGGGTCCCTACTGAGTAGCTTATACTCACCCCTGCACGGGCTATGCACGCACTACGTTGTGTTGGTTGCAGACGACGGACAGCGCTGATCGTGGTGGAAGCTTGCGGAGCAGGACGGTACCTGGAGGTGGACCAATGGGCGGCGTGTACTCGGAGCGGACGGCTAGACCGAGGAGCTGTGGAGGCTATCTGTACCCACCCTTCAGGTGGGGCTTCCATAGGACAGCTCGACGCTGCGGCTTTTTCTTTCAGTTGCTGTTTTTTCCCTTTTAGTTGTACTTTACAGTTGGGCTTCTATTTCCGGCCCCTTTACTTTTCTGCACTTACTATTGTACCAGTTTTTACTTAGTTTTTACTTCTTCCGCTTGCTTACTCTATGGTGCTTGTTTACTTTACAAAGGCAATTCCTTCCCTTTCTACCGGGATTTACGCCTTGGTTCTAGTCTCCAGCCCCTGGCCTATGGAAGGAGGGCTTGGGGTAGTCACGGCACGGGCCCCGAGGACGGGTCGTGACAGAATTAAAAAATCCAAAAGTGTTAAGAAAACAAAAACTATTGAGAACTAAGAGAATTATCCAAGGGGAGAATTTATTGAAATTTTAATTTGTGGATAAATTCATTAAATAAAGAAGTGAATTAATTATTTATTCTCATATGATTTATAATATTAAGTTTCATTAGTGTTCCTATAATAAAAATATATTACATATTCTTTATATGTTGAGGGTTTCATTAAAATAGAAGTGATTTAAACTTTGGTGTGGGAAGTGATACTTAAGGGTTAATATGTCTACTCAAAAACATTTTAATTAAGTAATGATTATGGTGAATTTTAGTGTGATGAAAATGATAAGTTCATACTCCCTCCGACGTAGTCTCCACATCAAGGGAAAATCAAGAAAATTTTAGTGTTCATTGCGTTATTTATTTACTTGAAATTGAATAGCGAGGTTAAAATATATCTACATTATTTAAATAATAAAATAATAAAGATATAAAAAATGTGACATAGGGTTAAAAAGAATCAAATTTTACTCATTAATTTACCCTCTCCTCTTAGGGTATTTCACTTATAGGACTAATAATTGGTATTAGATCAATGGGTTCTATTATTGGTATATTTTACCTCATGGTAAATCTTATAGAGACTCTAATCAATCAAAATTGTTTTAAGATCCTTGATGGAAATAATTTATAATTATGTAAGATTAAGATGAAATGTGATTTCCAATCTATTAAAAAAGATGTTCTCATCACTATAATTCATGGAATTTATTGGAAACATGGAAGTGGATTTTTCACTAAAAATACCAAAATAAGTTGGATTTAGATTCTAATGGATTGAATTCTATAGGGGATAAATATAATAAATGGTGTAAAATTTTTTATTTCTTCATAATATTAAAAACATGTGTGACCTAAATCATATAACAACTATAAATGTGATTTAAAATTCATGGAAATGAAACTTTAAGTTTTATAAAACATATTATAATATTTAATAGTGATTTTAGTGGAATATATTAATACATTTATCAATCGGTTTATTTCCCTAATGTAATATATGTGGGACACAGAACATTTATTAATGAAGTGAATATAATAAGGAATTTTTCATGAAGACTTCCTACCAATTTTAATTTAATGTTTTAGTGATTGAATAAAGGGGTATAAATATGGTATCCATTTATGGATCTACAAATAATTATCATGGAATAAGATATAGTGATGAATGAGGATAATTAAATAATAGAGAAATAGAAAAATGAGATATCATTCAAGTCCATGAAATAGCTCGCTATGGAAGATGTTATATAAGATAAAAATGTTTATGAGATGATGTCATTCCAATGATATAATCACAAAATAGAGATTGAAAATTTTAAAGGGGTATATACACATTCATGGTTTTGATGTGTAAAAGTATAATATATGAATAAAAAGTGTAAATAACTATCTAGATGAATAATAGGAAGAGGAAGATCTATAAAATTATTCAAAAATAAGAAAGGTGTAAGAAATGTAGATATGGTAAAAACTCATAGGAGAAATATTATTAACATAAAATATATTATATCTATTTGATAAAAATAAAATAAAATGTTGATTTGATTAATTAATTATTTGTTATTATGATTGATTGGTCTTATGAAGAAGAGTTAAATGATGATGACCAAGTTGAGAAATAATGTTTGTTTGAGATCAATGATACTTTAGATGAAATTGATTTGGAAATATCTAAATAAAAAAAATCTAATTTTTTTTTGTGAATGAAATTATATATACATGACCAAAAAGATGATATTTAGGGCATAAATGAGGAATTAGATTCTCTAAAATATAGAATTTGTAATAAAAATATTTAAGAAATAATTTAGTTAAAACTTAATGTGACAATACAATTTTGTAACATTGAAGTTTTGAAAACTATAAATAATAGAATTAAAAGACGATTTTTGAGCTCAAAACTAAATTATATGTAGCGTAAGTAATTTTTGGGGATCAAAGTAATCTCTCCACATATAATGTAAATTTTGAAAAAAAAAATTAAATTTATATCCCATGAGAAGGCTAAGGATAAAGATGATAAATCATCAAGAAATATTTAGGAATTCCTTACCTAGTAAATATTACATAATAAAGGAAATCTAGACACGGGTTATGATAAAATAGATAGAGTCATATTTTTAATTCATATTTCAATGTAAAACATATCTTTTATGCACATTAAATTATTAATGGTATTTTATTGTTTTTTTGTGATAGGATATGGAGTTTGATCAAAAATAAAGAAAATGAGATGAATGTAGTGATCTAAAAAGATAATGCACCATGTCGCTTCATGGTACAGTCTGAAACATGATTTTTTTAATGAAATATTTAATATTAAAAAAAGTAAAGGAAAAAATCAAATACTAGCTCCCAAAATAAAAAAAATGTAAAACTAGGTTGAAACGGAGAAAAACTAGCTAGAAAACGCCAATTGACATCATGAATAATATTCATGATGTCATTTTAAATAATATACAGGACATAAAAAGAATCCATGAAAATTTTAGCCCCATAAATTACACATCATGAATCCATTATTCAGGAAATCATTCAAAAATCAATGGTCTGGACCCTCACATTACATGTTGTGAATAACATTTTGGATGTGGAACTCTTGGATAGACCCAAAAAAATAATTATTTATGATGATTCTTTGTTCCAACACTGCATTTATGAACCCAAGACTACTCACGAAGAATTTAATGAATTTAATGATCCATTTATGACATCATTAACATGATATATACCTATTAGTAAGATTATGTGGGATTGAAAGGGATTGGTTGGTGATAAAATCTCTGGATGATGGACTAATGTCGATTTATTTCCCTGATTTTATTTTATTATTTTCTTTATTTCTATGATTTCTCCCCTCTACCAAATAAAATTTAATTACCCATCCATGGATGGGTAGTTTTTAGTGATTTATATAGAAAGGTGGAGGTTTTACCAACTGCTATGTTTGAGTTTCTT
This sequence comes from Viscum album, assembly GCA_963277665.1. NCBI lineage: Eukaryota > Viridiplantae > Streptophyta > Magnoliopsida > Santalales > Viscaceae > Viscum > Viscum album. Next base: position 951,874,691 of record OY728143.1, on the reverse strand, counting down.
TATTTAATTGAATAAACCGATTCTCTTCCATCTACCAACTGGTTTTGATTGTTTATTCAGTTTTTAATTTTGAATGCATATATGCTAGGGTTAGATTCTTTTTATTTAAATTTCTTTGGTTTATGATCCATATATCCCTCCACCCAATTCTTATATGATTTTTGTAAAATTGATTAGGGTTGGTTAGTGAGTTCTGTGTGATCTCCAGCATATGTGAGGATATATGACAGGGACTATTGTTAATTAGGGAATAACAATTCCCAAAACGGGTATTTACATAATTTATCAAAAGGAACTGGTACAATTTCATTCACATAGAAAGTATGTTAGAATGATTGATACTTGATTATGAATTCCCTTACCATCACCATCTGGCCAAGGGGGAGAGATGAATCAAAAGAGGAATCTATCACTTACCAACCATCAGAATTAGAATTTGTAATAATAGAAAAAATGATATAATAATACTAGGTTTAGGAAACCCCATTACAATAACCATAATTCATCAATATTTTTTAATCAATAAATATAAACTACTTTTAAAAACTCATAATTTCGAAAATTCAATTAAAATCGAATTTTTATCAAATTAACTAAAAGTAAGAAATCCTATTTTGTGTGTAATTACCTTTATGAGACTCCCAAAGTTAACTTTTATACTATACTAGGTAATAAAAAAATTCCACAACCCATGAATGGTGTACATCACTAACCCAATGGAAAATGGATCCAAATAAAAGTAATCAATTTTTTCTCTAAGAAGGAAAGTTGATTTAGTGAATTCCAATTATATAGTGGTCTCATCAAATAAGACTCAATGATAAACATCTCAGATATAATTCTTTTATTTATAAAAATGTGATATTAAATCAAATTTAATTCCATTGAAAATATATATAATGTATTAAAAGTTGAAAAAGAAATGATATGGATTCCTAACTCGATTCTTAATCAAAGGAACATTATTTTCAATGAATATTTCATTTTGTGTGTAGTTTTTGGTAATAGATATTTTTATTTATCATGAAAAAAACCAAGGACAACATCCATGGGAATGGGGAATCCTTATATAAAGTTCAAATTCAATCAAATTCTAAAGTAAAATTTGGATTTAAAGGATCGGTTAACTTCACTTAAAGAAGATGGTCTGTTATCCTATGATTGATAAAGTGAAGAGAACATTTCTTCAATCACTGGACAAACAAATTTGTTGAATATGATTAAGTTTTAAGAGGTTAATATTATTGAATTATCTCTTAGTGAAATCAATAGTGATGGTATTTGGATCCTTGATATTGGGTACTATTCTTATAGGATGGGAACATGAAATTACTTATATATATCAAAAAAATGAGGATAGGATTAAACAATTTGTAAATATTAGTGCAATATAAATCAAATAAACATGAAAAGATAAAATTGGAGGCAAGAACCTATGGAATATTTATATACTCTATATTAAAGGTTTGAGACATAATTTTCTTTAGTGTCAGACAACTTTTTGAATCCATTCATGTTATATATTTTACCTAAAACACATTCACTATAAATGGTAGTGGTGGTGCTATGGTTTTTAAGAGAATGAGAATAAGTAGTAACCTTTATCAATTTCATTATTTTCAAGACACATGATTTCTTTAAAATCATAAATAAAATAGGTTATAGTGTAGATCAATTGTTCATATTAATCCAAACTCACAAGAGGAATTAATAAAGTAAAAGGATGTCAAAGATACTCCAAAAATGAAGTAATTTCATGGCTAAATCTATAGATATTTCCGAGAAGGTAAAAGGTAGTGGATGTCAAAAAAGTCAAGAAAAGAAAAATATATATCTTTTGGGGTTTGTAAATGTGGAATTATATAATCTAATTCATCTAAAATCCTATAAATTCCAAATATACAATTCATTATTTATTGATGACTATATTGAAATTAGAATGACCCACACATTTAAGGTTAATATATATAATTTATTTTGAAATTTATAAATTAAAATATATGTATGTATGTATGTATGTATGTATGTATGTATGTATGTATGTATGTATGTATGTATGTATGTATGTATGTATGTATGTATGTATGTATGTATGTATGTATGTATGTATGTATGTATGTATGTATGTATGTATGTATGTATGTATGTATGTATGTATGTATGTATGTATGTATGTATGTATGTATGTATGTATGTATGTATGTATGTATGTATGTATGTATGTATGTATGTATGTATGTATGTATGTATGTATGTATGTATGTATGTATGTATGTATGTATGTATGTATGTATGTATGTATGTATATGTATGTATGTATGTATGTATGTATGTATGTATGTATGTATGTATGTATGTATGTATGTATGTATGTATGTATGTATGTATGTATGTATGTATGTCTGTATGTATGTATGTATGTATGTATGTATGTATGTATGCTATGTATGTATGTATGTATGTATGTATGTATGTATGTATGTATGTATGTATGTTATGTATGTATGTATGTATGGTGTGTATGTATGTGTATGTAGTGTATGTAGGTAGGTTTGTTATGTATGGTATTATGTATGTATGTATGTATGTTGGTTGGTTGGTTGAGGGTGGTTATCTATGTCTGTGTGTATGTATGTATGTATGTATGTATGTATGTATGTATGTATGTATGTATGTATGTATGTATGTATGTATGTATGTATGTATGTATGTAGGTAGGTAGGTAGGTTGGTTGGTAAGTAGGTATGTATGTATGTATGTAGGTAGGTAGGTTGGTAAGTAGGTATGTGTGTATTTATGTATGTATGTGTGTATGTACGTATGTGTGTATGTACGTATGTATGTATGTATGGATGTATGTATGTATGTATGTATGTATGTATGTATGTATGAATGTATGTATGTATGCATGCATGCATGCATGCATG